>OY741960.1:12500-10012500 GCA_963555595.1 Tethea ocularis | reverse complement strand
GCACACGTGCGTTAGACTATGCAATCAAGTCGTCGTATACATCTTGAGTACTCAAATACCGTTACAGGAAAATACGATAGCTGCACTGTGTCTACAGGAAACTGAATAGGGAATGGGGAACATTTAAATGTAGATAAATCTGCACATTTGCGGTAATGTCATGACCTTTAAACTTGTTTGACTAATGTAGTAGGTAAGTAAACTTTAACAACGTTCAACCATTTTGACAAAATAAATATATGATTGTTTGTGTTTGTCACTACTATGAATACTGATATTGATTTAATCTGAATCGTTATTTTGTATCCGCTGTACGAATCCACGAATATATAAATAGATCTGTCGGGTACTATTTAAATGAGAGCGACTGTTATTCGATATTCAAAGGACTCTCAAGCTACGTTACGACTACGAGTATCTACGACCACTGTGGCGGCGCTGCGTTGGTGCTCACAATTCACCGGCCTTTTGTATTTTTTTTATTGCTCACCGACTCGAGACTAGACTTATTTAAGCACTTTTTACTCCACTGTTTACATTTAAATGGACTCTTTCTTTTAAAATACTAGTGTGGTACAGATAAAAACATTTTGTAAATTGTGAGCTACGCTTAGATTATTTCCATTGAAACATCTACAGCTATTATTCCCAAGCTCATTGTAATAATATACCTAGTTTCAAAAGCAATATTTCATCCGTAGAGCATTTATTTTAATCAGGCTGTATTATTATTTCGGCCCGATTGTATCGTACGTATCGTCAAGTGAGGTCATAAAATGGTAACGACCATTAACGGCCATCATCTTCGGCTGATTTTATAGTATTATTTGCCTATAACCTAATTATAATTTTAAGATTATACTTAAAGTTTTAACCGTTGCCAATTTTACATATTGCGAGATAACAAAAATAAAAATATCAAAAGCTAACGACAGAGTCATTTAGTTTGTTTGAATCTCGGCACGGTTGGCCGCGCATGTGGATATGGCCTTTACATAGTCATGACATCACCTATCGTGTTTTCATGTAAATTAAGACAAGGATCGATATAATTAAGAAATCGGGTTAATGTTATGGATGTACCTATCAGATTAATTTTTCATTAAGCTTCCTGAGATGGAAACAATGAAGTTAAATGTCATATTGCGTAAAACACACATTCAAAACGCCATACACAACACACAACACCCTTACCTTGCTGTCAACATAAAATCCGGGGAACGACTGTTCGGCAGCGTGAAACAATACAAATTCATATCAATACATAATAATAACAATCATAATTTACCATCAACTAACATAAAAATATGTCAGTGATGGTTGGAGAGCACACCTATTAACCATTTTAATTAATTATTATAATAAAAAAATATTTTATAGGAAATAAATACAGAAGTAGAGTTTTGACAAGACGTGTAAATGAAAACGAAGAAAAAAATTACAATAGGGATGTAGATTACTTTTTAAATATTTTATTTAAGCATGAAAAATATTTTAAATAATCACTCGTAGTATATTAATTTAAAATGCCTGAAAATAAATTTCATTTTATTTTCGTTTATTGTCTACACCCGTATTTCAACGATAAAAATTTAGACATTGATTGCTAACCTATACTTTTTTAAATACTATCATTACATTCTGCCTTACATAACGCATGATCTGCTGTATCATGACAATCAATCAAGCAATAGCCTAAGACTAAAAACCGGTTCATCTTCGTGAGAAGCGGAACTCGCTCACCCCGCGTTTCCGTCCTCATTGTTCGAAGACATCCTGCCTCTGATTAACAGCATCACGTAGGATGTACTTCTATACTACTCAATCTTCTATATGCCGCGAGTTATAACGAGTTACCACTAGTAAAACATCTTTACAACTATGCAAGTATAGGGCGGGCCGCCCGCCCGGGACACAATTTGCTTGTATTTTCAGGAGGTTATACCTAAGTTAATTACGTAATATGCACCTTCCTAATAAAAAGCAAATAATAGGATAGTTTACGTTAACCGCAAAGGCAAGGCTTTCATTTTTTTTTTCCTTCGCCTAAATATATCTACCATAAAATTTGCTAATAAAAGTGATGAACCCACTCTGTAGTTCAATCGTCTTGAAAACCCCTCTCATGCGTCGCTCGCTTAATTTTGATTTATGCAAAGTGCCGGGCGCATGCGCCTACGCATCATGATTGTCTGTTTGCACTCGACGCGCCTGGCCAGCCGCGATGCGTCCCGTCAAATAATTTCTTCAGACAAAGAGAATATGAACTAAATAAAAAAACAACTGAAAGCTTAAAGTGAAACAAAGTTGCTGGTACCGAAGCCAAAACATACTATTGCTTATAACATTTTGTACTCAACTTTTTTATGGAATGAGTTCTCCGAGACTTGGCCATTGAACTTCTCCAGAACACGTGTGCAACATCAAGGACGCAAACGCGAAATCAAAAATGTCAAAGGTCCAAATTTAGTATAAATAATACATTGATCCCAACTATTATTAAATCTTGACAACTCATCAAATTACATATGTCATTTAGAAATTCTTTAATGACTTGCATTAATAAGACTACCTTTTGCAGAGTCAATTTAAAGTACTTACAGAATTGTAAGAAAAAGTTGAAGAGATACTTTAACAAGATTAGGAAAGCGGAACCAGTGGATCAAAAGTGGATTTTCAAATTCGAAAATAAAGTAATTAATTTATGTCTGAAAGAGGCAAACGAAGAAAAAAGCAATAATTGTTACAAACGAACTTAGCTAATGAAACAATGGAAGTAGGTTTAAAACTGGATAAGTTACAACTTTCGAGTATATTGCTGTAACTAACATAGGTATATTTATATACTGTACTATCTGTTCCCCGCGGCTCCACTCGTGTTCCCGGGATAAAAAGTAGTCTATAACCTTCGGGGATAATGTACCTTCCTTTTAGTGAAATAATTTTACAATGAAATGATTAGCGCGTTCAAACAAATAAACTCTTCAGCTTTATTATTAGTATATAGATAATACTTTTGCATAAATATTGCAAAACACAGGACTAGACAGGTAATACGTCAAAATTAATTCTGCGCTGCGCTTTAGAACAACGAACCCAAACAACATTGTAAATAAACTGTATACATGATAAATATAATTCCTGATGTTGAAATAGGTACAGAAAAGTATAAATTTATCAAATAAACTCGTCTAGATTGGCAAAAACTTTACGCTCTATTGCCATCTGGTTTAGTAACATTAATACATCCGGTTTTCGGGTGCTCGATTACATGGAATGAAAAAACATTTCCATGAAGGCGTATCAACTGACCCAAACAGGCTGCATATTAAACCACTTGTCGGCCACAAAAACCGCCTCATTAACATAGCTTCAAGAAAAAAATGCTACATCCTGGACACAATCAATTTAATTTGTTACAGTCCACTTTGTATAATTTCTAATACACATTCTTAAAATAATGAAACATGTATGTACATCGTCAACATTTTATTTATTCATCGATAAAATTTTATGTCTTATTAATTTTATCTGAGAAACTGCAAAAGGCTCTAACATTATGTCGTAAGGATATAGCTAATAACAAATAAATATCCAACGTATCATTTAATTGTAAGTGTTTATACCATATATTAAACAGGTTTAAACGTACATCCATACTAATATTATAAATGTGTAAGTGTGTATGTTTGTCCGTCTTTCATGGCAAAACGGAGCGACGAATAGTCGTGATTTTTTAAGTAGAGATAGTTGAAGGGATGGTGAGTGACATAGGCTACTTTTTGTCTCTTTCTAGCCCCCCACTTCCCTAAAATAGGAGACGGAAATTTGTGTGAGACTCTCCGCAAAATTAGTATAGAAAAAAAAAGTTACGTGGAAAATAGTTAGGTAAATAGGAAGTTGTAGGTAGGTAGGGGTAGGTAGAAGTAGGTAGGGGTAGGTAGAAGTAGGTAGGAATAGGTAGAGGTAGGTAGTTAGGTCCCAGTTTTTTATTTGTTTTCAGGGCAGGACAACGTCTGCCAGGTCAGCTAGTTCCTTATAAAATAACTGCTAATTTCAAATAATTAAAAAAATATTGAACTGAAAAAACTAATATAGAAATGCTGTAATTTTATTTTCATTACTCCGAGTAGGTTTATGGTTAACCACAAACTCAACATGGCAAGTGATGCTGTGGCTGAAGATGGCAGATCCCACAAAGCCAAAATGAGAATATTGAGTGCCAATTGATTATATTATCGTATGTATTAATTATGCCTTGATTTCTTATCTATACCTAAATAATGTGTTTTATAACGTTAATGCAAAATAAATACTAAGATAAATCTATAACTAAGTACCTATACCTCTTTCGTTTATTCACAAAATTAGGACTCATAGGCACTTGAACTTGGCCTAAAATGCAGATCATCATAATAATATTCCATCGTGAAAAAATTATACATAAATTATTTTGTAACGAAAACTGAAACTACGAAGTAGGCACGTGTGACGCAACTGACACTTCATACATGATTCATTATATTGATGTATATTATTACAAAACGTGCACTAAAAGCTACGCTCGGCCTGAATACTCACAGCAAGCTCTTCACTCGTGTAAGCAGTGAGGATCCGCCTGTCCTGCTGCAGAACGCAATAGAATGGCTCCCAAGACAGAGGCACACCCACAGCTGCTCCGCTGACAGCACTTGATGCAGCGTCTGTGAACAAAAGTAAGCAAGATGACAACTTGTCGACTCTACCTACCGTTCTTTAGACTCTCTTATCACTCACTTGAGAAAGGTGGTGCAATGTGCATCGTTTTACGTGAATGAGTGGATTTTCAATGTTTCTCAGTGTATGTAAATTTTAATGTGGTTTTGAATTGACTCTATGTAGGTCTTTTTATTATATTAAGCTCTCTTAATTGGAGATACCAGTTTAAGTGGCACTAGCGGCAGTTACGTAAATTTTATTATTTTATTTCGATAAAACTAAAAAAAGCACTCATGTCGCAATACAGTACTTCAAGTCAAAGTGAAAGGTACTTATCTAATTACATTACATGTTATTAAATTCTATTAGGTTACGTGATAAATGACGGTCTTGTAAATATACGATACTGTGATTTACTGCTGCTACTGTGATTTTGCGCCTAAAAGCCTAAACAGGAAAGCCTTATATGGCGACATGGGTATTATTAACATTCCAAGCTAAGATAAAATCCGTTAATATCCAAATACGTAGGTTTATTTACGTCAAAATGTCGCTATGAAGGTATTTGTATCCGAAACTAATGCATTTCCATAAATAAGTTTCTATGGAATTATTATACAATTCTCTTCTATACAGATTGCATATTGATATGCGATATTGATATTTGAATAAGCGACTTTAACAATTCAATTACGTTTTAGATTAGATTATCCAAAGAAGGCTTTATCTTCATTTATTTCTTATGTAATAATTACCTTGGGATATAATTTGTTTCATTATTTTTCAATAAATTGGATAATTAGACGTACCTACGTATGTAAGAACCAAATTAGCATAGGTACACGACACACTGCAACTGGTTATGTAATATCGTTACAGCATCCAACATGCATCGCCCGGAGTGATTGCAGGAAAATAAGTCAACCCGGTGATGTGATGACAGACCGATATCTAGGACTTCCATTTCATTACATATTCAAACAAACCTACCGAATGTCAGCATGACGTTTTAAATATTTTTTTGCTGTCTTAGAAGTACGCTTTTTTGTTGTCACTACTCCAAAAAAACGTTGGCTCACTATATTATTAGTTAAATACGAGGAATGTGGTCCAATACCAGTCGAACTAATCTGAACGTCTATTTGGTACATCATTAAATAATTGTATTCACACTTTTTACTGACAGTATTGAATTGAAAGCATATCAAATTACTTGCACCAAAAAGAACGTAATGATGATACCTAAAACTCTTCTCAGGCATCTATTTATTTCTAATTCATTAATTGCTTGCTAGGTTTAAAATAATTACCAAAAAAACATTTAAAAGCGAACTATTTTAGTATTATATTCCATTTAATAACTATACAAATCCATGTCCGAAGATCTCTGAAGCATGCAATTAGATCTTCCTGGTGCATTTAAAAATAGAATATGCCACATAAATTAATATAAAGAAATGCCAAACATAGCCCTCAAAAGGACAATGGCTGTAATTGAAGCACTTCAGCTAATAAAAGTCCATAAGTACGGCGAGCGACGCGCGCGCTGTATGGATTAATGCGTTCCATTTAATCTATTAAACAGTGACTCAGTGTCCTCTTAGTGGACAGTTGGCCATATTAATATAAACCTTACTTCAAACAGTTACCTAAAATAGGCACAAGACTGACTAGGAGAAATTTCTGAGCGCGCATCAGTCGTCTCGTAGATAGAAGTATGAAAATGCATGCGTTTTTTTAATAAAAGCTGGTGTATAAAGATATTTAACTTAGATAACTCTATAAGTTATAAATCGTCCTAGGTATGCTGTACATACATAGCTTAGATTAAAAAATATTTTAGAAAATTCAACAAACGGGGTTAAAATGGGGGATCGCAAGTGAAATCACAGGCGGAAAGCTCCTGAATCCTATAATTCTCGAAACCAATACCCCATTGTGGCGGCCGTAATTTCAGCTATAAATTCCTTAGATTTTGCAATAGTTCTATCTGATCCTTACTGTTTATAATTACTTAAAAAAAAAAGAATCACCTTCAAAATCACATTATTTTATAATTTTTTGTTTGACTATTGGTGGAGTACCTATTTCGCGTAACAAACATACGAAAACAAAGTGGTTTATATGAACTAAACCAAACGAGAAACATACGTTTTAATACCATAAAGAAAGTTATGATGTAAATACGCTTCAGCTCAAAATAATAGATATTCAAATGACTGTACTTTACAAAGAACTTAATAATTTCAAACCATATTTAGGTTATTATTAACAGAGTATGATTCATGCAAAAGCGTTTTCTAGTTTCGACGATCACAGATGTACCTATATTATGTTCTTCTTACTCTATCTAATGACGTCACAAGTCTAACATTCTACGAACGAACGATGTGAGTAAATGCTTTTATCTTTCGCTCAATACTTTGTCTGGTATTCGAATAATCAAATACATAAGACCGTTTAAAATAAATTGATAAGTAGCTGTCCCGTGGTTTCAACCATGTTCTCGGCTCGGGATAAAAAGTAGTATAACCTTCGGGGAAAATTACTTTTAATTTTTTTTGTTCACGCATAACTATTCTTTTTGTTTTGGGTTCTGTATAGCTCTATGGTGGCCCCATTTTGGTAGGTAGGTAGGTACATACTGAAGTAATAGTGCGTCAACTTATAACAATATTTTTGCAATAATCTATTGCATAGTGAGCGTGAACACGTATAAATGCTTAAGGCAGGTTTTATTGAATAGACGATAATATTATATTGCATAGAAAGCACATTTATTTCACGCCCACCCACACCTTGTTTTTACATAAAAATCTAAGTGCGTTGTGCGATATCAATTAAAGTAACTACATGAGTATCAATTTGCAATGACAATTCGCACCACACGCAATGGTATGAGCTCCTTTACTGTGCAAAACTTCTAATATAATTTTGTTTAATTTTCGGTAATAATTGATTATGCTTTGTATAGATACAGTTGTTTCATATTTATTTCACACTTTTGTGTACTTATTTGGTCTTCATATAAAGTTCCAAAAATAAACACAAGCTATTATAATTGTTATAAGAAGGGTTTCATTACCACATCAGTAGGCACTGTTCATTAAACGATATCCTGAGATTCTTTGTTCGTGTTCATTATGATTAATTTTGAACATTATCACTACCTATTTGCAATAGCGCAATGCTATCATACGCTGTATATGATGATTATGTAAAAATAACTATAAATAGCAGTTAAACTGTGATCATATTATCAATGTTATCTAACGACGATTCAACTTTCATCATCATCATCATCATGTCAGCCGAAAGACGTTCACTGCAGGACAAAGGTCTCGCCCAAGGGGTTTACCCAAATATTATTTTTCTTTTTTTACAAAATCGATTCAATTTTATAAAGTTGTTGAAAAATCAGTAAAGTCGTAAAGTCATTTATTTATTTATTCTTCAGAAAACTAACGGCTATGTTGGTTGTACAGTGGTGCTTTATAAAAATTGCCTTTTACAAGTGTTTATCCCTGTACTCGGGTTGGTACGATAATATAGTATCTACGTAAATGAGCATTAACCAAGAATTACCTTCTCGAGCCCATCGTGCTTCGAAAATAGCTGGCGGCTATCAGAGTCACTATCTCCAACAAAGTCACGCACGCTTCGTTTGCGCTACGATATCGCTGCTACGAGTTAAAACACGAGAAAAGGGCGTAATACCGATATGTTTTCAAATAATAGACCAACGAACCGTTTGCAGTAATAATAACTCATTATGAGCTTTTGTGGCGTGACTAAAGGCCGGTTATAGTACAACCGCTTTAGCCCTATAAAGTATACCTAAGTATAGTACCTACTAGATTATCCATGATTTTGATATACCTGATGTCTTTTGTCTTGTAATATATGTACCCATAGGCATATTTAAAGTAAATTAAATTATTTTTTTGTAATTTTAGGCTATATGGAATCACAATAATGTAATTCAAAATTCTTTAAATAATTTACCAAAAGCGAGTCACAAGACAAGTGGTTTGCCGAGTTTCACACATCCGGTGATATCAATCTAAGATAAATCGTAAGATAACGAATCAGGGTTGCAATTCCAGTAGCGGGCACCTTATTAAATGGGCCTCGGGGTAATATTTCAGTCTTTTAGCGAAACATGTAGGTACAGTATGCAAGTCATCATCTGAACACGAATGACTCGTCTGGCAGCAAGTTCCCTTATAATAACATTATTCAACCGTTCAACGGAAGCCTGCCGGGATATGAGTAAACCGAGTTTACCAGTAGGTACTACTTGTCATTAATCCCCGACGAAAAAAAAGGGATGTTATAAGTTTGTAGTGTGTATCTGTGTGTATATCTGTGATCTCATAGGTCCTGAACGAATGGACCGATTTCGATTTTTTTTTGTTTGAAAGGAGTCATCCAGAGTCTTCTTAGCTATGTTTCAAGAAAATCCGCTCAGCCGTTTGGAAATTATCACCAATTTCCTGGTGAGTTTCGAGAGTTTCTTAAAATGTTTAATTTTAGTCATAAGTTACAGTGTTGAAAATAATTGCAGTAACCAGACACGGGGCGCCGCGTCGGGCGTAGCGGTGCGTGGGAGGCCAACCAACGCCGAGGCGGCGGTTGAGACGCGGTGCGCGGCGGACCTTCCTACAACATGCCCTACGTCTATTATGTACGTAGAACAACAATGAACTTGAAATAAACAAACTAACATTGTGAGCGACAGAAAGCAATTTAGTGGTGCTGTTTATTTATAAACATCCCAACATACGGTTAGCTAAACAGTATTACCAAACGGTCTCATCTGATCAACATACATGAAACTTTTAACATTTAAGCAACATAGATTTTATTAATAATCTAGCAATTATTTTATGAAATCATCCAATTTCATAGATGCTTCCCACTGTTCGCAGACACTCAGGTTGTGTAATGATCTACCCGTCGTGGTTTTCCCAAGGGACAAGGGGTTCTTCCAAAAGGGAGTAGAGATAAATTTTGCAACGTGCGTGTGATGCCACTGGTGTTTCAAAAAGCTCACCATTAGGCGAACCGTTTGCTTGTTTGCCATAATGGTATAAAAATAAGTTGGAACAGATTTAGAGGCCGTTGCCCTTAAAATTGTTATCCAAAGGCTATTTTATGCTAATATAAAATCACGGTAAATAATATATTATCAAACTAAAGGTAGGTACAAAATTGTAAACAAAATGCTGAAATCTAATTGTTAACACATTTTATTGACTAATTGACCACTCACAATTAATTATATATGCAATGTTGGTGTTGCACAAAAGTTATTTTAATTAAATGTCAGGTCAAACTTTAAATAACTGTTGACAGATTATTTAAATCTCATAAACTTTACACGTAATAATATAAAATTCACGGTTACAAAATCAAATGGTGAAATCCAATATCGCAGTGAACGCGAAATATTTTTAAGAGTTGTTGCTATTAATAACGTTACAGAGATGAAAAGTACCCAAGTCGTATTCCAAAACCTAAAGAAACTATACCAAAATCATGGAAATCCTTTCAGCCGTTCGTTACGGAACTAAGTAATAACAATCATATACAAACAAACTTTTGCGTTTATAATATTAGTAGGATGCAATGTGATGATTAATTTGACCTTTAATAATTGCTCATAGAAAAAGTAGATTCCTGCATAATGATTCTCTAGAACAATAAAGGTTACTTGTCGACAGGCTGTAAAGGGCATCGCTCCACTGATGCTACGATGTACATACAACTAAAGTACTGGTAGTACACATATGCAGTAATTGCTTACTACTAATATGCAGTGCACTATAATTATATCACTCACCATAATATGTACATAATACATTCAAAGGTTAGTATAGCTCATTGTATATCGTGGGAATAATAATCCTATGCAATTTTCTACATATCAGTGACACCAAATGTGTACTCATTTATGGTTGTCTGTCTGTCATGTTACATTCATAAGTAAATAATATGTAGAAGAGCCAATTTTCTACGCTCATTTCTTATGTATGAATGTACCTGACCTACCTACAGCAAGCTTATTGCTGCGTGGGCGACAATCTTTGTATGCTGTATTATAATAATGTTGCGCATTAAAAATGTAGCCTTTTGATAGATGATTATGTAGGCAGTTGAACACTTCTTGCTAGCAACGCAACGCAACGCAAGCGGTACCTAAATGTATGCTCGAGTGACAAGACCTCTCAGCAACGATACTACACGTCGCGCCGGCGGGTGTCGTGCTTTGAATACAAATTCAAAGCTCAGTGAAGGGATTCATTCTGCAAAATGATTTTATTTAAAATAAACATCATACTAGGTGCGTAGTTTATTTACATGTACATTAATGAACATGAATCGGGTGTTTCAATTCATTTCCATTCAAACCTTTATTTGTAAAACTTGTACATTGATTAGTGCCACCGGCATAAAACGAATCATAATGGTATGGTGATATACATCATAGTGTCAATATTATACCTACGCGTGTAGATGCGACATCCCGCGTGCCCAGGAGAAAGCAGCACAGTCTCTGTTATGACACAATTACCTAGCCCGAAACCACATTTTATGAGCTGTGTATCAAATCTGTTGTATTTTATATAAAAACTTTGATCGACTTTATTTCCAATGAAATATACAAAGTAACATGTAGGTAACACCGCTTGCTCTTATTACCCAGAAACGGTAGTCAAACAATACTGTGATAATTACAAACAAATTCAATAGTTCCCACAATTGCACGGTTGATGTAACACAGATGCAGCGTTGGATAACACAGTAGGCTATTATGGCGTAGTTAAACCACGTTATAGCGCAGCGGAAATCCTATGACATAGAATTCTATCAATTCTCAGAACACAGTGCTTAGAATACAAAGAAGAAGATCTAACCTAACAAGTGGAACTTCAACTTTTTCCTGCCAACGGGCAGTACCTACCCGATGCACTTGCATTTACCATAACCACATACCGTCCGTCCGCATGCCAATGGATCAACAACAGCATTGTGTAGAAATTTACGGATATGCAAGATCCTATTTCATAGGTCATATTTATGCCGGAGATATCACATCTACATAAATATCTTTTAATATAATAATAACCGGTAGGTTCTTGACAGTGGACATAGTGTTTTATTTATCAACTTATGTTAATATATAATATTGAATTTTCGGTTGAGTGAAAGTGTTACCTAGTAAGTAGGTAACTTCAAATCATATACTTGATTTTTTAAAGGTTTTTTTCGGGGTCATACTAGTTTATTAGTACCTCTTTGATTCATTCCGAAACTATACTTATAACAACTGGTTTTCTATGTGATATAAAAATTACTTAACAAGTAGTTTTGATATAATTTTATAATCTCTTCCTAGACTTAACATCTCGCACAAAAACCTTTTCCGTTGTCACATTATGCAATTGTGAAATTGATGTTATAAACATTGTCAAGAAAGAATACTTGACAACTTTCTCTATTGATGATGAGTGCATTGCATCTGTCACCGGAAACACGACTACGAAGATAAGAGCTTCTAAGATTTCGTCTTTTTAAACTTTTAGAGCTTCCGAAGGAATGAATGTAAAACTCAAAATTAAAATTTATCTTTAATTCAACGCACCTGCAAAGTTTCAATTTGAATCCTCATGCAATATTCATGACGATTAACAAAATACATAAACTGAAATGATCTAATAAGAAAATTAATGAACCGAAAATAATTACGAAACGAATGCGCGTGAATAAAACACAGAACAAAGGCGTAAAGAGGTCACTTCGTCCACGTGACTGAATCCGTTAATATCAAAGGAAATCAATTTTAATATGAAAAATACACTATTCAAATAATGTACACGCGATAACTGTGAGAATTTAACTGTTCTTAGATTATAAAATTCTTTTTTTTTACTGTATTGATTTATAATAAAGTTCAAAATTGAATGCACTTATTTGTACTGGACTGTATGTATGTGTAATGTGGTTCACAAGTCACGAAGTCAGATTGAACATTCAATGGCTGAATTTAGCTTTTGTCGTACAAACTGAAGGGTTGCTGATGTGACGGAACTTTTATAGTCATTTTCAAAGGTAAATCATTTAACACATAGGTACCTACTAGGCTACTAGTAATATGTAGGTAATCCTTCGTAGGATTAGTATATCTAATCCTACCAAAGATTCTAAACAATAAATATATCACTAAACATATTGGTTGACATTTCTTCTACTATTGTATCAGCTTACTTTAGTATAATTTATCATAGTAATTTAATCGTTTATAAAATGATATTGCACGAAAGAGTAATTCAAAATGTCTAATTTGTTCATTATGAACGTGCAATCACGTTAACTGCGTGTTTAAATAATGCTAACATCGCATAATATATCACTGTATCTCAACTTCAAATGTTTGTTTTTTAAGTTTCTATTTCGTTAACTATATGAGCCATTTCATTGTAACAGTTGGTTTGTATAAGAATTATGTAAATGAAGTCGTGTCACTTTAAATGCCACATATGTGTATGTTTTAATGTAACTTTCGACAGGCTTCTTTCTCATCAGCATATAAGTGAGATACCTGATTCAAATTGAAGGTACGATTATTTGGTATTCTCTGGTCGTCGTTTCATGTTGCTTGTGTAAGTTTGAATAAAATAAATTGTTAAATATAAACTGGTTCTTGAATGGAGACCACGTACCGAAATTTACGCTGGTATGACGTTCGGCGACCAGGTAAACCAGCGTACGACCTAAATTAAATATATTATTGTAACTTAAATTGAGAATGAACATGAAAATTCTTAAGTTAACGTCTATGGATGGTTTTAGTATGCAACGACGAAAAAAAGTGAGCATTGAATGGTACTTCGGCAACAGGTGCAACTGTATTAATACTCATTATTACTTAAATAAGCAGATACTAATCGGTTGCTTATTGGCAATTGCATAAAAGAAACAGGGCCAGCAACGCCAGCGTGACCTTGACTTTTAATCAAAGCTGTCATTTTAAAAAGTATCCAAGTAGCAATAGGTAGGTACTTGTGAAGGTGATGTCAGCTAACTAGGAGAACTGGCCCGGCTAGTGGCCGGTGCAGGTGCGCCTGCAGCTCGCGAGTCGCGTGCGCGCACTCCCACCGACATCAGCTGCTCAGTTCAGTCAGTGTCCGGTGCTGACATTTGAAAACTATTTACTTAACAATTTCGAGGTATATCCCAATGACCTGGCTTTTATTCAGATACTTTACTTAGATATTAGAAGGGCACGCTTGAAACTAGGTAATTCGTGCAACATTTCACTTGTCTCACGGTTAATTGGTACGCATAGTATCCATTACGACTGCGACTGAAATTGATAAGTATAAGTAAAATTTGATATTCACTAGGTCTGTAACTAAAATCCAGTTAGATTTGTCGTGTAAAAGGAATGTAATTATTGTGGTAATGTGTTGCAGTAAAATAAATAATAACCAGTATGATGCTAGCAAGATATCCGGAAATAATGTTGATCAATATTCCATAAAATTGTTTAATAAGTCTAACGGCTATGAAATTTGAGAAGATTAACTGTATAATGCGACATTCCCATGATCTATTCATATGATTGTATAACTTGGATCTTATATCATAAATCACAACCTGGGAGATTGTTCACATTGAAAATCGCCAACATACCTAATTTTAATAAGTAATCAGTGTTTGTTAGTCGGTCCGGAGAGCCAAACAATAAATTCAAATATGACGATGTAACTTGGGGGGAAAATCCACTTAGGCTACTTACATACCTGATATACTTATCTCGTCTGTATGTGTATCTATAGGTGTACATTAAATATTTAATTATATAACTTTATTTACGATTTAAAAACAATAGCATAGTATAAAGCTTATGCCATATTAAAATATACCAAAATAAATAACGGGAAGATAGAAAGCATTTAAATGATAACTAAAGCTCTCTGTATAAAGTTGTGATTAATATGCGCAAGCTCAATAAAGTTTTATTAGGAAACATAAATGAGTTGGTCAGCATTAATGTTTTCCTCTTGAGATTCATTAAATAGATAACAATCTGAATTCTGTACCGTTTTTAATGCAAAAAATTTGCTGTGTAGTAAATTTAATACACAAGTAGTATTTTCCTAAAAAGCTTCAAAATAAATGAAAATATAAATATCTCTATTCTTAAACATGGATGATGTGATTTTTCATTTTCAATAGGTACCTAATACCACTATATCGACTACACCGCTGTTTCAACTTTCAGCACATATTTTCACTTTCATAAACATATCTACAAGACATATCGCGTCAAGAAAAAAATAATTGCTCGGTTACTGTAATTGTTCAAATTATTCTCAAACCTCAATCATGCATCACATTTCGAAACCCATCAGTCGTTACATAGATGAACAATAGGCACAATGCTTGCGGCATCACAAAACATTAGATATTTATGCAATAAAATAAACAAATGAACCGCCATTCGATATTCAAGAAACCTCCGCAGGAACAAAGCATACCATATACCTATTTTTCAAAGAAGCTGTTTCATTCATTTTTATTCATATACCATTTCCTCAGTTCGTTCATACTTATAACCCCTGGATGTAGTGTCGTTACGACATCCTTTATAGATAAATATTAAATAATATGAGAGGCCCCGTCAAGTTATAAGAAGTTGTTAAATTATATACCTACTTATTTCGAAAACTATACATAGATCATGTAAAGTAAACGACTTTGTCAACATCAAATACAAATCGACAGATACGAGTACGCCTTTACCTTGAACGCAATCACAGACTTATCTAAGTAAACTGCAGTATTATCACAGCCTGACTCACACGGTACAGTACTACCATTCACGTAGTGTTCCAATTTACTATGCTTAGGTACTATATTATTAAAAAAAAAGTAAGTAACTATGCTTTGATACATTTTAAAATTACACCATGAATTGAACTATGTACCTACGTGTGTACATCTACACTCTAAGTATAAGTTTATTAATACGTGTTATAAATAAGCTTTATATCTATCAAACCATGGTGAACAAACAAAACGACCAGTCGATGCTATCAATAACTGAAATAATGCCCTCAATATTAGTAAAGTGACTCTCAATAAAAATAAATGAATCAATTCCATGATTCCATCCAATACTTTAAAACAGAAACCGCACAACATCATTACAACATATCTAATCATAATTATTTACCGTTAATTCAATCTTGCGCCTGTATTGTCTGGGAGTTTCTCACACAAATTGCTAATATAACGTGAAATTGTAACCGCAGCACGCAATGTCTATCCTGACAGTTTTTATACTATTGACATATGTTTTTTAATATTCACTCTTTTATTTATTTCTTTACTTTCATTTGAAAAGTTGTTGGTACCCATTTGTATCCTAATTTGCAGTGTTTAATTCAATTTACTTATAAATATGGTCCTTATCTCCAAATGTTTCCACATACATTAAATGTATAAAAGCACGTTCGCGTTCTTAGTTTGGACATGCGATCAATTAGTCATCATTCAAAGCTTGGGAAAGCGTAAAAGATCGTTTATCAAAGCTTCTTTTATAGAATTCCCAACCTAATCACATATTTGTTTAAATTAGGTTTATTACCTAATGTATAAAAAGTTGTAATATGACTTCACATTTCAATTAAAAGGTCTCGATAAAAAATATTTCACTATTAATTATTATACTACTTTAAATTTCTTTGGTCGCGATCGGTTTTTGTGATCGTGCGGTTCATTCGATTTCGTAAAAGTATTTCGTATGTTGTGGCTAGATACTAAATGAACTCGCAAGTGCCTTCCTGCAAAGAGGCGGCAACTTACAGGAAGGGCAAGCAAACTCATTACAAAGTATAAGTAGCCGCTTGCATCATATACAACTGGACGGGGATGCGCTGTATGTACCTAGTCTCCTAGCGAGTCTAACTTTATTGACGGATATACCGTAATACTTGGATTCCATTTAAGAAACTTGAAAGAGGTTGAAGAAACGTAGGTATATTATGTGGGTACATTCATCCAACTGTGGGGATTTTGTCCTGCTGACTGCAAATGTTGACTTTAGCAAAAGTTTTGAGTAACCAAACCACTCATTATGAAAATGCTTGATTTTATAATAAAATAGTTGAAATGTAAGTTTTTTTATATAATTTAGATACAGAACCAAAATAACGACTATATCAAAAGTAACAAGCTCCTACATAGATGATTCAATCAGACAGAACGTAACAGGTTGGAAGAAGTAGTGTAAATAGAAGAGCTGATTAAAACGATATTTTTAGTATATATCTTCATTGAATTATCATAAACTTTTATATTGTTCATGCAAACGTCACAACGAATGTTTCGTTCTCCAGCATGACTCATTTGACCACAATGAAAGGGTCTTTAAGGTTATTCTCAGTGTAACTTGATTTTTTTCACACAATGCAAAGTAAATCAACGAATGTTTCCTTATTTCACGCGCTATATGTTATGATGTTGTTCTCTCTCACGGTCAAACTGTCAACTATTATAGCGATCTTAAAATCACACATAGTTTTCAACAAACATCCATACATCGTCACAAACTTTCGTATTTATAATATTTGTAGGAAGTTAGAAATGACAAACAATGAAGATCCCTATCGGTAGATGTATTGCATGAAAGGACCAAAGTCGATGAGACTATACTGAATGTAGGTTCTAAGCACACAAAATATACAACAACACCATATTTTATGAGAGTAACATATTTTATGATAGTACCAACATTTTTATTAATACACACACGACGACTTGTACCCAATTCTGTTTTAAGAATGAGTATCCAAGCACGTTTGCAATGAATGTCTTCGTAAATAATTGTATAACAGTCACGCAAATGTCATTTTACATTCAACCTAACAACTTGACTGTAGATGATACAGTATTTTTATGATATTCTTGAGAGTTAAATCTTTAAACGAAAATTATCGCAACGCAACTTTGTAAAATAAAACCGTAGTGATTCAAAACATATTTACTTTCATTCAGTTACACACATTCGCTACAATACATAGATAACGTGTAAATCGATTACTTCGCTTATTATGTAGCACTTCCAACAAAAATAAAAAACCATAACAAAATTTAATAATTAATACTTTGTTGTATAATCATAATGAGACAACAACATAACATCAGATAAATTCTGTTCACACGGAAATAATTACAGAAATCATGGTAAATACATGAAATACTTTACGTTAATCATTGCTATCGAACACTAAAAGAAGTGGTAGGTAAATAAAAAGCTGGTCTATTACACATATTTTGTATGGTTGCTTATCTGTTTCTACATCCATCGGATTTGCATGTGAGCTAACAATCGCCCTCTATCTCCACCGGTAATTAGAAACTTGTGAGTAACGGTACACAATTTGTAGGTAGCGCTACAACTAGAATAAAAGCTTTGACGGCGACTTCCGCATTGCGTACATCGTAAGTTTTTATGTGATTTTATTCTAAACTTCATTCTTCGCAAAAAAATATTCTTATTATTAAGATCGACATTACTTACACCGTTATGGTCGTTTTACTTAATGACCGAGCTTGCCATAATTATGTGAACTTGGACATAGTATAATGGCATACCTATACCTACTTTAATTCTTATACCTGTTATGATATGTTACCTCAATTTTGAAGAATATTACAACAGTGGTAGTGATAACAGAAATCTTACACGCTCCTACATAGTATGTCAATGAATACTATTGTAAATCAAGATCAAGAACATTACTCACGAGATAAGTCAGAGCGCGTATTTCATGTTGAGCACCTTTATGGTTTATTGTACGCGTTGTCCGATAAGTAACTCTGTTGTTATTACGGGTATGACAATGACTGTTAGTGATTGATGCGATAGTAATTCTCCCGCACACCGTTGTTCGTATCCGATACGAGTCGGATTGACGCAGACCACACGGCGACACAACGAGCTGCCAATTCACCGTGCTCCTAATCACTATAATTGAGGGTTATCACAGCTCCAGTTCCGGGATGCTAGTGCTTAGCTGCAAATATATTAGACTGGGCATGAAGTACTTACCATTGTTACTATCAGGTAGCCCGTACAGTATCCCACAGAGTGCAGCTGCAACAGATGTCGCGTTATCTTCTGTTGACTCATTTTCGCATTCATTAGAATCAGTTTGTGCTGGTTCAAATAGAGCCAAATCTAGACCATCCATATCACTTCGGGCTGACACACCATCTTCCTCTCCCACTCGATCACAAAAATGTTCCGGTGAATCAACATCTTTTGGGCTACGACTACAAACACCATCACTCAAAGGATCGCAGCAGCACGTATCTGAGAATGGTTCAAAGTCTCTGCAGTCGAATTCGCAACGTTCAAAACTGTCACATGTACACGAGGACAATGCATCTGAATCGGATCCTTCTACCAAAAATACGTTATTACTCTGAACAATGTCTTTGGCAGTTGTGTCTGTTTTGGTCGATATGTAAAAAACACCTGAAGTATACGGAACTTTCTGAACCTGAAGGGTCACATTGTCTGGTAATCTTTCACTACAAAATGTTTTGTTCTCCTCGCTTAGAATATCCTCTATTTGCGGGCGACAATCTTCATACCGCGCGAAACTCGAAGTATCAGTGAGGTTTGAAGAACGATCCACGGAGTATACGTCTGCATAGGGATCGCCCGAGTCACTCTGGAGCATAGGAAGGCGATAAGGAGTATGTTGTGAACGAGTTCCGAGAAAAATAGTGGTATAGGGGCAGGTGTGTTGAGGTCGAGTTCGGTCGGCGCGACGAGGATAGCTAGCAGCGAGGGGATCGCGTGGTGGAAGCCCATCGGTATCGATGTACGCCTCACTCGTCGACAGCACGTTATAACGCCAATCGGGCATCGCTGACCAGCACCATCACTGTTCGGCGACACTTTAGACAACTGCCGTCATTCTGTCACAAAAATGATCTAGTAACCTCGTTTATGTCATTTTATTAATAGTTCCACTTAAACGAAATACTGAAAATTTTACTACGGCCAACGTCCACAACTGTTTAAATAAGTACCTATTAAGATGGTTGATCGTACATCCATTAAATTATTTTCATGACACAATTTACTTGTTTATAACAAATTTTCTATTATATTATACTAAGGATGAAAATAGTTAATTCAT
This sequence comes from Tethea ocularis, assembly GCA_963555595.1. Classification (NCBI taxonomy): domain Eukaryota; kingdom Metazoa; phylum Arthropoda; class Insecta; order Lepidoptera; family Drepanidae; genus Tethea; species Tethea ocularis. Next base: position 9,992,575 of record OY741960.1, on the reverse strand, counting down.
CATGTTTTCAAAGAGCTATTTGAATGGATGATTTAGTTTAAAAATATATATTGTTCAATATTTCATGAGCAGAACATTGCCGTAAGTGGTGCAGATGTAATGACCTACATAACACGGAACACAATAAAACGAAACCATAATACTTATGCTTTAGTAAGCACACAACTTATAACTCAGAACGATAAGTTTTTATTATGTACGAACGAGGAAAATTATACAAACACAAATTGCAATATCGGTTTTACTAAACGTACCGGATGTATTTGAGACTGGTTGTAGATATCTGGTAGTATACTAACAGGTCCAGTACCTACATTACGGTATCGCCTCGATGCTGGTTGAGGCGACCCGTTACTTCGGAATAATTTTGGCATTACATCAAAATCAAATTTTGTAAAGACTTCATTTTTTTTTATACTACTAAGGTAGCAAGCAAGCATACAGCCCACCTGATGGTAAGTGGTTACCGTCGCCTATTGCCATTCGCAATACCAGAGATATTGCCAATGTGTTGCTGACCTTTTACAATGCCGAGAAGGCAAATTGGCTCTCAAGTGCAATTGCCGGAACACACCGGTAGGTGCTTGGCGACAAATTTTCAACTTGAGGGTGGTAGCTAGCCAGGCGGGTACTACAAAGTACCCTACCACCATGCAAAATGCATCTATTCTTCATTTACCTATTTAGGGAGATAGTAAGAAGTTTTAAGATACAAAAATTTTCTTATATTCTGTACCTACTACCTTGTGATCCGCGGTTTCATCCGCTTTATACCTATGTATATTTTTCGTATGTGTTAATCTAGGATTTGATCTATCTATGTGTCAAGTTTCACCAAAATTAAATCAGCCGATTATGCGTGATTGAATTACAAATATCCAAACTTTCACATTTATAATATAATTGAGATACAAATAAACTATAATAGTAACCCGTATTGAGTCTACTGATCGAATTAAAATTGTCTCCTCACTTAACTGCCTCTCATTTGTAGAGTCTACATTATTGTTCATTAATTGTTTATCCAGCGGTCCTTGCCATCCTGTCTATCCATGGTACACAGTACTCTACTACGACACATATTTTGCCTGAAAACATTACAAGCAGGCATGTAGCCGATGCATATTTTTCCACAAATAAATTTGAACTTGCTTAAGTAAATAAAGGTCAATGCCTGGGAGTCGTGCTTAGAAAACGCAATTATTTTGTAAGTACATACTTTGAAATTGTTATAGCGGCTTGATAATAACAGATGCGGCTTCGTGACCACTTGAATACTGTTCTTTATAGGTATAAAAGGAACACTTCTTTTAAACATTTGAAGTATTGCGTAAACGTACTCTTTAGTCACTACTATCTCGTTAATTTATCTTTTTAATGGACTACGGAGAAAATATTAATGTATGCGTGCTGTTGGTATAATTACATACCGTACAACTACGAATAAAATGTATTATGTAAAATATAACAAGGCGGTAAAGCAAATGCATGTAAGCAAATTAAAATTCATAAATACTTATGTATGTAACATTTGTTACTTTTATGACATGTTGTATTTGAAGATTTATTATAATTATTTCGAATATTATGCTAATTTAATAGATATTTAACATAAGGCATCCATAAAAAGGAAAAGTTGCTTTGATTCATGTCACGATTCAAGCAAATGTAAATTTTATTATTTTGTTGATTGAACAAGCTAAAGCTTGTGATACTAATGCTAAATTTCTGAATTTTCTCTAGATTACTTATTAGGAAATTATAAACATTGAGTTGTATTAGAACATTTTTTTAAATGGTAGTTTAACAGACAATAGCAATTTCAGGCACGTGCTACAATCTCGCATTGATGTGGCCCACGAGCCTCAAACCACGAGTCCAACGACATAAAACATCAACTAACCACGGTCAATGAACGAAAATAACCAACCATTTTACCCGAGTAAGTACCTACCTGCACTGCGCATGCGCCTGATAACATTATGAAATACTTTACATCTATCATTAAATAAATCACTCCATGGAGGAAGAATCATGGGAACGCGAGCATATCTTAGTATAGGATTATTCGTTATAAATTTGAACTAGTTTATATAACTAGTTTATATAACTAGTTTAAATAACAAATTCCAATCTTATATTTTCTCAAAATAATAAACATTACGCCTACTCATCAAATAACGAGCCCTCATCAAAATAAACTTATTTGTGTTAATTTAAATAGGTACCTACCTAATTACTAGCAGTTAGTAGGCTCATTAGCAAATCTATAGGATTATTTTTACCGGAAATCGGGTGGGCCTTTTTACCCGCCGACCTTTTAGCCCCGCTCTACCCTAATAACATAATAAAAGAGGTTATGTTTGAATTTAGAAGGTAATCTCCGGAGCTACGTGTCCGATTCTGTGCAGACTGCAGACTCACCATGGTCAGTGATGATATGACCGATGGTGGTAATCTCACAACATCTAGAAAGAAACTAGCTGAAACATATCTACGAGGTTGGTAGCCAGCACCCAGACTTGCACCCCCTATCACTGCTTTAGTTTCCTTCACCGATTTGAACTCAAAACAATCACGAACTTCGCCATGGCGTTTGAAGTCTATACCTAGTATTAATAATGGTTTTGGTAAATTATTTGTTGTAGGCCGTGACTTATTTATGTTCTGAAAGCTTAAGCTTCTATCGACGGAAAATTGATTCATATTGAAACTGATTGCAATAAAACTTCGTAATCAACCTACCTACTAGACTTATTGCTAAATGCCAAGTTGTAATATAACCAGTCGTGCAAAAACCAACTTTGGTATGATTTATGCTGATTGCATTAAAACTCCTGAATCGAAATAATAAAACCACAAATCTAACTATGCGTGACACACTATTTACTTATGACCTGCGATTATCCCCTCTGTCCGAGTATTAGATTCTGATAATTCGTAAGAGCTTGTGAAGATCTATGTGATTTAAAAAAGCCATGCCTTTACGTATATATTTTTTTTAATTCTTTTCAATAATTTTATCCTTTAAAATATAGTTTTCTTTTTACTACTTATCATATTAAAATTATAGTAAACTCGAGTTGCTCAAAAGATTTGGAGCAAACTAAACTGGCTGGTCTCAAAGCTTTGTTATTTCTCTTTCGGGCTAAGTTTTGTAATAAACAAAAATAAACCCAATTGTTTTTCTTTTTATAAAAACATACTGAACAATTAATTAAAATTTTACATAATTTCTAGTTAGTGTTTGGTCTAGGTCAAATGTTAATTTTAATAGGCATTTTCACTGTCGTAAAGGAAAGTCGGCTTCGTCAATACGTTCGGTATGGAAAAGCTCCCTCGAGATTTCGACTGGGGCGCAGCCGACCTCTAGAAGCAGCACAGTAAGTAGCGGTGAGAGTTGCTATTGAGGATTATAAACCAGGTTTATTGTTGCTATCCAATCTCGCTCCTAGCAACAGATATCGATATTTTATAGTCTTGCTTAAGTTGTCCCTGTCTAGAAACTATAACCAAGCCTACAAGCTTTCGTGCCTTCTTTGATCGGCAATTTAAAAAATATTGCTTATGATTTAAGTAGTAGATGGAAAACTTGGAAAATATCGGAAAAGATTTAATAAAAAGCTTTTCTTGTAGAGCTTTCAAGTTTCATAAGGTTATGTAAGAGTTAAGGCTTTTTTTGCGAGCCATCCTACAAGCAAAGACTACAAGTAATACCTATACCTACAAATGATATAACATTACCACTTTGAGCAAATAAAATGCGTTAAGTCAATTAACTTTTTTAACATTACTCCATGTGCACAACAGCGTTAAAGTTGACACACATTAAATCATTATTTTATCCATTTATCCAGTAGTAACAGCATTTAATTCCTTGCAAATATTCACAAAACATGCAAACTTTCAATAAAATCGATAGGATGTACGAACACACATGTGAATATTGGACGCCGACCGATGTAAACATAAACAATACAAACTATCAAGAAATCCCACCGAGTACTAACTCACTGAACTGAACTTGACACTGGACACAATCCCTGACACTTTTCGCTTGGCACTGGCAAACGAACGTTGACGGTTTCATTCGAATGTTTCGATTAAAATTGGTTTCGATAAAGACGCACTATGTAGAGGTGCGCGTGGCGGATCGCGCTCAAGCCGACTGGAGTATGTCGGTTGCGGCTGTGCGGAGGGCGACTGTACGCCATAGGCACCAAACGATATGAGAACCGCTCATCTGTTCGCAGCTGGTCGGCCGACACACTCGCTGGCAACTTACGAACCGTTACTACTCGCGAGGGACACCAATTTAATGTTTCAAACAAATCCCGCTTCATATTCATGAAAGCCTCCCATTTAACTCGCAACAAAGTAAGAATTGTGAAATACCTTTGAATTGAATCAAACTATTGTAATGATAGTTTACCTACGCTTGTCGTCACCGCGACACCCAAACCAGTTTGGCACGACTAGATTCACAATTAACCATAATATCTACGGGGGCACAACACGATCACTATTATTTATTTTTTAAATCGAGGGAGAACCCTCGTTTCGTCGCTCTCAAAATTGTGTTTTTGTTCAATTGTTACTTTCATTTCATTGATATGAGGGTTGATGCAATCTCTACAAATCCCATCTATTCGTAGAGAAAAGGTGACGAACAATCGTTAAATCCTTAGTCACATTACATAGTTATTTCGCAGATAAGTGTTACATTCGTTGATTTTGTACGGACTGGACCGGTTCAATTCTGATATATTTGCATTTTGTAGCCGCCATTCCACTTGGATTCAACGAGTAGAGTCAACAACCATGCCCGTTCGAGTCGAGATAAAAATAGTTCCAAGCAAAGCAAATAAATAACATCAAAAGTGTGTTCACGTAGAGCTTGCAAGTAATTTCACACCAGGCTTTTAGTACAATTGTGCAAGAAAATTATTATTGCATTGCTTAATAGAGCTTAATTGAAAAGTCAAAGGTTTGTATCTTGTAGCATTATGGACCACAACGATTACTGACACGATAATGTGGGATTACGAGCGACCGTCTGTACTTTACACTACATTCACTAATTGCGAAATATTATTGGTGTTGACAATATTATCTACGTTAAGCAAGTTTATACAAGGCTGATATTGTTTTCAAAGGGCAAATTAGTACCTATACAAATTATTACGAAACACAGGTAATCATTTTCTCCAAATGTAAGCCAAAGATGTAAGCTCTAGTATCCTACAAAATTTGAATATTCGATGGATAGGTACGTCAAAAGCGAAGTAGAACAGGAGCGGATTTTGAGAGCAATATAAGATAGAGTTACCAAATTTCTTGAAACAGGCAGGCTGATAATGATAAGTACCACTATACAATTAATACATTCGTAGCACCACTGTTTTTAAAACGTTTTATGAAAGCTCCAAACAATGACCGCACTGCAATATTCCAGGGGCTTGTAAACTTGGTATAAAATATCATTTTTAAGGGTTCACTACCCAATGCTTGTCACACAAAGAAGTCGTAAAAACGCTAAAATCACATGAAAAAAATATCAAACTTTCATACAATTTGATTGAGCAAAGTTGATAAAGCATTTTTTTCATAATTTCAGACTTGTCCCAAGTAAAAGTTGTTCATAATAAGACCGTAGTAGAAGACCTAGTTTAAGCACAACAAAATAAAGGATCTCAAGATTCTTATTTAAGAAAAGTTATAACGTGAGAATGTGTGTGTCAACGGTCATGAGTCATGACAGATTGTGTTCCATGTGGTATAATTGCTAATCGTAAGGTTATTCTACCCTGCAGCAATTATTATTTTTGAACAATAACACCCACAGGTCCTGAATATAACATACTACTGAATATAAATACGCCGTTAAAATCAAATATCATGTCGTTGACCTTATTAAATGGTGGGCGATTAGGTTAAAAAATAAATGAGTTAAGTTAGTCATAACAGATTACCTACATCACATGTGGCAATCATATGTCTGGTTTCAGCCAAGATTTCAACTGCTCAAGAAGAATTTATCTGGCATGATGGGATGAAAATTATATGTCTACCAATATAACTACCTGAGGATCTAACATTTTTTAGATTCTACGTAAGTACTTACAAAAGCTTTATTATATTTACATAAAGATATATACAGAACCTAAATCTAATTATTTACAAGAAATATTCTAAATAAATAAAAAATAATAATAATACTTACATACCTACTTCATATTAGAATTATACGTACGAAAAGCCATCTAAGGAGTAGTAGAACCAATGGGGTTTTGTATAGAAATTTATTGTATTTATTGACTAATCCACTAAAATCGCATAGTGTAGGTAATAATATAAATATCATGCATTTTTTAATTTCATGCCTAAAATACAAAATAAGATGTAGCAAAAATCTATCTGCCATCTAGCGTTAAGTAGATTAACTAACGAGAGTTAAAATAGTCCGCTAGATGGCGCAGTTTTTAAACATCGACATCAACTTACAAACTTTACTGTTGATTGTTTAATGTAACACTAGATGGCATTATTCACGCAATACTTGAATCTATTACTATTTGCCACCAATCTATCTAATATAATACCTAATAATGTGGACATACACTTAGGAACATTTTTTAAAATTAATTTTGTACAATGATATAGTTTAGGCATTTTATTTACATAGGTCAGATAAGATAAGATAAACATTTATTAAACTCACAAATTCACTCAGTAGTATTTTTTTATAGTAAGATGATAAACATTCGACATGATTAAATCTCTAAAAGCTCTTCACTGAATGGTTTCATCATAGGTTCTATCTAGTAGGTCTGACTCTGCACCACAGCATCCGAAGTACTACTCAACTATCATACCTGGGGGCTTACCATCAACTCTTATTGCGATCCAAATGCAAACCTAAAATGAGTTGCTTCGCTATTTCATACCATGACATCATTATAGCGATCCAGTAATATTATGATCGTAAATGGTTCGCAATTGATACGTAAACTCTTTTCGTTCATTCATTTTTCGTACCATGAGGTGAGATGTCAACCTACTTTGGACCGTTCAAGTGTCAATATAAGCGAACCAAAAAAAGTTACTATTATCTTGTCAGAACTGAATTGCTTTCTAATTTAAATTGTAAAAACTAATAATAATACATAGTTTCAGGTATTTTGATTTATTAAATCATGTGCCATAATGTTAAAAATAAGTTATTTACATTTACCTACAACAAATATACAAACTACATATAAAAAAATCCTCGAGACGGCCGCTGCTGCCGATCAACAGAAGTCTGGCAGCGTTTCCTCTTTGAATAACCAAGCTCACACGTTGGCGGAAAAAGCTCCCCGCCCGCCGGTCCCCCGAAACCTCAATAAGTTTTTAAGTGTGCGAGCAAATCAGCAAGCCTCAAGCCTTAGAATCGGCCGACGTTAGAGAGTACCAAAGGCCACGGTGCCCAAGCTCGCCGAAGTGATCACCAGCGATGAGGATAAATTGATCCTAGAACCAAGACGAAGACGAATACCTAAACGGTCGCGCGGCTCGAAGCGAGAAAGTGAAAAACATCTAACATAGTCCCACCCGATATTTGTGCATAGAATGACTTGCAACCAGTGGACCTGAGTCCTTGCCCGAGTCCCGTTCAGAGACAGCCATATAGGAGACAGCTAGCAAGTGTGCGCGATCAGACTCCGTAGAATAAAGTGAATAAATTTTGCAAAGAGGCTTGTCCTACGCTCTCTGAGAACAACTCAAGATTATAAATATTTGTGCCTGGACAAGCTGCCTGCCTCCCTGCCTGTTATAGAGTATTTTTTTTTGTATACGTGGAAAAGGTAAAATATACTTAGAGACATAGGTAATACAATTTTGCAGCTACGTACATAGTTTGTTACGTGAAAATATTATGTTATTAAACAAACTTCACAAAATTACTAACACCATTGTTTGAATTTAATTTAAATTTCCAATTTCTAAATAAATGCTTTTTCATTTGACCGTTGTTGATTCTTCCAATGATGTCAAGAGCAAACAAATATTACTTTTGATTCACTATCACTACATAGTATAAAACAAAGTCGCTTCCTGTCCGTCTATCCCTATGTATGCTTAGATTTTTTAAACTACGCAACGGATTTTGATGCGGTTTTTTTTAATAGATAGTGATTCAAGAGGAAGGTTTATATGTATAATACATGCATAATATAGTACAGAAAAGCCGAGAAAAACCGTGCGAGCCGGGGCGGGTCGCTAGTATATAATAAAGAATAACGCAAAATTAGATAAGTTGTCGGTAAGTCGTTGGTGTGGGATGCCACATTTGTTGATACACTCGCGCCATCTCACTTGCCAGCGGCATGTAGAGTTGCAGGAGCGGCTGCGGCTGGTGCGGAAAATTCCAAATCCAAACAATACGCTTCTATTGGCCCAAATATTTTTTTTTTTGCCTTTTGCGGTCGAGACCATGGGTCCTTAGGGGTTCGAGGCTCGCTGATTTTCTCGAACATTATCTTCAAAATTAATTGAGGTCACAGGGGACCGGCGGGCGAGCTTTTTCCACCAACGCGTTAGCTTGGCCATACAAAGAGGGAACGCTGCCAGCCATCTGGGAACCTTGCCGTTGATTGGCAGCAGCGTCCGCCTCGAGGAAATTTTTTATATATAGTTTGTATATTTGTTGTAAATATTGTATATTATAGGTAGGTACTTGCCAAATCAAAGTACCTATCATTCTACGATAAGTTACATCTTACTTTAATTTGAAACTTTCCTTACCGCTTTGCCATTTGTATGTGTGTGTCACTGTTAACTATTTGGATACATTGCTGCAATTTAAGATCTAAAATGTATATACGAGTCTATAGAAATACTTACATAGTTCCAAGTATGATACCGTTAGGTATTTAATATATACATAGGTACTATTGAGAATATTTTTCTCTAAATTATAATCACTCAATAATCCATAATACTTTAAGAAAATTATGACACAAAAGTCAAAACGTGTATACTTTTTATACGACAAGTGCATGTATCCGATCGCAAGTTTTCCGTTCTAAAATATCGTGGTAGTAATATTTTTTAAGATAAGTCAACATTCTTATTTGTTATTTAATGTTATGCACAGTAATTCATTGATTGCTAGAATTATTTAAAAGAATATTATTTGATACTTTGAGACGTTATTTATTTTTATTTTTTCGTAAATAGCATTTAAAAATAACCGTAACTTACCGCAAAATCAGACATTTAGGTTTTTAAACGTATCGCATTGACTCAGAGTAAAAGAGACAGACTTATGTAATTACCGTATAGCATCTTCACTTTCTAGCAAAACCCGGATCACAGACAATTTCGTTCATTCATTCCGACCAAACGCGATTCTTTTTTATTAGCTTCATGGTACGAATTTTAGCAGACCTGTTTAGGTACCTAGACTGGATTGCATCGGAACTGAATGGCTATGTAAAAGTTGATGGTAAGCCTCCTGTATAGTAACAATTGTTGAAAACCTTCTTGTCGAAATCTAAACGTCTAGTACATACAGTCCAAATTAATGTAGGTTAGGTAGGTATACTAATCATTGCTCAAAAACAAATTAAACCACATTGCCTCACTAAAAGTTTGGTACCTATGTTTTAGGTAAGTAGGACTACCAATCTGTTTGTTTTTAACCCCCGACGAAAAAGAGGCCCAGGGTGTTATAAGTTTGTAGTGTGTATCTGAATCTGTCTGTGGCATCATAGCTCCTGAACAAATCGACCGATTGTGGTTTTTTTTTTATTGAAACGTGTCTTAATCAAGAGTGTTCTTAGAAAATCCGCTCAGCTATTTGAAAATTATGACCAATTTTCTAGTTAGTTATTGGATTCATAAGTATACAATTCAAAACATGAAATCTAAAGTCTCATGAGATACGTCGTTATATATCTAAGTGAGATACCTAACTAACATCTCGAGTGATTATGTATGACTGACTGGAACACACTTTATTTCTCTGTAGGTAGGTACCTACTTTCAGTCACGTAATCAAGATATTGTACCTACCTCTCAAAAACTCATACATAACATTATGTAAGTAAGTACCTATCCAGTTCTATCGATGACCAAAACCAAACATACCTACATAATACAAATTGATGACTTCCTCAAGATTTAAAGAAATTAAATTTGTGTGTAGGCACCTAGCTAGGTAGGAAGCTTTTAAATTACGATATGAAATTACGTACGTACGACATACACATGCACGAGAAGGTGAGTACCTAACCTATGTAGGTATGTGTACTAACCTAACCTAACCCATGCAGGTATGTACAGTATGTACTACCTTTGAGTCATTAGCTCAGCAAAGAAATTCTTACTTTATATTTTAAAAAGTTACACCATGATTGATACAATCTTGTGGTCGAGTGACTAAACAGTTGTCGGTACAGGTTTTGAACATCGAGCACTACGTCACCTTTATTTTTTTAGCAATCACAATACAAAGTTTATTTTAATTTCTCATGTTTTTAATTCAAACCGACCGCAACACACCAATGATCTACCCTGCAGCTCCGACTGGCAGGAGAGCAAAATGCAGAATCAATGATCAAGTAGGTACGACGAGAGTAGATGATAATAGAAAGTGGGGTATTCGATTTATATGTATCTCACAAATATTTAGTGGCACTCAGTGACTGTTTTCTTATTCAAATAAGTAACCTAAGTAACAGGTGCCAAAGCTCTCGACACACTCATTCCTCACGATTTGCATGCGCGACCGTTACGATGAGGTCACTATTTTAGTGCTGTCCCATACGTCCGGCGGTGTGTCGCAGGCAGGACGCACCGTGTCCTTCCTTGGTTCCTCGCCCATCCGGCACGATGCTTCACATCAATCGACCTCAAGCCGATATCGACAGCGACAAGTAGGCACCGTTAGCTTATTTGCACATCGTGACCGAGCCTTTTTTTAGAAGCTAAAACATTGCTTTGGTATACCTATCGACTTTTGTCAAATCGGTCCGTTGAACCGGACAAATCTGTTCATTGGATTGGTAGTAATTGTTTATTTGCGGTCACTGGTAGTCCATTGGCTATTGCAGTAGGTACCATATTATATTAATTTCATTTGATTAGCGCTTTCCAACAAACAAACTCTTCAGCTTTATTATTAGTATAGTTAAAGATATCTTCGTCTCTAAGTATTTGAGAAAGATGAAGCTATTTATAAAAACCTTTTATTCTTTTTACCCGACTGCCAAGGAAGGGTTATATTTTTGCGCGTATCTTGTGTTTGTTTGCTTTATTACCTCGTATCTTCCAAACGGCTAGATGGATTTCGAGAGTTAAAGTATCATTATATCCGTCTAGGAATCGTTTAATTAGGAATAATAAATTGGTTTAAAATGTTTTTGATAGCGTAAAATGGAACTTGGCATATAGGTAAATAAAACAGATTTTGTTCATAAGAGCGTACCGTGCATATCATCCATCACATCGCGAAACCTATCCACGTTGAAGAATATCTCTGGCAACTGTCACCCGCACCAATCTCCAACGTAAATACCTAGTGTAGGTACCGACATCTAGAAAAATAATTACCTAGGTGAATAATATCTACATGACTGCGGCAGTAATTTAGACATAGCTTTTGTTCGTGGGAGTCACGCAATAAACTGCTTTGAATACAAATATAATATCAAATTAGTGTGAAACAGCCTTTGATGACCCCGGGCGGGCGTGAGTTTCGACATTCGTGTGCCTAACACAACAACATTCATTTTCATTAATATTATGCGCCAAAAAACGAATTGCTTTGAATATATTAAAAGAACTACAAAATTCGCGACAACCCAATATCTACAACGGAACCCTATGATATTTCTACCGAGAGATGAGATGAGATGAGTGAAACTTATCCAAATTCAAAAGCGTAGTATCATCACCATCGTTTTCTAATTTTGTAGAAATTTAATGGAATTCAAAAATATTAATTAAAGATCATTAAATGATGTCGTTAGTTATTTTAAAACGTAAATAAATGTTATTATTTTGATCAAGGTATTAACTAGGTTAACCTATTACCACAGAATAGAAGACTAACGGAGAAAGCATCTTTAATAAATAATAAAAATAAGTAATATTTTCTCTCACAAATATTTTAAATGTGATAGTTTAGATGTTTAAATATAAATAATAAATATACTGTGACATTCTTCACACACGGTAAGTGTCTGATCCCAAAGATCAGAGCCTATCTATGGTAACCAAATAACTGATAATACCCACATAATTAGAACTTTTTTTGTGAATACATATATAGAAAATTAACCCCATTACACTTCATAAAACCATTGTGTTGTTACTCAATCACGCAATTAGATGAAACCTCACACAAAGATAGATTATACCCTGGAATAACATAAAACATAAAGAATACATTTTATCCCGGGAAAACCGTGGGGCGCAAGCTTTTGGGTGGACATACATATTTATAAGTCAGTTGGCAGCAGGTAAACTAGAGGGTGTGGGATTGGGTGGCTGGCAACGGTCGGAGAGCAATCACTACGGAAGAAATTGTGTTATAGGTACTACGCCGGGATGGACAGCTGCACCTCGTCTGCCATTAGCGGAACGACGATGATTACCATTCGATTCCATCTATGTAGGTATAATATTCGATGCAAGTTAATAATAAATAATAATAATAGTATTTAGGTATTGTTAAACTTTTTTTATTAGAAGCCTACTAGTAAATAAATAATATAAGTAATAAAATATTAAATGTTACAGATCCAACTTTCAATAAGTAGGACTAAATAAATGGTACTGACAAATTAATAACTAAAATAAAAAAAAATATGAATCCCCGAAATGCACTCGTGAATTGGTGATAATTACCAAACGTCAAAGCGGATTTTCTTGAAACATAGCTAAGAACACTCTCGAATAAGACACCTTTCAAACAAAAAAAAACTAAATCAGAATCGGTCCATCCGTTCAGGCGCTATGAGGCCACAGACAGACACAAACTTATATCTTTTTTGGGGTAAAAAATAGAGTAGATACAGTGAAGATAGGCAAAGGCTTTCAGTAATTTTGTTATCCCTCGAACGGTCGTCGAATCGGGGAAACCGTAGCAAAGCCATTTCCTTTTGTTGACTCTACAATTGCGGCAGAGGCGGCAGCCAATGAAAAGGGAAGAGTTTGGTTTTTGAATCGATATACAATCACGATTTGAATTCGTAGTCGACATAGTATTTTTTTTATTTTTTATGTATGTTTCCGGATTACTTGAAGACGCCTGGATCGATTAGGAAAAATATTTGTGTGTTTGAGGGCATACTACACAGGTGGTCCTAGGTCACCAAGTCAGGATCTAATGATGGGATCATGGAGAAATCGAGTGAACTCTTCGAATATCGGCACTTACAGTGTTTTACATATACTTTCTAGTCTGGTCGCGTCTGGTAGTCATCATCTTATGTTGCTGAGCTGATGATGGAAGGAACAACGTTAGGAGTAGGGTGATAATTCTTTAAATATTATAGGATCGTTTAGACCGTTAGTTCTATTCTTTGTTGCGATGATAGAAGATACAATGCTAATATGCAAACTAGGTAGCATAAGAAATAGCATAAAATAGAACCGCCTTCAAAGGCAATAGGTATAAAGCATAAAATAACTATGTAGGATCTCTAATCTGTCATTTTTGAAGTCACCACAGAAGTTTCTATTATTCCCGCTTGATGCTACATGTCATAATTAATCAAATATGTGCTTAATATGTATTTTAATATTTGCGTGGCAAATTCCATTAAAATGTGACCCGACGCCCACACACATGCAGTGGTGTGATTTCCATATTGGGCAGTCATCAGCGGAGCTGACGCAGCGCTATTTATTTATAAACTTGTCTGACTTTGAGCGTGCTGCACTTCGATATCCGTGTCAAGGTTTTACCTCAATAATAAATATATGTGTACTAATTAAATATTGGTTTCAATAACTCCGCTCCGTCATCGTTAGTTTTGAAATCGGACCAAGACTGATACCATGAAAATTGGCATTGTAAATGAAGCCAAATAAACTTCACTAATCTAAGAACACGGCCTAATGCCCTGCCAATTTCTATCTATTGTATTTACTGAAAATAATGTGGCAGGTGGAAACATTTAACATTGAATTAGGTACATTCTTTTATTCCTGACGATTGTGTTAGTTGGTTTATCTATACTAATATTATAAAGAGGAAAGATTTGATTGTTTGTTTGTATGTTTGTTTGTTTGCACTGAATAGGCTCCGAAACTAATGAACCGATTCGAAAAATTCTTTCACTAATAGGAAACTACATTATCCATTTATCCCCGAAGGTTATAGGCTACTTTTTATCCCGGGAACGCGATTGAAACCGCGCGGAACAGCTAGTTACCATAATTTTGATTTCAAAACAGAATTTCCCATTCGGTATTAGGTGAAGAATTTATCCATCAAATATGCAAACTCGTGTACTTCTATTAAACCAATAGATAAATGTGCAACCAAGAAGGAAGTAACCCAATGCCCGCAACATGGACCACATTTTAAATAAGTACCTACCTAATGGGTTCCGTAATAAATTCATCCGTTCTATTCTTCTGATCATTCAATCAAAGTACAAAACTCAATGTTTTTATGGCTTCTAAATGTAACTCTACAAATTGTATCAATATTAGCTTAAGAACTTTATGATAAATATGCATTAGACAGGTACCTTTTTACATCAAATAACTAGGTATTTGTTTCCAATACGATCGTCGATAATCTACTCAAGTTTCGCCTATAATTATTGAACTATATATTGAACAGTGTAATTTCCTACACTAATAAGTAAAAAGTTTCATAACAAATTATTGCCAGTTATATAACCGCGTTGCCATAGTATTACAGTATGTAAGTAGGTGTACCTATTATCGAACAATGGAAATAAAATAAATCTTACATTTTAATAGCACGTTATAATTGTTTCTGCGACCATTAGCACTTTAAACGATCCAACAAAGGTCCCCACCGTAAATCTGACAAAGGCAATGACTGCTTATCAGTAATGAACACGTTGTCATTGTGGGGCATTAATTCTTGTAAAAATATATCATTACATAGGCACGCGCGCATCCCAAATAAAGCTATAGGACGAGGAGGGTTGTTCAGTTTCATCCCACCCCGTCTGCATCGGCGCCTGTCAATAATATTAACGGGCAGAGGCGTTGTCATGGCGACGAGGGAGCGCTTCCTACATGACGGTCGGTGCCCTCCGCCTCCGTGATGCACAATGCTCCGCTGAGGGTTGGAGGGCGAGAAGCGAAAGAGGTCTGTTGTCTGGGATTTATGCAAGGGTGGACCGTGCGACGCGTTAGATGGTGGATTGTAGCACCCTACGCAGTTTTGGAGTACCTACATATAAATTAAACAAGTAGTAGAAGCGTGATGTTGCATACAGCTTCGGTACATCTTCTAAAGACTCATTGCATAATCTGTATTCAAATTCATGTCAACCAAATTCTATGATAGAAAAAACAACTAATAGAAGTATGTAAATATAGGTACCTGATGAGATAACTGCTGAGCAAAGCCACTACTAAAACAAGTCATATTTCTACGTCGGAGTTTAACTCCCACGCGAGATATTGAAGTGTAAAATAATGATACAGAGATGTTCTCATAAAAATTGATACGTGTAATTGGAGATTTACTATAAATAGGTCCCAGGCCTCGGCCAGCAGCCTCATCTGTCGCGGTCTATTGGCTCCCGAATAGTTCTACCACGTTCTACCATAGTTCGACCTTTTATTGTAGTTAGTCTATTATTGACAGTCTCTCATGGAATCAACCACAATATCAAAATCGTTTTAAATATAATTTTATGACCATAATTAGCATATCATAATTTTTTACGTCTTTTAAATCCTATATATTCCTAATATTACCTACTTTGTATTTTGTGAGATAAAGGTTTTTAAGTAAACCAAAGGCACATTAAAAAATGGGCTATACAGAGATGTCTAATTTTGAGACGGTAACTAATCAACGATCAACAAATGTCGCGCTCAATTACCCACATTTTCTATGCCTTAAAATATTGCATCGACTTTCTAAACCAACCCATTTAAAAGTATAATAGATGGATAAAGCACCTATTGTATTTTTGTACATTTGTAAATAGCTGAGTGTTCTTTCTTGATCTGTATGATTGGGAGTCTAAATCTAAAAAATCGGACAAATGCGAGTTAAACTCTAACGGAGAGGGTTCCGTACATGTTTAACTAAGATCCATAAATATTTTTAAATCAGACCTAAATTAGTTGATGGTAACTATAAAAAGTTTTTTATAGTTACCATCAACGTGTTTTCTAGACAAACCTAGCTACATCGATTTATCGCCCCCGAAACCCCCTGCATACCAAATTTCATGAAAATCGTTGGAGCCGTTTCCGAGATTCAGATTATATATATATCCATAAAATGCAGGTTTAAAGGTATTAGATAGACTTCTTATAGGTTTTCCTGTAATCTTTAGGTAAAGAACTATTATCTGAATTTTTTTCAAAATGTTTGGCCCAGTAGTTTCGGAAATAAGGGGGGCGAAATGTTCAATTTTCGCCAATTTTTCGCCTATTTTCTTAAATAACTTAAACTATTTATATTAAAATTCTAAAAAAAATATAAAATGTTACACAATATTGTCTGCAAAACTTTATTTTCTAATTTACCCCCCAAAATTTGCCCCCATATTTGAAATTCATTTATTTACGTAACACGTCTATGTTTGGGTCACCGACTTACATATGTGTACCAACTTTCAACTCAATCCAGTCCAATATTTTCGGACAGACAGACAGACGCACGCGTGACCCTATAAGGGTTCCGTTTTTTTTTTTCGGAACCCTAAAAAGACATAATCTCATCTAATGCTATAAATGCAATGTAAATGCTTGTTGTATACCCATAATTATGTATTTGGGTTTTTGGTGTAGTAAACCTACTATTTACAGGTGTCAGGGACACATTTTCATGGCACGGCCAGCGGCGGCGCGGGCGGGCGGCTCTAATCACATACGAACTATGTTAGATTGATTGTGTAGGTATAAGAAAGAAGTAATACGACCTACTTAGTACGACACCACATCTTGCTGACTACGAAACCCTACACTGCGTGATATGATACTTAAAATAATGAAAAAAAAACCACGTCAATGTCGGACCAAGCATACTGAAATGACATTGACCGTGAAATGACAAATATCGATCGGAAAGTTAAATTAAATAATCAAACTATTATCTATATTATTTTTGAAGAAGTCCAATATTTGCGATATTTTGGTACTATAGCTCGTGAACTATAATACGTTATAGTTTTTTGTAACTTATTCAATTGTTGATCTAATGCTGTATTTT
Source organism: Tethea ocularis (assembly GCA_963555595.1). Lineage (NCBI taxonomy): Eukaryota > Metazoa > Arthropoda > Insecta > Lepidoptera > Drepanidae > Tethea > Tethea ocularis. The sequence continues at coordinate 9,975,144 of OY741960.1, read as the reverse complement.
TTCAGATTGTTCAAAGCATAGCTATGGCCACTTCAATCCTTAATATCGTCTAAGATATATAAGAAGTCTATGGTATTTAGTAACATAGTAAATTATCTTTACGGAACCCTATATAGGTAATATCTGTGCGGGGGTCAGACTCGCACTTGTCCGGTATTTTACATAAACTACTATCCAAAATACTTTCCATACATATTATGTGCCAAATTTGAGAAAGTAGAAAGGCTGGAAACATACAGATGGACGGAATAACATAATGGATCTATTCCTTGTTTGACTACAAACAATAAAAAGTTCAAACTTATAAATTAACTTAATGGAACTTTGAAGATTTTTATTTATTAAACAGTTAGGTAGCGTAGACACAATATAAACAGTTCAAAACGATATCCAGGATGATTTACTGACGACAGTAGGTATACCCGCTTCACTAAAAAGAAACTTGCGATTGATTGAAACACGTAAAATTCATGAAGCGTTAAATTCTGTGTTACTTGATTTCGATTTCGCGTTGAGATTATCCACATTATTTATTGCATTCTTGTAATTTAAGTTTGATCTCAGGCTTATTATTACATGGACATAAAACTGACCTACCTATACCTACAGGGTAAAAAATAGATTTACAGATTTTGAAAAACTGGGCTGTTCATGCACGATTTATTTTTTTCGCACCACTCGATTATTTGAGTAAGACTTTAACTTATTAGTTAGCATAAATGCGAAAATGAGTCTAAATTAAGGCATCTGATCTTCATTGTATACAAGATAATTTTATTGGGAAGACTCGTAAGTTGTTAAAAACAGGAATCTAAATGCAGGCAAGTACATTAAGTTAGCGTTGCCGATAAAAAAGACATTATACCTATATTGACGCGGTAAAAATGGATCAGAGAGTAGTATAATTTGAATATAACTAAAATACATTTTCCCAGTGTAAATCGTTGGCACGGAAAATAATCATTCAAAAGCTCAACCACATAGTCCAATGGTGGAGATATAAAACTTGTCGCACAACTAACATAACACATCTTGATTGAAAGTGCGTGAAAGTTAAGTTATTTCTAAACACTCATTCAACACCGCTATATAGGGTCTTACGACATTCGGAAATAAATAGCAATTGTGAGTATTACCTACCTAATTCTCATTTTGATAATGAAGAACGATGTACTTAATCATATTTAATTATTGACTAAGTAGGTACACGATATTGTTTGCTGTCCAGAGTATAACGAGATATTAACACAATTTGAGTCGGTTTGTAGCTCAGATGGCAGCCAGTGACCCCGGTCTAGTTTTGTTGATAAGTAGCGTGACCGTGGGAGGAATGCTTCCCTGACCTCACTATTCCTCTAATTGAATGATAGATCCCTATATAACTCACATTAGGTACTTACACGTCATCAGTAGTTGTAGTAAATTTTGATACTTTATAATTCGATCTACAAGTTTGGATAGGATATGTAAATACTCGTCGTATATAAAAGGAAAGCGCGGCTGATTGACTCAAACCACTTGACGGATCGGGCTGAATAATTTCATGCAGGCAGCTATTCTGACATAGGCATCTAATAATAAAAGATTTATGAAAATGCAGCTACTAAGAATGTTTAATAATAAGGGGTCACGTCACGGGTGAAACCACGGGGCGTAAAGCTAGTGTTGACATATTTCTCGATACTCGATCTTACTTATTGTTCCGATATAAACAATAGCTATCGTACCAATTTTCCGAGAGATCTAATATTTTCCCGGGGTACAATATTTTCAATGATATTGATGTGGTTATATATCTTATATGAATTGTATCATCCATAACGTTGTTGTGGTATGAAAATATAAAACATAGTAGTATAGTGATTGTAGTTAGACATCCACAGTCCACTGTCCTAAATAAAACGTTATTTTTGATGATGCACAAAGTTACGTATTAAATGTTACATAAGCTGTGAAAAGGGACGGAAATGCATTACAATCTCTTTTCATGTAGGTATTTACACATAGTACACATACCTACTCATCTAATTTGTTAACGATAGTGAATTCCTTCTATTATTAGATACGTATGTTAGGTATAATAGGATATTTGAGCATAAGATACCTACATGTTTCTATATTATCAACATTTCCTGAACGGTTAACGACAAAGAATTCATAAAAAAACCCAATCAATTAATTAATACTCACGAAAGTATTTTATAGGGTTTTATACCTATATATGACTAGCTGTTCCGCGCGGTTTTACTCGCGTTCCCCGGATAAAAAGTAGCCTATAACCTTCAGGAATAATGTAGCTTCCTATTAGTGAAAGAATTTTTCAAATCGGTTCAGTAGTTTCGGAGCCTATTCAATGCAAACAAACAAACAATCAAATCTTTCCTCTTTATAATATTAGTATAGATATCATGCATGCTGAATATCTAACTAGTAAAAAATACGGAAATAGATACCATTTTTTTTTATTTACACAGTTGATTTACTAGGAATTGTCGGTTTACGCAACATCAGCTATGCTTATTCGAATGATGCAAGACTGGGTGTGTGCACAGATGGACTGTTCTTTTAACGCACCTAAATACCTACAAAAGGTACCTGGGTATATTTCATATAGTACCTAGGTATATACTTCCGATTTGAAACAATGACAAGAATCAAAGATCTCTAACGGATGGCGCGTGATAAGGGTCTCGGTAGGGAGATACCATCGCAATATTAGACCGGATTTTAACGAAGAGTAGATAGAAAACGTGATCAACTCCGTCGAGTGATTAGTCTGATTTATAACCAAGGGTCCCCCCCTCCTGTCGAGTAGCCCCGGGAGACGTCCGCACACCACCCTACGAATATCTGAACAGTCCCCATGCTACATTACAACGTGCTCATTACATTCTTGCCACTTACCCCATTCTGACTTTTAGCTATGAAACTACAAATTACTTCACAGGGAGAAGATGCTACTGATTAATTGTTCAATTAATTTCAAATTCAAGTCTATACGTTAATTTATGTGCGTTTTACTTACGTGAAATTGGAGCTAATCTTGTGTCTTGCTTGATAGGCACATCATTAATAAACTTTCTAAACCAACCAAGACGAGTAATTAGTAAAATAGTCGTGCAAATAGTTAACATCATTATAAAACCCATGTGAATACTCGATGAATGGGCTATAAACAAAATAATGAACATTGAATTTGGAACATTAGCTTTGTCATTCAAGTAATGCTCAGCAGGTTCAGTCTAGAAAGTTTAAGAATTACGCTAGAAAATGACATTTTTGGAAAACAAAACAACCCAGAGGCACAAGAGGTGTCAATGTTGTTGGCTGCGGAGTGAAGCGAGGGCGAGGCAACGCGAGAGTTTACTTTCTACCGAATGTTATTCGCAGGCGGGGCACGTGCGTGCAGGTTGGCTAAGGTCTCCACAATACATCCACCCAGCACTCTATTAATATAACGTATCTTCTCGTCACGGTTTTTTTACATCCTTTTATTATAAGTAGATTGCTACCCATGACCCATATTGAAGAAATATCAGATTGCTTATGCAAAAGAAATTTATGCATTTAGGTACAGTAAATACCTATACTATATAATATTATTTTCTCTGTGCCTATACAAAATACAATATTTGTATGGAAACTCTCCTCAAGGCTGGCGATTCGCAAAGTTCCTAGCAGCGTTTCCTCATTGGATGGCCAAGCTAACACGTTGGTGGAAAAAATTCTCTGCCCGACGGTTTCGGTCGGTTATGCAAAATAAGACTCACACGATAAGTAATTAAACGAGCAGCTAATCAAAATGAGGTGATTAGAAAGTTTTAATTTCATTTTGAAGCTCAAAGCTACACAGTACTTAAAATATTGCTGGATGAACAAAATAAAATAACTGTTCATAAAAGCTCCTCACAACAATGTATGGTGTCAAAATTTAACAACATAGCGCGACGTGACTACCGCTCGAAGCAACAGCCTTGCACAATACGAGGAACATGACATCACTACTCCACGAAAATCATGTACCTACCTAACTACCATGTATTCATCCTGACCATAACATAATGCTTATGGTAGAACTAAGCGATTGCCAGTCCAAATATTTTCACTGATCTTAGTACCAAGCTGATGTGTTATCGCTAACTAACCGTTTCCCGTGGATTCACAAGTGTTCCTGGGATAAAAGTAGGTAGCACTCGGGGAAGAAGAAGCACTTTCACACCAAGAAGTAAAATATATTTTAGAATTGGTACATTCTATATCCGAACTTACAAACTTAACCTTTTTATAATATTAGTAGGTTAGGTATTGTTACGTATCCGGGGTGGGTACGAATAAATATGCCGATTTACGGTAGAAGAGTTTTATTAACGAACGGATTCAGTCAGTATATCAACACCAATAATTAATTAATTAACTAATAAAACTAACTAATAACTGTCACAGTCACAATTAATAAACGTCTCTATCGCAATTAATCACTGTCTTACAATAGCACTTTAGCACTGAACAACACACTGTGTATCGCACTATTCGCACTTTAAAGTCGCTTTGAAGTTCACTTGGTAGCTCGTAGAACTGAACTGTCCTTGCTGGCTCGACGTTCGCCTTTTATATTCGAGCCTCCTGAACTCCAGAATATTCGCGAGGAAGTTTCGACGGCCGCCCGACACAAACAAGCGTGGGAAAGTAAACAGAGCTATAAAACTCTGAGAACAATAGGGCTATAAACGACACAATAGGCGGGTCTTTCCTTTGTCTTTGAATAGCGGCATTGTTAACGCCGACGAAAACAAATACAAGGATCTCTCTAGAAAAATCTTGACCCTTCACTTGTACGTAACATTGCCCCCCTCTTAGTTATGCTCGTCCCGAGCATCATTTGATCCATGATATCGCGCCAGGCGGTCGACGTGGACGATCTTCAATTTTCCTCTCTGTCCTTGTTTGATGCGGTACGTGATGTCATTGATTCTCGTTATCACTTTGTATGGGCCTTCCCAGCGAGCTTGGAACTTTGGTGATTTTCCTTTCTTCCTGAAAGGGTTATGAAGCCATACAAGACTTCCCTCTTCAAACCCATTGGTATTGGCCTGGCGATCGTACCGCGTCTTCATTCTTTCTCCAGTCCTGATGCTGTTCTCTCGAACCAAGTCATGGATTGTGTCCAATTGTTCTTGTAGATCCGCAACGTATTCCGAAGTTGGTTTAGGTGTACCAGGTGGAGTTCCAGTTATTGCATCCATTGGCAGCCGTAGTTCTCGTCCAAAATTGACCTTTGCTGGCGTCTCATTTGTGCTGTCATGAACTGCTGAGCGGTAGGACATCAGGAACAGAGGAATGTACTGGTCCCAGGTACGCTGATGACTTTCCACCACTTTGGCCAAGTGATTTTCTAACGTCTGGTTGAATCTCTCGACCATACCGTCTGACTGTGGATGCGCCGGTGTAGTCCGAGTCTTGTGTATCCCAAACAGTCGACAAATTTCCTGGAACAGTGCTGACTCAAAGTTCCTTCCTTGGTCTGAGTGTATTTCTAATGGTACACCAAATCTGCAGAACACTTCTTGAACGAGCTTTCTTGCTACAGTCTTGGCTTCTTGGTTGGGGGTCGCGAATACTTCTGGCCATTTACTGAAGTAGTCTTGGACTACAATGATGTACCGATTACCATCATCAGTCTCAGGAAACGGTCCAGCAACGTCGATGGCGATCCTTTCCCAAGGCGCTCCAACTTGATAAAGCTTCAGCCTTCCCTTACTTCTTGTTTGTGGTCCTTTAACGACGGCACAGGTTGTGCACTTCTTGCACCATTCTTCGACATCTTCCCTGCAGTGAATCCAGTAGAAGCGTTTCCTTACTTTCATGAGGGTTTTCTTTACTCCAAGATGTCCTCCAGATACTCCATCATGAACAAATCGCAGCAGTGATGGTACCTTGCTGCGAGGGACCACTAACTGTAGAGTACTTTCTTTGCCATTCGGGGACTCCCATTTCCTGTACAGTACTCCGTCTTGAATCAACAGGCTCTCCCATTGAGCCCAATAGCTTTTTGCTATAGGACTTGCTGTTGAGATGTCACTCCAACTTGGTTTCTGGTCATCCTTTTTCCATTCCAGGATTCGTTCTAAATCTTTGTCTTCTTTTTGAGCAGATTTCATGGCTTCTCCGCTCCAGGAATCATCCAATGCTTCTGTCCTGATAACGTTAACTCGTTCCTTGGATTCTTGTTTCATGCAATGGCGACATTCATCAGGACACGGCCGTCGAGATAAAGCGTCAGCATTAGAGTGAATCCTTCCACTTCGGTGTTCAATTACGAAGTCAAACTCTTGAAGTTGCTCTATCCATCTTGCAACTTGTCCTTCCGGGTTCTTAAACTGCAGCAGCCATTTTAGAGCAGCATGATCGGTGCGAAGTGTGAATGGTCTTCCGATAAGGTATTTGTTGAAATGCTGCAAAGTTTTTACAACAGCTAACAGCTCCCGACGAGTTACGCAGTAATTCCTTTCTGGCTTTGATAGGGACTTACTGAAATAAGCAATAACCACTTGTTTGTCCCCTTGTTCTTGGGATAGGACTCCACCAATTCCTGTATTGCTTGCGTCAGTGTCAACAATAAATCTTCCTTCTCTGTTTGGGTATCCAAGCACGGGGCTCTCACACAAATGTTGTTTCAGCTGATTGAAAGATGTTTCGCAGTCACTGTCCCAAAGAAAGTTACGTTTCTCCTCTGTGAGCCGATGCAGTGGTTTTGCTACTGTTGAAAAGTTCTTCACAAAGCGGCGATAGTAAGCACAAAGTCCCAAAAATGCTCTTACATCTGTCTTGTTCTTTGGAGTAGGCCAGTCTTGGACAGCTTTGATTTTCTCCGGATCAGTTCGTACTCCTTGTGCTGATATTATGTGTCCCAGGTAGCCAACCTCTTTCTTAAATAATGCACATTTCTTTGGACTTAACTTTAAATTGGCCTCACGGATCCTCAGGAACACTTTTTCCAAGTTCTTCAGATGCTCGGTAAAATCACGGCCCATTATGATGATGTCATCCAAGTACACCAAACAAGCGTCTCCAAGCAATCCAACCAGTACTCTCTCCATTAGTCGCTCGAAAGTCGCTGGAGCGTTGCACAATCCAAACGGCATAACATTGAACTGCCATAAACCATTTCCAGTTCCAGTTGAAAATGCTGTCTTTTCCTTATCTTCTGGACTGATCTCAACTTGCCAGTAACCACTTTTTAGGTCAACCGTGGAAAACCATTTCATTCCACTGAGCATGTCCAGAGTATCGTCGATGCGAGGAAGTGGATAGCTGTCCTTCTTGGTGACTTCATTCAGCATTCTGTAGTCAACACAAAATCGGGTGCTGCCATCTTTCTTCTTAACCAGCACTACTGGAGATGACCATGGGCTTGTGGATGGTTCAATAATCCGGTTCTTCTGCATATCTTCAATCATTTCGGCTACTTCTTTCTCCTTTGCCAGTGGTACCCGTCGAGGTCTTTGCTTGATTGGTACTGTGTTTCCAGTCTCTATACGGTGCTTCACCAATCCAGTCCTTCCAAGGTCGCCGTCTTCTTTCACGAAGATGTCACTGAATCCATGTAACAGCGTTTTTGCCTTCTCAAATTCCATGTCAGTTAATTGCTCTTTGCAGTTTTCCAGTAGTTGCACGATGTGATTTCGCTGACTGATTTTTGTGTCCATTAGTTTCACCTTCTCCAGTGTTGCTACATTGTCACATTGTCCAATCACAGAATTCTTTTTCAGGAATACTCTAGAATTGCTGAGGTTTATGATGCGAACCTTTGCTCTCTCCTTTGTCATGACAAGTGTTCTTGCTGTGATCCATCCAGGATGATTTCCTGTATCTTCAATAATCACGCTTCGCTCCATGCGGGATTTCTGAGGAAATCGGACGTCTACTAATGTTTCCGACTTGGGTGGCAAGATCGTTCCTCTCAAACAGTAGACGTTTCCACTCACTCCTCCATCCAAGAACACTTCTCTATCAGGAAAACTGAGAACACCTTTCGCCACGTTGACAGTACACTCATAGTTCCTCAAAAAGTCCAATCCAATGATGCAGTCGTCGGTGATACTTGCTATCAAAACTGGGTGAGTACAGATTTTCCCTCCTATTTTCATTTCCACGTCTGTGTCTCCAAGGACGGGAACTGGCTGGCCAGTAGCTGTCTGCAGGAGACAAGATGATGATGGCTTTTCCCATGACACAGTACGTCTAAGTAGTTCTGGACGCACTATGGTTCGTGACGCTCCCGTGTCAATTGTAAACTGACAGCGTTTTCCATTTAGTTCTCCTTCTATGGTAAGACTGTTCCCATTTGATGCCTGTGAAACGATGATAGTAGGGGCTTGATCTCCACAATGACCAGCCAGCGCCCGCCCCGCAGCCCTGGCTCCGCTTAGTTTAAAGGCTGGTCCTCAGCGTCCACTTGGGTACTGGACGCAACCATCGTTTTTCGCTTTGGACAATTGGAGCGAATATGTCCTCTTTCACCACACTCGTAGCACATCAGCCCAAGTCGCGGTCTGAATAGTCCTCCGAATTTCCCAGGTGGTTTTCCATTTTCCGGTGCTACAGGTCTCTCAGATACTACCACTTCACGCACCTGCTGCGTGGAATCGTGGCGTACGGCTTCCACTTCCATGGCATGTGCTAGGGCAGCCTTCAGTGTTTGGTGATGTGCCAAACGTACCGCAGCTCGCACTTCACCATCTCTGATCCCATCCACAAAAGATCGTAGTACCTGATGGTGAATCAGCTCTGGAGTAGAAGCACATGCTCGGTTCACCAGGCGTTCAATCTCTAGAGCCCATTGCTGAAGACTCTCGTGTAACTTCTGCCTGCGGGTCTTGAGCTGGGCACTGTAAAAGTTCTCCAGATGTTTCTCCCCATATCTTGTTTCCAGCGCTTCAATAAGTTCACTCAAGGTTCTACCTTCAGCAGGACGGCTTTCCAGTACGAGGACTGCTTCACCTCGTAAAGCAAGCGTCAGCGCCATTAGTGTTTGCTCGTCAGTCCAACCGTTTCCCTTGGCAAGTGTCTCGAACTGTTGCCGGAAGGCTACCCACGATGACTTTCCATCAAAATGAAGGCCATCTAACTTCATCTTGAATGGTGCACTGGTAGTAACAACTCCAGCTGCGGTAACAGCACCACGTGCTTCCACTTTCTGGATGGCGGTCTTAATCGTCTTTAGATCAGCATCATGAGCGTCGAGGACTGCTTGATAGGCATTGAGGGTAGCTTGATGAGTTTTGAGGGTATCGCCATGCTCTTCGATCTTGATCGTGGCTGCCTTCATGTCTCCTTGAAGCTGCGATACTGTGCTGCCCAAACCTTGTATAGCCTCCGTCAGGTTGGTGTCCATCTTCTCCAGCTTCTCATCTAGTTTCATCTCCCGTATACGCTGATCTTCCTCCATCTTGCGCTGACCTTCCTCCATCTTGCGCTGACCTTCCTCCATCTTGCGCTGACCTTCCTCCATCTTGCGCTGACCTTCTTCTTGTTTAGCCTCTATTTTCTGTAGAAGTGCCAACAGAGCAGACATGTCGAATCCAGAAGAAGGGCCTGGAGTAGCACTTACGCCCATGTCCACCGGTGGAGTCGGAGTATCGGACTCTGCCTCGTGGTCCAAACGTCGTGATGAGTCGAGCGCCGCCTGACGTCTCGTCATCACGCGATCTTCTTCCCGTGGTGTAATCGGCATCCCACTTCTGACACCAATTGTTACGTATCCGGGGTGGGTACGAATAAATATGCCGATTTACGGTAGAAGAGTTTTATTAACGAACGGATTCAGTCAGTATATCAACACCAATAATTAATTAATTAACTAATAAAACTAACTAATAACTGTCACAGTCACAATTAATAAACGTCTCTATCGCAATTAATCACTGTCTTACAATAGCACTTTAGCACTGAACAACACACTGTGTATCGCACTATTCGCACTTTAAAGTCGCTTTGAAGTTCACTTGGTAGCTCGTAGAACTGAACTGTCCTTGCTGGCTCGACGTTCGCCTTTTATATTCGAGCCTCCTGAACTCCAGAATATTCGCGAGGAAGTTTCGACGGCCGCCCGACACAAACAAGCGTGGGAAAGTAAACAGAGCTATAAAACTCTGAGAACAATAGGGCTATAAACGACACAATAGGCGGGTCTTTCCTTTGTCTTTGAATAGCGGCATTGTTAACGCCGACGAAAACAAATACAAGGATCTCTCTAGAAAAATCTTGACCCTTCACTTGTACGTAACAGTATATATTACAAACTTTATCTTTATATTTTATATATAAATATATAAGTATCTATTAAATCAATAATGATTTATTATAATCATAATTATAAAAGAAACGTAGGTAGGGGTAGAACAACGGCTGCCGGGCCAGCAAATATTCCTTAGTATAGGATAAGCACAATTATAAGCTGTTGGAATGTAACGTATGTACGTACTATGTGTTCAAATAATGAAAATAACATAGAAGCTCATAATATTTATACTCTATTACAGGACACGTACGAAAAGTAGAGAAAATTAAACTGAAAATCACGGATTGATAAAATAACAAAATTTCAAAAGACGGCGATTGGACCATCTGCCTGCTCCTGTCAACCTGGTGGAATAAGGAAGGAAAATAGCATATTTTGCAGTATTATTTTGTTCTAACGACCTAACTTGCATACGTAATTGCAATACATGTACCTAAGGCTGCAAAATATGACAGCATTTTTTGCATAAACGTAGCATTAATTTATGCATTACCTACTAAAGATCACAGCATTAATATAGCACCAGTAATTATTATAATGAGGAAAGCAAAATGCAATAATGATCCACATGACTAGACATACCGATCGCTCAATACGAACTGGCCCGTGTAATGTATAATTGTTCCAATTAACTACATTAAGCCGTATTGAGTGGTGGAAGCTTGTATTTAAAAGCATTTTAATAAAAAAATAAAACCTTTTTTTTAAGTTATAAGACCTCAAAAAAATCCAATGCAGGTAAATCCCGTGTAGTTAGAAGCTTGGCTCTACATGAGATATGTTTTGGTGGGAAACAATTTCACTCCTTTTTGTAAGTAACGTCCTTTTTTTATTTGTAACAAGGAGTTGATATCAATTTTCAAGTCTAGTCTATTATTTAATTCATACGTAATTTGTGACTAACCACTATGCACAAACATATATGACATTGTCTCATTGACGATTCGTAGAATGTGATTTTCCTGTTCATTTTATAACTTGGTTTCTAAGGCTTTTTTTAAGAAATAACGAACTAGTGGACCCTTGATTGGGACTAGAAAGCGAGTCGATTGGTCCCAGCCTGGTGGACCGAAACTCGATAGAAAACCACAACGCCCCAGCCGTATAGTTTTCACTGAAAGTAGGGCATACGCGAACGACCTGCTACTCTCTTGACTCTATTTATTACAATGGCAGGCGTTATGCCTGCCATTGTAATAAATAACAATTAAATATTTCCGAAACTCCTCTTTGTTATTTTCAATTAGGCTATATAACATAGCCAACGATACAATATTATTCTATAGGCTTAAAACGATGGAACGAAAGGGCGGAAATGCGAGAGTAGTTCCTCCTTCATGCCTTCCAACTTTTCTGATATAATATTAAATTCAATAGGTTCTAAACTCGTAAAATCTCTTTAGTTAGATGCACATACTAATAAAAATTTGCAACAGTTTGATTCATTGCAAAAAGCGATGCGCACACGATCTTAATTATATATATTTGAAATGATAACAATGACTAAGCGTGCTGTGGTGTGCACGTGGCTCCTTCAGTTCAATTTAAAGAGTTAAACAATTAGCTGTCAAATAGTTGTAATTGTTAGTTGGAGAAGGAGACACGGCTAACGGCTAAGGCGACTGTGGGACGCTCAGCCCACTGTTGTGCAATTCGACAATTAAACACAATCACGACATTTGGGCCACAAATCAAAACCAATTCATTGCTTGAACTATACTCTTGGTTTCATGAACCACAGCCATTATTTGATGGAAATAAAAAATGCAATGATACAAGAGCAAAGTACCTACCTACGCAAAATAACGACTATTATACTTAACTGACTCAGAAACTAAACGGTTTTCTTAACTTTCAGAGGTAGGTACTCAATAGTACACATACCTACCTAACTTGTATTTTTTTTTAAATACCTATTTTAGGTATATATATATACCTACTTCGTAATGTAACGGTTATTGTTAACCAGTAAACAAGGCTAACTTACAATAATTTGCAAATGTCATTATGAAACTGCACGTTTTTGGATCTGAGGTTTTTGGTAATACAAAAACAAAACGTAATGAAAAATAGATAAAACCTATATATCAATAATTCATTTATTCATAGATCAGTAAATAAAACAAGAAAATGTGCAAAAGAAATGCAAAACCAACAGTGTGTGATGGTCTTGTGAGTGTTTAATTTGATCTCCACGTAAACGTACCGCTGCACCTGGAATGTTAGATACCTACCTACGTCTACGTGCGTTGTTTAAATTTCCAAAGAATTTGACCTTTACTATTTTACTCACAGCAGTAGTTATACCTACACTTACACTATGTCACTGATTGAGCACCTACGTAAAACGCCCCAAATAACTCGCCGATAGTGTAATGGTAAAAATAGCTATTTGCACTCGGTCATAGGTACATTGAGTTGCAACTTTTAATACACCTTTAACTTCATTTGATACTCACCGCATCTTTCAAGCCAGCCTTCAGCGCGACAGGGGTATGGGATGACAACTAATAAGTCATCGCTCCTCATGATGCACTCAATAACTCAATAACAAACACTGGTAAAAGTTTGCACGCAGATGAGTGGACATACATTGCCACTTTACATTTCACTGATACACTGACTGCAGCTGATCGAGCGGCACCGTTTGACTATATCCAGTAACTAGCTCCTCAACCAACACCGCACCTCACTTTCACCAACTGCGAATAAAAAGACGACCATGTTAATTTCTTTTAAAAATAGCACTGATATTCGATGTTGGGTCTAATGTTTATATGCAATGCAAGTGATCTGTCTTTATTTAACTGTTTCAGTACACCTATAGATACTTAGCGAATAAATTGAGTACAGACCTCCTGAATTCCATATTGTGAGGTTTTTAATATTTTATCGAGTAGGTAGCGATCTACATAAAATATGTATGTGTAAGTAACATGTAGGGAATGGGACACACTCGAGGCTTATAAAATAGGATCTAACCTACCTACCTAGAAAAAAGCCAGGCTAACTAAATGAGTGACTAATTGAGATTATCAAGGAGATTATAAACATTTATCAATGGACAGCAAAAACCATCAGTCGCTCTGTCTTCATCAGGTTCACATCTATTTTAGTAAAACTACAAAAATGCAAGCATTTTACAAAACCGCGCGTTTTTGAAACTGCGAGTGACGTATGGTTAGCCACCTAAAATGAAATAAATATTTTTTTTTGCATTTACGGCGGATATAGGTACCTACCTAAGTTTGTATAAACACTTTGTCAAGTGCTTGGCAAGCTTACCTAGTGGATAGTTACTCTAAAATTACGACATCTAATATCTACAGCTTTAAAATGTAGGTAATTACAAGCAAGAAAATAAACGTGAAATCAAGAGTGGCAACGGTAAAGTTACCTACAATTTTGTACTACGAGTAACTATCATCAATCATCAATAATAATCGTAATTTATGTTTATCTAGAGTAGGTGTACCTACTAAATATAAATAAATGAATACCTACGTCTAAAATTTTTGAAGGAAGTTAGACAAGTAGGAAAATAAAGCAAAAAAGTAGGTAGCTCCAGAAAAAAAACCAGAAGTTACTTATACATATTTTGGTAATATAAAAATATTATACCAAAAATTCACATAAAATAAATCTAAAAGATACACGATAATAAATAAATTTACTTGATAAGTTTACGCGCTGGTTAAATGCAAAATAATTACCTTTTAGTCTTTAGAAAATTATTTAATTTTATATTCAAATGATCGTTTTTATTTACGCGCACGTGATACAGCACTAAAATAAACAACTCACATTAGCACATCCACATTAGACACAAGCATATAAAAAACTGAATTGGTTAGCTGTTCCATTCTATTTTCCACTCTATTCTGTGATGTCTGAAAGAAATAGCTATAAGCTACATCTCTGTCACTCTTTTATTGACCCGCCTCTTTATCTTATCAAATTGCGCGCGCAGTAGGGGTTATTTGTTGTAATATTACCAGCAGTGAAAAAAACTTTATTTTATTCATACGAATACCTATTATATTTTTTTTACTGCATAGGTATGTGCAGTAAAAAAGTGTTCCGTGACATAGGCTACCATCATGCGACATAACAAACAACCGTCCCTTAGAGTTCATGAGATAACGAAGCATTAAACTGTATTGTCTAATTGTTTTTTGTAAAATCGATCACAAAAATCGGACTTGCACACAAAGGGGATCTTAATTTTCATTATTTATTTATTTGTTGTTATAGCGACAACAAAAATACACATTCTGTGAAAATTTCAACTATTCAATATACTTTATTACCTACGTTTAGTACATCAGATACAGTCCACTGACAGACAAACGGACGGACATTGGAGGCTTATTAATAAGGTTCCGTTGGTACCTTTTGGGTACGGAACCCTAAAACCAATGACCAAACAAAGAATATTATCTTCTGTCTATGAATTAGTTGTGCTGCCAGAACCAAAAAAAGAAAACGTCAGTCAAGTTGACGTTTAATAAAATTCTTTAGTCTACGGTTCAAGATGGCTCTGAAAGCACTTGTCGGACAAAGTGAGTTAAAATTATTTAATATAGATATTTATTTCGGATTAGTTCAAAACAAATCGTTCATAAGAAAATTAACTGAGCAATACCTTTCAGTTGCATAATATTTTCTATGTTCCTGGAGAGCATGATATCATTGTATGATTTTATCTCCACTAGCGATGACTAATGTCTGTATTTTTCAAATTATGTACATATTGCTATACTTATTAAATTCTAATCTACATCTGTAAACATTTTCTAATTCTGTAATATTAATTACCTTTAACACTTTAGTCCGAATACTTTTATGTTGTAGTAGTAAAAAAAAGTATTTCGGCTACACGGAAAAGTAAACACTGCTACATAACACAATAATAGGTGTGCGATATTTTACTAACTCTATTTTATTAATTTAACAAAAGTAGCGACATAGGTATGTAACTTAGAAAGTATGTAACTATTTAGCAAAATATACGCAAAATATTGATTTTCTTATGTCATTTGGGTTACGGGGGTGGGGGCGGCGGCGGCAGTACGTCACAACTTACTTGCACAGCCTCGCCAAACTCGCCATTGTATTGTTTCATTGAGCATAACTTGATATAAATGATAAGCAGTAATATGAAACATATTCTGTATTTATATGCCCTGTATTCAGAAATTCTCACTTGTAACCCAAAGTTGATTGGAGATAATTTTTAATAAAATTTGGTAGTACCTACTACTCCTTGTAGTCAACAAATTAATGATAATAAAATAAATCATAAATATCAAAATGGTCAATAATGATAATGAGAGGATGCAATGTTCTCATGACTTAATATTAACCCATTGGCTTGCAGATGAGATGTGTCTCTAAACTAAATTATGATAAAAAAAAATATTTCAAGAACTGCTATTCAAGTGATTAAACATCCTAATGAGGTTTTTTTTGCTATGTATAGGCCTGTGTTTGACCACAATCTCACTGTGGTCAGTGATGATGTGTCCGATAGTGGTATCTTGCACACAAAGCGTAGAAGGGAATAGATTCTCAAGTGCTACTTTCGGAACACACTTGTAGGTGCTTGGCAATAGATTTTCAACTTGAGGATAGCCAGCAATGCCAGTACTGCAAAGTATCAACCACCAATTTTCGAAATTAAAATATACTTAGTATTTATTAATCAAATTCATTCAAAAAAACTGTATTTTCTATTTATTGTATATTATTTATTTCACAGAGATTATGAATGAGGTGATCCGCTATCGCGGACCCAAAGGTAAGGAGTCTCAACGTATAGAATGGAGGATTCTAATTGTGGATCAACTCTCCATGCGGATGGTATCCGCATGCTGCAAAATGCATGATATCTCTGCTGAGGGCATTACATGTAAGATAATTGTTTTTAACTTCTTTAAAGTAGTATAGTAAATGTAGATTCAAATCTCTCACCTTAGTTATGTTGCAAGGAAAAAGAAATACTCAGGACAGCTTTATTACTAAGGAGTAAAATTAACTTAGTTGGCTATAGTATTTTCAATTAGATTTATTAGTTTGGTTGGGTTAAGCTGGAGGATTAAAACGGCCGCTCTGACAATATTGCTATACAATTCATATCTCGAATTTACAGCAGGTTATGGTGTAATTTGTCTAAATTGTAAATTAATTGATTAAAATGATTTGCATTTTCACCAAAAAATATTTAAAAAAGCATTTGGCTCTGCTGTAAATCGATATATGAATTGCATAGCAATATTGCTAGAGCGGCCGTTTTAGCTCCCCTGGATCTCAACTTTTTCACTGCCAAATAAATCTATCCTAAAATAACAATGCTGAAGCTGTTTGATTGTGATAATCGTAGGAAATACCTGTCATAATTAGTACGAGTATGTATTTTTGTGTTTCATTGGCTGTTAATTATGAAATGTTATAAACAGCTAGTTATAAATACTTTTTTTATGGAAAACATGAAAAATGTAACTCTAATCCAGAGTACAAAATCATGTTATTATGCTTAAGCAAGATTTCACATATGAATAAATAAGTATTTACACTATCAATAATGGTCAAAATAATAAACAACTAACTGGCTATACTTTGACTTTCAGTGGTGGAAGATATCCACAAAAAAAGAGAGCCTTTATGCACCATGGATGGCATTTACCTCATTACACCTTCTGAGAAGTCTGTGCATGCACTCATCAATGACTTCTCTGTGGGTAATCGGATCATGTACAAGGCTGCACATGTATTCTTCACTGAAGGTATGCCAATATTTTACCTAATTTATATTCAATGTTATTTTGCAAATTATCAATTGTTTTTTTTTGTTTTAAATGTACAGAATTACAAATTTTCGCAATTTGATTTTTTTACGTACCTATATCTCATGCATTTTAATTTACGTCAATTTCAAGCGTCTATGATTCGTATTTTTGTGATTATGGCTATAGATTTATCAATGTATTCATTTTGCATTCAAAGTATTATAGAACTATACATTAACATACGTCTCAGTGGATAATTCCTTTCAATAGATACTTAAATTTTTATATTATTGTAATAAATGCGTTCGTTCAAAGTGCAGCCCATCCACCTTAAATAATTTTCGTGTCCTTTTTTCTATGATAGACTTGTCTCTGACTGAAGTCATTTAAAATTTTAAGCATTCCTGGCACTCGTTCAACATACGCTACTCCTGTGGCAGCGTACATCGGCATGTGTTACAATGTTTTATAATATGTGTCACCGTATGATGGTGAACACCACTAGTTTACAATCGGTTTTATTTTTAAGTTAAGTTGTGGTAGCATATTTTCAGCTATGGTGGAACGAGTTCTTTAATCATTTAAAATCTGATAGATACCTACTTAAATCAAACATTCTGCTATTTAACATTTTTATTTCCGTTTGCTTTTATTTTTTTATTTCATTTGCTTTGCAGCTTGCCCTGATGTCCTGTTTGATGAATTGTCACGTAGTCATGTAGCTAAATATATCAAAACATTAAAAGAAATCAACATTGCTTACATTCCATATGAACAGCAGGTTTGTTATTATTATTTTTAATATTTTTATGAACCTCAGGCAAGAATTTGCCTTGTTCCAATACTCAGTATATCAAGTAAGTACTCAGGCCACTATAAAAGTACATATTAGAAAAACTTACCCACTATTGGATATTGATCATTAACATTGCTAATTGACGTACAAATGTGATGGTTATTTTGCACGCTGCCATGAATTAGTGTGTCCTGAGGAATTATTCAATGAACTGTGCAAGTCATCAGCTGCAAGAAAAATCAAAACTTTGAAGGAGATCAACATTGCATTCTTACCATATGAATGTCAGGTAAATATTAAAATTACGGAATAATACTTTAGACCGACTTCATTAAATGTTGATGTTCCCCCCCAAAAAAAGGTAATTCATCGATTATGTATGATTGCTTATGCCTAAGACTTTATCCAATAGATATGAAATTCAAACGAAAAACAATTTTTCATATTGTATTGGATTATTTTCTCGCAAT
The DNA here is from genome assembly GCA_963555595.1 of Tethea ocularis. Lineage (NCBI taxonomy): Eukaryota > Metazoa > Arthropoda > Insecta > Lepidoptera > Drepanidae > Tethea > Tethea ocularis. Next base: position 9,956,790 of record OY741960.1, on the reverse strand, counting down.
CGTAGTGTAGTATAACACAAAGCGTTAAAAACCCATTTTAACTTGGTTACTATTTACCCCCTTCGCTAATATTCTCATTTATAATGAGTAAATTTAGTTCCTTGTATTGTATAACAATCTATGTGTTTTCTTTGTATTATCACTATGGTGTACTTTCATATTAAATTGGTTTTCAATATTCATTTAGGTGTTCTCCTTGGACTCTCCCGAGACCTTCCAATGCATGTACAACCCTGCGTTGGCGCAGACTCGGAATGCGAATATGGAGCGTATCGCTGAACAAATCGCTACGCTCTGTGCCACTCTCGGAGAATACCCTTCAGTTCGTTATCGCAGGTCGGTATTTGACCATCCTAATCCTAAGGATGTACGTACATCCTTACTAGTAGATATAATAAAATTAAATATTATTTTATCTATCAGTTGGTACGGGTACACTATTTGGTAGTGGGGTATATAGAACCAGGGCCGGCTTTACCTATTGTGCATGGTGTGCGGCGCACACGGTCGCAACGGGGTCTCAGGGGGTACCTACCGAGCGCCCTCGTAGTGCCCGATCGTGGAGCGAAGCTATCGATGGCCGAAGACCAAGGTTTCTAGCAAAAGCGCCAGAATGTAACGAACTGTTACGAATGAGCGAGAGCTGTTGTGGCAATCTGACAATAGCCGATCAATCGGCTGCGGCCAGAAAATAACACTATAGCCGCGATACCTCCCAGTGCTTCCGAAGAGCATGCGACGCTAGCAGCGCTAGATCCAACGCTAGGTGCGCGAGTCAGACTCAATAATACTTTTTACTTGTCTACCCCGCGGGTCCACGGGAGCTATTGGCTTGCAGCATCATACCTATTCTGTTCTGATCGCGCGCTTACTAAAGGGCGCTAGGGTATTGATTGCACACGAGCGCTATATGGGCTTGACTAAATATTTTGCAGCACCTTTTTGTGTGTATTTTTTATTACTGTCACAAATAAATATGTTTTCTTTTCTTTCTTTTACAGCGATTGGGAACGTAATGTGGAACTTGCGCAACTTATCCAACAAAAACTCGATGCATACAAGGTATGAATTGTATATTCTTCACTAGTTAATATACGCTTGTATGTCACGTAGGAATAACATCACTAATTGCCTTGTCACTGGCGATTTTCCTCTGTGGAATCACGCTCGGAAATCGTCGATGTGATACGGCCCTAACGCATGTTTTAATGTTTCCAGGCCGATGAGCCAACAATGGGAGAAGGACCGGAGAAAGCTCGCTCTCAGCTTCTAGTATTGGATCGTGGTTTTGATTGCGTTTCACCCTTACTGCACGAATTGACGCTGCAGGCAATGGCTTACGATCTACTACCTATCGAAAACGACGTTTACAAGTGCGTTCACATTTAATTATAAAGCTAATGTGTAAGAGTATTCGAGTTCATAGTCCCTAATTTACTTCGTAATTTTAGGTACGATGCTCAACAAGGCGCATTGAAAGAGGTTCTGTTGGACGAAAATGACGAGCTATGGGTGGACTTACGTCATCAACATATCGCCGTCGTATCTACTTCTGTCACTAAAAACCTAAAGAAGTTCACAGACTCCAAGCGCATGGGAGGAGGTATATCATATAAAAGATAAAAAAATAAGTATGATCTTAACTCTTATTCCCTTTTTAATATGTTAAATTTATATCAATATTACAGGCGACAAACAATCTATGCGGGATCTATCTCAAATGATCAAGAAAATGCCCCAGTATCAAAAGGAACTATCGAAGTATGCAACACATTTACGTCTAGCCGAAGACTGCATGAAAGCATACCAGGGCTACGTCGATAAGTTGTGTAAAGTGGAACAGGATCTTGCTATGGGAACTGACGCAGAGGGCGAAAAGATTAAAGATCACATGAGGAGCATTGTCCCTGTACTTCTGGATCAGGTAAAATATTATAATCCATTGTCAATGGAAACAAAGTCGAAATTATTTGCTAACTTCAAGGGCATATCAAAATTTGCGTTGCATGCTGATGCCATTGGAGGCCCTCTAGATTCTTGTGTAAATACTTACTAGCAGACTCCAGCCAAATTAGTATTAAAAAAAGAGAAATACTACAATAGTCGCATATACCTTGGTAGTAAATAAGCAACATTTGACTGTCTTTGAATTTAACTGAACTCCTAAACTTGAAATTCACAGTCGGTGATAAACTTCAACAAGATGCGCATCATCGCCCTCTACATTATGTCAAAGAACGGTATATCGGAGGAGAACCTCAACAAGCTGGTGACGCACGCGCAGCTCGAGCCCTCCGACAAACAAACTCTCTTGAACCTCGCCAATCTCGGCCTCAACGTCGTCGTTGATGTATGTTACATCTATTAATCACATAATGTATTTACGACTATTAAATTAAAGTGGAAAATTCATTGTTAAATCTTTTCCTTCAGGGCAATAGAAAGAAGCAGTATCAGATAACCAGGAAGGAGAGAATTACTGAACAAACATATCAAATGTCACGATGGACTCCAGTCATTAAGGTATGACTTATGTTATTTTTATTTAACAAGAATATTCAGAGCTATCACCAAAGCCAGATCCATCGAGTGGGCCAAATACTTATTGGTTGTATAACGTTGTTACTTAATAGATTTTACCTCAAAAGGAAAAGACCGGATCCTATAAGGGTTTTTCCTTTTGAGTTACGGAACCCTAAAAAGGTACCATTATAGGATCACTACAGTGTCGGTCTGTGTTAAGACCCTTACAATAAGAATGCATGAAAGTAACAAGTTGAAATAAATATCAAATACAAAGGTGTCTTGGAGCTGTGAGTGACAAGGTTCAGCACAGTTATCCTCAAAGTTCATAATAACTTCTAGTACTTACAAGATGAACACTTGTTCCAGGATATCATGGAGGATGCTATCGAAGATAAACTCGATCAGCGTCACTTCCCATTCCTCGCCGGTCGCGCGCAAACCTCCGGCTATCAAGCACCCACCAGGTAATGTTATAACTTACTGCATGGTACTATACGAGCTAAAATACAATGTTTACCTACCAATATAAACCTTAAGTTATATGTTGATTAAATACTAGGTAAATTTGAATGTTTTATTTATACTACTGTTTTTTATTGCAGCGTACGTTACGGCCACTGGCACAAGGATAAGGCACAGCAAACCATAAAGAATGTTCCGCGTTTGATTGTCTTTGTGGTTGGAGGTGAGCAATATGCGCTATGCACTATTACGGTTCTCGCTCTATCTTATAAGCTATTAGGAATAGACTTAAAATGAGAAGCACATAATGAGATTCATCAACGTAATGTTACTGTTAAGTCTCCCCATATACATCATAACGGTAAAAGTTTATACTCTTTTCTTTTCAGACCAATGATGTATGTTTGTAGACATTGTCAAATAGAATTCAAGTTTGTGAAATATTTTAAAGTTGCTTAACTTTATTTCAGGCGTATGTTTCTCTGAGATACGTTGCGCGTACGAAGTGACCGCTGCACTCAAGAACTGGGAGGTGATCATCGGTTCTTCTCACATATTAACACCAGACAACTTCCTTTCGGACCTCAGCTCTCTCACCGCCTAAATAAATGAAGCGATCATCCATGGGAAGTCTAAATTCTCGACAGGTTTTTAATAGCCCATTGTTTGTTTGAATTTACTATAAATAAAGAATGGCATTAGATCAAAATTGATCAACATTGCTGATGATTTTTTGAAGGTCGTGTGTAGTATTACATAAGTATTTAGTGTAATGTGTTGCTATAATTCGACCATTTATTGTGATATGATCATACATAATTGTTATGCATTAACTCTGATTTTGTATTCTCCTATAGATTTTGATTTGAATTTATTTATCATATCATAAACTATTGTAATGGTTTGCTGCATATGTTCAGAGTATTTTATTTAAAGTGCAGGTGCACAATTTATATTACTAAATATGATTTAAAGAATGTTTATATTGTTGACGTTTTATCAAAACTATAAAATATATCTTGTATAGGTCATGTGGAATGTTTTGTTGTTAACTATTTAATTACTATTATTAATTAATTGTATTATAATTTATTAATCATAAGCTTCAGAAATTATTGGAAACTTTAAACTAATAACAGACTGATGTGTAAAACAGTTGTGTTTTATGAAAATGTTCAATTAAATAGTGAAGATATCAAGCAAGACCCCTGATTGAGTCGTCGAATATAGATAAATAAACTGTCTCGTGTGTTACTATAACTTCGCTTTCTAGCTTACTTTTCTTATTTGAATACAACATAAGTAGATAGGTATTAAACAGCATTACATACTGCACAGAGGTGCCCCAAGCGATTAAAAATTGTGTTTTATTTGATTTCAGATGTTATATGTGCACTATCTGTTTCTTATAATATCTTGACATAACTAGTTATAATTCGCTAGTATTGAATTTATATCTAGTATCTAGGCCTGAGTATTTAAAAATGTTAATATTCTTCATATTATTGTAAGAGTATTGATTTATGTTTACATTCCAATGTTGTATCAATCTGAATGTGTAGATGTAAAATTATCGCGTTATTTCAATCTTTCCTTCATGTCTTCTGGCTATCAGTCTTTTTCAGAAATAAGGTCCTTTTAACACATTTGAATGATGTAAGTTATTTGTAGGGACATTATTTCAGATATTGTGCAATGAGGGGTTTCATATAAATATTAGTATAAAATTATAACCGATTTCGTATTTAAATAGCCAGTCTTAACGTCAGTATTCAATTGTTAAAGGTTCATTAAATTATTTAATCATTAACTATACCGTCTGTTTTATTGTGTGTGTATGTAAGCAGAAAATTGATATTTTTTCATTCAAATATGTTTCTGTAATTTCATGAAAACATCATTTTTTTACGATTTGATGAATCGATTTTTTTAAACTAATAAATAAGTAATAGAGTAACACTAAAACTTATAAATTTTGAACTAGGGACTTATTTAGTGGTCCCTATCTGATAAGTATAGTAAAAGATTCGGAATTCAGCCATTGTTAGGGACAATGACATATTGTTGACAAAAGTATGCAAGAACCTAAAACTTACTTATCAAAATCAAAAACTCATTTATTCAGTTTAGGCCCTAATAAGGCACTTATGAATGTCAACAGTTACTTATGACGGACAAACTCAAGATTATCAGTTCGTTACACAATGCTACAATTATTACTTGGGGATAACCTTATAGGTTATCTTATGGAACCTCATCTATAAAACTATTATAAATATAAGAGATAATATATGTTTGTTTGTATGTAGAGAGAAAATATAGACTGAAACTATTGAAGATTCTAAAATTCTCTCAGTAATATTTTACTTTTTTTGGTCTATAGGCCAATATAAAAGTTATAAGGGTTTTTAGCCAGGAAGAGCCCGTCCTGGGACACCTCTGTATATCAAAAATTAGATCTTGCGATGGCTCTCAATAATTTCCCAAAATTTGTCACCTAAGTTTCAGATTTTGTTCTTAGTTTAGAAGGTTTTTTATTTATAAGCCACAGTAATGTCCGATTAAAAAATAAAACTAATACGAATCGCGGGCGGAAAGCTAGTACCTACCAATCTGTAATAAATTCTTCATTCACTGTCAGTTTGCTTTAAAGTATCAACCAAGTATCACCGCATCACAATGGTTAAGGATCTCGTAATTTTAGCTTACTCCGGTGGTTTGGACACAAGCTGCATATTAAAATGGTAATATCGGGTAAACATTTCTTAAACAAAACAATCCATAAGAATAACTTGTTACGATCGTTTGAAATATATCAATGTAGTAGGTACACTAGTAATATTCTTATAATAGTACCTAAAGTATTTTATCAAATAGGTTGATCCAGAAGAATTACGATGTCGTATGCTACATGGCTGACGTTGGTCAAAATGAAGACTTCGCAAAAGCAAAGGACAAGGCAAGAGCAGTTGGAGCTAAAGAGGTAAGTTTTTTTTTTGTTTTCGATAGCACCTTATACTTAGATGACATTTAATACAAATGACACTGCACAGGTAATTGTCGAAGATCTACGTAAAGAATTTGTGTCCAACTACGTGCTACCTGCAGTCCAAATGGGCTTGATCTACGAGAGCCGTTACTACCTTGGAACTTCTCTAGCTAGGCCCTGCATCACGGTCGGCCTTGTGAATGCTGCTAAGAAACTGGGTGCTAAGTACGTAACAACTTTGAGGTCTATAAAACATGAATACTAATACTATCTTCTGATAAAATCTTATATTTTCATTCCTTTTTAATAAATAGGTACATTTCGCATGGTGCAACTGGAAAAGGAAATGACCAAGTTAGATTTGAACTCAGCGTTTATTCATTGTGGCCCACTGGTAAAGTAAGTAGAAAACATTGTTTACTTATATCCTTATATTATTTACCTATCTATATGATAACCCGTATGACACTTTAAATGTAAATCGTAAAGAACTGTTGTTCATTAAAATAGTCGTCATTTTGAATCGTGGCAACTGGTTTAAAAATGATTGATTTCCTTATAAAGTAAAACGCAAAATGTTCAAAACTTAATTATGTATTTACTCAAAATCTGTCACCCTCTCTTGTTCGTCGTGCAAGCAGATTGTGAGAAAATATATTTTTTACGGAAAAGGTATGCACCATTCATTACCATTGTATGTCCTTCAAGTTTTCGAAAATTTTTTATTATTGACGTACTTACCTAGTACTCCCCATATTTGATTTAGATAATTGCACCGTGGCGTCTTCCTGAATTCTTTGAAAGGTTCCAAGGGCGAAGTGATCTCATCGAATATGCAAAGAACGAAAACATCCCAGTATCAGCGACACCTAAAGAGCCATGGTCCACGGATGAGAACATTATGCACATCAGGTAAGTGTGAACATTTCCTTCTTCTTTGCAATTTTATTAAACTTAGCGGGCGTCCATTAAATATGTGAAGTGATTTTTCGAGATGTCGTGAATTTCGCTCCCGCTGCCCCTAATATCAAGTGAGATTTTTCAAACCGCATGTTTTTAGTTAGTGTTTTAATTTTTCTGTACGTGTGTTTGTTATCATTACTCCTCCAAAACGGCGGGATGGATGACATTTTGTGGATATTTCAATGGAATCCTGCATGGCGATTGTCTAACTCCGATTACGAGGTCCCTTGTAATCATCTTATAATTTTGGTATTGTCTATCTTAGGTGAACAATAACTAAACTGCTATTGTAATTACTTCTCGTAATAATTAATCATTTGAAATTAGTCATCGGAATCAAAAAAGATAGACAATAACAAAATTTTAAGATCATTACGAGGGAGGGGATGATAATCGGAATCGGAGATAGACAATCGCCATGCTGGTTTGAAAACAATTGGACCCTAAACGCTTAAATGAAATGTTCACTTTATATTTATAGCTACGAATCTGGAGTTCTAGAAGATCCTGCAGCTATACCTCCTAATGGAATCTTCAAAATAACGCGGAACCTGCAGGAAGCTGAGGACTACGCAAGTGTAATTGACATCAACTTTGAAAAAGGTTTGTCGATTTTTTTTACGATGTATAGATAGGCCAGTGTTTGACTACAATCTAGACATGCTCTATGACGATGTGGCCGAAGGTGGTAAGTACAAAAAGCATAGAAGGGAACTGGCTCTCAAGTGCAGCTGTCGAATACCACCGGCAGGTGTATGGTGTCTAATATGATGACATTGATCGCAGGATTACCAGTTAGTGTTCGCGTGCCAAGCGGACACGAGAAGTCTTTGCTAGTCACCAACCCACTCTCTGTCGTAGAGACATTGAACAAACTGGGTGGACAACACGGTATAGGCCGTATTGACATCGTTGAAAATAGATTCCTGGGATTAAAAGTAAGTTCATGATTAGTCATTACTTTTAATGTAATCTTTCATAATCAAATATTTATGTTAGGTAACATAAGGTTGATAATCTAATAGCGCTCCGGTTTCGCCAATCCGCCGCGGAGGCTTAGAGCAAGGGCGAGAAAGTGGTCGGTCGGATATCGGTTTCCCAAGGGTTGACATAAAAGAAAACTGATTTTGGGGGTCGACGAGGTCTAGAAATCGACCCCTATTAATTAAAGTTTAAAATAAGAACTTGTGTTACTCTTATTTGAAACATTCAAGATACTGTATAAGTAGGTAGTGTTACTTTACGGTTTTAAGTAATGGTTTTTTTTTTCAATAAATTTTACCTACTTTAATATTTTTACATAAATTATATTAACAATTATTATTAATGATACATAAACTTGATATTTACTGAAAATTAAAGGGGTCTCTTGCCCAAAATAATTTTGGACTTTTTCACGTCTGATAGGTAAGGTAACAAAGTCAAGAATGTGAAGTATGTCCTCGGAGTAGTAATTTTATCGTTAGGCAACACCAACAGTTAAGGATCGCTCACACACCACACAGGCGATACCTGAGCGAAATCTGGGCGACGGCGAGGTGAAACCCAGGCGAGGAAGTCGACGCCGCGAAACTCAATTGTTGCCAACCATCAATTTGAAATTCCGTTATTATTGTTGGTATTTTCCGTCTAAACACAGTTTATAATTCTATATTTTCCCGTCAATAAATCTATTCAAAATAAAAGTTATCTACATTACGTGCGTCAGCCCTTCAACTCCCCAAAGTCAAGTCTCAAAGCATATGCCGACGCCAATAATCCTGCCTCTTCTTATAGGTAAATGTATACTATTTTTTAACTAATAATAAATTTCAGTCGAGAGGACTGTATGAAACGCCCGCCGGTACTATCCTGCACGTTGCCCATGTTGATTTAGAAGCATACGCTCTTGATAGAGACGTTTTGAGGTGAGTTTCATGATATCGTAGCATATAATATTCTTATATCGATGAACTATAGGTACCTAAGTACAGTTTCGTTTTTTTTTACAGAGTTAAAAAGATACTCCAAGATAAAATGGCTGATTTCGTATACAACGGCTTCTGGTTCTCACCTGAAGCTACTTTCACGAGAAAATGCTTAGAATTATCTCAAGAATCTGTTAGTGGAACTGTGACAGTTCAACTATTCAAAGGAAACGGTATGTTCATACGATGTTTGTAAATCAATAGAAAATCTCAGTACCTGGGTAGGTATGCTTTTATTAGGTCATTGTTAAGCAAATTCTCATGATAAATCTATAATAGACATCTAAGGTGATCTGTTGAATCTGGAAGGTGGGCTGCAGATTCCTTCAATGTTTACGAGTAAGTATATCCTCCGTATATGGGCACATTAGATTCAAAAAGAGTAAAACATCCTTAAAATACTGAACCCAACGCAAAAGGAATTATTAAAATCGGTTGATAAATAAAAAAGTTATGCGTGAACAAACATACAACCGAATTGATAACCTCCTCCTTTTTTGAAGTCAATTAAAAACTTGCCGAGGGCTGAATGATTTGACCAAGATATTCTTCTTCCTAGTCGGACACTCTTGCCAGAGTGGTCGTGGTTATGATAGGTCTTGAGTGGCGGCTTTTGCAATCCGTCTCCATTCGGCCCTGTTGCAAGCATTGCGGGAACACTCGGTCATGGTGGAGTGTGTGGTAGACACTATAAGATCCGACCATCTAGTCGGAGACCGACCACGACCAAGATATAGTTACATATAATATATATTAAGACCTCCACTGCTGGACCAAGGCTACCCCCAAGATATCCACGATGACCGGTCTTGCGTTACCCGCAAGATTTGTCGGTCCACCTTGAGGGTAGGCCCCCATGAGGTGGCTCTAAATGCTGTAATCTTATGCCCGTTTTTTACAGTGATAATTCTGGCCCGAAACAGCGCAACCAGTTTGTACAACAAAGATTTGGTGTCAATGGATATAGCCGGAGGATTTTCCCCAGAAGATAGTACTGGATTCATCAATATTAATGCATTGAGACTGAAAGAATTTGCAAGATTCACAACTCATACAAAACTTTAATTTTTTTATAACATATTCACCGTTATTCAGACCTATCGCGGTTGCCATTCCAATCGGTAGGATCGATTTTATTTCATTTTTATAATGGTTGCGAGGTTAATTTACCGCGATTTCCTAAATGGTCGTCTGAAATTCGGATCTATTCGGTTCAGATAATATCGACTCGTCATCCAAATCAGGCCGAAACCGAGCAGCTTTAAATAGCCCCTAATTATATATTTCGAGAAAATTATAGAAAATGATAAAAATCTATTGATGTGCCACCCAATTAAATTATACTTATTAATCTCAGATTACTATCTAAATCTGTGTTATTAATGTACCTAGCTAATTTGATCTAAATAATGATTTCCAGTATCGAGAAAATTAAAGATAGTATAGCTACCTAAAAACATCAATTTACTAACTTTCGAGAAAATGCAGTAACGATAATCCAAGGGATTTGTGAAGAACCTAGTCGACTACTTTTTTGAATAATAAATTCACTGATGGATATTTAGCTTTTCATTTTTAACGTAACCTGTCCCATTGCTTGTTTGACGGGCCAGTTGGCGCAGTTGGTTATGACACCACTTATTGCGCCGCTGGTCGTGGGTTCGATTCCTATCCAGGACAAACATTTGTGTCATGAACATGTCTGTTTGTCCTGTGTCGGGGTGTAATTATCTATATAAGTATGTATTTACAAAAAAAAAGTATTATATCAGTTATCTGGTTTCCATAGTACAAGCTCTGCTTAGTTTGGGATCAGGTAACCGTGTGTGAAAAAATGTCCCATGATATTTATTTATTATTTATTCATTGCTCATGCAGCATTTACCTTAGATATATTCTTGGTTTGTCTATATACGCCTACCCCCCATTAACAAAATCCTAGCTACGCCCTTGAGATAATCTATAATTCATTACTAATATTATAAATGTGTAATTTGTCCTATTTTGTCACCAATTATCACATTTTGTCACTCCTTGGTTCAAAAGTTATAAGTATTCTTAGGCAAAATTGGCCACCTAAAACCCTTTTATAATTTTTGAACCAAAAATTTGATACAATTTGATATTCGAGGACAAAATAGCGACGGACTTGGAATTCAAATCCGTGATGGTGGTCCTGCAGGCATATTGCAAATCTCATGAAACTACTTTATAAAATAAACGTAGTATGTAATAAATTTATTATAAATGGGAACAGTACAGATAATATACAAATGTCTAATAATTGAAATTAACTTACCTAAAAAGCTCAAAGGAATACCATTCAGCATTTATTTTTGTAACAAGCGAAAGACGGTTACCCCGTCGTCGCATTGTTGTGTTGTCTGTCGAAGTGCTTCTGGCTCACATGGAACAATTTTCTCTTTGTTTTGATATTATATCATGATTCGGAATGCAGCCTATTAAAGTGAGTGAAGTATGTATTAAAAAAAACACTGTCACTTGACTGTCTGTCACTCGTGTGTCACTGTCACTCACTGTTTGTTTTTATTCGATAGACGATCGATTCGAATCCCATTTTGTCGATACCTATATAATATAAATTGAAAAAATGCAGAGAAGTTTACCTCAAAATAAAGAGGCACTGTTAAAGTCCTATACCACGCGATTAAAAGAAGATGTAAAAAGTATGCTAGAAAACTTCGAAGGTGAGGAATTAGTTTTATGTACCTGCTTTTATTGAAAAGAAATTAAATGTTTATCCATTCATGTCCAATATCTGTTGTATAGATTTATCTCAAATATCAACACGCTCAGCCTGAAGAATAGCTACCTATGTTGAATTTTTCTACGTTGACGCTAAAATATTTGGATGAATCCTACTAATTTGAAATGTGAAATTCTGTACACGTACCTATGTGCTCCGCTTGTACAGACTTAGTAACTACTTCTGTAGAGTCAAGAACCTATGATCTATCGCAAGATACCCAAGTAAAGTTTAATCAGTGACATAGATGAGTTTGTGCATTCAGTGAAGGAAACCATAATATGGTGGAACCAACCTTTGCAGTACCGATCTAGTTGGCTCAACCCTCAAGATTATAATTTACTACCAAGCACCTACCAGTGTGTTCCAACAGGTGTGCTTGAGAGCCAGTTCCCTTCTAGGCATTGTGTGCATACCATATTCAGTAAAAACCATCACTGGCTCGCAATAAGTATCTTGCCTTGGTAAATAGAATTTACTTTGTGACTCTCTAGTTTAAGACTGGAGCCTCACCAGTTTAAGTGTAGGTACCGATGCCAACACATCAGACACCTTTTTGTTGCGAAATAGGTCCTATTACAACCGCATAAGATGCTGCAGTGTTTACCTTGAATTGTCGTCATCCATTCTAGAAATCAGTGGTTGAGTCAATTGTAATCTATATACAGGTGTCCCAAAACTCAACGATAACCTGGTACCGGGCGAGAGGCCAAGGTATACCAGTATTGAAAAACTTACTTTTTTCATAAAAGAAAGTTGTGTTAGTTACACTATTTATAACTTAAGAACGGCTGAACTGATTTGGCTGAAAATTTGTGGGGACTTGTGAGCTTAGAACCAGGAGGACATAGGATAGGTAAGTAAGGTAGGTAGGGGCACGTAGAGGTTGTTAGGTTAGGTTAGGTAGTGGTAGGTAGGGATAGGTAGGTAGGTCCCAGTTTTATTTTTGTTCTCAGGGCAGGACAACATCTGGGTCAGCTAGTGATCAATAAAACCTTACCAGGGCCTAATCTAAATACATGTTTTGAGCTCAAACTCAACCAGTTTGGGACGCTTATTTTTAATTTTCTAGTAATTAACATAGAAGTAAGATATTTATTCACTAATGTGAGTCCTGACCATCTATCAGGCAACGGCAAAATTAGCTAAGATTGCCCCTCCCGAAAGCAAATCCTGGATGTGCACCTGCTATACATCTATAAAGTTAAATCAATTACTTTATTGTTTTTTGTTTTGTCTTTTCAGAAATAATTAAACTTGCTAAATTAGAAAATGAGTCTCAGCTAAATAGAATGACCCAGATAGAACAGGACACATTTGAAATGCAAGTAAGGGCAGCTAATATTGGTAAATATATTTATATTACTGATTTATTTTTTGTGTAGTGGGCTTCATAACATAAAAATATCTTAGCTCATCATCAATGTGAGGGTTTGATGGCATTTTGTAATAAAAAAATTCTAATATAACCTACTTTTTACATATTTACCAAGTTTTTTTTTTGGTTCTAGTAAGAGCTGGAGAATCATTGATGAAGTTGGTATCAGATATCAAACAGTATTTAATACTAAATGACTTTCCATCAGTAAATGAAGCAATTACTCAGAACTCCAAACTTTTCCGAACAAAACAGCAGGAGTGTGATCAGAAGCTCATGTCCCTCCGTGACGACATTGCTGCAGACTTATATGATTTAGAAGATGAATATTTCACCAGTATCTATAAGTAGTTTAATTTATTGAGTTAATGGTTTTTTATATATAAAAACAATCATGTATTCATTTGTGTTGTGTCTTTTCATAATCTCAAATAAGTTCAGTGATGGTCTGATGATAGAGTAATACATTTTAAAAATAATCTAGAATAACTTAATTAAACAATTTTAGAGTAATGTATTTCTTTTATTACATTTTAAGCCAACAAATTTCAATGAATAAACTACTACATAAATAATGAAACTGTATAAAACATACACCCTTATTTTGGGCAGAATAAATAATGGGTGCCTTGTCCTGGATATTGTTTTGCAGTCACTGGCCTGCCAATCTTATAATCCTCCAGGTAAAAGTACAGTGCTAATGCACTACCCATAACCCCAAAGAACCATGTCCATTGATGTAACAAGGAGAATCTAGGTCTCATACTAATGTCGTAACGATCTCCACCAAAAATCTCTGCTGTAGCATGTATCTAAAATATAAATATGTCAATTTTAAATTCTGATCAAATATAAATTGTATTAGTCAATATATAGTTCACATTAGTATGAAAAATATCTTTCATAAATCATAATGTAAATTTCACAAATGTTATTTATAGTGTGGAATTTACATTAATTAGTGACAAATACTGTGTCTTGTTTTCCTAGGATAAAAAGTAGCCTATATGTTATTCCAGGGTATGATGTATCTGTGTCAAGTTTCATCCAAATCCATTCAGTAGTAACAGACATCCACACGTCTTCACAAACTTTTGCATTTATAATAATAGTAGGATTACACCCAGAATCAGGACAGTCCTGTTCATGATAAATGTGTCCTAGATGGGAATCGATATTTATTTTTATTATTTATTAAAGCCTCTAAAATAGCAATTGACTCACAGGCTCATTGAAATTTCTCTTGAACTCTGGACAATCATAAGGATAGTTAGGATCCTTAGAATCAGCACCGATATCTGGAAGCTTAGGATAATCACCATAACCCATATGCTCTGGATAGGGTTGGTATTCCTCAAAGCTCATCCCATATTTCTTTGCTGACGCAGCTCGCTCTTCGGGAGTTTTGGGATAAGGGCCAGGTTTATATTGATAATTCCAATCTGAAAAATTTAAGTGACGTAACGATCTTAGGATAAGTTGCGCTAAGATTATAATACCGATAGCGTTGAATAATAGCCTCACGGTTCCGAGAAGCATTACAGAATATTCCAATGGTCTTTCTAACAGAATTTGGGTTGGCAAATATTGCTTTTGTTAGCAAAGCCGATGCCATTTTTGTAAAATGGAAAACCGACGAAACACGAACGAACAAGCAAATGAAAATAACTTTACTATTTAATAATCTGTAGCACAGAACAGATCACTTTAAGGTAGTGTAGTACATAGTATTATATCCTCTTTGGTGTAGTGTAGTACAATGTAGTACTGTATTTAGTGATGGTGACTCTAATCATATTTGATTCGAATGAGATTCAATGTTGAAGGTAGTGTAGTACATAGTATTATATCCTCTTTGGTGTAGTGTAGTACAATGTAGTACTGTATTTAGTGATGGTGACTCTAATCATATTTGATTCGAATGAGATTCAATGTTGATTCGAATTGTCGAGTTGATTCAAATCTTTACGATTCGAATCAGATTGATGATTCGAATCTTATATTGCGCGGTAAGATTACCTAAAAGATGAGCCGGTTAAAATTCGTTCACGTTTTTTTTGCATTTCTACCAAGATTTTCTCGTATAAATATTTAGGTAATAATTATTCTTCAAAAGTATCTAAAAAGTGATGTTACGTATATTATAATTTTTAGAACTCCGTCCGTAGAGATTTGTTAGTTAGTTTTTCAGAAGTAATTTGAACACGGTGACTTTAAAAAGCGTTTACAAATATTTTTTAAACGATTTTTTAGTCCCATTTAAACGATATAATTGATTCGAATCAACATATAAATTCGTATTGATTCTAATGTATCAATAAATTCGAATCAAGGGTTTATTCAAATCATAGTTCGAATTTTTGCCGGGTTATTCGAATTGATTCAAATATTCATTTTCGATTCGAGTCCCATCACTACTGTATATAGTACTACATTCATTAATCTGTGAGTATTGTACCATCAACAAAGTTGAAGCATGATCAGTTTTGAGACCTTTTCGCTTGCAGCAAGTAATCATAGTTTGCCCTGTCCGTTGTTGACAATAAAACGGTCTCTTGTAAAATCTTTTGTTTAGACTATTTACTGACAATGACAATCTACTATTTTATGACAAGCGCATTGTCTGGTTATATTGTGTGAGACACAGGTAGCTGCTGGTCACAGGACGCAAAATACACCCTTAAGGTGATCATGCTTCAACTTTGTCGATAGTACATACTGTAGGATTCTAGGATTGTATCGATTTATCAAAATAAGCTAATAATTAAGTTTTATATATATCGATACATCGATATAAATTATTCAATATTGAAAATCGTATCAAAAACGATATTCTCTTCTTAAAAAATAAATAATAGTAGTTGAAGCCGTAAAAGGTTTCATATTATCAAATATTGCCTTATAAAAAGGAATAAAATATCTTTGTTTTTATTAAAAGTAATGTGCATTTGTAGAAAAGCTTATAGCAATTAGCAATTTCTTGTTGTACCAATCAGTACATAACCCGAGTAACGGCAACCGAGTAGGTCTAAATAAGTGGGATTGAGTCAGACTGACCTAAATACATTATTATTTTATCGAGGTCGATATTTCACTTTCGACAACCCTATTTGTCTGTGAACTGTGATAACCACATTTATTTGTATTTGTATTAGTCGGGTCGAGCCGTCCGTCTTAGTGATGTGCCGAGTCGGGTATTTTTGGTTTTCGAATATTTTGGTATTCATTAAAATATAATCGATACGATACGATTCGATAATTGTCATTTTTTAATTTATATTATGTATATCAAAGAAGTTCTATAGTTCTAGAAGCACGATTTACTCGCTTTGATAAGACCACTAAAGTTTTGAGACTAAAAAAAACAAAATTATTTATTATCGAATACCGTGAGTACTCGAAACCTGTATTCGAGTATTGTGGATCCGAATACATTATTTTATATGCTCGAATACGTGAGTACCGGCTAGGTATTCGAGTCAGTACTCGAATCAGTCTGACTCGGCACATCTCTATCTGTCCGTCATTTCAGCACAGATTAGTAAAAAAAGACGTTCATGCCAATTTGATAAAACTGTTTGATTTGAACCAGCCTGGCTTGATCAAAATTACTTGAACGTCTATGGCCGGCAATAGACAAATGATTATTTTGCATTTTCATAATGGCAACACCTTGTAATCACTTGTCAATTCGTTAAAAAAAATCTTTCTTTTCCGGTGGTCTCCATCGAGAGATACCCCGAGTGTTTAAGAATATAATAATTATTTAAAATGGTAAGTACAGTGGTGCATCTGATAAATTCGTGTGTATCTTCCAAGTGAACTAATGTCCCTTTATTTTTAGACCATGATTATTTCATATTCTTAAGTGATGATGTAAATAAACGTCGATGCACTTTTCGTCACAATGATGTTGACACAAAGTTCTACTTGATGTTCTCCTATCTTTGTTAATGTAATGTTACTTTATTTTTGAGAACACCAGCTCAATTAAAATATTACATACAATTACTCTAAATCCATAACCTCTAAAACTATGATGAAACACCGACACATGCGCGTCATCTGAGGCTGCAAATGATACATTACAGACGTGTTGTACCATGTTTTATGTGTACTTCATTAACCTATTTTGTTTTCGTTTGCAGCACTCGTGATTTTACAGTGTCTCTGATATTTATAATACAACAAATTTTATAACTATTTATAATCAGTTAATTACAAGTAAGTGTTTATTTTACAGGGCTTTGTGAAAGTGGTGAAGAACAAGCAGTACTTTAAGCGTTACCAAGTTAAGTTCAAGAGGCGTCGTGAAGGAAAAACTGACTACTATGCCCGTAAACGCCTTGTTGTTCAGGTAATATTTATTTTGTAAATATATATTTTGTTTATTAATATTTATAGAGATAATACCTTTTTACCGTTTTTTTTTCAATAATGAAATCATTAAGTTATTTTATTTAATTAACACTTCTCTATAATTTTACAGGACAAGAACAAATACAACACACCTAAGTACCGGCTGATAGTCCGTCTGTCCAACAAAGATGTGACCTGCCAGGTTGCATACTCCCGCATTGAAGGGGACCACATTGTGTGTGCAGCATACTCTCATGAACTACCACGCTATGGCATCAAGGTATTCGATCCTTATTTATACATAGATTAAGGTGGATACTCAAAGTTAAGCAGCAAAATTCAAATTTTATTATGTTTTTTGCTATTTGTATTGAATTTTGCGAATCACATGTTGATAAACTTAGACCCAATACCGAGCTGCAATTAGTAATAAACATACTAAAATTTGAATTTCGTGACTTGGCTTATAAATATATCTAGTAATAATAGCTTCAAAATATTGTATGATGAATTTGAACGGGCGGTCTGAAGCGACTGTACAACCGCACAACCCCATGTTGCTTTATGTTCAATACTGATAAATTCTATATTTACCTTTATTGAATTCCTTAAAGCCAAAATATGAACTTAAATAGATAGATGTTTTAGGTTGGCCTTACAAACTATGCGGCTGCTTACTGCACGGGTCTGCTCCTTGCCAGGCGGTTACTGCAGAGGCTTGGACTTGACTCTCTCTACACTGGTGCCACTGAGGTCACTGGTGATGAATACAATGTAGAACCTGTTGACAATGGCCCAGGTGCATTCAGGTATTATTTAGATATCTTTTTAATAATTATCTTATAATTTTCAATACATTCATAAAACTATATAATACTAGCAGACCCTAATATTGCATATTTTGTTATTTTTGCCATAATCACTTGGCAATATTTACTGTGACATTATTATCTTTAAGAAATCAAAGTATAGCACTTCTCTTCAAATGTTAAGATGTAGCACCCCACATGGTCATAAAATGTTTACCGCCAAACTGTAAACGCACGCCGAACTTGCGATTTTATTGCCTTAACTGTTCCCCGCGGCTGGCTACACTCGCGTTCCCGGGATAAAAGGTAGCCTTAAATGCGTTTACACATGGCGTCGCGTACCGCTACCGTCGCGATGCCGCTACCCACGCCGCGTTATCAAGACTGTTCAGACTTGATTATTATGATGAATTTATTACGGGCGGTCTGAAAGCACGTACAATGCTTACAAAGAATGTTGTTATGTAATAAAACTGATTTTTATTTTGGTCAACATTAACCTTTCTTTATCAATATTTTTTTTCTTAAATTAACTGATATTTTATAGATGTTACCTGGATGTTGGTCTTGCACGTACCACCACTGGTGCACGTGTGTTTGGAGCCATGAAGGGTGCAGTAGATGGTGGTCTAAATGTTCCCCACTCCATCAAGAGGTTCCCAGGATATGATGCAGAAGCTAAGAAATTTAATGCTGAAGTTCATAGGTGAGAAATATGTGTTTAGAATTTATTCTTTATGGCTCCATTCATCCTCCAATTGATACAACATATTTATTGGTTGGACAGCCATTTTGGAGCAACATAATAAATTCGAGGCTCTTGGTTGTAAAAAAAAATTTTGAATTTTTTTGAACCGGTTTTGATGACAAGTAAATTTAATCACCATTATACCTTCAACCTTGCAAATTTAGCTTAAACTGATTTTATTTTTCCTATATTTTACTTTTTTCTGTCAAGGGCACACATTTTTGGATTGCATGTAGCAGAATACATGCGCAGCCTTGAACAAGACGATGAAGATTCCTTCAAGAGACAGTTCAGCAAATACATCAAATTGGGTGTAAATGCAGATGCGGTGAGTCACAATATATTGATGTTAATTATTTATTACGTCCAACCAAATTACTGTTCTTAAACTATTAAGATTAGTGTCGAAGTTGGACTAAATTATTTTGCAATATGATACAATCTTTAATAACTTCCATCTTATTTAAATAGTACCAATATTGCTACAGTTTTAATTCATATAATAATAGGGATTAATGCTAATTATATTAGTCAAACTGAAAATTAGAATAGTAGGTATCCTAACATAAATAAATATTTAACCACAGATTGAATCGCTGTACAAGAAGGCACATGAGTCTATCCGTGCAGACCCATCCCACAAGAAGAAGGAAGAAAAGAAGGACCCTGCCAAGCAAAAACGCTGGAACAAACGCAAACTCACGCTGGCCGAGAGGAAGAACAGAATCAAGCAAAAGAAAGCGTCCTTTATCAAGAGACTGCAGGCTCAAGCCGAGGCTTAGTTACTTGTGCAACAATAAACGATATTGGATATATAATTTTGTCTTTCGTACCCCTACTTCCATAAAAATATCGGTAGATAAGTTTACTATATTGGCGTAGGATGCGGCAGCACCGTCAACGAACATGACTAACTAGGTATCGACCATAATAAAGGGCGCAGCCCTTACGGTACATTGCAAAGAGAAGATAATACTACCTTTTGTTTGTACATAGGTACATACGATTGTAAAATATCAAGAATGGATAGGTACCGGTAGCAGACCTGTCTCACTCCGCGTGTAGTAATCGAAAACGCAAGTACAAGTTGCCGCGGCTAGTCCAGAAGGGACTCACGATCGAGCAGTGATGCACGCCGCGCGAGTTTTGTTCGTCACGACTAGGTACTTCGCGATCGCTAGGCTAGCTCCTACACTATAATACAATAATCTAGTATTATATGTGTTATGGTGAAAATAGTTAAGAACTAACATTGTGATTTTTGGGTGTTGGCTCTTAGACTATCTTGTTCGCGTCGTATGTCATTCTGATTTGATACGCACTTATCTACCTACATAAACCTAAACAAGATATTTAGTTTCATAAGCAAGTTAGTTAGGTACACACTAACGTACGCCGTGTGGATAAAAAAAATAGTTTTCTGTTCTAACCTACTACTACCACAGAATAGGTACATAAATAGTATACTACTAGCCTAGGTTTATTCGAAGTATATAGCTAATTGGTAGTTAAATATCCGGATTAAATTATTTTTATTTGAAGACAACCCTAACGTCGTCAGAAAAGGTAAGCGATACGCGATAGAAAGAGACGCGACTTGTAGGTGAATATAACAGTAGGTTATTAAGCGCTGTGCGATCTGAAGTGCACTTTATTTTAACGTAGCAAGAGTTCCTATTTCTTTGATTGATTTTGGGGAGTGAATCTTCTGTACTTGTACTATTAAGTATTCTGTGCCGGTAGTACTATTATTTATCTGTTTGGAGCCGAGCTTCGCCAGGTTTTTTTTTGTAAAATTGCATTTTCTCAGGTAAGATTTGCTAAAAAAATCCTAAATCTATGGGAAAGATGCCTGTTCAATGTCATCTAAAAATTAAAAAGCAGAACCTATATACAGAATTTAATCTAAATCATTAAGAGCCATTTCCGAGACACAAGATATGATTGAAGATAGAGTTTAGCTAACGAAAGCTCATCACGAATTATTTTCTGAACTATAAGTAGGTTTTCATTTTAGGACACTTTAGTCACATTGTCGTTTGAACACAACTTGATACTTTTCTACTACTCGAGAGTCGAATAGTTAAATAAAATGCTTTTTATGGCTCTTATTATATTAAAGAGGTTCTGTTACTTTTTATTTTTTTAGTTGCCTTACTATGTGAAACAAGTGAACAAACCCCCTACTATGTATGATGCTAAAAATGCAAGCAAAAATATAGGAATACTAGGGTCTGAAATTCAAATTTTATTACGTAGTTATAGGTCGTAAGTTTGTCATCATGTGATTTGCAACAAGAATTTTAGTATATATTTTATTGAATAGCAAAAGAAATCATCAATCTAATTATGGTAGATTATCTAAGTATAAATGAAAACTAATATGGCAACACCTACTTCCGATCAATTTCATATTTATGGTTGGTAGCTCCAACTAGTAGTGACAAATCTTCGTTATGGCTTCCTCCTATTCATATCCTGAATTGTTTTTGGCGGGTTTTATATTTACCTTGCCTTTTTTGTACGAAAAGAGTAATGTTTTTCGATACTATTTAAAATTTTTCCTTTATTATGCGTATGTTTTAATTACGTGTACCGTGTTATTACCCGTAGTTCTATTATATCCGCGCGATGTTACAAATCTAATGTGAGATATCGATTTTTTTTCTTTGTGTGCCAGTGTTTAAGATTCATACGCTGGCTATAATTTTATTCTAATAGTATTAACGTATTTTTTTCTTTAACAGAGTTGCTTCCAGATTTTGTCGTTACGCATCGTATGTAGTGGGTATAGAATGGGAGTTACGCGGTTTGGAGCACTGGGACAACGAGCAGTGTTACATCGTGATATCAAATCACCAAAGTTCTTTAGATATATTGGGTAAACAATATGTATATTATTATCTAACATAATAATGGCGTGGTGGCTCAGTGGAAAAAAAACATCAACCTACGACCATAGTGGCGATTATAATCGCTGGTCCGTACCTCGTCAAATTTTTGGTTGAGGTTTCGGTGAAGGAAAACATCGTGAGAAAACCATAGCACGGTAATAAGGTTTTTTTTTTTTTTACTATGTATAGGCCTGTGTTTGACCACAATCTCACCGTGGTCAGTGATGATGTGGCCGATGGTGGTAAGCACACAAAGCCTAGAAAGGAACTGGCTCTCAAGTGCAGCTGTCGGAACACACCGAAAGGTGCTTGGCGACAGATTTTCTGAGAAGGTTCTTTGTAGTACCCGCATAGTTGCCTACCACCCTCAAATTTAAAACCTGTCGCACCCTAGCTTTTTGTTACCTACGTACTATGTAATTGTATACCTACCTAGAAATTAAAGCTATAGCATATTTTATGATATTCCAGGAATGTTTGAGATGTGGCCTCGTATGAAGCGGTGTACGGTAGTGGCGAAGAGGCCGCTTATGTTCACTGGAGCATTTGGGTTTGGTGCTTGGCTTTCTGGACTCGTATTCATAGATAGATTAAAAACAGACAGAGCAAGGCAACTTATGAAGGCTGCGACTCAAAGGGTTATAAAAGAGAAGGTACATACTTGAATGTTGCTTAGCAAGTATTATTTAAGTGCTCATCAATATGAACAACTTTTACCGCCACCATATAGAGCACTATTGGTACAATGCCCATTTTTAGCTACTGTTGGGATATATATATATCTTACTCTTTCTAGTCCTATAAGTAGTTTCATATATTTTCAGACAAAGTTATGGGTGTTTCCTGAAGGTGCTAGATACAATAAGGGCACTATACAGTCCTTCAAAAAAGGCGCATTTTATTTAGCTATTGATGCGCAGATTCCAATAATGCCTGTTGTATTTAGCCAATATTACTTTCTTGACAGTGAAACCAAAACTTTTGAACCAGGTACTTATTTGATTAATTATTGCCATTTTATGCTTATGGTGACTGGACCGCAGTTTGAATTTTTAATGAATATTTCGTGCGTTTTAATTTAATATGTCAATTACAAACGCATATGAGTCTTAATTTTGTGGGTTATGACCATAGATTTATCTATGTATTCATATTCATTCAATCTTATAGAACTGTAGGTACATTGGTTCCTTTCTGACAAATGTCCGTTTAGTGATTAGTAACCAATGTAAGGATTTAAAGTTTAATACCTCCACCAATAGAATAATCAATTGACATACATCTCAGGCGCGAATCTGTATTTTCCTTTCAGTAGATACTTAAAATGTATGTTATAAATTAAAACGCAAAACATTTCCATTAAAAATACAAAATGTGACCCATTCACCATAAAGGGTCACCATTTTTGTCGAGTCTTGAATTACGGATACGGAACTGTGGTACTTACTTCCGTGTGTGCTCGAGTTTCCAAAGACAAGTAATATGACCATAGACTGCTTTAATTTTCGCGCTTGAAAATTTATAACATTTAAAAATATCGGCCATAATAAATAACGCTGAATGAAATTAATGATTTAAATAATTTGCGTAGCAAGTTCAATAGGATTTATTTTTAAATTCCGATTAAAATTCATAACAGGTATACTTCTTCTACTGTATATTTGAAAAAACAAACTCATTGTTTCTTACGTAGGTAATACCTATATCGAAAACCATCATGCGTCCTACACGAAATAGAGCGGTTTTTCATAATAATTTAATCTACGTTTCAGGGAAAGTAGTGATCACTACATTGCCCCCAATTCCAACTAAGGGCATGACCCGTGATGATTTAGAGGTACTCTCTGAAATGGCTCGCCAGCAAATGATTGAAGTTTTCAATGAAAGCTCTAAGGATCTCGTAGTACAGAAGAAAATTGCTATATAAAAATGAAAATCGATTCTTTAGAAATACGTATTTTAGCTTATGTATTTTTTTACAAACCTCATAAAATATTGTTGTTGTTAATTTATTAATTATATTGAGTCATTACTTTTTCTAGTCATATTATCTCAGTAGCTTTACATTATTATTTAGTTATAAGCTAAATGTATTTATGTTACTTATTAATATAGGTATGCCAAAGAGTGTAAGATAGGTATCAGTTCAGTATAAAAAAAATACAGTCGAAAATAACTTTATTATTATCTGTAGCAACAAGTTACACAAATAACATTCTAAATTGAGATAAATGCTACATTATAGCACATTTATTCATTTTATGATCAATTCCAATTGGAGCATCCTACTATTAATATAGAAGAGGATCATTATTTATTTTACGTACCTTATTATATTCCCACGGCAAATTATAAATAAGTGTAGACATTAGCATATTAATTAAAAACTAGGTCTAAATATAAAATCTAGGATTTTTTTTTATTGTCTAAGCGGAATTATAAGCGAGATGGCCGTGCGGGAGGACAAAATGTGAACATACCTACCTACTCTTAACATACCTACCCACTCTTGTACATTTTATTGAACAGCGACCCGCCCCGGCTACGCACGGGTGCAATTTATTTATACACACACAACTTTCCTTTTGACCACATGTCTTACGCCTTAAGACATATTTTCAAAGCATTTTTCATAACCTTAACTTAATCAAATATTTGAATCGACAATTTTGCTGCTCTTTAATTAATTTCTTAATATCCTTTGCAACTCTTTTAAAATGGGGTAAAGATGATTATTAATTGAATAAACTTTATTGCTCAAGCATGCGCGAACTTCTTTCGTTTGGTTTGTACCGACCCGAATGTACATCATTCATCTACCTTCTACCTACTCATTAGTTAGGATACCTACAGTGATATGATTGATCGAAGCTACAGTAGGTACAACTTTTATTGTTTTTGACGTTATCTACATACATAACTTACAATGGACATGATGTGTGGGAATGTACCTACAATAAATTAAGTTATAAGATTGACATGGTGATGTCTACTTTAGTAGAATATTTTAAATTAACATTATAATAATTACCTATAGTAATTGAGGCTCTAAGCCAATTGATGTTATGCATTATTACATTTCGTGTGTTGGGATTTTGCAGTCCCAATAGTCCCGTGAACGGGACTTTTGAGAAAAATAATCCCAACGGTCCCGTGATGATAAACAGACACTATTTGTGATCTACATAGGTACCCATATAAAATCTTATTCCTATGTCGTTTGCTACAAATAGGTAAGCATATCCGAATGGCGTTGGTAGTAATAGATGTCACGGGACTTCTAGGAGAAAAAATCCAACAGACCCGTAACGGGACAAGTTCAACGGGGTATCCGGGAATACTCCTACATTTCTAATTTCGGGCTGTGTAAAGACTATGATATTATTAAGTGTCTTGAATTGCGAGGTTGTGAGGTTGAACGTTTGAGTGACAGAAGTTGTTGTTATTTTTATTAACAAATGTTTACCTATATGCATAGATACAAAAATCTCCCGGTAGATACTGTTCATATCTTTATATCTTGTCCATGAAGTGTGATAATTTTGCTAAGGTCCGATTTTTTAATAGCTAGCCTAGATAAACCTCAGATAAGCTAGGTATTCATATGATAAGTCAATCATTTTAAATTAATTCAAGATAGGTAGGTACTGAGAAACCAGCCCTAACTGATTGAAATGGCAAAATATTTTTTTCTACACACGTGATGTATGCTTATGACAAACAGCCGAGTGAGTGGCACTCGCACATTAGTCACTACGTCTCATGCATTCGGCTGTGCTGTATGTAACATAAAGTACTTTGGACTCACCTTTAGATATCTTCAGACACTGCGCGCTCCAAGAAATGACAGCGACTATTGCTTCGACTCAACCATGTGCGATCAGTGTATCTATTAGTAGTCGTTAACTTTAATTTTAGGACCCAAATTAGGTTGAATATTGCACAGCTACGTATACCATTCATTTTAATATGTAAGATGGTATTGATAACGACTTCTGACGCTACGGATTAGTAATAGTCTCGACCATAATACATGGAATGCTTTTAGAACATATCTACGAAATTAATCCCATAATAAAGTTCGCGACTGTGCCTACTTTATACATTTTTAATAATTTGCAAAATAGGGCTGATGGCAAAAACAATCCAATTAGTCCGTCAGTTAGATACAGTGTGTTAAAATTTCACGTGACGTCACGTCTTATTACACTTTTTACAGCGACATGACGTCACAACTTTGATGCGACTTATCTTTGTAATTTTTTATTGATTTGATAAAATAAACAATACGTATCCAATATTTTTTTAAAACCTAACTGACGGCCTAAACAGAATTACCTAATTATTTTTTACCAGTCAGTTTACATTCATCATCCCTATTATAGAAATGCAAATATTATTTTTCATAAGTTATATTGCACATAATTATTAAATAAAAAACGACTTCCACAATTTATTGTCTTTCCGTAGTTTTCTGCAAACATTAACCTACTCTTCCAAATGTATTATGTAGCTCATGGATTACAGCGTTTTATTCACATATTTTTACATTCTCACAAAGGTATTACCTATGTATTGTAATTTATTATAAAAACTAGCTTCCGCCCTGGTTTATATATCAGTTTTGTTGTAAAACTTTTAACCATTAAAAATTATGAAATATTTCATTAGTTGAATTTGATTACCGCCCTTTGGCGTTTTGATAGCAATAATCCGCACGAAACTATATTTCACAAACTTTTCAAAATCAGCATGACCCTAAACACTTCGACTAATGACAGACAGACAAGAAATTTTTATTTACATGGAAATAATCCATAACAAATATGTTGGTACAGAAAAAAAAAAATAGCAAATAATTTATAACAACACTCATCTGGTATGATTTTAATTTTTAATTGAGTTCTTGTAGCTTGTAGCAATTTTTGCCCATAATAAATACTCAAAATAGGTAAATATTTTTTGTTTTATTTATGAAATCTATTCATTCCAATTTTCCCCCCATCCTTCATCTTCATCAACAGCATCATTCGATACAAAATTTAATTTGCTACTTAGACCTTGTGTTTTATAATTTTGTGTAACGGTCACTACTGTTGGCTTCTCAATAACAGGAGTCATGTCAGCAAAAAAGTCAAATTCTTCAGAATTTTTCTTACAGTAATCAATCTTTTGATTTTTTATATCTAATTCTGATATGTCTACTATATTTTTCTTTGCTGCAATTGCAGCATTTTGTAAAAGGGTAGTTCGTGCTATTGGACTCTCTTGGAAATGCGGTACAACAGATTCATTTTTTGTCAAATCACTATCTTTAAATTCATCGAAAACATGGTGTTCATTGTTAATGATTTCACTTATACTCGAGACAGGTTGTTTAGAGGACAACTGCCGATTACTATTGTCCCAATCACTCCAATCATCTTCACTCTCAACTTTATTTATTTTCAGTTCTGATATATTCACTTCATCTTCTACTGATTCACCACCAACTGGGGAAGGTCTCTCATTTAATGTTATTTCTTTTTCAAATGGTAATAACTCATTCTGTGCAAATACATCTTCAGAGCATGGTAAGTCTTTCAACGTTTTTGAAAGGAATCCAACATTTTCAGATAATTTATTTGGTCCTGGTAATAATGGTTTAGATTTTGAATTTGGTCTTCCGTCTGTAAAGAATTTTGATCTCTTGCTTCCGATGACAGTATCAGCTCCCAAAATTGGTACTAATTCGCTTAAGCATATTAAAGTTGATGCTACTAAGTTGTCATCTGTATCTTTAATGCCAAGCAGCAACTACAAAAATAAAAGTAATTCCATTAGATAATTAATCTGGTGCATTGAAGCCGGTACCTAGCGCGGCGGGGCGTTGCTTTTTATACAAATACGGCGCAAAATTATCGAAAAATGCGCCACAAATGAGGTTGAATGAAAATTACAAACATCGTAGATTTTTTAAGAAAAATGTAAATATTTAGGCTATTTGGTATAGTGAAATGTGTGATAGGTACTACTAATACATATTATAAAGATAATAATACAGTTTGTTGACGTAACCATCATGCGAACAGCAAAGGAGTGCAATACACTTCCAGGGTCTGTCTCCTGACGTGACACCTAAAACTTCAACATTGTCAAGCCCTGAGTGAATAGGCATTATCTGGGTAAGTGGGTATGATTTCCACAAATTTTGTTTTTTTAATTATAATTTTTCGGATTCGTGCATGCAACGCCGACCACATACAACAGTGTGATTTTTGTCAAGCGCGTGTATCGCAGGGGTGAGGTGACGTGGCAACTGTCCGGCTAGATGTAGCCAGTTGACAATGTCATACAATATCGTGTTTTGTATTTTGTAATGAATATAATATTACTTTATTTACATATTTATTTTTATATTCTGCTGTAAATTCGGGAAATGTAACCCCCATTGAAGGTACAAAAAATCAACAGAAGAGAAAGAGATTTTGCATCACCTCTAGCAAAAATAACAATTCTAGCAATACCTCAGGTAGAATATGCTGGCAAAGTTCTTCATGAGAAAAAACATTAACAAACTTGTTAAAGTGTGTTAACAGCAGCATTCTGATTTGGCTGTCTCGCACTCCAAATAACTGCATCAATCTAGGTTTTATATGTTCTTTAAACACACTTAAACTGAAAAAGCCTGTGTGCTCTCCATTGTTGGACCGCTCTGAAAGTATAGAACAGTTCATGTAAGTGTTATACATGGTTATCAATGAGCAATAATGGGCATATTCAAATTCTTAAATATCAACTTTTTACCATTTTTGGGTTTTAGGATGAATGGTATGACATCTTTCCTTGCTGTCTGATCTAACATGGTCAGTCTAGATAGCAGTAATCCACTCAATTGTTTGGCCACAGTTTCTTCATCATAACATTGTAGATTATCCAGGATATTAGAAAAAAAAACACATTTTTCATCATCTGATTTCAGAGGAAGAAAATTCAGAAACTTATAAATAGTAATAAATTCATGATTAAAGAAATTATGTTGAAGTACTTCTGAAAGATTTGGTCTATTTGTTGGATCATGATTTTGTAAATAGGTTTTGCAATAACTCTTAAATTCCTTCAAATGTGGCACTTCATCTGAAAAAGCATTACAAATATATTGACTATGAATGAACATAATTATTTTAATTTATTATGATGAAAATAGAATTAGGTAAATTTAATTACCATCATTTCGGCCTTTGAAAACATCATCAACTAAAACTGCAAAGCTGTATTGGTCTACTTTTGTAGTAATTTCATATGAATCTTCATTTGGATCCACTGCTTTGTCATACCTATCAAAATCAAAAATCAAAATCAAAACTCATTTATTCAGTTTAGGCCCTAATAAGGCACTTATGAATGTCAAAAGTTACAGTTTTACAATAGACTCTACTTATGTTTAACATACTCTTTGAATTTATTATAAGACATCTTAGTTACGTCATATGGGATTTTATTATAAAAGCGAATGCAATTCCCGAGAAAAGACTTATTGACTTTCGCTAGCCTGAATCTAGGAGTAACAATTTTGTCTTTGTTTCTTGTATGCAATTTAAGTTGATTAAATTCACAAAATTATATTTAATAAACCAATTTGTTTCATTAAAACCAAAGTTACCTGTGTATTCGAGCATGTTTTAAATACCCTGAAGTGAGTTCACTATATGGACATAAGTATTGCAAACCACCAAGTTTCCACTGTCCATCTCCTGTAACGTATATAGCTGATATGCTAACATTATTGTGAGACATGCTGGCCTGTAAATAAAGATACATTTGCTGTAATTTATTTGTTTGTAAAAGTAGGTATGCTCTGAAAGTATAGTTATAGAATCAAAATCAAAACTCATTTATTCAGTTTAGGCCCTAATAAGGCACTTATGAATGTCAAAAGTTACAGTTTTACAATAGACTCTACTACCGGTTCGGAATACACTTGAACTGAGATTCAATATGCTAACATCTCACAAGTATGTGACTCCAGAATTATACCACAGTTTTTATTAACAGTTGTTGCACCCAAAGTTGCACTCAGCTGCATGGGTGTGGGTATTTTAATACTTTGGACCTTTCATACCTTAGAACAGTATTTGGTGCTGTACAAGCATGGAAAATGAATATGAAACATTATTCTCCCTGTTTTCATGACATTCAAATGTTTGAAAATGATAAGGTGGTGAGACTAAGTGGCTCTATGATAAAACTACACACACATAATACATTATTGATTGAAAAATAATACTAATTGATTATAAATAGCACCATTTCCATGTGAAGCATGTACATTGTGTTATGTTACTAACCTGTTTATGAAGAAACACCAAAGCTCTTAAAATATTGTTGAGGCCAATACATATCTGCAATGGTGTCAGAGATTTTAGCACTTGTGAGAGGGGTTGAACAAACTCAGTGGCCAAATGCAATGTTGATCTCTGCTGCCATGCTGATATATAGCGAACAATGCATGGGTGGCGATACTTCAATAGGTTCTGTAAACAAAATTAAAACCATTATCAGAATGCACACAAAATAACTATAGCAAGTAGACGATTAAATTACTTACATTCGAGAACTTCTCTAAAGGTGTAGATATCGCCCACAAAGGTCCCACAGCTGCTTCTCCTTTAAAAACAGACACAGAACCATCGCTCTTCAAACTAAAATATCTGCAACTGTCTTTTATAGTAGCTTGGTAGTGGCACCAAAAATCGGTTATCTCAACTGGTTTATCTTCTATTTCTAATCCACTTAATTGAGAATTTTCGTTTCCCATCATAATACAGTTCAGGTTAATATTGTGATAAAGTCATGCTCGTAATCAGTACGATAAATTAGCCTACCTGTGAATAATATTATATGAACTTTTTAATGAATAAAAAAACTACCTTCGTCCACCAACAAAACTAGTGGTGTGCGAAATCGATTATTCATAATCGATTATCAAGATGATTGTTTGCATACAATTATCATTTTGTTAATCGACGATAAACGATTATTGGGAGAAAACCATTTGAGTTATGGTAGGCTAGGGCAGCCTACATACAAAGGGAATCCCCGAGACTAGTCAAAAGTCTAGTGATGGGTAGTCAAGTGCTCTATTTTATAGAGGAAATCACGAATTATGTTTTTAGCATTGTTATAAGGTCCATAAGTGCATGAGACGTACAGGATCTCAGACGTCTAAAATAGTTTTCTTTGGACTTCAAGTACTGAGGAAACATTCGTATATTTTAAAATGAAACGCCGTGAAAGTATTTCATATGTGTAGACACATTTTGACAAAACTGGTCAGGAAGCAACGTGTAAGCTGTGTATTAATATATTTCTTTGACTTTTTAATATATAACATTGTATTTTTTTTTAATAATATGTGATTCAATTCTATTACTTTTGTTTCATTTTTAGGGTTCCGAAACTCTAAAGAAAAAAAAACGGAACCCTTATAGGATTACTCGTGCGTCTGTCCGTCTGTCTGTCTGTCTGTCCGAAAATATTGGGCTGGATTGAGTTGAAAGTTGGTACACATAATGTAAGTCGGTGACCCAAACATGGACGTATTACGTAAATAAATGAATTTCAAACATGGAGGCTAATTTTGGGGGTAAATTAGAAAATTAAAAAAAAAGTTTTGCTGACAATATTGTGTAACATATCAAATGCAAGGACTTGTTGTGAGGATCTCACTTATATTTTTTTTAGAATCTTAATATAAATAGTTTTGAAGTTATTTGAGAAAATAGGCGAAAAATTGGCGAAAATTGACCATTCCCCTCCCCTTATTTCCGAAACTACTGGGCCAAAAGTTTTGAAAAAAATACAGATAATAGTTCTTTACCTATAGATTACAGGAAAACCTATAAGAGGTCTATCTAATACCTTTAAACCTGCAATTCATGGATATATTATATATAATCTAAGTCTAAGTATTAGGGTACTTATTACTGTAAGATTATGTATGTATTTGACATAGCCTATATATTATATCCTATTACCCTAGGTTGCCTGGTAGAAATCTCTGTAGCGATAAGGCCACCTAAATTGTTTATTCTTTCTTTTTCTTTGTTTGTATTAATGTGTTTTTGTGTAAACAATAAAGAATTTTTGTATTTTGTATTGTTTTTTTTTTTTTTTTTTTTGAAAGGACTAAAGTTGGTAGCCTCTGATGGCTGCTCCAACCTTACCGGACAATCGGCGAGCGCAGAGAGCTCTCAGCCGGGTAACATTTAGGTAACAACGCCTGAGGGCACCCCCGAGTGGGGTACGAACCTCGGCTCAGGGCGTTACCGGGGGAAGGGGAGGACTTTGTACGAGTTACGACTAATTGGGGGCGGTCGGATTACTAATGGCAGCTCGGGCCGCTTGAACGGGACGAGACTGAGTGGGACGTCGCGGCGGTCCTCGCCGTCGAGGACGGTAGCGTAATCGGTTTTGTGTAGTGTGTTGTGTACTTTTACGGGCTTCGTCAGCTTCGATCTGAGCTAATGTTATGGGGTCATCCGGCTCGCTGAGGGCTTGCCTTGGTCTAAGGATACGGAGTATACGAGAGGGCGTGTACGTTGCGGCTTTCACTATAAGAGGGTTGCGGTGATTAACGGCGGTATTGAAAAATCTGCGTGAGGCGCGTTTTATAAATTGTTTTAACGTGGGGAGACCTAAATCTATGTGGAGATTTTCATTACGCATGTACCACGGGGCGCCCGTGGCTTTGCGCATGAAACGGTTTTGAATCACCTGAAGGCTATGGATCCGTGCAGGAGCTGCATGTGCGAACACAGTACTAGCATAGGTCATAATGGGGCGGATACACGTAGTATATAGTCTAACCTTGCTTTTGAGGGCAAGTTTAGACTTATGATTCAATAAAAAGTGGAGGCGCCCTAACACAAAGGCGGCGCGCGCGCGGACCGCTTTAATGTGGGCATCAAAGGTCAAATTTTGTATTGTATAATCTGAATCTCGGAAACGGCTCGAACGATTTTCATGAAATTTTGTAAGCAGGGGGTTTCGGGGGCGATAAATTGATGTAGCTGTGTAGGTTTCATTTTTAGAAAACATGATTTCCGAAAAAAAACAAAACTTTTTATAGTTACCATCAACGAATTTGGGTCAGATTTAAAAATATTTTTGGAACTTAGTTAAAGATGTATGGAACCCTGTCCACGAGAGTTTAACTCGCATTTGTCCAATTTATTTAATCTGAAGATAAGATTTTTATTTATGTGATTGTTTTTTTTCTTATTTAATTTTGTGTGATTTTTTATTATTCATTTCTTTTGTGTATGTGCGTCCTTTTCTGCAAATAAATGTTTTTCATTTCATATTTAATTTTAAGATAATTTGTAAAAAAAAATAATTCCAATTATTAATAATCGAACAAAATCGATTACCTTTTTTCACATTATCGATTAATCAATTAGATAAATAATCGAATCGGCACACCACTAAACCAAACACAACTGACCAACCACTGACAGTGACATTCTCTTTGACACTGACTGTTGTTTTTTTAAAAAGGCAAAGGTACAGAGCCATACAGCCTTGTCTTATTATCAGTTAGGTTTTAGTACAATGGTACACACGGCCACAGATCAAGCTACACACTGCGACACCTTATGCGGTTGTAATAGGCGCTATTTTGCAACAAAAATGTGTAGCTGGATCTGTAGCCGTGTGTACATAGCCGTTCTACTAAAACTTTTCATGGACTTCTTGAGACAACTTGAAAAGCCACTATACAGGTAATGATTTCATTTCACTTACGACTCAAGGGCCCTGGCAACACTGATTGACAGATTGGTGACAGACAGGTACAGTTCATTCACAGTTATTTTACCTCTGACAGATGTTTTCTGAGTGTTGGTATTACTGTTGAGTCGTTTTGAAAAAAATCTTGCGTATTTGTTTATCAGTTGTGATATTTCATGTGATATAATGCCGAAAAGGATTCAAAGTAGCGGAAGAAAGATTGTATTAGCAGTGCGTGATTTTTGTGAAAGAGAAAAAGACAATAATGCTCCTTTAATTCCATTTGGCAATGTTCGTATAGTAGTCTTTGTTGTTCGTCAACGAGTAGCCGCCATTACA
Organism: Tethea ocularis; assembly: GCA_963555595.1. Taxonomy (NCBI): domain Eukaryota; kingdom Metazoa; phylum Arthropoda; class Insecta; order Lepidoptera; family Drepanidae; genus Tethea; species Tethea ocularis. The sequence goes on along the minus strand of OY741960.1, from coordinate 9,922,820 downwards.
GGTATGTAAAAAAGGGTTACCCGTCTTAACATTTTACCCAATTAAACTGGAAACTAAGAATGTCATACCGTAAGCACCATATTTAGAATAGAACATATATTGCATAGGTATTTTTGTGAAATTACTTACACGAGGACAACGAATTTGAAGTTTTATTATTGTTATTATTTAAGATCATGTCGATTTTTTTGTATTATGTTGCTATTAATTTAGGTTTTTAATTTTGATGTCGTTTCTATTTGTGTTTTATTTATAATTTAAGATTGTTATTCATTCATACAATAATTATTGTCAAATAGTGTAAGTTGCCATATGAATAAATAAATAATAAAAAATAACTATATATTTAGGCTATCAATTAAAGTTGTTTGTTATTTCAGGCATATCTGAAAAAACCGTCAGCACCATTACCAAAGAAGATGAAGTAGCTGCTTCCACATCTCAAAAAATTTCCACTCCAAGAAAGAAACGAATGCAGAAAAAAAAAATTGAATTGGATGATTTTGATTTGTGTGCAATTCGAAATAAAATACATCAAATGTATACCGTCAGAAAGGAGGTACCAACTTTGGGAAAACTCTTAGCAGAGTTGAAGATTGACATAAATTTTCGTGGAGGGCGTACTACATTGTGGAAAATTATCCGACAAATTGGATTCCGTTTTAAAAAATGTGGGTCAAAAAGAAAGCTACTGATGGAAAGACCTGATATTGTGGCCTGGAGATACAGGTACCTAACTATTTTGAAGCAAAATCGCGATGAAGGCAGTCCTGTTGTGTTCCTAGACGAGACTTATATTCACGCGTCCTACACAGTCAATAAATGCTGGCAAATAGAAAATGAAGGTGTCCTCAAGAACGATTCTGCTGGTGCACGATGGATAATTGTTCATGCGGGTGGTGAAATGGGGTTTATACCTAATGCTCTCTTAATATTTAAATCGCAGTCGAAATCAGGTGACTACCATGATGACATGAATAAAACAAATTTCATGAAATGGCTTCAGGAAAAACTCATTCCTAACTTGCCGGCTAATAGCTTAGTAGTTATGGATAATGCCCCTTACCACACAGTAAAGTTAAACAAGGCACCAACATTAAGCTCTACTAAAGTAGAAATGCAAAACTGGATAACAAATAAGGGCTTATCTTATCTGCCTACCATGGTTAAAGCTCAACTATATGAAATTATAAAAGAGCATAAAGAAGCTCCAGTATATGAAGCTGATCAAATGCTTGAAGCTCATGGTCACAAAGTGGTCAGATTACCGCCATACCACTGTGAGCTAAATGCAATTGAATTTATGTGGAGTCTGGCCAAAAGACGTGTTGCAGATAAAAACGTAGGACAACGTTTCAAACTATAACTGCAGAAGATTGGCAAAAACAATGCGAACATGTGCGCCACATTGAAGACAAGCTTCGTGAAAGAGATGGGTGTATGGACGCTGAAATAGACAGGTTAATAATAGAATTAAATGACGAGTCTGATACAGAATCCGACAGCAGTTACGAAGATTCATCTGATTGTGATGATTCATCATTGGCAATTCGCCTGGAACATGCATATTCAAAATAAATATTTTTATTGCAGTTCGATCTGTTGTTTATTATTGATTAATATAATATTATTGGTACTTACATAATTATGTTAATCGAATATTGGCACAACTGTACTGATTTTGTAAGGAGATACATATTTTATTAAAAACATTACTTTCAAAATACCTGGGAGACCAAACTTGGTTGGCGGTTTATTTTATTTTTTTTATTTCGCGTTTTCTTTTGAAAAGTATCTGAATGAACTTATAATGGTAAACCCTAAGTATAAAATTTCATTCAAATTGTTAAGGATATTATATGAATAAATAAATATACATATATATACAGGATTAGCTTGTTTAAATATTTAAGAAATATCGTATTATATGTACCATTATCACACAAAGTGTAAAATTAAATCGGCATAGTTAGGTAATACATATTAGCATTACTGTTTTTTACATTTCGTTTAAGGGAGTCATAGAAGCTAGTTATGGCAATATAACGCTCAGATTGCCAACCTAACAGCTAGAGGTAAAATAACTGTGAATGCACTGTAGTAGGTATCTCTAATTTGTGACTCTCGATGGATGGACCCTCGCTAGTAGTCGCTAGAGTAAAATTGTTCCGTGTGTGTTTGTGACAGACAGACAGCTGAGACAGCAGGATTGAGTTTATACCTAATCAAATATTAAATTAATTATATAATGGTATTTATATTCTCTTTGTGCAGCACTGCAGATGAAGGCAGCATTAATGAATAGTCCAAACCAAAGATACATTTGTTTATATGAGGGAGGAATAGTCTAAGATCAATCACCCACCTGCCTTAATATCAATGTGAATGAATAGTATTCAATTCATTACAAATTCAATAAAGTCTGAAAATTGTGGTATTATGAATGAACAAAATTTATGCAAATTATGTTTGAAAAATAAAGAATGTTCAGTTTTATCGCGATCTGATGAGTCCAAAGAGATCATGAATAAAATATATTTATGCTTTAGCATAAATCTTGATTACAAAAAGTATTTTCCATTTTTAATTTGTAAAGATTGTGCTGAAATGTTAAATAATGCTAACATATTACGCCTCATGTGCGTAACGATTGATGAGAGGCATACGGAATTTTATAATAATTTGGCTAAAACAGCTTATGACTTAGATGATGATGTAAATAATGATCCTTGTTTAGAAAACTATCAATCGAGAAACTTTGTTAATGGTTGTGAGTCAGATAAAGATGCAACCACAGTCAAGATAGCAGACATTGATTCTACAGATAATAAACCTAATAATTATATACATGAAGTAAAGAAAGAGTACTTGAAATGTGGTATATGTAATAAATTTCTTAAATCAATGTCATCTCTGTTGAAACACAGAGTATCTATGCATGAGAGAAGGCAACAAATTGGTAAAGTTTCAGGATATGGGGCTACACGACGGCATCATTGTACAAAATGTTTGTATTCTACACCTTACAGCCAAACACTTGACAAACACATGAGGACACATGATGGTGCAAGACCATATCACTGTGAATGTGGCAAAACATTTACACAGTCATCTAGTCTCTCAACACACCGTAAAACCCACAGCCCTACCACATACTTCACCTGTACCATATGTGGAAAGCAATTTAAACATACCTTCACACTCAAGCAACACTTAAGTGTACATGATGTTGGCAAATTTAGTTGCAATATATGTAACAAAGTTATGAAATCAAAACAAACATTATCAAATCATTTGCGCAGGCATAACAATATTTACAATTTCAACTGTGAAGAATGTGGAGACATATTTGTGACATCAGGAGAGTTGAGCACCCACAGAAAAACACACATAAAAGTAAAACTACACATAGAAAAGCATTTGGAGTGTAATGCATGTGGATATAAAACAAACACGAAGAAGAGTCTTATTCTACATCTCAAAAGGTTAATGTTGTTTTATTTGAACACACAATTTCGACAAAGTTTTCCATTAATATAAACACACCTTGACAAAAAATAAAAGTTACAGTCTTAAAGGCCAGCTTTCCCTGGGCCAGTTATTTTCATTTTAGTTAGTAAAGTTGTTGCCAGCTGCTTGTAATGGTGTCGATTCTGTTGTTTACGAACTTAACTAATATTAGATAAGTCACCTCTCTTTCATGTTAACCTTATTGAAAAAGACAGAACATTTTTAATGCTGTCAGCTTAATCCATGCCATCGTAATGTACGGGTAAATAGTCATGACCAATAATGATCGCGCTTAAATTCATGTTGAAATATGTGATCGGATGAAACTGACAGGACTAAAATATCTTGCATCCCTTTTTATATTTACTATTTGTAGTGGTCTTGCTTGGGTGTTTTTGACTTATTTAATAGACTGTTCTTTATTTAGAAGACTTTAATGATTTAAGCAAGCACATGGACGTTGGATACAGCGATATGTTCAAAATATTGCCAGTAACAAAACAGGTGTTTACCACAGACCAAATACTATTATAACATGTTCTTTTTTTTTTTTTTTATAATTTTATTCTTATGCATGACATCTAAATTCAAAACATTTTATGAATATAAACCAAAATATTTGACATTAACAACATTTACCTACTAAACACTTATTACAATTTAGGTTCTCAAAATATAATTTTAATCCTAGGTACATAAGCTATTAGGTCAAAATGATACCAAGATGTTCTGAGACATTAAAAGATTATTATGAAGACTCAATAAGTCTGCTTGGAGGTCTGACTATTCTTCCACTCCGTGTATGAACTGGAGTATATGCACCTACAGTAGAATGATTTGGTGTAATGGTGACCGGGACCTGCTGCTCAGAAGCCTCACTTAACTTAACCTGTGGAGGAATAGATGGTTCTATGAAAGCATCGGGCACCTTAAACAAATGCTGTCTGTTTCTCCGGAATGTACCATCAGTTCCTTCAACAATGTATGACCTTGGCTCTTTACACTTTTGTTTAATAACTCCTGGCTGCCACACACTTTCAGGTGTTTTCTTGTAGTATACTTTGTTTCCTTCTCCTAGGTTTGATAACTCTCTTGTTCCTTTATCATAATACTTTTTAGCTTTTCTTATATTCTTTTTCTTTTCCTCATAATGTGTTTCAAACTTTACAACCTTGGCACGAAGATGATCAGCTGTAGCTGGGAGCTGTGTTCTCAGTGCTCTTGACATTAATAATTGTGATGGAGAAGCTATATTTCCTCTAGGTGTAGTTCTGTATTGTAGAAGAGCAAGATATGGATCTGTACCTGATTCATCACATTTCATCAATATCTTCTTTGAGATTTTGACACCTGACTCTGCTAACCCATTGGAACGAGGCAAATATGGACTGGAAGTTGTATGCTGGATTCCCCAATCATAAATAAAAGATTTAAACTCTGCAGAGTTAAATGGTGGACCATTATCAGTCTGCAGCTCTACTGGAATCCCTTGACGACTAAAAACTGATTTCATAATTATTATCAAGGCTTTAGCACTTGTATTAGGCACTGTATGTAGTTCTATAAAGTTAGAGTAATAGTCTTCTATTACAATATATTTTTTACCATTATAATCAAAAAAATCAGCACCTACTTTCTCCCATGGTAATGTAGGTAACTCATGAGGTTGAAGTGGTTCAGGACGGTTTGCATTTCTATGTACTAAGCATGTAGGACAGGATTCTACAATATTTTTAATATCAGTTGATATGAATGGCCAGAACACAACACCTCTTGCAAAACTCTTAGACCTCTCTATTCCAAGATGCCCACTGTGAATAATTTTTAAAATGTCAGGTCTAATTTTTCTAGGTATTAGAATGCTATTACCTCTAAATAGGAGCTCTGCTTCTGTATGTAATTCGAATCTATATTGCCAATACTCTTTAAGTGACTGATGAACATGTTTCTTGCATGATGGCCATCCATTTTGACAGTAATTCTTCAACATCTGCAAGGTGTCATCTTCATTTGTTGCGTCTTTGAGCCATTGCAGACGTTCTGTAGAGATAGGTAATGATTTAATAAGTAAGTTGACATGCACAATCAAATCCTCATCAAGTTCATCAGAACTTGTTTCAGGAAGGGCAGCACGAGATAATGTATCTGCAATGAACATCTGTGTGCCTTTTTTATAGTAAACATTGAGATGATAGGCTTGTATTTTCATCATCATACGCTGTAGTCTTGTTGGAATTTCTACAAGTGGCTTTTTAAATAAAGTGATTAAAGGACGGTGATCAGTTTCAACACTAACAAATTGACCATAGATATACTGATGAAACCTGATACATCCAAACACAATGGCATAGAGTTCTTTCTCTATTTGAGCCATTCTCTGTTGTGTTTGTGTTAATGTTTTAGATGCATAATGAATAGGGTGACCATTTTGAAGCAAAACAGCACCAACTGCAGTACTACTCGAATCAACAGACAATGTTATATGTTCTTTGACATTAAAGTGTGACAAGACAGGTGCACTACTTAATATGTTTTTTAATCTATTAAAAATATGTTCATAATTATCATTCCATTCAAAATTAGAGTGTTTCTTTAACAATTCTCGTAAGGGGCTTACTTCAGTGGCTAGATTATTAATAAAAGGACTCAAATAATTTAATAGGCCTAAAAACCTCTGCAAATCTTTTTGACATTTAGGAGATGGCATATTTTTTATAGCGTTCACTTTATCAGGGTCAGGAATAATTCCCGTACCTGTGAAAATATGCCCTAAGTATTTAACTTTTTCTGTAAGAAATGTGCATTTAGATTTATTAAATTTTACATTAGCTTGTTCAGCTCTCAAAAAGACTAATTTTAGACGATCATTGTGTTCTTTTATTGTGGATCCACTAACTAATATATCGTCACTGTAGACTGCTACTCCTGGGATGTCTCCAAACAGCTCAGTCATCACACGATGAAAATATTCAGGAGCACAGTTGATACCATATGGCAATCTTTTAAAACGATACCTCCCAAAAGGAGTATTAAATGTAGTGAGGTAAGAACTATCCTCTGACAATCTGCACATCCAGAATCCACTGCTGGCATCAAGAGTGGAAAAGTATTTGGATCCCATAATTTTAGAACGAATCATATCAACAGTAGGTATAGGATAATGTGTTCGTTTAACAGCTTGGTTGAGGTTCCTAGGGTCAAGACAAATACGTAGCTTACCATTTTTCTTTTGAACAATAAGTAAAGAACTTACCCATGAAGTTGGTTCTGTGACCTTCACGATTACATCCATCTCTTCCATTGACCTTAATTCTTGCTTTAGTTTGTCATGGAGCGCAAAGGGAACTTTGCGCGGAGCATCAACTTTGGGTTGCACACTCTCTTCAACTGAAATATGACAAAAACCTGGCAGGCACCCTAAACCCTCAAACACAGACTTATGATTCTCTAGCAATTTACTCAAACACACATCATCTTTAGTAACATTTTGACCCAACATCCTACTATTGTCATTTAAAGTGAACACACGTTGCACTAGACCTAACTTTGAACATGTATGATGTCCAAGTACTGTAGGTGAATTTACATTTGCTATAATAAAATTAACATTTTCTGACATTGCTTTGTTATTTAAAGTAAAATTAATAAGTACTTTACATTCACCTATTACAGGAATAGTATTACCACTATATGACACAACTTTTGACAAACATTTTGATAAGACATTAATGTTTAATAATTTAAACGTATTATATGGCATTACATTGGCATCACTTCCCGTATCTAATACACAATTGATTTTAACATTGTTGACTGTTATAGGTATTGACCAATTTGTTTTACTTCCCGAAGAGATATGTCCTATGAATAGCATATTGTTTAAATCATTGTCTAGTTCAGCATCTGTAGTATTAAGAGCATGTACCTTCATTTTATTGCGGCACATTGACTCAAAATGATTTTTCTTTTTACAAGCATGACATACTGCACCATACGCAGGACACTTATACCTGTGGATTTGACCACACTTTCCACAGGAAGTTTGACGATATTTACTGAAGCTGGAACCAGAATGTACATTGGAATTTAATTTGGCATTCATCTTTGAATCTGACTTTGATGTGGTTCTTGTTCGGTTCTGCATACCACCACGTTGCACTGCATTATAATATATATTTGAGCTCTGAGCCTGATTACTGAGCTCCTTAGCTTGCTGCTGTGATAGTATCATAGCCTTTGCTATAGAAATTGCTTTATCAAGAGTTAAATCAACCTCTAATAATAATTTTTCTCTGACATAATTCAGCCTGTCATGCATATTGCATATGAATACATCTTTGATAATTCTGTCAGTTAAGTTTCCGAATTCGCAATTTTTGCTTTTATTAATTAGGTCTGTTACATAATCTTCGATTGTTTCCAATTCTTCTTGTCTCCGGGTGAAAAATTTGTAACTTTCGAATGTGATGTTGGATTTAGGCATGAAATAGTCATTGAATTTTTTAATAAGAACATCATACTGGATGTTTTCGTCAACATTAAAAGAATTAAAAATCTCAAGCGACTTTTCGCCCATATTATACAGCAATATGGCTACTTTCCTCTCGTTACTTTCTTCTGCTAGCCCTGTTGCCTTCAAGTAAATGTTGAACGACTGATGCCAATTTTTCCATGCTATTGGATTTTTTATGTCTATATTAAGTGGTGAAATTTTTGTTGTAAGTGACCTTTTCCTTTCACCGGCATTGGGTGTTAATGGCGGCGGCGGCGGCGGCGGCGGCGACGTTGATTTTTTAGCATCATCGGGCGGCGACATGACGAACTTTTATTAAAAATACTCGCCTCGACTTCTGACACCATGTAGTGGTCTTGCTTGGGTGTTTTTGACTTATTTAATAGACTGTTCTTTATTTAGAAGACTTTAATGATTTAAGCAAGCACATGGACGTTGGATACAGCGATATGTTCAAAATATTGCCAGTAACAAAACAGGTGTTTACCACAGACCAAATACTATTATAACACTATTAGAAAGATATATAGTGAGATTAAATTTCTTTAGTTATTGTACATGGTCTAAGTATAACAAATAGCTACCCCTCTCATCCTATATTACCTTTCACCCAACAATGGCGAAGCCAAAAAAGTAGGGTGTATGGTTTAACCTGTATGTCCGTTTCTATGTTCCTGCGTAACTACTACTAAATGGTTGAACCAATTTTAATTAATGATGTGTCTTAATTGTGCAAGTGTCACTGGGTATATAAAATTATAATTATATACAACTTTTATGTTAAAATATAATCATGGAAAGGGGAATATACAATCCCAATATTTTTCTTACCACATTACTTGTTTTTTTTTTGCCTTATTATATATACTAATACTTGACTAAAACTACATACTAGTACGAGTTTCGGCTAAAATTACTAGTTGTAAAAATTGCTATTGTAGAAAATTAAAGATACAATAGTATGACAACGAAAGATGATGTACAATGGCTTTCATTCATTTAATAATTAATTTTGTATTCTTGGATACAGGCATTCAGGTAACAAGCCTTACAAATGTGAGACCTGTGAAGCTGCATTCTACATTCTTGGCGATCTGCGACGTCACCGGCGAGTACACACTCGCGAGAAACCCTTCCCTTGTCCAAGGTGTGCACAGCGATTTGTGCACAGTCCGAGCCTCAACAGGCATATGCAAAATGTGCATGGAGTTCAATATAAATGGTGCAACTACAAAGATAAAGAAACCAGAAAAAATAAATTAAAAAGATAAAAAATAAATGTAGTTTTTTTTAATTAAAACTAAATCTACATATGAATTCATTTATTAATGCCAAAAGCACATTAAATTAACGACATACAATATTGTAGTTTTAATGCATAGGTCATAAAAATATTTCTACTTTAAATTAATTGAATTTAAGCAAGTATGTTTATTTCAAATAATTTTGATCTTACACTTTATTATAAAACACAAGCTTTGTACCGCAGGCGCAGTTTCAAACTTGTCCTCAATTTAAAAATTGATTACCATCTTCAGATGCTTTTACTTTGTTTTTTTTTTCTAAATGTGTCATCAGTTTTTCCCTGAAATTGTTGCGAATAACAAAGGACTAACTGACAAATGTATCTTATTGATAAGGATTCTACTGATAAAATGGACTGTTAAACCTGTAAAACATTCAATGCTTGAAATTAAAAATTGTTGAGATAAAAATGTTAAAGTTAGAATTCACAAAGTTGTTTTGCTATTATCCTACGGAAAATCCGTTTTAAATATACTACATATAAGTACTTAGGTACTATGATGTTAATAACTAAGGCCGATATTACATTACACTATAATATTAATATCATTATTTATAACTACCGACCCGCCCTGACTTTGGACGATTTAGAAAAAAAAGGGCTGAATAAAGAGATGAGTCTGATTATAGAATTTATTTTTATTGGCTGAGGGGGCGCGGGAAGAGCGGTAGTGCATGGAGACCTGTAGCGGCGAGCGACTCCGGTCCGTGATTAATTTTTTCGGTTCCATAATCTTTAAGTTAAGTTTTAATTTGGTTTTAATCAAAGAAATGTCTACGATTCAATATATTTATCATATATATTTTTGTGGACTTGGTTACTAAATTAATGTTTTTTTCTACATACATAAAAACAGCTAGATTTTATTAAATACTAGCTGTCCCCCGCGGTTTCACCCGCGTTCCCGGGGTAAAAAGTAGCCTATATGTTATTCCAGGGTATGATCTATCTATGTGCCAAGTTTCTTCCAAATCCGTAGTAGTTTTTGCGTGAAAGAGCAACAAACATACATACAAACTTTCACGTATATAATATTAGTAGGATTCTTCCGTGCAAAAAATCCGCATAAAGATCCGTTGCGTTGATAGTTGATAAGACAGACAGATAAACGCAGAAGGCATCTCAAATTGTAGAAGATAGATTTTACTGAGATAATTATACTGTTCGTAAACAGGTAATAATTTTGTTGATTAAGACGGATAATAATAATTAAAATAATGTAATACCGGCGGTAAACCTTATCTAAAACCCTTCTAGTAATACATTAAAATTATTTTTTTGCTTATGGATGCACATCTAATAATGACAATATAGATAGAATTCATGACACAAGTGTGTATCCTTCTTGTTATATAAAATCATTATAATTTATTTTATTCAATTGGCTTAGCCTTGTCAGAGGTTTAACAATTTAAAGATGTAATTTTAAAGTCAAGTGAAATTACATAGAGAATATTGTGTAACAGTTTGAAGGAGTCCTCTTATAAAAAAATATGTTGATTAGACAACATGTAGATTGGCAATACCTTTTTAAATCTAGTAAAAGGGAAAGTTGAGTTCAATCCTCCTCATAGTCTTCGTCATCTGAGATATACTTGCGTTGCTTCCGTTTCCTGGTAGGAGTGCTTTTACTTTTGCCTTTCAGTTTGATTTTCATTTTTACTGAGCGGTTAGATTCTCCATCAGAGTCATCTTCATCTGCAAGTATACACATTTACCTTAACTTCAATCGGAATAATATATGTATAAGGCAAAGGGTTTTGCTACAATAATAGGTATCCCTCCCTTTAATATACCTACACTTTTTGTACTTAACTTCCATCCCCTAATTTAAAGGGTGGGGAGTGATTTACAAAAATATCTGAAATATGTAGTATTTGTAACAAGGAGAATAAATAATTCTTAAACTACCGGTTGAAATTTAATGTTATCTGGAAATATATCTAGCTATATAATTCCCTCTTGGTCACTGAAAATTTAGGCTTCTAGTTTTTTCCACAACGAGTTAAAGGGGTCGAAAATGGCCCGAATGGCTTCGAGACAAGGATGGTACGGCCGTGCCTTTTTTGCTCGACTTAGCGTATGTTGGAGACATAAATGTTTAAATAAATCATACCTTTATCATTATCATCGGAATCATCGGAATTCTGTCCACTTTCGTATCGGCGTCGCACTTCAATGAAAACGTTTCGCAGACGTACAGAATCCTCGTAAATTAACGACGCCTCCTCGTTGTAAGTTTGAGCATTCGCACATAATGTGAAGAAATCACGCTCCAAGTCCGAGATATCGTTGTACTGTAGAAAAACAATCAACAGAACGTTAATTAATTATTAAAAGATCAATAATAATATTGATTTCAGTAATTATGTTAATATATATTAAATTTACCTTTCCCTCTTCAATTCTATTGGTTATCTTTTTGATATCCAATGGTTTCTTGATAACATCATAGTAGTCTGGTAGCTCCCGTCGCGATGGAAGCTTCATAAACGGTTCCGACAATACTCGACCGCCCCTTTAATATTAAAATATCTATAAATATTTTTAATGCGATGATTTTATTTTGGGTGACGATGAACGCCAAGGGCATGATGAAATCGTAGCACTTTGTAGCAGCAACCTGGCTACCTACAACCTTCAAGTTAAAAATCTGTCATACCTATCAGAGTATTCTGGAAACAGCACTTGAGAGCCAGCTCTTTTCGAGGCTTTTTGTGAGCTTACCACATTCGGCCACATCACTACTTACCATCACTTACGATGAGATTATGATCAAGCAAGAACCTATACACAGTAAGAAAGTAGAGCGTTTGAAAACACGCATATTTGCATAACAATCACTAAACATTGTACATGAGTTTTTGAGAAACAATTAACTTTTTAAAATAGTGCAAGTACTCACTCATCTGAATACTCAACCACTTTCTTCATAATGTTTTTCAAACGTCTTTTCAGTTGGTTAAGTTCTGTTTTACTCTTCTTCTTAGATGAGCATGGCACTTCTTCTTCTTCGGAATCTTCTTGGTTACGACTGAGGAATAAATTATTTATTTAAATATAAGACATGCGTCCAATTTTTAGAATATGAAAATTAGAATTATTTTTTAGCTTATAAAACACTGCTAAAATCATATTCTAATATCAATTGATATAGTTTTGTTTAGTATTTCGTCTAGTATTCAAATTCTCAAAGAGAAGATTTTTACCGTCGCTTCCGTCCCCTCTTTCGCTTCTTATCAAGCACTTCGTCATCGTCGTCTTCCTCTTCCTCCTCTTCGAATTCCTCGTCAATAGCTTTAAGCCATTCCTTCTCAGTGAGAGAATCCGTATAGTCCACCTCTTTGCGAAGTCGCGACCCGCGGCCAAGAGTCTCATCTTCATCCAAGTAGTTCCAACCTTGACCCTATATTGATAGAATTGCAATGTCAGACATTATTTTTTTTTTTTTGAGATTTTACCTAAGATCCGGCTGCTAAAATCTGCAGTTATATGTTTTTTTTTTTGATAAAACTTATTTATTATAAATGTATATCTATGGAAAGTATAAGTATTATGATTGTCTCAAGCATAACTCTTTTTCTTTTTTGTCTCAAGCATAAGAATTTGTGAACACACGGTAAATATAGTCGATATGATTTTCGTGTAGAATGAAACCTCTGTCAATTCAGCACCTGAGTCTATGATCACATTACCTTATTACAAACGACTTCATCGTCGTCCTTGACCAGCCAGTCAGGTAGTTCAGACTCTTCTATAAGCCGGGACTGGGTCTCGACCTTCTTGCGCTCCAAGTCTATCTGCTTGAAGATCTCCAGCTCTTCCTCGGAGCGCGCTATCATCTCGTTGATCAGATCGTCATCTGGGAGCTCGTTCTCCTCCTGTTATTATTAAACAACAAATATGTGGTAGAAATATCTTATTTAAATCTGGACTGGCTAACTTCATAGGTTAGGCATGAAAAAATAACAGCATATTATAGGTTCTCTAGATGTTTAGCGTCCAAAAGTTTGAATTAAACAATGGAAAGAGAATTAATAATGAATTAAGCTATGTTTTAATTCATTTTTATGGGCCTTATTAAGCCTTCTGTATGGTAGTACTATTTCTTATTATATATAAAATATGATAAATACACAGAAATTTACTTTTGATATTTGTATAATAGGGTTTATATCCAGTTTATGTTTTATTACAAACCTCTTCATCATCTCCATCCTGGTGTAAAATGGTCTGGAGGAACTGCTGTCGTTCGGAGCCTGTCGACTTTTGATCGAACATACCAGCCTGAATTACTTTCTCGTCCATGTTTAATTTATACCTGTAAATATATATTTATCCTTATTTCAGTTTTTAACCATTTTGTAGGGAATTTATGACACTAACAAAAGGATGTTTTTTTTTTCTTTTTTTGGTTCTATTTTATTTGTATTTTTAAAGTATTTAATTACTTACCTGGCGGCAGCGAGAATTCTCTCCTCGACCGAGTTGACGGTCATGAGTCGCAGCACACGCACTTCATTGCGTTGGCCGATACGATGGGCACGATCTTGCGCTTGCAAATCCTACAGATAACCAATAAAATTGTCATGATTATATTTATATTGTCATATTTAACAGGGCAGTTCGGGAACTAGGATGACATCTTAAATATATACTGAGATTATAAATACGTATAAAGGTTTACATGATTACGCTCTTGAACGACCCTCCCCGGCTTCGTACGCTTTCCTGTACTATTATTACGCATTTATTATACATATAAACCTTCCTCTTGAATCACTCTATCTATTGCTGAAAACCGCATCAAAATCCGTCGAGTAGTTTAAAAGATCTAAGCGAACAGACATCGGAAGCAATGTCATTTTGTACTATGTAAAGATTAGAAAATAAAATATCGGTGGAGTGGAGAGTATAATTGGGACACCGCCCGTGAAGATATTTAGATAGTTTAGTTTACCTGATGTGGATTCCAGTCGGAGTCGAAGATGATAACAGTGTCGGCGCTCTGCAGGTTGAGGCCCAGCCCGCCGGCGCGCGTCGACAGCAGGAATATGAAGTAGCTGGAGCCGACATCGTTGAACTTCTTGAGGAGCTCGCCGCGGTCCTCCGCTTTAGTCATACCATCCAATCTGACACATACACATTGCTATAAGAATATACATAGAATCTATATTATTAAGTTTTTATTGATAAGTTGTGTTACAGATTAGCTGAAAATTACATGAAATCAGACTACTACATAGTTTATGTGGGTTTAGAGAGAACGAACCCAAGAAAAAAAAATTACGTTTGAGTGGACAAGCGCTTTTGTTCGCCAGTTCCTCATAATAAGAAAACAAAATGTTGACTTTGAAATTATTTACCTCAAATACTGGAAAGCTCTCCAAGATAGGTAGTCCTCGATGATGGTCATGCACTGAGTCATCTGACAGAAAACCAGTACCCTGTGTCCGGTCTGCTTCAGCTTCGGCAGGATTCGATCTAGGAGCTCGAATTTACCGGATGCTCGATATAGATCAGGTCTAAATAAATATTAAGTATTAGCACGTATTAGTAATAATTACATGTTAACTATGATCACGCACGTTATGTGCTCAAATATACCACGTCACAAACATGTTCATATTTGATGAATCAAGAGACCATACGGCAAGTACTTTACATGACAGTATATCAATAATTTTGTCAAATATACCGCTTACACCTGGCGATTATGCTAAATATGCAAACATAAATAGAACGAAAATATCAAAATCTCTATGTGAAATTTTCTATGTAAGGGACAATTTGAATATAATTCTGATTTATACTGGGTAGATACTTTCAGATGGCATCTTTTTTAAATCAATCAGGTCATGCTGTACAACTTTTACTTTGGGATCAACTCAGGACATTAAATTCTTATGAAGTTGTTTTTTTTTTTAACTAGTTTTAATTAATTAATCACAGTATAGATAGTTTCGTTTTTAACGAGATTATACCATTGAAAATATAATTTAATTGAAAATATCAAAGGATGCATAAAAAAGTAATATTATGATGATTATCATACCCAGACACAACACCACCCCCGGTACCGATGTGGTCGCAGAACTTCTCCTCAATATGCTGGAACATGAACGGATGGTTGCACAGTTTGCGCAGCTGCACTATAGTGTTCATCAACGCTTTAGCACCGCCCTTGCCCTTATTGCCCTTCTCTGAACCGTCTGTAAGCAGCACGCCTTTGGACTGCATGTGCCTAGTGTAAAAATTATTAACAATAATAAAAAAATACTATCGTTATGTAGTGAGTATGCAAAGATTTATGAGAATAAAATTATATAAAATGTACTCTATATGTAATTCGCCGGGGCCAACATACCCAAAACGATGAAGACTTCTAATGAACGAAAATTTTATCCGCGGGTAATTATAACGCGGAAAACTGCGTGAAACTGCGGGGGATAGCTAGACCAAAAAGTAAGATTATAAACATTATTTGTAATACTTGTGTCTGGTACATACTTGTAAAGTACTCGCTGCAGGCCGCTCATGTCGCACTTGATAATGTACTCGACCTTATCTGGGAGCTGACTCTCCACTTCCTTCTTGAGCCGCCGCAGTAGGAACGGACGCAGCACCTTGTGCAGACGACGGATGATCAGGATCGTCTCCTCCTCGTTCAACTCTACCTATGAGTAACAGACAATAACCATAATTATTATGTATTACCAAATTTGTAATTTATTTTTGTATTTATATCCACAGAATAATATTGGGATTTTGCAGTGCCTCCAGCGTTTTACGTATGGTGACCGTTTAACATTAGGCGGTCAGAGGCAATGTATGCCACCATTATCACATAAGAATATATTTAGATTTCGGAATAGAATACCGCTTTATATATTACGGCACCGTAGCACGGCGTCGCGTCTTGGTAATGTGGTGCAGTTTCACATGCGTTATAGATCAAACATTTTCACTACGTATTGTCCTATGCCGCACCTATGATGAACACTATCAAAAAAATATATTGTTCTTGAATCATAATATACCTTTTCACCAGTCGTAGCAAATGGTGCGTTGAACCACTGTTCGAAGGTAGAACAACTCTTGAAGATTGACGGCAGCAAGAAGTTAAGCAAGGCCCATAGTTCGGGCAGTTTGTTCTGCAGAGGCGTCCCTGTGAGTAGCAGCCGGTGTGGTGCGATGTAGTGCGTGTTCAGTACTTGAGTCAGCTTGCAGTGGTGATTCTTCATGCGGTGGCCCTCGTCGATTATCATGTATTTCCACTGAACCTGTGGCGATGACAAACATTTAGATTTGTAGATAATGCGTCAGTCATATAAAAATATATAAAACACATTTCTATAAGTATGGAAATGTACATAGGTTTTAAATCCGTGTCCGCTGCGCCATGTTTAGAATAAATATTATTGTTGAACATTGTTTGTTCAAAACATTTCCCGTCCGCTGCAACTAAACAATTTTCAGTAAACAAAGTGTTTTGTACAAAACTTCACATTTGCAAAAATGCAACGCGAAGGCATCAGCTTTTTTTGTTTTATTTTTATTTTCATTTGAAATTGCGTGCCAAATCACGGGTCTTTCACGTATCAACATGATTAATTCCAGTGTGGTCTCTGGATTCCACTCCACAATGCACTCCATCAGTCACTTATTCACATTAAAACAGATAAAAAAATTAAAACTCAAATTATTTCGAGCGAAACGTCAACTGTGCCAACTTAAATGAACCATTCCCCCCGCCCGCATACGAACGCGGGGGATGTTTTCTACAAAATCCGGCGAACACGTTCAAGTGTATTTGTTCGACAAAACAATTAGGCCACGCCCCTTATTTATGTTTTTGAACAATGTTCTGCTCAAAACATGGCGCAGCGGACACGGCTTTAGACTTACATCTTTTTGGAGATGTCTGGTCAGTATAGTAGTCAAGTCAGTATAGTATTTTATCCGACTAAGTAGAGTAAATACTATACTGTTATTTCGATGTAGTTATTACACAAAACAATAAATTAGTTCAATGGAAAACAAAAAATACTTTACATTTAAAAAAATCTCTCGATTTCCACATAACATATAACATGAAACATTTATCTCCATTTTTTACTGACTCAAGTGTAGTAGATATGTTTTTACCTTGGCGAGCACGCCCTTGTCCTTGATGACGTACTCGTAGGTGGTGAGCAGCACGTTGAACTTGGTGGAGCGCATCTGCGTCTGCACGAGCCGGCGCGACTGCGGGGACCCCTTGTACGACACCACCACCACCGTCGGCGCCCACTTCTCAAACTCCAGCACCCAGTTCGATAGAGTGCTGTAGCGTAACATTATAATAACTACTACTATTCACAATTATCGCCCACTACATCACACACAACACCTTCACCTCTACACAACTTTGAACATTCGGGATAAATATATTATGAAGAAGAAAATTGGTTCGTGACGATTCTACATCGCGATAACAGAGCTCTCTCAGCCATCAACATACGCGAAGTTGGACCACAGACAAAAAATCTACCCTTAAAAATGTATGAGTTATTTAACCATTACTTTTTTAAACAATTATAGTGTTGAATTTGGTGCCTGGTGAAAAACATGAGGCATTTAATAAGTAAAAAATTTATAACTACTAAATAAAATTATGAAAACGCTATAATTAATAAATCCAGGGAACAGACTAATAAAGTCACAATACAAGAGATTCAAAATACACAATAAACAATAAAATATTTCTTTAAATAAGAGGGCAATGGACAAAAAGATAATTACCTAAGCGGCACAATAATCAGGAAAGGTCCATTGACTTTCTTCTTTTCCATGAGATAAGTAACCAATGCAATAGTCTGGATAGTCTTGCCAAGACCCATCTCATCTGCCAAGATACCGTTCAAGTTGTTGTTGAACAATGACACCAGCCACTCCAGACCCTAGAAAAATATAAGAAACAATATATACAAAAGGCTCTATGGGAACAAGTTAGGTTAAGGGTTAAGTTAGGGTATTAGACATGTCATAAATCGAAAAAATACTGGCTGCCAAGAATGAGCTCGTAAAAATTTATGGTAGTCCGATCATTTCAACATCTTTAATTTAGAATTTGATCTTTGATTGAATTATTTTGAAAAATCACCGATTTCTCGCTGTAAGTACATTTTTTTGAAAATCTGTGAAAGTCAATAGCAATAACTCAAAAAATAAGGGATGGTCTCCTACTTTCCGACCGATTGGCTAGCCGCCGTTACTGACATGCCTAAATTTTCCATTCTGTATATATGAACCTACAAATATTATTAATATTAGTACTATTTGATTCAGGAAATTATGCGTAAATAATATTTACATAAAAAGAACCACCTTAATTTGATATTCCTTGAGATTTCCATTCACTAGGATGCTGGCTTGTTCCGTGACAGATTCATGGACCGTGTGAGCGATGCTGCAACATTCAGTGTAATATGTTTTAATAGAGGATAAGGGATTTAATTTAAAAGATGGGCGTGTTACAATCTGTTACCATAGAAATCATCACTTTCATAGGTATATATATCTAGGCAGTAATGTATCTTTAAATGTTTTTTTTTTTTTTCATTTTATTATTAGGGATTTTTGTCCTCTTGGACATGTCAATCCCATCGTATCCTAAACTTAATTACTAACTTAATCAATAACTACTACACCAAATCATATACAAATTGAAAGGATATAAAAAAAAAACAATAATAAAAAAATCACTGGTGAAGGAGTTTTACCAAATTACAAAATTTCTTTGCTAGGTCTGATTTTGGATTTGGCAAAATAGATATCTTTAAAATAAAATCAAGTATATGTGGTAAGGAAAATAAGAATATATTTTTTATTCCGGATTTCACATGCTCCTTCATCCTCACTTAAAAAAAAGTTTTACCTGTAATATGTCTGTTCTTCTGTTTTGTATTCATCGTCCTCGACCTTGGCTTTTTTTATCATTTCACGCGCTTTTTCTTCTTCTGTCTTCTCCCTGATACTCTCCTTGTGCTTATTCCTTTTCTCTGTTTTAGTAGTATTTTTCGTTAGTTATATTTGTCAACTCGTGCTACTCGGGGCTAACAGCCAGTAAATTGTTTTGGACTTTATTCCTAATAATATAACCTATTTTACAAATTCTGGATCATTTGTGTTCCTCACTCACAATTTGTAACAAAAAAAGGACAAATAATATGGTGCAATTATATTGGCCATTAGTATACGAGTATATATATAGTGCTTTTTGAATACAAATTATATGAAGTGAAATATTATTTATTCAAATAGACCTTCACAGGCACTTATGAATTGTCAGACTAATGCACGGTTCGGAAGGTATCTTTTGATGAGAAAAGCCGGCAATAAACTCAGCAATTACTCTGTAACTTTTACTCAGCAATTTTTATTTGAATATACGTAGTAAGTTCGTTTATAAGGTACTAATATCCCCCGCGGTTTTACCCGCGTTACCGAGATATAAAGTAGCCTACAGCACTGAAGAATATTAAAGCTTCCTATTATTTTCTACAGATTACCCTTCACATACGAACAAACTCACAAAATTTGAACGCTCTCTTTATAATAATAAGTATAGAATAGATATATTTAAGAGCAAAATAAATTAAATAATAAAGATTATAATTTTATCATTGTACTTTTTCTATACAGAAAGAAAAATATTTTAACGACAATAATTAAATATGAATGTTATCACTTACCATCATCATCTTGGCTGTCATCGCCAGAGTCATCAGAATCGGACAGTACTTCCCATCCAGGATGTTTCTCCATCCAATCCTTCAACTGTGACAATAACGGCGCCTCTTCACCTTTCAATACCTAGAGGGAAATTATTTTAAATATTTATTAAAAAGCATCATTTTCTCTTTTTTGTCGTGTAATTGATACTTGTGTGTGAGTCAGTTTCTTCAAGTATTTGTATGTTTCTTACTATCCACAATATTATATTCAAACACAAGACACATACATAATATAAAACACACACCTCGCCTGATTTTGGATCCATAACACTGACTCGAGAGTCAGAAGTTTGAGAGCTGTCATCCATAGCGTCGATCTCGCCTCCTTCCAGTAGCTTTCTCTTCCTTGATTTCTGCATAAATAGACATTGTAACATTTAAACATAGGAAAACAAAAAAAGAATCTTATTCTGAATTTATATACGATTTTATTAACACTAGGTTTCCGCTCCGCGGTTTCACGCGGAGCGGAAACCTATTTTCCTCTTTAGAGGTTGAATTTTCAAAAATACTACTATTTCTAAACGGATGCCTACGTCATAAAAAGTTCTCTATTTACCAATATTCAGCCCGACCCATCCAGTGGCTATGAGCTGCGCGTTGATAGATCAGTCAGTCAGCGTTCCTTTAATATTTTTATCCTTGTTTTTGTTTTACTACACATTTGTTAGAGGGTGGTGAGTATTAACCGTTTTTACAGATAGAGTAGGCAGTAAAATCGTTTTTTTCGAGAATATTTTTTGTCAGAGGTCACAATAACACATATCTGTGAAAATGTCGACTGGCTACCTATTTATTATGGTTATAATATACATACCTGTGACGATTAGGTAGGCTAGGCTTGGCTAAAATCTGTGTATACAATATATTTAACACACCCTTTTCCTGCGTTCCTCTTCTTGTTGTTTCTTGCGCTGTTCCTGTTTGTGTTGTTTCACCATCTCCGTAAGGCTGGCGATGTATTCGTCCGTTTGAGATAAAAGGAACGCCAATCTCTTGTCTTTCTTCTGATCAATCAGTTTTCGATATCCCTCTTCGTCTTCTGCCATCAAACTGTTACAAATAATATTTCATTAAGAATATGCTACACATGTCGAAAGCTAAAAGAAACAGTTGCGAGATTGACCTTATTACACTTGCAACCAGCAATTTGCATACCCAGTAACATTATTTAGGTAGTAGGAAGTGCACCAAGGAAGTAAATTGGTTTAATTATAATTTAATGTATCTTTTGAAAAATATTACCGTCGCATTCGCTCCTTCTCAATACGTTCTTGTTCTTTCTTCTGCTCGCGCTCTGCGTTCGCGTGGTAGTTCATAATAGCTTTGTTCATGCGTGACATCTTGCCGACGTTATTGCGATGGTATTCCTTGAAGTCCTTTGCTGCAATCATTAATTCGATATATTGGAGTGAGTTGATACATCATCTGACTACTTCGTCAATACCTGGTAAGTTCATGTAACTAACACTTACCATGTTGTAGAACAGTTTGTAAGAATTCTTGATGTTTCTGGCGGCGTTTTCTCTCCGCCTCAAGTTTCTGTTGTTTCTCTAGTTTCTCAGTGGCTCTTGCCTCACGCAGTCCTTGGCGTTTAGTGCGCTTGTAAGCTTTTATGTTCACTGCCGTTTCTAGGGTCGTGTCACGACGAACTTGGCTAAGTATCTAGAAAAAAGCATTGTCATTAGTTTTTAATATTCCATTTAATGATCCAATTTCTGCATGTTTTTTAAATTAAATCTTAGTTAATATAGTTTCTTATGATTATGCTATTATGACAGAACTTAAGTAATTGTAAGAATGTACGGTGCAACCGTACGTTCTTTGAAGCTAGCACTTTTACGCTAATGCGTCAATGCATAATAACAAATCATCGAAATATACTTGTCCGTTGTGCAAAAAATCCCACGGATTATAATTCTGCGGAAAGTTTTTGAACATGCCGCCACATATCAAGCATAAAAATGCTGACTTCAAACAATAAACGGTTACCGTAATAATAGTATACTCACCTCCGCTCGTAATTGTTTCTGGAAGTTTAGCACACGCAGAGCCCTCAGTTCAATCTGCGCTTGTAAACGTAGATCGTCCGACATATTAGCTGGCAGGTTGGAAAGGACTTCAATGCGATGAGCGATACGCGCTGCTATTCTGTAATAATAAATAACCAATATAATTATGACACATTATTTATATCCATATGAATTATAAAATAAAGTATCCCGTCAAAACAAATTAATCAAAATAAGCAAGTTTTACCTATTCTCCCTCTCATTTAAAATTTGTAAGGGGTCTATTCCAACTGGCTTTGGAATACTGGTAACACGATTTTGTTTTGCTCCTGGAATCGGTACTCCTGGCTGAAATAAAAAAAATATATTAAAGGATTAAAAGTATCCATTGCTTCCTTTTTAGTATATTTGGATATAATAATAATTCACACATAATCTTCACACATGACTATCTGATCTCAAACTACTGCTTGTACTATGAAAACTTGATAACTGATATACTATGTATTAAAGAACTTCTTTGTAAATATACAGGCTGAATACTTTTAAGACGACATCTTTTCTGGGTCTGGTGTCTGGGCTGGGTTAATCTTGCTAAATAATATTTAATATGGGAGCAACTCGGTAATTCCTATTTTCATACATTTCAATCGAGCAAGCTTAACCTTTTGTATGAAAAATTTGCCTATCGATTTTTATGCGATTTTCACAAAATAAAATATAGCAAAAGTCAGTTCTATTTTCCACCCAGTATAGTTATGAATAGTTAATGAAGTGAATGTACCTGATGGTGCGGCTGCTGCGAGGCCTGGCCGGGCGGGCCGGCCGGGCCCGGCGCCCGCTGCGGCGTGGGCCCGCGCATTGCGGGGGGGCCGCCCGCGGGCTGCAAAAAACATTACTATATACTATACCTCCTATCTCTCATACCGGATGCCGGTAGCGCAGGCCGGCTATTGTGGAGTTCCTTAGGGGAGGACACTTCGGCTGACATGATCTTGTTACTCACCAATGGAAAGTCATTCCTTTGCACTTTGCCGTATTACTTGAATGATTAGTGCAAAATCGTAACACACACGAAGGCATATTTAATACGTTTGATCGTTTAAATACAAGCAAGAAACAAGACTGAAGCCCACAAAAGTTGGAAGCACCTAAGTGATGTGCGGCCGGATGATACACTTGAACGGAACAGTGTGGTTATGAGTGGTGTCTTCTCTATATGTTGTAGTGAATGATTAGCTACTTATTCTACTTGATTGCCATTCCAATCTGTAGGAACTAGTTTATATCATTAGATGCTGTGAAAGATGCAGCATTCATAACCGTGATTATGTACAGACTGATCGATTGCATCATGCTTAATGGAAGTCTAAAATTAGAAAATCCTACCAAAAACATTTCATGTAAAATTGGCTGCCAAACAAGCTCCTAACACTTACGCTGTAAAAAAATTATCAGATCAGAGGAAAAGCCAAGCCGCTAAGCCCTGACTTTACTAACCCTACACCTAGGTTTATCTGATAACTTTTTTACAGCGAAAGTGTTAGGAGCTTGTTTGGCAGCCAATTTTACATGAAATGTTTTTGGTAGGATCTCATTTATTTTTGTAAGGTGCCCTCTATAATGCATGTATACTATACTACATTATAATACTAGGAATTCTCGGGAAGGAAGAAACCTAGTTTTACTATTTTAGACAGATTCGCTCCCTCCCCCACTCCTTTATGGAGGTGGGAGGGAAAAGATTCAGATTTTTTAATGTTTCTGTTCTTTGTATATAAATCCTGGGCTCTATAACAAATTTCAGCTTTCTAGGACATCGGGAAGTACCCTACTTTTACTAGTTGTGTATACAATATCCAATGTAGTAATATTTTGAAACCTGACGAAAGGCCCATATACCTACACTTATCCCCTAATTTAAAGGGTTGAGGGATGACTTTTTTTAAACCCGTATTTTTTTAATTTACAATAAAAATTCTATGTAGGTACTTGTATAATTTTCAGATCTCTAGCATAAAATTAAGTTGTATGGGAAATCCCATACAAACTTCCATCCCTTAATTTAAAGGGTGGGGGGTGATTTAATAAAAATCCTGATATAGGTATTTTATTATGCCCTTGCGCTTCGCTTGGCTCGTTTGGCGGGGGCACGACCGTGCCCCCAGATAATCATTTGATTATGAAATTAACTAATCGAATCTGGACTGCAATGGAACGGCTCACAATAGCTCCGATAGTTTGATTGTTGCTAAATCTGTAGTAATTTTCTCCTTACTAGTGTAGCCACTATTCGCCATTGTTAAACAATATAAGTTTCTATACTATTTTTATTATAAAGATAGACTTAGTTTTTGAAACCCACTCCAACTGTATCAATATTATAAATAAAAAGTAGTATTCGGAATTTGAAGAACAGTAGAAAAATGGCAAATAGTATCGTAAGCAATCAAGTTACCGGGTTGACGAGTGGCGGCGTCAACTGAGTGGGAGGCGCCATCTGGCCAGTCATGGGCAGCGGGGTGGGCGGTGCGCCACCTCCGCCCGCTGCGGGGCCGGGACCAGCGCCGGGCTTGCCGGACGCGCCCGCCGCCGGGCCCGCCAGCCCCGCTAGCCCCGCCGGGTCGTAGGGCGCAGGCGGCACCTCCCCGGCACCCGTGCGCTTGCCGGCCGCCATCATCGAGATGTCCTGCGACAGAGGCTGGTTCCGCGCGAGGCTACGGTACGCCGTTATCTGCGCCCTGTCAAACATCAAATTTAATTTAATTCAATAAGGAATATATTACTTAATATTCGGTATACTTAGTTAGACACTTCACCGACTCAAATCTTGACAGGTAGAGTATGTTACCAACCATGCTAATGAGTCATAATTTATGATTTTCGGATTCATTACATGTCTTGCGCAAACGTAGAGCAACAAAATATTTTCTTTATAACAGTTAGCTAGTCGACGGCCAGCGATTAACTATTTGCCTAACGGGCCCGCAGCCTAAGGATCAGAGCCCTGAGCACGAACCTCTGCCGTAAGTGTAGCGTCATCGTATCGAGTGCGTCAAAACAAAATTGTATGGAGATTTGAATCTCGAACAGTGCTAAACGTTACAGGATCTGCAAATCGGCAGCACGAACACATTTGACAGTTTCTACGTTTTCCTAACGTCACGTGCGTCACGTGCGTAAACGTACGTATACGCAGTTTTGTATTAAATTTGATATAATGGTACAGTTAGTCGCTAGCCAGCTATCGTCGACCTTCTCACCGAATATTTTGCAGTGAGAAGGTCGTTTTTTTTACAGCATTTTTTAAACATGTATCGATTATTGTTTTTTTTGTATATTGTGATTTTATTAAAAAGGTTTAAAATTTTAGTTAGATTTTAATAATTCTTATATAGAAACCAAAAAAATCAAAAGGTAAACCCCTATGAGATGCCATGCCACCGCCCATTTTGTTTGGGCGGCTAAAGATGGACCATCTTGTATACCTCGAAATTTTGATAGTAAAATTAATACTTATAAAAATGATTATTACGATCGATCGTTAATTTAGGAACATCCTTTAATTATAATAAAAAAATAAATACGAATTTCATAGAATGTGCTAAAAAACAAATCAATAATTGAAATGCATCGAATTCATTTGTATAGAAATCACGAGGCTCAACTTTTTACGATTTGTTCTAAATTCAAACTTAGATCTCCTTGCTGAAATAAAAAAAAGTTACTACGCGCGCTTTTTACTTTTAATATTATTTGATTACATGAATTTCGTTCACCATTTTTTCATTCATAAATAAAGAAATATTATTATCTTAAAATTGTAGAAAAAAAACATTAAAATATGAGGATTATCTAGTATACCTTTTATTGTTTGCTAATAATGTGAGATATGCAGGTTATTTAATTTATTTTTTTGTTATTTGAAAATAAATATGTATATATTGTTTAACAATACAATTTAAAAATGTATGATAATAATTTCTAGACGAACTTAACGTAGCTCGCTAGCTGGGTATCGAGTAGACGATAGAACTTCTGTCAAAAATTACACGCAGACGCTACGATGACGATACGTAAGTTTTACGCAAGTGATTCGTGCTCAGGGCACAGTACTCACTTAAGTTGACACAGCTGAATGTTGGAGAAGAGTCCTTTGCTAGGGTCCTGAGGGTTTGAGCGCGCCCGTAACGCGAGTAGTTGTGAGTATCTCGGATCCTCCTGGAGACCCTTCTCCTCCATCGAATCTATCGCCCGCTGGAGCGCAATGAGGTTATCGGGGCCGGGCGCAGGCAGCGAGCCCTGCATCGGCGACGAGGAGGGCGGAACGCCATTCGCGGAGGAGGTCGGCGGCATTGAGCCCTGGGCGTGTGGCGGAGTCTGCGCCGAAGGCGGGTGTTGCGAGGCGCCGGGCTGCGGAGGCACGGGCGCGCCCTGCCCGGCGGGAGGGGTGGGGGCGCCGCCCGGGGGTGCGTGTCCGTAGCCCTGTGAGGGCGCGTGCGGCGGCGGCCCCTGCCCCGGCATCATGCCGTGGTGTGGCGGCATACCTTGCCCTGGATGAACGCCATGCGGCGGCGGTCCCGTCAGTGGCCCACCTGGCCCGCCGGGAGGACCTTGTGGACCGTTACCCGGTGGAGGACCACCGCCCATCGGTAGTGGAGCCTAAATTATGAAACAAAAAATATTTTTTTTATTTTGTTTAAATATACAACTGCAATCATGGCCTAACTGAATTCGAAAATGATATTAATAAAATGTCTGTTCTGCCGCTTTGGTTATTAATACCTGTAGCATATTCTGTTTTGCTTCAAAATGCGAGTTATAATTTATATGAAATCACTGCTTTTAATGCTCAGGAACGATCTATACTATACTCATTATACATAAAAAATAAAATGATAATATTCTTGAATGGAGTTACTAATGTAGCAGCGATACCTATGGATGTATTAGTGAGTGATTGCTGTACTTATATATTTGAGAAGAACCTTCAAGATAATAATATAGAATATAGATACATTAGAAATTATTTGGTGTAAGTATTATACATAAATAATATAGACATGGGGTTTGTTAATTATTAATAAAAACAATATCATATTTTTTTCATATTATCAAACAGTCCAATTCAATTCAAAGCTGTAGATGATATAAAGATTGCTCGTTCTCAAAATGATGTGATTGAAATAACAAGTAAATTTCTTGACTGGAGTGGTATTATACTATGGGTCAAACAAATACAACAAAAATATTCAATTATACACAAGATTGTAATTGGTAAAACATATGAAAAGAGAGATATATTTGTACTAAAGTTATCAACAGGAATCAAAAACTCGGCTGTATTTATAATGGGGGGTGACCAAGGAAGAGATTGGCTCTCTCCAGCAATTATAATGAACTACATAAATCATCTCTTAGAAAACAATAGTAAAATAGAAACACTGTTGGAATACTTTGAATTATATTTTCTCCCAGTGTTTAACCCTGATGGTTATGAATACAGCATTCAAACAGTAAGTTTTTATGACTTTTAAGTAGGTTATATCTTCTTAAGCTTCTAATACTATTTTTGTGAGGCCAGTTTGATTTCAGCCATTTTGTTTTTTTTCTTAAATGCACTAGAATTTGACCAAAGCTAAGTTATAAGCTGTTTTGTGTGTTCTCTTTGACACCACACCCGTAGCTCATATCAATAAGCCTGGCCGTCACACTTACACGTATTAGTCCATATCTTGAAAACTACTGAACCTTATACTGAACCGATGAAACTTAATTAAACTTGCACTGTTCCCTAAGTTGAAGTAAATGTAAGCCAATAAATAATGGTTACAATTTGACTAATAGTTTCGGAGATATTGTGGACATAAACCTATAAAATGTTGTATATTTATTTGGAAGCCCTCATAGATTATCATATGTGAATATATTGCAGTTCCAACAATATTACCTTGAATCTTATATATATACGTGTCGAATTGATAATCTACCTTTTTTTGAAGTCTGTAATAATTACGAGATGGCGCTATAAATTTAACATTCGTTTGTAATAAAAAAGAAAAAAATGTGGAGAATCGCATTTTTTCAGGAGACGCCAATATAAATAAGCAAAAGCTTATCTAAATACACAATTTCATCCAAATCGTTAGAACCGTTTCCGCGATACACGAAACAAATATTATATGCATGAAGTTTTTTTATCCCATTTCTTAACAAAATAATGGAAATACCGTAAAAAAGATGTCAAAAAGTTAAATTAAAAATAAATTCGACCACAAAACACGGAAGATATTATAAGCATTTTTAACTACTAATTAGACAGTAATATTTATAAACTCCATACTAAATTCTGTTTTGCTAGAAGGAGAACGAAAGGAATAAATCTTTGATGGCTTATATTTTGTTTTGTTTTTAAAGTTAGCCGATTTTTCTTTTTCCTACTTAAAACATGCATATTCCCTATTGCTCGTTTAAAGTAATTAGATAGAAACATTTGAACAGTGCCGGTTTTAGCTCTACCAACGCCCTGGGCGAGATGTGATAACCCCCCCCCCCCCCCCTTCTCCCGCCAACAAAAGGGATTTTATTTTTAGACTTGAGAATTTATTTATTTATTTTTTATTTAGACTCGAGATAGCAGGACTCGCTCATGAGCGACTGGAAATAAAGGTGGGCCTGGCGCCCCTTTACATCTGGCGCCCTGGGCGATCGCCCTACCGCGCCCTACCCTAACGCCGGTACTGGATTTGAATAGCAGCTTTTGCACTTCAAACCATAAATGTTAACCATTTTTGTTATATTTTACACTAGGATCGATTTTGGGCCAAAAACAGGAAAGCTTTCTTCCCAAAAAAGATTTGTTCATTTGGTCAATCAGCTATTGGAGTAAACATTGATAGAAATTGGTATTTAACCAAGTCATGTAAGTACTCACTATCAATGTGTCTGTCTGTTTACTTGACTTACATGGTACAACGTTAATGCAATTTGGCAGCGACCTCCAGAGATGAACAGAGTGTTCTTTAGGGCTGAAACTGCGTTAAGCGGGGGCTGCGACGCGCGTGGACATGCGCGCGGGCTCCGTGGGAACTGGGAAGACGGTCCCCGTCGAGGGTACCCGTCGCGGAAGCCGGATTACGCATTGTCGCTAGTAACATGTTTACAAGCCCGCGGCTGGCAGGCTCCGGACGCGAGCGCGGGGCCCGCCACTCCGCGGCGGAGCACTTTTGTAAGGACCCGCGCGGGCGTCCGCGTAACGCAGCGCACGGCCTTACAATCCTTATTAGAACTACTAATTACCTAAGTGAAATGTTAATGGGCAACTTAGCTACGTCTCTAGATAGCGAGCATAAGAAACAGGCCTATACGGGTTTCTGTACACACGGCCACAGATCAAGCTACACACTGCGGCACCTTATGCGGTTGTAATAGGCGCTATTTTGCAACAAAAATGTGTAGCTAGATCCGTGGCTGTGTGTACAAGAAAGAGACGGAACATTACAATAAACATTTATTATTATATAATCACATATTTTAATTTTCAGCCACTTTTAGTGAATGCGACTCGGTTTACATTGGACACAATTCTTTATCAGAGGAGGAACCTCAATATGTTTCCATGTTTCTCAACAAAATAGCTCCACGTTTAACAGCATTTATCAATTTGAAAGGCTTTGAGCGACTAATCACTGTTCCATATGCTCATTATACTGAATATTCAAATAATTATGCAATTCTTGTAAGTTTATAATCAAAACAATTTATTAAGAAATATGAAAATTGTTTAAAAAATACTCTTACTGTTTAGATCGAAATACTTTCATCAACATGTGAGAAATTGGAAAATGAACTTAATGTAACTTATTTTTATGGGAACACTGGAAATTTCTTTTGTAAGTATATAATTCTTAAAGTAATAGACATATAGCCGTATTGAATGTTGTATTGTAGCTTAGCTCAAAATCTATCAATTTAGTATAAAAAAAGAAGAGTTATAAGAGCTGTTTTTACAGTAATTTAGAATAATTTTTGTCGAATAGCATAATTTATTATTATTTTTTTAGGAGTTTAATATGTTTTTTAATGTTTCGAAAAAGTGCAACGTTATTTCGTATTTTTAAATGATAGACAATATTGTTACCCTTTGATTAAGCAATTTTTATCTCAGTGGGATTAAGACTGTGAGATATGTGTTTTTTTTTGTAAACTTCTACCCTTTTTACCCTTTCCCGTTTTACTCTTTGGGTATGGAACCCTAAAATCTATTGAATGGATTTTCACACCAATAAACTGAGTGATTTATGAGGAAAGTTTAAGATTTTGTGTAAATTGTTTGAAATATGACATGTTGAAGATGTGGGAATGCCGCGCCTATGACACATGCTAAGTCGGGTCTATAGTAGGTATCTGTACTTTTTCACACCTAAACCACTGAACGGATTGCCATGTTTGGCATGCAGATCGCATAAGGCATTCCATAAGTGGATGAAAATGCGGGTCAAAAGCAAGTAATAATATAAGTAGTAGATACCACTTGATACATTATTTTACTTATAGATAATAATTCAGGAAACAGTGCAGATTGGGTTAAAAATAAGTTAAACATACCAGCTGTATTTACAGTCAATATGAAGCATAAGGAATATTATCTACCCAATCCAGAACACATAAAACCTTTGACTGAACAATTCTCAGTTATTACAAAGAAATCTTTAGATATAGCCAAAAGTATCTATGGTCCTCTGTTCAGTAGCCAAGTCAAAGAATCTGCAGATATTGCTCTTACCATAATTACTGTATCTACAATTTTAATATTATAGTCTTATTTCTAATGACCATTCTCTTTTTTTACAATATATTAATATATATAAATATACTTAATAATATTATATATGGGTAAATAGTTGTGACCAATAAAGATTGTGCTTAAGTTCATGTTGAAATAAGTGATCGGACTAATCTGACAGTACTAGTCCGATCATGCATCTTAACTGATGTTTCCGCGTGTGTGAGGAATGAATAATTTATTCTTCATACTGTCAAATAGCTTGTTAATATTAATAACATCACTCCCCTTTATTAGATTTATCCAATACGTGGACAGGGGCTGATTATACTTATACTATAAGAAATAAGACTGTTTAGACTTATATAGTATTTTTTAAGTATAATTGTTTGTTGTCCCTAATAAATAAAAATAAAATAAAGGACTAAAATATCTTGCATCCCTTTCTTATGTTTCTTATTAGAAAGAGTTATAGTGAGATTAAATTTGTTTAATTTGTAAACAACAGAATCGGCACCATTGTCAAACTAAGATTACAATCATATATACATGTGGAATTACCAGTATTTTTAATTTACTCTCCTAATGTTGTTAAAAAATTCCTGGAGAGCATAAAGAGAAGGCAGCCAGTGATTCATTTAAAACAAGTAATATGTGTTTGGGTTAAACAATATTATATTGTAAAAAAAAATTATGATTGACTAGCTTGCTGTATTGTTAGCTTTTTTGCCTCAGCAAAGATATAAGTAATAAGATAAAATATTGGTAACATCTATTTACCACTAATATTAAATATTTGGTCTGAAATTAACTTTAACAGTGTTTATTTTATATATATTTATAACATGCAATAAAAAGGAAAACAGCTAAATTTCAACAAACTTCATGAACATAATTAAGTGAGCATTTGTCTGTTTTGACAGGTATTTCCAATTTATTGGTAGTAATATAGGTGCATTTCTAGTAGGCAAAGTCAAACACAAGTGAATGTAATATAGAGAACAGAAACTCAAAGCAAAATAACATACCTGCCCTGGTGGCATGTGTCCAATTTGATGTTGTAAGTATCCGTGTGGTGGACCTTGCCCTGGCATGTTTGGGTGTTGGGGACCTCCTGGCATATTGGGATGACCATTTGGTCCAGGTGGATGGGATCCTCCAGGACCTATGGGATGGCCCGGTGGGCCCTGCATGTGTGGTCCAACCATATGTGGTGGCAACTGATGCCCGCCAGGCGGCATTCCTGGATGTTGTTGCGGGCCATTGCTATTCGGAGGTATATTGTGCGAAGGGCCAGAAGGCGACATATGATTCGGTAACGGCGATTGTCCAGCTCCGGATGGATGTGAAGGTGGCGGTCCGTTAACGTGTTGCTGGTTATACGGACTATGAGGTGATTGTGGAGGCGCCGGGCTCTGTGTCGGTGGACCCATGGGGCTCGGCGCCTGAGGTGGCGGCATAGGACTATTTTGAGGAGATGGACTTGCCATCTTCTATCGTTTCGTTAATTCCACATCAAATTGTAACACACAAAACAACTCATTTGCAAGCACAGAACAATAAAATTTTAATAAATCAAGCGAAGCGAGTAATCAAGCAACTTGCAATCCAAAGAGAAGTGCAGTGTTGCCAACTGTACCAAATGTACTCTTTGACTGTATCTAGCTCTAGTTCTAGTAGCTAGCTAGCTTAGCATCACAGATTACTGAATAGTAGCAAGCTACTTAGCATAGTGTATGATCCAGTATGAGCTTAGCTTAGCCAAAGAGTACATTTGTATAAATGAGCTAGTTATAGTCTGTGTCATAGATAGTTTTAGATTCTATATTCAATTGTGGTTGCCATGACTACTACTATGGTTGTTGACTGTGAGCAATGTTAGAATATTAAAAGAGAATAATTTACATAAAGTACTTGTTTCAATAATATAAATATAATAGGTTATGGGCCCAGTTGAATATAGAATCTAAAACTATCTATGACACTCCCCCTCACGAAGATCTTGGGGTCTAAGCACAAATCTGAGTGACTCCCATAAATTTTAGTAATTTTAATAATCTCGGTTGTGGTAAAGCCTTTGTTAAAAGATCTGCTTCCATATTCTCTGTATTCTTGTAACATATAGCTACTAATTTATTTTGGACACAGTCTCGTATAAAGTGTTCTTTTATGCTTATATGCTTTGACCTTTTTCCAGTTATCAAATTATTAGCCAATTTTTGTGCTGCCATATTGTCATTATAAATTATTACAGTTTGTTGTGCCACTCCAATGTCTTCTAACAAATGTTTTAAGTGTAGAGCTTCCTTTGTCGCTTCTGTCATAGCCATGTATTCGGCTTCTGCAGTTGACAGAGCCACGACTCTCTGTTTCTTCGTTTCGTAACTAATTAAACCGCCACCATACTTAAATAAGTAACCAGTATATGATCGGCGATCTACAGTACAAGATGCCCAGTCCGCATCAGCCATGCCCACAAGTGCCATTCCCGTTTTTCTGTATCTTATACACAAATTTTTCGTACCTTTCAGATAACGGATTATTCTTTTGGCAGCTTGCCAGTGACTTTTGTCATAACAGTTGTTATATTGACTCAGATAACTGACTGCGAACATTATATCGGGTCTTGTCGCTACGGCCAGGTACATTAATGACCCAATTAGTTTTTGATATGGGTAGTCTCTCTCATCTGCTTTTTCATTTTTCTCTAATTTTAGACCTAGCTCCATTGGCGTAGACACGGGCTTACATTCTCCCATGTTAAATTTTTCTATCAAGTTATCAATATAAGTTTCTTGAGATAGCTTCATTTCTCCCCCTTCATGGGTGAATCGTATGCCTAAACAATGATGGAGAGCACCCATATCTCTTATGTCAAATTTATTTTCTAATTTTGATTTGACTTCCATATATAAATTATCGGATTTATAAGCAAAAATCAAATCGTCAACATAAATATTGGCATACAGCATTTCTCCTCCTTTTTTAAATATATATAGACAAGGATCCGCTGTGGCATTTCTAAAACCAATTTCCAACAACTTTCTGTGTAATTTTAAGAACCATTGCCTTCCAGCCTGTTTCAATCCATATATAGCTTTATTCAGTTGACATATTCCATTATTTTTATATGTATTTATATCTATTATCATTTCTCTAGCCTTTCTTATCAACTCTTTATCTTTTCCATGTGATATAATAATGTTTAAGTATTTATCAAGATTTTTCGGCTTCTTCATATAAATCTGTTCGTCTATATCACCGTTTAAAAATGCTGTACAGACATCCAGTTGGCTTAACTTCATATTATTTTCTATTGCATGTGCAATCAATAGTCTTACTGTACTCATTTTTGCTACTGGTGCAAATGTTTCTGTATAGTCAATTCCTTCTCTTTGATTAAATCCACGAGCTACTAGTCGCGCTTTGCGTCTGTCTATTTCTCCTAGTGCATTGTATTTATATTTTAGAATCATTTTATTATCTATCAAATTTTTACTTTCATTCTTGTGTACAATTCTCCAAGTATTGTTTTTTAAATGAGATTCAATTTCGTCTATTATTGCATCTTCCCATTCATCACTATTTTCATCTATTTCACAGAGAAATAATTGATCAGCATCCATCTCATAATCCTTTTGCCATGCTGGTGGCTTTCTCTGTCGCTTTTCATTACTTGAAGTTGTCGCTTCAATTTCATTATTTGTAATCATTTCAGGTATGTCTTCATTATCTGTTTCTACAGTTTCATCATTTAACATTTCGTCATTTAACATTTCATCATTTAACATTTCATTAACATTTTCTTCTTCATTCAGTACTTCATTTTCTTCTTCAGGAAAAAATACAACATCTATTTCTTTTTTATTAACTTCATCCTTTTTCTGTTCTTCCTTTGTATCATTTTCATAAAACATTTTATCCAATACTTTGACATCTCTACTGATTATCACCTTATCAGATTTTGGGTTAAATATTCGGTACGCCTTATGATTTTCCGAATACCCTACAAATATACCATCAGTCGCTTTAGCTTCAAATTTCCCATTTCGTTTTCCTTTTTTTAAAACAAACGCCTTAGTCCCGAAAATGTGAAAATGTCTCACAGATGGAACTCTATTTACCCATTTTTCAAATGGAGTCGCGTTTTCAATACTACTGCAAGGACTACGGTTTGCTAAGTAGTTAGCAGTATTAATGGCTTCGGCCCAAAATACTTCTTTCATATTAGCGTCAATTAACATACATCTAGCTTTATCAAGTAATGTTCTATTTTTTCTCTCTGCCAAACCATTTTGTTCTGGCGTGTATGGTGCAGATAGTCTTCTCTTGATGCCATATTAGTAGCTATATGTTACAAGAATACAGAGAATATGGAAGCAGATCTTTTAACAAAGGCTTTACCACAACCGAGATTATTAAAATTACTAAAATTTATGGGAGTCACTCAGATTTGTGCTTAGACCCCAAGATCTTCGTGAGGGGGAGTGTCATAGATAGTTTTAGATTCTATATTCAATTGTGGTTGCCATGACTACTACTATGGTTGTTGACTGTGAGCAATGTTAGAATATTAAAAGAGAATAATTTACATAAAGTACTTGTTTCAATAATATAAATATAATAGTCTGCACCATCTTAGACTACTTATATCGTCATTCGCAAAACCAGGCGTATTTGTTAAATCTGATGCCGACCCTGTTACAATGACACATTTTCAACTAGAGGCCCTACCACCGTGCTATGGTTTCCTCACGATGTTTTCCTTCACCGAAAGCTCAAGCTCACTGTTGGTTTCGAACCCACGACCTTCGTCGCGGCATCCGACGTCACTATCACTGAGCTATCATCGCCTTAAGGGTATACGTAGTATCCCCTTATTGGTCTGTAGGTATACCCAAAGAGAATAATAATATACCAAAACATTACAGGGTATACATTCGGTTGGAGCGCGAAGTTCAAATTTTATCACATTTTTTGCAAATTGCAGCACAGTTATAGTACTGACACATACGACTATTTCATGAAAATGTTACTAGAGTATGAAATAATTCAATTGAGATTAGGTTTTACTATAATGACCGGAAACTGGAAAATAAAAAGCCCAGCTATAAAAGAAAGATTCTATTCTCTGTCTACGTTCGGACCTAATCTAATCTGTGGAACTAAATCTACTTGTGATGTGAGTTGTGTGTGACACAACGTCAAGTTAAGGTGGAGGCGTCGGTTGGAGCGCGAAATTCAAATTTTATCACGTTTTTTGCAAATTGCCGCTTAGTTATAGGTCGTAAGTTATCAACATGTTATTTGCGAGAAGAATGGTTGTATATTTACTGATTAATAACGTGATAAATATATAATACAAAAAACGTGATAAAATTTGAATTTCGCGCTCCAACCGAACGTTCCCCCTTAAGGCCGATTTCATAGTGTGTTTCATAGGGTGGGTGTGGGTGGTGATCTCGCTAGAATAAAATTGTAGAGGTGTAAAAGTAACGAAAAAATCACGTACCCGTATGTATTCGTTACTATACATTCAGTACTCGTTACTATCGTATCGTTACTCGTTACTTTCGTTTATAATACTATTATTGTTATTAGTCTATGACAAATAGTAGAATACGGCGTGTGTTTCGTATTGAATTTGTAAAATATGAAAATTAGATTATTTACAGATGAAAAGTTATTTCTTTGCACTTTTCCGTGTTCCTTAAATTATTAGGAAATATCTCAACCCACACCAAGGCATTTTTCAATGTATTAATTTTTAATTGTCGGAAATACAAGGCGCGAAAGAGCTAGAAAGCGACTAAGTGAAGAATTTGCGTCTTGTGTCTTCTATAGTGCGTAAGTACTTATATCAAATTTGTAAAATATCTTTCTTACCTTGTTTCTGTTCCACACACGAACACAATACCTCTAATGGATATTTAAATATTTAAAAAACCTGGATAACGAATATCACAAATCATCAAACAACGTTATTTTCTTTGTACGTCCTTAAGTTTACATTACCTTTTTAATTCGCGGAAAATACGCACG
Source organism: Tethea ocularis (assembly GCA_963555595.1). Lineage (NCBI taxonomy): Eukaryota > Metazoa > Arthropoda > Insecta > Lepidoptera > Drepanidae > Tethea > Tethea ocularis. The sequence continues at coordinate 9,885,874 of OY741960.1, read as the reverse complement.
CATGCGCAAAACGATCAGTAAGAAATGTTTCAATACACGCATCAACGCAGCGTAACATTGGGTCATTGAAACAGTGTATGTAACCATGATACGAAACATGCGAGTAACGAAAAGTATTCGTGAGTAACGTTTCGTTACTCGGTACTAGATGGCGTACCCGTTACTTAGTAACGAATACATACGGTTTGCTACAGCTCTATAAAATTGTTCTGTGGTGGTGACTGGCTGGTGAGAACAATTTTACTCTGAATCTTGCTCTGAAGGAAGTGAATATTGTGATTATTATTTATTTCCCTAGATAAACGGAAATAAATAAATGTTTAGAATACGATTAGAAACGATTAAATTATTCAGATATATAAAATGGATGAAGAAGACGAATATATTGAAACAACATGGACATATATCACTCTGTGTGCAGAGCCTACGCTTTACGAGGGACTGAGATTTGCTAAGGATTTGATTCTTGCAAATATAATCTTGCGTGTTATTATACAGTTAATAACATTACCGCACAATGTTCGTCATAGTTTATGCCTAGTAATAGGAAGTTTTCTGTTATACTACAATATCGGACCGGCTTTTATATGGACGGTGGGACTCACCACTGGAGCTTACATTTTGATAATATTGTTATCATTTATTACCAAAAAATGGAGAGGGTTGTTGGTCTCTGTATCTGTTATTTCATTTCTTTTGTCATGTGAAGTTTATATATTCAATCCTAAAATGTGGCAGCAAATAAGAGGCATTCAAATGATAGCAGCCATGAAAATTATATCTGTTGCAATTGAGCTGGATCGAGATTTATTCAAACGGATGGTAAATCCAGTGGAATTCGGCGGGTACATACTTTGCCCAGCCAACTGTATATTAGGACCATGGATATCATTCCATACTTACAATCAGTATCTGGATGTAAAATTTCTATCCAAAAGATGGATAAAAATTATTTTTGTAAATCTTTGTGCATCTATGTTTTTCCTAGTTTTATCAAATTGTATTGTGCCATGGTATATAGATGATGAGATGACCAAGTGGTTAGTTGCATATAGAGATGCTCAAGCATTTAGAATGTCACATTATTTTGTTTCAAGTATGTCAATTGTGGCAATGGTAAGTGCTGGATTTGGGTTGACAAATGATTGCCACACAGAATTCCATGTAACTAAGCCTTTTTTTATTGAGCTACCTAGGTCTCTTGTGCAAGTTGTTATTTATTGGAACATACCCATGCATCAATGGTTAAAGAATTATGTTTTCAGGACTTGCCAGCCTTATGGTCAGTTTATAGCAATACTTGTTACATATATAGTGTCTGCTTTGCTCCATGGTTTAAACTTTCAATTCACTGCTGTTTTACTTAGTATAGGTACATTCTCTTATATTGAATATAATTTACGTTATAAGGTTGCATTAGCACTTGAAGTTTGTTGTCTAGCAAACCCTTGTGGGAAACAATGTGATCATAAATATAAGAAGAATAGTGTTCTTGCTGTTCTCATCAATACTATGTTTTCCTTTATAACAATATTACATTTAGCATATCTAGGAGTTATGTTTGAAGCATCTTTTTCTGTACAAGAATCTGGGTATTCATATTTCCATACTATAAGTAAATGGGAGAATCTGAATTATTTTAGTCATGGTTTTGCTGCATTTATGTATGTGATTTATTTAATGATGTGATAATTAATATTATAACTAGATATTTAATTTGTATATATCATTTTGAGTCTCTATTATAAAATCATGGATCTCTTTCAGTATTAGGTACCTATGTTAAGTCCTAGATGATACTTGTTTTTTCTATTAAATAATTAAAAATGTCTTGCCTGACAATTACAACATAGTGATACTTTACACATAAATCATAAATCAATATTTTATAAGTGTAAAGTGTAACAGCTTGCCCTATTGTTTGATTAAGTGTAAGCCTGTATGAAGCACACCTAACTCTACAACTGCCATAAATTATTAGAAATATTATCTCCTTTCATCTTATTGAGGCCACTCGTGACAAGAGGGCTGGCACATACTTTGCTCAAAGAATTGCCATTGCCATCCAGTGTGGCAATGGCAATTCTGCACACTTCCGCGTGGCAGCGATTTGGCACTTTTTTTTTATTTATAGTTATTTTAATTAGATATAATATTTATGTACTTTATTTGTATATTACTAATTATTTATGTTTTAGAATGATAAATATTATAACATTTAATTTTATGTATATTTCATTGAAACTTCAGCTTGAGATACTAGCTTTAGCCCCATGGTTTCGCCCTATATTCCCAAGTATCTCTTATTCCTGGTATGAAAAGCATTCTGTACTCCACCCAGGGTATGATGTATCTATGTGTCAAGTTTTATTCAAATGCATTAATGGAGCCATGTGGTAATCCACTTAATATGTACCCACACACACATATTTTTCACATTATAAGATAATGATGATGAATTATTATTAAGATTAACTTGTATTTGGTATTCATAATAATAATCATCTCAGTCATATACATGTAAATAAACTCGTGTAAATATAAAATATTAGTTCCATTTTATTTCACCATTTACAACACTAAAAGATGTTTTATACATCATGTTAAATTTTCTCACATTAACTTGATAATTACCACTTTTATCATTTGTGTTCAACAACTGAATTTGATAATTTAGACATTCTAAAGTTTGGTGCTTGCAGCATTGCACTAGATTTTCAAAAGACTCCTTGTTAGAACTAAAATATTCAGGTCTTGTATATAAAAATGTAATTTTGTGTTCTTTAATTACCTTTTGAAACATATGAAGTAAATTCTTAACATACAAATCCATTTTTGTTATTTTAAAAGTTTGTTCAGACCAGTAGAAGGCAGTCAATGTATCACATATAATAAATGAAATATTGGAATGTTCCATCAATATGTTTTCCAAGTTGAGGATGGTTGTATAAAGTTGGGTTGCATCATAAATATCCAATGTATAAAAGTTAATTAATGTTTCATTTATTATTTTTTCTAAGTCAATTTTAGAATTGATAGGCACATTGTTTTCTGGTAAGCAAATGTTATTACGCGTCAAAATCTTAGTTCTGAGGACGTCGATCAAATATTCATAACTGAAATTCCCGTCACAGTTGAGAATAAGCACTTGAGCTTCAGCTCCACCAAATTTATTAGGTAAAATTGCTTCACTAATCAGATCATTAAGAAAGCAAGATAGACTGCTCTCACTAAAAACTTCAATTATGTCACCCGGATTTGGTCCCGATTGAAATACTTTTGGGTAAAAGTTCCCGATGTCCGGTTTTTTCATTAATCTCGCTAGCAATTGTACTCCCGACTCTATTTTAAATTTTGTTGAAGTCATGGTAATGGAATGGTATTCGATCATTCATTTGCATTCAATATAATTAGGTAACTCTAGTTTTCAAATAATACATACTCTCCCTCCTAGTCCTGTGAATAGTGCACAAATCAAATACATAGAAAGTATTTTATTCTCTTTGCAATTTTGCATAGGAATTACGTAGGTCACTAATCAATCTGAGACGCCTGTAACAAATGTCATTGTCAACGTGTCAAATCACAAATCATGACATTTCAGAAAAGCAAAACATTTGGATCTTTATTACTAGTACTCGCTCGCAGTTTCGCTTGTGCTGGTACTGAATCAGGTATTCTTTATTGTAATAAATCAAAATATCTATTATGTCTTTCACATGCGGTATGTAAAGCTTCTACCTATTTATTTATTTTTATTTATTTATACCTATAACAGCATGATATTATTATGCTGAGACTAGGTGGTGGCAATTATAACAAGCGCCGCGGTGTACTGGCGAACAAAAGAGGCCGAGTGTGGCCATCCTCATGCGAGGGAGATCGAGCGCTGGAGGGAGCACGCTCGTGATGTGCTTCTCCAGCGTTGGGTGGCCCGCCTTGGCAACGGAAGACCTTCAAGGAATTTCCCGCAGCCCCGCCGCTACATGGCGAGAGGAGGGTTTTAGCCAGTAAGACTCTGACATAATCTGGCCAATCCCCCCGGAGCGGGGGGGAATATCACAGACAGAATAGAATAGAAATCTTACTATAGAGAACAATGGAGATCTAAAATAGCTTTGGAGAACCATGAAAATCATATGTCAGACCTCAAGCAAAGTAATCTTCTAGTAAAATATTCTTCTGAGCTCATCGTTTTAAATATCGCCCTCCGAGTTCCAAGATTGCATGTCTTCATGTTTAGTTTGGGCCTTACCAGTAATTTGTTATAATTGTTACCACCTAGTCCCTACCATGATAATATCATGATCAGTTATAGAAGCTTTAAATACGCAATGGAATGATAGATATTGAGATTTATTACCATAAAGAATACCTGATCCAGTACCTGCACAAGCGAAACCGCGAGCGAGTACTAGTATTATAGATCCAAATGTTTTGCTTTTCTGAAATGTCATGATTTGACACATTGACAATGACATTTGTTTGTTTACCTTTTCTGTATTGAATTAAAGCCAGAGGTGGCCAGAGTATAAGGTATTATTAATTTATCACAGATCATCCATTATCAAAGAGGATATAATATTATAAATGCGAAAGTTTGTGAGTATGGATGTTTGTTACTCTTTCACGGAAAAACTATAGAAACGGATTTGGATGAAACTTGGCACATAGATAGATCATCTGGAATAACATATAGGCTACTTTTTATCCCGGAAAAACATAAGATACCACGAGAACGTGGGTGAAGCCGCGGAGCGGAAACTAGTATAGAATATGTTGTTGTAGGTAGGCTGCATCAAGCAACCTTACACGATGTAAGGTCAACGGTCAACTGTTAAGTAAGTCTGTGGTCAAGTCGTAGACACTAGACAGACAGACAGGACAGATGATATTAGCTTGCTACTATTCAGTAATCTGTGGATGATATGTTCCTTCGTATATATAATGTACTCTTTGGTTCCTTCCTTGCTGTCTTGACTTCTTGAGATCGTCGTTTATCCTCTGACACCCTGACATTGGCAGAATTGTGTAAAATAAACACATAGGTATGGGGCCATTTCGGAAAAGAAGTGAAGTGAAGTGACTTCTTGAGATAGTTTGATACCTATTGTTTTGTAATCAGAGCCCAGAGGTTTGATTTTATTGAAGATCAAATTGGAGATGAGATGGAGAACGCAAAACACCAATATGATCTTATTTAATTACTGGGTGTTTTTTAATCTAGCGTTTATCTCTATTCATCGGGTCAATTCCGGATTTATTACGATTTCTGTTTTGGGATCTGCTATCGTAAGTGGTTGGTTGAACTGGGATACGATAAAAGACAACACAGTTTGTCGATTAACCGAATGCTGTAACGATCAGCATGTGCCTTACGATATTGAAAGTAAGTAAATAAATACTAACCTTAAAATATTTTCATTCTATTGTAGATAGGATATCTTTTTTTTTGGATAATCTTTGTTGGTATGAACTCCGGTAATGCTACTTTCTGACCCAAGTTGAGGCGAGTGTTTATCACTCACAAGTTTCTAACATCATAAACTAATCTAACAATCTTAAAATCATACAATTGTGCCGATTCTGTTGTTTACGAACTAAATCAATTTAATCTCACTATATCTCTTTCTAATAGTAAATATAAGAAAGGGATGCAAGATATTTTAGTCCTGTCAGTTTAATCCGATCACACATTTCAACGTGAATTTAAGTGCGATCTTTATTGGTCACGACTATTTATCCGTACATTACGACGGTATGGATTAAACTGACAGGATTAAAAATGTTCTATCTTTTTTCAATAAGGTTATAATGAAAGAGAGGTGACTTGTCTAATATTAGTTAAGTTCGTAAACAACAGAATCGGCACCAATGTTATTTATTACTTGTGCATACAACCGACTTCTGGCAACCGGCTACTCTCAGATCACTTCCTGTTCATTACTACTCTAAGTCAGTAGTATACATGTTGCATTACTGATGTGTAAATATTTGAAGTGTATGTAGTGATTATTATACCTACTATATACTGAGGGCCTACTCTGAAAAACGATACACAATAGTCCTATGATGAATCGTTTTTCAGAGTAGGCCCTCAGACTCCATCCATTTCTAAATTAATTTTTAACCCAAAAAATAATAAATGTTAATGTGCAACTATGACTACTCAAGCGTCAAATGTAGAATGGACAATCTGTATGCTGTAATTTATGTAAAAAATAATAACTTTTTAATTTCATTAATTTGTATTAATTGCATTACACTATTTATAATTTATGTCTTGTAATGGAGGTAAAATATTTTATATTTCTAGAATTAAAACAATCAGTTTCATTAAAATTGTTTGGGCAACCTTTAGTGAATGAATTAGTTAATATACTATCTGCTCACAAAGAGGTCTTGAACAATGAGAATAAAAAAAATAAAAAGGCTCTGGTCATAAGCTTACATGGTTGGTCTGGAGTTGGTAAGAATTATGCAGCTACAATGTTAGCTGAAGCTGTCTATAAGAAAGGCATGCAAAGTAAATATGTCAAAGTATTCATGGGAAAAAAAGATTTTGACTGTACTGATTTACATAGAAAAAAGGTAAGTGCTATGCTTGTGGAATTATTAATTTTAATTATTTATTATTATGTACATGTAATAATCATGACTATCACACATGACATGTTTATCTTATGTTACAGCAAGAACTTATTTCTACAGTAAATGAGATTGTGAAAAAATGTTCAAAGTCACTAATAATATTTGATGAAATACATGATATGTGTCCATCTGTTTTGGATGCATTAAAACCTATGTTGGATCATCATCATTCTGTTGATGGAGTTGATTATAGGTAATTAACTGTGACTCTAATTAATTGTAAGTTATAATAGTAAGAAAGCAGCACATGCCATCAAACATTCAGTTGATTGCATACAAACCGCTCTTGTGGGTTAAATTGTAGTATTCAATTTGGCAATACCATATAAATGTCAAACTCAAAGGAATTATTTAATGACTAGCTGTCCCCCGCAGTTCCACCCGCGTTTCCAAATAAAAAGTAGCCTATGCAACCTGATCTAGATAAGGCAACATAATAATTGTCCATGGGAAAAACAGTTTTCTCTTAAATATATTCCAACATGCTTAAAAGTTTGTCCTTGTGCTTTATTTATATTGACTTCAGACGATAGGTAGGTAATTTCACAGGAAATTGTACCTATTCGTTTAAATCTATATGGTAAATCTGTGGGTATCATCGGAATGCGAGGTACTGTTTGCCCAACTGCTGGCTCAGTCAAAACCAATCGCTACTATGACAGAAATCTAGAAATTTTACTTGAAGTCTGGTACCATTACATAAATTTGGTGGTCTAATATCTATTTAACATGCATTGTCCTGAATTACTGTCTGACGGATCAACGCATAGCCTAAACCGCTGATCGTAGAGACCTGAAATTTAGTGGGTGTGTTCTTCGTATGAAGTAGGCATCCTATAAGAAAGGATCTTCCGAAATCCTTAGGGGTTGAAAAACTGGGACAAAGTTTGTATGGAACAACGCGATTCCTTGGTCCAATCTACTTCAAATTTTGCATAAACATTCTTTAAGATAATTGATGGAAGACGTGTTTTGTATTTTATTGAAACGCATCGCCTATCGGGGTTAAAAAAGGGTAGAAAGTTATTTTGGGGGTGATTTGCATCGAAGTTGATATCAATACTGCTTTTGAACTCACATAAAAGCTTGGTGCAATGCAATGCATATGGCGAACAATTGGGATGAATTTGCTGTTATGTCTCATGACCGTCTTGGCAACAATCATGGGACAAAAGAAAAGTATAAATTAGATGTTACAACACTCTACATTTCTGCGAGTTAGTTGCAGCCGGTCAAATATACCCATTTGTATTTGAAGTATATCGAAATGGAAACCAGTATGCCAAATTTGGTACAGAAGACCAACCCATCAAAAGGTTACGTTTTTCCCAAGATCTTTTTTATGGTTGATGCCTACGCTGAAGCCGATGGTGATAATAACACTGATCAGCGTCCAATAGCCAATCTAAATATATAAATTTTTAACAAAAATTAGAACCGATATCATGGTACCGCAGATTTATTTCGCTTACTTCAAAACTATCATATTAGAGTTCCTAAATAGTTATTTTCTGCTTTTTAGTGCCTTTGAAGGCGGTTCTATTTTTTGTTAAAAGTTTTTTATTTTTCAATTTTGAATTTCTTATGTGTAATCAATGACTCTCAAGGTCACTGACCTAGGATAAGCATATTAGCGTTGTAGTTTCCATCATCGTTCCTATAACATTTAAAGAATTATCCCCTAACTCCTAACCATTAAGGAGTTGTACCTTCCATCATCAGCTCAGCAACATAAGATGATGACTACCAGCCGCAAATATCTGAATAGCTTTAGAAAGTATGATGAAAAACATTGTAAGTTCCTATAAAATTTAAAGAGTTCCCACGATTTGTCCAGGATCCTATCATCAGATCCTGACTTGGTGACCATGGGACTACTTGTGAAGTATACCCTTTCAAACAAAAAATATTTTTCCAAATCGGTCCAGGCGTTCGAGTATTCGGGGAACATACAAAAAAATGATTCCGACGAATTGATAACCTCCGCTTGAAGTTGGTTAATTGACTGACTGATCGCGGGTGGCATCGCGGGTGGAAAGCTATTTAGCATTAAATAATAAAGCTGAAAAGTTTGTTTGTTTGTTTGAACGCGCGAATCTCCGGAGTTACTGGTCCGATTCGAAAACTACGCTGTCGGCTGGTAGTTTAGCCATTATTTTGTCGTTGATGGCGTCAACGCTTATATTTCTGGCAGCTAATTAAATTAAATTGCCCTCTCACACATCCATTAATGTTTTTTTTGGTCGATATTGGCTATATCCGGATATACTCTACAGATCAGGTCTTCAATGTTGGTCACGATTTTACCAAGGTCTTTGTCAATAGCTATTTTTTTATCTGATGCAGGTACTTTCCCATCCCCAATTAAATGGAGCTTTATTGGGAAATCTGTGCTTCCTCTACCCAAGTGACTCCTTATTTTGGTATACAGTTTCAATAATTCAACAGACTTTCATAATGAGGAAGATTTTAAGCAAGATTTAATAATATCTGCTCTAGTTTCCCTAACAGGCAACGTTTATCTGAAATCACCAGAAAACATCAAAGTGACCACCCATGGCTATTTGTGCATTTTATAATTCTGAGAGTTAAATCTAAAACCTCTAGATGCGCTCTATGAGTCATGTGCACTCATCTCATATTATTAGGTTTGCATCTTGTAAAACCTTGCCCAATGGTCCATTTTTACGTATAGAGCGTACGCTGTCTTATTCAAGAAATACCGTAAGGGTCTGTTTAGAAGAGAAATGAGCCGTGCTTCTACCTGTCAATAGTGTAGCAGCAATAAATATCTGATGATGCAACAGCAATGGCTAATTTCGTTGACTTCAAAACTATCAGATTAGAGTTCCTACATAGTTATTTTATACTTATTAGTGCCTTTGTGGTTTTTTTTTGTTAAAAGTATTTTATTTTTCATTTTTTAGTTTCTTATGTGTAATCAATGACTCTCAAGGTCACTGACCTAGTATAAGCATATTAGCGTTGTACTTTCCATCATCGTTCCTATAATATTTAAAGATTTATCCCCTAACTCCTACCCGTTAAGGAGTTGTACCTTCCATCATCAGCTCAGCAACATGTGACGACTACCAGACGCAAATATCTGAATAGTTTTAGAAAATATATGAAAAACATTGTTAGTGCCTATAAAATTTGAAGAGTTCCCTCGATTTCTTCAAGATCCCATCACCAGACCCTGACTTGGTGACCATGTGACCACCTGTATGTATAGTTTCCAAATCGGGTCAGGCATCTTCGAGTAATCGAGGAACATACATAAAAAAAGATTTCGACGAATTGATAACCTCGTCTTGATGACAGTTAAAAATAACAAAAAACTGTTACCTAGGCGACCGCTGTCATCCATTGACAACCGCGTCGCATCGCTCACCCATGCTATTCATGCTCCCGCTTAACGTTCTTTTTATCATTGCTCAGCTCCTGAGGGTCGTAGCGTGATGTTCTATAGCCTATAACCTTCCTTAATAAATGGGCTTTCAATTGCAAAAAGGTTTTTCCATATCCCACTGGCAGATCCAGAGATTAGCGCGTTCAAACAAACAAACAAACAAACAAACAAACAAACAAACTCTTCAGCTTTATTATTAGTATAGATTAGTATAGATGGGAGTAAAACAAAACAACCCCACTAGAAAGGTCACCAACAGAAAAATAAGTTGCAACTAAACTTAAGTACCAAATAACTGCTTATAATAAAATTGTAAGCATAATCATAAGTGTCAGTATTTTGTTAACCTACAGTATTTTAAGACATGAAAGTATTAATCAATATGTTTTTTTTTTACATGAGACCAACTCTAAGATCATGGAAAATAAGTCAATGATTTTATACAAAACATTGACCTTGCTTGATTGGTTATTTCTTGATTTCAAAGTAGGTCTCATTCTAAAAGTTGTTCACATTACAAATTGCAGCTAAACTTGTATGCATATAATAATTACATTCAATTTTATTTTTCATTATAGGAACAGTGTATTCATATTCATCTCTAACACTGGTGGTCAAGAGATTGCATCAAAGCTATTAGAATTATACTCCCAGGGTGTTACAAGAAATAATGTGGAATTTCATGATTTTGAACCAATTATCAGAAGATCTGCATACTTTCAAGGTGTGTAATTTCCTGTTTATCTCTATTAAACTATTGAGTAGGTACATTGCTGAATGAATATGTAAGTACATGACATCAATCTTATATCATTTTGCATCTATTACCTGTTGTGTTTTTCTATATTTTTTATTAAGTATTTCAATTGGTTTTGCACTGTGGTAGGGTACTTTGTAGTATCTGCCTGGCTTGCTACCACCAGCTGCACTTGAGAGCCAGTTCCCTTCTAGGCTTTGTGTGCTTACCACCATCTGCCACATTGTCACTGACCACGGTGAGATTGTGGTCAAACAGAGGCAGTAAAAAAAAATTGAATAATTTTTATTCCATAATTTCCTAGAAAAGGAAGACTTATTATTATAGTATGGATGGTATTATAATTTAAACTTGCAGGAGGGTTTGACAAAGCAGCAGTTATAGCCTATCATTTGATTGATCATTATGTACCGTTTCTACCATTAGAACAGAATCATGTAGAAATGTGCGCTCGGTCTGAATTTCAAGCACATGGCATTTATCAGCCTACAGAAAAAATGATGGAGTAAGTACAAATTTTTGGAGCATACCTACATATTTTTACTTCTTGTTGAGGCTTACGAGTAGGTTAGCCTTGCTAGTTACGTTTTTTACGAGTAGCTTGGCTACAAAATAAATCTACCACCATTATAGTGTGGTCAGTTATAAATCAGCTGCTACCTAATTCAAAACCAACTAGATCCATCACTCTATTCTTACTTCATGAGTATTCTAAAACCGAGGAGTTGCCTTTAATAAAAATGTGGCTGAGTTATCACTCAAGTCAGATTGGTTTGCATATCGTCCTCGCCGGTCTCGGCGGTCGCGATGCTTTGCCTGCCCAATCTCTTCCCGTAGTTACATAGGGTTTATAATTTTGCAGGCTCTTCCCAGCAAATATACCAATCTGTCAAGGATTTGAATAAAAAATATTGCATAAGTAGGTACATATCTCTATCTATGAAAATAGATACACGTATTTTAGCTTTTTCCAGATACCTAATTCTAATAAAAGCTTTTTCTATTTACAGGGATGCCATGACTGTTATAACCTATGGCCCAACAGAGGCACAAGCAATATTTGCAAACAATGGGTGTAAGCGATTTACGAGGCACATTCCTTATGTAATAGAAAAACATAAACAAAAAACTGAACTTTAAATAATAATTGCACATTATCAAAAGATAAAAATGTGCGAAAGTAATTTCTAGAAGCGAGGTGGCATCGGCACTATATAAATGTCTGTCGCATAAAATAGTGAAGTTTAAGTAGAATACATGTGATATGAACTCTTCACTTACATCTTCATATTTTCAGCACGTCGATAAGTTTTTTTTTTTTTAATTATCAAGCTATAAGTCGTCATTAATTTTGATTGCCATTGAATGTACCTGATGATGATGATATCAAAAACACCTATTAATTTATGTTACTAGCTGGCCCGGCAGCCGTTGTCCTGCCCTGAGAATAAAATTGGGACCTACATGCATGCCACTTACCTACCAACAGCTTATATTTATATTTTCGTTATTCTGCTATTCTCGGATGAGACGAATCCACGAAGTAGAGAATGGACGAATCCAACAAATCATAGATCATCAAAATCGGTGCAGCCGTTCTCGAGTTATAATGGTGTAAATAACCTGACCTTTTATATATTAAGATTTCTTGTAAGGTTTTGAATCACTGAAGTGATATTAAAATATTGTGATTTATTTATTTTGTAAGTGGCAGGTAGCTGATAACAGTACATATTTAAATTGTAAGGTTCAAGTTCACCGACTAGAAAACGGTCCGATACATTATAATATAAGTTTTCTTGTCGGTGAACATCGACCTAAGAAGGCTCCTATACAAAAGCAGCAGTTAGAGCTCACTATTTGAATGTTATCCTGTCATTGCAACTGAATCATGTAGAAATGCGTACATGTTTTGCGATGCATGCGTGATGGCTTATCGCTTGAACGTCCATCAGGAGCCATCCATTATTAACGTCACACGTTAAGGGCCTCCCCCTTCAGGGGGTCAACAAAGTGTGACAAGGGGTGGAGGAGACATAAGCTTCGTCACATCACATATATAAATCAAAAGTATTTATACTCCTTTAAATTTGCAACTCTTAAATTGATCGTATTTAATTCACTAATTTCTTAATTTAAAATATGTGACGTCACACCAGGGCCGAAGGGGTCATACAATTTGATCAGATGGGGGACTAAGAATCGTGTAATTCGTGTGACATAATTTATAGTTAGCCCCTTATTGTAATACAGTATGTAGTATGGAGTCTACATTTCACGTAAATTAGGCAAACAAGAATTCTGTGAAAATTGTGGCAAAGACTGCAAATCCGCCACTGGGCCCTGTCCTGCCAAGTTGGGGCCACCCCTGTATTTCAATTCCATGATATAATAAAAAATATCAATCCACCAAAATATGGTATTTTTTATCTACCTACAGTCTATGGTGATGAAATATTATATCAAACTTTTTTTAAACGATTCTATGGATTAAGTTGAGAATTTCATCTCATTATTTAAAGCAGGTATATTTTATATATTGTCTACCTGTAAAGCGCTATCCACACATATCCGGGTACCCGGCCCTGCCGGCCTATCCGTGTTCAGAGTTGTTAGTTATACTATGATGTACCCGGACGCAATATAGTGTATTATCTATGCCCGGACGCGCCTGACACGGAGCTTTGTGAACAAGCTCGTACTCGTACGTAACCAATTTTTTCCCGGGTACCCGGAAATGTGTGGATAACGTTTAATATGATTTTTATAATGAAGTTTGTAAATAAAATAAAAAGTACTTGCTATGTAGCCAGCGTGTACGTCCTTGTTTAATTTAATAATTTATCAGTAACCATTTGTTCAAGGCTCGATTTTTCTACTAGAATCTAGTGATTAGATAGGACTATTCTTATTTCATATAAACAGCCAGATACTGCTGCTCTAACCACTGAAAATCAACCGTCACTCTCTACCGTTAAGCTATTATCGTCACTTACCGGTCAAATAGCTTTCAAAATCGTTAACTAGGTATCTTACGAAACAAAATTGCACTAAAAGTATTTCGAAACGGTGTGGCACTTTCTGGCAGGGCCACCATCACGGATCTGAATTCCAAGTCTGTCCCTATTTTGTCCTGTTTCTAAAAACCCTTATAACTCTTAAACCAGGACGCGACCAAATCTGATATTCGAGGACAAAATAGGACAAATTAAGGACAAAATAGCGACAGATTTGGAATTCAGATCCGTGATGGTGGCCCTGCCAGAAAATGCCACACTTCGAAACGCATAAAATAACATCGAGATCGATATAATCTCGATGTAAAATAACGATGATGTAGGAAAAAGGAACTCTTAATTTGACTGCATATTATTGGGTAGGTAATGTTTCGAGGTCCGCTTTATCTATTTGCTGTACCTTCTAATATTTTGGTAGAATTTGAGATTTTATAGCAACAAACAAGTACGTACAACGTAAAACTAATAGATAGGTACAGTATGACACAACTTGCAAAATACGTAAAATCGATAATTCCCGAAAATAGTGCGCCTACAAAATTACCCATGTTTATTAGTACTTTAGGCGAAAATTATCTTTCTAAGAACGCAATAACTTTGTAAATTTAAATAATCAAAACATTCGTAAAATTGATGCGTAGATGTTATTGATGATACTTATTTGCAAAATAAGTGATCACGTTTATAAAGTATGTATTATTTGTTTATATTTTTTTTATACGTTCGATATGGAGGGTATACGGCTAGAACGATGAATGTCACAAATCAAAATTAACGCCTTCGACATCCATACTAAATAACCCCAGTCTCCACAGCGCCTCTTGTCATCAAACGATTCGTCGCTGCCTGATGATGATGAGTCATTTAAATTTAGGACAGTAAGAAGTTGCTTTCGCAGTTCGTTCTTGAAGGTTTTGAAAGTGATCTTTCCCAAAAACTATATTTTTACACTTGGCCACAGAGTGGCCTTGACTCATAAATTGATAAACATTAAAAATAATTTTGACTATTATACGGCTTACCACGTTTTAACGAAGTCATAGTGAAAATAAAATAAATAATATAATAATAGCTGTACCATAAAATTGTCCTGAAGTGTAGGGAATAAATTACTCACGTGCATTCCCAATGCTGACTTGGGTCGAACTAACGCGGGAATATATTGTGCCAATAGCGTTGAATGGCGCGATAATGAATGATTTTTATTAGCTGAGTAAATCGGAAGTGATCGGAAATACGAGTTTTGCCGATGCGACATCTCAGTTCAACTTGGTTATACTATACGTACGTACGTAGTACAATTAATCACGTACCTACTTACTTGAGTATCTATCTATAGGATGGAAATCTGTGAAATCAATTCACCAGCGGGTCTACCGCGTGTCTTCAATGGTAATTAGAATGGATGAATTTCATTATTCAGTCCCATCCCATTGATGAGTATTCTCTTAAATTGTCTATCATACTGAAGATCGTGATGAACAAATGATAACTGAGGATGTGGATTTTTATTAAAAACTGTCCGATATGGGTTGGACAGTTTTTATTTTAGGTAAAATGTGTTATTTTTCTTCAATTTAGTTTTATTTGGTGGGCAGATACACAATCTTAATAATATATTTCATTATAAACAATGTTGAAATTATGTTTGTACAAACATAGCAGAGTTTTACCTACCATTAAAACTGTGTCTGGAGTTTATTTCTTTCTTATATTATTTAGATGATAGTTAGTCCTTCAGTTTGCGGCTGTATTTAGTTTAATCCATATATAGTTCCGTCTTCTTACGCTAAGAAATGCGCTCGCACAATATCTGGTGAACAGATATTGTGCGAGCGCATTTCTTATCATTGTGGTCTCAAAACAACTTTAATTTACACCAGGCAGGACTGATGGAAAGGCTTCGAATAAGGCTACAGACGTAATAAGTTTTAATGGTAGGTAAATCTCTGCTATTATGTCCTACGCCGTTATTTGAAGCCTGATGAACATATTTTACATATGTATGTCGTATATGTCAGTAATATACCTTGGAGGAATATATTGATGATTTCTTTTGTTATTAATCAGTAGGTAAATATACTACCATTCTTGACGCAATTACCATGTTGATAACTTACGACCTATAACTGAGCTGAAATTAGCAAAAAAACGTGATAAAATTTGAATTTCGCGCTCCAACCGAAGGTATAACCTTAAACAAAATACCGCCGAAGACGGAAGGACTACAAACTCAAATATGTTGTTTACAATCTCAAGTAAACGACTTAGGACATAATGAATAGATCATTTTATGCTTGATTTTCAGCATAAGCACAAATGAAGAAAATTGTCTGGATAGCTTAGATGTTCTGATAGCCACTGAAGGGGTGTATCTAATGGAATAACAATCCCATGAGTCCTCAATTTCACTGAAATTGAGCAATAAATAATAAAGTTAGCTTCAGACAGATAAAATAATTTGTGTTTAGTTATGTTATTAGTACCTATAATTGATTCTTTTCAAAATGAATTTAGTCACCATCAAAATTCGTCACGATTTTTCTCCTCATGATATTGGCATAGAGCCTAAGCCATAGATAGGTATTTTAATTTATATCCTTTTTTCAATAAAGTATATGAAAAAATTTTTTTTTCGCATTTTTAAGTAAGTATCTTCAAAAAATACATACCATTATTATTATCTGGATACAACTCTGAGATCATTTGTTGTAAAACTTTTCTACTACCATCACAATTCTTTGGGCTGACTAGTCGTTGATTACAAGTACCATCATCAGAATATATTTTTATTGGAATGTGTTTGAATCCGTCATTGTCTCCATGTGATTCCATCAATCTTCTATTTATTGCCCAAAATTGATCAAATTTATCTGTGGAAGAAAATACATTTTTGTCGCAGCACATATAATATCAACTCGGAAAGGGATTGTCTCCTTATCAAATCGAGCCGTTTAGTGTTCTTTGTATGAAGCTTCCTACTGCAACGCACACTAATCGGAAACGTAACATAATCGCCTCTTCTCGGGACAAGCTCACGAACACAGTCAACTTACTTATATATGATATGTCTGCTGAAACCTTTATTTCGAATCCGCCTAGTAAATGCAAAGAAGCATATACTTTTTAAAGCATTTCTCTCATTTAAGCAGGTCTCTCACTCAAATTTATCTACCTCCTGGTAAAGCCTCTGACCTTTTTCTTTGCTGTTACTAATTTATTGTCTGTCCATCTCCTTGATTATTATAGATTAAATAAAATTTGTTTCAATAATAATAATGTGCTCGCGCAACAATAATAATGAGAAAAATTACCATTTTGCAAACCCAACCACAACTGGTTGTGATCTTTCTTTTGCATGGTTGACATGACCTGTCCTCTATGTTTGAGTACATCTGCTTCTTTCACTGTTGACATGTAGTGAGCTTCCACAATATCTCTGTAATCAAAACATAGTAAAATAATATTACATGAAATAGCTTTTAACACATAATAAGTAGTAGTAGTCTTATATTCTTCTATATACTCAATTAATTTTAACACATACATAATATTGTGTATTATGCTTTACTTTTAGTACTGATGTTTTAGTTAATTAGTTTTCTAAAACATCAGGGTCACCCATAATATGCAAGCTAAGTTTGTAAAGCTTAGTCTAAAAGAAAGCTGTTTCTGTAGCTGATTTTAAGTCTTGGTTCCATTCTTAGACTCTGGTGCATACTAAGTTCTCCATCAGATCATGAGATTACATGTGGTGGACCAAAAAAAACATAATCCATATAAATAGTAAGAAAAAAATAGGTACTTGTTTGGACAGTGAAGGAGAATTTCTTCAGGAAATTTTGCGAAATGTACAGTCAGGGTCCATGGTAACTGGGCATCATTGCCACAGAACAAGTCATAAAGGAATCCTATTGGATAGTGCCACTTGAGTGGTTGCCCATTGTAGTCCAACCACATTTCACTATCCGCATTTTCTTGGGATATATAGCGCAAGAAGTGTCGTTTCATCTGAAAACGAAAGAATTATTAACTTCTCAACAAGAAAAGTAGTAGTTATGTTCGTCAAGGATCTGTTTTGTCAATGATTTGTAGTAAAATTTTGGATGACAAAACATATAAAAAATTACCTTATCAGTTACGAGAGGGAAATAGCTTAATCTAGGCACCATCACATAAAATGGATCTGGCTGTTGAATTTCCATAATTTCTTCCTGATCTAATTGAAAACAAATCGGCAACTTCCCGTCCCATATTTCTCGTAAAACTTCTCTGTCGTTAGCCATCAATTTTATTTAAAAAAATGGAAGTGTGAGTAAGTGTATGCGATGCGAAAATTAAGTTTATTTAGTTCCTAGTGCGAAATATTAGATTCTCTTTGGCGATGATACGATTTATGAATACGTTCAAATATAACAAAGTACTCTGTGATGAATATATTTTTTTACATGTACCTAGCTAAAGAATACTAATAGTAAAAAACAGAAAAAAAGGAACAGTCAAATTCACGTCAGATTGTCAGAATATTCAAGGTGTATGAGTGTTGCCAAGCCCAAACAACTGTGTTTCCCCTAATCTATGTGGAAAATATCCAACATTTCGTGTTATTCGGACGTAACACAGCAACAGTAACGATTTATTATAGCGGAATATACTACTTACTTAAACTTAACTGAATGTACATATTATAACGCTGCTAGCCTTCTGGGAACCTTGCCGTTGATTGGCAGCAGAGGCCGCCTCAAGGATTTTTTTTATACAGTAGTCAGTGATTGTTGGAGTTTTAATATGTACTGAAAGATAAAAAGTACTAGGGACAAATACATGAGATTAATGAATGCTGAGTTCTCGCTTCAATATATTTCCCATAATAGTAAACTAAAAATATACTGAAAAATACTAGGTGTATATTCCCTAAGATTATGGAAAGAACCGTCAGCTGAGAACACTAATATAACAGCTGACATAATGTCAGTCAGCTGTCAGGGCAGTCGCGTTAGTAAACGTTCCTCTGTTTACGTTGAGTAGGTATGGTCAAAGGTATGTTATTGTTCTGTGGTATGGTCCACAGAACAGTGGTATGGTCCCACAGGCATTATTGTAGGGATTACTTACTATGTATGGTCCGAAAATGGGTCCGAAATACACCAAAACCATATAAAATATAAATAAAGGACAAATATGTTGATGAATTCTTTTGTTATTAATGAGTAAATATCAAATCAAAATAGCCTTTATTCGCTAACATTACATAAGTTATTTTATTTTAATAAGTTACTTCGCCGACATCGGCTTCGGTCTTGTTAGGCTGTCTTCTGACATAGGCCTCCTCGAGACAACTCCATGTATAACGGTCGTTAGCCATTCTTCTCCAGCCTTTGGGAAGGTCGTCTTCCCAACGTCTCACTTGTCTACCTTTTCTTCGTTTTCCTCCTCGTGGGTACCATTCTGTTATATCTTTTGTCCACTTATCCCGTCTGGATCTCATCATGTGACCTGCCCATCGCCATTTAAGTGATTTCACCTTGTATGTTACATCTTTCACTTTTGTTTTTTGTCTGATATCGGCAAGCCTACATCTATCTTTTAGCCTGATGCCCAACATGATCCTCTCCATACCTTGTTGGCAGTACTCATAGTAAATATACTACATATTAAATATACAAACTACCTAAATATTATGAATTAATATTTTCGTTTTTTTACTGCTATACTTCTTTAATTTACCTACCCATAACATCGTTTCAACAATATTTCCTTTATGCTTTCAAACTTTCAACGAATTTTACTGGCATGCGAGCAGACATGCTTGGCAATGGCAGGCCACACCACACATAAATTTTAGCGAGGGCAACACTAACTCGCCGTCAGACTTGTGGTCAGATTTTTTAGCGGGAACTTGCGAAGTGACGTTACGTTTTCGTTTTTTACACAAGATTTTTTAGCGGGAACTTGCGAAGTGACGTTACGTTTTCGTTTTTTACACAATTCAAACGCATCTAATGCCATTCAATCAAGAAGTGAAGTGAAGTTACGTTTTCGTTTTATTTTCATAAAATCGTGTATTTCGAGTTTTATTCAATATTATCGGTTGTATTTGGTCCATCAATAACAAATAATAGTTTGGGATCAGATAACCGTGTGTGAAGAATGTCCCAGGATACCAGTGCACCAGTTATGTGAAATGAAATGATTACGTGTATAGTTACTTTTCAAGTTGTCTCAAAAAGTCCGTGAAAAGTTTTAGTAGAACGGCTACCATTACATACTAAAACCTAACGGCTTTATGATGATTTATCAATAACTTTACTAGAACTCTGAAACTTGACGATTGACGAATTATACATGAAGAATATAAAAATACCTACCTAAATCGCTAAACTTGACACTGGCAAAATACACTAAACTAAGTGCTAGTGTATATATGTTCCTAAAGAAAAAAAAACTCGCCGTCAAAACAAAAACACGTGTTTAATTTTTATATTTTATTTCAACCCTTGGATAACCTCAGACTATAAAAAAAAGAAGAAATTAAAACCAGTGACTGACTGTGTTAGATAAAGAGAATTTAGCCACTACGTTAAGTGTTAGTTAAAGTGATCTTTCTGTGGTGCATGTGCATGGCAGGCACCCTGTAGTATATTTGCTCGGTATTAACCATGGCGAATGTGTCGAAAGTAAATCCAACGATCACGTAAAAAATCAAATTCGATCAATATATCGACTTTCATTCTCTACTGGGAAGTTTACCGAGGGATCTCCCTACAATCATCATGGGTAAGAAACGAAAGTTAGTCACGAAGGATGATGATTTTGAATTCGACCCATTACCTAAGCACTTAGTTACTTCACACATTAAGAAGCAGGAGAAACGACTCATCGTAATATTGGAAAATGCTCAGTTAGAAACTGTGAAGGTAAGGATCTATCATTTGTTTTTTATGTATCTATACATACATATTACAATGTTACCTACATAATCTAATTGAAACCTAACCTAGCGTGTAAGTATTTTGGTAAATTAATATAAAGTGTTTCCTTTTGCTAATGTATATTTTTTTGCTCTAGACTGGTAATAGCTTTGAATTATTGAACTGTGATGACCATGCAAATATACTGAGAAAGAATGATCGTGACCCAGGGTCCTGCCGGCCAGATATCACCCATCAATCTCTACTTATGTTGATGGACTCTCCACTGAATAGAGCAGGGCTTCTACAAGTTTATATTCACACAGAGAAAAATGTTTTGATTGAAATAAATCCACAGACAAGGATACCTAGAACATTTAAAAGATTTGCAGGACTTATGGGTGAGTATGCTTATCTTGTTAATCCTACATTTAATAATCCATCCTACAGTGCAAACTTTACTTTGGGATAAATATCAGTGGCGGATCCAGGGGTGCCCAGGGGGCCATGGCCCATCCCACAAGGCCGGCTAACTTTGCAGTTTGCAATGCATTTAATTTTGAGACTAAGTGATGAGCTCTTAGTACAAAGTCGAAGGTGTAAAAAAAGACCACCAGTAAAACTTGAAAAATTTTCACCATACAATAAGTGTTGATACGCAAACAATGTAAAAAATGACTTCAGTAAAAATAATCTAAAGCTGTGGAAGTAGCCAACTAGACTCGGTGCATGGGTTTCTGGGTTTGGTTTTAAATTAGTTAAATTAAAATGATGAATTAAAAAAAAATAATATGTGATTTAGTAATATGAAAGTGGTTCATAACTATCTGACTAGGGATATTATAACTATGATATGAGTATGTTCTACTAAGTGAAATAATTATAAATTTTCTTTAATTTGCACATCTGGTTACTTATCTTAGAACAAAAATATATAGGCGATCGCTCACTGCACTTCGCAATCACCATACACCTCTTAACTAAACAATATGTGTTGTTAAAATAATGAACAGATTACTTATTATAACTATCGTACACATATAGTAGTAGTAATATGACTACAACTACAATACTGACACGACCATATTACTGCGACATTGTGTACCTTTAGTATTTTAGTTGGCCAGTGTTGCCTATTTATTCATCTGATTTGTGTTACTTATTAAAGAAATTAGTTTTAATGTGTTACTGTTATTCATAATAGCCAAAAGTAAATCAGGTAAAGGTTAATTCTTGGGTTAAAAATTGAAAAAAATGTGTAATAAATACATAACTACATATTATTATGTTCATAATTTGGATATAATGTATAATACCTTTAAAATTACTAAGTTCTTGTGTTACATTATTACATATACATTATTACATATATTGAATAAAGATTATCTTTCAGTTCAACTACTTCATAAATTTGCTATTAGAGCATCAGATGGACCAATGAAACTGCTGAAAGTCATCAAGAATCCAGTTACATCCCACCTTCCAGTGGGAGTAAGAAAAGTTTCCATGTCATTCAGTTCAAAAGTGGTGAAGACTCCTCGCGATTTGGTCCCAAAAGATGAACCTATAGTCATGGTAATTGGTGCCATGGCTCATGGGAAAGTAGAGGTAGACTACTCAGAAGATGTTATATCTATCAGTAACTATCCATTATCAGCTGCACTGACATGTGCAAAATTGTGTTCTGCTTTTGAAGAAGTTTGGGAGATTGTGTAAATATAGTATTTTCAATACAAAATTTCATTTTTATTTTGGCATTGTCTAGTGTGATTCTGACTTGTTTGTTCAACAGAGGGTATCATACTATGTATAGCCATCTGTCACCATTGTCAAGGACTTTCCTTATTGCCTGCCTCTAATCAACAGAGCACTAAAATATGGTAGCCTCATATACTATAGGATTACACAAATATAAAATTATATTTTATTTACTACTTAGTTTTTGTATTAAGCATAGGTATGTACTTTCTTTTTATTTGTTGTTTTATTATAGCATATGCACTACAATCAGACCAAGTTTAGTACCTCTGTTATAAAATTGAGCAGGTTAGGAGTTAGTTATAATAAATGCAATGCAATATTAGTATATTATCTTCTCTGTGGCAATATGCTGCAATTCTATTTGACAACCATGATCGAAATATCGTGTATCATTTTTCGGAGTATTCCGATAGATGCCGCTACTGGGTTTGATCAAAATAAAGAAATTAAAAATATCGTTTAAAATCCCAATGTTTCAAAATGAATTGAACGTAGAAATAATGTAGATTTTGTAAAATTATAATATTTTGATACCTACGCATCTGCGCCACTATTTTGCCTGTTAGCAAACTAGGCTAATTATATTGAGAAGCTATACCTACTTATTACCTGTACACGTAGTACCTATATTATTTATTCTATGCCTGTACCTCCAGTATGCCTATTACAAATTATCGATGGCACTTTGGAGTGGCAAAGCTATGAACACCAAGATTTGTTATTTATTTATCAAAGAAATATACAAAATAGAAGAGACTCCAAAATGGGTTTGATTAACTAATAAGTTTCAAATAATGTAGTAACTCTAATCTAACCGTGGCGAAAGAGTAACACGTGCTATTTGGAGGGGTTTATAATATATTTTTATAAATAAATATTTTACAATTTTGAGGTATTCAATACCTGTCGAGGCTGTCCAAGATTTATCACTGATTGACGATATCCGGATACTAGAATCGCGCACATACATAAACACGGCGAAACAGAATTGTAACTAAGTAGGTAGTTATCTGACCGGGAACCACGTACACTATCTTCACACATTACCAACAAGTTACTTTTTTATTTTGACATAATTTCAAAATTCACAATAATTAAAGAAATTCATTAAATTAGGATTGTGTGGGTACTTAACCTAAATATGTAATCACGTTACTCGCAAAAACGCAACTCAACGTGTGCAATTTGTAAAAAAAAGTTGTCAGCGGAAACGGGGAGACATCCGCCAAATTAGTAGGTACTTACCTACCTACTGGCAGCATCCTGACGGCACCCTCGACAAATATCCAATTAGGCACTTGGAGAAGTTTTTGTGTCGCACCCGCTCTTATTCATGCATAAAGCCAAATTTTGTATGCAAAACCAAAACTTTTCTCATCCAATCTTATGGTAGGTACATACCTAGATGCATAGTTTTTTTTTAGAGATAGTCCACCACGTTTCACAGCCACTAAAGCGAAACTTGTGTTCTATCTGACTTGTGAACATCAATCTATTTTTTGTAGTAGGTAGCGTTCGCATTCTTGACCCTTATGATGATCGTTTCGGCATCTGGAACTGGAATATCTCTCGTCTCGTTGGAATGCACGGGCGAAGCCAGAACTATGGAATGCTTAAAATGTGTTGTATTATCGTAGATAAAACGTTATTGTTTTATCTGAAGATCTGCCTATGTGTCCAAGTATCACAAAATAAGATAGTATATTTCTTTGCACGTTTTGGGTACGTACCTAGAGTTCCTACGACGACGAGTTTACTGAACTTCCGGCCCAGTACTCTTAGCTTTGTAACTAATATTTGATATTACTACTTAGTGGCAAATATAATATCTGGGGACGTATTACCATCTCTAACGACCCAACTCAGCCTAATTGAATCGTTTTAGTGTCAAAGAAGGTCAATGTATGGAAAAAGTGACATTTGACAGAAAAACAAACCAATTTAGGTCAAGTTGAATCGCTATTAATGTTGATAATACACCTGCTGCGCTGGTTGTTAATACATATCTACTGGATGTAAGTAAGGAACATCGTAACGAAAGCGGCGGGTACCATTGATTCTGTACTGTACGCGCTGATCTAGTAAGTACTACCACAGAACCACTGTTAGTACGGTAATTTTGAGTATTTTTTTTCAAAAATGTTAAGTACGACTGCTCGCAGTTTTTTATAACTTGTTTACTTGAAAAGAAAGTCGTAGGTAACTTTATTTTAAAAGTCTGACGTAAAGATGGTTTTTATGAGGCTTCCTTTGCGTCATGCTCACACCTCGTGTATCGCTCCGTCTGTTTCTTCTGTTCGAGGGCCTAGATTCTCGGCAACATGCCTTAAATGGCGTGATCTGTCTCTATGAACCAATTAACTGAACGATAATGTACTAAGGGACAGTTTTGTCACATGTAGCCATGGTAGCCAGGTATTCGATTCCAAATTATGCACGCTTGTATTATGGAAACCAGAAAACTGATATAATAGGCAGGATACCTTCTTTTATTTTACTAAATATAATAGGTACATACATAGTATACTAGACTCAGGACAAAGGACAAACAGACATTTTCTTTCATACACAATTGTTTGTCCTGGGTGGGAAATAGTGGGAATCGAAGCCAAGATTTCCGCGGCGTGGTAGTTACCCTACCTGGGGTTACCTATCACTACTGTGAAGATCTTATCATTTACCAACCACGCCAACTGACCCCGAGTGTGAAGAAAAATAAAAAACGCTTCCTTAAAAATATTTTTCTTTATAGGAATTGGAAGAGCGCCTCTCGCGGAATACTTATGCAACTAATTTCTTTCGTACAACATTTTGGTAAACGTAAGTGTTTTGTAACGTCTTTACACTCGTGGCGTGGTTGAAAAGATACACACAAGCAATGTTAGGTCAAACGGACTTCTATAAATATTTCAGTTTCACCTTGTGCCGTAGGTCACTGAAACCTTTACGTAGTTTGAATTAAATGTATCAGATAGATAAGTACCTACCTAAATTCTTTTAATTTCACCCCATTAGCCAGCTATTTACCATCGAGCTAGCGTTGCTAATTCGATGTTATCTCGCCGGCTTGGCATAACTGAGAAGGATCAAAGAGGCGTTAGTCGCAACCGGCCGCAAGTCACAAGGCTAGCAGTATTTCTCGGAAATAATCGAACAGAGCGACGAGCCGTCACGTTGGTTGTTATTATAAAACGGCAAATTACACTGTAGTAATATGTAATTTTTCAACAAACATCGTATCATGGCAAGGCACATTTATAATTTAAAAAAAAATACTTTAGGTACCGTCCAGTGTAGAATGAAAATTGGACTTCAACGTACATTTAATCACTGTTCTTGCCCACATTACCACGTAGATGACGTAGGCGATCATTTTATAGTTATACCAACCTGATACTCCCAATCAAACCAAACACAAGGGTTGTTTTTGGTTTTGGTTGGCAGTGTAAGCTAGGCTAACCTTTACACGCAAGTAATAAATGATCTTTTATGGGTTCCTTTTTTTCCTTTTGAGGTACGGAACCTTAAAAAGGACTTATTTTGATGACAAAGCCAATGAATCGCGTGCCCATTTGTGTTACACCTAAACTAAGTATTTTGATTTAACAAGGGTCTTATGAAAGCTGCTACATACCTACTGCACTCCATCGACAGGAACTAAGTGGAATGCAATGCAGCATAGGTTATTTGCTGCGTCACTGAGTGCGTGCCCTTCGTTGACTCACCTTTGGATTATTTCATACCTACAAACACACCTATATATATGTATACACACACACTGTTGAGTGAACAAGAGTAAGGCACTGAGGTGGCGTGATGTATGATTAATATGTAGTGTACCTACCTACTTCATGTCTCTTCTACTGTAGAAGTTCTACATGCTTTGCTGATGTTATTACCTACAACATGTATAGGATACATAGATAGGATGGCATCTTTTCGACGACAATGTTGGACGCCGTATTGAATAACTTTTACTTTAGAGTGCTTTAGATCCAAAGTTTAGAAACTAAGAAAAAAAATTGTTTGCATAAGAACCTATTCAGCCAAACAAAGTTCATTTCAAACCTAACGTAGGTACATAACCGATAACATAAAAGTGAATAGTTAATGTGGTAAACCCAATAAACTGATAATGTATGCGCATGTATCGAATTAATATTGGGAAGAATATGCCATGTGCGAGAGCCGAGACAGAGCGGCGGCGGCGCGCGCAGCGACATACGCATTGCATGAAGACGCAAGCGCACGGCACATGCATGCCGTAGCTCCAGCTAGGTAGGTACCAGACAGCCGTATCGGGACTATCGGGATCGAGGACGTGCGTGTGTGTCAAAGAGCGCCCAATATAATACCACATGTATAATAATTAAGTATCTACACACTGTGTTATCGCTGGTACACAACCACACTACAATGTCCGACTGCGCGCGGCGCGGAGCATGCCAGACGAAGCGGCGGCGGGCGGCGCTGCGTCGCGCGACTGCGCCGCCCAGACCGTTCGGCGCCTGCGCTCACAAAGGACTTATTGTATTCCTCGCCGTCGATTCTATAGAAGAGACCCTTAGCTTCTTCGTTTTTTTTTCTGAGAAATTCCTGATACTAGAATGACACTCAAACAATGGGTTTCCGTCCCTTTATTGGCACCTCATTTTTTGTCCCACCTTAAAAATGGACCTACCGAAGTTCTAAACAAAATCACAACCTGTTTTAATTTAATGTGCGGCAGAAAATTCGCCGCCCTCTTGTCCTCAATTCATGAGTTTTTTCATATATGTAGTTTGTATTCTCGGTTGATTTAGAAATTTTAGGCTAATGGCATCGAAATATAACGTGGCTAATGGCTATTTAATACAAGGCGAATTTAACATTCGACTGCGACTAGGGCGTCTATTTATTCGCGGCAAATTCTGATCAAATTGCGTAAGAACAATGCAATAGTAGACGCGTTAGTTAGTTGTTTGTTAAGACAATATGGTAGGTAGTTCATTTAATGGGTACCTAAGTATATCTGAGTAGGTACAGTTCAGGTGCGGCTGGGCAGACGCCTACGACGACCGGCACCGGAGCGCTCTAACTCACCAAACGGGTTTCCTCTCACTGACGACCATGCCATGCCACGTTAACTACTTACTTGGCTGACCCATAGATACTCGTAGATATAGCAAACGTGGATAATATAGGTATTTTTTACCGCCAACATTTTTAATTTTCTGATGTTTTTCTGAGATAAAACTATATTCATAACATTTTCTGTGTGCCTAATTTTATATATTTTTTTTCTATTAATGTTCGTTAATTACCTAATTAACAAATATTAATTACCTATGTTATTTGTAAAGTGCGGTGCGATTAACACACCTACTATGGAATACATAGTCCTTACCTAGGGTTTATCTTATCATAATTTAGGTAGGTAAGTATCTATAATAAGAATTATTGCGCAGTTACATACAAATGCAATTATTTGAAATAAATCGCTATGGAATTTCATTGTGACGTTTTGTTTCTATTCATTGTTTCCCACGTTTCTTGAGAGCTGAGCTGACCACTTTGAGTTTCAAATGTAGTGTAGTTTATTAGTATGATGTCAACACAGCGAAATGTTATCTACATCCGCCTGTGGTGTGGGGTCTGCTTCATGCCATGACACATTGAGAAATCTTAATGTAGGTAAAGTTACAACTTGTGGTGTGACTTCTTTCTTAATCACAAATAAAAATACTAATTATATCGTCCTATAATTCGTAATTTGATAAGATAAAATAATAAAGATAAAGATTTATAAGATAGGGTTTATTAAAGTACTCAGGTATTTGTAATTGCGTGCGATGCATGTAGTACATGTGCTTATTGAAATCTTTCCTTGAAATTATATTGATAAGAATAGCTTGTTTTGCAGATATATTATTTTATCTTTCGATTAATTTATCCTCCTTCACAAGGATTTACTATTTAATTAAATGAATTTGCGTTGTGACATAACATAAGTTACATAATTACTGTTATGATACATATAATTAGGTAGGTACCTAGACCTCTAACTGTGCCCCGTTTCTCCCGGCGCGATAGTTGATGCAAAATACTTAATTCGGTAATAAAGAACATAGATAATACGTAGTATATTATTTATTCTATGATAATACCATCTCAATGAATACGTTTCTTGTAACCCTTCAGTTCCAGAAACGTTCGAAACTCATTTAGGTATATTACGTTTAGGCCTTGATAAGACACATATATAGGACCATCAAGTGTTACAGTGAAAGTACTGTATTTAATTAGTTGACTGGAGTTAATTAGTAAGTTAGTTAACCTTTTAGTTAGTCGTCGTAAAAATATCTTTGATACTTAATATCCTGGGATATATGCCGGTATGCGTAGGTTAGTTAGTTATATAATATATTGACCAAAATCATGTAGGTATTTATTAGCCAAAACCATAAAATTGTACACACGGCCACAGACCAAGCTACACATTTTTGTTGCAAAATAGCATCTATTACAACCGCATAAGGTGCCGCAGTGTGTAGCTGTAGCTTGATCTGTGGCCGTGTGTACATACTTACCTACCTAAATTGATTTCAATAAATAAAAAATCGTTCGCATAATCATACTTATTACTGAGTCGGGTTAGATGTTTGAATAACTTCTTTTTTTACCCTAAATTTCAACTCAATTGGTCCAGTAGTTTAGACGGATGTACAGACGACAGATACACGCACGAGTGATCCTATAAGCGTTCCGTTTTTCTTTTTAAGGTATGGAATACGTAAAAAAGAAACGTTTAAAGTCAAGTCATGTCATGAAATGATATTTGGTGAATAGTTTTTTGTCAAAATGATAGCTAACCAACCATCTGTGAATTCTGTGATAGATCATAGAGCTACAAATAACTTATTGCATTGAGATGGCCGTGGTCCGCTCGCCGCCGCCCGCGCACCCGGCTGGCCAGGCGCCACCACAACACCGACCGACTCGCGCGGTCTTGCGTAACGCATGCAATGCAACTAACCAGTAACCTAACTATAGCCACTTAGCCACCTACCTATACATTCATTTTATGATCTAGGTTATAACTAGTTCATACAGCAGACTCAAAGTAAAAACCCAAAAGGTGGAATTATTACGTTCCGTATTGTTAAGTAGGTACCGACGTTGTTTATCCAAATTGCATCAGTTTGTTCTGTTATGTTCCAAAAAATAATAAAATCTTTGATAAATTATAGGTAAGTACCTATGTAGGTAGATATCTACATCATACATTACATACGTTACTAATTTTAAAATATTATTTTCATCTGGTAACACTAATAATAATAATCTTAAGACCTACTTTTTGCATGAATGCTAGGTATGGTTAGTTGAACCATCATAATTTCAAGGTCTGTGCAGACTGCAGAACTATCGCGATACCAAGTCTGGCCACTGATAGTAGGTACTTACTTGGATTAACGGTTGGGTTGGGTTGATTAACTGGAGGAGAATTTAATACGATAATAATGAACTTATTAATCAATTACACATTATGGCTACATCAATAAAATTACGCCTCAGATTACATAAATAATAATAACCTATTGTAACGCCTTATGTTTAACGGATCACCAGATCTAGTAAAATGTACACTACATAGGCTCCATAGGTTACATAGGCTATAGGCTATAAATTCAAGAAATGAATCGTGGCAGATTAGTAACCTTTTTAGACCTCCAGAGTGGTGCGAGGCGCAGGCTGCTGCTGATCGGTGCGTCTTGGTGCTCGGCTCACTCGCTCAGTCCACAGTTTTACTAGTATTTATCACTAACACTTTTCTAGTCTGAGTTCGCATGCATCATATTCACGCGGTCGATGACGTGTCTATGCTCGAAGAATTCACAACTTCGATACAAAAATAAATATCCACCTGAACATATCGAGCGGGTCGCATCGTTAACCGACGATGTTGCATGTCCTTAATCTTTTTTTCTTCTGGATTTGATGGCTTGATGAGTCCAAGTGCATGACTGATAAAGATAATTATAAATTACTTCATTCCACAGTACCTTGAAATCACCATTCACCATTAGATAAAGTTATTGCGTTATGTGTCAGAGCAAAGTATGTTTGTGCTCTAACGGATGTTGAGTAATTGTTATAATACCTATATAAACTAAGTGTATACCAATATTATATGATGTAGGACTCACCAATATACATATATATACCTATAGTTAATATTTATTTTAGTTGTGGTTAGTACCTTATTAATTACTATAAAAGATGCATGTTGCATGCAACATTGATAGGATATAAGTAAACAAATATTTGCTGTCATGATCGAATGTATTTTATCTAGGTAACTCTTTTGATCTACTTTATAATATTTTGCTTTTTTATTACATTACTCTTTAGCAAGCTTTTTACCTGCGTTAGTATAAAAGTGACACAATCTAATAATTTATGTATACATTGATAATTTAACCTATGGTTAAACCGTACTTGAAAATTAGTAAATTGTTACTAAGTAACTAGGTACCTAGCCCATCCATACTACGTAAGTAACATTTATTGGCAACGCGTACTGGCGCACGTAGGCGCCGCCACCTGTAGAGATATGAAATTATGAAATCATATTATAAACACAGTACTTATTGCAGGAGTGTGTAGGTTCACGAACATAACTAATATTAGACAAGTCACCTCTCTTTGATGTTAACCTTATTGAAAAAAGAAAGAACATTTTTAATTCTGTCAGTTTAATCCATGCCATCGTAATGTACGGGTAAATAGTCGTGACCAATAAAGCGCTTAAATTCACGTTGAAATATGTGATCGGACTAAACTAACAGGAATAAAATATCTTGCATCCCTTTCTTATATTTACTATTAGAAAGAGATATAGTGAGATTAAATTTGTTTAGTTCGTAAACAACAGAATCGGCACCACTATGTGTACATGTAACTAATTATGGTTGTTTCTATGCAAATAAGCAATTTATCGGTTTACATGCGCAAACAAGTAGCAGCCGAGAACAAAACTTGCAACATTTATATGCAGGTGAACAATATGATTATTTATTCTAACTGAATGCAATCTATATTCATCATGAGCATATCGGCTCGACTCGACCATGCTACTGACCGCAACCGCAGCGCAGTGTAATCGAGGAGCATAGAAGATGTCGCGTATTATTTAGTTTACCTTGGTCGGTCGGGTGATAATGTTAAAACAATAAACAGTGACAGTTGCTCTACAATCTTCGTAGCACTATATTTGGAAATGATGTAATCGAGCGGACGTCGAATGTTCGCGGTGAATGACTGCAAAATTGAAACTCAAACATTTGTTTGGTAGCAGAGCTACGTGCTTGGAAATACGTTCGTTGGACACGTGACACGATGACATTACCTCTATATACTTATCTGATCGATTTTGACATAATGTACGAGATTTTACTAATTCACATCTCAATAGAATCTCGAATATTTACCTGCTAACTAACCTAATTATTATCACAGTTTAACTATAACTGTGTTATTATATAACTATAGTATACTTACTCCGCTCTCTGGTTAGATTGTGATCAGATTTTATCCAAATCCGTTCGTGATTGAGTAGGTCGTAGCAAGCAAACAACAACACAAACTCTCGTATTATAACATTATTTGCCTAGGAGCTCATTTTATGATCATGCATACATGAATCATGATATGTTAGTAAGTTGTACTTGTAATAAATTATGTACTAATAGTTTAGCATATACATATTATACGATTTTACTAAACAAGATAACAATGCAATAGGTAGGACCTACTCGGTGAACATTTATTGTAGATATCATATTGGATATTTAAATAATTCCATTGCAAAATCTATGAAAAGGGTATATAGATAGAGAGCAACGGTTTAACTAGGCTGACTAGGTGCATAAACTATGTTTAGCTCGGACGGGCGCGTAGGCGGGCGCCAAGCGTGATTGCGCGTCGCTTTGCTGCGTTGCTTGCGCTTGCGCTGCGCCCGGACCGCATCCCACACGCATTCATTACCGCACGTGCTACAAATAAATAATACGACGCAATTAATACGATAACGTTTTATTTCACATTATACCTACATCCAAAGTTCACTTACAATCTTACCTACCTCATGGCTCTTCATTGCAGTAAGATATAAACGTACAAAGTCCAGTGCTTGCTCGTGTCCAGTGTTGGCTCCAAAGGAGGTGTAAGAGGCTCGAATAGAGCCGTATTTTACTAAAGGATCTTTTCGTATTCATTATAATAGCACAGAATAAAGATGTAACCTACTGTTATAATAGGTACCTATTTAATTTAATGAAATAGGTACATTTTCTTATGCCTTAGCCAACATTTTCCAAAGCAGTTAATAGCTCTACTGCTACCTAGGCAGTAGAGCTATAATCACGCACCTATAAAGGTAGTCAGGAATCTATAGGTTCGTACTGTAAACTGTTTGTACAATGATTCATAGATGGACATTTCTACGTAGATACTTCTGATTAGAGTAGTCGGTTAGTTGGTACGTGCGTATTGTTAATAAGTATTTTCATAAGATTAAAACTCAACATTCGTCGAATTTATGTAATTAACGTAGACGTTTTCCTTAAGCGTTGTAGAAAGCTAATGTGGTCGTGAATGAGGCGAGCAAGACTTGTGTAAGTAGGTATCCACTGATACTCGCCGAGAGGAAACGGCGCCGGCGCAGGTGAGGTGAGATGATCACAAACCGGTTGTCAGCGAACGGCCGTCTCGCCATTGATCGCCACCTCGACCATTTTGACGCAGTTTTTTTCGAATTATCTTTTTTAATTCTATAAAAAAGTACCTAACTACCATGACTGGTTTGGTACTATCCATCACCTACTATTAAAGTTCGTTTTGCCTCAGATTCATGCCTAATTTATAATTATTTTGTTAATTAAAAAAATCTCCCAAATTTCTAAATTTAAAATTTGGGAGAGTTACGTAAACATTGACTTATCGGCTGAGATGACGATGTACCAAGAATAAAAGATAAGCAATCTTAGGTAATTAACACTTATGCATGCCAAGAGCGAGTCTTCGATCAACTGCATTATAGTATAGCTTATGCCTAAGCATTTAAACGTAGTGGTTATAAGCTCTTTGCTAAGCATTATTGACTCTAATCGGTAGAGCAAACAATGTGGCGCATGCGCACAGAATTTTTTATGAGTGTGAGAGCGCGCGTCGTTAGATAGATACCTACATTTTGAATCTATTTGTTCATGTTGCTTAAATATTGCAAAATCCGTGTTCTCTAAACCCTAGTCTATGTCTATGAGAAGAGTCAAAGTTATTAAACAGAACTAAACACTAATGTATGCAATTCAGAACCTCCAAACCGCGACTAACGCTTTAGGCGCCTGGTTTCGGAAATGAAGCATCGAAATCAACCCTACCAAAAGCCAGGCTATCTTATTCTACAGACCCTACCAACGAGATACCCCCACCCCCTAAAGGCACCAATCTCCTCTATTCGGTGAACCAAACCCCTGGGACAGGCGAGCCAAATATCTCGGAGTAATTCTCGATGATCGTTTGACCTTTGATGCTCACACGCGCACCTTTGTGTTAGGGCGCCTCCAGTTTTTATTAAATCGTAAATCTAAAAATGCCCTTAAAAAGGTTAGACTAAATACCGCGTGTATTCGCCCCATTATGACCTATGCTACTGCCGTGTTCGCACATGCAGGCATGCAGCTGCTGCACGGGTCCTTCAGGTGATTCAAAACCGTTTCATGCGCAAAACCCGTGGTACATGCGTAATGAAAATCTCCACATTGACTTAGGTCTCCCCACGATAAAACAATTTATAAAATGCACCTTACGCAGATTTTTAATCACCGCAATCCTCTGATATAGTGAATGCCGAAAATTACACGCCGTATACTCCGTATTCTTAGACCAAGTAAAGCCCTCAGCGATCCGGATGACCCTATTAGGTACATTAGCTCAGATCTCAGCTGACGAACCTAGTAAAGGTACACAAAACCGAATACGCTACCGTCCTCGACGGCGAGGACCGCCGCCGCGTCGCCGCGCGGCGATGTCCCACTCAGTCTCGTCCCGTTCAAGCGGATAGAGCTGCCACTAGTAATTCGCCCGCCCCCAATTAGTCGTCACTCGTACTAAGCCCTCCCTCTCCCCCGGTAACGCCCTGAGCCGAGGTTCGTATCCCATTCAGGGGTGCCCTCAGGCATGGTTACCTAAATGTTGCCAGGCTGAGAGGCCTCTGCGCTCGCCGATTTGTCCGGTAAGGTTGATGCAGCTTGCAACTTTAGTCGTTTCCAAAAAAAAAATATCTAAGATAGATAAGTAAGTACATTGAAAAATCAATGCCAAAACCACACATCTATTGATTCAAGAATCCGGTCAGAAACATGCCTGCCATTTACCTTAGTGCACAATAATGATTTACCTACCTTCTTCTTGTTATTTAATCAAAAGGATATTTTCCATTATTATTATGATATTATCACGTATACCCAGGAAAATTAGACGTACAGAAAGACAAGTGAAGGATAGATACATTATAAACGTAAGTAAATCTAACTTCTTACCTAAACCTACGAGTAATAAGGCGACTCTCACAAGTCTCATGAAATCGAATACCCAATGAGGCAAGTGAGAGCCCATTAAGATCCGACAGAGGCCCAGTATTGATACAGTTATCAACGCAACAATCTCAAGAGATATATTACGACGCTCGAACAGGGCCCCTATTTGGTTGACGCTTGAAACGCACGTGTGCCTGACACAGCTTCTATTCGTCACATCTCAGATCTCGTTTATACAATTATCAACTTTCCTTCGTACGCGAAAGAATGATATTTCAGCGTGTCGAAGTGAATATAAGTCATTATTATTTTGCTTGTTACGAACTATTACGACTGAATATTTTATAGTTATGTGCTTGTTTAAGTAAACACAAGCGTAGATAATACAAACAAGGCGTAAAATAGTTGGATGAGAAACCCGGCGCATATGCCGTTTAGCGACTGGGTACATGTTCTTTGGTATGCAGCGGCGTCGATGTGTCTGTGGTATGATTAGCTTATTTTATGAGCAGCAACCGCTCGTCTGTTTGACACACGGCAATGTAGGTACACGAAGATACTGTAAACAGTGAGCTTGGAACAAGCAGCAAGAAAAAATTGAACCTACAGTTACCTACGCTATCTTAACTTTGGTTAGATTATGTTCTGAAATTTACGAACAAGCATCAATATTTTCTTTATTTGAATTTGATAAAGTACCTATAGGTTTTTCTCAGAATTAAGAGTAGGTATGTAATAGAAGTAGTGGGCGATACGAGATGACTACGCTCGTTGTTGGCCTCTCGACGAGGGCCTTCACTGTCCACGACGCAAAAACGATGGAATATTTCGCGAACACCATGATGTCATGGTGGATTACATTACTGAGTACTACGACATTGCTAGTCTATCAATAAGTAGGTACATAGTAACAGACACCAACAACTATCTTGTGGTACTCTAACCTACAGTTTACTTATTGTTCTCGTTGAATCTACTATTATGTTTGTTTTTCAATAATAATAGTCAGGTACCCTATCAGATCTCTGCTACTCTGCCTAGTTACTGACAAGGGTCTTAGGTATTATATATATTTATTTAGAAGATGAGAAAGCGTACTTATAGGTAAGTACCTAAGTACCCTGTTTATGTAACCCAGCAAACCCCTCATATAAGTGTTATTTCCTCTTTCCTAGTCGTTATACAATGACAAATATATAAATCTGTCCGCTTCTAAAATGCAATTCTAATGTGCTTGCTTATGTGTGCGTATTTTGATATAAGTTAAATCCTGTTAAATCATTCTAATAATAAAGCTGGTTGTAACAATCATTCGTGTGTTGTTTTTATCTCAAAATAATTATTATGTAGCCTACCACCTACCCATGTCGTGATGTCTCGCACCGCACCAAGTCTATAACTTGTTTTATGCCGGCCATATACGTTCAAGTCATTTGATATCGTATTTCTATTTGATCAAACATTTTGATTTAGAGTTGAATTTTTCAAAATTCATATTTATTCACGTCACTTGACAACTCATATTTGATAAAATTTTCCCACAGACGTTCATGTCCATTTGATAAAACTGTTTGATCAAATTATTTGAACGTCTATTGCCGGCATTAGTGTTGTCGCCTGGAGGGGCCTCATATTAGCATGGATTAATTCCAATCAAGTGTATTTGATCCGTAGTTGAAAGAGCGGTGTTCGTTAGCAGACGGACTCGGACTTTAGAGGTACCAATCCGGTTTAACGTCTTCTCTCCACCATATCTATATAGCAATCACTTTCTGGTGAGAAGCTGTTCATAATATTTCAAATTTGAATACAAACATAGTGTGAATACGAAAAAATAACTATGCCTTATCTATATGTGTATATTATTAGCTTCCGCCCCGCGGTTTCACCCGCGTTCCCGTGGTATCTTATGTTTTCCCGAGATAAAAAGTTGCCTATATGTTATTCCAGGGTATGATCTATCTATGTGCCAAGTTTCATCCAAATCCGTTTAGTAGTTTTTCCGTGAAAGAGTAACAAACATCCATATATCCATTCCATACTCACAAACGAAGCCGTTTTTCGAAAGAAAGAAAACAGATTTTGTCACGTAGACCCGTTCATTTGAGAAGTGTATATAAGTAAGGATTTTTTAAAATTTTGTAATTAGTTACCGCAGCGTTGGAAACGGGCCCTTTATGCAATTTTAAGAATCTTAATATCTCTGAAACCGTAAGGCCTAGAAGTCTGAAATTTTTAATGTAGCTTTTACAGTAAAAAAATATTAGATACGGGTGCGAGCGAAATTTCATGCGGTATAAAGTTATCCTTTAAGTATATCTATTTTCTGCACATTAATATTTTTGTAATATTATTTTTTATAAATCTATATACCCATAGCAGGCACTATAGGAAACAGAATTACAAGAATAATTGCTCGTTTAATAAACAACACCTCATCAAAACATTACAGTAAAAAAGTGCCAAGTTCTTTAATTAAAAAAAATATATTGAATTACGCTTTGAAATAGATTACCTTACGACATACGTCATAGATTTCACGATTGAAAAGATATTATTATATATATCTAAATAAATATAAAGTGTAAACCAACATAAGTTTTATAAATAAAAAATAGATAATTAATTCCTCATGTCCCTAGTATGTACCTCGGTAGTACGTAATTACAGATGCAATATCAGCAATAAAATCTTAATAGGTATTTCAGCGGTTCTTAAG
Organism: Tethea ocularis; assembly: GCA_963555595.1. Taxonomy (NCBI): domain Eukaryota; kingdom Metazoa; phylum Arthropoda; class Insecta; order Lepidoptera; family Drepanidae; genus Tethea; species Tethea ocularis. The sequence continues at coordinate 9,848,065 of OY741960.1, read as the reverse complement.
TTTCTTATAATAGAATAACTTTATACTAGAATATTATGATACCTATTATAGGTATTAATATTAACAATACATCTAACGTTTAATTAAAATTATCGAAACATGTGGAATTTTTAAAACTTTATAGGTACAATAAAACAAATGGTGCGCAAAGGGGAGTCGGAACGCTGTTTTCACGGTCGCCGGACGCGGGTGAAGCAGGCGCGGCAGGCGGCCGTCGTTCACAACAAAAAAACAACTTTCCTCGAAACGGGCGATGGCGCTAAGCCACCATCGCAATCCGAAACGTTACAACTGCCCGTCCATTCTCTGTCACTTAAGATCTTGTTTCCCCGTTACAGGTTGGGCCGAAATAACTTGTTGATGTTCGTTGCGGGCGGAGCGGGTGTGAGCGGGTGCAAGAGGGGGCTAGCGCCGTCGAGCGACGGCCTGTCTACGGCGGCAAGTCGGCGACACCCTGTCTGCCACGGTCTGTGGTGCTGCCGTTCCGTGCACATTCCTATCCGCCCGCACCCCTCAACACCCGCGCTGTGAAGTATGGCAACGTCGCATGCAAACTTGTTTCGTAAACGGATGTGGCAGCGACCGGGGCAGGGCATTATCACTTATCCTATTCTAACTTGTATATTTAGTTGGGAAAGACAAAGCTAGCAATAGTGGCGCTACGTGCTATCGGCTCCCACTTGCGGCATTTTTTCACGCCCGAGAATGAGGCGAGATTACTGCCATAAGCGGCATTCACACTTACAATCATATAATATAATACATATTTTAGTATATTCTACATAAAACAAAACTGACATATATTTTTAGGTCCTTCCATACATTGTAATATAATGTTCATTTTACAACAAAATAAGAATTAATGATAGAAAATTATGTAGCTACGCACATGAGCAGGTATTTAGAATGAATTTAGGCTTTGAATGGAATATACATAATATAAGGATGTTGTCTTTTCCTAAATTGACTGACAAATAGGAATTCGTAAAGGTTGTTTCTAAGGATAAAATTAATGATGAACTGAAATATTTTATTTCTTACAACATACGTTCGGGATGAAAAAAATGGCTATGCGGGTATGTTGAATCGTCACACATTTTTTTAAGTAAGCTTCATTTCTATCGGGTGTCCCACTACTCTTCAGTAGTTTTTTTTATTCAAACATAGATATATATCAATAGTCAAACTCTAACGCATTATTCTGAATGTTGAAAACTGCTAGTTATTTACAACAGGTACTCCTAACTCATTTGGTACCAACTTTTCTGGATTATTACAACTATCCGTAAACTTATAAAATTCGGTCTGAGCTGCTATCACATAGTTGTATATTTTTATTATTTTAGTATAAAAGTTAATTATAACTTTTATATTTGTTTTACTATACATCTCGTTCCTTTAATAAACAAAAACCTATGTTAGCTATAAAAAAAAATTCAATGTGAACAAGACTCAAGTGGTATACGAGGCTCGCCTCGCACACTCACGCACAACGGGCAGGCAGCGGCGCGCCACCAACATCCGTACCGACCGCGTCGAGTCGAGTGAGCGAGCAGTCAGTTCGGCGCCGACAATCGCCACGCGCACACGTTTTCAGTTCAGAATGGCCGCTGCCCATACGCACTCGGCCCCCGCGCCCTCAGACCGTCGTCCTGAGGGCCGTGCTGGTTCCCGTCGTATCTTCCCACCGCAATTCAAGCTACAAGTACTAGAAGCATACAGGAGAGACGCTCAATGTCGTGGTAATCAACGAGCCACAGCCAGGAAGTTTGGCATTCATCGTCGTCAGATCCAAAAGTGGCTACAAGCAGAACCCGCTTTGCGAGCGGCACTTTTAAGACGTGCTCCTCAGCCAGCACCTTCACCACCACCGTATGCAGCGGGCTCACCAGAAAGCGCGCGTTTACCTTCACCACCACCTGCAATGTTACCTACACAGGTACAGGTGCCCACACCTTTACCGGTTCAGGTGTCTATGCCACTGCCAGTTCCAGTACCTGTGCCTTTGATTGTTGTGGAGCCGATAGACCTCTCTGTGCGTAGGCCAACCCCAACGCCTGCTGCACTTCCAACTTATGCACCACCTTTGGTGCCAGAGCCACAACGCAAACCCTTCAAACTATTTCGGCCATATCTATTAGAAGATGAGAAAGAAAAACGACCAGCATTGGCATCACTACCAGTGTCCAGCGGCGTGCACGTGTCTGCATTTGTTCCTGTACAGAGCGCTGCTGGTTGTGCCATGACCGCGTGCTCGTTAACGCGTTGGTGTTCACCCGCGCCTTCCTTCCCGGCTCCGCTCAGATGAGAAGATGCCATCGGGGCTCAGCCCCGAATTTCCTGTGATCTAGTCGCCGACGCCCGCTTGGCGCCACCTGGGGCGTAGCCCCCTATCTCCGTGCCTTAACATACACGCCATAGTGCATTATGCCGTCATCTTGAGATGACAGATTATTTTGTGTATAAAATATATGAATGTATTTTTATATGTGGGGTTTATGAAGCATACCTACATTTATGAAGATTGATTATTATATAGCTATTATTATTGTATAAATAAAAAGAGTTGTTTACTAAAATGAATTTTAATTTAAAGAAATTATTATTACTGTTCAGTCACCTTTACTTAGCAGGTAGCGCCGGCGCCATCCCAACCCATATCTACCTGTCTGTAAACTTAATCCCCGTTTTCATAAACTGTTCAATGAGTTTTTTCTTGGAGTACAAATTAATTTGAATTACGATTCTTTTGAACCTTTACTAGTTCACAACAAAAGACCCAAATAAGTTATATTTTGGTGCTTTTTTTTATAAAAAATATTATTTTTTGTAAATGCTAGTATTTTTATTTTGCATGTGTCGGATTATCTTTATTTAAATTTAAACAGAATCTTTGATTATTAAAATAATAAGTAGTAATTATTTTTAGACTTATTATTTAACTAATTTTTTTATATAATACAAAAATAAAATCACATGATAATAATTGATAAAATGAATAGGTAAGTCGATACCTATAGTATAAATATTAATGAGGTACAAGTACGCCTACAGTGAATCACGAACAATAGTAAAGTTATTAAAAAAACTTGGCCGTCGCACTACCGTGCCCTCTAAAAACAAAAATATGTCCGTCCACAATGTATCTTGTTTTGTGGTTGGATCTTAGGGAAGAAACATTGGGGAATTGGGTACAACTTGAAATAGTTCTACCCCAATGTTAAACTTTTTATATTTATCGTAATATGGTGTGTATTTTAGTTAATTAACCATATTTTTTTTTATTATTGTAGGATTTTTTTTCTAAGCTCTTTAGCTGGTTTCAGCTACATTTACGGGCTGACGCCAAGTAAATGCAGAGTTATTATTATTATTAGTTATAACTTGAAATAAAACTTTTGATTGGAATCGATTTTTGATACAAAATTTGGTCATACTTAACTTATGTATCTAGCTAAATAGTACCCTCCGTTCCTCCGTATAACCTATTTATTCTATGGTATAACTGAAGGTGGCCAAAATAAAGTTAAATTGATTTTACGAAAAAAGGTTTACAAAAATTATAAAAGAATCGCAATAGGTGTCCAGAATAAAATCTTTGAAAAATGTTCCCGAGAATATTTTGTTCCATTAGTTACTGTGGAGAAGAGTCGTTACCTATTGCATTTTGTAGCACAAATAAGTGTATTCTAAATTTTAAAATTTATTACAGCGTGTAGCTTGGATCCTTGCCTCTAAGATTAGATAATTCTTAAACTGTGACCTATTCATAGACTGTTACGAGGTCCAAAACTGCGTCATCGACATATGAATATCGCATACGAAATTTGCCGAATGTTGCAGCATCGTGTGGTAGGTAAGTAGCTAGGTATATCTGGGGAAATGTCCATTTTAGGACATATCTATCTACTTACCTCAAATATAATATACGCAAGTCTAACTAAGCAGTTTACACCTACTACCGCAATTTTTTTATCGTGGACATCGTTGTATTGGAGTTCAGGCTCTTGAATTTTTGTAGGATTATAGATAATGATCTACTATTATGACTATCCACCAAATATTATCAAAATCATGCACAAAAATGTCACGCACGATACACGAACTCATTTCACTTTACTAGGATAGGATTCCACTTGGATAGCTCTACCTACATAATCTATTCTATTACATTTATAAAAGAAAGTCGTTAGTTAGTCCAGATATATACATATACCTTCCTATATGATGTAACTAACACGACTATATTATAATTATTTCATCATCATCATGTCAGCCGAATGACGTCCACAGCTGGACATATTATCTAAATATATAAAAGGAGAGCGTGACTGACTGACAGATCTACAGCGCACAGCTCAAACCACTGGACGGATCGGGCTGAAATTTGACATACAGGTAGCTGTAGGCATCCGTTATGAAAGGATTTTTAAAAATGCAAATTTTAAGGGTATAAAATAGGGGATCGCTGGTGGAACCGCGGGGCGGAAAGCTTAAACTAGCTTAAATATTAATTTTAACTCAAGGAACCCCGAGCCCAGTAATATTATCTATAATAATATGGCTGGACATGGGATGGACCGATGATCTTTGATTTGTTGGATCGGTCTCCGCCCCGAATAGCATTCACGGATTTTTTTGGGTTTGGTATGTAAGTAGGTAGGTTGATTGATAGGTAGGTAGGGTAGGACAATGTCTGCTGGGTAAAGTAATAGATAAAATACAACCAAAAATAAAACGAAAACGCAACGTTAGGTACTTTGCAAATACCCGCCAAAAAGTTGGAGCAGAGTAGTATGAAATAATCTTGGACGATGACTAATAGCTGTGCTAATAGTGCAGTTGACGCCATGGAGTAGGCACAGTTTCAAGAACGTCTTGTTGATTGATACCTTTGGGCTTGATACCTTTCCAACAAAATTAGGGTGGTTTTGACGATGTAGAGCCACACAGAACCACTATGTTCTGTTCAAGTGCAGCCATCCGGCCACACTTTACTTAGATGCTTGCCAGCTTTTGTGCGCCTTTTTTTTATTTTGAAAGGACATGAAGGTGTTAGCCAGAGGTGGCTATAACATCCTTACCCGGACAACAAGACTTGTTTGTATTTAAATGAAAAAACTTTTAAAAAAAGAACCGCCTTCAAAGGCATAAAATAACTATGTAGGAACTGTAATCTGACAGTTTTGAAGACAGAAAGACCGTACCTAACCGTTAAGGAGATGTACCGTCCAATATCAGCTCAACAAGATGATGACTACCAGACGCAAATAGCTTTAGCATGAAAATCACGGCGCTTACGACATTTTGGTCGCGAAAAAACGACATCTCAATATATATTAGTTAATAGCGTTCTAGCGCTACTTATTTAAACTGTAATTATTGTTTCAGCGCTGCAGCGAATATAAACAAAATGGAGCATGACCTTTGCTTAGGATAGCTTCTCTATACGTAGTTATATACCTCAGTGGTTTAGTAAGACCTTTACGATTTATCATTAATTACTACTAGTCTACCATACCAACTTCCATAAATGTTTGCCCATCCTCTTTTAATTATATTTCGTAAATAAATATCAAAGAGAAATTTTTAATATACTAGTCAATAGAGCTTTGTATATAGTTTAGGATTATGTAAAAAAAATGAAGATGTCTTCAACGTCAATTGACATTTTAACCATCGATATGTACTTGAGAGCCAGTCAGCCTTTGATTTTGCTTTACTCGTAGTAGCGTAGAAGGTATGATGTTAGTATAAAGTACATTATAAAATGTCTATAGCAAAAATGTGTAATGGCGTCGTGCAGTCTGGTTGCGCGTCGAGGGCTGCACGGCCGGCACCATGCGTCGCGGTCGCTGCTCACCGACTCGGCACGCGGCAACTCGATAGGAATTAGGAACCTATGTCCTAAACTTCTAAGCACACAATCGGCACTTACCTTCTGTATTACTTCTTACGAAATTCAAACGCACATGACATGTATGGATGAGCTAAACTTATGTCAATAACGATACGAAAAAAAAATGTGTCCTGTAGGTACCTACCTAACCTACCAATTTAGGATAGGTAAGCAAAGACAAAAATATACCTAGCTACTTCATGAAATTGTGCAACAGATATAATGTATTTTCCATAGCTTCATTAAATAAAATATTGGGCCTATTTATTTTGGTGCTCGAATGTGGCCGGGCCAAGACTGAATTACGCTGTCGACTACTTGCTTGACTGACGTAGATCAAAGTGTAGGAATCATCTACCTCATATTCGAATAACTGAAAATTACTATAAGTAGGTAAGTACCTAATTATGCAGTTCAATCCGTGTACTGCATGGTAGTTGCATTGTATGCGCAGATGTCTGCAGTTTGAGTCTGCGAGTATGATATTTACGATCCTCTGCCGGACGAACGTGATGGCCCATAAAGCACAAGCATCAGCTATGATGTCAAGGATATTTTTGGCACAAGCAACAACAGGATATTCTCTTTGTTATAGGTTATTAAATACGGTCTAGGATAATAAAAAAGTCTGGTGTTTCGAAAGGAAAAAAAATACTTGGACAAATTAATTATAAGGATAAATTATAATGACCACCAAAAATAACGTTGTGATCTATAACCTCTATTACCTTAATCAGTTTAAAAAAAAGCAAGCAGATTGAAGAAAATATATAATTATAATTATTTCACTAGATTAGTCTAGTTAGATAATTATATCTAGACCATGTTCGTATCATTCCTAGTAAGATAGCTAGTTACTTTGAACCGCTTTCACATTACTATTATCACGGTAGGTAGGTACCCTAGGGATATAATTATATCACGGCTATAACTATGAATGTCAGTTTTACTGTTTACAATATCATAGGGTCAACCTTTAGTTAGGGGTTTATTTTTAATTTTTAGGTATATAATGATTTATCTGGAATAATTTACTTTTATAGGATGAGAAGAAGTTAAATATTTAAATGTCAATTTATAGGTATTTTTTTTTTTGAGGTAGGGTCGCAAATTGTAAAATTTTTGGTTCTAATTTCACGCTAAAATTGGGATTTAACTTTGGTCATAATTTTAAATTTTTGGCAATATCACAGAATACTTAATAGTACAACAGCAATATAAAGTGATTTTTTGCCGTTACATCTGATCTACATCTGGGGGGCTAAAACGGCCGCTCGAGCAATATTGCTATGCAATTCATATCTTGAATTTACATCAGAGCCAAATGCTTTTTAAATATTTTTTGGTGAAAATGCAAATCATTTTAATCAATTAATATACAATTTAGACAAATTACACCATAATCTGATGCTAAATGGTGGTTAGTTATAAACATAACCCATTAATTTTCACACTAAAGATTATAAGCTCTCACTCAATCATATTGTGTTATTTTTTCCTCAACAACTTGATTGTCAAAACTTGACAAACCGATTCATTCAGCCACTATCGTTTTTCAGTGTGAGCATAAAAAAGTACCAAGGTAGATGTCCGTTGTCTCATTTGACAGTTTGTTTTTTCAGCGCAAACAGAAACTAATTAGCTGCGGTGCCTTTGTTTGCCTCTTCCAGAAATCGCTTTAAATGCAAGATGTTTGTAGTTGTGCCGCCTTGACTTCAAATATGGTTTGCTTTGATGTTGATGTAGGTACGTATTATATAGACCAGCCCGGAGCACGGTACGGCATAATCACGCTGACATTATCTTATTCTTAGCTCAGCGACTTGTCGGATCACATCTCACGGGAACGGAATGTGGCCCTTTCACCACAGTAATGTAGGTATCTTATCTAAAGATGATCAAAATCAGAATGACAAGATATTACGCTGATTAAGTTTCTACTAACTCTCTGTCCGTCATCAACAGGTAGGTATTTGCGGTAAATTGCATCTAACCAGTTTACTAGCTCCATCCCGGTTCTTGGTCATAATAATAAGCAGCCGTATTTGATAAATACAAAAATACCATTTTTTTGTTGCAGTAGGTATTGGTTGCAGTAGGTTTCTTTATGGTACCTACGTAGGTATCTACCTAAATGACCTAGGAAATGCCATAGAAAAAGCTGTTAATACATAGGTATATACCTAGATAGCGACACGATATCACTTCACTAGGTATACAATACATACACTGTGCCCACAGTCTGTGGCACTACATTTCACCATCAGACATTCGTTGGATGAAAACTAAGTACCTACCTAGGTTCTTATCATCATGCTTCAACTTTGTGGATAGTACCTAGGTACTAGGTATCTAGATATTGCTCCTTTGTAAAATGTTTCTAACTAGATCATCTAGGTAGGCAGGAACAGTAAGCAGTTTTCATAGGTACCGTGAAACATGCCAACTTTGCCCACTTTTATCAAATATTTTCAATTTGAATTCAATTTTTCTATGAAGACGTAAGTATTTTCCTTCATTAGCTACAACCGTAAGATTATGTGCATGTGTTAGTATAACTAAATTTAATACTATTCAACATTTAATGCTATATTTGTTCGATTTCGTTGGCGGGCGAAGTTATCTGGACTTTTAGCCAACTTTGCCCACATCGATTTTTGACGTAAATATGGTCTTTATGCAGATGACATTAAAACCAGTACAAGAATTTTGGTAAAGATGGCGTTTACTTCATGAATGTAAACGACACTATGAAAAGTTTCTTACAAAAATGACTGGGCAATATTACCCTGACATTTTTTATCTTTTTCATACAATCTACATTTCACCTTTTAAATGTGCTAGGGTTGGCACATGGAAAGAATGTGTTTAGGTAAATAAAAAGAAAAACAGAAAAATTATTCACGCTTATTAGTATTTAATAAAATTTGAAATTATAATTAACACTTTTTCGATAAAGAAGATACTTAGGTACTATGAAAGAGATCAAGTCAAGTCAAGTAACTCGTATCATGTGGTACAAGTATGTGGTAGATAAATTAAATTAATACTATTTTTCTTAATTTGAAGACATACATTACACAAGTATGTATGTGTATACTTTAACCATAATTATGTAGAAGTTAATAAAAAAAATCAAGATAAGGTAGTTTTCCACTTTCAATTTATATCCTTAGGTAAAGTTATAACAGAAATCAATATTTTTGGGGTTATCTACTAGTGATTGATCTGAATCCACCCCGCAATAACAATATAAATCACATATTTTTTGATGGCACAATTGTTCATTTTACTAATTATAAACGTTCGGTTGGAGCGCGAAATTCAAATTTTATCACGTTTTTTGCAAATTGCAGCTCAGTTATAGGTCGTAAGTTATCAACATGTTATTTGCGACAAGAATGGTAGTATATTTACTGATTAATAACAAAAGAAATCATCAACATATTCCTCCAAGGTATATTAGTAACATTTTCATGAAATAGTCGTATATGTCAGTAATATTCCTTGGAGGAATATGTTGACGATTTCTTTTGTTTTGAAGTGTTTAAAATTAAATAAACTCGGTAGCGGTAAAATAAAAACGAAAAAAAAATCAAGCGTTCGTAATGTGCCAACCCTAAGCATTTTTTGATGGTGGGCAATGTTGTCAATCGTAGGTCAGAACATTACTAGATAACATTGCCCATCATCATAACTTTAGTTTTCAAGGACCTTACGCAATGACACTAGCATTAATGAACTCTACAAATAATTTACTATCACATGTTATAAATTAAACTAACCTGTGTTTTCACCATCTCACAGAATTTACTTTCAAATTTGCACGAAAATTTGCCCGTAACAACACGCACCTCACTTGACGAGTTCCAACAAGTTACTGAGCAAAGATAGCAACAACCACCGTAGTCAATGTTGCCATACATATGACCTATTTTGCACCAAAGTCAATAAATGTTGCCATAACATTAAGATATTTTTGCACATCAAAGATATGCTTATAAATTGTTCTTCGGGCAAAGTTTCCCTTGGGGGCAATATTGGCATATTTCACGGTACTGATAAAAAATCTATTATCTTATCTTATTTATAATAATAATAACAATAATAGAGCAACCTTTAAGTCCCTGAGAGCTGAACTCCTAAATAGTCGAAGTCACGTCACTCCTTAGCACATAAATAGCTCAAGTCACAAGACAGACGAGCCGGCGACGACGCGCGCGACGGCGGCGGGGGCGCGGGGGGCGGGGCGGCGCGACGGCGCTCGCGCACGCACAGCGCACGAATTGTGTGTGGTGAGATGTATGATGTCGCGATGGCCGCTCGGCTTGGCGCCGCCAACGCGGTCCGCGTGTTATTTCCAACGCCATTACTCACGTTGACTTCGACTAATTATAATATTCTGCGAGCTCACATCAAGGCTCGAGCTTGTCCGTTCGCGTATCCTGTACATTTAGGTAGGGTAGGTAGGTCCCACAATCAAATGCTTAGGCTTTTCACTCAGATTACTAACCTATTGTTTATAAATCTGTGGCTTTTCATAACTTATCCTATTTTAACCGACTTCAAAAAAGGAGGAGGTTAACAATTCGTTGGAATCTTTTATTATTATTTATTTTCATAATAAATTATACTTAGTTGTTATAGATAGTAGGTAAGTACATATAATAAAGTGTAACTTTATAACAGCTAACAAAAGTTTTAAGAACTATCGTGTTCAAGCTAAAGAGCCATAGTTCAAAGTAAACAATGGTACTATATAGATCGGTGAGATCAGAGAAGTGTCGGCGCCCGTTGAAACGGCAATTCTACGTAAACATGAGTGCGCAGTCATGTAGCGCAATCAGCGCGCCCCTTGACACCAGCGCCGATACCTTCTGATAGCGTTAGCGCGGCACTAACACATCGTGGAAGTAGGTAAGTACCTAGTTTGTGAGTACCTCCCTAACAATTAATTTGTATTTATTGACTCTTAATTGTGGGATTTGTGGGCCATAGAATAAATGCCAAGACAAATAAGACCAAGTAATCAAAATACGTATTATAAAAAAGTAAGTCACATGAATGGACTTACTTTTTAATTTTTAATCAACTTTTTATTATTTCAGTCTGGCTATGGTCTGGCTACGATAACAATGACTTGTAATATGTATCAAACAATCCGGATAGCTCGAGCTTAGTGTAAACGAGCATTTGCACATGGAAACAAACCACATTACATAACCCAAGCAAAGGAATGGGCAAAAGCTGGGCCTGACCACTCCTTCCTTCATTAGAAATTGACAACTATGAACTATTAAAACATTTTTATGCAGCAAAAATGAGGTAGGACACTATAATACTAGAAGTGCTTACTTAATGCTTTTTAGTGTTTTGAAGGCGGTTCTATTTTTTGATGAAAGTTTTTTATTTTAGTCCTGAAACACATTTTTTCGATATTAAAATTTTGAAACCGCGTGTATGTAAATAATCGGGATTATTTACTTTTAAGGATTTTTTTTATTCTGAAATTTCATAAAAATAAAAATTCAAGGATTGGTTTTGCCCTTTAGCCTGGTATTCGATTTTGTATTCAGTAATGTTACGCAGATTTACCAAAAATCATTTACAGGTGTTGGATTGATAGGTATGAGAAGAGGTTAGTACATATTATATAAGTTCAGGTACTTAAATTAGCTGTCCCCCGCGTTTTCTTGCACGTTCCCGGGATAATAAGTAGAGATGTACCTACTAGTCGATAAAGCCGACTATCCGGCCACTATCGTAGTCGGCAAAGAGCGCCGACGATCCGGCTTCTTACTTTGTATGTATTTCTCAATAAAATGTATGTATGGCTAATTACAACCTTGCTTGTTTATTAATATGTTTTCTGTTTTACATTGCCCACCACGAAAAATTATCATTGGTTATACTTGACTTTACGGGAATCATTGTCCAATTGTTAAAAAAATTCATACCTACATGAGATTTTCTTTACGACATGATTAAATTCTTTCAATTTGATGAACAATAACAGTATTATCAATCTTTACATAAAAATATTTTTTTTACACAAAAACACCGCTCTGATCCGTACAAAAGCAAAAGTCAAGAAACAATGCGAAGTAAACAAAACAGGTACCGACATATAAAACAAATCTGAAAAAAAGTACGGACCTAGAGTCTGTAGTAGCTTCTTTAATAAGAAAAAACTTAAACTGGTGTTTATACATGTGTTTTTTTTTTTCAAAATTAATGAGATTGCTGCCCGGGTAAGGCTTATTTGAAAAATTAAGTATACAGTTTTAGTTTTTATCAAAATCGAGACTCCGACTCAGCAATTTTCGCTATTCCCAATACGGATTTGGTCTACCACGCCCACTTGAAAAATACACCTGCTTAACAATAAGGAAAATCACAAGCAATCATTGAAGTACTAAAAGAAATGAATAATGTACCGGCACTAAGCTTCACAGTTGTGAAGGGGCTCGTCAATAGTCGGCATAGTTAATAGGCGTAACTGCGTAACTTCACCTTCACAACAAGGGTCAATGGTGCGACCGTAGGATCTGCTCACAATTTTTCAGGAACGACGACCGACCGTGACGCAAATGTTTTCGTTGCCAATGAAAGCACAAAATACTTACACAATTTCTTTTTGTAGGTATTGTTACCTACCTAACATAAACGTGCCAAGATATTAATAGCACTAGCATCATACGACAATACCAAATTTATTTTTATGTTCGTCAAGCGACTGGCGTTAGGCGTTGCGATAAATGAAACGGGTTCATAATATGAGTTTCCATGAGTTTTTAACGGTTGCCCTTACGATAAACTCTTGTTGATTATGCGCCTCCGCCACCCGAGTGTGCGGACCACCCGAGAGTGCCGCCAGTAATCGATGTCATAAATATTCGTGGCGCAATATAGGGATCATCCTTAGCGTGCAACTCTGACTCGAGATAAGCCTCGGATTCTTGTGATAGCTTCGCTACAAAAATCTGTTTGACTTTATTAATCCTATGGCTCCTCGTTTAGTGACTAATCCCTTCATTTATGATATTTTATTACTTGGATTACTTTTGTCTTTGCTAAGCGGCTACACTCGTTTCTTGCGTCATATTATAAATATTCAACTAAAGGGTATTCCAATATGGACGGGTCGATGTTGATAGTCTGTGGCGGCCATGTTGTTATGGCGGGATCTTTCAAATAGTTTATTATTTAGTCACTGATGCCAAATCATCATTGTAAGTTACACGAATGAGCAGCACATCCTAATGTCTAATCCTAATCCAAAAAAAACTTTTTTATCAAAATGAACGTTCGTTAATGAAAAGATCATGCGATTTGACCACACTAGACTTTTTCTTGTGGGGTTTTCTGAAGTCGCAGGTGCTATGCCAATAAGCTGCAAGACTATGCAATCGACTGATGCCCTCACAGTCGACATAAAATCTGATTCAGCCAGATTTATGCGGCAAAGTCATTGAAAATTGATCCTCTCGGGTCCGTGTAACCGTGCGAAGCCGCGGCGGATATTTATACCATGTCATATTCCATAAATAATAGCATAATTTCGTTAATACCTCACACACTGTTTCATTTCAACACACGCTTCCATCCGCCCTTATTGGAAAATCCTTTACATTAAAATTAATAGGTAAGTAGGTACCTATCGGTTTGTTATTAACTTTAAATATTATGCAACCCATATTCTTATCAATTAGTGTCAAATCCACATTATAAAGTAGATGACCTAGTTTTAGAAACAAAGAATGACTCAAACGGAGTGTCATTGTGGAAATATGCACGCCTATATATAGGTATATCCAGTGTAGGTACTAGCAGCTACTTTATTTTATTGTTATTTGTATAGTTACTAGGCCTTCAGCCCCGCGGTTCACTATTTCACTCCCTAATATCCGTAGTTCTCCCCTAGCTAGATGCCTACATTATAAAATGAAGCCTTAGGTAAAATTACTGATTTGTGCGTAATGAATTCTAATTAATCATTCAATCGCAAATTTTCGTAATCACTGTGTTTGTTATAAAATGTATAGAAACCTTTAAACAACCACTATAATAACAAAGGTAGTCATAGTCTTATCTATATAAAGGCAAAATACTGCACAAGCCAGCCTCGTGTATCTTTCTGTTCCTATACTCCGAAACCCGAGACAAACATTTGTGTGCATAACATCATTTGTTCTGTGGATATAGCAGCTATAGGTGAAAACCTAATAAATTGAATTCGTTGCCTTGACTTGCTACTGTTTAGTGCAGTTTTTCAATTCAGTTTGACATCAGTATGAAGAATATCCCAAGATTTTGTAATATAAATGTTACCTTTGTAACATAATGCATCGTTATTGTATTACTTGGACTAGAGCTAGTTTTATAGTTGTCATGTCAAATAACCACATCTCACCTGTAGACAGGTGTTTGCGATCACTTTGCTTTACCTACATAAATTACCTACACGAGACACAAACAACTATCATTTTGATAGGTAGGTACGGACAAGCTTCGTAATTATAATATAACCATTTAAATGAAGAACATAAGAAAAAATACCATTAGTGGTACCTACCTACCTATCCACAATCTGCGTATTGAAAAGCGGTGACTGAATGTCGATGTTATCGACACCCAATTCCACATAGGTTAAACTGGTTAGTTTAGCAGTTGGGTGCGCCAAGTAATTTGCTGAGAGGCGCAGTGCGTGCGGAACGGCAGCGGAGGTGGGGGAGATCAACGATCAGTGGTTCCGGGGTTCAGCGACAAGTTGTCTGGCAGGCCCCGGCGCCCGGCCCCGGGCTCCGCGTTGCCCCGCGTCCCGCCAGATTATTATGGGCTTGGGCTTGACACCGCTGCCCGCGCACCCCGCACCTCTGCCGCTCGCTTGCGCCCGCGCCATTATTTCTCAGAAAACGATACCACCGCAACGATATTTCTGACGCACACATTGACAAGGCGGTTACCACACTATTTTAGACAGAAGGATTTAATTTATAAGCCACACACTTAATTATAGTTGTATGTAAGATTACAATGATTACATACTGAAGAAGGTAAACTTCACATAGCTCACAAGCTAACGTCTAATTTCAGTACCTACTTAAAACTTTTGAAGGGACCCAGCGGGAAAGCGTATTATGCGGGATAGGGAAAATAAAACATTCATTTAGTAATTTTGTGTAGGTATTGCATTATAGTTACATACAAGCGGTCATCTATTATTTTCAAGCTTTCAGAAATTTTACGCATTTTCGCATATTATGGGGCCACTTACGGATAGTTTTAAAGCTCGTGCTTGATGATATCATTCCACTAAAACCGTCTCTAATTGTTGATCAAACTTTCCTACCTTTTGCCTTTTACTCATCACACCTTCTGTATTTTACGTTAATTTCTTATGTATTCTTTAAAATGGTACGTAACGTTGTAACATGGTACCTATCTAAGTGAAGCTCTGCAGCTAACTTTGTTTGATTTAATATTTCAGATTTTTCATCAAAAACTTCAATCTTTAAAATTAAATGACAATGCTTACGTAAGGAAACAAATTGTATTAAACGGGATGACGAATAGTATTACCTAAGCGTGATAAAAATATATGAAAACATATAAAATGGCGTAATATGCGAGAAATCGTACTAAACGTGCGGGTTTTACTGTATGCAGGCAGATGTACAGATTTGCAGTAATTTAGAATGAAAAATAGGTACCATAGTGTTGTGGTGTGTCGGTCTAAAAGAGCTCAAGTATTAGAGCTTAATTTAATCATGTCAGAAAGAAAGTCTCGTGTATGGTTTTTTTAAACAATTGGACAATGAATCCCGTAAATTCAAGTGTAACCAATGCCAAATGATAATTTCTCGTGGTGTGCATAAGGGTGGAGGGAAAATAAGAAAATACTATAAGTATGAACGACCCTCAGGAACAACCATATTAAATGTCATCCAACCTTGATACCTCAGTTAGGTTCTGCGATCAAATGTTCGACCACAGACGATTCCAGTCACAAATCCAAGCAGAACTACCTACAATAGAGCCACAATACATACAAAGTAAGAAGCCGGATAGTCGGCACTGTTTGCCGAATAGTCGCCGATTACTATAGTGGCCGCATAGTCGGCTTTACCGACCAGTCGGCACGTCTCTACTATTAAGAATAAAATTATTGTTTGTAGTCGTTACAATTAAAATGAACCATGTAATTATGTAGTCCTATAATTGTCGTAGGCTAGATAGATAGATATTTCTCACGTCACGTCGCGTCGCAAGCGCAACTGCCAGCGCTATCTATCATCCTCGCATCCGTATGATTAAATCGAACTGATACGTTTGCATGGTGTGGGTAATCATCAACACAAAGGAAATGAGTGTCGGTTCACGGACACATCACACCTACACACGCATCTGCGTTTACACATAAATAGGTTTGCCAAGTAGGTGTGACGTGAGACATGTGTATACTGGTGTGCGTAGATAATTTATCGAGTAACAAGCACCGCTTGCGCTCGAAGCCCGAAGCCGCCGCCGCGCCGCGGTCGCTTGACTTGGCTGGTGTTGTGAGGTGGGTCGCACTTTATATGGAGAGTTGTCTAATCCACTGAATAAATCACTACTGGGCCTAGGTTTCTCCTGAATGACTAATGGACATTTAAAGAATTAGCTCAATGTGAATTCAACGCTTTCCAATTTCTAGCTATGTAATCGTATTCCTAGTACCTACTTGTTTTATTTATAACAAACACATGAGGTAGACACAGTCAACAACTAGGTGTATGGTTACAGGGAGGTTACAGGCATAATATATTAATCACTTTTATACAATTTGAAAAATAAAAATAGCTCCTACAGTTTTACCCGCGGTTTCGGATTTATTCCTTCGCTTGTGATGTGAGACATCGGTTCTTTTCAAAATTGCAAGTTTTGATATTCGCATCGCAAAGTACCTATCAAAGTTTCTAGGGACCATAGACCTTAGTACCTATTTAAAATTAATTACAACTTTATACCTCCACGCGTTCCTGATAAAAAGTTCACTTCATAAAACATCACAAAAGTGATTCTATAAGGATTCCGTTTTTCCTTTATTCCGTATTTAGATACGAAACCCTAATCTATACTTATACTTACTAATAACAAAGAATAAATAATATACTAGTACTACTAATAATAAAGCTGAAGTTTGTTTGTTTGAACGCGCTAATCTCAGTCGGATTCCAAAAATTCTTTCACTAATAGCATAGAATAAATAATATACAACGTACTCTAATAGCATAGAGTAAATAATATACCTACCTACTTACTACGTACAACAACTTAATAGGAAGCTAGATTATCTTCGAAGGTTATAGGCTAATTTTTATCCAGGGAACGCCAGTGAAGCCGCGGGGAACAGCTAGTAACAAATAATCGAATCCAAACGCCGACCAAATGTTTGATAAGATTATTTATCTGTTGGCATGAGATGGCATCGTAGAGCCCGCGCCAGGCGCGAGCGCAATGAAAGTGGCGCTTGCGTTCCTATTTCATACCAAATTGCAAGGCCTAGCAAGCAAGCGCCACCGCCTCACCTTCACAGTCACGACTACGACTAATAAATTTTATGGCCAGGTTATGAGGTTTTACAAAAAAATTATATTCACACATTTATTTTCAACTAGCTGATTTTCAACAACCTTCATGAATAATGTAGCTTCCTATAAAACTAAAATTAATTCTTCACACACACGGCCAGCCCATCTTAAATCTAGCTCGGCTGAAACTCGGAACTTATTTAAGAGCACATATCAGTGGCAATACTTTAAGCCAGACCAAAATGTTCTGGCACATGTAATCAGATAACGTTCTCGAATAGGTAAACTAAACGCGATTTTAGGCGATGATAGCTCAGTGGTAGTAACGTCGGATCCCGAGACGAAGGTCCCGGGTTCGAATCCTACAATGAGCTTGAGCTTTCGGTGAAGGAAAACATCGTGAGGAAACCAGAGGACGGTGGTAGGGTACTTTGTAATACCCGCCTGGCTGGCTACCACCCTCAAGTTGAAAATCTGTCGCCAAGCACCTTTCGGTGTGTTCCGACAGTTACACTTGAGAGCCAGTTCCTTTCTAGGCTTTGTGGTCAAACACAGGCCTAGATACATAGGTAGTAAAAAAAAAATTAAGGTGAATTAACTTACCTAAATCCATTCCAACGCTTTCGTTTAAAGCCTTATTAGATGAATGGAAGTTGAGTAAACTATTAGTTATTGTGGTTGGGTGTCTCCATAAATTCCCCATTTACCTACAAAGGTTTAGTCTCGCTTAACCTCGTGATATAAATTACTTTTAGTGGAGCTATGTTGTCAATATAATTAAGGGCAAACAATTTATTATGGGCATTCTAGAAGGCCTATTAAGTTCAGAGACATGCAGCCAGCGAACCGTTGAAGGTTAGTTACTCAGGTTACACTACACTACACATATTATAATGCACTTGATTAGCGACAATTCATTTATTATGTTAAACAATAAGTTGTGTGATTTTCTCTTGGAAGAACAAGAACATTTTCATACTTATATTTTAATTCAATTTATTTTTGACAGATGCCTGCGAAGCTCGTGTGACTATGCTATTGTTGCTATTGGGTTTGTGACACACTGACTTTAGTGTATACCTACCTAAGCCCAATTGTAATCCCTTTGTATATTAGGTAGGTTGTGTTGTGCCAGTAGTGTGTGGACACTCAGATTAACTAACTATACGTCATTTCAGCATTTAAAAGACGAGGATGGGTGAAGTTTACATCATTTGATTTACATCAACCTTCCATTCCATGAATCTCTCATCCTGTTTCGCACTCACTTAGAGGCTAAATTTGTGGGTCGGTGTTTTAATGTCTTCAATTGATCGGTAAGTACCTAAATATTCAATGGGCTAAGTGTACATTTAAACGAGTGACGTGACTGATTCTAGCATTCCTAACACTATATATGCTAAAGAGCAGGGCCAAATTAGCTATATAGCAGGAGTTAGCAAATGTAATAGGCCCAGGCATTATTTACGCTGAAATTTTCTTGGTTTCTCCGTCACTGCTAATTTGTTTTTCAACGATGTCATAGATTAGGAATACCTACTTATTAGTTGACGATGTGATTCATGGACAAATATGATTACTAAGGTAACTTAAGGACACCGATAATGAATGTAGGTACATAGTAGGTATGAGGGTTTAGGGGTAAGTATAAGGTACCTATTTAATTTCTTATTAGGGTCAAGGACTGTACTCCATCTCTAATTCGTGGATGTACCTATTACATACATACCTACTACCTATTAAATTATGTAATCTGTTAACTATGACGTTCACCAATCGAGCAAACATTATAATATGTATAATATTTGTATGTAGTTTTATTCTTGTAAACTGAAATACCTATTTAATAATTACCTATATCTATGATCCAATATCAATACTTAACTTCATCCATCTCCAAAATTGTGAAGGACAGAGCATTATAGTCATGTGATGTGTGTTAAGGTAGTTAAGGGCTCTCTCTCTCGAGGGTGGGTGGGTAAGCGTCAAGGTGAACCGGCGAAGGCTCCGGAGCGCCACGGAGTCTGGTGTGGCCGCATGCGCCCTCCGCCGCCTGCGCCCGCGCTCCTACCCGCGCGCCCTTCCCTACCTGACATGCTGCCCACGTAACGTAACCGATCGGCCTACGCGCGTTTGCTATGTTCATAAGAGTCTACGTATCATACAATATATACATAATAATAATAGTCGTGATTATGTGCCTTATGAGTTCTAGAGCTTTAAAATATCTCGATAAGTTCAGATTTTGATGTTAAAATGAGGCAAACCCTTTATACCTACTCTAGAAAAAGGTGTTAATTTATTAACCTACTTCAAAAAAGAAAGAGGTTCTCAATTCGACTGTACCTATGTTTTTTTTGTATGCTTTTTCTATAGTAGGTACTCCACCATATGTGAACCGATTTAAAAAAATTTTTTTTATTCGAAAGAGTATAGGTACTCCTAAGGTGGTCCCATTGTCACCAAGTCTCAGGATCTGTTGATGGAAATGGTAAAAAACTGAAAATTAAAAAAAATAATTATTTTTAACAAAAAGATAACCGAGAATAAACGAACGAACGGAACGGAACCGAGAGAAAAGGATTTTTTGCCATCTCTAACAACAATAGCAACCTTACGAACTAGTATTTAGAGTCAGACAAATTCGTGTGGCACTTCCTGGCAGGGCCACCATCACGGATCTGAATTCCAAGTCTGTCGCTATTTTGTCCCTAATTTGTCCTATTTTGTCCTCGAATATCAGATTTTGTCGCGTCCTGGTTCAAAAGTTATAAGGGTTTTAAGGTGGCTCTGCCAGTAAGCATGCTTCCTGGCATGGCCATCTCATATCTCAAGAACTAGAGCACCTAGCGAAGATCTGTTTGCTTCCAGAATTTGTCATTAATTTGTCAAATTTTGTCCTCGAATATCAGATTTTGTCGCGTCCTGGTTCAAAAGTTATAAGGGTTTTAAGGTGGCCCTGCCAGGAAGCATGCTTCCTAGCAGAGCCACCTCATATCTCAAGAACTAGAGCACCTAGCGAAGATCTGTTTGCTTCCAGAATTTGTCATTAATTTGTCAAATTTGGTCCCCGAATCCCAGATTTTGTCGCGCCCTGGTCCAAAAGTTATTAATGAATCTAAAATTCTCTATACTCTTGTACAGGCGAGTAGAAAATATTTTTGATATCTTTATTAAATTGCTTTAAAACTTTTAACTGTCTAATAAAATAATGTAAATAATCTATTCGTAGTTGGAAAACGTATGTATTATAGTAAAATGGATAAAAAAAATAGGTTCTAGAAAAGTAAATAAAAGTAATTACCTTTTTTTTTTAATAATATTCATAGACAAATGTATGGCCAAATGTTTTGTTTTTTAATCGTTTAGTTGTCTTTTTACCTTACAAATAGCCTGGTACAAATCGTTTTTAATGTCTTCAATAAAAACTTTTAACAAAAAATTGAATTAGTACATGGTACCGCTGACTTCATAACAAAGTCAGGTTGATTAGAGTTCCTACATGGTTATTTTATGCTTTTTAGTGTTTTAAAAGTCGGTTCTATTTGTTGTGTAAAAGTATTTAATTTTTCAATTTTTAGTTTCTTATGTTTTATCACTGACCTAGTATAAGCTATCGTTGTACTTTCCATCATCACATCAAATGATATAACTAACGGTCTATAAGGTCCTATAATATTTAAAGAATTATCCCCTAACACCTAATAGTTAAGGAGTAGTACCTTCCATCATCAGCTCAGCAACGTAAATGATGACTACCAGATGCAAATATCTGAATAACTTTAAAAAGTATATGAAAAACATTGTAAGTGCCTATAAAATTTTAAGAGTTCCCTCGATTTCTCCAGGATTTCATCATCAGACCTGATGACCATGGGACCACCTGTAAAGTATACCCTTTCAAACAAAAAAAGAATTTTCCAAATCGGTACAGTCGTCTTCGAATAATAGGGGAACATACATAAGAAAAAAAAAACTACCTCCTTTTTGAAGTCGTTTAAAAATAAGAATGATTTGAACGTTTAAAATTCTCAATTAGAGAGATTAAAGAAATATATCTTGTTTACTACGATCGAATTTGTGAGTTTTATTATTCTTCCCAAATAAAAATGATTCCCTGATACACTTTTGTACGCAATTGTACACCTAAGTATCGAATAGTCTAAGAGTGAACGTGAATATTTATAAGGCTTTTTACATAATTCTAATAGAGAGATATAATACAGAGAAACACGAATGTAGTCTATAATTATTTCTTGTTTCCATATTTATAGAACATTAAATCATTAAAACTTGCTTTTTCAATGAAATAATAGAAAAATATTTAACTAGTCTAACTTTTGTATAGAAAAAGCTACATAGCTCTCGGACTACTCCATACAAAAAACAAATTTGTTATAACTTTTGAACCAGGGCGCGACAAAATTTGTCAAATTAATGACAAATTCTGGAAGCAAACAGATCTTCGCTAGGTGCTCTAGTTCTTGAGATATGAGGTGGCCTTGCCAGGAAGCATGCTTCCTGGCAGGGCCACCTTAAAACCTTTATAACTTTTGAACCAGGGTGTGACAAAATCTGGGATTCGGGGACAAAATTTGACAAATTCTGGAAGCAAACAGATCTTCGCTACGTGTTCTAGTTACTGAGATATGAGGTGGCCCTGCTAGGAAGCATGCTTCCTGGCAGGGCCACCTTAAAAACCTTATAACTTTTGAACCAGGACGCGACAAAATCTGATATTCGAGGACAAAATTTGATAAATTAATGACAAATTCTGGAAGCAAACAGATCTTCGCTAGGTGCTCTAGTTCTTGAGATATGAAAACCCTTATAACTTTTGAACCAGGGTGTGACAAAATCTGGGATTCGGGGACAAAATTTGACAAATTAGGGACGAAATAGCGACAGACTTGGAATTCAGATCCGTGATGGTGGCCCTGCTAGGAAGTGCCACACGACAAATTCATAGGTGCTTGAAAAATTAATTTCATTTCTTCCTTATTAATGATCATTGTTCCTCTCAAGCCAGTTGCTAGTGTCGGTATCGACCGACCGACCCACGCTGATCCAATTTTTTATTGACAGCTGATAAACTATCACGCATTACAGCCATGAGATCTACCCCCGTAGCATGGCGAGCGTAGGATGGAATCTTCGGCCAATGGAATCACATAAATATGACGCGATGAAATTAATCCGCGATTATTATTGGTCTAAGACTCGAGTCTTCTCTAGTCAACGCTTGCCATGCTAGGGGGGCTGACGATAGTTACATGGGTAATACATATATTTTTTTTTATGTCATCACTGTTCTCTACTACCTTTTCCTGTCGCAGATGTAGATAATAGATTTTATATTTTTATTCTCTAATACAATCTTATGAATTTCTACTATTATTCTGTGGCTCTACTTAGGTAAGGTAGAATGATTCGGAAATATGCATTAAGTATGTAGGTGTAACATAACCAACATTTAATAATAAGCACAAAACATCAGGCAGCAAACTGGAATAGCTTTTAAAGGACTTCGCACGTCTTGTTATCTACACCTTGAGGTCAGGGGGTGTGCATCTCATTATAATAATTATCGCTTGAATAGCGGATTCGCAGAGCAACAAGCCGCCATTTGGCGTGACTCACCGGAGATCGTGATACAACTCACGTTCGTCGCGATCACAACCTGTCGCTTCTGCGTCGCGATGAGATCTTATTATGTAGCTCTTTTCGACTTTCTGTCCACTAGAATAATTTCTACATGCTTTTATTATTCAACATTGCACATATACCTAACACTCTTTTAATCATCCTTATAACTTACTAATAAATACCTAATTTATGAGAAATCTAGCAATTCAAACCTATTTTCGACCAGCGGCAAGCCTAGCCTTTTTTCTTTAAGATTTCTTACGTCTTAATAGTATTTACTCAGAGTTAAGAAAAGATCGATATTTCGTTAGCTATATTGATGCTTACTTTCTTTCGAAGAAATTCAATTAATTTTAATTCCATTAATCCAAGTTACAAAGCGATAAGAAAGCCAATCAAACCCTTCAAATGAATTTAATTTTAAATCAAAAATCATGGAAGTCAGTTTGCTTATGTTTGGGTTTGTTCTTCCAACTTTATGTAAGTCACTCTCCTAAATTCGTATTCTCTCATAAATCAAGAAGTGTTGTTAGAATGGCATACCTACTAATTAGGTACATGAAGAACTTACCAATTACAATTTTATTTTACACAGATGCATCATACATAGATTATCCTGAAATAGCGAGTATTAAATACAAGAAAAATCCAGCACCCGATGGACACAGGTTAGTAGTTGGGTGGGGCTAACAAAAATTGTACCTGATCCAAATTTTTCGTAGACATAAATTATGTAATTTTTATTATAAACATTTCGGATAACTATAAAAATAATAAGATATAAGCTATCAAAGTTTTATTCCTATATCTTTCTAGCAAAACAGAATTTAGCATGGTATGGATTAATTAATTTATGGAGTTTAAATGGCCGTAACAGGATACGATGTCCGATCTCTCTATCGAAATAACAGTTTTTGACCTGATATTGATATCAGTGTGTGCTTACCAAAAACTAACAGTACTTGTAAATGCTAATATTATCTTACACTGAGTTACATACCTAGCTAGGTGGCTATAATGTCAATATATTTGGCACGTTCGACAATTGTTTAAATTACAGATGCGGAGTATGCCCCACATACTTTCAAAAGATCTGCGCTTTCAACCCTGCGACCAATGCAACCTTTATATTCGATAATCACTGCGTGATGGATCTGTATAATTGCATCGAAGGCACAGGTTAGTGTAAAACTGAAGTACAGCTAGGTACAACTGAATTTGATTTCGTCAATAATAAATTATCTGTTTTAATTTCAGAATTTATTCCCTTCAGCTACAAGAACTGTCTGTATTTTGGTAACTTTGCCTATGTTCACGGGTACAAATACGAAAGCCTTGATTATGGAGAAGATCATATTACAGTCAAACATTCGAAAAAGAATCCAGATTTTATCACTTAGCAATATATTTACAAAAAATATGCGCACAGCAGACATGTTGACATATACACAGTTACTATTAATAAATACATATAGAGATTCTAATTATCTACTTTAAATTAAGTGATTGAAATTAAAAACAATGTATTTTAAATATATATATACCTATATATAGTCATTTATTGGCAGGTTTTAACTAGTAATGAAATTTGATAGTATAGTACACTGGTAGCTATTGGTTTCATTTTACTATTATTTGTATTATGTTTATTACAATTCCATTTAATTACAACTCATTAGCAATACAATATTATTATAACTTTTACTAATAAACGAAAACTTGCCGTTTATTATCTTACATTAACAGGACATTACCCTCAGGCCGACCGCACGTTACATTTATCCTTGAAACATTATTTATACACGGCCATCTGAAGCCAAACTATGTACTAAACCCATAAACCAGATAGCTGATTTAGTTACTATGTAATATCAATACTATTTCCGTTCAAGCGGCTAGAGCTACCATCAGTAATCCGAACGATCCGGGAAGGTTGATGAATCCATCAGAGTCTAACAATTTTAGTAATTTAAAAAAAAAGTTTTTTTTTTTGAAAGGACTAAAGTTGGTAGCCTCTGATGGCTCTCAGCCGGTTACTATTTAGGTAACAACGCCTGAGGGCACCCCCGAATGGGTTACGAACCTCGGCTCAGGGCGTTACCGGGGGAGGGGGAAGGCTTTGTACGAGTTACGACTAATTGGGGGCGGTCGGATTACTAATGGCAGCTCGGGCCGCTTGAACGGGACGAGACTGAGTGGGACGTCGCGGCGGTCCTCGCCGTCGAGGACGGTAGCGTGATTGGTTGTGTGTACGTTTACGAGCATCGTCAGCTTCGATCTGAGCTAAAAAAAAAATTTACTATAGTATATTTGTGTATACTTTAGTTAATAAATAAGTGACTATGAAGGTTTATTTAAATAAAAAATAATTAATTTAATTTCACCCAAACAAGTGATATGCACACAAATGAGTGTCAGTGGATATGTAGTCTATGACCTGAGATCCATTTTTTCCGTTTTCTGAATTTACTTTGTTTTGTAGGGAGCTGGCTCTTTGTAATGTCCTCTTCCATGATCTGTCCATGCATTAGAAGATTTACTATTTGACGTTTATGAATACCAAAGAAAAATGAACTTTATTGTTTAATAATAAGATATGTGTTGTGTTGCTGCTGTGTTTAAATTGTATGGTGATAGAAATGAACCATGTATTCAGCAATAAGGTTTATTTATCTTTGTTTAAACGTAATATAGAAATTCTTTGACTTTATAATTTAACATAATTTTACAGCAAAATTTCAGTTTAAAACTCCACATACTTGTCACTGATTCACCAACAATGCAGATATATGCAGAAGGTTTAAGAGGGAAATGTTGGCTATGTAACAGCCATGTGTCCAAGTCTCTTGTAGTCAATCTTATCAAGTTGTACAAGAGGCCGGAGCTGGTCAGCGAACGCACGCATATCCTCCGCTATCGCATCTTGGCCTTGTGGCGCTAACACCTAAAATAATTGAACATTTGGTTTTAACTTTCACTACCTACTCTAATTTTTGCAAACCTCAGATTACAAAACTATAGGCAGATGGAGCACAAGTAACAAACGATGTGAAGCCATGCAGCATTTAATGTTTGCCTCTGTGTGCGTGCAAAGATACCAGATGTCTAGAATCTTCTACTATTTTTTCGATAGTTCTCAAAAGTACTTGTTAAAAATTGTTGAAGTTCTTTCGCAATAAAGGTAAATAACCATTCTTAGCAGATGTCTTAGCCTATGTCATAATAGCTATCTCTATGCCAAATTTCAGTCCCATCAGTCAGTCAGTCAATCAGTCAGTCAACCTTTTCCTTTTATATATTTAAAGACTACAAACATCGATTAAGAAATGGTATTATGTACTACTAATAAAGATATAATCTATACTAATATTATAAAGAGGAAAGATTTGATTGTTTGCATTGAATAGGCTCCGAAACTACTGAACCGATTTGAAAAATTATTTCACTAATAGGAAGCTACATTATTCCCGAAGGTTATAGGCTACTTTTTATCCCGGTAACGCGAGTGAAGCCGCGCGGAACAGCTAGTCTTTTATAATTAGATACAACTTACAGATAGTTCAACAAGGTAACTCTGTGATATTGGCTCAGGAGGCATTGAATTTTGTGATATCTTGAACACTTTTGCCACTGTTATCTTCATGCGTCCTTTTCTGAACATATAACCTATAAATACAGACAATATATTTTAAAAACATGCCCATATACATAATATTAAAACAATATACTGATAATCCGGCTTTATGGTAAAATAATATGCTTCTTTATGCATTAATTCCTGATAGTGCTGCATCAGAAATTGCATATTGTATAAGTCATCTTAGGTCCTTATACATGTATGGCAAGAAAGTCCAACATGCCTCAAGAGTTAATATGATAATTTTAAATGGTCAATCAAGAGAGTAAAAAGAAATAATAAATGCAATTATCAGTATCTGAAGAATGCTCTATCATCATAGTAACCATAAATCTCATCCCACATGGCGAGACAAGCAGAGACCATATGGCTCCCACTGTCAAAAACTTATCATATCTCATGTAGAGCCAAGCTTCTAACTCTACACGCCCTAACTATACGAGCCCTACGTAGCAGTAGGTACATAAGTATAGTAAATTATTCGTATAAGTATATTAAATTTCTGAAACCTGTCGAAAGCCCTTTTATATACCGACGGTTTTTGTAGTTTGTATAGGAAAATCCATAGTCACCCTAGTTTGTGGGTAAAAGATCCAGATTTTTTGTTGTTTTTGAACTAATACTAGCTTACATACCTCATTTCATCTTTCTAGGACTTATGAATGAAGTACCCTAAGAATTTTGATGACCGCCATCTTTTTTTAATGGACCCAAAGGTGCTAGCCAGAGGTGGCTATCTCTAGTTTCTACCATTCTATTTCTAGTTTTTACCATAATTAAGTTACAGGGGGGTCGAAAATGGCCCAAATGGCTTCGAGGAACGGATGGTACGGCCGTGCCTTTTTTTGCTCAACTTGGAATGGGAACTTTCGTGCCCCAGATATCAATATCTCACCTTTAACACTATATTCAAATTCAATCCTACATCCAAGTTCATTGAGGAATTCTATGAGCATACCACTGCAGGCTATGTCAAGGCTAGACCGTACTACTGTAGGTCTGCTTTTGTCACCAAGGTCAGGCTGCCCGATATAGCGCAGCTGGTATGGCATATCACGAGCATCTAGAGCTTTGCGTACACGCAGCATTAATGGTGCAGCCTGAAATTCAAACATTTTTCAAGGTTAACTCAGATAAATAACATTTGGAAGAAATACACACATAAATTGTTTTTAGGGTTCCGAAAAAAAAAAATACGGAACCCTTATAGGATTACACGTGCATCTGTCTGTCTCGTCCGAAAATATTGGACTGGATTAAGTTGAAAGTTGGTACACATATGTAAGTCGGTGACCCAAACATGGACGTGTTACGTAAATAAATGAATTTCAAACATGGGGGCTAATTTTGGGGGGTAAATTAGAAAATTAAAAAAAAAAGTTTTGCAGTTAATATTGTGTAACATATCAAATGAAAGGGCTTGTTATGACAATCTCAAATATATTTTTTTTAGAATTTTAATATAAATTGTTTTGAAGTTATTTAAGAAAATAGGCGAAAATTGACCATTCCCCCCCCCCCATTTCCGAAATAAAAAAAAATTATAGTTACCATCAACAAATTTGGGTCAGATTTAAAAATATTTATGGAACTTAGTTAAACATGTACGGAACCCTCTCCACGCGAGTTTAACTCGCATTTGTCCGATTTATTTAATTATACATCATGTCATTAAAAGGTGGAGAAGATAATGCTAATACATAAAGTGCGTGAAAACTTCACAGTTTGGTAGAAGAGTATTTTAAACTATGTAACTTTTATGTTAATTAAATAAATTAAAAAAATATATATTACAAAAAAAAAATATTTATTATAAAAAAATATTATTGCACAAATATGTATTAAAATTTTTATGGAAAAGTAGGTAACATTGTTTATTAACGCATGACATTAAAACCAATTTGATGAAACTTAGCATGCAAGTAACCTATTGTATACAAAGACTATGGATATAAGATTAATGATAATTTAAAATTATCATATTAACTCTTGAGGCATGTTGGACTTTCTTGCCATATAGGTTTAAGGACCTAAGATGACACCAATTGGTTTCAAAATTGCCTGACATATAAACAAACATAGACCAAAATGGACAATAAATTTAATCAGTTGCTGCTGTTTATTGGTCATCAATGGAATAGTATTCAAACAATAGCAACCAAGAGCATGTAGCATTTAATAAGATTGTTATAAGCATGCAAATTCTGATGCAGCACTATCAGGAATAATGCAACATAAAAGCATAATTTTTAACCAAAAATGTTTGTTTGGTTTTTAACCATCTTCAAATAAGAGGTTATGAATTCATCAGAATCTCTTTTTTATTTCTCCCGATTACTTGAAAATGCCTGGACTGATTTGGAAATTTTGTTTGAAAGGTTATACTTCATAGGATCCTGAAAAATCGAGGGTACAACTACTTAAAGGTTAGGAGTTGGGGCATAATTTTTTAAATATTATAGGTCCATTTAGACCATTAGTTGTATTCTTTGATCTGATGATGAAAAGTACAGTGCTAATATGCTTAAACTAGGTCAGTGAAAATAAAAAACTTTTAACAAAAAATAGAACTAGAATGTACTTGAAAAATCCTTTGTATTTAGATAAATATTAATTTATGATGAGTCTTTGTGAATACCTGTTGGTTTGGATCTCTCAAACTGAAACACACTTCTTGGTCATCAAATGTTTCGGGGCCGGCGTCAACATTGTCGCACAGACCTCGAAGGCGATGAAGCAACACTTCAACAGCCGAATCTAGAACCGACCCCTAAAAGTAGTAAGAAGTTAAAAAAAATTAAGTGTTTTATTTAGATTAGCTATTTTGAAGAATTACTGACCTGAAGCAAATATTCTTGGTTAGGTATAATATTAGCTTTTAAAGCCTGCGATAAGCTATCAGTCGCAGTAATAGGTGCTGCATTTATTGCCGACATGTTATAATTTTGTTAAAATTTAAGATTTTTTTAAAAAAAATCTTGATAGTCTTGATACCGATTTTAAAATGTTGACAACAAAAACAGATATAATATAATCTGCAAAGAGATTTTTTGGTCTATGGTTATTGAGTTAGCAAAGAGGATATTTATTTATTTAAAATAGCTTTAGTTCACAAACTAAGTAGAGATTATACCGATTAAACCGGCCCATATGTATGTATGTTTAGTTAGTCAATAATATTTCAAATCAGTGACATTGCGTTTTCGTTTTATATTCATAAAATCGTGTTTGTTTATATCGATAGAGGATATTATCGGTGGTATTTTCTCCAATAAACATCAATACAAGCGCACCAATGAAGTTTATAGTGGCTTTTCAAATTGTCTCAAAAGGTCCTTGAAATGAAAAGTGTTAGTACTGACCGACTGTGACTTTAAGATGATATAACATGACTTGAACTTTACTAGAACTTTGAAACATGATGATAGACGAGAATTAAATACAGAAAGAATATAAAAATAGTAAAAATACCTACATTGCTCAACTTGACTTGACACTGGCAAAATACACTAAGTGCGATGCCAAGACGAAAAAAAAAAATTTATGGGTCCGTCAGTCCGTCCGTCAAGCAGTCAAGCAGCAATGCAAAATATACAATACAATACGAGTACGAGTTGTTTGTGTTAGGTTTACAAATATTTCTACGATTTTCAAATCAAATATATTGAAAATTTGTAAGGTTTGGAAGGAAGTTTGCAGTATAACAAAGTGAAGTGAACTCAAAACTTAAACAATGACAGGCAACGTTTCTATACGGCTAGCCTCGGAAAGGGTTAATCATTGCGTGGCTACGAGCAATGAATTCCCTCGTTTTTATACTCCTGGTGAGGTTATAACCGGCATGCAAGATTTTATGCGGTAAGTACCAGTCCGTCCAGTAAGTAACTCAATAGTACGGTGCCGGTGTACTCACTAGTGCATTGGTCAGGGACCGTATTTATTACCAACTTTAATTATGAATGAACTTAGCCTCAACTAATCGCTTTTACATCAAAGAATGTCAAGAATGTGGTCCGAATGTACGAAAATTGTTAGAAAATTTGTGATATTTGACAGAAAAATCCATTTGGGTAATGTTGATAATAGGCCCCCACCCAGAACACACTGACAGCTGCTCTGTTTCAACTTGTAGGTAGATGGGCCAGCTAGGTCTTATTATGACTTGACATGATTACAGTGGTCATGGAACTTACGCTGAAGATGATAGTCTCAAAGCATCAGTAGCTGGTGTAATGCAGAAAGTGAATAAGTTAATTTGCATACGTCCCCTGAAAAGTCGTTATGTTGGTGAAATAGGTGATGTGGTTGTGGGACGAGTACTTGAGGTGCAACAGCGACGATGGAAAGTTGAAACCAATTCCCGGTTAGACTCCATCTTGCATCTGGCTTCTGTTAATCTTCCCGGAGGAGAATTGGTAAGCCCTTAGTCTTATAATCATTGTAAGTTTGCTTGTATAGTTAGGTTTCTCAATAGTGTAAAAGAGAATCCTCCTGGCCTAAACCAAGTGCCAGAAGGATTCTATTGTACCTACTTAGTTTGCTTCTAGTTAAGTTTTACTATGGTATAGGGACTTAGGTCACTTGACCTACAGTAAATGGGAGATGGATCTTTTCAATAATAAAGTGGGAGAAATATACATGTGTCCTAATTTTTTATTCATAACTACAACTATATGGCGATTGGTTGTTAAGCCACTTAATTTTAATATCCAGAGCAGAGCTGCTGTTGAATGTAATTTCCAATATTAGTTTAACATGAAACCTATATTTATATAGAGGAGGAGATCTGCAGAGGATGAACAGATGATGAGGAAGCACTTGCAGGAAGGTGACCTCATCAGTGCTGAGGTGCAGAATGTGACATCAGATGGATCACTGTCATTGCACACAAGGAGCTTGAAGTATGGCAAGGTAAATTACATGTTCACTTTCTTAAGATGATATCAAATAGTAGAATACAAATAAAATATTATACTTATGTGATATAGCCTTCCTGAATAAATGATCTATTTACAAATTGATTATTGTGTTCAAACATGAACCCTACAGCTTTCATAGAGAGCAATGCAACCATTAACCAAGGTGTTTTTATATTCAGCTATCTCAGGGTATTCTAATAAAAGTCTTTCCATCGCTTATAATCAGAAGAAAAAATCATTTCCATAATTTACCATGTGGCGTGTCTATCATTATTGGCAATAATGGCTACATATGGATTAGTCCACAAAAACAAGACCTTGTGATGGAAACCAATAAGGATGAAATTGAGAACTATGAACTACAGGTGTGTAACACTTTAGTATTTATTTATATCAATGGTATTGATTTTAATGATGTCACATGTTATTAGGGTGTTTATATATTGATTGAATAAATTGTGCAGGTAGGTACTAATATATAACTGACTATAGTTTGTAAAAAAAAGTAGTATGTGTAGTATATCAGTTATCTGGTTTCCATAATACAAGCTCTGCTTATTTTGGGATCAGATAACCATGTGTGAAGAATGTCCTAGGTCATATTTATTTATTTATAATTTACAGCAGATTATGGTGTAATTTGTCTAAATTGTATATTTAATTGATTAAAATGATTTGCATTTTCACCAAAAAATATTAAAAAAATATTTGGCTCTGCTGTAAATTCGAGATATGAATTGCATAGCAATATTGCTCGAGCAGCCCCCCTGGTCAGCAAGACATCGGCAATACCTCCGGTATTGCAAATGGCGATAGGCGACGGTTACCACTTACGATCAGGTCGACCACCTGCCTGCTGTCAACTTTCTGACATAAAAAAAAACTATATTATAATGAGTAATTTGCTTGAGTGTCTGATAGAAGTATATTTTTCTTATTCCAGGCAGTGAACACATCTGACAGAGAAGCAATGGCGAGAGTCAAGAACTGTATCGCAGCCCTCGTCGCATCTAAAATGATGCTTGATGACACCAGCATCATGTTTGCTTATGAAGAAAGTTTGAAGTATGAAAGTGTAAAGGAGCTCTTAGATCCTGAGGCAATGCTTGATGTAGCTTTCCTGACCCAACATAGAATAAATGACGTCATGGAGGTGTGAAGGTTTACTTTTTTATTTTCTATCTTTTTCCTGCGATTTTGTCCATATGTCCTATAGTTTTAGATTTTTTTTAATGTGTTACTGTCTGGTTTTTCGTGCAAGTACAAGTTTACTTAAAATGGGACCTCATCTCATATTGTAAATGTGACCAGTATTTTATGCGTGATTTTAGAATAAAAATCTCAGACATATTTTCCAAGAATCGATGTATTTTGGAGCCAGTCACTTAAGTGGATGGGCATTTTAAGCATTTAAGATATTTTTTTAGTTTTAACTTATTACGTCAATTTTATGTAACTATTGAAGAAAAAAACCGGACAAGTGCGAGTCTGACTCCAATTTTATGTAACTATTGATGAAAAAAACCGGACAAGTGCGAGTCTGACTCGCGCACCGAGGGTTCCGTAATTTCCTATGTTACATTAAATACCACAGACTTCTTATAGGTTTTTCTGTAATCTATATATATTAAAGAGGCGAAGGTTCCATACAAGCCGGATCCCATCGGCTTACCTTTTAGAAATCCCAGTCCCACAGATTAATTATTTCAAAGTCACTTTTATATAAAATACACTATAATTAAGTATAAAATTATCGGTGGTTGCAACTATTTAAATCCATACTTTGGTTCCTTATCAATAAATAACGGACATTTGTAACAAAGGAACCAATGTACAGTCCTATCATATTTTGAATGCACATAACTTTTTTTTTAATATCCTCAGTGTATGCAATTACTTTTAAATATAACATACCTACTTAGTAGTATAAAAAAAATTGCATGTTTGGAATGTACAGCTCGAGACAGTACACTGTAGCCATTGTAGGTACATGTAGGAATAAGAGACACAAAGAAATGTTTACATACTATATTCATTAGAAAAACATTATCACAATCAATAGAAAATGCATAAGCATATTTCTGGCACTTATTCCAAATAACACCATTCTTGTTAAACCTTTAAACTCCTTCATAACTACCTATTATGTATGTATACACAGATCACAACTTTTAAACATTTTTTGATTTGATTCTAGTATAATCAGTTGTGATCTATTTCTATAATAAAAAATATAGTTTTATCCTACTTAATATTTGGCTTTTGTTGTATCAAATAAATTGATCAAAAACAGTAAATGTATACAATCTCAAATTACACATGCATCCAAATTCTAGTAGAAGTAAATATAAGAATAATATTGTAGAATCTTTAGAAAAAATCACTTTTTCACATGGCATTAACTTAATTGCATCATCTCACAACTCTAGATAAGAATAAGTTCTTGGCACAAGAATTATATTTTTTTATTCTTTTTTCCAAGGATTTTCATAAGATTTTTAGACATGAAGTAAGGTTTTTCAGGTGAACCGTCGTTCCTCTCACAATCCTCCACTGTAACAAAAGCGGAATGTCATTATATTTTCAAGGTGAACACTGATTTTGTTTTACATTGTACTAATCACGCATGTAGGAATAGACTGGATCGAGTCGCCCCTTGTCAAAAATGAAGCACAATTATCTTGTACGTATGTGTCCTGAGTTCGCGAATGTAAAAAATCGGCAACATTTTGGTGTGTGTCTATGAAGCATATATTTACAAGACAACTGGCTTCATTGGTTAGTATCGTTCGAATTTAATCTGTCCATAAGATTTTTCAAGTCTATGGTACTAATATGTAATAAAATTAATTAATGTTTTGGAATTTGATGCATACAATAAGCATTAAGCACAAAATAAACAAAAAAAGGGAAACTTACGAAAACAGAGGAACAATGTGTCAACCGCCATGGAATATACATTGAAGAATATACTACTGATGAGGTAGGTGGCAATGCCCAATATGATAGCGGGCACGTAGTTGTAGTGAAGCCGTTCGCCTTGCAACACGTCGTATATGTATTGCAATTCCAACAAATAATATACCGCGAAGCCCACGCCGATTGATATCAACAGTTTCGATAGGAAGAACAGGAAATCTGTCACCTATGAAAATATACATTATATTTAAAAACACTTATTTAAAAACCAATATAGACAACATCAATTATAAAATGTAAAAAGTTACCTTATCGAGGATGACGACTCTTATGATATTTCTCATCAACAATGAGAATGCATCCCTAGCACTTTTGCAAAAGTTCTGTCCGTGCACGGCGCACATTATATAAGCATTCTTATTGATGAACTTCAAGAAGCTTTCTAAGCACCAGAAGAAACATTTGCAGCAGCATAATATGCAACGGGTCAAGGGATTATCGAACTTCTTGACTTTCTGGTCGATGTACTCTAGGATGACTCGGATGACTCGAACTATCGCTATGATGAGCGCTCCGAATGCGACAGTCCCTAAATGAAACCTGTGAATTGCAATTAAACATAGTATCAGTCTATATGTACACACGGCCACAGCTCAAGCTACACACTGCGGTACCTTATGCGGTTGTAATAGGCGCAATTTTGCAACAAAAATGTGTAGCTTGATCTGTGGCCGTGTGTACAAAATAATCACAAGAGTTATCAACCACCTTAGCGTTCGGCATATACCCGAGGTGAGTGTGAAGAAAGGAACATTTCTTTTATCGAATGTCCAATACCACGTAGAGAATGTGCTAGCAAGCATCATGTCCGAGACGCCACTGATGAAAAACATCGTCCAAAAGAATCCCAGTAAATTAACAACTGCAATATTAACATTAGCGTTTATATTTTATTATTTAGCAAGTGCAATGTGTGTTGAGAAATAAACTTAATCGGTAACTTACGGTGCAAATACATCACATAGTGAGGATTATCAATGCCTATGAAGTGACAGGTTGCTGCAGAACATGGGGTATTGACGCCCCCAATATTACTATGACACACGGTGGTGAAATTTGACGGATCACAAGAAACATAGTCCTGCAGGAAATATAACAAAATTAGGATATTGCACGTCATTGACTGTATATCCATTAAACCATCTTACTCACTACTCGTAAATGTCGTAGCTAACTTTAGTGACACCATAACTAATCTGTTCGGTTTTTTTTTTAAATAAAATATACATTTTAACATGATTTTAACTATTAATATATTTTGTTTTAATTGAATGTCTTACCTCAGTATATACGCCCTGACAGTTACAATTAGTGTCATTTTTAAGGTTTACTACACTGAAGCTTGATTTTCCAATCGTAAGTAAGAACATAAGTACTATGACTCCATAAACAATAACAGCACATTGAAGAATCCATGGGAATATAGGAAAGAATATCGTTGATTTTATGGCAGTAACGGCTCTGAAACAATCAAAACGGATGAGTATTTATTTTAACGTTTTTATACTTAAATATGTAACAGGTTGCCGATAACATCCATCCGGACAGCTATGAGTGAGACAAATCGAATATATTTCTTTCATGGATAGATCTTATACTTAATTTGTTTCGCAACGGTCCACGCACTAGGCATGTCTGTATCACGATAGAATATAAAATGCGCGTGTATACAAAGTAATTATAAAAACAACAATATGAGGTTTCTGGTATTTATGGAATATGTATGTTCATTATCAACTTCTTATATGTCTGGGGCATATCCTTCCCCTACCGCCGAGTATTAAGTCCATGGCCCACCACGCGAGACCACTGGATGTTAAGAGCACTACACGGATATCTTCGAACATGAAATTTCGGGCGTGCGGTTTCCTCAAGATGTCTTCTTTTATCGAAAAACCAGAGGTATCGAGGTTATCAACGGTTAGGTGCCGTGATATTACATCC
This sequence comes from Tethea ocularis, assembly GCA_963555595.1. NCBI lineage: Eukaryota > Metazoa > Arthropoda > Insecta > Lepidoptera > Drepanidae > Tethea > Tethea ocularis. The sequence goes on along the minus strand of OY741960.1, from coordinate 9,811,468 downwards.
TTCAATTTTCAGCCGTTTCGGCCGTTAAATGTTTAAGTAACAACCAAAAATGTAATATGTTATACTGACTTGCTTCCTTCACGAATGAGCCCGATTGCAATGACTATTCGACTTCTTAGGAATATGACGATGATGAGTATGATGACGAGAATTATCGCAACTGCAACGAGCAATACCATCCACGTCTCCTGCTTGTAGAATATCCACTGCAGGTAGCCCTTCACGTTGTAAGTCTGGCTCAGGATCACGGGATGCGCTCGATAATACGCATAGTTCTTGTAACACACGTATGTCGCTGTAATTAAATATATCAACTATTGTTATATTTTAAATACTCTCATACACTCAATTAAAAAAAAAAAAATTTTTTTTAATTTTAGTCATAATATTCTTTCACGATATGATGAGAAAAAAGTCAAGAGAAATTATTTTTCGAAAGTCACCCGAGATTTGTTTTTAATAAAGTCTGCAATCAAACATATGGCCCGCCTGATAGTATGCGGTTCTCGTAGCCTACGGATGGACGCTTGGAACAACTTCCGTATAGTGCTCACTTGAAAAATCAACTCAACAAAGAGTAAAACCTCCTTCAAAAACACCACCTTGGAGCTATATTGAAAATCGGCTTATAAACAAAAAAGTTATGCGTGAACAAATAAATAAATAAAAATAAATCGGACAAATGCGAGTAAACTCGCGTGGTGAGGGTTCCGTACATGTTTAACTCAGTTCCATAAATATTTTTAAATCTGACCCAAATTTGTTGATGGTAACTAGTCGTATAAAGTTTTTTTTAGGTAAAGAACTGTTATCTGAATTTTTATCAAAATGGTCGGCCCAGTAGTTTCGGAGATAAGGGGGGTAATTTTTCGCCTATTTTCTTAAATAACTTCTATGTATATTAAGATTCTAAAAAAAATATATTTGAGATACTCACAAGAAGCCCTTTCATTTGATAATATAATATATAAATAAATTCAAACAGTATGGTAAACAGAAATTAATTGACAAGGCCTACTATAAGGTGGCTCATTACGTTGAAGACAAGAATACATGGTTGTAGTAGCTTCTCTCTGCACTTGCGGCCCCCTGGCCAAGTGACAATTGTATGAACTTTATGTATATTTGGAATAGGAACTGTAATTACATAAATTTAAAAAAGAAAGATCCACAAAAAAAAATGTAGCCTTGCTGAGTTTCTTGCCGGAGTCTTCTCAGTTCAAGTGTATTCCGAACCGGTGGTAGAGCCTATTGTAATGATTGTAACTATCGACGTTCATAAGTGCCTTACCAGGGCCTAAATTTAATAAATGAGATTTTGATATTTTACACAATATTGTCTGCAAAACTTTTTTTTTAAATTTTCTAATTTACCCCCCAAAATTATTTTAATTTGAAATTCATTTATTTACGTAACACGTCCATGTTTGGGTCACCGACTTACATAATATGTGTACCAACTTTCAACTCAATCCAGTCCAATATTTTCGGACAGACAGACAGACGCACGAGTGATCCTATAAGGGTTCCGTTTTTTTTTTCGAAACCCTAAAAACATAAAGTCGGTTAAAAACAAATGACATAAGTAGATAGGTAGGTACTAGGGGCTTTAGTCATTATGTCCCACATTGAATGTCCCGAAAATATTGAGAGATAGGGTATATCTCTCAATATTAGGAGGTATTCGAAAATGTTTTTTGTAAATATAAAGTAACTTACTGAATCCGAGGAGCGCGATGAAGCCTGCGATCGAGGCCCACACGACGGGCCCCACCACCCACCGCAGCAGCAGGATGTATATGAAGCAGATCACCACCACGCCCCCGAGCGCGCCCAACAAGTACCACCGCGACTGCACCAAGTCTTGAACTATTTGCGACGATAACTGTTCGCGGATAATTATATTTTTTAAATCATTTAGCCGAACAAATAAATACATTAGGTTATGTAGCTACTACGAAAGTGTAACTCATGGGCTTATCTGTGAGGAAGCAGTTGCCTTCACATCAGAAACCATGTTTGTGTTTTATCCAATGAAATGTGGTATGCTTTACGGTAGCTCATTAAACTTACTTTAGAATGGTAATTTAATCCCTACTTATCTTATTACGAGTATTATATGCGAAAATCTTTGTTACCTTGTCCTTCTTTCACCCATCAATACCGACGTGTTTTTTTATAGACAGTAAATGGGCCGGAGACTGACATAGATAGTGACATTATATCCGTAACGGTGACGTGGGTGAATCTACGGGGGACAGCTAGTTTTCTATAAATAACTTACCCACGGGTTCCCCAAATATTAAAAAACACGACAGACGGCCATTAATTACAATACCTACAATTTATTATCATGCCATGCTCTTTGCTTGTTTGCACATGCTTTAATGACTCAGTCAGGGGCGTACCTAGCTTTTGACCTAGGGTGGGGCAAATCAGAAACTTAGGCTAGGTCCCCCACGATTGTTTTGCACTACACAACACACCACAACATTAGGAAACATTAGGTAGGTACATGTAGTGTGTAGTATTCCGATGGCAAGTTTAGACACCTGCAGGAGATCCAGCTTTATGTAGGTACATACTTAGGCATGACAAATCCAAGGGTACGCCCATGGACTCAACAGTAGATAATATATATAACGATAGCTTCTAACAGTCTAATAGATAGTCCTAGAAGATATCTAACAGTTTAAGTGTATTCCGAACCGGTGGTAGAGTCTATTGTAATAACCTGAACTGAATAATTACTTTTTAGAATAGGTATATTATTGACGGGAAAAAGTGTAATTTTAAAATTAACGAGTTATTTCAACTACTCATCAATACCTATGAACAACTTATCCCACTATATTTGGTGTGACAACAACAATAGCGTTATTTTGTATTATTGTCTATGATAGACATAAAATTTGAGTTTTTCTTGCAGTTTATTACGAATCTACTTCTTACTAGACCTTATTTATTTGTTATTACACAGCATAATAACATTATTCGGGGTGGTCCTTTCTTGCCTTTTTATTCCATTCCGCATGGTTTAGTACCAAAATTGCGTTAATATTAGCCTCTCTGTACTGTTGTACAGATAGTACAGAGAGGCCACTTTAACCATGTGGGCGTTTTCAGTGCGTTTTTGACATGCCTATTCCACTGTAAGCGTTTCTCTACGAGCTTGTCCGCTATCGGGACTATCCCTCTGATGTACTGATTTCTTATTTTATCTAGCATGGGGACACCCGCTGACTAGCATGCGCATTTCCGCAGTGTGGAGTCTACTTAGATGACATTTTTTTGTAAACAAAGATATCTTCCGATACATGTTAAATTATGTTCCCTAGTATGGACAGGGTCAAAGTTAAATAAAGGCATGGCGATTAAATTTAGTCGAAGTTGTGGAGCATGCAAAGGGTTAGATGCTGGATTAGTTCTTAATTATCAATCAAAAGCACAAACAATACACGAATAACAAATTTAGTGTAGGTTATTTTTTATAATATTTTATTTATATTTCATGTTTGCTTGTATCTCATGCACCTACTTAAAAAAAAAATACCCTTTCTAAGTGTTCGGCTTCATAAATTGCCTTCCGCAAAATTTTACGTTCGTGTAGTCCCATTAGTAGGTATAGGCTGTGTGCTGATATGTCAAGACATTCGGTTTCTCCTTTTATAATACCATAATACACTACCTTCCGCCTCGCGGTTTCACCCGCGTTCCCGAGGGATCTTATGTTTTCCCGGGATAAAAGTAGGCTATGTGTTATTCCAGGGTATAATCTATCTATGTGCCTAGTTTCATCCAAATCCGTTCAGTAGTTTTTAATTAAGCGAAAAAGTAACAAACATCCATACATCCTCACAAACATCGCATTTATAATATTAGTAGGATATTTGTATATGTATGGTAGGTACGACGGTACACCACTACCAACTAATCAATATATTTTATGCAAAATTAGAGTACCTGATCAAACATGAGAAGGTTGGCTAGTTGGCTGACCACCTGTGTCTCGTTCAAGCCCAACTTGTCGGTAATATCATGCACCACCGCCACAGCCTCAGTTGCGTTCACAATGCACCGTGCCAGTACTACTCGCCAACAGTGCCCAGCCACCGCGACGTTAGTGAATACAATATAATTAGTGTGTGGAAATTAGGAGTGATGTAAGCTTATATCTATTACATTATCTTGCTAAAGGTGATGGTGTTATTAATATTAGTCAAGAGTGAGAGGCAGTTTATAAGTGGAATGTAGATATTGGTAAAGCGACTACGTTTGCATGTCATACGGTCGTGCGGAGTTCGCACGGGTACCTACGACTTGTGTTTCGCGCTTGTTCTGCATGAAAAACGTGGTCCAACTAGCCACGATCCAGCCCACATATGAGTCGAGAACCGTTGCTTTTTGATTCAACGACTTCTGCTTCTTCTTTGGGTTAATAACGCAGCTGGCGCCATCGCTTTTCGGCTGCACAGTTGATGTTGGGCATGGGATAGTCGATAGGTCACCGATGCACCGGGACAACACTATATGGAGAGGGCAGGTCAACTTCTAATTGGATTTATTTAGGTCATGCGTTGACAGGATTTCTGGAAGGGCCTAATTCAATAGGAGCATGCCACGCATTTAATTAGAAAATTGCTAGCTTTCCGCCTGCGGTTTCACCTGTTATTTCAGGTTTATTTTACACCTTTACGCTGTATGATGAAGACGATGCATGCAAGGAATGTTTTCCCATACAAACTTTAGAACCCTTTTTATCCGATTTAGAGATAAATTTTTTGAGAACGTCAACTTTTTGTTTATAATTATAAATCTGAATAGAAAGATATGATATACCATACAAACATTTACATTCCCATTCTCTCCTTAATGGGGAGGATTTTTCAAAAGCATGATAGATAGACGTATAAGGGGCTCCCGCCGAGTGGGTACATATTTTCATACGACCTTTCATAACCTTATTGAACCCATTGCGGTGCAAATGTTTCAAAATTATTTCTTAATGTGTGTTTATGTTTCTCTCTATAAGTACAACCTCCAAATATCAAGGCTATGTTCAGCGGTTTGGGCTGTATATTGTCTGTCAGTCAATTTCTCAGGATAAAACTATGAATTTAGTATTTATGTTGGTAGATAGATTTTATTAATTACCATTTGAACTTTTCAAAACGTAACGGGCACACTTAATTTGGTTCATATATTCGACGGCGTCGTTGTAAGTCATCGATTGAGTATCCACGTCGTCAGTGCATATCATTTTTGTTTTGTATTCCGCAAAATTGGCAGCCGACATTTCTAAATTAAACACTGTTGTCGTATCCGGACACTTCTCCACGCAAACCTGTAACAAATATCTGAATGATAATAATTATTGATTTAAACTAAGTCATTTTCGTCTTCTTGTAAATATTAGTTAACAACTACTCGATACTCTTCTCGAATATAGATAGGTATACTATGAATTAATGACGTAGGTACTTACATGTTACACTTCAGAGCCACAAAATTTGTTTAAATAGGTAATTACTTATTCATGGATTTAGTGTTGGTACTTACTTATCTACTGACCTTTTATAATGTAGATAGATAGAACTTATAGTTCCACAGTAGGTACGTAACACGTAGGTAAATATGATAGCTATTTGCGAGTAGGTACGTAAAACAATACCTAAATTTCTACCCAACCATGAGCTGGGGAATCTAACGCTTTTGGGTTCTTACGTATCATAAGTATACATAGTATATCCAGAGCCAAAGATTTTCACATCCATTACTTACTGTCCACGTTTCTGAATCGAAGGCCTTGCCAATCCTTTCATTTTTACGAGTGATTCTAGAGTAGTCTACTACAGACTTCCTTAAGAGCTCTGACCTACTTAAGTGCCTTTTATAGGAACTTATTTCAATAAATGGTTATAGCATCGAGAAATAAATTAGGTTTTAATAAACTAATTAAAGACATGCCTGAGGAGTGGGACAGCCAGTGATTGGTGTATTCGGGGACAAGCATTGCGCGATATCAAAGAACACGAGGTATGGTTTATTCTGTAAGTCAGAGTCGAGGCCGCAGTGGCGCCCCTTCGAGTCGAGCGGTGCTAACAATTTCTCCACATCGCCTTCTTTCATACCTGAAATGACAAAAACATAAAATAGCTACTTACTTAGGTTCGGTTGCATAAAGCGCGGTCATAGTAAGGTTATAGTTAAATCGGTTCATAAACAAAAAAGTTATGCGTGAACATAAAAAAACATACAACCGAATTGATAACCTCCTCCTTTATTTGAAGTCAGTTAAAATGATGACGCATTTACTCACTATGATATCCGAGGTATCCCCATCCTCCGAGAAAGACGATGAATGCGAGGAGCCATATGATGTCGGTGCAAGAGCGGTTGTGAATCGGCCCTTTGAAGTCAGGGTTGTACCGTATCGGCTCTCCTGGAATTCGATAATACGATTATGTTAAGGATATACTTAATTTTATTATTTTAGTAGCGTGTTGATTTTAATTTCTAGCTCAGACGGACACACTGCCTGCGGTAGGTACCTACTTGCAGGGGTTGTTCGGGTCACTTATCGAACCAATCGTTAACCCAGGCAGTTAGCTTAAATGGTAGATATTTCTGGTAATAAACTGTGGAAACCAAGGTAAGACCTACATAAGCTAGCTATCTTTATGTCCTTTACACTAGAATGTAGAATAGCTTGTGTGCATTAAAAGTCAATTGTCACCAACAAAGTTCCAATTTTTTTTTAAAACAAACAACTTCGCTAGGTGCTCTAGTTCTTGAGAAACCTATAAGAACCTTTATAACTTTTGAATCAGAGATTCAGAGACTGACAAAATCTTATGACAATTTGGTGACAAAATAGCGATAAGCTCGAAATTCAAATCCATGATGTGGCTCTGTTAGATGTGCCACAGGCCACGGAGAGTTTGGAGATTTAAGGATTGCGATAGTAAGTAATTAGGTATCTTGATTCAAATGTACCTAGAGTTTAAGTTGATTGCAATAAAGTGCTTACCTTGGTAAATATTTGTTTCGCATTATTACGTAAAATAATCGATCTGGGTTAGGTTATCTTTAAATTGTCTTGATAACTACCGAATAAGGCATTTTGTGTGCTTAAACCAAATTCGATAATTATTGTATGGAGGTTATTTCTATGTGTTGTAGGTAGGTAGGTACCTAAACACGATATAATTAACTGAGTCTCAACCTCTTCACGTACCAAATAAATTAAATAATTCTTAAAAAGAATATCAGATAATATTGGTGACTAGGAAACTAGTTGTGTGTGTAAAACAACGATTATTTTCGGCATGGAACCGTATCTAGATACGCTATTATAGGTACTATCAGGCATTAAGATATAGGTAAAAAAAACAAGAATAAAACCATAGAGTAAATAATATACTACGTACAAATAAAACTTACTAGATTCTTGTGGCGGAACACAGCAGTCTCCGCAGCAACCCATCTCAACAATTATTCACCATAGTCATACACATTCGAATTCGAACCTTTGAATATATCTCTTTTCACAAATATTCAGCTAACCCCAAACAGTTCTGGTTGCACATAAACACTGTCACGGTAGGTATTGAATATCCGACATTACGTTATCAATATTAGGTACCGATATCGTTATTGATAGCGCCTATGTCATGAGTTGGTCAATCTATACTAATATTACAAAGAAGAGTTTGTTTGTTTGGTTGGCTGAACGCGTTAATCTCCGGAGTTACTGGTCCGATTCGAAAAAAATATTTTACTAATAGCAAAGAATAAATAATATATAGGCTAATAGGAAGCTAAGCTACATTATCCCCGAAGGTCATTTATAGGTGACTATAAAAAGTAGACCAGTTAACCAGAGATTAACGCGTTCAAACAAACAAACACTCTTCAGCTTTATTATTAGTGTAGATAAAAAGTAAAACTGAAAGATTTTTCTAATATAAACTACATCATTGCATTTTTTCTTTGTTTATCTGCATCAGAAAAAAGCCCACCTGATTTTATATAGGTAAGTGCATAGAAAGCTGAAATTACATTTAGGCCCATCTTTTCAATGATTGATATTGATACCTATATCAGTCAAGTTAAGCAGTAGGTAGAGATCAACTACTACGATAACATGGCGCGTCCCTCCAAAACTCAAAACGTTTGAAATGTATTTGTGAAAGTATTTACAGACTCAACGCATGTGTGCGTACTGATAAAAAAAACAAATGTATGGATTTGTTGCTCGTCTAGCGGCGTCATTATCGCTCATCAATTCTGTCAGTGTCAGGGTATTTGAAGATAAACGATGGAGATTGATCGGTCAAAAAAAAATCTAATCAAAATTGTCAAATCAGAAGATATTGACCGGATCGCTCATTATCATTAGTATGGCACTCGCACTGCACTGACTTACTCTATGACAATGACACGTCCGTTGTCTTGCGCGGTCGGCTAGACTAGTTATGATAACGATGCGCCAATTCGATCACTTCGATCTTTTCAAAGATTGGAGCGTTGGCATACGATCCAATCGATTTTCGATAGGATCGAAATCATGCGATCGATTCAATTCTATCAAATGATCAAATATTGGATCGCGGTCCAAATGTTGTGGTTCGCACACATTGTAATATAATATAGGTATGTTATTATTGGGCGGTAATTAAAGTACCTACGATATGAAACTTTATGTATTTTACAAATGTAAACAAGATGTCGGTACAAACGTCATTTTCAAAAAACTACGGACCATTGCGCGCAACAACAAACGTTGCGCGCGTTCTAACGAACGTTCATTTTGATAATAAAGTTTTATCATTAGGATGTGCTGCTCATTCGTGTAACTCGCCATGATGATGAAAGATCCCGCCATAACAACATGGCCGAAACAGACTATCAACATCGACCCGTCCCTAATGGAAAACCCTTTACTATAGCAGCTATCATATAAATTCGGACGAAGTCTATAACAATATTACATCGAGGGAAAACTATATTTTTTAAATATGTAGGTATATTTTCCTCCTATGCTTTGTATGACCTTGTAAACTCTATGGCGTAAATGCTCTAAATATTTAACTACATTCGGTGATATCACTGAAGAAATAAATAGCAATGACGTTTAAGTAAGTACATAGGTAGCTAGATACACACATACGATGTGTATCATTGTGTTATAAGCGGTAGTTAAATAAGATTAACACTACTATAACAGTCTTCAAATAAAAATGACGCATTACCACTTAACTCAAGAATTACAAGCTACATTGGGATAGGAGTAGCGTATACTTTTGGACTGACACTTAGTCTTTCTTTATTTATTTTATAAGGTACACCAACAGCTTAAAGTATTATACCTACATTATTTAAGATAAGTTTAGTTCCTATACTTACACCTATTAAAGTTAGGTATACCTACCTACACAACATATTTCATTTTAGTAATAGTTGGTTGTTACTAATAGTAAACGAAAAAAATAATAATAATAACGTCTCATAGTAAGTTTAAATTGGTTTAAATGTACTGTTTGTTATCATAAATCACAATATTCACATACTTATGTACCTACTTATTCACATTTCACAGAAACATTGCGAAACAGGCAGGATAGCGGTAAACAAACTAAAGTTATTGTTACAAAAAAACCCAATTGCTAGTGTGCCGATGTGTATAGGGACATAACGACTGAAGATAATGGATGACTCAGAAATAATACCGATGACCGAAGTCTACAATTGTATCAAATAGTTTATATCCTGTGTCCAATATGTAGTTTTAAGGACAAGGTATTTGTAAATGAATTAGAAAATAGACAAGCCAGTTGGCGCAGTTGGTTAAGACACCACCTTTAGCGCCGCTGGTCGTGGGTTAATTTGATTCCCATCCAGGACAAACATTTGTGTGCATGAACATGTATGTTTGTCATGAGTCTAGGTGTAATTATCTATGTAAGTATGTATGTATTTACAAAAAAAAGTAGTAAGTATACGTAGTATATCAGTCATCTGGTTTCCAAGCTTGCTTATTTTGCGATCAGTTAACCATGTGTGAAGAATGTCCCAGGATATTTATTTACTTTTAAGAAAGAAAGACTACCTAATTATATTAAACCTACCAAAGGGAGGAAATGACTAAATGTAATCCTGGATTTACTTAGTAGTAATAGGTGTAGGAAAAGCATAAAACTTGTTCGATGTTGTAGGTACTCGTATGTTATGCATTTTTAGTCCAGAACCTAGAGAGGTTCTTTTTTATTTGTACTGTGTCGAAAATTGATTCTTATATTGAGCTGAGGAACGTACCTATTCCATTCACATCAAACTTGTTATTTGATTTTATATTACATACTTAAGTTTTATTTTATTTAATGATCTTAAAACCGGTTCGTAGTTGTATTTGTCTACGTTACGTTGATCTTTTCTTGTCACTAGTCCCAAATAAATTGAAACATAACTACTTAATAGTTTTATACTTGATAGAATGAATGTCAGTAAGTAGGCAGGAACCTACATATTGATTGTTTCGTTATTTTTCCAATAAACTAAACAAAGCAGAGCGTTTTTCAATGTAACACGACAATGTAGGTACCACAAACATTTCCACAGAAATTACTAATATTCGTCCATCGTTTAGTAAACACCAAAAGAGCACTACAGTATAAACTGCAACTAACATGCGTACCCGATCCCGATAAGAAAGTTTGTGCGCAACGCAAGATATCACAGAGGAAGTTACGAAATGTCCATAAGACATGTGTACACTATAGCTTCACATCGTAAACTGCTTTGTGTGTGTTGTGATTACCGTACGACGAACACCACCGTGTGCCACCGTGTCGTTATAAAGTATGATTCACAATAGTCAATGCCATTTTTTTATTCTCTTTAATTTTATCTCGTGTGGTCAGAGTGAAATGAAGAATGTATGTAACTGATGTTATTATAGCACCTACTATTTATGTCTTTGTGTTGATGTAGGTAACATGTCCTTGACACTCAAGTTGTTGATAAATGTATATTTATTACGACAAAATTATACATATAATTGAATGTTTTTTATATCACTACCTATCAATGTTCTCTATACTTTAAAATACAAAATAGAAAATGTACGTCAGTACTACTTATTTAGTTTTACGGCGTACGGCCGTATGGTTTAGGTTTACGGCGCGGCGGTCTCTACTTTAGTGTAGGTACTCTACATAAGTGAGATATATGTAAGCAAAGAGCAAATTTTGCTGCTTTTACACAAAAACTTGAATTATGTTCTAATTCTTTTTCAAAAGTCACGTAGCATTATTTTTATAGTATTTGATTGATATATGAGTTACTGCTAAAAACTTTTTCAGTAATAGCGTAATAGGAAGCTATATTATCCCCTAGTGCTATATAGGCTTTGTGTATATTCATTATGTATTGATAGATGTTTTGTATTAACGAGTCTTCATAGATGTATTAATTAAATAGTGTTAATGGTGATGACGGTCAATTTATTTACGTCTCGAGGATGCCGCAGCCGTGGTGATCGGAGGACTCTGGACGCTGTTGCGTATGCGTTACTACCAGCGCGTATGTGCCACAAATAAACTCAGTTTATATATGTGTGCCATCGGTGTAGATACTGTAACCGATTTATTAGAAAACTAGCTCTTTCAGTCGTATTCACCCGGGTTCTTGGGATGAAAATTAGCCTATAGCACTCAGCGATAAAGCACTATTTTCAGAATCAGACCAGAATTCCGGAGATTACCTTCTACATCCAAACAATTATTATTTGGAACTACTATTAACTATTTACTATGGCATGAGGAACTGGGTCTCCATTTTATGAACCGTTTTTTCGGTCCCGATAGCCACTTTGGAACCATACTTAATCCACCACTGACCGAGGAATGTGCGCGAGGGACACCCAAATACGCAAACTCGCGCATGTATTCCGTATATCTGTAATTTTGATAGAAGTATCCTGTACCAGGATCGATGGAAAACCTTAGCGATAGGTATAGGCTAATTGCCATCCTCACCTTTATTCTCTATCCCTTCAGCTAGTTGGTAGGTACGTTAGGTACCTAAACGAGGAGATCACAAGTAAAACCATGACGGTAACCGTACTGGCGCTATTCAACTAGTGCTCCTGGTAGATATCTGGTAGCTATCTAATTAGGTATGACCGACAAATATTTTTATGTGATTTATTACTATCCCGTTTATTTACTCATGTGCTATCCCTGTTGAACTTAATAACAGAATAAATCACATTCGAAAAATCGTATATATTTATTTTTAAACTGAAAAGACCCGGTTTTCCCCACTGAGTTATATTACTACGTATAGTAATAGGTACACCACAAATACTAGCTTCCGTCCCGCGGTTTCACCCGCTTTCCCGAGGGATCTTTTGTTTTCCCTGGATAAAAAGTATCCTATGCCAAAGAATAAATAATATACTACGTACTACCTATGCTATAAACTATCTGTGCTCCAAATCCGTTAAGTAGCTTTTGCGTGAAAAAGTAATAAGCATCCATCCATCCATACTCACAAACTTTCGCATTTATAATATTAGTAGGATAACTCAGTGGTTTTTCCCGATATTTTTGGAACTGGGAAAAGCCGGTTCCTTTCCTACTTACTATATTAGGGTACCTCAGTGACCCTAATCAAAATTTTATATCGCGTCTCATCATTTTCAAGATTGCTGTGTGCTAGTAGTAAAGGCACCTCATCAAAATATTATTCTATAAATGCACCTCAAAACGGTAGATATACAGGTTGAATTTTTTAAGTGGGCGTGGTAGGCCAAATCCTAAAGTATAGGGAACAGCGAAAAATGCTGAAAGGAGTCTCGGGGCCGATTTTGATAAAAACTAAAACTGTATACTTGGATTTTGAAAAAAAATATTTGTCTTGCCGGGAATCAAACTCATTGATTTTTAAAAAAATATCACAGCCTGTATTATTGATCCATCTCATAGTGTCGCTTATAATGATCAATTTCTGCGAGGTAATGTTATATGACAAAATAAAGATCTCGACCTCCTCGGAAGAAGTAGACATATTCTCCAGTTCTTTGGAGAAATTTAAGTATCTAATTCGTACTCAATTGAATGGTGTGTAATGGTTGATATACCTAGCATAAGCAACTTTAGTGATATTATCATTATAATATTTAACTTTTCATTGTAATAAGTAGTCTTCAAATTAATGTTTTAACTATAATTTAATGTATATCTTGCTTGCTTGTTTGTTTGTTTGTTTGACTGTGATTTCTATTTTATTTTATTTATTTTCTCAATTTGTCGTTTAATTCATTATAATTTAGAATCGTAATTATTTATTTTTGTTATTATTGTATTTATATTTTCTTCTTTTTTTGCAATGTTATCTGTATGTGCTTTCTGTGATGTCCTGTAATTGAAGAAGCACTAGGTCTTTAAACGCCACTGTAGTATTGTTTTAAATGTGAGGTGTATTCTTTGTTGGATATCCATATAAAATAAATAAATAAATAAATAAAGGAAAAGTCAATTTTTTAAGAAAATAATGTTTACTTTTAAAGAAGTAGGTACATACACTCGTACCATAATACATTTTTCAAAATGACACCAATTGTTTAAAATACATAACCTTATAATAAAGAACCCACTAAATGTTTGAGGCGTCGAGTCTGCTTATGTATTGAAAACAATGGACATCATTTCGAACATTTGATTAGTAAAGTTTAATAAACGTAACAAAAATAATCTAGTTTTCGTAAGAAAAATATTTTTCCATTAATTTTCCATACAACATTACTTCCCAGAAATTGATAATTATGAGCGACACTATGAGATGGAGCAATAATACAGGCTGTGTTTTTTTTTTCAAATCAATGAGTTTGATTCCCGGAAGAGCAATTATTTTTTTTGAAAATACATGTATACAGATTTAGTTTTTATCAAAATCGGCCCCGAGACTCCTTTCAGCATTTTTCGCTATTCCTTATACTTTAGGATTTGGTCTACCACGCCCACTTAAAAAATTCACCTGTATACTTAACTAATTATTAGGCTAGGTAAAAAATGCAATACGTGCAGATTTTGATTTCTTTACGATTCTTACAACAAGTATTATTAAAATAGAATCACGTACGTACGTAAAGATTATTGATTACGTTACTACTATAATGCATACCTACGTAACTGTAGAACAAAAGTTACATTACTAGGTAAATTTAATAGGAGGTATGTCTGAGCCTCATTGCAGTACTAACTAACAGTTATAGTATGACACTACTTAGATGTAGCATCGGCAAATCGTTTTCGTACACTTCACTTCCGATTTACACAACTAATAAAATTCATTCATTATGGCGCCATTCAACGTTAACCAAGATCATTTTCGCCGATCATTTTTTAACACATGAGTGAGAATGTTGTAGGCGCACTCTTTTCGGGAACGATCGATTTTACGAATTTTGCCGATGCTTCATCTAAGTTGTGTCATACTATACTGAGTTGTCAAATAATGATCCAGTCAGAGTCCTCCTAACCTAGAGTTATTGAACGCATAGAGTACTTAGTAGGTACTTGCTCAGGCAGCTTTATGATTAATAAATAATATTATATTAATACCTACAGTCCCATTCCTACTTAGTAGGTAAATATGTCGAATATTTAAAATGTAAAATTTGGTATTCCTAATCTTATAAATGCCAATTCTACAGCAGTGAGTGGATGTTGGATTGGAATGACGATACTAATGATAAAATCACGCGAATGACGCGATTCAAGCGCCATAGTGATAATTATGTAGTTTTGTTTTTTTTAACTTTTACCTATCGAGGGCAACTTCACTGCTTATTTATATATTATGTGTAATATCACAGGCAATGACAATATACCTGATTTCGGTTCTATAAAAAAATAACACGTCAATAACAAACACAGTAGGTATTGCCATACCTACGTTCTTGACGGCAATAAACTCTGCATACAAGCTTTTATCATAATGAATAACAATCGTATTATTTAAGCTATGTTATATATTGCTAATTTGAAATCGTATTATTTTATTACCTACTCGTATACTAGGATAAACAAACATTGCTGTAGGTAAGTAGGTACATGACAAAATTAGATATATACCTAACCCATGTGATTAAAAAGAAGTAACCAGTGACTGTGTAATCTGGCTTGGTAATATAGTACCAAATCGACCAACTCAACGTTTCTTTTTTAATTGTTACCTAATATATTAAAGCTCTTTTCCAACGACGTTTTACATGCGCTTCACTGGGTCAATTATTAAAGTCCGTCAGACGCATCTCTTACTTATGGTTGACTACAAAGATACCCATGTTGTTTGATAAGTTATATTATGATTTTCTTATCAAAATAGCCCTAGGGGAAATACCCTGTGTATTATTTTTATCAGGTAACGTATTTATAGGTAGGTACTTACTTAATATGCATATTATTAAGATAATATTAGATATCCACTATTTCTTATCTTTTAGTTGTTATTTAACTAATCAACATACAATTAGATATTATTGTGCGATAGGTAGGTTAGGTACCTACATACCTTCTACGCACAGCCAGTGTACAGTGATGCCTACGTAAGAATCTTGAAAAAGGTATATACCTATATATACTACAGTTAATGGGGAGGATTTCTAAGTCTTTGATAAGTCTTATCACGGACTTAGTTATGTTATGTATAGTTCAGAATGAGACGAGAATGTTAAGATGGATGTGTGGGTGGAGTAAAAACAATGACTAAATTAGGAATTAGTACTTACGAGGAAGTTTGAAAGTAGCACCAGTGTATGATAAGTTGAGAGGGAACCGTTTATTATATTAACCTGATACGGACATGTTATGAGGAGGGATGAAACCGATGTGACTAAAGAGTCATGAATATGAAAGACGATGGATATACGGGAAAGGGGAAGGCCGAAAAAGAGTTGGATGGATTGTGTGAAGGATGATATGACTAACAAAGGAGTGAATGCTGATATGACGGATAGAAGGGCTAAATGGAAAAAAGAGTACCTACCTACATATTGCGCTGACCCCAAATGATTGGGAACAGAACAAAGGTATTATATATGAGGACACCATTATATTTTACTAGGTATCTAGTGTTATGCCGAGAAAAACTGACTAGGTACTACTAACTAGTTCGAGTCTAACATCATCGACTATAGGAGATTACTGTCACTCCTAGCAACATTGGGGAGAGAAAACCTTATAAACTTAGTTTTATAGGAGTTTATGTATGAAATGATTGGCCGCAAACCATTTCGATATAGGCAGGTACATAGTTGATAACGTGTAATTGAGTTGCGTACCTAAGTTCTGTTATCTATCGACATTAAAAATTAAGGACGTATCATCAGCAAATAAATCTAGGTAACTGATAGGGCAGGTTAAAAATGGGCCTAAAATTGACCCTGTCTGTATATAGATATAGGCAGTGCCGGTTTTAGCTCTACCAGCGCCCTGGGCGAGATGTGATAACCCCCCCCCCCTCCCCCTTCTCTCGCCAACAAAAGGGATTTTAAGCAATTATTGTTGGAAACCAACAAAACTTTTTTATTAATATAATTTTGAATTTAGAAATTAAGAAAAAATAAGAAAACAAAAGCAAAAAGTAATGTGAAAATGTTTCATTAAAAAATATTCTATGGAAAGTCATCACGTATTTTCTTTGAACCTCACAATATACAGTCCACTACCTTGACCATAATATTAAAGAGCTTTTTTCATTGGTCCTACTCACCGGCAAAGAAGAAATTATGGTGAGACAGATTTTTCATCGATAAAGAATATAAAGATTAAAAATGCTTCGTTATTGGTTGCGATATTGATACCTATAAGCTATCAACAGCCATAGCGCGATTAAAAAGCATTAAACGAATTTTTAATATTACGACAAATTTAATATTAAAACGAAACGAAGATTTCAAATAAGCCTATCGGGCGGGAAGCAGCATAATTCATTCGAGTCAACTGCAAAACTTTGGCGGCGGAAGGTGGCGACGGCCAATCAGAGCGCAGCATTTCAGCCAGAGAGTTCTACCTACGGTATCTGTGAGCGGTGTGAAGTGAGCGGCACTAGATTGGCAGCACTGCGAGTTTGACAAGGAAGCAAGCCAAGGAAAAATAACCGTCGTCAGCAAGCAAAAGTTTTGTACTAAAGGACAATAGTTATTTTTTAGATTCTGTTGATGTTTTTATAATACAAACGAAGTGTTCGATAGTTTTACATATTGTGCTGCATTCTGTGCGATTCACGTAAGTTGAAACTCAATTATTACTATATTAATATTATTAGAATACATACATCTTAGTTATCAGTAATAATGTCTGAAGAACATAGTCTTCGAAAATTGCGTGCCTCTCGTGGCTATGTCAAAGCCTCGATTACGCGTATAATCAATTCGGTCGAGGATTCGAACTTCACAAGCAGTTCAATTCAGCTCATAAAGATAAAATGCGACAAATTATCCTCTCTTTTTTCGGAATACGAATCGTATAACAAACAGATTTTATCATTTGATGACACAGACGATGAGGACATAGTTATCATAGAAGATAAATGTTATAGTGCCATCGCCTTTGTCACAGAATTATACGAGTCCAGGACTAGTAAGGAGGAAGCGTCATCGTCTTCATCAGAAAAGATGATGCATACAAAGTTGCCTAGAATTGAGATGACAACATTCTCAGGTTCGTATACAGACTATGTTCCATTTAAGGAGTTATTCGATTCACTGATACATAACAACAAACATTTAGATGCGTTGCAAAAGATGTATTATTTAAGGTCTCATTTGAAAGATGAGCCTTTTGATATTATTAAAGATTTGCCTTTAATTTCTCAAAGCTATGAAAAGGCAAGAATGCTCTTAGATGAAAGGTTTAACAATAGATATAAGATTATCAGCGAACTTATTAGCAAGTTACTTGATATGACTCCTCTAGTCAGATCAACTTCCATTAACATCCGTAGCTTTGTCTCAACTATCAAACAAATATTGGCTGCATTAGAAAATTTGAATGTAAATGTGAATGATTGGAATTTAATTGTTTTGTGTATTATAACTCGCAAACTAGATGCATATACTGCACGGGCATACCAGTTAGACAGAAACACCAAGGAGCCAAGTGTCACAGAATTGATTGAGTATCTTGAGAAGAGGGCGCTCTCACTGGAAAATGCAGAGCCAAGCAGTTACTCTCCGGGTTCATCAAAGAGTCTGAAGTTTGCAGCGCACATGGCTACGGCTGGAAGTAGTCTTGCCTGCTACTATTGTAAGTCCAATGATCATAAAATATTTTCTTGTAAAACATTTAAACTTTTACCCACTCTTGAGCGATACAAGTTCTCAGTAGAACAAAAACTTTGTAAAATATGCTTAAATAAGCATACAAGTAAATGTAGGTTCCATTTTAAATGTGACCAGTGCAAGTCTGATCACAATTCACTTATTCATCATGATGGATCTGCATCTCTTAGTTTGTTCTCTGGCAATATTACTAATAATATTTTAATCCCTACAGCGCAAGTAAGATTGCTGACCAGGGACAAAAAACCAATTATTGTTAAGGCAATATTAGATAGTGGTTCTCAAGCCTCACTGGTTACAAGTGCATTGATACATAAATTAGGCTTGACACCAATGCCTGAATATACAATTATAAATGGTATTGGCAATTCACAGAATAATGCCAAATACTCTATACCTTTACATATTCATTCTTTAACATCACCTTTCCAAACTTTAATTAACTGTCATGTTGTAGATAAAATTACTTGCAGTCTTCCCCAAAATAAAATTGACATTTCAAAACTCAAGTTACCCAAACATATTACTTTAGCAGATAATAATTTCAATGTCCCATCTAGTATTGAGATTTTAATGGGTGCTGATGTATTTTTTCAGGTTGTCCTACCATGCAAGCCGCAGTCTGAGCAGTGTCAGCCAGCTGAGGCAGATACTTGTCCTGGTTTGATTAACACCCAATTAGGGTATGTCATTGGTGGTTCTTTTCCGCAAACGGTTCTACAACCAGTAGCTTCTCCTAAGGTAACTTTATTCTGTTCCTCATGTGAAGCAGAGACTAGTAACATTATTAAACAGTTTTGGGAAGCTGAAAAGGTTCCTCAAGTTTTTAATGAAAAATTTGAAGAGCATGAGCTTGTAGAAAATGGTTTCAAATCATCGGTTACTTTACAAGACAATAAGTTTCAGGTAGATTTGCCACTTAAGGTACCACTAAATGAAGTTAATAAGCATTTAGGAAATTCATTTGAATTAACTTTACATAGATTTTTAAGTTTGGAGAAAAAATTATTAAAGAATCCTCATTTATTAACGGCATATCAAAAGTTTATTAATGAATATGTTGAGTTAGGGCATGGTCAATATGTAGATTTTAAATCGTATGATTTAGATAACGATGCTGTTTATTTTTTACCTCATCATGCGGTTTTTAATGAAAATAGTAAAACCACTCCAGTTAGAGTTGTTTTCGATGCCTCTATGAAAACAAACAAAAGGGTTTCATTGAACGATTTATTATTAAATGGCCCAGTAGTTCAAAGAGATTTATTTGATATTTTGTTATTATATAGAATAGGCGATTTTAATTTTTCTACCGATATTAGAAAAATGTTTAGAAATGTTTTAATTAATCCTGAACATAGAAGCCTTCAAAATATTTTATGGCGTGACGATCCTAATAAGACAATACAATGCATACGTTTAAATACTATTACATATGGCATGAAATGTTCTAGTTATTTAGCTACTCGGTGTTTGATTGAAATTGCTGACAGATATGAGCATGATTATCCGCTTGCTGCATTTATTCTCAGAAACTGTACTTATGTGGATGATGTTTTATATTCATGTTCAAGTTTAGAGCAGATAAAAGAAGCCAAAGGGCAACTGCAGGCTATATTAAAGCTCGGTGGTTTTTTAACTCATAAATGGGCATCAAACAATATGGAAGTTTTAGCTGATGTTCCTTTTACTGAGCAACATTTTGACGAGCTTGAATTGCAAAAAGATAGCTTTAGCTTAAAGGTGTTAGGTTTGCATGTGGATGTGAAGAGAGATAGTTTTATAATGTCTTGTCCACACTCTTTTGATAAGGAGATAATAACGAAAAGGTCTATTTTAAGCTATATTGCGCAATTTTATGATCCTATGGGTTTCGTAAGCCCTATTATAATAAGAGCTAAGGTTATCATGCAAAAGGTTTGGTTAGAAAATATAGACTGGAATGCCTCGCCTTCTGAACAGCTTAAAAATGAATGGTTACATTTTGCTATTAATCTTGCTGCTATGGAGCCTATTAAGTTTAATCGAAATATTTCAGTCCCTCAATCTGCTATAGCGGTGCAACTCATCGGCTTTGCCGACGCATCAAGCTCTACGGGCTATGGTTGCTGTATCTATCTAAGAGTGATTGACTCAACAGGTAAAGCGAGCTTATCTTTACTCTGTTCAAAATCTAGAGTTAATTCACTAAAAAAGCCTGTTACAATTCCACGCGGGGAGCTTAATGCGGCACTATTATTATCCCACCTAATACAAAAGGTACATGGTATCCTTATGCTTAAAATTGCAATAAATGAAGTATTTTTATTTACTGATTCTATGGTGGTGCTTAGCTGGTTAAATATTGAAATAGTAAACTTACAAGCTTATGTTGCCAACAGAGTAAAGATAATCAAGCAAAAAACTGATAATTATCACTGGTTATATGTCAACACTAAGGACAACCCTGCTGACCTTATCAGTCGAGGTGTTGATGCACTATATTTAGCCAATTGTTCTATGTGGTGGCATGGACCACCTTTTTTACAAGATGGTCAATATCAGTTTCGTGTTAACAATAGCTTATCAGAACAAAAAATAGAAGGTTTGGCATTCCCTAGTAATGAAGTAGTAGGTCTTCCATTACATGTAGACAATACTATTTTTAAATATATTGATAAATACTCTGATATACATAAAATGACACGGGTAATGGCTTATGTGCTACGATTTTGTAATAATGTTAAAAACAAGGATAGGGTAAAAGCAATTCATTTAACTGTTAATGAATTACAAAATGCATTAAATAAAATTATAAAACATCAGCAAAGTACCTATTTTGTTCAAGAAATAAAGTTACTTAGGTTAGGTAAAAATATTGAGGGTGTGCTTAAACCATTACATCCTTTCTTAGATAATGAGGGTTTGTTAAGAGTAGGTGGTAGGTTGAAGAATTCTCAGATACCTTATTCACAAAGGCATCAAATAATCTTACATAAAGATTTTAAGGTAACTGAACTTATAATTAGATCAGAACACATTCGGTTATTCCATGCTGGTCCAAGGTTACTTTTGTCAAATCTCAATCAAAGGTATTGGCTAATTAATGGAATTAGGCAAATTAAAAAGATTACACACAAATGTATTATTTGTTTTAGATTAAAAGCGCAAGCAGCGAAGCAATTAATGGGTTCATTGCCGAAACAACGCGTTACTGCATGTAAACCTTTCGATAAAGTTGGCGTAGATTTTGCTGGGCCTCTCCAAGTAAAAAATTCTAGAGTTAGACGATCAGTTGTAAGTAAAGGCTATATTTGTGTGTTTGTATGTTTTGTAACCAAGGCTGTACACCTTGAATTAGCCTCAGATTTGAGTACAGATACATTTTAGCTTGTTTAAAGAGATTTGCCTCTAGAAGAGGTTTGCCCAGTGAAATCTTTGCAGATAATGGTAGTAATTTAAAGGTGCGGCGAACCAGTTAATTAATTTGTACAAATTATTTAACAATAAAGACTGTCAAAGTCAGGTGCAATCATATTCCGCACAACAAGGCGTTAGATTTAATTTTATACCAAGTTATTCACCTGTTTTTGCTGGTCTGGCGGAAGCTGCGGTGAAAAGTACAAAATTTCACCTCAAAAGAGTACTTCAGAGTTTAGTTTTAACATATGAGCAACTGAATACTATTTTGGTACAAATTGAAGGCATTCTCAATTCGAGGCCTCTCGTACCCATTACCTCAGATGTTAATGATTTCAGTTACTTGACTCCAGGTCACTTTTTGACAGGAAATGCTATAGTGTCATATCCTGAACGCGATGTTTCAGAAGTATCAATGAATCGTTTATCGTTTTGGAAAATATGTCAAAATATTTCGCAACGTTTTTGGAAAATTTGGCACAGGTATTATTTAAATTCATTACAATGTCGAGGCAAATGGCAATCCGATGTACCCAACGTTAAAAAGGGTTCATTAGTGATTCTTAGGGAATCTAATTGCTCTCCTTTGCAAAGGCTTATTATAATATTAACGAATATTTAAATGACAAAAAGGCTTGGGTGTAGCGCTCGCTTTTGCAGGATATATTTTATGTACCTAAATTATGAAGTTTAAAAGTTTTTTGAAAAGAGTAATTGCTGAGTTTATTGCCGGCTCTTCTCAGCAAAAGCTACCTTCCGAACCGTGCATTAGAGTCTGACTATTCATAAGTGCCTGTGAAGGTCTATTTGAATAAATAATATTTCATTTCATTTCATTTCATTTCAATGGCCGATGGCCAGAATTTCTAAGGTATTCCCAGGTACTGATGGGAAAGTTAGGGCTTTAGAGGTTATAACATCAAATGGCAAAACATATACTAGATCTTTATCAGGCATTTGTGTTTTACCTTTGGAACCTTAATTATTTTAATTTGATTAACTTTGTGTGATTAACTTTAACGTGTCCGTACAGAAATGTCAGCACAACTTCGAAATTAACACTCAAATGTGTAAGATTAATATTTTGTTTATTTTATAGTAAATTCTTTGTTAAACATGATTATACTTTAAGTACATATTTAATTAGAAACAATATTACAATATTGAAACAATATTAGAGTTAATTATTATTTTATTGATTTGTTTTATAATTAATTGAATATTATAAGGTTTCTTTGTTAAGTCGTGGCGAGCATGTTGGAAACCAACAAAACTTTTTTATTAATATAATTTTGAATTTAGAAATTAAGAAAAAATAAGAAAACAAAAGCAAAAAGTAATGTGAAAATGTTTCATTAAAAAATATTCTATGGAAAGTCATCACGTATTTTCTTTGAACCTCACAATATACAGTCCACTACCTTGACCATAATATTAAAGAGCTTTTTTCAATTATAACTATTTTATCTTTAGACTTGAGAATTTCTTTATTTATTTAGACTCGATAGCGGGACTCGCTCATGAGCGACCGAAAATATAGGTGGGCCTGGCGCCCCTTTACATCTGGCGCCCTGGGCGATCGCCCTACCGCGCCATACCCTAACGCCGGTACTGGATATAGGTAAAGATACTTAAGAGTGTAGGTATGTATACCTACCTAGATACTTATAGGTAGGCACATACTTGCATGACTGAATAACTATACACCTACAAAATTATTTTAAAAATAAATTATAAAATTAGTAGCAAGAAATTAGTGCCTAAATTTAATTTATCCATATTACACAGAAAAGTAAAATTAGGTTTGTATTACTTACCATAATCTTTACCCATTAGATATGGGTAAGTATTATTAATTCCAAGTAGATGAGTTGTAGTAGTCCAATTCCACTTTACAAAACTTAAACACTACCCAAGTAAGATTTAACGTCTATTAATTACAGTTCAATGTAACACCGTGGTAACACCTAACTAAAAAAATAATGGTTTTTATTTGTGACAGTAAAGTTGTAGGTTAGTTATTGTTTCATTCAATCCAAAGAAGAAATTATTCTTTATGAAAAATCACCATCAACGCATACTTATTCTGTCTTTAGCATGAATCACACACAACCTGTCGTCCTATTTCATATAATCACTATATACGAATGTAATAATCACCTTAGTAGCGAGTGTTGTAAGATTTTGTTTTGTTTATGCTAAAGTGAAAGTTGAATAATATAGTCGAATACGAACTAACTTGGAGTAGGGACCGACACGACAAGCTCGCGCGTCTCTCAGCGGTAACTGAGCTATATAGTACCTACCTAGTTTAGTTAGTAGCGAGCGATTGTACATTGCATGCAATGCAATGAATCAACGTTTTTGTTAAACGTTCACAACTCGTCCGAATGCGTTGAGAATACAAAAGAAGTTTGGCATCGTTTGTAAACACAATACTCATGCTCTACAACAAGAAATAACTACGACCTATTAGAATTAAGAGCAACAGTGAGCTCGATTGGACCAGCTAAATATATAAATTCTCCACGGTTAAAATACAAAGCATAAGTGTCTACATACAACAGAACACCGACTTATTAACCCTTGTATTAAATAGAACAATAAGTAGGTAGGGATTGTACATCTTTAATAAGGTACATAACCTTATTAAAGATGTTATGGTCCAACCTACTTAGGGTCGCGTCGTCGGTTGCTCATACTTTTAGTTAAAGTTGTAGTCAACGTTAACTTTAACCTTACTATAACAATTACCATGCTTTGACGTTACACTTTTCTTTTCTGACTTGTTCCTATAAAACAGTAGCTCTTATACATCAAGTATCTATCAAATAATACAAAATTGGCACACAATCTGATGTGTACAGCATTCACAATTTCTCACAAAAAATTACCTAAAAAAACATATTCAACATTAATTTAGATATCAAATTATTTCAGTGATAGGTAGGTAGGAGGAATACATGGTGTTTCCTTCTAGGAATAAATTTCCTGATGCATATTTGTTATCGTATATTGATATGAATAACATTAACACTAGAAAATTATCAGCTCGCTAGAATGAGATAACAAATCCCATTCTAGGTAAATACCTGACGTTAACTGCAGGTAGGTACCTTGTGATAGCATATATAAGTGGAATATGAAATACTTATCCTGCTTGTGATATAAAAATAGAATTCATTATTTCGAACTATCAAATAGCTCGGAATAATGAATTATATTTTTCCGCTTAGTTGGTGCTTATCTCTACCTAGATCAAGGGTAAAATACCCTTGAGTTACTTTGATCCCATATGGTAACTAGGGTCAGATGCTGGAAGGGAAGGTGGCCATCGGAACTCTGAAATAAAACGACACAACCCCGTTGTGTTTGGGATCATTGGAACCGTCTTAACGATTAGTTGAAGACTGTGCAAAAAAAAGTACAGTCGGCAATAAAAGCTTGTACGAAAAAAGTTTTTTTTTGACACAGAAACTCTATTTCTTTAATTCTTGTTTTTCCTGTTTGTCATTTCGGAATGATCTTTCCAATACTACCTACCTATATGTTTTCTGTGCCAATACTGAAGTATATCTTGATAACACTAAATAAGAAACTCCCTCTCTTGGATAATTTTAACACTAAAGTGTTTCTTAATAACACTTAGTATTTGAAAGATCATTCAGAAATCACAAACAAGGAAAACAAGAACAATGGAATATGTAAAAATAAAAGAATCAATCATTAACGTTAGTAATTGTAATAATATCATGTGTTACCTACACATGATAGGTACTTACATACTTACCTCAATTACTAGATCATTTATGTATGTAACGTAGCTTTGCGTAGCTTTTCAAAATTGTACGTTAGGTACGTACGTACCAACCAACTAACTTGAACGTATGATAAACAAGTGAACACTGAAAAGTACATTCGAGGTAAACGGCCAGCCGCTCTCGCAGGATTCAGACAAAGCATTTCCAGTACATCTCTGTCTGGCTGTTGACCCTTCCTTCATGAACTTTAATTTAACTAATTGTTTGGTTCAAATCCAATTACTTATGACTTGTATATCCTTAGTTTATGAAGAGTAGATATTGAATTTGTAATATTTAGGTTAATACTTTTTCATGTAAAAGAAAACATCGTAGGAAATAACAAAAATCCCATTCATACTAGGTATACGGCGCGGACGGATAGGTTTAGGGTCCTACCTAATTAATTGTTCCCAAGTAAATCGGCTATGATAGGCACGAATATTTACTGTGTTTCATATGTTATCCAATTTTTTTTGCCCGGTAAGGTTGTTGCAGCCATCAGAGGCTATCAACTTTAGTTCTTAAAAAAAACTATTTTAGTGCGTACCTACAGACCTAGTAGGTAGGTATACCCCAGGATTAGCGATGTTATAGGTATTTACCTAATTTACATATTTATGCAAATGCACTAAGATCCAGTTGTATGGACTGACATTGACATACGTGTAATAGTTATAAAATGATATAATGATTGATCCCAGTCACCCCAGTAATTTTAGGAAAGATGAAAATTTTTGGATCGGTAGTATAACATAAACATAGAAAGGAATGGATAATCGGTGAGCTGAAAGCGCAGGTTTTACAGGTAGCAGGTATCAAAGGTGGAAAAAACCATGCTAACTTACGTCAAACTACTTTACGTAACTACGTATGTATTACCCTATATATTATTTATTCTTTGGTATTACGTATATTATTTATTCTTTGGTATTACCTAACTGCTTTGGATTTTTTTGAATAACGAACGTCAAAATGAAACTATGGTTCGATGCAACCGGAGAATAAGTGAAACAATGATTTCTCTTCACAATGCCCAAGGTTGATCGCTGAATATTTGCATAATTGATTCATGTAACGAGACCAATTATTGCTACAATTATGAATTGCCTAACTAAATAGAGCTAGCTGAGATATCCGTGTGGAACTTCCTGGGATGGCCACTATCACGGATTCGGGATCCCAGTCTGGCGCTATTGTGTCACTCACTGTCAGAGTCACTAATTATTGGCTCCAAATTAGATTTTGTTGATAGCTAGTTCAAAAGATTTAAGGGTTTTTAGGTGGCGTTACACAACACAAGACCGAGATTCCAACTCGCAAATAACACCATAGTTCTCTTATTATTATCGATCGCTCGTTGCTCATAATCGCGATCCTACAAATATTTGAAGAATTGCGTGTTAACTACTCGCTTCATATAGAGAAGGCAGTTGATAGGGATAGACCGATAAATTTTCGGGTCTGGATTTCTTTTTCTCCTTATTGGCAAACTGGAAGCAAACAGTCTGCCGCTAACTGTCAGCCTAATGAGGACGCGCCTTTAGTTAGACGTGTTTAGGTGAAATAGTTTGACAAATGTTAAGGTGGTGAAATAATAAATGTTTGGTGTTTTCTTTCATTGGTTTGACAAATGATATATTATAAAAATAATTAAGTTTTAAGTAGCTAAAATGTGACATTGGTTTATTGTGTCGTGTCCCAGACTGTTCACGAGTATTTTCTTTTCCTTATTCAAAGCCTGGCGCCACCGTGGCGGTTCTATCATATCACTCCCTCCATATAGGTAACTTAGTACGGAAGTTATTTTTGGCTTACTGCCAATACGTATAGATTTTGTCACAAAAATGTTGTTTTTCCTTCTTGCTACGCGAATATTTTGGAATATAACTATTGAACCTGATATTACTAAAAATAGGACAGACACTTTTGTACATGAAAATATTTGTTAATAAATGGTCCATTTGTGGGTAAACCAACTATAACTAGCTTTCTCCCCGCATTGTTATAATTTATTGCCACAAGATTATTATCTACCTGCGTGCAGTATATTATTAGTAGGTTGGTTGAAAAGGTAACAACACAAACAATACCTAATGTTAGTTCATAAAATACTACAGTAAATGTTAGTTATTACCTATTATTTTTTAATAACAATAGTAGGTAGGTATTAGTAATAGACTTGTTAAGCACCTAGCGGTGTGTTCAGTCAGACAACTGTACTTGAGCAAGCTCCTTCTAGGCATGTAAAAGCTCTGCGTAGTTTGAGATCAGACGACCGTGTGTGAGGAATATCACAGGAATATATTACGTAGGTATTATGTAGATATAGGATATAGGTGTCTTTTTCGTATTCTTAAAAATGTATAGATTTTTTAATATAAAGTTCTTAACATTGGTACGACTGTTGCAGCTATTTAAATTTATGAAGGATTTAATTTGAATTTGTTGTCGAGTATCAACTGAAACTGATTGGCATGGCTACAAATAAAAGTTCAATATCGGTCATAATAATTTTATTTTGCATATAATAATTGATTATGATACATGGAGCGTCACCGCGCTTCGGTCAACAGACGCCGAGCGCAACTCAGTCATCTTATCTCCAAAAATTACATTTATTATTCATTTATATTGCATCGACATTCGTTCTGCAACAACCGTCGCTACATATTCACTAATGAGAGGTCTCGAGGCAGCATCGGTCACGGACGTGTCGTCCTCGCGGTACTTCGGTCGATCGCAGCGAGCCGCCTACCGTTCGCGTCTATAATTATATACTTAAATATAACAGTCAAGTAGCCGGACGTCCGTCCGATCGAGCGATATATTTACATATAAACGGAACACCTCTCGCGATACACCGCGGCCGCCGGGGCCGGCTCAAGAGGCGGAGTCGCCGACAAGCCCCCGCCGGCGCCGACGACACGAGCGCCGGACGGGGTGAGCGGCGGCGTCTCGATCCGTCACTCTAAACAGCTTAAAATCACTTCCATAATTTACGTCTTAGTTAAAATACCGAAAACCTAACGTCGGCGACGTCGTCGGACGTCCTTCGGGCGGCCTCCGTCCACCGTGGAGGGGGAGGGGGAGGCGGAGGCGAGAAAGTCGGGGCGGGCGTCTGCGCCCGTTCACTCCGGCTTGACGTCGCCGGGCGCGGGCTCGCCGGCCGCCGCCTCCACCTCCTCCGCGCCGGCCGCCGGCTCCGCGCACTCAGCCGCGCGCTCGCTGCCGCCGCCCGCTCCCGCGCCCGCAACCGCACTCGCACCCGCAACCGCACCGCCGTCTGCCGAACATGCGTTCATACATCGTTACGTTTCCACCGAATCGAACGATCCGCGGAATGACGCGTTCACTTCGAGTCTTTTCACAGGAGCGCGATCGTCGAGCGGAATATCTGTAGCGATAGTCGATTTTAAGAAACGGTAGTACTAACTGCGCTGGTGATGATGGTAGTAGAGGTTGGGTCGCGGCTGGTGATGGTGCGGGCGCTGCGGAGGCGCGGGCGCGGTTGCGGGCGCGGGCGGCGCGCGGTAGAGCGGGAGCGCGGGCGCGTGCGGGCGCTGGATGGGCGCAGGGTAGCGCGGCGCCACCATGCCGCCGCGCGCCATGCCGCCGCCCGCGCCGCCGCCGCACCGTCCGTTGTTGCCGCCGCTCACCATCTATCGAAATGAATCTCGTCACTATCTCAACCCGGCTCTACGTCGGCGCCGCGTCGGGATCGGGACGCTCCGACGCAGAGTGGGCGCGGTGAGTTTAAAAGCGCGGGCGATAGAACAGCACCTGCTGTTGATGGTGCTGATGCGGGGTATGCGAGGGCGGCGGGTGCGGCGGCGGCGCGTGGTACTTGTGCTGCGGCGGCGAGTGCGGCGGCTTCTGCGGCTTGGCGGCGCCCTTGGGAGTGGGCGAGGCGGCCTCGCAGAGCGGCGCGAAGCCGTTGGCGTGTTCGTGCAGCGGGCTCTTCATCTGTTGCTGCGGCGGCGGCCGGGGCTGCGACGGCGCGTACTGCTGCTGCAGCGGCGCACGGTACTGTTGCTGCGAGTACCACATCACATAAAACATTTCCATTTATTTACCCTTGGGGCCGTTCAAATATTACATAAGCAGATTTATTACAATTATTTACCCCCACATCCCCCTTGTCAGCAAAACTCTTACCCCCTCCCTCCATGCTTACGTAAACATTTTCCAATTACAAATACGTATGCGTTTATATACGTATTGCGGGAATCCCCGAAAATGCGTTTCGTTTTCATGCATAGACAATGTGAGGGTTGCCATTCGTGTAAAAAAGTAAATAACTACCGATGACGTAATCATCATCTAGACTCCTCTACCCCCCATGTCATCCAAAATAAGTAAAACAAAGAAATCACTTACTCACGTAATACTTGAACGGCCCCCGTATATGTTTTTTTTCCTATGCTTTAACTCTAACCTCTATTTAGACCTAAATCCTAAACCTAGGTAGATCAATAAATAATTAAATATAGGCAAAATGTATGTTTGTGAATTTCTTCGTCGTCAATGTACCTATAATTCATTCATATCATTCTGATTTGATTTCAGAATTGAACCTTATAAATTTATCGTCGACACATAGGTGAAAGTATTTGTGGTAGAGAAAAAAGTAGGGACAATAAATTTGCAAGCAAGAAGACGATCATGAGCTTAGCTAGTAGGTATACACATTTTTTTTAATAATTGACTAATATTTTATTAATTGAATTGGAACGCATCGACAC
Organism: Tethea ocularis; assembly: GCA_963555595.1. NCBI lineage: Eukaryota > Metazoa > Arthropoda > Insecta > Lepidoptera > Drepanidae > Tethea > Tethea ocularis. Next base: position 9,781,175 of record OY741960.1, on the reverse strand, counting down.
TAGACACCGTATGTAATGTATCGCAGCCATTTATATATATTGTGTAATGGTTGATGTGATGATGCATGTGACTAACCTGCATCTGCTGGACGGCGGCGGCGACCTGCAGCTGCGAGGAGAGGAACTGCGAGCCGAAGGCGCCCGACTGTCCGGGCTGCGTGAACTGCAGCGGGTAGGTGGGCGCGGGCGCGGCGGGCGGCTGGTACGGCGAGTAGTACGAGCTGGCGGGCGGCGCCGGCCGCGGCAACAGACCCGGCAGCGAGTACGGCGCCTCGCCCACTGGGCCCGAATACCCCAAGTATTGCTGCTGGTATGTATTCACGCCGCCAACACCACCGACGCTACCCACGCCGCCTTTACTACCTGCATAACCAGTATCTTTTATTAAAACTTTAAAATAAAAAAAAAGTATTTGACTATTATAAACGACTTGTATTACCATACGTACCGATAGCGCCGATTTGTTGGGACGATGGTTTGACGGTGGCGGACATGAGAGAGTTGGAAGTGCTCGAGATGAGAACTGTACTGGGACTGTTTCCTAGCTGGCCCGATTGTCCGAATGCTGCGCCACCACCGGCAGCTGCCGCCTGAATATGCATAGTTAATTAACTTTTACACTCGATCATATTCATGGAGATTATAGCGCTCTTAGAAAATAGTGGTTAGTATTTTTTTTTCAACACACTTGTTAGTAAAAATATACCTTATTTCGATTGGATAACTATTAAATTCAATAGATAAATTTTAAATCCTCTGCCGGTATTATTTTGTGAAATGTTATACATAGTATGTAAGTCCCCTGACAATACAATAAATATGGTTGAGTGGTCTTATGATGGAGATGAATAAAAACAAACCTTGCCCTTATATTTTTTACATGAAATTTAATCTTCCCTTGCAAGTGTTTTGAAAAACGTCGTATGATACGAGTGTGCATTGATAATTACACACTCAGCTCGGTTATCGCCGAATTTTTCACTTTTGTACTATTATTATTTAACCATATATATTTATATATTGAATTATATATAACGTTTCAGTAATTAAGTACTCACCATGCGATATTGACTTGGTAGGCTCTGAAACATGTCAGGCGGAGGCTGATAGTTATATGGCGCTGCGGAACCAGCACCGTATGGACTTCCTGGGAATCCCCCGAATTGGCCTCTACTCTGATCAAGAAAAGCTCCATATAGGCTTCCTTGTTGTTGCAATTGTTGTGAGGAGCCTAGTAGCTGTTGAGAAGAGTTAAACATCACAGCTGGCGGAGACGGCACGGATAGACCGCCATACCCTCCCTGATAGCCCACGTGGTTATAATGTTGCGGAGGTGGCGATTGCAACTGTTGCGTCGGCTTCACTTTACATACATTTGGAGGCGCTCCAGTTTCTGTATTATTTTCTTCAAATCCAGCAAATTGAAGTTCTTCAGTACCTTCAGCCACTGCAGGCATCTCCCAAACTTTTTTGACGCTGGCGATTTTTAAATTGAGATCGGCCGCCAGAGGAGAGATTGTGTTCGATGTACTCATATGTACGCCACGTGGCAATCCGAGCGACTTTGCTGATTTATCTTCAGTTAGTTGAGCAATTGTAAGTTGATCAGAGTCAAAAGCAAATTCGAGTTTCATATCTGAAGAGTCCTCTGCCTTTTGAGAGGTATCAAAAGAAATAGGTAAGCCTAAGGCGCCGTCGGTGTCATTGACTGGTCGGTTATTGTCGGCTATGATTTCTTGTATTGATCTAGGACGCGGTCTTACATCTCCATTAAAAGTAAGTGGACGGGTTTCCATATCAGCAGTTAGTTCCTCGGCTTGAGTTTTGGCGATATTGGTCGCCATTTGATATTTTTGTTGCAACGCCTCTTCAGGTGGAGCTGTCTTATAGTTAGTGTTTTCAAATATAATAGTCTCCACTGGAGGTGTAGTACCATCAAGGACACCAGTTTTGTCAGTAGTGACCAGGGCACAGGAGGCGGGAGCAGTCTTAATTTCATTTGGAGCATCACCAGGGGTACTACGTTGACTCGATTGACCTGATTTATTTTCAATAGTTTCAATGGGTTCCTCCACATTTCCGCGCAATGTTTGTGAAATGGGTTTATCCCAAGCATTAACTGGCGGCGGCGGAGGTGCTGCACCTGTATCGGGGCCGAATCCTGACACCATTCCTAACTGTTGCTTTTGTCTCTGCTTGACAAAACGTGGTGCCAAATTAGCCTGACGAGGACGTTCATATTGCGAGTTAGGTTTGCCAGCAATTGGTGCAGAGCCTCGTGGATTAGGCTTATCATTTGAAGTTCTTGTCATAGAGCCATTTCGACCACCACCTTGATTAGAATGGGATCTAGGTTGCTTAGTCACATGCTGATTTTCCTCTTTTAGAAGGCTTTTTGCATCCTTGGAATTTTTCTTGTTTCTTACTTCTTGGAATCCATCATCAACAACCTCGTCATCTTTCTTGGTAGTAGTTATTTTAAGATCAGTTATAGCCTCTATAGTATCAGTTATTTTGTTATCACCTGGAGTATCTTTTTTAACGCCTTGGGAGTTACGTAAATTATTTTGGCGGTTACCAGAGTTTTGATTACGACCTCCTTGAAGTTTTTGCGACTGTGCCGAATGCTTTCCTGCCACAGAACGACGTCGGCTTGTACCCCCCTCGGAATGTTCAGATGTGGTCTCCCAGTTCTCATCTTCGCCGCTGAGAGGTCCACTGGCGCCCTTAGGTCGACGATCACGACCCCTACCTGTAGATGAACCAGCGCGTGGTTTATTATTTCCCTTTCCTTTATCATCAGATTGTAGGTTATCTTTCGATTCTTCGCTTTCTTTAACAGCTCTGTTGGCTTGACTGAAAGGACTCTTTGTGTTAGGTGGACCATAGCCTGTTACTCTTTTAGCAGGAGCAGGTGGCCGAGATGTGCCTTGGAAACCACCTCTACCTCTTCGGGACGGCTGGCCCCTAGGAGCAAACGGCTCTCTGTTCTCCATACCGTCAGATGGAGGAAGACCTTGATCTATTGAAGGACGATTAGGGTCCTCGGACTTTTCTGTTTTTTTCGGGCCACGAGGACTACGAGGTGCTCGTCTTCGTTCTTTCCTTTCAGAGTTTGGAGCTCCATCTGTAGAGCCATCGGATTCACTGGCTCTATTATTAGAACGAGAGCTACGATGTGAACGACGTCCACGAGATTCTCTTGATCCCCAACCCCTATTAAAAACAGCATAGCCCCCACTGCCATAACCTCCCCTGCTTTTCTTTTCAGATCCAGATCCACTAGACTTCCGTTCTATGGGTTCTTTGCTTGGGACTTTAGTGACCTGTTCATTGCTAAACCTATCATTTCTTTTATCATCAACAGATCTCTTTTGAGAATCTGCATGAAGAGATTCTACCGGATATGTATCATTTAGTTTTATGCCTGCTAAGCTGGAAGGATCAGTACTGGACTTAGATGCTATCGATTCAGACTCCGAGAGTTCCTTTTCAGATTTGTGAGATGGAAACATAGGCTTTGCAATATTTTGTTGGATTAATTGTTCAGTCGATGGTTGCTTTTGGATTTGAGAAGTTTGATTGTTTGATAAAGTTTCTGTTTGATGAAGAGGTTTGGAAGAAAGTTGAGATATAGGCTTGGTTAAGATAGATTGATTATTATCAGGAAAAGAATGTTGAGATTGACTTACAGAAATTGTTACTTGATTTTGAATATTACCAAATGAACTTGGCTGAGATACTTGTTGGTTATGAACCAAGGTCTGAACGTTTGAAACATGATTGTTTTGATATTTAAGAGGTTGACTTTGAGATGAAGGTGTAGAAGATAAGTTACTGATTGGCACAGTTGTTTGTGATTGCTGTCCAGTAGAGAGTTGTTGTCCAGTTGAGGGTTGTTGAGGACTACCATTGGGCTCTTCATTATTAGGTTCAGGTAGATCTTTTGTGTTTGTTTCAAAGTTTTTTGAAGCTTCAACATTTTCTACAGGAGATTTTAGTAGCATGTAGTTGGAAGAGTCTTCTTGTGTAACATCCGCCCAGGAAGTTTTACCAAAATCTCTTTCAGAAGATTCTCTCTGGGATACATTTGAAGGGGGCGAGTTTCGCCTTTCTTGTGCTTGCGTCTGGGACGAAGAATCAGAAGAAACAAAAGATTCACCAAGTCCTATACTTTTTCTTTCAAAAACTTCAGTCAATTTATCAGCAGCAGTTCTGCTGCTTTGTTCAATAGGATTTTCAACCGATTTTCGATCAGATTCATTTCTTCTGTCTTTATAGTCATAATCTTTGTATGAATCTTTAGAGTTAGACCGATCCAAATCTCTACCAGATCTTTCATAATCTTGCATCTCAGATCGCCATTGTGGCCCTGGTCCATCCTTTTCTCGGCGAAACTCATCTTCACGGTCTGAATAATCTCTGAAAAATAAAGTAGGTTTTATTTTAACAATATAAAAATTGGTTAAACCTTGTTACATAATCGTCATGTTCATTCTGTTCTATCATTGATGTTCCATCTGTCTGTCAAAGTTATTTTAGACGGGAGATTCAACATTATTAAAAAACAAAGTTATCAAATTAAATCCCTGGATATAAAGGTGTGATTTTTTTTGTGGTACACATCTAATTAGGTATCGTTAAATTTTTTTTGTTTAGAGCAGACAAGACTTTACATGTCATGATCATTTCCTGAATCGAAAAGCCCGAAGCATCACCAACAAACTTGGAAACAAATTACCTTGAATAAGAACGCCGGCCACCATTATGTGGCGTATGACGAGGAGCGTTATAAGCAGGCGTTTCTTGACGTCGTGGCGCCGGTTTCCCAGTAAACGCCCAACCCTTATTATGATCGTCCTGCTGCCTATTCTGTTGCTGCCTTAAAAATCTCGGTGGAATATTAGCTTGGAACGTATTTGAAAACGCTGGGTTTGATTGGTCGCGACCACGTCCGTATCCGTCGCGGTCTCTCTCCCTAAAGTCACGGTCGCGTTCCCTGTCGCGGTCACCTCTTTCCCGGTCTGCGCGGTCTCGGTCGCGGTCACGTTCCCGCTCGGGGCGTTCCCTTTCTCTATCGAAGCGGTCGCGATCCATACGATCTCTATTATCGTTGCGATCTCTGTCACGCACGTCCATTCTCTCTTTATCGCTCTCCTGTCGATCTCTATTTTCATTTCGACCCCTATCTCTATTGTCTACTCTGTCGCGGTCTCTGACGTCCCGATCGCGCTCTCTGTTGTCGAATCGTTCCCTGTTGTCGCGATCTCGCTCCCTGTTATCCCCGCGCTCCTTGTCCCTCGCGTCCCGCTCGCGGGTATCGGCCCGGTCCTTATCCCTATTGTCGTTACGCTCCCTGTCTCTAACGTCGGCACGATCCCTGTCCCTGTTATCGATTCTATCTTTCTCCCTAGAGTCGGGATCCCTCTCTCTGTTGTCGTTGCGGTCGGCTCTGTCCTTGAGGGCGGGAGGGTGCGCGGCGGGTGCAGGATGCGCGGCGGGTGCGGGTGCGGCGGCGGGGTCGCGCAGCTGGCGGCGCTGCTCCTCCTCCTTGCGCTGGCGCGCGCGCGCGACCGCCTGCGCCACCTCGTTGCTCTGCTTCTGACGACGTTCTGCCCATAGCTGCTCCTCATCACCGGGCTCCTGGATTTTTGAATCCACACGTTCGCTTTCAATATTGGCTCGATGATTATTTTTTCCCCCTTTCGGAGCGGCCGACTCCCCATCGGAAAAATCCAACTTTTGGCTGTAAAAGAGAGCAATCATGAAATATGTTTGAATTGTGATACATTTATTAATTTACTAGCTCCACCCTGCGGTTTCGCCTGCGATCCCCTATTTTACCCCCTTAGGGATTGAGTTTTCAAAAATTCTATCTTAGCATAAGCCTATCTATGTGCCAAATTTCAGGCCGATCCCAGTGGTTTGAGCTGAGCGTTGATAGATCAGTCAGTCAGTCAATCAATCAGTCACCTTTTCCTTTTATAGATTATTTATTTTTGTAAACTTGAATAGTTTGCTTTACATGATCACCACAAATGGGTCCAATAAAGTCGAGTAATTTATAAATATCTAACTCGTAATCGATGTCGTCGTGTTGCGCCCAGCCGGCGTCTCTAGACATGTCATCGAGCGATGAGATCTGATCGTCGCGCAGGATGGGGCGCGCAGTGAGCACCTCGACGGCGCGGGGCGCGGGGGGCGCAGGGGGCGCGCGGGGAGCGGGACGCGGCGCCCCTTCGCGCGCCTCCCGCAACGCACCCAGAGTGCCCAGCCCGAGCCCACCACCACTGCTACCTTTCATCAGCTGTTTGACAAATGAATACATATGGAAAGTGCCAGTAAGACAGCGATATCTGTAACATTATTATTTCACCTTATTGTATTGACTTAGGATGAAACAGATATGTGGTATTCGGCTCAATACTGGATTTATTAAAAATATAAATATATATCAAATATTCCCATGAAGGCGATTTTTTCTTCACAATGTCATTTATCGTACCATGAATTTTCGTAGGAAAAAGTCATCGAATCTAAGTCAATGAATTAAACAATTGTTAACTTCGCTTATCAACGAAAAGACCCGAATAAGACGGAGTCCATCCGATCGCTCGCGCCGCGCCTACGGAAGCATGCTTCTCGCGATGCATCTATCCGGCTACAAGGTTGGCTGATTATCCGGTTAGATTGCTATCTGTTTTACCTCTAGTAGTGACGTGGCGTGTCATAAAACATAAAGAGCCAACCATCTAATGGTGTCTGTGTTTGGATGTACTTGAATGTCAGTTTCTCTCTAGGCAGTGTTGCGTATCACCTTATCTATTAATTTATGTACACATGGACAAGTAAAGAGAAAAGACAAAAAGATACAAAGGCTCAAAGGGACTGCTTAGTTCTAATAGTAATTTCTTCCAGCAGTCCTGTGACTGTTTCAAGAAGTAGGCGAAGATATGACTAGGTGGAGACTACACGATTGTTACTGTCACAAAAGAGAAGTTGTAGGCATAACTATAATTTAAGTTAGCTGAATGGAGAATGACTTACGAAGGATGGCAGAATAGCACGGAAAGCGGGTGTCTGCTGTGAGGCGGGCGTGGAGGCGGGCGCGGCGGCGGGTGATGATGTGGGTTCTTGGCGAACGCCGGCCGTGCCACCGCACGTCCAACTGCCTTCCGCTACAAGTTATAAAATAATATAAGATATTCTTCTTTATTGTATATTAGTTTCCGTCCCGCGCTTTCACCCTCATTATAGATCTTATATTTTCACAGGATAAAATGTATCTTATATGTTATTTGTGTCATCGATATTGTTGGCAAACTTTCACATTTTATGTGCAAACAAGCTGTAAATATTTGTTACCTCAACCCAAAACAAATTAATATAAAAAAAGGAATGATTATAAGTATAAACAAGTACTTGGTCCTCACTTTGTGGTCTGAGTTGTGGTTGTGGTACAGCATGTTCTCCAGCTCGGTGCGAGGGCTGAGCGGATGCCTCCAGCGAGGGGAACTCTGTGCGGAAGTGTGGAGACGACGGTGGCGGTAGTGCCACCCATCCGCCGGGACCAGTACCAGCAATCACACCGCTGCTTGGTGTTGTAGTCTATAATTTTATTCATATTTTTAAATGCCTGGTAAAATTGCAAGGGTCACACAATATTTCCTTTAGGGAATACAGCTAGGGGATCCAGGACCCAATCGATAATTTTTTCCAGTAATAATAACATAAACATTACAGACTAAATAAGCAACTATTAGCAACTCTGTAAAGAACACTATAGCTGTCTGAACAATAGCATGTTTATAAATAAACAAACCAGCTACATTTTAAAGTCCAATGAACTCATATGTAAACAATGGTTTTCTTAGTAATGAAAATACAAGCTAAATTAAATAAGGCATCCAACCTAAAGTAAATATCTATCTATGTAGTAGTATAAACAAAATGTTGTAGTATAATATCCAACATTGCACAAAGTCATTAACACAGATATCAAATTATTACAGTACTATCACTTTTAGAAGTTACACCACCATTACTGTTGAATTTTGTTTACCTGATATATAACACTAACAGAGCTTTCATGATCACTTACTTATTGTACTAAATGATAAATTATTTGAAACTTACTATAGTTTGAGAAGTGCATGTTGGTGCAGTAGATACAGTTGTAGTAACAGCAGAGATAGAACTGAAATTACACATACAACAATCAATAAAGATTTTTATGCACACCAAATGATTTAACTTATGATAAGTTAAAACATACTTAGTGTTAGGGTCTTGTCCAGTTTCAGTTTTCAAAGAGGGCAAATTGGCTGGTGGTCGCCTAGCAGAAGGTACTTTTCCAAGACTTTGCATTCCATGTTTGCGGCTTAGTTGAGATTTTACTGAGGACGGTTCTGAGTTCTCGTTCTAAAACAAATACACTTTCACCATGTAAAATTCCCAGGATAAACACAAAATTATATATAAAATCCATATAAACACTATATGGAACATGTCAACATTAAGTTGCATTGATGCAAAGATTTTTGGCAACCCTGCAAAAGCTCTTCACGTCAATGATTGGTTACATTACATCAATAAAACAACACAAAACTTCATACAAAAGTAGTCAAAGAATTTATCAAAAACCATCAGTAGCTTCAGTTTTATTTTCTTCCACTAGTATGATAATAATAATATCTCTGGTATAGCAAATGGCGATAGGCGACGGTAACCACTTACCATCAGGTGGGCCGTATGCTTGCTTGCTACCTTAGTAGTATAAAAAAAAAGTACCTATGAAGAACGCTTTGAAAAAAATATGTTGTTAGATAATAAATAAATTACCGAAATAGGTAAAGAATACAACTTCATTCAATAGTTTTAATAAATTATATTTAAAGTTAAAATGTACTAAATTACTTACACATGTTTTGAATCTAAAAATCTAAACATGTACTAAGATTTTTTTCACTTTCAGATCTGGCAATAGGAATAGAAGTATACTACAATCTATGGTTTTTCTTACTAGGACTTACCCAGGAATACTATATAGTTGTAGTAAGTAGTACTACTTATGTTAGTACAAAAGTAAATGATGAATTTGTACCTATCTAAGATAGTATTTCTACCTAAAACTGTTTCACAAAATAGGTAAAGTAAGTATCAATGGTGTTTTTGTTTAGTATTTCACACACAACCTATAATTGTAAAGAAGTTTTTCACCTACATTCCCAGGATAAAAAGTATAGCCTATAATGTTTGGTGATAATGTAGCTTCCTCTTTGTGAAAGAATTTTTCAAAACCAACTGGTAGATCTAGAGATTAGCATGTAAAAACCAACTCTTCAGCTTTATTATTAGTATAGATTTGGTTATTAGAAAATGTTTTTAAAATAAATATTAATAGGTACTTTAATTTATACAAGTGTGGGAGTAAAGTCCTATGTTATGTGCAGTCACAGTGAGTGAAGGCATCTACTGAATTATTTTGCCATAGACTATCTAATGATAAGCAGTATTGATTATGAAACTGAAAATTAATCAATTCATCTAAATGAAATACTGAAATTATATTTATAGCTTGGCTTTAAAAAAATGTCTACATGGAGCCCTGAGGCTCTGTATCAGTTGGTAAACCACTTCTAGCAGAAAATATAAAATTAATGTGGACACTATGAAAATGTATTAATGCTTTTGTAGGTGTGAAGTTGTATTATGGTATCAATACTCACTCTGTTGGCGCAGTACAAGCTATTGATGTCCAACTTCTGATATTTTTGCTTGCCGGACGTCGGCTTGCTCTGCGCCGTAGTGCCTCCGCCGCCCGGCGTTGAGAGTGCAGACATGCTGCGATGTACACACCATCAGGAGGTCACCCTCGCGCCGACCACCAACTGCAACCAGCGTAACACTTCAAAGACACTCGCCCAATTTTAAGCAATCGCAATCGTCCTTCACAATATATAATTTCGTTCCACTTCGCTGTTCTTTTTCAATACCTCACATTATGATTGAACACTCATACGTATTCACTGTTCACTAAAACATAAAACACTTTCACAGCTATAACAAATCGAGCCCTGCCCTCCGAAGTTTATTGACGTGTTACATCCGTCCTATGAACGCTGGATCGATGACTCCTATTTTCACTTGAATAAATTGATACGTTCTTTTCTTTCATACAGTATATACTATCTAGCCCAAAATAACGGTAATAACAAGATAGAAGTAGAAGAACGGTAAATAAACTATTTTATCTTTTACAGGAAACAACAAATGCAAAATATATGTGTACCTTGGTCCGTTACACTTGGTATTACGGATTAAATATAATCTAAGCTCGATCGCTAAATTCTTAAACAAGATTACTTTAGATTTTTAACTATAATCTACGCTACCAAAACTTATATCACTTTATTTTAAGATGGCGTCTCCAAAAGACGATCTCTTTCCTTTTCACAATCAAATCAATAGTGACGTCACAAAGACGCGAGGCAGCACTCTCTAGGGGGAAAATTGTGAACTAAAAAAATAAAACGGGCTATGCATGTTCATTGAGTTTTCAAAGGTAAAAAGGAAAAAAAACCGAGTAAGGCCTTCCACTTCCTCGCAAAATCATTCCATATTCTGGAATATTGCTACATAATTTACATGAGGTATCTTAAAAATAGATGATAATTTAAATATATAAAAACAAACAATTTAATGTGTAAAATAAACACCTATTTATTTGCAGCTAAACAATTAATAAAATATATTTTAAGCGCTCATAGCGCTTTTTTATACTTAAGTAGTAAAAAAAAAAAATTCGCGCCTTGCCCACCGTGTAAAAATGCCTTCACACCTTTCTTTCTTGAAGAATCCTATGCTCTAAATTCCTGCAAAAATAACGACGAAGAGTTAATACCACATTTTGAGCATTCGCGGTAAGAAGGTTCTTTGAAACCGCACAGTGCGAGACCATTTAGGCACCGATGTGCAAGGATCAATAGACTTGAGAATCGGGAACTGATTCTTAAGTCTATGGTTTAATGACGATATTCGTGCGTTTTGCGCTTGCACATTACCTTGTGCCTGGCTAATTAGTTTATTACGATATTCCGACGATCCATAAGTAGTGCCTTATCAGGTCCTAAACTGAATAAATTATTTTTGAGTTTGAGTTATTATATTGAAAATGCTCATTTTTTTCACAACTTTGGAAACTTTGTGTAATAGTTACAAGAATGGTAGTATATTTACTGATTAATAACAAAAGAAATCATCAACATATTCCTCCAAGGTATATTAGTAACATTTTCATGAAATAGCCGTTTATCGTATATGTCAAAGCGCTAGTTTACTATCGATACTATCAGCCTCAGTTCTCGATTGTATCGATTGTAGTATTATAAGCAATACCTTTGGCAATACTATCGATAGTGGTAGAATAAAATCATGAACGCGTCACAAAGACTCGACACAGCTCACACAGCACTCTCTAGGGGGAAAATTGTGAACTAAAAATAAAACGGGCTATTCATGTTCATTCAGTTATCAAAGACAAGAGAAAAAATATCCGAGTAAGGCTTTCGACATTCTTGCAAAATCATTCTGTATTCTGGAATAGGGTAGTTGACTGACATATCAAATCAGCTACTTTTTAATAAATGTCAAAACGATAGTTTATATGGAATTTTGTATGAAATATTACACTATGACGTCATAGTTTCACAGCATCAAATCATCTACTCTTAGTGGTTCCACTGGTAATTAAAAATCATAAAAAACATTAAATGTACAACATATTAGATATTTCCACGTGTTTTTAGATGTTTTATGCATTGGTTAGTGTTTGGTCATTTATTTTTGACAGTGTCAACTACCCTATATTGCAACATAATAATTTTCAATCTGCAGCGTCTTGAAACCATACAGATTATATGAACTCATTAAATAAAATAGGTCACCATTATAGGAAGAGTTTTTCCAATAATCTTACCCGAGCTAGGGGTTATCGTCCTATCAACTTGGGTGGGTTTGAAATAGGGTAACGAGGTGACACCAAGCTTTTTTCATGAGTTAACTTATTACCATTTTTTAATCTTGTGGAAGTTTTTGGAATGCTAACTATTTAATTAAAAAATCGTATTCCCCTCAAATGTCATAATTTGATTTCTTATTATTAGCAAAAATCACAATTAATAGGTACCTACGTAACAAGTTAGTCCTATGATAGGACTAACCTATAAAAGTTATAAGATCTTCTGTTCAAGTCATTCAAAATATTGAATGACTCGATTATCTAATGGACATAATATCTCAGCATGTTGTTACACCTCAATCGATACTAGTGAGAATAACAGGATTTCTTTTAGTCATATTCTTAAATTGTTTTACATTTTTAATATTATACGGTGTTTTTTTTTTAAATAAACCTTTCATACTTTTTACTTCTTTTAACAACTAGTATGTATATTTTGATTTAATGATTGTTCTTGTAGAGACAGATATATTATAAGTTGTTCTTTTCCTTCACGCCTGCGCAGTGTAGCTTTGCAACATATTGATGAACGAAAAATCAGTAGGCGAAGATCTGCGGAGAAGCTCATAAAACGAGGAGTGTTTGAGAAAACCGGCAGCCATGTCGGGAAATATAGGGATGGAACAATTGATTCCAATTGTTAATAAGCTTCAAGATGCTTTTACGCAATTGGGGGTTCATATGCAGTTGGATTTACCACAAATAGCAGTTGTGGGTGGACAGTCCGCAGGGAAAAGCTCAGTATTAGAAAATTTTGTGGGACGGTAAGAATCTTTTGCTTAGCAATATTCAATTTTCGTATTATTCGCTGTCATTTTTTGTAACGTGAATAATTTTATTTAAAATAACAATTTTATCCACTTACCCTAAATTATTCGATATGAGTAAATTTTTAAAATAAGTTACCCAGTTTTAATATAATAATACTAGTTTAACCCCATCGATCACATCGTCCGCATTTGAAGCTATCTATAAAAGGAAATACAATAGTAAGCTAAATAATTCTAAATACATCAATTATATATCAATAAATTTATTGGAATTAGGATATCATCGAAGTGAACACACATAAAAATCGAACAATATTTTCAGGATATTAACAAAATAAGTTTTATAGGTGTTAATAAAATAATTTATGATTTTTTATACCTAAATTAATTTGTATTTTATTTTTGTACTCTGGTGGCCTAGATTTTGTGCGCATGACAAAATATATTGATTTTGTAATAACTCGAAGTGTCAGTAGATTTGTTTGGCTCTGAGGTTTTCCTTGTTAAAGATAAAGGTAAAATGAGAGAAACCTTGGTTTATCAAATTTTCATTAGTATGAAATGTATGAAAAAACATAATTTTGATAATTTTAGAAAAGGATCTGTTTACTCAGGAAATCTCTACTGTATTAGCACGTTTTGTGGAGAGCCTTATTTTGATTTACTATGCTGGAAACATGAATGGTTTACTTTACAAAATATTATCTGTGAATGTTTAAAGTTCTATGTATAGAGCGAGATGAACGAAAATCGGCTGCGTTTCGTTCGGTTTTTCATTGAATTGTCAGATGTGACTTGCCTGCCTGTCATAAATTGAGTTGACAGTAATCGAAACGTAACCAAACCACCCATCTCCATATTGAAAAATAAATTAGTTGAACGATGATGAATTTGATGATGAACAAGTGTAATTAGTGTTTGAATTGTGATAAAACATTAATGTATCTCAGTAAAAATGGCTGGGAATTTTGGAATGCAGCAATTGATCCCTATTGTAAACAAATTACAAGATGCATTCGTGCAAATGGGCGTGCACATGTCTTTAGATCTTCCCCAAATTGCAGTAGTGGGTGGTCAGTCCGCAGGAAAGAGTTCGGTGTTAGAAAATTTTGTCGGCAGGTGAGGATTTCATTGTATAAATGATTACCCGAGAGTCATCGTCATTGCTGTTAAAGCAGCCCCGAAACGTCTTTGTTTATCAAATCAATAGCTTGTTTACCACTCCAATGAAAATCGATGATAGTTTCTATAGATTAATTCCTTGGTATCTAAAGATGTAGTAAAGTTTGCAATATTGGGGTAGATACATCGTTGTGCAGTGTCAGATGAGTCATGGAATTTCTAAAACACAAGTCTTGTAATCAATAGTTCAAGGTGTAACAAAGAATAAATTTTATGTATATTGGCTCTCTTTTCTGATGATCATTGTACCTGTAATATCTATTATAGTACCTAATTTGACACATTACCTGACAAGTTTGATACCTTTCAAAATAATCATTGATATGAGTTGTTATTACAAATATCTATGCTTATCCATATAAATCATTGTGCTGTGACATGATGGTAACTTTTCATACTATCCAATGTGGATGAAAAAATATTTTTTTTTTCCATGCCATTTCTATAACACTACCCATATTTAACAGTGTCAGTGACAAATTAGCAATGAAAGTGATATTGTAAAGCCTTATATTATCCACCCTGAGTTTCTTTCTGAGAAAATTCATTCAAGAATTCACTTGATCAAGAATGATGATGATAAAATTGTCTAAACTGTGTTCATATAATCTGATTGTGTGAGGATACCCATCACGGCATTGAAACATTGCAGTACTGGGGGACACATCACAATACTGACATGTACTTAGACTTGAATGCTCCTCACAGTCAAAGCTTAGTTTATACAGTTTAGGCCCTAATAAGGCTCTTATGATTGTCAAAATTTACATTGACTCTACCACCGGTTCGAAATACTCTTAAACTGAAAAGACGGAGTCTTTTCAAGAATCTCAGTAATGCTTCTATCTTTTGTGGATCTTTCTACTTGTCAGTTGTCAATTGGGTCAGAATTTAATGTTGGTAACTTCTGCCATACCCATTCATATACCAAAAAGAGACAAGTACAGTGAGAATGAGAGACACCTATACCATTTACCACAAGTGCTAACATGGGTGAGGTGCTTGAGGTGGAGAATGACTCTTTACTTATGATGAAAGATGAAATTTATTTCTCTATCTATATAGTTGGTAATATTTTTTTGTAAATATACTTTTATTGCCTCATACAAATTATCAAAAGTATTGTTAAAAGTTTTTAAGGGAGGCTCCCATACAGTGAAAAAAAAGTTTAGAGCATGTTGCTGCATATATAAAGATTTATTGTATTTTTTGTTAAAAAATTTGATAACATAGGAAAGAGAAGTAAGAAAATTTTCTTCTCAAGATTTTTTTTATTTCCCATTGACATAATAATATGAACTTGAAATTTTGTGATAATGTTTATTATTATTATAATAGGTTGGGGAAAAAGTTTCTTCGCATTTTTTAAGAAAATTCAAAACATTTTTTAATATAGTTTATTTACATTAACTAAAGTATGTAGGTGGAAATCTGATGGTGCAAGATCAGGACTATACGGCGGATGCATTAACACCTCCCAGCCAAACTCTCTTAATTTTTGCTGAGTGGCTAAAGATGTGTGAGGTCTAGCGTTATCATGATGAAAAACCACAACCCCTTCTGTTGATTAATTCCGGCCACTTTCTCTCAACTTCTTGCCTTAATCTCATCAGTTGTTCGCAGTAGAGTTCAGAATCGATGGTCCTGCCTGGTGCTAACAGCTCATAATGAATAATGCCCTTCCAATCCCACCACACACACAGCATCACCTTGTTGCGAGTTAACCCGGGTTTCGCCACAGTCTGTGAAGCCTGACCGGCCTTTGACCACGACCTTTTTCGCACGTTCTTGTCGTACGTGATCCACTTTTCATCACTAGTTATCAGCTTCTTCAAAAATGGTTCATTTCATTACGTCTTAATAAAGAATCACAAATGAGTACACGGTTCATTAGGTTTCTTTCAGTGAGCTCGTGAGGTACCCAAATATCGAGCTTTTTTGTGTATCCAGTTTTTTCAAATGCGCCAAAACTGTTTTGTGGTCAATTCCCAGTTCTTCAGCTACGTCGTAACTACTGATATGCCGATCTTGCTCCACTTTTACAAAAATGGCATCCATTTTATCCGTGATAGGGCGACCAGAGCGACGTGCATCTTTGACATAAAAATTTCCGGATTGAAAACGCTTAAACCAAATTTGTGCTATTCTCACAGACACTGCAATAGGTCCATAAATATCGCAAATTTTTTTCGCGGCTTGCGTTGCATTTTTACCTTTTTTGTAGTAAAATTTTAAAATGTATCGAATTTCTTCATTAGATTCACTCATCTTGATAGTACGAAAAACAAATGAAAATCACACATTTTCCTAATTTGAATTTGGAATTATGTTCTTTAAAATTTAAACTTTCTAATGATACCTAAACCAGCCAGATACAAATAGTATAGCCAAAGAGATTTTATTATAAGTTCATACATACTATAATGCGAAAAGACTTATACCCCAACCTAATATTTTAAAATCAAATACCAATATATTGATAAATCAGTTTTTCTCTGAAATTCCCAAATTTTCATATTACAATTTGGTATGCTAAATGTGCGAAGTCCGACATGCACTTGGCCTGTTTTTCATTTACATCCTTTGAATTGTACTGCTTAATTTTGTGTCAGATGGCTATGTATGAAGAAATAACCCCAACCAGCTTCCCCCTACAGTTTCACCCCCCATCTATATTTTTCGTCTATTTTCTTAAATAACTTCAAAACGTTACCTTAAAATAATAAAATAAAAATATTTGAGATCCTCACAACGAGCCCTTTCATTTGATAAGACCCACAATATAGTTTTTTTAATTTTCAAATTTACCCCCCAAAAGTGGCCCCCATGTTTTGAAATTCATTAATATTATGTTACATATCTGAGTTTGGGTCACCGACTTACATATGTGTAACAAATTTTTTTAATACCTCACACATGAAGCAACTGATATGTATATTGTTACAAATAACTTTAGTGCAACCATTAGATTTGGAAGAGATTCTGTAAAATCCCATTCGACAATTAATTTCAAATAGTCAAGAGTCACCCAATTAGAAATAGTAACATTGGATGCTTTTAAAATGTCTTCTCAGTCTTGTTATCTCTTAAGAGAATTTCTGTTTCTGATACCATTGTATTTGTTATGCAATCTGCCACAGTTTTACGATTTTTTATAGGAGGCACTACTGATGTTCTCGGTCCCTCCCCCACTTAGGAGTGACACACGGTGCGGGTCGACCCTGTCGCCCCCCCCCCCCCTGCTCGCTACGCCACTGAATAGTGTTGTTTTCGACATAATAAAGAATTTTATAAGATTTATTTGAGGTAATATTTATTCTTTTAGGGACTTCTTGCCTCGCGGGTCCGGTATTGTAACCAGGCGTCCTTTGATACTGCAACTCATAAATGCAAATGCAGGTATTGTCTTTTTTATAACTTTAGTTATACCTAACGAGAAAACTACAAGTTTTGTTATAATTACAATACATAGTTGTGCACCTTATTTAATGCATAGGAAAACACAATTTTCGCCACAAAAGGATTAGTAGGAGAAATGAATTTCGAAATCCCATATATAACACATCTACGAAATAAAGACTCGTGTATTTTATTGAGGAAACTTTTCAACATTAACCTTCAGCTAAATTCTGAATGTTAGACCAACTAATTGGCTTACTAATTGCGTATGCAATTATTGTATGAATCCACACGTAAACCCTGTATGTAGGTATTGGCATCCATTATGCGATTTAACACATTGATGAAATATTATTATTTTCGACAAGAGTATTTTAAGACAAGAACTTTGTAACAATGAACTCGCATTTTTTGTGTCATTTTTTCCGGTCACGTACAGGTCACTAGCCTTCCGCTCCGCGTGATCAAACCTAGCGCGCTGTCACAGGTTGAAAACTGTCTGTATTTTATCTTCTAAATGTTTTCACTAGACTATAACATGAATAAAAAGGTAGTTAGGTAGGTACATACAGAAACAGCCAAGTTGTGTACTCTAAATAACTACTTATTTTTCATAGAATATGCCGAATTTTTACACTGCAAGGGGAAGAAATTCGTTGACTTCAATGAAGTTCGATCGGAGATTGAAGCAGAAACAGACCGTATTACCGGATCTAACAAAGGCATATCTCCTGTGCCCATTAATCTACGCGTATATTCGCCTAATGGTAAGATTTTATTTTAATTATAATCTTTATTCTTCTCTATTCATTATCATGCTACCCTCAATGCTACGCTACTGGTCGTGGGTTCGGATCCCACCCAGGACAAATATTAACGTATTTTACGAGAGTATAGGTATTTACGAGTAGCATAGTCAATCAATTATAATGTTGGTGGTATTGTATTATATCGGTTATCTGGTTCTTTAGTACAAGATGAATAAATGGAATTCAATTAATGAAACGATGATTGTATATTATAATTCATCTGCATGCCTGTAGGTACCTTCATTAGCACTTGCATCTGTTTCCCATAGTCTAACCACTTACATATTAATAATAATAAATAATTCGTATACCTTTCTGGTCGCTTAATCCGCATTAGGCAATCATACATCGAAAATTCATGGTAAACACCCAATTATAATTTATGGGACCGTTTTCAAAGCGGTGAATTAAATGAAAAAATCAAATATGACTCAGATCATATTTGTTATAGAATAGTAATACAGTCATATATATCGGACAGAATATCTTGTATTCGTCACATTCATATTGAATTCATTTGTAAATGTGGGGCAACTCCCAAAGGTATGAAATGAACACTCAACTGCACAATCATTCACCTTTGGTCTATATCCAGTTAATTAAATTCCCTATCGGCCACATCATCACTGACCACGGTGAGATTGTGGTCAAACACAGGCCTATACAGAATAAAAAAAAAATTACAAGTTTGTTATACTCTCCTATCGATATATGAACTTGAATTTTATGATACCAATTACTGCTCGAGGTGTTTTTTAGGGTTCCATACCCAAAGGGTGTCAACGGAACCCATGAGGCGTCTAGACAGTAAATAAGTCCGTGTTAATCTTAAGTGGTTTTGATAAAGGCAATGGGCAATTAATATATAATATAATAATAATTATTGATTATTAATGTATATAGGTTGTCAATATTATGACGATGTTTATTTATATGGAAGATCACTATTATGTGCCTACGTATATAACCTATTTCTAAATATAAATTCATTGATTCATTATCATTATTATTGTAAAAGGTTTGAGGCTATTGTAAAGAAACAATATCGGAATGTAACAGTTTTCACCTGATAAGATTTAGGGTTATCTTATTGATCTTTCACACAAAAACATTCAGATACTGGTTATCAAATGTTTCTGAAAGAGTTTCCCAGCATAATAGAAATACTATAAATATAGTATGGAGATATAATAGTAAATTATATCTCCCAAAATAATTACAATATGTATTTATTGGATTTGAAAAACTAATCTAAAACTCGTATTGTTAAACTAAGACTATACTTTAACTTATAATATATTATATTCTATGAAGGTATTCTATATAGCATTCTGGTTCATAAATCCTATATGTACCTAGATATTTTGTGATTAATATTGCAGATAACATTCTTATGGCGTAAGATCATCCTTAACAACATCATGGTAAAGGAAGGCCATACTTAATCAGAATCTATAATAGGTTTTTAACTCAAAACTAACTTTGCACGGAGTGTACATACCTATAGTAAATAATGATAATAATGTTATGTAATATAAATGAACGTATGTTAGGTAGGTATTTTTAAATTACACTTTTATCTTATTTTCCATTTTTTGACAATCCTGGCACATCTGCTTACGACAGCGTAAGTACATACTTACACGGGCGTCCGGCGGCGGCATGTAATGTTATGCCACACTGTAGGCAGAATCATTACACTTTGCTCGTCCCATCACTAAGTTTCAGATTGCGTGCGAGTAAACGCTTTTATCAGAGATTTATGCTAAACTTCCAATTATCACAATTTCGTAATAGTAATGCTGAGGCTCCTGAAATTTTGTAGGTTTACTAATATTATGTCCAATATTCGTCCGTAGTATTCCGCCTAATATACCCTTCAATAACATCCTGTATAAAGGTATTAGTAATTCACCTGTGGTATATACGGACTGAATTATATGTTGATGATGATACGATATCTCCTTTAATAAATTCGTAAAAAAATATCAGAAATATGAAAAAGCTTATCCAAATAATAAAAATATATATACTTACATTTACAGTTACATGTAGTGTACTGTACTGTACTGTACATTGTATAGGTAAAGGGTTTGTAAGCGATACAAACTTAACCACAATTTTGGATTTCCCAGTAGGACCTAGAGCATAAATAAATTCAATGCCTGGGAATAAATTGAAAATGCATAGGGCATTTTCCTAAACGAAAAGAATTCTTTGATTTGTATAATCACGACAAACATATCTAAATTAGTTGGATGAAACTATAATTGGCTTAAACTAGCATGACCTTACATAACTCGCCATCCTCACTAAAATGTATTCGACCTCCTACTCTTGATAAGGAGTAATTTCATTGCACATATAGCACATTGTCTTCGTAGTACTACTACGTTGCCAAATATGGTTCGCGTAAATCTTAATTTATGCAAGATCAAAGCGTGATACCCGTTTGCTATGCGATGCATAATAGGTCGCCCGATGCTGACCTACATGCCCAATGTCTGTTCATAGTTAGTTAACACGCGTGTATAATGTTTATTATATTTATAATATCGTTGCAACTCTTTGTTTAACGTAATTGTACACATTACATGGAGAGTTTGACGGATACGGATGCCATAATTTATCGATCGCCTCCGCATTTTTTTTTTACAAAGATATGTGGTTTTTTTATAATTAGATTTTTTTATGCGTGATCCCTTCACTATTTATATAAAATGTATTTTAAGGTTGAATGTGAACCTTAATTTAACACCTGAGTTTCAAAAAATATTGAAATAGGTAGCTATGTAATCTAAAATTACTCATCTGCCAAATTCGAGTAATTATTGAAGAATATTAAATGTGGAAATAATGATAAAATATTAAGCCTATTGTCAACATTATGTTGCTGGAAACATCTCGATGATGTCATAAATCTCATATTATCAACTCTTATCTTAGAAGCCTGTGAGTATTCTGTTTGATTCACACAATGTATGTGTAAAATAATCTACTACTAGGTACTTTTCATTTATGATTTAAATGCCACAAGACTAATTGGGTCAGTTATCAATACAATAGTTTATTATTTGGTTTTCTGTCGAACAATATACCTACGTAGTATGTTATTGCTAACCACTGTTGCTAACAAAGACCTTGTATTTTTCTTTGACTGCAAACATTTACCACTGATTTATCCATTACTTACTCAATTGTTTTTCGATAAAACAATTCGGTCATTGGACTTCATGTTGTTACACACACTTACATTATTATATGGTATATTATAGCTTCATATAAACTTATCTATTATATATTGTACTTACATGATAGTTGGTCAGAATGGATGATGTGTGCTGTTCCCCAAGTTCTTTTATTACTAGCTTACCCCCGTGGTTTTCCAGGGCTAAAAATTCGCTTATCTACCTATATGTCTATGTTATTTCAGGGAATGTTCCAAGTTTCAATCATAACCCACAAACTTTAACATTTATAATATTAGTATGAAGTTTAGATAGACATAATATGTTTACCTCATAGTCAACCAACACAGTTTTACCACTGCATCGATTTGAAAAATTAATTTAAGTGTTTAGTGCAATTTCTTAATATTAACTATTATTTCCAGTACTCAACCTGACCCTGATTGACTTGCCGGGTCTGACAAAAGTGCCGATCGGTGATCAGCCCATAGACATAGAACAGCAGATCAAGGCCATGATCTTCCAGTTCATTCGACGCGAGTCGTGTCTCATCCTCGCTGTCACGCCCGCCAACACTGACTTGGCAAACAGCGATGCCCTTAAACTTGCCAAGGAAGTGGACCCGCAAGGTCAGTAGCTGCCTGAACACAATTTAAAATTGTTGGTGGATTATGACTCCTGCTTCTTATGGTTTTAGGTAAACATGGGGAAAATAACATATCTTCTTTAATATTTTACTTGTAGCTATATGTCATAGTAAATGTCACACCACTCGCGTTCTGAAATGTTTTTTAACATTTAAGGGGGATGTTCCAAAAAGCCCGCGAAATTAATTTGAAAAAAACCTAATAAAATTTGAATTTCGCGGGCTTTTCGGCCGATTCACCTTAACATGTGATGGCAGGTCTCCGTACAATCGGGGTGATTACAAAGTTGGACTTGATGGACGAAGGCACGGACGCTCGCGACGTGCTCGAGAACAAGCTGCTGCCGCTGCGGCGCGGGTACATCGGCGTCGTCAACCGCTCACAGAAGGACATCGACGGACGCAAGGATATCTCTGCCGCACTTGCTGCTGAGAGGAAGTTCTTCCTTAGGTATTGTTCTTGTATTAATATATATAGGTACATAGCTGTTTTAAGCTTTTATTAAGTTGCAGAGTATCACAAATCTATGAAGCTGAATTTCGGCTACTTTTATAGATCGCATCGATTTGAAAGTGGGCAAATGTATGTGATTCTAATGACAATACAATAATATGGTTTCATCGAGTTGAAAAAGCTGGAAGTTGGGCAACGGAACCCTTCAATGTTTACTAATATATCGAGTTTGGGTTAATTTAATACTAGTCTGCGGACCTATCTGGAACATCAATGAAACCAAAATATTTTGCAGCCACCCATCGTACCGGCACCTGGCAGACCGGCTCGGCACGCCGTACCTGCAGCGAGTGCTGAACCAGCAGCTCACCAATCACATTCGCGACACGCTGCCCGGACTCAGAGACAAACTGCAGAAGCAGTTGCTCACACTCGAGAAGGATGTCGATCAGTACAAGCACTTTCGCCCTGACGACCCCTCCATTAAAACGAAGGCTATGTTGCAGTAAGTACCTATATTTTAACCATTTATTTATTGATTCACTCGAATAGTGTCTAAAATTTTAGTTGCGCTTCCATTCGTCACCCTTTTACTTTAATCCAAAATCTTTCTCAGGATGATCCAAACCCTGCAAACAGACTTCGAGCGCACAATCGAGGGCTCTGGCTCTGCGCAGATCAACACTAACGAGCTGTCTGGCGGTGCCAAGATCAACCGACTGTTTCACGAGAGATTCCCATTCGAGATCGTTAAGATGGAGTTCGATGAGAAGGAGCTCCGTAGAGAAATTGCATTTGCCATTAGGAATATCCACGGTATTAGGGTAAGTTTCCTTGAAAAATCAGGCTAAATTATAATGTGCTTTAGAAATATATCAATTTCAATGGTGTATGAATTGAGATAAAAACAATTGAAGCCGTTAAAGAAGTAAACAGGTGACTAGTTTGTTCGATAAAACATTGCTAACAATCGCATTTTTTATGTGTTAATCACTGGGAATATCAATACCTTAATCAGGCACTGAATAATTAATTGTTTAATTTTCGGAAAACTAACATCTACTTTTTATTTTGATACTAAAACAGTGTTTAAAAAAAATTTCTTTTCCAAGTTTCTTTTAAAGGATCGTTTTTATTTTAATAGGTGGGTCTTTTCACACCCGACATGGCGTTCGAGGCTATAGTAAAGAAACAGATCGCCCGTCTAAAAGAACCTAGTCTCAAGTGCGTTGATTTGGTCGTGCAGGAATTATCCAACGTTGTCCGCATCTGTACTGAAAGGGTGAGTGAGTAATAGTAGCTTTTGTCTTGTAAAACAGTTATACTATACCGAGTGGAAGAAAAAATACCGCTCCATGAGCATTTAAATACCTTCATATTGAAATCTTCTTTGGTAAAGCTGAGGCGAGTACGGGATCAGGCAGTGCATCGAGACGCTATAATATTACAGTATCAGCGAAAACTTAAAGTACACGTGTGTACAATTTACAAGTCTCTGTAATGCAAAATTTCTTGATTTGTAATTTTCTGTCAAATGAGTTAGTCCTTTTCTCCTTATTCTACTGGTTGATACGAATATCTGATACGAATCGGTTTTATACGGAAGCGTACTAAATTAGTTTCACGGATCGATATATATTTGATATACCACAACAGAAATAATGCGCCGTTGACATGCAATAGCGACACGCAATTTAATAATGCCTTCGAAACGAAGATGGGATAGTTTCTATTTGTCATTAATTACTATAAATAAAAAAACTTTTGTTACCCGTTCGATATTTATACATTTTGGTACTGAGATAGATTAAAACATAGTTTGATCTTGAGAAAAACACAAATTCCTGGAATGCGAGGCGAATACTTGTTTAGAAACATTGCAATATAGCCTGTATAGGTACTAAATATCTATATCCAATTAATAAACTATGTGTACCATACCTTGGTGCTAGGGTGCTTTGTTGTACTTGATTGGGTGGCTACTGCGATCAAGGCAAGGTGTGTTCCGACAGCTGCACTTAAAAGTTCTCTTCTAGACTTTGAGTGCCACCTTTGGCCACATAATCACAATCTCCCTGACCTCATTAAAAAAATATGTTGAATATTTAAATTGCGTTCGCAGATGTCACGGTACCCTCGCTTGCGCGAGGAGACAGAACGCATCATCATGTCTCACGTTCGGTCCCGAGAGTCACAATGCAAGGACCAGCTAGTCCTCCTAATCGATTGCGAACTCGCCTACATGAATACAAACCACGAAGACTTCATCGGATTTGCCAAGTAATTATACCCTTCATTATCCAACCCGTCCGAAATATCTGCGGACCTAAATGACTACACTAATCCATGTTTTCAAGGCTAGAATTTGTATGTACAACAACAGTTTATTGTCGCCGGCTTTAGCAAAAGATTTTCTGTTCTGTCTGAAGTTTACAATATAGGTTGCGACAAGATGCATCACCATGCAGTAATCAGAGTGAATTCTTTGAATAACATAAAAAATACCAAAAACAAATATTATTTTATACATTTTGATTGATCGAATATTTACTATGATTATGGAAAGGTGGTAGTAATAATGGTTTAGCATGAGTACCAACATAGGTTTCAAAGTATTCACCCAGTATATTGTATCGGCGATGCAGCAAACTCGGCTGTCGTAAGGTCCGCAGTTATGTCAGTCGGGTGGCACAATGTTTCCTTTATGATACATGATCGAGCAAGTTTGTTTTAGTGAATCATTTTGTAAGTTGGAACGGAGCCGATCTAGGTAAGTTGTTGAGCTGTACTTTCTCGGGGGTAATATGACATACAAAGGTACCCCGTGTTTGTTCAGTAAAATACCTACAGTAGTACCGTAGGCTAGCCACCTTATTAATATTTATATTACAGTGCTCAGAACCAGTCGGAGAACTCTACGAAATCGGGTCACCGGGCACTAGGAAACCAGGTCATCAGAAAAGGATACATGTGTATACACAATTTGGGAATTATGAAAGGTACGACCTATTCTGAATTGTACATAAATGAGGTTACGGAAATAACAAATTATATATATGACGCATCATTGCATTAACTGGTCGAAAGGTAATGGTTTACGAAATAACATACTGGACTTATCCGTTTTTTTCTGGTTGCGTTCGTAAAATTTTATTAACAAACTAATTTCAATAACACTGGGTCTGCTTAGGTGTAACAAAAATTGCTATGATTTTACATTGCGGTATGTTTTAATTTGAATTTGGAAAGGAGGATCCCGCGACTACTGGTTCGTTCTGACTGCGGAGAGCATCTCGTGGTTCAAGGACGAGGAGGAGAGAGAGAAGAAGTACATGTTGCCGCTCGACGGACTGAAGCTGAGGGACCTCGAGCAGGGGTTCATGTCGCGGCGGCACATGTTCGCACTGTTCAACCCTGAGGGCAGGAATGTTTACAAGGTACATACATGTTGCCGCCTCTCAATATTGCCGTTACTGTTGATCTGTGAAATAATACTGAATATAAATTATAATTAATTAGTATGTAATGCTATGTATCGTGTTGTTGAGATCATTTCTATTCATACGGGGGTATACCAGGTGTAAGTGACAAGGCAACGAAAACTGAAACCTTGGTCTTTGTAAGCTATTTGGGACCCCTTAGTGTTAAAGTGTAGCATAGTTTATCCAAAAAATGTATCTACTTCGCAGTTTAAGTAATTATTTTTTTAAAAACGGTTTCAATTCGTTACGATGTCACATACATCCTGTATAGTAGTCCGAATGATTCGTTTACCTGGTTTTTATCGATGTTTTGTAGAAGTACAGTAATAGAATTTTGTAGTTTTAAAAAACAATCATTAACTGTGTAGTCTACTATTTACAGGATTACAAGCAGCTCGAGTTATCGTGTGAAACACAAGACGACGTAGATTCATGGAAGGCGTCTTTCCTCCGCGCAGGCGTCTATCCTGAGAAGACATCAGAGGCCGCCAATGGTGACGAGGTAGGCATAAACCCGCCTTATGGATTATTAATGTATCTATTGCCTGTCTTCTTATATTATTTTACTTCCATTTCATTTGTTTTCCTTATTTTCTATCAATTTATACCTTTCATATTGATATAATTTTAATTTATCTCTAAGCTTAGTTAATATATTGCTTATGTAAAATAATATATAATATATGGATAATAGATTTTTACATTCAAATGTGACTGTGAAAATTACAGTTTTTGTTATAAATCTTGTTGTTTTGTCATGCTATACAGAGCGAAGGAACTGAGGTTTGTGTACTTAGGATTCACGAAACAGTACCATACAAACACACACATCACATGACCATGGTTATCCTATTTTGACTAATTTTAACGATAATTTCATTGGAATCTTAACACTTCTTTATATGCCTTTTTGTTTTTCTAGAATAAAGTAATTTGTAAAGGTGAAATGCATAGAAATGAAATCAAACGTAGCATGGGCATGTAGAGTGCTATTTTTGAATTAGTATTGTCACATTTTATTATGCACTGGTACTGTATCCACACGCTAACAATCACCGAATCAATAATTTAACATTCCCACATTTTTATAACATATGAACATTTCTAATTTATTTGTAGAAATTTTCAAAGTTATTAAAACACTTGGTTTAGTAACTTATTATTGATGATATGAATTCTTATTTTTTATTTAAATTTTTGTTTAGCATGATTATGTTTTTATTTTTAGTTATTTCCATCTTCCCTGGGGTTGGGTGGAAATGAAAGAAGAGTAAGTCACTCGAAACTTAGCTTTGTTTGCTGAATTTTGAAATTTACGGAGGTGGATTAATAATAAAAATAATTGCATGTCCAATAGAATCATGTAAAAAATTACTTTCGTTTCTTTGTTAGGCACAGAAAAAAAAGAGTTCCTTATATTATTTTGGTTTTGGTTTTTTTATAGTATGCATAGTGTAGTACCTAACTAACTATTTCATGGGATTTGGTGAGTATTTTAGACATAACAATTTACTGGCATAGACATAACACGGCAATGTCGGTATTTGATTTTCTGTAGAGTTTCATTGTAAAAGTATGTAATTACATTTATTAAATCAAACAAGGTTTATAAAAATGAATGCATATTATTCTACGCTTTTTGAGTGCTCATATATTTAATTGTAAAGCCATTCTGATATTAGCGATAATCGCTGCAGTTGTTAAGGCGCTAGCCTTAAAATTTCATACATAAATTTTTCTCTATGCACTGAGTGGATGCACTGTCGCTATTATATTAATATGCCTCTATACTTAGATCTTGGGCTCTGGGTGATATGGTAGCTTTAAGGTCTATATCTCGATTAACAAACTAGTCAGTTTGCTGTAATGTTATGTACATTATTAGGCACTCGCCCAAACCAAAAAGTTCTAGAAATCGTTTGCCCAACTGCACCAACGTAGTGTAGCACCCACGAGTCAGTTTGACAAATACTCTATACAAATTCTGTCAAATAGCCATATTTAACCCGTGGGTTAGTGCAATACCACGTTGGCGCAATTGAGCCTTAGTGTTTTTGAGCCCAAGAACGGTATGTGTTTTTGTTATGATTCTGGTATTTTTTTTGTGCGCTAAACATACATGATTGTAAAATCAATCTGCTAAATTAAAAATCAGTCTTGCTGGTAGCTCATGAACACATCCACCAACATGCATGCTTTTAAAAACAGAAATTTGGAAAATGTGAGTGACAACTGAACAAAACAAGGAAACAAATGACCTTTCTATACAACACACATTTTTTGATTGATAATTGACAATCGATTTATATCCAATCCAAACTCAATATCTTATAATTTTAAATGTGACAAACAGTTTATGGTTATAACCTTTTTTTTTTTCAGAATTCAGATAGTGCTGGGTCAAGTAGCATGGACCCACAACTCGAGAGGCAAGTGGAGACCATCCGCAATCTGGTGGACTCATACATGCGCATAGTCACCAAGACGACGCGGGATCTCGTACCCAAAACAATCATGATGCTAATCATCAACAACGCCAAAGATTTTATTAATGGAGAGCTGTTAGCACACTTGTACGCTTCTGGTGATCAGGTATGTGTCAATTGACGATTAGAGACGTTGAGATGTCTTGTACAGACCTGAAACACTAATCAGTTTTGTACTTTCTTAAGAATTAAATAAAGTAATTAAACTTAAAATGATACAGTTATATCAATTGTAGACTGGTGTATTAGCACAAATTATAGTATATAGTATACGTGAATTGGTGCTATAGACTCTGTCTCAAATTTAAACTTACTGGGATTAAATAAAAGATAATGTAACTCGGAGAAAATGTAAATATATAAATATCCCTATAATTATAAGAGAACTAAAAACTAAATATATTACATTTCAGTCACAAATGATGGAGGAATCTCCAGAAGAGGCTCTCAAACGCGAGGAGATGCTTCGTATGTATCACGCTTGCAAGGAGGCGCTGCACATAATCGGCGACGTTTCCATGGCAACGGTGTCAACGCCTGTGCCACCGCCGGTAAAGAATGACTGGCTCGAGAGCCGCCTCGACTCCAACCCACGTCTGTCGCCGCCCTCGCCCGGGGGTCCGCGTAGATCCGCGCCCCAGCAACAAGGTACACATATACAGGATGATTATTTTACGACCACTTGAAAATTTCAAAATTGAAAATTGAGGGCTCGAATCACACTATGAGCCTGATACAAAAGCTATACTATTATTACATAAAATAATCTAAACTCTAACTTTTCATACTAAAGGTCAAACTTGACCGATTCTCGAAATTGGTCTCAAAGGAAACCATTCACTCGTTCAGCTATTGTTATAGTAGTGTTTTTTACAGGGTCGTTAGGACAGCGCGGCGCTCCGCCCCCACCGGGCGCAGGAACTGGGCGGCCGGCGCCCCCGCTGCCCTCACGGCCGGGGGGCGCCGCGCCCCCGCCGCCCGCCGCCCGCCCCGCCCCCGGCGCCGGCCTTCCAGCACCGCTCATACCCACGTGAGTAACAACACTACGCTTCACTACACTACATTACATTACACCAGCGCTGCGGTTCCTAATAGGCTTAGCGACCCGCACCGGTTTCGGACGGGTGCAATTTATATCCACAAAACCTGCCTCGTTTATCGCTTTTACATTCTTGAAAATTGTATTAAAATCTGTTGCGTGGTTAACAAGAAGTAGGCGGAGAAACAGACACGAGGTAGATAGCGACATTGTTTTATACTATTTAGAGACGAATTCATCAGATAAGTCTGGTGGTAAGCAGTTACCATAGTCTATGAACGCTAGCAACACCCGAAGCATCTTGAGACAGTAACTAAAGTTAATTAGTTACTTTCTGAGCATTTACTTTCGACCTTTCCCTTCCCGATGAGCTCTGGCGACCTTACTCACGCGCAGGAACACAACATTAAGCTATTTGTCTGGAATTATTCTGTGAGGTGGAGTTATTAATCCAATCGGGCTTCTCTTTCAAGTTTACTGTGCAAACAGAGAGGTGTCAGGTTTCTTTTAACAATAAGTAAAAAATACGAGTTGTGGTTCAAATGTAGGATAAATTAGGGATTCACATCGAAAAAGAAAATGGGAATCGCTGCACTACACAACACTACACACATACATCTTGAACATACTGATAAGCAAGACGCGTAAACCTTACTGGAAGTAGCCTAACCGAGCAAACACGTGAGTCATTTAATCGGGTAGGAATTGCAAGAGGGAGAAGTTGGTCGCCGCCAGTCGCCTCTCCCCCCTTCTCTTCAATCAGTAGTGGCTACTTCTATGAGGGATGCGATTGAAATTTTATTTTTTTATATGTTGGACTGTTGATAAGGGACGCGACGCGTGTTGCGCAATTTTTTGTGTTTTGTTGAATTAGCAGGCCATATTTCGGGCATATTCTCAACCCGGGGCTAATTTATACTTCACAATCGTCCAAAAGTATAAAGAGGGAGATGCATGATTTTTCACTACATTTAAGGGTTTTGTGTCACATGAAAGGTTGAAAAATGTTAGATAATTCGATTTTCGAATGGCATACTTTTACTTGATATTGAAATAGTGGACGATAAAAAAAATGTCGGCAATAGGTATATGCGACGCGTCGCATCCTTCATTGATAATAAAGATGACAGTCAAACCTATATTTTACAACGAATGTGTTTTGATAACCAACTTTTTATAAACAAAATTACACAATCATATATTCGTGTGTGAATTACAATAATGGTTTTAAATACAATTCTTTTTGGACAAGAATATGCTTTTGTTGGTCCCAATAAGTAGTTAGAACTGCTTACCTGGTGTGTGAGCTTTGCTTTAGCATTAAACAAATATTTGTGTGGGTGATGTAACGGCCATAATTTGCAATGAACTATAAATGCTTCATGTTTATCTATATATTATACACAATATTTACATACGTAAATAGGTATATATGGTGGATAACTTTATATTATTAAATGTATACAAAGTAAATAATTTTTAACCAGGGATACACAGTAATATTTGTGTTCTATGCGTTTGTTTGTGTTGATTATTTTTGGTCGTATCCGTATTATAAATTAAATTGATATGGAATGTTTTTTTTATATTTGGTTATTATTAGTTTAAAATTCAAATTATCTTTGAATAAATGATAAATCAGTTATATTGTGACTTAGCACATGGAGTGTAGAACTTGAGTGTGTGGTTGTTTTCGCAGGCGGCGCTAAGCTGCAGGCCCGGCGCGTGCCCACTAACTAACTAACATAAGTTACGTACGAACATAAGGTACTAACTCTGATGAGCTTGTTAACTTAGTACAGTTGACGTACGCTCTACGCACTTATCAAACTTCATCTCTCCCTCCCTTAGCTTTGCTATGTAATTCAAGTGTGGAAACCGAAACTGACCACTTTAAATGATCCCATAAAATAATTTTCTAAAGTAACGATGAATCCGAAGCGATTGTAATAAGTTAACAACTATCGGGAAGTTTATAAATAAATTATACATATGTTATATACAATATTATTAGTGATGTAAAGTATCAATACTTATGATACGTCTGAAAAAATGTTGCTTCCATAAATTTATTAAAATAATAGTGAAATTTACCATTACCAATATTCGTAGAATACGAGCTAATAATAATACCTGCTTATGTACCTATCTCCCGTAGGCAGCCGGATGTTATGCGAAGGTTTTCAATTCGTAACACTTTGGCACTCTATTGATTGTATAGCCCTATTTACGCTGAAAGGTATCCTTAAAAATATATTTAAATAGCAAAGTTGATATCAGTTTTATAGACTCATTGAACAATATAGGCTGCCTACGGCAAGATACACCGCTAATATTGTACCGCAGTATGTACTGTATCGTGTGTCTAACTCTAGTTATACATTAACATACATATGATACCTACTGTAATGTCAGCAACTAAGGGTCAACAAACTGCTTGTTTCGGAACACAAAAAATGATTTTGATATTTTTACTAGATGGTATTAACAGTTTCAAATTGTCGCATGTGTTTATGTAGGTACACTAAAACCTATGTGTGTGATCTTCTATGACATTTTCTATACAAATACTTGTTATATTTTCTCTGATTTATGTAAGCAATATGCACAGCAAGGCACAAGTTTATATTGTTACATTTGTATATTATATTATAATGAATTCACAGTTGAATCTGTGTAATGAACTTATAATTGAAGTAAGTAGTTTTGCTATACGTTTATTCACAGTTGCCCTGTAAGAATTATAATATTATGTAGTACTTAGTAAACTTATATAAACACTATATTTCATATAGTATCAAATTATGGCGGTTACGTTACTTCAGAATGTCTTACAGAGAAGCTGTGGGAGTAAAGCTTTATTGTTAATCGATTAAAATTGGCTGCGATTGTGTACACGCTTACTTCTAAGTGCTATTCCTTATAGTTTATTCGATGATTATATATTTGAAGTGTTTAAATGGAAATAATTAGGAGACCTGGAGGTGGGAGCGCGACTGGCGCGGCGGTCGGTGCCATGAACCAGCTGCCGCCGCACATGCGATCTCAGATCAACCAGGCGGTCGGCCAGGCCGTCACTAACGCCGCCATCAACGAGCTCAGCTCTGCGTTCGCCAGATTCAAGTAAACTATGCATCTGACTGTTTTTGTCAACATCACAATGTACGTACGCAACACACGCGTTCGTTCCGAACGTACGTCACTTCAACTACGACTGTTACAATATTCTGAGCTTATTGTTATGCAATCGATTGATGGTTACCGAATGGCGTGTTTTAGTGAAGTGACCACGTCCTCGGTACGGTATGTCGGAGTTCTGTTTCTTGTAACTCAATTGTTTAGATGTGATATATACATATTTGTAGAGTACTTTATTTTGGTTATGTATTTTGGAGAAAATAGTGAAATTATTACGAGAGACAGGAAACCAAACCGCTAAAAAATGTGTGTGAATTATTGTTTTGTGTGATGTCTCATTGGGGCATCTTTTAACGCGTGTTGTGAAATAAATATATTATTTAATACACAACACTGACATACTAAAGCTTATTGTTTCTGTGAGCGATGTTTTCAATAAAATTGATGTAAGATACTTCGCTTACTTTGTGTTGAGCTAACTAAACTACCTTACTGTCTAAAGCACATTGTGTAACTTACCTTAATGTCAAATTAACCCTTTGTGATGAAGTATATAGGCATAGTCACCGATTCTTAAGAATGTTTATGTAATTGATTTTCGTTTTCATTATGTCGCGGTTAATAAATATTAGAACTGACCACAGTTTATTATCCTGTCAGTATAATAATTGTAGTGCCTGTTTAACACTGTGTTGTTGAGCTCATGGGTATATAAAGTTTTGCGTCGGAAAAGCAAGATTATATGAAAAAAAAAAAATGGATATGACCGTTCTCCAAAATGATATTAGATTTGGCTTAGCTAAGGAAGTAATTTCTGGAGCCATTTGGATTCGAGATTATCACAATGGGAATTATGTTATTACTGGATATTAAAAATATATCTAATAATAAATCGAATAAGTATCTGGTTTAAATCATAAATATGGGAATTAAGGGAATATAGAAGCAAAAGTGTTATACGTCATTTTTGATCCTATCCTCTTTCTCATTTGTAAATAATATTGTTATAAATTTCCAGAAACTACCCATAAACGATAATTACTAAGAACATTGCTTCTAATACATAATACAAATTGTGTTATACATATACTTAACTTTGTTTATTTTTTTTTGGTCGATAACTGTAAGAAACTTCTTGAAAAGTATATTTTCAGTTCCGAAGGTCACACACATTTCGAAAAAGAATTCAATGTAAAAGATTTTGTGTTAACATTCCATGCAAGCCTCTAATTTAAAATTAAATATTTCAGGTTGGTTAATGTTTAAAAGCGATTGTAAATCTCTATTTACGTTTTGATTATTAAGATTTTTAAACATTAATTAACGAAACGAAACTTATAAAAAAGGGACGAAACGTTTACTGTTAGTATTAAAAGATATTTAATACAATTAAAACGAATATTAGGCAGTATTACATGCAAATGAAGTTATTGTTGTTCAAAAGCTTCATGACTTATGTAATGGAGTTACGTACATACAGTATGATCGTACTGTTTATGTAGGTAATATTAATTAATAATTATTACCAAGAGTTATGCAATTAAATTTATGTTATGATTAATTGTAAATGTTACATTCAGTGGCTTTTAAGATAGGTGTATATTGAATTGTATTATGTAGCTGATTCGTTTCGCGGAGGGCATTACAGGCTCCCAGACCAGCGTGGGGAGAGCCAAAAGAGCATATCATGATATAATTTTGTAAATGTGCTAGAGTTGTACGTGGATAAAAGTTTATTTGTCGATGTTACCGCACTCGACACTTGTCGCGTAGAGTTAGATGCGTAGTTACCGTGATTGCAACGTGTACTCTCGTCAGTGTCTAGATGTTCCAGTAGCTTAGAACTGAAGCTATTCAAAACTTCTCTCTTTCGTCTCGTGTAGTTACGGAGCGTATCAAGTTAATGCATTTACTCGAAATTATACCCCAGCTTGTTTGTTAACTTATACATAATGTTTCAGTATAATCTGGTATTAGATAACTCTGACGTAACAAGTTACTTATGAACTCTTAATGAGATATTGATAAAAATTGTATGAAAAATTAATTGTACTTATAAAATAATAATGGCTAAGACCAAAGCAGTTGTCTCTAATATTGTTGCTGGTAGCAATACCTTTGGTCAATTATTAGAACGTTTTATTGAAGGTGATACAATATGAATTCGTTATTAAATGGTACGATAAAAGCTTGAGGATATTTTACTCTTCTAATATACCAATCATCTTGCATTAATTATGCGTCATTCAATCTCGATCAATACCGTCATCGGATAGACGCGCGCGGTGGGTGAGTCGGGACAATGTAATAAGTTTTCATACATTTCTGTTAGTTGGTGGAACCATTTAGTTCCGGAATGTGATTTGATCGCTAATGCCAGGCCAAAGGACCGGTATGAAATACCCTTTAGTTGTAAATGTTGCTCACTATGTGACCGAGGCGCGAGGGCATCAATGATCGAGATCTTATTCCTACACGTAACGAAGAGTTGCGCTATAGCTATCTCATTGATCTATCGATATTAGCGAATATTATACAAAGTAATCAATCATCTAACGTTTTGCTCTCTCTCTTGTTAATAGCGTTAGTACCATCGAAAAAAAAGGTATAGGCAGTGATTGTTGGATTTGATATAGTTTATGGATATTGTTAATCTTATGCTGTATAAATAGAGTAATTAAATGCTATATGTGTACTAAAGATGTTTAATTTATTCCAGTAGTTTAGGCATATCAAATGTCATTTGGCTTCATAATATCCCCTAACAAACAGTTTGTTCGGATAATTTCCCTTTCGGATATAATATTGGTAAGCTGAGTTTGAATTATGGCATGAATATTTCAACAAGAATCTTACGATTGTTTTAATGGTTGAATATGTTAACTCATATAAAAATATATATGACACAATCGCAAAATCCTCATTGAAATATTGTTAGTGTCGGAATGATATGCTTGCGTTAATGAATCTCTCATAGTTTCGAGAGACGTGCATGTGTTTAAAAGAATCGTTTCAAAAACAACAATCATAGCATTACATTGAAAAGGTTTTGTAGTGAGCATGTTATATAGGTGCTATTTTATTGATCCTCTTTTATCATATTCAACATTTCATTGGAAATTAAACTAAAACATATTATAGTGTGTAGAATCAGACACTTCAATACTATATACTCTTAGATCTAATTTTAATATGAAATCCTTTTTAACTAATATTTTTAAAAACTTTTATTTGCTTTTATGCTGTAAATATATGCACTGTAATTTTGACTGTAATTTATACATATTTACTGAGCCTCTTCAGTTTGGAACAAATTATAGTGTAGCGCATATTGTTTAGATTCACTGTAAATATTTGCATTTTGAATTCTTTGCTGAATTTTGATTAATTTTTATTATTGTATTTCAATAGCCGACCAGTGCCGAACGTGCCACCGAAACTGCCCGAGCGGCCGCAGAACGGACGGCCATTTTGAACGCGCCTCATCTTCGCCGCCATCTTGTGATACGCTTCACTGTAAATAATATGTCTCCTGTGTATATTGCTCTAATATATTTGATGCTTAGCATTGTTGTGGTATGGACTATGAGTCGAAAATCGATTACATTGAATAATAAAATCAAACACAGTAGAATGGTTTAATGTACGATTTTTAAATGAAGTGTCTATTTATTGGAAAAAGCTTAAATCTTATGAATCAATACAAATTAATATAACCAAATAATATTTTAAACTTATATAGTGCTTTGGGGTTCTGCACCTATTTAAAAAAAAATCGAAGAATTCGCTGCTTCATAAAAAAAACTGTACAAATATTTTTGGAGTACGTATTTAATGGGTCCTTATTTATTTGAAAGCCAGAGCCCTAATAGCTTAGCTCATTATGACACAATTGATGCAGTGACAATATTAAGGATAAATGTAGATGAAAAAAATACTTACATAATAGATGGTATAAGGTCACTGTAGTTGAATCTTTTACAATACTTAATCACAATTAAATTGTAGCCCAGTGAAAGGTCTCCTGGGTGTAGGAGATTGAGAGTTTGTTATTATGGTCGCTAATCGACTGATATTATAGGATATTGGAATGTTTGTGATAGTAGAGGGTGCTTCAAAAGAGTAATGGTAACTCATTGAGAGATGCGCCTTCGATTAGACCTGTTTTATATTAATCGCGTTAATGTGGCATTTAGTATTAAAGCCTGGCACGTGGACAAAGAGGCTGATGTGTCGATTGAGATTAATTGTGTGTTAAAGACGAGGAGCTGCATAAAACTGTCTACTTTTATAAATACAAAGCACAAATATTTCTTTATAAAACATTCATACCTATTAGTCTACCTATCAATTATACTTCTGTTGTAAAATATGTTAGCAAATATCTCTTCTCTATACCTACCTACTTACCTTAAGACTAGTCAAATCATATATTAATGGATTTTTTTTACAAAATAATTGGTATTTTCTTTATGATACGTGTGGTGAATATTCTGTAAGATGTATTTATTTTCATACATTCCCTTAGCCTCCGCTGCTCTCGAGCCAGGATATTTAAGTGTATATAATAATATAAACCTGTTTATACCTAGTGTACTGTTGTATACAATTGTAATAAATGTGTATATAAATATGTTTTGTTTATTTTTAAATTCTTCACAGTTTGATATAATACTTACCTATTATTCTCTACCACTAATTTCGTTTACTTTTTAGTTTTAATATTAATGGGTGCAGAATGCCTAAATAAATAACTATATTATTTATTATTATTATTATTTACACTCTAAGGCAAATGACAAGCATACGACTCGCCTGATGGTAAGTGGTTACCGTAGCCTATTGACGCTGCAACACCAGCGTTTTCATACGCGCGTTGCAGACTGCAAAAATCTCCGCTCCTTTCCTGACGAATACCAGTAGTTTCAAAACCTGAGTCCATGACAGGAAGCTCCTTTGAAACAACAATTCGAGAACATTTTAGATCCTACTGGCTGTTACCCGCGATTTCGTTCGCTATATATGATAGCTGGTATAATAATGATGTAAGTAGTAGAATAATGATGATGATACCTCACTGATTTTTAGTGTTGATAGACAGAAATCTAATTTTGACGATGTAAATGGTGCATTAGCCCAGGTGTTAAACTGGTTTACTGAAAATAATCTAGTTTTAAATGCTAAGAAAACTAAATGTATTAAATTTGCACTACCCAATGTAAAAAAAGTTGACTGTAACTTAATGATAAATAATGAGTCTCTAGGTCTTGTTGAGTCAACAATATTCTTAGGGATTACTTTAGACTCAAAACTTCAATGGGGCACCCATATATCATGTCTTGCGGGGAAGCTCAGTTCAGCTGCTTATGCAGTTAGAAAAATTAGGCAGCTAACAGATGTAGATACAGCTCGATTAGTTTATTTTAGCTATTTTCATAGTATTATGTCCTATGGTATTTTACTGTGGGGTAAGGCAGCTGACATAGAAACTATTTTTATTTTACAGAAAAGAGCAGTGCGAGCTATTTACAATTTGAATTCTCGGGCTTCCCTAAGAGATAAATTTAAACAAATCGGTATCCTCACTGTAGCGTCACAGTATGTTTATGCAAACATTATTTGTTCATAAAAATATTGGTCTTTTTGTAAAAAAAAGCGAAGTGCATTGTATCAATACTAGAAATAAGCATAAACTTGTAAATTCTGCTTATAGACTCCAAAAAGTGCATGGTTCGTTTTTAGGTCCGTGTACACGCTTTTATAATATGATACCTCTTTCACTTTTAAATTTGCCTTCACATAAATTTAAGGAACATATTAAGACCGTTTTAGTAAAAAAGGCTTATTATAATATTAACGAATATTTAAATGACAAAAAGGCTTGGGTGTAGCGCTCGCTTTTGCAGGATATATTTTATGTACCTAAATTATGAAGTTTATTTTGAAAAGAGTAATTGCTGAGTTTATTGCCGGCTCTTCTCAGCAAAAGCTACCTTCCGAACCGTGCATTAGAGTCTGACTATTCATAAGTGCCTGTGAAGGTCTATTTGAATAAATAATATTTCATTTCATTTCATTAATACCTACCTACTTAGCTTAATAGATAAAATTATTAAGAATTTCTCACCCCTAACCTCTTTACGTGAATTTTCAGAAGCTTGAAGGATTATGGATTGCCCATACAAACTTTTAACCCCTATTGCATCCCCTTCAAGATTATTTTTTGAAACGAAAGATAGCCTATGTCCTTTCCGAGGATATACCTAATCTCCTTGACAAATTTCATTACGATCAGTTTAAGTTAAGCCGTGAAAAGGTAACAAACATACAGAAGTACATTTGTAATATTAGTATGGATATATGAAGATGGATTCCCTCAATGGCGAGAGATGCGATGGTAGAGGGAAGCTGTGTGGTCATCAAATCAAACCTTCGGAATATACTCGGAAAACTGTCCGTCACATTATGTGACAGTAGTAGGTACCTACTCAATATTTAACCTTCGCACCGATGTGAAGTTGGTAGCATTGTTTGCGAGACCATTAAAAAGGGTTGGTACTGAATGACTTGAGTTTGCGCAATAAACATAATATAATAGCCCATTTAAAGAGCACATTAAAAGTAGCAAGAAAAAGATTTGAAGATATTTGTCAAAACTTGAAGACATTTTCATGGTATGGATAATAGGTAAAGTTCTTGGATTACGTTTGAACTTGCCACTTATGTAATCCAAAAAGTCTAAGCGCAGCAAAGATTTTTACGTATAATAAAGCATGATTTAGAATCCTATCACCATAAACATCGATCGTTTGTAGATACCTACTAGCTCAGATTACAAGTCTGTAAATAACTATAGTAGGTAGCTGAGGTCATGTAAGAAAATATAGATAGGTACCTACATACTATTCATTGAAGAACTACAGTTTTTTCGAGCGGTCAATTAATTTTTCGTGGACTTTATTTTTATTGAAGGTACTAAGCTTCCGACCCCTAAGCTTGGCCGAGTTGGGTCGTTAATTGTCGTATCGCATGATGGCGGTGGCTGTTAACTATGTGAAAACGTTTCCGAAAACAAGCTAGTTTTTCTTTACAAATTAGGTAAGGCACATCAACATCAGGTATACCTTCAAGTTTGGAAAAATAGGCGTTAATGCGATGCAGATAAACATCTAAGATATGTTTGCTCACATTTTACGGAAAGCGTAGTCTAGCAATATCTTCGAGTTAGGTAGTCATGCACCTACCTCATATTTTAATATCATTAGCTAACATTAAGGTACGCCACGCCCAATATACACCGCAAAGACAAAAACAGTGTCCATTATTACAATTTAATGAAGAGAGAAAGCCATTAGGCACGGGGACTTGATTAAATCGTCGGTGAGCAATTGTCGGGTTGTACGGCGGTGGCGGCGCCCTCAGACGCGGCCCACGGGGGCCTAATCGCACCGACACGATTCTGATTACGTGTGATTGTTGTATCAATCATTTCCCCTATCAAATTATTCAGTGGCCGGTAATTCTATCGGCGTCGCCTCTTGCTGTAATGGCCTCGAACGGAAACATTCGGCCGCACTTAGTCTCGGTTTGTTACTCGATGGATTGTAATTCATATGTTATTACTAACGAAAGTTAGAGAAAATTGTCTTCGTTACTGGTACATTAATTACGTACTTACAAAGTTGTGTGTTCAGTATAGATACATTGTTCTTTTTCAAATGATTATAGATAATGTAACTTAAGTGCCAGAAATCAAGGAAATTTATAACCTTTCACTTCATAGATGCATAAATAATATACCTACTTAAATCACTTATCAGCAAACCCATTGGGTGGCTGTAAAATTTATCTGCAAATTCTTGAATTCTCACGTAGGTACAATTTCATCAACAACTGTTCCTTCCGTGAATTTACGATTTTCACAAAGGCTACATTCTAATTTCATTCTATAGCTAGTTATATAGGTAGGAATACTCACCTAATCTTATTTATAGAGCTTGATTCGCATTTATCAAGAGTGCTATAAATCGTCTCATTTAAGTTTAATAAATGTAGTAGGCACCACGTAGGTAGTAACGAATGTAAATCATTGAACAGCATATTTCCCTTATCGCGGGCTGCGTGTAACCAGCCGATTAGCTATGCAAATCCGAGGAATTTACTCCGAGTGCTAAACGATGCCTTACGAACGGAACTTTGTAACGAAGCGGTTCTACTTATAGCGGAATTAATATTGTTAATATATTAGTTATTTTATGAAATATCTACCTACATTGTACATGACTTATTGCACTTTTAATTTTTAAATAAGTAGTAGGTACCTACGTATAATATTACGTACCTATTATCGTTTATAGATAGATACCTAGGTAAGGTATCTATTGTAACTGAGTTATTGTAAGATTTAAGAAATAATAACAATAATTATACAATTTGTTCAATAAATTGTATAATTATCTTTTATACAATTTATTGAATAAACTTAACTTTTACAACAACTAAGTATGAGGTAGGTATATGAATGATATGTTTTTGGTAGGATCTCATTACTTTTTGTAAGGTGCCCTCTTTAATGCATGTATACATTATACGCATTTGTACATTATATTAAAAGGAATTCTCGAAAAGTAGGTAAACTATAGTTTTAATATTTTTATATAGGTACAGATTCCTCGCTCTCCCCCTTTATGAATGTGGGAGGGTAAAAGTTAGAGATTTCTTAATTTTTCTGTATATAAATCCGGTCTCCATACCAAATTTCAGCTTTTTAGGACATCGGGAAGTATCCTACTTTTACTAGTTCTGTATACAACCTCATAAGTCCTACCTAATAATGTAGTAGGTAATATTAAAATAAATAATACTAAAACCTGATGAAATACACTATACACTTTATATACTTTTATCCCCTAATTTAAGGCGTCGAGGCATGATTTTTTAAACCTGAACCTCGTAATTTTTTATGTAATAAGAAATCTGTGTACTTGTACGTATAATTTTCAGATCTAGCATGAAATTAAGTTTTTATGGGGAAATCCATACAATCTTCCATCCCCTAATTTAAAGGTGATTTATAAAAGAACCTGAAATATGTATTTTATTATTTGTATAAAAAAAGTCCCTATTTCAATTTTTAGACCTCTAGCAAAATTTGCGAAGTCTCATACAAACTTCTATCCCCTAGTTTAAGGGGTTGGGGGGTTAACTTTCCAAGCTTTATTTTGTTGTTGTTTGTGTACTAATAGGTACCAGCTTACAAACCAAATTTTCAATCAGCTTTTTAAGACTTCAGGAAGTTTCTCTAGAATTTTGATGATCATCGTAGATTTCATAAAATCATATTTATTATTATCTGTAGGTACCTACCTAAGTGAAATGTCTAGGTGCCTATACCTATGATAGGTACCTACACGAAACTCGTACGATACCGCGCCCTTTTCATATATTATCACCTAAATTACCAGTCATTTTACTTAACAATTAAGTAAGTATATTAGACTTATTAAATCTCCACTTAGAACGAAAAAAGCGTTATAATTCATAGTTAGAAAATATTACGAGTGACAGGTACAAGCTCCCGAAGGCCAGAAGTTAGAGCGGTAGATAATAGAAATTGGTTGTTAGATAATAATTAAACAGTTGTCTAATTTAATTGGCAATAGGCGCGTTCCCACAAGTCAGAAAGTCACCCTCGCTCATTACGTTCGTAACGAATTTCCCAACAATTAACATGCGAGGTTTATACGTATGTAATTACAGGTGTGTGGCACGCAGTAAACGGCAGTTCAATCACGCCACTACTAGCTACTCCGATACTGCGGAGCTGTGAGCATTTTACTCCATTGATTTATTGTGCAAAATGACAGCGAATTGATTGGCCATTATTATGTGTGTGTGGAAAATATGGGCAATATGTACAAAGTGTGAGATGGATCAGTAGCAAAACAAAAGAAAAATAAAATTAAACACATTAATTTCTCATTTGGTCTGTGTAAGTTGGCGTTATATGTTGGAACTATAATTATTTTTGATACGGTAATTAGGGACGTCGCTTTCAACCGGTAATTGAAAAACTTTACCATCGATATGGTCGCCAAACGGCCGAAAATTACATTTTCTTTCATTATTACCACCGGGCCTACGTTCTTATCGGCTTTATTTAGTGGTTATTACTATTTGAACTTTTAATAATGAGTCGCCGATGTAGCTGAGGTTTCGTGTTGGATAGCCAATGTAACTTATTAACTTGCTGAAAGTAATTTTAAAACTTACAAAGTAATTACCTACATTGTAGGTATACGCTGGCCAAAAGGCAATAGATTTGAGTTGTGTCTTTTTGCTTATATTCTGTTATGCTCTAGGGTTGTCAAACGCAAATATTTTCTTCACAAATCACTATGGAGCGGCCCTAAAAAGAGGGTTGACCACCAATGTTTACCTACAATACGGGCTCAGTGCGGATTGGTAAACATCACATCCTATAAATCGCGTAAGACTGTAAAGAAGTTCTTGTTCACACTAAAGCTGTTTAATTAATTCGTATAATGTTGTAGGTATGTCTTAATATGTAGGTAGGACGTAATATGCTAATATGTACCTACTTACGTCATGGCTAGCAAATTATGAATTTAATATTATCAAGAAGATACCTACACCAGCTATTGATTGATATTGAGTATTTCCGATGTCACTACCACTGAGAGGTTATTATGATTTTATAGATTCGAAGTTTTTATTTACCAAAAAGCATATTATACCTACGTACCTACCTATATCTGATAATCACGTTAGTAGTTTAGGTAAGTGTTCTTTTAAACTCAAATAAAACGTTTGATATGTGTTGTTTTATGAACGTAATGAATAATTATATAATTTTATCCATAAAAATCCATAGCTCATAATTATTAGGTAGGTAAGTACTTACTTATATTAGTTTTTGCAATAATAATATAATTAAATAATTTATTTGCAATTAGGTACGCAATCAGCCTCCTGGCAATATACAAAAAGGAACGAAAGTCAATTAAACATCCAGCGCTACTTGAATACTCGGGAAGCGTTTTAACTTTTTGTAAAGTGCAACACTTTCCCAGCCCTTAGCGTTCGTGAAGTGCCATTCAAAACGTTACTGCGTTTAGACAAATGAACAGCGTTGCGTGTCTATGGCACACGCCATGGGACTTGGATCTAGAGTTAAACAGTATAGAATGGAAGAGTCAATGCTTCAATTATACGTTAAATATTAATTAAAATTGTTATAGGTACCTACATTATAAGTAACTAACTACCTTACTTATTAATTAGTGGATGGAATATTTGTAGGATTATTCAGTAATATTACGACAACGCACAGCTGTCTGAATATTAGGGCTTCAGGGGTAGAGACAAAACTATTTGCTTTTTAACCGACTTCAAAAAAGGAGGAGGTTCTCAATTCGTAAGAATATTTTTTTATGTAGTTTAGTATGTTCTCCGATTACTCGAAGAAGCCTGAACGGTTTGGACAATATATTTTTTTGTTTCAAAGGGTACATTACTTCCCAGGTTAGCTCCATGGTCATTAGATCAGGATCTGACGGGATCCT
This sequence comes from Tethea ocularis, assembly GCA_963555595.1. Taxonomy (NCBI): domain Eukaryota; kingdom Metazoa; phylum Arthropoda; class Insecta; order Lepidoptera; family Drepanidae; genus Tethea; species Tethea ocularis. Next base: position 9,736,978 of record OY741960.1, on the reverse strand, counting down.
AGAGATAGTGTAGTTCCATGGAAAATATCATGTTACCGCATATTTGTTTCGCTGACTTAAAAAACTGACAGATTAGAGTTCCTACATAGTTTGAAGGCGGTTCTATTTTTTGTCAAAAGTTTTTTAATTTGTAGGAATAGTGCCTACATATTTCTTGACGATAATGTATCACCTACTCTACTAAGCAATTTGATAATGGTGATTGTGTAAAAGCTCTTCTTGCAAATTTTATAACAGGTCCTATACAATAGAAGTCTCGCCACAAAATGGCGGAACTCGTAGGACACAATAAATCAATTGGAGTGGGTGGTTGACTTTTCACTCAAATGTGTGGTTAATTGTAACCGAAAATGACTGTTGATCGAGCCACACTTAATTTGAGTGGTGCTTTAGCGTTGTATTTGTGGGGGCTGCGTTTTGTAGCGATGGGGTGGAAAGTAAGTAATGGTTCGGTTGGTTTTGTGATTATTTCGATATTTGTACTAATTTCTGTTAAACTACCGGAACTAGCAAGCAATTAACTTTTTATTTTTTTATTATGATTCTACGTCACGAAAGTAATTAATACATAGTCACAAAGATAGGTATTTATAGTTAAGTTTATATGATCATTATATAATATATAGGTACATAGGTCTATTTTGCTATGAGTAGGTAGGTAATTTTCCAAATTATTATCACACACAAAGTTTTATTTTAATTTTACGATATCATTAGTTTCAGGAGATTGTGGTATTTGTGGTCAAATACATGTAGGTACCTACATATATCCATTATAAAACCAGATAATAAGAAGTTACTTAAATAACGCTCTCGTAGGTATTGGGTTGCCATCTCTAAAATCCGCTAACCAGGACAACAAGTGTAAAAACCCTGGATTTTGCAGCTTCATACCCGGACATGTCATTTATTTGATAAAGTTACTCAATAAAATGAATATTCTACTTTAGTATTAATTTTGCGACCGGTAAACTTTAAAACCCGTACTACAAATGAAACCCCGCCCGGACGGTCCCCGGACGCCCTCTAAACTAGGACAAATCCGGGGAAACCCGGACAGATGGTAACCCTACGTAGGTACCTACACATCATAATAGGCTTATAATAACTAGGTACTCATGAAAATATAGGTATGTGATTGAAAGGCTTAATAAAATATGGCAATAGCCATTTATTGGTTATATTTTCCTGTTCAAGCGTTAAAATATTAGATCATGTTGTAAAAGCTATTTTTACTTCTACATTTAATATGTAACAAAATAAAAAGTCTATATGCTATAGGCGCTATCCATAATTGACAACATTTCATGTTGGACGTTGCATATAGGTATTATTATTCTTTTTTTTTTCATTTCGGACGGTCCACCTGATAATACCTACATAGACACAAAATTTTGAACAGACGAAACCGCCAAAATAACTTCACAGATCTAACTTCGTTACAGCGTCCCGTGCAAATGCGCCTCTCTCTGTTATACCATGTTAGTGTCATTTCATGCATTATGGTTCTTCTTATTTTTGTCCAAAATTGTACCTTAAACAATGTCTTTTTTATTGAGATAATTTTATAAACTATGAAAGGTTGTCAAAAGCATATTTGCCACAGCTTTAAGAGAATTCCTCAGGCCAGTAGATGTCAATCATCTTCTTGAGGCGTTCGTCTATCTCTTTGCCTTCCGGCGGTTGCTTGCCTAGCAGGAACACAAACTTCTCGTGGCAGTCCATCATGCCGAGATACTGGCCCTCGATGATTTTCAGTCGCATCGGATAACGGTGGAATTCTGCCAAGTCTAATTTAGCTGTAATTAAATAACTATTTACAGCAAAATCAACTAAAGGTTTTTGAATTATTTTGTATACGTTTATATTTATTTGAAATATTATTTTTGCGATTTTAGAGGTCAGTGGTAGCTAAATAATATGAACATTGGGTTCGGTAGTATCAGGATTATCGTATATAGAAAATAAAAATACGATACACCATCGCTTGGGAAAAGTTTCGTACGAGCCCGGAAGGTTTATTGTCGTAATTCCACAATTAATAATAATTTATTTTAATTTCTTGATGTTCTTTTTATATAAGATGGGCTTGCGTTTGTCTACAGACTCGTCCATTTGTATTCTTGATGTATTCTCCATTTATAATATTAGTATGAATTTAGTATAAGAATGTTTAAAACTGGACCTAATTTGCCTTATGTGGTTGCAATGCTGAACTATAACTTAAGTAAACTGAACATATTTACCAGTAGAAGGCGGCATTTGAAGGGTTCTATAGGAGCCATCACTTTCTAGTTTCTCCAAGAAATAATCACGTGTTTTATTCGGATGGAGATTCGCGCAGGGGATCTGCATCTTCAGAGACAGCTTTTCCCATTTCAGGTTCTCCACGAACTTCCCGATGAGTTCTGTTAAATCTTTGCGGTCCTTGTTTTTGGATAGAAAGATAATATGAATAAAAATACTTTTATTTGCACGTATTTTTGAACTATAGGTACCATAGTTCAAAAATACGTGTTTAGCTAGGTGATAGGAGATCATAGGTTTATAAGCATAGCAATACAGATAACAATTTAAATATTTCTTGTTACCTAATTTTAGTGGTGTAACCGGAAATTGAATTCAGTTGGATAAAATTATATAGATTCTAAAGTAAGATTGTTAAGTACCTAGTAAGTATATGTTTTATGGTTCCGTACCTCAAATGGAAATACGGAACTGTTATAGGATCACCCGTGTGTCTGACTGTCCTTCTGTCACAGCCTTTTAAACTACTGGACCGATTGAGTTGAAATTTGGTTCACATAATGTAAGTCGGTGACTCAAACACGGAAATGTAATGTAAATACATGCATTTTTTATTTTAATAGATTTAGAAGTTATTTATCTAAATAGGCGAAAATTTACCATTCCCCCTCCTAAACAATTTAATTTTTCTTTTTATTTAGGCAGCAAAATTCCGCCACTTTGATTTAACTCTTTGGATATCCATATTTTACACAAAAAGCGGTCCTGAGCCAATTTCGAAACTCCAAACACATTCAGTTTAGACTTGAAGCCTAAGCTTATGATTTCTTTTTGTTTTTGAAAGGACTAAAGTTGGTAGCCTCTGATGGCTGCATCAACCTTACCGGACAAATCGGCGAGCGCGGAGGGCTCTCAACCGGGCAACTTTTAAACGCTTAAAAATATTAATATACCTACCCATAACACTCGCGCGTTAAAGACGACTAACATATCATTCCTCAAAATCGGTGCAGCTGTCTAGTAGTTACGAGCAACATCAACATAGGTACATTACATACGTACCTACATACAGGCCAAACACATAACCCTCCTTTTTAAAACGCTACCTGATCAGTGACAGCTGAAAATTGTACACAATGTGGATCTCCAGAGCCATTTGTCCTCTCTGTTTTGTAATGCAGCAGGTGCCAGGTGCCGATAGCTTGAGAGTCGTTGAAGCTCAACCCCTGGGTGAACTCCTGACACGTGTGGTTCTTGTCATGTTTGTCGTGAGCCTTTGGATCTGCGTATACTATTGCAGCTATTGCTATTACTGAAACATATACATATAGGTACGAATACCTACTTGAATTTTGAACCACGACCTCACCACCATAGAAATGATGACTTCAAAGGTGATCTTAACGACAACTTAGTAGTTATAGTTAGGCGTTTGGCTATAGATTTTCAAGTAGAGGTTGGTAACCAAGTAAGCCAGGTACTATAAATACAAAGTAGGTACCCTGACACCAGGTATATACGCCACTAGTAGGCGCCTATTATAAAAAAAGGTTGGATGCATAGATGTTGGGATGTGTGTGACTCAATCACGCATCAACAACTAAACAGATTTAGATGCAATTTGGCTCATATTATACTCTGAAATCTATATATCAACGGAAAACGTGACCGACTGATAGCTCAAACTAGACGATGGATTGGGTTGAAATTTGGCATACTACGACGTAGCTAGGCATTCGCTAAGCATGGATTTTATTAATTCTGTCCCTAAGGAGGTAAAATAGGGGATGGGAGATGATACTGCATAGTACTTATATGTTTTTTTTACCTCGGGCAAAATATAAGATGGATTGTCGGTGAAACTGATGGGCGGAAACTAGTGTTACATAATTTGATCAATATAAAATAAAAATAATTAAAACATATAATAATGATGTAGTTAAAAATAATGTTAGGCATACAATGTATATTTTACCGTAGGTGGAGTGTTAAGAAAGGAGTCACTCCCCACTCGACTACAATTTAACCGATTCGAAGCAATTACTCTAGCTTAGCAATCAATTCATATTCCACCTTATTGACTCTCGATACTATAGGAAAGTATTAATTAACGTAATATTATGACTATTAAATTACCTGCAATGATATATCCTAGTGTTGACGACATGTTTAGTGAACGTGCTGCGATGGCAAGTGTGGAAATGAACTGAATGACTTGATTGTCATAAGGATGACGGGGATTAGCAGTTATTATTACCCTCATTGAAGAAATAAATTGGAGCAGGCATAATTTCCGTGAATCTCTTTTTTTGGATTAGGTAGTTGAGATGAGACTCATTGTTAGAAAAGATGGGTAACGAAAATTTTGCATTAAATATCTCCTCCATATTGTTATAGCTAGGTAAGAAATAATTCAGTTCAGTATTCTTGATGCTCTTTAGTTAGGAAGTTTTTTTCGAACGAAGTAAAATTTAATGGAAATACGATGATGTTTATGCCCGCGCTTCACTTGGCGTTGCATTCTATTCGTGTTTCTATATGCTAAGCCAAAAAACACATTAAAAATATATATATTCCATAATCTTTTTTTACTGATTTTTGGTATTTTCGTATGAATATGTAGGTATGTATACTATAATAAATAAATGATTTAGATACAAAATATCCTTATTTCATTTTATTAAAACCATATTTTTTCCTTAATTTAGTAAACTGGCTCTTTCATGCCACTGATGTGATATTTCTAGCCAGATGATTGAACTCGCCGGGAATAGAAGAACGCTGAACGAACATACTCGTAAGTCAACTCCGTACTTACTATTCATCGTTCTCTGTAATGTTAGTTGGTACGTATGCGTTGGTCTGGACGATGACTACACTGTAAACAGCATAAACAGCCACTTCCTGTTCTACCACTGCCACCGCCGCCCGCTGCCGTCGTCCTTTGCAAACATTAATAAGGTAGTTAAACTAATTGCTCAAACATTGTTATACTTAAGATCTTACCTAAATAACTTATCTTTCAAAATGCGATATAAATATTATTTTCCTTATTATGTGTTATTTTAAAATGAGCACTTAAAATTCATTGAAGTATTTTAATGAAAGTGATATTCGGACACTACCTATAATTATGACGGTCAGAAGTTCGGATGTGCTTTTCAAACAAAAATTACATGATTTCATGTTGATGGTAGCTAAAGTGTCAAAAAAATATTAAAAAATGTAGGTGTAGCATTACCTACCGTTGAACCGCAGAGCTTTCAAAACGTCCTGTGTGGTTAAAGACAAAACGAACGTGTGTCCTTTGTTCTTATGTTGCGTGTGCAAATTGTTCCTGTGTCATGCTTTCAAGCCTCAATCGAACACAATTTAAAATGAGCATTATAACGAAAGACGGAGAGTTTCTATGTGCTTGTAATGAAATGGGGCGATTACTTGGGGTTGCGGTTACTTGCGCACGCGCTTCTCTTATTGACTGTATTCGATAGCGATCCATTGTTAGGTACGATGCATTGTAACATCTGCAGAATTTTCTTATATACAAACTTTTCTTCCATTCTGCGGACACAAAAAATATTCAGCAGCTTGTTAGGAGGCTGAGTAAGTAATTATAATCTAGCTGTCCCCCGCGGTTTAACCCGCGTTCCTGAGATTAAAAGTAACTTTCATTATGTTAATCGAGGGTACCTACCTACTATGTGACAAGTTTTATCAACTTACTAACAAAACTACTGAGATTAAAACGATCTATGATATATAGGTTAGTCTTCTAAATAAATGACGTTTTAACTGGAAAAAATATTTTTGTGAATTGTTTTTATCTTTATTGCTCAATATAGTTCATTGGGGAATAGTACTTACTTTCAAACCGACCTGCGTGTTTCTACGATTTAGAAGCTCGCAGTCAGTTCAAATCTCGTCAGTATACGCATTGCTGCCTAGTTTATTTCTTCGGAGTATCTCAAACAGATTAGATAGCACTATAATTCTGCACGATGCACGCCCACCGCTGGCAGAGCTGACTCCAATCTTGTCTTGGTGTATAATCCATCGCAACATGATCAGTTATCCTTGTTCTCCGTTTGCACAGGTAATGAAGAGGTAGTACATAAATGTAGTTGCGGGAACGATGCTCACATTTATGTCTTCTAAGTCTTAAACAAACCTAAATATCAACATCTAAAACATAAGTTCTTAACTCAGTTACAGTAATTATTTATGTTAAAGGTAAGTAGGTTGAATGTGTAAGGTGCCAGAAACATATCACCTGCCAATGAAATTAGCGAAATCATTTGTCTTTCTGTTTCATTAGTTAAACTCAAACTAAAATTAGTGTTGCCTAAAACGTGCAAGGCAGCTTTTATTCTGAGATGGGCCGCAGACATCCCGGCGTGGTTTTAATTACTGACGGCCGAATGCGTTAATGTAATCAAAGCTCGATACATCATACTCGCGCTATCTCTCCGCCTCGGTTTGATTAATAATTCTAATGAGCGGCGGTGCCAAACGAGTTAATTAAGCGTTTTTTACCGGCCGGTGCCGGTGCTTGTGCCACCGACTCCAGTAAACGGGCGCATCAATCACCGCTTTGTGCCCGCCGCCGAATTTCTTAATGATTGAAATGACGGCTGCGCCTGCGCCCCGACCTATATGCACTTGTACTTTGACCGGACACCAAAAAACGTATCATAAACCTAAGCTGTAAAAATTGCATTGCTGGGGTCGATGGTGTTGCAGATGATAGGTTTCCTTGATGTCAAACGAAAGTAGCTAAGAAACAAGTAGAACCCTTATTTGCTACTGATCTAAGCATTTGCTATAATATCGTAGGTATCTACTGACTTATTTGTCCGGTTAGGTTGATGCAGCCATCAGAGGCAACCAACTTCAGTCCTTTAAAAAAAATCACACCTTCGTTCGCCCCTGCATGAAAATTCATTATTTTGTTTTTTTCCTTCTATAGATACATCTTGCCTATATACATAATTTATTCCTCACTAGCTTTCATACGCGTTCCCGAGGGATCTTATGTTTTCCTAGGATATGTCTATTTGTTATTCCAGGGATTCCATTTGTTATGATTCATCCAAATGAGTTCAGTAGATTTTACGTGAAAGAGTTTTTTTTATTAAAAATAGAAAATAATTGAAAATTTAAACGAATGTTCTCCAAACTGCAATACAATTTGTTGGCGAATAAACTTTGGTACTTAAGTATTACAAAAGATTCACATTTACAATCTATCTATATATATATATATAAAAAAATATGCTAGAATTAATTATACTAATATTTATTTAAATTATACTAGTATATTTTTTTAAGCTTCTTTTAAAAACAGATTTACTGATAGATACTACTGTCTACAGAGAAGTAACAACGTCCGCACAAACTTTGCATACTTTGATGATTACCTACTATGAAAAACTGTTTGTACCTACATCCATCCATCGTGTATTGAGTAGCGAAACATAAATTTAGTCCAAACCCTACGGCTACATTTAACTACTTTTCACGATTGTTTTGATGATTTATAAGTTTAAATGTGATATATCTAATTAATATTGTTATAATTTCATTATGTCCAATTAGATAAGTATATAATCATATTATAATTGTTTTTTAAAAGTTATGAAATGTTAATGAAAATAATTTTGGTTTAAATTGTATCCAAGAACTTTTATATGCATGTATAATTAGATAATTGCAATATTATTAAGTTAAGAAAAAATACTCCATTTTTCTAACTTAATATTTTGGAATTTATTCATGTTTCTTTATAAATATCGTAATAATAAATCAAATACAAAAAATTCACTGACAATAAGAATAACCGAAGTTCCGAGACAAATGGCAAGCATTAGTGTGAATCAAAACAGTTTATTCTGTAAAACTAGTGGGAAAGGTTCTCGTCAAACATTATCAATCATTCGCGCTCGCCCCGGGCAGAATAGCTTTAATTTGATAAAACGCAATTAGCTACCAAAAAGAAATCTAATCTGAGAGGCGGCTTCGCCTTTTTTTGGTAACTTCTTTTAAATTTAAGTTTCACGTTGACTATTGAAATCTTACTGTTAGGTATTAAACTACCATCCACCCACGATTCACCCGTGCTCTTCTCATACACCATATAATACTTTTATTAAATTATCTGATGTATAAAATAAGGCCAAAAATATATTGCTAATTTCAAATAGAGTCTAGTTTAATTTGGCTTATGAAGGAACCGGTTATAAGACCTTTTTTTTTGTTAATAGTTTCTATTATGTAAGTAGATTAATTGTGTTTTACAAACGCTTCAAAAATGCATGTTTTGTGCAGTATGTTCAGTTAAATGGTAGTTCAGCTCATGTTTCCGGCGAGTCATTCCAGTGGCAGTGAGTATCAAGTGGAACGCTGCGGGGTCTTATGTCTAATTCACCGCGCTACCAACAGGTGGCAGCAGCGCGGCTTTTCAAATCTGACAGACGCCATTGCTTTTACGTCAGAAAGCCGCGAATAAAATTAATGATGTTCGCGCCTTAATGACGTTTCACGACGCCGCTCCATTGTGTCCGTAATACAACAATTATTGAGATCATTTATTAAGTTTATTGATCTTTTAACTTAATCTTTTATTTCGTAATTTAGGTTCGTGCGAGCGCGCGAACTCTGAAAAAAATATCTCATATGCGGAGGTATTTTTTGGACTATTTTTGTCATTATACGGCGTGATGTGAGCGGGACTTTGAATATAGAGGCAATTACTGCCCCGCATGTGGTTTGATTATGTACGTCGGCTCCATTCCATCTAGCGATGAGGCTATAAAACATGTGTAAAAACATTACTAAAACCTTCGCCGATGGTAGTTTGTGAGCTTCCGTTGCTAAATTGAGTTGATGTAGAGAGCTATTGTTACAGTTTTTAGTTATTTTTTGCTAAGGCAATTGATGATAATGTGAATGGACTTAATATAATTTGAAGTTGCACCGAATTTGCGGTTTTGAGGATGTAATGTATGTGACAGCTCTAAACTAGGTAGGTATACATACTTAGGTAGGTTATGGTGTTTGTTAGTCGAAAGTTGTAGACGTTGAACGCGAGCGGGTTGTAGGTAGTTTGTAGACCTAACTAATTACCAGTTAGTTGACAGTTAGGCTCCTTTGATGCCGCGGCGCCGGGTAATTTCGAAGCTTTAGCATATTACCTACTTCAATCTAATATGTAGGTAAGTACCTAGTTTAAACTCTAGGTGGTATTTTATTATTATGAAATCATTTGAAAATATACTACTTTATTGTACACCATCTAAATACTTAAGGAATAATTAATAGACGTTAAAGAATAGGTATGGATACAGGATAATATTATGTACCTAGGTATATTCACCTAGTATTATATTTTTGACATGTACTTAATTTGTTTACTAGTAATATTCATAAGTTATTATTTTCAGTTTATATGGAACTAATACGTATTTATAATATCTCATTGTAATACCTAAGACTTATTGAATAAATTATTTGATTTGATGTAGAGTCATGAAAGCTGACGTTCAACATCGGGAGGAATGATAAAAATAATCTATAAGAGAAGGAACCAAAGTAATAGTAGTTTATGATACTGTTGCATAATAGGGGTTATTACAATACGAGTGTGAGTTTAATAGTATCACACGAGTTTTTTTTTTTTTTTGAAAGGACTAAGTTGGTAGCCTCAGATGGCTGCAACAACCTTACCGGACAAATCGGCGAGCGCAGAGGGCTCTCAGCCGGGTAATATTTAGGTAACAACGCCTGAGGGCACCCCCGAATGGGGTACGAACCTCGGCTCAGGGCGTTACCGGGGGAGGGCGAGGACTTTGTACGAGTTACGACTAATTGGGGGCGCTCGGATTACTGTAGGCAGCTCGGGCCGCTTGAACGGGACGAGACTGGGTGGGACGTCGCGGCGGTACTCGCCGTCGAGGACGGTAGCGTGATCGGTTGTGTGTAGTGTGTTGTGTACTTTTACGAGCTTCGTCAGCTTCGATCTGAGCTAATGTAATAGGGTCATCCGGCTTGCTGAGGGCTTGCCTTGGTCTATGGATACGGATTATACTGGAGGGCGTGTAGGTTGCGGCTTTCACTATAAGAGGGTTGCGGTGATTAACGGCGGTATTGAAAAATCTGCGTGAGGTGCGTTTTATAAATTGTTTTATCGTGGGGAGACCTAAGTCAATGTGGAGATTTTCATTACGCATGTACCACGGGGCGCCTGTGGCCTTGCGCATGAAGCGATTTTGAATCACCTGAAGGCTATGGATTCGTGATGTAGCTGCATGTGTCACACGAGTTTTTAATACCTAATTATGTGCAATAAACTTGGATGAAATTGTGGAGGCGGTAATGGAAATGACGAATAATCGATACCCGTAAGTCATGAGAACCTATGACAAAATATTATCGATTTTTTACCTTTAAATTACATTATTAGATGAGCTTAGATAAAGTACTGTATGATACTGCGCATAATTAGGTATTAAAAACTCGTGTGATACTATTAAGAACCTCGCCTACGGCTCGATACTTAAAATCACACTCGTATTTTAATAACCCCTATTATGCAACAATATCATAAACTACTATTTTTAATTTCATTATACACGGGTGTGCATAAAGTTTTGTTTTTGATTTCATAACTAGAACATTACGATATGAGAGTAGATAAAATATGTTACAGAATATATGAGGACACTAAAATAGCGATGAACTGGACATATGATGCGCGATAATACCCGCGATGCAACATGCTGGCCCGCAGATTTGCACGGTGTAATAATTATGTTAAAAGAACCTTGTTTAAGGCATACTGCCTATCGTTCTACACCTGTAGTCTGTGGGTTAGTTATTCGAGCAGATCTTTCAATGCCCTCCGCATCCAATATAATAATGGGTTCAGGATGTTGCTGGGGTTGCCTCGTTATTGCAGTGCATCGGGGATGTTTGCTGAGGCTAATATTGACTGCTTTTATTCAGAGAATTAAGAAAATGAGTGGCCTCCCTGATGCTTCGCGTGCGGGACAGTACTAGCAGCCTCCTCAACAACTTGTTGGATAGATATGATTCTTTGATTGTGCGGCACTGGAACTCCGTGCACATGGGCTCCAGGGTCGCCCTTATCAATTTAAAATAATATTTTAGGATAATCTGTACTACTAACATAGCTTATAAGTGATTACTAACATAATATGGATGTATATCTGATCTAAACAAATAAATAAATAAAGGGAAAGGTACCCACGAGAGGGAAAACAAATGAAATTAAGACACAGAAAACGGTGGGAGGTGGAAAAGGGAAGTGGCAGGACCTGGCGACGAATAAGACAAGACAAAAAAGAGCCTCTGCAGGCCTTTGTCGTGAGTTAAGGAAAAGTAATAAATAGCATGTACCTAGGTAAATTTAATAAATCAGTAATGATGGCTATATATCTAATGAAGGCTGACAGTCTTGTAAACCTCTTATTAAATATTAATGAAGACACGGAAATCACGTCAATTGCAGAATAATAGTTAATCTTCGTTAGATTATCGACGTGATGTTTTCTTCAACGAGGACCTATTTCTCAATAATATTTCCAAGTATTTTAATATAATTTCAATCATAAGTGGATTCCTATGTAGAAGAATTTATCAGTAATTCCTCGTGTTCAGTCCACGATCGTCGGAAACCTGCGCAATTAGATGCAATCGTGTCGGAATTATTGTAATAACCAAAAAGAATCGATGGTCTAACGATCAGTGATCGCTGCAAGGCGATTGGTGCGGAGCTCACCAATGCGCGCGCGCACGATTGCTCGTTGTTAGCCGATCAACAGAAGATAAGCTAATTATACAACTACGGCGGACGTTGATTGTTATTCTACTATTCTCCTTTATTTTTCAGATGTTAAGCTTTTGAAATATCTCATAATAGGTGTACGCATTCAGTAAAGTTTGTAAACTTATTATTAAAAAGTCGATTTGAAACTGAGATATGCTATTATCGATCGAATCATCTAATCATTATTACCTACCTATTTGATCGACCACCGACGAAAGCTATTACGGAAATTAATGTGAAGCCTAGAATTGGTACTAAAACTGCATACTTACCTACCTATTTAAACATACGTAGTTAGGTATACTTCCCTATGTTCAGAAAGCCAATAAATATTATTTCATATACTCTACAACAAGTCCTTTACAAATAATTTCAACTTAAATACGTAGCCGTAGCTTTCGTAGCACTTCGTAGACACTTGTATAATATGACCGTTTATGAAGTGTTACTTAAATTATAATCCGGGTAGGAACAAAGGACATTCATAAACTAAAACACTATTAGGTAGTATCGTAAATCTATATATTTTTATATATTGAATAGTTGTGTGACACGTACATCTGTATCCAGGCGTCTAGTATTATCTCTAGATTGTAGGTATGGGAGTCACGTAGTACCCATCGGCTACATGGCTCGGTTCTCTTCATTTAGTCGTACGTGCTTGGATGCATCCTTCATTGATGCGATGCATGGCGCGGGCACGCATTAAACGCGCCATGTGCCTGCACTGTTATTTTATGAACATTGTACATACCTGATAGCTATGTGTTTGTGTCAATTGTTATTTAAGGTGAAGGTAATTTTAACCGACTTCTTTTTTGGAGGAGGTTCTCAATTCGTTGATTTTTTTATATTAATTACTAGCCGTTCCCCGCGGTCTCACTCGCATGTCCGGGATAAAATGTAATGTATCTTATAACTTTTGGGGATCATGTGGCTTCATATTAGTGAAAAAACAATTCGACTCCGACTGCATGGTAGATCCAGAGATAGAGATAGATATTTTGCGGATTCGGTAACGACGCCTTGCCTATTATTTCCGCTTGGTCTATTTTGTTTAATTTAAAATGTTTTAATTTATATATTAAAATAAATAAATATTATGTAACTTTAGTAGCTTATTAGTTTTTCCTTTTGTTTACTTATTTTATTTTTGTTAAACTGTAATAATTATAGATATTAGGTATTATAAAACTGCTAAACTAAATACCCAATAATGCTCGGTAACGAATATAAATAATTTGTTACTCAGAAATGAAAAATTCCCGAAACTGTTAATGTATTGTGTAAATAATTATTATCTTACATAAACTAAATTAAATAAATATATTTGTAACGAGGTAAAATTAATGTAAGTACCTATATTTCAAAATATAATTATAATATATTCAATTAATTTTACATGAATATGTAGGTAGTTACCTAATTATTTTACCTAGCAGGAAAATAATCCTGATGTATCCTAAATTCCACCTACATTTATAATATTATACTTTAAAATGCCTACTTATTTGTAAGATTCTTTGCATTTTGCCAGCAGGCGTTTTATGATGTTTTACATTCGCCAAATGGTGGAATGTTGCTATTAAATAAGAACAACTGGAGTCAACCGCATGTCATTTTAATGCTATTTCCCTGTAATAAAACATAATTGTTTGCGGTTTTACCTACCCTTAAATGGTTAAACAAAACGTGCACGGCACTTCGGCACTGTGCATTGCAAATAATTCCACAAACAAGCTATAATAATACCTATAGATAATTTGTATAATTATTTGACATTTATTATAAAATTGCTTGAATTCTATAATGTCATCTTCCGTAGCCCCGAGTATATAATTATACGTTTGTTCGTATTTGCCGTTTCATTATTTAATTTAGTTGGGATAGATGGTACGTACCTACCCTTCTATTGGTCTAACTGTCAACTACATTAATATCTGTACATATAAAACAAGGCCTCGACGGATTACTAACTGAAATATCAACACAGCCTAAACCGCTACAGGTTCGAGGGGGGATGTGTTCTATGAGAAGTGTAGGGATCCACTATGAAACTATTTTATGAAAATACTTATACATGCCTGAGGTGGTAAATTTGGGGATTGCGGGTGAAACGGGAGAAGAGCCAATCTATGCGTAAAATAATATAATACACAATATAACGACCATACAGAAAGTTCATTTGGGAGTAAAATTCTTACAATCTTGGTATTTCCCAGTCCGAGGGAATAAAGGTTTGTTCAATCTTAGGTTTCGTCATTGTCTTTTATAGCTGGCCAGTGGCCAAAGACAAGCAAATTCAATGTAAAAAAATGAATAATATTTATTATATTTAAAGAACTTCGTGTGATGAAAGTGCCAGTGGAACTGGACAGGTCGCGGGCGCTGGCGGTGCGGGCGCGGCGCGGGCGCAACGCGACGCCCGTGCGTGGGCGGCTACACGTACAACACATTTGTTCCGATGATGACCGCCGCGATTTTATTATAATTCATTTGTTGTGTTTTTAAAGAGATATAGTTTGAATCATCAGATATCTTTTTAGAGTCTCTGATATGCATGGTACACGGCGTTCTATCGTAGATAGTAAATAACGATCATGTAACTTTTATTTAAACTATCTAACTATCTTTCACACCTATATTATAAAGTAAAGATACTTATTGAAAGCATACAGTTTATTATAGGTATAGTACCTTATTAGACTTTGCTTTGTATTAATTTTTTTTTTATTTTAGTGGTGGCCTCCTATAATTCCTTTCATATATGTAGGTAACCAATATACCTACTAAAACTTAACATTAATTTTAATACTAGTAGGACCTACATATACTAAATACAAAATTAAATAAATAATAATAACTTTGAATAGTAAACCAGTTAACAATAATAAGGTTTACGATTCAAAGTTATTTTGGTATGTTAGTTATTTGGTATGTATTTTATTTTAGATATAAGTACTTGTATTTTGATATATCATGCATCGAACCAAATAAGGACAAAGTCGTCACAAAAACTTGTGAATGAATTTATAACTAATAATCGTCGTGCAATAATTTCGATATATAAAAACAACTAACACATCGTAGCAGCGGTATAAAATTAAATAGCATCCAACTTGAGAGTAAATTATAGTAAAAAAACTCAGATGTCTTGGGCCTACTCACCCACGGGAAATAATTGGCGTATGAAAAAATACAGGAAGTCATTAGAGGCAAAGCGAGCGGCATCTATTTCACGAGAATGGTCGTTTCCATAGTGCAGAGCGGCCGTTGTTACACCGCAGTGTAACCTTCCTTATGGTGATTGTTTCTAAATGTATTGCAATGTTATATTGAATACTTAGGTACCAACAAAATTGATTAAACTAAACGGGATTATTTTTATCATTAGATATGATTACTGCTGTTTTTCCAAGAATTTAGGAAGAACATAATATTTAAGGCCTATTAGACCACCCTAGATGCTTACAGGCTGATAAATAATAATAATTATTATTGATACATTTAATTCTTTATTATTTTCATGACAAGATATCATGATCTCTAAAATCAAACTTTTGACTTTACTAACTTTTCGTAACGCATTATTTTGATACACTGCCTTCGATTGTCGCCCCTAATAAGCCTGCGTCCTCGCAATTTGACATTTCAGATTTTTTAATTCATTTTTAATTCGCTTTATGAATAGGTCTTTTATGCGGTTTGTACATCATTTGTGTTCATTAATATAATATTAATGTAGCTCGTTATATGTGGGCAATGAGTGGGAAGGCTGTTAGCGATCTATGTCACCCTATTGTCAACAGGTTCTCTGATTTTGATACGTACAAGTCTTTTGTTGGCTGTTAGTTTGCTTGTTTAGGAAACTGTTATAGGAGTAATTTGTAGCAATAAGCGCTATTTAGAGCGTGTCTTAATCCATAAACATTTATTTTTATCAATTTTGCTAATCATTTTTAATGGTATCTTGCAGCAGTTGTAAACTTTTCTAAACTGTTTTTATGCTCATTTATAAGAATCAGAAATTAAGACGTAATATAAGTTATGTTACTTAATTATTATTGTGCTATTTCATCATGAGTAGATTATGCAAAGATAATAGCCTAAAATTGTATATTTTTAGATACATGCTGTTAATTTTATGCAACATATTACGGTAACATATTTTGTTAGATCTATAAGATAATAATATGATATTATTATAAATATTTGAATGTAAGTGTGCGGCATTTAAAATATTATCTATTTTCAGTAGGCAGACTATTCTCTGCTTAGTTTTAAATTTATCTTTGCGTGACAGAGGCATTTCAGGATATTTTTATAATATGGTCAGCAATACCAGAGAAATTGCCAATGTCTTGCCGACCTGTTACAATGTGCCTACAACTGCCGGAACGTAGCACCGGTGATATATTTGATGCTTGGCTATATATTTTCAGATTGGCCAAGCTTGAATCTACTACAAGGTAACCCACGATCTCCGTCACGGTATTCAACGTTACTACTACTTGGCTATCATCGCCATAAATAATTGAATCGCCTTAATTACCGAAGTAGCTCTTAAAGGTACCTATCTAAATTCAACCTGATTAAAGTTGACACCTCTGCGTGGGAAAAGGTCTGTACATAAATGCATTTAACTGGATTAATAGGAAGGAAGGCTGGTGTCTATCTAGGACAGCGGATCAGCATTGCCATTCAACGTGGCAATGCCGCCAGCCTTCTTGGCACGTTCACTCAGGGCAGTGATCTGGCACAACTTTTTTACTTGTAAATATTTTGTATTTTGTAAATAGGGTTAGAATGTTATTTTAATTTTTAGTATTTGTAAATATTTAATTAAGAGATAATTTCTGTATATACATTAAATAAATACTTTATATTTAGTCACTGGATTAATTAAAATACATTAATCGATAGCTGGCAAATATGAGCAAACAATATTTTATCTTAAGCTTTATTTCTAAAGAATTTGAAGAGTGTATAAAAATTAAAGCATAATAAAAACTTATTTCCTGCATCTATCTTCGTATATCTATCTACCAATAAAATTTCTAAAATGTTTAAAGAAATATAATTCCATATATCTAATATATTCATTAGAGATGGCATGTGTTTATGATTCGTAGACGGTTTTATTGAGTGTTTATGCAACAAAAGTGACATTGAATAGGAAAAGAGCCAACACCGTGTCATAAAGCGAGTATTCAGAAACGACACCCATAAAACCTTTATGATTAGTCAAACCGCTGGCGAGGACGATTCATTATGGGCCATTATGCGTCGTGTTTATCGACTTACTCTATACAAGCCAATAAAATAACGAACGACCGAGATAAGAGCTGGACAGTCCTCTAATCTCCGGAACAAGGGACACTAATTCGATTGTGGTTTTGGTCGAGCCTTTTTCGGGGTTTACGGCACAAATTGAAGTGTTAAAAAAACTACAAATTGGCTTTTTCGAGGGCCATTCATTAGTTTAACGCTGAATGGCGTTCGTTGTGTCGTTTTCGCTCAATTAGTTAAACGGAAATTCGACCCGAGTCGAGCCGCACACAGTGCTATCCCATCCAAATGTTTATAAATGTTAATATATGGCCTTTAAAAGTATCGCCATCACCATTTTATGTATATTAAAACAAATGTACTATGGAGACATGGCTAATTTGTTCACTCATAAAATTAAGATTTATACCTATGTAAACGGTTCGGGGACATATTTGAATAGTGGATCAATAACCGGTTATTTGGCGACAAGCGTAAACTTTCTTGATATGTTCTTAATTATGCACTTAACTACTCATAAATGTTTTAACTAATATTTAAAAGCAGCGGAATGAATTCTACTAATATTATAAATGCGAAAGTTTGTGAGGATGTATGTATGTATGGATGTATGGATGTGTGGATGATTGGATGTTTGTTACTCTTTCACGTAAAAACTACTGAATGGATTTGAATGAAACTTAGTACATAGATAGATCATACTTTAGAATAACATATAGACCACTTTTCATCCCGGGAAAACCTAATATCCCTCGGGAATGCGGGTGAAACCGTGGGGAGGTAACTAGTAATGTATTAATTAACAACTATTCAATATAGAAGTGTTCTGAAATGTTGTGATCTAACCTACAGGATTAGCTAAGTATGTACTTACATGTACTAAGTATTAGTTGCATTTATATATACTCATTGTACCTATATAAATTCATGAACTGAAGTTGAATTACAAATACCTAACTCTGAGATATAAGCAAAAGTGCTTCTAATTAGTTGTATATTAGTTACGTGTACATTTTTATCCGGGCTATATATTTATACAGCTATTAAAGTTTTAATATTTTTACTATTGCTATAGGATCATTTTACTTGTGCTATTGTTGGAAGTTTTTAAAGTCATTAAATTTAAAAAAAAACTATTTAATAGTACATTTAGCTTGTGGAAATCTTATACCCAGAATAACAAGCTTTTGCAAAGCTTTTGCAATATTAGCTGAATATAAAAGTCAATTTTAATATAATATAATATTTTTTTACCTCCACATTATTGCTTTTTCCATGAGCGAAAGTAATTATAACCAACACACCCAGACTAGTAAAATGTAAAAAGTGTCCTAATCATTTAATCCCCCTAGGTTAGGCTTTGTGTGCGTTCTATTAACAGCCACATCACGTATAGACTGTAGTCTAAAACAAGCCTAAACAAAATATAAAAAAACTGATTATTACTGTATATGATAATTAATTTGTCGAACTAGTTTACTTGTCAAGTCGCTCTTTTTTACTTTCATATCTTGTCAAATGTTATGTAAAACAGTTATGAACGCAATAAAACTTTCTAATTGAATTCACGATTAATTAATTTAGGGTAAAAAAATAGATTAACATTGCATACTTAGTGCGTAGGTAAGTACACGATACTTAGAGCATGAGATACTTCATATAAGTTGATTCAACCTACGCAGGTGACAAATCTACCTATCACATACTTTCAGTAAAATGTCTACTTAAGATGATTTTAACACATTTAGCGTATCGTCCGTATAGTTAAAAGCTGTATAATAGTCTTATCTCTTGGCCGGCACTAAATTGGGATGTCTCGGACGAGGCGTGGCGGGCCCTTATCAGTTTTGTCGTGTTCATCTTGAGTTGTGTTAGGCTTTACTCGGGATATTTACGTCGGTCGACGCCGCCGGGGTGGCGAGCCTACACGCGACAATGTCGGAAACTTATTGCCGACCGCGACGTGAGCGTGCGGACTGCACAGTTCTGTGTTGTTCTGACATGCCACTATAAACAAAATTATCAATACAACTAAAAGTTGCTGATGCAGGCCTATTCTGCACATGGCCTGTTTTTCGAAACAGCCAAATATGGTCTTCATTTACAACGTGAATACAAATGGATATTGGATTTTATTAAATTACTTCTATTCATATTTATCAATAAGAGTGACAGTATAAACAACAATTCACTTTAATTCCGGTTATGCGACAACCCTTCCCGGACGCATCGGTTTGATGAAGCGCTTTTTTGATACTTTTTCATGTTTTTTTTTTTCATCTTATTGTCTGTGGTCCATTGATAAACGGACAGGTATACGTACTCAGACAGGCGCCAACATTCCTCGCTCCGACCTCACACTTACTCGTTGCCTTATAAAAACGGGCACACTTTTTTATATTAGCACTTTTTGGACTTATTTGCCTCCCTTTGTGTCAGTCGTGGTTGTTTGTTTTGGTTATTAGGGCGGCTGTAGGAAGTGGTCCCGATAAACCTATTGGGCCTAAGCGTTTTATTGTACCAATTTTGGATATCCGTTTTCATTTCACTTAGACATATTGAAGTGACGTCTCGGTGATGCGTCGGAGTCGATTATTTATTGAATTATTGCTAAGTTATATCATTCCATTAGCACCTCGCTTCAAATTAAGGTTAATTTAAAAGCATGCATTATTATCGTGCCATGTTTCGTGGCACTCTTTTCTTATTAACATATCTAATGTGTTATTATTTTTTTTGCCAGGTGTTAATTATAAAATGAATAGCACAGGCCTAACAGGTTAGTTAATTCACCGCTCCGGGCTATAAATTTAGCAAAAACAATGCGGAACTCATCTGATTAGCATTTTATGAATGAGCTAAAAGCATGACATCGACATTCGAAAGTTCTGATGTCACCTACCTATTACTTTAGCATGTTTAAAGACACCGTCTGTCAGCACAATGACTTTGATTGGACTAACATTATAGTGCACTGGGTTTCCTTACAAGACATCTTTTATAATGTCACCAGATGTGTTTATTTTACAAAATTCTGCCAATAGGTGTCAAAGCATGAACGAATACGTAAAAGATTAAAAGTAGATCCTACTTCATCATCTGTTCCCAATAATTTGTACTAATACTACATCTTCCACTCAGCCGTTCTATCAGACATATCGATATTCTCTCATTTCTTACTCATATCATCTAACTCTCAGTCTATCGATCACTATTTCAGCCTTTTTTCTTCGCGCATTGGCATATCACATATCACTTTCATAACTCTTTTATTCATTATTCATATCTCCTCATAACGAGTCCATAACTACCACAGCAAAAGGTTTCTTTTCAATATTTCATTTCCAAACTTACTCTTTTACCTCCTACCCATTGTCACTCCACACGTCCATCTGACCTGTCCAACTAAGGTCATGTGAATACTTAGCACAATGTTTACGTGCATATTTTATTCAATTACGTCTTGTCGCCGCGCCATAATATCCAAATTGGAAAATTGGCATTACTGTTATCCAAATCCAATTTTCCTTTTTCACTGATGAATTTTGAGATGCCTTTCCCTGGAGATTTTCAAATGGTCATTTTTTTATCTATCTTTGTATCCAATTTACATACATTACAACATACATACATTTAAATCCCGTTTCTCTATTTTTTTAAATAAAAAAATAGTCAATACTATAAAAATATAAATAGTCAATATTATAGTCATGTACGTAATTACATGAAAAATAACGCCCATAAAAATATAACTAATAAAAAAAATATTTTCTCGTCAACATCCACAGAGCTGTAATTTATTCTTCAAAATCTTTTAACTATGAAAATTTTAACAAGAACTGCAAAAAAACCAATATAAAAGTCATGCACAAATAATACAAATATTTTCATATGTATTACATTGATATAATGTGCGTAATCTTAATAGAAAAGTTCGTTTGGAGCTTTTCTACCCTGCTAAATAATACTAAAAGTGTTTTCCATAACTTAGCAATAGTATTGTAAGATTGCAGGTAGACTTCTTAATTCTCTTCTAAATTCTACTCTTGTTTACGGAGATTTAATTTATTTTATTTTAACTAAATATTAATCGCTACAAAATATAGTTGTATCCCCTTAACGAAAATGCTTTATAACTTCGGGGGCTATAGCGAATACCCTCGGGATATTTAAGTGGAACGGTATAGTAAATTAGGCACAATTAGTGTAGCTTGTCTCCGCCTCGTCATTTTTGTGAAACTAATGAATAGGAAAGGCGCCCGCGTTGCCTTCCTCGGTTCTTTTAAAGCTCTAAGCGGTTTCTTAATAGCTACGTTTACGAGGTCTAGTGCAATTTTGATTTATTTGGCGAAGGGATCATTTCCGGTATTAAATTATGGTTTAGAGTCCATTCATGTTTTTTTATATCCTGAGGTTCATAGTATAGTCATATATATTCATAGCAGAAGCAAATATTTTATCAAATTACTATTAGAAACAAAATATACACAAAATTAAATTAAGTACCTACCTACCTACATATATGTAATTTTTTTTTTTAGCCTATAAACCTAATAAAAAATCTTCCAGCTATTGCCTATACATACCTACACAATACGATACAATTTTAAAATGCTTTGTGATAATATTAATTTTGATCTGAAATCCTATAAAATATCATAAAATAATGTAACTTAAATTTTAATCAGTCCTACAAATACAACAACGTTTTGTTAATATTTTTATCAGTGTTGATCTTAGCTGGCACTGAATATATTTAAATCTAAGATATTTCTGAGTAGATTAGGTACCTACCTACCTAATACGATTCTGACATACATAATTACCAGCACAACCACGTTTTATAAATTGCAAGCAATCAATGTTGTTTGTAATGGTTTTCGCATGATTGCACAAGTCTTACAACCATTATTTGTTATTAGGAATGAAGTCAACCACGATGAATACTTATCAAAGTAATTTCCATATCGAAATCATTTTGTTTCGTGACCCAGCCATATGTGTAGTGTAGGTAATGATTATATTTGCTTACCATGTGTTGACATAGGACAAAGTTCACTGTTTGGCTGGTGAATACCTGAATAAATATTGCATTAGTTGAGCTGACGATAAATCGGCAGGGTTAACATTATTTGCATGGGATCACTTTTCCAAGACTTTGACACACGCTTGTAGTATTTCCATACAAACTGTTCATTTTGATAGATTTAATGGAATGACAAATAAATCATGTAGATAATGTTACATGTGTTAATTAAAGTTTTGATGTTTCGTTTTCTTACGAAGCCGAATAATAAAAAAATGTTTGCATAATATTCCATCATGTATTAGATATTATTGGTTTTTAGAGTTCCGTAGGTATACCTACGTTATATGTCACCGTTTTGTGGCTTGAAAACGAAATAAGTTACAGACCTGAAATTCAGTGTAAAATATTGACTCAAAACCGAATTTACTTAGAAAGGAGAAAGGGAGAGAGGAAAAGATGGAAAGGAAGTCTTTTTTTTTAATCTGGTATGATGCCGCACGCTTAATTATTTAAAGCTTAAGATAAAAGTATAAATACAAATGTAAGCTGTTACCAAAACAAAGAACATATTATATTTTACGAGTGGTGACGGTATCTAGCTTGGAAACGAAATATTTCATAGTCCCAAAATTATACCTTATACGGTATGAACCTTCAAAGAGCCTGACTCACACATGGCGGGTTTATTTGTATAGGTATAATGTAGGTAGTATTAGGTTTCTTTAATTCCATCTAAAATTCAGCAGTTCAAACAAAAACATATTGTTAAATAACCATGCTGATTGTAAACAAAATGTTTATACATTTTCAAATATATATTGACATTTAAAGGTAAGTTATTGGTCACCACTTAAAGGTTGTGTCACCAAAAAAATCATTGATAACTATTGAAATTATCCTTATCTCTCCATTTACAATACTGTGTGTGATGTCATCTCGCCCTCGGCCAGGTATCATTAAGTACCTTTAACTCTACCATAGTGCTTTTGCGTTCGCCTAATCATCTCCAAAGCTTTATTGGTTAGGCATGAAGGCTTAAAATTGAAAAACAAACTGATGGTTAAGTGGTAAATGTAGGTGGTAGGTGTTATCTGTATCCCGACTTGTGACACCTCGACCGGTCCATTGGACTACGTGGGTACCTCGGTTCTTGTCCAACTAGGAGACTGGGTTTTCGTAGACGATAGAAAACTCATTGTCTCTGCATGAATAGATAATGGGTTAATATTGATAAATATACGATTATAAGAAAAATCAGAACATTTTTTATAGTCCTTGGGAATTGTATCTCAATTGATACTGGTTAAATTTTAACCAAATACAATACATATTGAGAAATTTGTGCGTATTCAGTAGTTAAGTAATATTTTTGAAATATATTTCCTCAAAGAAAAAAGCGCATAAGTAGGTAACCTAACAATACATAATAATCATCCGCATGTAAAATTAAAATGTCAAATATATAAAATAATTAGGTAGGTACTAAGTACCTACTTAAGAATTACATTTAAAAATACCTATCCATTTTGGTGCATAGCCTTGCCGTTGATTGGTAGCAGCGGCCGCCTCGAAGATTTTTTAAATGTAGATTGTATTTTGTATATTTGTTGTAAGTACCTATGTGTAAATAAATACTATTGATGCTTTATACCATATGATTTTATTTTTAACTAATACAGTATGTTGTTAAATATGCAGTAGCAGTGTTTGAACGTGGACTTTTCTAGAGGCGCCTAACCGATTAGTCGCTTGAGATCGGCTTGGATTAATTTGTTATACGACTAATAAAGGCTCTAATTAACCAATTAGCATTTGAAGCGCGCGAGTGCCACGATAAAACCGGGAACGAGTAAACAAATCAGATTTTTACGGACAATAATAATCACCTTTTAACTTATCTTTTTCTCATCACCAAATAAATTTTATTACTTATATTATATTTATGGTTTGAATAATATTAATTGGGTTTGATTTATGTTACATGATATACTAACCTAATTTTTAATGACGATTTCAAATATGTCATGGAAGTTTCTCTATCAGCTCTAGCTTAGAAAACATGAAATGTGAAAAAATGCAATTTCGTTGGCCGGTGTAATCTTTCATTTAAAGCTAATGGTAAACATCGAACATTCCGACGCGTCCGCTAAATCAAAAATTCTCACAGAATCAAACATTTAATAATACGAATGAATATAATGCGATTCAAACGATTTATTTTCCATGTAAGCACGTCACGTACGATCTAAATGATCGGTCAGAGAACCGAAAAATATACCGCAATCGCTCCTATTAGCTTACGGATGGATCATTCGATACAAATCGTATGAAATCGATTCGTATCGAGGATAAACACTACAATCATCCGGCAACTCGTTGCAGCTGTTAGTTATACGATCCGATCGCCGTCATCCACTAAAATAATATGACACAGCCATTTCTGGATCTCCTTTACGTACCCAAAAAGGAATACTATTCATATAACCATAATTAAATAGAGTCGTGTAAGGGCGGCAAAAAAAATGTATGAAATATCATTAATTTCCCCTTTTCCACCTGCTTCCGTATGATCTTTAAAAACGTAAAAACGTTTCGAAGTTAATCAAAAACGTTATTTGCAGGCGTGGCGGTGTGCAAGGGGACGTCAATAAAATATGTCCCGATCTTCTACATAGGTAATTGCGATAAGTTATGATACGTCTTAGAAACAATTTTATTAGGTAGGTAGGTTGAAATTACCTTGAAATTTTCTAAATCTCATTTCAATACGCATTCCTAGAGTTACTAAAGATTTAGGCATTTAGATTAGGTACCTACAAATAATACTCTACTCTAATCTACTGATCGTTAATGTATACGCAATCTATCACAGGCCTTCACTTCTCTTACAAATGTCGTTTTAGGTTACCTAATTTAGGTACCTACCATTAAATGTTATGTTATTTATCGTGTTTCTGCTGATCCTACGGTCAGGGATCAACATCAGACATTGTAAGTGGTTACTCATGCTTTCAGAGCCTATAATTTGACAATATTTTGTGTCATTTGGGGCTTTATTATTACTTACGCCATTACTCGACTGTGGATATAACGTTAATACACGAACATCGGCCGCGGGGGCGATTAAGGGCGAAGTAACCACAGGTTCCCCTAATTCAATATTAAAAGCATCCTACGACGTGATCGGCAACTAATAATAGTCTAATTTGTAGAAATGTCCCTGAGAAAATGTCAGAATGTCAACCTTTTTCTATAGCGTTTTTTCTCGGTACAAATGAAATGGGCTATTTCGAAAATTTTAAAATGGAATTACAGTATTTATGGACACGACTTTTGTATTAATGTCCGCTTTATAGCCAACAAATGGTGGATTGTGTATCATTTAATCCATCATTAAGTAATATAAGTGGGTTGATATATAGTAAATGGGACGAATAGGTATTATTTGTCTGCCTTAATGTTGTTCTTTCTTATTTATGTTCAATGTAAATTTTGTAAAGCTTTACTTTAATTATAAAAAAAATAAATAAAAAATAGCTGCTGAAAAGCTGAAATAGGTAGAAACCGAAAAAGAACAAATTACCCTCCCATATATTTATATACTTACCTAATACCTACTTATCAGAAAAGTGTCCACCCCTTTAGCTATGTATAACAATAACAATGAGAAAATAACTCGACACGTAACAAAATCTAAATTGAGTCCGTCTGCATCCAAGGGTATCTAGTTAGGTGTAAATCGAGACATCGTTTATGTACAGAGTGGAGTGGTTTCGCATAATGCTATAGGGCTCCGCGCAGGGCGCCTCGGTCCCAGCCCATGCATACTAACGCGCCGGGTAATAAGTAGCCTGATTTCATGTTTATCCCACTATCTACCGGCCTCGCTCTCCCTTCCTTACTCTCCGATGACTCTTGATATTCGACCAATATAACTCTAACGTTAGTTTTTCTTTTCAAAAATATAATTCTAAAAATCTTAAGTATAAATCATCTTGAATTACTTATTGTTAGTAGTATACAGAATAATGTAAATTCCTACCATCCTACTATCTTGTTTTTTTTTATAATATAAATCCGAATATTTGTGTGTGGATTTGAATGAAAGTTGAAACATAGATAGATCATACACTCGAATAACACATAGGAGCTGATCCCAGGAAAACATAAGATTCCTCGGGAACACGGGTAAAAATGACAAGCTATCTAAATATTTTATTTTTTGCTGTAGTTGCTAATAAGAATTTAAAATATAATTAGTACGTTTTTAAAGTTCCGAATTTTCACTATGTCTATTATTCAGTCCCTAATTTTCTATTATTATTATTATCTAAACTATTCGTGCTACAGCCGAATTCAGCGATTCTTTTCAGGTTAAGTTGCGTTTATACGTATACAATGAAAGTTTGTAGGTAAGTATGTGTATTACTCACACCCCTACAATGAACTGCAAAATATATAAAAGATCAACTTGTAAACAACAATTAGTGAGCGAGTACTATTTATTATATATTTTTTTATGTTTAAGTATTTATCTTTAATATTGATACTACATTATATTTATTTATTTATATTTAAAAGGTTTGCTTGCTTTTTATTGACTCATAAAAGATTTTGTGTCAGTAACTTATAAAAATAAATACTGGATAAGACAAACCGGACAAGTGCGAGTCTGCCTCGCGCACCGAGGGTTCCGTACAAACGGAAAAATATTTTCGCTTTTATATTAAAATTATCAATTATTAGATTTATTCCTGTATGTGTAAGACCTTACTTCATGCTAAATTTCATGATTCTTGGTTAACGGGAAGTACGCTATAGGTCTTGAGTATTTGATATTGAAGAGAATGTATGTAGCCACTTCCGAGGCTCGCGACAGACGCGCGCGGCTGAGACGGCATAGGTACAGCCACGGCGCGTCTGACGCCTCGGCCGCGACCCATGGACTTGTACCTTTATTAAAGTTTAACAACATATGTAAAGGATGCACCAACATGAAAGTACGATCATAGTGAAACAATAATTACGTAATTTTTCTACAACGGAACTTAAATTAAAGTTATAAAACGCAATGCGGATGTTTATCATGACTAATGCAGAAATAAATATTGTCATTAAAACGTAACAAAACGTTGTTTTTGTCGATAAAATGATATTTAATGTGCATTTGATGCTGAATTAAATTCTTGTTGTGATGGTGGGCTATTATTTTATTAATAGCATTATAAATGATAGCGGAATTGTCATAGAGCGGATAATGAGTAGGTTTTTGTCATGTCCTTTGCGGTCAGTGGTTACTACTTTACATGTGGCCGTGTGGTCGTCGCCGTTGCCGCGGGGACTAGAGATGGGCAAATGTATTTTTTCCATTTGCCCATATATAGGTAGGTATATCGTATCGATATTTTTAAAAGTTATCGATTTATGCAAAGATAAAGAGTTACTCCAAGGCGTAGCTATCTACCTAAAAAAACTGACAGAATTATTCAAGATTGAAAAAAATAAACACACACACATATACTGCTTCACGACTTATTATCAAATCTCTGTGATCGGTGATGTGATTGGAACCAGGTACCTACTGGGCTCTTAAAAAAATAACGAATTTGATACTCAGAAATACCTATTATCGAGTACCTATCGATATTTAGAGAATTAAAATATCGGCGATATACCTATATCTATTATATCCCGAAAAATATCGATATTTTCTTAAAACAAATATCGATGTTTTCTGAAAAATATTGATGTTTTGATATATCTATTTTTTGTGCACAAGCCTAGTGGGGACTGATCACAAGAACTATAATATAAGGATATTTTTTGAAAAAAATCTCGTAATTAAGAAACCTTTCTCTTCAACTAGCATGGTCCATTGGTCGTATGATGTGACCAAAATGAAATATTATTATTACTATATCTTTCAAGTTTTTCCGCTAAAATTATTTCTCGTATGTATGTGCTAATAAATCTACCGCTATAAAGGTTCCGCTATTCTTGGTAACTGTCAAGAATAACCTTGTAGGTATAAATCATTATAAATTCCACTCTTAAAATATGATGTACTTAACTATTTATGACATTCAAAATTACCGCTAAACACGATAACCGGAGACCGCGATCTGGGGAACGAACGGCGCGACGACGAGGCGACACGGCCGGCTACGGCGCGCTGGCGATGGCTGGCGCAGGCGCGGGCGTCAGCCGACAGCGCGAGCGCAGCGTTGCGTAAAAAACACTAAGCCGTGAGTCGGTCGCTGCTGAATGCAGATAATGAGACCATCATCGTTTACAGAAGTAAGTTTAATTAACGTAAAAAAGCGCGTTTACTCTAACCGTCGGCTTATCGCATCCATCTCGCCACTTATAATGACTTTTGTTCATTATTTTGTTGCGCGGTCTACGTGTCTGTGCCGTTTCCGGCCGCTCTGCTTCTAAACATCAATTTTATGGTTATATGACTGTTTGATTCCATATATGTGAGCTCTTTTAAATTTCAATTCAAGAATCAGTTTAATTAATTTTCAGTCGTAAAACACAGTGCTCTATTAGATAACATCGGAGTGTGGAAAGTAGGATTTCGGTACGAGTGTAATTATTTTAATTACTAACAGTTCTTATAAATACAGAGTTGTATTGTTTATGCTTTTTAATGAATGAGGCTGAAATTAATGGCTGGTTTCCCTTTTATTATTTCACGTAAATTCATGGGCTTCAGCGCAGTCATATTATGTAGATACCTAGTTTAATAGTACCTAGTTTTGATTGATATACATACAGGTTGATTTAGACTTGTTATCGAGTAATAATAAATAATAATAATAATGAATATTCTGGGACAATCTTCACCCGTGTGGTTATCTGATCACAAACTAAGCAGAGCTTGGTCTATGGAAACCAGATACATATACTACTGTTTTTTTTTGTAAATTCATACTTATATAGATAATAAATATTAGTGGATAATAACACTAAAATATTTAGATACAAATTAAAAAACCCAAAAATGACGGTATATCATTAAAAATACGTTTCAAGTCTAATTGAGTACAATACCTACGTATTAAATTACAAGAGTCCTAAAATAACTAAGTATCACAAAGTTTCAAAGAGCTTGGTGGGCTAAGCTTTTGGAAGTTCTGTCATAATATCGTACTGTAGTGCAGCACCTGAATTTTTGTAGGATTACTTATAACGCCACTATATCCGTAAAAAACAACTTGACCGGTTTTTTATGTTTGACCAAGCCAAGCATGTGTATAAAAAGGCTAAATATTGAGATAAAAAAAGGTAAGCGTTTTAAACTTTCGTATCTTACATCACGTGACGTAATGTCATAAAACTAATCAAAAACACACGGTCAATAGAGCAAATGAATGCAATTACCGAGGCGCGGTCCGCGGAGCCTCACGGTACGACCACACCACTAGCAGTAGGTAGGTACTAGGTATGCACATTACACTACAAGCCATTATATTTTCACGCTCCGTGTCATACGATTGCTTAACCCAAGTATCTGAACATACATCCATGGCATTTAGTTGTATAATCGCTTATTATGAAACCTTTATGTAGACAGTCTTTTTATATTTGGTCATTGTCCTGTTGTCGATTTATTTCCTTGGTTTTTAAAAGTATTTTAATATAAAAATCATAACAAATCCAAAAACAAAATGTCCGTTTTGTGAAGTTTCAGAAAATCAGGTAGGAGTTAAAATGTAAAATTAGCTAATTAGTAGCGAACAGGAAAGATACAGTTCTAGTCTAGATTAAAAACAAATATTCTTTCTGACCATTATTTGTAACTCTCTTTCCGCCCCTCAGTTTCACCCGCATTCCTGAGGATCTTATGTTCTCGAGAGATAAAAAGTAGCTTTTGTCTTAGTTAATCTAGGGTGTCTACCTCCAAACCAAATTACATCAAAAATGGTCCTGCCGTTTGAAAATAAGAAAGTAACAAACACACTCACAACCTTTCGTATTTATAATATTAGTCAGGACATCATCATATCAGGATGGTACATGAAGAGAATTGAGGCGGTAAGCACACAAAGCCTAGAAGGGAAATGGCTCTCAACTACCACCGTGTTATGGTTTCCTCAAGATGTTTTCCTACACCGAAAGCTCTAGTAGGGTTCGAACTCGCTACCTTCGTCATGGCATTCGTCGTCACCACTCAGCTATAATCGCCTTATATGGAGAGACAAATTATAGTTGCAAATAATTATACACCCTACAGCTCTACAATTCTCATTTTACAATGTATAAGTAAGTATGCCATTTTACAATCTTGCGAGATAGTTTATAAACTAACGGTGTTTACAATCATACGGTGACATTATTACATTCTCCTACTTATACCTAATTAAAAGTTACGCGTATCGACCTCAAAACGTCCATGAGGATTACATACTATATACGTTGAATAAAGGCGAATAAAGGCTGTGAGACTCTCTAGTATTGTTTAACGAGATATCACAGGCTCTTCTGCATAATGCAACAGTTACAAATTGCATCGCCGACGCTAAACAATCACTGAAATTTGCAAACAGATCATGTAATGTTTACACAAAAACATGACTTCATAGTATTGACTTGAATAGAGTAAATTTAAAGTTGATCAATTATTTACTTACATATTCATTTAACTGGAAAATGTCTTTTATGAAACAAGTACCTATAGATACCATAAAAATATGGGATCCCTTTGTTTCGCCTAACTTTTTGTCCTGTGCCCCGCTGTTTTACTTTACCCCTCCCCCCTCGTTCTCGGGGTAAAAGTAACTTACGTTGCTTTCCAACATCTTACCTATGCAAAGAAATACAACCTACCCGACAAACCTACTTTCAAATATATAATAGGATCGGCATATAGTATAATATAATAGGATTTGTGATGGTATTTTTGGTCTCGTCTTGCATCAGAATTGCTGGTCTTATTCTCGGTCTTAGGCTGAGATCTATAGAGCGTACTTTGACTTTGCTCAGACTTTACCGTACAAAGTCGGTATTTAAAATATAATCTTCGAATTTCTCTGCGTGTGTGCTAAGCAAAGCCTAAGTGCACCTAATGGACGACTTACCAAAAACTTGGCTATAAATTAATACAAATATTTACTTTATTACGTAGGTTTATACCCTAAACAAACTCTATAGATCTCAGCCTCAGTCTTGTAGAAAATGCAAGACCAGTATGTGTTTGCTAAACCAGGATTAATACCTACATACAAGACTAAACTGCGAGTCTAATACTTTTTTTTATCTTGGAGCATTCTCGATTAAATCTTCACACACTCATAAGCTAAATGTATACTGACAAACATACCTGCGAAGTAACATTATTAAAAAAGCGAAGTGCTAAAAGCTTTATAGCGCACAAAATGCAGCAATGAAACGTTTTTTTTTCAAGTTATATAATTGATGATTAAATTATAAAATAAAGTTTCATAAATTTCGAAACTAGGTATGTCGACTAGGTAATAACCCTCCTTTTTCATAAATTTTATTTTATTAAATTGGGATCAATCGTAATTTTCGTTATGACCAATAAAGATGGGCCAAATTAGATACACTAAGTTTGAAATAGCCTTGCTACAATGTATGCTTATTGGAAAGTACGGCCGTTCTAGTTAGAATTTATTCCAAATGTCTCCGTAACATTCCGATAATGCATGTTCACGACACATCGTTGCCGCGGCGGGTTATCCTTTAAAATATTTATTTATTTATCAGAAATTTCACAAATTTTATTAACTGTTTTGACCTACTTGACCGCTGTGCATAATAAGGAATCGATCAAACAGACAAATGACACAACATTAAGTTTTTACAATTGAATAAAAACTGAGACAGCATAAAACGTGCAGACATTAAGGAGTTTTTGCATTAAATAAATGAATAGTAGGTTAGGCGCACGATTCTATTAAACTGTCAGGGAAATAGTCAATAATCGGGCGTAAAAACTCTAGACTATTCGTTATCTAATGAGTTCGCTTTCTTCGGTCGATGAAACTGCTAAATATCGGTTGTGTGAGACGAGCGCTGAACCCTCTCAGTCTCTACAAAGAATATCTGATTAAGGGTACACGAACACGCGAACTCTCGCTCGCATGCGCAATAAACAGCGTAAACTTTTTACTCTTTGTATGAGATAGTTTGCTTGCACAACGATCAAAATTGTTTGATGTATGTGCAGTGTAATATGTACCCACGGTTGCATCACCATGCTACCTAGTAACGTAGGTGGAACAAAGAGACGAGCAATTAAATATGTATTTGTTAAGTTTGCTCCGAGTAAAAACGCTCGCTAAATTAATGTGCGCCGCCAGCTTCCTGATAATGAGTAATTATTGCAATTACGGTACAGTCAGAGCGTTACTTGTCTACTGTCATACTTGTTTTTTTGGTATACAGGGTTACTTTTGCGATAGGATCAACTCTAAAATCTCTAAAACTTTTCATAGATTTTTACGAACAAGATCGATGTTTTGTACGAAAAGGCTACTCATTGAAAAGTAGCACTGTATTATATATTTTTTGGATTTGTCAAGTAAAGGGGAAAGTTAGGTAAGTATGTAGTAGTATCGCGGTATGACAGTAAGTGCACCTACGCTATCGTAATAATATGGTTATTACGATAATTTAATTTATAACTTAATTTGAATCAAATATGGCTTTGAGGATACTAAAATCTCTCTATATTTCGGGATAATGTTAAAGTTGACCTATTTATTCTGTTATAATTTATTTTTATTTTAGAGACGGCTGCATTTGAGAGCCTGTTCCTTTCTAGTCTTTTATGCTAACTACAATTAGTCACAACTGACCATACGGTGAGATTGAGGTCAAACACAGGCATGTAGGTACATTAGGTTTTCCTTAGTTAGTGTTGTATAGAGGTAATATTCTGAACACTACTTACCTCTTGATTAACTCATCGGTTAAACTGATCCAGAAATCATTATACTTAATAAAATTAAAGTTTATTAAAATTAACGAACTTGCTAATACTAATGTACCTATAAGGAAAACTGCGGAATGCAATTTTGCAGGTTGATACGGAACGTTATAAACTATGTTTATTTTTATTTAGGACTAGCTTCCGCCCCGCGGTTTCGCCCGCGTTCCCTAGGTATCTTATGTTTTCCCGGGATAAAAAGTAGCCTATATGTTATTCCAGGTATGATCTGCCTATGTGCCAAGTTTCATCTAAATCCGTTCAGTAGTTTTTTCGGTGAAAGAGTAACAAACATCCATACATCGATACCTACTCACAAACTTTCGCATTTATAATATTAGTATAGGATGTCACAGATGACGCTTACGGGACACATTGCTCGTAGAACCGACGGCCGCTGGGGCAGAAAGGTTCTCGAGTGGCGACCACGAACCAGAAGACGCAGCGTGGGCAGACCCCCCACAAGGTGGACCAACGATCTTGTGAGGGTCGCGGGAAACCGCTGGATGCGGGTAGTGGAAGACCGGTCATCGTGAAGATACGATTATGAGGCTGATATGATGATGAGATGACGCTTCGCCTTAATCTGAATTTGTACCTAAATTTTTACCTACGCTATCATCAGTGTTAGGTACATACAATTAGCAAACTAGCAAACATACTGGGCTTACCAAAACAAAATTTCAAACTCGTCAATGTAATTAGTACCTACCTAATTATTTATTATTTCGAAATAAGTACTTACATGTAAGATTTATTTATTATTAAAATGTACATATACGATATAATTACTATAAAAAATATCGTATAATGTGCTTATTATCAACTATTCAAATTGTAATAGAGTTTAGGATATAGTAATAAATAAAATTTATTAAGTACATAGGAGTAGTTAGTACCTAGATACCTAACCTACACATATTAAAATAAGAAAAAAAAGGTTTCTTGTAATTAGTTCATATTCATTTTATATAAATTCAACTTTTGTTTAAATTTAATCTCAAGAAAGTAACAAAAAATAAAAAAACGTTCTTGAAAAAATTTTCTGTCTGAACGCAACTTGCATAGGAATATATTTTTTTGGAGTGGAAGATTTCACATATCCATTCGGAAAAAATAGAAACATAAATGGACATATTTTCACATATTAATAGGTAGGTAAGTACTCAATTAGTAGGTACACTAATATGTAGTATTTCGTCCTTTTTACTTGTCAAGGAATACTAAGTAATTTTCCAGTGATTAAGTAAACCATTACGTTAATTAAAGAGTTTGCTATCGTTACAAGCGGGCGGATGGTGCGCAGGCGCTCACCGCGACACAATTATGTCATCAAAGCACATCGATTACGTGGGAATAAATTAGATCTTCGTGTTTGTCTATGGGCTGACATGAGTTACAATGCATTGCATTGAAGTGCATCGCAACTTACCTACGTACTCATTATGCAAAAATTTGAGCTCTACCGTCTTTTGTTATTGTTAGAAATTGTTTTTATTTATCGCAAAAAAGTTAGTTATTAGTTTATAATTTATTTCAATTTATTTTTTTGTTATAAATACTAATTTAAATAAATAATTATTACGATGTTATTAGTTAATTTGAATGTATACTAATATTATAAAGCTGAACAGTTTGTTTGTTTGGTTGAACGCGCTATCTATAAAATTTAACTCTATTTGATGGTACACCTGATGGTAAGTGCCTATTGGATTTAACATCGTGCCTATGAACATTAGGAAAACCAGGAGAATTTCTATTCTTTGTAGACTGCTGACAATGCAACTGGCTCTCATATTTAATCTTACCTACCGCTAGTCAGCCGCTTAGTTACTTACTTACAAAGTCCTACCAATCTGCAATAGTTTCCTCTTGATGTTTTCCCTCACTGAAAGCTGTAGCTTATCGTAGGATCCAATCCCGCAACCTTAGTCTTTCATGTCACTACCTTGAACCATCATGCTTTTAAGTATAGTTGCTTTTAGGTACCGTACCTATTTATTTGCATTAAATATTTAATTGATAAAATAACCGTTAACGAAGTGAGCGTTGATAACACGTTTTCCGCACCAACATCCGATCATTACGTAATACTAGGTATTTTGGAAGATTTTGTTCAACAAAATAGACATTAAAGACCAACCGCACCGGAAAAGTGCAGAAACGTTAATATTAATAATTAAAAATAACAGTTCTGCAGAAATCGATAACAATATACAAAAAAAATTGCGACGCGATACGGAGAACGGAAACGCTCGATAAACGTTCTAGTTTACCGAGTTGCTGCGACTAATAAATTTATTATCATATTTGTAGCATAAATACCGAGTAGTCTCCATAAAAGTGGTGTGATTAGAGTTTTTCAGCGCTGCACTGCGCGGGCGGCGGGCACCGTGAAATTACTGCTAACACACACTCGCCTACCAGAAGGTATATGTCTGCCACGCCACTCTGCCTCCACAAGACTATCATATGAGGAGTTCGTATTCATCCAAATCATCATCATAATAAGAGTCATAATTATAAAGTGTTATAATGGTGTGTTTAATAGAAAGATTCGATGAGCTTTCGTTTTTAAAACGTTAAAATAAGAATAAGAAGAAATATTTGCAAAAATAAGTTTATTAACGAATTTACGACAAGAAGAAAGATATATAGATATACAGAAGACATATATTTATGTTTTATATATTTTTTATCCGCCGGATGCGGGTAGCGCAAGACCTTTCCTTGGGGAAGGCCTTTGTCCAGCAGTGGACGTCTTTCGGTTGACATGATGATTATGATTTATGTTTTGAAATCTGTGTATTTACGTTTTGTCGTGTACTTACTTAGTTGTTCAAACATTGTGCACACAATTACAGAACTTTCAAGAACACTTAAAGGTATTTGTAGCATTAAATAGCTTACATGCATTAAAGAGTCACACAAGCGTGAAATGAACATTCTAAATGCTATTAAATGGATTTAACTGGATACTTTTTGCCATCATAACTCACTTAATGGTTTCCTTGACCTAAGTATTAATAATTAGAATTAATTATACGATCATATTTTAATAATAGGTAGGTAGGTATCTAGTTTCGGGGATTTCCAATTGAACATTTAGTAGCCATTTACCTTATTCAGCCGAATGTATTGTAGCTTATGAATATTGCAGATAAGTAGGTAGGTAGCCCACTATACATACTCAACTATGTAGTTATATTTATTATTTCGTCTATTGTATTCAGAGATTAATTAAAATTAACCTAATAATTACCTATTAAGCTTAGGTTTTTCGCTTTACTCGTACCTATTTAAAGACACTGATAAATTCCTTTCCAGTTCGCAGTAGAAACAATTAATTATGTAACATTTATAGTTAGGTGAAATATACAGTTTTATTTAACGTTATTTTTTTTAATTATTTCATGTTCTCTTTATTGGTACAGAATATAACACATATGTCCACATTTAGGTAAATACAGAAAATACGAATGAAAAAAAATTGTGACTTCTCTATCAGTCTTTCAGGTACACACGGCCACAGATCAAGCTACACACTGCGGCACATTATGCGGTTGTAATAGGCGCTATTTTGCAACATAAATGTGTAGCTTGATCTGTGGCCGTGTGTACCTCATATACCTATGGACTATGATATAAAAATGGGCATTGCTCCAGAGGAAAACTGGGTATTAAATATACCTACCTAATGGGTTACAATTAAATAAATAGGTTTTAGTTTCTGTTACTTCCAATATTATTATAAATTATTTTACTATTTGTCATACGTCATATTTTTTTGTTATTAGTATGTACCTACACACAGGCATAGGTACATAAATGTGTAATTGTCTTTAATTGTGTGCATAATCGCGTTGAGTGTGCGCGGGAGTCGCTCTACTGTGACCTAACAGTAATTGCAGCATTTAATGCAATTTTTTCCTTTGACCATTAGTACTCTTTACGAGCTGTAGTGAACATGCAACAATTGCATGATATAAACATTAAACTGTATTAAAGTTTCAATTATTCGTTATCACACAGCAAAAAGGTTTTTTAATTCTGCACTTCATATAGTGGCGAATGGGATTATCATGGCGATAGTTTACTTACTACCTATTTATTCGGATAGCTGATCCATGGGTTGGTTAAATACATTTTATTGGAAAGAAAATATAAAATTAAATTAATAATAATTAAATTAATACTTCATAAGTTTATGTCTTTGTTTACCTTAGCTGCCAACAGGTACCTATTTGTTTACTTTAAAATATAAATGAAAGTTAATACACTGAAACAATTCCAACCGAATAATTAATTATTAATTAAAAAAAAAGCCACTCAGAAGTAGACTTCTAGCTTTTAAGTTTTCGTTCTTTAAATATTTTATTTGTTTTATTTTTAATTTATAAGTTTAGCATGCGTTTCATACTTGTATCATACACGTAGTACCTATTATTATATATTTCAAATGTTGTACACAATATGTTAACAGTGTTTTTATTTTTTATATTATTAACAATATTAATTACCTAGGTATATACCGACAGAAAGCTTCCTCGTTTATCGCTCTTTCTATTACTGAAAATTGTAAGTAAGTAGTTATACCAACCTATCACAAACAAACACCGTTGCATGGTTTAGAAGAAGTAAGCAGAGAAACCGACAATACCTAATGTTAGTACCTAAATGGTTAAAACCTATTCACATTAGCAAAACTAATATCAATCAATCTTTCCTGAAAAATGCAAACCAACTTATAATTCTTTTTATAGAGTTTTTATAAATACATATCTATTGAGTTTATTGACTTAATTTGCGTAGTACTTAAGACAGAAATTTTTACTTGAAAATAACATACTCTATAGGTACCTATTTGAGATTTCGTGTTGATATTTCATAGCAAGTCTGTTTGCATGAGCTTTTGTCATCGCTACAACGCGCTAGCCCCACTTTGGCGAGTGTGAAGCAATTACTATAGTGTCGCCAACTTTCAGTAAAACGCCGTCATAAAGTGCGATATCCCGCTGCGAAAACGCTTTATTTTCCTATAAAAGCGTTTTATCCACGTATAAAAGCTTAAATCCGCGCGGAGCTTTCTCCCGGCGGCAAGTTGGCAAAAAGAGCATTAGCGCTGCCCCGCGAGCAACATGGCACCGGCACGCCCCGCGCTGCTCGGCGCGCTGTTGGCTGCCGCGCCCGCCCGCGCCTCCATTGGCCGGCACCGCCTCCTGCCCACAGCGGCGGCGCCCGCCGACCAGTCGCTCCCGAGACCTCGCCGCGTGCGATCGACGACGCGACGTGCACCATAACGCTCGCACGACTCTCGCACTTGCACTCGCGTTATCCTATACAACGACTCTTCAAACAAACGTCGAAGGACTTCTGAGTGATCTATATTCAGTGTTTACTGGGAACTTTCGGAAACTTATTGTGCGCTATTTTTGAATTTTGAATCTACATCTGAAACCCATTGGAGTAAACAGAACGATTGATAAGTGGGTTGAGAACAGTCGGGTCGCGACGGCATCCAGAAAATCATAGTGGGTAATCAGGCGCGTGCGGCGCAGGCGATGCGCGCGCGGAGGAGACTCGCCGGCGTGGTAGAGTCACAAGTGGTTCTCGTTTGGTGAGGATCGGTGTCAGCGTGTGATGTGTCGGGTACGGTGACCGGAGGGTGCGGTGCCGACACCGAGCTGGGGGCGAGCGAGGTGCTAAGCGTGGGGCGGGGGTGGCGCGCCCCCGCGCTGGATGCAGTAGGAGCGAGCGGCGGCGGCGCGGGCCCCGCTGCCGTGGCGATGACGGTGCAGCGGGACGAGCGCGACGCGCGCGCGCCTAGGACTAGGTTCATGATCACAGATATACTCGACGCGCCACCGAGGGACCTCAGCGCCCACAGAGATTCTGATTCAGATAGATCTGCAACCGATTCACCAGGTAAGGTTACACTTTGAACCTAATTTTTCAAAGACTATGCGCACGCAGTCAGTAGACGAAATGTGTGTGTATAGAATGCTGGAGGATGGCGGCTGGAGATAAACGTAATATGGATAAGCTTTAGGGCTTAGGCTTTCTACCTAGGTAGGTAGGTATCACTTGACATATTATTATAATTAGACATGATAGTCAAAACTTAAATGAAACAAACTGTTATCAATAGTGGTAGATATCATTATAGTTAATTAATTATTTATAGATTTATTTCGAGTACCAGTAGGTTTTAGTTATGAATATATTATATAATTCAATTTATCAATTAAATATATTTAACCACTTAATAATAAATCATATATTTTATTAATAATGCCACATGATTAACTGAATGACTTTTCCTTAGTTATGACCAAAAATAGATTTTTAATTAATTATACGATGAAAGGAAGTGGTATAGGTATTAGGTATGCCCATTACGAAATCTATGAGGATACATTTTGTCGTAGTAATAACTTTGTATTAGTCGTAGGCCGCGCGTAGCACTTAGGAAAAGACATCAACGAGATAGCATTAGCTACAAGGAACATACATTTTTAACTGTAAAACTGTAAGTTCAATTTTTATATTTAATTCATTATTTAGGTCATTCAAAACTGTAGTAAATTGTTATATAATAATTTACTAACTGCTTACGCTGGAAATAGTTATAATAAACATGGTAGGTATGAACAGTCACGCGATCTAATATAGTTTATTTATATTATTTGGTACACATTGTTCGAATGAAAAGTGTTAAATATTTTAGGCATGTGAATGAGTTTTTGTTAACATAATAATATATTTTATTAGCATTATTATATAGCTATCCAATTTTATATCACTGAATATGTTACTTAAAGGGGTATTAATTTTAGACAAATAGTTATTTTATTATAAATATACACTATTATGATCTACCTACCTAAATTATCATTGTTGTGTTTTTTTATTATCACGCACTAATATTAGCTATATAGGTATGACAAGTAATAAGAATAAATTAAATTTCTTTTATCAATGATATTTTGTTTGCTTAACATTTTATTTATTTAGCTATTGATGACATGACTGTGACCTGATTTTATGATTGCTAGATAATTCTTAAATTAGATATTCCTCGGAATAAACATTTAAAATATAATATATCTAATAGCATTGAGTAAAAAAAAAAAAGTTAAAGTGACGAGAGAATATAAACAAAACAAAATCAACAGATTCAAATAAAACAATTGATACGCGACGCGTTCTATACCTGTTAATAGCGTCATTTATAAAAACACGCTTGTGGCGTTTGGAATAGTTGAGTTGTAATCTCACTCATAATATAGGTAGGTAGGTGTCTACAGGTTGTATTTATTTTAACTATAACTATAATGATTGTACATGTAAGGTGTAAGTAAGTATTAGTTTTACCCACATTCCCGAGGATTTATTGATTTCCTAGAATAAAATATATCCCATAACATATTTTTAATATAATCCGTTCAGCCGTGGTACCTAGGTGTAGTGGTCTTATTTGGGTATCTCGATTTATATAATAGACTGTTATTTAATTAAAATACTTTATTGTTAAAGAACATGGACCCTAGATAGAGGTCGAATTTAAAGTATTTCCAGTTTTAAGGCAGTTAATTACAACAGACTGACTATTATAATTGTAGGTAACAAATATAAGCACTCATACACGGAAATTGTCGTAAGTTTTTATAATATTAATAGGATTGTTACTAACTTTCTTATTTCTTTTTATTTTATAGAGCATCAAAAAAATAAAGGTCTTTTTACATTTAAACTTGCACTTATTTTTTTGCATTTAGGTATACTGATACATACAGATTTATAACTTATATTAATGTTAACCTTGACGAGGTCAAACGTGTACGGCCAGGTGTCGAGGACGCAATTCGATCCCGAACAAGGCTTTTGTCACAACCGACCTCTTCCGATGCGACGGACCGGCAAAGATCTTGCGTGACATATATATTTGAGAGTTTTGAAACCCTAAAGCCGGGACTCGACGCGATGGTTTCTTTTATTTATTTATTATCTGATGTTTATCCAATAGATAATATGATTATAATAAGGATTTGGATCTTTTAACAATATGAAACAATTTTTATATTGTTCAAATGTATTGTTTTATTTTTACTGTAATCATATATATCATATATAATTATATAGGTACCAAACTCACCATTTGAATAGGTATATCATCTAACAAGATTACCTTAGCTATCTGTCGTCATATAATTTAAATCAGTGAGGGAATATAATAGTTTTGGTAAGAGCATTCATTTAATTAAACGCAAGTAGAGTTATAAAACCAGTTTGAAAGTTATAAGTCGGTAAGAATGCAAAGTACATAGCGGCACCTTCATGAAGGGCTACGCATTATGATTATGATTCTCATTCATTAATTTAAAGCTAAAACCATGTAATCTCCGCTTAATTATAATACCTCATTAATATTTAACTCGACTGAGCTCCAAACTAATTAGTATATTCTAAGACAAATTCTATTTATCAAGATTATATTTACAACACCCATTGATTATCATATCGTTTTAATCTGTTTGATATTTAAATGATAAGTAATTGGAATGAGATATTTGAAGCCGTTTACATTTTTTTTTACAAATTAAATCACACATAAATGTGATTGAGGAAAAAAAATAAAAACTAACATTCAAATTTAAGATATCAAATACCAAATAATGTTCGAGTTTGGATCACATTATCCCTTCGACGATTTAATAGACAAGCCGATATACCCGAGGCGTTAAATAAATTAAATAATAAAATGTATAATGGGTTGCGATAAATACAACCCGTTCGTAACACTCTGCTCCGAGATAAGTAAGCCCTTATAAAACGAACCAAATTAATCCTGCCTGAAAGGACTCTCGACTTTACACGAGGGAAAAAAGAAAAAACTGACGTCATAATCAGCTTTTTGTCAAATGTCAAGTAACGTTCACATATTAGGTATATTTTAAAATAGGACACGGAAATCCAAAAGAGCCGTAGACGTGCACCGAGTGATGTAGGTATACTGGTGCACGTAATTCATTTTATTGATAAGGATTATATATTTTTGGAGTGATTAAAGTAATTTTTTTAATGTATGCCTTATCAATATGAAGTTTCCTCCAACTACTGTATTTAATATCCTCTTTATGGCAATTAAACGTTTCATGCAACTGTAAATACAAATCTTCTCGCATCATAATTTATAAAAACCCACTTACCTACCTACCTACCGAGAATGAGAAAAAATACTACGTTTATAATAATTAGTGATCATACAAGCCAAGACTATTTAAAAAAGCAATTAATCTATACATAATGAAAGGGTACGCGGTCACACGATTGAATTGAATACCCGAGACTTAGAAACTCATTAAAAAGTATTACATTTAATGCAAAACAAGTATCTATCAGAATCTAGCTTGGTCAAGGATGTTTTCGGTTAATACAGTTTGAATATCTTATCGCAACTGAGCGATCGAAACAATTAGTAGCTCGATTAACTTATTTATTATTGGCTATCATGAATGTTAATTTAATTGGCTGATAAACGGTTTATCTTCATTTTAGGTTGTGTTATAAAATACTAAAAAGACGAGTTTATTAATAGAATATAATTATAGAAAATACCTAGCATTATTTTCAATTTTCTCGTATGTATGTTGCTTGTTAATTACTTACATAATACAATAAATATCAATGAATAATCGAGATTCTTGTTTGCAGCATTATATTTTGTCATCGACTGTACCTAGTGCTTACTTGATGCCACCGGCTCGACTCGTTACTCGAAACGTCAAACGTAGCTTCAAATGCGCACCATCGCTTCACTAAGCTGCTTAGCATACCTTTTATAAACCATACTCGTTTCAAACCAAAACATACTTTGTGCATCTAATCACAGAGCCCAAATCA
The DNA here is from genome assembly GCA_963555595.1 of Tethea ocularis. NCBI lineage: Eukaryota > Metazoa > Arthropoda > Insecta > Lepidoptera > Drepanidae > Tethea > Tethea ocularis. The sequence goes on along the minus strand of OY741960.1, from coordinate 9,693,709 downwards.
ACAACAATCTTACTTTTAGCATTACGGCGAAGGGCAAGAAATAGGTGACAATTCTTTCATCGCACCAAGTCGATAACATCAAAACTTTTTATGGTGACAATAAATAGATTATCATTGATATAAATAGGGTCAGTTTGAGTTCTCTCATAATACGGCTTCTATTTGCAGCTTTGTGTCACATCTGACAGGCGATGCTAGCTGTGAAATTGGGTTCGATTTAAAATATAAAGGTCCGTCTCAAGATGTGATTAAAGATTATATTTTTCATCAATGGGGATTATTTACAGTTTGTTTAGTTGTACTAATGTTGAAGCTGTCGAGTTCGCATTTCGATCAATTTTAATAAGGAACTCAATCTTCGAGTCAGTAAGGGATCTGTTTATATTCTTTTCTGCAATTTGAATGTTTGATAGTACTATTATCTATTATCTAACAGTTAGGTAGAGTACGTTGTCAAGTTTTAACTGTTTTAGATTTTGTGATAATATCCATTACCTCCTTTAGTATTTTACAAAAAAAAAATATGTTAAACTATTGACGCTAGTACCTTAAAACAAATAATTTTTAGCTGATGTTGATGCTAAAAATGCAAGCAAAATAATAATATTTCTATAATTTATAAGAGTTGTAAAAGCTTTACTATAAGTACCTAATAAGTTGTATTTTTGGGTTGCTGAACAGCTACAGACGCGTGTGAACATAGCGTGTAATAGCCTCTCAGCGTCCACTTGAACGATACGTAGAAAAGTATCGGAAAATGCATAATTTTTCATTCGATTTCACATCGACAGGCCCAATATATTGAGAAACGACAACGAGTGTACATTTTATTTTGTCTATTTCGATACATTACCTATATGTTTTTTTTAAAGATGTTCTCTGGCAATTAAAAGTACAATCAATATCATAAATATACAAAATAATGTAATGCGTTAATATTTGTTTTGGTTATTTGGATATTTATTTTATATTTGACCCATGTCACAATGTGGCATAGAGTACACAGCTTAGAACAGGAGCACGAAATATTTTATCATATCAAAACGTAAATGAACTTTGAATCTGAAATACATTTAATTTAACTTGAAGAGTTTATCTCTCTTTTATTATTTATTATCTCATTTATTAAATATATATCTTATAAATTACATTTTTAAATATAATCTATAAAAAAATACATTTAAAAATATAAAAAACAGAATCCAACCGGCATCGGGAACAGGGTCCTAGATACCGATGGTTAAGGCTCCAGACAGAGGAACTTCCTCACTATGCGTGCCGTCTCCAGGAGCACTGCCTTCTGAATTAGGCCCTTGAGCCAGCTACCTAACGCGAGCCTCTTGAGGTGTTTGTCGAGGCTCTTGGCCATAAGGCCATGGGCTGATACGATTATTGGTACAATGGTTGCCGTGTCAATATCCCACATGTCAACAACCTCGTGTGCCAGATCAAGATATTTGCTTTCTTTATCTTTCTCCGACTTCACGAGGTTCTCGTCATGGGGGACAGCAACATCGACAATCATTGCACGGCGCTCTTGGCGATCTATCAATACAATGTCAGGTCTATTGGCGACAATAGTCCTGTCAGTGATGATAGATCGATCCCAGTATAGAGTGATATGGCCATCTTCGAGAACCGGTTCTGGCACATACCTGTAGTACGGCACCTCAGACGTCACTAGGTGATATTTCAGGGCAAGTTGCTGGTGTATTATCCTGGCTACTTGGTTGTGCCTATGCAAGTATTCACCGTTTGCGAGACGCGAACAACCAGAGATGATATGCCTGAGGGATTCACCAGGGCGATGACATGCCCGACAGATGTCGATGGTGCCATCCCGCAGGATAAATCTCCGGTAGTTGTTCGTCATCACAACCTCGTCCATAATTGCACAGACAAAACCTTCGGGTTCCCCAAAGAGGTCACCGAATTGCAGCCAGGCCACGGAGGCTGTTAGGTCCACATCGGGGCCATGAAGGGCCCGATAGTACCTTCCATGTAGCTCCTTGCCCTGCCATACCTTCCTGCGATCATCTATAGTGAGCACTACAGGCCTGCGCCAGTTCTCTCTAGCTAAAGATAGAGGTGTCAGCCCATTGTCCACTGCCACAACAGCCGCAAGCATCCCCCCGACAGCGTGGAGAAAATACTCCCTGAGGTTATACACCTCGCGGTTATGTAGGGTTTTAGCATTTAAAAAGCCTCGACCACCACATTTCCGCGGGATATATAACCTCATTACCGAAGATCTTGGGTGATGCATACAATAAGCAGTAAGCAATGTACGGACTTTTCTATCCAGGGTGTCCAATTCAGTCTGAGTCCACTTGAGTATGCCAAAGGAGTACATCAAGACCGGCATGACCCAACCGTTGAAGGCACGTACCTTGTTTCCGCCTGACAAAAGACTTTTCAGTACTTTTTTCAGACGCCCCAAGAAACGTTCCCTCAACGACTGTTTCATGTCAGTCTCATTGATGCCAAGTGCCTGTGACATACCCAAGTATTTGTAGGTCTCGGTTTCGGTGAGTGATCTCAGTTGGGTGGAATCTGACAGCTGGGTGCCCCCAGACTCCACCATCCTCCCCCGCTTTACATACATGACCGCACATTTGTCCAAACCAAACTCCATCCTGATAGAATTACTGAAGGTCTCAGTGACCTTCAGTAAGCCTGTCAGTTGAGATTCAGTGGGGGCAAACAGTTTGAGGTCATCCATGTAGAGCAGGTGGGATATAACCTGACCTCCTCTTCGCAACCGAAAGCCCAACCCTGATCCCTCCAAGAGGGTACTTAGAGGGTTCAGGGCCAGACAAAACCACAACGGGCTCAGACTATCACCCTGGAAGATACCCCGCTCTATCCTTATTGGATCGCCGTTCCCAAGGGTCTGTCGAGATCCTGGACAGAGAAGAACCGTTTTCCATTGCCTCATACATGACGCTAGGAAGGTGCGAAGGGTTGTATCTACTTTATACAACTCCAGCACCCTCATGAGCCATGTATGTGGCACAGAGTCGTAGGCCTTCTTGTAGTCTATCCAGCATGTCGACAAATCCTTTCGGTTACGGCGAGCCTGCTGACAGATTGACATATCTATGAGGAGTAGCTCCTTAGTACCACGGGCCCCACTCCTACATCCATTCTGAGAGTCAGACATTATTGAATGATGTTCTACATGTCTGGAGATTTTCGCTCTCAGAATGGATGTAAGAGTTTTGTAAACTGTAGGTAGACATGTAATCGGCCTATAGTTTTTTGGGTCTGCGGTACTACCGGACTTATGGAGTAGGTGGGTTGCACCGGTTGTTATAAATTCTGGCAACGACCCAGATTCTAAAGCTGATTGGAACTGAGACGCCAAGCAAAAATGCGAACTGCGCAGCCATTTAAGCCAAAAGTTTTGCAGTCCGTCCGGTCCCGGTGCCTTCCAATTAGGCAATGAACGGACTGCACTGGCTACGTCTTGGGCCTCGATGATAATGGCCCCCATTTCTTGAATTGATTCGCATTTATGCTCGACTTCCCTGAACCAATCGCCTTCGGAGTGAGTGACGGGCACCGACCAGATATTGCGCCAGAAAGTAGTCATGGTCTCAATATCCGGTCTCTGTACATCACCCACCGGTTGACTAGATCGCTCCCAAGACCTATAAACCCACCTTTGATCTCTTTGGAACATGGAGTTCTGGGAATATCGATCCACACGCGCCTTATACCTACGTATACGGTTTGCCCATGCATAATTTTTTTGCTTCAGGAAATCAATGCGCTCTGTGACACAGGACAAGTATTCACGGGGACTGACATCAGTTCCCGTAAATGCCCGCCTCACAAAGCGCATCACCCTGGGGCGTGTATTGCCCTCCCTGAAACAGCTGAGCTTGCCGATGAGTACCCTAGCCTCGCTAATACGATGTTCTATCCTGTACTGCCAGGCCGGCACGGCGGGCTTCGGCCGTGTATCCGCAAGGTCTTCACTACTGTCAAAATAACTTGCCAATAGTGAATCTAAAGCACACACCAGTGCCCAATTTCTTTTATGCATGGGCAAACGAGGTATGCGAGGTTTAAGGTGATGCGGTATGGCTCGATACTCCCGAATCACATCCTCCAAAGTACTCCTCAATATATCACTATACTGGGTACTTACCTCAGTAGCTATGTCATCCCTATCAGAATCGCAAAGAATAGCAAACCAAGCAAGAATATTATTTATTATTATTATTACAAGATATGTATCTTGTTAAAGTGCGCAAGATGCATAAAATTAAATCAAAATGTTATAGAACTGTTAAAATACGTTAATGATTTGAAACGTCAAAATAGTTTGTCCTCTGAACACAGAGGTCCCGTCTAGTGATCCCAAATAAAGCTTTCGGATAGTTTAGTATAATTTATCGTTAAACTTTTATCTATTACCTAGCTTTCAACGTCACGATTTCATTTATGATCCTCTATTTTACCCCCTTAGACGATGTTTTTAAATCAAGGATTATTTCCTCTAAATTTCAAAGCTCTAGATGAGTCTGTTGAGGCTGTGCGTTTTCTATAAGTATAGAAAATAATCGTCTATTTCAAAGCATACAAAGACAATGTGTTTACATAAATTATAATTAGTATAAGATATAAATTAAACGTCATTTATAACTTATAGTAACGTTTTAATTTATTTATAACTAATTTTCCGCCCCGCGGTTTTACCCACATTCGCGAGGGATCTTATATTCCCGAGGGATAAAAAGTAGTCCAGCTGTTTGAGCGTGAAGAAGTAACAAACTCATAAACTTTATAATATTAGTAGGATTCATTCCATTTGTTTTTCTGCTATAAATTCATAGTATGAATATACAACTTATGGTTGCATCGCGACGTAAAGCTCCACAGTTTTTAATGTTGCATGTAGCAAGAGTTGTAAAGTAAACAATTAACTTAATCGCATTTCCAAGTAATTGTTACCGTGGCAAAATCACAGCGTTGCTAAGTATTGACTTACGTGAACGTATTAATGTGCGCGTAATCATTAATTACAGGGAACTTATCATTGACGAAGAACGATTGTTTAACAGCCCTTCTGATTGTTGGAAAAACGTACTAGGTTTTGCATCGCACTTGCGTTCTAGGGAACATGTGCTTATTCCCGCAATGTGAGAGTATGTTAGAGTATGTATTTCTGCCTCAAATGAATTGTCATACACTGTATACCAACAAAAAATTGTACTAAAGTGTATCATGTACCTATTTCCTTGTTGGTATATTCGCATTTTTCATCATTACATATTTGTAAATACGCCTTTTCCCTCGTATACTTACCTACTATGAAATTGCACGGGAAAAAGTATCTTATTATTTATTATTTTAGCTTTAATTTTAAGCAATATTTATTTTTGTCAGTCTTTTTGGCAGTTGAATTAATACAGGAAACAATAAGCGAGTTGACTAAGGACTTCATAATGAGCCTTAATAATAGAGTCGACACTGTTGTTAAAGTGCAGATATCCACACGACATGAAGTTCATCAGAAATTATCGTCAGAAATCCAAGGTTGATAAATTAATGCAATTATAACTATCATTCATAAATAATACAACCGCATAGGTTTTAGGAGCTTTGATTCACGTAGGTACTACATGCAGTTTGTTAAGTTTCTAAAAACCTTTTACGGTCTAGTGTATAAATCATAAAACATACCAAAATATAAATATAACCAAACCCTTCCACCAAAAGATCTGAAATCTTAGATAAAGAGTGATAATGTAGATGAGGAATTACTTTTTTAAAATTCATATCTGGTGTTGCAAGCTGCCATATGATACGGTAACCGTTTACCATCAGGCAGACTATATTTTTATTTGCTAGCTTGGTAGTACACAAAGAAATAGAGGAAAATAAGGGGATCGCGAGAGAAATCGTGGGTCGTCATACCTACTAGTGTTTAAAATCACTAGGAAGAATTATATTGAGCTTCCAGTAACCAAACCTAAGTGTTGTGCATAAATCAGGTTTACAACATTTTGCAAAACGATTAGGGTACATTTACGGTCATTATGAACATGGTGCTATCATTGCAGACAGCGTGTTATGGCATAGTCGTGACATAACGAATATGCCATAGCAGAGAACCGAGCGCATTGTTGCCAGCGTTTGCGCCGCTCATACGAGCTACCGTTCGTGCCCGCGCCGCCATTGTATCGATCTAATTAAGCTAACTTAAACATTATACCAGCGATAGCGACTTACATTATATGTTTACAAGCTTTTAGTGTTTAACTTGGCGTGACTCACTTCCCGGTGTTCAAATTGATCTGATATTTGGTATACGTTTACGTAAGTCTGATGACAATACAATAATATGAGATCGTTGAGCTGGTCTGATGATAGAGCTGAATAAGAAAAGCTTATATTTTTTATTACTATTAAATATTTATTAAAATATTATACAATATTCAAGAAAACACAGTTTCATTTAATTTTCTGGTACGAACCGTCGTTGAAATCTAATGTACGAGATTACGAGAATGATATTTAAAATATGCAAATAGATACGTAATCTGCAAAATGTGTATGTTGTGTTATTTAAAATGTTACATCAATAGACAAAATCGATCTAGCCATAAAGATGAATCTATGTTAATATAAGAAGATCGCTATCGCCATTACAATGTAAGCGTAGCTTTATTCTTCGTGGAAAGCAAGCGTTACAGTAGATAATTAGGCAAATGGTATAAACGGTATATAGGCTATTATTTAGTTGCTACCGGGTTAGATTTTAATTGCCATTAGATTAGATATGTGTTCCGTTTAATGCAACTAACTTACTAATAATATTTATGTAACCCTATCAAAAATAATTAGGATTTCCCCTTACGTGATCGTTAAAACAACTAATTAATGACTTTGTTTTTTATTTACGTATGTTAAAGTGATTGTTACTTGAGAGTTAGTTACCTAATCGCACATAGCTAAGTGTTTCACGGCTGTATCACACAAAAGGACCTACCTACTTAAAATTTTGTAGTTCGGTAATTTTGCTTAATAAATACAACTACATTTATAGTATTTAATGCATCATAATTGGACTAATAAATTTCACGGTCTTCTGGTAATTTATGATTAAACTAGAATTCTATTATCTACAATGTATCCATAACAGTACGTTTCCACTACAATTCCTATACAATAAACAACGACAATATTTACAGATCAGAGTTAATTTCGCCACATTTGTGGATTCATAGATGTCTCATATGTCAGTGAATTCGTAATATGGACATTTTAGATGAAATCTTTCAGTTCATTTATTCATTTTGTTCAATGTTGGTCGATTCCATAACATTTGGACGTTACGGAATGTCAATCAAAGAAAAATAATATTCATTGCGTTATTACAATAGTAAAGTATATTACAATAGTAAAGGTATCAATTGACTAGTTGCGATTTTACTTGTTACCTAACATGTGACTTAGTGGAAACTCACGGTAAGATTGATCCTTGAGATCGGTATCGTAAAATAGAGCATGTTTATCTTTTGACATTTCATGGGTTTGATTCCCGTTTCATGGACGTACCTATTAAAAAAAACCTTGAATGTAATTATATATTTATAGATCATCTATTTTTCTTCCTATCATTCCTTTTTCTTCCTATATTCCTATATAGCATACCAATGGGGAAGGACATCCTTTGTGTATATACCTATACCTAGTATATATTATCATTAAAACATTTTAAAGGATTTATTACTCCAATTATCACCTAAATTGTGTTACTAAAAATAAACTTGTTATTATTATATTCGTAACAATATAATTAATGTTTGATTATATCCTTAATAGATAGAGCAATTAATATACGATAATTCCATTTAATCGAACAATTACATTATTACCTCACTACTGATGACTCGGTGGGAGTTAGTTATATACTAACTAATTGAAACAATCTATTGTTTAATGATTTTTCTATAGAATAGATTTTTCAACGATCGTATAAATCAGTGTCCTCTTTCTAGGCTGAGCTATAATTTGTTTTGTGATCGATGAGACAGTGCCGCCATAATTTATTATTATTTTATATTGTTTCGCATAAACTTTTTATGGAACTCAACTTTATACAGGATGATTTTGAAATGGTTTTTATCCCGAACTCTACGTATAGTGTGTTGTCAATAATCCTACCAAATTTCTGGTGACCATTATACGAAGTTATTACAAGTTTAGTGAAAATCTCTGGTAAAGCCTCACGTATGGATCAAATCAACAAGTATTATATAAAAAATGTTTTCTTTTGTCCAATTAATTGAAACTATTACATATACCTAGGTATATAGATAGTTTAATACATATTTGAAATAAGTAGGCCTTACCTTGTAGTAACGTAGGTACCTATTTTGTCGTGACTTATAAGTCTTATTTCAATATTATACCAACATATTTTATGGTAATCATATTACCTTTGCAATATTATTGAGAATATGATTATAAGACCTATTCAATATGCATTATAAATATGCCCATGTTAATTAGTTAGATCACACACCCATTTAATTATAATAGTTATTAGCATTTAGTATGAAACATTTAAATATAAAGTACCAAAAAATAAGAAAAAGGTTGCAGGTTTTTTTTGTATAGTTAGCCTCTGATGGCTGCAACAACCTTACCGGACAAAAGATTGTAGCTACTAAGTATAGGTAAATTAGTACCAGGGGGGTCAATATCGCCACATTTGCAGCTTCACAGTATGTTTTAGTGGCATTTCATCGACAAGTCAATTATGTTTTGTTTCATGTAATTTGACAGATTTGTATGGAGTTTCGTAATATAGCACAATTTTAGGCGAAACAGATATGTTTATGCAAATCCGTAAGATAATATAGGTGTTTCGCCGTAAAGTGGCGATATTAACCCCCTTACTCCTTAAAACACATGTCTAAGATTTTGCTATAAATCTTTGTAGTTTATGAAGAATCACATTAAAAGATGATTGAAAGACAGAATGCCCATATTACCAACAAATTATTACATTTACTTAACTGAAAAACCTGTAGGTATTGTCTTTATTATGAAACAAAAATAAAGACAGATATTTTATTTTCAATTACACAGAGCTCTATGTTTTTATACAAATGGCCTTCATTTTTTGATTTGCTAATCTCTGTGATCTTAGCACTTATGAAGCAATTAATACATACCTATTTAAAATCAATCACGCCACACCGTACCGTCTCACTTAAGTAATTTAATATTCAATTAATGTCTTAAGTTGTGAGTGACTGTCCTTAGATATTGCAGTGGGACAATCACAGCGAGGCCGCACGTTAGACATAATTTTCAATTAAAAACATATTAGCGAGCTGGCACCCACGCGTATTGTTTCATAGTCACATTTAACACAGAGGTCAAAACTGTTATTATGCTGTCGACAACAAAAAATAATACAATCATAAACTGCTATTGAGGTTTGTTTTTGAGCTAAATAACATAAAGACCTGTTCCCAAACGACATAAGACCGTCAATTTATGTCCTTGCCTTTTCGTAGCATTCTGTTCGACAAACAACAAAAACATGTTCTTTCAATCGTTTTAAATGAACTGGAATTCAGAGCTAGGCTAATAAAACAACTGATTACCTACCTAATAATGAATAAAAACGATCAACAAATCTATTAACTTATTGTTACTAACGATTCTGATAAGTACCAATATACTATACCTATTGCATTCCAAACTGTGTAATCGATCAGTTTGTTCGTTCTTCCGTCATATAACAAACCGAATCGTAATCCCGACATCAAGGACTTGCATCGATTTTTTAATGATATTAAACAAATGTAGTTTTGGTCGCTATACTTACGTGTTTGTACACTAATGATTGTAATTTTCACGGTCGAGTAAACGAAGTCAGCGGCAGTTGGACCTTATTATAATAAATTAACGGCGGTGTACCTTAATGGGTTTCCCGTTCATAATTACAGTCAATATTACAAACTGTTAAAGGGTCGGTGGAAAAAAAATCAGCACTTTATACCTATTGCATCGAGCAATTTATAACCAAGGTCACTTTTGTACGGAAAACATTTACGTGTTAACACTTTATCCGCTCATTAATTGAAAACAAAGCTGTTTTTAACGAGGGAATTCTACGCAAATAAACTTATCAACGTTATCCAGGTTTCATGAAGTTTTGCAACAAATAATTTTTAGGATGATAATAAGTCAATAAATAAAATAAATAGCCTGGGACTGAGTGAATCAATATAGGTCTATCTATATATATTTTATTGATATTTGAACAATAATATAAACACAATGTATGTAGTTCAAGTCATGTTAAATCATATTATCTACAAGTCATAGTCAGTCAGTTTAAATTAGGTTTTAGTACAATGGTAGCCGTTCTACTAAAACTTTTCACAGGCTTTTTGAGACAACTTGAAAAGTACACTCACAAATTAATAAGATAAATAGTGCAAAGATAGATAGATGATACAATCGATTACATTATTATGTTCTTCTTCTTTGTTTTCAATGTGGCTACCAAATACTATAAAGGACTTATTTTTGGCAGTGTCAAGTTACATTATTTGTTAGACTTTAGTTAAATTATATCAAAGAATTTTAGCCTTTAATTTTTAATCTTAATTTTTACTAAGTATATTTTTAGTAGGTATATATTACCTATGTGTCGGTTATGTCGGATGGCGCACTACACGTTGCTAAAACCCATTAAATACAATTCGATTTCTATTTACTTTTACGAGGTAAAACTACCTCATATGAAATGGATAATTTTAGCCCCTTGTCTAACAAAGTACCTTCCTACTATTTAACTTCTGATACATTTACACACAAATTTTAAAATATGTTACATTTAATGTGATTAATTAATACATGTCACATGTGAGGATAGACTTGAGCGTATAATGCGATCAGTGGTCACTGAGCGAGGCGAGGCGAGGCAGGACGCGGGGATACGTCCGCGGGTGGCAAACCGCAACCGCGCCCGCTCCTACACTCGGTTGCACTCATTCCTTACGCATTATACTCTTAAGCCTTTGTCCTGTTTAAACATTAAAAAGCTAATAAAACCCTCCTTGAGATTTATGAAACCCTTATTAAGTGAATTATTTACATACTTAAATTATTAGAATATTAGCTTCCGCCCCGCGTTCCCGAGGGATCTTATGTTTTCCCGGGATAAAAAATATGTGTAATCCAGGTTATAAACTATCTGTGTTCCAAATTTTATTCAAATCCGTTCAGTAGTTTTGCGTGAAAGAGTAACAAACATCCATCCATTCGCATTTATAATATTAGTAGGATTTGATTTGATCATAATCTAAACCAAGTTAAGCAACATCTTATTTTAATGTTACAAAGTTCACAGCATACTGGCAATGGTAGCCACTTGATAGTAAGTGATTACCATCGCCATTGGACATTAGCAATACAGGGGATTGTCAATTTGTTGACGATCTTTACAAACCCAGAAAGCATCTGGGTCTTAAATGCAACTGCCGGAACTCAAGGTGGAATTTCAAAGACAGATTTTTAACCTACGCGGACCATGCTAACTTATGTGGGCCATGCTACTCCTCTACCATTCCTTATAAATCGGTTTGTTTATCTGTGCAAATAAAAAACAGACTCAAACTCCTTTCTCTTTTATGTTATTAATTTCATAATAAATAAATGGCATACATTAATAAAAATTACAACATATTACTAGATATACATATTGGGTGGACTTTGAGGTGGAACATTTTCGAAGCAACCGAAAATTTACATTTGACTGGACTTATTTACCGCATGTACGTCACTTTATAGGAATTTCGGAAAATATATTGTTTTGAAGCAGCCAGCTGTAAATCTCAATCAATAAACGAAGCAAAAATCAATGACCAGTAAAAGAAAGAAGTATCATTTACCTACTTAATAGGTATATGAATCTGTAAGCGTAAGTTGCTACAATAAGTAGCCGAGTGGCGAGTACCTACAAGGTAAGTGATGTCGAAGGAAATGCGGCGAGGCATGGTGACCGCAAGAAGCCCCACACGGCTTCACCATAGCGAGGGCTTGCTCGGCCTTCGGATTTTAATAACAAACACGTTTGTCTTATTAGGTTATTGACTGAGCTCATATCAATAGCATAAAAGGTTGATATCATAAGATAATTTTTTGATTCAAAATGGATCACTGACTCGTAAGGGCTTGTGACGAAGCTGAGGACAGGAAAATGCAATTTCATTCAGTTATTTCAACGTATAAACATAATAAATCAGAGCGCTTACCATACGCCCATCAAATTATTTTTATGTAAGTTTTTTGATTTTGCATTTATTTTGTTAAAGCTATATTTCATGTCAACATAGCGGGGAATATTAAGTTTCCTTATAAGTTTGTTGTAATAATTTCATTTCATTAAATTCTTTTTTTACTCTGTTACACAAAGTAGGGAAAATTATGGTATAGGTACCTACTTATTGGACCTATTGCTAAGTGGGACCAAAATACGGTGTGGTAGGTAGTTATTTGTTTTTTTAATTAGCAGCGCCAAACATCGACCATTTTGATATTGTCGCATGTGGGATCCCATTATTTTGTGTCAATTAACAGAAGGAACCTTCCGCATCTCTTCTAGGTTTTTTGCTCTTATCACACAATTAAGCCAATATTTCACATCATCAATTCTGAATGCAGTTACATACATTTATATTTTACCTTCCCTTTGAAGCGTTTGGAATCTGGGAGCTTATATCTTATTTTTGTGTTCAGGTGTGAAAGATGACTCAGACGACGTGTCAAGTAAGAGTTGTGGCGGTGATGCGTCAGGACTCGCCAAGAAGCAGCGGAAGGCGCGGACAGCGTTTACCGACCACCAGCTGCAGACCCTGGAGAAGTCCTTCGAGAGACAGAAGTATCTTAGTGTACAAGACCGAATGGAGCTCGCCGCTAAGCTAGGCTTAACAGATACCCAAGTGAAAACCTGGTATCAAAATCGACGGTAAGCATGCTATTCATATTATGATTGATGATTTTCTTTATAAATTCTAGTCTCATCTTCAGCAACGGTACGACATCATCTAAATATAAGGCGATAATAGCTCAGAGATCACAATGATCTTGAGCTTTCGGTGAAGGAAACTATTTTCCTCACGGTTTTTTTTTTGTGTGGAGCTTTGGAGCACGTTGGTAGGGTACCTACTTTGAAAGTACCTAACCGTCTGGCTTGCTACCACCCTCAAGTTGAATATCTGTCGCCAAGCACCTACCGGTGTGTCCCGGCAATTGCTTTTGAGAGCCAATTACCTTCTTGGCATTATCAAGGTCGGCAACACGTTGGCAATACCTGTGATATTGCTAATGGCGATAGGCGACGATAATTACTTACAATCAGGTGGACCACCTGCTTGCTGGTCAACGTTCTGAATCAAAAAAAAATATACATATAATGATATCAATTGAGAGTCTATTATAATTATTATGTTTTACTATAATTTAGGTACTTATTCCTTATACATATCACCGTAGTACAGTACACCCAAGGTATTGTTCTTCACGCACATTTGTCAAGCTAATGACGGCATTAATTCAAGTGACCAAGTTTCTATGTACACATTTACATTTCATGGCTTCGACTGTCTCAAATACAAAAAAAATGTGTAGGTTGTAGTGAAATGTAAAAGTAGGTTGGTAATATTATCCGACTTGATGTCCATGAAAATGAAGAAAATCGTCTTAGCGTCAACGCTTTGTCCGTTTACCACCTACACTGTAATGGAATTAAAAATAATACGTGTGGAAATAAGACCAGTAAAAGAAAACAATTATCGAACATTTAAGTGTTTGGTCCAAGTCATGAGACTCGTATAACAAATTACATTGATGTCCGGCTAGTGGGGCTACGAAAATAAAGATTTTTGCCGGAATAGGTACCTTATTGTGACATGAAATTTACTACATAAAGTCTCATTTTATGTTTAAATGAAAATAAAATGATTACCTATTAGTGGTAGTTTTTGAGTGGTCAATCAACTAAAATTAACCATTTAAAACTTACACTTACATAACTTACACGCTATGATCTTGTAACTTGGATGTTGCATCAGTCGATTATTTTTTTTGTGAGAGGCGGCGAGTAACATAAAGCAATGCTGAGTCAGTGGGACCATCGAGATGTTACTGCTACTGGTAACTGATGGATTAAACAATTTATTTCGATATTATTGCGATTATTATTCAACATATTATCATAAGCATTAATGTAGATACTTTTGGAATAATATTAAATTACCATTGGCTCAACAATAAATCATAATAGCTGCGAAACTATCTGTTTTTGTATTACTATGAGTACTCGTATGTATCTACCTACTTATGATCATCAATTTCTAGCTAGCTTTCAATTAGCTAGTTTCATATAAATTTATTATGATCTGACCAAGAAATTTGAAGATTATGGTGGATTTATTGAAACTGAAATGAGACGAATATTGTGAATGAAATATTGTCGATATTAATTAAATACCTAAGTATTATTTATTAGTAATGATATGCGTAAACTCGATCAATGGCAAATTTTGAGATGTAAAAATAACACTCAACAATGATAAAAATTGTCTGCAATATGGATTTGCTTTAAACAGTTTAAAATATCGATGAAAAATCTGTAATATGATTCATTGATTAGGTTTCTATTAGCATATTGTGTTCTCTAGAAACCAGTACCATAAAGGTAAAGATTCGTGTTTTTTTAAACGAAAAATAAGTACAAATACTTACCTATGTTACTACTATAAGGGATAATTGTAAACAAATGTAGAACTACTATTCTTGTTTAACCAATGGCATGTTTTTGATATGATAAAGAAACCGGATTTTCTTTTTTTATCAAAGAATAAATTCTCATACCCATAAAATAATTAGTACCTACCATTTGTTACCAATGTTTAATGGGTGTGAATTTTAAAAGTACATATAACATAAGTAATTTATTCGTATAAATTACCGCAAGTCTAAAGATATGCCATTAAAATATTTTTTCTCAGCTGCATGAATATTTTTTGTTAATATTTAATGACAGTAAAATAATTCGTCGGCGACTGTACCCGGGGCGGCTATTTCAAAAACAAACGTCAGTAATTAGGCCTCCCCTGCCGACATCGGCCGTGCACCATAGCTACAAAAAACGACGGTAGCTAAAAACAAACTATACTAATTTTCTATTGATCGAATACCATCTTTCTAATCAAGGTCGTGAATTAATTTGGAAGCTTTTGTAATTTATGCGTTTAATGTTACTACACTAGATAGTTAGGTGGTTTTTCTTGTTAATTTTAAAATCTCAACTTTTTTCTTTTTAGAGGTTGTATCTTGTTTTTAGGGTACCGTATGCAAAAGAACGCAGCAAAACAGAGACCTATTGCTGTCACTTTATTGTCAGTCTATCCATATTATATTACATGTTACTAGTCCATAAAAGAATTGAGTTACAGACCTGAAATTGAGATATTTTGTGTAGAATATTGACACAAAACCAAATATTTATATTAAGAAACTCAATTACATTAGTTTTTAGATATGGTCTCATACATGGAAAAGGAGGAAAATAATTTAATATGTACATCAACACAATAAACATTTTTTTCTTGCGTGAGATTGACACGCACTTTGTTGTTCACTATCTCAACTAAGAGATAATAAAATGCATACAAATAGTTCAGTTTAGTTTTTGCGTTCTCGAAATAAAAAAATCTGTCCTTATCGATATCATAGAATAAGTTTAGAATTTAGTTTAATGTTAAAATATAAATTATCATCATTGTCCTTTGTGACGCTAGACTCTCTAGCTATGCATATTTTTCCCTAATTTTGTAAATCTTTTTGTATTACTTTTATTATTGCTTACGCCACAAAAGAACCGACGAGAAAGCGCTAGCCTGAAACACAGGTTCAATCAACCTAGCTCAAATAGACCGCTAGTCAATTTGATAAGTACGACTTAATATTTTATTCAATTATATTCCTACTGTATTTTGAACATTTATGCTATAATAATTGTTGCAAGAGTTTATTATTTGTTTATTAGCTATCTGCATGCCAAATTTCATCGCGTCGTTCAGCTGTTTAGGCGTGAAAAAGTAATAGACCAACTGACAGATAGATCTTATGCATTTATAATATTAATAGTTTAATGTTTATTATTTTTTGTTTATACCTAAAATATAGCACTTGCATCATACATGGCTTGACAACAATTATTGTTATTGTGCGCAGGCGTTGGCAGGTGGCAACAGTACCCATCCCCAGTGTCGCCGTAGTTTCGGGTTTTTTGCTCCACTTTTTTTTGTTGATTTTCTATAATTTTGGTTAAACTAATGTTTGGGCTTCGATTTCTCGGTTCTTGAAAGGGTGTGAAATCGGAGTTAATTAAAGGATGTAATGGCTTTTGTGTGCGGTCACTTTCTTCTATGCCGATAGACTCAGTAAGCTTTATGGAGTTAATAAATAAAATGTGCCCGTTAACTGTGCGGGAGTCGCTTAAAGAGCATCATTATCATTATTATAGGTACGTTTTGTGTTCTGTAAATTGTTATTTTTAAACAATTATGTGAAAACAAAAAACTAAAAATTTTGATTAACGCTCTTTAAGTGAGCTGAACAATTAATTTTAATTACAAGACACGCCATTTGAGTTTTGGGTTATTATAAATAAAATTAATTACACACATACATAAGTTCTAATATCCACGTAATTAGTGATTTTTCTCTACAAACAATTTAAATGCAAACAATTTACATTTTGATGACCACGTTAAATAGTTTAAAATGTAGCTTTTGGTAAACCTTATACCTTACCTACCTACTTACTTGTTGTGAAACACATCTCACACGGTAATTTGTATTATTATAAAATATACTTATGTATCTGGTTGGATTAATCAAAATATTGCGCAATTATTTGAAGTTTCTTATTACAATCTTATTAAACAAGTAGTATGTTTTACAGTTGTTTTATATCAAGAACTGCTGATAATGATAAAGAAAAAAAATAAAATTATTCTGAACAAATTAATGAATTTAGTTAACATCCAAAGAAATCGAGTTACCTACTTTTACTGATTTATCATCAAGTTTGCTCGTTTTAAATTCTACGGGCCGAGTAAGTAATAAGGTACCTAGTATACCTACCTATCTCCGTTTTGCTCTCTTTTCTGCTCTTTATCTCGGTTTCTGTCAGGAACTGCTTCGCTTCTACACAGAAATTTACCTCAAGCACCTAAGGTACATTTTGCATTTTAACATTGTCATAAATGCTAATGTCATCAATAGTGAAATCTATCCATCTCCCATAGCTATTGTCTGAATAGACCATCCTTTAACATGATCTACCTATTGGTGACTGGAAATAAAATGTATTGACCAGTAAAAACCAAATAGCAATTTAAATTAATATGAAGTGACTTAGAGATAATTCATCGATGGGTACACAAAATTGATAATGAAGAGGAGACGTGTGAACGTCGGCAAGTGATCACAGATCTAAGAGCGTGCAAGTCACTGGCGCGCCGGCGGCGCCCGCGCCGCTTCCTGCCCACTCATTATACAACCTTCCGCCGAATATTTTCTGACGCTTATTTTGCCTGTGTGTTTAACTTATTGTTTCATAATAGATTTAAATTGCAAAGATTTTTTGCGAAGCTTCCTTTGGTTATAAAAACCAATAGAACAAAATTAACAAAAATTATAATAATTGATTGATTTACTACCTACCGATATACGTGTAGCGTTGTAATTTTGTGTACTTACCTACATAAGTGATGTATGGCTAGTTATTGTTGTTACCTTTAATTACCAGTATGGCAATATAAATTTTTGATGGATTGCCAAATAAACACTTTATAGTCTGTAATTGCTGGCATTTGTGTCATACAAAATCTGATCTATAAATTAGTTAAGAATAATTAGTAACTCTATTTTTCGAAATTTTTGTTTTTGTCTACAATATGCAATACCAGTGAATGATGTATCAATCATAGAAAAATCTTATCTGAAAAAATCGTAAAAACATAGAACCTTCATACCAACCTTCGTTTCTATAGTAAAAACTAAAAGGCGTTGCGTAATACTTACTTAAATAAATGTGAAAATAATTTATGACAATATTGTAGGTAAGTAATAAAAAAACTAAAGATATACATATATAATATAATAATATACAAAAACTAAAGATATACCTATTATGTGTCTTCAAAATTTATTGAAAAATAGACGATTTGAATTTAAATAGTAAATTTTGGTAGGTACCTATAAAAATGAAAACCCTTGTCATATTAACTTAAATACATCCTCTCTTTTGAGCATATCATGGAGATCTAATTGTGTACATATTCTAGTTTTTAAAAAGTTGTTGCAAAGTCATTTCTGAACACGTCATCGCCTTCAAGCGTTTTGTATCACTGATAGATATGAGTCAGATCTATGGTGATACAAAACGATCGTTAAACTGCATAATATTTAGTTTTGTGCGTCTGTCTGTCCGTCGTAAATTCATAATAGGGTGTATGGCTCGGAGGCTTGCAGTAAAATGCCGTTTATCGGCGTTTAGTCGGCGGCCGACGACTTGTAATATCCAACGATTACCTAATGACGCACCCTGTAATGACATATCTACGGACGGACAAAAGTAACCGCATAAATGCCGATTCACTTCGCAATTGCCTCTAGACAGAACAATAAGTATCTATAGTGCAGTGCCGAAATCGATGTCTAATAATTCGATGATTGAACTATGCTAGTGACGAGCTATGCTGGGAAAAAAGGAGTTCAAAACCTATTTTAAGCCATCATCTTGACCTTATATTTGACATACAACGTCGAATTAGAAAGCTTATGAACTAATGTTTCATAATAAAGTTGATTTGAATTTTCCTGATTATTAACGAAATAAAATAATAATAATGTTAAAATAGAGGGGGCGACAAATTTCTGTTCGGCCCCGGGCGGGGAAAATCAACGCTACGCCACTGGGACGATGTTCCAGCTGGTGTAACCATCTGAAGGCTAGTTTCCTCTTATGCTTTATGTTCTTACCTACTAAATTTAGCAATTATCATTTAGGATTACAGTGAAACGCATACCTATATCTTTCATTGATTAAATACTAACGTTAGATATTGTGTTAAACTCGTATTTTAGCTATTGTAACTTATTACAAAATAAGATATAATATAATGTTTATCTATGAAATCATTGACCATTTGTAACAGGTAATGGCATTATTGTCACAGTATCAAGTACCCGCGAGTGACCACTTGATTGATACCTAGAGATAATCTTCAAGGTGAACAAAGGGTTTGTGAACTATAACGTCCACGTTTCCCCAAATAATGATCAGAGACTAAATGGTTTCACGTTAACGTTACGCATAAATTCGTATCATTTGCGTAAACGGTGCAACTACTCGAAGCTATGTTGAGTTCGATTCACACTACGTGAGATAATAAAATATTAAAATTGTAATTATCTTTTGGTTACTTTTACCAGTAAATTATGGTTGCAAAATATGATCAAATAATTGTAGGAATTAGATTTTGGGTAAACTGTAGTGGTTTCCTAAGATTCGTTTGCTCGTATGAATAGATATCATAGCGATATACAGTTAATAATCTAGACAAAAAATATGTGAAGTCAAGCCAAATTAATTAAATTTTATTATATTGAATAATAATAGCTAAAGCCGTAGGTAATAGTCGTAAATAGATTTGATTTGATTTTCCTAAGGAAAATAGGTATAACAGAATGGTACATTCATTGAAATTCCATACGTGTGTGCACACATCTCTAATGACATAATACGTAGGTTCAGCTCGTAGCTACCAAGAACCAGACTAATCGGTTATAGCGAACCCTTCCAAATTACACCTCCGCCAGAGACACTGGATTCGAACCAAGGACGCTCAGGTCGCCTGGCTTATCATTTAACCACTAATCATTATACTGCAAATGCCATTTCAGTTTTGGTCGGGTTTTAATAAGCGGATTGTGAGTCGGATTATTCGCAGTTTGTAATTTTGCCGTTCTAACTTTGGCTTGTGATGCAACGCAATGGGTAGTTTGGGAACGTTCATTTTGTAGGTATTGTAAACATTTTAAACAAAAAATACAATCCATTAATTATTAAGGACTACAATTATTATCCTGCTATTCAGTTAAAAATATTATTCGTTAAAAATATTATCTCGTGGAGCATGCTTCGTTTCAGTTAATTATATACCTAACAGGAGCATTTTCCTCGTTATTCTTTGTGAGTAACTATAGATAATGTTATCAGAATTGGGCTGCGCTAAATATATTTAATAGTCACTTTCACAAATATTAATAAATGAATTTACCAAGTCCAAAAAGGAAATAAAATAGAATTAATTAAGTTAACGAGTACCTACTGACTGACTATCTACTACCACTAGACAGATCGGGAAAAAATTGGCATACAAATAGGGACCTAGTTATTATGATGTAGAGGCATCCGCTAAGAAAGGAATTTTTAAAATTCAACGCCTAGGCGGTAAAATCGCGGGGCGGTAAACATTGAAAGTTGAACTTTATTATTTTTACTGTGTCTGAGTAATAGGTATAGGTATGTATTTACTTTTTATATTAAGTTTGAAGTCTCCATTGCGTGTTTGTTATTTTTCCACCGACATAATATCCATTATATTTTTCCCGAACGCTTAGAAAATCCTTTGAAAAAACAATATATTTGACAATGTTTTTCTTTGGTATGCTTCACTTTATGTTATACATTATATCCGTTCATAACGATAAAAGTGTTCGAACTTCAAACAATTCCCATAAGAACACTCATACAAACATGTTTCTGAAACTTTCTAAGCAGCGTATAAATAACGTGCAATAAAGCTCAAATTGGTGTGTTCACCGTCGACCCGCAACGGCGTAAGTGCCAAGTGTAGCGCAAACTGTTCCGATCGATGAAAGTGCTCTTTGTTTGCCGGATATACAAACCGAATTCGCATCACGTCCAAAAACCCAAATCGAGATAAACAACTTCCCCCCTCGGAGAGGTCGTAAGCGGGATCGTTTTACCGGACGATTTTCGTCTTTAACTTGAACTGTTAAGGCGCGTTTTTGGACAGGGTTTTCTCGAACAACAATTGAATCAGTTCACGCAGCATCAAATCACTAAACCACTGGGCGGAGCGTACTCAGACTCCACCGGGGGACTGCGGGACAGGGACGGAGGAAACTCGCTTTTGCTGTACTCCGTTTATGTTAGAAAGAGAAGATCGTATTGTCTGTTGAAAGGTCTTGACTTGAGATGGCAGTCCAAATTTAAGTGCGCTCCGAGAGCTTTTTGTTCGAAGCCCGCGGGGCAATAAAAAGAATAGTGTCACTGAGCAGATTGCTTCTCATTCAGTACTTGACAATTAAATAAGTGCTCTTGAGTGACGTGCCGTAAGAACAACCCGTCATAATAATATGATTTATGAGCGCGTATACGCTTTCTATCGATCAATTGTCAGCTACCGATCATTAAAGCGTGGTATTTAAATTAAGCACTTGTTTAATTCGGCTTAAAGAGTGACATAAATTAATATAGTCGGGACCTTATATTTTTTCTATTACCTACCCTTATTTGAACAAAATATTTTGTTCAAGTTTAGTATTTTCAGAAAATAGTTAAATAACGCCTTAGAAATATCAGCATACCCTACATGTATCAGTAACTACCGAGAGTACCGATAGATTTAAATTATTTAAGAGCTTTTATAAATCCGGTAGACGAGTAAAGTATGTAATAATAAATAAGAGTAAGTAGCTACATAAATCATTATTATGAAAGACGAATAACAAAGGAGATACGTATACTCCCCCTAATTTACATTTAATAAAATTAAATGATCCATTTAGAGAAATTAATTAACGAGGTAACCAGTGAAGCGTCTGCTAACAACCGCAACCCCACGGCGACGAGACCTCTAACAATAGCTTCTAACAATAATAATAGCAATGATAATGCGCATCGCAATAATAACTCCCTTCGAATTAATAAAAACCTCACTCAATGACAATAACGAGCCGCTTCGGAACTAATCGAGTACCAGGGAACAAAATTAAATTAAATTTTCAAAATGGGGATGGTATTTTTGTTTGTGGCTCCTGCCACAACTTGAATATTTCTTTATTGTAAACAGCTCTCCGTGAGCTTTTGAATTAAACAATTTACTTTTTTAATGAACCAATTAAACTGGCAGATACTTTATTAAAGCAATCAATATAGACAACTCAACAAAATAAGACAATCCTTTTTGAACTCATTGAATGACAAAAAACTGCTACGTGAAATCCATTTTTCCGCAAGACTATTTATTATAGGTAGGTAACAAATAAACACATTGACTATAGGTATACATATCCCTAACTTGCTTGTTTAAATTTTAACGAATTAAAGTGAGTCCCATCCCTAGTGTAGATTTACGTAATTTATACGAACTCACCCTTTCCCAAACAAAATCAAATAAATCAAATTAAAGTACTCGACCACGCTTCAGTAAACACGCGAGTGCCCAAGACGTTTTGTCAAATTTATTATTTTATTTATATTTTTTATTACTCATTTCATTGGTACGTCTTCATTGTGCTCTCGAGTGGTCTGTGACAAATTTGATGACTATTGGGGTCACAAGCTGCGTAGGGTTAGTGATCTATGGGTTTTAGGGTCGTAAACGATAGTTTAGAGAATTTTAGACTCGATTTAAATTCTTAATGTGGCATAAATCGTTTTTGTGTAATTTCTTGTGGGATTCGCAAAACCGACAATCGATTTATTGGTGGTTCTAATGGACCGTAAATTCATTGTCATGTTTATAAAAAAAATCTTAAAGAATTGTTTCATTTAAAAAAATAATGTGTGTGATCGTTAGCTATAGACACTTAGAATTTTTAACAAAATGACTCGCAATTAGATTATATTATGTAAATAGATTATTCTAAACTTCTATTCGTAATTTGATCAAGGTACTTTCTTATTGTTAGAATAGGTGTACAGTTGGTAACAAAATATCACTGAACAAAACATTCTTTGCCAACAGGACGAAATGGAAACGTCAAACAGCTGTAGGCCTGGAACTCCTCGCGGAGGCTGGCAACTACGCAGCCTTCCAGCGGTTGTACGGTGGATATTGGGCAGGAGTACCAGCGTACCCAGCCCAGCCAGCACCCGCAGCGGCAGACCTGTACTACAGACAAGCGGCAGCTACTGCTGCTGCGGCTGCCTCTGCCTCCGCCAACACGTTGCAGAAACCTCTGCCTTATCGGTAAGTGCATCAAAAATGTTAGTATATCGGCTATCAAATCATATTATATATATTTCTTCTGTACTTGTGTTTGTTATTTAACTCCCCCTAAACGGCTGGACCGATTTGGATGAAATTTTGTGTGTGTTTTCATTGGCTACCAACTTTAGGCCTATCCAAAAAAAATCTAGCTTAGTCCTTCTGTAAGTATAATAGTTATTAGATACGTACAGGTAATTGAATTCAGTGACCAAATGAGTAAAGTTGTGATACCAAAGCAGTATCTAATATAACTAGGTATTCCAATCTTATGCATGGCATCTTTACAACAATACAACTATATTTGTCAACAGATTATACCCTGGTTCACCGCTAGCGGGTGTTCCACCACTTGGGCTGGGTCTGCCAGGCCCGTCGGCACACCTCGGGTCCCTGGGGGCGCCCGCGCTAGGTGCGCTCGGGTACTACGCGCAGGCGCGGCGGACCCCGTCTCCTGACGTAGACCCGGGCAGTCCCGCGCCCCCGCCACGCACGTCCCGAGATTCCCGAGAACCGTCTATCGACAGACGCACCGATGATGAAGATGATGATGAAACCATACACGTTTAATTTGTGTGATCACAAACTGTGGCTGAACATTTGGTATCGTTTTATGACTTGGACTAAAAAGTGATGAATTTTAAATGAACATAAAGATTTTGGAAAGTTACGAATACTGTGCTTAAATTAGATTAAATTGTGAAGAAGCCATTTTGTTTCGGTAATTACTATGTTACCTCCGTCGGACGTTTTGTTACGGTTTCCGTTATAATAACTTATGTTTCCATTCGTGGCATATAACATTTGTTTTGCTCTTCTAAATTGGACTTGCTTGACTCACTTAATTTTATAGTATTCGGTTAAAAACGTTCGTGAAATGTGGACAGTTTGTCCAAAATAATATGTGATATTATAAGCCCAGGTGATTTAAGAAAGTGTAAAATATGAATTGATGTCGTATTAACTACTTAATGATAAATTATAGTTCTTAGGTAAACAAGCTTTTAAGGTATAGTAAATAGATAAAGTGGAATGTACATTCCGTTACTGATTATTAATTTTATATTTAAGAGAATGTTCCTGGTGGAGCAAATCTAATGTACTAAAATTAAATTTGGTGTTGCCATCCTAAATATATAATAACTCTCAAATTCCCTGAACTGTACATGAACTCTATTAATACAACGATTATATATTTTACGGATACTTGTACGGTGGATATTGGGCAGGAGTACCGGCGTACCCAGCCCAGCCAGCACCCGCAGCGGCAGACCTGTACTACAGACAAGCGGTTTACATTATTAATAATCTACATTATTAAATACCTACTACATGTATTCAATGTAGTTTGATATCATTTCTATTAACCTTCAAGAGTAACAGAGTAAGGTATGTTTGTTGAAGTTCATTTAAAAAAACCCTATAAATATTTATTTGTGAATAAATACAATTCGGCTAGGATGTGACACTGAAGATATAATAATGATTGATTGTTGTCGATGATAAAAAAATCGATACATAATTGTGCAAATAAACTGTATATTATTATATAGATACATAATTATTCCTATATGATGTATGTATTGTTAGTATAAAATACACAATTTAAAGTATTAAATGTATGTATTGAAGTACCAAAAGCTATGACAATTATAAATGGCGCTGTACTTATGCAATCCGAGAAGTGACATTTTATGTCCAATAGATTTTGTGGTGTTTTGTAATTAAAATGTTGTCAATTAAAAATAGCAATTGTTTTTCTCCATTGTTACACCTTTAATCATAAATTATTTGCTTATTTTTTGTATTATTCACGCAATATCTGACAGAAATAAATTATTTAAAAATTAAAGAGAAATTGCACTCCATAAAATTGGTTTCAATTAAAGATTCAAACAGTTCGTCTAGTTCTATTTGACGAAAAATATAGCCAATATTATCATTGTTACAAATATAATGCAGTGATCAAATACTTCTTTCGAAATCGGAAGGCGTTCAATGGATGCAATGAAATTAGTACCATAATTAAAATTCATTAAATTCATCCTTTCGAGTGCCTAAACAGATGTAACGAACACCTAGCATCGGTGGTAGCGTATACGACTCGGTTAACTCCGCCTTGTCACGCCATCGGCTCGGCTACGTGTCGGCTCAGGCTCACTTAATAGGCTCGTGTTAAATTGTGTATGCTATCTCCATTTGCAACTGTAGTTCCGTTATGTTACGAATGCAGATAAGTTAACGTAAGTCTACTATTACAACAGGTTGATAATACACCTACTAGGTCGTAATTATGTTTAATATTTCATATTTGTGGGTAACTGATTATCAGAATGATAAAGTATCTCAAAGCAGTTGAATACGTTGATATCAATGTACTTACTTACTGAATTTAATGGACGTAAGTGATTTTTATCAAATGAAGTCATACCTAATTTAAATTTTCTAATTTGAATTTCAGTAATATTATTATAGTGAACTCGTTAGACGTCTCAAATAATTTGGACAATTGTAACATTTCATGTTGAATAGTCACGGTCGTCGACGTTTTATAAAAACAGCTTGTCCTCGGTCGCGTTTACACAATCGACCCTCACGAAACTTTTGTGAGGGAGGTTTTGTTTGATTTCCTTCGAAACATTTTTAGCGGGCATAAAACCTATTTAAAAAGCAATCAGTCAGCGGTCGCTGATTGCCCACGGAGCACGCCATCGGCCGTGTTCACAAAACGGAGCAATTAACAACACCCTACCCTTCCACCCAGCACCTTCCCTCTGAACTGATCTAATCGCAAAACGGCCGTTTTCTAGAATCGCCTCTACAAACTATTGCGTGCCACGACCGGGCAGCGGTAGTCAAGTTGTCTCTATGTATATAAGCTACACCAGATAAACTATGGTAATATTACTAATATTTACATGTTTTAAGGTACATAGATAACATTCTAGTCACATACCGCATAAATTATAGGTAAGTGTTAGAAATAATCATACGGAACTATTTCTACATCCGAAAAAAACATAAATCGTTAAAGCTCTTTTCGAAGCATTTAAGGTACCTATATGATATTTTCTGAAGATTTTTTACTATGTATAGGCCTGTGTTTGAGTGATGATGTGGCCGAAGGTGGTAAGCCCACAAAGCGTAGAAGGCAACTGGCTTACAACTGGCTATCGGAACACACCGGAAGGTGCTTGGCAGTTATTGAGGGGGGTAGCTAGTTCTAAGTACTTATAGGTACTGATTCCATTAAGATACTCTTGCCTTTATTATTATTATCGACTGATGAAGTTTATCTGCTAATTAACAATATTTATAAATTTAAATCAAATATACAAACTATATATAAATCAAATTATTAATTAATATTTAATTATTATTCAGGTAATCAAATTATATTAAAATAAAATGACTTGATTAATCAATATAAAAATAATCAGCGGACTTCAAATTAGGTATATGTATGTTTTGCGAATATCATTGGTACCTAATAATTACAAATGTATTTATTTAAAGAAATAAACTTGGCAAATGATGTTGACCAGAAAAAATACTGTACATTTTTACTTTTTGTTTAATTATTTATGGTCGTAGCATTTTATAAAAGAGCTTAACATAGAGTAAACACGCCAGTAGATATATAACGAGTGCGTAATTAATATGTATGCTGTTTAAACGTTTAATGTCGACTGACACGAATGTTTTTTACATCAAGCGTAATGAATATTTTATGCTTGAAACATATACTGAAATAAGTGCATCATAATGAACTCCTTTAATTCTTTGCTGTATAATAATACAATATATTTTTGTAGAATATTTATGTAATATGTACCTATATCAATATATACGGTGCTTTTCATGATTTTTGAGGATAAAAAGCATCCAACAAATGATTACAGAGTATGATGTCCTGATTTTTTTATTCGTGTTTCAGATTTGGTCCCATCGTAAAAGATGTTTGCATTAATGTTTAAAGATGTTTTCATAAAATTATTCTAAGCACCAAATATTTCGAAAAAAAACAAAAAAATATAGTTTCTATTGATATTATTTTTGGTAGAGCATCTTGGTTAAAAATTTTGGACAACCAGTTTAGACTTTATAAATAAACACACTTTATACTTTATTTGATTTACAAACAAGGAAATGAAAATAAATTATAAAAATAAACTTATAATTAAATTCCCATTAATCCGCTTACTTAACTTCACTGAGAGCAATGAATCTCTGAAAAATGCAAAGATATGGTCAATTTACTAAAACGACTTCCTCAGATTGCATTGTTACTGTTACTGCCGTTAAAATGTTGTTTAATTGAGTGAATTATGGTCTTGTTTCCTCAATTCGCATATTAAGTATTTATTGCTGTTGCACTCTAATGTTTCCTCGGTTTAGGTAAGCAACATATGTTTTTAGGTTTCCGTGGCCTATAACTCACAAAGAATCGTAAATATTTCGACAATATGAATAATAATGAAAAATTAAGCCCGGTGGAATGAATTATAATTATTATCTTATTAGCACTTCAGTTAAGTTGGGTATTTGTTATTTTCTGACATTACAGGAGCTTAGATAGCTATAGAAAGGGGCTTATAATGTATTGCGTTAACATAATCCGAAAAATAAGGAAATACAAAGAATTAATTTTGAAAGTGTGGTGTATACTTACCTATGTAGGTACTATAATTCTAAATCTACTGCAACCTGTAATGCTTATGATTGATTTTCTTAGAGCTGAAATCGCATTATTTTGAGAATTTCATCAGCTTTTCTTCTTTGTCGTTGTCACTCTTGACAGAGTGGTCGTGGTCAACACTTCAGATGTTGGTGGCAAGCTTCACAACACGCCGCCACTCCTCTCTGATGGCCGCCTTACTCGTGCATTCATGTAGTGATGATGAGCCATTTACTGCCGCTTTTATCTGGTCAGTCCACCTCATAGGCAATCTTTCTCGTGGCCTGGTACCCTCAACCTTTCCCTGGACCACAAGTCGCTCAATAGCCACCTCCCCTCGACGGCACACGTGACCAAAAAAGGTGAGGATACGAGACTGTACCTGACTGACTGTAGGAAGATGATAAACGCTGCTTGATGCCGAGTTCTCGAAGTATAGACTCGTTGGTTCGGACGGAATTCAGTCCACGATACTCCGAGCATTCTCCTCCAGCACCACATCTCAAGGGCGTCTATCTTCTTCATTCATCAGCTTTTATTTAATGGCAATAAGTAATTAAAAATTGTTTTATTCAAGCATGTTACACTATAAAACGGCGATGCTTTATGTATCTTTGCAATTTTTATGTTACATGGTATTGGAATTTTTATTTATAAATATGAAATAGTTCGCTGATTCTCTTTGATTCTTGTCAAAAAAACGATAAAAAATAATCAAAATCATATCAGCCTAAAGACGTCCACAGCTGGACAAAAGCCTCCCCGAATAATAATGCTAACTAATAAGCGAAAATGAGTTTGTTTGTTTATCTCTTGATGCTTCATTGGCACAACCAATTGTGACGAAATCTAGGACGCAGGTAGAAAATAACATAGAATAACATATGCGATACTATCCAGGGAAAACATTAGATCCCCAGGTAACGCGAATAAGTCCGCAGGGCAAATACTTACAGTTGCAACATGATAGAAAATATTTTCCTGGGACATTATTAGAATGTCCAAGGATAGACATTAAGGTGAATATGTTTCTATAGGTTGCGAATTAATAACAATTATAGCAAGTCATTGCTGGCAGTTTACAAAGTATTAAACGAGTGTTTAGCACTAAATCAATGGTCAACGAGCCCCTCCACCTGCCCCCGGGCTCCGGTGCGCAGTTGATCTTTATCTGCTTCCGTCGGTGCCGCTAGCTTGGTAATTACTCATTACAGGCGATTTTAGACTTTTGTCTCTACATATTACTAATCAGATAACCATGAATGAACTAGCTACTCATTTATCGATACATATTTATACTAGCTTCCCCCCTGTAGATTCTCCCGCGTTCCCGGGATAAAAAGTAGCCTATATCCTTGTCCATAGTTAAATATAAGTACCTGGATGACCGAGCTATGCTCATTTTTTTTGTTGGTAAATCGTGTTTTCTAAAAATGAAACCTAGCTGATCGATTTATCACCCCTGAAAGCATACAAAATTTCATGAAAATCGTTGGAACCGTTTCTGAGATTCAGATTATACATATACATATACATATATATATATATATATTGTATAAAAGAATTGCTCGTTTAAAGGTATATAGATACATAGATATTACTTATAATTCAAAACATCGGTTTATATCATTATTTTCGTGTCAAGTTACTATTTAGAGGAAATCTTGACTTATGCGGAAACGTAGGTAAGTAACGCTCATTCAGATAAAGGTTCCATTTTACCGACCGAATGTAGCGAGCACTCCGTTGTCATATCAAGAAGTCAAGAAACCGAACTGCATGTATTCAGCAGAACAATATGTCATTGTTGGCTCAAAAAATAAATGAATTCCTTTAACAAAGTAGGACAAAAAAGCCTGATCTAAAGCTTTACATAAAATGCGATATGCATCGAAGTTAAAAACTAACTGGAAGTTGTAAGCATAAAAATAGCTCGCAGCAATGATGTAGCACAATGATATAATAGAAACAATATTCGAAAGTGGTAGCGCTGCATGCTGCATTTGTTCAGACACCGCATAGGGATATTAAAATATTTATGTGCATTTGCATATTAATTAGGTTGGTAACGTAAACGCAGCTAATGGATGCAATTAAAATGGTTGAACTGTTCATATTGTATACAGTTAATGTATTACTCGGATGCAATGTTCTAATTTTTAGCATTACCGTACTCTGGTGTATATTTGTACAATATTTAAAGAGGGTTTGCCACTATAATTAAATTAGATTTATTTAGTAAAATATACTTATATTTAAAACAAGCCATTATAAGCTTTTGATAACAATCAGGACGTTTGATTGTAGCTACAATGGCTACGAAGTGCTACGAACATTCTTTTTACCTTTACTGCATTTTAACAAACTTCCTAATTTTTATATTAGAACTGGTATATTCTATCTTCGTATAAATAAAAAAAAAATCTTTTACAATCTGCTTCTAGTGTGAATATAATTTGATTAAAAAGTAACTTAATTAGCACGCAATACTTGCCCTTTAGAGAGAACTCACCGTAAGCTTCCTAATAATTTCTCGCTATTAAGATACGTAATTGAGCAGACAGTGCTATTTGAATAGCAAAGCAAGGCAATTTTTATGTAACACGAACGTGATAGTATCGCCTCAGTAATTAACCGTTCAGTTTAGTCAGAGCCGTAAACGATTCCAACTTGTACACGAATAAAATCATAATAAATAATAATGAATTGAGCATTATAAAAGTAATGTTTAGTATTCAGTTTTATTTATTTGCTATTAAATGGATGGCCTAGTTTGATCTATTTCTCTTTTGCAAGAAAAAATAGAGTCGAATTTTGAGTCTGCCAAAACATATATTTCGTAGACTCGTCTGATCTAGGTTTAAACATTATTCAATTTACTCACTCATAGTTAAGTGAGTAGTTTCAGAGATTACCCCCTACATACAAACACACAATGTAAATTTTGTGAAGTAATCTGTTGTATGTATTGGAAATGTTCTGAAGACTTTTTACCTGGTGCCATCTTCACATTTCTAGCACCACACTGATCTCTGACTATTTGGAGCTTTTTACTGAAGCCGCCTTAGTCGGCCACCCTGTTATAATTGCTATTGAGTTTTTTAATTTGAAGAAGTAACTACCCATAAATTTATCTTTTAAATTCTTTATCAACTCAAAATAATTGGGTTAAAATCAAAGCCTATCCAGTTTAAGCCCAGAGACCGGATCTTAAAAGCTCAAAGCTTCTAAAGCCATCCGTAGATATCCATAGAATCATAATATGCATAACATTTTGGACAGAACCAAACTACTCTGCATAATCTATTTAATAATTACATACACCTATTGTTTTTATAATAGCCCGTCCACGTTTCCTTTCATTTCAATCAAATTGTTAAGCAAGTGTTGTTTTAAAAACACCGTGTGTTACAGTGGGCGAGCGACGCGACCGTCGGTCGGTCGGTCGGGCGCGGGCGGCGGCAACCAACGGCGCGCAATGAGAGAGATGTTATCGCATACAACCACTGAGTAATTAGTCGTTTCATTTTAGTCGCGTCGCGTTCGGTCGGTTACGATAACTTGACTGCACGGTGTGTCTGTATGCACTTTTTTGAATTAATTTCTTTGTATCGATTGATTCGTTGTGCTATGGGACAGGTTGATTGTTTTAATACCACTGTAGTGTGTGTAATGTTACAGGGTAGTTTTAACCGATTTTTTATTTTAAAATTCTAACGAAAATCGGTATCCCGGTTTATTTTCGATTTTGGCCTAGAAAATGGGTACTTCTTAACATCAGTTAGTTAATAATTAGTAGTTTAATTTACATAAAGTACCGTAGACCCACATTCATAAAAGGTTACAATTTAAAAGCTTTTATTTTATTACCTAGATATTATCTAGGAGCATCATCCGCGCGCGCAACGTTTTTGACAAGCAAATTGGATAATGCGCGGGAAACGCTGCGTGTCGCATTGTTCTGCCAGAGTCGTCGGATTGTCAGAGCTGTTTTTGGATTTTAATCTGCCATTTTGTGAAATTATGGAAATGAAATGGACGTTTCGCGGTTAGCTGCCTCCGGGCACCAACTCACCTTGCCACTGGTAATGTGTGGCGCCATTTTGTAATTTTATTGTTATGACTTTGAATTAGTATTATAATGTGAACTAGAGCAGTTGATCTAAATTTTATTCATACGAACCCGAATATTACTGTAGCTCTAACATCTAAAATATTTACTCTTATCTAGAAATTCCTATTACTGGTTTTCCTACTAACAGCAAATATGTCATTAGACTGTAAGCGGTATATAGGTAGGTAGTACCTAATGCTATGGTTCCTAGATAAAATACAAAGTTACCAGTCTGTCATTTTAGCTTTCAAAATAACGTCAGTAAATATCCATTATGCGGCTAACTTGTGTTGGTAATGAGTCCGCGATATCAGCCGTTTTGTAGCGCGTAATCGCGATATTATCGCTGCTCCCCCTTCCCTCCCCCACTGCTCGTGGTGGAGCCCCACCCCCGCCCCCACGTTTGCACCGGACCGTAGCCCCCTCCGGACTCTCGCACCACTGGTCAACTGCTCATTTAACTCTGTTGCAAGCGTTAACTTATGTCACTTCAAGTGTATTTGCAAGTTATAAAAATATAATCATAACTTGTACTTGTCAATTTTTATGGAGAAGATAGTAGTTACGCGTACTTAACTCACTCTAAAACCTCATTAAATTTATTATCGATGAAAATTTTTAAACGAACAATGAGTCCCTCGACTAATTTAAGCGTCATACATAGGTAATTATCATATAAACTGGTTTAATTCTTAACTTCACGTTCACGCATCAAAATTTTCAAATTATGAATAATGAACTTGGATTTTAAGCTTCGTTACGTCTTGTCAGATAAGCGAGCTTTTGTGGAGAAAAAAGACCGATCGTAAAAAATGATCTTAATTAATGGGAATGTAGAATAATTAGTTAACAATATATAAATATAATTAAAATAATTATTTACCCTTAGTTGTAGGTAGGTACATTCCATAAATGTGATTTTAACGATGAATTAATTAATAATAGTTCAGTAAGGGCTGACCTTTCAAATGCCAAATATGCATTATTTTAGCTTTTAATTTGAACTGTTTTTGAATAGGCTTTCACACTATAATTATTATTATGTATCTATACCGATTGAAAAATAATAAATAGGTACGTAATACCTAAACCTACATAAATATGTGAACATACTTTTTTTAAATCATTTTACAGCTTCAAAGCTATTCGTAGCATTTGTAATTTATAAAATGTAGGTCACATCTAACGGGTCTTGACTCTTTGTTTAAAGATTATTTTGTTTATTAATTATGTAATTACTTTGACAGTTATTAAGATATATAACTACTCGTTACAGCGTGTCGGGGGGCTTCTGTTACGTGTATAAATCCGAAATTCGTCTGAAGCAATGATGAAGTTATTGAAATTTTAGGATTTACCGCGTGCCACGTAGACATCAGTTAAAAAGAGCTTAAATGTCCTCAGTCCAGCCTTATTTAAATATAATCAATTAAATTACGTTGTTCTAGTTTAATCCCCTGAAATAAAATAGATACTAAAATTTGCTTGGGGGTACTATTCAAAATATACAAGGTCATTTTTTAACTATTAAGGTTCTATATTTATTATATTTTATTAATACAACTTTGATCACATACCAATACCTACCTGTGTTAATAAAAATAAATTGGCCAAATGCGAGTTAAACTCGCGTGGAGAGGGTTCCGTACATGTTAAACTAAGTTCCATAAATATTTTTAAATCTGACCCAAATTTGTTGATGGTAACTATAAAAAGTATTTTTTTTTTTTGAAAACGTGTTTACTAAAAATGAAACCTAGCTACATCGATTTATCGCTCCCGAAACCCCCTGCATACCAACTTTCATGAAAATCGTTGGAGCCGTTTCCGAGATTCAGATTATATCTATATATCCATGAATTGCAGGTTTAAAGGTATTAGATAGACTTCTTATAGGTTTTCCTGTAAATTTTAGTAAAAATTAGGTAAAGAACTATTATCTGAATTTTTTTCAAAATGTTTGGCCCAGTAGTTTCGGAAATAAGGGGGGAGAATGGTCAATTTTCGCCAATTTTTCGCCTATTTTCTTAAATGACTTCAAAACTATTTATATCAAAATTCAAAAAAATATATATTTGAGATCCTCACAACAAGCCCTTTCATTTGATATGTTTCACAATATTGTCCGCAAAACATTTTTTTAAATTTTCTAGTTTACCCCCCAAAATTAGCCCCCATGTTTGAAATTCATTTATTTACGTAACACGTCCATGTTTGGGTTACCGACTTACATATGTGTACCAACTTTCAACTCAATCCAGTCCAATATTTTCGGACAGACAGACAGACGTACGAGTGATCCAATAAGGGTTCCGTTTTTTTTTTCGGAACCCTAAAAAAGATAATCTTCTTACATATTTACTTAATAATCTTTATAATATGAATCAATTGTAATTAAATTTACACCTTATCTTAACGCAGCTAGGCTGAGCGTCACCCTAGGCATTGTGCACGTTTGTCGGTGTGTGTATCACTAATTGCCGCGTCCGGCGGAAGTGGCCAGTTCCGAGGCTGGTGTCAGGTGACGGGGCCCACCTGTGTGCAACGCATTGTCAAACGCACACACTCACAAACACAACCATATCACTGTAAACATAATGTTTTCCAACTAAATTCTTTTACGGGCACAGAGTTTTTGGACAGTCACTTTTAACCAAAGAATAAAGAATATACTACGTACTACTTTTAACATAAATCTAAATGGGTGATCGCAAAGATATAAAGAAATGTATGCCGTTATATTACATTTTGTTTATAAAATTTTCGTTTATCTTATGAAAATTTTCATACCTAGCTCAAGTTTGGTTTAGGATTAGAGGGCCGAGTTAAGAATATCCCAGAATGATATATTAGTGCTCTAGCCAGGTTTGCAAAATAACAACAAGGGTCAATATAGAAATCAAGTAAATGATTTTTTTTAAAACACGTCTGATATTTTTTTCCATTACAATTTCACCGAACGTATCCATTTACATAGTTATTACTGTAGACGATTGTACCTATTAATACCTCGCATGTAACAGAGGCACAATGTGATTGTAACAAGTCAGTGTCACCGCAGCGCAGACACAGTAGGTACAGTATCACCGGTTACACAACATTGTAAACGAAACGTTACACAATGCGCATGTGTGCTCAGTTAATTAGCCAGCCTTTGATTCCACGATTACAACCACAATTAACTTTTATTATCAAGAAGTTTTAAATGCCAACAAAACAAATAAAATTGTTGGGAGTTGATAATGAATGGATGAGAAAACTTACCAACGGTTATGTTGTGATGTAAATGAAATATCTAGCTGCTATGATTTAGAATTATAGGTTAATTTTCATCAGAGTATGGATAATTTTCTGTGTTACTAAAAATATTGCTTTTGCTGACATTGAATTCATCACAAATACGCGAACTATATGAGCAAGATTTTGAATATAGCTCGCG
Source organism: Tethea ocularis (assembly GCA_963555595.1). Lineage (NCBI taxonomy): Eukaryota > Metazoa > Arthropoda > Insecta > Lepidoptera > Drepanidae > Tethea > Tethea ocularis. The sequence continues at coordinate 9,658,118 of OY741960.1, read as the reverse complement.
GCTGAGGTGTGTGAGCCGGTTCAAAGATTGAGCTGGCAGATCAGCTCAATTTGTTTATGATACGCGCGCCCACTTACCTACTGCGAGCCTCGCTGCGAATCGAGCCAACTGAACTATAGCTATATGCTATGAACTATAGCTTAATGGGTCAACCCCGTGTGATCAGATACAAAGCTGAGTTACACACCTATAATTGCCATGATATTAACATCCTCCTCGAGACATGTTTAAACATTATTTTTTAATTTTATCTACCTCAAATTAGCTAATAAGCTGTAAGTATTAGGTTAATTGCCTATTCATTCACTGTAAGCAGCATTCAGTTTACATTATTCATGTAATAAGTTGGTAATTATGTTTGAATGATGTAATTGAGTATTTTAGTCGTCAAAGTCATACATCAAACCCTCATGCATGACTTTCAATTTGCAGGAAAAAAAAACGTTACAACTTCGGTCAAGAAATGTCGTGAGTTAATGTGTCGACTCGGTCGGCGCCGGGAATGTTCGCCATTTTGTTTTTTTTCTACTCCCCCATAATTACGTAATTAGTGCCGATGAATTGGAAATGCATTTACGTTGTGGTCCCTTTTGTCTGCGCTTGTCGAGGTGCGCGCGCGACTCACTTTTGTTTAACCATAACAGCTGTTCTGTGGGTGGTTAGTTTTGCAACATTCTGTCCTGACTTTTGACGTTTTTTGAGATGTATGTACTACTATCCGACATTACAATGTTGCGATAAAGCATTGAAATGTAGGTATAGATATTTATTTTGGAAATATTTAATTTTGCATTTTTGATTAAATATAGATGGGTATTTGGTATCGTTTGCTTTGCTTTTATCTGTCTTCACCACGAAAAATATTCCAAATAGCTGGAAGCATAAAGTGCTAAATACTAACCATAAAATTTCAGCTTCTATCAGTGTCAGTGAACTAAGCTCTGCTGGCAGATATGCAACAATAGTAGATATCACGAAGATATACCAGTTGGCAAGGAGTTAGATGCTCTCTCTGACGGCCAAGCTGCAGGTCAATTTCCATTTCAATTTTTGGATGAAATCAGGTAAAATTGGAGCCGGAAGCTATATCAAGTACCTAAATATAAATTATCTCCTTGTAAAAAAAACACGATTACCTTTTACAAAAAGTAAATTAATTATAGTTTGAAAGTTATGATGGAATAAGGAAACTCACATCCATACCAACATGAACTCTGAAAACATAACACTCTTTTTTGGACAATCCTGTAAAACCTATAAAATACCATTTCTTTGGAAGCGGCGAGAGCCCTCGTTCACTATCGACATTTGGCGCTGTGGGGTCGGTCTGCGGTCACACGCAATTTAGTGTTGCAATGCTGATCACTAATTGATTCCCGACACTTGTACCTACATACTATGTGGATTTGTATATTTTGAATAGGGTAGTAGGTACCTACCTAATGACTTCTTACTTAATGGTTTTAATCGCGTCATATGCTCTCTAAGTTTAAGGGAATATTCCGTTTTCGAAATCTATTATTCTAAACATTTTAGGCATATTTTTTTTCAAGAAACGGATACAAAATATCTTGCAAAATAATACGAATGGAACAATGATTCGCAACAATAAACTAACTATAAATCAACCAAAAGATACGAGATAAGTACCTACGCCCCAGTTTATATTAGATTTATGGCATGATAATATTCCTTTTCAATTAGCACTCAATGAATATCGGCTGTTCAGCGGCTGGCGTTGCGTTGCGTCGCGTCGCGATCGAGCGGTTGCACGATTCGATACGCAATATCAACGCGCGAACAACAACCGATGGCTCCATTCATCATTATTATAAATGTGCCACACTCGCTTATTTACGGAAATCGATATTTTTTTCGGTATCGACTTTGAATGCTCGGCTTCGACACGTCGATAAACGTGACGGTATTGTAGAGGATGACCCCGGCATTGTCCGCGCGGCGGCCCGCTGAGCATCATTGACTCCCCGCTCCGCGAGCGTTACACGAAAGTGGGAACCGCATCATTAGTTCCGCATCTAGATAATATCATTTTGTAATTATTGATTATAAAAGGTCACGGTTATTGGTGAAAGCCATTTTAAAACAGACTGACTTAATTAATGATAGCGCTGCACTCTTTGTGGCAATGCTATTACTTTAATTATCAATAACAAAAGCGACAACAGAACGGTTACGTGCGCGGTGCGACCAATTATTCATCTGCCACCGTTATCCTGTATTACTCAATCGATCATTTCATCGGTTATAGAATAGAGCGGTGAGGCGATGCCAATGGAAGCGGTTGTTGCAATATTGATAAACGTCGACCGGCAATCAGTGGCCGGGCAATTTGCGAGCGATTGTCCGTGGCGAGATGAGAGTACATTGCACGCAAATTGGAAGCAGCCTATGCACGTACAAAACTGAGCTGTTTAGTGCTTGTAAAATAGTTAGTAGCCGCCTGTTATAATATATAATCTCTATTAGGAAACGTTAACCGCAAACCTTATGAAATTTCGATAAATAAGTTTGTTTCTGCGTACTTTGTAGTTAATAAGTATTGTGAGTCGTGGCATATCTACGGTTGAATCAATGTCTAAGTATTGTTATCTGCATGCATCAGCTAATTTCATCATTATTACGCACAAACATTGTAGTAGGTATTCGTATGGTATACCTCCCTAGGTACTCATTACCGACCTTATTATTATAGAGGGGATCGTGAATAAGGATCGAGCGGGTCTCTCACGGGGTCACACATAAATATCTAATGAGAAATACGATTGCGCAAGAAAATGATATCGATATCAATTCGATATTCGTTCCAAAGTACGCAATCACGAAAACAAATTTGCGTTCATTTCCTTTCCTTCGGAACAAACGTATAACGAATCCGGCATAGCAATATCTTTTATAAGGCGGTAGATCGTAATGGAAACCATTTCTCATCAATTTTCTAAATAAAGGCGCACAGAAGCCAGCGGATAAAACAAAGCGCAAGCGCTCACGACATAGATTGAGCTGAATTATCGCTTTACCGCAGAACACAATCTGCTCGCTGTGTTCTCACTATACATACATACAGACGTACCTACAATAATACGTGTAAGCAGAATATGTGTGCAGTGCAGGCTCGGCTGGTATCACACAGCGCCTCGGCGGCCGTACCGCCTTGTGCACTCAACTCGCCCAGAGATAACACGTGTGAATTATGTTAAATCTAGACAGTTTTTCTCTCTTTTATCAATTTATTGCTTAACAACACTTGGCTCTGATTAAATTTAAACAATAACTTGTAATCTTACGAAACGCTTCTCTGAATGGGAATACTCATACGGCGGGCCCGTACCGTATCGACCCGAGGCTTTACTGAACAAGCATTAAGGCGAAGATTAAAAGCTTGTATGATGTATTAACTTATTGCCAACACAGATAATAAAATCGTGGAGTAAATAAGGTCTTGGATTGATTTATTGATTTAGAAAATCACGCACCAATGGGCAGGTAGGTACTCAAGATTGTTCAGGACTTTAATATTTATAGAAACTAAGTTAGATGTCTCGTGAACTATGGATGACGTGCCATACTTGTCGATGTGGAACAAACATCAAATATACTCAGTAATTCCATCCGTTCTTCAGTGTGAGTGTTATTACCTACCTACTTATGTTGTATTCTAGCCAAACCATAAAGACCCATGAAGTGATGCGCCTAGGATGATAAACAACTTTGATGGAATGTTTAATTCGTGATCAAATTACATTACGTTTAATTTTGACGTTTCGAATCGATAACGTAAGCAATTTTTGAATAAAAAGTACAACAGTTCTATTACTTTTCTTGATTTTATTTTTAATGTTTATTGTAATGTATGAATGTACAGACCGCAATAAAGAATTAAGAATTGAGAATTTTAATGTATTGTAGAGAATAAAACCTTCAAATTAAAATAAATGTTACGATTCAATAGGTCAAAATGGTTCGTGCTAGATAGAGCTACTGGACTGGACGGATATAAAACAGTCTGGACTCGTATAAATTCCATCTATATCTAGTAACTTTAAAACGAGCTATTGTTGCATAAATATATTTATTTCGTGTATCTCGGAAACGGCTCTAACGATATGGACGAAATTTTGTATTTAAACAAGCTTTTTCTTTTTAAGTTTATCTTTGTCTTTCTTGAAAAAACAGATTACTTACATAAAACATAAACACCTGAGCGAATCGCGGTCGCCCAGGTACTAGATACAATTTTAGAGCCTCTAATATCTAGGATAATTGAAAATATGAACAACAAAAATACGCTCTAAAGTATTTTTCATAAGCAAATGAGATAAGTATAGCTAATTTTGCTGTCACATCTACAATAAAATTAATACTCACAAATGAATGTACAAAAGAATTACAGTAATTCCAGCGACGGGCAATCAAAATGTCGTGTAACAAAACCACCGGCAAATTGGGTGAAAGTGTGACGCTAATATTCGTACACATGACAAATGGCCGATCTTACTCCTTGACTAATACCAGCAAGTATAATGAGCTTCAAATCAAATGGCGAACAATTCGTTGCGTCACCTAGCTAAAGTCGATGTGCGTGTTAAGCCAACATTACCTAGATGTTAGCAGTCTAAGGACAAACCAGTTTATCAAGGAATCTAAGGAACGATTATGTAACTTAAATATTTTTTATGACTAATGAATTTTTTTAATAAATATCGTGATCTAATGTGCAACAACAGTGTAGAAGGAGGAGAGGAGTCTTGTAAGAGAAATCGTAGGCCCTATACTTTATTATTGGTTAAAAGGTAATCTAACTTTTATTTTATTTAATTTTCATTATTTATTAACAATAATAAGCTTGCAAAATGCTAACAAATGGTTTGCAAAGCGCAAAAATGATTTGGAAATAGTTAGGTAAAATATAACTAGTCTAAGTATTAACATTATAAAGAGGTTGTTAGCATGGATATAGGACTCCTATATACCTCCGAAAAGTACCTCTAATACCTATAATAGGAGGTACTTTTCGGAGCTACTAATCCAATCTGTTTTTTTTTCACAAATCCTGTTAGTGAAAAAAAAATATTTTTGTTAGTGAAAGCAATTTTCCGTTCCGAATTTTATAGGCTACTTTTCATCCAAGATTCATGAAAGCTGTTAGTAACAGAAACAGAACTAGTAAGTTTCTAAAAAATAAGATCTTTAAACCCATGGAAACATCAAAAGGTTAAAGTTACGGTCAATTAAATTAACTACTCGTCTTTTTAACTTTTTAAATAATCATTTCAACCACTCTAGGGAATCATCATTTCAGCATTCATTGCATTGCATTCATATTCTCAACTTATTTATGGAAAATTTTGACGACAAAACTATTTTATGAAACTTTGAATTTATTTTCTTCTTCCACTGAGGCCCGGCTGTGCAATGAAGAAGCGCCCATATTATACCCCCACCCACGTACCATGTAGGTACGTGGGTATTGTAGGTAAGTTTACGTACGTACTGACCGCGTAACCGGTCTGCAAGTCGTAACGCATCAGTTATCCACGCGTCATTTCCACGTAAGAAATGTTAAAATGTGTCCACGTAATCCCCACTCCCCTCAATAACGGCAGCCGTCTACGGTAGCCGCGTGGTGCGCGGGCGGTAGCACCTATTCCATTTTTATTACCTCTTTCTTACGCATCAACATAATAAAGGTTGCTGTTTATGTTGTATTGTAACTAAGTAATTCGACATCGACACTGTCATATATTTTTTTATTAAATTATACTTTAATAAAGAAGTATATTTTTCACTTATACAGAGTTATTTATTAATCACCTGCAGTGCTTTTACTTTGGACCTAAGTCTGAAATCCCAAAAAGTTTTGATCAAGATTAAAAAAGAAAATTTGTATGAAAAGTTATAATTTTTTTTCGTAATTTAAAGTTTAAGTACCTACTGCAGATAAATAAAAAACCTTGTACGTGTTTCGAAGAAATACATTTCTATGCCAGAGTTTTCTCAGTTTAAGTGCATATATACCCAATACGTGGTAGAGTCAATTGCATACTAATAAGTACGTAATTACTATAATGTTATCGGGGCCTAAACTGAATAATGATTTTTGTATTTTTGGATTAGACCCCTCCTTTCCTACCCTAAACGAAAACCTATAAGTACAAGATTTATTTTTTTAAGCATAATTAAATCAACCTGTCAATAATAATATATCAATCTAAAAATATCTGCAACCGAATTTTTAGATTAACATTTTCCTTGTATAGATAGGTACCTACTGCATACGCACATTCACTTTTACGAAATTGAGTGGGCAATGAAATAAATCGAGCATAGAAATTATCACGATATTATTAACTTCAAGGTATATAAAATACATGTGTTTAGAATATTGATAGCAATGATAAGTAAGAATGCTATTTAATATTGTGACTTTATTGAGAGCTGCATATTTGATATCGAAGTGGTACATTCAGCATGTGCACAAAATAAAAAGTACCCAGAAGATAATCTCTCGACATTAGTATGATACCTTACACACACACAAAGACATTACTTATTACGCCTCCTTAGGTGTCTCATACAGCTTAAGCACGGGAGATAAAAAAAAAAAACAATGCCATCCAAGTATGTGTGAATGTAGAGCCCTTTTCGTCACTTCTTTCTTTTATAGTAACTGTATTGTGCGAGTCTGCGTGGACGGACTATGCCATCGCCAGTAGCATACTGTCACAGTAGCGTGTCTAACAAAGCGACACCTGCGCCTGCGACTCTAATGGGCCGGCCAAGCTCTGTCTTACAGTAATACCATGACAGATTCGAGTTATTCTCGCCCTTACACGTTTACCGCACTTACGTGTTCCCTAACTACCTGCACGAATCATCAGCCTGTCATTTGTCAACTGTTTAGGTACTTATGTGGCTGCATATAATGTATCTGCTATATATTATCTCGTAGGCGAAAACTTATCACAACATCGATGTAAATATTCTAGTTTTTTTTTTTATGTACCTGTTAATATTCTGGAAAATAATATAAATAATTAATGTGAATGGTAATGTTACTGAAGTAGCTTTATCACCTATCTAGGTGTATAAATATTGTCAGTTTTAACGTTTTCATAAAATAAATAGGTATCATCTGGATTTCTTATCAGCTTGTTTTTTATCAGTTGTTTACCAGCGCTTAAAATGCCTCACAAGCGGGGTAAAGCTTTTTTTTATAATTATTGTACTTCAATGTTTGTGCCATAAAATATAATATTTGTGTTTTTCTATATTGTATTGTGCATATTTATAGTTTTAACCGGAGTTTGATAGTACTTAACTCTAGCTAGAGTAACTGCTACCTGCTATCAAGTAAGTACTTATGTTAGTTGACACCGATTTACGTAATCCCTTTCAGATAGAACTTAGATATGATAACATGTGGGTACTTAGCTCGTTGACATCTGGATCCTGTCACGAATATCATTCGTATAAAGGTAGGTAAATCTAACGAATCCTATTTCTTTTTATATTACTTAAGTATATGCTTTTCAGAAACGTGCTTAATGGATATTTGTTATATAATCAAGTCCTCACGTAAAGTGTGGAAACAGGTATCAATTATTATCAGTCAGTCTCAGTAAAATCATAATAAATATAGGAGAAAACTTATGCTCAAAGGAAATTTCTAAATTATAGGAATCGCAGTTTTTTTCGGTATGAATTCCAAAATTTATAAAAAATACTAAATCTATCTAACACTTTCATAATGAAAACCATGCTCTTCCATAAAAGGAGAAGCAAAGAGAAATCGTCGGTTGCATTGCATCAAACTTCTTAATAATTTAATCTCGTTCACATGAACTGAGTCGCTCGCTCGCGCCCGCGCCTGCGCCGGTGCCTGCGCCGTAATCATCGAATATTCCGTATCTAACTACAAGTTTATACCGCGCGTTATCATCGGCGTATAATGAGTTATGTGGGGACTTCATTGCTCGTTTTGTGTCCATCACGAGGTATCGGCGAAGGGCGTCATCCATCATCCACTGCGACTAATTGCCTGCTACCTCGGTTCGGCTCTCTTATCCTTTTAATTCGTCCTCTGACGACCTATACGCGTTCGAGGTGAGCTGTTATGTTACGAATAATTGCTTGCGAGATACGTACCGCCTTGATTGCAGAATTAAAACGCGCCAGCAAAAAGTGAAGTGCATTAGTTGTTGTTAATATATTATCAACATTTTATATTTATGTAGTTGATACGTACATACGTGAATGGTTGATATTGTTAGGTTGATACAATTTATTCCTATATCTTTAAGTATTATAGGTATAAACGTTACAGCAAAAAGCCGAAGTGCGGTTAAAGTTTAGCCGGTTATAGAAGAAGGTAGGTACTGCCAGTTGCAGTTGTGACTAAATCTTAATATATAATGTAACATATAAAATCCCATCAAGGTATCTAAGTGATGAATTGGAGCTACCGGAATACACCAGTAGGTATTTGGCGCCAGATTTCCAGCTTGAATGTGGTGGCTAGCAATACTAAACCACTATCCAAATTCCTCATTAACCTTTCGAAGTTAACTATAAAAATATCGTTATGCCAAATAGTATGTAGGTATTCAAACGCTACAAAAAACAACAACATAATCTATTACAAAAAGCTAAGTCCAACAAACATGAGCACTTAATGCAATACAAAAATCGTGCAACAACAATCGTAAGCAATCCACTCGATCATTGGTACACTAGCGGTCGCTAGTCACGAACGAGTCCATTGCAAATAAAAATAAGCCGGAGGACACAGCGCTCCATCAAAAGGGGTAGCTCGATTAAGTGTCGGTTTGAGTTTTATTTGCCATGAGGGGCGAAGGGCTAGGGGGGAGACGTGTGAGCCCGGCGCCGCATTAATCATTAACGCAGCCTGCCTAATGACACCACCGAAATGGGCTTGCTAGTGATGCCCTATGTTGTTCACGATACTTATTGACTATTATTTATCGAAAATATACTATGAAATAGTCATGCTTTCATGACTTTTTTTTTGTATTTTCATGGTAGCTAGACTCTGCTGAATAAAACAAAAATGCAGTCATTTATTTAATAAAAATACAGAAGTAAGTATTAATTAATCGTCTATTGGTAGTCAAGCATCTAAATGTTATCCATATTTTCACAAGCCAGTTGGCGCAGTTGGTTAAGACACCACCTATCACACCACTGGTCATGGGTTCGATTCCCATCCAGGAGAAACATTTGTGTGCATGAACATGTCTGTTTGTTCTGTGTCTGGGTGTAATCTATATATGTATGTATTTACAAAAAAAAGTAGTATATGTAGTATATCAGTTATCTGGTTTCCATAGTACAAGCTTTGCTTAGTTTGGGATCAAATAACCGTGTGTGAAGAATGTCCCAGGATATTATTTATTTTTATTTTATTATGTAACACAGAATGAAATATAGATGAAGCAAACTTAAGTCTTTAAATGAATATGATAAATCTAAGTAGATCAATACACAAAACAGTGTGAATACACCCACCCGCAAGCAAGACATTTAACTCAAAACTGTTTAAAATTCAAATGTAAATAATGTTACAGAATTTATTTGCTAAAGACAAACGGGTGGGTAATAAAAGTACATAATATTTGTTCATTATTTAATTTAAAACCATTAAAACTATATTATTTACTTTAAATTTGCGTTTGTGAGCAAGGCTTTTTCTTTACTGACCTAATTAATAAGCTTCATTACATCTTTTTACCATTTAAAACTTTTAATCATTTTTATCCACGAAGTCGGCAAACAATCTTTCGGCCCGCCTGGTGTTAAGCAGTTACCGTAGTCTATGGACGCTTGCAACAACCGAGGCATCTCAGAATAATATCCAAAGCTATTTTGCCATTAATAATAATCATATTCTACAAACTAAAACAATAGGTATTTATATTTACCAGCTATCGATAACAATCGTGGCACGTCGACGTCACTACTTCTAATATTAGATGTCGCTATTAACTCCGCAAAACGTAATTAATCGAATAAGTTTATGATTGATATAACCAGTTTGTGGGGCGCTTAATTCACTTTCCCAATTCCTATGGCCCAAGTCGCTTTTATAAAGTTATCCTTTAAGGAAATTGATTGGTTCCATCGCTACGTAACTGATTTTGTAATGAATCAATTCAATTACCAATAATACTCACTCCAGAGTTCGGGGAAGCGTCACTTACTCCTTCAAACTAAACAAAAGGAAAATTATAATCAGGTTATGTTCCTTTATGAAGGTACTGTTTTAAATTAATTTAATAATAAGAATCTACTTATTATCATAGTGAAAACGGCTACTATAAGAGGTATTAAATAGTAGGTAATTAGATGTTTGTGCAGTAATGATTTTATTATTTGAAGAAAAAAATCCGATAACTCATTTCTTTTATTCCCAATAAATACATTTAACAAACATTGATAGAGCCCTTTAGTAGTTTTAAAGCCCTTTCATGATATCAAAACATCATTAATGTTTCATATAATGCCATATTATTTATAAATTTGCCTATATTTGCGTGCTCCAGTCACATGACACACCTCGTGTAACCAAATATGTTCATTTAACACTTGGTGATCGAGTACCCTTGATGTAGAAGCATGAAAAAGGCAGTGTAAAAAGTGGGGGGTAGATAGACGATGGGGGGAGGTGGGGACGCAATTTGTAATATTTCACGAGCCAGTAGACGCTTATTAACTAGGCGTGCAAAAAATCGACGCCACAGAGGTACGCAACCTTTGGTACCTACCTACATTTAAAATTAATACAATTTATCTAATTGATGGCAACATTTTTTTTAGTTTCATATTTAACTAGCTGTTCCCTGCGGTTTCACTCGCGTTCCCGGGATAAGAAGTAGCCTATAACCTTCGGGGATAATATAGCTTCATATTACTTATCTAGTTAAAGAATTTTTCAAATCGGACCAGTAACTCCGGAGATTAGCACGTTCATGCAAACAAACTCTTGAGCTTTATTATTAGTATATAGATAAGTCATTAATAAATATATTAGATCATTTTGTATTACGAAAGGAATCAACAAATTAATATGAAATTCTTTGTAAGCCCAACTTTGTAACCCAAACGTCATACCTGCGTTATGTGGTTATAATCTAGTTGATGGGTGTAAGTCGACACAAGAGTACGAAAATTATTTTTGAAAAATGTGCCCAGCACCTGACTAATGCAAAAAGTCGTATCTAGTCAGGAGCCAGAGTACTGCGGGGAGGAAAAATAACAGAGTCGGACTCAGTATTCGACTTGTTTGTATTATTATCGAGAAACGCACTGCACCAGAAAGTTGAAGTAGCTGCATCTAAACTAATACACGTTTCTCAATTTAAAGCTTGGCTTGACTTTAGTTTTTGCAATAAAAATGAAAACACTCATCAAAGTGACATCAGCCCATTGAATTTCTTCTCGTCAGTAATTAAATATTTTCAATGAAAGTAGGTTCTATTGCCATATCACAACCTAGTACTGCACTCGGCACAGACCTACTGATATATCAGCCTTATACTTCTGAGATTTAGGGGCATTTAGATAGATTTGACATGATCTAATGAGGTAGATATAAGTACTACATGCTTACAATTTGATTTCGTAGTAGGTAGGCCTAAATCGAAAAAAGTAACATGGGAATATTTTTTTTTTTACAAAATTATCCTCAAATGATACTCTTCAACATCCCAAATTCGTCCCAGTTCTCATAACTTTTACTGAGAGATTATTAATCGGCTGCCGGGGCGAGGGGTGAAGTGGGGGGACACTTAGCCGCCGCTCACCGCCCGCCACCGCCCGCGTCCCACTCAATAAATAGCTCTTTCAACAACTAAGCTTTGCAACTGAACCGTCACAAATGCCTAAACTATTTCGTTGATGTTGGGGAAAATTGTGGAAAACAGACAGTGCTAATGAAAATGTAATTGAAATTAAATGTCAACTTCAAATGAACTCTTAGGAACTCCTGGATATTAGTGGCACTATTATATGAAAGAAGATACAAAAGAAAGCTATAGATCACTTTGAACTGAAAGCCAAGAATACTTCAAAGCCAAATCCATTTAGGCTCTAGCTATTTAGGTACCTAGATCTTCTTTCGCATTTATAATATTAGGATAGATAGAGGATAATGAATGTGTCAATGTTGTATCCTTGAATCAATCAGCCCGTTGTATCATAGAGAGTATACTTTACGAGTTGAGGTACACTGCTAAAACGTTGGTCTTATACAGTTGGTCTATTACACAAGTCCGGGTCAGCCACAATGGAAAAGCTTGAATGAATCCAGCAAAAAACTAAACTAACTAACATAACTCTGAGTATAAGTTGAAATGGCAGCAGCATATTTGTCGCAGAATCGATGACATGCGAATCGTGCGTGCTAACCTGATGGAGGGCGGAAAGACTGGACAACTACTGGGAAAATCCTTTGTCCAGCATAGGATGTCCACAGCTCGATGATGATCGTATAATTATTTATTTTTCTATGGTCCTAGGTGGCCTTAACATCTACCTACAGCATCTGTAATTCCAACTATCCTGTAGTCCACAATAAACTACATTAACTTTGTCTCTAAGATGTCATTGAAAAAACTACTTACTGAAAAAAACCTTATTGGAAAATATTCTTATATAAAAGCGTTTTACCTAAAGTAGGTATTTAAAGGGGAAAATAGAAACGCCCTACTTACGAGTAGGCACTGTGAACCGTTTAAGCTATACGTAGAGACATTAGCATAACTTTACTGCGACCAAGTTCTATCAGCTTTTATCGAAAATAAAGCTAACTCTGTTCTATTGTGATAAGGTTGATATTTGATATACGGCACTTGAAAGCTGCTATGTCGTATCTAAGTGCGTAGGGCGGGCCGCCCAAACGTTTAGCGACCGTTTAACGAAAGCCTCGAGGTACTTGTAGGTGCAGAGACACACCCACGAGGGCGAACAACATTCGTATAGGTAACCTATGGGAAATTTAATACTTTTCCTTTTTCTAAATTGTATATTACATAATATATTAGATTTCATTCTATAACAGTTCATTGCAAGGTCAAAAATCATTCCTTGTGTAAATTACATAATAACTCGGGAAACAATATTAAATACTCATTGCTTTATCGTTTTGTATGTAACTGCAAAAACTGCAAAATATCACCACACCGACTCATTTAATTTACATTTATAACATTACCAGAAAGAAGTGTTATTTTAATATAGGTCTTTTAAATAATTCAGGTGTTAGGTACTTGGCAGTCAGCATCGCACGAGGCCGGGTGGCGCTTGCACTCTTCCAATTTAAAATGTCATTTATTTGTGCGAATGCAGTACCGCCTCTGGTGCATACTACGGTCCACATATCATGATACAAGTACCCCTAAATAATACTAAGTCTAGCTTTAGAAAGAGGATGACTTTGTGGAGCGTACTCCCGACTCTATCACTGGAAACACTAAAAAGACTGTCAACTCAACGACATAACGTCACATAAGTATAAATGACAGGTACGACGCTCTACCAAGCCGAAGGTGGTTGATTGTCTCCTTCATAAACTGGTTGTGTAATACGATGGGACACATATAACTTGGTTGAAAGGCATACAGGAGTACCCAGATACTACAGGAGATATCCTTCGAGCATTTTCCTTTTGAATCACCATTTTATGTAAGTAGTTGTTAAATAAATATAAATAGTCAAAAGTATCAAGATGGCAAAGTCGACATACAGTAGGGTGGTGTAGCGAGTAACGAAGGCGCGTTTGATATGTTAATTCATATAATTTCATACCTTTTCACTGCTTTTACAAGTTGTCGCGATGCGCTTTTCGTACGAATATCTATCTGCTGAATGTTTAGTGTAGAAAAAGCAGGACTTTTGTTGTTAAAACTATTATAGGTATATTTATATATTTTGGAAGCTATACAGACCTATATACCATAATTTATCTGTTTAAGCAATCCCGGGATAAAGTAATTAAATAATAATTTGTAACCAAAATTTTCACGAAATTAACCACGGCAGTACATTGGTCTTACACGGACAGCTTCATTTTGAACGATATTGCAACTTTAGAGCAACACTAATGTTTTTGATTAAAAATTTAAGTATTTTTTTTAAATATATAATATACCTACCTAGTATATCATTCCGCTTCTAGAAATATGCAAGTAATTAGGTAGGTAAATCGGTATTCTGTATAGGCTCTCAAAAAGGTCTTCTTACGTCAGCAGACAGACAATCCACCTGATGATGATAAGTGATCACTGTTATACTATACATTACTTACCTACAGAAAAAACACTTGATAATTTAGTAGACGATGTAGGTATAACAATAGTTCTCTCTAAATTATGACTTATTTAATGTTTCATAATAGGTGTTTGTGTGAGCACTCACTAAACACTATACAAGCCTGTAAGATATAAAATAAAAGTATCAACACCATTAAATCCGCATAAGCTCGGTTAAATGATAAAGTAGTTAGAATCAATTTGCGACACTTCTCTCGCGATACAATAATCTAATTTTAATATTTAAAAGTGACAACATTAAACCCACGCTCGCTCTTCTCTGTTTTCATGTTCTGAATACGTAATGAGTACATGAAGCGCGCGAAAAGGCGGCCATATTGCTTTTAGCACCCTTTAATGGAAAATATTTGAGAATAAAATGAACCGTCCTGATTAATGTGTAAATGAAGTGAATTGATATTTTAGGAAGTGTTTGTAGATGCTTTACACGAGACTGATGGCTTTAAATATTTAAGGGGAGCTCTTTATTTGTTAAGGAAAAGGTATTCTGATTTGAAAGCTGAATTTAGTTAGGTTGGTAGGTAGGTACGATAAGCCAAAATGGGCAAAATCTCAAATCTACGAGACAACAAGCAAGACACCCTAAAAGACGTCGGCTTCGTAAAAAACTCTACTGTCCTTATTGTGTAGGTACTTATTACGTAAAATAGTGGAAAGCATGTCTTGAATAATTCAGGTTTTAACTGTTATAAGATGTAAAAGAGTAAGGATATATATTAAAAACTGAAGAGTTTGACTAAACATGGTTTTAACTTTCTCACGGGGGGTAAGGTTTCGTACATACATACCTAGGTATTTTCAATCATAATACCTATTCTGGAAAATTTGGCTGTGAAATAGCAAATCGTGTAATGAGTACTGCTCATTAGCCCTAAAAGTACAATCCTACAAAATTAAATAAGTATTCAAGTTATTGAAAATCAATGTAAGATAGCTCCTAAACATTTCAGTGTCATGTTACCTCAAAGCAAAGTAAGGTCGTGTTACAAATCCTCAATTAGTAAGCATACAGCTCAGTTTATGCCGGCATTTAAATTCGTTAGAAGCGGCCAATGTTGTGTTTGTTCGCGGTATTGTCATAGATCAATAAAAAAATAGACAGTACATCTACATTTCATTTTATTCAAAAGGTAACATTCATAATCTTATTTAAACATAAATTTACGACCGCATAAGTAAATCTGTGTAGTGATAAACCAATTTAGTTTTTAAAGGTGTATGAAACATAATCAAAAGTCGTCGGATAGCATAGAGAAACTGTTTATTTTTGTGAACAGTTTTGATCAATCGTGGTAATATGGCTGAAGATGGAGTCGTAGCTCATAAGTTTGGTCGCGGCATTCAACATCACTACCACTGAGATCATTGCATTGAAAAAACTGGTCTAACATTTTTAGTTTGTATGTAAAACAATAATTCACAACTGAAAACTCTTCACAACTTACCTACATACTATTACTCCAAATAGGTTATTACTCTTGCCCAGTCTGAAGTTAACAAGATCTTTGAGCCACCATCAATTGCGTATGTGAGTTGCGTAGCCCGCTAAGTGGATCTCCATTTTAACTCCTGAAACAAGCCAGCTGAGGCTTTCAGTCGGATCTCGGCATTTGCATGATTGGCATAACGCTGATTACTCCCCCCTCTCGCGTCTCACCTCATGACCCCGCCCCGTCGCGGTTTACTTCGCAAAATATCTTGTATTCATACATAACTCCTAGTAAGTTACGTAAACGTATGCAAATTGTCGTTTTTGAGCGTAGGTATGAAGTAGTGTATGAGTTTCATTTCGTTTGGATTTTGTGTGTGTGAATAGGTACTGTATTATTATATAATTTTAATAGATATTACCAAAATTATTTTCCTCAAAGATAACTCATTTGTCCAAAATGGCTATGCACTCTTTCACTCAGGATTACTTCTTTCGCTATATTTGTCTCTTTTTGGTGCATGCCAGGTTGCATGTCCCTTACATAGGCGATTGTTGATAAACCCACATAATATTATAGCAAACTAATATCCGCAAACTCTATGCAGGTGTGAAACATACGTAAAGGTGTACAGCAGCATGGAGTTATTACGTTTTTTTTTTACTGGTAGTTGGTGTAATTATACATGTGAAAATAATTATAATAACAATACTATACCTACATGATGAAATATGTGAACTCCAATGAATTAGTCACTAATTATTTAATAGTTACTCAATAAGCCAAGTATGTCAGGTCAAAGATGGTAAATATGTATTGTACTTAATGGTTGAGATTGAAACATAACAGCTATCTCCCCACTGTACGTCGCATCAGGCCCCGCACCACTGAAAGTGCTTCAGAAAGTGTCGTTTATGTACTCAAAGCATATGCAAATGGATGTTTTAAAATTTTAGGGAGCGAACACCACTTTAGTCCCTGAAACACTTGCAAATATCAAAATGTAAATTTACCCTTTTATGTTTACAAATCTTATAAATGAAAGCGTTCATTTTATTTACTTCAGCCCAGCAGACATTAGAGGCCATTTTGAAACGAAACTAAAATTTTTAATCGCTGTAAATAAGTAAAAGCTGCACAATAAAAAAAAAATTAGTATAGACCCTCATCCGAGGCATTAGTTAAATTGTATATAGATATGCAGGTACTATCCATTTGTAAGTATTTACCCTTTACATTACATAAACATTAGGTACAAAACATTCAGTTGTATATAGTTTCACTTCTATACCTACTTTTTAGATAAATCATGATTTATTTATACGTAATCGAAGTAATGTTGCGCAATAAAGTGTTAAATAACTATGATTATGTTTTAGTCAATCTACGTTTACTGGCGGTAAGGAGAGAAGTAGGAAGACGGTGTCACTCGCTCCGGTGCGCGCGCGCAGATGCCGCGCTCTCAGCGGATTGGATTACCCGTGCTTATGCACACTAATACTATCTTAAAATACCAATCATGGTGTGAGAAAGTATTTCAATTGTAAAATAACCTATTGAAATCATTAAATATATATTAATTACTTCATCAAGAGAGTAGGTATGTGCGTAAGTATTGTATATAGATATAAAATAAAAAGACAATAATATTGCTGAAAAACATAAGAATTTCCCATACTATTTAGATTATATCATCATATTATAACACATATTTTTATCGACAACCTACCTTTCTTCATTATTTTTTGGTTTTAACAGCTACAAATCTCTTTTTTACATCTGACCGTTATGTATACTTAGAACGTCTTGAATATCATTGGATACATAATCATTTAGAATCGGTCTTCCGAAACATTTATGGTATCAAATACTGGTGATGTCGAGGTGTTGGTTTCACTGTGTCAGATTTTTCGTTCGTTTAAACTTGTTACCGACTAGTGACGCGAAAAACTCGCGTTACGCCCCATGCATATTAGTACCAAGATACCATTGTGTATCAGAATTCCCTAACATAACATCAATTCTTCATGAAATGTATCATTAGTTTTGTTTACCTACCGAACTTGTTGCTGTGTTTTTGACATTTACTTATGCTACATTGTACCTGTCCTTGTTTCAGTTAGATTTTGCATAGCTTTATACAGGTATAGAATGTCTCCTGGGTAACCAGTTACTCAACAAAACTATAGGGTTTTTATACCCAAACACAAGCTGCGTCCAGGACCACAAAACAGCACGTCTCTTACAATTTATGTCAATCAGTAGTAACATCGACTTCGAGCCAATGATTTGAGAGCCTCCAGCTCCTTGCATACTGTAACAGTTGATATCATGTTCACATACCCTATTAAACACGTGATAAGCATGTGTATTGACTCAGAGTTGACCACAACTTATTAATACTCGCGCTGGTATTTACATCCTTCTATGCAGTTGGTTGAACAAATTGACTGGAGTTAAAAAAAAAGTTTAATAAAAAGATCACTAACGATACATTTTTATAACGTTAATTAGGGTTTTTTAGCTAGTTAATTTATCAAAGTTTGTAGGGTATTTACATAGGATTTGATTACAAAGCTTAGGATATGCATTTTGTTGATTAACTTCCTTAGTAAACCTGTTTTAGGTATTGTGTGTTTACCACCTACTTAGGCCTATAAATAATTCAAAATCTTCAATTTACCCTATTGTTTTGAAATCTGTTCAATTTACAAAGCATTTACCTAATTAAAATATAATAATACATAATAATTTCTAATGTGCCACAGCACAGCCAGCTTCGAGCATATGTGTTCGCCTGCGGTCGCCGCGGCTCACTTGGTAAACGGACGTAATCTCGACTAAACACTGATCAACTGCCGTTTCCCCCCTTGTTCTGTGGTCGCTTTGCTGCCACGGTCGTATGGACTTCGATTTTGTGTAAAATATTTGATTGTATACACTTTACCATAATATATTTTTATGGTGCCTTACCAACATCAATTTACACCATAAATAAATATTCATTCAAATTTTTAGAACGCGCTATTTTGTCACTTCCAATTATGTTATTTATTTAAGGTCTGCCATCAGTTATTACAATCATACACTAACACATTATGTGTAAATACCTAGCGTCAATACACCAATTCAATACTAGCAATAATATTATTGAAATAATACAGAATTAAATAGAACTACGAAAACGACACGAAACTGAAAGTAATTTGTTGTAACATAAATTGTCGTAGACACTTGCTACGAATTATTTTGCGCTACGAATAAAAAATCCTACGCATTTTCCTTCACTTCTAGTTTCAGTAGCTTTTAATCAAAAAACGTAAAGATGTATTAAATAATAGTAAAGCTACATTAACTGGACAATTGTAAATCGATATGATCAAGTTAAACTATTGGTTAATGTATTGGTGACGCGTAAGACGAGACATCGTGCGGCTACCAGCTCACACACATCAATACTTTAATGAACACTAGGTATGTGAACACTGACAGCTATAATATCTACCTACTTTAGAATATATATAAAAGTCACTTTTCGTAGTTAGTATGGATAGTACCTATCTGCTGAAGAGCTATTTATAAGCTGATATACTTTTTACAGTAACTACCTACCTACCTAGATAAAAGTAACTCTGTCTGGATCAATCGATGTCACTTTTAATTGTATGCTGATTCCGATGTTATTTTACGAAAAATCACGATAAAAATAAAGCCAAAAACTATTCTAGTAGGTACCTACCCACATATACTTACACAGTTGGTACTTACTTAGTCTTCTGTAGGTATAGAATGAAATGTCGTTCAAAATACAACAATTAATATAACTGTACTTATCGCCGTTATCAGATTTCTACGTAATAGTAATTTCAAGTATTTATTTAACCCTATTTCAATAAATCAATCGTTTACAGTATTAATGTGAACTCACACGCACGTATAACGTTGCGTATGTTATCATATCACTTCGTGCAGCGATGTGTGCGTTACGGATTATGCGCACGCGCAATTTCGCAGTGTTCTGTATCGTCGTGCGACCGCAGGCTTCGTTCAGTTGATACAGAGAGCTCAAGTTACCAGGCCCAAGTGAAATCGCTTTGTAAAAGGACCATTGGCTTCTGGATTGACACTTTGTTGGGTTCCGTAGTCTGGACAAGGTAAAAACGTTACTTTACTTTGGACTGATAAAATTTAAATATATTATTCGTCTAAATTAGCATCAATAATTCAGCTATCACTACCATTTGCAGTCGCAGCGTAACTCAATATGCCATTTTTCTAAATAATATAGGTACCTATCGCAAATATATTTTTTATAAGTAGGTACTACTACTAGGTTTGGCCCCGCGGTCATAACCGCGTTCCCGGGGTAAACAGTAGCCTATTTTACTCTTCGGCGCGTACACTTCGTTCCGGACAATCTGTTGCTCTATTGTTGCGTTAAAAAAGGACATCAAATACACTTTTACCCCTAAGTCTGAGGAGAGACTTTGCCTCCGTATGTGTTTTCTACGCTTGTACAATGGACAGTGTTCTGAGGAATCGTTTAACCTGATGCCCACGGCTACCCTTTACCATCGCACTTCTCGCCATCGGCGGGGAGTCCAACCTCACACACTGGAACCTAAATGGTCTCGCACTGTGCGGTTCCAAAGGAGCTTCTTACCACGGACGCTAAAGTTGTGGAATGAGCTCCCCGCCGTGGTTTTCCAAAGAGACTACAGCATGGGGTTCTTCAAGGAGGGTGTGAGATTCTTGCAGGGTTGGCAGCGCGCGAATACACTTGGTGTTGCAAGCGTCCATATGCTACGGTAATCACTTACCATCAGGTGGGCTGCACGTATGTTTCTTTGCTGCCTTAGTGGTATACAAAAAAAACTTTATTAAATTATTAAGTAGGTATAGGGATGGTGGCATACATGTATAATAGTATATAGTCTGTCTGAAGGTTAGCAACGACCGTAGCTTATAGACTCAATGACTTCACTAAACTTTATATCAACTATCATGATCTACCTATACCTAGTGATAACTCAAATACCTATTTTCTTTTTGTTATATAACTATTCTAAAACTTAATTATGTTGTCATTATAACGGCAGCCATAATGTTGTGCGTTTTTCCGCCATAGGTGCCTATTTACCTCCAATAGTGTGTTTAGCGTTGGTTTGTGTGAGAGCATCGCCGTTAATTTGCTCATGAATAGTAACGACCGGGGAACCATTAATAGCCTGTTTTTGCTATCTATACTATGATTATGTTCTTATAAAACGGTTGTTTCTTGCTATAATTCAGTGTTTTACAAAGTGACTGCTCCAACTTAAATAGTTTTTTTTAATTGGAAAGCGTCTGAATAGGTTTCCACATCATTAGCTGCCATGCATGTAGACACGGATATACCTAGTGCTATACAATTGCTATTTTATTATTCATTGTGTTAACTATTAAGATCTGTGCTATTTGATCCTTCCTGTTACTTACCTACCTACCTACATGTTGATTAGTTTCACAACTGAGGCTTTATCTATTCTAAGATTTTACTCATATCATTGATGTTGAATTAATTTAATTAAAAACGTAATATTTCACTTTGTTATAAGGAGTAGGTTACCTAGGAAAACTTGACTGACAATCACAATGATCTATCAACGCACAACTCAAACCACTGTGTGGATCTGGCTGAAATTTGGGAGACAGATACTTAGCTATTGAGGCATCCGCTTAGGATTTGTGAAAATACAACCCCTAAGCGGTAAAATAGGGGATCGCGAATGAAACCGCGGAAGAAAATCGAAAAGTACTCACTTGCCTAAAAAAGGCATAACATATCCATTACAACAGCTCTCGGAGCATGGCAAGTGTAGACAAAAGAAGACTCGAGGCTTCGACCAATAATAAGCGCGGATTAATTTCATCACGTCATATTTATGTGATTTCATTGGCCAATGTTACGAGTCTTCTCTAGTCACTTACCATGTTACGGGGGCAGGAGCATCATAGTGTCTAGTATTTCCATTGTTACTCATATTTAAAATTCTAAATAAACTACATTTTAATTAAATAGGCACTCGCCAAATACAAATTACTTACCAACACATCATAGGTAAGTAAAAGATCAACGGCACAGCAATTATAATTGATAACGTTTTCTCATTCACTCAATTATAATAAATGGAGTGAATGTCGACTGTTTCCCGCTTTGAAACAATAACGATAATCAGATAGCAACATCTCGCGAACAATGACACCGCGCTTTTACTAGAGTGGCCATGAATATATAACTAAATGCAATAAAATTACGGGACAAACTGTACCACCTAAAGCTTTCCTTTACTGCCTATTTGAATATGCAATGATTTTTTTAATTAGCATCGCAATAAAACCTATTCGTACCTACATTGTAGGCAAGCACTGAATATTAAACGATTTCTCCCTTTAGTTCCAATCGTTAAACATTATAATATACGCGCTGACTACTGCCTTTTATCGCAGTCTGTTTGCCAACGCTTTTATTCTTACTTACAACCTATTTTAAGCACCACTCGAATATAAAAATGTTTAATTTTCCATCATGTGATAATTCCTACTAATATTAAAAATGTTACTGTTTGGATAGCTATGACTGAACTCAATCAATCACACGGCATCAACGGGCGAACAGGCTCTACAGACAGAACAGAAGAATATACATCATAATGGAATAAAACAAAGTTTATAAACGTAGGAGGCTTTCGGTAGACATTTCAACGTCAATACCGTCCTAATTCATGTCAAAAGAGTAGTCACATGAAGCTTTTAACCGAGTTCCCACGACGCTCTTACTGTTAACCTAACAGCCTATAAGCGGTGTACCCATAATACTTAAAAATTAAAAGTTATTGTTTTATGAAACGTGTGAGAATGTTTAATTAAATAAGTGGAATAAACGGAACTAACTTATTATGTCCAATGAAAGTGACGACACACACGTAAACATCGTAGAACTATAACAAAGTGAATAGAGATTATACTCTATTCTAATAAGAAGTTCTCAAGCAGATTAGGCAATGGGCAGGGCAGTTATTACTATAATTAAATACACGGTAGAATTTGCAATGATGCGTGTTAATCCGATGAGCGTTACTTCAACAACACTCGTAAGAAGAGAAGCAAAACTATGACCACTATGACCAATATAATTGAAATAAATAATACATAAAAAAGCAGATACTAGAATAGGCTTTTTCCTAGCATATCAATTAAGACTAGGTATACGTTGTGTTACAAGTTTTAAATTCTAAAGACAATATATCTTGGACAGGAAAAGGTGTCAACTGCATGCGGGATGTTTTTTTTTCTTATACCTATCCTGAACTCATCCAATATGAGTTTGGTGTGAGTTTTACTCGAGCTCGCCTTCTCTGGCGTCATGTGCTCGAGTCTCGTCGTCGGTGCTCATTAATGAGTTGAGCTACAGCAAAAAATATGTTCGACTACACAATACGGCGGCGCATGACTCGCCGCTCCGCGATCAATTATTAATAAAAAAGCGGGCCGCTTCATTGAAAGGGCGATTAGCTCAATATTTATATGGAATATTCGGTATCAACGGCGCTTTGTGTTCATAATTCGGTGGGTCATGACGAGGCGCGTTTGACTCTCTGCCGACCAACGCATAGACCAACTGCTACGTGCGCTGTCTAACATAGAATAGATACCTACATACGGTATTAATAACGAATACACTTAGTAAATAGAGTACCACGGTAGACAGTTCGTAGTACACTTTGTACACTATTTAGAAGGAAACCTGGGGAAATTTAAAAATACAGTTATCTACAATTTATTTTTTGTAAATATCGATAAATCCCCTACATGTTTATGTTCGCTTTTATTTATTTTATTACCATTATCTAGCAATATAACTTGTGATTCTGTTACCAAACACTTTATAAATATATATTTATCTCATTTTGTACATTAATTCTAAGAGTTTCCTCAAATGTAGGCAAATATAAACGAGCATTTGATACAATGATGATAGCAAGGCGCGAGGCCACCAAGCTCGGGGCCCTCATTGTACTACCGAATTGACTCGCCGACTCTTTCAATAGAATTCTTCGCCGTGAAAGTAGCTACTACGTCGGCATAAATTTATTTAATCTGATACATTTCCTCGCACATCAATCAATCATATAGTTCACGCACTTACTAAATCGCTAGCGAATTATTGACTAAAATATTACATATTTAATAGACCGCAATGAAATCTTTAACTTATTCGACGATGTAAGTCAGTACCTAAGTATCTACGAATTATTAGATGACGGTGTAATTTTTTTATTTAAATTATTGCTACGAAATTCGTAGCAGTCCAGTATTCGTAGCGTAGACAGAAAATACAAACAAGTTAAATAAAATATATTTGTAACGTAACATTTGGAAGTGTTGGTATTACAAACTCACATAGAAACCATTGGTTGCCAGAACGATTTTTCAGTACAGCTGATGCTAATGAAAAGGCATTTTCACGAGCTTTGGCGCCGGCCAACATGCAAATGTGCCGGTTAATGACGCGCGAAGCCGCGCCACACAACTATACCGGCGCTGAATTTATAACAAACGTTACATTACACACAGTTTATTGTGAAAACTTATTTTAAACCTAGAATGTGTGTTTGTGTGTACAATAGACTGTGAAGGTTTCACAGTCAATAAAATAGTTTTTTTCACCCCCTGTTTATGCCCTAGATAGATAGATATTGCAAGATGTACCTAAGTAGAACTTACAATTAATATTCAAAGACTTTTTTAAAACAATCGCAATCACGTTAATATTTTTTATAGAACTAGGATATTTAAACCTATTCAATATAACAGTACTTAATTGCAGTCCTCTTCTTAAAATTCTTTGTGTCACGATGAAGTCATCCAAAACTGTCTTCGGAAAGAAAAGCCCTTCAACCTTGAAAAGGCCAGAGAATACAGCATGAAAGCGCCTCACAATACTCTTTTAATTTGTCATTATGCAGCAATAAAAACATGGTAAATGAGAGCGACAAAAAACTCGTTCAGAGTCTGACAAAAACCGCGAGCTGGGGCAAAATTCGCAAATCATTCCGCCATAATGATGGGTGCTTGAAAAAAATTTAAATATCAAAAGGCCGGACGGGGCACGGTAATGGTTTAAAATCATTTTTCATTCGAGTCACTCGTGAGTCAGAAATATGAAAACGGTAGCCATCGGCCGCGCTTCCATTAACTCTAGCCGACTCGCGATTAGAATTTTGGACGAGGTCCATCTTTCATTTGTTGCCTCCTCCGAAATAAACGTAACAAAAACTTTGATCAATTACGGAGCTCCAATGAAACTATGGACTCGGATATGATTTTTTATTTACAATTAATTAAAGTTACATTATATTTATATAGGTTTCATTTAAATTTGTTTTTATTTTTGTTGGTGTGTTCGAGCGGTGGGAGGCCGCTGTCAAACTCGCTCGCAGTGTGCATGGAACTCTGCTTGTTCGCCACTCGGCCGCCGTATACGCCTACCTTTACCTTCGGGAAACTGGAAAACATTGCATTGTTTAATATAGTTTCTTTCTAGCCTACTAAGGTCTAAACAAAAGTTAACAATGGCGTTTGGAAATTGACATAGTTAATTATTTGTTTAATTTTCATAGCAAGATACACAAATAGGCACAACACAGTGGCATTTGAAATAAGTAATAACATATCTTACCCAGGCCGCTTCTTCTCCTCCTCTTCGTGTACCGTCAGCCTATTAGATGGTCTCTCCTTCATCAGTTTAGGATCGCCCTTCGTTCTCCTAGCGAGTGCTGCGGGAGTGTCTCTAAGTGCGAACGCTTTAGCCGCATGGCCGAGGTGCAGTTGTCTCGCGTCCAGCCATTGGCGGACTTCGCGCGGGTAACCCGAGTAGAAACGAACCCATGATGTGTACGCTAGAAAAAGTAATTTACAATTACATCATGTCATGTAAATGAAACAAAATCATAATCATAAGTGACTCCAAAAAACCGGTTTAGAAGGTTGCATTTGCTGAGAATTACCGGTGATAAACTTTTCAAGACAAGCTTGTTAGATTAATTACATAACATTTACATTTTATTCTCACTGACAACAATTACGTTTCCGGCGGAAAAATAAAGTAGACTATCTACTCGTAGGTATATCTAATGAACAAAATATTGCAGACTCAGACAGACCATTACATCACCCGTTCACAAGTATGAAGCGTGTGGCAGCCATCGCCCTCTTCGCCATTATGTACCTGTATCTTATACCTAAACGATCATCCGTACCTAATCATAATCTTATTTTTAAAATCCTTGGCGTTTGCGATCAGTTTCTGACAGTCAAACACTTGCTTATACAAATAAACTATTGAACGGCAATTATGTCATATGAAGATTAATAGGAAATCATTTTATTTACTTTTTCGGAATAACATTAAACTATAAATCGTATATGCACTAGAACGATAAAAAAATCTTCACATTCACTATCATCAAAAAGATAAGTAAGAGAGCCATATTTCAATGAAGGTGTTCTCAGTTCCAAAGTGACTTGTGGTAAGCATTGTGATCCCCGGCTGAGCGCTCTACGCTCGCCGATTGGCCCGGTAAGGTTGTTGCAGCCATCTGAGGCTACCAACTCAATCCTTTCAAAAAAAAAAAAGCATTGTGTCTGTTTTGATATGTGGACGTATCTGTGCCAAAACGGCTAGTAGAATAGTGGAACTCCAGTCTCTAGCTACGTTTTATATCACTAGACCATCGAGGCATTAACAAATAAACTATATAATTTACTGAGCTTTGAGGCTTTAAAAATTAGGCAGTTTAGTTACCTCTGCTAGCCCGTGCTAGCCACTCTCTGTTGCTGTGCGCGGTGTACTCGAGGCGTGTTTGCAGCGCGATGGCGGCGCGCGCCGCGTTCGCCGCCGCCGGCGCTACGCTGCGGAGGGCCTCTAGAGCCCGCGACTCGTCTCCCTGACGCAGTCTTTAACGATATATCAATTAACAATCTTTACATCGGAAAATTCGGAACTACAACTATAGAGTCAAATAGAAAACACAATCAAACATTACATTACACAGAAATTACCTGATTCTCTTTTGTTCCAGGTGCCTCACAAACTCAGCTTCGCTAGGAAGTAGGAACATCACTGCAGCACCTACTTGCGTCGCCCGACCCGTTCTACCCACCCTGTTCAAACATACATAAATATTATTTCCTGAAATAACTATATTGGTGCAATTTTATTTTATGTTATTACGTGTATAAAATCTTAAGTATTTACGGTACCTGTGTACGTAATCGGTAGCTGAAGCAGGGACGCAGTATTGTAACACGAGGTCCACTCGAGGCACGTCTATTCCACGAGCAGCCACATCCTGGGAAAGATTTTTTGCATACCACCTCAAAAGATGTTTAGATAAAATTGCTAATAATAATAAAAAAATAAAAAATAAAAATAATTTATTTCGGTAACTTATCACTAGTATACAACTGGTTTCGGAATCCCCCTTTAAGCAAGAGTATGCTTGTGATAGGAGATGCCGCTCTTCCATAGCCATTGATCTTGGTTAGTAATAAGTAAATATCTATGTGACATAAAATTAAGAACCAAATACCAGAGCGCGCAGTGTGAGTGGGGGTATGTTTGTGAGTGTGTGTGTATGTGTGTGAGCTTGAGTGAGTAGGGGTGTGTGCATGTGTGTCTGTGTGTGTGTGTGTTGGTGTATGTTTATCACAGATACTCATGGGTATTATAATTACATACATATTTTGTCCCATATTTAGTGTATTTATGTTGTATCGTAGCCCTAGATACAGCCATAGCCACCACAGTTAGGGTTAGGTGTACTTTGGGTTTTATCTGAAAAAGATGTTATTATTGTTACTGTTAGCCCTACGACATTTGTCTTGGGATCAGAGGCTGATGTGACGCGGCATATCAAAAAAAAAAAAAAAAAAAATCAAATCAAAAACATACTCCACTTACATAGGTGTCGTCCTACGAACATACGAACATAGCCCTACGATAATATCTTGGGATCAGAGGATGATGTGTCGCATCAGCCTCCACTAGCATAGAAACATTATATATTGTCGTATAGCTATGGAATCGTTTTCACGATGAGTTCAACTTCATTATAGCTTTTAGACTTAAGCCAGTGAGTTAACGTTCTTTTACAGTCAAAATATGTCATGGGGTATATACTTAGTTCATTGTTAATGAGATTGTATAAGCGAGATGATTGTCGAACAAACTGCCTGTCAGCGAATGTAGTGTTGACTTTGACTGAGGGAGCAACTAATTTGTTCCTTCTACCTTTTGTTTTCACCGCTTCGTAAGGAAGACTTTTATGCTTTTTTAGTATTAGTTGAAGTACATAAAGTTTTCTTACAGTCAGAAGATTGGCAGTAGAGTACAGTTCCTCTGTGGGAAACCTGAACGGCTTAAAGAACATGACCTTTAGCAATGATCTCTGCGCTCTCTCTACTTCAATAAATTTAGTTTTAACTGATCCGCCCCAGATCGGTAAGCAGTATATTAGGACAGATTGAGCCAATGAGATGTAAATTTGCTGCATCAGATTTTTTGTGGCAACGTGTCGTAAAGTTTTAAATGTCCAAATTAGTTTTCGAACTCTGTTCATTATAAGTTCGGTATGCATATGCCAAGACAGCCGCTGGTCCAACACTATACCTAGATATTTGGTATGCTGAACTTTATTTAATTTTATGCATGAGCATTGAGTAATTGAGGGGTTAGGGCATGTATGGATTTTAATTTGGAACTCTGATGACGGTTGGGTACGATCGTACATAGAGAAGCAGATGTAGTTTGTCTTTGACGTATTTAATGTTAATAAATTAGAGTTGAGCCAGGCAGCTATCACGCTCAAACCAGTCTCAGCAGATTTCTGAACACAATCCCAAGTTTTCCCTGAGAATACAACAGCAGTATCATCCGCGTATGAGAAGACGTGCGCACCCTCAATTTTCAAGTTGCAAAGATTGTTTATGTAGACTAGAAATAGTGTTGGGCCTAGAACGCTCCCTTGCGGCACGCCATACGTAATAGTTTCCTCTGTACTAGCAACTTCACCAATTTTGACCGTATGTTTACGATTGTGGAGGTAATCTTTAAACAGCTGAAGGGCTGATCCTCTTATGCCTATATTTTCAAGCCTTTGCAGAAGTAACGGTACAGAGACTGTGTCAAAGGCTTTTTTTAGGTCGAGAAAGATGGCGAGACACTTATTTGCATTGTCAACTTTATTTGTGACCAGGGTAGTAAGTGCTAAAATTGCATCTTCTGTGGACACTCCTTGTCTAAAGCCAAATTGCGACGGCGAAAGAATTTTAAATTTTGTGAGATAGTTAGTGAGGCGTCGGTTTATTAATTTTTCCAAGATTTTGGAGATGGACGTTAGCACAGATATTGGTCTGTAATTTGTCAGGTCAGCCTTGTCCCCACTTTTATACACAGGAGTTATAAGTGCTTGTTTTAAGGCAGTTGGAAAAATTCCTTGTTCAAAGCATAAGTTTGCCAAATGGGATATAATTGGGACTATAATTTCTTGGGCAGCTTTAAGAAAGCTGGTCGGAACTTTATCCCATCCTGGTGCACTATCCGCCTTCAGGCTCATTAACACGGCACGAACCTCGCAAGGGTCTGTGTTATGGAGAGCAAACGATGAAATGGGAGTATTTATTGTGTTACATATTTTATTTATTTTTTCTGTTGTCGCCGGTCTCGATATAATATTTTCAGCAAGCGTTTTCCCTACATTACAAAAGTATTCATTAATTATGTTAGCAGATTCCAAAGGAGTTGGCGCTATTTTTAATAAGTCCATGTTATCAGATTTTATTGATTTTCGTTGTGTTATATTATTAATTGTATTCCATAGTTTTTTAGGGTTTTTTTGAGCCTTACATAATTGTTCACGATCAAATTTTCTTTTTTGTTTTTTAATAATGCAGTTACAATGATTGCGATATCTTTTATATGTTATTTTTAGTATCTCATTGTCTGGGTCTTTTTTTAGTTTTTTTTGCATATTATTACGATTCCAAATGCACCGAATTAAGCCAATGGTCATCCAGGGTTTGATTATTCTATTTTTCAGAGGTATAGTCGTTATAATAGTATTGGTTATCAATGATTGTTGTAGTTCACTTATTAGACAATTAGTAAGTATATTAGGGTTAGTTTCATATAACAATTTCCTTACATTATCTGTATACAAGTATTCCAGTGCCCCTTCGATATTTATAGTTTTCTTTATTTTAGTATTTTTATTTACGTGCGTGTGATTTGAAATTTTGAGTAAAATCATTAGGTGATCTGTAATAGTTGTGTTTATAATAGCTATAGTTGTAGTTTTATTTATAGAATTTAGTTTCACAAAAAAGTGGTCTAGGCAGTTTTTGCCTCTCGTTGGTAATGAGTGCCCCGGTAATAATCCATGCATTGCCATCATATTTAAGTAATTTAGTCTATTGGAGCGTTCTTGAGATTGCTCATCCTGTTTATATATTAGATTTATATTAATATCACCCGTAACTATTATATTTATGTTTGATGTAATGGTGCTTAGGTGATGATTTAAGGAATTTATGAAACTATATAATCGCAATATTCAATGTATTATCATACTCATAAGAGTATGGTGGATAAAAGGCGAAAAACAGAAGCTTTAGTGGGCGTAATGCAAGTCTGTGCCGCAGTAGCGGCCGCCCGCAGCGAAATAGATTACACACGATAAAATCTCAAGCGATTGTCTTCATACAAAAGATCCTATATTACCGTATTAATATAATTAAAAACTTAGTCAGAAAATTGGAACGCGTACAGTTAAGACTAAATCCAATATTTAAAAATATTTTATGGTACAGTAAGTACCGCGATCTAGGCAAGAAAATACCATGTAGATTAGAATATCTACTAAATAGACATTTAGGGTGGGTTGTTTCAACTTACTCCTTTCGTTCTTCTTTATTTCATAAAATAACACTTTGTGATAAACGAACGTTAAATATTGTACCTTATTGTTCAACTTTAACGAAACGTTAAATAATTTTAGCCTCTAATAGCAAATAATCGAATTTATAAATATAGACGTGATCAGAAGAGGTGAAATGTAAAAAAAATATTGATCGCTAAGTAAGGTTAATCACTTGCAAAAGCATGCAGGTACCTACTGGATTTTTATTTTATTTGCTATAGGTATTATAATTATGCAATTAAATAAAATTACATATCACGCGTAAGTGAAATTTATAGGTATAAAATTGTAGCAATTTAAAATGAGGTGCTCTTAGAAGTACCGTGACTGAGGTACACGGCGCGGGCGCAGGCGGCAGCGATAGATGTAATAAATACAGATAATAGTATTTAATCGACGTATTGTGGACGGTGTGAGAGCGGCGCCGACAGAGGGCCGCGATGAATGACCAGCTAATAGGAACGACTCGCACAACAATCAACTATCGACACACAAAGGTAAGCGGTGGCGGGAGTTCAGCCTCTGTTGTCGGATTAATAAATGTAATGATTAAACTATTGCTGGATGGTATTCCCTTATTTATACCCCACACCAGTGGCTGTGATTGAATCCGTATTCAACAGAAACATATAGAAATTCCAAACATAATGAATATGGTGTCCGGATGGTCGTGATAGCTCAGTGGCAAACGTACCTATTTGGGTGCAGATTCAAATCACTGGCGCGGAGAAGATTTAAGTATACATCCTTATAACACCACTACGCTTTACGTCGAGAGTTAAAAAATAGCGGAAAGATACACCTAATTCTCTCAATGTTGGATCAAAGTAATGGTAAAGAGACGAGAAAAAAATGAAAAAGGTCGAAATTCGGCCCCGTAATTCTATTTAACGTCCATATGCTTCGCTATCAAATGACCCACAACGCTGTTTTATTTTTCAAATGGCTCACCATTCACATCGAGGGCGAGGGTCCATGAAAATTTAAGTATCAATATCAGGGGGGAAATAGCTGGTCAGCAATAGACATAGAACATCCGCCTTAACAAACACGGCGACTTTAAGATATAAGGATGAGCTCCACCCACAGTGATTTAATAAATTATGATAAAAGCCAACTTACCGTACAAATAAGAACACCGCTCTTTGCAGCTCGAAACTGTTTGAAGACTTCCATCCTCTGTTCATGTGGCATGGAGCCGTGGAGACTAAACATTTCCAAGTCAACGGGTAACAGCCCACCTTCCACTGGCTCCTGGTAATCCACTTGGAATTCAGCGTCTGAATCATCTGAAGATTCCGATTCTCCCTAGGATTTTATTATAATATTGTTTAACAATATGATAAACTGCACTGCATTATGATAAAAATATCAGTTATTTATATATTTTATAGATACCAAATGAAAGTATTAAAATAAATTTGAAAAAAATATTTGAACTCGTAGGCAAGTAATATTATGGAAGTTGAAAAAAAACAGATTTTTTATAAATTAGTCATGTCTGTCTGTCCGTTTGTCACAGCCATTTGCAGACAACAAGAACGAACACGATCAACGAAACGTAAACATGTTAAATAGACAAAAATAGCATTGTATTACAATATCCAATGCTGAATATTATGGATGGGAAAGAAACTTATTTTGGTAACACTATCAACTACCTATAATCTGATACTTTGTTAGGAGGAACCATATAAGCAGTGCTTAGTTAGTTTTTTTTATTATCAAATTACCTCATCACCACTTCCATCACTAGCTTTCCTTTTCTTTGTCTTTTTCATTTTCTCTTGATTTTTTTTCTTAACTTTTGCATCCTTCCCAGTTAGCACAGTTTCTATCAACTCCGAGTGATAGTCTACCATTTCCAATGTTGCCATAAATACTATCATTTTACCACCTTTTTTCTTAAGCACACAATGCTCCACAATGAGGGAGCAGAGTGTTACAAATCTTAGTTTCATTGGAACAATTAAGAAGGTTTGATTGACAGACGCAGGTAAGATCAATTCGTCTTCTACTAATGCTGTTTTAAGAGCTTCAACGAAAGTATTAGCTGTTTCAACTTTTACTTCTCCTTCAACATCTTCAACAATAAGGTTTTTCGCTTCTAATTCCTTTTTTACTTTAAAATATTCGTAATCTGAATCACTATCACTATCTTCAGCATTATTATTAATATTGTCAGTTGGAGCTACGACAGTAGAATTTTCATATCCCAATAAATCTGAATGTTGTTGTAATCCAGTGAAAGGTTTCAATCCTGAAGAAAAAGATTATCAATACAAGTAGAAAAATATCACATAATTTAAAAAAATAACATTTATTGCACTTTACCTCTTTTAGATCCTGCCTTTGATTCTTCAGCTTTTTCACTCCCACTATTATCACTTTCATGCAGCGATTTGACATTAGGCACTTGCTCAGACACTTTTGTTTCGTTCTTGTTACTTTTTAGCGGTTTTAATGAATCTGCTACAAGCGCTCTACCTTCGGAAGTGTCTACAAATACAGGGTCGATCATAGTTATTCCCGCCAAATTTTCAACAGCCTAAGAATTAATTTACATTAATAGTAATCACTTGGAATTACAATAAACAATTTTGTTTTATGTAGAACCTATTTATTTACCTTTGTCAATGTGGCAGACAATAAAATAGTTTGCCTTTCTTTAGATAAGAATACTTCAGTTAAATGATGTTTGATATCAGCCATTTCTTCAGTATCATCAGATTTTTCATTTTGTGGAATTTCATCTTCACTTAAAATTTTTTTTTGCACATTTTGTTTCATAAGTGCAATGGGGTCATATGTTGCAGCTTTTTTATGATCTTCGATAGCCTTTACTATGGCTGCTACATCTTTTTCATAGCCCATATCTAGTAAACGATCGGCTTCATCCAAAACTAAACAACTATAAAAATAAAAAATAAAAATTATTTCTGATAAGTAATAATGTTTCATAAAAATTGACCAAGTGCGAGTCGAACTCGTACATATGGGCACTAAACAAATCTAGCTCTAATAATAATTATTATTTATTTATTAAAATATAAAATAAGTCGTTAAACCAAAAAGGACACTGCTTAGTCCGTAGCACCGGAACTAGTTTCTTGCTTGTTGCGGTAGAGGGGGTAGTGGGGCGACCGTTTACGGTCGCCCGTGTTGAGAACTTGAGACACACTTTAACTTGAGTCGTGGTCGTGGTCGTACGCTCGTAATTCCGCTTACCACTTGGTAAAAGTTCAATTAAATAAAATAGTAAAATGACGTTAATTTGTTAATGGAAATTATAATTTGTCAAAGTTAATACATTGCAGAGTTTGTTGATTGATTCTGACTCATTATATCGTTAAATTTCAACCCACGGCGATTGTTAGCCGACATACACTATCGTACATTATTTTATTTTTATTATTTGTTGTTGTAACAGAAATACACATATTCTGTAAAATTTCAACTGTTTACTTATTATGGTTCATGAGCGGATGGAACTCTAAAAGAAATAGTAGTCCTTATTAAAAATCAGTTTCATCAAGAATTTAACTTGACTAAATTAAATAAAAATAAATAAAACCTGTCAAGCATGAGCGATTCATTCGTGCACAATTAGAGCTCCATAATAAAACAATAAAAAGTAGTTCATTGAGCAAATTAAACTTTTGTTAGGATTTGTGTTTTATATGTAATTAATGAGTCATCGCTAACTTCTAAGGTATACAACTAAATTAAATGATGTTAATAAGGAAGGATTTAATCCACACTATACACAAAATAATAAACGTTTTTAATTTGATAAGGAATGATATTATAAATTATAATGAATAAAAATGCATCAAATATTTCTACCTACTGTTAGAAAAAAAATCATGTCAAAAAACCTGCAGATTTTCCTGTAATATATGGCTTATTATGAACTAACCCTGTTATAATAAAAAATAATGCTTTAGAAACCTAGGATGACAGAGGGGCGGAACAGTTATTTTTTACACAATTGAACAAAAACATATTTTTAGAATCCTTAACTCAAATGAAACGTTAATTTAAACTTATTTTTACTAGTAGTACTAACTTTCTTCTATATCTGCCTAAAATAATTTTATACCTATTTATTAATGGTGTGCATCCTAAAGACCCTCGATAATTTGAGAAAAACCTTTGTTAGACAATGGATAGATAGAAGAGTAATCTTAATTTTTTATGCTAATTCATTTAAAACATGCTTACCCAGTCTTGGCAAAATTAAAAGTTTGTGTATGTCTCAAGTGGTCATTGATTCGGCCTGGAGTACCAACTAATATATTAAGACCCTTTCTTAGCCTTGCTTTTTCTGCTTTTCTTTTTTGTCCACCACTTAATAATCCAGGAACAAGCCAAGTAAAAGGCTACAATAAAAAAAAAATTACAACTCATAATATTTTTGTAGAAAATAGAGTGTGGTCAAAATACAGCAGCTATGGTTAATAAAATATTAAAATTTACTCAACGATTGAGATATAAAAAAAACTTACTTTCACTAGTTTGATAAATAGCTCATATGTCTGCACTGCCAATTCTCTAGTGGGAACAACCACAATGACTCTTATCCCATCATGTCTATTGATTTTTGGTCGTATAGCCTGTAAACCTTCAATTATTGGTAATGCATAGGCCAAAGTTTTCCCTGATCCTGTTTGGGACCTATTAAAATAATAAAAACTTATGTAAAATGAGAAACAAATTACTTTTTTCAAAACAATTCCCTAATCTATCTATATATATGCTAAATTTCGTCCAAATTTGTCTAGTAGTTATTATTATTTATTATTGTCACTTTAGAGTGAAAACCATGGGATAGATAGTTTTACAGGGTGCACTTTTAACTCTCACATTTATGAGACTCACTCTAAGGTTACATTATGGAATGTACACCCTATTTGTGATCCAACAAGTTAAATCCTAGATCTGTTTCATCTTAAAAAAAGGATTCTTGACCTTGTTTTGATCTATAACTTATTAAAAAAATAGTAATAAAACATACCTAATAAGAACATCTCGACCCTGTAATATAACTGGCACTGCATTTTGTTGCACAGTCATCAACTCTTTCAAACCTAAATTTTGCTGTAAATTAGCAACACTGTGTGGGTGAATATCTAAATCTGCAAAAGTCTTTCCTGCAAACACTTTTTCTACCAAAGGTTTCACAGCTCGTTGGCCAATACGAGGCACTTCTGGATTGTTTTTGAATAAAGATGATATCCATCCTCCAGGCCTTGGCTTCTGTTTCACCTGTATGTCATCACTTAAGTCTTGATAACTTTTGCCTTTAAATTTTCCCTTATTTTCACTGAGATCTCGCAAATTCGTATCAAGATTTGGTTTTTCTGGTGCAATAGAAGAATGTTTCAGTACTTTTTTCTGGGGCTCCCCATCATTTATAGCTATATTTTTCTGACCCAAATTTTGTGGTCTTTTTCTTGCTATTGTTGTCCCAGTAAACTTGGGTTTCGATATAAATTTATATCCAGAGGCATTTGTCTCCAGAGAACCAGATTTCTTCTTGCTCTATAAATTTTACGTATGTTTTTTTATCACATGTAGATAGCAGGTTTAAAGATGGCTTTCAAATAAAAAATAGCACTTACCTTTTTATTTACAGAGATATT
The DNA here is from genome assembly GCA_963555595.1 of Tethea ocularis. Taxonomy (NCBI): domain Eukaryota; kingdom Metazoa; phylum Arthropoda; class Insecta; order Lepidoptera; family Drepanidae; genus Tethea; species Tethea ocularis. The sequence continues at coordinate 9,621,657 of OY741960.1, read as the reverse complement.
CATCTGTAAATCATCCATTTTTAGCAGAATTTTGTATTTTTTAGGTTATTTGCACACGTTTGTTTTGTTTTCCTATTTTGACGTTTGTTGTCAAACTTTGACGTGGGTGGGACGTGGGTATTATAATGAAGTACGTCGGTTCGTTCAGAAATATATCACAGAAATGTTTTATGCTTGTAGAACATTAAGATTTCGCCTAGAAATTAACTCCCGAAAAGTTAAATATTTACGATGTTAATTTATTTATTTATCACAGGAATATAAAATACAATGCTTTCTTTTTTGGTAAATATAATGCTTTGTTTTTTTATTTTTAAGTGATCATAGCGCAGTAGCAATCGAAAAGCCCGCAAAATTCAATTTCTTTTAGGTTTTTTTCAAATTGCAGCTCAGTATAATATCATTTATTTGTCAAAATGTGATTTGTGACATTGAAATATGGCTATAGATCTATTTATGTATTCATTTTGCATTCGAAATATTATAGAAAAGGAACCATTGTATGGATTTGAATAGTTTAAAAAGCATAATGTATACATATACCTAGTCAGGTCATAAGTATTGTCACACAGTAAAAACTTTTCTTTTAGAATGCTGGCCACAAAAAAGTTTATTGAATTCGAATGTCGAATTGTTCATGAAAATAAAAATGTATACTTTTTAGAATTTTACTCATTTTTAAATATGGAGTGGACTTTTAAAGAAGACCGTGTTGCAGTTATTGCGTTGCATCGTTGCGGTTACGCGCCAATTCAAATTTTTGACATACTGAAAAATTTTAATATAACCAAAAGATTCGTTTATCGTACCATCAAACGATACAATGAAGACTCTAGTGTAGATGACAGGTCAAGAAGTGGTCGCCCTCGGTCTGTTAGGACTCCAGCAGTGATAAAAGCTGTGAAGGCGCGAATTCAAAGAAATCCCAAACGTAAGCAGAAACTGTTGGCCCTTCAGATGGGGTTAAGCAGAACCACGGTAAAAAGGGTATTAAATGAAGACTTAGGGCTTCGGGCATATCGAAGAAAAACAGGATATCGTTTGAATGCTCGTCTAATGGACCTGAGACTGAAGAGATGCCGCGCTTTGTTGAAGCGATACGCGGGAAAAAAATATCGGGAAATTCTTTTTTCGGATGAAAATTTTTTTACCGTAGAAGAGAGCTACAACAAACAAAATGATAAGGTGTACGCACACAGTTGTGAAGAAGCGAGCAACCGTATTCCGCGTGTCCAACGAGGTCATTTTCCATCCTCGCTCATGGTATGGTTGGGAGTTTCTTATTGGGGCTTAACAGAGGTACATTTTTGTGAGAAAGGTGTAAAAACGAATGCAGTCCTGACGAACCTTGTGGAACCTGTTTCTCATACCATGTTCAATAACAGGCACTGGGTATTCCAACAAGATTGGGCGCCATCTCATATATAGAGCGAAGAGCACACAAGACTGGCTGGCTGCGCGTGAAATCGACTTCATCCGGCACGAAGACTGGCCTCCAGTCCAGATTTGAATCCGTTAGATTACAAGATATGGCAACACTTGGAGGAAAAGGCGTGCTCAAAGCCTCATCCCAATTTGGAGTCACTCAAGACATCCTTGATTAAGGCAGCCGCCGATATTGACATGGACCTCGTTCGTGCTGCGATAGACGACTGGCCGCGCAAATTGAAGGCCTGTATTCAAAATCACGGAGGTCATTTTGAATAAACTTTAGTGTCATAAGAATCTATGTTTTGTTAAGTTCATTTTGGTATATAAATCGTTACATAATGAATAAACTTGTTTCAATTATTTTATATTAAACATGTGACAGAATTTATGACCTGACTAGGTATATAATATACATACATAGTATGTGAGGCGCAAATCACATTTTGACAAATATACAACTAACAAATATATAATGAGCTGCAATTTGAAAAAAAAAATAAAAAATCGCGGGCTTCTCGGCCGATTCACCCCACATCGTGAAGAAGCCATAGTTAAAACGTAGTATTAAATTCTCTTTGGCCATAGTAATAATCAAGTACCTATCTAATCAAACAGCTGGAGACTTTTGTCTCCGCGACTGTTTCGATACGATATGTCATCTATCAATATCAATGGGTTGGGTGCGCGCACGTTGTGGCGCGACAACTGGGAGTAATTTTTACAAGCTTTTATTTCGTTTTTTTTACTTGTCCCGATGTTTGTCATCAAATCTAGTAAGTTAAATTTGATCCATTTCCCGCTTACCGATTGCGCTGTTTTTGCATGCATGTGTAAATCGGATGACAATAAAAAAAATATTATGACATGGAGCTGATCTGGTGCTGAAGCTGGAAGATGGCCACAGGAACTCTGCAATAAAACGACACAACTCCATCGAGTTTGGGCTCGTTTGATTTGTATTGACGAGTACTTTGATCCCATATGGTAAACAGGTCTGGTACTGGAGCTGTAAGGTGGCCATAGGAACTCCGAAATAACAAATAGGTAACAACCCCGTCGTGTTTGGGCTCATCGGAACCGTTTTAACAAGTAGCTAGTTGAAGACTGTGCAAAAAAAAGTACAGTCGGCAATAAAAGCTAGGACCAAAAATGAATTTTTTGACAGAATCTTGTTTTATTTTGTATGGCGAACAAGCCCGTGACATCAAAAAAAGTCTCCCGTTCGCACCCCCACTTATCAAACATTTACCTACAGGGCCTGCAGCAAATATTAAAAATGCTAAAAGCTAGGTATAAATAATATTTTTTACCACTATTTTCAAATAAATAATTCAAGATTTTCTCTCAGTCATCCTTTCGACATAAAAAAGTGCAACAGCCATTAGGTATGTTTGCTTTACGATTTTATGTAGGTACCTATATCCAATGTGTGAGGTGGTTATTCCATTATGATGACCACTGGAGTCAAGTGAATAATATCATGTATTTAGGTATCTATACAAATATATAATTACCTATTGCCCTATCCTGCCTGACTGATTCATCAACGCACGTTCAAACCACTGGATGTATCGAACTGAAAACTCCTGCTGTATCTCTAGACCGCTTTGTTTGTTATGAAAAACAAGATTAGGTATGTATCTAATATCTTATACCTACATACACCACATTAATACTTACATTTTTTTATTATACGAATGCATAAGTAGACACTTGGGAGCACGTGTTATGAACTCAAATTTTAGTGAAATCACGTGCCGACACGTGCCAGCAAATATTGCTTTGTGCTTTCTTCTATGGGGTGCAATAAATATTTGTAATCTAAAAAGCCATGTTTATAGGAGGTAATCCCCTTTTTATCTACTTATTGGTTATGAATGGGTGCACATTAAGACAATAGTGATGATGAAATCGATCATAGGCCTTTAGGTATATAGGTATATATTCGGATTTATACTAAAATCGGGTTCTGTACCACAAAAGGAAAAATATACCGTAACGATTTCCAGACGTAATTATTCAGACCATGAAGGCTATATGGCTAGCTCAGAAAGACGTGGCAAATACCATTTAAATGGAGTCATGGATTATTTCGCAATTTTAAAAACATAGGAAATTATTACCACATAAAAAGAAAACGCAAATAAAGTACAAGGCTACTTACCTACCTACGAACTTACAACACCGACCCAAACAATTTACTTTCCTTTCTCAAGCTAGCTATGTAAACGATGACTTAAAAAGCAGCCACAAAATCCGTGCACTTGAAATTCAGTACGCACATAGGTACTGAGCACACAGTGAGGGACAGAGAGCACGGGAGGGAGGTGTGAGGGCGCGACGTGATTACCGGCGTCCAACCGGGACGACCCTACGCCAACCCCGTCCGAACGCACCCTTCTGAAGACGACGTGACGAATATTTAGGATTCTTTTTAGGTTGGTTATCCAAATCTAAGTTTCTTAAATAGTGTACAGAGTACGGTGTTTTAAAACTAGTATTAATGAGTTTATGTACAAAAAAAAAGTTGGTAAGTATGAAGGTTTCACGCTGTTCCTATTCAATAATAACTAAACTGATTTTGATGAATATTTGCGGATGGAAGGCTTGATATAACATACAGGAGTATCATCTTTAATTTTCTAATACTCCATGCTTGCTTCCCAAGAATACGAGATGCTAATTATTAAAAATATTAAGAAATAGGCATTACCTACCTATTATAGGATGTAGGTACCTAACTAACAAATCTAAAAAGGTATATTACTGGTAGGTAATATTTCTGAAAAGGTTTTACCTTTTCAGAAATATTAAACCTATCTCTTAAAAGAACTTTTTACTGGGTAAAACCTCGTAAAACCTACTTATTATTTGAAATGTCAAAATAATTTAGTAGGTACTCATGTCAAAAACGTAGTATTATATTCTCTTTGCTCATGTCATTATTGGTCATGGCCTCATAGCAAACAAAGAGTTAATGACTACTTGATTGCAAAGCCTATTAATTTATTTACCAACCTAACTATACTTTATTTAAGACTAAACGGCCACGCTCTACCTATCCTATATTAAAGAGTGTAGGAATGGCGTTGAAACCCACTACTTGCAAAGAAGCGATAGCTCGCTGGGAAAAAGAAAAAGGAGAAGTTGCTGCAGATGCAAAAGTGATTGAGCTACAATTTCAGTGGCCACCTATTGAAAAAATGGATGGAGCACTTTCTACCCTCGTTAGTTGCGAGTTGGTATCTCAAGTAATATTCCATTATAATGTGTAAGAATAACTATATAGGTACCTACCTACTGCTTGCTATTCAGATTCGTACATCACTATTACAGCGGGGAATGGAACTACTATCAGATATCTAATTTATTATGATTGCTTCATTAACTGGATATGACACTAACATTGTAGTTTACTACATATTTCGTGTTTGACCACAAATTCACGATGGCAAGTGATATTGTGGTAATAGCTGGTTTGATAATAGCACACAAAGCCTAGAAGGGAACTGGCTCTAAGTCCAACTACCGTAACATCAATAGGTGCTCGGGAGCAGATTGTGAACGTGAGAGTGATTGGTTATCAACTCAAAGTACTGTACACCTACCATACCAACCACTGCGCTAAAATGGCAATTTCCCTTTTTTTAACTCTATTCAGACATTAAGCTGCAAATGTGACGGAATTAACCCTCCCAATTGATTTAATTAGCATTTCCGAACTAAACATATAATTTGCTGTAAATTCAAGAAATTAATTTCATCTAGCTATATTCCAAGCAATAGGTAAGTATTATTTCTTGATTCCTGTTTTTTTTACTAACTGATTTTATTTAGTTTCATCTAATGATCATAAACTTACAGGAAATTAAGTTTGTCTACAAATATGATCGATAAAATAGCTGGAATAGCTGGCATGAGGAGTTTAAAGATTTTGTCATTGGGAAGAAATTATATCAAATCAGTGGCAGGAATCGTAAGTTCTTACAGTAACATACCTACGTTTACTACGATAACAAATAGAGACAATTTCCTAAGTCAGAGGATGGTCTTTCCTCTCTATTTAAGGAGAACAATTAGCAAAAAAAAAATGAGGAGCTTTGGAACATTTGACTAGTAGTAGGTTAGTTCGTTTCGCTTTAGCTGTATGTTCTTCTCACAATGGCATTTTAATATTCGGATGTTCTTGTTATATTTTGACCTAGATTGACCTTCTAATAGAGTATATTGAGCGGCCTATCGAATCGATTTTGTTAATTTAACTTCTGCTACAAGTAAATCAATATTTATTTTGCATACCCGGATTTTTCATACTCACTAAGGTTGGCAACCTTAGTGAGTATGAAAATGGATAATTTAGATGACTTACGATCTTTTTTCATGTTTTTATCAAATAATTTGCAATAATTAGGAAACTGTAGCGGACACACTTGAGGAATTGTGGATCAGCTACAATCCCATAGACAAGCTAAAAGGTATCGGAGCCCTAAAGAATTTGCGTGTGCTCTATATGTCAAACAACATGGTTAAGGAGTGGGTTGAATTCAATAGACTACAGGTACTTATCCCATTTCAGTAATTAATTAACAGATTAAACTTTTACTTATACTATTAAATTGTAAATGTAGTCAGTTTTATCAAGCTGTCCCGCTTCATGCACCCGCATGCATGATGAGTTCTATTATTATTATTATATTATTTTCCAATCTGTATCAGTCAGAATTTGTATGTTTTGGCTTCAGCTCTCAGTAAGCATATCAATAATCAATAATAAGTTTAGGTATCTAAACTATCGCAAATCACATTTTGCCAAACAAATTACCTATTACTGAGCTGCAGCAATTATCAAAAAACGTAATAAAATTTTAATTTCGCAGGCTACCTTCACCTGTGTGGTGGAGGCTGCGTTGGGGCGTTAAATTCAAATTTTATCACGTTTTTTGCTAATTGCAGCTCAGTTATACATTTTTTTTTTTATGTCAGAAAGTTGACAAGCAGACAGTCGGTCCACCTGATTGTTACCGTCGCCTATCGCCATTTGCAATACCAGAGGTATTCCATTTCCATTCCATTCATCTCGCACAGGGCGCTGGTAGAGCTAAAACCAGCACTGGGTACAAAGTACCCTACCACCGTGCTATGGTTTCCTCACGATGTTTTCCTTCACCGAAAGCTCAAGCTCATTGTAGGATTCGAACCCATGACCTTCGTCGCGGCATCCGACGTCACTACCACTGAGCTATCATCGCCTCACATATACGACTATTTCATGAAAATGTTACTAATATACCTTGGAGGACTATGTTGATGATTAATTTTGTTACTAATCAGTAAATATACTACCATTCTTGTCGCAAATAACATGTTGATAACTTACGACCTATAACTGAGCTGCAATTAGCAAAAAACGTGATAAAATTTGAATTTAACGCCCCAACCGAAGGTTTACCCTTAAGTTCTATTTTTAATCCATTATGTATGGAAGTTGTTGATTAAGAACATAAATAGTTATAGCCTAGTATCTCTTTAATCCAAATACCTATACCTACGCAATTGTCTGCAGGATTGTCCAGCACTCAGGGACCTAGTTTTCATTGGAAATCCCATATGCGATAATCAGCCCGACGTGGAGACATGGCGCACGCAGGCGAGTAACCGTCTACAACAAATCAACAAGCTGGATGGTATACCTATCCTCAGAGAGGGCGACTAGGAGAATATATATGCAAGTTATTTGGTAAATTATATTGATTCATGATAGTAGCTAATTTATAAAGTAGGTATTTAGATAAATTGATCTTTTTTTAATAACCCACACACTGCTTGTATAAATTTCCGTCATATGAAGACAATTTTCTATCATTATAAAAGATTTTGATGCGTAATATAGGTAAGCCAATTACAAAACTATTCCGGTCGAAGCGTCTCGGTCCTACAAAATTTATATTCCAAATTGGAGTTGTGATTGCGTGACACTTTCCGTAACAATGGCCGATAGTGAACCACTTGTTTAAGCTAGGAATTGAAATGACGATAATATTCGAAATAATAGCCTCGTCGCATCGCCTCGCCTCGGCCGCTTGACATTTATGACAGATTATGACTCTGGCAACACTAATAACTGCAGCACACGCCATCTATCTATTAGGTGACGTAACTGAATTATGACAGCGTTAAGATTGAATTCCATTAATCGAATAATGATTGCGATGGACAGATTGAAGATTAGGTACAGCAGACTGGCCTGGAGCGATAAATTGACATAATTGGTTGATAACATTCACCCATTGACCGCTGCTATCGGATTGAACTCATAGCTATAGCTCAATTAAAATGTCCTAAGCCTAGTAAAGTTAGCGTCAGGTACCTAAGCATGCAATTATTTGATAGTGGATGACAAATTTAAACTTGCCGTTGAGACTAAGAGACGAACGTGCTCTATGCGGTCTTATGGGTGAAAGTTTGATTTCCGGCCTCATAAATCTATAGATTCTTTCCAAGAAGGAGAAAGGGGAGGGATAATTGAAAGAAAATTCCGCACTTGAAAGGCCTCAACCCTACAATGGGGACACTTAAATCTGTAAATGATATTTGAAAATCAGCTCAGTTTAGAAACTTACATTTGACCGTTTACTACCTACATACCTACAAAGCAAACTAAAATTCCTGCGGAAATCGTTTCGCACATAAAATTGGAAGATAACGCTAACCTAACATTAGAATTCATCCACCGGAATTCACATTAAAAAACAGCTTATTTTATCACAAATTGCCGGAATCTTCATGTGAATACATGGCCATTGTCCAGTCGGCTTTATGATTCGTCATACGTCTCAAAGCTGACTTAATAGCCTGCTTAATTCGTGCCAAAAGGAAATACGAATTGTCGGGGGATGCCATTGCCGGCGGAAAAGTCCCTCTTTCGTGTATGGACGGATAGTCTCGCTTTTGTGCTGCCACTAATAAAATTTAATGATGTAAACGGATAGCGCGAATTCATATAACTCAGAAGCGCTCAGGGAGTAGGGCGCTGAGTGAGGGGAAATCAATTAAGTGACGACAATATATCAATTGTAGAATAAATTTAATTCTGTCCTCCTTTTTTATTTGGGGAGATACTGTTACAGGGATCTATTAATGATCTTATGATAATGGGTTGTGCACCTCATAAGGTGCAGTGTAAAATATAGTACCTACCTACCTTATTTTTACTCATAAGTTACTACTTCAACTTTAATTTGGTATGCATAATCATTATGCATACCAAATCATCATAAAAATCATAAATGTCTGGACATTTAAGCTTAGATATAATATTTATAACATTTTGCACACCAAAAAATAGCAGGTACCATATTTACTTCATCATATCAGCCGAAAGACGTCCACTGTTGGACAAAGGCCTCCCTCAAGGATCTCCACGATGGCTGGTCTTGCTACCCGTATCCAGCGGTTTTCACATTGTATCGGTGTGACCAAGGTAGACCAGTTAACTTTATGCATGTATAAATTAATGGAATCAAATTACAGTGGTCCGTTAGATACATAGTGTGATTAGTAAGTACACCTCATATCAAACACGAAAGCTACACTTAAATAACATTCAATAACTTAATGGAAAGCTGGTCGTTGTGTACTCTACGTAATGGACCGATAATTGTCCATCCAAATAGAAGTAATTCTGTTAATCACAATAAAGCTCGCACCTTCCCTACATGTTATACACCAAGTATACTCCCTCGTTAATGTGAACACATGCCGCCGACCGTCATCTAGCCCGTCATTATTTAATTATTAACACTACAATCGACCTAATTTTGATTTCTATTTGACATTTCGATTACGCGCCACATAGCCGCCGCCGGCGAGCGGCCATTTTTGTGACATCTGTCCTCGAATGTGTTACGAGCTATAAAATTCAATTTCCCCAATCGGCTAGCTCGACACATTTATTATTCATAGGTCGGTACCTAGATGCCCGGCCACTAACAGATGTGATCTTTTACGTGAAGGAATATCATATAAAAAACATGACGACAATATAAAGAGCATGATTCTAAGTGACATGAATTTAATATAACATCATATGAATCCAATTTATGGAAGTATACGTTATAATAATTTAAAAGAATACTTCTAATATGTTTTCAAATACATACATAATATGATATTCAATCGCGTGTCAAGTAAATTTCTTTAACGCGGGAAATATCTTTTCATTCGTGCATTTGTTGAAAATTTTACTCGAGATTGATTCTAGTTAGCTATCAATTTTGCAACACTATGCTTACGGTTTATTGGCAAGCAATCGACTCCGGGTCACGCTATAGGAGGCATTTAATACTTAACTCGGCTGACTGATGGCTATTTCCGTAATGACTGTATCGTACCCAGCTGTTGGTCGATGTTCTTGCTTGCTTTAAATGTAGGCTCACTTGGTGGTATCGGTTTCTTCGATTAGCTAATAAATCAATTCATGTCGTCGGTAATGCACAATCCATTTGCTCGCATGTAACCTAATTGCTGTTAGCACCGCCCAATGGCCACATTAAGCTGAAACGCCACGCAGTCACCCCGCCCCTGCTGGCCCTATAAAGCTGACACACGGCTCTACTCGGTGTATTCAACTGTAATGGCTAATTTTCTAGCTCACGAGATGTAGCTCCGGCAAACGGCCGCGCTTACGCCACTCAAAGGCGGAGAAAATGGCTTAAGTGCTTTCTCTATTATGCTTAAGGTCGTTCGTGAAAAGGATAATTTTCAACTCTCCAGCGCCCCCGCCCGAACCGGTTGTTAGAATAATGTAGATATGGCTTTGCTTTATTTATTTACTCTTGTTAAATGTACTTTGAAAAAACCTTAAAAACGAGATAATGGTTTTAGATGCACGTTTAATAAAAAGAAAACGATAATTATAAGTAAGTGTACCAATCAATAAATACATAATTCAGAAGGTAAGTTAATATAGGTAGTTCTCTGATACCCGCGAATCGAAACTAATACAGGTTAGTTGAAAAGAAATAAGTACTTTTCCCATAAGATTGATTTCTAATTAATAGAATAGAACAAATCCTGCATATCCATACTATCCCAAAGTCAAGTGAGATAATATATTTTTAAGTTGGGTAACCTATTGTCGCGGCAAGCGCCGAGGGTAGCGAAATAAAGCTTTTCCAACAAACAATAGTTCCGGCCCTTTGTCGCGCTCCGAGTTGAGTAAACATTAGTAGTTGAGGGTATTGTGAGAATCCGCTTTCCCCGGCTCCACCGCAGCCGCCATTGCGTTCTAAGAGTTTACGGCCAGCTAACTCCCACTTACCCCTTGTTATCTTTTGTTTGTTTGATATATTATATCTTTTAATTTAGGAATTCTTTGTCGTAATCCGTTGTGGTCACTTAATTCATACAAAACCCCAAAAATTTAAAGTAAAGAATAGAACTCCAAATAGATTGCTTTTTGGTGAATTTTCTTAATTATTATGGATAGACCCTACTATTCAGTATAGGTAGGTAGATAATATATAGTTCCTAAATATTGTTGTTTCCCCAGAAATATCCTTATCATTTGTAGGCTATGTATATGTTGGTTATTGGTTAATAAAAATAAAGTGTGTACATAAAACTTGCATAAAACCATGAACTTAAAAGTCACGATCGTACCATAAATTACTGTTTCAGCATTAACACCTACTTTCCATAATAGCCGATAAACCAAATTTAGTTTTCATGTTACCCACCCTCCACAGCTACTTATATTAAGCAATGATCAATGGAGAATAATCCTATTGTGTCGCGCGCAGACAAAAAACCATGTCTGAATTATTCCGCCACGCTTTCGCGCTAATATCTCCATTACATTAGCTTAGAACCACATTGTTGTCGTACTCGTTGTATGTATATATCGTAAAGGATTACGCGCCAAAATGATGACAGTTGTCGCATAGACAAAAGAAAAGCGATTTGAACATTCCGAAATAGGTACGCATAATGGCCTGTGTTTATTTAATTTAAGTCACTGGCAACACAGAATAATGGCGTGTTTTCGCCAGCGGCGGCGTAGCGCTCCAAGTTGAGCCGGGAGCGCCTTGGGGCAATAAAATTAATGAAGCGTGGAGATGGGACCATTTTACTTGTATTATTCGTCTCCTGCGGGCTGAGACTGGAGCGAATGTCCATTAGTTCTGTTTTAACATGTTAGCGAGGTTGAAACGTTGTAAATGCGATTTACTTTACAGAGAGGGTGGAAAAGTAGCCGGAGAGATTTGGTCGCGATCAATAGCCGAAGTGATTGAAAGCAATCTGCAATATTTATGCGGCTGGAAAGTTACATGATAAACTCTTGTAAAACCTACCATAAATCCATTTTTTTTCCTTTTTATCGACAAAAAATCCGGTTCCTGGATTTTTAAGCTCCTCTACCCGATCTCAAACATTTTTATTTGTGAAACACATACTCGTAGATACAAGCTGTTAGGAGTGATAGGTATCTAATATTTCTGGAAAACCATTGTCACAGCAGGCTTTTAAAAAGACTAGCTGTCCCCCGCGGTTTCATCTGCGTTTCCAAGATAAAAAGTAGCCTATGCAACCTGATCTAGATAAGGCAACATAAAATTGTCCATGGGAAACAGTTCACACACAGTGTTTTTAGTGCCTTTAAAGGCGGCCTATTTTATGTTAAAAGTTATTTATTTTTCAATTTTAAATGTTTTATGTGTAATCAATGACTCTCAAGGTCACTGACCTAGGATAAACATATTAGCGTTGTGCCTTCCATCATTGTTTCTATAATATTTAAGAATTATGTCCTAACTCCTAACCGTTAAGGAGTTGTACCTTCCATCATCAGCTCAGCAACATGTGATAACTACCAGACGCAAATATCTGAATAATTTTAGAAAATATATGAAAAGCATTGTTAGTGCCTATAAAATTTGAAGAGTTCCCTCGATTACTTCAAGATCCCATCATCAAATCCTGACTTGGTGACCATGTGACCACCTGTAAGTATAGTAGTTTCCAAATCGGTTCAGGCATATTCGAGAAATCGGGGAACATACATAAAAAAAAGATTCCGACAAATTGATAACCACATTTAAAAATAACAAAAACTGTAACCTAGGCAACCGCTGTCTTCCATTGACAATGGCGTCGCATCGCTCACCCGTGCTATTACATGCTTCCACGTTCTTTTTATCATTGCTCAGCTCCTGAGGGTCGTAGCGTGATGTTTTATAGCCTATAACCTTCCTTAATAATTGGGCTTTCAATTTCAAAAAGGTTTTCCCAAATCCCACTGGTAGATCCAGAGATTAGCGCGTTCAAACGAACAAACAATCTCTTCAGCTTTATTATTAGTATAGATAGATTAGTATAGATTGCAACTACAGGAATCTTTTGCTATAGCATTCCTTTTAAAAAGGAAACAAAGTCATTTAAAAACTACAGACATAAAAGGCACCTAAGTACATTCATCAAAGCATGAGGACTCTTAACATAAAATAGTACCTAAGTACTTTATGTCTATCAAGCAGAGTCGTTTACGCAGATCACGGTCTTATAAGATCTAGGTACTACTAGATGACAACTTTATTCTCAAACACTTATATTAAGTGCACATCATATTGGTAAAATTGTAACAATAGCATTGTTAGAACGCATTAACGGTTAACTGATGTTCAGAATGATCACACTCCTGTGGAACGGACGCGGCTGTTACGTGCGGCTGCCGAGCGTCAGGTTCTTTACGATAACATCGTAATCCGCAAATTTTGTCGCCCTATTGCATCGATTCATTTGTGCCCTTTGGCGGAGAGTGGTTACCAAAAAAATGCTATAAATAATAATGTTGAAAACAGCTAATAACTCTACTAATGTTCTCTGTAATCTTATCATTTAATTTTTATATCAGAAAGCTGACAAGAGCAGCAACTGGACACTGTAGGTACCTATGTCCAGTCAGTCTAGAATGTAGCCACTGACGCCTATGGACATCAAATTGAGCCTTTCTGTTCATCATCACACGGTCATGTCTTTTACCCACATTATTGTCACATTTAGAATATAAACTTTGGCTTTAAGGTTTGGATGAGCTTTGACTTAAATACAATTAATCACACGTATTTTTAGGTTTATTTATTTCCCATTTAGCCCATAGTATTTTTGAAAAGCCTTAACAATATCGCAGTAGAATCGCGGGCGCTAAAGCGTCGCATGTTCATTACCCGAACATTTGCTACTACTATTAGCATATCAAATGCCTTTATCTGATGAACGGCTGCTCACGCGCCGCGCCTGTTTGGCCACTGCGCGGCCACATTTATTAATGTTCGTATGAAAACCTCGAGACAATAACACGATTACTGTAATAAATACAGTAACAAGAGCTGAGTAATAAAAGATTTTGCGGTATTTATCGATCGTTATCACTGAGTTTTGTTAGGGTGCAGTCTGTAAATGACTGTTGATAAATCTCTACTCGCTTGTAAATTTCGCAAATGAATTTACGATGTAATAAAATAAAATTGTTTTTTTTTAAAGTTACATTCTTTTGAATTTAACTTAATTTAGGTATTAGTCTTATGCCTACCTACATCATCGAGAATAAAGGTAACGAAGATTTTTTTAATTTAGGTTTTATAGTTAGTTAATTATATTCCTTTTTTGAGTTTCTACATCTACTTAGATTACTGATTTTCTATAAAAAGCTCAAAATAAAATATTTACACAACAAATTAGTTTAGCTTTAAAAAAATACACTTAAACGTAAGTCGTGAGATTATTGATAATGATCTAGGTACATATACACGTACCTATACATTGTTTATGACTCTGTAGGCAATATAGCACGCAGAGTTTTCGCAAAAACACCGAAATTCATTTTACATGCGAATGATAAACTTTTATGAGGCTGTTACATAACAACAATAGGCAGAACGCACCCGAGCCTCGGAAGCTTAGTGCGTCCGATTTACATGCAAAAACTTCTATTTCCCGGACTAAATGGCACGTGAGAGGACATAAAACTGCGGGAAAACTACGCTACACACCCAACGCTACTAGTAAAATATTCTTTTGTTACTGTTTTACCCTTTGCCCGCGACGTAAATACATAATGTCAGGTGCCATGGAAATAGCAAATACTTTTTTTTTTACTTTTATATCTGTGCCCGTATTTGACACAATGTCTATAGGAGGTAACTGTCTCTCAAGTGCATCTCCTTGGCACCTTGGTCCTTGGCCTTGTTGGTAGCCAGCCAAGTGGATACTAAGTACCACCTTGTTATGGTTTTCAAACGATGTTTTCTTTCACCAAAAGCTCATTATAGGATTCGAACCCGTGATCTTCGTCACGGCATTAAATACCATGAGATATAATCACCTTACTAAATATTACTAATTTTAAAGTGACTGACAAAATACAACTGAAAGTATTTACTTAGAAAGGTATTAGAACTCGCTTGTTACGCCCATCGACCTATCTACAACTGTTGCAGCTACGCTAAATAATGCACTAATAATGAAGTATTATGTAATATTGTCCTTTACTTTATTTACAGGTATACCTTCTATACACTGAATAACCTGCATTGAATTTAATAATGGATGTTGCTGAAAAATTGTCTTTACATTTTTATCTAGATTTTTAAATAATATAATAAAAGAAATATCCTGCATTCATTTTATTTTGAACGAAAATTATATAAAACTGAAGTAAATATTGGGAAAACAATTCCAAGAAAGTCGACAAACATCCTGAGATAGTCAAGCTGAAAGCATGTATTGGGGTGAAAGTCAATAAAAATCATCTTCCGATCGCATACGAAGTTAACTTATAGCAACTCAATCTACGAATCTTAAGTAGGTATCATAAAAACTTATAGGGAACTCGGCTTGCTGGACCCGTGTAGGTACCCAAAATACGTCAAAGTGATCTCGAGCCCACCGACTTGTGCCATCTCCCGAGGAAGTGATTTGTCAGCGCCGCCCCCTCTCGATTGAATAATTCAAATAATCGAGGTATTTATATGTAAATAGCGGGCCACATCTCCATACGAAAGGGCCGATCGGTACATAAATTTGGCAAGACGACGAGAAAACTGCGACGCACCACCGATCTGATTTATACGCTAAGTTTTGGAAAAAGTGGCGCGCGTCAGGAAATGTTTGTCTAATCGCGTTTATTGCCCCGACCCGGGATTTTGCGCCTCGCAGCACATTATAGGGGTGACTCTGTTTTCATACTACTATGAAAACAAAGTAAGTATAATAAGCAAATACTATTTCGAATATAGATAAAGCATTCTTGAGTTTCAAGAGGTATAATGTCACCTGCCACTGATCCACATCGAACTCGGCAAGCGGCACGGAAGTCTGCTACGAAACCCCCAATTATGCTACGACTTTGTCAATTGCTACGGCTACGGCGTACTACAACAAACTACTAGTTACAACTCTTTACGCTATTTTTTTTTATCGACTGTAGATATACCTATAGGTATTTTAGATACGATATTTGCAAAGATTAATTAATAGGGTCGTATTAGGTAGACATTTAGAAACCGTTTCGCTAACGAATATCATATGTCTGCGGCACTCTATTAGTCATTGGTACCGAGCTGGAAGCGGGTGAGCTCATCAATCATGCCGGCGGCGGCGACGGCGGGAGCGGACGGGGAGCTGGGTAAAGTGTTAATAATCGCTACCACCACTATTGTTCATTATTTAGAACTGAATTCGCATCAAGCGAACATATCGCTGACGTGTGACACGATTAGTAGGTTTAAGAGTCTGTTGATTGTTGTTATAAAATAAATACTACGATTAATCTATCGTAAAGATGGGAAGCGAAGGAAGACATTTTAATTAATACATCAGTGGTATAATACTTTTACAAATAACGTATTTGGCCTTGCAGTTAATTTCCAAAGTTAAAAAGAAAAAACGTTACTTTATTATCGTAATCAATGTTCTCAAAATATTAGTAGATATATTATACTTACTTATGGCATAGGTATTTAGGTACCTATTCAATGCACTTACCACAAAAACTTAATCTAGCTAGGCATTTTCAGGTTTTCGTTAAAGAGATGTTCAACCTTATAAAAACGTTGGGTTGTTGTTGGGTTATATAGCATAGAGAAATAAGTAAGTGAGCAACAAAACGCACTTTATCAGGTGGCAGCCGCTTTATTCCGCTAATGACCAACCCCTCCAGGGTAATAAAAGTCGATATCAAGCTCCCGTCCCTAACCGATGAAACGATTTTGATACTTTATAATATTTATACTGCTTAATTTACTTTGTATGTGATGTAGGTAATTAATTACTGATAGATGTCGCTACGTTACTCCCTTCCTAAACAGCATGAATAAATAAATATAAAATAAAAAAATATGAAACCACTAGTAAATTGGTGATAATTTCCAAACGGCTGAGTTGATTTTCTTGAAACATAGCTAAGAACAATCAAACAAAAAAAAGAGTTTTTATAGTAGCCTTGTGACCTATTTGTCCACAATAATATGAGATGGATGATTCTGTTACAATTTTCTTTTGGTAGTGTGGGCACCTAAATGAGTAGGTATGTAGTAGCATGCATTAGAGGTTGACAATATTTATCTTCAAACATAGCTAATGTATCAAAATGTGTTTGATCAAGTGTGTGCTCAGCGAAGCGCGGCTGAGAATTAGCGGCGGCGGAAAAGAAAAATGATTGTGACAGTCCGGCGAACACCACTAATGGAGTCTGCGTCTGCGAAATATTCCCACTTAGAGCACTAGTGTGGACACGCCTTATATGTGACCGTAGGCTATAGTACCTATAGATACCATAACACAGCTCCAAAGACATTGAAGTTTTTGAAATGTCCATCCATACCTTCATTATTTTTTTTAATAAGTAAACCATCAATGATATTTGAAACTTTTACACCAGTTGTTAATACTAATCTTCAGTTCAAAATTGATCGCTAGATTAGATAACATTATAATAGGGTTGATTATCAGATGTATGTATCTACTTAAATTCAAATCGCCGGCGTAATACACAGAGGGCAATTTGAAACAAGTTGGAAAGCTCCAAGCAATAACGGGGCTCCACCCCTACGATACAATACAACACTCCCCTCACAAATTAAGTGTAAAACAAACCTAATGAAATTTAAATATCTCTTCGGCGACGCAATAACTGCACAAATAAAATCATGTCGCGGGGGAGAGTATAATCGCTTCCATTGTGTACACATTGTACGATATTATTCCATTCGGGAGTTTTACAACCCTGTCATAGTACAATAGCGCTTATCTTCCCTCACGATAGTGTTTGTGACCGATGGTGCAGTCAGTGTGACAAGGTAGCAGGGGATGGGGATGACGTAAAGAGGGCGGCGATTCTCTCTAGACAGTAATAGGCTCTTAGGGTGATGGCAAGCCTCTCATTGTTAGCTTGTTAGTGGATAATTCGAAGTAATGCATTTAGTGACGTATGTGGAAACTGAATCTGCTCAGATTCAGTAAATTATTGATAAAATTTTAGATACTACAGAACCGTGGACATTATAGAGCTTGTGGTACTGTGACCCTAGATGCAAGAATGCTCGTCTATTTTATATTCCATTGTCACCTGCGGAAACATTATTATTCTAGCAGATTGAGTCGAGTAACCAAACGAATCTCTTAAAATATTTTCTCGCCCCTCAAAAGGAAGGATACTAATTTTCTTTTAAGTTTTAAAGCAGCTTCCTTTCAAGAAGTGGAAAAAAGTTACAATCGAAAAGGAAATTTGCGTTTTAAATCATCTAATGAAGCTGAGAAGTTTGTAATGGAGGGGCGAAAGGCTGCGGGCAAATTGAGGAAAAAACTTGGGTTGAGAGAGACTACTTTAGACGTTACTTTCTACATATATTTTTTGATGTAGATTCTTATTTATATGAGTACTAGTGGTCCCCACGATTTCACCCGCGTTCCTAAGTAAAAAGTAGCCTAAGTCCTTCTCCAGTACCTACCTATGCTACCCATGTGGCATCGACAAAGAGATCGAAGAATCCAACTCGACTAGGTAGCATTTCTTCACGTCCAAATCAAGCACTCATCACAACCACTAATCTGATTGGTAGTCAGAAATCGATTTCTAGTCCGAACCGGGAAAGCAACCGAATTACTCTGTAAACAGAAAAAGTCGGGAGTATTCCACCAATGTAAGTAATAACTCCCTAGATTTACGAAATACGAACGAACCACAAACAAATTCGGATGAGCTATGAGCAATCGTGATAATTAGAAAAAATTAAAAAGATATTCATTCTGTAACAAAATTTATTTAAGAATATAAATATTTTCAATATTTTACACTAAATTTCAATGACGAGCACAAAACATCATTCAGCACGTAAATATCACAAATTAAATATTTATCTACATAGGTACATACATAATGTTAATAATGTACTAATAGTGATTCATGATAGACAAAAAATGGTATTGTAATTATTATTAAATTGTCCGTCCATCAATTATTCGATATTATGTTAATAAAATTCATAAAAGATATTAGAGGGGATACAAGACATAATATGATTACTAATGATTTAATTGAATAAATAAGGGTAAAACATGCGTTTGGAAGACATGTAGAAATAGATGCGTAGATGAAATACATTGCAATACTGTTCTAGCTCATAAAAAGTGCACGATAATTAATCAGATTTAAGATAAAAATTAAAACATATACTAGGTAATGGATGAGTAATAAGTACGATAAATATGAAGCAGGCACTTGTGTGAACGTGACTGAACAGTTATCCTAAACAATTGCAATGGCCCGTGACATTGAATATTTTGATACAAGTTTACAACCTATTACGTGAATATTGGACAGTATGAAAAATAATATTGTTGGAAGAAGGTATTACTTTAACCATTGAGCTATTTTATGGAAGATCATAATGTCACTATGGTAAAGGCTCTTCAACATTTGAGTTTGTGGTTAACTTGACACATTTTAAATGACAGAATTTGGCTGATTAAATGAACTAGCATAAGGGTTGATTTTTCAATGGCCAGATAAGATAATAAATAACCAGATACCACTTATCAGATAAATAGCTTACCCGAGGTTTATCTAGCGATTGAATAATCAGACCTAAGTTTAAAAATACCAATTATACTATTACTATGCACCGGATTATAGACCTTATTTCATTAATTTATGAACCATCATAGCGTGTACGACTTAGGGGAAATGAAGTTTCGGTTATATTTATTGTTGTACGGCAGCGTTAGCGATGATCGAAGGCGAGTTGATGGTTTCCCCGAGACTCTCGAGGAGCTCCTTACGGTAGTCGTCAAAGTCGCCGTCCACCTGAAAATGGAGAGTATCCAGTTTACAACTCGAGCGGAATACAAAATCAAATGTCAAGTTTCTTTTTTTAAAACATATTTGTGTTGTGTCATGTGTTAACCACAATATCGCCATGGTAAATCATGATTTGTCTAAAAGTGAAGTACAAAGCCTAGAAAGGATAAGCCTTTCAAATGCTGCTGCCAGAATACACCGGTAGATGTTTGGTGATATATTTTCAACTTGAGTGTGAAGACCAACCAGCTAACTACATTTTACTAATACTTATATCTCTTCTGCTTGTTAAATGGGAAGAATATAGGAAGCCACTATATATAGCTTATAAGGTTTTTTTATTTTTCACTTAAATCTTAATTAAATTAGATAGAGTCATATAGAAATAGATATACAGGTTGACTTTGGTTGGATATATTAGGCTGCAAAAAAAATTGAAGTATCAATAAGATTAGCATTAAAATACACTTCAACGTGTGAGTACCTACCTACTAGATTATTAAATTCACTACGACCTGAGGTTTACGCTAAACTACTTAGGCTCCTGAAATGTTGTAGGATTATTGATAATAATGTGACCCCAGTATTCGGCCTAATATAACCAACCCAAATAACCCATTATAATAACCTCATTGATAGTCTGGTCCTCAATGACATAAAGAGCGCAGTCGGTCTCCCTGATGAGTCGCTCGTCGTGGGAGACGATCACTACGCCGCCTTTGTATTGGTTAATCGCCTCCGCTAGCGCGTCTATACTCTCGATATCCAAGTTGTTCGTAGGTTCATCCTGTTATAATAAATTCGTTTATATTATAATATAGAAAGGGAAAAAATATTTACTCTCCTACTGTACATACAACTATATGTACTGTACATACACATGCCCCATAAAGAGCTGTGAATTACAATTCATTCTGTATATATCGTCAGCGAGCCGGATGACCCTATTAGATTAGCTCAGATCGATGCTGACGAAGCTCGTAAAAGTACACAACACACTACACACAACCGATTACTCTATCGTCCTCCGCGACGTCAAGCGGCCCGAGCTGCCATTAGTAATCCAACCGCCCCCAATTAGTCGTAACTCGTACTAAGCCCTCCCTCTCCCCCGGTAACGCCCTGAGCCGAGGTTCGTACCCCATTTGGGGGTGCCCTCAGTCGTGGTTACCTAAATGTTAACCGGCTGAGATCCCCTGCGCTTGCCGATTGTCCGGTAAGGTTGTTGCAGCCATCAGAGGCTACCAACTTTAGTCCTATCAAAATAATAATTATAATCTGTATAATTTAATTTCTACACTTACCAATATAACAACATCAGGCGCCATTAAAGTGAGTTCTGCGAGTGCGACCCTGGCCTTCTGCCCTCCACTTAGGTCCTTCATCTTGATAGTGTGCGCATGTCCCGCCAGCCCGAAGGTACCGAGAGCTTTGCGAGCCTTCTCGTACTGCAGCCCGAACAGCCTCTGCAGGTATTCTACCGGGGACTCCTCGGCCGTCAGGTGCTCGCCCGAATGCTGGTCGAAACGACCTATTCTCTAAAATAGCAAATACAAATTGTATAACTAAAACTCTCGCTAAAGATTTTCAATAGCCTAGATTAGACGTATATTTTGAATCATCTACGAATCGTCAATTAAAATATTCTTACGGTGTTATTGGCAGTTTTATAAGGAACTAATAGGTATTTTATCATCTCATTATAATAATAAAGATTCATGGAATACATTATTTTAATTTTATATAATTTAGATTTTATGGGAATAGCTTTCAAACGCTTGGGTGGGTGTTATACTGCACTTCGAAACGATAAAAAACTAGGGCATCGTTATTGGTAACACAAGTTGTCATGCTAACTGCTATTGTTTTGTCGTCAGTAATTGAATACTTATTTTGGCTATTATATCTAAATCAAATACATTACTCACCAGTCTATGATTTCTAATAAGCTCTCCATTTATTGGGCTCAGTTCACCGACTAGCAGTTTGAGGAAGGTGGATTTCCCGACACCGTTGGGTCCGACAATAGCGATTCGAGTGTTCAAGTCTATACCAAAGTCAACGGTCTTGAATAGTGGCTTCTGATTAGGGAAGTTGAAATTCACATCTAAAAATAATTGTTCTTATTATAATAACTGCAGGATAAAGAGAAAAGCAAACTAATATTCAGACACAAATCTATTGTTGGGTGACTTGTATGCACTGTATGTATAAATAGAGGTCACAAGTGCTTAAGAAGAGCCCCATCCTAAGGAGACTTTTCCTCTTTATGTGTGTTCTACCACTTATACAACAGATAATGTTCTGACAAATTGTTTGACTGATACCCACGGCCTCCTGATATCATCCATCGCACCTCTCGCCATCGGCGGGGAGTCTTTCCTCACATATTAGAACCAAAATGGTCTCACACTGTGTGGTTTCAAAGGAGTTTTAGATTTTATACCCCTGGTGTTGCAAGCTTCTTTAAGCTACGGTAAACGCTCACCAGTAGGCGGACCGTATGCTCGATTGCCCACTTCGTTGTGTAAAAAAAATAGATTTTTGAGTTCTCCGCTCAGTGGATAGTGTGTGTAGTGTGTACTATACATGGGCGTACCGAGCCCTCCCCTGCCCCCCCCCCCCCTCCCCGGGAATTCTCATCCCACCTGCTGAATTTAGTGCCCCTCAGCCCTAAGCCAAAAGCTGGGTATTTGCCCCCCGCCCCCCCTTGGTCAAAGCTACACCCTTGGTACTGTACGTACTGTGTAATCCAAGTATAGGCGGCTGTAGCGGCGGCGGGTCAGGGAAGGCGAACTTGACGAGGTACTCCTTGGGGCGCTGCAGCAGCGCGACGGGCGCGGCGGCCTCGTCCGCCTCCTCGCGCTGCGACTTGCTGCGGTTCTTCTCCTGCTTGCGGGTCAACACCTCCTTCTGCTTCCTTTCCTGTTATATAACAACGACATACCATACCACACCATATCATATCGTATCTAGAAAATAGACAATCTTTTATTTAAAACTCGCTTTCCATCCCGCGGTTTCACCCACGATCTTTCTTAGCAGATGCCTACGTCATAATAGCTCTGTGTGCCAAATTTCTGCCCGATGAGTTTCTTGAGCTGTGCGTTAATAGATCTGTCCGTCAGTCAGTCGGTCACGCTTTAGTTTAAATATATTTAGATAAACAATAACTGTAACACTGAATGCGATATAACCAGTCAAACTATAATTTTCAGTTGGTGAAGGTTATAGGCTAGCTCTCATGAATATGATCTAATAGGCGACTAGCACTCACCGCCTGTTTCTTCGACTGTCCGTGTGCCTTCATTTCCTTTAATCTCTTCTCTTGTTTCTCATACTCCTTGATCATTTCTTTCCTCTTTTGAGCGTACATTTTCTTGAACATTGAGTAATTGCCCTTATAGTAGAATAACTTTTGTTGGTCCAAGTGAATAATTTCATTGCACACATTATCCAAAAACGATTGGTCGTGAGATACTACCAGGAGAGTCTTCTTCCATCCTTGGAGATAACTGAAATATTGAATAGGTCAATAAAATACTACAATACTAGATCACTCTACTAATGCCATTGTCAGACACTCTTTATAATATTACAGACGAAAAGATTAAATAATTGATATATCGTATAATGTATATTATGAAAAATTATAATAATAAAATATTACAAAAGTTATCAGGTATTTATATGATGTGTGACATACTTATCTAACCAAATGACAGCGTTCAGATCTAAATGATTCGTGGGCTCGTCGAGCAATAGTAGGGTTGGTTCAATGTATAGAGCTCTGTAAAAAAAAATACAAGATACATTACATAAACAACCAATTCTATCCAAATATTAAATCCCACAATTAAGAGTTAGAAGTCAATCAAGATCACCAAAATTTTACGCCATGGACATACAAAATGTTCTATTTGACGTTGAAGTATGTCAAAATATAATGACCTTTATTACTTTATATGTTTAATTTATACCATTATACAATTAACTATTGATTTAACAGATAAACCTTATCATTAAGCAATAAAGTACATTTTTTGGCATTCTTAAACATCAAATAGAAAACCTTACAATGTAAAGACTTTAGTTTTCATATTAAACATAGTTACCCTAATAGAAAAGACCACACATTATTATGCAAGTGTAAAACCTATCACAAGTGACAAATACTTTGGTACAGTATGACATAATGACACAACTTAGATGAAGCATCGGCAAAATTCGTAAAATCAATCATTCCCGAAAAGAGTGCGCCTACAAAATTACCCATGTTTATTAGTAGTTTAGGCGAAAATTATCTTTCTGCCAACGCAATAACTTGTAAATTTAAATAATCAAATACATTTGTAAAATTGACGCGTAGATGTTTATACAATTATTTGCAAAATAAGTGATCACGTTTATAAAGTATGTATTATTTGTTTATATTTTTTTTATACATTCGATATGGAGGGTACACGGCTAGAACGATGAATGTCACAAATCAAAATTAACGCTTTCGACCTCCATACTTATATCCCCAGTCTCAACAGCGCCTCTTATCGTCAAACGATTCATCGCTGTCTGATGATGTAGAGTCATTTAAGTTTAGGACAGTAAAGAAGTTGCTTTCGCAGTTCGTTCTTGAACTTTTTGAAAGTGATCTTTCCCAAAAACTATATTTTTACACTCCGTGGCCTCTTGACTCATAGATTGATAAACATTAAAATAATTTCACGACTTTGACTATTATACGGCTTACCACGTTTTAACGAAGTCATAGTGAAAATAAAATAAATAGCTGTACCATTAAATTGTCCTGAAGTGTAGGGAATAAATTACTCACGTGCATTCCCAATGCTGACTTGGGTCGAACTAACGCGGGAATATATTGTGCCAATAGCGTTGAATGGCGCGATAGATAATTATTTTTATTAGCTGAGTAAATCGGAAGTGATCGAAAATACGAGTTTTGCCGATGCGACGTCTCAGTGGTGTAATACTTAGTATTTAACGTTCTTTTGGGTCGTCAATGTAAGTGGGATATGCTCTAGGGTCAAACATAAGCTAACCTAGCGAGTGAAACCCTCATACGCCAACCGCCGGAGAAGTTCTTGGTGGCTCTGTTCTGCATCTCTCGGCTGAAGCCCAGACCGGCGAGGATGCGCCGCGCACGCGGTTCCGCAGAGTCCGCACCTATCGCTTTTAACTCTGCATATACCTATTACATCATATTGATACATTAAATAAATATAACGTGTAAACTTAAATACATCTTCAAGATATGATACATGGTCAATAGAGTTAGATAGAAAATATGATCATACCTCATTTAACTTATCTTGCAATTTCATATTTCCATTCTCAATTTGAGTTTCAAGATCTTTGCATTCCTTGAGTAATTCTGAAATAAATACCTAGATGAATAATATTTTTTGAGCTACATATCTTCTTTATTCGACATTATAATAGAAAACAAGATAACACTATGAATTATAACGTAACTTAACTATAGACACTAAAACTAAAATTTAAACTAATTTACAAATTAACTCAACTTAAACTAAATCATATCAAATCATATTAACAAATTTAAAAATATAGTAAATCATAAATATAATAAAAATAAATTGAATTAATTAAAACTTATTTAATAAAAAAACTTTATTTTTTTACAGCTTGTGTTTTACCACGATCTCGACAAGGCAAGTGATGATGTGCCCAAGGTGGTAAACACATACACATAGTAGCCCTTTCGCCATGGGATTCAACACCTGGGTTTCTATAGCATTCGGAACTGAATCGAAGAAATTTCGAAAATAACTTAAAATCTAAAGACCAAAATATAAAAGTAAAATGACGTACCAGTTCTCTTAACATCAGACTCCAATACAGTGTCAACAGCACTCATATCACTGGCCGTGACCTCCTGCTCGCACAGCAATATGTCTATATGTGGTGGGAGAGGGAAGGCACGTTGCGCTAGATGCCTCAACAACGTAGTCTTGCCGTGACCGTTCGGCCCTACCAGACCGTACCTACGACCGTTCGCGACCAACAAATTTGCGTTCACGAACAAATCTTTGCCTTTAGCGCTTATCGTAAAGTTCTCCACTTTTATATCTACTGCGTTTTCTAATGCTGCCATTTGACCTGATAGGAATTAAAGGAATATTACTCTTCTTTAAACTCTGATGAGTCTGATCTACTGATGTATCAATAAATTCTAGAAAATCTTGTTTAAATTTTTTGACTATGATTTTCTCTAAACCATTTTTTACTATTCATAGACTAGTTTATTAATAGTAATACACGAGTCTAGAGATATACTAGTCATGTGCCCGAAAGTGGTAAGTCCAACTGACTCTCAAGTGTAGCTGCCAGAACACATCAATAGCTAATAGATTCCAAGGTTTCCTCAGAATGTTTTTCTTCACCTAAAACAAAGTTTAATCGCCTGCAAAGTCTCATTGCGATTGAAATCTCATACTTTCATCATTATTTTTAGTTCAGTCTATTACCGCCATGGCAGCGTACATGCACTGCGTGTTACCGAAGTGTGGGATTGCAACTTTACGATACAACATATTTACCAGCAGTCTTCTGTGCCTGGCTCACGGTAAAGTTAGCGTCGAGGTCGCTATGACCCTGCCCGCCCTTCTTAGTTATTAACTCCATCTGTTTCTCGTATTCTTGCTGTTTCTTCAGTTTTTTCTTCTCTTTATGGCTCATTTTTTTCTCGACAGGCTCTTGGCTTTCTTTTTCAGGGAGATCGGTTGCCTGTGTGGATTTAATTCAATGTAACTTCATTATACTGTTAATTTCACTAGCTATTTCTAAAAACTAAAAAAATATTGAAATCCTTCTAAATTGTACTACTACTCTAAGATCTATAACACAAAGGCTAGTCACGATTGATGTCTCAAAATGATACGCCATCATGTATAGAAAAAAATATACCTTTTAAAGTATTTTTGCCTAAAACCAAACAATTGACTTTGGCTTCAGTCCAAAATTACCCTTCATTATATTATAATAATTTTCGTTAAGTTACTCATGAAATTAGCTATACCTTATCCTCTGCTTCCCTCGATGCTTCATCATCAGATACATCTTTAACAACTTCTTGTTTAGCATCTTCTTGAATACTTTTCTTTTTATCCTGAACAATACAAACATAAATAGGTACGTTTATACACTCATAACAGTTATTGTCTATAGGTATGTTTCCTGGGATTTTTCAAGGCCTAAGTCATTAATATTTTTCTGGGAAAGCTTCTGCTTCGACATAGTAAGATTCAGTAGCTGAACTAGACTAAAGTAACACCTATTATTAGTTTTTAAAACAAAAAATATAGTATTATTCTACTCTGGGTAGATTTTTTTTTTCGCGTCCCCTTTAGATGTATGGGAGCCCCCTTAAAACATTTAAAAGTATCTTTTGACACTTTTTATGGCTTTGGGTCAACAAGATGCTTATACCGCTTATAGTGTGAAAATTTTAAGACTGTAGCTCCAACCACTTGGCTGAAAAACCTGTGACAGATGACGGACAGACGAACACGTGAGTGACAGCAATAGGGCTCCATATGGACCCTTCTTTGTTCAGCCATTACAGAGCTTAGTGGCAACAAACTGATCATGTAAAAACACACATAACCTTTGTAAGTAAGATTAATACCTTAGTTTTGACAGGTGGTTCATCAGGTTCTGGTATGGGATCTTTCATTTCAAATTTCTTAAGTTCTGCCTCAATATCATCCATGTTATTCTTTTTTTTGTTTTTGCCTGCAAACAATTTACTCATATACAATACATAGTTTTGATAGCAGGTCATACATATGATCAAAAATAGGCTCCGTCAAGACCTGTTACTGCCTTCCTAATGAATATTTATATTATTGATCTGTAATAGACATGCGCAAAATGTGTCAGTGAAAAGAATTGACTGAAGTATATCTTTTAGCTCAATGAAGTAGATCACTCATTTAGTTCAGTATATCTGAATGACTGTATAAAGAGATATGAAGCTTGCATAGTATATCACTCTATCACATCACTCTCTTTATGAGACTTGATGGTCTCATAAAGAGTAAGTAACAACAAATGAAACTTTATACTTATCTCGATTATTCTAAAGTCAATCTTAGCATGTTCTACTAATATCTCGTTTCGACTCACGAAATGCAAAGATGCATTCATTTCTTTCGTACATATACGAGCGGCGAGCGAAGGAAGAGAACGATTGAACTAAAAGATATATTGAACTAAATTAAGTAGAGACACATTTGAACTATTAATGAATGAGTGATAAGTTTATTTTGTGGACTGAAGTAGTTCATTTCCTTCAATCGTTTGCGAACTACCCATGTCTAATCTGTAAGTGAATCAGCTGTTGGTCTTCCTGAAAATAAATAAATATACCTAGTTATAATATATAATTTAACAAGTAATTTAATAATAGGTACCTTTACTCTTTACTACAGGTATAACTAATTCATCCTCTTCATCTGTGAGCTCCATTTTAATTTCTGGTTCACTTTCTTCATCTGGCCAATCATCCTTTTTACCTTTAGCTGAAACAAACCGTAATCATTATTTTAGTGCCTATAATTAACAAGTTTTCCACCCTGCGATTTTCTTTTGTTTTATTATTTAGATAAAAAAACAGTATAATACTAATATTTTCAGGTTTGGCCATTCAGCCCTAAAAAAAATTCACATATATACAAAGGTTATTTTGTATACTAGAGATCAAGGAGGATCCCTAACAAGAAAAATTTTATGCAAAATTTCGAAATCTTCAATCATAAAACCGACCCTAAAAATGTATAGTCTGGGGAACCACATAGTTTTCCAGAATCGGAATGAAGCTTCATTAGGTTATTTGTTAGAAATTGTCCTACAATGAGCTTGAGCTTTCAGTGAAGTAAACATTGTGAGGAAACCCTACCACTGTGGTAGGGTACTTAGTAGTACCCATCTGGCTGGCCACCTTTCGGTATGTTCTGACAGCGGCACTTGAGAGCCCATTTTAAACTAAATTATTAATATTATTACCAACCTTTCTTATTTTTAGTTTTGACTACAGGTTTAGCTGTATTACTGGAAACATTGCTCACTACAGATTTGGCATCATCTTCTTCATCTGACTCTTCTGTGATTAGATTTTTCTTTTTGTTTTTGGCTGAAACAATGCAAGACTTATGACCATGGATTGTAACTGTACTAAAAATAAACACAAAATTGAATATAATCTTATTTCGGAAATATCCAATCAATACAAAATTTATTTTTACTTGGTAGGCATTTATAAATTAAACATGATATAACCAACATACTTTTCTTTTTACTAACTGGTTTTGCAATTTCTTCATCTGATGCATCCTTGAGGTCAACATCACTACCCTCTGAAGACCAATCATCACCACCTTTTTTACCTTTACCTAAAAAAGTAGATTTGGTTTATTATGTTATTATTATTATGGAAACCAGATAACTGATATACCTAATAAAACAATTTAAATAGATAATTACACCCATACTCAGGAGAAATAGACATGTTCATGCACACAAATGCACCTGTATATGATCAATTAAAAAGAATGAAAGCAATATTTTAATAGTACAGTTTACGACATAAAAATCATTACATAATCAAAAATTTAAAATAAACACACCTATAAATCAACTATGCAATTTACTGGTACACACGGCCACAGATCAAGCTACACACTGCGGCACCTTATGCAGTTGTAATAGGCGCTATTTTGCAACAAAAATGTGTAGCTTGATCTGTGGCCGTGTGTACATTATATTGCCTAGAAGTGAAATTATTCAACTCACCTTTTTTCTTTTTATTAGGCTTAGCAGCAGGCTTGGTGGTAGTACTTGTGCTGTTGCTCACTGTAGATTTACTGTCATCATTGTCATCATCTGATATTTCGACATCCTTCTTTTTGTTCTTAGCTGAAGATAATTAAAAATAGGAATGAGGCCAATTTATATCATATAGTGCTTTAATTTTGCTAATAAGGGTTAAATAATTTCTTGGCGAAAAAGATTCTTAGTTTAAAAAAAATACCACCGCGACAGATCCAGAAGACACCTTCGAGCAGCTGTGAAAGCAATCGACGTGTAAGAATTTCATACTCGAATTATGTAGCTCACTAACCTTTCTTTTGTGACTTTTTGGCGGTTGGTTTTGGGGTATCCTCATCATCAGAATCTTGATTCTTTTTTGGCACCTCTTCATCGCTTGCACTCCAATCACCAGCGTGCCCTTTAGCTTTCTTTTTACCTTTCCCCTTACTTTTTGAGGTTACCTCTAATGATTCGTTTATCTTTTTTTCTTCAAAATCGTCGTCTATCTCATGGCTCTTTTTATTGCCCTTTTTCTTAGACATATTAATAATTTGTCCCACTAATTGCTCGGTATGTACTAAGTGGTACTAAGGTATTAGATTATTTCTGAATCCGAATATCAAAAAACTTGCAAAAATCAACTCTCTGAGACTATAATATAATATGAATATTAATGACATTTGGTGGGTTGCCACGTTAATGTAAAGTAAAAATAGTGTTGTGTCCTGAGTGATTTGTATCTTGTATCACTCAGTGAATAAATGAGTGAGTGAGTTGTAGGAGCTTTTTTGTATTATAATAATATTAAATAATACTCCTACCCGACAAACCGGAACAATTGAAAGGGTATAAATAAAACGGAGCGGTTTCAACGTGTTTCATTTCATTCTGTGTTTGGCTCTCGGACGTGACGGACGTTTTAGCAGTACTTAGTGATTGTTATAATTATTTCCAATTTTAGTTCAGACTATTTTTGTTATTTGATATTTTTAATAATTAAAATCATTTGTAAGGAATAAAGCTTCCTAGGTTGATTAGTGCTACAATACAAATTAAAATTACTAATTATTTTCTGCAACACTAGGATGGATTAAGGCTGTCAGTCACGATCTATTCCCCTGTACACATTACTCAAAGAGTATTATACCAAAAGGACATTACGATCACGTCACGCACACATATTCGCACTCTGTTTTTTAGGTTAGGGGAATTCTGTGTCTTCAAAAAAGATTTTATAGAAGTTTTTAAACCAGTAATTTAAATTCTGATTATAGTTGCATCAAAGTGAATGTATACTAAGAATTAAAATAATCTTTGAAAGCTCAAATAAAAAAAAGAAATCATCAACATATTTCACCTAGTTAAATTTGTGGTAAGAAGACATACGTAGTTTGTCTACTTAGTTTGTGAAGAAGACGACGAAATATGTTGATGATTTCTTACTAACTACCATTCTTGTCAAGCTTACCTACTTACAATACTTTTCTATTGATTAAATTATTATCAAAACATGTCTGTTTGTCCTGTATCTGGGTGTAATTATCTATATACGTATGTATATACAAAAAAAGTAATATATGGAATATATCAGTTATCTGGTTTCCTTCCATAGTACAAACTCTGCTTAGTTTGGGATCAGAAGACCGTGTGTGAAGATTGTCCCAGGATTATCAAAAAATGCTGCTTCTGCACTAGCATCCACCCCGAGGTTTCACCCTAATAAATAATAAATAGTAGCCAATGTGTTCATCCAGGATGTCAGCTCCTATCAAATTTCAGGACTATTGGTCCAGCCGTTTGAGCGTGAAAACAAACATACTGTGGTGTTCATAATAAATATACCAGAGTCTGAATCGAATAGACTTTATTAAGCAAAAACTGATGTATGAATGACAGTATGTTTTTATACAAGAATATGGCTTTACCACATTCTCCCCTATTAGTTTTGAACGTAGTCCCTCAAGTACTCTGGGCTACGGTGGGTTCGTTCGGAACGTCGAAGGCTCGGTTCGGCGGGCTGTGCAGACTGTTCCAGATTTGGTTCCTGGTCAGGTGGAGTATTTGATGACACTGGTTCACTGTCATTTTCATCGTCAGAATCTTCAATGCTTGCATTCGGTGCTCCGGCAGGGGCTAAGTGTCGATTCGAAACCACCGTCTCTCTACCGTTCGATAGTCTCACCCGTGAATATTGGAGATTTGGTTCAATCATTTGTACTTCCTCAACTATAGGATCATACTTTGAATTACGAACATAGTTTCGCATTAATACTGGACCTGGAATTGTAAGCCATGTTGGTAATGATTGTCCGTTTGATGATCTTCTAGAATGGGAAAACATCCTTTCATGTGGAGTACAATTAGTTGCGGTACATAGAAGAGATCTTATGGAATGAAGCGCTGGAGCTAATACCTGTTCCCATTTATCCGGAGGTAAATTCTGAGTTCTTAAAGCCAATTGAATAGTTCTCCATATTATACCATTATATCTTTCAGTTTGTCCATTGCCTTGAGGGTTATATGGGGTTGTATAACTAGTCGCTATTCCCATGTTATGAAGGAAATGTTTTATTTCTTCCGAAAAAAATGAGGATCCTCGATCTGAATGTATATATGATGGCATACCAAATATAGCAAATAGCTCAGTTAATTTTTTCTTTACTGTCAGTGTAGTCAAGTCAGAACATGGAAAAACAAATGGAAATCTGGAGTATTCGTCTACGATCGTAAGCATATAGCGATTTCCACTGCTAGTTGGTAGAGGTCCCTTAAAGTCCATAGAAATTCTTTCGAAAGGGCTTGTAGCTTTTATGAGTTTACCTTGATATCGATAGAATCTTGGTTTAATTTCAGCACAAATAGTGCATGCAGCTGTAACTCTTCTTACGTCTTCAATTGAATATGGTAGATTTTTGGATTTAATCCAATGAAACATTCTGGTGATTCCAGGATGACATAGAATTTTGTGAAGTTCTGGTAGGGTATTTGTAGTATTCAGTGAAGCAACTATATTAACTCTGGATAAGGCATCGGCAACTGCATTTTCTCTACCAGGACGATAAGTAATATCAAAGCAATAATTCGATAGTTCTAGACGCCATCTTTGGATTTTATCATTTTTTATTTTAGAGGAATGAGTCTGATTAAACATAAATGAAACTGATTTTTGATCTGTAATCAGTCGAAATTGTCTTCCTAAAAGAAATTGTCTCCATTTTCTTAAACATTCGACTATCGCTGCAGCTTCTTTTTCAATTGCAGGATGATTCTTTTCACTACTTGAAAGAGTTCTCGAGAAGAAAGCTACTGGTCTTCCATCTTGTGATAGCGTTCCAGCTATGGCATAATCTGAAGCATCTGTTTCTACAGTAAAAGGGATATTGTCATCAATAGCATTAACAGCCGATTTCGCTACTTCCTCTTTCAAGCTATTGAATATTTTTTTGATGTTTTGATTCAAAGGAAATGTTTCAATTGATGTTAGTGGTCGTATTTTCTCTGAGAATTTCGGTATCCATTTTGAATAATGTGCTAGTAATCCTAAAGCGCGTCGAAGTGATGCTGAGTCTGAAGGAGCGGGTAACTCTAAGAGAGGTCGTAATCGGTCAGGATCTGGTTTAATTACTCCTTTGCTAATATTGTATCCAAGAATGTTAATTTCATATTTGGAGAATTCACTTTTCTCTACGTTTAGTGTGAGATTATACCGTTTTGTGACTGAAAGAAATTCCTGCAGCTTTTTATCATGATCTGCCTGATTGATCCCGCAAATGGTTATGTCATCTAGATATCCATAAACTCCTTCTAGTTTTTCTTTTTTAATTATGTCATTGATGGCTCGTTGAAATGCAGCGACCCCGTTGGTAACTCCAAACGGTATCCTGCAAAATTGATAAAGATTTCCTTCAGCTTCAAATGCTGTATAAGATTTTTCTGTCTCTTTGATAGGAATCTGATGATATGCACTTTTTAGATCAATTTTGCTAAATATACTGTATTTAGATACCTTTGCGACGACATCTTCGATCCGTGGAAGCGGATAGGCATCAAGTTGAGTGAATCTATTAATAGTTTGCGAATAATCTATACACATTCTTTTCTTGTGATTTTCGTTCGTTGTTATTAGGACTTGTGCCCTCCAAGGTGAGTAGCTATGTTCAATTATACCATCGGCTAACAACTTCTTTATTTCATTGCTTATAAACTGCAGATCGTTATCAGAAAATCTTCGTGATCTGACAGCTATTGGTCTACAATTTGGCAATATATTAGGAAATAATGTTACAGGTTCAATTTTGGCTTCTGTTAACGCATATAGTTTTAATGGCGCTCGGTCACCACCAAAATACAATTCTAATGTCTTATGTTTGGCAATGACATCGTGTCCAAGTATAACGTCAGCGCATAATCCTTTCATGACTAACAAGTCGAGTTTAAGGTTTTGCTTTTGGATTTCTATTTCGAGTCTACATTTTCCATCAACTTCGGATACTAAATGGGAAGCTGCCATATTGA
Organism: Tethea ocularis; assembly: GCA_963555595.1. Classification (NCBI taxonomy): domain Eukaryota; kingdom Metazoa; phylum Arthropoda; class Insecta; order Lepidoptera; family Drepanidae; genus Tethea; species Tethea ocularis. The sequence continues at coordinate 9,587,507 of OY741960.1, read as the reverse complement.
CTTGTTGTTTAAAAGGAAATATTTGTAGATTGAATTTGTCTACAAGGTTACTGTTTATAAAACTTGCTGTGCTTCCTGTATCAATGAGTGCCTTAGCTGGTATTCTATTATTTATTAATATAGGTGTAATCGCTTTGCTAAGATCAGTTGAGGCAGCAACAAGGCATCCTAAACTTTGTGGTGATTCTTGTATGTCTGATTCTGGAGTGATTGTATTCAGTTTTTGTGATTTACTATTGCATACTTTCGCAAAATGTCCACGTTTTCCACAGGTAATACATATTGAATCAAAAGCAGGACAAAGTCTACGAGGGTGTCGTTTATTACCACAGAAATAACAGGAATCGTACTTAGGTATTTCTCGATTAGATGTGGTAGCTGCGTTAAATAATGTACTGCCCGTAGCTTGGTTTTGATAACTTTCATTGTGTGTTTGAGCCATCCCTAGTGAACGTGCTTGTTGATAGGCCGAATCAAGAGTAAGTATGCTATTTTCCAGTAATCTTTGACGTGTGGCTGTTGACATGATACCAGTTATGAAGGCATCTCTTATATATTCGCTTTCATTTAGTTCAGCAGACACTTCTTTAAAATAACAGTCCTTGGCTAATAATTTCAATGCTTGAAGATAGTTATCAATTGACTCACCGGGTTGTTGTTGTCTTTTAGAAAGTTTGTACCTTGCATAAATTTCATTTGGCGTTTTTAAAAATAATTCTTCTAACCTTTTAATTGCGGTAGTATAATCATCACAGTCTTTTATATATCTGAATACTGTTGACGATAAATAATTTACAAGAATTTTCAATTTTGTATCTTCATGAATTGGATCGTCTTTTGTTGAAATGGAAGTCAGAAAATTTTCGAATGTTGTCTTCCAATGTATCCATTTGGCGGAATGATCCGTGTTTGAGGACGGGTCTGCATCGTATCGTTCTGGTCGTAAATATTTATTCATTTTAATAATCTTGCTTAATAAATTGTGGTGTTCATAATAAATATACCAGAGTCTGAATCGAATAGACTTTATTAAGCAAAAACTGATGTATGAATGACAGTATGTTTTTATACAAGAATATGGCTTTACCACACATACACACTCACAAACTTTCACATTTATAATATTAGTAGGTTATTATAATATAGTACGATACATTGTAGTACGCAAACAACTAAATCAACCCCACTTTATGATAGGATTCTTCCATCCAATACGGATGGAAGAATCCTAAAAAAACTGATAAATCTCCTCGCTTCTTCTTTTGGTTCTAAGTGATTACCATTATGTATACTTACTCTTTGCATAAAGCACTTATTTTTCATTGCAAGGAGATTAATCATGTAAATGGTCACTGGCTACAATAAAATAAAAAATACAGCAAAAAGAAAAACATTAAACTGTGAAAGAAGCAAAAATAGAACTACCATTTGCTTTTTCATGTGAATTGTAGTTATTTGATATTTATTAATTATGTCCTCCGAATTTAATTTTCATTTGCTCGTATTAGTTATCATTTTTGGGTTTGTGACTATCTGTGCTGCGGAAAATGTAAAGAAGAGTGTTGACGAAATTAGAGACGATACCGGCGAAACGAATGAAGATTCTAAAGACGAATCTTTGGATATACCTGTTGAAAACGACCCTAATATCACATGTACACGAAGACAGGATAGTCGACTGCATGAAATACATTCAGCAGTATATAAGCAATTTCCATTCATGGCGGCTATAATGTCACCACAGAATGAGTATCTATGTTCTGGATCGGTTGTTTCTAATGGTCTAATACTAACAACTGCTACTTGTACTCTACAACCCATAAGCTACGTGATATTAAATACCACTAAAGCCAGAAAAGATGAAACGACGGTTTCTCTCCATGTCATAAAAGCTGAAAAATTCCCAACATTTACTGGAAGCGAATCACCTAAAGACGTCGCACTCATATATACAGATAAACATAATAATACAGTAGCTTCAAAAATAAAGTTGAGTAATTATACAAATCCACGATCTATTATTGATATAGAGGCTTTAGGGTTTGGTTTGAATGCAGATGTGAGTCAAACAAAAGAACTGCAGTATATAGGCTTGGAGAATCGTGCACGTGATGAATTGACGGATTTGATTAAAGGATTTTTCGATTGTATTGAAACGAAGGTGTTAACTTGTTTTAAAGACACAGGCGGTCCGGTAATCTATGACAACGAGCTCATAGGGATAGTTGTTAAGGGTCAAGATGAATGTACTAAAGAAATGTCAGCTGTTTATGCTATAAATAAACTGATAGCAGACATTTTACCTACATTTACATTTAAAGCTTGGTTAGATGAAAAGATAAAGAAGAACGAAGATCGAGAACCAATTGCTTTAGCAACTTATCCCGCCAAACCAACTATTCTTCGTAAATTTACTCATAAGATGACGACTGGGAAGAGTCATCATAATGATTTGTCCTTAATAATTAGTTTTAGTTGTATGATTATGTCATTTATTTAACTTTTTTCTTTACATTTAAAGTCTTACAGTTTAAAGTCTTCGTTAAAAAAATTTTTGTGGTTATAGTAAAACAGTTATATAATATTATTGTATTTTATTTGTACCTGTAATTTCTTATGATATTATGGTTCAATTTACCCATAGAATTTAATTTTATAGGATAACTTCGAATATAACTTAGGTACCAGTAAGTTTTAATAATACCTACTATCTGGGCTTCACTTGATACAGTTGTGACGGAAGCACCGTAAAGTAGGTAGTTAGGATTTTTTTTAGTTAGGAAATAATTAAACACAAGTAAGTTTGTAAATACTATTATTATACAGTGTGTCTGGACATGAACCACGTATTATTCTACTCTTTGTTATGAATTTGCGATATTTTAGGTACATATATTTCAACACTTTTTCGTGATTTTATTTTAGTACTTTGTCGACGTGGTAAATACACATATCCATACAAAGTTTCATCTTTCTAGCACTAACCGTTTGGAAGGTGAGCCGAGGACGGACGGACGGACATGACGAAACTATAAGGGTTCCAGACGCGAACTACCGAACCCTAAAAATCATATCTCTCAAACTCGAAATACGAAATAACGTTGCACGTTTTCGTAACTTAAAAAAAATCCTAAAAAAATATGCTTGGTGAGTTTCATCGGATTCGGAGTATTACCGGTGATTCTCCGGAGATCGCTACTCGCTCCGGTGCAAACCTCACCTCCAGATTACTACGTTGTTTCCCCTATAGTGGCAGGGTTCCCAACTTAGGGATTTTCCCCCTAAGCTTACGGGGAAAATAAGTGGGCCGGAATCTTTTTAGGGACTTTTTTAATTTGTCTGTTTAATTAAATAGTGATCTAGTACAGATATTTTTTTACAACGAGTGTTACGAAGTAAAACAATAGATCTTAAAAAAATTACACATCCAAGAAATAAATTTAAAAAAACCACAAAAAAGCTTGCTGAGTTACTTGCCGGAGTCTTCTCAGTTCAATTGTATTCCGAACCGGTAGAAGAGTCTAAAAATTATTGTAACTGTTGACATTCATAAGTGCCTTATTAGGGCCTAAACTGAATAAATGAGTTTTTGATTGCTGACTTTTTGGCAAGAACTTGTTTTAAACGAAATGCCACAAATATACTAAAACCTATCAAAAAACCTGGCAAACGAAAGGAGGGACTGAAAAAGCATGGCAAATTTAAAAAATCTTAGCCTAATAACCCCAAAGTATGAAGTACCTGGAATAACTTTACTTGATACTTTAGATTATTTATTTTTGTGTAAAACAATATTTGGACACTACTGCTTGACAGCATATGGACAGGTCCAAAAATGGAACCTATATAATACAAGTAGTATGTAAAGACGACTTCGTCTGATTAAAACTACGTCGAAAAATCTGAAATTTCGAAATGTAAAATCATGTCTACCCATTATGATCCGAACTAAAGAGACATTTCGAAAATCAGTTTACTTCGTTGGAATAAAAATATAACAATTTGATAAGACAGTTGATGCAGTTGGTTAAGACATCACCTATCACGCCGCTGGTCATGGGTTCGATTCCTATCCAGAACAAACATATGGTTTCCATAGTACAAGCTCTGCTTAGTTTGGGATCAGATAACCGTGTGTGAAGAATGTCCCAGAATATTTATTTCATTTTATTTATTTATATATTTTTTTTCTATTTAATTGTGGCGATTTTAGGGGTTTTTGACTTGAGCTTTAGGGGTAAGAATTTCTGGCAGTTAGCAACCCTGTATAGTGGTCTGATTCAAATTTTATCAAGTTTTATGCAAATTGCAGCCAAAGAGGATATAAACACTACGTTTTAATTGCAGCTCAGTTATAGGTGGTAACTAAAGCGGGCTCTACACTCGCCCGCGAACCGCGGCCGTGATTCACGGCCGCGGTTCGCGCATGGACACGGCGCGAAAAATATAGCCCTCTACACTCGCAACCTTTCGCATTTACGTTCACAAATTATAAAGTAATATGTGTTTACGTTCGCGCAGTTGACTAGAATGGACGTGGAAGTTACTGTTGCTGCTGCTCTGACATTGTGCGCTATAGCACTAATTCTCGTCCATGCATCATTATCTTATTCTTATTTTTACGTCCTTCATGTTGGGCTTGCCAAAGCACAGGTTCTGCTTGATAGCACTCCAGGAACACTAGTTCAAGATCGTTGCTCCACTGGGTGCTCATTTTAATTAAAATAACGTCTGCTTGCAACGGCGTCTCGCACACAACTGTGAACACAGCGCGAGTGTGGATCGCGTTCGCGCTTCGCAAACCCTTTGACGCGGACCAAAAAACCGCCACCGGACGGGGAACGCCGCGAAGCGCGACCGCGACGCCGCGAAACCATCCACATACGCGGTTCGCGGGTTTCGCGGGCGTTCGCGCCGCGAGTGTAGAGCCGGCTTTATCAACATGTTATTTGCGAGAAGAATGGTAGTATATTTACTGATTTCTTTTTATCACGTTTTTTGCAAATTGCAGCTCAGTTATAGGTCGTAAGTTATCAACATGTTATGGAGGAAATGCAAAAAAAGTGACAAAATTTGAATTTCGCGCTCGAACCGAAGGTACTCTTTTCTTTTGGCCATAGTGGTTATAAGCAAAGAGGATATAAACACTACGTTTTAGTTATAAGCTCTTTGCTTTTGGCACTTTTGGCGACGCGACCCGATGAAATGCGACGCGTGTTGAGTCAGGTTGAGTCGAATCAAAAATGTTTTGTCTTCTCAGTGTTGCCAGCCCTACTGTTTTAACAGTAGATTTACTGTTTTTAACATGACAACACTGTTTTCTGTTTTAGTACGATTTTCTACTTTTTTTTGATAGTTTATGCGTGTATCCGAATTTTATAGACTCTACGTGCGCTCTGGCTGGGGAATTCGCGTTTTCTTACGCGCCACATAGCAGCGCTGCCGTAGAAAGGCTTTTTTCAGCGGTAAACATTTTGAAAAGTAAACTGAGAAACAAAAATCCGAAATAAACGAATGTTACGCATTTAATGCTACTGAAAATCATATGAAAAATTAAACAGAAAATGTTGAGGATAGAGAAATACACAACAATGAATAATGTTTGTAATTTTGAGTACCTATTTTTAATAAATAATATAACTTTTAGAATTGTTTTCTTTTATAACTATATATCTATATAACTAATTCTATGTCCCAATTGAAAGGATTTTGAGACAGTAGATTTAATGTTTTGAAAATGTAATTTTACTGTTTTCTACTGCTTTTTTAAGATTGATCTGCTGCTTTTCTATTTACTGGGGTTGGCAACACTGTGTCTTCTATAGACCAGACAGACACAGAATAATCACACTCACTATGAACATTCGACGTGATGACATTTTGTAGTTACAAAGAGAGTACCTAAAAATCAAATAATAAAGGCTCTTACATAATTCTATGGAAAACTCCGAAAAATACTTGGTAACTATACAATACAGTAGCATACCTTACCAATGTTTTTTTTATATCCGAGGTTGATGAGCCTCTTAATACTCATTATTTTTGAATGCCTAATAATGAGCTACCTACACAAAACAGGAAAAATACATAAATATTAATGTTTACATTTTATTAAATTAGAACGGGGGGGCATCAATTAAACCGTCAGCTCGAAGAAGCATTCATAGTCACGGCTCTTCTCTAGCTGACAGACAAAACATGGGGAGATTTGGACTAAAAACAAAAAATATTCGTGAGGAAGCTGCCAGCTCGTCATTGGAACGAGGAACTGATGAAGTGGATAATGTTATGAGGTACCTAATTCTAACTAGATTTTCACTCCATGGTTGAACCTGCATTCCCTGGATTAAAAGTACCGTGTATTACTCTTGGGCCCATAGCCTGTCTAGAGGCCAAAAATCATGTTAATCCGTTACTTTACTTCATTGCTGTGCGATTAAGGACAAACCAACAGTCATGGTATTTGTAAGATTAACCTAGACAGGTATCTTGGGTGGCCATTTATCTATAATCTAGCTGTGCCCTCTGGTTTCTTCTGTTGTTATAATAGCCAATAGTCCTTCCTAAATTCAAATTGGGACAATAATTCCATAGTGAAGTGTTGGATTTTCATATTTGTGGATCTACTACTGATCCATATCTGTATCCTTATCTGCATATTTTTATGATTCTACACATCTCTAGTTTAGTACATTCAAAAATTCAGCTTAATGACCTCTCAAAATTGAAATCCATGAAGGACGCTTTTTGTAAAAAAATAGGGAATTGCATATGAAATTGTAAAGTAAAAAGTAACAGAATAATAGATAGATTATTTCAGCAAACTTTCACTACCCATATGCCCTCTTTCTTCAAAATCTGAAATTCAACGAAGAAACTCTCTAAATTCACCAAATAACTTATACTCTGAAGAAGAAGAAGATAATACTGATGACAGTGATGAGTAAGTGTACTCCTATGACAATAATGTCATTTATATTTACAATTTCAACTATTTCTATCAATTCAATAATCTTTTGCAACTTACCCTTGATAATGTTGTTCTAACTTCATTCTCTGCTTATTGGATATACACCTTATTATATGTACAATAAAGTATAATATACCTATATGTATATCATGCTTTGCTAACAGTTGCATTACCATTTCATTTCGTAATCACAGGCGCCATTTTTTTTAACCATTTACTTTATAGATACATAGGAAATGTTTAATTTTACAGCATTAACCAGTGACTCTATAACTAGCATGTTTTTAGATTAAACAAATCAAATATGATATGGTTTTTAAAAAGCATTTTATAAAATAAAATTATGTTCGATTTTATTTTAAAACACATTGCAATATATGTTTCATAAGACTTACAATATCTTACTGAAGCTTAATAAATCTTCCGCTCATAAAACCATATGGGAATCATGCCACATCACTAACAAAAGTTTACTTAAATTATATCTATGATTATTCTTTATTAGCTATTTTTATCTAATTATTCTTATTAGACAGAAGTTTATGCTCTTAGTTTGTGACTAAAATTTGAACTGGTAATGTCTGTTTAATTGCAGCAAAGTGCTTTCGAAATCACTACCGGCAAATTTTTCATCACATTCACATTGCAGAGATATATCAACGAGTAGACAAAGAGATCAACATCGGAGCAACAGCTCGGTCAGAAAGTTTTTTGCATCACAAAGTTTTACACAAAACAATGAAAGTTCTGACTCTTTCCATTCTGAGTCACATTTCAGCAAATCTCAAGAAATAGATACAGTTCAAAAGAAAATCAATTACACATTAGTTTTAACAGTGCTAGCAGTTGTAATAGGAATTATTTATACATCATTTAGAAATGTGATCAGTACATCAACAGTAACAAACATTATAAATTATGATAAAAATGATTTCTATAATGATATGAATGATCTAAGAGAAAAGTATAGAATCAATGATGATTCTGTTCTAAGAGTAAAAAGTGGTAAGTGGTAAACAAGAACTATGTTTATTTATGTATTTATTAATATTTTGTAATATTGTGTTTACTTAAATACAGGAATATCATCAATTTTTGAAAGAAGTGATGCAAGCTCCTTTATATTTGTGTATGATAGTCAAAGTAAAAATTACAATCCAACCCAATTCAACAAGTTAATGGATGAAGTCTCATATACTGCTGCAAAATACTTACGTAAGTTTTGTGAATCCTTTTTTTACAAGTATAATATGTAAATAAATGTCTTCCTCTCTATTGCTTTTTAAGGTTCCGTACCTCAAAAGGAAAGAACAGAACCCTTATAGGATCACTTGACTGTCCATCTGTCACAGCCAATTTGCTCTGAAACTGATGGACCAATTGAGTGAAATTTGGTACACATAATTATGTCAGTTATGTAAAGACTGTTTCTGGCGATTACCAGAGTTTTATTATTATCTTTTTCAATTGATTTTCAGGCAATGATAGTACATCAGTGAGTTTTATTGTGATTGATGGATCAAAACTAGACATGGGAACTCACGGTGAACTTGTCAGCAGATACAGAGATGAAATAACCAAAACGGGCGTAATGCTCGTCAAAGATATAGACACCGTACCATCAGCTCTTGCTATGGCCTTTCATTACTATTGTGATGAATATGATCCCCTCGCTAAGAAGAGTGCCATATTCTTCACATTAAATGTGGCGAGATGTTCTTACAACACAGGTAAAATATAGTTATTGAACATATACGTTACATACATACGTTTGATTACGCGACCGTCCTCGACGGCGTGGACCGCCGCGACGTCCCACTCAGTCGACTAAGGCTGAGATCTATAGAGGGTACTTAGACTTTGCACAGACTTTACTGCTACTACAAAGCCCAAGTGCACCAAATCGACGACTTACAAAAAACTTTGCTACAATCAAACAAAAATATACTTTATTACAACTCGTAAATGAGCAAGTTTTACGTAAGTAAAGTCTAAGCAAAATCCAAGCACTCTCTATAGATCTCAGCCTAAGACTCGGCCCACCCGAGCTGCCATTAGTAATCCGACCGCACTCGTAACTCGTACTAAGTCCTCCCCCTACCCCGATAAAGCCCTGAGCCGAGGTTCGTACCCCAGTCGGGGGTGCCCTCAGGCGTGGTTACTTAAATGTTACCCGGCTGAGAACCCTCTGCGCTCGCCGATTTGTCCAGTAAGGTTGGTGCAGCCATCAGATGCTACTAACATTAGTCCTTTAAAAAATAAAAAATATTGAACATATTTTGTTTTTTGGCTTATTTTCATTGTACAGGGTTACTCTGAAATCGAAAAAAATATCATGTATTTCATACTAAATATCAACCCTGCAAAAGAAAACTTCATACGTCATGCATCAATCTGCATTGATGCATGACGTATGAAGTTTTCTTTTTCTGCGATTTCCGACATACGCCCGGCGCACATTGGCGGACGAGCAAAGGATTTAAAATTTATCAATTGAATTTAATAGTAATAAGGTTCTACCATCCCGTCCGCCAGCCATACGATTACAGAATAGCACAGCCAAATAACTTAGGGTATACCTTCGGTTGGAGCGCGAAATTCAAATTTTATCAATTTATCAACATGTTATTTGCGACAAGAATGGTAGTATTTACTGATTAATAACAAAATAAATCATCAACATATTCCTCCAAGGTATATTACTGACATATACGACTATTTCATGAAAATGTTACTAATATACCTTGGAGGAATGTGTTGATGATTTCTTTTGCTATTAATCAGTAAATATACTACCATTCTTGTCGCAAAAGCATGTTGATAACTTACGACCTATAACTGAGCTGCAATTAGCAAAAAACTTGATAAAATTTGAATTTCGCGCTCCAACCGAACGTTCCCCCTTAATGTGTTCTTGCGCGTAAATAGGGTTGTCAATGTATATCGGGGATAGCTAGGGGATTGGTAATAAGTGGTAATATCTCTGGGTGTTTGAAAGCGTTCGTAGACTATGGTAACCGCTTACCACTAGATGGACAGTATGCTCGTTTGCCAACTTTGTGATGTAAAAAAATCCATTTTATTTTTTCAGTGCATAAATCAGCACATGAGGTCATAGAAAAGTGTCTTGCAAAAAGATGGAATGGCATACCAACAGATAATATTGGGCCATTATTAACCAGAGTTGTGAATATTGTTGTAGATGTAACCAGTGTATTTTAAATCAGTATTGCTGTGATATTTTGTAGTCTATGGAAAGCTACGGAACTACAACACAATGGCATTCCAATATTTAAATGTATGCACCTAGTGCAATGGATACTCCTTAGCAGCAGGTCAAACTAACTACATGGTATAAGAAGTATTGTGTATCTGACTGAAGTCGATAATAAAATTCATGTTCTGAATAGTATTGTGACACTAAATTCGAGAATTCACGGTCCGATCCGAGCTGATTTGAACCCGATTTGTGGTATTCAAAGCGTCAGCCTGTACCGAGACTTGATGAAAACCGAATGTTTATGTAGTTTAGTATGTATATACAAAAAAGTAGTATATGTAGCACATCAGTTGTCTGGTTGTTTATAGTACACATGGCCACAGATTAAGCTCCACACTGCGGCTTTTTTTTAACGCCACAACGCCAGCTAAATCGGACCATGAAATATCTGCTTAACTAAGAACTCGTCAGTATTGTACCACAATTAAACGTGATCAATCAATCATTTTTATACAGAATAATTTTACTTATTTAATTTATTATTTTTTGAATAAAATATGTTTGTTTACTTGTTGTAAATAAGTACTTGTTTTGAATGTGCACCTATGTACATATAAATAAAAAACAACTGCCGATATGTAAGCGCATCAGTTCAGTACGGCTGCACCTATTTCGCTAATTATATTTTTGTTGTGTTTGTAATTGTCAGGGCAAGATTAATTGTAGTGGATAGAGTCGTAAAATTGATGGCATTTTTGATTTTTGTATGAAAATCTCAATAAAAATCACCCTAGTGACGTCGGGCACGAACACAATTAGTATATTATAGTTAGGTTTAGTGAAGATCCCGTCGATAAAGGATTAAACTTTTCTGAGATTAGCCCATTATTAACATGTCAGAAACGCATTCTGTCAAGGCCTCGCTTTAAACATGTCCGGGAACTCGGCCCTGCCGTGCTGGGTCAGGGCTATCCGTGTTCCGAGTTGTTCTTTATACTATGAAGTACCTGGACGCCCCTGACACGGAGCTGTGTGAACAATCTCGTACTAGATGTATGTAACCGATTTTTTACCCGTCCCTGACGGAAAATGGCAGGGCCGGGCGCCCGGAAATGTGTGGATAGCTCTTTAGTCGTAATTTATTAAATCACGGATCAAAACTAGACATGAGATTGCGAACACATCGACTGTCGCATTCCGAGATTCCATTACATCGATTTAATTACTACCTAATCGGTTAGGTCCACTTGAAATCGTGTTCATTATTTATTAGGTAGTTTGAGACCAATAAAATAAATCTGTGTTATAAAATAATACATATAGCCATGCGTTTTAATCATATAAACTGGGAGTATTTATATTAAGATAACCCGTACATATAAGCCATTTTGGTCCCCCGTACACTTTAGAAAGTCTAGATTGATGATTGCATCTGTGTGGTTTGATGTATCTTCGAGTATCAGCTCCTGTTATTAAACTGTTCATTATTTTTAAATTACCGTCGCTTAGTACACCATCCGATAGCTGTTGCAAAAGTGGCAAGTATTCACGCTTGGATAATTCGTTTGAAATACGGCTTATCTGAAAAAAAAAACATTTGAAAAATATCTAGGTACATCAACTTCGTTCAGATGTTCAAGTAGTTGCCGTATTATTTATTTACTATTTATGTATAAAAGATGCAACGTAATTTTAATTACACAGCGTGCTTCAACAATCAAAAATCTTACAGCAAAATTTGTTCAATATTGTGGTATGTATGACCATTATTCATAATTTCATACTACATAATACATAAAGAAGAACTAGCGGACCCGATGTTCGGCCCGGAAAACAAATGTATACCGACAGCAGCGCCACCTACCGGGTCCAATGTTCCAAGATGTGGCACGCGGGTGGATTTTTCTATAAGTACCTAATACCTATCTAGTTAAAAGTAGCATTGTACTAACTATTGTTAAAACCTGAGCTTAAAACTACCAAAATCACGTCAAGAGGTGCCATGCGGCCTTGGCATTGCAGTTATATTATTCAGATATGCATACATTCACGAAAATATTTACCACAAGCTTGAGTTGCACGTCGGTTAAAGGTGTTATGATTGGTCCCAACAGCAACACGCTACAGTTCATTGAAAGACTTTCTGGATCAACTGAAATCAAATCTTCGCTTCCATTGCTTTTTATTTCTTCATTGATGATTAAAAACATTTGCTCACTTTGCAACTTTGAATTTCTAACTGGCTTCAAATCCTGATGAACATCCCGTGGAGTAAGTTCGTTTAATGGTGTTTTATATTGATATTTTATGATATCTTTTTTCTTTGATGGTTGGCTTCTTTTACAACATAATGTTTTTAACTGATTTACGAGAAGATCGAAAAGTAATTCATTATTCTCATCATCATCAACGCTTTTATTTTCTGTATCCCGCGGGCGACTATGTAATAAATTATTTATCTTTTGAATTGCAGCATAATTTGGATCTGCGTTATGTTTATAAATGAATGGATCGACTTTTTTATTTTCCAGTCTAAAGAAAGCACCCTCAGGGTTATTATTTTGTGGAGCCATTTGAGGCCTGTTGTTTAAACTATTCTGATTTCCTAAAATACTATTCAATGTCCCTAAAGATTTCTGTTTCCCTATATCAGCTACTAATTTATTATCCTGTGGTGAATTGGAATCAACGGCGACTTTTACTAAATCATTCAAGTCATATTCATGTTTCTTTGGTTGTTTGTTTAGAAGTTTTATTAGCTCATCATCTGATAGTTTAGATAGTAAATAGGTGACGTCATTGTCTGAAATCAATAAAATTATTATTAGATATTATTGACTCGCAGTTTAGGTAATGTTGCTTTAGCTATAATGTTGGTTCAAAGCGGGAAAAATGAATAGTAGGCAATTAGCAATTATTCATCATCATCTGCTCGGTGGCATTTTTTTAACATAACATTATTTTCATAACTAGATAGTAACTGTTATGGGGCTTCGTATATATATATACCTACCTACAGGTGAATTTTTCAAGTGGGCGTGGTAGACCAAATAATAAAACTGTATACTTGGATTTAAAAAAAAAAAAACAATTCAGTCCACGTACGGCTGCGATCATGAAGGTGCAGCTCTTAATTTTCGACAAATTACGTGTGTAAACCTGCAAGCCTGAGAAGTTGATGTGTGTTCTGTGTACTTGAGAGCCATTCCTCCCCTCCCTCTACGCTATAAGTATATGCTTGCCTTTGACCACATCATAACTTACTATGTTAATCTAAAAATTGGCTAAGCGTATGCCTTACTACTAAATGCGGAAATACTTCGGTGTGTAGGTACCTACTTACCGACACTTTTTACTATGGTACTTTTCGGCAGATCTTTCTCATTAGGCAAATAGGCTTTTGAAGCCATGTATTCTACTATGTCACTGTCAGAAGAATTGTCCTCAAATATTAATGGTTTGTTCAAAAGCGCCATCGATTTCACTTGTCTGATCTGAAAGAAAGAAAAACAAAAACATTTGTAGATATCTTATGGATTAATAAATTAAATGTTCCATTTAATGAGTTAAAATATTTTAATTTCATAGATTATTATAACCTTACCCATAGAACTGTAATATAAAATCCTAAATAAACAAAACGTGAAAACATATTCCCCTCGAAGTTCTTTATGCAGTCTAAGAACTTAATTTCACGGATGAATTAAATACACAATAGCTTCTTTCCCATAAATCTATCGTATGCATGCATATCTTGTATAGAATTAACAATGAACAAACGCTCGTTAAATCTTTGTTTATTGATTGCGATAAGATGATCGTCAAGTGTTCATTGAGATTTAAAACATTCCTTGGAATTCGTCACTTTGACTTACTATTGATTTATCAAACTTACTAATAGCGAATCATAGAGTCAATATTATCAGTTTCATCCAAATTTTGTTCCATGGTTCACGAATTGGTAATCCTATTGTTAATCAAATTAATTGGCGAAACTTTCCAATAGCAATCGGTGTCCGTGTCTTTTACCTACTAGGTACGAAGTATCTTTCTGCTTGATATTCCTTTAAAATATAAATCCTATTACCTATAAATGCGAGTGTTTTTGTGTGTATTCTATATATATTTGTTTCCACTTTCCTAATTTCATCGGCATATTTACTGAACTATCTTTTGTCCCGCTGTATCACCCGCGTTCGTGAGGCTTGTTTTCCCGGGATAAAAAGTAGCATTTATTTATTTATGTCATTCCAGGGTAGGTATGATCTATATATGTGCCAAGTTTCATCCAAATCCGTTATGTAGTTTTTACGTGAAAGAGCGAAAACATCGACCTATTTGGTACTGAGCTGCAATTCATAAAAAAACGTAATAAAATTTAAATTTAACGGCTAACCCAATGGCTGCAGCTCAGTAATAGGTCTTATATTTGTCAAAATGTGATTTGCGCCTCATAAATATGCCAATTGATTACTGTATGTATACATTATGCTTTTTAAACTATTTAAATCCAACCGGTGCCTCCACCTTAATGGGCGATCCCCTTAAGGTGAAACGTTCGGTTGGAGCGCGAAAATCAAATTTTATCACGTTTTATGCAAATTGCAGCTCAGTTATAGGTCGTAAGTTATCAACATGTTATTTGCGACAAGAATGGTAGTATATTTACTGATTAATAACAAAAGAAATCATTAACATATTCCTCCTTTTTATCTGTTCCTTACAAAAAAACTTTTTACCAAAAGAAAATCCTTTATTCATCTAATAATCGTAAGAATTAGATTCGTTTCGCTTAAAAAAATATTTATACTGTAATTCTGCAACCACACTTGGCAAGTTTCAGCATTTAAAGACCATAACATATTTAAATTATTATTAGCTGAAACTCGACAAATACACAAAACAAATACGATTTTTTTCATACCGGAACTTCGATAATTACGTACGTGGTTACGTTCTATCGAAACTCTACCCTTCCCCTTAAACATAATACACATAAAGGGTACCCTTTAAGGGGGAACGTTCGGTTTGAGCGCGAAATTCAAATTTTATCACGTTTTATGCAAATTGCAGCTCAGTTATAGGTCGTAAGTTATCAACATGTTATTTGCGACAAGAATGGTGGTATATTTACTGATTAATAACAAAAGAAATCATTAACATATTCCTCCTTTTTATCTCTTCCTTACAAAAAAACATTTTACCAAAAGAAAATCCTTTATTCATCTAATAACCGTAAGAATTAGATTCGTTTCGCTTAAAAAAATATTTATAATGTAATTCTGCAACCATACTTGGCAAGTTTCAGCATTTAAAGACCATACCATATTTAAATTATTATTAGCTGAAACTCGACAAATACACAAAAAAAATACGATTTTTTTCAAACCGGAACTTCGATAATTACGTACGTGGTTACGTTCTATCGAAACTCTACCCTTCCCCTTAAACATAGTGTGGCACTTCCTGGCAGGGCCACCATCACGGATCTGAATTCCAAGTCTGTCGCTATTTTGTCCCTAATTTGTAAAATTTTGTCCCCGAATCCCAGATTTTGTCACACCCTGGTTCAAAAGTTGTAAGGGTTTTAAGGTGGCCCTACCAGGAAGCATGCTTCCTGGCAGGACCACCTCATATCTCAAGAACTAGAGCACCTAGCGAAGATCTGTTTGCTTCCAGAATTTGTCATTAATTTGTCAAATTTTGTCCTCGAATATCAGATTTTGTCGCGTCCTGGTTCAAAAGTTATAAGGGTTCTAAGGTGGCCCTGCCAGGAAGCATGCTTTCTGGCAGAGCCACCTCATATCTCAAGAACTAGAGCACCTAGCGAAGTTCTGTTTGCTTCCAGAATTTGTCAAATTTTGTCCTCGAATATCAGATTTTGTCGCGCCCTGGTTCAAAAGTTATAAGGGTTTGTAGGTGGCCCTGCCAGGAAGCATGCTTCCTGGCAGGGCCACCTCATATCTCAAGAACTAGAGCACCTAGCGAAGATCTGTTTGCTTCTAGAATTTGTCATTAATTTGTCAAATTTTGTCCCCGAATCCCAGATTTTGTCGCGCCCTGGTTCAAAAGTTATAACAAATTTGTTTTTTGTATGGAGTAGTCCGAGAGCTATGTAGCTTTTTCTATACAAAAGTTAGACTAGTTAAATATTTTTCTATTATTTCATTGAAAAAGCACGTTTTAATGATTTAATGTTCTATAAATATGGAAACAAGAAATAATTATAGACTACATTCGTGTTTCTCTGTATTATATCTCTCGATTAGAATTATTTAAAAAGCCCTATAAATATTCACGTTCACTCTTAGACTATTCGATACTTAGGTGTACAATTGCGTACAAAAGTGTATCAGGGAATCATTTTTATTTGGTATATAATAATAAAACTCACAAATTCGATCGTTGTAAACAAGATATAATTTTAAACGTTCAAATCATTCTTATTTTTAAACGACTTCAAAAAGGAGGAGGTTCTTAACTCGTAATTTTTTTTTTCTTATGTATGTTCCCCTATTATTCGAAGACGACTGCACCGATTTGGAAAATTCTTTTTTTGTTTGAAAGGGTATACTTTACAGGTGGTCCCATCATCAGGTCTGATGATGAAATCCTGGAGAAATCGAGGGAACTCTTAAAATGTTATAGGCACTTACAATGTTTTTCATATACTTTTTAAAGTTATTCAGATATTTGCATCTGGTAGTCATCATTTACGTTGCTGAGCTGATGATGGAAGGTACAACTCCTTAACGATTAGGTGTTAGGGGATAATTCTTTAAATATTATAGGACCTTTTAGACCGTTAGTTATATCATTTGATGTGATGATGGAAGGTACAACGATAGCTTAAAATAATAGATAGTGATAAAACATAAGAAACTAAAAATTTAAAAATTAAATACTTTTACACAACAAATAGAACCGACTTTTAAAACACTAAAAAGCATAAAATAACCATGTAGGAACTCTAATCAACCTGACTTTGTTATGAAGTCAGCGGTACCATGTACTAATTCTATTTTTTGTTAAAAGTTTTTATTGAAGATATTAAAAAACGATTTGTACCAGGCTATTTGTAAGGTAAAAAGACAACTAAACGATTAAAAAAAAACATTTAGCCATATTATTATTCTGTCTGTTAATATTATTAAAAAAAAATTTATTTACTTTTCTAGGAACCTATTTTTTTATCCATTTTACTATAATACATACGTTTTCCAACTACGAATAGATTATTTTATTAGACAGTTCAAAGTTTTAAAGCAATTTAATAAAGATATCAAAAATATTTTCTACTCGCCTGTACAAGAGTATAGAGAATTTTAGATTCATTAATAACTTTTAACCAGGGCGCGACAAAATCTGGGATTCGGGGACAAAATTTGACAAATTAATGACAAATTCTGGAAGCAAACAGATCTTCGCTAGGTGCTCTAGTTGTTGAGATATGAAATACAAACCCTTATAACTTTTGAACCAGGGCGCGACAAAATCTGATATTTGAGGACAAAATTTGACAAATTAATGACAAATTCTGGAAGCAAACAGATCTTCGCTAGGTGCTCTAGTTCTTGAGATATGAGGTGGCCCTTATAACTTTTGAACCAGGGTGTGACAAAATCTGGGATTCGGGGACAAAATTTGACAAATTAGGGACAAAATAGCGACAGACTTGGAATTCAGATCCGTGCTGGTGGCCCTGCCAGGAAGTGCCACACTTAAACATAATACACGTAAAGGGTACCAAAATGTCTTGTTGTTGGCAACACTTCCCCAATGTCAAATAAATCAATATGATTCAATTAAAACGTAGTAGGTAGTGTTTATATCCTCTTTGGATTCAATCAAGTTTTGTTTGTGTCATTTGTTGATGTTAGGTATATTGTTAAAAAAAAGCACAACAGATAAAAATAAATCTTATATTTTTTCAAGATGAATATACCATTTCCAATGTTAACTCCACGGCTAGTAGATTCTAAATGGTTCAATGCCGATAGTCCTTGTGATGAAGAAGCAGAATTAACTGCTCTTGAACAAGCCAATCAACATTGGGTAATATATTACTTGGATATTACAGACGAATGCCAATAGATACAAAAGCTCAGTATTTTCTTCATTTTCTTATTCGGCTGTAAAATTGAATTTCTATCAAAGAGCTGATAACCGGTGGGTTTGAAATTTTTAGGCAATTGTTGATAACTTAGTAGATTCAAAGAGAACAAAATTGATTTAGATTAACAAGAGTAATGGAAACTATTCTCACACAATTTAACCTGTATTAGCCTGAATTCAGTTTTGTTCTTAATTAATTACAGCTAAATTCAATTGGGCAGCAATACATGAAGCGTGCCCCTCTTGGTAAAACTGATCCAGAGCCAATGGAAGAAGAGGCAGATACAGATGAAGAAGAAGGTATCAGTTATTTATTGAAATTATGGAAATATTAAAGGAATAATAAAAAAAAATTAAATATACTCCTTTCAAAGTTTTGGTCAGAGATCTTTAGTTTTCAGGAACTGTAGAAAATATTTTTAAGGGAATAACTCTACTAGGGAGGGTTATAAGAAGTTATTCGTCAGAAGGTGGACAATCAGGCAGGCAATCCACATGATGGTAAGTGGTTACCGTCGCCTATTGCCATTTGCAATATCAGAGGTATTGCCAATATGTTGCAGACCTGTAACAATGCCATGAAGGAAACTGGCTCTCAAGTGCAATTGTCGGAACACTGGTAGGTACTTGGCAACCGATTTTCAACTTGAGGGTGGTAGCTAGCCAGACAAATACCTACTATAAAGTACCCTACCATTGTGCTATGATTTCCTCACTATGTTTTCCTTCACCAAAAGCTCAAGCTCATTGGGTTTTCGAACCCACATCCTTCGTCGTGGCATCTGACGTCACAAAGTGCCACACTTTAATTTTTTCAATGCATTCCAAATTGCATGTGTCACACAATCAAACACAACCTATGTTTCAGGAAATGATGAATCAGATGAGTCAGAAGAGTCTCATGATGAAGATGAGGAGGAGGATGTGCCTACATCATATTCCCCAGCAAGAAACAACAATGAATTAGAGCCTGATAGCTTAGATGATTTAAATGATGCTCCAGATTTGAACACATCTGACCAAAGTGCACTATGGCCTATTCAATAGTACTACATATATTTAGTTTATAAACATGTTTTTATAGTATAATTAAAAAGTTATTTTAGTACTGATACAAATTGCAATAGTATACAGGATCACTGGCAAGTGGCAACTAAGAAAAGTGTTCCGTGCAACTAAGTAACTAACTGAAATGCTTCAAAATAGCCCGCGAAAAATTTGAAGGATGTTAAAGATGTCATAAAAAAAAATGTTTTTTGTCTCATATGTCACTAATATACCTTGAAGGAATATGTTGATGATTTCTTTTGTTATTAATCAGTAAATAACTTACGACCTATATATAACTGAGCTACAATTTACAAAAAACGTGATAAAATTTGAATCTCGCGATCCAACCGAAGCCTCCACCTTAATATCTTAAAACCGATTTTAAAAAATTGTCAAGTACACCTATCATAGAATAAATAATATAGTTATCGTCTATCATATAATTTAGTGTTGCAGAAAATCGATAGTCGATTATTTTCACCCCCAATCAATCGTACTATCGGATATCGGTGTCATTAAAATCTTGGAGTTTTAAGCCTACCTGCCTACTATAAAATTACCACCACCAGTAATCCGACCGCCCCCCAATTAGTCGTAACTGGGGTGCCCTGGCGTGATTATCTCTATTCTTCTCAGTTCTAAATGTTATGCTAAACGGCTCGACAAAATGTGATATTCGAGGACAAAATAGCGACAGACTTGGAATTCTTGGAAAATCCGTGATGGTGGCCCAGCCAGGAAGGGCTATGTATTGTGCTTAATATTTCTATCGATAGTATGAGTGATTAGGGGACCCTCGATAGGTAGTATCGCAATTCGGGTTGTCGGACGGCGGCAACACTAATTTAAGTCATTCATACTAGCAACATTCTAGCGTAGCTATAGCTAGCTTAGCTACATTATTTATAGTGATCTGTGATTCCACATTCATTCATTCATTTCTTTCATTTGGTTTCAATCAACATCGCGTGTTGGTCGCTCATTTAGAGAAAGATATTTATTAAAATGGCCGAACAACGTGAAAGGACCTTCATTATGGTTAAGCCTGATGGTGTACAACGTGGACTTGTTGGCACAATCCTCGAACGGTTTGAGAAAAAAGGCTTCAAGTTGGTTGGCCTTAAATTCGTGTGGCCATCAGAAGAACTTTTGCAAAAACACTATAGTGACTTGTCATCCAGACCTTTCTTTCCCGGTCTCGTGAAGTACATGAGCTCTGGACCAGTTGTTCCCATGGTGTGGGAAGGCCTCAACGTGGTCAAGACAGGTCGGCAAATGCTAGGCGCTACCAACCCAGCTGACTCTCTTCCCGGCACAATTCGTGGCGATCTTTGCATCCAGGTTGGTCGCAATATCATTCATGGCTCCGACAGTGTGGAATCTGCTAACAAGGAAATTGCGCTTTGGTTCACTGAAAAAGAGCTCGTCGGCTGGACACCGGCTGCTGAAAACTGGATTTACGAATAATATTAAAATTGTTATACCGTAACATAAATTCCATTCGATGTACCTACCTAACCTAAAATTTGCACATGTCATTGTGTAGGTAAAGCATTTTTTTAAGTTAAAAATTATACTTTTAATAAATTTAATTTAAATCATACTATAGTTGTTTAATTAATATGCTGATTGTGGGCGACGATATGCTGTCGAAATGATGATTCTAGATTAAGTTTTTCTCGGCATTCTTTGTTGCATGCTTGCAAGAGATTTGTAAATAATAAAGTTAAACTTTGGTTAAACTAGAGAAAATGTGACAGACGAGGAATAGTTTTTTTAAAATAGAGCCTCTGAAATTTTCACCTGACAATATACTGGTACCTACCTAGATAGGATGCTTGATATTTTAAACTTTTCATTTGCGAGTCGACTATTTAGCGTCTTCAATTCAACTCTATTATTTCTGTAAGCAAATCAGTGAAAAGAACCTCATTCCATCCATTATGTGGTAGGTAGTAGTTCTTGATATAGGTACCACAGAATATCCCAACTTACTCCCTGGCAGAGCCAACATCACGGAGTTAGATGGATTCTGAATTCGCTATTATGGTCCTCTATCAAATAGGACAGATATGTATCAGATTTTGTCACGCCCTGGTTCAAGGAAAAGCCACCTAAAAAGTAAAAACCCATAACTCATGAATCCTGGAGTAGGTAGGTTCGGTACCTACCTAAAAAGTCAAAAAACGGATTTCGATTTCCGTTTGGTGGTTTGTGCATTAGGACAAAGGCGGTACCTATACAAAACACTATATAATTTATCACCCGATTCAAAATGAAGGGATCTTTGATCAAAACAAAGGATTGAAGTTTGGAACCGACAATATTTAAACGACGTAAGTACCTACTTATTTACTCTGATAAAATCCTTTATTCACTCAAGATTACCGACGATAACGTAGCTATAGGCATAGAATAAATAATATACTACTATAGGATAGAACGTAGCGAATCTCCTCTACTCCTCTTTGCTGTAGGACACATTCTATTGCACGTGCTTTATGTGTATTGCCCTCGATGCACGATATTATCAATGTCTTTAGTAAGGTCAAGGGTAATCTGTACAAATAATAAGGTAGAGTACAGACAAGCGCTATATTAAATTGTAACATAAAATGCATGATGACATGGGAATATGATTATTTGAAATCATCCATACTAATTACCTATTAAAAAGCGAAAGTAACTCTGTCAGTTTGGTCCCTTCTCACGCCTAAACCGTGATGAAAGGCACGATTTCACCCATATTCCTGGGATAAAAAGCAGTTTGGTTATTTTAAAATCAAATTAATTACTTTAGCTTATCCAGTCAGCCGGCGCTGTCAAATAAAATGAAAATCTAGGAAAGTCGTGAAAAGCAACTCTTTTGCAGGCGAATCTTGTCCTTATTGACTTTAAAAACGTTATTATATTTTCCTGTCAAGGTTGAAATTTAAATAATATTTAAAAAGCCGGCAGACTGTATAAATAGAGGTAATCTAGCCGATAACTTTTTTAATTATATTTTTAAAATGCCATAATATCTAGCTATTTAAACAGTTTATTTATTCTATGTTTTAAACTCTGTGTTTAAAATCTGTTATTTCATTCTTTATTGACCTCAATGAGCAAGTAATGAGAATTTGTGGATAAAAAGTTCACAAACGGGGGGAAAGTCAATGGGGATTTGTGGAATATCCCATAACACCTGTGGCTTTACTGGCACCGACCTAAAAAAAATGATAAGTAGGTATATATGTATAAAAAAAGGCGGCTAAGTTTGTAAGCGAAAACCTAATATTTTTCCGATCAAATCAGAAACGCTATACGTAGCGTTATACCCATAATAGGTAAATAATACACAATACAGGTTTCTTGACGTTCTTCAAAATGCAACTCGACGCTTATGTAAAATAGGGTTTCGCGAGTAAAATCGCGGGGCAGAAAGTATTACAATAAAATGAAATAAAACGTTCTAGGCAAATTTAACTATAATAATTATCATAATTAAAAAATCAAGTCTAACTTTAACTTACAAAATGCATCATTTTGATGCAGGAGCATTCAGGATGAGCTGTACTTACTACAATATCAAAAGCTTACACCTAAATACAATAAAAATGAGTTGTTTATGTTAATTAAATATGTATGGTATTGCAAAGAACCATTTACCAAAGAGCCTTAATATACTAGTAAGTTCATCCCATCCATATTTAAAACAAATCCTTAGTTTACGAGTCATTGGATATGCTAAATACTAAATCACATAGGCTTCTATTGTCGCGCCCGATCTTTATTTACATGTTTTTAATTTCGAAATTTACAGTTCGTTTTGTAAGTACACAACGGGATTTGTAAATTCCACAGCCAATCATGTTTTCAATAATCATTTGTTAAACACTTGTCAACATGAAGAAATTATCATACACTCAGATTCTGAAACAAGAATACAAAATATTGGAAGTATAACTATTTTGACGATATAGCTAAAAAAGTGGTGATGTTTTAAGGCAATCCTATGCTAAGCACAGCACAGCGACGTTTTATTTCTATGATAATACAACAATTCATTAGTCATTCCATTCTGAATAGTCAGGAATATTACTTTGTATAATAAAAAGCATTTGTTATCTTGTATTTACATAAATAAAAAATATTGATAGGTAATAAAAATCAAATATTTATAAATAATTTGATTAAAATAACATCCCTTGGAATTATTTCAGGGTTTATTTTTACTGGTTATGGTGGCAGTGTAGAGTCAATACATTATGATAATTAAGACCAGTAAAAAACACTTCATGTTCCAGCATCAAACAACTTGATATAGGGGTTCAATAATATTATCACATTCTATTCACAAAAAAAATCTTTCTCCAGCCAGCACATAACTTCTTGTGCTGTACCATAAAGTCAGCCTTTATAGATTATGCGACATTCAGGGTGGGGGTTACATAACTTAAAATATATCCTAAACTCAAATAGTTTGTTCAGGGTGGTGTTCTACTTCGACTGACGGTTGTGGATTTTGTTGTTCACCAGTTTGTTGTGTTGACTGTTGCTCCTGTTGATTTAGTTGTATTCTTGAAGGAAGTGGTGCTGTTTGTCCTGTAAAACACATTCTTATGCAATATCGGTAGTTTATGTAATCACATTATTGATTCGATGATAGCATATTGTTCGAGCTATATTATACGGAGTAATTAAAAAGGTGAGTCTTTCTGATTTGGATGAAAAAGAGAAATATTGTTCGAGTGCATTTGACGCTATGAAATTGTTTTTGTACTATAATAATGGTGTATTGGCCTCTTTTGACATTATGATGTCGCCTTGAAATTGACGAAACAAAAGTAATGTTATCAACTTACCATATTTTTCGTGTATCCCCCTGTGTCTCTTGAGCGCGAACCTGTCTGCGAATGCAGCGGTGCATATATCGCATTTGAAAGGTTTCTCCCCGGAGTGGACCTTGGCATGGTTCTTAAGATGCGCTGCTTGACTGAACGCCGAGCCGCAAGTCTCACACCTGATGCAAAACATCATCTATATTTAAAATATGACTCGTATGGCCGTTCGTAACAAAGCATAACAAGTTGAACTCTCGTTTAAAATGAGTCTACAATATTTTCGCCCTGCGTTTTCACCCGCATTTATCAAACCAAATATGTAGGTCAAATTGTTTGTTTCATCCGTTAGTATACTCGAGAACCACAGTATCCTCTTAGGTTCCTAGAGGAAGGTTTTAAGCTATGTAAATATTCCCCTGGATATTTACATAGTCCCTACATGTATAGTCTTTTTGTGACGATGTAATACTCCATAAATATTATGAATTATGGAGCCCTGTTTAGTTTTCATGTCTTATTACTGGTTACAAATTACAATCCATTACATAATAGTCTTTGTTGCATTAAAAAAACCAGTCGAAGGTCCAAAACCATACACCCTTGTCATACTTTTATTAAATTTAGATCTTGATAATTCTTTATGTCTTTGATTGTATCTTTTTATATGTGTCGGATGACATGCAAGAAATAAAGTGCTTTTCTTTCTTCTTTTTTCGAAACGTTCAGTGTTTGATGAATCATGATCATTTCTAGTGGTAATAACCTCCTCGAAA
This sequence comes from Tethea ocularis, assembly GCA_963555595.1. Taxonomy (NCBI): domain Eukaryota; kingdom Metazoa; phylum Arthropoda; class Insecta; order Lepidoptera; family Drepanidae; genus Tethea; species Tethea ocularis. The sequence continues at coordinate 9,562,553 of OY741960.1, read as the reverse complement.
AACAAAAAATAGAGACCTACACTATAAATTAATGGACTAGAAGGTCAGTTTACCTTTTGTAGAGGCAATGCAACATATGTACTTACTTGTAGGGCTTCTCACCAGTGTGTATGCGACGGTGGTTCCATAAAGTTGCATGCCGTGCAAATCCTTTATCACATACCTGAATAAAAATACTATGTCAATGATCTATTACTGTCTTTATCAATACTATGTTTTTTTAATACTGGGAATAGTGCTGGATTTACGGAACCCTAATAAATGACATAGTAAGGTGTGGGACACTACAGAAGTGAAGCTTAAATAAAATGATTTTGAATATGGACTTGCATAACGAACCACTCGTTCGCATTCGTTATACATTTTTGTTTAATTTTGTCCCAAAAATCTGTTCACACTCTTCTTGAAGAACCCTATGCTGTAGTCTCTTGGGAAAACCACGGCGGGCAGCTCATTCCACAACTTGAGCGTCCGTGGTAGGAAGCTCCTTAGGAACCGCACAGTACGAGACCATTTAGGTTCCAGTGTGTGAGGAAGAACCCCCCGCCGATGGCGAGAGGTGCGATGGTAAAAGGTAGCCGTGGGCATCATATCAAACAATTCTTCAGAACACTATCCATTGTACAAGCGGTAGAACACACATAAGGAGGCAAAGTCTCTCCTCAGACTAAGGGGTTCCAGGCCGCTTGTGAGCACGGGATCGTCGACAATTCTAATGGCACGCCGCGAGTGAACCGAGTCACAAGGTCCAAGCTGGTATGCAGGTGCCCCCGCCCAAAGATGGCAGCAGTACTCCATATGGGGCCGGACTTGCGACTTATAAAGTAGCAGTCTTTGCCCCGAAGTGAAATACTGCCTAGCTCTACTGAGTACACCGAGCTTTTTAGACGCCAGATTGGCTTTGTCTTCCAAGTGACTACGGAACTGAACGTCGATGCCAAGGATCCCGATACTCTGTGATGTTGAGAGACGTGTTCTGGAACTGTGGAGCTACAGAAAATGGGGTTTTCTTAGCGGTGAACGCGCAGGCTTGTGTCTTGGAGGGGTTGAATTGGACTAGGTTTAGTCGACCCCAATCGGAGACCATAGTTAGTGTACTCTCGATTTCGGACACAAGTCGTTCGCGGCTTTCCTCTACTACGGAACGAGGGATATTTGCACGGCCTGTATAATGATCGTCCCCAGTACTGTCGTCCGCATAGCAATGTACACCATCAATGGACAGCATATCATTAATATGCAGCAGAAACAGCGTTGGGGACAGCACAGAGCCTTGCGGGACACCGGCATTTATGTCCTTGCTATCGGAGCAACTACCGTCAACGACGGCTCTAATGCATCTGCTGGACAGAAAGCTAGCAACCCATTTGCATAACCCCTCGGGAAGGATGGTAGGCGGTGTTGCGAGTTCGAGGCAAAGAGAGAACCCAATAGGTCAGCCTTCTCTTTAGCACTGAGGGCCAAGTTCCCGTCCGGCTTACGGAGTGGTGGCAAGGACGACTGGCAAAAGTTTCCCTCCGCAGCTTTGGCAGCAGAGACCCGAAAGCGCGACTCTCAGAAGGGAGGCTTGTCAACCTCTTGCCAATTCTGCCGATGAAGTCAAATTTAGCCCTGGCAATAATTCGCTTACTGAACCTCGAGGCAGCGTTAAGTTTACGTTTCACACCAGAGATATTAGGGTCGTTATTAGTTCGAGCCGTGGTCCAAGCCTCAAACAAAGTCTGCTTCTTTTGCCTAGCTTCTTTGCAGGGCCGATTAAACCACGGTCGCTTCTTCGACCCCGCAGCAACTAGCGGGTTAGGGATAAAACAATCCATACCCGCCAGTATCGCCTCGGCAACAGCAGCTGCACAGATGTCAGGATCATCTGATGTGAAACAGAGCGGCCTCCATGGGTACGATGCAAAAAACTCACGCAATCCATCCCAATCTGCTGACTTGTAGTGCCACACGCATAGGTAACGATTATGATCTATGCCATTGAATAACCCTGAATAACAGGAGATATAGATCAATTCAAGATTAATTCTTACCTCACAAACATACGGCTTTTCACCTGAATGGGTTCGCTCATGGTTTTTCAAATGTGGCGATTGTGAAAATTGCATTCCACATGTGTTACACCTGCAAACAACGGATTTGAATTTACATTAAATAAATAAGAGGGGGACACCTTATGCACATTAGTCGATGTAAAAGATCCACTCAGCAACCCATATATTCTTATAGCCCTCACTACTCCCAAATATTATTCTGGGATACTCCTTGTTGTCAGGCAAGTCATGGTGGATACTAGTACCTCGCGCTAGCTACATGACGCCCGCTCTCCAGTATGTTCATAAATCGGTAATCTATGAATATCTTACGTAAACAACACATTTATAGAGCATTGAAACTACAAGGAGTGATTATTTAATAAAAAGACAAACTTCAATATTTATAAATTAAAATAATTTTGTCTCACCTGTACGGCTTTTCCCCTGTATGTATTCTTGAATGATTCTTAAGATATACAGCTTTTGCAAATGCTATACCACAGATGCCACATTTGAAGTTCTTCTCGCCTGAATGAAGCTTTTTATGTGACCAAAGTGAGGAGTACCGGGAGAATGAACCTCCACAAATATTACAGTGAAATGGCTTGTCTAAATTAGATTGATTAAGTTTATTTTTATTTCCACCTACAAATATTATACCAGAGCCATTGCAGTTCTGACACTTAGTTACAGATGCTAAGTTTCTTTTTTTTACTGGATGGTGACCAGGTACTGCAATGAAAGAGATAGAGTTAGTTTATATTTGACTACATTAAATCGTGGGAAAATCATAAAACATATTGAAATTCATACAAGGTTTTTGTTGCTGTTGTGTCTGCTGATTGTTTTGTGTGGTGGCGAGGGGATCGGAAGGCTGTTGCACTGTGCTCACGCTGCCTACTTCGAACTTGACATTCTCTTCAGACGCGACAAATATTTGCGTTGCGTTCACTACAATGGGAAAAAACAAACAAAAATAAAGTATTATTCATCCCTCATTGAGGTATTTCACTTTAGCTCTTAAATATCTCACAAACTACAGTATTGCCGAATGTCTTTGAAAGATAAATTTCAATAAGTTGTTGATTTAGAAAAATCATCAATATTAACCAAAGTATCCAACATAGCCCATAGAATTGCCAAATTGGCAATGGGCGAGGCGTGGCGACCACGAACTGGAAGACACAGCGTGGGCAGGCCGCCCACAGGGTGGACCGACGGTCTCGTGAGGGACGCGGGAAACCGCTGGTTGCAGGTAGTGCAAGACCAGCCATTGTGGAGATCTTTGGGGAGCCCTTTGTCCAGCAGTGGACGTTTTTTGGTTGATATGATGATGAATTTATGATCAATATTACAAGGCAATCTACCACATCCAATAACTTCTTGCTAAATATCCAAGATATGCTTGCCTTTCTAATGACTTCTACATAAAATTTGTTTGTTTTCATGAAATTTTGCATTAAACAGTACAATACAATACAAAAATTCCGTATTGTTTACTCAGCACAGGCATATACACCCATAAGAACATTATGTACTTACTCTGGCTATTCCTCTGCTGATCTACTGAGTCTTGGGCAATACAGTTTTCACATCGTATAAGTTTTGGCCCTTTTCTTTTTGGGTTATTTGCAATTGGTCCACCACATGTAATGCATTTTTGGACTTTGTCTATTATAACTGGTTTAGCTGAAAAATTATAAGATTATTTAAAATTCATTCTCTAGATGGGCCAGTTTGTTAAGACACCACCTATTATGCCGCAGGTCATGGGTTTGTCCTGAGTTTGGGTATAATTATCTATTTATGTATGTATTTATAAAAAAATATGTAGTATATCTGGTTTCCATAGTACAAGCTATGTTTAGTTTGGTATTAGTTAACTGTGTGTGAAAAAATGTCCCAGGATTTTATTTATTCATTTTATATATAACTTATTTCAATTGGATAACTATTAAATTCAATTGATAAATTTTAAATCCTCTGCCTTGCTGTCCGTCCCTGTGTGCTAGGCATTATTATCTGTGGATGTGAAGATAAGGCTATGCATATGGTAGTATCCAACAAAAAGCTTGAATATCACTTATCAATTTGACTAAAAATATATATTATGTACTAACTATCTTGAATCTGTACATGATGCTGCTGCTGATCACTGGGGTCGGAAGAGAGAATTTGGATGTGTGGAGGCATGGCCACTTCATTGCCAGCACTCACACCTGTTGCTACTACTGTTATGTTACCATCTGGAAAATAGAAATATCTGTGATTATAGTTAGCTGACAAAGTAGAGCATCTATAGGTAATAATTATAGGAATGTGGGTAAAACCACATAGCAAGCATTTCTCCCAAAATGTGTATGTAATAAATTCACATTTGATGCTGTTCAACCCGAGTGCCTGGGTAAAAAAATTGGCTAAATGTGAAAAGGCTTGGTTTCATGCAAAGAGTTCCATACTATCCAAAATTATTAAATTTTCATTATTTGTTGTTATATTCTTATTTTTAGGTACACTTGTATCGAATTTTATCAAAATTGGTTTGATTATTTTGATATAAAAATGTAACTACTATTAACTTCTCTTCTCACAAAGCCACAGTAATATATCTCATTTAAGGGAATATACAGTTTGTTTTACAGTATTATGAAAAAAATTATAAATTAGTACCACAATTTACATCAAAATGTCTTACTATATTAACATTTACTCCAGTACTAAGTAAGCTATGAATAATAATGAGAATGTAGGAAGAATTTTTGTCAAAGGAAACAATATTATAAATTAAATGTACTTTACCTGTATCTTGAGCATGTATCCTTTTATGAGCATTAAGCAGGGTAAGATGACCAAACATTAGTCCACAAACATCACATTTAAAACTGATATTTGAAATAGTATTTTGAATTCCATTTGGTGCAATCTGCATTTGATTCACCAAGGCATAATTGTATGAGAATGGTTGTGCTATGTAGCATGTCTTGTCATCGCTTGTTGTAAGCTGTGTTATATTGACGGCACCAGCTGGACCACTGGTTGCACTATTTCCTATTTTACCAATCATGTTTACATTCGTAGTGTAACAAAATGTTGGAAATTCCTGGAATTAAATAACATTCAAATAATTCAAGCTATACTTTACAATGGCATTCTACTCTTATTGGGTGCCAGGTTGTGTAGCTGGATTCATGGGATCTCTTTGTAAGCTGCGTACATGTTTGTTTGGCATAGGTAGTATGTGTTTATAATATTAATCTACTCAATATTATGCTTGTTCATTCTTATGCTAACTTCAGTTATGGGAAACATGAATATCCCTAAAATTTTTACAAGTAATTATTATTAAGCTTGCACATTACGTTAAGTAAAATTATGCCACACGACATTATATTTTGTGTATTGATAGAGAACCTGGATTCATTTATTCATTAAAACTTTATACAAGCTAGTGTTAAAATATTAATATCAATGATAGGTAAAACAATTGATAGAATTAAGTGATAGAAGGTAACATTTCATCTCATTGTATTGTAATATGTAGTGTTCATAATTCAACAGAAATAATAATAAAAATCAGTTAAATAAAATGAATAAATGTATTGCATGAACAGTGAAAGTTTAATATTATGGTTGAATGGGGTACCTGTTGAGTTTGTTGCGCATTCTTCTGCTGAACGTTTTCGATGTTTTTCCCTTGCGACTTTTGAGTGGGATGCTCCTGGTACTGTAGAGTCGGCACTGTGCCGGTCTGAACGGCATTTGTCGTGAACATATCGACACACACTAATCAGTACATTACTCTATTCCTTTCAGCTATGCATTGTGAATCTCTGCAATGAAATAAAAAGTAACACATCGTGTCGTGATTGATGATACCAATCATCATTCGGCGAAATCAAGTGAACTTCAAAAGCGCGGTTGAACAGGAGAAACTCCAAAACAAAGTGTGAGTGAAGGTAACGGGGAATATTTCTTATCAGTCTACTCTGCTCGTAAAAAGATCAAAGTAGTGTCTCGTCCGTCTCCTGAATAGTCGATATATGCAAGAAAAGGATGACGGAATATCCATACGCGCTACGAGTAAACGGACGCCATTGTACTCTTTACCGGAGAGAGACTAGACGCCTATGATCGCAATTATGAAGACCAGTTAGCGAATTTCGATTGTAATATTGTTTTGCCCTTACCTGCTGTATATTTAATTTGAGAGGCCTCCTTTTTCAGGGATTTAAAATATATTTCAAAAAGATTCAGGATATTTTATTTCTGTCTCTCTTTCTTGTCTAATTCTCCATCTCATGAAAGAAATGAAATGGCGATACAAGTAAAATGGCGGGCGGGTAGTGGTGTTACCATGTCGAATAATTGAGAAACTAAAAATCTATAAATAGGTAGAGCAGCGGCGGAGCGGTAAAATCCATAGATATGCAATTTTATTTTTACTACCAAGTAGATAATCCATAGTAATAGTTGGTAATAGTAGTACGTAGTATATTCTTTATTCTTTGGTAATAGTAATCGACCTAATCTAAGCATGGTAAAACAAGCCTGATTTTAATAAAAAAATTATCAGAGTATGTTGTTAGAGGTATGTTACATACAATGACAACCACATATAAAATAAAAAGCAAAATTAAAAATTTTGAATAATCCCACGTCGACGGTTAGAAGGTACTTAATTGAAAAATAATTAAAAAAACCCCGACGCGATTTAATAAACGTATTAAGATAGTTGATCTCTTGCGGAGTCGGTCATTTATGTAAACAATAGTATCAGTTTTCATAGCATTTCCCCCGGGCCCCAACGGAAATTCAAATGTTACCATGTTTTTTGCTAATTGCAGCTCGGTTATAAGTCGTCAGTTATCAACATGTTAGTTGCGACAAGAATGGTAGTGAAACTGACATAATACGACTATTTCATGAAAATGTTACTAATATACCTTGGAGGAATATGTTGATGATTTCTTTTGTTATTAATCAGTAAATATACTACCATTCTTCTCTTTTATTTTTCTCTCAAGCTATACCCTTAAGGTGAAACCTTTGGTTGGACCGCGACATTCAAATTTTATTACGTTTTTTGCAAATTGCAGCTCATTCATAGGTCATAAGTTATCAACATCTTATTTGCGACAATAATGGTAGTATATTTACGAAATCATCAGATTTAAAGAAATCATCAACATATTCCTCCAAGGTATATTACTGACATATACGACTATTTCATGAAAAAGTTACTAATATACCTTGCAGGAATATGTTGATGATTTATTTTGTTATTAATCAGTAAATATACTACCATTCTTCTCGCAAAACACCATGTTGACAAAGTTACGACTTATAACTGAGCTGCAATTAGCAAAAAACGTAATAAAATTTGATTTTCGCGGTCCAACCGAAGACAATACCTTATCTTTTTTATTTATTATTATTAGTAAATGGTTATATAGGTAATAACTCAGATTACTAACCAATAGGGGTAATAATTACATTTTTTTAAATCTATTAACACAAACTATCACTTTTTTTGTAAATATGTTTTATTACATATAGATTACATCATATAATAAATAATTAATGCATTATTATAATCATAATAGTCTAAAATGTTTAAGGGGTATCGGCCAAAAACCCCGCGAAATTCTTTTTTTTTTAGGTTTTTTTCAAATTGCAGCTCAGTTATAGGTCATTTATTTGTCAAAATATGATTCGCGACACTGAGATATGGCTATAAATCTATCTATGTATTCATTTTGTATTCATAATATTATGAAACTGTACATTGGTTCCTGCGCGTTATTTATCGAAAAGGAACTTATGTATGGCTTTAAACAGTTTAAGTTTAAGCTTAATGTATACATAAAGTAATTACTTGGCATATTTATAAGGCGCAAATCACATTTTGACAAATATACAACCTATTACTGAGCTACAATTTGAAAAAAACCTAATAAAATTTGAATTTCGCGGGCTTTGCGGCCGATTCACCTTAAGGGAAGGTATATTACTGACATATACGACTATTTCATGAAAATGTTGATGATTTCTTTTGTTATTAATCAGTAAATATACTACCATTCTTCTCGCAAATAACATGTTGTTATCTTACGACCTATAACTGAGCTGCAATTTGCAAAAAACTTGATAAAATTTGAATTTCGCGCTCCAACCGAACGTTCCCACTTAATACTTTTTTTCATTTCGCCATGATGTTCACCAAAAACTCCCTAGAACAAAAATGTTTTGGCGCCGAATGAAAATACATGAAATCACAGATTATTAAATAGTACTAACTAAAGCATAAATTATATGTAAGTACACGTTTATCTTACTATTATATAAAGTACGCTTGACAAACGTCAAATTACTTATTTTTGTCATTACAATTAAAACTTTAGGGGCCGGTTTCTGAATTGAGAATTCAAAGTTGATAGCGTCTCCAACTCTGCTTAAGTATAACTTAAACAATTTTTCATTTCTGAATTATGATTGAGTAGAGTTTAAGCATTTATCCCTGAGTTTACTTATATTTGAGATTTTGAAATCTTAAGTTGTACTCAACACTAGATTTGCGTTTCTGAATGCATTCGACAGCGCTCAAACCACTCTCATGTCAAATTTAAGTGTCAAATAGATAAGTAACAGAATTCCACTGCTTAAACTTTACTCACGATTAATCGTAGTATGTAATAATAGTTTCATGCGATATATTTATATTAAAATAACAATGTCTAGTGACGATACTTCGATAACTTCGTTAGAAATGGCTCAGAGAAGACCACCGCGCAGGCGAAGAGTTATAAAAAAACGATATTGTAGAATCCAAAGACGGGACTGTATTGCACCGATACTACAATTATTAATGGAAGCTTCCAAGCTGTTGTGGGAGACACAGCAAATGTGAGCAAGTCAACAGTATGTCGTGCCATTGAAAGAATTTCGAGACAGTGGATACCCATGTCTTAGGTATCTCCTGACACCTTTCATTAATCGTGCTACTCCAGCACAAGAAGCATACAACAAAGCCCAGATTTCAACACGAAACACGATTGAAAAATGTTTTGGAGAGTTAAAGAGAAGATTTCCTTGCCTCCATCCTGGAATGCAACTTAAATTACCAAAGGTGTTAAAAGTGATTGTGGCCTGTGTAGTTTTACATAACATTTATCACGAGCTCTCGAGCTGTATGGACGTCAGTGCAACCGTTATTTCACCTGATACTGAAGTCTATCATAATGTTAGTCTGTATGTGTAATTGAAGTGATTATTTAATTGTATAATTGCTACAATAAAGCTATCGAGCCCATGAGGAGTTTCTTGTGTCGCTTCCTCTCCTCATATGGGACTATTCCAAAGCGATGGTATAAAGTTGTTTCAATTGTCTGCACTGCACCCACGGAATCGAATCCTGTTACCACCTAACCCTAAACATGGTGTTTGTGTCGCTTGGCTGTTTGTTGACGCTGACATACATATTATAAGGACTGATAGGAAGTAAATAAAACATTTCATTTTCAATTAAGAATGTAATTATGCTGTTTTATTTTAATCATCATTCTTACCCTAGTTACCATTTATTACTACAATAATTATTATTGTTTATATATTATTTAACTGAGTAGACTGGTTCTATGATGATAGATTCCACAGGCAGCTTAGCTTGATAATTTTCATTCTGAAAACAACATAAATAATTTGAAAGCTTGTCATAATTTATTATTTTATAGGACATGATTGCCTGGCTGATAGACTGGCACAAAGCATATGATATGAATATTATAAAAACTTTGCCATACCTAATAAATATTGAGTATAGGATGAGGGAATACTATGGAGGTGTTATTTAGTAAGGTAATAAAGCTTGAAACTTACATTTTCATCAACCGCAGAGATGTTGGAGACTGTTTCAAAAGTATTGTTAGTTTCAACATGCTCAGTCAGATATCTTTGTTTCTATAAACAATATTCCAAATTAATTTTATTTTGAGATAAATATGTAGGTACATAATGTAGGCTTGTATGGTAGGAAGTTATAAGTTCTAATATTACTCACATTTTCATTTGCCGAAACATTCCGAGCTAGATGTGATAAAAAAATGTTTTATAATTTGGTATTTGTTTGTTTGACAACTTTGACATAACAATCGTTCCATTCTTTACGAACACTTTCAACTAACCTACCTATATCATAAAATAAAATCGGAATAATATGAAATTAAACAATGTAACAATTAGATTTGCTTGTTTTTCACTTGTAGTGTAATAACATTAAACATTTTTGTATACATTTTTCACTAAAATTAAATGAACATGCAAAAAATATTAATTTCGGTAAATATCGGTTTTTTTACTTGTATCGGAACGTTAAAGCAATGCTCTCGCTAAGCTAAATACCGTTTGAGAAATACTTAGTTAAAAGCGGTTTGAGCAAATCTAATTCTCACTTGTGAAACACACAAAACTTAAGTACTTATCAAATATTTGAGCAAAACTCTACTGATTATTGCTAGAATTCTCAATTCAGAAACCGGCCCTTAGTGTATGTAAGAAATCTCAGTAAGAAATTGAGACTATAATCACTTGAGATATTAAAGCGTTCCACCGATTTGTATGGGCGATTCCATTCCATAGCGTAATTATTATTCAACTGACAGCTAGAGATATGAGTAATACCAACATAACACATGAATTTTTCAGAATAATTACTAAGGTACTTTCGGTAGTGAACAATAAACTATGAAACTAGATAAAAATGAAAATGTATGTAGAAATAAACATAGATATTCTGTTTTTTTTTAATAAATTCATTCATGACGTCATCTTAGTTAATCACTGACGTTAGCGAATACGAAAATGGACGTTTGACAGTTCATGGTTGTACACTTTGCATAGTGATCATCACTATGAGCTGTCAATTGAGATACGCAATAGCCCTGCTGAAACCGAGCCACCATGATGTGACGTCATAATGATCAATTTATGGGAAGTAATGTTATATGGAAAATGAATGGAAAAATATTTTTCTTACGAAAACTATATTATTTTTGTTACGTTTATTAAACAATACTAATCTAATGTTCGAAATGATGTCCATTGTTTTAAATACATAAGCAGACTCGACACCTCAAACATTTAGTGCGTTCTTCATCATAAGGTTATGTATTTTAAACAATTGGTATCATTTTGAAAAATGTATTATGGTACGAGTATGTACCTACTTCTTTAAAAGTAAACAGTATTTTCTTAAAAAAATTACCTTTCCTTTATTTTGTCAAATAACATTACTTCGCAGAAATAGATCATTATAAACGACACTATGAGATGGAGCAATAATACAGGCTGTGATTTTTTTTTCAAAATCAATGAGTTCGATTCCTGGCAAGAAAATATGTTTTTTCAAAATCCAAGTATACAGTTTTAGTTTTTATCAAAATCGGCCCCGAGACTTTTTTCAGCATTTTTCGCTATTCCCTATACTTTAGGATTTGGCCTACCACGCCCACTTAAAAAATTCAACCTGTATACGGTACATTTATTTATTTGATATTACGCAGCATTTACAATATTTTTTATTATAACGAAAAAAGGTTTATAATTGGACGCTGGTCATCCAAGTCTATTTTGTTTACATATACATCATGACGTCATGATTTAAAGAACAGCGTTTTCGCGGGAATAAAAAAAGTAAAAATTTTATTGTTGTAATTTTATAGCAAGAAAGAATATTTATTTTTCCGAAATATTTTTTTCTGCGACTTTTAATGTCCAATAGAGAGATATAACACAGAAAAACACGAATGTGGTGTATGATTATTTCTTGTTTGCATATTTATAGAACATTAAATCATTAAAACTTGCTAAAGAAATAGAAAAATATTTAACTAGCTAGAAAAAGCTACATAGCTTTTAGACTACTCCATACAAAAAATAAATGTGTTATAACTTTTGAACAAGGACGCGAAAAAATTTGGGATTCGGGGACAAAATTGGACAAATTAGGGAAAAATTCTGGAAGTAAACAGATCTTCGCTAGGTCCTCTAGTTCTTGAGATATGAAATAACCCTTAAAACCCCTTATAACTTTTAAAGCAGGGCGCGACAAAATCTAATATCTGATTAGGACAAAATAGCAACAAACTCTGAATTCAAATCCAAACCCTACGATAGCATCATTTTTAATTTTAACCATTAGTCTTTTTTTTTTCAATCCTATTGGTTAATTTTTAAAACGATGATCAGACTATGGGGTATCGTTTTTCGGAGTACTTTTTTTTTACTAAAGAATTAAAATAATTCGTAGATTTAACTTTACAAATAATCATACTATAGTATGACGTTTCACTTTATAACATACCTAAATATATGTCAGTCAGGCAGGAGGCGGTCCAAAGCATTTAATACAACTGTAGGTAGGGTTGGTGATCGGCCGCGTGATCTCTTGCCTTCCACTTCGCCCTGAATCACCAGTCTCTCCATCGAGTCCTCTTTTCTGGAGATATGACCAAAGAACTTCAAAATTCGTAGTACTGGCTTTCTCAATTATCTGGCGTAATATGAGAATTTGTTCGCGAGTTCCTCTTCCCTTTACAAATCCAGCTTGCTCGGATGCGATTTGCCTTGAGAGGTAGGGAGCATCACCTTACTTGCATGTGTTATTGAGCCGGTAATTGTTGCATTTCTTCGTGGACCCTTCCTTTTTTATGCAGTGGATCGAAAATAGATTTCGACCAGTCATCGGGCCATATGCCAGTCTCCCATATTTTACTGCAGATAGTAAACAAGACGTCCACTCCAGGTTCACCCATCGCTTTGAAGACTTCGATTGGGATTTCATCATGACCAACAGCTTTATTACATTTGAGATGTTTAATTGCCGCTCGTATTTCGCACGATGTCGGGCTCACGATCCCAGATGTTGCGGTGACTAACTTATTAACTACTATAACCATAGACTAATGCTCCTTGCATGGCGCACCCCTCCAGAGCTTAAAACGCTGGAAATGTATTTGTGAATGTATTTACAGACTCACAACGCATGTGTACGTTAACTATTAGTATATGGTGCGCCTGGATACGAATTTGTTAATTACACTGATTTTAAAGCAGACGACTTCGAGTTAATAAAATATAATTTGAGAATCTCTTCAGGACTACCTTTTTGCTTTTTGTCTATATCATTTATTATACGATTTAATCTATTACACCAAATATGACAAGTTTCGACTTTAATCTTCTCCAGGAGATTATGTTCAGGACACCAAAAGTTTCTTATTGTGTTTACCTCCAAACAATCTCTTAGCTTTTTCATCATATACAAAACTAAGTATGACAGAGATAGTTTCCAAAATTCATCACTTTGTCCAGCAGATTCCCATAAAAACACAGTTTTGATAAAGTAACTCGCTAACTTCTTGAAACCTTGTACATCTCTTAGTAATTTTAATAGCTTTAGCGTACTTTTTAGATTGTTTTTATCTCGTATGTACAATCTTTCTTGAAATGGAAAAGCTAATCGCCAACTATAATCATGTTCAGATGGCTTCGGCACCACAAAATATTCATTTAATTTTGTCGACTGAACTTTTTCGAAATCTACCTTAGACTGAATTGGTGTTTTTGGTAAGCTAAATGCTAATGTTGGAACCAAATCAACGTCAATGTCGTTATCAGTATTATCATTTTCAGATATAGTAATGGTGTTGGCAGGACCTGACATTCTAGCTGAAATTTTATATTTCTTATTTTTTACTGTAAGAATTCTGCTACCATTTTCTTTAGGTAGGGAGTTCAATGTACCATCTACTACCCGTTGCATCCATGATCGAAATTTTTTAACCGATAGACGATGATGATTGTCGCACCATAATTCAGTATCTTTGAATCCTTTGCTCGCCATTTGTGGTGTTTTATACAGTCTACGGAACTCTGATGGCATTTCGATGGTAGTATAGCCATTTTGCACATTGATCGCTGATAATTTAACTTTATTGTAGTTCATAGGTAAAGTAAGTATAACATTCAAATCATATTCAGTTGGCTTACCAACGCGTAACTTATCAAAATAACTACCCAAGTACGCCAATTTTGGTTTCAAACAAGAGAAAAGAGCATCACACCCCTGCATCATTTTAAGGAGTTCTTCCAGAACAGAGTAAAGAATAGAGTTATTGTATATTTTATCTTTTTTTTTTATTTGGACATGATGTTGAATTATGTCCAGATATATTTCTTCTGATGTTTTTTTTTGCTTCACCTTAGTCTTCTGTATATTTCTGCAATATAAAAGTCAGGTAATTTATCTTTAATGCCTAAACCGATAAAAAATAGCAAAACATCTATCAAAATATACATGGGCAACTTGTAATTTTCGTTTTTTTTTTGTTTTTTTAATTATCTTTTAGATCATTCACAGAGCAATATTCTTACATATTGTTATCTACAGAACAAATAAGAAAATTATTGTATTTTCACTATTTGATGTTATAGCGCCAACATAAATACACATTCTGTGAAAATTTCAAATATCTACTTATTGTATAACTTTATTTTATTTTCATTAGATGTTGGTATAGCGGCAACAGAAATAAACATTCTGTAAATATTTCAATTGTCTACCTATTACGGTTCATGAGATACAGCCCGCTGACAGACACACCTTTTACCGGTACGAAACCCTAAAAATGTGCAAATGCTATGAATTTTCTGTATTTTTTTCTAAGTTTCAGTACATTTTGACAGTTGTTTAGACCCCACGCCTATCTAGAAAAAAAATTGAAAACCCAAAAGGTTTTACCTAGTTATGGTATAAGATTATTTTTTTGAGCTGAACATAGGTCTGGAGCAGGCCTAGTTGCACTCGGCCTTTATGTTCTTAAAGAAAGAGGTTTTTGTTGATGTCAGAGACAGGTTTGCTCTTTTAAAAAAAAACTTACCTCTTTAACTTAAAATTTTCCACTATACTCATCTTAGAGCGTGTACTGATATTAATATCGCTGTCTTTTTCCATAGTTGGTGTGAGGATATGATAAACTCCTGAAAAAGATTTATTTGTCATAAACGAAAAAGTTTCAAAAATACGTATACTGTCTATATATCTTCGGTTGGAGCGCGAAATGTAACATTTTCATGAAATAGTCGTATATGTCAGTAATATACCTTGGAGAAATATGTTGACGATTTATTTTGTTATTAATCAGTAAATATACTACCATTCATGTCGCAAATAACATGTTGATAACTTACGACCTATAACTGAGCTGCAATTTGCAAAAAACGTGATAAAATTTGAATTTCGCGCGCCAACCGAAGGTTTACCCTTAAAGTAGTTTTAATATACATATATTTTTTTGTTTAAATTAAGAATCGTATTTTTCAATGTTGTAAGATGTTCCGTAAGAGGACAAAAAAATCTGTAGATTTACCGAGTTTTTCATAGGTCTGGCAATTTTATATAACTTAACTTACCAATGAAGATAGGTAAGTAATTTGTATTATTCCCTATTAAAGTATTTGATAGTATAGATCAAAGAGAATTTAATACTACGTTTTAGTATAGATCGGTTTCTTTGATTATTCCCTCCGCTAGGAGTAAATTATGTTCCTTGATAATAATCAAGAATAATCGAGGCATACCCCACTAGAGTAAATTCTATGGTATTATTGCATACCTAAATTACCAAAAACGATGAACGCAATGCATAACGCACATCCAACTGCAATGTTTATTTTATTGAAATACACTCATTATAATATATAATGAAACACACATTATCGCACAGCGCCGCCCGCCGTCCCACCGCCAGCGCAAAGGATATACGATCACAGATTAGAATACTTTGTTATATATTTGTATACGATTATCAGTTACTACCTACAGCGCGCGCGATATCGAATCGACTGACAGTAAAGACGGACTAATGAGTAATAAGTACCTACCTAATAACGACGCCGCCGCCGCACAGAAAACAATAAAATTCTCTCAAGAGGCTATTCAGTCGATCCGGAATTTCGCAACCATAGACAATTTAATCCAAAAACTCGCTGATTAGAATAGTTATATACAGCTTAAAATAAATAATATACTACGTGTTATAGTATGTATAACCCTAGATCAGGGGTCAGCAAGTAGTATTAAGTGGGGTCCGAATAATGTTGAAATTCTTATCTATATAGGTAAGGTATCTATATTCATAAATATCTTTTGGGATTCTCGGATTTTTTAGTCAATCCGTACATACTTTTCGTTATTATTTATTTATTATATATATACAGGGTGGAAATTTGAGACGGGTCAGTAAGGGCAGCTACCTTCTTAAGGCTTGAAGCCACGCGAATACTGCTTTTCCTAACAAAATGTATGGGAATATTTTTTTTCGATTTGTGACATTTCTGATACCCTAACCTAACTTGGCCCCATAGAACCTTTTGATCCTTGTAGGAGATAGGATTGAAAGCTAATAAAAAATATTTTAGTAAATCGCCGATTTCTCGCTGACTGTAATTTTTTTTCAAAATCTGTATGCCGACAGCAATAACTCAAAAAATAAGAGATGGTCTCCTAAGACCATATTCGTGTGGCTTCAACCCTTAAGGTAGCTGCCCTTACTGACCCGTCTCAAATTTCCACCCTGTATACATATAAATTATTGATTATATTTTTATTCATTATTCATGTTTATTTATTTATTTTTGTTCGGGGGGTCCAACAGGTTATCAATATTTGGCTGACCGAGGTCCGACCTTCCGCGACCCGGAGACGGACCGAGGTCCGCCTGTTGCCTACCCCGCCCTAGATGTAAAGGTAACTGGGAAATTACCGAAACCGCACCATTAATATGCTATATCGTTGAAATATAACTATAAATATTTAAGGCGATGATAGCTCAGTGGTAAGTGACGTCGAATGACGAGACGAAGGTCACGGGCTCGAACCCTACAATTAGCTTGAGCTTTCGGTGAAGGAAAACATCGTGAGGAAACCATAGCACGGTGGTAGGATATTTTGTAGTACCCGCCTGGCTGGCTACCACCCTCAAGTTGAAAATCTGTCGCCAAGCACCTTCCGGTGTGTTCCGACAGCTGCACTTGAGAGCCAGTTCCCTTCTAGTTCTAGGCTTCGTGTGCTTACCACCATCGGTCACATCATCACTGACCACGGTGAGATTGTGTTCAAACACAGGCCAAAACATATTAAAAAATAAAAAAGTAGAAGCAGCTGTTTCCCGCGGTTTCACCCGCGTTCGTGGGATAAAAATTAGTCGTGTAGTTTACGCATTCCATAATATCGAATCCGAGGGAAATCCCCGAATAGTGAGCGTTTATTCAGTGAATTGAGTTATGATGGGCACAACAGAGCACTGTTTAGAAGAAACTTAATGATGAATTTAATTTATACTTAATCGTAATCATAATAACTTTTTCTGATTGATTAAGAGAACTTTGAAAAATAAAAGAACAAATTGTACTTATTGCACTATATTCTTTAATCTGTGTGTGTATCAATGTCTGTATTATTGCACCATCTCGCAGATGCTTGCAGTGTCCTCATAATATATATATATACAAATGTACTCTTTGGCAGTGTCGCCAATCATATATTAGGCAAGTGATTGATCGAAGAGTGTCGCATAAAAAGATCAATTTCTGGGAAGTAATGTTATGTGGAAAGTAAATGGAAAAATATTTTTCATAACAAGTCACTGTTTTATTTTCTATCTCCTAACCGTTAAGGAGTTGTACCTTCGATTATTAGCTGATGACTACCAGACGCAAATATCTGAATAGCTTTATAAAGTATGTGAAAAACAATTGTAAGTACCTATTAAATTTGAAGAGTTCTCTCGATTTCTCCAGGATTCCATCAACAGATCCTGACCTGATGACCATGGGCCCACCTATAAAGTATAAACAAAAAAATCATTTTCTAAATCGGTCCAGGCGTCTTCGAGTATCGTTTTTTTTTATATATATAAGTATGTTACATATAAAAAAAAAGATTCCGACGAATTGAGAACCTCCTCCTTTTTGAAGTCGTTTAAAAATACATGTGACAATTGGATGGGGCGCCGTCTGGCGGTTTTATCCGTGTTCCCGAGAATTTACTTTTCCAGGATAAAATATTTAATTACTTTAGTTAGTTTCTCTTATTTTTGTCCCAAAGAGTGACCAAGTTTTATCAAAATCCATTAATCGGCCGCGAGTAACCGTGATTGAGTAGAAAAATAGAAGTCTTTTTGGTAGAAAGAAAGAAAGAAAAAAAATACATTTATTTATCAGAAATGGTATCAGTACAATAACAGAATGAACCTATATTAATTAATTAAGTAGGTATCAATGTGCTTAAAATGTAAATAAAGTTAGTACAATACTGATACCTATATTTGATGTTATCAGTATACCTACTTGATTAATTTATATAGGTTCATTCTGTTATTACTAATTTCTTAAGTCTGTTGTTATATTCATTTAACACTTTTCGTATCATTGATCATGGTTAGGTAGTACAGCTTCAGTTTGAGTTTCTGGAACACCTAATTTGTGCCAATTTATCTGGAATGTTTCAAGAGCTTCTTGTAGAGATTTGAAATTCACAGGTTGTATTTTGTCTTCTGGTTGCTGCAGTTGGTTTTGAATGTCTTGCTCTGTAAAAAATCACTACCGATTACCGATTGATACACAGTAATGTACTGTGCCCTAAATATTCAGCATGTAAACCAGGCATGCTAGAAAATATCAAAAAAGAAATTACTGCCCTTTATAGTATAACCGTCAGAATTATTATATTACGTAATATGCAACATACAATTCGTTGGTTTATATTTAAGACACCTGAAGCTTCGCTCACACCGAGGATAAACCCGAGCGTATCGGGGGAAGCGAAACTTGGGCAACGGCAAGGCAAAACTAAGGCGCGAAATCCAGTCCAGCGCAAACTCAATTGTTGCCAACAATCAATTTAAAATTATGTTATGATTGTTGGTATTAACCGTTAATCCGGCCGCTATGTCATACTCTTACTGACCAAAAACCCTCCTCTCGGCGGGGCTGCGGAACATTCTTCGAAGGTCCTTCGACCTGCTGCCCCGCCTGTGGCGCCGCCACACAAAGGAGCCCTCCACTTCGGGGCGGAGCTCAAACTATTATATACAAAAACCAGTTTGAGCCCCGCCCCTCTCCGCTGTGGCACCCGGGAACACATGGGCGTCTCCAGCATGGGATCTATAGTGTCAGTCACGGATTCCCCGGTACACGGTCGACAGGTCTCCGTTAGGGCGACATCCGGCCCGACTTCTGCGACATGCCTTCGCCGCAGAAGGTTGCGGTCGAATGGCAGGACTCATCACTGCCGACCATAGATTCAATAAAGGCCGGCAACGATAGGTCCCCTCTCACCACCGCTGACAAGGCGGCGCGAGGCACCGCCCAAGCCGGGCATATCACGCGCGTGTGCCTGCGCCATGTCCGGTACTCTAGCCACGCAGTGGTAGTTCTGTCACTCCTCTGTGGGATCTCCGCCCACCACTCGGCACAGGTAGCCACCGAAGCAACCGTGCCCGGTGAGCATTTGTGTCAGGTGGGAGGAGAAAGCCACGTGCCGCCGTTCCAGCCACTCTCTCAAGATCGGCCGAACGGCGGCCACCAACTACCGGTTCACCACTACGTCGCCGAGGCGGGCCGCCCAACGCTACGCTGGAGGAGGACATCTTCCCTCTAGCGAGGTAGCTGACACCCTGGATTAACACATAAGCTACTTTTTATACCTCGGGAACGCGGGTAAAACCGCGGGGCGAAAGCTAAAGGTTTCCATTCCACTATGTAGGATTTTCCTACCTTTTCCTTCTTTTGGGGTAACATATGCATGTTCCATATTAAGACATTTTCTTGTTTTGAATTGGTATTTTAAGTTTTTCTCAGGTAATTTATCAAACAAGGGATCTTCACACTGTGGTGCCGAATCTTCCTCGAAGAACATCAATGTTCCTAACGGATTTTCATATTTACCTGAAAGATTTATATAAATAGTTTTAACAGGGTGTAAGCACAGTATTAGGTTAGCAGATAAAAGAATTGATACTGGAAGTGCTAATGATGATGTGGTGTGATATTACCATCATAAAGAATAAAATTGGTCCGTGGATATTGCAATTAAATTTAAAGTGATTACAGGTTCATAATGGTTCATAAATACAGGCGTGACTCTTCTTCGTCTATAAAATCTATATCATGATTGTGACCACCGTTAGTTTATAATCTATCTCGCGAGATTGTAATCTGTACCATACTACTACCTACAATATCCCATACTAACTTTCGATAGTTCATAATATATCCATGTCAAACTATTCAATTGTGAAACCTGCACTTACCGACAGGGTTTAAAATCTGTCCGATTTTATCTATATCTATATACTAATAATAAAGCTGCAGAGTTTCTTTATTTGTTTATTTGAACGCGCTAATCTCTGAATCTACCAGTCGGGTTTGGAAAAATCTTTTTGCAATTGAAAGCCCAATTATTAAGGAAGAAGGTTATAGGCTATATTACATCACGCTAGAATCCTTAGGAGCCGAGCAAAAAAAAATAATGCTAAGCAGGAAGCATGTATAGCATGGGCATGGGCGAGCGAAATTTTTTGGGTGATACCTTATCTATACTAATAATAAAACTGAAGAGTTTGTTTGTTTTTTGAACGCACTAATCTCTGGAGTTACTGGTCCGATTTGAAAAATTATTTCACTAATAGGAAGCTACATTATCCCTGAACATTTTAATCTACATTTTTATCTCTGGAATGTGAGTGGAACCGCGAGGAACAGATAGACACAAATAAAATTGTAAACCGTCCCTGATTGTTTGGTCTCTGAGGCCAAATTGGACCAACATCATATAGCACTAACCCCTTGGTTAAATATGTACCACATATTCTCTATACCAATTCTGTCACATAGCCATATCCGTATGGAGCAGAGTGGAAAAAACACTTATTATCCATTCAAAGAGCTCAAAGAGCTATTCCCAACAAGGTATCTATATATATGTATGTACATTCAACCCTTTTCTTTCTCCCTCTAACCTTCTCTATAAAGATTGTAAAGTCCTAACAGTCCTTATCTATTCATAATGAGCATTGTATGTACTAAAGCAGCACACTTTCCTTTACTACAGCATTGAATTTACTAATAAAAGACGAAAATATAATGTTTGCCCTTAAAATACAAGAATAAAATATTATGCTTTTTAATCCAAAGTTTATGATAGACTAAATACCATAACAAATATCTATTCGCTGAATCCCAGTAGTTATAAGAAAATTCTAATGAATACCTTGCAAAGTATGTCCTACAAAGATACAGAGAGGTTAATAACTGTGTTAAAATAAAATGTATTGTCAATATTTTTCCGTTTACACTATGATTTATTGTTTTCATTATACTGATGTTACTAACTATACATTAATTTAAAATTAGTATTATATTAAACATCATATAATTATTTGATAGACCTGTGGTAGAGTCTATTGTAATGTTTGTAACTATTGACGTTCATAAGTGCCTTACCAGGGCCTAAATTGAATAAATGAGTTTTTGATTTTGATTTTTGATAATTTATGACAAGCTTGCTCTTGTTGCCTGAAATACAAGTTTTCCCAGTTCAGGCATGTCTTAAATAAATCATACCTAATAAAAACTTTCTTATTATGGTAATAAATAGGTGCAGTACCTATTTATTACCATAATAAGAAAGTTTGGTTGTTGTTTATTTTATCTGATTCATCACTAGCTTCATTACCATAGCCCTCTTTACCAAAGCTTTCTACTAGTTTCTACTGCCATTCTGACAAAGTTCGACCATGGTTCGACCATTGATTACTTTATGCAACATTGGTACCACTTGGTACTAACCTTATTTACCAACAAATTACTTACATACCTGTGAAAAATGTATCATCCATTTGAATAATTGGATTTCTCTCATTAACACCCAGAATGTGAATACTTCTGTACTTTTGTATGTCAACGCTGTCTTCAAATTCAGCATAAACTAGTATTTCTTCTTCAGAATCAGATTTATCAGCACTCATTTTATATCTGTTTGATAAAATACTCAGGTTTTATTTCAAGTCAGGAAAGGAAAAGTAAACAAACAAATGTCACTGTCAATGTGTCAAATCATGACATTTCAGAAAAGCAAAACATTTGGATCTTTATTACTAGTACCCGCTCGCGGTTTCACTTGTGCTGGTGGTACGGGATCGGGTATTCTTTATGGTAATATTAGTAATAAAAATATCTATCATACCTTTCACTTGCGGATTGCGGTTAAATCTCGGCAACTTCAAAGGGTCAGGTTGATAAGAGTTCCTACATGGTTATTTTATGCCTTTTATTGTTTTGAACTCTGTTCTATTTTTTGTTAAAAGTGTTTTATTTTTCAATTTTATAGTTTCTTATGTTTTATTACTGACCTAGTATAAGCTATCATTGTACCTTCCATCATCACATCAAATGATATAACTAACGGTCTAAAAGGTCTTATAATATTTAAAGAATTATCCCCTAACTCCTAACCGTTAAGGAGTAGTACCTTCCATCATAAGCTCAGCAACGTAAATGATGACTACCAGACGCAAATATCTGAATAGTTTTAAAAATTATATGAAAAACATTGTAAGTGCCTATAAAATTTGAAGAGTTCCCTTGATTTCATCATCAGATCCTGCCCTGATGACCATGGGACCACCTGTAAAGTATACCCTTTCGAACAATAAAAGAATTTCCAAATCGGTCCAGGCGTCTCCGAGTAATCGGGGACATATAAAAAAAAAAGATTCCGACGAATTGATAAATCCTCCTTTTTGAAGTCGTTTAAATGGGACTCTAAGTGAAAATGATTATTTATTTTGATTATGTATTATTTATTTAGTTATCACTTATATTATAAATTAAATATAATGATGTTTAAGACAATACAATATTCACAATATTTCACGTTTCATATTTAGATTTTTATTTGAAATAGAACATATTCATTAGTTTTAGAGGCATTTAAAATCAGCTTATTTTTTTTGAAAATACTTTCGAAGAAATGATAAAGTATCTAACGTTTAATCTTTTAGATTTGATCTTATCTTGTTGCATAAATAGCCAGCGGCGGAAAAAGCAAAAGTCCTGTCGTACGTTACGTAACCTTTTCACATCACAAGTAAGACGCAAATGACGCAATAACATTCTTTGACACTTGACCGCGCGCAAAGGTAAATCCCCGTGCGCCGTAGTGGAATCCCCAGTCATAGAGTACTGGAACTGACATTGATTACGTTCCGTTCCGTCCGATAATAGTTCCGATCATCGTCTGAGCCTATTTTTCTTACTTTTTTTCAATCCCGCGAACGTGCGGGATCCCGTATGAGTAATCCCGCATTTTTGATCCCGCAAAAAAGGTGCGGGACCCCGCATTAGCGGGATGTACGGGTAAATAGTCGTGACCAATAAAGATCGCGCTTAAATTCACGTTGAAATATGTGATCGGATTAAACTGACAGGACTAAAATATCTTGCATCCCTTTCTTATATTTACTATTAGAAAGAGATATAGTGAGATTAAATTTATTTAGTTCGTAAACAACAGAATCGGCACCAATCTAACAAAACTACGGACGGAGTTCGAAAAAATATAATATACCTACCTAACATCACTTTTTAGTTTTTTACTACAGGTACTTTTGAAGAATAATTTTATTATTACTTATATATTTATACGATAAAATCTTGGTAGAAATGCAAAAAAACGTGAACAAATTTTAACCGTTTCATCTGTTGTATGCTTACCGCGCAATATAAAATTCGAATCATAAATATTAATTCGAATCATCAATCCTGATTGGAATTGTAAAGATGATTCGACAATTTGAATCAACATTGATTCGAATCAAGTTTTCACCGTCATCATTCGAATCAAATGTGATTCGAGTCGCATCACTACGTTCAGAATAAAAGAAAAATTATCCATGTTATTCCATAATTAGAGGTTTGCACCGGAGCGAGATTTTAACAACCGATTGAATTCACCGGTGATCGGGCAATCTCCGGTGAAAAACCGGAGGTCACCGGAGAATAAAGAAATTTTGTTTCTTTTTTATAAATTTATACATTCATAATGAAGAAATAAGAATAATTAATAGATATACTTTATATACCGTAAAATGGGGTCAATAGAAATCGCGGGGTGTATAGAAACAAATCTGAGAATTTGATTTTGGTCGTTCTAGTTGCTCTATAGTTTGTTAAAGTATCTTTATTTCTACTATTAATAACACTGCAACATTTTTCCTTTATTCTGGCAACCCTAAAATTTACGTCAAGTCTAATGACATAAAGAAAAAAGCCGTTGAAGTGAACGTTTGCGTACAAGTGTTTATGGACAGTCTAAACCTTTTAAAAAAACATAATATTCTTCACTGTTATCTCTTTGTAAATTTGCATACTTGGATAGTTAAGTTTCTCATCTATTAGGAATAAAAAGGTTAATATCAATATTTCATCATTTTGTTCTTATTTTTTAGTAAAATCGAGACTTAGTATTTTTTTACTGAATTCGAGGTGAATAGAACCGAGTCGGGGGTGATTAGAAACGCCTTTAGGGTCAATAGACACGACGAAAGGGGTCAATAGATATGAGTGAGGGGTTAATAGCAACGAGAAAGAGGTTTATAGAAACATGATTTTCAGGGTTGTCAATCGAGTATTTTTTCATCATGACAGTTTTCATTTAAAAAATTTAGTTAAAATGTTTTTCTGTGACAATTTGAAATTTAGATTTTTTATCTTCAACGGCTTTAATCAATTTAATATAACATTTTCTGGATTTCTGAGATAAATATTTAAGACCGTTTAAGGATATATTTGCGATAAGCCTCATTCCAAAATTGCCCTAATTGTGGATTCATTTGCAGAAAGACTTATTCTTAAAAATACATATTTTCGATATGCCCAATTTTTTTTAAATGTTCGTTAATACATTTAAATATCAGGTATTCTAAATTCTACTTTATTTTTACTTGGTTAATTTCAACTCGTACGCGTAAGTGATTTTAGCGACGATTAGTATTTTGTGTTCGAATTATAATTAATTATACCTATATGATTATAATTACAAAAATTAAACTCTTCAATTATTGTTGATAGTTGTTTACTGAAAAACAAATAGGTATAATAAAAGTTGATTTTGACAACCCTTACGTTTTTTCTCTATTCACCCCTCTGTCGTATCTTTTGACCCCAGTTTCAAGGTAAATAGAAACCGCCTACTTTTTCCTTTTTAACAAATAATTCTCATATTTATGCATAATTAAAGAATTACCATTTGGTAAATTAAAACGAGACTCGCAATTCGACGATTCTTTAATAACAGCTTTCATACAAAATATGTAAGAAAATCAGTGTAGAAGTTGAAAGTTGTGTCTATTCACCCCATTTTACGGTAATCATTTATTAAAAAAAAAAGTTTTATAAAGTAAGCAAATGCTGATTTTGATTTAAGAAACAACATGTCAACAGCATCATAGCGTAACATGTTTCTTCTATCATTTAGTATTTGTCCTGTCGTCGAAAATACTCTCTCTGACCTTACAGAAGTAGCAGGCACAGCTAGGTATTTAAAGGCTATTTCGTCTAAAGGCTTTAAATGTTTATTGAATTTCCAGAATTGCACATCTTCATCCTAATTGTGGCTTTTTTCAGGATACTGTGTTTCCTTATACATTTTGACTAAATTAATTGCCGTGGCGGATGTCATAAATGCATTATTGGTGTTTCTTTTTAGAAATCCGGGCGACCAGTTTCTCTTGTACTATTTTCACTTGACGTGGCTATTTCTTCTGCGGTTTGAGATATGTTTCGGATCCGGAAAATATTATTTATTTCCGTCTTTACAGCATTTTTAGCAGCCAATTTATTTTGCAATTGTCTATAGCTGTTTCTAATAACGGAATGCAGTATAGTAGAAATTCGACAAACAGTTCGAGATTCGTATTCCAATAAAATCAAAGTTTGGGTCCCAGAATTTCTACAGCGGTAGGTGAAATATTTTTACAAACATTGAAAAACTGTATGTATGATCGCTTATTAGTACAAGAGAAACTGGTCGAATAGCCCGTAAATAATAGGTATAATCAAAGTAGAGGTTGGATACTGGTCTATGCTTATCATTTGGATTGCTTGCTCAAATATATCCAGCAAAAGCACCATATGTTGTAATATTTTTTCTTCTTCTGTGCTAATTATTTGAGGTGCTTGAAGCAGTTTTCTCTGTGCGGCGGTTATACTATCAATTAACTTTAAAATTCTTTTTATCATATAATAAAGGCTATTCCAACGAGTTGGAACTTCCTGTAGTAATTGTAAAGGTTCTACATCAGGATTTCTCTCCTTTTGTTCTTTGCGGAGTGTTAGTGTAGCAGTATTCGATTTTTTGAAATATTTAACAATTTTTTGCAAGGGACTTTTTTGCCCTGTCGCGGCCCCGATTAATGAATGTATAATGGACGGGAAAGGGACGGCGATATTGGTTTCACATATAAACAATACATGGAACCACTTGAAGCATTAGAGAAAAAAAAACAATTGATTGTGCAAAGCTCTTACCCCTAACTATTCACTCGGTGCCAGCTGACCCCGACTCTCAGGTAGTGGCAGCAGGATTACCCGATTGGAATCCCTCTGCTCAGCTCTATGTGACTCAGGGATTCTGTCAGTTGTATACCACCATCTGTGTAAATTAATGTAACATGAGTCTACACCTCAATCAATAATATGAAGTACCTACACCTGTGATTATTATATAATTATATATTTACTATATGAGTTGTAGTTATCATTGTACCAGGGTGTCAACTAGCCTTATGTGAATACTCAAGTGTCACCGTACTGTGTCTGTCTCTGTGAACATTATACAAGTTGGTAGAATCATGTATGTTAAGTAACGTTATTATCTTGGCCATATTAACTGATATCTCTATGGGTCACCTTCACCGGTTCTTGATATGAATGCCAATACTTCGGCAGCTATAACTGATGACTATAGGTTAAGCACTTTACCCATGTATTCTCAAATGGTACTTGAATTAGTTAGAGAGGATTTCGGATTACACTTTGTCCCTACATTCACCACCACTGGTGCCTACAGATAGTTTAGGATTTCGCCTCGGGGGGTCGCCATCTTGGCGACCACAATAGTTAAGGATTTCGCCTCAGGGTTTCACCATCTTGGTGACCACAATAGTTAAGGATTTCGCCTCAGGGAGCCGCCATTAACTTTGCCAAACTTATTTGAATGTATGTGTATTGACTTACCATAGAGGTATAGTTCCGGATGTAGTTAGATTTGACATAATTTCAGTGTTGCTATGTACAATATTATATTTCGCGAAACGTCGCGACATGCCCAGAGACTAAGTCTGATCATTCAGCGAGGCAACGCCGCAAGTGTCATGGGTACCATGCCAAATTTTGAAGTAGATTATTTTTGTAATTAGTAGTTGTATAGTTTAGTTTTTATTTGTTTAGTTTAGTTTTTGTTTATGTAAATAATTGTAAATATGGATTTAATTTAAATTTATTAAATCTATACTATCAATAATAACCAATTATTTGGCCAGTTAGTTGCTAGTGAAATGAATCACATAAACGGACAAGACCGCTTTGAATTAATGACTGAAATAATTAATCTAATTCGAAAGAAACAAGTTGGTAAATAATTGTCTTGCATGTTAAATAATTATAAAAAAATGATTGTTGAATGTGTCTTTTATTTGTGTAACTGTATTATATAAAAAAATAGATGCGACGATCACCGGAGATCAATCGGTTAAAATCCGATTATTTCAATCGAGTACTTTTACCGGTAAATCACCGGTTATTCTCCGGTACTCACTGCTCCGGTGCAAACCTCTATCCATAATGTTCCAATAAAAATGCGAAAGTAACTTTTTGTTACCTTTTCACGTCTAAACCACTAAACCGATCGCGATGGAATTGTCACGCCAGGGGCTCTAAAAAGGAAGCACTTGTTGAATCATAATGAGATCCTATTATGAATTGAATTCAAAATCGTAAAATGGCCGCTTTTTATGCAATTCAGAATATGATCCTAATACGATTCTGTATCTGCAATTCATTTCTTTGACAGTTTTCTATAGAGTTTCGTAAAATGGTTCACTAAATCCGAATTGCTTTTACGTCAAATAGTAGAATCATAAGAAGATACTGAGAAGTATCTTTTTACAATTCAACTTAGAGATTTTGTTAAAAATCAATGAATATTTAGGAATTAAATATGTATTTTTAACGTCTATAACCCATTTTATGGACAGTTTAAAGGTTTTGGCTTACAAATAAGTTACCACCAGTTTTGTGAACCTCATTCTTACCATCGTAATTTTTACAAGTTGTCTTAATATTATAATGAGCTATAGGTACCTACCTTCCCATAGGGTGTTTTAGGGTTCAATAGCAATAGGGTGATTTATTATAGCCTGAGCCTATAGGTAACCCTCTTCAATAAACAGTATATCTAAGGCAATAATAGATTTTTAAATCAGACTGAATCAGTGTGTTCTAACATATCAATGCCTTACTTATAACATTAGTAGGTAGGTACCTATAAATACATTGGATGCATATCTTTTCAGTATAAACTAATTATTGCCAAGGGGAACAGACTACCTACAGCGTAAATAGGATGGTCTGAGCAATAATTCCTACTACCTGTCCCGCAGTTTCACTTGCTTTCCCAGGATAAAAAGTAGCTTATATGTCATCTATCTTTATTCTAAGTAATAATCTAAATTATAGTACCTTCATAATATTAAAACCATACCCAGGTTGATAGTTTGTGCAAAAAAATACATTATTATGAGCATATCTGTGATGTCTTTGATTAAATTAGCGGAACTGCATGATGTCATGATAGGCTAAAGGTATCCATATGTGAGTGTCAAGGATAGATGAGACCAGAGAGACATCATGATATAAGAATTATCATTGGTCACTTATTTAGTTAGGATAAATAAAAGAATGTAAATAAACAGCATAAACATTTATTACAGTATCATTGTTTCATCTTTCTGTAGTTTAGTGTAATTATTAATACTAAGGCAAGAATCAGCCAGTATGCGAATACAGCTCCCAGAAACTGCATATAATAATGATATGTATATTAAACTGTGACACTAATTACAGCATGACTGCATCAATATGTAACTGTCATGTTAATCATAACATTTTACTTTCTTGATAATTCTATGGACCATTAATCATCTTCTTCGGGTAACCTGAAAGTTAGTAAAATTATAGTTAGTTAAATTAATTGATGGAATATGCACATTATCAGTAATATCATCTTTAACATAATAACAAGGAGGAAGTTTATAAAAAGGTCTTTGCTTTGTGCAATAATAGTATAATATTAATGGAATTATTATATAAATGTTTAACAAATAAAATGTTTCTATTCTAATGGGGACCTCAGTATTGAGATCATAATATCGAATTACTAATGGTAAAACCATTTTTGAATAACTGGTAAGTACCTACCTAGTATCAAGCTTGACTGACGATTTAACAAATAATAACTTGAATGTTTTTTGGAATATCCTCGTAACGACTTATCAAAAGTATGAAATACTATAGGAGATAAACTTACTTTAGGTTAGGTTTGCGAGATTCCTCGCCTTTTCATTTAAAAAATCCTGACGTTCTAAAAGATTCTTCCGTGTTATTCGTCCATGTAGGAATAATGAACACAAGCCATATAACTAGTAGCGCCATCTAGTAGGAGTGTTACCAGCCTTGACTTTGTTCGTAGTCTGTGCTCGCGCCATGTTCACTTGTATCCTTGTTTTAATACTAATATCAATAAATTACTTTAAATTAAACTTTAGCTTGTTATTGTTTTATTTCCACAGGTTATGGGCCTATCTCATAATTGGAAATAGTATTCGTTTTTCGTAAAAGTTAAAAGTTTAGTTCCGAAAAGTACCGCGTGTAAAAAAAAATTGAGGTTAGGTCGCCGGTGCGGTTATTTCTTTTTCAGCGCATTTTACATAATAAAAAATCCTATCAGTTTCCGAAACAATGTCGATAAACACCGTGCATATTGATAAACTGACCGGAAGGGACAATTACAATACATGGAAATTCGCTGTCCTACTAATAAAAATTATGCTGCAGTTTTTTCAGCTTGCACAGTAATGGACAATTGTGATTGGTATGTGGATTCTGGTGCGTCCATGCACATGACGAGAAGATCTGATTGGTTATATGATACAAAGACACCTCCGATACAAAGTATAAAGGTGGCCAATAATTCTTCAGTTACCGTACAGAAGATGGGAAATTTGGATCTCAATCTCTGCTGTAGTGATGATAAAGTAAACAAAGTCCAGGTGAGAGACATTTTATTCATACCAGAACTGAGTACTAACTTGTTGTCGGTTAGCCAGTTAGTAAAAAATGGATGTCAAGTAAATTTCCATAGTTGTGGTTGTAATATTTACAATAAAGAAAATAAGTTAGTAGCAACGGCGAGACTAACCAACAACATGTATAAGCTGAATACTGTTGGAGGGAATGCATATCTTACTGCCAGTGAGAGCATTGAGAGTTTAGATGTATGGCACCGCAGAATGGGACACCTGAATTATGTTGATGTAAAAAAGTTAGAAACTTGTACTGATGGGGTGAAAATTACGCAAAATAATAGTAATTCATGTATTCCCTGCATAAAAGGCAAACAAACTAGATTACCATTTAAAAATGAAGGAACAAGAGCAACATCACTTCTTGAGGTCATTCACTCTGACCTCTGTGGCCCCATGGAATGTTTGTCAATGGGAGGGGCAAAATATTTTATAACTTTTATTGATGATCTCTCTAGAAAAGTGTTTGTATACTTTTTAAAGGACAAATTAAATATAACTTCAGTTTTTCATAGCTTCAAATGTGAAGTCGAAAATGAGTTGAATCAAAAGATAAAAATTATCCGTACAGATAACGGTACTGAATACTGTAATAAAGTATTTTTGAAGTATCTTTCAGACTCCGGCATCAAGCATCAGACCACGACGCCGTACACACCTGAACAGAACGGCTTGAGTGAGAGAAAGAATCGATCTCTAGTAGAACGCGCAAAATGCATGCTTAGTGATGCAAAATTGCCAAAAACCTATTGGGCTGAGGCTGTGTCAACAGCAGCCTATATCATAAATAGATCGCCATCTCGAGTTCTTAATGACATAACACCAGAAGAAAAGTGGTCAGGAAGAAAACCTAATATTTGCCACATGAAAATATTTGGGTGCAGAGCCATGGTTCATGTACCGAAGCAACAGAGACAGAAATGGGACTCAAAATCTACTGAAATGAGGTTTGTTGGCTATTGTCATAATACAAAAGGCTACAGATTATTAGATATAAAAAAAAGATCAATTGTGAAGAGTAGAGATGTTGTATTCATAGAAGAAAGTAAGGAGAAGTCAGAACCAACACCTACTATGACAAAACGGAACATAGAACCAATTTCATTAACGTTGGGAGTAAGTACACAGTGTACAGAGATAGAAGTACCAACTGCGGATGAATCTTGTTTAGAAAATAAAACATTTGATCAGACTCTTATCCAAGACTCTGAAAATTCTACTTCAGGAGATAGTTTATCTTTTTCAGATGCAAATGACTCGACTTATATACCTAGCAGTGGAGAGACAGCCGATGACAGTTCATTTGAACAAAATTTTCCTAATGTCACACTCAGAACACGAAATCAGAAGCGTGTACAAAGAAACAAAATGAACAATGAACCTGATGACAATCTATGTTATGCAAATCTGGCTATATGCAATGATCCGATGAGTTTAGAAGAAGCTTTATCATGCCCAAACTCACAGCAATGGTTACAAGCCATGGATGAAGAATATAAGTCTTTAATTGAAAATAAAACTTGGATATTAACCAAACTGCCACCTGGTACGAAAGCAATACCATGTAAATGGGTGTACAAGACTAAGAGAGATGAGAATGGAACCATAGCTAAATACAAGGCACGATTAGTTGTAAAAGGATGTGCTCAGAAAAAGGGTATTGACTATGATGAAGTTTACTCACCTGTTATAAGGTATACCTCGCTCCGTTACCTACTGGCACTGGCTACGAAATATGACATGGACATAGATCAAATGGACGCCGTTTCAGCTTTCTTACAAGGCGACGTCGAAGAAGAGTTATTTATGGTACAGGCGCCTATGTATGAAAATGGCAATGACACAGATGTCTGTCTATTAAAAAAATCACTATACGGACTGAAACAAGCCAGTCGTAATTGGAATAAAAAGCTAGATGCTACACTCAGAGAAATAGGTTTGAATCGTTCAAGTATTGACCCATGTATTTATTATAAAATATCCAGT
Source organism: Tethea ocularis (assembly GCA_963555595.1). Lineage (NCBI taxonomy): Eukaryota > Metazoa > Arthropoda > Insecta > Lepidoptera > Drepanidae > Tethea > Tethea ocularis. The sequence continues at coordinate 9,530,053 of OY741960.1, read as the reverse complement.
GAGAAAGATATTTTATTTCTAGCAATTTATGTTGATGATATAATTTTATTCACAAACTGTAAATCTACAAAAAACCATGTAAAACAAAAATTATGTGAGAAGTTCTGCATGAAAGACATGGGAGAATTAAATTACTGTATTGGACTTCATGTGACAAGAGACAGGAAAAATGGTATCATGTATATTAACCAAAAGAAATACATACAGGAAGTACTACATAAATATGGTATGTCAGACTGTAAACCTGTCAAGACACCAATAGATCCGCTTACAAAGTTACATTCAACTGGTGAAGAAAATGCAATACTAAAAAATATTCCTTACCAAGAACTAATTGGATGTCTGTTATATTTATCTCAAGGGACAAGACCAGATATCAGTTATATAGTTAATTACCTAAGTAAATATAACAATAAACCAGAAATGAAGCATTGGGTAACTTTGAAACGAGTATTAAGATATCTAAGAGGTACTGTAAACTACAGTTTATCTTACAAACAATGTATAGAAGAAGAAATAGTTCATGCCTATTGTGACGCCGATTGGGCTAACTCTGAAGATGACAGAAGGTCCTGCACAGGGTATACTTTTATATTTCAGGGAGGATCTATATCTTGGAGCTCAAAGCGACAACCTACTGTTGCTCTATCAACAACAGAGGCCGAATACATGTCCTTATCGGCATGCACCCAAGAAGCACTATGGCTAAAACAACTGCAAGAACAGTTTTGGCCACATCTCAAGCATCATACTATACGCATTTATTGCGATAATCAAAGTTGTATTAAACTTTCAGGGAACGATGTTTATAATTCCAGAACCAAACACATAGATGTCCGGCACCATTTTGTGAGGCAGAATATATGTAAAAGGGAGATTGAGGTGCAATATGTCAACACTGGAGAGATGGTCGCCGATGTTCTCACCAAAGCGACTCCGCAGGTCAAGCTCGACTACTTCTCTAGGAAAATGGGCTTATGTTCAAGGGAGGATGTAGGAATAATGAACACAAGCCATATAACTAGTAGCGCCATCTAGTAGGAGTGTTACCAGCCTTGACTTTGTTCGTAGTCTGTGCTCGCGCCATGTTCACTTGTATCCTTGTTTTAATACTAATATCAATAAATTACTTTAAATTAAACTTTAGCTTGTTATTGTTTTATTTCCACAGTCCAATACTGATATTGTCTTCCTTTTACATTTTTACGTAAATAATTACAGTACTATAGGTATAATAATTTCCATATTTTCCTTAAATTATTGAAAGACTATTATTTTAATGTTAAACTATAATTTTTAAATATTTATTTTGTACTCTATCAAAACATCCAATATAAACTTTGACCGACCGACCACAGACAAGATAAAATATATTGTCATTGATTGATACCAGTCGAAGAAGAAAATATTTTTATAATCAATTAAAATGTCAGTTTTGGGTACCCAAATCCAATCAAATAAATGCTATGAAGCAACAGTTCGATCGGTTTTTAATTATAATACAAAAAAACATAGTTATTCAGTCTTAATTTAACAAAAAGTAAATAGAAACAATAACCGGTAAAGTTACGGTTTTAATTTTTGTAGTCTAGTAACATTAATTCAAAACAGAATCTGTTTATGAATTGAATTGCGCATAAAGGGAGACTATTTTACCCCCCCTTTGACCCCCAGGGGGTCTAAAAAGGAAGGATTACGCAATATTGCTAAAAGGAATTCATTTCCTGAATTCACAGCAGATCTCATGCAATTCCTCTATTTTTTGGTAAAATAGTCGCCCTTTATGCGCAATTCAATTCATAAACAGATTCTGTTTTGAATTAATGTTACTAGACTACAAAAATTAAAACCGTAACTTTACCGGTTATTGTTTCTATTTACTTTTTGTTAAATTAAGACTGAATAACTATGTTTTTTTGTATTATAATTAAAAACCGATCGAACTGTTGCTTCATAGCATTTATTTGATTGGATTTGGGTACCCAAAACTGACATTTTAATTGATTATAAAAATATTTTCTTCTTCGACTGGTATCAATCAATGACAATATATTTTATCTTGTCTGTGGTCGGTCGGTCAAAGTTTATATTGGATGTTTTGATAGAGTACAAAATAAATATTTAAAATTATAGTTTAACATTAAAATAATAGTCTTTCAATAATTTAAGGAAAATATGGAAATTATTATACCTATAGTACTGTAATTATTTACGTAAAAATGTAAAAGGAAGACAATATCAGTATTGGACGAATAACACGGAAGAATCTTTTAGAAAGTCAAGATTTTTTAAATGAAAAGGCGAGGAATCTCGCAAACCTAACCTAAAGTAAGTTTATCTCCTATAGTATTTCATACTTTTGATAAGTCGTTACGAGGATATTCCAAAAAATATTCAAGTTATTATTTCTTAAATCGTCAGTCAAGCTTGATACTAGGTAGGTACTTACCAGTTATTCAAAAATGGTTTTACCATTAGTAATTCGATATTATGATCTCAATACCCCCATTAGAATAGAAACATTTTATTTGTTAAACATTTATATAATAATTCCATTAATATTATACTATTATTGCACAAAGCAAAGACCTTTTTATAAACTTCCTCTTGTTATTATGTTAAAGATGATATTACTGATAATGTGCATATTCCATCAATTAATTTAACTAACTATAATTTTACTAACTTTCAGGTTAGCCGAAGAAGATGATTAATGGTCCATAGAATTATCAAGAAAGTAAAATGTTATGATTAACATGACAGTTACATATTGATGCAGTCATGCTGTAATTAGTGTCACAGTTTAATATACATATCATTATTATATGCAGTTTCTGGGATCTGTATTCGCATACTGACTGATTCTTGCCTTAGTATTAATAATTACACTAAACTACAGAAAGATGAAACAATGATACTGTAATAAATGTTTATGCTGTTTATTTACATTCTTTTATTTATCCTAACTAAATAAGTGACCAATGATAATTCTTATATCATGAGGATGTCTCTCTGGTCTCATCTATCCTTGACTCTCACATATGGATACCTTTAGACTATCATAACATCATGCAGTTCCGCTAATTTAATCAAAGACATCACAGATATGCTCATAATAATGTATTTTTTTGCACAAACTATCAACCTGGGTATGGTTTTAATATTATGAAGGTACTATAATTTAGATTAAAACTTAGAATAAAGATAGATGACATATAGGCTACTTTTTATCCTAGGAAAGCAAGTGAAACTGCGGGACAGGTAGTAGGAATTATTGCTCAGACCATCCTATTTATGCTGTAGGTAGTCTGTTCCCCTTGGCAATAATTAGTTTATACTGAAAAGATATGCATCCAATGTATTTATAGGTACCTACCTACTAATGTTATAAGTAAGGCGTTGATATGTTAGAACACACTCTCAGTCTGATTTAAAAATCTATTATTGCCTTAGATATACTGTTTATTGAAGAGGGTTACCTATAGGCTCAGGCTATAATAAATCACCCTATTGCTATTGAACCCTAAAACACCATATGGGAAGGTTACCTATAGCTCATTATAATATTAAGACAACTTGTAAAAATTACGATGGTAAGAATGAGGTTCACAAAACTGATGGTAATGAACTTATTTGTAAGCCAAAACCTTTAAACTGTCCATAAAATGGGTTATAGACGTTAAAAATACATATTTAATTCCTAAATATTCATTGATTTTTAACAAAATCTCTAAGTTGAATTGTAAAAAGATAGTTCTCAGTATCTTCTTATGATTCTACTATTTGACGTAAAAGCAATTCGGATTTAGTGAACCATTTTACGAAACTCTATAGAAAACTGTCAAAGAAATGAATTGCAGATACAGAATCGTATTAGGATCATATTCTGAATTGCATAAAAAGCGGCCATTTTACGATTTTGAATTCAATTCATAATAGGATCTCATTATGATTCAACAAGTGCTTCCTTTTTAGAGCCCCAGGTAGTCTTATGAATGAATTGGAAAAGGGCATAGGTATAAGCAGAGTTTATAATACTACGTGGCAATGCTCCTTTTTATCCCGGGAACGTGGGGGACAGCTAGGTGAAGGAAGAGAGATTTTTACATGGTATTATATACACTTAGGTATTATTGTATTTTTAATACTGTCGTAAAACCTATTATTATATTATTACCTATCACAACATAACATACTATAAAAATAAATCAAAATTATCAACTAAACTTAAAAACACCCTAAACAATAACGGCAAGTTCCAACATTTTTCAATTCAAAGGTTTTCAATACCTATTACTACAGATAGATACAAAAGATAACTATACACCCACCTTAATATTGCCCCAGTTTTGCATTGAAGTCCTAACTAATCTCTATTTCCTGAAGAACATACTAAATGAGAATATGTATGCAACATTTTTATGGATATACTATGGTAATGAAAACCGCTTGAATCCTGCATGATTTATTTTCAAAGCAGAAATCCTAGGGCACCAAAATAACATAACATCTCATAAAACCTTTTTCTTTTTGTAAATATATAAATAATAAAAATATTATATTCATAATGCCTAGAAAGAATACAATATTACTGGAAATAGTTCACAGTAATTGTAATTTTTTTATTTAGCATGTCACAAAAATGATGCAATAAAACAAGCCAAATACTCATAAATATCTATTTTTATTGCATATCACATTCACATTCAACTGTTGCAGTGCTTTATTCACAATTGAATGTTTTTTCTTGGTGGCAACCTGAACAACCAGGTGGAACATTCCAGAGGATAATTAAATGGTTACATCATTTTTAACTATACTTATGTTAATTTCTGTTTATTATACAATAAATTTAAAGAAAACATTCAACAGCAAAAATGAGATAGAATTATTATGCAATAAACAAATCGGAGTGTAAGTCTTCGCCTCCCAGGGAATCCGCTACTTCTTTCCTCCAGGAGGCTGCAGCGGTTGGCCTCTTTCTTTGCCACGAAGTTTTATTCCAATTGCCCTTTCAATTTTTCCTAGGACAATATTATTTGGTATGCCACGACCGGCTTCGTAATCATTAACAATTTGCGGTTTCTCGCATATTTTCGTAGCCAAATCTTTCTGGCTCATACCTTTGGATTGTCTTCCTTGCATTATAAGTTTACCCAAATCGAGAGGTATCTTATCATGACGCAACTCCTCAGTCTCTCTGTCTAGTTTTGCAGTGTTTTTAGTTGTAGCGTGTTGTTTATTGGTTCCCGCACCATATTTTTGTTGAGTATCAACTGGTAAACCTTGACGGCGTGCAGCATTTACAGCTTGCTCAGTCTTCAGTGCCGATGCTTTAGGGGGTTTTTTCCTTAAGATAGTTACTGTATCCCAGTCAGACATGATAATAAAAAGCACTGCTATCTTACGGTTAGAAAAGAAGGATGAAAATTCTTATGCTCTACGAAAAATTTTCAACTTCACACACACCTCAGCATGCGTCAACTCTGCTTTTGCTTTTTTAAAATTACGTTATTTATGGTAGTGAGTGTTGCCGGAAAAATCGACACTCATACAATGACGATAGTAGTAGTATTCAATGTAATCGATACTATTGGCACAGCTATTTTATTGATTGTATTCTAATAAGCTGGAAACAAATTATCGGATTTGACTGATAGCTGTGGACCGTGAAAAGGGTACCTATCATGTTATTGAATCTAATACATTCTGTAGCGTGTGACCGTCCTACCCGTGCCACTAGGGGCAAGCTTCCTCTACGCTATAAAATATAGGTACAATCATCCCTATTCGCGCGGCCGGCGAGAGGCCCGCGCAGGGGTGGATAGACAGTCGAGATCGAGAGTCGTCCGATGACGTTCCGTTACGTTTTCATAATTTGATAAAAACTTTATAAAGGAGTTCTGTTATTCATTCCTAATGTGTAACTTGTCGGGCAATCCGTATTAAATAGTTTACTAACTTAATACCGTGTTTACGTTACACCCACCCCCTACAATGACGCCCAACGTCTTCAGGGCTCAGGGGTGAATGAACTCTAAGCGTTTTCGCGTGTGTTTTGCATTTTATTTCGCGTTCGTTCATTCTTATCATACCGCAAAGGATTTTGTGCAATCTCTGTGTGTTTATAATAGTGAAACGTGAAAATGCCGCGCAAAAATCGGAAATCGTTGGCAGAAACGGAGGAGGCTGACGAAAGTATTACTGATAGCAACAACGTAACGTTTAATAAGGACGCTTTGTCGTCGCTGCTCACGTCTCTGCAGCAATCTCAAGCAGAGTTCTGCCAGATGTTGATTCGTGAAGTACGTTCGTCGACGCCGGCGGCGTCATACACAGTCGACCCTGCCGGCGGTGCTACTCCAGGAAGCTCCGCCGCCGTCCCTCAAACCGCCAGCAGTGGGAACTTTTCCAAGTGCACGGCAAGATTCAGCGGCTCGTCGGTGGAGTCCCTAGAGAACTTTATAGATGCCGTCGAAGTATATAAGTCATGTCTACACGTGAACGACGACAACGCGCTTCGTGGTATGTCGATGCTTTTCACCAATGATGCTGCAGTGTGGTGGCAAGGAGTCAAAGCCAGCACCAGTACCTGGACAGAAGCTCTAACAAGGTTAAGAAGTGCATTTGGTGAGCGCCGTCTACCATTCCAAATTTATGGGGAATTATTCTCGCTTGAACAAGGTAACCAGAATACTGATTTATTTATAGCCAAAATAAGAGCCCTTCTCGCTAAAATCCCTCCTGACGACTTATGTGAAAGAGTTGAAATAGATTTTTGTTTTGGACTACTGGACCGACGAATAAAGAAACGACTGGATAGAAGTTCTATCACTTCATTCGACGAACTCCTGATAAAATGCCGTTCTATAGAAGATTCACGGAAGGAGAATCGATCAGTGAAGGTACCCGCCGCGGTAGGTACCAGCAGTACTGTTCCGACGGGGCAGACGCCCGCGCCGGCGCCCGCTCCCGCTCCCGTGGCTATCGACATGCCGTCGACGTCGCAATCGCAAGTTGATAAGGTAAAACGTATATATTGCGTATATTGCAAACGTGGCGGGCACACACGTGATAATTGTGAAAAGTTAAAAAAATCTAAAAGTGAAAATAATGATTCTAAAAGTGAAAAGAAATCTAGTATATCGTGTTATGGTTGTGGTGCCGCTAATGTAGTCCGTAGCAAGTGTGCAAAGTGCAATCCCACCCAATCCGGACATTCATTTTATTCCGTGGGTATTGGGTCCACGCATACCACTGACTCTTCGCCGCGACACCTGACGCTAGGGTCGCGCGCCACTCGGGTACTCGAGTCGCCCGCGCCCGCGCCTTCGAGTCCCTCACATTCAGCTCAGCAACATAGCGCATATGCGCTACCGCTGTTATCATGGGAGAATATTTGTTCATCGTGCAATTTAAATTCTATTGATAAAAATTCTAAATGTTTTAATTGCACAAATAATTGCAATAATGTATTGTGCAAACTTATGTGTTCGTCGTGCAATAATTCTTCTTATTTGTATAATTCTGATTCGTGCAATTTTTCGTGTAAATGTGTAACTTATTGTAGCACGACTACTGATAGTAATTTGTTACAGTGTAATGTTGATAATCGTGTTAAGGGGGAGCTTTCACCTAAAAGTTTTTCGTCCACAGCGGTACATAATAATCCCACTGTATCTCAATCTTTTTTCGGAAAATCACGCGGTTCGCAACCTTTTTCGGAAAAGGCCAGTGTTTCTCAACCGGTTTCGAATAGTGAGCTTTATCGTCGCCCTATTTTGAATATTAATATTTTAGGCGAGCGCGGCTCTGCGTTACTTGACTCTGGGGCAAAATCGTGTATTGCCGGTCACACGCTTCACGCTATTCTGAGAGAAAAAGGACACCCGTTAATCCCGTCAACAATGTTTGTTAGGTTGGCGGATGGTGTTAGTAGATTGATGGATGTACTTACCGCAGAGGTTGAGGTGACTCTCCTTCATAAAGTGAATAAAGTTAGTTTTTTGATTTTTCCGGATTCAAATTCAAATGAAACATTACTCGGTGTAGATTTTTTGACAAATTTTAATATATCAGTAGATTTTGGTAATGCCAAGTGGCATTTCGGGGAAAATAGTTCTAGAAAATTTAAATTGAGGTTTGAAGAAGTGTCACCTGCAACCTCATTGGCATCAGTTGATGTACTCAGGGATGATGAGGCGACGTCACTTAGTGTCGAACAACGCGAAGTTCTTGCCGGTCTCCTCATAGATAATCAGGACATCTTCGAGTTAAGGGGAGAGCCGACTCCGTTCGCTGAACTTAGAATTGATACTGGTGATCATCCTCCCATTGCAGTTCCACCTTACCGCCTCACGCCAGCTAAAAAGGTCGTTATGGAAGCTGAGCTCGAGCGTATGCTGAAGGATGGTATCATAGAAGAGTGCGAGTCAGCGTGGGCTGCACCAGCACTTCTCGTTCCAAAAAAAGACGGTTCAATCAGGTTTTGCGTAGATTACAGGAAGTTGAACGCAGTCACAAAGAGCGATGCATATCCACTGCCAGTAATCGACGACCTGCTGCAGTACACAGGTAAGAGTTGTATAATGAGTACCATCGATCTTCGTGCTTCTTATTGGCAAGTAATGGTCAGAGAAGAAGATAGGGACAAAACGGCGTTCGTGACGCCATTCGGAGTCCATCGTTTTAAACGTATGCCGTTCGGTTTGCGGAATGCGCCCGCAACCTTCCAGCGGCTGATTGATCGTTTTAGGTCTGGGGCTGCTCTCAAGGGTGTCACGTGTCTTGGCTACATTGATGATTTGATTGTGATTTCCAGCAGTTATGCCCAACACCTGCAAGACCTGCAAGCAGTCTTTGAGCGCCTAAGATTTTTCAAACTGCAGGCTAACCGTGCTAAATGTGTATTTGCTCGGGATAGCGTTAAGTACCTCGGTCATGTGATCACTCCCCAAGGTGTATCTCCAGACCCAGATAAGATCAGTGCTATCGCTGATATGAAAGAACCAAAGTCTCTGAAACATCTTCAAAGTTTCTTACAGACATGTTCTTGGTTTAGGAAGTTCGTTCCTCGTTTCTCCCAGGTTGCTCAACCGTTGACCATGCTCACAAAGAAAAAACAGCCATGGGTTTGGGAGCAAGCTCAGGTTAATTCGTTCAACGAACTCAAGCGATTATTGACTTCAGTGCCAATACTTATTCAACCAGACTACGATCGTCCATTCATCCTGAGGACAGATGCCAGTAGTTATGCCATCGGTGCGGTGTTACTACAGGGCGAAGATAAGGATGAAAGGCCTATCGAGTATGCCAGTCGCCTGCTTAGTCCAGCCGAAAGAAATTACAGCACCACAGAGCGTGAAGCTCTGGCTGTTGTTTGGGCTGTCGAGCGTTACAGGGGCTATATTGAAGGGCATCCGGTTATAATAGGCAGCGACCATCAGCCATTGAAGTGGCTTCTTACCTTAAAGTCACCTTCTGGAAGGCTCGTTCGCTGGGCACTCAAGTTACAAGCTTTTAACATTCAGTTCACGTATACTCCTGGACGTGTAAATGTCGTAGCTGACACTCTAAGCCGTCCTGTCTGCGAGGTTGATAGCAGAGACCAGTGTGGAGTATGCTCGGTCGTCGTCGATTTACCAGCTAGAAGTCCATCCGACTTACGACGTTCTCAGCTCGATGACCCAGAACTGGAGAAGATTGTGAATGATTTTGAAGATACCTCTGATGCTGGACCACTCGCGGTAAAGCGTTGGTCAGAAAGAGGGTACTTCATGCAGCAAGGTGTTTTGTTTAGGTACAATCCTGATGTCGACAGTGAGGAGCCGCAGCTGGTCGTTCCTGTTAGCCTTCGCCTTGATATCGTAAAGGAATGTCACGATTCTCAAATTGCGGGGCACCACGGGATTGAAAGGACCTTTCACAAAATCTCTCAGCAGTTTTATTTTCCAGGTATGCGCCGTTTTATAGGAGAGTATATTAAAACTTGCGTTACCTGTCAACGCTACAAGGCGTCCAATCAGAAACCATCAGGTCTTCTTCAGACTCCTGTTCTGAATCAGCGAGGGGAAGTTTTGGCCATTGATCTTTTCGGTCCACTTCCAGCTGGAGAAAAGGGGGAGAAGTGGATTCTTTTGGTGGAAGATACAGCGACTCGGTGGGTTGAGCTGTATGCTTTGAGAGAGGCAACCTCTGAGGTATGTGCTCGAGTCCTCATAGAAGAGTATTTTCTCCGCTATGGACTTCCACGTCGTATTATTTCGGATAATGGAGTACAATTCATTTCTGCTGTTATGCAGCAGTGTATGTTTGTTTTAGACATTACGCAAGATTTGTTACCGTTGTACCATCCACAGGCAAATCCAGCGGAACGCAAAAATCGCGACCTTAAGGTTCATTTAGCCCAGGTGTTGGATACCAAGCACACTTCGTGGCCATCGCATTTGCCTGCTGTTAGGTTTGCAATGAATTCGGCAGTATGTCAAACTACAGGTGTCTCACCAGCGTTTTTGACCTTTGCTAGGGAGCTAAGATCGCCTATAGATGTTCAGCATGATATCAGAGCCGTTTTAAGTAAAGATAATTTCGTTCCCCAAATCACACCCTATTTGAAAAGGTTTGTAAATTCGTTAGTTTCGGTTAGGGATAGAGTAGAGAAACAACAAGATAGGCGTAAGGATCAAGCTGATAAGTCACGTAGGTCCGAATCTTTCGCAGTAGGTGACAAAGTCCTCATCAAATCGCATGTTCTTAGCAATGCGGCAAAGAACATTACTGCTAAATTCGTGCCCAAGAGAGATGGGCCCTACCAGGTTGTGAAGAAGATCAGTCCCACGTCTTACCTCGTTTCTAATTCTAATGAGGAGATTTTAGGCAAGTTCCACGTCTCGGAGCTTACTCGGTTTTATAATAGTGAAGACTCGCCTCCTGATCCTGTCATGCCAAAGCGGTCAAGGGGACGTCCCCGTATCCAAGATGTAGATGTCCGAGTCCATGAACGAGGGCGTTCTCATGAACTCGAGGGGGAGTCTGTAGCGTGTGACCGTCCTACCCGTGCCACTAGGGGCAAGCTTCCTCTACGCTATAAAATATAGGTACAATCATCCCTATTCGCGCGGCCGGCGAGAGGCCCGCGCAGGGGTGGATAGACAGTCGAGATCGAGAGTCGTCCGATGACGTTCCGTTACGTTTTCATAATTTGATAAAAACTTTATAAAGGAGTTCTGTTATTCATTCCTAATGTGTAACTTGTCGGGCAATCCGTATTAAATAGTTTACTAACTTAATACCGTGTTTACGTTACACCCACCCCCTACAATTCTGAATTGTGATAGATATCGTATGTAACGTAACCTTGGGCCGTCCTTGAGCGTTCAGCTTCAGACGTTCGTCTGACTGAAATCCGGATATCTCATGGTAATTTTATGGGAAAACTGTAATATACATAATAGAGATCTGTGGAGAGTTGTAGCGTTGTAGTTGGTACACTAGTACATAGATAATACACTATATATACGAGACACTAGTATAAAGTGATCTGTGGTTGTAGTATTGGTCGACGACGGTCGACAAACGACGACTGAAGCTGGAAACAAATTATCGGACGCGGCTGATGGACGCGGCTTACAGTCGCGGCTGATAAGTATGCACAGTCGTTTGAGACGTGGCTCGCGGACGCGTTCTAACGCCTATTCCTGATTGACACTGGCAAAATACAAAAACTGTGTGTCTAACGTTTTGTGCAATATGACGGTCTATGTTGCCCTGTGTAATATTTGGTAATAATAAAATATGTAATTTTTGTATGGTGTTTATTGACAAGAAAAATAAGATTTTTATCGGTTTGAATATTTTTTAACTTGTTTAAAAAAAATAGGTAACTAGCAGGTATCCATGCGCCTTTTGGAAATTGAATAAATAAATATTAACCTGCAATATTTAGTTCGGAAGCTATTTGCTCCCAGGCTTATTGTTTTTTTAGAAGCATGTTTATAATCTTTTAATGTGTGATTATATAGTATTTCTCTATTGCAAACACACTCTATAATTTATTCGTTAATTTTTAGATAGTAGTAATGTAGATACGTCCGACCTCTCGCGTAGTCCGCGTCATCACAGAGTACTTTGTTATATATTTGAAACGCGTCATTCTGGCGCTCGGACGTGTCCGGCACCCTGTGCATACCGTCTGATACCGTCCGTGGACGTTTTCGGCTGACGAAAACATCCAGCGCGCCAGATCTCTATCGGACGTCCGAACGCTCAAGGTCAGCTCAAGGTTGCGTCCGCGACTTACATCAGATAATATGCACAGCTCAGTGTACATTCATTTTTTAGATGCCTATATGTCGCGGCATTCAGCCGCGTCCGTCAGCCGCGTCCGATAATTTGTTTCCAGCTTGATACTTTCTTTTTAGAATCAAAAGCGGAAGGATCGCGTGTATTGTCGATGGATTAAAAAAATCGTCTGTCAGTGTCAGATGTCATGTCAGTCAGTTAGTCATGAATGAATGTCAATCAAAGAGAATTTGCATGTTTTGAATTTTGATTTGAATCAATTGCATTGATACCTATTGATCGTGTCTTGATCTTGATCCGAAGTTAATTTATTTGTCTTGATCAATCAAGGTGTGAATCGTTGCTGTGATCAAGATAGTGATTGATTATATATTCTCTTTGGGTGCAATAACGCAAGGGCTAACAAGGGTTACTTTGAGCCTTGAGGATCTTCATCTAAGGTCACTTTAGAACCATAAAATCTGTGACTAGGGTACTATGTACCGTACCTTCTAAGTACTTATGTATAGTAGTAAGTACTTAATCAAGGGTAGTCAGGCGTTCCGCAGAGAGAATTATTTTTTTTAGTTACTTTCTTTGGGCAGGTAAGGTGTAAGTACTGATTGTACTATACAAGCTAGGGTGCCCCAAGTACCTAAATGAGGAAGTTAACGTACTTACCATTGTACCTACATACGTCATTATAGTACCTACTTGATTTAACTACAGATACAGGCTTGTTTGATCCCTTTTTGGTTCTCTTAGTGGATATCTTTTTGGTACCTATTTGAATTATAATTTGCAATCATGTCGTTTTCATTTGGTTCTAATACGAATAATCAAGGCTCTGCTTTTGGCACAGCATCTAAACGTGAGTATCTACTTACACAATGTAAAGAATTAACAATATTAAACTAGATTTATTGTGTAGGTATTTATTTCTTGTAATTATAATTACAGCTGCATTTTCATTTGGAAGTACAAATACAGCTACAACAAGCACTGCTGGTTTTGGTGGATTTGGTACAACAACCTCATCTTCTGGATTTGGATCATTTGGGTCTACACCTGCAAGTACTTGTATGTCCAAAATATATATTTTTTATTACAACTGAGAGATAATATGATATTTAAGCAAATTAATAATTAAAAAAATTAATAGATATATTTTGATTGATAATTCAGCCCCTACATATCCTTTTTCGAAAAGATAATCTAACTAGACTGAGAATTTTTGCTAGTCTGCTATGATTTATGGCTAGTATAGTATTCCATGTAATGTCCTATGATAATTGAATTGGGTCTCTGTTTGAAAATGCTTTCACAAGGAGAATGAATATTATTAGATATGATTGATCAATAATGTGTTAATTGTCAGCTGCACCATTTGGAGGAATTGGTTCAACACCTGCATCAACAGCATCAACCCTTTTTGGCGGAACTAGCTTTGGAAATACTACTGCAAAACCTGCCACTGGTAATTTTTAATCTTGTTTTGAATGTTGTGTTATTGTTCAAATCCTACAATGAGCTTGAGTGGTGTAGGATACCATATCATTGTTGTTGGATGATTTATAGTACCTGCCTGGCTGTGTGTTGCTAAGCACCTATCGCTGTATTCTGGCATATTAGGTAGTGTAACAGTGCAATCCTTGTACTGCTAATGTAAACAAGGCCAGTGGTAAAGTGTACCACAAAGTGTTGACAAAATTACAGTATTTAGATACATACAAGAAATGTAACAAAATTGTTTCAGGCTTTGGAACTACTTCATTTGGTACAAATTTATTTGGTGGGTTTGGAACTGGTACTACAGCAACTGGGAGTGCTGCACCAACTTTTGCCACCAATACACTTGGTTCCAATACCTTTGGTACTTCAACATTTGGTACAGGAAATGCATTTGGTTCAACTTTTGGTACTAAACCAGCTACTACTGGATTTGGTGGATTTGGTACTGGGCTTGGGACAACCAATCAATTTGGGCAACCTCAGGTATGTTTCAACTATAATTTTCCTCTATCAGTATTTTGCACAGTCCCTAACACAGGCTTTACTAATAAGAAATTTGTATCGAAAGTAACTTTGTCTATTACTTATTCCCTCCTAAACTAAATTCAGATTTGGAAAAGATATTATGGTACTTTTTATCCTGGAAACATAGTGACACCATGAGGCACAGCTATGGAGGGACAGCTATTGTTATAAATGTGAAAGTAACTGTCTGGCTGTTTATTACCTTTTAAAACCTGAAGCTTTTTGATATGGAGAAAGAAATAGCATACACAATGTTTTGTGTTGTCATAAATAATGCAGAGAGCATAGGAGTGAAGCTGTCAAGGCCTGAGTGAATAGGTTTCTTTTTGGCAAGCATCCATCATAGGCTTCGTCATCATCCTTTAAATTGGTGGGTCTGTGGTCCATCACACTTTATATTAAAAAAAAAATTCCAGCAACAACAACAACAGCAGCAGCCTCAAGGGCCTGCATCTGCGCATGAAGCACTTGTTGCAGCCGTGTTCAACTGTTGTGTTTTCGGTGATGAGAGGGACCAGGTGCTCGCTAAGTGGAATCTTTTACAGGCGCAATGGGGCACTGGTAAGATACACTATATAATTGACTAGTTCTCCGCCTCTCGTTATTATTTTTTACTAGGTATAAGCCAAATAATAATAATGAAATATTTTACCAGGACAAGCATATTACAGCCGAAATGCACCTGCTTTGGAGTTGAATGAACAAAATCCCCTGTGTCGGTTCAAAGCTGTTGGATATTCCAGGCTTGGTGGGAAGGAAGATAAAGATGGGCATGTTGCGATGCTGTTCAACAAGCCTGAACAAGATATCAAGTATGATTATATCTAGAGTTTTATCAGGGGAACTTTACTGAGTCAAAATTAAGTATATTAAGTATATCAACTATATCTAGAGTATATCAACTATATCAAAGTAGCTGGTTCGAATCTTAATAGTGTTTGAGCTAAGGAAAACATTTTAAAGATACCTGAGCTTGGGTTAGTATATTTAACTACACATTTTGTTATTTATTTTATCTTTCAGGAATAATCAGCAGGCATTTACGACATCGTTGCAGGGTCTTTTGGGAAACAAACCAAACTTAGCAGTCAATATTGATTCTATTAAAGCTGTAACTGAAAGTAAAAGCCAGGTAAGACATGATTAATGTCCTCGACGGCTAATTTTATTACCAAATTTATTTTTATAGACATATCTGAGAGGATTTTAAACGAGTTTTATTTTATAAAGGAATAAATCATAGGTTGGTTTTGGAACGCGAGGTAAAAGCTAGTTAGTACTGTGTTGAGAATCTTGTGGTAATACAATTTTCAACAGAATCAGTCCACAGTGTAGGTAAATAAACCAGTAGGTTCAATCATCTCCTGTTTTTTCGAATTTAGGGTCCAACTTCGAGGTACACCCTATCTATTAAAAAAATGAATCGGACCTCCCTGTTAAAACTAAAGCGTCATACATAAAATTAAATATTTGCGTGGGATTATCTTGTTATAATTATTTTGGTATAGGTAGTAATATACGTAGTGGACAAGAACGCGGGCGGGGCGCAGGTTTCGGCGGCGGAGCTGAGCGCGTTCCTGAACGCGGGCGGCGCGCGCGGCGCTCTCTCCGGCGCGGGCTGTGCCACCGTCACGCCGGTCACCAAGCCCTCGCCGCAGATGCTGGCCCAGTACTTGCAGACGCCACCACCCGGTACTACACTATACAATACATTATGTGTACCTACATTGAGAAGTCATTACTTAACTTTAAAAAATATATTCATAGGTATTTAAGTTTCCCAAAAAAGATTGTATTTCAGCAGTATTTAAAAAACAAAAGAGGAAATAATGTACAAAAGTACATAATAGTTAAAACATAGGTATTTCTACAATTAGTATTTAAATAACCATACATATTCACAATTTACACAACAGCATGAGTAACCCTATATAGTTTTCAAAAAGATACAATGTCTGTATTATAATTCTTCCTCAGTGTCGTCATGTCGTGACTACATATGAAGCTAAAGCTTGCCCGCGATCATCTCTTTTATGACGTCAGAACAACTTTAAAAGTGTCACAAGATATATTGTTTCTCCACACAGCACATTGCCGAATGCATGTCCAAAGAAGTTCAGCATCTCCTGATGGCAAATTGTTGATTTTTATATGTTGCCATGCTTACGTATCTCTCTTGGGCGTAATACACTCAAACGACGTATTATAGTAATCATAATTATTTGAAGCGGAATTGTAAACTTCCATGCTGTCACCGCGGAACCAATTTTTGTTGTTTGAATTTGGCCCTCATAGTACCGAAATTACAATGCTGCCTGGCAATCGTAGAATAGTCACCAGAGTATATTTGCACTGTGAATGTAAAATATAAATGCTTTTTACAGGAATGGACATGCGGCTCTGGAAACAAGCCCAAGCCGATAACCCAGATCCAAGCAATTACATTCCAGTACCTATCATTGGTTTTTCTGAGGTCAGATTATTATAATTTTATATTAATGTAATTGTGTGTATGTAGAGATTAACTACGATAACATAGAGAGCCTCTCCAAAGCTCAAAACGTTTGAAATGTATTTATGAAAGTTTTTAAAGACTCACAACACATATGTGCGTACTGATACGGTAGTCAAACAAAAATAAATCCAAGGATTTGTTGCTCGACTAGCGGCATCATTAATCGCTCGACGACCGTTGTCTTGCACGGTCGGCTAATTATGATTAGTTGACCAACAAATCTAAATAAGGGAGATGCTGAAGACTGCCTTCTAATACTGGACGAATACTTACAACGAAAGAGTTTGTATGTAACCTTTTGTAAGTATGATGTGACACATTGAAACAGTAATTTAATTTCTAAGGGCACGCCTTGTTATCGTAGTTAATGACTAACTAAGTAACTTAAACGTTTTTAATTAAAGTTATAATGACAGAAATGGTTACTATGAGTCAACCGTAACAGATTTTCAGATGCCATCGCGGAGTACTTTTAGTATTTTAGAAGAATTACGATTCTCTAGTATGTACAACATTTGTATGTATCACTTAAGGTTTAGCCTACGTAAGCCATGTAAACGAATCAAACGTTTTATAATCATAGAAAAATCAAAAGTGATAGTTAAAAATTCTGATACTAATATCAGTAAGAACAGTTAACAGATTTTCTTTTGAGTCATTCGCAAATAAATAACTCGGGAACATTTGCACGAGTTGAATCGCAGAAATTCATCATTTTACGTACCTACCAACTTAAACATACACTTCAAACAAGCCTTCGCTAAATAATAACTGTGTGACGCTGAGTAGTCGAGTAATAGAATAGTAGGATGGGTTTTGTTAGAGTGTTGTGTTGTGGTATTGTTTGCATTGCATTGCATTGCAGATAAAGTTCCGTGCTCGTTGTCAAGCGGAGCAGGCGAGCCTGCAAGCGGGCTGGCTGAGGCGCGCGCACGACACGCTCGCCGAGCTGCGCACGCGCCGCGCCACCGCCGCCGCAAGACTCGCACAACTCGCCGCCCGCCTGCACGCCCTCCGACACACACTGCTGCAGGTACACACACACACCCTCACATCCCCCACACGCGCGCACGCACTACACGCTCGCCGAGCTGCGCACGCGCCGCGCCACCGCCGCCGCAAGACTCGCACAACTCGCCGCCCGCCTGCACGCCCTCCGACACACACTGCTGCAGGTACACACACACACCCTCACATCCCCCACACGCGCGCACGCACTACACGCTCGCCGAGCTGCGCACGCGCCGCGCCACCGCCGCCGCAAGACTCGCACAACTCGCCGCCCGCCTGCACGCCCTCCGACACACACTGCTGCAGGTACACACACACACCCTCACATCCCCCACACGCGCGCACGCACTACACGCTCGCCGAGCTGCGCACGCGCCGCGCCACCGCCGCCGCAAGACTCGCACAACTCGCCGCCCGCCTGCACGCCCTCCGACACACACTGCTGCAGGTACACACACACACCCTCACATCCCCCACACGCGCGCACGCACTACACGCTCGCCGAGCTGCGCACGCGCCGCGCCACCGCCGCCGCAAGACTCGCACAACTCGCCGCCCGCCTGCACGCCCTCCGACACACACTGCTGCAGGTACACACACACACCCTCACATCCCCCACACGCGCGCACGCACTACACGCTCGCCGAGCTGCGCACGCGCCGCGCCACCGCCGCCACAAGACTCGCACAACTCGCCGCCCGCCTGCACGCCCTCCGACACACACTGCTGCAGGTACACACACACACCCTCACATCCCCCACACGCGCGCACGCACTCCACAGTCGCGGACCTGTTCGCCACGAGAACCATGTGGAAGCTGTGAAACAAATTGCTTGATATGCTAAAGTGTCAACAACTCAATGCTCTCTATGTACTCTCGGTTACTGGCTGGTTGACAACCATGTAACAGCTCCTTAAGCCTAGTTCTCTCAGTTCGTGTAGCAGCTCAGCTCTAGAACACGTTTTTCAATAGTATACAACATTTTTTAATATTAGTATTATTATTTATGTTATCTATTACTAGCTTCCGGCCC
The DNA here is from genome assembly GCA_963555595.1 of Tethea ocularis. Lineage (NCBI taxonomy): Eukaryota > Metazoa > Arthropoda > Insecta > Lepidoptera > Drepanidae > Tethea > Tethea ocularis. Next base: position 9,511,177 of record OY741960.1, on the reverse strand, counting down.
GCGGTTGGCTGTCAAAACATTACTATTAAAGTAAAACAAATTCTTCACAATGTTAAATGGTGAATGTTTCAAAACGATGATAATACAGTCGTGTATCATTTTTCGGAGATTCGAACACATATGCGTCCAAAATACTCTGAAATTGATATTGATATTGAGTTTGAATTCAGACTTTGAAATTCTCTTTATCCTTCCTTAATCTTGATTGATACGTTAATACCCTTTCTATTACCCAGGTGGTAGCTCGTCAAGAAGTAATGGGTCGAGTTGGCGCCGCACTGAGCCCTGAGGAAGAGGCTTCGAGAGCTCGACTACATGAATTAGCTTCGCAATTAGCTGCGCCACCTCTTTACAACGTAAGGATAACTTTGATGGTTGAAGTATGGGCACAATAGTAGGTAGACTTATTATCAGGTAGACCGATGACCTGCTTAGTTGTTGCTTTGGCCCATACAAAAGTAATGGACGTCCTTGAACTGGTTATGAAACTGATGAAGCTGTTGAATAATAATTATAATTTAAAATAAGGGTAATTTTTCTTTGGCGGTTTTTATAAATTAAATAAAAATAATAGGGTTATTATATTATTTGTTGTATCGAAAGTTCAACTGACTAATGGCCGACGACTGCTATAATAAACAGGTTCAAATCTAATTAATGGATATTGTTCCTGTCACCATAAACACCAGTCATAATAATCACCTAAATATCAGACGTACTTAGGGTTTAGTACCGATCTCATATCTACAATGCGTCTGCGTAAAATATCTGATAGCCGGCGACCTTGTCTGCCTTAAAGTGGGCACTCACCCTACGCGTGTTCGTTTATCTGTTTGCTATCGATGTGTTATCTCCAGACTCCAGACATATGTTAAAACACGTAGGTACCTACATTTTGTGTTATGTTGGCACTGATAAGCAGTTAATTTTGCCCACCCAACCTGCTGATTCTAGATAAGTGTTAGTGATAGCAACCATATACCACTAATTCCCTTATTTTCTCCAAAAGTCCTTGCAATTGACTGATGTTGACTTTGGCTGAATATCTTCTATGGTGCAGAACATCATCGTATCCGACGATTTTTTTAAGTATGAATTTCCTCGTTCCGAGCATAGCTTATTCCATGGCCTGTTGAGCGATACTAACCTATTCAGCTCTTTTTCTATTATTGATAAGAATATTATTTTGACTTATAATGTTTATGCGATATATCTGTTGGTATACCTAATAAATATATATCAAAACTTGGTGTCTATCTCTGTATGACGCGCTGGTTAAAGTCTTTAGACTTCGATGTTTTCTGGATGTGAAGATTTATGTCTAGCTTTTAGAATATTGCCACATCTTTGTTGAAGGTATAAAAAGCGTTCATATTAATAAAAAAAAAAATATCCTCGGACATTCTTCACACACGGTTATCCCAAACTAAGCAGAGCTTGTACTATGGAAACTAGATAACTGATATACTACATATACTACTTTTTTTTTTGTAAATACATACTTATATAGATAATTACACCCAGACAAATTACAGGACAAACAGACAAGTTCATGCACACAAATGTTTGTTCTGGATGGGAATCGAACCCATGACCAGCGGCGTGATAGGTGGTGTCTTAACCAACTGCGCCAACTGGCTTGTCAAAAAAGTTCATATCTATCATAGTATAAAATATGGGTTTAACCATATGCACAAACCTTGAATAAATTGTATAATACATGTTATAAGATACAATGGTTGAAGATCATCAACTCTTTTCTAGGGTCTTGGGGATGTTTTAAAATTTAAATTTTAGATATTGTAATCCGTCTTGGTTAAATCCTAGGTTTTACTATTTTTGCTTTAACCATATTTGATAATAAGATGGTTTTATAGGTCCAACTATACAAATTGTAGCTAAAATGATATTGGTCAGTCATGAATTTTTGGACATATTTTCCTTGAACATGCAATTTGTATGTTCATTTAGATAGAAAAAAGATTCGAACATTTCCAAAAGTAATCTTTATACGTGTAATCAGCGTTGTAAAATTTTATTTCTGTATTAGTTCAGAACCGGTTACAGCCGGTTGAAAACATGCGGATTGTCATGCATGACACGAGTGAAATAGTATCACAGCTATCTTTGCAAAAATATACAATAAACGTGAAGGAATGACGACGTCAAATGTTCATAATGATTTTACTTTTATAATATGCTTTATTGGATTACAAATATTTGGATTTCTTTCTTTGAATTCTGAAGAATTCCCCATAAAATTCCCGTGATGGATGTTTGAAGTACAAAATAAAAGTTTTTTTTTCTTATCTTAAATTTCAAATGTGTCGAGGCCAGAAAATTTCTCGATTCTAAGAGTTTTCAAACGGTTTTGATGAAATATTGTATATATATTTAGGGATTAGCTGTTAGATTTTTTTCGGCAGTATTTGTTGATCAGTTAAAACCCTTAGCCCCTACAACAAAAATGTAATCTTACAGATTACGGCATAAACAAACACTAATTTTATTGATAACAAATATATCCTATGACACTCCACACATAAATCTAATAACAAAATGCACTTATAAATCCGTGAAGCCATTACACAGCAGGTAACATAGAAATGAATATACCTACCAGTGGCGAGGGGTGAAATTGTGGCGAGGGTAAGCCGTTCAAAAAACACCGATAATTTTATACTTAATTACAGTGTATTTTATATAAAAGTGGCTTTGAAATGATGAATCTGTGGGACTGTGATTTCTAAAAGGTAAGCCGATAGGAATCGGCCTGTATGGACCCTTCGCCACTGATACCTACATATTTTTACCCCAACATTACCCCTTACTGGACTTATTTCCCCATTCAGGTAAATTACCCGTTCCTGGTGCATTCGGGTAAACTATCCGTTCCTGGGGTATTAGCGTAAATTAGGATTTAATTTAGAAATATAAAGGCAGCTGAAAATATGAAAGTTTAGTTTCTAAGGCGCATGAGACAGTTTGAAGACTTGCATATCTATTAAAACTGGTTATATCCAGTCAAACAGGACGGTTTCATTAGCGACGAACGTTAATCATAATTGCTATATGATTACTTTAGTAATTATCGGAGATATCACGCATTTATGAAGCCAACATAAGAAATTTGTATATTGATTTTAAACAAATGAAATGTGTGTTCTTCATAAATATGCTTGAGTTGACACTATTAGAACAAGAATCCAGACACAAAAATCTGCCTTATAAACACCAAAGCTAGTTAGAATTATATAATTATACATTTAAGCTAGTTTACAAATAATATGCTAAAGATGATACTAAATTTTGAGATATAGTATTTGTATTGGGTGCTTTTATATCCTACAAATTTTACGAATGAGTAAACCGTGGGGCGGGTGCTGGTTTTCAATACATTTACTACTAATTTTATAAAATAAATTCAGTTTAAAAAACCTTCTGTTGCATGCTCCACGGATTTAGACTGCGGTAAGCAAATAATTAGTTGCATATTTTAGGAACTACTAAAAGTAATGTTAATTTTGTCAATGATATTGCTAAGTATTATTATACAAATATTGAACGTAGGAATGAATTTCCCTCGTCAACTTACCTTTTTCATGTATGCTACAATCAATATTTTTCTATAACAAGCTAGTTGATTATACAAGATTACTATGAATTATTAATGTATGGCTAAACAAGAATTGATCACAATATCTTCGATCCTATATTTTTGTTTACGGGTGGAAGCTAGTTTTTATATATTACTCAAACTGAACTAAAATTAACTGTTAGCACAGATCTGAATCCCATAGGTAATGAGCAAAGTCATTAGTTGCTTTCCTATTAATATAATATTATCCGGTTTTAAAGGGTCGCCTGAACGAGTTATTATGCGCCGTGAGGTTGCAACGCAGCGCGAGCGCAGGTGCGTCGCACGAACGCTATCATCTTGATCCTGGTAAGATCTTATTTTCTGTTTATTTACATTGTGATTTTGTTAATTGTGTTAATATTGTTTTGATTTGGGATGTTTTTTATCAGGCTTGATTTACTACAAGCAGTAATATTATCGCAATGAACTCAAATATCCTCCTTTTTAGGTGCACAAGAAGACGTAAAGCAGTTCCTCACTCTACAACAGCGCGGTATGGCTCACTTGCTGGACACGGCGCGCAAGGATCTCGACGCTCTTAATATCATCGCCGAAGGAATGTCACGACTCGTCAGAGTTTAGTCTTTTCTCTCGCTAATGTATAAGGTGGGGGGTTAGTTATTTTCTTCCCATTCTTTATTCCGTTTCAGATTAATTAAGGTTAGTCCATATTTTTTTAAGTATGATCCTGTTTGATTTAAATTTATTGAATAAAAATTGATAACGTGCATTTATAAATTTGATTTTTGAACGATATTTGATTTTACTGTCCTTGTAAAATCAATGTACCTAAAGATTTTACTAATGGAAATGGCTATATGGTTGAGGATCGTAGCTATCGATATTCAAAATTCTCATTTATAGCTCCATATGGGTTTCTTTTTTTAAATTCTACATAAGATCTAATGGAAAATTTATTTAAACGTCGTGTACATTTATAAATATCTATGTTATAAAAAACACAATTGTTAATCTTTATATCACTAGTATCCGCCGGCGTTTTTACCAGTGATCTCGAGGGTTCTTAAGATTTCTCTGGCTCGGCGAAGTATCCTATGTGTTATTCTAGCTAGGCTAAGATCAATCAATGTGCGATATTTTATCCAAGTATATCCAGCAGATCTATTTATTTAATATACAATACAGACAGTGACTATTCCTTATAACATACCAGACCTATGTTTAAGTTCAGATTTTCACATTTATAGTGTTAGTGAGATTTATTTTTATTGAATTCTATAGTTTCTGAGTATCGATTAGACACATCGATAATATTAGATGTCGTTTCGTTGGTTTTATTTCCTCGCATAAGTTGTGTTGTGTTCAAATGTTAGTAGATAAGAAAGCAATGCGCCGCTGTGTCTTGCCACGTATAATGTGTGCATAACGATAAAGATGTGCTGAATATGATGAATATCACTTTACTGCAAATATTTGATTTTGACTTGTTTTTATTGCTAGCACGGGCCTTATACTCGTATGTCGAACGTTTACACAGAAATACCTAATATAAGGTAGGTAGGTAGCAGTGGCGAGGGGTGAAATTATGGCGAGGGTAAGCCGTTCAAAAAATACCTGTAATTTTATAATTACAGTGTATCTTAAGCATGATAAAAGTGGCTTTGACATGATGAAAATGTGGAACTGGGATTCCTAAAAGATAAGCCGATGGGAATTGGGTTGTATCGACCCTTCGCCACTGGTAGGTAGTCATTAAATAAGTAATGTTATATATTTTTTATTACACATATCAACTTTTAGTACTTAAATCTAAAGGCAAGTCTGTGCGTCTGACTAGTTCTTCGATAGGCTTACATTCCAATCGTTTTCTGCATATAAGGTTCATAGGCATCTCTTCTACAGGGCTAAATCTCTCTGGATTTACTTCGACATTTGTCATCGTGACGTCATCGAGTCTCGGTTGCTCTTCATATGTGAATAATTTCTCATTGATGGACGTTCTTAATACTGGATACGTAATGTTGTTCGAATAGTAATTTCTATATGCGTGTTCATACATTTGCGTGTACTCCATATACGACATTTCATTTGCTGGAACTCTAATTGGATAGAGAGGTTCTAACGGTCTTATGTACGTAGCATCGATGGGAGTGTATCCCATAGGTGGTGATATAGGCGTGTCAGACAAAATGGGATTGTACGGGACTACCGGTGATAAGGTAGGTGGGTTGTACGCGATACGGGCGTGGATTGGTGAAGAAGGTTCCATAGTTGTATATGAAGAACTGCTGTCTTTTGACGGTGAGAATGTTTCAGAACTCTGTTGGTCATCAGAAGATTCCCGTTTCATTTGTTCCGCTGTGAAGTGCTTATACGTTTTAACGTGCTTCCTAAGACTCGATGGGTCCGTATAACGCTTGTTGCAACCGGGAACCTTGCAAAAGTATGGTTTTTCAACAGCATGTGTGCGCGTGTGTTTAAACCTGTCGCTTGAATTTGAATATGCCTTTCCGCAGCCCTGTTGACAAACGAAAAGCTCATTAAGGTCGATATACATACATATAAACACAAATTTATTGAAAAAAATAATAATTTAAAACATTAATTGCCATTGAACTCGACTCACCTCATAAGGGCAAATATAAGGTTTCTCTCCAGAGTGAGATCGTAAATGAATTTTCAGGTTCTCGGCTCTGGAGAAACTTTTGTTGCACTGGTTACAAGTATGAGGTCGTTCGTTAGTGTGCGTCCTCACATGTACCAACATTTTGTATCTGGGAACGAGAAAATAGGAGACACTATAAAAACATTTTTACTTCATATGTGTTGAATACAAATTGAAAAGAAAAGAAAAATACGGCTGAAATCTCCAAAAAAATAAAAATAAAAACCAACCTTGCATTAAAGCCTCTGTGAGGTCTGGTGCAGTCCCTCCAGCCACAGTAGAAGAGTCCGTCAGTGTGTGGTCGCGCGTGCGCCCGCGCGACGTGCGCCGACAGCCGCGCCACGCTCGGCAGCCGCGCGCCGCACCCGCGCCATCCGCACGCGCCCTCCGCCTCCGACACCGCCGTCTGCGCGCTCGTGGCGCGCTCGGGGGACGAACCACCCGACGAATCCTCCACCTCGTCCTCCACCTGCAAATAAAAACAATATTAGTTAACTTTGAAATGGCCCGATCTCTGAAAAAATTTTGTTCAAGTAGTTTTTTTTCCGCTTTACTATCGAATAGGATTATTCGTACCTGCAGTGGAAGCGGTGAGAGCACCACCGGTCTGGCGAGGTAGGGCGCGAACCTGTCGGCGGGCATCCATCTCGGAACCCTACAGCCCTCCCCCGAAATATGCGATCTCCAGTGAGGAAACACCAACATCGTTACGCTGATATTGACACTACGATTTAGTACAAAGCTCGTCTGCCGACTGTGTGGTCACCGCGCGGTCGGCACGGACAATGATGGCGGGCGCCTGCGTCGCCTACTTATAAAACGTCTCGGAGTGACAACGCGCTGATAAGAGCCCGAATCCCCCGCGAACTTGTCGCCTACGCGCGATCGCGTCTATATTGCAAGTTTTATTTATTCGTGAGAAACATTATAAAAAACATTTTTTTATTGATTATTTTCATTTAATTAATTATCTTTCTAATGAAAAGTATTTGTTAAGAAGGTTCAAATTGGCGTATCTGTGCCATATTCACATTGGACTAATGAGTACGTGTGGAAGCGTTATCAGAAGCCGCCTGCCGCGGCTGCTGTCCAGTTATTACCGGTACGATAGGCCGCGGTTCAATAGGTGACTGATAGTGGGATGTCGGTGTGAAGCGACCTCTTACTGGTTCTTCTTATTTACGAACTCTTGGCATGTACGGTAGTTCAATAGAACAAGTACACACATCTTTGTCCCTTTGGTTTGTTATCATTTTAGAAAATCATAGTTAGTGTTATAAAAATACGATATTTACTGAAATAAAAATGTTATAGAGGCATGAATGTAGGCTACATTTTCATGTTATCGATCCATAAATTATCGTAAATTGTCGTTTCATCGTGAAATCGTAGGTACTAGGTACTACGTTTTGTTTTAACACGGATATAGCGAGATAGAGGTATCGATGCTGAGACTGATTAACTATCTGCGCAATTAATATTGCTGTCTTATGATAACTACTTGGCTGGAAAATCTGTTACCAAGCATCTATCCATAAAGGTCAGCAACACATTAGAGTTACAATATCCAATAGTCTTTTGATACAATTATTAATATAATATAGTTTAAGTAGGTTAATCAGGTTAATATATGAATATAATAGTTTATTTGTATATTTAGTTTGCTTGATTAAAAACATAATAGTTATAATGCTAACGTAAAAAGAAACGTAAATAAAATATTTATAGTTTTTTTTTATTAAAGATTATATTTGGCAATGGCTTTACAAATTTCTGTAGGTAACAAACAGTAGCTATTTTCCATCAGGATCCTTTGTAAAAAACCTCGCAGAATTATTTAATTATCTTCCAGAGTAAGAAATACATTAGTGTTGCCTTTTTGCGCAATGTTTTCTATGGTCAATATGAAATAAATATCGAGTAAAGATTAAGTTGATGGCGTCGATTGATAAGGCAGGCAGCGGATGACAGCGTTGTGATTGTAGAATGAACGCTTTGTGAAGAGTGGAGTTTCACAATAGATAAGGTACCTGTCTGTACCTACATTAGATCCGGCGTAGGAACCATGATCACTATAAAGATGACGGCAATGGACGGTAGATTGCGATTAGCCATTTATAACTTTAAAATGTATACCAGTAGGTACCCTGAAGAGGCAAAATATGTAGAGCATTCATATTTAAATAAACTGGGATGTATACGAAAGGAAATATTTTTTGATTTGCTTCCATTTATAGATCACGAGAGCTATTTCCTGCGACTTCACCCGAGTTCCTGGGATGAAAAGTAGACAAAAAAAACTCCGGTATAATAGCTTCCTATTGGTTCTGGAGATTACCCTTCACATACACACAAACTCTCAAAATCTTTTTAATTAGTGCCAGTGTTTTACATTTATTTAGTTATTGTAGCGAATTCATTTCGCTTATCTTTAGTCCTGGGTTAAGTAAGAAGCGTAGTCAGAGAGATCTACCACGAGAGAGCTCATTCCAATACATTTAAATATTTCATTTGGCTGGCATTGTGCATGTGATTGAAGCGAGCTAGCTCCGTGTCGATGTTATTATCTAATCACGTTAAAAACTGTCTATAGTGCTTTAGCACGAGGGCAATACGAAGTAGACTCGATTGTCTGCTAAAATATCTATCTGAGCGCTTATCACCAACCAATTAACATAATATTGAATTTTATTGTCACTTAAATTATTGCTTTTACTAATATTGTACTGCAATGTCGCACAGCATTACCATCTTTCGAGATATTGATTGATAGGCATTGTGTGTAACCTATCATGTCATACGTAGGCCATTATGTCTCATGGGAACTGTTTGTTATATATCGAAATTCAATTTCGAAAAAAAATTAAGGCATGAAAATGTATGAAATAAAAGTTAAGTTTTCCTTATTTCTTCAGTTTGTTCTTTCAATAATAGTACCAATAAAAGTTACATGGCCGCAAGCAACGTCGATTCTGCATTCACACTGAAACACTAGTATTTACCGAAAAAATGTAGTACGTCATTGAATACTTGTTGAAACGAATAAGTACGATCATGTTATCAGTTAAATGAGCTCGTGTGAGTGTACTCGTTACGTGTGTATGAACAAGTGCGGTTTGTGTGTGCGAGCGGTCGGCCCCCTGCGGCCGGCGCGTGCGCCGGTTTCAGCCGGTTCGCTTATCACTCGGTTGTTGTCGTCTCCGACTAGCTTCTTGGTTGGTATAAGTAGAGTTAATGAAGGACTATATGAAGTATATGTGACACGGTCGGTTGTTATTGTTTGCTTGATTAATTACTGAACAAAATGCTTTGTAGGTTGTTTGCTTATTTTTGCTTTTTTTTACAAACATTATGTTTTTGGTTCATAGTTGTTTTTATAGTTTTTTTTATTTACCTAATTGTGGTGCGGTAGTTGCACTTGCGAGCTGTCCTTCCTGGTTTTATAAATATCTTTGACATACGGTACAATAATTACAATCCCCTTGGACTAACGACTTGGTGTGCAAGCTACGTAGCCTGCTTCTTACATAATAAAAAAGATTCGAAATGACACTGAAGGTTTTGAGGTTGTTTAGGTGGTCATTCATCAGTTCCATTAATTATATTGAAATAATACATTTGAACATATTATCTACTCAATTGGTATTTGTTTCAACAATCTGTCGCCATATTCGGCGTCGTGTTTACTCGTTTATATCACAAAGTCCGACGGGGGCAGGCGGACAGTTCATAAACGCTGGATCTAACCGGTTGCCGGTTATCGGGTTTCGTGCGGATCCGAACATAGTAAGCTAACTGTGTATATTTCAAGTATATTAAGTAAATGTGTTTTGTTGACTAATAAAAATAATACGTTTAATAAGTATTCTAGACCTGCCTTAGACACGGGAAAATAAAAAAGCAAATTTAGAAAAAGTTACCTTGTTATTTTTCACATAAATTTGCTAAGTACATCTTAAGAGCGGTATAAGGGTGTCCACGACGTCGTTCAACTCGTACCTTAGAAGTTTAGTTAGTTAACCATTGTAGGTAACTTTTACATAGGTACATCATAGTACATATCACATGGACAATAATTAAACTATGAAGTGAGTAGTTAAAAATAGTTCAGTTAAACCCCCAAATCTTGATATCTATCTATTGCTTCTTATTTTATTATTTCTACGAGCTTCCACTCCGCGGTTTCACCCGTGTTCCCGAGGGATCTTATGTTTTCCCGGGATAAAAAGTAGCCTATCAGTTATTCTAGGATGTGATCTATGTGCCAAGTTACATCCAAATCCGTTCAGTAGTTTTTACGTGGAAGAATAAAAAACATCTTTGCATATACCTATTTACATCCATACATCCTCACAAACTTTCGCATTTATAATATTAGTAGGGATTGTAAGGAGACATATTGATATCACAATATGCCGTGTAATGATTGCTAGACACCAATCTCTGAGGCGAGCTGATGGCGGGCGATAACTCTGATAAGAGATAAGTTTCCAGTCTAATCCTTAGTCTGAACACGCGTCATATGCAATACCATCACGCATTTTCGGTGTGCAAAAAAATATTGATAACTTAGAATTTTTTAACAGTACAGTCGCGAACTTAATTTGGGCACCCATTTCCTAGATATGAGCACTCATTAATCCAATATGGTCGAAAGCTCCAAGTCATTAGTAATATGCTAATGTATTAAATGTATCATAGAAGTTTAGAGAATTAAATGTATAGGTACCTAGTATTATATTCATGATGTCAATGATTTGAAACAGTCTCAATATTAGATACCTAAACAAAACCAAAAATTCATCGGGGTCGGAATGATCGGATTCTATTTAGGTGTCAAAAATGAATATCATAATGGATAGTGGATACGTTCGAGATTTAAGAGTCATTTAAATAGAACCGAAAGCTTTATTATATGGTGCTAACAGAAGATCCAAAAATTCAATGAATATCGAATACTTATAATTGCCGATAATTTATGATTCCCAGAGTAATTTCTAAATGGGTATATCTATTTTAAATTTGGTAGGTAGGTGTCTAGAATACCCCAATTAACTAACAATACCTAAGTCAAATTGATTTCAACTTCATTAATATGACTTGCATTATAAACGACAATATTTGGGAAACTTCAATTGAAAAACGTTTACATATGAATTAAAACTTACCATGATCGCGCTGTGCGTAGTAGGTAGGTATATGTATGGCTTATTCTTGAGTGCAATGTATTTTAATATTTATTTTTCTTCCCCGATGACCGTGGGTGCACCGATGGCTATCGACAACCACTGTGACTTTTCCCGCCAAAAGATCAAGTCGTGTCGACCACACGCGAACTACGCCAAAATAAAAACTCGAAAATAGCCGCCGCGATTATGCCGCGGCGAAATTAAAATAGTCATACGTGTAGTGACGTACAAATCTGAGTGCGTAAACTCAGATTTCCCCCCCAACTGAGTTTTACAGGGGCTCACGAATATTCATAATACCTACTACGACCTAAGTATCTGACCAAATTTGGTATAGTGACATATGTTTTTTATTTGACACTACCTAATATAAGTTAGCTATTAATTTAGGTGGTTAATTTAGGTTTTTCGATTTTTTCCTTGTCTAAAGTCACCAAAATCATTAAATTTTAATCGTATTTACCTTCTATCTCTTTATTCGTGCCGTCCTTCGTATAATATTGCGTAGTACCTATGTGATAAACTTTATTTGTCGTCAAATGTTAAAAAAGGTTAATTACCAAACTTATTTATTAGCCAACTGTTCCATATAGATACGTTTCCAAGTATACCCAACTCTACGGGTGCACAAACAACACCTGCGTCAATATTCGTATTCATCGAATGCGGTTTGGTAGGTTATCGGAATTATCGATAGCCTGTCGCCAGCTAACACAGCATCAGCATTTTCAAGAAAAATTAAATCATTCCTTTCGATCTGTAATTACTGACTAGTGCGGTGGTTGTCCTCTGCCTGATCCCAATCTCCTGGTAACTTTTCCGGTCTCTAGAAAACGATTCCAAGTAATCTGGATCGCTCTCCGAGAAACGCCAAGCTGACCCACGCTACGCTGCGAATGCTCTTGGATTCATGTTAAATCTCTAGTAACAGTTTGCAAACCGTCCATATGTCGTCAGATTGCTGCCAGATCGTTCACGCAATACACAATTTTACATTTTCTAATTAATATTAAGAATTCTACCCTGTTTTTCTTCTTCGAAATTTGAAATTAGTGGCAGTATTAATAACTTATCTTAGGAAAATAAAAAAGACATAAATTGGCATATCAAATTATTCAAATGGCCCTTATTTCTTTTACTTGTACCTTGTATATTAAATGAAATTTAATAAATAAGTATATTTTAATCAATCAAGAATAGTCTGCTTGATTTATAAAACTATATATATATTTGGATAATTAATGTAAAATATGTATATTACGTACAGTAATGCAGTGATTCGATTTCCTTATCGTTAGATACCTAATAAGCAAGTACTTAATTTAACTTTAATTTTCTCCAAATTAAAAAAAAATGATTTGTTAATCTACGGTAGTGGTGTGAAGTAAATGAATGCACGAATATTAATTTAAAACGAATCTGAATTTATTTTGTATAATTAATTAAATTTAAGTAATGTCACGACATGCCATTATGTAGATTTCCACGGGATTCGGGATACTGTTTTAACAGAGGTAATTTTCGGTTTAGCCAAAGTATAGATAGGTATTTGTGAAAATATCAGGTAGGTACATAAACAAAACAAAATACAACTATTTCACTAAAATATTATAATATCAAAAAAAGCGAAACATAAACTGTAAATACCTACGTGTTTTGCTTAATTCTTAAGCACATACAGATTAAATAAATTGTAAATGCTACGATCAAAATACCTGTAGATTGTTGGTCACCGTTTCTAATAAATACTGTTTGTGTGGCAAATAACGCCTCGCATGCATGTAGTCCGAATATCCCACACCACACAGCAGTTGCTATACGGGTGTGGTTTTGCTTTCTCACTATATTTATTTACAGTAATCAACATAAATCAACGTCTGAATCAAGGAATACATCAGTAATCAGTGATAATTAATAAATTTTTAACTGACTTGAATTGTCAGGTATTTGTTGGTATTCACAGATACTCTAGTTATTGCAATTGAACTAATATTTTGTTCTCATTTGATATCAAATGACACCTGTAGGGTTAATTTTGTCACATTTGCAGCTTCGGATATACCTATGTTTCGGATGGCATTTCATCGACCTGTCAACTATCTTTTGTTTCATCTAATTTGACAGATTTGTATGGAGTTTCGTAATATAGCCCAATTTTAGGTGAAACATAATATATGTTGATGAAATGTTATCCGAAACATACTATGAAGCTGCAAATGTGCTAAAATTAACCCAACGGATAATCCGTTTACACGAAATTCTATGCCTATTATACAAGGATCAATCAAAAAATTCTTAGACATTTTGATACATGTATATCTATAATATTTTGTGTATAGTTTAATATTTATTTTAAAGAGTGCCAGTTGCGGGTGCGCAAGACCGGCCATCGTGGACGTCTTTCGTTAGAAAAACGGTATTCTAATTCTAAATCTCTCCTTTTGAAAAATAAAATAATTTTATTTATGTTTTCTCGTATTTTTATAGAGATTCTAAGAACTTTTTGATTCATTCGTAGTTAACAACCGGAAATTGTATTCATAAGATAATTAAGTAGCAAACATAAAATCTGGGTATATACTTAAGTATTATCTTAATAAAAAGTAGTAGTCGGTGTATGTTATTATCTAATTAAATATCTAATTCACATAAAATTTCGATGTTCGAACACAAAGTCGTATACTTAAGTACACAATAATAATTGAGCTATCAAAACTATCACACGATCTTACTTAATACAATACAAAAAAGTAGTCGCGAAAACAGACAGTGTAGTACCTAAATAGAAAAGCTATATAATTAAGAAAATAAGAAGGAAAATGCTGAAGCAAGAACACAGGGCTACGAATAACGATGATCATTATGTGGACGTTTATATAATTAAAGTATAAAGTATATAAGTGTATAAAAAAGCAGAATACTATAAATATAATCGTTTCGACTTCACGTCGCTAATTGCTAAATTACTTAGGTATAATAAAATAATCATCATTCACCTATGAGACAAATAAACTGTCAATAATTAAGCTAAAACACGTCACGTCACATTGTAAACATACTAAAATGCCAATTACTTACGGAATGATTTAATCTTCAATTAGTCTTAAGTGTACTTAACAATTTTAAGATATTTTTCCTAGGGCAAGAATAAGTAGGTAAGTACTTGGATACATCGGTGTACACTTACAGTACATCCAAAGAATTAAGTGTTAGGTACTTAATTCTCTAAGTACCGATTTTTAAAATTTTGTGATGTAAAATTATACAGAACATTTATAAAAGCGATTATAATTAATTTTGAATGTTTTTTTAACCATTCAGGCAGTACAATTGTGTACTCACTAAGTACATTGAAACTGACAAAGAAATACAGCACAAGAAAATTGTTTAATTGCTGTTAAGTACAATTACCGCGATAAATAGATACCATGACCATGACTTGGAGTGAGTAATTTTAGTGATCTTTTCTATAACCGTGCCTTTCGAGTGAGTACCTTTTAGTCATCTTTTATTGAAGACACGTACAAGGTATACAAGGTTTTTTAATTCATCTGCACTACTTTAAGGGGTGGAAGTCCTCATCATCTTTTATCATTGCATGGGACCAACTACGAAACCGCACAACAAATTAAAAACATTTCATGAAAAAAAACCATAACTTTGGTTAAATTCTAGTGCATGTAAGAAAAATTCAAATGGCTGAAACCAAACTGACCTAACGGTACAAATGGTAGGTAGGGTAGGGCGGGGCTAGTTGAGCATAGGGGTAAGTTGGGCAATCAAAATATCTCCGAAACTATGCAACGGACGCTAGGACATCAAATGAAGGAAACGAAGGGGCGGGGGAGGGGAACTCATCGCACGACCGCCAGTAGCGATTTATCAATCGAGTAAGGCACGCGCGTGCTTTGTTTATTTTGCGACCAAAAAGTAAAAAAATCGTGTTTGTGTATATTTCTTCTCTACGAGTGAAATGTTACCCATTTCAAATCAAGTAAGTGTTAAAGGTTCATAAATTTAATGTATTTTTGATATCTAATAAGGATTTTGTTTCAATTCATACCGTTTTTTCATAACCTCACTTTTAATTCAAATATTCGAGTGGGGGTTTGTTGGGCAACTGTTGCTCAACTAACCCCATGATTTAATATGGAAATAATTTATGTTTTTGTTTTGTTTTAGCATGCGGACTTATAAAAGGAAGACCTCAAGAGGTTCTTACTCTACTCAACAGTTAAATGATGCTGCTAATGCTGTCAATGAAGGTAAAAGTGTGAATGCCGCCGCCAAGGAGTTCGATGTCAAGCGAATGACTTTGACCAGATTTATGAAGAAATCGGAATCTGAAAGAGGTGATCCTTCAATGGGCTATGTAAAACCAAGGCAGGTATTTACTCCCGAGCAAGAAGATTCTTTGAAAACATACTTGCTCCAAATGGCATCAATATTCTATGGATACTCCCCAAAAGATGTTCGTCGCCTTGCCTACGAGTGTGCTGTTAAATTCAGAATAAAAATTCCAGCATCCTGGACTACCAATAAAATGGCCGGGAAAGAATGGCTAACGAAGTTTTTAAAACGTCATGCCGAGTTGTCTATTCGTAAGCCTGAACCAACCAGCCTCGGTAGGGCAACATCATTTAATGCTCAGAATGTTAAAGTTTTTTTTGACAAGTTAGCAGAAGTTATGGACAAATATGGATTCACTGCGTCACAAATTTGGAATGTGGATGAAACAGGGGTGTCCACAGTTCTGAAGCCGAATAAAATTGTAGCAGCCAAGGGTAAACGTAACGTTGGCGCTATGACTTCAGGGGAAAGAGGAACTAATGTTACTGTCGTTACAGCTGTCTCTGCTTCAGGAAACACAGTGCCACCTATGTTTGTTTTTCCTAGAAAAAATTATAAGAGTCACTTCATTAATAGCGGTCCTCCTGACTGTGTAGGAGCCGGTAACGCCAGTGGATGGGTTACTGATGCTGAATTTCTGCAGTTTATGCAACACTTTATCAAACATGTAAAACCGTCTAATGATAACCGCATTTTGCTTGTATTAGACAATCACTCCTCTCATTTACACGTGGAGACATTGAATTTAGCTAAAGATAATGGCGTTGTTATGTTATCTTTCCCCCCGCATTGTAGCCACAAACTGCAGCCGTTGGACGTCTCAGTATTCGGACCCTTCAAAAAATATTGCGCCTCTGCACAAGACACATGGCTGCGAAACAACCCAGGGAAGACTATAACCATTTATGATATCCCAAAAATAGTCGCTGATTCACTGCCATTTGCTCAGACAAGTATGAATATCATGAACGGGTTTAAGAAGGCTGGAATCTTCCCCTACAATGATAAAATTTTCACGGACGATGAGTTTTCGCCAAGCTTTGTAACCGACCGCCCAGATCCTGAATCTGGACGGAATGACCGTCCCGAACAAGCAACCACTCAACCTATTCAACCTGATCCCGTTCCGTCTACCTCCACCAGTGAACTTGAACAGACAAGCAACAAAGAAAATGAACAAATTGGTTCATCACAGGATTCACAGGCCTTTTCACCGGAAATTGTTCGACCATTCCCAAAGGCCGGTCCAAGAAAAACACTTACAACTATTCGAAGAAAGAGAAAAGCTGCAATTCTCACAGATACTCCTGAAAAAAATGCTTTGGAAGAAGAACAAAATAAAGCTAGTAAAAAAGTTAAGAAGCCAAAGAAGAACATTGATAAAAAAAGAAAGAAGAGTGTTAGCAAAAAAATACTTCAGTCAAGTGAAACTGAAAGTGACAAAGATGAATATACTTGCCTGG
Source organism: Tethea ocularis (assembly GCA_963555595.1). Lineage (NCBI taxonomy): Eukaryota > Metazoa > Arthropoda > Insecta > Lepidoptera > Drepanidae > Tethea > Tethea ocularis. Next base: position 9,493,909 of record OY741960.1, on the reverse strand, counting down.
TTTGTAGCGAAGTTTGGTCTGACAGCATACCAGGAGAGAAGTGGATCGAATGCGAAAATTGTAAAGAGTGGGCACATAAAAAATGTGTCCAAGTTACAGGCCTGCACTTTATTTGCATCAATTGCAATTCCGATGACGATGATTAGTTTCAGTGGCTATTGATATATATTGTTAATTTAAACTTTATTGATGTTAAATGGTTGTAAACGTCTGATTTTAAGTGGAAAGACTGAATCTATTCCAAAAATTAACCTCAAATATGTTGAGTTTTTGTTAATTCTATTTTATATTTAATATCTAGAAGAAGATAATGTTTTGTTTCCCTTTTTGCACTAAGAGTTTAATAAATAACCAGTTGATTATTGAAAACAATTTTTATTTCATATCTAGAAACATTGGTTACAAAGAATTCCTAACTGCTCAATGTACCCCATACCCTTGCTCTACTTACCCCGCCCATGGGGCACGTTGAGCATCTCTGACTTTTTGCACTTCAACGGCAGCAACTCTTAAATGCTACATTTTAGTAATAAATTGCTACGGATACTTTCAGGTGGGATAAATTACTTTCCCATTAGTACGAATTGCCAGCAATTAGGACTTGTCGTTCAGGAACTATGACCGATCAAGTGAAAAATTGCTCAACTAGCCCCGCCCTACCCTATATAAAAAAATATTATTTCTCAATTTTATATTATATTTTTCTTTTAGAAGTTGATTTAATTTTTTAAATTACTTTTTTATTTGAGCTTTAGTTTAGTTTTTAGGCAGGTGAAATAAAAACAAACCGGTATATTTATCCAAGTCAGTTCCATCGCAAAAATTTCAACTTTTAGGTGTGCATAGAAACCTACTAGCTCCACATCGCGCAGCGTTATGCCTGCCTCCCTCCCTCAAGGAGTAGTTTGTCGACTTCCCAGTGGCGTTTTGTGCGAGGGATGTTTATCGCCTTGGGCGGAGGCGGGGGCGTGGACGTGTGCTAGTCAGGCGTACGTCTCGCGGAACCGTTTCTGTATGTGGTGTGCGGCGTTGATGAGGCGGTGGTGCAGCGTGAGGTGGACGTGGGGGGTGAAGGGGGGTGCGGCGGTGGGGGCGAGGGCGGGCGCGCGCGCCGGCAGCACGGGTAGCACCGCCTCGTGGTCCGGGTGGCAGAAGTACGCCACGCAGTGACGACCGCGCGCTCGGGCGTATGCGCCCGGCGGTACCACCACGCGGTGCATCTGCACATATTACAATACACGTTATATTACAAGTTAACTATTTATTTTATCTACTCTCATATCGTAATGTTCTTATTATGAAATCAAAATCAGTACTTTAATGAGCCACTTTAGGCACACCCGTGTATAATGATTCATTATAGTACAGTTGTTGTTCCCAAGATAATGCTATAAAATAACTTTTTTTCTATTAAAGTACACTTTGGACCTATCAATAGTATAATCAATCAGTATCAATTCAATTTGACGATGACAATGTCACAAATTTTGTAACTTTAACTTTAGAGGTAAGAATTTTTGGGGAGTTGGCAACACGGATTTGATTAAGTATATGATTATATTTTATTGTTTTTACCTACACATATCATTTGGACCAAAAATGTCACAAAAATAGCAAATTTTTTTTTTTTTTTGCAAAGTTGGTAGAAATTAAATTTTTTTAAATGACATTATTCTCATATAAATTACTGTATGATACTGCACATAATTAGGTATTAAAAACTCGTGTGATACTATTAAGAACCTCGCCTACGGCTCGGTACTTAAACTCACACTCGTAGTTAATAACCCCTATTATGCAACAGTATCATAAACTACTATTAAAAGATAAGACTACTATAATATAAAGTTCTTCAGCTTCTTCCCTTCCTTCCTAAGGTTTATTTTTAAGCTTTGTATTATTACCACCTTTCAGCTACACTACATTATCATTTAACAATCAAACCTTTATTCTAAAAGCTAATGCAGTTTTATGATAATTTTATTTGTCGAGATTATTGACTTTTATGAGTAGGTACTAACCAGTGCGGGCAATAGGTTTGTGGTCCATGCAGCCAAGAGTTCGCCAGGTTGAACCAGTATGGCGCCAGGGAGATGCCCGACAACCTGCCATTTGTCACTACCATTCAGCTTCACCTGGCAATAATAAAGGTGCTTATTAACACGTATACGTACGTAAGAAAAAAACCTTATAGCTTAAACTATGTAGTTAGGTACATGAAAATTATAAGTTCAGGAAAGGGACTTTGCATCATTTTGCTGAGTAAGCACCGTGAAAGGAATCACGTGATAAAATTGCATTCAATAGGCCTAGTACAAAAAAAAATGACGTTTCGTATCGTTAACGCAAGCAATTTTGTAATAAAAAAATCATATTATGAACACTTTGTATCATACAGATATTATTTCTGTACAAGATAATAATAAAGAATAAAATCTTCTGATTCAATTAAATGTATTTCAGATTCCAAGTTTACCTACGATTCGATATATCAAAATGGTAATAATCGTCAGCTTACTTCAAGACCTCCTTCAGAGTCTTGTGCCAGCAGCGTGAAGGTGCCGTAGTCAGCGTGGGCGCCGCACCGCGTGTAGTGTACGGCGTCACTCTGGCAGCACGGGCCCTCGTCCTCGGGCGGCACGGGCGGGTAGTACAGCAGCCTCATCGTTGAAGCATTGCTCCCGTCGCTCTGCAGCATGCCCGCATGGCACGCCAGCAGAGCGGCTGGCGGTAAACCTATAAACCAACCATTTCAACATTGAAATCTGTGCCTTACTCACATCTGCGAGGATATAACCGTGACGTTTATTTTTTTTTATAGGCTTGTGCAAAAATTAAAGGATAATCACCGAAAGAATAAGCGAGAGCCTGCAACAACACCCTAGATAGATTAGTGAGGTCTTGCGCTAGAGGTATAGCGTGTTGCAAGAACTGAGGCACCTCCTCTTGGGCAGGCATCGCAGCTGCCGACAGCGTCGTGATGTTAAACGAGTGGCGGAGCTCCTGGAAAGAGAAATACAGCGTTTGAAATACATTATAGTAACCTGATTAAACCTACCTGTTACATTACTGCAACTAATAATCGTGATAATAACAGAGCAACTAAACCTGTGGTAATAATTATTGTGTAATTTTGCGACAAGCTTACCTTTTTAGTAGTATCAAATTGTTCCATTCCTGGACGAACATAGCCATGGTTGCTGACAGGATTCCGCAGATACTGGGATTGACAGCCCTCCGGCAGCGCACAAAAATTGTCCAAATCAGCGTACACAGCTTTCAGCTGAAAAATAAAGTAATATTGATCAGTTTATTTCTAGGTACAAAGGCAGAGTTCATAGCACCGAACGGCGTGAAACACGTGTCGGTACAGTTAACGTTAGCATTTATACAGTACCTATCGGAAGTTACATCTTTGCTAACTTCACTCTGATCTCATTATTATATTTAGAGATACTTATTCTTTTTTAGTTTTAAACTGTCCTTTGCAGTTCCACCCGGGATAAAGTATCCTTTTGCCAATTTTCATCATAATCGATTGAGTTGGATAGTTTAGCCATGAAATCTAAGAAAAATAATCATTATTTCGCTTTTCTATATCTACAACCTACCTACTTCTTGCGATCTGATCCTTACTGGATATCGGATATTATAGGGCAATCATTGCAGGTGTATACTAAATCAGTAGGTAGTAGGTGTATGTATTGTATACCTTCTCATCAGCGATGCCGTGATTGACGAGCACAGCGAGGCCTTTCTCACTGAGTGCAGTGAAAAGCTGTTGACCGATGCGCCGAACCACTGATTTCATAGGGCACACATCCGTACCTGGAAAATAATTGATTATCCATTGAATTTTATTGACGTCATGCACTTGCAGCTGGTCTTAAAAATAATACTGGCAAATGATTGACAGGAAACGATAATGTGCAATTTTGATATTGAAAATTGTAAGTAAATTTGGGTACCTTCGAGTACACGAGTGTTGCGTGCAATGATATTTAATACTACTAATATGTAGGACGCTAATAACAATAACTAAATTGTAAATGTAGGTTTAATAACAATTTTGTAATACCCGTGCAGTACAACTGTTTTGCTATTCAGCGGGAGGTAACAAAATCTCTTTGTTGATAAAATAAGTACAATGCTGTGGCTGTGCGGTGGCTGTACCACCTTATTGTCTGCTTGGGTAAGATATGACCTGAAAGATGTTGCATGTAAAACCCCAGTTCACCTTACCTTGCGCAACATGAATAAAATATACGACTGTACGTACATTCCGAGTTAGCTGAAGGCCTGACCATGACACGGTTCTGCCGATAGCATATTTCTGACATATAATTTAGTTAATGAAATAGGTATGGTCTTACTAGGAAAGGAAAAAAAAAATTTTTTTTTACTTTGCATTACATGGACTAACGAAGGCGAAGGGATAAGATTATCAGATTCACTGAAGCGTATAAATAACATTTATTTATAGGTAGTGGTTTGTGTAATGCTAATGAATCACTGCCGCCATATTTTATACTTTTAATACGGTTACCGTCATGACATTATTTGGTTCAGTATAATGACGTCATCTATGCAATTTTATCGCAGCCGTAGCCGTCACCAACACGGAATTTTACACTTTGGATGTGATCGTTGTAATAAAGTTGTTAAATTTTATTTCATCGAGTTTATTTATGAGTATGAGCCATTGGTAAAATGATGTTATTTATCAGATGAGTATCTAATCCAATTAAGTTTTATTATTAAATTTTTACAATGCGTCATCTTGTTTTATTGGACTCATAGAAAAAAGGTGAATGTAGAATGAACCACAAACATATTTTAGACCCAACATAAAACCACTTTTGTTCTTGCGTTCATTAGTTTGGTCATCGCTATAAATAATTGCCAAACAACATCGAATTACAAATAATAATAAGTACCTAGGTATTATAAAAAAAATACAAAAACTAAATCCTTTGTTTAGGGTGTTGATTCTTCTAAATAACCTTCTAACCATATTGGTATGTGAGGCTTTTAGTCTGAGCGATCATTAAAACAAACATCCGTAGGTACCGCTGATGGCGATGGCTATGTTTATTTACTATACTTAAGAGCCCATGAGGATTGATACTATTACCACAGCTACTATTATAGGGATTTTTTTTATGTTTGTCCCACATAGATAACGTAAGCGTGAACGATGCGTGGGGCGGGTGTGCCATACTGTTAGAGATTTGTACCTACCTACCTACTCGAGTTGAAGAATAATCAATATCAATCTAAATATTTTATTTGGTGTGAGCATTGCGAGTTTGACAGAATTTAAATAATATAATTCACATCAGTTGGACTGGTCGAATAACGAACATTAACTTAATATTACTAGCTATTAAATTTATGATAGCGACCGACATGAAGGCAGCTTGACAAGTATCGAATAAGGAATATATCTTTAGGAAGACATTTTGTTGGATTTTTTATTCGAATGCCAAGTTTATTATCATTATAAACCTGACCAAGCGAACGAACATTCTATGTATTACCTACTGGCGGTTTTTTCCTCCATTCGCTGGTAGATCCTTGCATCTCAAAGAATATTAAGTTCCAATGTAATATGACACAGATTTCCTATAGCGATCAGTAGGATCCATATGATACCGAATAACGTTGGGTGTTGGATAACTAACCTACCTATCTGTAGAATTTTACATAAGAAATACAATTTATTATTATATTTATTAGGTTCAATCAATGATATTAAATAAACGAGAAGAATATATCATTGGGTTCAATATAATCAAACGCATAAACCAACGGTTGCCATACCTAAAAATAAGATAAACAAGACGTGGGTATTTACTGTAGGTTTTGTATCAGGTAATTTTTAACAAATAAAAAACGAAGTATGTACCTATGTTTGAATACTTTTTAAAAACGTTGTTGTTATGTCGGACAATGACTTTTGAATATGCAGTTTTACAAAATTTTCCACAACAACCTTTTTTGCTTGGATTATTAACCTAACCGCAAATTAGTTTCAGGTTCTCAGAACATTAACAATAGAATTAACCTAGTGTCAAGTCAGTTAATGAGAGAATGACAATAACGCAGAAGGTATTTTTATTCCAAAGAATAAAAACTTGATACCTAAGTGTAGTTATAGACCAACGTACACACGGCCACAGATCAAGCTACACCTTTTTGTTGCAAAATAGCTCCTATTACAACTGCATAAGGTGCCGCAGTGTTTAGCTTGATCTGTGGACGTGTGTACGTGTCGGTATGAGTAGGTAGGTAGAAGTAAAGATGCCTTTGGTACGTTTACAACAATAATCCGGCAGTGAGCCGGCCCCGGGCAATACTCAAACGTTTTGATGATTGATAATCGTAAATACCTACATACTATCGAGGTGAACATCTGGTTACCCTAGTTTGATAGATTAGGCCACGATCTTGGATTGGATTATTTTTAAATAATTAACCCTGGATTTAGTTATATTTTTCAATATTGAGATTTCAATCATAGACGTGTAGGTAAGGCTTTTAATGGTTTGGTAGGTAGTTCTTCATTGATGGAAATGTTAATTTCTGTTAATATCACGGAGAAGCAGAAAGTGATGGAGCGAATCCTTAGTCTAGAGCTTCGCCTAAGATTTTGTTAGTTACTTTGCATTTTCCCTTTCATTCTACTTTTGTATTTTTGCCTAAATAATCAAGATGAATGGATTCTCTACAGTTAAATGTTGGTGTTTATGTAAACTTTAACCATTTATAAGGCAGAGGGAACTAGGACAGGTATAAATTTAAATTATACTGATTTTGTAAGCTAATATTGTTATGAATTAGGGCATTCATACATAGGGATGTATTTTAAATTTGTGGCAATATCCACTATATTACTGGCTTAAAAAGGGTTCAAACCGGGTTTTTATGCCCTTATCTAATTCGTAACTACTTTCATTAAACTTTAGCCTCTGCTTACATAGCGAAATTAATGTTGTAATATTCAACGTAGGCATTTTATTACTGAGGAAATCAGAACGAAAGCATTACGTACCTAGGTATATATATTGTGTAACAATTAGAATGCATGTAGTGCAATGAATACTTATGTCACTAAAGTATAGGTATCAAAACCTAAACATACCTTTAGTTAGACGTTTAGGAATGTTAAAGAAAAATAAATCTTATTGTGTCATTGTAAGGTTTATCTGTTATATATATATATATATAAGTTTAATTGCAAAAAAATACAGATAAACTGTAGTTTGATTTAATAAGGTATATTTTTCATTGACAATCCGAAACGTCAATAAATTAATTCTTAGATTTTATAATTTATACTTTAGGTACCTATTTCTTATGTGAATATTTCCAACACAAAAGATTAACTAAAGAAATAACGACCAACTAGATATTAATTAAACTGACATGACGTAGGAATCTAAGTAATAAAAACGTTCAAACAAAGACTCACGGAAGTAAATCAGACATACCTACCAAGCATTTAATCATTGAATATATTTATTTATCAAAAACTGTATGGAGTCTTGGTAGTATGCGTTCAAGTATTACGTAAAAAAAATGTTAGTACGTAACGCAATTTGGGGGAGGGGGGTCTTTTAAAACTTTACGATGAGTTACCCCCGTCGAACAATGCATTACGTAATATTGTATTTTTATTTAAATAAATAACTAAGGAATTAAAATCTCCCAAGTGGGCAACCCTTTTCGGCCAAGCCACATATTTTGACTAAGTTAGGGCTCGTAGAGTTAGACTTAGAAGTGCGAGCCATGGTCACGGCATAGTCACGGTTTGGCAAAATTTTAAATGAAAATGTTTTTGGTGGGATCATATTATTTACATTAGTCCCGGGAAAACATAAATGTGTCTAACGAATATGAGCAAAACCGTGAGGGGGAAGAAACTAGTTAATTATATGTGTTTTTGTCCCTTTTTCGATTATAGGTGATATAAATAAATACAAGAAAACTGCACTCATAGTGATCTAAAAAAATAAGGATAAGAAAAATAACTGTGGGCCCATAACGAGCCTAATAAATATACACGACACTAATGAGGAAAACTTAGAATAGAAAGAAACCTTTGAATCACGCTGTTTTTTTTTCATTTGTGAATTCTCTGACGCACAATTTCAAGGAAAATGAGTTTTATTTTTCGGATCAAACGAATAAAAATCTGAGTAAACCTGTTACTTATATTTACCTACTTCTCTAAACAGTATAAACAAAGTCGCTGCCTGCCTATGTCTGTCTGTTTCTTCGCTTATTTCTTCTAAACCATGCAAGCAATGGATTTTGATACCTACGGTTTTCACTATGAGAGCGATAAACGTAAGTTTTCTGTATAGAAATTGCACCCGTGCCAAGCCGGGGCGCGTCGCTAGTTTTTATTTATGGCAAGATTATATACAATTCAAATCTGATCTGAGTCAGTATTGCCTAGGTCCACTGGGATCATATTTATGTATATTACTACAGCTTCCTCTACCACAAACATACAACGTCGACCAAACTGCGTCACACAAAATTATTTCCAGTTGGGTGACGACTTAAAGAAAGTTATCAACAATACGAGTAACTAGGTACCAGTTTGAAACACGTAGGTATGTTTGTAGGTACCTACCTATCTCATTATCATTTTGCGTGTTTCTTATCGCTAAAAATGATTTGGTTAAGTTTGTTCAATCTTTCAAACTTTTACCTCCTCCGTTTTGTAGTCGGTTATGTTAGGTAAATAAGTAGGTAGGTACCTACAAATTAAAGAGTTTATGAAATTAGCAATAATTGATTCGAATAATGTTTACACTGAACTTGTTTTACGATAAAGCACACGTGCGCATGCGCAACGTGAAGTGTTATCAGTAAAACATTATGGACAATGCCTTTTTAATTTAAGTGTCGGAGAAAAAAGAACCTTGCTAAATCAGTTTCCTAACTAAAGTTCGCGATAAAATTACCTATCCGGTTAAAGTGGATTAATAAAATTTGGTAGATAGATACTGGCATTAGGTATGTCTTTCACTTATGTACTACTTGATAACGTAGCTACTCTCTAAAGTTTCTTTGTATTGTACCTATTTTGTTGATATTATTTATACAAATAAACAATTCTTTAAATTAACATGAACTTCTAGTTAGTTACATTATATGTTAACGTTGCGCGTAGTTTTTTTTCTCGTATTTAATAAAATGTGTTCTTTTGTTTCAGATTTAATAAGTGTAGCCACGATGTGTGCACATACGTCAATCTCGTGATCTTTGATTCATAAAAATGATAAAAAAGCAGTAACTCACATAAAACGTGCTCGTTCAAACATAAAGCAAGTTAATTTTGTAAGAAATAACGAAACATAGATTATTATTAACTAACATAAACATTATTAAATAAAACAATGTTGAAAATGAATATTATAGGTAAATTTATTCCGAAAAATTGGTAGAAATTATGGTAGTTAGGTCGTCTATGGGAATGCAATGCAAGTTTTTTTCTATACTACTAAGGTAGCAAACAAACAAACATACGTATATGTTGTATGTAATAGCTTTTAGTTTAATTAGGTGAATATTAATTCAGTAATAGGTTGATAGATGAACACGATTTTGAAAATTCTTTCACTAATAAACAAGCTCGTTATACCCGAGTGCTATTGGCTATTTTTTGTACCTGAAACGCGAGTAAAACCGCAGGAAACAGCTAGTCATGCATATATCTTTAGGCCGTCTTGAGACGTCAACAAAATGGCGTAAATTCGTTTGTGAAAGGCACTGGCCCTTTCATATGTCATTGAGAATCGCAAAAATAACCAAAATGATAGGTAATAGGTAGGTTCTCGTGACAGTCCTTTCCAACTTCCGCGTAAAACCATAATGGATAATACAACCGTAACGTGCAGAATTAAACCCCGATCCCTCAAAGTAGGATTCTATAATGCAAATGGCATTAAAGGTCAACGCGATGATATCGCAGAGTTCCTGCGAAACCATCAACTTGACGTCCTTCTGATACAAGAGACTTTCCTCAAACCTTCTCATAGGGACCCTAAAATTGCAAACTACCAAGTAGTTCGCAATGATAGGATTGACTCTGCCCTAGGAGGCACCCTTATCTATTACAAAAGGTCCTTGTACTGCTCCCCCATGGATCCGCCTCCCTCCCTCCAGTGCATTGAAGCATCGGTTTGTAGGCTTGGCATGACAGGACACCAACCTATAATTATAGTATCAGCATATATATCTCCCTCCCGTAATGATTCACCACTCAAAACGGATCTAGAGTCTATTTTCGCGCTAGGTAACTCTGTAATTCTGGCAGGTGACCTAAACGCGAAAAATGTACTCTGGAACTGTCACTCAACTTCCCCCAGAGGTAGACTATTAGAGTCCCTCCTTGACCCTCTAGATATAGATATTATCGCACCCCTCGACCCGACGCACTATCCCCACCAACTGACACACAGACCTGATATTCTCGATGTGGCATTGTTACGCAATGTAAACCTACGTGTACATGACGTAACAGTGCTACACGAGCTCACATCCGACCACCGACCTGTTATCCTAGAATTAGCAGGGCGCATAGGTTCCCCAGATGCAGGTCAAGCCCCCCCCACAAAGGTCGTGACAAATTGGAATAGACTGAGTGAAAGCCTCAAGTCAACCACATCCGTCCACCTTGATCAGATCCCAGATAGCCTCAACACCGCTGATGAGGCTGTCGGCGCAATTGACTCACTCACTAGCCACGTGCAATCGTTAATTAGCGATTGCTCACGGACAGTGCCAGCGGACAGCGATCAACGTTGGCGCTTGCCCGATGACGTACGTGACTTGTTGAGGCAGAGAAATGCCGCCATTCGCGCCTATGATAGTTTCCCCTCAGAGGACAACCGCATCCGTATGCGTGCTCTCCAGCGTGACGTCAAGTCACGCATTGAAGAGCTACGTCAGGTTCGCTGGGACCAGACCCTTACAGACATTAGACCCTCTCATCAAGCCTTTTGGCAGCTTTCTCGTGCCCTTACCAAGGACACGGTAGCACCCATGCCCCCACTAAATAGGCCCAATCTCCCTCCCGCTTTCGATGACGATGATAAAACAGAATGCCTCGCTGAAAGCTTAGAGTTTCAGTGCACGCCCAGTACCCTCCCGATAGACCCGAGTCATTTGGAGGAAGTCAACTCTGAAGTTGAACGGAGAGCCGCCCTCCCATTGCCACCCCCCCCTCTCAGCGAAGAGGATGACCCCCTTCCTCCCGCGACTCCTGACGAGGTCAAATCGATCATCAGGAACTTACACACGCGGAAGGCCCCGGGCTCGGACAAAATCACTAACAAAGTGATCAAACTCTTCCCCGCCCACCTCATAATACTGCTAACATCCATATTTAACGCTGCCCTCTCTTGTAATATTTTTCCACATCAGTGGAAAGAGGCCCATGTAATTGGAATCCATAAGCCCGGCAAACCCAGGTCCGAGCCCTCCAGTTACCGCCCCATAAGCCTATTAAATGTCTTGGGCAAGATGTATGAGAGACTGATCTATATCCGCCTCAAAACATATGCCGACGCCAATAATCTCATCCCTGACGAACAATTTGGCTTCCGAGCCAAACATTCTTGTGTTCAACAAGTACATCGTATTGTTGAACACATCTCTTCCCAGTACCAAGAGCGTAACATGACAGGCGTCTTATTCTTCGATGTCGCGAAGGCATTTGACAAAGTGTGGCACAATGGCTTAATCTTTAAGCTATTCACCTTAGGTGTTCCACATAGACTCGTGCTTATCTTACGAGATTATTTGTCAAATCGCCACTTTCGATATCGCATTCTAGGCGCACTCTCCTCCCCTCACCCCATCGGTGCCGGTGTCCCTCAGGGCTCGGTACTGTCTCCCTTGCTATTCTCACTCTACACGAGTGATATGCCAAAGACCGACAAAGTGCAGCTAGCTCTATTTGCGGACGACACCGCGGTCTACTGCTCTAGTAAGTCCCCCTCAGTCATTGTTAAGAACCTCCAAACCGCGGCTAACGCCCTAGGCGCCTGGTTTCGGAAATGGAGGATCGAAATCAACCCTGTCAAAAGCCAGGCGGTCCTATTCTACAGACCCTACCATCGAGGTACCCCCACCCCTCCAAAGGCAGTTACTCTATTCGGTGAACCAATCCCCTGGGAAAGGCAAGCCAAATATCTCGGAGTAATTCTCGATGATCGTTTGACCTTTGATGCCCACATTAAAGCGGTCCGCGCGCGCGCCGCCTTTGTGTTAGGGCGCCTCCACTTTTTATTGAATCATAAGTCTAAACTTGCCCTCAAAAGCAAGGTTAGACTATATACCACGTGTATCCGCCCCATTATGACCTATGCTAGTACTGTGTTCGCACATGCAGCTCCTGCACGGATCCATAGCCTTCAGGTGATTCAAAACCGTTTCATGCGCAAAGCCACGGGCGCCCCGTGGTTCATGCGTAATGAAAATCTCCACATTGATTTAGGTCTCCCCACGTTAAAACAATTTATAAAACGCGCCTCACGCAGATTTTTCAATACCGCCGTTAATCACCGCAACCCTCTTATAGTGAAAGCCGCAACGTACACGCCCTCTCGTATACTCCGTATCCTTAGACCAAGGCAAGCCCTCAGCGAGCCGGATGACCCCATAACATTAGCTCAGATCGAAGCTGACGAAGCCCGTAAAAGTACACAACACACTACACAAAACCGACTACGCTACCGTCCTCGACGGCGAGGACCGCCGCGACGTCTCACTCAGTCTCGTCCCGTTCAAGCGGCCCGAGCTGCCATTAGTAATCCGACCGCCCCCAATTAGTCGTAACTCGTACAAAGTCCTCCCCTTCCCCCGGTAACGCCCTGAGCCGCTCGTACCCCACTCGGGGGTGCCCTCAGGCGTTGTTACCAAAATGTTATCCGGCTGAGAGCTCTCTGCGCTCGCCGATTGTCCGGTAAGGTTGGAGCAGCCATCAGAGGCTACCAACTTTAGTCCTTTCAAAAAAAAAAAAAAAAAAAAAAAAAAAAAAAAAAAAAAAAAAAAAAAAAAAAAAAAAAAAAAAAAAAAAGGTAGGTTCTAAAACATCATATTTATAGGTACTACTTCTGTATGACTACATACATCATTAAAATTCTTAGAACGCTATCTGTATTTTGACTATTGACCTCGTAAATCCCCTCTAGATTATTTGCACGTGTTTTTCCTGTGTTTCCTATCTCTAGATATTAGACATCTCTGATGATCAGGTTCACCTCATTCAGGATTGTCCTTACATTAACTTTGAACGTAATTACTTATTTATGTAGGTCATACCTTATAATTTGCTATTGCTATAAACTCATAAGATAAGTACTTAGGTTTTATTAAGATTTAATTAAATACCTAAAAACAAATGTATGCAGTAAACATACCTACTGTTTTTGAGAGAAAAAGGCGATTTACAACGATTTGAAGGATCATCCGACAAATATTATAAATACGAAAGCTTTTGAGGATTGATGTTTGTTATTCTTTCACGTAAAAACTACTGAACGGATTTAGATGAAACTTGGCACATCGATAGATCATACCCTGGAATAATGTATAGGCTACTATTTATCCCGGGAGAACATAAAATCCCTCGGGAACGCGGGTGAAACCACGGGGTGGAAGCTAGTTAAATATTCCGAGATATCTATCTGAAACCTGATAGATATCTCGGAAAATGATTATATCATTTCGATGGGTCTTTCACGGGCATAGTTTAGTGAAGATTCTGTCGAAATACGATTAGCCTAGCCGTTTCTGAGATTAACCTATTATATAGGTATATAGGTTTCATAAACGCATTCTCAGATTGCTTATGGCATGAAGGACTTTTGCAATACTAAGTTGAATGCATCAGGCTCATACAAGCGAAAACCCAAATGTTGCTATGACGTAACTATAGTGTTAGTTCGTGTCTGTCAACGCCTTGAATTGAAAACGATGTAGGATCCTCAATACCCTTCACCCAATGCATGCAAGCCTGCAATAATTAGATAGATATAACTTGCAAACATCTGGGTTCGTGGATTTGGGTACAAAGTATTGCTATTCATGTTGCTGACTTGAGTTTAAGAAAAAATATTTAGAGATAAAGACTATTTGGATTTTGGATGAGGCACACACATTCATAAAATTATTTTTGTCTTTAATTTAATTAATAATATAAAGATTAGTAGATGATATCCTGGTATACCTTCCCTCGGATACAGAATCCATAAAATACGGACACATGTGTTTCTGAATTAGTTATAAAAAAAAGGTTACTGTATCTACTTTAATCGGCTCGTTCTATTTCTTTTTCATGTTTCATATTTTCAATTCATGTTGGCCATGATAATTCATTAAATAATCAGATTGTATAACTGATTTATTGCCTGTGATAATTTATGAGGTAATTATAATTTAAATCTACATCTCGATAATATTATAGAAAGGTAAATATTTGTTAGTGTTAATTCGGATGTAGAACATCTCTGGAACTGAACTACACAACCGATCCTAAAAAATCATTAACCATTAGAATGCTCCACTATTCCCAAATAATATTATTATTAAAAGTTTTCAGTTTAAATAAATATATGCGAAACAAATTTGAGTGAGATATTCTATTGTTTACTAGTAAAATGGCTGTGACATACAGATGGATGGACGTATAGACAGATATGACGAAACTATAAAGGTTTTTTGTATGGCTGCGAAACCCTAAAAACAGAGTTACTAATAATAATAAATTAAATATTGTTAAAGAATGTAGATATGTACTGGTTTTCCTCATGGTTTTAAAAACAAACGTCGCAGATACCCAGTGATTAGATAATTGCGATAGTACAGTTCTTATATCTTTGTAAAATGTCATCCATCATCAATCATGTTAACTGGAAAATATTCATTCTAAGATTTGGAATATTTATGTAGTTACCAATCTACCTAAATTATTTATACAGTTTGCTTGGGTATTTTCAAATGTTTGATTCTCCATCAAGAACCGACTCGTAGTTTCGTAGAATTACCGGTTTTATGTATGGCCGGATAGTTTGTATTAGCTACCTTCTTAATATTATAATTAACCTTGATGATATTTCTCATTATTGTAGACTTGTTATTTCTTGGATTTCTTAATAGAAACTAAACTAGGCAAATAAAAATCGAATACAAAATGGTAGATTAATAAATACCTATAGGTAACATACTTACTTGCGGCACACATACATGAAGTAGGTACCTAGGCTGGTATTTAATTTTACTCGGGCCCTTCCCGAGTAGCATTTTTTGTTGGTATTTCGTTGGGCCACTGATCGGCACAACCACCACTACCGTTGGTCAACCGTTGCGAGTGACACACCTGTTTTCAGTAATGCCAACGATGTCTCCCAACATAGGGCCTACCAGGACGACTATGTTGGGCCAACCACTGTTTCTCATCGTTGGGCCAACCACTGTTTCTCATCGTTGGGCCAACCACTGTTTCTCATCGTTGGGCCAACCACTGTTTCTCATCGTTGGGCCAACCACTGTTTCTTATCGTTGGGCCAACCACTGTTTCTCATCGTTGGGCCAGATTAACATTTGCAACTTATGGCCTACAGCTATACGACTACGTTGGGCCAACCACTGTTTAGAATTGTAGGGCCAGAATTACATTTGCAACATAAGTCCTACAGCTATATTCCACGGTTGGTATACAGTGATTCTATTTTGTAGGCCCTTCCTACGCCATAACGTAGGGTTACAGATGTTTTATCTTACGCAGGCGGGTTGGTCTTCGAGAGCGATACTATACCGCCCGTGCACACAACAATGTGCATGTGCATCTACACTCAAGGAAGGTCAACCCGTCTTCGTGAGATAAAACAACTGTAACCCTACGTTATGGCGTAGGAAGGATCTACAAAATAGAATCACTGTATACCAACCGTGGAATATAGCTGTAGGCCTTATGTTGCAAATGTAATTCTGTAACATACAAAGTAAAGGTCTTATGGCTGAATTCACTAACATCACTCAAATCTAACTGCAAATTAACATTTGATAACAGACATTTGAATGCTTTATGGAAGATCTAAAAGTTAAATTATGTTGGTGAATTTCACTATTATATAATTACTTAAAAAAATTGCAAAAATAAATTACATAATATTTCGATATCAGTGATAAATGAAAAAAATTTGCAATGACGTTTATTGGAAATTTGATTTACTTGACAATGGCTTCATAATATGAATATAAATATATATATATTTTTTTAAGATCAATAAGCAATTTAACTTGGTTAGATACCTACCTATAGCAAAAATGACCGCAAGTTTTTGTTTAGTCATAATTTCTAACCATAACTTGTCTTAGCACCATTTTTGCTTTCCCTTTTATTAGCAGAAGAAAACCTTTAAAAGGAAAGACAAATTACATTCGTTAATTTTTATAATTCTCAAGGTTCGATGCAACTACATTACATGTTGAAGCTGTCAAATTTCCTATAATTTATGCAGTCCTAGCCCTGATATGGCGATGCTTTGTACTTCTTAAAGATCTTCGGCTTTCTCTGCCTCCATCTATCTTTAGTGAACCGGAACCAGTTTGAAACTACGGCATGAATATCAGCATCTGTGGCTCCTTCAAAAGGTTTATTTAGTCAAACGGCACCTGTAGGTAAGAAATTTTATCATATAGTTATTGTTTTTACTATTACCTACATAAATCATCATCAAAAGTGCAGGAAACAATTTGTGGGTAGGGATAGGTAGGTAGGTGTAGGTATGTTTCAGTACCATATTTTTTTGCGGAGCAGGACGTCTTCCGGGCCAGCAAGTAATTAATAATTTCTTGTGTTAATTAATATTTTTACGAAAGATACAAAATAGATATCAATTTTTTAAATAAAGGCCCCGCCATTATTACGGTCACCTATCCCATATAAATGTTTCCAGCCCAACAGGAAGTTAGTTCAAAATAGATTGCAAAATTTGTACCAAACAGACAGACAAACTATAATTAATATAATACTGTATTCCGAGCCGCGAAAACATTAAAAAATTTCTATATGTAGCAAATTTCATCCAAATCTGTTTAGTCTTGCAGTGCTGAATGGTAACAAACATACACGCAAATAATTATCAGCAATACAGATAACTTAGTTATAGTATAACTAATTTAATATATTGAGACTTACCAGGACCATGGCTGGCTGTCCTAGATCCCATATTTACTCCAGTTGACTTTGATGTAATACAAGGTGCACTTATTATTCTGGTTTCTGTAAAATCAAAACATACTTTTTCTCACTATCTTTATGAACTACTTTATTCTATAATATACAATATTTACAACAAATATATAAATATACTATTTAACAAAACATAAGTAAACATAAGTTTGCAGTTTTTGTGAGTGATATGAATTTATTTTCTGTTATCATCAAGTAACTGATCTGTACTATCAATTAATTTAATATCACAGATTTTGACCGTTTACATTTAATGCTTGTGTCAGACTGATTTTTATAATAAATACAAATCACTGAACTTGGCAAGAAAAAGCAACAAAATATTATTAGAAATATATGTCACACAGGTAGGTAGTCAGGACCAGATAAATCGAAACAGAACAATTGTTGAGAAAAAATTAAAAAACCCAAGGGGGATCTCCATACCAGTAACCTCGATTTCATGGCAATTTTTAGACCATTTTTGTACAAACTCTTTTCCCAAAATAGCTTGTATATTCCAGGTGTCAAATTAATCCCGCCCCAGGACTACTCAATGACCATCAAATTAAGCTTAAGAGAAGTATATGGTTTGTACGTAAAACAACAAATACAAATTACGTATATGTAAAACGGTCACCCATCTATTTTTTCGACCGCGCTTACAGATGCTTATCATTAGAGTTGAGATTTATTATTTTATAAATTATATGGATCACGGAACCCTCAGTGCTCGAGTCCGACTCCTACTTGCTTGGTTTAATCTGGCATTATTTATTTTGGAGGAGGGCCTGGTACAAAATAAATAGTAATAGTCCCGTTTAATATACAATGACAGTAAAAAAAAACACTCAACTCACCTGTTTCATATAAAATCCGATTGAAGGGATAGACGATCCAAGTATCGTCTGGTAATATTTTTGTTGGCAGGCACTTTATCAGACACTTGTTGAATTTTGAAACTATTTTATGTGGAGGCTAAAGGCACTCCTCAAGTTTACGAGTAATCCACTCCTTTGACGCTCAAACTACCCAAAATACCGCCAATACTCCCATCACAATCGTCAAACTCAACCACCTTGTACATTATCAAGATTACTAAAAAAAGAATAGGTCGTAGGTATTCACTTGCACACTATTTTGTTTGTGTTATAGAAATAAACTTCAAAAATCTCTTCTATCCTTTGAAAAAACAAAAAAAAACGTGAGCACACAGAAAGCACGCAACTACATCAAAATTATCAATACAAAATGGCCGATTTAGCCGGCCGGCCGGCGAAATTTAGGACTGTTGATAAAATATCGATATATCGAAATATCGATATTATTATTTTGAAATATCGATATTTATTACTAATATTTTTTTAAACGATATATCGATATTTCGATATTGAAATGTAGATATCGATGGTCGATATTTTTTTAAAATAAATTTTAATTTTTAATTTTTTTTCGTTAATTATTTAATCGCTAAAATTTTGGATCGATAGTAGGCATTTTACTCCCGTGCTATCAGAAATAGCTGTTAAATATTTAATTTCTTCTGCTACATCTGTAGCATCTGAACGAGTTGCTTCTACAATCAATCTTTTAGTGCCTAATAATCGTAGTAGTCAAACAGCTGAACATATAAAACAAAGAGTATTTTTAAAAACTCTTACTGAAAAATATTGGTACACATAATTGTCTTATTTAAATTAAACAATAATTACTAAGAACTATATATAGTTATAACCTAACACTTTTATACATTTATAATTTAATTTGCTTACTAAATATACTGGACTATAAACTGTGTAATCATTTTTGAGCTGCCTTACGATTATTTTTTTTAAATAAAGCCGATATATCGAAATATCGATATTTTTTTTCGATATATCAAACTCCGATATTGATATATTTAAAAATATCGATATATCGAAAATCCGATATTTTTAAAAATATCAACAGTCCTACGGCGAATGTTTGGCGACTCGCGCGCGTGTCAAGTCAAGGTTGCATCACCCGCGCCCGTCCCGCCCGCGGCCCGCACCCCTTTGTAAATTAGTTGGTTGTTGGTTGGCATAATACTACCTATTTTCATGTTCGAAAAAAACATTTGTAATAAAGCATGTAAAATTATTCAGGGATCATAATATTTTTGTTATATAAATAACTAAGTATAAATTACTCATATTTATTTGAACTAAGCGTGATGTACTGTACGTGTTGATACGTAAATTACACGTACTACTTACATTCATCGAGACTAATTTCCTAGTTTTTTTTTTTTAAAACTGCCTTTTCTAAAAATGTAACCTAGCTAGATCGTTTTTTTCTCCCCCGAAACCCTCTGCATATTAAATTTCATGACAATTGTTGGAGCCGTTTCCGAGATTCAGATTATATAGGTATTAGATTATTAGGTATTATATTAGGTATTAGATTGTTTTGTGTTATTTTGTTAAAATATGACGATAATTGTATGAGCAGCCCTCGTATGGATTTTCGGTTGAAAATCCAACTAAAGCCGCGGTCAGGCCTTTGTTTTATGTTCGTATAAATTTTCTGTTGGGAACGCTGATCGAAACTGCAGTTGGGCCATTGTAGGCTGCTGGTATGAATTTTCGGTTGGAAAACTGTGGTAAGACCTTTGTTTTATTTTCGTATAGATTTTCCGTTGGGAATGCTGAGCGAAACCACAGTAGGCCCATTGTAGGCTGCTCGTATGGATTTTTGGTTGGAAATCTAACCAAAACCGGCAGTAGGGCTTATGTTAGATATTTGTATGATTTTGCTGTTGCAAAGCCTACCAATTAGTAGTGAGGCCATTGTTGGCCGTTCGTTAGATTGTCACAAACAACTGTTGGCACCGTTGGCCAACGCAAAATGCTACTAGGGTTACCTGGAACAAAATAAGCAACATGAAAATTAAGAGGAAAAGAACAGATTTTAGAAAACCAATGTCGATTCCATTCCCGACGAGCTGAGTCGGTCAGCGGACAGATCGAATAGATTCGATACCGGAAAGATGGGATGAGCTTACGGAGAAATTTCCGATGTCGAATCAGAGTGTTTTAAAATATTCCTGCTAAGTGCCAAATTTCTTCGCAATTGGTTGTGCTAAGTGAGTTTTTAGTTTGTATATTCATGGTAGGATTATAGAAGAGAAGGGAAGATGTAAACTGTCACATTATTATAGCTCTCTTGTAGAAAAGAAATTGGATGCTGGAACACGCGCAGTGAATAGTCCTGTAACATCTATGGCGTGATGATTATCTTTTTATTTAAATTCATCATAACTATTGGCTTCTTCGTTTCTAATTACAAAAAAATGTTTTCTTTGTAATCATAATATTATCTGTTTTATAGGTAGGTACCTATTAACGGTCGCAAATCCCGGGTTGCTTTATCGGCTTATCAAATTAGCGTTGCGAAACGGCGAAGAATATTATGACGTTCAAATACTTTGTGATAAAAATCTATATTGGAAATATAATTTTGTAACAATAAGGTACTTTTATGAAATAAAATACAATAATAATGTACGGTTCCGGATTCTAAAAATGCTTTCCAACCCTACATCATAATTTTACAAATAATTGTAAATAATATTAATATATTTTAATTATTTTATATTATTAGGTAACCAGTTAGTAGTCCGCGTTGCGTCGTAGAAAATATTACATTAGGTTTTAGCAAGATTTTAGATTTTAATTAGGTAGGTATGTACCTACCTACTTACCGACGATTATAAAAAGCCATCGATTTACGGAAAACTAATCAGTTGGTCACTGAAGCATAATACATAGCTACCTAGATTCTTAGTGAGCTGATTGGATATTATACTACCTATCCGTAATTCGAAGCTAATTACAATAGCGTAGTTTCCGTTTCTATGACATTTCTACAACTGGTTTCCCTCCGTTTGCCTCTAGTACTCATTATTGATAGTAATCTCCAAATAGGTTGTTATTACTTTTTGTCACGTTTTTGTTACCTGGCGTTTTGATTTTGAGTCCTAAAAATTATGATATAGAATTTCGTCGCCATAAGCACAAACGTCGCTAAAGGCTAAAGTTCCAAAGAGATACGGTGTGCCAATGAACTTAAAGTTTCTACCTTTTAAAACTTCTTTAGCTGCTTGGTAAAAAACAGCCAAGGTGACGCGACAAGGATAGAAAGTGAAATCTATTTAAGTGGTACCGTTTACTGATTGCATTTAGAAGCTATATTTACTTATAGTTCTACCATTTACGTACTTACACATTTATTTACTGTTTTTTGTTGTTGTGTCAGTAGACACAAGTAGATACAAAAAGCAGATAGGCATTTAAAATTGGTGTCTATATATATAAGAATATCGTCATGATTGTAGAGCTTCTCTGCATTTGCCCTGGCCGTATGAAATTTATGTAGGTAGGGGAAGAAAAAAAACGGAACCCTTAAGCGTTATCCACACATTTCCGGGTACCCGGCCCTGCCGTGTCCCGACAGGGACGGGGAAAAATCGGTTACGTACAATTAGTACGAACTTGTTCGCACAACACACAACACCGTGTCAGGGGTGTCCGGGTACTTCATAGTGTAACGAACAACTCGGAACACGGATAGCCCTACCTAATAGCCTAGTACCTAATAGCCGGCGAACTCTGTATCCTTAGATGTCAGTTTACTGTGTGCCTATTGATAGACCTACTGACTGACTAGAGACTCTGATTAGCTCTTGGATCGGATGTCTTGAAATGTGCTTTATTATGTTAGCAAAATAATAATAATAACAGCTGAATAAGTAGGTGGTTGGCTAATAGGTACTTAGAACGTTGTTTTACATTATGGTAAATACGTAGGTACGCTAATATTTCTGTTTACGTAACGCAAGTTTACATCCGATTTCCACTCTCTCTTTAAGATCTCTCTGGTAAGGAACTGAAACTAGCAGAACCGCCCGTAGTAACTGACTGCATATGTTATCTAGCTAGGCTAATCTCTAAGTCTTACATTATCGAGTCAAACTCAGTCATTGTAAGTTACTCTATGATATTGGATTTTGCTAGAGTACTATTACGTATTCTGTGGTAGAGTTTGAGTCCGCGCCGCCCGCCGCCGCCCGAGCAGCGCCGCGAGCCGTCGAGCGGTTTCTCTAACGGAGACTAAGCTAGCCTAGCCTCATTTGACCACAAATCACGCAGTGACAACAGACAGGTTACGAGAAATACCCACTCATTTGCTTTCTAAACATTCGAGTCATTTTAATGGCTTCCACGTTATTTACTTTACAACACTTAATTTCAATGAAAGGAAAAGGCTGAAACAAAGCATTTATGAAATAACCCATGACTGGGGGACGAACGATTGTATTTCAATGAAAAACAAAACTGCATGAATAACATGATATTGTTCGTGGATTTTCTTTTCTTTTTGACAAGATGTAGAGTTGAACGTGTTTAAATTGTAATTTAATTTGCTTTGTTTTACACTTTAGTGTTTGAGAATGGATTGCAAAATGTTCTGCTGTAGGTACCTATCTATTTAATACCTGCAGATAAGAAGTCGTTCGATGACTTCAATGTACCTACTCTATAAATACATAAATAATTGTCAAAGCAATCAGATACAATCTAATACTGCGTGTGATCGACATAATCCTGACACTTTTAGTCATTTCTATTTTCATGGAATATGTTAAGAATAAAACTATACTTGTCGAAATATGAATGTTAAAATAAATATCTAGCGGTAAAAATGTGTAGTAAATAGTACCTACTCCTATCTAGGTTACTTAGCTAGTTACGAATCTCGAATGACACCCTGACCTAAAACTATTTAGGATAATCTAGATCATGGACCTTTTGCTATAGTCCGAATAGGAGTTGATGACTTTCACCCGTGTTAAACGCTATACTTTTCATTTCGAATATAAGGAAACTTAAAAAAATAGTAAGAAACACACTTTGGGAAAATAATTTTATTTTCTTGTCTGCTCACCACTTCATAACATAATTAATTATCTTTTGCTTTAAAATATCTGGTAAATGATTTTCGATTAAGTAGGTACTGTATTTGCAATTTGCATCGTCTTTAACCGAATCTCGGGTCAACATTCATAATCACTTGAACTCATTTTTAATCAAATATTAGTCTATGAAAACAAGATTTTGAATAGCTTACAGAGTTAATTTCCCAATTGTACAACATACGCAAAATATTATCCAATTATACCTACCTAGGTAGAGAGGCCACCCAGTTGATAGCGGGGCTTAGGAAAATTAATAAGACTGAATGATATGATGGAGTAAAGTAAACAAAGACGATTGTCTCGCTAATAAATGTAAGTATAATTAATAACAAAAGTATTATACATTTTACAATGATCCATTGTCAACTTATCTATCGGGTATACAAAGGAAATGCAATTTCCTTAGATTTACGTACTTATGTTTCATAGTGCATATTTCCACGAGGAAACATTTTGGCCATGACGGCTTTCTTTCTGAACAGACTCTACCTAACTTCTGCTGAATTCCTACACCAGGTTATTTATTCATTTGTTAATTGACCGTTGAATAAGAAATAGAACTAGGTACAGAAGGCTAATTCCCTAATAAAGTCCTACATCAAAGTTTTGTTATGTTGGTACCTAATACCACGGCTATTATGACATATAGGTACTATAGTATAAGTTAGAAACTACGTGGGTATAACGGCATTGCCACAAAGATTTTTCTAGAAAATATTACATTCGTTCGCAATCCAATCTTGGGCTCCAACTGCAAGTCCTCTCAGTGTAGATCTATCTATTTTAGGAGTAGATAATCGTAGTTTTATATCGTATTGAGAAGTGAATGGTACATTTGGAATAATTGTGTCTTAAAATTAGCTCTTTTTCAAATTCAACCCTCATTTATTCAGTTTGAAAGATACAAATGACTCTACCACCGGTTCGGAATACATTTCAAATGCTAGGTTACTATTTTTAACTAGGCAATCACTAAGCAATTAATTGCTTTTCCAGTTATTGATTTTCAGCGATCGATACACATTATGTGCGTATCATCAATGATTGTGCCTTTCAAATTTCTACGTTACTTAGTTTTTGAGAAAATCGAAGGTGTGTACAAAATCGAAACGCTGACTTTATAGCCGTTGTAACGTTAATATAGGGTCATTAATTAGCACTAGAGTTAATAATATAATCGATTGTTAGACGAGGTCAAAATGTTAATAGTTTTGTCAAAAACGACGTTGTGTCATTGTAATTTGTATCCGCATACGTCATTTTGTACGCCTTTCTAACCTATGCCTATGGTGATTATTTTTATGATCAACCTTCTATGATGCATGTACGTATTTATGAGATAATTTTCCTTACTCAATTAAATTATAAGATTTATGATCTTCTTCAGATACATCGTTTATGAAATTTCACGGCCTACATGGTATATAAGCCCGACCTATGATGATTAAAATGAACATAATAGGTAGATATGTCAGTGGTATAAAATTAAAGATATCAGGTACTTTGGTTGTTGTTGTTGCAGTGAACGATGTTTTTTTCATTCACTGGGTTGTTGATTGTGTTGCTTTACATTTCACCATATTAATAGCACAGTTAAGTATACATTTCTGTTTGTAGGCCTACGTACTTATGAGATTTACGTTTGTCTTTTTAACAATTTGTATGTTAGTTATACATTGCCAAACATCTGTTGTAACGGAAAGAAATTGCGAGAGCGTTTGTTTATGTATTTGGTTAGGTACTATAGTTGTACAAAATGCAATTAAGACCGTCCACCCACGATGACTCGTTCGTGATGATACACGTGCCGCTTCAATAAACCATTCATAAATCAAATTGAACCAATAGCTATCATTCAATCTAAGACACGGCCATTACATCGGCGCAAACGCACTTGATATGCATCGAATCATATGAGTGAGATGCATTTGTGAGTCAGATTGATGATGACCATAAGTTTAAGAAATATCACGTACTTATAATAGTTAATACTTATTTAATTGAATGTTTATTATACTAAATGTTATCAGCTATGGTGGCTCAATGGTGAATGAATCTAGTATATCCCTCCAAACTTGAAGGGATAATAATCAAATCACTGCCCCACCTTTGAATTCAACCTGCAAGCCCTTGCGGGTTGAATTGAAAAGACATGTGAAGTCCGACGATTACCGCAATAAGCTAGAATAAAAGATCTAAGCGAACAGACAGCGGAAGCGACTTAATTTTATACTATGTAAAGAAGTATGTAGGGATGACGTTGTAAGGTTAACTTTAACTTGTCCGCAATGACGTTAGTACTTGACAAACATGTACATGCAAATAAGTAGTCGTAGCGAATTCGGTGTACACAGATGGTATGGTATTGGCGCAGCATACAATGGCTGTCGGTCGGACGTCACTAGGATGTACAGCATTAGACGAGGACAATGGCATACCGATTCGAGGTGATATGTTGAGATAATTGGAATTCAGAAAATACCGCGGCTTTTAGACTGAGCGAGCGTCAAGGCATGTCATGCACTGTTTCCTTAACCCTCTGCGACTGACGTGGTACCTACTAGTGTGACAGATACCGCGAAAATGAAGAAGTATTTTTTTAAATGTTGACTCCCGCGTTCTCAGTACTATAATGTCTTTGGACTTGGGTTAGTGAGCCGGGAGCGTACCGGGGAGCGTACGAGGTGATTTTGAGACTGTGTTATTTTGTTTGAACCAATGCTATATAAGTGCTATATCTAGAAAATAGGTAGGTCTACAGCGAAGGTTAACATACTATGAAAAATACTTAGTTCATAAACCTTTGAATTAAGTACCTAGGTACTTATCTTAATTACAAATATCCAAAAATATCAACTCAATTAAAATTATCTATTGTTATTAATTTCAACGAGTGTGCCATTAGTGACTGGAATGTGTTGCGTGCAATAGGTAATTGTTAGAACCCGGTATTAAATATCGAATACACACACACCACTAATAAAGAGTACAAGAACATTTAAGGATTTAGGACAATTTTTAGTGTAATTTTTATTTAGTAGCTCCCCTTTAAGTAGTATAGCTACATGCAATGTCAGGCAGTTGCGGAACATTGAACTGGTAGTTTTAGCTAAATTTAAGAGTCACGATGGCCGACTAACCGACTTGATTTGGTTTGCAACATGGTGCAAAATGATAAAAAGAAAAATAAACGAGTTCAAGAAGTTCGACGAAGTAGCGGTACACCGCTGTTACGGTTTTTGAGTGACCATGACGCACTAAGCGAGGCACACTTACCAGGATAATAAAAGATAAGGATAATGCTAAGATTAAATACCCAGAGTGCAGTTTTTTGTGTAAGTCACCTGTGCTTATTAGTTTTTTAGACTTCAGGTCCCACTCATTTCTCAATTTAAAGCCGGCTAGGTACCTAAAGCCCTAAATTCCATGCGTTGGTACACTTAACTTCTAAACAACTTCGATAGAGCGACAAAGGATTCTTCAACTCCCGAGTTTGGATGAACCTGGAGAGTGGAGGGAGATATCTAACATACCTAATCAAATTTTAGCAGGAAAAGTATAGGCGTACAACTATCTGTATAGTACAGTCAGGGTAACGTTTTCGTAGTAGTAAGTTTTTGCAGGGGGCCAATGTTTTAATTAGACATGTACTAGCCTAGTGCATTCTCACTTCAAAACGCTAGAATTTTGCTGCTTCGTTCAACGATTAGGTGCTACTTACCGAGGCTACTAACTCGCAATGAGAAGGCTCAATAGGGCATTTTTCCACCTTTTATTTCAAACAACAAAATGTTCTAAGTATGCATCAGTAGGAATTCCGGATCTGTCCACTTTATATTCATAATAATGTAATTCGATTTCATTTTATACATAATGCCATGTCTTTGTAACATTGAAAATTTCCTGATGTTGACTTTTGCCACGGTTTTGGTATATGTATGTACAAATGTAATTGGCCACGTGACAAAATATTATTATAATAATACCGTGTCGATGAAAACGTGAGTATCTACCTACCATGTAGCGTACTTGTTGCCGCACGGCACAATAGGAATTTTATTAGACCTACCAAACTGACCCACCAAAACGCGTTTGATAATCTTTGTTTGTCATATTTATTTTTGTACACATCTTTATTTAGGTTTCATTTGACTGAGCCTGCGCGCTTGGTGAACAATATGGCCTCCCCTTTTCTCTCCTAATAGGTAGGGGAAGCCCGTGCAAGTTTCCTCAATCAAAATTCGGGAATTCGTTATTATTATAACTCTATGAATGATAGTATCTATGGCTCGTATTTTTGAAAATTATTACTTTTTGTAGGTCCCTCGCAGAATAAGATGATGAAATGAATCAAAAAGAGACACAGACAAGGAGACTTTCTCATGTCATAACGGTCGTCATAGCGTGCCGGTAGTTTAACAGACTCATCCTTAGGAATTTTATCATTAGCAATATCTTACTTATTAAAGTATTAATGACTATGAGAAAAACATGTAGCGCACCAGCACCAGCATCGTACCTAACCTTGAGCAGCGTCCTCGACTGTACCTACTATCTTGCCTATGCAAGAGCAATTAATTCACTTACGGAGGATTGTCATTTAAGTTACCTATAGGTATTGCTAATTGCAAATGGAATGAAAATTATTGTTGAATATGTACGTTACGTTACGTTATATTAATACAGATATAAGAATTAACTATGATATTTTTGCAAAATAATAATTACTGCAAAAAAGAATCATGGCGGATTATTTACAAAATAAAACAAAAGAGTTTAGAGACCCATAAAATATATTCTAAGTAAACAATTAGACGACGACGCGTCTGTAGAAACGAGTACAACTTTGTGGAATATTTTACTTAGGTGGGTTTGTGTGATTGGTTGGTTGATTTCTCACAGCAGAGTAGAAGGTAGGTAAAATTATCTCGTATTAGAATTATGGTGGTTATTATCATAATCTATATTATACATACATAGATACATAATAATAACTCACTCATTCGAATCGAAAAGTCGCGTGTGCAGTTGGGAGGACGGGGTCCGAATCACAAGGGGCCGAACATTGCCCCTGCAATGCAAAGATTATTTTTATGTGAGGTTCAAATTGCAGGTAGGTTACTTGGGTTCCAACCACTATCTAACGTACCAACCTATTTTTTATATTTGTCAAATGTCTTTACACATTTGATTTTATTTAGTAAAACTGATAATAAATGAAATTTCTTTGTGGTATACAAAAAGTGTAACCTGTAAACGGCTCAGCATGTTGATAAACCAGTGGTCTTCTTTTGGGAGTGTTGGGACCGTTTCGTGAGGACGTGATGTCAAGGGCCAAACATTCATTACAATTGTGGTTGTATACACCTTCTGTCAGGTTCTGCATGATTTGTTTAGCCAGTTTGACCTCTGATTATGGCAGGATGTGCACATATGTAGCATTCATCCAAGGGGAAATCTTTTGTTCTATACTGTGCCTGCTAGCGGTGATTACGTACTTATGACAGCCCATAACCATACTTGAGCCAAAAAGAGACAAGCATATTTAGACAAGGAGAGGCAATCTCATGCCGGCCATGCCGCTAGTTGTGTGGTAATAAGAATTTACGATTGTAGTAAATATTGTACATATAGAGATCAGATAGTGCTGTCGACGGGTGACGATTAGACTTATCCTTTTGTTTGACTCATATAAGTTTTATTATTTAGGGTACGACAAAGTCCGATGTAAGAACGTAAGTAGATACAATAATAACTTGTTAGTCATAATTTCAGTGAAATCAACTGTTTGTTTGTATTGTGTACCTATGTACCTACTTACAACAAAGTTGACATTATACCTAGATAATAAGTAGGTATTTCGTAAAACACCTCTATACTACGCACGTAATGGAGATTCCTAAGCATATTATGATCTAAATTAGAGATCGGTCCTGTAAAAAAATATGCTGATGAACTGTATTTGAACTGTTAAGTTGTATTCGGAGTCCGGTCTTTGAACTCATCCAAGAGCGAGATGCAGAGATTATATTAATGGCAAGAAATAATAAAGCATCGATTCGATGTGCAGCAGCTGTCGTCGCTCGGTTGGCTGACACGCAAGACATTGCGAGAGTCTGTCTATAATAGGGGCGGACTCAGGTAAATGTCTTTGTAAGTCTACACGTTGACCTTCTCAAGAAAGTATTTGTATGGGTACATTTTTTAGAACCTCTATATTATATTGGTTCTTAACAACCTGTTTCTAGATGTGAATATAGTTGAATTTAAAGAAAGTTGAGATTACCTATGTCAATACGCCGCGGCTTGAAGGTGTAGGTAGGTAAGTAAATGAGCGATGATGTGAATGAATGACATTGAACTGCTTGTCGAGCGTTGATAAGGGGATGTATGTGTACTTGCTTACCTATATGTGCGAGGTCGATGATGGGGATTTCGCAGCGCGAGAGCAGGGTCTCCTCTTGCGGGACCGCCATTGTAGTCGCCTGCTGGAGCCGCTCTGATTCAACACTCGCGTTCAGCTAACACTCTTATTCCTTATCACACGACTTCCACAGTAATTAGCAATTAGCGATCGCGACACCGAAAGATAATTTAAGGTAGAGAAACGATAGATAAGCACTTAACACCGTAAGGTAACAACTTAACGTTAAAGTTTATTGAAGTTGTGAATGGTCTTTTGATTACCCCTGGTATAGAAGCGTTCAGAACTCATTTGCATAACCTTGTAGTTCCTGCTCGAGGCGCCCAACGATCTGACGTAGCAGCAATAAGCTATACTGACTTGACACATTAAAAATTGGTTTCCGTTGCTCTCTCGGTAAGTAACTAGGTATGTGGTAACGTTGGTCCCGCGTGTGCGACCCGACGGCGTCGCGCGTCCCCCGTCCCTCAAAGCTGGCGAGTTTCGAATATCTCTCGTCGAATAAACTGGCTCACCGTGTGCGATGAGCGTTACCCTGGCGTCCAAAGGCGGCTCTCACTTGTATATCATCGCGCACACTTTCGCAACCGAGTGGTGTGTTGAAACAGCTCTGCCTTGACCACGCTGCGGTGTGGAGAAAGCGTATGTTCGAGACGTGTGCGCGGACCGCACGGCGTTCGGAGTAACACTGAATGGCTGTATTTATGTATGTAACGGCGCGGCGCTCGAGCACCCACTCACTACTTGACTGACTCACGCAGCCTCGTTTGTGTCTGTGTGCGCCTCACTTCGCACCACTTGTGTCCTGCCCTGCCACCGTTCGAAGCGTTGCCCCTTGTCGACGCCCGCTGTAACCTCGTCATGCCTGTGCCATGGCGTTCACTTACTTTAAAATATGTGCAAGATTACTAGAAAAATACAATATTATTTTTGCACCAAGATGCTTCAAATAATAGTAGATTATGCACTAAGGGGATAAAGCAGTGTCTTATGTCACGGGCGGCATAGTGGATCCTGAGCGAACGAGGGACTCTAGTTTACTCCGACTCTAGTTTTCATACGAAATATTTAGTTGACGTTCCATATTCAAATCACATTATGCACCAGTAGGTCATAATGAAATTTAGTACAATTTACCCTGCTAGATCTCAGACAGAGCTATAATGACATACTTTAGGCCTTTAGTTAGGTTAGGTTTGCATGACATATAATTTGACGTGATCGAGCAGGTGGTATGAAAAGCATATTATGCTGCATGATGAAATTATTATTATCTCCTTAGTTCGATAAAACAATAGTTTATCTATCTCTCACAATGTATAGAATTCTTAAAAAACACAAGCTAAAGCTAACTACTTGTGTCGCCATCTATATTTAATTACGTACAAACTTTAATTGTGGCGCTAAGGCGCCACTTGAACGCATACACAATTATAATTTTAACTGAAGTCATTTTCATAAATATTGATGTGGCTAGGGATGGCATAAAAATAAATTAACAACTTGCATAGAAAATACTGCTTATCCAGTCAGGCGGCGCCGGCGCTGACAAATAAAAAAAAATGAAAGTCTAGGAAAGTCGTGAAAAGCAACTCTTTTGCAGGCGAATCTTGTCCTTATTGACTTTAAAAACGTTATTATTATAATTCTTATATTTTCCTGTCAAGGTTGAAATTTAAATAACATTTAAAAATAATAAAAGCGTAACGGAAACTACTTGTTATAAACAAAAGCCATATGTCAACCAAATTGTTGGGCCAAATACGGACAGCGACGCCAGGACTGGTAAAAGTGCACGATTTTTATGTTTACTATTAGCTTAGAATAATTAATACGACTATTAGCATAGAATAAAATACTACGTACAACAACTATTAGTATGTATGAAAATTTCAAAAATTAAGACCTCTTTTATGTATACCTCCAAATATTTTGTATTAATTTAATTAAATAAATAAATGATGAAATACTTAAAATTAAAGTGAGATTGTTTTATTTATATAGAGTTGGTAGCATTAATTTACAGATGTGTGTGTGTAGCATGGTTCATTTGAGGCATCTCTCGAAGTAAGATGAGCCGACGTATCCACCGCGCATGGCTCTTTGCACATGTTGTTCGAACAACCGTCGGTTGCTCTGAAGCTCATCTGCCGCTTCTTTATTTAGAGGATCTTCTGGATTTGGTTCCTAAAACATTTCATTATAATGTACATCAAAAAATCAAAACAACTTGTAAGTTATTTGACTAAATATTTATATTATATCTATATATTTCTAGCAAAACAGAATTTAGTATGGAATCTGAGTTTATTATCTCTATGATCCTAATATTGTAATTCTTTTTCTCTCTCAAAAATAAAGCATTTGCGTGACCCCTGGGGGGCAATCACGTAACATTGTTGCAGTTTCAATAAGTTTTTGAGTGAAATTGGTTAAATATAGCGGTTTTCTGATCACTTTTAACATTTTGGTAACTAACCATATTCAAAAAGTGCTTGATTGCTCATGGAAACTTTTCAAAAATGCCGAGTGGCCACCATCTTTATAAAGGGATATCAAAATACCTGGTCGAAGATCTCGTGACCAGAATGCTGGCGTATACTTGGGTCAGAATTAGCATTGCCATCCAATGTGGCAATGCCACTAGTATTCTGGGAATGATGCCTTCTGACAGCGACTTTTTCATTTAGTTTAGTCCTTTTTATATAAGTAGTAGTTTTTAGTTTGTCTTGTTGAGATTCAAAATTTAAAGATAGAAATTGATTGAAACTCATTGCAACAAAGTTACGTGATTGCCTCACTGGTCTTTTGACTAATTTCTATGATCTAGTTTAAATCATAGACAGACACTGATTAGAGAAGGAAGACAAGTGATAAAATACAAACCAGGAATAAATACTGCAACCCATAAACAATGGAGTTGACTGTGAGTACTGGTTTCCAGTCTTCTCTGAGTATATTGAGGCACACATTACCCTCAAGGTCTATGTTGGGATGGTATACGGCTGTTTCACATTTCACCTTAGGCGGTTCATGAGGATAGTTTGGTCCTACCTGTAATACAATCATAAATATTTGATTTAATTTATTGCTTACCAGTATTTTATTAGTATACACAGAGATGTAGAGCATAGCATTCTTTCACTCAAAAAGCCACTTGAATGGGAAAGTACATCCAGCCCTTCTCATCGTGAATACCACAGCCAAATAAATAAAAATACAACGGAGACAGGTTGCCAGAACCCATAGGGTATATAACCGTGTGTGAAGAATGTCCCAGGTTATTTATTCATTTATTATGTTTGTAATAATTATTTTGGCAGTTGGCAATTGCAACAATATATTCCAAAAGGTTATTTGTAATAACTTTTCATTTTACATAAATGACATAGGCCTTAAAATAGAAAAAACACTAATCACCTTCGTTATGCTGATGACACAAAAATATTTACATCTGTTAAATTGATGATTGTATTAAGCTACAAGAAGATTTAAATGTATTATGCCATTATTGTGTGACGAATCAATTGTTCCTGAACATTAATAAATGCAATGTTATATCTTACATCTAACTCATGCAAAATAACCAGTGGTGTGCACGTAGGTATTAAAGTTTTACCCCCATGCTCGTCGATTACCATACTATGATTACCGTACTACGGCAAGCAACACATAATAATATAAGTTTCAACTACAATATAAAAGGGAAAACCCTTAATAGAGTTACTAGCATTAGAGATCTAGTCATAACAATGGACTTGAAACTTTCGTTTAATCTTCTTATCAATCACATGTTGAGTAAAGCATTTAGTAGATTAGGATTAATTCTTAGAATTAGTAGACCTTTTAGTAAAATTATTGTGCTTAAAACCTGTATTTAGCATTTGTTCTGCAGCACTGTATGGAATCCGTGCTACCAAATACACATCAATAGAATAGAAAAAGTACAAAAGAAATTTCTGAAATCCCTGAACTTTTGCAGCAATACTACTAATGATCCTTAGAGGCACTCATTGAAAAGATACAAACTACTTTCACTTTCCAATAGAAATAAGATGTAAGACATTGTTTTCTATACTAATAATCTATAATAATATTATAAAGCGGAAAGATTTGATTGTTTGTTTGTTTGCATTGAATAGGCCGAAACTACTGAACTGATTTGAAAAATTCTGTCACTAATAGGAAGCTACATCATTCCTGAAGGTTATAGGCTACTTTTTATCCCGGGAACGCGAGTGAAACCGCGTGGAACAGCAAGTCCTTTATAAAATTCAAAATAATTTAATTGACTCTCCTACGCTCCTCTCTAAAATACCCTCAACAGCTCGTGCTCATCTTTCAGTGTGCTCCTCACATTCACCTTCACTCTTTCACTGAACTAAATAACTGTTCTGTTAATGTTATAGTTAAATATCATCATATTATATTTCTTTCACAAAATCCTACCATGTAATAAGATTTTTGTTTTCTTTTTACAACTATTTGTTGGCTATATAGGACTATATCTAAGATAATATTTTTTACTAATATTTATTTTATCATGTATTCAGTCAACTGTTTGTTTTTGCCAAAATAAATAAAAAACAAAACATAAAAATCTTATTAAACTAAGGTTTTACAGTTTTTGAATGCTAAAAACTGATTTTTACCTTAAAACTAAATACAAATCTTCCTCCTCTGTAAAAGCCTTCATCTGGACATATGATAAGTTTGAAATTAAGTAAATCATCTGGGTCTGGGAACTCTGTGCTACAAGTTTTAGGCAGGTTCAATTCATTCAAATCTGAAAATGGATGGTAAATAGAAAATTTTAAGTTATTTTACATATAGAAATGATTACTGATCAACTGATGAGTAACTATTGCTATCAATTATAAACATCTTACAACATATTTCATTATGTTACCTAAAATAAGTAATTAATTATTCAGCCCTACCAAATCAAGTGACTAAACGAATACTAGACGAAAGGGGCATTATCAATAAGAAGAACAATCAAACAGATTATGCTTTCAGGTAACTAGATATAATAAACAATCGATAGGAAACAAAGATTTTGTAATTAACGTGAACTGAAGTGATGAGACATATTTTATAGCAACTAATATGGAAACACATTAGTTGCTAACAAAGATTTGATAATAATAATCTACTCTACTTTTAGTTGAATACAATGTACCTTTTGTAATCCGCAATTGAGCAGCTGAGGCTTTTTTTTGTGAACCTCCTGCTCTGGCCGAGCCTTCCTCATCCTTTTTTTGTTGTTTTAATGAAAAAAGTTTAATCATTGTCCTAACTAATCAATAAATAGAAATTATTAGAAATAAAACCACGATTTATTTTGACAGCTTATTTTTAAAGTTGTAAAAAAAAACTAAACTTCAAGACTTCAATAATTTAGGACAGTTTGCAATTTCAATAAAATGTTTTGCAGAATTTGTTGTTATTTAATAGGCAAATTAAGACCAATCCCGTACAAGCATTTATGAAGTCCGTGAGTTTTTCCGGTATATATTGTCTTTGGTGAGTGCCTCAATTTGAGTTTGAGATGTTTCAAATTTCAAAATAACTTATATTGTCTTTTTAGAAAATAATGCTGACAATTTGACATCGACAACATACCTATAGAGCGCTATACACGGTTGAAAATCCCATCCCACCAAACTGTACCATAGTTTATTTAGTCTGTAGTGTGGTCGAAATGGTCGACACAATGGTCGATCGATTTGTCTATTTTTTATTTTGGGTATTTATAATCATACTCATAATCAGTAAATATATATACAACGATTCTTGTCGCAAATCACACGTTGATAAACTTACCATTAACTGATCTGCAATTAGCAAAAATCTAAACGAGTGCGGTATGCGGTAGTTTCCACACAAAAAAAAGAAGTAAAATCTCCTTCAAAGTCAATAAAATTAATATGGGCCCTTGGAGCGATACCGAACCCAACGCAAAAATAATAATTAAAATTTGTTCATATGCAAAAAAGATACAACTGCATTGAGAATTGCCTCCTTGAAGGAGGTTATAAATATGCAGGAGCAATAGTTCTCAACTCAAGTTTCGTAGCCCTGGCTACCATGTAATCGCAAGGGAGAATTTAATACTGTGTATCCTACGCTTACGTAGTTTTTGTATCCTCTTTACTGTGTAACCATGAAAGTATAGTTGTATAATGAAGATATAGTTGGCAACACTGCATCGATTCTGTCAGTCAGCCATCTTTGACAGTTTTCTTCGTGGTAACAGATAAAAGTTTCCTTCGAAGCATTTTCCGGTTTTGGAATTGTGTACGTTCTATTCTATTTTTCTTAGAAAGAATTATGCCAAAGCTAATGTATTTGCCATTTGTTTGTACTTTGTTTTGAGGAGATGTTCGTTTGATTTGTTTCAAGATCGACTGCAGATTGATTCGTGTTTGGTAAAATCAAAATAATGATGGAACACAAGTGATTGAGAATAATACAAATTTAATTAAAATCTATTTAGGTATAAGAGATACGTTATAATATCAAGCAGGATGTCTAATGAAGATGTTATAGAACTGGGATCATCTGACGATGAAACTGAACCGGCACCTAAGAAGGTAATATACGACAAGATAACCGTGTGTCCTACGAGCGGGACGCAACTAAATAGCTAATATTAATAATAAATATCCTGGGTGAGACTTTACATAAGATCCCACAATAAGCAGATCTTGTACTACTTGTAAATATACATCGCACCTTACGGACGGAAGTGACCGAATCAAAAAATCTCAACTTTTGGGAATCGAGGATTAAAGTTTTTGAATGAGTGATTTCTGAATTACTTTCTATAATACATAGTTTTTTTTTATGAAACCTAGCCTTATTGTTTTACCTAATAACTATAGATCAGTTCCTTACAGCCAAACTGGCAAAATAGGTAAACAGTAAAGTTATAAATGTTAATAAGTCTTGTCCCTAATTATTAGCCCTAATCTTTTTATCTTCTCGTGATTACTTTAAAAAAAAAAAAAAAAACGTATCTGATCTCTATGACTGCTTTTACTTCTCACCAATCTTATCGCAAATTTTCTGTACCCTTCTTTTAAGTAGATACATATGCTATATGTATCCTACACGTGTATCCTTTGTCTTTATTATTGTTATTCGTAGTATATTTCCTGTATTGAAGTGTACTCTAGTATCTATTTTAATTTCAATATTTTATACATTCAAATCAGCTTACGTATATTTTAATATTTTGTTCTGTGTCATATTTAGTATATACCTACACATAGGTATATCGGTAAAACATGTTTTTTTGTAAGAACAGTAATAAATGGTCTTGCCATAATTTATCTTAACCTATATAAATCTTGTATGTTAAACAGATTTGATGTTAACTCATAAGAGCTTATTTGCATCGCGGAAGAATGAGCTGATGTCTACAACACAGGACTTCCTAGTGTAGACTCAGCTACAGCCACCTATATTGTGCTCAACCTAATATTTATTTGTATTACTTAATTACAATTTTCCAGACTGTAATAGGTTAAGTTTTTAAATGAAATAAATTATTATTATTATTAAAAAAAAAAAAAAAAAAAAAAAAAAAAATAAATTAAGATCCTTTTTTTAGAAAGGTGTCTTAAATGAGTCGCTTTTGGACTACTTATCAAGAAAGACACATGACCTAATTTAAAATGAGTCTGTTTTGTTTTTACCTCATCTAATAAATTTTACTTGTCCTAAGGAATAGGTCTCTTTAAAATAATACATAAGTAATTTCTAACATAAAAGCAACACAAAACAGACCTAATCTTATATCCATCACAGCTTTTGGTGTAAATTTTGGAGTGAAACTGACCTATAAAACTCACATACTTCAGATTCAGAACAAATAGACATGTTTTCACACTAATATTAGTCACACATACAAATTGAATCTACAACCTGTGGGGTGGTAGGTATTATTTTACATGCATATCAATGGGTCAATCTAAATAAATTTATATTATGTAACTATATTTCAATATGTTACACAATATCAAACTATGTTATTCCTTCTGCACTAAACAAATTCCCAAGAGTAAAATATAGCATTATAGAATCTATGTATTATTGAAATAATTAAATACTTTTGAAATAAAACAAAACTCATTATTTTAGATGAAACCACGGCCTAATGCAATGGTTCATATACCAAACAAACTACGTGGGGTGACAATTAAGCCAGTGAAAGCAAATACAGCTTCAATTCCAAAGGTATTGGCAGGCAAGCCAATCACAGTCACAAAAGCATTTGTTGGAAGTCCCATAACAGTTGCAAAATCATCTACAGTGAAACCAAATGCAACTACTAAACCATTAGTAGGAAAACCAAACCCAACTGCAAAAGCATTGGCAGGCAAATCAATCACTATAACAAAATTGCCAAATGTAATAGCAAATCCATATGCCATTATAAGCAAAGTGAATGGCAAACCAACACAAAATCAAATTTTTTCACCAGCAAGCAATTCTATAAGAACTTTTAACAAATCAGCTCTCAATTCATTACAAATAAAGAAGATTGTTCCACAGTGCAAAACAAACAAAAGCACTCCCAAGTTATTGGTAAACCCTATAAGGGTTCAAAGCCCTAGATCTCTCAACAATTTGCCACCAAGCATCACAGTAACCAGAACTTCAGCAGTAAAACGGACTGGTACTGCAAGTGTCTCTAATACCACTAAGAAAAAACGAAAGATATCAAAGAATAATATTGGTGATGTGTTAACTGTGGAGTTGGATGATGATGAGGTCCCACCTCCTACATCAAATCTTCAGTGGTACATGAGGCCAGAAGAAGTGGAACCAACAGAAAAAATTAATAATACGGAACCTAAGCCATCAAAGTTTATAGAAATTACTATTGAAGACAGTCCAATAAAACCTGCCCAAAATAAGAATCCGTACAACAAGATTGGTACTGAGCTAGCAATAACAATTGATGATAGTCCTGTAAAAAACATGATAAACAAGAATTGTCAATCCAGTGGTAGTGATAATGACAGGGTGAATGTGACCAATAACAAAGAACCTCACAGTAAAAAGAAACTTGAATACCCAAATCAGGTTAAACTTCATGTGAACACTGTTGAGATAGAAATAGAACCAATTGAAGTTACTTGTGAAATAAGCAAAACAGATCAAGCTGAAAATAATGACATTGGTGAGAATTTTGTAGAAATACAGGAGTCTCCAATAAAGAATGTGGAAGATTTTCAAACAAGTACACCAAAGAAAGATAACTTAACACAACCCCTGTTCAAACATAATACAAAAAAAGAAGAATTTGAGAAAAAAGTAGATACTGAAAAAAAAGCAGAATATGAAAAAAAAGCAGAAAATGAAAATAAAGCAGAGACTGAAAAAAGGGAGGAAGTTAATAAAAAAGATAATGATATAAATAGTGGAGAATTCCATCCTGTCTATCAAAGTTTTATAGATTTATGTTTCAAGTTGGAGGATTCAGAAGACATGAAGAAAATTGTTGAGAAAAAAATTAAGACTTATTATAGACAAGTACCAAAAACATATACAGAATCTGAGGAATTTATTGACATGGTATCAAGCAAAGTATTATCAATGAAGGCTGGACCTGAAAAAATGTATTTGTACATAAAAGATATTGTTGATGAATTGAACATGCAGAGGAAGTTAGTAAAAGCACAAATTTTAAACAAGGCCACTAGTAGTGCAGGTAATCCAATTACACAATATACAACTTGGAATATTTTACTCTGTAATATTTT
Source organism: Tethea ocularis (assembly GCA_963555595.1). Lineage (NCBI taxonomy): Eukaryota > Metazoa > Arthropoda > Insecta > Lepidoptera > Drepanidae > Tethea > Tethea ocularis. The sequence continues at coordinate 9,454,454 of OY741960.1, read as the reverse complement.
CGTTTAAAATAAATAACCTCAGGTTTCATACACTTTGTCCTGTCTATCATTACACTAGTTTAAATGTCTTTGTTCAAGAACTGCCAGTCCAATTCGAAAAACTTTTTGCATTACATAGCCCATTTGTTGATAAATGTTATAGGCTACATAACATCACAATAGCACAGATGAAACTGTGGGGTACCACTATTTCAAATATATAATGGCATTGAAATATAATTTGAGGTGTTAATAAATTTGTGTCTCTCTATTTCCAGAATCTGATAATTTTTTATATGGTGAAGATAGTGAGTATGATTCAAAACGACAAAGACAGATTCGTAAATTGGAAAAAACCCTAAAAAAACTGCATAGAGCAATTCAAAAGCTTGAAGAACAGGAGGTAGATTTCGATGATGAAGAGGACTCAGTTTATTTACTAACTGAAAGGTTTGTTGCATCATTTACTTACTAACTATTATTATGCATAATCAAATTATAATACCTATATATTTATAAAATTGTTGTTTAAGATAATTTATTTAATGATTAATCTGAATGATATAGATAGGCCATTAATCTAATTCTAAAAATATGGAATTGCTATGGATTACAGTGATTTAGAATTTTGGCCTATAACTTATGGTTTATTTACGTTTAAAATAATCATTCCATATATTATTTTGGACTCATATTAAACAATAAAAGTAGTATAATATCTTTTTGCTACTTAGATCAATATAACAAAAACTAAATTGCTTAATCCTTAGAAAATCTCTTTTGAGCTTGCTCTTTAGCTCTATGTATATAACATAGATATAAAAATAAATTGAAGCACTAGATAAATAAAGTTTAGTATTATGTAATTGAATACTATTGATACATTAAATCCTGATTTTGGTATACCTTGTTAAACATTTAATTTGTTTGTTTGTACTTTATTGGTAATAATTTTGTTTAACACAGTGAGGACAGCAGTTCTTCCAATAAGGACAGTAATCCAGTAGAGAAAAAGAGTAAACTGTTAAAAAGGTGTGTGTTACTATAGAATTGCATATAAATCCTTGTATGTATCACTTTTATTTGCAATTATAATTCTAACATATTTATTGATGTAATTGATTTATGTTATTAAACTACATATGAGTGGGCCCATTATTTTAATTATTATTATCCTTTTAGTGCTGCTTCATTTATTTAATTTTTTTGTTAAAAATCAGTCTTATGTATCATGTTTCTCATTTATTTATCTAGTGCTTAGTATATTTTTTTAAAAACTATGTATGAATTTTGGCCTGGCAATAACATATCAGGGTTGATTTCTTATAATTATAAGGATGAAAATACTCATGATCGTAAACAACTGTGTACCAATTAGAACATAATACACACATCAATATTGTCTAGGGGTCTTTTTTACATTTTTCATTAATTACTTTAAATTAATTAATATGTTTTCATGTGTAACATTTTTCCTCTCGCTTTCCTGCAAACTGTGGGAGTGATTTGGTGAAAAGGGATGGACAACAAAGGAAGCCGAGGAAGCGCTATTTAATTTGACTAATAAGCGCGCGCGCTGGTTTAGTTGGGTGATTTGAGACCATTCCACTTTTCGAGAGGTTCACAATTATAACGCTCGTGGCAGCCATTGGATTATCTCTTTCGTCAATTGTTGTAAATGCAAAAAAAAACTTTAAAAATTGCGAAAACCCAAAATGACATGATTTCTGCTTAAATTTTTGCCCCATACTGTTAAAAAAATATACTGATGGATGAAGAAATCTCTATAACAATGTTCGATTAAAACTTCTTTATAGACTAAAGATGATATGTGTATTTTAATTGCAAAGGGAGAATGAATCAAAGCACTAACACATGATGAAATTTAAAGTTTTGCTGTACCAGTTGTGGATGTTCATGAGTTAACCTGATAGTATTGTTTATATTGTAGGTACAAGGAGAGGATGGTCAGAGTGCACGCAAAGTTCTGTCAACTGACTAATACTAAAATGCCATCGGAACCACGAGTTCAGATCGACGCTCGTCCAGGGCAACCCACTGGACCAGCTAAACGACTTGAAAAGTGGGTTAACAAGAAGGTCCCTATTGGTGCACCATTACCATTCCCAGATTTCCATGATGTAATCAGATGTGTCAAGGAAGCGAATGAGGAAGATAAACTCGGGTGGAATGATGCCGATGTTATGGAAGAAGGTAATTTTTTAATACTATATTCAGAATATTTTGTTGTAATGTCGGAAAATAATTAATATTAATTTCTTGTTATATTACAGCGCGGGATTTATTTACGCGATGTGGAAAGAAACTACAGCGTCGTAGACAAGAAAATGAATGGAGATCGGCAGCTTCCAGAATATCCATAGATATGGATCCGGCTGAAAATAGTGAAGATTTGAGAAAACAATTAGACGCTAATCAACAGCTGGCTTTTAAAAAAGAGACTGACGTTTTGAATAAGTAAGTTTCCTTGTATTCAAATAGTTACTCGTATGGATCATATTTTTACTGAATTAGCTGTAAGTTTTCCTTTTTTTTCAAATATACTAAATAAATAGAATATTTTTATGTGGGGTCGTTATAATCCCAAATACATAGAGTCAAATTCTGCCCCTAGACACATTTGGTAAATTTTCGCAATTCTTCGTAGATTCGGATTTAGATGGACTAAGTCCACTTAAAAAACGTAGATATATTTATAAATTATTATTATTGTAGGTACGCTGATAGGCAGAATAAACTAAAACTAGAAGGTGAAGAGATAGGTGATAAAGAAGCAGACGAGTCGCCGGTTGAAAGTGAAGATGATGAGGCCAAAAATGAATCTTCTTTGGAAAATAAAGAAAAAAGAAAAGAAAGACTGAAAAGACTATTACAAGAAAAGTCTAAAAAGATTGCTGAAGAAAAAGAAAACCAGCCTACTGAAGCTAATGAACCCAAGAATACAAATGCTGAAAAGGATGATACAGAAAAAATTGGAGATGTTTCGATTATTAAAGATACTGAGATGAGAGAAGTAATCGTTGAAAATAATGATAAAGAAAATGCCTCTAATGAAAAGATTGACTTCTCTGACAATAACGATAAAATAGAAAAGTCCCATTCTATTAGTGATGACAGCAACAAATTGGAGTCAGATATTGACGAGCTGCATCTTCTACAAAAATTACACTCTGAAAGTGAAGCAGTAACATCTACGCTCGAATCTTCCGACTCCGATTCCCCAATTGCTATATCTGATACACTAGATTCTTGTAGTGATAATAAAAAGCAGACAAGTGACGTTATTAGTATTGAGAATTCAAGTTACTCTGAATCAGAAAATAATAAAGACGATAATAATATAAGGACTGATAAAATTGAATGTGTGCCTATTCCATGTAAAGAAATTGTCGATGCTAACGTCGAAATTGAGTGCTCCACTGCTGGTATTCAAAAGAAGCGCAATAATTCTAATAATGATGAGTACAATGAATCCATTGAAAATATTCTTCTGGCATCGTCTGATGATGAAACAAAACAGGATTCAAATCTTAATGATGATTGTGTTAATTTAAAAGATGATGCTTTGTCTATTGGTGAAACAGTGATAGAAGGTGCTGAATTTCAGAAACATGATTCAGAAGACTTGAAATCATACAATAAAGACGATGCCAATTCACTTGATGGGAGCTCAGTCGAAAGTTTAGTTTTTGTACAAGCAGAACATGAGTCAACTAAAAATGAGTCAATAGGTGATATAAAACAATCCGACATAGCGGAGAAGGATCAGACAAAGGAAACTGTACAAGAAAGTCTATTGCCTGAAAAAATCATAACAGATGACGCAGTCTTGATTGATGAATCGGATCGAAAATCTGAAGAAGATATTGATTCTGCTCATTTAGTGATAGAGAGCAATAATACTCCCAAAAATAATAACACAATTATTGAAGAAATTGCTGGTTCCAGTTCTGAATCAAATGACGGTGTTACAGGATCTATGAAAGCAAATGAAGGTATTACTGTATGTAGCCTCTAGATATAAATCCTAACGATGTAATTTAGCTTTATTATTGCTGCAAATACTTTACTTATTTAAGAGTAAATAACCTCTATACCATATTTTTTTATGAAAAGATTATTTGTTGTTTGTTGATTATCCAGGTTGTATTGCATTACAAAAACTTGCAATAGGTGTATTCTAATTTAAAAATGTAAAGAGGCTTATACGAGTTGTGCCTTCTGTGCTTGTTATTAGGGCTGCCTTTAGTTAGTAGGTCCCTGGGAACGTAGGATCTGGGGTCCCTGTTTGAAAGCCAAAAACTTACATTAAAAACTCACTGATGTGGCTTTTAAACCACAATGAATGAGGCCCTGGGCACTTGCGACTTATTTATAAAACTATTTAATAGCTTTTTTCCATGCTTTCCCTCCCATGTATTTGGGATACCGGTATTTTAACATTTCTAACTATGATAGAAGAATTTACGCAAACTAAAAAAAATAACGATTTCCGAAGTATTAAAATTTGAAGTTCAATCAATCAGGTTCAGTCTATATGTTCCGATTCTGATTATACGCCCTTACTTACCTCAAATCTTCGGGATTTTCTTGTACTATCGTTAAGAACATCAAAATTTGCCCGAGAAACACACGCGAGAAGTTGCGTCATTGTGAGTGGCCAAGCGAATTGCAGTTGCTCGAGCGCTGAAATTCGATTCTGTTAGAGCGTTCCTTTTTTGGAACAGCAATGTAATCGATATCGTCGCATACCTATACTTGTTTTAGTAAGCCAATAAAATAGGGCTTCGTTTGTTGATGACTTTCTTGAAGGCCTATTTCTTAGGTTGCTTGGTCAGGGGCCCTGTTGTCTATAATACAAGCCTATGTAGAAGCTATTTGCCACAATAGTTTGTGTGAGTCTAACGTCTTAAACGTAAGCTATGAAATAGGCCTTTTTAGCATTTTCATAATTGGAAGATTCTAAGCATCATGATAATTATTTTTATGGAGAAACTTATAAATTACATATTATATTTATCTCCCAAAGTAATATGGAGATTGTAAACAAGCCTTTCAACTACACCATTTTAAATAACTATTATTATATTTGTAGATACTATGTTCTTAGAGGTTATGTTTCGTGGTTAACATTCAGGTATAATAAATTAGAATGTAATTTTTTCTGTATGATATTGTCACGAAATATGGTTATTCCTATTTTGATGGATATTGACCATGCTTTTTGTAAATACTTAGTCGAGGCAGCGAGTGGTACTACTAAACTGTTGCAATTAATGAATTTAATACAGTTAATTTCCCGATTATAGATACAAAATACGCTAGTGTGTTATGTTTTGGTAATTTATGCGCAAGAATAATTTTAATATAACCATATTTAAGTTAGATATTCGGTATAACATTTATATGTCGATCACATCATAGAGAATGATTAATAAATAGTGTAAACTATAATAATATCTCATTATTTTAAATTAAATTGTACTTATATACCTACTTGTATTTTATATGGTCAGGAATCTCAAGAACCTATAGTTATAAAAGTATATCGGACTTTATACAAAATATTTGCGGTCTTGATGGGAAGCACTTGTATATTTTGGTACTTTGATAGTTATCGTTTGTAAAATATAGCATGAGTCCTGTGACAGTAGCCAGAGTCATACGAAAATGAGCCTTATCTGTTTGCAATAAAGTTCAGCTGTTTAATCGGCAACCTTTTGGCAGAAAAAGGTTCACATAGTGGCTAAATGAGGTAGAGGCGGGCCACACTTTTTTCATAATTTTGATATTAGCTATCTATCTATATAGGGTTACTTTTCAATGAGTAAGTACCTAAATTTTTAGGGATTATTGTACTTATAATTATCAAGAACAACATTAACAATGGGCCCAACCCTGAAATCTCGAACATTAAAGGCATTATTATTATATCTGTAAGTATTCTGTTTAAAGATTTTTGTATCGGGCAGCGCGTTGCCGACCGCTGGTTTAATCTATAATTAAGAATATGTAGATTCAGATGAACCTTATTGAAATGGCATATGGTTCATTTTCATATTACTCTGGCTACTTTCACAGGACTAGTGCTATATTATACAAACCATAATTATTTAGTGATCAGTTTGGAAAGTAGAGTCATGAAAAGTCTCTATAATGCACGCAGACCACAGATGATAAGTGGCTGTTCTAAATGGCTCCGTTATTAGCTCTGTTATTAACTTATGTCTGCCGGAATCTCTATGATGAAGTGTGAGTGTGTTGATAGACTATATAATTTAATCATCGTTATCAATTCAGTTTTTCAAATAAATTGGGTACTTGTTATGTATATAAGGCTTATATTTTATTTCGTTTTGAGTCAAGTTTTCTTCGAATGCGTGGGTTCAGAAGTTTGTCAGAAATATTAAAATTAGTGTATTTATAAGTTAAAGTCATCATCACATTTATTTACAATATTTACAAAGGTCCAAACTTAAGTACGTAGTAGTAAATCTATCCTTATTTACAAATTGTGACGTTTTCATTGTTTCATGTGAAACAGACAGGTCCAACGGAGAATGTAAACTGATGCTCTGCTTCAGCAAACGAGAGTGGTTGAAAATCACTAATAGGTAACCTTTCTGTTCTTGATGTTTTGATTTCTAGCACTATTTCACCGGTGCCTTCCTGTGAAATAGTATTTTGGTTTTTATTATTATAATATTTTTATATTTTATATAATATTCTTAATATTATAATATTTTTTAGTTAGAAATGGTCAACGTTAACACAAACCTTGCAGTTATCTTGTATCATCTGTGGTTCTCTGAATTCCACAGAATTATAGCCATACAGTTTGATATTATTAAGTCTGGTCAAGTCGATTGGAATATCAGATCTGAAATAATTATTATAAGATTCAACACTTTTGAAGTAGGTAAATCATGAAGGTTTATATTATAAAGGTATGGTTTCAAAGGAGCTTTCAGCCGCGGATGTTCTAGTTGTCGAATGAATGGAGTTCATGGTGGTAGTATAGCATGGGATTTTTATGAAGTTTGCAAAGTCGTCAACGCGAGAGACTCCTTATTTTGCAAGCGTCTATGCTACGATAACCGCTTACCAGCAGGCGGGTATGCTTGTGTGCTGCTTTAGTAGTGTAAAAATAAATAATCTGAATATTCCTGTTATTTACCTTTGTTGTGCTTTAGCGTTAATACAAGTATAGGTAAAATTCTGCCTTGCTCCGTTAGAAAGTAATCTCAAGAATCGAAGTTGTATAGAGCCAGAGCCCTGGCCTTCGTACGTTAACTAAAATAAAAATAATAATCATCACAAATATTTAAGTGGAAAATAATTAAAATCTCTATTAAGTTCAACATTAATTAACTTACCCGAAACCCGTCTGATATCTGAGAGAATTTCTGCTGAGCTTCATCGACATTGAAAATAGTCTGTTCTCTCACGTCGGGATGTAAGCAAGTGCTGTAGCCTTTACAAAAAACTTTGATTGGGCGTCCATTCGAGCTACCTCCGCGTGCATCGATCCAGTAGAAGCCTTAAAATAATTTGTATTATTTAGTTAATACAATCAAATTAAAAATAAATACGAAATTAGAGTGACATATTTCCCACCGTCAGTAAGATTAGCGTGTGAGGAACGTAAATCCCGACAGGATAACGCGGGGTTGTTCTGTGTTCCCCAAGGCTGTTTTGCTGCTTCTAGAGCACTGCGGGCTGTTATCACTCCGGTCATGATTTCTTTTGCCCATTCGATTTCTTCATCTAAAAATATATCAGTTTGTTTATATGAATATTTATAACTTGGTAGATGATTTCATATTTACTATAACTTGTTTGAAACTGACCTTCAAAATTATCTTCAGTGATAGATTCAATGGACGCATCAATACTCCGGCGACGTCTTTTCGATGTGAACAGTTCTGGAGGTAGTTGGGGTGCTGGTGCGGGTGGCCCAGGTGGCCCAGGCGACCCCGGTGGTCCTGGTAGACCTGGTCTTCCTTCAGGTCCTGATTGACCCTTCGGACCAAGTGGTCCTTCTGGTCCTGGTAAACCAGCTGGACCAATTTCTCCTTTAGTTCCAGACGGCCCAACTGGGCCCTGGAATGTATTTTATGTTATAATACATTTCGTAATAAGAACAATCTAAATTATTGAATATTATATAGGAACACACTGAAGAATTACCATATCGCCTTTTGGTCCTGCGGGTCCAACTGGTCCGGGTGGTCCTGGCTTTCCAATTTCTCCTTGGTCACCCTTTATCCCCATTACTCCAATATCACCAATATGACCTTTTGGTCCTCTATTTCCTTTTTCTCCTCTAGGACCTTGTGTACCAATTTGACCTTCTTTTCCAGGTGGCCCTGGAGGTCCCATAACACCTGGTGCTCCCACTTCACCCTAAAAGTATTTTTTTTGTCAATAATATTTGAATAAGTGGTTGCATTCGAGATACCTACTTATAAGTAATTTATCATCTTACGAGAGGCCCTGGTGCTCCTCTTACTCCGCGTTGCCCTTCAGGTCCTGGTGGGCCATTTGGGCCAACAGGTCCTGGTTCACCTGGAGGCCCCTTTGGGCCAATATCGCCTTTTTCGCCAGGTTGCCCTGTGGTGCCTTGCGTTCCCGCTGGTCCTTCGGAGCCCTATTTGTAAAAAAAAACACGTTACTTGGTATGAAATTTCTAATGATCGAAAAATTTGCAATTTCAAAATTTTTCTCTTTTAATCACTACTTACTGGATTTCCAGGCATCCCTGTTTCTCCGGGTTTTCCCGGCGAGCCCACTTGGCCAGGAGCACCAGGTGGCCCAGTGCTACCTTCAGGACCGTCAGATCCTGGTTCGCCTTTAATACCTTGAGGGCCAGTTTCTCCTCGTTCTCCAGGTAATCCTGCAGAACCAGTGTCACCTTTAGGACCCTCAGGTCCTGGGATACCTTTAGATCCAGTCTCACCCTGCTGTCCCGGAGGGCCATCATCTCCTTTTGTCCCCACCGGCCCTCTTGATCCCTATAATATTAATTAAAAATGTTTGTAAACGTTTACTTGCACCTTATTCTCACACAGACTTTATAATAATGGCCTAAATAAAAATACTAATGCTACTATTTCACAGCTACGCATTTTGTACAAATATACGACCTATTACTGAGCTGCAATTTGAAAAAAACCTAATAAAATTTGAATTTCGCGGGCTTTTAGGTACGCTTTGATGGTAACTTGTTATGAGCAAATGTATACTAAATCGCGAATCAGCTGCGGCCGCCGTCGCCAATTACCATGCATGATCATTACCGTCTTTCCTTCTGGCCCTTGAGATCCTGGTGGTCCCGGTGCACCTGGACTTCCAATATCACCATGCTGACCTTCAGCCCCACGTGGACCCGGTTCCCCTTGGATTCCTTTCGGACCTCGTCGCCCTGGTGGACCGTTAGGTCCTGCGGGCCCCGTAGAACCTGTAAAGGTTTGTGTGTCTTGTACTTAGGTTCTATTGAACAGGTACATAAAATAAAACTCATAATCAAAATTAAAAGAATTAATTACCCATAGGTCCGACATCACCCATATCTCCTTTTAGTCCGTGCTCGCCCTTGATGCCTTGCGGTCCTACTGACCCTGGTGGTCCAGGTAGTCCACGCACACCATCAGTTCCAGGAGGGCCAGGTGGTCCAAGATCACCTTGCGGGCCTTTGTCACCTGGTAAACCAACAGGACCGGATTCTCCTCGTAGCCCTTGAATACCAGGTGCTCCTAAAGGTCCCTATATTATAATGAGAAATATTCGATTAGATTAATTTTAACAAATGTATCATTTCTTGTTCTTTTATAATTATTAGAATCTGTTAAATCTTACTGGTTCTCCGATAGCCCCTTTAAAACCTTTTTCTCCAGGTGGCCCTGCTTCTCCTTTATCACCATCTTCACCAGGTGGACCAACTGGCCCTGGAGCTCCAGCCAAACCTCTTGGGCCAGTAAGACCGTCACGGCCGATTGGACCTTTAGTGAATACGTTATTAATGTAGGTAAATACATAAAGTGAATGAAGTAATTCTAAGAAACTATGGTTATATTATGCCCATGCCACATACCTATTGGTCCCGGTTCTCCTATTTCTCCTTTTTGACCTCCTGATCCGGGAGATCCACGTGGCCCTTCACGACCCTGAGGCCCTTGAGGACCTTCACGGCCCACTTCTCCAGGTTCACCTTTATCACCTCTCACACCAGGTGGTCCAAGCGGTCCCATATCACCTTTAGATCCAGGGGTTCCCTTTATAGAAAACATATTTTTATTCAGTGTTCCCTGGTGTTTAAAAATAATTAAAGCTATTAGCATAATTATATTTACCGCTATTCCTGGTAATCCAGATTCACCGGCATGACCCGGTGGGCCTGGAGAACCGATTGGTCCTGGTTTTCCTTCTGGTCCCGGCTGGCCAGGCATTCCATCCTTTCCGACTTCTCCTGGAGCACCTACTTCACCAGGTGTACCAGGTATTCCGGATGACCCCGGAGGCCCTGGGGGTCCTGGTTCACCGTTAGATCCAGGGAGACCAACTGGTCCAGTGGGACCTATCAGTCCAGTAGCACCAGGTTCTCCCTAGTAATAATAATAATTATAAGTCAGTCGTCCTTCTCACCTTTTTTCGGATCCTATGTCATTTCTTGTTTTCTTTCACTATGTGTGAATTAAAGCCATGGCAAAAAGCTATGGGTTTTATTATGGCACACAGTTATTATGGAACTGTGTTATTAAAAAAAAATACTGAAAAAAAACTTGAGGTTTCAATGATGATAAAAACATTTTAATATTCTACCGTAGGGCCTCGTTCTCCCGTAGTTCCCGGTAAACCTGGTTTCCCATCAGGTCCAGGTGGCCCGATACCTCCTGGAAATCCACGGACGCCTTCCAAACCTTGTGGGCCCCGTTCACCCATAGCACCTGGTGATCCCGGTTGGCCTGTATCACCTTTGGGTCCTGGTGGTCCGTCAGAACCGCGGCGACCGCGTGGTCCACGATATCCCTGAATTATTTAGGTATCCATGTTATGATGTACACAAACAAAGATTTGATCATGTTAAATTCTTTAGGGTCAATACTTACTCTTGGTCCACCTTCTCCTCTGTCTCCTGGAGTCCCCACCAAACCCTGTGTTAGAGTGATTGAGTATTTTAATAACTAGTTTATTCTACTTCTAGAATTATACCTTATAATTATAATTTTGAAAGGACTAAATGGACTTTTAGTGTTTTTTACCATAACTCCTTTAGTGCCTCTTCTGCCTCTTCGTCCAGATGCCCCTTTATCACCTTTTTCCCCTGGACTGCCTGGGTATCCTGTTGGCCCCTGAAGACCGGTAGCACCTTTCTCACCCGATGAACCTATAGAACCAGTCTCGCCTCTTGGACCTTCTGCTCCCTAGATATTGATAATAAGGAAAACATTATAGGGTTATACAAAATTATATGTATTTCTATTTGAACCTACTTATGTTAGGTTCAGTGTGGAAAATAAAACATCTCACTTTTTGTCCTTCAGGCCCTTCTAATCCTGGGGGTCCAGGTTCACCAGATAATCCTCGTTCTCCTTTAGGACCCATGTCACCTTTTTCTCCTTCAATACCTATAATTATATTTATTTAGTCTTAACAGTAATAAAATAGAAAACGTAACAAATATATTTTGGGTGGTTTCAATTATTCTAATTGTTAATCTAATATTAGATAAGTCAAATTGTTTCACATGTTTGTTACCTCTAATTCCTTTATCTCCCTTGTCCCCTTGAAGTCCTCGAGGCCCAACATCTCCTTTAATTCCGCGACTACCAGGAAATCCTAACATTCCCTGAAAAAATAAGTTTTGTCGATTATTATGAAACCATTATTATGAAAGCAGACAAATCATTCCACATGATGGTGATACATAAAGTAGGCTCTCAATTTCAACTGCTGGAAAACATTGACAGATGTTTTGCGAAGTTGGGGTATAGTACTAATGCGTACAAAGAGAGAGAGAAGAGAGAAGTAATAAGAGATCTTTTGAAATAACTTGTTTTTGTTATTACCTGTGGACCTTGTGAGCCGACGTCTCCTGGAGCTCCCTGTTGCCCTGGATTACCAGGAGTACCTGGGGATCCTTCGGGCCCGGGCAATCCAGAGATACCAGGTTTGCCTTGTGGACCCTGAAATAATAAATAGTTATAATCATTACTGTAAAAAAAATATAAAAACATTAGAATGGTCATAAAATACGAAAATATCTTAAACCTGTAATCCCGGAGCACCAATAGGTCCCTGTGGTCCTAGTGACCCCGGAGATCCCATTGTACCGGGTTGTCCTTGAGGTCCAGGTGGACCAGGTTGACCTGATGTTCCTTTTGCACCCTGTGGTCCTTCTATACCCGGTATACCTGGATATCCAATAAGACCTGGAAATCCTCTCGGTCCCATGAAGCCTCTTGGTCCCTAAGTAAGAAAAATAAATAATACAATTTTATTATTTTGTTAATTTTAAAGATGAATCCTTATATGTTGATTTCTACTCACCAACTCTCCAGATAGTCCAGGCGGTCCAGGTGGGCCTTCATCTCCAGGAGGCCCATCTTGGCCAGGAATACCTGATTCTCCTTGCATTCCTGGTGTGCCTCTCTCGCCTTTGTCTCCAGGCATGCCTGGCAGACCTGGATAACCTTGTTCTCCTTTTGGACCTGGTGCTCCAGTGGATCCTCTCTCTCCGTCTCTACCTGCGTGGCCACGTCTTCCTAATCTTCCAGGGGGACCTTGAATACCACGCGAGCCAGGTGGACCCTGAATTTTATAATAATGTGTACAGATACTCGTAGATACGCATCATGTGAACTATTCAGTTATTGCATAGCTTCGTAAAAATATTGAATACGAACTAAGCATTTTCTTGTCTTCTACTCACCGGCTCCCCTTGTTCACCTTGTTCTCCCTTTGAGCCTTCAGGTCCAACTTCACCCTCAGGTCCTGGAGGACCGTTTAAACCCATAGGTCCTTCTGCACCTCGCATTGCAGCCTTAAATATAGTCCAAGTTAAAATAAATAAAAAAAAATATGAATAATTGTTTAAAAAAAGTCATCACTTACCATATGTTGAGTTAACATTTGTCGAAGGGCCTCTGATTGAGCGTCAGGCCCTTTGTCATTTCCAGATTGATGTAACTAAAATGAAAATACGATTGAACATTATGATTGATAAGTGTCGAATATTTACGGTCCATGGTACATTATTATATTAAATATACTTACGGGTACAACAAAAACATGTCCAGGTGCTCCGGGGAATCCTTGTTGACCTTCTGCCCCAAGCTTTCCTGGCTCTCCTTTAGGTCCTCTAGGGCCTTGGGGACCAGGTGGTCCTGGGTAACCGCGAGGGCCCATATATGTTCCTGGACTTCCGTAATCGTAGTAGGTTTCCGACGAATCATAACCAGTGGAAGTGTTACCCTTATAAAATATTAATAATGAGTACAAGTGCAAAATTTAAGAATTCGAGATAAGCTACATACATCAGTATTTTGTTAAAAGGTTGATAGCGCTACGAAAAAAATAAGGCTCCAAAATAGCTGGAGCAAAAAAGATTTTGTGAAATGAAGTGTTATCTCACTTGGGGATCATCCGGTGGGTGTGTAAGCCAATCTGAGTCATCTGTCGTAGTCATAGGGGTGTACGAAGATTCTGTTGTGATGAGTGTCGTAATATTCATCTCGTCATTGTCCCCTCGTTTCAACTGAAATATGTAACAAGCTCTTTTTTTTATAAAAATACATACAAGGTTACTCAATAAAAAAATCAGAGAACATGAACGATTTCCTGTGGCAAGATTTTTGTATTTGACTATTTTATTTAGGTAATATTTTACTCACTCTAGGGGTTGTTAATTCCAATGGTTCTTGATTATTCGGTGACAGAAATGTATTGTCAGTTGTTTGAGATGGAATTATAAATTCTCCGTCATCCGTAAAACTTCCGAAGATGCTGTTCTCGTCTAGAGTGACGAAATACTTTGATTAAACAGTTGGATAAAACATTTTTACAGAGTTCGTTATAGAGATACACTCAATCTGTCTTATTACGTAACATGGTTTAAATCAAGTCTTGTAAAACCAACTCGGGTTTAGAGATAACCCCGGATCTTTCTGTTATTTAGGTACGTAAGAATGTGTAGATTTAAAACCTGGGTTTTACTGGACTTGCTTTAATTTAAACCGCCTCACGTAATAAGGGAGAATATCAAAATTATAAAAGCAACTTACCAGAATCAGTTGAGGTTGGATTTTGTCTGGTATAAGTGTAAGTGTTTGATATTTGCCAGTTTGGTCTGACGGTTGTGAGGTCTCTACTCGCTGCCTCCCAAATGTTATCTGTCTGGTTTCTTTGGTTAATTCTAGGTCTTCCAAAATGTCCATATTGTCTTTGTCCGTTATCATCGACGCTTAAAGTGTTGAGATTTGCTTGCGTAGTTAATTCAGACTGAATTATTGGTATAAAATCTGGTTCTCTTTCTGTTACATAGATATTCTGAGATAGTGTTTCAACGTTATACAGGGCCTCAACTCCTCCATATCCATCGCAATTTGGAGCAATTGTTTGACACATTTCATACGCTGTGTCTGGTTTGTTGGAAAACTGAAGTAATTCGATATCACCCTGAAAAAAATATGTTGAATTTGAATAATAAAACCCATTTTCATCCGTAGGGCTTGTTAAATATTACGGTAGTTGTAAACTTACTTCATAATATTGGTCAGGAGTTACTTGTGCGCCAACGACTAAAGCTCCGGCTAAATTAAAAGTGCTCCCCGGTTTACGATCTAACGGCACCGTTTCTTTTATTTCACAATCTACCAGAAGTGTTGCTGAGTTACCTTTAATACTTATTGCAAGTCGATGCCACCTGTATGAAACATAAAATAAGTAGAAATATGTTATTAAAATTAAAATGTGGTTTATTTGGTTGAATGTTGTATAGAATGTACCCTGACCTTCCATCAGCAATGTTGACTCGAAATGTAAGCATTTCGTTGTCTGCAGGATCCCCACGAGTATCTTCATAATAAAGCTCTATTAACTCCCCGATAACTAATTGCAGTTGCTCATCGCCCGCATCAGAATACAACACGAAAATTGGATTTTGATCCGTACCTGTTAAAGTTAATTTCATAACTTTTAAGTATCTGGTGAAATAAAATTTAGGTATAATCCGAAGTTTTCATGTCACGTTGCGTATGGAACATGACAGAACCCTTAAAAAAGCCATCTTGAAATTTACCTGGCATTCGCACTACAGCTAATATCGAAAAGTCTTCGGGAAACGTGTTGTAGAACATCCCAGCCCCCAGTTGATGTAAGGTAGCATTCTCGTTAAGTGTGAAGGCTGTATAGTCTTCTACAGCTGTTAATTGTGACTGACATCGCCCTGGAGCTAGCGAAACGCCATCAGGTAGCTCCACATCGCGGATGACGGAGAGCACGTCGAAAATTTCTACTTCACCTGGAAATGGTCGATGAGTTAGAACTTAGACCGTATCTATTTGGTTTGATCCTACTAAATAAACGTATGTAGGTATGTGCACATGCGTCACATACATTTACTTGTTACTAGATGCGCATCTAAACCTCAGGGGATGTTATGTAAGCAAAGGATCTTTCATTCAATATTCAATGTAAACATAATTCGCCACTTGATAGAATTATTGTAGCCATTGTATATATTTTTTACTCAAAAATATTATGCGCAGTCATGCCTCCCGAAATCTAAATAAAAAGTATTGAAATTTAACAAATAATATTTACTCACCGTCGCCATTTCCCTCGCTGATCACGCAAAACAATAAAAGGAGAAATAGTCCTTTCGCCTGTAGAGCCATTGCGGCCCAAATAAATATGTTAGATTAATTATATTTACATTCTGTCCCATCCCGGTGGGCGCGTAAAGAGAGATCTGAATTAGAGGCAGCGGGAATGTTGGTGCGGCCTCTCGCAGTCCTCGCGGGACCGGCTGGACATGTTGCGGCGCCGACCAACGGAGGCACGGTACTAGTCAGCCTTTGAGCCAACACTCCAGCACATCACTTCATTTAAACATGTTAATTGCATTGGTGTCAAAATAATGATGACCAATGAACCGCCAGAGATACTACACTATTTAGAGCTATTTATTATTTGGGTTTTCTTTTCTGACTTGACTTTGTTACTAACTTATACTTACGTATCACAAGTTTACCTACCTCGCTGTAATGAATAGGTACCCCTTGTTAATTATTTTGTAGTATGCCCAACATCCCTATGCATGGTGATGATGATGAATGTCAACGTGAAATTGATTAAAATCAATCAATTACCAAGCAGATGTTGATAATATTGGCAGACAAATAGCTCAAATAGGTCGGAATCGAAGGTAAACTAGAATAATAGAATACCTACCTACTCAAAATAGGATATCCCAAGAAAGAGAAATGCGTGCCACGGCTAGCGTAGGTATATTCCATTATTCGGATATTATCTATTATAGGTTGTCGGCATCTGACGCGTATTTAAAGATGGAATCCAATCGACGCAACTCATCAACTCCGCTTGTACGCGTTCTCATTTATTCAGAACTAGAGTTTAGATAGTAGTCTTATCAATATTCTATGTGTACAACATCAGTATAACGTACAGGTAACTTTGGTCACAAATAACTTAATGAATTAAAGATTGTTGTTTCAATGGCAAAGATAAGTGGCTCGCCAGTAGGTACCTAGGACGCGCGTCCCTAAACTACAAAAATAATAAGTTCAGTAGCTATTCAATTATACTAATTTGGAATTAGTACACCTTTTGTCCGCCATACGAGATTATGCTCAAGTTGAAAATCTGTCGCCAAGCACCTTTCAATGTGTCCCGACAGCTGCACTGGAGAGCCAGTTCCCCTCTAGGCTTTGTGTGCTTACCAACTTCGGCCACATCATCACTGACCACGGTGAGATTGTGGTCAAACTCGGGCCTATACCGGTGAAAAAATGTAGGATGGTAGATAAGGGTCATGCTCACTCAATCCTTTATTGATTCTCTACACGAATACCTAAAATACTTATAGCGCAAACAGAATTGTTATAAGTATTCAGGTTGTGAAAGGAAACAGTTTACAACCGTAAAGATAGTCTACCACTTCAAAAGTAACTTCAAGGTAACATTGTCTTCTCTAATCTAAAAACTTTACCGACAATTGTATAACAATGTAGGTCATTCAGCTACAGATTTGTAGATAGGTATTTTACAGAGTTTTATGGGGTGGCACTCTTCCTTAAGAACAAACTAGCTGTCTCCCGTGGTTTCACTCGCGTTCCCAGGATAAAGAGTTGCCTATATGTTATTCCAGGGTATGATCTATCAGTGTGCCACGTTTCATCAAAATCCGTTCCGTAGTTTTTGTGTAAAGGAGAAACAATCATTTTTACATCCTAAGAAAACTTTCACATTTATAATAGTACTCGTAGTAGGTACTATGGGGCGAAATCTGTATTCAGAAAATAAAACTTTTAACTTTTCAATAAAACGTTGTTTAATCAAATAACTTTTATAAATCTTCGGTTTGTATTGAAATAGTTAAAGTTTGCATTGTTTTGGATTCTCATGCATTTTTATTGATAATTGTTGCTGTACTTACTCAATACTTTTTGTTCGAAAATCAATCAACAAAATATCAACATAATATTTACAGTGTCGCGTAATATCTGTAGGTATTTCGGGTGCTTAGGTACTTAGTGTCTTAATTTGAGCTTGTATCTAATAGAGGGAAGGCTGAGGGAACATTGGGTTGTACGGTGAAGCGTGCCTGCCTGTACGTAAGACATACGATACGAGCGTGGTACTTAGTGCGTATAGATTATACATGTTTGTGCGTGTCCTAGAAACCCACCCACCCCTGCATTCACACCCCAGTAAGTATAATTTAAAACTGTGATCACAAGCGACACAAAGATCAAATAAAGATGTAGGCGGTAGGACTTTCGTGCTGTTGCGGGCAACACTTTTGAAAAATGGCACAAGTGTGCTAGTTAGCTGCCGTGATTTCGAAATTGATTTTCTATAAATATTACATAGAAGATTTTTTTTTCTGTAAATAAAAATATCTACCTATTACTTATTTACCCTAGGTACGTATAGATATTAATGTAACTTAATATTTTTCTTGTACTAATTACTGTTTGATGTGTGATTTTGATGAATCATGGCAGCTGATATAGCTCGGACCTCGTTAATGGATACAGGATATCCCGGGAAGACGTGATGCTGATGAAATCGCATGTAGCTACATCTATTTTTACAGTTTTTATTTACTGCTTCCGCTCTAGGTCAAAATGGCTAATGTCTTTTTCCGCCCTTTCCGCTTTATCTATATACAAACAGGTAATCAAGTCAATCCGTTGCTTCTATGTTGCTTCATTACGATTGAAGGAAGGAAAAACAAACAGTTTTCGTATCTATATAAATTCAATCGCCGAAATGTATGTAAGCGCATCACTTCAGAATGGCTCACCTATTTTGTTAATTCTTTTTTTGTTGTGTTTGTATGTAGTAGTCAGGATATTTTATCCGGTAAGGTTGATGCAGCCATCAGAGGCTACCAACGTTAGACTTTTCCAAAAAAAAAAAACAAATTGTCAGGACAAGGTTTGTATTGTAGGAAAGAAAGTTTTTGGAAAATCCGCCGGGAGATTTGGAAATTTGATGGCATTTTTGTATGAAAATCTCAATAAAATCTCCCGGGTGACGCCGCGCACGAACAGCTAGTTTATAATATTAGCATACATACATTACATTCAATACAAGTAAAGTCCCCCTAGGATTGTAAAACCCACAGTTTATCTATGCCTACAAATACTTTGATGACACTGAATAATGTTATCTATGTACCTATCTACTTATTTAATGGTTAGTGTTCCTAAACGCTTTTGCTATGAATTGTGCAGCTGTGACCTAAATGCGAGCTAAGATGCCAAGTCGTCGTAATGTAATGATTTATTACAATGCAACAGACATGGTTCTGTTTCGTACCAACTTCTTGGAAAGGTACCACATTGTTCAGAAATCTAAACGCAGTTCACCTTTACTACATTTAGATATTTGGGATTTACAGAATAATTTCTAATTCACCTGCAATGCTTATTTATATGAGACCAAAAAGTTATTTTTAAAAATAACTTTTTGCTCCCTTTGCTCGATTATACATATACATTTTGTATGAAAAATCTATCCTATTCAATTCTAAAAGTTTGAATGTTTGGTCCCAGTTGAGTAGGTACTTTCGCTGCACTGCAGATGAATTTTAATAAAAAGAATGCTGTGCGAGTCCATTTATTATATTTAATTTATAAAAAAAATGGTTAGCTTCTCATATATTTCGTACAAATTCCATTGATTAATTACTTACATGAAGTTGTGTAAAAGTAAAAATGCGGATCCCAACACTGCGATTGGCCCGACACTCACTTAACGGGTTTATTTAAGTAAATAGAAAATTTTATATGAATAATACATAGCTACTCGTAGTTTTATGTACAAGTTTTACAACATCATGCGATGTAAGTAACAAGCTACCTTTATAAATAAAAGCCCACATTCGAACAACTTACCCATAAAACTTTTACTCGTGAAACGAAATAACTTTTTGTTAGCTGTACATTGATTTGAACAACTTACAAACTAATTGGAGTAAGTTATTTTGTTAGTTCTTCACACAATTTGTAATATGTAGAGCAGTGGGGCTCTTTTGCTATGGGTTTTCAAGCATGTTAACAGCCTAAGTACCTGAAATTTAATCTATGTATCTTTTGTATAGTATAGTAGGTACATAAGACTTCTTGTAAGTAAGTAAGTATCCCTAACTAGTAACTTTTGAAGGGACTACTTAATAACTATTATAATTATAGGTCCTTCGTTAATAAGTACACCTATTAACCCATGTCCAACTAGGATAACAATTGTGGTAAGTATACTTGTCAAAGTTCAGATAGAAACATAAACTCTGTTCTCGGTGGGTAGGTAGGTAGGTACTCAAATGAAATGTTTTTGATTGAATTATCCACCATACCTACCCACTGTAAAGTTCAAAAGCGGTTTTACAGTGGAATTTCGCCGATGTTAGGCAACCTTGACTTGCAAACTAGTACGAATCAGTATAAGCTATTTGAATAAGCATAAATCCGTGTTCGTAGTTTGGGCGCTGTGTAAGCACCGTTATTCAGGTGTAAATAATTGGTTTGCGAATTTCAATCGCAATAGGTAATAGCTTATATAGGTAGTTAGTACTAGGCCGTCGCCCGGCGGTTTTACCCGCATTTCTGCCATATTTTTCCCTGTTCCAAATGCCTCTCCTTGCTGCTTGCCTGCATAGTCAAATTTCATCTCGATTGAGATCTCGTCATGGAGTAGGATTTAGCATTTAGGAATTTTATTAGTAGAATTCATTGGATGTACTTATTTTTTTTTGAATACATTGGAAAAATCGATTGTTAACCTAACTAGCACAGCTTGTAGGTAGAAAAGTAATTAACGACAGTTATTACAAGAAAGTAAATGTTAACTGTTCGTGTGCAGGGCTAACACGTTGTTAAATTTGGAACTACATGATATTCAAACAACGCACCTTAGGGTGGATGGTCCGTATTTTGAATTTTGAAAGAAAATTTCGTAAATTTTAATTTATTACGTCAATTTCAAGTGCCTAAGAGTTGTAATTTTGTAATAAGCTACTCAGGACAAAATATTATAGAACTGCACATTGATTCCTTTGTTACAAATAATACCAATGTAGACATGGATTTAAATAATTTCAAAATAAAATAATCAATTGAGATACGTCTCAGGCGCTAATCACAAAATTCCTTTAAATAGGTATTAAAATTGATGTAATAAATTGCGCAAAATATCAGTTATAAAAAACTTTTAACAAAAAATAGAACCGACTTCAAAACACTTAAAATCATAAAATAACCATGTAGGAACTCTAATCAACCTGACACTGTTCTGAAGTCAGCGGTACCATGTTCTATTTTTTGGTAAAAGTTTTTTATTTTTCAATTTTTAGTTTCTTATGTTTTATCACTGACCTAGTATAAGCTATCGTTGTCCCTTCCATCATTACATCAAATGATATAACTAACGGTCTAAAAGGTCATATAATATTTAAAGAATTATCCCCTAACTCCTAACCGTTAAGGAGTTGTACCTTCCATCATCAGCTCAGCAAGGTAAATGATGACTACCAGACGCAAATATCGGAATAGCTTTCAAAAGTATATGAAAAACATCGTAAATCCCTATAAAATTTGAAGAGTTCCCTCGATTTCTCCAGGATTCCATTATCAAATCCATGACCATGGGCACCAACTTTAAAGTATACCCTTTCAAACAAAAAAAGAATTTTCCAAATCGGTTCAGGCGTCTTCGAGTAATCGGGGCACATACGAAAAAACAAAAAAAAAGATTCCGACGAACTGAGAACCTCCTCCTTTTTGAAGTCGTTTAAAAATGACAATGAATATATCTATATACGTACCTACCGTTTCAATGTAGGTAGTTTACATTATGTAAATTAAATCTAGTCTAACTATGGACCCAGCCTTGAAGAATACCAACTGAAGTTAGTAGGTACCTAGGAGGCAGCACGTGTTATTTCTTTGGTTTGGACATATTTGGATGTGTTTGTTGGAAAACTTCTTCTTTCAACAGCGTCTCATATAGTTTGGAAAGTGTTGTGAATTTTCCTAGGTCCAGTTCGTGCCTGAAAATAAAACATTTTTGAATAAAAGGAAAAGAACATAACTTTATCTACGTATTCGTAACAATAGTTTCGCTGACTTCTTCATGATTTCTTTTAATATAGTTCCCCGAACATAAAAAAATCGTATACCTATATGAAAATTGAAGATGTTACATAGAGACTAAAGATTTTACAAACCATTTCAATAGTACTGTCTTTATAGTAATTTAAATATGGACAAACATTATATGACGAACACCTTGTTTGTATAAGTACTTCTTTTCTTTAAATTAATATGTGTCATTAAATAAATGAAATTAACTTTGATCATCAATCCTTATTATCGAAGAGTAGGCTCTTGAGGCTTTAGGGTATCTACGTAGCGATGTAGTATGTGGCTTTGTGGCGTTCTGTCAATTAGTACGCTATTGTTAACCTCCTTCAAAAAAAAATTGCGTTGGGGTCTGTAATAGCTCCAAGGTGGTCCCTTATTATTCCATTTTCCCATTTTATGGTCTTTGAAAAAGGTACTCTTTTTTTAAATTGATTATTTCTTATAGTTTCGTTTTTTTATATATAAAATGAGCTTACGTCTTGGATGGAACTCGACATGCAAAATTTATTTCGAACAAGTCTGAGATATAGGTGCCACAGCGGTGAAGATACTTAAATAATTTATTGGTTGTAACTGATGCACACTATTGAGTAAAGTTATAGGTAGGTAGGCAGTTAGGCAGCTATATCACCACAAAATTTAAGATACCTTGTGACAGCATTGTACAACTGCGGCACCAAACAAATATCAGCTAAGGTGAGCTGATCTCCAATGCAGTACTGGCCTGCTGACTTCTTCAACAATACCTCGAGAGTCTGCAGACCTCTTTCAGTCCAGTACTTGGTGAATTTTGTGTACTGCTGCTCCGATTCGAGGTGAGACTTCAGACCGATGTTTTGTAGCGGCTGGATGCCTGCTACTAGTGTCTGTAAAACGTTATACCTGTATCTATTTGATCTGTCAATCAACGTAGTAGGTATCTGTAGTCGCTAAGATCGCGTAATTCATCATCATTTTTCTTTCGCGTAGTTTCGACAATAGCTCAGAATATGGCTTAGTCTTATAATTATATCAGTCGTTTTTATGATGCCAGTGTTCAATATGTTATTCAAAAGTCCCCTTTTCTTGTACAAATATCACAAAAAAAAATTAGACAATTCACTAGATTTACCTATATACCTACGCCTATTCCGAGTTTTACTAGGTACCGGATAAGATTAACAAGAATAGATATGAAGACAAAGGCATACTAATTGGATCTTAATTAACACAGGTTAAGACTTTATTAAGCCTTACCATAAAAAATGTATATACAAATTTTCATTTATTATGTTATGAAATTAATCGTTTGTAAGCTCAAATAAATAAAATTATTATTATTAACATAAACCAAAATATACCTGTCTGTCCTCTTTTATAAAAAACAATGCTCAACTGAAAGTATTACTTACTATCTTTACATTCAACCACGCCTAACAGCTATTTTTTATTTGATGCAACTATTTCCCTGAATGCAATTTTAGTGTGCAATTTTATATACTTTTGTATTCTATTGGGTGAAAAAGTATTTTTGTTGTACCTACAGATGCCCTTTAAAACATGTGTTTAAAAAACAGTGAAAATCCAACCAAGTGCGAGTATTTTTACGTTTAATGACATCACCCAGATATTTATAAAAATACTAACCTCACAAATTTCTCTCATGCGTGCTCTTTCCAATGGAGTTTTTGGAGACAGTGATGGCTTAGGGCGAGTGTCTTCTAGGTACTGAATGATAGCCATAGACTCTACCAGGGTTTCTCCATCTGAGTTGGATAGAATAACATTTTGTAGTAGAATCATTTAAGAGTTTTTGGTATGAATTGAGAATAACCTAACATAACTACATTTGATCGAGTAAGGTTGAGCTTTTGTATGAGAAGTAAAAAAATTTTCATGGCGAGATATTTGAGCTTTGGTAACTTTAATCTATGATTACAATGCATCAAGATAGCTAGTATCAGTCAACAAAAAAAGTATGAGTGTGCTTAAAACGGCAATGAAATTTTTTGTACAGGTAGAAAGGGCCAAAATACTTAGGTACTCTACATCATTGTTCGTATTTTAGTGAATAAAAGCCGTTAGATTAGTTTGATCTACATATTTTGCAATTTCTCTTACTTAGCGAAACTGTCTCGCCGCAATAAATTATTGTCTAACAAATTGACTACTAGAAATACTACCTACTCATTCTCGTCCGTGGGTGCCATTGTACGCCATCATAAGATTGAATGACCTAAATAGTTCCCAATTCAGTTTCACTTTTTCTATGTGAGATTTTATTAGATGGCGACACATTCATTTAATAGCTATTTGCAGAGTTATTGACCGGACCACTTAAACAAACGGTTGGGTCGCCGCACGCAAATGATACTTGATTATGTACTAGGAGTTCGAGCTGACTTGCTGACGCCTACTGAAGAGTGGCATACTGGGAAGATAAATACAAAATATTCCTACTATCTGAGAAATTTTGATTTATCTGCATGTTTGAGGCTATTGGTTGTGAAGTCAATTGCCGAGACGAATGTTCTGAATTTCTATCCTAATAAGATTATATGATCATATCAAAGACATTATTTATACTACATTATAAGAAGAATAACATTATGTCGATACAGAGCACAGACAGTGTATAGGGCTACCCACTCAAGCAGAAAATCTGTCGCCAAACACCTACCTATACAGGTCCAGCAGAAAAAGCGTAAAATTCGGATATATTTAGAAGGTAAATGGTTTATTATTATCACATCACCATCTTGAATATCGTTTTCAAGCGCCATCCGACCCGATGTAATGTTTCCCTTCATTTTCGTGTTCTTAGATAACAAAGTGTAGATACTTAAAGGGATAAGGCGTTAATGTATTTACTGTTGGCCAGATTTTTCTTAAGGGTTTTTAGCATGGGATTATGTTAATCCAGCCATTGTTATTTCTTTCTAGCAATTCAAATCCCAATATCTACAATTTATAAATGTTTAATGCCCTATACCTATTTATATTTATGCCGTCTACTTTAGTAAAACCTTTTTAATCAAATCTGCCAGACATCTCACACAGATTTAGAAACACTTGGTTTTCGAAAAATTATTGCATGCATGAAAAGCTTTATGCTAAAATATTGTAAATATCACATGACGTCATAATTATATGCAGGAGGTGTAGCACAATGGTTATTGGCGTGGTTGAAGAGCACTTGAAGCGATCAGCCAAGGGCCATTGTGTGAAGTGTAGGATGCGATGGGCCATTGTCGTATCGTATGTGATGACATCAGCGATTATTGAACCAAATATGCACTCTGCTCTTAATTGAAACCTAAATTACGTGTAATAGACTGTTGATAGAAGTGATTGTTCTGCTATTTGATGTATATTGATGTACTAGCTTTCCACCCTGCGGTTTCCACAATATTTAACTCGCTTACGCTTTTGTCCTCTCTTTCAGTAATCTCATGATTAAATTTGTTCTTAAAGGTCAAAAATCTACTAACTGATTTTTTGCTTTTTTCCTGTTTCAAACGGAACGGAGCTACTATTTAATAAATCATTAATTTTATTAGGTGAATACCTAACCAACCTACTTATTACTGAAATTACTACATATGCCCCATTATGTATTTTTTTTAATGAAATGAAAATAAATAATAATTAGTAATTTACCTAAATAATAATATTCTATGACTTTCTGCACAGACGGTTATCTATTCTATTCCTAAACTAAGCCAGAGCCTTGTTCTATAGAAAACATACGAATGATGTACTTACTTCATAGGTATATCTACTTACTTACTACTTTATTTTTGTAAATACTCAGAACAAAAACAGACATTCCTCCTTATTGGCTATGCCGCAGTCGGGTAATAAAAACTAGATATCAAATGCATTTATCATGTCATATCAGAAAATGAATACATTATCTCCATTTCCTCTCTAGTAAATCGAACGGATATTGGTGTATTAGGGGCTGTTATCGACAACCACACATCGAAGAGCTGTTGATATATAAACCTCACATCATTTAGTTACTTATATTAGAAAAGGTACCCAGATTATGTATAATGACATCTTGGTACATAAATTCTTACAAATTCTGACTATAATTCTACTTATTCACTATCTAATTCACTAATCCTACTACCTACTTATTCTATCCTACTAACCAACCCAGGAAAATAACATCGCGGGTTTCCACTGGGCGGAAACTAGTGTAAAATAAGAAATTAAAAGTATAAGTAGGTATCATATAACGAAATATGGTTCCATGTTGGCTATATTTAATCACATTCTTTGGTTAGAGGAATATTTTTGCAGGAAGGACTTATTATTTCTTTGCCTAGGGGAAATTACCTTTTGGTCCTTTTGGGATATTGTGGGAATAATCAACCTACGTACGTGTAGTCAACGATAATTGTACCGAAGTAGAATGTCAGTGACGGCTTTTCTTTACAATGCTGAATATATATTTTATGTCTTTATGATATACTTAATAGGTACCCCCGCAGTTTCAGCCGCGCCGCGTCGTCGTGATATTTTTTTGCGCGGAACTCTAATTCTTTTTCTAAAATAAAAGTAGCTAACTTCCTCCTTATAACATCAGCGAACTGCCAATGACAGTCCTATCGAAATCGGTCCATCGGTGCATTTAGTAAAACGCTGACATCATAAAAATACCTACTTCAATTTTATTAAATTTATTGAAAAGACTGACGTAATATTTTGGGGTCCAAAATTAAAGTCTAGGTTCTCCGTACTAGGTTCGCGGTACTATTATTTACACCCAGTTTAAAGATACCTAGAATAGAAAAAAAAATAAGTGCCCACAAAGCTAGGCTGGGCTGCACAGGCTGGGCTAATATACCTATATAGGTAGTATTAGAAACTTACCTATGACCATAGACGGCACCTTTTGCGCAGGATTAATGGCTCGATATTGGTCGGTGAGCTGCTTACGTTCGCGTACGATGTCCACCGATCGCTCTTCGAAAGGGATCTTCTTTAGGTGCAGAGCTGCACGGACTCGCCAAGAACACGAAGATAGCCAGAAACCGTAGAGGATTACAGGTTTTTCAGCCTTATGAAAAACACCTATACTGTTTGAACTAATTTCGGTTGGAGAATATTAACTTATGGTAGTTAATCCGCAGTTTGGATTTTTAATGAATATTTCGTACGTCAATTTCAAACACCTATGAGTCGTAATTTTATGATTAGCGACTCATATGTAGTTATGTTCTCAATTGCATTCAAAATGAGTACTCTGTTACATATGTCCGTTATTTATTGATAACCACTGTATGGATTTAAATAGTTTTAAAAGCTTAATTAATACTCAAAACTATCAATTGAAATGCTCATAGGATTCAAGCGCTAATCACAAAAAAATCAATTTAGCTTCAAACAAAATTATTTAATACTAAGTTAATACTCAAGTGTAGAATTTAATAAAATAATAAGTAAGTAGGTACTCACCGCCATTCCTTAAGTTCTCTGAATGAAATCTGTGTAATTTTATTTAGATAACACTTGATTTAGTAAAGGTAAATATTTACGTTTATCTTCAGTTGTATGTTGGTACTTACTGGGTTAGAAATAACAACTTGGGTCGATTCGGGTATAAACACCTAGCTACCTTATGATTCTATCAGAATGATAATAATATAATTATGAATGTACTTTTTACGTGTAAAAATATGAAATAGCTTTTATAACCTAAAATTATTGTTGATGTTAAAAACACTGTATAATTTTATTACACTACACTGTCTGATGCCAATGATAACTCGTTCTTGTTATTAGTTCATGGTATCTATCATAGATGGCGTGGTTTTAAACGCGGCCAATTTGAATTTACCAAAACCAAATAATGATAATAATGGAGATAAATAGAACAGTAAAGCTGATATACATGATATTTATTTACATATATAGTTAATGACAATATACGCATTCATCATAAATTCATTATCACTATGTTAGTTAAATTATGTTAATTTTAAAACTATGCATGGAAGTATTTTTCTATGGAACGTTTTAGATTCTAACTATAGGTATTGTAAAAGTATATCTTCTTTAGTAATTAAGGTTTTCTGTGATATAGTTTATGACACAATTTAACTTTTCATCGTCATGTCTTTTTTAACTTAGGTAGGTAGGTACCTACAATAATATTGCACAGAGTCCAATTTAAAACAGAAGTCGGGACGATAAGATTACAAAATTAAAGTTTATCGCAGTTTAACGGTAATTTTGCACATATCATGAAAATATTAGGTAAAACAATATAATTATAAAACATACAGACCTACAAATAATTTACTAACAAACAAACAGTGGTAATAAATAATAATGATCCGGTAATTTTAATATTATTATGTTTTATCAAAGCTATTCCGATGATAATATATCACATACACACAGACATAGGTGTTCTACTGCTCTATCTAATACCGATACAGATTTGTTTAGCCTTCACAATATCATGAGTAATATTAAAGTAGGGACTGCAGTAAGCTACACTTAAAGTCAGTTACCCGTACCAATATACGCATTGTGTACCTACATACGGGTAGGTACTCTATGTACATATTGCTTTCGGTATATTTCTTACAGTTAGTGAAGTAAATAAAAAATATCTGAAATTACTAAAGAAGCCTTTTAATTTTGGAAATTTGAATAGCAGTCATAAAATGAGACAAGACTCATTATCTGAATAGGCGATGACTTATGATTTTTTTATCACTTCACTGACTACTGGCAGATTTTCTCTCCTACGCAAAATAATTCCATAATTTTAGAAGCCAGGATATTCTTCATACTACACGTTCAACCCCATCGTAGTGGCGAGCCTGGTGGTCTCATAAATATGGCTCTAGTTTCCGCTGTGAGGGCTCCTCCTCCATCAGAATCAGGCAGTCCATAGAAAGTGTGAAGATGCCGCCGGTGTTGGAGCTCATGACCTTTGGGGTTAAGGTTCTGAAGCCTACTCCAAAGGGAAAATATTCTCTTTCGTACTGACTTGTTTTCGACTGCACTATTCTCTGAAATAAAAAATAGACAAGATTAATATCTTTTTATTTAATTATATTATTAGGATGAAATTGTATTATTTCTCACCTGTTGACTCTCGTTTTACTTTTATAATATTGATCGCGGGGTCAATTTCATTAATCAGATCTGATTTATCATTTTCTTTTTGCCGCAAATCAGTTTCCAGGTTTGATGCTATAAAGCCATTATATTGATCTAAATCAGAATTCGTTAATTCATTATCCAAGCACGCTAAGCGTATTTTAAGAATAAACAAGGGGTTCGTAGCAAATAAAGCTGTGTCTACATCGTTATGCGTATTCACGTTACTGTCTAGAGGAAATTCGTTGGTTATATAGTTATTATCTTTATTTTGATTATCTGATGTAGTTTTGTCACTGTAGTCTTCATTGCTTGGATCATCGGGATCTAGATTTCTTTTGTCGGCATTATGTTGTGCAAAAAGAAAACTGTGAAGGCGATCCAGCTGTCTCGGATAGTTATGCCATTGTTCTTTCCGAAATCCTTCGCCATTGTAGTGTTCTATTTTGTTTACTATATTGAAATTATCGTTTATTTGATTATTGTCAGTATCCAGGTAATTTTGTTCTGTCACTTTTTTGGACTGTTGTTGGTGGTTATTGAGTGTTTTTAAGGATGATTTATAAATAATATAGTTCAGTAAATTTCTATTACGGAGTCTATCATTAAATGTATTGTCATTTTGTTGGTTGTTTAAGCTGAGAGGTTCCGTGATCAGCTTACTTAAGAACAGCGTAGGAAGTACATTACTCGACGATACTGCCACTGTTACGAGGAGTAGCACGGGAACCAGTGATTGGCGCATCTGTAACAAAAAAAAAACCGAAACTGAAACATAATTTATGCATTCCTATTTCTGATTATGAATGTTATAATTTGTTAAGTACTTCTTCACGATCAAACATACATTCATTTTGATTAAATTTGGTGTGGAGGTAGCCGACAATGGATTAATACATTAGGCTACTTTTTATCCCGGGAAAACATTAGATCCTTGGGAAAGCGGGTGAAACCGCGGGGCAGAAGCTAGTATGTTTATATTTACTTCATACCTACTGATAATAATAAACAGCAGGTTTGATTTAATTGGATTTAAGGTTAACTAAGAATATGCAAAGCTTGATTGCTGGCGTTAAGAATAAGGTAAGGTGAGGCACCGTCAAGGCGTTATTTGCATATCTTTTTGTGTTGCGCGCTCAAGGTACCTAATGCTTACAGGGGTGGAAGCTGATGGTGTCGAGAGCAGACTTTCAAAATAATAACAGATTACCTATCACCGATCAGTTTATACCTACTATCTATAGAAATTTCTAGATTGTTCCACGCATGTATCCTACCCAGATATTGCCATGTCCATAATAATAAAAGCAATGCTGCTTTCCACCAAAAAAAAATGGTTGTTTCAAATTTAAATATTTTATATAGCTTTGAGAAAATGAAAAGCCGCTAAAGTTTGACATACCTAACTGAGCAATTTTTTATTTATTTTCCTTTGATGCCAGAATAAATAAATCTATGGCCATAAATATGATTCACCACTCCTACACGCTTTCCCGTCCTCATTATCCATAAAATTACCTGTATGTAGGTACGATAACAAAAACTAAAATTTATAAAAAAAAAACATTTGCATGAATGGCACAATACCTTGGCACATAATGAAAATGCATTAAAGTTAGAACAGGCAGTAAACTATTGGAAATAAGTTCAATTAAGAAGAAGCCACCCTATAAAACTTGACTTCCGTATACTTCAGAAGGCAGTTGGTTCGCGAATAAGGGGGCAATAAAGGTTATTAATGGATCCTTAAAGTGGTCGCAATTAACGTCGACTAATACCTCAAGCCAGACGCAACGTCCATCTAGACGATAGACGTTGAAAAAGTACACTCAATTATTGTCAATACCGTATATTTAATTAAAGACTAAGAAGTACTTTTCGTTTGTCTGCATTTTTAATTTATTCCAGACGCTTTTAGGGTGTTCATTTTGAAAGGGTACATTTATTCGACTGTCTTCTTTGTTGTATTAGCTTGGTTAAAAAAGCGTTGAACTTGAAACATCAATATTTCAGTTTCTAGACACAGAGACAGATACAATTATCCTCAAAGCTTAGGTATGTGTATTCGACTGGAGTAAACAATAATGTTCCATACTTTTTATCTTATCTAGTATTTTGAAGTCGTTGACTTACGGGGATTATACTAATCGATCAAATTTATAACGAAAAAAAAAGCTGCTATATTGTATACAGTTTGATAGAATAGATAAAGAACTTTTGTATAAAATAACTGTTAACCGACTTCAAAAGGGAGGAGGTTATCAATTCGTTAGAATATTTTTAATTTTTTTATATATCTTCCTCGATTACTCGAAGACGCCCTGGACTGATCTGGAAAAATATTTTTTTTGTTTGAAAGGGTAAATGTCATGGCACTGCAGATTTTTTTTCGCTGAATTCAAAACAGATTAGACTTTCTATGTACCTACACACGGCCACAGATCAAGCTACACACTGCGGAACCTTATGCGGTTGTAATAGGCGCTATTTTGCAATAAAAATGAGTAGCTTGATCTGTGGCCTTGTATACATAGTTATTTCATGCTTTTTAGTGTCTTTGAAGGCGGTTCTTATTAAAAAGTTTTTTGTTTTTGCGATTTTAGAGTTCGTTTTTCAGTACCTAAGTTCCTCACCGTGCTTGTTGATTTGGATGACAAGAGATGCCAACAACTTAAAAATAACCTTTAGGTATATTATAGGTATATAAAATCTAAAAGGGTTGATACGTATGTTATAGGTAACCTAACTCAAACTGACACTTTAACAAAACAATAGTAGACATTAATTAATTACACGAACAGAAGGTACCGAATGGTGGCAGTGTCCTCGCGAGCTGTTTCTTTACACGATTGCATCATGCGTCACGATGACTAACGTGACCATTTATTTTCATGCCTTAAATGGGACACTGATTTACGAAGGGCATAATAAAATATATGACTTGGGTACTCAGACCAAGAAAAAAAGATAGACAGAGCACCACAGAACGTAGCACAGTACACGTGAATGTAGCGTTACAACTGGCGCCCTGGGCGGTCGACCAACCGCGGCCTTTTTTTTATTTTTTTATGTAGGGAAAATTTTCATGGATACCCTACCGCCCCGGGGGGAGCGGCTGGGTTATGTCAGACTCCTACTGACTAAAACCCCACAGTGTTCCTACCTGTTGCTGCCGGCTGGGTATACGGGGGCGCCGAAACATTCGTCCGCGTACCCAGCAGCGACGGCCTGGTTGGAGGCCTCCTCTTTGTTGACGGTGAGGACCGGAGATCTTGTCCTCACCGTCTCGCCTTGAGTTGCGTGCGGGAACACAGGCACACCTACCTGAGCCCGATTGTCATGGGCGGCAGACTCCCCCGAGTCCGCCACCCTTGGGCACACTTGGGGGGGGAAGGAGGCTCGCGAAAGCCGCCCTCCGGCGCCCAGGTCTCCTGCGGTGGATAGCCAGGGTAGTGGTATCCTCCCTGTCACGTTCCGCCGCCTCCTTTGCGAGCATGACGCGCTCGCAAAAGGAGTGGAGCGCACCCCAGGACCTCTTGCTATCAACCGCAGCGCTAACCACACGAAAGGTCTGTCCCCGCTGCGGGCACACCTGGCCCAACCGCGCCCTACCCTAACGCCGCTACTGTATTTAATCTATGTTGTAATTGCATCCATTGAGGTTTTGTGACGATATTTTCATTGATTTATGTACTTTATAAACATTTACACCATGCATAATTTTTTGCATGTACCCACAAAGGATGAGTGAAAGGTTTTTAGTGGAGATATAAATTATGTGTGTGGGTGCACGTATGTTTACTTGGAGAGCATTTTTATGCTTCACTTTAGTTGTTTACGGTACTCCGTCTTTTTTTTCATTTTGGTCTGAGATTCGATATTAAAGAGCATTAAAATAGTCAACATCATCGTCTAAATAATAGAAGTAATTATTAATGTCCTATAGAATAAGTAAGGCTGGTCACTGTGAAGTCGTGACTAACAGATTCCATTGTATTGTGGAAACGTTGAATACGGTTCTATGAATTCCTACAAAATAAGGAGGAATGGCTTCCATCGTGAGGTGAAACGTTGGCGTTCATTGCATTGTTTGAGGTTTATAGATACTTAGCAATGGTACAGTATTACTCATTGAACATTATATTGACGTATATAATATTATACTCCGTGTAAGCTCGATTTATTTCGGGGAAAGTTTTTATTTTATACTCATCAATTGTGCAGTTATAATGGGTGAATTTGAGTAGTCATCTTTGTTCAGCATGACTAACCTCAAAGTTATAGATGTTATTTTACTAAAATCTTAGTAGGCACTTGCTAACCTACTAAAGGTTTTCTTCTGTCTCCTGCACTGCTATATTTTATTTTATTTTTATATTTTTTTTTAAATTAACACAGGAAAGCCAAATAGAATCATATTATTATATATTTAAACTTAACTTGTTAGATTTTATACAGAGAGTTGGTATGGTATGTGAGTCAACTTATACAGGTTCGCAGAAATTGATCATTATAAGCGACACTATGAGATGGTTGTGTTTTTTTTTCAAAATCAATGAGTTCGATTCCCGGCAAGACAAATATTTTTTTTCAAAATCCAAGTATACAGTTTTAGTTTTTATCAAAATCCGCCCCGAGACTCCATTCAGCATTTTTCGCTATTCCATATACTTTAGGATTTGGCCTACCACGCCCACTTAAAAGATTCATCCTGTTTAGGAGAAATTTCAATTTTATTTTATTACATTAAAAGTGTGGTACCTAAGTTTTAAGAAGTCAAGGTACCTATTTTAGAGAAGATCCATAATTTCCTTTCTCATTAGTATTTCATGTATTATTATTTACTTCATAGATTCCTTCTAAAAGTCATCATTCAGTAGTTTGTAACTGACAAATAAATATCCTGGGATATTTCTTCACACAAAGCTATCTATTCTATCATAAAGTAAAACTCACAGCAGTTAACAGTCTTGCGAGGTTGAGCAGTATAGCTGTAAAGAATCCCGCGGGGAATCAAAAACCATTCGAGAGAATAGGAGTTTAGCGAGTGCAGGAATCGTGAGCGACAGAGACGAAACCTTGAGAAAATGATTCTCAAACTCAAAACTCTTTTATTAAGTTTAGGCCCTCATAAGACACTTATGAATGTCGATAGTTTCAATTATTATTACAATAGTAGAGTCTATTCACCGACCGGTTCGGAAGAGAAGACTCCGACAGGAAACTCAGCAAGACTTATTTTTCGTGGATCTTTCTTTTGAATTTATGTAATTACAGTTTTGTTATTATAATTAAAAAAACTATATAGGTTTATAAGTACTATAGTTTTTTACTGGCAACAAAAATCAAGTAATTATCGAAATCGGTGGAAGAAAATATTAACTTATTTTTGGACAGAGTTGACGAATAATCAAAATGAATGTAGGACCTTTTTGATTAGATATTTTTTTTATCATAATTAGCTTATGCTAAAGAAATTTTCGAATATTTCAAAACATTGTGATAATATAAAATACAACCTGAAGTAGGTACTATATTTACTTTAGAAGGGAGCATGTCGTATATGTTTTGGTGTCACCGACATAGAACGTTCCAATAAAGTACCAATAAATTTTAATGTGGCAACATGGTGGTGGCAGGCAACGATATCAAGCGGGTTTGATTGCTTTGAGTTTGATTGTGTACAAGTTATAGCTTCGCAGCAGTCCATCTGATGGACTTACAAGGTTGATGTCTAAGCTTGAATTTTCAGTAACCGTTTGGCTACCTTTTTAAGCTATTGCATAGCTTCTATCGCGGGCCTTGCGCGTGGAGACCGAATCCAGAAATTCCGTAACGAAAATAACCTAACACTCCCCACTCCGACCGGCACAGCGGTGATACTTTTTAGTTTTGCCATCTATCGATGAATAGCAGAACTTTTAATGACTTTTTGAAATATCACGCTTGTCTCTTTAGTTCAGCAACTCGTCTCTAGGTGGCATTGGTTGTATCGGACCACGCTCAAAAAGTGTAACTTGAATTAATATCAAAGAAAAAAAAACAAAGGAAAAAAAATACTGCATAAATAAAATAAATAAATAATTATAATTGCATAAGTTGATAAAAACAGCTATGCAATAGCTTTACCGCGGCAGTCTCCGTCTCTCTCACACGTCTTTTTTCTATTACCCATACATTGCAATGTTGTTTATCCGCAATAAATGTATTTTTCTATCAAATTGATATCAGTAAATAATAGGTAGGAGCTACCTTCCTAAATTTAGATAAGTTCCATTAGATATACCTATCTACCCAACAGAAACAGGGCGGGGTAAGGAAACAGTTCGTTCATTATAGCTTCCATTCAAATTCAAATTTTGGTTTATCTTGACTTAAACTGATTGATTCAATCTATAATAGCGGCTAAGGAAATAACCATTCTGATTTAAAAGATTTTCATCCAGATTCAAAACGAGGAAAAGGTTCATTATTCGGTGCAGGTCTAACACCAGCGTTAAATATGAACCGATGGAATAGAATTCATTATAGTTTCGTAGGTAAGTAATACTTAATGTTACGCAAATAATATGATTGGTCCCATATTTTGAAGTTTTAGTCTTTTTTAGATACGAGATGGAATTCCATCAAGTATCTTATCGATTTTAAAAATTTATGTCTGCCCTTGGTCAGTGTCGAATCTTTACAAGTACCTATACAAAATTAAATTAACCACTAGTAGGTACTAGGTAAGTAGGTAGGTACTGTTTTTAATTCAGAGAAAATATAGATACTGAAAGAGAAAATATGTTACCACAGGATAAAAGTGCAGGCTTTCTTAAAACTAGTACTTTACACAACAATAGATAATATTTTACGAAAATAAAGTGAAAATCTGATAACAATACAGGTGCTTTATGTCGACTTCAAATAACTGAAATAATAGAAGCGTCTATTCAACTGAGAGTGCTTTACCGTTGAAAATCATCGGGTGATTTTACCGCTACAATTTTCAAGGAGTGGTCAGACCTTTAGAAACAGTCAGTTTTTCATTTCTTTCAGGGAATTTAACGCACTGAGGTGGTATGATTTTATTTCATTAACTACATACGATTACTTATAATAATGCACCCAGAAAGAAAGACATAAAGATATTATTACAACAATTTAATTTTGAATCTCTTTACTTGAAAACTATCGGCGTGAGTATCGGCAAACTCGGCTGTAAAAACCGAATAACCGAGGTATAACACCGGACTCATTTAGGACTAGGTGTGAAAATCTTGAAGCTAGCGGCAACATTATCGCTTACGCCATGCGTTGCAATCCTATCCTCGGTGTATCAATTACCCCAAGTATAATTTTAGTGAATCTATTGAACTCTATCTAGTCCTATTATTTTTCCTTTTCATAAATACAAGAAATTTATTTGTTTCACAGTTGTACGATAACTAAACAAAAACTTTAAACGTTGTTAAACGAAAAGCAAGTTTAGTTATGCACACATTTTTCCTCCCTCACAAGATTCACAATTACGTAATAAAATAATGTCAAAGCCAAAACGCGTGGAGCATATCCATAATATAATGTGCGCATTCATGTGATAAGTGCTTGATAGGATTCCTCCATAAGGTATAACTACACAAGGATGTGCCGAGTGACGACATCGGCGGCAGCTGAGCTGGTTCCCACGGCTGAATGAACTTGCAATTATTTTTAGACAAGTAGCTTTTGCATATTGATGCGAGTGCTTCGATAAAAATAAATGATGCTAACAACACCTTCTTGCTGAGGCTTGCGATGAACGTTAAAAACCTAAAATAAAATACGTATCTGTTTAATCATTACATTGTGAAGAAACATAAAAAAATACATAGGTCCTTACATCCGAATTGAGAACCTGAGAACCTTGTCCTTCTTTTTTTTGAAGTCGACTAAAAATCTTAAAAGAGAAGGGAAGGAATTTTTATAAACAAACTTTTCTATAGGTAATGCAAAAATGTGAACTAAAACCTTTGTAGCATAGTCTAAAAATACATCAAATACATGGTTAGGTTGATAATTGGTATAAGTACCTACCTACTTAGTTCCCATTCCATACGACAGCTTAGAGTGTTGATAGATATTTTTAAGGTGATTATAGTTGTTTACGTGTGGTCTCAAAGATTTATTGATGTCATAACATAAGTTATTTTAAGAACACTTATTTAGAGATACATTTTGTGATCGACAGGCAATTTGTCTTTGCCTTCCTCGTGATGGCGCCGCGTGGTTCTACATTGAGAGCTCGTTAGTATACTATTGTCAAATGTCAATTAACGATGACGTTATCACTCGTTATTGTTACTATTATTTGTATATTATTTACTCTATGCTATTATTGATCTTTATCATATATTTGACGTCATTACTACACTGATTTCGTCTACCTAAAATAAAAACCTTTTTAAAATGATAATGGTTGGTAATAAATCGAAACAACTTTTTAATAACAAACGTGCAAGCCATCAATCTTATAATTAGTAACATTATTGATAAGATATATATATATATAAGATATTGATACATATATATATACATATATATAAGATATTGCCAGATCGGCGAAGTGACGGATGCGCGCACCTTCCAAAGAAGGTAATGTAATTATTCACCTCAAAATATGAATAATTTTAACGCCTTATATACCTACGTATAGTAAATTCATACACGCAGGTAACCGATCGATGCATGTTCAAGTTAATTGCTTACTCTTCTAGAAATAATTTTCCATTAGAACGATAATTTTATAGTCATCTGAACATTTATGCGAGGAGATGAAATGGATTTCCATTCGTTTGTTGCCATAATATTCCCTTTGGGATCCTATTCGATCCATTTATTTTTTATTACATCATCAGTGATTGCTTTTAGTTGATTATTTTGGCCGTGTTTGAAGATTTTACTGTTTATCCATATAAAAACATCCGACTAATGCTACTTCCTATTAATATTTATAAATGCGAAAGTTTGTTAGCAAGTATGTTTGCTACTTCACGTTCAAACCACTGGACTAATTTTGATGGTATTTGCTATGGAGGTAGCTGACACTCTTACCGGACAAATCGGCGAGCGTGGAGGACTCTCAACTGATGCTGTGTATTTTTTAATATTTATTACACAGTTTAGTTTTCGTAAAAAATAATTCACTAGTCCCTAAACTTGTGTCGCCAATACTTAATATAATCCCATTTTCTGATAAAAAGGTAACACAATATTCGTTTTCGTCTTCACAAAGGACATAAATTATTATTTCAGTGTTGTGTACACTGTCTCGAACATATATTCCTCTTTCTGTTTCTCTTTGTAATGGTGACGCGAGCGTACGACGTGAAAAAAGTAAGATCATGATGTTATTATCATGAAATATTGTGTTATATACTCGTAAGATTCGGTTTCATAAGGTACAAGCCTATTTAACAAGTTTTAGTGTAATATAAGTCTATCTATATCACTCAGACTTTTACCTTTTATTTCTATCTCAATATTTGCATTATGTTTTGGGATTTGTTTCCAATAACGTAAATGACAAGTAGATTTTTTTTTTAAAACCTATCTTTCATTTATGAATATGTCGGCGTCAGCGACAGCCAAGCGATACGAACATCATGTTTAGGGTTCGGTGGTATCAGCGATTCAGTTGACGTAGTGCAGACTATGAAACAACAAGCGACGCAAGAAACTCCTCATGAGCCCGATAGATTTATTGTAGCAATTTGACAATGAAATAATTACTTACAGACTTGAAAGAGTAACAAACATATTTACATCCTCATATCCTGACTAACTTTCACATTTATATATCGCGCCTATCTAACACTGTATCAACTCAAAAAACACTTTTGCGTTTCAAAGTAAACCATATTTTTTATAAATCAATTTAATCACTATAATTTCTTCCATTCCTGCTCTGTATTTTTTTTGTAACGCTCATTAGTGTAATGTTAATTAATATACTTAAATTTACATGTGTTTTTGCAGAATCATTTAGAGTTAATATGTTGTATTTTAAAGTAAACCAGATTTGCATGAATAATAACTACGTAATAGAGTGTCAAGTCAACGATAATATTGTTTATTTACTCATGTGATAATACCATATAAATTACTTAGGTCCTTTTGTTTCGTCGAAATAGATTTGTGTAACTCAAAACACACAAAACAAAAAAATACGCGTGACCGAGGAACGCGGAGTGTGGCGTATCGACAACTGACTAAGTCAGGTTATACGGTACTTGTGGGGCCAGTGACCATATTGAACAGTCAATACAGTTTTCAAGTGCCATATACTGATGATTAGATGAGATATAAATACCACTATCTTACCAGATTATAGCAAAAAATATTTAATTTCGAAATCCATACTTAACTCAAAAACTCAAAATTTTGAGTTGATACAGTGGCGCGATATAAGCTATGTTAAAGAAATCAATAGTCTTAAAATTATATTTCTCAATAAATCTTTAAAGCTATAAATTATTATCGAAGAATTTTATGACTTGGACCGTTCAGCAAGTAGCTTTTAAATATCGCTGCTCTTGGCATCTAGGTCTGAAGTGAGCATGTACATATACTATGGCAATCTTGAGATGTGAGTTGTTTCACTCAGTTGAGCATTAGTCGTAGAAAACAAAATCTAAACGAGATATTCAAATAAAATGTAACTAGAGCAAGTTTACCTGCATTCTAAGTAACATGTAAGCACTTCAGACATCAACTTGCAGCCCAAAGTTAAATTAAAGAGTTTTAAAGGTTTTTATATCAAAATTTTGAAAAAAAAAACAGAAAATACTTATTTAACTATAGATTACAGGAAAATAGAAGTCTAAGTAGTATTTATGGTAACATGGGAAATTGTCTTTATGGAACCCTCGATGCGTGAGTCAGACGTCGACTGAGGCGGATAGATAGAAATAACAATAGCGTATAAAATTCAGGCGCAAGGCACACTTTCTAACAAGCATACCTTTGTTCGTGTTAAACAAATTCGTAGCATTGAAATATTTTCGTAGCTGTGCTACGAGCAATACAGTCGAATTTTGTTGA
The DNA here is from genome assembly GCA_963555595.1 of Tethea ocularis. NCBI lineage: Eukaryota > Metazoa > Arthropoda > Insecta > Lepidoptera > Drepanidae > Tethea > Tethea ocularis. The sequence goes on along the minus strand of OY741960.1, from coordinate 9,414,393 downwards.
TTATCGCATCGATGCAAATTTCAAAGAAGACGTTCAAGAAACTTAAAAATCCAAAATTGATCGTCACGACGACATTTTACATCTAGTGATGTACCTACTGTACTAGTGTCACCTTGAATAGGAAAGGTTGAAATGCGTCGCATTTAGTCACCGTATGTGGAGAATTACGTTTTCGCTTTCAACGACGGCGTTTTAATTAGCGTCGAGAACTCTTAGCATTAAACTCGTCAGCATTAAGCGAATATGTAAACCTTGAATTAATTCGTAGCACAGCGCAGGCAAGCTCGTCGACATTATCATCGGTACGTATTTATTACGTAGCTTACAAAAGAAATATACCTATTTACGATATTTGACTGAGAAACCGCAACCGAAACACTTGTCATGATTTAGAGAATTTATAATCTGAATATAACTAATTACATATTATTTGAGACTACTTCTTACAAAACACATCTTCAAAAGTTACTCGGACAAGACTTTACGTGTGAGGCAAGAATCCACTTTTCAGAGTATGAATTTAAGATTATCAAATTCCAGTTGTATTTACAAGTAAAAATGCATGCACCATGCATCCTGAGAACATGGAAAGATACATGATACAAATATTTATCCAGGTAAGGTTATATTATACCTTTAGATATAACCAATAAGAATATTATATCAAAATATCTTCTAGCTGAGATATTGTTTCATAAAATACAGTTTTTGATACATGAATGGTAGAACGTGTATATCTATTTTATTGCCAATTATATGTAAATCATGACTTATTATAAATTACCTACTAGAATCATTACTATTATCTTTACATTGTATGAATAAGAAGACATAATGTTCGTACAGTTTGGTCTCTGTTATTAAAGTTTTGATCTGCTTGAAAGTTATTTTATAAAGTCGCGAGCTAAGTTACTGACATACCCCCCTAATCTATTTTGCTAACAATTGTATTTCGTAGAAATAGCTTTTCAAAATATGATAAGATAGAGGAAATTTAGTTTATTATTTTTTTATTTTATGGTAGTCTGTTTTGCAGGATCTTCTTAACAGGTATTAATTCACCAACAGGAGTAGATTTTTTAGATTTGCGTAGACAAGTAACATTTTATTGCGGTTAGAGCCAAAAATAAAAAAAAACGCACCCAGCATTTGATCGCTCTATCTGTAACGCCTTTACGAAAGTCACCGATTTGCTCGTTCATTATCATCAATACTAACTGAGGTCTCGGGAGACTAGCGGGCGGGTGAGCTTTTTTTTGCCAACGTAGGTATTTATTTATGAAGTATTTTTAGTTTGTATGTGGCATTTTTCTTAAAAAAACGATATATTTTATTTTGAAAAATAAATAATTTTCAGATAGAGATCTCTATTTGTAAATTAAGTCAGAATAAAAAAAAACTGCTTGACTCGCAGTCAATACACATAGATCAACAATTAGTTTGATGCTACTTTGGAGAAAATAATGGCAAAATGTGCACAAAAATATTTTCAATACTCAATACTTTATTTTATCAGTTGGCATGCACCCTGTAAAGTAAAGCAATAATAATAACAAACATCAAAATAAAAAATTACATACTGGGTGATTTTTAATCATGAACAACTTTTACTATGGGACCAACCCTGAAATCACGAAAAAAAAATCAAACTTTTTATATAAAACATTAATCATGTTCGGTCAAAATGTATGAATGTATTCTCCGGCTCATAACCATCATTCTCTACACAAAAAATCACGTCGATCTGTTGCTTGATTGCTGTGTAAAAGACACTTTCAGATTAGTTATAAGGATATTATAAAAAATAAATAAAGATTTTTGCATAGCAAAATCTGCACGAGATTCAACTGTTGAACATATATCATATCACCCGAAAGAGGTCCACTGCTGGACAAAGGACTCCCCTAAAGATCTCCTCGATGGCCGGTCTTGCGCTATCCGCATCCAGCGGTTTTTCGCGATCCTCAGAAGATCGTCTGTCAACCTTGGTTCGTGATCGCCACTCGAGAACTTTTCTGCCCCAACGGCCGTCGGTTCTACGAGCATAATGCTCCGTCTACTACCACTTCAGTTCGGTAATTCATCGGGCTACGTAGTTTACTTTGGTTCGCTTGCGGATCTCATCATTTCTGATTCGATCTAACTCCGGGCATAGTCTTCTCCATTGCTCTTGCTACACATATACGTACATTGTTCATATTATGATAAAGTAAATTATTCCCGCCTTCACTTCCGTTCTCATCTCACAATAACGTGGTATAAAGTAATTATTATATTACCTCATGTAGTTTATATAGAAGTATGTATACTCAATATACATTCAACAAATATTATAGAGAGTACCTATTAAATTAATTTAAATTAATTAAGTAGATTATGTTAGGTTTGTATATCGACATGACGGTAGCTTCGTGGTTATTAAATGATGTAGTTTGTGGAAAATAATATTAGATATATCATAGAGTAACTACTCGTAACGCCTTTATTGAATAGCTAGTTGTATTTATCGAACACAAGATGCTGGCGGTACTTTTGCGACAAAATTCTTGAGAGTGGTAGCTAGCTAGCTCTCTCTCGTCTTCATCGAAAGCTCAAGCTCATTTTCGGATAAAAACCCAAGTCTTTCGTCACAACAAGCAAGGATAGATACAGCAATAAAATAAAATGGATAAGTTATTATTTATTAAGATCCAAATATATCTAATCATAATAGTAGTTTATGATACTGTTGCATAATAGGGGTTATTAAACACGAGTGTGAGTTTAAGTACCGAGCCGTAGGCGAGGTTCTTAATAGTATCACACGAGTTTTTAATACCTAATTATGTGCAGTATCATACAGTACTTTATCTAAACTCATCCAATAATGTAATTTAAAGGTAAAAAATTGATAATATTTTTCATAGGTTTTCATGACTCCGGGTATCGATTATTCGTCATTTCCATTGCCACCTCCACAATTTCAGATCCAAGTTTATTTCACCTTAGTATCACTGCTATTTTACTATCATTTTTGGCCAAAATAAAATATGTATGCAAAAAAATCAATAAAATAAACAAACATTAATCATCATGGCGCCCAAATCCGTGTTAGGAAAAACTCCCTACCGCATCGCGTATGCGGTAGGGAGTAAATTTACCACAGAGTAAATTTGCATCTAAAATTGAATTGATACTGATTGATTCCTAATTGTTTACAAAGAGAATATAATACTACGTTTAATTGTTTAGTCCTGATGTCTGGCCACTTATAATGTTTTTTTCTTTATTATTTCGTTTGACAAGTTGACTGACAGTAATTGAAGTATTAAAACCCAAAAAATATTATAAGTGGCCAGACATATCCAAATACTTGTACTTTAATGAAAAAAAGTTATTTTATAGCATTATCTTGGGAAGAAAACTGTGCTATAATATAATTTTTTAATTTCATTATACACGGGTGTGCCTAAAGTGGGTCATTAAAGTACTGATTTTGATTTCATAATAAGAACATTACGATATGAGAGTAGATAAAATCTCTAAATTGATTTGATTTTACCTGAGTAACTTTTCAAAAAGGTTTGAATTAAACTGCATTAAAATATAAATGTTTCCTTTGGGTGAAATTTGCTATACTTATTTATATTTAGTGTACCTACTTTCTCTTTATATAGGTCGCTTCTTTTCACCCTACAGCTATAGGCACAGAGAAAATAATATACTATAGCTATAGGTAAACATGAATATTCGAACGTTACCCATGATGTGGCATTGTTGACATGATGACATTTCATCAATCACTCGTTTTATCTCCATGAAAATCTTTATGATGGCTTAGCACTGAGCCGCGTTGCTTGTTATACATAAGTGACGTCCAAATATGGAAACTCTAGATTAACCTCAGGGTTTACGTCACATAATTCAGTGTGACTAATTAGAACGTTGTAATGACATTCAGAGTGAACGAAGCTGTAAAATATTTATAAAAATATAGTAACCTAATAAATAGGTGGCGGTCCACCTGTATTAGGTAACTTATTGTTAGTTGTAATCAGTTTTTAATTGAAACCGGTTTATTAATTATTTGTTATTAGTATTCGTTATATACGTATTTCTGATATTTTTTTTACGTTTTTGACGTGCATATTCAAACAGATATATATGATTTTTAGTAGGACATCCAACATTTTATTATGTTTGGCGACGTGTTTGGGTAACCGACTAACATTATGTGTACCAAATTTAAACTTAATCAATCAATGAATTTTTATGGATTAATTCCCATGAACATATTTCAATATTTTAGGACAGAAGACAGACAGATACACGAGTGATCCTATAAGGGTTCCGTTTTTTTTCTTTAGAAATCCGGAACCCTAAAAACACTTTAAAATACTACTATTTGCTAAGCAACATCACAATCTGAATTGAATTGTGTGAATAAAATTTTAAAGTTACAGTTTGTTGTATTTTTCATACAATATCTTGAATTTGTCGCACCTAAGCGTCAGTTTTCAATGCGATGAAAATTCCCATCACCAAGTTACAATAATGTTTAAAAAATCCAGCGAACTTTGCAAATACTGAATTCTTGTGAAACCAGCATTAAAATGAGTAAATATGAGCATATATTGTAAAACATTTGAGTTCATTCAATTACTTTGTTCTATGTAGCGTGTAACGTCGTTTAATAAAAATGCCATATGAACAAAGATTGAATACTCGACTTTGAATATGAATGGAATCACTTGTAGGTATTTATTTATATTAAAAATACAAATTCATATAGACATACTCGAACATATTAAATTTATATCTTACTAGCTGTTCCCCGCGGTTTCACTTGCGTTTTCGGGATAAAAAGTAGCCTATGTCCATATAATCAAACCAGGTCATTTTTGCTCATTCTCTTTACGAGGTATGTGCTCGAGGATCTATTTTAGTAGGTAAAGAAGCATTTTATTTAACCCGTTGACTCTCAAATGGGATGCGTATTCTAAAACAAGGTGTAATAGTATTCCAAGAATTGCTATTCAAGCTATTATTAATAAAGTATAATGTAATCAACTTTTAAAAAACACACTTTTGTTGATAAAATTGATATATATTATTGCTTTTTTAATTTTGATCGTGCATGAGGCGAGATTTTGGCATAAATGGCTTGTGTGTGCGTTCTGCAAGACTTAAAAAATAGTAAGGTTTATACCGAACACGGTGTAAATAACCATTTATAGAAAGTTGTATCATCAACGTTTTATAAATAACATGTCTCGTAATATTTCATATGTACCTAATTTAAAGGCGTAACCTGAATGAAGCGTATGGTTTCGTTCAGTACTAACTGTAAATCTTAGATTTACATTACAGATAGGGAACCATTGTCCTAATGTGCGCGTGTAACACTTCTCGGCCGTTTGAGTTAGGTAGGTGATTAACATTTATATGACAGAGGATAGGGTTCCTTATAACTTGTTAGACAGACTAGTTACTAATATGACGGATTGACATGATATTTGGAATTTAGATGGATCTATCCCTGGGCTAACCAAGGTTATACTTTTATCTCTCATGTAGTAAGCACAGAGTTTAGAGGGGGAACTGACTCTTAACTGCACCTGTCGGAACACACCAGCAGGTGCTTACGACATGAGGACGGTGCCCAATTATTAAAATTAAAATATCATAAAAGTCATGTCCGTGCAAAAAAATGCGCAATTACTTGAGTTGCTATTTGTTATAAGTAGGTACTAACTACTTATATATTATGCAGTGGTTGTTCTATAGGTATATGTTGGTACATACATCCCCTATCTTATAAGGAGCGCAGCGACCGGAATCCTTTTAGGCTACGTAACTCAATAGTGTTTAAAATTCAGTTAGCCCAACATGATTCAATCAACACCATTGAACGACTACATGATACACGCTCGACTGACATGAAAGACATTATTATTAAGGATCCAAAATATAATAAATTGGGTGAGTTAGGCAAGTCGAGATACGGGAATACGACTGTAAAAGAAGAATTATTATTTTGTGCGAGTGGTACCTTTGTGGTTTTATATGGATCACATTTCAAAGGCTGGGATAACGTCACTTTAGGTACCCATTAGCTTTAGGTTGAGGTCTCTTTTTACAACTACACTTGTTAGATTGTTAGCAAGGGTCAGACCTTGCATGTATTTTTAAGGGTGCTATACCTCAAAAGGAAAATCGGATCCCTTGGTTATCCATCTATCTGTCTATCAGTCTGTCTGTCAGGAACGCGTGGAGGTAACAAGTTGAAATGAATATCAAATACCATTCCAATTCAATTGAATTTTAAAAATATCTTGAGCAAATTTTTGAAAAAGAAGAATAAGTAGAAAAAGATGGAAAATATAAAAAATGACTACGGTGAAAAAGCAAAATATTTGTTGAAGGTACTAACTCTATTGCAATAACATGTCCACATGTTTGCCATTAGAACTCATATCAAAAGGCAGCGCTGAAAACGGTGGCTCCGGGCAAGTGTAAAAAATTCATGAAGACCGAAGCGAAAGGGACACACTATGCTAGGGGTCATTATTTCTTGCTAAAGGATTTTATATACATACATGAATATGTGCATTGTATATGTTATTGTTAGCCATTAAGGGTTATTTAGAAAGCAAATGATTGAATAATCTAACCTAAAATCTGCAATAAATTATAAACATCTAGACCAATTTTAATTTATCTAAAGGTGATGTCAGAAATGAATTACGTTTTTAGAGCCTCGTTTCCAATCATCGAATTACCCTTAGTTTCAAAATAAGTATACGTGGCGGATTATCGCTTTCGCCAAACAAATTCTATTTGTATATTAATTGTGGCTTTATATAACATATAGGCTTTATGACTAGTAGATTACCCTATATAATACGAGTCATTGAGCAGAACACATTTTGCAACCAATAGGGTAGTTTACTGACATATCAAATCAGCTACTTTTTAATAAATGTCAAAACGATAGTTTATATGGAATTTTGTATGAAATACTAACCTAATGACGTCATAGTTAGTTAGTGTTTGGTCATTTATTTTTGACACTGTAAACTAGCCTATTGTTATAATCTCCATCTTATGAAACTTAGTAGTTCATGACATTTTGTAATAACATAATAATCATAAAAGAGAGGGGCAAAGTACACAAGAGAAAGAATGGTTGCGATGGAACCTAGAACAAAAATAACATTTAATAATAATATCTTGCGACATCTAATTCCCAACTAAGCAGAATTTGTAATATGAAAACGTATAAACGAAAAAAGGGTGGCGAGATAAGGAGGTATATGATCAGCTGTAGGCAGAGAAGGGTTGATTGAATAGAATATTAAACAGGAATTCCTGAAGCTATGCAAATTGAAAAAGTCACGATTATTAGCAAAAGATGTAAATCTAGAGAGGGTCAAAATTATGCTTAATTTCAACTAATCACTTTTGGGAATTAGTAAATAATAATTTACCGCTAGACGGTTTGAGTTTTCATAATTACACCCATTATTCATATTGCTGCGGTACCTACCTAATCAAGTCATTTATTACGGGCCTAGAGTAAGTTGCGTTGGATCCGCCCATTCATTATAGTGATTCTACCGTGAATTGTGATAGTGCCAAGGACACCTGCACACATACATCTTGACCTACTGAACTTAACATTTGGGTAAAAGAAATGTACCTTGATAACATGATAAATACGGTGTACTCCAAAATAAACAAAGTAATTTTTAACAGCAAAACATTTCGATTCGAGAAAATAAAACTGACTCGAAATATATATATAATATAATAAGAATAAACTATTGATGTCGTTTAATTATTTAAAAACGAGTAATTATATCAATATTGACTGTTGTCAATTAATACATAATATTATCATAGACTAATATATTGTCAATAATAATTAATGAAATATATATATATGAATCGTGATATTCTTTATATTTCATTCGTCCATGATCAAATCATAACAGATGGGATCTCGAGAAAATTTTCTTTACATTAAAAAATAATCATCAAAATCCATATCTGGTGGAGTTTGGCCCGAACATTCAAAATAATAGGTATGTATACAATAAATAATAGAACGAATTGAGGACCTACTACTAATTATTATTTTTATTGGGAAGATGCATGTTTTTTTTATCACATTTCTTAACAAAATACAGTAAAAAAGATTTCAAAAAGCGATCAGACAGACGGATCGGACATAATATGTGACGATTATACTCCATGCTAAATTTTGTTTTGCTAGAACGACATAGGAATAAATCTTTGATGGCTTATATCTTGGTTATTTTTATAGTTATCCTAAATATTATTGTTCCTACTGTTTCATATATGAATGAGCTTTTATTAAAGCAAAACAAAAATTTCCCTATTCACAGTAACTCTTGGTGAAAGACCTGGAGTTCCATATTTTTTTATAATCATGTATAGAACCACCAACCTCTGTCATGTACGAGGAGGTATAATTAATTAGAGCCCAAAGTAATTGAACGGAATACAGTTAAGCGGGTACTCATACGACAACTCATGCATGATAGTTTTGGATATTCTCAATGCATGGCAATGAACCCATCTCAAAAGTCACTAACAGACCCAGCTTGTTTGGACATACATAAGTACACATATGACAGCAAAGCAAACTCAAAGCTCAATGTTCGAATTGATGAATTTTCTACATACCCTATCAACGAGATGATCTTATCTGAGCTTAAGCTGAGTTGAAATTATAAAGGTGATATTCAATTTCTTTTTATTGCAGTTCAATCTCGTTCATCTTGATTGCGAAAATACTGGCTTCGGCATTTCGTAGGATGCTGATTGTAGATGACGAATTTAAGCCCTCGGCCCGGGGGAGTCGCTAGTAAAATTAAATTGAATATAGTCACAATTTAAGGACTGACTGACAAATTAAGATAGGACACGATGGTTCACATCAAACTAGATTTAAAAATTTTCATTGAAATGCTTAAATTTCAGTGTGTGTTCATTCTACGAAGATACAAACTAAACACAAATTATGAATTTCCGTTTCACAAGAGTGTTTTTAAGTATCAAAGATTCCTTTGGAATATTTCAATTAGTATAAAAGTAGGTAAACTCAAAAATGAAAATCTACTTACATTTTCGTAATTGACGAACATAATTTTATGGACGATTTATGATATAAATAAAAGGAAATCATTTTTTGCAAGTTAATGTTTGATCTCTGTTATTTAACAAACACAGATGTACGTATAAATCTGCTATGAAAATATTTGATTAAATAACGAACGTAAGTACACACGCTGTATTAAAAACGAATACACCATTGGGTACGTATGTATTTTTGTGTATTTAGGGTTCCGTACCCGAAGGGTTAAAACGGAGTCCTATTGCTGTCACTCACGTGTCTGTCCGTCGTCTGTCAAAATGGTGAAAATATAATAAAAAATATCACCATTTGGACCAAAAAATTAATTATGTACTGGGTATATTTCAGTAACTAATACCAATATATTAATAAATCAGTTTTTTTTTAGAAATTTCTTAATTTTTCCTATTACAGTTGGCCGGTTTTTTTTTTGCTGCTACTATCAATGGCATTATAGCAAAATAGCACAGTCAATGTTGATGGAACTGCCTCGCTCGTGGTTGACTTAAGTAGTTTTATTCGTATAAAATTAATGACAAATATAATATACATGGTGAGACACGAGCATAACTATAAATGTTAGTATAGTTGTAGTACATAGTATCAGTCTATCTCGTTGGTCATAAGAGGGTGTCCTAATTTAATTTTATGTAGGACGAAGTAAGAAGTGTAGGCATATATTTAGAATGTTTTTTAGAAAATCAAACTCCTAATGGGATCCTCTAAATAGGGGCTCGCTGGTGACACAGATTTACTAATATGTCTAGAAACAACAAATTGAATGATGTTTTTATTTGTAAATTAACGTAGGCTGAAAGCATCTCTAATCCCTATTAAGTTGAAGGTCTCGTTTCAGAACCGAATATTACACAGAAATTAATACCTCTATTGATTTAATTTGAGAATGGACCTGTTAAGATAGGTACTTAGGTATTATCGAGGGTCTCTTGAGTCTCCTTTACAACATCGAATTAAAGGATGGTATTTTTTTTATTTTTTTGTGATTTTAATTTACATTAAGCGTTTTAGGTGTGCTCAAAAATTGTCACCAGGTTCATGTGGATCAAAGAAGATTTAACCTACATACGTTAATTTATTCAAGCTACTTATGTGTTCGAAAAAAAATAACTAATTTTACTGTAGTGTAAATGAACTACTTTTGTAAAAGCTAAGATTATGATTAGATCTAAAAAAGAATTTAATTGTTTGCTACGCTACATTCGTTAACCTCAAAATAAACCGTAGCAAAGCCTACGAAAGGCTACGGCGTTTTAAATAAATTGGATTTCCGTCGCCTCCGCATACGGAGCTGTAAGTGTTTAGATATCTAATTACTGTAATCCAATGACACGAGTATCTGGCCAGATTTTATCTTCCATGATACGGGTCGGCTCTTATTTAACGAAGTGTGAACGCACACTAAATTACCACCGTTTGATTTCTAAGACCATCTCTTTGTACTTACACACTAACACTATAATTAATTTTCTTTTTTTTTACTTAATAAATAGTAGGTATTTATTATTTCAATTAAACTCTTGTTGCTTTCTTTACTTGCTTTTACTTGATGAAACAACACTTTGTGTTTACTGAACATTACAACTTATATAACAAAAAAGTATTTCAGGTAAGCTGCATTGTAATAATAAAAGAGGATTATTGAGAAGGATACTTATATCAACTCAATGATGTGACGACTAGTAACAGTATTTCACCAGTGCTTCGATGTGACTGTTTTTTTTTAAGTTTCTACATCTATGTACTATTGTTAAAAAATAAAAAAAATATAAAAGACAAAAATCTCTCAAGCTTAGTCATTATAATATAGACGTGTGTAGCTTTGTATGGTAATCGTAGCATGTATTCTAGAGAAAATATCTATTATTTAATGTAAAATCAATAAAACGCTGGTGCCATTGGCCGCCAGTTCGTTCAGCTGTAAAAAATTAATGCGCCAATACACTATCGATCAGAGACTTCGGCGGGCGCTTTCACACCTCGTTACATATTAGAAAAGTAGATAATTTCAACAACCATCATGTATTGTGGCTTTAAATGAAGAGTCATTGAACATGAACATTTCCTGCCAGCGGACGTACCAAGTCTATCGAACCTGATAAAAGCTATTATCGATAAAATGTTTCATCAGGGTAACACCACTATCATAAATTTGATTAATAAATAGTGCACGATACGACTGGTTCTTTAGTACGTAAGTTGTTATTATTTTTGGCTACCCATATTCTGTTGCGTTTTAAATAAACAAAATATAGGGGAGAAATGGAGCCATTTAAGGAAAAGTTTAAAAAATATGGGTTTACTCTTTCAGTAATTGCTAACAAAATAATAAAAGTTCCAAGTTCCCATTTTTGAATTAAAAGGATATCATACAACCCTATAGTATAGGCTTGCACTTGGCTGGTTTTTAATTTTTTCATAAATTTATGTCGAGTAAGATTGATGATATTTTTTTTTATTAAAGAATGTTCCACGTTCAACCAGGCACCATTTATAAAATAATGAAGAACAAACGTTGGTTATATTATATTACTATCTGTTCGTGCCCGGCTGCACCCGGCTAAACACATGAGGCTCAGTAAACTGACAATAGTATGTTGATATCCATAAAGTATATATCCAGTATCACTGCATACTTTTTCTGCCTTGCAAACAATTCGATTTGGTATAAAGATGAAGCTAATAGAAGAGAGTGATGTATACTAGATGTAGGGATTAGATTTAGACTAATGTTATTAATACTGTATTTTAAGTAGATTTGTCTGTATTTTTTTTTTTTATTATTAGTCTCGTATTTTTACATATCGAACACCCCCGTCTTATATTGTTTTTTAACTCCTCTCCATCCAAAGGTTGCCTGGTAGAGATCACTCTTAGTGATAAGGCCGCCCATTGTGACACTTTCATTGTTTAGGTTAAGTTTTTTTTTTTTTTTTTATACATTTGTAATCTTTGAGGTGTGACAATAAAGTATTATCTATCTATCTATCTATACTTCTCTCTCAATTTTCTTATTCTTCTCAATAATAAAATGTTTTCTTTACTATTTATTTAACAAAATATATAAATATTTCTTCCCAGCCAATTAGGGGACACTTTTTAGTAGCAACGGAGCAAATTATACAAGTATAAGTCGTTTGAGTTGGTATCTTCTACTTATAGGTACTACATATAGCAAGACACACAACAAAATAAAACTTTTTCCAACAAACTTTTCGTACCGTAGTGAGTATAAATTGTATAGAAATGAACGTTAGGCGTCAAGTTTGTATTACAATGTAGGGTTCCGTTTTCAATATTCTTTTGACATTAATCTTGGTCCACAATATAAAGGACTTTTGACTTGATGGGATATAGGGCGCCTTACGCCCCTCAACCCGACCTTCCGACGATTTACCATAATCATTAAGGGTTGAAATAGGGATATCAAAAATATATTTACGCATTTACTCTTCCAAAAAACTGTTATCGGCAAACCTTTATGGAATGCTATTGTTGTACGTGGACTATTACGTAGTTGAAAGATTTCTCATTTCACTTCACGCCAGTGTTGCATGTCGCCAAAAGAGAGAAAACCTTTTTATTTTTACAGACAAATAGCATTGTCTAGTAATAGTAATCTTTCAAATCACAATAGTATTCGTATGTGTAGGTCTGTGTATACTTCAACAGTTACATAGATAAGTGCAACACTATGCAAAGCTTTTATCAATTTATAGCTAGGAAATAAAAATATAGATAGAGAAAAAACAGTCCCCGTAGCTTCTCGGTCGGGAGTCATCTCAACACAAATGCAGTTAGTTAGATGCAATCTCCACTAAATCAGGCGCTGGCAAATTCCATCCTACAATCTAGCTTATTTGTGGACCAACCGGATGTTATACTTCTAGAGCGAAGCCTGGTTTGCTCTAAGACAATCCTTATTTCCCTTTTAGGTATTATTTGTAACTGTGTATTTTAAATTGACTCTTATGGACTTTATTTTAGCATAGTAGATATGATTTGTATCCGCATATTGTTATTATACTTGTTTTGTTATTGTTATTCAGGACAATTTCAATGCTTTTTGGTGAATAATTTAGAGGTTATTATCCTACTAATATTATAAATGCAAGTTTGTGAGTATGGATTTGAATGAAATTTGAAACACGGATAGTTTATAACTTGGATTAACATATAGAATACTTTTTATCTTGGGAAAACATAATATCCCACGGGAACGCGGGTGAAAACGGGGGGCGGAAGCTAGTTAAAAAGATAATTGAACCCCGCATCATCGGTCAAAGCTTCAAGTTTGATTAAAGGTGTGCAGTTTAGTAGGTACATCAGGCAATATAGGTACTCCAATAACTTAACTGACAGAGAGAAACATAAAATTACTATTTTTTCAGACCCACTTTATTTTTATACCACAATATCAACAATAATTGCTCCACTGGGTTAAACGCACCTAAGCATTTATTGCCAGGCAATCATTTACATGATCATGTAAAAATAAGTGCAATTTTTATTTGTCTGAAGAGATGATATTATTTAGATCAATTCCATACAATAAACACTGTTAGCTATAATGGATTGCTTTATATACGCTCGGTGGTAGAGTACTTTATTATATACTAGTTTTCCACCCCTTTCTTTTCATAGTGGGCGCCTTCGTTACAATAGCTATCTGTATGCCAAATTTCACCCCGATACGTGGTTGTTCGATGATAAATTAGTCAGTTACAATATATATTTGTATATATCAATAGTTTTGTTTAAAAGATATCCTATCTTTAATCTAGTATATAATCAGTCTGTGTCAAATTTCATCAAAGCATCCAAAACTGTCACATTTTTATGTAGGAAGAAGAAAAAAAGTATTAAAGTTACTATCGTTTATAAATGTACTTACTTTGTGACGCTTAAATTAATAATGCCATCAAATAAACATTCCATTGATTATTTAGGTGTGATATTAATTAAGCAAATTAATTAAAAGGGCTTTAACGGGGTTAATTGAGGTTGTCGGTTGTGACAGGTAACGATTGATGATCATATTATGGTATTAACCAGTTGATAATAGGACCATTTGTTACGATGATAATTAAATCTCTTTGTTAGTTGTATTGACCTATTCAAACATTTCCATTAAGATAGGTATAACTAGATTATAATACTCAAAATAAATATAATATTAATGTTTACTACATTAGTAAATCTACTTAAAAATGCGAAAGCGTGTTTGTATTTTGTCCTCTTTTGCGCAATAACGGATCGACGTGAATTTACATAATTAGTAATATCTTTTTTAAATAGGTACGTTTTCAGGACAAATTTTTGAGGTATTCCACTTTGCGCAACCTTTTTTAGAGCACGGACGCTAAGAGCATCAAAGATATTCCTCTATTCTTTTTAAAGATATCGTGTGTTACTATTGGGGTAAAGCTTATCCGAGTTTTATTCAACAAATAAAAAAAACGGCCTGAAATCCTTATTTGGAACCAAAAACTTATGCTTCAAAAAATAAAAAGGTTTGGATTCAATTTCAAAAATTATATTATTTTATATTCAATAAATTTAAATGGTCAATACTAACAATCTATGTTAAAATTAGTTTCGTCTTGAACTATTTTAATCTTCTTCACGAAGCTAAATTAAAAATTGTATCAATATCTATTGAAAGAAAAAATTAAGGACTGACTTAGACTCCAGCTATTTAGAAGCTAAAATAACTGGAACAAAGGTAATAATAAAATTATAGTAGATAATACTAAATTAATTAAAAAGGTCTATTCGCTTCAAAGACACGGCATGAAATATGATTTTATTATAAAAGTAGCGAAAGAATCTTTAAGTACAATAATTCAATTACAAGAGCTTAAATGCGATTTACCTTTAATGGAATGAACAATTTTCGTATTCCCGACGGACCTCATTAATTAATATGAGACACAGGTGGTCAAATATTGTTGGATTTATATTGAAAATAATATTATTGGCTACCAGCTGTTAACACAAATATTAATACATAGGCACAACTATTGTTTAATCATGTTTAATTTAAAAGATTTTAAGAGTTTTTTAACACTTTACTATGGTAATATAGGTATAATAATTTCATGAAATATAGTAACTTGGTTTGTATCTGCGGAGGTTTTTTTTTCGATTTGACATCACACAAGAAAATCAGTAAGTAAGTCACTTTTTCGATTTAGCCCCGAAATACGTATTTATTTATCTGAAAGGTGTTTGGGTCTTTACTGTTGACCTTTATAACTATAGTCAAACTTTCCTATGATGTCAGTCGGACGATGTCAGTGTTGTATATACTAGTTTACTAGTAGAACCAAATTGAAATAATGACTGATAAGAAGTAAATAGGTAGTAAGAGTTAGAAATGTATTGTCAAGTTTTTCAGAATTAATGGGGAAACGATTGGGGAAGTCCGATTAGGAGGGTAGGGTCGTCAACATGGGAGTGAATAATCCACACCACTCAGAATATGTGTGTGCCCTGGGTCTTACAAGTATTTCTACGCTTGCCTCATACATAACAAAAGAAAATAAAATGTAGACTTGCAGTCGACCGCAAACTAACTCAATACTCCTGAAAGTAAGGCAAAGCTATCAACTACAAGTAAACCACGCCTTTACTCAGGGAAAGAGCTTGGGTACCTAATTGTAAGCGTAACTTGTTCAGGAACATACCTACCTACCCAAGGTACAGAACACTTAATAGTACTACCATAAGTTGAAGTAGCTTCAATCCTTGATTAATAAGTACAGACAAACATAAGTACAGACATGTTGACATAAAGTTAAACCAAGATATTTATATGTATTGGTTTAACTTTATGTTGTGGCCGAGACCGGCATTTAATTCAAGAAGTACTTACCATAAAAACAAAAACAGTACTTACTACTTAAACTGGCAAATATTTAAATAAATAATTATACCCAAACATAGCATAAAAAAGCTTGTTTTTGATCACAATGTTTATCTTGAGTGGGAATCGAGCCCACGATTTATAGCATTAGTCAGTGTATCCAACCCACACTATAACCGGCCTGTCAATAATGGATACTTTGAGATACCATATTTTCAAAACTTATTCTGGGTTCATCATACTGTATTGAATAACTTTTATCATGGGACCATCTCTGAAAGTATGTTTTTTTTGCGATTGAGGACTTACTTAAGGTGAATGGTTCGCCGTTTGAATTTTTAACGAATATTTCGTGCGTTTTAATTTATTACGTCAATTTCAAACGCCCATTAGTTGTAATTAGCGACGCAGACTTTAAGCTATAGATTTATTTATGTATTCATTTTGCATAGAAAATATTATAGAACTGTACATTGGTTCCTTTCTTACAAATGTCCATTATATTTTATTGATAAAGAACCTTAAAGAGGAATAATTTAAATAGTTTCAAAAGCATAATGTATACATAATTAGTTGGCATACATCTCAGGCGCTAAATTCCTTTCAATAGGTGCTTATAATTTATGTATTAAATTAAAACGCAAAATAATCTAATTGCGACCCATCCCCGTTAATGTAGGTTATTAAAATAGTAGCTTTCGCTTAGCAGTTTTACTCGCCTTATAGGCTTGCTCTCTTATTTATCTCTTTGACAAAAATCACGTTGATCTTAATTGCTTAGCGAAGGAACAACAAACCAAGTAACACACATTTCAAATAATGCCAGCTCAAAAATATCCATCCAGTGTACATAAAAGACTTTAATTTAAATTGTAATGTATGTCAAAATAAGGACATGTCTGCGTGTGACAGAGTCTAGAACTAATGAATGCGAGGCATAAGAGTTCCTCATAAATCGCAGGAGAACTCGTGAAAGTAATTATACTGCGGAATGTTTTCAGTATGGCATAATTTTCAATTAGGACGAGGTCAACATCACCGGTCTTATGTTAATAAGTATGCAGTCTTATAATAAATAGGCGTAGATATCTATGCGTGTCTGAGTCTTAAAAATAAATATTCATTTCATTAATATTGTTAGAATTACAAAGAACAAAATTTGACTTTTTAAGGTTTCGCTCCGTGGCTTTACCCTCGTTCCCGGTATAAAAAGTAGCCTATGTTATTCTCCGACCCATGTGAAAGGATCAACCAACCTAAGGATTATATGTATACAGGATGATGTTGGTAGGCCGAAAGGGCAATGTGCTGCTGTTGGAAAACACCGTAGGTGTAGGTACATAAACAGCAGATGCTTAGCGGCAGATTCTCAACTTGTGGGTGGTAGCCAGCCAGGCTACAAAGTACTCTACCACTCCCTTGTCTGCTCAAAGTTTGATTAAAAATTATCACTGTGCAAAATATCAGAAGCGTTAAAATATAATGAATAATAATATGAGGGATTGAATCTCGACGTTTTGCTCTCACGTTATCATCGAAACAAGTCGAAGTATTGGGAGACTGCATTAGCTTTGCCATCCGAAGAGGAAACTCTAGCAGCCTGCTGGGAATCCTATAGATGACCGGACCTGATAAGGCCATTAGCGTCACAAGTTATGATTAACTCTATCACACACTTCGTTACTTACTATTGAATATTTCATTTTTATTACATCTATAGTACACACGGCCACAGATCAAGCTACACACTACGGCATCTTATGCGGTTGTAATAGGAGCTATTTTGCAACAAATATGTGTAGCTTGATCTGTGGCCGTGTGTACCTACTACTATAGGTATATAAATCTGTAGGCTCTGTCTCTGCTTGTGCTCTTATAACTCAAGAACGGCTTAACGGATCTTGATGAAAATTGGTGTGTAGTAACATGTGATTGAGCTTAATATGATACGCTATTATATATTATGTTGTTGACATGGACATTTTGATAATAATAGAAAATCTGTCTGTACTACTATAAAATCTTATTCATAAAATTACGGGTAACGTATGTGTGTTTGAATCCCAAAATTATTCCTTTCATGTTTTAAATTCACCGGATCTGCTTTTGAACCTATTTCGTATATATGATACATACCTAAAGATTGTATCAAGGTACTGAAAATCGATATTTTTAACCGTCGCATACAATGAAAGCTAAAAGCCACGTCAGTCATTACCATCGGCAGGAATATAGCCCATCGACATTCAATGTATCTATCGCTAATAATATCTCAGCTTTATACGTTTCAAATAATATAAATATGTAGTCTGTTATTTCACATAAAAGGCTCATAGACAGACATGTTGACATCACGTGTTGGGGTGTGTGCACATGTTATTCCTTACCATAGGTATATGCAGCATTTAGGGCCAGTCGTTTTACCTGATAGATTATTATCAGATCTTTACAAGCCATCTCATTCTGTCTTGAAAAGAAGAGACTGTAATATCAGATATCTGTCAACATGAGATAAGCAGCTTAATCAGTTCTTAATCTCGTAATAAATATGTAGGTTAATAAGGTAGGCTAGGTAGGTATATCGCTGATTTATACATGAAGCATATATTTTATTTCATATACCTACCTAATCAAATATCTGCAAATAGGAGAATTGACACATGGCGTTTCACAAATCCAACTGTCTAAACGCAAATCGAACACGTTTCAAAGATGATTTCATCTTTCAAATAACAAATCTTATCGTGAGAAATTTCTACAGTCAATTTTGCTGTGCCAACATTCCTGAATAACTACTTGTAAAACATTGTTATAACGCTCGAGGAACGTAAAAATAATATATAAATATTCAACGAAACCGTGACGAACATAAAAGCTTTGACAATAATGCGAGTTAATGGTTTCATAAAGGCAGAGACGCAATTTGGATGAATAAAAGGGAGTGGATGTATTGTCTTGTACCTACGCCTCGGGTGTTTGAGGGGCTCACTCCTCGAATGGTGCGATAACACACGGCTTGGCAGCTTACAAGCCGATTACGAGCTGATTATCAAAGACTCGCCTCACGCAGATAAATCGTAGCTTGTTACTCTCACATACATCCAAACGTCAATATTATAAACAAACATCAAATATTTAGCATTCATAATGGCTGCAAATATTTAAAAAGCTCTTACAGCGCATTTTGTTAATTTCTGAAAAAAAAAATAGTTTTATAAAAGGTGAATAAATTATGTTCTACAGAAATGTGAATAATTTTAAAATAAAAAGTAGTAACATTACTAAGGTGTTAATTGCGAAATATAAAATAATAGGTAAGGAGTTAATGAGTAAAAAATTTAATACTTAAGCGGTCGTTAGCCGTCGCTAATTGCTGGTGTAGGAATTTCCGGCGGAATCCAAAGGTTATAAGATCTCATTTAGCCGGTTGATGGACGCAGGGAGCAGGGCTCAGGCATTCCGTCGCCTGCTGATGGTTCATTTTACAGCTACGAGTCCCGTAAACGAAGTGGAACATCTCAAGCAATATTCGGGTACTATTATGTAAACTTTCATTTTACACATATTTTATTATCTATGGATTTTTTGTAAATTTATTAACTACATATGCGAAAAATTACATCACGTTTAGATTTAGGCTGCTCCTCACAAAAAATATCTAATATTTTTCTAAACTTTTACTGATTATTGTCTATAATTTAATTCCATTGAAATTATGTTATCATTTAATTAAATCGCAACCTGATTAAAAATTCAGCGATACTTCATCGTTAATTATAATTTTATAACTGGGGTGTCATTACCGCCTGTCAATAGATAGAGTAAAGGCATCCCGTATCTACCAGATCCAATTAAAATCGTATGAAATTTATCGAAACGGAAATTTGATTAGCTGATTGGTCATGAAAATTAACGATGCTATGACGCTACGAACCCAGAGCTACGAGATGTGCTACGAGCTGAGAGTAGACATGAGGGTAATAATAGATTTTCTATTCTGTATCCTAATAACTATAATCATAATTGAATATGCTTTAAATATTATATTCTTCATAACATTCATCTATTAGACCGAATTATAAATAGCTAGAAGAAAACACATACCCAAAATAACATTCAGCAATATCAAACCTGAATTTGTTTATTTTAATGTTTCCTTTTTAATTTTGTAAATATTCGTTATTTTCCATAGATTTGTTTATATTTAGTTATTCGTTCGTAAAGTTTTGTATGAATTGTATGTTTTTTACGATTTCAGAGTTGGCCAAATATCTCATAGTTTTTGTTCATGTTCATCATACTTCCAACCTATAAAAATAGTGAACGGGTAAACAAAACAATAACAAATAACTTTGTACCGATATTGAACTACCTAGGTACATATAATATGATTTGAGGGTTATGTTTGTAATTTTTTCTTTCGAGTAATTTAAAGTTAGAAAATCAGTCTACATAGAAAATGGTGTGGTTATTTTTGTGAAGACATCTACCTAGTTCCAATTGAAGATTGTTTATGATTGTTCTTCCCTTAACCGATCGTTCACACATATTTATTTATTTAAAATAGGTATATCCACATACATAAAAGGTAATGTTATAAATTAGGTAACATATCTAATCATAATTTATTTTTGTACATTTGTTTGATGATTCTTGTTTTACCACATATTTGAAATGTACCTACGAAAAATTATAATGTAGAGAGAGTCCATGCGGTCCGCTGGTGGCCTCATAACGGTTGTCCCGTGCCCGCATAAAGGTGAGAATATCGCTTTAGGAGTGTTAAAATGCACGCAGAATAATTAAGTCTCCCCTATCTTTTGTGGAATGTATATTTCGACCCTAACTGTTATATTTTAAGCGGAAAGAAAAACATTCGAATTAACGCAATTTACGAACATTTTTATATAACTTTTCTTTTTTATTTTAAAACTGGTTATCTACCGTCTATTCGTACACATTTATTTCTAAAGAAATCTAAATATCCCTCGGGAGTTTTGCGGTGTCATACCTGTGAGGAATAAAGAATACTGACAGTTATCAAAAAATACGTTTGGTTGAGGTAAATGTACCTCAACCAAACTATTGATAAATTTAGTTGAATTTTTTATTCACCCTCAGATACGAGTATCTTGGTGATATATATTTGAATAGTTTTATTTTTAGAAAAGTATCGAGATATTATGTTGATTTTATTTGTTACCTTGCATGATTGATGCAAACTTACTTATCAGGATTCAAAGCTTTGTGTTACATATTTTGTAAGGTTTTATTATTTCAGCAGGGTTATTAGTGTGACCAGTAAGCTAGATGACAATAAAAAATAGTACATACTATGTTTACGATTGTAGCATACGAGTATCTTAAATTCAAAGTTTATATACCTAGTTTTTTCATGGAGACAAAATATTAGTTTTTGGATATTGCAAAAAATATAATTTTAGTGCAACAGAAAAATGCATTAAGTATGTTGTACCCAGTGATGTTTAGGTTAAACTTACATTATTATGGCTCGTTCAGCCTAAAATAAACATAAATAAGTGTACCTAATGAATATTGCATAGATACCGGATTTCAATAATAGTGCAAAAAATATTAATAAGTAAGTACTCAAAAAGTAACGTCCCATCTAATTTTGTAATTTACATTTATAGATAAATATCTGTACGGAGTTTTGCCGAACCAACGAGTGAACCCAGGTATGCCGACCCTTGCATTCACCATCGTATGCCGATTGGTTGTTGTACCATTAGATTACCTATAGGTACTGATACATACGTATGAACTATTGTGCTTCACATTCTGCTTAATGTCTAATTTCTCGTTCAGTTAGGCGGACCATCAGGTTATGACCCTTCTAGGTTCATGTCATCGATAGGAAATTAGCCAATCGGTGTAAACCGCAATATTAATTCCAATTTGCAACATTCCGATAATGAATAGGTCAATCATACGTTATGCTGTTGAGCCTTGACATGAATTTAACTGCTAAACGGGGCTCAATTCAAGGTCCAATGCAGTTCATTCACTAGATTAATGGACTAACGGGTCCACCTAACGGTTGGAATGTAAACACATTCAATATTTAATTTGCTTGCCATTGTAATTGTATTTGACTTCAATTATTGCTGCAGAACGTGCTCGTCTCTTAGCCGTGGGAAAATGGGAGTCAGGTTTATGGTTACAGGCACTTCCATCTGGAAACACTGGGACTCTTCTGGACAATGCAACTTTCCGTGTAGTTACATGTCTGCGTCTTGGTGCCCCTAACATCATCCCTCACCCTTGTCGCTGCGGCGCCGCCGTCAATAGTTTGGGTCATCATGAGCTCTCCTGCTCTAGGAGTGTGGGCCGTATACCACGACATCAAAACATCAATGATGTCATACGTCGGGCTCTTGCCACCGCTGGCGTGCCCGCAATTCTGGAGCCCAATGGATTGGCTCGTGATGATGGTAAAAGACCAGATGGTTTGACGCTCGTACCATGGAGGATGGGTAAGGCATTAGTGTGGGATGCCACGTGTGTGGACACTCTTGCTCCATCGCATCTCCATGGTACATCGACCGAAGCTGGCGCAGCAGCCAACAGTGCAGAGAACCTCAAACGGCACAAATATAACGGAATATCAAGTACGTATATATTTGAGCCGTTTGGGGTTGAAACCTTAGGACCCTGGGGTCATCGAGCTGACCACCTCTTTAGAGAAATCTCTAAGCGGTTGGTGGAAGCTACGCGGGATCCCAGAGCTGGCGGCTACTTAGGCCAAAGAATAAGCCTCGCAATACAGCGAGGCAATGCCGCCAGTATTCTTGGTACTCTGCCACCAGGGGAGGAGTTAGGGGAAGTTTTTTATTTATAATTAATTTATTTTTAGTTACATTTATAAGTAGTTAGTTTGTTTAGTAGTTAGGTTAGTAATAAATTATTATTATTGTTATTAACAAACGTTATATAAGCTAGTTGTATATACGTGTAAATGTTTTTTTAGAACTGTTATAATTATAAATATCTTACTTGTAATTATACTCGATCATACCAAAATGGTTAGGTAGATTTCATAAACTTTTTGGCTGCATCCAAATAATACAATTGTGTTGTTGATATTTAATAAAAAATCGAAAAAAATCGTTTGATCATGCCGCAGGTCGTGGCTTCGAATCCCATCCAGTTGTAGGGTCCGTTTGTCCTGAGTCAGTATTTTACAATGAGCTTTGCGTCACCTTTATATCAATATATAGGTACATTCTTCTATAAGAATTACATTATATACTCTAAATTAAAATAAATAAATATGAGAGTTCCCAAAATCAGCAAGTCAACCGATAACAACTTAAACTAATTTAAGTTTTTCTAATTATAAAAAAGTTACTTACCTTTGATTATGCAGACGATAAGCACAACAACAACTATGTCATCTACTAAAACTCTTCGTCAAAACGATGTTACTAATTTTTATAGGTACTTTTTAATACTTTATACTTTCTAAAAACTACGAAACTTTTATAATACTACAATGATTATTTAATATATTGCTTTGTAGCCTCACGTATATTAATGAATATTGATTATATTTATTGTGAGGAGTTTTAATATAGTTTTATTCAGTTAGTGCGGCATAATGTGCGATCGCATGGTTGTGGCGGAGGCTCACATAGTGCGAGGTGGCGCGGGTGTGCTGCCTGGGCGGCGGCGCGAAGCGGTCTGAGCGCCGCCCGCCCTTGCACTACACAACTTTGTACGCAGCTTTCAACTTGAAGGTAATTTGGACTGTCTTCAAGTTGGCGCTAAATCAACTACGTAAATGATTTACGCCTCCCGAATGCGTAAGTATTGACAGTCAATCTGCATTTCAGTTGAATTTCACGTCTTTCACGATTGATTAATTATAAATTAAACTGTCAATCAAATTGTTCTGCGTAAATGTTTTATTATTGATTTTATTGAAAATGTTTATTTTATCATAGGCTATTTCAGCTCTGCAAAATGGATTTTGATAGGTTTTTTTTAAGGCTTATACCTAATAGACACAAATATCAAACAAATTCAGTGAGACCCCAAGAAAAGTAAATTCAGCAAGTAGGTACGTAATGTTATAGAACACATAAGTTTAAAAAACAAATAAACTTACATTACTAAAATAAAATAATATTAATAAAATAAATAATACTTACATTTTGAAGGCTATCATGGCATATCATGTGACTCTATTAAATAAATAAATAAATACCCCAAATAAAGACGTTTAGGCAACTTAAAGTCATGACTTCTAGTTTATTGGACTTTCCACTTTGGTTATAAGCTTGAATTAACTCTGTTATTATGTTGTTTGTAGAACTTTCGAATGTATAATGAAATTTAATACTGCTGACAATGCAATGATTTTGCATAGTGTTTTAGACTTACATAGTTTTACAATATAAACTAAAGCAAGTTCATAGCCCTTTATCCGTAGATTTTAAGGTTAATATAGATTCAGGTTGTAAGAAATAGCTTTATTTTATACTAGCTGTCCCCCGCGGTTTCACCCGCATTCCTGGGATAAAAAATAGCCTATTCCAGGGTATGATCTATCTATGTGCCAAGTTTCATCCAAATCCTTTCCGTAGTTTTTGCGTGAAAGAGCAACAAACATATTACATACAAACTTTCACATTTATAATATTATAAACTTAGTAGTATGTAAATAATTTTCCGCCCGCGGGTTTACCTCGATTATTAGGGTTTAACCCTGTGAAGTGGCTCTCCGCGGCACTAAACTCCTATCAGGATTCGGTACTGGAATTACCTATTCTGAACATGGTGACAGACTCGATGGTCCCTCAGAATAATTTTTGTAAGCGTTACGAAATTGAAATTCCCACCCGTAACGATTGGCTAGATGACAAGGTCACGTGGGTGGAAGGTAGCCTCAAGTGATATACCGATGGGTCTAAATCAGGATCTGTGATGTAGGCTGTGGAATTTATGGAGAGCGTTCTAAAATTAGCAAAATGCTGAATCATGGAAAATACGCCTCTATATAATAGGCAGAAGTAACGCCGTACTTGAATGTGCGGACACTAATCTGCGGTAAGACTATGTCAACCATTCCATATGCACTGGCTTCCGATGCAATTAACTCCAAGCTGGTTAAAAACTGTATTGACCTACTCAATCATCTGGGAATAGGTACCTATATTACCTACTTTGTATTACCCATAGTATTTACCTATCGAGTTTCTTCCATCTTTAAAATACGTTTCATACATATGAGTTTCATACCACATAGTCCTTGATCGAAATCGAGAATAGTTAGTATCACTTTAAAATTTTACGACACCGTCTACTTTTACGATGATATTAAAGTTCAGTTCCAAGTCTTGATATTTATAATATACTACCTGGTCCGGCACCGGCAGATGCTGTCCTGCTCGGATAATACAAAAAAAATACCCCTGCCTACATAAACCTATTATATGCCTACCTACCTAAACTACATAGAACTACCTACCTATTTTCCTATTGAGTCGACTGTGAAATGTGGATTTGTAGTGGTGTGTATTTTATCAATATAATTCCGACCGATGCATTTTTCAGCGCGCATTCTGTCAAACGACTGACAGTTATGTCAAAAGCCATATGGTTACATTAGAATAGTTTATATTGTCAAAAGAAAGTTACATTAGAAAAGTTAATATGGTCGTTTAGTATTCTTAAATTTTCTGATTTTCAGTGCAATTTTCTTAATTTTTTCTTACATAATATGTATGTTTTTCACAAAATCTTTTTCAAAAAAAGAAAATCGGTCCAGCCGTTCACGTGTGATTCATTTTTATATATTAACTATACGTAGATAGGTGAATAATTAAGATTTTGGTCATGTCTTCCATTTCAGACCGCAGCATAAAAAAATAAGATAGTTTCAACTGGCAGCAAATAATAAAATGTTTTAGCAGCATACAACATAATTCATATCACGTATTTACCTATATACCTACATTATTATGTAGCATGTTAGTATAATTCTACTAATAACATAAGTGTGAATGTTTTTAACGTAGTATATGTACGGATTTATTATGAAATTTGGTGTATGGTCCTACAAGATACAAGATTTTTCGTTTGGTCCTACAATAGGACGGTCATCTAGGAGACCCGACTGAAACTAGGGGTACATCCCCTACTAAATAATATTTATGACTGCAGAATTCAAAGTGCAAGCAATTGCATTAAACGAGGCAAGCTCCAAGCCAGTCAAACATGTATAAGACAAGACAACTGAAGACAATCTTCAATAAATCAATAGACAGATAGACAAATAATGTTTATATTAAATATCGATTTCGAGGCCGAAACTATTTACCGAGAGTTCATTGTTTCAAAATTGTTTTGAGGCTGGATTATTTAGTAAATTTATATTTATAGAATTGTGCAAATGCAAGATAATTTAATATTATTTTCAGAATCTATTTTGAATGTTTTTTTTTTTAAATGAACGATAGTCGTGTTAGCTGAAAGTGGTAATGATTTTCAAGTGCTATTATTTTTCTTTTTTTATATTAATATTTAATACCAACTCATGGCCACATAGATAAATCACGAAAAGGCTAACCTACCTTTTTGAGCGTTAGCATTTTGGTGAGCCCGTCATGTTTTTCAGCAACCGCGCGGTGCCTCATACGTGCAACTCAGTGCAAAAAGGTCTGAGAATTTCCGAGCATTTTCGCACCAAAACAATATAAAAGAGATTGACCCAAATTATGAAATCTGGATAATGTGATGTTTTTGTTTACATAAACACCTGATGATTGCTTACTTGCCGTTCTCAGGAGACTTCTTTCTTCCTACACTAGGTACATAATAAAGCGGGCTACAGAATTAAAACCTCTATTTGTGCTGACCCTCGTTCTTTGACTGAAATGTGATCCTTTTCAAAGACACGTTTGAGTACATTATATAAGTACAAGTCTGTTCAATTAAAGTAAGAACAAAGGAAACAAACGACTCACTGAAATTAATTTCAGCGCTAAGCAGAGACCACGAACCGTAAATTTTGAGGATTGGGAGGGAACAGAGTAATTGAAGAACTTAAATATATGAATAAAATGATGTCATACTTACTAATATTTACTGATATAAATAAATGCATTGTCTTTCTTACTTTATGTAAGTTATTTTTAATTATAAAAAGACGTAAATATATATATATAGAATCAACGTCTACTACATATAAACTTTATTTTGTATCTTTATACATATAGCTATGGATATAGAGTCTGTAAAAAATAAATACAAACATGTGAATGGTAGGAGCTTTATTGTCTAATTATAAAGTTTTGTACTTCCAAGCGAGTCATTTTTTTAACATAACTTATATACAAATATCTAAAGAATAACACAACCATTAAGATTGTTTTTTTATCATTGACAAACTTCCATCATTTTTTTCGTAAAATAATTGGCAATTAAAATTATGTCACAATCTTTAAAAGAAAATATTTTACCCAATAGTAAGGTATATACCTAACAACTAAACACTTATAATAATCATCATACCTTGTTACCAAACAGTTAATTTAAATGCAATTTATCGGGCAGTTATCGGCTGAGAATATCTTCAGATTTCCTCACAACAATAGGTATAGGTAATGAGCCAGTGTTCTCGGGCATACAGGTTTCAATATCATGCTATGAATATAATTATATAATAAACCAACATTATATAGACATTACGACGCCTTTCAACTTACTTTTACAAAAATAACATAGGTACGTAAATAAGGGAAGCGCGATCCAAACAAACAAAACTACTATGCCAGATAGTAGGAAATAAACAAATAGTAGATATCATCTAAAGTAACTGATATAAACAATATATAATACCAATATTGTACCTATAGACTAGCTAAAACAAATTATCAATCAGACTGTTATTAATGCTATCATGTTTACTTAAATAAATCAATTAATAAACATGCTTAATGAAGAAATAAATCAAGAAAATACGCAATCAATCACAGATATTCTAAATAATATTCAATAAAATGTATAATAATAATACAAATTTTGCAAGTCTAGCAGCATCTAACCTTATAGAACTTAATGTCAAATCATTTACAGATGTTTGCGTATATCGTGCATCATAAGATTCTTGAGGAAATTATCATGATTTGCAAAACATTCAACGATGTCAAAGTGGTCCAAATTATCCTTGATTTCTAAATACATGTTCTGCATCAGACAAGTATTGTGCAGGAGCTCGTAGAACTCTCTAGATTGTTTCTTGAAAGTTGGACTGTCATTTTGACCTGCTAATATGTAGATTCTGATCTTTCTTCCTTGAAGGTGTGTAAAGGAATCGAATAGTGGTGACAGAGGGACCGCCCATTCGTGAGGAAGCTGGATTGCATCGTTATTCGATGTGTGCACGAGTTCTCGTAGGTCAAAGACACCTGAGACAAGGAAGGCACCCTGGAGCCGGCTGGTGCCCGGCACACTGTCGAGGAAGTCCGAGTCGGAGAGCAGTTTCGCGACGAGATGTGCACCTGCCGAATGACCAGCGAAGTACACCCCCCTAGAATTGAACATTGAGATTGTGGTCAGACACATGCCTAGTTGTACCAATTTATAAATTAAAGTAATATAATTCTCAATTATCTAGCGCTTACTAAACTAGACTTAACTTTGTTTTCGTCTCATAATCTGTTTTTAGTATTCATAAACAACATTATAATAAGATGTTATGAATACGCTTGGAAGATTCATCGGTCCATTAAGTAAACTATGATACGCAACGACCTTTTATCACCGGTTTCGGGTCATTACATCATTGTTATAAAAACATGTGACCTTACCTCGAGCCCATTTTCTCGGCGTATTCGAAGACAAATGTCGCAGCTTTCTGGATCTGGTTGATGATCTCAGCTAAGGTTGCGACGGGGCAGAGGTCGTATCCAACCACGATGGTCTTGATCCGAGAGCGATAGAGAGGCAGGGCCGGGTACCGAGACAACTCCCGGGACAGTTCTTGCCAGAATCCACCGTGGATATATACCAGGATCGGTGCATCTGAAGTTTGAAAAAAAATATCATTCCTCAGTGACTTTGGTTGGGTAGTATATTTGGCCGAATACTACGGTTAGTTACCATAATCAATAATCCTAAAGCTCCTTCAGTTTTACCATTACGAAGTTACGACAATTTAAAGTAAGTATAGCATAAATCTTTGGTAAAAGCCTTTGCTCGCACTCTGAAGCGTCGGTCTTAATGGGACGAGACAGCTTTAGAGCACGAGTAATTTAATTAGGTATGTATTGTTTTCTACTCTAAAATACTTTTTCATGACCTGTATCAAGTATACTTCAATGCCCTTTTGGCTTACTATATCCTTCCAAAATCACCCTGTACATATTTACAGTCAGCTATTTAAAACGTATATTATTTTCATTCTTCCGCTTAAATTATACGGTCGAAACAGCTTTCTATGAGTCGAATCTCGTTTTAGAACGATGACATTATCTGAAGGATAGTCAGATAGATAATGTCGTAAAAAACTGAGAAATGAGATAAATAGTGCAGTCAGTATTATGATGCATTATTTAGTTTGTTGGGTACAAATAAAGGAGTATCAGAATAGGTATACCTATACGAACATACCTAAGTATAGTCGTATCTAAGTATGTAGTATGCAAGTAGAGACTTTTACGTCAGACCGATATTGTTATTAATAATACAAATATATTTTTAAAATATATTATACAAATATATAAATTTAATGATAAGTTGATTTAATTCAATAGTAACCACAGAATAAATATAACATAAGTATTTGCAAGAACAATATAAGTTATTAGAGATAAAGATACGAAAATTATTTCTAATTATGTTCTCGTTTCCACGAAACGTTAAAGTAGGCTATAGGAGATAATTAATGTATGTGAATCTTGATTATTTTATTATAGTTGGTCAACTGAGTATAAGATTAGGTATATGATATACTCATATCGATTACTCAATTACATAATTTATGGAAAATCTGCTGCAACACTAAAAACTCAAATATTATTAAATTTAATTGAGAAAAGGCTTGTTCTATACCTATACTTATTTTGTTTATATAGGTACCACTTGATATGGGTAAGTACAATGTCAAGGAATACGGGATATCGTCGAGAAGGGATAGATATGTCATATGACGTTCAGTTTTGTTGTTTATTTTTACGAGCATCCCTCGTGTGTTGCAATGTGGTACCTAACCTACCTCCATTGGCAATTTCGTATATTTACCGTAATGCATATATTTATTACTACATATCAAGGTCTCGGCACCTGTCGAGCACAAGGTAGGTTAGATAATATGGAAAGAGTCTGATTAGTTTGGAATGCGGATATTCCGGTTAATTAGTTGAAGACGCAATTGATAGCTTGACATTTTGTACTATTATTTTGGTTATTTAGGTACTAATTATTACTGGCAACATGGACAGGCTTATTATGAAACGTTAGAAATATATAAATAGAAACGTATTAGAAATAGTTGTCCTAGATTTAAGCTAAAGTATGCTATTTATCCTTGCCAACTCTATAATGGCTATTATTAGCTACTGTTCTCATAATATTAGATCTTTGTATATACCTAACAATTATGCATAATTGAAGGTTTTATGAATTAGTTAAGGCAAGGTTTGATTTATTTTTTTCCATTGAAATTCGTCAACCCATTCGAATGTGTACGTGACTCTATGCCTGCAACTCTGAGACTAAGTAAAGGGTGTTATGTCTACGACCATTATGCCACAAGTATATAAAGTTTTATTGGAAAATCAACAACGGCGTTTTTATTGAAACATCCTTTATATAGGTATAATAATATAAACGACATTAAATTATTTTGTCAGTGGTTAGCCTTGATAGTGGAACTGTAAGGTATGTTAAATATATGACGCTATGCTTTTATTTGTAGACCGGTCGTAATTTTATGGAACTACGTTATAAAATATATCATCACCATTTACAAAGTCGCGCATCGTTAAAAGATTTCCATATCTATTACTAGTATAAAGATAATATTAAGAAGTATAATACATTAGATTTGCCCCGCGGCTTTATCCGCGTTGGTAAAATAATTACCTACAAGCAGCCTACAAGGTACAAGAGTACCTATTAATTAACACGTGTTTCATATTTTATTCTGCCGTTTACGAGTTAAATTACCCACACAATATCAAACATTTTAATATACAAGATACCCCGCAGTTTCACCTATAATAATTATATAACCTTACCCAGTAATCGGGCTGTAGGTATTGACTATTGTGCGATCTCAAAAATATATTTTCAAATCAGATTTTAAGATAAGCGCGTTTAAAAAACAAACTTCCAAACTCTTCGACTATATTACTAGTAGTATATATAAGTATATATTTATAATATGTAATATTTACTTTACTTGTGTTGAGGATAAGTTTATAATTTTATTAAATTACAAGTATTTGCGAATTTTACAATATCCATTAACATATAGGATAACTACTAGTATACTCTATATCTATGGTAATAAGTTATTTAGAATTTAATGAATTCTGGCCTTTTTGTTACATGATAGCTAAGCGTACATTTCTAAAAGTACTTACCTGCTGCTTGTTCAATAATGTAATTCAACATTACCTAGTAAAACTGCCACGATATTAATTGTGTAATATTGACACATTTATCGAGAAGAGTAAACATGATTTCGATGCCGCGTGATGACGTATTGACCCTCATACTAATTTACAATTTGATGAGTTTGCACATTTCGTCGCGTTTCGTCATATATAAGTACAATACGTTAATTAAAAATTATAAATCGGGACATAATTATCTTTGTTATAAATTATCCATTGCTATTCAATTATCCAAGAAAGTATTTTAGTTTGTAAATTATTCAACCCTATTATCATTTCTGAGATGCGCTGATGAGTGATGATAAAAAATTTAATTCAGACATTTTTTAATGATAACTCATTGCAAAGGCCAAGAAGAGAAATATGTAACCAAAGTGATTTAACTTTCCAATGAATTTAAACGTCATTTGGGGTTAGTACGATAACCTACCCTTGGGTTTCAATGTTAATTATCAAGTAATATTTAAAAAAAGTTTACCATTTGGTAGGTCTGTCCCTAAAATGTCCAGTTTCTGACCGGGCGTTGAACCGTACTCAATCTCCAGTTTATGTGGTATGTTATTCGTCGCCAGCTCACTCGCTGAAAAAAAAAGAAAAGACTTAATATATTTTTCTAAATATTTTTTATAAATTAATTTTTGTATTTAGTAGTCCTAAACGATTATCTATCGATACGCATAAAATATAATGTCATAATTTAGTGTGACATAATGTTCTTTATCCAAATAATGTGCAAGAATAATAATAATTACGCATAAATACCTATTTAGGCATAATCGTGTTCACTATATCTAAAGTTAGCATAACGATAAGCAAGCATATAATTTAGTAGCATATCATCTTAGCGTCACATGGGTGGTCCAAGGGCCACCCTACCCCGAAGCCGTTTTATGCGACTCCAGTAGAATAGTAGTAATATAATTATGCCTACCTTAACAGTGGGAATGCCAAACCTGGTTAATGTATAATTAATATTAGAAATAAATATACATCATTTGTATCTAGTGATCATTCGTATGCGCTTTGTCTGAAAAGTATAGAAATCAGTAGGTATATGAAAATTCCAGTGCTCTCGAAGTTATAGACGAGTATGTATATATTGTTTATCCCAACTTCTATTTATGTAACAATCATTGTAATTAGAATTCTACACAGTTTGACAATTTGTTCGGCAAGTTTACTCTCCAAGTTGCCAAGAACACTGTCTTATGTCAAGTCTGCAACTAGTGCGTGTTACCAGTGATGTGGTTGGTATTTTATAATGTAAAGATGTTACAGTTTCAGAGTTTGACTATACTAAATATTACAAATGTATAATGATATAATAAATTTAATCATAAAAAGCTTGTAAATTATTAAACAAAGACTAGAAGTATTTGTTTAATTACAATATTAGTCAGATACGTAGTGGTTAATAATAATGAACCAATCCAAATAATATAAAAGGTAATGAATTTATTAAATCAAAATTATAACTAATTTAATATATATATATATATTAAAACTAATTATTTATAAATAATAATTTATTCTATGTCTTCCCATGTAATATAGAGACAAATACAATTTTGTCTACGGAATTAGGCCTAGTCTTTTGACCAAAATATTTATTCGAAGTGATGGCACAGTTACGGTTAGGGAATACGGTAATAGTTGACAGTTGAAATCACAAAAATATGTATAACTGTTGCCGCAATTGGTATTAACAATGAATAAAAATAAAATAAACTTAAAATTTATGGTAATTTTTGAAACACAAAATAACATAAAATTAAACGATTCTAATAGGTGATAGCTGAGAAAACTAATTTCTGGAATATATCTGGAATAACCTACCTACGTTACCTTGAATAACCCTGTATAATCATTATCAAATTATACATTATCCTGTACCTGCAGTGACCACCTGGACATGATGGTTCAGAACCTCAGTCGATGTTGGGAATCTCAACGACCACCTGCTCGGAGAATATTCCCTCTCCAGATCAATTGTATCCATGATCACCGACATTTTGCCAGGATTCGTAATCTGCGTATCCTGGAATCACAAATAGAAACATTTTGAAGGAAGTGTGGCAGACTACAATGATAAGGAAGTTTCTAATTATTGAATCTAAACTCGTATTCGGTACAATATTTATAAATACTAGGTATCATTTCGCCTCGCGGTTTCACCCGCGATCCCCTATTTTGCCAAAATTTATTACATTAAGTTTGACTTAGGTACCTACTACCTATAGTCCAATATCAATTAATATAATATTAACAACAAGTTTCGAGACAATCGGCCCGTACAATATTATTTTCCACACACTCGTTATAATTTAGTGCCTTTGAAGGTGTTTTTATTTTTTGTGTAATTTTTTTTATCAATTTTTACTTTCTTATGTTTTATCAATGACCTAAATAAGCATATTAGCGTTGTACCTTCTATCATCACATCAAAGAATACAACTAACGGTTTAACTTAACGGTCCTATAATACCTATATAAAGAATTATCCCCTAATTCCTAACTGTTAGGAGCAACATAAGATGATGACTACCAGACGGAAATAGCTGAATAGCTTTAGAAAGTATATAAAAAAACTTGTAAGTGCCTATAAAAGAGTCCTTCAATTTCTCCAGGAGCTAGCATCAGATCCTGACTTGGTGATCATGGGACCTGTAAAGTATTTCCTTTCAAACAAAAAAAATCCAAATCAGTCCATGCGTCTTCGAGAAATCGGGGAACATATATTAAAAAAAAAAAGATTCTGACAAATTGATAACCTAATAAAAATTACATCACAAATGAAGCCACAAATTTTTTTTAAACAATTTGATGATATGGGTCGAATAGTGTGTTTAAAAAAGTTTATTAGAAACTTTATTTCCCCGATATAAGATATAAATAATACTTAATTATGTATCTCTTTCTGCCGCTGTCTTATACCAACTCCCTATAATTAACTACCAGTCAAACACCATATAGTTTTCGAAATTTGAATTGACTACTACATAGTCAGTGAATCAGTTAGTAGATGGTTATGCATAGACAAAATCATCAGTCACGAAACATTTTAATTTACCTTTATCTTTTTATTTGATTTACACATTTTATTTAAAAAATAACGATAAATAAAACCATTGAAAAGATTTTTGAACAACACTTTCACTTTTTGGTCACGCATTTTTAAATAATTAAATTCTGTCACCAAATAAACATGTGCAATGTATACAGCAAAAAATGTTATACTAACGAAATATTTAAGTGTTTACCAAGACCAATATGTAACGTCAATGTAACGCTATTTTCAACATCTGTGGTTTCCTTTTAGTGCTACATCGTGCAGCTATCTTATCATTGGAGCATTAATATGCAGTTTGGTGCAAACGGTTCAGGAGTTCCATTTCATACGATAAGATTTTTTATAAAGAGATTGTTAACCAAATGATACCGATTGTTTTATCATAGCTTCGAATGTCGTGTTAATGAAGGTCATGGATTTGAATCTTGCAATGAATGTGAAGAAAAAGACCGTGAGGAAACCACAGTATGGTGGTAGGGTACTTTGTAATACCTGGCTGGAGATGTAGGCCTACTACTACAGATACTTTCTATCCCGGGAACGCAAGTGAAATCGCGGAAGAATTTTTGTTTTATTTTACCATACTTATGTGAATATTATATACAACTATTTCATAAAATGGTCTCACGGAGTGGTCAATTCTATTCTATAAGACCTGACCACGACATATTATATACCTATAGGTATCTGATTGATTTGTTAATATATTCCTACCCAAGAATGAAAACAGATTGTATTTTATGTTGCTCTACTTACACTCATGCTTTCAATACGTATATCAATGCACAATACACTTGCAAAGTTCCTACTTACTTGTTTTCTATATTTACTTAAAGATATTAAGATAAAAATCCTTGTCTTAATGACTTTAGCATTCACGATTTCGTAAATAAGCAGTTTTATGTATTTCAAAAGAACGCATAATCTATTTTAGACGATGTATACAATAGGGTAACTATCCGTAGTACCTACCGCTCTTATTGCGTATAGGGGTGGGTACCAAGCAAGGGTTAAAATGCCACAGTATGCCATCAAATTACATTCGAAAACGAGATAGAACATAAAAAATCTGAGACTGATAAGGCACAATGTTCAAAATTGGATTTTCGGCTTGGGTCAAAGCCAATATCAGAGAAAATTTCAAATATCCATTCTATTTCACTAAGGTACGTGTGGTGCGAGGCGACAACAATAGGTCTTTGGACCCTTTTGGGTACGGAACCCTAAAAGTATAAATTATACATTTATTGCTTTTGCATACTTTTCATTGAACCATAAAGATGTGTTTATTTATACTTAGCATATTTTAATCCTATAAAACACCTAAATAAACATGTAACTTGATATTTCGTATAAAATTAAAAGAATATCGTTTTTTTTTTACGATTAGTTTGATGTCATACGACTACGACTTTACTTCTTTGACATTATCATCTTACTTCTTAAGATACTCAATTTATAGAATTTTAAATCTTACGTTATAGGTAAAATGTAAGTAGTTTTGCATTATCAAGAAAACTGCTAACGAGTACATTAAGGTGACCGTATTCACCAAAAATGCTGTAAGAACTAACTAATTAATACCTACTTAAAAAAATAACGTAATTTGACAAACTGGTTAGTTCAGAATTGTTAATAGAATCAAAGGCAATCTACTAATAATATTATGAAACTAAACTGTTATTCATATACAATACTGAATTAATTAGGTACACGTACCTATACGTTTATTACCTGAGACGTTATTCTCACACGGCCATCTAATAAGCATGTATATACAGGATGATTTAGAAATGGTATTTTAGCCCGAAGTCTACAAAATTTTAAGAGCCTGCGCGTAGTGCGCGCTTTCCAATTACAAGTTTTGCGAAAATCTCTGGTAAGCCTTTACTCGCACTCAGAAACATAGTGAGGCATGAGGGCAAAATAGCTATGTATTAGTACCTACTCTAGTATTCTACTCGAGAATTAGGTACTTTCGCATTTATAATATTAATATGGATAGTATGGATAGCCTATATCTACAAATAATAAAGTTGAAGAGTTTGTTTGAACGCGCTAATCTCCAGAGTTACTGGTCCGAATTGAAAAATTCTTTCACTAATAGGAAGCTACATTATCCCCGAAGGTTATATATAGGTAACTTTTTATCCCGGGAACGCGAGTGAAATCGCGGGGAACAGCTAGTTGGGTACAAAACGTAGCCGCGTGGTAGACAAAAAATGCAATGTGGTAATTATTTACTATCACAAGTAGGACCTAATGAATTATTTAGTAAATAGTAACTTAGCTAAATTACATCCTCAGATTACAAAAAAATAGTAGGTACATAATTAAATAAATAAATAAATATCCTGGGACATTCTTCACACACGGTTATCTGATCCCAAACTAAGCAGAGCTTGTACTATGGAAACCAGATAACTGATATACTACATATACTACTTTTTTTTTTGTAAATACATACTTATATAGATAATTACACCCAGACACAGGACAAACAGACATGTTCATGCACACAAATTATTATTATTATAATAATTACCATGAATGCAAATGCGTTTTTTTTCTGTGTAATGTTATTACGATAGCTGCAATGTAATCGAGCCTTATATGTTATTCGACACCGATACCAGATAGTGCGGTTATTTTGTAAGGTATCAATGGGTGCCAGATACCAAAATGGATATCTAATATCGACTGAAGAGTAATATATTTTGTTGTGTTTCATATTGTAAATAGACATTATTAGACATCATTCATGTATGAAAATGAAAGTCATATTTTGTATTTTAGACATATATGTACCTATTTAATTTAGATATTAATTATTTTATTAAAGATATTTATTGTACTATGGAAATATTTTGTAAATACATAGGCAGGTATACAACGTGTTACGGAAAGGTCATATTCATCCAAAAGGGGTGATGATTACATCAGGTATAGATTCTCTATGCAAAGTTTCCACGCAAAATAAATTACTCAAAGAATTCATACCAAACTTTTGGTTTCGTAAGTTTATCGAAATCAAACCATAACAAACGTGTCACCGCACTACGAGGGTCATTCACTTTTCACGTCATTTCCTAATATTGAAGTTAAATCTCTTTCGCGATCTGTGCGCCTGGTACACGCTGTAGGTAGTGAGCCGCCGCGCCGCCCTGACGCGATGTCGGCGCGGCGGCGGCGGGCGGGACAGGATCACACGAGCCGACAATGCGAGCGCGTGTGCGCAATTGTAAACATACTTTAGGCATTTAGGTACTCCTTGGTTTAAAACTAATAATGCAATACGTAATTTACTTATTTACGGTTTACATACACGTTAATATCGACCCAGAATAACCTACGAATT
Organism: Tethea ocularis; assembly: GCA_963555595.1. Taxonomy (NCBI): domain Eukaryota; kingdom Metazoa; phylum Arthropoda; class Insecta; order Lepidoptera; family Drepanidae; genus Tethea; species Tethea ocularis. The sequence continues at coordinate 9,376,290 of OY741960.1, read as the reverse complement.
TAACTAACGACACATTTTTTAACAATCACGAAATCACAACTAGGTACACTGAATCGGATAGAGGGAACGACGCGACCGAAGCACACGAGTATTATTAAACAACTGACGAAGCTCCGAAGCTGTGGGGAAGACCCGAAAAATAAACCTTCTACTCTTCTACTATCCTAGTAGGGTAGCTGGCCCAATTATTGTACATTTTGAATTTATTTTCGATTTTTTGTTAAAATTAATTTACTAATCAAGTCAGCCTATCGCAGTCCACTGCTGGACATAGGCCTCTCTCAAGTTGCGCCACAAACAACACAAGGTTTCCCGCCTTTTGCATCCAGTAATCGTAGCGCCGCGCAGTATCGCTTTTCCCCCCAGCTACCTAATAATAATTTCAAGAAAACTGTGATAAATTTAATACATTGAAGCACACCGATTAAAGAAGAGTTAGGCCAGGGCATCAGTTAATTAATAAAACCTATGAGCTGTGTTGACAAACGAAACCGATAAGATAATTTGATGTGGACTGTGGGGGTGGTACCTACATAAGTACATAGTCTTAATTTGTAAGTATTGATTAATCAAAATAGCGACAGATAAGTTGAGTATTGATTCGATTTCTTTATTTATTGAAGGCTACCAGCTAAGACTATCACTACGACTATGTACCTGCAACTGGCTCATTTACCCTTAATATCATTGTGTGTGTAAACCCCGATGAAATTAGGGTTCAGTTATTATTGTTCGCAAATGCTGTCCGAACAACTCTCGTTACTCATGAGGTCCTGGTACTTTTAACAATTTATTTCCATAGTTTAATACATTTTTGCGGCCTATTTTTTTATTGTGTTTTATTAAACAAATAAAGACTCAGTACTACCTACTAAACCAAAACCCATGTCTCAGTCAAATGGGCCCGCCGACAAAATGTAAACTTCTGATACTTTTTAAATGTTTTCAGTTGTAATTTAGTGTTGTTATCATCATAATTATCCACTCATTACTGTCCCACAGCTGGGCACGGACCTCTTCTCAGAATGAGAAGGTTAAGGTTAGGTTAGTCATCACGCTGGCCTTCTGCGAGTTGTTTAGCCGTGCGCGTGTTAGAATGGCAAAAACTACCAACATAATTTAATTTTAAAATCCTACCTATTTTAATAAAAGCGGAACCCACTGCACACTGGCATTTTATTTCTACCAGGAGACACATAAGTTGCATAGAGTAAAGTTATTTAGGGTTCATTTTGAATAAATTATGTTAACAAAATCTTTTTTCTGTAACATTTCTAATTGCATAATCTTTTAGTTAGTTACTTACTATGGTAATAAAAAAAATCAACATTAAAAGGATCGTTCGTATTTTTATCCTTTATCCCGTTTTGTTGTTATTGTGAGGTAAAAAAAATGTGGCAGAAAGTTACTATGTGCATAATTATTAGGTACCTACATTTACACGTTCATCGAAAGTCGTGAACTAGGTACCTACTCCGTAATTCTTGTTACTTTTCTTTAAGTATTATTATTATTACCTACAGCCTAAGTTTTAAAATAATTTTCCAAGCTGCAAACAAGCATTTGCATTTGAACTTGTTTACAAACAATCCTAGTTTTTTAATTATTTAATTTAAACTAAACACAGAACCCTTTAGCATTATTTACGTACCAGGACACACATAAGTTGCGGAGGAAAGTTATTTAGGGTTAATTTGAAAATAAATTATGTTACGAAATCCTTTTTCTGTTCTAGGTTCCATTAGGTTCTTTCGCAGTATTTACCTAAGCAATTAATTTCTGGTAGAGTACCTATGTATGTCAACCAACATAAAAAAGAAATGTTGGATACTCAAATTCTGTGTCTGTGGTTTAATTACAATGATTACGTAGATTCACACATTACATACTCCGTTATGTTTGTTATTAGATTGTTTTACGTAGATAGGTAACTAAGTATTATTTACTAGTCCCTACTAATCCCTTAATTAACTACCTACCGAAATTCAATATCATTTTCAAGCTAACAAATGATTTACTGATGATTTGTTAATTTTTAAAGGATCTGTATTTTAGCTTGTTCACAAACATAATCAGTTTTTGTCAGAAAAAGTGAGTAACAAAATAATATATCCGGAACCCATTATACAAAAATACCAGGGGTAAGAGCATAAGAGGTTTGTTTTCACAGGTGAATGTATCGTGAGTTACCTACTTACACCGATCAGCTGACTTGGTTGCTAGTGATGTGTAAATTTCAAGTTGAAATGTTTGGGTTTTTGGTTTCATTCCTCATATCTTCCTAACCTGTAGATATAGGATTTAAAAACCTTTGCAATATAGTTTATTATGATCCAAAGAAGCCGTGCACTTGATATGTATATACCCTTTCCGTAACAGCTTGTATAAATAGATGTTCATACATGTTCATACACAAATGTTTGTCCTAGATGGGAATCGAACCCACGACCTAAGGCGCAATAGGTACGTTAATAACTGGCTTGTCAAACCTCACCTTAGTTTGTCGAGTACAAAAAGAAGTAGGTAAAAGCATTTATAATAAAATCAATTTCACTTTGTCTCCGTCAGACATACACCGCCGGGTACTTATATGAAAAGTTTAAATCTAATTTCCAGTTTTTTCGTCTGAAACTGGGATAAATTATAAAAGTTTTCTATATTTCTTACCAATTACTTACGTAAGTACAATTTTATAATTTATTGAATCGCTATTGTGTAGGATATTAAATATTTGTTAATAATTATTTTATTGTTAGTAATTAGTAATGAGGAATAGGCGATATCTGATAAAACATACAAACACCTGTATAAATATTCCACTGAATACCTAGTACCTATCTACGTTCCCACTTTTTATGCAGGGATTTTTTTTCAATAGATCTTTTGAATAGACAGTCAATTGAAAGCTAGAAGACGAGGAATCGAGCTAGAAGTATTGTAGGTACCTACTCTAATATACCCCCTTAATAAATCCTACCGGATGTCATTCAAATCAGTTAGAACGATTTAATTTAATAAATTCACACTATATACCTAATATTCAGTACAGATTAAGTAGTAATAATATACCATAACCACAGTAATTTACCGCGATTGTATACCGATCAACTGCCTCATTCCGATTAGAAATCGTATTGAATTTGGGAATTAGAACTTTTCATCATTCGAACCAGTAAGTACACCTCATGTTTTTATTTGAGCCATACTCCAAGTTTAAGTGTAATGAATTTACAATCAGAGTTACGTTTTACTAGCGCGTTTGTGTGTACATTTAGCTATATGAATTGGCACAGTGATTGCACACTCTCGCGGAATTATTATTATTTGTGTGGTCGTTTCTAGTCTCTCCAGAATTTGTGTCATTGAGCCAGGCTAGATCTATTGTTATCGCCACGCCAGAGCAGCAGCTATAATATATTGCACTAGGTATTCCTGACAGGAATGGATTTTACTACATCCGAGTGTAACTGATTTAGGCACTCACACAATAATTTGTATTAGGTATCTACTGGTTTTTATGCGAAGTCGGGTTATAAGTAAATTTTACCTATTTTGTGGGATTTATAGTTTTGGAAGTGACGAATGGAGCCTAGGTCACAATTATTGTGGCTGAGCACGCTAGTGCTATTTATAATTTATGTTATTTTTATAAAACTTGAATTTACTGTAATATAATGTTCTGTAAATTTAATCAACTCAACAAACCGGATAGTTTTCTAAATAGTACATAAAACAAACTTGAATCGTAATATAGGTAAGTATGTAAGTTTTTAATTTGAAGCCACTTGATATTTATGGGAGTAAAAATTTTCCTTGATTTTTCTACATTCGTTGGTGCTATACCTACTTATGATTCGAGTGATGTACCTACCTACCTAATATAGCTCTATCTAGCAATGTCTACCCAGTCCCGGTAGGTACCAAACTACTGCGTAGACTATTCCAAACTGGCCAACCAATTTTCTAATTTAAAGTGTTCCTGTGCTTGAGCGTGAGGTCGCCAGGCCTCATCAGGGAGACGGAAGGGTTAGCAACACGTGAGACACTCCGCAGAGCTTTAGTTATTATTATGAGATGCCTCTTGCAAGTGTCTATAGGCTACGGTAACCGCTTACTACCAAGTAGGCTGTGCCTTGCTTGTCGACGTTGTGTTATAAAAAAACATTGTTAGTCACTTTTTCAATTCAGCATTGTAATTTGCATGTTCATACAGTGTGACGATATACACGTGGTAAATATATCAAGGAAATATTTTTTGTTTTGTTTATTAAATCGATTTCCACTTTCAAGGCTAAATAGGTATATAATCGAACCTTTCAAGTTGTTATTCTTATTTCATTGATTTTTTTGATAAACTGGTATAAACCTAGGATAGTAGGTAGGATTGTATAAACCTACATAGATTTTATATAAGCTACTTACTAAAGATTTTATTTTGATGTCTAAATAGGTGATTTTGGATGGTTACTACCGTATACTGCGGATAGTGTATTATTACTAATGATTCTACTTTACTTATTACCATTACGAAGTTATGACAATTTCAAGTGTAGCATAAATCTTTACTAAAACTTTACTAGCTTTACTCGCTGGAGTAATCCTACTAAATTAAACATACGTTGAAGCATATTTTGATGGAAAACTGTTTTTTTTTTAATCTGATACGGACTTTTTTATTGTTGGTTTCCAAACAACATTATTTTTATGCGTTATATATGTACCTATAATTATACCTACTAGGTATACCCTCCCAAAACCATTTTCTACATTAGTTACTTATTGAAATTAAAAAAAAAACTTACTGTGATAACTTGTTTTTTAGCACAGACTAGACTACAGGGATATTTTAAAGTTACACAATATACCTACTACTGCAATCTGGTAGATAATAAATCAATCTGTGTCGTCTATGTAAATAATATTATGATTTGTGTGTCTATATAATTATGTAATTAGTAACACAAGGAGTCAATATAAACATGATGTTGCAACAGAACCAGAAATGTTACCATATATTTTTGACCGAGTTATTTCTATTATCACGTAGTAAACATAACCTAACCTAACCTCTCTTATTAGGAGCTTGTAATTGTATAAAACCCGCGTAATAAGTACCTATGATTAAATTGCCTTCGTGTTCAATATTACTTCGTATAATATTTAGTTATATCTTATATGACTTGATCAAACTGATATACCTACCACTTTCTTGGCAGACCGTACTCTAGTGTAGGTAGTACGTACGTAATCGGTCTAGTCCTTGCCACATGCAATGCACACGGCAACCATCTAGATTGGCATAGGTTCTCGCCCGCCATGTATCTATATAATTACGTCCTTTTTAACCGACTTCAAAACAAAGGAGAACGTTCTCAATTCAGTTGTGTTTTTTTATGTTTGTTCGAGCATGAATTATTGTTTACAAGCTGATTTAAATAATTCTTGTTGCGTTGGGTTGGGTTCAGTCGTTTAAATTTTATTGTCTGAATTTTTTGTTAAAAGAAGATTATACATAAATGATATGCAGCATTATGCCTAATATTGTTTTATATATAAATAATATACCTAACAATATAACATATTGAACTCTGGCTGAATAGTTAATTATAGCGGAATTCTTTGTGCATAACACCAGAGCGGAAGCTAGTTAAGGAAGTAATTTTAGATTTATCGGTCATGCACTTGAGTTTGTGGAATTATACAACTTTGATAAACAATCTATGTATCCATATAAATATCATTGTTTGTGTGTTTGTCTGATTGCAATGAAACTTTGGTGAGTTGATGTGCGCATGTCACGAAATTAAACTTAACAAAGAATGTCTACAGAGTGGAACGTAGAGAGTTTAACATTAATCTAAATTGGAAAAATTGTGTTACATAACAATTATGTAGGTATAAGGGTGCTTTTCCATCAGAGTTGTGCTATGCTACGTTGCTATGGATGCGTTTGATATCCGCCAATCATACTCATCGGTCCACATAGCATAGCACTAATGGAAACGGGTTCTACTAAGCTATGTTTTTTATATGGACGTATCCGTGCTATGGATGGCCGCTCCCCATACTTTACCTCCTGTCGATGCATCGCATAGCTCGAGGTGCGCATCTTCCTCGCACAGCTACCACGCAACGGCGCATCTACATAGCTTAGCATCAGTGGAAACGGTCACATAGTTTCGTAGCTTAGCTTTCACATTCTCGTAACGTAGCTGCGTACCTAGCACATCTCTGATGGAAAAGCAGCCTTAAAGTATATATGTTAACGGAAAAGTATCTAATCCGTCATTTCCTAGGAAATCCATACATTTCCTAAATATCTATCGGAGTACTACATTCGGTATATTTGTAAGGATAGTGTTGGTTTTTAGTCGATTTTACATTGCAAAAATTAATCTATGATTGTTTTATAAGTACTGGTAACACAGTCACTAAATGATTAGTATAAAAGCAATGGTTACCCTCAGTTCCTTCTTCTTACTGCTTCAATCATTCACTGTGCTAGGAGACAGACATTGTAACCTTCATTGTGGCTATATTGAATATACGTGAGTTACCAATTTATATTTAAATTAAATCTGCATTTTCTTCACTCCCGTAATCCTATTTCCTATAGGTTATGGGCCCAGGATTGCTTTTCTAAACTATTATGTTAATCAAGTAAGTGTTTAATTTGACTATTCTTAATAAAAATAAAAAACACGTGGCAATAACTAACATGGAAATTTTGAAGACCAAGTGAAATATTAAATCTTTCAACGGTGAAACGTAAATTTCGAATTCGCGCGTTGCTGACCGAGATGGATGTAATTAAAGTTATCGACGACGAACCCATAATACGGTTAGAAGCATGGGAGAAAAATAACCGTATCGCAAAATATGTAATCGAGTATTTAGCAGATTCCTTCCTTGGTTTTGCGAAAGAAGATTTCACAGCAAAAGAAATCTTGCAAAACTTGGATGCATTGTACGAAAGAAAAAGTTTAGCGACTCAATTGGCGATACGTAAGAAACTGCTGAGTTTGAAACTTCAAGGCGGCTGGAGCAAAGCTGGAAGAAACCGACAAGAAGGAAATAAAATAACATTCCTGCTGGATTCCGGGGCATCTGCCCACATAATTAACAGGGAAGACCTTTTCTATACATGTACAAATTTAATCACTCCGTTAAAAATTTCAATAGCTAATAGAATTTATTACAGCTACCAAAAGAGGGACATTACAAGTGATTACACACTAGAGGACGTGTTGTTCTGTCGAGAGGTGCCGTACAACCTGCTATCGGTAACGAAGATGCAGCGTGCTGGTTCGACAATCACTTTCGATCAGGATGGAACTAATATCAGTAACAAAGGTATAATACTGATGCAAGGTATGGCAATTAATAATTTAATCTCTGTTGGTTTTCAAGTTGTAGTTAATCGATCTGTTTCTCAAATATTCAATATTAATAATAGTAATTACGAGTTGTGGCACCAACGACTAGGCCACATTAGTAAACAAAAGTTTTTAGAGTTGAAAAATAACTATATGATCGATGATGTAAGCCTAATTGAAACTGTATTGCCCGATAATAAATTGTGCGAAGCGTGCATAAACGGGAAACAGACACGTTTACCTTTTAACACTTCTAAAGATAAAAGTTACATAAAACGACCGCTATTTGTTGTGCATACCGATGTGTGTGGACCAATCACTCCTTCTACAATTGATAATAAGAAATATTTTGTTTTATTTGTTGATCAATTTACTCATTACTGTGTTGCATACTTGATAGCATATAAATCGGATGTGTTCTCGGCATTTAAGGATTTTGTGGCAAAAAGTAAGGCTAAATTCAATTTAAAATTGGTTAATTTATACTGTGACAATGGTCGGGAATATTTGTCGAGTGAGATGAAAGATGACTGTATTTCTAAAGGTATTTCATACCATTTTACTATTCCTAGAACACCGCAGCAAAATGGGGTTTCAGAGCGTATGGTTAGGACAATAACAGAAAAAGCCCGCACTATGATTAACGGTACTAAATTACCAAAGTGTTTTTGGGGTGAGGCAGTCTTAACTGCGGTATACTTAATAAATATTACACCTACCCGCGCTTTGAAACAATCTCTGACTCCATTCGAATTATGGCTCGATAAAAAACCTACAGTTAAATATTTAAAGGTTTTTGGTTCTACCGTCTTTGTGCATAATAAAACCAGTAAAACTAAATTCGATGTAAAATCATGGAAGGGTATTCTGGTAGGATATGTACCGAGTGGCTATAAAATATGGAACACAGAACGCGAAAAATATGAAACAGGAAGGGATGTCATAGTAGATGAGGTTCATTTTCTGCAGTCGAGGCCTGCATTACAAAGTATTGAAGGAAATGGAATCCAACATTTCCGTGACAAAACTGATGAGAGCACAGACGTAGCGTCAAAATCAGTGTCAATAAAACCTCAAAATAGTGACATTCCTAAATCTGATATTTCCAAAGCTGATAGCTCAAAATCAGTTGAATCAAAAATCAGATAGTTTAATAATAAACGATTCAAAATCGGATAGGTCAAAATGACAAAACTGATGAGAGCACAGACGTAGCGTCAAAATCAGTGTCAATAAAACCTCAAAATAGTGACATTCCTAAATCTGATATTTCCAAAGCTGATAGCTCAAAATCAGTTGAATCAAAAAAATCAGATAGTTTAATAATAAACGATTCAAAATCGGACAGGTCAAAATGACAAAACTGATGAGAGCACAGACGTAGCGTCAAAATCAGTGTCAATAAAACCTCAAAATAGTGACATTCCTAAATCTGATATTTCCAAAGCTGATAGCTCAAAATCAGTTGAATCAAAAATCAGATAGTTTAATAATAAACGATTCAAAATCGGATAGGTCAAAATGACAAAACTGATGAGAGCACAGACGTAGCGTCAAAATCAGTGTCAATAAAACCTCAAAATAGTGACATTCCTAAATCTGATATTTCCAAAGCTGATAGCTCAAAATCAGTTGAATCAAAAAATCAGATAGTTTAATAATAAACGATTCAAAATTGGATAGGTCAAAATGACAAAACTGATGAGAGCACAGACGTAGCGTCAAAATCAGTGTCAATAAAACCTCAAAATAGTGACATTCCTAAATCTGATATTTCCAAAGCTGATAGCTCAAAATCAGTTGAATCAAAAATCAGATAGTTTAATAATAAACGATTCAAAATCGGATAGGTCAAAATCTGATTAATCGGATAGGTCAAAATCTGATGAATCTGTTAGCTGTAGTAAAATTCGCAAATTAAATGAATTAAATGATTCGTTAAAGCCAAATTTTGATGACAAAGCAAGTTCCAGTAAAACTTGTTCATCTGATCATAGTATCGATGATTCATGTCTATTGAGAAGGAGTGCTAGGCTCAAAGGTCGTCCCCCAGTGTCTTATAATGAAATTGAGGATATTTTATTGTGTGCTGAAGCAATCAGTTATAATATACCTACTTCATATAATGAGATTAAAAATCGGGATGATAGAACTCGATGGGAGTGTGCGATTAATGATGAATTAAATTCACTTTTAGCTAATGATACTTGGACGTTAGTACCCAAACCTAGTAATAAAAACATCGTGGATTGTAAATGGATTTTTAGTTTTAAAAATGATGAGTTTGGCAATCCATTAAGATATAAGCCACGTCTTGTTGCCAGAGGTTTTAGTCAGGAATATTTAACTGATTATAATGAAACTTTTGCCCCAGTTGCTCGTATAGCTAGTTTTAGATTTATGATCAGATTCGCAAGTCAATATAATTTATTAGTTCATCATATGGATGTCAAAACTGCATTTTTAAATGGCATTCTGAAAGAAGAAATTTATGAGAGTGCCAGAGGGGGTAGTTAGTAAAGATGGTCAAGTTTGTAAATTAAATAAAGCTTTGTACGGATTGAAACAAGCTGCTAGGTGTTGGTTCGAATTATTTGATCAGTGTCATAAAGAAAAAGGTTTTGTAAATTCATCAGTTGATAGATGTATTTATGTTTTGGACAAGGGTGATATTTATAAAAATATTTATATTTTACTATACGTTGATGATCTTGTTTTGGTCTGTTTTGACCTGAATTCAATAAATACAATAAATACTTAAAGGTTATTTAATGAGTATGTTTAAAATGATAGATTTACACGAGATTAAATTGTTTCTGGGCATTAAAATTACTCGATGTAATGATACGATAACATTGGTTAAAAGTACGTACATAAAAACCATTTTAGATAAATTTGGTATGTCCGATTGTAATCCTATTAGTACACCTTTAGATAATAAACCTAATTACGAAGCTCTAAACTTAGACAGTGAATATAATGCACCCTGTCGCAACCTTATTGGTTGTTTGATGTATGTTGAGTTGTGTACTCGTCCTGATTTAAGTGTATGTGTTAATATTTTAAGCAGATACACAAACAAAAATAATAAAGAGTTGTGGCAATGTCTTAAAAAGGTGCTTAGATATTTGAAGGGCACAATAGATTTAAAACTAACTTACAAAAGATGTAATGATTTAAGCTATATTTTATGTGGGTATGTAGATTTAGATTGGGGCGGAAGTGATGTCAATGATAGAAAAAGTACCGCGGGTTATTTATTTAAATTCAATAGCTGTACAATAACTTGGAATACAAAAAGACAAATGTCTGTAGCAGCTTCATCGACTGAGACTGAGTACATGGCATTATTTGAAGCTGTAAAAGAAGCATTATGGCTAAAGTCTCTGTTAATTAGTGTTAAAATTAATATTGACAGTCCAATTGCTATTTATGAAGACAATAACGGTTGTATTAGTATAGCAAATAACCCTACTAGTCATAAAAGGTCTAAGCACATAGACATCAAGTACCATTTCTCTAGAGAACAAGTTGAAAACAATGTAAGAAAATTGTTTTATATACCCACAGGTAAACAAATAGCGGATATGCTGACAAAGCCGCTACCAGCTGTCGCGTTTAAACAGTTCAGATATGAATTGGGTTTATAATCATTTTGTTTCTTATGAGTTATTGATTATGTTTTATTAATTTATTGATTTTGTTGAAATGGTCTGATTAGGTTTTACTGGGTTTCCCTAATCCTAGCAACAAATGTTGGACCATAAATATTGTAATTTTCCCAGCAATCACTTTGAAGGTTTTATAATGTTCTGGTCAGTTAGATAATTTAATTTGTAAATAGTTATGTTTTAGTTCATTGATGATTTAATTTTTGAGGGGGCGTGTTGGTTTTTAGTCGATTTTACATTGCAAAAATTAATCTATGATTGTTTTATAAGTACTGGTAACACAGTCACTAAATGATTAGTATAAAAGCAATGGTTACCCTCAGTTCCTTCTTCTTACTGCTTCAATCATTCACTGTGCTAGGAGACAGACATTGTAACCTTCATTGTGGCTATATTGAATATACGTGAGTTACCAATTTATATTTAAATTAAATCTGCATTTTCTTCACTCCCGTAATCCTATTTCCTATAGATAGCGGTATTTGGGGGGTTGTAAGTGAAAGGTACTTTTGTGCGAATACTTGCTATTCTATGCAAAATAAAAAAAAATTACCCCAACCTATTTTTTTCAATAGTTTCTATATATTTCCAAGGATCATTATTGTTATAATTTCCTAGGGGAAATACACATGAATTGTATACAATTCCTATATTTCATACATTTCCGGTAACATAATACATTAGGTATTCTACCTATAAAATTCAAAGACCCTGACTGTTCACTAAAGTGTCTATGACTGTTCACTAAATTATCTATGTTAATTGTAGGCATCTACTAAGAAAGGGATTTTAGAAACTCAGCAACTCCTAAACCTTTAAAATAGGGTATCGAGGGTGAAACCGGGGCGGAGAGCTAATACATTACACCTAATCTACCTACCAAATATTTTAAGTTCAATAAATATTTAATTTTGTTTACTTAAATAAATAATTCTATGTTTACCTCTAAATATGATTTGATATACATATTGAAAAAAGTTAAGTAAGTATACGATTCATATTTACTCATTAAACAGAGTCAACAACATACTATCGCGAAGGTTAGGTATAATATGGTATCTACTTTGTAAAGCAGACAAGTGATTTAACATGTAGCAAGTTAAATATAAATGATTGCCTACCAATTACGATAATGGAACCGATAATGCTATTATCTGACGGGTTCAATACAAAGCACACATCATCGTCGTCTTTGGTTCTTTCTTAATAACGTAAACATCCTGAAAATGTCGTCGAAGCCGAAATACATTATTTATTTATTTATTTATTGTAATAAGAACGGCACATGCCAATTACACTTATCACACTAATTAATTAATATATTACTTTACAATTGTTATGTCACATTAAAAGTATCCCAAAACGATAGTAAAACCAAAATAAAACCAATAATAATAAAAAAAAAAACAATCAATCATGTCATAATAAGCTTAACTAAGTAAAAAAAAAAAAAAAAAATTCTCGCAAAATGTCAAACATAAAGATATGATGGTAGTCCAGTTATCACAAAATATATCCATATCAGAGTTAGCAGCGAGGAGTGCATTGAGGGTACACAGTGACCGACACAAGGGAGATTCGGCTCGGGCCACAGTTTTACAACCCGGGACAGAGAGAAGCTGATGTCTTCGATTGGGCCTGTGTCGAATGTATTTATCTGGCACAAATAGCCTACAAATCCGGCCGTGCAGATCAGGAGTCCTCTTAGAATTTTGCAGCAAGTAGTAAGCTGATCTAGCAGCCGTCGCGTCTCCAGTGAATTATAACTAAGCTGACCAAGTAAAAACTTGGTGGGTACAGATACAGATAGGGGTAGTAGCCATAAAATTATATATAGCTATAATATAACCCAATCAATCGGTCGACTTTAGTAGCTATCACCGTTGAGAACTTATTTTGCCATATCACTTGTGTAAATTGCGCTATCTTACTTGGAAAAAATATTAATTATAAATATGAAAACAATGTTGTAAGGTTAAAGCCGGCACTTCAATGGACTATTTGTTTTTACCTATTTGGAATAATCGCCAGGTGCATGTAGACGGTATTTTTAGCAAAAGTATGATTGATGATACCTTGTCGTCAAGTATTTGTCAAAATATAGCAAATAAACTCGAATACACAACGCCACGTGAAGCGAGCGATAAGATTACAGCCAAAGACACTAACACAAATATTTACACACATAATAGGCAGGTACCTACTGTTTTGCCTTTAACTTTGACTTTAATAACCAAATAACCTTTAACATTGGTACATTATGATCATGGTTTGTTGAAACAAAACAAATAAAACAATGTAACGGACGACAGACGTTAGACATATCATGATAATGCCGTCACTTGTTACAAAAGCTCTGAGTAATTAATTGAAGCTAATGGTATTATTTCGGGGTCAGATTTCATAATGAATTAATATGATTATGCCCGTTAGTTCATATGAGTTGCCGTGAGGAAGGTCGTAGGGTCGCGAAGGGGAGAAGAGTCGACAATGCGCGAGTGATACCTCCGGTTTTACAAGCGTCAGTAGGCTACGGTCAGGTTAGGAATGAGTACATAAGACGAGTGTCAGTTACTGAAAAGTTCAAATGAAATGATTTTCATTATGTCCTGCGACATTTTATTAACACAAGTTATCTATCCCAAACTAAGCAGAGCTTGTACTATGGAAACCAGTTAACTGATATACTACATATAGGTACAACTTTTTTTTTGTATATTCATACAAATTTATACTGATAACTACACCCTCAGGACAAACAGGCATGTTCATGCACACAAATGTTTGTCCTAGATGGGAATCGAACCCACTACCTGCGGTGAGATAGGTAGGTGGTGAAACTAAGGTCAAATGGAAAAAATGTTAATACTTAGGAAACAGATTTATAGCATTGTACCTATAACTATGACTAATTTGTACCCTACCCGTGTCTACGTTCGCAATAGCTGATCGTGGACACAATAATGATTTAACCACATTAAAAAGGCTGAAACCAATTTGTAAAAAAAAATGTTGGTTAAAGAAAGGTTATATACAATTCAAATATACAATGAGCTTGAGTAAGTTGGAAGGCTAGTCTTATCACCTGTCGGTGTTCCGGCAGTTGCATTTGACAGCCTTGGCCCCTAAAAAGGCCACTCTATCGATATTATTGGCGTAATTCATTTCCCGAACCCACAGCAGGATCCTATTTAATTCATCAAATTAAAATTTCTTGAATTAATAAAAAATTGTATATACCTAAAGAATGAGGGATTATTTTACTAAAGAATATTGGATTAGTAAAGGCGTGGTTACTTAGACAGGATTACCTATACAAAATTCAACTCCTACGGGGGTTAAAAAGGAGGCGGGTTTCGCAATAACATTAGATATGCCGTGGCCAGATCTTAGAATTGATCACTTCATGATTTGGCCGGCCATTTCATGAAATGATTGAAGGATTTCATGATATGGCCAGCTAAAACTGACCAAATCGTAATGATATGTCAATCTACGTTTGGCCATTTCATTAATCTAGTTTTTCCATGATATCAAAGGTTTAATTCAAGTTTGGCCACGACAAACATAATATGATGTAGGTACGTAGACAAATTGTAGGGACAAAAGCTAAAAATATTCAAGCTCAAACAGGTACAATACAATTAATTGAGTTTTTGAGTAAATAGACTAGTAGTTGGATGCTATTAAAACGAGTAAGTAGGTAAATGTTTTGAAATAAATACCTATACCAAATGTATGCATACAAAAATACCTAACTATATACCTACTATCTTTATTCTATCAATATTTTCTTTACAATTATATTTATAAAACACAGTGTAATTTTGTCCATCCATCCCATTGCCCAGCTTTAGTATTCCAACCTTAGCATTGCCCACTCAATTTTGATATCGTTTCCGACTTTAATCCACTTAATTAAAGATAAGTTCATCTCTGCCTATCTTCGTAAAAATCGAAGCAACAGCTTAACTCAAAATAATAATGAGAATAATCTATAATAATAAGCCTTTTATTTCATATTCGTTACGGCAATAAATTCGTTACCTACATCCTTATAAAATCCTTTTACATTATATATAAAAGGATTTTGAATTAGGTACCTACAAGCTGTAGGGTTCTTTAGAAATACATAATTATAAATGCAAACAAAACTGTTTATTATTTATAAGACTTACCGAACAAAATCCAATTGTTTGATTTAAAAAAATATATAAACTGAAGGTCAGCAAATGACGCTTGTTTGTAAACAAAAGAGTGTTAACACAGCGGCGCGCGCGCACCTTATGCGTCGTATTGTAACGCAATGAATGCAGTTACGATCTGGTTCTCACCACGCCGCCCCCGCGACGCGACTAACGCTCTCCAATAGTAGAACTCGTCTAATTATAACTTAACCTGGGGTGCTATTCTGTAAGGCGATAGCACAGACTCGACGACGAATTCAACGCTGTCACTGTACTCTGTCTCTATCGTTTACTAAGCTATCACGTGAGAAGTCCGCTGTACGCGGCAGCGTTGCGCGAGCTCGTCGACGAATGAAACGATAGAGAATAGCATAGCTGGTATTCCACACACATCGCCGTTTGAACGCACGATATCTTTTGAATCGAATTGTCTTTGCCGGGATTTTATGAAATTAAATACCTACTTGATCAATTATCAAGTCATTGTTATCAGCTTGACCCTGAATGACTTTGTCACTCTCTGATGGAATTAAATAATGATAGTTTACACCCAATTGAACAAAATTCACTAATTTGGATAGGCCAGCCTGCTAAATTGTTTATTGAACTTTAAAAACGGACGTTAGAAATTGACACTTTAGGCCAAGTAAATAAAACCACTAAAGTGAGGCCGCCGAATGAAAGTCTGACCGCTGTAAATAACGCCCTTATCCGCTTTTAAAAAAAGATTCAGTATTTCCTAGCGCATAATTTAGTGAAAGTCTCATCAAAATCGGATTTTCCGTTTTATTTACTGGTGTCAGTAACTCATTCATTAGTCTCGGCGGTCGTACTGTAACATTTTCACAGATTTGTATTGTAAACCTACGTCAGTAATAAGTTAAGTATAATATTATGTTACCTACGTATGAGAACATTCATTGATAGATATTAATGCTATTATGAAAACATCAGACAAATAAATAATATAGGTATAAAATTTGGTACAGGTAAGTATGAAAACTTACGCCTTATCGAACTTGATTGACTGAACGTCTTACGCTTAACATTTGTGTCAACAATATTTACCTAGTTATTACTTATCGATAGATAAAGATATGAAAACAAAACAACTCTGATGTTGGAACCTGATACCTACCTAATGAGTTATGGAAAATTTGGAGAATAGTATAGTATTATATCAATTAAATAGTTATTTTTCTAATTGGTCGAATGGTAGGTACGGTCGGCCAAGAAAGTGGTGTATCAGTTTTGATTTAGTTTCCTAGTCATCGAAAATTACAACAAGGTTTAAACTAAGAACAGCTGTCACGTAACAAACAGTAAACAAAATGCAAGCGAAACTAATTATCACCTATGAATCTGCAAGCGACATTCAACCTCAGGGTGTACACAACTTTCTTGGCCGACCGTACCTGTGGCAAAGAAGAGCAGGCGTTTTGCAAGGGCCACTACTACAAAAATACACTTTTAACATATATTTCAATCCCGCTTATTCGGACATTAGGTATTTATTTATTTATTTATTAAGGTCAGCCAACAATTGTTTACACATTACATTTTCATAAATTACATAATAGTTTTGCAAAAAATACGAGACAACGTAAGTTTAACTGAGTAAAATGTACATAATTAGAGAGATAAAAATCTAGCTATCTCCCAACAGAGTAAAGGCGTTTTTACCAGATACTTAATATGGTAAACTTCAAATTGTCATAACTCCGTACTGGTAAAACTGAGGAAAATTTTATCTGAATCATGAAATTTTCAATATTTAATTCGGCGTAAAAATACGGGTTGGTTACCGATACCTTACCTATTGTTTATAATTTTGATAATTGAAAAAAAGTTTACGAGCACTAGGACTTCTGTGTTTACGATTTGTCTTTTTAATTGAGTAGGTACCTATAATGCTCGGAGGAAAGAATTTCGTGGTATAATGTGACACGTGAAAAAATTGAAAACCTAGTCCTACATCATCGAAGATCTCTATATAAAAGTCTAATATTCACCTACTAGCAATAGTTTTATTTAATATACTATTATTAGGAAAAGCTAGGTACCTATATAGTAGGTACCTACGTAATATTATATCTCTAGACTATTTCCTAAGATAGGTACCTACCTACTTATTAAAGTTACGTCACCTCATAACACTGCTGATTGAGCAATTTCGAGTAAGATTAATTAAACTCGGGAACAAATTTGAATGATGAGAATAAACTTGGATGTGCCGATTTGATTTTAACAGCGTCACGTTGTCGGAAAAGTTTTTGACACAGGCGTCTATAACGCGTAGGATTTTAACAGCCTGAAATATTTTTTGTAAAAAGTAACGAGGTGCTTACAGGTACAACGTTAAGAAGGTAATGGTGACAAAAGCACGTTATGAGTTTTTTGATAAGGGGAGGACCCTTTAAAGAAGGTTAAATACCTATTTACAGCGCAATAATGAACTTGATTGTCGGCCACCACAAGTCAAGATTTCCTTTTTCGGGTAAATGGAAGTCAAAGAATTGAAAATATGACGTAGGTAGGTGTCTAGTGCCCTCAAAGTGCCATATAGACATAAGTTCTTTGTGACAAAGGTCTACGAGGTTATATAGCGTGGAATTTATCATCAATACATGAACAAAACCTGCGAACAACTTTTGTTGGGATAAACTCTAAATGTCTCGAAAAATAAAGTTCTCATACATTTTGATCACGCAAGGTTTTCTGAAGCTATAGAAAAATATTTTTTTTAAATTAGACTAATACCTACTTCCAATTTAATGCGCCCAAAGCTGAAGATAGTAGATAATAAAGTATTTTTCAGTGTAGAAATACTAATATGAAGCTGTCACTGTTATTGAATCACTTAAATGGTTTATTTGTCAACAAATTTATTGCCCGATAGCAAAGATATTTGATTAAATCAGCGCCCGATAAGTATTTTTTTGTATTTATTCGATGTAATAAAAAAATGGAGCCGACTTTAGTTACAAGGTTGATAGTCCATTTATGTATTTCTTTACCTACCTACTGTTGCAAATCGTGCGGCTACCTTGTAGCCACTATTCAGTAATCTGTGTTGTAGCCTATGCTTGAAGAAGGCTTGCAGCTATCCGTGCATAGAGCCGACTTTGGGTACCTATAGCGGTAGGCGATAACTAAGTATACAAAAGGTCTCTTTTACTTACCGTAATGCTTTGCCTATCATTCGGTAGGATGAACCTACCTAAGTAAAGGGGTGCTTAAAAATCACATAAACAGCAAGTATCAAAAACCGATTATACCGTCCTCGATGGCGAGGACCGCCGCGACGTCCCACTCAGTCTCGTCCCGTTCAAGCGGCGCGAGCTGCCATTAGTCCGACCGCCCCCAATTAGTCGTAACTCGTACTGAGCCCTCCCCCTCCCCCGGTAACGCCCTGAGCCGAGGTTCTTACTCCATTCAGAGGTGCCTTCAGGCGTGGTTACCTAAATGTTGTTGCCCGGCTGAGAGCCCTCTGCGCTCACCGATTTGTTGGGTAAGGTTGATGCAGCCATCAAAGGCTACCTACCAACTATTGTCCTTTAAAAAAAAAGTAAGTATCAATAATATTTATATTTTCAGTGAAACTACGTACTCCAAACGGACGTACATTCTATTGGCCTTGAACATTCTGGGTGTGATAGCTTGCATCTGTACTTCAGTGATTCTGATTCTGTGGGCAATTTGTGAGTTAATTTTGTATATCGTAACACTAAAGGACCGTTAACGCTAGCTCGTCTACCATGGCATTCCACCAGGAAGAAGGCAATTGGTCTTAAAATTCGAAAAAGGGAAATTTCTTCGTCTTCTAGGCAAAAGTGATCCAGAAACGTATCTACAACCAAGTCTTAATTTTATGTAGGTTAAAGTTAAAGACTACAATATACCGGTTGGCGTTATTGTTGGTAAAACAGGCACAGAAGACCACCAGACAGTGCGTGAATTGAAGGGGGATTCGTCTCCGATATACCTACCTACCTACTAATGTACCTGCATACCTACGTATACCCTTATTATATTACTAATATATATATATATATGTTTTAGGTGTAATCCTGCCAGAGCCGAACACATCACCTGTTATTAGCCGATATATTAAACTATGGCAAAACGAGCCTTTGAGAGCTTCCGAAAACTTGGGTTAGTATTTTCTGAAATATGAAAGGAAATATTTTTATTCAAATAGATCTTCACAAGCTCTAACCTCGACTATTATAAATATGATAGGAATTATAGGACTTTAAAATTAAATAAAAACCTAGAAAGGTTATTAATTTATTTGATGTTATCGTACCTAGTACCTACCTACTTAACATGAATTTATTTGTATTTCAGAATATTATATCTTTGAAGATTGAATAATGAAAATTAATTTGTTAAATTATTGAAAGATTTATTCGAAGCAATAGGTACCTACCTACTATGCTTCGAATATATTATAGAAAATGGACAGTCCATATGGAATTGGTTGAGAAGATAAAATAATATGTCGCTCCTGAATTATATAGGTAGGTATCTAATATAATTATAAATTGATATAATCAACCAACCTATAACCTACTTTCATAAGATGGATTGTATCCTTATCTATACCTATAGTTTTCCACGGTTTCACCCGAGTATCTGGAATAACGTAGCTATTTAAGATTCGATTACTTCTATACTTACATCTGATCTTACAAACTAAGTAGCTATATACCTTATATACCTAGTGTAGAATATTTAAATAAATCTTTGCTTCGTCATCGCTTCTTGCATAGTAAGCTTCCGGCCAAACGTAAGCTCATTTTATACTTTTTTTAGATCTGTGATTGAACACTAATCTCACAAAGGTAATGTAATAACGAGACAGAAGAAGGGCAGTGCCAACTGCCTCTCAAGGTGCCAGTACAGCATGGAATATTAACATACATTATTTAAACACGTTTTTATTTTTATAAATTTCTAAACAGTAAATATTAAGAAACTTACTTTAGGTAGGTGAGCTCTAAGAAAAGTTCTATCAGCGTTTTGGATATTCATTCCCTAAAGGAGGGACTAAAATAGGAAATAGCGGGTAAACCATGGCATGGAAAACAAATTTTTATTTTAAAAATGCCAATATCGCCTAATGTAGCCAACTCTACGTCAAGGGAATTAGGTAGGTAGGTATCTACATAATAAAATCAATGTGTTGATATGCCAATTGATATGAAAGGTAAACATTTAGTATGATAAAAGCGTTAAGGACATGTACGTTAAAATTTAGTATTAAATATTATCATTTTAGTTGATACATATTTTATTCTTAGTCCCAATACGGTACACAGTAGAAACAATCCCGTTTAATTATTTACCATAATGCATTTGTGTAAATATTATAAATGCTTACTTTATTCTTTACAAATATTTTTAAATAGCAACTAAGTTCTGAAAAAACAGACAACTGCGTAACTCCAAATAAAATTCATGTAGGTAATATATTTTATTAATTCAGTCTTGCTTGTCCTTAATGCCTAACACATTCAACTGATAAGACAAAAACTTCAATAAAAGTACCTATATCATCCAAATGTGCAAGTGACAGTTAATTTTGGTTTTAGCTGATGGTTTACTATCCGTCTAGAATAAGGTGTAACTGAACTGAAATGTATGAAAACAAAATGGACAGTCTTTGGTCTCTATTTATACACTTGTTAATTGTAACAGAAGGTTAGTTTAACCTTTTACACATATTATGTAAACTAATGTCATGTGACGCATAGGTACCTATTTGGATGAATTTAAATCCCCACTGCTCCCCTAGTGAGTGACACTGTTGACCCTGCGCTCCTGTGATGTGGCCTACCCTTCGTGATTTCAGATTACCTATTAACTCTAAAAGGTAAGCCTGTACCTTATGCATATTGTTCTGTGAATGTCTGGGGTTTGGACTCATGACATAAAGGGGGTCGAGTTAAGCAGGGGGAGTCGCTAATGTATCCAAAACATAGGACCTGTAGAAGAAACATCATTTTATCAATGTTTATTTAAAATAATAATTAACTGTCAATAACAAATCACCTAATAGGTAAATAAACTAAAAGTCAAATATTTTTGAAACAGATAATCTCTAATTGGATGTGACAGTTGGCTTTGTTTTATTTCCAATTAATTTCAAAGTTTCTAAAGCATAAACACACAAGTCTTATCTCTAATATCATTCTCATAGCGGTTTCACCAGCGTTCCCGTGGTATCTTATGTTTTCCCGGGATAAAAAGTAGTCCATATGTTGTTCCAGGGTATGATCTATCTATGTGCCAAGTTTCATTCAAATCAGTTTAGTACTTTTTTCGTGAAAGAGTAACAAACATCCATACTCACAAACTTTCGCATTTATAATATTGGTAGGATTATGATCAACTCTCTTACTTTTTTTTTATTTCAGCCTTTCAGGATGATTCGGCGAAGTGCAATACTATAGAACAATACATGAAAAACTCTGCACCAAACAATTCCAACATTATGCAGAACATGTTTGACTTGTCTATGATGACGATTACTGTATGTGCTGTGATAGTCTTGGCCTTTGCCGTATTTGTTAAAATATATTGACCGTTTCTTATCAATTCTTTGATTGTTCATATTTAAAATTAAGCCTGCAAAGGTTGTTAAGGTAAGCCTGCAAAATTTTATGACAGCATAGCCTTTTGAATGAATTTAATCATTAAAAACACGATATGTAATTGATTAAACACAAAAGAAAATACTTTATTCAATTTTCTCTTTTTTTTCAATGATGATATGGCCGATTGCACGTATCTCGAAGGGGACGATCTATTTATAAGCGAAACAACTATATATATTTATTGTAACTTTATTAACTTTAAATAAAAAAAAAGATAATACAATGTTTGCAATAATAACGCCGGCCGTGCGATTATAATCTACAGAGTAAAACTTCAACATTCTTATTCATTCAATCGTAACTCTTATTCTAATAAGGCTACCCTTAAATTCTACCGCTTCCACTCGATAAGTATGGGCCAATTTATGCAGTTACATTTTATAATCATTACTTGCGTATTCTTGTAGATTCGTTATGCAATAAATAATTAAGGGGTATAGGCATATATGTATAATTTTGTGGCTATGGATTACTTGATATTATGTTTTTTAAACCAGCATTTTATGTAAAATCGTCTGACATTGATTAGACCGCTATACAATGGAAATTTAAGACGGGTCAGTAAGGGCAGGCAACCTTACAAAGATCAAAAGACCCTAAAAAAATGTATAGGAAAAGTTGTTTTCGTATTGTAACACTTCTGACACCCTAACCTAAGGCTCTATGGAGATAATATAGCCTTTTGATCTTTGTCGGTGATAGGATCGATTAATTAAGGTAATAATATTTTTTCCACTCGCTGTCTGTACATTTTATTTTAAATCAGTAAATGCTAATCGCAACAACTCAAAAAGTCTCTTCAATCCATATTCGCATGGCTTCAACCCTTACAAACCCGTCTTAAATTTCCATTCTGTACCTATGTATAATTTAGGTCGAAAAACTAAAACTATTGTAACGTTCTTCCTAATATCTAGATTAAATACACATCAAACGAAATAATATTGAAATATAAAAATAATATAAAGTATATTTACTACATACCATAATAAAAATTAAAAAATAATCTTAATTCACATGAGCACTGAATAATAATAAATGCAAAGCTCAAGTTTGTCTACAAACAAACATAGCTCGTAAGCTATTTATTGACGACGCCAACTAGATCATTGTCGACAGATAATTAATTAATTTGATTTAATAAAAGCGTACGCAGGCTTTATTGCTAATTTTCAATAATAATTTAAAGTACATACATGCAAACTTTTTGTGAACAGTTTTATAATAGTGTATACCTTATGATATGCTAATGATATGATAAAAAATCTACACTGGGTCCAGCCAGCCACCAGAACTTCGATATAAATAATTATTAATTATGTATGTATATAACTAACATGCAATTCAATAATGAATCTTATATAACTACCAGTATTTCTTTAAGGCATAACTGAATATTATAATTTTATATTGTCAGATCTATCAGGAAGCTTGTTATCTTAACTAGTAATTGATGGCATTTCATTGACTTTAGGTGTGCTTTTGTAAGCTTTAAGATTGGACGAGCACACACATGCATCGATATAACGATGTCATGATTTAAGTATGACGCGTACTCTTGAGTATGTAATACAGCTTAAGAATTTAAATAGAGAGACAAGTCGAAATTATATATCATATAAGTTAGGATAATTGTCTACCTCGTGTAGGCGTTTCGATAAGCCATAGTCTTCTACGTCTATAAGTATGGACAATATCGCCGTTAGTGCTGTCGAACATTCGATAGTCTTATCGACACAAAAACTGGTTTTCTATTACAGTTTCTAATCAAGTGACAATAATGCATAGGTAAGTATTTCAAACAACCCATGTTTTATATCTGTACATAATTATGTTTGGTTAATTTCGATTTAATACTAATTTCACAATAATTCGTTAATATTTGAGTATTGTTTTGTTTGTTTTCGTTGACACGCCATACGATAAGCTAAGTAAACCGAAACAATAACGTCCGCGAAACATAATACATTCAAATTTTAAAATTATTGATAGAATTAAATTGTTTTTAATCCTAATTGTTTACTACCTTATAATCAAGTGCACTTAATGATTTCTCACTACAGTAATAGTTTCATATTTTATTATTAACCGTCTTATACCTACATATGTAATACCGAGTACCCCATGTAAAATGTTATTATATAATCGCATTGTATAGTTTGCTTAAGAAAACCCCACATAAATGTGGAGTTTCTTTTATGTATGCATATGATTCCACGTGTGATACTCGAGTATTTAGTAAATACAATACGTATACGCTTGTAGGCATTATTATCAACAATTCCTGAAGATATGATACTGAGCACTTTGATTTGCCTTTAGAATTTACAATAAAATATACTAAGCAAAGCACATTTTCGAAAATCACTAATCGTGTCTAAAAGCAAATGACTAGTAATTTTAGACAAATTTTGTAAAAATAAAAACAAATATATTATATTATTTTTGTGTACTGTTTAAAATGTGTTTATTTTCGTCTAATTGTAAGTTGTTTTTTTAACATTAACAATGTTCTGGGGTTTCTGAACACTGAGAATCGAATTTTATCTCATGGACGGAGATTACATTTATCTTATTTCAATTCTTTCAATATTAACATTGATTTTATTATGTTTATTATGCGTCGGAAATACATTGTACCTTACTAGCATATTGCCTTTTTAGCAAATCGTGAAATTGCAGCCAATGAACAAACCATATACTAAATTGATTGAAAACATTAATGTCGAGTGTATGTCATAATGATTCTACGATACGAGATTTCATTATCATATTTTTTTTGTTTATATTGTATTGAATTATATCGTTATAGGTAGCAGTCATTCATTGGAGCGAATTTCACGAAAATTTAAAATGGTATTATACGCCAGCCTCCATAGTACATAAAATGTTACAACCCCATTCCATCGATTACATTATTGTGCGGAAATAAGTGATCGAGTTAATAAATAATTGTTTACTAACTAATATACAAATCAACAACAAATTTTACTGAAATTTACACAGTATTCTATTTTGTCATGTTATAATCACCGTGCATATGTAAAAAATGAGATATTCTATTGGTTGTTTACCTCCACTTTAGTGCATTACGGTAACAAAACAAAATTCAAAATTTTCCCCCTTATTACGTAAGACTGTTTGAAGCAAGTGTAGTAAAACCCAGGTTTGGATATAAATGCGTCACTTTCTAACCTCGAATGACAGACAGAGCCGGTGATATCTTAAAATCTAGGCTTGACAAGACTTGCTTGAAACTATATCACCCACGTAATAAGATAGTTTAATGCCGGCATAAGTATGTATATTCAAGAGTTAAATAAAAAAATTGATTGTGCTCGAGCTTTATCCGAATTAGAATTGTACTTTCAACTTTAAATTATATAAAATCCATAAACGAGACTCATGACTACGTAAAATATTAGAAAGACCCTGAATTATTGATTTTAAAATATATATTAAGTTGTTTTATGGATAGACGTCTGATTTTTATTGTGTATTATGCATCAACATGTTTAGTCGGGAATAAAAATCCACATGTACCTAACTACATTATTTAAATAATTAGTACAAAAATACGTATTTATACGCGGTGTTTCAAAAGACAAATTTAAGGAGACCTGAAGAGGATGGCTTATTTATTGATCTTTAGGTTTTCTTGAATAATAGTTGTTTTACCAATAAGGTATATATAAAATGGATCAGCACACATTATCTATCCTAATAAATATAATGCACATATAAACTACAATCGAGTGCGTATAATGGAAGCATTAACAACCGTCAATTCCGTGAGTGCTAAAATATGGATGCCTTACGCTGGCTTAGCTTAACAATTAAAATGCGTTATAGAGGCGGAAATTGCTTGAGCATGAGTAAAGAATACATTCATATTCCAATGTCAAACATTGTAGATCGTTCAAGCAATTCTAACCTCGATCTTATCAATGGTCCATCTTTTACATTTTGATATAGTGACGCACCCACAGTGCTAAACGCAACTTGAGCTCACTAACTACAACTATGACGTACATGTTTAGTTTTTTAATGGAATAGTGTGAAAGCGGAAATATTTCACAGAACTCTTGTATAATGTATGGAAGAATCAGGACAATGGAAATGCATTCAGTCTTAAAAACATGAAACAAATACTATTATAAAAGCACATCCTAAATACGACTAAATTAAAAGAGTATTCTCATGAACATAGTATAAAAAAATATTCGATGTCAATACACAAAAAAAACAATAATAAAAAATAAAAATTTAGACTAACATTTCCTACACTGTTTTATTATGTCATGAATTCTGGGAATTAATAATAATTTAAATTATAGTAATAATATCACCTGAATTTCAGTTCGATGTTTCACCGATTTGAGTGTAATTAATACTGTTGATTCGAAGCCAATATTAAGATGTACAAAATTAAAACTTCTTTCACAGGCATAGAATTTACCTTACGTCTTGCAATAGCAATGCCTAATATTAGGATTCAGCTTAAATTCTTCAACACTAAGAGATGTGATAGATTATGGAACATCATCTGAAATCAAATAATAACATGGATCAATAAAGTATGAAATCCTTTTCACGGCTATGATATCTCGAGCCTACTACAATGTGCTTGGGCTTTCGGAAACCATAGCACGGTGGTAGGGTTCTCTATAGTACCCGCTTGGCTAGCTACTTCCAAACACCTACCGGTGTCTTTTAACAGTTACACTTGTGAGCCAGTTCACTTCTACGTGTTGTGACCACGGTGAGATTGTGCCATACAAAAAGTATTAAAACAAATCGCAGATTGCAGCGAATATGCCCTCGTATCTTTCACATTAGTTAGTTAGCGTGTGAGGTGAGGACATTACAATCGCCGCCGTTCACGATACCATTCTTTATTGACTCGTGTTACTTGTCATTATAAATATCGATGAAATCTCTTCTCAGTAAAGCATTCAAAGCTCATAAAATCATGGTAGGGGTAGAGATACAGAAATATCGGTAGAATAGATAGCATAAGGGGAATTGCCTTCGACATCTGAGGTCGACCAGCAGCAGAGAAGTTTCCCGGAGTAAGTCTGGTTTGATCCTACGAGTGTTCCGGCAATAGCACTTCAGAGCCTTTTTGGCATGTTCGGTTTGGTAGGTCGGCATTGGCCGATAGCAACCACTAGTATTGCAAATAGGGATAGGCGACGGTAACCACTTACCATCAGGTCACTTGTCAATCTGAAGTAAAAAAAGTAAAGTGTCAGTTTCTCCTTGATTGGGTGATTTTGTCGTATTGAAAATACTCATCTATATCAACAAAACGAATAACTGACTTCGACTATATATAGATTTTAATAAATAATACTCACGAATTGTTAAGTTCCCATCCTCGCTCAAGTTGAGTATCATTCAAAATACGCGTTCCATAGAATAAAGTATGAGTGTAGAAGAGTCACTGAGTAACTGTGTATGGTTGTAACGGGTAGAAATCCTTGCTGGCCATGTGCGTCGCGTTGTAGGCTATACGATAGCCCCATAGTTCCATCGCTTCTTTGCACGCCATCTGGAATAATGAATATTCTATATAGACTCCTATTAAGTATGGTGCTGCTAAGGGTGAACAAGGTCAACAATATTAAGCGATCTTCAAAAATGTTGATATCTTACACCATTCATACTTCGACTGTAGTTTACAAGTCCATCCATGGCGTAAGAGGTTTGAACATTTTAATTTTTTTTTATAGATTTTAAATTCTTGTAACCGATTGGAACTAGCCTCAGATATATAGGGGAAGTTTGAAAAGGAAAGTGTTAGAAATAGTCCGTGAAAATTTGTGCAAATGGCTATCCGAGAATTGCACCGGCATGCTATGTGTGCTATGTGTCAGTCAAACCACTACTAGATCTCTCAAGCCAGTCTTTCCGGTTCTGTGCCTGTCAGCGGCTTGTCTGTCTAGATACCTATACTCGTCTATTCACCGGGTAGGTAGCACTACCTCCAAAATTATTATAAAAGGTGGTCCAATTCGAGCAACCTATGTTGCCGACACTGTAAATTACACTGCTGTCAATAATGGCGCAAGATTCAATCGTCCAAAAACCAAACAGGATATGAATATTATGAATTGATTAAAAGCCCAACGCTTTAAAATTGTTTAGTAGTTCAACATGTAATATAGAAATAACAATTCTATAAGATTTCTGTATAGGTATATACTTTACAGGAAGATTATGTTTAATATAATCATCTTGCTGTGCGAATAATTAACGTCGCCGTCTGTTTTTTTTTGTGACGCGTCTATATCAACCAATTACAACGTTGAGCACCTAAAAAACATCCGCTAAGTAATTTACCGCCATGTATAACCCACGAAACCTGACAAAAAGTAATCGTAAATTAGCACGAGTGATTCAACTGCTACAGACTTTCCAGACACGGTCATTTGACTGACATCCTTTTTCATAAATCTATAACTAAATGATAGATTAATAAAAATATAAGATAATATAACATTTTCGGGAAATTTTCATTAGTCGGGAAACTCGATCTTGAGAAAAAAAATCCCGTAGCGAAACAAACGAAAATGGGTTAGAAAGGTAAAGAAAAGTACTAACGTACTAACTAACGGACGGTTTAGTTAGAAACGACCATAAAAAATGCTGTCCCCAAAAATTACTTCAAATATCGCCTGAAACCGTGTTTTAGGCGAAATTTGAGCTGCAATTAGTAAAAAACGTAATAAAATTTGAATTTCCCGGGTTTTTGGAACATCCCCCATAATATATATTTTTTTTTCTAAATTGTCGATAAATACCTAGATATTCTTATAATGTGGAGTAAGTATCCCCTATACTCTAGCTAATCTATAGTATTTATAGGTACATGGATAATTACTGAAACAACTCGTGCGTACAAAATTCCACAGAGATTGAATAAACGATAAACCAAAATATTAATGCTAAAATAAATACGTTAAATAGTATACCAAACAACAAGTACCTACCTAATAATTTGCGATAAATATTGTATGCCTGCCAATTATTATCCGTGCCTTATAAATGTAAGATTTACTCGTTTTTGTTTGTCTTGTGAAGTGAAAGGTAACAAACAGACACAAATTACTTTCGCATTTATAGAATGTATAATATGACGAAGGATTACAATATGACGTTTTCCTCCTATTATGATATATCACTTCCTTCCTTAAAAACTTCAAAACTTACGTTGGGTTTCTTATGCAAAACTACTTAGAAATCACAGAAAACTATTGTTTTCATATATTTTGATTGAGCTGGGTTGATCGTTTTGTAAGAACAATTTTAATTATTTTTCATGACAAAACAATAATTTCTATTACCTACTTAGAAATCGAAACAAGAAAGTACACTCGTAGTTTACTTTAATTAATTTACACATTTAACATTATCACTACGTCTGGCTTTGTTTCCTCTTTGGCGTATTAAGCAGAAGCCAAAGATTGCCACATTGCTTCTTCTACATAGCATGAGTCATTATACTCATATACTTTTTGGTTTTAGGTTCTTAAAATCACTGGTTCACCAATATTTATACCACATACCTGAATTTCTTCAACATAGTTGAAATCAAGCACATTCTTCCATCTAAAAGGCACATCTCGTGAGACCCTGAAGGTGGAGCTGACTCCGGCCACCTCAACGTTGGTGTGTGTGTGCAAGAACTCGTCAATTGATTGCGTGGTGCTAAGCCTTAGGAACTTGAACAGCTGGTAGGTAGTGATATTTGGATTCAAAGCTAACTCTTCATAACGCAGTACCCTTAAAAACATAATAGTTTCACTTTTAAATAAATACTAAGAAGAACTAAGAGAACTAATAAGAGAAAAGCTAGTCATCCTATTATCCTACTATTATAAATGCGAAAGTTCGTGAGGATATATGGATGTTGGTTACTCTTTTACATAAAAACTACTGAATGGATTTGGAATAATTTGGATGAAGCTTGGCACAGATTATACCCTGGAATAACATAGGCTACTTTTAATTCCGGGAAAACATAAGATCCCTCAGGAATGTAGGTGAAACCGTGGGGCAGAAGCTAGTCCTTGTTTATCCATATCTCACTGTTTTAAGCATACAAAGCATAGAAGGGAACTGGATCTCAAGTAGAGTAGCTGGAATGCAACAGTAGAAGCAAATTTTAGTACCAATAATTCACAACTTTTTTTCCATTATACTAATGTAACAATCAAGCATACATTTTTTTTTTTTTTTCACACACGGTTATCTGATCCCAATCTAAGCAGAGCTTGTACTATGGAAACCAGATAACTGATATACTACATATACTACTTCTTTTTTTTGTAAATACATACTTATATAGATAATTACACCCAGACTCAGGACAAACAGACATGTTCATGCACACAAATGTTTGTCCTTGATGGGAATCGAACCCACAACCTGTGGCGCGAAAGGTAGTGTCTTAACCTACTGCGCCAACTGGCCTGTCATCATTTTAAGAGGCTTGTTAGTTATTCATTAAAAATACCTTCAATATAATACTGGTAGCTATAGTTTTAAGACTCAACAAAAAATTATATTATTGAAACTGTGCTACAAGGGTGGGGAGGATTGAGGATTGTTCTTTGAATTGATTTTGAAACTTACATGAGTCTACCAGGGTACTGTTGAAGCAGACGGCTAGCAGCCACATAATCACTTATCATATCAGCACAGAGAAGCTCTGGCTGCCAACAATCTGGTGCCGGTTGGCAAAAGTTTCGATGCTGACGTGATTGCATAACTCCACGAGGGTCACGAATTAATAGCACTACTTTTACATTAAGCCTGAAATGTAATAAGAATTGTTATTTACATGTTCTATAATAATATGTGCTGAATATTATTGGTGTTAGATTAACCTGCCAGAAAGTTATTGGAATTTATTAATTAACCATATTAATATATAAGTTTTAAGACTCTCTATAATGTCTTGAATACACATATGGGTTACTGTTAACCACCATAATTTGATATTAATTTTTAATGTAAACTTGATCACAATGTCAAGTAAAAATACTGAATAATCTGATGTATTTCTGTGTAAACAATAAATAATTTTTGTATTGTAATATTTGATAATATCAAGAACACTAGGGTGTGTTATTGTCATTTATTTAATCATAAGAAGTATCTTCTTAGATGTTAAAATATCACAACAAATAATTTCAACTGGCCTACCTACCAACCTATTTTGCAATAATCACATTTCACTGTATTTCTACCTTTGGCAATATCATTAAGGTACAGTAAATATAGTAAGATTTAGATCACTCACTCTTTATCCTGCAATATTTCTTGTATAAGACGTAACCTTACTCTTACAACCTTCATACTCTGGAAGGGAAATATCTTACAAAACTTTGCTGTGAAGTCACCATCAAAACACAGCTCCTTATTATATTTACAATGGTCCCATAGTCTAGTATTGTGACTGAATTGGTGCAAATGGCTTCTCCCATACTCAAAGTAGTCTTCCATGGCATCATAGTTACATTTAAACATCTTCTTGATAGTGCTCAGAGCCTTGTCTGCATGTGGTGGGCCCCTTATCTGAATAATCTCGTATTTTAATAGAGGCTCATAATGATAGAAGTTACCTGGCACAGCGTTCAACACCTCACCAAGAAAAGTCGTCCCTGATCTCCATGTGGATATAATGAGACTTCTCAAAGGCTGTCCACCCGTCTCAATGAGCAGGTCTTCCAGTTTATGAACACCTGAATAACTATAGTTGTAATTCCACATCTCGAACTTAATTTTTGATCGCATTTTGTCTAATAACTTATCGATGTTTGGCGAACCATTGTATGGGTTCATTGTTATCGCTTGCAGTAAGTTGTCCTCTCCATCTTCGACTTTTAAAAAGTTTCTGATGTTTCTACGACTATCTGGGGACGGACGATAGTTAGTGTTATCTGTATATCGACTTCCAGCAAGAATTAATAGAACACTGAGACCGAATGCAAAGCATATTGAGTAAAAGTTGACTCGTCGCAACATCACGTTTGTAACACTTATAAATCGACCGTGGAGAAATTGCGAGATTGGAAGTATATTATAAGCACTAACAAGATTCACTTGCTAACATTTTTATAATGTTTTTAACTGCACATAAATCATAATTCTATAGTTTGAGTTTCCGCGGAAACACCGCATTGCACCTTCGCCGCCATTTTGAATTGAACGAATAATTATGACATTTGGTTAAATTGTCAAATAACTTTTTAATAACTTTGACAACCGAGTCAAAGGAAAGGACACAACAAGTCAGGGACACACCACAGTATTGTTTTGCCAGTAGATAGCTTTGTATGTTAGGTGAACATAATAATTTAGACACTTATTAAATTATAATAATGTATGTTCACTCAGAGAATACCTATTTATATTTTTTTTATTGTTAATAACACAACTGTTATAGCCTAAGTACGATCAACGAATGCCGCTGTATTGAAAAGTAGGTAGATTTTTAATGTTCATAGAACGGCGAAGTAGGTAAGTAACTAGTTGTATATGTAACCGAGATCTTAAAAACTGCTCTCAGTTATAAATAAAACCAATGAAAGTCTAGTAAGTAATATATCTAGGACATTAAATAGGTACCTACAACAGAATATACCTAAGAAATTGTTTTGTATAGGGAGACTAAACAGGATAAGGTAATTATAAAATTGATCAATTAAGTTTTCGGAAAACAGTTTAGGGTTTTAGGTACTAAAAGGTACGATAATACCTAAAACAGCCATAGTACCTACATACCGCCAAAAACCAAAATAAAATAGACCTTTCCTTTTTTTATGCTCTATATTTTAAGGAAAATTTAATTATTTACAACAAATATACAAAATACAATCTAACTAAAAAACAATAACTCGAGGCGGCAGCTGCGCTCGCGCTGCTGCATAAGAGGCTACCAACTTTAGTCCATTCCAAAAAAAAAGCTGCGGTGAACTCACTACACTATCAAAAATCTCATTTGACCAATAGCTCAACTAGGCCATTCGCACTCCAACCCTCCACACGCAGCGAGCAGTGAGGCCATTCATCGATATTTGCGACAATACTATTATGATTACTTACTGTTATTTTATATGTTATGGCTCCTCCGGTGGTGGGCGACGATACATTCACGGGAGGATGTGAAGAGTGCGCCTTCTTTATATCGTAGGTAGGTAATATAGGTAGTCAGGTAGTATTCTTTGGTATAACCAACGTGGAGTGGGCAGCGTCCACTTCCTTCCAATATGCCGTAGAGAGAACCCTTAGATACCATGATACCAACTCCCCTATAGGTACCTTCCCCCAATACTGATAATAACTTATATTAAAAATTTAAAGTAATTAAGTAGGTACTTAACCTATTTAATTTAACACTAGTGTGGAGGACTTTTAAGATATCGTGATACCGATGCGGTAGTCGTTAGTTCGAAGTAGGTAAGTAGGTACCAGTTTTTTGTTTATTCTGACCTTGATGCATGACGTTCAAATAAATATTGAAAATAGGAATTAATATGTAAAACTGACTAGCTAGAGTATGTAGGAAGGAATACAGTTCTATAACCTACCAGAATCCTTGTTCCAAGTATTTTTGGAGCGTAGCTTAATAGGTAGGCCTACAAAATAGTATGCTGTCATTGTTCAGCCCAGTAAACGGATTTGGTCAGTACTGCATGCTTATAAAGTTATGTATTTATTTACATTTAATCACTATAGGTACGTTTATGGTAATCACATAGATTATGTAGGGTTTCGTACATGAAAAGAAAAAAAATGGAACCGTTATAGGATCATTCGTGTGTCTGCCTGTCCGTCTGTCTGTCTCAGCCAGAAACTGCTGAACCGATTGAGTTGAAATTTGGTACACAAATTTAATGTCAGTCGGTGAACCAAACCAATTTGAATCCTTTGGCAATATTATTATGAATAAAACAATCAACTGTATGTAGGTACTTTCCACTCTGTATTGTTCCATAATTACTTTTGCGTTGTCGAATATGTAATTTACATCATTATCAAAAAACTACTATCAAAGATTAAGTTAAATAAAACTGTAAAATTGCACTGTTACACTTTATATCCAACCAAATGCATTTTTCCAATCGTCTCTCCGATGAAGAACCACAGGCCAACTTCAAGGCAAACTAAAAACATTTGCCACGCTTGTTTCACGGTCAAATACTTATAACAACCCATCTTCATGAAATTTTTGACGAGTGCCAAGTCAGACAGCAGTGTCTGTCGAAGATAAACAAATTTATAACGGATGACTAAAGCAAGCCACCGGAAAGATACAGGGTTATTTTGTTGTTAATAATATGTTTTTATAAATTTTGATAGCAAGGTTGATGGTCCCGCGGTAAATTTTGTACCTATTGATGACAACATCCATTTTCAAATCAAATCAAAACTCATTTATTCAGTTTAGGCCCTGATAATAAGGCACTTATGAAGGTCGATAGTTACAATCATTACAATAGACTCTACCACCGGTTCGGAATACACTTGAACTGAGAAGACTCCGGCAAGTGTATTCCGAACCGGTGGTAGAGTCTATAGTAAAATTGTAACTGTTAACATTCATAAGTGCCTTATTACGGCCTAAACTGAATAAATTCGTTCTGATTTGATTTGAAACTTAGCAAGGCTTAATCTTTTTGTGGATTGTAAGTAGAGAACCTACCTATTGAATGGTATATAATGTCACCGTATGATTGAGAACACTGCTAGTTTACAATCCATCTCGCGAGATTGTAAACCGTCGATACATTGGTTCATCGTATATCCATATCAAACCATTAAATTGTCAACAGACCTTTACTTACTGACTGGGTTCCGATTTTATAACTTATAAAATTGTGAACCGTCCCTGATTGGTCGGTCTCTGAGTCAAAGTATTTGCATATCAAGTAAATTGATCAATATATTTTTTAATAATTTTAAAACTACTAAAATAGCTGTTTACCATCCACCATCTTTCGCGACAGCCAAAGTGCGGGGCACGTCAGTTTCGACCAATCAGCGCGCAAAGTGTATTCCGTCGATGATACCAGTTCATAATTTAACGGTTTGACATGGTTGGACCATGAACTAACGAATATTAACACGCCACATCTCAAGCAACATGATACAGTTCACAATGCATCAACAGTCTACAAACTCGTGAGATAGATCACAAAACAACGGCGCTCACAATCATATTATGGTGACATATACATTGCTTTTAAACTATTTAAATCCTTTTTTTTTTTACAATGTACCTATAGGCCTGTGTTTGACCACAATCTCACCGTGTTCAGTGATGATGTGGCCGATGGTGATAAGCACACAAAGCCTAGAAGGGAACTAGCTCTCTAGTGCAGTTGTCGGAAAACACCGAATGGTGCTTGGCGACAGATTTTAAACTTGAGGGTAACGGCGAATGCTGAGACGAAGGTCGCGGGTTCGAATCCTACAATTAGCTTGAGCTTTCGGTGAAGGAAAAAAACAACGTGAGGAAACCATAGCACGGTGGTAGGGTACTTTGTAGTACCATACTGGTCGGCTACCACCCTCAAGATTAAAAGCTGTCGCCAAGCACCTTCCAGTGTGTTCTGACAGCTGCACTTGAGAGCCAGTTCCCTTCTAGGCTTTATGTGCTTACCACTAAACACGGTGAGATTCTGGTCAAACACAGCTTAGGCCTACATGTAGGTTACCAATAAAAAATGTATATACAAACTTCTATTAGAGAAGGGCGTAGTCTCACAGCCAAAGATATTTTACCTTCATCTCTCCAGGCCCTGGTGGTGCCATTTCTAGAGTATAAAAGCCTTTGGCTACTCTTATTTTCCTTGCAAGTTCTGATTTTGCAATAGTTTCGGCCTTCCCTGTAATTGTTTTTATTATTAGTCAACGTAACCTAAGCCTAGCCGTAAAAAAACATAGTTAACGAGATTTCACGAACTAAAATCATATATCTTCCAATAAATTTTTGCCTAGATTATTACCTTGACTTTTCGATCAACTCTTCTGAAATTATTTCTTTTCGCTCGATAGATATGACGTCATTGTGCTACCGCTTTTGCAGCGGATATTTCACACGGACACATCCCAATATCGCCATCGACGAGGAGTCCAACCTAAATACCCTCACACTGTGCGAGGCCTTAGCTTGATGTGCGAGGTGAGCTATACCTACATATAAAAAACTATATAGCTTATAGCTTATTTAAATGCTTACCTTTTAATAATTCTATCAGTTTTAACTTATTTCTGGATACAGCTGGCTCGTAAATAGTACTATAAGAATATTTTTGCATAATTGCTAGTCTATTGCCTGAAATAAATTATGTAGGTTGCTAAAAAAGTATTAGAGTTATGACAAATTACTAGAATAGATAAGAGAAGATTAAAATGATAAATTAATATATCAATCAAATTGTTTGTATTTACATAAACAGATACAACTCTTACGGAATATATTCGATGTACTATTCATTGCATGTATTCCAGTAAACATGGTTAACCAAATTTGATTTGAAGTAAAGTTAAAACTGTTAT
The DNA here is from genome assembly GCA_963555595.1 of Tethea ocularis. NCBI lineage: Eukaryota > Metazoa > Arthropoda > Insecta > Lepidoptera > Drepanidae > Tethea > Tethea ocularis. The sequence goes on along the minus strand of OY741960.1, from coordinate 9,339,820 downwards.
GCAGTAATATCTTCTTCACTGAGCAATTGTTTTTTAATAACTTAAAAATTAAGTACGACTTAGTACTGAAGTTCAAAGGAGTACACAGATCTTAATTTTTGAGGATTATTTGAACTAAATTGAACTTAGCGCAGGGAAGTAGGTACATAAATGACATTACGACAACATTTCGTTTAAGAATTTTGCAACAATCTAGATTAACCAAGGAAGCATCTGTCACAAGATGTCGAAATGACGTTTGGTTTTATCAGCCAGTATCTAAAATGCAGGCAGTGCATTTTGCTTCAACAGCGCGGTATGATATCAGCCTTTCTTTATTAGTTACTGCGCTGCGCGACGAGGCCCGTCATGCTTGCTACAGGGGCTATCATACAAACACGAACTTAAATAAGTATATGGATATGGTTCGTGCATTAACTTGCGATGCCAAAACCAGACTTTATTTTAATATGCTTAGTTTTTAGTTGAAAGTGTAACCAAGGTTAGCTCTACATGCGTGCTTCGTCGCTTCTAGTTTCTAAAATAGCAACTTCTTTCATCGACGGATTAATTTAAACAATGTAACTCATCATTCAGGCGCTAGAAATTATAAGCAAACAATTTATCGTATAGGTATTTCCAGGTCTAGTATCATAAACTACAAAGATAAATAAATAAACTTTAATAAAGTCTCGAATTCGAATCCTACAACGCTCAAGCTTCCAGTGAAGGAAGTCATCATCGTGAGGAAACCATAGCCCGGTGGCATAGGGTATTTTGCTAAACCTACTCGTAGTTTTAGGCTGCAATTGCGCATCCACCAGAGATACATGTGTGAGGTAGCGGAGCGGTGCGTGCGTTGATGAGTAGCGAATCTGTGAAACGAATGCTCTATTGGTGCTTAAAAAACACATTCAAACCATGAGCAATCCAAGTTCAAAGAGTATAAGTATAATTTAATATAAAATGAAATAAACATAACAAGAAAATTTTAACAATTATCTAGGGCTTCTTTTTCTTTTCTTTCTTTTTAGCGACAGGTGCCTTTTTCTTTTCTACTTTTGGTGGTTCCTTCGATTTTTCTGCTTTTGGTGGTTCCTTCGGTTTTTCTGCTTTAGCCTCAGCCTTTTTATCCTTGTCAGCTCGAATTTTGGCTTCTTTCTTAGCCTTCTCTTCAGCTATTCTCTTCGCTTCAGCTTTTTGCTTCTCTATTGCAGCTTTGATAGCATCTTCCTTCTCTTTAATCTGTCGTCGCTCTGCTGCATCTATTTCTTGTATCCCTTTTTGTAAACCGTCAATGACAGTATTCGCAGCTTGAGAAACGACATGTTCAAGTTGTTTACCAGCTGGTCCGTGAAACAAGGCAAGTGTCATTGGTGGTACTATTTCGGTTTTGGCATACTCCCATGCAGTTGCTACTTTCATTTTTAAAGTTTTACTGGAAACTGGAAACGTAAGTAAAAAAAAAACCTTTAGCAAATGACTAATTCTTTAACAACTATTTCCATCATTGCCCATTCTCTTTCTAACTTTTTCAAGTTCTTGTTCCAGGTATTTCTTTTCCCTTGGTAACTGTTGATTGCGCAATGATACAAGTTTCGTTGTCAGAAACTCTGTTAAATTTTCCAGGGATGATTCTACTTTGGATACCACTCTGTTATTTACAATTGGTTTTGCAGACGTATTTTGGATAGCAGATTTTGTATAATTCCATAATCTCGTAACCGCAGGCTGAATGTTTCTCAGAGAAACTGCAAAATACAAAACAAATGCGGATTTATTTAGGGACAATACCTAACAATAATAAAGATTTATTAAATGAAAGTGTTGATTTATTGAATGAAAAAATGACAACTGTGTCTGAGTTTGTTTATTATCCACTTTTGTTTTGTCACAGTTTCTATAAGATTCATTACTGTCATACCTAGTGCTAGATCAAGAGCTATTCTTGTTGCTCTTGCCATCATTAATTATATTTGATTCAGAATTCCAATTAAATTGTCCCAATCTATATCAATAATTTTGAGCTGGTTTTGACTTTTTAAATGACAGTTTGATAAAAAGACAGCTACTTTTTAAATTAAATTAGTCAAGTTGGCTATGGTGTTCAGTAGCCAGGTTTAAAATGTTTGATAAAAAAGAGATAGATTTTTATTATTTAAATCATTTTTTTTTTGGATATCACTGCCTGGTCCATATGCAAAGTATGCATTTCTGTATCCCCCACAGATCCAACACGTAGCCCCTTTAAGATGCGTTAATGTCATGGGATATGTATTGTATGTACATTTTAAACTCAAACTCAACACCCTGATAAGGCACTTAAGAACCACTTAAGGACAAAGACAGCACCCGCAAGATTACTGGGTCTATGGACTGGTTGCTGGGGTAGTAGCTTAAAGAAAGGATTAGGACTAGTAGGCTATTAATTCCACTTGCCACAAGCTACCTTACGACTTGGAAAACAAAGAAATAGGTAAAATCTTATATTAAAATCATAATAATGATACATGATTCAATGAGTTCCCAAACTAAATTCATCATATCGCCATCATGCAGAAACGATAATTTGACGGAAATTACAGATCGTATGATCTGCGGAATTCCCACTACATTTTGGGCATCGAGTATCCTGCGAAGCTAATTGAGGTCATCGACTCCGAGTGCTCAGGACTTACGAATAAATCGTTAAAATTTATAAGCGCGACCGCATAATGTAATGCTCGATTACGAAACAAAATAATGGAATATTTTTAATGCAGTTCCACGTACTAAAGTTTCTTTCATTAAAGTCCTACAGTTTAAATTAGATACAAAAGTTAAGTTATTTGTATGCTTTTAGCCGCATTGAATATTCATTAATATAGTAGTAGGTATACCTAATATTAACATCCTGGGACAATTATAATATTTACTATTTTTACAGTAGGTAGGTACGATTTCGATATTGGATTGTCTTATATCAACTTAAATAGGAATAAATTATAACTTATTACAATATACTTAGCGAACAACCTATTGTACCATAACAAAATGATTTTTATCAATTATAACCTTCGATCAACAATTTCATAGATTTCGGGTCGGCGCAAAAAATCCATCTCGGTAAATAACAGCTCACTAGAGAAGTGAGCTCTTATTTTGTTTAGTTCGAATGTTCAAATTCAAAAGTGTCTTTATTAAATGAACTCATTGCAAGTATTTTTAAGTATTAGATTGTAAGTATTAGATAATATTTTGAAGATTTGTGACTTTATTACTAAGTGCTATGGTTGTAATTAGGTTGAACTTCAAACTGTTTTAAAACATTTCTCTCCGTTTGTTAGTACCTAAACAAATGCAACTGTAAAAGTATAATATTCACGCGGACAGCATTTAGCTTGGATTTTGTACGTGTCCCGATATCTATGATATTGTTGATCGAAGATTATAACAATATTTTTTCCCCAATAAATTACATTTTAAATATTAGTACAAATATATAAATTATATTTGTGATCATTATGTAGGTTAGCAGTAGCATAGGTACCTACCTATGTTTTATTCATTATCTCTCACTGGTACCTTATCTATGCGGAATCTTTTGGATCGACGCCATTTTATTTTTGAGTTTAGTGAGTAGATATCCCTCCTTCATGGTTATTGAACTTTCCGGTCTAGTGACCTTATTTTACTCAGAGGACCTATTCTGAAAAACGATACACGATATTATTCATCATGATCGTTTAGTAGTACCTAAAACTGACGAAACGTGATATTCGTGCATTTCTATTGATTAATCATTTGACAACGATGATCGCTTAAATTTTTAGACTTTAGATCACAAAACACTTTTACTCCTACTAGCGGAGCTATACTTAGCATTTTGACATTTGGTTTATCATGGATTTTTAGACTCGGTGCAACGACTTAGGAAATGAATTATCCTGAGAACCGTTTAAAATGGGACCAAGTGGGTTAATGTTGAATAGGTCATAAAATTATTGCTATCATTTACTATTTACGTACCTATTAAAAGCCTATAGGGTAAGTTAGATTTGAAGTTGAAATAAAATACACTAATTAGGTAAAGGACCACGGGACTGACTCAGGTTCAGCATTCTGGCGTTCCAATTCTTGAGGTTTACCTTGAGGAACCTATATCTTGAATGGTGCATTCGATGTCGACTTCCATCGAAGGTAGTCGAAATCTACGGAACTAAATAAACATAAAATTATTTTGCATTTATTTTACGATGTGTAAGTACTGCAGTATATCTACTTTAATTTCTTTGGTAGGTACCTACCAGTGGCTATGGGTTCATAAAAGCCGATTCCCATAGGCTTACCTTTTAGAAATCCCAGTCCCACATTTTCATCATTTCAAAGTCACTTTTATCATGCTTAAAATACACTGTAATTATAAAATTACACGGTGTTCTTTGAACGGCTTACCCTCGCCATAATTTCACCCCTCGCCACTGGTACCTACTATGGGTATTTTTTGTAATACAAATAAAACCAACTTTTTATATTAATTCTAACTCAATATTATAATGGCATCTAATTTAATATTCAAGTCAAATATGTATCTTATTGAAGATAAATTACCTGCTCTAAGAGGACAATGTGCCGTTATTTAGCAAAGAAAAATAACCAGTTTTTTCTACGACAGTTGGTATATTTTAATTTGCCGACACTTGAAACGTGGTACTCGTACATGCAAATAGTACTTAAATCACGTCAATGACACCATAAAGTTATGTAAACTTGGCTAAGTGGCTAAGCCTGTTAGAATATTTTGTGAGGGTATATCTTTAAGCTTTTGTTAGAAATATTTCGGGATATCAATCCTACTTACAACGTGTAATTTTATTACTTTATTGGCTGGGCTAATCAAAAATCTGCCTACTCTACCATATGACACCACGCACGACACGACAGTGGCATGTTAACGCCCTCAAGCTGATAAATATCTATTTTGATTAAAATGCTAGTAATTAGGTATTATGGCTCTGTCAAAAATATTCCAGGGGGCTTACCATCAACTTTTAGATAGCCATTCAGTTCCGATGCAATCCAGTCTAGGTACCTAAACTGATCTGCTAAAATTCGTACCATGAAGCAAATAAAAAAGAATCGCATTTGGTCGGAATGAATGAACGAAATTGTCTCTGATCCGCGTTTTGCTAGAAAGTGAAGATGCTATACGGTAATTACATAAGTCTGTCTCTTTTACTCGAAGTCAATGCGATACGTTTAAAAACCTAAATGTAGGTAGTTCCATAGTCGGTGCCTTATTAGCTGATCTTAGATCACCATTTAAGGAAAATACTTGATAAGAAGTATTTAGCAGCAGTTCTTCTTTTGTCCTGTTCAAATTTCAAATTCATACAAAAACCCTATAGAAATAAATACTTTCAGTTTTTCCCGAATTCACCAAATTTCATAATCGAAGAAAACGCCTAATTGGTCCAGCTTGTCATAAGTAAGTAATGCCATGCTTATTCAACAAGAAGCATTTAACTTTTATTCATAGATACCTTTGATTTTTCATTAGGAAAGTATTTCATAACAAACGATAAGACTATTCATTGTAGAAATCTACGAAAGAGCAGAGTGAAGTACCTACCTAAGTCCACCAAAAACAATTCCGGCGAAAATTCGGTTATAATAGGTACCGCATAATCAAACAGTGATAGATGCTTGGTACAGTTAGAGGCCAACGAAGCCTGGCCCGAGTTCACGCAAATAAATCTAGATGGAGCGACCTCGTCGATCAAATTACGTTTTGTTGTTGATGTCTTATTGCCTTAGCAAATACAGAACACAAAATTATGAAGCAATCACAATTTGCGAACGCGACGTACAAATCGTTGACCTAAATCAATTGTCTTGTACGTAATCATATTACTGTGCATTATGTTTGCATTACCACCAACTAATTTGTTAAGTTTATTGACCCTAGCACCTAATATTTATTGATGATTATTTCTCGTCATTGCCAAAGATATGTCAATATTTTTTGACCGAGTGAGGCTGAAACGTCCTCGTTTTAGCTTGGCCAAAAATGCTTTCGAATATGTCCGTCGGATGTCCAGATTTCTGGCTGTTCTCCTCTAGTTAGTTACAGGTCGCATTTCTCGCATTTGTGAGCAAGTTCGATAATTATATGGCATTTTTTGTCGATTCACTTTTTGGATTTTTTCCGAATAGTAGAAACATAGAATAAATAATATACTATGTACTATCAGAGATATGGGGGTTTGAAAACGTAAAAAAAAACTTATTTCAGCCATTTAAAAAAAAAACAATCACAACTTTTTTGTTGAGTCCGATCTTTTTCATGGGAAAAACTTATGGGGGCCCGGGGTGTGAGGGGGTGTAAAATAATAACAAAATCGCGTGGTCTGTCTATAGCTCACAGAGCCACTAGTTTATTTGTTTTTGCTACTGCGACAATCGTTTCTACTATACAATTTTCAAATGTAATGCAAGCAATAAGAGAATTACAGGAAATTTTCTATTTCAGAATGTATTTTTTATCTTTGTTGTAAATATGTATCTATACTAATATTATAAAGAGGAAAGATTTGATTGTTTCTTTGTTTGTTTGCATTGAATAGGCTCCGAAACTACTGAACCGATTTAAAAAATTCTTTCAGTAATAGGAAGCTACATTATCCCCGAAGGTTATAAGCTACTTTTTATCCCGGGAACGCGAGTGAAACCGCGCGGAACAGCTAGTATCTAATATTTAAGTAAGTATTTATTATGGTAGGTAGGTACGTGCGATTTTTTTAAGTCATCACCCCTATTCTTTACGCTCGGGATACCGAGAGGCATAGTATTATTTGGTATGGTATGTGATGATAAATGAATGTCATCCAGGATGGATATTATTATTATTATTAATTGCTTAAAATTATAAATTTAATAATTTCCTTGAACATTGAAATATACCAGCGCCTATAGCATGTCAAGTAGGTATATAACATACCTACCTACCTAACAGTGCTAACTTATTATTAACCAAATAACTCATATTATTATGTAAACACGTACCCACTTAATGCCTCCTATTGTATAAGTATAATGAACACAGATCTTTCAGCTGAATAAACAGGTATTAGAATAATAGCCTTACTTGTAAACGTTATTTATCTTTGAATAATGTGGTCACGTATATATGGCACATTTAAATCTACGTGACGTTATCATAAAGGCCGTGTGTTAGTTTCAAAGACATTTCTGTAATATTTAAAAGGTCTTTCGGATGTGTCCATCCATAACATAACCAGTTGCAAAAATCACATGTATTAAATGATTTTTCTTCACAGCCGTGGACAACTTGACAGTTTCTGAGAAAAACAGCATATAAACTGCATAAATGCGTTAAACTCATTAAAAGTCTACATAAGTAAATAAATATGTAGAAAACCAGTTTACCATAAAGATGCAGAAAGAATCTGAGTGTGATAATTAAAATGATAATAATTTTACATGTACTTCCTGGATACCAACGGGATATAAGTGCCGGCAATACATGAGATTATCTTCATAATTAATTCATGTCTATAAATCCATCTAGGTCGCGTTTGCAACTGTAAACAAAGATTTACAACATGACCATAAGCCTGCTTTTATCGGTACCTGGTGTTTCATTATGATCTCGTAATCTCATTGCTTACGGTATGCCAGGAACTGTTATTAGAAGGTAAGTATCTGAAATAGGTAATATTACATTTTTCAGTGATTGTATCGTATCTCACTGAATCATCTTCTTTTAAAAACAAATAATTTTCTATTTATAATAAAATTCTTACAATCCTACTAACATATAAATGCGAAAGTTATATGTTTGTATGTTTTGTTACCACTTAGCTCCGTAACGACTTTGCTTCGTAGAGTAGGTACTAAGATAGATCATAAAAAATGGAATAACATATAGGGTAGGTAATTGTAGGATGCTAATTTCTCATATAAAAAAAAAATTCTCTCCCAGTCGTATAATAAAAAAAAACACTGAAATTGGTTCATTCGTTTGATAACAAACATACAGGTGAAACATAAAAAAAATATATTTTAAAACTCATATTATTTTCTTTATTTTCAATTGGATATTTACAACAAATATACAAAATAAAATCCACAAAAACACAACACAAAATACATATACAAAATATAAAAAAAAATATTCGAGGCGGAATTATTATTAATATTTTTATTTATTTCCTCCGTAATAAATTTTCAATTACAAAACGACGAAAGCTTTAAATATAACACCCCTCTATTTGCGCCGAAGATGAAAACCAAAATCAACACAGAAAATCCAGTTAGGCCCAATTTCACCAACGTCGTACAGCACTAATCTAGGGGGTGACTAGTGGCAGAATTTGTATAGAGAATCCCTATTTTTTCTAAATCTGTGAGAGAATCGGTCAAGTTGATATTATTTATCTCGTGGATGAGTGCTATACGACGTTGTTTGATGAATTACAACACGTCATTTTTAAACATACATGTAGGTACATACACAATATTTAAAAAGCGGGACATGCTGGTTGGATGGACATAAAATAATTACCTGTGACTATATGCGGAATGATTTTATTACCATTTTTATAGATGATAAATAACTGCAGATAAATAACAGCTAAATAAAAAGTGTTTTTATATCTTGTGTAAATAACTTGATAGACTATTATGCTGCAGGTACTGTAATAAAGTATAAAATCCAACAGAATAATTCATACAAAGCCAATTTGAGATATATCTATAGGTATACCTATATAAAAGGCATATTATATATACGGAAAAAATACCCGTAGAGGTGCCTACGTATCGTACAAATTTAATTAAAGCTCAAGAATTTAAATTGCTATTTAGACGATAAGAATACAGCTACATTTCTATTTATTAGATACTATTATAGTTTCCTGGTTGAAATAATTGTTTAACTATGAAACAAGGCTGTAAAGGCAACTATAAATTGTGAAGAGCCTCGAGCATTTTGTTTGACTTACCTGTTATTTTACCATAAAGCAATGATACCCATTATCTGGTAAAATATAGATCGCTGCGCCGGTTCAAACTCTCCATTTCCTTATTCAGTTTTGTGGAATCGAAAATTGAATTGCCTCGATTCTAGCACTAGAATTTAATGAGCCAAATCGACAATGCTCGCCACCACCAAACCACTATCTAGGATCTAGTTCATCGACCACAAAATAGTCTCTTGGAGATGATGTTACTCACATCAATACGTAATTGAAATGGTATCATTGTTAGATATTGCCGATTCTGTTGTTTACGAACTTAAGATGGAGGCTTCGGTTGCGGCGTTAAATTCAAATTTTATCACGTTTTTTGCTAATTGCAGCTCAGTCATATGTCGTAAGTTATCAACATGTTATTTGCGACAAGAATTGTAGTATATTTACTGATTAATAACAAAAGAAATCATCAACATATTCCTCCAAGGTATATTACTGACATATACGATTATTTCATGAAAATGTTACGTACTCCATACTAAAGAAAGTGATAGCAGTAAGGCTCCTCAATGTCGTCATGTTATTTCTCTCGTCATAAGTCACTTCACAAGCTCTAATTGTTAGTTACGTCACAACATTTGCGTGTCTCCTGTGGCACTTTCGGTATGTTGATGCAACTAACGAAAATTGTCCCCACAGCGGCGGCGCGACGGCGTTACAACACACATTACCTTTTTTTTCCAGTATATAAGTAATTAACACGTTTAGTGAGTGTCATCCCATCTAAGATGGTGTATATACATTGTTAGTGTGTCAATGAGAATGAAACATTGTCTGTTTATCTGTTAAACAATAGACGCACAACATTGTAACGAAGGTGAAGCTGATTTGCCGTGACTTGTTTAGGTTTTGAGGTTAATCAATTACATAATATATGTTTTGTACACATATATAATTATTTTTTAAAGTAGTAGGTACTAGGTACACAGTATAGTGTAGCGCGCGAATCATATCTTAGATAGTTATTTTAATAAATTTATGGGATTATGGCCATATTATTAGAATAACCTTGTTTTATTTTTATTTTGTTAATTTTGATGTAGGAATACATAACTTTTATGATATTTCAAAGCAAAATTTATTTCGTAATAGCAAAGAATAAATAATATACTGTAATAGGTACAAAGCATAATATCGTGAACCACTGGTTCACCATAGAGCTATACAGTAGGCAGGTTAGGTATAGTGTAATAATATGTGCTATATATATTTGCTATAATATAACCAATAACAAATAAGCAGACAATTCACAAATTGATCATAAATCCTTTGATTCAATAACTTTTTTGACATCATCGAACGAGTAGGTAACGTTTTCATAAAGCACAATCTCTGACGTAGAATCTCAAATTGCGAGTAACGTAACAGGCAAATGATAGTAACAACATAGTAGGTAAGTAGGAGAGCGTTCAACGAGTAAATCGTACCGATTAATATCTAATATGAAAGAGCTACGACAATGGATTGCCGCTCACTATTTCAAAACATTTCGGCTAGTTCTTTTCTTCATGTAGGTGCACTGTTGCAATATTGGAGCATCCACAACGCACACATTCGTAAGCGTTTCGGAGATACAAAAATAAGAGCGACTCCATTTCGCATGTAGTTTATACTACCTACTACATTTGGCTTATACCACGACACTGATGAGCCATTTAAATTGCAGCACGTTACTGTTTCAAAATGTAACTGTTACTGTAATCTAATTGTAATTCAACATCTATTCAGACTAACACGTTTTTATCGAACTTGTCTATTAGATCAGCGATGGATAGGTATTTCTTTGCTAAATCATTCACGTATAGTCCATTTCATTGAGGCGCTGACAATTACTCCACTTCGGCTGTAACCCCGATATGTCTAACACTTTTTCCTTCCTCCAGAATGTTTTTGTGGCTTGTCCCCAATCGCAGGTTCGTTGCCTTCGGCGTATAACTGGACGCTTTTTTTCTAGTGAGACGAGATCTCGATAACCATTCGATATGACATAGCGGGTGCGGCGCGGGTGCCATCATTTTAGGATTCCATTGATCTGAATAAATCTTATTCATCTATTTTTATTCAACTAAATACAATATTTTGTTATCAATCAAATTTTTTTTTTCATAAATTATAGCTTAATCCTCGCTATACTGTAGTTAGTGTACCTAAAGTGTGTATTTAAAGCTGAAAATAATTATATGTTCTAGGTATAATACATTTCGATACAATACATCAAATGACACCAACTCTGTATGATTTTTTCCACCATCTCAAGACAACTGAACAGTTAGGTATATATATCAATTAGAGTATCTTTTAAAGAATAGATAGCTACCTAATTCAATTGATCTTTATCAAATAACCGTTTCAATTTGCGTACGGAACACTAATATTTTGTCTGTAGGTACTCAATTTAAGTGTGGGCGTCGATGCTAACGACATTTTTTGCTGTAAAGTAAGATTAGTTTCGGTTTGTGGCACGACGTAAAGTAGTTTCGTTAGTCACATGATGACTGCGAGTATAACACGATTACTTTAACAATGATGGAACAAATAATGCTATTAGTTGGTAAATGGGTATTATCTAATTTGGAGGCGTAAGTAGTCCGAGCGTAACGGTAGCGTTTACAGTACTGTGGATACTGGCCCCATGCATAATTAACGGAATTTCAGTAAAGCTGAAACATACTAACTAATATGTTATTTTTTATTTTATTTTACTTTATTGGTTCACCAACAATTGTTACATTATAACATTAATTTAATATTATTACACAATGTCTATAACTAAATGCACAATTACTTATAGGCGAACACCACTAGCGCCATAATCAACCTATTTTATAAAATTGGAGGATATTAAAAGGTAACTAGTTTCTGTTTATTCTGATAACATGGACAACAATATCTGTTTTCTAAATGTAGCTAATGATGTGCAATGAATGTTCACAGATAAAACTACAATCGCTGACTCATTATTTAGGCAAGCGTGTAATATCCTCGGTTTCGACATCGCTTGTCCTTGAATGAAGCTAAAGCCAAACGTAACGTTTTAAACAAAAAAAAAACAAGTATTAGAATAGCACTTTATAATTAGCATCTGTTTAGAAATAATGTAGGTACTTACCTTATTCAATTACTATTAGTTGGCTCCAGCAGCTAAACGAAAAAGTTGGTCTTTGAAATAAATAGAAATGAGGGTTTTTTTATGAAAACCTATGGTGAAGTATACCCTTTCAAACAAAAAAAAATATATTTCCACATTGGTCCAAGCGTCTTAGACTGATCGGATAACATAGGTACCTACATAAAAAAAGAAAAGAAAACCGACGAATTGTTAACCTCCTCCTTTTTGAAGTCGGTTAAAAATAATATGCTTGCTTATTTATTAATCGTATAAATCAAACGATCGTGTGTATTTTGTATATGAAACGTGATGCATGCATAAAAACTTATGCACAGATCGTATGTACCTACTTGCGAGGGTCACGGTAATCAAATATTTTACAACAAATACTTACCAATGATTAATTAATTTGATGCGTTTATAAATAGTCAATTTAAATGTTAAGGAAGTATTTAACATTTAGCACTTCGTTCGTATCTAATATTTTCAAAAATATGACAGGTACCTACCTATGACCTACTACCTACCTACTCTTTCACATAAAAACTACTGAACGGATCTGGAATAACTAAACGGGATAAATAGGTTTTTTTTTATCCCGGAAAACCATAAGATCCCTCGGGAAACCGCGGGACGGAAGCTAGTAAAATAAATATCCTCGAACATTCTTCGCACACAGCTATCAGCCATCTTTAACCTACCTACAATGAAATCCAGATAGCTGTTTTGTTATAATCTGGATAAAAGGTATGCTATATGTTATTCCAAGTCTATCTACGTGCCTAGTTTCATCCAAATTCGTTCACCCGTTATGGAGCTGAGTGGTAAAAAACATGCACACAAACTACGATAATTCAATTTCAGTCTACGAATACCCAATCAAAATTAGTACTTGTTTAAATTACTCCCAAATCGTGAGGAAGAACACCTAGCTAAGCTGCGTTGAGCCTCCGAGAGCCTCCGGGCTCCGACGTCACTCGAACGTGTGCTATCATCGCAATATCCTTATGATGATACCATGATGATCTCACATGCGGATTATGTCTGATTCTTTCGTGTTTTATCTTATAATCACTTAATTGCTACATCATGGTTGTTTTTATTTTACGCTTCGATGGTGGATAAGCACAAAATAGGTAGATATCTAGATACACAAATATTATAAATAGGTAAAGTTTGGATTTTGCAAGTTCGGATATAGGAAGTAATCTCCGGAGTTACTGGACCGATTAAAAAAAATATTCCCTAATTGGAAGCTACTTATTCAGGAACGCGGGTGATACCGCGGGGGACAACTAGTATTGATATAAAAACCGAGAGGAGAGCAAATAGGGTGCCCTAACCTACCAAGGTTTCCAAAATCATAGTAACTCATTAGACCCTTTTAACAGTTCTTGGTCGTTAAAATCCTGGGATATCATTTCACACACGGCCATCTGTTCCCAACCAAACTAAGTGAACTTGTACTATGGAAACTACATCTAGTTATACCAAGTGATTTTGAAAGATAATAAGTACATATAGTTGGCCGAAAGGGCATTGATGTAGGGTTCCGTAAAGATAATTTCCTATGTTACCTTTAACACCATAGACGTTTTTATAACAGATCATAAAAATATATTTTTATTACAAACAACACAAAAATATTTGCGTACAAATTTAAAAAAATATCATCGAATTATTTTAGCGTTAAAATACGCTAGAGTATCTATTGGATTATCCAAGTATACCTATTAATACAGCTATTTCGACTTATGTTACGTTTGAAACTGAGAGAATACTTAGGTATAAATTTACGCTAAACTTCAAATTTTCGTAATCGCCTTAATTAGGTATACCAATTCAAAATCACCCTGTATACCTAGATAAATTATACCCAGACGGACAAACTGACAAGATCATGCACACAATTGTTTGTCCTAGATAGAAATCAAACCTACGACCTGCAGTGTGATAGCAAACATGCCTGTCAGATAACTGGAAGGTAGTTGATTCAAGGTAGGTACACCTATATCTTTTCATCTACTAAAAAATAATCAGTTTTATTTAATAGCGTTCTTGGTTTATTTACTTTTTAACGTTACTGTAAAATGGAATTTAGCAAAATGATGGAATTAATAACGCAAATAAAATTAAAATGTGTTTGCAATAAAGCGATAAAGCAATCGTTTGCTGTTTTATAGCTTACAAAATGATTTGGAATATTTATTTTACGTCTTGGTAAAATGATGACAACTTTAAATGTCGGATATGTTGTAACCATGGGATGGTTTTTTGGTATTTAGGATTATTTCATACCATAATGGCTATAATTGTCAACCATAAAGCTTCCTCAATTGCGTTACCTTTAGTGCGTTATGTAGGAGCTTACTCGTATGTTGTATAACCATTTTTGCCTGTTTAAATGTTACATTATTTATTTGCCTAAGAAACGCGTATTGGTTCGTTTATTATCAACTAGCTTCCGCCCCGCGGTTTCACCCGAGTTGCCGAGGGATAAAAAGTAGGTACTCGTACGTTGTAATTGATAAGACTGCGCGACTACGTTATTTGCACATGGTGCCGATTCTGTTGTTTACGAACTTAACTAATACTAGACAAGTCACCTCTCTTTCATTTCAACCTTATTGAAAAAAGATAGAACATTTTTAATGCTGTCAGTTTAATCCATACCGTCGTAATGTACGGGTCGTGACCAATAAAGATCGCGCTTAAATAAAAGCCCCAGACGCATTGTAATCAGAGCAGTCCACCAAGTCCACCAATTCAGTCAGAAGAAGACTGGATTGAGTAATTTCTTATATTTGTTATATAGCTTTGGTTTTTATAGTATTTTTTAGTCTTTGGATCATCTGTAGATTTATTTTTCTGATAGTTTTCTTTCCTAAAGATGAATGATGAAAGATGATGCCAGCGCGGCGAGCTTCCTTCATTTAGACCTGGCGATCTGTTTCCTTTCTTTTTTAGATTCAGTACCTAATAATACAAATAGATTAGAGATTTCCTATTTGAAGTAGAAAACAGAAATAAAAGGTTAACTCAATCATTAAAATAATAATATTGGACTATAAACATTGCATACATGTAAAATTGCGCGCGCGCAAAATTACACACATACAAAGGGCGCAATTTTAGGCACTTGAATGCTATTCTAAAGGTCGCAAAGCCACTGCCAATTCTTAGCTAATATCTGAACTTTATTCGATGCCGAAACTTTTATAGTAGGTACTAGGTAGTGCTATGCAAAATTATTCAAGTAAAAGGACTTAATTTAGGTTGTAAGTACCAAGATTTATTTAAGTATTTGTACATTATCTATTAAAGATGATTCTAAGCTATAAATAATTAATAAAAAAAAATACAAGAAAATCATAGCATTCTACTTAAACCCATTTATTGGTTAACATACCAAACTTACTGGCCAATTTCAGTTCACACAGAATCTAATGAACACGGCATACATAGGTATGCAAAGTCCTATTTAACCACTTACTGGGTAGCTGGCTGGTTTGTTACTGTTGGTAGTAACAGTGTGGAGTGGAGTGAGCTAGTGACAGAAATACACATAATGGATATGCTAACGAGTCAAGACGCCTGGGGCTAAGCAATCATCTATCGTTACTGCTTCTGTATTCTGTATCCCCTATATCCTAAGCACCAAGTTTATTATTTACGTACCTAGGTACCTATTCTGAAAGGGCGATTTTTCATATGCTGCTGAACTGAAATTTAGGTCTGCTTTTGTACACCAACACAATTAAAAAGCCTTAAGTATGTAATTTGATTTTAACTATATTTATGTAAAACTAACTTTTGCTCCGCGGTTTTAGCAGCCTTACCGAGGGATCTTATATGTTTTGCTTGGATAAAAATAATTCTATTTGTTATTCCAGGATTAGACATTAGCATTGATAAAATTAGTAAGATATTACTAAAATATAACATTACAATATAGTTTTTAATTGTTTAGTTTAGTTTTTATTTGTTTAGTTTAGTTTTTATTCATGTAAATAATTGTAAATATAAATCTTAGCATCTATATTGAATGATATTTCGAGATATGAAAAGTCTAATTAATGTTCTCAAGGCTTAAATTATATTAGTTTCTACATAACAATAACAAAATAAAATTGTGAAATTCTTTTATAAAGAACTAGCTTTCGCCCAGCGGTTTCACCCGCATTAGAGTTCATGAACACCCCGTTCTCAATTTACCCAACCAATTAATATATAGGTCAATTTGTCCGTTAGTATTCCCATACCTTAAGAACCACAGTACAGATTATGAAGCGCTTTTCAAAGATAGGTATCCTCTTAGGTTCAGGTTCCTAGATGAAGGTTTTAGGCTATTTAATATCCAGGGACAGGTATAGTTCTGTGACGATTGAATGCTACATAAATATATTATGCATGTGGAGTTCAGTTTTCACGTCTAAATACTTGTCAATAATTACAATCCATTATTAGTCATACATAAGTTTTTGTTACGTTAAAAAAAACAGTCAAAGGTTCAGAGCCATACAGCCTTCTTATTATTTTTTTATTTTTGTAGGTATATTGAATTTTTATGTTTGATATTTTTTTTATAAGTTTCGAATGGCATGCAATGCAGGAGATAATTTTTTTTCTTTCTTCTTTCTTTCTAAACGTTCAAACAGTGTGTAATGAAAATTGGCAGAGAGGTAGACCCGTGAGATAAGAAGGTAGGTATTTTTATCCCAGAACTTGTGAGAAACTAAGGACAGATACAATACAGATTGATGCAAAATTGTCAAGAACTGCCAACATAAACCTATCTATAAATTTATCTATACTAATAATAATCTATATATCTATCTATCTAAACTATAATGAAACTGAAGAGTTTTCGTTTTTGTTTGTATGAACGCGCTAATCTCTGGATCTACCAGTCGGATTTGGAAAAATCTTTTTGCAATTGAAAACCTGAAAAAAAATATGTGAAAAATGTCCCAGGATATTTATTTATTTTTGTATAGCACGGGCGATGCGACACGGCGTCCGATGTAACCCGAGCAAAACCGAAAAGAACCGAACTATGCACGACTTCACCGACATGAAGTCCTATACGTAATTTGTTTGATGATAATTGCTTTAACGTTGAATATTTTTAAGTTGAATTGTTGTAGATATTATATACGGATTTCATAGAAACAAATACTACTTAAGAAGGTCCTAATTATTTCAAAATTGGTTTTGAGTTTATTTTTACTAAATTTGTTTTTTTTTATTTCTTGGGTGAAAACTTAATCTATCTATAGGTAGTAATAATAAAGCTGAAGAGTTTGTTTGAACGCGCTAATCTCCGGAGTTATTGGTCCGATTCGAAAAATAGTTTCACTAATGGGAAGCTACATTATCCCCGAAGGTTATAAGCTACTTATAAACCCGCGAACGAAACCGCGGGGAACAGCTAGTTATTTTATATAAACTAAATGCTAAGTATTATAATTTTAGATCACTTGTTTGAGATATTGAAGAAAATTTAAAGCTTTGTTACTTTATTTTGGCTTGAAAGTTGAACAATACTGTGAGTGGAAGGGTTCTTAGTTTGCTATAAACAATGCTAGCTATATGATAGCTTAAATTCATAAAATATGGTACTTATATGAATAGAGTAGCTTTATACAGACTGATAAACTTTTTAAAAAAAATCATATAAATATCTATGACTAAAATTTTGAATAATTTTGATTTCTATGTTGTTACATTTGTGTTAATTAGTCTATATTCAAAATTTTGGATCTTTTGCTCAAGTAATTGCAAAAATATTAAAGGGCAAAAATGAAATATTTCACCCTCTATAACATTGCATTGTTAAATAGTATTACAAAATGCTTTAGGATTCTTATAGTTCTCGCTATGGGTAGCTTATAACCAGAAAGTGGTTCTTAAATCAATAGGAAAAGCGTTATACAGGTTGATGAAAAAAAAATAAAATGGTCATAAAATTGTCTATGATCATTTTTTTTTAATTATTGACTTGGATGTTGTTACATGGTCTACATTTAAAATTTTGGAACCCTAGCTTAAGTAATTGCAAAAATATTAAAAGTCAAAAATAAAATTTTCCACCCTCTATAACATTTCATTGCTAAATAGTATTGCAAAATGTTTTAGGATTCTTATAGGGCTTGCTAAGAGTAGCTTATTTCCAAAAAATCATGCTTCTCAGTTGTATAGTACTTCCGTTATACAGGTTGATAGAAAATAATTTAAGGTGTCATAAAATTGACATCTATGAAAAATTTGAGAAACACTGGTTTGAATATTGTTTCAATTGTATTAAATAGTTTATATTCCAAATTTAAGGTCCCTAGCTGGAGCCATTACAAAAATATTAAAGTGCAAAAATTGGATATTTCACCCTTTATAACTTTATGCCGCATGGAAAGTGTGAGAAACTTAACAGTACATTTCAAAACAAATACTGTAAAAAGCTTATATTCCAAAAATCAAGCTTCTGCTATGAATATTAACTGAAAAAAACAGGATGTTAAAAGTAAATTTTCAACATTTTTACTTTGTCTATGGGCAAAACTTTGACAAACACCAAATTGAAATTTGTAGTATTTGTATAGCATAACGCGTATACGAAATTTCATTTACCTATCTTCAGCCGTTGCAGAGATATAAGAGTTTGAAAAATGCATAATTTCCATCAGTAATATCTTCCTGGAGAAACGGCGAAAATATATTTTAGCAGTATTATTAAACTACCTACAATATAAATTTTGAGTTTGTAACATTCAAACTCACAAAGTTATCAAGGTTTAACGGAAACAAAGCAAATCCCTATTTTTTTAAAATTTTCCTCCCATAGACAAAAGTTTGAGAAACGCTCGCACCCATATCTAATATTTTTTACTGAAAAAGCTACATTAAAAATTTCAGACTCCTAGACCTTATGGTTCCAGAGATATTAAGATTCTTAAAATCGCACAAAGGGCCCGTTTCCACCACTGCGGAAAGGAATTTCGAAAAATCGCTTCTTAAATGGGGTCTACGTGACAAAATCTATGCACATGCCAAATTTCACATTAATCGGTTCAGCGGTGTAGGCAGGGGGATGTTTACCCAAAAAACCGCTACTCTTTTATATAATAGAAGATTACAGAGTAAGTGTGTCCAAAACACTAGCTGCGTTACTTCGCTAGGCTAGGCTTATTCTCTGGTATTACTGGAGGTACAAGCCAGCCCTCGGTAAATACGTATTAGGTATATTATCAATTTTGACAGAATTGTAGCACGCAAATACAACTTTCGGTGGAACTGCTTCGCTGTTTACCACCTTAAAATATGGGGTATTAAACGTCACGCTATCTGAGCAAAGGGCTTTAAACTATTCATTATTTATAATGTATATCTACACTACATCCGAGTGGAACCTCATTTACGGCGTGTTAAATAATAAGTATTTGAATCGACGAGAATACCATCAAATACATAATGATAATTGCATACTGTTGTAATATAACTGTATCCTTTTCAAGAAATCATGGCCGTTTTGATAGCTCATAACTTCATCTGAACCACAGATACATAATAGTTCGCTGAACCAAAAAGAAATCCGCAGGATAACGATTGACGGGTCAGGTGGACCCTACCTATCACGCCACAAGTCATGGGTTCGATTCCCACCCAGGACAAACATTTGTAAGCGTGAGCATGTCTGTTTGTCCTGAGTCTGGGTTACAAAGAAATATATATGTGCCTACCTAGCTTCTGCTGTTTTCCTAAGCGTAAGCTCTGTTTAGTTTGGGATCTAGATGTGTGAAGAATGTCCCAGGATACTATTAATATGTATAAGGAACTACTCGCATGTCAAAACAACTTGCCGCTAGTTTAGTAGATACGTGTAGATGCGTCGTTCGATATTTACAACCAGTTGTAATAGTACAAAATTACCGTCGTTACAAAGTTTAGTGATTCCCACAAGAACTTTGTAATAGGAAAAGATATATTGGTCCTATATTCTCGTTACTATCTATCTATCTATAGCACAGTACTATAGTTACATTCAATTTATCTGGCTTATATTTATACCAAGCGACCCGCTGCTGTGGCGTTGTAATTATTTTGTTGCCAGTGCCATCTTATGGCAATTTCTAAGATACAGAGATGTACAAAATACTTTTCAAAAAGTATTTAAATACAAAATGCAAATACTTTTTTAATATAGTATTTCAAATGCAAGATACAAAATACTTTTGCCTTTTGTATTTAATTACTAAATACAAAATATGTATTTTCAAAATACTTTATTGAAATAAAATACTTTATGGTAAAATTACTGCAGTCATCCATAAAAAGTCTCCTTTTCGCCTTCTAAGCTCCAAATGGATTCAGCTATGGGCTTAGATGTGCGAATATACTCAATCAAAAACTGTACTTCCATCTCTTTTAAGACGGCCAATCCTAGTTTTCTCAGAACTTCATTGATGATTTCTTGGACTTTCAGGATATCAATTATATATTATATTTATATTACATACTTGCCACAATGCCCACAATGACATCTTTTTTGTAGTGCTGTTTACGTACCGGTTTTTTATAAATATATTTTTCTATTTCTGTATTTTTATTTGTCATTTATACATTTATACATTCATAATCACTTAAATACGAATCGTTAAAATAACGTATTATTGCCTACACGGCATATTGTTTAAATACAATTTGTTTTTGCATTTTTTTTAAAGACATTTCGAGCGAACAACACAGAAATAATGAAGTAGCTGCCAATACTGCAAAACGTAACAGTGACTTTGAGGATTGTCATGAGGGGTCCCTCATATATTATTGGTCAGGTTTTATATGCGTTTTGTTTCATCTGTCATTTTGTGCATAGACTTTCAAAGCTGCTGCGCCACTAGTGGCCATTTTTTGTTTTTTACTGAATCGCGGAATGCTTTAGAAAAATGAAGCTAAGAATAAAAAAGTATTTTGTATTTTACAAACCATTTTAGAAATACAAAATACGTCTCGAATAGTATTTCAAATAAAATACAAAATACTTTTTAAAAAAAGTACTTAAGTACAAAATCCAAAATATGTATTTTGTATTTGTATTTTAAATACAAGTATTTCAAATATGTCACAACTCTGCTAAGATATTTATAGTACTTATATGTTTATTACGATGAGTATTACTTAATACCATACCGGTCATGATTATTGATAATGTTTTGAAAAACCTGAGCTTTTTTGCAGGACCGTCGTCGAAGGAAAGCTCACCTATATTGTGATACATTAATTCAAAGATTAACCTACACATTAAAGTAACCCTTTATATTTTCACCGATCACTAATTTTTCACGTAGCACACACGTAAAGCCTCTTCAATTACTGTTCTTACCGACTAGGTACATGCAGTTTTTACCGATTTTTCCAAAATACTGCGAAACTTGTCATGTTGTATTCATCCATTTTCAATATAATAATCCACACACACAACACATAAATAAAATCATAACATACAAACACAATATATCGTCGTATTAGACCTTAAGAGATCTGAGCAACGCTCATAAAAGTGGGGCTTAGCTCTCTTCACCTCTAATGCGACGATTTGTAGTACCTATACATATGTAGTACATACACACACATAATAATAATAATAATAAATTTACAAAAAGCTGCATTATTAAAACATGCACCATCGTTCGAAAATTATTACAATAGGTACGACAACATAATCAGCGGTGGACAACCTTTTGGCAGGCAAGGGCCACATACCTACATAGCACAGTGGCAAATGATGTAGTAGAGGCGGCCCACATTGTCTTATTCGTAATTTCGATTATATTCGCAATTAGTCCGAGATAACTATGTAGTATCGTCTTCTCTTGCTCATTATTCGCGTAGTTAAAAGACACCATATAAAAACAAAAATCTGCACCTGGTAACACTATGTACAAATGTCATTCGTTGTTTCGCGCTCATCGCTCTTGACACAAAGATTTTTTATTTCTGAAAGAAATTTCATTTTAATAATGAATAAACGAAAGAATAGTGATAATTCGGAAGACAAGGAAAGAAAAAAGATTGCTAGACTCGAAAAGAGGCTTGCAAGATACAAAGAGAAAGAAAGGCGATCGAAGGATGCAACTGGTGAGTTTGTATTAATCTGCTGTGTGTTTATCAATGATATACGAAATATAGGTAGTATAATGTTCATTTATTTGGGATAAGTATTTCCTTAACTTATACTTACGGAAGTGTGAGTGTCCGTTGAGACTTGGATAGAGACCTGGTTATTTGTATAACCTATAGCATTATCGTGTGACTTTCATGCTCTCCATCCGTTGGATGTAGTGGGTCTAACGTTGGCACTTTTGCCATAAATAATAATCAAACTAAACAAATGTTTGGTTGAATAGGTTATATACATTTACATGTATATTTCAGTGAATATGCCGAAGGATGTCTCTATTATCCAGAATGAAAGCACTTCAGTGCAACAAGCACAGGAAATAGAACCGGAGAAACCAGATGTGATTTTAAATGAGGGCATTGCAGAAGGGATAGATCTTTTAGATTTAGAAGCTATTTCCAACCCAGGCTCCCTGTACCCTGAAAAGTCTGTTGAGGAGTCTGAACTGGACAGCGATTTCTTGACAGCACTTGGAGAATCTTCCAAGGGTGAGAAAGAATACGGAGAGAAGATACATGAAGAGATTTTTAACATTATAAAAAATATTATACTTAATGGCTTACCTAAACAATCTAAAGACAAAGTATTTGAATCAGTTTTGATTCCATGCAATTGCAAACTATTGGAAGCTCCAAAATTAAATTTCGAGTTCAATAGTCTATTAAGTAACCCATCTAAAACAAGAGACAAATTATTGCAGGATAGACAACAGGAACTGGGACTGGCAATTGCCAGCATTTGCCAAATAATAAATTCACTGGCTAAGAAGGATTATGATAAACTAGATATCATTTAGAAGTTAAGTGATGTTGCTCGAATTCTCAGCAACATGCACTTTAACTATACTGAAATTAGACGAAAGCTGGTTAACCCGTCTCTTGACAGAAATTTAGCTGAAAGCCTGAAAGAAAACAAGAGGGAAACATATTTGTATTCAAATCTGGAAGACTCTGTGAAATCCTTTTCAGTAATGAAGCGAGCTTCTAATGTACTTAAGCCTAAGCCAGCAGTACAAACAAAGCCCATAAGTTCAAAAAACTACCAGCAGCCCCCAAGGAGATCACACCCAAACCAGGCCCAAGCAGGGAAAGGATCATTCCGCGGGGGAGCTCAACACCGCTACCAAACACAACCACGTCCACCGTTCAAACAGCAGGACAACAGACAGTCATCGAACAGAGGCCGTGCCAAATATCCTTAGAGGTACTTTTTGCAGCCAGACTTTCTTATTTTTATAGTTGTTGGGAAAGGATTACCCAGGACCCAACTATTTTAGAATGGATAAAGGGCTATAAAATTCCTTTTATAGTTTTGCCCTATCAAATTAATTATCCTGTAAATAATCATTTTAGTAAAACAAATGAACAAATTGTTCTTAGTGAGATTAAGAAAATGCTTGATCTTGGAGTTTTATCTCTATGTAAGGAAGAAACAGGCCAATTTTTATCCAGTATTTTCACAATTCCCAAAAAAGATGGCTCCCATAGATTTATACTCAATTTAAGGAACTTGAATAAATTTATTCCAAAATGCCATTTCAAATTAGAAGATATCAGAACATTATGTAAATTATTAACAAAAGGGGACTACATGTGTACAATAGATCTGAAGAATGCATATTATCTATGCCCTATTTACTCCACCCATAAAAGATATTTAAGATTTAAATTTAACAATAACCTATATGAATACAATTGTTTACCCTTTGGCTTAAGTACAGCACCATTTGTATTCACCAAGCTTCTAAAGCCTGTTATAGGACATCTTAGGGAATCAGGCATCCGATTAGTAATGTATTTGGATGATCTTATTTGTCTAGGATCTTCATATGAAGCATGTATGATCAATATCAGGATTATAAAGAACATCTTAGAATGTTTAGGTTTTGTGATTAATGACAATAAAAGTAATTTAATTCCAACTAATATTACAGAATTTTTAGGTTTCCAGGTAAATTCTCTAGATATGACATTAAGCCCCACAGAAATAAAACGTGAAAAGATATTGTTACTGATTAAAAGATTTTTAAAATTAGATTGTTGCACAATTAGGGAATTTGCGAAGATGTTAGGTACTTTAGTTTCAATTTGTATGGCAATATCATATGGTTTTGTTCATACAAAATACCTAGAAAGAGATAAATTTATAGCTTTGGAACGATTGGGGGGTAATTATGAGGGTGTTATGGTCATCAGCCAAGATGCTAAGGCAGAGCTTACATGGTGGAAAAATAATATTTTGAGCAGATTTTGTCCTATAAAACAATATAAATTTTCACTTGAGATTTTTTCTGATGCTTCTTTATCTGGGTGGGGTGCAGTTTGTAATGGGAAAACAGCTAAGGGTAGTTGGTCGAACGAAGAAAAAGAAAATCATATAAATTTTTTGGAATTGTTAGCAGCTTATTTTGCTTTAAGATGTTTTGCCGATGACCTGAGACAGTGTGAGATTTTATTAAGAATTGACAACACTACAGCAATTTCATATATAAACCGGATGGGTTCAGTTCAATTTCCTAAATTAAATAACCTTGCTAAACAAATTTGGAAATGGTGTGAGATAAGAGAAGTGTGGATTTTCGCTTCATACATTAAATCAAGGGATAATTCAGAAGCTGACTTTGAATCTCGTAATTCAAATCAAGATACTGAATGGGAGTTATCCCAGGATATTTTTATTGAAATTACAAATTCACTTGGCACTCCCACTATAGATTTATTTGCATCACGTTTTAATAAAAAATGCAATAAATACATTGCCTGGCATAGGGATCCGTTTGCATGGAATATAGACGCGTTTACTGTTCCATGGACTGATTTTTTTTACGCATTTCCTCCCTTCTCGTTAATTTTAAAAGTATTACGAAAGATTATAACAGACAAAGCAATGGGTATATTAATTTTTCCAGTTTGGCCCACTCAAGTGTGGTATCCCATATTGCAATCTCTCACCATTTCCGAGGTACTTACATTTGGTCCATCTAAAGACCTATTAATGTCTCCTTCCAGGTCTCCGCACCCATTACATCCACATCTTATCCTGGGGGCTTGTGTATTATCAGGGAAGCAATGAAAAGAAGAATGTTATCTAATGATTCTATTGAGATTATGATTGCATCATTATCAAAGAATACTCTCAAACAGTATGATTCTTGTTTACGTAACTGGTGGCAATACTGTACAACTAATAAAGAAGATATATTTTGTACTTCCATACCTAAAGTATTATCATACTTAATGTCAATTTTCAATAGAGGTGCTTCTTACCAAACTTTAAATTGTCACCGTTCAGCATTGTCGTTAATAATAGGTAGTAATATAGGTACCGATGATAGGGTGAAGCGCTGGTTTAAAGGGGTTTATAAGCTACGCCCCTGCATACCAAAATACACTAATACTTGGGACCCATCCACTGTTCTATCCTACTTAGAACACTGGCTTTTAGAAGACATAGACTTAAGGAGACTGACTTTTAAGACAGTTATGTTATTAGCTCTAACTACAGGTCAAAGGGTTCAAACTCTATCACTTATTAAATATAAAAATATAAGACTAAATGAAGATGGAGTAGATATAACAATAACTGACATTCAGAAGACCTCAGCACCAGGCAGGTTCATGTCTATGTTATCTTTACCATACTTGAACAATAATCCAAATATTTGTCCTGTAAAAACCCTTTTACATTATTTAGAAGTAACTAAAATCTATAGAAACAACAATGACTGTGATAGTTTGTTTCTCACCTTCAAGAAGCCATATAAAAAGGCTTCAACTCAAACTATTAGTAGATGGCTCAAATTAGTTATGGCAGAAAGTGGTATAAATGTAAAGATTTTTTCATCCCACTCAACTCGTCATGCAGCAACATCACAAGCGTATAGAGCAGGTATGACTATGGATAGCATCTTAAAAGCTGTTGGGTGGTCTAATAAGTCATGTACTTTCGCTAGACATTACAATAGACCCCTCCTAAATAACCAAACTAATCAAAGAATGTTTGCTACTGTTGTGTGCAATTCATAATACTTTATAAGTTAATTATTATTAAAATAATGAATAGGTACCTAGGTTCCTAAAAATAATTTTGATGTTATAGATTGATTTAAGTTGAAAATAATTAAAGAAGACTAAAAGAATTTAATTTGATTGTTATGCTGATTATTTTGTATTTTAAGATAAAGTTTTAAGATTGTATCTTGTTAATTTAAAGCAATAAGAGCTATTTTAATTATAAATGAGATACTTTTACTTCATCCTCTAAACATCTACATAGTTATCTCGGACTAATTGCGAATATAATGATAGGATTAAACGAACTTACCTGAAGTGAAGTTCAATCCTGATTATATGAAGCAATTAGTCCGAGATAAGGGGAGATTCCCACCCGCCACAGGTAATTGTAAAATCGTTATTTAATGTACCATCCCCTTTATTCTATCTACTGACTCTAAACGTAATGACATTTGTACATAGTGTTACCAGGTGCAGATTTTTGTTTTTATATGGTGTCTTTTAACTACGCGAATAATGAGCAAGAGAAGACGATACTACATAGTTATCTCGGACTAATTGCTTCATATAATCAGGATTGAACTTCACTTCAGGTAAGTTCGTTTAATCCTATCATAATAGGTAACTAAGTATATCTATTACCTAACTATACTAGGTTTTCAATGAATAGCCATTTTATGGATTATTGGCATGTATAGATAGGTATTATAGGTGATTATATTTCATTCAATAAATTAGCAATGGAATATACCTAAAATAATCATGCACTTCGTTTAAGTTCGCAACTTCGCAAGACATGTTAGGTCATAATCGCATGCGTAAAAAGATTCCTCCATACAAGCAAACATTATTAGATAGAAACCGGATGAAAAATGTTAATGTCCTCGAGTATTATGTAGTGAAGTGACCTCAAAGGCAGAGGTCGTATATTATTCAGTAGTAAATTAAAAGGAAAGGTAAGTAGTGACAAGAAAAATATCAATAAAATGTCATCAGATCCAGCACCGCTGTCCCGTCTGCGGGACCTGACCAGGAAATTGTGTAATACAACTTCTATTACATTACGTCGCGTTGCGTCCAGTACCAGTGAAGTCACTCCCGGAAGTCAGATATATCCTGTCAGTATAACCAAATTACAACACTACCAATATCTGAAATAGATAATGGTAGGTTTAAATTGTGACCGATATATTCAGTAAGTACCTACCAATTTATATTTTTAACGCATTTTATATTTACATTTTACATAGGTACACATTTAGCTGTTATCTAAAACAGTTAGAAGTACCTGTCTGGAAATAAATTAGGACGGGAGATTGTTTAAAAAACCGACCTTGGATGTTCAATGACCCTGGCTAGTTGTTACATTATTAACTCTCTCTCACACGTCTTGAGTAAACAACTGGGTCCACTTCGTTCAAACCCCTTTCAATGAATTCAACCAGACAGTGTTTGTTGCTAATCTTAGATGGGACAAAAAAACGGAGTCGGGTTGTGGCCCTTCTTTCACGGTCCCTCGTCCCAGAGCGGCTGCCCCGCCGCGCCGCCGCGCCGCCGCCACCGCCTGTTTCCGAAGCGCGTCGTACGATATAGGAATATGCCCCACACCACTAGTCTGCCGCGCGCTTACTCTCAGGCCGCTTGTGTTCTCTGAAATTGATGTGCATCACTCAAACTTGCCTGCTCGCAAGTTTAACATTTTAGTGTTTAAAGTCAGTTGATATCCCGTGTAAAGGATAGTGCCAGAATAAAAGCCGTGTAACGGTACGGTTGGGTGCACGCTGGCCGCGCAAATGCGGGTTTGGTACACTTGTGGGAGGAAAAATAAACATAACACTCCAGTAAGTTTAATAATTTTAAGTTTTAAATTTATCCTCATTTTACAATGCGTAAAGAGAAATTGCTCTCAAGATGCAGTTCTCCTCAGATGATATGATAATGGACGGACGTTAGTGATATTTCAACGAGTTATGCTAATTCAAAATGTTATGAGTTAGTTTTCGCTACTCATAACATTTCTTCTAATATAATGAAGTATTTAATTAAGAACTCAGTGAAAGTGAAACATTTCATAGGTCAGTCAGCAAAATCAAACATAATAATAAGCGGTGTGCAGGACACTGTGGCCTTCTCTTCTCATAATATTACTCACAATCTAAATCTCAAATACACTAAAGTAGATAGGTAGGTACTTGAATGTTTAATTTAGCAGCACACAACAGCGTGAGATAAAACTGAAAACGCAATTCTCAAAGAATCCTAAGCCAGAATAAACAACGATTCAGCGCAGACAAACACATGATGTAAATGTGATTAAAACATAGACCTCGGATTCTTCGATTAAATATAACGCAGAAATTATGGAGACAGATTCCTTCGATGTTGATTTAAAGGTAGGTAAACAAAGATTATATTAATCCATCAATATACCTACATATAAAAAGCTCCCCTCGAAGATACATACAATCTACATAAAGGTTAGTTTAAAGAGCAAAGCAAACAGTGCTAATGAAAAAAGGATACCTGATATGCGTTCAAGTGAGGACTAAGAAGTAAGCTAAATGTTTACCTTCGTCGCTGCCATTGGGCTTGTTAGAATACCTAATGCGTCAAAAGTTTTTAAAATACTGAGTCATAAAGGGACATTTTTGTTCCCATTAAGTTACTTGTATACTGCAGCTATATCCCCAATGGATTCATACATGGCCATACCTAGAGGGTTACGGTTGAATCACGCCCCTCTGTCGCAGGTCTAAATCAATAGACCGGTACACAACAGGGTTCATATAATGGACCAGACGGTCTCACAAATATTTACAAGTAAAATTAATTAGGTTTTTGAATACAGAAGTTGTAAATGACTACATAACTAATTGTATCATAATCGCAGAAGTATGAATATTTAAGATTCAGAAGCCAAAGCAAAATGCTAATCACATAAATTAAGAAGCAAGGAATATATTGGCTAATCCTCAGATGAATTAATAAACCGTTTTATGAAACAAATAAGTGATAAGTAGATGACAAAAACAGTTTTGCTTAAAATTCGTCTCGATATTTAAAAGAAAAAGATTAATTTTTCAAGAACATAAAATAATTAAAGACGACATGCTTGCTCACCCATGCATGACAATTCGCACAATTGTGTATTCTGACGCTATTCTTATTAGTTCGGACAAAGAGCGGGTCCTATTCATAAGCTCAGTCAACTGACACGGCCAGGTAAACGTGACCTTTGGAAATACAAAATACTTTTACAGTCAGTTACTTTTAAAATTGGTTCAGAAGTCCAATGTAGACTGGTAGCTATGTGACGCACCGCACCCTTTCCCTTGAATAAAATTGTGACTTGCAAGTAGGGACATCAGCCTGGCAAGCAATTCCTTAATGTCATGATTCATAAAAACGACACGCAACCCTGGAAATGGTTGTAGGATATTGAATTGTAACACCTGTTATTAAATAATGTGATAATATTTCTGAAAAGTTGAAAGTTTGTTTGTATGAATAAATATTCATAGTTAGAGTCTAAGTAGACAGGTGAGTTTAAGACTTATGGCTTTTAGTGGCGTCTGAGTCGGGCTGGTGTTTAGATAACTGAACACAATGCGCCTGCGCCCGGCTGCATTCCACGATTCCACGCCATGGAGTAGAGTTAGAATTAGCTATATTATTACTTATTTTAGAACTTTAACGCATTGCCAGTTCCTACGCCAACAAACTTTGATTCACACACGTTTGGCTTTGCCACTTAGATAGAAGAAGGCCAATGGCATGTTTGGTATTATTTTTGCAGCTGCAGTACTTAGTCTTCCGAGATGTTAATCAGAATGTATCAAACGGTACTGACGTTGCAATATATTTGTATAATAAAAGCTTAATGGTTAACTGACGCTGTTGAGAAATTCCATAGTGGTAATAAAAGTTCTGGTATGCGTGGCTTTCACGCCTTCCCACATGCTTCGTTAACTTGAGTGTGTAATTAGTCTCGGCTTAGGAAATGAATTGGATAGATAGATACCTAGTACCTAGCTAGACCCACGCATTCGTAAAGCGGCTAGGTTAGTTGCATTGCTTCAAATCAAACAATTAAACGCAGTTTCGTAAAATACATTTATTAAAGTAGTACCTATATCTGCTATTAAATGAACTGTTGGAAAGTCC
This sequence comes from Tethea ocularis, assembly GCA_963555595.1. NCBI lineage: Eukaryota > Metazoa > Arthropoda > Insecta > Lepidoptera > Drepanidae > Tethea > Tethea ocularis. Next base: position 9,309,346 of record OY741960.1, on the reverse strand, counting down.
ACATTATTTAGATAATTTCTTCTATTCTTACATATCATTACATTTATTTGAGTTAGATATAATAGTATCTTATCAAATTTGTCCACGTATGCATTAATATCAAACAGGCAAATTAACTTTTACTATGAAGTAATTCTGAATATTGCAATTTGCAACAATTCCTACACAACACACATCATAACGCAAACAATGTCGATTCGGTAACTCGAGTAAGGTATGTCGTTTCGAGTTACACGTGGTTAGTTGGTTGACGCAAGTGGACACTCCTACCTACATAATTACTCCCTGACTACAAATAGTTATCTACAGTGTTAGGGATGTCAGAAACAGTAACACATTGCCATGGCTATTATGACCCCCGATTTTAATTAAGTTTTTACTTTTATATTTTTTGTTGGCCTTATTTCTTGCATATAAACTCCATTTTAGTGACAACCTAAGCGGTACACAACACAACGGTACTCAAAGACTTGATGCCGACTGGTGAGTGGCATTCCTGTAGGCTGCAGCTACCGCGAGTGGCGCCAGGCACGCACAAACCAACTTGCTGATTCACGACAGACGTTCGAACCGTCGAGTTCATAATGAATCGCCAAGAAAATCTAATCAAAAACATTGAAAATCAGCTATTTTTACGTTATAATTCTCTGTAGGATTAAACCTATTGTCCATGGATTAAACATTGAATTCAAACTTAAAACTCTACGACCTGATAAGGCACTTAAGAAAGACGAAAGTTACAGTTGATTCAACCATCGATCGATTCGGAATATAGTACTTAAACTGAGAAGACTCCAGCAAGAAACTCAGCAAGGTTTCTTTAACTCTCTTCTAATAACAAATCAGATGAATTTAAAAAGTAATGCATGTGGAAGCAGCTCCTTGCCACTATACGTTATTCTTATTATTAGAGATATACTTATCTATCTACTACTAGTTTTCGATATCAGGAATGTGTTTCATCAGAAGCGTTACCAATTTTGTTCAGGTTTTGTTTTGTCGAAATCTTACAACAATCAAAAACATTCTAAATGCATGCTCTCATGCCTATCATTAAAGATTTCAGAAGTCATATTATGTAAAATTTTATGCCCATTAGAAACGAGTCTGCTTTTGGCTTACTTTAAAACACTTACGAGATTTCTTATTTTTAATAAAAACAGTCAGCTGAGATTGTCCCTGAAATAATACCCCACTTTTTATTATCCATGCGTTCAATCTGTTACTTCTGGATCCGTGCGCAAAATGTCGTATTAAGTATCTCTTACAATATTGTCACCGTCTTCTACCTTTGACTGGTTTTCTGAAAATATATTTATAAGTCGAAGAACAATTAAAACGTTCGTAAATTCATGTTATTTTATTTAACTTCATATTACCTAGTTACCTACATATCGTTTCGGAGCACAGTAGCATCATTGACATTATTACGATATAACTTGTTTCATAAAATGTAATTTTCTTTATTCGAGTACCTACCTGTACTACTTACGTACTAAATAACGACATTTGAAAAATAAACAGTTAATTATTTTTACGATCATGATCGATCAGTGTAAATAATAATTATTTTTAGATTACCGAGTAAACTCAAAACTCATTGACCTACTCGGCCCCGTTAAACCACTTTTGAACTTAAAAAAAGTAATTGACTGCAAGTAATTATCAGGTACTTTATCCTATATCCTAGAATTATATTTTTATGCTTTTTTCTGTTTAATTATACCATATTTTGGTTAAAATTAATAATACATACCTACGCCACGGTACACTAAATGGCTTTGAAAGCAATACCTTATATTTATCAGTAAGATAAAGCTTAACTTTTATTTTATAATGTTTATACTTACTGTATTTTTACTGTGTCCAATTTGCTTTCATCAATTTATATTTTATTAATTTTATTGGTCATCCAAAAGTTAATATTTAATTTACAGTTCTGCGGGGTAGGTTACCTACCTACTTGTACTGTAACTAACTGGAATAAAGTACAGCATCGATACGACTGACACCTTTCGATTACGACAAAAAGTGTTGGCTCGATGCCAACGAATTGCAAATTTACTGCAAAACCGTTCTTTTGCTTTAAGCGTTCGGTTCGTTCGACCAAGATCACAACGGTCACACGTTTCCATTACCGTGAACTGTAAACTGCAAATATTGTTACTCACGCACGGACTCAAGCCCTCATATATTAAGGAAGAGGAAAGCTTTTTGCTATTCACTCGGTTTTAACAAGACTGATGAATGTCTTAATTTTGTCGGTCGATTAAATAACATCCAACACTAAATACCTACTCTTTGCTTAAATTCAATAAATTATACACCTTTTATAACTATTACTCCATTCCATCTGTATATTTATTTAGCTGATAAAACGTTTAACGTAATTACTTTGCGCGAAATCATTCAAAAGCTCATTCATGCCATATTATTTTATTTTCTATTGTTAATAAAAACATAGGAATGTGGTCATTAAATAAGTTTTACAAAGAACTTGAAATCGATCCCTGAAGCTATAAAGCCGTGGGAATTTCCAGGTCAACAATAAAAAAAAAATGATTCATACATACCTTACACGCAGAGCTTATGTTGTGCGTCATTGATGTTCTAAGGAATAATACTACGTGATTGAGGATTCGTATGAGCTTTTCAAACGAGATGATCATTATGATTAATTAATCCGACCTCTCACACCTCACAAAAATTCCGGATTTCATGCTCAAATTATTTTCGTTACAAGCAACATCATTTAGTATGGTAATTGTTACCATGTTCATATTAATGTCCCATCAACTTGTTACCACACAACAGTTGCTTATTGCATTACAATTAATTAGATACCTACCTAGCGACACCCGATACAGAGAGTGGACTGATCAGTGCAAGGGCGTAGTGATACCTATTCGGTAAGCCTTGAAGAGCTATAATAATACACGTTACAGCTCCATTACGTTTATGTGTGCCTGGTAATTACTGGGCGTACTATGTTAACATCTAGACCTAATTAAATTGTTTGTTTTGATGATATTTTAGTTTTTTTGTACATAAGTTAGTTTTAGATTAGATTAGATATATTGTTTACATTGTAAATATTGTAAAAATCCATGTATTATGTTTACTAAATAAAGATCTCTCAAATAATAAAAAAAATATCAAAATCTGATCACTAATTTAAACCGTTGGTCTAACAGACGGAATTTGGAAGGTGTGTTTTTTGAGAAGTATACACATCCACTAAGGACAGATTTTTCAAAAATCAATCCTAAGGGGTAAATAAGGGATCGCGGGGAAAAGCTTCTTACGAATTAGTTAATTATATAAATAAATCTATGTTTGCTATAAATTCAGGGAATAACTGTTTCGAAGAATTCTTGCGATTCAATAATAAGGAAAACCTTAAAATAAATCAGGTCAGATTTTTTGTTAGCCTGTGATCTTACAAAGCAACACTTATCAACTATTTGGCACAAAGTGGTACTCGTATATTCTGACCCGTGCCTTATTTGACTTATGAAAGCTTGATTCCAAATCTAACTGCATTCAATCTATAATTTCAGACTTCAAGTCTAAAGCGTAAATGCACCTTCATTTACGCTTACACGCACAGTAAAAAATTTTGGATCGCTGCCAAGTATAAATGTTTACAAAGTTCGTCGTGATGCGAACGCTTTTAAACTACTTTTTGAACAGGTGTATAGGTTACTGCTGAAATTATATTGATGATGATGCACCTATTTACGGCTGCAGACAGAAATCAAAGGAATATCTTTATGAACCTGAAGCGAAACTTAATTCTCTTACAGAAATTAAACTAACTCCTAAAAACATAAATAGCTCAAGCTAAATCAATAGTCACGGCCACTATGATTGTTTTTAACAATTTAATGTAAACGAGAACACTGCCTCCGATCCGACAAGCGGCCATTATCTAGGAATGTCCAAATTTCAAATAAAGTCTGAATCACCGACATACCTAATCACAAAATGTGTATAACAATCCAAATCGCCTTGACCTGTAATTGCCTTTTACATTGTGCGACCAATCTGTTATATAGACAAATGATAGAGACTCATTGAAAGTCCAATAAGTTTGACCGTGTACAATTATTGCGCTTGGGCTGTTTTGATAATAATATTGTCCTTGAATACCTACATTTGCATGGAATGTAATGGCCAGTGCATTTCAGGGTAGGTAGATTAATCGAAATAGGTATCTATTTAATTATTATGCTTTATTGATCAATACAATTACCAAGTAGGTCCATGCTACTTCCATAGGTATTTATTTGCAGGCAGTCAGTCAAGCAAATATTAATTATTAGGTTCCTTGGTTCTTAATTATTTGTGTCCCTAATATTTTGACACATACGTCTGATTAGCATAACTTCATGTTGAAAAATGTCCGTTTCGCAAAATGTCAGGTTTGTCATAAGACTTATTGCAAAACACCGGTATTTTTAAAATTCAAGATTTGCGTCAAAATCGTTAGTGCCGTTGCCGTTTATCAAAAATCAAACCTATAATCGCAACTCGCATAATTTTATAGTGTTTTCGGCGGAGGTTGGGAAGGCCTTTTTTGTTACTTGTTGTGGTTCTCGGAACTTCCTTAAGAAGCATCAATTTACCGCAGCTTTGGACGAAGGCCGACGACCTTCAATGACTCATTTGTACAACGATTAACTTAAGGAAACATGGTTGTTGGAGTGCAACCAGTTATCGAGACGTGGCCGGCCGAAAAAACGAGTATAGGTACCGAGTTCCGTCAACGCACAAATTAATTACGGAGAAATATAAAATTGAAACAGATTTTTCTTAATCGCAGTAGGTACAGGGCAGGTAATAGGTATAAATAAGTAACTTAGGTAAAATAACAGTTTAGTTTTATTTCGCTTATTGTAGATTCCTTAAGTAGCTCGTTTATTTTATGAAGGTGAACGAGAATATTGCTTTTTTTTTCAATTTAAGAAAAACACTTCCGTATTCTTCGTTTCACACGTTCACGAAAAAATGTGATTAAAAAAATATTGAAACAACATTTGAGAGTTCAAAATGTAGCTTTACTTAGGCAGCTACTACGTAAGTATATATGTATATATATGTACTTTTTCTTACAAGGAAGCGGAAATAAATACAAAAGAATTATTACAAGACTTACCTGTTTTATTAATCATCGTCACTTGGTATTCCCCAACAATATTGATGCCTGTGTGTCACGCTACCATTTGCATGTGTTTTTCTGAAAAAAAGCACATTATGATACAATTTTGAAAATTACCAGATAAATAACGCCAAACGCATTTATAAACTAAAGTTTGATCAACAGATAATTATTTTTAAACGGGTTTATAATTTATTTTATATTCTAATAGCTCTTTCCCACAGTACTGCGCGGAACTAGAAGTTTTATAGATCATTTATGAAGTATAATTTGGTTTATAAGTCGTTTATCCTTCGGCAACACTTTATAGTGGGGCAATAACCGGTACAAGAAACACTTGGTTGATGCATTACATACGCACTAAAACTACCTATAGTATATTATCTTCTCTGTGCTAAAACTTAATTCTTCCTCTTAGTATTTTTTCTTCTTATTTGAAACCAGACAGCCTAAGCTACTGAGCATACATAAAAATTCAAGTAGGTACATTCAATTTTATCTTCCTCATTTATCAAGGTAATGGCGTTATACCTACGTTCTATTTTGTACTTAGTCGTAAAATGGAATGAGACATCCAAACACATTTTAAACGTTTAAAACGGTAAATAGCAACGCGGGTGGGTAGGATATTAGCCGGGTACATTACCAATGAAATGACAAACTGCGGGATAATGCAGCAATTGAGTACGCGTGGGCAACAAATTACAACTTGCGACCTTTTAACTGGCACGCGCTCTCTGTTGCCGACACATTGTTGGGATATTAACAACTGTCACATTATCAACTAATCATACCAAGTGTAAAAGACAAATCTACTCTATCAAAGCACAGCTTAAACCACGGGATGGATCGGGCTGAATAGCTATTATGACTAAGAAGACATTTTAGAAAATTCAACCCCTATTTCGAAACACCGAACGAATTCAAAGTTCTCTAGTTCTAAAACGGAGTCCCAAGGCTAGGTAACCTACTGGTTGGTACAACCTATGCTTTCTTTAATTCATAAATCATCCTTATTTGTACACTTCAATGCCGGTGTATATTTACGTCTCCTTATGGAATTTGTTAGTAATAATAAATGTCCTGTTATTGTCTGTAATAACAACGTTCCAAATCTCAATCAGTAAATTGATTAGTTAGCTATTATTTGCAGTTTCCGTGTGTTATTTTTATGTTATTGTGTTTGATCATTTATTTTTCACACTGTCAAAACATCCATTGCTTCGAAAGTATTCAGCAGAAAGTATACTTACTTGTAAACTTGTATGAGTAATTTCTTCGGTAACTTCTGGTTTAACGTGAAATCAGCCCGCATGAAGAGATAATAAGTAGTCGAAGGTGAAATGGAAGCCGCAACCCACAAGTCAACTGGTTGCCGACATCAAACAAAAGATTTAAGGCAGCTGTGTTATGGTTTTGTGAGCTTGGCGTGAGACGGTGCACCTACCCTACTGGTACTCATTCAGTTGCCTGAAGCCCGCGGTTGCGGTGAGGACAACAATTTGCTGGGAATTAGTTTTATAAATTGTCCGACGTTGCGCAAATTAAATGACAAGCTAGTTCACGATGCTCGTGGTTAGGAAAACTTAGTGCTGCTTGTAAATAAACATGTACACGCAGAACTATTATACACTCTATACACTCCATACAAATTTGTATGGAGTTTCGTAATGTAGCCCAATTTTAGGCGAAACAGATATTAACTGACGGATTTGCAGAAACATATTTGTTTCGCCTAAAATTGGGCTACATTACGAAACTCCATAGAAATTTGACAAATTAGATGAAACAAAAAATAGTTGATAGGTCGATGAAATACCTAGGTACTATCCGAAATATATTATGTAGCTGCTACAAATGTTACAATACTAACCCTACAGGTATTGCGGTCTTTGTTACTGTGAAATCCTAATGAACATACTTGTATTTCTATACAAAAAAAAGTATAAGTTCGTAAACAACAAAAACGGCACCAATATAATCTGTAGATATTATTTTAAGTTTGCTCATTGGCGTGGATGCGACATTCCCTGCTGATCACCACGACGTGTCGAGTCGTGAGATAAATTTAATTCCCACCAGTTCCATTCCCACTGTACCAATATTTTGTGTGTATTCTGTTTGTTCTTAGGCTGAGTGTAAATATCAATATAATAATAAATATATCTCTATTTACAAGTAGTAGGTTTATGCGATTATAATTATGTACCTATAGTATTTTCTTTCCATAATATTTACAGACTCTGCTTAGTTAGATTTTCATGTTTGAAGGTATTTTTACATTTCACTAGATTCAATTTATTACCCCCTTTCTTCATACCTATCTTTCAGAATAGATTATAATATAATTAATAATTTACTTTAAATGTGGTTTCATATAAAGTCTTACAGTTCAATTTCGCTTTTCATAAGCTTGTACCTAATACTTAGATATAGCTATATTATTGTTATTTCAAATAAGTGTACAAAAAATACACAAGTATTTAGCTTGCCTTAAAATTGCTTCATTTCGTGATATATTTATTAGATAGCGTTTCAATATTTATCAAACTTAAAAAGACCGTGGTGAATGCATTGAACGGAACAAATAAATCTGACATCACAATTGCTGCGATGATTCAGTAAATTTCTTCGACCGAGGGTATAGATGACCAGAAGCTTAATGCAATAAAGTTTAAATGTCGGATGTGGTATATAATTGAGTGCTTGGCTATCTATGACTGACCACTCACGAGTACGTGATTGATTTTGATATTCGATAGCCGGGATTAACTCGTTGTGTTTCACATCGAACTCTTTTTTGGGTCTATGAACTCCATCTGTCGTATTAGAAAACAAAAAAGCGACAAAGCAACTTGTAGCATAAATTAACAAACTCTTTTGGATGACTCATTTTGAAAGTTAGTTGTTTTGCTTCATTGTTCAGTAAATAATGTTCCACCTCGAGACAAAGTTGACTCTGTCTGTAACAAAAACCATGGTAAATTTTTAGCACGTTTGTTATGTATTCAGACCCTAATATAAAGTCAATGTGCACACAAAGTGACGGTATTGCGTAAGACTTAGCCGCCGCCTGCATCGGACAGACAGTGGGAACAGACTTCATTTCGGTACCAATTTCTTCCGAAGACACTACATGCATCATTATTGAAATTCTTGATTTTGAATATTATTCAAAAAATATATATTTTTTAGTAGTCTTCTATTATTTCGAAATCAACTATTAATATTCAGCAACATTAACATATATTAACTTACTTAAAATAAAATATATATACATACAAATTAAAACTATATAATCTAAACCAAACTAACATTAACTATGTACATAAAAAAAATAAAAATAAAAACTTCTTACTACCTAACTACTTATAAGTAAAAAATTTGTCCCAAATCGCTGCCTAACGGTAGCGTGCCAAGAAGGCTGGCCGCATTGCCACGCTGAATAGCAATGCTAATTCTTTGTGCAAAATACGTGCCAGCCTTCTTGTCATGAGAGGCCTGAATGAGTCGATAGGAGACCTCTTTGAACAGAAGATGAGCCTCCGGTCCCCAAGGCCCTAGAGTTTCCACCCCAAATGCCAAAAATATGTTGGTCCTCTGTAGACCAGCATATTTGCGACGCTTGAGGCACTCTTGTTGTGCAGCCGCAGCGCCGGCAGCTACAGACGTGTCTGTAAGATGGGAAGGCGCAAGGGTGTCGACGCACGTAGCATCCCACTCCAACGGCCTTCCCATCTTCCACGGCACCAATGACATTCCATCTGGTCTCTTGCCATCGTCGCGCACCAGGCCATTTGGTTCTAAAACTGCCGGTACACCAACGGTGACAAGAGCCCGACGGATTAAGTCATTGAGTGCCGCATGACGCGAAAGCCTCCCAGCACTCCTACTGCACGATAGGCCATGGTGACCAAGCTCATCCACATTGTCCCCGCAGGAGCAGCGATGAGGGACATTACATATAGTACCCAATCTTAGGCAAGTGCACAACCGGAATGTTGAGTTATCCAATAATGTGCCCGTATTGGTTGATGGAAGGGCATTTAGCCAGTGCCCTGACTCCCATTTAGCTACTGCTAAGAGACGAGCTCGCTCAGCAGTACTGTCAGATGACTGTAAAAGAGACGTATATGACAGTCTACTCAGCGGCTCGTCCCACAGTCTTTGTGAATGTGTGGACAAAGGTAATTCTGTGCTTGAACTAGCCATCACCCAAGCATTTCTGGCCTCAGACAGGAACGAAACCTCAAAGTCACCTAGTGACGGATTTAGAATACTTCCGATGAGGTCTCGCACACTGTGAACTGAGGAAAGAAATGCTGGTAGAGATACACTTGAAATTTTGCGGATCCCAAGGCCTCCAAACCTGATTGGTAAAGAAGCCTGGGTCCATGAACGATCATCCAAATTGATGTTTATAATAGAGGTGAGCGTATGTTGAATAATTTTATCTAAATTTACCAGAATATTTTGATGTTGCCACAGAGGGCAGCTGCGTAGCACATAAGTAAATTTTGGAACAAATAGACAATGCCGAATAATATAGTAAGCCATATGAGTAGGAATTTTTTGTAAGCGGTCTGAACATTGGCTAAAATTTTGAATTTGATCTTGAATGAAAGTAGAAAAAGAATCCTCAAAAATTGGTGACCCTAGGAGTTGAAGCGAACTTTTGTTTATAATTTTTAAATTTGGAGCCAAATGATTAAATTGAGAAATTATTGAATTTTTTGTTTCATGATCAAACAAATCTGGTATAAAAAGTTCACATTTTGAGAAATTTAGTTCCAAACCAATTTTCTGAAGCTCTGTGATTCGCTTCACCGCCTAAGGTACCATCATCGAGGTACCATACGTTAAATTTTGAATTCAGATTTTTAATGATGGGATGAATGGCGAGACTGAAGATGGCTGGTCCAAGAGGATCACCTTGTTGGCATCCAACTGCTGAAAACAAATGGTTATTTTTATACATTAATTTTGTCGGTGAACTGTAACATTGCCATAAAAATTTGTAACAAAAAGGAATTTGGTCTTTAATTTGTTTAAGGAGGGTTCCCCTGTCCACAGCATTGAAGGCGTTTTTCACATCCACCTTCAGCAAAACATCGCCTCCCCGATTTTTTAAATAAGTGCGCAGTGAGTGCACTGCTGCCTCACAACCACCCCTCGAACCGAACCCAAGCTGGACCGGCTGAAAGTAAGAGGTCAAACCGGTAACTGCTTTACAGCAAACCTTTGCTGCGAGCCTTCGGTAAGTAGTACCTACAGCTATCGGTCTGACCCCACCATCTTTTTTAGCCAGTGCACATAAATTTGCACCATACAGAATATCAAGGATATCCTCGTTCACTTGACCCGATAACATTAAATTTATCAGGTCCGTCAAGTCCTTCAACAACGTCACATCCTGCGGCGATACTTTTAATGCCTGATCCGACAGAAGAGGTGGGTCCGGGAGGTCTATGCTGGCTGCTGGAGGTGGATGTTTGCCTTTCAGGGCACTGAGGGTGCTCAAATCATCAGGAGCCATTGTGTCGCTGGAGAAAAGAAGGCGAGCAGCTCCTTTGATGTCGCTTTCACTCATTTTACATTCAACTAAATTTTGTATATTAAAGTTACGTCTGAAAGGGTGTATATCTAAATTTTGAGTCTGAATAGGGGTATTACAATTATTTTTAATATTAACTGTTATTGTCTTTTTTTTATCCTGAACGTGAAGAATACAAAAGGGAAATAGAAGCAAATGCTCCCAGCCACGCTTGCTGAATCAACTCAAAACATATTTACCACTTATTAACGTTATAACAATTGATTGTACAGACGGCCACAGATCAAGCTACACATTTTTGTTGCAAAATAGCGCCTATTACAACCGCATAAGGTGCCGCAGTGTGTAGCTTGATCTGTGGCCGTGTGTACCACCGGTTCAGAAATATACAAAGAATGCAATGAATATGCAACAAAGTCAAATGGAGACGCATTGCAAAAGACGCAACTCAAGATTCGAGACCTACCATAACCACGACCACTCTGTCAAGAGTGTCCGACAAGGAAGAAGAAGGAAGAAGTCCTACGAATGCTACCTTGTTTAATATTGAGTGCACGTGCACTGAACACTCGAACTTGCGTGTTACGGAAGTACTTTCACGTCTACTTCTATTTAAATTATGAAGAACGCGGTTATTTTCTCATATGTTTATTATCTCTCTGTTAAAATTACATCAAAGTATTTTATATTGATGGAGAACCACAACCGCTTACTATCGGGCCGTATGCTTATTATCCGACTATGTTGTATAAAAAACCATTAATAATCACACTAAAATCAAACACAGTATTACGATGAGCTCCCGATGTGCACTAAATATTATCGTTACCTATTCATACACAGACAAGAATTTAGAGACCAAATCTAAAAAAAATAGGAAGAAGATATTATAAAATCTCCCAATACAGCTTGGAGCTTATCTCTGGGTTGTCCCCAAAAAAGCAGATACAGGTCGACAAAAGTAGCGTCTCGTTGTAGATTTCCGTAAATTTCATGAAATACTTTCAATGATTTCTATTCCAACAAAGCTGATGTCCTTGTTACTATTGAACTAGGGAAGAGTACATAATTCAGTACCCTACATTTAGCTAGAGGTTTTTGTCAAGTCGTGATGGATTCAAACGATACTGAAGACCGGGCTTGATGTGGAACTTGGGCACTTTGAATTTCTTAAATGCCCGAATCCTCTATTGGCCTTTACAAAGGTGATGGACAATGTCATAAGAGGTCTACAAAAAAGCTTTTTTATTTAATTATCTGTTTGTTATATCTCAATGATATAATAGTATTCAACATAGCACATACAGTCATTATGGAGATATTAATATAAAATTTTGAAAAGTATTTTAGAGTGTATTCCATGTATGTCTATTGTAAAAAATTTAACTATTGACATTCATAGGGCCTAAACTGAATAAATGAGTTTTGAGTTTGAGAGATTGAGTGAATCATTAAAATACAAATAAACAAGTCAGCACTTTTAAAATAAAAATGTTTTAGGGCCCAACCGATATTACCTTTGGTTCGCCTGCAACAAAACAAACCTGCTAGGTAACCATTAATTACATTTAATTAGGTATATAAAAGGTCCCTAAAATAATACAAGACATACAATGATTACTCCTATCACTATTTGTTATTTAATTGTTTTCACCTTACCTTGTACATAGGGAAACTATTGTATGGTACATACCTGTGTCTAAATTGTAAAAATTGGCGTACTACATTCAAATAAATACATCCTTCCTCATAAATAAAAACCCATCGTTTCTCGACAATAGATTTGTCCTTGTCAATATCACTTAGATTTGTGCTCATCCTTTTTTTTATGTAAAATGGGCTTACGGCTCCTGAAATGATTATTATATCAATACCAGGAGCTTCTTGGTATAATTTTCCAAGCCTGAATCTTCACGAGGTCACAGTCAAAGTCGACTTTTACCTTGAAGGTCAGTAAAAGGTCAATATTCAAATAAAATTGCATCAAAAGAAATCGGCACCTACATATTGGTACACCTACGAGAATATTTTAAATAGGTACTTATCGTATCGAGTTACTAATTGTTGGTAAAATTAACTAAAAAATGTTTAGTCACTTTCACAAATCCCGATTGTTTTTTCAGGGTTCGACCCTATATATTATTTATTCTTTGGTTCGACTAAGTTATGCCGCGGGAAGACATGACATACTTAGGTCGTGCTTTTTATTGGTAATTTAATACAACATTGAATCAGATTACTACATATTTAACTACATAGGTATTTTAAGTGTTTGATGATTATTCTTGACTAGCTGTTCCCTGCGGCTTCACTCGCGTTCTCGGGATTAAAAGTAGCCTAAAACCTTCGGGGATAATGTAGCCTCCTTTTAGTGAATCAATTTTTCTAATCGGACTAGTAGCTTTAGCGCGTTCAAACAAACAAACTCTTCAGCGTTATTATTTACTTATTTATTACCGCTCACCAAAAAATAGTTTTTCTTATTATTTTAGTCTACCAAGGAAAACCTCTTTCGCATATTTTACTGAGAGCACAATTTTTAGATTCCATTCCATGCATCTGTGATAGAATTACCCTACAATAAATGTTAAGGAGCTCATTCTGTATAGCTGCCTTCTTCCTTCGCACATTGTATAAAGTCTAGCTATCTCATTTGCATATCGTGACTGGTCAGTGGTCATAGTATCCAGTTCGGCGTAGTTGTCTCGATTATTGCATATGCAGACCACGCTCGTCGCTTCCTGTTAATGAAGCGGCCGCCTGACTAGTCGGCTGCTATCATACTGTTATAAGTAGTTATAGCCTCACTTAAAACACAGTCCCCAAGTGGCAATACGATGCAACCTGACATTAAGCGTGTTGGCGTAAGTCCGCGTAATCGACATGGCCTTTATCGTTGAATAGAAAAAGAGTTCATATCTTTTTGCATAAATTTCGAATGCATCGCGTTACTAAATCTATTTTGAAATAAGTTAACTGACCTTATGTTTAGTCTAAATTACAAAATAATTCAATTAAGGAAATATCTAATAAAATATGTAGCTGTGGAACAAACATAAATATTACATTTTGTGAGTTAGTATTTGAATGGCTTTCCGCCTAACGATCACTTATTTTATTTTGAAACCGGAATACTTAAGGAATATTTCCTCCAATTTTAAAATCTCTAGGCTTAGGATCTGTGTGTTATACATAGTGTGGTATACATATAAATAGTGATCTTTTATATTATTTACCCCTTAAGTAGATGCTCGTAATTGTGAGAAAAAAATCAAGTTGTTAGGCCCTGTAGGAGTTTGACCTATGCGTAGATCTGTCAGTGTATTAGTTAGTTCGTTCCAGAGATTAACGCTTCAAACAAGTCGATGGTTCAAACATATAAACTTTACAGTTTTTTTAAATAAATATAGATATATAAACAACATTTGGATTATAAATATATGTACCTAATACTGGATTTTGTTTATTTTCCTTTCCCAGTAGGTAGTAGCTGGCCTGACTTTCAAAAGTTAAGACGCAGCGTAGTGAAGGTTAACGGAAGGTGTCTCTTGTTATATTTGATTTGTAAATGCAATAAACATATAGGTTATAATGTTCATACTCGTGGTAAACAACTTGACTACCGAAAAACATACGATAAAAATGATGATGATATTTGATCATTGGCACAAGATATCTAAGAGAAGAAAGATTCCAAGAGAAATGTAAGAGAAGTTTTTTTTTTCGAAGTTTCAGTATTGTAATTGCGATGAAACATTAGTGTCCGCAGCCCGGGGAAGGCTCTTAATACTTGCAAAGCCCAGGCATTAGATAGGTTTAAATTAAAAAAAAAATATATCGTAGATAAGCTTCAGTGATGCCGGAAATGATAACACCCGCGGCCACACCATTACAGATCAGTATGTATTCATATCTATTGTATTCCTTTTATATCCAGCATCGTAGTCTCAAAACGAATACAGTCCATAAGTTTCGAAAGTCAGTGGACAATAGTTAGTCCATATAAGTTACTCAGCTACACGAGATGGTAGGCGTTTTAGATTTTCTAGGACAATTTTGCCTTTATTTATAAGTGTGAAGTGCGACTATATCGTCAATAAGCTTACTACTTTATGTTATAACATGTATTGTTACAATAAAGTCGGTGCGTATTTTATTAACTAATCCTTAACTAATCATAAAGAGTTATTTATTTTTAAGTATGTAGTTTTAATCAAGTGTCCAAAACTGCAAATATTGACTATTTGCCCATTTTGATTTATTGTGACCAAAAATCACAGAAATAGTAGGTAGGTATTATGTGGAAAGTCATTCATGCGTACAATGCATATTGTGTCA
Source organism: Tethea ocularis (assembly GCA_963555595.1). Classification (NCBI taxonomy): domain Eukaryota; kingdom Metazoa; phylum Arthropoda; class Insecta; order Lepidoptera; family Drepanidae; genus Tethea; species Tethea ocularis. The sequence goes on along the minus strand of OY741960.1, from coordinate 9,294,293 downwards.
AGTATACAAAAGCAACAAAGATATGTGTAGGTATTTGTCAAAAAGTAAACTCGTCTCTCTGCACATTACCACACATTACGTAAATCAAAAAGCCTTTCAGCCTTACATTATGTACCTATTTAGGTATTTTTGCGAAGGAAAAACCAGGAGGCAGGCAGAAGCTTAGTAAATCAAATATTTAAAAAATATTTTACAAAGATAATTCGAAATTCAAGTGTTAATTGAATTTTGAACTCTCATAAAGCTAGTTCTAATCCTAGTCACCTATATTATAATTACGATGAATTCAAATTAAATTATGCTTCTAGGTACTTGGAATACATAGTCCAAGCACAACGTTATGGCAGGTAGGAATGTTAGTTTAGCAGAGTTTAAGTAGGTTGGCTCAAGGCCCTCCCCATGAAAGAAAAATTTCAGAAACGTCCATAAATAATACATGAATCGGAAAATGAATAATGATGTTGGTAGATGAAAAATGGAGTCATAAATTGTTTCCCATTTTTAGCTAACCATAATGAATTTTATTTCTATAGCACCACGGAACATTTCTTATACATATTTTTATGAATTGTCAGTCGCTAGCTTTCTACTGCCTTTGTAAGTTATCTTAGAAATTCATACCTTGCTACCTGCAAGGTATGACTCAAAAATAGAATTAAATATCTTATAGTGAAACATTAAAAAACGTGTAAACTTTATTTTTATAAGATTTTTTTAATAGTTTGAACAATTAAAAATTTTGATGAATGAATTTTCTTCAAACTAACTAAAAAGTCCATGAAAAGATTTTTTTTGGCTGCTTCCCATCATAAAAGACTTAACATTTTAAAGTAATGGTTACTTTAAAATAATTAATTTTAAAGTAAATGGTTTTTGTGACAATCCTCCCATGTCTGGGTGCAACAGCATAAGTCCATGGGCAGCGGCATCGCCCGACATCAAACGCGATTCCCTACTGGTAGAGAATAATAAACTGTGCTCACACCAACGTTTTTCATTTTATTCTAAACATTATTTATCAATGCTGTTTGTATCACTCGCGTCGCCGTATGATTGACCATTAACACCTTCGATCAACAATATCATAGATTTCGGGTCGGCGCAAAAAATCCGTCTCGGTGAATAACAGCTCACTAGAGAAGTGAGCTCTTATTTTGTTTAGTTCGAATGATCGTAAGTATTAGATAATATTTTGAAGATTTGTGACTTTATTACTAGGTGCTATGGTTATTAGGTTGAACTTAAAACTGTTCTAAACATTTCTCTCCGTGTGTTAGTAAACAAATGCAGCTGTAAAAGTATAATATATTCACGCGGACAACATTTAGCTTGGATTTTGTACGTGTCCCGATATCTATGATATTGTTGATAGAAGATTAACACATTACAATTAAGTGTAATAGGTTGGTGGTGCTTTATACATTTCACCACTATGTAGTAAAGTAATACACCTCAGTGATACATTCACCTGAAATTGTAACAATAAAAACAGTGTAATTTGAGCACGCAGAGATAGTGTTATTATAGAACATTACATATGCGCAATATCTCAATTATTTATTAATTATTGATTTAATTTCTAATAAAATTAAATCTAATGATACATAAATATCTCCAAATAATATCCCGTTGCGGGGCATAAAAACCTTAATGGCGGATGTACTCAACAAAATTAGATTATTTAATAAACACGCTAGTGGTGGTCAAAATCATTGTATGTATGTCATCTCACTGTTATTATGCAACAATGGCATAATACGCAGTAATTATCGTTAACAAAGACTGTTCCGCACTGACATTGACGATAGGCTTGCATCATCAATCACCATCATCGTCTCATATAATGTCCTCACTCTGGGGTCAAGTATTCCGGTAAAATTAAAAGGATTCAGACGTGCGTGATTCAAATCATAAACAAGCACGCGTGATCAGTGCGTATTATCAAAAGGTTTTCCTCTCGAAAACAGTTTCACTTAGCTACAGTGAACACAAATTTTTTGATGATATGATGAGGTTGTTGCAGCCTTTTGAGGCTACCAACTTAGTCCTTTTAAAAAAAACAATTTTTTTTACCTGTTTGCATCAAAACTATAAAAATAATAATGCGTTAAAAGTAGGCGTGAAATTGAAAATATTTGGTTTGTTTAAAAAAAAATATAGGTACCTACCGCAGCTATTTCGTTGTTTTATACTCTCAGTATAAAACAACTCTCAAATCTCGCAATACAGCGAGGCAATGCCGCCAGCATTCTTGGTACTCTACCACCAGGGGAGGTTTTTTATTTATTATTAATTATTTTTATTTACATTAATATACCTATGTAGGTAGTTTGTTTTATTTTAAATTGTAAGTAGGTTAGTATTAAATACATAAAGTAATTTATTATTTAAACATGTAAATATTGTTCATAAATATATTCCGATTCTGGGGTCGAATAATATTTATGAAGTTGTAACTTGGTAAATGTAAAATTATAACGTAAAATGTTAAATAATCGGGGCTTCAATAAATCCGTCACAACTATAATACAGGGTAAGTCTCGTGCTCTCGTGTTTACCAGGTCAAGGGATTTCAGACAACTTTCAAATAATAATATAAGAATTATAAGACTTTGTTAAAGGACTGAACCATTATATTTTTATTCCTATTTTATTTAAAGTTTTAGTTCTTACCACGTACTTTACCATTGAAATGGGAATACTAGTAAGATAAATATATAAAAACCCGAGCCAAGTATAGGTATTTGAAACGAACTACTCCTACACGAATTCAGCATTATATCAGCTAAAATTGTCGCATTGCAGTAATAATTATAATACTTAATGTGGCCCTCACTAATAGATACCTACTTATTATATTCCACCTCTACCAAGGAGGTCTAGGTAAGGTACATATAAATATATAATATAATAGCCTCTTTCTAAAACTTAGGTGAACTGATTAAATTTAGGTACGAGTACCTATTATTTGAACATAGTATGTACGATTTAAATTTTAACTACAATGTCAATAACATGACAGATACCTAATTACGATAATCTTTACGAATATAAGGTTACAATTTCAGAATGCGTTGCCTTTGTAAAGGACATGCTCGTACTCTTGCATTGCATTTCACGTGCCACTGTAAAATAGAATGGGTTTACCTTAACTTAAGCACACATTATAATCCGTTTAAAGTAAAACACTTTCGCTGGTGAAGGTCGCCTCTGGCTGTGCTTTGAATATTACGTTGTCAACATGCGCGTGCGACGCGCGGCGATGCGGTAATGTTTTCTATGAATACGTTCATACGTCGCCATTCTGTCATAATGAGATGAGCATATACATACACAATAAGACGTATTGAATGTGTTTGTACGTCGTGGGCGACCTTGAACATCCGCTAATTCATCACGAAACATAATTGTCATAGATCTTTTTTATGATAAGCATGTCACAATTTGTAATATGTCGTGACGACTATGTATTTGAAATTCGATTTACTATACCACATAAATGAGCAAAAATAAATGCAAGTATGTAAAATAAAGCATTCTAGAAAGCTGAAATTATATATCTAAGCAAGTATTTGTACACACACAACAAAAAAACTTGGAACTTTTATCCCTCAACCCCATATACTAGCGGATGGAAATTTGTATTTGTATTCCGCAAATTTTGCTAGAAGAGGTCTGAAAATTAATATAAGGACTTATTGTTGTTAATAATACAATAGATATTTCAGGATTCACACCCATACAAACTTCCATCCCGAAGTTCCCCATACAAACGATGTGAAATCCCTCCAAAAACATTTTCATTTAAAAGTTTCGGGGGAAATAAATCGAACTAGCTAGGTTTCATTTATAGAAAACGTTGTGTAAAAAAATAACGAGCAAAGCTCGGTCAGCCAGGTACTAATATTGAACACATATTGATTTTCCATTATGGTACCTACATATTTACAGTTGTTTCCCATAATTTCAATATTACAGTTACATTGTCCAATGCCCACAGCCGCGTAGCCGTGATGCATGTCCGTCCAGCTGCCGTCAAACCACAAATGTTCGCATATTTACCAAGCTGAGAAAACTGAATAGTTAAATTCACTGTAGGCAAATTCCTGGCCGCCATAAGAACTTACGATCCATTGTGCTGACCATTTGCGACAAAGTAAAGCCGGATGGACCGAGCACAAATGCCCTCTATTTGCCTTCCTGTCGAGGGAAGGAATTTTATTCGAAACATCACACTTGTTTCTGATAAAGCCAAATGTTTCTGCAACACTATATTTAATTCTGTGTGGCAAAATGTTGGCACTAACTTTTTATAAGCTAGGTATATAGGTATATTAGGTTATACGAGTGATAACCTTCAGCGGATCAGAAAAATAGGATTTAGTTAAGACTGCAGGATTTTTTACGGAAATAAGTAGGTATGCTTGTTTGGTGAGGTGCCTGTTGGTACGCGGTTACCGTAGCTTATTAGACGCGATATACGCGGGCTGCGCGGGCACCACCGGGCACAGATTACCTATTACCCAGAGTCAAAGATTACTTATTACCCGGATACTATAAACAATCGATTAGTTAAAATCAACTAATCGAGTGTAAGAGAAAAAATGTATGTATTTTATTTACCCTGTTGCTACACTAATCTATCCATACAGGGTTTGAACGATGGTTGCAGGGCTGAAAGAGTTCATCTATATTGCTTAAGAAAGCATACATATATAAAGCTCATCCAATAAACAAGTATTACTTAACCAAAATTCAAACCCCTAGGGAATTCCAAGATACCTTTCAACACATAAACAGTTAGTATGATATAATCTAATATCATACTAACTGTTCCCCGTGGTTCATGGGTTAGTCTTCAAAACCGGCGCGCCAGCGGCAGCGTTTGAAAAAATCTTGCGGTTTTCTATGCATCTAATCTAATAACGATTACATAGTTCAACATTAGCGTTACGGTCAGTTACTTTTACTACTGGAGTGGAGTGGATGGAGTTGAGTCAAGGCCAGGCAGGCTGGTCACATTACCGACCGGCTTCGTACTTACCTAATGGTTATGCGTGCAAATAATCTCGACACTAGAATATTTCTTTTGATCGTAACTACGTGTTTACCCACAGCTTACATAGGTGCTTTAAATGCACTATAAATGTATAATACCGCTACTTTATAAATACCGTTTCATTGATATCTGCATTTTGATTTATTTTGAGATCGAACAATGTTTTTGTGAAATAAATAGTACATTATTATGATACAAGTGTGCTATGTTGGTCATTACACATGGCGAGCGAGAGTTATTGTCCGGTAAGGTTGGAGCAGCCATCAGAGGCTACCAACTTTAGTCCTTTAAAAAAAAAAAAAAAAAGAGCGAGAGTGATAAGCGAGCCGAGTGAGTAGATAATTATCAATGCACACGCGTTTCATACGACGTTTTTCAATACACTTGCGAGGAAATAAGTTAAAATTTCATGTAAACAAATTTAAGACTATGACTTGAACTTTACTTGACAAGAAAATAATACATAAAGAATACAACATTTTTATATTGTTCAACTTGACACTGGCAAAATACACAAAGTGTGATGCCAAAAAGGAAAAACAAGTCAAACTGAGGTCATCCACTAACGCAAACTTAACTAATCAAGGGCAAGAAAAGCAATCATAGGCCTATTAAAGTAATTTTCTTAGGCCACTTGACCTAATGACTTATGAAAACAAATAAATTATGGTACCGCAACTAGTTTAATTGAGTTGATATCAAAGAGAGTATAATACTATGTTTGATATTAAGGTGGAGGCGTCGGTTGGAGCGCGAAATTAAAATTTTATCACGCTTTTTGCAAATTGCAGCTCAGATATAGGTCGTAAGTTATCAACATGTTATTTGCGACAAGAATGGTAGTATATTTACTGATTAATAACAAAATAAATCATCAACATATTCCTCTAAGGTATATTAGTAACATTTTGATGAAATAGTCGTATATGTCAGTAATATACCATTTTTACCATATAAGTAACATTTTCATGAAATAGTCTTATATGTCAGTAATATACCTTGGAGGAATATGTTGATGATTTATTTTGTTATTAATCAGTAAATATACTACCATTCTTGTCGCAAACTTGTTGATAACTTACGACCTATAACTGAGCTGCAATTAGCAAAAAACGTGATAAAATTTGAATTTCGCGCTCCAACCGAACGTTCCTCCTTAAAAATAAAATATCATTGTTTCGTTACACCTTACGATGGTTCGGAAGTTTAGTATTTTTTAAATTACATTAACCGTTAAAGCATTTATGCTAGTTACACTTTAAATTACTTGATGGAAGACACCTGAGGCGATCGTGAGAGCCATTTTTAAATAGCCGGCTCCGAGGCGCCATCGCCATGATGGAAAATCTATGTTATTAATCACACATCTGCATATGGATTATTAAATCGTGTTTTGTAGAGGTGACCCAATTAATTGCATCGAAGCTAGCGTGCTTTGCCTTCGCATCGGGAATAGAGTCGCAGATAAGTTTAATTTATCCCACAGTTTGTAGATACCAATCTAAATAACGAGGATCGCATACAGATAAACGTTGATGAGAACACCGCGAATTGATTGGATAACCAATATTTTCTTCCTCGCCAATCGACAAGGAATTGCTTTTTATGCTTCTTTCTGTACCACGGACCAAAGAACGAGACCATTACCAAACCCAAAGCACTTCATACGTACGATCGAACTAATTTACTTAACTCCGCTGTGATTTACGCACAAATAAAAATTACACAATAAAGTTCAGGCACAAAGCCACGGACGGAAACCCACGCGCGAGATTTTTAGGAAAAGTAACTTACCTGTAGCTAAAAATCGTTTAGAAATAAGAAAGACTTATTAACGGAAAACCTATGTATATAGATAAGATAAATTATTAATTATAGGAAATAAATAATATACCTATACCTATGCTCATGTATTTTTATTTAATTATGAATCACTTCGTCACATGTTCATCTCAAAAATATATTTGATTAATTACACGGTAGGTAATGAATAAAAGATGCGTCAAGAACGACCGTCGTTATTGCACGAAGCACTTATATATAGTATTTCCATAAATTTATTACCAATTTACCTTGCGCTAACAAACGCAGTAAGTACTTATACCTAAATATTATAACTGTTATGAAGTTTATAGCTAGTACATTACGTACCTACCTTAATTAAAAAGTTAAAGCTTCACGATGTTTAATAATAGTTATTAAATTGAGATGAAAATTCCACATGTAGGCAAGACTCATGAATACAATTATTTGTGAACAATGTGAACAACAGAAATGTAATTACTACCTAGACGTTACTTTGCTGAAGTGATCGGTCCCCTTCATTCGCATTTTCATAAATTAGATTTAGGTTTTATAGAATGTTGCGAGTTTATATACAAAACTAGCTGACCCGGCAGACGTTGTCCTGCCCTGAAAACAAAAATAAATTTGGGACCTACCTACCTACCCCTACCTACCTCTACCTACCCCTACCTACCCCTACCTACTCCTACCTACCCCTAACTACCCCTACCTACCTCTACCTGCCCCTACCTACCCCTACCTACGTTACCTACCTACCCCTAGCTACCCCGACCTACCCCGACCTACCCCTACCTATCCTATGTCCTTCTCCTGGTTCTAAGCTACCTCCCCATCAATTTTCAGTCAAATCAGTTCAGCCGTTCTTGAGTTATAAATGGTGTAACTAACACGACTTTCTTTTATATATATAGATTCAAGGTTCCTTGACTGATCACCGATTGACATATCACAGCCGAAGCCACTGGTCTTAGAGATACAAAATTTAGAGGATGTGTTCCTTTTCAACTCCATCTCATTATGAAAGGATTTTTCGAAAATCGGAGTGGATTTGAATAATCGATTATAACAAAAAGGATACATAAAACCTCTTTCAAATAACAACAAAATTAAAATGGGACCACCTTGGCTATACTGAACCCAACGCAAAAGGAATTTTTAAAATCGATTCATAAGCAAAAAAGTAATACGTGAACGAACATAAAAAATAACACAACCGAATTGAAAACCTCCTCCTTTTTTTAAATCGGTTAAAAATCTTTTCTTGAAGGGAATTCAATTTTAAGGGGATAACGGGTAAAACCGCGTGAGGAAAGCTAGTTAAAGAATATGTAGATAAGTGCTAAATGGTCCTTTGATTTGTTGCAGAAGCGGTATCAGAAGTCGGCGCCAGCGCGGCGCCCACCTCCACACGCCTGCTGATGAAAGAATAAATTGTGATGCTGGCTCCAACACGACCGTACAGGAAACTGCGTCCTAGAGGACGGCGAAGGACGTTATAACAACATAATTTTTAGTTTCATAAGTGAAAGTGCCTAAACCATTAAAAAATAATGGGTAACCGTCGTAACTTTATTTTTAGAGTGAGCATCGTAATTAACATCGCCGTACTATTGTACGCGGCAATGCACCTGTCAGGGAGCCCCGCTCCCGGGGTCGAGTGGGTGCCGATTACCGTCGATGGTTCGGAGAGGAGCGCTGAGATGCGCTACCTTAATCCGAGTGATATGCAATACGATAACAACACGAGATCGATCGAATCTAGTGTCAGAAACTTCGAAGAGTCTACGTCACAGAAAACGCCATCGACGATGCCTTCCACTAACAAGACTGCCTCGAGCACCGCGTCCATAGCAGCGCCTTTGGAAGGAGATATGGGAAATGAATCGGCACTCGATATAGTCGATGAGAATGCTCTGTCTGAAGCGACTCTGGCGCGCCTGCGCGCTTTACTTGTATGCAACGATAGAGACTTTCTTCCTAAAACACTTCAACGTGGAGAATTTTGGGTGTTAAAGAATTTTATACGCGCTGACCATGGACAAATACAGTGTCATGAATCTATCACCTACTCAACGCATGCTGGCTTCGAGTTCCTAGACAACGTACTGCCTCTTGTAGAAAGGTAATACTGTTATTATTATCTATAGGTTTATATCAGACCACAAACCATTGATTAATGAAGGTGATAAACATACAAAGTCTAAAAGAAACCCGTTGTATGCAGTATTGCACCTTCTGGAATACATCGTACAAATGTACCACAAAATTTATACTTTATTGTGGTTTTCAAACGACTTCAAAAAGGAGGAGGTTCTCAATTCGTCGGAATCTTTTTTTTTTTATGACCCGATTACTCGAAGACGCCTGTACCGATTTGGAAAATTATTTTTTTGTTTGGAAGGATATACTTTACAGTTGGTGCCCATGGTCATCAGGTCAGGATCTGGTGATGGAATCCTGGAGAAATCGAGGGAACTCTTCAAATTTTATAGGGACTTACAATGTTTTTCATATACTTTTTAATGCTATTCAGGTATTTGCGTCTGGTAGTCATCATTTACGTTGCTGAGCTGATGATGGAAGGTACAACTCCTTAACGGTTAGGAGTTACGGATAATTCTTTCAATATTATATGACCTTTTAGACCGTTAGTTATATCATTTGATGTAATGATGGAAGGGACAACGATAGCTTATACTAGGTCAGTGATAAAACATTTTTGACCGTTAGTTATATCATTTGATGTGATGATGGAATGTACAACGATAGCTTATACTAGGTCAGTCATAAAACATAAGACACTAAAAATTGAAAAATAAAAGACTTTTAACAAAAAATAGAACCGAAATAGAACATAGAACATTTTCGCTGACTTCAAAACAATGGCAGGTTGATTAGAATTCCTACATGGTTATTTTATGCTTTTTAGTGTTTTGAAGTCAGTTCTATTTTTTGTTAAAAGTTTTTATTTATACAGCTTATGTAACATTTCTTAGAGTTTTATGTGCTAAGTCCATGCAATGCCAAGACGCGTGGTATCTTTGGTAGCTGACACGAGTCTTTGTGTAATATCTATAGCTAGCTAGCTATTGAATGAAACAACGCTTGTCTTTCCGCCTTTTGTTTCGTAAGTCTATTGATTCATATATGGATCTATAATACGAGTCATTAACAATATCTCTAATGTGAATTTGAACAATAAATAATCGTTATGCTACTGTTAATTAAGGTCACAACATAATGCCATTTTTTGCATTAGTTATCTTCATTAATTCAATTTCAATAATTATGATTTAATATAAACAAAACACTACTGGTGTATTTTACCTACAAAAAAAAAATTTGGAACAACTTTCATCTGTTGCCTTGACAGTCGACAAACCGACTAGGTACCTATTTATAGTTTCACTTGCACTCGATATCTAGAGTATTTTAAATTATTTTCTTATACAAAATTTATTGCAAGGTTTTCTCACGGTATCTGTTAACAGTTTTAGTAATATGACTTAATAATTGCCTCTCCTCGATACAGCATGGTACTAAAGCTTGCACGTATACAGCCTGTTTCACTGCACCTAGATAAGATATAGTATGTATACACAAGATAGAAAATTACTTTTGCAAGCTACATATCCATTATAAAGCTTTATCTAGATCTACATTACTGTCATTAACTAACGCTTCACTGGGTGATTGACCTTGATCGCAGTTCTTTTATAATTTGCGTCGAGTAAAAATATCTCTTGGCATTATTATTAAAGTCAGTTTATTCTAGTTTTTTATTTAAAATCTGAAAGTAGGTATATCGTTTTTTTATTTGCCGGACTATAATGTTAACCTTCATGTGTACCTACTCATATTCTGATACAACAAATCGAATGGTAAACGCACCAATTGATTTCAATAGGTGGTTAGGCTGGACTGAATTAAATTGATGTATGAATTGTATGCGAGACTCCATCACTCATGCGCAGAATTGTATTCTATTTCTAAGCATGTTATGTAATATATTATCTGTTCTTGTTATGAATAATACATACTCTACTAAAGCTTTACATGATCTATAACCTTCTTTATTGAAATTTGCTGCGTCTCTCTTTCATTTCTAATAAATCTGTTTGAACAACTATTCGGACAATCGATCAAATGATTGTACAATGCTCTGAATGAAATTGACAAGTAAAGCTTTATAATTTTGCAACTCTATGCAGGCAAAGGTTACACAACTTTGGGTATACAATAACGGATAGCATGGCCATATAATTTAATCCAAAATCATTCATCATAAGTAATGAATAGATATTAAAAGGTTACAGTGACGTTCGGTTACAAAATTAAATTACACTGACCCCAAATTGTTTCTACACGCACGCACACCTTTATTATAATAATTATTTAACCATAAGATATAATTTTATGATACTTAACTAAATGGAAAATTTATCTTTGAACGCGATAATCTCAGGAACTAAGTACTTACCAGTTACATACAATCTTGTGAATGCAATAAAAGCTAATTATTGTCATACATCCGGCAAAATTATGAATGACACGAATAGTTTCATATTTTTTTATTCTATAAGTATAATTAACAATTTACTTTACGTATAAACAATATTAGCCGTTTCCAGCGGTTTCACCCGCGATCCTGAGCTAAAAAATATCCTATAGTACCTACTTACTCACATATAATGTAGCCAAATAAATTACCGTGATGTAAGTAGCTTCCTATTAGCCTATATATTATTTATTCTTTGCTATTAGTGAAAGATTTGTAAAATCGAACCAATAATACCGGAGATTACCTCCTACGCTACGTCCGAACCGTGGTCTGAACAGACAATGTTTACCTCTTTATAATTTTAGTGAAGATAGTGTAAATCAACCGTGTTTAAAAACGGTTTCACGGTAACCAGACTAAACGGCCTCGGCATACCATAAAGCCCCAAACGCATTTCATTTAAAAAAAGAACAAAATCAATTTATTTAACGTAACAATTTGATGTTTTTCTGTTATTTATAGTTAAATGTAAATCGTACTATAAAAGTGAAAGTTAGTTTGAATATGAAAATGTTACTCTTTCATGCAAAAACTACTAAACGGATTATAGATCATACCCTGGAATAACTGTAAGCTACTTTTATCCCGGGAACACGGGTGAAACCGCGAGGGACAGTAAGTTTTACATAAAACTATCATAAACTTATTTTATGAGTTTTCTTGCTTCTATTTCTAACTTGAACACAAACTTTCGTGATGGAACGCTTTTTTTTTCTCAACCGAACACTTAGAATTACTATCCCAAACAATGAGGAATACCAACAAAAAAATCTAATTAGTCCGTCAGTTAGATTATCAAAAAATATTGGATACGTATTTTTTATTTTGATCCGAAAACAAAAAATAACGAAGATACAGTGCGTTAAAATTTTCCGGTCTGCAAAAAGTGTACTAAAAAGTAGTTGTACAATGACGTCACAAGCCCCAATCCTGCACTTTGATGGGACTTATCTTTGTAATTTCTTATGGATTTGATAAAATAAAAAATACGTATCCAATATTTTTTGATAATCTAACTGACGGACTAATTAGATTTTTTTTGTTGGTATTCCTCATTATAATGATAAAAAAATAAATAATGCTTGCATGGGTGCATTATATTTTAATTTAAGGGTAAATGGTGGTGTAAAACAACTATATACTGCCACACACGACGTTTAAGATTTTCTTCTCTGTAATGGAATACATTTGCAATGATAAAATTACTGCATTTGCACATTTAAGGACACTTAATTAGTACTCTGTTAAGATTTAATACTCCTCTTATAATTGCAAACTCTTTCTTAACTTTATAGCTAAGTCTAATTTAAAGATTATAGTTATTCTCTTTCAAGTCTTCAGTAATGTGCTGGTTGTCAAACAAATAGGTATCGCGTTTAATAACCGGCAAAAAATATTAACAATTACATTATTTACTTTACTGGTAACACATAGATAGATATAGGATGTCAAACTCTTGTCAAAAGTGGCTACCCGACTACAGGAAAAGTCTTCCAGGAGTATTTTTTTAGTCTTGCTTATTTTATTTACGCATGACCGCCGTAGCGCCTAAATTACCTACTCATCCATTTTTGATGAATAAATTTGTAAATAGAATCGTTATTATAGTCCAGGTAATTTAGGCTACACTTTTTACCCGACTACGACTTTACTAATTTATTTTTTCGTTTATACAGGTCATCAAAAATATTTATTTGAGTGGAAAACAACACTAAAATATTTTCATCCAAATAAAAATCATTTCATCCAATAATCAATATTCGGCCTAAAATACCCATTCAAATCAGCCTGTATAAACCAGATGTATTATCTTATCCTGTGAATCATGTTGCTGTAGTAATACCTATCATAATGATAGGTACTAATATTATACAGCTGCATGATTAAATCGTTTTGTAGCAACTAGGAGTAATCAAGCTGGTCAATTCACCCACGAGCACGACAAGAAAAAATTACATTGAAATATTATACTAATGCATCCGTCCACCGAGTTCATTAGAGCCGATAAAAATGTTATTTGAATAAGTAATGTTATTTTTATTGCAGTAGGTAGGTATGGTCAGATCAACATGATCAAAACACTATATAGAAACAAGTAAATAATCTGACACTAATCTAGACTCTACTCTAAACTTCGGATGCACTCGGTTTTGAAAACATAATTTAGGTACATTTTGGCGTAAAAAATCCGTCGTTTTAAAATTTGAATATATCCGCGGCGCGGAATATATTGACACCCGCCCGCGCAATAAAGACGAATATAACGACATAATCATTGATCAAAATCGGTTCAGCCGAGCCGATCGAGAGTCATACAGGTCAAAGGTATTTTTGGCTTCGCCGCATTCGGGTAATAAAAATTAACTTTCAGACAAAAATTACTTTCGCTTTTGTAATAGATACTTATTACTGTGATTCAGTATCATAAATATTGCATAGTACCTCTATTATATATCAGGATCAGAGACGTGTCATGCGTAACTATAAGTGGTGTCCTTTAACAAGGTTAGAGGACAAACGATCCATTGGTGACATTAACAACGTCAACAACGCTCCAACTATGCGCCAATGACATTTGACCGATGAACAAATCTCACCCGCGTATGGCTGATTGGCGTTATTACCCATGCAATTATGGTTGGTTCCTTATTTTTTTTTTTATGTTATTTAACTCAATTTATTTAAAGGCCTTATTTAAAAGTTATACCTATTATATTACGTCTAAAGATTGATTGATCGTGCCAATAACAAAAATTAAAAAAAAACGAATTCAACAAAAAGTTGATTTGTATAATTTCCGTTGGGTTCAAGGAAGACCAATGTTTTAAGGTTCCGTAAATAGAAGTTGAGAACGGAAACTATACTAAGTCTAAAGACCTTTGATTTTGTATCGTTGAATACATGTTACGATGTCAGTATTTTTTGAACCGAGATTGAGTCGAAATAGAGTAGCATTTTGTTAAACATAGAATAAATGTTTGTTCCTATATTTTGATACGTTACCTACAAATAGGTACCAAATAGAAGTTATTCGTTCAAATAAAGCCACAAAATCCGAAGTAGGTGTGGGAGTCCGACACGCACCGGTTATTATTTAATCAAACGATTTTGGAAATAAAATTGCAATACTTGAATGATTTATCGATATTAAAAAGCCATGTCGAATTCTAAGCGTGTTAGAAGCTTTTAAAATACGAAAGTCAAGGTTACTTAACCGTTATAATCATGTAAAATAGCTTAATCAATTGCACAAAAGGTAAAGTGGTTTAGATGAGCGACATAAGCCACGAATGCCAACTGAGTATCTCCAATCTAAAGTATTTAAGACTAAATTTTAAGTGGCGTTTCAATATTTGGCCATTAGTAAAGCTAAAAATATAGTATACTGTTGCCAGCTGTTGTACAGCTATTTTGATTGTTAGCGAAGCATCAGATCAAGCCAATATCACGGAACAAAATTACACAATGACTTATATAATTTCCTTGAATCAATCGGCCATAATTTCATTATAATTTTATGATATCTTTATTCGAATTCTTATTCGAATATTGTGGCTATTTTTAACCGACTTCAAAAAGGAGGAGGTTTACAATTATTTTTATACTTCACAGGTGGACCTATGGTCATCAGGTCAGGATCGGATAATGGGATCCTGGAGAAATCGAGGGAACTCTTAAAATTTTATAGGAATTTACAAAGTTTTTCATATATTTTCTAAAGCTATTCAGTATTTGCGTCTGGCAGCCTTAATGGTTAGGAGTTAGGGGATAAATCTTTAAAAATTAAAGGAACAATGATGGAAAGTACAACGCTAATTTGCTTATCTTAGGTCTGTGACACATCTTGAGAGTAATTGAAACTGAAAATTGAAAAATAAAAAAAAATACAAAAAATAGAACCCGCTTCAAAACACAAATACTTTCCTATTTTTTGTTTATTTTTTTATATTGCAATCCGTTCGCTAGATCCATAATAAATAATAATCTACCACTCGCACCGCGCCTCAACTGTTTGTTTTACGTGCGTACGCACTGGCCCCGTTTCGTAGCTTGGCTACGGGCTCGCCACTCGTACGGATTTACGGATGAATACACAAGCACACTTTCCTATTATATTTTACACAATAATTTAATCGTAATAGCGCTCGAGGTTATTTATCTTTATTCATAGAACGGGAACAGTAGTGCGCAGTTTGTTCCTTACATTTTCATGGGAACCTAATTTTCGTGTTAAATATTTTAGCAGGAAATTGTAGTTTTATTTCTGTAACAGACTTTTTATAATGAAATGGATTCTTCATTGAGGTGTTTTAAAAAAAATATTAGCTGAAGGTAGATGCTTGCTTCATAAAAAAAATAGTAGCACGATTCGCGACTATAAATGACGTCAAATACGTTAGCAGAGTGCTCTTAATTAAATCGTTGCTTAAATCATGGCCCATATGAATGAGTGTAAGGCACGCAATGTGGATAGCTGACTGAATATCTGCGAGTCGTCGAATAACTATGTAAATTGTGAACCGGTCCTCGTTCATCTCTAGTTTCCACGACGAAAAGTGAAAATGCGCGCATCGAGGTGTGTTCTGTTTACACGGAAGTGGTAATATACTCTTCGAGCGATCACCGATTCTGTCATTGCATCACTTCTAAGAAATTGAAAATCTTCGATTTTTTTTCTAAATATCAGAATTTTCATGGATCTAATAACAATTTTGAGATTTTTATAACTTGTGATATTAATTTGGAAAGCACAATTTTATCTACATTTATTGCTAAAGACTTAGGTACTGAAAGAGCTCTTTATTTTTAATAATATTTTTAAAGACAATGGTCATTATGGTTCATAAGAAATATATATAATATATATTTATGATTTATAAACGCTTTTAGGTATGCATTGATACTAAAACACTCTGTTCATCAGTGAAAACTCATATAAAATGCATTCAGTACTTTTGGAAAAAATCAACAGCTTATGACTAAATTATTGCATAAGCTCTACGCTACGCTAATTGTTTACTTTTACACAACAGACTCTTAAACTTTTTCTTTACATTAGGCACTTAAAACATCTCATACCTAGAAGGTACTTTCATGAATCGCGTAAAGTAAACACATTAAAATAATATGTTTATTATCTAATTTGGCTGAGAAAGTGGTATTTTTCACCTTTTGAACCAAAAGATGACAACTAAGTAGGTAAAGTACACAAGTAAATTAACAACACGACTTCTGAACTAATAAAATGTTTAGGTACTGACCTTTTTGAGAATTTTATATTTTACTGTCTGTCACCAGGCATTAGGTAGGTAGGTATCTAACACCCTTCTATATTAGTTCTAGAATTTAGAAGTAAATGTAATTAACATATTGCCGGAAAATATTACACTCTGTATTTTCGAATACCTAGTCGTGTAAATTGGGAGGCATCCCATCTCTCTGTACCGCGTCGTAGAAGGAGTAATATACTATTGCATAGTATATAATAGTAGGAAAATTTATATCTGTATATTATAGTATATTTATAAATTTGTATCTGAAGGAAATTGTATGGACTGAAAATGAAAGTAAGTTCGTAAAAGTATCTCTACCCACACACTGATAATAAAATATGATATATATATACATACACCTACACTACATATACCTACATTTCAGATAATCCTAATCCAAACTAATATTGGAATTTATTTGTATTGATTTAAATATTATAGGTAAGTTTTAGGCTATCTGCATGCTTTTCATCGTGATAGTTTCAGAGGTTTCGGAAAGTGGTAATTAAAAGACAGAGTTACATTAATTATAATTATTTCTTGGGTCGTGTTTTGGTGCGTCAGTGAGTTCCAACAAAGCTTTTATTCACACAGTTTACTCAATATCTAACTCATTCAAAGTGTCGTCACGCCAGCGCCATGAAGAAATTCACGTTCACTAGGTAAACATCAACCAGTTACGAAAACCGGAGAAGCTCTTACATTAATAACATGAATTGATTATACCTACTTTAGTATGTTATGACATCTCTGCTACCATTTTTAGAATAATGTTATTATATTTTCAATAATAATCTTTCTGCAAATCAATGACAACCAAAAAAAATACTAACACATACCAACTTATAATATTTTGATAATTTTAGCAAAGTTTATATAGTTTTAGAGAGTGGAACACAAGTTCTGTCATATAATTTCAAATTCTTGCTTATCTCGTATTCTGTAAATCCTTGGTCAACTGCTAATATGAATCACTTTATATAATAGTTTCATATATTACCGAATCCTCATTAGTTAACATGACAAAATTGGGAGCACTTTCTCAAAGTCCAGTTGCAAACATTTCTGGTCTAAACCACCTATAGTTACCTTATTATCGGACTATCTTCTCGGTGGTCAACCAGCCCACCATACTTTGCTCAAAGCTACTGCATCGTATCGAATCAACTTGCAATTGTTGCTACGACCACTTTCGCTGCACTCTCTCACCACTTCATCCAGTTACACGTAATTTAATACAATTATCACTCCGGGAACTATTGATCATTCCTGTCGTAACCTAGCGTTCGGTACAACAACGGTTATTGTAATTAAAATCCTGATCGCATGTAATAAGGTCGTTATTTTATTGATTTCGCTATAAGGTTGTTAAAACCAGTTCTGTCCATAGAATCGCCACGTGTTCGACTGTGTTCCAATTAAACATAAGTGATACTTCCGAGTAGTAAAGCAATATTTTCATATAGGAGTACCTATTTTAAATTATATTAATATACTTAATAAGGCAAGATCAAAGCGCTTATAATTGAAATACATAATTAAGCTGATATTAGGGACTGAAGAGCGGACCGCACACAACGGAAAACTTGAGGAGTGGTTCGCGTGAGCTCCGATCCGACATTGAATAATGAGAAATCTAGAAATGGCACGAAATTGAAATAGTTAGGTATGTTTTATTTTAATGAAGCTCAAATGTGGGCCAACCGTTGTAAGTACCTAGCTGATTACAGAATGTATGGGAAGCTATAAGTTAGACATATGAAATGTTTATAGCACAGGGTACGTTTCCGTCCAATCAAATAAGATATTTGAATTTCTGAAGTTGAATATACATCGTGTACAGAGAAAATGATGGCTAACTGTAATTTGGATTACCGTCGAATGTATGCGTCATAAAGCTGGGTATTAAAGTTGTTTTACTCCAGACAAAGGTGATTTATAGTGCTAGCCACCGCCGTAAACATGTCAACAACATCTACTTTAATCGACTACAAAGACTTTATGTTTTATTAAGCTGAGCTAGGAACTAATCACGTCTTACATTTATGTTAACATCACATTAACCATTATCGTGTATGGGCCGATGACGCTGGTAGGTAAATGCAACTGTATATTTTTAAAATAGGTACATTATTAAAAGTAATTTGATGCTGGTATTATGATTGTCGAAATTCGTGCATGTGTTTTGATGCATTCAGTGAGAAGCGAACGCGTTGCGACGAGTCGGGCAGGTGTACGTGTATGGAGGCAGGTTGCGTTGCGTCGCAGCATAGTGTGCTCGCGTGAGGCCTTGCGGTCAACCCAGATGAGCCAAGTGCACCGTCTCCCATTACGGCATCACCATCTCTGTACTGTTATCCGCATAGCGACTGCGGTCACACATGTAGGTCGAGCACTTGAACGTGAAATTAAATTTATGGTTTGTAAGAATTCCATTACTAATTGTGACCGGACCGTGCCGGGGCATGTATTACGAGATATGGATATAGTATGGTAAAATCGACTTCTAAATACAAAGGTTTGCAACGATTTAGATACGTATTCCTTTGAATACTAATTAGGGACTGTTCTAAAGTCATAGGTGTGTTTCGACATCAATTTATTTATGTAGACGTGTGTCTAATAAGTAAAAAAAAGATATAAATGTACAAAGACCGACATACATATTATGTGTACCAAATGTCAAGTTAATTCAGTCCAGTTTTTTTTGTTCCGTTTTTTTCTTTTGATTTCCGGATCCCTTTTAGCTGTGACTTGTTGTGATCAATTAGCAATTAGAAATGAAAATGTAATATACAAAACAAGTAAAAATTGATAACACATAGTTCTAGAGTAAAAGTGGTGTTCAATTCCCTGACATAGGGGAAAGACCCCATTCATCACTTGAAATCACTTGTAATCCGTTTTTGACTATCGATCACATCGAACCCTCATTCAACTGAAGCACCTACCCAACTATAGTCACGTAGTTACCTAGGGGATGACAATGCACCTACATTAGGTATATATATACTACCGGTGATGCTCGACTAAGTACCTACTAATTCACAACTAAAACGAACGAACAAGAATGGATTTTTAAAATTATGAGTTGCTGAATTATTATATTTTTCAACACATGAATCGGATACATACGAATATTTCTTCCCCTGTGTATGACGTCACTAGCATTCGAATGCAAGTTTGTGTCAAAAAATCTGTGAAGATTTTGAACAAACGAACATTACATAGGACTGGATTTTAGGTATGCATTAAACCAGTCCACAATGGGTGGTTCCCCATATGCTTATCAGTATACAGTTATCAGCAAAATAAATGTGAATTGCGTTTCTGTACATAACTAATGATAATATAGAACAATATATTTTATCAATACGGGAACGGAAGCAGGATATCAAATAGGTAATTATCATATACATTTACATTATCAGATATTATTATAATACTAATATTCACTTACATTTTTTTTATCAGATGCTTTCAACATGTTTGATAAGGATTTCGCCACCTGTTCATTCTTATATGCTTGTTATTCATTGTTACTAATATGTTACTTAGAAGAAATTCGGCTAAAATTAATCAGCCACCATAATATGAACGTAAGTAGGTATAGTACATCGTAACGTGATGACGTCAATATAGGTCATCAAAGCTTTGTATAGAGTTTCATAACATCGTCCTATTTTAGATTATTATGATGATTTAGGGTTTAAAATTAGAAGACATCTTAAAACAAGTCTTTTTTTGTTCCAATATATTATATACCTACCTATAGGCTGATTTTTTATCACCACCTTCCAAATTTTCAGGGATGTTCAATGATCTGTATTCATCATTTTATGAACAATTCGGAAATCACGATAAAAACTTTTCATACATTTTGACCGAACCAAGATTGATGTTTTGTATGAAAAGTTTTTCTAGTATGTATAGGCCTGTATTTGAGCACAATGGTCAGTGATGATGTGGCCGATGGTGGTAAGCACACAAAGGCTGCTGTCGGAACACACCGGAAGGTGCTTGGCGACAGATTTTCAACTTCAGGGGGTGGCGGGTACTACAAAGTACCCTACCACCGTGATATTTCATTCATAATGGACGAAGGTGTTGAAGGTGTTGTTGATTAAAACATTAAGTCCGTCTCGGAATCGTCCCTCGCGTCGTGTGAGGAATTATTTAAACGACGATTAGATTCAATGTAAAAAGACAATTAAGTACCTCGTCATACAGCCATGCCATTAGCGTGTAATGTGACTGGATTTTTAATTCAGTGTTGAATTGCACCTAACATTATCTATTGTGTAAATAATGTTTAACATTTCCAAGGTAAATGAGTTCAGCACGAGGACGTTATTAGTTACAGTCAGTGTAACAAAAACATATTCCAATTTAATCGATGATCGATGCGTCACAGTTTTATGGTTAACAAATTGGAATAATGGCGATATAAATTGTTACATTAATTGTGAGCTATTAATATATGAGTTTGATAAGGCGAAATACGAAAATTATTATGTTATGTTTAAAATATTAGTTAAAATTATAATAAACGAAACTAAATTTAATCTATGCCACGTATCGTATGTACATACCAACATAAATCACATTATTATATAAGTTAGTGGCAGCTGAGCATTATGCAGCTGATTTAATATTATATTAATGTGTTTACTTATATCTTGTTAGTAATTTTATACTAATAAAACATGTAAGTGAATTATTAATTCTTATTGAAAAACAGACAGACAGACGCACGAGTGACCCTATAAGGGTTCCGTTTTTTTTCTTTTGAATTTCGGAAAGCCGTACTCAGAGACGTTAAATAGAATTAAATGACTGATTAAACTATATCCATCTTTGTTTATTCATTACCTATAGAAAGAGACAGGCTGAGAAATAATCAATCATTAAACTTAAGGGTATACCTTCGGTTTGAGCGCGAAATTCAAATTTTATCACGTTTTTTGCAAATTGCAACTCAGTTATAGGTCGTAAGTTATCAACATGTTATTTGCGAGAAGAATGGTAGTATATTTACTGATTAATAACAAAAGAAATCATCAACATATTCCTCCAAGGTATATTAGTAACATTTTCATGAAATTCAGTAGAACGTTCCCCCTTAATTGACGACTCTGAGTGCGACCGTTACACAGTAATGCCAGCTGTTATCATTTACATAAGTATGATTATAGTTCTGTATGTAAATTATATTACAGGAAACACGTCATATATAATAATATGTACACGAGATTGTGTAATAATAGATGTACACTCCGATAAACTTTCAGTGCAAAATAAATTCATTCCAGTTACTAAATTGATACCATAATATTTCGAATAAACGTTCTCCTCCTCCTTGTTTATTGCTATGAGAATTTTGAAATAGAAAAACTGAAACAAATCTCAGCGAGACGGATACAAACTGTTGCCTAATATTATTATGAAAATTAGATTTTAAAGCATGATCTTCAAAATCTAGGTATATTCTCTCTGCCTAGGTATATTCTAGGTATTTACCTACTTATAAACATCTACATAAAATTATCATCAGAATCTACATCATCAGGCTCTATTATAAATATAAGCTTTGTTTTGGCGGGTATGTGCTCTATACCTATATACCTATCGAATGCCGTGATCAAGGTCGCGAGTTCAAATCCTCCAATGAACTTGAGCTTTCGGTAAAAGAAAATATCGCGAAGAAACTTGCGATTGAAAGCCAAACTGCCTTGTCAGCTTAGTGTATTTACCATTATAAATATCCTGGGACATTCTTCACACACGGAATAATGAAATTAACCATGTGCAAAATAATATGGCCATAAAAAAATACAAAATAACTCACAGGAATCATTTCTTATTTCAAATGTTGTGAATCAAATTGACGAATGATCTTGTAATAACATTAATCACATTAAAAACCTTAAAACATGACGTTTGGTTGGTTCAGTTTATAAAAATCGATCTCACAGTTATTATCACGCGATCGCTAACGTTCGTGCGAACTCGGCCTTTCTCAAGTTCTGGTGGTATACTAATGCTTATCCATACATGCATGTACACGCCTCCTATTTAATTATTAACTAGATAGATACCTAATCAACACGTAATCCACATTTGCCTATAAAGTGTTCAACAGTCTGAGGTACAGTGGCGAAGAGTCCATACAAGCCGATTCCCATGAGCTTACCTTTTAGAAATCCCAGTTCCACATTTTCATAATTTCAAAGCCACTTTTATCATATTTAAAATACTACACTGTAATTATAATATTATCGGTGTTTTTTGAACGGCTTACCCTCGCCACTGCTGAGGTAGGTAGGTACATATCTATAGTTATGTGAAATAAACACCACCCATGTTATTTTCACCTGAAAGTACTTATTTTTATTGATCTAAGAGTTGCGCAAAGGTATTGTTCATTCTACGCCCAAAACAAGATGTGCCTACCTATACTTCGTCCGCACCCTTATATCGTTTGCTGACACTCATATTGTGACTCCTTTGAATACCAGGCAAGTTGCCAAACATCAGGCTAAATTGTATAAACATTGGCTAGGTATTGTATGAATATTGATTTGATTGAAAAATCTTTTGTAAAATTTGCATTAAATAAGTACATACGACATCCTTCGATTTAAAAGTAGTTTCTTTATGCTGTTAACTTACCTACTAACGGGCATAGTAATTGTAATCATATAAAGTAAAGGAAAGACAGGACAGGTACTTAGGTACCTACATATTTTTATCTAAATCAATTCTTAACAAAAAAAAATTCAAACCTTTTCTTTATTATGTAATTTGCCAAAAATACCATTTCATATGAAAATAAGTTTCATGGTCATAAAAATATGAAGTCATTTTTATAGACGGCTTGACCGAAATATGTGTAGGTACGTAAGTAATAAACAATTCAAACGAGGCACCGACTCGAGGTTACCAGACTGTCGCACCCTCTGATTAAACTCCCCCACTGGTTCGTCGGACTAAATAAGGCTAGGACACGATGTACCTACAACGGTACGTGTATTGTATTGGCATGTTGGTGGAACCAGCTCCTCCTGTATTGAGAAGCGAAATTTAATATTTAGACGTTTCCCTTTACTTGAATAGCCTTTTATAATTTTATTTGAAATAAATAAACTCAAATATTTTCAGCAGTAATGTTATATTATTACTAAGTTATATATTAGATATTTGATTTTCAAAAAATTTGGAATCCCTACGAAACCAAAATGAGAACCAAAATTACCTTTATAATGATCGCGAGTGAAACTACGATGCGGAAAGCTAGTAAACAAATAAAAAGTAGTAGGTAGGTATCATTACAGGTAGACTTTTGCGAGCCTTTGAGTTACCTAAGTCATTCAATATATTTCAGAAATTTGCAGCTTATGTAAATGTTTTATAAAAGTAGCTACCTATACAATCTGCGTATGTTCTAACTATTTGTTCATCTGGTTCTCAAACACACAGTGTATCAGATATTTTAAATCTTATCGTTTTAACAAATCTGCGTATGTTTGAACTATTCGTTCATCTGTTCCTTAAACAAACTATATGTAGGTATATCAGATATTTTATACGGTAACAAGATTTAATTGACACGTGTGATACGTATCAACTGGGGGGTTATATCGCCACTTTACGGCGAAACATATATAAACTGACGTATTTGCAGAAGCATATCTGTTTCGAAGCAAAACTGGGCTATATTACGAAACTCCATACAAATCTGTCGAATTAGATGAAACAAAAGATAGTTGATAGTTTTATGAAATGCCATCCGAAACATACTATGAAGCTAGAAATGTGGCGATATTGACCCCCTGGTTTTTGATGGCATATATGTATAACCTAACATTAATCTCAGTCGTGATTGGTGATAGTTTCTCTACATTGAATAGAATCTCCATTTATATTTGAATGTCATCGTGCACCGTTGCGCTGCGCGCCG
The DNA here is from genome assembly GCA_963555595.1 of Tethea ocularis. Classification (NCBI taxonomy): domain Eukaryota; kingdom Metazoa; phylum Arthropoda; class Insecta; order Lepidoptera; family Drepanidae; genus Tethea; species Tethea ocularis. Next base: position 9,269,634 of record OY741960.1, on the reverse strand, counting down.
CGCCGTGCGCATGCGCATACCTGCATCTATGCTAGCAATACTTCGGTTATTTAGGACATCGCAGACGGAATACGCTTTATCGATCTCATCTAGCATTTCTTCACGACACTCACACTGACATTTAAGCACTATCATTGTGTAATAGGTATCTTTACAACCTCTCGTTACATAAGGCACGTAATGTTAGGTTGCATTATCCATTCGTGACAATACCTCTTGTTAACAATACCTTACTCCCCTAAATATCAAGCCCGACCAAAATGTGGGGACTAGAAAGCAAATGTCATGTAGGTAGGTAACTATAGTATGCAGCTGTGAATTCAGTGACCTGGAAACCCGGTGGCAGGCACCTTAGTCACTTTTTGTGTTGGCTGGCAATAGGCACGCTTTATTGTCTAATTTACCGCTAAATCGATTCACGCTTTTTGATTGTTCGTATATTCGCGGCTGTTAATCTATTCTATAAATTAATTGAATGCGGTATCGAAGTCTCGGAATCTACCTACCTATACGGTATACAAAAATAATGTAAAATAAGTCTACAACGCCATTTATTTAATTTATGTGCTCCATAATCACTAAAAAGGTATGGTTTATACCCAACCCTATAAACATGCTTTCCTAAAATTATTCCATGGTTGCATTGTAAGTAAATGTTCTTGTTAGAACTGTGCTGTGAACTGTTTGATCAACCTGTGGCAGACGTGTCACTAAACACGCAAACTCAGCCCCCCAACATATTGAAATAATTACGAAACTACCAATAAACAATATACCACTGTTTCACATTCCTTACAACAATATATTGCACTCTCGCAGTCTTCACATCAACAAAACTGCAAGTCGTGCACCCTCTAAACGTGAATTAGTTCAGTAGACCACACGGCGCCCGCGCCGGCGCCCACGTGACCGTAACGAAAGTTAAATACCAGATTAATTGATAGCTCTCGTTAATAAACTGTATCTAAGTGGACCAGTTTATTCACTCTGTGACCAATCATCTTTTTGATCTGATTCTATATTGGACACTCTTGGTAATAAATCAACATATTAATATTAATTTATCTAACTCACACATGAAAATAGATGTGATCTTTCAAGTGGACATGCCAATCAGTTTTTATTTTGAACATTCACACTAAGTGTTCAATTTAAAAAAAAAAGAAATTAGAGTGACTCCCTAAACATTACATAGGTACATGGATTAGTTAGTGGAATACGGGATATTATGTAGACGGTTAAATGTTTTTTTTTTTTTGTATTATTCTTCTTACTTACTTTCATGAAAAAGTACTTATTTCTATACCACTAACCAATATCACAAATAATTTACCTGATGACTATGGCAAGCCGCGGGGAAGGTTGTGAGTTTAAATCTTACAATAAGTTTGAGCAAAAGAAATAATTTCCGGGTACTTTCCAGTTTGTAATATCCGCCTGGTGGGCGAACTTTCTGGTTGAAAATGTCAATAAGCACCAAGTGATGTTTCCAGAAGTTGCCTTGTAGGCTTTGTAATATTCAGCAATATATTGGCAATCTACCTACATTGCTACATAATCGTTGACGACTTACAATCAGATGGATCGCCTACAAGCATGTCAGCTTTTTGACACAATAACATTTTTTTGAAAACATACATACATATAAATGCCTTTTAAATTAACTTCGTGCTGACTATTTTTCCCCAATAAAAAAAAATTTTTTCCTACAAAGCAATTTGGTAATATACGCAGGGAGCTATATTTTAGTTATATCTGATTCAGTTGATGATGAAGCCAAAATTAATGCTAAATGTTCATTGGTGCAGATGGATGGCGCCGGTGAGCCTCGCGATCCATGCTCCGGGCGGAGACTTTGCACCCGCCGTCAACAGCATCAGATATCTGCGAGATTGTCTGAGCAACGATCTTATCCGGCAATACGTTACGTTCCATCTCTTTTTCTCTAATAAACATATACCCAGTAAGGTAAGTCTTAAAACTTTTACTTTGTCCAATCAGAATAAAAATCCATTATGTCGAATAGATGTCCCTCAACTCATACTGAAAAGTAATTCATTCAATTGAGGTATTTACTTTAGAACCGGTTCGGAATACATTTAAATTTGAAAAGACTCCGCCAAGAAACTCAGCCCTAATTTTATTAATGCACAAATTCTACAGTATTAAAAATACAGTAGTAAAAAACCGGCCTAGTAAAAAACGTTTTCCCATCGTCACTCTCATGAACATAAATATATCTCGCTCGTCCACGTTTCCGTAACACAGTGAAGCTATTGCTACTATTTGGCTAACTGCCAGATTCGGTTTGTGCTTAGTTCCTGATTGTACAAGACATCCTATTACATTGCGTAATGAAACCAAAGATTTAAAGCTCATTGAAATATTATTAAATCTCCATTTCAGATACCAAACCCAGATGTTCTCCTGTTGACTCCATACAATTGCACAGAGAAACCACCGTACATTGTCAACGCCTCCACCACTTACAAGACGTCGAAGAACTTATTATACCCAGTGAATGTTGCACGAAATGTAGCAAGGGATAGTGCACTGACACATCATATACTGCTGTCTGATATAGAATTGTATCCTAGTCCAAATCTTGTACCAAGGTTCCTGAATATGATAGCAAGAAATGCTAAAACTCTCAATAATTCCACTAAGCCTCGAGTTTTTCCAATAAGCCTTTTTGAAGTTGACGCCAAAGTTGATGTAAGTGTCTGTTTAACGATCAATCAGACTATATACATTGTGCTGTTGCTGTAACTAAAGCTAAAATATTATTTTAGGTGCCATCAACGAAAAAAGAACTCCAAGCTATGTTGAAAAATAAAACTGCCGTACCGTTCCACAAGTTTGTATGTCCCAACTGTCATAACATACCCCAGGGCACTCAGTGGATGACTGCACCAGAAACAAATCGTAAGTTCACGTTTTAATGCCAATATCAATGTCATACATACAATACAATACTCGTATAACTAAAGATATTTCTGGTTCGTGATGGTTGCCAAAAATGCATGTGATTTTTCGGCAAGTCGAGATGCGATGCAACGGCAATTAATCTCTTAGCTGTTAGTGTCGTGAGCTATTTATGCCGTCTGTAGCATGGCGTGGCCGTCGTATGGGGCATTCTAATTGCGTATTATGGTTCAATGACCGCGACTTACCCGCTGTTCCCAGACGACCGGCTTGAACTTCTTACGCCAATTTGCAAAATAGCAAACTTTCTGCTTCAGCACTGCATATGCTGCAGTTTACGTAACTCCATTATGTAACTTCTGATTCACATAAAAGTCTATTTCTTTTTTTATAATTCTTAATTTTGGTCGATTGCAGAAATGGACGTGTTCCACGTTGGTAAACGGCACGGGAAACATGTACACTGGGAGCCGATATTCATCGGCACACACCAAGAGCCATACTATGACGAGCGGCTGAGCTGGGAAGGCAAGCAGGACAAAATGACTCAGGTCCGCCATATGTTAGCTATCTACATTAAATCCTTTAAAAAAAACTACTTGAACTACTCACATCATTTACTATGTGGAATCCCGTTGAGTGTAGTCCCACTTTTCAACAAATTCCGTAAATAATGGAATCAGAGACTCAAAAATATTCTAACCTACTGCCAATGACGAGAATCTATTGCATATTTTTTTTTATTTTATAATTGAAAAATAAATTCGTGGTATTTATAGCTGGTATACTTTTTCAGGGCTATATTCTGTGTGTAAAGGACTACGACTTTATGATCTTGAATAATGCTTTCCTAATCCACAAACCTGGGATCAAGCATTACGTGAAGAATCAGAAGCGAGAGTCCTTCGCCGGGAAACAATCAGGTCTCATAAGAAACGTCATCATGCCGGAGCTGAAGAAACTCTACGGTACCAGAAAAGGATGTGCGCTATGACGACCCAACTTGATTTTTAAGCTGGTCCATTACTAAAATTCAAACACACAAGGTGCACTTTTCCGGTTGACTTCCATGATCGCGCGGAATACCACATATCATTATAATTATCATAACTGCAAGTTATAGAGCGTCAACAATATAAACCTCGGACTGTCTTCACACTTGTTTTCAAAGTATGAATGACAGAAATTTTATGTTTTGGAGTATTAAATACTTTCCAATATTGGTACCGATTCTGTTGTTTACGAACTTAATTAATATTAGACAAGTCACCTCTCTTTCATTTTAACCTTATTGAAAAAAGATAGAACATTTTTAATCCTGTCAGTTTAATCCATACCGTCATAATGTACGGGTAAATAGTCGTGACCAATAAAGATCGCGCTTAAATTCACCTTGAAATGTGTGATCGGATTAAACTGACAGGACTAAAATATCTTGCATCCCTTTCTTATATTTACTATTAAAAAGAGATATAGTGAGATTAAATTTATTTTGTGCGTAAACAACAGAATCGGCACCTTTCAATTTAAATCAAGGACGTCCTTATATCTAAGTCAATTTTATTGTATATATTGTTTATATTTTTGGATGTTTCGTATCGGTTATATACTAATCACGCCGAACTCATTGTTTCGAATACCAAATATATTTAATTATATGTAACTAACTTGAAACGACTTTTTTAAAACCGCGAGATAACCGTTTACCTACTTGTTACATGAAGGTGACAAAATACTTTTATTAGCTTTTAGTTATCTTAAGTTAGTTTAAAATGTAAATATTTTTGTAAGTGCATCGTGGAAACAATCAAATATGTGGGGTAAAAACGTACTTGACTTGTCATTATTTAAGTACGTTTTTACACAAACAGTTGCTGTTATTATTATAATAGGTATGCCTTATTTTAATTAATCTCATCGTCTATTTAGTTGAATTTAATATAAGTCTTTATATTATGTCCTGCTTTATTTTCGTGATATTTTTAATAATCTTCAACGTGAAACAAATAAGTCAAAACGTATATTTATTTTAATAGACCTGGGAACCCTACACTTCAAAAATATAGTAGATAAGGTGAAAATACAATGTAATAATTTTAATTACAAAATACCTCATAATTACGAAGCTATATTAAAATATTTTTTTTCTTACAAAAAGTGCACTTATTGCTGTTTTTGATCACTGAACAAATTTATTTCTGGAATTAACCCCGAATTAAGGTAGAGTTTTTTTTACAGTAACTGTAGGTACCTATTTATACATATATCATCATTACTCGATAGTTATAGTAGATAGTATAGACATATTTTAGTATATATAAATGTACGTCATATGACTTGGCTTAAGAGATCATGGACCACTGACTCGGTAGATTATCATAATGTTCCTAACATTAAGTCACTGAGGCTTCCTATTTCCTTGTTTGATGTAGAATTCAAATTCCTTGTGAATTTCTTCGACATCATGGCAGTCGTTACCTATTTCCCATAATATGTTTTCAATAAGTCACAAATTAATGTTATGTTGCTATTAGTCGCTCGGTAGGGAAATTGGCTTGTCACTAATTATTTTTCGAAAAAGTCAGTTGATAAAAAGTACCTATTTTGTGCACACCCATCCTTCTTTTACGGTTTAAGATCTCTATTCAAAGGATAAGATCGCGTTTAGTGATAAGGTCGCCCTTTATAACACCTGTAATTTTGGTAACTACTGCATTTTGTTGTCTTGGTAGGTAGGTATACTTATACTGAGTTATCAATCTATGTAATCGCGCTAATGCCTCTAGCTATAATATAGTAATCTACTGAGGTATAATTACTCTACATATAATGTTGTACTTTTTGAGGAAATAAGCTTATCAAAAGCGACTGACTAATACGATAGGCAAATATTTTTGTAAAAGAAGGAAAATAGAACACAGGCAAATTAACTGAAATTCGGTTTAAGAATCGGTGGTTCCCCAACTATGAAATGTAAAATGCTTGTAAAAATTAACAAACTATTGGAACTAGGTATTGTCATATATGTAGCTCTTAAACCGCCAATATATTCTTGGAAAATGTGTAAAGATATTTAAAAATTGCGTTTAATTTCAGCATTTAAGATAAACGCCAGGATAATATTTTTTTTTGAATTAGTTACATTTAAGTACTATGAAATATTTTATATTGATATGATTATGACCTCTTAAAGTCTACCCTCCCAAAATCAGCCTGTAGTTTTACAACTGTATTTATATCAAACATATTTAGCTAGTTTGTAGGTAAGTAATAGAAAAACACATCATGTATGTGTAGGGCCTTATTGTGGTTAAAGTGATGCTATTGAATATGCATGTAATCAAGTGTTTAAACTCACCACGTTCGAAACATAGTTCTTAAGTAGATAATAATAATATATTTAATTTTTATTCGTTTAATTTATTCAGTAATAAATCAATTAGTGCTGGCTAAGCTGGCTTAGAAACATTTATTTAACATCAACAATGATGAATGCACGTGTATATTTCCTACTTCTAGTAATTGTGGATATTACTTGATATTACTTTTAATTAATGCTTGCCAATTCACGCATTATAATGTAACCTACAAATGAACGTATCCACTCGTTATATTCAATTAGTGTAACTTTTGATAAAATTATTTTATTGTTGCTATAATGTCTTATTTTACATGACTTTTTAATCAGTATTTAAATTTTATTCAAACTCATTTAGGTACGTTCTGAATGTTTATTGTAAAATATGAAAACGGCTTAATGTATCTGCCTAATATGCTTTGAAAGAATAACAATTAGGTAAGTATTAGGAAATGCTTTTAAGTATTTTGTGCTATTCTTTTTACTTTATGTTTGTTAATAAAAAATAAACATTATAAAGGTGCAGTTCAAATCTTAGGTTTGTACTTCTGATTAAAATAATAATCTATTGTCCTAATTTATATCGCTTTGTGGTGGATGAAAGATCGTGAGGAAACCGGAATGCCCGATAAGTCAAACTCAAAGGCATGTGTATGTAGTCTCCCAATCTCCACTGGCTCCATAAGCGAGGTGGACTTTGGCCATAGCGAGCTAGTTATTGCTAGGATAGGTCTGTCAGCAACGTAAATACCTGAACAGATCCAAATATAAAACACCGGAATACTGTAACTATCTAGAAAGATAAAAAGATGTTTTATAAATGTAAAAATTTCTAAATCAATCTCCCTCTAAAACCTATCCGGGTTTATAGGGTATTTTGTGTTTTTGTTTTTTTGGATCTGTTCCTCTGTCTGCAGGTAAATACATGCTCCTGTATTGTAAATGTGAGCTATTAGTTATAAAGTTTAATAAGATCCCAGTCTTCTTTAAGGTTAGTCTATATTTTTTTGTATTACCAATTAATAGCTATGTTTATAATGGGTTTTGGTTATGGTAAACGCATGTGGTGAGTTTTCACTGAAGGGCTTGAAAGTGCCTGTTAGTTTATAAATTTAAGTCTCTAAATGTGATCATTTACGAAAATGTATTTATCAATATGTATAATTATTATTATAAGTATTTTACCTTTTATATAAACAATTTGGTATGAATCTACAGGTTATTGTAATCGGTCTAAAATCGAAATAAAAAGTTTAAAAGTTTTATTCGTTGTTTATTTATTATTAGCCAAACTCAACAAAAAAAATTAACTCCTTTATGAATAATTACGTAGAGCTAGTTATTGGTACTCTATATTATATCACTTAAATTACATTAAAATGTAATTAGCATATATTAATTAAAAATATAATATTGACGAACTATCATACCTCAATTGTAAAATGTTAATAATAATACAAATTAGATTATCAAAATAGAAATAAAAGCACCTAAAATGGAATAATTTAAACCTTGCTTGAATCTCGTTCCATCGCAGCCAGAGCGCCGGAAACCAGGGCCTGGAGGATAGTGACTGTCAGGTGGTCGACTGGAATCTCTGAATCGCGCGAACTCGTCGTATGTCTCTATGCGGCTTCTTGGCTGAGGTACTTCTTCCTCTTCGACAGGTTTCTGTTCCTCTTTTGCTTCAGGCATAGCCTGTGGCTCACGGCTGTCTTCTGCCCTCTGATCACCGCCCCCATCACGCCCATCCCCGTTGGAGAATCGAAAGGAATTCGTGTGGTAAAGTCTTCGATAGCCTTGATAGATGTAGGGGACATGCTTGGTTGGATCATTTGGAGGGTTTATACTATAGGTACTAATAGATCGCCCATTTCGCATACGCAGCCATGTTAACGCATTACGGTACAATATAATAAAAACAAGTAGATTTACGGCAGACGAAAACGTAGAACGGTGTTTGAATGTCATTTCTTGACAGAATAATAAATAATATGTTTTTTTTTCTTTTTTAATCAGTAGGAATGCTGGATAGAGTCCTTTTGAAAGTAAAAAGCATGTAGGTTGCATTGGCGAATCACACACAAAAGAAATATTTAAAAAAAACTTATTTGATTTTCATTATTGTATACGTTTTGAGGTTGTTTGTATAATTTTTCTTTCTATCTCGCTATAATTTTTAAATGGAGTGGGGGGTCGTGTTGCTCTATGGAGTGTCCAAACTAAACCACCCCGTAGTGCAGTAGGTACGCAGCGGCTGATTTACAGCGCGATACATCTCCAAAAATCGCCTCTTGGGCGCTATACTATGAGTTTTTCCTTTTCATGATTTCCAATACTCATACATTTATCATATTGATGAGCAGTTACTTTTAGTATTTATAAGTTGAAAAAATAACCCAGGATATTATTATTTATTATTAACATTCCTAATGTTTTAACTAGGTATCTCAGATAAATAGGTATATGGACTAGATATTTTATAATTTTATTGCGATAAATCCAGATAAATAGACATGCACAATATGTATATCTTGTATAGAATAGTACTAATACAACCTTTCAATATTGAATCGTACCGTAATAGGTTACTTTAGCAAATACAAAAAAAACAATATTGTATTGTTTTTTCGGCCAGTACCTCGAAACTATAAGTTAAATAATCTGCAATACAACTTTAATGGAATAAATCAACAGCTGTGAAATTCCAAATTACGTTAGCATTCCAGTCCAGACGTGGGTCGCGTAGAATACAAATGAGCTGAGACGCTCCGAGATAAGGAAGTTGATCTAGACGCTACGAATACGTGTGTAGCATAGAGTTACGATGAACGGTGCTACGGTATTCCCCTATTTGGCTGAAATATATCTCCGTAAAGTTTAACGGTAAGTTCACTACTTATGTCATAAGCAGGGCCATATCGATCAGTTAGTTAGCAAAACATAGGTACCTAATTAAATGAAATAAATTTAAACTACGAGTAGGTATATTCATTGTGAACACGTATGCTAGCTACCACGTTGCTTTACCAATTTCATTGATAACGTATAATAAATGCAAATCAAAGAACAAAATTTTGTAGTCTATTAATTCAAATAAAAACAATTACCGGAAATATAGTTCAAAATAGGTTGAATCTTCTTCAAAATAAATAAAAGGAAATATAGTTCAAAATAGGTTGAAGAAGATTCAACCTATTTTGAACTATATTTCCGGTTGAAGAAGAGAAGAAGAAATACAAAGTGCTACCATTAATAATAATAATAATATTAGTAAAGCTGGTAATATTAAGTTTGTACTACGAATTCAAAGTTACAAAGAAGGCTACGAGCCATAAACTTATTATTACTAACGTCACTCACATTCAAGTTTATGATACGAACTCTATACCTATAGAGATTCGTGTGGAGTGTTTTTCTATTGTACGTGTATATTCATGATTTTGTTCACTAAATTACTAATTAAAGATAAATTTCAGACCAGATAATGACTTTATTTTTACTTCATAAAGTTATTGAACAGAAACAACGCACATATCTACGGGGTGGTGAGATGTTTAAGCTCGCCATGACGCTACAAAGGTTTCAAACTCTACATCGTGCATCGCGTTATTTGAATAAAAATTGAGTACGTCAGAATGTTACGAAATTGACGAATTTTATGACCAAAATAATTTCGTCGGTCCAGAACGAACATTGACTACCTGTATATCGTATTATGCTTAGAAAAAAGTCTGATAAACAGACGGACGGAAGACCATTTGTCTCGAAAGAAACCCTAAAAATACGCTTAACTTTCTTAAGATAAAGTCGGTTAATTAAAGCTATTGTCAATTTTCCTTTGCTCTATATAGTTTCATGTTGAATATTATCGTAGTTAGATTGATTGATGCACCACAAAGATTTGGGTATTTAGACAAAAACTTAACCTAATCAAGGAAACTGTTACAATGGGCGGCATTATCACTAAAAGTAATCTACGTCAGGCAACCTTTCATACATGGTAATTATAAAAACTATAGATTATCTTATTTCATATATTATGTATCTACGTAATAATATCGAGTTTTTGAAAATACTTATAAGTATGTAATCGTGAAATACCTAATGTTTCACATCATTAACATAACGAGCGATAAGTAGCTATTATAAAAAATACATCACCATGTCAAAAATCTACAATTTTTAGTAACCTTGACATTTTTATGTGATAATTAAATGAACACAGAATATATTAAAATCTGGAGATAGATCCTCTCGTGTATTCAAATTAAGTAGGAATTGGAATGCTACGATATGATTATTTTACGCTTGGTAACTATGTCCAGCGTAGACTAGAAAATATTCGAATCTTCTTAAAGCATTAAAATCCTTGTTTGCACTAGCTATTTCTGCCTTCTCTATTGTTTTGAAGAATTATGCTTCATCGTGTGTAATTGCATCACTTACTTTACAGGATTTAAGAAACAAAATTAATGGCTTTTTAACTGCATACCAAACCTTTCACTTTCCGCATCTTGACCTGCATTGCGGTGTGGACCTTCTTTGTCAATAACAACTAAAATTAGCCTAGAAACATCCGATGGATTATAAAAGAAACCCCATGTGTAAGGTTATAGGTAGACGTTTTTCAACGAAACTTAAATAAAACATGTATTTCTATTGGCATTTTGATAATTATGCTGCCTTGTTGAATAATAAAATTATGTTTAGGTAAGTAGCACCTTTTCAGTTCATAATATTTCGTATTGCTAAAGAATTTAGTGAGTAGTAACCATATTATGCGACATTCCAAACGATTTACGAGAACGTCGGTGACGTTAGGCGCCGAACAGACGATACGGATGTGACGCCCAACGGAAATTTATGAAAATGTCGCGGCACCGCTCGCGATGATTTTCATACATTTTGTAGCGCCGAAGTGCGCCCGAATCGTCTGTTTTACGCCTAACGCATTACCAGCTGTTTGTGTCCGAGGATGAGGCATTGTTTTTATAAGGTCACGATGTCTAACGAAAATGAATGGCACACGTACCTACCTACTCTCAGTATTGCTGTTCAGCTTAAAAAAATTGTGTGTAGTATGGAAAAAAAAACATTTTGGAAAACTTATTTGCTAGGTAAAAAAATTATCTTACCAACTGGAGTCTAAATCACTTGAACCTAATATTTTATGGAATTGTTTTTAATACCGGACACTTGTCGATACCATGCGTCACGGGCGTAGCCAGGGGGTGGTTTTGGGGGTTCAACCCAACACCTCCAGCTGTCTACTACAGATCAACGATGAGAGACCATTATTTTCTTCGATAGTGTATTCTAGAAATCGTCCTCACAACATTTCTGTTCCACATTTCTAAACCAAAGATCCAAAGAGCTTTTTCTTATTTTTCTCTTTACAGGAGTTTTCCCAATATTGTGTTAGTAGCTTCCTAGTGCGTCATAGTAGTTCAAATTGTTGTCAGACCATCTTCACCTGATGTAACACAAGGTGCGGCCTGAGATGAGACCGTGTTTCACAAGTCGGTCTGTCCCCAAGGTCGTATACCCCCAACTCATGCGCATAGCCATTCATTACCTGTGCGAACCTCGTGCGAACGTGTCAGTTATCAGAACCAGCCAGCATGTGGAAGACTTTTGTGGTACTGGCGTGCTTCAGCGCCTGCGGTGAGTAAAGCTTTCAAAAGAAAACTACAATAGTTGTCTTACCTTCAGAATATTTTTTTTTTTAATAAATTTAAATATAATTATTAATTTCCAATGTTGGTTAGTATGATTTATTTATTTGAATATATTTATTAATATATAGGAAAGTTAGGAGTAAATACTGACGAGTTGAGCACAACTTAAATGTGGCGTTTCAGTATTTGGTAATTTTTAAGAAAATTTAAACTAACATCCAATACGAATTGAAGAACTAATTACTTCATCATTAAATAACTATCAATTGTAAAAAAAATAATGAACACGTATCTCCCGCCTGCATTTATATAAGTTTACATTTCATAGTGAACAATAGACAGCTTAATTGACCAATTATTTTACGTAAGAATAAGATAATCACATAATAGTTGGATGAGTTCAAGTTGTTTAACTAAGATTGAATTCATTATTTACTAGAAGGCAGATTATTGTTATTTCTGTTTTAGAAACTATAAGAACTTTGTTTTATTATTTTATTTATTTATTTATTCCTTACTAATCAGTTCTAATTCCCAATTAATCCAGATTATTTAACTCATTGGATATACCTATGGATTTTTGTATTACAGAATGAAAGTGATGCTTACTAAATATAATATCATGATATTACCTGCTACCGTGTGTAGTGTTAGGGTCATTCTGGGGAAGAAGAATGAATTAATATGATTTTTAATAATGAAATTAGTCAGTTTCGCATAATTTAGCCATGTTGTATAAATTACGTTCCTAATCCTAATTCCAAAAAAATAAGATAATTAGAATATTTTAGTCTAATTTTTGCCAGTTTAAAATGTACAGGTAAGGTTTGTTTGCATGTGAAGATGTTTATTACACTTTCACGCAAACACTTCTAAATGGATTTTGATTAAACATGTACATAGATAGTCATACCCTAGAATAACATATAGGCTATTTATTATCCCGGGAACGGCGGCACGTAGGTAAAACCTATATTTACACACCTTATATATGAATAAAAGTAGAAGTGCAACTGATTCCACTCGCAATGGCCTCCAACTGTAAAGGACAACAAGAAAAATATGCATATAAACATAAAATCTCCATATTTTATTATACCTAAATTCAAACTGCCTCGCATCTTCAAACGGAAAGCGTTACAAGTCTTTGTGTATACTTCAAAGGAAATTTACTTCAAGACCGCTTAATCCTCTGTAATGCAAATCACAAGTTCACCACAGTCTGTTAGTCTTTGTTCGAAATAAGTGATGTATTACGACTTGGTTTACAACAAAAGGTCAACTTATTCCACTTTTATAAAACTTTGCTCGTCACCACAGAAAAAGTGGTACCAACATAAAAAAAAAGAAAAACACTACAATACATACTTTTACCCATCTACTTAAATTTGAAACATCATAATATGCAAAGAAACATGCAACCGGTACCTATATTAATATATATAACCTATAAAATAATCTGCAGTCAACTTTATATGTAAACAATTTCATCACTGACTCTTCCATGTGCATTCTATTTTATGTACGTAATAAATACCTACAAATCAATGAGCATCTTGAATGTCAAATGTCTAAAATGGTTAACATGTTTGCAACTCGCTTGACCAGAGGCTGATCTATTGGAATGTCAAGCGTTTCTTAATTTGCTCTACCATCCAAGACACTGCTAAAGCTCATTTGGATAATTGCAAATTATATAATTAATTAATAACACTTTTCAGACCTGCCAGTTGTGGAAGTCCTGAAAGGAATATTACTTTTTTGCATTTGTAGATGGATGCAATTCCCAAATAAAAATGCACTTTCCAGTTTTTGACTAAGTTTAACTTGCTATTTTTTATCAACAGCGTTCGCACAGTATGGTTCTTTTGGGAACAGCCGTAACCAACCGTACCGGGAGCCAGAGACAATCAGGAGTAACTATGCATGCAAGGAACTAAATGAACGCTACCCAGTGTCTGGCAGCTGTGATAGATACGTAGAGTGCATTGTAAGTTTTGTCTTTAGTCTAACTAAGCTAATACAGAAGCTTTCATTTTCTCTAGACCTTTTAATTCATGGATAATACCAGTAAATAAGTAACTTATTTACTGGGAGTAAATATATACTTAAATGAATTTTATTTTAATCTTAACAAATCCAACAAAGTCCACACGAACGCATGTCATATTCACTCACAACTCTTGCCCATTTATTTGTTTTTTCTACTGTGTACCCATTATTTATATACATATTTATTATATATAGGTATATACTTAATTTATAACTAAGTAGTTCAAAGTTGTTCAACTATGCATCCATGTACCTAATGGGGTAAGTTAAACAACTTTATAATGAAATTTGTTATATACTTAACGATAAAATATATAAATAGTGCTCGAATCGGATATAAAAAATGTGTATTATATCCATCATGAATAAATATTTTAATATTGTGTTATATTATATAAAGAATAATAACATGTACCTATGTTTTCTAATATACTCACGATTTGTAATAATAACTAGCAATATGTATACTTTTTTAACAGAATGGAACTTCTGAAGAAAAAACCTGTCCTGACGGTCTCCGCTTCAACCCCAACGTAAACTTTAACGTGTACCCGTGCCAATACCCCAACGAGATTTCATGTCTTGAACGCTCTGCGTTACGTGAGTAACATACAAATTGCTGTTATACGATTATATCTCATGACTTTGATAGATTACTTTATTACTTCTGACTAAGCCGCCTTGTCATCAATATTTTTAGACTTTTGGGTTTTTTTAAACTATTTTGAGTAAGACAAGACTTAGACTAGTATTAAACTTGATTGTAATAAGCAGGTGTATTATATATTTATGTGCAATGATACATATACTGTATCAGATGAGATGTTGTTATCTAACCTAGCGATATTTAAAAGTTCAATAGGTATTGAATACATACCTACTGGTATGTGAATATAACCTGAATAATACAAATGAAGCTGATTAATACCTATAAACGTGTTGAAAATATATATTTTGAGTATCTATTACTAAATAATTTTTTATTAGCATAAAACTAGTTTTCATCCAATTTTAAAATATTGATTATATGTATAGTAAAATAAATATACCTAACATAAATCATTAATATGTTAATCTTAGGTACCCAATTGTTATTCGATATTCACAAAAATCTAAAAGTATCAAATGCGACATAATCATTTTATATAAGTTTTTTTGCTAGATCATTTTATATAAGCGGTTGGCTGAAAATTGGACACGCGAATACTAACCCCTGCCCCGCGTCTAAATATTAAATCTCCAGATAATCGGAGTTCAATCAAGTTCATGAATCCTAGTTAAACACATCGAAAATGACTTCGTAATATCTAAATTAATTAAAAATCATAATTTTCCTTTCAGAGCCTGCCCAACCAACGGAACAATGTCCTAATCAGTTTGGTTACTTCAAACTGGGAGACGCTCGCAACTGCAGCTACTTTAGAACATGCGTCAACGGTGTTGGTTACGACTTCACCTGCCCGGAAGGTCTGGCTTTCAGTTCTGAATCCTATAGATGCGAATGGCCCGATGAGGTAGCGGACTGTGATGCCGAAGGTAAAATTCAACCTTGATCTTTATGCAATATTTTCAAATGTTGCCAACATTAAATTAACACAAGTCTCGTTTGTAGTTCGCCTATGTTTATATACCTATATTTTTTGAGAGGTCACCTTCAGTTATTAAAATGAATTAAGGCTCTCCAAAGTCTGAATGTTCTAGGTAGGATCATAGTGTAGTGTAATCTGGGTCACTACAGACTCTACCAAACATTTTTATTGATTCAACTTACGAAGTTTTTGTGACAAAATACTTGAGAAAAAAAACTCAATTTAGGTAAGATTGAATTACTTTAAAAAGAGGGTAGGAACTTAGGTACCAATAGCTACCGCTCTACCAAAACTAAAGCAATATTCAATGTAGATCAAACTGATTAGTAAGTGTGAACGCAAATCTAAAGTATGGAAAATTCGCAATGCAAGCAAGTAGGTTAGGCTGTATAGAAATTTACACTCCTGATGAAACATGGCTATCGTCACAGAGGTAACTAATACGTATTCTTGCATAACTTAACAATGAGGTTCCATAAATCACAATAAATAATGACTGTTATGTGTCCATCGTTAATTAGGATTATTTTATATTATAACCAAGGACGATGGGATGGAGCAAACACTCGAATAGCGTTATTTATTTGTAACATTTATTTTCCCGTTTCAGCTTTCCTCGGCTTCAGATGCCCTGTTGTGCCAACAACTAAGGAGCTAGGCCCACCAGCCGGCTACAGATTCTACAGGTAATTATTATTATATTAACATATATGAACTCATCATAATGATATATGAATGGCCATTAAAGTGATAGAGTATGAAATGCCGAGAACTGGTTACGTAATGGGCGACCGGTCAGTCGGTGTCGACCTGTACCTAAATGTCAGCAGATGAACGGTGACCTTGCTTATATAACCTCGTTATTAGAAATACCAACAGTTTGCTAACACGTCCTTATTGTATATTCCATGATTTTTAACGTATAGGCCATTATACCACTTAATATGACCAGGCTCTACCACATTTTATGTTAAAAATATTCTGTCAATTCTATTTTTGTATTTTTGATCGTTATTTAGATAGACATTTGCTTTATTTAATTTCGATGCACGTAAGTGATTATGCAAATTCAATCGACAATGGTCGTTGGTACTAAGGCATTTACAAAAAGCAGTTTATTTATAACTAGCTTTTGCCTGCGACTTCGTCCACGTTTTCGTCGTTTTTCGTAAAAAAGTAGCATATGTCCTTCCTCAGGGTTCAGTGGTTTTGATGTGACAGACAGATTAACTTTCGTATTTTAGTAGGGAAATATAATATGTCAATCCACAATACTGTTAAAAAATATCGCAATAAGGAACCGCAGAATATTATTATTAATAGCTGTGCCCCGAGACCATCAGCGTGTAACTCCTTGTATGTTATTATGTTAATGTATTGGTAATATTGTTTAGATCATTTTCACATGAGGCTTAAGTACATATAGAATGAAAATACGGCACGTGAACATAAAGATTTCTAGAACTGCTAACCCGGGAAAGAGCGACATATAACTGACCATGTGAAAAACGTAAGAGTAAACAAATATAATCAGAATGCTCCGAACTGCTAAGCTATCAGGAGTTACACGTGTTATTGTGAGTCAACCATAAAAGATAGACATATGCTGTTCCGGGATATTTTTTAGACAATTTTATGTAGAATATTTCCGTCATACATGATTTCTATGTAACTTTAACCATTAAGGCTGCACACGCGACGGAAGCTTAAAAAATGGAGTAACTTCTCCCGTTTTCCCAACATTTCCCTTCACTACTCTGCTCCTATTGATTGTAGCGTGATGAAAAGTATACTATAACCTGCCCAGGAGTATGAAAAATAATTGTACCAAGTTTCGTTAAAATCCGTCGAGTAGTTTTTGTTTCTATAAGGAACATACAGACAGACAGACAAAAATTTTACTGATTACATTTTTGGCATCAGTATCGATCACTAATCACCCCCTGATAGTTATTTTGAAAATATATTTCATGTACAGAATTGACCTCTCTACAGATTTATTATAAGTATAGATTTAGCAAACAAAAATATTATAATTGTTACCTGACGACGAAGTGGACTAAAAGGAAACCAGCTCTATTGTCTCCAAAGTATATTTTTCCAGATTTATACATAAGCCGATCACACGCTCGGTTGCCTTGACAATACTAACTACTAAATCAAACTTCACTTTTTAAACCTATGTATTCCATCGCGCAACCAGCCAGTCGCCAACAATAATAAAAATACTTTATTGTTATTTTTTATTAGTAGGTATGCTATAACAATATATAGGTAGGTATGTTATAACAATAAATAAATTAATATTATGTCTGATTTATAGAATGTTATATTATGTAGGATATTAAAAAAATAACTAACTATATTAGTAGTTAGTTACCATCATAAGTAATTATGATAGAATGAATGGGCTGAAAATGAGCTTGAGCTTTCGATGAAGGAAAACATCGTGAGGAAACCATAGCACGGTGGTAGGGTACTGTGTAGTACCCGCCTGTCTGGCTACCACCCTCAAGTTGAAAATCTGTCGCCAAGCACCTTTCGGTGTGTTCCGACAGCTGCACTTGAGAGCCAGTTCCTTTCTAGGCTTTGTGTGCTTATCATCATCGGCCACATCATCACTGACCACGGTAAGATTGTGGTTAAACTCAGGCCTATACATAATAAAAACAAAAAGGGCTTAGAAACTGGGAAATTTTAGACAGCTAGCTACAGCACAGCAATCATAAACTATACTCACGGACAATGAAAACGGGTCATACTAAGTGACAAAATTATAATACAAATCGATTTTACGTCCTAACCTAAGTAAGAATTTAAGTCGATTTCAATGAATGAACCTCTATTCAGTTCCTTCTAAAATTATTTCAGGTCCGAAACAAACTGTCAGAAATACTTTATGTGTATTGAAGGCAAACCACGTGTTCTATCATGTGGTACTGACTCCGCATTTGATGAGCTCACGTCCATCTGCGTGTCAGCTGATGAAGTAGCAGCTTGTCCTGTTGAACTGAGGGAAACTGCCGCCAGGAATAGGGAGGAAGAGAAACAACGCCTAGCCAAAGAGTTGGAATTCAACTCCAAATCTTACAATAAGAAAAGATACTAGTCTAATTTAACTCTATTGTATCTTTACTTCGATCTTTTAATATTTGATGTGTTTTCTCAATATGGAAGACAAAACCATTTTTTGTTGCGACATATGATCGCCTAGTCTATCTAAAAACGTGTCTAGTCTCAAACTTCAGAAACATGTTACCATTGTTTGTGTTATTAATTATTTAGTTTACTTTTCACTTTCTAATCTTTTTCACATTTCATGTATGTAATAGAATAATATTAGCACGCACACTATGTAAGTTTAACTATAAGTTTTTAGTTATTTTCATTCAACATTTTTAATACTTTACAAAAAAGCTCTATACAGATTATAGAATGTTGGTCAAAAATTTCGATATCTAAGAAAGGAGTGACCGAGTTACTGCTATATAAATAAAATACCTATCTCCAATAAATGAGTTTGTTAATTAGCATACGTCTTTTTAATTGCCTAACAAACCACAATAACTTAAATTTATCACGATTTGACAAATGGACGCAATTTTTTATATTGATGATATAATTTAGTATAAATTGTTATTGTTCTCATCATTTTACATCATTCGTGCATTTGTTAGCAAAGGGAACTCACTGACTGATTCAACAAAATGGTGCGCTTCCTTTGCTACGCTGCGCTATTTATAGCAGCCTGTAAGTATAAATATGTACCTAATAGGTATGATATTATGTTTCACATTTGGTGATCGTGATACTAAAAAAATGTTACATTAAACAGGTACTGCTCAGGGAGCAGACCAGAGTGAAGATGCCCGGAATTCAATGTGCAAGCAACGAAATTCATACATCAAGGTTGACGGGGATTGCGATTCATATATCGAATGCAGAGTAAGTCAACTAGTTGCATATTTAAAAAAATATCTCAAACGATTTATTTTTATTATAAGTAATTACAATTTGAATTTCAAATAAGGAAATGTTATATTCTTTATCTACTCTCATATCGTAATGTTCTTATTATGAAATCAAAATCAGTACTTTAATGAGCCACTTTAGGCACACCCGTGTATAATGATTCATTATAGTACAGTTGTGTTCCCAAGATAATGCTATAAAATAACTTTTTTTCTATTAAAGTACACTTTGGACCTATCAATAGTATAATCAATCAGTATCAATTCAATTTGACGATGACATTGTGACTAATTTGTTGACTTGAAATTTAGAGGTAACAATTTTTGGGAGTTGGCAACACGGATTTGATTAGGTATATGATTATTGTGTCTGTTTATTTTATTGTTTTTGCTTACATATATAATTTTGACCAAAAATGTCATTCATATATTTTTTTTTTTTTGCAAAGTTGGTAGTAATTATTTTTTTTTAAATTACATTATTTATATGAGTTTAGATAAAGTACTGTATGATACTGCACATAATTAGGTATTAAAAACTCGTGTGATACTATTAAGAACCTCGCCTACGGCTCGGTACTTAAACTCACACTCGTAGTTCATAACCCCTATTATGCAACAGTATCATAAACTACTATTAAACAATTCTTGATCCTACAGGATTTCCAACCAACGAAGATGATGTGCCCCGATGGCCTGCACTACGACCTCTCAGCTAAATGGCCGGCTTACCCCTGCGGCTATCCTGTAGATGTACCTTGCCTGGGACGCGGCACTTCTCGTAATATTATTATTTTGAAAAATAATGTTTAAATATTCCTTTAAAGATCCTGCAGTTTATAATTTTAATTTAAAATTACAGAACCAGCCAAGCCGACTGCTGAGTGCCCCAATCGGTATGGTTACTTTCCCTCTCCCACCGCAACTGAGGTCGACTGCGGTCAGTACCGGATGTGCGTAGACGGCGTGGCCATGAGCATGGTTTGTCCAGCTGGCCTGGCTTTCAACCCCGCTAAAAGCAGGTGTGACTGGCCTGACGTAGTCCCTACTTGCAACGCTGAAGGTTAAAACATTTTACTATTTTTTGAAAATTGAATCGAATTAAATTATTCAATAAGTTGTAACGGATTTCATAATATTCTTTCAGCTTTCCTTGGCTTTAAGTGCCCTGCTACTCCTCTTGGAGACGATGGCGAACCTCTTGACGAAATATTCAACTACAAGTAAGTTATTTTAATTACTATTTGATAAGACTTACATGCATTAATCTCTAAAAAGATCAATATATTTAAAATTTGAAAGTCCAATATCATTTACAAACGGAAGCTATACCCTACATATGAAGGTTTTACATATTATATTCTTTGATTCCTTGAAACTTCTTTCAGATATGAGGGTAATTGCTACTACTTCTTCTCTTGCGAACATGGACACCCGCGGCTGCTGTCGTGTGACGAAGGCTTCGCGTTCGACAGCGTGTCGGGGCGATGCATGGACGCCGACCTCGTCAAGTGTGACGAAGCTGTCCCATATGCGCGTAGAGCCATTTAAATTTAACTTAATTTCTAATCATTAATGTTAGTAATGATATCATGGCAACCATGCAATGCATGTCAAGTGATAGTACCTACCGAAATAAAACATGTCTTCAGAATTTTTAATATTTTGTTTTATGGAATAAATTAAATTCAAACACTTTCGTATATTTTCCTAATAAAATAGTTTCTACATAAGTAGGTATAAAAATCTGCCACGTTCCAAATTACTAAGAGATATTTTATGTGTTCCAGGAAATTAATTAAAATTAAAAATTATCATAGATTAATATTAATAAAATACACAATTACAATACTGATATTCTAGATCAGATATACAGCCAAGATACTTATAAGATACATACACCTATATTAATTGTATGAGTAATAAGATGAGTCATATTGAAACAAAATTTTGGCCATTTTACATGAATTACGCGTCTCGACCACCTACAGATATTTTTTCTGTTCTGTGGATAAACTATTATTTAGAAAGAGATTACAGCGTAGGTAAGACCAAAGACTTGATGTTACCTACAAGGAACGAGTCTATGTACAAAAATAAAGATATTTTGGTTATGAAGAAGCTCGAATCGTCTAGAAGACTCAATAGATGTGGACTTGTCGAATGATTTGACCAAATTATCTCAAATTTTGTACTTTGACAAATCCTTACAATTCGTATGTCTGAAATTGGCAAATATGAGCAATTCGATTTAGAAACCATCCGGTTCATCATCCGAATCTTAGCCGAGCGGCTCTGAATAACCCGATTGGGTGACATTAGCATAAGATGCGTGTGACGGCATATAAACGCTTTTATTTCTGAGAACTTATTTTGAAAATTTCATGAGGAAAAACAAAGTTAACTAGCTAGCTAGCTATCAGTGACCTCCGCTGTCAGATGGCCGACGCCCAATAGGGATACCTATGACCGTAGAGTGAAAAAACTTTCGATTTTGAATATAGTTTTATTTATTTAGGTTAAACGTAGGCCAGGCATCTACTATTCTCCATAATTCAACCTCTATAAAATAGGTAATTACGAGTACATATGTACATAAAAAATGTTTTGTATTATGAAATCTACAACTGTATGAAAATTAGGTAGTTTAAGAATAGAGAGTTTAAAGCGAAGATAGCTCACATGCATGCCTTTTGGAAGGGGTCGGTGCGAATTCTACAATGAGCTTGAGATTTCAGTAAGGTTGAGTTGAGTAAGAGGGTGGTAGCCAACCCGGATAGTAGGTACCTACTCAAGTTGAAAATCTGTCAATCACCTCACCTTTCATATAAAAACGCTCGACACATGCATACACACTTTTGCAAGGTTGGTAAATATATTAGGTATATATAGTACAGGATTTAATAGTTATATATACCTATCAGTGGCGAAGGGTCCATACACCTTACCTTACCTTACCTATTAGAAATCCCAGTCCCACAGATTCATCATTTCAAAGCCACTTGTATATCAAACTGGCTGACCCGGCAGAATTTGTCCTGCCCTAAGAACTAATAAAAAACTGGGACCTAACTAGAACTACCTATACCTACCTACCTCTACCTACTTCTACCTACCCATATCTACCCTACCTACCCCTACTTACCCCTACCTACAACTTCCTATTTACCTAACTATTTTCCACGTAACTTTTTTTTCTGTACTAATTTTGCGGAGAGTCTCACACAAATTTCCATCCCCTATTTTAGGGCCCGGGGGATGATTTCCAAAAAAAAATAAGGCAGGTATTTCTCGTTGATAACATCGGTACACAGACTCTTGTCTGTGTACCGATTTTTAGCATCCTACGTTGAAAACTGCGGAATGCTCCATACAAACTTCCACCCCCCATTTTAGGGAAGTGGGGGGTTGGAACGAGACAAAAAGTAGCCTATGGCACTCCCCATCCCTTCAACTATCTCCACATAAAAATCACGTCAGTTAGTCGCTCCTTTTTACCGTGAAAGACGGACAAATAGTGTCACAGACACACATGCACACATTTATAATATTAAAATGATGTATGTAAATATTATCGGTGTTTTTTGAACGACTTACCCTCGCCATAATTTCACCCCTCGCCACTGATACCTATACTTAGTTGCTATCTGTTCTGCTCTTCTATCTGCTGCATAGAGTCTGACTATTCATAAGTGCCTGTGAAGGTCTATTTTAATAAAAAATATTTCATTTCATTACATAATTTTTTATTTTCCTTTTTCAACATTTCTTTCATTTTATATTTGCGTAACTTTGTTTATTTACTGTAAGTTAGGAGACGCTGATTCCTAAAATACGGTTAAACACTAGTTTGAGAACCAGAGGATTCATAAGATAATTTGTATCAATTATTATTTAATTTAAACCTTTTAACGAGCAATTCTTGTACATTATCATCATGTCAGCCGAAAGACGTCCACTGCTGGACAAAGGCATCCCCCTAGGATCTCCACGATGGCCGGTCTTGCGCTACTATTCTTGTAAATATAAATAAAATAAATAAATATCCTGGGCCATTTTTCACACACAATTGTTGTTAGATTAATTGTATATATACCTATTAAATCTAAATTTAGGAAACGGCTCCAACGATTTTCATGAACTTAGTATGCAGGGGGCTTCGGGGGCGATAAATCGATCTAGCTTGGTAACATTTTTAGAAAACACGATTTAACAAAAAAAAACGAGTAAAGCTCGGTCATCCAGGTACTTATTATTTATTATACGTGTTAAATCAAAAACACAATATACATATTATTGGAATAAAAAAATATATGGCAGGACTGTCGACCATGGTGAGATAAGACCATGATACACAGATAGACCGTGGTAGTCAAGCACAGTCCTATTAGAAAAGAAATACACTGCCAGAGCTACAAAATCACATAATAGCATTATGGATCGGATTTCTAAATAAGAACATTCTGAATTCACTAAACATATTTTTTAGCAACCAGCTTATTATAGGTATTCTAGGAAAGGTACAATGGAAATGTAATCTAATCTGTATATTTCGTAAAAAAAAACCTATTTGAATCTGTTTTTATTATTTTTACTTGACTTTGGATCATCAAACTTTAACAATGACATGGATACCATTAGATTTTTTACTGATATATGATATATGATGATATGTATTAACCGAATTCATTCTTGTCATTATTCAAATAGTTACTTTATTGCATTTAACACGTGAAGGAAAGTTATCTATCTCTCATGTATCTAATCTTTATGTGGTAAACCACATTACTACTTACTATCAAACTCGATATTTAATTAAACTCCGATTAATTGATGACCAAAAGTATTACTAAATATTACTATAGTTCCATCTTAATATCAACCGAAACATAACGCATCATTTATATAAGTGTCAGAATCAATACACACATCTTAGTGAAAGTGGTACCTTCATTCTTAAATGGCTGACAATGAATCAGCCATGTTAGGGACAAAATTACTATTATTTTTTACTTTATTGGTCGTAGGTAAGTCAAAATGTTCTCTTTGTTTCTTTGCTTTATTTTAATTAGTTTATATCTAATAAATTTTCATCTCCAAACTTTTGTGCAAATTATAGTTAAAGCGCAAGAACCTATAAATTACTATGGAAGTTCGAATATACGGGACCAGAGCGGGCGGACAGGAATCCTACTTCCAAATCGCCGGGCGACAGTTGGATATCCAAGACCAGTTTATAGACCACCTACACAAACAGTGCTGACAGTTGTCCCAAGCACTGTTTCTGTAGAAATACCAACTATAACAGTGCCACAACCTACATCCGCTCTCCCTGCTGTCTCTACAGAAGTTAACATTGTACCAGAACCTAAGGAGGAGTCAAATTCTATCCCGACAATACCCGGCGTTCGTGCTCCAGAACCACCGCGTCCATCTGTTATTTCGGGATACGCTAAACCTTTTCCTGCTAGACCTAGACCTTTACCTAGTAGACCGACGTCCTTTTCACCAGGGCCAGTCTACGTCCCACCTGTACGTCAGCCCGTACCGCTACCACAACTCGAACCACAACCCGAAACTCAACCTGAACCACAACCCGAACCACAACCCGAACCACAACCCGAGCCACAACCCAAACCACAACCCAAACCACAACCCAAACCACAACCCGAACCACAACGCGAACCACAACCTCAACCTGAACCTCATCCTGACGCTAAACCTGAACCACAAACTGAACCTCAGCCTCAAATAAATCCCCAGCCACAGCTACAGCCACGACCGCCACCTCGACCCCAACTACGACCGCAAACACAACCCAAACCACGACCCCAACTAACACCACAACCACAATCCGAACCACAAGCCGAACCACAACCTAAACCTGAACTTGAACCTCAATCTGAACCCGAACTTCAATCTCAATCTGAACCCGAACCTCAGCCTGAACCCGAACCTCAGCATGAACCCGCATCTCAGCATGAACCCGAATCTCAGCCTGAACCCGAACCTCAGCCTGAACCCGAACCTCAGCCTGAACCCGAACTTCAGCCTGAACCCGAACCTCAGCCTGAACCCGAATTTCAACCTGAACCCGAACCACAGCCTGACCTTAAACCTGAATCACAAACTGAAATTCGGCCTCAACTAAATTCCCAGCCGCAGCTCCAACCACAACTTCAGCCACGACCCCAACCACGACCACAACAACGACCGCAACCCCTACCCCAACCAACACCTGAACCACAAATCGAACCGCTGCCCGAGCCACAACCCGTACCCAAGCCTGAACCACATCCTGAACCCGAGCCTGAACCACAACCCGAACCTCAACCTCAACCTCAGCCCCAACCTCTACCTTATCCAGCAGCACCTACAGTCACCTCTAAATTGCCTTCTTCGACTTGGTACGCCATAACAAAACCACCTTCATATCCTGCTAAACCGCCACCTAGACCTAGTTACCAAACACCAGTACCACCAACACCAACGGTTACTTCGAAACCTGTTATCCCTGTATACACTCCTACTTACACAATTACTCCTGCACTGCATACCGAAACTGTTCCGACTAGAAGGCCAATACAGTTAGATTTGGATATCGAATTCAACTGCAAACAAAAAAATGGATACTACGCAGTTGCTAATGAGTGTGATGTTTACATCGAATGCAAGGTAAGTCCTCATCAAACAATTAAATTAAAATTGAATATAATTTTATTGATTAAATGTCATCTCCACTTCGCACCTAAAAATCTGCCTTTATTTATTGCAGAGAAACGTATCAATGAAGTTCACATGCCCCGATGGTCTACACTTCAATCCCAATGCTGTCTATCCCGGATATCCATGCGCCTATCCTTCTGAAGTAACATGTGTTTCGGGATCTATTGGACGTATGTATACCATCCCTCTTAAAACACTGTTAGTAAATTACAAAATGAACCCTTGTTATATCAGGGTATTTATTATGCATCGTAATAAACATATTTCGATGGTAGGTATTATGTTTTACGTTTGCAGTAGGTAAGCCTGAGCCATGTACGAGGGTTTAACACCCTCATGAGATTTGAATACCCGTGTATCATAAGACGTATTTCAATATACTTATATAATTTGTGAGAAAAGAGTAAAAGGAAAGGAAGTTCTGTGCAACACATCATATACTTTTGTTGTTTTTTTACTTTTTGTTTTGACTAGAACATCACACCGTTTTTACAGTAGCGTTGTTAGAACACAATGTAATGTAGTATTACAATTTTGCCATTTGCTAACCTAATATTTTTTTATTTCTCTAGAAATACCTCAACCTACGGAAGATTGCCCACGAAGGTACGGTTTTTTCGCAATGAATGATGCCGATTGCAGCAGATTTATGATGTGCCAAGAGGGTAAAGCTACTATCATGGACTGTCCTCTAGGTTTGGTTTATAACCCAGAGACTAGCAGCTGCGATTGGCCAGAGAAAGTGCCGCTCTGCAATCCTCATGGTATGTAAAGTACACATTTTTTTAGGGATCCGAGTCAAACAATATTATAGCTTAGGTATTCATCCGTCCGTCCGACTGTGTGTCACTGCCATTCTACTTGTAAACTATATTATGTAAAATACATTTAAAACAAAAGATTCCGACGAATCGTTAACCTCCTCCTTTTTGAAGTCGGTTACAAAATACAACGTACGTTACTACAAAATAGAAAAGTACGCACCCAGAATAATAGATAATTTATTTATTTACAGCTTTCAAAGATTTCTCGTGCCCGGCACCGCCTTCAGACGAATATGGTCAACCAACAGATTTCATTAATAAATACAGGTAAGCTGTTATAAGACCTACCTACCTAGTTACCTACGACTCTAATTGATATCAAACTCTCATTTTCATTGACTTCCGTTATCCAAAAAGGGTACCTACTAAATACCTGTCTTTTTCATATGTCTCTGTTCTCAATTGCACACACTAATAATTTACTATTTTAAATATTACAGATATGGCAACAGTTGTAAATATTACGTGGCATGTCGTCTAGGACGCCCTCGGTTACTCAGCTGCGACGCCGGCCTGGCCTTTGATGAGGAATCTCAAGCTTGTATTGATGATGACTACGTTGAAAATTGCAATGTGATTGATTAACTATACGTACCTATTTAAAATCCTGGATGGAGCACCTAAATAAAACTTTAAATTAAGTTAGTATTTATAAGCAAAATCAGTTAAATATTACCTACGTCAGACGGTAATGTACCTACCTAATGCACCGTCAAATGTATCAATGTGATTAAATCCACCAAAACATTCAAAAATCTGCTAATGAGTGTATGCTAATAAAGTTGTTTTTTAAATATAAGAACTAATTAATAACAAATCGATTTGGGGTATAATGTTGGTACCTATCTATCCTACTAATATTATAAACGTGAAACTTTGTATGTATGTTTGTTTCTCTTTCACGCAAAAACTACTGAACGGATTTGGATGAAACTTGGCACATATAGATAGATCATACCCTGGAATAACATATAGGCTACTGTTTATCCCGGGATGCGGGTAAATCCGCGGGGGACAGCTGATTTTTAAAATAAAACGAAAACATTAGATTCTGATATGAGATGGCTTTGGCCTTTTAAAATAAAAAAACCTGTCTTGACTTTTACACTTTATGAACACAGATTTGGTACTAGCCTTTTTAATTTAGATGAGTCAGAATTTACATTGGCTTTATGTCTTCCTTATTAATAAGATCTATATAATAGACGTGATAAATAAGACAAGGCTGTACGGCTCTGTACCTTTGCCAGCCTTTTGGCGAATTGAACAAAACAACAACTCTAACTCTATACTCTGATTTTTAATTCGAGTGACAAAAGGTATCAAATGTCAATGTTAGTATTAAATTGTTATTTAAAAATGTAAATAGTCAGTTATTAAAATAAAAATCATGACATTTCAGAAGTGCAAAACATTTTGATCATAATTACTAGTTTATAAGTTTAGGCAAATATAAAAAACATGTAGTCAGTAATTTTAGTGAAACGCAGTTCCTTGCTCCGGGGGGAGTGGCCGGGTTTTGTCAATAGTATGTGTTTCTCCTCTCGCCATGTGGCGGCGGGGCTGCGGGATATTCCTCGAAGGTCGTTCGTCGGCGAGGTGGGCCGCCCAACGATGGAGGAACACATCACGAGCTCCCTCCAGCGCTCGATCTCCCTCGCTCTCCCGCATGAGGGAGGCTACCCTCGGCCTCTGCCTTTGTTCGCCAGTACACCGCGGCGTTTGTTATAATTGTCACCACCTAGACCCAGCGTGATAATATCATGATCAGTTATAGAAGCTTTACATACGCAAGGGTATGATAGAAATTTTGATTATTTACCATATGGAATACCTGATCCAGTACCAGCACAAGAGAAACCACGAGCGAGTAGATAGATCCAATTGTTTTGCTTTTCTGAAATGTCATGATTTGAATCATAGAAAATGACATTTGTTTGTTTACCTTTTGTGCCTTGAATTAAAAACCAGAACATAGTCAGTCTGTGGTACCTAACTGTATTCTCTTTGCCCCAACTTTGCCAACCTATGATGATATCGATAATTATCGATGTGAGCGCGCTAAAACGCGTACCGAATCACTTTTAGAGCGATAACGAAGCCTCGCGAAACGTCATCGGTGACGTCATTACATGCGCCATATTGTGATTACGACGACCATAGTCCAAAGGTCCAAACGTTATCGCCGTGAGCGTGGATGTCAAAAGTGACACTTGTGTTGTGTTTTTGTTTTGACAAAGGTTTTTATGTGAGATTAACAAATAAAAATACACTGTATTCAAGTTGGGGAGTCTAATAATTGAAGTTAGGGAGTAGTTCTATATACTGTCAGCGCGTTCACAAGCGTTCCGAATCATTGACAGTTCACGGCTCTTATAGATGTGATATTCGTATCGGAACGCAAATTATCGATGTGAGCGCTAAGATCGATTATGGCATGTTTCGGAATGTACCCTTAATAAAGCTGCTGTTTGATAAATTGAATTTTGCTGCTTGCTTTGTTTTCATGAAAATCTGTGTTGGGATTGGATGAAGCTTTTATGCTATTGGTGAAATTTGTCATAACAAGATAATACACCAATCACCAAAAACACTTAAAATATTGAAAAGGAAATGGAAGAACGATTGAAGTATAATTTATTCAGCGAAAATAGCGCGGTTTTTGGAACCAATCAACTTGCGTATTTCAAATTTAAATTTTGATTCACAAAAGTTGGTTACCTTCTTACTTTTTTAGATATTAGCATAAATATAACCAACTCACTGACTGATTCTTGAACATTTTATTTCCACCGAAGATACTACTTATGTGTTAATTACGAGACAGGCGGCAACGGCGGGACATTCCGCTAGCGCAGCCCTGGCGGACATCGGCCCAGTTGCCCCTCCGGGTCGAACGGTTGCGTACTCGCGATGCTCACGTCCGTAGCCTCCGAGCCCTATTTTATTTTGTAATTTTCTTGATTAATGTCATTCCAAACGTGAATTTTAACCTGTAAAAATGCTGTAAAACAATCAAAATCCTGGCATTTTAGATTGATTTTATCACATACTGTTTATGTGGTTTTCTGTACAAAATGGAAGATTCCTACATTATTGCCAATTTTCACGCACTGTGTCGTCTATGTTTGAACAAAAGTACACTCTCGGTGTCGATATTTGGAGCGGCGCCTGACGATGAAGCTAATGTTTCCCTAACCTCCAAAATTGCGGAATGTTTAGAGGTTCAGGTTAGTTGTTTCGTGTTTTCTCCGAAGGTACCTATTCAAAAATGTATGTCTAACTACTTAAATCACTCTGACGATATCATTGTAAGTAAGTAACAACCATTGTTTTCAAAAATTTTTCAATTCCAATTTTTAAATTTACTCGAAGTATCTACCTACATACATATTCTACATCTAAATTTAAACCCAACTAAACAATTTTTAATTAATCAAGTATAGTAGATACATTAGTTTAACTAGTTTTATCATTCCAGATGGATCCAAATGATGGACTGCCAAGTAGGATCTGTTATAAATGTCTGTTCAAAGTGGACAAGTGTATCAAATTTAAATTACAATGTATTCAAAATGAGACGAGATTAAGACAAATAACAAATCGTGTAAATGAATTGGATAATTCAAATTCATCAGAATTGAGCAGTTATAACTTCAACAATCAAGAAATGCTTAAACCCAAGCCTGAAGATTTCATTGTAGAAGATAGTGTTGTAATGGTTGTTGATCCTAGTCTTGATTATGACTCATCTGAAGAATCTGAAAATACAGAGCCAGTTGAACAGGAAGTTACAGAAAGAAACAACACCCCAGAAGGGGAACCAATAGGCGAATCATTCTTCAAAAATGTATCCATGTGTCAATTCTGTGACAAAGCTTTTGTAACACAAGAACAATGTAAAGAACATGAACTTAACTATCATGATCCAAATTTACCTTACAAATGTGTTGAATGTAGTTTAGTTTTTGCAGAACGAAGTCAATATGTGCAACATACAAAACAAGTACATGGAAATGATAAGCCATATCACTGTCCAGAATGTGAAAAATGTTTTGGGCGGCGTTCAGATTTAAGAAAACATTCTATAGTACATACAGGCATTAGGCCATATCAATGTCAATATTGTTTGAAGAGTTTCTCTCGGAACACAAATTTAAGTAAGCATTTGCGAATTCATGCAGGACATAAACCACATGTATGTCCATTGTGTCCAAGAAGTTTTGTAGGTAAAGGAGACCTACAGCGTCATGTGCTTGTTCATTCAGGCATGAAACCTTATGCATGTCGAAAGTGCCCTTTGACCTTTGGCCGACGAGATAAACTTATTAAACATGAAGTAAAACATGGACCCATTAGTCCCGAACATAAGAATGAGTATGATAATGATCAAGAAACACATGATATGGTAGTGAGTGTAAATCCATTCAGCAACCTCATGACATCCCCCACTCAGCTTCAAGCAGATTCTACCATTGACTATGATTTACCACAGGTTCCAGACCATATTTCAGGGGAAAGCAGTTTCTCCAAAGTTCAAAAAAATCCATCTTCCTCTAGTAAACAAAATTCACCACCTAAGAAACAGAATGTTGCTATCAAAAATAGACCAAAAAATATAAAATGTCATCAATGCCCAAAGAGGTTTTCCTCACTTGATGCTTATAAAACACATGTGTCTATTGCCCACATTGGATCTAGAGTCTTTCAGTGTAAAATATGTTTTAAAAAGTTTCCTCGCAAAAGAGAACTGGATCGACATGCTTCTCTACATACTGGAATGAAACCATTTTCCTGCAGTCAATGTGATAAGAAGTTTACTAGAAAGGATAAACTTAATAAACATGAGGAAACTCATGAATGCTTGGTTGTGAATATGCCTTGCATTGAATGTGGTGCTACATTTGAAAAGAAAGCAGATTTAGTTGCACATATAAAGTCACACTTCACAGACAACTTTGATGAAAAAATACCTGATGCTGAAATCAAGAAGGAGAATGAGCCAGAGTTTACTTTACATGAAAATTTTTATGATATGGAGGCCTGAGCTTTGAATTTTTCTTGTTCAGTAAAATTTGAGAAAAAATGGCACTTCAATTCACGAAAGCACTTTTATTATGTACTTAATGAATACTATGAAAATCTAACTGAAATAATGACTCATTATCTGTATACATATATTGTTTATTAATGGACAGAAATTAGTTACAATTAATATTATGTATATACATATAAATAATTGAGGACTTATGGAATAATAATGGCCCACAATGTAAGAAAATAAAAAGAAATGATCCTATTGTATAATTATTAAATACCTGTAATAACATAATTAAGAAGCACTTACTATTAAAGGAAATTAGGCATTAGGGTAATATTATTAATTTGTTATTGATACTTAAACTTTGCTAAACTAATTGTACATAATTAACATTTTGTTTGTTGAGAAAATTGTGTGTTCATTTTGTTTCTTATATACCATTGTTGGTATTAAAAATTGTGATTTAATTTATAATAAAGTAGGGTATATTGTAAAAACTGTAACCTGCTCTAAGGGAAACTGTAATAAATAACTGAAAATTCTGACATACATAAACAAATTCAATATTTTGTTAAATCTTATTCTATCTTACTGTATGATAACATATAGGTAGATATCCAAAATAATATTTGGTTAGAATTATGAGCAATAAATGTTGTCCATTTACACTTGTTTTTTGTTAAAATTCTAAAAGGTGTAGGCAAGTCATCATCTAGAATGACTTTGTATCAACCAGCCATAGGATTAGCATGTATTGTAACTGATGTTATTCTTGCTTCAGTAAGTGGTTTGAATGTTTTTGGATTAACTGGCATCTTTTCAAGGTCATCAAGAGCTTCAAAACCATCTATGATTCTGAAATTAAAAAAACAGGAAATTTGTTTCTTATACTTTGTACTACTTACATAACATAAACTAAGGCATACAAATGATGGAGAAAATACTAAGAAATTTTATATGGTCACACATACCTTCCAAAAACAGTATATTTAAGATCTAGATGTGGTTGCTCAGCATATGAGAAGAAAAATTGACTACCATTTGTATTGGGTCCGTTGTTAGCCATGCTCACTATTCCTCTTGAATTGTGCTGCAAAAGTTTAAAGACTACATTAACATACCTACTTCAATAAAAAAAATAAGAAAATGGCAAAGCACCAGAAGAATTAAGACAGCTGTGATAGTTAGGTATTTACTTTTAGTTCTTCTTTGAATTCATCTTCGAATTTTCTTCCCCAAATTGATGTCCCCCCCTTGCCAGTTCCAGTAGGATCGCCTGTTTGTACAATGAATCCCTGAAATACGATAATTACTAATAAATTTGTAATGAATGTGCAACAACCTATTAGTTAGGTACATAAGTGAATACTTTTTGAAGAGCCAATAATCTTGTTGCAAGTACCTTTATATTCCTATGAAATAAACAGCCATTATAGTAATCACTCGCACATAGAGCTAAAAAGTTTTCACAGGCTTTCGGACATTGCTCACAAAATAATTCAATTTTTAAATCGCCTACATCAGTGTGCAGGGTGACAGACATTTTACTTTTAATGGTTTTAACTTAGTGTATAAATTACACACTAGTTTTGCTTAATGAAAAGCAATTGTTTGTTTTATATTCAAAACAGACATATGAAAGAAAGAATGCATGGCAATGACATTAGCTAGTGTTGCCGGAGTTGGACAATCGATAGTCTATCGATCGATAGTATCGCGCGCGACTCGGGTTTTGTCAGTCGTACTAGAACGATAGTAATGGATTGTTTTACGTCATGCAATACTAGCCATAGTTGAATTGATTGAGATCAATACTGTCTGCCTTAGTTCTAGATACTATAGATTATACAATCAATATGACCAGTGATTTGAGGAGAAAACAATCGACTATCGATTCATCGATTTTTCTGCAACACTACATGGCATCAAATGACATTTTATTTCTGTACTAGTGTTGCTGGATAATCGATACTATCCACCCCCAAATCGTTCGTACCAAGGTTGCCGGATGGAAGAAATTGTTTTGTTCTTATTGCTGTATTTATCTGTATGCTATGGTGTAAGTAATAGTACTCACAGACGATCGAACTTGGTTCGGAACGGACCACGAACATGGTGCGCTTCAAACCAAATTCAATCGTGTGGCGCACGGTCCTCTGGACATTATTATTATTAATATCGGTACGGCTGGTTCGGAGCGCTCGCACATCGAACGCGGTGCGTTCCGAACCGAACCGATCGTGTGGACGGCGCACCGAACCAAATGTCGGTTCAGTCGCTATTGTGCCACCGTACGCGCAACACGTTGCAGCGTGGTCACAGACATGTATTCTGAGCGACACCGAGAAGACATCGTTAATACCGAGAAAAAAGCTGTTTTAGAGCTGTTGGAGTTGTATTAAGACTTCCCATGTTTGTGGAATACCGCGCATAGCCTTTATTGTAATAAAGATGCACGCAATCAAGCATTTCAAATACTTTTTTGCTTACAAATTTTGCCCATTCTTTTCTTCTTTTTCGTTCATTATGTAATGGCGATGTAGCAACGATAGTTGCCGCAACTAATGCAATTTTGGCCTGTTTTGATAGAATAGGCGGCATGTCGAGGAGACGTGTTCACGCAATGCTAGCACAATACCGACTGGACGGTTCGGTGTCTGGTGCGCTTGTCTGTTGTGTAGACCACACCGTACGGTTCGTGGTCCGGTCCGCACCAAGTTCGATCGTCTATGAATACCTTAAACAATATGTTATATATTGTATTGTTTTAAGTAATGCAATACTATCGATTTTATCGGCCTCAGTTCTAAATACTATTATTATTAGTATATTAGTAGTATTTCATGCAGGTAGGTAGGATAGTATATTTGACAATAAAAAACAAAAACCATTTTTATATTTTATGAAGTGTAGTTTTATAAATTTAAACAAAAAAAAATTCGTGTAGTTATTGTGAAATCCATAATTTTCTAATTTCATATAAATTTTTACGCGCTTAAGATCATGATCATGATACGGAACGTTCAGAGTTGCCGTAGTTGTTTTATTTTTCTATCTTTCTTTCAAACTGTTTCATTTATCTAACCTAACCTAAATAGTACAGGAACAGGACCGGAATGGAGTATTTTTTACAAGACAAGTTATAAACTCCATGCTAAATTGAATGGCCAAGTTCAAGATGTCCCTAAGTCCTTTTTCTTAGGTTACAGAAATGGCGCCGGTAAAGTTTCAATTTGACTTTGAAACAACACCGAAATACTTTTTATCGAAAATATTGGTCGAAAAATATAAGTTAGATGTCTCTTTAATATAAACGATGTAAGATTTAAATTCAATGAGTTAATAATGAGTGAATCGATATAAATAGTTTAGCCTAAGTCCCTTATCCTAAGGACTTAGGGATTTTTAAGCGGGACTTAGGGACTTTTAACTGGACTTAGGGACTTTAATAGATAATATTTTGGACTTAGGGGCACTATTAACCAAAAAATTATACAAAATATTATTTTGAATATTACTTTAATCGAAAATAAAGTTATTATTAAATCAACACTACTACAGTGTATTACCATTGTTCTCCTTACAAACTAAAATGATTAAATAAAAAAATAAAACGACTGTACTATTAATTTTAACAGTAAGTTGAAGAGTTACGAGATAAGGTTAAGTACACTTAGGGATTTTTTGAACTGGAATTACTGGACTTATGTCGCGACGGACAGTCGCGAGATTCCATAAATGTAAATATATTAATTATAACTAGCAACACTGAAAGGACGCTTGGCGCCATTTTATCTGTCACAAAGAAAAGTTTACTTCTGAATTTGCTATGCACTTTAATCTTAACTAAACCTGAACTAGCAAGAAATAATGTGCAGTCCTTCCTGCAGTCAGCTACGTGGCTGTTGCCACAGCGAGCGAGGTTCTAGGACTGATAAGTATTCAAAGCTAAGTATTCAAGGATAAGTATTCTAGACAATGTATTGTAGATTGTAGCTAATCAATCTTGTAGACTTGTAGTCTAATTCAGTAACTAGAATGATCACATATTATCTTAGATTTGTTGGTACCAACTAGGCCCTGGCCTGCGCTGACGTAGCGGGCCGGGTCTATAATTTGGACAAGGTCTCTGTGCTTAGATTTCGCTGTCTCGACTGGACAGGGTCTTTGTACTTATGACTTTGTCGTCAGGAATTAGGCTTCGGCTATGGGCAAGGTCTCTGTGCTTAGATTTCGCTGTCTCGACTGGACAGGGTCTTTGTACTTATGACTTTGTCGTCAGGAATTAGGCTTCGGCTATGGACAAGGTCTCTGTGCTTAGATTTCGCTGTCTCGACTGGACAGGGTCTTTGTACTTATGACTTTGTCGTCAGGAATAAGGCTTCGGCTATGGACAAGGTCTCTGTGCTTAGATCTCGCTGTCTCGACTGGACAGGGTCTTTGTACTTATGACTTTGTCGTCAGGAATAAGGCTTCGGCTATGGACAGGGTCTTTACACTTAGGACTTTACTGTCATATAAATAGTTCCCTGAGAACTTTACAAGTATCTACATAATAGCGTCATTAGACAGAAACTAGTACGTTATCAAAGTCACAAAGTAATGAGTATAATCAATAGTTTAATATCTTGCTGAATATATAAGTTTATATAAAATATGATGAGTGTCTAGAATACCTACTTAGTGGCATAAGGCTAATGAGTACTTAATATTACAGGAAGGAGCAGAGATAAGGCAACTCGGATAGAGAGAGACTAGATACAAGTAACTACAACATACAGAGAAGAGGATCAGGGATAGAGGAGCACTCAGGTAGTGTTCCATTTGTATTTCGTCCTGTCGTGGTGTTCAGTTGCGAAGCAGATTAATTTAATTCAAATACTAAGGTTAAGAGAATAAGTTTCTTAAAAGATCTCCATAGTAATTGTTAACTGGTAATCTATACTATATAGAATACATTATATACACTACACGGCGACAGCGGCGACATGGTGGAGGTGCTGGGATAATTCTTCCTAGTGAATCCAAAGTCCCTGATCCTGTAAAGAAAGTAGGAATAATAATTTGGAGTTGCATTTTCTCTGCCTATTAATTATTACGGCGTCTGCTCAATAGATGGCGTTAGTGTGCACTTTTTGCGATATAAGTAGCGTAGACGACAATTAATTTTTGAGTAAATTAATTGTGTGAATAAATATATTGCTTGGTAGTATATTTTAATCAATCTGTTGTGTTCTGTTTCATATTTATGTGACGTGTCTATTATAATAAAAGACGAATTTATGTCGTAGTAAGAATTCGTTTCCCGTAAAAACGGAAGTGTCAAATCGAAGTATAGAATCGACGATAAGAATATTCTTTAGTATTTTCTAAGCTAAAGCATAATTAAACAAATAAATATATTTAAAAATATAGAAAATTAATAGTGTGATAAAATATAACATAAAAACTTTCTAATAAATGATAACACTTTAAAAATAAACAAATGATTTTTGTTTTGACTTCACACATTCAATCGGGATTCCGAAATTTTTGCACACACACATTCGCATGTATGTACGTACCTACGCACTGAATTCCAAGAATAGAAAAAAGAACGCGTCATTTTGTTGCCAAACAAAGTTGTACCGGTACTTGAAAGTTTGCAAAGTAATAAATAAGTAAGTAAAGTGTTCTGCAAGTTCACAAGAATATTGGAAAGTTTATACTGGCAAAAATTACACAATAATTACTTCACTGAGAACAAATTGGTAAGTTTTCCGAAAACAATTCGCCTTGTTAGGTACCTACCTATAAATGGAATTTTCTAGCATTTAATTCCTCAGTTTCGTTGATAAAATCTAAACATCGCAAACAGATAGACTGATTGAATAAAAGTATGTAGGTATCATGCTTTCCTACAGCAAATAGTTTTCAAATCGAATATATCAGCGATTTGAAAACTTGCAAAGGGTGTATATGTCTTATCATGCAATTTCATTAAAAAACGATGCGATACTGTTTTGATAGGCCTAAGTATGTTGGTATTTACAATACCAATACAGGCTACTTGTTGTATTGTATGTATGTTTTTCCTGAAGTAATTTAAACTCAAGTTTTGGTATCAGATCTGTAAGTAAGTATCAAAGCTCATACCAGTTAGTGAACGAGTTACTAGTAAAACCTAAAGTATAGTAAAGAATACACAGTACACACTATGATAGGTACTTACCTAGTTACCTGTAAGAAGTAAGGGCCTATGATTATAATTGTTTGATGGTTTCCAGAATAATACAAATAAATAAGAGTGCCTTTCAAGGACTTTGAGAAGGCATTTACCTCACAACTATCTTGTCTGTTTCTATAGGAAAGAGAGGTATGTAAACATAATCAAAGTTTTAACAAACAAAGTAATAAACTTATGACAACTTTAGTAGGTACCTAATCTGTCATATTCATGATAAACTATAATAGTGAAGGCTTCAACTCTACTAGGATGTCTTGGGTTCGATTCCTAGACAAGAATAGAGCATTATCTTTCTAATTGGAAGTCCAGGGTTCGATTCCCATACAGGACATACATAGTGGTAGAGCAGTTTCACTGTGAGTTGTTTCCAAGTTTGGTTAGAAGACTTAAACCAGTCTGGTTGTCAGACTTATCCTTCAGTCTGTATCAGTCATGGTGTACTTACCTCACTACTAATAATAATAATGACAGTTGTCATGTTGATAAATTATACAGCGGATAAAGGTGGGCTGTAAAGCAAATATGTTGAGAGTTATGTGTATTAAGATGAATAATAAAAGGCTATTTTATTTATTTATACATTAAGATGAAAGCAGAACACAACATAAAAATATTTACATTCTGTTTATTCTGACAAAATTAACAAATTTTATAAGTACTTACCTAAGCAAGTTTAGCGTAATAGCGCAATGGCTTTAAGCGTATACAACCTAGTTGTTTGTAAAGATATAATTTTACATATTATTTCAGTAAGTACTTGTTTGGCGTATACTGGCGTATCTATATCATGTAAAGCGTAGTGGTGATATTATATCAATTTGCGTATTAAATGTCTTGCGTACATTTATTAATTTGCGTATTCATGATGATTCATATGCGTCGAAAAACTTATTACTTATTATTTATTTATAAATTTCCGACAATTATATAAAACTTAAAGCTGTTTTGAGTAAATAATAAATGAAACCAAGTTTGAAGGTTAAAAAAGTATTTTACCTTGCAATTTCCAGAATCAACATGGAAGTAGTAATGTTGCAAAGATTGCAACTTATCATATCAAAGTTTGAATTAACTATTAAGGCTCTCAGGTTCATTGATCGACTTGACAATGTAGAAGAGGCAGGGGTTATAGTTAAAAAATTGGAAATGTCCATAAGTCGGTTCAACTCTGAACTTCATAATTATTTTCGCATGAGTACTGACCCGTCGGCGGATGATGTGTCATCATTTAGTGTAAGCCAATTAAAGGCTGAAGAGGTACTGGTCGAATTAACTATTAAATTACAAGGAACTAAAACCGATAGCGGCGATAGCTCACAAACATTGAAGAATTCTACTTTATCCTGCAAGCTACCCAAATTAAATCTACCCGAATTTGGGGGTGATATCCTCGAGTGGTACCAATTTTGGGATCAATTTAATTCTAATATTGGAAGCAGGAATTTATCAGATGTTGATAAACTTCTATATTTAAAATCCTCTCTCAAGGGAGACGCTAAAAGAACGATCGAAGGTTTGGAGACTACAAACAATAATTATAAGATAGCTATTGCCACATTACATAACAGATATGGTAAATCCAACCACATCATTGATGCTCACTATGCTGCTTTATATAAAATAAGAAAGGGTAATACTACAATTGAGGCAAGAAACGTATTAAACGACGTAGAGAAGCATCTTAGAGTACTTAAATCTTTAGGAGAAGACATAAACCACAATCATCTGAGATTTCTCATTATGGAAAAGTTTCCAGAAGATATTATATATGAGATGAAGATGAAGCTCAGCCTAGAGACCATAGAAGAAATGAGAAAACATTTAGAAATCATCATATCAGCTAGAGAGGATGCCAGTAGGATCACTCAAGAGAATACAGTAGAAGAGTATACTACTCAGACATTACATGTAAATGTGTTCAACAAGAATAATAATAATAAATATAAAAAAGAAAATAAACTAAAAGGAGTCATGCAAAGTAATCAAAGGGATGTAACTAATAAGAGAGAATATAAAACTAATAATGGAAAAAATAATGCTAAGAAGTTTGGACAGTTCTACAAAGACAAGCCGGATAAGACTACTCAGAATTATAGAGAGAATAACATGAAACAGCTTAAAAGGCAATTAGAAGAAAAGGAATTTAAGAAGGAAGTTCCAGAAAGAAAGAAAGCAAAATGGCAATGCATTTTCTGTCAA
This sequence comes from Tethea ocularis, assembly GCA_963555595.1. Lineage (NCBI taxonomy): Eukaryota > Metazoa > Arthropoda > Insecta > Lepidoptera > Drepanidae > Tethea > Tethea ocularis. The sequence goes on along the minus strand of OY741960.1, from coordinate 9,229,042 downwards.
GGAAATCATTACAATGATAAATGTCAGAAAGTTAAGACACTAAATGATAGAAAAGAAAAATTAAGAGGTCGGTGTTACAACTGTCTCTACATAGGACATAGCGTGAATCAATGCAGAAAGAACAAGCTCTGTGTATATTGCAAATCAACTGAAAAACACAATAGGGCATTGTGTCCCCAATATTTCTCCAATAAGGGAGTGTCTACTAGCACTAACATACTTCATGTAACTGGCGGCTCAACAGTACTACAAACGGCTGTAGTAAAGGCAAGGAATGAGAACGAAGACAAAATGTATGTAAACTGTCGAGCACTGTTGGACACCGGCAGCCAACGAAGTTACGTTACCCAAGCTGTAGCAAAGAAACTTAACCTTCATGTTGAAGATACAGATAGTCTCTCTATATTTACTTTCGGGTCGAAAGTACCACGTGCGGTGGAAAGCGCAGTTGTCAAATTACAGCTACAGACTCAAACTAACAACGTGATAACATTGTTCGCCAATGTAGTACCACATATATCTGAAGGAGTTCCATACCCGGATTTGAGATTTTACAAGGTGAAAGATGATACAGTCTTGGCTGATGATGGATCATTGTCACCGAAAATAGACATTTTAATTGGCAACGATTACTATTTCACACTGATCTTAAGTGGAAAGATAAAATTGGATGACAACTTATTCTTGATAGAATCAAAACTTGGATGGATACTAACTGGAAAGACGAACACGAAGACTGGTGATGACTTATCAGTAGTTACTTATTTTCAAGCAGTAGAAAGTAAATTGACAAAACCGGATCTCCCATTAGATAATGGTAACTTGAAAGGTTTATGGGAATTGGAGTCTATCGGTATATGCGATTCACCAGGAGCGGCTAGAGATGAAGAAGCTGTTAAGCAGTTTAATAATACTATTGAAATAATCGATAACAGATATACTGTTAGCTGGCCGTGGATAGAATATCCACCAAACCTACCATCTAATTTTGGTCTATCTTTTGGAAGACTAGTTAACTTACTCAAACGTCTAGAGACACAAACGTTGCTTGCTTATGAAGAAACATTGAAGGAACAAATAGAGAAGGGAATTATAGAAGTAATACCTGACAGTGAGAGGATTGAAGAGTTAGATAATCCGATCCATTACCTACCGCATCATGGCGTCAGCAATCCTGGAAAACCAATAAGAATTGTTTATGATGCTTCTGCAAAGATCAAAGACAATAAAAGTCTAAATGAATGCTTACATTGCGGTCCACTGATGTTGGAAGACTTAACTGGAATGTTAATAAGATTTAGATCACGTCGAATTGGAATAACAGCTGATGTCGAGAAGGCATTCTTACAAATAGCATTACACGAAAAGGACAAGGATGTAACACGGTTTCTATGGCTAAAGGATATTACTAAACCAGCCACATACGACAATCTTATACATCTAAGATTTTGCAGAGTTCCGTTTGGAATTATATGTAGTCCATTTCTGCTCAATGCTACTCTAAAGCATCATCTGTCCAACTCAAATGTAGAGATTTTGAAACAAATGGTGAACGACATCTACGTAGACAATCTTGTGACTGGAACGGAATCCGTAAAAGAAGCAACTATGTTGTATAAAACTTCTAAAAGGGTGTTCGAAGACATTTCTATGAACTTAAGAGAGTGGAGTTCGAATTCTAAACAATTCATGGAAACGATTCCAGAAACAGATCAACATAAAGAAGATAATGTAAAAGTTCTTGGACTTAATTGGTGTTTAGAAAAAGACACGTTACAGTTGAAATTTAAGACATTTAAAGATGCGAATACCAAAAGGGAAACGTTGAAAATCATCGCTTCGATTTACGATCCGTGTGGATATGCTGTACCTGAATTATTGGTAGCAAAAGTCTTTCTGCAAAAACTGTGGATAGGAAAGTTTAAATGGGACACACCATTACCTACTGACTTAAAGAACGAATGGTTAGAAATTGCCAAGAATCTCGAAGATATTAGAGAGATTATCGTACCCCGATATTACTTCCAAAATAACGACATCAAGGATATTCAATTACACTGCTTCACAGATGCCTCCACCAAGGCATATGCAGCCGTAGTCTACGTGTCATGTGGAAAAGAAATAGGTTTCGTTATAGGCAAGTCGCGTCTGGTACCTATTAAAGACAAAGAAAACCTGAAAATTCCACACTTAGAGCTTTTGGGAGTATTAATTGGCAGTCGTTTACTCAAATATGTTATGAAGTATCTTGACCTTTACTTCACACAGATAACTCTATGGACAGATAGTCAAATAGTTATTGATTGGTATCACACCAAAAAGCTTTTGCCACCATTCGTTGCTAGAAGAATAGAAGAGATAAAGAGAAACGTGTCACTGAACATAAGATATGTTCCAACGGAGTTAAATCCAGCTGATATAGCTACGAGACCTACCACGCAAACGAAGGAAAGAGAGAAATGGCTGTCTGGACCAAGTTTCTTGTCAGACGATTCCGAGACTTGGCCGTCAAGTCGTAGGAGCCAACATTCTTTTCTGATTGGGGAGGGTCTTACGATCGAGCCAGATATACCACCTGTAAGAAAGCAAATTCCAACAGTAGTTGAGAAAGAGAATGAAAATGATAGTTATACTAAAGAACACACACATCACATGACATCCGGATTGATACTATAAATATACAAGAAATTAAAAGGATACAAGAACCATACTTTCCAGAAGAAGTGAAAGGTAAAGAAACTAGCATTAGTCGTAACCTTGGGTTATTTAAAGACATTGATGACATACTGCGATGCAAGGGCAGACTGAGAAATGCCAATTGGTCTTTTGATAAAAGATACCCAATGTTAATTCCAAAGGATTGTGAATTCACTGAAAGGTTGATTCGAACAACGCATGAGAAGAATTATCATGTAGGTGTTAACCACACTTTAAGCTTAATACGACAAACATACTGGATTCCTCATGGAAGAAGTCAGGTGCAAAAGGTCTTAAGGAAATGTACAAATTGTATTAAACATGGTGGTGGACCTTTCAAATTACCGTCTACACCTGCACTACCACAGGAGAGAGTGAACTACAGTTCACCTTTCACCTACACAGGTATTGATTACATAGGACCAGTATATGTAAACAATGACAATAAGAAAGAGAAAAGATGGATATGTCTATATACTTGTTTAGCAGTTCGTGCTATACTTTTAGAGATAGTCAAAGATTTATCAGCAGAAGAGTGCCTCCTCGCAATGAGGAGATTTATCGCCTTGAGAGGTGTACCAGATACCATTGTTTCAGATAATGCGACACAATTCAAGCTAACTGCTGAAGTCATGTCTAATAACTATTGCATTAATAACAAGATCAAGTGGAGGTTCATACCCCAGTTGGCCCCATGGCACGGGGGTTTTTATGAACGTTTAATAGCATTAGTGAAACATTGTATGAAAAGAACTCTTACCAAACAAATGTTGAATGATAATCAACTTAATACTGTCATGAAGGAAATCGAAGCTGTTCTGAATACGAGACCATTGACAAGCGTCAATTCTGACCTGGAAGATGTTCTGACACCTTCAGACTTCTTAACTCTAGGTAAATGTTTGGTCATAGAACCAATAGATAAAGAGATATGTACAGATGGTACAACTACTAAACAAATTCTTATAGATGGATGGAAACGTGGCCAAAGAATATTGAAAGACTTCAAAAACATGTTTGTAGACCAGTACTTACCAAGTTTAAGAGAAAGATATCGACACTCACATAAAGAGCCAAGAATAGTGAAGTTAGAAGAACCTAAAGTAGGAGATATTGTTCAGATTAAGAGTGATAATAAAAACCAAGAGACCTGGAAGGTTGGTAAAATTACATCCATACATAAAGGAGCTGACGGTCAGTGTAGAGTGGCGAGAGTCAATGTCAACGGTACCGAGTTTACTCGTTCCATAAGTCATCTTTACCCTTTAGAAATAGATGACGTACCTGAAGTTAATGCAAAAATAAGTGATAATAATCAAATATTAATGGACTTACCTATTGATGACTCTTCTAATGAATCTAATCGCTCATTACCTATGGAAGTTTCTGCGAAGAACGATCATTCCGTGGTTATGGCTGAACCTGGAAATGCTTCTGAGATAATAATACCTGAGCATACAGAAGCTGTAGAACATATAGAACTCCTCGAAGATCCTCTAGCAGAAACGTTGCAAGTTGAAATGACACCTGAGAGCACCAGAAATAGAAAGGAAGTTTTAAGTCCTGAAAAGAGGAAAGTAATAGACGCGTCCATGAGAGCCCGAGAGCAGATTAAAGAGTGGACGCGTGATTTGATGGATCGACTGTAACTTTGTCGTCGTCGGGAGTGTCGCGACGGACAGTCGCGAGATTCCATAAATGTAAATATATTAATTATAACTAGCAACACTGAAAGGACGCTTGGCGCCATTTTATCTGTCACAAAGAAAAGTTTACTTCTGAATTTGCTATGCACTTTAATCTTAACTAAACCTGAACTAGCAAGAAATAATGTGCAGTCCTTCCTGCAGTCAGCTACGTGGCTGTTGCCACAGCGAGCGAGGTTCTAGGACTGATAAGTATTCAAAGCTAAGTATTCAAGGATAAGTATTCTAGACAATGTATTGTAGATTGTAGCTAATCAATCTTGTAGACTTGTAGTCTAATTCAGTAACTAGAATGATCACATATTATCTTAGATTTGTTGGTACCAACTAGGCCCTGGCCTGCGCTGACGTAGCGGGCCGGGTCTATAATTTGGACAAGGTCTCTGTGCTTAGATTTCGCTGTCTCGACTGGACAGGGTCTTTGTACTTATGACTTTGTCGTCAGGAATTAGGCTTCGGCTATGGGCAAGGTCTCTGTGCTTAGATTTCGCTGTCTCGACTGGACAGGGTCTTTGTACTTATGACTTTGTCGTCAGGAATTAGGCTTCGGCTATGGACAAGGTCTCTGTGCTTAGATTTCGCTGTCTCGACTGGACAGGGTCTTTGTACTTATGACTTTGTCGTCAGGAATAAGGCTTCGGCTATGGACAAGGTCTCTGTGCTTAGATCTCGCTGTCTCGACTGGACAGGGTCTTTGTACTTATGACTTTGTCGTCAGGAATAAGGCTTCGGCTATGGACAGGGTCTTTACACTTAGGACTTTACTGTCATATAAATAGTTCCCTGAGAACTTTACAAGTATCTACATAATAGCGTCATTAGACAGAAACTAGTACGTTATCAAAGTCACAAAGTAATGAGTATAATCAATAGTTTAATATCTTGCTGAATATATAAGTTTATATAAAATATGATGAGTGTCTAGAATACCTACTTAGTGGCATAAGGCTAATGAGTACTTAATATTACAGGAAGGAGCAGAGATAAGGCAACTCGGATAGAGAGAGACTAGATACAAGTAACTACAACATACAGAGAAGAGGATCAGGGATAGAGGAGCACTCAGGTAGTGTTCCATTTGTATTTCGTCCTGTCGTGGTGTTCAGTTGCGAAGCAGATTAATTTAATTCAAATACTAAGGTTAAGAGAATAAGTTTCTTAAAAGATCTCCATAGTAATTGTTAACTGGTAATCTATACTATATAGAATACATTATATACACTACACGGCGACAGCGGCGACAACTTAGGCTAATCAGTGAATAAAAAAAAATAGACTTAGGGACAACTAATTCTGTTTTGCTAGAAAGAGATAGGAATAAATCTTTGATGGCATAAATCTTGGTTATTTTTATAGTTATCCGAAATATTTTTTTTTCTTACTGCTTCTTAAATGAATGATCTTTTATTAAAGCAAAAAAAAGTATCATGCATATTCCCTAATAAGCAGATTAATTATAAGTAGTTTAGTTTTATTTTAGGTAGTAGAGTATTTATGTAATGTAAAATACCTAGTTCTCGAAGGTATGCTGTTTTGAAATATGTAACCTATATAGGTTGAACAGATGTTGAATAAAACTGAAATACATACTTATATATACATTTATTGAGATCATTTTATTACAATATTATTCAACACCACCAGCTTTTTCATTTTGGCCAGCATGAGGCTCATGAATGTTCTCATCCATGCCTTGATTCCCATAGTTTCCAAGTAGCCTTTGGCCAGTCGGGTCGAAAGGAGATTTAAAGTGAAGAATTGCTTTGTATTTCTTTCCCATTACTTCAATTTCATAATTACCATCTTTCAAAAAGTTTTTATTAACTTCTCCTCCCTTGTTAGTCACGTATCCGATACCAATAGGTTGATCTAAATAATACGCATATTCGCCTCTTCTGAGATAACCTACGGGTTCGCCATTTCTGTATATTGCTTCTTGACCGAATACTGCTACCTGGAAATAAAATTACATATAAATAAATGAATGAGTAATTATTCTAATCAGCTGAGGAGCTTTATTTACCTTATCGTCTATAGTGAAATATGCATATTTTTTTGTAACTCCATTTTTGATCGCCTTAATGACTTGCTCATTTCCAATATATTCACCGTCTTTTCTGCATGCGAAACCTAAATTAGCTTCTATCGGATTATCGTCAGGTCTGGCATCAGCATTCCATAAATGAAAACCTTAAAAAAGTGAAAATAGTTTTTAGATAGCCGTTTCTGAATAATGAACCGGGAATGCCCGATATTATCAATATTGAACTACACTAAACTTGCAATAAAGCATCACAAAAACAAAACGATATAAGCGCCTCTTACGGTGTATAATGTAAATATTTTATCATCCTAGTATCAGCACTAATGTTTGACTATTTTTATCATGAAGTAGCCGTGCGTTTAGCTGTTCATATTGTCAAACGCTGATTATTCATTGATCTGGCCAGACCATATCATGATGTGGACAGCGGATATTTTCCGTTTCATGAAATGGTCGACTACATCATGAAGAGATCAATTTTTAGATTTGGCCACAACTAAGTACTTTTACTTTTTTCATATTGCACTCCGCCCAATATCACCTTTCTCTGCGCTCAATGAAGTCAAAGCTCTCCATCCGGCGTTCGTCAGTCCTTTAGCGCGACTCAAAGCTTTATAAATCTGCACAGCATGTGAAGATGGCACATGTAATTCCCACCCTAACTCTCCCGACCAAGCCATCCGCAGTGCTCTGCAAGTGTACGTTTTATTTTCAGGAGAATAAGGTGCTTGAGACACGTGAATGCTGCGATGCGTGTTAACTGGGAACGCGTCATTAGATAAACCTGCATCAGTAAATCTTTGAAGGATACGCTGACTGAAAAAGAAAATATAAGTAATTTAGTTTTTCCATCCAACATTATCTTATACTACTACAACATTAAAATTTAATTAAAATTATACATGCTACCTCAAACCAAGAATAGTTTCCTCTGGGAATTCAATCAATATCCGCTAACAAACTCAGTGAATATTTTGTATGAAGATTTATTTTTTTAAATCATACCGTATCGATTACGTTCGTAACTACCACTACTAAGAGTTTGCACTCATAGTAGGGGTACAGATTTCTAATATTGAAGGTACTGTACCTGTCAGGCCCCTGTACGCTCACGATGCACAGTTGCTTGGTGACGTCAGTTATAGTGGCTCTTAGTTTATGTGTTTGTATGATGCGTCGCATATGCGCCAGGGTATGGTTCGCACTGAACCCACTCGTAACCACATAATACCCACGACCCTGTGTAGTAGACAAAAATATATTATATTTTTTGGAGATATTTTGCAACTGTAAAGATTATCGCAATTTACAACTAAAAATCTTTTTACTATGAGAAAAAAGTTAAGCAAAATCATATACTACGTTTTGCTTGTCCGAAAAAACAACTAAGCTTGTATAATCAGGCCTCGATCATTCCGCTAGGTACGACAATATATCTACGGTCACGCGTCACGGGTCGGAGTCGGAGCTGTGCGGTGCGAGAGAAAGAGAGGTGATTTTAGGGATAACCTTTTGTACGGTATACTACTATTACATGATAAAGTGTTTTTTTAAAATGTTTACCTTAAAAATAGGTTCATGTAACTGTCCACTGCCACCATCAAGAATACTGACAGTAACATCTGCTTCAATGCCCCCCTTTTCGTTGAGCATAAGAGAGTATACCACCCTGTAAAAATATATATTTTGATTGTTACTTTATAACAATATAAATTCTGCCAATGAAAGACGTCAAAATTATTCAAATTAAAGAAATCTCACCTATCGTCGTTCTTAGACAAGTCGGCTGTGAACGCTAAGTTAGCGGTGCGCTGAGCGTCTGGTCCAGTTATGTAGAATTTGCCATAGTATGACATATTAAACAACGCTGCGGCGTTTCTGCACGCTAGCGCTTCTTTACCAATCTGAGGTTAATAAACAACGACAAAGAAATAAAATATAAATACCAATAAGGATATATCAGTCGCGCCTAAGTAAGAATATTTATGCACAGTAAATGCACTTTGAGCTGATGCCATTCAAGTTTATTTTATATCAGAAGTTATTGATATGCTGTTCCATAATTATTAGTATTATCATCATGATACTTACAAGCTCATGATGTTTGGAGAAACCGAAAGTGTGATCTCCTTTGATAATTTCTTCGTAACGCTGATCCATGTTCTTAGGGTAGTCGTGAGTGCCACCCCAGTCATATTGTTGTACTCGAACCTGTGCAAAATTCCGAAAATATTTGAAATAAATATAATACATTAATCAAATAAGAACACAGTTAATGTAAGTAAGGCTTTTAGACAAGATTTTAGGGCTACTTTGGCTCATATCACTAACAAACTAACATAATAGGTATAATAGTAATAGTTTATGTAGCTTGATATTCCTACACATACCTTTGGTATCAATCACGAATGTAGGAATAGTCTGGATCGAGTCGCCCCAAAAATGACGCACAATATGTCGTACGTACTCCTGAATACTACCATATGAAACTTTATACTACACGCTAAGATTGGCATCTCGATGAGGAATGTAAAAGTCATGAAACATTATGTGTATGTGCTTATATTTAAAAGAATTCAATCGGAAAGAACTGGCATCATTCGGTAGAGCTTTCCATGAGATTTTTCCTAAGTCTATGGTATCAATATTATTGTGAATACCGCATCCCACCTACCTTCTCCCCAGAAATAAAGAAGGCAGGTCTCTCCCAGCCGGCCCTGGCTTGCATGACAGCGCCGTCGTCGACGAGCTCCTGATGCAAGGCGTCGTGGCTGGCGTCGCGGCCGGCGAGTGGCTCGTCGTGAGGGAACACTATAAAGTAGTTATTCACGTACGCTTCATGGCTCTTCTCTCGCATCCAATGCGCACGTGACATTTGTCCCGGAGTAAAACGACGGATGTCGAAGTTGAACATGTTGTAATGTGGCCTACGATAGATTTAACTATGTGAATGCCATTGTTTTCTCAAGTACAGCGTGGGGTGTAAAGAGATAATTGTGCAACTTGCGAGTGATACCCCTGGTGTTGCAAGCCGGGGTATATGCTCGTTTAGCACCAAATCGGAAATATGGTCTACTGATCATACTGAACAACTTTTGTTTCTATAGGATTTTTAATGAGGAGATTTTTGTTGTAATACCTATGCCTAGTATTTTTCACGTAGCTGAAAGAATTATGGTTCTAGGAAAGTTGTTCGGTTTGATGAGTTGTGAAACTATAATTTAGTTTACTAAAACTTATATTGGATGAACAATTTTGGTATCACTTAATTACAGAATTATGTAACGATTCGTTCTATTGAATCATATTTCTGTATAAAATCATAATAGTTATTCGTCGTTGCTATCATGTAAACAAGCAGTATCTAGATACAAAACTACAAAGCCAGTCTATAAATGAGTTGATAAATTAATTTAGTAAATAAACGAACAAATAACGTCAACGACTAATCTCCGTTCAATGACTCTGATAACCTTTAACTTAATATTTAATGATGAAAGTGAAATAACTCGCGGTTTATTAATGAGTAGGTAAATTAATATTATTCACCTGCCACTGATAATCCATTCGGCCAGTTGTATACTACATCCAGCAGAAAACATAATTCCAGCTGAATTGTATCCACAATTATGGTAAAGACCTGAAAGTAGTGAAAAGTTACGAGATTTTTTTCCTTTAGAATGCATAATTAAAATAATTTCGCTATATATTTACCGAATACATTAGGGTCCTCTCCCAACAAAGGCTTGTGGTCGGGTGTGAATGATTCTGGTCCGCAAACAGTGCTCTTAACGCCCACTGAGCCTAACTTAGGACACAGAGATATTGCGCTAGACATGTGCACGCCAAATATATCCCAATCCAAATCGTATAGGTGAAATTGTAGATTATCAGGAACCTGGATAAAGAATTTCAATAAGTTCGACGAAATTAGCAATAAAATTAATTAAGGGAGGTACGTTAACGACTTACATTCAAAGCCGACAAAATGATACCTAGCCATGTTGCGGCAAAATTAGGTACCTATTAAAATATAACTATACATATTTTATTGTTTTAAGCTGTCACAATAACTCCAGTAGGCATTAAGTACATGCATTATTCCATGTTATCAAGAAAATTGGGCCGGCCTATGGATGCTTACATCGTCGAAGATGTAAGTACAATTTAAAAGAAAACATGAAAACATACCTGATCCAGCATATACGGGTTCCTTTCATAGCCTCCGACAATGCACGATTCTCCTTGTATCTTGATGTACAAGTTAGTGTCGTGGTCGCGAACGTTAGGACTGCCGCGCACCTCGGGTGTGGCTTCACAGACCACGTACGCATGTTTGAACGGCACTAATGGTAAAGACGGCACGCCAGCAAAACGTGCTACACGAGGACCCCATGCTCCTGTAAGTTTAAATTATAATGTATTGAGTGATATAAAGACATTGAGTACAGCTCATAACATTTGACGGAAGAGTTAGCTCTTCTCATGAGCCTCGGATAGATGTAAGTAAGAGCTTAATTTGTGTAGATCTAAAATTTTAACGGGTATGATGATATGGCCGATGGTAGTAAGCACACAAAGCCTAGAAGGGAATCGGCTCTCAAGTGTAGCTGTCGGAACACACCGAAAGGTGTTTGGGGAGTACTAGAAAGTACCCTACCACCGTGCTATGGTTTCCTCATGATGTTTTCCTTCCTCCTTCACCGAAAGCTCAAACTCGTTGTTGGATTCGAACCCGTCGCCTTATAATAAAAACGATGTATTTTGATCACTTACCACCACAATTAACGACACATTTCGTTTTAATAATTCCTTTGTCGGTGTGAACACCAGTCACTTCTTTATTTCCAAGAAGATTGTGCGAGTAATGTATGTCAAGAACAGGGCAATCTTCGTACACCTGCCATCAAATTGATATTAAATTATCTTTGTCTATAATGTTATAACCATCTCTTTTGCACCATTTATTCTGATCCGATCGCTAGTTCCAAAAATACTCAATATTTCATAACAATAATCAAAACATGTCATGACTTTAGTGTCAAGACAATATCAGTTTCACTATTAATTAACCCTAGATACCTATACCCTATACTTGTCATGTATAACAAAGTTAGGTATTGCATTCAGGCAAGCGATAACCTATCCTAGATACCAACGCTGTACTCAACAATTTAATTCAAACTTAATAAATGATTAACTTTGAGTACCTTTGTTGCCGCTGATAATTTATTTCTAACAAATGCTCTTCGCATTTGTTTGTCCTGAAACTGCGACTCTAATATCATTATTTATTTTAGAGACTAGTTAAACTAAGGACACAGGGTTTACAGTAGGTACTCCTAAATATGACCAACTTTTAATACGTGAACTTCAAAATCACAAAGTCCCTGGAACTGGATATTATTCCTATTGTTTAGTAATCTGAGTTATTACTATTTAAGTTCTAAAAGAGGCACAATATTAGCCCCTAGTCCTTCCCAGTCCCATTTACGCCAATTTGTCCCAAAATTAAGCATAGAATTCTACTACAAATGAAGCTCTTTACGAACAACTTCGAGAGGCAAACATACGATGTGACAGATATACAGGATAATTTTTTAACCAGTACGCAAATTATGACAAAATAAACTTGAGATAATTTTAATGAACAATAATGCGCTCGCTCTCTTTCGCTCGCTCGCCGAACACGACGTAGATACGCACGCGGGATACCGCCCGCGTGTACGAGTACCTAACCTTTCAGCTGTGCGCTAGCTCTCTATCGCTCGCTTGCAAACCGCGATGTAGGTCACTCACTCGGTCACGCGGGTTACTGACCGCTTATTATTCTGTCCATACTTAGCCGGATTTAAAAATCAAAGAAAATATTGAACAATTAATGGAAATGTGTTCTATTATAGATGCTGAACCACCAAACAACTTTACGTATTGGATAAAAGTTATTCTATATAGGAAAATATTATAAGTATTAGGTAAACATAGTTTCCAGCAAATAATAAGTTGTACATAATTGACTGGTCCCCGTCCTTCAGGGCACGTTCAGAACTTACCTTGCCACCATTTTTCGTAGCAATCTTGACGAGGGCATTACACGCCATTGTAGGGTCTAAGTGGCCATCTTCAGTAGCGTACAGTGCCATTTGAAATATTGATGGGTCCAAAAGTGGAAAAACTTTCTGAGCTTCATGTGGATCTAGGATTTGACTTGGAATACCCATAGCATTTCCCAATGTATGCATTCTCATATATTCTTGTGTTCGAATCTAAAATAAATTTGTACATTTGCAAAATGATTAGTTTTTTTTACTATTTATAGGCCAGTTTGACCATAATATCACAGTGGTCAGTGATGATATGGCCGATGGTGCTAAGCACACAAAGCCTAGAAGGGAACTGGCTCTCAAGTGCAGCTATCGGAACACACCGCAAGGTGCTTGGCGATAGATTTGCAAAAAATGTCTATGGTGAAAAGCTATCTGAAATCTCATAACTTAGGTATTGCTAGGTGGTCACGAAGTTTCCTTTATCAATCTATGTAGGTGGTCCATCCACCTTATTTTATATTTAAAAAATATAAGTTGGATGGGCCGCAGTTAGAATTTTTACATTTTTATAAGTATCTGTCTTCCTCTTTAGGCACGTAGGTATATCCATCAAATTTCATAATTCATAACTCTTATATTCGTATCTACGTATGGCTATAGTTTTATCTACATATATTCATTTTGCATTCTAAAAGTTATAGAACTGCATATTATTACCTACCTTAATAACAAATGACCGTTATTTATTGATAAGGAACCAACGTAGTGATTTAAACACATACAATTATTATCAATTAGCATACGTCTCAGGCTCGAATTAGGTACAAACTACCATTCAGCAGACATTAAAAGATAATTTAATAAATTAAAACGCAAAACATATTCTGTTATAAATTCAATATGTCCCATCCACCTTAAACAAAATAACCGCTTTTTCTTATTAAAGTCTAAGGACCAAGTTCATCGACAGTGCATTAAACAATGGTTTCGTAATCGGGCCGATAACTTAAAACGGATGTGTAACCAGAAGGTGGGAATTTTCGTGTTTCACTTCTATTCCAACCTCGGGTTTACTAGTTACCGATTAGCATTCAATATGCTGTCATGCTAACAAACATATATGTCTATCAATGTAAATTTATATTTGAAATAAATAGGCTAATTTACATCACAGGAACGTGAGCGAAACCGTGGAAAACTTGTCTTTAATACTAGATTTACTTCAGGAGATTCAAAATAAATATTATAATAATACTACGCAACTTTCAAACGTCAACCGGGACGTTAAACTACCTCTGCCGCCTCGGTTAAATAAAACGCTTGATTATTTATTGTATATAATCAGATGATTATTTCTGGTGAAAATTATTTTTGGTTGTCTAGTCGGTGAACTTGAACCTAATTATATTAAGGTTTGAACCATGCCATAGTTTGATCTTGTAAATTAGTTTTATTATCACTTACCAAAATTATTACAAATACCGATTTATTTGCTGAGCCTACAATATTTACATTGCCTATCACCAACAGTACCCATTATAAACATGCATTAGAGTCAATAGGTAAAGAGGAATATGAAATTAAGAACTTTAACAATTGACATACCGCACTTCGCGATATAAATAGACCCCCATTGTTGACCCAGCCAGCGAAATCGCCGGTTTCTTTCTCCAAGTTTTTGTAAATATTTCTGGAATCTTGAAGCAGTTTCACTTCCAAATCGCAGGGTCTGAGAGACCACACCAAACCTATAAATTACCTTTAATTTTAACAAAAGTAGAATAACCTGGCGCTTCACAGGAAGACATCGTCGACAAATGCCACTTCACTTAAGGTGATGTCAACTCTAAAGGGGTTTTTAAAGCTGTTTATCTCCTATTCACATTTAAAAGCAGTTGTTCTCTTCACTGCCTACTTTATTTGAAATTAAAAATATACCACAAAATTTCAAATTCTAAACTACATACTTTGACGGATTTTTTTTTGAGATTATTACTGCTTTCTAAACATTAGAAAAAAAGAAAACAAACAAATACTTAGTTACTCACTAATAAATAGCTACATTATCCATCCTCAAGTGATATAGACTAGTTTTTATACCAGGAACGTGGGTAGGAAACAGCTAGTTAAGGATAAAGAACTAGGAGATTCCAAACCCTAAAATTCCAACACATTAATGAAATCGTACCTATTCGTTGCGCGGCAACAGCGGTTACCTCTCGCTCGCCCAATACACATTAATAACACACTTGATACTGAACACGCCCTTAAATTGAGGCCGATCAATTGTCCAATTTATGTTTGTTAATATGGAGCGTGATGCAGCCAATACTACTTCTTACCATCATACAAGTATACAACTGTTACCGCTTACCTCCAGTGTGCCATGTCGTTCCACTTGTCAATTTTGCTCTTTCCAGTAACACAGCTTTCACTCCTCTTTTAGTAAGCTGATATAGTGTGTTACATCCTGCTATACCACCACCTAAAAATTATATGATTTTTAAATAACGACAATATATAAAAACCTAAGTATTTAGAAACAAAAAAGATTTTTAGAGATCTTGAAATTGTTACAATAAATTGATACTAGGTCCTTAAAGAATATTTGGAGGCGCTTAACGTTTTTAGAACCCTAGAATGTTGCGTTGCTACTGTTGACACGAAACCAAAAACTGATATTTTAATGATTTAATATTGCATGTAATATTAAAGTTGTGATACCTTATGTAATCTCAAACTTTTTTTGACGCGAATGGTATATCATTTTTTAACATTCATAAATTATAAAATCTAGATATCGAAAAAAATAACTTACCAACAATGACAACTTCTGCCGAAGAAACTATGTCTTGATTTGTAGCCAGAAATCTTTTTTGATGTCTAAAATTTTTCAAGTAATTTGTTGCGCTATTCCTAATAGACCTATCGCGTAAAACTTTATACATTGCTTAATCGACTCTGGGATAAAATAAAATAATAGTACGCGATGTTACTCCATACAAGAACGAGCGATGAATGGTTTCAGATGCACTCGCGGTGAACAGAATATTGATAGAAACAACTATGATACTACACCATCCACCACTATCTTCTCAAAACGATATCGGTCAGAGTTCAAACTATTATTTCGTCTTGTTTATCTATATATCACATTTTTATTTTTTGCCCTGATAACTTATTTATACGGCATACCTACCTATTGACAGTTTATTAAAACAAGGGCTTTGTTAAATATTTTTTATTAGATAACTTATAATATTTACAAGACATTTTTACACAACACCTACGGTTACGAATTATACATAAAATACTTAATCATATATATTTGAAATGAGCCCCTAATTAAATTACATACCTACAATGGGTAAAAAAAAGCACAATAATTTACTGAAAAGTTCAGAAATAATAATAATATATTCAACTTATATGCCGCAGTAAGATAGTTGTAGCCATGATATAATTATATCCCTAGGGATATGTATAAACATAAACCGTGATATACATAGTAATATGAAAGCGGTTGATAACAGAACTATCTTTCTAAGGATATAATTATGATGCGAGCACGGTCTAGTAGGTAATATAATTATGTCACTATATTAATGGGTGCATAGAACATATATTGGTGTCGATTCTATTGTTTACGAACTAAATAAATTTAATTTCACTATATCTCTTTCTAATAGTAAATATAAGAAAGGAATGCAAGATATTTTAGTCCTGTCAGTTTAATCTGATCACACATTTCAACGTGAATTTAAGCGCGATCTTTATTGGTCACGATTATTTACCCGTACATTACGACGGTATGGATTAAGCTGACAGCATTAAAAATGTTCTATCTTTTTTCAATAAGGTTAAAATGAAAGAGAGGTGACTTGTCTAATATTAGTTAAGTTCGTAAACAACAGAATCGGCACCATTGTATTCGTCTTAATTAAACGTAATCTAAAAAAAACACATACAGCGTCACAAAAAGCTTTTCGTCACAAAAACTTACGAACGATATTGCCGCTCCTTTAAATAATTGGCATATTTGATAACCTAGGTACTGATAAACATTTAATGTAAATAACAAAATACATAAACTGGAATCTGGTATTCTGAAAAAAGAATACTGGCAAGGGATACAATCTATTTTTATTAATTACCTTATTAAATAGTTATATGTTCCTGAAGAGTTCTCGCTGAAAATATCAGCTATAGCTGGGGCTTGGATGAGATATGGCGATTTATTTATTTAGCTGCAAAATATGTAAGTACTATACAAAACTGTGATTCGTACGTAAACATAGCGAGTGACGAGAGCACAAAAGCCTATGGCTGGCATAGGCTTTTGTGCTGCCAACTAAAGGAGCACGCACATTATGTCGGGCCACAGCGGGTCAGGTTGCAGCAAAAATCCGCTCAAATCGCGGTGCGGCCGGTAGCAGTTGGTTAAACTTAGGTATTATGGTCGAGGTACGGTTACACCTAGTTTTAGCCGGCTAAAATTCTAATTTAAATATATTATATTTCATCATTCCATTCAAAAACGAAACGGATACTTTACGTTAGAAGTCTTCGTATTTATTTATTTTTTGTTCTCAAAACAGTTTTGCATAAACCATAATACCAAGTTTAACCAACTGCTACCGGCCGCATCTAGGTGTAGGTAACCGTAGCTAGTACTAGGTATAGCCGAACTTCGCCTTTTAACCGTAAAATATACAATTTAAAAATCTATGACTAATATTAATTTCTTAATTTTTCTAATTAAAGTAATTTTTTAATATCTAATTAACTGTAATACTTTTATACATACTTACAAAAATACATGTAAACAAAGGTTTGTGCTACCTAGGTAGGAATCTAAACACGCCAATTGGTCAGTCATAGACTTTTAAATATTTAAAAAATGCCTAAAAGCTATTGTCGTCACATTTCATTTAACGCCCGCGACTGATTTAGATAGCAATTATAAAAATAGTAAATCAATTCCACGTGTTTGGAATACATATTTTTATAAGGAATTTGCCGAATTTGCTAGTAAACGAAATCGATACCATGACACTACGCAAGATTTTCAATTTTTCAAGTGCGTTGACGTCATTTGACGCAGGTCGTCGTCAGTTAGGCCGGCCACATACATTAGAATTCGAGATTTCGTACGCATTATATAGGTAAATCTATGGACCTATCACATACATACAATAGTTTTCCGTTCGATTCGAAACTCTGTTATACTAAACAGAAATAAACGTGTGGTGTGATGTATTTACGGAATCCTGATTCGATATTTCGAATCGATTACGAAACGGAATTCCTGATGTATGTGGCCGCCCTAACTTTTCCCCGATAGTACACACGGCCATAGATAGAAGCTACACATTTTTGTTGCAAAATAGCGCCTATTACAACCGCATAAGGTGCCGCAGTGTGTAGCTTGATCTGTGGCCGTGTATACCTACACTGTGATATGTCATTTGTCAACTCACCCACCATCTGAAATACGCGAATGCGACAGAAGAACTAACTAGTATAGTAGGTAATAGTAACTTATAAGACTAATGTATCTTCATACAATAAAAACAATCGATTATTATGTAGATATATTAAAAAGGAAAATTCTACATTATATCTTTACACTCATTCCATATTATGAATTCTTTCTTAAATATATTTGGTTTACTAATAAGGATATTAGCATAATACTTAGGTATACCTACGTATAATTATTAAATCTAAATAAATGCAAGCATATAAAAATATACTTAAACATAATAATAAGATAATTTTATATAATGTTCCGCAATTTTTTATTTATCTCAGCCATATACATCGCATTTAGCTGACGAGCAGTGACCAAATATCGAGTGAACAACATTAATCCCTATTGTCAAGTACTAAGATTTATTATCCAGCCTGCAATTAATAATTAAATTATGTAATTCCTGCTCATTCAAACCTACTCGGTTAGTAGTCTTCATAAGCCATCGTCACAGATCGACTGCCTCATTCCGAAGTCTGAATTGCAAAATAAATTACTCGATAGTTTACCTAATCGGTTCACTCGCCTGAAATGCGTACTCGAGCTGCTCTGAATAACCCTGATTATAATCAAAGTGGGTGTAATGTGAGTATAGTTCATACGTGGTGCGGGCTGGCCACCCTGGGTGGAGTGAGTCCAAGCCGGTGTTGCCTGGCGGCGTGGTCCCCGGCCGCCGCCGCCGCTGCCGCTTCTAGCTGAGCACGTAACGCTACCAATTCACGCGTCCGCTGGTATATTGGGTCCTGGCAACACACTTGCTAATAACTACAAATTTTAATAGCTATAAGAGGCCTCGTTACTTCAATACGCCTTATTCTCAAAGTGGCGTCAAAGAACCAAGTAAATGGTGACAGTGCAGCTGCTGGAATCGACACGCAACATCAGGGCGTTTGTAGTGCGGATACCTACATACCAACCTATTTTCAAACTTTGGGGCCAAAATTTTTGAAAAAATACCTAAAATAGTTATTTACTTATAGATTACCTATATTAAGTCTAAGCAATTTAGAGTAACATAGGATTACGGAACCTACGGTGCGCGAGTCAGATTCGCACTTGTCCGGTTTCTTTAAAGTTAATGTATGTATTAAAAGAGATATAGAAAGATCAGCTAGCTTAGTTTAGAAACAACAGTATAAAGAGGAATCTTTACATAGTATAAAATGAAGTCTTTTCCGCTGTCTGTTCGCTTAGATCTTTAAAACTACTAAACGTATTTTAATGTAGTTTTCAGCAATAGATAGAGTGATTCAAGAGGAAGGTTTATATGTATAATACTTGCATATTATATATAGTACAGAAAAGCAGAGAAATACCGTGCGAAGCCGGGGCGGGTCGCTAGTATATAATAAATTATCTCAAGTCTCAACTCACCTGTTGCCTCATTGTAGGGTTCCACCTGCAGTACAAGGCCTTCCACAGTTTGATGATTCTCAGTGAAGCCACCGGCACGAGGACAACTTGGGGTCTTGAGTAGGGTGACGGCGGTGTGGTGGGGCCAAAAGACGAAGGGCCCCAGTATAAGGGGTTCAGGTAAAGGTCTTGGCGACTGTTGATGTAGGACCATAGGGAAACAGTCTTTGTTTTGACTTCTGTTTAAAAAATAAATGAGCATTAAGGCGCGGTTATTTATGCACAAATAAAAAATAGTACAAGAAAAAAATTACTTAATGTGGCCTAAACGGCGGGACAAAAGCTAGTTATGTTCATAAGTTCCAGAGGCACTAACCTTCCTTGGCTCTCTCCCTCTCAGTATTAAAGAGGAAAGTGCCAAATCGACACGAGTACAGATGGTCAACGATGGTGATGAGAAGGCGCTCGGTGAACTCGAAGGCTGTGGGGAACTGTTGCTGCAACTGCCACACGCAGTCGACCCATTGTACGAATACGGGCGATCTATCCGCGTCTGAATGACGTTCGTCGCCGTGGCCAATACGCTGTGAGGAGACAATAGTAGTGTTTAAAGTACATAATAATAATAATAATAATAATCTTAAGATTTTTTTTCTCGTACGGGTAACTAATCCCAAACTAAACAGAGCTTGTATTATGGAAACCAGATAGCTGATATACATATACTCTTATTGATAATTACACCCAGACTCAAGACAAATAGACATATTCATGCACACTAATGACCTTGATGGGAATTGAACACACCTATGACGTAACATGTTACCAACAACGCCAACCGGCCTCTCTATACGTCATACCTACCTACGAATTAATTATTATCGAAAACCTGTCAGAGATCCCTTTACACATGTAAATAAAGTTGAAGGTATAAGCAGTTCTTACCAGCTGGAACTTGTGTCCAAACGACAACCACTCCTTTTCAATGAGAACCTCGAATCCCCTCAAGGTTCTATAATAAGGATCCAGCATGAGCATGGCTAAGGCAGTGAGTTGCGCTGTTCGATCCCACCCATCTGAGCAGTGCACTAATACTGATGTCTTGTGGTTTTCCACCTACAAACATAACATTACGTCATTCATACTAGTATACAAGTTTGAAGTACGATTTTTTTCAATAGCAGGATAAACCTCGAATATGGGTATTCCTCTGAAGAATCTCCAAAAACTATTCGAAAATCAAATTAAAAACTGGATATAGCTGGCCGTTGATAAATCAGCCCTTAATGAAGTTTGCATAAATAAAAAACAAGAACAGGTGAAAACCAAAGCAATTTTTAAAGATTATAACGTAATACCTAACAAATTTTACATACCTTGTCTACGATGCGAACTGCTCCAGCCAATATACATTTTATATGCTTCAACCAGCAAGTAGCTTCAATACCGCTGAACCATCTACAAACAATCAATGCGTTAGATAAGATTCATAACGGATTCATATTATAAATATCTAATAAATAATATTTGATTCTAAGGCTATATAAATATTATTATTAACCTTGTCTGATCAATCTGAGGGAAACAAAGCTCCTTCAGTTTCCGTAAACTTTCCCTCATTACATGAATATTGTGTATATCTAGGAACACAAGGTCGGCGTTCTGATAAGCATCTTCAGATTCATACCTGGAACAAACAGCTTTGAAAATTAATCATTCGTAACAATAACCTTTATATGACTTGGTAATCTGAGTCAAAACACTTTTAACATGAATATGTCAATATGCCGATAGCAGCTAGACTTAAGAGTCAGTTACCTTCAAGACTTCGTGTGCTTACCACCAACTTCGGCCCGATCATCACATGTTATGGAGGAATTGCCGTTAAATACAACCTTGCACATGCCGAGACAAATCGGTTTCAAATGAACTTCCTACCGGGGACGCTAAGTTGTGAAATTGTTAGTATGATCGCCCACTGTGATTTTTCAGTACAGCATGGGGTTAATAAAAAAAGATGTGACGTGATTTTTGCAGATTCGGCCCTGATGTGACAAGCGTCTAACGGTTACCGCTTGTTATCAGGCGGGCCATATACCATAGCAATTTTAATAAAAGTAACATACACTCTGTTTGATAAGACGTGTAAAGGCAATAATCGTTTGCTTGTGAAATACATACCCTCCACCTTTAGCCTTATTAGCGACTGCATTAGCAGTAGGGCGAGCGTCCATGATAAAAAGTTTATGCGCCTGAGCGTTCGCATCCATGATCAGTTGTATGTAGCGCTCGTCTTCGCGACTTCTTTTGCCACTGACCTATAAAATTTTAAATCAGTTATCCATCCATTATACATAATGCATACATTTTAGTACCATACATCCGTTATAAATAAACCATAGGCAAAGCAGCAACTATTTTTGTATGGGGAAATACGAGGCAATGTAAACAATCACCTCTAGCCCAAAATAATATTACTCCAGTAAGTATGTTTGTCGCTCTGGAGTTTAGACTACGTTTCGACTAAATGTCAAAATCTAATAGCCATTTAAATAAATACATTATGCCAGTTTAGCAACCACAAAACTTCGTTGGATTGAAACTGTATGACGTCACACATGACATCAGACTTGATAAAAAACCTATGTCAAGAAAATTCCGAAACATTGTAATTACCCCAACAAGTGGCTGACTACATCTAGTTATAGTTGCTTGAGAACTTGGATGTATCCAGGCAAGGACGGGTATCCTTCCCCGCGACCTGAATGCAGCCACAGACCGCAATAGGTCATCGTTAGCTGCTGCAGGAACGGCCCACACGGCTGGGTAGCTGTCGCACACTTCATACTTGTCATTAATACGGGTAATGCGCCACATATCATTATTTACTCCCTGAAATAAAGAATAAGAACAATGGTTAGCTAGGTATAGGTATAAGTTAGTACATACATACCGAGTAGTTAGGTTAGTCATTGCTATTACATTATTATTATGATATTGGTTTTGTTGATATTTTTTAACATAAAGATAATAAAAATGATGGACATCTTGAAAACAAAAAACAACATATTTTCAAATAAGTCTGAAGTCATAGTTTCATAGGATACTTCATTCTTAGAATATGGGAAACTACAAACACACCACAGCTATACAACAATACAGCTAGTATAATAATGTTTGTTATATTCAAAGCATTATTGTTTATGTTTTATAATAGGAAATACGGCTGGGGCCACGCTGGTATCTATCTCAAAGAAGCTGCACACTTTTCTAAGATTCTAGATTGATCGAGGTATATTCTAAATGGTTCTAGTAACAAGACAAGACAAAAATATTCATATCTTTTGTAATTTCTTTGTCATGATAGATGCAGAGGCAGCCCTGGCATAACAAACATACCATTCGTCTCAATTCTGCTATTGGCTCATAGACATGCCAGCCATCTTCAGGAAAGCACTCTGAATAACTAAAGGCAAACAGTGGGAGCCTGTGGGAGAGTGGAAATGCCAGCTGTTGAAGTTTCTCAAATATTCCACGCCGGGAATGATTCTCTTGTTTATGAGCAAATCGCAAGTTTCTCATATCCTGTAATCATATGATAAAGTATTCATTCACATGATAAAAGTTTCGTGTTTAAATAAATGCTAGTTTATAACTACAATTTGTATCAAAATTACCTTGCAAAAAACTTCAATGCCATAGGAATTTTCCCCCTTTGATGATGCACCACCAACTTTTTCAATGCGTGATACCTATGTAAAAATATTTGATTAACTAAACTATAAAATAAATAAATAATATACAGTTTAAACAGCTTACTAAAGCTAATAAAGATTTAACTCTATCTCTTTCTAGCAAAACAAAATTTAGCATGGAGTTTATACAGTCATAGTCAAGTCATAGTGTTATATGAGTCACATACCATATCAGATCTCTGTGTAGTCGGTGTCTAATTAGTATTTTTTGGCTGATTAAAATTTCACATTTTGACATCTTTTTTTATTATTTTCATATTTTGTTAACATGATAAAAATTTATTCATACATATTCCCTATTGTCATCATTTGTAGAAGTAACAGTTCCTCCAACTGTGGCATTTGCTAGAATTGTTCGGCTTCAGCCAACAGGGGAAAAAGGTGGTCACCAAAGCTTCGATAGGACACTAATAACATGTTATGGTTTAATTTCAAAATACTTACCACACCAAGAGGTACACTCAAAGTGCTTTGTAATGGTGCTGCATCAGTTGGTCTGAAGTGTAATTGAAAATTAGTCACTTTAAGCACACCCCGAGATGGACCACTGTATGGACACAGATATGTCACATCCCGTGCCACACTCATCACCTTCTCTCCATCCAATAATTGAATGTCACCCAAAACATGAGGCTGAAAAATTATTGCAGGATTATTTTTTGATCGTCATGTTTTAGTTTTACAATTTGGCAAAAGTTAAAACATTTCTGATTCAAAAAAAAACTTGAGAAAATTTACAAACTAACTCAAAAAGTACTAGACTAATTTTGCATTACATGCTTCTTAGATACTATTTATTGCAACTGTGATTAGACTTTAGATACTATTTATTCGTAAATATCTTGAAATTGAATATAAGTCATGAAATATTCTAAAGACATAAAATATTAACATAATTTACAAATCTTCATTTGTATTTTAATAAAGTAGTCACACATTTGGACTAGTCTGGTAGGACTTTAATTAGTCTCAAACTCATTGACAAATAACATAATGAAAAAAAAATGTTCTAGAAATTTGAATTAACTTATTCCCCCTTCTTACATGAGTTAAAGCAAGTCTTGTTAAACCCAGGCATTCTAGATGTCCCTGGCTCTTTCTAATACATGTAAGTGATGGATGTATTTAATACCTGGACTTCATTAGACTTGCTATAAACTTTGGCACATAGTAAGGGGATTGATACTTTAAATACTACATTTGACAGGAGAGAATCGAATTTTCAAGTTGTTTTAGTGTAGATTATTGTAGCTTTTTAAATCTTGTGGAGTTAAATGCTTTGGAACAAGTGTTTGACTTATCTAAGTTGTTAAAAACTGCTCAATAATGAGATACTGGCCTTTGATAATTCACTATGAAGTCTTTTACTGTGAATACAGTTAATAAACAGGCAAATGTGAGTTTTACTTTTACTCATTGCAACAATACAAAAACTCCTATGGTAAAATTACCACACACCGACTAAACCAAACTAAAACTGAGTCAAACTTACAGGAAGCAGCAACGGTTATAATTTAACACTCAATAAGAATAAATTAATCCATTTATGAAACTTACGGAATCTTGTCCGTGTTTAGAATTCAATGAACTCGATTTGGAGTCCGAATCCAAGGAATCGGAACTGGCATTCTTTGATAATAAAAAGTCCGAGTTTAGTAATTCTGAACTATTATGCTTGTCCATCGCCTTTTCTGCTATGCGAACTGCAAATTAATTTATTATATGTAATTTATGTTCTTGCTTAAAATTTAGCTAATTTTGTTTGACATATGTCAGGTCAGGCCGTCCATGTTCCGTATTATATATATTATCCAATATTATCTTTGGTTCCATGCACAGAGTACTTTGAAAGTTCCGTGGGTCAGTCAGTCAGTAGTGTGAGTGAGTGATTATATTCTCTTTCTAAGTGTAAGTTACACCCTTTTGGTATAATTACTATATTATACTAATTTGGTATACTGTTTGGTCGCTCGGGTATCGCCTGTGTGTGAGCCACAGAGTACTTTTTAAATACGGTGGGAGCGATGCTATAAAAAACACTGTGTCTTGGCCAAAGAGTACATTATGCCTTGACTAAATGACCCTAAAATGTTTCCAGATCAAGCCAAAAAATGGCTAACATGGCAACACTGGCAGAACTAAACTGACGTGAAAACCAGAGTCAAAAAATAGGTACAGTTCCCTATTTTTACTATTGCCATTCTCATGTTATCGCCACAATTTCCCCAATTTTTTAGATGAACCTGTTTCATGCCAAATAAAATATAAGGAATATGATTAAGTTCATAACTACTGAATTCGAACTACCTGTTTAATTTTGTAATAATGTGTAGTCATTTATGAAGATCATGAGTTAAAAGTGGCATTATTAGCAATATAAAAAGATTAATGTCCGTTGCTATAACTCCCGTAGTTGTTTAATCTTTACACTGTATGTATATAACTTTTTTAACTAGTCCAAGTCGTATATAGTTTCTTCTAGTTTCATTTGAGGTCCTGTGGGTATACAATATAGTTAAAATGAAATTACCGGAAACTGTTAGAATAAATACTTATCTAACATATAAGCCGAACGAAAATCTAGAGCCTAGTAGAAAAATTAAATCAGAAATATTTGAATGGGATTCTAATCATGCTCAATCCCTTGTTTCTATTTGTATAGAAAAAATTGCTGCGAATTGGATGGGTTAGTATCATAGATCTACAAAATATTCTGGACGATTTTTCACGTAATCAGCGAGTGAAACAACCAAAAAAAGCCGGCCTTTCCTTTCTTTTTAAAAAAAAGAGAATAACAATACCTCAATATATTTAAACTAAGGCTTAATTTATTCCCTACTGATTTCACTTTCGACGTGGTAAAACTTTATCCATTTTTTGTGTCACTCAGTATGTGCTTAACTACAAAATTGTATGGGTAACCAAAACCAATCAAAATTGATAATTTAATAATACGTATTCCCTATAGTGGTCTGTGATTTCATTAATATTTTCGTTCAGTAAACAATGATAATTACCGAACAAAGATTATGACGAACCAACAAACGAAGTTCATTTAATAAATTGACCGGTAATTATTTTTAATGTTCACCGACTACAGCAATTTATTTTATTGTATTATCTTTTAAAATATATTTTTATTACATCGAAAACATGTTAAACATATTTTAATGTTATATTAAACTTTTATTACAATCTGTTTTTAAATTTTCCGTTTGATGTAATGAATGTATCTATGATTATAATTTTATCCTGGAATGTTCGTATAAATATGGTTTTTGATACATATTACGATCGTTTATTACTTTTAACACGCACAATAATAAATTAGTAATAATATCCGGTAAATGAGTAATTAATTAATGATACTTACAAAATGTTGCAGATAATATAAATACTTACTAATAATAATTAATAAACTAATTTTTATTTTGACCGTAACATATATTTACATTTTAAAAATTTACATTAATTTTCTTATAGGCACTCCTAAACTTGAAGAATTAATTGCTAAAGATCGAGAGCTATTTTTACAAATTCTGAATACAGATGTGCCCCTACAAATTTTGGTAGACAATATCAAAAGTGATTTGTTTTGGAAAAGGTGCTATAAATCAAAGTGGGTAGATATACCAGTATTTATCGAAGAAAAAAGATGGATCAATATTTTCATGGAACGACATTTTGCTGATATTTTAGAAAATTTAAATCCACGACTGTATGACCCAGAAAAGGTGAATATTTTCCATGTTTTTTAATAACACTTGATCTTGTGATCTTATCGTTCGTAATACATAATTTGAATATCACCTATTTTCTGTCTATAGATAAATAGCTTAGTCAAGCTTTGTAGCCCATATATTCAAACATTGTCTATCCGGAGTTTGGTCCCATCAGATATTCCAGTTCAAAGAATGACTTCTCCTGAAATGGCTGATTTGGTTACAAGCCAGGGACAAAATGGAACTAAACAAATTAAGTTAAAAAATATTGAAAACATTTCTCGCGGTATGTATACCATATATTATTTACAGATCACTTTATACGATACCAGTTTCCCACAATATCTTATCATATTATAATTCTTCTCTACGAATGTTTGTTAACTAACTCTTCCTAAACGGTTGGACCGATTTGGATAATTTGTTCCTGTATGGTTTTAAACTCAATTTAATTCGGTAGTTGGTCCAGTGTCAGATTAACGTTCTTACATTTTTATTTTATACTTTTAAGTGGTTCTATTTGTTGTAAAAAGTTATTTATTTCAAAAAAAAGTTTTTTTTCTATTTTCCTGGGATCCCATCATCAGATATGAGACTTGGTAACAATAAGACCACTACAGGAGTATACTCTTCCGAATACAAAAATATTTTTTTAAATCTGTCATTTATTGGCAGATATACATAAAAGAAGTACATAAGAAAGGAGAACATACATAAAAAAACCTCAAACCTCCTCTGTTTTTGAAGTCGGTTAAAAATGTTTTTTTTTATTCCAGACCATATCTCTTTACACGGTGCTTTAGGCAGCTTAGTGAATTTATTAGAACTTCATATAACATTTCAATTACGGTTTATTGGAGTTGAATATCGGCGAGATCAGTTTCAATTTACAAATAATGATGCCAAAAATCTTGCACGTGGCTTGGAAAAATGTGGGCAATTGAAAATATTAAGGTTTTTAGTTTTTTTCATACGTTATTCGGTTTTCCTAAATTAGATTATAATTGATATTTTTTTTTATTTTCAGAATAACCAGAAGTGATATGAACTGCCAAAGGTTAAAATATATTCTTCGTGGCCTTTCAGATAGTAAAAAACTTGAAACACTAGATTTAAGTCACTGTAAGATTGGTGATGAAGGAGTATCTTCCCTAGCAAAATTTATTGCTAGGCGTGATAATTTAAGAAATTTAACGTTAGCAGACAACATTTTTGGTACTTATTGAACTAACATTGAAAGAATTATATTGTATACTAGCAGTTTATCGCGGTTTTACCCGCGTTCTTGAGATGAAAAATAGGTTATAGTACTGAAGGGTAGTGTAACTTCCTATTATCTAGTAAAATTATTTTCTGAATTTCGAAGATTACCTTCTACATCCAAATAAAAAAAAAGCAAATAAATAATACCTCTTTATTATTTTATTACTAGCTTTCGACCCAACGGTTTCACCCACGATCTCCTATTTTACCCCCTTAGGAGTTGAGTTATGAAAAACCCTTAGTGGATACCTATATTTTACAAAGGACACCCTCCAAATTCCACGTTCAATATTAGCCACCAAAGATGGCGCATAATAGGTTGAGCGTGAATAAATTGAATAAACCTAAGTTTAACCAACTGACTGGCCGCACCTAGTTCTAGTTGGCTAAAATAACCGGAGTAACGAAATTGGGAGAACTTCTGTTTTAATGGTGGTTATCATAAAAAGCTGGGATAGTCTACCGAATCTAATAACTCTTTTATTTCACAATTAGGCAGTCACTCGGTATTCGATAGTAACAAAAGATTATGCCTGACATAACAGCATCGTGACTTTAATTACGGTTCTAAAATTAATTTAAGTTTTATTTAGACAGAACCATTTCAAATTTCAATCTCATCAGAGTAAGCTGCTCATACCAATAAAATATCCACAGGTCCTGTAGGAGCCGAGAACCTTTCACTGGCTATTAATCATCCTGGTTGTGGAATCCGTAGCTTAGATTTGAGATTGAATAGTAAACTTGGATCCGAAGGAATTGCATATATAGCAGTATCTATAGCCAGAGGATGCCACCTTACTTAGTGAGTAAAAACATAAATATTTTATTTATATAAAAAATTTGGTCGTTTTTTTTTAAAATCATATAATTATTTTATAGTTTAAATATTTCTGGCTGTGGAATACAGTCAAGCCCTTTATTGAAACCACCTGCTGGAGTTTGGTCCACTACGAGCGCTGAAATTCCTCCAAGTTGCGGTGACCTTTTAGCACGAGCGATCGGATTAGTAAAGACTCCGTTGAGGTCACTAGACTTAAGTGTAAATGATATTGGATCTGTACGTATTGGGTAATGTGTTTATTAAATAACTTATACTGGTGTTTATGACAATGCAACGAAAAGTAAAAACCCCGTTAAAAAGTCACGTGACATTTAACGAATTTCACAATATACACCAATAAGCATTTTTTTCCAGTAGAATTAAAAATAAAAACACAAGATAATATTAGACATTTAAGACATGAACACTTTTCTCTGATAATAAACTTTTTATAATTAATAAATTATTCATGAAAATAATCTTAGATATACTGCCTACTAAAAATTAAACTAATTATATAAATTATATATTATCTTATAACCATATTTGTAATACTTATGAAAAATCCATACTTTGATGATTAATAAGTTTATCATTATTAATAGGATGACATTACTCTTATCTTGCAGCCCAGTGACATTAATTTATCGAACGCAATATGTCTAAGTTATATCGTAGACTTGAATTTGAAAAGAAGTGGTATGGGATCAATGGCCATTTCTATAGCAGAAGCTGCTGCTGCTGCACAAAGGCTCAGAAGAGAGGCAGAAAAGGGAATAAGATTCAGGAGAAGTGCGGGAAGGGTTTTACAAGCTCATCGAGTAGTAAAAGGAATGAATATTGGTGATTACATTCATACATTAATTAAAAAAAAAATAACACAGTTTGATGAAAAAATTTACGTATTTTTAACCTCCTTCAAAATAAGGAGGAGGTTATCAATTCAGTTGTCTGTTTTTTTTTTAAGTTTGTTCACGCATAAATTTTTTGCTTATGAACCAATTTTAATAATTATTTTTGTATTGAGTTCTGTATAGCTTCAAGGTAGTCTCATATAAAAGTCTTTGAAGGCTTTACTCTTTTTTTTAAAGTCGATTATTTTATGAAATAATAAATTACCTCAGATGCAGATCCCATGTTATTGGCTCAACAATTATCAGCACGACCTTCAATAGTCTCAGTTACATCGGAAGAAGGTGTACATAGTGTGCAGACACAGCCACTTCCATCCGATTTTGGATTCGTACCAGCTCTCAAAGTAAGTTTAAGACTTATTTCGCTAACGAAATATTAATTTAAAATAAGCTTTGAATGTGGGTTTCCACAATGATATTTTGTGATCAACTTTTAATTTGATCTATTACAGAGTCCCTTGCCATCGTCCAGAACATCTTCTATAACGGGTCCACCCACTTCTCGTAGATCAAGTCACCATATTATTTTGGAACCAGTTAAAGTAATTATTTTCATTATATTGTTTTATCTTATTATAATAATATTAAATTAAATATTGCAATAGGTTAACCATATCGATTAAAAGTAAAGTTTTCGATTGGTAGTAAAAAAACGTAGGATGGACACCTTCGGACCCAGTCAAAGGACTCCGGTGGACAGATAATTTGTTTATGCGCGCTTAATGCATCCAATCCAAGCAGGAAGCCTATACACAGCAGTAATTATGCCTAAGCTGGGCTTAACAATCGAGAAAGATAAATAAAGCACCTACCGGTGTGTTCCGGCAATTGCACTTGAGAGCCAGTTTGCCTTCTCGGCATTGTAACAGGTAATCAACACATTGGCAATATCTCTGGTGTTGCAAATGGCGATAGGCGACGGTAACCACTTACCATCAGGTGGGCCGTATGCTTGCTTGCTAACTTAGTATTATAAAAAATAATAATTATTATTATTATTATAATATTAGACAGTATATATTTGTTTAATATTTATATCACTGTGTGTTTGTGAATTTATAATAGGTTTTAATTTTTATTTTATTTTATAGTATTACTTTTTTCTGCTTACAGGAAGTACGTAAAACTACTCTAGTTCGTCGAGGATCAGATGGCTCACTTTTACAACCGAAAAGTGCTAATTCTCAACGACATATTAAGATATTTGTATCTTAAAATAGTGTCCTATTCATAACTGTTAAGTGATTTGTGGTTCTACAAGTGTAATGAAATTATTAAATTGTTTTACATAGACATATATACTGTTTTTGAGAGAGTATAGGAGGCTGAAAGGCCGATAAAAAAAAACTTTCCGAGTTTCTGAACGATCTTAGCTGCATTGGTGTTCCAGTTTCCAGTGTTTCTGAACGTGTTTCGACAAATGTTAACGTATCTGCAACATTTCTGAATACACACCAGGTCAATACATAGTAAAAAAAAATTGAGAGTTCATTCGGTTAGAACGGAGTTTTTTTTAAAGGACAAAGGTATAAGGGTGCTTTTCCACTGACGTTCAGCGGACCGTCGATTGGCCAATCACACAATTTCCACTGATGTGGAGTGGGGAATTCGAGCACTGTGATTGACCAATTCATCTTGGAGCTATACAGAACCCAACGCAAGAAGAATTATTAAAATCGGTTCATAAGCAAAAAACTTATGCGTGAACCAACATAAAAAAAAAACATACAGCTACATTGAGAACCTGCTCTTTATTTTTTCAATGAGGTTATAAAAGATTCGATAGATTTAATCATTTCATACTCAAATAAAAATTCAAATAGGTTTTAACGAAAAAAAATCAGGTGGCCATCATTTAGTATTCATTAGGAATTCTATAAACAGTG
The DNA here is from genome assembly GCA_963555595.1 of Tethea ocularis. Taxonomy (NCBI): domain Eukaryota; kingdom Metazoa; phylum Arthropoda; class Insecta; order Lepidoptera; family Drepanidae; genus Tethea; species Tethea ocularis. Next base: position 9,197,299 of record OY741960.1, on the reverse strand, counting down.
AAAAAATTTTTAAATATAATATTTCTAAAAAATCAATCGCAGAATAGCTTTTTAACCTACAATAAATTGTCCCCAATTTTAAGAAAATTTATTTGTTTGGGTAACATTCTTCCATAGACAATATAGTTGATTTTTGAACTTCCTGTCCGTTTTGTTTCTTGCCGTCAGTCAGTCAGCCGCGCTGTATGTTTAGAAGTGTCATGTCTCTCTGTCAGTCAGCCATGTTTATTTTTTTGGAATGTGTTTTGAAATGGTGGTAGTGATCAGTAGTGATAAAAAAATATTTTACTGTGAAAATATTTTCATAATTATTTTGTTATCGACTATAGTGTGTTGGTGCAGCTTCAATGTGTTTTTTTGTGTAAGTGAAGTGAGCCTAAAACGCAAAAATGAATTGGGGAACTGAGCTATGGGTAAGTCTCATTTACGATTGTGAAACGTCGGTCTTGCAAATTGTAATTTGATTGTACTTACTGTCGCTAGCAACACAATTCGTATGGTATTTTGTGTAGTGTTCTAATACCCCTACCAGAGTTCGTTAAATTGGATTTTATTGCTTAGAAAGTTGGTCTTCTTTCGTTGACAAATGAGTTTCCAAGTTAAATATTTTGCAAATGTACTTGTAGGTATTTACCAACTTTCGCGTAGGAGAATAAAATTCCTTGGTCAACATACATCCTAAGGCTACTCTCTGACCATCCCATCCCATACAGATTCCTGTTCATTTAGTAAAAGGTTGTTCTCAAATCTCATGTAACATGAGTCAAGAGTGAAATATGTAGATACAGTGAAACCTGTTTGCAATCTATAATATATGGATAGGTATTATTAAGTGTATGAATGTAGGCCTTGGGAGCTTAACATGATAAAACAACATGGTAGTTGGTAAAACAACTTGGTAGGTAAACAAATGGTATTAAATTCAAAATCATAATAATTATTGCAAATTCACCAAACACACATACCTTTGAATTTGCCTTAATTATGCATTCAAAGGTCAGCAGATGATAAATCAGTTAATTTGTGCTTTCTAGAGTTTTTAAGACTACCAATTAGGGTATTGTCTTAAAAAAGAATACATTAGTAGTATAGCAAGGCACACCTGTGTGCCACCAGAAACAATTGCATCTTTATTCAACACATATTTTGTGTTATTGGATAATCAGCCCATTTTTCTTTTCCTTTTTTTATTATAACAATGAATTGTAGTGATTTAAAAAATTACATGATTTGTTCATTAAAAATACTGATTTAAATCAAATCATATAAGCATATAAACTTTTGTATAATACACATGAATTTATTGAAATACTCTAAACATAATTATTAAGGAGCTATCAAATTGAAGTCTGTCATCAGCTCATTTTTTAATGTAAGTAACATGGTACTTATAAATAATTGTATGATGTTTCACTATTTGTATTGTTTGGAATGGTTTGATTTTGTTATCTAGATGTGTCCTGTAAGTTGCCTACTAAAATATTTTCTGTGACAGTTTTATCTAATGGATGGACAGTGTCATTTGTCCATTAAGATAACCTGTACAAACTGATAAAAATATGTCTAAAGTAGTGTTAAAGAATCTAGGAAGCAACTCTATTCAATGAGGGTTGTGAAGAAAAATAACTCTTGAGGCTGAAATATATTTTTTATCTGTTCTCTTACAATCTGTCTCTATTTTAAAAGACATTTAATAATTGTTGTGTCAATTCTATGTCTTGCATGGTATGTAACTAGTGTCACATCCACAACTTAAGAAATATAGCTATTGGTGTGATTCTGTTGTTTACAAACTTAACTAATATTAACCCATTTGGATCCGCTGTCCCTGTTTGGGGACAGTTATTCTATTACCGCCATGTTTTTATATATTTTAGATATCTTTAGTTCTCATTTGTATTTGTCATGCTAAGTAGTGTATCTTATGATCATTATTAGAAATATTGAGAAATTATTAGAAAATTTCTAATATCTACTTATGTTAAAACAGAAGTTATCTACACAAGGTAAGGTTTTGTATTGTATGTTGCTAAGCAAAATTATTGGTGATACGTAAATTTATGTCCAAAAAATCCTGAAAACATGAAATCTAGTGAAGCTGTATCTCTCTATATATTAATTTATGTAAGTTAACTAGTTGGTATGTTGTCAAGGTAATGAGCTAATCTATATTAATATGACAAGTGCAAAGGTGACTCTGCCTGTCTGTTTGTTTCCTTTTCACCCTAAATTGTTGATTTGGTCTGCAGATGGCCAATTAATATGGAGAAGGATATAGGCAACTTTTTAATATGGGAATGCAGGTGGGACCTTAGAGGACAGCTAGTACATAGTATGCTTCTATTAAAATTTTGTAGAGTCCAATCTAAAACTTTTTTCCTACATAAAAATATATTTTACAAACTTATGGAGATTTGGAGTTGCTAGCCCCTTGAACAAATAAACTCTCCTGACACCATTGTAAGTCCTGTTCATTTGGGATGGGGTAGGTACCTACTTAGAGATATTTAACACACCATAACCCATATGACAATCTATGTACATGTAATTCTGATGTGAATTCATTATGATTAATTCTGCCTAATATCATTCAACAATGATTAAAAATGAATGTCTATTTTGTTGCTTAGATAGTGTCTTTAACTTAAAATTCATAAGGATACTTAAAGGTACCTTGATTTCAGTGTCAGATGTGTGTTGCATTGCATCCTGCCATAAGGCTAGTTGCATATAATGTGTTTTTTTTTACTGGCAAGTACTACTTGAAGCTGTATTATAATTTGCTGCATAATCAACTTGACAATTTTGACACACATAATAAGAATATTATGCTGATATAGTGTACCATGAAAAATCCAGCATTATATGATTAATGCTTGTTTTGTAGTAGTCATTAGATGCTAATGACTTTTTTTTAACTAAGTGTCTTTTTTATTATGTAGTATTCAGTTATTTGGTTTCCATAGTCCAAGCTGCTTAGTTTGGGATCAGATAACCATGAGTGAAGAATGTCCCAGGATATTTATTATTTTAAATAATAAACAGATTTTTTTTTTAATAAATTCATAATTACTAGGCCAAGACATGAATCCCTTATGGCCTGGGCCGCACTTTGGCGGACAGGATGGCAGAGGATTTAAAATTGATCATTTGAATTTAATAGTTATCCAATTTAAATAAGGTATTAAATGCATTATGGCATAAAGTTTGTTGACTGTATATGGACAAAAACATGAGTCGATCTGAATTTATATAAGGAATGAAGTCTTAAATTTAGTAGTATATTTTAACAATAATGAAATCTTAACTTTTAAGACAGTATGTACCTACTCTCTTATTCTATCTAAATATGTTAGGTTTGGTTGTAATCCTGACTGAATCAAAACTTGTATTGTGTGCTTAACCTGTTGAATAACAGATCTTGGAATTACATTTTTTTCATCATTATGTAGTTATGTATGGGACAGGTAGGATATCCTACCTGCTAGTCAATGGATTAAAATAGTACTTTTGACAACTAAAATCTCTTATTGGTACTAAGCCTAATCATACATTGAAATATTATAGGTACTGTAGTACATAAATAGATAAGTAATCTATACTAATAATTAAGCTGTAAAGTTTGTTTGTTTGAATGCGCCAATCTCTGGAGTTACAAAATTGTTTCACTAATAGGAAGCTACATTATCCACGAAGAGTATAGGCTACTTTTTATCCCGGGAACCGCAGGGAACAGCTAGTGATGAATAAATGTTTTTTGACTTAAGTACATATACCTACAAATGTATTGCGAACCATTGTGGAGTCTATTGTATGTAACTACATATCAATATTCATAAGTGTGCATTATCAGGGCCTAACTAAACTGAATAAATGTGTTTTGAGCTTGAGTTAGACATTCTACATACTAATTAATACAAAATAAAATATTTAAATTCGATCTAAATTAGCCTATATGTTTAATCTCTTACTTTCGATTTGGGTAGGTGGTAGGTAAGGTAGGTACTCAAAGTCAAAATTCTACAAATTTACATTTATGTTGTTGACCTAGAATAAAAGCGTATAAATTACGGTTAGTATTACCACTACGAATTTTCTCTTTTTTGGTTTTTTTTCCAGACTGCAATCCTATTTTATGCACCTGAAAAATAAAAACAACGTTTGTTTATATTAAATACATACATTACTTTGTTTGCTAATAGAGACTGGGGTCATTAACCTTTACGCACATTATATCGTACTAATAGTGTCTATTTAGATCTAGAAGCGTGTGAGAGTGGTCAACGTTGGCAAGCTGCAAGGCCGGTGCCGGTGGCGGGCCGCATTCCACTCGACTTGCTACCTAGTTTTGAAATGAGCCCATTTGATACCTACCTGCAATCAATATGTTAATACAAAATCTGAAGAGATCAATTAGGTTGGTACCTACCTACTTACAACAGGTTTAAAAGAGTAAGTGAAATTTTTGTTAGGTAGGTAGGTATGTACTTACCTAGTTTTTTTAGGGTTCCGTACCTCAAAAGGAAAAAAACTTTACCCTTATAGGATCTCTCGTGTCTGGCGCTTCGAATAGGCTTGTTTTATAAAGATAAACTGACTGGAAGATATATCTGAAGTCGACACAAGCGAAGACATGGGCAAAAATATTGCTGATTGCTGATGTACAATATAAGATATAAGTTATATATTAAGTAGCCTACGCAAGTCTTAAACATTTTCGTTGGTACGCTGAGCGAATAAATGTCCCGGCGGCACAGAGGCCTGGCGGCCTGTTATGGGTACACCTACTTTTCCGGACGATGATCTCATCGTTAAAATTAATGTGGTCTTATTGTTTATTAACAACTACACAGAATCGCGTCGCACTATTATTAAATCCGATTGATTTGTGTTTGGTAGTCTAGTATAAAAGTAGATTCTGTGATTTGTTATTTACTTAGTTGTGTTACCTAATTATAAAATAACTTATGGACCTGTTAGTAATATTAAGTAAGTTCAGTAATTAACTTACTTACATAGGCGAATATGCGAGCAACGTGTTCTTCAGAACGTTCCAGCGTAATAGGGCTCGATTTGTAAACACTATTAATATTGAAGAATTATATAATTAGATAGATAGTAGTAGCAGTACATTCAGTATAACCGGTATTACATTCACCCATGAATTCAACAATAAGTAGGTAGGTATGTAATTTTTTTCCAAACGTTCGGTTTTCGCATTTGATTTGCTCATATTATAACATTTTCATCAAAATAATGTGTAATAATAAATGTTGTGAGTTGTGTTACTTGGTTGTGTGCGCTTATGGCGTAGCGTAGACGCGTAGTAGGTATAGATAGGTAAACAATCATAAAGAAGTTATATAATAATTGACTGGCGGGCCCACTAAGCGTTCCCCCCGGCACTTCCCGCTTAATTGGACTAGGATCGAATTACCACTAGGTGTGACCTTTAGGCACCACCCTCAGTGGTCTTAATAGCAGCCGCACCTGAACGATTCGTTACAGACGTGTCTAACCTAGCGGCGTTTCAAGGTTTTCTCCAATACCTATTACATTAACTTAATTAAGTATTTTCCATAAATAGGTAACTACTTTATTTCATATGGTCAATAATATGGAATCTCGGTGCTGATCTTACTCCAGTAGCTATTTTAGGTTAATGAATTTATAATAATGTTTTTGATGACAAGAAAAACAATTTGAAAATCGAAAAATATAATTTTGTAGCTAACATAACATAACATATTTGCGATTAAGTCACGCGCGAGCTTCATTTGGCTTGTGGCAGTAGACCCAGTACAATCTCAGAGCCAGGCGTAGAACCGGTTCAACCAGAATCCGCAGGATTGTGCCAAATAATGCCTAACCATTCTGACTGAACATACGAAAAGCAATGCTGTTGACATACGCAAACGTCTCAAATAGGTGTCTGGTGATTGTAGTATTTTACAACTTTTACCAAGTAGGTAGACAACAATATTATATCGCAAATTATGCGGGACAGTTCTATAAGCGTTTTATAACCATTTCGTAATATTGTGAATTTTGTTTTCTCTCAAAATCTAGCAATACGAGAATAGCTAATTTGTATTTAAAAGTTATTCAAGGATACGGAATAAGACACTCATAATTAATAGTCAAGTACTTACCTAATTAAAATAATCAACCTTTCACGGTAAATGTTGCTCCAGTGAGAAGTTAGAACAATTGTTGATCCACCTATTTTAGGTGTATACTCAGCTCCGCGTCTCGCAAACTGATATACTTTGATCCGTCTTTGATGCGCGTGTGACGTAGGTGGATCTGCACTTACAGATTTTTAACATACTCCTCAACGATTTGACCATTATTTGTTGATCCATTAACGGTCGAAAAAATCATACTGAATGTGATTTCTTAGATCCAGAATATATTTAACTTATAAGCGACATTTACTTCGACTAAGTTGATCCGGAGCCAAAATTGACGAATAGGTACTGAAACACAAATCGGCAACGTCGCGTTCTGCGTGTGACAGTGAACCCCGTATATTAATTCGTTAGAGTAATAAGGTAAGAAAGATGCGTTAGCTGCTGCGTTTGAGTTTATGGTCAGTTTTTAACCACGGACACCGTCCGATTGTTATATGGAATGCATAGTAGATACCTACATATACTGGGTTATTTATTTATTTATTTTTTTACCATCCCGGATAATTTTAGGGATTATTCTACTCGTGAAAACAAGCAACTTTTATTATGGGACTAAAGATGAAATCCTACTTAATATTATAAATGCGAAAGTTTGTGAGTATAGATGTATGGATGGATCGATGTGTGAATGTATGTATGTTTGAAACTCTTTCACGCAACAACTACTGAACGGATTTGGATGAAACTTGGCACATAGGTAGATGATACCCTGGAATAACATATAGGCTACTTTTTGATCCCGAATAATCCCGATGGTATTTTCCCGTGGGACAATTATCGAACACCACGAGGGCGACGCCCCGGGCTTCCATTATGTATGTTTGTTACTCTTTCACGCAAAAACTGCTAGACTGAATTGGATGAAACTTGGCACATAAGTAGATCATACTCTAAAATAACATATAGGTTACTATTTATCCCGAATAATCCCGATAGTATTTTGCCGTGGGATAATTATCGAACACCATGAGGGAAACGCCGCGGGATTCCATTATGTATGTTTTTTACTATTTCACGCAAAAACTACTAAACGGATTTGGATTAAACTTAGCATCCCATCATTTGGGAAAACTTAAGATCCCTCGGGAATGTGGGGCGGAAGTTAAAGAGTAGCCGTTTGAGTCATCATCGCCCTGCCCACATCGCTGAACTGATGAATGTGAAATTTGACATGTGAATAGATTTTGACACCATATATTTAGGGATTTTTTTAATTCGTTTCCGCAGCTGTGGAAAAGGGCCTTTTGTACGATTTTAAGAATCATAATATCTCTGGAACCGTAAGGCCTAGAAGTCTGAAATTTTTAATGTAGCCTTTTCAGTAAAAAATATTAGAAACCGGTGCAAGCGTTTCTCAAACATTTGTCTATGGGACGAAATATTTAAAAAAACAAGGGTTTTGCTTTGTTTCCGATAAACCTTCATAACTTTGTGATTTTAAATGATACTTACTCAAAATTTATAGTCTACGTAGTTTAATAACATTGCTAAAATGTAGTCTCGGCGTTTCTCAAACTTTTGTTCTTCGAAGAAGTTATTACCGATGGAAATAATGCGTTTTTCAAACTCCTTTATGTCTGCAACGGCTAAAGCTAAGAAAATAAAATTTCGTAAACGAGTTACCCTATACAAATACTATAAATTTCAACTCGGTGTTTGTCAAAGTTTTGCCCATAAACAAAGTAAAAATGTTGAAAATTTACTTTTAGCAACCTATTTATCTGAACTAATATTTATAGCAGAAGCTTAATTTTTGGGATATGAGCGTTCCACAGTATTTGTTTCGAAATGTACTACTAAGTTTCTCAAATTTTTCACGCGGCATAAAGTTAGAAAGGGTGAAACATATTTTGAATATAGACTATTCGATACAATTAGAACAATATTAAATACAGTGTTTCTCAAAATGCAAAGCAATAAGCAGTCCCTTGTGTGTAGATGTTGATCCAGTTGGAGCCACATTAGTTACCAGAGATGCATATTGGATCAACAAAAGGCGCCGGATCAACAAAGTGCTCGCGTGAAGTCGCGTCTGATCAACATTTACCGTAAAGGGATATCTACATATATACCTATATATATATATATGTAGAAGTAGGTAGAGGTAGGTAGGGATAGGTAGGTAGGTAGAGGTAGGTAGGGATAGGTAGGTAGGTAGAGGGTAGGTAGGTAGGTCCCAGTTTTTTTGTTCTCAGGGCAGGACAATGTCTGTCGGGTCAGCTAGTCGCGAATAAAAAAATAGCTGTTTATACATACAAACATATTAAATAAAAACCGTATGGACCAGCAAATTTTTTGTTTCGCGATTTCAGTTTTGGTGCCACATTATCTGGGGTCATAACATTATTGGTTACTAGCTGTTCCGTGCGGTTTCACTCGGTTCCCGGGATAAAAAATAGCCTATAACCTTTGGGAATAATGTAGCTTCCTATTAGTGAAATATTTTTTCAGATCGTTTTAGTAGTTTTGGAGCCTATTCAATGCAAACAAACAAACAATCAAATCTTTCCTTCGATTCCCAACCAGGACAAACATTTGTGTGCATGAACATGTCTGTTTGTGAAAAATGTCCCAGGATATTTTATTTTTAATTTTTTAGTTTATTATGTTTTATCACTGCCCTAGTATAAGCTATCTTTGTACCTTCCATCATCACATCAAATTATATAACTAAAGAATTATCCCCTAACTCCTAACCGTTAAGGAGTTGTATACTTCCATCATCAGCTCAGCAACGTAAATGCCTACCAGACGCAAACATCTGAATAGCTTTAGAAATTATATGAAAAACATTGTAAGTGCCTATAAAATTGGAAGAGTTCTCTCGATTTCTCCAGGATCCCATGATCAAATCCTGACCTGGTGACTATGGGATCATCTGTGAAGTATCACCCTTTCAAACAAAAAAATAATCTTCCAAATCGGTCCAGGCGCTTTCGAGTAATCGGGGAACATACATAAAAAAAGAAAGAACCTCCTCCTTTTTTAAAGTCGGTTAAAAAGACAAAGCGCTGACGCTGTAATTTTTTCGACGTATGCCATTGCCGAAAGTTGAAAGCGAAGTGAGTGGTAGGGCAGACGGCAGTATGTAAACACATACTTCTCTCAATCATGCCGCGGCAATATTTAGGTAATGATTGCCGGCAGCGCGAGCAGCAGCGGCAACGTCGCGGCTGCTTTCAGCCAATCCGATTATTTGCTGTGCTCTGATTGGCTCATTTAAATCGGATCAACATTTTCCGTAACTATCGCAAGGTGGATTTGTATATCGGATCAACTTCGGCAAACGCTAGTAAGCAGTCCCGTGAGTGTAGATGTTGATCCGGTTGGAGCCACATTAGTTACCAGAGATGCATATTGGATCAACAAAAGGCGCCGGATCAACATGCGTTTTTGGATCAACAAAGTGCTCGCGTGAAGTCGCGTCTGATCAACATTTACCGTAAAGGGATATCTATATATTTCCTTAATTCGCTGGGATGTTTGTGGTCATTATATATATATATACAATCAACCTTTCACGGTAAATGTTGCTCCAGTGAGAAGTTAGAACAATTGTTGATCCACCTATTTCACGTGTATACTCAGCTCCGCGACTCGCAAACTGATATACTTTGATCCGTCTTTGAAGCGCGTGTGACGTAGGTGGATCTGCACGTATCGGTTTTCAACACACTCCTCAACGATTTGACCATTATTTGTTGATCCATCAACGGTCGAAAAAATCATACTGAATGTGATTTCTTAGATCCAGAATATATTTAACTTATATGCGACGTTTACTTCGACAAAGTTGATCCGGAGCCAAAATTGACGAATAGGTACTGAAACACAAAGCGGCAACGTCGCGTTCTGCGTGTGACAGAGAACCCCGTATATTAATTCGTTAGAGTAATAAGGTAAGAAGATGCGTTAGCTGCTGCGTTTGAGTTTAAGGACAGTTTTTAACCACGGACACCGTCCGATTGTTATATGGAATGCATCGTAGATACCTACATATACTGGGTTATTATTATTATTATTTTTTTACCATTCCGGATAATTTTAGGGATTATTCTACTCGTGAAAACAAGCAACTTTTATTATAGGACTGACTAAAGATGAAATCCTACTTAATATTATAAATGCGAAAGTTTGTGAGTATAGATGTATGGATGGATGGATGTGTGAATGTATGTATGTTTGAAACTCTTTCACGCAACAACTACTGAACGGATTTGGATGAAACTTGGCACATAGGTAGATCATACCCTGGAATAACATATAGGCTACTTTTTTTTATCCCGAATAATCCCGATAGTATTTTCCCGTGGGACAATTATCGAACACCACGAGGGCGACGCCCCGGGCTTCCATTATGTATGTTTGTTACTCTTTCACGCAAAAACTGCTAGACGGAATTGGATGAAACTTGGCACATAAGTAGATCATACTCTAAAATAACATATAGGTTACTATTTATCCCGAATAATCCCGATAGTATTTTCCCGTGGGATAATTATCGAACACCACGAGGGAAACGCCGCGGGATTCCATTATGTATGTTTTTTTCTCTTTCACGCAAAAACTACTGAACGGATTTGGATTAAACTTAGCATTCCATCATTTGGGAAAACTTAAGATCCCTCGGGAATGTGGGGCGGAAGTTAAAGAGTAGCCGTTTGAATCATCATCGCCCACATCGCTGAACTGATGAATGTGAAATTTGACATGTGAATAGATTTTGACACCATGTATGAAGGGATTTTTTTAATTCGTTTCCGCAGCGGTGGAAAAGGGCCTTTTGTACGATTTTAAGAATCATAATATCTCTGGAACCGTAAGGCCTAGAAGTCTGAAATTTTTAATGTAGCTATTTCAGTAAAAATTATTAGAAACCGGTGCAAGCGTTTCTCAAACTTTTGTCTATGGGACGAAATATTAAAAAAAACAAGGGTTTTGCTTTGTTTCCGATAAACCTTCATAACTTTGTGATTTTAAATGATACTAACTCAAAATTTATAGTGTACGTAGTTTAATAACATTGCTAAAATGTAATGTCGGCGTTTCTCAAACTTTTGTTCTTCGAAGAAGTTATTACCGATGGAAATAATGCGTTTTTCAAACTCCTTTATCTCTGCAACGGCTAAAGCTAAGAAAATAAAATTTCGTAAACGAGTTACCCTATACAAATACTATAAATTTCCACTCGGTTTTTGTCAAAGTTTTGCCCATAAAAAAGTAAAAATGTTGAAAATTTACTTTTAGCAACCTGTTTATCTAATATTCATAGCAGAAGCTTGACTTTTCGTTCCACAGTATTTGTTTCGAAATGTACTACTAAGTTTCTCAAACTTTTCATGCGGCATAAAGTTAGAAAGGGTGAAACATATTTTGAATATAGACTATTCGATACAATTAGAACAATATTAAATACAGTGTTTCTCAAAATGCAAAGCAATAAGCAGTCCCTTGAGTGTAGATGTTGATCCGGTTGGAGCCACATTAGTTAACAGAGATGCATATTGGATCAACAAAAGGCGCCGGATCAACATGCGTTTTTGGATCAACAAAGTGCTCGCGGGAAGTCGCGTCTGATCAACATTTACCGTAAAGGGATATCTACACATATATATATATGTAGAAGTAGGTAGAGGTAGAGGAAGTAGTGGTTGGTAGTGGTAGTTAGAGGTAGGTAGGGATAGGTAGGTAGGTAGTTTTTTTTGTTCTCAGGGCAGGACAAAGTCTGTCGGGTCAGCTAGTCGCGAATAAAAAAACAGCTGTTTATACATACAAACATATTAAATAAAAACTGTATGGACCAGCTAATTTTTTGTTTCGCGATTTCAGTTTTGGTGCCACATTATCTGGGGTCATAACATTATTGGTTACTAGCTGTTCCGCGCGGTTTCACTCGCGTTCCCGGGATAAAAAGTAGCCTATAACCTTTGGGAATAATGTAGCTTCCTATTAGTGAAATATTTTTTCAGATCGGTTCAGTAGTTTCGGAGCCTATTCAATCAAAACAAACAAACAATCAAATCTTTCCTCTTTATAATATTAGTATAGATGACACCACCTATCACGCCGCAGGTCATGTCATAGGTTCGATTCCCAACCAGGACAAATATTTGTGTGCATGAACATGTCTGTTTGTCCTGTTGTGAAAAATGTCCCAGGATATTTTATTTTTAAATTTTTAGTTTATTATGTTTTATCACTGACCTAGTATAAGCTATCTTTGTAACTTCCATCATCACATCAAATTATATAACTAAAGAATTATCCCCTAACTCCTAACCGTTAAGGAGTTGTATTTTTCCATCATCAGCTCAGCAACGTAAATGACTACCAGACGGAAACATCTGAATAGCTTTAGAAATTATATGAAAAACATTGTAAGTGCCTATAAAATTGGAAGAGTTCTCTCGATTTCTCCAGGATCCCATGATCAAATCCTGACCTGGTGACTATGGGATCATCTGTGAAGTATTACCCAAACAAAAAAATAATCTTCCAAATCGGTCCAGGCGCCATCGAGTAATCGGGGAACATACATAAAAAAAAAGAGAACCTCCTCCTTTTTTAAAGTCTGTTAAAAAGACAAAGCGCTGACGCTGTAATTATTATTATAATAATTATTTCGACGTATGCCATTGCCGAAAGTTGAAAGCGAAGTGAGTGGTAGGGCAGACGGCAGTATGTAAACACATACTTCTCTCAATCATGCCGCGAGGAGCAGCGGCAACGTCGCGGCTGCTTTCAGCCAATCCGATTATTTGATGTGCTCTGATTGGCTCATTTAAATCGGATCAACATTTTCCGTAACTATCGCAAGGTGGATTTGTATATCGGATCAACTTCGGCAAACGCTAGTAAACAGTCCCGTGAGTGTAGATGTTGATCCGGTTGGAGCCACATTAGTTACCAGAGATGCATATTGGATCAACAAAAGGCGGCGGATCAACATGCGTTTTTGGATCAACAAAGTGCTCGCGTGAAGTCGCGTCTGATCAACATTTACCGTAAAGGGATCTATATTATATATATATATATATATATATATATATATATATATAATATATATATAATTATAGTTAAGTAGTATATGTGTATGTTATAATGCGATATATGTATATTGCGAATGATGAATAAAATATACGATATGGAGAAAGTGTATCCAAATGTAACATGTTACGGTGGTGGCAGTAAGCGAGTTGGGATCGTTGTCCCCGTAGATAGACACATATTTTATATACATGACACGAAGTACATAAGCAGGTTATAAATCTTGCTATGCTTTGTTTTGTTGCATGCTATTGCATAGCATGTTATGGAAATCGTTTATGTGTCATACGTGTTGCTTGATGCAATGTTAACGATTTTTTTTACACGATTTCAACACAAGTAGTACTCCGGTAATTTGGTAAAAATCGACATTACCTTGCTCAAGACCCTGAGAAAATAATGTGAGTCGCGGCTCTGGCTAGCCGCCTGATGGATGTGAAGCGCTCGAACAATTAGAAGGCGATGGTGCAATAATGGTTGATCCGGTGCTCGCACGCTCACTCGCTAAATGCCGTTCCGAAACTACAGTGCATTCTCAATAATTCTCATACAGTATAATCATTAATCGAACGCATTGTTAAGTTTCTTTAGTATCTTCTCAGGAAGTTTTGTTAAATTATCTTGAAAGCATTTTGATATAATATTGCATAATACCTACACATTACCGAGTTCATAACATGAGCCCGTTTTCATGATTTAATTATTATTGATTTGAAGGCCCCATACTTATTAGGTAACCACCTTTCGAAGCTATTGTTAACATTAAATTTTCTATGTAACTTTCCATTATTATTACAATTGCTCTCAGCACAGTACTGAAAACTTTTCAAATAATAAGACCGAAGTATTTTAGATTGTACTATTAATTGTAGTCTTACTGGAGAACATTACCACACATTACTGGCCAGACATGCCTTTTACTTAATGATAGTGCAAAAACTATTATTCTCATAATTTCAAATTTCATCTGCATCTGGCTGAATGGAGACAAGCAACTTTTGCAAAACCGTTAGTGACGCATCGTTTGCTGAGCTTGAAACAGGAACCAAGACACGTGAACTAACGAGGTAGTTTAATCATACCTATTGGCTTGTCAAGTATATCTTTAAGTTTATCTTACGATCCCGTAATACTGTCATCTCACAAGACATATCGAGTTACTTCCCTGAACCAAGCGTACTTATCTACTGCAGGTTGTGGTGGTAGTTAGGTACTACTCAGTTCTGTACTTACCGAGTTGAGTATGAACTTGTTCTTATGCTTCACCTATTTATTATACGAGTATGTACATAATTGGTATGATAACAAACTAACTTAAGTCCTCATTTTACGTAGTCATATGCGTACCATTGTTGCACTATTTACCAACGTTGTTAGCTTGGTGCGGGTAAAAGTAGTCAGAGAGATATGAAAAGGAACCTATACCATATATTACACTAGCTGTTTCCTGCGGCTTCACTCGCGTTCCCAGGATAAAAAGTAGCCTATAACCTTCGGAGATAACGTAGCTTCCTATTAATGAAAGATTTTTTCGAATCGGACCAGTAACTCCAGTAATTAGCGCGTTCAAACAAACAAACTCCTCAGCTTGTCTTCAGCTTTATTATTTATACCTATAGATTGCAATAAGGTTGGTTCATCTCATAGGTAGATCTATAAGTAGTTTACTACTGAACAGTGCCGGTTTTAGCTCTACCAGCACCCTGGGCGAGATGTGATAACCCCCCTCCCCCCCTTCTCCCGCCAACAAAAGGGATTTTAAGCCATTATAGCCATTTTATCTTTAGACTTGAGAATTTATTTATTTATTTAGACTCGAGATAGCAGGACTCTTTCATGAGCGACTGAAAATAAAGGTGGGCCTGGCGCCCCTTTACATCTGGCGCCCTGGGCGATCGCCCTACCCTAACGCCGGTCCGGTACTGATACTAAATCATGGATCAAACTGATGAACTTTATTGCGAACATATAAGGCTCATTTTCATATCTCTGGCTACTGTCACCCGCACCAAGCTACAACGTAAATAAGCGAAAGATATTAAATGTCGGTAATGGCTGTGTAACGTATTGTATGTATACCCCAGATACCTACGTATAATGTTGTGTGATGTGCATCAGTGCGGTTGGAATAGTCGGATTTCTCCGCATGGCACGTGTGGTGGCACTCATCCCAGCCAATGCGGAAGCATGCCTTTCGTCGATAGGAAATTTCATTTGCTACAGCGCGCTTCTGTTTACATATGGCAACTGTTTCACTGTTCAAGTTCGAGGTTATTCACTTGAGGCCGTGCGTGCCATGACATGACTAATTCTGTTCAGTTTTGCACAATTATCTTAAAATATTACTGAGGATTGTGTAGCTGGCGCGGCAGCCCTGGTTTTTTTTTTGCATTGCATAGCAATATTACTCGAGCGGCGCTTTTAGCCCCCCAGTAACTCCGGAGTTTTGCGCGTGCAAACAAACAAACAAACTCTTCAGCTTTATTATTAGTATAGGTGAATGGAAATATGATAAGATTGTCGATAGTTGTTGGTACATACATTGTCTTGAAGTGACAGAACAGAACAGAACTAGATTTAGATGATTAATAGGTATACCTATATGCATGTTACATATTTCGATGGTACACAAATTATAACAATCAGTAGGTACAATACTTGTTAACCTGATTTTAGTCTGATTGTTATAAACTTTTCCGCAAAGTCAATTAGAACTTCAAAATATGCTAATTCGCTTATTGTTTTGGTTTCAGGTGAGTAATTGTTAGGTAAGCAGGTGCACGTAATTCACCAACACATACCTACATTGCACATTATCAATGTCAAACAGAACTCCACTGAATAAAATATTTTTGGAAATTGGTAATCTTTTAAAAATTATGGCGTTAACCATACATTCATGTTTTTTTAATTTTTATCATAAAATTACGAAGATCTTTATTTTACACAGACGTATAAGTAGAAATATATAGGTAGGTACTTGGTTTTCATAGGTTCGGAAATGAGAACGCAGCCAGTGTGTTTTTAATTTATGAATAAAAATATCCATCGATTTTCATCTCGTGGATTGTCGGTCTAAACAAATACGGCATAAAAATAATAATAAAGTAAGTACTTATAGTAAGTTCTTACCTTAAAAATCGATGTTTTATTATTTATAAATGAATAATAATTTATTTATGTTAAAGATTATGTCTGTTTTAACTTGCTAAGATTTCTAAGCACCAAGATCTTATAGCACTAACCCAAAGGTTAAATATGGTTATGTTACAGCATGTGTACCTATATAGGAAACCTGTCAAAATTACACATTTAACCCGATGGTTAGTGTTTTACAACGTTGGTGCAATTGGGCCTCGGAGAAATGCAATGGAATGATTTTTCCACTGTTCATAATTTTGTACTGTTTAGTTATGTTATGATTTTTAATAGACCACAAACAACCTCTCACCCCAAACGCATATACCGTCTCCGATCCGTCGTGGGTAAAAACAAAATTAATAATTATTGTAGATAGGTATTTTGAATTCCGTCTTTATGGTCTTTATCATGAGGTAGATTGAATTAAAAAATATCATATATCTTGAAAATTGCTTTATTATCACTATAGGAACATAGTTTAAAAGAGAAGAATTCCCAAATAACAATTTGAAGGCACGCTTTCAAACTCAACTTATTTGAGCGAATAAACATAGTTTTAACGTACACGTAATATACGAATTAAAACACGTTCTAAGAAACCAGTGTCTGCAGTATCTCATTCAATCGATCGTGAGAATCTTTATTTGATAAACCACATTTTGTACGATTGATTAGATAAAAACTTTGTTATCATTGAGTTGATCTAATAGTTGTTTTTCTCCGTATTGAATCTATTCGTATATTGTTTGTTTATTACAAGATTAATTTATGGAATATACAATTTTTTAAACTCACGAGTTCACGACTTAAAATTTCACGGAGTAGGTAGGTTTCTTAAAAATTTTAAGTACTTAGGTAAGGTACTTACTTGATAATATGTATAAGAGATTTGGTCGTACTAAATACTGATTACATTGAGAAAGTCCTTTATATTTTCAATTAAGTAAAATGGATAAAAGTATGACTAAACTATCTAAGAATCTATTTTTTTGAAGTGTTTCTCGATTGTTTCCTTTGACCTATGTATTGAAAAAATGCGATCGAAATCGGTTCATTTTGACAGGCACAAACAAAAACACACAACATATAGGTAGGTACCTATCTTACCCCAAACGCATATAGCGTCTCAAGCCGTTCCGTCGTGGTTAAAAAGATGTTGCAAGAGGTTAAAGATAGACGACCGGTTTAGCTCAGTTGTTAAGCAAGAAAATCGCATCTATATTATTAATTTCACTTGCGTTTATTTGTCGTTGAAATGCCTTACTTGCGTTGGCAGTTTTACAACTGACTTTTTATCTGGGGATAATATTCTAATGAGTATATTCGTAGTTTGCACACATAAAGCATAAATGCAAAGCAGAATATTCCGCGAGGAACTCAAGGCCATATTTAGTACGTTACGTACACCATATGATTGTTGTGACCGTTCATTCGCATACGTATTCGCAACATCAACAGCTATAAAGATGTTATCGTTACAAGTAACGAATGCCTTCTTTGAATGAGTCGCTCTTTACCCGCATCAGATTGTGAAGACTGGATAAATATACTTTACTTATAAATCCTAAGTGCTCCTGGTAATTTATGCTATAACAAAGCGATTGGATCACTGTTGCAGTTCGTATGCTACGGTAAAGATGTACGTACGTATGTGATGATTGCATCTGTATGGTGACAATGTTATGTTTAAGTTTTCAATACTAATAAGGAGTATAGTCTGGCTAGTTCACACAATCTACGCCAGTAAACGTTGAGCAGCGAAAGTGTTGAAGTCGGTGTGGCTGAGTGCACGGACCGGACCTCCTTCGTAAGCAAGTGGGTGATGTGTCTCGCTCCACCTCAACTCGTTCGTTTCGCGTCTACAATGGTAACACTTGAGTCGCTCTCGTGGAATTTCTACAAGTATTTACTACAGAAAACATAGGCATAGTAGCCATTGTAAATTATGATGATTTATAGTATTAGTTAGCCACGCTTTGTGCCTACAATGTTTCCGATGTTTGGACACTGTGTGAATTAGAAAACAAGTCACTCACTACATATTGCATACGTCATGGCTGATTCTTCAGTGAAAGGTTCCGTCTGCAGGCCGACTGAACGGCAATAAAGTTAATCGGATATCATAAGATGAATGTTTTATTTGTTATTACATATAATATATGTAAGTAAATATAGGTATTTTAAAGAAATGTTTATAACTGATATAAGTTGAAGCAAATTTTCTACACTATTTATCTTATCGAACAACGAGCATTACACTAATTTAAAGATAGCAACTGAAATTGATCCCTATCTTGCTTTTGCTCAGAATTAATAACTATTACGTGACATGAGAGTCCTCATTCAGATAAACTTGAACAACACTGAAGGATTATTGCCCAATATCCAAAAAGCGCGTTCGCGTGAGAATTAACTTGAAATTGATGTACTAGACTGAACTTACTTAACTACATAGTACACGCCGGTCCGCACAGTTAGCAAGATTATTATTACAAGGTTTTCTAAAAGCCAATGATTGAACGTAGTCAGGTTAAATGTTTTTTATTTTATCAAAAAAACAAATTTTTAATCGTTTTATACAAAAATCATCATCAATGATTCAAAATACGATTATTGTCTAACTTAAACACCTATTAGGTACTACGAACGAACCCTTAATTAACAATAGATTGACTATTCGTATATTATAATCTAAAATGCCAACAAAACCTTGTACACTTAGACGCAAAATAACAAACAGACATGTTCATGCACAATGTTTGACCTGAGTGGTAAATTGGGACCTCGACCTACCAGTCAGGTTACCCATACCAATAATACATCTTTCACTTTAATTTTATTACCAATTTTGAATTTGTAAATGTGAATGCGTCACCTGTTTACTAGTTGAATGAGATCGTATTGTGGGGTGTGCTTGCTTTTGAGATTCAGCGGTGTTTGAATGAATGGGTAATGCACCGTCTGATGCAGCCACATTGTACAATTCATATCGTTTCAATGCTTCAATTGCACTGATTCTCTCGTAATTTAACTATTGATTGTTGTCGAGTGCATTATTTATTCAGTTAGTCATTCAAAGTTTACATGTTTTATATAATTGTGCAATTAGTTATACAAGCAAGTAATCCAAGCCCAGTAACTAAAGGAACATGACATACAAATAAAGTTCCATTAGGTAAAAAAAGTACCTACTCGTAGACTCGTACGTCTTTTCTTGTACGTAAGTACATGACATGGTTGACCCCAATATTGTGTTAGTAAGCAAGCAGTAAATCGTGATCTAATGTTTTTCCCTTGAAAGTTGGTGATTTATATTTTTCCAAGCAGTTTAATGTTACGTTACGTTCTGTGGTCGCGTGTTCAAAATGCATTTCCACCGCGGTCTTTTTATGCATCCCATTCCCCAAATAATTACACCATACATATTGTGACCTACGACGACTGATAATTTTCTGGGGTGAAAGTGGAAGCGAGTGAATGCATAATAATCGAAATGTTATGCCTGCTGTATATACATGCTCAAATTGAGCTTGTACTTTTAATTCTCTAAATCACTGATAGATGCTACGCAAGCTTAAAATAAATTAACGTTTTTTAAATTGGTTTGTTTACACGAGTATCATTCAGAGTCAGGGGAACCTGCCTGCTACACATATAGTCCATTTTAGTGTGAGCTGCGTCCATCCTTTGGGTTAACGCACTCTTGTTCATCCGATCTGTTGGATATTCTTCCGGGTTGTTTTCATTTCGTATCAGAACGCTATTTTTAATTCAGATTATTACCATACATTTATTGAATGATGAAACTAACTACCTATATTAAATTTATATGTGGTATTGTTTAGAATTTTTTAGCAATATTATATTAATATACTTGGTACCTCCATAATACTTACTACTCGTTTAGCAATTTAATTTGATAACAGTATGAGCATTTGTGATAGTTTGTACATATCGGTTCATTATATTCATAGGTTGTTTTTATTATCACTAGGTAATGTTTAATTTTAGATTTTTTATTATTCATTAATCGTATTGTTCTCGCCACTTGAAATACCGAACGTTTTTGCCCGTTCAGTCATCATAATATTGGCGCCGTTGAAACCCAAAATAGCTGCCTGAACGAGTTTTCGGCAAATGCTGACGTCAGAAAAAGGGGCCATTTGGACAATGTTACACAAATCTCGGTTCGTGAAGTGTGGGATTATAAACCAACATGAAGGGTACCGAATACTTTTGTTTCCTCTGGTTTGTTTACCCATATTTTTGTTAATTGTTGCCAAAAGAATTAAGTACTTGATGATTACTATTGGGCAATACAAGATTACAATTTCTCGCTACGTTTATTTTATTCTTGCTACTGAACGGAATTGCTAGTCTAGTTATTTTTGTTAAAAATGTTAATTAACTTTTTTTAACGGTTACAAGCGAAAAGTTCAAGTTATCCAAGCTCACCAGTATTTATTATTGAACATTTACATACCAATCGCACGACCATTATCTATCGAGTATTTTTAAGAAAATCCCTTTATGTGTGGGTACCCCCCGTACATAAATATAGATTCATCGTAGATGTTTTCCTGCTTAGTCGATCGTCAGCCAGCAGTGACTATAAGCAACATCGACCGTTGCCATTACACCTGCTGCGGTCGGCAGACCCCTCTGACCGGTCTCGCGTCCGCTCTACTGTGAAATTATACGCATCTGCCGTTTGTAACATTTCGTTTAGATGCGAAGCCTCATTTTACTACGTTTTTAGATCAACATATGATCTAATCATAACGTGATCATGACCTTTTAGCTGATGTCACAGGTCAATAGATCAAGGCTGATTTTCCGTTACATTTAACAAATATTCCTCAATTGAATTTAATAAAATATTGTAAGGCCTGAATCAATTGCTGTTTTTGCAGACAAAATGATGGTCAAGGACATTAATATAGTATACTAGCTATTATGAAGTAGATTGTCCAGAAAGTACCTTGACTACAAGAAGAACCGAATAATCATCTTCAGTGAAAAATGAACAAACAAATTTTTATACTGATTGGTGTCAAATTGATTCAGTCAGTATATGAGTAAGCCAACTGGGTCAATTGATTTGTTGTGTCTCACAGCTTACGCTGTTCCATTAGCGCGTGTATGACATATTTTGGAGAATTACGTCGGCATATCTACCTACTTTAAGTTCGTTATTATTGTAAATACAGAAGTAGGTACATGTTGTGTGTGTGTCATTCATGCATGTGTAGGTCATGCGTGGTTGATCGACCGGGCTCGTCGTCGTCGGATTTATACGTTAGTGTTCATATTGAAACGTCAAGAACAGTGGGGCTCTTGTGGACTGCTGTGCACCCGGCGCCTGTCTGTCGCATTCACTGCAGCTAACTGCAAGCTACTGCTCGGTTTGAGTCTACCATAACTAAATTGAATTTTTCCATTCTATTTTCCTCTGAGTTTGCAGTTGCTTTTTAATTCGATAAAGTATTCTGTATTAGTGACCGATTGTGTTTTTCTTAGAATTCCTTTGTCAAACCAGTTCTTCTAGCACGGATGCATCGATAAATAAATATTTTTTATTTTCTGCAAGACTGACATACTCTCAGACAATGACATTGAAAACATAGTCTATCGATGTTATTAACTTATTGAAAATCCATAGGTACTCGCCTAAATTTATTTAATAATTTAGCTACATATTACAAATGAATGAAAACTACCATATACATAGCTAACATAGTAATAACTTGAGCATCTGAAAAGAGAACTTAAAATTCATATGAATATGGTATCTTAATTTAAATGTTGTATTAAAGATAGTAATTGTCAGCTAGGTTTGTGTCGACTTAGATATATAATGTCCTAAACTTCGTGCTAATTCCTCCTAATACTTATTTTAAGATTTTTTTTGAAGCTATTAGCTGTTCCATTTAATAAAAGTATGTACTTTATTTACTTAATGGCTACAAAATCTTACACTACACTATGCATAACCCGATAGCCCTTCAATGGTTTTTACTTCATCACAACATGAAGCGCCTAGTGTTAAATTATTACCATACTAAGGCCAAGGGTACTGCTGATTTTAATTAATGTGTATACGTTAGTAATGTAATTTTATCCTCAGGCCAGGAGTAGACTAATAGCCAGGCTATAAAAAACTTTATTAATAATAGTATTCCTATGAGATTTTTCTCATGTAAGTATGTTGTTTCTACTAATATTGATTATTATTCTCGAAATCGACTCATATATCCACTTTAGTTTACTTTCCAACTATATGCTTGCGTTTTTCCACGAGAAAGCGGAAACGCGCGTGTCTTAACAATGGCTTGGGCTCGTGCTGAACCACATTCTGCGCTTCTATTGTATATTATTCTACGAACAACCGATAAGTTACTTCATGGGCTGACGTATTGTCCATTTCTGATTATAATTTACTTTTAAAATAAACAATCGATCCTTCCAAACAATATATATTGTTTACATTTGTAAAAAATACTTCATACATACAACGCACCCCTGAATTCTATCATAAGTTCTCTCGTGGACGCCATCTATCCCGAAGTACCTACCTACCCTTATAGTACCTAAACGCCTCTAGGGCCACTAATCTAATAACTGATTTCACCCTACGTATTCCTACGGTTTGTCCGAACGATCCGAATTTTACTCGTGTTTACATCAACTATTATAAGCCATGGTATATTGTAATATGATTGTAATGCTATGTACCTAGTATGAATTTAATAGCAGGAAACGAGCCCTTTGTGTCTTAACAATGAGCAATACAATGACAAAAAGTTTTTTTAGTAGCCAGACCTAGCACAATGCGCCCGCGGCTGTCTTCGTGTCTTCCTTTCTCACGTACTATGTCTCGCTAGTTATATTGAGAGTATCTGCATACTGCAACCTTTTCCAAATAAATCTAAAATAAATAAAAGTTACTAGTAATATAAATGTTTCACAGTTCAGTGTAGAGCTCTGCTTATAGTACCTACCTACCTTAGTCAGATGATCATGTGAGAAGAATGTGCCAAAATAGATATAAAAAATTATAATGTTACTTTTAGCTTTTCCCCGCGGTTTCACCCTCGTTCCCGGGTTAAAAAGCCTATGTCCTTCTCCATATCACTATCTGCGTGCCAACTTTCATCGCGATCGGTTCAGTGGTTTAGACGTGAAATAGTAACAAACAAACAGTGTTACGTTCGCATTTATAATATTAGTATGGACTATTTACCGCAAACAATGGCAGTGGAATACTGGAACTCCAGAATCCACGTAATCAAATTATTTTTATATGTTGTAAGCAATAGAATAAGAATGATATTATTAGCTAATATTATAGACATTAGCTATTATTTTCGGTCTTACTTAAAAATAAAACACCAGAATACCTATGAAACTATAGTTCTGCCACTCGCTTAACCGAGCATTCCATTTACCACTCGAAAGTTTTAAATCGCTGGCGATGGTTTATAAGCAGACCAGCGGAACTTCTATTCTCTGGCTCTTCGAAGTTTCAACTATGTCAGACCCATAATCTGCCTGCCTGCAATATAGATAGACTAATTGAAACCCCAATCTGATTGAGCCACGAAATTGAATAAAATCATGTTGTAGCCTCAGAGTAGGAACAGTCTAGTTCTTTGTCTGTAAATAACCGTCGCAGCTAGTACACGAAATTAATGTAACAGTAGGTATTTCTTGAACTTCATACATAGTCCTACAGGGCTTATTGTCTTGTAACAAAAAAAAAAAAAATTGCCGTAAATCTGGGGGCACGGTCGTGCCCCGCCAAACCAGCCTATGTATTGCATAATTCTGTATGGCTTTTGTGTTAGTAACGAAGCATAGAAAACATAATTGTTTATGAATGAGACCGGTCCATTAATGAACCTGTAACATTGTGTTGCAGGTGAAGCTAGGCCAATGTAAATTCTTGAAGTTTCAATTGTATAACAAATCGATCACGTTATGTAACAGCGTGGCTCGGTATCATTTTAGCACATGGTGCGGTGCGGTGCGGCTACTTGGACTTGTTGTGTGCGACTTTCACAACCGAACTGTTTTGATATGAAGGCCGTGTCCGTGCACTGAACACGATTCGCCGATAAACATTAACAATATTAGATTGTTTCAACTGTTTCGTAAAACTGTTATATCAAGGCAGCTTTGAATTGGATGCCACTATCGCATGCTTGTTATGTAAAAATATGAAATTTCTATATCCACGTTATTTTATTAATGAGCCTTGTCCTCGCGTTACTTTCTACCGGAGCGAGAGTCACTTTCCACCACTTTTACTTATTGAATAAAGCCGGGGGACATTTTCAAGAGAATATATAATAAAATATTAATTACGTAGTAGGTACCTACATATTACGATAGAGAACATAATAGTTTTCTATATTGTATACTAGCTTTCGCCCTACGGTTTTACCCGCGTTCCAGGTACGAAAAGTATCCAATGCCCTTCTCCATATCATAGGCTATCTGTGCGCCAAATTTCATCACGATTCAGTGGTTCAGGCGTAAAAAGGTAACAAATAAACAAACTCAATTTCGCATTTATAATATTAGTGCGGATACTTTAGTGTGTATCAGATTAACATAGATATATAAAGATACATATATATTTATACATAATACGAAAAAAAAAACTGACCAGTAACTCCAGAGTGCGTTCAAACAAACAAACTATTCAGCTTTATTATTAGTATAGATAAGCAGTTTCATTCGAAATATTTATTAAATTTTCATAGAAATTCACGAACGTGCATATATAATAAAGCAGATTGTAGAAAGCACCAAAAGTTACGGTAATAAAAAATCGGACGTGCTTGGCAGATTTGATTTCAACTTATTGTTTGTATCCACTTACGTACCTGTTTTAACATAACTTTTGTTTTAGCACGTTTCGCTGACATGTTTTTGTAACATTACAGTACACAACACAAAAACTATGAATAATACTCATTATTATTAATAGAAGTTAAGACGAGTGAATTAGCTTAGTTATCCAAGTGATTTTGTAGGGAATGAATTGTTATTTGATGTAAAGAAAACAATGGTTTAACCCACAGAGGAGTAAAGGCTAGTTTAACCTGTCAGTTTGTCAACGAAAGCACATATGCGTGACGCGTCCTCGGCTCGATCGTTACATGCATATTTCTGAGCAACTTAATTTATATTTTGTTAGTGAAGATGAAAGTGGAATTGTTACGTAGGTAGCATTGTGAAACGTGCCTTGAATTTATGTGATATTGAATGAAAGTGCACATAAAAAGAAAGTAATATGTACTGTAATACATAATAATGTATTAGGTATGTTATGTATGTAGCTGGGAAAATTTACCTACTTGGTAGATACCTTACCTACCTAGTCCAGTCGTTTGAGCGTGAAGAAATAACTATTTTTTTTTTCTCTCACATACTTTCGCATTTATAATATTAGTTGGATAGGTATATATATAGGATTAGTAAGTAGGATTTGGTCGTTTCCGGATTTGAGGTGAAGTGATTTTATTATTTTAAGTAATTAAATTGATGAATAATTATCAAAAATCACTACATACATACAAGACAGCTTGTTGTCTGCATAGCTCATCCCCTTTACCTTGTGAATAATATGTACCTAATTGTAATACAAATACTTAATTGGGACTATTCAGAACAAAACCATAGGCCAAGAAAACCCCGGAGATCAAAATCGAATTCTACCAATATCTACGTAGTATTCAATTGCATTCAATATACTATGTCCTTGTCGCTTTTAGTACCAAATTATTTATATAAATTTTTGTCTGGGCGTCTAGTCTCTACGGAGACTGGCGAGGGTTGCGAGACGTTGAGTCACGAGTGACGCGGGCAGGGGTGCGCGCCCCGGCTGGCACCCCGTGACGTCACGCCAAAACGTGACTCACACCTTACCAATATAGAATTCGACCTCGAAACAAGTACGACTTGAATAAATAGTTAAACGTGCGCATTCTGAGAGCTTGCTTCGATTTAACCTACCCCTCTGTTGGATTCTATGTGTCCCTGTGGTATTGATTTCAAGTACTTACTTAAGTAAGTACCTATTATGTAAATACTTTTATTAAGTAAGTAACCATAAGTAAATACTAAAGATGTAAAATTAACTTTCTGATATCGAATATAATTTACCAAAAATATAAAACTTCTAGAGCATAAAGTGTAAAAAGGTCCAAAGTTTCGCAGTTTTTCGCGTGCTGCGCAGGGAGCACAATTTTTTCGAAGTTGCAAAGGATTCAAACTACCCTAACTGGTCCATACAACATACCAATAAATGATTACTACATTGTGCTTTGCGATTTTAGCCTTTTCTCGTGTAGATTTCTACTGGACTAAGACTAGTCGATAAAGTAAATACAAAACATCATGATACAAATACAATATTATTTTTTATTTTTTAGGTAAGGTTCAAGTGTTCAAATTTAATATAGCATGGAATTTGGCATTGAAACAAAATAAAATAGCAAAGCGTAACGTTTAAGAGTTTCCATGAGAGTTAATCGTAAGAATAGATTGTGGTAATAGTTCAATTGTCTTTTCAGAATAATAGTCGCACCACATGCGCAATCACATTTGTTATGTTATTGATTCTATCAACGTAACGTAATCTTATCTAGTTGGAGCGGTTGGTTATTGTTGTCTGATTTACTATGTAATGATGAGTAATGAGTGCTAATCAGCTAAAGGACGCTACGTAGCCAGGGCGTTCCTCTACCGTGACTCATCGACGAGTCGATCACACCGATTGCTTTCGTCGAACGAGACGATTCCGGTATGACTCCGCTGGGTGATGCACTGGAAACAATAACGGAAGTGTGTGAATTGCCTGCGAAACGTACAAGTACGATTGCAGATTAAACGACACAAATCCTTGTGTACTTGTTACAGAGATAATATACGAGATAAAGTCACGCAAATCATTTGTGTTACACGATACTTATCCTACGTAGGTGCTGTGGTTCGTGACATTGGCATTCAAGTGAGACGTTTTGATACCTAGAATGCAAGGTCATTTACCATACCTGTTCGCATTGTAATTAAGGTTTATAAAAGATCTTGACTAGCATAATGTACGTAACGTTATGTATTCGATTGTATTTAGGTTTCCCCTATAGGCGAATACGTATAATTAACGTGTTATATTCTAGCAATATTGACTAGATCGGAAAAAATATTGTTTCATTTTGATCGAGCGAGGTTTCATTAATTAGTATGAAAAGTTTGATTGTTTAAACCCTTATGAAAAAGAGGGGTGTTATAAGTTTGTAGTGTGTATCTGTGTGTCTGTCTGTAACTCATAGCTCTTGTACGCATTTTGATATTTTTTTTTTTGTCAGAAAGGTGTCTTAATCGAGAGTGTTCTTAGCAAGAGGTGTTGAATATCATCATCATCATCATCATCATATCAGCCGAAAGACGTCCACTGCTGGACAAAGGCCTCCCCCAAGGATCTCCACGATGGCCGGTTTTGCGCTACCCGCATCCAGCGGTTTCCCGCGAACCTAACAAGATCGTCGGTCCACCTTGTGGGGGGCCTGCCCACGCTGCGTCTTCCGGTTCGTGTTGAATATGTTTCAAGAAAATCCTCTCAGCCGTTTGAAGATAATCCCCTCTTGTTTCGGGGTTTCATTAAATTTAAAAATTACTTTATGAAATAATTACTTATTTTATGATGAATATTAACATTTATTATTTGTATCTAATTATTTTATTATATGTTTTAGTTAGTCAGAACGAATAGCGTTTATATATACCTACCGAATTAGTCACGTTTGGACTGTCAAATGTGAATTTGAATTGTAATAATTAGCCAAGGTACCCGCGGGAGCTGGTACACGTGTCGGTAACCGCACTACGTGTGCTTTGCATACTGATGATGGTCTGACCGAACTACTGCGAACACTGCGTGTGCGCATTCCATCATTCAGGCCAGCGCCGCCCACCATACCAGCCGCTAATAACATAGTATTAGATCACAACATGTAAATTAAGAAGTTCTTAACCAACCAACACTTTTTAAAATACAAATTCAAGGCCACTCAAGGATTTTATAGTATTCATCAAACTTGGAAAGACATGCAGGACTTCTTAATTTCTGTCCCACTCTTTATCACTATGTAAGCTTGTACCTACGCTTTATATTCTAGACACAGGTTATACAGGTTGAGTTAATGACTTCACAAATAGCTCCAGTTTTAATAATCTGCAAAATAATTGCACGTCGTTGTTTTTAAGCGAAGGCAGTGTAAAATGTTCGGAGTTGTCACAGATCCAGTTCTCCCACGTCCAGTCGAGGCACTCTCACATTTGCTGTGGTTCCAGCAGCCAGGTTAACGAACCGGGCCACGACAATATTACAATTTACACGTCATGCATGTGCCATTGTATTTTTTTTTGCCTTTCGATGTAGAGACCTCACCATAACTGTTTATTTCGATGGGAATATTAAATAGAAAGTTAATAATCATAAAAATCTCATAGAGCCAAGCCAACATATAAAATATTGTCTCTAGTCAATTTGATTATAGTCTCATCTATGAATTGTTTAAAAACGCTTGAGTCATTATTACATTTGATTTGCCTCATTTCTATTGGCTAACACTATGAGGCATTCGTGGTTGACGCTCAATTACAATGAGCAAAACTTGAATGACAGCCTTACCCACCGAGCAACGGTATGTAGTGAAGCTGTCTAATACGTTGTTAGAAATATGTACCTACTACCTAATTATCATTTGTATAATTACTTTACTATCCAATTTTTAAAAAAATACATCATATCGTAAGACATTTTGAATGGATTTGATTTTTAAAATAGGTATATCCTATATGTATTGTTTTTTAAATTTATTTATTTTTTAAATATAGAAGATGCACTTATTAAAAATACACCACCGTCTATAACGTATGTCAATTTCTATCCACCCAAAGGTTGTCTGGAAGAGATTGCTTCTTAGCGATAAGACCGCCCATTGTACATTCATAATATTAAGCTTTTATTTTTAAATGTTGATTTATGTACAATAAAGTGTTATCTATCTATCTATAATTAGGGAGGGATATTGTTAATTAGGGAGTTAGGTACCTACCTAAAAAAAACATCAGTGGTAGGTAGTACATTCCAGAACTTCGTCATAAATCTTGTTGAAGATAGTTTATTTGTGACCAAAACCTTACATCCTGTGACAATTCCCACAACTTCGTCTATTGAGTCTTTGTTGTCTCAATCTAAAATTACTACGCTATTCTTCATTCATCATCAGTCACTCCGAATGCCTTGTTATATTGCTATACCTATAATATTATGTACGACTGTCCGTGTTGATACCAATAATATTCTACAAAATGTATGGCTTAAGTTCAGTTAAAACTTTATATTTTTGGGTTCAATATCTTAAAAGCCAGACTAGACGTTAGTGACGTGGTCAAGTGTCATGTCTAAAAATATTCCATTCACATTTAGTTTATGATGCGTGACTACAAAAGGTTTGTTGCACTGCACTGGGCGAGTGTAGCACGCATTCAATTAATGTTATTAAGTACCTACCTCTGTTTCATATTATCACGTCCGTTCTTCTGCACATTAAATATTTTAGTCACAAAAATGTTTGACATACTTGACACAGTGTTTATTGTATCAAAATTTGATTTCGTTACGGGATGTTCTGTGCTATATTATGAAAAATAAAAAACTGAATTTTTAGATTTTGTTTCTTATGTGTAATCAATGACTCTCAAGATGTGTCACTGACATAGGATAAGCATATTAGCGTTGTACCTCCCATCATCGTTCCTATAATATTTAAAGCATTATCCCCTAACTCGTAACCATTAAGGAGTTGTACCTTCTGTCATCAGCTCAGCAACATAAGATGACAACAACTAGACGCAAATATCTATCATCAGATGCTGACCATTGGACCACCTGTGAAATATAATACCCTTTCAAACAAAAAATAATTTTCCAAATCGATTCCAAGCGTCTTCGAGTAATCGGAGTTTTCAAAAGATTCCGACGAATTGTTACTCTTCCTTTTTGAAGTCGGTTAAAAAAGGGACGACTCCCTTTTTTAACGAGTTTCAAGTTGTTGCATTGCATATAGTGTCGTTGCACTCTGCACACCTCGCTGTAGAGTCAAGGGCGACAGATGGAAGCGCCATTGCGTGCACATCTTTGCACGCAAAGGTACTTGTTCCTGTTCCCTCCTCGTACGAACGCGGTGGGAATGGGAAACTCAGCGTCGAGATTCATGATTCATGTTTACCACATGAAACACCACTTGATGATAAATAGGCAGTTATAAAATACCTACTGTCAAATGCAATTTTTGCTTCATAACAGGTAACATGGTAAAGATGATACTAGTATTATCTTTCTAACTAACATTTTGTGAATTTGAACATAGCTAAAAATTACTTCTATGTGTTGTTATTTACTAAGAAATTGTAAATTCTGCACTATTTTGGTGCACAATTGCACATGCACGCTTTCGTTTGATAGTCAGATAATACGTGCACATAAATATGTAGAATATCTATGAAAGAGTATACTGTAAATTTAGTGGTAGTTATCGACGTTACTCGCCTGTTTCCCGCTGAGATGACCTCGTATCGGCACTCATTTCCTCTGGCTTTTATAGTTACTCACTATAACTAGCCATACTTACTAAATATATAGATACCTATTATGGTTATTAACATTTTGTTATAATTAGTCATAATATTTTTTTTCTTTTGTTCACAGGATCAGTATGATAACTTAGCCGCCCATACACATAAAGGAATTGAATTTTTAGACAAATACGGCAATTTCGTTAAGGAGAGATGTGCGATAGAATTAGAATATGCAGGAAAACTCAGGTAAGTCTTCCATCAAAATTATAATTCACAAACTAATATTAAAACATAAGTAATGAAAAAAAAAAGAATTGGCCATAACATAATAATATGAAAGTCTACTTATGAATTGTAGTTAAAACCAGCATTATACATACCTGTTTTGATATTTTAATAATCACTTTTTCTGTGCTAGAATTTTCGAAAATGTTAAGCTCAAAGTAGGTTAAGTATTATGTGAAAACTGAATGATATGAATGAATTTGAATAAGAAAATAAAAATATTATTGAATATAATTTTATTCATATTGAATAAATAATTCGGATTCCTATACATTATGTATGCGTGATATAGTAACAAATTATGTGAAAAGTAATCTCATTTACAGGAGGCTCGTCAAAAACTATCAACCAAAAAGAAAAGAAGAAGATGAATACCAGTAAGCATAAATTTTACTATATACATAATATATAGGTACTTAACATACCTATACCTTGTTTATTTCTCATAATATACACAACATCATAAACACAAATGTTATCTAACTTATTTAGGGTCAACCCTTGAACTTTACTAATATAACATTTACTCTGTATGAATAGTTGAAAAAAATTGTAACGTAGCAAAAATTGATCTTTATGTGTAACTAATAAGGTATATTTAAGTAGTATTCGTTTGACCTTCGCAGGTATACACCATGTAAAGCATTTAAACAGTTACTCCAAGAGTTGGGGGACTTCGCTGGACAAAGGGAAGTGGTCGCAGAGAACTTACAGTCTAATGTAGTACGAGAGTTGCATCTACTCGCCAAAGAGCTGCGAGAAGAGAGGAAGGTATGATATCACGTGTTTATTATGTGTCTACATTATAATACATATGTGTCAACAAGGCTGATGTTGTAATAATGTTTGCCGTAATTAACTCGGCTTGGTGGGTTAGTGATTTGGTATCTATGGGTTCACCCTATTCTAAACCGAGAGCCACAAGGCAAAATAAGTAAAATAATAAGTGATAATTTATTATTTTACTTATTTTCATAGGAAAAAGACTGCGTGTCTTGTAGTGCATCAAAATGTTGCAATATATATTTATTAGTTTTCATCGCCTTCAGCTTGCTTAAGTACTTACCCTACTGCCCTGATCTAGAAAAGCCGGTATTAAGTAAGAAGGTCATAGAAAATCGAACTTAGTTGCTGGATCTTTGCTAACTATAAATATACATAAGTAGTGATGCTGCTTTACAAGTTCTTTGTGAATCTATTCTTCTGTAGTTAATGCCTGTAGTATTTAAAATATTTGGTTTCAGTCTGGAAAACATTTCTTAACAATTTATATACACACCTTCACGTTTATAGCTCTTTTTATTAGAGAAAACCGTATGAAAATACGTTGCGTATGGTTTAGATGGAAGAATAAAGCGGAGAAACAGACAGCAACTTTTGTTTATACTATAGGTACTAGCTGACCCGGCAAACGTTGTTTTGCCATATAAATCATTTCTAGTGGGCCATCCTTATCATTTAGGGGTATAAAACATAGTTTACTACCTATTCCCAGACCTACCGAATATACACAAATATATAATAAAAATCGGAGGACTTTGGAGACAAACACTGTGACACGAGAATTTTATATAGGTACCTATTAGATGTATAGAGATTCATTTCATATTGTTTCCCCAGTATGAGGAAGCATTTAAGAATATTATTTTCCTGTTGTACTTATATGTGTAAAGATACCAATAATATTGGTACACAACATTTAAGTTGTTTTCCATACAAGTTTGAATCTTGGATCATCGGGCGACAGATTCTCACAGCATGCATGCATAGTTGCATTCTGACAACCTAAATAGCGTGATCAGTAGGTAGGTATCAAGTGGGTATTTGTATGGAGGTTCCCATGGAACCGCACAAGCATTTCACGGGCTAGTGGCTATAAATAGATAACATTGAATAGAGCATTTTGTGAATTGTGAATTTTCACTGAAGTTTCCATAAATTGAGTGCAATATAGGGAGTACTTATTTCTTGTTTTCATTGTGAACCGAGATCTTATCACGCGAACGATGGGATTAATACCGGTTTGCTTACCCAGTGAGGTTTTTTCGGGATGAAAAGGAGACTTGGAATTAAGCTGTTCTCCCGATAAAGGCTTGTTCTAAAAAAATATTTCCAAAATTACAGCTACATTTAAACGAGGGCGCAAAACAAATGGTCGTACTGAACTCATCGATAGCTGCTCTGGATAGAGCGCGAAGAGCATACGAGCGCGCCGCCAGGGAGTCGGAGCGAGCCCTGGAAACCTTCCAGAAAGCTGATGCTGACCTTAATCTTAGGTACCTAATTGTTACATACCTAACTATAACCTAAATTAAGTATTTATCAGTGTTTGAGTGTTAATCAAAGAACACTGAACGGAACGGAGAATAATTATTACTTTATTTTTTCCCGCGGTTTTAGCCACGATCCAGATAACGTATAATAAAAAAAAGTACCTAGCTTATGTCCCTGTCCATGCCATAACCTGCGTGCCAATTTTCAACACAATGTTTTTACAAACAAACACTCATCCTCTCATTTATAATTAGTAGGAAGTAGGAGTTTACAATCTGGGAATGAATTCAACTAGACCGAAGATTTACCTATCCAAAGCTTCGGTACACCTCTTGGGGTCTTAAATAATGAAATATCTATCGATATGTAGAAATTTGCATCTTTTCGTACACAGCCGAGCGGAGGTCGAGAAACAAAAGGCGAACATGAAAATACGAAGTCAAGCGTCAGAAGATGCGAAGCTAGAATACATGGACCAGCTCCGCAAGACTAATGAAGCCCAACGACAACACTACGAACAGAGATTACCACACGTTTTCAAACAGCTACAGGTTGGTATTTTTAATAACCATAATATAATAACATTTGTCAGATCAACACTTTCATCTCATTATAGTAAGTAAAGCCTTGATTCCGTAACTAAGCAGAAAGTTTGCGTAGTAAAATCGACGTGTATTATACCTATAATGATTAACTGCCGCACCGTCTCCACGCTTCCTGCAAATAGGATAAAATATGCAAATATGAATGAAATATTTTACTGGTTTGTCGTATAATATTACTAGCATAGCAAATTGTTCGACATATTTGCCGACTTACGTAAACACTGGCTAGATGATGAGATTATATCAATTTTTGCCTCTTTTCCGCGCAGAACAGTCGAGAAACGTAAACTTTCTAGTCGTTTACATGAGTCATGTGAACTTTGAAACAATTCGGGGAAATGTTGCCTACGAGGGCTGCGAGTGCAACAGCTCTGCGCGGTGCATTTTGGCGCCACGCCAACTAGGTCAAATAGAAACACATAATTTAGTAAAAAAACCATTTTTCTCTAGTGAAATATATTTCTTTCACTAAAACTTTATTCGTTCATATATTTTGTCACCAACTAGGTCAAATAGAAACACATAATTTAGTAAAAAAAAACCTTTTACTCTAGTGAAATATATTTCTTTCACTAAAACTTTATTC
Organism: Tethea ocularis; assembly: GCA_963555595.1. Lineage (NCBI taxonomy): Eukaryota > Metazoa > Arthropoda > Insecta > Lepidoptera > Drepanidae > Tethea > Tethea ocularis. Next base: position 9,162,512 of record OY741960.1, on the reverse strand, counting down.
GTTCATATATTTTGTCTTGGCATTTTAATTCACGCCGTAAAAAATTTGGTTTGTTTTCAGGATTTAGACGAGAAACGAATAAAGAATATAAAGAACTTTATGTTAAGTTCTGTGGATGTCGAAAGAAAAGTTTTTCCAATAATAATGCAGTGTCTAAACGGAATGGAGCAAGCAGCAAATAGTATTAATGAAAAAGAGGTATAAAGTTACTTTTACTTTCTATATACGTCTATTTTTGATATCGTGTTATTTCACTCATCATTACTACATTATGGCTGGCGCACAGTGGCGCTAAATATTACACAACTTATATATATATATATATACACCTTATTTTGGATAACTATTAAATTCAATTGATAAATTTTAAATCCTCTACCATCCCGTCCGCCACTATGCGCCGGCCAATATGGTTATACCTATATATATGGGCTGATTAATTTATTTTTATTCTACGTCGCTAATCAAGTAGTTATACGCCCCGCTTGGTGGCAAGCGGTTATCTTTGGCTATAGTTGCAACACCTGGTACATACATTACTTATGTGTTACCAATGTTTCGTCTCTTCTTCTAGTTGAGCTCTGAGGAGTAGTCTCACATACAGGAACACAGTATGTTATTTGGCTGCTGTTTTTTTGTAAAGTGGAGGTACTGTCTGAGTCGCGGGGTGCTCTTTGAGTGATAACACGCCATGCTATATAATAGATAATTCTCTAACAAGTTTGTTCAAATTAAGTTACCACAAATTTTGGAAATCAGGCCTTAATCAATTAGAGTAGTAAGATTCAAAATCAATTATATTTCCAGGACACAAAAATAGTGATAGACAGATATAAGTCAGGATTCGTGCCTCCGGAAGACTTCCAGTTCGAGGCGGCATCAGGTGGCGATACCACAGACTCCGCTAACACCCACCATCATACACACAACCATGCTACAGCCGCCAGGGGAACCATCTCCGGCAACAGACTTAAGAAACGTGTTGGCCTTCTGTCCATATTCAGTTCCAATAAGGTGAGGTGAACATAGCTCTATGTACTTGCATTATATACGGTAACACGGTACAAGGAAAAAAAGTTATTTCTCGAATCGTCTATATAGGGAACTATTAAAAAAAGGTACGATATTATTTTTTATTTTGAATGCATTATTTATAATATTACTGCAATATATTATCCTGGTTAGTTTGCGATATCATGTAGTTATATTTATTATAAAATTATTTTTAGCAAATATATAAAGAATATTTTATAAAATGCATAATGTGGTGGATGGGGCTGTTTGCTTGAATTTATTATTATTAGGCTTTATAAAGCTTATCTATAAAAGTTTATATTAAATGGTTAAAATATGTTATGCATGGTATGGGAGTATACTGTATTTACGAATCAACGTTATATAAGTAATTACTTTTTTTTTATTTGCATTAGCTTATTATTTGAACAACTGGCGTTGAGTTATGAAATGTAATGGAAATATACTTATATTGATATTGAGATATATGAATCAGTTGCTGTTTGTCATGTAAACGATGACTAATCTCCAGTTTTTCAAATAGTTATATATATTTATGTGTATGTTTGGAGGTACTAATTTGTTTTTATATTTCAATCCCCGTTCGATCCCTACCTAACATGGGTTCACGTAACAACCAATTGATAATATTGGCTGGCGGCGGCCGGTGCTTGTCACATGGAAAAAGTAAGTTAACCCACGGTACTGGGGATTATTATCCTTGGCATGAATCACTCGGCTTCTGTTTGTCATCTACCATCTAAACTAGCACACATATATGTCAATTATTGTCTAATATGACTAAATTTAACTTATGTATATGTATAGTTATAATAATAATACATTTATAAGTTCAAATGCTGTGCTGATAAACATTGTTAATAACTCTATTAAAATGTGTGACACATAACTGCTAATATTCATTTCAGATATTAAAACAATGTTTATGAGTAAGTAACTATTGTTTTATACAAGCACAATATGTTATTATGTGCCAATTATGTTTTTATTTTGCGGGTTTATCTTCTATTGCTTATATTTGTATCGTGACTCGCCTTTGGTGCGTGCGGTATGTCTATCTCGACTTGATCACCTGTTTCTATTATTTATATCCTTGTTTAATGTTCTCTGTTTGCCTCCGCCCCGCCTGCGTCGTCTAACGCTTTGGCTACAGAAGATTGTCGAGGCGTGCAACTCGATCAAGGTCAGTCCTGCGTGAAGCAAGCGGTTCTCTATCTCTGGTTACTTATATCGGTCAAAAAACATCATAAGCACAAGTACCTCGTAATGCAATATACGTTGCGGTCTGTTGAGAAAGTCTACAAAAAACAACCAGTCTGGTTGTATTGTCCATTGACGTCAAATGATTTGGTCCATTAAGCTTATCATGTTCCAAGTATTGTGGTGACATTTTGTTAATAATGACCAATATAAGTTTCCACAATTGAAGAAACCGTCTCCATAGCTTGGTTCCGCTTGGTTTAACTTCCATGCTTGCACGGCTTTCTTTTTGTTTTCAGCGCACTCTGTCGTTGCACCGTCGATTTCCATCATGTGTCTTACTTGCGTGTGTACTGGTCTTATATATTACTGACAATAATATTTATTATCATTATCAGGTATGTGAGTTGAGGTGATGTCGGTATTGTCTGCGTTTAAGGATTTTTATATAGATTATATGAGTCCATTTAAAATAATTCGCATTAGTGTTTTGAGGCCAAAACACGATAAAAATAAATGAAAAATTATTTTAAATGAACTGTCATAGTGAGAATAATGTTTGAAAATTATGATATTCATTTGGATTTGGTTGATTTTGGTGGAAAGAGTGAAGTGTGCACTAGAAAGTGGTTTTGAACATTCGATTAAGTACTAATATGAAAGTCTTTCTACTCGTTGAAAGAATACAAAACATGACAGCTGTTCTTTCTTCGTGTAGCTAGCGAATATTCACGAATGTGTGAAAACTAGTGAATATGTAAGAACTATATAAAACAGATTTAATATTTATTGCAGAATAACATGTCGATGGATGGAAAGGAGGATTATTCAGACTTGCCACCGAACCAAAAGAAAAAGAAACTACAAGCGAAGGTGCTCGAGCTGAGTAAACAGGTTAGATTTTGGGAATTAATTTTTAAAACGTGTCTCACGAAATGCGCGATAGGTATTTATGGTATAAATATTATTATTTATGTAAGTAGGTGTGAACAAAAACAACGAACTTTCGGCTGGCAGCTCTCTTATCAGAGGAAAATAATCTCCGCCAAACTTGCTCAACATTGCTTCTGTAGCTGTGGAGTTGTAAAATATGTCAAAACTTTCTTTCGCACTTATGTGATAGCCTTGGCATCTAAGACCTAATCTTGATAGATTAGGTGGATTAGGATGATTCCTAATCTATTTGTGATTGAGTTATGTAGTACTAGTAACATCGACATAAACGCATTTATACTTGTAACCTAGTGGTAATTTACAGTGTAACTGGTCCGATTAAAAAATACTAATAGACTACTAGATCTCAGGAACACGGGTGAAATCGTGGGAAATTGCTAGTTAAGTAGATATAGGTAAAAAAAAATCATTTTCAGGTGGCCCAGGAACAAGCAGCAATGGAAGGCCTCATGAAAATGAAAGGTGTATACGAAATGAGTCCTGCTTTAGGAGATCCCATGACTGTTGAAGGCAAGTACCTTATTTTATTTTCAATTATGGTAGGTATGGTTTTGCTAGTATATTATGAGACTTAATGAACCATATTATGAACATTGTGCCTATTAAAAACAGTGATTGTTTCCGACACTCATGACTGTGTCATTCATGAGACACTTGTCATGTTTCAATACTTAAATAACTTATTATAACTCTTTTGTTATTATTTGTTTGATTGTGGTATAAAATGTTATTGTGTTTTGTTTCCATTGTGGAAAGGCCAAATTAAAATAAAGCATTAATTAAATAATGAGCTTATTAGGTTATCGAAATAATTTTAAATAACATGAAAAGTAATGTTTTTTGGCCCATAATTCTCTATGGTGGGAGACAAATTACGTTGTAGCTAAGAAGTTAGATGGCACCAAATTTTTGAAAACATTTTTAATTAATAATTTTAACCGACTTCTAAAAAGGAGGAGGTTCTCAATTGGCCTCCAATTTTTACACCGGCTTCAAAACTGTGAGATTAGAGTTTCTACATAGTTATTATTATTTTATAGTTCTAGTGTTTTTAAGATGGTTTTTGTTATTTTTTTTTATAAGTTATTTATTATACAGTTGATCTATTTCATGAAGTTATGGAGTATAAACAGAAGCGTATCAAATAGTTGAGATGTGATTCGGTATCTTAATTTATAACTCGCCAAATATAGAGCGTACCGCATATTAAAAAATTGCTCTAATATACATACACTAATTTCCTCCTTAAGTCTTAGGTGAGATAATCGTCACACATTGGAACCAAAATGGAGTCACACTGAACGGTTTCAATGTAGCCTACTACATTGAAACCGTTGATGTTCAGGTTTTAGAATGCGCCTCCTGCCTTGGTTTTTCTTAGGTAGTATGAACATCATTCGATTTTAGAAGGATATGTAGAGATTTTTGCCGGGGCCGCACCGCGCAAGGTATACCCCTGGTTTTGCAAGCGACCGGTAACCGCTCATACCATCAGGCGGGCCGGATGCAAGGGGACAAAAAATTCCGTTCCAGCAATATTGGTACCTATATGCAATTCATTTATGAATTTATAGCACACAACAAATACAATATTTTTTGATAAAAAATGCACTCTAATCAATAAATTTTATTAGCATTTCCGAATTTGACAGATTCCATGGGCATAATCTCCATAATATTATAAGGCATAATATTGCTCAAGCGGCCTTTAGAGACCCCCTTGTTTGCTACTTTATTCATATGATAAAATGTCATTCTGCCTTCTTAGAATAGACAGAATATCTGTGAGTAAAATAAATAATTATTATCATGATTTAGGTCAACTGAATGAGTGCTGCGACAAGTTGAAGAAGTTGCGCGCACAGTTGAACAAGTACGAGGAGTTGCTTGGTGAGGCGAGCAGTCAGGCGAGTGCGACTGCGGCTGCAACCGCGACTGCGCCCGCGCTGCATCCCACGCCCAGGACTAATGGCGCGCCGCACACACAGGCTACCAGGTATAACTAACCTAGACGATTCCTTATCCTAGGGATCCAGATGTCTGGTACTATTCGGTTATTGACCGTTCATAAGAGTTTGTGACAATTTGATAGTTTTGCATTGTAGGTTAGTATTTACAGATCACTAAAAAAACATTGATGAATGATTCGTTATTGAAATATTTATGTTTGTAAATAAGTGTCATATTTTATTAGTAAATTGAGCTGTAAATTACTAATAAACGATTAAAACACGTCAGACATCAATAACTGAAAATGACGTCAAACTGCACTAAAAACAATGTGTGAAAAAACCCCGCAGGAATAGTGTAGTCGTGAGTCACGTTCACGTACCTAACTATGCTTCAATGGCTCGGCGAGAATAAAAAAACCTCATTAACTGACCCTTTATTGATGATTTTCAATTGACAGTTGTTTTATGATAGTTTTCCCGCGAATACCATTGCTATGAACGTAATAAAGTTGTGCAATTTACAGAAAAAATGAGATTCGGTAAATATAGATTCAACCGAATACGAATATTCGTCCAAATATGCGGTTCTAAATGTCTTAACAGAACATACATATCGATTTTTAGGGCTTCGTACCCAAAGGGTAAAACGGGACCCTACCACTAAGACCACGCTGTCTGTCTGTCCGTCTGTCACCAGGCTGTATCTCATGATCCGTGATAGTTAGACAGTTAAAATTTTCACAGACATATGTTACAAATCCAACCTGACACTTAAGGAAACAGCTTACAATATAGAAGCGGACTAAAATAATTATTTAGGCTACACGCAAACGCAGCGAGCAACCATCAAAAGTACCACTATGGTATTATGTCGCTGGAGACAGCGTGTTACGATACATTCTCGTGGTGTGAGTGCACCTTTGTTACGTAGCTAGCTTGTATTAATTGCTAACACGATCAACTTTTGTTGCAGCATCGGTTCAAACAGCGAATCCCTATCGCGATCAGCGTCAGAGTCATCAGTGAGTACAGGGACGGGCACAGGCACGGGCGCGTTCCCCGTGGGTGCGACGGTCCCGGGGCGTGCGGCCGGCGGCTCGCCCGAGTCCGGCCTCGGGGGCGAGCTGGCCGCCGCGCACGTGGAACACGCTAATGGAGACCACAACGACCACGACAATGATCACGACCACGAGTCGGACTTCGACAGCTATTCTTACTGCGAGCCCGACCTCCAGCCAGTTGGTTACTGTATGGCGCTTTATGCGTTTGAAGGTTTGTTGCTATATTGACACTTGTTTTATTACTATAAGCAGTCGTATTTGAAGGTGATCTGAGAGAGTGAAAATTTCATCACCTTTTGCTTATGAATGGTAAACAAACAGCTTCGATTCTATTATTCTGATTGGAGGTGCTATTAGAATTTGTACTATTAAATTTCATGTTTTACATTGTACAAAACACAGCCTTTATTATTGCTCCATCTCATGGTGTCGCTTATAAAGATCAATTTCTGGGAAATAATCTCAAAATCAAAATCAAAACTCATTTATTCAGTTTAGGCCCTAATAAGGCGCTTATGAATGTCAAAAAATCTATATCTATACTAATAATAAACTAAATACTACATTACTCCCGAAGGTTATAGGCTACTTTCAGTCCCGGGAACGCGAGTGAAGCCGCGGGGACAGCTATTGTTATATAAAAGTTAATGAAATTCAGCCTGTATATAAGGATATGCAGAGTAGTAAATACAATAGAAGTAATGTGTGTCAGGTATAGGCAGCGGGTCGACGATGCGCATGGAGAGCGGCGAGCGGCTGCTGGTGCTGGAGACGGACGCGGGCGACGGCTGGACGCGCGTGCGCCGCCACCCCACGCGCGAGGAGGGCTTCGTGCCCACCACCTACATCGCCACCACGCTCTACTCGGACGACCACTAACTACCACTGCCAACTACAATACCACTACCACTAGACGGTATGTACCTACACTATCACTACACTCACCAACATAATAGGATAGTTGGCTGCCATATCAAAACAGCTACTTTTTAATAAATGTCAAAATTATATTTTCTATGGAATTTTGTATGACGTCATAGTTTCATAGCATCAAATGATCAACTCTTAGTGGTTCTACTTACTTACTTACTTATAACGCATGAATATAACTCCATATTCATGCGTTTTATGGTTACTTTTTGTTTTAGTTAATGTAATATTTTAATTTCAGAAACATACCGATGGAGTTGCAAGTTTGCGTCTAGCTGACAGTGCGTGATAAAGTAAAGTGTTAAGAAGTAAATGAATCTCGCGCAGTGTGTCTGTGTGTGGCGTGTCTTGTCGTGTCGGGTCGTGTCGTGTTGTGCCGTGTCGCGGCGTGCCGTGCCGTGCCGTGCCGTGCCGTGCCGTGCCGTGCCGTGCCGTGCCGTGCCGTGCCGTGCCGTGTCCTGCGAGTGGTAATGTACGACGCCGTATCGCGCCGCGTCGGACGTTGTCGCCTGGCACGTGCCGCGGTACTACATTCGATGAAATGTTCTTGTGGCCTATATAGTAACAAATATTTTTGCTATAATTTATCGTTATAAAATATTAGCATTATTTTTTTATCTTGTCCCTTCTATTCCGATTGTTATCATGGCGGAGCCCATCATTGAACAAAAAGATTAAATCATAATAACATTCCATGATCTTATTTATTGTGTATATTGTTTGTTGGTTATATGGCATACATATTTTCATGTATGAAGTATACCGCAATAGCGTAATGTTAATTGTAACGTTGTGTAACTCATCTAGATCTTCATTGTGCCAGCTATTTACGTAATAAGGATTTTTTCGTACTTATGAATTATTATAGTTATGTTATCTTGCTTTTATGTGATTCTGCCATTGAGTATTTGAAATTATAGCAAAAATAAAGTATAAACTTAACTATGGAGTGTAAAAATGTAAACATTAAACTTATCTCAAATTAAAACATTAAGTCTTCATACATTGACACATGTATTTAAATAACGATTTATAGACTAAACTGTATCCAATATCACATGTTGTATTATATAATGCTTATATGTTAATTAAAATTTACATAGTTATAAATGCTAGCTGAATGTCGTGATTAGCCAATGCTATTTTCTGAATATTTGCTGTATGCGTGCGAGGAACGTATAGTTAATGTATTTATATATAGGTGAGGAGAGGCATGAACGTGCGTATATGATTTTTCTATAAAATAAAACTATATGAGGACATTGTAAAACGTCTTTTTATTCAAATCATTACTTAAAGAACCTTTACCGAAAACGACCGCAATAAATGCATGAAATATTGCATTATAAACGGAGGGTGAGTCTGTTGAAAGTAAATGTTTGCAATGACATTTTAGACAAGAGCGCGAGCGGCGCCGGCGGCCGTGAGGACGTCGCCGCTCTTGTGCAAGATCCTCAACACTTCCTTTCTAAGTCACCACGATTAATTGCAACCTTCCACTTCATTGAAAGATCCATTAGTCGTTAATGATTATATATTTAGAAGCATTGCAAATTTTTCATTATACAGCTCATATTAGAAATATCACACAATGTTACGGTATGACACAACTTAGATGTAGCATCGGCAAATCGTTTTCGTACACTTCGCTTCCGATTTACGCAACTAATAAAAATCATTGATTATCGCGCCATTCAACGTTCAACAAGATATTTTCGCCGATAATTTTTTAAAACATGTTGTAGGCGCACTCTTTTCGCGAACGATCGATTTTACGAATTTTGCCGATGCTTCATCTAAGTTGTGTCATACTTTATACAGGTTTAACTAATAAAGTAAATCTGTAAATTAGGTTCATCTAATCTAATAAATAACAGAATCAGTCACGTCACCCTAGCGCCTAGTATACTGTCTTTTATATGTGCTTTTATTTAGAAAATTTCTTAGCTTGTTTTTAAGGAGTAACTACTGAGGTACCTATACCTACATAAAAGGAAAAATAGCTTTACGCAAATACCTAATTTCCACCGCACCGTGATAAATGGGGCTTGTCTACATCTTGTAGTTTTTCATTATCATGTCATCGTATCTCGAGGTAAAGTCACATTTCTGAAGTTCACAAGTTTTTTTTTTTTTTGTTCACATATTGTGAACATCGACCAAGAATAGTGATAAAAACATTGCAAGGCTAAAAATAAAGAATAACAGGTAGGTATTTGATTTCAGATTAATCGCACAATCTAAATCGTGTCGCAACCATTTTGGGTCAATGTTGAACAGAGACGTCAATGCTGCCTTCTATACGTACTACCTAAATACCTACCTATCATAAGGCTGAAGAGTTTAGTATGTTTGAATGCACACATCCATCGAGAAAGTAATAGTCCGAATTCGATCTTTTTATCGTTATTATAGGCTTTCGTATTGGTTATTTTTTATGCGAGTAAAAACGCGGGGCACAGCTTGTATACCTACATATCATATCTCTGTCTGTTTGTTATTGTTTACACAACAAAACCACCGATTTGAATGAAAATTGGTAGAGGGATTGGTTTAGACTCTGGATAAGATAGTAAAGATATAATGAAGTTGGTGAATTTTCGTCTGCGGAAAACACGAAGAAATTAATTCTACGTAAGTCCGAATTACACCACAATTTCAGCACGTCCAAAACGGGAAACGTTTATTTTATTTTACCCCTAATACCTACCTACATCGCAAAATTCTGTCAGATTTTGGTGCGTGCGTACATCCTGCATGTTACATGTTATAAAAGCAGTATTGCTTAATTTTCTCATAGCACTGTGCTCTCTTACCTAGGGATTTTTATTTTTATTGTAAAATTATGATACATATTTTATTTGCAGCATCTAATGCGAAAATAAAGAAATTAAATAACACGCACATTATAATTGTAAATTCGCATGCGTGCGACGTGCTTACGGTTTACATTGCGTTCGCTGCTCTATTGGCCGAGTGCAAAGCCTTCCGTGTCTCGCCACGCAACTATTACATAAAACCAAGCGTTTATGACATGCATCATTCATAGCTGGCTCTTCAGAAGCCGTTTACAATAAATGGTATACCAGCGTCGATGTATGCTGTTTGAGTGATATTAACTTGTGAAAAGGAAAACGTGGCTAGCTAAGTAGGTGCTGTAACTCCCGAGTCTAAACAAGTTTTGTGGGATTTGCGGGTACGTCATCCCGAGGTCGGGGATTGTGCAAATATTTAAATGGTTTTCCTGCTCCGACTCCAATAGTCGTGAATGTTGCATAACGCCAATTCTATGGCGGGCTGAGAAAAGTTGTAATACCTCGGCACTATTCTACCTATGTACCTATCTAGTAACGTGCTTTATGTAAATATGTGTTATACAGCGCTATTTTTATTGGCCTGCAGTGCTATTCATCAATGTGAATTAGGTACTTTTACAATGAAACCAGAAAACCTTTCTTTTAGACATTTTGACTGAGCAAAGTAAGCACACGAAATTCATTAAAAATAACCTGTTTATAATAAAATTAAAAAGCTTTATTTATTCTTACACTCTTACATTTTTTTGATGTAAGTATTAATTTGCCCTCTGTGCTTGCTTAAACTTTAATCATTTTTAATGTATTAATTTTGGTTTGTTAGTAGTTAACTATATTAAGTACACAAGAAAATAAGTTATCAAGTGTTTTGTAAGGCCCGCTATTAGCGGTAAAAGCCTCCAGCAACTGCTTCCATCTCTCTCGGTTTCTAGCAGCTCTACTCCATGTTTTGCCCACTGTTTTCGCTCCAGCGTTTTTGGGGTCTTCCTTTTCTTCGTTTTTTGACCATTGGGTAGGAAGGTCACCAATTAGTTGTCAACTTAGACCATCTGTCATCTGTTGCTCTTTGTACGTGTCCAGCCCATATCCATTTCTGTCCATATCCACATCTTTGGCTTTATTGTTCTGCCTAATGGCGTTGTTGCTGACTTTGTCTTTTAACCTAAATAACTTCTTTCAATTCCTCTTTGGCATATTTTAATTTTTCTCTAGGCTTTCTTTTGCCAGACATACGCCTGTCAGTCTGGCAGGCATATGTCTGGCAAGAGAGTAAGCAATTTTCCATTGAACAGTTTGCAGTAGGATAAGTAGGTACCTACACCAAAAGTTATTTTGATATGCAATTTAGATTTTTGGTTTTCCTGTGAAGCTGACTTTTGGCGGTTCTTCATACTACGACTGACGATATGGTCAATACCTACTGCATTATTTTGATTAATAAGTTGGTAGGTAGGAATTCGGTACGAATATCATAGATGTAGGTATAAAGTTACCTAATTTTGACGATAGAGGAAGATCATTGCATTAACAAAGTGATGTAACTAAGTACAACGTTTTTATTGAATATGTATTGTAGGTAGGTAGCATGTAAAAACATTTACGTTTGATTCACACGAGTGCTTGGTTATATGAAAGGAAAATTACCGCTTGGTACAGAGGTAGGTAACGACTACGCGGTTCTGCTGGGTCCAAACAATGTAGATCATAAGTAACTACTAGGTACCCTATTAAAACAACCCTGATACCTAATTTGGTACCATATGCATGTGTGGATTGATTGATGCAGTAGGTGGTGGTAGCTATTTTTGTACTACGCGTAGTAGGTAACTTCCTATGTTCCCACGACGCCTCTTCGTAACAAATGGATAATTTGTTACGAAGCTATATAGACAAGCTTATAGGTGTTTGAAGGCTCCATAGCAGCATGTTCACAATTTAATTCAAAACCTATCACTTGAATACATTCGGCATTACGTTTTGCGAACAAAGCCTTCGGAATGAGGAGAGGATCAACTTTATTCCACTGAAAACACACACCTGAGCTTTTACCTACGTTCATCGTGAATGAATGAATTAAAACCACTGAGGTAGGTATATACTTACATCAGTACCTAATTTAACTTGTAATACTAAAATAATAACTAGGTAATAATACCTGCCTAGTACCTACAGTAGGTATAAAATTCTATACATATACATTTGAATGGTCATAAAATATTACATAAACAAATGCAACAAATCTCTGCTTATACAGGAGCAGGAACAGGCATGAACAAGAATTTAAAATATTTAAAGCGAATTCCAAATATCCAGAATTGAATAGGACTGAATCGATTGCATATTCAACTAGGTATATACTGTTTGATTGCTCTGATGCCGCAAACAATCCGGTACCGGATGAGACCTTTCGACACGAAATTAATTCAAGTCGGAGAGAAAGAATTCGGATCCTTCAGATTGAGCAATCCAAACATTTATCAAGGTTACCTACTTGAGTTGATGATATTTCGAAAATGTGTGTTTCTTCGAAAAAAGTACTGACACCAATGTAGGGATATCGACACATGAATGAAGGCGGTCGCGGTGCCATGGTGCCGTTTTGGATGTAATATATGAATCATAGTAATATGCCTCTGCTGTCGGCGGTGAATACTAAAGGGCTTGTAATTTGTCAGACCCCGAATATTGGGCGCTCGCGTCATCATCACGCTTCTTTGTTATTCTAGCCTCACTCGCTTCCACTTCATGAAACTCCACTGACGTTCAAATAATTTTATTGTAAATAAAGGGTGGAGGCTGTTGGCGAGGGCACCATTTGCGTAGGTAGGTAATTAGATGACGTGAGTCAGATATTCGCAGAATATTCAGCGGCGAATAAGAGGCGGTTCCATCCAGCAGGGTTGGGAGCGAGGAGATTAGTTTTTCAACGTTAATGTGCTTGTTTACATAATAAGTATAAATGTTAAGGCAATCTGATGTAAGTGATATTAATTTGATGTAGCATACTTTCATACCGGTCCGATGGTGGTGGAAAGTGCGCCGCGCAGTGTCCGCACGACCGTCGACTCCGGCGCAGCACGTGCACGACCATTGCTCACAGCTGGGCAGCCATCGTGTAAACTTCACATCTCGATATTTCATAACAGAATATTCGATACAAAAAGGGCCAGCGCACCGACAGTGGAATTTTTCAGTGGTGTTAGTTTCAGTTACGTAAATCCGTAGATATCCCAGGATCAAAAGAATAACGAGAGGTTCGTAACTATTCCGTAAATATCGTAATTTCTTTTCTATTCATTATGTGTACTTATTCACCACTTGGCAAAGAATATTTTATTAAACTATGTTCTTAATTTTTTTTTCAATGTTATAACAATAAAGTTGGATAAACATGTAACTTATTTATTATATAGTTATTTAATCATGGAGTATCGTCTGAACTATAATTTAGTATTAATAGTGGTTTTTTGGCGTGATTATTAAAAGCGAATAATGTCGCGGACAGAATAAAATCATATATAGGTAATACATACTAAGTAGGTATACTTTGGTGAAATTGAGTCCATAAATAGGTAAGACAACAACAATAGTAAAAAAATAATTGACTCAGCATCATATCAGATCTGAATGAAAAGTAGGTACCTGCCTACCTACTTGTTAAAAGTTCAACACGAGTAGTAATCTGTTACATTGTGCTATCATAAGAATGTCAGTTAAAGTCATTAAGCTTGAGAGTGCCTAATGGTTTCTTGGCAAGCGTCTCAAGCTGCACAAACTGAACCTGACAAGCAAATTGAACAACTTTGTAGGTACAGACAGTGGGTACTGTAGAAATAAAATTAAGCGTTCCTTTTGACTATTGAGTGCTCTGTAAAGAAAATAGTTATGTAGCATACTTACTCTATAATGAAATTAACATTCATGTCGTTTATTTAAATATGTTTTATTATAGGTAAGTATAGATAAGGTACCTACGATTCTTGTAATTTTCTGATTGAAATCTCTTTCAGTAACGCATTTAATATTAAATGAGCAACATTTGTTAGTAGGTACGTGTTAAGAAACCGTCAATAACCTGAATTAAAAACATAAATAAACAGGGGCTCTAAAAAGGAAGCACTTGTTGAATCATAATGAGATCCTATTATGAATTGAATTCAAAATCGTAAAATGGCCGCTTTTTATGCAATTCAGAATATGATCCTAATACGATTCTGTATCTGCAATTCATTTCTTTGACAGTTTTCTATAGAGTTTCGTAAAATGGTTCACTAAATCCGAATTGCTTTTACGTCAAATAGTAGAATCATAAGAAGATACTGAGAACTATCTTTTTACAATTCAACTTAGAGATTTTGTTAAAAATCAATGAATATTTAGGAATTAAATATGTATTTTTAACGTCTATAACCCATTTTATGGACAGTTTAAAGGTTTTGGCTTACAAATAAGTTCATTACCACCAGTTTTGTGAACCTCATTCTTACCATCGTAATTTTTACAAGTTGTCTTAATATTATAATGAGCTATAGGTAACCTTCCCATATGGTGTTTTAGGGTTCAATAGCAATAGGGTGATTTATTATAGCCTGAGCCTATAGGTAACCCTCTTCAATAAACAGTATATCTAAGGCAATAATAGATTTTTAAATCAGACTGAGAGTGTGTTCTAACATATCAACGCCTTACTTATAACATTAGTAGGTAGGTACCTATAAATACATTGGATGCATATCTTTTCAGTATAAACTAATTATTGCCAAGGGGAACAGACTACCTACAGCATAAATAGGATGGTCTGAGCAATAATTCCTACTACCTGTCCCGCAGTTTCACTTGCTTTCCTAGGATAAAAAGTAGCCTATATGTCATCTATCTTTATTCTAAGTTTTAATCTAAATTATAGTACCTTCATAATATTAAAACCATACCCAGGTTGATAGTTTGTGCAAAAAAATACATTATTATGAGCATATCTGTGATGTCTTTGATTAAATTAGCGGAACTGCATGATGTTATGATAGTCTAAAGGTATCCATATGTGAGAGTCAAGGATAGATGAGACCAGAGAGACATCCTCATGATATAAGAATTATCATTGGTCACTTATTTAGTTAGGATAAATAAAAGAATGTAAATAAACAGCATAAACATTTATTACAGTATCATTGTTTCATCTTTCTGTAGTTTAGTGTAATTATTAATACTAAGGCAAGAATCAGTCAGTATGCGAATACAGATCCCAGAAACTGCATATAATAATGATATGTATATTAAACTGTGACACTAATTACAGCATGACTGCATCAATATGTAACTGTCATGTTAATCATAACATTTTACTTTCTTGATAATTCTATGGACCATTAATCATCTTCTTCGGCTAACCTGAAAGTTAGTAAAATTATAGTTAGTTAAATTAATTGATGGAATATGCACATTATCAGTAATATCATCTTTAACATAATAACAAGAGGAAGTTTATAAAAAGGTCTTTGCTTTGTGCAATAATAGTATAATATTAATGGAATTATTATATAAATGTTTAACAAATAAAATGTTTCTATTCTAATGGGGGTATTGAGATCATAATATCGAATTACTAATGGTAAAACCATTTTTGAATAACTGGTAAGTACCTACCTAGTATCAAGCTTGACTGACGATTTAAGAAATAATAACTTGAATATTTTTTGGAATATCCTCGTAACGACTTATCAAAAGTATGAAATACTATAGGAGATAAACTTACTTTAGGTTAGGTTTGCGAGATTCCTCGCCTTTTCATTTAAAAAATCTTGACTTTCTAAAAGATTCTTCCGTGTTATTCGTCCAATACTGATATTGTCTTCCTTTTACATTTTTACGTAAATAATTACAGTACTATAGGTATAATAATTTCCATATTTTCCTTAAATTATTGAAAGACTATTATTTTAATGTTAAACTATAATTTTAAATATTTATTTTGTACTCTATCAAAACATCCAATATAAACTTTGACCGACCGACCACAGACAAGATAAAATATATTGTCATTGATTGATACCAGTCGAAGAAGAAAATATTTTTATAATCAATTAAAATGTCAGTTTTGGGTACCCAAATCCAATCAAATAAATGCTATGAAGCAACAGTTCGATCGGTTTTTAATTATAATACAAAAAAACATAGTTATTCAGTCTTAATTTAACAAAAAGTAAATAGAAACAATAACCGGTAAAGTTACGGTTTTAATTTTTGTAGTCTAGTAACATTAATTCAAAACAGAATCTGTTTATGAATTGAATTGCGCATAAAGGGCGACTATTTTACCAAAAAATAGAGGAATTGCATGAGATCTGCTGTGAATTCAGGAAATGAATTCCTTTTAGCAATATTGCGTAATCCTTCCTTTTTAGACCCCCAGTACTTACGATCGATGTTTCAAAATCACACCTTCGTAAAGTAGAACAACTGAATATTGCCTACGCCTAGCGCACTGCGTCGCGAACAAGTAAACTATATTACTTAATTCAGATACAAAATGGTTTCATAATCAGCAGGCAGGTACCTATATGTACATTTTCCTTATACTTGCATTATTTCAGCATTCGACTCATTATAATTTGCACGCGCCGTTAAAAAGTAGGTGGCATTTATTATAACCGAGTTAATCATCACCACGGAATTCAGGTAGGTACCTAGGTAGGGACCCACTATTGCATCGTAAAGTTGCATAAAGTAAAACAAAAAGAACCGGTCTTTAGTTGCCGCTCCATTTCAGTTAGTAGGCATCGCGGTTCAATCAACTCACGAGGAAAGGTGAAAAACTAAGAACGGTATGTTACCTACCTAAATGTAAATAATTAAGGGCTTTGGCTATTCGTGGCCGTCATCCCAGATATTTATGTAAAATAAGTACCTACCTACTACTACTATTTTAAAAAAATTCAAGTACTATCCTGTACTATTATGTAGGTATCTGTGGCCGTGTGTACTATAGTTTCCACCCCGGTGTTTTACCTGTGTTCCCGAGGAATCTATTTTTTTATCCACGATAAATCTTATATGTTCCATCAGGAGGTATGATTTTTCTGGTCACTAAATACGTGATCATTCAATCATTAGGTATTATTAAATTCAATAACGTTTAATAAAACTATAAAAATAAAATTAATACGAGTAGCTTTCCACCCCGCGATTTCACCCGCGATCGCAATTGACTCTACCACCGGTCGGGACCGGGTTCGGAGTATAATAATATACCGTTGAAATAATGACAGATAAAGTCAAAACTCAACGATATATATATATTGTATTCAAAATTAACAATGCTCTATTTTAGTCTCAATAGATTACATGAATTCGTGTCCAGATATCTAACTTTCACAGATATTTGAACAAATGATAAAGCCAAGCAAATATTGGCATTAGGATCATCACCTTACCGCGGCACCGTACCGAACCGTGTAGCCGCAGCCGCAGCGGATCTGACAAGCGATGAACTTTCACCGTTTGTTAGTTTTACCTCCAACAAAGATGTCAAGTTGCGTCACATTATTTATGTCACTAACAAGGCGCGTGCGCAATTTTGTATAAGTTTAGCTATCGATTCATAACGCATTTGAGTATAACAAGTTTCACTCCTTCTTCGAAAACGAATGTTACAGTGAACGATGACCCTTTCAACTTGTTTGTCCTCGTGTTTCTTATTTATGGATCACCCTTTCATTCTACTCGTCGATTGATATAGCAACTAACATTCAGTCCGCCCATATGGGTCCTAACATATGATGCCCTACTTTATCTACTACCGACTTCAAAAGAAAAGTCGCGTTGACCCCGTAGCTACAATAGCTGACAAATGAGAACAAAATGCCGTCACCGTTTGTGACAGTAAATTTTCACATCTAACACTGACTTTCTTCGGTATTCATTAGGGACTTATGATAATTTCATGTTTACCTGGGGAAATCTGTTTGCGTATTGCAGTTTTTATTAGCATAAACGTGAGACAGCAGGCTTTTAGTGGGTTCATGTAATATTTAGTGCGGTATTTCGGCCGAACGTTGCACGTGAACTTGAATTTTTAATTAAAATAGCTTTGGTGAATTAGAATAGGTAGCTTATAAATTATTTAATGTATTCATGATTGCCTTTGTTCTTTATATCCACCCGAATGGGTCTGACTACAAATGAAATGCATAGTTATTTCCCAAAGGTAGTCTCGTAGCGCTTTCGACTTATACATTTCTTTTTTTAACAACAAGTATGATAAGTCTTTGTTTTGTATATTAAATCAAAATACCGAGACGTAAAAATACGAGTTGAATAAAAAGAAGAATTGCAAAATGAATGCTATATTTCTCGGCCGTTTAGATATGTAGGTAAATTTGATAAAGTATCAGCATCATTTATCTATTTTCAATGAATGTATAAATATGGTAATTATTCTATGGCAGGGTCATGCAAGCGTGCGTAATTTTTGTTCTACGAACAAAATAAATATTTTGAAATTATGAAAATAAAACGAGAGCATTGTATAACTCATAACGTGTGATTATGTTTATTGCAACATTTTGAAACGCTGTTTATGACCCCGTTGAATACAACATTCTATTTAACAGCCTATGCTTGTCAAAAATAACAACTATGTGAAGTCCAATATTATGTAGGTAGGTAATAGATACTATTATGTGTATACGTATTATAATTTCCTATAATTAGCCTATGTCTGAAATCTTTAGTTAATTTACCTAGTAAGTATTACCTCTATACTATTTATGTTAGTTGCACGTGCAAAAGTAACAAAATCGAAATTACTAAGAGGAGTTATTAGTCCTCACCTATTTAGGTAATATTCTAGTTCTGTATAACCGAATATATAACCAATATTATATTTTAATTTATTTTTTGTACCCTGTGTAGTTCATCGGTGTTACTTAGGTACCTACTATGTTCTAAGGTAAATACGAGTATAATTCTGAATTCAACTTCGTATGAAAAAATCCATAAAAGTATTATAAATTAATTAATATGCTTCAATAAATAGAGAGCTCTTTGTGCGACGTGATCTCTCATATTTCGTATTCACGTAAGATTCTGCAAAAAGATATTAGGTAGGTCCTTAGTACCTACGATAAATATCACCCTACCATTTTAATAAAAAGTATTTTATTACAAATTGTTATGGCACTTCTGGTATAATGTTCCTTCGTCGTACATTCTTTTCTTGTTTAGATTAATAATCCGTGTCTGATGGCAGTTCCAAGGTTGGTAAATGGTCTTGGGTAATCGTCTTATTTGTGGAATCACTTCTTATCGCATTTAGTAAGAGTTTTTAAGACTTTCTCTGTTTGTTAATGACAAATAAATGTTTAACTGTATATTTTCTTTTTTCATCTACAAGAAGATACTGTATTTTGTTTTCCATTACAGACAAACTCTTTGACGAAAGAAATCGCGACTGTATGGGTTATTTTGCGATTAAATAATGGTTCATACCGTTCAAACCTGAGTGTTGATTGAACTTGACAGTCCGATTTATATTTCTGTTTTTGAGTGCCTTTTTTTTTCAATATTAGGCTTTGGGAACGATTGGGACGTTGGCACCAGTGCACACAAAATCTCGCTAAATCCACAATCACATCATCGTCATAATAAATAATATGTAGCAATACAAACGCGTACTAGACACCGTTTGTCACAATCTTACTTGCTATCTATTTTTTTACGTTTTTGACGTTACTGCACCGGATGTACGAAATTAGTGCTCTAAGATATTTTCAGTAAACTATTCCGTATCAACTAGGAATGGACCTACAGACCTTATTTAATAATCTTACAGCTAAAAGGTTTGCTGGTAGTTTGTAACAGATTTAGGAAAGCAATTGTAGATATCTCCAAATTGGCATAATAAAGAAAAGAAGGAAATATTTTTTTCCGGATATGATCTCTGAAAGAAAATATAACCACAATAATATCTTCCTACAGAGGGATGAACCACAGATTGGCTCTTATTATGTTTTTCTTGACTAGTTGTATTGCCTGTTTTTCCTATAAATAAAAAAAACTGATGCATTGGCTTATACAGGACGGGTCACGTAAATCAGCAATAATAATAGCATAAATTCATCTGTTTAATTTAATCTATGATTCAGTATAGGTATGTAAATTCCGGTGAACCTTATTGAAATGTCATAATATTATTCATTTTCATATCTCTGTCTACTGTAACCCGCACAAAGCTACATTGTACTTTATCCCAAATTAGCGTCTTACCGGTAGGTACACTACAATGATTCCAGCTAGTTGTAGGTATTTCTCATAGCTAAGTATCAATTAAAATACTCAATAGGTATCTGTACTTGACTGCAACAAATTTCGCTTTTCGGTTAGGGTTACTTATAGTTGTTAGCAAGTAGGTACTTTCTGAAACAATCTCGGGAAATGTGGTCTAGTCCAAACACCGTCAGTCGTACATGAAGGGGAGGGATGTAAAGTCATGACACTCTCTATGTACATATATATACATATCTATGTACATACATATACTCATTTACTCATACATATGAGTACGAGTATGACATATGGATTTAATTAAAACCGGTGGCAGATTACTAATGTTTCACCAAGCGATATTTTGCCAAAATGGAATTCCTTACTTAGTAACCAACGATGTTCAAATTTTCGTAGTAGGTATTGCAAATAAATCAGGATAATTATTTGAAAATTTTCCGTTTAAAAATGATCAAATATGAACCATTTCAATATTAACAAGCAAGATTGCAATCAAGACAAGAATTTGAGTATGAATTGAATTATGTATGCGGTTTTCTTTCTAAGAACCTCCATTTCCGGTCTTGCAAACAATATTTGCATTTATTTTATTTTGTGAATTATTCAATGAAATCTTTTGCAAAAAGCTGTTTTTAAAATGCTGAATAGAACTACCTAGCAAATAAATATTAAACGATTGTATATTACCCAATATGAATAATTTGTGTAATGGAATGGAGATTTCCTAAATAACAGATTACACATCATTGTTTGTGATGGTAGGTATATTTTTGTGATTGCGAAATGAAAAGGAATAATTTCACAGTATAGGTATTGTATTGTATTACATCTTACCAAAAAGAAAAAACATAAAAGCTGAACATGATACACATTTGGAATTTAAAACATAGCCAAGTTCACCTGTGACGTAATAGGTCAAAAGCCTATATTATACTTAGGTAAATTCTTCAAAAAGTTTTAGGTATTTGATCAATACCTACTTAATTTTTCATCATTCATCCTCCGTATAGTAGCCATTCCTTTTTGTATATATAAAACATTATTTATTCTCTTATAAACAAACCATTTAAATAAATCTAACGAACATTTCAAAACAACCGTTTAACCGAGACAAAATATATAGCTTAAATTTTAATTTGTGATTAGATTGCGATTCATGCTATTAATTATTTAACGGATCGGAATAATTCCATAGTAATCCGTTCAATAAGAAATTATCCGTCGAATGGACCAGCAGCGTCAAAGCTCAAAAAAGGTTTCGTTCATCCGTCCTGCCTGTCTCCAAGGGCTAGACTGTCCGTCCTTCCCAACTCTTATTAAACATTAATTTACTATAAAGAGAGTTTAATTTTAGGACGTAATTTTCTGTCATTGTGTTTTCTTAGATTTAATATTATGAGAAACAATACTAATCAATTATATATTTTCAAATCGTCTCACGATTCTGGTAGGTATGCTAAAATCACTGTTACAACTTGATTATTTAAGCAAGTTAGATACTTTTCACCCTGTTTTGTGAAATTCATTTATTTCAGACTATTCAATCCATAATTTGTAATAAAATTACTTAAATAGTACCTATACCTAGTAGGTACCTACATAAATATCTTAATTATCGAATTAAGTAATTATCTAGATAGTCAATTAAAACAAAAAATAACACATAACATGACATAGGAACGAGACTGCATCAGTCAGCGATAAAATAACCAGTTTGTTCAATCAAAACTGACTGCCCGGAAAGTGCTTTTGAGAGGACTTTTAGCTGGCCCCAATATCGACCGCACGTTCGCACAATCACAGTTGGTGAATACATTGTTACTAATAGAACCAGTGTAGTGAGTGATGTGACATTCACCAACAAAGTGAATTCTTGGACGAGACCAGTGCATGGTGTTCAATTAACAGAATTTAGAAGTTGCTGTCATTGCATTTTGAGCTTGAGCTAGTTCTATGCGTTGTGTGCTTGCTACCTTCACATCATCACTGACCACTGTGAAATTGTAATCAAACACAGGCCTAAACATAGCAGATAAATTATCAACCTAGCGTCACCTATTGAAATACATTGAAGTTTATGATGTTTTTTGAAAAAATCCTATAAACTCATTCAATATAGGTAATAATGGTTTACATTATAATTTGATTAACCATACACGTATACTTATAGCAAAAAAACTAAATTATGAGACGCGGATTGATTAATTAATGTTGTTACAAACAATAATGAAAGTCATATACAATGGGTGCTTTTAATGGATCTTGCGTAACAATATAAGATTCATTTGTATAGACAACTATAGATATTAAAAAATAATTGATGATCTTATATTTAAGCATCAATTTATATTCACGTAATAGTTATATTAATTAAGTGAGTAGTTTCTGGCCTGCGATTTTATCAGTGTTCCCGAATGATATTATGTTTTCTGAGATAAAAAAGATATATTTAAGATATAGTAGGGTATATATAGGTATATTTATTTATATGTCCAATTTCTCCCAAATCCGTTCGGCCGTTTTAAAGTTTTCACCAATAACTTTCACATATTAGATTTTATTATTGTAACCGTCTCTATTAATTTTAACGGCTACGGTGACTGAATAATATGTATATGTCGGGAGATCTTAAAGCCTATCGTAATGAAGTGATAATATAAATATTGTGAAATTACAAGAATAAATCTATAACGGGGCCCTTGAGGAGTTTCTTGCGTCGCTTCTTCTCCTCATACGGTACCTACTTTTATAAAGCGATGTACAACGTTGTTTGATTGCCTACATCCCTGCGGCCATTGAATCCTGCTACAACCGAACCATAATTTATGGTGTTCGTATCGCTTGGCTTCATGGTTTGAAAAAGATTAGATTTTCAATGGCAAAGACCGATAATAAGTAGATAATTATTGGAGGCTCGTTTTTATTGTAGAGAATTTTATTGCTGCACTAATGCTATTGTGTAATCTTGAAAGCTCTTTAGCGCTGTTTTACAAATGAATTCAAACAATATACTAACGATAAACATGTTTTGTGACGTAATAGGTAAGTTTGCATACCCCAATTAATTTAGTAATTTACTAAATGTACCTATGGGTACTTGTTTGTACGCAGAAATGTAAATCACTACATCTAGCTTAGGTACAAATTAATTGAAAGATGGCAAACATAGTTGGCAAGTGTGTGGTGACTCGTGTTGAGCACTTGCAACACTGTCCAAGCTGAATGCAGTCTAAATTGCAGGTGGCGTGAACATTGTTGTGGCAATGTGCAATGCTTGGAACATTGTGTACCTACTATATGTAGTCACCGGCTCTTTGGCGCGTAAAGCGCGCTCTTCAACGCAATCTAGGTCATTTAGGTATCCGAACTATCTGCTACATACACGCCATCACACGCACCAAACCACAAATCCAACCAAAATTATGCGAATTATAACCACAAAATTGTAAAGATGACTTTTCCACTATAAAATAAATTGCTGTGGGTGGGTTTGGCACGTAAATAAATATGTACTTCACGTTTTGCAAAGCTTGTTTGTTTATGTGTGTGCCTTGAATGGTTCATGCAAGAACCGTCTGTACGAGTAAATCTAATAACAGTGGGTCACGGCACGGTACATAGGTATGATGTCGTAATGCCATTACATATGTAACCTAAAAAGGCAATTCTAAAATCACACGTAGTAAGATTATATTTATGAGTGACCTTAGTAGGTACCTACCTATTCAGCATAGAGAAAGTCATAGTGCGACTAATCACGAATTAACAAAACAGATAAGTCAAACTAATCACACAAAGATATCTCATTGTTACATTTGTAAGCAACGTAATCGGAACGAGTTGCATAAGTGTTTTAAATGATAATTATAATGGAAGCCAAGCCATGAAGTCGCAATGAGTGGGCCGTTTTAATAATTACCTAAATTTGAATTAAGCCGTTCCGCCACCGCTGCCGCCCGGTGCGATGACCTAAATGCTCTAATTCTCAAAGCCATACTAAAACATGAAATCACGTCTATCCAAACCCTCGATGATCTTGTATTCACAGCGCTATACCGCATTTATGTTAAAAAGCTTCTTCAATACCATCTAATTGCCTTTCGGTTTCGAGTTGCTTTTGTGTTGTTAATCAACGTTCTCCAATTGTTCTAGCGTTTTTGTTTTCCATCGCTTGTTTATTCGATCCTTGCCTTTATAAAGACTTGTTAAACTACATCTTTATTATACACCTAAATCACATTACAAATTAGATAATCAAGTATAACATAAATGGGATGTATAATTAATTGTAAACATCACTCTCACACCATTGCTAGGTTAGGTACGAGTAACTCAATGACGCTAATCTCTCTGTCGTACGTAATGTGTAATTATTATAACCACATGACACTCAAGCCATATAGTAGAACGACCTATTTCTTGAAATGCTCATATGTTGGAATGGTTATGGTCTTTAAGCTCCGACAGTACTAACTTTGGACATTTTAATTCCGTTTCTCACGTAATCATGGAAAATTAACAGAGCAGTTGTAATACTTCACAGCGAGAATTCTATTTCACGTTACGACTGTTGTTAAGGGAAATTGCGGTAAGGCATTGCCTCTGAATCAAATGAAAATCTAAAGTGTGCTGAAACGAGCCGAGGAAAAACGCAGCGACTTTTTCCTCTTAAAATTTTCCAAGTGTAAAATAATTTCGCTCGAGTAGCGTCGACGAGGTGATGATTCCGTTGATACCTTTTCTGTAATTCATATGGGTATTATATACAATAAATATTATATACAATAGGGTACATAATATTTTTACTGTCAAGCTTTAATTCAGGCAAATCTATTACTGCAAACTTGTAATATTTTTAAAGCGTTGGTTTTCTTTGAAATTGTAAATCTATTATTAATTCCCTTCAGTCTACTTATAAAATTAAAAGAGCGTCTGTGTTCCGAATACAAAAGATCTGGTTGTTGTTGAATTAATATTTGTTACAAGAATAGGGTTTTGTTGAAAATATGTTTGAAAATTATAAAGGCAGAAGAATAGCCTTTCTTCCACAGGGTAGCCAGCCCCCCCGAAGCGTAATGTACCGAGAGAAACATTTTGTTATCTGCGACCCCGACCTTTCTTTGCGCTATTCATTACACTGTTTGAGATATTGTAAAATCAACAGAAAGAAACCAACAAGCCAGGGTAGTCTCTGACTTGCACAGATGAACTAAGAAAAAAACAATCAGTATATAGCTCTTACTTCGATTACTATTCAATAAGGCCTACTAACTACGAATAAATAATTTATTCGGAGCCTACAAGGGATCATCCCTATTATTGGTAGGATGATAAATCTGTAACGCTCTATAGGTAAAACAATTGAATAAGTACTTAAATGTGAAAAAAATTTTGGTGAATCGACTGTTTTTCGAAACTTCAATAACTAGGTAGTTCAAACGTATGAATTTTTCAATTTAGTATTATTGCGATATTTGTACCTACAGCTGTTATAAGATTCAAGCATTTATTGTTGTTTCAGGTATCGCACCATGAATAATTGAGCCACTTCATTTAGCTTCGGGGGACAATGTTCGATTGATCACAAAGTTATGTGTTTAAACAATATCAATTATTTAAGAACGATGTTGTTCGCAGTAATGTTAGTGTTAGTGAGTGTGGTCAGTGCTAATGTAAACTCCAGTTCGTACAATGTATTACCCTCCGATGGGAGGTCACGGATGGCCTGGATGAAGTCCCTCCTAGACCATCATGATTGGAAAGAATTCGTCGATGGCAGCACATCTCTGCCGCAACAGTGCCAAACAGACCTCAAGGTCTACATTTCAGCGCTTCTTGACGGTCAGCTGTGGGCTTCCAAAAGTGAGTATTAGTTGATTATTTACTTTGACTATAAGTAGCGAAAGATCATTGACCTGTTTTATAATCGTTGCGCTTAGTAGGTATTCGTAGTACTTAAATGTTTTTTACGTCATGTTACGTAACGGAGCGGCAGATCTAATAGTTGTATTGAAAGCCGTAGCCGGCTCGGCGCGGCGCGGCGTGGCGGCGGCGGCGCGGGCGCGATGATGGAGGTGCCTTGCCTGCAAGTGGGTCGCTCGCATCGCTCGTAACACTAGGCTCAACTCGACTGCTAACTCCTTGCTAACTCGTCTCCTTTTATAATAGGTTATGAACAGAAGAAAACATTTTATGTACCTACAAACTATTTTTTAAGAGAAATCAGTGAAATCTTTGCACAGTTTTTTCATCCATCCCTCGAAATAGATTTAGGAACTATCAACAGTTTTGTTTTCCTCATCCTTTTAAAACATTCAAAGATCCGTCGTGTGTGTGCTCGCTCACTTATTCACAGCTGGCACGTGGTTTAACTACAAAGTTCTTAGTTAGGTACTTTTCGGTCTGTCTTACATATACTTACTTCATATAGATCCATCTTATCTCTTGTAGCTCCTCAGTCATAATAACGAGCAAGGCAGTATCTAGCAATAGATCTTCTCTTGTGATTCATCATCGCACAAGCCTTGTATTAATCCTAATAATAGTGATATGAGGCAAGAAAAATTCTCTGAGAGGCTGCGCAGTCTAGAACTTCGCTCTGAAACTATAATAGGTCATTTGTTGTAAGGAAAATAACACCTATATCAGAAATTCAAATATGTAGGTAGTGTTCCTATTTTATACATATATCTTGTAATAATACGTCAAAAGTAACTACCGAAATAGAACTATTTATTTTATATAATAAGTAAGAAAATCATAAAAAAATATTGAGCGCACATTGCATTTTGTATGAGAAAAGAATTTTTAAAATGCATATTTCTTACTTGTCTTTTCATAGTTTAAAAAAAATTGTTCTTAGATTGATAGTAGGTACATACATACCTACCTATATCATCATCATGTCAGCCGAAAGACGTCCACTGCTGGACAAAGGCCTCCCCCAAAGATCTCCACGATGGCCGGTCTTGCGCTACCCGCATCCAGCGGTGTCCCGCGACCCTCACAAGATCGTCGGTCCACCTTGTTGGGGGCCTGCCCACGCTTCCGGTTCGTGGTCACCACTCGAGAACCTTTCTGCCCCAGCGGCCGTGGGTTCTACGAGCGATGTGCCCCGCCCACTGCCACCTATATCATGATGATGATGAAAAGAAAAATATACTGCACATAATTTGTACTGAGAGCGGCGATAAAGGACCGGGCAATGGTCGCATATTACCTACTCGGCACGTGTTCGAATAAATTAAATTTTATGTGACTTGTCGAGCTTCCAACCAGGACGGGTAGGTAATAATCCGAAAACTTTTTAAATAAGGGTTACAATTATCGTATTTTCGGCGTTTGGGGTTGAAACTCTAGGGCCCTGGGGACCGGAGGCTCGTCGATTGTTCAAAGAGGTCCCCGTTCGTCTTATTGAGGCCTCTCGTGACAAGAAGGCTGGCACATACTTTGCTCAAAGAATTGCCATTGCCATTCCAGCATGGCAATGCTGCCAGTCTTCTTGGCACTCTTCCGCGGGGCAGCGATTTGGCACAAATTTTCTATTTATAGTTAGGTAGGTAGTTTTGTTTTTCTTCTTATTTATTTCATTGATGATTATGTTATGAGTGTATATTGGAAACCTATTTAGATGATGAATCTCAGTTTTTGTTTGACGACCGTATCAATACGCACATATGCGCTGTGAGTCTGTAAATACTTTCACAAATACATTTTTAAAGTATTGCTCTTTGGAGGGGCGCACCATGGTATCGTAGTTGATCTCTATCATGAATATAACGCTCAATATAAGCAAAACAAGTCAATACACTAAGGAATCAAAATCAAATAATACAACATCATTATATTCACGTAATATAAATATTAGTTACCTACTTTGAAAGCTTTTTGAAGTTTTTCCCTCCTTTATTTGATAAGGGATACGAAATTTGATTATACGAATATAAATAAACTTCGATACAAAATACGTCATGAACTTGCCTCTTCACATAGACGTACCTATATTTTTATAGGTAGGCACGTCTCTTCATTTTAAGTGTCAAATAATATTCAAGGTAAATCCCAGGCATTACCGTTTGCGGCAGTTTCATGTCAATATTATGTAGGTCAGGGAACTATCATGCTTTTTAACTTGAATACCAAAACGGAAAACCTACACAGCGTAAATCCCACTTCAATTTTCACAATGGCATTGGATACATTGATTTTGATACCAAGTTCGGTTAATATGATACTTTATATGCGAGTTCACAATTGGAATTGTTAAGTGTCTATTCATAAGAACAGTGAACGTATGGTAATGCTACGTAAATTGAATTGCTGATGACTTTTCTCTGTAATACCTATAGTTGATGTAACTTCTCTTTTATCAATGATCTTTTTATGGCGTCCATGCATGATGCATTATTAAAAATTTTATGTCAATGGAGACTCGTAGTAACACTTCGACTCTGAACGAAATATGTCCGGTTTAAAAATTCAGGTATTTAATCTAATCAGTATGGTAAAAAAAATAATGAAGTAAAGCTGTAACTGCTACACTATTTAATTTTAGGTACATAGTGCGGGTGACAGAAGAGAGATATGAAAACGTTTTTCGAGTGACAAATTAGGAATGGACCGAATTTCGTTCCACATACGGTGTAAAGTGGCTGGTCCGCATTTTGAATTTTTAAAGAATATATTGTGAGTTTTAATTTATTATGTCAATTTCAAGCGCCTATAGGAGCCTAAATTATAGACTCATAGCGAGTCAGGGTTACGGTCATAGATTAATATATTATAATATGTATTCATTTTGCATTCAAAATATTAAAGAACTGTATGTTGGTTCCTTTATGACTTTATCAATACATAACGGACGTTATGTATTGATAAACTAATATAAGTATTTTTATCTACTCTCATATCGTAAAGTTCTAATTATGAAATCAAAAACAGTACTTTAATGACCCACTTTATGCACACCCGTCTATAATGAAATTAAAAATAGTAGTTTATGATACTGTTGCATAATAGGGGTTATTAAAATACGAGTGTGAGTTTAACAGAATCAGGAGTGTGTTAGACATCAGGACTAAACAATTAAAATTTTAGATGCAAATTTACTTTGTCTGTGGTCGCGTATGCGGTAGAGATCTCAACTTACTTAGGAGTTTTTCCCCACACGGATTTGGGCGCCATGATGATTAATGTTTGTTTATTTTATTGATTTTTTGCATACATATTTTATTTAGACCAAAAATGACAGACAAATAGTAGTGATACTAAGGTGAAATAAACTTGGATCTGAAATCGTGGAGGCGGCAATGGAAATGACGAATAATTATGTAAGTCATGAAAACCTATGACAAAGTATTATCGACTTTTTTTTCTTTAAATTAAATTATTAGATGAGTTTAGATAAAGCACTGTATGATACTGCACATAATTAGGTATTAAAAACTCGTATGATACTATTAAGAAAACTTAAACTCACACTCGTATTTTAATAACCCCTATCATGCAACAGTATCATAAACTACTAAAATAGGTAGGGAGTTTCAAAAGCATAAGATTAATCAATTGACATATTCTCTCACGCTCATCACAAAGTTCCTTCCAATACATAGATTCTTAAAATATATGTAATAAATTAAAACGCCATAAATACCCGTTAAAAATTAATTACCCTCTTATTAGTTCTTTTACTTGGTTATACAATTTGCAGTGAGTATTTGCTTGGTCAGTATTTGGGTTGGCTTCTCAGAAGTAGCTGGTGCCGTAGAACACGGGTGCTGCCGTGTGCCTGGCGGGCGATGGGACTCGCCACTTTGTAATTTATTTAACGTCAACCTTTGTCGCGTCGACCTTCTACAACCCTTCCTCTCGGGTTGTTCGTTCACCTCTTCGCAATTATTTACCTGCTCGGGTTTCGAGAAAATACTGAGACTACAGTAAAAACGCTACGCAATATTTATTAATGTTTCGGGCTTGTTCATAAATTAATAAAGAAGGTTTCTTTTTCAAATATATAGCAGCTTTTCATTTGCATAATATATGGTGTCGGGTCTTTTGAAATATTATAGATACTGAAATTTTAAACAGTCGTTGTAAATTGCATAAAAAATCAAAGTAATTTAGTGTCGTCATATGGCGTAAAGTCAAATAAAAATGTTTCAAAAGTATATAAAGAATAGGCACTAAATTGCACTTTGAACAAACTTGTGCTATTTTTCTTTTTAAGTATATAAGTTGGCTACCTATAATGCTGAACTTTGGTGCCTCAAAATGTTATATAAATATTCGTTTCCGGTCGTATAAAATAAGGCAATGAATACGCAACTTTGTGGAAAAAGTATTTACTTACAGAAGTAGAATTTCCCTTGAGTATACCTCTTTATAAGTTTTATTTCTGTCAAATTGTTTTACTATAAAGGCTTTATATTATGTAGCAATTGTGAGACAATCATTCTGTACACACATTAGGGTCGGTTGCTTTTTTTTTAAATTTTATTAACTATTACCATGCTTTGACCGTAGAGTCACTTTGACGATGACCGATCTCCCTCGGTCGGTTATGGTTAAGGTTAAAATTTTAGTTAAAGTTTAAAGTTACCTATAACCGTAACCCGCGCTTTATGCAACCGACCCTTAGATGAAGTACTTATCTATTTTTTAATACCGTAGCACAGACCGTAGTACGTGGATTTAGTCACTATTTAGAATTCAATCCCACATATATTTTAAACTAACTTCCGCCCGCGGTTTCACCCACGTTGACCCGAGGGATCTTATATTCCCGAGGAATAAAAAGTAGCTTATGTGTTAATCCAGGGTGTCAGCCATACCAAATTTAATCAAAATTAGTCTAGTCGTTTGAGCGTGAAGAAGTAACAAATATAGACACTCATAAACATTCGCATTCATAATTATTAGTAGGATTGGCTTTGCTGTGACTTGGAATTTTGATATTTTGACTTTTTTATCCCGATAGCTATAGCCCTGGGGCTACACAATACATTTTTTTAGTCGTAAAACATTTGTTTTTGTTAAAAGTTGTCTGTTTCGCGTCGCACACGTACGTATTTTATAACCTTTTCACATAGTAGGTATACGGCACAACTTTTAATAGACCTTTTTTGCTCAACTCCAATCCACTCTGCCGCAGCCTCTCCGGCCAGCCATAGATTATGTGGTTGAGAATAGCTTCCGTCCTCACGACAGCCAGCAAAAACAATACAATCATAAATAAACACGAACAGGAAAGACATACCTACTATATTTATTATTAGGTCTCTATTCTGTGTATATGATTCTGTTACAAAATAGAGCTCGGAGATAAAGTCTCTATTTTTATTATAACGTAATTTTCTTGCTTTGTATGAATATACTTTATGTACTGGTACAGTACGTACGTGAGATTTCTTCGAAATCACTCATGGATTGCGAATTAATCTACTTACTTGTATACATTTAGGTAGATAATAGTTTTGT
This sequence comes from Tethea ocularis, assembly GCA_963555595.1. Lineage (NCBI taxonomy): Eukaryota > Metazoa > Arthropoda > Insecta > Lepidoptera > Drepanidae > Tethea > Tethea ocularis. Next base: position 9,130,808 of record OY741960.1, on the reverse strand, counting down.
CATCATAGGATAGTGAACCAAATAATAAGATAAAATTGGATAGGTACTACATACTCGTAATTAAGCACTAATCTGAATCAAGCATTTTAAAGTGCTTATTGTGAAGTCCATCTTTTTAATTATTCAAGGCTATGCGAAACGAGTTTCTAAAACGCTTTCCAAAGAAACTAACCCATGCTGGACCTACAGTTATGAGGTAGTTACGTCACACCCTGTTACCGAGACAAGAACTAGTTTACCACTTATGAATGAATGAATGAAATTATAAATTGCGACCTAGTTTACAAAAATTTTGTCGAGATTATCATGTTTGTAGACGACGTACCCTGCCCCTGGGGGGAATGGAGGCGACGCCGCGCACCGTGCCGCTGCATCTCACCGTCGCCTCAAGCGCTGAAGCGGCATTAGCGCCTGAATAATGCATAGGTACTGTTATCCTATCACGATTCCTTCATTTCGCTGATTTCCGTTTAATTCACTATTTTACTAGCTCTTTTATACTGCGTACCTACTTTTTTAATTTGTTTTTTTTTTGTAAAAAACACTAATGCGGTAATAATAAAGTTTAAAACACGCGTGTGTAATAAGCTGTATACCTAAAATCGTTGCAATAAGAGAAAACATAACTTTAATAATGCGGCTCCGTTATGGGCTAAAAAAATAGAACCTCCAATTAATTGCGACTTTAATTGCAGTAGCGGAAAATATCTATGTACTTGAATCTTACAGCGTAATAGCTTTTATGATAACTGGGTTGGTAGGTATCATTTGAATGTAAATAAGTATATTTTGTTTGTTGTATAAAAAATCATTGGACTCTAAGGCCGAGATCTATAGAGCGTGCTTAGACTTTGGTAGGGTATAAACCTACGTAATAAAATAAATATTTGTGTGTTTTCAATTGTAGCCAAGTTTTTGGTAAAGGTAGGCTTCCGAGGCTCGACTTTGTACGGTATAGTCTGAGCAAAGTCTAAGTCCGCTCTTTAAATCTCAGCCTTAATGTATTTAATTAGAGACGAACCTAAGCATCGTACGTAAGAGTAGGTACCTACGTAGGTACATTGAGCTAGGTGTACGCGACTGCGCGTGTGATATAACGGCTGTGGCATGCTCGCTCTGCGCGTGGACTGCTCGCCATATACCATCAATCGGACACTGCGCTGCGATTCTAATCTAATACTTTGTACCACTGCAGCACACCGCACCGCAGCCTCTTGCGCAAAATGCTGCACATTACGTGTAAATTGCAAATTTCATAAGTACCTAATCCGTGAAAGTAAACTATTCATTTCACTCACACGCACCGTTGCGGCATATTGACGCTTTCTTGTTTAACTAGCTTTGCCTCATCATGATATAATATACCTATAACGTAAATCTAAATAGGTACACTACCTATCTACTTAGCTACAACACCCATTGGCATGTTTTAGTTGATAAGGTTTAATATATACAATATTATTTTTGTAATGATGTCCAAGATAAAATTAAGAAAACCATACTCAAAATCTTTATTTTAATTGATCAGATATTATGAAGCTTATATATTAAGCGGTAACCTACTGGTACAATAAAAGCCTACCTACTTTTATTGTACCAGTAGGTAACCGCCATTATATATTCAATTTCAATCAACCTAAACTAATATAACACTGTTTCGCCTACCTGTTTCAATTCCATTATATCTTCGATTACATGGCTCATCGCACCGACAATATCGCCTCAATAACAAGTTCGATTTAGTCACATAATAAGATCGCTGTATATCAGTTTATTGAAGAACGTCTAGTTACAAAATATATGCGAACCTGGGGGCCAATTCCACTAATACATTTTTATTACAATTGGATCGCAGCTGAATGTCGACTTTTGCACGTTTTCGTATTCCTCGATAATATAATTATTGACAACGATCGAGATCCAATCATGGTTGAGTTAAAGTTGACGTTCGATCGAAAGTTATAAAAGTGGTATTCCACTAAACATTTGATTGGATTAGAATTGTTTCGGTTGCATATAGCCACAACGATTACAATCTAATGGTAATCCAATCGTGGTTCGGTTTCGTTTATTTAGTGGAATACCGTTATTTACTAAAAAAATAAAATATGATTTGAAACGAACTTGAACTGAATCGAAATTAGATGTCAACCGTTGTAATTTAGCGGAATTAGCCCCCTGACATCGTCACCGCACTATTTCACTATGAAGTAACACTGCAACGTATATGTATAGATAGATGCACATATTGTATGAATGTGTTGACATGCATTTGCGGGTTTAACCGCGTCAAATCAAACAGGGATTGCAAACCGCGTTGCAGATTGGTGTTGCATCAACAGTGTGTAACAACGCACCAACTCGAATAAGTGGTGTAACCCAATCGGTCAATTAACACTAAGTACACAAGTATGTGGAGGATATTGCCAAATGTTACAAAACAAATAACGTAAACCGATACAACGAAAAAACTGTGTATTAATAACCATATTATTAATATAGGTAAGACTGTTCGGTATAATAACGGCTATGTGAATGTTTATTTTTTATTTCTTATACCTATTGATTTTGTAATTTGATATATTTGGTAGTTCCTACCTAAATATACTAAGAGCAACTTTTACTACATATATATTTCTTATGAATTACAATTATTGAAATATAAATCTTATTGAACTTTTTTTTAATTTAGTTTCTGTACCAATAAACTTATACATTCTAGGTCTAAGGGTAAGTTATATTTCATATATATAACGTGTCTTGCTTACAAAAATGGATATTATAACTTATGCCTGGTTCCCAAAAATCACTACACTACCCATCGTAAACTTCTCTGAAGTGTCTGAGAGTGGGTGATTGCTTTAATGACTATAATTTCTCGTAAAAGAAATTGTAAAATCGAATGTAAACAAATATGAAGCTGGTGCAGAATTGACCGCTATGTAGGGCAGCGACCGGCCATGACTGCAACGCAGCAGTGCATGCGACGCGGTTCTATGACGGTCGCGTGTCGTTTCCTTCCAGAATAATAATGCGAAGAGGATTCGAAACACACGTGGAGAGGCTTTGTTATGAACGGCTATGTAAGCAATTCTCCTATTTATTAACTTCGTCAAAGCTCTCGATTAGGACTCAAAAAAGGGTTACATAGGTACCTACTTCAAATGGGATATCATAAAGGGCTTTCATGTATTAGTACCTACCTACATTAGCTTTCACTCCGCGCTTTCGCCCACATCAATTGTACCTACACCGTGAGACCTTAACAGACTAACATCGCAAGTGAAATTTAAGGGTATTTTAAGCACATTGTTGTGAATCTACCCACACAACAAAAATACATTTTAAAATTCAGAAGTGAGTAAGTAAGTAATATGCACATATATATTAATAATAATCCGTTATAAATGTTACTTGTTTTAGATTATGAAATAAGAGCTTTCGTTGCCCAAGTCGTTTTCCTTGTACAATGCTAAATTATGTGAACGTAACCAGCATTGACAGGGGTTTGTAAAATATGTTTAGCGCGGTGTGACCCTTACATGTGAGATATTTCTCAGATTAGGGCCATGATCACGAACAATGTGTTATAGACATTGTGACAGAACTACTTGTGTGAGTATATCTGACTGTCTGTATTTTACGTTTCCATATTTGGAAACGTGGTAAAACCGCGGGCGACAGTTATTACTATTTACTGTATGAATATTATTATTGTGAATTTGTTTATAATATTTAATTTTAATCCTGATGAGTAGAGATACAAAATGTTGAACCTAAATTGGTAAACCAATACTATGCTTGTAAAAATTACACGTTTATGATTGCCTTTTAATGCATATTTTTTTTCTTCTCTAAGAACACCTGCTAATCTAATTAAATATATATATATATACAAGGAAAACATGACTGACTGATTGACTGAATGATCGATACACAGCTCAAAACACTGGATAGCTATAAGGTCCAAGTTATTACCACGATTTTATCCAACGAAAATTCATGGTAAACGCCCGATTATAATTTATCGGACCGTTTTCTAGTCTGTGAACATGGATCCAAGTAAAGTATTATGACACAGGCATCCGCTAAGAAAGGATTTTTCAAAATTCTATAGGGGATTAGGGGAAACCGCAGGACGGAAAGCTAGGGGAACTTGATACATGATGCGTAATAACGTAAAAGACAAAACGAATATTATAGAGCAGCGGTCGGCAACACGCGGCTGGGGCGGCTGTTCTTCATAAAAAATAATAATATAGTACCTACCGAAAGAAAACGTCTAACTGAATTTTGTTTAAGTACCTTAGTACTTAGTTTCAAAGTATATAACTAAGATTTTTATTATATTTCCACATTTATTTGTCATTGATTGTTCTTTTATCTTTGTCGTAACCTTTCTATTTTGCTTTTTTAATATCTAGTCTACAAAAAAACGTATAATACAAAACATTAATCTTGTTCTGCCAAAATGTATTCAAATATTTATTTTCAAAATTTCAGTGTTGGTTGTTTAGTCAAAGTTGTTCATATTGACGAATCACAATAATCCCTGAAAATTTGGCTAGTCATTGCAAAGAAACCCTGTAGGTATAATAATAAAAATAGACACCTATAATTAAAATTATAAACAAGTGATCTCATTTTGCTTCTAGATATGTGGCCCTTGCTTGCCAAAAGGTCGTGTTATGTTATTTTTTATGAGAACGCAGGTATTTGAGTTTGAAAATAGTATATTATGATTACTAGTATGTATGTCAAACCGAAATATAAGTTATTTGTTTAATAATGTATAGAGTACGAACTAATAATAAATATATTTTAATATATTATTTGAAATCTATATAATATATTATTAGCGACGATGTGTGGTTTTGTTATTGTATATGTTTATCTAATTTTGATGAGGCGTCTGTATTTTTTGTTATATGAATCTCTCCAATATCTCTCAATAAAGACAATAATTAAATTTAACAAAAATAATAAATCTCCAAAGACAATAAAAAAATCTTAAAAAAAACTAAAATTGAATCACCAACCTGTAATGAAACCAACGCAAAAAGAAAAAGTTATGCGTGGACAAACTACCCAATTGAGAACCGCCTCCTTTTTTGAAGTCGGTTAAAAACAGTCACGAGTGACGTAATAATTTGAAGACATTGTTTTTTGTATTGTTTTTTTGCAAAATTTTATATTAACATTACCATGATTTGAATGGAAGAAGTGGTTGCATCTGTTTATAATATTAGTAGGATGAGGATGTTTATTACGCTTTAAGCAAATATTTATATAACAGATGCGATTTATATAAACAGATAAGGATTGTAGCAAAGGAATACTTTCATTATGACATGTAATGTTTGTGATGGAGCAATAAAATCTGAGTTGCTATCTATAAGTTACCTATATTTTATTAGGTTATGCCTACTTTACACAGTACCGCATCGCTGTAATGTGTCCCTGGGCCATAAAAACGAACCTCTGGAGTCCGGAACTGTCCTAATCCTGTTACTACGCTATCTTGACTGCTATATATTAATAGAATTTTTATGAGTACTAAATTCTTGCGCTTGACTTTATCTTGTTAGTAATATTAATGGTCAACATGTTTAGCCTCCAAAAGGGTATTCCGGAATACACTAGTTAACTAACTGTAAATTCGAGCTTACTTAGTGCTAGATCTTAGTAAAGTTTTGTCACGAAGTTCTCGAGCTAAGAAATACAATGCGGTATCCGCCGTAGCTATCAAAGAGCTATCAATACCAACTGAATTTTTACATAAGCGACAATCATTCACACAAAATAATTCGAATAAATAAATGTAAACTATGTAATAAATCAAGTGAAATTCCAACAAAACAGGGTGTGTTGTGTGACCAACTGGCATTAGCGTTTGGGTGATACCGAGCTCGAGCATGAGCACGTCGGGTGTCGTCGGAAGCAACATTGTATATGAGCGGTATAATCTCCTAACTAGGTTACTTTTTAATATAAGCTTCATTTGACAAGCAGACGTCAGGACGCATTTATCAGTCTGACAAGTTGTAACGCTCTTTACTGGATACAAAATTCGCACTCTCTCTCTTTATTACCATAATTTATATGCCTCATTTAGAGTGTTAAACAATTTTTTTTTATTTTTGAAATTAATATTTAAGCTACGGTTGTTTAAAAAATGTATTTAGTAAAAAACAAGGCACATTACTCTTCCAAATTATTTAAGCTAGGCTAATTACCTCATTATAATAATAGCCACAATGAAAAAGTCTTTGTCTGCTGTGGAGCACTAATTTGTTTGCTCTCTTTACTTTTCCAATAAATTTTCTTGCCAAAGAAATGGAGGAATCTTAAGAAATATATTAAATTTTAAATCTTAATTTCACTGAAAAATCTTCAAAACTAATGAAGCTTCATAAATCGTAGCCTATCTACTATAGTTGCGAAAGTACTACGATGCTACGAATGCCTACGACAGCTACGACATCCATTAGCCTTTGTTAATTGTTTTTAATGGAAATATTTCAGTGAGATAAAAGCAAATACACATTTTTTTTCAGTATTCGATGCGTCAGGCCAGTACAGCTCTAACGTATTGTTCGGGAACGAGTACTGGCTGGGGTCTTTGAACGCTTGCCGCGACCTACAATTGACGCAATACTATGCGCACACGCCGCCCTTCGCCACCACATTCTACGTGGCCAAGATCAACCTCACCATAGACAACGACCATCTGCCTCAAGTAATCTATTCCATATTATTCACACGCAACGCTGACAAAAGCACTTCGCCACGGTATTGCGTGAATTAATCTACCCCTATATGAGGGACTTTACATATTAAACTTTTACTACCTTGTGGTTGAAATTGTTGGAATGGAAGTTTCTTGTGATAAACTCTACGGAGTTTCTTAATTAGCTGTATGGCGATGAACGTGGCCATTATTTAGGTTACTGTGAAATATAGTGATAAATCGTAGTTACATTATATTGGATATGGGTAAAGCTTAGTTACCTACCCCTGCTGAGAACGTGGTTAAGAAACGTGATTTATTACAGAGGCACAGACCTATGTTGTAAATAAATCTCTCTTACAAAATTTATTAACAAACTTTGATTTTAGTATCAAATTCAAATTATCTCTTCCGCTTCCGACCCTGCGGTTTCTCCCACGTTCTCGAGGGATCGTATGTTTTTCCTGGGTAACAAGGAGCCTATATGTTATTCCAAGTTATATTATTTGCCATGTTACATCCAAATCCGTTAAGTAGTTTTTACGTGAAAGAGTAACAAACATCCATACATCCTCACAAACTTTCGTAGGTATAATACTAGCTTCCTTAATAGAATCTTATGTTACCGAGGAATAAATAGTAGTATGTGTTAATCCAGGACATCAACTACATCCATGCCAAATTTAATCAAAATTGGTTCAGACGTTTGAGCGTGAAGAAGTATCAAACATACTTTTCACAAACTTTGCATTTATAATATAAGTAGGATTAAGTATAAGAAGAAGGATTGAATAAAATATAAAAAACAAGCTATCGATCCAAATTATGTCTAACAGACATACGTATATACCTAAGAATAAATAAGTACTGATGCATGAAAACGTTAATAGAGCAGGGTGATGTTGGTGGGCGAGTGCGTGCCGGCATCGTGCTCTGCGGGGGCGCTGGGCGCGCTGCTGGCCGCTGCCGAGGCCGCTGCGGGCGCGCAGGCCTCCGTTGCGGGACTCTCCGCCAACTTCCGCACGCTCAACATCCGCCCTGTGCCCGGAAGCTACGACCTATTCGCTGATCCCAAATTACACATCCTAGGGTATGTTTTATTTCAAATAGATAGTTATCCTATACCTACCTAAATCAATATGGGTCAAAACGAGGAATAGTTAATTTCCTGAATGTTTGACCACAATATCACAATAGTAAGTGTTGCTATGGTTGAAGGTTAGCAGAATTTACGTCAATAATTGTAGGAAAGGTAGAATTCGAGTAGGTATTTGACGTCACATCAAATATATTTTATCGTCTCATAAAATATATTTGGTTCTCAAAGTGATTAATGAATGAAAATAAATCATATGGTTTTAAGGATATTAAATGGCTATGATTTAAAGCGACAGTTATATAATGTAATTTTGGTACGTTAAAAATTACAAAATACATATTTATATTAAAAAGTGCAGCGGTTAAAACTTAGCAGTAAAGTAAACAAAAATGAGACATGAAAAATAATAAACTTGGCAATAATATAAATATTAAGCAGTAAAATAATTAAATGGGCAGTTACGTGTGGGCAGTATCAAATTATAATTAGTTGGTAAGAAATCTGATTCTAAGCAGTTATATAATCAATTACCTATTACCTACTATCACAGTATTAGTATCTAGCTAGATTATAATAAATTATGCCTTAATAATTTTTCCCCGGCCCCTCTCACGAATGTATGCCTCTCTTTTAAATCAAAGTGACTATTGAATGTCTGTGCTCCCGGTGAACTGCCGAATTATCGAACCACCCATTCCATCACTTTTACTGGCCATTTATTTATTAGTCTTATTTATTTGTGTACTGATATTATAGCATGAAATAACCAGTCAATTATATTTTTATTACTGTTCATGTTTTACTGTCGCACAAATTTACCAACCGCCGAAAAATAAAATAACTGCCCATTATTATTTTCTACCGATCATATTAACCTCCCGAAAGTTTAAATAACAGTTTTTAAAATTATTTCCTGTATTAAATTGTCTCATAATATGTGCGTTACTATAATTAACAATAAGAATCTTGTAAACTCCAACACGTAAAACCACTGTGATGAGTAGAACGTACATAATACGGAAGCTATAATTCTAACAGAATACATAATGTTGCATGTAATGTATATTGTATTGTATTAAGATCAAAGAAATCAAAGCTAAGCTAAGCCAACATGAGTTGCAAATATAATCATTTATAAATTTTTATAAATACGCGGGTTTAAACAATACCAGCGAATTACTTATTTCCTTATAGAAAGTAAACCTAAAATTAAAACTAATGTATGAGATGAAAGTTGTTTTAAAAACACTATGTTGATTATGAGACTAATTTTGAACTAAGACAGCGTCTCTATCCTGCCATCTAAATTGGCTAAATGTACCTATTCTACCTAAACAACATCTCTCATGTGGTAAACAATATGGTAACGTACAAGCGCCTCGTCTCGTAATCACAATGTTTCAAAATGATTAATGGCTTTAAGAACATCATTAATAACACAATTGAACGTACGTTCGAATAAAATTGAAAATGCAATGACAATGTAAATGAATCGTCATTTATTCATGAGACTATTTTAGAATCCTCAGTTGAACGTTTTTATTTAAAGAGGTACTTTGTGTTTTCATATAAGAGGTAGTTATTTCAATATTAGAGATAGTGCCTATACCTTTTCATATTTTTCATCAAATTATTTTCCAAAGAATTAATTCGTAATAGTCCTCATTACTTTACTGATTGATCTCATTTATAGCTTATTATGCAATGTTGTCTATTCATAGGTATATAAGTGTTGTAATGCTAATAGTAGATAGATTTGGTTGGGACGCTATTACGTGCTATTACTAAAAGTTTAGGGTGTTAATTAACTATTATTTCACAGCTCATCGGGGAGGAGGATGGTGAGTGAAACCCATTACCAATGCTGTTTACTTTCTTTATAATTTTTTTATTCCTAGCTCAAAAGTAAAAGAAATATTTCTATTCCAAACCAGACAACTTCCACCAACTTAGTAACGTGAAAGCAACACGTAGTGAAACAGATTAGTTTCTAGGTTTCTACCTAGTTCAGTGTACGCTTACGGCGTGATATATGATGACCATGACCATGCTTAACACTTCTACGTACCTAACTACTTGTACTATTTTCAGCCGTTGAGTTATACCTGTATCTAAATCACAAAACACCCTTTCAGTTTTGATTCTTTCTAGATGTTTACTGTTTTTTGTTAAGTAGGTGCCATTAATTTATTACGTAAGACTATTTTTGTTCATGACCCCCTCTCCCCTGTTGAATATTTATTACGTAAGAATCTAAAGGTAAAACGGATACACCTTCGGTTTGTTTCACCTTGTAACAATAAAATGTAAAAAGACTTTAATTTTATTTATAGATCTAAAGGATCCACTTTACTGCTAGCAAACATCAAAACCTTTAGTGCTATTGTTAACATCACATTAAAAAGTTTGAGAGAGCGTTGTCAACAAAAGCATATCCATAGTCCACAGTAGGTACCTACTACTTAAAAACACACTCAAAACTAATTAGTGAGGCCATTAAGCGTCGAGAGAGTACTAACAATTTAGTAATTTTCCTAATGTCCGGACTCTGCAGACGCCTGATGTCCTTCATACCTTCAAGAACAATTTAGTAAATTATAATTATAGGACAAATTGCCCAAATCAATAGTTGTTATACGTAGGACCACTCCTGGGCAAAAAATCTGTAAATTTTTCCCGGTTCGTGTAGTAAGTAATCTCCGTTTCCGAGTCACGTACAGACGTACGTCTCATTTGTTAATTTAAAGTTTGTTCAGTTTGGAAGAGGTATGTTCTTTTCAGTTACAAACCTATTCATTCGGACAGGTTTTGGCAATGTAATACCTACATAACAAAATTAGAGTAAGTACACTTTGAATTATTGCCACTATTTCGGTTAACAGACAACATCATTTAGGCAGATAGAGCACTGACGTCCGATCGCCAAGTATTCGAACGTGGGATAAATACACTCACTCACGCAACGAGCTATGACGAAACCGAAGATATTACACGCTTACTCAAAAAATAACTACCTTATCACTCTAGCCTTGAAAATATTCAAGTTATATGGTGGCACGATTGTAGTCGCTATTTACTTTATTTTTCGAAACCGCGATTATTGTTTGCTTCGAGGGTAAACTATTGTTGAAATTAATTGTGCAGGCTGCAGGAAAAAAACGGGATTGCTATAGAATAAGCAATGCAATGCTGGTCTACTTTAGCTCAGCCTGAAAACATGAAATCATTGTTTTTTTTCATCAGGACTGCAGTTATTGTGGTGGCTTTCCTGATGCTGACTGCGTCACTGTACGAGGGCTATCTGGAGCGACGGTACCGACTGGACATCGAGTCGCGGGACCTCGAGCTGGCGAACAACGACAACCAAAAACAACCTGTTGGTACTTTCGTTTATAATCATTTAATTTGTTGTCGCGAAAAGTCTTTTGATATTCTTGTAGTGAAAATCGATCATGCTGTAGTGTTTTATTTGGTAACGTGGAATATTAATCCGATCCCCTGGCATCAGAATTGATCCTACGCGAACCGTACATCTAAAAAACAACAAAAAGCTTTTCAAACAATTTGTGAACCAAAACAAATTACAAATTGAAATAAAAAAAATACCGAGGACTCATGTGCGTATTTATACAATGTGAGGAATCGAAAAACCGGTACGCCTAACAGGGACAACGCTCCGCCTAACTGGGGCAACGTAGATAACAGAATTTTAGGATTCTCCACCGCGACAGACAAGAATGGCCTTCATGTTTTGAGTTCGACTGCTTGATCTGACAGACCAGTTGGCGTGGTTGCATCACGCCGCAGGTTGTGGGTTCGATTCCCGTCTAGGACAAAAATTTGGGTGCATGAACATGTCTCTTAGTCCTGAGTCTGGATGTAAGTAAAAGAACTATGTATTTACAAAAAAAGTATATGTAACTATTATATCGATTATCTGGTTTTCATAGCTCAGCTTGGCTTGGGATCGATCGCCGTGTGTGAATAATGTCCCAGGATATTAGATTGATTCATTTTTGATACTGCTTTGAATGATTTCGAAAACTTGTAGAATCCAAATAAGGGATATTAGGATTGGAAAGTCTTATGGAAATAACAGAAAAAAGGGATTGGATGGCGTTGACTTTGATCGCAGACGTGACGTTGATTTGAATAATGCCTATTTAATACTTACGTAAACGCATGTAAATCAAACGCAACTCTCTCTTGCCATTTTTTTCACATCCTACAGTTTTTGCCGACATCCATCTATCAGTTCCTACACCACATACCTACAGGTACAACGTCGGTCATTTTTTGTGAAACTATTTTATGGGACCTTCATCAATCTGTGAGTACTTTGTTGTCCCGAAGGTATCTTTTCCTCAATTATGAAGGTTGTATCCGAAGTCATGCCACTTGAGCTGACAGTGAGTGAGGCGTATATAGGGTGAATGATTACAGATAGGAGATTGATTTTATCATGAATATCACATTGGTATCATAAAGAGAAATATATTTTATTTCATTACTTACGTTTTAACTGTGTTATGGTGAATTCTCTATATTCAATCAATTGATTCACGGTTCACACAATATGACTATTTATGTTCACTTCACTTCTTGACTATGATGGCATTAGATGCGTTTACAATCTGTCATAATTAAATGACATTGTCACTGGTGTTCAAAGTGAGAACCTTTAACCTGTTTTCCACGCGTTCCTGGAATAAAAGTAACCAATAGAACTCGGGGACAATGTAGCTTTAGCTTCCTATTGGTGAAAATATTTTTAGAATCGGTCCCATAACTTCGGATATTAAACTAAACTTTACCTCTTTATAATATTAGTATAGATGAGAGCAGCGAGGCGCAGCCCTGGCGCAAATATATTTCCTATTATATAGGTCATATGACAAAATAGTCTAGGCTATTTTTGCTAGTTCTACTCAGTTACAAGTTGGTTCCACACTGTCACTAGTAGGTACATTATGCATTATGCGTTCAACGTCACACTGACAACAAGCATAACCTATTTCTTTTGCTGCAAGTCGGGGGATTACTAAACTAGTTGCTAAAAAGTTTAGGATGTGATAACTCAGTTTTGCAAATTTAACAAAAAGTTATTTATTGTTACGTAAATACTGGCTTAAAATATTATTTTAATGTAGGCAGATATATAAAAATAATTTGGTGAATCATACAACATATAATGCTATTGCGTGATATGCTTGTTAGAAGCCTATGTTATTTAACAAAAGATACTAGGTCTATCATCTTTCATAATATTAGTAGGTTAATAACTAAGTTAACGATTTATGTAACTACAAAAGGTTACCAAACATTATTTTAAGGGTTAGTCATTTATTAAGCAATTAAAAGTTTAAACAATGTGAATTTTAAATTATTCACATCAGATGTATGTTTCCACTTATGTTTGTAGGATGCTGTATTGTTTATTACTAATTAACCGTGATGTAACTTTATTTGCAGCCTAATAACAATGTGCCACAAACTGATGGGAATGCGTTAGACAATAGAGATAGAGACCTTCGCCGGAACACTTGCGGTGAGTACAACTAACACACACCACAAGAATTTAATTATTACCTTATATATCGACTTTCTTCATTTACATAATTACATTATTATTAATTATATAAAAGAAAAGCGTGACTGATCTATCAACGCACAGCTCATACTACTGGACGGATCGGGCTGAAATTTGACAGGTAAAACCGCGGGGTATAAGCTAGCTAATGTATTATGAATAACAAGCTTTCCGCCCCGTGGTTTCACCCCCTATTGTTGAATTTCCAAAAGTCATTTCTTAGCGGATGCCCAAATGCCCATGTCATAACAGCTACTTACCTATCTGTATTCCAAATGTCAGCCCGAGATATATGCAGTCAGTTACAATTATGCTTGTAATCTTTATGATAACTGTTATGTGTTGTTAGGTACATAGGTATACAACTAGGTACTGCACTTGAGAGCCAGTTCTCTTTAGGGTCTGTGTGTCACCTTCAGTGACATGCATTCTTACTCACTTATCAATGTGAGATTACTATTACTGCAAATACATTTCATCATGAGCCAAGCCTCTAGGTTAAAATAAAAAAGCCACAATTTTATCGTTCATATTAAACCAAAAAATAAAGTAGGGTCACGCAAAATTACATCGAGCATTTATTGGAGAGAATTGGAAAAGGTTATATTGACTAACGATCTGTTTATACAGCTTGTTACACCGACGACCGGACGAAAGGGCACAAATTCTCAACTTTTCAAATAAAATTCTCACGAAAATGCTGCGTATTTCTAATGCTTTCCCTTACATCGCTTGTAGACTTATATTTATAGTAATTGCAAAGCAAGACTCGGAATAAAATAAATAATGATGCTGATTATGGTGGAAAAATCAGATTGGTCAGCTAGGGTTACCTGTAATTTTATTTCCGAATGATGATCATTTTCCGTTCCCAAAATATGCTAACGGAAACTTATTATAGGTATTTGTTCAAGACAACTTACACAGCATAAACATATTATATTACAAACTAAATTTATAATTCACAATGCCTTTACGAAATTATACGTTTCAAATTAGTTACAGTACAATCTACATAAAAAATTAAATAAAAGTAAAACTGAAAGTGGAAGAAAGTCCATTTAATTTGTTCATTTATTCGTTCCCCGTCGAGCACTAAGCTAAAATATTAATTAGTGCTCAGAGGGGAATTTTTCACTTATTTTGATATATTAGGTACAGATAAAAACCAATTAACTCGACTTTATCTGTTTATTTCAAATGAGGCTTTGAAATGAGTATCTATCTATCTACTTGTAGAAAAGTAAGAGGCTATTTCTGTAATCAATAGATGGCGAAAATATGAAAGAAATATTTTGTTGTATAGCCGTCAATATGCTATTCAGAATCTTTTCATGACAAAATACAAAGAAATTCTTCCGGTAGCGATATTTTATTTTACACATAACAATATTGGATACCGGTAGAATTGAGGAGAATATCAAAATGCACTACAGTGAAATAGAATCAGCAAAGCTACTTCCCTCTCACTGTTTTAAAGATTGAACAACGAGAACTTCTCTCTCATGTTTTTCCTCTAATAAGCACTTAGATCCAGTTCAAAAAACCATATAGATTAGTACATACATAAGTAATGACTACCCAGGCTTTACGGCTTTATTCCTTAACCTTATGCTTATACTTCTCATCTCATCTCAAGTTTGTTACTGAAGTTAGAACTTAAGCTAGCGAGCTGCGGCCAACCCCTCGAGACAACCATCCACTAATGACCATTTGTTAGAATTTGGTACCATAGTAGTATCTGTCGGCTCGTTAGCCCAACGCCCATAGGTATTGACTTACGTTCCTACAGCTCTAAACTATTACGACTAACGTGCCAAAATATAATTGACGAATGCAGGGCCCGCCTAATTCATTAAAAAATAACGCGAATTATTTTTAGGCACACAAAGGCCTTTTATAAATGTATATTTTTAGAGTATGCATTCACAAAACTCGTTCTTTGTTTTGATAAATTCTTGTTTTAGGAATATTTGCTTTGTTACTTTTGTACATTTGAAATGATAATAATTTGTTTAGGAACGCCAAATTAAATGATTCACGTAATTTTACCAACAACCTTATCTAATTTATAATACCTATTGTAGAGTATAATTTAATAATAGGTTGTGTTTTTTTAGGTTTGTGGTCAGAGGTGCTGTTATCTTTCTCGATACTATCAAATGGTCGGACTATTCTCAGCACAGACCGACCAAATGATGGTGCTCTCACTTGCCTACATGGAATGAGGTAAGCCATGCATTATTTTTTAAAATCTAATTCATTAAATTTATGAAACTAAATTAAATAAGTGACGACGAATTTCAAAAATACAGATACAATGAAGTAAGTATAGCACGACAATACAATGATTAAAGTATTTTTTTATTTCGGCCATTATTGTAGCCGCGCCAGCCTGCGGGCAGCTATTGTCATTTTCGTTGAAAATTGACGTTGAAAAGATAAAAGAAACGCAGCGCAGTAGCACAGTTAGGTACCTACCAATTCATGATCCGCTTCTGTGAAAGTAAATTGAGGTCTCTGTAATAGCACAATAAAGGCTCTGAAACATATTAGGTATATTTTCCGTCGCAAAATTATTAAGTTCATTTTACATAATCAGCCCTATGTAGGTATGAGCAATTGAGCATTATATTAGCGATATTTGCCATAACTCTATAATATTGACATTAGATATTAAAACATCATTGATCGGCCAAGGTTAGACTTTTTGGCGGGAACTTGCGAAGTGACGTTGCGTTTTCATTTTATTTTCATAAAATAGTGTATTTTGAGTTTTATTGAATATTATCGGTGGTATTTTGTCCAATAAAGATCAATACAAGTGCACCAGTGAAATGAAATGAAATGATTACGTGTATAGTGGCTTTTCAAGTTGTCTCAAGAAGTCCATGAAAAGTTTTAGTATGACGGCTACCATTGTACTAAAACCTAACTGAAGATGATCAAATAAGACAAGGCTGTATGGCTCTGTACCTTTGCTATTTAAAAAAAAACAACAACAACAATCGGCCAAGGTAACCAAAGATTAAGGTGGAGGCGTCGGTTGGAGCGCGAAATTCAAATTTTATCACGTTTTTTGCAAATTGCAGCTCAGTTATAGGTCGTAAGTTATCAACATGTTATTTGCGAGAAGAATTTAGATGTAGCATCGGCAAGTCGTTTTCGTAAACTTCACTTCCGATTTACAAAACTAATAAAAATCATTCATTATCGCACCTTTCAACGTTCAATAAGATCATTTTCGCCGATCATTTTTTAATTCATGAGTAATGTTGTAGGCGCACTCTTTTCGGGAATGATCGATTTTACGAATATTGCCGATGCTTCATCTAAGTTGTGTCATACTATAGTATATTTACTGATTAATAATAAAAGTAATCATCAAAATAATCTTCCAAGGTATATTAGTAACATTTTCATGAAATAGTCGTATATGTCAGTAATTTACCTTGGAGGAATATGTTGATGATTTCTTTTGTTATTAATCAGTAAATATACTACCATTCTGAAATACAAGACTTGCGTGATGTCAAAATTTTACATCATCAATTGAGCTAATCTTAGAGGAGAGGTCAACTGGTATTTAAAAATCATTAAAGGCATTAAATGTACATTATATCTGATGTTTTCGCGTGTTTTATATGTTTTTACACTGCACTGGTTAGAGTTTAATAATTAAATTTATTTTTCATGCTGTCAACAAATAAATAGCCTATTTGTTGGGAAAATCATTATCATAATTTTCGATTAATTAACCATTATTATTGCGCATTATGGATTTAACGAGGTCAATCAAGTATCTGAATGGATTGGTTAAAAAAATATTGAAGTATCTAGCATGTTATAATGTAGGTTTGGTGCTAAAAACTGGATATTACCCCGTCTGTTATGACGGATCCGTAATGGTTAACAATCCAACTTTATCAAATATGATGTTCACTTAGGAATCCATCGTTGTACTCTCATAAGTTCTAGAGCCACAAAAAATAAATTCGATTCGATACGTAGATAGATACATATTCCTCAGTGTATTCCAGTACTAATAAATTGATCAATTTATTATTGTCTTCAAATCTAAGTTACGTACATCTAAATATAATACATTATTCGTGTATTGGCAGGTTCATGTCTGTAATATGGGTGATAATGGTACACACATATCTCACCATTTTCTACGTGGCAGACAACAAGACCATGCGAGTCATCACGGAGAGGAACTTCTTCTATCAGTCAGTCGGTAATGCATCTTACTGTGTCGACACGTTTTTCGTTATAAGGTTTGTAAATGCTAGTGTAACCTTTATATAAAGTCATTCTATTTACTATATTTATTGTATTTAAACAACATTGGTGCCGATTTTGTTGTTTACGAACTTAACTAATATTAGATAAGAGAGGTGTCTCATGTTAACCTTATTGAAAAAATATAGACATTTTTAATGCTGTCAATGTAGTCCATGCTTTCGTAATGTACGGGTAAATTATAGTTGTGACCGATAAAGATGGCGCTTAAATTCACGTTGAAATATGTAATCGGACTAAACTGACAGGACTAAAATATGTTGCATCCCTTTCTTATATTTACTATTAGAGAGGGATTTAGAGAGGGATATAGTGTGATTAAATTTATTTAGTTCGTAAACAACAGAATCAGCACCATTATTACATCTTTCATATTTTTACCTTTTATATGATGCATTGTAACTAAAAGCAGTACCTATCTACAAAAGAATGACTTATACAACTAATAAGATCCAGTCTAAATCAAATTAATAATGTAGGTACTGCTTCCAGTTACACTGCTATTTTCAATGTAGAAATACAGCACTCGCTTTATTCTGTCGGCTATTGTGGAAACATTTTGTTGAATTAGAAATATAACTTGAACAATATTTATCTTAAAAAGTAGAAGTGAAACAAAAAGCAATTTATTTTTGTACAAGTCCTGCTCTGTTGTTTCCTTTTATTTTAACTAAACACAAGTAAACAACAATAAAGTTATTATTTTAGGTGTATTAAATTGCTAAATTTAATTACAGCGGGATACTCGTAACGATACTGTTCCTAAGAACAGAGGACAAGAAAGCAGCTCGAAAATCTGAACATCAAAATAAACAAGACATAAACAAGAATCTCAATGGTTTTACTAACTCCGCGTTGTCAATTTCGGTCATAAGCCAACAATCGTTTAAAGAGGACTTGCTCGACAAGCCGAAGACTAATGTGTACTCAAAAGGAGAACTTTTTGGGATGATAAAGTCTTTTTTCGTGTTGTTTTCGTATCGTGTGGTGCGACTGACACCTGCATATGCCTTTGTGATTGGTTTAAACGAGCTTGCTCTCAGGTATACCCACAATAACTCTGTATTTGAGCCAGCCATCTTTGACCATATCACCTGTGACCGCTTCTGGTGGCGTAACCTGCTCTACATAAACAACTTGTACCCACAGAGAGAGATGTGTATGGTGTGGTCCTGGTATATGGCGAATGACACACAATTTTACGTTGTGGGAATAATACTTCTACTGATATCTGTCAAGTAAGTTAAAAGTTTGAAATTGAATACCACTTATAGTAATTTAATAGGTACTTGATTTTTTAATAATTCTATTGCTGGAGTATTTTCAGTTTGAGTGTATTACAAACCGGTGGTAGAGTCACTGTTGTAACTTTCAACTTTCTTAAGTGCCATAACAGAGCCTAAACTGAATGAATAAGTTTTGAGTTTGATACTGTTAATAATACATTTGTCATAGTACCGTTCGAGATTACACAATAACATCGCAGTGTTTGAAGGTTATTGTGCAACATTTTGATAGATAAAATGAATCACTGAACATTTTAATTTATAGCAATAATTGAATAACTAATTTATTTCTACAGACACCCGAAATTCGCAATGGCTTCACTTGGTTTGGTGCTGGGTAGTTCGTGGGCGACAACCATTTACATATCAGTTTGGCACCAGTACAAAGCGAGGATTCAAGAGCCCTTTGAAATGTTCGACCCGCTTTACGATAAACCGTGGTCTAGGATCGGCCCTTACTTAGTTGGTAAGCGGATAAAGATACTGTAATATGAAAGATGTCAAGACTCCGAAGGCTGCGAGTCTAAAACAATTAAATTAAACCTCCACAAATTGACTCTGGAAAATTTCATTAAGGGAAAGGAAATTCCATTACAGAAAATAATTACCAGTAATGGAAACCGGGAAAATAAATTTACTATTTCTGACATAAATAAATCACAAATGATACAATATCATAGAGAAAGCGATATTATGTTTCTCTTAGCTAAAAAAAAACATTATAAAATAATGCAATCTTTTGCAGAAACTAGTTTCGTTATAATATAAAAAAATAGGTATATTTACGGAATGCTAGCGGCATCTTAGCAAGATCATTAAATTGGGAATTGCCTCGGGTAGCGTAAACCCGTGGAAACTTGGAAGAAATCCTTGAAATGTCGAACCTTACACTGGATTTTTTTATCCTAAAGAAGCAATGTGCTTGTAACGTTTCGGGTGCCTCTCTGAGGTCAGCGAGCCGCTCATAAAAGCGTTCCGCAAAATCCCGAGTAGGAGTCTGAACAATGCGATAGCTTCATGGCTTCGTTACGTTTGAGATTTTATTTTTTGTCACGGTTTAAATTATTTCCGTATTTCCTCTTTTATTCGTACAAACTGTATACAGGGTGATTTTGGTTAGGTATCTATATAAGGCTAAATACTGCAGATAGTGTAGAATCATAATCTATAATCCTACAGAATTTCAGGTTTATAGATTATGATCCTACGCTTACAAAGATCAAACAATTAGAAGTTACGCGTAAAACCTTGTAAAAGCTTAGGGCTTTTTGTCACACTCAGAAACGTAGTGATGGGGTGAAAGTGATTCTAGTACTAGACTATACTAGTAGGTACTAAGTAGGTAGGTTCAACGTTTTAGTTTTGTATGAAAACGTTATTTTTATTTTTTCTATCTACAATATTTTTTTTATTTATGTATCCCCAACCAAAATAATCCTTTAGGTATAACTTTGTATGTCGTTTAAAGGTGGTTGAAAGTCGTTATCACAAATTTCCGATATTCGCAGTCCTAATAAATTCATCTAAAACAAGTACTTTCGGTGCGAAACTTATAAAATTGATGAAGTCGATGCGAAGTTTTTATACACCTTTGATGTAAACATAAATAAAAACTTTCACATAAAAATTGCTGACAGAGACAGATCCTCGTCTCAGACGTTAAATTACTTTGAGAGGCGCTCGTCTAGTAATAATCTATCTGAGTGCTTTTTACTTAAGGTCCAATATTCTTCACTATGTATCATCATCATAGCTCGCCATACTGGCCCCAACTGCCACTTCTTTGAAAGTAGCTGCCCACCCCAATATAGAAAAAGTAACATGAGTTTATAAAATTAGCTATGTGAAAATTGTTTTTTTTTATTGCTTCGAATTAACTTATCGTTGTTTTCAGGCATGGTAGTGGGTTGGTATTTGCACAAGACAAAGTGTCAAATAAGGATGTCTTATTGGGTGGTGACGCTGGGCTGGCCGAGCGCACTCGCCATCATCGCTAGCCTTATCTTCAGCATGGTCAACGGGTTCTTTGAAGTGTGGCCTACTGCGTTGTACGTCAGTGTGGGACATACAGGTAATTTTCTTTCTTATAAGATAGTTACGCAACTAAAGATAGATTAAAATAGGCTGCTAAAATACCCGAGCCTAATATTAAATTACGTAAACTGTCAAAACAATTTTCATTTTTCAATATTAATTTTAATCTCACCAAAATTATTTCATGACATTAACTTAAAAGTAAAGGAACGAGGTATGATGGAAATAGTCTCAATTTTTTTTAAATTTGCGAGTTTTAACTCCAATAATAGCGTAGTATGTGTGCGTATGTCGCAAGAATTAAAAATAATGTATATTTTTTGTAGCGTGGGGAGTAGCAGTAGCCTGGGTGGCTATTTCGTGCTGTAGTGGGTACGGGGGGCTGGTGAACTCGGCGCTCTCGTACCGCGGGCTGCTGCCGCTGAGCCGGCTGACGTACTGCGCGTACCTGGTACATCCCACCATCATGATGTACACATCCTTCCTACTCGACGGGCCATATCATATGCAAAACTCTACTGTGGTATGTATTACTAATATTTCAAGTTTTAAGCTTAGGGAATTTAGTGCCAAAATACTAGTGATCCTAATTAGAAGCATAGTTTCATGGAACTATTTCGTGGTGAGTTGAAATCTCTTGAAACACTAGATAGCTAACTTTATAGTGAACACCTATCATATTAAAATGTCTAATAGTGCCTTAGTCAATCGTGCGTCTCGATTTTCGATAAACGAGATTCTCAGTAAAATGTATAAGTACCCAAAGGTCGAAATTTCTGAAATAAACTTACATTTCTTTCGACTACAGAGTAAGAAGAAAACAAATTGTTTCCGTATTCTAATCTAAATCTTATTCGACATAAAAGTAGCGTATAAAGGCACGGGCTAAAGGATATGATTCCAAAGCTCTCCGAGGCCACTTTTCATATTGATGGAATGATTTATTCTGTGGCGGCCGCTGGGGACAATAAAACGGCGTTTTATGTCGAATAGGTACGAATTTGAGAGTGAAGGATTAAACTGCAGCTTCGTTCTTATTACTGCTATAAATCTCTCAGAGGGCTAGGGTTGGCTACGGTAGGTGCCGGCACTCGGCTGCGGCAAGCGGCGGCAGCGCGCTAACTTGACAGTCGTGACCAAAACAAAGGAAAACATGCAAATTAGAGATAAACACTTGATTAATATTTTATAGATGATGGAGATCCTTGAGGCTTTTGTCCAGCAGTAGACGTCTTTCGGTTGATATAATGATAATGATGGATATTTTTAGACCCTTATTTTACTTTTTTTCCTACCGATCTGATAAAAATCTGTTTTTTTTTTTATATTTAATTAAAATGTGTGTAAGTGTGAATGTTCTATTTATTTAAAATTCACCACCATATCTGTACCATAGGTACTTTGTGCCAATAAATATCTTTATCTTTTTTATCTTTATTGGATGTAAAGCGAAGGTAGATGAGTGGGAACTAGGTAATATTAAACGTTTTACTAGAGGTCACGCACATAACTTATCTACCTGTAGGTAATAACACCGAATGATAATAAAACAGTGAGTGATTACTGTAGTTTTACTGTGCGTCAAAAAACTAGGTTACTAGGTATAGAAATGTAATTATGTAATGTTTTTACCTCATAAGGAGATCTACCTATAGGTATATGCTTACGGAAACTGTTGGTTGGTCCCCATTGTGGTCCGCGTAGCGCACATGATTTAGAGCAATGAACCCATTATGAACCTGTGTAATTTATACATATCACTAGACAGATAATTACACCCTAGACAATAGGTTACTGCCTCTAACTCCATGTCTTGTAATTACGCAGATATTCTGCCAAACTAACATAATATAGCCCCTTATACCGTAATATTGAGTAAATAGATACAAAACGGTCCAATCTTTTCAATTTCTAATGGATGTTTTTTACCCTTATCAGAAGTATTCTTCGGGCGGCACGTTCGCATAGATATGGTAACACAAAGGCTTTATTGAATAGCAGTAGAACGTTATTATCTATGTGTATCAGTATTATACCAGCGACTCGAACAACAAAAGTCGATTGAGGAGAGAGATTATGGAGATGTGTTCATATCCATTCAGTTTGGCGATATCCGCGTTCGTGCTCTCGCCTTAGAATCTCCACTACGGCTGTATGTATGACCTAGATTAAATTCCACAGTCACGGAGTTAGGTAGGTAGGTACCTACTATGAAATATATATAATTGTTAACTATTTATCCTCAAATCATCCGAAAATGGAAATTCAAGTAGTCATTATAATATATAGGTAAGGTATATATGTAAACGTATTATCTTAAAAAAATCTTTAAAAATGACAATATTAATTAATACAATAATTGTTACAACAATTTCTTAGTAACCTACTTCTTATATCTAAATACTAGCTTCCGCCCCGCGGTTTCTCCCGTGGGATAAAAGTAGCTTATGTGTCTTAATCCAAGGTGTCAGCTACCTCCACAGGCTCCATACCAAATTACATCAAAATTGGTCCAGCCGTTTGAGCGTGAAGAAGTAACAAACTTTACTAAATACCTACATATAAGATACTCTAAATAAAACCAACCTACTAAGTTTTTATAGAAGAGTATCTTTCATTGATTTCAGAGCTGAAGCTCCGTGATATTTGTAAATATTTGATGGAGTCGCCTGTTCACAAAGCCTCTATTCCCGTATATACCTACTTGCTGTGTATATTTTTATTCAGTTTTGGTATGAAATGGCACATGTTGATTCATATATCAAATAACGTTGAATTACTGTACAGATACATAAAAAAGTTTTCTTTGCATTTAAATATTGGGCCAAATCTGTGAAGCATTCGCGAGAAACTCGGTTATAGGTTTAGAATGAAGGCGTGCCTTCAAAAATGAATTGATAGTCAAATTATAGATATATTGGTGCCGATTCTGTTGTTTACGAACTTAACTAATATTAGACAAGTCACCTCTCTTTCATTTTAACCTTATTGATAAAAGATAGAACATTTTTAATGCTGTCAGTTTAATCCATACCGTCGTAATGTACGGGAAATAGTCGTGACCAATAAAGATCGCGCTTAAATTCACGTTGAAATGTTTGATTGGATTAAACTGACAGGACTAAAATATCTTGCATCCCTTTCTTATATTTTCTATTAGAAAGAGATATAGTGAGATTAAATTTATTTTAGTTCAACAGAATCTACACCAGTGCCAGACTTAGAGAATACATACCTAGTGTAAAACTACATTTGATATAACAATAGGTACCTATGAAAGCTGGTGAACTAAAATAAATAGATTAATGTCATCCTGTAGTAATGAAGAGTGCATTTGCTGTTTAGAAAACTTTATAAATCACCGAGGAAACGCCATTAGAAATTGCACACCTTTTCTACTTTATCTAGAATTAGTTTCAAAACAAACCCATTTGTTTTACTTTACCGTTTAATTTCTTAGAGAGATTTGTAGTCCGTGGGACAGTACCAGTACTCTTTACGTTAAATGATAAAAATATACTTACTTGAAACTTACGTGAGCGTCGTCCGCGAACATGCCATATGTTCGCGGTATTTGACAAGCTCGTCGAGGCAGTATTTCTATCAGACAAAATATTTTTCGAATTTCTTAATAAATTATCTTGTAAATAAATGTTCACTAAGTATGCCATATTTTTGATTATGCTCATGTGAAAACGCAGCACTTTCGATAAAAGTCGTAGAAGAAAGTTTGGTATACTCGCCAAAAGGAAGCAACTAACCACGTTTCATGTATGTATTTATCATTTAACAAAACATTTTTTTCAATTATTTGCTACTAATGTACAAACTACATATAAAGATTCCTCGAGGCGACCGCTGCTGCCGATCAACGGCAAGGTTCCCAGAAGGCAGGCAGCGGTCCCTCTTTGGATGGCCAAGCTAACGCGTTTGTATAGTCTAATAAACTTTATAATATATTTAACAAAACGGGTGCTGTCCCGCTGTCTAATCTAAACTTAAAAAAATAGAGAATGTTTTCATGCCTACTTAATATCATAAAACTTTAACATTCTGCGGTGATAATATATCAATAATTGATCATCATCAAGTATGAGTTAAGTATAAAACATGTGTTTTTGTTTCCAGCTCGCGATTTATGCAGGATATGCTGTAATGGCGTTCTTGGCCTCGTTCGCCATATCGATAGCATTTGAAGCTCCGGCCGTCAGACTACTCAAGATAGTCAGTGGAGGAGTCAAAAGAACCGATCAGACCCACTGAACTATGAATGTTACAGTTTTAATATAAAAGGAAATAAAAATATTTAAAAGATTTTGTGTGGAAGATTAATAATGACACAAATAAAAGAAACATTGTAAATAAACTTTAACGATATTGCTCAACTTTCGCCATTATTTTGTTTTGATAAAAATACGTACATTATTTTTAAATAATCCGTAAAATGATGTATTAAGACAAAAAGGGTTTTTTTGTTCGACTGTCCTTGTACTTGCTGAAGGTGCCTTGAATGTTTATTAGCTTTATCTAGGTTAACCATATTATAATGTACGAGTATTTGGAAGGCAGTAAAACATGGAAAAGTTTTACGATAGTAGAGCAATCACATCAGAATTTCAATGGATTTATATCTACTTATCTACAGTATCAGTAAAATCGATTGTCAATTGCGAACTTTACAAACATCTATGTTACTGGACTTGTTTGCAATGGAATTGCAATAGGTAATTTTGGTTGGTACTTTAAGGAAAAACTGATGAGTCATACAGTAAAATATGGTATGAGATATATTCCTACTTCCCAGTTTGTTGACCTAGTTGCGAACTTACCGAGAGTTGTTGACATACCTACTTGATTGAAACAGCTCCTAATATTGATCAAGAACTATTGTTATAAAATTTACGGAACTCAGGAAATCTTTTAAGTACCTACTTCGATGATTTCTTCTTTTTAGCTAAAATTACTTAATCAATATGTTACTTACCGAAGGCACTGTATATCATGCGTATTGCGAAAAATATAAACATAAATTGAAATTGCTTGTAACTAATAGCTCAATTATTTATATCATAGGTAAACTCTGAAGGCAAATCGTAAAATACCACATGTTATGAATCAATCATTCTCCTGAAAGCGCGCTTATCTCCCGTCCGCCTCCGCCACATCCATAAATCGAATACTGTTTAATAACTAGGCCCTGTTATTCCCGAGGGCACCTACTGATATGTTCAAGTACATACGTACCTAGCTATTAGATAACAATTGTTTCTAAAATCGTTTCAAAGGGAAATCGACTCGTATTTTTTCGAATGACGAATCGTATGCTTAGATTATTTTTGATACAAAATGAATTCTCTTCTCTTCTATAGTAAGTTTTATTTCTGGATAGCTATATACCTAGTTGTTTTAATGATGTTATATAATTTCGTTCTCCATGAAACTTTGATCTTAATATAACTTGTTACGGTATAATAAAATGAAGTTATATGCCGGAGAAAAAAAGTGATTATTTGATGTCTCAAAGGTGCCTCTGTCTATAAATATTTGAGTGCATATTAAAATAGCTACCTCTAAAGAGTTACCGACTTAGAGAGTTTTATCCGATATTTCTCTCATACTTATACAATATATTTATGACATGATTCAATTATTTTATATTTGAAAATTGTCATGTGATAAATTGTTACTACTAAGTACTACTAATGATAATTGTTCGTACTTGTATCGTATTTTAGTTGTAGAAAACTTATTTCATGACCTGCAATATCTATGTTATGGACGATAAATACTGAATAGGTACATTGTAAATACATACACACCCTGTTCCATTAAAATCGTTACTTATTGTAAATAAATAGAGTCTTTTATAATAAAGATGTACTTAATAATATTTAATTAAATTTTAAATAAGTACCTAAATGTTTTTTAATGACCCTTGATTACAAAATAATTATTTAATAAATAATGCTTGCAGGTATGATAGGTATTTAAATTGTACTTATTTACATGTTGCCGGCTGAAAATCAGCGCTGTGTGCAAGCTGAACACAGCATCTGTGTATGCTATGATGGTAGAAAATTTTTCAACACAGAAATAATATTTTTTTTCATTTTTCATATACATTTTTTAAATTTTCATGTGTCAAATTGAAGGTCTAGTATAGTACAAACTATTTGTCAACGTTGTTCAATGTAGGTACAAGGCAGTTGAATGTAAAGAGAAATCACTTGAACTAACCTAAATCAGCAAATAGGGTGGAAATTACGTACGTGTGCTTTTGAGCCAAGTTGCTTATACATGTAGGTATCAACTAACCGAGCAACGGCTGCCAATGCCAATCGATTCGTGTAAAGAAAGATCGGCGGCGTGATAACTGTCAGTTATTCCACAAATGCGACCGAATACTACTGTAGGAAACGGGCGAAACTACCTACACTTTGTACCCCTAAACCTATTTGTAACATTATTACTGGGAAATTGATGGACATTTTATGGGCAATATTAAATTAGGTGGGTACTGTATTGCTGAGTGCCTTAAATAAGGTGAAAGTTAATTATATCTCATTTTCATAGTCAATTAAATGTGAAGTACTATGTAAAATCATATTTTTTTTAATAATATTACATGGATTCTTGTTTAAACGAATTTAAATTAGTACCTTTTAAACATGGTAAATATCTTATATCAATTGATAAGTAAACTAAACAAAATTTATGAATTATCATATACCTACCTACCCTAATCGTTACTTAAATTGTAGTTCTATCATTACACACCCTTTCATAGAAAATATGTCACCGATTGGTGAGTTAAACAAAAAAAAAAAGACTTAAAAGCTCAAAATGGACAAATTGAAATTAATACCTAATATTGAAATCATTATATTCTTTTTTGCTTTTCCGATATTGATTTCCGATCGCGAAGTTTGGCCAAATAATAATATCCTGTTGGGGCTTTCGGTATTTGCGTTCTTGATTCAATTTCCTGTGAAAATAAAATTGTTTTCATTTTATCTCAATATTCTCAACCAAAGTGTTTATTTTTATAGGCTTCAAATTAAATGGCTCTATCTCATTTGAGTTTTGACAAACACACGACCTATTACTGAGCTGCAATTAGCAAAAATGTAACAAAATAAATGTAATTTTTTAACATCCCCGAATCTAAAGGTAAGTTATCTTTACATGCTATTCAGTAAGCGAGGTTCTTTCAACCCAAGATAAAGAAGCAACCTTTAAGTTCCAGAGCAGTGTTCAAGTGGAAAATAAAAACACGGCTCATAAGCCGCTAATGTACCGTGAACGTATATGGGGAGTTAAAAACGTGTAGCTTCGACGCCGTAGCACTGTAGCACCGTAGCAAGAATCGTAGCAATCGCAATTTAATCAAGTTCAAGGCGTTCGTGTTTCCAGAATTTAGTATCAGTATCAAATTCCCTCGTTAAGGCTTAATTTACTAACTTTTCCTGCCTTTGTAAACGAGCTCGCATAATATTAACCGACCGGAGAATACCTTCAATTTAATTAATATTTAAATGATTATCTTTACGAGTTTTAACAACCTGACGCATATTGTGGTTTTATAACCATTATGATGATATATTATAAATTCATTTTACAATATCGAAACGGTGTTTTCAATATTATTTTACACGATATCTAAAAATACATTATCATTTGAATGTTCATGTTTGTAGTAAGTACCCACGTAATGAAGGAAACAGTAAGGTCTATTTATATGGCGTGGGAATGTGCGAACAACGTGCGACCATTGTTCTCTCCAAGATTCAGCTAATTGCTTTGCCGCTTCCGCTGCAAAAAGTGCTTCACTGTTAATTAAAGCCATTTTGCCCTCCATAATAGGAGCACAATCCGTTTCATTACAGGGGTGATCTCATTGCATCTACTACTACGAGGAACTGCTAGCTTCCGAGTTCTGCATGCTAGTTAATTATGAACCTATAATTTTCTAATTGATCTAGGTACTAATATTATATGTGAAAGTGTCTTTGTTGGTTTGTCCTTCTTTTACGCAGTATTTTATTGACGTGATTTTTGGTATAGAGATATATAGGTTATGGATCTAAGACAAATATAAGCTTTTTATCCCGGGATCGCAGGTAAATCCGCGGAATGAAAATTAATTTATATTCTCTAAAATTATATTCATTTATTTTATGTAATCCACCCATTGTTATTTCATTCTTCTAAAGAAAGCATCTCTTTAGTAATTGGAACGTAGCAAAAGATTTTCAATTTTCCACAAAAGAAAAGACGGAATAAACATCTATTGTATCCTTTTTCTTTTAATACCTACAAATACAATAAAGACAACCTTGTATGAAAATACATAATTATTAGAGTTAATGGTCACGTAGGGTATTGCAATGGAATGATATGTAGAGCTATTGTATATCATAAACAGGAACCCTTGCGTATTCAGCAACCTCGATAATGGCGTTATCAAAGCCTCCAGCTTGATATACGAACCCAAATTGCTTATTGGAGTCATTCTAACAAATTATATTTGACGTTGATAAACTAACAAGTTATTTATTAGTATGTTACGTATTTATTGCCTTAAATCTACTCGTATATTTCAAAATATACTTTTCTTTTGAGATCATTCATATTTACCAGTGTATCGTTGAATGATTTTTAGGTTGGTATTAAGAGTACTTAGCCAAAAATTGCTCCAGGAATTATCGTTGTGAAACAGATTTATCAGCTTACACTTATACAAAAAACAAATTCAGGTCGAGATTGGATGCTACCCCAGAATTACAGTGTCTTCGATTTGTAATAATGTATGTGGTTCCATAAAATAAGATAAGAACTGTACAAGTACAAGTCTATGGTATTACATGAAATTCCAATCCTAATCGCCTATTTTCATTCAAACAGAGCCGTCTAATTTTCGGAACCCCATCTCATCCCCTCGCCCGAGGCAAAAGAATCATTTAGCTTTTTCATGTTTAATACAATGCATAATAAAAGCGTAAGTAGACATAGGCCTTTCGGAAATTGTGAAGGGATCGTAGCGGGGATAAAACATGTTTAATAATATTCGTAGCAGCCAACCAAATTACAACTGATATTAACTCCAATTACTGTCAGGCAACGGCACGAACCAACAATGTGTGGACGTGTCAAACTCGCCCAATAAATTGCGATCCCAGAAATCACGTAAGTAAACGTTGATTTCTACCGCGCTAATAAAGTTCCAGATTCCGAAATATATCAATAATATAAATATCTATATTGAGCAATTAATGAAGCTTATAAACAACAATCACTCTTTATACAAAACGATGATTATTCATTTAGCATTATTTTCTGAAACTAAATAGTAATCGGAGAAGTTCTAAATGAAAACTTGATAAAGGTTGTTTAGAAAGTAGCGTAAAGATAGAAGAAAGATGCCAAATGTAATGAGTTTCGAGTAGGTATCCTTAGGAATTTCACACGAGTAGATCTACGAAAAGCTTTTTGGTGAGAATCATGTAAAGTTCGGATTCACCTCACAACGGTCAACGCAAGTTTAGTACATTAGTAAAGTACTAAATATAACCAAATATGTATATTTAATTGGAATATTTCAGTTTCCAAGGTTATTCTCTTGATGAAATATGTTAAGCAACTCTTAAAATTATAGCGCTCATTGCTAGCACTTGTATACCTACTTACGTCACTTTACGATACGACAGTGTTTGTGTCTAAAAAACGTTCTGTGAAACTGGGCCAAGATGTTAAAGAAATGTGACCGATTTACGCTCAAAATTATGAAACTGATCATAATATTATTATAAAAGGGGGGCTTGCCCACGCTGCGTCTTCTGGTTCGTGGCCGCCACTCGAGAACCCTTCTACCGCAGCGGCGATCGTCGGTTCTACGAACAATGTGCCCCACAAGCTTATAGTAATACTGAATTTATGAATTATATATTCTAAATCACAAGTGAACCATATTACCTTATCACCAAAATATTACCAAAATATAGGTATTAGTCCGACATGGTTTTGACGTTCACATCATTTCCATATCATAATTTCATAGTATGAGCAAGGGGCAGATGCTAAAACACAATAATGACTTTGCGTTATTTGCGAGCTTCGAGTTGAGCCTGCGTAAACTGACGATAAGGTGACCTATATTGTGTGAAAGTTAGTAGATAAGCATGTATAGTTTGTCAAATGGGGTAAGTAAGAGTGTATGGTGTGGTGTTCCTAGTGCGGAAAAGCGGTGGGTGCAGCTCGTTGACATGAACCGTTTATAGAAGCTCAACCCTCACCCTGAACACATAACTTCATTAAAATTTGTTCAAAACATTTCAAGTCAAATAACGTCCACTCATTCGACTATGGAACTCCGTGCTATAGGTACCTACGTAGAGTACCTAATGTCGATTCATAATATATAAACTGAGGTGTAAACAAACATATATTTAATTGTTTTCACCCTTATTAAATAATGATGTTGACTAACTTATTAATACAGCAGTTGGCGAAGGCAAGCATAATAACTTTCTTAAGTTGTGCATAAATCACAACCGGGAATTCTGGAATTAACTTGAATTACGAATTCTGCCCAAATATCACGAAATACTCAGCGGGCAATACGATTGTGTTAATTATTAATAGTTACTATCCCTGCGAGACACACTGACTGAGGTATAATACTTGACTATTCATATTCATTTGAGCATAATATTTGATTCGATAAGCCTCTACTATAATTATAGAAATTGTAATGAACAGTTGCTTTTTTTTCACTAAACAAAATAATTAAAAAATATTGCAGTAGATAGAATACCTACATTCCAATATTTTCAAAAAGAATATAATTTTTTAATTCACTTGCACCTGCGTGCAGGCTATAAATTGTTGGGGAGAAAAGAAAGTAGGTACAGGAGATTATGTTTCTATTGGCAGGTAAATGGAGCTAAAGCGGAAAAAAAATCTCGCAGGCTATGGCCTATCCTAAATCCGTGATAATTCACCGTAAATAGCACCACTCGGTTAATAAAGTAAAAACTGGCCGGGAATGGGTGCTGCTTAGTGGGATGGGGACCAAAAGGGACGCCGAAGCTTGGGATCGTTTTCTGTGACCGAAATTTTAGTGTAATTAGCAAGATTAATGGTCGACGTAGGTACTGTTGAAGATAATACTGAGTTTATGCAGTAATATTTTTATTTTATATTCTAGTAATTTTTAATTTTTAATATAGCCTGTTATAACTATATGCCTTTATTTTAATTAGCTACTGAGAGAGTCTTATAGAAAACAAGCTGAGCTAAAAGCTTTGCGTGGTAGCGAGGATAATATAGGTATAGACTTTATATCAACTTTTTTTTACCCCTGACGAAAAAAGAAGGGTGTTATAAGTTTGTAATGTGTATCTGTGTGTCTGTCTGTGGCTTCATAGTTCCTGAACGGATGGACCGACTTTGATTATTTTTTTTTGTTTGAAAAATGTAAGAGTGTTCATAGCTTTGTTTCAAGACAATTCGCTCAGCCGTTTGGAAATAATCACCAATTTTCTATTGAGTTTCGGGGGTTTCCTAAAATGTTTAATGTTAGTTATTTACTATTAGATCAAAACAACGAAGTTGATTTGAAAGAACATTTAGTTTCCAATGCTTGACATGCTAAATTATTTTTTTAAATAACTCAATTTGTTGTAAGTATAAACTTATTTAATTACCTTATTATTTTATCTATTTAATTATCCATAAAACTTTGCAATAATGTGTGAGGGTAAGGGTATAGATTGTACCCTATGTTATTAAATATTCAGCACATGTGTCTGAAAATGTATTAGTCTATACTCAAGAGTACCTGGTAACTTTATACGACTTGGACATTATATTACATCTTATAATGCCAATATTAGCAATAAAATTGTTTCTTGTTCCAGCAAATAACTGAAAGGGTCGGAAATACGCTTATTTGCTCGCATCGACTGTGCCATGTTGTTAGAACTACGTTATTGGTGGAATCAATTTATAATTAAATCTGGGGACTAGGCCTGCATCTCATTCTCCACAATCTCAAATCTCAATCTACTATTGTAATAGTCATAATTATAATTTTAAAAGTGATAGATTGTTCTATCTTCCGACCCGATTTGATGAAGATTAGCAGAGGTAAGTTAAACCACGGAACAAAATATAGGATACATTTTCCCTGAAATACCGATACAACCGCTGGGGACGGTTAGTATCCTAATAAATTAGCTGCTGCGGAGCGAAGCTAACTGCAAAATAAAACATTTAGATGTCACAGATAGAAAACAAATACTCAGCTGTCTAAAATCAACTGTGGGAGAACAATATCACTTAGGAAATTTAAGCCATGATGACTTTCCTGACAGTGGGTCTCAAGCCTCGCAACTTACGCAGAGTGGAATTCAGACCTGTCTCGATGAAACCACTCTGATGGAGACAGAATTATATAGCAACATAAAGCTAGATTATTTCACTCATTCAAATAACTTTTGTAGTTTACCGAGTTGGCGATGAAGAATTCGAAAATCGTACCGCATAGGTACTTACTTTTTAATAAAACATTATTTATTTTCATTTCATTGGACTTTTAAAATTATAGCGGTTGTTGTTTTGTTTGCCGCAGCCGCGCCCGCGCCGTGAGCAATTGAAAACAAGACAGCGCGAGCGGAATGAAATTCGTCAAGGTACCCCCGAAATTCAAATTTTATTAGGTGTCTGTCAACATGTGATTCGCAACAGAAATGGTAGTAACTAAGTATAATTTACTGATTAATAACAAAATTAATTTTCATCAGTATTTGTGGAATATACGACTATTTCATGAAAACGGGACTTTATACCACAAATTAACTGCGTGTAATATCTTCATTTAATTTCAATTCTACTAGAATTATTTGCACAATTAAAAAGTTAGGGTCGATTATATGATTTACTACGGCATAGGGTTCTTTAAAAGGGGCGTGTAAACCTCAAGGTCGCCAACACATCGGCAATCACCCTGGTATTGCAAATGTCCATAGGCGGCGGTGACCACTTATCATCAGGTGGACCGTCAACCTGTTTGTTGATATAAAAAGTAAAAATATACATCATACCTGTACGATATGATTCTAATCATATGTAATTAGTTTTGTGCTTTACTTTCTGCAATTGAAATGTAGATTGAATTTTTCGATTGTTAATTTCCTGAATTTACAACGGTCGATTACGTCTTTCCTGTATTCGCGTTCCTTGCTCAATTTTGTGTAGGTAACGTTTAAAAAAACATTCACAGAACGATTTTTTTTACTCTGCAGGATTCGGTCCCTATAAATTATGATCATGGACGTAAATCTTACGGTGGAGGCAACAAACGCGAAATACGAATAAACATAACGAACGCTCGAGAAAAAAAAGCAATTACCTACTTAGAATGTTTTCAATGAGTGAAAAACATGTTCTGGGATTCTTGTTGCAAACAAGAAGTACATACATCATCGTAAACGTAAAGCACAGATTATGTATATAAAGTGTCCGGGTGTGTGTGCCCATTGCAACCGATGTTCAAGCAGTTCATTCCGTTTTCCATGACAACGTTTAGACTTCGCTTTTTAATCACCGTCCAAATTGTAGGTATTTATGATTTTTGGTAAAAATAACAAAATACCTGTATTTTCTTGAAGTGTCAAAAGTACTAAAATATTGAGATATAGCATCACAAAGTTTTATCCTACTTCCTACTTATCCGATTATCTTATCTTACTAATATTAAAAATGCCAACGTTTGTGAGTGAGTATGTTTGTTACTTCTTCACGCTCAAACAATTTTGATAAAATTTTGTATGGAGGTAGGT
This sequence comes from Tethea ocularis, assembly GCA_963555595.1. Taxonomy (NCBI): domain Eukaryota; kingdom Metazoa; phylum Arthropoda; class Insecta; order Lepidoptera; family Drepanidae; genus Tethea; species Tethea ocularis. The sequence goes on along the minus strand of OY741960.1, from coordinate 9,095,923 downwards.
GACACCCTAGATTAACACATAGGCTATCATAATTTGCAAGTTTTTTCCTTAGCAACCACGCTAGATTGATAAATTTCATTTAGGAACATTAATTTTATAAAAATATGTAGGTAAATAAATTTATTTTTAATTCGACGACGACGAAATTCCGATAGAAAACGGAGCCCTATAGACCTATCTTTTTTTGGCACCTACCACAGAAAAAAAATTGCCTCTAGTTATTTGTAGGTATAATTAGTCATGATAAGTGTACCTACAGTAAGTAATATTTTTTATTGAGGATTTATTTTCATTAAAGTAATAGGTATATCAACATCCATAAATTTGGCGGGAATGCAAGACCGCACCTGTGGTACTTTTTATCCCGGAACTTCACAGACAGATCCCTCGGGAACGCGAATAAATCTGTTGAAAAGAAAGATGTTTATAACCCCCGACGAAAAAGAGGGTTGTTATAAGTTTGTAGTGTGTGAGTACCTATCTGTGTGTCTGTCTGTGACATCATAGCTCCTGAACGGATGGATCGATTTTGATTAAGGTTCTTTTGTTTGAAAGGTGTCTTATTCGAGAGTGTTCTTAGTTATGTTACAAGAAAAATCGCTCAGCCGTTTGAAGATTATCACTACATTTCTAGTCTAGTTTCTAGGGATTCTTAAATTTTATAATTTAAGTTATTTCTTAACTTTACAGCGAAACTTATCTTTATTGTAATACTAATTTCCATTCCGTTCGGGAAGGATCTTATGTTTTACCAGAATAAAAGTATGATCTATCTCCAAGCCATGTTTCATCCAAATACGTTCAATTGTTGATGCGTGATTGCGTTACAAAAATCTAAAGGATCAAACATTTACGTTTATAATATTGGTTGAATGAAAGGATAGGATAGGAAGTATTATGATAGGATAATACACACCTTAATATTAACTGAAAATATTCACAACGCTAACGAAACTCATTAACTACAAACAAAGTTTAATAATGGATTAGTAAACAGTATTAAACCTCCTTGTGCTGCTGTAATAGAACTTTAGTTTGAATAGTAAACCACTTTGATGGGGGTTTATACAGCCAAACTGAACATTGTTAATGAAAGGGCAGGTAGGTGATAATCGCTTGATATCAATCAGTGTTGATTTAGGCTCTTGTTTGAGCGACATGATGTGCGGAATAAACAGCTAAATGATCAAAAGGGAAGTTTTGAAGACAGACTTGACTAATGCACTTTACGCCCGAAGGTAGGACGAACTCACGTTGTAAAGCCATTATGAAAACAGCCTATGTAGGTTAACAAGATTTGTTTGACAATAGGATAGAGAACGTGAACAGCATTATACGGGTCATTTAGCTATCTAAATAGTCGTTCCGTGTGTTTAAAAACCAGGAAGGTTTTGTTCAACGTTGGTACGATTTGCTTAAACGATAATTTGTCGATGCTAGAATAAAAAAAGAAGTCTTGTATTGATTAGAACAGATTTATTTCTCCTTTGTATCCAGTTCTTTTTTAAATGTTTTTGATCTCAGATTTTTAATTAGCTTCCGCCCCGCGGTTTCACCCGCGTTAACGAGGCATCTTATGTTCTCGAGGGTTAAAAAGTGCCTAAGTGTTAATCCAAGGTGTCAGCTATATCCATGCAAAATTTCATCAAAATTGCTCCAGCCGTTCAAGCGTGAAGAAGTAACAAACATACTCATTCACAAACATTCGCATTTATAAAATTAGTAGGATTCATTTTTCAACTTGAAATAAAGCCATGAATAAAAAAAACATTAAGATACGAGAAAATAACCTTTGAATTAAGATTAATATATAGCTGTAAGTTTGTTTAAATTACGAAGTTTTTGAAGTACATAGGTAGGTGCCTACCTAATAGTAGGCAATAGTAGAGCAGTACTTAGTATCTGAGAAGTTGTCGGCATCGTCCCCAAAACTCTCGCATATGCTATCTGAGTGCCATTTGAGTCGGATTATCTCTGCTCAGCCGGATTTAGACTTTGGACAAAGCAAGCGATTTAAAAGACTTATAGAGCTATGTTGAAACGAATCTAAGCTCGTAACACTTACTGAACATCCTAAGTAGCGACCGTTAAGAATAAGTGTCGTGAGACAGTTGAGAAATATCACAAATGGTAAGCTATGGTATAAAACAAAATAAATACGACTTAATTGTAGTGGATGGGTTGCAAGTAGCGAGCCGGTTTGTTACGTTGCACAATAACAAGAAAGACTGGAATTTTTGAGCTTTCAAACAGGTGCTGGAATTTTTGTTATAAAATGAACATTGCACCATCCGTCTGTTATTACGTTGCCTACCTTACATACTTGTAGTAAAATTTAATTTCATTACATACTTACAACCAAAGTTTTAATAATTATACAATTATTTACAACAAATACACAAAATACAATATACACACCAGGTATATAAAAGATTTCCTCGAAGCGGTCGATGCCTTAAAATAGCAACATTAAAAGGAAAATGCTTTACTCGGCACCTAATTAAACCTTAGGTACAGTGCAAAGGTCACATGACTGATTGAACATCAAAGAGGCATGTAACAAAATTCCCTCGGGTTACTCATCGCTTCTCCTTAGAGTCGTAACTAAAACAACAGAGTTTTGCAAAGTTACGCTTTATTTACTTGAGTAAGATTCCTTGAGGAAGATTTTTAATGTATTTTTATACCACCTTTATAAAGTAGGAAACAACAGGGTAGAATGGGAAGCTATACCGATAGATGTTCCGGTGATGATTCCGGTGTGTTCCCACAGCTGCACTTGAGAGACAGGCTTTGTGAATTTGCCAACATCGGCCATTTACTTATTAAATATTGGAATCTACTTTGTATTTTTGTCGCCCTGAACGAATAGACTCATGAATTAGCTCCCAAGCGAAACGAAGTAGATAATAATGTAGGGAAGAATTACCCCGTATGAGAATTGTGCCGATTATCACATATAGTTCATTCTTTATTGACAGACCACATGTAATTGGAACCGTTTTACAAAAACTTTAAATATTAATGACAGTGTTCTAACAGGCAACCTTTGAATGGAAAGGAATTTAAATTAACTGAGTTGAATATGCTGGGGTGTACAATAATCAAGCAAGAAAAGCACGAAACTGTCAATTATTATTATTTCTTAAGTTGGATCTATCATCATTTTTACACTAACTAGTAGATCTATCTATAATTATCATAGTACAAACCATCTCATCAAACTTATTTTTAAAACCTAGAAACGTATTAAATAATTATTTAAGTTATTTTTCTATCACTAGAGCTGATAGAAACTTTACTTGCAGTAAATCACACTGTAAAATCAATTGTGGTTACTGGTTACAATCCTACACATTTCGATATAAGTATTTTAACGCGTCAGTGAGTATCGAATGAGCCACGTTATCGGCAGCTTGCACACTCCATCACATAAATAGTTCACTATACTGAAAAATTGATATCTTTTACGATTGGTCAAATTGGATGACTAGTCTGTGAACTAGTTAGATTTTCCGTTTTCCATTCTCTTAATCGGATGAGTCCCGGTGTGACGTTGATGTATGTGCCGTTAACCGAGAATCAAGTCAAAATTACCTTATCAATTTCAGTGGGCGCCATATCAGTCTATAAAATGGAACGTTTTAGACAGAAATCAACTGGAAATTCCTGAAAATGTTAGTGGAATGTAATTTAGCTCATCCCTTTGTGTTCTTTTCTTCTTTATTCACTCGAACCGAAGTATCGAAGAACATAGTCCTTCCTTATCTCCTAAAACCATAAATACTAAATAGGTAAAGTAAAAGTCGTGTAAAATTTTGAATACCAATTCCAAAATGCACTCTATAAAATGACAACCGCCAAGACACATTCGGGCTATGATACTATTTTCTCTTTTAGATTAAGTCTACTACAGGAATTATGCGTGTTAAGTAAAACATATATCAAAAGACAGGGAGCCTAGGAAACAAAAAAAACGATTTGCAGGTTGGTAGGTTCTATAATATTGATAATAATAAAGGCGTTAAAAAGGCTTAATGGGGGTAATAAAGGCGTAGACCACGTTGAGTCTACGTGGCTTATAAAAGCTTTACAAACTCATTCTACGTCAAAATCGTTCTAAATTTTGGTGAAGAAAACTCATCTAAAGCAATTTTCGGCAGAAAAGGTTGAAAAATAAATAACCACCGAAGTCGAGACGAATAATGCCTCGTCACCACTCTACCCAGACTGTTACAAGAGCGTTCAACGCACAGGGTAATGATAAATGCTTCATTAGCCATTATCTAGCTACGATCATAAATAGACTGTTAGTGGTTTATTTTAAAATAATTGTATAGTAATTAGAATAGCAATAGCTCTTTTAAATATGGTTCCTAAAAATATTTTAATTGAATACCTAGGGCAGTTGGATTGTATATGGCACGTTATCCACCCGTCTACGCTTTACCACCGTCCTACACATAGCAACTAATAAATATTAACTTGCAACATCTGTACAAGTTTTTGGCTCTCATCCCAATTCGACTCGCCCGTAACATTGTGAATTGGTTTTTCTATAATCTTGTTAGGTACATACCTACACGTAAAGCCAAAGCTGAAGAAGTACTTACTTAACGATACAAAGATACTGATCTACAACATTTTGCCTTTAAGGTGAGAGAGACACATAATTTCTTGTAGATATTTTGATGCTCAATCTAAATCGCGTAATTACATTATGAAAATAAAATGGTACCTATATCTTAAGAAAAAGGATGCTCTAGTTAGAAATTATCATAAAAATTTGGTGTGCTCAAAAAAATACTTCAAATATCGCAAAAAGTACCTAACACTTTGAGAGTGGTATATCTCAAAATTCTGACTTCCTAGACTAATTATGTGGCCAGATTTAGATTCAGCGTTAAAAAATCTACAAGAAAACAAAAACACATTTTATACAGTAGTAAATTAACGGGAAGTCGTCCGAAAGTTGTAAATAACTTTTCAGTTAAAATACGCCTGTAGTCTTTTTATTTTACTTCATGTACGGTGTAAGTCCAGTTTATTACTTACTAGCTGTCCCCCGCGGTTTCGTCCGCGTTTCTGGGATAAAAAGCAGCCCACATATCTCGGGAATAAAATAGTCTCAAAAAATACAGAAAATAGATTTTTACTTATAGATTACAGGTAAACCAATAAGAAGTCTGTGGTATTTAAAATAACATCGGAGATAATAATCTTTCAGAATCGTGCTTGTCCAGAATACCACTTAAAAACGTTGTATGATAATTTAATTTGAAGGTATTTATTATCTGTTATTAGCCGTTTATTCCGAGTAGTAGACGGCTCTTCGATCCCTAAATAACTTTGTTGGTTTGTTATTGGAAAGCTTAAATTGGATTTGTCAGGCTTCAATCAAATGTTGTACAACACATTTTCAATTAGAATTTTAGGACTTTCATACACATTGGAAAATTCCATGAATAAAAAATGATTTACACGAGTACCGAGTGGCGCTGTCAGGCGAATCTAGGTGAGTGCATTAAATTCTAATAAAGCGCAAAAAAATGGTCTACGAGACATTAATGTCCTGCGTTTATAACAATGAAACACTTTCAGAGGAACTTTAATAAACCACCAACTCGGTTGTCATGCTCCATTTCGGTGGTAAGTAAAATGATGAGCTAAAAATAGATGAAGAAAAATAAACCGTAGGGTTTTGTTCGGCAATAAACACGTAGCGGCGCGGCACTCGGGCCACTCAGACGGAGCCTCTCGAACCGTAAAATGAGGTTTCTCTCCCGCCAAAACAGCTTCGATATTTCATTGTCTACTAGCTGAGCTGAATCCTCAACGAAAATGTATAAGTTAACGTCACAGTTTGCTATTTGCAGTGTTCAGTCTGTTCTTAACTTGCTCCATGTTTTCGAATCAAGAAAATAAACTTATTTTATTTTTAACATTTAACAAACTGAGACGAGTATCTAACGGGTGATTTTTTTGCTGGTATCTTTTTGGCAACACTGTTTTTGACAGATCACGCGTGAATCGTGTCTTGTGTCATTGTCAAACTTGTTCAGTTTGGTCTATAATTTAACCATGAATCGACTTACGAACGAACAACGCTTGCAAATTATAGAATTTTACTATCAAAATGCATGCTCGGTTAAGAGAGTGCATCGCGCACTTCTTCCAATTTATGGGCAGTTTGGTCGGCCTACTGAGGCAGCTATTCGGAAGCTTGTGACTAAATTTCGAACCCAGTTTACATTATTGGACCTTAAACCACGAACACGCATACGTAGAGTGAGGACATGTGGTTTCAACAAGATGGTGCCACATGCCACACGGCACGCGAAACAATGGCCCAATTGAGAGCCGCCTTCGGTGAACAGTTTATCTCACGTTTTGGGCCCGTCAATTGGCCGCCTAGATCGTGTGATCTAACGCCTTTGGACTATTTCTTGTGGGGCCATGTTAAGGCTCATGTCTACAGGGATAAACCAGCAACGATTGACGCACTGGGAGCCAATATTGAAGCATTTATTCGTGATATACCGGCTGATATGTTGGAAAGAGTGTGCCGAAATTGGGCCTTGCGAATGGGCCATCTAAACCGGAGCCGCGGCCAGCATTTGCATGAAATCATCTTCAAACATTAAATTATATTGATCGTTCTATCGATTCCAATAAAGATTTCATCAAATTTTTCAAATTTTTTGTGTTTTTTTTGAAAATCAAATCCTATACCTCTTAAAAAATCACCCGTTACAAATATCTACTCAAGTATATTATTGAAATCAAGTTAGGATTTTACAAAGTTGTTGTCTACTTATATCTAAGTACACAGTAAAATTGAAAAACTACGTCAATGAAACAACTTTTCTTTTACCTGCGTAGTTTATAATAGGTAGGTAACCTATTATAAGCTTCAAAGTAATTACTTATAACTAACGGATTTCGTATATTTTCTGTCGTGAAATATAATTACGCTTCTAACCATCACATTATTGTGGTAAATATTTAGGGCGTGCGTTTCATAAGCTGAGAATGTTTCCCGAGCGCCAAGCATCCAGCATACAAAAGACATGCTGCCTATGCTTTACATATTTCAAACTAGTCCACTTTTATATTTTATAGTTTTACATTTAAAAATAATAGATACCGAAGTGGATAAATTAAATAAACATTTTGTTTTTTATTCGATGTAGGTGTTTTCAGAAAAAAATGTTTTATTATTTTAACATTCTCTGATTACAAATCATGTTGATCAACTTTAAAACAATTAAAGAAGTAACCGTCTCGTTTTTGCATAAATGGAACGACACGTACCTACAGACAATAACCAGAAAACCGGACAAGTGCGAGTAGGACTCGCGCCCTGAGGGTCCAAACTTAATCATGTAAGTTGGTATATAATAAACTAGCTGTTCCGCGCGGTTTCACTCGCGTTCCCGGGATAAAAAGTACCTTCGGGAATAATGTAGCTTCCTATTAGTGAAAGAATTTTTCAAATCAGTTCAGTAGTTTTGGAGCCTATTCAATGCAAACAAACAAACAATCAAATCTTTCCTCTTTATAATATTAGTATAGATAATCCCCCATTACATCGGTCGCGGCTCCAAGTGCAAATGTATGTTTGTGTGTTGAATAGTAGATTTTTTTTTAGTTACTCGTAGGTAACTTTATTCCTGGCTTCCTGCCTTGAAAGAGACCTTGCTTCAAATAATGAAACTATTTCTACTGGAAGTACCATAAATAGGTTATGAGTGAGAGAATAAGTGAAAAAACATTTTTTTTTATTGCGTTTTTTAAAAGCTTGAAATTTTTACACCTCCACCTGCAGTTCCTGCAGAACGTATTTAACCCACAATATGACATCTTCAGATCGACAATACATATTGAAGTCAATCGTTCTGTCCGTCACTATAGTCTTCCTTCACATATAGGGTGACAGTCTCCACAGTGGCAGTCGCATGAATGGGTCGGTGGTGATTCCATTCCGGCCACTTTAATTTCCTGCCATGTCGGTTCAATAGGATCACGTTCAATGTTGGAAATAGCGGAGTATCATTGTTAATTAACAATCAGTTTGCAATTGTGCTGTACCTACTGTACAAGCAACAAACATTAATTAATATAAGCCTACTGGAATGGATTAGGGCTATCTACTTATATTAGGTATTATTAAGTATATTGAAAACTTGATCTATCCCTTATTTCAGTCAATCAAGTATTACTTGGACAAATATATTTTTATGCAACATTTTAAATACAAAGGATAAATCAACCAACGTAACCGATTGCGTATCCCGTTTTTGTCTAAAAATTCATTCAATCAATTAAATGTTATACCGGTTATATGGGTAACCTCTATTCCAGAAATTACAATACCTACCCAATATCAATTCAATATGGAACGCAATCAATCTCCACTCGATTACATTACAAACAATGTGCCTACTACATACTATAGTTATTAATTTTGGATTGATTGAAAAAAATATTAAACCTATACATATACCTATGTATGCTTACTGCGTTCCAAATGTTCACCATTACCGTTGAAGCGACAGGAGCCAAAGTGGACTAGCTAAGTTTGATTTTATTGTCTATCTCAATCATTTCTTTATATACGTTATATTTTATTATAGGTACCTATAACAAACTTGGCAAACAAGCCTGAAAGATATTCATTCGGTGGAACGCTTATAAAAAAAATGTTGGTGATAAGAACTTCTAAGGCGATCATCGCCTTGCTAATTCACATTAATTTGATAAAAACATTATAATTAAACAAAACGTTATCGTTGTCTAAAAGATACCGAGTGGCGACAAATCAAATAAATAATTTCAAGCTATTGTTGTTTCAGCAATTACTCACAATGGACATTCATAACTTTATCATTCAAGTAATTCTTGTATTTGTGATTTCCACTTCAATATTCTTATATTTTTTTGTGCGAAGACATTATAATTATTGGAAAGATCGCGGAGTTGTATACGAGAAACCAGTGCCATTATTAGGGAATTTATCTTTTCTTTTAAGGAAAAGTTGTTCTGCGTTTTTCAAAGAATTATGGGACAAGCATCGTAGAGATTGCGTCGGTATATTTTTGGCGTGGCAGCCTATGCTAGTGGTCCAAACACCAGATCTCGCAAAAAAGATCCTCGTGAAAGATAATGAATGTTTTCAAGATAGATATTTGTATAGCAGTTTCACGACGGACCCACTGGGCTCACTGAATTTGTTTACGGTAAAGGTATGTGGCCACTTTCTCGATGGTGTAGAGATGATGACATAAGATATTATGATGAGTCTTAATTTGTGAAAAATATCCTGTTCCAGAATCCGATATGGTCAGATATGAGACACGAATTGTCATCTATGTTCACATCGAAACGTTTAAAGATGGTGACCGAATTGATGAACATAAACTCCGAACAGTTAGTGCGTAAAATACAAAGGGAAATAACTGATAATAAGAAACCAATTAATCTGAAGGTAATAGATTATAACCACATAAATAATATACTGCTTATACATGCATAATATTATTAAGATCCTTTATAAAAAAGTACATGTTAAAAATTGTGTTTGAATAATTTTAATAGCGGTTAATCTTTGAAAGTCGAATTAAGTCTTTCATCGATGGTTTTACTATAAAAATTGCTACTTTCTGATTTGTTTGATGGTTCTGTGTAGGGAGGGTCCGCATTATTTATGATAAAGTGATTTTTCTCAAACAGGAACTATTTTCGATGTACACATCAGACACAGTGGCATATTCAGTGTTCGGTTTCCGCGTGAGTGTGCTCAACGATGAACCATCTCCACTCTGGCTAATCACCAGCCATATGGTGAAGTGGACTTTCTGGCGAGGTTTCGAATTCACTATGATATTTTTCGTACCTGCATTTGCAAAATTACTTAGGTAATACTTTTGGACAAGCCCTTTTTTAAACCACTTGTCTATACCTCAAATACCATACGTGACTTCTTCCTGAACTTATTAATAACTTAATTCATGTCTTGGTAGCGTATTTTTTTTTATTTATTACCAATAATATTGAGTAAATACAATCTATCTGTTTGTATATTCTTATCAAATAAACGTGGCCTCATCGACATCTTCCGGAGGATACAAAAATAAATTGTGCGCCTGATTAAAATATCGGTTTTCAGATTGAATTTTTTCTCAATAACCGCTACAGAATATGTCAAAAAAATATTTTGGAATGTTGTAGAAGAGAGAAAAAAAGCAGGTCACTCCAACGACAAAGACCTCGTCAATCACTTGCTTCAATTACGGGATAACATGAAGCTTCCCGCTGAAACTGGCTCACGTAAGATAGTCTTTGAATAGCTTAGACAACTATCTTTTGTTTCACCTAATTTGATAGATTTGTATAGAGTTTCGTAATATAGCCCAATTTTAGGCGAAACAGATTTTTGTTATCCGAAATAAATAGTTTATATTTAAAAATTATTTTTGATGGCATAAATACTTTCAAGTTCATTTTAATAGTGGAATTTGAATTTACAGAATTTGCAGAAGATTTAATGATGGCACAGGTAGCAGTATTCATTCTTGGCTCCATTGAAACGTCGTCTTCAACACTAAGCTTCTGCCTCCATGAACTAGCGCATCATCCTAAAGAACAGGTATAAAACATCTAACGCATATAAACTGCTTAACCATTCTCATCATCTAACAAAAGTACTCTAGTAAAAGTAACGCAGTTAGGCTTAAACCTTACGAGTATTACGTCAGATACGCGTCGTACCATTTACGAAAATGTGTCATTTAAATTTACGACATCGCATTTAGGTAAGTTACAGTAACCTACTCGAGCTGATGTACGATGCTTCAATGCTTATCGATATTCCCGCCCTCGCAACCAATCACACACAAAAAATAATTAAAAGTACCAGCAGCAATAATTTGTTAAGCCAGCAGCTCTATTCTCTGCTGAATTAATTGTTCAAGTTTTTATCCGCTATTATCCGCCTTTTGTTTGTTTCTTTCAAGTTTTGAATGGAAACGAATCTTATCCAAGGGTAAATAGCACTATAAGGGAAGTTACTAATTTTACTTCTATTTGTATGCTCTGTCTAAACTATGTAGGTAGCTCACTTCTTCTAAAACATGTTATTTTTGAATACCCTGTTTTTTTTAACCTAACCTAACAAGCGCAATTCGTCCCAGGAAAAGCTCTACACAGAAATCAATGACGCGTTGAAACGAAGTGGAAAGGACATTTTGGAATACGATGATTTATTAGATCTCAAATATCTCACGGCCTGTATTAATGGTGCGTTATACAATATTTTGGCCAACTAGGGTATCATAATCATTAATAATAATTAAGTTCCTTTTTCCAGAGACATTACGGAAGTATCCCCCAGTGCCGTATTTGGACAGAATGTGTAATAGAACGTATAAATTGACTGATGAAGTGACGATAGAAAAAGGGGTACCCGTGGCCGTGAATGTGATGGCTCTCCATTACGATGAACGTTATTTCCCAGAGCCGGAGCAGTGGCGTCCCGAGAGGCTGAACACTGCGTCTGATAACGATAATCTCCTGTCCACCTTCCTGCCGTTCGGAGACGGTCCCCGCTTTTGTATAGGTAAGTAACCACTCAAACATTTATGACAAAAAAAAAACTTATACGGCGCATATTCCTCGAGAGACTGTCTCGAATATTATCAAAAATGTATTTCATGTTCATATCAGAGTAGTGTCAACCTACTATAGGAACGACAAGTTCATGAATACGTATGACACTACAGCTGAAACCCATTTCAGTTCGAAGTAGAGACTACAAAAACTAGTTTTTTGTCATCGAGCCTGCCTATGAACAGCCGAGGGAATTCAGGGCAACTTTCATGAATGTGAATGCATTATGTTTTAACGGCTTTTAGAAGTTTGCATGCTAGCTGTGTCAGAACTTATATGAGAATTAACGTTTGACGGATACATTTTTATGGTTGTTCTTTTAAAGCTTTCATTATATTTAATTGGATGTATTTTAGAATATTTTTTATCGTTTTATAAACAATAAGCATAATAATTTCTTATATATTCCTATTCATGACATTCTATTTATTGTAAGTACTTATATAGATTTTCCATATACTGAAACTGTATACATCGTAAATGATTTATTTGTGTTATGGGCCAATAAGAACAAACTGAAGTCTTGCCCAAACCTTTCAGGAATCTGCGATCGATGAAGGTTTCTACAGACCCCTTGTTACATTTGCTCGCCTTACAGTAATTAAGTTAGCTATAGCTGAATACTGTTTATATACATACAGTTATCGTAACAACGTAAAATCAGTAGGTACATATGTCTTTCATATTTAACATTTCTGAATTCCTTTTTTTTTTCAATTCCTATTATAAATCATGATTCATATATTTCGATTTCCTTCACATTCCACTCCACTCACACTCCATTGGGGTGATTACCCAAATATACCTAGGCAGATATAGGCGATTAATTTATTTTAGCTATATTTTAAATGTTAGTTAGCTTTAGAATACCCTGAAAACTGAGCGATATTGACACGATTTTGAATCTGAGCTTTGCGGGCTTTACTCGCTTTTATAACAACAATATTTTAGAACAGAAGGCAACATAAACGTGACGTGACAACAGTGCTCGGGTGTAGCGCTCGCTCTCTCAGGACACACCTTATGTTTGTTTTGAAAGAATAATTACTAACTTTATTACCGACTCGTCGCAAAAAAACAACCTTCCGGTCTCAAGAACTCAATATAAAGTATATTTTAGTATAAATGTTTCATATCTACACCCCATAAAAAATATTGTGTAATAATTTGTCTGTTTGTTCTGAGTCACTAGTATAGTATATCACAAAGTGTTTACGTATATTTAGTATATCAGTTGGTAGGTATATCTTCAATGTATACCATAGTAAAAGCTCAGTTTATTTTGGGATCAGATGGCGGTGTGTAAACAGATGTGCCAGGATGTGTATATAACAATGAAAACTCGCTAGTTTTCTTTTGATAATCTTTCTGATTTTAAAACCGAACAATAACAAACCATTTGTTTCATAGAAATATTCAATATGAAGTAAGTAATAACAAGTAAGAATATGAAATAGCGTCCACCGTATAGCAGATCTTTGGTTTTTAATTTACAGGTAAACGCTACGGCTTGATGCAAATACGCGCCGCTCTGGCACATATGATGCTTAAATTCAAATTCGAACCAGTTCTCGAGGAGCCGTACATTGTGGAGTCAGACCCTTACAGCGTTGTATTAGCACCCAAGACTGGCGGCCGTGTGAAGTTTGTCCAACGTTAGGGAAATGCATTACATTAGGAAAATATTAAAAGAAATAATTATTTAAAATATGTATGCAAAGATATTATGAACCTAATAAAGAGATCTTTTACGGCGAAGTGTAACGAATTAACGATAGGGAATAGCACATTAGGAACAATAAAATAATTATAGTGAAATGTAAAAAATCTGAGTTTTCTATCAATGTTCCTACTTACCTAATACTAATAGTAGAGACAATAACAAAATGATTATTATTTATTATTATATACATTGTTAGTGTTATTTTTCAAGTATTTGCTCACATTTCATTTGTAGGCGCTCTCTTGTACGGAAGAAGTTTGGAGCTAAGTATATTTTTATTACATGGCCAATTTTAGATGGTAAATAATTGGTATTAGAAACTCTTAATATTATATTATTTTAATACTTGTTACAAATAAAACAAAAGTTGTGATGATGGGAAAAAGTGCTCGAAGGGAATCAGGTGAAAATGTTACCCGGCACTGCTTTCGTATTTGTTCCTAATGCTATTTTTTTAAGAACAAATATAATTTAATGACTTATATGATAACTTGACTTATTTAATTTCAATCATTTTAATTTTTATCGGATATCAAATTACTATATAATTAATAATACTTTAAATCAAATCGATAATCCAGATTAACTAATTGTTTTGCTTCAACAAAGTAATGGGATTACAGATTATCTAAAGAAATTAAAACTAAATGAAGACTAACCTTGATAGGACAGGGCGAGGGCGAATCAACATTAACACCATTTTCACGCGATACCTATCTACCGTAGATTGGATTACCTACTTCCATTTTTTGTTGAAAGAATTATAACATCCCTATGCAGTTATAAAATATTATGTAAAAATCTTAAATGTAGGTAGGGCTTGTAACATCGACTGTTCAACTTCCGAATTGCAAACTCATTAATAATGTTATGTTACCTAATACATATTTTTTCCCTTTTCAGTTAGGTACTGGTTAAAAACAAGGTAGCCTCAGGTTTTTAAATTCCTGATAAATTACCTACTTCACTGAGTCAGGTCGATTTTTCCTTTCATTGTTTTACTACTTTTAGTTTTACTACAGTTAGTATTAGTTAATTTACATACAGATGGATTTTACAGACCCAGGTAGATCTTACATAATACTGATAATGCTATAATTTCCAGAAATCAAGCTATATTCTAGGCATTGCTATTTTTCAATAAAGCGTCTTACCTACCTGCTTCTCAAGATTTTTTATTTAAATTCACCACAACCATGATTTAAGTATTCAGAGTGAATCTCTTTGTTGTCTCCAAAAGCACATTTCACATTGAAACTTTAATTTGGAGGGACGCGCCATGTAATCTCTACCTACTTCCGTGGGGGAAGTAGGTAGAGATTACATGGCGCATGCAGCATTGCAGGTCGATAGGATCTAAGGCCTAAGTACTTACCTACAGTTGAACAAGCCTAAAAAAAATAATGCTACTCCATGGGCCTTAAAAATACATACTTATCTATCTATCTACGTTTCGATGCAATCAATAAATTTTCGTGTTCCTTTCGGCTAAAACCCCACCATGGTGGTCGCCATCTGCACTGTAGAGGGGGGCGGGTTCACGTACAGAACGTGTACTCCCTCCCTCCTCCTCCACGGGCGGCGCTAGATAGCCTGTCCCGAGAGAAGTGTGATACTTCCCCCGAGCACCCTCTGTTGACACCTGCTGTGCTATACCACAACGACCCATCGTCCTCCTTGGGATTGCTTCTGAACGCACCGATTGCTCACGACCCCAAAAGACCCCTATTTAGTTGTCTTTTATGATAGGCAGGGGAAAACAGCTGTTATTAAGCCCTAGCTACAGGATGGGAGGAACGCGACGAGGCGTCGTCTCCGAGCGGGATCGGCCCCCACCCGATCCCGCTCAGCAGCCTCCTTCTTGACAATTACGGTCTCACAGAAGGAGGCTCCTCCTCCATGCCGTTTAGCATCGCCGACAAAGTTTCCATGTTCCTAACACAACCCCTCAAAGCATGCGAAACAAAAATCGAGAGAAAAAAATATATGAGAAAGGAATATAAAATTTTCTCTCGTTTTTTGTAGAACGGATAACGGATAGGACCGTTTTTCGTTTACCAAAAAAATAGTTTCAGTTGTCAGCGAAAGAAAGCGTAGTTTTACATATCTAACAATACTGTCACCGGCTTTTGTGGGTCCGAAAAGCGTCAATCACTCGTGTCTAGTAACCGTCTCGCTCGCCAAAAAATCCAATAAATTTCGTTGACTTGTTGGTACCTCGTTCCATCCATGCCACGTTACACGCTCACGTTACTACCCTTACCTACTTCACGGCGATGATATTACATTTTGATTATAAGTTATAATAATAAATAAGTAGGTATCCTAGTTCTTCTTATGTTAGTATAGATAGTCTAGATATTTCTGAGAATTCACATATGCACGGTAATACTATGGTATTATAACTTTTTAGTCATATCCACTACAGCTTCAATATAGTCGCCTAGTTCAACCTACTTACCTACTTATATTTTTTTGAATTCTAATAACAAATCATTTATTTTTAAGTAAATATATATGTACTTATATAATAATATTCTCAATCAAGCAATTCGCAGAGAAGAATAATTAATCTCGTCAAATATATAGATTATTCAATTGATATTAAATTTTGTTATCAGCAACAATGAAAAGGATTCCTGTTTTGATACCTACTCATGGCAAAAATGAGGTATTATACAAAAGAGAAAGAAAGGGCCGCCGGCAGTGTCTAGAAAAATATCCAGTTACTGAAACAATTTTAAGCATAAAATTACCATTAATAAACCTGCTTTGAAGTTATAAACACAGAGTTTTTATAAAGCCTGCTTTGAAGTTAAAAATAAAGAGTTTTTAACTTGAAAGCAGGCTGCTTACTTAAATCTCATAGACAACAAAACTTTTGCTGGAAAACGTTCGCGTTGTCTCGAACGAACGAGGAGTCCAACACATTATAAACATATTGACTTCCTAACTTCTTACTTAAGAACTTATTCATGTTAAACATGCTTGTGTAGCCCTGTACTTACCACGTACAAGAAAACAAGTAAGTAACCTTTCAAATATGTACCTACAAAGTAAAATAAGAATGAACGCCCCAAACGCCGAGGGCAAAGCAAGAACTGGCTGTAAAGGCTATATAATTTCGTTCAGTACGTATTTACTACTTACCTATATTTTTTTTCTGTTCATTACCCGCGTTTACACCCCGGCACCAGAGCCGGCCACCTGGTTCTTTCTTGATTCAGTAATTTTCTAAATAAAAAATAGGTACATTCACTATAGATGCTAGAAACAAACGTCGACCGATACGGTGATAATATCAATATCCATCTAGCTAGGGAAATTTAATGTTGTGTTTACATTCAGATTATAATTTACTAAATTACCCTAGATTTACTATTTCATTTCAAAAATCATCAGACAGGTTCTTAACAGTTTAAGATGATATTCAAGAATTTTACAGCTTCTTTAGCAATGTCACATTCAGTAACAATAACAAGTAATTTGGTAGATTTGTACTTTATTAAAACAAATCTTTAAGCCTACTATATAAAATATTTTAATCTATATTGTACGAAAGACATGAAAGATAAACGAACTTAATGAGCCGTTAAATCACTTAGTCGAATTATAGTAGCGAATCATCCATTGCACATTGTTCTTTATGTAGGATAATGGTAAAATGGTCCAAGTTTTTCAATTAAATTATTCCATACAATCACCAAATATTTGGTATTTGG
Organism: Tethea ocularis; assembly: GCA_963555595.1. Classification (NCBI taxonomy): domain Eukaryota; kingdom Metazoa; phylum Arthropoda; class Insecta; order Lepidoptera; family Drepanidae; genus Tethea; species Tethea ocularis. Next base: position 9,078,811 of record OY741960.1, on the reverse strand, counting down.
TAATGGGAAATTTTAACAGACGCAATATTCGTTATCAAATTAAAGTCATGCTAAATAAATTACAAGTGACTTTTCGACTTTGATAATTATTAAGCAATTTTATACATTAAAATAAATAAAATTTGTTTATTTTAGTAAAGAACCTTATTTTACTCAATATAACTGAAGAGTCTTTCTTTGAACATTTCGTGTAAATTATTAATGAGCTGGAATCAAGAAAATTTGATTACGAAACGTAGCCTCTGACGTAGAGCAACCAAAGGTATTTTAGGAATTCACTATGGATATAGGTACACATAATGATAACATATTATATTAGCACTCAAATTGTTTTATCAACAAATAGGTACATATTTGTCAGTAGTGCTGTACCTTAATCAGGGAAGTGTTGTTTAATATCATGTAGGTATGCTGGTAAGTAGGCATGTTTGCCAATATAATTTGGCAAGGTATTTTTTTTTTGGAAAGGACTAAAGTTGGTAAGTACTTAGCCTCTGATGGCTGCATCAACCTTACCAGACAAAGATGTAAGGTAATTTGTAAGGTCAATTTAAAAAGATTTATGTGAGTTATCACATATTTAGGAAAAACTATCGTCATATAATTAGGGAGAGATCCCTTCGTCATGAATCAAATATATACCTACCTACTTGGTTACCAAACTTTAAGAATCGTTTTACTGATTCATGGATATCACAAAGTTGTTGGATTGAAAAGGATTTGACCGTAATGAGAGTTATGAAGTGCCGGGCCCGGGTCGGTAGACGAATGCACCTACAGTAATGTTTCAGTTGTAGACTGGTAGTCGAGCTCCAGTTTCAGTTTCCACCCAGTGTACCGGCGGGAGAGCTACCGAGCGCCCGCTTCCCGCCACTTGCGCCCCTCCGGTCGCGACCACCTTCACACCGACGCGTGTCGCTAAATACGATGCCAGACTTACACTCTACTAACATAAAAGTTTCAAAATAGAACTACATTATAATGATGACGTCATTCAACGTGTAATTTTATAAATTCATGTTCAACTGTGCACAACGACGCGCTGCAACGGTAAGTCCGAAATAACATGTAAAGCACACAGTTGAACTGGATTTGGTAACTTCAACTGTTTATTTAAATTTTCATGCTCAATGTCCGCATAGCTTCTATACTATAACAATACCTATTTAGTTTAAAGTTCCGTGACTTGAGGTCTTATTTGCGGAGAATTCAATAAGAGTCCTTTAAAGCGAAACTTTATAAATCACTCGCAGGCTTTCTGAAGATATTGATTTAATTAAGTACTAGGTATACGAGCTTATGTACATTCTGTATATTTTTAAAACAATATAAGAACCTGAATACGCATAGAATTTTTATTTCATAATAAATAATCATGAATTTTAGGTATGCAATTCCCAAAGATTTGATTTAAATATACATCCAAACTTAACATATAGGTACTAGTAGGTAGTAATAAATTCGCTTACAAAAACAATATAAAACTACAGCGATGATACCTATTATTCTCATAAAATTAAAAGAATGATTGATTACTTTTATCAAATGAAATTACCTTTATACTTTCCTTAACGGAAAGATGCCGCGAAGGCTGTGAGATATGAAAAGGCTCGTTAGTGTAATAAAAAGCCTGTTAAACTGGCAGCTGGAGTTTACTTTCACGTTTTTTTCATAGTAAAAAAATGTAATAATAGATTTTTAAAAGTAATTTAATCTCGCTTAGAAATGAACTTTAGTATAGGCTTGAGTTTGTAAGTAAACCGTTTTAAAATTATTAATCACTAGTAGTGTCACTATACATATTACCTAATAATACACAGACGGAGATTTTCTTTTTTAGCACTTTGCGCTTTTCGTTATTTGTGGTTATTGAAGCCAGAGGCTAGCATATTATAGTCCTTATTTTTAATACTTTTCGATATTTATTTGTCTTCTTTTGTGCACCCTTATGTACCTTATAATACTTAAGCTAAGATAGTACTTACTAATAATGTTTCTGCTTTTGTTAAAAAAAATTACACGTTCAAAAGTATTAATATCTTACAACTATTAAGAATGTGAAAGTCTGGTCGAATGCAATGACGGATCATGATGAAACTTGGCACATAGATAGAGTAGATATACCCTGTAATAACATATAAGTACTAGCCCACTTCATATTCCGGGAACACAGGTGAAACTGCAGGGGAGAATTATTTTCTAACTAATAAATCGCGAGTTTTTTTGTTTGTTACTTCTTGTCGCCTCAACGGGACAACTAATCGTAGGTAATGAATGAGATTTGGCACGCAGGTAGATCATCACCTAAAATAACATATAGGAAGCTTTTAATACCGTGAAAATACTTGTTTTGTTGAAAGCTAGTTTAAATTATAAATTGAATCTTCAAATTAACTAGAAAGAAATGTAATGAGAAAACAATTCGTGTGTAGGAACACCAACATGTAGAATCTAATTATAGCACGAATAGAATTCACTCGAGCTTGCAACTCGCGAAATGCGAAACGTGCCTAAACACTATCCTTTTGTAGAAATTAATAAAAAGTCCCGCATTTTAAGTTTTTCCCGATTTTTTTTTCCCTAAAAACTTTATTCAGTCAGACTAGGTATACGAGACCTACGAATATCATATAATCTTTTATTTAATAGATTTTTCAAGGAAAAATACTATTTACTTACTATTCTGATCTATAACGGATTATCAACTATGATAACCTCCAAATTCAGGTGTCAATATTACATGTATATATATATGATACATGGCAACTATCTTCTACAATACAAGTGTAGTGTCTGTTTGTAAAACATATAAAAAGAACAGCTTCGATGATGAACTATATTTATTTATCTTGCCTCTTTTTACCGTAAGATCCCTGTAAAGCTATTTTCCTGAATTTGAAATTCTACAAGGATAAAATTGAATCAAACACCGTGATTCAATTAGAATTTATAATTTGATTGTCGTTTATCAAATTTGGAACGCAAATGGGAATTCGTTATCCATTATTAAGTGTTTTATATATTTTAATAAATGGAAATCGCTATCTGCATGCTTCAAATAAGAGCTATCTATTTCTATCGCTTAGCCTACTCCATATGGAGAGTAGGTACAGACTGCTGAGTGAATTATAAACCATCTACTCAGATAATATACGTTCAGATATATGTTCAAATACCTATATAGGGTACGCTGTCATCTTTGGGCGGGGGCACCAGCGTACCAGCCGGGACCATCCCAAGTAAAATTTAAATGTTGGTGGCAGGTAGTTTTAATAGCTTTAAAGTGCTACTGCTAGTTTACAAGGATTTCAGTAGTACAGGAGGACTGCGGTGTTTGTTTGAACGCGCTAATCTCTGGAGTTACTGGTCCAATTCGAAAAATTGTTTCACTAATAGGAAGTTACATTATCCTCGAAGATAGAAGATACTTTTTATCCTGGGAACGCGAGTGGAACCGCCGGGAACAGCTAGCTATATTTGGCAGTTATTTTGTTTTCCTAAGTATTCAGAATAGTTCGACATACTTCGACTCTGCTCCAAGTAAGCAGACCAGCTAAAATAACCTAACCCGAAAAGAGTTGCTAAGTTATCAGGTGTGTCGCCCTTATACCACAAAAAATTACATCTACAAGTTGTGAACATTTTCAATTTTCCATAGAATAAGTACCTAAGTATAAATCTAATGTAGAAAAAAATTAAGGATAATCTTTATTCGGATCTATCATCAGACCAGCTCTATGACAAATATTAATCTATTCAGTATTGTTATCATTGTGTTGTGTACATACCTACCTCATATTATCAATTGAATACCGGAAAGTGAGTCAAAATTTACTAACAAGATTCTAAACATACTCTAAGCTTGTAAAAAAAAAACAATTTTGACAAATTATACGCTTGTAAAGTTTTTTTACCATATTCCAAATTTGCATGATACTTTCAAGTTTGCAAGTTAAAGTCGTTCTTAGATTATTACACTTACGAAAATTTATTGCGATCAAAGGCTCTGAATTTATTTTTATAAATAAAAATAGTCTTTATTTTGGCACATCTAATCTGAGTCAGTATTTTGTAACTTGTATTTTTAACCCCCTGCGCAAAAACGACGGGGAGTATAAGTTGGACGTGTCTGTCTGTGTGTGTGTGTGTGGGTGTGTGTCTGCCTGTGGCCTCATAGCTCCTGAACGGATAGACCGGTTTTGATTTAGTTTTTTTTGTTTCATACTAGGTGACTTAATCGAAGTGTTCTTAGCCTAATATTTCAAGAAAATCCGCTCAGCCATTTGGAAATTATGAGTATATTCTCTAATGAGTTCCGGGGGTTCCTTTAAATTTTTAATTTTAGTTATAATTAAAGCAATGCATTTTGCCCAACTTTGCCAACAACCACCAAAAGATCATTTAAAATACTGGATGTCTGTCTTATATTTGTTTGAACATGCTAATGACTGAAACAACTCTACGGATTTTCATGTACAAACCAATTAAGCTTAGCTTAACGTTTCGAATAGGCTGTAAGCGGAAAAAGGCTTTGCCAATGTTTGTATGGGAAATAATATTTTTCTGATCAAATTGACTTATGCTTTTGGATACAATTACCTAATGACAAAAGTTCCAAAAGGTACCCCATTAACTATCCTTGTTAAGTACCGTAGTATTTTTTCGTCATTGAGCTTAGAGCATGACTATCTTACTGGCTTACTAAGTAATTTAGATGCCTAGGACCGTCGGATGGAAAATCGGACGGGCGGGCAGGATTGCCACAACAATATAGTTGTGTACGGAAACCGAAATAGACGTTAAAGAGTTCTTCAAGTTTAGTATTTCCCCCGATAGGTACCAACTGCAGATTTGAATGTTCATAAGGGACGGTGAACTGGACTCTTTGGACTGATGAATTGGACCGTGGCACCTTTACTTTTTACTTATCTATCTCTTTTCATAAAATAGAATATAGGTAGTAGTTTAATTTGCAGGTTTATTAGTTTCATCAAAAACGAACTTCGATTATTCTTTGGCCATTATGATTAGCAAAAAAGCATAAATGATTTATTTCAACATTGTTTTATTATAGATAAAAACCATGACGAGAAACACGACATCAGATTTGAATTTGCTGGAGCGATTCAGCAGTAGCACGAGCTCCACCCCCAGCACCGCAGCTAACAATGTGGGAACTGGTCCCAAGCCAAGTCATAACGGTAGCAAACGGCCTACACCACTCGTCATATATCCAACCGGTGAGAAATGTTTCAAGATTTTATTATGGTCATTAGCAATACTCATCAATTGACTTCCTTTTCTATTATAGAAATGAATCTCTGTTTTGTAATTGAAACCATATTTGCTAGATTAGATAACAACTCGTGGTAGAGTCAATTGCAATGTGTGACGTTTATAAGTTTGTTATCTAAACTGAATTTTGAGTTTGAGATAAATATGTATGTTAATGTATATCAGTCTGTATGTAAATGTATGGTAGTTTCAAAAAGATTTTGAAGGCATTTTGTACTGCCCTTGAAGAACTTAAAAACTACCTATTAACTCACTTCTTGACAGTAAGTCTTCAAGTTTGGAATCGTGAATAAAATAAAATGGTACTAGGTAGGTACCTAGTACCATTTTATTTTATTCAAGATTAAGGTACTAAACTTAGGTAAGTTTAGTCTCATTATTGAACCTAGTTATTGATAGCATGCGAATTTACAGAATAGTCCAATAAACATGATGATTGCCTCGTATTTTACATAAAGGTCAATATTTAATGAGTAGGCTTATTTAATACTGAACATTTTGTCGATACAAGGTGTCCACGAACCAATTACCCATAATGACGGTGACGCAAATGCAGGCTTTGTTATACCTACAGGCCACATTTTGTTCGCAGAGCGAGCCATGGGCTCACCCAGTCAGATTGACATCGTGACGTTGTTGACCCAGATAAACCTAACTATTCTATTTCATTATTCATCGGTCATCTCATCACTAACAACCCCGTGCAATAGTGAGATAGGGTATGGCTAGCTTTTGATTCCCTTTAATTCGTGTATGATAACAGTATATAACAAAGTATCTTGGCGGGCATAATCCAGTTATTATGTAAAGTCATGAAATACCAACGGATGCAATAAAAGCATAATATACGCCATATAATTCATATGTCTGCCGTTGTCCCTCGGTGGAACTAAACGAGACGAAGCTGCACACCACGCCAAGTCGACAGAAGGCATTGTAAATGTACAAAATAAATACATTATACAACATGTACCTACTGCCAAGGAAAGTCATTCCATGCAGGTGACGAGACAGGAACCCGCAAGTAGTAAAGACGTTATTTGTTTCCTTTTGGCACCAAGCAAGTATGAAGAGACAGGCATCAATTAGTTTACGTATACAGCGATGTGGGTAGGTTATGGGCTTAAAAATCAAAATATTCCTTTGTATTTACCCTTCCGACCTATAAAGGTTTCAAGAAGGAGTGATGGAAGACGTAAAATCATAGGTACATTTAGGTCCAGTTTTTTGTCAGGTGGGTCGCGAACTTCAAAATGAACCTAATAGCACAGAGTATATATATTGTGCTAATAGTTTTACTAATACTAATAATTCGATCCAACCGGACCTAAGTTTCCCGGGAAAACATTAGATCTCTCGAGACATGAGATAAAATGATAAAACCATAGGAAGGAAATTGTTTGGTATCGTTCTTATATTAGCACTTAGGTACATTAAAGGGTAAATAGTTAATTCGGATGTAGTGCTTTTCACCGTCTATTATGTAGGTATACATATTATTCTATCCTGTTTCGTTACAACTCCATGTTAGCGCCCGCGCTGTGCTATATTTTTACACGAGCTAATTCTGACTCGTGACTTCCCCACACGATGGTTAATTGATTTGCACGTTTTGTGTACCTACATTAACTACACAAATAAGCAACAACCTTAATGAAAAGTGCAAATATTTATCATTGCGTCAATCCCAATAAAATCCCTATTGTTAACTGTTTTCCTAACTTTATCATCGACAATTTGTGTGTACGTGATCACGTTGTTGGGAAGTTTTAAATAAACTTACAAAAACTAGATACCTAAATATATAGCTACCTATTTTTAACCCCTTGAAAACTTTGGGTAGGTACTCGGAAACACCGGGTAAAACCGAGAAGTTCTAAAAGATTAAGTGACATCGGGTAACGTCTACGATAACTATAAACTTTAATTAATTAAACTCGTTATTACTTAAAAGAAATAAATTATCCAGTTTTTATTTCTGTCGATACAATAATTCCTAAATAGATCGAATCGATAGAAATAATAGAGGAGATTTTTAAATGGCAACCCCATTTTTATTTACCCCTTTGTTTATGCACTACCCCGTGTAGATATCTACATATTTATAAGTAGCCAAGTAATGAAATGTTTCTCATTGTTTCAGTGACACCGGAATCAATAGTCGTACCAATAGTGTCGTGCATATTCGGGTTCCCTTTACTGGCGTTAACAGTTATATGTTGTCTGAGGCGGAGAGCGAAGTTAGCCAGGTAAATAAACGTAGCACAATGCGACATGACTTTCAAGAATTCATTCTAGCTCCAAAAAACAAAGACAAAAAACGTAAAAGCGATACTAATTATGATTAACGATTACTGAGTAAGCAAGGAAACGTTATTGATAAATTAAGCCGCAATGTTCCTGCAATTTGTTTGAAGCTATTTAACACCCATAAAAGTTATTATCAGTCACAAACAGTCTACAATGATGCATAGCAAATGTAATGCATAATTGTAGACTGCTTATATGTCATTCTGTAAAATTGAATATTATCAAAAGAAGAACAAGCATTGGTTACATAAATGAATCCCAGTAGGTATTCCTAGTTGTGTTAAAAATATCACTTTGCTTGGCATCGCTCCGCGTTAAGTAGGTCTTTCAAGATATGGCTGACTCAAGTACAGTACATAAAGTCTCCTCGCCCTATCTGGGTATAATAAAAGCCTTTCTGCTATGCTGACGTTCGTTACACGATGGATAATAAAGATTTGATATTTCTATTTTTGTCTTCGTATTTTAGTAGGTAAAGAATATTGTTTGCATCCAGGGAGCGAGCAAGACGACGAAATTGCGAGTTGGATCGCGGCGAGTTGTCAGTGGTGCGGATGTCTCCGGTGAAAACGAAGCCTCGGCCGGTGAGCCTAGTGCGCTCGCCTCGACCGCCGCCCACTTTAGAACTCGACACCGTGCTTGAGGAGCGATCAGATCCTGAACAAACTACATTATCACAAGTAAATAAAAAATATATAAGCCTTTATGACCCTTCATATTTGTAAACTGGATCCAAGCTAAATACACAAGACTGATCGATCTGAAAATCTATTATAATCCATGATCAGCATTTTAAAACAAATAATCAAAACAATTTCTATATTATAACCGGAAATGCTTTGTATTGACGTAAAACCCAACTTGTTTTTTTACTTACTAAATATAGACCCGTATTTGACCACAATCTCACCAGATGTGGCCACAAGCACACAAAACCTAGAAATGGGGAAGCCGCTTTTAAGCTATTTTTTTATTATTATTATTATTTGTTGTCTTATTTACCTTGAGGAAAAGGAACACAAGAACAATGGGCAGATATTTGTAGTGTGCTATCTACACGTTGAGTTTTCTGTCAAGTCCTAAGCCGTGTACAAAATATCGTAATTTCCCAACGGCCACGACCCGTTGTAGCTGACAAATTAAAAACACGTCAGAATGAGTCAGAGACTACAATGCTGTTTTGTATTTCTATCAGGTGGAAATTACACCGGATCGGGAAGTTGGTGCTATTCTTTTTGGCGCAGTGGGTGCAGTAGGGACCGCAGTCGCAGCAGCAGGGTGCAATCGTGATAGCTAGCGTCGGGGCTCTGCGCAGCTGGGGGCGCGCTCCCCGCTGTGGGCTGCCCTCACCAGCCAGCCGCTCGATGAAGACGATGCTGATGAAGACGACCCCACCGGAGATAGCTAGCAACTCGACGAGCGCTCCGTAGTCGACATCGGCGAGCGCATGAAACTCTTCCTAGACATTCCACTCCGGTTCTAATTACAATTAATCGAGCGCCAAGTCTTACTGGTCAGATGTAATTTATGACATAATATGTTGTAGTTGCCCAACCGACTCAAGATCGATTCGATAAGGTCAGGGTGAACTAGTAAATAATCAGAAGAGTCACACCGTGATATCAGCTTTCACGAAGATATTGAAAGACTACACGTTACACTTCTGGTGATCTTATAGGAAATACCTACCTTATTTACATGTGTACTTATCGCCAATTTTAAATATCATTACTATACTCATGTAAGACATCCTAATATGAGATTTAAACTAAGTATAAATTGTAACATCATTTCCTGGATTAGGTATGTTAATAATTTCATTAGTTTTTGAGAATCCACCCAATATTAGTAGGTAGGATTTTAGCGTTAAGGTAAACACTTTTCAATTAAACTTATTGTTTTTAATTAGTCAAGATTAATTATTATAGGAAACGACTTAAATTATCCAATGTCAAAGTCGTCTAATTAAAAGTTTTTTGAACAAAATCGCGCCAACAGCGACTGACTATTATGCAATCCGCCCTTGTAAAAAGTCAAGCTTTTAATGTAGAATGACCTAAATTTCGTGCTTGATCTAGATTCTAGGTAGGGGACTAATTATATTTGTAAATATAGATTTCATCTATATTTATTTATACATTCATAATGTGGACTAAGCACAATTTCGTTGTTAACCATTCAATTAAGATGTCGTGAAATATATACCTAAGTACCTACCTACTTTAAGTGCGTTGCACAGTAAACGAAAGTAGATACATATTTGTCGAGTAAACTATTAGTAGAATTAACATTTTTGAAGATGTAGAAAAGAAAAGTTAATATAAAGAATTCTGGCGAAATCCATCAGATCCCGCCATGATTCTATAGTCTAGGTAAAAATAAATGACCAACATCAAAATATAGGAACGTAACCATTAGAATACGTTTTATATTTGTATACAAATATTGCTATGGCTTCAATAGCATTCAAAGTAAATTAAAACCAGTTCAATTTTATATTGTGATCAAGAAAAATCTATTTCGATGGTAAAAATATTATTAAATTAAAAATTGGCGAGGAGCTTTGTAAATACAGGCCGGTAGACAGGGAAGGATTTGGGGATCTGCCCATGTTAGACATATTCATATTTCTAGGCGTTATTAATTTAAAGTATAGTGTTCAATAAATCGAATTACGTATCCTTTTAAGTATAAATATTGACTACGGACCTGTGTACATAATCACTTTTTATAGATTCTACACTCAAATAGATTTTAATTGGTTTGTGTTAGGTAACATTAAGTCTCAAAGGATTCAACTACTTAGTGCTTTAAATATCAATCATCTTCAACCTTGTATGTAAACTAAACCACACCTTACAATATGCATCGGATACAGTCAATAAAATAATGTTTTGCATGTTGATCATTGTTGTTATTTAATTTAATGAGTAATTCACCTTGACCTGCAAGTCCAGTTCGTGAGTCAAGGTCGGCGTTTGGAATAGTTTTCTGCGTAATCGACACCAACGCCTAAATTCCACCCAACACGTATATCATAAATATACATAAATACATTAATTTTAACAAAAATATTTTATATTACCTAAGTAAGTAATAATGAGTGACCCTGCCAAGTCGAGCATAAACTAGGTATTATGATTTCATATTCGATTTGTATTAATGGTACATTTCTTGTTTTGTTATGGAGTTTGTTTGATGGGTATCGGCATTCTGTCAGAGATATTTCACAGAAAACTATATTAGTCGCAAATCTTTCAGCACTAGGTAACTATAGTATTTTTTTACAATGTACCAATAGACCTGTATTTATCACCATCTTACCATATTTAATGATGATGTAGCCGAAGGTGATAAGCACACAAAGCCTATAGAGGTAACGGGCTTTCAAGTGCCGCTGTCGAATAGACCAAATTGCCCAACCACCGTGTTCTAGTTTTTCACAATCGTGATGTTTTCCTTTTAATCAACACAAACAAGGAACTGATTATGAAGATTAGTAATTAACTAAGATGTAAGTACCGCGTCCCTAAATTTAAGGGGAAAATAAGTAGGATAGGTTTTTTGTAGTAACATTACAAGTAAGTATTCTGCTGTCTTTTTGGCGGGAACTTGTATTTAACGAAATGCCACCAATATACTAAACACCTAATATAACTGACTATGTCTTGAAAGTGATTTATTAACATGATTAAACTTTTATGAAATATAACTTGACGAGAATAAAATACATGAAATGTATATATAAAACATTAAGCGATATGGTGGGTCCTGCATGACATTTACTTAAGCAAAAATATTAAATTTATTCAACCTTCCAATGTAGGATTTCAAAAAGTCGGAATCATCTGAATCAAATGAAATTATGTTTGAAATGTTAAATAATTTAAAGTAATTTTTTTCTGATAGTTTTAGAGCATTTTTTTATTAATGAAATGACTTACAAATTATAATGTTGTATTTTTTTAGGGAATTTTCTATGTAATTATGGCGATTTTTGGGGGCTTTTGGCTTGAGCTATAGGTGTAAGAATTTTTAGGAGTTGGCAACCCTGAGCCCTACAAGAATAAACTGAATATTTTTGTTATTTCAATAAATATGAAATGTGAATTAGTACCCACTTACTACCTAGTACCTACCTAATAGAACCTACGTACATAGTGACGGTTAATCGTACGTGTAGATACAATCGAGAGACTGCGGTTTGCATTCGCAATTAGGTAGGCAATAAACCCAGGGCTTTTATATTTAAACCAACATACTCACGACTAAATTATAAAACTGTTTAATGTTTTTATTAACCTTGATTTATAATTTTATTGTCAGCTTGGTCAACTACAATCATCTGGGTGAATACAAGATATCTACGGTCCTGCAATAATAATAAAGAATATCCACATACAGACCTATAATAATACCTATTAGAAGATATATACACACACACAGTCCTACAATAATAATACGGTACGGCCCTACAGTAGGTACGTAGAGTATCAGGGAAATATTCTTAGGAAACAATCTATATTATTTTTATATAAATTATAAACATCTCTACATTTAATGATTTTAAGGAATATAATAGGTATACCTAATTATAAAAGCCGCTTTCACGTTTTAATTCTTTGACGCCAATCATGATGAGTAGGTACGTTTGAGTAGGTACGTTACTAGCAATCTCAGCAATCGCAATAATTTAGGGGGCTCTTTTTATATAATTTAGGGATATTAATATTTGAAAATAGATTCTTTAATAGTTACGGTTATTACAAAAATTGAGCGGCTAAGTGAATAAATTGACCTAAACATTTTAATGGAATTCGTATAAGCGTAAATTTTAATTTACGTTTACAGACCCATCTCAAATTCCAACCCTATATAATTCAATATACATAGTGATTAATGTTATAATTGCAATCCGATGATAAATAAAATTAGATATGTAAGTAGGACCTTCGATAACAAAGCCCTTTTCAATCTAAGTAATCATTTTCATTCAGAACAATTCATTTCTTCAGTAGATACCTATATAATATATATTGTTAGGTAGGTACATAAACCACCTTAAAAGTTGTAGTTTCAGAGAGTTTACATAATGTATACCTATAACGTTCACTTTTAAAAAATGGGATCAGCGACGTCAAGGAACCGTAAAATATAAAATTATACTTTCTTAACATTCACTGAGCACCATTCAATTATTTGTAATAATGTCAATTGACCTTGCTATACTGTACGTATATAAAAATGTTATTATTGCGGAACTTTACTCGACCAGGCGAGGCGTGGTGGGTGGGTTTCATTTGTTTTTTGTTTACGTAATAGTACGGGGAGCACGGGAGACCGATTTCGGGATCCCATAAATCAATTTATACAATTAAATATTTAGTACTTGGTTGACCTAGCCATGCTCGTTTATTTTTAAACGACGTTTTCTAAAAATTAAACCTAGCTATATCGATTTATCTCCCCCAAAACCCTCTGCATACTAGCCGTTTCCGAGATTCAGGTTATATATAGGTATATGTACAAGAATTGCAAGGGGGATAAATACCTTGACTCATAACAAAAACAAATTTAAATTAAACGAAGATAAAAATAAATAAATAAACAATGAAAGACTATTTCCACCCCAAAGCGATCATCTGCTCTTTTAACCCCATGGGTTTGGGTTAAATACCCATTCTGATTAATGTTACTAATTATTTATGTCATAATGATGTGTTTTTTTATTTCCTTAATTTTGTTATATGAAATTATTTCAGCTGAAAAATAGGTAGCTCCGTTGTAAAATAAATAATTTAAACTTTTCTATCTTGATTATTTATGTATCTGTTTTACGTGTTATTTTATTTTGTTCACCTTGCTAAAGGAGGGTTATGTGCTAGAGACCTTTGGTAGAGACGCTTAATAATACGCATAGTGCATGTATGACGGACAATAATATGAACCTATGAATTCCCTAATAGGCTATTTACTATATACTTTTATAATAAAATAAAACTTGGGATTGAGGGTCTTTGAATCTCTTTATCTATGTTCTCAGAATGCTCTTGTTACTTCCTTACAATTATTTTATTAATCTGAAACCAAAAACAGCCCGCCAACTTGCCCTAAACTCTCTATTCATAATTTTTTTTATAAATTCATCTTCGATTTTTAAATCAGGCAAGGGTAAATAGTCATTCAGCCTCATCAATGATTGGCATAATATATCAAAATGCTAACACTTATTGTATATCTATTTACAATGAGTGAAAACTTAATACACATCATACAGTACTTGATATCAAGATAATAACAACCTTTAAAATTTTCAAAGTAGCTATTATAAGAAATGACTATATCCAGTCCGCAACGAATAGATATTTCAGAAACTCACGAGATGACGGTTCATTCAAACAATCCTACTACAAAACATCTGCTGTAGTGTGGTGACCACAAATTATTAACCGAGTGACAAGGCCAATTCACGACTGGAGGTAGCTTAAATTGCGTGCCTACGCGTGCGCACGAGATCAATACAAAGTGTACCTATGCCTGCATCATGCGTGTTGCTTAAATACATAAATCGAAACATTTAAATAATGGCAGAATTTTTAATAGGCTAATTATATACGTGAATGAGGATACACTAAATGTTAGAAGTGCCGGTCCAATATTTTTAGTGTGTAAATTGTCTATAGTTTGTGATAATTTGTGTTTGGAATGAGGTGAGTTATACGCTATAATTTATTATATTATACGCTACTTCTACCCTGTTGTTTTACCAGCTTTCCCGAGTGATTTTAGAGATAATAAAAATCTTTGTCAAGCATTGACGTATCCTCTATAGTGCCAAGATTCATACAAATCGAAAGACTTTAGTCTAATAAATATAATGGGATAGTAGGATTTTATCTAAATGCACTTTATAGTACCTACTATCTAATATTTAACTAAAATAAAAAAAAAACATTTAACTGCTTTAAAAATAAACTTGTAGGTATGTAGGTACTTCTATTGATATATATAAGTTTACGTGTTTGTTACGTGTTACTACATAAGTTTGCTATAAAGAGTTATTAGATTTACATCAGTCAGTCTCTAATGTCTACCAAAGGGCAAAAGGCACTAAATTTGTAGGTAGGTTGAATTGAGTAGGTAAGGAACATGCACATATAGATACTTTCCTATTTAAAATATATATTACTCAGTACCTATGTAAGTAGTTGTTTATATTTTTTCTTCATAAAGGCTAATCTTTAGTAAGCGCATCGATTGCATACGGATAGACCGATTTGATTGAATTATTTAATTGGAAAATATAAAGTTCGATAAAGAAAATCTGAAAGGGGTTTTTTCTATAGGATTTTTGTATGAACTTGAAATTTGGTCAGGACAACGTGTCTCTCTAGTTAATAATACCTATTAATAAATAGGTATACCTACCTAACCTAGTAGGTTAGCGTATCTACTTGTTAGTTGGTCATTGTAAACGAAAGTGCATTGTTGTGTTTTTCTCTTGTTTTAAAACGCTACCATGTGCGGTATTGAGTTCCAATTTCAAAATGAACTGGACACGCTTTTGCAACAACTCGACCAGTTTCAAGACCATCATGTGGAAGTTGGCACGCAGATATCTGTGTGTGTAGGTATGTACCATTCCTATAAACACGTAATTTTGCAACTCTGTACGTATACATCTCAGATAGGTAGGATATAAAACACTTTAATATTTACCAGCTTTGCGCCCTGCAGGATAATAGATAATAGATTATATATAATCTCCAGAGATGCACGGCACCGAAAAGTAAAGACTCTTTGGCTGTAGGTATTTATATATATAAATAAAATTATATATAAATCTATAAATATGTACGTTATTCTAGGCATAGATATAGTTGATATATATTTGTTTTTTTACTTTTCTAATAATAGGTACAGGGCTATATTTAGCAGGTTATTTTTTGATACTTTAGCTAAAGTTTCGGTGGAAAGAAATCATAAATCATCAAACAACTTTTACAAAATAACCCCATTTATGTCATGATGTAGATACCTACCTACTACCTATACCTATGACAAAGAATAACCTATGATATATACAAAAAGTACAACTACTGTCTCTTTTTCCGTTTTTTAATAGATTCGAACTGTTTATTGTATCTATCTTTTTACTACATCAGAAAAAATAATAATAATAAGTAATAAATAAATACCACGAAGTACCGAATCCATGTTTCAGTTATGATTCTGAATATGTTTACAGCCAAATACAGCGCACTTCCAAGACATTCCGATCGATCAATATAATCTACATATAAAAAATATTATACCTAATAGGTAGGTAAGTAGTGCGTACAAATAGCTTCTAACATATGCGAGATAGTCAGCTAGGAATTAATGTCGAAGCATAAGTACGTTGCGAAATTCGTGTTCCCAGTTCTATTGAACTCTTCGTCAATGAACTGCACAGATAAGTAAACAAAAGCCGCTTCACGAAATACAACGAATTTATACAATAGTGCACGCTAAACTATAATCAAATCTTTTTGATACTTTCCATATACCTAACTAATCCTACTAGTGCTACTTAATATTATAAATGTGAAAGTTTGTGAGTGGTGTGTATCTGAGACCCTAGATTAGGTAACACTTAGGCTACTTTTTATCCCTCGGGAGCGCGGGTGAAACCGCGGGACAGAAAGCTAGTCATAAAATCCATACTTAATACCCACATTTTAATTCTTGGTTTAACAATATGACGTCATTTATGAAGGTAGTAAAATGTTTATAAAGACGAATGTGCAGTGCCTGCACAAACCCAAGGGTTTTTAGGTACTAAGATTATGTAAACCTAATATAAAACAATTAAGTAAATAAATAAAATCTACAAACTAGTAAAGCCTTGGTTAATTAGAGCCTTTAGTGAGAGCATTGTTTGACACAATAGATACCTAGTTAGCGGTGACTCAAATGTTATTGTATTTGGGTACTATTATCAAGTTATGACTTGCAATTTTAATCTATCTATATATATATATATATATATATAATTGCTCTTCTTGTTTATATACATATAATCTGAATATCGGAAACAGCTCCAACGATTTTCATGAAATTTTGTATGCAGGGGGTTTCGGTTGCGACAAATGGATCTAGCTAGGTTTCAGTTTTAGAAAACACGATTTACCAAAAAAAAACGAACAAAGCTCGGTCATCCAGGTACTATTAATAACCTAGTCACTTTTTAACTGTTCAAGTAATTTAAACCAAGGCGCTTACAGAGTCTTTAAAAAAACAAAAGTCACATGAACGATTTCGAAAGGAACTTTTGTCACAATATGACCTCCAAAAAATACCTATTAATATCTAAAATACGTTCGAAATATTTTAAAAGCGAAAGATTGGCATTACTGTTATAATTAATTGCACTAATACCTATTATAAATGCGAATGTTTGTGAGTGAGTATGTTTGTTACTTCTTCACGCTCAAACGGCTAGACCAATTTCGATTAAATTTGGTATGGAGTTAACTGACACCCTGGATTAACACATAGGCTACTTTTAATCCCTAGGGAACATAAGATCCCTCGGGAACGCGGGTGAAACAGCGGGGTGGAAGCTACCACGAAGGATAATGCATGTTGGTAATGGAGGTACCTAAAAGTATGCCGATGATTGCATCATGAATCAAGACAACATAATTCTTATTGATTACCTACTATCAAGCACAGAAGTTGTTTTTTCCACGGTAGTTAGGTACATAATATGATAAATAGGTAGGTACTTACCCTTATGTTTAAAAGCATTGTATCCTATAGGATACAATGCTTTTAATAACCAATATGGTGTATACACCATATTGGTTATTAGGCCAAATAGGGATTAAGTATATTGGTGTAGTTACAAGTGTAAGCTAATCAGCCAGGTCAGGACCAATGCACGACAGATGCCCGCTGAGACGAGTGGCAAGTATTCGTTCGAATAGATTGCCAACCTCGTCCAACAGGCGGTACGCAGAGGGAGAATCTGCGGGTCTGCCTACCTTCTTCTAGAGGACCAAACTTGCTTCCTTCCAGGCCGTGGGGAACGTAGCATAATGGAGGCAGCTGTTACACAACCGCCTCAGCCTGTCCCCCAAAGCAGCCAGACTTAACACCCACACTCGATCCGGTATACTGTCGGGTCCTGGTGCGGTGTTTCGACGTTTCAAGCGGCCAACGGCTCGATCTAGCTCCCGTACGGTCACTCACACCCCATCTTGTCGTGCCACACCCACGACGATGGGGGGTGGACTGAGGGACCCGATCTTCCCAGAAGGTTTGGATCTAAGGTTTCTGTCAAAGGTGGCACCCATGACCTGAGTTTACCCAGAACCATTTTATAAGGGCGCTCCCACGGTTACCTATTAAGGTCCCTCCAGGATCTCAGCCCAGCACCGTTTCTTGACGTCTGAGATGGCGATCTGCATTGCAACTGTAGCCACTCGATACTCCCTGTAGAGACTGGCTGTCTCCTCGGCAGTAGCTCACCTTCTTCTCCGGGCTCTTGTGTACAGGCGGCGTCTCCGCAAGCAAATCGAGCGAATTTGAGCGATTTCTGTCGACCACCAATACACTGCCCGGTACTTGGAGCGACTGGATCGCGGCATGGATGCATTGCAAATTTACATCTTCGTGCCGGGGAACCAGTTTCCGGATCGGACGGAATCTCCGGCATTATCCGGCCACGCCACAACATTGGCAGCGGCCTTGACCATAGCCGCTAGAGATACCGACGTTGCGGAAGATTGCTTTCATGGCGGCTAGCATTAGTGAAGGGACGGCGAAATACTTGAGGATGTAGCGGTGGTCTGATAGAGTGACCACCTTCTCTGCGACTCGCAATCTTTTTTCAACTCAATCACTTTAGTTCATTGAAGTTAACCTAACAATATTACCCAGTTATAATGAGGTAGTTATATGCACAATGAGGCAATTGTCTATTTCTACTATTTACATAGTGCATTGTCACAAACCACAGTAGCTTAGATAAACTAAATGGATTTAACGTACGTACTGTGTATACCTACCTACCTAACATAATATCTTGTATCAACATTGTACGCAGCCTACCTATAGCTAAAGTGCTAATTGCCTCCATTGTCAACTGTACATGCTGCCCACCGTCAAGGTATTCCGACCTTTGACAATCAGATTAGACGTAGACTACGTGCAATCATTAGACTTAGGTAGGTACCTGTCTAATTCATCAGATGATTGAGCTGTGGTTAGAACGTGGGAAGATCAAAGATTTTAAACACCTTATGGATAGGATTAACAATGAGAATAATGAAAATTCTACTCAAAACTGTATTGTTTGAGTGATTACAGATGCAGTAGAGCCGTTAACACTAATGGCGTGTTCAGACGACACGCGCCAAACACGCGTTGAGCCTGCCTTAGGCGGCCCTGTTCAGATGTACTCGCGAGTTTGCCGCGCGCGTTTTGTGGTAAATTGCTACACGGCTAAACAAAGCGGCATTGTACGTGAAACCGCGCACAAAATCGCACCTTCGGACAGGGTCTTACACCCGCGCACGCCACGCCATTTTTTTACGGAATGAAATAGTCTCATTAGTCATTCATATTTTAGGAATAATTGAAGGAACTAATTAAATTAAATAAAACAGTCTACTCGTATATATGTATTATTATATATTCAGACTTTTCTACAACTTTTTCATGATTTTTTCTTATGCTTTGTTTTACATGTATGATAGGGTAGTATTAAGACAATCGACCCTTCTAAAATAAATTAAAAATACGACACTAATTTATGTCGCTTAATTTAACTGCGATTCCTAAAGAGTTGAAGCAGAATAATTTGTGTACTTTACTTCTTTCGGAGTCCTATCTAAGGGAATTGTGTAATAGGTACTATTTTTTTCCTATTGCTCAATCAATTAGGAATACAACACTGCGTATACGACATTACAAGCACAAAGTATCACAGTTTCAATGGACGGACGGAAAAAATCCTCGACGTAACTTCAATCAATCAAAACAAAAACTGTAATGGTCGTAATTGTTTTTGAGATTGTCTTTCAAGCTCAAGGCTCAAGTTTTTGGTACTTTAAATGTAATATTTGTGACTTGATTACAGTAGGTACAGTCAATCATTACAACACTGGTCGAAGCGCGGGCGCAAAGCGTGTGCGTGGCGTGCGCGTAGCGTGTGCAGGTGCACAAAAATTACTTGATGATGACGTGATATGAATTGTGCTATTAGTTAAATTTTCCTAGCTTCAATCCGCTCCGCTTTAATAGACAGGCAGCCTTATAGTAGTTAACACCTACACCAAAAAAATAATCAGTTTTAGATACCTACTTCAAATGGAAAGAGCTGAAAGATTTTATAGTCATTTAAAATTCATTATTTATGAACGTAACAAGCTTTCGACGGTTATTGAATGATATATACTTAATACTGATAGATCAAAAGCTTTTTAAAATTCATAACATCGTGGATCCATAGCGTCACAAAATCCTACCCATTGAATATTTTGCACAAAGAGATCATCAAACGACCGGTCGAGCTTATATTTCAGATGAGAAATTACACGAACTCGTGGTGAATAGTAATGATCGCTTTATGATCGAGGGTTCATAATTTTCTCACACTTGTTCATTTCGGATGTCGTCTATTATGCACGTTGCACTGATAATCACAAAAGCCTTCAGATATTAGGTGACGGTCACTCTCATTTGCAACTCGACACTGGTGTAAACATAAAGTTACATAATAAATTATTTATTATTTTATATGGTTGTGGACACTTACTATGATTTTAGCATAGGTACCTATGTAGGCACAGCTTTATAATAAAGAGTTCTTCAAAAAGGCGTCAAAATCTCTTCAGGGTCAGGATCGGTTACACATTTTTTATTCATAAAAGCAATGAAAATCAACAAAAAAAAACAAATATTTGATACTTCAGTAAAAGGAAAAACCTAATTACGAGCGACGTTTTATCGGCATTGGTATTCCTCCCATTTCTCCGTTCACGTTCAAGGAACATTACGTGTTAGAAAGATTCCGGAATTTTTACTAATGAAGATTTCGTATTTTTTATTTTGAGGTCATACCATAATACTTCTTTCTGTTATGCAAGTTGTTTTAGGGAGAATGTTAAAGGGTTCCGTACATCAAAAGGATAAACGGAACCCCTATAGGATCACTCGTGTGTCTGTCTGTCTGTCCGTCCTTCTGTCACAGCCATTTTGCTTCGAAACTACTGGACCAATTGAGTTGTAATTTAGTACACATAAAATATATGAAAGTCGGTGACCCCAACACGGACGTGTAATGTAACACTTTTGGGGGGTAAACTTCAAAATTAAAAAAAAGTTTTATGGTGTGACATATCAAATGAAAGGAATCGTTGTAACAAGAAGAAGAAGAAGTTTTTTTGAAGTTATTTAAGAAAATAGGCGAAAATTGACCATCCCGAAAAACTAATGGGCCAAAAATTAAAAAAAAAAGCAGAAAATTATTTACTTATAGATTACAGGAAAACCTATAAGAAGTTTATGGTATTTAAAGTAAAATAGGAAATTACGGAACCCTCGGTGCGCGAGTCAGACTCGCACTTGTCTGGTTTTTATTCCGAATATATACAGTATATTCATCGGGAATGCGGGTAAAACCGAGGGGCTGAAGCTAGTTAGCTAGCACAAACAATCAGTTTGTTATGTTTCAGGGATGAAGTATAAGAGGAAGCAACATGAGATGGTCAGTATACTTCATCTTCATCGGGACGGTGAATGCTTTTGATGCTATCAAGTTTTTCGATTTTTGGACTGATTTATTTCGACCGCTCCCAAGAAACCCAAATGAAGGTTTAATTCCTGACAACACCCCGCAAAATCAGGAAGAATTCGACTTTATTGTCGTAGGGGCAGGCTCAGCCGGTTGCGTTATAGCAAATCGGTTGACAGAAATATCTAAATGGAAAGTGTTACTAATAGAAGCTGGAGGCAACGAAAACTTCCTCTCCGATATACCAATATTGGCTCCGTTTCTTTCCTTAACTCCTATGAATTGGGGCTATAATTCGGAACCAGAAAAGAAAGCATGCAAGGATTTAAGAGGAAATGTATGTTTTATGCCGCGAGGCAAGGTACTCGGTGGAAGCAGCGTGTTAAACTTTTTAATATATCAACGGGGACACCCTGATGATTATAATGACTGGGTTAGAATGGGTAACGAAGGTTGGAGTTACGACGAGGTGCTACCATATTTCAAGAAATCCGAAAACATTGGTATTTCCGAATTGAGAAATTCCTCATATCACGGAAGAGGAGGATATTTAGATATTGAATATGCTCCATTTCATTCTCCGCTTGAGAGACTGTTTAAAAACGCTGGGGAAGAGCTCGGTTATGAGTGGCGGGACCCAAACGGAGAAAAGATTATCGGTTTTTCGAAGCCTCAGGCAACAATGAGAAAAGGTAGGAGATGCAGTACATCAAAAGCATTTTTGGAACCGATTCGTTACAGACGAAACTTGCAAGTTACTAAATACAGCACTGTAACGAAAATTTTGATAGACTCGCATACTAAAATAGCTTATGGTGTGGAGTTCTTGAAACATAACGTAAGGTAGGTTAAAAATATTCAGTAGTACCATAATAATATTTAAAAGACAGTTTGATGATAATAATCATCGCATAGCCTAAACCGTAAAAGGACGATCTTACATAGGCGACGGCACAGCGAAATACAACTACATAGGTATAATAAATTATTTGTTTTTCTATTATATAATTAAATTTTAATATTGGGTATATTAAAATTTAATCTGTAATTTAATCTATCGGCAAAAATTACAAATTAGTCACCATCTATTATTCTGGTCAGCAATATAAAAAAATGTGTTCAGTAAATCATATTAGCCAGAAGATTAAAACAAGTATTTTAACAGCATTTCATTCCTATACTTACTTGAAGATGATGATCCATACTGAATCAATTTATTTATTCCCTCCAGGAAACAAGTTCGAGCTCGTCGTGAGGTGATAATGGCAGCAGGAACAATAGGTTCTGCCCAACTTTTAATGGTCTCAGGAGTGGGCCCTAAAAATCATCTACAGGATCTCAACATCAAAACCCTGGTCAATCTTCCTGTGGGAATGAATCTTCAGGATCATATCACGTTCTCTGGAAATGCCTTCATAGTCAACGACTCTAGTCTTTGCATTAATGATGTGAGTGTGTACGCTTTATTAAACTCAAAGTTAACGTCTTATCGTATTCTTTAACAGAATAGGTACTTGTCAAGATTTCTACGTAGGGCCTTTAGCGAGTAAGCCTTAAATTAGTCAGCCTGTAATTAGCCGTCACACTGGACGCTTTCGTTCATACAATAAATTCATTATATCGAATTTGTATGCTAAAAAACGTTTCCACGGTTTTCCCAAGTTTGACTACGTACCTACTTCAAACAGTGACGCATGTGAATAACAAACATTTTAAAATTATATTGTTTCAGCTAAAGGCTGCGTCACCGTTCGCAGCTGCAGCTTATGTTACTGGGCGAGGTCCGTTGACACTTCCCGGCGGGGCTGCGGGCTTGGCCTTCATACACACTAACTACTCCGACGACCTTGCCCCAAGCAGGCCCGACGTTGAGCTGGTGATGGGCGCCGGCTCACTAGCTGGAGATCTATTAGGCATACTGCGATCTTTACTCGGTAGATAACGAATTCAATATAAAATAAATTAAAACAAATTAATAAATTACTGCAAATTTTGCCTATCGTATTATTAGGGAATCGTTTCACAACGTGCAAAAGGTCACAGTGTTTCAAAATAATAAGACATAAGTAGTAAAGCGGACGCGGACGGGACTAGGTATTTCATAGTTCTTATATCTAACTATCGTTTTGGGCGCGTATAAAATTGTGTGACGTCATACAATCCGTTACACAGAAATTTAAAAGCGCGTCCGAAAAGCAATGCCCTGCGAAGTTCAAATTAGTTGTACGAAAGTATCAGGACCGATAATGTAGATAGCCCAAACCGCGCATCTATTTATCTATAAATGGTACGATCACTAACATTTTGGTTATGATGAACGGCAGCGCTCAACAAAATGTATGTAGGTACTCTTTGGTGCTCAAACATTGCTTGACACAGACAATATAGATAATAATAGGTATAATCCGTTGCACATTGCACACTAGATACACTATAACTTATCAAATCATCATAATAGGGAATATGAATGATATTTTTTTTGCTTTAATAAAAGCTCATTCATTTAAGAAGCAGTACGGAAAAAAATATATTTCGAATAAATATAAAAATAACCGAGATATAAGCCATCAAAGATTTATTCCCATCTCTTTCTAGCAAAACAGAATTTAGCATGGAGTTTATATGCCGTCATAGTATATGACGTCACGTAGGTAGTATGTCCGATCTCTCTGTCTAATCGCTTTCTAATTAGTAGTGCTTATATCTTCCGTGTTTCTTGGCCGATTTTGAATTTCACTTTTTAACATCTTTTTTACGGTATTTTCATATTTTGTTAAGAAATGCGATAAAAGAAAAATCATGCATATCCCCTATTGCTATCACATTGAAAGCCCCTTTTTTTCTGTATGGGCCAGTGTTTGATCACAATCTCCTAGGTACCTAACTACATAAAGCCTAGATGGGGACTGACTGGCTCTTCAGTCTTCAGTGCAGTTGTCAGAACACACCGGTGGCACGGTGGGTGCTTGACGACAGATTTCCAACTTGAAATAACTTAGGAATAACTGACTATAATAGATACATTTCAGGAGTAACTGATGAATGGTATTGGAAAGTCTACGGCTCTCTTCCGATTAAAGTGAGGCAACGCACCTTCAGTATCAACCCCGTGCTCATTCGGCCGCGCAGCATTGGCCGACTTATGTTAAAAAGTGCAAACTTTTCCGACCACCCGAAAATTCAACCAAATTATTTTGATAATCCTGATGACTTGAGAGCGCTAGTGGAAGGAGTTCGGGTGGTGAGTGGAGTCTAGAATTATACCTAGTTACAAATTGCTACTACCGATTGCTGCTCTGTGTGTTATGTGAATTCCTAAATCGATGAATCGATCGACGAGAAGAAATAATTTATGGTTTATATTTATAAGTTCCTACCCTATGGTTTATTGCGAATAGAAAATTTACCTAAATCAATCAGTCAATGAGGTAAAATTATGTTAATGAACAGAAGTTAATTTCACTGACTTTTATTAGTTTACGAATTATGTTTTAGGGCCTTATCTTATCACACAAGCGTCTTCAAAGTTACAAACTAAGTAGAGATACTAGGTACGTATTTCAAAGCAGAGCGATCGCGCAGCGAACGTAGTACTTATTATATTCCCTTTGGCGCAGCGAATACCTTTACTAGCTGACCCGGCAGACGTTGTTCTGCCCTGAGAACAAAAAAAACTGGGACCTAACTACCCCTACCTTTTTTTTTTTTTTTTTCGTGGGGAAATCCTCATAGGATACCCAGCCGCCCCGGGGGGAGCAACCAGGTTATGCAGGACTCGTACCGGCTAAAACCCCACGGTGGTCGCCATCTGCGCTGTAGAGGGGGGCGGGTTCTCATACAGAACGCATACTCACTCCCCCTCCACGCGCGGCGCTAGATAGCCCGTCCCAGGGGAAGTGTGATACTTCCCCCCAGCACCCTCGCTGTGCTATCGCACGATGGATCGTGACCACGACGACCCATCGTCCTCCTTGGGATCGCTTCTGGACGCACAGGGCCCCCGCCCCGATTGCCCACGACCCCAAAGGTCCCCGATTAGTCGCCTTTTACGACAGGCAGGGGAACACCGTAGCTGTTATTCTGAGCCCCAGCTACAGGGCAGGAGGGCCGTGACGAGGCACGGCTGCGCCTCGACAGCGTCGTCTCCCGGCGGGATCGGCCCTCTCCCGATCCCGCTCAGCAGCCTCCTTCTGGACCATTACGGTCTCGCAGAAGGAGGCTACGGCCTTCCACGCCGTATCGCCGACACGACTGCTGGCAGGGACAGATTCCGTCCGATCCGGCCGACCAGGATTCGCCGCTCCGGTTCCCACGCGGGAGAGTATGCGTAGCAGAATCCTGATCGTTTCCACCACAGTGGAAGCAGGCCGCCGTCGCTTCACGTCCGATCTTACACAGATAATCGCCGAAGCACCCGTGGCCGGCGAGTATCTGTGTGAGTCTGTAGGTGAGTCGTCCACCCTGTCGCTGCATCCAGGCTTCGAAGACTGGCAGGACTGCCCCGACGACGCGTTTGCGCGCAAACCGCTCCTCATGAAGCCTCGCCCGCCACGTCGCGAGTGCGATAAGTCGCTCCTGCCGTTTGATCGCCTCTTCTGGATCGCCTCCACCGCTCTGGCGGACGATGCGAATCGGGTCATAGACCCTCGCATCCATGTCCGCCAGCATATCCAGCGGCGGAAAGCGAGCCAGAACTGTTGCCGCCTCAAATGATACGGTCCGGTATCCTCGTACGATCCGTAGGGCCATTCTTCGTTGGACGCTGTAGACTTTCGTCCTGCAGCGTCGGATGGCCAGCCTCTTCGCCCATACGGGCGCCTAGTAAAGGGCTACGGATCGTATGACCCCCGCATAGAGGCGGCGAACTTCCTCCCTCGGTCCCCCGAGATTGGGCAGCAGTCTGTGCATAGCACCCGCTACCCTCTCGATCCGGGGGACTAGGCGATCAAAGTGCTCCTCGAAGCCACCTACCCTACCTCTACCTATCCTACCTTCCCCTACTTACCCCTACCTACCTACAACTACCTATTTACCTAACTATTTTCCACCTAACTTGTTTTTTCTGTACTAATTTTGCGGAGAGTCTCACACAAATTTCCACCCCCTATTTTAGGGGTTGGGAGAAGATTTCCAAAAATAAATAAGGTATTTTTTGTTAGTCACAAATAGTCCGCATACCAATTTTTAGCATTCTACCTTGAAAATTGCGGAATGCTCCATACAAACATCCACCCCCCATTTCAGGGAAGTGGGGGTTAGATAGAGACAAAAAGTAGCCTATATCACTCTCCATCCCTTCAACTATCTCTACTTAAAAAATCACGTCAATTCGTCGTTCCGTTTTGCCGTGAAAGACGGACAAACAGACACAACAGACACACACACACTTTCCCATTTATAATATTAAGTATGGAGTGGTATGGATGCCTTTGGCGAATACCTTAAGGCGATACCTTCGGTTGGAGCGCGAAATTCAAATTTTATCACGTTTTTGTTGACGTATACGACTATTTCATGAAAATGTTACTAATATACCTTGGAAGAATATGTTGATCATTTCTTTAGTTATTAATCAGTAAAAATACTACCATTCTTGTCGCAAATAACATGTTGATAACTGAGTTGCAATTTGCAAAAAAACGTGATAAAATTTGAATTTCGCGCCCCAACCGAAGCCTCCACCTTAAATTATTATACACTATAATAACTTGTAGGTAGGTAGATATTATTTACTTTATGCTATAACTAGCTATAGTCACTCCAAAAATTTCAAAATAAGTTTATAAGCTACGACCACCAGATTTTTTTCGGGACTAGCTGTATCCCGCGGTTTCACAGGCTTCCTGGAATAAAAAGTAGCATATAGGAAAAACTACTAATTGACAACATAATTCCGTACATAGCGTGAAGAACTTGATAAGTCCAAAATGGCAATTTTACAGGGCAGCGATTTTAAAATTTGTCATTTTCTCTAAAATCCGTTTTCATCTTGAACTCATTTATTTTTAATTGCGTTCCACAATGTGTACACCTTAGGTGGTCATTATGTACTAGGTATTACATACATTGTGGATCCTGTCGGGCACTGCAACATCACTAGAAAGGTATAGGAGAGAGGAGATATTAATGGTCTACAAATTATATACTGGTTAAATTGTATCTATATTAATATTTCATCTAAATAGCTTGATTTATGGATAATTTTATGTGATCTTTCAAATTATTTTACGTATTCTCGTAAAATTTGCTTATTTTGTAAAATTAGACTTATCAACTTATTCGCCTTATTATAGTACTCAAACCAGTAAAAACATTGTTTAATTTAATTCCTAAAAATCAGTTTTTTCAGTGTAATTGAAATTTCTAAATTGATTTAAGAGTAATAATATTTTAGATGGATTTTCAAATATGTTTAAGTTTTTCTTTCTTAGTATCTTATTATTCTTTTTTATGAAATTTTGCACGTAGATTATGATAATTATTATTATGGAAAATATAGGGCACTTAATATATTCTTCGGACATTATTTACCATTACATTATAACACAAAATAATGATAATTTAAATACCAGGTGTAAGGGACAGCCTACTGAAAACTTTGGGAAAAGGTTACACTGAATGCCTTTAATAACACTTTAGAAATCAATTATGTCAGAATGAAGTCACGGTTACAGATATCGTATTTTTTGAGCGTGCAATGTAGGTACGTTACAACGCTATCGCACACAACTCAAATTATAGCTGCTTGAGTCTTGCATATTGATTTAAATTTTGATTTATATTGCAGTTGTATGTCTAAATTAGTGGTTACTGTTTATTTATTTTTAAATCAGGTTTAGTTAGACTTGTATAATGATTTTATAGTATTTTGTAGTAATTTCTGAAAAAAAAATCGTATACATGAAAAGATCGACGAAGTCCATAATCATGAATTGAATCCATGGAATCAGTTTTCGGAAGGCTGTCTCTTACACCCGGTCTTTTTGTTAATTTCTAATCTATAGAAAATGTACATATAAGTGTTTTGTTCTTTTTTAGATAGAAAAAATTATTGGTACAAAGTCATTCCAGCGGTACAATACTAAAATCCATAACGTCCCTTTCCCGGGTTGCGAAGATCTGCCGTTTGACTCCAATGAATACTGGGAATGTGCCATTATGCAAACATCGATCACATTAGATCACCAGGTACCTACCGACCACCCTGCTTAATTCCACTAACCCAATCCTAACTATAGGTAGGTACACAACCTAACCACAAATTAATAGCCAAGTCTACAAGCCAAGTAGGTACCTACTGCCTATAGCGAAATTATAAGTTATGTGAATGCCTGCCTAGCAGTGGCGAAGGGTCCATACAAGCCGATTCCCATCGGCTTACCTTTTAGGAATGCCAGTCCCACATTTTAATTATTTCAAAGCCACTTTTAACATAGTGGTTATGTGTGGTGTCTTCTCTATACGTAGCAGTGGCGAGGGGTGAAATTATGGCGAGGGTAAGCCGTTAAAAAAACACCGATGATTTTATAATTACAGTGTATTTTAAGCATGATAAAAGTGGCTATGAAATGTTGAAAATGTGGGACTGGGATTTCTAAAAGGTAAGCCGATGGGAATCGGCTTGTATGGACCTTTCGCCACTGATACGTAGTAAAATACCTCAGTGACTAAAAAAAGATAAAAATGTAATTTTCAATAAAAATATCATTTTCAATAAAAATATCCCGAAAACTGATTTTTTTTCCTCTGGCCGGCTCTTTCATGTTTGGATTGGGTACTTAGATATCATTTCTAGAATTCATTTTTTTTGTAAAATAGTAAATACAACACTACATACAACCACAAGATGGATAGTCGAATACCGGTTTAGAAGTTTACTTTGCTGAGAAGAGTCGACAATAAACTGGGCAATTACTCATTCATTATCACTTTATCCAATCAAAGAATTTACCTACCTACCCATTCTTACAGGTGGGTACTTGTAAAATGGCCCCAGTGGGTGACCCAACTGGAGTGGTGTCGCCGAGACTTCAAGTACACGGTGTGCGAGGTCTCAGGATCGCAGACGCATCAGTCATACCGCGCATTCCCGCTGCGCATACGCATGCTCCTGTTGTCATGATTGCCGAGAAAGCTGCAGATATCATCAAAGAAGACTGGGGAATATCTTTTGCTAAGAAAAGAGGCTGAACATTGTACTCGGTACGCTCACCCTAAGCGTATGAAAAGGTCCGCTTTGTCAAACCAAACGAACAGCCTAGCTAGGTCATATTATAATTTGTGCAATGCCCATTATCTACGTGAGGAGATTTACAAGCAAACACAATTTTGTGTGACTAATTATACCAGAACGAGAAAAATAAAATAAATCCTCTGCGCCAGTAGGTACTTGTTAACATAACATTTACATAATTTTCCTTCGTCTAAAAATAGTAGGTATTTGCATTACTAACTAAAAACTTATCGGTAGGTAATTCCCGTTAATTTCCACTCTGAGAGATTGATTTTTCTGGTTGGTCTTCACTCTAAAGACTTCAAAAGAACCTAGTCATGTTAAATACCAAAAAAAATAGTAATATTTTTATAATTTAGATTAGGGATTATTACACAGGTATTTATTTACCTGCCTTTACTAGTTTGGATTTGAATACTATGAAATTACATAAAGCTTGGCTAAAAAAATGTAGAGAAGGTACGCCAATTGTTATTGTATGTACTTGGATGACATAACGAAGTGTGTTATGCGCTGAGTTTATAACCGTCACCCCGTATTATTGCGAACACCGATAGTTTACAATCCATCTCGCGAAATTTTAACCGTCGATACATTGTGAACTGTACCATACTGCTCACAAATCACAATACAACGTATCAATTTTCGATAGTTCATTATATATCCATATCAAACCGTTAACTTGTGAACGAGTAAGATAGGCTATATTTTAGGTGCGATGTAAAAAAAACACGTTTAAACACGTCGATAGCTTCTTTCCAACTGTCCGCATGAAAAGTTTCAGTATATATTGTAGTCTTTGAACAGTTTGCGGCAAACTGACTTACCAATATATAAAATGTACTCTGTGAAACTGACTCACTACGCCCGGCGAACAACCATATCGCCGCCGACTGGAATGGAACCGGTTTTGCTGGGAGTCGCTCACTGAGATAGTCGGCGCGCGTAACGCTGCAAACTGAGTACTGTGGACACTCCATTTCAAATATATGGAAGGGCGTACTAAATCGATAGGCCGCAAACTCAGTCGGCCGCTAACAGTTTGCCTAGGGCCTTAGAGTCATTATTTGGCGTGCGCTGCGAAAACTATAAATAATACATACAATATTCTACTACATGTTTACAGTTACTCATCATTCACCACGCATAAAAAAAATGCTGAAGGTTGTGTCTAACTATTACACTCTTCGAATTACACTAGTTTACATGAGTTTTGTAATATATACGGTAAGGTAACATTATTTTGGGTCTACATCTCGGAAAAAATATTTATTAAGAAGATTTTTATATCAATAAACAATAGACAGGTAAGTAAAAATGGATAATTTTTACTTTTTTTTCAATATAATATTTTCACCTGTATCTCTCACAATAGTCACCTAGCATATTTTGGTCTCAAAAACCTTGATAATTTTGGTCAAATGATTTTAAATCTTGGTGAAATCGCTCAGACAAAAGTAAGAATCGATTACATGGTTAGTCGGCTCTCTCCATTTCATTGGTTTACCCTACTTTCAGTGATCTATTTTTACCTGAATACCAGGAGCTGAGGACCAATCTGCAATTAGTGCAAATCACATGAGGAACCCAACTTTTATCTTGATTTGACACCGGAAATCCAAAATAATGTAAATAGGCTTCTTGCAATGGTTTTGTTACCACGATTAGGATGTAGTTTCCACACTAGATGATATTTTTTTAAATAAAATGAAGACTTCCGATCCAAATCAGTCAATCAGTTGTTTAAGGTAAGGTTTCCTCCAAAAGCGGTGCCATCATGTAGCGACCGTAATTTACGGCATTCAGCGGTTTCCTAAAGAACGGTAATTGACACCGTAACGTTAAAAAGCGGTGCCGTTCTCTAGGAAACCGCGCCATTTGGTTACCTTACCTTTACCTTTACAAAATAGAACGGTAAACGTGCGGGTAGATAAAAAACAAAGGCCTGTACCAGAATTGTGACGTGCTAAGAAAAATAAAAATATTTATAGCCTACAATAATATTATAATATTTCATTTCATGAAAAAGAAAAAAAATTTTTGTAAGCTCGTGTTAACCGTTTTTTGATCAAATTAGTCAATCAAAACACGAGTAAAATCGATTAATCTATACTAATATTATAAAGAGGAAAGATTTGATTGTTTTTTTGCATTGAATAGGCTCCGAAACTACTGAACCAATTTGAAAAAATCTTTCACTAATAGGAAGCTACATTATTCCCGAAGGTTATAGGCTACTTTTTATCCCGGGAACGCGAGTGAAACCGCGCGGAACAGCTAGTACTGAATAAACTCAAAAACTACTGGAATGATTTTAAAAAATATTTCACCCTTATAAAGCTGTCACTGAGTAACATAGGCTATAGGTATTTTATTTTCAAAGAAATAAGGGGTCCCTACGAAAACTCCAATAATATAATCGAAGGTAGGTACATAAAAATCCATACTTATATTATAAATGCGAAAGTAACTCTGTCTGTCTGTTGTCTTTTCACGCCTAAACTGCTGAAACGAACACGATGAAATTTGGCAGCAGATTGCCTATAGTATGGAAAAGGACATAGGGTTGGTACTATTTATCTAAGGAACGTGAAACCGCGGGGAACAGCTAGTTTTATTTTTTTTTGTTTTTCTTTATTTACTACAATCTGTCTCTTTCGTGGGACATTCAGAAGTATGTTGATTGGTGCTATCGCTGGCTCGCTCAGTATGTGACCTGTGTCACATCCTCATTGTTCAGACAGTAGTTATATTTACTGTGATTGGATTAAGTCTTGAGGTATTTTGCTCTTTAATCGTCGCGCTTTGTTGTGATTCTCCATTAGTGACCGAGCCAGAGTATTTGGGTGTAGTTGGATTCGTTCTTTATAGGACTTGGTATGGCGTACGATTTCCTGCTTCACAGTGGGCATTCGTAGGTCACGGTGTAGTAGTTCGTTGGGTACAAACCAGGGCGCGTTGGTTATCATACGCAGAGCTTTATTTTGAAACCTCTGTATGATTTCTATGTTTGAGTGAGATGCGGTGCCCCATAAATGGATCCCGTACGTCCAGATGGGCTTCAGTATTGCCTTGTACAAGAGTATTTTGTTTTCGAGAGATAGCTGAGACTTTCGCCCTATGAGCCAGTAAAGTTTTCGTGTTTGGATACCAAGTTGCTTCCTCTTAGTGAAGATATGTTTTTGCCAGGTAAGTCTTTTGTCTAAATGCAATCCAAGATATCTCACATGATCTGCTTGTGGGACTTCAATGTTGTTTAGTGTGACTGTAGGACAGGATCCTTTTCTTAGAGTAAACGTAACATTGACTGATTTGGTTTCGTTGGCTTTTATCCGCCACTTTTTAAGCCAGTCTGATATGTTATTTAGTCCTTCTTGGAGTTTTTGTGAGGCAATTTTTGGGTCTCTATGTGCAGCTAGTATGGCGGTATCGTCAGCAAAGGTTCCAGTAGTTAGTGATTCGGATGTCGGCAAGTCTGCAGTGAACAGTAAGTAGAGTACGGGACCCAGTACGCTACCCTGTGGCACTCCTGCCTATATGGGACAAATATCAGACAGTGCTTCCCCACTTTGTACTATGAAGTGGCGCTGTTGTAGAAATGATTTGAGTATTCCGTACAGGTGATCTGGTAGGGCGTTTTTTTAATTTAAAAAGCAGACCTGCATGCCAAACGTGGTCAAACGCTTGAGATATGTCCAAAAATGCACTGGTACAGTAAGACTTTGCCTCCAGTGATTCCATGATCTTATTTGCTAGTCTGTGCACTTGGTCGACAGTGGCATGTTTACTGCGGAACCCAAACTGATGGTCAGGAATTAGTCTTTTTTCTTTGAGTATAGGTAGAATTCGTTGCAGCAGTAAAGATTCAAATATTTTATATGGGATGGGTAGTAGGCTTATGGGTCTATATGATTTTGATTCTTCTGGTTGTTTGTCTGGTTTCAGTAGCATTATAATTTGCGCAACCTTCCACTGCAGGGGAAAGAACTGTAGTCTTGTCATGGCGTTAAATAATGACGTCAGAAAAGTTATGCCAGATTCTGGTAGTTCTTGTAATATGCGGTTTGTAATAAGGCCGTATCCTGGTGACTTTTTTGGGTCCGATTTTTTTATGATTCGGAAACTTCTGTCTTTGTAAATTTTAAGCGTATTTCCTCCGTATTTTTAGGAGTATTCAAATAGTCAGTAATTTCTGCGGCATCTGCTGGGGAGCCTTCATATGGATGACGAATAAAGACTTTTGAGAGATGTTCTGAGAAGGTTTCGGCTTTCTCTTTGTCCGTCCGTGCCCATAAACCATCAGATTTTCTTATAGGAGGAGAAACACTAACAGGCCGTTTCAGTCTTCTGGTGGCTTTCCATAATGAATAATCTGAGGAAGCAGTAGCAACCAGGGCAGTGAGATAATTATGAAATCCGTCATTACGATCCTTGTCTAAAATGTGTTTCAGCTGTCTGTTGATGTGATTGAGTTGTTTTTTCACACCCGGGTCTCTGCTTTGCTGCCAATGCTTCCTCATTCTCCTTTTTTGGATTATTTTATCTAATATATGTTTCGCTACATAGTTGTCCGTGCTTCTATGAGGTAGTGGTGGGGTTGAAGACCAGGCTGCATCCTGCACACTGTTGTTGAAAAACAGAACAGCTTCTGTTATTTCGTCTTCAGTTTTTAGACTAACTGGTACCCGGAATGCTTGGTCGACGAGCTCTCGAAATAGGGGCCAATTAGTCTTTTTGTTATGCAGAACGCATTTTTTGGCGCATTCTTGGGCGGTAGTGTGTAGTTCTACTATGATTGGAGAGTGATCTGAGGACAGATCCCAGACACGATATATTGTTATTTACGATTCCTTTGCTGACACAAAAATCGATAACATCCGGGATTTTTCTTTTGTCTGTTAGCCAGCAAGTGGGTTGACCAGACGATATCACGTTCATATTTCTTGTTTAGATGCATTTAAAGAGTTCTCGCCCTCTGGGTAGAACAAGCCTAGAACCCCAAAACGTGTGCTTGGCATTATAGTCGCCTCCCGCAATAAATCTGTCTCCAAGGGATTGAAAGAAGTCATTAAACTCAGTTTCCGTGATAGTAAATCTCGGCGGACAGTAGAGGGCCGATACTGTAATGTCACTGATCCAGTCCGTTATTACAACGTTTGTTGCTTGGATGTAGTTTTTACAGTAGTCTTGTAGTACATGATGCTTGATGTTGGACCTGATGAGTACAGCAGATCCTCCATGTGCTTTGTTGTCAGGGTTGTTAGTGTGGTACATATTGTATCCAGGTATCCCGAAGTAGCTTTTGGATGTGAAGTGAGTTTCTGAGATTAGTAAAACATCTATGTGGTGAATTTTAAGGAATATTTTTAACTCTTCCGAGTGATTTGACAAGCCATTAGCATTCCATACACCTAATTTTAGAGCTGTGAATGTAATGACATTTTTGAGATTAGATCGGTTAACGTTTGGGTCATAATTAGCATTTGGTTCATCAGGGCAACAAGTGTCTCCGTAATGGCTTTGAATTCGTTGGTTTTTTGTTTGTCATCTTCGACGTTATCGGTTTGCGTCGTAGGTTGTTTGGGGAGTTCTTTTGTGGCTGATGCATACGATTTTCCGTTATTCGTTGTTTTATTTGTGGGTGCTTGTTCACTCGTAAGTCTTCTTTTGTGTTGGGTGATTGGGGGAGGATATCGGACTTTCAACAGCTCCTTGTAGACTGTACAGCCTTTATAGTTAGCTGGGTGGTTTCCCTCGCAGAGGACGCATTTAACCTGGTTTGATCTTTCTTTCCGTGGGCAATGTGAAGTGTGATGCGAACCTGCACATTTTACACATCTGGGCTTTCTATTGCAGAACTTTTGTGTGTGATTATAATCTTGGCAATTAGTGCATTGAGGGATTACTCGCTTAGGTCTGGGTGCTTCAAACAAAATGCGACAGTGTAATAGAGATTTTACGCCATATATGTCTTTATTATTTTCACGGGATTCTAGTTCGATGTTCCACATTGGTAACGCCTGTTTTGTTCTTGAGTTTTGGATGTTCCAGACATTTGTTACTTTATGGCCAAGCTCCTCAATAGCTATTTTTATTTCTTCTTTATCTGTTGATGCGTGTAAATTTTTGAGCACCAATTTAAAGCTGCGATATTGTTTAGGCTGGTAACTGAAGAATTCTGTTTCTTTGGCTTTCAGCTCTTTGTAAATAGTGGAGTATGATTCTGCTGTTTTCGATTTTATTTTAACTCTGTTGCTTCTTAGTACTTTAATTTCATACTCTCCTTTTGCAATTTCTTCTAATATTTTTTGTAAAGGTTGAATATTTTTGACGCCGTCAATAAACAGTGGTGGGGGTCTTATAGTTTTTGGTGCTTGTATTTCATGTTTATCTGCTTGCTCTATATCATCGAGCCCTGTGAAACTGTTGGATGTTGGTACTGCTGGTGCTGCTAGCCAGTAACTCAATTTTGTTTGTTTTTGGCTACGCATTATTGCGTCTGGACTGGATCTTTGCCTTTTGACATAGTGCACTTCTGTGAACTGTTGTTCTTCGGGTTCTCTATCTGTTTCATCTGATAGGTCAATGGTCACTTTGTCTTGGTTAGATGTTCCGCTAAAGGAACTTGATCTTGGCCGATTCGTAAAAATTCCTTTGTGGAAGATTTGTTGAGTCAACGTTTTTGAGTTATTCTTATTTAATTTTGGCATATTTTCAGAGGTATTTAAATTATTCATTTTGTTCCCACGAGTGAGGACGATTTAAAAAGTCACTACCTGGGGTGACGCCTATTCCCAGGAGAAGGCAAATACAGCAGTGGTTGCCCATTCCACTGAGGTTGGCGTTAGAGACTGATTTCCCATCAGTCATACATCCTCTCGGCACGTTGCCCACCTTAGGGGGTTATTTGTTTATTTTTCTTTGTAGCGAGGTTTTCTTCCTCGGAGGCCAGACAATTAAGCCAAGCCTCGTCCATTTCCTGCCTTTGGTTGGTCGAGTATACGAGTTAGTTGACCGCCGCTCGATACTCGGCGTTGCTCGTTTAGCACCACCCGGGGGACACGTGTAGGGTGGGTCAGGAAAGATGGTAAGTCCTACGGACGCGAGCAACTCCATCCCCCAGCTAGTTTTATAATAAACTATTTTATGCCACAAAAGCAGCTGTTCCATCCGCCATCTTTGGCGAAAGCCAATGCCTGGACTGTGGACGTCACGTTCGACCAATCAGCATGGCGATTGTCTTTCTCCGATTCCGATTGCCAGGTCCCTCGTAATCATCTTATAATTTTGGTATTGTCTATCTTAGATGAACAACTACAAAACTGCGATTGTAATTACTCTCATAATAATTAATCATTTGAAAATAGTCATCGCAATAAAAAAGATAGACAATACCAAAATTTTAAGATGATACAAGGGACCTCGTAATCGGAATCGTAGATAGACAATCGCCATGTAGGTCGAGGTTTGACATGGTTGAACCATAAACTAACGAAAACACACCACATTGCAAGCAATATGGTACAGTTCACAATGCATCGACAGTCTACTACAAAGAGTATATTAATGTATGGTCTACTAACTCGCGAGATACCTCACAAAACAACGGTGCTCAGCGTGCAAAATATGTGAAAAATATCAGTCATTTATTTCACCGTATTAGTATGTACTTGTCGTAAAAATTTCTTATTTCTTACAACAATTTTCATCTTCATTAATTTTCACTCATTCATTCATTTCATTTTTATTACGTGTACCTATTTAAAATTTAATTTTGTTTCACAACAAAATCACAGAGTACTTTGTTATATTTTTGAAAAACAAAATTATGCGACGAGCCAAGCGGAGCGCAAGGGCACTAGGTACTATCGACAAAGTTGAAGCATGATCACCTTAAGGGTGTATTTTGTGTGCAGTGACCAGCCGCTACCTGTGTCTCACACAATATAACCAGACAATGCGCTTGTCATAAAACAGTAGATTGTCATTGTCAGTAAATAGTTGATTTTACAAGAGACCGTTTTATTGTCAACAATGGACAGGGCGAACTATGATTACTGGCTGCAAGCGAAAAGGTCTCAAAACTGATCATGCTTCAACTTTGTTGATGGTACCTTTTCTCGAAGCACTTCGTCGATATGATATTATAGGGGACTTATTAAACACAAAGTTTCAATTGCATAGCCTTATACCTATTTTAGATTTTACTGATATCTGAAGTGAGTATGTTTGTTACTTCTTCACGCTCCCGGCTGAGAGCTCTCTGCGCTCGCCGATTGTCCGGTAAGGTTGGAGCAGCCATCAGAGGCTACCAACTTTAGTCCTTTCAAAAAAAAAAATCTTCACGCTTAAGGGCTCCATGATAAAATTTGTTGTGGCCCCTGCCTGGGCCATCTTATCGCGGAATTGTATGGTGCTTCGCGCGCCGGATATAGACACTTATACATAGTCGGCCGAGCGAAGGCGTACAATATTTTTTTTTTAAATTATCCCTTATAGCTTTGGTATTTAAATTGCAATCTTATTTCAATAAAAGTTGAAAATCGCCGTGGATGACGTCACGTTTCTTAGAACGACGGGTCAAATAACTTTGGTGATATGGTTTACTACTTTTAGATCTAGGTATAACACTATATTTTTATTTAATAATACGATACATAATTTAATAAACTTATTTAAGAGCATATTTTGTATCGTTATTGTGTAAAAAAAATATATTTTCAAAACATCTATTTTTGACCATTTTTTTTCAACGTAGAATCTTGCTCAATTATTTCGCCTGGTATAGACGAATTTGTATTTTTAGATTGGTCATATCAAATCAAATCAAATCAAAAACTCATTTATTCAGTTTAGGCCCTGATAAGGCACATAAGATAAGGTTTCCTCCAAAAGCGGTGCCATCATGTATTCCAATATATAAAATGTACTCTGTGATGTATTAATCATGCCAATTGGTTAACATAGACAACGTTCTAGTGACGTCATTCACCCCTGTGTTACGGTCGCGTCGCTACATGATGGCACCGCTTTTGGAGGAAACCATACCTTTATGAACGTCAACAGCAACAGTTACAGTTTTACAATAGACTCTACTACCGGTTCGGAATACACTATTGTGTAGATTATATATTGTGTAGATTCCATAGATAGTACATTTATATGGGCTCTCCATACAAGATAACGAGCGGTATTTATCGGCAGACTAGGTACTTGTATACCGAACGGTCGGAGCACGCTACGGTATCAGCCATACAAGTCGGTGGAACGCTACATATCTCATGTGATTAAAGTATTATAGTCTCTATTACAATGATATAGAGATTTAATTGTAATGACAAAAATAAGTAATTTGACGTTTGTCAAGCGTATAAGCACGTATATGCGTTCCTTGAATTTGTTCCTTCTATACCTATCTGTACTATAGAGTACTAAATACAAGGCGTTAGTTGGAGCGCGAAATTCAAAATTTATCACGTTTATACCTTGCAGGAATATGTTGATGATTTCTTTTGTTATTAATCAGTAAACATACTACCATTCTTCTCTCGCAAATAAGATGTTGATAACTTACGACCTATAACTGCGCTGCAATTTGCAAAAAACGTGATAAAATTTGAATTTTGTGCTCCAACCCTAGCCTCCCCCTTAATCTGTGGGTCGGAGCGATCAGCCAGCGCAGCAGGGCGGTACTACTAGTCAGGGGTCGACAGTATAAAGTGATCTGTGGGGTCGGCGGCCCGACGCTCAATGGAGAAACGGTCTGTGCCGGATATAGACAATTGACACACCACTGGTTCTGGCACTGATCCTGTCTAAACATAATATGTGTATTAAGAGATCATCAGATCAGATGGATTTTACTTTTACAGACTCTGTTAATAACATAACACACATCAACCAAAGACATTCAAACAAATCATTTTTATTTAACAATTGTTTTTTTTGACATAAAATATCTACAATTACTTGGTTTTAACAAAATGTTAATAGAAACAATTTAATCTGGAGAATTGCCAGTTTTGGTTTTTCTATTAAGTTTTCTGTAGAGGAATGACAGGCGTTTGTGAAGGTCTTTCCACTTAGTAGGTCGTACAGAGGGAGTAGCAGTCCTTGCCCACATTTTTTGTTTTCTTAACAGTATCTGAAATTATGAAGTACATTCCTTATTTTATTAAAAAAAATAAAAATAATAAATAAATAATAAACCCATAGTTTCACCCCCATCTTCCCTAGCGATCCTATATTTTCCTGGGATAAACAGCATCATATGCAGACGCTATGATGACGATACATAGGTTTACGCAAGTGATTCATGCTCAGGGCACTCTGGATGTTTTATGAGTTTTATTTAAAAAGGCAATTTTATTTGTTGAAAATCCATGTTACAGTTTTAGGTTTTTATCAAAATCAGCATTGAGATTTGAGACTGCTTTTGGGTTTTTTTGCTATTCCCTTTTAGTTTTGGATTTAGTCTATCACACTCACTAGAAAAAACTCAGCTCAGTTTCTACTAAGGTAAGTAGGCAAGTCAATTTTACTCACATGATATTCCTGACCGCTCACTCCTCTTATCCATGAAGGAACAGTATACAATGTTTTTACTGGGTGTAAATTGCCAGGTCCAAGGATATCAATATAATCATTCTGACCAAAAAGAGCTTTACGTTCTGTCCATGCATTGGCAGGTCTGAAATATTATGAATTTTCTGACAAATGAACATGGTTATTGTACCTATTTCCACTCCACAATAAGAAATAAATAAAGTAAAGCAAGGAATTACACAAAAAATACCTGTACTCTGGTATGGGCAAACGTCTGCCTTCTGTCCTAGGCAAAAGACCACCACTCCAAATTTTCTCTTCATATCCATACCTTCTTACAAGTCGAGTTTTATCGGCATGATATCTAGTCCTAAAATCAAAACTCAATAATCGGCTTGGGCCCTTCACATAATCATAAATAATAAACATCTATATACCAGTATTAACCTATCATTAATCTAAGGCATTATCAGTATTTTCTAACCTTACTATATTCATAGTAGGCTTCCAAAATGTATTTAAAATGTTGGGAACTATCCAAACCATTATGGTATAATTTATCTTCAACACAGAAATAATCCGGAAAGCACAGCAATTATTACTATTACTCTTTGCTATTAAATAAGACTTTTTTTTTTTCTAATAGCAATCGTCCGCACTAGTGTTGCCA
Source organism: Tethea ocularis (assembly GCA_963555595.1). Taxonomy (NCBI): domain Eukaryota; kingdom Metazoa; phylum Arthropoda; class Insecta; order Lepidoptera; family Drepanidae; genus Tethea; species Tethea ocularis. The sequence goes on along the minus strand of OY741960.1, from coordinate 9,037,975 downwards.
AATGGGTTTTACGTTCCGTTACGCGCAGTTCTTAAAAATAGTACGCAAATTCAAGTTTGAGTACGCAGTACAACATTTATAGTCAATCTGTGCTTTATGCAGCTGTTGCATTAAACAAAGGCCTTTAAAAAACACGTTTCATACCTATAGTATGTTTTTTTAAATTTTCGTTTTGATTGTATGATTCTTCAATTATTTGTATTCTGAGCATTATCATTTTGAACTGGAAATACAAAATAGCAGTTACAATTTACACGTACCTTTTCATACAGATAAAGTAACACAGCCATATTGGACATGACCATATCAAATATTACTTGACTACAATAACTACTTCATGTGACTTGAAAATTAAACCGCCCACTGGCTAAAGAAAATTAAGAAAAAGCAAAGGTGCCAACAGCGCAAACCAAATCAAAACTGCGGCGCTGACCTAAATAGTTATAATCATACAGTACAGTCAAACTCAATCAAACTTGCACTAAAGTTTGATTGAGTTCAATCAACTATATGTTCGATTTTGCCTTGAGTATCATGGTGCCTTAATGTCATTTGAATTTGTAAACTAGCTTGGCCTTGTCAGTGTCACTTGCTTGTCTGTGCTCTGTGCGCCACAGATAATCTATTGAAATAGTAGTTCAACAGTTAAATACAGACATTAAAATTACATTATTATAAGTAAGTAACATTTTTTGGGTGCGTTCTTAAATAATATTAATCTAAAAATATTTTTTCTGGCAAGTCGAGTAATGGCTAGGCTGTCAGGTGCTAAAATATAAAAATAGTACGCAAATCGACGGATGAGTACGCGAGTACGCATGACCATAAAATAGTACGCAATGCGTACTATTGCGTACCCATCTGGCAACGTACGGCGGAACACTTTTACTCCTAGCGGAGAAGAATGTCGACATTAAAACAAAAAGTTGCTCTTAGCGACATCTAGTTTTTACCCTGGCTTCTATCTCAAAGTAAAAAAAAAAAACGCTTTTTCTGGACACTTTCATTTGTAAGAAGACTCAAAACACATACGTTATTTACTTAATTTATTTGAAATCAAGGAAATAACGTATGTGTTTCGACAGTGTCCCAGACAATGCCAGAGAATTAGAAAATATAAAAAGAACAATAATAATTAAGTTATTTATTAAATAGGTAGGTACATTTTACAATAATTATTTACAATAAATGTACAAAATACAATCTACATATAAAAAAGAAGGCTGGCACCGTTTCCTCTTTGAATGGCCAAGCTAACGCGTAACGTTGCTTATAATTATGTTAATTGAAAGGTACATTTGATATTTTTCAAAATAATCTTCTTCTCAGTTGGGCACTCCTGTCAGAGTTGTCGCGGCCCGGTTAATTTACGTGTCCACTTCTTGGGAATGTATGATGGACAGAAAAGGGACGGCGATATTGGTTTCACATATAAACAATACATGGAACCATTTGAAGCATTAGAGAAAAAAAAACAATTGATTGTGCAAAGCTCTTACCCCTAACTATTCACTCGGTGTGGCGCCAGCTGACTCCGATTCTCAGGTAGTGGCAGCAGGATTACCCGATTGGAATCCTTCTGCTCAGCTTAATGTGACTCAGGGATTCTGTCAGTTGTATACCACCATCTGTGTAAATTAATGTAACATGAGTCTACACCTCAATCAATAATATGAAGTACCTACACCTGTGATTATTATATAATTATATATCTACTATATGAGTTGTAGTTATCATTGTACCAGGGTGTCAACTAGCCTTATGTGAATACTCAAGTGCACCGTACTGTGTATGTCTCTGTGAACATTATACAAGTTGATAGAATCATGTATGTCATGAACGTCATTATCTCGGCCATATTAACTGATATCTCTATGGGTCACCTTCACCGGTGCTTGATATGAATGCCAATACTTCAGCAGCTATAACTGATAACTATAGGTTAAGCACTTTACCATGTATTCTCAAATGGTACCTGAATTAGTCAGAGAGAGTTTCGGATTACACTTTGTCCCTACATTCACCACCACTGGTGCCTATAGATAGTTTAGGATTTCACCTCGGGGGGTCGCCATCTTGGCGACCACAATAGTTAAGGATTTCGGCTCAGGGGGGGCCGCCATCTTGGCGGCCAAAGTGGGGGCCCACAACCATCGCCCGCGTCCGGGACTTGCTAAGTACCTATGGGTCCGTACATAACCCAACCTGCGTCCAGGGGGAAAACGAGTAGCTCGGCCGCCAGCTACCGCCTGCGTCCAGGGCTTCTAACTAACACTAAGGGTACCGTCCCCGTACCCGTCCTGCGTCCAGATAGCAGATGGTTGTGCCCCTGCCTGCGTCCAGGACTTTCTTGCGAGCGGCTAAATCACTTCCACAGCGATACCATAAGCATGCATAAGACATCCGATACTTTGGTTGCCACGTATACGATTTAGTTAGCGGTTATAATCGACTGCTCCGATAATAATATATTAGGCCATATAATGTCATGTAACGCCGTGCCCGGATCCAGGACTTCAACTCTGACGAGAGCATTAAATACGTAAGTACGCAATAGGGAACATCTTACTGGATGAACATTGACACATACATTATCATACATGAATTAGAACGTAATCTCATCATCTACTTATATTATGATCAGTACATCACGATACTGATATCCCTTCATATCATAGTACGCAACACATAAGACCTACTCGCCGTGGTAACTCTATTTGAATTAAACTATACGCTTATTATTAATCAAGGTAAGACTTCACTAAGATATTTCAACCACTTAGCTTTGATGGCGTCGGTGTCCCAAGATTAACCCGGCTTGAGACTATTTGTTCTGTCGACCGCTTCAGCTCGCCGCCATTAACTTTGCCAAACTTATTTAAATGTGTGTGTGTCAACTTACCATAGAGTTGTAGTTCCGGTTGTAGTTGGATTTGACATAGTCTCAGTGTTGCTATATACAAGATTATATTTCGCGAGACGTCGCGACAAGAGTAAATGGAGGGTCCAAAATGTCAATATTTTCCTTGATTTAAGTTATTGCGGCGGTTAGTAGCGTTGCGAGTACATTGCACCATGGTGTATTGAGCTATCGCTCTTTTTAGATCCGCCCAATGAGTGGGTGATCGGCCATGGCATCGCTTGCCTTTTATCTGATCTTGAACAACTCTTTCAAATTCAAATGTGTCTTTATTAAATGAACTCATTGAAAGTATTTTTAATCGTCAAATATGTAAAATAAAAAAATATTTATATAAAAAACTATACTTTCTAATGAGTGTCGTTCCTGGAGAAGTGACCAAAGAAGAACTTAAGGATTCGCAGCTCCAGTCAATGAATGTGTCTCCGTTATATGAAGCTCCTTGAATATTGAGTTATTCGTGCGAAAAGCCTTCTACGGGATTTTATGGAGGTGATTTTAATGGCATCTTAAACATTACTAATTGTGACCAATGATTTTCATTATTCGTTTCAATGCAGCTGCTGAAGCTTCCTGACTAAACAATCTATTTTTGAGTAAGCAAAATCGTTTCGTGCATATAAAAAAAACTGTATTTACAATGTATTCAATATTCGAAAGATTGTGTTCTTTACATTCATTTACAAAATCGAAACTAATTTTAGATTTAATTAATGTATTAATTTGTTTTTTTAATGAGTTTGTATGGCCATTTTCTTTTAGGAATTTGTTAATAAATTTTGCACAAAATTCGACGCAAACCACCACAGGCTTTGTTACGTAATCAAACTGGTTTTCTGATCATTATATTCCTTACATTGTACAAATGTTGGGGTTCCACAGTCATCGCCAAAAAAAATTGCGGCAAGTTTTGCACGACGTATTTTTCATTTTCTTTACAATAAACCCACACACACATGCACAGGCCTGAATTTCAGAATTTTCTTCTTTTACATCTACTTCTCTTACTTCAGGTAAGATAACGATATTAGTTTCTGAGCTTGTTTGTGTGGGTTTCGAGACAGATAAAAAGAAATTGAAGTTAATAATTATAGTATTATATCTATCAGTCTCACAATTTCCGGATGTGCCCATATGGGATAGATTACTAAGAATAGCAGTTTTTAATCCTGCTACAAATTGCCCACACGTTGGGTTTGTATTTGATCCACAATTCTCACGAATACAGCCAAACAGGGTTTCGATCGGACCCAAATTGAAGGTCGCTCAGCGCGCTATGGAGCGAGCTATGCTCGGAGTTTCTTTGATGGATAAAATCAGAAATGGAGTTATCCGGAAGAAAACCGGAGTAACCGACGTAGCCTGCAGAGTGAACAAACTGAAGTGGCAGTGGGCTGGCCATGTTTGTCGAATGATTGATGGCCGTTGGAGCAGATGAGTCCTGGAGTGGAGACCGCGTACCGGCAAACGTAGTGTGGGGCGCCCCCCAGCTAGGTGGACCGACGACATGCAGCAGAGGACTGCGATAGGCTGAGTTGATTGAAGCAATAAATCGATCTGACACTAGGAAATTGAAATTAGATATTTCTTTTTACTGTTTTTGTGTTTGTGAACGCAAAGGTTTAAATTAGAATCGATCTTTTTCGGAGAGAATCGCCATCCCTAGAAACAAAAACAAACTAACCAGACGCTATTACAGGTTTGTTTGTGTTACATACAATATGTCAATATGAAAATCATACTCTTTATACAATACCAGTACTATTCTAATGTTACTTCCACAGTAGATAAGTATTAAACTGAAGAAATGTGATGATTTAATTTAATTTTATAATTTGAAGCATACTTTACCTAGATATAAAAAAAAAAAAACTGTTTAGTATAAATAACTACTACTTCATAATTTATGGTAGCAAGTATACTTCAATGGTAACATTTTCTTTTGGCATATCAGGATTATTTGTGTTACAATATAATAAAATAAAAATCATACTCTTTATATAATATCAGCACTATTCTAATGTTAGGTATACAGTAAACTGTTTTATACTTAAGAAATATGATGGATTAATTTAATTTTATAATTTTAAGCTTACTTTACCGAAATATTTTAAAAATTGATAATATTGGTTTGGAATAAAAACTACGATGTCATAATTTGTGGTAGCAAGTATAAGTATTCTTAAGGGTAAACGTTCAGTTGGAGCGCGAAATTCAAATTTTATCACGTTTTTTGCAAATTGCAGCTCAGTTATAGGTCGTATGTTATCAACATGTTATTTGCGAGAAGAACAGAAGTATATTTACTGATTAATAACAAAAGAAATCATCAACATATTCTTCCAAGGTATATTAGTAACATTTTCATGAAATAGTCGTATATGTCAGTAATATACCTTCCTGTTAAGCCATAAGAAAATATTACCATTTAAATATTTTCTTATGGCTTAACAGGAAGTTGATGTGTTACCACGCTAACTATTTCTTATATTTATTTGATGGCAAGTAGGTTGTTTTGCCATAGTAGGTATTCTATGACGCCTATAGAAACTTGATAGCGGCTGATCGTTCGTTTGGACATTTCTGCCAATGTCAAAGTTTAAAAACGGGGAAACGGAATTAAATTAAAAATATGCCTAGCTTCGGAAATTTGGAAGGAGTGACAAGGAGATCAGGGAAGTAAATGTAAGGAGGGATAGGGTGAGAGACGGAAAGGTTTTATAATTTAATGTTATTAAATAAAATAAAAGAAGATATAATATTATAAACATATAAAGATGATATGTTTATGGGAATTGGAAAATGGGACACGGAGGGATATTAAGCTGTCTAGGAAAGAAGAGCGGTCATAATTTTGGCAAGCAAAAAAAATATGATTGACGTCACCCACATCAGCACCACACACACAATTTGAATTATCCACAAAATGAAGTTTTGAAAGATGAGCCGGGGCACACGTGACCCAAACGCATACGTATAATAATAGATGTTGATATTTTGCAGAGATTTACTCTGAAGAACCAAGGTTTTATAGGAATATGCGGTTGAATGTTATGATAATATCGACCCTTAGATTGACTACTACTTAACCAAAGCTTATTCCAAGCTTCTTGGAGATAAACTTTTTGCAAAATTCTCTAATCAGAATTAATTCTCGTACGAAAATAAGTCCCCACACTCCACAGCCTGATTAGCAAGCTCATCAGCTTTTTCATTGCGTTCAATGATATATTAAACTAATAGATATGTTACGTTCATAGTAATTTGCGTTTTAAATCTGTTCCAAGCAATCCAAAACTGCACACATTGGCAAGTTTCACGAGTAAATAAAACAAAAGATACGAAGTAGCACATAAATGAAAGAGATAGCTATATTTTAGTGAATGCACTTCAAATGTTTCTTGTGTATAGAGTAACATTTATAGTCGTAGAGTGGACACTTGATTGAAAAGTAAGTGCATAGATATGAATTAAAACATCTTATAAAACTAAATCATATTTATTAAAAATTTAACAATGAAATATTTAGTAATGAAAGAAATAAAATACATAATTTAAATACCTTCAAAAAGATTTAATTTATTCCTTTTTTGTCTCTTTGAAAGTTTTAGTATTTCGGGGTTATTTGTATGTGCAGAATGGAGACGAATATTTGTGTATTTATCAATTACTAGCTGACCCGGCAGACGTTGTCATACCCTGAGAACAAAAATAAAACTGGGACCTACCTACCTATCTCTACCTTCCCCTACCTACCTCTACCTACCCCTACCTATTTTACCTCCCCTACCTACCCCTACCTACCTACACCTACCTTTAGGGGTATGAAAAATAGATGTTGACCGATTCTTAGACCTACTCGAAGCTTCCGTCCCGCGGTTTCACCCGCGTTCCCGAAGGATTTTATGTTTTCCCGGGATAAAAAGTATCTTATGTGTTAATCCAGGTAGTAAACTACCTGTGTTCCAAATTTCATCCAAATCCGTTCAGTAGTTTATGCGTGAAAGAGTAACAAATATCCATCCATCCATCCATCCATCCATACATACAAACTTTCGCATTTATAATATTTGTAATAACATCTCATTAAAACCATCCTATGGTTTTAATGAGATGTACTCGACGATTGAAAATGGGTGTCTGATGTTTTGAATGTTCGAGAAGTGAGTTTGCATTAGTCCAATATATACAATAGATAGTTATTATAAAAAGGAAGTAAAAATAAAGAACAATAATTGTTCTTTATTGAACTTTAATTGTAGGCATTTAAATCACCATCAATATTCCCTTCTGCATAACTAACTAATCTATGTCCGCAGCGCACGCATCCTTATCGCTCTGGCGTCTAAACTAGATTGCTCTCTCTTTCTTCACCCGAACATAGCGTCTTTGCGTCTGTTATTAGATTGTTTGAGAAAATAATTGAAATATACTAAATAATCTAAGTATCTTAGCATACTCATATGTGGTAGGAGATCCCATATATTTTTTTTACTTTAGTGCCATAATTGGTACACTTCCGAAACACAAACGATGGCATTTTTTATTTTTTCTTGTAACGACAGTAACCTACGGATCGACACACTCGTGATTGCGCTCAACGCAGACTAATCACAAGATTTGGGCCAACCCAATTGGGCCGTTTTTAATTCTTCACAACACACGCGCTTATAACATATTATCTGCTTCTCGTTTATTTAATATCATTGATTGCCTTTAATATTACTATGGCCGGCTATATATATGAGATTTACCAAAAAACCTTTTTCAAGGGACTTGTAAAGAAGATGCACAGGGAGAAGAATGTCAAGTACGTACAAATTTTTTGTGACAAAAATTGGCCATCTAGCGGCACCCCACGTAGATTTGACATACCTACCAACATAGCTATCTACATATATAGAAATATAATTTATATATAGGTAATCTCAAACGAGCAATAAAATCAAAATATCATCTCGAGAATTTTATTTCCATAACAACGTGTAAAACAGTGTAACGTCATGCTGGCATCTTCAGAAGGTGAAAAAGAAGAACAACACTTGATGCACTTTCATAAGATTTCCTTCATCTTATACGATTCTCAAAAAGAGTCACTACGTCGTATGAAGAGTATCTAACACTAGATTTCACCAGCACAATGACACGGGGGATTAGGAATGTTCAACTCAACGTAGTAATGGAAAAAATAAGGAAAAGTTTATTAAAAATTAAACTCAAGAAAAAACTCGACACCTCCAAAGTGGACACCTCAACGGCATACATTTATCTTGTAGTATTGCCAGGACAAACACAAATTACCCACCATAGCCTATTTTCATATTTTAGCAAACAAACAAATTTATTTGCAATTCTAAATTTTAGATAATCACTACTACTTTTTTATAGATTAGTATATAATCGAAAAAAAAATTAGATAACTATTTTATAAGCGATATATAATAAAATAAACCACTTTTATTTGACATTGAGACATCTTGTTAGACAGAGTCGGCAAGTATCGTTACTCTCGTCACGTTTTATAGCCCTTTTCGAGGCCAAGGTCTCCCATAGACAGTTGACCGGGTGGGGGCTACGCTACACTATATTAAATTAATTAATCTGTGACTCAAGCTCATCACTCGTGCTCACCTGGTTTTTGTCAAAGAGACTCAAAGTTTTTTGTCAGTTTTTGTGTTTTAAATGTGCTAGAAATAGGTATTTTTATTATTTAAAAATCTTCGGATTCATCGTACAAAAGGCGTTTATGAGAAATTAGGGTAACCCATTGGAGGAAGTAAGGTATATTGTTAGATTATACGTGGTTTATGTATAAGATAACCTTATTTTTAGCATTACCTAAAATGTAGAAGCCTGGAGAAGCTCTTGCTTAGATTACTAGAGTCTAGAACTATATGTTTCATGCAGTCTGATTAAACAGGTGCAGGTTACAAAACCCCAAAGGGTTTAAATATTAGCCACAATCCTAACCTATAAATAATATTTATAAAATTTTAGAGCTACAAAATAATTTCTACAAAAAAATGTGTTACAAGATCTGTTGAAAGTGGGTAACATATTTCATTCAAATAGAGGCATATGCATTGAATTTGTTGTTACTAATTCAATGCATAGAAGAGTTAATTGCTATAAAATATTAGTAATCTGTAAAGAACCGAAACTGTTTTCATGTCACTTACAACCAGTTTTTTCCTATTCCTCAAAACCGGTTAACTGCAGAATCCGCGAACCAGAAATCATTTGTAATTTAATACTTACAATAACTGCCTTCCTTCATCAAGTCAAACAGGGGTAATCAATATGATTATAAAAACAACTAGTTTTCTCTATGAGATAATAGAGTGTATCTTCACAGTCTGCTCCTTCCTTGAGCATACAGACAGAACCAGTTTTTCTCTGTTTTTTGGAACCGGTTAAAACCAGTTCCATGCCTTAGTAGTGTATAGTTAATAGGGCTTTCATCCCGGGAGTCTCGGTCTCGAAAATTTCGAGAGTCCCGATGATTTTTTGGTATTTTCGAGACTCGAGACTAACAGTTTCGGTCACGGGAATAACGAGACTTTTGAGACTGATTTGTGGCATTTTACACGCATTTTATGTTGTACCTAGTACTTAAGTTTTCGTTGTAATTCTATAGCATGACAGCGTTTTAATAAATTTCTAATGCTTAATCTACTAACTATCGATTTTACGTATTATTTGACACAATATTGTTTTTTGCTAGTTTGTTGTTTTTTACGTGCCCACTATAAAAATGAAAAAGTTACAAATGACTTTGATTTTTTATAAATTGCGTTTTTTTTATTAAAGTACTTGATTAAAATATGTTGTTTTGACTTTCTAATTGCATAGCCTATAAGTAAGAAACCTAGTTTTGAAATAGTCTCGAAAGTCTCGTTTTCCCCGGGAATTTTGAGACCACACCTAGTCTCGTTTTTTTTTTCCCGGGACTCAGTAATGCATCGAGACTGAAAGCCCTAATAGTTAACCAAATTTTATTGCAGATTATTAAGAAATATTCAAAATTAAAACATGACACAACAGAAAAAACCAGTAAAAAATAAACAATTGAAGGTAGAACTTAGCAAGGAGCTAAACTTTTTGAAAAATGTGTTTTCATTTATAAATATACCTTCTAAAATTAAAGGTAAGAAATCGTCAACACATTCCTGCAAGGTTTATTAGTAACATTTTCATGAAATAGTCAGTAATATACCTTGGAGGAATATGTTGATGATTTTTTTTGTTATGAATCAGTAAATATACTACCATACTTGTCGCAAATAACATGTTGATAACTTATGATCTATAACTGAGCTGCAATTAGCAAAAAACGTGATATAATTTGAATTTTACGCCCCAACCGAAGCCTGCACCTTAATGACTAATTTCCGTACTTTGTGTGATTTTTAGGGTTCCGAAACTCTAAAGAAAAAACGGAACCCTTATAGGATCACTCGTTTGTCTGTCTGTCTGTTGTCTGTCTGAAAATATTGGACTGGATTGAGTTGAAACTTGGTACACATATGTAAGTCAGTGACCCAAACATGGATGTGTTATGTAAATAAATAAAATTTCAAACATGGGGGCTACTTTTGGGAGGTAAATTAGAAAATTTTAAAAAAAGTTTAGCAGACTATATTGTGTGACATATCAAATGAAAGGGCATGTTGTGAGGATTTCAAATATATTTTTTTTATAATTTTAATATAAATAGTTTTGAAGTTATTTAAGAAAATAGGCGAAAAATGACCATGAAACTACTGGGCCAAAAGTTTTGAAAAAAATACAGATAATAGTTCTTTATCTATAGATTACAGGAAAACCTATAAGAAGTCTATCTAATATCTTTAAACGAGACATTCATGGATATATATATAATCTGAATCTCTGAAACGGCTCCAACGATTTTCATGAAATTTGGTTTGCAGGGGGTTTCGGGGGCGATAAATCGATCTAGCTAGGTTTCATTATTAGAAAACAAGATTTACCAAATAAAAAAAAACCGAGCAGGGTAGGTACTACAAAGTATCCTACCACCGTGCTATGGTTTCCTCACGATGTTTTCCGTCACCGAAAGCTCAAGCTCATTGTAGGATTGTAACCCGTGACCTTCGTCTCGGCGTTCGGCGTCACTTACCACTGGCATTTAAAGTAACATAGGAAATTTCTCAATTCTTGCTTATCAACTTCATTTGCACTTGTAATGTTACCATCCATTTTGCTTCGGTTTGAGTTTAAATTTAGTACACATGTATTTCTGTGACCCTGACATGGATGTGTTAAGTAGGTAAGGCCCGTTTAAGGAGCAAATTAGAACATAAAATAAAGTTTTGCAAACTGTACCGTATCACATATCAATCGAAAAGGGCTTACTGTGAAGGTCTAAAAAAATATTTTTTTAGCGACGCTTGATTTGAAAGACTTATTTAAACTGCATAGACTTATTACAAAAATAAGACGTAAAGATCGTAAACAACAGTGACAAAATAAGTGAAGACAAAATAGATACGAGCGCATTTGCGTATGTGTGCGAGAGAATAATATTGTAAGCTTGCGGAGACTCTCAAGTACGAGTGACATATTCATATATATAAAAAAAAACGACTTGCAACCCTGATCCAATTGCGTCAAAAAATTGTTCTGTCAAATGACATCGAACATTATTGTGAATAGTAATAAAATTACACAGAGAATCGGTTACTTTCTTGTCAACCGTAATCTCAAAATCCTTTTTCTTTAAACACGAATTATTTTTGCATCTGTTTATGATGCACGAAAGCATAATTTCGTAAGTGTTTTTTTAATATTATTATTACGTCTTAAGATCTTCGTCACTAACGACCGGCTGTCTTTATATTGCCGATTTGTCTTCATACTACGTACTTCACTTTTAATGGCAGATCTATCCGTCTTTAATTTTTCATCGGTCTGAGATAAACTAATTATAATACCGAGCGCAGCGGCGCGGCGCACAAATTAAGGTGCTGTACCACTGCGCAAACGCTGTGGACAAGCGGCGCATTTTAACTGCGTGGGTTCGTTTGTTTGAAAAATAGGTCTACGTTTCCACTGCAGCACACCTATAAACGAAACTAACGACTATTAAAACTATAACGCAGCATACTTTTGAATCATACGCCCTGTGGAACAGACACGTTTCGTGTTTCTCGTAAATATTTTGTACTTATAGAATGGCATTGGCATGAGCTTTGCTAGACAGTTCTTCAGACGATAAATCTATATGATCCCACCTCTTGCAGTGAAGCTACGCATGTTTTCGTGTACCGCGTGCATAGCGTTGATAGCGTTGAACTGCGTGGTCGCCACATTCGTGCAAACCACGCGTGTCTCGTATTCGTACATAGCGTGTTGGGTGGCAGTTGACATTGTCACATACAATTTCTTGTTAAGCGAAGTTAGGCACACGTACGTTGCCTCTCAGCTGTGCGACAGTGCCTCTATTGCGATGCTCGCTAAGTTGCGAGAGTGGTTTTTTTGAGAATTCAACAATAGATAATGTATTCAGTAATTTCCCTCTACAATCCAGCACTATACCTACATACTTTTTTTAGTCACCATCAACAAATTTGGGTCAAATTAAAAAATATTTATGGAACTTAGTTAAACATGTACGGAGCCCTCTCCATGCGAGTTTAACTCGCACTTGCCCGATTATTACTTTGTTATATGTTATTTGGTGCAGATGATAGACGCCAGAGATATATGAAAATGAACCACATCACATTGTAATAAGATTCATCTGAATCTACATTATAGTATATCGAAAATTAACCAGTTGAACCTTATTGCAAAGTCATATGGCTCTTTTTCATATCTCTGGCTATTGTTAACCGCACAGCTACAACATACAGAGAATAGTAATTAGTGTCCGACCGAAACTGGATTTTCAGCCGAAACCTAAACCGAACCTTCGGTCTTGGTCCCAGTTTCGGCCGAAACCGAAACTATTTAAATTTTTTATAGCACGTTAAATCTATTGTATTTTAACGCATATATGGACAGTTAATGTAACAAAAATAGTTCTTTATTTGTAAAATTAACAATTTAAATTAAAAAAACGGCCTAGTATGTGTCAGGCCACGCAAAGAATAGGGTTCCGTTGTGAACCATAATGTTGCCAGTGATAACTTACGGAGTAGAGACGTGGCGCTTATGACGGGCCTCATAAAATGGCTCAGGGTCACCCAAAGAGCAATTGAGAGGGCTATGCTCAGAGTTTCCTTGCGAGATCGAATCAGAAATGATGAGATCCGCAGGCGAACCGAAATAACTGACATAGCCCGCAGAATTGCCAAACTCAAGTGGCAGTGGGCGGGGCACATCACAACCGACGGCCGCTGGGGTAGAAAGGTTCTCGAGTGGTTACCACGAACCGGAAGAAGCAGCGTGGGCAGGCCCCCCACAAGGTGCACTGACGATCTTGTGAGGGTCGCGGGAAACCGCTGGATGTGGGTATCGCAAGACCGGCCATGGAGACCCTTGGGGGAGGCCTTTGTCCAGCAGTGGACGTCTTTCGGCTGACATGATGATGATGAGTGACCCATAATAGCACGTGGACTTAGAAGATCGTGTCTAATAGATAATTGTTATGATTTTATTTCGTTATTATTGTACGAAGTTTTCCTCTAGTTAGGCCTCTATAACTCCTGAACTAACAAAGTTATCTAAGTTGTTATAGTTTTTGTTTAAAGTTCATCACATGGGCTACCATCATGAATTTCTTCAGATTTTTCAAGCCAGCCAGCCAGACAGTCAAGGGGAACGCCTATTTTAAAAAAAAAATTGAATATCTCGCAAACGATTACCTAAATCAAAAAATCGTCTTAGCAACCTCTCAATTTTTTTTAAAACATCTAATGTCTCAAAATGGGATGGACGGGAGAAAAAAAATCATCCCCACTTTACATGTAGGTACCCAAAATAATATATTTTTCGCCCTCCCGTTACCACCCCCCCCTCTCAGCGAAGAGGATGACCCCCTCCCTCCGGCGACCCCTGACGAGGTCAAATCGATCATCAGGGATTTACACCCGCGGAAGGCACCGGGCTCGGACAAAATCACTAACAAAGTGATAAAACTCTTCCCCGCCCACCTCATAATACTGCTAACTTCCATATTTAACGCTGCCCTCTCTTGTAATATTTTTCCACATCAGTGGAAAGAGGCCCATGTCATTGGAATCCATAAACCCGGCAAACCCAGGTCCGAGCCCTCCAGTTACCGCCCTATAAGTCTATTAAATGTCCTGGGCAAGATGTATGAGAGACTGATCTATATCCGCCTCAAAACATATGCCGACGCCAATAATCTCATCCCTGATGAACAATTTGGCTTTCGAGCCAAACATTCTTGTGTTCAACAAGTCCATCGTATTGTTGAACACATCTCCTCTCAGTACCAAGAGCGCAACATGACAGGTGTCTTATTCTTCGATGTCGCGAAGGCATTTGACAAAGTGTGGCACAATGGCTTAATTTTTAAGCTATTTACCTTAGGTGTCCCACATAGACTCGTGCTCATCTTACGAGATTATTTGTCAAATCGCCACTTTCGATATCGCATTCCTGGCGCACTCTCCTCCCCTCACCCTATCGGTGCCGGTGTCCCACAGGGCTCGGTACTGTCCCCCTTGCTATTTTCGCTCTACACGAGTGATATGCCAAAGACCGACAAGGTGCAGTTAGCACTTTTTGCGGACGACACCGCGGTCTACTGCTCTAGTAAGTCCCCCTCAGTCATTGTTAAGAACCTCCAAACCGCGGCTAACGCCCTAGGCGCCTGGTTTCGGAAATGGAGGATCGAGATCAACCCTGTCAAAAGCCAGGCGGTCCTATTCTACAGACCCTACCATCGAGGTACCCCCTCCCCTCCAAAGGCAGTTACTCTATTCGGTGAACCAATCCCCTGGGAAAGGCAAGCCAAATATCTCGGAGTAACTCTCGATGATCGTTTGACCTTTGATGCCCACATTAAAGCGGTCCGCGCGCGCGCCGCCTTTGTTTTAGGGCGCCTCCACTTTTTATTAAATCGTAAATCTAAACTTGCACTTAAAAGCAAGGTTAGACTTTATACCACGTGTATCCGCCCCATCATGACCTATGCCAGTACTGTGTTCGCACATGCAGCTCCATCACGGATCCATAGCCTTCAGGTGATTCAAAATCGCTTCATGCGCAAGGCCACGGGCGCCCCGTAGTACATGCGTAATGAAAATCTCCACATTGACTTAGGTCTCCCCACGATAAAACAATTTATAAAACGCACCTCACGCAGATTTTCCAATACCGCCGTTAATCACCGCAACCCTCTTATAGTGAAAGCCGCAACGTACACACCCTCCCGTATACTCCGTATCCATAGACCAAGGCAAGCCCTCAGCGAGCCGGATGACCCTATTACATTAGCTCAGATCGAAGCTGACGAAGCTCGTAAAAGTACACAACACACTACACACAACCGATCACGCTACCGTCCTCGACGGCGAGGACCGCCGCGACGTCCCACTCAGTCTCGTCCCGTTCAAGCGGCCCGAGCTGCCTACAGTAATCCGACCGCCCCCAATTAGTCGTAACTCGTACAAAGTCCTCCCCGTCCCCCGGTAACGCCCTGAGCCGAGGTTCGTACCCCATTCGGGGGTGCCCTCAGGCGTTGTTACCTAAATATTACCTGGCTGAGAGCCCTCTGCGCTCGCCGATTTGTCCGGTAAGGTTGTTGCAGCCATCTGAGTAAAATATCTAATGAATTATATTCTATTACCACTTACAAACTATTTATTTTCCACTGTAGGACAAGACTCTAATGAAAGCCATAAAAACAAATACTTACCTAACCTAATAATGTTTGCGCGTGAAAAACCACATAACCTCAAATCATCACGATCGCGCCGGCTAGCGAACTCAACTGGCAATCACGCATGTTCACTCACTCGAAGTTAGCCGAATGATGCGCGACAATTCACGAACAACTAGTTTCGGCGGGGTCGAAGGTTCGGCCAATATTTGGCCGAAACCGAAATTGTGGCCGAAACCTGTTTTTTTGGCTGAAACTAGCCGAAACCGAACCTTCGGTCGGACACTAATAGTAATAACATGTTTGTTTTGAGTAAAAAAAAATGTTAATTTATGTTACAGGTGATGATGAAGATAATGTGGATTATGAAATTGTAAATAACTCTTCAAGAAATGATGATAAGCCTGAGCTTCCGAAACGCGCCCGCAGCATAGCCGAGTTAGAAGAGAAATTGCAAAAAATTAAATCGCAAAACAAATTTAACCTAAAAAACAGGCTAGTGAAAAAGAGTCTAAACAGCAAATTGAATAAAAAAATTAAAAAAAGAGAAAGGCTTAATAAAAATAAAGTTAAACTAGCATTAAATACACCTGCAGTTACTACTAAAGATGAGAAAAAAGAAAAGCCTAAATTAAATTTTGTAAAACCTGTTTTTAATAATGAAGGGAAGCTTGTATTTTCTAAATTTGATTTTGCTGACATAGGTCAAAAAAGTGAGTTGCATTTTTAGCACCTTTCAATTGTCAAATTGTAATTTATGGCATTGACCTTTAAACATAGTGGTTATAAGCTCTTTGCCTTCAACTACCTCTTTTATAGTTATAGATTTATGCCTTCAACATCAAAACTTACATATAAATATTAATGGATAAATATGTTATTTTTCCCATACCCATACTTAAATGAAAAAAAATACATTTCAGGAACTGCTACGCTGCTATTTAAGCGATTAAATGTGTTCCAGCTGTTACTATGTGTGCCAGTTCCCTTTTACTTTTCGTGAACTGACCACCTTAGCCACATTGTAATATTCATGGTAATTTTGTTACTTTGTTCAGTTCATATTTATTTCAGATAAGGCGCCAAAGTCAGAAAAAGACCCTAAAAAGATATTAGAAAATCTAAAACAACAGGAAGACAAATTCCGTAAACTGGAAGAGACTGAAGCATCAGATAAGGTCAAAGAAATTAAAGAAAAGATAGCTTGGAAAAATACTTTGCAAAAAGCTGAAGGTCAAAAGATCAAAGATGATCCAATTTTATTAAAGAAATCAATAAAGAAAATGGTATGATTATTTTAATTTCTATTAACATAGTGATTTCATATCTTCTTATATATAAGAGCCTGGCTTTTGTTCGTGTAGCTTCTTTCACTCTTTCCTGCCGTTTGCTGCCTTCCTTCCTTATACGAAACCACTGAGGTATATTACTACGTACGTATAGAGAAGCTATCCTAAGCAAAGGTCATGCTCCATTTTGTTAATATTCGCTGCAACGCTGAAATTATATTTAATCGTCTAACCAGACAGTTTTAATATGTAGCGCTAGAAAACTTTAGGATGTGGTTTATTCGCGATCAAAAGATCGAAAGCGCCGTGATTTTCATGGCGCTTACGCGTTTCGTGTTTAAGTAACGTAAGTGAAGTGCGGCCGGAAGGCTGCCCTTGAACGGAACCAGGTGGTTATGTGTGGCGTCGGTCGTCTCTATACGTAGTATAATAATATACCTCAGTGTATAACACGACGTTAAATTTTGCCTTCACATAGTCTATATAGTTCAATCAATCTAGGTAGGTATATCATATTCATTTAACAGATCCTGTAAATGGAACACAGGATTTGTTAATTAGGAAAAAACTATTATTCTCTAATTTGATGTTAGTTTCGCCTGCATCTTGAAATAGGTGAGTGCAAAAAAAGTGTTACTAATTCTTTTATTTTGAATCTAGGAACAAAAGAAAAAACATAGTAAGAAGCAGTGGGACAACAGGATTCAAAATGTTGAACAAAAGAAAGATGATAGGCAGAAGAAGAGAAGAGAAAATATTTCCAAGAAAAAAAAGGAAAAACAGACAAAGAAAGTGAATACTGCAGTAAAAAGGGGGCGGGTTGTTATTTAAATGCATGCAGCATTAATAAACATGCTACAAAACTACTACATTTTATTATTATTAATATCGTACTTGATATTATGAAATCCGAAAGTTTTTGCGAATTTTTACCACTCAGCTCCGTGACTATGCCGTAACGGATGAAAGGATTTGATTTTTTGATGGTTAGAAATATTGGAACACAGATAGATCACACCCTGGAATAACATAGGATCATAGGCTACTTTTATCCTATTTCCTAATACACTCGTGGATAAAGAATAGATCAGGATACAGGTCATAGTTGTAAAATACCCGTTAGCTTCCATTATTTTACCAAGTTTCTGGGTAGAGTACCCATAAAATTCGGTTAAAAAAATAATTTAATGTAAACGTAAAACAATAAACGTAAGTAGCTAACATATAAATAATACAAACGGATCCGTACATACTATAAGTAACACGATTAATTAATACCTGCCATACCTACATATTCGTCAAAATAGTCGTACACACGGCCACAGATCAAGCTACACATTTTTGCAAATTAGCGCCTATTACAACCGCATTATGTGCCGCAGTGCAGATCATATTATCTCAAGAACTAGAGCACCTAGCGAAGATCTGTTTGCTTCCAGAATTGTCATTAATTTGTCCAATTTTGTCCTCGAATATCAGATTTTGTCGCGTCCTGGTTCTATATAGTTCAATAATAATTTCGAAAATGAAATTACCAACCTATTTGTACAAATAACTAAAACAAAGAAAAACCAAAACAACGAAGAGGAAACCTTTATACAGAAACTATTTCAAGAAAGAAAACAACTATATTGTAAAAAGCGAACCAAAGAAATCAAGAACAAAATCACAGAAATGAGTAAGCAAATTAATAGATAAATTTCAGAAAATACAAAAGCGAAAAGGAAAAGTATTTTTGAAAAATATATAAGTAAAACAGGAGCGGTGAAAAAAGCGTACAAAGAGCTACGCGTATCTTCGAAATGGACGTCAAATGTGACAGATAGAGCAGGTAACAAAATAACAAAGCGACTGGACATAATAAAAGAGGCTACAAAATTTTATCAAGAACTGTACTCCACACAATCAACATCGAACTTTATTGAATGCATGTTGGAAATGACAAAAAGTACAGATACAGTACCATTAATATTACTTTCGGAGATAGAATTTGCAATTAGAATCCAAAAAAATGACAAATCACCCGGGGACGACAAAATAACGAATGAGATACTAAAATCATTGGATGAGAATCAACCATGTGAACAAGCAGGATTTCGGAAAAAAATCTCTACAGTTGATCACATTCACGTCATGACACAACTGATAGAAAAAAGCAAAGAGTACGGAAGGACTCTGTACATATGTTTTATAGACTTCACTAAAGCCTTTGACTCTCTAGAACATCATGCTATCTGGACGGCACTAATACAGCAAAACTTAGACATTGAGTACATAGAGCTTTCATACAGTATATACTCTATGAGTTCGGCTAAGATACGATTGGAAAGAGATGGACCCGAATTCTGCATAAAGAAAGGCGTTAGACAAGGCGACCCACTCTCACCCAAAATATTTTCAGCAGTACTTGAAATGGTCTTTAGGAACATCAACTGGGAAAACCAAGGAATAAAAATAAATGGCGAATACATAAGCCACCTGCGATTTGCAGATGACATTGCTATATTTGCAGAGGAGAGTACACAGTTGGAAAATATGATTAACGACTTAGTGAGGGAGAGCAAAAAAGTTGGGTTGTCGCTAAATGTCTCAAAAACAAAAGTTATTACTAATGGGAGAGATGAAATTATTAAAACAAATGGGAAAAACATCGAATATGTCACAAATTATATTTACCTAGGCCAATCAATTTCGTTTGTAGATCAGACCGAAAATGAAATAAACAGGAGAATTGCCATTGCTTGGAAAAAATATTGGAACTTAAAAGAAATTATGAAGAATAGAGACATAAGCATAAAAATAAAGAGTAAACTGTATGACAGTCATCTTGCCTTGCCTAACATATGGCTGCCAAACATGGTCCTTACGTAAGAAAGACGAACATAAATTAGTTGTACATCAATGAAAAATGGAAAGAAGTATGTTGAGCATTAAATTATCAGATAACAAAGCCTATAATCTGCCCCAAATTAATATATGTCTATCTTTGAAAACTACATGCAAATCCGATGTACAACTAATTTATGTTCGTCTTTCTTACGTAAGGATCATGTTTGGCAGCCATATGTTAGGCAAGGCAAGATGACTATGTCATACAGTTTACTCTTTATTTTTATGCTTATGTCTCTATTCTTCATAATTTCTTTTAAGTTCCAATATTTTTTCCAAGCAATGGCAATTCTCCTGTTTATTTCATTTTCTGTCTGATCTACAAACGAAATTGATTGGCCTAGGTAAATATAATTTGTGACATATTCGATGTTTTTCCCATTTGTTTTAATAATTTCATCTCTCCCATTAGTAATAACTTTTGTTTTTGAGACATTTAGCGACAACCCAACTTTTTTGCTCTCCCTCACTAAGTCGTTAATCATATTTTCCAACTGTGTACTCTCCTCTGCAAATATGGTAATGTCATCTGCAAATCGCAGGTGGCTTATGTATTCGCCATTTATTTTTATTCCTTGGTTTTCCCAGTTGATTTTCCTAAAGACCATTTCAAGTACTGCTGAAAATATTTTGGGTGAGAGTGGGTCGCCTTGTCTAACGCCTTTCTTTATGCAGAATTCGGGTCCATCTCTTTCCAATCGTATCTTAGCCGAACTCATAGAGTATATACTGTATAAAAGCTCTATGTACTCAATGTCTAAGTTTTGCTGTATTAGTGCCGTCCAGATAACATGATGTTCTAGAGAGTTTAGTGAAGTCTATAAAACATATGTACAGAGTCCTTCCGTACTCTTTGCTTTTTTCTATCAGTTGTGTCATGACGTGAATGTGATCAACTGTAGAGATTTTTTTCCGAAATCCTGCTTGTTCACATGGTTGATTCTCATCCAATGTATTAGAAAGTCTGTTCAGTATGATTTTTGAGAAAACTTTATAGACATTGCTCATTAGACTAATTGGCCTATAGTTGTTTAAGTTAGCTCTATCACCTTTTTTATGTAGTAGAATCGTTGTAGATTTGGACCACTGAATTGGGGTTGTTCTTTTTTCGAGGATGTTGTTGAACATGGTTTGTAAAGGTCTCAATAAAGGTTCAGATATTGATTTTAGTATCTCATTCGTTATTTTGTCGTCCCCGGGTGATTTGTAATTTTTTTGGGTTCTAATTGCAAATTCTATCTCCGAAAGTAATATTAATGGTACTGTCTCTGTACTTTTTGTCATTTCCAACATGCATTCAATAAAGTTCGATGTTGATTGTGTGGAGTACAGTTCTTGATAAAATTTTGTAGCCTCTTTTATTATGTCCAGTCGCTTTGTTATTTTGTTACCTGCTCTATCTGTCACATTTGACGTCCATGTCGAAGATACGCGTAGCTCTTTGTACGCTTTTTTCACCGCTCCTGTTTTACTTATATACAAGCTGACCCGGCAGACGTTTTCCTGCCCTGAGAACAAAAATAAAACTGGGACCTACCTACCTACCCCTAACCTAACTACCTACCCCTACCTACCTACCCTACCTACCCCTACCTATCTACCTACCCCTACCTAACTACCTACCCCTACCTAACTACCTACCCCTACCTAACTACCTATCCCTACCTAACTACCTACCCCTACCTACCTTACCTACCTACCCTACCTACCTCTACCTACCCCATGCAGTTACATAGACCTCAAAAGAAACCTTGAAGAGGTACGAGGAGCACAAGTTAGCCTATGGACAGTAAGGAGGAGGCTTTTAGCGGCTGATATACGCAGTCGACGACCAGCGCGGGCCCCCAAGTTACTCCGTGAGCACCGGATTGCTCGATTCAGGTTCGCTAGAAATTGCCTATCTTGGACACTAGATAACTGGAGTAGCGTACTCTTCTCCGATGAGGCTCGAATTTGTCTAAATGGTGAGGACCGACGTCGGCGAGTGTTACGAAGACCAGGGGAACGCTATGACGTCGTATGTGTTTCGAAGAAATCACCCCTTATGGTGGAGGGTCCGTTATGTTTTGGGCGGGCGTAACTTCCAGCTATCGTACCGAGATATCATTCATTGAAAATGGGTCACTAAATGCGCAAAGTTACTTAACAGAAATCCTTTGTCAACATGCACAACCCGCAATGACTGTAATTGGTGAAGATGCCATTTATCTGGATGATAATGCTCGAGCCCACCGTTCTGGCGACGTAGATGCTTATATGCAAGAGGTCGGTATTCGTCGTTTAGATTGGCCAGCGCGGAGCCCTGACCTTAACCCCATTGAGCACGTCTGGGACTTCCTAAAAAGGCGAGTACGATCTGTCCAACCACCTCCACAAAACATCAGGGAGCTTAAACGTGTGATCTTGGCTGAGTGGGAACACATTCCACGGACACCATCAAAAGCCTGGTGGAAAGCATGCCAAGACGACTTCATGCCGTAATCGCTGCAAGGGGAGGTCATACTCGTTATTAATTTTTATTTTTTAATGTCTTTTTTTTATTAATATACCATAAAAATACTCGTAGTCTTAATTTAATTATACCCATAAAAATGTCCTTTATCTGTTTACATTGACTAAAACACCGCTTCTAGGATTTAAGTTTTAAAAACTATTTTCTCATCGATAATAAGAAATTTCTAGTCATTTATGCTAATGATATACTAAAAATACTAATATTATCCATAGAAAAGCCAATGATTGTAAGGTGCCCGTTTTTTTTGCAAAGGAGTGTATATAGATTTTTCAAAAGTACTTTTCCTTTTCGCTTTTGTATTTTCTGAAATTTCTCTATTAATTTGCTTACTAATTTCTGTGATTTTGTTCTCGATTTCTTTGGTTCGCTTTTTACAATATAGTTGTTTTCTTTCTTGAAATAGTTTCTGTATAAAGGTTTCCTCTTCGTTGTTTTGGTTTTTCTTTGTTTTAGTTATTTGTACAAATAGGTTGGTAATTTCATTTTCGAAATTATTATATTGTGTTTGTATGTCTGAGGTTTTTTCCACTGCAGCAGTGAACCTTTCCTCCCATTGTTTTCCGGTCTCTCTCGTTAGTATTGGTAAATTAATAGGATGTTCTTTTGCTTTGATGAATTTCCTTGGGAAAAGCGAATTTCCCATATGTATTTTGCATCTGATCATTCTGTGGTCTGTATTAAAGTTGAGATTTTGAATTATATTAAAATTATGCACGTCTAAGTCGTGGGTCGTAAGTATATAGTCTATTTCAGTGTGATACAAACCGTTTGGTGACTGCCAAGTCCATTTTTTGTTTTTTCGTATTTTTTATATGCTATTGGTGAATTTTAAGTTTTTTTCGAGAACAATCTCTACCAGTCTTTGACCGTGTTTTGACCTTTTACCATTTGAGTACGTGCCGAATGCCAGTTCTTCTCCTCGCAGTGACGTTCCGATCTGGGCATTAAAATCGCCCATGATTATAAGTTTTTTTTTGTTTGCTGTTTCTATAGCTTTTTCTACAGTACTGTAAAATTCGTCTAGCTCATCCTCCTTACTTTTTTCGGTGGGTGCATAGACTTGGATTAAGGCCAACACATTATTGTTTGGTAAACTTATTTCAAGAGTCGCTACTCTATCTGAATAACTTTTGAAGAAAATAATGTTCTTTTTTAGGTATTTTTTTACCACAAATCCCACTCCGCATTGACCTTGCGTACTTTCCGTATGGTATAGGACGTATTGGGGATATTCTTCTATTTCTTCACTTTTTCTTCTAATTTCGCATAGACCGATTATGTCCCGTTTAATTTTTGTATAGCATAATCTAGTTCTACAATTCTCGAATCGGACATTAATATCCTTACGTTTAGAGTGGCAATATATAATTTTTTTGACTGGTTTCCCTTTTGATTTTTATTTGGGGGGCTGTGGTCAATATCCTCAACCGTAGTTCCGGGGACCAGCCGGCCTAGAGGACATAGTAAATACTAGATACGATTAATTTCTCGCAGATTATTAATTTGGACTTTGTTTCAATAAAATCAGATGCTGAAAAAATAAGTTTAATAGTTATTCTGGAATTTAGTTTTAAATACTATTAGAAATTACAACAGATGGCGCTGTTTGATAATAATAAAATTTGAAATAGATTTGTTTTTAGAAGTGATAGTAAATAATATGTACAGATCTAGATTAATAAAATTTGGAGCAGAATATTAAAGGCTCTGTTTCAATAAAATAGGATGTTGCAAAATATCAAAAAATACAATAAATTAGATATGTTTTACAAGTGAAGATCAGAGGATAACAGTATAGGCTTTTTAATACCTCGGCTTACATTAATGCAAGTTTCGTAGGGTTCTCTATTTTTTTTTAAATATAATATAGCCCATGTTACTCGCTGATATAGCTCATATACCTAATCGCTAGATGAAAGAGTTTTTAAAATCAGTAATTTATAAGTTTATCCAACACCAACGAAAATACAAAAAATATTTTCTCTATAAAATTTGCGTGTATGACTATCTTTCCACCCCGCGATTTCACGGGCGATCCCTTTTTTAGGCCTGCGTTTGACCACAATCTCACCGATGATGTGGCCGATAGTAGCAAGCACACAAAGCCTAGAAGAGAACTGGCTCTCAAGTGCAGCTGTCGGAACACCCCGGAATGTGCTTGGTGACAGATTTTCAACTTGAGGGTGGTAGCCGGCTAGGCGGGTACTACA
Organism: Tethea ocularis; assembly: GCA_963555595.1. Taxonomy (NCBI): domain Eukaryota; kingdom Metazoa; phylum Arthropoda; class Insecta; order Lepidoptera; family Drepanidae; genus Tethea; species Tethea ocularis. The sequence continues at coordinate 9,013,338 of OY741960.1, read as the reverse complement.
AAGTATCCTACCACCGTGCTATGGTTTCTTCATGATGTTTTCCTTCACCGAAGCCATTGTAGGATTCGAACCCGCGACCTTTCTTCTAGGCATTCGACGTCACTACCAACCGAGCTATCATCACCTCAAAACCTCGTACCTTTTTATCCTTTTAGGGGTCGAATTTTCGAAAACCCTTTATTAGCTGATGCCTGCCTACGTCATAATAACTATCTGTAGTTCGGTATTAGTAGCCAAATTAGTGAAGTCAGTCAATCAGATTTTCCTTTTATATATTTAGAGATGAATATAAGCGCACCATTGAAATGAAATGTAACGTGTACCTATAGAAACTTCTGAAACTTGCTATAGAAACTGATTATTTAGATTTTGCTTCATTTGACTTAGATGTACCTACCTATGTAGGTCAAATATTAATTTGATTTTACTTGCTAAGGAAACCTAAATATCTATTTACGTATATATTAAGAATAAAACCAGACAAGTGCAAGTCTGACTCACGCCACCGATGGTTCCGTAATTTCCTATGTTACTCTAAATACTTGACTTCTTTATGGTTTTCAACTCAATCCAGTCCGCAGTATTTTTGGACAGACAGACATACGAGTGACCTATAATAAGGGTACTGGTTTTTTTCTTTAGAGTTTCGGAACCCTAAAGAAGGAGTAGTACCTACATATATGTTGTATATCCGTTATTTGGTTGTCCATAGTACAAGCTCTGCTTAGTTTAGGTTTAGGATCAGATAGTCGTGTGTGAAGAACGTCCCAGAATATTACATATTCCTATAAACACTAAATTCCACGCGGACGAAGTCGCGGGCAACAGCTAGTCTTCAATAAAAACTTTTAACAAAAAAAAAAAAAACCGGTACATGGTACCGCTGACTTCAAAACAGGTTGATTAGTTCCTACATGGTTATTTTATGCTTTTTAGTGTTTTAAAAGTCGTTTCTATTTCTTGTGTAAATTTTTCTATTTTTAGTTTCTTATGTTTTATCACTGACCTAGTATAAGCTATCGTTGTACCTTCCATCATCACATCAAATGATATAACTAACGGTCTAAACGGTCCTATAATATTTAAAGAATTATCCCCTACTTAACTCCTAATCGTTAGGGAGTTGTACCTTCCATCATCAGCTCAGCAACGTAAATGATGACTACCAGATGCAAATATCTGAATAGCTTTAAAAACTATATGAAAAACATTGTAAGTGCCTATAAAATTTTAAGAGTTCCCTCGATTTCTCCAGGATTTCATCATCAGATCCTGACCTGATGACCATGGGACCACCTGTAAAGTATACCCTTTCAAACAAAAAAGGATTTTCCAAATCGGTCCAGTTGTCTTCGAATAATAGGGGAACATAAATAAGAAAAAAAAAATTTACGAATTGAGAACATCCTCCTTTTTGAAGTTGTTTATAAAATAAGAATGATTTGAACGTTTAAAATTCTCAATTCTCAATTAGAGAGATTGAAGAAATATATCTTGTTGACAACGATCGAATTTGTGAGTTTTATTATTCTTCCCAAATAAAAATGATTCCCTGATACACTTTTGTACGCAATTGTACACCTTAGTATCGAATAGTCTAAGAGTAAACGTGAATATTTATAAGGCTTTTTACATAATTCCAATCGAGAGATATAATACAGAGAAACACGAATGTAGTCTATAATTATTTCTTGTTTCCATATTTATAGAACATTAAATCATTAAAACTTGCTTTTTCAATGAAATAATAGAAAAATATTTAACTAGTCTAACTTTAGTATAGAAAAAGCTACATATCTCTCGGACTACTCATACAAAAAACAAATTTGTTATAACTTTTGAACCAGGGCGCGACAAAATCTGGGATTCGGGGACAAAATTTGACAAATTCTGGAAGCAAACAGATCTTCCCTAGGTGCTCTAGTTCTTGAGATATGAGGTGGCCCTTAAAACTTTTGAACCAGGGTGTGACAAAATCTGGGATTCGGGGACAAAATAGCGACAGACTTGGAATTCAGATCCGTGATGGTGGCCCTGCCAGGAAGTGCCACACTTTGAATTCAGATCCGTGTTGGTGGCTCTGCCAACACCCGGTGTGGCATCGCTCTTAAGGTATGGTTTCCTCCAAAAGCGGTGCCATCATGTAGCGACCGTAACACAGCGGTGAATGACGTCACTAGAACGTTGTCTATGTTAACCAAATGGCGTGGTTTCCTAAAGAACGTAACATAACGGTGTCAATTACCGTTCTCTAGGAAACCGCGCCATATAATTTTTTATTTTTATTTATTTACCTTATTTGAGATAGGGCCAATTAAGCTAGACCTCTAAATTGTATGAGCGTCCATGCAACTCAGAGACCTATCTTAATTGGCGTTAACTATGTATGAGTTAGTCTAGAAGAAACTCGCGTCTGGGAGGATGTTTGGCCCGACAGATTTGTATGGCTCATTGAGAAATCTTTTAAAATATTATACTTAATAATATATATAAAATTCAGTTTTTCTAAAATGACGTAAGTTATCATGGTTTTTTTCCACCTTTGATACCTGCTACCTACCTGTAAAACGGACCCGCTTTCAGCTTAGCGAGTATCCATTCCTTTCTATGCTTATAGGACTAATAGTATGTGATGTCATATACCTACTCTGACGGTTATAAACTTCATGCTAAATTCTGTTTTGCTAGAAAGAGATAGGAATAAATCTTTCATGGCTTATTATATCTTGGTTACTTTTATAGTTGTCCGAAATATATTTTTTCCTACTGCTTTTTAGGAATGAGCTTTTTTATTGAAGCAAATAAAAAATATGCATATTAAGGTACAAATTACTATGGCCGTAGCATCCTGACGGTACAAACTGATAGCAAAATAAAACAACATGAATTTCCCTTAGTTATCGTGATATTTCTTATCACAATAAATAAGTGACACTCCAATAGTTATATAATTAAAAATAATGAAATATCTGGAAATTTTACATATTGCCATGCTTTAAATTAAGATGTAATTTGGCTTTTAAAAGGTAATATTGCAATGGAAGGTTTGTTTATTTAAAATATGCATTTGAATTATAGCAGAAATTACACTGTTTTACAGTCTACGTCACTAATAGATGAACTATATTCTATGTTACCTAACTAAATTTATATGAACACATTTTTCCTTAATATTAGGTGCATTCGAAGTTACACACCAAGCTACATTTTATACTACTACAAAGATGTATGTAACAGGTAGGTATGTTTATTTTTTTTTATGAATATCAACCCAGCTACGAAATGTAACTGAACCAAGAACCATACTAACTTAAATTTCAATGTCACAAAACAAGTTATAGTATAGTAGGTATGTACCTAATTGCAGGGGTGTCTTCAGAAACGTTGGAGTTAGGGTAAAATTTATCCAAACGCGTTAGAAAGACCGGTACCTGGAACTCCAACGCACCTAAGACCGTTCAGGAACTCGGAGTTTAATTCAGAGTGTCCCCAAACTCTACCTCGCTTAAAACACCGTGAAGAATTACCTTACCCTCACCAGTGGGTAACGTTTCTGAACACAACCCTAATGTTATACAATACTAGAAAGTTATGTGGAAAAAATAACAGATAAAAATATATAATGGTGCATAACATTCACAGAATCCTTAGAACTAAATTTAATATAGCAAACATAATGGTGCAGTGTAAACTGTAGTAGTCCCAACAAAAATTTTAAAAGTTAGGTACCCACACATCATTCGAGTAACAATAACACCACCTTCCAAGCAACGGCATAATTAATGTGTTGTATACCTCTGTACCTACCTATTCATAAAACGGCGCATCAGAAAAGTCATTTAACATCCCCTTTTTTGGATTTCTCGCAAATGACACGATAAGCGATTATTGTCACAATAGACTGGCTGCCGCCGCATCGCGCCGCCGCCCGGCACTTTGATGATTCGGTAGCGAATTGTGTGAACAGTTGCGTCGTTATTAATCTTTACTTATGAATAATCATAATAAAAATATATTCTTATAATACATCATAATTCGTAATAAGGATTATTTTCGTTTTGAAAAATTTGACCATGTTGTATGTACCCACATAATACATGTGCAAAATTGGGTATTTACATTGAACTTATCTGTTTTATACTTTATTCCTAATTGTTTACATTATGATTGTGTTATAGTGAAGCAGGCACCACTCGAATATTTATTCAGTCGTTAAAATATTAAATAAATTTATATGCCTCTACCAGATTCCATAGTGTTCAATGGACCTCTCTCCAATGACAGACAATGATATAGAAAGCTACTTACTAAACATGTTTTAATAGACTTTGGTCAAAGTAACAAAATAGACTGATGCAGCATTTTAACATTCTACATAGATAGGTACTTACATCATTTTTCGAGTAAAAAATACACATTGAAACATACATTCACATCAATTTGTGGTATATAATGATATTATTGGACTATCTACCAGAAGTTTGGTAAAGATCAACTAGCAACTTATTATTGGGCACTGCAAAATATCACAAAAACAAATATGCCAATTTGTAATGGTGTGCTCGTACATGAAAGCAATGATTAAATATTTGACACAATCATTACTTTTAAATTGATGTGAAGTTGATTTCACAGTGTATTTATAAGAATACAGTTACAACTAGTCTAACTTACACATAAAATTAAAAATAGACCTGGCTATATGTGTCGAAAACAATTGTAAATAGCAACAACTAATATTAATTTAAAAAAACCTCCAAATAGAAGTATCTCTTCTAAATAACATTAATAAAATAAATAAAATTAGGAATAATAAAATTAAAAATTATAAAGTACACTCATAATAAAATTTAAGAGCATACCTAACTATAACTGTTATTTGATGGTTAAACTTTTAAGGTTTGATTTCCTTCAATATAGCCTCGACCCTTATGATTAGGATGTGTGAACATTATTTGTTACATTACTACATTATAATATTATTATAAAACATACACCTACATAATATATAATTCTATGAATTGCAGCAATAATTTTTCAGTGTATAACACTTCAAGAATAAATATTATGGATAAAGTGAACACAACAAATATTTCCCATAACCATAACATACTCCAGGCTTTGCCAATAGTTCATTGCACTTTACAAGGTTGACTTATTCTACAGGTTTTTTTTTCATGAAACAAAATGTCCCAATATTTGTGTATGATGTCTTTAGAAAATATTTGAAACACATATAATATTAAACTACCTTTAATATTTTGTCTTTGGAGAATAGAGTACTTTGGATCACTGGAAAATAAAATGTGGTCCTTGTACATACTCCATGACCGCTTATCAAAAGTAAACTTAGATAAAAGTAGAATTAAAACTAATATAATATATTCTAAAAAATATAAAAATAATATAGCTCTTACAACTTTTCAAAAATAGAAAAATAAAAAATGTTTAATGTATGTAATACTGCATATTCATATTTACTCTAAATCAGTCCAAGCATTGATAAAGATAATCAAATAATATAAATATATTAGAGTTGTTTCAAAAATGTACAAAATTTGTTGCATGTATGGTCTGGTTCACACTGTTCCTCAGAACAGTCACTTGCTAATATGTTTTAGAAGTAGAAGTGAATAACAATTTGAACACATTCAATTAGATGCAGCTGTAATGTATGCACGCACATAAATACTTTTTGATACCAATATGAGAGTAAGCAACTGGCAAAGAGTGAATATTTTATTTTATTATAATATATAATATAAAACATAGCACTAATAATAATTCATGCCACTGATAGGTATTTAAATTTTTGACTGTTACATGTTCATTAGTCACAAATAAACACTGTGTTTGGTGTTGGTAGTAAGTAAACTGAGATTGTGGCCCACAGGAAAAAAAAGGACAAACAGATGCTCATGTTTGTGCAGCTCCTTAGCACAACTGACAGGTATTACAATCTAATATTCATATGTTCAAATAGTTATGCTGCTTAATCTAACCTTAATAACCTACAACTAAAGCCTACATATAATTGGTAATAATAAAGCAAGTCGTGAGGCGGGATATTTGCATCAGTCTTGTGAAATTCTCAAGTGTGAAAATTATTACTGTCATTTATTTATCTATTTGGTAATGTAGTAAAAAAGAAACTGTTTAAATTTATATAAAAAAAATGTGTGTTTAATTACTTTATAAACCTCATCAACATTTGTCATCAGTTCAACTCTGATTTTAAAGATGACAGAGTTGCATCAAGTACACGGCCCGCAGCAGCATAACCAGGTATGTTAAGGTATGCTGGCTTATCATGCTCACACAATCCTGGCTGTGTACAACAGCGATTCATTGAAGTGCCAGCAACAGTTGCTGATCCACTGTGACTGCCACTTGGATCAGATGTTGTTCCATGGCAAATCATTTTATGGTTAGTAAATTGCTCTAATGAACGTAGTTGTTCACCGCAGTTATCACATTTAAGTTCCCTAGCATGAACTTTCTTGTGGCTGTTTAATGATCTTGAGTTATCAAATACTTTAGTGCACATGTCACAGTACTTGAGTACTTTCTCTCCAGTGCACACCACTTTATGGTTATTGAGTCTGTCAAGAGACATGTAGCGTTTATTGTTGCATAAGTCACATTTGAATTGTTTCTGAGGCACACGTCCCGTATGAACTTGCATATGCTTACGTAAGTTGCTCTTATCCCTAATATATTTTGAACACACTGAACACTTGTTAACATCTTTTCGTGTGTGGTGAGCATCTAAATGTCTTCTAAGGTGGGATTTTTTGTGAAATGGTTCCAAGCAGATCTGACATCTGAAAGGTTTCTGTGCTGGATGTACTCCTGTTAGATGAGTGTTAAATTCTAAAATTGTAGGATAGCTTTTCCTACAATGTGGACAGTGAAAAAGTTTACGGCAAATAGCTGTACTAGAGTCACAAAATGGATCAGAACAATCATCACAAAATGTGTCTAACCCTACTGGAGGAGTAGCTGTATCTGTTTGAAATTGTTCTAAATCAGTTTGTAAAGGATCACGATCAGGAGTACCAGCTTGTGAAGGCTCTTGTTTAACTTTTGTTTGTTCACTGTTCTCTGAAAAGTCATCCTGAGATGGTATAGTACGTGAAGTGCTGGCCAGCATCCACCAGGGGTTATAGTGCCATGTTCCTATCCCAGGTTGCACTGGCTGTCCTTTAATGTCACTAGGCTTTGTTTGCGTTTCAGCATTCGAAAATCCAGGAAAACTAGGCAATTCCTGATGTTTAGATCTTGCCGATTCGAATATGCTGTGTTGTGATATGAGATTTTCATAATCACTGGAGTCCAATTTCCTCTCGTGTCTATCGCTTTGATCTCTTTTATTAGACATTTTTTTTTAATTTATTCCTGAAAATATAGTCCAATTGAAAAAGGCTGTTATTAAAATATTATCCGAGTTGAATCTCAAGAAAACGAACTAAGTTATATTATGAATTAAGTAATTAGTAAACATTAGGGCAATTGCGCGTCGTCCGACTAATAAAGTAGGAAAGACGCAATCTAAGTAGATATCCTAAACAATAAACTGAAAGGTTTATTGCAAAAATATTTATTTTGAATTGCAGTTTAAATGCTGAATATCATTGTAGAAATGGATCTAAAAAACTTGAAATACCTACAAACAAAATAATTAAACTTGCTTATGATAAACAAACAAGGAACGAGTTCGTGCCTTTCCCGTGTCAGCTAGCTTGATCATTCACTCCACATATATATTGTAAATGATAATATTACATAATTATTTCTTGTGAATTAAACACAATTACAATGAATCCCACAAATAGACACTTTTTATCAAACAAATTTATTCAAAAACTCTCTTTATTCGTTTGAAAGATCGGCCATTTTGTAATTTTGTATGAATGAATGAATGAATAATAAAATAATTATATTGTATTGTAGAAATGTTACCATTACCACAAGAGTAAAAGTGGTCTATGATCTCGGCGTTGACAAATATTCGGTACGTAGACCCGAGTATTCTATCGACCGTAGACGCTATGGTATAGGTATGGCCATACAAGTCGGTGGAACCACGGAACACTTTTACTCCTAGTGGAGGGTGGAACGGTACAATATCTCCACTGATAATAGTATTATAGTTTCTATTTAAATGATGAAGAGTTTTAATTTGTAATGACAAATATAAGTATTTTGACGTTTGTCAAGCGTTTATACGTTCCTTGGATTTCGATACCGTAGACCCGAGTATTAGACTAGACTGAACATGAACCGTATACAAATTAGATGGCGATACTTTAATAACGGGGTTACCAACCTATTACCGTTTCCCTAATTTCGTTGGAATTCACGGCAAAAAAAAGAATATTTTTTTTTAATTAAGAGTAAGTATGAATATCTAAATAAATGAAAAAACGGATATATATGCGAGTCTGACTCGCGTACCGCGGGTTCTGTAAAGATAATTTCCTATGTTACTTTAAACACTTCTTGTAGGTTTTCCTGTATCTTTAGATAGGTAGCTAGCAGTGGAGAGGGGTGAAATTATGGCGAGGGTAAGCCGTTCAAAAAACACCGATAATTTTATAATTACAGTGTATTTTGAGCTTGATAAAAGTGGCTTTGAAAAGATGAAAATGTGGGACTACTACGACTAATTTACACATCACTAGCAACCAAGTCAGCTGATCGGTGTAAGTAGGTAACTCACGATATATTCACCTGTGAAAACAAACCTCTTATGCTCTTACTCCTGGTATTTTTGGATAATGGGTTCCGGATATTTTATTTTGTTACTCACTTTTTCTGACAAAAACTGATTATGTTTGTGAACAAGCTAAAATACAAATCCTTTAAAAATTAACAAATCATCAATCAATCATCAGTAAATCATTTGTTAGCTTGAAAATGATATTGAATTTAGGTAGGTAGTTAATGAAGGGATTAGTAGGGACTAGTAAATAATACTTAGTTACCTATCTACGTAAAACAATCTAATAACAAACATAACGGAGTATGTAATGTGTGAATCTACGTAATCATTGAAATTAAACCACAGACACAGAATTTGAGTATCCAACATTTCTTTTTTATGTTGGTTGACATACATAGGTACTCTACCAGAAATTAATTGCTTAGGTAAATACTGCGAAAGAACCTAAAGGAACCTAGAACAGAAAAAGGATTTCGTAACATAATTTATTTTGAACAAATGAACCCTAAATAACTTTCCTCCGCAACTTATGTGTGTCCTGGTACATAAATAATGCTAAAGGGTTCTGTGTTTAGTTTAAATTAAATAATTAAAAAACTAGGATTGTTTGTAAACAAGTTCAAATGCAAATGCTTGTTTGCAGCTTGGAAAATTATTTTAAAACTTAGGCTGTAGGTAATAATAATAATACTTAAAGAAAAGTAACAAGAATTACGGAGTAGGTACCTAGTTCACGACTTTCGGTGAACGTGTAAATGTAGGTGCCTAATAATTATGCACATAGTAACTTTCTGCCACATTTTTTTTACCTCACAATAACAACAAAACGGGATAAAGGATAACGATACGAATGATCCTTTTAATGTTGATTTTTTTTATTACCATAGTAAGTAACTAACTAAAAGATTATGCAATTAGAAATGTTACAGAAAAAAGATTTTGTAACATAATTTATTCAAAATGAACCCTAAATAACTTTACTCTATGCAACTTATGTGTCTCCTGGTAGAAATAAAATGCCAGTGTGCAGTGGGTTCCGCTTTTATTTAAATAGGTAGGATTTTAAAATTAAATTATGTTCGTAGTTTTTGCCATTCTAACACGCACACGGCTAAACAACTCGCAGAAGGCCAGCGTGATGACTAAGCTAACCTTAACCTTCTCATTCTGAGAAGAGGTCCGTGCCCAGCTGTGGGACAGTAATGAGTGGATAATTATGATGATAACAACACTAAATTACAACTGAAAACATTTAAAACGTATCAGAAGTTTACATTTTGTCGGCGGGCCCATTTGACTGAGACATGGGTTTTGGCTTTTAGTAGGTAGTACTGAGTCTTTATTTGTTTAATAAAACACAATAAAAAAATAGGCCGCAAAAATGTATTAAACTATGGAAATAAATTGTTAAAAGTACTAGGACCTCATGAGTAACGAGAGTTGTTCGGACAGCATTTGCGAACAATAATAACTGAACCCTAATTTCATCGGGGTTTACACACACAATGATATTAAGGGTAAATGAGCCAGTTGCAGGTACATAGTCATAGTCGTAGTGATAGTCTTAGCTGGTAGCCTTCAATAAATAAATAAATCGAATCAATACTCAACTTATCTGTCGCTATTTTGATTAATCAATACTTACAAATTAAGACTATGTACGTATGTAGGTACCACCCCCACAGTCCACATCAAATTATCTTATCGGTTTCGTTTGTCAACACAGCTCATAGGTTTTATTAATTAACTGATGCCCTGGCCTAACTCTTCTTTAATCGGTGTGCTTCAATGTATTAAATTTATCACAGTTTTCTTGAAATTATTATTAGGTAGCTGGGGGGAAAAGCGATACTGGATGCAAAAGGCGGGAAACCTTGTGTTGTTTGTGGCGCAACTTGAGAGAGGCCTATGTCCAGCAGTGGACTGCGATAGGCTGACTTGATTAGTAAATTAATTTTAATAAAAAATCGAAAATAAATTCAATATGTACAATAATTGGGCCAGCTACCCTACTAGGATAGTAGAAGAGTAGAAGTTTTATTTTTCGGGTCTTCCCCACAGCTTCGGAGCTTCGTCAGTTGTATAATAATACTCGTGTGCTTCGGTCGCTCCCTCTATCCGATTCAGTGTACAGTTGTGATTTCGTGATTGTTAAAAAATGTGTCGTTAGTTAAATTCGTAGGTTATTCTGGGTCGATATTAACGTGTATGTAAACCGTAAATAAGTAAATTACGTATTGCATTATTAGTTTTAAACCAAGGAGTACCTAAATGCCTAAAGTATGTTTACAATTGCGCACACGCGCTCGCATTGTCGGCTCGTGTGATCCTGTCCCGCCCTGTGCCGCCGCGCCGACACAGGGAGGCGCGGCGGCACACTACCTACAGCGTGTACCAGGCGCACAGATCGCGAAAGAGATTTAACTTCAATATTAGGAAATGACGTGAAAAGTTAATGACCCTCGTAGTGCGGTGACACGTTTGTTATGGTTTGATTTCGATAAACTTACGAAACCAAAAGTTTGGTATGAATTCTTTGAGTAATTTATTTTGCGTGGAAACTTTGCATAGAGAATTTATACCTGATGTAATCATCACCCCTTTTGGATGAATATGACCTTTCCGTAACACGTTGTATACTATCGATTGTCCGGCAACACTACTGTGACGTACAGACGGACATGGGGAAACTATAACAGTAAACCTTGTGGACTCTGAACCCTAAAACTATATTAAGCAAAAAGAAAAGTTTTTTTTTTTAAATTAACAATATAATATTAAAAATAAAATAACCAACCTAAACAAAAAGCTTTGGAACTGCACCAGAAATAAAAAAAAGTAGCATTTTTAGTCCGCCTAAACCAATGGTCTTCAAAGTGTCGTGAACAGACACGCGTAAGTGCCGTTGGCTGCCAATCAGATCGACTGGTGGCAGCGATCCAACAAATACGTACTGTTGGTTCTTTAGGGACGATGGATGATGAAATGACTGTAACTTGTAAATTCTATAAAAAAAAAATTGTAAGATTCCTCAAGAAAAATAAATACCAACAAATTAGGGTAAACATTTTTTTATTTATTGGTATCTCTTTAACGATATTATGTACTCGCGAAACTGTAATTTTAACTAAGTAGACGCTAAAAAGTTCGTAAGAGATTAAATTGTTTGAACATATTGTCGAAAAATTAAATAAACTTCTAGGGCGATTCTTCATTGGACGACACGGCCCGGCACAAACAAACAACAAGCATAAAATCGGTCGCACGCCCTCATGGAAGCTTGTGTGTGTATTGGTGTGTATACAACACAACAATATATAAAATGTACTCTGTGCAACACAACGTAAAAATGTCGGGCCGACACCTACCAGTGGGAGGCTTGCTACCGACGACATGTCGGCGCCTTCGTCGACATGTCGGTGCCGGGCCGGGCCAGTGAGTCAGCGTGCAGTACAATTTCATAGAGTTATGCGTCCACTGATGTCGGTGTCGGTGTCGGGCCGGTGTCGGTGTCGTACAATGAAGAAACGCTCAATATCAACAAAATACTTAACTTACCGATGAAAGGTTATGTTTTCCTCTTTCCGTGCATTGTCGCTTTTACAGCTAATAGTATAACGATGCACCATCATATGTATCATATCACCTTATTAATGTTTTACGCTATTAAAAACACTTTAATCACGATAAAAATAATGGACTTGCATGGCCTAAATTCGGTTAGAAAAAAATTTCACTGTTTTTTGTTTATCTCCAAATGAGGAGATAAACAAACATTAGACAATCCTTACCCCATATTTCGAACGAGACAAAAACTTCAGATAGTGTCTCTCTTGCACTTACGGCCATTTTATGACATCTCATTTCCTCCCAGTTCTAAAATAAATTGTGCTCTCTACCTAATCCTATCTCTTCATTCGATACCTAACTGTTCTTTAGTATGTACTATAATTGTATATTCATACTAGTGATGGGTTGTTGACGTTGATTTTCGTTCGTCAAATAGTCGATCAACTAGTTAAATTCGTTAACGAAGTTATTGAGTCAACGTGCTACTAATGTCAACTTGCAACGTAAACTGTTAATTCATTCAACGGTTTTTATTCAACGCTGCGAGACGTTCAACGAGTCTCTCTCTCTACATCTACTGACCTGATTATATTTTAATATATGCGTTAACGTTCTCGAACTTAGTTGGTTATTAAACGAGTTTAAATCTTATATCTCGTTGACGAATTTTATTCAACTTTTCTCGAACATTCTCTTCAAAATTAATTGAGGTCACAGGGGACCGGCCGGCGGCGAGCTTTTTCCGCCAACGCGTTAGCTTGGCAATACAAAGAGGGAACGCTGCCAGCCTTCTGGGAACCTTGCCGTTGATTGGCAGCAGCGGCCGCCTCGAGGATTTTTTTTATATGTATATAGTTTGTGTATTTGTTGTAAATAATTTCAACTAGTTGATTCCTAAACAGTTGAGTTAAAATCTTATATCTCGTTGACGAATTTAACTAGTTGAAACGTTGACACGAGATCAACGGTTGATTTAACTAGTTCGTTGATTCAACGCCCATTCCTAATTCATACATAATCTGTGATTTAAGGGGGTGGCTTTGGTTGGTTTTGCAAATTGCAGCTCAGTTATAGGTCGTAAGTTATCAACATGCTATTTGCGAGAAGAGTGGTAGTATATTTACTGATTAATAACAAAAGAAATCATCAACATATTACCAAGGTATATTACTGACATATACGACTATTTCATGAAAATGTTACTAATATACCTTGGAGGAATATTTTGATGATTTCTTTTTTTATTAATCAGTAAATATACTACCATCCTTGCCGCAAATAACATGTTGATAACTTACGACCTATAACTGAGCTGTAATTTTCAAAAAAACCTGATAAAATTTGAATTTCGCGCTCCAACCGAACGTTCCTCCTTAATCGATTGCTATTTCTCCGCTAGGAGTAAAAGTGGTTTATATTCAGTGGTCTCGAACCTCCCGATTTTTCGGTATTTCTACCGATATGGGCTATGTTCTACCGAAATGAAATGATTTTTCTACGATTTTAGAGTATACATGGAAATTCCCCGATTTTTCTACCGATTTTACACTTCTAAGTTGGCAACCCTTTTCAATTATGTTTAATGTTACGGGGAAGCCCTCAATAGTAAGTATGGTATGGTATATACCTATAGTGCAGAATGTTCCATACACTTTGGGGAATACACTTGTGTCCTACAACTCGATGTTAAAAGGGGCTTCCCGCTCGGGGATTTACTTGTCTAGTCTATATAAACAGGAATTCAGTTTTTTTTTATCTAATTTTATCTTTAATATTTTATCACTTCCCCATTAATCAGCTAACGTGGAACGCATATTTTCACATAATAATCTTTTGAAAACAAAACAGCGAAATCGGCTTTCTACTGAATCAATCACTGGTCTCTTGCATACAAAAATAATCTTTAATACAGCTAATTGTTATGATTTTGAAATAGATTCAAAGATGACCGAGGCTATGGCCAAAGAATATTGGTATAAAAAATAAGTGTGATTGTATTAGTCTGTAAGTTTCATTTTTTTATCAATAAATAAAAGACTGATTGAATACTGTATTTTTTTGTCAAATACCGATTTTGGGTACAAATATACCGATTTTAGCTGGCAACTCTACCGATCTCGCTCTATGACGTTGACGTTCGAGACCACTGTTTATATTTGGTTTAGGTATGTGTTCCGTGATCTACCTATTTAATTCGTGATAACAAAACATAGGTCTAATTACTCTTTGATCAAAACCCAGAATTAGATATAAACGAGTAAATAATGCAATCGCTAATACTTTTGAGAAGGTATTCTATTTCTCATCCCAAGAGTAGTAATTTTATATATGAAATGCAAAAAAATTTAATTCCTACAAATCCATTTCAAAGAACACTATTAATTTGCGGTTCGGCTGCTATTGCTCTGCTAAACCCACATAGAGGTGATATGATCGCTTGCCTAGGAGAGATTACTGGAGAAAACTCTTTGAAGTACATGCGAAAGAAAATGTTGGATACATCTGAAGGAGCACAAATACTAAAAGAAAAGCCGAGAATTAATTCTAAAACTGTTTCGTTTGAATGGCTATCAAAACTTCCAGAAAACACACTTGGTTATGTATATGCAGACTTTATGCAGGCCAATAAAATCACTGCTGATTCTAGGCTACCAGTACAGTTTATATCAGATCCAGATATGGCTTATGTGATGCAACGTTACAGGGAAGTTCATGATTTAGTTCATGCAACTTTATACATGAAAACAACTATGCTAGGAGAGGTGAGGGAGAAATATTCAAGCAACCTAATTACGTAGTACCTAGAAATTATGTGTGATACATGGATGCTAATCTAAAGGGTAAATTTATAAGTCTTGTATTAATGTATGGTTCAGAGAATATTCGGCAGTATAAGCAATGGATGAAACAAAATTGAGCTGAGATGAGGATGTTAAGATGGATGTGTGGAGTAACACAAATTGACAATTAGGATAGAGTACTTATGAAAATGTTTGAAAGATACACCAGTGAATGATAAGTTGAGAGGGAAATGTTTGTATGGACATGTCATGAGGAGGGATGGAACCAGGGCATAGAAGGTTCTGAGGAATAAAAAAAGATCTGGTTCTTTAGGTTCTTCACAGATTATTTTTATTCTAATGAATTTTTATTGCAATTAATTCCTCTATATGACTTAAATATGTTGCCGCCTTCAACAGATCTTATAACACATTTTTTTGTAGAATATCATAGTAGCTTTAAGGGAAAACTGTAGTGGTGAACCCATTCTAGAAGTTAGCATTAGGCTCCACTAGTTTAGCTCCCAAATAATCAAAGTGCTTTGAGGATGTAAGGATGCACTGCACAATACCAGTGAGTTTTGCCATGATAGAAAGGTACACATAATTTCATAGAGCTAATCTCTCCGAAGGGATTCTAAACTGCCAGTGAAAGCCTCGTAAACATTTGTTTAGCAACAGTTGATCAACATTGTTTATGAATGGCAAGAATGCTGCTGGAAACTTTGTTTAAATAAATATAGTTATCCACACATGCCAGTCTGCATTAAAAAGTTGCCCGAGGAAGTAGTGTTGTTGTGTTCTCTGTCTGATGTATAAGAATTCTAATAAAAAAAAGATAAAAAGATAGTTAGTAGAAGTTGCAAAGAGAAAATTTGATGAGTGACCTCAGAATAACAGTGGATCATTTAGTAATTTTACGAGAATGTTGAAAAGTGATTTCGAACATTTCTTTGATAGATGAATCCCATAATAACGCTTTTGATTGAAATAATTCTATAAATTTCATAATTTTATTTATCCTTGCTCTCTAGTGTTGTGTGGAAACACCAATATCACAGTTATAATGCAAGGCAGAGAGACGATGACCTTACTATTTTTTACTTTATAGGTAACTGTGAAGTGGGTTGAAGGTATTCAAACGAAACTCCCAATGTGCATCAGCGGTGGTATTTGGGGAGCCAGTCGTCTTAAGCCAAAACACAGACAGATGTACTTAAAATATTACTTACCTTGGGCTATCAGGACTGGAAATAATGCAAAATTTTTACAAGGTACAATTATTTGACTTTTATCTACAAAGTGTAGCTGCGGCTTGCACGGTGCCTGCACATTGTTACAGCTGGCGGAGACTGCTCTCCCTCCTTCTATTGAAAACTTTTCTTCATTTTTTAAATATTTGTTACTAATTGTTGCTATGTTTACCATGGTTTAATTTCACCCGTGTTTCCTGAATAAAAATTTGCCCATGTGTTAATCCAGAGTTTTTGCGTGTAACAAATAGCGTCTTCACAGTACTTCACACACCTACATACATTTATTAGTTTTAACTTTTTAAGATAATGTTTGATAGGTATCAGCTATGGTTATTACTCAACCTGCCATTAGGTATATAGCATAGGTAACCACTCTCATACATTTTATTATTTTCAGGGATCTACTTTGAGAAGAGATGGGAACAAGATATAGATGATTTTCATAGGGAAATGAATATTGAAAGACTTGAAAAAAAATAGCACTACCAAAAGTATAATCTAGGAAATTGTTTTAATTTGTTTTCCTTGCCTAACATTAAGGCTGGAATATCGGTCAAATCGCGAAAATATGTGTTATACCTAGACAGTTTGACGAATCTTTTCGTCTATTTGTCCTACGAAAAATATATATGTTATAGTCTTGTACATCATGTTTAAATTGTATTGATTAAAAAGTAAACTTCACAGAATTTCGAATCATATCGATATCCTACCACATGTAATTTTATCATAATGGGAAATTATTGACAAAACGGTTTATCTGATGTAGGTGAATCTTACACGAAAAAACCGGCCAAGTGCGTGTCAGGCCATACGCATAGAATAGGGTTCCGTAGTCACCCATAATGGCACGTGGACTTAGAAGATCGTGTGCAATAGATAATTGTTATGATTATATTTTTAACTAGCTGTTCCGCGCGGTTTCACTCGCGTTCCCGGGATAAAAAAAGCAGCCTATAACCTTCAGCAATAATGTAGCTTCCTATTAGTGAAAGAATTTTTCAAATTGGTTCAGTAGTTTCGGAGCCTATTCAATGCAAACAAACAAATCTTTCCTCTTTATAATATTAGTATAAACTAGCTGTCCCCCGTGGTTTTACCCGCGTTTCCGGGATAAAAAGTAGCCTATATGTTATTCCAGGGTATGATCTATCTATGCACCAAGTTTCATCCAAATCCGTTCAGTAGTTTTTGCATGAAAGAGCAACAAACATACAAACTTTCACGTTTATAATGTCAGTAGGATATTTTACATGTTTACTCATTATTTCGTTATTATTGTACGAAGTTTTCCTATTGTTAGGCTAACAAAGTTATCCAAGCCGTTATTTAAAGTTCTCTAAAGTTCACATCACAAGACTTCACAGCCGTTTAGCTTTTAGAGGGGGGGAGGCGCCCTATTTTATAAAAAAAAATGCGCTTTATAGTTGAATATCTCGCAAACGGATACCTAAATCAAAAAATCATCTCAGCAACAACTCAATGTTTTTAAAAAACCAATCTAATTATACCCCACACAATGGGATAGACGCGAGAAAAAAAAACATCACAACTTTACATGTAGGGGAGGTACCCCAAAAAAATATATTTTTGGTCATTTTATTTTAGCACTTTGTCGACGTGGTAAATACACATACCCATACAAAGTTTCATCTTTCTAACACTAACCGTTAAGAAGGTAAGCCGAGGACAGACGGACGGAAATGACGAAACTATAAGACGCGAACTACGGAACCCTAAAAAGAAGATATATGTTTTAACAATTTGTTTTGCTAAATATCATGATTTGGTATTTTAATAACTAGCTGTTCCCCGCGGTTACAGGTTGATGAAAAAAAATTAAAAATGTCATATAATTGTCTATGATTAAAAAGTTTGAAATTATTGAAGTGCATGTTGTTACAATAGGGATGATGACTGGGTAAAAAATAATTAATTCTATTTAGTCCGTCAGTTAGGTTATCAAAAAATATTGGATACGTATTTTTTATTTTATCAAATCAATACAAACTTACAAAGATAGGTCGCATCAAAGTTCAGGAGTGGGGGTTTGTGACGTCACTTCTGTGTAAAAAGTGTACTAAAACGTGACGTCACGCGATATTTATACGCACTGTATCTTCGTTATTTTTTGTTTTCAGAACTAAAGAAAAAACATGTGTCCAATATTTTTTGGTAATCTAACTGACGGACAAATTTTTTTTTTTTAGTCATCACCCCTATTATGCTCAAGTAATTGCAAAAATATTAAGGGGTCAAAATACGATTTTCCGCCCTCTATTACATTTCATCGCTAAATAGTATTGCAAAATAATTTAGGATTCTTATAGTGCTTGCTATAGGTAGCTTATTTCCAAAAAATATGCTTCTTAGTTGAACATATCATGCGGTATAAAGTGCCACACGAAAGTATTTACGTTTTCAGGTTTTGATTAAATCTTCTCCAAATTATTCATCTCACTTGGATTTAGCGCCATATACTGTACACACAGCTCCAGAACTCACGAAAAACCTCACCATTCAAATGTAAAAACCTTGTATTTTTTTGTCCAGGGTAAAAACATTTTTTTTGTACATTAACAAAATATTTAAAATCAAACTTTCGTTACACCCATTTTTAAGTCTGTAGGTACGCCCCGGTTCTTTCCCATAGTGCGCTGGTTGGATAAGAATATTATCCTAACATTAATGTAACAGCTAAACCTTGAACTTTGTTTGTATCAAAAATATGCATGGAGGCTACCTCTATGAAATATTGAATAAAATAAGTAATATACAGTTGTAAAAAATATTTTTAATAAGTATCTGTAATTATTTCGATATTCTAAATAAATCATAATAACATTTCTGAGCTATGTCCATTAGAATTGTGTAAGGGTGTGGTGTGGTTGCCGACCTCCACTAACCATTCATACCACACTCTACGTGAATCCACGCAACGCCAAAATTTTGCAGTGATTATTTCTCCTTTTTGTACTCTCAACGGCGTCTGTAAGAAATAATATTATTTATTATGGCATATTTTTTTTTTTTGGATAGGATATTTTTTTTTAGTTTGATGGTTTCATTAACCTTACAGGACAAATCCTCAACCGGGCAACAATTCGGTAACCACGCCTGAGGGCATCTCCGAATGGGGCACTATGGCATATACCTAGTACATATCCATCCAAACCATCCTTTTGAAGAACTTGAGACCTTGCTTCGTCCCAAATTTTGAAAAATGATAAAGACACGCAGGCAACTAAGTGATCCTAAGGCCTGAAACTGCGTTAAGTGGGCGCCCGCGATGGGTACTTTGTTTTAAAGTTCAGTAACTTATGTGATAATACATACTTGTTACTCGGAGAGTTGTTCATTTTAAAACATTCAAAAATCTGTAAAATATGAAATTCTTTGGGATGCGTGGTCCGACACCGCTTGACCGCTTTGTATGAACTCAAATATGTATCAAAACAATCGTAGGACTTTTTGGCGGGAACTTGCGAAGTGACGTTGCGTTTTCGTTTTATTTTGATAAAATCGTGTATTTTGAGTTTTATTGAATATTATCGGTGGTATTTTGTCCAATAAAGATCAATACAAGTGCACCAGTGAAGTGAAATGAAATGATTACGTGTATAGTGGCTTTTCAAGTTGTCTCAAGAAGTCCATGAAAAGTTTTAGTAGAACTGCTACCATTGTACTAAAACCTAACTAAACTGACTGACTATGACTCGAAGAAGATTTAACATGACTTGAACTTTGAAACTTGACGATTGACGAGAATTTTATACATGAAGAATATAAAAATACATTGCTCAACTTGACACTGGCAAAATACACGAAGTGTGATGCCAAAAAAAAAAAGAAAAAAAAAATCGTATTAAAGTTAAACCATTGAAATAATCGGGGTTATCTATGCCATCAAATAGTATTAGTGGCATTTTGTTACTCGATGAGGTAAAATCGCTCATTTTTCAGCACCCTAAAATCTGGCCGATTTCAGAAAGTGCCAGGATAGGATGAGGCAACCAATATTTTTTATATGTTTTTTGATGACTTCTATCGAATGAGCTAGGTCTCAAGTTGTTACTCGATGAGGTAAATTACACCAAAAAAAAGGGACCTCTTAACTGCCTATTCTACAAAACCCTCCAGGTTATACTGAGCGTATTTTTTTTACTATACACCACCAGAAACTAGTCCCATGTTGTTACCTTATGAGGTAGGGTTTACTACAGTGAGCTCTCGTACAGTATGACACACTTAGATGTAGCATCGGCAAATCGGATTTCGTACACTTCACTTCCGATTTACACAACCATTAAAAATCGGACATTATCGCGCCTTTCAACGTTCAACAACATCATTATCACCGATCATTTTTTAACACGAGTAGTTTGTAGGCGCACTCTTTTCGGGAACGATCGATTTTACGAATTTTGCCAATGCTTCATCTAAGTTGTGTCATACTATACCATATTGATTGTATCAAAACAATGTAAAACAATACATTATTTACATATTCTTTGTTTATACATTTGGAAACATCATTATAGTTTTGATTGAAAGTTAAATAATAATAGTTTATGATACTGTTGCATAATAGGGGTTATTAAACACGAGTGTGAGTTTAAGTACCGAGCCGTAGGCGAGGTTCTTAATAGTATCACACGAGTTTTTAATACCTAATTATGTGCAGTATCATACAGTACTTTATCTAAACTCATCTAATATTGTAATTTAAAGGTAAAAAATCGATAATATTTTGTCATAGGTTTTCATGACTCACGGGTATCGATTATTCGTCATTTCCATTGCCGCCTCCACAATTTCAGATCCAAGTTTATTTCACCTTAGTATCACTGCTATTTTACTATCATTTATGGCCAAAATAAAATATGTATGCAAAAAAATCAATAAAATAAACAAACATTAATCATCATGGCGCCCAAATCCGTGTTGGGAAAAACTCCCTACCGCATACGCGACCACAGAGTAAATTTGCATCTAAAATTGAATTGATACTGATTGATTCCTAATTGTTTACAAAGAGAATATAATACTACGTTTAATTGTTTAGTCATGTCTGGCCACTTATAAAGTTTTTTTTTTTATTATTTCGTTTGACAAGTTGACTGACAGTAATTGAAGTATTAAAACCCAAAAAACATTATATGTGGCCAGACATGTCCAAATACTTGTACTTTAATGAAAAAAAGTTATTTTATAGCATTATCTTGGGAAGAAAACTGTGCTATAATATAATTTTTTAATTATATATACACGGGTGTGCATAAAGTGGGTCATTAAAGTACTGATTTTGATTTCATAATAAGAACATTACGATATGAGAGTAGATAAATAAATATAAGGAACTTTAAAATGCTTTACAGGTTATTCTCATATATTTACCTAAATTAAATATCTGTAAAAAAATGTATTTACCTTAATTGGAATAAACACAGGAAACCACGATATCATCCCAGGACTGTGTGTAGAAGGCACAATGCTGATCATTTCATTCCCATAAAGAGAGCAGTCAAAGTAACCTCCAAAACCATGCATCACGTTGTCCTGTTTCACTTCCCAAGAAATGATTGTTGACCTTCTGTTATCAGTTGATGGCAGTCCCCTGTAATCTGTGATTTCTTGACCCTCATGATCCCTTGACCCTTTAGCAGGATGATCAAAAGTGAAGACTAACTGAAATAATACAAAAATACTCGATAAGGTGATTGCTTCGAGTTAGCCGCAAAATTCAAAATTTAAGGTTTTTTGCTAATTGCAGAACAGAAAAGTATGGTGTGATGATATTGTTTAGTTATTAATCAGTAAATATACTACCATTCCTTTCGCAAATCACATATTGACAAACTTACGACCTATAATTAGCATAAAACTTACTTAATAAAATTTGAATTTCGCGTGATAATTACACACTCAGCCCGCTTATTGCATAATAATACCGCCTCGTATGTAATGACAAACATAGCACATTGTAGGTATCATAATGGACTATATTTTAATTTCATTATACACGGTCGTCTTAACGTGTGTTTTTCGTTCACATTATTTATCACAGTGATATTTTCAAAATTAATAGCCTACCTACACAATGTAAAAAAATACCTTTGTATCAGCAATATCGTGCTTATTTTGCATATAAACGACCCATAATGTCTCGAGATTTTTATCTTTATGGTTGCAATTTGGGGTGGCCGCTGCCTTCGCCGCCGCCCACAGCCTCGGCGATGAGATCGGCGCCACGTAAGACTTGTACTGGCAAGGTATGGATATGCCACCTGGCTTCAGCAATCCAGCAGCGCCGTCTAGACATTCCGGTGATAATTCATTGTCGCCCCATGAACCTTGAAATTAAAATAAATTTGTCAAGTACGTAAGACTCGCACACGAAGGGTTCCGTACATCGTACGACAACTGTCTACCTATTACAGTTCATGAGATACAGCGATAGTTGAAATCGAGCAAAAAAGGTCGAAAAAATCCAGATATTTTTTTTGTATATACCTTTAAATTTCAGCTTTATTTCATTTTTAGGTGCTTATTATTGTATCACAGCGAAATAGAAATATTAAGCGTAAATAAAAAAAATGTATGCTTCATTGATTACACGTCAGGCACAGGCACAGGATTTAACAAAATAGGCGAAAATTGACCACTCCCCCTTATCTCCGAAACAACTAGGCCAAAAATAAAAAAAAAAACCGAATATACCTAGTTCTTTACCTATAGATTACAGGAAAACCTATAAGAAGTCTATGGTATCATAGGAAAGGACGGACTTATAAGAATGCTAAGTTAAAAAATATATTTTTTTTAACCAGAACCGCTGGTTTACATACTAGTTACCATTAATTTTGGGTCACGCCTAGTACCTATACTTTATAATAAATTATTGTACGTTATTTCAGGTAATTGTACTTTATACTTTATGACAACAATAAAGTACACGAAACTTTATTTCGCATGATTTGATTTCTTTGGGATTTTGAAAAGTTTAATTGTAAGTGGGTGCAATAAAAATGGCTCCGAAAACATCCCTGGAAGGAGGAATAAAACCCACTTTCAAGGAAATTGCTGGTGCCTCGCGAGTGGGAATCCGTAACGAGAGTCCCATGAGTGAGGATCAGATGCGCTTGGTCAGGCAATCCATAAACTACGCCATTATCAAAATGGACGAAATGGGAGCCGGACCAGGATTTTTGGGACTATCTCACAAGCCAGGCTGGATTCTGATAACCTGTGAAAATCAGGCGAGCCAGCAGTGGATAGAGAGAGAAGTCCCAAAGCTGCTCCCGTGGCCTGAGGCGAAGCTCTCCGTAATACCGGAGAGTGAACTGCCTAAGCCTACGGTCAGCATAGCTTTTATACCCAAGGGGGAGGTGAGCACCGTTGAGGATGCCCTCCACCTTATGAGGGTACAAAATGCAGGGCTTCATACGGAGCACTGGCGTATTTTAGCCAGTAAGGAGGACAAGGCCGGTTACACAGTAACCATGGCCTTGGACGAGCCCTCTGTTGAAGCCCTAAAAGAAATGGATTTCGGTGGAGGAACCGCTGCCCCGGTCGCTTCTACCAGTGGGAGTGGGGTGCCTAAACGCCTTCCGGCGACACGGCCCCAAAATCTCCCCAGGCAAGCTGGCGACTCGAGGGGCGGAAAAAAGAAGCCTGGGAGGGCTCGGCCTGGTCGTGGATGTCCTCGTCCGCAACAGGGTGGAGTGCAGCCCAGGCTTCCCGCTGATACATAAATGGCGCCCCAGGGAGAGACAGCGAGGATCCTCCAGGCCAACCTCCATCATGCCGTGGCTGCAACTGCGGTTGTGGAGTGCTGCTTTGTTAAGGGTCATGTTGATCTCGCCCTCATTCAAGAACCCTGGGTGCGCAACCAATCCATTCTGGGACTCAACGCTGCTGGCAAGGTACTATACAATACCGGTGGCAATAAGCCCAGATCTTGCAGTGTGTTTTCGAAACATATTAATTTTTTACCTGTTCCAGAGCTCTGTTCAAATGACCTGGTGGCAGCGTTTATTAATCTTAAGGGATGGGATGGGGCTAGAGTAATTGTGTGCTCGGCCTACCTCCCTGGAGATACACACGATCCGTCTGAGGAGCTGAGACGCGTCGTGGATTACGCTCGGCAGCATGATGCAGAACTGGTAGTGGGATGTGACGCAAACGCCCATCACATTGACTGGGGCAGCACCGACGTAAACAATCGAGGTGAGTTATTATATGACTTCAAAACAGTCTTCAAGTACTTAATGTAGGGTGTGAACCAACCTTCATCACAAGCAACAGACAACAAGTTTTAGATATTACCTTCGCTACAAACAAACTAGCCTCTCATATATATGACTGGCATGTTAGTGGCGAAACCTCAATGTCGGATCATCGGCATATCCGTTTCGTAATCAAAGGTCAACTAGCCTATGAATCGATAACTTATCGGAACCCCAAAAAAACCGCCTGGTGCGACTATAGGGACAATCTAAGGAGGAACTTGGAGGACTGTCCAAAGAAAATCAAAACATCTGAAGAGCTTGAGATGGCGGCGCTTATTGTCTCTGAAGGCATAACAAATGCCTTTGAAGACAGCTGTCCGCTAGTAGAAAAGACTTCAAAAACCAAGGTTCCCTGGTGGAGTGCTAAACTTAGGAAACTAAGGGAGAAAACTAGGAGACTTTTTAATAAGGCTAAGAAGACGCGGGAATGGGAGGTATATACGAAAGCCTTAACGGAATATAATAAGGAAATCAGGAAGGCTAAGAGAGCCTCCTGGCGTAGGTTTTGCGAGGACGTTAAACACACGCCTCAGGCATCTAGAATACACAAAATTCTAGCCAAGGACAAACCTAGGCAAATAGGTCTTCTTAGGAAGACAGATGGATCCTTCTCGGCCAATGAGAAGGAAAGCTTGGAGGTGTTAATTTCCGCACATTTTCCTGGGGCTCAAGCTACAGATTTAGCCAATCTCAGAATGCACGCCTACAGGAGGCCTCATAATGAGGACTGGCGCAGAGCGGCGCAATTAATTAGACCACGACAGGTAAGGTGGGCGGTTAACTCCTTCAAACCATATAAATCGGGAGGGGCGGATGGCATCCAACCTATTCTGCTACAGAAGGGATTGGATATCCTTATCCCCTTCCTGATCAAAATATTCAGAGCTAGTTTAGCCCTGGGGGTGGTCCCAGAACCATGGACCAGGGTAAAAGTACTCTTCATACCTAAGGCAGGTAAAAAGGACTATTCCTTACCAAAGTCCTTTAGACCTATAAGCCTTACATCATTCCTCCTTAAATCTATGGAGAAAATCATTGATAGCCATATTAGGGATGTGGTTCTGGCCACGAACCCTATTCATTATACTCTACACGCCTATCAAAGTGGTAAATCCACTGAAACTGCTCTGCTCAACCTAGTTGACAAAGTAGAGAAGGCGCTAGAGGATAAAGAAATTGCCCTATGTGCATTCTTAGATATTGAGGGAGCCTTTGACAATACCCCTATTAGCAGTCTGGTAGGGGGACTGGAACATAAAAATGTGAACCCCACGACTGTTAGGTGGGTTAAAGCAATGCTCTCCAATAGAACTAATAGCGTATCACTACACGGTACCACCCTTGAAGTATCTGTAGTGAGAGGCTGTCCACAAGGAGAAGTGTTGTCTCCCCTGCTTTGGACAGTGACTATTGACCAACTCCTATATAAGATGGCAGGGCTACGTATAGATGTGCAAGGCTACGCCGATGACCTTGTAATCACTGTCCGTGGTTTCTGCCAAAGTACTATTTCGTACCTTATGCAAAGAGGACTCAATACTGTAAGTAGGTGGTGCTAAGAAAACGACCTATCGGTTAATCCCGACAAGACGGTTCTGGTACCATTTACTCAAAAACGGTCCATAGAGAAACTAGTTAGGCCGACACTTATTGGCAAAAGTGTACATTTCTCCAAGGAAGTAAAGTATCTGGGAGTAACCATCGACCAGAAGCTGACTTGGAACAGCCATATCACTAACATAAGTCATAAGGCGAAAATCGCATTAGGAATTTGTAGTAGAATGGCTAGTCAACGTTGGGGCCTCAGGCCTCATGTTATGCTATGGCTATACTCCACCATTGTGAGGCCGTTGATAACATACGCCTCTGTGGTATGGAGTAAAAAAGTCAATCAAAAAACAACAACTGCCTTATTAGGTGGCATTCAAAGAACCGCCTGTATTATGGCAACTGGAGCCATGTCAACCTCACCTGGAGCGGCCCTTGATGCTATGTTAGATCTAACGCCCCTGCATCTACATGTAGAGAAGGTGGCGAGGACGACAATGCACAGAATATACGCACAGGGGAGAATGAAGTGGCTCTCCCAGGCACTGAACTCCATACAGGATTCAGTACTGGAAATTCCTATTTTGAACATGGTATCAGACTCGATGGTCCCTCAGAATACTTTTTGTAAATATTACGAAGTCGAAATTCCCACCCGTGACGATTGGCTAGACGACAAGGTCACGTGGGTGGGAGGTAGCCTCAAGTGGTATACCGACGGGTCCAAATCAGGATCTGATGTAGGCTGTGGGATTTATGGAGAGCGTCCAAGAATTAGCAAAATGCTGAATCTTGGAAAATACGCCTCTATATTCCAGGCAGAAGTACACGCCATACTTGAATGTGCGGACACTAACCTGCGGAAAGACTATGTCAACCATACGATATATATCCACTCGGATAGTCAGGCAGCTCTCTTAGCACTGGCCTCTGATACAATTAACTCAAAGTTGGTTAAAAACTGCATGGACCTACTCAATCACCTGGGCGAAAAGAACAGGGTACGACCCTGTTCTTTTCGCCCAGGTGCGGTGGGTTCCTGGTCACTCAGGAATCGTCGGAAATGAAAAAGCTGACGAACTAGCAAAAGCTGGAGCTAAGGGGACCCCCTATGGACCAGAGCCAATTTGTGGGGTTCCTAAAAGCCTCGCAAAACTAACTATGAGGAACCTGTATGTAAACTCATCGATTGATTTCTGGAATAAAGTTTCTGGAATGAACCACTCTAAGGCACTTATAAATGCCTTTAGTAAAATGTCTACCTTAGAGGCACTATCCCTAAGTAAAACAAACTTACGCATACTTGTGAGGGCCCTAACGGGACACTGTGGATTGAACAAGCACCTGGTCACCATTGGCGTCCGTGACACAAAGGCGTGTAGATTCTGCTGTCAGGCGGATGAAACACCACTTCACCTTTTGTGTGAGTGCCACCCACTTATGCCTAAACGTTATACTCTCCTGGGGAAGCATCAGTTGCACCCAGATGAAGTAAAATTTATCACCGCTAAGAATATAGTACAGTTTATTATAGCTGTAGGTCTTGGCGGTGAAATTTAATTTATGTGGCGATCACAATAGATCTAATCAGGTCGCAGTGATACAAGCTCTGTAAAGACTTGAAACAGCCACAAAACCCAAATAATAATAAATAATAAAAGTGGGTGCAATTGTTTAGTAGAGATACTACTATTTTTTTTTTTTTTTAAAAGACTAAAGTTGGTAGCCTCTGATGGCTGCTCCAACCTTACCGGACAATCGGCGAGCGCAGAGAGCTCTCAGCCGGGTAACATTTAGGTAACCACGCCTGAGGGCACCCCCGAGTGGGGTACGAACCTCGGCTCAGGGCGTTACCGGGGGAAGGGGAGGACTTTGTACGAGTTACGACTAATTGGGGGCGGTCGGATTACTAATGGCAGCTCGGGCCGCTTGAACGGGACGAGACTGAGTGGGACGTCGCGGCGGTCCTCGCCGTCGAGGACGGTAGCGTAATCGGTTTTGTGTAGTGTGTTGTGTACTTTTACGGGCTTCGTCAGCTTCGATCTGAGCTAATGTTATGGGGTCATCCGGCTCGCTGAGGGCTTGCCTTGGTCTAAGGATACGGAGTATACGGGAGGGCGTGTACGTTGCGGCTTTCACTATAAGAGGGTTGCGGTGATTAACGGCGGTATTGAAAAATCTGCGTGAGGCGCGTTTTATAAATTGTTTTAACGTGGGGAGACCTAAATCAATATGGAGATTTTCATTACGCATGTACCACGGGGCGCCCGTGGCTTTGCGCATGAAACGGTTTTGAACCACCTGAAGGCTATGGATCCGTGCAGGAGCTGCATGTGCGAACACAGTACCAGCATAGGTCATAATGGGGCGGATACACGTGGTATATAGTCTAACCTTGCTTTTGAGGGCAAGTTTAGACTTATGATTCAATAAAAAGTGGAGGCGCCCTAACACAAAGGCGGCGCGCGCGCGGACCGCTTTAATGTGGGCATCAAAGGTCAAACGATCATCGAGAATTACTCCGAGATATGTGGCTTGCCTTTCCCAGGGGATTGGTTCACCGAATAGAGTAACTGCCTTTGGAGGGGTGGGGGTACCTCGATGGTAGGGTCTGTAGAATAGGACCGCCTGGCTTTTGACGGGGTTGATTTCGATCCTCCATTTCCGAAACCAGGCAGAGATACCAATTTGATACAAACTGCAAGCAATACAAAATATGTTATTAAACTTAATAATTGAGAAAAATAAATTGTACTTTATTTTGATACGATGTACTTTTTTCTCTTACCTATAATAACCAATGTACTTTATCTGCAAAAAAAGGTGGCAACCCTACGCCTCGTATACTCTTACTGGTTTGCAAAATATGTAACACACATCCTTCGTGTTATTACAAATCGTACACCGTGACCTTGCAAAAAGCAAGCTCTTTGAATTCGATATATCGAAATTGAACAGCTGCGCATACGCAAACAACTTTGACTTAATTATCGAATATCAGTTTATAAGTGATTACCTAATAGTTCAGAAACAATAATATCGGCTTTAGGCGACAGGTTTAACTGCCGCATATCCCCAGGTACGACGACGACATCTCGATCGCGCCACACCTCCCGCACCTGCGCCGCCAGCACCACCACTGCACAAGGGTTCTTTTCCACCGCTATCACCTAAATCAATTATTATTTGTAATATATTTCTCAAAATACTATTTCAATTGTGAAATCAGGGTTGTAGGCAAAGATTTATCGTTGTAACAACCTTAACACCTGCATATCATACGTATTTTCGATACATCAATTTCATCATCATTCGACATTATTTTATTCTCATTAAAAAATTTAACAGTCAGGAGGCCAATTCTCACGCTGTAGAGATGATCTCTAATTCGAGATATGTCAAAACAAGATGGCAAATCTCTAATAAAATCAATTTTTCGTATTCTCGGGATGTCACGCAAGAGAAATGTCGAATCCCTTTCGTTCAAGATGCAACGGATGGTCCGGAGCAGTAGAGATTTCGATGTCGAATGACAAATTGGATAAAACGTTACTGACTTCAAATTTTATTTGTCATTGTTATCAAGAACGTAAATGTATAAAATATATTTCAATTTTAATAACAAAATTTGTAACTATAGAACTCCGATTAGATTAAATTATCATTATTTTGTGTTGAAATATAATGGTAAATAATCTCCGAAAAAGTGCCCTATTTTCTCCATAATAATATTATTATCGGAGTCTATCTACGTGCAAAATATTTATTTTTTATATTTTTATTTTAGAATTTAAATATAAGATAATCGATAAAACGGAACGTGTCATTTTGATGTCTACAGCTAAGTCGAAGGAAATAATCTCTATTGTAACTGTAATCATGAATGTCTATGAAAAATCTCACCAAAATGTCTATTGAATCAAAAAACTGCATTCTCAGTTACAATAGAGATTATTTTCTTCGACTTAGCTGTAGACATCAAAATAACACGTTCCGTTTTATCGATTATGGTAACGTATAATCGAGAAACGTAGTAACTACCGATTTATAAAGTTTAAAAATATGAACATAGTGTAAAAATTACATATATTACTTCAAATACTTAATTCATCAATCAATAGTATACCTAAACTACAAAAGTTTAAAAAAATAACTTAACAAGTATGCGACTAAGAGAAAAGTTTACTCGCGTGAAATGAAATTATGTTGCGCCGATCTAAAGGTTTGACACATTCTCAATAGATGGCGCTATATCTTATATTTAAATTCTAAAATAAAAATATCAAAAATAAATATTTTGCACGTAGATAAGACTATAATAATAATATTATTATGGAGAATATAGGGCACTTTTTCGGAAATTATTTACCATTATATTTTAACACAAAATAATGATAATTTAATCTAATCGGAGTTCTATAGTTACAAATTTTGTTATTAAAATTGAAATATATTTTATACATTTACGTTCTTGATAACAATGACAAATAAAATTTGAAGTCAGTAACGTTTTATCCAATTTGTCATTCGACATCGAAATCTCTACTGCTCCGGACCATCCGTTGCATCTCGAACGAAAGGGATTCGACATTTCTCTTGCGTGACATCCCGAGAATACGAAAAATTGATTTTATTAGAGATTCGCCATCTTGTTTTGACATATCTCGAATTAGAGATCATCTCTACAGCGTGAGAATTGGCCTCCAGGTCTTCTTCTTGAGAGGTAAAAAATTAAAGAAAGAATCAGGCCAATTAGGAATGTCGTTACATCTGATCCTTAAATTATTATACAATACCTATATACCTACGAGGTAGTTTAAAACTCGAGGGTTAGCGAGGTAGTGGTTTTATGTGAATTAAAAAAAAACAGACAAAAAGAAATAAAAAATTACATTTTCACTACTCTTGCTCAAAAAGTCCGACATTATAGCGTAGCACAGCGGGCTCCTAAAATAAAGCTTTTCCTCTCTAGGGGAAAAAGTAATATTTTTTTACGCGCCATCTAACACAACCGACACATAGGTAATAATAGCTTAAAAAATATAATATTTATACTTAAGTCGGTCGGAGGAGTCAGAAAGAGTAACATGCTACATCGCAAACACATGTTCTAGGTACCACAGCGCAACCGCAAGAAGCCGCATCGATACTAATCGCACATAACCACAGCTTTACCACCATTTGTCGCTACGGTGTGGTGTGGTGCGTGTAAAACAAGCCTTAGTGTGTTTACCACATTCGGCCACATCATTACTTGATACGGTAAGGCTTACCTTACTGGGTAGCATACTACCGGTGTGCCGGTGTTTATGCCGTATGTGAAAGGGATAACGGACAAAGTTGGAACAGCACTGAGGAATTATTCCATTAAGACTGTATACACTCCGCTATCTAAAGTAGCACAAAAGGTTAGGACGGCGAAGGATGTTATACCATTCCAAACACCTAGAGTAAATAATATTGACTGCAGCTGTGGTATTCATACATTGGACAGACAAAAATAACTATTGCTGAAAGAGTGAAAGAACATATCGCAGCTATAAAGAACTGTCAGTTCAATAAATCAGTGATCGTCGATCACTTATTAGAGTCTGGATCAAACCACTGGATTAAGCTGTATGGCCCAAAAATTCTTTCCACCAATCGTCGTTTCTTTCGTCTTCTATCCTAGAATTATTCGAGAAGCGATTGATATAAAAATAAAATATCCTAATTTCAACCGGGATGGTTTTAAGTTATGTGCTGCGTGGAATCCAGTGATAAGTAAGTGTTCGCGCCGTGACTTACGTTCGAGTAGGTGACAGTTATCTTTTACAAGACCAATTGCGGGTAGTTAGAGACAACTCTCGCCAATAAAGGTGTTATGATACCCGCTATTCCTGTCCACTCGTGGCCACGATCAATGTAACTTGATCGAAACGTCGAGGTTATTCAAAACTATATTTTAATAATATTTTGTTCGCGAAGAGACCCGATATATTACTATAAACATGAATTGTGTTCACGAGAGATTAAAAAGTAGTAGAGATTATTTCTTTATCTTATAACAGAAAAGGACAAGCAATGCGCCGCAAACGGCAAAGGCAGCGGTCGTGACATGATAGCACTTTACGACAAACTTTCAGAAAAATGCAGAGAATGAGATTTCAATGTAATGCAACACTTAGAAAATGTGTTTTTTATTTACCTTAACTCTGCTGTTGGTGATATCAGCAGCATTAAATGTCGCCCTCACCAGAGGACCCCTTCCCGCACCCAGCACCATCACGGTTATTATTGGTCGTTTATCCTCTACAATGTTATCATCACCTTGTCCTATTTCTAGTTTAAGATCTATTGCCTCTTCTTTTTCAACTGGTTTCTTTTGTAAGTCAGTTAAAGCTAGAGCAATAGCCTTCTGATACTGGTCATATTTGACAGGGTCTTTTTCAAATACATTATAAGTATGTGTGTCTAAATTGTCGGCAAGAGGTTGTAGAGGCGTTTGTAGATAATCTTCCCATCTGGAAATGCATAACATAATTTGTAACTTATCACAATGGATTTTAACTTAGTTTTCTTCTAAGTATGCCTGTGTTTTAAGGATCAACTAGTATTTGGTGAAATCGCATATATTATGTGTTGTGTACGTAGATATTTAGGTTTTTGGGCACGAACTGACTGTGGCACAATCATTAAAACTCGAAAAGTATCGTTAAGGAACGCACAGACCGAGGAGTTAACGCCGCGAACCGTGGGATGTGAAACTGGGGCACCATAAGATTAATTATCCATCTTTATGGTTATGGTGCCTTGCATAAATCTTTGCATGGCATAATCTTTTACCATGGGAGAGTCCGCCAGACGTTCCAATTTTTTAAGGATATATTTTGAGTTTTCATTTATTAAATTAGTGTCAAAAGCGTCTCTCTTGAAATTTATGTAATAAATTAAATCAATTCAATTATGTCAATTAATTTTCATGTTTACTAGTTATGCTTTATAAAACTATTTAAACGTTCTATACTTACGCCTTATCAATAAATAACGTGCATTTGAAATAAAGGAACCAATGAAGTTATATAATATTTTGAATCCAAAATACACAGATAAATCTATAGCCAATCTAGAGCACTAAAAGGATGTGCGTCAGGGCAGCGGAAAAGTATCGAATTTCATGATTCGAGTTTAGTAGATACAGTATGACACAACTTAGATGTAGCATCGGCAAATCGTTTTCGTACACTTCACTTCCGATTTACACAACTAATAAAAATCATTCATTATCGCGCCATTCAACGTTCAACATGATCATTTTCGCCGATCATTTTTTAACTCATGAGTAATGTTGTAGGCGCACTCTTTTCGAGAACGATCGATTTTACGAATTTTGCCGATGCTTCATCTAAGTTGTGTCATACTATAATAGTGTGTAACTTCCTGTAAATGTGTATGCTAATTTTAAATTTATACGTCCAGTATTTTCGAGTTATTCGACAAAAAAAAGGTACAATAATTAGTGAGTATTTGTGCGTAAATGTGTATGATAAAATAAATTTGTGCCGCTGCGCAAACGTTTCTTCGTTTGCTATATTATAAT
Organism: Tethea ocularis; assembly: GCA_963555595.1. Classification (NCBI taxonomy): domain Eukaryota; kingdom Metazoa; phylum Arthropoda; class Insecta; order Lepidoptera; family Drepanidae; genus Tethea; species Tethea ocularis. Next base: position 8,979,589 of record OY741960.1, on the reverse strand, counting down.
TGAAACAGTTGGGTGTGTTTTTTTTACAGGTTGCTATGAATGTGTGTGTAATGTTTGTAAAAACAGAATTTTAAAAAAGTATACCACTCAGAAGATATAAATATAAAAGTAAAATTATAAACACAACGAAATATAATTAAATATAAGAAAACGCAGACACTTCGCAAGTTCCCGCCAAAAAGTCCCGTCCTTTAAGTTATTAGTCGCCTGGAAAATAATAGGCCTTATTTTTAGGGTTCCGAAATTCAACCGAAAAAAAAATAAACTGAATCCTTATAGGATCACTCGTGCGTCTGTCTGTCTGTCCGAAACTATTGGACTGGATTGAGTTGAAACTTGGTACAAATATGTAAGTCGGTGACCCAAACATGGACGTGTTACGTAAATATATGAATTTCAAACATGGGGCTACTTTTGGGGGGTAAATTAGAAAATTGAAAAAAAAAAATGTTTCGCAAACTATATTCTGTGTCATATCAAATGAAAGAGCTCATTGTGAGGATCTCAAATATATATATTTTTTAATTATTCGAAGTTATTTATGCCGGTTGCAGACCAAGAGCTAAGCTAAGTTAGTTTAGTTTAGCTCGCGTAGCTTACGCAGTTTTTCATACTTGTGTGCAGACTGCAAACCAAGCTATGTGAGCTAACCAAAATATGCGAAGCTAAGTTAGTTGTGTATACCGATGCGCTGCTACACGAGCTAAGCTAAGCCCCTCCCGCCTGCTCCACACCCCCTTCGCACATCCTTTGCCAGTGCTGTCCTGTCTTTTGCGTCGTGCGCACGGTAGTTTTTTTGCGAATATGGAGCAATTTATTGAAATTTTAAAACAATTTCCTATACTATGGGACACACAGTCGAAAGATTATCACAATTTAATTAAAAAGGACATTTAATTAGAATTTAAGATTTAATGTGTGAATGTCTTTTTTTTAATAATAATATGTCAGTATTAATCTTCTTTTTCTATGTGTAACATATTCATCATCGGAACTTTCTTCATTAATTATATTCATGGTGAGCGTCGTATATTGAACTGAACTTCGCAACACTGACTGAGCTTTCGTTTAGTTCTTGGTGTGCACGGGATATATTTTCAGTTTAAGCTGGCTTCGGAATAGCTTAGTTGTCGGTCTGCAACCGGCTTTAGAAAATAGGCAAAAATTGACCCATTCCCCCCTCTTATCTCCGAAAATATTGGGATAATAATTTTGAAAAAAATACAGATGATAGTACCTATAGATTACAGGAAAACCTATAAGAAGTCTATGGTATTTAAAGTACCAAAGGAAATTCTGGAACCCTCGGTGCGCGGGTCAGACTCGCCTTTGTCCGGTATTATTTTTAGATGAAAGCTATTCCGCATAAAACTGCCTAACTATCAAAAGTAACAAATTATAGCTTTATAGGTCTCCTCTTTATAGATTTAGAAAATGCTTAATTTTATTTAGTTCAATTAGTTTGCATCATAACGGCCAAGACAGTTAATTGAGACAGACCTTGATGTTAGTGACAAAAATGCTAAAAATTTTCATTGCTTTAAGTTTAATCCAAAAAGCTATGATAGTTTTCAAAGGGCTATAAGAATTAAACTCTAGCAATTAATATATGTATTAACATACCCTCTAGCGTAACTTAACATAGGGTCATCAGCTACATGTGGTCGTCTCTTCCACAGTCTGTACAGGTACTGAAGATAAAACTCTATGTTAGACCGCCGTGCTCCACTTACTATTACTTGGGCCTCATGCTCCACCATGTTTACTACCAACTGTTGATGTGCTCGTGATAAAACAGGATATCTGCAATTATTTCATTATTATAATAAAAGTGTGTTTAGAGTTTATAGCTTTTAACAATCTTATCTTAATCAGACTTCAATGTTTTTTGTTTGTGAATTTCTTACATCTCAAAAAATCAACAAGGCAACTGGATTATACCTTTTCAGATTAAGGTTAGTATTGGCACTCTGGCAACACTTAGATTAGTTTTATAGTTTAACTAGCTGTTCCCCGTTGCTTCACTCGTGTTCGCGAGATATATACCTAACCTTCGGGGACAATATAGCTCCTATTAGTGAAACAATTTTATCACGTTTTTTGCTAATTGCAGCTCAGTTATAGGTCGTAAGTTATCAACATGTTATTTGCGACAAGAATGGTAGTATATTTACTACCATTCTTAACTGTACCATTATATCGAATTAAAACCTTTCAGAGCCCTGAGCACTAACCACTACCGTAAGTGTAGCGACATCGTATCGAGTGCGTCAAATCAAAATTTTATAGAGATTTGAATCTCGAACAGTGCTAACATTAACAGATCTACAAATCGGCAGCTCAAACATCTCTCACAGTTTCTACGTTTTCCTAACGTCACATGCATAAACGTATGTATATGCAGTTTAACTTCCAGAAATCAAACCAACAGTTTTTATAAGTAGATTGATATAAAAATGCAAATTTTATCACATTTTAATGCACTAACCATTAAATATATTAACTTGCATAAAATCTTCCAAAATATAATTTGTGATGTATATTTTTTTAAATGGATTAGAGATAAAGGAAGTTGATTATTTGATTTACGGATCCCAGCTACATTGGGAACTCTGTTTATTTACTAGTCATATTAATAGAATCTGTGTTATTAGTACTATTATTATAATTATTACCATAATTAAGAATCTAAGCTAATCAAAATTACCCTTTTTTGTTATTGTGAAAAATCGATGTGGGAACAATAATGGCTTTAACAGGCTCCCCCAGCCATCTTTTAATTAACTCCTGTGAAGGTAGGTCTGCTGAGAGCTCCAAAACAACTCCAACACGTTTATCCCATTCCATTCGTTCATGGAACTTTGACCACCAGTACCATGTTTCATTCCAAGCTTCTTCATTATCCACTTCATTAGACTCCCTTAATTTTTTACTACACACCATTGGGACACGGGCCCAGATTAAAGAAGGGTGGTAGCTGAAATTTTAATTGTAAAACATTAATACAAGTAAATATTGTACATTTTTATCGCTTAAAAAAAATTTGAGTAATGCATGAGGAAGTAATAGTAACGAGTCATAAATATCTGCCTGCCCTATTCCCAATCTCTTGGTACAATTAATAATTATGTACTATTCTTCAATTCAGCCCTTCTATCCATCATTATCACCATTCACTCCTTTCTTACTTAAATCATCTTTCATACAATACATGTTTTGTGTTGTGTTTCCTCCCATATATCCATCCACTTTCATATACCAAGTAAATGAGTTGCTTCTCAACTTCACTGGTGCTACTTTCAATTTTTATATGCCCTTTCTCATTCCTAATCTTATTTATGCATTTTTCTCACTCCACACATCAATCTTAGCAGCGCGCAATGTCCTTTGCCTTTACAGCCTAATAATTTTAACCATTAAATAGGTACTTTGATATGCAATGCTTGTGATTACACAAAGTGGTAAGTAAAACACTGCTTACCTAGTTTCATAGTATGTTTGGAGTATTCTAGCCAAATTGCTAGTATCTCTACCGTGCAACGTTAATAAGATTGCCGGCAGACCAAGACCTCGACAGTACGAGAGTTCTTCAGTCATACAATCCTCATGCCGTTGTTGCACAATGTTCGACGGTGCATCTACATTTAAATACGGCGAGAGTTTCCCTACTAATCTGCTAGTCCAATCTTGAGGTGATAATACCATATCAGAACGTGTAAAACCACCAATTTTATTATAACTCCCGCAGTGTTGCCGCCGAAAACGTGGATGAACAATAGATGAAATTATGAACGAGTAATTGCAATGCAGTGCCTCGGTTAAACAAGATTGTAAATCTGAGGTGGTGATGTATTCTAAACCACACGAAATCTCCTGTTGTGCCATATTAATTATAAATTATCATGTAGCTAATTAAAAAACTCAATTTCTTCAATCAACTGAATCAACAAAGTATAGAAAAGATAGATAGATAGCAGTCTCGCGTAACTCGCATACAAGGGTCAAAATTACAAAATCCTTGTGATCTGTATACCAAAATTACTAAGTTAATTAAGTGTTCCCACAGTCAAAATGAATATTGGCTTATTAGTTAAAAATTGTAAAAAAATTAACGATATAACAAAATAAAAACGTAAGGTTTACACGTATAAATTCTTTGTGATTATTTGTAAAAATAGTTTTCAAAATTCGACAACATCATTCAAATTTCTATGGAGCTCATAGCTAGTCATTATGATGAAAAATATCTGAAAAGAGTAGATTTTTCAAAAAATGAGTGGCAACACGTAAAGTAAGATATTTAGCCAACACGCAGAACCAAAATAATTTAAATGGATGCCAAACTAAATGACAATTTGAATTTGTGATTCGATGTAAATTTAATTTTGAATGTTATAAAATTGTTTTTAAAGTGAAAAACAGGCCATATAGTTTTGTGTTTCTTTATTGAGTAAATAGACTCCCGTTATTAAGTTTTAAGTTATATTGTATTTTAGTTTCAAGTTACTGTTTTTTTCAAATTTTGATAAGCGATTTGATCCCAAAAAATAAAAATTTGCCGTACCACTTGATACGTGTGTAATATGTAGCAAATAGGAGTATGGAACATACAAGGTGAACATGTTTGTACGTCTTTTTTCTTGGATAAAAACCGGTAAGTTACTTACTATTTACTATCACTTATGGAAACTCAAATAAATTGTAAGTAGCTACGTGGTAGCTACTAATCAGGTTAAGGCACTTAAGACTTACATGTAAGTCCGTAAATTTCACCTCAAGTAACATAAAAATATATTCTATTAATATTGTAAATGTCAAAGTACCCCTGTGTGTCTGTTACCTTTTCATGCCTGAACCTTGAAATTTAATGCGCAGATAGCCTCTGATATGGAAAAGGACAACGGCTACTTTTTATGCCGAGAACGTGGGTGAAACCGCGGCGAACAGCTAGTGGTAACGTAGTCTCTTAAAAGCACCTTAGCAACTAACCTCACGCCAATAAACCTCAGGTATAAAATATAAAAACCTCAGGTAAGCCTCTTGTCTCATTTTTTCTTGTCTTTAAATTTGCCTTATTAAAATCTATAACAATAACAATCAATTATGTAATGAATACTTTCACTGTTTCAGATGAAGAGAATGGCTCAGATATTTCAGGAATGGCCAAGCTTGTATTTTTGCCCATAGAAAAACTACACAAGAATAGATATATCTGTGGCGATCATTAAGTAAAGAAATCTATGAACAAAAAAGGGGACAGAGTGAAGAAAAGTGTTGTTGCAAAACTTAATTTAATATTTCCATCTATGTCTGATGGCCAGCTTATTGAATTTCCTCAGCATATGTGGAATTACAAGAAGTTAAGGTAAAATTTTGTTTAAAAATACCGGCAAAGTGCGTGTCGGACTTCGCACATTTAGGGTTCTGTTCAAAATGTGGAATTTTCAAGTGCATAGGTCAATGTTAAAAAAAAAATGGGAACAAACTTTTGTAACAGACGAATGACAGACGGACACGAGAATGACAGAAAGAAAGGTTCCATTTGGACCCTTCGGGTACGAATCCCGAAAAATGTACAAAAAATTTATTCAGTTAAGGTTTCCGTATAATATTAGAGGCAATTCATGTCTCGAAACATTACCATTTCATAATATACTAAAATGACCTTGTAAATTTTGTTTCTTTAAAATATAATTAGTATCTCATTTATTAAACATATCTCTTGTAAATTACATTTTTAAATATAATTATAAAAAAAATACATTTAAAAATATAAAAAACAGTACCCCACCGGCATCGGGAACAAGGTCCAAGCTGCCGCTGGTCAAGGCTCCATAGAAAGGAACCTCCTCACAATACGTGCCGTCTCCAGGAGCAATGCCTTCTGCATCTGACCCTTGACCCAACTGCCTAACGCGAGGCTCTTGGCCATTAGGCCATGGGCGGAAACGACTATCGGCACAATGGTTGCCGTGTCAATGTTCCACATGTCGACAACCTCGTGTGCCAGATCAAGATATAAATATCTTATAGATATATATTTTCTTTATCTTTCTCTGCCTTCACAAGGTTCTCGTCAGGCAAAATAAAAGTTTTCACCTTTTCACACCTAAACTTCACAGAGAGAATCGGAAAGGAGCTTGGGTCTAAAACTGCCGCTTCAGCAATATTGCTACATGCAATTAATTTCTCGAATTTACCGTTTATTATATGCAAATACCGTACCGTATTTTAATAACACATTAAAACACTGATAATTATTCTAATAATTAAATAATAACTCATTTTAAAACTAATTGATTAAAATGAGTTACATATTCACCAAAAAATATTGGAAGATAGGCTCAGTTGTAAATTCGAAAAATGAATTGCATCTCGCAATATTGCTCGAGCGGCATTTTTAAACCCCCTGGTAATAAGCTACCCCGGAAATCAGAAAAGAATCTAGAAATAAAAGTACATAAGAGATGTACGTTAAATAATAAATAATGTATGTTATATCATACATTATTTATTATTTAACGTACACCACCATTTTGCTAAACTGGTCCGAGAAATATTAGAAACAACACTGAGGTATAATACTACGTATAGAGACGACGCCAAATCCGCACTTACGTATGACTTTTTGGTCGCCAAAAACCTACACCCTAAAGGCGTTCTAGCACTACGTGTTTAAACTGTCTGGTTAGATGACTAATTATTGTTTCAGTGCTGCAGCGAGTATTAACAAAATGGAGCATGAACTTTGTTTAGGATACCTTCTCTATACGTAGTAATATGTACGTGAGAAAGAACATGGATTTAGGAATAGACTGGATGGAGTTGCCCCTTGTCAAAAATGACGCACAATACAGGGTGACTGGTGAGTCACCAACGATATTTAAGGAGAGTACTTGGTACTCGATCCTCGTTCTAATTATGTAATAAAATTAGGTTCTTAATTTTTGGTCAAATTTCCCTATAAATAAATGAAGTGTGGCTACATTCCCGACGCTCATGCTTTTTGTCTGTTACCCCGTTAGCACGTGGTGAGATCTTATGTTGCGTAGTATGCGTCCGCGCGGTCACCATGCGTTGCGTAATAAATTACTTAACTTTCGGTTAAGTTTACTAAATAGTCAATTAATATTTATTTTTTATGTTATTTTTTTCTTCTTATATGATCGTCAAATATCACGTCCTCGAATATCGTTGGTGACTCACCAGTCAGCCTGTATATCGTACGTATATGTGTCCTGAGTGCGACAATATCAAACATAATAATACGCGAATGTCAAAAATCGCCAAACATTTTGGTGTGTATGTGTGTCCGTGAGGCTTAAATTTACATGAAAACTGGCATCATTTAGTAGTGTCGTTCGAATGTTCAACTTCGAAGTCAGTCCATGTCCATGTTTTTTCTAAGTCCATGAGAAACAATAAGTTGCATTGTTTCGATCGTCTTCTTCTTTTTCTTCTTTGTTTTCAATATATGGCAAACAAATCCTTGAAAATGGAACTTTTGCCAGTGTCATGATTGTATAATATGATAAATTAATAAGCGCGCTATACATAGGCAAGTGGTCTATGGTTGTATTAGGTATTACAATCGACCTCGATTCTATTGAAGACTAGCTGTTGCCCGCGACTTCGTCCACGTGGAATTTAGTGTTTATAACAATATGTAATATTCTGGGACGTTCTTCACCTGATCCCAAACTAAGCGGAGCTTGTACTATGGACAACCAAATAACTGATATACTACATACAGGTACTACTCCTGTTTTTGTAAATATGTACATACCTATATAGATATTTATAGGTTTCCTTAGCAAGTAAAATAAAATTTCCATAGCAAGTTTCAGAAGCTTAGTAGCAGAATATTGTAGTTTAATAGTCACATATACGTTTTGTTTTAAAAATCTTTTTTTTTTAGTATGTATAGCAGGTCTATACCACAGGCCTTTGACCACAATCTCACCGTGGTCAGTTTTGATGCGGCCGATGGTGGTAAGCACACAAAGCCTAGAAGGGAACTGGCTCTCAAGTGCAGCCGTCGGAACACACCGGAAAGTGCTTGACGACAGATTTTCAACTTGATAAGATAAATCTTCCTAGAAACGATGATAGCTCAGTGGTATTGACGTCGAATGCCGAGACGAAGGTCGTGGGTTCGAATCCTAGATAAAGATAATTTATTTGTTCAACATGTGTTTTTACATTAGGTGTTTATAGTCAAAAATAATAATAATTCAGTGTCATCATGTTGTGCCGATTTCGGCGTACAAATAATATAAATTGGCGACATTTGCATTTAGACAAGGTATTAAAATAATAAAATCACAATTACATAATTTAAAATATTAAAAGGCAATGTCAAATATTACATAGATTGAAAATAAATGTCAGCTTCAAAATAAAATCAGTCTACAAATAAAAAAAAAATCTGATATGAAAATAACAGCAAAAAATAATGTCAACATACACTGCAATTTCAACATACACTTGAGAGCCAGATCCCTTCGAGGCTTTGTGTGCTTGCTACCATCAGCCACATCATCACTGATTACGGTGAGATTGTGGTCAAACGCTGGCCTATAGATAATTAAAAAAAATAGGGATCGTGAGTGAAGTCGCAGGGTGGAAAGATAGTCTACACTCAAATTTCAAAAAGAAAGATTATTTTTTTTATATTTTTGTTTATGTTGGATAAACTACTTAAAACTACTCAACTGATTTTAAAAACTCTTACCTCATCCTTGGAGCTTCACTTCTAAATCAAATCTAATTTATTGTAATCTATATCTTCTTAATCTATATATAACTATACACATAATAATATACTAATAATAAAGCTGAAGAGTTTGTTTGTTCTACACACCGGGCTCTACTGTTTTATTAAAGTAATATAGATATTTTTGAGAGCCAATCTTCAATAAAATTCTATAAATTATGTTTTTCAGAAACTAATCGATCTCAAGAATCACTTCGAAATAACTGAGCTTCATTTCTTATTCTTACCTAAGGAATTGCAAGAACCAGTTGCGGGCTCCAGCAAAACTACAGTTATTGACATTCTACTATGCCTCAGCCACAGGAGTATTTACGCTACGTTAGTAAAAAACATTATGTAGCTACACAAATGGAACCTTGAAACGCGGTGAAATTGTCTAAAAGATTTCCAGTGAATATTGAACTGCCTAGAGGGAAATAATTAAGACAATATTTAAATTCACCATTAGAAACTTGTTCTCTCAGTTCTTATACAGCCTAGATATTACTATCTTCATTGTTCGACGCACTCATTTTAGTAATATACTTATCACAAAAATTGTTTAAATAAAAGTACCTAATGCTGAAAAAAAAAAATGATTTGCGCCATTCCGTACACCAAGCAAATACGTACAAACAATAAATGAATAATTCCTATGGTCCATGGTCAGTCCAACCATTTACTACCAAGAACAAGCAAAAGTGTGGAGTCATAATTGATTTTATCTGTCACGTGCGTCTAAGTGAGATTTCACACAACATACATAGTATTAGTATTTTTTTGTATCCGACCATGGTAGTTCACGCAGCTGGTAATAACAATTTGTTATCAATTATATATTATACCTTTTTTTACAGAATCATCTCGAAAAAAATAGAAGATAGTGAGGCAATTGAAGAAAACTAAACAAATAACTAAAAGAAGAAAACTAAACTAAAATGGTTTCGAAGTAAGTTCAAATCTGGTGGAAAACGTCTCCTGTTTTGAAAGACCATCAAAAACGTAACCTCCAAGGCCGTAGGTAAAATACTCAAAACCAAATTCTAGTCCTAGTGAATTTAAAGACATGATGTATGTACAATCAACAAAGTAGAAGCATAACCAGTTTTGAAACCTTTTCGCTTGCAGCTAGTTATCATAGTTCGCCCTTTCCACTGTGGACAATAAAAACCGTCTCTTGCAAAATTATTTCGTTTAGACTATTTTTATGGCAAGCGCATTGTCTTATTATCATGCTTCAACATTGTTGATAGTACCTACATCATATAGTTTTTTTTACCTTCTTCTCTGAAAGAGTTCAGTGATATGACTTATGTAACACAGCACATGATAGCCAGTATATTTAACAATGGCTATAATGTTTTTTAATTAATTTAAAGTTACTTTTTTTGTGAAGAGATTGTGCTGAAAACTTAAAGTTAGTATATAGTCCTTGGGTCATAAAAAATGCATGATCGGCAACTTCATTACATTTTCCACTGCCATCTTGGGATTCACCCAAACAAAGATTTTAATCTTGATCCATAGAAGAATTATACAGGTTTTGTGGCAGACGGTTGGACATACGGAGGTTCAAACTTAATTAAAATATGTATTTTGTTTTGAGTAGTCCACCTACGGCCTTAGAGGTAGTTTTTGATTTTTGCAGGCAGATATGACTATGTCTTTCAAAACAGAAGTCTCTTTTTTTTTCTATCAGATTTTAACTTTTTCTTATTCTTAAAGAAGCCAATCAGTTTTTCATTGCAACCGGTTAAATATAGCGGTTTTCTGATAACTTCTACGTTATGGTAACTGCATATTCAAACAGTGCTTCATTGCAAAGATTACAATTCTAAAACTACTATCGATTTAACGGTTACTTTATTTTGAAACTGATTGCCACAAAGTTAAACCTGCTACATCCGAACTTAATTACTTACCAATACCTTTTTATATTACTTGTATAATTGTATAGAATAGTAAAGGATTACCTCTTTATGATATTAGTATAGATTCCCTATAATCCTGTATTATGTAAACATTAAATTATACTATTAATCGCAACTACCTGACTTTAATTCCTTCTTATATTTAATTAATACAACGGTACTTATAATGGTTTAAAAAAAAATATCGATTGTCGATAAACAGCTATATATAAATCGAAAATTACAACACTAATTGTCGATATTTATTTTTACATCACTAGTAAGAACCAACATGAAGAAAAAAAGTGATTTTTCGTAAGTTGGCATTAAGACGATCATAATTCCATACGTTTTTTTTAATTTTTCATTGTACTGAGTGCGGTCTCTTAAAACGTAGTATTAAATAAAACGTAGTATTAAATTCTCTTTGATAGATAGATTATATCTGCATGCACAACGTTAGTTAGAGGTGGGTCGTAACGTCATTTGAGCGTAATCGATTATACGTAGTTTCGTGCATTTGACTAATTAGTTTCAAAACTGCTTATTATATGTGATTCCAAAACACACAGCATTTTATTGAAGAAGCATCTGCAAATATTTACCTTTTAGTCATGCAATTTTATACTTTACCTTTTCTCTCTTGTATTACCTGTCTCTTTCACGCACAGCAGAGCGCGTCTCTATTCCTAAATTGACGCGCATCTATCAATGTCAACTCATAGCGTTTGTAGATTTTGCCGCTAAAGCATGCTAAAGATTTTTCCTTACGAGTTTTCATAAATAATTGTCATTGTTTATTCTTTTCTAAGTGTTAAAATTTTGGTTTGTGTTAAGAATAAGTGATTGTGATAGCTATTTGAAAGAATTAGCTCTCATTTCGACGTAAATAACGGAGGTAAGGATGGTGTTTGAGTTCAGTCGGATACCGCTGCTTCCGATGGAGAGCGGTCTCCCCGACGCCACACTGGTGTCGCCAGTTGTGAAGGCAACTCTTCTTCATCTACGGAAGATGAGGAGGGCATAGCCTTACCACCTTCCAATAAGCGCCGTAAGTACAATAATATACACGTTACTCATGACCCGCGTATTGACTCTTCGATGTATCAAGTTAGTCATATTTCCGGGAACCGCGGTCCCCAGGCACGATGACCCAGCCTGGCGGAAGATCTTCCCTTTTCTATGGAGGAATCATCCACCTTGTTCCTCCATAAATCTAGCAAGAGGAGTGAACATCGCCCGTCAAAGTAATAAATAGCCCTTATTGAGACTCGACTTGCCAACTGGTAGGAATCTCAATTTTAGTAACCAGGTGTATCAATCAGGTTCCCGGCTTCCATATTTGATTAATCCCTGTATTAATTCAGACAACTTTCATTGAGGTGATTTAAATACTAACTATGATAAGAAATAGTAATTCCCTCTGCAAAGGAGACTTGATAAAGTTAATCATGTTCAGCATTTCGACACACATGTCTGCAAGGGTATAAGATACAAGACATTATTACAGGGTTATTTAGCAAGTCCCAGTTTTGTTGCCTTACCCTTAATGGCTGAATTAAGAATTATGTCATTTTAACTAAAGATTTTTTAGCTTCTATGTTAGCGGGGTTGACTAATGCTAAATTAGAACAGCAAGAACTGTTAAGGCAGGGTTTGTAGGATCTTATTAACTGGAATGCAGATAATACAGATGATTTGTGGCAGATGAGGAGACTATATAGAAATTAATAGTCCTATGTTAAGAGCCTCCTTAAGAGATGTTCCCCTAAGTGCATAGTAATTATTCAGTTGACAAGCTTTGCAACCTGTCATTCAATCACTAATAGAATCCCATACATGGTTGAATAAACCAGACTACATAAAGGACTAGGGCCACACTTAGATTAGCTCCTCTTCAAATTGCAAGCAAGACAACCACATACATACAAGTAAAAACTTTCCTCTTTATAAGGTCTCACACAAACATTATAACTTTTGAGGCAACAGTGTCAAGAAAAATAATGCAGAACAAATGTAATAATATACAGAACTACCAAGCTTTCCAAGGAGGATACATGAAGAACCATGTACAAGCATGGGAGGATCTTGGTGCAAATAAATTTAAACATAATTACCCAAGTCTGCATTCCTTTCAAGACAAACCTTCCACTCCTAAAAAGCAATGTCCATGAGCCCTGCTACTTCAGGGCCAGAAGATGTTTTTTGCTTTTGATAGTTAAATGTTTACATAAATATATGAATCTTATTAGAAGTCTGTCACATAACAATTAAATCTCAAATACAGTTTCATTACATAGAATAGTTGTAAACAGCTATTACATAAAACACACTATTGAATTTATATATGTGTATATACTTTGTATAGTATAATATTACTATTTATTCGATATTTCCTTAAATAATCGGAAAAACTACACTACTAGGTATTGTACCTATGGTTTATGTGTAGCCTATGTTTGACGTCATGTTATTATCCAGTATGATCTGTACAAGTTAGAGGAGTCCTTATTTCAATACCAGGGTAATCGAAGTCTGTGTGTATTGAAAAGGCAAAGTCTTAAATAAATCCAAAACATAAATCACATTCATGATGCACACAAGCTACAAAGTGAATAAAATATCAAAAATAAGTTTATTTATTTACAAATGACAGTTATAGTGTTGCCATTTTAGGCAGATGCATTTGGTATGATTAAAGTAATCGGTTAATATCGATTTATTTATTTATCGAGATATTAATAAAATTCACGATTCGATTTTAGTCACAGACAATGAAAAAATATTCCTCAAGATTTTATTATAAATTCAATTAATTATATTATATTGTTTTTATTCATATTATAATTATTTATGTAGTATGTACCTACACAATTATTTTAAAGCAAGACTGAAATTGTTAGAAAAATAAAATAGATTAAGAAATCAATTTATGATATTGTTGATAGTAACTTTTTTCTTATCTTTAACACCCTATTTACTAAAGAAATTCGAGACAGGGGTTTCTATAAATATGACGGAAGTCATTCAGGGCTTGAAAGAAAAAGGTAATTTTGGAATTGCCTGCATTTTTGAACTCGGGGTTCCTTTGCAATATGTTTTTAGTAAAAAGAAAAAAAAAACAAGAGGGGGGCGTGCGTCCAATAGACTTTTGAGAGCTCAACAGACAAGTAACAACCAAACATTTCCAATTAGTGTCTCGGACAGATTAATTATTTATTTATATACATGCAGCTAAGAACTGATGAAGGGTATATCACTGCACTTTCGTTCTCATTTAGTTGTTGAGTCTGTTTTTTGAAAAGATTTCACTGTTGAGCGGTGGCCGAGTTCTTGCAGAAAAATGATTGGATGGCAAGGATACATTTCCAACAAGCCTATTTTCATTTGTCAATTGCAGAATCGCACTATCGGGTTTTATTTTTTACAACAGCCCTACCATCTGGCCTGCCTTCCGCCCCCCAGACTTTTGCCACATGCCAAACTGGATTGCAGAGATCTTGCATATAAGGGGACTACTACATCCTAGTCAATCAGTTCTGAAGCACGTTACAGAATCATGTCTCGGAGACTTTAAATATTCTGAAGAATCTGGACTGGCATGTGAACTACCAGAGGTCAGTCACGGCACCTTCTCAGGAGCTGGAATATTTAGGCCTTTTGTGAAACTCCAAGAACTCCTAAGAGGGTAACAAGAATAGGTACTAGTACAGTACTATCCACCATTCTCAGAAAAGGTGGCTGCTCTCTATAAGACACTCGGTGCTTCCTAGGACTGCTCAATTTTGTAAACATGCCACGTCAAAAAGACGTTTGCACTGTTGGCTAACACAAAGGTTCTTAAGAAAGGTTCCCAGTATAAAACAAGTCACAAAATAAATCTTCTTACTCCAGTGCAGCAGGAACTACACTGGGACAGAAAGTCTAACCTCACAGTTCAGTGGCCCTGTATAGAGGGGAGATAGCCCACTTTTTTACCACAGACGCAGCGGATGCGGGCTGGGGTGCTCACCTCAACGAGAGGTACTTACCAAAGTGCAACAGTATGCACCTAAGGGCAAGTGATCAGTACTCCAGAGGTTTAAGTTATGGTATATGGTGCATATTTTGTCAACAGGAGTTGCTGCAGAATGCACATGTGCAACCAAGGTATATAATGTACGGGGATAGTACACGATCCCTAGCACTACGGGTACTGACAACAAGGCTCCGGGAGCTAACCGAAAGGCAAAATGTCACGTTGTCGGCGGCGTACCTCCCGGGGAGATACAACGGCATAGCCGACCGCCTGTCCAGAAATCAACCAGTGCCGGAATGGCACTTGTTGCTCCCGGCCTCGGAGGCTGTATTCAGAAGTTGGGGCACCAAGCATCGACCTGATTGCGTCAAAAGAAACCGCAGTTGTAAACCAATACGATCCATTGCAGTGCATTAGAGTCTGACAAATCATAAGTGCCTGTGGAGGTCTATTTGAATAAATAATATTTCATTTTATTACATGTTACTCCAGAGATGGGTCAGCCACTGTTTACGAAGCTTTCAGTCGACCTCGGATCTTCGGACTGGCATGGGTTATTCCCATCATCAATAAGAATAATAGGGATCAGCTGTTGAATATTTCTTAAACCTTTAGTTTTATAATATATTTATCCAAATAGATGGTACTGCATAAATTGTGTGTAGATTTTTAATATCAGATTGTTTTCAGTTATTATTTTTTGATCTCAATGTTTTTTACACATTTAATTTACATTAGGTAAATTAAAATTCTAACCTGCAATAGGTTAGAATTTCAAGTAAAATCTGGTCTCAGATTTAATGTTTTTTAACTTTCTTTTTAATCTCATAAGATAACAAAGATATTGTATTAATCTTATGTTACAATTAATGTATTATTTAAAAGGTTGCTTTATATTTATGTTGATATTTAAAAAATATAAGAGATGATTACATTCCTAATATTAGTTATTATGTTTATTTATTTTTAGATGGATACTTATATTTTTATTCACAAAATTTATTTTTGTGTTATAATATGGTTTCAGGGATCTTCTAATTGAAATATATTCAAATTTGAAAGATTTATTCTGAGTCCATTTATTAGAAAAATATATTTATTTAAAAAAATAATAATAATTTACAGGTAAATAATATTGAGTATGTATTATTTATTTTCACATAGCGTTTGTATGTACTCTTTCACCAGCAGATATCAAACAGGTCTTCAATAAAATGCTGTGTGTTTTGGAATCACATATAATAAGACTGTTTTGCACTCCAACAAAACAGTTATTATGTGTGTGAAAAAACACACAGCATTGGAGCAAGGTTCTTGCTGGTGATTAATGGAAGACTATGAGTTGACATTGATAGATGCGCGTCAATTTAGGAATAGAGACGCGCTCTGCTGTGCGTGAAAGAGACAGGTAATACAAGAGAGAAAAGGTAAAGTATAAAATTGCATGACTAAAAGGTAAATATTTGCAGATGCTTCTTCAATAAAATGCTGTGTGTTTTTTCACACACATAATAACTGTTTTGTTGGAGTGCAAAACAGTCTTATTTTTGTAACTAGTTACTTCTGTATACGGTAGAACGTTAGTTACTTTTGGGTATATAGTTATTATAATAATATGATTACGAAAATGTTACAGGTTATAGGTACTTATAATATTAGTTTTACTTTCGTGTTATGTTATGATTAGGAATATGTAACAGGTTTCTAGGTATTATAATACCTATGTAATCTATGCGTGTATTTGTTTGAGTAAATAATTTTATCAATTGAACTTCCCTTCATACTTTTCCAGGCTTAGGTCTGGCTGCATTTTATTTTAAAGTTACGTCTTTGAGTGAGTGTAAACTGGGTAAGTAAAATAATCGTTACATTTTCGTCCACGAAACTACGTACACGATTATCAACCTCGTAAGCAGTTACTGAAACCGATTACGTTAAATAACGCTCATCTCTAACGTTAGTTCTCTTGGTAGTATGGTAGTTGTGTGTGGCACGCAAACAGATCACTATATACTAGTGAGCGACGTGAGCGTTCCTTGAATTTGTTCCTTCGATACCTATCTGTACAATGGTGTCGATTCTGTTGTTTACGAACTTAACTAATATTAGGCAAGTCACCTCTCTTTCAAGTTAACCTTATTGAAAAAAGACAGATCATTTTTAATGCTGTAAGTTTAATCCATGCCGTCGTAATGTACGGGTAAATAGTCGTGACCAATAAAGATCCCGCTTAAATTCACGTTGAAATATGTGATCGGATTAAATTGACAGGACTAAAATATCTATAATAAATAAAATAGCATCCCTTTCTTATATTTACTATTAGAAAGAGATATAGTGAGATTAAATTTATTTAGTTCGTAAACAACAGAATCGGCACCTTTATAGTACTATATTCATTAATCTGTGGTTAGAATGGTGCTGGCAGTGTTGCCAACATAGTGGATTTTCCACTAAAACTAGTGGTTTGGACCCCCCTGTTAGTGGGCTTTAGTTTTTTGTGGCTAGTGGTTTTTGTTACCTAGTGGTTTAGTTAAAAATCGTTAGTATTTTTGGAAGCGATGTATTTTTGTAGTGAAAAGGGGGTTTCAACATTATGTTACAGGCCACACTATATTTGGGATTGTGTTATAGGCAACACTAGTTCGGGAAAATATTGTAGGAAACACTTTCATAGGAATTTCCAATTTCAAATTTTAATAAGATTTTTTCAAATTGCAACATTTTGTATACTCATTGTCATTTATTTGTCAAAATGTATTTTTTGGCTTTACGGCCGATTCACCTTAAGTATTATATGCTGTTTTACTATTATAATTTTATACATATGCCGAAACCAATATACAGTAAAAAAATTCGAGATTCATGGCTCTGTGACAAAGGCTTTAGGTAGTAGATAGTACTTTGAATATAGTACTTGAAATACTTTGAATACTAAATATGATGATTATAAATAGAATTTTTGTCTTATTTTCCATAAGTGGGATCATCGCAGGTAGCCGCGCAATTCAATTTTTATTGCGTTTTGGCTAATTGCAGCTCAGCAATAGTTCATATGTTTGTCGACATGTTATTCGCGATAGGAATGGCAGTACATTTACTGATTAATAACAAAATAAATCATAAACATATATATTCAAGTTATATTTGAGGGAAAAAGTCACGTTATCATGAAATAGTCGTATTTCCTGGCTTTTAGTGTTTTTTAACAGTTACCTATCGCGGATATGGCACATTAGAGTTGGCAGCACTGGGTGCTGGTATTAATTCCAAAATTACATCATGGCTGCATTCCGAATGATGATGATATCGATAATTAACGATGTGAGCGCGCTAAAACGCGTACCGAATCACTTTTAGCGCGATAACGAAGCCTCGCGAAACGTCATCGGTGACGTCATTACATGCGCCATATTGCGAATACGGCGACCATGCTCCAAACGTTATCGCCGTGAGCGTGGATGTCAAAAGTGACACTTGTGTTGTGTTTTTGTTTTGACAAAGGTTTTTATGTGAGAATAACAAATAAAAATTCAAGTTAGGGAGTCTAATAATTGAAGTTAGGGAGTCCCAACGCGTTGATCATTAATTTTTTAATCCCTTTTTCGAATGTTTTAGTTCTAAATACTGTCAGCGCGTTCACAAGCGTTCCGAATCATTGACAGTTCACGGCTCTTATAGATGTGATATTCGTATCGGAACGCAAATTATCGATGTGAGCGCTAAGATCGATTATGGCATGTTTCGGAATGTACCCTTATAATAGATGTGATATTCGTATCGGAATGTACCCCATGTAGTAAGAAGAGTGACACTGACATAACGTGGACTTATCAAGTGGCAAATAGTGGCAATATTAAATTTTGATATTATTTTTCATCCTTGGTTTTGCTAGTAAAGCAGGTAGTAAGTTGATTGCTGTCCCGAGAAAAAAATGAAATAAAACTCAAAATTACATTTAATTAAAGATTCTGAATTCTATCATTGTATTTTCTTTTTGGAGATTCTGATATTATATCATTGAATTTTCTTTTTGGATAAAGTAAAGTGCCACGTCTGTTGGCTACTTTGAGGTAAGTAACAAACGATAGGCTTTCTAATAGGTGTTGATCAAACCTGATAAAAGCCACCATAAATCTATGATTAAGTCCAGTCTATCAAATCTTACAGATATTTTTATCACAATATAAAGAATCACGGTGAACTTGAGAACCCACTAGGTTTAATGATGTTTACGTCAATAAGATAACACTGACCATTAACACCTATAAATTTAAATGGTTCTTATGTCTTATATTTATGGGTCGGGTTTTATCTTCATTTACCTATTTCTTTCAATTATTCCCAAAATATTAATGACAAATCTAGAATGAGGTATGAATAGAATAAAACCCCTTTGCTGACTATTTCATTTGGTAAAAAAAAGGATGTTCTAGAAGAACATTCTACTATTGGATAAAAATGATGTTCCGAGTCATGATACATAGTATCCTCTATAGTGGTCTGTGGAAGCCGCAATGTCTAGTAGTCAGTTGTATAGTACTTTTACTATTATTATTTATTCTTGAAACCTGTGATGTGCCCAATAAAAAAAGGATAACATTATAAAATGCCAGTCCGCCAAATATTAATTATTTGACATTAAATTTAATAGACATGTCATAATATTCTAAAGAGAATCTTCATCATTATCATCATCATCAGCCTATACTAGTCCACTGCTGGACATAGGCCTCTTGGCTACTCTCGTCCAGCCAAAGAGAAAAATTCTAAAGAGAATCTGATTATTTTGTTTTATCATTGCTGTCTGTCTGCTTGGTTGGGAACTAAATATGAATGAACTGTAACTTTAGGCTTGTTTTTGGTTATGTTTTATAAACAAACTTACATTGACTTCAATAACAATGGTATAGCTGCCTGTTTAAAAGAATAGGATTCCTAATGTACAAGCTTTATTAAAAGGAGCCAAGCCAAATGTTTAAGTCACAAAATGTTAACTTTTACAGAAGAAATGAATAAAATGGATCATTTTAACCATGACATGGGTCACGGAAAGTCTGAGGGCCACCACATACATTCTCACCATCATATGGAAAATTCCAATGTAAGTTATTAAATGTTTTTATTAATTTACAAACTTAAAATCATGTTAAGGCCCCTAATAATGTCAATGGCCTTGGGCATCTAGACCTTCATTCCCCCACCACACAGCACTTGATAATATTGTGACAACACTGTGTCAGAAGAACCACTATTACAAACATATTTGATTATTTTTTTTTTATAATTATTTTTTTGTAAATATGCACTGACCCTACATAAGTAGGCTTATCCCAAAAAGTTTCAATATAGTGTCAAATCCAAAGATCTTCTATTAATTTGTGTAAATAAATTAGTACCTGTTTGACCAAGCTTTACTCATCTTTTTTTTGGTAAATTGTGTTTTCAATGTATAGTAAAACAACGCGTGTGGTAATGTAAAGTAAAAAGCATGCATGTTAGGTTCATAATAAGATGTATTATGAACCTAAAATCAGTGCAATAAAAGCCACTTTATCAGCAAGTGCTGAACATTATATTATATTAAGATAAGTCATATACAATACACTGGACCCGCGATACTCCGACAAACGTTTTGCAGGGCTGTGTCGGGTCGGACTATCGGAATTTTGTTGGATTCTATGTGTTTAGTTAGACAGAAATCCGGCCCGGATTTCCGGGGGCCCACTGTATCATGTTGTATAAATACCTTAATATTATCCATAACTCTCAGATTATTTGTTTTCCAGGAAATGATTAATACTTCTGATGGCGGCAATTTAGATTTCATATCAGGTCTCAATTCTGATAATAATATCCATGCACATAGTCATAACCATGATATGGGGTCAATGACGGTAAGAAATACCTACAATCTTAAAAATCAAAGGAACATGTTTAATTTCAAACATATTGGAGTTTATTTCAAAATTACTACTTAGATACCTATCTTCTTTTTTAGTTCCATGGTGGTTATGAGGAAACCATTCTCTTCTCATGGTGGAAAGTAACTGATGAAGGAGAGTTTATTGGTTCATTCTTCGCAATTTTTATCATGGCGTTGCTCTATGAAGGGTAAGATACCTAATAAATAGATACCTTATTTATTATCCAAGTGATACAATTTGATAAAGGCACACAACGACTTA
The DNA here is from genome assembly GCA_963555595.1 of Tethea ocularis. NCBI lineage: Eukaryota > Metazoa > Arthropoda > Insecta > Lepidoptera > Drepanidae > Tethea > Tethea ocularis. The sequence goes on along the minus strand of OY741960.1, from coordinate 8,958,718 downwards.
TCTTTAAGTTAAAAAAAGTTAGGCTAGTTAGCAGGTACAAGTGGTACAACCTACCTCCCAAACACGTATTCTGTTTTTTTTCCACCCCAAGTGGTGAATCCATACTTCCATACTTATACCATTTTATCTATATAAGTATATAAAAGAGAAGCGGTTTTTTGGGTAAACATCCCCCTGCCCACACCGCTGAACCGATTAATGTGAAATTTGGCATGTGCATTGATTTTGTCACGTAGACCCCATTTAAGAAGGGATTTTTCGAAATTCCTTTCCGCAGCGTTGGAAACGGGCCCTTTGTGCGATTTTAAGAATCTTAATATCTCCGGAACCTTTGGGTCTAGAAGTCTGAAATTTTTTATGTAGCTTTTTTAGTAAAAAATATTAGATATGGGTGCGAGCGTTTCTCAAACCTTTGTCTATGGAACGAAATATTTAAAAAAGAAGGGTTTTGCTTTGTTTCCGATAAACCTTGACAACTTTGTGAGTTTAAATGCTAGAAAGTCAAAATTTATAGTGTAGATAGTATAATAATATTGCTAAAATGTATTTTCTGCGTTTCTCAAACTTTTTTTTTTCGAGGAAGTTATTACCGATTGAAATTATGCGTTTTTCAAACTTTTATATCTTTGCAACGGCTAAAGATAGGAAAACGAAATTTCGTATACGAGTTATCCTATACAAATACTAAAAATTTCAACTCGAAGTTTGTCAAAGTTTTGCCCATAGACAAAGTAAAAATGTCGAAAATTTACTGTTTTTCTCAGTTAATATACATAGCAGAAGCTTAATTTTTGGAATATAAGCTTTCTACAGTATTTATTTTGAAATGTACTGTTAAGTTTCTCAAACTTTTCATGCGGCATATAGTTATAAAGGCTGAAATATAAAATTTTTGCACTTTAATATTTTTGTAATGGCTAAAGCTCCTCCTATATATATATAAAGGGACCTCAAATTTGGAATATTAACTAATCAATACAATTGAAACAATATTAAATCCAGTGTTTCTCAAATTTTTCATAGTTGTCAATTTTATGACACCTTAAATTATTTTCTATCAACCTGAATAACGCAAGAATTATTCTACTAAGAAGCATGATTTTTTGGAAATAAGCTACCTATAGCAAGCACTATAAGAATCCTAAAGCGTTTTGCAATACTATTTAGTAATGAAAAGTTATAGAGGGTGTAAAATTTTATTTTTGCTCCTTATATTGATTATTATATTATCCTTTGATTTTTGCAATTACTTCAGCTAGGGATCTAAAGTTTTGGGTGTAGACCATGTTACACAAATTTAACAACATGCAAATCAATAATTTTGATTTTTTAATCATAGACAATTTTATGAACTTTTTAATTTTTTTTTATCAACCTGTATAACGCAAGAATTATTCAACTAAGAAGCATGATTTTTTGGAAATAAGCTACCTATAGCAAGCACTATAAGAATCCTAAATCCTTTTGCAATACTATTTAGCAATGAAATGTTATAGAGGGTGGAAAATTGTATTTTGGCCCCTTCATATTTTTGCAATTACTTGAGCTAGGGATCTAAAGTTTTGGTTATAGACCATGTAACATAATTTTAACAACATGCATATTAATAATTTGAAACTTTTTAATCATAGACAATTTTATGACATTTTTAATTTTTTTTCATCAATCTGTATAACGCTTTTCCTATTCATTTAACAACCACGAATTTCTGGTTACAAGCTACCCATAGCAAGCTCTATAAGAATCCTAAAGCATTTTGTAATACTATTTAGCAATGAAATTTTATAGAGGTTGGAATATTTAATTTTTGCCCTTTAATATTTTTGCAATTACTTGAGCAAATGATCCAAAATTTTGAATATAGACTAATTAACACAAATGTAACAACGTAGAAATCAAAATTATTCCAAATTTAAATCATAGATTATATGATTTTAATAAAATGTTCATCAGACTGTATAAGGCTACTCTATTCATATAAGTACCATATTTTATGAATTTAAGCTATCCCATAGCAAGCATTGTTTATAGCAAACTAAGAACCCTTCGACTCACAGTATTGCTCAACTTCATGCCAAAATAATAAGTGATCTAAAATTATAATAGCATTTAGTTTATATAAAACAACTAGCTGTTCGCCGCGGTTTCGTTCGCGGGTTTATAAGTAGCTTATAACCTTCGGGGATAATGTAGCTTCCTATTAGTGAAACAATTTTTCGAATCGGACCAATAACTCCGGAGATTAGCGCGTTCAAACAAACTCTTCAGCTTTATTATTACTACCTATAGGTAGATTTAAGTTCTCACCCAAGAAATAAAAAAAAACAAATTTAGTAAAAATAAACCAAATATAAAAAATAAAGCAATTATCATCAAACAAATTACGTATAGGACTTTACCCGTAATAATGTCAGGTGAAGTCGTGCATAGTTCGGTTCTTTTCGGTATTGCTCGGGTTACATCGGGCGATCGCTGTCATCCATTGCCATACCGCGTCGCATCGCTCGCCCAAGCTAGGTACATGCGTCCCGCTTAGCGTTCTTATTATTATTGCTCGGCTCTGAAGGATCGTTGCGTGATGTTATGATGGCAGACGCTCAAGGGGTTATATAGCTTATAACCTTTCTTTAATAATTGGGTTTTCAATTGCAAAAAGATTTTTCCAAATCCGACTGGTAGATCCAGTGATTAGCGCTTTCAAACAAACTCTTCAGCTTTATTATTAGTATAGATAGATAGATTATTATTACTATAGATTAATCATGGATAGGTTTATGTTGGTAGTTCTTTACAATTTTTCATATGAGACAATCATTTTAGAAGCTGTCCTTAGTTTCTCACAAGTCCTCAAATAAAAATACCTAGCTACTTATCTCCGGGTCTACCCCTCTGCCAATTTTCATTGAACACTGTTTGAACGTTTAAAAAGAAAGAAAAACACTATCTCTTTCATGCCATCCGAAGCTTAAAAAACGAACACATAAAGAATTCAATATACAAAAAATATAAGAAGGCTGTATGGCTCTGAACCTTTGACTGTTTTTTTTAACATAATAAAAACTTAAGTACGTCATGGACTTTTTGGCGGGAACTTGCGAAGTGACGTTGCGTTTTTATTTTATTTTCATAAAATAGTGTATTTTTTGAGTTTTATTGAATATTATCGGTGGTATTTTGTCCAATAAAGATCAATACAAGTGCACCAGTGAAGTGAAATGAAATGATTACGTGTATAGTGGCTTTTCAAGTTGTCTCAAGAAGTCCATGAAAAATTTTAGTAGAACGGCTACCATTGTACTAAAACCTAACTAAACTGACTGACTATGACTCGAAGAAGATTTAACATGACTTGAACTTTGAAACTTGACGATTGACGAGAATTTAATATATGAAGCATATAAAAATACCGACATTGCTCAACTTGACACTGGCAAAATACACGAAGTGTGATGCCTAAATTAAAAAAAAAAAAAAAAGTACGTCATGGATTGTAATTTTTAATTTAACCAGTATTTATTTAGACGTGAAAACTGAACTCCACATGCATAATATATTTATGTAGCATTCAATCGTCACAGAACAACTATACATGTCTCTGGATATTTACCTACATAGCCTAAAACCTTCCTATAGAAACCTGAACCTTAGGTGATACTTGAAAAGCGCTTCACTATCTGTATTGTGGTTCTCAAGTTATGAGAACACTAACGTACAAATTAACCTACATTATTATTTGGTTGGTTAAATAGACAACGGGGTGTTCATGAACTCTAATGCGGGTGAAACCGCAGGGCGAAAGCTAGTACTTATATCCGCAAAATTAGTACAGAAAAAAAGTTACGTGGAAAATAGTTAGGAAGTTGTTGAAATTTTGGCTAAATGTGAATTTAGCCAAAATTTTATTCGACCTGTGTCCTCAGCTAAGTATTGTACGCAAATTCAAATAGAAAATCATAAAGTTCATTCTTTGACTGAGTGCACTGAGATGTAAATTTTTACATTAATGCCTATTTTACCTTAAAAAAAAACAATATTCATAAAGGTCTGAAATTCATTAAAATGAAAAATGAAAATCAAAACTATTTCAACTGTTGCATGATTTCATTGAAATTTTATTTCTAAGGTAAAATATAAAATTGCCTAGTGCAAGGAGATATAAAATATATTAGAATCACTTTATTTAAATAAATAACGGCTTTTTACACATATTTGCCTACGAATAAATTAATAATACATTTCATACAGTTTGCAAAACGTTGCTCAGTTATATTATGAAGGCGTTTGAAGTGCTCATTACGCATGTGCAATATGTCAAATTAAGATAAGTCACTGATGTCATGTCTTAATAACATATTATATACAGGGTAATGTTGCCTAGAGACTGTAAGTTTCGTACGTTTATTAGGGTTTTATCCTTACAAATTCTATGTTCCACAATTACTCTGTGATTTTTCTGTAGACGTGCGATGTAGGCTGCATTGATATTCACGGCATAGCGCCATCTATGTTTTATAATTTGAGCATATGTCTGAGCTCAAACGATGAATGTCATCAGCAAATCGTAAAGTCTTCATGAGTCTTCTAGTTCACCAGCTATAGTCGAACGAAACATCAAATATTATTAAGGACTTTTTGAATTCATAGCAATGTTTACCTTTTGTGTTGCAATAGGTAGGTACCTACATAAATAATTATATTTTTTATCTATCCTTATTATCTATTATTCTTATAATTTCAGACTAAAGTATTACAGAAAACACCTGTTGTGGAAAACATACACTGGCCTTCAGTATTGCGCGGTATCACCCCCAGATAAAGGTGTTTCAAATATTTGCGCTGCAGATGAACCTCAAGTTATACAGTTGAGTATCATTATATTATTGTTAGTCATAGAATGTCATTATAAACCTTGGTCGGTAGCCTTATAACTAATTACATAACAACAGTCAAGTTTGCAAAATATTACGGTTGTTACATAATGAACTGTAATTTGCGTGACTAAAATGACACGCATACTTATCTTATTTCTAAGCGCTGCTTAGTTTATCATATTATTACTATAATACTAATGAAGTTTTATTTTCTTTTAAGGCCGGTACCCCATGTTCTTGAAAGAAACGTGTAAGTTATCATTTTATCCATAAACCAATACTTATATTTTAAAAGGTCAATATTTTTATGGTTAAGCGGGATGTTCCAAAAAGCCCGCGTAATAAAATTCAAATTTTATTACGTTTTTTTGCTGAGCTGCAAGTCGGTAATATAATAGGTCGTATGTTTGTCAAAATGTGATCGGCGATTCAGAGTTAATATGGCTGTAGATTTTTCTATGTATTCATTTTGCAGTCAAAAAGTTATAGAACTGTGCATTGGTTCCTTTATTACGAAATTCCGCTATTTTCGATAAGGAACCAATGCGCAATGTACCTAGTCAGGTCATAAGTATTGTCACACAGTAAAAACTTTTCTTTTAGAATGCTGGCCACAAAAAAGTTTATTGAATTCGAATTTCGAATTGTTCATGAAAATAAAAATGTATACTTTTTAGAATTTTACTCATTTTTAAATATGGAGTGGACGCTTAAAGAAGACCGTGTTGCAGTTATTGCGTTGCATCGTTGCGGTTACGCGCCAATTCAAATTTTTGACATACTGAAAAATTTGAATATAACCAAAAGATTCGTTTATCGTACCATCAAACGATAAAATGAAAGACTCTAGTGTAGATGACAGGTCAAGAAGTGGTCGCCCTTGGTCTGTTAGGACTCCAGCAGTGATAAAAGCTGTGAAGGCGCGAATTCAAAGAAATCCCAAACGTAAGCAGAAACTGTTGGCCCTTCAGATGGGGTTAAGCAGAACCACGGTGAAAAGGGTGTTAAATGAAGACTTAGGGCTTCGGGCATATCGAAGAAAAACAGGACATCGTTTGAATGCTCGTCTAATGGACCTAAGACTGAAGAGATGCCGCGCTTTGTTGACGCGGTACGCGGGGAAAAAATATCGGGAAATTTTTCGGATGAAAAAATTTTTACCGTAGAAGAGAGCTACAACAAACAAAATGATAAGGTGTACGCACACAGTAGTGAAGAAGCGAGCAACCGTATTACGCGTGTCCAACGAGGTCATTTTCCATCCTCGCTCATGGTATGGATGGGAGTTTCTTATTGGGGCTTAACAGAGGTACAGTTTTGCGAGAAAGGTGTAAAAACGAATGCAGTTGTGTATCAAAATACAGTCCTGACGAACCTTGTGGAACCTGTTTCTCATACCATGTTCAATAACAGGCACTGGGTATTCCAATAAGATTCGGCGCCAGCTCATAGAGCGAAGAGCACACAAGACTGGCTGGCGGCGCGTGAAATCGACTTCATCCGGCACGAAGACTGGCCCTCCTCCAGTCCAGATTTGAATCCGTTAGATTACAAGATATGGCAACACTTGGAGGAAAAGGCGTGCTCAAAGCCTCATCCCAATTTGGAGTCACTCAAGACATCCTTGATTAAGGCAGCCGCCGATATTGACATGGACCTCGTTCGTGCTGCGATAGACGATTGGCCGCGCAGATTGAAGGCCTGTATTCAAAATCACGGAGGTCATTTTGAATAAACTTTAGTGTCATAAGAATCTGTTTTGTTAAGTTCATTTTGGTATATAAATGGTTACATAATGAATAAACTTGTTTCAATTATTTTATATTAAACATGTGACAGAATTTATGACCTGACTAGGTATGTATTTAAATAGTTTGATAAGCATAATGTATACTCACAATACTAATCAATTGAAATTATTCGCATACGTAGCAGGCGCTAATCAAATTTAGACAAACATACGACCTAATAATGCTCAGCAATTATTAGCAAAATGAAAAAAAATAAATTTCGCTGGCTGTGACCTGGTTCAAAAGTTAAGGGTTTTAGGAAGCATACTTCCTGGCAGGGCCACTCCATATCTCAAAAACTAGAATACAGCGAAGATGTTTCCAGAATTTGTCCAATTTTGTCCCCGAATCCCAATTTTGTCACGCCCTGTTTCAAAAGTTATTGACAATAATATTTTGACATTTAGTATCTTGGGACTTTTCTTCACACACAGTTATCTGATTCCAAACTAAGCAGAACATGTATAATGATAACTGATATCTATATTAATAATTTCGTCAAGGGGTAAGGAATCGACAACATATATCCGCAAAATTCGGATTGTCAAGTATTTTGTTAAATTCTAATGGTGCTGACTGCTGACAGACAAATTACAGTAGCCATATTGACCACTCTAGCAAACGTCACTGACCCCGGATGACATTTAAAAATAATACTTTTCGTAATAAAATTATATTGTACATATTGGACTTTTTGGTGGGAATTTGCGAAGTGACGTTGCGTTTTCATTTTTATTTTCATAAAATCGTGTATTTTGAGTTTTATTGAATATCATCGCTAGTATTTTGTCCAATAAAGATCAATACAAATGCACCAGTGAAGTGAAACGAAATGATTACGTGTACAGTAAGTAAGTAGGCTTTTCAGGTTGTCTCAAAAAGTCCGTGAAATTTTTTAGTAGAGTGACCACCATTGTACTGAAACCCTAACACCTAAATGAGACCTAACATAAACTGACTAACTACGTGACTGACTATGACTTGAAAATGATTTATTTACATTAATTCAACTTGACAAGAAATAAGTGTTCATTTAGTTTTGCATAGTGACCACAGAGTATAAAAAGTACTTATTAACAACAATGAACGATGCTATACGAATCTATGCCTTGCTTTGCCTTTCATATTCCTTGAACCGATAACTCCGGAAAATCTATTATTTCTTGTTTGCATATTTATAGAACATTAAATCATTAAAACTTGCTTTTGAAAAATATTTAACTAGTCTAAAATTTTAGTATAGAAGCTACATAGCTCTTGGACTAGGTACTTCATACAAAAAACAAATCTACCTTTGAACCAGGACAAAAACTGGGATAAAATTTAACAAATTAGGGACAAATTCTGGAAGCAGACAGATCTTCGCTAGGTGCTCTAATTCTTGAGATTATATTTACTGATTAATTACAAAAGAAATCATCAACATATTCCTCCAAGGTATTTTAGTGGCATACACTAATATTTGAAAACGTTACTTTTTATAACTAATTTAACATATTTAGGTATTAAATATTATTAGTCTACACCCTCGAACGACGAATTCGAATAGTTTCGTCTAATTTTTTAATAAAATTGTTGCTTTTCTTTCGAATATTGTCGACATTTGTTTACCTGCGCGCTAGCAAAGTTTTACGACACGCCATATTTTAGTGTTGCTGACTAATAGCAAGTAGGCACACAATTCACACAAAACCTAGAAGGGAAATGGTTCTCAAGTGCAGCTGTTGAAACACATCGGAAGGTGACAGATTTTAAATTTGGGCTTGAATCGGCCACCAAAACATTCTAATTAACTATTAAACCACAAATAAAAACATTTTTATATTTGGCAACTACTTTCGATAAAAAATAAACAAATTGGAGCAATACAATCTTTATTCGGTGCTCCTGGTCTGAATCTGATATTTGGCGAGACGAGAATTTCGCGATGTGGATGTTTTACTATGACCACAATGCGTTGTGAGCTATTTTTCGCTCAATGAGCGTTTTTAGTCTTTCTTTGAGCGTAACATATATATAATATATATGTATATTATTATAAATCTTTTTTCATTATTATGTTTCAGACCTACTATGCTGAGTATAGCACATGCGTGGCAAACAGTACTGCATGGTGTGCAAGTTTTAGTGAGCTACATGTTGATGTTGGTATTCATGACGTACAACACATGGTTGTGTGCCGCGGTAGTCTTCGGCTCCGCTTCTGGCTACTTTCTATTTGGGTGGCGCGAGTCTGTTGTTGTAGACTTCACAGAACATTGTCACTGATACATGTAACACACCCATTCTTAGTGCAAGATTAGTATTATTATTTTATAATCATTTAACCTCGCTATTGAGAAGCTCAAAATGTTTTACATTATATTATCTTCATTGTGTAATGTTGTTTATCATGGTATAATTTTATGATGTTATAAGAGGAAAGCCTTTACGTATGAAAGTACTTTAGGCCACTATCTTTATACCAGTTATGTACTTTTTAGGAATATACATTTAGAGTATCGCGACAGATAATATAAAATGCTTTGGACATTATTCAACATTATTTTAATTAAATCCAATAAGATAATATTAATTCTAAAGAACAATGGCGAACTAAAACTGTTAAATCAATGAAGTTCATATGAATAGCTCCCGACGCTCGGACGCGACACTACCTACATACTGAATTCCTAAAATGTAACAGCAAAATATTTGGCAAAATGATAATAAAGCGTAGGCTGAAGGTGGGTCATTAATAGTTTATTAGTTCATCATACCAGCTGAAAGACATCTACTGCTGGACAAAGGACTCCACCAAGGATCTCCACGATGGCCGGTCTTGTGCTACCCGCGACGCTCACAATCATCGGTCCACCTTGTGGGGGCCTGCCCACGCTACGTCTTCCAGTTCGTGGTCGCCACTCGAGCCCTTCTGCCTCAACGGCCATTGCGTCGGTTCTACGAGCGATGTGCCTCGCCCACTGCCACTTAAGTTTGGCAATTATTCGAGCTATGTAGGTTACTTTTGGGGGGTAAATTTGAAAATGAAACAAAATTACAAACTAGTTCGTTGTGAGGATCTCTCAAATATATTGTTTTAATAATTAGGGTTCCGGAAGTCAAATGAAAAAAAAACGGAACCCATAAGGGTTCCGTTTTTTTTTCGTTGTAATTTGGTAGGTACACCTTCTAGGATCTAGTTTTCTTTTATTTTTTGTAAATAATAATAATAACAAAAAAAAACTAATAAGTCCTTCAGTTAGATAATCAAAAAATATTGGATACGTATTTTTTATTTTGATCCGAAAACAAAAAATAACGAAGATACAGTGCGTTAAAATTTTCCGGTCTGCAAAAAGTGTACTAAAAAGTAGTAGTACGATGACGTCACACGCCCCCACTCCTGCACTTTGATGGGACTTATCTTTGTAATTTCTTATTGATTTGATAAAATAAAAAATACGTATCCAATATTTTTTGATAATCTAACTGACGGACTAATTAGATTTTTTTGTTATTATTCCACATTTCATGTATTTCGCTCAAACTCATGAGACTATTCGCGCTAATTTGAACACATTCATTACAATATCGCTAGCACAATCGGCACGAGCGAATCGCGTCCCGCAAACCGCGCGGGATCGAACGAAGCTAAAGAGGCCTCTTTAAGGGGCCTCTCTTTTTTTCTAATGTGTTCATGAACATCGGTTTTTTTTTAAATTTCATGCTGTCAGTTTCCGGTTTTTATCACTTCAGTATGTCTGTGTAGACAATGTTTCCTCAAATTAGAACTGCTATTACATTTGTAGCTACAATGCTTACAGGAATAAGGTCTTTCTTGTGTGTGTATTCTTTTGTGTGATTTTAGAGAATTTACAAAGTTAGACCTGAATGAACACTTATCACAAAGGTATGGCTTATCATTTGTATGAGTTCGTTTATGTTTTAACAGATTACAAGACAGTTTACAACTGTAAAAACAACCTGGGTAATCACAGAAAAATAATCTTTTTCCTGGTATAGAAGTTTTCTCTTCCTTCATCTCGTTATTACTGAAAAATAAGTATTTATTACATGGATTAGATTAGGTATGGCATGGTTATATTAAAATAATATGGTATTTCTACCTAATCATGAGTGTCATATCTAAATATGCATCTTAAAATAGAATCTCCTTCCAGTGCTATAAATTACATGATGAAAGGGACAAACCTAATCTAAACATTATTTTATCAACAGGTCATAAACCTATTCTATTTCATAAGGATTTATAAAATATAGTATTGTTTAGATGTAGCTAAGATAAATTTAACAATTACAGTGGTGCCGATTCTGTTGTTTACGAACTAATATTAGACAAGTCACCTCTCTTTCATGTTAAACTTATTGAAAAAAGATAAATTTTTAATGCTGTCAGTTTCGTCCATGCCGTCGTAATGTACGGGTAAATAGTCGTGACCAATAAAGATCGCGCTTAAATTCACGTTGAAATATGTGATCGAACTAAACTGACAAGACTAAAATATCTTGCATCCCTTTCTTATATTTACTATTAGAAAGAGATATAGTGAGATTAAATTTATTTAGTTTGTAAACAACAGAATCGGCACCAGTGTAGTCCGTTTAGTACGACTTCGCATTTAACAACCAACCGCTATTATCGACGTAAGTATAGGCATAAGTAAGTACAGTACGACCAACCGCTTTTAACGACCGAATTTCAAACATAATTCCGGTTACAACTAGTGATGGTACTCGAATCGAAAATAAATATTCGAATCAATTCGAATAACCCGGCAAAACTTCGAACCATGATTCGAATAAACCCTTGATTCGAATTGATTGATACATTCGAATCAATACGAATTTATACGTTTATCCGAATCAATGAAATCGTTTAAAAATTATTTCTAAACGCTTTTTAAAGTCAACGTGTTCAAATTACTTCTGAAAAACTAACTAACAAACCTCTACTAATTATAATATACCTAACATCACTTTTTAGGTACTTTTGAAGAATAATTATTACATATATATTTATACGAGAAAATCTTGGTATAAATGCAAAAAAAAACGTGAACGAGTTTTAACCGTCTCTTAGGTAATCTTACCGCGATTCGAATCAGATTGATGATTCGAATCTTATATTTGGTTGGAGAGCGCACTGTAGTAAACCCTACCTCATAAGGTAACAACATGGGACTAGTTTCTGGTGGTGTATAGTAAAAAAATACTCATAAAAAAACAGGGTTGCGTGGGCGCAACCTGGAGGGTTTTGAGGAATGGGCAGTTAAGAGGTCCCTTTTTTTGGTGCATTTTACCTCATCGAGTAACAACTTGAGACCTAGCCCATTCGATAGAAGTCATCGAAAAACGTATAAAAAAAGTTGGTTGCCTCATCCTATCCTGGCACTTTCTGAAATCGGCCAGATTTTAGGGTGCTGAAAAATTACCGATTTAACCTCATCGAGTAACAAGATGCCACTAATGCCATTTGATAGCTTAGATAAGCCCGATGATAAAAATATAAGGTTGCGTGACCTCAGCCTGGAGGATTTCCTAGTCGGCCAGGTTTTATGTGGGATTTACGAAGGCAAAATTTAAGGAAATCGTCTATAAAACAATGAATTTGACATAATTTCTATGGTTTAACTATATGAGATGGCTATGATACATATTTGAGTTCATACAAAATCGGTCAAGTGTGTGTCGGACAACGCATCCCATAAAATTTCATATTTTACAGATTTTTTAATGCTTTAAAATGAGCGACCCTACCTCTTCGAGTTACAGGATGTCAATAATGCCATCCGATAGCTTAGATAACTCCGATTATAAAAATATAACGTTGTCTGCCCTCACCCTGAAGGATTTCCTAGTCGGCCAGGTTTTATGTCGGATTTACTAAGGCAAAATATATGGAAGAAATGCAAAATAATTTCACATTATTTCAATGGTTTAACTTAATGACGATTGTTTTGATACTTATTTGAGTTTATAAAAATGCTGTCAAGTGTGAGATCACACCATGCATCGTAAGTTTTCATAGCAGATTGGTTACCCAAAATAGTTTCAATCTAGAGTTCTTATCCCAATTTATCTAATTATGGTACATTATATAAATTTAAACTATTTTTCATCCAACCTGTGATGAACTTGCACATAAGTAATCAAGTTAAATTAAGCTGTATTATTATTAAAATTATATACTTATAGTTTGTGATAATTCATTCAACTATTGTGATGAAGTCGAAGTAGAATAATCCTACTATTTTCAGTTTCATCAATAGCCACATCCAAGTTAAATGATTGATGATTATTTTTCATGTTTATTCCGAGAATAACTAAATACAACTGTAAATATTATTAAATTTACAACGTTTAACTCTAAATGATAGTATTCTGGCTGAAAATAACTTTTTCATTATCCGTCACATTCAATAACTATACTTCCAAAATCTTCGAAATATTGTAGATTGTAGAGTTCTCGACCAAGCATAGAGTTTAGTATTTTAATCACAGTTTATTTACCCAATATAGTTTAAATTAAAGTCCCTAAATTGACAAATTTGTCCGGTGAGGTTGAAGCAGCCATCAGAGGCTATCTATAATATATAACATTAGTCCTTTCCAAAAAAAAGGCTTACATACGTTTATATCTACATATCTTCTGACTAACTGATTTATTAACGAAGAGCCTAAACCACTGGGGCTATAAACTTGCGGCTTTTTATTCGTAAAAAAGTTACCAAACGTTGATTAGTGAAAATTCCGTAGTCTTTATCTTTGTAGGATATTTTGGATATTTATCTGACAAGTGACGTATGGTGATCGAAAGAGTGAGATGGAGGACACTATAACACTGATTTAGTTAAACAGCGTTTATGAATAAGAGGGCTAAAATTTATCTCCCCATTCACTATGAAGTTTGGTGATATTTTTTTTAAACCTAATATCACCACAGTATGATATTTTTGTTCCAGAGAGAGATTCGCTTATTTTCTTAAATAACTTAAAAACTATTCGTCTTAAAATTGTAAAAGAAATATTATATTTGAGATCCTCACAAGGAGCCCTTTTATTTGATATAGCTGTTCCGCGCGGTTTCACTTGCGTTCCCGTGGTAAAAAGTAGAAAAAGTAGTGAAATAATTTTTCTCGCGGTAACTACCAAACATTTTAAGGTTTTCTGAATTTTTCTGTTACCTGTGCTGCAAGTTATGCTTCTTACCAAATTTCAAAATTCTATGTCAACGGTAAGTAGCCGTCAGATTTTGATTCCTTTGCAAGTAGTTGGAAAATATGCGGTTTAAATGGTTGTACCTTTGCGTTTTACGTTGACTTAGAAATTAGTTTTTTTTTTCACAGCTTAATGGCAATTACACCTAAGTATTTGATATGCATTTCAACTTGATACCTCTACGCGTTCATGAGGAAAAGGTTATAATTATTTAAAAAAAATATTATTTGATGTAACTAAAAATTTAAGGTTTTCTATTTTTTTCCTTTTTGTGCTATAAAACGTTGCTTCATGCCAAATTTCAAGACTAGGTCGACTGAAAGTATCCTTCAGGTTTTAATTCCCTTGCGAGTGGTTGCGAGTTTCAAAATATGCGGCTTAAATTGCCGTTTCTTTTGATTGCGTTGACATAGAAGTTTTATTTTATTACAGCTTAAAGGTATAATAGACCTGAGTATTTGATATGAATTTAAAATTAATACCTCTACACGAGGAAAGGGGTAGTAAGTTTAATATTATTAAAAATACTTTTATTACATGATGTAACAAAAAAATTATGCTTTTTGCAATTTTTCCTTTATCTGTGCTATAAGACGTTGCTTCGTACCAAATTTCATGATTCTGAGTTCACGGAAAGTACCCAGTAAGTTTTGATTCCCTTGCGAGTGAGAAAATTTGCAACACTATATTGAATAACGTGTGTCTACTAGTTTTAAGCAAGCTGTTCATTAGTACATAATATACTGGAGCATTTTTATAAACTCAAATAAGTATCAAAACAATCGTCATTAAGTTAAACCATTGAAATAATGTGAAATTAGTTCCATTTCTTCCATATACCTAGTCAGGTCATAAATTCTGTCACATGTTTAATATAAAATAATTGAAACTAGTTTATTCATTATGTAACCATTTATATACCAAAATGAACCTAACAAAACATAGATTCTTATGACACTAAAGTTTATTCAAAATGACCTCCGTGATTTTGAATACAGGCCTTCAATCTGCGCGGCCAGTCGTCTATCGCAGCACGAACGAGGTCCATGTCAATATCGGCGGCTGCCTTAATCAAGGATGTCTTGAGTGACTCCAAATTGGGATCAGGCTTTGAGCACGCCTTTTCCTCCAAGTGTTGCCATATCTTGTAATGTAACGAATTCAAATCTGGACTGGAGGAGGGCCAGTCTTCGTGCCGGATGAAGTCGATTTCACGCGCCGCCAGCCAGTCTTGTGTGCTCTTCGCTCTATGAGCTGGCGCCGAATCTTGTTGGAATACCCAGTGCCTGTTATTGAACAAGGTATGAGAAACAGGTTCCACAAGATTCGTCAGGACTGTATTTTGATACACAACTGCATTCGTTTTTACACCTTTCTCACAAAAATGTACCTCTGTTAAGCCTCAATAAGAAACTCCCATCCATACCATGAGCGAGGATGGAAAATGACCTCGTTGGACACGCGGAATACGGTTGCTCGCTTCTTCACTACTGTGTGCGTACACCTTATAATTTTTTTTGTTGTAGCTCTCTTCTACGGTAAAATTTTTTTCATCCGAAAAAAGAATTTCCCGATATTTTTTTCCCGCGTACCGCTTCAACAAAGCGCGGCATCTCTTCAGTCTCAGGTCCATTAGACGAGCATTCAAACGATGTCCTATTTTTCTTCGATATGCCCGAAGCCCTAAGTCTTAATTTAACACCCTTTTCACCGTGGTTCTGCTTAACCCCATCTGAAGGGCCAACAGTTTCTGCTTACGTTTGGGATTTCTTTGAATTCGAGCCTTCACAGCTTTTATCACTGCTGGAGTACTCACAGACCTAGGGCGACCACTTCTTGACCTGTCATCTACACTAGAGTCTTCATTGTATCGTTTGATGGTACGATAAACGAATCTTTTGGTTATATTCAAATTTTTCAGTATGTCAAAAATTTGAATTGGCGCGTAACCGCAACGATGCAACGCAATAACTGCAATACGGTCTTCTTTAAGCGTCCACTCCATATTTAAAAATGAGTTACATTCTAAAAAGTATACATTTTTATTTTCATGAACAATTCGAAATTCGAATTCAATAAACTTTTTTGTGGCCAGCATTCTAAAAGAAAAGTTTTTACTGTGTGACAATACTTATGACCTGACTGTTTTATGTCGGATTTACTAAGGCAAAATACCTAGATTTTGCCTTAGTAAATCCGACATAAAACCTGGCCGACTAGGAAATCCTTCAGGGTGAGGGCAGACAACGTTATATTTTTATAATCGGAGTTATCTAAGCTATCGGATGGCATTATAGACATCTTGTAACTCGAAGAGGTAGGGTCGCTCATTTGAAAGCATTAAATCTGTAAAATATGAAATTTTATGGGATGCGTGGTCCGACACACACTTGACCGATTTTGTATGAACTCAAATATGTATCATAGCCATCTCATACAGTTAAACCATAGAAATTATGTCAAATTCATTGTTTTATAGACGATTTCCTTAAATGTTGCCTTCGTAAATCCGACATAAAACCTGGCCGACTAGGAAATCCTCCAGGCTGAGGTCACGCAACCTTATATTTTTATCATCGGGCTTATCTAAGCTATCAAATGGCATTAGTGGTATCTTGTTACTCGATGAGGTTAAATCGGTAATTTTTCAGCACCCTAAAATCTGGCCGATTTCAGAAAGTGCCAGGATAGGATGAGGCAACCAACTTTTTTTTATACGTTTTTCGATGACTTCTATCGAATGGGCTAGGTCTCAAGCTGTTACTCGATGAGGTAAAATGCACCAAAAAAAGGACCTCTTAACTGCCCATTCCTCAAAACCCTCCAGGTTGCGCCCACGCAACCCTGATTTTTTAAGAGTATTTTTTTACTATACACCACCAGAAACTAGTCCCATGTTGTTACCTTATGAGGTAGGGTTTACTACAGTGCACTCTCCATCCAAATATAAGATTCGAATCATCAATCTGATTCGAATCGTAAAGATGATTTGAATCAACTCGACAATTCGAATCAACATTGAATCTCATTCGAATCAAGTTTTCACCGTCATCATTCGAATCAAATGTGATTCGAGTCCCATCACTAGTTACAACGACGCGCGTTGACGTGTTTACAAATAAATCGTAGGTACAGTATGACACAACTTAGATGAAACATCATCGGTAAAATTGGTAAAATCGATCATTCCCGAAAAAAAAATTACCCATGTTTATTAGTACTTTAGGCGATAATTATCTTTCTGCCAACGCAATAACTTGTAAATTTAAATAATCAAATACATTCGTAAAATTGATGCGTAGTTGTTTATACACTTATTGGCAAAATAAGTGATCACGTTTATAAAGTAGGTATGTATTATTTATTTATATATTATTTTTTATACATTCGATATATTGTGCCAATAACGTTGAATGGCGCGATAATGAATGATTTTTATTAGCTGAGTAAATCGGAAGTGATCGGAAATACGAGTTTTGCCGATGCGACATCTCAGATGTGTAATATTGTAATAAGCTATCTCCCCAGCGCGCACCCCCCTTGCCTGCACATCGCTGATCGAAATACGACGCATACAAAAATGGCTTCTACAAAACGATGTTGATTATTGAAATTAAAATTAAATTTCTTTTCTCAATTAGTTATGTATGTACATAGGTAAATACGTATGTGAAATAAATAAATATTTTGATTAAAATATTTTTTATATTTGCTGGTTACCTAAATATTAATATGTAAATACATTAATGTGTGATTAATAAAAAATCAAACTGCCTGTTCGTTTAGTACGGCGTCCGGTTAGTACGACGTAATATCACCGGTCCCTTGGCCGTCGTTATATGGGCCGGATTCTACTGTACACAATTTTAGATTTTTGACAAAGTCATCTAGGTATGTGGAGGGTTTCCATTTTTTTTCTGACATCAGATGTCGTTACGTAGGCATCGGGACTAAACAACAAATTTTATTTGCACATTTTTAGGGTTTCATAACCAAAAGGTGCCAAGTTCAATCCATCCCGTCGATGCATCCGTTCGTGTGTCAGCGGGCTGTATCTCATGAACCGTAACAGATGATGATTTTTTTACATAATGTGTATTACGATTGCCGATATAAGTTATAACAATAATAATAGAAATAAGATTATGAAAGTTAACAATCACAGTATTTCATGAATCTGAATAGATAAACAGTTGTCACAGAATTTGTGTTTATGTTGGCACTATAACAACAAATAATGTTACAATGGTACGTAACCCTTCGATGGTAGTAACCCTTAGTGTGCAAGTCCAATTCTCACATTTCCATTTTTTACAATATAATTGTATAAATATAGATTGCGTGCAAAGACAGATATTTTTTAAACTGAAAATAATCTTTAACTACAAGTCGCCCACATATTTTGATAGATGATTAAACCTTCGCTACATTGCTGCCACCTGATGGAGCTTACTACAGGAAACCCTCATTAAGTAGATAACATTAACATAGGTAATTCAATTTATTGTACACTATCTACACTAAATAAAGAGAAGAAAGACTTGTTTATTGCATATTTGTTTGTAATTGATAAACTCAAAAACTACTGCACCAATTTTAAAAATTATTTCACCTATAAAAAACTACATTATCCGTGAGTAACATTTGCTAAATTTTATAAAGAAATTAGAGGTCTATGAAAACTCCAACAATGTTCTTAATCCAAGGTATATAAAAATCCATGTGTACTTATATGTGAAATGGGTATAATGTGAAAGTAACTCTGTTGGTCTGTTATCTGTTCATGTCTAAACCGCTGAACCAAATATGGTGAAATTTGGCATGCAGATAGCCTATGATATGGAGGGCATAAGGTATTATATCTAAAGAATGTGGGTGAAACACTGAAACCGCTACTTTAAAATAAAGACATGTTTCCTAAAAGTGGACATCTTGATATTTATGTATTTACCTGTCCAATAATCCATTATTTTGGCTGCACTCACTTGCAGGTGATTTTTTTAAATAATCTTTATCACCTATTTTTTTATGAACACTTTTCTCGGATCTAATTTTAAGCAGCATTTGGGAGACTACTGACTTGGGTTGAGGGCTGAATTTGATCATTTTCATAACCCTCGGTCTGCCCCTGACATTCGTTTCTAGAGAATCTGACGGCAATATGTCAATATGCAATGGATTACCTTTATTCATATTCAACAAGATTAACCAACCCAGCTATCAAATGGAATTCACATAATTTTTCTCGTGATCGTGAACAAATCGTGAACTTAATATTAAATTGGTATTAAATTCTCTTTGATCGTGAAAAAGCATAAACACATTGCTATAGATACACAATAGACATGCATGGGTAGTTCGCGAACGATTGAAGGAAATGAACTACTTCAGTCCGCAAAATAAACTTATCACTCATTCAGTAATAATTCAAATGTGTCTTTACTTCATTTATTTCAATATATCTTTTAGCTCAATCGTTCTCTTCCTTCGCTCGCCGCGCGCCGCTCGTATGCACGAAAGAAATGAATGCATCTGTGTGCATTTCGCGAGTCGAATCGAGATATTAGTAGAACGTGCTAATTCCATATTAGCACGTTCTACTCTTTAGAGTAATCGAGATAAGTATAAAGTTTAATTCGTTGTTACTTTGATGGTCTCATAAAGAGAGTGATGTGATAGAGTGATACACTACGCCAGCTTAATATCTCTTTAAAGGAGTCGTTCAGATATACTGAACTAAATGAGTGATCTACTTCATTGAGCTAAAAGATTAATTCATTTTTTTTCACTGACACATTTTGCGCATGTCTAATACACAATAATAATCTTTATCTACTCTCATATCGTAATGTTCTTATTATGAAATCAAAATCAGTACTTTAATGACCCACTTTAGGCACACCCGTGTATAATGATTCATTATAGTACAGTTGTGTTCCCAAGATAATGCTATAAAATAACTTTTTTTCTATTAAAGTACACTTTGGACCTATCAATAGTATCAATTCAATTTGACGATGACAACGTGACAAATTTTTAACTTGAACTTTAGAGGTAAGAATTTTTGGGAGATGGCAACACGGATTTGAGTAGGTATATGATTATTGTGTCTGTTTATTTTATTGTTTTTGCCTACATATATCATTTTGACCAAAAATGTCACAAAAATAGCAATTTTTTTTTTGAAAAGTTGGTAGAAAAATACTATCGATTTTTTAATTTTTTAAAATTACATTATTTATATGAGTTTAGATAAAGTACTGTATGATACTGCACATAATTAGGTATTAAAAACTCGTGTGATACTATTAAGAACCTCGCCTACGGCTCGGTACTTAAACTCACACTCGTATTTAATAACCCCTGTTATGCAACAGTATCATAAACTACTATTATTAGACCAAATTAAAAATACACTCGCTTAAATTGAAGTCTCTGACACTTAAGATAGGCAAAGCCTGTATACTAAGGGTCAGCTCCTATCCAACATAAATGAGACTAAATAAACAATGTTCAAACTATTTCAAATTCTAATTGTTATTATACCATAGGGTAATGATAGAAAAAGGGTCATGCAACATTAAGTGATATAAATGTGTATGCGTGGTGTTTACCTATGTGTATGTGGTTTGTATGCGTGTAATTATATGAAATATGTATGTGTGGTGTGTATGTGTATGTATGTTATGGATTATTATAGAATACTAGATATAATTTGTTCAGTATCCTCGTTACTAAACTTACCTAACCATAGCCACAAATGGCCACAATACATACACAGATTTGATAATTTTGATATAAATAATTATATATTGGCTTGGCAGATGGGTGATGTTTTTCTAACATCGATATATCGTTCATAAATAAACATCGATGTTATAACATCGATATCGAAACCTAAAACATCGATGTAATATCGTTCTTCATGAACGACTTGAACGAGGTTTTATGAACGATGTTAGATACACACAAAACATATCTCTCTTATTAGTCACTTCACTAGGCTGGATTTTTTTATTTAGTGTCTGTCTCGTCGTTCGCTCTGCAATAGGGTAGTTGACTGACTTATCAAATCAGCTACTTTTTAATAAATGTCAAAACGATAGTTTATAAGGAATTTTGTATGAAATATTACATTATGACGTGATAGTTTCACAGCATCAAATGATCTACTCTTAGTGGTTCCACTGGTAATTTAAAAATCATGAAAAGCATTAAATGTACAACATATTTGATGTTTCCACGTGTTTTTAGTTGTTATATGCATTGGTTAGTGTTTGGTCATTTATTTTTGACACTGTCAACTAGCCTATACAAACGCGCGCAAAACGAAGTAGTTGCATAAAATATATAAATTACATAAACAATACTTAGGGTAATTTTATTACGTTTTTTGCTAATTGCAGCTCTGTTAAAGGTCGTAAGTATACCCTTAAGGGGGAACGTTCGGTTGGAGCGCGAAATTCAAATTTTATCACGTTTTAAAAACGTGAAAAAAATTGAATTTCGCGCTTACGTTGTGATATGGATGGGATTGGATTAAAAAATATATATTTTTTTAATGTATCATTTCTTATTTATCTTGAAAACATCATTAAATTATCTAAATAATATTCAAAATTAAGATGCAAAAAGAATATGTACCCAAAATTTATGCAATATAATCATGCATGATAATTCTAATTATTTAATAAATGCTTTTAAAACGAACAAACGTTTTTATCGCTATAAATGCTATAAAAGTAGAGAACTGATTTTAAAAAACCCGCGTTCTGCGCCATTTGAATATAGTTATGTATATACTGTAGACCGGTATGTACAGTTTATTTATTTACAGTTAAGTCAGTCCATCTCATTCGTTCTCACCTATTCGTATGAACTGGTCGATACACATATTATGTCATCAAATCAGCCGAAAGACGTCCACTGCTGGACAAAAGCCTCCCCCAAGGATCTCCACGATGGCCGGTCTTGCGCTACCCGCATCCAGCGGTTTCCCGCGACCCTCACAAGATCATCGGTCCACCTTGTGGGGGGCCTGCCCACGCTGCGTCTTCCGGTTCGTGGTCGCCACTCGAGAACCCTTCTGCCCCAGCGGCCGTCGGTTCTACGAGCGATGTGCCCCGCCCACTGCCACTTCAGTTTGGCAATTCTTCGGGCTATGTCGGTTATTTTGGTTCGCCTGCGGATCTCATCATTTCTGATTCGATCTCGCAGGGAAACTCCGAGCATAGCCCTCTCCATCGCTCTTTGGGTGACCTTGAGCCTTCTTATGAGGCCCATCGTAAGCGACCACGTCTCTGCTCCGTAAGTCATCACTGGCAACACACACTGGTCGAAGACTTTCGACTTAAGACACTGCGGTATTTGGGACGAGAAGATATTACGTAGCTTCCCGAACGCTGCCCAGCCGAGTTGGATTCGACG
Organism: Tethea ocularis; assembly: GCA_963555595.1. Taxonomy (NCBI): domain Eukaryota; kingdom Metazoa; phylum Arthropoda; class Insecta; order Lepidoptera; family Drepanidae; genus Tethea; species Tethea ocularis. The sequence continues at coordinate 8,936,409 of OY741960.1, read as the reverse complement.
ATTGACCTCTTTCTCGAAGTTGGATCTACCTAGTTGGATGGTCTGTCCTAGGTAAATGTAGTCATCTACAACTTCGAGTGCAGAGCCTCCAACATTTACTTGAGTGGGCGCAACATGGACGTTCGACATGATTTTCGTCTTATCCATGTTCATTTTTAAACCCACTTGTTGAGAGACTCTACCGAGGTCATCGAGCATTGTACCGAGGTCTTCTAAGGTTTCAGCCATGACTATTATATCATCGGCAAATCGAAGGTGCGTGATGTACTCGCCATTGACATTGATGCCAAATCCGTTCCAGTCCAGAAGCTTGAAGACATCTTCCAATGCAGCGGTGAACAGTTTCGGAGATATCACGTCTCCCTGTCTCACGCCTCGCTGCAATTGGATAGGTTTCGAGTTTTGGTCCTGGAGTCGGACCGACATGGTGGCGTTCTCGTACAAGCACTTTAACACCTCGATATACCGATAGTCGATTTGGCACCTTTGAAGAGACCTCAGCACGGCCCAGGTTTACATATTATGTGAATCCTACTAATATTATAAACGTGAAAGTTTGTATGTATGTATGTTTTAGCTCTTTCACGGAAAAACTACTGAATGGATTTGGATGAAACTTGGCTCATAGATAGATCATACCCTGGAATAACAATATAGGCAGGCTACTTTTTATCCCGGGAACCGTATGAAATATTAGCATATCTGAATTTGTAAGATTACTAATCCACGATCCGTTCATTATTACTTTTAATATCTTGGCGCATACTAATAATATCAGCCACATCATTAGACTCGCCCTTGTCCGGTTTTTTTGACTTGGCAGCACCACACCAATCGACCAAGCAAAGCATGTAGGCAGAGCAGTTCTACAAACGTTCAGAAAAAAAAATGTACAAATGAATGAAATGAATCGAGCGAGCCGAAACATCCTATTCAATCTTAAGATATATATGAATTTGGAGATCATCTGCTAATGAGAAATTAAAATATATAATTTTCCCTGTATTTTCTATGCTGATTAAATAGTATTTTTCTTTCCAGTCCAAAATGAATTTGCCCATGATTATAGATGCTCGTCATTCTTGCTTCTGTTTGGCCGCCATGTCTGATGTTCGCTGTTTCTTGGGAGTTCGTGTTGTGCTATTCATGAATGTTATATTACAGTGATTATAATTGTTAAAAAGACAATGAATTATTAAAAATATGAAAGAACTATGGTTATGTTCATGTGTGGAGTGTTTGCTAAATTGTAGGAAATCGATACAAATTGCGTTTGAAGAAGTTACTGTAGCATCGTATTTTTAGTTCATCCGCCATATTGGCGTTAATATTTCTTCGTAAGTCTTTTTTTCCTAATTTTTTGCTTTAGATATAATATTTAGAAGTAATTACATATTAATTTGTTACTCTAATATTAGGGCTTCAGTATATTTATTAGACTTGTGTGCATGGTGCTAGTATCAAGGAAATTTTCAACATTTTGTTCTTGGCCTCTTTAGGGGTAATTTTCACCCATTTCTCGTCCGCTGTTGAGAGTGAATTTTAATGTTTAGTTATGCTTGTAACCAGTTTTATAGTCTGAAACTGAATAAATGTTTAAAAAGTGTAATTGTGATGGGGCTTCAAATAATTGTACTTTCCCGATTAGTCCCAACTAATGATGATGTACATTGCGTTTGCTAGGTACTTGAATTAGTTTTTTAATAAGTTTAATATGGCTATTCAACACTTGATTCTTCACCTATACTTATTAGCTTTTTTTTTAATGTTTCAGTATTTAAAAGAAATCAGTCATTAAAGTGATCTTGTTAAAGTCTTGTATATTGCATTTGCTCTGTGCATTTCCACTGTAAAGCGGTACATTAAAATGTGTAAAATTTAGTAAACTACATCATCATCATCATGTCAGCCGAAAGATGTCCACTGCTGGACCAAGCCCTCCCCCTAAAGTTCTCCTCCGCATCCAGCGGTGCCCCGCAACCTTGACAAATTACATATTAAATCTTATTCAATTTGTTGGGGACCAGCCTCGACATTGCCAGACATTTTTTTTGTTTTTTGTTATTGTTAGAAATTTTGTATTTGACACATTGACTGAGTCGATTTATTTATTAGTACCTGGTTGACCGGTAGTAATGAAAACTAGCTAGATCGATTTATCTCCCCTGAAACCCTTTGCATACTAAATTTCATGAAAATCGCTGGAGCCGTTTCCAAGATTCAGATTATACAAGAATTGCTTGTTTAAAGGTATTAGATAGATAAAATAGTTATTTATTTTGTAGAGACCCCAGCATTTACATTGCCACATGTTTCTTTGGTTTTTTATCTTTTGTATGATTTGATTTTGCATCATGAAATAATCGATTTGTTGTTTTGTTAATCCATTGGCTCGCAGGTGGGATGCCCATCCCTTAACTACATACATATTAACATTTATCATGCTGCCACTTCACGTTTTGTTTCATAGTTGTATATTTGGTAAATACCCACTTACTTGATGACCAGGAAACATCAATACTACTTTTTACAAATATACCGAAACCTAGCAAATATGCCAGATAGCCAAGTGAAGTGCTGACATCAGAATTGTGTTAGACTTGTTGATAAATAAAGGCAGAATATAAGTATAAATTGGAGCTATACATGATGAGGATGCTATAAATTATTGAGTATTGAGGATCTCTATCTGGCACCTCCATCTCTATCATCAATAAGGCATGCACAATTAAAACTATGATAATAAATTTTAACAATTATAGTAATTAAAAATAGAATTAGACATACAATTTTAAATTTATATAATCTGAACCCTGTTGGTAAGTTAATAACATACCTGTATACAGGATGTAAATTTGAGTAAGGGCAGCTACCTTAAGGGTTGAGGCCACGCGAATATGGTCCCTTATTTTATGAGTTATTGTAATCGGCATTTACACATTTTGAAAACAATTACAGTCAGCTAGAAATCGCCGATTTTTTAAAATATTTTTTATTAGCTTAATCAATCCTGTCTCCGACAAGGATCAAAGGGCTCTTTCCAAGTTAGGTTATGGTATCAGAAATGTTACAAATAAAAAAAAACTATTCCCATACATTTTGTTTGAATCGAAAAGAATATCTGTGGATTGGTTGGAAAAATAACAAATTTTGAATTTCATGAAATTAAGTTATTGAATGCTTTGTAAGATGACTTTTTGGCAGAGTGATATTTTATTCAATTTTTATTCATGAATACACTATTTTTATTATAATTATACATAATGTGGATAGCCAATAGCCATACACATTTTGATTTATTGTAAAATGTTACAGAATGAGATGTTAGAGAAAGAGTCTGCGCACCAATGGTTCCGTAAATTTTTATCTTTGTAATTGAGGAAATCTCCCACACGTCATGGCCAATCCTCCAACTGCAAATGTAAATTTGTTATCGCAAATTTTTTTTCATGTGATATACCTAACTGCAAATTAGCAATTTTCAGATTTATTCCTGTATATGTGCTGTAAGACCTTGCTTCATGCCAAATTTTATGATTCTAGGTCAACGGGATCTACCATATAGGTTTTCGACCCAAAACCTATAGGGTACTTCCGGTTGACATAGAATTGTCAATTTTGGTTAAAAGCAAGGTCTTACAGAATAGGTAAAGGTATTTTTTTTTTTTAAAGCACTTAAGTTGGTAGCCTCTGATGGCTGCTCCAACCTTACCGGACAATCGGCGAGCGCAGAGGGCTCTCAGCCAGGTTCTATACACCTAATAGAGACTATTATAGACCTCCTCAGGAGAAAATCTGTGATGACACACGGACAGACGGAGGAAAGTGATCTTATTAGTTCCTTTTTTACCTTTTGAGGTACGGAACCCTGAAAATGGCGCTTAAAAACAGTTTTTTCGTTTTCGACTCATTTTACGATAAATACAGTTACATAATAAATTAAACTAGAGAAAATTTCCTATCACTACATAGTATAAAACAAAGTCGCTTCCCGTCTGTCTGCCCTATGTATGCTTAGATTTTTAAAACTATGCAACGGATTTAGATGCAGTTTTTTTAAAATAGATAGATAATTCTTAATTTAGATAATTCAAGAGGAAGGTTTATATGTATAATACATGCATATTATAGTAAAGAAAAGCTGAGAAAAGCCGGGCGAAGCCGGGGCGTGTCGCTAGTAATTTATGTAATAATCTTCTATTTGTAAAATCTATAGATTCAGCGTACAAGTATTTTACACCTGATATTAACATAAGACAAAATGTAGAATAATCTTATGTGAATATTCAGAAACTTAATTCTTGTGTATGTCTTCGAGTGATCTGTACACAATAATCAATCCAAATCAGGCAGCAGATAATAATTACTTCTAAATTATAAAATATTATTGCTAATAATATAGAATTACTTTAGTATCGAGACATAAACTTCCCCTGAAACCTTGGATTACACCAAGATTTGTTTGATGAATTAGAAATGGGGATGGAATCCATAAACATACAAATAACCGGCCAAGTGCGGGTCGGACTCGCGCACGAAGGGTTCCGTACCATTATCTATAAAAACGGCAAAAAAAAAAAACATGTGTTGTATGTGAGCCCCCCTTAAATATTTCTTTTATTATAATTTAATTCTTTAACTTTAATTCTTCAAAAACGAGCAAAAAATCACGATTATTCTATGGGAGCCCCTTAAATATGTATTTATTTTTTAGGGTAACGAAAAAAAAAAAAAAAAGGAACCCTTAGGCCGCGCTCGCTTTGGATACGTTTTCGTACGAATTCCATTCGTGCAGAAACGTACGAACACGCACGAACATTCCCGACTTTCTGAGTACTATGAGAGCGCTCACACTGCGTGCGAGTTAGTCGTACGTATACGTACGTGCAAGTCCGACGTCCGATATCAATCCGAACTTGTTGGGATTTTTACACGTTCGTGCGTTCATCATCAATAATGTATGCGCTAACACCGGTACTCTGTCTATTTGACGGAGAAAAACGTATTCAGTGTGCGCACTCAATTCGTACGAACAGTGTTCATACGTTTACGTACGATATAATTCGTATCCAAAGCGAGCGCGGCCTAGGATCACTCGTGCGTCTGTCTGTCTGTCCGAAAATACTGGACTGGATTGAGTTGAAACTTGGTACACATATGTAAGTCGGTGACCCAAACATGGACTTATTACGTAAATAAATTAATTTCTAATATGGGGGCTATTTTTGGGGCCAAATTAGAAAATAAAAAAAAAGTTTTGCCAACTATATTGTGTCATATCAAATGAAAGGGTTCGTTGTGAGGATCTCAAATATATTTTTTTATAATTTAAAGATAAATAGTTTTGAAGTTATTTAAAAAAATAAGCGAAAATTGATCATCCCCTCCCCCTTATCTCTGATTACTGGGGCAAACATTTTGAAAAACATACAGAAAGTTGTTCTTTACCCTATAGATTACAGGAAAACCTATAAGAAATCTATGGTATTTACAGTAACATAGCCAATTACGGAACCTCTATGCGCAACTCCGACTCGCACTTGTCCGTATTTTTTTTATTTCTTGCGTGAGAACTTATTATTCAAATCATGCGAATGTAACTATTTCTGTTACCTTTTCACGCCTACTGTTACCACTGAATCACGATGAAATTTGGCAAGCAGATATCAAATGATATGGAGAAGGGCGTAGGCTACTTTTTATCCTGGAAAGGCGGGTGAAACCGCGGGGGACAGCTAGTGTAAATGAACGTATATTAGTTTGGTACTTTTAAATTTAACGTGAAAATCCTGGCACATCTGCGTGCAACAGTGTACCTAAGTACCTACCTACTTACACGGGCGGCGGCGGCGCATCGTGCGACATCTAACACTTTTACGCTGCACTGTAGGGGTTATTGTTACACTGTATTAATTTGGTATTTATTGGTATTATTTCAATGAAGAGAATAAGAAGACTGTATTTTGAAACAATTTTATAATTATGATAGCTCAATGGTAGGGATGTTAAATGTCGTGACGACGTTTGTTGTTATGATAATGCAACGCTAATGGCGGTGATGTTTGAACCTAACAATTTCAAAACGGCGTCACTATGATGTGCTTAATTGTATTCTGTTTGTATATATTAAGTTATTGTTGTTTCAGGTTTAAAGCTACTGGTGCTTCAATTCCCTACCCTGCAATTAGATGCAAGGTAAAATCTTACACTAATATTATCCGTATTTTTTACTTTTAACAAGCTTCTTTCCCCGCGGTATCTACATTTCCGAGGGATCTAATGTTTTTCTCGAGATTTAAAAATATCTTAAATTTTATTCCATGGTGTGATCAATCTATCTACAAAGTTTCAATCAAATCCGTCCAGTCATTTCTGCTTGACAACACACACTTAAAATAATAACATTCAATTTCATGGTTTATATTATTTGCAGTTGTAAAATGTTCTATTGAGATCTGTTTGAAACGAAGCATAAGTTTATTTAAAATCATTATAAAAATTTCTTACAGGTAGGATTTTTATTTGTCAATGAATGGGATGACCTGCCTCTAGGTGCAAAAGCACCATAATATATTTTATTATGATAGAATGGTTTAGTGTTATCAGAGGATATAGCTGATGCCTCTTTGTCAGAAGTTGGATGAGCCTCTTGTTACAATTGAGGTGAGAGTTTTTGATCAGTAGTAAATAATTTTAAATGATATTTTTTCATGTATGCCTACTACAGTTTTAGTGTCATTTTGGCAGGTAGATTGCTGACTCCAGCACAATGCAGCAGGCCGTCGATCCCCTTGCGACTACCAGCACGGTAATTTTATTTTTTACGTTCCTATTAAGTAGCTTTCATCAATTATAATACAGCTAATAAATCTATATATACTAACTAGCTGTTCCGCGCGGTTTCACTCGCGTTCCCGGGATATAAAGTAGCCTATAACCTTCAGGAATAATGTAGCTTCCTATTATTGAAAGAACTTTTCAAATCGGTTCAGTAGTTTCGGAGCCTATTCAATGCAAACATACAAACAAATAATCAAATCTTTCCTCTTTATAATATTATTATTATGTTTTGTTTTTTTTTTCTCAGTTCATAGAACTGGTAGGATAATGATAATCACGGGCCTAAGCCAAGTGAATATCATGTGGGGTCTGTTCCTCATTATTGGATCTATGGATAACATCGTTGGGTGGTTGATTGTGGTTAGCTTGCAGAAACTTTCGTACTATCCTGCAAGTATTTAAGATAGCTGCTTTTTGTAAATTATTGTATGTGTAAGGTGGGAGGTCTAGTGTTTGGATGGATCTATGGAGCTGCTTTGGTATAACACCAGTGGTAGAGAGTACAATCGGTACAAGAGTCACATTTTGTAAATGCCACATGCGGGTTATTTCTTCCTTTAAATCTGAATATTTAGAAAGTTTTTCACTTATGGTACTTTGAAGATTATAGCACACATTCGTAAATTATATGGAACGTTCCTTTGCAATGAACATTGCAAAGAGGATGCTCTCTGCGAATGACTCCGTTCCTTATTAAACTGACGGGGAAAAGCAAGACAAGCAAGGAGCACTTTCAGTAAAAGAAGTCGTTTAAATGTTATTTTAAAAATAAACTAATAACTTTTTTATAGTAAGAAAACTATTTCCTTTGTATTAGATCTCAGTATGTATGTTATTATTTTCAAGTTATTTCGATGGACCAAATAAAATAAATAATAACTTTTAATTTTAAAAAGAGGCATAATCACGTTTTTTTATGACGTTACTAATGAAAAATTGAAATTAAAAACTATTCCTCTTCATATATTCTCTAGTTAGTCTATATATTTTTTACAAATCTCTTGCAACAAAGAATGCAGATAAAAACTTAATTTACAATCATCGAAGATTACAATGTCGAAATTAAAGGCAGGAGTTTTCACCTAGCAAAAACTTCCAAATTCGCGATCTACCTCTTGGTTGTCATGAATAAAAAGGGCATTATTTATTATATGAATGAAGGACTGTACAAATAAGAAAAAATTTAACGGGTCAGTCAAAGGCGAGTCTGACTCGCGCACCGAGGGTTCCGGAATTTTCCTATGGTACTTTAAATATCATAGACTTCCATAGGTTTTCCTGTAATCTATAGGTAAAGAACTATCATCTGTATTTTTTTCATAATTTTTTTTCATTTTTCAATTTTATTCAATTAATTATTCAATTTCGTAAAAAAAAAAATACTATATTTTTTTTTACATCTTCCAATATCAATATCAATCAACATCACATCAAAAAAAAAATATCAGTCAGTACTCAATATTAGATATGATTTTAAAAATAATTATTCATGTACTTATTAATATGTTAACACCGGAGTATCAAGAGAGTCGCCCTACCTACAGCGTTAGTGATAGTCCGCCTATAAATACAAGTCGCGACCACACTAGCTTAGGTCGGCGGTCGGCGGGAAAAAGCGATACATGCTCTCGTTGGGAGGGCCCAGCGTGTACTGATCGGACGACTTTTGTGCGCCCGAATATATAGTGTTTTTTAAAAAATCGTCAAAAATAACTGAATCACTTTTACAGACTGAAAAAAAAAGTACGTATTTCCCAAGACTTGTTCTTTGATAAAATAAGAAACATTATGTAAAATAAGAAACATTATGTATATATGACTTCAATTCCATGTAAAAAAAAATATTGAAGTGGACCGATTTACTAATTCTATAGGATTATTTTTACATAACCAAACGCAACATTTAAAAAAAAAATGCCTATTATGTACTTTGAGACTATATATTCTATCAGTAAAATGCATAAAATAAAATATATAGGCTCATTATAACAGTTCCACTGGATGCGAAAGATAACTCGCAAATTTTCGGAAAACCATATGAAGAGATTGGATGTTTTTGCAAAAACTATCCATAATAAATATTTTTGCTATCAATCATGCACTAGATTAAGACTTTATTTTTCCAAAACAGCAAATTATTTCAGTTGATCTCTTCACAGCACCAAGATATTTGCTTAGAAAAATGTCTAAAACACGAACTTTTGGGTTGTACTCTCTTAAGGGGGGAATGGGTCAAATTTCGCCTATTTTATTAAATAAATTTGGAACCCTAAAAACAGTTCCAATTTAAAATTTTGGAACAGGTGTGCCATATTTCTGTGAGAAGGATGCATTTGTTTCCTATTGTTTGTCATTAGATATAGATTATATTATATTATTGATTATATAGATTATAGCCTTAGCTTCAACTAATTTTTTTGTTATTTTTAATAGCAATTTATGTTTGACACATTCAATTAATTTCGGTATTTAGTTTTAATATATAATCATAGCCCAAAAATCCCGCCTCATATACGGCATATGAGTACCTACTGAAAGGAAGGAGGACTTTAATAGCTTTTAGGAAAACATCGTGAGGAAACCATAGCACGGTGGTAGAGTACTCTGTAATACAAGGATAGTTCAGTAAGTGAGAGCCAGAATTGAGTGCGATTGAAACTATTTTTCTGGGACGTCTGTGGCTGCCCGCCTGTTGGATGGGTCTGTCCATGTATCGTCCTATTTTTCACCCACCCAATATTCGTTCGCGACCCAAAGTACTTTGGGAAATGTTGGGTAAAAGGTCACAGCACAGCACCCATATCAACTCGGAAAGGAATCGTTACCGTATCGCCTTTCGCCTCGCCGCGCCGTCAACCAGGCGTCAACCTAAAGTAAGCATGTAACCAACGCCGCATTTACGGCTCGCCGACTTGACTCGACTGGTTGACTAGGCGGTACCAGTTCAATCAGTTTGAATCCGAATGAAGTTTAGCGCACGGTCATGGCCCGGTTCACACGCGAGATGGCTATCATAGCCATAGCACTTGATGAAGAGGAGAAATAAACTGTTAATGGGCAGGCCGATTTCAAGCGTGGACGAAGAGACGTAAGCAGTGGAGACCACTCACCGCACCCCAGAAATCGCGGTTCGTGAGCACAATTAGTATACAAAGAATAATAAACGGCTCAAGTTGATACGGTGACGAACCCTTCCCGAGTTGTTATGTGTGCTGTGACCCTTAGGATGTTTTCCCTCCCATGTCCCTTCAAACTTTCCACTCTGTATAATATATTAGAAGATTTATTGATGAACTTGACATTCTATAAACGAAATTCAAACTTGAAACTTAAAACTAATTTATTCAGTTTAGGCCCTGATAAGACACTTATAATATCAATTCCACAGCCGACGGTGGAGCCCATCAATGGCGCGCCGCCTGATGAGTCCCCACGCCGACAAGGGCGGATGACAAACCAGTTACAGTTCCTTCAAAAAAATGTAATGAAGGCGGTATGGAAGCATCAGTTCGCCTGGCCCTTTCACCAACCAGTAGATGCTAAGAAATTAAATCTTCCCGTAAGTATTACGCATTCAAACTGTTACCTTAAATTACATTGATAGAAAGAAGGGTCGACCATCTTAAAATAATTATTTTATTTCAGGATTACCACAAAATCATAAAGAAGCCCATGGACTTAGGAACTATTAAAAAGCGTCTCGAGTCGAACTACTATTACTCTGCGCAAGAATGCATCCAGGACTTCAATACAATGTTCACCAACTGTTACGTCTACAACAAACCTGGCGAGGATGTAGTCGTCATGGCGCAAACTTTAGAAAAATTATTTTTAAATCGGGTAAGTGAACTCAAGACTCGTTCATACATTCGTCTTATAACGTGTACAGATTAACCGTACGATAGCCAACATTATACGCGAATGAACGATAGCGTACATACTAGCGTGTACTCTTTTTGGCCATAATAAAATATGTATGCAAAAAATCAATAAAATAAACAAACATTAATCATCATGGCGCCCAAATCCGTGTGGGGAAAATCTTAAACTCACACTCGTATTTTAATAACCCCTATTATGCAACAGTATCATAAACTACTATTATCTACTCTCATATCGTAATGTTCTTATTATGAAATCAAAATCAGTACTTTAATGAGCCACTTTAGGCACACCCGTGTATAATGATTCATTATAGTACAGTTGTTGTTCCCAAGATAATGCTATAAAATAACTTTTTTTCTATTAAAGTACACTTTGGACCTATCAATAGTATAATCAATCAGTATCAATTCAATTTGACAATTCAAATTTTGTAACTTGAACTTTAGAGGTAAGAATTTTTGGGAGTTGGTAACACGGATTTGATTAAGTATATGATTATATTTTATTGTTTTTGCCTACATATATCATTTTGACCAAAAATGTCACAAAAATAGCAATTTTTTTTTTTTTTTTTTTGCAAAGTTGGTAGAAATTCAATTTTTTTAAATGACATTATTTATATGAGTTTAGATAAAGTACTGTATGATACTGCACATAATTAGGTATTAAAAACTCGTGTGATACTATTAAGAACCTCGCCTACGGCTCGGTACTTAAACTCACACTCGTAGTTAATAACCCCTATTATGCAACAGTATCATAAACTACTATTATAGCAAATAATTGTATCAGAGGTCGGAAATAAAAATGTGTTACGTATGCACGTTCAAACCAGTACAGGGAGAGTGCGGGGTATGAAACGACAGTCTAGCAGGGCATACACTTGCACGCTTTCTCAGCCCTCGATTCCTATGAGCTCGTGCGCCGACTTTACCTACCTAGATTATAATATACCGTTCCCTTCCTTTTTGCTATAATATGAATTAAACTATAATGAATACGTAATCATACAGATAGCGCAAATGGATAAGGAAGAGAAGGAGATCGAGATGCCGTCAAAGGGTGGCAAGGGCAGTGTGAAGAAGCGCGGTGGATCTGTGGGAGCTGGGGCGGGGTCCGGAGCGGGTCCAGGGGTGGGCGTGAGTGTCGGTAGTGGGACGAGCGCGGTGGCGGGCGGCACCCCCGCGGCGGTGGCGGCGGCGGCGCCGGGCACGCCGCGCGTCCCCAAGCCGGCGCCGCCACCACACCCCGCGCTAGTAGGCTCGACCAACACCACCACCACGCCCGCACTCCCCGCGCCTACTCCTACACCGCCTGCCACACACACCGGCTTGCCGCAGCAGGTGAGAAACGACTAACTTTCGTATTTACCATACAGTTTAGTAAAATTTATATTTTTTTAAATGCTAATATGTAGTATCTTTTTCTCCAGGTTACGACGCAACCGTCGAGTTTCCATGTGGCCCAGCCCGCGGCACCCCCTGTCTCAACAATACCGGCGGTTGCTTTGTCGCAGACTCAACCCGCTAAGGTAAACACCATAACGATAGTTTTATTAGATTTTCGCCCTCCTGTTTGTTTCGTACGTTACCCATTTTATCCTTTACGCTAGTGGTCTTTCTTAGTTTACCTCAAGCATTATAACCCTGAAATTTCAAATCTCTAGACCAACCTTTACATAAGCCGGTTTGAATATTTCACTGGCGGTGGTGTGCCATTACTAGTTTGGTTTAAGCTGGGTTAATTTACCAATGGCGGTGGTGGCTGAGCTTAGCAGACAAATTAAATTTCTTTGCCGTTGATCTGCCTTGCTATAGGTATACCGGTTTAAGTGCGTTGACTGTCAGTCAGTCATGACTGTTTGATTTAAGTTAAGAGTAGCCCGCGAAAGGACATCATTCACGGTTCATACAATTTTGGGCTATTTTTTATGTTGCCGGCCAGCAAAAAAAAAAGGTGATATTATTATAGACCTTATTAAAATAAACATTTTATATTACTACACCTATTCCTAATTCTAATTCCTACTACGAGTATTACATAGGTTGGGCGGGGTAAATTTATGTAAAATATATTATACTTTATGGTTGTGAGTGAAAAGAAATATCAGATAACTACCATACTCTAACTCCTCATTCTCAATTTACCACCCAATATGCAAGTGCAAAAGATCGCTTGCTTACTTGCTTATGCTTTTTATTTTAAGGAATAATCCTTTATATTACTTATATATATTTACAATTACCTTATTGATTGTATTATTTTATGAAAAAAATAACCTAATATGAGTAAATGGGTGGTGATTCAATACAATAGTAATAGTTGAATAACTCCTCAGAAAATTGAACATTTAAACATTTAAATTACTACACTAAAGCTCTAAGGCTTTAGTTTAGTAATTTAAATGTTCATTTTAATAAGGTCTATAATAATATCGGCAAAATAAAAAATATTCCAATATGGGTGATGTCCTTTATACCTTTTGATCAAACCCCCCCCCTCTATGTGGCAGCCATCTTGTATTCTTAAGATATCCTCTACGTGTTTACAAAAAAAAATTATATCTCTCAAAATTTTAATCCCACTATGATAAAAATAAGCTTATTCAAAGGGTAACAATATTGTCTATGTCTATCATTTAAAAATACGAAATAACGTTGTACTTTTTCGTAACTTTAAAATAGATATTAAACTCCTAAAAAATAACAAAAAAATATGCTATTTCACAAATGTTTTGCAGTAATTTACAATAAGTAAATTACTGCAAAACAGCCCGTATTATCCTTCTTTTTTTTTAATACTAAATCGATAGATTTTGAGCTAATCTACAATACAACATTCAATATCCGGCTGTATGTCCTACGGCTCCTTGCTAAAGTCAGAGTTAGAGATCACTCTCTGTGTGAGTGTGGACTTGAAGATGGATAAATTTACTATTAACATCTGTGTATTCCCCATTTATCAATGTATTAACGTTTCTTAAATGTAATAATATCCGTTTATAATTAAACTGCTATAAATAACTCGTATGTACCTATTTTTAACATTTAATTTTTGTATATTTGTCTCAATTATCACTATATATTTAGTATGCTCAGTTAGTTTGCGATCTACTTGATAATCTTTATAAAAAAAAGAATCTTTGCGCTTTTTTTTTTTAACCATGACATTGGCAAAGACATCGGTCACTCGGTGGAGCCATAAACAAGAAATTGGAATGAATTTGTCATCTCAGTGCTCATTTCACAGTCTATTGAATAGACTATTCAAACTGAAAATTTAAAAGTGTTTGTTCATCACGGTTAGTTCGTTCACAGCAATCTCGCCTAATTCTGCTGCGGTACTACGTACAACCAGGATAGCGTAAGTTCTAGGTAGGTAGGGATAGATAGGTGTAGGTTCGAATAAATTTAATATTAATTCTATTCAATTTATTTATTACTAACTGGGCCGGCAGACGTTTTCCTGCTCTAATAATTAAAAAAAATGGGACCTACATACCTACCTACCTACACCTAACTGCCTACATCTACCACAGATGTACAAAATGGTACATTTAAATACAAAATGCGAAATAATTTTCAGATTTACTATTTCAAATGCAAAATACCAAATAGTTTTCCGTTTTGTATTTCAAATGCCAAATGTAAACTAATACTTTTTCAAAATAAAATACCTTTTGACCAAATCTCAGATATTTTTATTTATTTTAGTTATTTATCATGAAAAATAGAGACACAATGCCGAGCCGAACAAAAACGTCTAATAACATGGCACCTTATGCATGACATTTTGGTCATATTTATCAGTACGCGTATCAATAAATTCTGTTATGTTATTAATAATAATAATACTGACTTAAAATAATATAAAAAAACTAGACTAACGAAAAGACAGCCGAAGGTTCGTCGTTTTCGTTTGACATTGACACTAGTCAGACATAAGGCGCGCACTCTGACCAAAGAAAAAAACAAACCGGCCAAGTGCGAGTCGGGCACGCGCACGAAGGGTTCCGTACCATTATAAACGGAACAAAAAATCATGTCTGTTGTATGGGAGCCCCCTTAAATATTTATTAAATTCTTATGACGTATTAAAAACTACATTTTACCACTTCGGAAGTGTCTCTCGTGCAAACTATTCAGTTTAGAAAAAAAAGATAATAGAAACCTCAATATCAACACCTGGGTTTGATGAAAAAAAATTGTTGAGTTTCAGTTCTATGTAAGGGGAACCCCCAAAATTTATTGTTTGGTTTTTTCTATTTTTGTGTGAAAATCTTAATGCGGTTCACAGAATACATATCTACTTACCAAGTTTCAACAGTATAGTTCTTATAGTTTCGGAAAAAAGTGACGACATGACACGAAGACATGACGAATCCATAAGGGTTCCGTTTTTTGCCATTTGGCTACGGAAACTTAAAAATGGGCGCGCATGGCTAGCAGGCGCATCTATCGGTCAAATTCGGCAATACAAGCGTCGTTCGTTCATTTCATTTTGTTTCACTGGTAATGTTGGCTAAACTTAATCACAAAGCATTTTGCATTATAAAATGAATATTAAAAATGCAAAATACATCTCAAAAGGTATTTCAAATAAAATACAAAATGCTTTTTACTAAAAGGCATTTAAATGCAAAATATAAAATAGGTATTTTGCATTTTGTATTTGCATTTAAAATAGAAGTATTTCAAATAAATCGCATCTCTGACATCTACCTACCTACCTAGTACCTACTTACCTACGTCTGCCGACCTACACCTACCTAACTTACCCTGCCTACTACCTACTACTTACCACCTACCTACCAACTACCTGCCTACTACCTACTACTTACCACCTACCTACCAACTACCTCCCTACTATCTACCTACCGAATTACTATTTTTTGTTTCTTAATTGTTTTTTTTAATAGGACCTTCTGACAATAACAATCAACAAAAAAAAAATTATGCTAAAAGGTTAAAATAAAATAAAAATAAGATAACATTTTTTTATGCACAGGCTTATACATATAAAAATAAATAAATAAATAAAATAAAATCCATTTATTTCGGACAACTTTGATCCATATTATTGTTAGTAGATTACACACCTTACATAGCTATGTTAGTTTCAAAGATAATAAAATAAAATAATAAAAATATGACGAAAGAGGACTCACCGAAACGCATCTTTTAGATGAAGCTCGGTGAATCTCCTCATCATGCAGCTATTTGCCTCGGCAATAACCTTCAGGACTCTA
The DNA here is from genome assembly GCA_963555595.1 of Tethea ocularis. Lineage (NCBI taxonomy): Eukaryota > Metazoa > Arthropoda > Insecta > Lepidoptera > Drepanidae > Tethea > Tethea ocularis. Next base: position 8,920,436 of record OY741960.1, on the reverse strand, counting down.
TTCCGGCTCCCCCGAACCCGACGCACTATTGATGCAGACTTTTTGCGTATTATCGCAAAAAAGTCATCTGTTTTTGCGTCCGCAAACATACCTACCGCAAACACTACAGTATCGGGGGAGCCGCACCAGTGCCCTGAAGATATTATTGTATTGTACCCGCAGGGCATTGTAGACTTTCTGTGTGAAATTAGTCCACAGGCTGCTCGTGTAAAAAGTCTGGCAGAAGGCCTTGAATAAAGATATTTTAACTTCACAAATACTACGAGCGAACCTCCGAGCCAGCATATTGCCTCGTACTGCCAATGCCCTGCGTTCTCTTTCAATATCCAGATCATCTGTAAGGGTATCAGTTACAATATGACCTAGATATTTAAATTGAAGCACACTTTTTATGAAAAGTCCATTCAAAGTCACAGGTGGAACATATCATGGCCCTTTCTTATCACATTTAAATACCAAAAGTTCAGTTTTGTTAGGGTTATACTTGAGGCCATGTCTTCTCACAAAGGATTCACATATTTCAAGCAGTTTCTTTAAACCACCAATTGACGGGCTCAGTAGCACCATATCATCAGCATAACTAATGTTATTTACACTAACATCATCTATAAAACAGCCCATATGGGTGCCACTAAGCTCGACAATCAGTTGATTCACATACAAATTGAATAATCTTGGAGAGGTAATATAAGCCTGTGCTTGACCACAATCTCACAGTGGTCAGTGATGATATGGCCAATGGTGGTAATCACACAAAGCTTAGAAGGAAACTGGAAAAATATGGAATTAAAATTGTTAGACCAAAAATAAAAATGCTTTGCCATAAAAACTCCCGTACAAACGCATGCGCATCCTGCGCAGAAGCAAACGCAACCACTCCCAGCTGAGAATTCGGGATCCCTATCAGTATTCAATAAGCAAAGCAATATTACAAAAACTATCCTACCTAAAGTTTTTTCTCTTGTACCATATGCTATGCATCGACTTTATATATATGTATTTACAAAAAATGTAGTATTTGTAATATATCAGTTATCTGATTTACCATAGTAAAAACTTTGCTTAGTTTGGGATCAGATAACCGTGTGTGATGAATGTCCCAGAATATTTATATTTATTTATGTTATTTCTAAAGGTAAAGAAAGGTGTAAAGAGAAAAGCCGACACGACAACACCGATGGGCAGCTCTTTCGAAGGCGGGTACACAACTCCAACGATTGATCAGCAAAGTGGTCCTAAGCCTGCTAAAATCTCTACTAGAAGAGAAAGTGGAAGGCAGAAGAAGGTATAAATGTGATGTAACATAAGTTTATAATAATTTGATTTCATTAAGAAAAATACACTGACGGACACATAAACTGCATCAAAGTATAAGACGACTATGAAAATACATTTTTTTTTACTGGAAACTAAAACTTGGTTCGTTAACTTTGAAACAGCGTAGTATCATATCTATAAGTTTCAGTCTGTTTACTGGAAACGAAAATACATTTTTCATACATAAATGGTAAATTAAAAAGTGGTTTAATTGAAAAGTGGTTTTAACAATAGGGTAGTTGACACTGTCAAAAATAAATAACCAAACACTAACCAATGCATAAAACATCTAAAAACTCGTGGAAATACCAAATATGTTGTACATTTAATGCTTTTTATGATTTTTAATTACCAGTGGAACCACTAAGAGTAGATGATTTGATGCTGTGAAACTATGACATCATAATGTAATATTTCATACAAAATTCCTTATAAACTATCGTTTTGACATTTATTAAAAAGTAGCTGATTTGATGTGTCAGTCAACTACCCTATTTTAATAAGGTGTGTTACCTCCCCTCCATCTGCCCTTATTACTGATTCTAGTCGGTTCCGCTTAGACCTGATTAGGGTTAATAAACGGTCTTGTGGAAGATTGTCCCATTCTTGTGAAATTGCTATTCTTAGTGCTGCCACTGTTGTGGACACAGGGTTTCTCACATATACAGCTCATTTTAAATTGTCCTAAACGTGCTCAATCGGATTAAGGTCTGGGCTGCTTGTTGGCCAATTCATGGTACGTACGTATTTCAACCTCTTAATATTGTCGAACTTGTGCAGCGGCGTATGGTCGGGCATTATCTTGCATTAATTATAAGTTCCGTTCGCTCGTTCATCGATATGACACCCCAGACCATACACGAACCGCCTCCAATAGGAACACGCTCCTCAATGCAACTTTGAGCATATCTCCTCACGTCGACGGTAGACTCTTCTGCGAACATCTGCCTGCACCATATAAACATGTCATGCACTCATCGGTGAATATTTGCTCTTCAGACCAATTTAGGTGTTCACGCGCAAATCCTAAGCGAGCTTGTCTGCGAACTGCAGACATTTTCGGACCATTTGCTGATCTAAAAGGGTTGATAGCCCCTTTGTTTGCCTCCTTGGTGGGAAGAGATACTTATTTGTTGAAATATTTGAAGGACCACCGTCTGGAAAATCTATGCGGATGAATTGCGAGTTGTATGTGGAAACTATTCCTAACCTAACAACTCACGTTCACTACGGATTAGGAGAGAAAAGGAATGCACAGTACCTGATTCAGCTGCAGCTGTCCATGCATGAGATTTGGCACTTCCTTTAGTTAATATTTTATTTTATAATTTTCCAAAATGGAGCGGAGCGGCATTTATTTGTTTCACATGGAGACATCAATCAATTTTCTTCCTTTTTTTTATAGCGGCCGTCACTTCCTCAGATTGTTATGTACCTAGGTGAAGAACGTAGAATACTCTTTATATAGGTACTGTGCGGGAGCGGGAAGGGTATAGGAAGTGAACGTGAGAGCGGCGAAAGATGTAATCTATATATATCTATACTAATAATAATGCCCAGGAGTTTGTTTGAACGCGATCATCTCCGGAGTTACAGGTCCGATTTGAAATTTTCTTTCGTTAATAGGAAGCTACTTACATTATTTCCGAAGTATATAGGCTACTTATTATCTGGGAACGCGAGTGAAACCGCGGGAAATAGCTAGTTTTGAAATAATGGTAAACTAAAAACAGCGCATAGATATGGCGCGAACACTCCTTCTTATTGTTGGTGCTCTCACGTTTACTCTAAGTTTTTCATTCAGCTCTGTTTTGATGTTAACTGACATAAGAAAACGATTTCGAAGTTATCACAATAAATCGGTCATCACGACGGTTTTTTCATAAAAAAAATTCGTACGTGATTTCTGAGATATAAAGTAAAAAAAATAATGTGAAACATCTAAAGTTTCAAGATTTTATACGAAGAACGTAGGGAACATGAAATGAAATACTCACTATAACTTCCCATCATCAAGTCACACAGCTCCCTATTACAGTTTTCACTTATAACTAAAAAAATATAGTAAAACAATAGAAATATATAAGGAACCGAAGAACCGGTTTTTAAGTCAAATAGAAACAGGTTTTTTAAAATTCCTTTGAGCCGGGTAAAACCGGTTCCATGCCCTAGTGGTTCCGAGTTCTGCCGGTACCACAAGAACTAAGAACCTGGTTCTACAAACCTTCTTTATACCTTAGAAACCGTAGACTGTTTCAAATTTTAATTTCTACCAATAATCTATCGATGATCCAAGCCTTGCCGCACCAATGCTACAATTTGTGCGGCTTCTTCGGACTAAGTATCCATACTATACCGAAACTCTTGTTGAGTTGAAAAGACTACCTAACAATTCTATTGTAACAATAATTCAATTAGGAAATGAAAAAAACAAAAACAATCAATTTAAAACTTTACCCTAATAACACGCAAATCAGAGAACACACGTAAATTTTCTTTTCCCGGCTTTATTAATTTTTTGCTGCAGTCCCATTTTTAAATTTGTTTTTTTTAGGGTTCCGTACCCAAAGGGTGACAACGGAACCCTATTACTGAGACTCCGCTATCCGTCTGTCCTAATCTTATCAATCGCTCTATCTTATGAACCGTAAATAGATAGTTGAAATGTTGAAAATAAAATCAAGTTAAAAATTAAAGGTTGTCCCCATACAACAAACTTTTTGGTCGATCGTAATCTGTATCTTTTGAACTGTAAATAGGTAGGCAGTTTAAATTAAGTATTACTATAGTCTATAACGACAAATAATAAAATAATGTTAAATATTAATGGTGGTCCCCATACAAAAATCGTGATTTTATCATAATTTTATGCTCGATTTTAATTATAGCAATACATACTCATGTCTAACTAACAAAATATACCTACCTACGTTTTATATTTACGTTACTTTATTATAATTGTTATTTACATATAATTTATGATAGTAACCAGTATTCACTTTTTCATTCATGTAATTCTAAAAAGTTTGCTTACTTATTAAAAATATTCATTTGAACTTTGATGCAGTTTATGTGTCCGTCAGTAATACTTAAATTTTAATTTCTGCAGGCGAGTAGAACAGCCGAGGATAGTTTCAAAATGGGAGGATTATCTCCGAGTGTAGGGGGGGCCAGTGCTTCTCACCACTCCGTTATGACCCCGCAGCTGGCTAAAAATAAAGAGAAGCTTTCTGATGCCCTCAAGAGCTGTAATGAAATATTGAAAGAGTTGTTTTCTAAGAAGCATTCGGTAAGTAGTCCACACAATACTCTAAGGTCTGACTGAAAATGTGAAATTGAACAGTTCACAAACTTCTTTTGACACGGCGCTGAACGCCATACACAAAGGGAAATTTCACAAAAAAACTGAATCATTTGTAAAATAAAACTGAAGAGTTTGTTTGTTTGAACGCGCTAATTTACGTTACTGGTCCGATTCGAAACATTCTTTCACTAATAGGAAGCTACATTATCCCCGAAGGTTATAAGGCTACTTTTTATCCCGGGAACGCGGGTGAAACTGCGGGGAACAGCTAATAAATAATAAAATCGTTAATTAAAGATCATAAAACACGTCTGTGTAAAATTTCATCTAAAATGATGTGTAAAAAAAAAAAACATGGAACCTGTAAATAACATGTAATAAAATACTGGAAGCATCAGATTCATGTTCTACTTGTTGCGACACGTATGCCTACGATTGCTTTATTATATAGTACCTGATTGACCGAGCTTTGCTCGTTTTTAGGGTTCCGTACCTCAAAAGGAAAAAATAGAACCCTTATAGGATCAGTTGTCCGTCTGTCTGTCTGTCGGTCTGTCAAGACCCTTTTTCTCAGGAACGCGTGGAGGTATCAAGCTGAAACTCATATCAAATAATCAGGTCTACTGTCCCTTGGAGCTTCAAAAGATACAGCCGTTTATGCTGTAAATTTCGACATTCGCAAGGGAATCAAAACCTACAGGGTACTTCCCGTGAACTCAGAATCTTGAAATTTGGTACGAAGCAACTTCTTATAGCACAGATAAAGGAAAAATTGCGAAAAGTTTTAATTTTTAGTAACATCATATATTAAAAATATTTTTAATAATTTCAAATTTACCTTTCCTCATAAACGCGTAGAGGTATTAAATTGAAATACATATCAAATACTCAGGTCTATTATAACTTTAAGCTGTAACAAAATCAAACTTCTATGTCAACGCAATCAAAAGAAACAGCAATTTTTGAAACTCGCAGCTGCCCGCAAGGGAAAGGGCCACTTTAGGGGGATAAACTAGAAAATTACGGAACCCTTGGTGCGCGAGTTAGACTCGCACTTGTCCGGTTTTTTTTAAACGACGTTTTCTAAAAATGAAACCTAGCTACATCGATTTATCTCCCCGAAACCCTCTACATACAAATTTTTATGAAAATCGTTGGAGCAGTTTCCGAGATTCATTTTTTTTTTTATACTACGAAGGTAGCAAGCAAGCATACGGCCACCCTGATGGTAAGTGGTTACCGTCGCCTATCGCTATTTACAATACTAGAGATATTGCCAATGTGTTGCTGACCTGTAACAATACCGAGAAAGCAAACTGGCTCTCAAGTGCAATTGCCGGAACACACCGGTAGGTGCTTGACGACAAATTTTCTACTTGAGGGTGGTAGCCAGCCAGACGGGTACTAACAAAGTACCCTACCACCGTGCTATGGTTTCCTCATGATGTTTTTCTTCACCGAAAGCTCAAGCTCATTGTAGGATTCGAACCCACGACCTTCGTCGCGGCATCCGACGTTACTACCACTGAGCTATTATCGCCTTAAATACATATATATATTTACCACATATATATTTACCACATATATATATATATTTGTCTACTCTCATATCGTAATGTGCTAATTATGAAATCAAAAACAGTACTTTAAGAGTCCGTCCCTTACTAAACTGGCGGTGAAAAGCGAGACAGGAGAATCGTAATTTTGGTAAAAAATATGGTTTTATGTTATTTAAAAAGAAACTAAGCCTTTTTTGAAAAAAGTAAGAAAACTATTCCCTTTCAGAATGAATGTTAATATTTTTCAATTTATTTAGATGGACCAAATAAGAGAAGAATGCTTTCTTAGTTTTAAGAAGGGGCATATTTACGATTTTTTTCTGACGTTACTAATGAAAAATTGCAATATTTAAAATAATTATTCCCCGTCACATTATTCTCTAGTTTCTCATATATTTTTTCCAAATCTCTTGGAACAAAGAGTACAGAGAAAAAAGCATTTTAGAATCATCATTTCACGTATAGCATCGCCTTAATGACCCACTTTATGTACACCCGTGTATAATGATTTATTATAGTACAGTTTTGTTCCCAAGATAATGCTATAAAATAACTTTTTTTCTATTAAAGTACACTTTCGACCTCATTAGTATAATCAATCAGTATAAATTCAATTTTAGATGCAAATTTACTTTGTGGTTACATGTAATAGTGACGAATTTTTGACTTGAACTTTAGAGGTAAGAATTTTTGGGAGTTGGCAACACGGATTTGATTAGGTATATGATTATTGTGTTTATTTATTTTATTGTTTTTGCCTACATATATCATTTTGACCGAAAATTTCACACAAAAATAGCAATTTTTTTTTTGTTGTTGGTAGCAAAATACTATCGATTTTTGTACCTACATTATTTGTATGAGTTTAGATAAAGTACTGTATGATACTGCACAAAAAAAAAATACAAAAATTTCCGATTTCTCGCTGACTGTAATTTATTTCAAAATCTGCAATAACTCAAAAAATAAGGGATGATGAAAACAGATGATAGTTCTTTACCTATAGATTACAGGAAAACCTATAAGAAGTTTATGGTATTTCAAGTAGCATAGGAAATTCCGGAACCCTCGGTGCGCGATTCAGACTCGCCCTTGTCCGATTTTTTTTATTTTTTATGAAGTTCCCCGATTACTCGTAGACATGAACATGAACTAAACTCTTGCTGACTTCAAAACTATCAGATTAGAGTTCCAACATGGTTATTATTATATTTTATGCTTTTTAGTGCCTTTGAAGGTTTATGTTTTAGATCTTTCAGCACCCGTATCTTTGCCGTCTTACGATAGAATTCTACGATACGAGAGCTTGGTTCGCGTGAATTTATCTCTGTTTCGGTTCAAGGTGTGGCTTATGATTTATGTTTTCACTTGTGATATTATCTGCGATGCGTGAAATCTTCCATGCCTAGAAGTAACATCTGGTATTCCCTCTGGTATCACAAATGTCCATAACCACTTACTATCAGGTGTATAAAACAAAGACGATTCTAACTTACTAGGTTGAATGTTACAAGGAGTCAAGTGTCTCCCAATCGGTTTGTGTGCATGCTGTATCGCTGGCGTTACATTACCTTTTACGAATTGAATGACGAAATTTACTCAGATGGTGTTTTTATTTTATTTTGTTGAAATGATTATGTATTAAAATTAATTAAAATAAAGTTAGTTATCGATATAAATTTTTAAAGATATATGCAGATAAAAAATTGTTCGACAGGGCTATGCCTGGCCGTTTTACAAACCGGTCGACGCTGAATTGCTTGGACTTCATGATTATTTTGATATTATAAAGAAACCAATGGATCTTGGAACTGTGAAACAAAAAATGGATAGTAGAGCATACAAGACTGCCGCCGAGTTCGCTGCCGATGTGCGTCTAATATTTACAAATTGTTACAAATATAACCCGCCGGACCATGATGTGGTAGCAATGGCACGAAAGCTTCAAGATGTATTTGAAATGAGGTCAGTATGAGTCTCTTATAGAAATTAGTATGTGCTCTTCAACTTCAATCATAAAAAATAATGGTTACATTTTAGGTATGCAAAAATTCCTGATGAGCCTGTACATGTTGGGGTACCACATATAGATAAGGGAAGCTCAGCATCAAGTTCTGAATCTGGGTCTGAATCAGACTCCGAATCAGATGATTCCGAAGAAGAGAGGAACAATAAAGTCAAATTGTTGGAGAAAGAGCTGCTCGCGCTGCAGGAGAAAATGAGAAAACTCGTTGAGGAATCAAATAATAAAAAGAAAGCTAAGAAAAAAGTAAAAGATAAGCAGAAAAAGCAGATAACAAATAGTGCAGTACCCAAAGTGAATGCAACTACTGCTTATGCTGCTAAGGCGAATAATATTGGTGACGCATTAGGTAAGTATTTCATTTTTAGGCTACCATTCCGTACCTCAAAAAGAAAAAAACGGAACCCTTATAGGTTCACTCGTGTGTCTGTCTGTCTGTCTATCACAACCAACTTGGTCCGAAACTACTGTACCGATTGAGTTGAAAAGACAATGCCAAGATTCGAAGTCCAACAGACTTTCTGTATTATTTATAATTCATAATAAAAGATAGTAAGAATTATTATACCATTTAAATAAAATCCGTAGAAGTACACCATCAAAAAGTCATTATGAATAGTAATTTAATTTATCAAATTACTCCGTAGTCTGTAGCTATACAATCACAATTACAAATGTTACTAATATCAAATTTAAATCCATTCGATACTAAATTGGCAAAATGATAAATCCGCAAATCGATTGCAATTATCATTTTAAAGCTACGCTTATCTTATTATTTAGATTAACTTATGCCTTCGGTTGGAGCACGAAATTCAAATTTATATTATATTTGCTAATTGCTATTTTGCAACAAAAATGTGTAGTTTGATCTGTGGCCGTGTGTACATAGTCTTACACGTAGTTGAGATCTTCTTGATATATTGAGAATCTCAATATATATTGTCTCAAGTTAGATGTTATTTAAGAAAATATGTGAAAATTTACCATTGACCTCCAAAAAAATATTATCTCCGAAATTACTGGGCCATAAATTTTGAAAAATAAAATACAGAATATAGTTCTTTACCTATAGATTACAGAACAACCTATAAGATGTATATGGTATTTAATGTAACACTTCAATGCCCTTTCGGCGTACTATACCTTACCAAAATCATCTATACTATAATATAATAATAATAATATTATAAAGAGGAAAGATTTGATTGTTTGTTTAAATGGTTTGTTTGTTTGTTTGCATTGAATAGGCTCCGAAACAACTGAACCGATTTGAAAAATTCTTTCACTAGTAGGAAGCTACATTATTCCTGAAGGTTATAGGCTACTTTTTATCCCGGAATCGCGAGTGAAACCGCGCAGAACAGCTAGTACATTAATATAAGAGGAAAATATAATTTAAGGCGATGATAGCTCAGTGGTAGTGACGTCGGATGCCGCGAAGAAGGTCGTGGGTTCGAATCCTACGATGAGCTTGAGCTTTCGGTGAAGGAAAACATCGTGAGGCAACCATAGCACGGTGGTAGGGTACTTTGTAGTACCCGCCTGGCTGGCTACCACCCTCAAGTTGAAAATTTGTCGCCGGTGTGTTCCGGCAATTGCCCTTGAAAGCCAGTTTGCCTTCTCGGCATTGTAACAGGTCAGCAACACATTGGCAATATCTCTGGTATTGCAAATGACGATAGGTGACGGTAACCACTTACCATCAGGTGGGCCGTATGCTTGCTTGCTACCTTAGTAGTATAAAAAAAAAAGATGTAAAGAGGTGTAATATGATATGATTCAGTGGGCAGTGGTCCGCGTGGCAAGCCGGGTGGCAAGCGTGGGGCTGCGGGAGGAGGCGGTGGAGGCGGCGGCGGGGCAGGCGGCGGCAAGGCGGCCGCACGCGCGACGCCGGCCGGCAAGAAGAAGAGCGCGCCGCCCGCCGTCGCGCCCGCCGCGCATGCGCACACGCACGCGCATGCGCCGCCGCACCCGCCCGACTCTGAGGACGAGGACGTCGCCAAACCTATGTCCTACGACGAGAAGCGACAACTCTCGCTGGACATCAATAAGTTACCTGGTATGTTACGATACCAAAGTTTTTGCTATTTCAATTTTGTATTTTTTTCTAGTTATGTCGAGTGCCATGATAGTTTTGGAATATACAGGATAAATTTTTCAATTGGGAGTGGTAGATCAAATCTTAAGGTATAGGCCCTATAGTTTAGTAAGCATATATAGTATAGGCACTATAGTATTGTATAGATAGGTTCTTTAGTATAGGGCCTATACTTTAGGATTTGGTTTACCACGCCCATACTGTAGAGGGAATAGCGAAAAATGCTGAAAGGAGTAGAGTTTGATTTTGATAAAAACTAAAATTGTACATGGATTTTCAAAAAATAAATTTGTCTTGCCGGGAATCGAACTCACTGATTGTGAAAAGAAAACACAGGATATCATGCAGTGCCAGCATGGAAAGTTTAAGGGGGATGTGCCAAAAAGCCCGCGAAATCCAAATTTTATTAGGTTTTTTCAAACTGCAGCTCAGTATTAGGTAATTTATATGTCAAAATGTGATTCGCTACATTAAGATATAGCTATAGATCTATCTATGTATTAATTTTGTATTAAAAATATTATAGAACTGTACATTGATTCCTGCGCGTTATTTATCGAAAAGGAACCAATGTATGGATTTAAATAGTTTAATGCATAATGCATAAATACAGTAATTGTTGGCATATTTATGAGGCGCAAATCACATTTTGACAAATATACCTATTACTGAGCTGCGATTTGAAAAAAACCTAATAAAATTTGAATTCCGCGGGCTTTTCGGCCGATTCACCTTAAAAAAAGTATGCTGCGAAGGAATGTTAGCGAGTACTTTTATATATTATCTGCCACCTTATCTTAGTATACCATAACTTGAAAGCCTTGATAGATTTTATCGAAAGCCTTAATTCTCGATGTCTTATTGATTTCATTGTTTTTGCGTGAAAGAGTATCAAACAGCTCTTCACATCCTTCAAACTAACTAAACTTCATTCGACGACGTCCATTATAATGTTATATATGTTGTCCCTAAGGTGATAAGCTCGGCAAGGTAGTGCACATAATTCAAAGCAGGGAGCCTTCGCTGCGTGATTCCAATCCAGACGAAATCGAGATCGATTTTGAAACTTTAAAACCATCCACGCTTCGAGAACTGGAGAATTATGTGGCATCATGTCTTCGGAAAAAGACACGTAAGCCGCATTGTGAGTGGGGCTGACATTATTTATTCCTATTTCCTTATTCCTCATCATAATATCGATAATGCAATATCGATTTCCTGTGAACCCAGTGAGGCCAGCTAGTAATTTACTTAATATTTACTAGCTGGCCTCGCAGACGTTATCCTGGCCTAAGAATAAAAGAAACTGGGACTTCCTACTTACCTACCGATTTTATTTTTCTATAAGAACTTTTTCCTGACATTAACAAACACATCAAAAAAAGAAATAGCGAAATCGGTCCAGCCGTTCACGCGTGATCTCGTGACCAAGAGAAATAGGAATTTATTATCTTATATATAAGATTATGATTATTTTTGCTTGCGTTCGAAACTTATTAAACGACGCTTTTCTTACTTCCTCTCATCCTTCCGAATTTCCATTTAGTTAAATAATGTTAGTTCAACTCATCACTCACTACCTTTGTATTTGCTATATTATGAAAAAATGCACTATCTGACTCTCAATTTCATTTACAGATCGTAAAGTGTCAGGTAAATCTAAAGATGAACAAATGGCGGAGAAAAAGCAAGAATTAGAAAAGCGATTACAAGATGTGTCAGGACAATTAGGAACAAATAAAAAACAACAACAGAAGAAAGGTATAGTTTTTGTTACGTCACGTTGAAAACGAATGGTGATTCAGCTATTAGTTGGTATGAGGTCCCGGTAATACACGTGTCGTGTTTGTTCCGACAGAAGGTTGTAAAGAGGCGCTGGGTGGCGGAGGCGGAGGGGGCGGCGGCGGCATGTCTTCCTCCTCCAGCTCGTCGGACTCCTCCAACTCGTCCTCAAGCACCGATACCAGCTCCTCTGACAGCAGTGACAGCGAAGCAGGTTAGATCAACCGCTATCGCGCCAGACACCTCTTGTACTCGATACCATCATTTCATCCGTAAATGCGAACATTACCTAAAAATTGGTATTCAACTAGTACCATACCATGTAAATTACAGTTTTAGTGATTAGATTTTAATGATACTTGCATTTAAATTAAGAGGATTTTTTCACTTTATCGATATGTTCAAAATGCTTCAGATATTAATAGATTCTAACATCTAAGTTATTAGCATTTTTTTCACGGTTATTTATAAAGTGTAAAACTTGAAGTTTTTTACCTTTGCCAGTATTTTTTACGGTATGACCAAGATGTGGTTAAGTTTGTTCTTTTATGTAAAATATATGGTTTGTGCAGTTTTAACCATTAATGTTAATTCTAGTCCGAAACTTTTATCAGTGACAGAATGAATGATTACAAGTAGCTAAATAGCTCATCAATACAGAATAATATTATTTGGTTTCATGTAGGTTTAAAATCTGGGGGGGGGTTACTTTTTACACTTTTTTTTATGAGCAACCCAAAAATTAAGAATTTGTCAAAAACTAATATTAATTGTCATTCGATTAATTGTGATTAATTATCGTCCAACGAAAATTTCATGAAGAAATTAATAAAATATATGACAAATCTATCCATTGGCATTGTTTCAAAATTAGCTACGGGGTTTCTTGGAAGAGGGAAGGCAATATTATAAGTAACTTACTGGCATTTTTGACTCAAATAAATGATCTCTGATTTGTGGTGTTTAAAAAACCATTTTAGCTTATGCCTTCCCTTTATATATTTTATATACATATTATTTTTGTTTAGTGTGTATGGGTGACTGCTGCAGAATTAGTTTTGAATATGATTTTCATTACTGTGATATTGGAGAGGGATACCACCCCATGTTTTGATTCAATAATTTAATATGAATCAGAAGTCAGCTGCGCATTATGAGAAATGTTGGTAAAGGCACAAAACAGTTGTTAGTGAGGAGGAGAAGCCAGCTTTGGTGTTCGCTGAAAATTAAAAACTGGTGCCGGTAAGAAAAAAAAATGTTTTGGTTTGCTTTAATAAACCAATAGGAAATACCTTTTCACATTAATATTTTTAACTATGTCATGTCCTCAAACGCGATGTTATTTCATTTTGCATCCTTTAAAATTTGCAACTTTTTTATATAACTTATTGGAAAGTTCAGATCTCACGGTACTAATTGCATAAGAGTGTGGAATTTTAAACCCAATGTATTGAGTTTTGGAGCTCGTCCGGGTTCGGTCGGAGAGTCGGAATGTGCGCACGAGGATAGGCAGTACAGTACAGTAGTCAGTGTCGATCCGTACCGAGGCCGAAGCCGAAGCCGGCGCCGGCGCGGAGGCGAGCGGCGGCGGGCAGCTCCAGCGCTGAGGCGAGATGAGCGCAGTTCTGTCTTGTAGCGAGTAATGCAAACAATTGTGTAAGGACGGATACCACTTAGCAAGCAAAGTTTAGCCCCTTGTTGGATTGTTACACATTTTGTTACAACGAGGATGTATATTTGTGACATGTTGTAGTTAAAAATTGTATGTGTCATTGAAAAGGTATGTTTTATTGGTTTAATGCTTGGTATACTTCGATGCTTGCTCCTAAAAATTTAATGTGACGTGTGATCAAAATTGTCTATACATGAATATCACCAAAGATAACCTAAAGCTGGCCTCCTTCCTTCACAAATTGTTTGCAAACTTGTTTATTAATTTTTACATGTGGATTGTAATTTGTATGTCCATAATATACAATAATATGATATGTAGTGCCCTTCTTGTTTATATAGTGATAGACCTTTAAAGTATATTGTTCCGGAAGTTTTATCGAGCAGCTCAACTACGGTGAATATTCATCATGTATGCTCTTATTGTTTTAGTCCATGTCTCAAGACTTGATTTTAAGAGTGAAACTTCTGCATAATATTGGTATTAAGAATATGACTTGGTTATTAAAAAAAAATCATTTTAGAATAGAATGGATCCATAGTTTACATATGTTTGACGAATCATTTTTTAACAGTTTTATAATATTATTGGGTACTACACGACATGCTTTAAACTACGAAAATTGGTTTAAAGCATGTCGTGTAGTATACCCAGCACTTTCTGTTAAATGGCGTAGGTGTGACGGATATATTTAAAACCTGGGTTTACTAGACTTTAAACCGTCTCACATAATAAGGAGGTATTTGTCTTTAGATAATTTTGAAATTGTCACGAATTTTTAATCTTTTAATATTTTTTAATTAGCGGGTATTTACCGATTACTTTCAGTTTTATCAAAAAGTTATATAAAATGAATAAAAGAACTTCAATTTTATAAACCAGAACATTAAAAATGATATAGGCACCTACAAGAAAAATAAAAAACACATTCACAAAGTATGTTTGGTAGGAAATAACATCAAGTAAATGTTGATATTTTCTATTACTAAGTTTTAAATAAACTACCTTAATTTTATAGTTGTGACTTCTGATTATTTAATGAAAGACAACATTTGTTTATAATTTTGTATAGTGCCCTTGCTTCCCAACACCGTTGTGGCAATATTTTATACATATTGTATTAAAATTTTACGATATTTAATTAGTTATTTTAAGGCCTAAACATTTGGGAGTATTTATATAGGCTGAGTGAATATTTAGTGCTTTATAATAAGGTATAATATACTTCCAATTTTTTAAATCTTATGTACATAATTTGTATCAGAAACATCACAAAATGTGACTGTTACGTGTAGAATGTTGATCATTTTACTGGTACCTTCTATAGTGTGTTTTACATTTCACATATTTATTACATTTTAGATAATATTATTTGGAACGTTCAGAGCTTATTATTTTAGTGAAACTGGTAAATCATTATGTATTTTAAAATATTAAATATAAAACAATCTGAAGTATACAATTGTACATTCCTGATAAAATCGCATAGTATTGTTTCCTAAAATTCATTATCTAAACATGAAAATATATTTTTGTCAAGTACAATTGCAGATTACTTCATGAGATCTTATATAATATAAGTTAGATTATAGTAAATATATTTTATTAATATAGTTCCTTAAAAGCCTAGTGGGCAGAGAAAGGAAGAGAACAAACAAGTCTATTGTATAAGGATCCTATCTTCTGTGAATAACTGAAATTGTATCTTGATCAACTCTTTGCTTAGAATGACTGAAATAAAAACTTTGGGATTACTAATAACGGCTCTGCACCTCGTACTATCCTTCCCGTATTGTTTTGAGAAAGCTGTAATATTGAGTCATGCAATATAGTAGACTAGACTGGCATACATCTAAAGTTGTTATTTAAAGAAAATATTTCACATGGTGCAATTAATCACATCAGTGCATCATTAAGTTGTAATAATTATTGTAGAAAGTGAACAGGAACACCATGTGTGTTAAATTTTATATAAGATTGATTTAATCAACTCATGACTTAAATTGATTAGGTTATAAGAGTGAGTGGAAATAAACTTTGTATATATTTCAGTATATAACAATTTAAGTAAATCTTTTAAGTAACTTACGTTGATTTTTATTTGTACGCCCTGAGATCTGAACTTATGTATGAAATAAAAGTAATTTCTAAAGGAAAGAAAAAGCACATCGATTTGGTTTCTTCTCCACTTATGCCCTAGTTAGGATGTGAATTTATTCAACGTCTAAATAGCAGCAGCGTATTTCTGGATTGCGAATCATTGAAGTTAAGTATCCAGTCAGCGATAAATGCGAGTAAAGTGATATCCGAATCACTTATATTTCAACTTAACTTGTTCATTTCAGGCACCGGATCCAACAGAACGCCTAAAAAGAAACCTAAGAGGGCACATCAACAGCCATCGCAAAATGTAAATATCAATATTTGGAACAAAAATATGAAATAAAATTTATAAACCTTCGTTTAAAATGTTAATTGGCGTCGTTAATTCGCAATATTCGCAGAAGTGTGTGCCACCAGTGGTAGCGACGACGCCGTCGTCAGCGTCGGTGTCAGCAGGGTCGGGCACGACGGCGGCCCCGGCCCCGGCCTCGGCCCCGGCGCCGGCCGCTACCTCTAGCGCCGCACTCGACGCGGCGCCCAGCCCGCCCGAACTGAAGCCAAGCCAAGCCGTCGCGCCGCTGGACTCCTCCGACGCCGAACCTCCTCCCGATGATCTCAAGGAAACTTCTGTGGAGCCCACGCCTCCCACGTTGCTAGTCTCCACTTCAGCCCCCATTCATAACACCAATAATAATTCTGATTCATCGGTAGCTCCCGTGGTGCGTGATATCGAAGATCCGAAATCCGTCCAGAAAGCCGAGCCTCTTAACGGTCTAGATAAGGTTGATTCTTCACATTACATAGACCCTATCGAAAGGTCGTTGGCTAGTCTCGAAAGGAGTTTGAAAGCCGACGTGCCGATGGAAATGAACGTCGGCGTGTCTGATTCTTCGATGAGACTCGATGATGATTTTTCAATTCATAAAGAGCATCACAGTTTTATGGCTCAACTGACAAAGGTGGCGCGTGTACCGGACCAAATCAAACCTGAAATGTATCTTCCGTCTCACAACGGATTCGTCGAGAAGAGTATTCAACATGAGCGTGAAATGTTACGACCCGATGTGAATCCCAATATTCCCGGTATGACGAGTATAGCCCCTGTGGCGTCGATCTTCGACCCCGTGCCTCCAGCACCGCAGACCATAATCGCGCAGCCTCATCATAACATACCGAGTGTTCCGTGCTTAACCCCTGTAGGAAAAAAAGAAGAGGTGAAACCGTTACTTACACCAAAACCTATCGAAGACCTTATGGGTACTCCTATGGCTACAAATAATATTTCTGAAAGAGCTAAATATGAAATGGAAAAGAAAATTGAAGACACGAAAAATTCTAACTTTGCTCAAGCCTTCAAGCTTAAACAAGAACAGAATCTAAAAAATGCGAGCTCATGGTCATCTCTGGCCCAGGCTGGCAGCCCGCAGAGTATGCCTAACATGGCTACTAATAATCAAATGAAACCAAAACCTGTTATGGATAGTTTTCAGGTAAGTTAGGCACATACTAAATATATCATAAATAATTGTACACTAACCTTTTGCTCTGCATTTGTAAATGTTAGATTTGTTTGACGAATATGCAATTTAGAGGGATTCTTTGAAACTGTTTGCCGATACTTAATACTATTTTAAACATATTATGTGTATTGTGCAATACATTCCAGGCTTTTAAGAAGCAAGCGAGAGAAAAGATTGACAGACAAAGAGCTCTTATAGAACAACAGGAGCTAAGAAAAAAAGAACAAGCAGAAAGGGAGAGACAACGGCAGGAGACAGAGAGGCGACATCCGGATGAAGATAAAATGAGGTACGCGTAAAAACATAAAGCGATTTTGGTGCGAGCGTGAGGAAAAGTTAAATAACGAACACCACTTTTTGTAATTACTCGGCGCCGATGTTTACGAACTGAACCAATTTTAATCACATCTTACAAGCATTTTAAAATACTGTCAGATTAGTCCATCCCATCGTAATTTCATCGGGTAAATGTTCGCTGACTCGCTCTTAAATTCACGTTGAAATATGTAATGGGACTAATCTGACAGGATGTAATACATATGACAGTCATAAGGTTTCAGAAGTCAGTTTCACTGCCACTCCATAAAAAATATTCTTTGATTTTTGCATTTTTTATATACACTCAGCGTCACAAAATCTCACCTCACATAAATTCTCTTCAAATCACATTAAGAGTGTACTCCCTAAGCGTGGGAATAGAATTTTGAAATTTGGCAAGAAGCATAATTCAAGGAATAAATGCAAAAAAATATAATTTGTAGTTATTAAAAAAAAATGGAATGAAAAAAATGTTGCTGGATTTCCTTCAATCCGACTTATTTGTACAGAAACCTCGGTGCGAGAGACTCGTTTTTTTATTCTAATGCCAATATGTAGTGAGGTATATACCTTGGGATCGGTAGTCAATGAAGATTACACTGTTCACTTAGGGTGGGTCAAGGCGTACGCAAAGCGGAGAGCACGGAAGTATCGTCGCCGAGTGTGAATTTTGAAATTTAGCAAGAAGCATAAGTCAAGGAATAAATGCAAAAAATTATAATTTGTAGTTATTAAAAAAAAATGGAATCAAAAAAATGTTGCTGGATTTCCTTCAATCCGACTTATTTGTACAGAAACCTCGGTGCGAGAGACTCGTTTTTTTATTCTAATGCCAATATGTAGCGAGGTAAATACCTTGGGATCGGTAGTCAATGAAGATTACACTGTTCACTTAGGGTAGGTCAAGGCGTACGCAAAGCGGAGAGCACGGAAGTATCGTCGCCGAGTGTGAATTTTGAAATTTGGCAAGAAGCATAAGTCAAGGAATAAATGCAAAAAATTATAATTTGTAGTTATTAAAAAAAAATGGAATCAAAAAAATGTTGCTGGATTTCCTTCAATCCGACTTATTTGTACAGAAACCTCGGTGCGAGAGACTCGTTTTTTTATTCTAATGCCAATATGTAGTGAGGTATATACCTTGGGATCGGTAGTCAATGAAGATTACACTGTTCACTTAGGGTGGGTCAAGGCGTACGCAAAGCGGAGAGCACGGAAGTATCGTCGCCGAGTGTGTCTCCAGTGGCACGTGCGTCGCCGCCGGCTGCGGCCGCTGCCGCTGCCGCCGCGGCCGCCGCCGCCGCTGCGTCTGCCGTGCCTGAAAAGCCGCCGGTTTCCGAGCGCGAGCGCCTGCGCCAGCGGGAACAAGAGCGCCGCCGTCGTGAAGCCGTAAGTTTTGCTACTATTTTATACTTCAACTTATACCCGTGCACCATTCAGAACTAGTTTCCACGCCCGAGCTAAATATATAGTATATGAAGAGGCCACGACAAATTTGGTAACGATAAGATAAATGGCTAAATCTAGGTTCACGGGATAGAGGACACCTCTCTGATACTAAATGTGTCGGTTTGCCTTCGAGAAACGGTTGCGTTACCGATTTATGGCGCCTGAAAAACTTGTTATCGTGACCAAAAAAAAACAATAAGGTAAATGGCTGAGCTTGATATAGAAAGTAAGTACTAGTTGTACTCATGATAATTATATAAAAACTCACCAAAAATTCGGTTGCGTTAAGGAGTCCGTCTACGCCCGTTCAAAAATGCTTTATCGTGACCAAAAAAAAACTATAAGGTAAATGGCTGAATATTACGAAGCATGAAAGTATCAATACATAATAGCATATTATTGTTGTAGTTAAGGAATAAAAAAGCAAATTTCACTGTCTTGTTTAAATATTTTATGAAGAAAACTATGTAATATATTGATTTTAAAAAATAAATATCATTTCTATTCCATACTGCAGGTGCAAGACAGTTGTTGATATGTAGGCAGGCATGTATTAGTATTTGTACGACAATAACCAAGATTTTTGATTAAAATTCAAATTATGTAAAATGATAATTGTAACTTTGATCGCTTATAACTACAAAATGCAACCAAAAATTTGGTCAGTTTTATTTTTATTAGGCTATTATGTATTGATACTTTCATGCTTCGTAATATTCAGCCATTTACCTTATAGTTTTTTTTTGGTCACGATAAAGCATCTTTGAACGGGTGTAGCTCCTTAACGCAACCGAATTTTTGGTCAGTTTTTATATAATTATCATGAGTACAACTAGTACTTACTTTCTATATCAAGCTCAGCCAATTTACCTTATTGTTTTTTTTTTTTGGTCACGATGACAAGTTTTTCAGGCGCCATAAATCGGTAACGCAACCGTTTCTCGAAGGCAGACCGACACATTTGGTATCAGAGAGGTGTCCTCTATCCCGTGAACCTAGATTTAGCCATTTATCTTATCGTTACCAAATTTGTCGTGGCCTCTTAGACTATAGGATATGTTACGATCTTTTTGGACGAATAATCTTGTCTGTCTTGTAAAATTAGCAATACTTATAGATCGTCTACCACATTGTCAACTTTTTGACTTAAATATAAAATGAATACATCCCCGGCACTTGGCGTCATCGAACGGCGCATTTGTAATTTATAGATAATTAGGTATATGTAGTTGTAATTGATTACTTTTAATTACAGAGGGCCGGACAAATTGACATGAATATGCAGAGCGATTTGATGGCTGCTTTCGAGGAATCATTGTAATGTGTTGTACGAACGATATTAAATGTACATATAAGTATATAAAATATTATTTCAATGCAATCGATGTGGTGACCAATGTGACACCGAAGTGATTTTGTGATCGTTATGTGTGTAAAACAATTGACTAACATGTGGTTAAGTGCTGTGAATAGATTACTTATTTTAAATTAAACTGTTGTACCATCAATCTTTATTTCGTGGTCGCGTATTACGGCCTTTAGTAGGGGGTTGCATTTTAACATGTATGATAAGTTTGTATGTAAGCTCTTAAAGTAAACCACTCTCTTTACATTCGTAAGTCTATATTTATATTTCGTTCTAGAGCATCTTCTACCTTCCATTATTGTTTTATAGTATGTACTAATGACTATACTTTAGAGTAGACTTAAAATTGGGTAATGAATCAAAAATGTTTTATATAATTGATGAATCAACTAAACCATGAATTTGTTATGTATATTCTACATGCATTCACGTATTGCATGTGTCCATTATCTGAATGTTCCACAAACACGTTAAGTTGTCACTTGTAATTATAAGACAAGAGTTAGTAACTAGCCATATTGTTAATTAGCTTTTAATCGAACATGCAATGGGTGACTGCGTGGCTTATATTTATTATTACTGAACGGAATTTCTGTTACGTATTCGAATTTCGATAAATATTGCTTAATGTTAGTAGATTTTTTATCAGTCTGTCATTTAAAACAGATCAAATGTCATACATTTGATTTGAAATATATTTATTTTACATTGGAATATGTCTTTTTGTGTTTGTAGATAGATAAACTCCAGTGAAAATATGTAGTAAAATAATATGCAAATTCTCAAACTCATATTAAGGTTTATGGTATGAGGATTAAAATATTCATTACAATAACAACACTTCAAAACATTGTATATTGATAAGCAAATTTTAATTTCAGTCATTTACTCAAATTCTAAATCAAATGTAGATAATGAAGTAAAATATATTGACATTCCATATTGTATCTTGTTGTTTAAATTACTACATATTTATTTTTGTGCAGTTTGTTTGTGAGAGTAGTTAGAATTCCCAGTGAATATTTGTTTAGATGTTGTCATAGTACCGTTTAACTTGGTTCCTGAGACAGCTGCAAAAGCTTTACATATTGTGCTATTAACGATATTCATAACAGAAATAAATTGTACTATAATTTCAAAACGGTGTTCGGTCTATTGTTTATGAGCCCTTTTTGGGCAGGAGAACGACCTGGAACTCCGTAACGTCTCAAGGGGGGGAATAACTCGCATAGCGTCACTATGAGGAGACACGATTTCTTTTTCTTTCAAATCTCTCACACTCACACCCTTCCCATATCGCAAAGGTCAAAGGAAAAAAGTGAAAGCTAGGCTGTGTGGTACCTCCTGGCAGAGCCACCATTACAGATCTGAATTCCAAGTCTGTCGCTATTTTGTCCTCGAATATCAGATTTTGTCGCGCCTCTCGATTGGTATTATGTAAAAAGCCTTATAAACGTTCACTCCTATACTATTCGATACTCAACTGTATCAGGGAATCATTTTTATTTGTGAAGAATAATAAAACTCACAAATTCGATCTTTGTAAACAAGATATATTTCTTATCACTGACTCTATGGACTTGTTCTATGGTGGAGTGCTGTTTTCTAAATCCAAATTGGTGATTAGGGATTGTATTATTTTCATCCATTATAGGCAGGATTCTACGCAGAAGTTTTTCGAATACTTTTGACAAGATTGGGAGGAGACTGATGGGCCTATAGGACGTTATTTCATTTGGTGGTTTACCTGCTTTGAGTATCATCATGATTTGGGAGACTTTCCACAAATTTGGAAAGTGTTGCACTCTCAAGATACCATTATATAGTGTTGTAAGAAACACCGTAGCCTTTCTTGGTAGTTTTTTTAATATTTCCTTAGTTATAAGGTCATAACCTGGTGCTTTTCTGTGTTTTAGGTCGTTAATTGTTTTCCAAACCTCGTGCACTGTTACTGGAGTAGGAGGGCAGGCCATTTGAAAGTCCTGTTGTAGGGTTAAGTTTACGAAACTTTCATACTCTGTATCAGCTGCTTCATTCGGGCTGAATACATTTGCAAGATGTTCTGCGAATGCCTCTGCCTTTTCTTGCGATGTTCTTGCCCAGCCCCAGGTTCGCCTTAGTGGAGGTTTAGCAATCTGCGGTCTGTTATAACTTTTGGTGAACTTCCACAATGAGTAGTTGATTGACGCAGTTGCAGATAGCGACTCTAGTTGTGAATGAAGAGTGTCATCACACCAGTGTTGTAGCATTTGTTTTAAATCTATTGCCGCGCGATTAAAGTTATTTTTGTCTGGATTGATGCCAAATTCGGCGTAATCTTCGTTTTTGTAAAATAGCATACTTTATACTTAGTGGACAATTTTCTCCAGAGAATTCATTTTTGACTTCAGGTGTACTGCTCCAGCATGCCTTCTGTATAAGTGTTGTGAAATATTTGGTTGCGTCTTCTATGTCATCTGGCGTTTTTAGGGCCACCTTCAGTTCAATGTTTTCGTCCAGGAAATCTCTGAAGGAGTCCCAGTCTGTAGATTTATTGTAAAGTGTAAGCGCTTTAGCATAGTCAATGACCAGTGAACTTACGGTGAGCAGTACTGGTGTGTGGTCAGAAGTGCTATCATAACAGGGTTCCGATTTGACATATTGTTTTGATAGTCCTTTAATTATAAAGAAATCCAAGAGGTCTGGGGTTTTCGGCCAATATGTCGGTTCACAAGTGGAGATAGTGAATAACCTACTGTTATCTATGCATGATTTTAATTGTCTACCTCTGGTAGTAGTAAGCCTGGAGCCCCAGTATGTGTGCTTTGCATTCCAATCACCCCCAACAATAAAACGATTTCCCAAGGTCAGAAATAAATGTGAAAACATTGAATCACTGATTTTATGCTTCGGTGGACAGAATATAGCAGTAACGTTGAGAAACCCATTGCTATCTTCAACGGCTATTGTCGTGGCTTGTATGTGGTTAGTTTTATAATCAGGCATCAGATGGTGTGGCAGTGAATTTCGCACGACTATAGCAGTTCCAGCATGGCCAGTTCCGTCAGGGTGGTTTGTACAATAACATCTGAAGTCTTTAAACTTTATGTTAGTTGTTGCTGTACAGTGTGCTTCAGAAATTAGTAGAATGTCTAACTTATGTTCAGACATCAGAAGTTCCACTTAATTTTCGTTCGGGGTCAGTCCATTAATGTTCCATGTCGCTAGACGTAGTGAGGTCATTTTGTTAGCTTATCGACGAGTTTTGTTATGAGGCTCATTAGTATACTCATTTGTTGTAGGATAATCTCAAATTTCTCTGTTTGTTTATATAGAATATGTTCAATTGATTGTTGTAGTGTTGTGTCAGAGCTGTTTGCATAATTGTTTATGTGAGTTTTCTGTGGATTTAGTGTTTTAGCATATGTTGGTTTGTCAATACCAGCACCAGTTTCTCTAGTTTCAGCAACATTTGAATTTGCAGCGGTATTGGGGTTAGTATTAAATTTTTCATGAGTTGGTGGAGGGGTTTTCATGTTATTTCTCATTGTTTTTCTATGAAGGATTTCTCTATACACTTCGCAGCCCTTGTAGTTAGCGGGATGAGCACCGTGACATAGTGCACACTGGGCAGGAGAGTTGCGGTCTTTTTTAGAACACTCAGATGTTTTATGCGGTTGAGCACACTTCACACATCTATATGGTCTCATGCAGTAGTTTTTTGAATGACCATACTGTTGACATCTTTGGCATTGTAAAATTGATGTCCTTTTGTTTGGATCCTGTATTATAATTGCTTGGTGATAAATATATTTTAATTCTTTTACAGCTTTGGTCCAGGCAGAAGGTTTACGAAGAAAGTGGACGTGGTTTTTTTTTCAGGGCCATATTTAGCATTTATAATTTCCCCAACTACGGTATTTCCAGTTTGTTCTATGTCCTCTTTTATTGCATCATGTGGAGTTGTATGGTGTAGATTTCGAATAACAATTCTAAAATTTCTTTCTTCTTTTCTATTGAAAGTATGTCCTATGAGGCCTTTATCTCTTATCAATGATATAAGTTTTTTGTGTACATCAACATCAATTGAATTAATCCTTAACTGGTTTCTATTAACAATTTTATAATTGAATTGCTTGCGTTCAGTTACAGATTCTAGTAGTTCAGTTAGTTTATTGACATCATCAATCCCATAGAGGATAATAGGAGGGGGTTTAGGAGTTTTTTTTGTAGTAGAAACGCCGTCTGTATCTGTTAGATCTATGGGTAGTTCGCTAAATCTATTAAATGTTTCAACAGTTACTTCTGGAGGGCTATCAGTCATTTTCCGCCTTTTGGGATTCCTGATGGTGGGAACTCTTTGCCAAGTTGGGGGGCCGGTTATGGTTTCCTCATTTTTCAACGGTTCTGGTATGTCAGTGGTTGCATGTTCTGTTGTACGTCTTGGGGGTGTGTTACCCAGCGAATTACTTCTTGGTCGTTTTTGGAACAAGCTTGGGTGGAACGCTTGTTGGATATATGTTCTTGCCTTATTAGGTAAATCTTTCTGCAAAGTTGTGCCCCCCCCCCCCAGAATACGAGGGGCAGCCTGAGTGAGACTCAGGGAGGGATTCTCCAGCATCGCTGGTACCCTCCTGGGGTAATTTATTTTTCAAATTTGCATCCATGATTTAAAAATCTTCTACTCCAGCCATTTTTGGAAATTCTTCCAGGGCTCGCTGTAGCTGCAAGCCAGAGCGGCTGTATTTTGGTTTAATATCGGAGTTTATCTTCTCCGGCCTTGTGGTCCGCCGGAGGTATTTTATTTCCCTCCTACCCTTCAAATCAGTACACCTGCAAGAGGTATATTGATTCAACGAGCGTTCCCCTATCCGCCACCTTGGGGACGCGTTCTCTAGGGAGTGAGGCTACCCCGAGAACTAAAGGCAATTAGACATGAATTTCAACTTGATACTTCTACGTAAGGGTAAGTTTATAATTATTAAAAAAAATATATTGTGATGTAACTAAAAATTTAAGGTTTTCGAAGTTTTTTCATTATTTGTGCTATAAAACGTTGCTTCATGCCAAATTTCAAGATTCTAGATCTACTGGAAGTGTCCTTTAGGTTTTGATTCCCTTGCGAACAGTTGCGAGTTAAAAATATGCGGCTTAAATTTCTGTTTCTTTTGATTGCATTGACAGAGACGTTTGATTTTGTTACAGTTTAAATTTATTATAGACCTGAGTATTTGATTTGAATTTAATACCTCATGAGGAAAAGGGTAGTAAATTTGAAATTATTCAAAATATTTTAATTATATGATATAAGAAAAAAATTAAACCTTTCGCAATTTTTCCTTTATCTGTTCTATAAGACGTTACTTCGTACCAAATTTCAAGATTCTGAGTTCACGGGAGAGTACCCTGTAAGTTTTGATTCCCTTGCGAGTGTCGAAATTTACAGCATACACGGCTGTATCTTTTGATTGCGTTGGTTTAGAAGTTTGATTTTTTCACATCCAAGGGACAGTAGACCTAATTATTTGATATGAGTTTCAGCTTGATACCTCCACGCGTTCCTGAGAAAAAGGGTCTTGACAGACCGACAGATAGACGGACAGCAAAGTGATCCTATAAGGGTTCCGTTTTTTCCTTTTGAGGTACGGAACCCTAAAAAAAGGTAATTTTTTATTCACTTTTCTAGGAACCTGTTTTTTATCCTTTGTACTCTTTGTACTAAAATACATGTTTTCCAACTACGAATAGATTTTAAAGCAATTTAATAAAGATACCAAAAATATTTTCTAGTCGCTTGTACAACAGTATAGATAATTTTAGATTCATCAATAACTTTTGAACCAGGGCGCGACAAAATCTGGTATTAGGGGACAACATTTGAAAAATTAGGGACAAATTCTGGAACCAAATAGATCTTCGCTAGGTCCTCTAGTTCTTGAGATATGAGGCGGCTCTGCCAGGAAGCATAGCTAAAAACCCTTATAAATTTTGAACCAGGGCGCGAAAAAATCTGATATTCAAGGACAAAATTGGACAAATTAATGACAAATTCTGGAAGCAAACAGATCTTCGCTAGGTGCTCTAGTTCTTGAAATATTAAAACCCTTATAACTTTTGAACCAGGACGCGACAAAATCTGATATTCGAGGACAAAATAGCGACAAACTTGGAATTCAGATCCGTGATGGTGGCCCTGCCAGGAAGTGCCACACAATTCAAATCCATGATGATAGCTAGGACGATTAACACGTCCTCTTGATGTTGAATAAAACAACGCAGTCCAATTGGAATAATAATATATCACATTCCTTGATCTTACTGTACATCTAGACTACAGACACACACTTATATATTAATACAATAATATGTATAGGTATTTAAATAAATTGTAATAATGCAACACAGTAGGTAAGGTACACTAGGTGGTGGTGGGTGTACAGTACACTACGAGTCCCACTCGATGAGGTAGGCGGGGCGCGCGGCTGGGGCCAGGCGACGCGCCAGCACGCTGAACGACTGGCCGGCGCGGAAGTACGACTGAACGCTCGACTTGAGCGCCGATAGTTGTTCCGCGTCCACATCACATGCGCTGCTGTTCATTTTATGAGGACTCAGCTGCAAACTTTTTACACTGTTATTGTTACTACTGTTATTATTTGTATTACGCCGTGCGTTCTCATAGTAATTTTTCTCCTGCCTTTGTCTCAGTCTTCTTCCGTGAAATTTCACGTTGTTGATGTGTCCACTTTGAGGAGTAGATTCGCCATTTTCAGTTGGAGTTTGGACAGTTTTATTGGTATCTTCAGGTAACGGACAAGACTTGTTGAGCTGAAAATAACATATACAACGTTATTTTTAGTAGAATCAGGCCTGTCTCACTCCCGTGTAGGTATCGTAAACGCAAGTACGTGCGGCGGCCGTCCCAGAGGGGCTAATCAAATAAGGACTCACGAGCAAGCAGTGACGCACACGCGAGCTCTATATACAAATTATGTCACATATTATATTTACCCCGTGGGTTAGTGCTATAAGACGTTGGTGCAATTGGGCCTTAGCGGGTAATAAGGTAGTTTCCTGACATATCAAATCAGCTACTTTTTAATAAAATTTATTAAAAAGTAGCTAATGTCAAAACGATAGGTTATATGGAATTTTTTGTGAAATACTAGACTATGACGTCATAGATTCACAGCATCAAATGATCTACTCTTAGTGGTTCTACTGGTAATTAAAAATAATAAAAAGCATTCAATGTACAACATATTTGATGTTTTCAGATGTTTTATGCATTGGTTAGTGTATTTTTTATGTCAACTGGTTGACAAGCAGGCTGACGGTCCACCTGATGGTAAGTGGTCACCGCCGCCTATGGACATTTGAAATACCAGGGGGATTGCCGATTGCCCTTTTGAAGTACCCCATGTCGTAGCGCTGAGGGAAAACCGTGATGGGGAGCTCATTCCACATCCCAATGCTTCGCAGTAAGAACGTCCGACTAAAACGTTGCGTGGACGAACGAGGCGGCTGGAGGATATGAGAATGAGCGCCACATCTACGGCGAGCGGTGCGATGAAAGAATGGTGACGCTGGCACCAGGTCAAAAAGTTCCTCAGAACACTCCCCATTATACAAGCGGTAGAGCACGCAGAGTCAGCCTATGTTTCTTCGGAGGCTAAGAAGCTCTAAACCGCGAGTAAGTTCGGGATCGTCGACACTACGAGTGGCCCACTTTTGCACCGAGGCAAGCGGATTAAGCTGGTAAGCGGGTGCGCCAGCCCAAAGATGTGAGCAGTACCCCATGTGCGGTCTAATTTGCGCTTTATAAAGCTGTAGTCGCTGAATTGGAGTGAAGTACAGTGTTTGGTCATTTATTTTTGATACTGTCAACTAGCCTATTAAAGATTATTTCTTGACGCTATTAATATTTGTTTTCACAAAACAATACTTATGTAAGTACTAGTAATAGTAACCTAATCGCCAATATGATGAGAGTAATCAAAATATCAGATACAAAATAATTACATACAATTTACAAAAACAAAATAATTATTATGTTCCCTCTCTCTTTCTTATTCTTAAAACACTTGTGTCACTCTCTCATATTGTAATTAGGTCATACAAAACCCTTTCATGGGCCGCTATTATTCGTAAAAAACAAAAATCAGGTAGGTAGGCAGGATATAGTGCAAATAACTATCTATTTATCTAATACCTTTAAACGAGCAATTCTTGTATATATGCTCAAAAAATAGCTCACAACGCGTTTTGGTCATAGTAAAACATCCACATCGCGAAATTCGTGTCATGGCTCTAATGAAAACGCTCACGACGCGTTGTGGCAATCAAAGAAAGACCACATAGCGAGATTCAGAATATATATACAGGGTGGAAATTTGAGACGGGTCAGTAAGGGCAGCTACCTTAAGGGTTGAAGCTACGCGAATATGGTCTTAGGAGACCATCTCATCTTGAGTTATTGCTATCGGGATTTAACAGAATGTGTGGGTATTCGTTTTTTTTTCAATTTGTGACATTTCTGATACCCTAACCTAACTTGGCCCCATAGAACATTTTGATCCTTGCCGGAGACAGGATTGATTAAGCTAATAAAAAATATTTTGAAAAATCGCCGATTTCTAGCGGACTGTAATTTTTTTTTCTAAATCTGTAAATACTGATAGCAATAACTCAAAAAATAAGGGATGGTCTCCTAAGACCATATTCGCGTGGCTTCAACCCTTAAGGTAACTGCCCTTACTGACCCGTTTCAAATTTCCATCCTGTATATATATTCTGAATCTCGGAAACGGCTCCAACGATTTTTATGTAATTTAGTATGCGGGGGTTTCGGGGGCGATAAATCGATCTAGCTAGGTTTCATTTTTAGAAAACGTCGTTTTAAAAAAAACGAGCTAAGTTCGGTCATCCAAGTACTTTATATATTATAAAAGATAAATTAGTATACATACATTTTCAAAAATTATTTAAAATAACGAATAATTTATTCAAAAGTAATTTATCTGCGTATTAATATTGCGAATAACTTTTTATTAGAATAATTATCTAGATAAAAATCTATTCGAATAATTCCCAACTCTGACTTCATGTAAAAAAATGTTTTATATAACTAATTACAAAATGATAATAACAGCATTTTAGGGCCATTTACAGCTTCCTCGAAAGGCATACCCAAACTGATGGTTACAGAATGTTAGACGAGTTGAGTGTTTATAACATAATATAACATTCTTAACATGTTGTAGCAAAATGTTAGAAACTATTATAAAATGTTATCATGCTACACAATGTTTAATAACGTTATTTAACAGCTGTGCGGGTGCACCTTTAATTGGGGAGCAAAAGAAGAGGTGAGTTTTTAGGACATTTTAAGGGCAAATTTTCAATAGTACATACCAGGCTGGCCAGGATTTTATTGGTCTTGATTTGTGTCTATGGATAAAACATGAAACCATATTTTGATTTCGAAACCAAACGGCAATCGATGGCTTGGTAAAAGCGGTCCTTACCGGCGCGGAAGGTTATGGCTGATTTGGGGGAAGAGGAAATTATAATGGAATCTTACTATCAGCGTATTAAAAACGGAGATTAGGCGAGGTCTTAACGAAAAAAGAGGGGGCTAATTGCGAACAAATTTTATTTCATCATGACTATGTACCCGCACATTAATGTGAGGTTGCGATGGCAGCTTGCAATTGATTGGACATTACCTTCAGTGACTTTTATATTCCTTTTCTTCGGCTCAAAAATCAGTTCAAGGGCAGTTGAGGCTTTTTTTGAGAACAGAAAAGATAATGATTTTTTTTAAAGGTTATCAGGGTAACGTAAAAGTATACTGACCAAGAACGTAAAGGGGGTCAATGGTAAATTTTCACCTATTTTCTTAAATAACTTAAAAACTATTATCTCTTCCTTTTATTTATTTATTTAAAGGGTTTTGTCGCCATTGCGATAATATCACCCTAACTATTTATCTTAAAATTATAAAATCAATATACAG
The DNA here is from genome assembly GCA_963555595.1 of Tethea ocularis. Lineage (NCBI taxonomy): Eukaryota > Metazoa > Arthropoda > Insecta > Lepidoptera > Drepanidae > Tethea > Tethea ocularis. The sequence goes on along the minus strand of OY741960.1, from coordinate 8,889,925 downwards.
AGTGAATTTTTCAAATAGGCGTTGTAGACCAAATCCTAATTACGTATCGGGAATAACAAAAAATGCTGAAAGGAGTCTCGAGGCCTATTTTCATAAAAACTTCGCCTTGCCGGGAATCGAACAAATTAATTTTGAAAAACAAACACCTGTATTATTGCTCTTTCTTATAGTTTCGCTAAAATTTCTGGAAAGTTATCATAAATGGAAAATTTATGGAAAAATATTTTTGTTACGTTTATTAAACTTAACAAAATGTTTGAAATTATGCCCATTGTTTTTAATACATAGGCGGACTGGAAGGCTCAAAGATTTTACTGCGTCCTTCATCACAAGGTTATGTTGTATTGTAAACATTTGGTATAATTTTGATCAATGTAATAAGGTACGAGTAATCGATCGAATTTAATCAAAATCGACCTCGAGACGACATTCAGTACATTTCGCCATTCCCTATACTTTAGGATTTGGCCTACCACGCCCATTAACTCTATTAACTCCAGGGTATGATCTATCTATGTGACAAGTTTCATCCAAAACTGTTCAGTAGTTTTTACCTGCGGTTTAACCCGCGTTCCCGAGGGATAAAAAGTATAAAGTAAGGGTGTCAGCTACATCCATACCAAACATTTTTATCGATCGCCATTTCTATATAATATATACTTACGTTAATTTAATTTTTATATGTGAAAATATTCTACAGCATAATTTGTATTAAATATAGGTACTAATTTAAGCACGATCCACACTTTTCCGGGTCTGCCGTGTCCCGTCAGGGACGGGGAAAAATCGGTTACGTACAATTAGTACGAACTTGTTCACACAGCTCCGTGTCAGGCGTGTCCGGATACATCATAGTATAACGACCAACTTGGAACACGGATAGCCCTGACTCGGCACGGTAGGGCCGGGTACCCGGAAATGTGTGGATAGCGCTTTAATGTTTGCAAGTATCGTTTTTTTTAATGAAATGCACAATTTCGAAATCGGTTGACTTTTTTTATAAATATTTTTAGCTAAACATTCCATATTTTGTTTTTAAATTTCATTCAGTCTAGCAACAGTTTTTTTATGTTTTTAACGCTCCGGGCACTCCACTATAAGTTACTGAGTGTATTTACGTCACGAAAACGCCGCGCACAGGCGTCGAAAACGTTTCCCAATCGCCACGCATCCGCGACGTATTCGCTGCGCGACCGCTTCGCTTTGAAGACGCTCGCAAACCGCTTGTGTGATAGGTAGTGTTGCCAGGTCCGATTTGTTTTAAATCGGTACATGAGGTCAAAAAAATCGGGATTTAGGGTTGCAGATCGGGACATTAAACAAAAAACGGTTTTTTATTAGTATTATTGTTGCCGATTCTGTTGTTTACGAACTAAATAAATTTAATCTCACTATATCTCTTTCTAATAGTAAATATAAGAAAGGGATGCAAGACATTTTAGTCCTGTCAGATTAGTCCGATCACATATTTCAACGTGAATTTAAGTGCGATCTTAAATGGTCACAACTATTTACCCGTACATTACGACGGCATGGACTAAACTGACAGCATTAAAAATGTTCTATCTTTTTTCAATAAGGTTAACATGAAAGAGAGGTGACTTATCTAATATTAGTTAAGTTCGTAAACAACAGTATCCAGTAGTAAATAACAGAATCCGCACCATTAATTACGTAAATTAAATATGTATTTAATCTTGTATAACAAGTAATGAGTCTTGCTGGACTAGTAGAAATTATAAAATAAAATCGTACTTTATGTGTAATTGACGCACTTCAGAAGAATAAAGTACAGTATAACACAACTGAGATGTCGCATCGGCAAAACTCGTATTTCCGATCACTTCCGATTTACTCAGCTAATAAAAATCATTCATTACGCGCCATTCAACGCTATTGGCACAATATATTCCCGCGTTAGTTCGACTCAAGTCAGCGTTGGGAATGCACGTGAGTTATTTATTCCCTACACTTCAGGACAATTTAATGGTACAGCTATTTATTTTATTTTCATTATGACTTCGTTAAAACGTGGTAAGCCGTATAATAGTCAAAGTCGTGAAATTATTTTTAATGTTTATCAATTTATGAGTCAAGAGGCCACGGAGTGTAAAAATATAGTTTTTGGGAAATATCACTTTCAAAACCTTCAAGAGCGAACTGCGAAAGCAACTTCTTTACTGTCCTAAATTTAAATGACTCATCATCATCAGACAGCGACGAATCGTTTGACGACAAGAGGCGCTTTTGAGACTGGGGATATAAGTATGGATGTCGAAGGCGTTAATTTTGATTTGTGACATTCATCGCTCTAGCCGTGTACCCTCCATATCAAATGTATAAAAAAAAATATAAACAAATAATACATACTTTATAAACGTGATCACTTATTTTGCAAATAAGTGTATAAACATCTACGCACCAATATTACCAATGTATTCGATTATTTAACTTTACAAGTTATTGCGTTGGCAGAAAGATAATTTTCGCCTAAAGTACTAATAAACATGGGTAATTTTGTAGGCGCAATCGTTTCGAGAATGATCGATTTTACGAATTTTGCCGATGCTTCATCTTGTTGTGTTGTGTTGTGTATTACTGTACCTACGTATTTATGTAAATTATTTATTTTTTATTAAAATTATATTTTATTTGGACTTTGCCGCCTTTAGAATGGCCTTGTTTTTATAACATTTTAAGTCATATTAAAGTTTGTTTTAATTTGAATTTCTGCTTTCACATGCTCGAGTGTCAAGCGGTTTCGCCTCTCAGACCAAATTAAGTTAGCCTGGGAAAATACCCTTTCTGTTGTTGCGTTTGATACTGGAATTGAAGCCATAAAAGAAAAATTTTTTTGAAGATTTACTAAGTCTTGATTGTCTTATTTTGAATTTCACATAGTGATGTAATGAGTAAAAATTACGTAGCGTAAATATACATTTTTTATGAAAATACTTTTTCATTTTTTGATTAATCGGGACATTTAGCGTCCCGATCAGGTACAAATCGGGACGTCCCGCGCAAATCGGGACACCTGGCAACACTAGTGATAGGCCCAACTTTTAATGGCGCAAGTTAAATTATTTTATTCAGAAAGCGACATTTTCAAACGTCGTCGAACAAAAGTTGTTAATTTTAATTTCTAATAATATAACTGGCCCGGCATACGTCGTCTTGCTTGATAATAAAACAACTGGGACCTACAAACCTACCTATCTACACATACATAGTATGTTTACTACCTACATACTATAGTACCCTACCTACCTACCCCTACCTTTTTTTTCGTGGGGAAATCCTCATAGGATACCCAGCCGGCTCGGGGGAGCAGCTAGGTCATGCCGGACTCGTACCGGCTAAAACCCCACGGTGGTCGCGATCTCGCACGCATACTCACTCCCCCTCCACGCCAACACCCATCTACCTATCCCTAGGACCCCTACCTATCTAGAACTTATGCTATCCAGGTAGTTCTGCAGCAGAATTAGGCGTGATTGCTCTGAATTAACCGTGTCGAACAAAAAACTCACTGTACAAATTTTTATAAATTTTATTTTCCGATTGAATCGACTGTGAAATGTGCACAAAGAAATTATAAATTAATTAATTTATCAATATAATACCGTTGGAATCATTCCAACCAATGCACAGTGTTTTATGAGACCCAAAAATCGGACATGCTTTTTTTATTGAATTTTTGGATAGATTTCATCATTATAAATGCTAGAGTAAAACTCCCACCTTTCTAAAACTTATAGTTTTTGTGAAAAAAAATATTAAAAGTCACGATTTTTTATCCTGTTAAAACTGAAAAATAATATTTAGTTTTAGTTTGTTTGTAGTGCCCTTTGGTAGGTATATGGAAATCTTAAAAAATGAACCTAGTTTTTGAATGAACATTTGTTTTCAGATTTCCCGGGATAAAAAGTTGTGATTTTTAAAAAATATTCATCAAAAACTATAAGTCTCAGGAAGGTGGGAGTTTTACTCTAGCATTTATAATGACGATATCTATCCAAAATTTTAGTAAAAAAGGCATGTCCGATTTTTGGGTCTCATAAAACACTGTGCAATGCATTTTTCAGTGCGCATTCTTTCAAACAACTGACAGTTGTGTCGAACGTCATAGAAAAGTTTATTGTCAAAAGAAGGTTACATTAGAATTAATAATACTGTCATTTATTTTTAAAATTTTCCGCTGCAACGTTCTTAATTTTTTCTTACATATGAACCTTCTGACTATAACAAACACAATAATAAAGAATTAGCGAAATCGGTCCAGCCGTTCACGCGTGATCCCGTGACCAAGGGAAATAGGGATTCATTTTTATATATTTAATAGATAGAATCTGTCATAGAAAATTAATATTGTCTTACGAAAGACATGAAATAATACTAAAGATTAAACTTGTTAACTGAAATACAGGAATTTTAGACAACTTAAGTTTAAAGCCGGCTGCACACACTCGTCGAAGCGAGGGGCTTTCGACGAGTGTGTATTTATGGGTGAATGTGGTTCAATCAATAACCAGATAACTTGAAATTATTAATAATGATGTACGTACACAATAGGGAATATAGGTACATGATGTTTTATTTTGCTTTAATAAAATCTCATTAATTTGAGAAACAGTAGGAAAAAATTATATATATTTAGCCGATTTTAATTTCACTGTTTGAAAGTGTTCACTGCGTTGATAGCTCAGTGGTAGTGACGTCTAATGCAGAGACGAAGGTCGCGGCTTCGAATCCTACAATGAGCTCGAGCTTTCGGTGAAGGAAAACATCGTGAGGAAACCATAGCACGGTGGTAGGGTACTTTGTAGTACCCGCCTGGCTGGCTACCACCCTCAAGTTGAAAATCTGTCGCCAAGCACCTTTCGGTGTGTTCCGACAGCTGCACTTGAGAGCCAGTTCTCTTCTAGGCTTTGTGTGCTTACCATCATCGGCCACATCATCACTGAACACGGTGAGATTGTGGTCAAACACAGGCCTATACATAGTAAAAATATCTTTTTACGATATTTTCATACTTTGTTAAGAAATGCGATAAAAAAAAATCATGCATATTCCCTATTACCAGTATTCGGCCTAATATAACAACCGAAATCAATCTGTATAGATAAACATAAAAAGCAAAACATTATCCAAATGCAAAATTTCATGCAAATCAATAGAGCCGTTTCCGAGATATACGAAATATAAGTTATTAGTAGATACACACCTGCAATTGTAAATATTTTCGAGGCCTCCTATATTTCCTGCGCTTCACTTCTCCATTTGGACCAATAACAATATCTTTCTCACTGAGCTTCCGCTTGAGAGGTCTAATAATTGGACCACTCATCATTGGATTTAGTTGAATAGGTAATGAGAATCGAGAGTGGAAGTTATTCTGTTTTCCATTTTGTTTATTGTATACGTTCGTTGTGGAGGAGAAAGTCTTCTTAGAGGGATATGAGTTTTGCATTAGGAATGGGTTGTTTTTACCCTGGAAGTCTTTAAGCGGTGGTATAATAGCGTCTAGCGTGCCTCTACTGGAGGTTTCGTCACCCGACGACTCCATGTCATGGTTGAAGTTGCTGCTGTATGGAGGCAGACTGTCCATGTGCTGCAGAGACATTATTTTGGAATGTTCAATAATGTTCTTAGTGGATAACTTAGATACTTCTAAGTTCATGGTGGCTATTCTCGTCGTGTGAGTGTTTATATTAATGGTCCTAACGTCGCATTTGTTCACATTCGTGTCTACTTCGTTCTCTTTGGATATAACATCTAATTTTACAGTACATGGAAGTAGAGTGGTGTTGAGGGATGGCACAGGAGGATTTTCACAACTCGACTTGGCTTCACTGGTTGTGGTTTCACTTATTTCTGTAATCTTTTCTATATTATCGACTTTGGCATCAGATTTTCTAGCAGTAGATGTAATGGAAGGCGAGGGTTGCTCATCGGCTTCGGTTGGTTTCACAGATTCGTAAGAACTTGTAGAATCATTTTCAGAATTTGAGTTCGAGTTGAGATTCTCATGAAACCGTTTGCCCATCATTAGATTTAACCAGTGCCCATCCACAGGTACAATCATACGTTGATTATGATTTTTATAGGAACTTTTATCGCTGTTACTACTAGATGGCTGTGAACTGAAACAGAAAAACTATGTGTAATAATAATAAGTCTCCATGCTTACATAAATGATGTCTACCGCCTACCTCAATATTATTTGATATTGTAGAGATTAGTTACCTGTCTTCCACGGTAGGGAGCGTCAGCGGCGAAGGTGCTCGCGGCAAAAATCGAAGACGCGGCGCATATTCACGCACCAGCTCATCAGTCAGTGGCTCTCCTTTTTTAATCTAAAGCACATACATTTGAGATGAGTGGAACACATTGGCTGACAGTATATTGATCAAGAATAGGCAAGGGTAGCATAGGAACAGTGTCTACCCAATGTATTGATATCGAACTAATAAAGACGCAATAATAAAGATGAATGTAGAGGACCAGCAGGTCGATATTGAGAGTTTAAACGGCTTGGGGATTGCTATATCTCTTCTTGGGTGTGTGGGTCAAAATTAGTGACCAACAAATCATTACGTAATACAATATATAGGTTTCAACTTCGAATGTGAGTGTTACACCCTCGAACTCCTATATAGTCCCTTGCGTTCAAGTGTTTGTTAGGGGTAATAATTTGAGAACTGTATTTGGTCATCGTGATATGTGAGTCTAGTCTAAGAGGATAGAAATGCGGGGTATCAATCATGCTATTCATGCTTAAAACAAGAAGAGCAACCTGTTCCAGGGCGGACAGTTGCATTGGTGGTGGTGGTGGACGTCTTAAACGTAGGCCCCAAATAGTGGCGCGTTTTTTCATCTCTCGACCACATTTGAAACGTTTGCGAGACGAAGTTAAGGCTGTCAATATTTTTTCACGTCTTTCATTTACGGGGGTTCGCCACATCTGTAAGAGAAAAAAAAACATAAATATAAGCGATGATTTTTTACAGACTTCAAAAAAGGAGGAGGTTCTATGTTCTGACTTGTATTTTTTATGTATGTTCACCGATTTTTCCTTCAATTGTGGACCGATTATGAAAATTATTTTTTTGGTAGAAAGAATATAGGTACTCTCCAGGAACTCCTCAAAATCAAACAGGAAATATAGAGTGATTGAGGTATTGTTGGGATTATGACAATACCTACCTATGTATGGAGATACCATAGGTAGAGATTGTCATAATGTCATAAACTATGGTACAAGACATGATAGTCTAGAATTTTAAAATTTTATATATTTGAAATTTTATTCAAACCTAGCTATTCCCCGCGGTTTCACTCGCGTTCCCGGGATAAAAAGTAAACTATAACCTTCGAGGATAATGTAGCTTCCTATTAGTGAAAGAATTTTTCAAATCGGAAAGCTTCTGAGTTTTGCGTGTTCAAACAAACAAACAATCGCTTCAGCTTTGTTATTATATTAGTATAGATTGTCGACAATTCGTCAATGATATGTCTATCCTCGGTCAGAGACAAATCTTGAGTCTTTGATAATGCATAAAATCGGAAAAATAAAAATAAATAACTATAATCCAAGTACCTATACAGTTTTAGTTTTTATCAAAAACGGCCCCGAGACTCCTTTCAGCAATTTTTGCTATTCCCTATACTTTAGAATTTAGTCTACCACGCCCACTTAAAAAAATCACCTGTATATGAAACTTTTGTGCTATTATGGTTCAATGACGCCAATATAAATATGAACTTCAATGAAAGTTTGTTTTTAGTTGTAACAGAGAAATCATTCATCATCATTCATATCATCGCCTTCTAATTTGGGTAAACACAAGTTTACCCAAATTAATAATAAAAAACATGCACTCAAGCCATTGGACAAAAGTTGAAAATATTGACCTTCTCAGGTAATTGTAGCGCGTGCCAGTTATCCATTATGTAGGGCATTATAACATTGTCTAAGTCGAAGTAGTTGGGTGCATTGTACGCGGTGAGGTTATACAACGCAAGGTGGGCCAGATCCAACCAGCAGAGTTCCAGCCGCCGCAAATACTCCACTCCACCATTGCAATTTGAGCATGCAAATATGTACAATCTGAAATAATAAGATTTTCTTTTTAAATTATGGATCTATTTAATGGTATACATTTTTGGTAGAATTTAGCAATTAATAACTCACTTATCACCAGCATAAAGCGGGTACTGCAAACTTGAAACGCATCTTTGGTGAAACCAACGGGAACATCGACAGCAAAGCAGCATCTGTGAACAAGAATTGGTATGACTATTTCTATTTCCTAGTGTTTCATTTTCACGGCTTGCAGAACATATGACGAAATATTTACTGAATTAAAAGTACACCACACACGGCGAAGATACCATAATATTTTTTTAACATAAAATTACTGAGACGGCGTTATGCCAGGGAAAGAGAATGAATTTGAAGATAGGCAGTTGCTTCTCTTTTTTTCTATCTGTATAATCGCCATGTGAGACGCGCCATAAGGAATCCTGCTATTTCACCTAATATCATAAATTCGAAAGCGAGTATATTGGTTTGTTAACATGTGACGCCTCAACCTCAACTGAGAAACAGGATACTTTATGTCCGGGAACCGCAGGGCGGAAACTAGATAAAAATAAAGTACCTGAGCTAGCCAGTCACTCTTATCACCACAGTAACAATGGGCCTCATTTTGATCTTTTCCTACTTCTGAAGTGGTCGATGACGTTGTAGAAGCCGTCTGAAAAAAAAAATATCAATGTATAAAAAGAAACATATTCGTATTTTTTTATTCTGGTAAGGCTTGAGTTAGATAAAAATTTATTATCAGGCTAATTGAATCTGAACACTGCACGAAATATGTCATGTTTGAATATTTAGTAAATAAACAGGTGATAAACCCACCAGTACCTTAAAAGTTGGCATTAAAACAGAACATTTAATCCTATTTATTAAACTGGCCTGTGTGATGATAAATCTGCATATTATTTTATTGTTATTTGATAATTCAATATGTTATTATTATAAAAGCGAGAATTAGAACTCATTTTAATAAAAATTGGCTATAACAGCTAGATTCAACTTACATCACAGGGTGGCGTCAACTCTTGCTGCTGCCGTCGCTGTTGTCCTCCTTTGAATCTGAATAAATCAGATCTCTTTAGGGCCCGATTTTCAGCGGCGGCCACTCTGTACCTTTGGTCCACGCATCTCTTGCAATGCCAAGAAGCATCTGAAAAAGTAATAAAATAACTAATACGAGGTGTAACGTATTTTTTATTAATTGTTTTTGATACGGCTTTTATTTGATACACTCGAAGATATTTAATTGAATAAAATCATTTTACTCCCTAAAAAACATTAATGGGGACCAAGTTCAATGAAATGACGTTCGAGATAGTCGGGGTCGCAAGTTAAGAGTTGAGATCTAAACGGTTGCCAAGTTTCTTATCCTTCAATAATAGCTAATAGCAATGAAGGTACAAATAGAATATTTGTCGGGTTTTCAGAAAGAATTTTAATTTAAGAGAGATCATTGCGTTAATTCTATATATAAAATAAATAAATATCTTGGGACATTCTTCACGCGAATATCTGATCCCAAACTAAGCAGAGCTTGTACTATGACTATGGTAACCAGATAACTGATACTACATTATTATATTATACTACTTTTTTTTTTAAATACATACATAGATATCTACACCCAGACTCAGGACAAACAGACATGTTCGTTCATGCACACAAATCTTTGTCCTGAATGGGAATCGAACCACCCACGACCTGCGGCGAGATACGTGGCGTCTTAAGCAACCGCGCCAACTGGCCTGTCAAAGAATAATTTAACGTGGAAAGTACCTCCACGCGCGGCGCTATAGATAGCTCGTCCCGGCCGAAGTATGATACTTGCCCCAACACCCTCGCTGTGCTATCACACGATAAATCGTAACCACGACTACCCATCGACCTCTTTAAGGGTTGCTTCTGGACGCACGGGCCCCTCGCTCCGCTTGTCCACGACCCCAAAGGACCGCATCTAGTTGCCTTTTACGACGGACAGGGGAGCACCGTAGTTGTATTCTTAGCCCCAGCTACAGGGCAGGAGGGCCGTGACGAGGCACGACTGCGCCTGACAGCGTCATCTCCGGGCGGGATCAGGCCTCTCCCGATTCCGCTCAGCAGCCTCCTTTGGACCACTACGGTTTCGCAGAAGGAGGCTACAGCCTAGTCTATGACCCTATTAAACATTTCTTTAGAAAAATGGCACCTTGATACGTAAAGGTTCGGCATCCCTGCCCTAAATTAACTAATAAACAGCGAATAAAGCAAAATATAATATAAAATTTTTTCGCATGTGCGAAATGCAAAATTGAACTCTACAATAGTGATTATTATTATGTTTACAGTCACTTGGTACGTGCAACAAAGTGGCCACCGTCGTGGATATGCAATTTTCAGTCTAATGTTGACTACTGACAGTTTAATTAAAAAAATATTAAATTGGAAACAAGTTATGACATTTAATACCTACAGTGTTATAATTTAACATTGCTACTATGTAGTTGGATATAATTAAATTTATTTTTAATTGGCTGACACGAGTCTATTGCATTGCATTATTACTCACTCTATTCATTGCGTAGACATGATGATGAATATAAGTAACTCGAGCTCTCTATATATTTCCTAAAATCTCAACGTTGTCAGTGCCTGATATACGTACCATTGATCCAAGCATCGACTGGCGGTGAGTGGCACTTGGCGTGGTACCCGCGGCCGCACATGTCGCAAGCGATGATGGCGTTAGCGTTGGTATTGGTGTTGGCGTTAAGCGTGGCGCTGGAAGCGGAGGTTTGCGTGGAGGATGCGAGGGCGGCGAGGGCGGCGGGCTCGCGGCCCTCGCGGCGCTTGCACACGACGCACATGATGCGTCCGTCGTCCGTGGGCGGCGCGCTCAGCAGCTTCAGAGAGGACACTGGCGCCCACGACCGCGTCCCGTCGCCGAACTTCACCAGGCATCGCGCCACCCCCGTACCCACTTCGCACGAGTCATTGTCATTGCTCGTACTCAACTCTACTATTGTTCCTATGGGATATCAGTACATATTTTAGTTTACTGTTATAATATACAAATTGGTACCTATAATAAGTCTATTATGTACGGTGTATTTGTATAGTTGGCAAGAAAAAAGTAACATATTCATCTTAGATTGCGTGTCTGTAATTGACTAATAAATTTTTGATAAGAAAAGCTTTTTGATACGAACCGAAGTAATATCTTCCATCTTTATTAAGTAAAAATACATCATCCCCGCAATGGAATGGGTTAGCATTATTTTTCTCAGTGTTGGTTGTAGAGTCTGGCATTGCATCCTGTGTTTCCTCTTCTTTTTTCTCATTCTTTTTGCTAGCGCATGGTGTAATTGTTTTGTCAAAATCGGTCAGGAGTGCATCAATCAGTGACAATTGTGTGGAGACCTCTTTGAAAGAAAAAAATATGAAATAAATTAACCAATTAGATACATTTTTTACGTTCAAACTTAGACAGCAATAGAGAAAGGAAGGCAAGGCAATTATTTATATGCAAACTACCATACATAACGTTGTTCTGTACTTGCAGGAGTAATTTGTACTCTTTATTATAAATAACTTTCAAATGTTAATAGCAAAATAAAAATAACTTAGTAAACCAGCTGGTTTGATAACAGTAGTTCATACTCGAAAATTAGATACAATCCACCTGCAAATTAGTGTTGCAGAAAAAATTGCATCGAGACCGTCGAGAGAACCAAAATGTCAACTAAATAAAGAACCGCATTTTCAGTTCCTTCGTCTTTGCTGTAGAGATCATAAGAAAACGTTCCGTTTTACCGATTATTGAAACGTATAATCCAGAAATGTCATCATTACAGCTTTATAAAGCTTAAAAACATGAACATGGTGTAAAAGTATCTTAAATTACTTCAAATGGTTGGAGAGCGCACTGTAGTAAACCCTACCTCATAAGGTAACAACGTGGGCGCAACCTGGAGGGTTTTGTGGAATGGGCAGTTAAGAGGTCCCTTTTTTTGGTGCTTTTTACCTCATCGAGTAACAACTTGAGACCTAGCCCATTCGATAGAAGACATCGAAAAACGTATAAAATAAGTTTGTTGCCTCATTTAGGGTGCTGAAAAATTACCGATTTTACCTCATCGAGTAACAAGATGCCACTAATGCCATTCGATAGCTTAGATAAGCCCGATGATAAAAATATAAGGTTGCGTAACCTCAGCCTGGAGGATTTCCTAGTCGGCCAGGTTTTAAGTCGGATTTACGAAGGCAAAATTTAAGGAAATCGTCTATAAAACAATGAATTTCACATAATTTCAATGGTTTAACTGTATGAAGATGGCTATGATACATATTTGAGTTCATACAAAATCGGTCAAGTGTGAAAATCGGATCCCATAAAATTTCATATTTTACAGATTTTTTAATGCTTTAAAATGAGCGACCCTACCTCTTCGAGTTACAAGATTTCGATAATGCCATCCGTTAGCTTAGATAACCCCGATTATAAAAATATAACGTTGTCTGCCCTCACCCTGAAGGATTTCCTAGTCGGCCAGGTTTTATGTCGGATTTACTAAGGCAAAATATATGGAAGAAATGCAATTAAATTCACATTATTTCAATGGTTTAACTTAATGACGATTGTTTGATACTTATTTGAGTTTATAAAAATTCTGTCAAGAGTGATATCACACCATGCATCGCAAGTTTTCATAGCAGATTAGTTACCCAAAATAGTTTTAATCTAGAGTTCTTGTCCCAATTTATCTTATTATGGTACATTATATACATTTAAACTATTTTTCATCCAACCTGTGATGAACTTGCACATAAGTAATCAATTTAAATTAAGCTGTATTATTATTAAAATAATATACTTATAGTTTGTGTCAATTCATTCAACTATTGTGATAAAGTCAAATTAGGATAACAGTACTATTTTCAGTTTCATCGATAGCCACATCCAAGTTGAATGATTGATGATGATTTTTCATGTTTATTCCGAGAATAACTAAATACAACTGTAAATATTATTAAATTTACAACGTTTAACTCTAGATGATAGTTTTCTGGCTGAAAATAAACTTTTTCATTATCCGTCACATTCAATAACAATACTTCCAAAATCTTCGAAACATTGTAGATTGTAGAGTTCTCGACTAAGCATAGCATAGAGTTTAGTATTTTAATCACAGTTTATTTACCTAATATAGTTTAAATTAAAGACCCTAAATTTACAAATTTGTCCGGTAAGGTTGAAGCAGCCATCAGAGGCTATCAACTTTAGTCCTTTCCAAAAAAAATGGCTTACGAACGTTTATATCTACATATCTTCTGACTGACTGATTTATTAAAGGAGAGGCTATAAACTTGCGGCTTTTTATTCGTAAAAAAGTCACCAAACGTTGATTAGTTAAAATTCCTTAGTCTTTATCTTTGTAGGATATTTTGTATATTTATCTGACAAGTGAAGTATGGTGATCGAAAGAATGAGATGGAGGACAACGATAACATTGATTTAGTTAAACAGCGTTTATGAATAAGAGGGCTAAAGTTTATCTCCCATTCACTATGAACTTGAAGTTAGGTGATATTTTTTTTTATACCTAATGTCACCACAGTATGATAGATTAATTTCCTATCAAAATGTATGGGACTTTTTTTCGATTTCTGACTTTTCTAATACCATAACCTAACTTGGACCCTTAGAGCATTTTGTTCCTTCTCGGAGACAGGATTGATTAAGATAATATAAATTATTTGAAAAATCATTCAATCGATTTCTCGCAGACTGTAATTTTTTTTCAAATTCTGTAAATGCCGATACTTACAAAAACCGGACAAGTGCGAGTCTGACTCGCGCATCGAGAGTTCCGTAATTTCCTATGTTACTCTAAATATTTAGGTTTTCCTGTAATTAATAGGTAAAGAACTATTTTCTGTATTCTTTTAAAAAAAATTGGTCCAGTGTTTCAGAGAGAAGTCGGGATTCGCTTATTTCCTTAAATAACTTAAAAACTATTCGTCTTAAAATTGTAAAAGAAATATTATATTTGAGATCCTCATAACGAGCCCATTTATTTGATATGTTACAGAAAATAGTTTGCAAAACTTTTGTCCCACTTCGCCAGTAGGAACAATAAAGCAAGCTGTCTGAAAATAACCAAAACCCTCAATAACAAATATAAATAAACGCATTTAGGGTTACATTCACCAAAACATCCGGATTGAATGACGTTAAGTTCGTCATTATTGCCGTTTGAACAATTTTGTTCCCTACCATATATAGAGATAAGTCGCGGTTATCGCGGTAACTACAATAATGTTTATAATCACTTTGGTATACCAAAAAATTGTGATTATAAACATTATTGTAACTACCAAACATTTTAAGGTTTTCTGAATTTTTCTGTTACCTGTGCTGCAAATTATGCTTCTTACCAAATTTCGAAATTCTATTTCAACGGTAAGTAGCCGTTAGATTTTGATTCCCTTGCAAGTAGTTACAAAATATGCGGTATAAATGGTTGTACCTTTGCAATTTGCGTTGACTTAGAAATTCGTTTTTTTTTACAGTTTAATGACAATTAGACTTAAGTATTTGATATGCATTTCAACTTGATACCTCTAAGCGTTCATGAGTAAAAGGTTATAAAATTATTAAAAAAAAAAATGATGACAAATAAGATGAAAAATAAGTCATGTGATGTAACTTAAAATTTAAGGTTTTTGTTTTTTTTTCTTTTTGTGCTATAAAACGTTGCTTCCTGCCAAATTTCAAGATTCTAGGTCGACTGAAAGTATCCTTCAAGTTTTGATTCCCTTGCGAGTAGTTGCGAGTTTCAAACTATGCGGCTTAAATTGCTGTTTCTTTTGATTACGTTTACAATTAGTACCTCTACGCGTACATGAGGAAAAGGGGTAGTAAGTTTAATATTATTAAAAATATTTTTATTATATAATGTAACAAAAAAATTATGCTATTTTTCCTTCTTTCAATTTGGGGCCGTTCAAATATTACGTAAGCAGATTTCTTACAATTATTTACCCCCCCATCCGCCTTGTCAGCAAAAGTAAGCAAAGCTCTTACCCCCTCCCCCCATGCTTACGTAAACATTTTTCAATTAAAAATACGTATGCGTTTATATTTGCGGGAATCCCCGAAAATGCGTTTCGTTTTCAAGCATAGACAATGTGATGGTTGCCATTTGTGTAAAAAAGTAAATAACTACCGATGACGTAATCAACATCTAGACTCCCTTAACCCCCATGTCATCCAAAATAAGCAAAACAAAGACCCCACCCCCCCATAGTGCTTACTTGAGCGGCCCCTTTCTTGATTAAAACTATGTTGTGTAAATTAGGTTTGGGTAAAAAATATTGATACATGAACTCAAATAGGTATCAAAACAATTATCATAAAGTTAAACCATTGAAATAATGTACATTTATCCTTAGTAAAAACGAGTTAAAACCTGGCTGAATAAGAAATTCTCCAAGCTGAGGGTAGGCGACCTTATATTTTTATTATCGGAGTAATCTAACTAAACTATCGAATGGTATTGACATCTTGTTACTCGAAGCAACGCTAAAATAAGATAAATAAAATACTTTTAAATAAGCAACCCTACCTGAGTTCAAATATCTGTAAAATATGAATTTCTATGGGATGCGTGGTCCGACATACACTTGACGGCATTTCTATAAAGTCAAATAAGTATCAAAACAATCGTCATTAAGTTAAACCATTGAAATAATGTGAATTTAATTGCATTTCTTCCATATATTTT
This sequence comes from Tethea ocularis, assembly GCA_963555595.1. Classification (NCBI taxonomy): domain Eukaryota; kingdom Metazoa; phylum Arthropoda; class Insecta; order Lepidoptera; family Drepanidae; genus Tethea; species Tethea ocularis. The sequence goes on along the minus strand of OY741960.1, from coordinate 8,874,061 downwards.
GCCTTAGTAAATCCGACATAAAACCTGGCCGACTATGAAATCCTTCAGGGTAAGGGCAGATAACGTTATATTTTTAAAATCGGAGTTATCTAAGCTATCGGATGGCATTATTGAAATCTTGTAACTCGAAGAGATAGGGTCGCTCATTTCAAAGCATTAAAAAATCTGTAAAATATGAAATTTTATGGGATGCGTGGTCCGACACACACTTGACCGATTTTGTATGAACTCAAATAAGTATCAAACAATCGTCATTAACTTAAACCATTGAAATAATGTGAATTTAATTGCATTTCTTCCATATATTTTGCCTTAGTAAATCCGACATAAAACCTGGCCGACTAGGAAATCCTTCAGGGTGAGGGCAGACAACGTTATATTTTTATAATCGGGGTTATCTAAGCTAACGGATGGCATTATTGAAATCTTGTAACTCGAAGAGGTAGGGTCGCTCATTTTAAAGCATTACAAAATCTGTAAAATATGAAATTTTATGGGATCCGATTTTCACACTTGACCGATTTTGTATGAACTCAAATATGTATCATAGCCATCTTCATACAGTTAAACCATTGAAATTATGTGAAATTCATTGTTTTATAGACGATTTCCTTAAATGTTGCCTTCGTAAATCCGACATAAAACCTGGCCGACTAGGAAATCCTCCAGGCTGAGGTTACGCAACCTTATATTTTTATCATCGGCTTATCTAAGCTATCGAATGGCATTAGTGGCATCTTGTTACTCGATGAGGTAAAATCGGTCATTTTTCAGCACCCTAAAATCTGGCCGATTTCAGAAAGTGCCAGGATAGGATGAGGCAACAAACTTATTTTATACGTTTTTCGATGTCTTCTATCGAATGGGCTAGGACTCAAGTTGTTACTCGATGAGGTAAAAAGCACCAAAAAAAGGGACCTCTTAACTGCCCATTCCACAAAACCCTCCAGGTTGCGCCCACGCAACCCTGTTTTTTTAAGAGTATTTTTTTACTATACACCACCAGAAACTAGTCCCATGTTGTTACCTTATGAGGTAGGGTTTACTACAGTGCGCTCTCCAACCAAAATACTTAATTCATCAATCAATAGTGTAGGTATCAAAACTACGCTGGTTTAAAAAATAATTTTACCAGAATTTTAACTCATTTTTGTCATGTACCTATATATCTGTAGTTACACCGATCAAATAGTTTGTCACCAATATTTGTCAATAGTATTAGGGGCGCCCAAGAGGTAATTTTTGGAGTTACCTACTCCAGCGCGGCAGAATATCATATGGTGAGATACGTTGCACCTTGTTGAGTACCTCCACCATATTTCAGCTTTCTATAAAAGGCCGCGCGTGTAGGAGAGACATAGGCTGATAAGTCAAGTCAAGTAAGTCAAATACAAAAATCCTTATTTATTTTTTCAACAAGACAACAAAACATTTTTTTACGGACGTACTAGCGAAGAAATCCAAAATTAAAATACAAGAGCGCAGCGAGTGATTGTAATGTAGAGAGCATAGTGATATTCATTTTAAAAGCATGAGATGTAAAAAAAGCACTCATTGAGTTGTAGGTGACTGATAAGTAAAACAATCTCATTTTTGGGGTATTATTAGATATTTGTACTTATATATCAATTTACAGGAGGCACAGTTTTTATTTTCATGCTTTTTTCCGTGCATTTTATTTGTCACATTCCGTAAAAAGAAACGATGATATTTTTTTCAAACCGTCAGATTCAGAAAATCCCTCTAAATAATCGCCAGATGACCAGGAGGCCAATTCTCGCGCGGGTAGAGATCATCTCTAATTCGAGACATGTTGAAACAAAATGGCGTATCTCTAATAAAATAAATTTTTCGTATTCTCGGGATGTCACACTAGAGAAATGTCGAATCCCTTTCGTTCGAGATGCAACGAATGGTCCGGAGCAGTAGAGATTTCGATGTCGAATGATGACATTTTGGTGAGTTTTTTCATAGACATTCATCTCTACCCGCGCGAGAATTGGCCTCCAGGACATCGAGCTGAACCGTCTGTATGAAAATCTGACGCGCTAGAGTATTTAATAATGACGATTTTTTTTGCATTTCCAAAAAACCGCCACGAATTTGCAATATTTTTGCATCTCTATTTAAAACATTAAAGTAATTATTAATAATGGCGCCCTCTAGAAGGCGCGCGATCAAAATTGAATATTTAGATTAGATATATTTTCACCAATGATCACAAATTCGGGTGTCAATGTGCAATTATAAATTATTTTGGGAAGCAATAGCCCTTTAACTTCGCTTGAGGATATTTTGCACGTTTTTAGGAAAATACCTCATTGAATCTAAAGGTTTCAAATGATGAAAGCCTTGAAACTTTCAATAATTAAGGTATGCTTCGTTTGAGTAAGCAGTATCTAGTATTTAAAGTGCGGTCATACAGTCAGTCTCAAAAGTAGCTGATCACTTTAGAACCTTGTCATATTACGCAATTCACAGATTTGTTACAAATTATCGAGAGACTGTCAATAGATTATTATGAAATGGTGCTAAAATTACAATAGGGTAGTTGACTGACATATCAAATCAGCTACTTTTTAATCAATGGCAAAACGATAGTTTATATGGAATTTTGTATGAAATATTACACTATGATGTCATAGTTTCACAGCATCAAATCAATCATCTACTCTTAGTGGTTTCACTGATAATTAAAAATCATAAAAAGCATTAAATGTACAACATATTTGATATTTCCACGTGTTTTTAGATGTTTTATGCATTGGTTAGTGTTTGGTCATTTATTTTTGACGGTGTCAACTACCCTATTAATCTACTTTAGACGCTGACTGTACTAACATGATCTAGTGTTGCAGCATATCCTGAGATGGGTGCACACATATGCGGATCACACTACTAGTTGTTTTTTCAATGTATTTCTTTTATGATACTGTAAAAGTGATAAATCAGATGGTCAATTCTAATGGAGACAGAAGTGAAGATTAAAAACGTATTATTACTAACAAGATATATGTTACAATTTCCTGACAAGTATTAATGATTTATTATAACTTTCTCTTTTTTTTCTATATGTTTCAGTTTTGATATATTAATTTTAATTAGCCCTTAACAAAAGCTCATAAACAATTAAAACTTGTTTCATGCTTATATTTGTCCCCCTTTTTGTTTTCCTCTATGAATCTAGTTCAATGAAAAAAGTTACTACTTACTTGATTATAGTAGTTATTCCCATGAATGGAGAGCAAGAATAACAAAAACAGTTTTTAGCTTTTTTTATGATTATAATTTTTGAATGATGATTACCTATTAAATATTAACTAGATTACCTTGTCATTTTGTCAATAAATTAATAACCTAATTATTAAGAAAAGTAATAAAATTAGAAAGAAAGGTCAGTAGTAGTGACCGAAAAAGTGTCTTTTGAATTTGTTTTCTTAGAATTTGGTGGTTTATTTAATATCTGTTTTATGTCCTATAACAGATTAGCATAGATCTTCAATTAATATTCTCGGACCATTAATAATTATAGTCCAAATAATGAAACTTAATAACTGTCTAATAACAAATTATACCTATTTAAGAAGAATGGCGAATCGGATGGAATTTACCCAGGTCCAGCGCAAATGAAACATCTTAGATTTTTTATTTTGTGTACATCAATTATCTTTTTTTTTTCAATTTCTATCAATTATAATTTTTATTTAATAAAAAAAATTACATTTATAAGCATTTCTAATTAATTCTAATATATGCTTTTCTGTTCTAATTGTGGTTTTATGAAAAATAAATTCCTCTAAGACAAGTACATAAATCTTTTTTTACCTCTTATGTATCTACATTGATAGTACATTATTTTACTATATTTTTTTTCAATACTATATGGGTCCACCGTCAAAAAATGCGAGAAAGGGTGTTTTAAAATAAAAAATATTTTGCTTTTAAAATAAAAAAATATTTTGCCTTCGTAAAGAAGGCAATTTAACTAACAAGTTAGCCACTCAAATTAAATTGAGAAAAAAAAAAAACAGATAAGTATTTGATGCGCACAAAATAACTGAGATATGCACCATCCCAATGGTTACTATTTTAATTTGAAGAAGGTTAACCATTAACCGTTTCTTTAAGGTATCCATATTACAACAAAGAATATTTGACTCTAGTTTTGAAAAACATTTCCTTTTTCTGAATCTATGAAAAAAAACTGATAAACCATTTTGGTTATTACTGAAGATAAATGGAAAGGTTTGAGCTAAATGTTGTTGCTTACAAAAATGAGTTTCATTAAAGCAATATAAAAAAAACATATATAAATATTCCCTATTGTTTATAAATAAATAAAGCTTAAAAAATGTCTATGATAATTATGATATTTTATACAACATTTGAGACACTACTTAGACAATATTTTGAGTTTATTTTTACAATTAATATATTTTTACTTATTGTGTCATTAATTAAACTGTCTCTGTTTTGTAATTTCAGTCTTAAAAGCACTAAGCCATTTTTTGAAAAAGGGTCAAAAGTATATGTATAGGTACATACAATGTGTGGATTCTCAATGTGTTTAAAGTATCAGCAAAAGGCTGAAGCAAATAGTAACTAAAAATGGTTGATAAATAATTTCTTATAGGTTGTTTATGTAATAAATATAGTTGTATTTCAGTAACTTGCAGTTTAACATGGAGGTTTCCTTGTGTATGAGGAAATAACAAATAAATCATCACATCTCTTGATAATATTCCATGTGCTTATTATTTCACGCAAGTTAAACATTCTATTTAAATGTATGGGAATATTCATGGAATGTTTTCTGTAGTTTATTATAAATAGAAGGCTCTATTTTTGTTATTATGTATAGGCTTGTTTGACCACAATCTCACTGTGGTCAGTGATGATGTGGCTGTTGATAGTAAGCACACAAAGCCAATGTATGTAATACCTGATATAGTAAGGGACACCTAGTCCCTCACTATATCAAATAGCTATTCTATTCTCTGTATTAAATGTTGCCTATAGCACTTGGGAATAACTTTCTAATATTGAATGAAATTTCTAAATCAGATCAGTGGTTCTGAAGATTACCCTTATTAGTTAGAATACATGTTAAGTGAGATGGGTATTTACTTAGCCTTTTTCTTATGAAGGGTATAGTAAGTATTATTCTCATTGATTAGTTTGAATAGACTTTAAAGTGATATACATATATATATCAAACTAATTGCTAAATAAACATACAAATTCCAAGTTTAGATTAAAACTATATATTATGACAGTGCTAGATATGAGAAAACAAAAAAATATGAGGCTTATTTCTATTTTCAAATAAGCCGACAAATTGATCTAAGCAGGCGATTTGTTAGTCAGTTATCAAATTAGAATATAGAGGAATCACACGCATTGAAGAAAATAGGTGCACCTAAAGCTACCATCATCAAATCTAAAGCATTTGAAAGAAATCAGATAATATTTACATCAATTGTAGCAAATATTCACATACCAGCGTTGATGTCCATCTCAGTTAGATATTTTCATCTCTTATAAAGTGATTGATGATCATAATTTGAGCTCGGATAATTCATGCTAAAAGAAACACGTAAAGCATTGGCGCTATTGCGGCCATTATAGTATCAAACGTTTCACAGTTTTCCCGCGGTAACGAATATGATATTTAAAAAGGTGACAAACTTTATTTGTGATAAAATTATTTAACGTTTACACTTACAAATAATTAGATATAACACATTTTAGTAATATAATTAGATTTATATTTATTAAAACTATTGGACGAATTTAACCTATCCATCTATCGAAGTATCGAATTCAGGGTTGCCAAATCCCAAAAATTCTTACCTCTAAAAAGCTCAAGTTAAAAAGAACCCCTAAAATTGCCACAATTGCATAGAAAACCTACAATATTATAGTCGTAATTTTTTTATCTCTTTACTAAAACAGTTACACTTAGAAAAAATCGAAATCTTGTCAATTACTTAATATTTCAAACATAATTTTATTTTCTTCTGACGATTCTGATTTCTTGAAATCGATTTGAATAAATAAATTAATTAAAAATGTGAGTTTGTGAGTATGGATGAAAGTTTCTTACTCTTTCACGTAAAAAGAAAAACTAGTGAACGGATTTGTATGAAACTTGGCATATAGATAGATCATACCCTGGAATAACATATAGGGTACTCTTTATCACGGGAAAACATAAGTTACCTCAGGAACACGGGTGAAACCACGGGGCGGAAGCTAGTAAATTAATATTTTTGTATAAATGTCATGCAGGACCCACCATCTCACTATAGTATTTTATGTATTCATAAACGCACACTCCGACAGCCACACGATTTGAACTTACTTTGAAAACCATAGTATTAAATCAGGGGGGTGACAGCTTTAGTTCCATTATCTGTTATGGCGCCACCATCGCTCTTTCTTGGTTACTTATCTGTAGCGTAGTGATCGTCAAAAGTATGTTTACTTACTAATCTGTGGTACTAAACGACTCGTTTAGTACCACAGATTAGTAAGTAGTATGTTTACAATTTAGTACTTTCGTATCCATCTCGTTGAATGCCGGTTTATCTTGTGATTTCCTCGCTTCGGTTTGAGATGAGACACTTGAAACGCCTCGTTCTTCTAGATTCAACAACAAGAAATAATACATGGCATACCGCTTAACTCTGAAGGTAAGTCAATGTAAATTTATGAAATTAATAATGGTCATAGTGTAGCTTTAGGAGTACTATGAATTTATTGTATTAAATATTTTCATGTGTCATTTGCTAGATTGTATAGAAATCTGAAAAGCTTTGTCCTCTGAAGCACCAGTGCTGAGATCTCTATCTAAAGTCCTAGGTACACAGCGTCTCTAAGGTTACTCTTTTTAGCTACTTTCTAAAGAGGCAACAAAAAACTAGTCTAGTTAATGTTAGAAACTTATATGTTGCAATCTAAATGTAGCACACTATCTAGTTACCAGGCTCTGCTTAGTTTGGAATGAGATTGATTGTGGGTAAATAATGTCCTGTTTTTTTTTATTTTTATATACTATCTCTCTATTATTGTAACGCAGATAGTGCATTGCATTCTGTCTATCTTCTATTACAGGTGAATGAATTGATGTTTTTATATAAATTCTAGTATTTAGGTTAAATTGTTCGCATTCAAGGTTGAAGATTGTTTGTTACCATAATAAATATAAATAATACCTAATCTGTATGTTTAAAACTAAACTATAAATAATATATTTTTTTATTTTTAGAGTATAACGTTGTGAGTGAGCATAACTATATCCAAGAGCACAATGAGGAAGACATCCCAGATTCATTTGTAGTATCTGAAAAAGCAGGTATGGGAAAAATGGTATACTTAATAATTGATTTCTTTATTTTTTAAATTCAAATTCAAAACTCATTTATTCAGTTTAGAACCTAATGAGTCACTTATGAATGTTGATAGTTACTATTATTACAATAGACTCAATACACTTAAACTGAGAAGACTCCGGCAAGAATCTCAGCAAGGTTTCTTTCTTTTGAATATTTTATGTAATTATAGTTTTTGTTTTAAATATACATCAATTTCATACAATTGTCACTTGGTCATGGGACTGCAAGAGAGAAGCTACAACCATGTATTCTTGTCGTCTACGTAATGAGCCACCTTATAGTAGGCCTTGTCAATCAATTTCTGTCTAACATAATCTTTGAATTTATTATAAGACATCTTAGTAATTTCTAAATACTACCTTGTGCTCTGGGGATTTACCCAAGTTCCTGGGATAAAAAGCCCTATGTTTTTCTACAGAGCTGAGTGGTAACAAACACATTTTGATAAACCCTACTTTAGTGTTTATAAAAAAACCTGTGTGCAAAGTATCAAGACTGCAGTTGAATCTATGTGTTTCTCTTTTACAATATATCTATCTACATTTAGAAAGATATACCTAATTAAGAAATAAATATTTAAAATATTTAATTTATGTTTAGAGCTGCATTTTCTGTATTCTATACTTATTTTATTTCAGATCATGGTTCTCACAAAGCATCATGTACATTTACCAAAAATAAAATGGGGTGTGAAAAACACAAGACTATTGTGGAAACAAAATTTAAAAAAATTATCACTAGATTACAAGTGCACAATTGGTGCAATAATATAAATAAAATATTTTTAAGGCGAAATAGAGGAAAACTATGTCAACAAGCACAAAAAAAAGCATTTGTAAAATACAAATCGACAAGAAGAAAGAAATGTAGAAATAAATTAATTATTTAATATCTGGGTGTTTTAATGTTCACAAAAAATTTACAAAATCTTTGGCATAGAAGCCCATGCATACCTACTCGTTTTTTATCGATACAAGTGGACATCACTATTTCATCGAGGTCGATATGAGTTTATCTAAATTAGACATCACTATTATCTGTCAAATGCGTCATGTGCGACAGTAGCGCCAAAACTCCTCTAATGGAAACTTGGAACCCAAAAGTGACTGTCGCATCTGTAGCTTGCTACTATTCAGTAATCTGTGGTACCGCTTTCGAGTATCGGAATTTGAGTACCGGTACTCCTGACTCCAGACAGATTAACCAGATTAATAAGTACCTATCCATCTCTACATCAAATTCGGTTGATTTTTTTCTTTGTTGAAATTCTCAGCATTTTTGTCATAACAACATAAAGTAAACGCAAAACAACGTCCAAATTTCATATTGGAAACATTTATAATAACATTAGTTTAAAGTTTTGAAAAGGTTTGACACATTATTATTCGGATCGGACCTAATCTGTGGAACTCGATCTACTAGTAACGACACAACGTCAGCTAAGAATGTTTCATTACGATTTTAACTCTAATGCATTGAGATATAGACTAAAATCACTTGAGATATTTTAGTGTTCCACCGATTTGTATGGCCGATAGCCCGATACTAAAACGTAGTGTTTAATAAGTTTAAATCCTCTTTGTTTGCCCGATACCATAGCGAGCGCAAAGCGAGCGTGTTGTCGACACCAAAGAGGATATAAAGTTTTAGTTGACACTTTACTTACAAATCAAGTACCTATTTGTATTCTCTTTGTTACTTAGAATAATAAAAAATTGTTCCTGATAATAATGTAAATAAAGTGATATATATACTATAAGTGAAACAATTTTGTGTTTAAACTTATCACTATGGGTAACTCGAGCATCAAGCAGCATTATGATACTGCTTCAAAAACTGGTGTGCTGCAAATATCCGACTTTAAATTAAAGGAGATTCCTGTTGAAGTACTCAATTTATGTGATAGATTAAGAAATTTGGATTTATCAAAAAACCGCATATCAAGTTTGCCCGACGACATTAGCAAGTTGAAGCAATTGAAACAATTAAACTTAGACACAAACAAAATAGAGAGTATACCAAACTCTTTGTCGAATATGAAGAAACTGGAGCTATTAAATTTATCTAATAATTTGATATCATCACTCCCCCAACCATTTGTAAGCATGAGTAATTTAAAACAAGTATACTTGAATAATAATAAATTTAAGCACTTTCCTATTCAGCTTTTGGGACTTCATAGTTTGGAGGTGGTGGATCTTTCTTATAACAAAATAATTGAAATTCCATGTGGCATGTCTGAGCTGTATGCAGCTGAGCTTAATTTAAGTCAGAATGAGATATCTGCTCTTGGAGAAGACTTACATCAGGCACCAAGGTTGAAAATTTTGAGATTAGAAGAGAATTGCTTGAGCTTGGATGCTATAAGACCAAGTTTACTTAGAGATTCAAAGATTCATACCATTCATTTAGATGGGAATTTATTTGAATCAAAACAGTTGGTCTCTGTCGAGGGGTACAATGAATATACAGAGAGATATACCGCTATGAAGAAGAAAATGTTCTAATTGCTTCTTTCAAATAATAATGTCATATTATAATAATATTAATGTGAGAGTTTGGATATTTGTGACTTACTTGTTTGAACAAATGATGAGAAACTTTGCACATAGCTAGAGCATACCCTGGAATAATAGGATACTTTTTATCCTGGAAAAACATAAGTTGCTTGGGGAATACAGGTGAATTTGTGGGGCAGAAACTAGATATGGATTACACAAGACTTTTTGATTTTTGTCCAACTAGATTTTTGTTACATTTTCATTTGAGAAGTTGTGACTCAGAGTTGGTATTTAGCACAGAGCAGAGTTGTTGTCAAAGTCACCATTAGCATTGTACATTAATATTTATTGAGTTACTGTAAATTAAGAGTTTATAAACTAGAGATGTAGTGTGTCCAAGAAAAAAGGGCTTGGTTAAAAAGCTATACTGAACTATATGTAGTATATTATTTACTCCTATGACTGAACTATGTGAGGGCAGGGGGATGCTAGAGTTCACTTACCTACATGATTCTTCATTATTTTATATGGTGTAATTAAAAAGTGTCTTGTAACATGAATATTTATTTATATTTCAAATTTGGTCAGAAATGAATAGAAAAAAATATATCTACCCAAGCAAAAAGTCACACTAGGCTATATGGTGGGTGGAGTTCAAAACATTTTAAAATTTGGTTGTGAGGTTCATGAATATCCCTAAAATGTTTTAGCATAGGTATGAAATAAAATCTGGCACATAATCTGAAATTTTATATACTTAAAACAAGAATTACTACAAACATTATGTGGTGAAACTTAACCCTTGGCTTCCAAATTGGATGCATCTCCTTTGTCTCCCACAACACACTACACAGGATGTCCTAATGTGGGAAGCACAGCCAAATAATTAATTTTGTCCCGTTTTTTTGGAATAAAGATTATTTTAATTTTCATTTATTTATTTATATTTGTTTTATTTTATTTATTTATATATGTTTTATTTTATTTATTTAGGACACAAACAGCCATATACAAAATATTATATCTAAAAGTAAATACAAATAGGCCTAAAGGTCCGCAGAGTAACACACAATTTAAAGAATCGGAGCATGTGCAAAGACCAAATTCTTCATGCCAAAACCAAAATTTAGGTATCTACTTACGAAACAAGCCAGTTATTAGACTACATACTTATGTACTACCTACCTACTGATCAGTAACCAAATATGCTTGTCTATATTATTGATCATATTTGTTATATACTTATAAAAATGATATATTAAATAACTATTTCGTTAAGCCAAAGTTAAGCTAATCTTTTATTATTACATTTTTTTATTTAATTTTTATATTCCCACTAGCGGGCCCGGCAGACGTCGTTCTGCCCGGTAAACGCAATGTATGTACGTATGGTACCTATACCGACAGCAGCGCCACCTAAATAAAAATAAAAAATAAAATAAAAAAGCCATTTATTCTACTACCAATATACACTTTAAAAACACATTAATTCGTTCATAAAATAATTTATACTTTATCCAAACATATTTCATAATTCATCTAAAAATTGGTAATTCCTAATAGTAATTTGAACATTTGATTTAGTTTATTATCTTTCTGTTGTACTATACAATTATTTACATATAATAATAGCTTATTTAGGTAGTAGTCGCCTCTTTGGCGTAGGCCTCCCCCAAATCTTTCCATAAATTTCGATCCCGAGCAGCACGCATCCAATCTGTCCACAAGTATGATTAAATACATCTCTCCATCGCTTTTTCTGCCGCCCTTTCCTTCTTTTCCCATTCATTGGAATCCATTCCGTTACTTTCTTCGTCCACCTAGCATTGTCCATCCTACAGATGTGACCTGCCCATTTCCATTTCATAAGCCTTATTGTTTTAGTTATATCTGGTAGCTTTGTGTACGTTCTGATTTTTTTGTTGCTTACTTTGTCCATTTTATTTATACCTAACATACTTCTCTCCATTTTTCTTTGACAAATAGCTAATTTTTCTTCATCTTTCTTTCGTAATGACCAAGTTTGACAACCGTACGTTAAGCATGGAAGGATCACTGTTTCGTAAACTTTTTTCTTAGTTCCTAGCTTTATTTCCTTATTTTTCATGATCTCTTTCAAGCTCCAGTACTTTTTCCATGCCAACGCGATTCGTCTCTGAATTTCCCCTTCTGTTGTACTTTGAAAGGATACGGACCGGCCAAGGTAGACATATTCTGTCACATACTCTATTACTTCACCATCTATTATTATATCCTGTTTGCACCCATTAGTTAATATTTTTGTCTTAGATGCATTTAAAGACAGGCCGACATATTTGCTCTCTCTCGCTAACTCATTTACCATTTTACTTAGGTCTGTAGCATTTTCAGCGAATACTATAATATCATCAGCAAAGCGGAGATGGCTAAGGTATTCTCCATAAATTTTCAAGCCTTTCTCCTCCCAGTCCAAATTTGCAAAAATGGTTTCCAGTACGGCGGCGAACATTTTTGGAGACAAGGGATCACCCTGTCTCACACCTCTCATGATAGGAAATAATGTGCCTTCCTTCTCTAGCCTTACCTTGGCACAGCATTTTGAGTATACGCTGCGAAGTAAATTGATATATTTAACATTTATACCTTGTTTCGCAAGAGCCTTCAAAATAGCGCATGTTTCAGAGAGTCGAAAGCTTTCGCATTGTGGAAAAGTTCTTCCGAAAGCCCGCTTGTTCGCGAGGTTGGTTATCGTCTAAAGTTTTTGTTAGTCTATTTAATAATATTTTGGAAAATACCTTGTACAGATTTGACATGAGGCTGATCGGACGATAATTTCCAAGGTCACTTCTATCCCCTTTCTTATGCAACAATACTATTGTAGATTTTGACCACTGCTCCGGGGTCGATTCGCATGCAAGCATATTGTTGAATAACATTTGAAGGGGTTTTAGTAGGGGCCATGCAAGAGATTTCAATACTTCGTTAGCTATATTGTCATCACCAGACGCCTTGTCATTCTTTATTGATTGTATTGCGTATTCTATCTCAACCTGGAGTATAGTTTGTGGTTGTGTTATAATGGAGTCATTCTCTAGGTAAGAACATGGTGGTTCCATTTGGATGCTTCCACCGGTTGCGTAGAGATCCTTGTAGAAATTTGTTGCCTCATTAATTATCTGTGGGCGTTTCGTCAACACATAGCCTGACCTATTTCTCAAATTTGGAGTCCACTCAGTTTTATATCTTAGCGCAGCGCCACCTACTATAGTATAATTATTATGATTACCTACATACGAGTTCCTAATTACTTCTCCTGTTGTGGATACATTTGTGCTGGCTTAGATGTTGTAATTCCTAATTCCATATGGTTCCATTTTTTGCACTAGGGCAGGCCTGTCTCACTCGTGTAGGTATCGAAAACGCAAGTACGTGCGGCGGCCGTCCCAGAGGGGCTTGGATAATAAATCCAATCACAAATTATAAAGTAATATGTAGATACATACAAGCAAATCCAATAGGGGCTCACGAGCGAGCAGTGACGCACACGCGAGCTTTGTTCTATTACCTACTTCACCGATTAGACCGATGCAGATGCGATGTTTTAAAAATGGAGAAACCCTATTGTTTTTAAATCTGTGGGAGAAACAAAAAAAGGCAAAAAAATACTGTGCAATGCAGTGTTTAACTGTTTAAACAAGGATCGCAAATCCAAATACTTTTTTGAGGCTTGCTTAGGACGCTGAATGGTAAAATTATGAAATTATCATTCATGTCATGATAGGTATACTAAGTAGAAATATGTTTAATACCTAGGTAGATACTTAAGTTACGAAAATAAGTGGGTAGGCACGTAGGTAGGTATACTAGGTTGGTGTAGGTATTATTCTTCCACGAATTTAGGAATTTCTAATGTTTGAGATCGACGATCTGCTTCGTTATAAGTACCCACCCACCTTGTTAGCGACGTCATTACAGAGAAAAATAACACGCGCAAGAAATACCATGAACAGTGGACACCACGTGCAAACGGGGGTCAATTCGCTCGCGCGGTTAGAGTTTTCTCACGACACCAATCGCAGCAGCGGCCGCCTCGAGCGGTCCCAGCGGCCGATATGTAGTTTGTACCTATATTTGTAATAAATCTGTCAATTTAAAAATTTCAATGATAGGTTTGGGAGCTCTGGTAGCTATGCCAGTGGGCTGGGCAGCGTTTGTTGCCAGTGATGACTTACGGAGCAGACACGTCGCTTACTATGAGCCTCATAGAAGGCTCAAGGTCACCCAAAGATTAATGGAGAGGGCTACGCTCGGAGTCTATGAGATCAGAAATGATGAGATCCGCAGGCGAACCAAGTAACCGACACAACTCGAAGAAATGTAATGTAACTTATGTAACTAAAGTGGCAGTGGGTGGGGCACACACAATCGCTCGTAGAAATGACAACGGCCGTGGATGTGGGTAGCGCAAAACTGCCATTGTAGAGATCCTTGGGGAGGCCTATGTCCAGCAGTGGATGTCTTTCGGCTGACATGATGATGATTATGATGATACATAGTTTAGGTACCTACCTACATATCGATCTTCTTTTTATTGCTGGGAAATCTTCATAGAATCGCTGAGCCAAATCTTCATGGGGCGAGCTTGCGGCAAGCTTCGCAAGCCAGGCCTGGCTTGCGAAGAGACCGCCATTGTGGAGGTCCTTGGGGAGGCCTATGTCCAACAGTGGATGTCTTTCGACTGGATGATGATTATGATGACACATAGTTTAGGTACCTACCTACATACTTACCTAAATATCGATCTTCTTTTTATTGCTGGGAAATGTTCATAGAATCGCTGAGCCAAATCTTCATAGGGCTCTTCATAGCTTGCGGCAAGCTTCGCAAGCCAGGCCTGGCTGGCTGGTAAACAAGTACAGTAGCCAACACATCAGACTATACCTTTTTGTTGCAAAATAGCTCCTATTACAACCGCATAAGATGCCGCAGTGTTTACCTTGAATTGTCGTCGTCCGTACCTAATAAAAAGGTCGTTCCCAATATGGCTAAGTACAAGGTACCAAGTTAACATTATCAGTGATTATCGTGTGTTTCTGCTGAGTGGTGACGTGTTTATGCATTAGTATGTATGGGATTCAGTGATTCGTTGTCATAAATACTTACTCTACTCGGCCTACTCCAGTGTTGTAGTTGAGCGGTACCGCGGAGGTCGCGCGTCAATGTCGTTCCTCGGCATCGTAGTTTTCCTAGTATTTGTCACTTAAATTCGCTATTTGAATAAGTCCATTGCTTAAAATATATAAAATTTAGTTTATGTAACATGGTTACGTGCTTGCAAGAAAATCATTAGGCCTATTTATTAGGTACTTACCTGTCAATTGTGTATCAAGATCGGAGTCTTGGAAAAGTGTGTGCTTCTTTACTTGATTTTGTTAAGGTTGGAGATTTTATTTAAATTTTAATTATGTTAAATAACATAAGTTTTTTATGTCTAAATAATTTTATGTTAGAGGTACCTACTGAGCATTATCCTTTCATTCCACATACTTACCTATATCAAACAATACATTTTTTTAAATAATTGCCGTTTAATTAGGAACTGACCAAAATGTTATTGGCGAAGGAATACCTACTTAGGCTATAGTTATGAATAAAAATATTAACTGTAATAACATTTCAAAACATGAATGACTTCATTAGGTAGATCATTCTCGTTATTAACAATTTTCAGGGACTGTTTTCAACCCGTAACCTACCAAAAATACAATAAAAGGTTGACATTTTATAAGTACGATCAATAAACCATAGAATAAATAATATACTACATTAAACTAAACAATGGTAGGTACCTACATTATGCTAACACTACCTACATTTTAGTCGAGTAGGTAGGTAGCTACGGAGATAGTAAGTAACAACAATAAAGTTTTAAAGAACTTCTCTAGCTAGGTACTTACCTAACGTACGTATAAAAGAAATGGCTAAGTACAGTAAGATACTTCATCCTAGCACAGAATAAAGATCCTAGCTTTTGTTATAAGCCTGTAATATCAGGTACCTACATACACTACTACTACGATATAATAATTACTATAACAATATAATTAGAATAACTGTTATAAACATTAGAATTACTATTTTAATAATTTCCTACTAAGTACCTACTAGGTATTTCAGGACCGATTTTGATGAAAATTTATAGACAGCATGGACAAACTAATTAACAAGTAGGTAGGTACTTACCTATACTCAGGTTATCCGTGGTAGAGATAATTTTATTGTAACTTTCATAAGAGCCTTATCAGGGCCTTAATAAATGTGTTTTATGTTGAAGTATGGTGTACACACGGCCACAGATCAAGCTACTCATTTTTGTTCCAAAATAGCGCCTATTACAAGCGCATAAGGAGGTGTGTGTAGCTTGATCTGTGGCCGTGTGTACTTAATGTCAAAGTGAGTATGTTTAAAGGGGTAAATCTTTCATGCTGTAATGATTTTTAGCATAGAGATAGCTTATAGACCCCAGATTAACATAGGCTATGTGGCGGAAACTAGTCCATTACCTACCAGAATACCCATTTTACACCTAAACCGCTGAACCGATCATGATGATTTTTGGCACGCATTGTCAAAGTAGCCTATGATATGGAGAAGGACAAGGCTACATTAGATATATCCCGAGAACGGTGAAACCGCGTGAAACACAGACAGCAAGTGAGCTATAAATCTAGTTTAGTACAATATAATATAGGGAATAAGTAGGTACCTACTTAAATAAGTGAAACAATCCAAAGTTACCTATCAACTTATCTAAAAAAATAACTTATCTATGTTTAAAAATTAGGTGCTTATATATATATATATATGTATATATAGGTTTTTAATGGTCAATTTTCGGCTATTTGCTTAAATAACTTCAAACTATTTAAAATTGAGATTCTCACAACGAGCCCTTTCATTTTATATGTCACACACACGATATAGTTTGCACAAGTTTATTTTTCATTTTCTTATTTAAAAGTGGCTGTTTGAAATTAAATTAACGATTAAAACGTGGTTTTTAGGGTTCCGTAGTTCACGTCTGAAACCCTTGTAGTTTCGTCATGTCCGTCCGTCCGTCCGTCCGTCCTCGGCTTACCTTCCAAACTGAAAAAAATCATGAAGGTAGGTAGTCCATGTGATGAACTTTAAAGGAAAACTATAACGGCTTTGTTAGTTCAGGACTTGGCAGGTTTTTTTCATTCTACGTTTATGGGTGTACGGTTTAAAAACTACCAAGAACGCCTACCTTTATGTTAGGGTTGCTATCCGTCTAGGTTTCCCCGGATTGGTCCTATTTTAGAGTTCGTCCAGGGAGCGTCTGGGAAGTGTTTCATTAGCATAAAATAAATTTAAAAGTTGATTTATAACAATTAAAACAAATTTTATTGAGTAACTTTAAATAAAAAAATATTTATATGTCCGGGCGTAAAACTTAAAAATCCGGGGTTATACGCTTGTCGTTTCAGGTCCTTAGTAGTAGGTATTCCTCAGAGATTAGAATATCATATACGCACCTAAGTGTTGTGTAAAGTTGTTATTCGGCATCGTAAACGTTGTTGTAGATACCGTACCGAACTGTTATTCCTAGCTTAATGATTAGGGTCGTAAACATGGGTTAAATCTATCTATACTTATAATACAATCTACGCATTAGATAACAGTAATCCATAAAACTAATGCAAGTTATATGTGAGAGAGCGGCTATCTAAATCACGCGGTAGGTACCTACCATAATTAATTATTATTGTAGGTATCTAAGGTTATCAATATCAGTTAGTATAGTATCTTTCCAATCACGCGTAAGCAAATGATACCGGGCATACATAACAGAGATGATAGTAGGCCTATGTAACATCGTGCACAAACGTAGGTATATGCCTCAAAACGAATGTGCCAGGAATGTCACAAAATGGAAAATAAAATAAGCGTGTAATTTAATAGTAGGTAACTACCTAATATACGATAATTTATTAGACGGGTGAAAGTGTATAGGACATCATCATATCCTTTTTTCTTTGTATCATTCAAAATCCAATAAGTCCGGACGACTCTCGCGAGATAGATCACAAAACAACGGCGCTCACAATAATATGGTGACGTGACATATACCTAATCGGGAGAGTCATATTTCATCGCTATCGTACATACATAATAATAGCGGGTCAGCATGCTAATTAAAACAATATTAACGTCGTCCATCTGGGCGGGTATCTATACCTATACTGTAGTCTGCTACATGCTACTACTTGAAATAATCTATACTATTTATTTTTTATAAGCTTGTGCCCGCAAAGCTTTGAATGGAACTTACTCGTTTAGTCCTTTTTATCTAATGGTTGGAGAGCGCACTGTAGTAAACCCTACCTCATAAGGTAACAACATGGGACTAGTTTCTGGTGGTGTATAGTAAAAAAATACTCTTAAAAAAACAGGGTTGCGTGGGCGCAACCTGGAGGGTTTTGTGGAATGGGCAGTTAAGAGGTCCCTTTTTTTGGTGCTTTTTACCTCATCGAGTAACAACTAGAGACCTAGCCTATTCGATAGAAGTCATCGAAAAACGTATAAAAAAAGTTGGTTGCCTCATCCTATCCTGGCACTTTCTGAAATCGGCCAGATTTTAGGGGGCTGAAAAATGACCGATTTTACCTCATCGAGTAACAAGATGCCACTAATGCCATTCGATAGCTTAGATAAGCCCGATGATAAAAATATAAGGTTGCGTGACCTCAGCCTGGAGGATTTCCTAGTCGGCCAGGTTTTATGTCGGATTTACGAAGACAAAATTTAAGGAAATCGTCTATAAAACAATGAATTTCACAAAATTTCAATGGTTTAACTGTATGAAAATGGCTATGATACATATTTGAGTTCATACAAAATCAGTCAAGTGTGTGTCGGACCACGCATTCCATAAAATTTCATATTTTACAGATTTTTGAAATCTTTAAAATGAGCGACCCTACCTCTTCGAGTTACAAGATTTCAATAATGCCATCCGATAGCTTAGATAACCCCGATTATAAAAACATAACGTTGTCTGCCCTCACCCTGAAGGATTTCCTAGTCGGCCAGGTTTTATGTCGGATTTACTATGGCAAAATATATGGAAGAAATGCAATTAAATTCACATTATTTCAATGGTTTAACTTAATGACGATTGTTTGATACTTATTTGATTTCATACAAAATCGGTCAAGTGTGTGTCGGACTACGCATCCCATAAAATTTCATATTTTACAGATTTTTTAATGCTTTAAAATGAGCGACCCTACCCCTTCGAGTTACAAGATTTCAATAATGCCATCCGATAGCTTAGATAACCCCGATTATAAAAATATAACGTTATCTGCCCTCACCCTGAAGGATTTCCTAGTCGGCCAGGTTTTATGTCGGATTTACTATGGCAAAATATATGGAAGAAATGCAATTAAATTAACATTATTTCAATGGTTTAACTTAATGACAATTTTATTGTTTTGATACTTATTTGAGTTTATAGAAATGCCGTCAAGTGTGTGTCGGACCACGCATCCCATAGAAATTCATATTTTACAGATATTTGAACTCAGGTAGGGTTGCTTATTTAAAAGTATTTTATTTATATTATTTTAGCGTTGCTTCGAGTAACAAGATGTCAATAATACCATTCGATAGTTTAGTTAGATTACTCCGATAATAAAAATATAAGGTCACCTACCCTCAGCTTGGAGAATTTCATATTTAGCCAGGTTTTAACTCGTTTTTACTAAGGCTAAATGTACATTATTTCAATGGTTTAACTCTATGATAATTGTTTTTATACGTATTTGAGTTCATGTATCAATATTTTTTTACCCAAACCTAATTTACACAACATAGTTTTAATCAAGAAAGGGGCCGTTCAAGTATTACGTAAGCACTATGGGGGGTAGGGTCTTTGTTTTGCTTATTTTGGATGACATGGGGGTTAGGGGAGTCTAGATGTTGATTACGTCATCGGTAGTTATTTACTTTTTTACACAAATGGCAACCCTCACATTGTCTATGCTTGAAAACGAAACGCATTTTCGGGGATTCCCGCAAATATAAACGCATACGTATTTTTAATTGAAAAATGTTTACGTAAGCATGGGGGAGGGGGTAAGAGCTTTGCTTACTTTTCCTGCAAGGGGGATGGGGGGGTAAATAATTGTAAGAAATCTGCTTACGTAATATTTGAACGGCCCCAAATTGAAAGAAGGAAAAATTGCGAAAAGCATATTTTTTTTGTTACATTATATAATAAAAATATTTTTAATAATATTAAACTTACGACCCCTTTCCTCATGTACATGTAGAGGTATTAATTTTAAATTATAATATCAAATACTCAGGTCTATTATACCTTTAAAGCTGTAACAAAATAAAACTTCTATGTCAACGCAATCAAAAAGCAATTTAAGCCGCATATTTTGAAACTCGCAACTACTCGCAAGGGAATCAAAACCTTTAATCTGTAGGTCGGAAGGATACTTTCAATCGACCTAGAATCTTGAAATTTGGCATGAAGCAACATTTTATAGCACAAAAAAAAATCGAAAACCTTAAATTTTAAGTTACATCACATGACTTGTCATAATTTTTTTTTAAATAATTATAACCTTTTCCTCATGAACGCTTAGAGGTATCAAGTTGAAATGCATATCAAATACTTAGGTCTAATTGCCATTAAACTGTAAAAAAAACGAATTTTTAAGTTAACGCAGGTTTTTAGTTATTTAAGAAAATAAGCGAATCCCCACTTCTCTCTGAAACACTGGACCAAAAATTTTGAAAATAATACAGAAAATAGTTCTTTACCAGAGTAACATAGGAAATTAAGGAACTCTCGATGCGCGATTCAGACTCGCACTTGTCCGGTTTTTGTAAGTTATTGCTATCGGCATTTACAGAATTTGAAAAAAAATTACAGTTTGCGAGAAATCGGTGATTTTTCAAATAATTTATATTATCTTAATCAATCCTGTCTCCGAGAAGGAACAAAAGGCTCTAAGGGGCCAAGTTAGGTTATGGTATTAGAAAAGTCACAAATCGAATAAAAAACCCATACATTTTGATAGGAAATTAATCTATCATACTGTGGTGACATTAGGTATAAAAAAAAAATACCAAACTTCAAATTCATAGTGAATGGGAGATAAACTTTAGCCCTCTTATTCATAAACGCTGTTTAACTAAATCAATTTTATAGTGTCCTCCATCTCACTCTTTCGATCACCATACGTCACTTGTCAGATAAATATCCAAAATATCCTACAAAGATAAAGATAAAGACTACGGAATTTTAACTAATCATTAATAAATTGTAAGTAACTTTTTTACGAATAAAAAGCCGCAAGTTTATAGCCCCAGTGGTTTAGGCTCTCCTTTAATAAATCAGTCAGTCAGAAGATATGTAGATATAAACTTTCGTAAGCCATTTTTTTGGAAAGGACTAAAGTTGATAGCCTCTGATGGCTGCTTCAACCTCACTGGACAAATTTGTAAATTTAGGTACTTTAATTTAAACTATATTGGGTAAATAAACTGTGATAAAATACTAAACTCTATGCTATGCTTGGTCGAGAACTCTACAATCTACAATATTTCGAAGATTTTGGAAGTATATTTATTGAATATGACGGATAATGAAAAAGTTTATTTTCAGCCAGAAAACTATCACCTAGAGTTAAACGTTGTAAATTTAATAATATTTAAAGTTGTATTTAGTTATTCTCGGAATAAACATGAAAAATCATCATCAATCATTCAACTTGGATGCGGCTATTGATGAAACTGAAAATAGTACTATTATCATACTTCGACTTTCTCACAATAGTTGAATTAATTAACACAAACTATAAGTATATTATTTTAATAATAATACAGCTTAATTTAACTTGATTACTTATGTGCAAGTTCATCACAGGTTGGATGAAAAATTGTTTAAATGTATATAATGTACCATAATAAGATACATTGGAACAAGAACTCTAGATTAAAACTATTTTGGGTAACCAATCTGCTATGAAAACTTGCTATGCATGGTGTGATCTCACACTTGACAGCATTTTTATAAACTCAAATAAGTATCAAACAATCGTCATTAAGTAAACCATTGAAATAATGTGAATTTAATTGCATTTCTTCCATATATTTTGCCATAGTAAATCCGACATAAAACCTGGCCGACTAGGAAATACTTCAGGGTGAGGGCAGACAACGTTATGTTTTTATAATCGGGGTTATCTAAGCTATCGGATGGCATTATTGTGGTCCGACACACACTTGACGGCATTTCTATAAACTCAAATAAGTATCAAAACAATCGTCATTAAATTTAATTGCATTTCTTCCATATATTTTGCCATATTAAATCCGACATAAAACCTGGCTGACTAGGAAATCCTTCAGGGTGAGGGCAGATAACGTTATATTTTTATAATCGGGGTTGTCTAAGCTATCGGATGGCATTATTGAAATCTTGTAACTCGAAGGGGTAGGGTCGCTCATTTTAAAGCATTAAAAAATCTGTAAAATATGAAATTTTATGGGATGCGTAGTCCGACACACACTTGACCGATTTTGTATGAAATCAAATAAGTATCAAACAATCGTCATTAAGTTAAACCATTGAAATAATGTGAATTTAATTGCATTTCTTCCATATATTTTGCCATAGTAAATCCGACATAAAACCTGGCCGACTAGGAAATCCTTCAGGGTGAGGGCAGACAACGTTATGTTTTTATAATCGGGGTTATCTAAGCTATCGGATGGCATTATTGAAATCTTGTAACTCGAAGAGGTAGGGTCACTCATTTTAAAGATTTCAAAAATCTGTAAAATATGAAATTTTATGGAATGCGTGGTCCGACACACACTTGACTGATTTTGTATGAACTCAAATATGTATCATAGCCATTTTCATACAGTTAAACCATTGAAATTTTGTGAAATTCATTGTTTTATAGACGATTTCCTTAAATTTTGTCTTCGTAAATCCGACATAAAACCTGGCCGACTAGGAAATCCTCCAGGCTGAGGTCACGCAACCTTATATTTTTATCATCGGGCTTATCTAAGCTATCGAATGGCATTAGTGGCATCTTGTTACTCGATGAGGTAAAATCGGTCATTTTTCAGCCCCCTAAAATCTGGCCGATTTCAGAAAGTGCCAGGATAGGATGAGGCAACCAACTTTTTTTATACGTTTTTTGATGACTTCTATCGAATAGGCTAGGTCTCTAGTTGTTACTCGATGAGGTAAAAAGCACCAAAAAAAGGGACCTCTTAACTGCCCATTCCACAAAACCCTCCAGGTTGCGCCCACGCAACCCTGTTTTTTTAAGAGTATTTTTTTGCTATACACCACCAGAAACTAGTCCCATGTTGTTACCTTATGAGGTAGGGTTTACTACAGTGAGTAGTTATTAGTTTTTCTTAGTATGTATATTTTGAACATGTAAATATTTCTTGGGAATTAATCAGTAATTATAGACTAATATATTGTCAATAATAATTAATTTACTTACTCGTATGTACCTATAGCCTGACATTATAGGATAACAAGCAATAGATGCTTGATGCTCAACTTTGGGCAGCCATCTAGGCGAGTACTTACTTAGTACTAATAAAGTAACGAACCCTCAGCGTACGCTGGACCATACCTCGCTCGGTGCATACCCTACCTATCCTACACAACACCGTTTTCAATCATAAACGTAGGTAGAGATGAATGATACAATGGTATATTATAATACATTTTTTATGAACCTCGAACTGAAGAATATTAGTGGGCATGCATGCATTATCACTTCGTTCCCCTCTGTCAATGTACCTACAAGTCCACGCCACAGTAGACACGCGCGCGGTCCTATGCGTACTATAAAACTAGTTGCAGCCGCACTGCTCACTAGCTAGACTAAATCTAGTAGTGCGGCCAACTCGACGTCCTATAAAATAGGGGATGGAAATTTGTGTGAGGCTCTCCGCAAAATTAGTACAGAAAAAAAAGTTACCGTGTAAAATAGTTAGGTAAATAGGTAGTTGTAGATAGAGGTAGGTAGGTATATTTAGTTAGGTCCCAGTTGTTCTCAGGGCAGGTCAACGTCTACCGGGTCAGCTAGTTTTACAATAAAAGGCTTACCTAGATCCCAACAAGAAACAGTGTAATTTGTTCCAATAATTTCAAGACCTCTTCTGATTTTCAAACTGAATTATTTGAAAAACTTTTTATTATAATATTGATGAAAGAAATGTCAAATTTAGTTTTCGCCAACCACCTTAAGTGTGAATTTTGTAGTGACGGACGATTGTTTTTGTGTGGGAGCCTGAGAAAGTACCTAATAAATGACATGACAGACAGTTCTGATTCTGACTTCTGTATTGGGAAAAACGCTATGGCATCTCCCGGAGGGGTCTGCGGGTGGTCGTGTTGCTTTATGGCGCACATTACAGAGTTGTGAATATTGTTGTATGACGTCGTTCACACTATAGGTTCATGTCTATGTTTGGTCCCTTAGGAAAAGGAACCCTAAAAAATCAATATCGATGTACATTTTTTTACCCAATAGATGACATGGCGTAAACTAGATACTTACAATACCTACTTGCCGACTAGTGTGGGAGCTTTTTTAGTATGACGTCACTATAAAGCAAGCACCTACTAAGTCTGGTGATCACTAAGGGTACTGTCCGAGTCCCGCTTGGAAACTTATTGATGTACCTAATCGTAATAATTTTTTACCATTTTTTATACATATATGTAGGTAGTTAAGTACTGAATGTTTGAAATTGATCATCATCATCATGTCAGCCGAAAGACGTCCGTCTCTGCTCCGTAAGTCATTACTGGCAATATTAATACTAATTAAAGAGGCTCTAAAATGTTCGCAAGAGATCTATCTGTTGGGCAGAGCCAATTGACGAAGCTGAAGACTGAGGATGGCAGTATTGTCACGTCATAACCTAAGCTGCTGGGAGAGATCGAGAAGTTCTACGGACAGTTCATGACAACGCTGACTGCGTTGTCATGTCATGTCATGTTGTCCTGACGATTGCCATCCTTCAGATCCCAGAGCAAGGCTAACCCGACACTACTCTGAAGACATCCCAGACGTCAGCCTGTACGAGATTAGAATGGTTCTCAAACAACTCAAGAACAACAAGGCGCCTGGTTGGGATGGAGTCACATCTGAGCTTTTGAACGTATTCCAATCATTAGGGCCCTCTAAAAGCTTTTTAATTCCATCATACTTAAAGGCCAGACGCCGCAAGCATTATGCTCAGAATTACAGACCCATCACAATGCTGAGCCATGTTTACAAGTTGTTCTCGAGAGTCATTACGAACTCCAGGTGTGACGACTTCCAGCCTCCCGAACAAGCCGGTTTCCGAAAAGACTTTAGCACCATAGACCACATACACACGCTGCGGCAAGGAGACCGAGAAGTATAACCAGCCATTATGCTCAGCATTTGCGGACTATGAGAAAGCCTTTGATTCGATGGAAACCTGGACCGTGCGAAGAGACCTCAGTCTCTTCAAAGGTGCCAAATCGACTATCAGTATATCGAGGTGTAAAGTGTATGTATGAATGTAAGAAGGTCACGCGCCATGTCGGTCCGACTCCAGGACCTGACCTCGAAACCTATCCAACTGCAGCGATGTGTGAGACAGGGAGACGTGATATCTCCGAAACTGTTCACCGCTGCTTTCGAAGATGTCTTCAGGCTTCTGGAATGGAACGGATTTGGCATCAATGTCAATGGCGAGTACATCACCTACGTACGTACCTTCGATTTGCCGATCATAATGCAGCGTTTGGGATGCTACATAATATCTTCTCGTCCCAAATACGGCAGTGTCTCAAATCGAAAGTCTTCGACTAGTGTGTATTGCCAGTAATGACTTGAAATTCATAGAACAATTAAAATTACATTATTCGCATATTGTCATTATTGAGGCCTTGAGGGCCCGAAGGATGGGGAGCATTTTCCGCAAACGCATCAATCAGCTTGGTCATCCAAAGAGAAAACGCTATCAGCCTTCTGGGAACCTTGTTGATCGGCAGCAGCGGCCGCCTCGAGGATTTTTTTATGTAGATTTTATTTTGTTGAAAATAAATTATATTGACAAGAAGTATTAAAATTTTCCTTTCTTTCAGGAATATTTCTAAAAGCAACAATGTCGGCTTTCAACGTAGTTTTGGGCTGTATAATGGCAATTCTTATTATACTGTTCTCAATCAGTTCCATAGCAAGATATTATATTAAGGTATGTTACCCTAGCATGTTAGGTTGGCTAGCATGACTCATTTGATATCATTATTATATATAATAGTGGTTAGATAATGTCTAAAGGTCAAAATAGATTTAAGGTGAACGCACACTAAGTCGAACCGAACGCGTCGAACGAGTCGAACGAAATTAATTTTAGAATTTTTTATATGAAATCCTATGAAACCTCGCACACCTGCCCTCGTAGAATCGGCGGATATGTGTGCGAGGCCTGCTTGACTTCGATTCGTTCGACGTGTTCGGCTCGTATAAGTGTGCGTTCACCTTTATACGATACCAATATGTGAAGAAGCAGGTACTTACGTAGGTACTTATTGAGTGTTTTCAACGTATCTATTTTTCTTAACCAAATGGGAAGGATGAGTAAATAAGTTCGACGTCTGAGTTCAATGTCATATCTCATTATTCGATTTTTTTTTCAACTTACACAACATACATGACGTAATCAAAAATTACCAGGAAGCACTGTGTTTCTACCTGAACTTAGGTAACAATGTTGAACCCTTCACCTTTTTTGTTTGATCACATTTTTTTTATATTTTTATTTATTTTATGGTAGGTAACTATTTTAAATGGGATGGTTTATATTTCAATATATATATATATATATTAAATATCAAATATGTTGTACATTTAATGCTTTTTATGATTTTTAATTACCAGTGGAACCACTAAGAGTAGATAATTTGATGCTGTGAAACTATGACGTCATACTGTAATATTTCATACAAAATTCCATATAAACTATCGTTTTGACATTTATTAAAAAGTTGCTGATTTGATATGTCAGTCAACTACCCTATTCTATTGGTTAATAATATGACAGCGATGACATTAGATAGGACATTAGAATCGGGTGCTGGTTTGTTATGTTACATAACCCACACACACGTTTCACCACTACCTACATATATGTAGGTAGTGGTGAAACAAATAGGAAAATAGTGTCTGAACGAAGCTTCGGCTTCGGACTTCAAAACCCACCTTCGGGCTTCTTTTGGCTAAAGCCGAAGGTTTCTAGCAAGCGCTGAAATTGAACGAACTGTTGACAAGTAACTTGTCAACAGTTCGTTCAATTTCAGCTTCTATAACAACATGCAACTTGTCACAAGTTGCATGTTGTTATATACAGTCAATGTAAACCTTCGACCTTCGGCCGGACGATACAAATAAATCCCATCTCTGACGCAAGTGTGCATCATGATGACACGATCATTATGATAGGTATTATGTTTATCATCAGTAAAGTTATCCTAGTTATTGCACGTTGACATGACACCAAAGAAGACAAAATAATATTATTATACCTACCAGCTGTCCCGCCGTTTCACCCTTGTCCCTAGGATAAAAGTAGCCTGTACTAGGCTGTACAATAGGTACAAACGGCCACAGATCAAGCTACACATTTTTGTTGCAAAATAGCTCCTATTACAACCGTATTAGGTGCCGCAGTGTGTAGCTTGATCTGTGGCCGTGTGTACCATATTAGTATTGTATGGGTGGGTGACAAATTTTACCAAGATTGTTTCATATTACAAGTAGACAGAAGTTTTTTTATTAGTAGGTAGTGTGATAATAATAAACTTAATCCTACTAATCCTACTTCCCGGACATTTGAGTGGATTTGATTAACTTAAAACACAGGTAGGTAGACCATACCCCGAAATAACATACTTAGGGGAAGGGCTGTGAAGGCTAAAGCGGGCACCAGCCTAAAGCAAGTACCCATTTCAAAATCATCGCTTATGAACTCCACGCGGTCTCTTGTTCCATTGGCCGTAGTTACCTACCCCCCGTACCGCCTCAGTCCGAGGCCCGTGTGCGAATAACAATAAATTGTAATTTTGATGTAAAACAACGAAGGTATGTAGAGTAATCCTACATAATATTATAAATGCGAAAGTTTGTGTGTGAGTATGGATGGATGTTTGTTACTCTTTCACGCAAAAACTACTGAACGGATTTGGATGAAATTTGGAACACAGATAGTTTATAACCTAGATTAACACATAGGATACTTTTTATCCCGGGAAAACATAAGATCCCTTGGGAACGCTGGTTAAACCGCGGGGCGGAATCTAGTGTTATTATATAGGTGTGTTATGCTGTGCTTATTACTTTACTATTTTAAATAAGCTAGATCAAATTATCTGGGGGTACGGCAGTTACCCCGCCAAGTCAAGCAAAACAGCGGCACGGCCGTACCATCCTTTTCTCGAGGCAGTTATATTTTTCACTACATATTAACCTTAATTTACATCTTCAAAACACGGACAATACAATAATATGGCGCTGGTCTGATGATTGATGGAGATGAATAAAAAACAGCTTGCCCTTAAATTTTGTTTAATGATCAACATAGAACATAGCACACTTGTAGGTATCATAGTGATGTTCAGTGAGAGGATAGTCGTGGTCAGTTAATGGGTGAATTCGTGGGGGACAGCTACTACCAGCTACAGCTACTACAGCAGCCTACCTACCTGTAATAATAGGTTGGGGAAAAAGTTTCTTCGCATTTTTTAAGAAAATTCAAATCATTTTTTAATATAGTTTATTTACATTTAACTAAAGTATGTAGGTACCATTTTGTTCGATAACTTTTTGCCATCTTGTAGAAATTTTGGGACATCTGATCAAAATACCGCAACCAGTGGTTTTGGCAGTCCTCTCGTGATGTTAACCCGACACAGCCTAAAGAATTCAGAAGAGATCGAAACAGGTGGAAATCTGAAGGTGCAAGGTCAGAACTATACGGCGGATGCATTAACACCTCCCAGCCAAACTCTCTTAATTTTTGCTGAGTGGCGTTATCATGATGAAAAACCACACCCCTTCTGTTGATTAATTCCGGCCGCTTTCTCTCAACTTCTTGCCTTAATCTCATCAGTTGTTCGCAGTAGAGTTCAGAATCGATGGTCCTGCCTGATGGTAGCAGCTCATAATAAATAATGCCCTTCCAATCCCACCACACACACAGCATCACCTTGTTGCGAGTTAACCCGGGTTTCGCCACAGTCTGTGAAGCCTGACCGGCCTTTAACCACGACCTTTTTCGCACGTTCTTGTCGTACGTGATCCACTTTTCATCACCAGTTATCAGCTTCTTCAAAAATGGTTCGGTTTCATTTCGTCGTAATAAAGAATCACAAATGAGTACACGGTTCATTAGGTTTCTTTCAGTGAGCTCGTGAGGTACACAAATATCGAGCTTTTTTTGTGTAGGTACCCAGTTTTTTTCAAATGCGCCAAAACTGTTTTGTGGTCAATTCCCAGTTCTTCAGCTACGTCGTAACTACTAATATGCCGATCTTGCTCCACTTTTTCAAAAATGGCATCCATTTTATCCGTAATAGGGCGACCAGAGCGACGTGCATCTTTGACATCAAATTTTCCGGATTGAAAACGCTTAAACCAAATTTGTGCTACTCTCACAGACACTGCACTAGGTCCATAAATATCGCAAATTTTTTTCGCGGCTTGCGTTGCATTTTTACCTTTTTTGTAGTAAAATTTTAAAATGTATCAAATTTCTTCATTAGATTCACTCATCTTGATAGTACGAAAAACAAATGAAAATCACACATTTTCCTAATTTGAATTTGGAATTATGTTCTTTAAAATTTAAACTTTCTAATGATACCTAAACCAGCCAGATACAAATAGTATAACCAAAGAGATTTTATTATAAGTTCATACATACTATAATGCGAAAAGACTTTTTCCCCAACCTAATATATTTTTTTGTTGTCTATGGAGACGTCGCGCAAAAACTAAGATATAATGATATAATAACATTTCAGAAACTACTTAGTAGGTATTATAGTAGTTTATGATACTGTTGCATAATAGGGGTTATTAACTACGAGTGTGAGTTTAAGTACCGAGCCGTAGGCGAGGTTCTTAATAGTATCACACGAGTTTTTAATACCTAATTATGTGCAGTATCATACAGTACTTTATCTAAACTCATATAAATAATGTCATTTAAAAAAATTGAATTTCTACCAACTTTGCAAAAAAAAAAAAAAAAATGCTATTTTTGGTCAAAATGATAAGTGTAGACAAAAACAATAAAATATACAGACACAATAATCATATACTTAATCAAATCCGTGTTGCCAACTCCCAAAAATTCTTACCTCTAAAGTTCAAGTTAAAAAATTTGTGACATTGTCATCGTCAAATTGAATTGATACTGATTGATTATACTATTGATAGGTCCAAAGTGTACTTTAATAGAAAAAAAGTTATTTTATAGCATTATCTTGGGAACAACAACTGTACTATAATGAATCATTATACACGGGTGTGCCTAAAGTGGCTCATTAAAGTACTGATTTTGATTTCATAATAAGAACATTACGATATGAGAGTAGATAAAAATCTTTATTCTACAAAAAATTGTCTGAAAAGAATGAATTAATAAGAGGTAGGTAGTTAGTAGTTGCATACAATAATTGAATAGTTAACAATTTTATTAATATCTACAGTATTTATTCACTAACAAAATCTAACGTGGCTTAATCAAGTCATTAAGTAATTATTCGTAGGTATTTCATTATTCTTTACAACCTTGACATAGCAAGGCCAAAATGATGTGATAAAAGAAAATTTAAAATGACCTAGGTACTTTATTATCTTTCAGTTCACATTATTCGTGAGTTTGTCACTGTTATTCTCATCGGCGCCGATACCATTGATGTTATTGAAACCTTTTGACCCCAAGAACGCATTGTAAGTATTCATTACATAACTAACTACACTTATAAAGGAATATCTTGTGTATATACCTACAATACCTACTTTAAATTGCACAATTGTTAGTTTGATACGTAGGCCATAAAAAACACATTTTGTCGACCGTAATCGTAGGTAGCTATTATATTGCAATAACCGGCAATTTAATACACGTCATTGTGTACCTCGTGATTTTTGAGAACATCACAACTCATTCATAAAAAATATAAACATATTATTTTCTATATGTTCCGCGCCGCGGTTTCACCCGCGTTCCCGAGGATGTTAAAAACATACAAAATTTTATCAAAATTGGTCTAGCCACTGTTCTGTGGGTCTAGCCGTGAGCGTGATGAAGTATCTACCTAAAAAATAAACTCACAATCACAAACGTGTAGTAGGATGGTTCTGTCTGTGGTTTCCTATAGTACCTACTCTGTTCTGTGGGTCTAGCCGTTTGAGCGTGATGAAGTATCTACCTAAAAAATATACTTACAATCACAAACGTGTAGTAGGATGGTTCTGTCTGTGGTTTCCTATAGTACTGGTTGGAGAGCGCACTGTAGTAAACCCTACCTCATAAGGTAACAACATGGGACTAGTTTCTGGTGGTGTATAGTAAAAATATACTCTTAAAAAAACAGGGTTGCGTGGGCGCAACCTGGAGGGTTTTGTGGAATGGGCAGTTAAGAGGTCCCTTTTTTTGGTGCTTTTTACCTCATCGAGTAACAACTAGAGACCTAGCCTATTCGATAGAAGTCATCGAAAAACGTATAAAAAAAGTTGCTTGCCTCATCCTATCCTGGCACTTTCTGAAATCGGCCAGATTTTAGGGGGCTGAAAAATGACCGATTTTACCTCATCGAGTAACAAGATGCCACTAATGCCATTCGAAAGCTTAGATAAGCCCGATGATAAAAATATAAGGTTGCGTGACCTCAGCCTGGAGGATTTCCTAGTCGGCCAGGTTTTATGTCGGATTTACGAAGACAAAATTTAAGGAAATCGTCTATAAAACAATGAATTTCACAAAATTTCAATGGTTTAACTGTATGAAAATGGCTATGATACATATTTGAGTTCATACAAAGTCAGTCAAGTGTGTGTCGGACCACGCATTCCATAAAGTTTCATATTTTACAGATTTTTGAAATCTTTAAAATGAGCGACCCTACCTCTTCGAGTTACAAGATTTCAATAATGCCATCCGATAGCTTAGATAACCCCAATTATAAAAACATAACGTTGTCTGCCCTCACCCTGAAGGATTTCCTAGTCGGCCAGGTTTTATGTCGGATTTACTATGGCAAAATATATGGAAGAAATGCAATTAAATTCACATTATTTCAATGGTTTAACTTAATGACGATTGTTTGATACTTATTTGAGTTCATACAAAATCGGTCAAGTGTGTGTCGGACTACGCATCCCATAAAATTTCATATTTTACAGATTTTTTTAATGCTTTAAAATGAGCGACCCTACCCCTTCGAGTTACAAGATTTCAATAATGCCATCCGATAGCTTAGATAACCCCAATTATAAAAATATAACGTTATCTGCCCTCACCCTGAAGGATTTCCTAGTCGGCCAGGTTTTATGTCGGATTTACTAAGGCAAAATATATGGAAGAAATGCAATTAAATTAACATTTTAATGACGATTGTTTTGATACTTATTTGAGTTTATAGAAATGCCGTCAAGTGTGTGTCGGACCACAATAATGCCATCCGATAGCTTAGATAACCCCGATTATAAAAACATAACGTTGTCTGCCCTCACCCTGAAGTATTTCCTAGTCGGCCAGGTTTTATGTCGGATTTACTATGGCAAAATATATGGAAGAAATGCAATTAAATTCACATTATTTCAATGGTTTAACTTAATGACGATTGTTTGATACTTATTTGAGTTTATAAAAATGCTGTCAAGTGTGAGATCACACCATGCATAGCAAGTTTTCATAGCAGATTGGTTACCCAAAATAGTTTTAATCTAGAGTTCTTGTCCCAATGTATCTTATTATGGTACATTATATACATTTAAACTATTTTTCATCCAACCTGTGATGAACTTGCACATAAGTAATCAAGTTAAATTAAACTGTATTATTATTAAAATAATATACTTATAGTTTGTGTTAATTAATTCAACTATTGTGATAAAGTCGAAGTATGATAATAGTACTATTTTCAGTTTCATCAATAGCCGCATCCAAGTTGAATGATTGATGATGATTTTTCATGTTTATTCCGAGAATAACTAAATACAACTTTAAATATTATTAAATTTACAACGTTTAACTCTAGATGATAGTTTTCTGGCTGAAAATAAACTTTTTCATTATCCGTCATATTCAATAACAATACTTCCAAAATCTTCGAAATATTGTAGATTGTAGAGTTCTCGACCAAGCATAGCATAGAGTTAAGTATTTTATCACAGTTTATTTACCCAATATAGTTTAAATTAAAGTACCTAAATTTACAAATTTGTCCAGTGAGGTTGAAGCAGCCATCAGAGGCTATCAACTTTAGTCCTTTCCAAAAAAATGGCTTACGAAAGTTTATATCTACATATCTTCTGACTGACTGATTTATTAAAGGAGAGCCTAAACCACTGGGGCTATAAACTTGCGGCTTTTTATTCGTAAAAAAGTTACCAATTTATTAATGATTAGTTAAAATTCCGTAGTCTTTATCTTTATCTTTGTAGGATATTTTGGATATTTATCTGACAAGTGACGTATGGTGATCGAAAGAGTGAGATGGAGGACACTATAAAATTGATTTAGTTAAACAGCGTTTATGAATAAGAGGGCTTAAAGTTTATCTCCCATTCACTATGAACTTGAAGTTTGGTAATTTTTTTTTTATACCTAATGTCACCACAGTATGATAGATTAATTTCCTATCAAAATGTATGGGTTTTTTTTTCGATTTGTGACTTTTCTAATACCATAACCTAACTTGGCCCCTTAGAGCCTTTTGTTCCTTCTCGGAGACAGGATTGATTAAGATAATATAAATTATTTGAAAAATCACCGATTTCTCGCAAACTGTAATTTCTTTTCAAATTCTGTAAATGCCGATAGCAATAACTTACAAAAACCGGACAAGTGCGAGTCTGAATCGCGCATCGAGAGTTCCTTAATTTCCTATGTTACTCTAAATATTTAGGTTTTTCTGTAATTAATAGGTAAAGAACTATTTTCTGAATTATTTTCAAAATTTTTGGTCCAGTGTTTCAGAGAGAAGTGGGGATTCGCTTATTTTCTTAAATAACTTAAAAACTATTCGGTATAAATGGTTGTACATTTGCGATTTGCGTTAACTTAAAAATTCGTTTTTTTTACAGATTAATGGCAATTAGACCTAAGTATTTGATATGCATTTCAACTTGATACCTCTAAGCGTTCATGAGGAAAAGGTTATAATTATTTTAAAAAAAAATATGACAAGTCATGTGATGTAACATAAAATTTAAGGTTTTCGATTTTTTTTCTTTTTGTGCTATAAAATGTTGCTTCATGCCAAATTTCAAGATTCTAGGTCTATTGAAAGTATCCTTCAGGTTTTGATTCCCTTGCGAGTAGTTGCGAGTTTCAAAATATGCGGCTTAAATTGCTTTTTGATTGCGTTGACATAGAAGTTTTATTTTGTTACAGCTTTAAAGGTATAATAGACCTGAGTATTTGATATGAATTTAAAATTAATACCTCTACGCGTACATGAGGAAAGGGGTCGTAAGTTTAATATTATTAAAAATATTTTTATTATATAATGTAACAAAAAAAATATGCTTTTCGCAATTTTTCCTTCTTTCAATTTGGGGCCGTTCAAATATTACGTAAGCAGATTTCTTACAATTATTTACACCCCCATCCCCCTTGCAGGAAAAGTAAGCAAAGCTCTTACCCCCTCCCCCATGCTTACGTAAACATTTTTCAATTAAAAATACGTATGCGTTTATATTTGCGGGAATCCCCGAAAATGCGTTTCGTTTTCAAGCATAGACAATGTGAGGGTTGCCATTTGTGTAAAAAAGTAAATAACTACCGATGACGTAATCAACATCTAGACTCCCCTAACTCCCATGTCATCCAAAATAAGCTAAACAAAGACCCTACCCCCCATAGTGCTTACGTAATACTTGAACGGCCCCTTTCTTGATTAAAACTATGTTGTGTAAATTAGGTTTGGGTAAAAAATATTGATACATGAACTCAAATACGTATCAAAACAATTATCATA
Organism: Tethea ocularis; assembly: GCA_963555595.1. NCBI lineage: Eukaryota > Metazoa > Arthropoda > Insecta > Lepidoptera > Drepanidae > Tethea > Tethea ocularis. Next base: position 8,838,851 of record OY741960.1, on the reverse strand, counting down.
GAGTTAAACCATTGAAATAATGTACATTTAGCCTTAGTAAAAACGAGTTAAAACCTGGCTAAATATGAAATTCTCCAAGCTGAGGGTAGGCGACCTTATATTTTTATTATCGGAGTAATCTAACTAAACTATCGAATGGTATTATTAACATCTTGTTACTCGAAGCAACGCTAAAATAATATAAATAAAATTCTTTTAAATAAGCAACCCTACCTGAGTTCAAATATCTGTAAAATATGAATTTCTATGGGATGCGTGGTCCGACACACACTTGACGGCATTTCTATAAACTCAAAGAAGTATCAAAACAATTGTCATTAAGTTAAACCATTGAAATAATGTTAATTTAATTGCATTTCTTCCATATATTTTGCCATAGTAAATCCGACATAAAACCTGGCCGACTAGGAAATCCTTCAGGGTGAGGGCAGATAACGTTATATTTTTATAATCGGGGTTATCTAAGCTATCGGATAGTATTATTGAAATCTTGTAACTCGAAGGGGTAGGGTCGCTCATTTTAAAGCATTAAAAAATCTGTAAAATATGAAATTTTATGGGATGCGTAGTCCGACACACACTTGACCGATTTTGTATGAACTCAAATAAGTATCAAACAATCGTCATTAAGTTAAACCATTGAAATAATGTGAATTTAATTGCATTTCTTCCATATATTTTGCCATAGTAAATCCGACATAAAACCTGGCCGACTAGGAAATCCTTCAGGGTGAGGGCAGACAACGTTATGTTTTTATAATCGGGGTTATATAAGCTATCGGATGGCATTATTGAAATCTTGTAACTCGAAGAGGTAGGGTCGCTCATTTTAAAGATTTCAAAAATCTGTAAAATATGAAATTTTATGGAATTCGTGGTCCGACACACACTTGACTGATTTTGTATGAACTCAAATATGTATCATAGCCATTTTCAAACAGTTAAACCATTGAAATTTTGTGAAATTCATTGTTTTATAGACGATTTCCTTAAATTTTGTCTTCGTAAATCCGACATAAAACCTGGCCGACTAGGAAATCCTCCAGGCTGAGGTCACGCAACCTTATATTTTTATCATCGGGCTTATCTAAGCTATCGAATGGCATTAGTGGCATCTTGTTACTCGATGAGGTAAAATCGGTAATTTTTCAGCCCCCTAAAATCTGGCCGATTTCAGAAAGTGCCAGGATAGGATGAGGCAACCAACTTTTTTATACGTTTTTTGATGACTTCTATCGAATAGGCTAGGTCTCTAGTTGTTACTCGATGAGGTAAAAAGCACCAAAAAAAGGGACCTCTTAACTGCCCATTCCACAAAACCCTCCAGGTTGCGCCCACGCAACCCTGTTTTTTTAAGAGTATTTTTTTACTATACACCACCAGAAACTAGTCCCATTTTGTTACCTTATGAGGTAGGGTTTACTACAGTGCGCTCTCCAACCATACCTACTCTTAATGTAAATACTATATTAACTCTTTACTTTAGGGTTTTATTCTACAAGTAGCGGAAGACAAAAACGGGTTCAGAAGGCCAATTAGACTGGTTTTTGAAACTATATAGGGGCTCTCTAAAAATATATCTAAAGTTATGGAAATAAAGTGGTCTTGTTTAGGTAATAAAAATAGTTGGAATCTAATAAACATTAATTATGTTATTTGTGTAGAATACCAGCGGCTTTACTGAGGGTGACTGCGAGGCTCCTCGGCCTGCGCTGGACTGTGCGTGGGCTGGAGAACATAGACAACAGCAGAGGAGCTGTCGTGCTGCTGAACCATCAGACCGGACTCGATCTTTACAGTGAGATACAATCAGATCCAATCTCGGATACGATAATATCTTTGTTTGTCAGAATAATAGCATTTTCCAAAATTTCAACTTTTTGGTAAATATGTAATCAATCAAACCCATAGTAACGTACACGATCACAGTTGCAGCGACGATCGCACAAAGACTATGAGATATTTAATGGTGAAGTGCGATTTGAAACAAAATTATAATTTTAAACTGTCAGCCTTTTGGAACCTTGCCCTTGATCGGCAGAAGCGGTCGCCTCGAGGATTTTTTTAAATATGTATTATGTAAATAATTAAGACAATAAGTAAGAAAATGATAAAATCCTACTAATATTATAAATGCGAAAGTTTGTGTGTACGGATGTATGGATGGATGTTTGTTACTCTTTCACGCAAAAACTACTGAACGGATTTGGATGAAATTTGGAACAAAGATAGTTTATAACCTGGATTATACTTTTTGTCCCGGGAAAACATAAGATCCCTCGGGAACGCGGGTGAAACCGCGGGGTGGAAGCTAGTAATAAATATTTGCGCGAATTACCGGATAGAGAAACGATAGCCTGTATTTCTATGGATGACCAACGAGATTACAAGTTGAATAACGCAAACAAACAAACTGCGCATATAAAGTCTATGATTGATATCATAACAGAGTAGTTTTCCTGTTGGAAATTATCGTAAAGTAGGCATTATCGCAGCGAAACAACGGAGTGATTGTTTCATCAAACTAGATCATATAAAAATTAAAAAATATAATTTAATTTAATTTAATAGCCAAGGAGGTGGAACAGTGGAATAAGTAGTTAAATGTTTTTATCCTCCTAGTACCTATATCATATTATGTAATTAGGTAAAAGCAATTGTCCAGATATTGTTGTTATCTAATTCATAACAATGCAAAGCGTTATCATCGATGTACAAGTGGCTGAATCGGGTTTTGTTCGTTTCATTTACAGATTCAATCCATAGTTTTAAAATCTCCAAAACATGTTTTTTTAAATTAATTAACGATATGATGCCTCTGGTGGCTTGTACACCCTAACACCCTGTTTATATGTACGCGCGAGTTTGTCGCTATCACTTGCACGGCTAAACAAAGCGGCATTGTACGTGAAATCGCGCACATAATCACCGCGAATTCGCCCCTTCTGAACAGAGTCTACGGACGTGGACAAAACTTTGATGATGTCACGGGAAATATTTGAAATATCTAATATGCTCAGAAAGTTAGGTACACTTGTGCAAACGTTATCAGAGAGGCGGTATACCTTTTTATAGATGCAATGTAAATAATAATGAAATAGTATAGCATAATATAACAAATTACATATCATATTTTTAGTTCTTGCGGTATTATGGCCGTTAATGGCGCGTTGTACTGTGGTGTCGAAGCGCTCGCTACAATACCTGGTGCCGTTCGGCACTGCAGCTTGGCTCTGGGGCACTGTGTTTATCGACAGAGGCGCACATTCGGCTCGGGAGGCCCTTAACAAACAGGCTGAGGCTGTTAGAGACCAAAAGGTAAGACAGACATTGCGATCCGTTTTTGATAGATTATTCAGCTGCAGTGGTTTAGAGGATGGATGGAAGCAGGGGGCCAATTCCGCTGATTAATTTTGATTAGATTACAATTGGATCGCAGCTGAATGATGCAATCATAGTTGAGTTAAAGTTGACGTTCGATCAAGTAGGTATTCCACTAAACATTTGACACATTTGATTGGATTAGAATTGTTTAGAAATATATATACCTACCTAATACGAGCCTTTGTTTATCGACCTTTGTAATAGTGATGTAGGAGGTAAGTACCTGGCGCATGTGGGACCCGGACATTAATGAATGTCGCTATATACATCCATTATGTTTATCTTTGTTATATAAATATTTATCTTCATGCAGATATCTACTACGTAGTTCGTTTGGTCATACATAATATTACTGATTCTCTATTAGAGCTAATCTTTGTGCACGTGATTAGCACTTTTTATCCAAGGAGATTTATATAAGGTACTAGCGACCAATCCCGGGAAAGCAATTGCTCCATTTTGTCATTCTTCCGTCATCGCTCACGCACGGCGGCAACTAGTTTTCCCACTCCCCACCTCTCCGCGCATACCTAAGGCGCAGTACAGCGGTTACGGTCAGACCCTATCTATTGGTAGGTAGCTATTTTTGTTATTTTTCGAGGACACTTACCTTACCTTTTTGTTGTTTTTCATTACACATATAATTATGAGTCAAGCTTTCCGCTCCGCGGTTTCACCCGTGATCCCGTATTTTACCTTCTTAGGTGTTGAATTTTCAAAAATCCTTTCTTAGCATAGTGCATGTCTACGTTTCATGAATCAGTCGGCTTATTGATAAATATGTCCTCAAAACCTCACCCTCTTTAGGCACCCACCGATCAGACAGACCCAACGACAAATTTCGATACTTTTCGGCAATCACTATTTGTTCAACTTTAGAAATCGTGTCAGTGTCACCAGAATACTATTAGGTACGTACGTAGTATATTATTTATTCTATGCTATTAGTTTGTATGCCGATGTCGTGGGCTCGTGCTCTCGTAATGTTATCTAATAAGAAAGTAGATAGGTACCCAGCTAACATTTAAGCGCTAAGAATGGAGCTATAGAAGCCGAGTTCTTGTGCAAAATCAAAACTCATTTATTCAGTTTATGCCCTAATAAGGCACTTATGAATGTCAAATTTACAGTTTTACAATAGACTCTACTGCAAAGAATAGGTACTATTGAGTATTAGGTACAAGAGTTCTTACAATTAATGATATACTTGCCTAGCCAGATTTAACCTCGCTATAACTCCGGATTAGGCTACAAATTTCACAGCTGTAAGATCTCTTTATCTTTCTAAGCTGTCATCGTCTCTATATTAGTATTGTATTTTAGTCAACTAGTCGGCAAACAAATAGGTAGGTATACAGCCCGACGCCGCCGGCGGTATTCTGTATGGTATGGTGGAGGTAATTCCCCAGTGGAGCTGCTCTTCGAGCGACTATCACTAATTATAGGATAAAATTTCTTTATATTCATGTACTAGGTACCTGGATGACCGTTTTTTTTGTAAAATTGCGTTTTCAGGACACCTACATCAATTTTTTTTATGTGCACCGCATATTTAAAACCTCCTATGAAGGTTTTATTAATAAAATTGGACCACCTTGGAGCTACACTGACTGGGGACCAATTCCACAAATCATCATTGTCATCCAATTTCGATTTAGTTAAAGTTCGATTCCAATCCCATTCTAATTTTACTAAGAAATGGTATTCAACTAAATAAAAGAAACCGAACCACCATTGGATTACGATTGGATTGTAATTGTACGTTGTTGCCCTTGGTTACCGAAACGATTCTAATCCAATCAAATGTGTCAAATGTTTAGTGGAATACCACTTGATCGGACGTCAACTTTAACTCAACCATGATTGGATCTCGATCGTTGTCAGATTATTAGTTGAATACGAAAACGTGAAAAAGTCGTCATTCCGCTGCCATCCTATTGTAATCTAATCAAAATAAATTAGTGGAATTGCCCCCCTGATCCTGATCTCTGGCAAAATATATGATATAGAACTATTATTAGATAAAATTAAGGTTGATATTTTATGCTTTACTGAAACCTGGTTAAAGGCTGATATGATGCTTTTTAATGTTAACAATTTCACCGTCGCCAGTGCGTTCAACAGAGTGTCTGCCAATGGTGGTGGATCTATTATTTTACTAAACAACAACATTAAGTTCAAAAATCGTACAGATATATGTAGTCATTCTGTGGAGCGCGTCTGTGAGGTAGCATGTGCAGAGGTTGAAAGCTCCATTATCGTATGTGTTTATAGACCACCGGCTTCTGACTTTTCTTTATTTTATTCTATAATAGAAGTAATTCTTAGTAAACTATTCAGGTCCAAAAAGACATTAATAGTTTGTGGTGATTTCAACATTGACATTCTTGTTAGTTCATCTGAAAGAAACAATTTTATTTCTCTTTTTAAATCTTTTAATATGGATCTTTTGTTCAGTGAACCAACTCGGGTAACAGCCACATCTTCTACGTGTATTGATAACATTATAACAAATGGGAGTGTTCTGGAAAAGACATTAATTAGTGGTATTCGTTCGGATCACTTGGCTCAAGTTGTTAAATTGCCTTTTAAGTGTCAAACTTCACCTGTACATAGAACATTTAGAACAACAACTAAAACCAAGTTAGAGAAATTTAATAATCAATTAGAATTGAAACTCAGTAACACTTCATTTGAATCCGACGATCCTAACAATACATTTAAAACATTATTTACAGCAATTTGTAATGGATTTAATAAATGTTGCCCAGTTAAATCTACTATGGTAAATAATAAATTAAAATTCTGTGACTGGGCAACTAAAGGGCTAAAGGTGAGCAGGGACAACATGTATGAACTTTATCATAAAAAATCGTATACAAATAATGAAGAGTTTCATACATATGTTAGGAATTATTCAAAGATATTCAAAATAGTCTGCAATAAAGCAAAAGCTATGTTCATTGCCAATAAAGTTAGTAACTCAACTAATAAAATCAAAACTGTCTGGAAAGTCATAAATACGGAGACTGGTAAAAATAAAAAGGAAGATGAAACATTCACTCTTAAAATTAATGATAAACTTATCTCTGATAAATATGAAGTGGCTTCGGCTTTCGAATCTTACTTTTCAACGATTCCTACTGAAGCTACTAAGTATCTTGCATCGTCTCCGGTGAAAGCGGAGTGTCTGCTTACAAATAATTTTACTAAACATATTCCAAATTTTTTGTTTAATTTCATTGATGCTAGCGACATTTTAAGCGCTTTCAAGTCTTTAAATTTGAAAAACACAGAAGACTTATGGGGTTTGTCAGTTAAAGTCATTGGCTCAATTATTACTAGTATTGCTCCTATTTTAGCAGGTATTTTTAATCAATGTATTGATAAAGGTTCTTTCCCTGATTTGATGAAACATAGTAAAATCGTTCCCATTTTTAAATCCGGTAGCAAAAATAATCCTTCCGATTATAGACCTATCTCAGTTCTCCCAGCGCTAAGCAAAATCTTCGAGAAAATAATGCTGAATCAATTGTTAGCTCATTTCAACAATAACCAAATTTTACATGAACACCAGTTTGGATTTACAAAAGGGCGGTCTACGACTGACGCCGGAGCTAAACTTTTGAAGTATATTTTCGAAGCCTGGGAGAACTCTCAAGATGCGGTTGGCGTATTTTGTGATCTTTCCAAGGCATTTGATTGCGTAGATCATCACACCCTACTTTTAAAACTTCGACACTATGGCGTTCGCGGAGTGGCACTAGATCTTGTAGCATCTTATCTGTGCAGTCGCCAACAAAAAGTAGGTATTAGCGGTACTACGTCCTCAGGGTCTTTAGTTAAAACAGGCGTACCGCAAGGATCAATTTTAGGCCCATTTTTGTTTTTGGCATACATCAATGATCTGCCCTATATGGTAAATGAATTGTGCGATATAGTTTTATTTGCTGATGACACTTCTCTAATCTTTAAAGTGGATAGAAAAGACACAGAACTTACGCAACTCAATAACACATTATCCACTATATCGAAATGGTTTGCGGCCAATAATCTCATGCTTAATTCCTCTAAAACTAAGTGTATAAGGTTTACTCTCCCCAATGTTGCTAGGAATGACAGTCATGTCCTAGTCGATGATGTTAGACTCGAACTAGTTGATAGGACAGTTTTTCTCGGCATAACATTAGATAGTAAAATACAATGGGGTCCTCATATAGAAAGCTTAGCTAGTAAATTGAGTTCCGCCGCTTTTGCAGTTAGAAAAATTAGACATATAACAGATGTGGCTACAGCTAGGTTGGTTTACTTTGCGTATTTCCATAGTATAATGTCCTACAGTCTTCTGCTATGGGGCTCGGCTGCGGATTTGGAATCTATCTTTATCTTGCAGAAAAGGGCCATTCGTGCAATCTATTGCTTGGGTCCTCGCGAATCCTTACGAACTCGGTTTAAGGAATTTGACATTTTAACCTTACCGTCGCTATACGTTTTTGAAAATATTATGTTTGTCCGTAAAAATTTAAATCTATTTGACACAAACAGTAGCCGCCATAACCTAAATACAAGAAATAAAGATAAAATTGTTACACCTAGATTCAGGCTAGCGAAAGTCAATAAGTCTTTTCTCGGGAACTGCATTCGCTTTTATAATAAAATCCCATATGAAGTAACTAAGATGTCTTATAATAGATTCAAAGAGTATGTTAAACATAAGTTGATTGACAAGGCCTACTATAAGGTGGCTCATTACATAGAAGACAAGAATATATGGTTGTAGTAGCTTCCCTCTGCACTTGCAGCCCCCTGGCCAAGTGATAATTGTATGAAGTTTATGTATATTTAAAACAACAACTGTAATTACATAAATTCAAAAAAAAAAAAGATCCACAAAAAAAGAAGCCTTGCTGAGTTTCTTGCCGGAGTCTTCTCAGTTCAAGTGTATTCCGAACCGGTAGTAGAGTCTAAAAATTGTAACTGTTGACATTCATAAGTGCCTTATTAGGGCCTAAACTGAATAAATGAGTTTTTGATTTTGATTTGATTTTGATTGATCTCAGTGTGTGAAGAAACGTACCTACAATAAAATTGAGAACCTCTTCCTTTTTTTTTTAAGTCAGTTAAAAATAGGTATTTTACCAAAAGTAGGTATATCTACTATATTCGCAACTTAATAATACCTACCTATACTTATGATTTTTAATGGCTATGTGTGAAAATGGTGTAATGTTTCAAGTTATATGTACACACAAGTATTTTATTTATTTATTAAACATACATGACAATATTTTAGTAATTAGGTACAAATAATAAAAAGTTTTATATTAGCGTAGCGCTCGGTATTGTTCATATTAATGTAAGTATTATAGATTTTTTTATTTTAGCTTCGCACTCTAAGCAGTGATAATGTTACACAATTTAATTAGGTTGTGATTTTTTTGGCTATTTATTAATAATGATAATAGTAATAGGGTCATATTCACAGGGACATGCGTGTACACTGTGCTGAATTAATTTTGAAAACATAAAGCGGCCCGCAAGCAAAAGAAGTTAATGTTTTGTACTTTTTTGTTATGCCCTTTTTATTGGAAATATAATGAGGAATACCAACAAAAAAATCTAATTAGTCCGTCAGTTAGATTATCAAAAAATATTGGATACGTATTTTTTATTTTATCAAATCCATAAGAAATTAAAAAGATAAGTCCCATCAAAGTGCAGGATTGGGGCTTGTGACGTCATTGTACAACAACTTTTTAGTACACTTGTTGCAGACCGGAAAATTTTAACGCACTGTATCTTCGGTATTTTTTGTTTTCGGATCAAAATAAAAAATACGTATCCAATATTTTTTGATAATCTAACTGACGGACTAATTAGATTTTTTTGTTGGTATTCCTCATTATACTTGTCCTTTAATAGTACCTACCTACTTTTTTTCGTTAAGATTTTCAGAGGTACTTTGTCTTCTTTAAGATTAGGTTTTGTGGCCCACCTAGTCTACGGTCTTCATGCTTTTGACCCACCACACCAGTGATTTTGAGTTTGACATGGCTGGTGTATAGGTGTGATATTAGAATAAACATAGTAATTAGTGTCCGACCGAAAGTTCGGTTTCGGCTAGTTTCGGCCAAAAAATCAAGTTTCGGCCACAGTTTCGGCTACGGCCAAATAGTGGCCGAACCTTCGGCCCCGCCGAAACTAGGTGTTCGTGAACTTTCGCGCATAATTCGGCTAACTTCTAGTGAGTGAACGTGGATTGCCAGTTGAGTTCGCCAGCCGGCGCGATCGTGATGATTTGAGGATATGTGGTTGTTTTCGCGCAAAAATTATTAGGTTAGGTTAGTATTTGTTTTTACTTATGATTAATGATGATGTATTTTTATGGCTTTCATTAGAGTCTTGTCCTCCAGTGGAAAATAAATAGGTTGTAAGTTGTAATAGAATAGAATTCATTAGATATTTTACTTGGTTCTGTTGAGTTATTCCCTAGAACTTATACAATATGAATTTATGTAGAAATTAATGTAACACTTAAAAGATGTTGATTGTGTTTTTTAGGGTTCCGTAGTTCACGTTAGTAGTTTCGTCATGTCCGTCCGTCTGTCCGTCCGTTCGTTCGTCCTCGGCTTACCTTCCAAACGGTTAGTGCTAGAAAGATGAAACTTTGTATGGATATGTGTATTTACCACGTCAACAAAGTGCTAAAATAAAATCATGAAAAATATTTTTTTTTGGGATACCTCCCCTACATGTAAAGTGGGGATGATTTTTTTCTCGCGTCTATCCCATTTTGTGGGGTATCATTAGAATTTAAAAACATTGAGAGGTTGCTAAGAATTTTTTTTGATTTAGGTATCCGTTTGCGAGATATTCAACTGCGCATTGTTTTGTTAAAATAGGCGTCTCCCCTCTTAAAAAGCTGAACGGCTGGCTTGAAAAATCTGAAAAAAATCATGATGTTAGTCATGTGATGAAATTTAAAATAAAACTATAACGACTTAGATAACTTTGTTAGTTCAGGAGTTATAGAGGCCTAATAAGAGGAAAACTTCGTACAATAATAACGAAATAAAATCATAACAATTATCTATTGGACACGATCTTCCTAGTCCACGTGCTATTATGGGTCACTCATCATCATCATGTCGGCCGAAAGATCTCCACAATGGCCGGTCTTGCGCTACCCACATCCAGCGGTTTCCCGCGACCCTCACAAGATCGTCGGTCCACCTTGTGGGGGGCCTTGCCCACGCTGCGTCTTCCGGTTCGTGGTCACCACTCGAGAACCTTTCTGCCCCAGCGGACGTCGGTTCTACGAGCGAAGTGCTCCGCCCACTGCCACTTGAGTTTAGAAATTCTGCGGGCTATGTCAGTTATTTTAGTTCGCCTGCGGATCTCATAATTTCTGATTCGACTTCACAAGCAAACTCTGAGCATAGCCCTCTCCATTGCTCTTTGGGTGACCCTGAGCCTTCTTATGAGGCCTATCGTAAGCGCCACGTCTCTACTCCGTAAGTTATCACTGGCAACATTATGGGTCACTACGGAACCCTATTCTTCGTGGCTTGACACATACTAGGCCGTTTTTTTTATTTAAATTGTTAATTTTACAAATAAAGAACTATTTTTGTTACTTTAATTGTTGCATTTTATTTTTTACACGTGTTAACTGTCTATATATGCGTAAAAATATAATAGATTTAACGTCCTATAAAAATTCTAATAACTTTCGGTTCCGGCCGAAACTGGGACCAAGACCGAAGGTTCGGTTTCGGCTGAAAATCCTGTTTCGGTCGGACACTAATAGTAATACAATACTTATTCTGTGACAATACTAAAAATACAATAAGTACAAGTAGATGCTGCTGCGTCAAATTCCCCTGAACTAGGTAGGTACCTACCTACTTACTGTGACTCAGCAATGTATTTGATCACTTGGATCAGTGAACTTTTAAAATATAGGTAAATGTAAATCATTTAGGTGGGCCTAAATACATACCTATTAAAAATAGGTAAAATTGTATGACTTAGTTAGTAGGTACCTACACTAAATTAACTGTTAGGTCTAATTATTTATTTATTTATTTAATAATTGTACCTAATAATAAACGATAATAACATTTATTTGCATAAAATACAAATATATTTATAGTAGCATATTAAAGATTTTAATAATATCAACATGTGTTTTATTATTTCCAGCGTAAACTACTTTTGTTCCCCGAGGGCACGAGACATTCTGGTGACAAACTGCTACCTTTCCGGAAGGGTGCCTTCCACGTGGCAATGGATGCACGGGCGCCGATACAACCGGTTGTGGTTTCCAAGTATCATTTTCTGGACGCTAAAAGGCACCGCTTCGGATCAGGTGTGTAGGAAAACCCTGGAACTTGTTATGTTTAAGGTATCTTGTTAAAAGGATGCTCTCCCCAAATTACTCTGTCCCTTACTAAACTGACGGAGACAAGAGAGACAGGAGAAGCGCACGTTTAGTAAAAAAAGATTGTCACATTTTATAAAAAAAAACTAAGCCTTTTTTTTAAACTAAGAAAACTAACGATTTTAGAATGTATGTTAATATTTTAAAGTTATTTGGATGGATCAAATAATGAGAAAAAATCATTGTTAGTTACAAAAAGGGGCATATTTATAATGAACAATTCCAAAAAAAAAAAAATATTCCTCGTCACATTTTAATTTTAAATTAATCTAGAATCATAATTTCTCGGATACCTTAAGTTATCATCTCCCAGGAAAAGCCAAGCCCCTAAGCCCTGACTTTACTAACCCTACACCTTGGTTTAAAGAGTACGGCTTGGCGGTTTCATAATATTTCACTGGACTACATTAATCGCAATTTGAGGGTGGATCTGGTCATGACTTGTTAGACAACCACGGCAGGGGATTATGTGTGGCCAATTGCCCAGCTGCAGTGTGCTTTGCGCTGAAGCCTGGTCTGGCTCACTGCCGACTGAGGGCTGATTGTGAGAGGTCGTAGTGTGCTATGGGCACCGTCAGCAACACAACCATGCTCGCGGAGAAGCAGGGAACATACCACTACCATTGTTATCCACCTCTGGAAAGCGGGACGAAGGGGGTTGGTGTATAGCGTACCTACCTACCACCTCTACCCTTGTAATGAGTCGACGATGGAATCCAAATCTCACGCATTGAGATCGATATTCCTGCACTCTGTCTGTTTAAAAGTTGGTGAGGTTGTGCATAAGTTTTTACCTTCGTCTGAGGATACTACTTCAGTAACTACTAGCTACGTACTAAAACTAATCATGAGAGGAGTTCGATATAATTATGTAGCTCAGTAGGCATGTAGGTACCCTACATGGGAAAACTTCTTGTTTGATGCCTCCGCTGTAACGTCATTGTCTAATATTGATTTTGTTTTTATTTTCCAGGAGAACTTATAATTTCAATATTGCCAATGATCGAGACGGAGGGCATGACCAAGGAGGATATCGACTCGTTGGTGGAAAAGACGCAGATGAACATGCAAGCGGAGTTCTCGAGGAACTCCGCGGAGACGCAGGCACGGCACTCGATACGCGCCAAGGCTGATTAAGTTTATAAGGTCTGTGTTCAATCACTGATACAATTCTTTCAATGACTCTTATTTTTACGATAGCACCATAGATAGGACGTCAATATGCAATAACTTATTACACGACTATCTAAAAAGTTATGTTTCAGGGTTCAAGTTGTGGTTCAAGTACTCATGAATATTTGTCCGTTATTTTATTCCATCATAACTATTGAATGTTTGTGATAATTTAGAAGTGTATACTAAAGGTTACATGTTATGAAACATTTTGTATTTCTTTCAGGTAATTCTAAACATTTAGGTGCCCATGCGTAAAATGAGCTGTGATAATTATAGGAATGAAGGTTTAATAGAATTTAAAAATTAATCAACAATATTTTTTTTTTACGGTGACTTTGTTATTATCTTTGTGATGTATATTTATTTGATCAATAAATTCCTGAAAAATAATTGTGTAAGTTTTATTAAATGAAACTAAGCAAATAGTCGTGATCTTTTTATTAATAAAAGACTTCACATACGAAAATATGGAAAAATAGTTTATCACATTTCAACGTTTTCTCAAAAGAATCTATAAAAGGAAACATTATCAAACGTCCAATATGTTGGTATAACGCTACTTGTCAATAAACTCCATTTGATTACATGGTTGGTACGTACTATTATTTACCAGACCCAAAACTACTTCTATACACATTTATATAAGACATCAATCAAGTAAGTGTACAAAGCAACACAGCCTGTAACCACTTTTACAATTATTAAAAACATTAATATAGAGATGAAAATTGAGTAAAATTTTACAATTTTTATGGCTAACATTAATAATAAGTAGGTAAGTTTATAACTACATTACATATAGACGGAAACTGCCTCGTGTCGGTTCCACGTATTTTCATAGCATTACATGAAGGATGACCTCACACACTTAGCTCATTAGTAAGATGATAACGACATGTGTATAATAAAACTCTTAGGAGTAGTTAACGAATAGTTGTTTTGATACTTAACCTTGCAATTAAATTAGTTCATCGTAGAAGTCAGGTCTCAGAAAATTCTAAACAAATTACTAGATTTCGTTTTAAATAAAGAGAGTTTTGTAGAAGGATAATCACAAAGTTACACCACAAAACGAAAACATAATTTATTTAGTTTTTAACCGACTTAAAAAAAAGAAGGAGGTTCTCAAATCGGTTATATTTTTTTATGTTTGTTCGCGCATCACTTTTTTGAACCGATTTTTACGTTGGGTTCTGTATAACTCCAAGGTGGTCCCATATAAATTTTATTGTCTTTGAAGGAGGTTTTACTCTTAAAAGTCGATTATTTGAGACCTGCCCCCACGGGACAAAGGAACGTTGCATTATTATCAGTAAATATGTAGGTACCTACTATAGACGGAGTAAATCATGAGTAAATACTCAATAACCATATTTTTTATATACAATTTGAAAGGATAGAGTTTTCATATTCGAAAAAAGCAAACAATAAAAGTTTATGTATTTTTACAGGTCACCCTAGTGTGAGTTACAGGGTTCATTAGTAGTAATAAAGAACACACTATTGTTGTTATAATTAAAAAAATACATACATCAAATTCGATAAATGAGCTAAATAGGAATCAACAAGAGGTTGTTGGCGACATTAAAAAAATGAAAGCAGTAGTTGAGTTACAATACTATCTATCACATTTATACAGTTCTGGCAATTGCTTACTTATAACCTCGTTTTTTCGATGGGTAAAGGTTTTGTCACTCGATCTTTGGTTTTAAATTTATAATTTAAAAAATATATGTAGTAACACTAATTTCTCGCCTTTCGAGACAACGTTTACTCATAAAAATATTAAATACTTATAAATAGGATTTATAATTCAAGTAATTTCAACAAAACATAGGAATGGTTGAATGATCTTGATCAAAAGGGATAGAATAAAATGGTCAACATTTTCATTCATGAATGAAAACAATCGGTGTCATTTTGGACACTGTAATAAGGAGTATGTACCTACTTATTTATACGTATGAAATAAGAAGTATAAAGTATTTTCTTAATCATTTTAGAGCTCATACACACGAGCGGCATTTTACCAACGGCAAAGGTAACTGCAGCCGTCAGCCAGCAATTTAGCGGGTACAGATAACCCTGATAAAATTATAGAAAACACACCTACATTAGTGACAAATGATATTATAAAATAAAATAGGAACATTAGACTCATTACATACAGAAGCAATTACCAAATTAGGTTATTTATAAATAATTAATACTTCAAATACTGGCTACAATGATTATTGATTAGATAAGAGTATAATAGTACAAAATTAAATATACGTTTCAAAATAATGGCTTATGCTCGGCGCACATTGGCTGACGGCATGGCAGAGGATTTAAAATTTATCAATAGAATTTAATAGTTATCCCATCGAAATAAGGTACATATTTCAATGCTCGGTGATCGGCCTCGGAGCACCGCGGTGCATTTTTCCTTAGAGCATCGCTGGAGCAATCCTCTGCCGTGCCATCCGCCACTATACGCCGAGCATTAATCTCTATTCGACAGTGGCCATGGAGACTGTTGTGTGGTCCCTTTTAATCATATCTTTGGATAACGAAGTGATAGACATGGCATTTTGATTACAGCAAATTGAAAATTATGTTTAATTTTTTATATAATAAAAGTAATACTAAAAGAAATTAAAGAAAGCGCTAATTAAAATTAAAGAATTAATAGTGCTTGATCGAAAACTTTGGGTATATAATGTAATGAAACTTAAGAGTACGTAATACTTTTATAGAGGTTGGAAAAGCTATATAACTTAGCAAATAAGTATCATGAAGAGTAAGTAATATTTAAGATGCGCCGCTTCACTGTGTGTAGGTAAACTCTAATTAATAAATTTAAAATTAACGATACAATTGTCAAATTATTTAAAAGAATGTTCTACATAGTTATATAATAAGTTTTAATTTTTGGGACTATAAATGTTATGTGAAACGTAAGTAATAATAATATCCTGGCACTATTCACAAACAGCTATCTGATCCCAAATTAAGCAGAGCTTGTACAGTGGAATCCAGATAACGGATATACTACATAATTATAATAGTTGTTTCTAAAGAAAGAGATAATTATATTAGTGCATGAAAAATAAATTAGTCATTATGGGTAATGACTATTATATACAAGGAGTAATGAATGAGAAACGATTTTATAAGAAACAATGGAATACCACAAAGTTACAAAGTGCGGTCTTTTACGCAGACCTATTAAAGTATATATTGGTATGACTAGGCTAGTTAAGACTAGCTGCAATACAAATCTTTGTTCGAACATTGTCAGTGTAGTCTTGTAACTAAGAATAGTTTTTCACATCTTTGCCCTATTATGTATTTTACCTACCGAAATGAATGACTTTCTTCAATGGTTATTACATAAACAATCTCCATGTACGAAGAGTAGTCCCTCTTAGTTCAAAGTGATAACTGTAAACTATATTGACTATCAAAAATAAAATACTGGTCTAGGAAATACAGTCAAAAGAAATAGAAATAATATGGCATTTTATACACTAACATAAATGTAAAATAATATAATGGTACTATACTCTATGGAAACATAAAACTTAGTAATGAATGGAGCCTAATGCTCAAACCACTCATGGTAGCAAGGAATGTGTCCCACCAATTAGGATCGCATTATTTTCACAGCTTAGGCTGTCATAGCTCTAATTAAACATTTCTATTGGTAGGTGAAAAAGAATCCCTAGTGGAAATCCCTCTACGCATCTCTGGTGGAAAGCCACACTAAGTCATGTAACCAATACAGCCGCGCGTGGCACTTTCTGGCGGGGCCATCATCATGGATTTTAATTTTGAGCCTGTCGCTAATTGTCGCCAAATATCACCGATTTTGAAGGTTCTTAGGTGGAGGTCTCAGGACGGGTCAGCTAAAACACAAGTTCGAAAAATTGTTTAGAATATTAATAACTTTTAACAAAAAGAGAACCGCCTTCAAAAACACTAAAAAGTATAAAATAATAACTATGTAGGAATTCTAATCTGACAGTTTTGATAGCGAAAGTTGGCGAAAGTGTACCATGTAAAATATCATGGTACCGCAGATTTTTTCACTGACTTCAAAACTGTCAAACTAGAGTTCTTATACATTATTATTTTATACTTTTTTTGAAGAAGTTATTATTTAATACTTTTTAGTGTTTTTGATGTCGGTTCTCTTCTTGTTAAAACTTATTAGTATTAAAAAAAAATGTGTTTGCCGTTGTTTACCATTTCCATCAACAGAACAGACTTGGTGACAATGGGACCACCTCTTTCGAATAAAAAAATATTTTTTTAAATCGGTTCACATATGGCGGAGTAATCGCGTAACAAACATACAGTCGAATTGAACCTTCTTTTTGAAGTCGGTTAATAACTACAGACTTAGAATTTATCCCTGTCATGAAGTGCCACACCACAACTGTACAATCCTTCTTACACACGCGAATTCGGCTCGTATTTTTTTATGACCAAGTTTGATTTTCCATGGCTTTGTGCCTAGGCAGCAAGTACAAAAATTGTTTACCTATTTATACGCAGACCTAAAAAAAAAGGTTTGCTACAAAATTTCAGCTTTATAACACTAATTGTCTTCGAATAAAATAGGTAGAATAGACAGGCATGGCGATGCCATAAGGGTTCCTTGTTTGACTACGGAACTCTAAAAAATAAGCAGTCAGTAAAACAAACAACAAGTACAAAAGTAATCAGTTATGTCCTAAAGATAATAATTATTAATTATCATTGTAATTTATAAATTAACATCTAGGGTCAGAACTAACAATGCACTTCCGACAAATTTTAAGAGTATCATCTATCTTTAATAGTTAACAGGCATCAATTATGTTTATAATTTTGGTGTATTTTAAGGAAAATATTTTTTAATATATCATTAAATTCCTACACAGGTTTAATAAACTACCGATTAGGTGCGCAATAGCTAACAATGTAAAATAATGATCTAACTAAATAGGCAAGTCTCTATACGAAATCGAAATGTGCAGCATGACTGAACAAGTGATTAAAATTCTATGCCAAACATTGTACCAGTAAACTGGACAGGTCGTGTGGCATGCATTCAAATACAAACTAGCATTCAATAATACTAAACGTACTGATGCAAGACTACAGCCGCAACATAAAAAGGGTTACGGAACACAGTCCAGGCACTCATTACACAATGTAATTTACTCTTACACTGTTTTGTATTCTATAGGTACTGATTGATTGATCGCAATACTGGTTAGGTCATGATGATTCAATGTTAAATTGAATCCTACATAAATTAAGTCCTTAAAATAAAATCACATTATACTATAAGGTATAGTAAGTATGTCACATTGTATGTTCACAATATGGCATCAAAGATAAGATCCACGTCTAAACAAGGTTATAGGTCAACTACTTTGCATCCAACGTTTCAGCAGTTTAATAAAGAGATGTATAAAGTTACCTTCAAGGCATATGACAGAAGACTGACTAATTATCATATATAAATACAGTGCTTGTTTCAAACGTTTATCGTGTTTTATATATTACTCAAGAGATATGCGTTAATTAAGTATCTTCCTTTCAAATTCATCAGAATGAGATAACTTGTAAATATGTCTATAGGATAACTGGAAACTACCGACCAAGATTTTACCAGCAACCTTTGAAACGGGAACTTATATCTAACGAAAACGTCCGACAAAAACCGATCCATTTTCGTAAGTCGGAAAACGATAGAACATACGAGTGAATACGCGCTGAATGTTGATATCAGGTCTAAGGTGAGTGCGTTGGTATAGCGTAAGATCGGACGACTTTCAAAAACTATAGTCGGCGGGGAGTGACACAAATAGGGTGCCGTAAACGAAATATATCATCAAATGATAATTTTCCTAAGCTTTTAAAAAAATATAAGGAATAATCATTATTGCACGAATAGTAAACCATACAATTTCATTTTAAAATAATGTCTGACTTAAGTTATACAAAAAATTATAGAGCATAGTAAATATTTGACACACGTTACTGAAATATAAAACGTCGTGTGAGGAATGCTCATACATAATATACCTACATTATCCTAAGTAATACATTTGATAAGCCAGCATAATTATTATGCCGATTTGACCTTAGTAAAATATAAGTTTCAAATTACTTATTAATTAAGTATAATGTACCTAGTTCAGTTTATATCGAAGTCTAGTATATAGTATACTACAAAAGATCACATACTGACTTGTACAGTTGTTAACACGGATATTAAATAAATTAGACATGTTTCAAAGTCAGTTACAAAAATAGCATTCAAAATATTACAGTAGCGAGAATTAATAATAATACGTTTTCTAAAACAGTGTCGAAATTATAATAAAGAAAACCGATATTATTATACACATACACCAACTGGACAAGTAAGTAAGCATCTATATTAATCGATTAATTTAACCGCGATATGCACTGTACTAGATTACTAGGTGGTACCGTTTATGGCATATGGAGTGTGCAGTCAATCCGTGGTAGCTAGTGGGTAGTTCGGCGGTAAGGCGCTCATCACTTCTTTAGAGAGCTCCTTATAAGCTGCATCCATTGTATTGCGAACGCGAACGATCAGTTCTGGCACATCTTCCATAGTTAGGCCCTCTGTTGGCACTGGGTCCAGGCATTGTATGATCACATGACCTGGAAAGAACATAAATTTAAAAAGATTACTTTTACTATTAAAATCAAAGGAGACTAACCGACTCATATCAACGCATAGCTCACACTACAGAGTCGAGAAACCCAAAATTTACGTAGTCATTGTATGACAATGACGATGTAGAACAATATAGTCTGCTGGATTATTGTTGTATGATGGTTATGAAGATAGATAATATAACAAGAGTTTTAGTGCCTACAAAATAAATGCATAAATCTACAAACAAGTGCTACATTGAGTTCAGTCAAATTAACAGATGAAAGGAAAATGGTAATTACTTATTTGAAAGTACAATGTCAATTTAAAGTCAATGCTAATTTCAGCATTTAAAATAATTTACCTTTGTCAAAGATACACTTCTTTCTGTTGATGAAATAGTATGGTGAGAACACAACGGGTATAATGGGTACTTGAGCGGCCACAGCTATATTAAATGCACCTTTCTTAAACTGAAGTAATTTCGTGAAGTCTTTATTTCTAGTTCCCTCAGGAAAAAGCCATATTTTTGTCTGAAAATTAAAAAAAATATATATTTTAGTCGGTTATTCATCACTTTCTTAAATAACACCTATTATTCTATATAAATAAAACAAAGTCTGGTTATTAACACCATTTCTAACTCAAGAACGGATAGACCGATTTTGATGATATCTGATTTGTTGGATTCGTCTCCGCCCCGATTAACAGAATAAATATGAAAATATAGAAAAAAAAGCTAAAGTGGGTAGGTAACGTAGGGTACGTGTAGGTAGGTCCTAGTTTTTTTGATTCTCAGGGCAGGACGTCTATTGGGCCAGCTAGTTACATATTAAAAAAATGGATTTAGAAAGTATATAAACTACCTTATTTTTAACCATAACCTCAGAAGTAATTTTTAGTTGCTTATATGCATCTTTTGAATTATTTCTGTCTATGAAAACTACTCCAGCTAAGTATGCTGCCAGCCCAAAGGGCCACACATAGAATATTTCTTTTCTTGCAATAGCTGCTACTTTGTCTGCCACATGCCATATGTTAAACATGCCTGAAAAAGCACCACCTTTTAATTATTCTTATTAACTATCATTAATATGTTCCCATCCCATAGTTTTGCCTGCATTCCCGAAGGATTTTAACTGGGATAAAAAGTATTCTAAGTTACTCCAAGGTATGATCTATCTATGTACTAAGATTCTTCAATATCCGTTTAGTCATTCATGTATGATTGAATCACCACATTCTAATTTCCACTTTTAAAAATATCAGTGAGGTGAGATTATAGTGCGATCTATCTATATCTAATATACATTTCGTGTTTTGTCCGAATTTTGTCTGATTGCTTATTTCAACCTTTATTGATCTCGACTATTTAACAGTAAATTACGATGGCATTGACTGATTTGACTGCATTCAAAATGTACTATATTTTTTCATTAACGTTTATAAGATAGAGGGATGTGACCAATATTAGTTTAGTTTGTAAACAACAAAAGCGGCACCGGCGGCGGTTTATTGTTGTATGAGCTGTTTTACTTATTTTAAATGCAATTATTGTATTTAAATAATATACCTATGGGTATTTCCATTTCTAATTAGACTAAATATAGGGAAAATGGTATGTATGAAAATTTGTATCATTAATAGGTATCATTTTATTTATATAATATGGTTTGTGCAAACATTTACAGTAGATATTGATTATTCATTCTTATCTTCTTCTTATCCAAAAATAGGATAGAAAAATACCTATTTATTGGTCACATCACATGCATTATATAAAATACCTATTTATTTTATGAAAGTGTAATGTTTTACAAACTAACTTAAGCCACATTGTAGGTACCTATAACAGCACTTCCTTACATATTTATCATAATTGTATAATTAAGTAAATAAATATCCTTTGGAATCATCTATTATGGTAGCTTAAATACATTAGAAAATTCACTATGTATATATATGCCTATATCACCTATGGGCTGATAAAATTGATCTGGGTTTCATGATTAGATAAATGTCAAGAAGTACTTTCTAGAGATAACAAGAAAAGATAGGGCATAATTTTTTTGGATGTAATGAAATAAAAATATTAATTTATAAATAAAAATCAATTGCCAAAATGTGTATAAGGACATCAATTCAGCATGGCTGCACCAATTTGGCTAATTCTTTTTTGTTGTCAATGAAAGATTAATTTTGGAAAATCTACCAGGATAGTCGGAAATTTTGATGACATTTTTGTATAAAATACTCAATAAAAATCACCCGGGTGACGCCGGGCACGATCAGGTAGTAAAATAATTTTTATTTAGGAGAATTTAAAAGAGGAAATGATCCAGATCAATAAAGGGAAACCACCAGGATAGCCGGAAATTTTTATGGCATTTTTGTATGAAAATCTCAATAAAAATCACCTGGGTGACACCGGCACAAACAGTTAGTAAAATATAAAATAGGTAAATAAAAGATTTTTTATTTTGGGGAGTTAAAAAAAGGAAATGATCCATTGTTCATTTTAAATGGACTAAGTGCAATGAAGCAATTCCTTATCATTGGAAATTTTAGCAGGGTCATGCACATGGGTCTTAAAACATGGCCAATGGCCCAAGCATCAAAATATTAATAGCCAGAGAATAGAATAGTAAAAATTAGTATTTATTGGTATTTTGAGTAAGCATGTAGAAGCCAACATTAGACATTCATAGTTGTGCTTCAAATATTATTACATTCCTTATCCTGTTTAACAGTTTCTGGAATTTTATTTTTTTCATATGTGATCTGGTGACCTACCTGTGAGCCAATAGATTAAAGAATAATGAATGATCTCAATAATATTATAACTTCCTACTCCAATCACAAGAAGATATCTAGAGATAGATAAATGTCCGGAGATGTATCAAATGTACCCACCTTATTACTAACAATGAACAAACATCATGTTAATGGTTTCACAATTGGCAATTGACCTTAATACCACATCTTAAAGTATAAATATTATTTCGACATTAGAGCAAATTTTACCTAGAATATCAATTGATGACTGATGGTTTGAGACCACAACAGCTCCTCTGTCTTCGGCTAACACTTTACCATTTTTTAAATGCCACTTTACTTCAATTACTCTTGTTACATGCTTCACTATCTGTGAAGCGAACCTGAAATATTATTAACAATATGATAATAATTAGGTTCTCCCTAATTCAAACAAAAAAATATTACTTTTAATTACACGTTCTATAAAATAATAAAATTGCAAGCATGGGTTGGGTGCGATCAGTGACTATCCTTTTAATTATGACCAACGGAGTTGTAAGTAATGAAAGAGTCAATGAACGTAAATGATGAGCATTATGCTTAGTGCCTAGCTTTCGGCCGCACGGTTTCACCCGCGTACCCGAGGAATAAAAAGTAGCCTATGTGTTAGTCCAGGGTGTCAGCTACCTCCATACCAAATATCATCAAAATTGTTCCAGCCATTTGAGCTTGAAGAAGAAACAAACATACTCAACCAACTTTCGCATTTATAATATTAGTAGGATATGTATCTGCATACTTACAGTGAATTTTTAACGTTTTTTGGATTAAAAACAAAAAACGGCAACAATACAACAGCTGTAAGAGATGTAAAAATGTAGAAGATAAGAAATTTTGACTTAAATTTAATGAAATTTGGTGTTTCCGAAAACAATTGTTTCAAAACGTATGTAACAACAGTTATTACAAAGAGATAAACAATTTTGTCCCACATTTTAAACAAATCATCAATAAAAATAATATCAATTCAACAACCGCTCAAGTAGCGTCTTCACAAAGTGAATTAACGAAACTAGTGTTGCCAGTGCCACCTGTGCCACTGTTGCCAGACTTGCCAGCCACCAGCCAGTGTGAACGTTTAGAAAATAAAGA
Organism: Tethea ocularis; assembly: GCA_963555595.1. Lineage (NCBI taxonomy): Eukaryota > Metazoa > Arthropoda > Insecta > Lepidoptera > Drepanidae > Tethea > Tethea ocularis. Next base: position 8,815,272 of record OY741960.1, on the reverse strand, counting down.
ATCTGCCGCACGTTAGCTGAAAACCTGCCCAACACTCTTATAAATATGCTACACATTACGAATCAGTATATGATAACTAGCCAAGTCAGACCTTAGGCTGCAATATATTATCCTAAGTTATAAGAAGAAATTATATTTTATGGTGTTATTCAGAACTGACCATTGAACTTGGCACCCATTTAGATCTCACTTCTTTTGTCGTTGAAGTCAACAATCAAGGCGTATAACTCTCTTTTCACATTTGTTATTTTTTTTTTATTTTGGCAACACACTTCGTATATTTTGCTAGTGTCAAGATGAGCAATGTAGGTATTTTTATATTCTTCATGTATGAAATTCTCGTCAATCGTCAAGTTTCAAGGTTCAAGTCATGTTAAATCTTCTTCGAGTGATAGTCAGTCAGTTTAGATAGGTTTTAGTACGATGGTAGCCGTTCTACTAAAACTTTTCATGGACTTCTTGAGACAACTTGAAAAGCCACTATACACGTAATCATTTCATTTCACTTCACTGGTACACTTGTATTGATTATATTGATCTTTATTGGACAAAATACCACCGATAATATTCAATAAAACTCAAAATACACGATTTTATGAAAATGAAACGAAAACGCAAAGTCACTTCGCAAGTTCCCGCCAAAAAGTCCCATTTATGTTTTTGATTGGTTTTTTTAATACAATAGACAATATAATAAACAAAAATAAGAACATAATTTATTCCTTATTGACTTAAAAAACAAAAATTGGAAAAAAATAATTCAAAATCATATTTTCCTATACAAACTTTTTTTTCAAACGAAGTGTGCCGGTCTCTCTGTTTGACTGCAACAGTAGATTTTGACTTCTTAGTACGTCGGCCATATTGTGTAGATTATTATTGCCATACGGTATAAATAAATGGGGCTACAATAGCAAAAAATCGATCCATAGTCATGATATTAATCGGATCGGATCGGCCGGCTGACTGATCGCACCAAACTTAAGCGCTCAACAAAAAACTGAGGTCGTTTCTTTCTCGCTCTACGCGTGAGAGGTTTAGGAAACGTATATATATGAATACGTGATGAATACAGAAAGTTTTAAATGCATTATAACTAATGAGTGTTTAAAATCTTCAGTAAGGATTTTTATGAATAAGACCGTAAGTAGGTACCTATCTTCTGTTCATTTTTAATACGAATAATACATTTACATTACATCCCGAAAGCGCCATAATTTGTAACTTAGGGAAGTGCATTAGGTTAGGGATTGTCATAGTGAGCCCTTTCATTTTATATGTCACATGTAGTTAGAAAAATATACTTTTAAAATTTTCTTATTTAAATTAGACATGTTTAAAATTAATTTAATTTAAGTTACACGACCGTGTTCAGGTTACCGACTTAATAGATATGTGCACCGACCAAATTTCAAGTCAATCGGTCCAGTAGTTTCGGAGCAAATTGGCTGTGATAGAAGGATGAACAGACAGACAGACACACAAGTGATCCTATAAGGATTCCGTTTTTTCCTTTTGAGGTACAGAACCCAAAAAAATCGTAACCTAACTGTTTCATAGTTTTAATATTACCTTATTTTTGATTAGGTATAAACATATCAAAAGTATCTACAAGTAAATAAAACAAAGTTATCCCCTGACACGTTGTTAAGTAGGTATTTATTATGTAAATAAAATAAGTCTTGAATTAACTGAATATGATTAAATATATTGAAATTACAAAACACTTTATAATCCGCCATCTCGATCTCTCTAACCTAGACTTACTTACTTACTAGACATTTTTTATAGATAATTATCTGATCTACAGTATAGTCTATAGTACTTTACTTATAGTCTAGGCTGATTTATAATAAATTTTACCGTTTTGCTTTTCATACATTCTGATCGAACAAGAAAGATGTATAGGAATAAAAATAATTTATAAAAAATTTCTATATACCTAAGTTTTAGGTAATTTTCTACTGTTTCACAATTTTGCGAATATGTTGTCCATAGATTATTTGGTAGATATAATTAATTTCGAAAGAATGAGACTGTATTACGAAGAAAGGACATTTCATGTATCCTTAATATGATAAAAGTAGGTACCTACCTAATATAATTTAAGGTTAACAAAAACAAATCGGCCCAGTAACTCCGAAGATTAGCGCGTTCAAACAAACAAACTCTTCAGCTTTATTAAAGTTACCTACTTATTTGTTATAAGGCGAAATATTATGTTATATATATTAGTATAGATAACATAATATTTCGACTTATAACAAATCCACCATGATTTACAAAAACCTCAGAAATTCATGAATACGATGAACACAGTCAAAGAGGAGATTCAAAACATTAGTAGTAAATACTCAAAAAGGCTATACACACGGCAAGAAAAGGCTGAAAAGGGTTCACATATCAGACCTGAAAATTTAAAAAGCCAACAACAAAATGTTGATGAAATGTAGAGATGACAGATCACAGGATCAGCCTTTCGCAACCAGTCTCACACTGATTCTGCTCATGGCTGAGCCGATCGATCGCAAAAAGCAAAATAACAAACAAAAGAACTAGGTACGTTTCTTAGAAATATTTTGATGCTTTTTTCAATTGGCGGAATACCTATTTAATGACGTATTTCATCTCATCTCTATTGCCTATATGACATAACTAGCTGTCCCCCGCGGTTTCACCTGCGTTTCCAAGATAAAAAGTAGCCTATGCCACCTGATCTAGATAAAGCAACATATAATTGTCCATGGAAAACACAGCTCACATAGTGCTTTTTAGTGCCTTTGAAGGCGGTTCTATTTTATGTTAAAAGTTTTTTAATTTTCAATTTTTATTTTTTTATGTGTAATCAATGACTCTCAAGGTCACTGACCTAGGATAAGCTTATTAGCGTTGTACCTTCCATCATCGTTCCTATGATATTTAAGAATTATCCCCTAACTCGTAACCGTTAAGGAGTTGTGCCTTCCATCATCAGCTCAGCAACATGTAATGACTACCAAACGTAAATATCTGAATAGTTTTAGAAAATATATATGAAAAACATTGTTAGTGCCTATAAAATTTGAAGAGTTCCCTCGATTTCTTCAAGATCCCATCATCAGATCCTGACTTGGTTACCATGTGACCACCTGTAAGTATAGTAGTTTCCAAATCGATTCAGACATCTTCCGAGTAATCGGGGAACATACATAAAAAAAAACCGACGAATTGATAACCTCGTCTTGAAGACATTTAAAAATAACAAAAACTGTAACCTAGGCAACCGCTGTCATCAGTGTCATCCATTGACAATGGCGTCGCATAGCTCGCCCGTGCTAATTTCATGCTTCCCGCTTAACGTTATTTTTATCATTGCTCGGCTCCTGAGGGTCGTAGCGTGATGTTCTATAGCCTATAACCTTCGTTAATAATTGGGCTTTCAATAGCAAAAAGGTTTTCCCAAATCCCACTGGTAGATCCAGAGATTAGCGCGTTCAAACAAACAAACAAACAAACAATCTCTTCAGCTTTATTATTAGTACTAGCTGTCCCCCGCGGTTCCACCCGCGTTTCCAAATAAAAAGTAGCCTATGCAACCTGATCTAGATAAGGCAACATAATAATTGTCCATGGGAAAAACAGTTTTCACTTAAATATATTCCAACATGCTTAAAAGTTTGTCCTTGTGCTTTACTTATATTGACTTCAGACGATAGATAGGTAATTTCACAGGAAATTGTACCTATTCGTTTAAATCTATATGGTAAATCTGTGGGTATCATCGGAATGCGAGGTATCAGTACTGTTTGCCCAACTGCTGGCTCAGTCAAAACCAATCGCTACTATGACGGAAATTTTACTTGAAGTCTGGTACCATTACATAAATTTGGTGGTCTAATATCTATTTAACGTGCATTGTCCTGAATGACTGTCTGACGGATCAACGTATAGCCTAAACCGCTGATCGTAGAGACCTGAAACTTAGAGGGTGTTCTTCGTATGAAGTAGGCATCCTATAAGAAAAGATCTTCCGAAATCCTTAGGGGTTGAAAAACTGGGACAAAGTTTGTATGGAACAACGTGATTCCTTGGTCCAATCTACTTCAAATTTTGCATAAACATTCTTTAAGATAATTGATGGAAGACGTGTTTTGTATTTTATTGAAACTCATCGCCTATCGGGGTTAAAAAAGGGTAGAAAGTTATTTTGGTGGTGATTTGCATCGAAGTTGATATCAATACTGCGTTTGAACTCACATAAAAGCTTGGTGCAATGCAATGCATATGACGAACAATTGGGATGAATTTGCTGTTATGTCTCATGACCATCTTGGCAACAATCATGGGACAAAAGAAAAGTTAGATGTACATTCTACATTCTACAACACTCTACATTTCTGCGAGTTAGTTGCAGCTGGTCAAATATACCCATTTGTATTTGAAGTATATCGAAATGGAAACCAGTATGCCAAATTTGGTACAGAAGACCAACCCATCAAAAGGTTACGTTTTTCCCAAGATCTTTCTTATGGTCACTTTGATGCCTACGCTGATGCCGATGGTGATAATAACACTGATCGGCGTCCAATAGCCAATCTAAATATATAAAACATTTAACAAAAATTAGAACCGATATCATGGTACCGCAGATTTATTTCGCTTACTTCAAAACTATCATATTAGAGTTACTAAATAGTTATTTTCTGCTTTTTAGTTTTTTCACTGACCTAGGATAAGCATATTAGTGTTGTAGTTTCCATCATCGTTTCTATAACATTTAAAGAATTATCCCCTAACTCCTAACCATTAAGGATTTGTACTGTCCATCATCAGCTCAGCAACATAACATGATGACTACCAGACGCAAATATCTGAATAGCTTTAGAAAGTATGATGAAAAACATTGTAAGTGCCTATAAAATTTAAAGAGTTCCCTCGATTTGTGACTATGGGACTACTTGTGAAGTATACCCTTTCAAACGAAAAATATTTTTCCAAATCGGTCCAGGCGTTCGAGTATTCGGGGAACATACAAAAAAAATGATTCCGACGAATTGATAACCTCCGCTTGAAGTTGGTTAATTGACTGACTGACTGACTGACTGATCGCGGGTGTTATCGCGTGTGATATCACGGGTGGAAAGCTATTTAGCATTCTATTTTAAAGCTGAGAAGTTTATGAAAAACATTGTAAGTGCCAATAAAATTTGAAGAGTTCCCTCGATTTGTCTAGGATCCTGACTTGGTGACCATGGGACTACTTGTGAAGTATATCCTTTCAACCAAAAAATAATTTTCCTAATCGGTCCAGGCGTTCGAGTATTCGGGGAACATACAAAAAAAAAGATTTCAACGAATTGATAACCTCCGCTTGAAGTTGGTTAATTGACTGACTGATCGCGGGTGGCATCGCGGGTGGAAAGCTATTTAGCATTAAATAATAAAGCTGAAAAGTTTGTTAGTTTGTTTGAACGCGCGAATCTCCGGAGTTACTGGTCCGATTCGAAAACTACGCTGTCGGCTGGTAGTTTAGCCATTATTTTGTCGTTGATGGCGTCAACGCTTATATTTCTGGCAGCTAATTAAATTAAATTGCCCTCTCACACATCCATTAATATTTTTTTTTGGTCGATATTGGCTATATCCGGATATACTCTACAGATCAGGTCTTCAATGTTGGTCACGATTTTACCAAGGTCTTTGTCAATAGCTATTTTTTTATCTGATTCAGGTACTTTCCCATCCCCGATTAAATGGAGCTTTATTGGGAAATCTGTGCTTCCTCTACCCAAGTGACTCCTCATTTTGTTATACAGTTTCAATAATTCAACAGACTTTCATAATGAGGAAGATTTTAAGCAAGATTTAATAATATCTGCTCTAGTTTCCCTAACAGGCAACGTTTATCTGAAATCACCAGAAAATATCAAAGTTATTCCACCCCCATGGGTGGTAAATAATGGCTAAACTACCAGCCGACAGCGTAGTTTTCGAATCGGACCAGTAACTCCGGAGATTCGCGCGTTCAAACAAACAAACATTAGCCATCTATTTGTGCATTTTATAATTCTGAGAGTTCTATCTAAAGCCTCTAGATGAGCTCTATGAGTCTTGTGCACTCATCCCATATTATTAGGTTTGCATCTTGTAAAACCTTGCCCAATGGTCCATTTTTACGTATAGAGCGTACGCTGTCTTTTTCAAGAAATACCGTAAGGGTCTGTTTAGAAGTGAAATGAGCCGTCCATCTACCTGTCAATAGTGTAGCAGCAATAAATATCTGATGATGCAACAGCAATGGCTAATTTCGTTGACTTCAAAATTATCAGATTAGAGTTCTTACATAGTTATTTTATACTTATTAGTGCCTTTGAGGTTTTTTTTTGTTAAAAGTATTTTATTTTTCAATTTTTAGTTTCTTATGTGTAATCAATGACTCTCAAGGTCACTGACCTAGGATAAGCATATTAGCGTTGTACTTTCCATCATCGTTCCTATAATATTTAAAGATTTATCCTCTAACTCCTACCCGTTAAGGAGTTGTACCTTCCATCATCAGCTCAGCAACATGTGACGACTACCAGACGCAAATATCTGAATAGTTTTAGAAAATATATGAAAAACATTGTTAGTGCCTATAAAATTTGAAGAGTTCCCTCGATTTCTTCAAGATCCCATCATCAGACCCTGACTTGGTGACCATGTGACCACCTGTATGTATAGTTTCCAAATCGGGTCAGGCATCTTCGAGTAATCGAGGAACATACATAAAAAAAGATTCCGACGAATTGATAACCTCGTCTTGATGACAGTTAAAAATAACAAAAAACTGTTACCTAGGCGACCGCTGTCATCCATTGACAACCGCGTCGCATCGCTCACCCGTGCTATACATGCTCCCGCTTAACGTTCTTTTTATCATTGCTCAGCTCCTGAGGGTCGTAGCGTGATGTTCTATAGCCTATAACCTTCCTTAATAAATGGGCTTTCAATTGCAAAAAGGATTTTCCATATCCCACTGGCAGATCCAGAGATTAGCGCGTTCAAACAAACAAACAAACAAACAAACAAACAAACTCTTCAGCTTTATTATTAGTATAGATAGATTAGTATAGATAGATAATATAATCTCATTTGCAGATAAGATCTTAGTAGGTAGGTATAATATGTTTAGGTACAGTCAGATATATCTGAGCACACAGATTTCCAGATATTTTGATGTGTGCTCTTTACATCCAGACTCATGACAAACAAACACGTCAATGTACACAGATGTATGTCCTGGGTGGGAATCGAATCCACACTGATTTGAGCACACGGATGTCGAAATATCAGATATATTTGGACTGACTATTTCTTAGATATATCTGATCTGATGCTGATGCTGATGCTGACTGTACAACCATATCTACGTGGACATTATTGGGGTCTTAAAATAACTTAACCTATATTAATAATCCTTAGAATGCAAATAAATATGTATACAGACATTAATCTCTATCCGATATTTGTATAGGGATAATTGGCTGGCAAATTGCTTAGCACCTCTTTGGACAGTTCTTTATAGGTTGCCGACATCCGCTCGTGCACTCGGTTGATGAGATCTGGCACGTCGTCGCTTGTCAATCCAGCTGTTGGGATTGGCTCTAGGGCCTGGATTATAATGTGACCTGAAATATTTAACAAAAATATTTTCCAACTCAATTCAAGCTCATTTAATCAGGTTAGGCCTCAATATCAGCGTCAGAAATTAGGTACAATTGACTCTACCACCGGTTCCAAATACACTTCGGGCGCGTCCTTATTAGGCTGACTGACTTTGAACGGCAGTGCCGGCGACGTATCGGTCGCCAACTCAATGTATCGTAAATCAGCCGCTCACTGAATGAGTCGGCAAACAGTCTGCTGCAAACTGCGTAGGTACATTACGCGCGGTATGGACACGCCATTTAAAAATTATAGGGAGGCAAACTAGAAGCAAACAGTCTACCGCTAACTGTGAGCATAATGAGGACGCGCCCAGAGAAAACTTTGATATAGGAGTTAAGATACCTACTTTCTCCTTTTCATCTTTCATCACGTCCAGCAATCTTGCATAATAATCCCTACTCCGTTCTCTCCTAATAATACCAAAGGATTTTTATTTATCTAGTGTAGGTAAATGATGTTTTTCGTACCCTTATTTACGATATGTTTTTGAGCATTGATGAAATAGTACGGCGAAAATACGACAGGTATAATCGGCACTTGAGCCGCCACGGCGATGTGGAACGCCCCTTTCTTAAACGGTAACAATTTAGTGTAGTCCTTGTTTCTAGTACCTTCGGGAAACAGCCATATCTTAGTCTGCAAAAAAGGATATCACACTTTAGAAACACCCTATTTGAGCATAGGTAATATTAATGAAGTAAGATTTTTGGGAAATTCAAATGGATTTTGGATCTAGAAATTTGCAGCGTTCTAAGAAAAAAATTGTGTGTTGGACAAAGGCATAGTTATTATATTGATATAGGCCACGGTATTAGCACTTAGAAGGATAAATGGATTTAGAAAATAAAGTGGTGATTTTCTGTGAAATTAAAATATTATCAAAAGCGGATGTGCTTACCTTGTCCTTTTTCATGATTTCTGATGTGATAGTGAGTTGTTTATATGCGCTTTTCGCATCATTTCTGTTTATGAACACTACGCCAGCTAGGTATGCTGATAAGCCGAATGGCCAAATATAAAATAGTTCCTTTTTCGCGATTGCTGCCATTTTATCTACTACTTCCCAAACATTGAACATTCCTGAAAAAAAACACAAATATATAAAAAAAAAAAACAATCCATCATTATTGTTTCTGTGAGGATATGAAGTTGTTAGTGTGAACGGATTTTGATGAAACTTGGCTCATACATAGATCATTTTTTTTTATGAAAATTCCTCCCAAAACATGTAAATCGGTACCTAATTTCACCCCTTAAAATAATCAGACTAAGTAGAGCTTGTAGTTCTATGGAAACATAGGTACCTACTCGTATAGGTATGCATAATTTTTATTTCGGAGTGTGAAACGTGTAAGTAAAATGATTAACAACAAATATACAAAATACAGAGGTATAAAAAGTCCTAGGGGTGGCTTTCTAATATACCCTACATACTTAAGCAACAGTACCTTCTGATATTATTTAAATTAATTGTTGCATAATATACTCACGTATGGTACGTACCTAAAATATCAAGTGACATCTGATGATTTGATACTATGACGGCACCTCGGTCCTCTGCTAGGATTTCTCCATTTCGGAGAACCCATTTTAAGTTATATAGCTTAGTTACGTGCTTTAATATTCGAGCACTTAATCTGAAATAAAAAGAAAATACATAGGTACGATAAAACTGAAGCTACACTTATTTTCGAGTAGGTATTTTAGAAGTAAATTTCTAAATAGGTATTTAAATGAATTTCTTTAAAAGTAGACTATAACTCAATATTTCTGAACCTAAAATAAAAAGAGAAAAATCTTAAAACCTAAAATTCAGAAAAACTAAAATTCGTCTGAATCTAAACATAAACTAAATCATCGATTAAACAGATGAACCTTGTTGCAAACTTATAAGGCTCATTTTCATATCTCTATGGCTTTTGTCATCCGCACCAAGCCAGTGGCTTGGTGCGTAGCAGTAATGATCCTTGAAATGATGTTGAAATGGGCGCTTTTAGATAACAAGGCGACACAACAATTAATTTAATATCTAAACTACTGCACTTATTGATAAAACCTATATGAATGTTATAGGTAGGTACATAGCAAAAAATTGAGGTGTTTAAAGTTTTCAATATTTTTACTTACTACAGCTGCACTTCTAGACTTTGTGCATTTACCAATTTCGGCCACATCATCAATGACCAAGGTAAGATTGTGGTCAGGCACAGGCCTGCAATGTTCAGAAAGAGAGCCGTCGTGGCCAAATAGTGAACTAATGATCCAATTTTATATTACAACCTTAATTATTAATTAGAAGATGGTTTCTTTCTGTTGACATTTTAAATAATATACTAATGAAATAGTTACAGTTATAATATAGGATCAAAACGGAACAGACACGTTATTGTATTGCCCGGTAAACATAAAAGGTAAATAAACACAGCAGCGCTCTCCATTTCCACGACGGGCCTTTCTGAACAGACTCTACATTACATTACTTGATAAAAAACTTTTTTTTATTTACATAATGGTTGGTACTCTGGTACAGCTTACACCTCACAGTTCTATCTAAGTATAGAGATACTATGTCTCAATTCTACTAATCTATGATTGTACCAAAAAAATCAACGGTCACCACACATGGCTTAGAGCATGCTTTATTGCATTTAAAAGGAATTAATATTTAAAATACATCTTTTCATTAATATTTTATAATAATCACCAGTAAACCTTGACCGTAATCTGATTCTAACATTTTTGCCTGCAAGGTATGTCATAAGACCTTGACATAAATTTATTGACTTTGAGTTTGTTATTGATACAAAAAACTATTGCCAATTTCACTGAATTTATTAAATCTAAATTTATATTGCCAATGAATAATTTTAATAAACAATATTTTTTTTAAGTGTTGATGCTTATACATACTTTACTGTTCAGAATATATTTTTTGGTCGATATATTGTTTTCTAAATTTAAAGTATTAATAAAAACAAAACAACTTCAAAAAGAAATAAACTCAAAAAATATAGAATAATATTTTTATACACTACATTTTTTTAGGTTGATGCCAGCAAATCCTTCTTTTATAAAGTCGGTTAAAAAGATAAAGCGATAATAAAAATTATCCTGAAAACATGTTGACTTCCTTACATTTATTTAAATTGAACAAATTAAATAGTCCTAAGGACATTTAAGACGTTGTTTAATTAAAACATTTTTTTCATTAACTTGTCCTTTTCAGTCGTTTCAGATTAATTCAAAGTTGGAAAAAGGGAGGGTAAGCTTTCCAAGTACCTAGGTTAATTAATCAAATAAACATTGTATGTAATTAAGGCGCTATAAGTACATAATTAATTACAACTTACTTTGCATTCCTTACGTTTCTTGGACTTAATAGGAAATAAGGCCAAATCACAGCTGCAAATAATGAACACGCGAAATAAAATATAATAAAATGTAAATGGAACTTAAGTTGGTTAGGTTCTCTATCTGTTAGTTTTCTAAATACGTATGTGAATATGCAAGCTATAACGAACATAAACACTGTGTACCACATTTTGGAGCGATCAGTCGTCGCACCGAGGACACATTCGATTCGATGAGTGTTTGTGTACGCACTGACTAATTATGTTCATCTCAACATTACATTAATTTTATCTTTAAAGGATGACAAAAACTTGGATCTATGTTCCTTACATTAATTTAATAGGGACGGGCTAGTTAGGTATGGAAAATCATTTTTCTAATGAAAACACTATTTTATTTTTGCTACCTTATTAAATTTTAGGTACTAATCGAATGTTCAAATGTAGCCCATTGTTTACAATACAAGCGGACTCGAAAGCTCTCAAAGATTTAGTGTGTTCATCACAAGGTTATGTACCTATCGTAAACAATTGATGTCGTTTTGAATAATGTAGTAAAATGTATAAAAATAAAGAGTATGTACAAGCTACACACTGCGGCACCTTATGCGGTTGTAATAGGCGCTATTTTGCAACAAAAATGTGTAGCTTGATCTGTGGCCGTGTGTACCTACTAATTTAAAAGTAAAAATCTTTTCCATTCTTTTAACATATATATAACATTACTTCCCAGAAATTGCGCGAATATAAACGACAACTATGAGATGGAGAAATAATTCAAGCTATGTTTTTTTCCCAAATCATAGACGCAAAATTATTTTTTGAAAATCCAAGTACATAGTTTTAGACTAATTTCAGTGTTTTTTGCTATTTTCTATACATTAGCATTTGGCTTACCACGCCCACTTGAAAATCACCTAAAAAAATAGTCTATATAAAACAAATAATCATGGATAATTTTATGTTGGTAGGTGTTGACAATGGAATAAATATACCAATAATTAAGGCGATGTTAGCTCAGTGGTAGTAACGTCAAATGCTGATACGAAAGTCGCGGGTTCGAATCCTACAGTGAGCTTGAGCTTATGGTGAAGGATATCATCGTGAGGAACTAACCAACCGACTGTGGTTTTTACTTCAAAATCTGTCGCCAAGCACTTTCAGCTGCAGCTGCTCTTGAGAACCAGTTCCCTTCTAGGCTTTGTACCTATGCTATTACCACCACGGGCCACATAATCACTGACCACGGTGAGATTATATTTAAGGTCACATATATTAACTGACGGATTAGGAGAAACATAGGTATCTGTTTAGCCTAAAATTGGGCTATATTTCGAAACTCCATAAAAATCTGTCACATTAAATGATCTGAAAGATAGATAACAGGTTGATGAAAGGTCCATAATTATTACGAATTCAGTGATATATGAGACATCTATAAAGCGGCAAATATGGCGAAATTAACTCCCCTGTCAACCGTACACAATCTACTTTTGAAAGATAAAACAAAAAATAAGACAGGTAAATATGTGATCTTGAATGTATTGTTCCAAAAATTTTTAACCGGGGGCTGCGCAGACGAGGTAATATTCCGACAAGTCCGTGGAAAACAAAAGTCCGAGAACTTTTTGTACTAAAAACACCCTACTTTTGAGTAGTAATGCGATATGCAATGCAGTTCTCATTGTTTTATTATACCTCCGCGAACAACATTCCGAACAACAGTCGAAATTTTGAACCAAACCAATTCTGAAATATTATGGCATTCTTTTTATATTTACAAATGTTTCTGTTCACGGAATATTATTTTCCGGGATAAAAAGTATTCCATATGTTATCCTAGTGTACGATCTATCTATGGGTCAAGTTCTATGCACATCAGTATAATCTTGATTGAGTCACAAACATCTAAACATCCAAACTATTTTATAATAGGTAGCTATTATCATTATTACTTATAGATAGTGACGTTAGTGAGTTAAATTTTATTCGCTTTAAATGTGGGCTTTTTAATTAAGTTCTCATGTCAAATACCTGTCTAGAATGTAGATTCGTACGATATAGGTGTCGCAATGAGGATATTTATAAAGCGGCCGCAGCTTCAGGTAGGTATGGTGGAAACCTGATATCTGTGGGGGAAAACTATGACATGGTTTTCATTACTTTTGTGTTATGAAACCTTTTCAACTTTAATTCTAGAAATAATTACAGTAATCATTATTAAGTATAATATTTATATCTCATTTATTAAATATATATCTTATAAATTACATTTTTAAATATAATCTATAAAAAAATACATTTAAAAATATAAAAAACAGAATCCAACCGGCATTTATATCTTTATTAGTGTGGATAAATTAAGTGTTATTAATGGAAATGAGCTACTTGACCTTATTTTACTTTAATTAGTAGGTATTTATCTACGCAGAATAGGAGAAGAGGTCAGGGAAAATCAATCCCAAATAAAAAAAGGAAAGTTGTGAAAGATAATGATGATGAACAAAGGAAAAAAAATAGGCATGTTTAGGTACAGAACAAAATAAATTAAAATCACTAGTTAAATTAAACCGGCAAGTGCGTGTCGTGTCTGCCTACGCACAATGTAGAGTCCATCAGTAGGTAATGCTTAGATGCAAAGATAACATACATTGTACAAAAAAAATATGAATGTTTGGCATGTCAAAGTTAAATAGGGATTTACAAAGTTAATTAATTTCAGAGCTTCTGTGAGTCAACTACTTAATGTCAAATTTGATTTGTAGCAATCTATTGAATAACCCAAAATATTTCATATTTTGTATGCCATTTAATATCGCGAATTGTGCTGACCATGTACTAAGTTTGTTACCATCTCATTACATATTTACTTGTACCACATTTCTCGCAAATAAATGAATCTGAATCTGAACCTAGTGTAACCTACGTAGATTCGTAAAGTGACAAGTAGGTACCTATTTGAAGCACATTGCAAAATCTACAAAAACTCAGATGATCCATGGGTATCGTATGGATAACTCAAAAGAGATGTGTATCACTGCAGCCAGTAGGTACCTATATTGGTTCCATATCAAGCTAATCTTACGCCGCATCGCTTATTTCTAAATCAAAATACTACGTAACTTATTAGCTCATCTGATAAGGGTATTATCATTTATTTATCGTATTTGAACGTAGGTATAATTCAAGGTTCATATAAGATTAAGGAAAGTCAAAGCAAAATTGTGCGTAAAAGAAGTTAGTCCAATTTTCTTTGATATGATGCTAAAGTAGTTAGGTATTGAATCAATGTTTAAAAAAAATATTCTACACTATAAAATCTCGTAGATTTTCAACTGTCTTCAATGTAGACCTGATGAACTTCGTGTCAATAATGTTAATTTTAAGGGTCTAGCAATATTTTAGAGTGCAATATTAAACCTGGGATTTTTAACATACACACAATAATTTCGAGAAACGAATTGCATGCAACAATATTTGTCTAGTAGGTATAGTTTCATCGGTCGTGGTCTTACTGTGCTCTTCAGGATTGTTGGTAATAAAAACATACGCGATAAGAAGGCTTTCCAGTTAGTCGTGCAATACTGCAATTACGTACCACAAGGAATGGGTATAGTCCCTATAGTAACGACATAATAGCAAAATCGATGTGACGTATCGTTGTTTCAACATGCTTTCATTGGTTGTAACAAGGTCAATGGTGTAGCGAAGGTTAACATGAACTAGAAATTTAGTTTAGGTATGGTAAAGTTAAGTTCCAAGCTCGGCTAATGTCACAAAGTGCGGTTATAAAACTTTTATGTGTTGCGTTGCCTGCTCGTAAAGTAGACGTCAAACGTAAAGTAACCTACTTTCAGGGCGTGAAAAGCACACATTATTATTTTGTGGCCCTATGCACCATAATACAAGTCAAGTTAATACGTAGGTTCGGTATGTAGGTACATATGTAGTCAATAACAGTATGGGTCTACGTTGTCCTTTTGTGAGTAGGTACCTTAAATTGGGTGGATATTCAGAGATTGCATCTTTTCGAAACCTTACGTTGACATGTGGAATAACTTGTACCTACCTACTCATCATCTCCCTACCCTGATCTCAATCATTTGAAGTTGGCGCAATATGGACTCTTCTTCCATTCAGCCCTTCTATTCTATCTTCTATCTTGGAATAACTTACTATGGGACCAAATGCAGGAAATCGCGAAAACGAAAGTTTTTTTTCATACATTTTGGTAAAATTGTACGAAAAAACTTTTGTAAAATTGTTCGACTCCAGGGTTAGAATCCTTATGTTAATGGTATGGTTTTATAATGGAAAGAAATTAAATCGTGCCAATTCTAGAACGACTGTTTGTTTAACAAAAATTTACCTACATGAAAAGTTAATCAAACCTCGTAACTTTTAGAATCACCTTCATTATGTTCGTTTCTAATTACGCACATGTGATAAAAAGAATAATTAATACGTAAATACTCAGTTCTTTAGGGTTCGAACCTTAAAAGGAAAATAATGGTACCCTTTTTAAAACTAAGTAACATAGAAACTTGAAATTGGCTACTATGACAGATTTTGATGACGTGCACATAATATTAAATAAAAAAATATTTTTCATTTGTAGTACAGTGTATAGTAGCAATAGAAAAGGTTAATTCTTGTGCCTATTATTTATATGGGGAAAATGGCTAACGGTAAGGATTCTAAAATATTTTTTTATATGTTCGAGTTCAATGGTCTTAAGGTGGAGGCGTCGGTTGGAGCGCGAAATTCAAATTTTATCACGTTTTTTGCAAATTGCAGCTCAGTTATAGGTCGTAAGTTATCAACATGTTATTTGCGAGAAGAATGGTAGTATATTTACTGATTAATAACAAAAGAAATCATCAACATAATCTTCTAAGGTAACA
Organism: Tethea ocularis; assembly: GCA_963555595.1. NCBI lineage: Eukaryota > Metazoa > Arthropoda > Insecta > Lepidoptera > Drepanidae > Tethea > Tethea ocularis. The sequence goes on along the minus strand of OY741960.1, from coordinate 8,799,329 downwards.
TTTTCATGAAATAGTCGTATATGTCAGTAATTTACCTTGGAGGAATATGTTGATGATTTCGATGAAAAATGAAAAATAGTTAACTTTTTGCTGTTTTAGTAGAGAATCATCATTTTGCAAGTTGACTCGCTCTTGACTAGTTTATTATTAATTAAAAAATTACGACTACATAAGTTAATTATCATATTTCCATTGTTGTCTCTATTTCGAAATAAGCATCAACAACTAGTGGGAATGTTGAGGAAGACAATTGTTTTAGTAATATTTTGTTTCCTATTTACGTGTTACGCAAATAATAATGTCAATAAAACTCCAGCAACATCGAAATATCGTTATCCTCGGCTCTTTAATGAACACATTACGCGTAATTTGACCGAAAAAGGCAGAGAAATATTTTTTTCTATTAAAACACGTAAGTGTAATGAAATAACTTTAATTAAATCTTAAATGTATAATATATATATTCGTAAAAACCCAATCAAACATATTTTCAGACGCCTCATGCGATGGAATGGCTGGAAAATGTGTAAAGAGATCTAGGTGTGATGGGAAGAAAATACTTTATTTATCACGAGTGTGTTACAAACGCGATTTGGTATGCTGTTACGATGATACAATAATACACCCAATGGTGAGACCGCGTGACCGTATCGAGACCACCCCATCTACCAAATCACCGTTGATATTGCATATTATGCTCAAGAACAGCCGTAGACACTCTTTGTTTAATCCTACGCACCTGTTTTAAAGATATTATGTTTATTGGTATACTTATGTATTTTCTTTGAAGTCTCTTCTTTATTTAAGGGTAAAAACAAAAAAAACATTCCGCCATGGTATATTAGTAACATTTTCATGAAATAGTCGTATATGTCAGTAATATACCTTGGAGGAATATGTTGATGATTTATTTTGTTATTAATCAGTAAATATACTACCATTCTTGTCGCAAATAACATGTTGATAACTTACGACCTATAACTGAGCTGCAATTAGCAAAAAACGTGATAAAATTTGAATTTAACGCCTCAACCGAAGCCTCCACCTTAACTACAATCTCTTATCAGTTCAACGTCAGCTAACTTCAGCTACTATTGTTTTATTTTAACGTACCGAAACTCATGTTTTAAATAAAAAAAAATAAACAGTTCCACAGACACATAGAGGCAAAAAATAACAATCAGTGTTTCGTTTCAATAGTTATTATATAAGTAGTCAAATTACTTATCTTAGTCATAGACACAACTAATATTATTAGTTAGGTACTTAAATGGTTACTTTCGTTATCTCGTGTTATTGACGTCAAGTTTAATCTAATCTTTATGCGTATTGTTTATTGAATAACAAATTCAAATAATTTAACAAGGGCAAGTTAAGTTGTGATGTAAAGTGATCTGTACAAACTTAAGGTACAAACACAATTTAATGTTAATGAAATGTCATAGACAAATTATTGAGAAAAACGTAAGTACCTACCTCAATCTACCTACACCAATATAATCAGAAGATAAAAAATATTTTTGGTCAGTTTGTAAATGCACATAGGTACTTAGGTCAACCCGTACTTAGGTAAATATCTAGTAAAGAAGATGACAGATATCCTACATTGCCTGTAGTACAGGATCACGAATGTTTTTTTTTTCTACACCTACTCTCATTTGTTTTCTTCTTTTCAGTTCCTTTTTCAAATGCAGCTCAGCTATTTTTATCAAATTACATTTTGTACATATTCTCAAAAATAATCGAACGATTTTGATGAAAGATTTTGGTGAAGGGTCAGGGTGAACTGTCATCATACCCAAAAATGTAAAATTTACGGCATAAACTCTGGTTCGGTTGATACCATATTGAGATTAGAGAGATAAAGAAAAAACTAGCGACACCTTGCACTCTACCTGTCGCCGAGCTGTTTAGGCTACTGGAGGCAACGTGAAAATCTACACCTAGGTGTGTGTACACCTGCAAAACTTAACCTTTTGACGCAAACGGGCACAAAAAATAAATATGGTCGCAATTTTTAACTGCTCATGTTGAGCCACTGCTCTATTGAGACCTATTGTGCGGTGACTACATATTTTTTCACTGGTGGGATGGGATATAAATTGATCTATTCGGAAAACAAAGTTCAATTTGAAAAGTTTTCCAATCAAATACTATTCGATAGCTCTAGTAGTTAACGTATTTGATATCTAAATAATATAAATATTATGAAAAATCTTGACATCGTTGCAATTCACAAATTGACGTTATCTATCTATCTATATCTATAGGTACTAATAATAAAGCTGAAGAGTTTGTTTGTTTGTTTGAATGCGCTAATCTCCGGAGTTACTGGTCCGATTGGAAAAATTCTAATAGGAAGCTAGATATTATGCCCGGAGTTTATAGGCTATTTTTTATTTTGGGAACGTGAGTGAAACCACGGGCAACAGCTAGTTTTAAATAAAATGTATTGCCGTAAACGAGATCACAGTTACTCGATTCTTTACGAGAATACGGTACATTGCTTTAAAAAGTCCATACGAAATAAAACTCGTATTTTAATTAATTTATCTACAATGCGGTTGCGCTTTCGGGATGAAACTATAGTACGGTGCTTTGTGGTATGTACCCGTTTGTCTGGATATCACTTTTAAACATAACCAAGCATCTACCAGTTTGCTAAATTTATGTACAAGTACACCTGGCGACTAGCAATCAGGAACGTGAAAGAATCCAATAAGGTATTTAGTAATATGGCACAACAAAAGTAATAATTATTAAAATAGTAATAAAAACAGTAAAATGATAAACTGAGCTGGGAAAACTCCAATATTGATATTTTACCTAAATAACATGTTATTATAGCGGGAGAACGTTATCGAAATTCATCAGGCACAGTCGTGGAAACTATAAAATAGTCGTAACTAATACAAAGATCCTTACTGATAATATTTATGGGGTTGTTTTGACAAAGACACCATTGTGATGTTTTTCTTATGCGCCTAAATTTCGGTCACGCGCGGTCCTTTTCCGAATAGTGACATAATATAAGTAAGTACCTGTTATCCGATCCGAAGAAATTAAATTATTGGAATAAATTCGATTTTAGATAGATGTGAGCGAGGATCTTGCTAAGTTTTGTGATAATATTGTTCTTTATTTGTTATTGTTCTTTATTGACCTTTACGAAGAATCGTTATCTATCTATCTATACTAATAATAAAGCTGAAGAGTTTGTTTGTTTGTTTGTTTGTTTGTTTGAACGCGCTAATCTCTGGATCTGCCAGTGGGATATGGAAAATCCTTTTTGCAATTGAAAGCCCATTTATTAAGGAAGGTTATAGGCTATAGAACATCACGCTACGACCCTCAGGAGCTGAGCAATGATAAAAAGAACGTTAAGCGGGAGCATGTATAGCACGGGTGAGCGATGCGACGCGGTTGTCAATGGATGACAGCGGTCGCCTAGGTAACAGTTTTTTGTTATTTTTAACTGTCATCAAGACGAGGTTATCAATTCGTCGGAATCTTTTTTTATGTATGTTCCTCGATTACTCGAAGATGCCTGACCCGATTTGGAAACTATACATACAGGTGGTCACATGGTCACCAAGTCAGGGTCTGATGATGGGATCTTGAAGAAATCGAGGGAACTCTTCAAATTTTATAGGCACTAACAATGTTTTTCATATATTTTCTAAAACTATTCAGATATTTGCGTCTGGTAGTCGTCACATGTTGCTGAGCTGATGATGGAAGGTACAACTCCTTAACGGGTAGGAGTTAGAGGATAAATCTTTAAATATTATAGGAACGATGATGGAAAGTACAACGCTAATATGCTTATCCTAGGTCAGTGACCTTGAGAGTCATTGATTACACATAAGAAACTAAAAATTGAAAAATAAAATACTTTTAACAAAAAAAAACCTCAAAGGCACTAATAAGTATAAAATAACTATGTAAGAACTCTAATCTGATAATTTTGAAGTCAACGAAATTAGCCATTGCTGTTGCATCATCAGATATTTATTGCTGCTACACTATTGACAGGTAGATGGACGGCTCATTTCACTTCTAAACAGACCCTTACGGTATTTCTTGAAAAAGACAGCGTACGCTCTATACGTAAAAATGGACCATTGGGCAAGGTTTTACAAGATGCAAACCTAATAATATGGGATGAGTGCACAAGACTCATAGAGCTCATCTAGAGGCTTTAGATAGAACTCTCAGAATTATAAAATGCACAAATAGATGGCTAATGTTTGTTTGTTTGAACGCGCGAATCTCCGGAGTTACTGGTCCGATTCGAAAACTACGCTGTCGGCTGGTAGTTTAGCCATTATTTACCACCCATGGGGGTGGAATAACTTTGATATTTTCTGGTGATTTCAGATAAACGTTGCCTGTTAGGGAAACTAGAGCAGATATTATTAAATCTTGCTTAAAATCTTCCTCATTATGAAAGTCTGTTGAATTATTGAAACTGTATAACAAAATGAGGAGTCACTTGGGTAGAGGAAGCACAGATTTCCCAATAAAGCTCCATTTAATCGGGGATGGGAAAGTACCTGAATCAGATAAAAAAATAGCTATTGACAAAGACCTTGGTAAAATCGTGACCAACATTGAAGACCTGATCTGTAGAGTATATCCGGATATAGCCAATATCGACCAAAAAAAAATATTAATGGATGTGTGAGAGGGCAATTTAATTTAATTAGCTGCCAGAAATATAAGCGTTGACGCCATCAACGACAAAATAATGGCTAAACTACCAGCCGACAGCGTAGTTTTCGAATCGGACCAGTAACTCCGGAGATTCGCGCGTTCAAACAAACTAACAAACTTTTCAGCTTTATTATTTAATGCTAAATAGCTTTCCACCCGCGATGCCACCCGCGATCAGTCAGTCAATTAACCAACTTCAAGCGGAGGTTATCAATTCGTTGAAATCTTTTTTTTTGTATGTTCCCCGAATACTCGAACGCCTGGACCGATTAGGAAAATTATTTTTTGGTTGAAAGGATATACTTCACAAGTAGTCCCATGGTCACCAAGTCAGGATCCTAGACAAATCGAGGGAACTCTTCAAATTTTATTGGCACTTACAATGTTTTTCATAAACTTCTCAGCTTTAAAATAGAATGCTAAATAGCTTTCCACCCGTGATATCACACGCGATAACACCCGCGATCAGTCAGTCAGTCAGTCAGTCAATTAACCAACTTCAAGCGGAGGTTATCAATTCGTCGGAATCATTTTTTTTGTATGTTCCCCGAATACTCGAACGCCTGGACCGATTTGGAAAAATATTTTTCGTTTGAAAGGGTATACTTCACAAGTAGTCCCATAGTCACAAATCGAGGGAACTCTTTAAATTTTATAGGCACTTACAATGTTTTTCATCATACTTTCTAAAGCTATTCAGATATTTGCGTCTGGTAGTCATCATGTTATGTTGCTGAGCTGATGATGGACAGTACAAATCCTTAATGGTTAGGAGTTAGGGGATAATTCTTTAAATGTTATAGAAACGATGATGGAAACTACAACACTAATATGCTTATCCTAGGTCAGTGAAAAAACTAAAAAGCAGAAAATAACTATTTAGTAACTCTAATATGATAGTTTTGAAGTAAGCGAAATAAATCTGCGGTACCATGATATCGGTTCTAATTTTTGTTAAATGTTTTATATATTTAGATTGGCTATTGGACGCCGATCAGTGTTATTATCACCATCGGCATCAGCGTAGGCATCAAAGTGACCATAAGAAAGATCTTGGGAAAAACGTAACCTTTTGATGGGTTGGTCTTCTGTACCAAATTTGGCATACTGGTTTCCATTTCGATATACTTCAAATACAAATGGGTATATTTGACCAGCTGCAACTAACTCGCAGAAATGTAGAGTGTTGTAGAATGTAGAATGTACATCTAACTTTTCTTTTGTCCCATGATTGTTGCCAAGATGGTCATGAGACATAACAGCAAATTCATCCCAATTGTTCGTCATATGCATTGCATTGCACCAAGCTTTTATGTGAGTTCAAACGCAGTATTGATATCAACTTCGATGCAAATCACCACCAAAATAACTTTCTACCCTTTTTTAACCCCGATAGGCGATGAGTTTCAATAAAATACAAAACACGTCTTCCATCAATTATCTTAAAGAATGTTTATGCAAAATTTGAAGTAGATTGGACCAAGGAATCACGTTGTTCCATACAAACTTTGTCCCAGTTTTTCAACCCCTAAGGATTTCGGAAGATCTTTTCTTATAGGATGCCTACTTCATACGAAGAACACCCTCTAAGTTTCAGGTCTCTACGATCAGCGGTTTAGGCTATACGTTGATCCGTCAGACAGTCATTCAGGACAATGCATGTTAAATAGATATTAGACCACCAAATTTATGTAATGGTACCAGACTTCAAGTAAAATTTCCGTCATAGTAGCGATTGGTTTTGACTGAGCCAGCAGTTGGGCAAACAGTACTGATACCTCGCATTCCGATGATACCCACAGATTTACCATATAGATTTAAACGAATAGGTACAATTTCCTGTGAAATTACCTATCTATCGTCTGAAGTCAATATAAGTAAAGCACAAGGACAAACTTTTAAGCATGTTGGAATATATTTAAGTGAAAACTGTTTTTCCCATGGACAATTATTATGTTGCCTTATCTAGATCAGGTTGCATAGGCTACTTTTTATTTGGAAACGCGGGTGGAACCGCGGGGGACAGCTAGTGGAGAATAAAATTAGCGATGTCGCTATGACAATTTCGATAATTATAAGATTTGGTCGTAACTCAGGAACGGGGGCCAATTGCACTCATTGCCCCCATGGATCCATGGCGGACTCCCTATCAATTTTTTTTAAGAAACTTTGCCATCGAAAACGTGAGTATAGCTGGAGGCCTTCAATCATAATCACCGTTTACGGTTTTATCACTGTCTTAATCCTACTTTGTTAATAATTAGTGATTTATATTAATTTTTCTATTTGAGTCGTATCATTTTGTTGGGTTGTATGTACTATCTATCTAATTAATGCCCATCTACAAATATTATTTATCATATTTTTAATGATTGCAACAAAAAACTACTAAGGTAGGTAGGCTAATGTACATATTTATAATTAGGTTCATCGTGGGAATTGAATTTTTAATTGACGTTATACTATTTTATATTATGTACCTACATGCATGGGAAGCAGATGTAAAGGCATAGTTGAATATACTGGTGCACACATATATACACATATGCTGTAGATAAACAGAACGAACTTGAATATACCACGCATGCGGTGTACAGATTAGGTACCTAGGAAATAAATATATAAATAAAAAAAAACACGTCATAGATTACAGGTATGAATATAAGTTCAAATATTTTTAAAGTAGGAAAATTACCTATATTTTTTTTTAACAATGTTGTGCTTGGTCAAACACAGGCCGTGAAAAGCTTCCAAAGTCCATGTATATCCATACTAGCTGTCCCTCACAGTTTCACCCGCATTACGTGATAAAAAGGTCCTATAATACTTGAGGATAGTGTAGCTTCCTATTCCTCCTTCCTGGAAGGAGATTAGCGTGTTCAAACAAACTAACTCTTCAGTTTTTTTTATTAGTGTAGATAGATAAATAGACCTACAAAACATGCCATAGAACTGCTCTCGAGGACGTGAGATTACATATTCATGTTGTGGTCAGTACAGTTAGTTACCTACATCTCCTACGTCAATCGTAGAGACAACCTATACAGCTGCCTACCCTACACAAGTTTAACTACCTTACATAATATGGATAGTTTTGTGGTAAATGTACCCCATTCAGTATTCAGCCTTTTTGCTTAGTTAGCTAGGTAATTCTCGCAATTCTCGTTTATTGGTATCGGTCAACGCAAAGATACAATTAATTGATAATTACTCTACTATTATCTTGTATAGTTACATTCAATTATAGATTCAGCAAATCAGGATAAAGCCAAATAGTTTTTTTTATTGGTCATAATATACCACTTAATTTCAAACTCACTGTATCTACTTATCTATCTCTTCGTTTGTAATACATAAGCTTATGATGTTGAGTATAATATAGTCATTGAGATAGTATTAAAAATAAACTTGTCCTTAAAAAAATACTTACTATACTTACTTAAAAGCTCAAGCTCATTAGTAGGATTCAAACCCGTGACCTTTGTCACGGTGTTCAATGTCCCTACCATTAAGCTATCATCGCCTTACAAAATACGCTTTATTATTATGAATTTCATTTAGCATCTAATGCGTTAACCCTCGATCTTATAGTCAGCTTAATTACAAAGAATTTACTACAATTGAAGCACCCTAGAGCCAAATGGAAGTGTGCCCGTTGCGCCAATAAATTTATAGAAGTAGCCCATCCACTATGTATTATGGACGTTGATGTTTAGTTAGAGCGCTCTCTCGTTGGAATTTCTTATCAAGAATTTTATTTCGTGTTGCGAGGAATTCAGTTTTCAACGGAATTGTATTCTAACATGATTCAATAAAATTTAAAGTCGCATTTAAAGTCTTAGAATTATCTATTGTGGCGCGGCTAAGGTACAAGTCCGAGGCTCGCGGCTGACGCGCGCGGCCGACAATTCTGGTAAAATGTATATATCGGCGTCGGCCGCGCGCGTCAGTCACGAGGCACGGAAGTGGCTCCATACATTCCCATATGTTGACTATGGCCGCGCGCGTCAGCAGCGAGCCGCGAGCCTCGGAAGCCTACCTAATCTGCAATGTGAAGTAGCGTCTCTGACTGCACGAACAGGCTGGCAACAGGGAAAGATGGGGCGGGAGGGAGATCGTGCGAAGAGTCGTGTTCGCCTGTACTAACGATGTGGACACCTTCACATAGCCACAAACGCTCTGCCAAGAGTGTAACAATAGAGAAGGGATTAAAAAAATATACACGGTGTTATTTTTTGATTTCCGTTAATTTTAAAACAGTTAATTGAAGCATTACCTAATGTTAAACCAGTATAAAAGGTTCGTAATTAAATATTAGCTTTATAGAACATTGTCGATTACCTTTAAATAACTCAAAAGGACCTTTTACAATGACCGTCAATTCAATATTTATTCATCAATACTAATATTATAAAGAGGAAAGATTTGATTGTTTGTTTGTTTGCATTGAATAGCCTCCGAAACTACTGAACCGATTTGAAAAATTCTTTCACTAATAGGAAGCTACATTATCCCCGAAGGTTATAGGCTACTTTTTATCCCGGGAACGCGAGTGAAACCGCGCGGAACGGCTAGTTTTGTATAAAAAAGGAAAAGCTTAGAATCATATCATTATTCATAGGACCGTTTTATAAAATAAAATTGATGTGTGATCTATTCAACCATCAGGATTTGTGACACGTAAGTATAACAAGCAACACCTCAATAATTGGTGCTTATATTTTACTATTCCTTCATATTTTTCCGATAATATTATATTCTACGAGAAGAGAGGTGACAATGTCTTAGAAAATATAGTCAAATTGTTGTTTATCTCCTCGTTTGCTGGATATTATCTTTATCAGACGTTGGAGTGGTGGAATAACTTGGCACAAAGTTATCTTCGTTGCTGGAACAAACTTTACATTGCTGTTACTGGGCAAGTACGTAAGTTTCACTGCATTTCCAGTAAGTATTCCTCTGGTGTCAGGAATGCTTATTGTTTAGATAACACACTGTTTGTTGACAAGGCCATGTATAACAGAAAATACCTGTTATGATAATGTATATATAGTGATATTAAAGATTATGTCGCTACATGAATAATCCAAAAACGATTTTCGCAAGTATTTTTATATGGTGTTTCTCAAAGACTTGTAATACGAGTACAGCCGGGTTATCGCGTATATCTTAAAAATAATCCAATGAGGGCTCACCATGCCCACAAAATGCTCTTCGTCGTAGCGCGTCCTTGGATCAAATCATTAATGGTGTTCGTTACGATTACCACCAAAGAAAGATACGTGGTAAATCCCTGTGTCAAGGCTCGAAATCTTAGCTGTCACCCGAGTATAAAACTGTAGCGAATTTTGGATCATTGAATTACCTGGAGATGAATTCAATTGCTGTTATATTGCTGTTAATTGCAATCGGAGCACACCAACTAGCCTGCTGCCAGTCCGGTAACGAGATTAAACGAGGAATAAGACAGGTAATTATATTATTTTCACTGATCACAGTCATTTGGCTTCCTACTCTCGGAGTCATAAGCGGGGCAATTTATTCCTATTCAAAAAAATTGAGTTATCTCTAAACGTGTAAATTAAGTAACAAATTGAGATGGTGTGAATAATTTATATATTTTCTATTTATATTTTAAAATGTAATACAAAAATGCAGCATAATGTCGCAGCAACTAGGTCGGCAACACATTGGGGATACCTCTGGTACTTATTGCAATAGGCGATAGGCGACGGTAACCATTTACCATCAGGTGGACCGCCTGCCTGCTTGTCAACTTTCTAATATAAAAAAATTAAAACTTCATCATATAATATATTTATTTAAGAGTGTGGTATACTGCTGTTGTTTTCCACTCTAAAATATTTGTTTATGGTACAATTATATCAATGCCCTTTCAGAGCCTTATACCCTTTCAAAATCACCCGGTATAAAAGAAAAACTGACATAATCTAATCAACGCACAGCTCAAGACACTACACGAATCGGGCTGAAATTTGGGATACTATTTGCAGACCTCAAGGATTTCTCAACATTCGACACCTATGAGAGTAAAATAGGGGATCGCAGATGAAACCGCGGGGCGGAAAGCTATTTTTCTATATAACGTAACGTAACTATGAAAATCTAAATACTCGTTTTCAATAATGAACTCAAGTTCTGCAAAATACCTTTGATGTGGTTGACTCTATTAGAAGAGAAACCTGCTTCGAGAAATCTATGCAATGAATTTTTGATACTCCATATTTACTAATTCGGGAGGCGATTGTTCTAATCCTGTTTATTTAGGCAGTCAATGGCCTTGTCCAATTATGTTGGATAATTTAAACAGTGATTTGTTACTGTTAGTAGGTAATTATTATGACTTATTAATCAATTTACATCAGAATGATTTCACTTTGAGTAAGGTAATGCCCATAGGCGGCTATAACCACACTCCATCAGGTGGATCGTCTGCCTGTTGACATAAAAAAGGTATTATTGTAGTTCTAGTACGTACTAGTGAGTACTAGGTCATGACTAATAATACAAAAAAAAACACGACTCTTATTATTACAAACTGAAATCTTATCAATACCACACACTCACTAAATCGTTTCAAGCATTTAGAAGTTATTATGATATAAGGAAACAGATAAACATACAATATGTACATACTAGGTACGTGAACCCTGAAATATAACACTCTTTTTTCGAGGTGTCATGTAGGTAGAATCTGGCATGAATGGCTATAAATTATAATTATAATATCGTCACCATCGCTGTAGATACCCTTATTGAATGGTTTGCTTGTCTGTCCCTCCATAATTTCTGATCTCCTATTGAATCCCATATTTTATCCTCATAAATATAATAGCCTAATTAATTTCAAACGTTTCCATACATTTTGAACGAGCAAGAATGAGGTTTTATGTGAAAATCTTTGAATTTTTCACGTGATTTCAGTCTCTACAAATATTACTGTGTGTTTTTTCGTATATTTTATCGTTTTCAGTATCATAGTGTATACCTATAATAATGTAATTTAATGATTACATAATTGATAAATAAATATTTAAGTAGGTATTATATTGATACCTAGTAGATACGTACTTATTCATGCATTTCAACTGTTACAAGATGGTAAGGTTGCATTATCGCGATTGGATCAATGTTTATGTTTATTTTTGCACTCTACGTGTAACAGGATGAGTTATTGCGAACAGACAGAATTATTTGCCAATACAGACGATGGGAAGGTAAAAAAAGGTTTTATTTAAACCTTAGGTACCTAAACAAATACATAATTAATATTTTTTACTAGAGGCACGTTGAAAGGAGAACATGTAAGTAAAATCCATTTAATTGTTACCCAAATAATTCTAAAACCCGAAATGCGCCATCAGTCTTAAGTTGGCTCGGCCAGCTAACCCCACACATCGCTATTTAGAAGTTTTAGAAGGCATATGAATCTTCTAGGTACCTACGCAATATATCTCTGTAGTTTCCCCTATATCCGGTTAAGTCTCGTCTATCGGAAACTAGCACTCTGAGTAAGGTTCTATACTCGTTTGGATCTATATTTTAAAGTAATTTTTGTTCATAACTTTGTTGTGATTATAATTTTCTATGTACTTATTGGCTAAAATAGAGCGACATAGATTTTATAGCTGAAAAGTAAAATTGTGACATAAATGGATAGATGGACGAATAGATATGGCGAAATTATAAGGGTTCCTTGTTTGACCACGGAACTTTAAAAAGGCATATATAGAGCTCCTAAAAAGGCATCTTTCTCGGCTTGTAGAAATCGACCTACTACTTAGCATAAGCATAACTTCATACATTTTGTGCCAATAATTTATATGTAAATCGTCTCTAGATCTTTTTTGCACTGCATCATTTGCGCTTGCTATCTTCCATCCATCCAGCATCTGCATTGTCCAAAGTTACGCTTTCCCGTTCTCGGGTATCGTATGCTAATACTATTTTGATTAATAGAGTAATTTTAGATAAATTTATAATTGGTGAAAGCCCCGTCGGTCGCTCGCTAGTTCAGTTCGCCACGTGTAAGAATCGACTATCTCGGTTTGGTTGCGGAGTGCATGGTTTACAACTTTATACCAATATAGCCATCGAAGATTTTTAAATCATCAATAATACTTTTAACTCATCGAAAATATTTGTTTTATGCTTCCAGAACTACGCATAAGCTTTTAAGTCTAGGTTGTTATTACATATTGTGCAAATATGAGTATACCTGCTTCTGGAAACATTCATTTTATTTCCACGTTGGAGTCATGCGAAGTATTGTAGAGTAATTTCTTTTTCTCTTTGTATCATTTTTAGTTCTAAATCTCCAATTACATGGCAGTTGAAACAAACTACTTTTTTCTCTACGGCTATTTTCATAGGAAAATGACAAGTTGTTGACTTTGTTTATTAATATTGGTTTAGGTTAGGCTTTTATCGTTTATCCAATACTTTCTTGATTTCTATATAATTTGTAAAAAAATTACTGAAGTGCTTTATTTTCTTTTTAGAAAATTATTTTGACAGGAGATTATTTCGCCAATGATAAAGGCGAGCCCGTGTCAGTCTGCTTTAGTTCCTTTGTGTGGTTCTTATCGCCTGATTTTAACCCTCGCTCTTTCATAAGAACAAAAGAGACCTCAGTTACTTTTATCTTTACGAACTACAACCTACGTAATAAAGTTTCGGGGTAGGTATTTTATTTAATTATATTAAAATATTATTTGAAGAATCAGCAAATTATAATTATTATAATAATAATTTATGATGGAATCACCAATTTATAGGCAAACATGTGTTCCGACAGCTGCACTTGAGTGCCAATTTTTTTCATACCATATCAGCCACATCACTGACTACGGTGAAATTATGGTCAACACACAGACCTATATAAAAAAGTAGTAAAAAAATCTATTGATAAGTATTTATTCAAAAAAATTGTTGAGTTACTGGCATAAAACTGGAATATAATACCTATTCATATTTTCCATGATTTCATCCATGTGTCCGATCGAACAAAAATAGATACAATGGATCCCACTTGAGATTTTATCGAGGCATCCGACTGGATTTTTAATTATTATTAATTAATAATATATAATAATTATATAATAGAATCGTAAAAAAAGGTTATGATTTTGCGGTAAATAAAGACGTACCTAATAAGAGTTTGCAACTTCGCACAAAGGAAAAACTTTTAATTGGATTTTTTAACTTCTAGTTGTATAATTTTTTAAGTTGGAAAAGGTTTTCCTGTCCAGTTTAATTAAGTTAAAACTTTGAATTGTATTAATTTGATTTTTCAGCATTCTAGCGCAATGTTTACTTGAAGTTACGAATCAATTAGGTAGCCTAAGATACCTCGTGTATATCATGAGTATGAAATAAAACGTTGTGATGTCACATTTAAATTTAGAAATTTTAATGATAAAGATTATTATAGGCTTTGTGAACTCGTGGTTTTTTACTTACACATCATCATGTCAGCCAAAAGACGTTCATTGATGGACAAAGGCCTCCCCCAAGGATTGATCTCCACGATTGCCGGTCTTGCGTTACCCGCATCCAGAGGTTTTCCGCGACCCTCACAAGATCGTTGGTCTATCATGTGGGGAGCCTGCCCATGCTGCGTCTTCCGGTTCGTGGTCGCCACTCGAGAAACTTTCTGCCGACGTCATGGAATTTAGAAAATCTTCCTTCTTGGATGTCGGATATTTATGTTAGATGTTAGTGAAGGTAGGTACGTAGCTGTACGAAAATTGTTGGTTCGAGTCCTACAGGGAACTTGATTTTACAGTGAAACAAAATATCGTGGGGAAACTGTCGTGTTAGGACACTTTGAAATATTCGGGTAAAGAGTTTTTTGTATGGAATTATTCTACCAACCGATTACGATTCAATATGAATAAACCATAAATGCATGTAAGTAGGTACATACATATACTGTTTTCAACACTTGCTTTGCCATTTATTATGGAGTGGTCCCATAAAAAAATGTCGGTGGTGGCATTTCGGGTGTACGTACGTGCTTTCAGCGCGCTTTTATTTTAAATAATTCATGTTTTTCCACTCAGTGGGGATACTAAATTTCCGGGCGTAGTGCTTCTGGTAAACATTTCTAATAAACATTCCTAAAATGTAATGTGAATTCTATACTTGACAATAATATAAACTAAGTAGGGGAGACCGGGGTTGGAAGTCACATTTTTTTTCTTTTGCATTATTAGTACTAATGTTAATAGGTAGAATGGGCAAATTATATATCAATGGATAGGGTATTTATTCTAGTTTATAAAAAAATTTTTTCGCTAACACTACGTGCGGAGGAAATATTAGTTATTTTTATGAAAAAAGAGAAGTGTGACATTTAACCCCGTGTCAGGGATGGTAGTCACAGGTGTTGGGGTAGGTAGTCACACTGTAAAATAAAGGAGAAAAATAATAATTAAAACCTATTTATATCAAATCAGGTTTTTTATTGAAGATATAAATGTTGTACGTAACTGCAGTCAGTAAAATCCTAGTACCTAGGAAAATCACAAATGTCTTATTTGTATTAAAATAAGAAATCAAAAACATAATTTGCTTTCAATAATTAAGTTCTATAAACTTTTAAAAAAGATCTTAGAATTCTAGTAACAAAAATATAATCCAAGTTAGGCACTAATATCTTTGGACGTAATATTTAACGTGCGATAATTGATTCCATAATCCTTTGCAACCGATCTTATTGATTTCCCATACATTCTCACTTCTCTTGCAACACGCAGCATTACTGCTGGTAAAACAAGTCCACGAGTCGACTTTCTTTTGTGACGCCTTGGCATTGTACTAGATCTGAAAAAAGAAAGAATTTATACAGCAAAACCCCAAACAGCCAAAAAATTAAAGGCAGCAGACATGCATGGGGTTGGTTGTCATATGTCCAGCCCCCGTCGACCTTTTTTTTTTTTTTTTTTTGTTTTACAAGGTGGAAAATGCTTTACGCATTCGACCCCCCGCCTTGGGAGCGGCGGGGAGGATATGTGGGACTCCCTCATCTCCCCTTCTCATTATGAGAAGGGGTAGAGAGGTTTACCCACTAAAAACCACCTTGGCGTACCCTCGCACTCCGGTTACTCGGGCACCGTGGAACCCGCACTAAGCATTCTCCACGATGCCCACCGGTCGCCCCGGCCTCTGCCAGGGCTTCCCGCGTCAAAGGGGGGATGGCCGAATACGCATGGCCACCCCCCAGACCGCCGAGTGACTTGTCACGGCAGGCGGAGGTCTCCCATCCTCCGCCCACAGTCACTAAGGGTAAAGGCGCGCGGCAAACTGCCGCCGCCTCAACCCCGGCCGCCTACGCCGGAGGGGGTGCGCGAGAGGATCGTCCTCGACGACGCTATGCAGCGAGAGGTCCACCCGCTGGATCGCCCGTGCCATGAGGCCTCTCTCCACATCCCAACGACTGCACACCTGAAAGGTGTGCTCAGCCGTGTCGTCGGGATCACCGCACTCATGGCACCGTGGGCTCGGCTCCCTCCTGATGTTGTGCAGGTGATGACCGAAACAGCCGTGTCCGGTCAACACCTGCACCAGCCGATACGTTAGCGCACCGGCTGCCCTCTCCAACCATTCGTCCATCACTGGGAGGATCGCCCCCACGGTACGTGTCCCGTACGGGGCGTCCTCCAGGATGGACTTCCACCTTTCTCGCAGCCGGCGCGCCGTCATACGGCGGGAGGCCTCTACCTCCTCAGGGTCCGGGCGTTCACCTCTTGCCCGGGCCCTGGACCTAACCGCGTAGGTTTCCGCCTGCACCTCGGCGTCCAACTCCCACGGAGGGGTGCAGGCGAGGAGGCAGGCCGCCGCATGGGCCACTGAGCCGTAGGCCCTGGCCATTCTCTGGGCCACGGCCCGCTGTGGCCCCCTCAGCAGGGCCCTGTTTCGGGCGGACAACCTGTCCGCCCATATTGGGGCCCCATACAGGGCCATGCTCCTCACCACGCCGGCGAACAGCCGCCGGCAAGAGGAGCCTGGCCCCCCAATGTTGGGCAGGAGTCTGCCCAGCGCCAGGAGCAAGTCTTCTGAAGTGCTCCCCGAAATCCCACTTCCGGTCCAATGTAAGCCCCAGATATTTAATGTGGGGCTCTACCTGGACCGTCCCTCCTGGAAGTGAGAGCGCCGCGCCCGCAGGCAGCCTCCATGCCCTCCCTCGCCCCCCGAGGACCGTAGCGTCGGTCTTCGGGAGGGCCACCTTTAGGCCGAGCTGCTCGATCCCCCGGATCATCAGCTCGGCCGCTTCCTCCGCATCGCGGAGGGTCTCCCACCCATCTTTCCCGCGCACAGCCACCATCGTGTCGTCTGCATAGCAGACGGTGATTGTGCGCGGGAGTGTCTCCCCTCTGATGGCCCGGTCGTACCCCAGGTTCCAGAGCAAGGGGCCGAGTACGGGGCCCTGGGGCACGCCGCAGGCCATCCTTCTCTCCCCCCTCTGCCCGTCCTTATTTTCGTAGAGAACTACCCTCTCGGTAAGGTAGTTCTCTACGATCCTTCTCAGGTAGTGGGGCACTCCATGATACTGAAGTGCCCCACTTATCACCCCATAGGGGAGGGTGCCGAACGCGTTCGCGATGTCTAGAGACACCGCGACCACACCCTCTCCCCTGCTCGACGCGTCGTCGCAGAAGTCCCTGAGGGACTTTATCGCGTCGAGCGTAGACCGTCCTCCTCGGAACCCGAACTGTCTATCAGACACGTCCGGGCCGGCGGTCTCAAGGTGCTGCTGGATCCGGTGGGCCAGGATACGTTCAAACGTTTTCCCGGCCTCATCCAGCAACACTATGGGGCGATAGGCGGACGGGCAGTCCGCAGGCCGACCCTCTTTGCGGAGGAGGCAGAGCCGCCCCTCCTTCCACACCCTCGGGAACCTTCCCTCCTTCAGGCAGTCGTCCATGATCTGCCTGAAGCGGCTCCCGAGGTGTCCCAGGGCGACGGTGAGGACGCGACCAGGGATCCCGTCTGGACCCGGGGCTTTCCTGCAGCCCCTGAGTCGGTCCGTCACTCTTTCGAACTCGTCGTCGCTTATAGGTGCGACGGCGAGTTCGGCCTCATGCTCCGCAATGGCCATCGTCGGGGGGAAGAATGTCGGGGCGGGCGGGAACAGCCCCTCCAATACCCTACCGAGGAGGTCGGGCTCCATTGAATCCATGGGGGGGGAGGTGCGCAGCTTGTTGCGCACCATCTTATACGGTCGCCCCCACGGATCCCTGTCCAGGGTGGCCAAGAACAAGCTGTGTGCTTCGTCCTTGGCCACGGCGATCGCCACTATCAGGGCCCCCTTTGCTTCTTTGAGGGCCCTATGGAACCCATCTTCCTCCTCCTCTGTGTGCCGCCTGCGCCTACAATGCTGGTAGTCGCGGCGGGCACAGTTGCTGGCGGTCCGCAGAGCCGCTATTTCTGCGGACCACCAGTACACCTTTTTTCGGGCGGACGGGCGTCCGGCCCGGGGCATTGCCGCGTCGCACACCCTCTGTAGTGCGGCGCGGAACCGAGCCGCCCTCATGTCGACTCCGAGGGTGGCGGGAGGGGCTGCACACCAAGCCTCCTCCATCGCCGCCTCGTCCGCCCTTTCCCTATCCAGGTGGGTCAGGGCCCACCTGGGGAACCTTCGGCCCCGGCCTCTTGTTCCCCCCCCTGGGGTGGGCGACGGCAGGACGCCATTGGAGACCCTCATTCTGATATAAAGATGATCAGAGAGGGTCTCAACGTCCTCCAGGACGCGCCAATCAGTGACGCGCGCGGTTATGGCGGGGGTCGCGAACGTTACGTCCACGACTGACCCCCCCCGCCGCCGCACGCATGTGTTGACGCTGCCCCGGTTCAGGATGATTAGTCCCGTTGCCGTCGCCCAGTCCTCGAGGGCGGTCCCTCGGGGGTCCGTGACTGGGGAACCCCACGCCGAACTCTTGGCGTTAAGGTCCCCCATGACCATCACCTGTGACGGGGCAGCTCTACCAACTACCCCGTTCAGGACCCCCAGGAAGCGCTCGAAGGCGCGTAGCGGCTTGTTGGGGGAGAAGTACACCGCCACTTTCACGGTGTCACTCCCCCATTTGGCCGCCACGTAACCCGGGCCGCCTTCAATCCTCGAGAGGGGGGGGAAATCCCCATGTGCCGGAACCGAAATTGCCACTACTCCGTCCGTCGCCCCTGCCCAGTAAGGAAGGGGGGGGACGAAGTAGGGCTCTGCGACCACGGCGACGCCAATTCCCCACTCCGCCATGTGTTGCATCAGGAGATCCTGTGCTTTGGCGGAGTGGTTGGCGTTGACCTGCAGGATGTCTAAGTGCAGGTGTGCTGGCATTTAGACATCCATGCGGTTCTCCTCATTTCGACCAGTGGCCGTTTCTGCGGGGGTGGGGCGGGGGGGGGCGGGCGTCCATCATCCGCACCGATTTGCCCCTGACCTCGGGGGGGGAGCACTTCGATCCCCCCATTGTGTGGCTGGCTGGGAGTTTGGCGTGGTGGCACACTGCGCACCACTCCTTCTCCCCCGAGCATTCCCTGCGGAAGTGCCCCTCCGCACCGCACCGGTAGCAAGTATTGCTCCGGTCGATGCTTGAGGGGCACAGCTCCCTCGTGTGGCCAACATTCATGCACCTGTAACAGCGCATGGGTGTTGGCCCAGCCACGGTGACGGTGGCCTCCGCCCACCCCACCTGGATTTTTCCCCGCTTGATGAGGCCCTGTGCGGTCTCCACTGGGCACTGGACAAGAACCAATCCAGTGCCGTCGTAGAGGACACGGATGCCCCCCACCTTTATGTGGGCCTCATCACAGCTCCCCTCTTTGACGATGGCCGCCGTCAGCTTTTCCTTTGTCGCTGACTCGTCCAGACCGCCAATCTGGACTGCGGCCATTTTTTGTGGGCGGCTGACGATGGCGACGTCCCCCACAATTTCTTGCAGCTTGGCTGCAAGAGCGTCTGCCGCCCGCCCTCTGTCGGCACTGTCGGCCCCGGGGACCTCAATGATTCGGCCCCCCGTCATTGAGTTGCGCACCCGGACGTGCTGCAGGCCCACCTCCTCCAGGCTCAAGCCATTGATGGCCTTGGCCATGGTGTCCCGCATAGAGCCCCCGTCGACCTGAGACAACCTGCCCCAAAACACATTTTCGCAAATAACCTTCAAAAATAAATTCAATTCAATGTTTACCCCAAAAAACTAATAATATTAATATGAAACACATATTTAACATTAGCAATACACTAAGAGTCATATTAATATACAAAATTTTAGTATACTTACGAGATTTGCTACAGATGCACAAAAAAAATACTATAACTGGCGGAAAACAATAAGCGCACGTGGCTCCATGACGGCGTTCTGGAGCGGATTGAGGTGAAGTAGGGAGGAAGATATAGTGCTGGCGGTCTTTCGACACCGGTTGATGAACTCATTCGTTCGTTCAGTTTTCTGTTATGGCCGCTGTGACAACCATACCCGGTCTCCCCTACCTATGTTCTTATGATACTTCAAAATCAAAACTAATTTATTTAGTTTAGGTTTAGGTATAAGGCACTTATGAATGTCAACAGTTACAGTTTTACAATAGACTCTCCTTTTTGTTTGTTATGAATATAGTCTTGTAAAAATATGCGAAATGCAATTCGATTTGAAACTGCTAAAATATTTAAAATAGGGATGTTTTTCAAAGAAACCGGAGCTTCTCAGTTTATCTGTGGGCACTCCAATGGTTTCAGCCTTAACTTAATAAATTGGTTTTGAGTTCGAAAAACCTAATTGTTCATTAAACTTGCCAAGTTGGAGCTAAAGTTCATTTCTTTAAGACTAATTTAATAATAATTATTCGCAACTTTAATTTCACAATGTAAATTTTCCAATTGTGCACAAATTTGTTTAGGGCGACTGGGTACAGCTGATAACGAATATAAGTAAAGCTATTCACACTCTCGCTTAAACGTTCACTGGTTTATTTAGAGATTTACAGTATCCCAGAGGCGAATAAGATTGAAATGTATTTTAGTTACCCTTTTAAGGCCACCGTAAGCGATATTCGATATTTCCAAAAGACTGCCCTCATTCGGGAATACTGACATAGGGCTAAGAATAACAGTTGGTGAGGCATTACAAGTAAGATGTGACTCGCGGTGTCATCTGTTTTTAATAATACATAACAAGTATCTATTTTCGTAATTTTGTTTGGTTGGTAAGGTTGTTTGTTTATCAAATCGTTACCTATAAGTACCTTCTGTTGTCCGTGAAAACACAGCAAACATACAGTCATGCATGATGGACTCATTTTGCCTGCCCCAGTAGAAACACAGTATAATTTAATGATAGAAATCGGTGCGTTATTGCCCTCCTATTCTATAGATTATTTTGGGGTTTCGTACTTAAAGGGGCCAATGGAACCCTATTCTTTGACTAAACCTTCGCTGTTCATCCGTCCGTTTGTCTGTCAGCTGACTGTATTTCAAGAACCGTTTCTAATGGGTAGATAGTTCCCTCTTCGACTATACTGAGATTTCTATAGTGGCTACCAATGCCCACCTTCCGCCTCACCTGGCAACTCCTTACATGAAATTTTCACAGAATGTGTGTTTCTGTTGCTGCTATGACAACAAAATAATACTGTATCCCATTGTGTGCGAGTTTGACTCGCACTTGGCCAATTTTTTATGACTTATATCGTCATGTTAATTTAATTATGCATAACAAAGACATTCTCATTTCCTTAGCGCAATGCGGCCTACCATGAATAAATATGAAGACTCATGAATTTTTCTTGCGAGGTGAAGATAAAGGAATCGTCAAAGATTGGCCACCGTCTTTGAGCTCGCAGATTTACATTCAAACAGTCCGATTAGTCGCGTGGTGTTCTGTAACATGCAAACATAGTTCTTATCCTGTAGTGTAGAGAAAACATGCACAGCATGAGCCTATAACGAAGGATTTTATTTTACTCTAAGTATATACGAATAATAATTGAGAACAACAAAAATCCTTGTAATACCCTAGACATGGCCGTTGTAATACGAAGCTAAAGCTTCATCTACCCGTGTATCGTTTAGGTATTGGACTGGAAGAGTTCGGTTAGCGTCGAGCCGTGATATGAACATCGTATGTAATGGAACTAGATTTGTGCTCGGGCTGGATTTCTATTTCCTTATACACATCACGAGATTCTTCGAGATAATCTGTCTCGTTCCACTGAGTATATTTGCGTTGCTTACTGTGCAAATATTTTCCTGATTCTCGTGTCGTAAATAATAAAAACATATTTAGATAGATACGTTTTATTAAAATAGAGATTATTTGTTCAAATTGAACTGATACTTAGGTAAGAAAAAAAATACAATAACTGAGGTAAGTTCTGTAATAATTTTTATGTGAGTTGGTCGCACATTCTCATTAAAAATATTATAACCTATAATGGTGGTAACCATTATAGGTTATAATATTTTTAATGAGAATGTTTCTGGATGTTTGTAACTAAATTAAACGCCTACACTAATTTAGATTAAACTTTGAAATAATACATAAAGATACTTTTTAACCCTGGACAACAGAATCCTTAGGAATATTTGGAAAACCACCGAAATGAGCTCTAATATCGACTGATCAAGTCGTTTAAAACTTAGACGGCTTCAAAATAGATTTAATCAAGTTTACCAAACTTCAACTAAAGGTATTAACGGCGATGTAACTACAATACCCTCTAGGAGCACCAAAATATTTGTTTTAGTTACTCAGAAGTGCGTTATTGTCGGCAAGAAATTTTCACATGTCGTTGTTAGGGACTTGACCCAAATAAACATGAAGGAAAAACTCGTGTCCGTCATTGCGAGCCTTGTACTTTGGAAATTGAATTCCGTGTTCAGCCTCTGTTTATCGTCTAGAGCTGACCGCGAGAGGGCGCGTGCCAAATATCTTTGCTGTTCTTATTACTACGCCTGTGTAGGCCCATTTCGTTATCGTGGACGTACTTTATATTACATTTGCCTTTTTATTGTTTCTATCCATTTTGTACATAACTATAAATATATCTATTACAACATATTCCTTGCTAGATTCCGCTAAATCTAATCACGGACAAAATATTCTATTCAATGAGTTGAGACTCAAGCTCAACTTAAAAAGAATGAACGTCAAAAATTACGATTGGCTTTACCACCGGTTCGTAATACATTATTAAATAAGGATGTGCATTTATATGAAATAATACTAACACGCTATGTAAGGCTCTATACAAGAATACGTAGAATAGTGTACTTATTGTATGTTCTCCATTGTGATCTTCCAGCAATTGAAATTTAAACTTTATGTCAACACGAAGCCACCCGAAGGACGTTGAAGTTAAAAGACATCACAATTTCAAAGACGATTTTCAAAGTCCTTATACCACCTGCGACTATTTGCAATGTCCTATGTATACATATTTGATCCAATTTGTTGAGATTCGATTCTTACACTTATTTTTTATTGTGACCTATTTACCCAGATCACCCGAGCTCCCAGTTGAAAAACTAAGAAGTCGTGTGCAACATACGTAATCTCGAAAAGCTAGAGCTTTGCTACATATATACCTATGTTCCTACGTGTAGGTCGAGAGGTCACAGAGTGGAGCATCCATTATCTGGTAATTGTGATCCATATCATCTCGCAGTTTTAGCTTGCTAAGTACCCATTATAAATGTTCTTAAGATTAAATACATCAAAATATAGTTTATTATACCTATACCTACATTTTTCATCATGTCATATCAACCTTATCTATATTACTGCCAAATTACTTGTTAAGTTGCGATTTACTTGAATTCTATGAAGGTAAAATCCATTTTTTGTATTAAAAATCAAAGAGATTAAATATTTTGCTATACTACCTACCTAATCACAATACCTACCTAAATCAAATACACCTAGATAATATGCGAATGATATTCGAGATTTCGTTCTTTATTGAAGTAGGTTATATCGTTTAAACATATTTTTCCCGTGGAAACAACCTATTCATATGTGTGGGTCGTTCACTACTGATAGCGGTCACGATATAAATATACCTTTTTTTATCCCAAAGTTATCACTTCTGGAATCACCGTACCTTTTGCTACCTTCAACTAATATTTTAAATGTTTCTTTTTAACTATTTTCTTGAATATTTTTAATACAAATAACATTATATCATATGGATCAATAAATTGATGCTTGTTGCAAAGTGAAATTATCTTTAACAAAAATACAAAGTGCAAACTACGATAGCAATTTATTAAGTCTTTTTGTAGCTACATGATAATTAAAATATTTACTTAGAACGGCAAGGAGCGCACCGAAATACTTTACAACGCATTTTTTAATTATCCTTTGAGGCCAAAAAAGCTTTTTAAGAAACTTTATAAAGACATGTTTTCACTTTCTCTTATAAACGAGTAATTCAATTTCAAAATATCTTCAAAACTTATCATGTTACTTCGAAAAGCTTTAAGCTACATGTAGGTACATAATATATATAAATGTGGGGGGAAGTCGACGCATACTCAAGTGGCCTTATTTGTAAATCAGATGTGATAGTCGAAAACGCGCCTTATCGCACACATGCCTGTTGCCGACTTTTAGGGAAATAGTCCCATCACTCCCATCTGCGTCTCACCGCAACATAACGCATGCAACTTTATGACCTTTTCAACCACCTTCCAAATGAAAGGGTAACCTCAAATCGACCGGTAGGTACGGTACGTCTGTTTACATTCACATGTTTCTACACAACTCTACAAATGGCTTATCCATTCGAAAGACCTTTTCTGTTATGATTCAAAGGTTTAGTTGAAAAACAGAGGTTGTATCATAAAAAAATTGCGCATATTCCCACTCGTACAGAAAGGGTTTACTTATTTCAGTTATTGAAATATGAAACATAATGATGATTTATTTTTCAAAACGTCTCAAGTTAATACGTATATACCTAATTCCTTCAAAAATAAGCACTGATATTTCTGACATGATTCTAACATGTTTATTAAATGGAAATGGCGAAGTGATTACGTTACATTCACAAACATTTTCATTTCTAAAGCGATAATATGACAAATGAAATGTTATTATATAAAATCTATCCCATTTGCGAAGATCCATAATTGGATTATTATTATCTGAGTCACGTCCATTAAGCGAATGAAAAGAAAATTGAATTGCAAAATATTACAAAATGTAAGGTTTTATTAGGCTAAACTTTAAAGGTTATTTCTAAAATTTAAGACCATGGAAAATCCCGTTTTTTGGTGCTGAAAACCAACCTCACATATGTCTTTTCGGCTTTACATTGATTACATGGAGTTTAGAATAAAAAATCTAAGATCGTTGATTTAATATTTATTTTAATAGTTTCACTATTACTTTATTAGTTTATATTTTTTCAATTTGCAGGGGTCTGTATATATGTCTGAATGTACCTAGACAGACATATTTTTATTGATCCCACCTTCTTATGATTAGGCATGTAAATATTATAAAACAACGAGCTACGTGTAACAATATCTTATAATGAATCGAAGACAATCCATATACTTAAAATGATAGTTGGGATCTTGTGTCGAAACTAAGAAGAACATTTAGTTTTTGCCAATCATCTCGTAATCTTACATTTACCACAAATAGTTCTATCTTTTTTCTATTAGCAAAAACACTGAATTAAGTTGAGAAAATCATGTTACTAATTTCACGAGACTTGCTGTTTTTGTTGTCACGTTTCATTTTAATTAGGCAGTATTTTGAGGTAAGTGATAAAAGAATAATATTTCTGTCATATTGTACCGCTCTCATTCGTATGCTAGGGATGGCTGCATCATCTGATAGCTATTTTCTTTATGAATATTTAACGTTGCTTTTTGTCATAAAATACTCTCAAATCATTAGAAAAAATGGTTTTGTTTCTATTTCTCTCGATTTTTTTCTGCAAAGAGTGGTGACAGTAGAGTTATATTTCACCACCTGGTTCCGGTCAGAAACATATAAAATTATAGGTAGATTATACCTACATATAAAAAAAACGATGATTCAAATATTTGTATTTTGACCGTCGCGAAATGTTCTGGGTGCAAAACTAGGTGACTGTTGTGAGATCTGTGCTTGAACGAAACATTATAAATCGACTCTAAACTTAGTCTCCATTGTAATATTTCAAATATAAATTGATCATTTTATTGAAACCTAAGTTAGGTATCTAGTCGTTTTTGTAGACAGTGTCAGCGTTGTTGGCAGTCCTAGTAGTAAGGTTCTGTAAGCTAGTGAGAAATCTCTTTGTGTACAGATAGAAGGACTAGATCCTTTATGTCGGCTGGTCGCCTGGTGTCGACACGTAGCTACACTATTATTACTTCAGAAGTCTTGACTCGGGGGTAACTTAGGGGTCTAGAAGGGACGTATTTCCCTACACAAGTGTACGAGTATGATGTAGAATAATCGTAAACCTCATTACATTTTCTTTTTCGATTAGGTACGCTATATGTTTTTCTAATATTTAATAGGTATGTACATTATATTTATCCTAATCGTCTATGAAACTAAACATTGTCTGAGAATATATTCACTGAATGTTTTTAGTTTCATTCAAATAGTGCTAACACTATTTTTGTTTATAATAATTATAAATCATGACATAAATTATAATGATATATGAGGAAATATTGAAATAAAACTATGAATTACATTCAGATCATTCGATGACTCTTTATTTACACAGTGAAACTTGGGTGAAACGTTCAAAATTAGATCACATACAAACAAAAGTAATCCACGTCTATTATTTCGAATTTGACATAACTGATCATTAACATTAGTTGCTCGTACTATAATAAATTTATTCCTACTCGTCAGCGAAGATGCCGCAGCAACGGCCATATTCACTGGCGGGATCACAAAATTATCGTAATAACTTCGAGATGTAATAAAATTTAGAATGTCAACGATTATCTATAATAAACTTGAAACAATATGTACAACGTTAGACAACGATTTGTGTGTCAAATAAATAATTAATTCTATGCAGTCAAATCTTTCACTAAGGCCGAACGTGTAAAACTTTAATAAAAGCGATGGAGAAATTAAATAGTGGTAAATAATGGAGTAGTACAAGAATTTCACAACTCGGTACTTGCCTGGTGGTCATTAGGGATGAAATGCATTTTGTTATGTTTGTGCTGTTGCTGGAGAAAGGGTCATTTCACAATAGTAATATGTAAGTATATTATGAGATACAAACATCAAATAATATTTAAAACAATTTATGTAAGCAGGTATACGCTTTTGAGCATCAAAACAATCTATAATATAGCAGCTTTTTTATATAGCAGGCACTGGGTTAGTACTTATGGTTTTATTGCTGTAGAAGAAAACCATAACAATTATAATGACTGTAATTTACGTATAGTTTATGCCAGAGAAGATAACATCAATATGAATCTGTTGATAATAGATAACTTCGGAATTTCATAATTCCAATGACAGAATTGCCAAACTCAAGTAGCAGTGGGCGGGGCACATCGCTCGTATAACCGACGGCCGATCTTGTGAGGGTCGCGGGAAACCGCTGCATGCGGGTAGCGCAAACCGGCTATCGTGGAGATCCTTGGGGGGAGGCCTTTGTCCAGCAGTGGACGTCTTTCGGCTGACATGATGATGAGATGAATGACACCTGATATCTGGAGTTCCCCTAGAACATGTTAATATATTGTTTTTCTGTGTGCACTAAAATAAATAAAACTACATCAAAATAATGGTTGAGGAAATTGGCTTAGCTGACTGTACCAATGCCGAATAATCTCATACAAAACGGTGATATTGCGCCCAATTGTATTAAATAAAAAGCCTAAAACAAAAGCAATGAAATTTGGATGGATAGTTTCTTTCCTAGCTAACGGAAATAAAACCGGGCTGCGATTTGAACACAAGCCAAAAATCCATATGAAAACAGTCATTCCGACGGCATGTAGGTATCTACGTCTGGCATAAACTAAAAAACCACGACAGAATAAAAGAAAATAAACTAGTAGGTAACCATCTCGTAAAAACTGTCTATGATGTATTACTTTGCTTTGCAAATATTTATAACTGCTAAAAAGCATGAAACTATGTTTAGTAATATAAACTATTCTATCTATAGCTTCTAGGACTAAATTTGTCACTTAGGTTCAATATATTTTCATCTAATTTTTTATATTAAGTTGGCAGTGCTGTAACATCTGTATTATAAATCTAATCTTGATTTATGAGTAAGTTACGACGGATCTAAACTAAACTTTTCTTGTTTTTTTTTTTTAATAAATTACTTACTATAAGTTAGGGTTTACCTCATTTTAATTCTGTGAGGTCTTCTGTATGTCCAAAGATTTAAATTTATTTATGTATATTTTTAATATAATATTATTATGATTTTTTAATGTTGAAGAATTTTCATAATGTTTTTCTACATAATTAAACGAATACCTATAGATAAAAAATATGAAGTAATGCACTGATATACACGTGAACCGTGACGATAAATATTCCTTATGAAAATATTAATCATTATCATTTTGGCATTTTTGGATTGAGCCAAGAAGTTATAAGAATGATAAAATTGAACATTTTATAGATTAATTTTAACTTTTCTCATGTGAATTGCCAGACTTTAATATAGTTCTGTGATATGTTACTCATAGTTCTAACATTTTAATGGTGTCGTTGACTATTGTGTATTTATTGATTTTAAGTTATATTTTAGTACAATTTCTTTTTATTGATGAATGTATAGGTACATTAAATTCATACACATATAACATGACAAGAAACATTTACGGAAAAATCCCTTTTTTAAACGTATTAAATAGAGTTAACATACGCTACTTTGACATTTGATAACAGGAGATAAATAATATTATAAATTAAATTGTTTACACTTTTTACGATGTATTTCAAAAGTTATTTATACATTAAACTATACTGAGCAACGATCAATTACAATCAACTATTCAACAACTTTAATGAACTCTATTAATTGATTTTGATGAACTGAGTGCGCACACGATGCAGGATTACCAACACTTTAACCTCGCCTAAAGTAACAAAATATTCTAATAGATAAACCATCGAGCTGTAGGTATCTATCGCACCAATTACACCTTAAAATTTTAAATAACTTTCACGATTTTAATTTCCAAACAATATATTTATGGTTCAGTCCGCTCATCTAACCGTATAAGAACACTTTTATCACTTAAAATAATTATGATAGAGAAAACCACTACGGCGTCATCATGATAGATCTAGACATTTTACAACTATTGTAGTTTAACGATTGTAGATTGCTTTGCAGACGATCAGATGTGTTCATCCTGTACATCTGTCAAGAGAGAAAAAGAACATTTAATATATAAATAAATAATTAATCTGGTACCCAAAGCCCTGTGTCCAAAATTGGTACCACTACAAGTAAAAAGCATTAGAAATTAAATGATAAAATAGTCCTAATAGTCAAACATTAAAGCAATAAGTAGGTACTCAAAGAAAACTATTTGACAGCTATGAAGCATGTAAGCTATTATGTAAATACAAAGGTTAAAGGTACGGGAAATTATTTTATTTTTAACTACTAATAAAAAAAGAAACATTATTGTCCAATATGTATGATTTCATCTGTTCAAAACATTATGTTGGGTCTGTCGTGAGAAAAGCTTTTACTATAACACCACCATTGAAATTTCTAAAAATATATTTTCATTTAAAAAAATATACTGAAGGAGGACTTTTTTCTATTTCGCGATTCTAAAATTGGACTCATTCTAACAATGGTGTATCTGAGAGTTAGTAATAAAATATTCTGGAGCGTTGACTGTAATATCAGCGCAATGCCATAACCAAAATGAGCTTACGTAAAAGCAAACTGTACAAAAATAAAACGTAATCATAACAAACATCCATGCAAGGAAATCTCGTTACTCTGCATTTTGTTGGGTTATGCCAACACATGAATTCGTTAACCAAATATACATCTGTTTAGCTATATAAATATATAGCAGTGGATATTTTATAATAGCAAATTGTGCGCAAAGGGTTTTTTAAATATCAGACTAGTGAATGTGGTTTATGAAGTGGGGATACGCTTAAAATGCCGTTTTTAGCGTACGAAGTGTTGACAGGTTTCCACAATGTGGAGGTGCAAAATATTTACAATAAATTGAAAAATAAAAATGGAAATAAATTTGTCGGTATTATATATCAAATAGTAGCCCAGATAAGAGGTCGAAGATTTGGTATAATGATAACATATCATACTATTTTTTTAGTATTAAAAAGTACCTAGTTGGTTCAGTGATTTATCATACTTTTGTGCTACTTCCAACAAGCCTTACTTTTCAATATAGTTTTCAGTCTAGGCTTACGTTTAAACATACTTGTGATAAGTGATGATGAGATGGCCGAAGAAGATGAGAGATTGTCCGAAGAATTATTATGTACTTATTGAAAAACAAGTGCCAATTAAAAGGTACAAGGGGCCAGTGGCAACACACAAGGGTACAAAAGTGCAGTGTGAGTTGGAGGGTAACATGCATTTTTAGGGGTTAAACAATATCAGCTACGGGGGCGACGAACAACATCTTCAAACTACTTACATTACATACTACTAGGAGAAGGGGTAACATGTGACTCTCACATACCTATACCCATAACTGAATATCTCAAATATGGAGCGTTCATTAAAACTCTCATTTAATGTTATTGGTATCGCAATGATCTTTTTCTCCCCTCGGGTAAAATTTAAACAAAATGTATTGTATAATATACGTTTTTTCTTAAAAATATTATAAACAATTATTTTAAATAAAATATATGGTAGGTAGGTACATAACACGCTGTGCGTCATAACGAGATTTGACTGCATGAATTCATTTACAAAATTCTACGCATCTAAAAATAATGCAATAGATTTTTAACTATTATAAATTAATGTCATGATAAATATGCTTATTTTCTATAAAAACAACCATATTTCTATACATAAAGAAAATTTCATCTGGAAACACCAACTTGAGTCTAAATCTATCTTAATTTAATTAACTTGTGCCAATAAAATATATAAAC
Source organism: Tethea ocularis (assembly GCA_963555595.1). Taxonomy (NCBI): domain Eukaryota; kingdom Metazoa; phylum Arthropoda; class Insecta; order Lepidoptera; family Drepanidae; genus Tethea; species Tethea ocularis. Next base: position 8,768,484 of record OY741960.1, on the reverse strand, counting down.
GTGTTAATTTGAAGACATTCGTGTTTTTTTTAAATGCATAAAGATCGTTGTAGCGATACTTAACGCTATAAGTCTTGTCTTAACAGACAGGAAATAACACTAAATTTATAGTGAATACATCTACAAGTAACCGTAGTTTACAATCGAATATGTAGAAACAATGTTATGAGTAGATCTCATAATACTAAGAGTACCTCTAAATCAGTCTAGTAGGAGTGGTAGGTAGGTATTAGATATAAAGACACGTGCAATCATTACAATACGTGTGAGGTAGAGACGAGACATAAGGCCGCGGTTCGTATGGAAGCGGAGTAGTCCAGGCTCGAGTAAGTGCCTACTATGACAAACGTATTTACATTTTAATCAAATAATTGACTGTAAAATTTTTGAAATAGGTAATCATTCGTCACCAAAGTAACTGTATTGAATTACCTACAAATTAAACAGAATATTATTAAATCCATCTTATTCGATCGTCGATACAACCAATCACAGCTTTTTATCGCGTGGTAGATGTCATCAAATTGTTGCGTACCTGTACTACTCTCTTAAGAGCCCATATTAACGTAGCCTTGGAGGTTATAATTACGTTCTGTGTCAAATATCTTTGCTCAAATACAAGTTCTTTTATAAATAGATAGTATAATAATCGGGCGTTTGCGATGACATTTTCCTGCGAAAATTCATGGTAAACGCCCGATTATAATTTATGGGACCGTTTTCCAATCGGTGATCATCGACTTAAGTGTCTTTATCCTTCACTTTTGAAAAAATATTTGATATAGTACGTAAGGAATATATTTGATTGAACTTGATTTGGGTATGTAAATATACGCACAAATAATTGTGACATTTATTCCTAAATACTGATAATTGCACTAGCATAGGTAATGCTTGAAAAGTCACAAATACAGTGGAATAGGTGCATAATGACTGGTACAAGGTTAACGTCACTTCATATTTATGGTTGTAGGTGTTGACCCTTGATTTATAAATTTTAAACGTTTTTTTTCTATGATAAGACTTTGTTGAGATAATAATAATCATAATGTTTATCGTAACCGGTAATAATAAAATAATTCCACATTACTCAATGTCGGTGAGTCATACATTCGATGTCCATTTAGATAACAATGAATACTTTGTTTTTTTTTAAAAACGTAATGTTGAATCGTAACTTAACCGGAAAAACTTAACGGGGTCGGATGAGGACTTTGTAGCCTTTTTACAACAAAGACAGCCCTTATCCCATATCTGATGAATATTAATTGGACAAATAGATCAATAAGGCGGCTCTTAGGTGCGGTATTCGGAGTTGTCTGATGGCCATGTGATAGATTACAGGCGATTATGAGATTTAGGCGTTAATTAGGTGACAGCCTGATAAAGAAACAATGATAGCCTGATTTGATGAAGGCAATGTAGGTTGTAATCCTTTACTTACAAAGAAAATATCATTAAGTTTTTAGTGTCATCTACTTACATAAATGAATTTGAACCAAACTAACTTAATATTAAAAAAAATATATTAAATTTGCCACATTGATCGCCCATAATCTGTACTTGACCTTACTTAATAGGAGTTAGATGAGTTCGGTAAATATCAGTTAGATTTATAGGTAGCTTTCAGAAAAATCAAGGTCAGAGACAGAAGCGCGTGAAGAGCGCGTGTAGTTAGTGGAAGTGCCATAGTCGGAGGTGGCAGTGGCAAGGTCGGCGAGTACTCCCCCGCCCCCGCCTCCGCCAACGCCTCCGCCACCACAGCCGCCCGTACCTTGCGTCACGCCATCCGCCGCGGCCGCTTCTCGCTCCACTAACTTCTGTTTTAGCACCCGGATTCGCTCCTCCTTCTGTAAATATACTCGAGTGAAGGAAATGTGTGGAGATTCTATTTTGACGCTTGACAGACAAATTTTGACCTTCTATGTATACAAAAGACTGAGTTAAGATCGCAATAAGAGATGGTGATACGCTGAATTTTGAAAAACCCTGTCTGCCACTATAGTGCATGCCTAGGATACAAGGAATATTTCCTACAGAAAATCTCTAAATCGACAGGTTTAGGCTGAGCGCTGTCATTCATTCAGTCTGTGTATAGAGTTTTATTATGTAAAAGATACAAATGAATTTATATTGGCCATATTGTCAATTTAATAAATTATGAATCCTTTGCCTACTTGTGCACCTACTGGTATAGTTGGCGACAGTTTTATATCTTACTAGCTGACCCGGCAGACGTTGTCCTGCCCTGAGAACAAAAATAAAACTGGGACCTACAAACCTATCCCTACCTACTCCTATCTACCTCTACCTGCCACTACCTACCCCTACCTACCTTACCTACCTACCCTACCTACCTACCTACCTACCCGACCTACCTACCCTACCTACCTACCCTACCTACCTACCTACCCTACCTACCTACCCTACCTACCTACCCTACCTACCTACCTACCCTACCTACCCTACCTACCTACCCTACCTACCTACCCTACCTACCCCTACCTATCTACCTACCTCTACCTGCCTACCCTACCTACCTACCCTACCTACCTACCCTACCTACCTACCCTACCTACCTACCCTACCTACCTACCCTACCTACCTACCCTACCTACCTACCCTACCTACCTACCCTACCTACCTACCCTACCTACCTACCCTACCTACCTACCCTACCTATCCTATGTCCTTCTCCTGGCTCTAAACTACCTCCCTGCCAATTTTCAGCTAAATCGGTTCAGCCGTTCTTGAGTTATAAGTGGAGTAACTAACACGACTTTCTTTTATATATATAGATTACATTGACTCCCCCCCCCCCGTACCCCAGTGACGCTTACATGGAGCCTACTTCGCATGCTGGCTAGCTGAGCGCGGTGAGCGACAACCACGGGACTTTTTTCTAATACTTGCATTTTTAAACTCGTGATATCTTCCGAATGAAATGTCCGAATTGAATAATTCAAAAAGTTATAAAAAGGTATTAAAGCCGTCTTGAATATAAAGTAATTTATTTTGATGAGGATTAATACCAAGGTACAAATGAAGAGCCTTTTCAAGAGGCGGCATATATAAATTAATATTTTAGAATAAAAAACTGCTTACTGTGACATAACTATAATATTTAGACATATGCTGTCGCGACACTTTTTGTAGATAATGATGAGTTCTGCAAAGTCGTAGTAAATGATTTTGTTCTATCATCAATAGTTTTCGCAGCGCACGCGACGTAAGGAATTTTTCAGGTCATTTTTTTACACCTTATGTTACATTATTGGAGTTTTAGTAAGGATCCCTATTTTTTTTTTTAATATAATATAGCCTATGTTACTCGGGGATAATGTAGCTTTCCAAAGGTGAAAGAATTTTTGAAATCGGTCCAGTAGTTTCGGAGCCTATTCATTACAAACAAACAAACAAACAAACAAACAAACAAATCTTTCCTCTTTATAATATTAGTATAGATTACTAGCTGACCCGGCAGACGTTGTCCTGCCCTGAGAACAAAAATAAAACTGGGACCTACAAACCTATCCCTACCTACTCCTATCTACCTCTACCTGCCACTACCTACCCCTACCTACCTTACCTACCTACCCTACCTACCTACCTACCTACCCGACCTACCTACCCTACCTACCTACCCTACCTACCTACCTACCCTACCTACCTACCCTACCTACCTACCCTACCTACCTACCCTACCTACCTACCTACCCTACCTACCCTACCTACCTACCCTACCTACCTACCCTACCTACCCCTACCTATCTACCTACCTCTACCTGCCTACCCTACCTACCTACCCTACCTACCTACCCTACCTACCTACCCTACCTACCTACCCTACCTACCTACCCTACCTACCTACCCTACCTACCTACCCTACCTACCTACCCTACCTACCTACCCTACCTACCTACCCTACCTACCTACCCTACCTACCTACCCTACCTACCTACCCTACCTACCTACCCTACCTACCTACCCTACCTATCCTATGTCCTTCTCCTGGCTCTAAACTACCTCCCTGCCAATTTTCAGCTAAATCGGTTCAGCCGTTCTTGAGTTATAAGTGGAGTAACTAACACGACTTTCTTTTATATATATAGATTACATTGACTCCCCCCCCCCGTACCCCAGTGACGCTTACATGGAGCCTACTTCGCATGCTGGCTAGCTGAGCGCGGTGAGCGACAACCACGGGACTTTTTTCTAATACTTGCATTTTTAAACTCGTGATATCTTCCGAATGAAATGTCCGAATTGAATAATTCAAAAAGTTATAAAAAGGTATTAAAGCCGTCTTGAATATAAAGTAATTTATTTTGATGAGGATTAATACCAAGGTACAAATGAAGAGCCTTTTCAAGAGGCGGCATATATAAATTAATATTTTAGAATAAAAAACTGCTTACTGTGACATAACTATAATATTTAGACATATGCTGTCGCGACACTTTTTGTAGATAATGATGAGTTCTGCAAAGTCGTAGTAAATGATTTTGTTCTATCATCAATAGTTTTCGCAGCGCACGCGACGTAAGGAATTTTTCAGGTCATTTTTTTACACCTTATGTTACATTATTGGAGTTTTAGTAAGGATCCCTATTTTTTTTTTAAATATAATATAGCCTATGTTACTCGGGGATAATGTAGCTTTCCAAAGGTGAAAGAATTTTTGAAATCGGTCCAGTAGTTTCGGAGCCTATTCATTACAAACAAACAAACAAACAAACAAATCTTTCCTCTTTATAATATTAGTATAGATTATTTCGTACAGGCAAGAGGAATCGAGCCAACTTATTCACCAAAAACAGTATGAAAACAAACAGAAAAAAAATATTCATCCTTCACTGCAAAAGATATAAAATATAATCCATAAAGTTGCATTTTATTTTTATTTCTCGACTTTCTTTACATAAAGTCCTAAATCCATGGAGATTGCATAAATCATTTCATCATCGAACATAACAGAACATAAACAAAGTACTTAATATTATTGGTCTCATCTTTCCTTTTATAATCATTTCATATAACAGTATCACAAAAATAAATGAACAAATAAATTATATAAGCACTTTACAGCCTTCATTAATTTAATAGCTGTTTAAACAAAAGGAACTCTTTTTGGAAGCTTTTCGTTAAAGTAAAACAACGCTTTCTTACGGGCTATTCCCGTAAATCACTTTACTTATGAACGTTGTTTGAAGTTAAGATCGGGAACATTTTAAATTCATGGTGTTTTTCTAACTTTCACAATTTAAAAAGTTTTCAAAAACATTGTATTATCAAGTTAATTATATTATTTTTTCAAAGTGACATTTTTATATGAATAAAGGATTTTTTCTTTCAAAGGTTAAAAATACAATGGAAATCTGAAATGTATTACAGAGTAAAGTTTACTTACCTGTGCAATGAGTTTTTGTAGTTCCTCGTTTTCTTTTACAAGTTCTCTGTAACGTTCCTCGTCAGCTGGTGCTGATCCTGAGCCGGACCCTCGACCACTTTCAGCTCGCTCCGTAGGGTGACGAATCACTTCGATCACCTAACAAATTCATAAATCATCATCTAACATGAAATAAATAATAATAAAATATTTTATTGCATTCAGTTTTACGAATAAAAAAAATATCTGAATGAATGAATTAAATCATAACAATAATTATCGGGAAAAAATCCTATTCAATTCGGGAGAGTGAGCTTAATTAAGCTCACTTCATTTGTATATCTCCTGTTCTTAACCTCCAGAAAATCGCCTTTTGGTTTGTATTTTATATAATTTTAATTACATCAACCAACATCTCCAAATTGTAATAATCTAAATATTGATCACAGCTCTATAAATAGCAACGTATATTACGTTACATTACCTATATTTACCTTTACCTATAATAATGTACCTATACTTATAAAGTTTATATAGTCGTGTTTTTATATAAATTGTATTAAAGCTTTTAAGCTGCTTGTAACCCTCCTCCACGACCTTTGCTCTTTTACAGTCGATATGTATGTGCTTTCAGAAAATACTTTGAAACTCGATTAAAGGTAAGGATAAGACCCATTGCTCACACACAACTTTTAAAGTCCTAATCAAAGTCGTCTCATTCGTTTGAAAACTCAATCTTGAACTCAACTGAATCGATTTATGCTAGATATATTTACATGAACTTGTAACTATTTACAAAGCGTACCATGTATATGGTTAACTAATAGCGAATATAGTTTGTACTTTTTTTTTTTTTAAATATAGATCCGCAATCAGTCGGCGATAATTGGCATGTCGGGGGCTAGGCCACTGCCCAGTCTTCCCTTTCACTTCAGAATTTGTCCCCTTTTTAGTCGAGCGACATCGTTGGCAGTAAGTTTATACCTTAGTAGGTGATAATGTGGCTGAAGATGGTAAACATGGTAAAAACACAGAAAGCCTAAAAGGGAATGATGAAAGAATTGAATGATGGTTACTTATAAACAAGTCTATTTGGTAAGGAAACGAAGTTAATATTGTGCTAAAAGGTCATATTTAAAAACAATAGAATACGATAACGAGTGATCGACTTTTCCAACAGGAACTGCTTTTCAAGTAGATAATGGGGTAAATGTTTTACTCATTCTTAAACGAGGTATATCAATTACAAAAGACTAAAAATATGTGTTTTAATAAAATGTAGAAAATAAAATAATCCTTAATTGAAAACCTTGATAGTAGGGTCAAGGTACATGAATGCTGATATAATACACGTATAATGAGCAATGTAAACAGTTAATAAAGAACTCACCTTAGGAATGAAAATAAGGGCCATACTAAGGAAGCAACAGAAGACAATTGCCAGTGAAACGAAAGCGAACGCAGCATCCTGCTGGCTCGCGATGACCAGCGTCACCGGAGCAGTGATAAGGCAGAGCACCACAACATTGTAGATGCTCATGCCGACATATCGGGAGTCATTAATCTGACGCACCTTCACCGATCGCGTCTCATATGCCAGGAAAAGTCCAAATACTAACACTAGTCCTTTGTACCCGTACATTACTCCTGTAGGAACATCATGATATATAAATTAAAAAGAAATAATCATCTCGAAGATTAAATACGAGAAAATAAAAAATATCTGTACAAAAACATTATTATGATTAATAAAATTTATCGTAATATAAATAAGTACTTAAATAAAAGTATGGTTTAATCCAGGGACATTAAACTAATTAACATTATACAACTCAATGAGAAAACAGCTGTGATTAACGACTTAAAACTTGAATTTTTTGTTCTCAAAGTTAATGTCGCAAGCAAATGAGTTGCAGAGTAGTTGAAAAGAGATTTATAAAACGCAATTTTCTGTTAATGGTACTTTAAATCACATCGTATTAGAGCTCATCTTTCATAATTACTGCCGTTAGTATCTCGTGCTACAGACGCATTTGTGTGGTTATATTTTTATAATCAAAAGTTAGTGGCGCTGGAATTGAAATGAAGCATATCAAAACTTTATTCGTTGGTGTTCTACTTTAGATGGTATTTGCTATGAAAAATTAGGTCATATTTTTATTTTAGTTAATAAAAGTAGGAGAGTCATATGTTACCATTATCTACTGCATATATTTGGTGACCGTCGCGTAAGGGTTGGCTAGACACATAAATATTTTTGTTGAGGAAAATGGGAATATAGCCTCTAAATAAACAATATTCTTCATACGGCTTTGAATTCCCAAAGCTTAGACATTTAGAGATTTATAACCTTGGTATGTGAATGTATAAATAATATTTTGTTTTCAATAACAATTCTTAATATTTTTTTTGTATGTCAACAGGCTGACAAGCACCGATCTACTTGATTTATTTTTATATCTATGTGTGTGTGTATACTAAAATTAAATGCTTGTTTGTTGGTGTCAATAATGAGTTGTATCACAAAGTAAACCTTCGAGACATAATTTAGATAAAAAGTACCGACTCATGTGGCAATTTTACACAAAATCTACATAGGCAATGGTGTCTCCTGAGAGAATATCTCAACACACTTTTATAGCAAGTATCAGAGCTGCTAAGGGAATAGTAGAGACGTATCTATTAGTAAAAGCTCAAGTATTTAGTGATATACGTTACCAAGCCAGACGGTGTTGTGCTTGCTCTCACAGTGCTCAAGCTCAGGTCGGATGTGCACGTCGTCGTCGTGGTGACGAGGTGCTTCCAGAGGGAATATCTCGACGCGCCTCTGCAGCGGGTCCCTAAGCTGCCAGGCGGTCAGTAGAGCTGCATCCACCACTAATAGCCCGCCGACCATAGTGTATAGTTTCCAGCCATGCATGCGTTTCTGTATAAACAAGTCGATGGTCAAAAAACAAGAAAAATATTTTATAGCTATTTACCAAATCATAAAGAGACACTCGAGACGGTAGTTGACACATATCACCTAGGCACCAGATCACCATCAGTGCATCTCGAGCTGTTCAACATTTTTTTGTAGAGCGTATATTGCATTTCTTCCGTTTACCCTATGTTGACATAGCCTGGTTTCCAATTTGTGCCTTTAATAAAAGAAAGCCTATACAGACCAGCCATCACAAGACCGTGTAATACAAGTGTCGTCATCAGTGTCTAGAGAGCTATTACATACAAATTGTAATGTATAGCATAATGATTATCCTCGAAGTTATTGTAAAATCCCTTAGGTCCCTCAGATAATAACGGTGCTACACTATACGTTATGTTAGGTAAATTAAGTGTTATTACTTAATTTAAGATTCGTTGAATAATTAAAACAAAAATAAATTAAATTCCATTACGTTCATTGTAGTATGCCAGAGTCGAATTCGCGTGAGCAAAATTTAATTAATTTATAAGTAAATTAATTATGAACTGTGAGAAAATCCTACATCATTAAGTACATAAATGTCCAACCAGTCCATGAGATAAACCACTTACAACGTTAGCAAAACGTGCGAAAATGTAGGTATAGCGAACCTCACCCGTATTTGCGGGCATTTGTCAATACCCGGGTACTTTCACTGCCCGAGTACCTACCTAGGTGCTTTCTTGCGACGACCCAGAGTCAGTAATTAACTTTCATTAGCCACTATTATCCAATTATGTAGGGGTTTTTAATAATATAGTGAAAATAAGTTCTATACCTACCTACGTATAAATAAATTTGTGTGTGCTGAGCAGTTATCTTGAACTGATAGCTTCTGTGAGATTTGGAACTCCTATTAATAATATTAATTTGAAGGTTTGGATTTAAATTCAATTATGCCAAGATTTTACTCTGAATTAACAGAATGCAGGAAATAACTATAAGGTTTTGTTGTAACCTCACATTTTGCATGGTTTCTCGATTTAAAGATGATGTATACCTTTATTCAGGTAAGTAGGTACTGTAAAAGTCACCGCGCTAAATGGCTGTATTGTATATTTAGCGCCTGACCAACTTTCACAATATATTAACATTATTTATAGTAAGTATACATATATCCTCTACCGCGTATCTTTGGTGGTAATCGTAGTGAAACACCATTAATGATTTCATCCAATGACGCGGCTGATCACTATCGTCATTTAGTATTTTGTAAGCTTTCTCATCTTGATACCATAGACAACTCCATACATTATAACTATCAAAATACTTTAGATCGTTACCCTAAAACAGTTCAATAAAACCATAATATTAGCACGTGCCAAAGTATCTAGCATTTCGACCGGTTACTCGCGTCGCCTGCCTCTTATATAATTTGGGCATTTACAACTTTAGGATAGTTCAGTAGCAGACGGATAAAAGTTATGGCGACAATAACTGGAACAAACTCCCAAGTCTGGAAATAGTTTACGTGCTATAAAGTTACCAATGTGTAAATTAGGACCCCCTGAGAATACTGTGAAAAATAAAGACAGCTTGCAAAATTAAAGCTAGGTATAAGTACCTAACATCATCATTGACCATGGTGAAATTGTGTTCAAACATAGACCTATACAAAAAAAATACTTGTTTTTAAACATCAAATATCTATTCAAATAAAATAAACACGGTTTTATTAGAAAAGAGAAATTTAAAAACAAACTTCGTAAAATCTTTAGGTAGTTAAGTAAAGTAGGTAAAATTAAGATGGTGTAATCAGTACCTACCTTTGTTTCTGGTTTCGGCTTGGTAGTGTGCTTATGGACCCGCCACACTTTAGTGAACATGGCGCCATAAGCCATGGAGAAGCCGGTGGCGAGGAGCCAGGCGCGCGCGGCGCACAGGCCCGAGAAGTGCTGCGGTTGCACCCAGCGTCCGTCCACGCCCAGCGCTACCGCCGCGCCCAGGCAGATGCAGCACCCGCATAGCATCACCGTGTTACAAGCCGGGTGGGACCATTGTATTACCCTGTACAAATAGTCCAGATAAACCACACTTAAGTGTCATGTTTTTCATATTTAATTTATTACTACAAAATTAAGCATAATACCTACGTCAGAACATGTCAGTATTATCTTTAAACACGAGAAAAACCTCTTCAAATGACTTACTACAGTACTTTTAATGAGGAAACGCAAACAATATAAATTCGACGTTCTAAAAATAAGATTTAATGTGTGTTAATCGCAATTTATTGGTAAACATTATTTTCATTTATTACAATGCTGTAAAAGGTAAAAACACGATCATTTCGGTTTTATAGGGCGTTTCGCTCTTTTTTAGCATAAAAGTTCGGCTCTCTAAATCGAATAATTGTCACATCGAATTTATATTTAAAGATGGCTTATTCTATTAAATCATTTTTTACCTTCGTCAAGTAGGTGAGTAAAATGCGGCTGTTCAATAAGGCCGTGCTCAGTCGTCCAAGAGCATTACATTTACATTAATTCGTATTAAGCTGACAATCACTCGCTTCACGCTGACAAACTTTTCAAATTGCGTCCACGAAGGAAATTTCTTTACATTATAAGAATATTTGGATTAATTTTGAGTTTGGATATCAATCACAATTATTGTCGAATCACGTTGAACAGAAATTGTTCAGCGATATACCTAGTTTGTCTTAGGTACCTATACTTATCTCAAATATGCTATTTTATATTGAATATACTAACTATAGACTCGACTCATTCAGTTTTAGAAATATACTTTTTTAATGTTCATTCTTACCAAGTGTGACTTTACGAGTGATACTTAAGCCATAAACCGAATCATATTACAAAGTTCCTGAAATTCTGACATTAATAACTGGCTACGGAGTTCTCTCACAATAAAAATGGAAATAAAATAAGTTAAAATTCAAATAGTTATGACATTTTGGCAGGTTTCCTTGGTATTGAGTTTAGATGCCTCACAAGAATCAAATTTTATGTTGTTCTAGGAGTGGAGTATGCAGTGAAAATGCTGGGTGGCTTCAAAAATATGTCATCGTATTTACCTGTTATACAGGGTTACTGGTAACTAACACATAAACACCAAGACTAACAACTTTTGTTCTATGACTTTTGCCAATTAGGTACATCCCAAGAAAAAAAAGTTTTTGTGGGAATTTCTATCAATCGTTCTACAAATCATGCTCTGTCTTAATCTGTCACTTGCCGTGTGCGTATTTGTTTGTATGGGAAAAAAAAAACATTGAATTAGAAAAAGTCGTACCTACAACAAAAGTTGTCAGTGTTGATGAACCAAAGTCACCCTTAAAATGATTTGCATTAGTTACCAGTGACTGTATACAAATATGTTATTTTGCAGCATTCATAAAAATAAATATAAAAATAAAAATATCCTTTACGATATATTTGAAATAAAATAAAGGCGAAAAGTTGCTAACACTATCAGATATCTATCTTGAGATCGGTTACATTCATCTTGACGCAAATTGCTTGCTTTGAATATAAAGTTGGTGACTGAAGCAAAACACGACGCGCGACCGTCATCATGCTCCCCAAAATTATCGATTCATGTTTTAGCCGCACTCGATGCTTTGATTGGATTCCAGGAAGACTTTCTTTCTAATCCATTGTCGGTGGATATTATATCCAAATTGCCGGTGGAAAATAATCCTTTGATTGGAAAAATGAAACCAGTTTCAAAATAGGTATACTGCAACAGTCCAATATTATTCGTATTCAATATATTTTTAAACGGAAGATTAATCTCGAAAAAATAAAGATACAGTATAACGTATTAATAATTACCTTCCGAAAATTGGCATATCAATTCATTTAGTAAATCCATAACCTTAATTGATTACCTTTATGAATAAAGTTTAGACAATGCTTTATACAACAACACACGGCCGTTGTTTAAAATATACCCACCAAATTTATGAATCAACCCAATTGTCTTAACAAGACCCATGTCAATATCACGTAGCAAACCCTCTCACCCTTTCTCGCCCACAGGGGACAAACTGACATTGACGTGATCGGAATAACCAATGCTTTTTAGTTTTACCTTCTATGCCTGTGCAGGATGTTAAACACGATAAGTGCAATGGCGGCGAGGATCCCAGCGATGCACAGCGCCGTCATGCAAGCGAACAACGGCAGTGACACCGTCCGTAACTCGTTTACCACCACCGTGCGATCCGGGGGCACTTTACCACCTGTCGAAATTGAGATTCCTTATTTCATGCCTCAGTAAAACACGTGCGACGATCGTAAAAACGTCGTTAAACTATTATTCCTTGAGCTACCAAAGTAAATACCTACAGTGTTATAATCACTTCGATATTTCCTTTATAGGGTTCTTTTCTTCCTTGTGTAAGAGAATATTTTTTGCTGCTTTGATTTTATGATACAATGTGGCTAATATAAGAACAGCATTAGTTTCAGCGCTAAGCTATAGCTTTATGAAACAATTAGTAAGATTTATTTTCATCGCTTTGTTACGTTTATATTGTTAAAATGTATTCAGTTGCTCATTTTTATGTGTACCTACAGTTCTATCTCAGCTATAATAAAGTGATTTATTTATTGTAATCAGCACGATAATAAATTACTTGAATTATCATAATACAATTTTAAGTATTTTTTTCCTTTTTAGAGTTAATTAAACGCACAGTTAATTTTAGGCAAACCGCACAGCAGTTTGTTGTTGACAAATACAGTTCCCAGTCAAGGTTGTTCAAACCCAAACGGAAAAATAAAGTATTTTTTATTTTTCAACGTCATGCCATGATCGCCGTTGACGCGAGGAGTTCGCCGCTTTTTTGTTTTTAAATATATTTTCATTGCTATTTGCTACTCTATTTGAATAGGATGTATTTGGAAATAATACTGTTCTGTTTCTATCTGACTGTAAAGATTTTATAGAATGTAGGATTTAAAGTTTTTTTTTTCATCCCGCCATCTTGTCAACAATACTAGGTACCTATTACAGTATACAAACATACTTACCACATCAACATTACACATGTTAATACTTACAAATACAATCTTCACCTAACTTTACTCCATCGGTGCCGTAAACCCACTGCAGTATTTTATTTGTACGTTTACAGTCTTTTAAATATAGATATGTACCTATGCTACCTTGCTAGAGTCGTAAGTGTAGCAATACAAAGGCTGACAACTTCAGTAGGTATAACAGTAGTCAAGTTGCATAAAGTGTCCTAAAATATATTGTCTACGCCAGCTCTATGTTCGGAATCTCGTAGAAATTCTAATTTATACGTACCCACCCACCGCTCCCGGTCCAACCACGTGAGGTTGTCAGCTTGGGTATCGTAGTACCCGAGTTTTGTGTAGTGGTTGTCAGACAGTTGTTCGATCTGCGTTAGCGCTATGCGGTCGCCTTGTGACGAAAAAGCGACCAGTCCCTAAAAATAGTTATTTATTACATTGCATTACCTCTATAAATAATTTACTGGATTTTTCAACACTTTATTTTTTCCAAATTATTTACGTGATATTCCATTGCTTCAAATAATTTACTAAATAGAATATATATTAATAATTTTTCCAAGTAATTAATAATGTACATACGAATGCCAGCAATTTTGTAACTTAATTCGTAAAGGATAACAATGGTGCGGATTAATTAAACATTCATTGTTTTATTCACTTTTATTTCATTTTCCAGTGAAAAGATTTTTTGTTAAAGTAAAATAAAGGTTTTGTTATCATTCGCTTCGATAGCAGTAAAGTAACTCTGGCATCAATATGAATTAATCATTTAAATTTTATTCATGCTAATATTTTCTATATTTTTTTTATATTTGGTTTGTTGCGTTAGAAACATGGAATCTATTTACATCAGGATACTTACAGATACACCGAGAAATGACGTTGAGTTTATAGCCTCGTAGATATCGTCGGCAATCTTCTTATTTGTGTAAGTGAAATTTTTCAGGCTTAATCCACTTTTTTCTAGTTTTTCCATGGTTTTATTGAATGCTACAAAATAATAACCATAGTTGCGTTACGTAAAAATCACAACGGTTGCCAAATTGGGTTTGAAATCAAACACATTAAATAACGATGAAGGAATCCTAACATGACTGTCGGTAGGTACCTACTATTTTAAAATCAAAAACTTATGTAAAAGAAAGTAAGAAATTATGTAAGAAAATCTCAGAAAAAACAGATCCATACAAAAATAATCACCAAAATCGTTTCATAACTTTATCGCCACAAAAAAGGTAAAAGAGATTTTTCATTATCATAGTCAATTTCATATTGTCAATCATTTATTGCCGTGTGCAAAGAAGTACCTGACGTAAACGAATAATAGTATTACTCTTTCAGATTTCTGAAGCTTAAGCTTATTTTCTTTATAAGTCTTGATCTATCTATACGATCGGAAATAATCAGAAAGTAATTTCATTTCATAATCACTTTTTTTGATAGTTACACAAGTAACTTTTTTCCACGAAGCTAAGTTAAGTCATCCATCTAAACGCGCTGTAATTTCAGCACACAAATAGACACTGTACCTACATCCGGTGTGAAGGAAAGCTAGTATCTTTACAGGGACTGCAAACATTAGCAAAGTGGAATTGTGTTGGCTTTCATCTACTCTAGTATATCTTTATTTATTGGAAACTAGCTTCCGTCCCGCGGTTTCACCCGCGTTCCCGAGGGATATTATGTTTTTCCGGGATAAAAAGTAGACTGATAATACTCTGAAATAACAGAGTATGATCTATCTATGTCCCAAGTTTCATCTAAATCCGTTTAGTAGTTTTTACGTGAAAGAGTAACAAACATCCATACATATACATATAATCGCGTTCCTGGGATAAAAAGTAGCCCACTTGAAGTTAATTGTAGCTTACTTAACTTTTTATAATATTAGTATAGATAGCTAAAGATCAATATTAAAGATTAAATTACATTTTAATATTATATCAAGCTCAATTGAGCTATTTCAATTCAAGCGGAATTCAAGCGACAAACTTCGTTTGCGCACTTGTTGACTCTTTTTATATGCAAAGTAGTATTCATCAAAAGAAGGTTTGGTATAGAGAGGGTAAGTACCTAAAGCGACCGCCCAAACAGCGTCGTAGGCTAAAGGTGCTTCTTGATATCCCTCTGGAAATCTTTCCCCGTCGATGTCGTATCCGGCTTCGCGCAGAGCCTCGTTCAGTCGTGAACTGTTTACATAACACAATCAATGAGATATTCTTTCTCTGAAAATCCTTAAACAAAAATCAGTCTTATTTATATTACACAATTGGAAGAAACAATAAAATTAATTGTGGCGACTTACAATGGAAGAGGATACGTTGAAAGAAATATTGTGCATTGCTCTTCGTTCTCGATTAATTGGAGTAAATAGCGACTACTAAAGATTTTCTGTAGGAATTTTCTTAAAAATAAACGTATGCTTGCTAATGGTCGGAATCAAGTTTCGAAATGAAACAACGATATTGAGATTAGTACCGTAGAGCAATTTATATAAAATATAAGAATTATTTACAAACTACAATATTAATGTACATGAAGTTTATACCTACACGTCTATTTTTTCACAAAGTATCGAAGATGTAATGCTTGTTGGGTCAAAGCCTCCGGAGGGAACTACAACAGTTCTCAGTTTTATGGCTTAATTGAGGAAAACGTACCATCTCCTATCTTCGAAAGTAAGAACTTTAAGTGCAGTCAAGTTTCCATCATGCAACGAATTTTTTTTAATGTTCAAACACTTGTATTCGTTGGTAGTAAATGTAAGTAGTTAAGGTATACCTATCTTCAAGCGGGTTTTCGAATGGATTATTCTTATCCTAGAGTAGGTAGCAACCTCGAGTTAAGTCGGCCGCCAAATAGCAACCGATAACATAGCTATTCGAGTGTCTAGATGCTCCATATAATCCAATTCATGTGCAAATAGCGAGAAAATTTTAAACTGTTTTTGTAATGTGTTTTGATAGTGCAGAGTCCCATATATTTTGTGGCTCAGGTACATATATAACAAATTAATTAAAGTCATTAAATACATGTATAAATTATATAGGTATAAACAAATATCATAATATTATATCATTAACAGACCTTGTGGTATAAGCTGACTCGATTTTCAAGTACTTATTTATCGTCTTTTATACGCTCACAAAAGATATCTAAATGCTCGTGTCAAAGTATAGAAGATATAGCAATAAAGTCGCGTCACGAATTGCGATATCATCTATCACCTCGCGTTTACAACTGGGAAGTGTCGCTCGTTGAAAGAATAGAGTATCATTACCACGTAGAAATTATGGTGGGAATGGAAAAGGGGTTATTTATCAGAGAACATTATGAAATACATCGAAATATAGTATTTGTTTCATCATGGATATAAATAAGCAAGAAAAAAAGAAATAGAATACCGGAAATCCTCAGATGTCATCCCAGAGATGGTGGTCTGGTTGGAATTCTGGTTCCACATGAGGGCTTCAGTGGTAAGATGTCCCTCTGCCGCCTCCCGCATTTGTTCCACTGTGCAATCAATCCCCTCTCGATCCAAATTAGTTTCGAACCAATTGTCTTCATACCAGCCTGTTTGACAGATACACGTGCATTTGCAAATCACTCAAGTAAATGTAGGTAACTAACTATCAATATGTACTATGTAGAATTGAGAAGCCCATTGCTATCTCTAGGACCTAACTTGAATTGAATACATTACTGAATGGTGATACAGGTATTGATATTTCGATGAAATCTAATCTTCTACATCAATTCTAATCTAATTTAGTTTAGTCCTTTTTATATAAGTAGTTTTTAGTTTATTTTGTTGTGATAAAAAGTGTAAAAAAATCTCTTTCTCCATTCTAACATAAGCTTGGTTATGATTTTGATAAACATTAAGCGGAAATTAACGTGATACAATAACCGAAGAATATAATTTGTCCGATTTTATTTGATAACTTTATTTATAGGCTTCCTCTATACACATAATAATATGAATAAATTGTAATACCATTAAAATGGAGTGGAGACAAGAATAAAATATCCGCAATAACACAAAAGAAGGATATGATATCCTTAAATTTGGCGATTATTTATCCGTGAATTCATAAAATAAACGCAAAATTATTTTTCTCTATTTGTATCTACGTAGCGCATCGCATCCTCGACCATTATTTATCCCCTTTCTCTATCTATTTCCTTTGTCCTGTTTGTTAGCAGACCCCGAGGCGAACAAATGTATGTTTGTTGTGTCGTCTCCGCTTTGCCCTCGACTGAGTATTTTTATGAAAGTTAAACGATTTTTTTCACAGATAATATTATTTTTTATGTTACAAAAAAATAAGCGGTTGGTTACACTGCCTATCACACCGCAGATCGTAGGTTTGATTCCCACCCAGGACAATCATTTTTGTGCATGTACATGTCTCCTTGTCCTGAGTGTGTGTGGGTGTCAAATAATTATCTATATATGTATGTATTTACAAAAATAAGTTGTATAGTGTGTGAAGTATGTCCCAGGATAGTATTTTATTTATTAAGTAATAATATACTACCTACCTAATTACTACGGGCAAATATTAAAAAAGACAAATATTTAAAGGACAAATATAATATGTCGCTTTGATATTTAAATTTGATCTAAATTATAATTTTATGAATTAACAATGTGTGACTTTTTGGCTTAAGATTTTGATTCCAGTTTGGGTCATACACTAAATAATAAACAAAATTCGTAAATAGAAGTGTAGGGAGATTTAATTTAAAATGTTACCAAAACATGTAACAAATTGGTGCAAAAGTTCAAGGAATTTGTCCATTGTGCGTAGCACACGAACCCTTTGTAAGTACTTCTGGCATGTTGTTCAATTTTACTCGGCCATCCAGTTGTACCTATCTGAAAATTTAATTCATGTCGCGTATAAATATTTGAAACGTAGCGCTAGTAACATGAGTAGGTTGAAATGATAACTAATAATTAACTTTTGATAAAAGAGTAAAACCTCCTTCAAAGATAATAAAATCAATAAGGGACCATGGAACTATTCTGAGCCCAACGCAAATAGAATTATTAAAATCAGTTCATAACCGAATAACAACCAAATAACCTCCTCCTGTTTTTTGAAATAGTCGGTTAAAAATGGTAAATGATGGATAATTTTCACAGTTACAACACTATAGGCAGAGCGGTGTTTATCTACAATATTGAAATATGCAAATACAAATCATATAGGTAATTTTCAAGTTGATGAACGTGTGGATTACTTTTATTTGAAGTGATCTCTTTAGTGGAATTTTATAGGTCGTAATAAAGTTTTATTGCGGAAGAGGAAAGATCCTCGGAGCCTATATTAAGGTCAACCGGACGTTGATAACCTGCCGAACTTGGGTTGACGTACCTCTGGCAGAATGCCAATAACCGCAACGTACCATACAAGTGTATACACTTATCTGCCGAATGAGATCGGGCCTCAAGTGGCGTACCTTGAACTAATTTGGAGCTCTGTTTACGGGAAACACATACACGTCGACTACAAATTGAATCGAATTATCATACGCTAGTAGCAGTAGGTACCGAAGCAGTAATTATCGTAAGTTCACTTGACTTAAGCAAACCTCTTGATCTACACTCTATTTTAGTGAGAGGCGGAGGAGGAATACAAATGTTACCAAATCCGAAACATTAATGACAATTGATTCAAAAGACAATCACCATTCGTAACAACCGTAACGCCTCGACGGGCCTGCGCCCAACTTGAATTCATGAATATACAAATCGAGCTTTATTGCCTTTCTGTTTTCATTATTAGGATTCTAAAGTCATTGTTAAAATAAGGTTAGAACAAAATATATTTAACAGAAGTACGCACCGTGACTTCTGTGTGTCGGAACACGTAAAGTAAGTTCCTACTGTCAGCCCCTGGGACGAGGGCATGTGAATAATTTAAAATAAAACACATAAATTTGACCAGAAAGTGCCTCACTCCGAACGAACTTGGGAAACTGTTGAACAAACTTTGAAAGTAAGTCGAGATGACATGTTAGGATAGCTAACCTGGACAATGGACATTTTCATTTTAAAGTCTATCCTCCTCTCCGTTACAATACTTGCACGAGATCAAAAGAGGCACTTTATGAATTTTAGATATTCAGCTTTGTAAACCTTGTGTATAAACTGCTACTGTCATTGCCACGCTAAATTAAGATTAGACTAGTAGGCTACATTATTTGCGTACATTATAGCAAGGTTACGCAGAGAACCTGAACTTGCGGTCTATCCTATTGGACTGCTACACCATGTATACGCGCACACTTCGTTTATATACACTAAGTAAAGTCTGAGCAAAGTCTAAGCACGCTCTATAGATCTAGCCTTAGTTTCCATGAGTGCCTAGAGCCTATCTCGCTTCATATTGCTACGCAGCGCTAGAGTGTGCTACGCAGTGCTACAGTGTTCTATGCATGCAGTGCTACAGTATACTGCGGTGTTCTACGTATAGAGAGGTAACCTACAGTTACGAAGTTATATTTTCCTTGAAGTAAATTTTAATGAAAGTATACTAATATTCTAATTCAATTATCCTATAATTTAATAAATAATAATGTGAATTTGTGTTAGAGTTGATACAGTTTCTGGTTATGGTTTAATAATAACCATAAATTTGTAGACCTAATTGTTTATTAAAGAAGTTTTTTGCCCCGTGACTAGTTAGGTATACACATTGCACCTAAAATATCTTCAATTATAACAAACAGATTTTCAAAAAGAATCAGGTTTCACATCCGTCGCGAGATTTTTGTAAATGTTTTTGTTACTGTGTATATACCTGTGTTTGACAGTAATCTCACGGTGGACAGTGATGATGTTGTTGATGATGCTAAGCACACAAAGCCTAGAAAGGAACTGGCTCTCAAATATATTTTGACTAAATTGATCGAAAACCTAATTTATTTTATTTCAATATGGGCTGACAATAAAATACCCACAAACCTAGCGATTTACATTATTTTATTATATATATCGTGGGAACTGACTACTTATCAATTTAATTTATTAGTAGTATTATTTCGCGTTAGTTTAAAATGAAAAGTCAACATTCATATTTATTTCAAAGACATTTTCGTTTCCTATACAAAATGCATGGATATATTCCTTGAATTTTGAAACTTACAAGAGTTTCGTCACCGCATTTGACATTTTAAACTTGATTTAAGTATTCACACTTTCAATTAGTACTCTTCTCACCTTCCTTTTGCTTCATGGAATATATCATGAAATACCATTCACACCTCCAATAAATGACAGTCAATTGTTACCTATACCTAGTGAGGAAGCTTGATTTAAGTATTCACACTTTCAATTAGTACTCTTCTCACCTTCCTTTTGCTTCATGGAATATATCATAAAATACCATTCACACCTCCAATAAATTACAGTCAATTGTTACCTATACCTAGTGAGGAAGCTAAATCACGAGGAAAAGTATTTGTCTCAGAAGACAGCATGCAAATATGTATTTCGCTATTTTATTAGACCCTTGAGTATCGTTAACGGAACGGCACTCTGTAGTTCTTCACTTTATCTAAGGATTTTTTCTCACTTCCATTACTGTCGCGCGCTGTGGTTTCTCTCCCGGGAATTTATCCGGAAAATTCATTAATAAATATCCAAGTCAGACACGAGAGAATCATTTATAAGAAAAGAAGTACAAAGTGAGAAGTCACTTTTCGCTGACGTTAATGTTGTGAATAGAGTGCTTAAGTTAAGCTAAGCTGCTAAGATATACCTAGCAGCATAAAAACTACGCTCTTTGTTCTCCTGTTAAAAACCGTATTTCTTTTTATCCTTATTCATAAACAACGTCTAAATGAATTATATTTAAGGCGCAATGCGTCACCACCGTCACATTCATAATTCTGTCTGTCTCACATTTATATATAGCTTTTATATAGCTCACCGCCATCACTCATTTTAATGATCGTTTGTTTTAAATTTTCTTCATATGTGTCGCTGCCGAGGCGTAAATAAAAGTTAATAAACGAAATTATAACTCACACATTCAATAAATGATGCCGTTTTATCTTGCTTATGCGTATTACGAGGTTGGCTTTCTGTGACAGCGTTTTATGAAATTATAATAATGCCGCGTCTCAGGGTATATGTACGTATGCTCCTCCCTTGAAAAGGGATCATCTTCCGCTAGGCGTCAGGGATTGGGGACCGAGATTGTCGGGTCTTTGGGATAATATTATTTACTTGGCTACCTTAAAATAACTGCAATATCCTTGAGTGGTCCTCACATATTTATATTATACAGCACAGTGTTTTGTTTATAAATAACACGTCGTCAAACCGGAAATAGTAGGTCAAGTTACGAAGAAGACCAATTGTTTTATAACAATCAAGTTGTTAATACATCTTGTGTTGAACGCTCACCTATAAAGAACCAGACATAGGATTTCCCATAGAGTCGATGTTTATAGACTTCACACAGCACTCTTCTGGCTGCCACAACGTAAAAAAGGCCCACGATCACGCGGGCGTCCTGACGACGTAGATTACGGACAGCATCCGCTGGATCTGACAAAAATGACTGGCGAGTCACGATCTCGATGCCTGACTGCTTACAGTGGGCTTCCAGATCTTCTACAGTCTGTAATAGAAAATTTTGTTAAGCACAAATCGGATAATCTTCCGATATCATTTGTTACATAGCAAACAGACTATAAGACAGATGTAAAATATCGGATTTTGTAAAAATACTAAATAGTTGTTTATTTTTAGAAATTAAATGTAACTTTATAATTTTAAAAATATAGGACTATTTAAAAAAACAATATTCTACGGAATTTTGGCGTCAGTTGTTTTCCTGCGCGTAATCCCGTTTTTTCTCAGCACATTACGCAATACAGGAGCGCAAGAACGTTTCAAACCCACTTATGCAGAAAAAACCAGGGCCGCTCTAATTACATTGAAACAGCGTGAAAGGCTCGGTCCGCATTCATTGCGAGCAACTATACTCTATACACAACACACCCCTCGTTAGACCCGCATGCACTCTATAAGTAGGTGTTTTCATACAACAAAACTCATTTACATACTTCGTATGAATAAAGCATGAAATATTTTATATTAGTATCATTTCTATTAAGGCTTCCACGGAGAAGTGAAAAAACTTGGCAGTATTATTATTTTACGAAAAGCTGTGTGTATTTTGTTAAAATGTCCACCTTTTTGAGTGGCATTAACGTGAAAATGCCCTTAAGGGTTTGTTTTTATAGTTTTATTTAGCTTCACGGTTCGTATATTTTGTTTCTTCGCTTCAAATCTTGTGGTACCTATTTTTAAACTACTTCTACCCGAATTCTCATTTTTCATTCTGGCACAGTCATTTCTATTAACAAAATATCAACTGTTGTCAATAATTTCCATGTAAATGTTAAAGAGAGTAAGCGTACTGAAGACAAATAGAAACATCTAACGTGTAGGTATGTAAAGCAAAAGTTAACGTATATATCTTGTAAATAGTTATACAATATATTTATATGCGGGCGTATATCAGAAAAACTTTCAGTCGATTTCACATGGATTCGTTTAAGTGTCACATCCGCACCCTTTGGATAAACAGGAGCTCCTTATGTCGATAAGTTTTTAGGAATATCCCTACGTCATTTAATCAAACGTCATTTTAATCTTACTATATGGGGCAATTCACAGATTAAAAATAGTTTTATATATACCATTTATCATGCAAGAACAGTGTGGCCCGTACGTCCGTACCCCTTAGCTATGGGAGCGATTATCTTCTCTTTATAGCCATTGTTACAATGTCGGGGAACCTATGTTCCATGAGGGTTAATGAAACTGGCATCCTTAACGACTGTTTAATTCCAAGAGTTATTGAGTCATAATTCCAGATTTATTTACATTATTTGAGACGAAAACTTACTTAATTAACATTATTAAGTATCTACTTTGTTTTACAGTAGATACCTATAGCACTGTAGACTTAATTCAATATACTACATAACCTATACCTAGCTGTTAATAATGTTCCATTTAATAAAGTGTTTTTCATGGATAAAAATGTGATATATATTTCTATTGTGGTGATATGGTTGGTGTATGTTTACCTTTTTCTGTATCATGAAAGTGTTGCGTAATAACCTCGACACCCATTTCAGTCCTGGGGTAGACATTTTTCAATGTATACTCACATTCATAATGAACGTAATGACTTCTCAAGTTCTCATGCATAGAGGTTGTGGATCGTTAAACGCTCGGGCGATTCATCAGGGCGATGGGATGGTCTCATTGCGCATAAACCTTCACATTTAGGTAGGTATCCTTATGTTTACTGAATAGTCGGAGTCGGAGCGCTCTGACGTTTCGCTTTTTATTTTCAGACTTTATCTTTGGATTGTAAAATTGCAGACACTTATAAGGATCTGATAACACGCTCGACTGCTTTCCAATACGCAATGAAATCGAAATCGACGATTCGCCGAAGGCCAATCACGGAGATCGTTTGTCAATCGGCAGACAAAGCGCTTAGCGTGTCATACTCCACTCGATGTCGATACGAACGAGTACCTAACGGCCGATCGAACAATTTTAGTCACGCGAGCGCCGGGGCCGGGGATAGCAGAGTGCCGACACGATGTGGTACCCCAACATAATCACTCGAGTCGATATCATTCTACATTATCGCTATGTTCAATGCTCTACAGGTTGCCCTACGGAAAGCTAATGTAATGTAAAGATAACATGTTATACGCGAACACAACGTTTATTTTGTACGGCCACATTGAATAACAGACGCCAAGACAAATATGTTTTCCTTTGTGTAGCATATCACATTTTACAATACGTATAACATCGAAACGTATTGTGGCATTGGAAATGGGACAGAACGACCGAATAAATTTGAGTTTGGTCATAAAATGGAAACGTTTTACCAGGGGAGATGGGGCTGACGAGTTGCGAACTCGAGGTGGTTCGTAGCGGCCACAATTACTCTTCTATTTCTTGAGTAAACTTTGTTAAACCTATTTTCACTCGTTAGTTAACGTTAGATACCTAAATGAATGCAAAACGACATGGCTAGAAAACCTACATGGAATAATATACCATAAACCTATTGAGTGGCTACAAAAAGTTATGTATAAAAATAATGTTTCTTTTTCTGATTTTGGAGTTGGCTACCTACCTGGTAGGTGGATATTTTGAGATGGTATCATTTTGTGTTCAAATGTGTTCAAATGATTTTTTTCCAAAAAGCAATATATTTTCAAAAATAATAAGTTATAGGTACCTATAGAGTTTTCGAAAATATGCCATCTCAATGTATCCACCCGTTATACCTACCAAATTATTTATTGTGTAGTCATTAAACTTCGTAGATATTATCAAGACATTTCTGATTCTTTACTTTTTCAAGTTGACCTGACCGTGGAATAAATTTACATGCCTACTTATGCCATAACAAACAGTATTATCGGTCTCACTATGAATACTTACTTGGAATGGATATTGAAGATAATATTATTTACGATAGGCTTCGATATTGAATATTTTATTTATTGAAAAACATTAATTTATACCTGAAGCTATGAAATTATCAAAATGTAAATAGTTAAATAGTTTCAAACATTGGAGAATTTTGCTCAAACACTTGTTTTGTCATTGTTTAGGATTTGTGTGAACGGTCAGAATCATGGTACTTACTGAAATAAATACTTCTTCGGCTTGTTGTAAGATAGCGATGCGAGACCAGCCAAACTTCTGCATAAGCTTGATCCGAGTGGGGTTGTGTACGGTGGCCGAGGGGTGCGTTCGGAACAGTGTTGGGAACCGAGCGCGGTCCGATAACGCGGGCGATGATGCGCCGTAGCATAGCTGTCAAAATAACAACCTGTTATTTTTTTTACTTCTATTATTTTCTCTTAGTGACAATGAATTGAAATAATATGAAAAATGTAGGTATTTTTACATGCTCATTTAAAGTGGTCCCCGTTTGAATTTTTTACGAATATTTCATGCGTTTTAATTTATTAGGTCAATTTCATTCACATACTTATGAGTCGTAATTTTTAGATAATGACAAAATTTTAAAATGTATGTAATAAATTAAATTAGAGGTAGTACCTATATTTATTTAGTTATTATGATTATATTTTCTTTACCTAGTTTCATGGCATGTTATGGCACCTTACAGGTAGTGCATTCACTTATGTTACTATTTATTTAATTTATATTTTTATTTCTATTGTAACAACTACTGGTGTACTAAATAAATATAAATCGGACAAATGCGAGTTAAACTCGCGTGGAGAGGGTTCCGTACATGTTTAACTAAGTTTCCATAAATATTTTTAAATCGGACCCAAATTTGTTGATGGTAACTATGAAAAGTTTTTTTTTTGGAAATCGTGTTTTCTAAAAATGAAACCTAGGTACATCGATTTATCGCCCCCAAAACCCCCTGCATACCAAATTTCATGAAAATCGTTGGAGCCGTTTCAGAGTATATATCCATGAATTGCAGGTTTAAAGGTATTAGATAGACTTCTTATACGCTTTCCTATAATCTATAGATAAAGAACTATTATCTGATTTTTTTCAAAATGTTTGGCCCAGTAGTTTCGGAGATAAGGGGGGGGATGGTCATTTTCTTAAATAACTTCAAAACGTTTTATCTTAAAATTCTAAAAAAAAATATTTGAGATCCTCGCAACAAGCCCTTTCATGTTACACAATATAGTCTGCAAAATCTTTTTTTTTTAATTTTCTAATTTACCCCCCAAAATTAGCCCCCATGTTTGAAATTAATTTATTTACGTAACACGTCCATGTTTGGGTCACCAACTTACATATGTGTACTAACTTTCAACACAATCCAGTCCAAAATTTTCGGACAGACAGACAGACGGGCAGACGCACGAGTGATCCTATAAGGGTTCCGTTTTTTTTTTCGGAACCCTAAAAACACAAATTTTAAATTCGGTCCATCCCTCATAATTTCACGAAATAGAGAGAGCATGTGTTCTTTTGCTCAAAGGGTAGCTCGATTGGGGAAATAAAGACTAATGAGCGTGAGTAAATCGTCGGCAAATCATATCGGGGAGGGGGAAAGGTAGGTAAGTAACCGCTTACTATCAGGTGAACCGTAAGTATACTAGTTTTTCTATTTCAAATACAATATTATAAATGTTGAAATTTTTTAATTTTATTTTTGTAGATATGAGAAGTGTACTTTAAAAAAAAAATTTCTAAAAACAAATGCCATAACTACGTAATGAGGTTTTGAGAAATAAGAAAAGATTATATTTTTCTCCCAAGGGGACCGCAAATTGACTTTGCCGTTTGGATTCAATTTGACAGTATTTCTTGATCTAACTTTTTGTGTACCTAACTTTATTAACGCCCAGCAAAATGTATTTAGTTTGAAAAAAGCGTGTTCGAACTCATTACCTACCTATAAAAATGTCGTTAACCCCAATATTCATAAACGACCCTTCGGATTCACTTGAACACCATTAACCAATCAAAACACGTTACATCGATGTTTCCCAAACTTGACCCTCGTTTATGAGTGGGTGGGTTAATGTGCTATTTTATTATTGTTTTGTAGTATACCTAGGTGGTACTTTTCTTAGAGATATTATTCAATGTTATTTTATATTTACGTTACGTTATATTGTTTAGTGGCGATGATAGCTCAGTGGTAAGTGACGTCGAATGCCGAGATGAAGGTCACGGGTTCGAATCCTACAATGAGCTTGAGCTTTTGGTGAAGAAAAACATCGTGAGGAAACCATAGCACGGTGGTAGGATACTTTGTAGTACCCGCCTGGCTGGCTACCACCCTCAAGTTGAAAATCTGTCGCCAAGCACCTTCCGGTGTGTTCCGACAGCTGCACTTGAGAGCCAGTTCCCTTCTAGGCTTTGTGTGCTTACCACCATAGGCCACATCATCACTGACCACGGTGAGATTGTAGTCAAACACGGCCTGTGTTTGACCACAATAATATACAAAGTAAATAAAAAAACAAAATATGTAACGTGTAGAAAGATTGACATGTATAATAAAAAAATTATTTAGATTTTCTATGCGTCTAGTAACATTTTATTATTTTTACACAACTGCTAAAAGTAATATTGTAATATATTTAGGGGCCATGCATTCATATGTTTTACCGTTTCTTTAATTCCATCATTACTTTTCTATGGCTGATCGATTTAAATGTGTCGAGTTTTTAAGTCATCCCGAGTTATATAGGCTAACCTAAACTGTCAAAATGTCAAAAATAATAATTTTTGCTATGGTAATGATTGTTCTTTATGTTCATTTCTACTTGTTTCTACAATAATTTTTAATTTCAAAACAATATGTAGGATGTTTTACCCTATAAACTGTGTTGGTTAGGAAAATTAAATAGTATACAGCTTTAGGGCGTCGTATCTCAATATGTGGATGGGTAGATTGATGTACCGCCATTGATATATGTGCCGCTTATATATTATGTGTCTATAGGAAGAAACTGATTGATTATCAGATATGTCATTCTTGACAGTCAGTATGACATACATTGTGACTGTCGGTAATATCCGATCTCGTTATCTATTCCTATTGTTAGTAGGTTAGTACCTTCAATCACTTGTAATAAGAAAGCTTGTAATATTAGATCCTATTAAATTAAAGTTTGGTATAATTATTTAATCATCTCGACGCTGCTGTAACGTACAATTTTCGTTTGAAATTTCAGTGTCGTAAGACTTCTTTGTACCGTGGTAGAACCGTTAGTAATAGCACAGTGTAACTACCTATATTCTCCCTACAGTGTGGCATCGCGTTTGATGTCGGGCGGTGCCAGGATTGTCATAAAATGGAAAATAAAATAAACGTGTCATGTATAGTATATACCTAATATACGTTCATTTATATTTCATAGTATTAATTTCCTTATTTACTGTAGAAAGATATATCATAGGTACACGTGCAGTTGTTTTTTTTTGACGAAGTCTCCTAAGACACGCTCGCATCGTCCCTCAACGTTAGAGCCATCAAACTAAGCCGCCCGCTTCTCCGCAATAGCCCTGCCGTTGCTCTGCGCAAGTACATTCGATACCAAACTGTAGGGGAATAGTTAATCTGTGGTAATAGGTTATGGTAGAACGTTATTGTGAAATAAATTATTAACGGAGGTCGAAATATAAAGTACCTAAGTCTACTCTGAATGTTAGGTCAACCTATAATAGCTACATAGAACAAAAACAATAAGAAACTGAAGATAGATTCCAGACCTCACGACATTAGCAGGCAAACATTCTGGCATTGTTCCAACTGTTGTCTTCTGACAACTTGAAAAAACTGTGTTGTGTCCTTTGGGACTGTTTAGTTAAGACTTGTTAAGCTTCGGAGGATGTGAAAATGCTACTCAGTACCTATTTGAGACATATTTTGAGATTGGTACATATCTTGTATGTAGCTGTAGGTATTATTCGTCACTATTAATGAACAGAATTCGATGTGGTCGTCATTGTGTCACATAGGGGACGCAATTTCAGGAGAGGTCGTCCAATTTCACGTGATAGGTCTCTTTTTTGAACCCCTTTGTCACGGGAACTTACTGATCTTTTCAGTAGGTACTAAATTTATTCAGCGAATTATCTTTAAGTAATTGAAAAGATACTCGAAGATTAATATGTCCATAACATTATTCTTTTCGCTACCGAAGAATCTATAACGGCAAACTTTAATTCACCAATAATTGTCTTTTGTCTGTGGTACCTACATAAAAGTTCGTAACCACAGTCGCCAAACACCTTTCGACGTGTTCTGACAGCTGCACTTGAGAGCCAGTTCCCTTCTAGGCTTTGTGTGCTTACCACCATCGGCCACATCAACACTGACTGCGGTGAGATTGTGGTCAAACACAGGCATAGTAAAAAACAACAAAAACTTGAATACCACTTTTTTACCACCATAATGGTTTTGCAATTGACCACAATCACTGCGTTTTCAATTTTATGAAATAAATAAAGTTAGGTTTGAATACTTACAACCATTAGGTTCCACATCTTAGCAGCTTCAGCAACGGTTGTACAGACGGTGGAACATCCAGCGAGTAACAGCAATTTTTGAGGAGGGTTGTACAGTAGGTTATACATTACACTAGCCCCTAAGCCCGGTTCACACTGTAAGTAATAAAGTAGATTGTATATAAGGTTTTAAAATGCGATATAGGTATATAACCTATATGAAAGTTATAAAAGTAATAATATTGTGTGATAAGTGGTAATGATTAACGAACTTCTATCCAACCCTATCTGGTACTCAAGTAAAAATAGTACAGTGAACTGATCATACCTTCTATCTTATATAAAACATTTATATGTATTTTTGTAAAAATAAAATAAAATTTTGTTACCTACCCAAAATACAAAGTCAATATCATTAATGAATTGCGTAGGTAAGGGATCGGATATCGATGTGATTGGATAATTGAATTCTATGGGTTTTTTATTGGCTCCCCAATCAAGTGGACATGTAGGGTCGTTCATTAATGCCGATCTCAGATTTTTTAATTAACTAACATCTGGAAAATCATTACACAACTACGCAAATAATGGAAAAAAGGTCAGATTATTTAAATTTAATTAGTGCTATTATTGGTCTCACTTATTCTAATGTTTGTCTAGAAGGCAGTTCATTTTATGAGTCACTTTTGATATAATTTAAAAACAAATTATAAGTTTTTTATAATACGAAATCGCCAGTTAATTTTATTATCAGGGCACACCTGTATTTTTGTCCTTTTTTATAACAACGCTACCTACCCTGATTTTAAGAAATTACAGACATGGTGCTATACCCTTTCTACTGCCATATCGCTCGCCGACGATGTGGAGTTCATCCTCATAGCCTTGTGCCGCTTCGTTTTTAGGTACACGTAACGCTTCAGTCGGACGTTCTTATTATGGACCATTAGGATGTGGAATGAGATCCCATTATACGGTTCTCCCTATATAGCGCTACGGGGCATGGAGTTCTTCAAAAGGTTCGTAAAAGGGCTTTTCAAAGTCGGTATTGATACCTCAGTGGCAATGACGATCGACGATTAAAGCACCAACCAACTTAAAATGTTATGCTGATTAATGCGAGTAACATAAGGACACTTTGTCTTGGAAAATTGCCGTGAAATAATATAAAACGTCATCTGCTATAGAAGGCAGTCATTAGAAACGTTATATTTTACCTTAAAGGCGGGTAGGGTCAGGTTTAATTAAATTCATGCGTAACTACCAAACAACGAAGATTACATTACCTACCCTGAAATTAAGTAAATTTTGTGGCCAGAAATGAGGGTTACAGTCACAAAGTAACTTCTGAAATATTATTTAAAAGGTGTTTTAGAAGTAAAAATAACAACGTGGAGAAATTTAATTCATTCATTCATTTTCATTTCATATTGAAGCAAATTAAAGGATTATGATACTATGGGCCTTAGATGGTGAAATATAGAGCTATCTAGTCAAATCTGAAAATGTATTTATTACTCAATAACAATCACAGGGCATAATAAATTGTGTATGAAATTTTATTTTTAATTCACCTTTGATAAAACTGTACGTAGTTAATGAGCCTATTCAAGCTATACAAGCTAGCACGGTCGTATGGTACTTTGTAGTACCCGTCTGGCTGGCTACCACCCTCAAGTTGAAATTCTGTCGCCAAGCGCCTACCGGTGTGTTCTGGCAATTGCACTTGAGAACCAGTTGTTTTCTTGGCATTGTAACAAGTCGCCCAAGTCGGTAACACATTGGCAATGCCTTTGGTATTGCAAATGGCGATAGGCGACAGTAATCACTTACCAACAGGTAGACCGCCTACCTGATTGTCAATCTTCTGATATACAAAAAAAAAATAAAGATAGTTCGTATTTTAGTTACCGATGTTATTATGTAGGTAGACGCCTTTGAGGCGCTTAGCCGTTACAAATTCCTCCTCAATTACGTCATCAATTTCTCTTTCACGATTCTCGACAGTAATCGTCACGTTATCAATATCAAAGTGATCGGAAACGTCAATTTATCCGTGAATAGGTATAAATCTATAAAATGGGAAATCACCTTCAACCGGGTGCGGAAATTCTATCCAATAAAATTTTCTTCCATGAGCCATTCATAAATTCTCAATAATTGAATCGAACGTCAGCCTCAGCGTCTCCGTTGCAATATCATAAGCCTATGATTATAGTTCATTTGGATTTATGGGAGGACTTTTGCCGCACCGCCGCCGCCGCCGGTTCGGTTTACGAGCCCTTTTGTTAATTACAGGGACCGCAGTCAGCGGGGTTGGCTTTAACTTAATGGATTAGGTGGGTACTTGTCATTCAGGAGAGCGACGACACGTCATGCACATTACTTTGATTGGAAATTATAAGTAATTACCATTTTCACAAGTTCGTAGGACACAATGTTATTATTAAGTAAGAAAATTATCTAAGCTTTAGATTTGATTATTATACCTACCAACGAGTATTGAAATTAGCATGCATCATCTGATGTGCGGTATGAAGTATGAACATTATCTATAGGTAATATTAGGTTTTAACGCCAGAAGTAGGTGGATGGTACTCTTAGTAAATATCATACCTTGCTATCGTTGCTGTGAAGTAGTAGTTTGAAACCCGAGAGCAAATCTGATCTCGCATTAACATCAGCCAGAGCAAGTTCAGCGGCGGGCTTACAGGCCTGCCCTCCTTGCCAGCCGCCTTCGCCTTCCATAGGGAAGATGCCACCGATGTGCAGCCCGTTGTCGCGTCGCCCCTCGCTGTACCGGCCGCACCCGCTCAGCCACAGCAGCAGCAGTGCCCGCGCGTGCCTGCCGCCTCTCCCCCCGCCCCGCCGCCCGCAACACCATCGCGACCGAGCCACAAATACAACATACTTGGCAACAACGAATAATTGCACTAATGTTTTCACTAACAATGACTTAACATCATAATACAATGTCCTAGTTCGAAAGCGAAATAAATAATTCACAGCAGTTTTTAATTTGACTAGCGGACGCTTTGAAAAATTTAAGTTCGCGCGCAACCGCGGAAGAGATGTGTCGGCGTTTTGATATAAATGTGATATCACCCGTAGGGATTGTAGACATAGCCTAATAAGCGTGATTTTTTTTATAAAATATGGCATCGAAGGTGAGTGTAGGGCCGCGTCGCGCCGGGCGGGCCCCGCAGCCCGCATCGCCGCGGCCTTGCGACCCTCGGCGCCGGCGCCGGCGGTCATCGCTCGCGGCGGAAACATGCCGTCATTGTTCACCTCTTCTCTCATTTTCCATCCCGTCACCTGGAACAAAAGATTTAATGTTGAAAAAGGATACCATGAAATAAA
The DNA here is from genome assembly GCA_963555595.1 of Tethea ocularis. NCBI lineage: Eukaryota > Metazoa > Arthropoda > Insecta > Lepidoptera > Drepanidae > Tethea > Tethea ocularis. The sequence continues at coordinate 8,735,731 of OY741960.1, read as the reverse complement.
AATAAAACATAGTAGTGGTATGTAGGTATACCTAAATAAGTATACAGTTTACCAATTTATCAGGTTTCCATTACAAGCTACCGTGTTTGAAGAATGTCCTCGGCTAATTATTTATTTAAATGTAACTGTCTCGAGAATATGAGACTTATTACAACCTACGTTGAAATTTCATAAACTGGATATCTAATGTAATATTCAGGAGGACTCAAACGAACTTCGCTCTATATCAGGGGCGTAGCTACCGCCGTATCTGCCGTATCAATTATACGGGGCCCCGGGTCACAGAGGCCTCCGACGTGCGTCATAGAGGCAAAAACATTAGAAAAACCAAAGTCATCATCAGCTATAAATGATTTAATAAATCAGTTTGCCGAAAAAAAGGCAAGGAGAGTGTAAATTTAATTTGAATTGATTGTAAAAAAAAAACTTTAATTTTATGCAAACATTTTTTTTTTCTTAATAATCTTTACCATTAATACCAAACATTTTTTTATACGGGGCCCCGCAGGGCCACGCTACGCCACTGTCTGTATACCTACCTGACCTACTACTATGTGGGTAAGGCACATAATGCTGTATAGCATATATACCTACGTACTGCAATAACGTAGTGTCGGTAGTTCGTCAATTGTTCATTCATCCATTATAGACGGGGAACAATTGTCTCCATTCATCGATACCAATCTCTGCCAATAATATGAGTTTCATTTTAATATTGGCGCTGAGAATAGCTACTAAAGAAACCACTTACTCGGAAAATAGTTGCCATACAATAGCTGACTTGTCTATTCAGCAGCTTTGATTTTTTAACAGTATATTCCATTAACAGATATAAAAGTAGACATATGTTTGATATTAGAATTAAGTAGACGAATACAAAAGGCCCGATAATAAGCTCGGCTTAAATCGTGCCGCAATGAAATGAGAAGTTAATGATTCGTAGCTTATTCCTTTGTAATACCACTGGTGGTAATCATTGAAAGGAAATGGTGATAAATTAAATCACCGATTTGTAGAAAGCGTTTGACATGATAAAGTTTTTATCACGTAGATATGACACTTGTATTATACATCTTTGGATAGAAATATAATATTCACCTTAGTACCAAATATAAGTACGAGCAGGAGAGTACCTAAATCATTTTAATTTTGTTGCTTGCTACAATTTATTTGATCTTGAAGACGTTATGTTGCCTATATAATTATTATCTTTTCATAAAATAAATTATGTGAACCAAATTACAAACACTGCCTTCTGTATTTTATAATTATTATTCCTACATGGTTTTTTTGTGCGTCTATGAATTACAATTAAAGTTGAATGATATTACAAAATAAATATTTTTGAAGAAACAGAAAATGCCTGGTACACATAATCAATGGTAATCAATCAAGACAAAGAATTGAGTGCACAAGTGCGATATGTTGAGTTTATAATTGAGATATTAATTTACCAGCTATCGCATCTCAACAACTCCTGCGCCCTCCACCGTCTCCGGCACCGGCTAAATGATTTATTACTTACTTCCTGCCCACAAAAGTTTCAGCGCTCATATCTCGGATGTAGCCGGAATAAAACAACACCCTATTAAGAACTTCGTCCGGCTATACTGTGACTCCTATTGTGACGCATTTTAGCTTCGAAATGACAGTTTATTGAGTAAATGAAAGTTTCCATAGCGCAGTGGACCAGTAAATTCGATATTTTGTTGGCAAGCCAGTCTGTCCGCCTCGGCACTCATTTCTCAAATCGTATTTTCAGATTTGTTCCTTTCATAGCAATACTTCAATTCAGGTCAAAAGGTTTCAATTTTCCATGATGGCGAGTAAGTAAGAAGGATAACATTTAGTGGTAATAAATATTCGGAATAGATATTATTCTGAATCTTCATCATTGTCATATATCGGTGAGTGTGAGTAGGTAATCTACTTTAACGTTGAAATATTTCATAGTACACTAGCTTTCCGCCCCGCAGTTTCACTTGCAATCCACTTAAGGGTTGAATTTCCGAAAATCCTTTTTTAGCCTACGCCATAAAAGCTGTATGTCAAATATCAGCCCAATCCGTCTAGTGGTTTGAGCTGTGCGTTGGTAGATCAGTCAGTCAGTCACGCTTTCGTTTTATATATCTATCCATACTAATAATAAAGCTGAAGAGTTTGTTTGTTTATTTGTGCGCTATCTCCGGAGTTGCTGGTCCGATTTGAAAAATTCTTTCACTAATAGGAAGTTACATTATCCTCGAAGGTTATAAGCAAATTTTTATTCCGGGAACGCGAATGACACCGCGGGGAACAGCTAGTTTAGATATAGGTATAAAGGGTTACTGGTCTAACGCAAATCGACTTTGGTTCATCAAGACTTTGACATCTTTTGTTCTACAACTTTTTCTAATTCAATTTTCTATTCAAATTAATATTGAACATTTTTTGTTTTAGGACTGGACCTTCTAGGCTTTGTGTGCTTACCAACATCGGCCATATCTTCACTGAACACGGTAAGATTGTGGTCAAACACAGGACTACATATAGTAAAAAATAAATAATATAATTTAAATAAAAAACTCGCTGTACCGTCGTTATTATCTCTTCGGGCATCTCCAATCTGTTTAGTTTGTATGGTTTCTAAGCCACATAATTCTGGATTATTCTTATTCTACATTATATACTTTACAGAATTGTATCACACAAATTTTAATGCGATTTCATGCAGTTGGTCATATTGAATTATGTTATTCGTTCAACTTGTCTCCCTGTCTCCTATATGAGACTGTATATTTTGAGTTTAGACCCTTTAAGTAGATTGGCAAAAGCGAATGCAATCACACCCAGCTATTGCGGCAATTTCCGCGGAAATCACATAAAAGAACCATCGGCTCGTCCTTTCCTCACTTTTCATAACGGTTTCCTATTTATTTTTAGTACTTTTGTAGGCGCCTGCCTCATATGAAAACCTTTAGAATAATTCTATGTATAAGTTTTATAGAATTTGTTATCTGTCGATTTCGGGTTGCTGTAGGAATGCGACTCGTTATTTATTTTGCAAAGGAATTGTGCTGATGCGTAGACAACGTTGCAATAAAATTTGAGGGGACGACGTAAAATAAAACAAAATAGTGCTAGGACCGGAGCAAGACAAACATTTACTTTTATTAGAAACCACATTTGTTTTGGTTCGTTTATGTTCTCCGCTTTCTCTTTCTTTTAATTGATTTAATCTTGCGGTTGCATTCATAGACACTGTCTACGTACCAAGCTTAGGTAGGTACCTACAGTGTCTATTTAAATGGCTCTCAAATCTGCTACTAATGTAAACCGTTATATTCTGTAAATTAAAGCTCATCTTCTGGAGATAATTAGCACAAGGAACAAAAGATTTCTTTTCTCTTAATTTGCCAATTTAAAAAGTGCCTATGGGCAATAACTTTTTGTAAGATTGAGGAATTTTCGATGATCTTTTTTGCTGGCTATGTTGATTTTCTGTAACGGAAAGAGAAGTGAGTTTTCAATATTAAACCACAAGACAAAAAAACAGGACGATAGGGGAGGAATAAATTATAATATAATGTCAAAAAAATGCAAAATAAAACACTGGAGCTCTTTCTATCTATCAGCCATAAATAAGCTGGGTCGTTGAGCGAATTCCATTGAAATTAATATTAATTTTTGAAGATGCAATCTTACCTTTAATAATTTCGGAAAGCTTCATAAAAGAAAGAAGCTGTTTGTTAACTTTGCCAATATTACAATCGTTAGCGTAACCAATAAAGCTAAAATCGTATTATGTAAAACACGTAGGTACTACAAAATACATTTTATCTTACGGTTCATAAAAGCTGATATTAGGTTAATTTTACACTAAACTAAGCTTCCTTCAAATTGTTTTTAAACATTTAATAACACTATTACTAACTGTACCTACAACAATGTGAGTGAACGATGGCTACGCCGTAAAAATGTCCAATTTACGAGGCGATTATGTCAAACGAAGCTTCGGAACATTAACCGTCGTCGGCGTGTCAGTGCTCGCGCTCTTTACCCTGGTGTGGTGGGGTGTATGCTCACGCCAGCGTGGCGCCGCAACATTGCGGTTATAGTACATGCATGAAGGGGTGCGTCTACTCTACATTAAAAGAACAAGCATAATTAAATTTACCCTACTAACAGGTGCACGGCATCCCGCGGTTTCTTTGATGTAGTTAGCGAATTCATTTTATTACCAGTCATGCTAATCCACAACTACAATGTACCGTGATTCGTCAAAACATCTTTATAGTTTACATTCTAATCTTTCACCTTTAAATTCGAATTCCTTTCGCTGCTATACCTGACCTTTTATCACTTTTTCAAAAGTGGTTTCATTATTCGGTAATGAAATAGCGTAAAATTTTACCAGTTAAAATAAAACCCCATTACATTAGGTACCCAAAACCGTGGCGACCAAAATAATAAAAGTTAAGGACGTCGACATTTTGGGGCTAACGAGCAAATCACAATACCTATCACGTTTTATTCTATGTCGCTCCCTCATTTCATACTGGCGTTCATTTTGACAGTTGGCTACTAAAACATTTCGTACAGTGTTAGATAAGAACGATACCGCCTCTCTCGTGTTTTATAGACCGTCTCAGTTTCTTGGTAAATCGTAATATTGAGCAGTGTGCGAGGCTGCCAATCCCCGAGTGTCTAATCCACGTCCCCTGAAAATTTTTCGCAACAAATGCTGTTCGAAAGAACATGTCACGCAACTTTGATTGTGGGTAAACTTCAGGGAACTGTCTAATAATTTATTTAAGTTGGTATCTACAAAGTGCTGCATCAAAACAACTAATTTCAAGATACCTATACTTTTTCTTCGTGTCATTATAACTTTGACAAATATTATGCAGATATTGTATCTAATTGTCAATAAAATTGGTCTTTAAATGTTTAAACTTTGTAGGTAAATGTGTTTTGAAATTAATTCGTTCAATAAGTTTTTTAATATTTGAGTTTACTTTTTAACAATGAACACAAAAAACAACAGTATTAATTTGGATTCATAACTCGAACCAATCCAAGAAATTTATGAGTAAAAAGAAATACGGAACATATTATTCTTTCTTTGATAAATAATTTGTGTAAATAAAATAAATCACAATAAGTTGATTGTAACATCATGGTTAACAAAGTAGATATAAGGTGTCTCGAACAACAAAGAAATAAAGGGCCATTTGATCGGTTAGCGTCGAAAGGAAAAGCAATTAGCTAGAATGCAAATAGTGAAATGTATTGTAGTAGATTGTAGTGTTCAACACATTTGCATACGAAGCGACAGGCAGGCGGAATTCCGTGGGTCTGGCGCACTCCGCGCTTTTATAAGCTTCCGTTTAAAACATCTATCGTAAAGCTAAAAAACCATTGCCTCTGTTCACTCCAATTTCGTTTGGGGCACACGAAATGCTTCGTTCTATCGAGTAACCCTAAAATCCAAGGTAATAATTGTCAGTGTTCATACCTACAGTCTACACTGTTTACACTATGTTACACAGTACGGTTGTTTGCCTTACTGAAAAAATGAAAACTGACAAGACACGAACTGTAACAAAATGTTATGATAATGGTACTAATACATTGAACACCACTTCACTGTATTGCCAACTACGATTATTCTATAGCTTTGCCGTTAAGAATTCATTTGTTTTCCCAAGAAGTGTTTTCTTCGAGCCATTTGCGCGATAGGCTATTCCGATTTACGTTGTGCCATTTGGAGGAATTGTCTAATTAACCTGCCTATTGAACAATTTATTACACAACCCCAGGATATTTTGGAGTAATTTCGTTCCGATGTTATTGACTGTGGTGTTAAGAATAAATCACTAGAGTTCTAATTTCGGCATATGCAGTAATTTGCGGAAAATTATGTCTTATATAATTACTAATGATTGCTGAGATATACGGATAATGATTATATTTCATCAATAATGTGATCATAAATCATGAAGTACAAACGTTACGTAGACGTTATGTTAAAATATATGTCATAACTCACATTTTTCACAGTCTCCTGACGAAGGATTGTATTAAAATTGAATTCTGAATAAATATTATTCATTTAGAATTGCGAGGTCTGATTGAGCTTTGATATTATTTACTCGTGCAAGAATTCAATTTCATCAGGATAACGTTAACCTAGCTATCCCATAGTGAGGAACGTTTAGATGAAAGAAGAACGTTTTGTGTAAAGTAATAGACCTAATAATATATTGATCAGTGAGGCCAGAAAAACGCAATACTTAGTCCAAGAAATAAATTAAACCAAAAGACAATGCAAATGTTATATTATTATTTTAACTGCAAAAGTAAAAAAAACATAATATACGTACCGACCTACTTACTACATTTGGTCCGTGAAACGGATATTACAGTTCTGAGCGCCGAAATAAAACTGTCGTGGCATATTTCAATTTATTTTGTGTCACGTCTCACACCCTTCAAGTAAAACGTATGGTTTATCTACTAGATAAAAACCGGTCAAGTTCATTTTTGACTCGAAAACCAAGAGCTCCGTAGGTACAATAATTACTTTATTTGAAGTTATGTTTAATAAATAATTAAATAATAATAAATCCAACCTAATTTTGTGCCTCTGTAGCTCAACTTCACGGTGCAAGTTTGATAATTGTAACTTTTAGTTTACAATTAAGTTGCTAATATTAAAATATTCAAAATAGAATGATATAAACAGGTGTGCAAATTGTTAGTTGACCTGGACAAAAGTTGAAACAATTTTACTGCAAAGTCACGTATGAATTGTCAAAACAAAATGTGTAGCTATCGGAAAACTATAAATTGCAAATAACGGCGCTAGTGGGAAACTACCGGGTCAAATGCCTAAACCCTATTTAATATTGAATTTATAGTTATTGCCATGATCGGAGAATTTACACAAGCATATTTCCTTAAACTACCTTTTATGTACATTTTTTTATTATTCTCTAACCTAAAATTCTTAACTTTATCCGTAAGGATACAGTTCCGAGATGAAAATTGGTATCAATATTAAAAAAAATTAGGATACTTTCATGAGTTTTTCCACATGTTACCTACGTAGTTAATTAATTATCTTTAAAAAATATGATATTAAATAGCTATGAATAATATTAATTTATTTCAATCATTAATATTGTTCAAAGTTATTAATGTATTATTTCTACCAATACTGATATGATGAAAAACTAGGTGGAAAATATATATTTTACTACCTAGAAAAAAAATGTAATACTAAAGAAGTTTAGGTAGGTAAGTACGCCCAGCAACAATAAGTAAAAGAAAACATTTGAAAACTGAATTAAGACTAATAAAACAAAAACTTAATAAGCATTATACTTTTTCATTTGTTAACACAATTACTTTGAAATAGACACATTTAATGATACGTGGTTATGACATAAATAAAATAAGTACTTAGGAACAAAATGATACCACTCGACCATTCTTTTCATCCGCCCCATTTCAGCTTTAATTCCGCATGATATCATCGACGTGATTGTATAAACCGACTGAATTTTAAAAGGACCTAAGCGGATTATATAGGTGCAGTTCGTTTTGACATTAACAATTTTTGTTCCATTGTTTTTCCTTTTAAAATGTATAACGGGTCGGTATTTCAATTTCAGTCTCAAGAAGCGGAAGTGTTCACAATCATTTGAAGATTTAAAGCAGTAAATTCTGCACGTGCTCTCGAAACGATAAAGTTCAAGCTCGCCTCGAGGACTCTCCTACTCAAGCTATTTGGCTAAATTTGGCTAAATGCCGGTTAATTAACATACTGCCGCGCCCTCAATTTATTTTAAACAGTTTTGTGGTTTTTTTTCATTACAGAATTGAGCTAAATGTGGTTCAAATTGAAAGGCTTTGAAATTACATATTATTTCATATTTCAAATGTATGCGTGATAATTCCTGACCCCGTCTCAGTCGTAATTTGAAACGAAAGTTTGTTTGAAAAAATGAACATAATTTAAAAAAAAAATACTTTAAAGGTTGATGAGAAAATTAACAAAATTTTGTTAATGTTGTATGTTCCTCCACCACGGTGGCGTAGAAAAATAATTCCTATAGATTGAACATTAAGAAGAAAACCTACAACTTTTACTGTCTGTAAGTATGCAATAGAGTAGGAACCATTAAACAGAAGGCATGTCGGCCTATCAACATCTTAAATGACGTCTTTGTCCGGTAAGGTTGATGCAGCCATCAGAGGCTACCAACTTGAGTCCTTTCAATAAAAAAAATATATAATGACGTCACATTTTACTTGCGTAGCAAAAATATTCAACAGATTATACAACCACTGTTCTCTCGGTTACGAAAGTAGGTTGGGTTCTGATACAGATGTAAGTAAACTAATTTGGCGCCCATTCAAACTAACAGGTCATCTCTGGACCGAGAATTATTAATATTTGAAGAGCTAGTTGTAAATTTTTTATGGCATGATTTTTAACATGCAGAATACAAAAATAGGTATATCGATTCAGTTCACATATAAATTAATTGTACTGCTTTCTATCAGAGTTGAATCATTTGAGCCAAAGATGTTTAATTCATAAATGCGATGTTTGTATTAATTTGTTTGATTAATTAGTCGGCTTCATTCACAATGGCTACTAGTAATTGATTTGGCTAAATCAATTAGTATCTAATTACGTAATATATTGTAACAAATCCATATTCTGCTTAGCAAGGATTTCAACCGATTCTTCTTGTAATTCTTCTAAATCTGAGGAGAAAATATCTAATCCACTTGTTTTTCTTAAGATTCCAATGGTGGGGGATCCAAATTTATAATTCAAGCAGCAAACTTTGTAGTTTTGTGTACACCCTGCTACTGATACATCCATTTTAAGATCGGGGCAGTGTCGAATGTGGACGCAAACACCACCGCGCGCCCAGCATGTTGCCTTCGTCGTGCCTGAGGCCAAGTTGTAAAAAAATATGAAATAAATACATTTATTCTACTCTTCCATTATTTCTAATATTGCTCAACTACTTTTATTAATTTTGTTATGATTTTTATGTGTGTGTATTAATTGGGACTCCTGATTCCCAAGCGGAAAATCAGCTGTACATTTTTTTGTAAGCTGGAGGTAAAAAATAAACTAGTAATAAAGGATTTCATGGCGACCGATCCACTTTTTTTTTATTTTAGTTCTTATCCAGAACGTGCGTTTACAAAGATTACTTCGATGAATAAAAACTATCCATCCATTTTTCTTTATAGTAAAAACTAACATTCCATTGTATGGTTTCTCCGACAATCACCTATTTCAGTTGATAACTTAAACCTTTACGTTACAAATAAAGTCAATCAGTTGACTATTTCTTAATATAAACAAGCTCGTACCCAGAAATGGTTTCTTATGTGGGCCAGGTTGCACAATAAATACGTCCTTATATGTGTCGGGTATGCGAGGTACCTTATTTTTGAAAACCACATTCCGTTGGCAAATGACACTACTAGCTAATATAACAAGAATGCTGCTAATCAAAAGTAACATGTTTCACTATGTTTAATGCATCATGTACACTACAACAGTAGGTAGAAATGTTAATAAATTATCAGCTACGATGGGTTTTTAAATTGAGCATTGAAAATGTATATACCGTGAAGTTGGTTTCAGTACGTTGGTTTTATTACATAAAAGAACTGCTCTAAAATGACACAACAAGAATTTTGATTGATTAATTAATATCTTTACAAAATAAATATTTAGTGATAGAAAAATAATACAATTGACTTGAAGTTATTTACTTTTTTGTTTTTATTATAAGCGCTAATGATCGTGTGCCATTGGATGCACTTTTCTTTTTCTTGTTTTTCTTTGGTTTCTTTACTAGTTCCGGGTCTAAAATGCCTTTACCGCCGAAGTCTAGTTGTTGGCTCCAAGGCATTGCCAATACACTGATTCCCTTATCACGCATATCTCTCACTTTGAACCTGTTCCAGCCAAAACAGCAAACGTTCAATTTGTCCTTACAACCAGGAACTTCGGTCAGGTATCGTAAACCAGTACAAAGCTTGTGGTTAATGCAGATTCCTCCCAGGGCCCAACAGGGTGTTGTGAGCATCGATCCTACATGCAAATGTAAAAAAAAAAACTGTTATTGATCAGGAATTCTTAACGATAAAAAAAAAACGATGCGTGATTTGATAATCACTTTAAAAGATTTAAAAAAAACCACTGAATAGATGGTGCTGAATATTGGCATACCTACAGATAGGTAGCTATTATGACGTGGGCATCCGATAAGAAATATTTTTGAAATTTCGATCCCTGGAGGGAAGAATATGAAGCCGTGCGGTGCTCGACATGAAAGAAATCGTAGTTAGAGTAATAAAAAGAAATATGTCATAATTATACTGACTGCGCGAAGATTCCGAAGTTAGGGAGGCGAGAGCTGTGTGATAAGCGAGTAGTTCGGCGCGCAGGTCCTCGTACTCTTCGTCAACGGACAGATCCAAGTTGGCATCATTTCTTAATGAAGTAATGAGATTGGCGTCTACCTCACCATCGCTGTCAGCCCTTATTGATTTCAACAACAAACATGAACATATAAAGTGCAGTAATACTACCAAGTGCAACATTTCTATTGAACTATAGAAATAATATTTTTTTTCAGATTAAAATATTGGTCATTGTTTTTATTGTAGAAAACAACATTATTTCAATGATAAGCATACGATAAGCTTGGAACGGATTTTGCAATATAAAGAAAACATAGGTATACGTCCGAAAATTTTCTGATACTTTCAAATTGTATTAGGTATAAGGTAGGTGTGTAGGTACTTTATATAGAACTAGCTTTTGCCCAGCGGTTTCACCCGCATTAGAGTTCATGAACACCCCGTACTCAATTTAACCAACCAAATAATATGTAGGTCAATTTGTCCGTTAGTATTCTCATACCTTGAAAACCACAGTACAGATTATGAAGCGCTTTTCAAAGATAGGTATCCTCTTAGGTTCAGGTTCCTAGATGAAGGTTTTAGGCTATTTAATATCCAGGGACAGGTATAGTTCTGTGACGATTGAATGCTACATAAATATATTATGCATGTGGAGTTCAGTTTTCACGTCTAAATACTTGTCAAAAATTACAATCCATTTTAGTCATACATAAGTTTTTGTTACGTTAAAAAAAAACAGTCAAAGGTTCAGAGCCATACAGCCTTCTTATTATTTTTTTATTTTTGTAGGTATATTGAATTTTTATGTTTGATATTTTTTTTTATAAGTTTCGAATGGCATGCAATGCAGGATAAAAGTTTTTCTTTCTTCTTTCTTTCTAAACGTTCAAACAGTGTGTAATGAAAATTGGCAGAGAGGTAGACCCGTGAGATAAGAAGGTTGGTATTTTTATCCCAGAACTTGTGAGAAACTAAGGACAGCATCTTAAATGATTGTCTCAATGATACAATACAGATTGATGCAAAATTGTCAAGAACTGCCAACATAAACCTATCTATAATTTATCTATACTAATAATAATCTATATATCTATCTATCTAAACTATAATGAAACTGAAGAGTTTTTGTTTGTTTGTATGAACGCGCTAATCTCTGGATCTACCAGTCGGATTTGGAAAAATCTTTTTGCAATTGAAAACCTGAAAAAAAATATGTGAAGAATGTCCCAGGATATTTATTTATTTTTGTATAGCACGGGCGATGCGACGCGGCGCCCGATGTAACCCGAGCAATACCGAAAAGAACCGAACTATGCACGACTTCACCGACATGAAGTCCTATAAGTAATTTGTTTGACGTTGAATATTTTTAAGTTGAATTGTTGTAGATATATACGGATTTCATAGAAAAAAATACTACTGAAGAAGGTCCTAATTATTTCAAAATTGGTTTTGAGTTTATTTTTACTAAATTTGTTTTTTTTTTATTTCTTGGGTGAAAACTTAATCTATATATAGGTAGTAATAATAAAGCTGAAGAGTTTGTTTGAACGCACTAATCTCCGGAGATATTGGTCCGATTCAAAAAATTGTTTCACTAATGGGAAGCTACATTATCCCCGAAGGTTATAAGCTACTTCTAAACCCGCGAACGAAACCGCGGGGAACAGCTAGTTATTTTATATAAACTAAATGCTAAGTATTATAATTTTAGATCACTTGTTTGAGATATTGAAGAAAATTTAAAGCTTTGTTACTTTATTTTGGCATGAAAGTTGAACAATACTGTGAGTGGAAGGGTTCTTAGTGTGCTATAAACAATGCATGCTATATGATAGCTTAAATTCATAAAATATGGTACTTATATGAATAGAGTAGCTTTATACAGTCTGATAAACTTTTTAAAAAAATCATTTAAATATCTATGACTAAAATTTAGAATAATTTTGATTGCTATGTTGTTACATTTGTGTTAATTAGTCTATATTCAAAATTTTGGATCTTTTGCTCAAGTAATTGCAAAAATATTAAAGGGCAAAAATGAAATATTTCACCCTCTATAACATTGCATTGCTAAATAGTATTACAAAATGCTTTAGGATTCTTATAGTGCTTGCTATGGGTAGCTTATAACCAGATGTTCGTGGTTGTTAAATGAATAGGAAAAGCGTTATACAGGTTGATGAAAAAAAAATAAAAATGTCATAAAATTGTCTATGATTAAAAAGTTTGAAATTATTGATGTGCATGTTGTTACAATTATGTTACATGGTCTACAACCAAAATTTTAGATCCCTAGCTACAGTAATTGCAAATATATTAAGGGGCCAAAATACAATTTTCCGCCCTCTATAACATTTCATTGCTAAATAGTATTGCAAAATGATTTAGGATTCTTATAGTGCTTGCTATAGGTAGCTTATTTCCAAAAAATCATGCTTCTTAGTTAAATAGTCCTTGCGTTATACAGGTTGATAAAAAAAAATTAAAAAGGTCATAAAATTGTCTACGATCATTTTTTTTTAAATTATTGATTTGCATGTTGTTACATTTATGTTACATGGTCTACATTTAAAATTTTGGAACCCTAACTTAAGTAATTGCAAAAATACTAAAAGTCAAAAATAAAATTTTCCACCCTCTATAACATTTCATTGCTAAATAGTATTGCAAAATGCTTTAGGATTCTTATAGTGCTTGCTAAGAGTAGCTTATTTCCAAAAAATCATGCTTCTCAGTTGTATAGTACTTCCGTTATACAGGTTGATAGAAAATAATTTAAGGTGTCATAAAATTGACATCTATGAAAAATTTGAGAAACACTGGTTTGAACATTGTTTCAATTGTATTAAATAGTTTATATTCCAAATTTAAGGTCCCTAGCTTGAGCCATTACAAAAATATTAAAGTGCAAAAATTGGATATTTCACCCTTTATAACTTTATGCCGCATGAAAAGTTTGAGAAACTTAACAGTACATTTCAAAACAAATACTGTAGAAAGCTTATATTCCAAAAATCAAGCTTCTGCTATGAATATTAACTGAGAAAAACAGGATGCTAAAAGTAAATTTTCGACATTTTTACTTTGTCTATGGGCAAAACTTTGACAAACACCAAGTTGAAATTTGTAGTATTTGTATAGCATAACGCGTATACGAAATTTCATTTGACTATCTTCAGCCGTTGCAGAGATATAAGAGTTTGAAAAATGCATAATTTCCATCGGTAATATCTTCCTCGAAGAAAAAAAGTTTGAGAAACGCTGAAAATACAATTTAGCAGTATTATTAAACTACCTACACTATAAATTTTGAGTTTGTAGCATTCAAACTCACAAAGTTATCAAGGTTTAACGGAAACAAAGCAAATCCCTAATTTTTTAAAATTTTCCACCCATAAACAAAAGTTTGAGAAACGCTCGCACCCATATCTAATATTTTTTACTGAAAAGGCTACATTAAAAATTTCAGACTTCTAGACTTTAAGGTTCCAGAGATATTAAGATTCTTAAAATCGCACAAAGGGCCCGTTTCCACCGCGGCGGAAAGGAATTTCGAAAAATCGCTTCTTAAATGGGGTCTACGTGACAAAATCTATGCACATGCCAAATTTCACATTAATCGGTTCAGCGGTGTGGGCAGGGGGATGTTTACCCAAAAAACCGCTACTCTTTTATATAATAGACTAGCTTTCGCCCAGCGGTTTCACCCGCATTAGAGTTCATGAACAACTTAACCAACCAAATAATATGTAGGTCATTTTGTCTATTAGTATTCTCATACCTTGAGAGCCACAGTACAGATTATGAAGCGCTTTTCATAGATAGGTATCCTCTTAGGTTAAGTTCCTAGAGGAAGGTTTTAGGCTATGTTAATATCCAGGAATATTTATAGTTGATCTGACGATTGAATGACGTCTAAATACTGGTTACAAATTACAATAAATACCTATGTTTTTGTTACGTTAAAAAGAAAAACAGTCAAAGGTTCAGAGCCATTCAGCCTTTATATAGTTTTTATTTTTGTAATTAATTCTTTATGTGTTCGATATTGTTTTTATTTATAAGTTTCGGATGGCATGCAGGAGATAAAGGTTTTTCTTTCTTCTTTCCTTCTAAACGTTCTTTCAAACAGTGTTAAATGAAAATTGGCAGAGAGGTAGACCCGTGAGATAAGAAGGTAGGTATTTTTATTCGAGGACTTGTAAGTAACTAAGGACAGCTTCTATAATGATTGTCTCAATAATACAATACAGCTTCATGAAAAATTGTCATGAACTACCAACATAAACCTATCCATGATTAATATTAATCTAATAAAGCTGAAGAGTTTGTTTGTTTGTTTGAACGCGCTAAGCTCTGGATCTTCCAGTCGGATTTGGAAAAACTTTTTGCAATTGAAAACCCAATTATTAAGGAAGGTTATTAGGGCATAAACTATATAACATCACGCTCCTTAGGAGCCGAGCAATACCGAAAATAACCGAACTACTAATACGTAATTTGTTTGACGATAATTATTGCTTTACTGCGTTGAATATTTTCAAGTTGAATTGTTGTAGATATTACCTACGGATTTCATAGAAACAAATACTACTTAGGAAGGTCCTAATTACTTCAAAATTGGTATTGGGTTTATTTTTTACTAAACTTGTTTTTTTTTATTTCTTGGGTGAGAACTTATCTATCTATAAGCTGGAGAATTTATTTGAACGCACTAATCTCCGGAGTTAGTCCGATTCGAAAAATTGTTTCACTAATAGGAAGCTAAATTATCCCCGAAGGTTATTTTAGGCTACTTTTAATCCCGGGAACGCCAGTAAAACCGCGGGGAACAGCTAGTTATTTTATATAAACTAAATTGATTTTAGAAATTTTAGATCACTTGTTTGAGATATTGAAGAAAATTTAAAGCTTTATTACCTACTTTATTTTGGCATGAAAGTTGAACAATACTGTGATTATACGGTTCTTAGTTTGCTATAAATAATGCTTGCTATGTGATAGCTTAAATTCATAAAATATGGTACTTATGGCACTTATATGAAAAGAGTAGCCTTATACAGTCTGATAAACTTATTAAAAAAATCATATAAATATCTATGACTAAAATTTAGAATAATTTTGATTTCTATGTTGTTACATTTGTGTTAATTAGTCTATATTCAAAATTTTGGATCTTTTGCTCAAGTAATTGCAAAAATATTAAAGGGCAAAAATGAAATATTTCACCCTCTATAACATTTTATTGCTAAATAGTATTACAAAATGCTTTAGGATTCTTATAGTGCTTGCTATGGGTAGCTTATAACCAGAAATTCGTGGTTGTTAAATGAATAGGAAAAGCGTTATACAGGTTGATGAAAAAAAATTAAAAATGTCATAAAATTGTCTATGATTAAAAAGTTTGAAATTATTGATGTGCATGTTGTTACAATTATGTTACATGGTCTACACCCAAAATTTTTGATCCCTAGCTCATGTAATTGCAAAAATATTAAGGGGCCAAAATACAAATTTCCGCCCTCTATAACATTTCATTGCTAAATAGTATTGCAAAATGCTTAAGGATTCTTATAGTGCTTGCTATGGGTAGCTTATTTCCAAAAAATCATGCTTCTTAGTTAAATAGTTCTTGCGTTATACAGGTTGATAAAAAAAAATTAAAAAGGTCATAAAATTGTCTATGGTCATTTTTTTTTAATTATTGACTGGCATGTTGTTACACTTATGTTACATGGTCTACATTTAAAATTTTGGAACCCTAGCTTAAGTAATTGCAAAAATATTAAAAGTCAAAAATAAAATTTTCCACCCTCTATAACATTTCATTGCTAAATAGTATTGCAAAATGCTTTAGGATTCTTATAGTGCTTGCTATAGGTAGCTTATTTACAAAAAATCATGCTTCTCAGTTGTATAGTACTTCCGTTATACAGGTTGATAGAAAATAATTTAAGGTGTCATAAAATTGACAACTATAAAAAATTTGAGAAACACTGGTTTGAATATTGTTTCAATTGTATTGAATAGTTTATATTCCAAATTTGAGGTCCCTAGCTTGAGCCATTACAAAAATATTAAAGTGCAAAAATTGGATATTTCACCCTTTATAACTTTATGCCACATGAAAAGTTTGAGAAACTTAATAATACATTTCCAAACAAATACTGTAGAAAGCTTATATTCCAAAAATCAAGCTTCTGCTATGAATATTAACTGAGAAAAACAGGATGTTAAAAGTAAAATTTCAACATTTTTACTTTGTCTATGGGCAAAACTTTGACAAACACCAAGTTGAAATTTGTAGTATTTGTATAGAATAACGCGTATACGAAATTTCATTTGCCTATCTTCAGCCGTTGCAGAGATATAAGAGTTTGAAAAATGCATAATTTCCATCGGTAATAACTACCTCCAAGAAAAAAAGTTTGTGAAACGCCGAAAATACATTTTAGCAGTATTATTAAACTACCTACACTATGAATTTTGAGTTTGTTGCATTCAAACTTACGAAGTTATCAAGGTTTATCGGAAACAAAGCAAATCCCTTATTTTTTTAAATTTACCTCCCATAGACAAAAGTTTGAGAAACGCTCGCACCCATATCTAATATTTTTTACTGAAAAAGCTACATTAAAAATTTCAGACTCCTAGACCTTATGGTTCCAGAGATATTAAGATTCTTAAAATCGCACAAAGGGCCCGTTTCCACCACTGCGGAAAGGAATTTCGAAAAATCGCTTCTTAAATGGGGTCTATGTGACAAAATCTATGCACATGCCAAATTTCACATTAATCGGTTCAGCGGTGTGGGCAGGGGGATGTTTACCCAAAAAACCGCTACTCTTTTATATAATAGATTATATTACTTAATAAATTAATAATATATTGCCAGAAACTTCAGAAAATTACTCTTATAAAAGCTAGGCATATACCTACCTACCATTGACTATATTTATTTATTTTTTAATACAGATAATATAATAGGTGGAATTGATGAACGAATTGGGAATTGAAAACTCTGTTTATGCCCTGCCCTGAACATTACGATTTAATAATGATGACGCAGCCAGCATTACCGTCATTAGTCTCATCACAAGCTCTCAAATTTCTTCCACTGTTCTCATTCCATTATAAAATGAACGTACCTACTTCTGTGAAAATCTCCTCAAAATGAAGAACTGAATAATTATATTATTATAGTCAAACTTTCAGAACGAGACGTCAGGTACACACGGCCACAGATCACACACTGCAGCACCTTATGTGGTTGTAATAGGCGCTATTTTGCAACAAAAATTTGTAGCTTGATCTGTGGCCGTGTGTACAATGGTTTGATATTTACTTGCAACTAAAACCCCTTCGAGTTAAAAAAACACTGTTCTAAATTAGCGCGACGTAGCTGGGATAGATGAAGGCATTTGTGATGTTATTAATAATCTACAGTTGCGAGATTAAGGCCTTGAGCGAATAAATTTTAGTTGAATCCTATGGGACTCTGAACGAGGCTGGTATCCAATATAGCGGCGTGTGACGATTAACTGAATATTTAGGGTTGTCATCCTCGTTGCGCACCTGAATTGCCGTTGTAAAAGTTATTAATGTTTAAATATCCTAATTAAAATAGTGTACGCTTACTCATTACTGATACAGATTATTGGTATAAATAGATACCTACTTATCTTATGAGTAAAGAAAACGTTAGCAAATTTAGGAATGCCACACTCAGACTACGCAAATCAAGTTCACATGAATCAATAAAATTCGTTGACGTCAAGTTGAATTATTAAGTATTAATATGTGTGATAATTTATTCATACTTTTTCGAATAAACTTTTAATAGGTGTAAGCTACAGAAGTGCTCAGTGCAATACTATTAGTAAAATAAAAGTTCGATGACAACCCTTCCAATTCCGCGCATCTCCCGCTGGAACATACGGCACGTTCACCGTCGCTCGGTCATCCTACTGAATTATTGAACCATCCATCGAGAAATCAATCGGGTTATATGCGAACCGGACGTCACGATTCATCGAAGGTAAAAAGGCTTTTACAAACGTTTGCCTTTCAACGAGCATCAAGGATTTTACTTCGAGTACCTATCTTTTGTGGCGCACAAATGATGGACATTATAAAGACACCCCGAACGAGGCCCAAAAGTCGTGTACCCTACATGTAACAAGATGAATTTATTCGTCCTCGAAATGCCTTTCACCGCTTGTAATTCGAACATGATTCTGGAAATTTTACATATTTCGTTGGAATTATTGAAAATTTATATCTTCAGAGGTGTTGCTTTTATTAACGGGTAATGTAAATTTAAAATAATAAGGAGATCTATGTGATTTGTGACGGAGGAAACTTGCACACTCAATGAATTGACAACACAATGGAAAATATGCATAAATGTATCATTTTGATCAAACTAAACAAAACTGAATAAAGGAGTTTTGAGTTTGGAGTGCAGGCCAGCAAAATACCTTACAAGGAGGGGTTCCAGAAAAATATGGTTAACATTTCAATTGTATAAAATTACTGAGACCAATAGCCATGATTTTTAACGAAGCACGAATGTTAACAACGCTTTCCTAATCTTTTAATGTCTAGTCCTCTAATATAAACAAAATTACCTAATATAAAAGGTTGAATAATTAAATGACTAAAAGTTTGAATTATTTATTTTACATACCAGGTAGGTAATCAAAATATTATACAGTGTTTAATAAAGATAAACTATTTTACTCGCTATTAGCGATTTAATAAAGTGCGTAAGTATTAAATACTTACCCACGTAATAATTGTATTATAAAATAATGTTATTTCTTGACCTTTTCACTAAATAATTGAACAGACATGATACAGCAAAGTCTTTTGTAGATCATTCTTCTGTTGCAATTTTAAGGCGCGTGGTAATGGCTGGCTCTTTGTAGATGTCACCTTTGGAGATAAATGGTGCTTACTATACGTACGTAGCTACCTAAGCACCCTTATAACGCGGTCTGATGAACTATTTAAATGTTTTGTTTGTAAATATCCTTACATTACATTATTTATGGCATTATTCGGTATTCAAATCAATTACAAGTAAAATACTTTGATATTTAGAGTCTACGTTGATTCTTTATTAGGCTTGTATTTGACACTGGTTGCCTTGATAAGTGGTTTTTATATTGACCAGCCTTAGTGGCTTAGCAAACCATCACGCTAGATCTATTCATTGTATCGAACTTGACTAAGTTTGATATATAATATATCTACATTATATCTACATTCGAAAAGTAGTTTTAATTTATTGTACCTAAATGATTGTATTATAAAGTTTAATAAAATATTGTCTCACATCTAGATATCTATTATAGAAAAAAATATACAAACGTCAACCTTGCTTGATGAAATTGTATCAATATAAATGTTGTCGATTCAGATAATTCGACTCTAAAAAGCACCGCAAGATAATTAAAAATAATACTACGGAATGGATCCTGTATAACTATACGATTGACACTATAGTTGACAGTCATGACAAAATAGCCAGTTTCTTTTCGATCTGTCTCAGTTCGTGATCGCAAATCACTGAGGCTGAATGCAAAAATAAAAATTCTACTTTATGCAATTCATCTTACCGGCGCTAAAAAAACATACTTACAATAGTTGACAGTACAGTAAAAAATAACGTACCGCGGCTGCCGTGTGTTAATCGGTTGACTGCTTGATTAATAAATTATCTAACCTGGGTATAACTCTGTTTGCCATCATTGTCTAAGGAACTATTTATGAGCTGTTTGCATCTTATGAAACAAAGCGCTCGTGATTAATCGTCTCTGGAATGACATTTCGCTGAGTCCACGGGGCGGGCGGGCGTAAACAACAAAGTTTTACTTAAATCGCTTTTGCAGCACCGCCCCTAATTGCTCCAAGTCAATTTTGACAGCTGATTGTTTCGCGAAAATAAATGGACACTGACTGGAGCCGATGTAAACGACAAACGTAAAAACGACGTTTAAGATCGACTATAGGCTGGCTATCCACAAAAAATTGGCGATAGTGAGCGATTTGATAAAACCCGTCCATACCATCGCATCCTATTTGTAAGTAGCTTAGCTTACCTTAGTTCTGGTGAAAAGAATAAGCTACAGTTTTGCATACTAACTCATTAAACCGAGGGATCTGAGTGAGGGGTTTAAGTGATGTAACTGTGAGTAATGAACAGGGTCTGGGTAAAAGTTCTTTAATATACTAGTAGCAGAGCATCCCCAGCAAATACACACATCACAAAGGTACCTCGTGCAAGTTACCTACCTGTTAAAATACTCAAAGCTTATCTAAAAATTTACTGAAACGTGGATTCAATTTGGTGCGGTAGATGAAAGAACTCTTCAGGGAGTAACACAACAATATGTAAGTGTAGGTATAATATTGTGCATTTGCTCGGAGTGTGCTGCGAAGGCTCCCTAAGGTAAGCTCGCAGTTAGCGGAACGATGAGATACATACATTATGCTGTAATATGCAGAAGAGAACTTGCCAAGTTCATAGAGCTGGAAAACTATACATTTAACGACGTGTGAAATTCGGCCACGAGTCATGGGACTCCTTTGCGTGACTCTCTGATTTTATGACTCAGTTTAAGAGGCAATATAAGGCATGCAACATAAAACTTTATATGACACTAGCTGTCCCCCGCGGTTCCACCCGCGTTTCCAAATAAAAAGTAGCCTATGCAACCTGATAAGGCAACATAATAATTGTCCATGGGAAAATCAGTTTTCTCTTAAATATATTCCAACATGCTTAAAAGTTTGTCCTTGTGCTTTATTTATATTAACTTCAGACGATAGGTAGGTAATTTCACAGGAAATTGTACCTATTCGTTTAAATCTATATGGTAAATCTGTGGGTATCATCGGAATGCGAGGTATCAGTACTGTTTGCCCAACAGCTGGCTCAGTCAAAACCAATCGCTACTATGACAGAAATCTAGAAATTTTACTTGAAGTCTGGTACCATTACATAAATTTGGTGGTCTAATATCTATTTAACATGCATTGTCCTGAATGACTGTCTGACGGATCAACGCATAGCCTAAACCGCTGATCGTAGCGACCTGAAATTTAGAGGGTGTGTTCATCGTATGAAGTAGGCATCCTATAAGAAAGGATCTTCCGAAATCCTTAGGGGTTGAAAAACTGGGACAAAGTTTGTATGGAACAACGTGATTCCTTGGTCCAATCTACTTCAAATTTTGCATAAACATTCTTTAAGATAATTGATGGAAGACGTGTTTTGTATTTTATTGAAACTCATCGCCTATTGGGGTTAAAAAAGGGTAGAAAGTTATTTTGGGGATGATTTGCATCGAAGTTGATATCAATACTGCTTTTGAACTCACATAAAAGCTTGGTGCAATGCAATGCATATGACGAATAATTAGGATGAATTTGCTGTTATGTCTCATGACCGTCTTGGCAACAATCATGGGACAAAAGAAAAGTATAAATTAGATGATACAACACTCTATATTTCTGCGAGTTAGTTGCAGCCGGTCAAATATACCCATTTGTATTTGAAGTATATCGAAATGGAAACCAGTATGCCAAATTTGGTACAGAAGACCAACCCATCAAAAGGTTACGTTTTTCCCAAGATCTTTCTTATGGTCACTTTGATGCCTACGCTGATGCCGATGGTGATAATAACACTGATCAGCGTCCAATAGCCAATCTAAATATATAAAACGTTTAACAAAAATAAGAACCGATATCATGGTGCCGCAGATTTATTTCGCTTAAGTAAGCCTTAAGTAAGTTTGAAGTCAAAACTATCATATTAGAGTTCCTAAGTTATTTTCTGCTTTTTAGTGCCTTTGAAGGCGGTTCTATTTTTTGTTAAAAGTTTATTATTTTTCAATTTTGAATTTCTTATGTGTAATCAATGACTCTCAAGGTCACTGACCTAGGATAAGCATATTAGCGTTGTAGTTTCCATCATCGTTCCTATAACATTTAAAGAATTATCCCCTAACTCCTAACCATTAAGGAGTTGTACCGTCCATCATCAGCTCAGCAACATAAGATGATGACTACCAGACGCAAATATCTGAATAGCTTTAGAAAGTATGATGAAAAACATTGTAAGTGCCTATAAAATTTAAAGAGTTCCCTCGATTTGTCTAGGATCCTGACTTGGTGACCATGGGACTACTTGTGAAGTATATCCTTTCAAACAAAAAATAATTTTCCTAATCGGTCCAGGCGTTCGAGTATTCGGGGAACATACAAAAAAAAAGATTTCAACGAATTGATAACCTCCGCTTGAAGTTGGTTAATTGACTGACTGATCGCGGGTGGCATCGCGGGTGGAAAGCTATTTAGCATTAAATAATAAAGCTGAAAAGTTTGTTTGTTTGTTTGAACGCGCGAATCTCCGGAGTTACTGGTCCGATTCGAAAACTACGCTGTCGGCTGGTAGTTCAGCCATTATTTTGTCGTTGATGGCGTCTACGCTTATATTTCTGGCAGCTAATTAAATTAAATTGCCCTCTCACACATCCATTAATGTTTTTTTTGGTCGATATTGGCTATATCCGGATATACTCTACAGATCAGGTCTTCAATGTTGGTCACGATTTTACCAAGGTCTTTGTCAATAGCTATTTTTTTATCTGATTCAGGTACTTTCCCATCCCCGATTAAATGGAGCTTTATTGGGAAATCTGTGCTTCCTTTACCCAAGTGACTCCTCATTTTGGTATACAGTTTCAATAATTCAACAGACTTTCATAATGAGGAAGATTTTAAGCAAGATTTAATAATATCTGCTCTAGTTCCCCTAACAGGCAACGTTTATCTGAAATCACCAGAAATCATCAAAGTTATTCCACCCATGGCTATTTGTGCATTTTATATTTCTGAGAGTTCTATCTAAAGCCTCTAGATGAGCTCTATGAGTCATGTGCACTCATCCCATATTATTAGGTTTGCATCTTGTAAAACCTTGCCCAATGGTCCATTTTTACGTATAGAGCGTACGCTGTCTTTTTCAAGAAATACCGTAAGGGTCTGTTTAGAAGTGAAATGAGCCGTCCTTCTGTCCTACCTGTCAATAGTGTAGCAGCAATAAATATCTGATGATGCAACAGCAATGGCTAATTTCGTTGACTTCAAAACTATCAGATTAGAGTTCCTACATAGTTATTTTATACTTATTAGTGCCTTTGTGGTTTTTTTTTTGTTAAAAGTATTTTATTTTTCATTTTTTAGTTTCTTATGTGTAATCAATGAGTCTCAAGGTCACTGACCTAGGATAAGCATATTAGCGTTGTACTTTCCATCATCGTCCCTATAATATTTAAAGATTTATCCCCTAAGTCCTACCCGTTAAGGAGTTGTACCTTCCATTATCAGCTCAGCAACATGTGACGACTACCAGACGCAAATATCTGAATAGTTTTAGAAAATATATGAAAAACATTGTTAGTGCCTATAAAATTTGAAGAGTTCCCTCGATTTCTTCAAGATCCCATCATCAGACCCTGACTTGGTGACCATGTGACCACCTGTATGTATAGTTTCCAAATCGGCTCAGGCATCTTCGAGTAATCGAGGAACATACATTAAAAAAGATTCCGACGAATTGATAACCTCGTCTTGATGACAGTTAAAAATAACAAAAAACTGTTACCTAGGCGACCGCTGTCATGCATTGACAACCGCGTCGCATCGCTCACCCATGCTATACATGCTCCCGCTTAACGTTCTTTTCATCATTGCTCAGCTCCTGAGGGTCGTAGCGTGATGTTCTATAGCCTATAACCTTCCTTAATAAATGGGCTTTCAATTGCAAAAAGGTTTTTCCATATCCCACTGGCAGATCCAGAGATTAGCGCGTTCAAACAAACAAACAAACAAACAAACAAACAAACAAACTCTTCAGCTTTATTATTAGTATAGATATGTGCCGTATTGGTTCATTTGTTTTTGGTTATGACTGTATCATATCAATTCTTATCTATAAAAATGTATGGAATCATAAACTCTGCAGATTTTATGAATCATTTTCAAGGTAATTTTTAATAAGTATGATATATCTAGTGAGGAATATACCTTTACAATTCCCAGATGATTTTTTTCATACTTACGATAAAGATTTAATCATATTCAGAAATTTAAAGTATTTATAGTCTATATTTAATAATATCTATTAGTTTTAATAAAGACGTTTCATCCTCGCGGTTTCACTCATGTTTAAAATTTGATGTCTTTCTCGGTCCTGTCAGTTTTCACCATGCAAAATATCATGACAATCTGTTAATTGCATAGCTTAGACTTGAGAGAAGTACGAATAAACTCAATTCTTTAATAACTTCATATAGACGTTGTCCTGCCCTGAAAATTAAAAAACTGGGATCTAATTACCTACCCCTACCAACCTACCCCTATATAAACTTACCTACATACTCCTGCCTACCTACACATACCTACCAACACCTAACGAACCTGCAGTTTTTTTTGGATTTTTCTAAAAAAAAAGACTGTAAGTGAATCATAAGATAAACCTTAAAAAACACCCTATTGCATTAGGTATGTTTCCTTAATGTATGCGTCTCCCAGTTCTTATATTTATTTATTTGATTTAGGCAATATACCTTCCATGATGAAACAGCTTACGAATAAAATAATAAGAAGCGAGGAAATTACTAAGCGCTTTCTGTAAAATAGATGGTAAAAGGATATAAATCTAATATGAATGGGATAAAATATACCTAAGTACGCGACTTAAATAGGTCATAGTACCTAAGTACCTTTACATATATTTATCTGTTTAATGATTAAAATTATGTCGAAAGCATTGTGAATATTTAATAATAATAATTACTGAGGATATCAAACGGACAGATGGCTTATATGTTGGTACAGTATGACACAACTTAGATGAAGCATCGGCAAAATTCGTAAAAACGATCGATCCCGAAAAGAGTGCGCCTACAACATTACTCATGAGTAAAAAAAAATATCGGCGAAAATGATCTTGTTGAACGTTGAATGGCGCGATAATGAATGATTTTTATTAGTTGTGTAAATCGGAAGTGAAGTGTACGAAATGCTACATCTAAGTTGTGTCATACTGTAAGTGGCTAACTTCGCTCAAAGATTCACAATCTTCAAAGGGATGCCGAAGCGGCCCTCATAAGGGACCGCTACCCGACACATTGTCGGTATCCGAGAACAGCGATTATTTATAGTAACCTTGTTGCTCAAGTTAGTTTAAATGGGATATTTGTACAACACTTAGCGCAAGCCGTCTGAACTCACTGTTCCCAACTGGTAATTTCAACAGTAATAAATAGCTAACGCGTTTATGATATTTTTCTCGTAGAATTTATTTCACGATTCACGACCTGCTGTTACAGATTTATTGCCGCGTCGGACTCACCCAAACACAGTATTTTAATGAATTTTGATGAGTGTATACGTTTTTAAATCCGAACCCGGATGCCCGTCCTCGGATATGCTGAGACAGCTCATACAAAATGTATCCGACATCATTTACCTTGTTTTGAGGATGAGCATACTCAGCAAATACAGTTGTTTACCCAACCGTGTTGCAAAAGCTGTGCTTCAGCTGCTTACGTTTCAACAATAGGTACGTGTGTTATGTGTATATATGACGTGCCTACTCATGGTGGCCCTTATATACCAAGTTACGATCGTCGTGTTAAAATTCCGGTAAGACTATTCCAAATTCATATATTTACTTAGAAAATCATCCGAGATATGGATTCAAGTAGATGTGGTTCAGACGATCCATCAGGTTAATTTCTGTGATTTATCTTTGATCGCTGAACCCAAATTGACCTTTAAAGACGTACCTGAACAGGGAAAGATACGTACTTATATTTTTATTACTTTTACCATAACATTTGCGCAAAAGCGAAAAAATATAAGAAACCTGAAAGTAGTAGTGCAACCTGAGATTTTATTCCCAGCGCATGTTTGTATAAAGCCCGTTGTGTACTTTGCATTAGTGTAGGGTAACCACTCTCACCTTTGTAGGTACGGAGAAAACTCTTAGATGTGGAAAACATCGCGGTCCCACACCTGTACATAGTTAGTTTTATCTACTTGCGTGCGCCCCTTTAGTATCTCTAGGTGTCGGCTGGGGACTGCTAACAAGCACCGCTAACTTAAAAATTTATGCTACCACGGTTATGTAAAAGCCTGACACCAGTGTACAGGAGTTTCATATGAGACTTTAATTAAGATTACTTACTATCAATTATTCCTCATACTTATTAAGAGAAACAAAGCTTAGGTATACTGTGCCTGCTATTGGTTAGGGGAGATACAGTCTCACAATATGTATCGTCGTATCGTAATCAGTTTTGAAATATCATCGAGATCGTGCCCATTTATACTTTCAGGAAGAGGTAAAGAGTTGCTTTCCATGACCATTTAAGGAGTGTTGATACACATTTTGCTGGTCGTGGCTCAGGCATGCATAAGTAGATATTACCTGACCCAGAAATATAATTTGCATTGAGTAGTCTATAATAATAAACTAAGGTCCGGTTGCATCGAACCATTAGTTAAGTTAATAGTAGTTGTACCTACGTAGTATATTATCTTACTCTGTGGTAATGGTAAAACAGTTAGTTTAGTTTTGACGTTCGTTATTCAAAAAAAATATATCATTTAAAATTATTACACGTCAATGTCAGTCGATACAACTGGCCCTAAGTATTCTCGTTTGCTCTACTTACGCTTTAAAAAATGTGAAGCCTCCACTGCGCAAGTTCAATGCGACGACGCCGACGCGCAACGCAACCGTGATGACTGCGCCACGCGTCTAATGTACACAAGCCTTTATCTGGTAACCACCATCGACCCTTCACGCCCCACCATTTGTCTTGCCACAACACTTCGTATTCAACTGTCAAATTTGATGTTCCATTGTTAATAAAGCTTAAGTTCAAATATAATTAAAACGGGGGAGCTTCAGAGAGAGCTGACGCGACGAGTTTCTATTTCAAATAAAGTGTTCGACTATAAAGACGTGCTTTTGTGCAAAGTTTAATTAATGTTCATATTTCATGTATTATATGAAAAAATGTTTAGGTATAATAATATATGGTCTACGTAAATTTAAACCCACAAAGAAACGGAGACGGTAGGTAAGAAGCTTCGTGTGTGTTGTAACCATGTTATTCAAAAACTACTGGAACTATTTTAATAAGGTTCCTTTCAATACATAAGTTGAAGTGATCTTCAGAGCAAGGTTTTAACATAGATAGTATTTATTGCTGCAACATACTAAAGAGAGCTGCATTGCAGACGTAATGCCTGTCAATTATCTTTTGTTTCATCTAATTTGATAGATTTGTGCAAAGCCGTCAGTTAATATTATATTTCGCCGATATTAAACCCCCCCTGGCTTGAGGCCAGGGGGGGTTTAATTACGTGTACTGTCTAAGTATTACTTTTCATGCGATACAGCCCGCTGATAAACGAATGGACGGACATACTGATGGAAGCTTAATAATAGGGTTTGGGTACGGAACCCTAAAAATTTAGTCCTGATGAATTAAAAGCTGCAAAGTTCACCGCGAAAAATTACATCAAAATAAAGTCGACTATTCTGTGGGCCTCAGTTGTTTGTGACGATGCCAGTTAGTGATAATGTTTCGTATGAAGACATTATGTAAATGTTAGGCCATTTAAAACATCTAGAAACGTAACAATGCTAGGTAATAGCTGGTTTAGTAGTTATTTGGCTAATATTACTAGGGTTGGAACATAGCAAAATTATTTGGCTGAACCGAATAAAAAAATATGAATATTGCTGAAAATTAAATATACAGAAAACACTCAGACAAACTTCGCTAACTTATAATGAAATACCACATAGTACCCATTTTTATTTTATTATTGATTTCAAAGTAAATTTACTGAACCTTACCTGCCCACAGCAGGTGTTCTGCCCGTCGGCAATCTATGTTTGTAAACTTCTTCTTCCATTATATTTATTCGGAAAACCGTAATTAAAATTTCCGCATTTGTACTTTACAATCCTTAATGATAACGTTAGTTCGGGAAAATATAACATTCTCGAGTTTCGTAATTTACTCAAGCCCTCTGGGAATTTGTTTGCTGGAACTGAATTCTATTGTAATTAATAAATAAAAGATTTTTTTTCTATATCATAAATACACAAAGGCTAATGTGATATTATTTATACCTATTTAAAATGATAACGTTAGGGAAGATACACCTACTAATGACTGTAATAACGCAAAACGTAAGATATAATGAAATGTGTTTGTCGATATTTTTTATTAAAACATGTAGATTTTCTTGACTTAATTTCGTATAGAAATATTGTATGGAGGACTGCAACATAAGTATCTTTAATGTTCATTAGATAGTTTCTGTAAGCCACAAATATGTTTCGCTAAGGGTGCAATTTGTATCAAGCGTCTGAATCATCATTTTGTAACCGTCAATCAGTGTCGCTACAACATTCGCTCAAGCTGGTTTTATTCATCAATCCTTGGAGCTACCTCCCATCATCATGTGGCATTATCATCAGCGTGAAACTGTCAACCCGTAGTTGCAGGTAATTTAATTTGATGTATGCTTAAAAATGGGTTGTGCATTTTAACAATATCTAATAGAGAACTACCGCTTCGCACGTTTGTGGGATCGCTTGCTGCTGAGTTTTATCTGCGCGGTTTGATTTTATCTGAAATCTTCAACAACCATCGTCATATTTCAGCCAATTTACACGAAACCTTAATTTATACACATAAACCTTTATCATGAATTACTCCGTCCATTGGTGAAAACCGTATGAAAATCCGTTCAGTAGTATTTGCGTTTTTCTCGTTTAGACAGACAGACGCGGCGGGGGGGGGGCTTTGTTTTTAACCGACTTCAAAAAAAGGAGGATTTTCTCAATTCGATTATTATTTTATACTTTTTTGTATTTTTGAAGGCTGTTCTATTTTTGTTAAAAGATATTTATATAATATGTAGTGATAGTCGTAAAATTATATCGTTAAGAACTCTACAGATAATATTCACAGCGATAGACATCCCCTAACCAAATATGCTATTCGGTCGATAATGTTTTAAACAAGTTGCAGAAAGTCAATAATATGTTTGATATCAATTCAATATAAACCCATTATTATATCGACATCCTAAACAGTCTGCCAATAACACGGTATATACGAACATCAAATTGGACGTTTTAATTAATGAAATAGTCAAGTTAAATTTGCAGTTCACACTATACACATGGCATAAACGCCCGCTCTGCTACGAGCAGGATCAGTATGCATGGCAGTTCAGCTGGGCTTAGACCATAGCTTAAAAAAGGACAGCATATATAAAATAGACCATACATAATAACACTGGCTGCATGATACAACAATTTGCGCGAAAAGATCTGGGGGTTAATATCACCACTTTACGGCGATAATATATTAACTGACGGATTTGCGGAAACAATCTGTGTCGCATAAAATTGGGCAATATTACGAAACTCCATACAAAGCTGTCAAATTAGATGACAGGTCGAGGAAATTCCATCTGAAACATATTATGAAGCTGCAAATGTGGGGTTTAATAAACCCCCAGTTGGCCTGTAAAATCAATATTGTTGCGTGCAATATGTTTTGGTGAAAATGTAACAATTTTTTTTAATAAATGAATTAAAATAAATAAAGAAAATAATTGCACCCCACAATTCAATTGGAATTATCTAGTGTGACCCCCAGAATTCAAATCCTATCAGTTACAAATATTTGACAAAGCTGCATTAAGCTGTGCCCTGAATCACAGTACAGAAGACCGTGAGAGGTGTCGGGGCACGTTGATTGCGTTACCACCTGCTTTACCGTAAACAAGAACTACCGCCTCTGCGTAGTATAATTTTGGACTTTTGGAATTCTACAAAAAACGTATAATACATACATAAGGTAAAATTCTGGTTATTTAATATGTAAAATAGAATAATTTAGACTGTTACCATCAAACCATGGTCTACAGACATTTGCAACACACCCGGGCAACTGTCCTCTCACGCGTTACCGACCCATCTTCCACGCTGAATAGTTCTGGCAACCTTATGCTCTCGCGCAGGAACTCTGAATATAAAGTTATTTGGCTGCAGTGCTTATAAGAGCAGCTCCACTGGTGAATACTTCCATATTCACCAGTGGAGCTGCTCTTTGAACAAAAAAATGCTCTACCTTTTTTCTACCGTAGACTAAATATTTCAATTAAATGTCTCTACATTTATCTAGATAAAGACTAGAGTCTAGACTCTAGAGATACTCGTAACTATTCCAGTTGATAAGAAACCTTCCAAAACGTGGAATAGAGTCTGACAATTCATAAGTGCCAGAGTGAATAAAAATATTTCATTTCATATGACGAAACTATTGAGCAAGAGTATCTTTACATAGTACAAATGTAGTCGCTTCCGCTGTCGGCTAGCTTAGATCTTTTATCTACTCTCATATCGTCATGTTCTTATTATGAAATCAAAAACAGTACTTTAATGACCCACTTTATGCACACCCGTGTATAATTAAATTAAATAATATATTATAGTACAGTTTTTTTCCTAAGATAATGCTATAAAATATCTTTTTTTCATTAAAGTACATGTATTTGGACATGTCTGGCTACTCATAATGATTTTTGGGTTTTAATACTTCCATCACTTTTCGAACGCGTATGGCAGATTTAGCGTACTTATTCAAAATAGCTAACGGTATAATAGACTGTCCTGAGCTGGTGAGCAAACTGGGGCTAGTGGCTCCTTGTACATTGATACGCAAGCCTAATTTATTGCACACACCAAGGGTCAGATCCACTTACAGACAGAACTCCTTTATTATACGTGCAAGCAATACCTTCAATGATATCTCAGGCAATCTTAACATGGCTCTATTCTATACCAGTGTCACTCAACTTAAAAAAAATTTCAAATGTTCATATTTCATGTATTATATGAAAAAATGTTTAGGTATAATAATATATGGTCTACGTAAATTTAAACCCACAAAGAAACGGAGACGGTAGGTAAGAAGCTTCGTGTGTGTTGTAACCATGTTATTCAAAAACTACTGGAACTATTTTAATAAGGTTCCTTTCAATACATAAGTTGAAGTGATCTTCAGAGCAAGGTTTTAACATAGATAGTATTTATTGCTGCAACATACTAAAGAGAGCTGCATTGCAGACGTAATGCCTGTCAATTATCTTTTGTTTCATCTAATTTGATAGATTTGTGCAAAGCCGTCAGTTAA
The DNA here is from genome assembly GCA_963555595.1 of Tethea ocularis. Taxonomy (NCBI): domain Eukaryota; kingdom Metazoa; phylum Arthropoda; class Insecta; order Lepidoptera; family Drepanidae; genus Tethea; species Tethea ocularis. Next base: position 8,703,965 of record OY741960.1, on the reverse strand, counting down.
TATTATATTTCGCCGATATTAAACCCCCCCTGGCTTGAGGCCAGGGGGGGTTTAATTACGTGTACTGTCTAAGTATTACTTTTCATGCGATACAGCCCGCTGATAAACGAATGGACGGACATACTGATGGAAGCTTAATAATAGGGTTTGGGTACGGAACCCTAAAAATTTAGTCCTGATGAATTAAAAGCTGCAAAGTTCACCGCGAAAAATTACATCAAAATAAAGTCGACTATTCTGTGGGCCTCAGTTGTTTGTGACGATGCCAGTTAGTGATAATGTTTCGTATGAAGACATTATGTAAATGTTAGGCCATTTAAAACATCTAGAAACGTAACAATGCTAGGTAATAGCTGGTTTAGTAGTTATTTGGCTAATATTACTAGGGTTGGAACATAGCAAAATTATTTGGCTGAACCGAATAAAAAAATATGAATATTGCTGAAAATTAAATATACAGAAAACACTCAGACAAACTTCGCTAACTTATAATGAAATACCACATAGTACCCATTTTTATTTTATTATTGATTTCAAAGTAAATTTACTGAACCTTACCTGCCCACAGCAGGTGTTCTGCCCGTCGGCAATCTATGTTTGTAAACTTCTTCTTCCATTATATTTATTCGGAAAACCGTAATTAAAATTTCCGCATTTGTACTTTACAATCCTTAATGATAACGTTAGTTCGGGAAAATATAACATTCTCGAGTTTCGTAATTTACTCAAGCCCTCTGGGAATTTGTTTGCTGGAACTGAATTCTATTGTAATTAATAAATAAAAGATTTTTTTTCTATATCATAAATACACAAAGGCTAATGTGATATTATTTATACCTATTTAAAATGATAACGTTAGGGAAGATACACCTACTAATGACTGTAATAACGCAAAACGTAAGATATAATGAAATGTGTTTGTCGATATTTTTTATTAAAACATGTAGATTTTCTTGACTTAATTTCGTATAGAAATATTGTATGGAGGACTGCAACATAAGTATCTTTAATGTTCATTAGATAGTTTCTGTAAGCCACAAATATGTTTCGCTAAGGGTGCAATTTGTATCAAGCGTCTGAATCATCATTTTGTAACCGTCAATCAGTGTCGCTACAACATTCGCTCAAGCTGGTTTTATTCATCAATCCTTGGAGCTACCTCCCATCATCATGTGGCATTATCATCAGCGTGAAACTGTCAACCCGTAGTTGCAGGTAATTTAATTTGATGTATGCTTAAAAATGGGTTGTGCATTTTAACAATATCTAATAGAGAACTACCGCTTCGCACGTTTGTGGGATCGCTTGCTGCTGAGTTTTATCTGCGCGGTTTGATTTTATCTGAAATCTTCAACAACCATCGTCATATTTCAGCCAATTTACACGAAACCTTAATTTATACACATAAACCTTTATCATGAATTACTCCGTCCATTGGTGAAAACCGTATGAAAATCCGTTCAGTAGTATTTGCGTTTTTCTCGTTTAGACAGACAGACGCGGCGGGGGGGGGGGCTTTGTTTTTAACCGACTTCAAAAAAAGGAGGATTTTCTCAATTCGATTATTATTTTATACTTTTTTGTATTTTTGAAGGCTGTTCTATTTTTGTTAAAAGATATTTATATAATATGTAGTGATAGTCGTAAAATTATATCGTTAAGAACTCTACAGATAATATTCACAGCGATAGACATCCCCTAACCAAATATGCTATTCGGTCGATAATGTTTTAAACAAGTTGCAGAAAGTCAATAATATGTTTGATATCAATTCAATATAAACCCATTATTATATCGACATCCTAAACAGTCTGCCAATAACACGGTATATACGAACATCAAATTGGACGTTTTAATTAATGAAATAGTCAAGTTAAATTTGCAGTTCACACTATACACATGGCATAAACGCCCGCTCTGCTACGAGCAGGATCAGTATGCATGGCAGTTCAGCTGGGCTTAGACCATAGCTTAAAAAAGGACAGCATATATAAAATAGACCATACATAATAACACTGGCTGCATGATACAACAATTTGCGCGAAAAGATCTGGGGGTTAATATCACCACTTTACGGCGATAATATATTAACTGACGGATTTGCGGAAACAATCTGTGTCGCATAAAATTGGGCAATATTACGAAACTCCATACAAAGCTGTCAAATTAGATGACAGGTCGAGGAAATTCCATCTGAAACATATTATGAAGCTGCAAATGTGGGGTTTAATAAACCCCCAGTTGGCCTGTAAAATCAATATTGTTGCGTGCAATATGTTTTGGTGAAAATGTAACAATTTTTTTTAATAAATGAATTAAAATAAATAAAGAAAATAATTGCACCCCACAATTCAATTGGAATTATCTAGTGTGACCCCCAGAATTCAAATCCTATCAGTTACAAATATTTGACAAAGCTGCATTAAGCTGTGCCCTGAATCACAGTACAGAAGACCGTGAGAGGTGTCGGGGCACGTTGATTGCGTTACCACCTGCTTTACCGTAAACAAGAACTACCGCCTCTGCGTAGTATAATTTTGGACTTTTGGAATTCTACAAAAAACGTATAATACATACATAAGGTAAAATTCTGGTTATTTAATATGTAAAATAGAATAATTTAGACTGTTACCATCAAACCATGGTCTACAGACATTTGCAACACACCCGGGCAACTGTCCTCTCACGCGTTACCGACCCATCTTCCACGCTGAATAGTTCTGGCAACCTTATGCTCTCGCGCAGGAACTCTGAATATAAAGTTATTTGGCTGCAGTGCTTATAAGAGCAGCTCCACTGGTGAATACTTCCATATTCACCAGTGGAGCTGCTCTTTGAACAAAAAAATGCTCTACCTTTTTTCTACCGTAGACTAAATATTTCAATTAAATGTCTCTACATTTATCTAGATAAAGACTAGAGTCTAGACTCTAGAGATACTCGTAACTATTCCAGTTGATAAGAAACCTTCCAAAACGTGGAATAGAGTCTGACAATTCATAAGTGCCAGAGTGAATAAAAATATTTCATTTCATATGACGAAACTATTGAGCAAGAGTATCTTTACATAGTACAAATGTAGTCGCTTCCGCTGTCGGCTAGCTTAGATCTTTTATCTACTCTCATATCGTCATGTTCTTATTATGAAATCAAAAACAGTACTTTAATGACCCACTTTATGCACACCCGTGTATAATTAAATTAAATAATATATTATAGTACAGTTTTTTTCCTAAGATAATGCTATAAAATATCTTTTTTTCATTAAAGTACATGTATTTGGACATGTCTGGCTACTCATAATGATTTTTGGGTTTTAATACTTCCATCACTTTTCGAACGCGTATGGCAGATTTAGCGTACTTATTCAAAATAGCTAACGGTATAATAGACTGTCCTGAGCTGGTGAGCAAACTGGGGCTAGTGGCTCCTTGTACATTGATACGCAAGCCTAATTTATTGCACACACCAAGGGTCAGATCCACTTACAGACAGAACTCCTTTATTATACGTGCAAGCAATACCTTCAATGATATCTCAGGCAATCTTAACATGGCTCTATTCTATACCAGTGTCACTCAACTTAAAAAAAATGTCAAATAAATTATTTGCTTAACCTGTAACTCGAGACTTTTTGGCGGGAACTTGCGAAGTGACGTTGCGTTTTCGTTTTATTTTCATAAAATCGTGTATTTTGAGTTTTATTGAATATTATCGGTGGTATTTTGTCCAATAAAGATCAATATAAGTGCTCCAGTGAAGTGAAATGAAATGATTACGTGTATAGTGGCTTTTCAAGTTGTCTCAAGAAGTCCATGAAAAGTTTTAGTAGAACGGCTACCATTGTACTAAAACCTAACCAAACTGACTGACTATGACTCGACGAAGATTTAACATGATTTGAACTTTGAAACTTGACGATTGACGAGAATTTAATACATGAAGAATACAAAAATACCTACATTGCTCAACTTGACACTGGCAAAAAACACGAAGTGTGATACCAAAATAAAAAAAAAAAACCTGTAACTCTTATTCTATTGTCATTTGTTTTATCTACTTTAATATTGTTATCCAGACTACTTTTTATGATGTATATTTCTACTGCTTACCGACCATCTTATATTTATTAACTTACTTTCCATATGTGAAAACTTGTAAATGGCCCTCTGATTTTTATCCTTTATTTCTATTGTATATACTGTAGCTTTTCCGAATAAATAAAAATAAAATAAATTACTGTCAGTCAACTTCATCGTCAATCGAAATAATAAAGAAAAAAACATTCTAAGTGGCCAGACATCAGGACTAAAAAATTAGGAATCAATCAGTATCAATTCAATTTTAGATGCAAATTTACTTTTTCTGTGGTCGCGTATGCGGTAGGAGAGATCTCAACATAGGAGTTTTTCCCCACACGGATTTGGGCGCCATGATGATTAATGTTTGTTTATTTTATTGATTTTTTGCATACATATTTTATTTTGGCCAAAAATGACAAAAATAGCACTGACACTAAGGTGAAATAAACTTGGATCTGAAATTGTGGAGGCGGCAATGGAAATGACGAATAATCGATACCCTCTAATGAAAACCTAGGACAAAATATTATCGATTTTTTAACTTTAAATTACATTATTAGATGAGTTTCGATAAAGTACTGTATGATACTGCACATAATTAGGTATTAAAAACTCGTGTGATACTACTTAAACTCACACTCGTATTTTAATAACCCCTATTATGCAACAGTATCATAAACTACTATTAAACTACTCAACTGATTTTAATGCTGTTTTGCAGCAGTACATACAGTGCTTCAAGATGAAGGTTTAAATGTATAATACATGCATATTATAATACAGAAAAGCCATGCGAAGCCGGGGCGGGTCGCTAGTTATGAATAAAACACATCGCCTCCGAGGTCAAACGGTTTATGACTCGGCTAGCAACTGTCATTCCTAGGTTCGATTACGCTCGAGATTAGTGATGCACTCATGAGACATACTATACACTTATTTGCACATACTGTATCGTCGGATATTTTCGATGAAATTAGAGTTTCATTACTCATTGCCTACTTCTTTGTTGGACGTGGAGATAAGAATATGTATATTTTCTTTATTTAATTAATAATCGTACATAAAAAACTTAGGCTGGCAAATATAAAATATGCCTAAAAATAATTCATGTTATTAGTATTCGTCGGACACGAGGTATGTTTTTATATAAGAAGCTTATTTATTTACCTGAGATAAATCAGTTCAGAAAGCTTGTGACCAAAATACCCTTCAAAGCCTAAAGAGAACATTTTCCAAACATTTCGTAAGCCTCTTTAACATTACTAATGCAGTGTCTCCCAAACTGTTAATACAAAAAAAATATTACTAAAGTAACTTTATAATGCTTAAATTTGTAAGCAAAATTTATATCAATTTTGTCGCGTAGGGATGTTAGATAACTCCCATTAACGAGCCCGAGCAAAGTTTGTGGTACTTAATCCATGACTTAATAGCGAACCAGCGGATCGATTAAGCACTTGCCCGCTTCTACTGTTTTAACGCTGATCTTAGCACAAATAATATAACCTTCATGTTGTCTTCGCTACCTCAACCACATCTTCAACATAATCAAAATAACAATTGAAGATAGACGTTTTGTATATACGATAATAACTCAAAATATATAACCTGGTTTCTTAAATTGTCATCCATTGAACTGGTATGTAGCTGTATTAGGATGAGTTAAAAACTGTCTCGCATCCCCTTGGGTTATTTAGGATAGATTCAATATGTCTTCTGGTTCGTAGTAATAATCGTGTTCTTTACTTTCGGCAAGGAATTGATGAATACATTTTGTATTACTTTAACTATGTAGAGTTTTAAATCATTACGCTTTAATCTATTCAAAATAAAGCGTCAAATACTTGCCCAGACAGAGTTATTTGTTTTATCATATTATTATAAAAAAAACTATCATTATTACCAAACTTTTTGTGTACTGTCAAGTTTTTATAAAATAAAACTTATTTGCATTGTAAAATAATAGAGTTACGCCAAAGATACCTATAAAATATTTACGTATTAAAGTGATATTTTAATTTTATTTCAATCGATCAAAATTTTGAGCATCACATACCTATATTCTGGTATAAAATATCAGAGTAAAAATAGAGTTAATTTAAAACCTACTAATAATCCTATCCTAGAAATATTAGAAATGCGAAAGTTTGTGAGTGAGTATGTTTGTTACTTCTTCACGCTCAAACAGCTGTAGCAATTTCGATGAAATGCGAGGCGGAAGCTAGTATAAAATAAAGTCAAGGTTAAGAATTGCTGGAATATCACATAAAATGTAAGAGACGTTAATGACATGACTTTATTTTTTGGATGAATGCGCAAGCTTGGCGCAAATACTCTTATGACATTATGATAGAGCGATGAGTAGTCAAGAGCCTATTCGTTTCACATCGATCACGAGAGTCTGCCTCAAGTCTCTGTCTCAGCTGAGTAAGTAGCTACAATTACGCTCAGGAACGTTGATTAATGCAATATCTTTACTTAATTTAATACTCGTGCTAGATATTAAAGACTATATACTCCACTCAGAAGTCAGATTACTGTAAAAAATATATCCAGGAAAAGTTTAATTAAGACATAAAATTTCCATGCGGAGGTGGATCTTGTGTATTTTACTACCACCGTCGTTTGTATGCATAGTTTTTGATTATGTATTCTTACAAGTTTTTGTATAATTTGCTTAAACTTGTCACAAAAAAAGTAACTTAAAATCGAAGTACAATGTGGTACAATTAGGTACGTGTTCTAATTTCCGCCTGTCAATATTTGATGAAACCAAAACTAAATCTAATTTCTGGTCAGTTCATGTGGTCATGTTCTGTTGTTGGAAATGCAATTATGTGTTCGTTAAAATATATCATGCGAGACACCAGGTAACCTAAGTAGAAATATGTTTATATCGTCTTATATATAACTATATCTTAACTCATTATGATATAACAATTTCATTTGTAAAGTGTGCAATATTATCTCGGGGCTTTCATAATCATAACCGTGATCGCAATTCACTTTAAAACTGTCCACTTACGAGATATTTATTATATATCTCGGTTTTCCCTGTAGAGTTCCCGTCCGCGTCCCCCAGTGCTTCCTGCCATTCTTGCTTCAGGCCACTCGCATTATTCTTTCAGAGATACTTCGCGTCTAATTAAGGAAATTGTATTTGAATATAAAACAAAGAGCCTGGGAATCTCGTTATTCAGACTCATGGTATATTTTGTGTTTACATAAATTACATTGAATTGGATGGAAGGTAAAGTGTATGTAATGAATTGTGAAAATTCTGAACGAGACATAAAGAATAATAAACAAAAACGATCATACAATAACGTATGCAAATTAAGAGGGTACCTTTGTTTTTCCGGCAAATTAATATTATTAGTTAACGTTTTTTCTGTTTCTCATAATAGTAAATATTTGAGTGGAAAATTGCGTGTCGTGTAAGAAACTGGTGGGACGTCAGAGTTACAAAGCGGTATGTTTAGAGCCTACTATTATTTTCTCACTCCAACATATTAGTAGGGGCGAGGGAGCGAGTCGCATGTTTTGGCCCAGTATTGATAGGACATAAGACCGAACCAATGTTTCCTATATCTCGCCTTGTTTCCTTTTGTCTCCAAAATACTGACCCGATTTGATTATTGTGCAACCTCACCCTTAGAAATTGGATGGCCACTTATTCATAATCTGCTTTAAAAGATTTTCGAGAGTGGATGATTTCATCCATTCTTATTTAAGAGTACCCCAAGTGCGATTTTTCTCAAATTATCATCATAAGTTTCCTGTTTGATTTTTGTATTCACAAGCGTCTTTTTTTATGGTTTACCCAGAACTGTATGATTTGACTATATAATATGGTAAATAAAATGCAGTGGCATTCAACCGTAGAGACACGGTACGCTACGCACTGCATAAACATGTAACAACAACAAAACGTTGCGTTGTGTTGTGTTGTGTTATGTTGTTGGTTGGAACATTTTATATGCAGCATTTTTACTTGTAGGTATAAATTCATGAAAGTACCTACTTGTTAATTTATCTAATATTCGTTCCGATAAATAAATATACTTACCAGTAATTAGTTTTCAACTCATTGGACAGCAACATTGATGATGAATTATTGCTTGAAATGACTATTTTAGGTCGTTAAGCAACATCTCGTTATTGATATAATATTATAGAATAGCATATTAATTGCTTTGAATAATATTATTTTCAGAAAAATTATGTCCAAATTTTACTATAAAATAAGGTAAATTTGAAAATTGTTTTTGGCAGCACCGATACACATACCTACAAAATTATTTTGGTTTAATCTTTATATACAAAAATTACAGATGGTGAAAGTGTTTTAATGTTTGAAAAAAAAAATAGTAGTTTTATCTATTATATAAAAGAGTAGCGGTTTTTTGGGTAAACATCCCCTTGCACCGCTGAACCGATTAATGTGAAATTTGGCATGTGCATAGATTTTGTCACGTAGACCCCATTTAAGAAGCGATTTTTCGAAATTCCTTTCCGCAGCGGTGGAAACGGGCCCTTTGTGCGATTTTAAGAATCTTAATATCTCTGGAACCATAAGGTCTAGGAGTCTGAAATTTTTAATGTAGCTTTTTCAGTAAAAAATATTAGATATGGGTGCGAGCGTTTCTCAAACTTTTGTCTATGGGAGGAAAATTTTAAAAAATAAGGGATTTGCTTTGTTTCCGTTAAACCTTGATAACTTTGTGAGTTTGAATGTTACAAACTCAACATTTATATTGTAGGTAGTTTAATAATACTGCTAAAATATATTTTCAGCGTTTCTCAAACTTTTTTTCTTCGAGGAAGATATTACCGATGGAAATTATGCATTTTTCAAACTCTAATATCTCTGCAACGGCTGAAGATAGGCAAATGAAATTTCGTATACGCGTTACGCTATACAAATACTTCAAATTTCAACTTGGTGTTTGTCAAAGTTTTGCCCATAGACAAAGTAAAAATGTCGAAAATTTACTTTTAGCATCCTGTTATTCTCAGTTAATATTCATAGCAGAAGCTTGATTTTTGGAATATAAGCTTTCTACAGTATTTGTTTCGAAATGTACTATCAAGTTTCTCAAACTTTTCATGCGGCATAAAGTTATAAAGGGTGAAATATCCAATTTTTGCACTTTAATATTTTTGCAATGGCTCAAGCTAGGGACCTTACATTTGGAATATAAACTATTGAATACAATTGGAATAATATTCAAACCAGTGTTTTTAAAATTTTTCATAGTTGTCAATTTTATGACACCTCAATTTTTTTTTCTATCAACCTGTATAACGGAAGTACTATACAACTGAGAAGCATGATTTTTTGGAAATAAGCTACCCTTAGCAAGCACTATAAGAACCCTAAAGCATTTTGCAATACTATTTAGCAATGAAATGTTATAGAGGGTGGAAAATTTTATTTTTGACTTTTAATATTTTTGCAATTACTTAAGCTAGGGTTCCAAAATTTTAAATGTAGACCATGTAACATAAGTGTAACAACATGCAAGTCAATAATAAAAAAAAAATATATCATTGACAATTTTATGACCTTTTTAATTTTTTTTTATCAACCTGTATAACGCAAGAACTATTTAACTAAGAAGCATGATTTTTTGGAAATAAGCTACCCATAGCAAGCACTATAAGAATCCTAAAGCATTTTGCAATACTATTTAGCAATGAAATGTTATAGAGGGCGGAAATTTGTATTTTGGCCCCTTAATATTTTTGCAATTACTTGAGCTAGGGATCAAAAATTTTGGGTGTAGACCATGTAACATAATTGTAACAATACGCACATTAATAATTGTAAACTTTTTAATCATAGACAATTTTATGAACTTTTTAATTTTTTTTCATCAACCTGTATAACGCTTTTCCTATTGATTTAAGAACCACGAATTTCTGGTTATAAGCTACCCATAGCGAGAACTATAAGAATCCTAAAGCATTTTGTAATACTATTTAGCAATGCAATGTTATAGAGGGTGAAATATTTCATTTTTGCCCTTTAATATTTTTGCAATTACTTGAGCAAAAGATCCAAAATTAATGAATATAGACTAATTAACACAAATGTAACAACATAGAAATCAAAATTATTCTAAATTTTAGTCATAGATATTTATATGATTTTTAAAAAAAGTTTATCAGACTGTATAAAGCTACTCTATTCATATAAGTACCATATTTTATGAATTTAAGCTATCATATAGCAAGCATTGTTTATAGCAAACTGTTCTTAGTTCCTTCCACTCACAGTATTGTTCAACTTTCATGCCAAAATAAAGTAACAAAGCTTCAATATCTCAAACAAGTTATCTAAAATTATAATACTTAGCATTTAGTTTATATAAAATAACTAGCTGTTCCCCGCGGTTTCGTTCGCGGGTTTATAAGTAGCTTATAACCTTCGGGGATAATGTAGCTTCCCATTAGTGAAAAAATTTTTCGAATCGGACCAATAACTCCGGAGATTAGCGCGTTCAAACAAACTCTTCAGCTTTATTATTACTACCTATAGATAGATTAAGTTTTCACCCAAGAAATAAAAAAAAACAAATTTAGTAAAAATAAACTCAAAACCAATTTTGAAATAATTAGGACCTTCTTAAGTAGTATTTGTTTATGAAACCTTCTATGAAATCCGTATATAATATCTACAACAATTAAACTTAAAAATATTCAACGTTAAAGCAATTATCATCAAACAAATTACGTATAGGACTTCATGTCGGTAGGTAAAGTCGTGCATAGTTCGGTTCTTTTCGGTATTGCTCGGGTTACATCGGGCGCCGCGTCGCATCGCCCGTGCTATACAAAAATAAATAAATATCGTGGGACATTCTTCACATATTTTTTTTCAGGTTTTCAATTGCAAAAAGATTTTTCCAAATCCGACTGGTAGATCCAGAGATTAGCGCGTTCATACAAACAAACAAAAACACTTCAGTTTCATTATAGTTTAGATAGATCGATATATAGATTATTATTAGTATAGATAAATTATAGATAGGTTATGTTGGCAGTTCTTGACAATTTTGCATCAATCTGTATTGTATCATTGAGACAATCATTTAAGAAGCTGTCCTTAGTTTCTCACAAATTCTGGGATAAAAATACCTACCTTCTTATCTCACGGGTCTACCTCTCTGCCAATTTTCATTACACACTGTTTGAACGTTTAGAAAGAAAGAAGAAAGATCTATCTCCTGCATTGCATGCCATTCGAAACTTATAAAAAAAAAAACAAACATAAAAATTCAATATACCTACAAAAATAAAAAATAATAAGAAGGCTGTATGGCTCTGAACCTTTGACTGTTTTTTTTTAACGTAACAAAAACTTATGTTTTGAAAAGTATTTAGACGTGAAAACTGAACTCCACATGCATAATATATTTATGTAGCATTCAATCGTCACAGAACTATACCTGTCTCTGGATATTAAATAGCCTACTTCATCTAGGAACCTGAACCTAAGAGGATACCAATCTTTGAAAAGCGCTTCATAATCTGTACTGTGGTTCTCAAGGTATGAGAATATACTAACGGACAAATTGACCTACATATTTATTGGTTGGGTAAATTGAGTACGGGGTGTTCATGAACTCTAATGCGGGTGAAACCGCTGGGCGAAAGCTAGTATTTTATATTGCTCTTAGCAAACAAGATAGACGATAATGGGGAAGATATTTCTATACATAATCGGACAGAATACCGACACCCAAATGACACCTTATGGGATCATTTTTGTCTCATAGGTATAAAACTCTGAAATGAGATATTCTTTATACTTACAATTATGATGAGAGTTGACGTTTAGGCCGTAATGTTAACATAAAATTATCATAAACCCTAAACGACCTTTGACGTTATTTAGAGAGATAGAGCAGAGCATTTTTTCGCAAAGAGCAGCTCGACTGGGAAATTATCAGAATACCGCAGCCGAATTACCTACTAAATGTAATACTTCTGCGCGTGAACAAGAACTCATATTTATTGTATAAAAAAATGTCATCACAAGTCTTTAAAAGCGTTGATTAAAGTACGTAGAAAACGATAAAAATCTATTATCTACAAAACATGTCATAATTAAGTAAAAGCAAAGTTAACGTAAATAGGTTGTAACTTAAACACGACTCACAGAGAGTTTATTGTTGATCTTATAATTGGAATCTGTTATTACGTTTATTGCGGCTTTAGTATACCTACAATGTAGCTAGTTACGTAATTATGATGATATACAAGCTTGCTTCGTTATGAATTTTGAGTACACAGACTTTAAGTAGACTATAAACCTTTACCATCGTAATGTCTCCATACTATAATTACGCAACGTAGTTATATTAAATTTAAGATTCAAATAAGATTTCTGCTGCATAAACTAACTTTAAACACAATAATATCTTATGTATAATACGTAAATAACAGTAAAAAAGGAACACACTAAGGAAATCACAATTACAACACAAAAAGGTATGAAGAACTTTGCTAATATCGTATTGATTGAATTGAACTAACAATTAACCCTAGTACGTGAGCAAGCACGTAGGTAAGTACCCTTAGAAGTATGAATATGGATAGACTTCTACACCTTAAACATAATATCCATTCACTTTACATCGCCTATATATCTCTCGAGCGTGGTTCACCCCTCATTATTTAAAAGAAAAGATACGTGTGAAAGCTCTATCGATTATCCATTTGGCCTGCTTTGTTCCCAACACCGGGATTAAGGGAAAGATTTTCCATGGCCTTTGTAAGGAAACGTCTGGGTAACATCCCAACGCAATCTCCCTTAAACCGGAATAGTTGCACTTTAAATTGGTTTTCTCTCAACTCTTGAGAGTTCTTTAATCCCCCGTGTCAAATTGTACAAAGTTAACAAATTTTAAACTCAAATTCAACTCCACATTGCTTTTGTTTTCAAACAAATAATCAAGTAGGTCGCAGAAGTTAATTGTAACTTTGGTATTGTATTAGAGAGACTACTTTCTAATATAAACAAAATAAGTACATAAAAAAAATAAACAATAAATTGTCAATTTTACTGTGGTTAGTGATGATAATATGGTGGCTAACTCATAAATCATGAGAATAAAATTGGCTTTCCGGTGCAGCTGTCCAAACATAGATAGAAAGATTTATTGTTACACCACATTATAATTATTGGAGTAGTGATACACGACTTACAATAAGAAAGTTTTTAATTTTCATTTTTTAGATAGAGAGGAATTAAAACGAAACAGAAGATGTTTTTATTTTCTTAGGAACCTAGTTTGTTCATCACAGGATTCAAACCTTTGATTCTCACGTTATTTATGCGAAAAGAACCTAAATAATAATAATCGATGATATAATCGAAGATTTTTTACAGGACATCCTATAAATCTGGACCGCTTATAAAAATATCAACTTACTACCAGTGAAACAGCTTTATTTACCTAAATATATTCACAATTCATAGTTTGTTATGCAGATTGTATACCTACAGGTTCAATCTGAATACACATAACGCCGCATATTCAAATAACAGAATACAATCCGGACTAATTATTATTTACGTTTCATGTTGTGTCTATATGAAATTACAACTACATTGCTTCACGTTATTTATTGGCTCCATACATTGTGAGGGGATCAACTGAGTGCAATTTGTCAGTGTATCCTTGGTGATACACGTGCTATTAGGGCATAACGACCAGGGATCCAATTAGTGATGCTACCTGTTACCGGACCAGTGACACCCAGTAATTATAAAATCCAATGGCGTACTGGTTTGTTAATCCGATATTATATTGACACTCGATACTTTCGACACAGTTCTAGAGTAAGCTCTATATTCCATAAAATGGATTTCATTTGTTTGTGTGACGAAAATAAATGTATAGTGAAAATGTTGTGTTACTCACGCTCAAGAGATAGTCACATGCAATTCAAACATTTGAATAAATACATGAAAATACCAATATGAAATATGTATAAGAAATAAAACATCTGCAGTTCAAATTAATTCTAAAAAATGCTGTCACATTTTCACAGTGAAATTAATTAAATCAGTATAAGTAAATCCGAGGATTATTTCAAAATGAGGGACTTACAAGCCTTAGAAGTCAACTTAAGTCAAATGGAAAGTCAAAGCGTATAATTGCGATTATAAACAGGTTGGTTTACGTCAAGATCAGGACTTTAGCCAGTATTGCTACCTCACTTCGTTAGTGGAATTCATCAAATCAAATTATAACAATTCCAAAGCAAAGTTCGCTTTGTAACTAGGAGTTAGGTGCCGCTAATGCCCTTTCCAAACTATTGGTATCGAGAAGATCTACTGCTCAGGCTTTCTAATCACACTATTAAAAGTGACAGAATAACTTTTATTAAGGCTTGTTTAAGTAGTTACTTCTTTCAAAGTTACATATGTTTCTACTTTAGCTTTATTTATGAGCGTGCGGGTAAACTCATTACTAAAGTATTAGACTGAAACAAAATTAAAACGTTCATTAGGTTATTTGTTATAAATATTGGTAGTACATGACAATTAATTGAAATCTTGATTTTATAGCATTATCTTGTCATTAAAACATTTTAAATCGTTGTTTTTGAATTCTTAATTAGAACATTACGATATGAGAGTAGATCAAAGTATTATCCAAGCAACATTAAACTGTCAATATTTTTAGTACAGATATTTTATAACACGAAGAAATTTTTTCTATGAAAACGAGTGCACCGGTGACGCGTGCAAATAGTATATTACCAAACTAATCACGATAGCGTATTTCACCACAATAAGCTTATTTATAGGTATATACCACAACTATACCTACATTAATCCCAAAGGACTTCGTGAAATGGAACAACTTAAAGTCTATCTATATTAACAAAATAAAAGGTCACAAAGTAAACGGGGCATGTAAATAGAATACACGTACCTAAATGGTTTTCTAATCTTGATAACAACTGAACAAACACAATCACAATTTTAATTTACTTAATCGATTGTCTTTTATACTGCTTCAGGCTGTTTGTTCATTCGTTTCTAATCCCAAAGTCGATTAAATAGAGTCTAGGTTCAATTAATCGGATTGTACAGGGATTTCTTACAGCGAAACTAAAATAGTGGTGGAGGCGGCCACTTCCGACAATGGTAAATTGTTAGCGGGGGCACTTAGCGTGCATTCATCCGTTAAACGTGGTCCACTATTCCTTTAGCTGTTAGTATGTATACTTTTTAAAACTTTTAGTTGCTCATAAAAAGTTCACAATGGACTGATGGAACGTCATTTAAACTAGATAGGTACTATCTAGGCTATCTATGGAGTAAAAAAATTGTAAACCAACAGATTACCTAAAGAGTTTTAGATATATTGACAATAGTTAAGAATGAACTGAGAACTAAAATATTAACAGTAGGGTTATTTATTAACCATAGCTATCCGAAACATTAGTATGTTACCTATCTGCTGCGCCTAAAATTCGGCTATATTACGAAACTCCATACAAATCTATCAAATTAGATGAAACAAAAGATAGTTGACAGGTCGATATGAAATGCCATCCGAAACATATTATGAAGCGAATATGTGACAAAATTAACCCTACTGAACTGGCTTCAGTAACAAATATTAGAGTTGATATTGACAGCGTTGAAAAAAATAGTGAATAATATACTATAGATGGACCTTTTTGATCTTGTATTTCTATAGACTCTCTCGTTTACATGGGACGTCCAACGTAAACAAGAGTGGCATTGGGGGACATTGCTCAGAAATACCAATTAAAAAGTTTTGTAAAAAGATAAAAATGTTAATAAGGACGAAAAGTTTTGTAAATGTGACTCTCGGGTATAATATTGGGACTTAAGAACCAGTTATCTGTTTATGGCTTACTTCAATATTTTTTGAGATAAGAAAACTTTATCCATGGATCATAAGTATACTTTTGAGATAGTTTCATATATATATGAATATATATATATATATTTATATATATATCCTGGGACATTTTCACACACCTGATCCCTACTATGGAAACCAGATAACTGATATAGGAACCACATATACTACTTTCTTTTTGTAAATATATACTTATATACACCCAGACAAAGGACAAACAGAATGTTCATGCACACAACTGTTTGTTCTAGATGGGATTCCACCCCACGACCTGCGCGATAGGTGGTGTCTTAACCAACTGCGCCAACTGGCCTGTCGGTATACTGGTATTACCATACGGTTTCACCCACGTTCTATGTTCCCGAGATAAACAGTATCCTATATGTTATTCCAGGGAATGAACTTTGTGCCAAGTGCCAATAGAGTCACAAACTTCCAAAATAATTCATATAGATAAGATAAATGTATTTGTACCCCTAGCAATCTGATAACACGTTTTATGGTCAGTACTCTGAATACGAACCATTTTGACGCATCGAAATACATTTAATTTTGCTTGAAGATTTTAATATCTTTTAGAATTTATATATCTCTGTACCTACTAATGATTCATGGTCCGCTTGATGTTATAACACGTAATATAACTATTTTTTGCCTCATATTGAAAATATTTAGCCTGACGGGGATAAAAGAAAAAATAAACCTAGAATAGATAGATCTTGTTTCAAAATATACAGCAGCTTTCATCGAGTTATATAATAATCTGTACGTCTATATATAATTAGACGACATATTTTCCAATTTATGATGAAGTAATAAATATGATGTAGGCAACTGGTCCCAATGTCCATCAAGGAAATGCCGAGTAGGTAGTACCTGAACAACTTTCATCGTTTTTACTAACTTTTCTCTGAAATCACATAAAATAAATCAGTCTTTACCAGTAAGTGTGTAGTAGTAACCATAGGCACATTTTAATCGTCCTTGACTGAAATACTGGTCAAGTTACAATGAGGTTGAAAATTTTGGTAACATTGAACCAGCGTTTACAAACATTTACATTATTGACTTTGTAAATAATCATATGCCTACATCCCCGGTCGCATCTGGACGTATAAATTCCTCCCTAGAATATCTCTACCTCTACTCACTGGCCAAACTAAAGCCCATAAATATAGAACTTCTTGATAATTTGATTTAGAAGCATTGTTGGACAGTGCATACGTGTCACAGCTGTTTACGTTAATATTTTTTCGCTGTGAAACAAAGGCAATATCTGTAAAAGTTTTGGCGCCCCTCCCTATTATTCATTCAGAGGCTTCTACGTTTCTTTAACATTCGAGAACTTAGCCCGGCGTTATTATAACGGAGCCGCCGGCCTCGGCACAATTGGCCACCATTTTTCCCGGGAAACCTCAGTTCTATGTGAGTTTTACATATAAATACTTTTTCATTTTTACACTGGATAACGGTAAACCATAATAAAAACGAATCAAGTTATAAAGGACATTTTGTTTATATGTAAGTATGTATGTATACTGTCATTATGGAAATACAAAACGTCGTTTAATTCAATTAAGTACCCACTGACACGTTACATGTATGTAGGTTGATGGTGAGCTTATTCCTGCGTCCCAAACCACCAAAAATATTTTATTTACTTGACTGGCTCTTTCCCACTCGTATCAGATATAGTTGATTATCATAATATTATTTTTAACGCTACTCGTAATAATGTGATTATTATTAGTAACTCATAGTGAGTTGATTAATAATTTTAACCTAATATGATTCATTAACTAAATTCAAAGTCCTTGACTGATCACTGTCTGACATATCAACGCACTACTTAGGCTGCTGGTACTAGAGACATGAAATTTGGAGCGTGTGGTCCTTGAGAAGTGTAGGCATCTACTAAGAAATGTTTTTTGGAAATCGATTCCTAAGGGGATAAGGGATTGCGGGTGAAAGCGCAGGGTGAAAGCTGACAGATCCAAAGTTTAAAATATCAATGTTATATTTTGATTTTTTACAATTTAATAGATCTGAACGAAACGGCAGGTATATGAGTGAGAAGGATAGTTCATAACATTCATAAAAGTCGTGCATTTTATGGACTATGACGTCATATTTAGTTTCATGCTAAAGGTTCGTAGCACGCGAAGTGGCCGTCGATGGGAACATTATGGTAGCATGGAATGAGGTGACTATAGTTATAATACAAAAAAAATACATAGGAATGTTTTAATAGCTATGTAGGTAAAAGTAGTATGATGTGAAAAACCAGTTTCACTGTTTCAACCTGCAAGGCATTGATTTTTATTTATACATAGAAACGGTAATAAAATCTTTTCACAATTACTGTGCAGGGAACTCAGGTAACTAAGCAATAAATGTACCACTACTGTAAGTAAACAATAAATCCAATTTATATATCAAACAACCATGATTTCCTCTGCGACCTAACCACTGAGCAAAAAGATTGAAAGCCATTGACCTGACCCCATATCTTATTTCCTTTGTTTCCGTAATCTGAACCGCTTACCCTGTTGAGGTTTTGCATAAAAATGAAATAAGATTTGAAGAGCGTATCGTTGACATACAAAATTGGGTCTGATTGAACCCGGAATTTAACCAAAACCTGTGCGTATTGTGTGTAACCGACCGTTTGATGTCGCGGCTCTTAGCTGCATCATTAATCGTCACGTCGTTGATTTATTTATTTATTTATTTATTGCAGTATTAAAATTTTAAATTACATAGCTCTATGTAGCCCTGTTCCCTGAACTAGCGTGAGCTGTGTTTCAGGAAACAGTTCTCGCCCAATCAGTACATTACATAAAAATGCTAAAATGTTGACAAATACTTGTAATATTAGTGTTTAAATAATTATTATATTTTGCAGTTAGTGTGTGAGCGTATGAGAGTGTGGGTGAATACTTAAGACATGTGTGTGTGTGTGTGTGTGTGTGTGTGTGTGTGTGTGTGTGTGTAGGGTGTGTGATGTTGACTGTGTATGTGTGGGGTTGAGTGTGTGTATCCATGTTTGTGATGGATAGCTGTCGTTGAAAGCAATTTGACGGTTATTGTATGTTTGCCTATTAAATCATTGAAAAAGTTTTCATATCAAGAGTATTCAGCAGGAAAACTATGATCGTTTACCAACTCAACCGATAACATTAGACAAATTGATGAAAGAATTAACAGTACCTAATGTGATTAAGTTTGTCACATAAAAGTATCAAGCTAATAGCATTTTTTAAACAAGTTACGAATATAATAGAGGTAGATATTATTATACCTGTAAGCGCAGTCTACTACTAGATACATACCTCTTTGGAATACAAAAACAAAAAATCGTAAGACAAACAAAATTATAATATAACCTAAATAAAATAGCTAAGCAAAGTAAAACTAAATTCAGACTGAGTTTGAATAGCACATAAAAGAGATTTGTAAAGAGATGGCGCATTGTCGCTTGCGGTTCACATAATAACGCTATGCGCTTGAACTTCGCTCAGTGCATTCAAATAGGATTCTTGAACATGCACAGCGGCAAGGCACGGTAAAATTTTAGCTGTGTAGGTATACCTAAGTAAGAAACTACAACTAGAACTAAACATATTTTTATATTCCTACTTGATCTCCAGTTAATTGTTAAACACCCTAGAAAACATTTTTGATGGCGTCATGTAAAAACTGGACAAAGTTTCATCTTTCATATATTTCATTATTACCTTTTCATAAGCTACGCCTCATTCAGAAACATGTTCTGTTTAGCGAAGCAAAGATCTTACACTACTATCTACTGAAAATTTAATAAAAAGGTGCGACTTAATTAAAATGCATGAAAACACTTATATTTAAGTTTGGAGTCAAATTTATAATACATTTCTAGCTCCGACTTTCTAAATTCTGCTTTCACTCAGGACGGGGCTTCGAGGATTAACTATTACACAAAATGCTTTCAACGAGAGTATTACGCCTTAAGCAATTTGTTTTCGTTACGTTGAACCATCTCATTACTTATAATGTCTAGTACAAAATGTTATTAGGTTTTACTTAGTAACAAGTGAACCTTTAAAATCGAGAACAACTAGTAGTTGAAAAAAAACGATTGTTTTGGTTTGGAATGATACGAAGACATCTACATACATAATTCTCCCGCATATAAACTACGTCTTTATTCGTGTAGTTTTTGTTGTAAGGCGTTTTTTTCTATGTTAGCCCATAATAGTCGAAAGAAAAGTATAATAACGACTCGCGGAAAACGAAAGTCATTTTCCGAGCAGGTCTGATCACGAAGGTCGTAGCGAACTTTCGTAGGCCATGGTCGACGTAGCGACCGCGACCCAAGTACAAGCAGTTAATATTTTCATGATCGAATATTTCTAAAGATAACTTTATGTAATATTATGAGCAAGTATTCATGTTCCTGAACGATATTATTCTAACGTTCATTCCTACTAATATTGCCAGCCCCTTTATTGGTTTTCAATATGCTATCTTATGTTATTCTTATATATTAAGAATTTTTCAATTCTTACAATACAAAAAATCACATTATTTAATATCCCTACATAATTAATACTTATGGTAAGTACCTTCTAATCGAAAGATACAATTGACTCTACCACCTTTTCGTAATACACTTAAACTGAGAAAGAAGACTTCGACAAGTAAATAATACTCCTCTACAAAATTTTGCAGTAATTTTCTAGTAACTATGTTAGAGAATTATTTAGGTAAGTGCCGACACTACACTAACGATAAAGTCAATATTTCGTGCAAATGCGTAGAGTGCGCGCCGTCAGAGGTCGACGGGAAACTTCAATGAGTGCTCCTCCATAATGTGGGGCACCAATGTGTCACATCCCATAAACGTAGCGAACTTTAACTCTTTATATGCTACATGGTGGCCTGCACAATATATATAACCAAATTAAATTTTATTGATAAGAGCAATGATGTAATTAAACAAGCAAAGGAATTTCGTGGATGGGAATACGATGTAGAGCTACTATTTTACGTTTATTCTATTTATAAATTGTTTTTTAGAACCAATTAAAAATTCTCATCCCAAAGTTCCGTAAGCTCGTTATTTTAAACAAACTTAAACATGCAAGGGGTTTTACCAACAAGTTACTTACTACTAGCTTATATAAAGCACGTAAAACCAAACTTTATTATATACTTAAGATTGTATGTACTTCCTGCATCTTTGGGGGAAACTTTCATCATTTCGCCGTCAATATTGATACTCGGATCAAATATCGAAACTCCTCTTTAGAAAACTTGAAGACTTTCAAGTTGCTATGTAAATGTATGAGGGATGACTTGAAATGTAGTTGTACTTGAAAATTTGTTTCGAGTTTTGTTATTTTGGTACTACGAACAAGGAAGGGGTATAACAATTCTAATTCTCTACTATACAAATTTAAGTTACCTAATTAAAATTGTGAAATAGTTTCTTTCAAGTCAAAATGGAATCTTTTTGGTCCAACAATCTGTAATAGGTAGGTTAATTAGAGTATCATTGAGATTGGATTTCATGCAACCAATAAGTAACATTGAAACAAATAAGTACCCAAAATAGTACGTACTATTTAAGTAGAAGTCATATCGTTACTCTCCACAGTAATTCTATCTATTACCATAGAGTAAATAATATACTACGTACAACTATTACTCATATTCATCCAATCTAATATGAAACTTTTCCATTACCAGTTCAGAAACAAGAAAATAAAAAAGGCATAACTCACAGCAACAAACCTGACTCTATGGAGTATGGAGAGCAAAACTTTTCTGATAATACTAAGTAGTAAGCCGCAAAGTATTCTCTAGGCGGTAATAAAGTTACCGTTAAATAGATAGCGAAGAGGCTGCTATTGTCTTAATTGGGTTATGTGTCAGGTTATGTAAGTATTGTTTTGTTTATCCCCTAGTCTCCTTGTTTGCGGGATATATAGGTATACGAATATAGGAACAAACGCAATGTTCATTAAGGTGGCTCTGATAATTAATTGATATTTGATTTTAAATCATGTTAAGATGGACTGCTTCTTTGATTTAGGTACTTGTTTTTCGAGGAAGCAAAATTTGCCTAAAGTCTTACGTTACATAATTCTGATTAAATCTCATACAATATGCCCTATTTCACGAAGCAAACCATTGATTTATTAATCGTACCAGAAATCGTGGAAAAATAATGAAATAGAGAAAAACAAAAGCATTCTCTATTAATTAGCCACAATATTGCATATTAGATTCCGTATCTGTGTGCCATGTTGACTATCATCGTAACCTACATGTAAAAATATTCCTATGTCACAACACGCAAGTTTTCGTGACTGGAAGTTTTTTAATTAGTGTTTTGTCACATTAGCGACGGCTCCGTAATGAAGTTCTGTCTTCCTGTCTACATTTATGGGATTCCAGACAAAAACAGTCAATTTCGTAAATGATAGTAATAGATAAGGAGCCCTTAGCATTTCCGAATCTATTCAATTATGTAATTAAGTACAAGCTGCCTTTGTAGTTAGAAGCCTCTACAGGAAGGGTCAATTACATACTATTATTTACTTATTTTCAGATTAATGACCTAAAACGTCATGTAAATTATGTGTATTTATAAGTTTTTATAACTTGCCGTGTTAATGTGTTAGTTTAGGTCGAATCTTGTAACTTTGACTAACTTCCCGGTGTTCAATTGATATGAAATTTGGTAAAATACCTATGTAAGTCCGGCAGGTGACAATATAATATGGTGTCATAGAGTCGGTCTAAGCTTGTACTTACTTTTTTTAATTGAACTTACATATTATAATTGATACACATACGAATAATAATAAATACTAAATACTTAATAAATAAATGTAGATCAGACAAATAATATACTACCTACTTAATATACTTATATTTATTTACAATCCGATTCGGGATTAACTAAAATTTTCATGCACACATTAACTGTGAATGATACCTATCCTTTTTGACCTGAATGGGAATTAAATCAGGGGCATTTCAGTCCTCCATGTCAGTAAAGTTGGCCCGTCAGACCCCATTGAAAGTTTCAAATTGTATTCGAGTTCTTGAGTTTTTTTCGAGTGTAGGTTTTGGTATAAAACAGCTAATAACTCTAGCAGGCACATTATTGGTAACAATCAAAATTTATATATAATATTTTTTTCCCCACTGAGAAGAAAACGCATAATGCCAGTGCTACAAACACACATACGGAAAGTACTGAAACAGGAGTAAAATAAAAACTAATATTAAAATTTGGTAAGGATCTTGAGGTTAATATTTAATAATCAGAAGAGATTTATAATAACTCAGATACCTAAATAAAACATATTGAAAAAAAAATACTTAGGTGGTAGACAAACTAGTAAAAATTAAGTACCTATACCTACTTATATCATAATTAAGTTTCCCTTGTAATAAGAAGACTTGGTCGTAGACAGAGCCATCAAAAATTGATGTGTCTAGGTCTAGAACTTAAGACACAATGTATTATAACTTAAAACCATTTATCATTTACTTACATTTAGCCTCTATGGTATAGAGTGTGATAAAATCATATTTGACCTTTTCCCATAAGGATGGGTAAAAGGGTAAAATGGTATCGAATTGAAGAAGTATACCTTTTTCGCATTATCTAACTTTTGCATAACCTTTTTTAAATCATGATTTGGAATCACAGATTTATTTAAGTGTATTATCGAATAATTTAGAAGTGAGGGGAATTCTATAACGATAAGTACGTACCTACATGAGCTGTAATATATATTTATTTATATGAGATGTAGAGCATATCGTTTTATCACCCTAACGTACAATTGCACCCGGGTTAAATATGTGAATTTGGCAGATTCTCTATACAAATTCTGTCACATAGCCATATTTAGCCAATGAGTTAGTGTTATATAACGTTGGTCCAATTGGGCCTAAGAGCAGCTCGGGGAAGTAGGTAGGTACTTCCACCTTACAGAATACAGCAGTCAATAAGCCAGAGGCTACGGTAACCGCTTACCGTCAGGCGGTTCGTAAGCTCTATGATTCTAATCCTTATAAAGAAACATTATAATAATTTATAAGAAATAAAAAGAAAGATTATAAGAATTATAATAATAACGTTTTTAAAGTCAATAAGGACAAGATTCGCCTGCAAAAGAGTTGCTTTTCACGACTTTTCTAGATTTTCCTTTTTTTTTATTTGTCAGCGACGCCAGACTGGTTAAATTAGATGAACAAAAGATAATTGAGAGTTCGATGAAATGCCATCCGAAACATATTATGAAGCTCCAAATGTGAAAAAATTGGTGACGTTTAGCTTTAATCCGACCCTTAATACCCGACCGTCATTTATTTGTTGCCATCAAACTAAAATAGTCTGAACTATTTTACCGTTAATTTACGTTACAGGCTTTATTCGTATTGTGCACGACCTATTTGGCATGAGAGGCCAAATAGGTATTGACCTGTATATTCCCATTAAAAACATTTTTTTTGTTAATAACATGTTAACATTATTGTGGACTCTTCATGGGCTGGACAAATTTAGCCATAAAAAAAAATACGTTGCAGAAGATAAAAAACATAATAAATAATAGAAAATGAAAAATAGCGCCATTTTGGGATGGCGGTACGTAAAAATTATTTCAACTAAGAGACAACTAAAGTAAACTGAAAATAAGACCACATAGGCGCAATTTATGGTCTGATATATCCATATCCAAGTTAAATTTGAGTTACGGCATTATGATTTGGACTAATGAATGAGCTAGCTATTTAATATCTATCATTCAACCAAACATTTGAATTGAAAATAGATTACGAAATTAGTGATGAAACAAAATAAACCTGAATTTGGCCCTTTATTATTTTGCGTATCGCGGGGGTCAGGAGAGGGCAGCTGAAATAAATAGGTAGGTACTTAATTATTTACTCAGTTACTAACCTAATTAATGGACATATCAATTTATATTGTATATCACTATCACTACATAGTATAAAACAAAGTCGCTTCCCGCTGTCTGTCTGTTCCTATGTGTGCTTAGATCTTTAAAATACGCAACGGATGTGGATGCGGTTTTTTTAATAGATAGAGTGATTCAAGAGGAATGTTTATATGTACCTATTATAGTACAGAAAAGCCCAGAAGTTCAATAATTTGTACACCCGTGCGAAGCTGGGGCGGGTCGCTAGTAATTATTATAAAATTCACCATCTCTTTTGCCCTTACAGTTAGCCACTTCGAATTGAATAGTGGCAAATTATTAATAGCGATACTACGACACACCGCAAATTTAACATCCATCGTAAACTAAGCTGAAAGTTACTTAAATTTTACGGCAACTATAAAAACTATAAATATAAGGCAGGCAAAGAAATCGTGTTTGAATAAGGAAACTTTAATCGAATGCTTTATGCTGCCTTGACCCCATTCTTTAGTCCAATACTAGCAATAGCTTACTCACGTGCGGAATATTTTTTCAAGGACGTGTTTGATATTAATGTGGCCACTGAAAAAAAACGGCCAAGGTTGCACGAGTAAGATTAAATTATGAACTGCTGTTGATGGTATGATGTTGGTATGATTACAGTAGTACCCAATTCTGAATTTTATTATGCTCGCTAAGCATGGAAGGTTACAAGTGGTGTGTGCAAGTACCCCTGGGAGTCCTTATAATACTTACCTATTTTTTACTTTGAAAATGGCATTTATTTCGAGCCAGATAGTTGGTCTATCTAAAGCGAGTTACTAGTAGCCTTGTAGGTACTACAAATGTATTATATATTATTACGATTATAATATTAGTATAATAATTGCAATAGGTAAATAATTCAATTTCTCCGAATTTTAAATGAAATTTTAAATTCGATTTAAAATGCATCGCCTGTTTTCTAATCGACCGCTATAGAGTTTCTATGAAATGTTTACTGACTCAACTACTTACCTACAAGTTATAGGTTGTTCGTAAACTAGATTAGCCTACTTATTGATGATGCGTTTTTTTACTTCATTATATTATACAAGTTGTTTCACTCGTGTTCCCGAGATAAAAAGTAGCCAATAACGTTCGGGGATAATGTAGCCTCGCTTTCGCTAGCTATTAGTGAAATATTTTTTCAAATCGGACCAATAACTGCAGAGATTAGTTTGAGTTCAAACAAACAACCTTTATTATTAGAATAGATTATTATTAGTATATATAGATAGACCTACTTTAATACTTTTCAATTTTTTATTTTTAGAAGTAGGTAAGTATGAGTAATTACTTACCTACTAGGCCCCCCGGCAACTTTATGTTTTCAAAAATACTTCAATACCTTCTAATAATACCATCTTTGGTGTCCATCCCTTCATCCATTCCCCATCGTTTAATCATTGTAGTTACTTTTTAACTGAAACAAATCCAGAATTTCTTAAAAACACAATCGTTTTTGTACTTTAGAATTTTTAAAAGTTAGCTTTTATTACGAATGAAAACTCGCCTAAAGAAATAACCTCAGTTGAATAAGTATTGAAAAAAAAACAACAAAACGAAAAAAAGGAATAGCTAATAAGGAATAGCATTTATGTGACTTCGTCTCAGTATGAATTCAACGGTCGATACTTAGTACTTTACTTTTATAAGTACCTACTGTTATACTGTGAAGCTAGTGTTCATATTCTTATTTTTTTCATGCTAACGGTTTTCTTTTTTAAATAAAAAAAAATATTTTTCATAAAATTTATTAAATTCTTATTTATAAATCACCAAACAAAAATATTTAAGTTATCAACAGCAACACGGTTACAAAGTCTACATAAATATTTATCATTCTGTAATTTCAAACTTTGAGAGAAACTTCCTGATGCGCGCTCTAATTACGAACTTGTAGTGATTTATTTCATGTTATCTCAAATACATAGTCATAAAATGAAAATTAAATACGTTCCAGTGAAGCGTTGATTAAATTTACAGATCGTTAAAAGTGTTGTCTTGGGGTAAAACGAGGACGCTGGCGCAGTGGCGCTAATCAGGACCTCACGGTTGAGCTGTTGTATTCAAATTGAAATAATTTTCTGGAAAAGCTAGATTTACTGAGGTTTAACGGTTTTTAACTCGTTTCTCCTCCAATTTTCTACACTGGAAGATAATAAGACCACAATCAGAATGAGCAGATTTTTTCATACGTCTGTCAAGTATTTATCATGATTATTTGGACAAAATAATGAAATGAGCAGGTATTAATAGATTAATTAATCTTTAGACTTGTAATGACTTTAATCTGTTAGGTACAAGTTATGGAAACTTGTGACTACATAACATGACAACTTGTAAAAACTCACAAGGAATTATTCCATCCTTATAGCTTAGGATTTTAAAAGTAGGTATATTTATTTTACTAACTATATAATAAATTCCATAATAATCTAATAACTTCTTTACACATAAACGAGGTGTACAAGACATTGAAACTGCTAAAGGGTTTCAGCGAGAAAACTACATCGTTAATTTTACGAGCGTTTACCTCCATTCTGTTGCTTCAACAAGATAGACATAACAACGTACGTATTCACATTACAATACTCGTACTGAAGTATTCACCCTTTGGTACCAACACAGGCGCCGTACGTAACGTTTCATCATATTCATTTGCATTTCTACAGCGCTCCTTTAAAATTCTCTTTGATATTCGTAAATGCATGTTTTATAAAACTATATGCATTCTCATCAAAGCTTGCGTCTGGTATCGAAAATACCTATGTATGACCGAATTTGCTGATGCTCCGACCTATTTTTAGGAACTTATTGATTTTAAGAGCAGCCTCTGAGATAAAATTGATTTGAGTGTTCTATATTGAAAATAGTATAAATATGCTAACAACATTGACCGAACGTTGTCAAATGAGTTAAAAAACATCATAAATTGGTCTTTATTAACTAAATATATATGTTGAAATCAAATAGGTATAAACTATAATGCTATACATACGCCAAATATTTTTTTTAAGTAGGTACCTTACCAGCACATCCAAAAAAAATTTTTTTTATATCTCTCCTATGTTTACCTAAATCTTTGAATTTGTGTGCAAACTGCGACGACTAAGGTATAAGTAGATACTTAAGGTGTCATTTTTCAGCTTTCAGATCCGTCCCGTGGAACATAAAATACATTGTGGACGTCCGCTCACCAACAAATACCACTATAATTCACGTTGTTTCTGACTGATGTTTTACCCTCATATAAACCAAATCCCTTCAGTTTTTCCTTAACGTTACAAGGGTTGAGTTATTTTGTTGGTTTTGCGCGAATTCCTTGCTTATATGCGTAAATAATATAAGCAAAGATACCAACGAGAATTCGTTATGTGAGTGGGTGGTTATGTTTCTAGACGCAATAACAAAGGTCATATTCTCAAGAAATATTGTTGTTACACTCATAGCTCTACAATACTCAACATTTCCATTTATATAACGGTTCCACTTATAAAATCACTTGCCTAGAAGCTGGAACCAGTAAAGCTCTGAGTATTTCAGCACTTCCATACTGAGCTATAGCTATACAAGTAATAAATAATAAATATCCTGGGACATTTTTCACACACGGTTATCTGATCCCAAACTAAGCAGAGCTTGTAGTATGAAAACTAGTTAACATATTTACGACATACCTATGCTACTTTTTTAGTTATATTTTACATATGTTTTTGTTAAAGTTTCTTTATTTTCTATACGTACCTTACCTACCATCAATAGTCATGCCTAATAAAAAAAAACTATGCCTAAATCAAATTCGACATACTGAATGCAATGGCTATCTTTTGATTAAAGTTTCAAGAAAGCCGATCGGAAGAGGCGATCGAGTCGACCTCTTTTAAATCTAAGACCAAAAATATATTGGTCTTTTGCAGAACAAAATTCTCGCCACATTTGGGCAATGGTAGCACCGATTAAAAAACCTGGTTGGTGAAATACTGCATGGGTGTAGGTGTTAGATGCACACCAGGGATTTCCTTATCTTCCGGGGCACATATTTTACAATTCCTATCGGAACTTCAATCTGAAAAGGTAGGCCAGTACAACCCAGCTCACCAACGTTGTCACGCAGGAACAGCAATATGGGACATTGTTCACATTTATATTTTTTCACTTTTCTTTTCACAAGCGAGTCATACAAAGTTAATAGTAGTAGGTAGGTACATAAAGATTACATAATAAGAAGAGGAAATTGGTGTGGGAAGTAGATACATTAACTGGCTTTATAGATAACTTTTTTAACGTATTTACATTATCATCAAACTGATCGATGCCTCGATAGATTAGCAGGGAGGTATCTCCGTGTGGCATTAGCATAATTATACCAAGAAACACTTGCCAGCCTGCTGGGAACCTTGCTGATGATCAGCAGCAGAGGTTGGAGGAGGCAGCTGCGACGTGGTTTATTTTTTTATCCTATAGACCGTGTTTTGTCCTACTTGTTGTAAATTTATATTACTAAAGCTATTTATTCATGACTACACTACATGACTAGATTACATTTGCTCTATGGAAGATGAAGCTATTTAACAGAATGAAAGCCGGACACTCCTTCTTCATATGATAAATTGGTACAAGGTGGATTGCGTGACTAACTCCTAACTGGGGTAATATGTTAGCTAACTAGTGGTTGTCTTTCCAAACTGCACGTTTCATACTATTTCGACACGTAATACAATCTTTATATCTACGACAACTACATTCCTACAAGCTACTAGGGAAACGAATTCATTAAAATTCTAAATATTTTGTTACACTGAATTCTGTCCTTGTTATTCAATGAATCTCATATAAATGTACGAATATACATAGATATAATTTTATTTATGTACTGATACTTTGTGTATCGATAGAAACCATACATAGGTACGGTTAATATATCAAAAGTTGATAACCCGATGTTTATATCTATCTATCGATGTTGATATATTTTTGTATACTAATTTGGTTTACCTTTAATAATTATTTGCAACAAATATAGGTACAAAATACAATTTACATAATATAAAAAAAATAATTAAGTAGCTAAAACTTGAATATACCTACTGGATGCCTAATTTTTTTATACAAACTGAATATTTTAGTAGGTACTCTGTTACTGAACGAAAATACAGGTAATTTGTTATTTTCATCATAGATCATAAATTAGATTTGGACGGTGATTAAAAAGTCGTCCTGTGTAGATATATACCTACATATGGCTAGGCTCTTATTTATTACATACACCGAAAAACTTTGCCCCTTGCAGGAACAAGAAACTCATAAAAAATACAGAAACTTTGAGAATAAAAACTTCTCGGCAATATTTTGGTAGGAAGATTACAATATATAAAGTTGTCGCGAATGTTATCTATGTATGTGGCTATAAAATAATTTCGTATGTTATGTTGGAAAAAAACAATACCATTAATATCTTTAAGTAGGCAGGTAAGATATTGCATATTGAATATATTTCCTATCCGCGTAAATTCTTTTGTATTTTCTTTTGTGCTTTTTTTCCTCTATATTTATTTAGAAGAAAGCAGTTAATTTTGATCTCACATTCGCTTTACAATAAAAAGTATAAAATACGTAATTGTTTTATACAATTGCAAAAACAAATTTACTCTTTTATGCACGATGTTCCAGTGAAAATACCCAATAGTTTTTAATTCTAAAACTATACGTATACTAACATAAATACAGGCAACAATATCTGCGGTTCCATCCGCTGTACCACCAGGAAACTACTAGTTTCACTGTAATGAAATGTTACCTAAAAGGAAATAGCTCCCTATACCTATATATCTTACATCTACCGTGGACTAACAGAGAGTCCTACTTCATATTTTTAAAAACATAACCTAGCTATGCTTATTGACTATCATTTGGATTTTACCATTTACTTTAACAGAAGCGTAATTTAATGCAAAAAAACCATTACGTAAAACCATCGGATATTGCTATAGAGTGGATTGAAATGAAATTCCCACTACTTACGTCCAATAAACGCTAATGGATAATAATTTATTGGTCTATGTGCGTGCCTAACCATAGTCTCAGAGGGAAATATTAATAATAATTACTCTTATAACAAGTAGGTAGGTAAAGGTAACCGAAATGATAGCTAACTCCTCTTAAAAAGGAAAACATTGTTGAGGGCCTCCTGGGCTGTAGCTTTGTTGTTCGGTAGGTAACTGAAACTGGTTTTAATTAATAAACTTTTTTAACATTTAGTAACAAATATTCTAGATACGGCACTGTCAGAAAACTCTGTTTTTGCGGTCGCAGTAAAGTAACATGAAATGTATTTGTCAAACGAAACATCGCTTCAAAGATTTAAATATTGAGTAGGTATCGTCAATAATTTCTCATCGATTTCACGGAATAGTCTAAAAAGTCCTACAGTGGTCAATATTATTATGAATTTCAGAAAATGATTTATTAAATGTAGCAATAGTAGTAATAGTACCTAATCTGTGGAAGCGGTCACTCACTCATCGCAAGCAACTTAGTATCTTTGTTTATTGGCGACTGACTTTAACATATTTCCGTGCATTGTTTAAGTAATGCAATATTAGGTACACAGATTGAACATTTCACTAACCAAGAACCGTTTTATAATCGTGCAGTAGGTAAAATAACATTCAACGCCTTAAAATGTAGTGGTTTTGTTCTGGTCTTCCACCTGAGAGAACGTACCGGTAAACATGATAATTGTAATTTAACGCAGCCCTTTACCATAGTTATAAAACATACAGTAACTCAACTGTTTTACTAATCTAATCTAGTAAAGTATACGTAATCAAACTAATATTATAAATGCGAAAATAGGTTGAATTGTTTTACTTCAACGGTATAAACAATTTTGATAACATTTGGCATGCAGGTAGAATAGAATAGAATACACTTTATTGTTTACAACACAAAATAAAACAAAACAAAAAATAAGACAAACAAGATATAGTGACATCATAAATTACTGATTCGACTTGGAATGCGAGTAAAAACGCGAATAGTTAGGTTATAAATAAGTTGTACGTAAACGAACATGTTACATAGAATACTTATAATTGCTTTACGCTTAGGTCATTATTGTATTATGTAAATACAGTAGGTTAGGATTTTATTTTATTTTTTGTAAATATTTCAAATTCGTTTATGATTTTAAAATTAAATATATTACATGATATGTATAACGTGTATGACAGAATACTTATTCTACTCTTAGTTTCTCTGAATGGTATCTTATACCTACCAATAAAATGGATTACCTACTGCTTGATGAGCAGCTTTATACAATTTGCCATATCATCACTTACCTTGATGAGATTATCGTTGAACACAAACCTATCCTTAAGAGAACAAAAGTCACGAAAAGTCTGACCTCTATCGTGAACCCTATTCATGTTATCCCCGGCTTGCTCAATTGCGTTAGCCTTTCTCGTGACGGAACTATAATTTCTAAAAATCGAGTTAAAATCAAGTTGAGCTACTGAAAGGTTAAGGTACCTACTTTACTATTGTCCTTTGGCACCGTGAACTCTGCTCTCGACAACCCTCTGTTTTCACTGCACCCTGCCTACCGTAAACCAGTCGGAACGCTAACCGACCCTTTGAAAGGCTCCCAAATTTTAATTAAAAGTCTTGTAAACGTGTATCAGTATACAAAATCGTATTGTTTTGAATTTAAGCTTAACATAATGCTTTATTTTAAATAAGTTGCACGGTTTATTTCGTTCAAAATAATCAAGTTTGTTCCCCTTTATAATTCATGTTTTTTTTTTCTTAAATCTGAATATTTTTTTTAATAAAATAATTGAATTGGTTGAAGTGCTGTACAAGGTTCCGTTTTTGTAGTACTTTTACTTAAAAAATATAAATTTGTTCGCAAAGTTAAGTTAAATTAGAAAGAAAAGAAAAGAAAGAAATATATTTATTCATGACAAAACAACAGATATAGAAAATATATAATATAACAGGTTAAAAATAATGGATTGCCACAAATCGGTCCTTCAACTCAGCATCATGTTTAATTACGAGTATATTCAAACTACTTTCTACTAAAAGCTTGAAAAAGTTGTGATATGTGGGTTGGCTATGGGTTGTGAATTAAAGGAGTCTTCTTGAGCGTGATACTTACTTACTTGTAACTTTCATCTTTGATCTTATTTACGTTTATTTACTTATGTGATCTTATGCTTTAAATTAGGACCACTAACTTGTTCAAACTACGTTTTAGATTTAAATCACAATCAGTTTTATAATTATATTAAATTATTATAAAACTGAAACTGTTTTTTTAAGGTACTTGAGGTAAGTACATATTAAATGCGGAAACCTAAAATTCAGTTAGATATCATATTTCGGCATCTGAGCGACATAATCCTTATAGTTATAAAAATACTACATAAATTACATGTAAAGCTGTTGTGAACTACAGACGGACGTATGCGGATTATTGCGGACCGTTATCATGAAACTTATAAGGATTCCTTATTGTTTGACTATACAAAACCCTAAAAAGACCCATTGAAATTTGTCTATTTGGTTGGGAGCTACGACGCCACGGTTAAAGAGAAAGACAGACAGATCAACAATGGCTTCACACATAAAATACGCTTAGCGGATTAAAATGTAGGTATTGTACAAATATGCAATGTAGGTACCTTCGTGTAATTTTAAATGAAAATTTTAAATATCCATCTGGATTTTAATGATAAAAATTAATAGCCACAGGATGTTATGTATGAAAAACAAACACTTTGGTCCGGTGATAAGAGTGCGCCGGGGGTGTGGCTGAGCGATTAGCGCCGTGTTCATATAAACGATTGTAATCGGAAATTGCTAATGGAATTTGCACCAACCAGGAGTGTACTACACTACACATACATGCATGATAATAAAATGTATTAGCTTTGTTTAATTTACTGTGTGTACAGCCAAAAACCAATTAGCTTGGCGAACAAAGAGGTAAATGTCCATAGAAATAATAGCTTTTCGATTTACTAATGCAAGAGTTAATAAAACTAAACAAATACCTACGCCAATTGCTAAAGTTAGTTCCGAATACCTGTAGGTAGGTAGTACCTATGGACCGATTCTGTGGGACTTTACGTGACATTTCAATTAAACCGCGGATTTCGCTAATGAACTTGACTTCTCTTTGGCAAAAGTTAGCAAAAACTCCATCGACGTCCTTAACTTCGATTGATTGGAGTTAACGTATTTCCGTGAACTCGCATCTGGCACTAAAGAAATGTTCTGAAAGAAAACTAGAACAGAATTTTAAGATACCTTATCTTAATATACTTATACCTATAATTCTTCTGTACGTGTGTTTGTTATCTAACTTATCCTAAACGGCTGGAACGATTGGACCCGTTAGGTGGCGCTGCTGTCGGTATATTTATACCTACATGTTTTTTCCGGGCAGAACAACGTCTGGCGGGTCTACTAGTTGTTCTAAAAAAATCTTCAAAACTGTTACATTATTATTATTTTTACTGCTATTGAAGTACTTAATTATACTAGCGTCCCGCCTCGGCTTCGCACGGTGTGGGACCGCATAATATACTTACTCGCCGTGTTTTATCCATGTGGCATGACGTTTTCTGAGATCTTCAACAATCATATTTCAGCCAATTTACACAAAACTATGAATAATTATACACCTAAAACTTTTTTATTAATTTCTCCGTTCATTATGGTTGTTTGAAAATCCGTTCAGTTTTAAATTTATCTCGATCAGACAGACAGACGCGGCCGGGGGACTTTGTTTTATAATAATTATGTATTGAAAAGAACTTTAGATTTATTTGCATAAAATTCACTGAATGTGAAGTACCTACCTACTTACATCGCTATGACAGTAATGGTAAAATAAAAAGTCATAGGTACTTAGCTTACATCATCGTTAACTATAAGTTAACCGACATCCTTAAAGGCAAAGGTGATTAACTCTGTTCTGAAACTTTTTATTAAAAATGTTCGATCATCTCAGTAATCTATTTACCTTTCAGTAGGTATATCATCGATATTGGAACTTTGCCGACGTCCCGCATATACTAAAGGCATTTATTATGATTAGATAACTTTGATCAAAAGGTGTGCGCACTCAATATGTTAAGGAAGAAAGAAAGCAACATAGATGTGTGCTTCCTACAACTAATAAAAGCAAAAACAGGAAAAATTATGCGTCAATCTCACTAGCTCCACACATCCAGGAAATTAATGTCGGTAGCTATATTATATCTACTTTCTTGTGAGAATATTTTATATGGTATATGAAAATATATGATGCGAAAGGATTGACTGAGTAACAATTTGTATTCTCCGCACGCTTTTTCTCCGAAAGATTATTTCTGATAATATTTATTAGAGGAATTTAGACGATTAGTTTATGCTGATTCCGCAAAGCTAAAGAACCCTTTGAATAAGGCCTTAATTAAATAGATGGAATAGTGACGCCAATAGTCCATTTTATCACAATGATGCGACAGAATCGTAACAGATTATTAAACATAAAAACACATGTTTCATAAAACTTGAACGCTGATAAACAACAAATTTAATTGGAATATCAAGATCACTGTCGACACGCAAACGCAAATCAGCATTTCCGATTTAAATTTCGAATGATGTTTTGATTTTAAATAAGAATTGCCTACGTTTTGCTAAAGCTGTTGTATCGGGCTTTATACCCCATTTGTATCTAATGACACGGCTTATCTGGACTAGCTAAGCAATATATAGAGACAGAAATATATACATATTTGTGACTGAGGCGACAGAGAATATTCATAAGTTGTTCTAGTTAGTTAGGTATATTCGAGGGTGTCCACATCGCAGGCAGCCGGCCCACGTAGGCACGGGTGTAATTCCACTTTATTGGGTTTATAGTGCCAACACGTGTACTCTCAGTGGGTATGAATACAGATGACAACCATAAATGCTCTTATTGAAAAAAAGAAGCACACGTTTTTGACAAAAATTGTATAAATTGTGTAAGTGGAGCGTAAAAAAGGGGTAGGTAAAATAAAATTGTTTATGATAAAAAATTGTTATCGTGCATTGATTAAAAAAGCTGTTATATTTTATCTATAGAGTAGGTAGGTATTTCTTTAAAGCAATATGGATTTGATGTGCTGAACAACAGCATGTCCATATTGGACATGGTTTGATTTAACTAGGTATAGGTAATAATTTAATTTTTTTCATACTAAAAACAACTTTTTGCGAACCATCAAAACGTCGTAACTATCGTCGAAACGTCGATAGTTACAATTATTACAATAGACTCTACCACCAGTTCGAAATAGACTCAGCAAGGCTTCTTTCTATGTGGATCTTTCTTTTAAATTTATGTTTTAATTAAAATGTAAATGTTACAGTTTTTGTTTAAAATAATATATAATTAAGTTCATACAGTAAATTGTCACTTGGCCAGGGGGCTACATGTGCAGAGAGAAGCTACTACTACCATGTCGGTATTCTAGTCTTCAACGTAATGAGCCTTACTTAGGCCTTGTTGATACAAGCAGAGTATAACAAATGGCACAAAAATAATAATATAAATAAATTATTCCTACATGGCAGAAAGAAACATGCGATATATTGAAATATTGCAGATTTAAATCATGTAAAATATTGGATGCATATTGGTTCTACTAGCTGGTTTCGTTTCATAGAAATGCCAAAATTAATCGTAGTGACAGCTCGTATTTCTCCTGTCTCACAAAGGAACGGGGGATGGATATAATAATGTAGAATACCTTTGTATGTATTATGAAATGTACCATTTTGAAATATCAATGTATATCCTCATTGAGTAATAATTTGACTTTAAAGAATCTACCAGAAAACTAAATTAGGTAGATATTTTTTAAACTTATGTTGATGTGATGCTGAAAAGCTTGTAATTACTATGGAACCAATTATTTTTTAAAGAAAAACCTTTAAGAAGTCTATGGTCTATATATTTAAAATAACATAGGAAATTATACCATACTAAGATAGATTATTATAATAAATAGATATAATAAAGCTTATTAATTTCGGGTGTCTGTTTAATTTTTAATTACCTTAATTAAGTATATTTGTTTAATTATTCGACATTTTATCATAACAAGACGCGATGTTATATTAAGTAATAAAAACAGTACTTTAGTATACTTAATTAATAATTATATTCCGTACTTCAAAACAAGTGGTTATCCAAAATGTTATTACATTGTTACTGAATATAACCTCGTAAAGGCTTTCATTATCGTGATTGATCTTCGACATTGTGGCTAGCCCTAAATATAACATCAAGATTCAATTATTTTTAACTAGCTTCTGCGACGTGGATCGCATAGCTCAAACCACTGTACGGGTCGGTACGTAAGTAAAAAAGCTCATTTACAAAAAAAAATACTATTCATTAAAAATGAATCAGACAATCTATGTGTTTTGGAATTCGAAATTTTGTGATATATTTTTAATTTCAAATTAAATAGAAAACTAAGAGAAACACTGGCTTTAAACGTGAATCGAGGGGTATGTTTAAGGTTTTTTTTATCTATCTTAGTATATTCAAATATGTTTTCTGTTCCGTCACAAGCTGCAGAAATGTCATACATATATAGGTAAATAAGTATCTATATATATAGGAGATACGATAGTATATGATGGTTTAAAAAACCCCTTTTTAATAGACTTCTTGAGGTGACAGCACCTTAAAAGCAGTAAAAAAACCTGCCTTCGACAGCTACAAATTTGAATATCCTGGGATATTATTATTCGTGCGTAATATTTTTTTGCGGTACAAACCGTTGAAAAATACGAGTAAATACGAAAGACGTGATCGATTGCCGCCATCCACACGTATGTACCGGAGCGTCGATAAAATAACCTTTGCCATTATTGATATATCAAGATCTGCGAGCGAGGTCCGCAGGCCCGCCCGCCCGGCCACACCACGCCAGCGCCACCGCCTGTGCACTCTACGTATCCGTCGCATAACATTTTGTTATTCTATACGCAACCAGAAACTACTACCCCCAACATTTTTCAGTTCACACGTGACTGGAAAGTCGATAAATACGCTAACCACGTTTACGTCAAGCTTGGTAAAACTAGCTTACGTTTTATTTTTAAAGAACTCTAAGCCCGTCACTCCCGCTGCATATTTATTCATAAGGAGCTGCGTAGACGGTCCTCGAAAGCTCGCTAAATACCACGTATTATATATATCCCCCGCTCACCCTTTTGACGTATTTGCGTTATTGCGTATTATGTTATTCAGGATTAGGTTTCCTTAAGCCTCGACGTAAATTCAAATTATGCTGCTATAATAGAGGTGATACGTAAGGCTATACCTACTCCCATAATGTACGATGGTGACTCAAGACGCTTGGGTTGGGTTACAAACATAAAATAATAATCTGCTACCTGAGGTGAGGAGTAGGTATAAGTAATTTACATTTCCTTTGTTAGGAGACAAAAATAAGTGCTAAGTAAGTAGCGAGGTGATAAAATTACTAAGGTCTGATTTATAAATCTTTAGATAGGTACACCTCGGATAAGCTATCTCTCTGATAAGTGTACCTATAGGTACCTACAAAAACTGTTTTAATTTCAAATAAATAGGAAGGTTAAAGTTATACCTACGATAATCCCAGTTTTTACAGTTTTTCCCAAAACTGCTGTATAAAAAACAAAAAGATATTTTTGTGACATAATAGTCGCGTGATTCCAATTATTCAAAATTATGTCATTCAAAATTTATAAACACAGTACCTATACCTTCCTTTAGTATCTATAATAACTGCAATTATCTGTAATCCAAGCTACAGTAATAATATTTAAACGGAAAATAGCCTCTATTTACAGTCGCGTATGCTTGGCAACAGATTTTCAAATAGAATCAATTAAACTAGAAATTACACAACTTGATGTTTTTATATGAAATGAAGGGCTTAGAAGGGGACCATTGTATAATAATTGCTTAAATGCCTTAAACTTGATATTAGGTATAGAAATTTTATAAATTATACAGATGGTACAGATCGAGAAAATCAAGTTATTGTAAGTAGCCACTGTAGAGATATTCGACAATGAAATTCTGGACAGTCGATTTATTTGTTCGTTTATTTAACTGTGCTTCGGTGTATGCCTGTGTGGCCTCATAGATCCTGAACGAATGGACCGATTATAATTTAGTTTTTTTATTTGAAAGAGACACAGTGTTCTTAGCTATGTTTCATGAAAATCCGCTCAGCCATTTGAAAATTGTGGCCAATTTTCAGGTGAGTTTCGGAGGTTTCTTTAAATTTTCAAAACTTTGTTATTTTTGAGATTATTTGCTTAAAAATATTACCTTTACCTATTTATTTTTCTGCCTATTAAATAGTAATTTGAATTCACTGTTTAAAAGTAGACAATAATACATTTTACAGCGTAAGTTTCTCAATAACTTATAATGAATAACTAATATAATGTAGGTTATGTACATTATGTTTATTTTAATGTCAGTCAATATGTTGAATCCATAGATCAACCAATGCAAATGAATATATTGGTCTATGGTCAGCAAATGAAAAATAAAAAAACCGTTTTATTTTCTTTGCAAAAGGGGCCGAAATGGGGGACCGAATTTTCAAAGTTGTTATATGAAAGGGCTTCATTTTTACATTCCAAAACAGGTTTTTATTTTCATCCATGACGCGTAGTGTGGCATCACATTTCTAGCGTGTAGGTATTCTAATTTTCCGCCCCGCGGTTTCACCCAAGATCTCCTATTTTACCCCCTTAGGGTGGAATTTCAAAAATTCCAGCCTTATTCCTCGTCTACACCTTAAAGAGAGCTTCTGTGCTAAATGCCCTCTTTCTAGGTCTAAGGTTTTGGGCTGGACGTTGATGTGTCAATCCTTAAATGAGTCAGGACTTTTAATATGTATTGATTCATATACCTAATGTGATAGCAGCCGTGACGTACGCAGCCATCACCGTATCGTTTCGTTACCCAGGCTGAGTGCCGTTCACCTCGCCGCTGATTTAAATATGCAGACACTCGTATTGATTGTCTCCAAGAATAACGCCCCTTCCTACGTGGAACCCTGAAGCCGACCGCGCGCCGCCGCTCATGCTGCCACCAATCATTAATACAGAGTTATTTTTATTACCTTCCCTAATTACCTAAATGCCTCCATTTAAAATTCAGAAACCGATAATCGAGGACGGTCACGATCCATCAAAGCAACCACGATTCGAATGCAAACAACACCTATTCATTTACTCCCCTATAGTTTAAATTAGGTACTTGAACAACTATAGTTATTTATTGTTCAGAAACAATTTACGTACCTGTGAAGGCGCTTCTATTCTAAATAGCTTCCCTCGTGAATCACTATCATGGTGTTTCGTAAACTGTGCGAATGTGTGTGCCTCGAAAATTAATGGGGCATTCCAATTATCTCGGGCCATTATCAATACCATTTATTTTCAAAGTAGTTTGCTAACTTTGAAACACCACTATTTAATAACACTTAACGATCTGATATCAGTAAATTAAATTAATTAACAGTTTGAAAATTAATATTTATTATACAAGTTAAATAATGTTAAACATAGTTCATCAACCCTTAAGGTTGTCTGCGGTCAGTTCTGCCCTTCATAAGGTTATTCGCTCGTATTAGAATTGTGAATGCGAAATATTGTATAAATTAACTCATTGATAAAAATAGGAAAGGTTTATTATAATGTATATAAAAAAACCTACAGTATTATCTTACATACACACATAATAAATAAAATATTATTAGGTATAGGTACATCGTATGTCAGGTCAAGTCTGTTGTGTGATAAATAAAAAATATTTTGTATTTACTTTTATCGAAAAAAAATTACATAGGCATTATTATTATGTAAGCAGGTACGCAATATTTTAAAAAGCGATTCTCATTGACTATTCAGATAAAAGTTGACTTCGTAGCCGACTACGCATTTAAGATTTATATTTTTGATAAAATTACAACATTCCACGCCAATTTTGAACACGCTATATGTTGAAACTAGCTTTCCTCAACTTGAACCCCTAAGGGGATATCCCCTTTTCAAAAATCCTTTCATAGGATATACCTATATCATAATAGGTATCTGTATGCAAAATTTCAGCCAGATCCGTTCAGTGGTTTAAGTTGTGCGTTGATAGATCAGTCAGTCAGACAGTCAGTCAACGTTTCCATTTATGTATTTATACATGACTGACAGTGATGTACTATTGTATTATTAGTACCTATAAAGAGATGACGCCTTATTTATATCTATGCATAGGTACTTCATTCCGCCCTACGGTTTGTTTTTTACGAAAGAACTAAAGTTGCCAGCCTGATGGCAGCATCAACCTTACCGCACAAATCGGCGAGCGTAGAGGGCTCTCAGCCGGGCAACATTTACGTAACCACGCCGGGGGGCACCCCTGAATAGGCTAAGAACCTCGGCTCAAGGCGTAACCGGGGGAGGGGAGGGCTTAGTACGAGTTACGACTAATTGGTGGCAGTCAGATTACTAGTGGCAGCTAGGGCCGCTTGAACGGGAGACTGAGTGGGACGTCGCGGCGATCCTCGCCATCGAGGACGGGCCGTCGAGGACGCGCCCTATGGTATGGCAGTAGTTTTTTTTCAGGTAAAGTTATAGCAACATATTATATATCTTTACTATAGTATTTAAGAAAATTGCGATTCTATGAATCAGCCAAGTAAGCATTACTTTGATATGTTTTGAAAAGCTGATTTCTGGAATAGCAATTTTCTTGCTTTGATTTTTTTTGTTTTGCTTTGCAATATTAAATTAGATACAATTTAGAATAAAACACACAATTTGAATAGATACTTTCTTAACTACGTTTGCCTTTTATACCTATATACAGATTATTCCAAATATTTGCGATAAAAATGTGCTAAAATTAGAAAATATGCACTACTATACACCTCAAAAGAGCTCTACGAATAGCTACGAAGCTCTACGAATACGCGCAAAGCTTAATTGGGTAGATTTAATTTCAAACGATATTATTCAATACCTTTCAACTATTTTACTTAATTAATTAATGATTAAACGAACTTACTTTAAGTGAAGTTCGATTACCTTAAGTGAAGTTCTATCATCATAATTATACGAAGTGCGTCGTCCGAAGAGATTAACAGAAAATACCAAATGAAATGTGTTGGCTCTAAACCAAATGACGAGTGACCACTGAGCAGCCAGTAACCAGTAACTTAATCTAACATAAGAAAAGGGGTACTCTATTTTTTTAAACATACAACTACACTCTACGAAGTGTAATACCGGCCATATAATATCCTATATATATTTTTTTTTATTGTTTGAAAGGACTAAAGTTGATAGATAGCCTCTGATAGCTGCAGCAACCTTACCGGATGGCCGGCCATATACGTTAAAGTAGTTTGATCAAATAGAAATACAAAAATTTATATTGCTTCATGGAATTTGATAACTCATATTTCATCAAATTTAATAACTTGTCAAATGGCAAGAAGAACTTATTTTCGTGTTTCTATTTGATCAAATAATTTGAACGTAGGTATATGGCCGGCATAATGAGTGGTGCCTATGTGTTACAAGTACATAATGGCTAATCTCTTCGGAAGAGGCACTTTGTATTATAATAATAATGCGGATACAAGGGTTACAACAGAAGGCGGTACTTCTAGACACGGCGCGCATCGTCAGGAGGTTCCTTTCTCTGAGACCACTAGTAGCTTTAGGCCTTACCCCGCTGCCGGCGGCATATTAGAATAAGGTTTTTTTTATTAAACGATTAGTAAATTTTATAGAAATAGGTATACTAGTAAAAAAATATTTTATTTGTAAGTATTTGTTTTATAGGTTTAGGTTTTCATAATATTTTTGATTTTTATAAAAAAGTTTGTTCATTTATTTATTTATTCGGTTTACCAATGTAACACAATAAATTATTGTTGATAAAGAGATTAATAATACAAATATTAATATATTTCTGCATAAGCTTTCTTTAATTTGGACTCTTAGTCACGATCTGCTAGGATTTCTTTTTCAAGAAACCTTTCTTAACGGTTGCCTATGTCATAATAGCTATATGCCGAATTTGAAGAAAATTCTCTGAATTATTTTTATTATCCTTTTATTACACACCATAAATTTCCATAAGCATTGTAAGAATCAACTAAGCAGGACACATATATCATGACCTTACATAAACACAGCTGCTGCTCTCAGCAATATTTATTTGCGGTTAAAATCCGGCGAGAAGGTTGGCACCTTTACAAAGATTAGCTACGTTTTACAGGTTGAATATAAAATACGATACAGACAGGTAAGTAACCTAAATCATAAATCACTGCTGAAAACCTTTTTGCATTAGAAATAAGACCAATCTGATTTCTACTATTTTCTGACCGGAGGCGAGATTTCTCCATATCCAGCAAGAAATGTAATATAAAAGAATCTAGTAACACTGTGCTAGTGCTAGTAACTTATAAGAGTGCCCCATGGCACTTGTACCCGGGATAAAAAGTATATTTTGTCCATCTTAGTTTCCAAAGTGCCAGGACTTTAAAATGTCACAGAAACTTTATTTCGAATAAAAACATGTTGAGAAAATATTTTTTGTTGCTGTAATACTTACAGCAAAGCTTACAGCTTTCAACGTCATAAAAACGGAATTATTATTGATTATAATTTCCGAATTATCACTGTGAGTGTATGTAGGTACCTACATCTACTTTAATAAAACGTTTACTATGTAGGTACTTATAATGATTTAAAATATAAATTAAATTCTGAATAAAATAGCTACAAGGTAATAACACATAATAAATGTGAGATACATACAATTATAGTAGTTTATGATACTGTTGCATAATAGGGGTTATTAAAACACGAGTGTGAGTTTAAGTTTTTCATAATAGTATCACACGAGTTTTTAATACCTAATTATGTGCAGTATCATACAGTACTTTATCTAAACTCATCTAATAATGTAATATAAAGGTAAAAAATCGATAATATTTTGTCATAGGTTTTCATGACTTACGGGTATCGATTATTCGTCATTTCCATTGCCGCCTCCACAATTTCAGATCCAAGTTTATTTCACCTGCTATCTAAAAATCAATAAAATAAACAAACAATAATCATCATGGCGCCCCAATCCGTGTGGGGAAGAACTCCTAAGTTGAGATCTCTACCGCATACGCGACCACAGACAAAGTAAATTTGCATGTAAAATTATAATTGTTTTCTTTATTATTTCGTTTGACAAGTTGACTGACAGTAATTGAAGTATTAAAACCTAAAAAAACATTATGTTAAAAAAAGTTATTTTATAGCATTATCTTGGGAAGAAAACTGTAATATAATTTTTTAATTTCATTATACACGGGTGTGCATAAAGTGGGTCATTAAAGTACTGTTTTTGATTTCATAATAAGAACATTACGATATGAGAGTAGATAAAATAGTTTTGGATATATCTACTTAGTTATGTCCGAGGCTTCCATA
The DNA here is from genome assembly GCA_963555595.1 of Tethea ocularis. Lineage (NCBI taxonomy): Eukaryota > Metazoa > Arthropoda > Insecta > Lepidoptera > Drepanidae > Tethea > Tethea ocularis. Next base: position 8,659,406 of record OY741960.1, on the reverse strand, counting down.
GGAATCGATCTGGTATGTTACACTTTATTAGGTACACACGGCCATAGATCAAGTTACACACTGTGGCACCTTATAATGCGGTTGTAATAGGCGCTATTTTGCAACAAAATATGTAGCTTGATCTGTGGCCGTGTGTACAATCTTATTAAAAACAACCGGACGAGAGGGTGTCTGAGGGTTCCGTAATTTCTTATGTTACATTATATACATACGACAGACTTCTTACAGGTTTTTCTGTAATCTATAGGTAAAGAAATATTTTTGTATTTTAAGCTCAGTTGTTTCGGAGATAAAGTGGGGAGAGAATGGTAAATTTTCGCCTAGATTCTTAAATAGCTTTCAAATATTTAAATAGATACATTGGTTATTTCAATAAATAACGGACAGGAACCAATGTACTTACTGTTATATAATATTTTAAATGCAAAATGAATACATAGATAAATCTATAGCAATATCTTAGTGTCGCCAATCACATTTTGACAAACACACAACTTATTACTGAGCTGCAATTAGCAAAAAACGTAATAAAATTTGAATTTCGCGGGATTTTTGGAACATCCCCTTTAAAAATCCTGTGCCAACACTAAGTTTATTCGGTTTACGACAGTTCGTGCTACGCGAAACTAGTGTGCGCAAGCTGCAGAGCCTAATCCTCCCCGAGCCAGTGTGAGCACGGAGCCAAATTCGACATTTGGCATTCCCGGGGATTTTTGGTCTATATTCAACACTGTCTGTACGTGAAACTTAGCTGACAAGTAAAGCATGCTCTAGGTTTATTAAAAAATAGAACTACAGCGTACCTACCTTCTCGTTATGACAATAATTTCTCTTCATTAAATACTAAAGTCCTTGGACACCTAATAATAACTGTCTATGGAGGTCTACAGAGGAATGAATGAATAATTAATTTATTTCATTGGTAAAGTACCTAGTAGGTAGGTACTCTATAGCGCAGATGGTAGACATCTAACGTGACCTACCTGCCATTAGGTAGGTATCAGTAGAAACACGTGTTAAAATGGGTACTTAGGGTGGGTTGCACCATCCAACGTTATCGTTAAATTCTCTGTCAGAGCAACGGTTTTGCTAGCAAAAGACAGTTTTGACAGACAATTTAACAATAACGTTGGATGGTGCAAGTCAACCAACCCTTAGATATTTAATTAGTTCAATTTTAAGATTTGCATTTATACTAAAGTACCACAAACAGTAGGTACCTACCTACAGTACCTAGGTACAGTTTATTTTTATGTCAAATATATTTTGCTAATAAATGGATGTTTGTCGACGAAAGCAACATTATTGAGACAAATGATATACTTATTGCGATGTTTGTCAGTAATAGAGGGTAGGTAAAACTACTAATTGCTACTACTAACTGAACCCCCTATTTTACCCGCATTAGCGTGATGCTATATATAGCCTATAACTTTCCTTGATAAACAGGCTCTAAAAACAAAATCTAATCGGAATATTATTTCTGAGATTAGGTCGGTACTTAATTTGTACTAATATATAAAATACTAGCGACCCGCCCCAGCTTCGCCCGGCTTTTCTCAGTTTTTCTGTACTATAATATGCATGTGTTATACATATAAACCTTCCTATTGAATCCGCATCAAAATCCGTTGCGTAGTTTTAAAGATCTAAGCATACATAGGGACAGACAGATGGGAAGCGACTTTATTTTATACTATGTAGTGATTACGATGGAATATTAAATTAAACCTAAGTACCTACCCAATGTTTAGCTCAGTAATCAACATCAGGCTAAACAAAACGGCTTATTGATTGATGACTTGGTAATGGTATCCACTCAACCAAACTTGCTAATGACTCAACTCTAAAAGGTAATCAACATTTCAATCAATTTTGTAAACATTGTTAAATAGCATTAAAAATACAGCTTGTGTGGGTAATTTACTACAAATAAAATTCATATTTTATTAAACTTTTTGTTACTAATGTTATGTTATGACTGACGTAGGTAAGTTAGCCAAGCTTTTAATAAGATAAGCTAAACACCTACGTGAAAACTGGGTTACGTAAAGCTGATGTTGATGGTTAAAATAGTTTGCTATCGGGTTGTTATTGTAAACCATGTTATTTTGTTTTGAAATGATAATTAGCTCGTTATAGGCAGATATTACCAAGTATTCGTTTAGTGATTCGTAACGATCGACTTTTTGTTGACCCACGTAGAACTGCGTATAATATACATACGTCAAAACTATGCTAGGTGTAGGTACTAATGGTTTTAAGCAGTATTATTAAATTACCTGTACTGAAAAGTTTTTTTCAGTTATTATGTTATATCCTATTTCAATCATAATCGATAGATACACGTGTCCAATTAAGCTAATAAAAAAAAAAACAAAATAATCTAATTAAATAAATACAATCACGATGGCTTTTAAATCCGAAATCTATTTTAAGAGAGAAGAGTTGAACTGGCAAAATTGGTGCCCAACGTGGGGCCTAAATATGTGACGAAAGGAATGAGTTGGTTATGGAGTCAGTAGATCGAAAACTATCTATAATATCACCTGTCCTACCTTTATTGAGCCTCGAACCTCATGGTTTCTGCTCTACAACAACGTTCCAAAAATATCGATTCACGACGAATCCAGCATGTCGGCCGCCCTCTAGGGCAGACGGCTCCTCTCGCTCTACGTACACATAGGACACAACACGTCAAGCGAGATATCAAAACGGTTTCCCGCCACTAGTATTTTAACACATTAATCTCGCATCGTGCTTAATAAAATCCGTGGCATTTGAAGATATCGAGTGAAACACTGATTTATAATTTTTTCACATGAATCGGACTTTGATTATAGTAGGAAAATAGACTAAAAGTTTCATTATACCGTTCAATTTTGAGGCGGAGAACGTACCGACCTCCCGCGCTTGTTCGACCCGACTGACTGAATTTCCTACATTTTCCCGGCGCAAGCCTTCACCCCTTGTAATCGAGCACGTCCACAAATAGGTATATAACAGTAAAATCTATATATCTATGAACTAGCTTGTTATTGTTCAAATTCTTTTTGGGATTTGTTTCGCTTGAATGTGAAATATTATGTGATAGTATGATTTTATGAATTAGGTAGGTACCTACTATCAAATAAATTTTATGAGGCATAGAGGCCCACTCAAACTACCTACGACCAGCATGCAGCATGCAAACCCTGTAGGTATCTTAGCCTCATAGTAAAATGTATGGATTGTGCTTTACATATTTTTATGGCAGGCGCCTTTCCTACACTAGAAACCCGTGTACCTACTCTTTACCTTCATCATCGTCCGGGAGCTAAGTGAACTGCTTGCTAAAACTGTAGGTACCTATAGTTACTTGGATTTTCAGTAAATTAATGAATCGAACTCGTTGATTTGGAATAAAATACAGTCTGTACAGTTTATTAGATACATAATATTAAGAAGATACTTAGTCCATAATAATGTCATAGTACCTAGGGAACGAATCTATGAACGATAATCGGGGTTAAAGCCGGACCAGCCGCTCGATTGCGGTCAAGATGTCGACTCGATTGGATAATTTCAAATTATATAGCTCATAATAATTATGATTTAATTTCATACTCCCATTCCAATTAGGTGGTCGATCAATACACAATAAAGATAGGTAAATATGAATTGTATTTATAGAAATGTTCCTTGATTTATGGGCTCATTTGATAGATTTTAAAAAATATAATAAAATACATATTTTGTATGTATAACGCCATTAATTTGGCCATTGGCTTATTATGGCTGAAGGCTGAATGGTTTTGAACCTTTGCCTACCTTACATACTTGCTAGCTAATCATAGATATAGATTTTTTACTACTGATGCTTTTAACCTTGTGTTATAGCGTATCGTGCGAACGCACATGCTTTGACACTGAATCAAGCTCGATGGTGTTCGGCCGCATCATGTCATGTCATGTGCCGTCGTCTGCAGTAGGGTCACGTTTGTAGGTAGGATTTGCCACATATCATCTGGCAACACTTCTACGTCACTGTCACTGCAGCATTGCCATATACAGATTTTTCCGTATTCATACAGATTTTCGATGTGGGACTCTGCATTGGATAGAGATTTTTATACAGAATTTTTCAAATCCAAAGATTTTAGCGTGCTTTCCAAGATACTGCACTACTGCACTCACTAATTTAATTGATTAGTGTCTTTATTATTTCATATACGATAATCAAACCTATTATTTGCTTTTCATAACAAGCAGATCATGGTAACTTGACTTCTGTTTTTTCAGTATTTTTGACCATACATACAGATTACAAGTTAAACAAAAATAGCATATTATAGATTTTAGCAGTTTTCACTACAGATAAAATGTTCAATTCATCTGGCAGCACTGACTGTCAGTCTGTCACTTTTGAAAGTAATTTTTTGTTGACAATAAATTGATTATACCTAATGCTTTGAACGTAACTTTAAAACGAAACGAAGGAAACACAATCTCAAACTGTATTTGTGTTTAGTTTGTTGTTTGGAAAGAGAAGTGGTATTAAACATAAATAAATAAAGAAACAAGTTCCAAACTATCATGGCGCAAGCTGAAGACACAGAACTTAGAGACCTAGTTGTAGAAGCTCTGGAAAAAAATGGATCATTAGCTAAAATTCGCGCTTTGCTAAGAGCCAATATTTTCTTAGCATTTGAAGATGAATGTGAAAATATAAAACATAACATAAATTTAGACAACATAATGAAATTACCAGAAGGAATTCTAGCATTATCGATTGTTCATGAATTTTTGGAATTTTGTAACCTCAAAAACACATTATTTGTTTACATGTCCGAGTCTAGACAAAACAAGGAATATAAATATGAAGGTAAGAGGAATTTGACCGAAAAACTGAATATTCGTGAATTAGACTATATGAAAGAACCAGTTCTTACTACTCTTATAAAGAATATATTAAATCCTCACACCAAAACACGATATAGTCACAATGATAATGGTAACTTTAAAAGTCATGAAAAAACCTATAAAGATGAACAAAATTGTACTTATATTGTGCATGAAGATTCACAAAGCAGTACTACTAGTAATTCACATTCAGATAATTCATCTGATGAGAAAAATAAACTGCATCTCAGATTACAGTTAGACAATTCAGATACCGACACATCCAGTGATTCTGCCAGAGATAAATCTTGTTCTGAATACATTCCCAATGACCATATTGTGTTAACTGATCATAGTAAAAATATAAGCAAAGTAAACACACAGCAGCATTCTAGTGACTGTGTGGATACTAAAACTCAAAATGTTAATGATAACCAAGAAAAGCAAAGTTCCATGTCTCTTTTCATACATGAAGTAAAAACAACAAATAGTAGCAGTGATTCTACTTCATATGTAGATCTGAAACCATATACATCTTTGGATGAAAAAATGATCAATACTGCTGGTGTTCCAATAAAAGAGGTGAATAAAAGTCAAGCAGCAAGTCCCATTGTTGTACAGCTAATGAAAACTGATCTTCAACAGAAAATAAATTCTCCGGAATCGGCTACATCTAGTAATGTGTCATCAATCTCATCTAAGAATGAAAATGTAAGCATAACTAACACTAATCAGAAAAAATCACCAATGGAATCAGGAAAGTCAGAGGAATATAGTTATGATTTTACATCATCTCCAGCTTCACAAAATAAGGATGATAATAAATTAGTTCATCTGCTGCCTGCACAAAGTAATGAAGATAGCCCTGTAAAAAATTCTTCAGTAGAAAGTCAACATCAGGTTTCCCAAAGTTCTCAAAGCTCAGTTTCAATATCTGATGTAGCTGATTTAATTAGTGAAAAAAGTTACACCTATGGGTTTCAAGCAAATAATGATAAACCAAATGATAACAATAGATCACAGTTGTCAAGTAATCAGTCTAAAAATTCGAAAAAAAATCATAATAACTATAGTGATGACTCAGGTGATTTCACAGAATCCCCTGTACCCTCACTCTCTAATCTCAGCCTTGATATTCATAGTGATTGAAATATTGTGTTAAATTATGTGAATTTAATTTGGATATGATTATGTTTTGCGATGATAAGTTGCAAATATGACATTAGAGATGACATTCAATATTTTGTATTTATTAGACTGATGATATTCATATATTTAGTAGAAACATTATAAAGCAATAATGTTTCTACTAAATTTAAGGTTCCTCTTTGTACATGTTGATAAATTAATACTATGTGAAACTGAAGAAAGTTACTATATATGTACCTACCAGAAATTATTTTTAAAATGTTTCAATGTACTTACTTGCATGTGAAAGTAAGATTGTGTGTCTTTAGTAGACTTTAGATTAAGATAAAGGCAATGAATATTATCATTTGTTGCCAGCTCTGTGAATTGTTTCCATACAACAAAATTTTATTACATGAACCACAACATAGGCTACAGGTGACCATAAAGAAAACTAAGTTAACTAACTAATAAGTAACTTTTATAAATTTATAAAATTGTGTCTATCCATGATCCTTTGTTGACACTAAGATTCAATATTTTTTCAGTGGTTGTGCCTTATTTATAATGGATTCACGAATTGTTCCTTTTATAAATAAATGATTCTAGTCCTCTGTGAAAACTAGTTCCGTCCAAATTGCTCCATTGTTAGTTCTGGTGTAAGTTCAATGAATCTGTGGCTTAGTATACTTGATTAATAAAGCTTATTGCATTTAAATATGTTGTTTTAGATATAATTCCTGTACATAATAGCTAAATTGGCATGCAATAGTGCATGCAGTCATTTTACTACACAAAATAGGTTCAACTGTTTCTCAATAATACTGAGTTTATGCCATCACAATTTTTAAGTTAACTACATTTAAATTAGAAACTAGAGCAGGTTGCATTTGTCGCTCCGAAAAGACAAGCTTCAAATGTGCTACAGACATTTTTTTATCCAACTGCCAAGTAAGGGTTATTGTGATAATATATTACAACCAAACGATCCATTATAGAGTAGGTACTATTATACTGTATCCATCTGGGTGAGTAGATACTATCCTCAAGTACAATAGGAATCTATTAACAAACACACCTATCGAGATACAGAGGTGGCTTGTAGGTACTGGCCCAGACGCCAATGCCTTTTGAACTGGGACCGACCATTCCGATATTTGGCGGCAAATAAGTTTTTTTGTCAAATCCGTGAGTGTGTGGTAATTAGTTATCCATAGTATAGATAAAAAGAATTTTATTTAGAGGGTGCTTGTCACTGCTAACATACATCTCCATACTAGTGTAGTCACTTAATGTAAACATAAATAAAATTACAATTTTATATAATCAATGTTTATTTCACAATTTTCTGTTAAGCATAGATTGTAGATATCACGTTTCATTTATGCACACACGTCAATCCATACCAAACACTTGTAACACAGTTGTTACACATTTCTATACAAAAGTAACGTTGTTTATGGCATAATAGCGGTTAGTTTAATCGCATAGAAAAAAAATATATCAAACATATTTACACCTAAATACTTTTATTAGGTACATGAGTTTTTTTATATGAAAATGGTATAAAAATTACACTTTCATATATTACATACATGTCATAGTAATACAAATGCGGTCCATATCCTAACTGAAAAAATATAACAATAGTAAAAGCCACAATACTTCATATAAACAGTAACAGTCCTACATCCATTGATTATTATTATTCATTACATCATACAAAATGGGAAATTATCGCTCCAGGCACAGTCATTGATTCTTCGCGAGTACATCTAGAGGATTTCTACCTCGGAAGTACCTAATAACAAATAGCAATAATTATATAACACTATCAGAAAGGTGCAGTTACTCATGCTAATAAATATTTGCTCATATTACAAATACCGCGGAGTAATTCCTTTCAGGTAGGAATATGTTACGATTACACTCGACTTTAGTAAATAGTAGGTAGTAATTGGGCACCTAAATAAAATAAAGAATATATTATAAATTAGACGAAATCAATTAAAATAACACTTAATGTACATAAATAAATATAAATAACGTACATATGGCAAATATTTGGCTTTATATGTCGTATAGGTCCCGCGAAAGAGTATACCTGAAAAGAATTTTCTGGTTCCAATATTCAAGAATTATAATGTGTTCTAAACTAGTCAAAAGCAATATTTTGTGAACTAATAATAATCAAATAAAATCAGATACATAAATAAGTGGGTTTATGACAAAATATTGCTTTTTACATTAGAATAGACTTTATTTTAAAGCTCGTTGCCCATAGAGCTGTCATGAGTGAGATTCGAGTCCATGCTCGCGTTGTCAGAGTCTTGGCTTTGGTTTCCGCTGTAGTTTGCAGCTTCTTGTAGTCGCATCAACATATTTAACTGTAAATAAAAATACATTATGGAAATAAATCATCGCCTTACAATACCTATATATACATGCATACATAAACAAATACGTAAGATTTTCAAATTTTCAGTATTACCAGTGGATCTTGGTTGTTGTTCGTATTTGCATCTTGATTTGCCTCTTCAATACCAATTTCCTCAACTGTTATAGCTCGTAGCGTCTGTGAAACAAATTAAAATTTTATTTACTAAATGAATTTCTAAGGTTTTAGGGTTGCTGCAGCCATCAGAGGCTACCAACTTTAGTCCTTTCAAAAAATAAAATCTCAAGGGAAAAATTCCTTTATTTTTTAAAAAGAAACAAATCTACATTCAAAGATTTTCGTAAACTCGCAACTCGGGAAACGAACCGTCTAAAATCCGAAAAAATTACAACCTGTACTTTATGGTACTACATACCAATAATTTAAAAATCCCTCTAACAAAAATGGTAAATTAAATTAAAGGAAAACCATAAAATCTATAAATTCAATGGGATAAGAAGAAAGCACTTTTTTTACTAAAAGGTCCATCAAACTAATAAAAAAATCTATGAATGCAGATCTGTTATAGTTAGATTTGTGGTAGCAAGTATACTTACGTGAGAGTGATTAGGCTCTCTCCACGGGTAGGATGATTTGACGTGTTGCAGTGGATCCACGGCGGCGTGTCGACGTCGGCCGTACAGCGCGATACCTTCGCGGACTGCCTCCGACGCGTATGGAACTATACTGTAGTTCCAAACGTCCGCGAACCATGCCTATTGACAATACAATAAATAGGTACATTATAATAAAAATATATTATTTTAAATTTGTTTGAGGTGTTTTATAACTTTAGTACTTTGTTCGCCTGTCCTATTTTATTCTGGAACTCAAAAAATTGTTAAGCATAATAATTACAGAGTAATGGGAAAATGTTACAAGCGTGCAATGTTTATTTATGTACGATTTTAGGAACTGTGTAGGGTAGGCAAAAAAAAATGGATAACTAGGATTACCCATAGTTATTAACACGCTTTTAGTATTAGCTTCACTTGTTACTAACAAACAATGTAATGAAGAATCTTGAAAGTCGATTTTCAAGACTGTAAGTTTAGACAAGTACCTACCTACCTATTCAGACAATAATAATAATTACCTGACTAGCTTCCAAGTCCATAGGGCAGGCGAGGAAGAGCCTTGGGCCGACGGTGACGTCACTAGATGAGTGTGCCTCTAGGAACGCGTTGAGTGTCGACCACACGCCCGGCAACCACTCCAACACGGCCGCCAGCGCAGCCTCGCGCCGCCCTAAGCGAAGTTCTAAGGAGAATAGCTTGCGACGAAGGTACCTGTGGGTGTTATAACGTGACACATCAGGCTATCTATGTATTCGTTTTTTTCTAATGTTTCATTATTTACAAGTAAGAGTATTAATATAATTTATTTGAAATATTACTGGATTTGTTGTTTCGCAAACATTTTGATAGTTTACATACCTAGCTAAGAATCCTTTGACGGGTTCCATATGATTGGCCGTGAGAAGCCACCTGAAGTTATGGTGAAGTTGAAGATTTGTTGTGTTGCATGTCGCTTGGGACATTGTTCCTGTACAAACACATTTAAGATTCTTAAAAACATAATTAAGGATAAATATTGTATATTTTAAACTTAACAATGCATGGCTATTTTAGGCATCGTCTTGGAGTAGTATGAAATTTTGCCATTAAAAAGTAAATTTAATGTCTAGAAATCACTTCTAATTAAAAAATAAATATTAATTCATAGTAAAGGAAAAACTTAGCTTCTACTGAAACTAAGTACCTACACAACGTAAATTTTTTTTTTACAGTAAAAAAAATACAGGACAATTGCGAGTCTGATTCGTGCACCGAGGGTTCCGTAAAAAATATTTCCTATGTTTCTTTAAACTAAGACTTCTTATAGGTTTTCCTTTAAAATTCATTTATTTACGTTACACGGTGAGGTACGGAACCTGAGAAACTCCAACTCCATGACTAACCAATAATAACGGGCATGTTTCTGTTGTCAGGCGGCAGTAGTCCAGCGAAGGCGTCTCCGAGCGCCGAGGCGTGTTGCAGGTTGTCGAGTACTACCACGGAGGGCAGCGGCGCCTCCTCGCCCGCCGCCGCCGCGCCGCACTGATCCGCTATGTTGGCCAGGTACGCGCGGAGCTCGTTGCACGACTTACGGTCCACGCTGGAGTTTACATAACATTCTTACCATGTTTTTTTTTAGATACGGCTATCTGAGTCCAAATTAAATATTGTATCAAAGCCCGTAACCTATAGTAGGTATAAAAGTACTCTTTACCTAATAGTAAATACGATTGCCACAATTGTCTTACCACTTGCTGATTGTGCTTGTGTTCACAGCGTAGGTAATTAAATTTGTCCGCTTGTATGGAGTGCATAGGGACTATGGAAACCAGTTAACTAATTTTTTTTTTTTTTTTTTTTTTTTTGAAAGGACTAAAGTTGGTAGCCTCTGATGGCTGCTCCAACCTTACCGGACAATCGGCGAGCGCAGAGAGCTCTCAGCCGGGTAACATTTAGGTAACCACGCCTGAGGGCACCCCCGAGTGGGGTACGAACCTCGGCTCAGGGCGTTACCGGGGGAGGGGGAGGACTTTGTACGAGTTACGACTAATTGGGGGCGGTCGGATTACTAATGGCAGCTCGGGCCGCTTGAACGGGACGAGACTGACTGGGACGTCGCGGCGGTCCTCGCCGTCGAGGACGGTAGCGTAATCGGTTTTGTGTAGTGTGTTGTGTACTTTTACGGGCTTCGTCAGCTTCGATCTGAGCTAATGTTATGGGGTCATCCGGCTCGCTGAGGGCTTGCCTTGGTCTAAGGATACGGAGTATACGGGAGGGCGTGTACGTTGCGGCTTTCACTATAAGAGGGTTGCGGTGATTAACGGCGGTATTGAAAAATCTGCGTGAGGCGCGTTTTATAAATTGTTTTAACGTGGGGAGACCTAAATCAATGTGGAGATTTTCATTACGCATGTACCACGGAGCGCCCGTGGCTTTGCGCATGAAACGGTTTTGGATCACCTGAAGGCTATGGATCCGTGCAGGAGCTGCATGTGCGAACACAGTACTAGCATAGGTCATAATGGGGCGGATACACGTGGTATATAGTCTAACCTTGCTTTTGAGGGCAAGTTTAGACTTATGATTCAATAAAAAGTGGAGGCGCCCTAACACAAAGGCGGCGCGCGCGCGGACCGCTTTAATGTGGGCATCAAAGGTCAAACGATCATCGAGAATTACTCCGAGATATTTGGCTTGCCTTTCCCAGGGGATTGGTTCACCGAATAGAGTAACTGCCTTTGGAGGGGTGGGGGTACCTCGATGGTAGGGTCTGTAGAATAGGACCGCCTGGCTTTTGACAGGGTTGATTTCGATCCTCCATTTCCGAAACCAGGCGCCTAGGGCGTTAGCCGCGGTTTGGAGGTTCTTAACAATGACCGAGGGGGACTTACTAGAGCAGTAGACCGCGGTGTCGTCCGCAAAAAGAGCTAACTGCACTTTGTCGGTCTTTGGCATATCACTCGTGTAGAGTGAGAATAGCAAGGGAGATAGTACCGAGCCCTGAGGGACACCGGCACCGATGGGGTGAGGGGAGGAGAGTGCGCCTGGAATGCGATATCGAAAGTGGCGATTTGACAAATAATCTCGTAAGATAAGCACGAGTCTATGTGGAACACCTAAGGTGAATAGCTTAAAGATTAAGCCATTGTGCCACACTTTGTCAAACGCCTTCGCGACATCGAAGAATAAGACGCCTGTCATGTTACGCTCTTGGTACTGGGAAGAGATGTGTTCAACAATACGATGTACTTGTTGAACACAAGAATGTTTGGCTCGGAAGCCAAATTGTTCGTCAGGGATGAGATTATTGGCGTCGGCATATGTTTTGAGGCGGATATAGATCAGTCTCTCATACATCTTGCCCAAGACATTTAATAGACTTATGGGGCGGTAACTGGAGGGCTCGGACCTGGGTTTGCCGGGCTTATGGATTCCAATTACATGGGCCTCTTTCCACTGATGTGGAAAAATATTACAAGAGAGGGCAGCGTTAAATATGGATGTTAGCAGTATTATGAGGTGGGCGGGGAAGAGTTTGATCACTTTGTTAGTGATTTTGTCCGAGCCCGGGGCCTTCCGCGGGTGTAAGTTCCTGATGATCGATTTGACCTCGTCAGGGGTCGCGGGAGGAAGGGGGTCATCCTCTTCGCTGAGAGGGGGGGGTGGCAATGGGAGGGCGGCTCTCCGTTCAACTTCAGAGTTGACTTCGTCCAAATGACTCGGGTCTATCGGGAGGGTACTGGGCGTGCACTGAAACTCTAAGCTTTCAGCGAGGCATTCTGTTTTATCATCGTCATCGAAAGCGGGAGGGAGATTGGGCCTATTTAGTGGGGGCATGGGTGCTACCGTGTCCTTGGTAAGGGCACGAGAAAGCTGCCAAAAGGCTTGATGAGAGGGTCTAATGTCTGTAAGGGTCTGGTCCCAGCGGACCTGACGTAGCTCTTCAATGCGTGACTTGACGTCACGCTGGAGAGCACGCATACGAATGCGGTTGTCCTCTGAGGGGAAACTATCATAGGCGCGAATGGCGGCATTTTTCTGCCTCAACAAGTCACGTACGTCATCGGGCAAGCGCCAACGTTGATCGCTCTCCGCTGGCACTGTCCGTGAGCAATCGCTAATTAACGATTGCACGTGGCTAGTGAGTGAGTCAATTGCGCCGACAGCCTCATCAGCGGTGTTGAGGCTATCTGGGATCTGATCAAGGTGGACGGATGTGGTTGACTTGAGGCTTTCACTCAGTCTATTCCAATTTGTCACGACCTTTGTGGGAGGGGCTTGACCTGCATCTGGGGAACCTATGCGCCCTGCTAATTCTAGGATAACAGGTCGGTGGTCGGATGTAAGCTCGTGTAGCACTGTTACGTCATGCACACGTAGGTTTACATTGCGTAACAATGCCACATCGAGAATATCAGGTCTGTGTGTCAGTTGGTGGGGATAGTGCGTCGGGTCGAGGGGTGCGATAATATCTATATCTAGAGGGTCAAGGAGGGACTCTAATAGTCTACCTCTGGGGGAAGTTGAGTGACAGTTCCAGAGTACATTTTTCGCGTTTAGGTCACCTGCCAGAATTACAGAGTTACCTAGCGCGAAAATAGACTCTAGATCCGTTTTGAGTGGTGAATCATTACGGGAGGGAGATATATATGCTGATACTATAATTATAGGTTGGTGTCCTGTCATGCCAAGCCTACAAACCGATGCTTCAATGCACTGGAGGGAGGGAGGCGGATCCATGGGGGAGCAGTACAAGGACCTTTTGTAATAGATAAGGGTGCCTCCTAGGGCAGAGTCAATCCTATCATTGCGAACTACTTGGTAGTTTGCAATTTTAGGGTCCCTATGAGAAGGTTTGAGGAAAGTCTCTTGTATCAGAAGGACGTCAAGTTGATGGTTTCGCAGGAACTCTGCGATATCATCGCGTTGACCTTTAATGCCATTTGCATTATAGAATCCTACTTTGAGGGATCGGGGTTTAATTCTGCACGTTACGGTTGTATTATCCATTATGGTTTTACGCGGAAGTTGGAAAGGACTGTCACGATGCTTTGGAAGCGCATCGCGATGGAAGCGAGGGCACGACCGTTGCCCTCGTTCGCTCTGATCTGGGTCGCGAGGTCCCTAATTTCGTCGAGGTTTATTGCCTCAGCGAAGCGCTCCACTAGAGCGAAGTCCGGGTCTTCGATCAGTGGTAGTTTGGGTGTGTTTGCGCGACGGTTATTGGATGTTGTCGGGGGGGAACGTTTGGGTGGGGGAGAGGGAAGGAGAGGTTGCGTGGGTGCGGGGATGGATTTAGGGGGTGGGACAGTTGGGGGATTGACTGCTGGAGTTTGAGGCACTGAAGGTGCACTACTTAAAGCTGGAAAGTCCTTGTCATAGTTGACAAGTTTCCAGGGCGAGGATCTTTGCAGTTAACTAATTTACTGCATGTACCATTTATTTACTGATTAAAATAAAACGTAACTTACTTGAAAGTAGCGACAGCTTCGGAAGGATTCCCTCGCCTTTGCGTCCGTTGTACATAGAACTCGGCAAGCTTGGCCGCCAAGTACGACTTGCCGGTGCCACTCGGTCCGCAGAGAATCACTCGCCGGTGTTCCGATAGTAGTGAAACATATCTATTGACAACAAATAGCTATTTTATTACGAGTGTATTTTCTAGCGGAAAAAAGAAATGTAATCAGGAAAAATACAGGTTTTCCTCTTTAGGTACTAATTTACGACTCCTCATAAATTCAGCCTCAAAATATCTTTTGAACATAATAATAGAATAAGCTTTTGAAATTAGTCGAGACAGCTAAAATATTATCATATTTTCTTTTACACAAATTCCAAAACCAGTATCTTTTTGTTTGATAAATCGTATTACAATGCAACTATTCTGATTTTAAACAAAAATAGCTTTTAGTAAAAAAACGTTACTTACCTATATACAATATTTTTTGGTATAAGACTATCGAACGCCAAGCTGCCGACTCCTTGTAAGCAGATGTAGAGCGTGGTGACAGTGCCCACGATGTAGCCGCACGGCAATAACTCCGGGAACCCGATCTCTGGCCCTCGAGTCGCTTCACCCAAATGATACGACGTTATTGAATCCGTATTCAAACCCAAATTCGTACCCGGATCTATCCTAGACAGGTAATCCTTAAATGTCTTCCTAACTATATAATCTAAGTTCTGCCAAGTGGTCTTGCCAGATATATAAGTGTAAGCTATTGTGAATTCATTACAATTTATTGTCGAATCACTATTGTATACGTTTTTATACGAATTACTGTGCGCAGATTTATTGCTTTTGAGACTGTTGGTGTTGGATTTATTTATTTGCGGGTAGTCTTGAGTTTCTGTTTCGGGACTGTGGGTCTGCGACATCCTCGGGGATTCGAAACTCGATTGTTTCTCGAAGTGGTTGTAAGCGCTCGCTGATTGTTTGGCGTAGAATCTGCATTCGGACTCTGTGAGCGTGTCTTGAACCTCTTCAAAATATCTTTGGAATGTTTCTGGCTGTCCTAAATATACTGCTATGGCTATTTTTTTTCCATCTGTCGTATCTCCTTGACTATCCGCAACACCTACAAAGAATTATAACTTTAATTATACAATTACTGTTATTTTTAATAATATTTTTCTTGTAATCAACCTCACCGATATCCGAATAGCTTTCCCCAATAGCTAATTCCCTGCTCTTAGGTGGTGGTAATACAGTATTTATATCGTAGTCACCGCTAAGCCTTTCAGAAGCGTTCAGTCCGTTTGCGAATATATCACCGCCGCCGTTCAATGCCCCTAATAGCGTCTCGCTGTTTTCATTCAACTCACAAGTCGCCTTGTTTCCGTATATAGGCTCTCCCATACTCGATTTAGGCGAGCCTTTCTTGGAAAAGTCGATAGTAGGGGTTGATGATATGCAGTTAAAGTCTAGGTCTAGAGGTTGCGAGTGGATGTCTAATGCAGCCTGGAAGTTAAGGATTTGGTTTTAAATAAAAAATATAAGTGATGTGAAATTCTACTCATTGGAAAGTTCAGACGCCTAAAGAAGCTTATAAAGCATCGCAAAGCAATCAGAATACAATATTATAATTGAAAATAAATTACTCCATATTAAAGGATATGGACATGATTCATTTTTATCAGGACTCAAGTCTTAACGTTAAAGAAACAGACACGACTAATGAAAGAATATGTATTATAGAGTAGGTATCTAAATCACGATCTGCAACAATCTTGATGATCCAGCTCGAATATTACAGTACCTGATGCATGGTAGCTTGATCCGCAAGACTAAACCTTCTAGGGTCTTCAACTGCAGATCCACCAGTGCCTAAGGAGCTTTGGCTGCCAGCCAGCGATCGTGACGTCACCAACCGTTGCAGCCGTTCGTTATTTTGTTTCAAATTCAACATTTCATTCTGTAAAAAAAAATTGTTCAAATTAAAACTACTTCTAAACTACGTTTAAATACTTCTTATTCGGTAGTTAACTGTCACAATCAGAAAAGGTGACTAATCAAGACGATTAATTAATGTAATGCGTATTGGCTTTAGTAAGTAGGTATCTACTGTGTAAACAGTATGGAATCTTAATGCTTTCACACGTGAATTCATACTGAGAATTATAACTATTTATAGACTTTACCTATATCTTTACATTTGATTAGTATATAATCATCATATCAGCCGAAAGACGTCCACTGCTGGACATAGGCCTCCCCCAAGGATCTCCACGCTAGCCGGTCTTACGCTACCCGCATCCAGCAGTTTCCCGCGACCCTCGAGAGGATCTTCGGTCTACCTTGTGGGACCTATCCAACCTATCTATTGGTATATTTATGTTCTTAAATTGTCGTATTATTTATCAGAAAATTAAACTAGAGTATAGTATCTTGCATCCAGAAAATACCATATAAATAAAATTATTCCGTTTCTTGTTATATTCATGTCTGTTTGGGTTTAATTATCTAATATAAGTATATATTAACAAAAAAGGGAGTACCTAAATAACTACTCACAGACAAAGGTCAAAATTTCGTAAAACCCAAGCCTAATATAAAAAAGTTAAATATTTTACGAGCAACTTTCGATAGTTTCACACTAAACATGTCACAGTGGTGCCAATTCTGTTGTTTACGAACTTAACTAATATTAGACAAGTCACCTCTCTTTCATTTTAACCTTATTGAAAAAAGATTGAACATTTTTAATCCTGTCAGTTTAATCCATACCGTCGTAATGTACGGGTAAATAGTCGTGACCAATAAAGATCGCGCTTAAATTCACGTTGAAATGTGTGATCGGATTAAACTGACAGGACTAAAATATCTTACATCCCTTTCTTATATTTCTTTCCTTTCTTATTTAGAAAGAGATATAGTGAGATTAAATTTATTTAGTTCGTAAACAACAGAATCGGCACCAGTGATTTAAGTTCTTGGTAGGTACCGTACAATTGAGTAAAAAAAACTTACCCTCATTTTGATGACTGTGTCTTTCAGACTTTCTAGTTGATGAGCTGAACTGAGGGCTTCTAATCTAATATCGGTTAGCACCAGATCCTTCTCCCGCAGTTGTCTCTTCAGTTCGTCAACTAAGCCCGTATCGTCTGGTTTATCTAAGAAGAAAACAACATTTTATTGCCACTCTGATTTCAAGCTTATAATAAGGATGTTTAATTTCATAATTAATTGCCCATTGCCAAGTACAGATTTGACGATTTCACCCGTTAGTGTACAGGGGCGAGAATCTTATCATCCCTATGCTTATTTAGCTACATTGTTTAATTTTACTTCAATCTAAATTAAGTTGTCTAATGAATATTTTATACCATATCGAAATCAAAATGTTATAGTTCAGAGCTTCAGAAGTAGGTCACATTCAGCTCATCTAGCTGTTAGTCTATTTATACACGAGATGGAGATGAGATCTACATACTCGTATAATATTCATGTTCAATGTTTAGTTTTAGGAGGCTGTATTACCAGTACTTTTGTAACTTTTAACGATTTTAATATTATTAATAATAAATAGGTATTTTATTTCTTTATGTAATCAACTAATTTAAAAAATTCAAACTTGATATAGATGTGTCACTTGGCTAATAGTTTTACAGTAAATCAGTTACCATTTTATATTATGAGGCTTGTTCACTTACTTATTTGTATTTAGGTACTTTGTTTACAAAAACGTTCGCTTACATTAACGAGTTTACTTTGAAATATTGACCTAAGTATCTAAAAGTACACTGAAATTAAACGAGGTGCCAATCTCGAACATAAATATTTATGAAAACAAGACACCACATTGTTTTAGAGTACGTAAATAACTCGTTACAAAGGTTTCACTCAAGCCAATTCAGCGCAAAGTGTCCATTGTTTGCACAAGTTATTCGTCTCACCTTTGGTCTGATCCTCGGCGTTGGCCGGGGGGCACGGCTTGTCCTTAGTGTCGAGTGTCTCGTGAGAATGTTCTAGACTGTTCTCGTTGCTTCCCTCGCGAATAGTGTGCGGGTCGTCGTAGTGGTGCGAGCCGGACGAGCTGTCTTGCGAAGACAGTTGCCCGAGGGATGAGTGCTTCGCCGTCTTCGATATCTTCGCGTTCCGTGAGAATGCTTTCGTGAATGACGAACGCAGCTAAGAGAAAAAAACATAAATCTAATTAATATTTTGATTCTCTACTTTCTAAGTTTTCAGAAACGGATCACTTGGGAGTCCAGCAGAAAACTTATTAATATACTAAAACCAATGCTACTAAATGAACTAATAAAAAGATGGCAAAAAAATTACCCTACTAAATTCTTACATTAAGTATATAGCACACCGACACTTAATACTTGCGTTTAGACTTTAGAATTCAGATAATTATGTATCAAATAGGTTCTGAAAAATTGAAAAAATCACCATCTAGTTTTGAGCTATATTCATAACAGCTTTGTAAAAACTATATTGATTTCCAAGACTTGACGTTGGGTAATGAATCGTAATGATATATTACTAACAAATTAATTAACCGAATGATTAATTACTTTGCTAACATAATCAACAGGTGTAATAATGTGATACGGTATACGCCTCCGTAGGCTAACGCTAACTGCTCAGTAACGAGAACAAATTACCTATTAAAAACAATGACGGTTTTTTTCATGTTAGCTGGTACAATTTACACTTGCCTTACGAAACAACGCTCTATATTCTGAATAGTGCCTAACTGCCTAAAGCAAGTTTTCTGTTGTAATGTAAATAGTGTATTTTGCTTTTATAGAGGTATTGAGGCCAACTTTCTTATTTACATTTATTTGGTTCCTACGCAGCAAATTGCATCTTGTACTGGCTGTACCAGTCTCAACTGAATATTCCTTATTTTGTAAGATTTGTGGCATATTTGCACCATATTTAGTCTTTATGACGTTAAGTCACGAAAGCTTTGAAAGAAATTATAGCTAACACTTTAAATGGATGTGGACCATCTGTTTACCAGACACGTTTAAATAAATCCTTTCACATAGAAATAGGATACACAAATGTGTTACATAGACTCTACACAATATTTAAGAAATTAAGCCGCGTAAAGATCATAATGGATTTTGTAAAGATGATAATGGATTTCATTGAAATAGCTCCCATTTTTTTAATTTGTTTTTCACCGTCAAAGTTAATCATAATTATGAGTACAATAAAATTCGCCCTGAGAATTTGGACGGTGATTAAATAATCACCCAGTATTTAGGTCTCATTAACGTTACTGAATGAGTCTACGTTAGTTAGACCCTTCAGACCTCCTGGGAAATTCATACATAAAAGAAAATTCAGAAATTAAGAGCTGATAACCATTTTCTTACACGATTCAAATGAGACAGCCGTTCCCTTCTTGAAAATAAGGAAGGAAACATAGTTCAGGATCAATATTAAGAGTGGACACGATTTTTACAACCAAATTAGATCAAGTTACCTAATAGCAACGTCCGAAGCCGTATTACAGTAGCCTGCTACTGGCCGCGATTTCGTGACCTTTCTAGATTTAAGGTAATTTAAAAATATTTGAATATTCTTGAGTAATAATACTTTAGACGTAAATAAGGTATTAATTATTTTGCCCTTCTGGCTTACCCTAATAGTGCACCCCCACATTGTATTAATTACACCTCGATCCAGACACGGAGCAAATTTAAAAAGTAATGATGAGTAATCATCACATGAGTAATCAATATATCAATCAAATTTTATTTGTTTTCTTTGCGATCTACAATAATAATTACTATTATAAATTACCCAATACATACGATAATACGAAAGATTTAATTAATAAACATACCCATCCCTTCTTCTTATGTTTTTTATCATGAGGTACTGAGGATCCACTACTGAGACTGTTGATGCTAGAGACGCTGTCGGTGGAGAGATGTCTCGTGATAGCTCCGTTGCCGGTTTGTGCGTTGCGCTGCGGCGAAGATTGCTGCGTTTGTGAGTTTGGTGGTTCTTGCTACAAATATATTTATACTCGTAAGTCATTCTGGTATACTTTTGGATTATTAAAATTACAATGTAGGGCATGGTAATTTAAAATTCAGGACAGATTGCATTAATAAAAAATAAACTTTTGTGTATCATAAATTCTTGAAATTCTGTTATCCGGACCTAATCGTTCGATCTGTTAGTTATGATGTAACGATAAAAAAATCTAATATTCTTTAGACGTCTATAGAAATAAATGCCATTAATAACTATACTTGGTATTTCTTTTAAAACTAGTTCATCATTCGTTAGTCATATTCAATTGAAAGAACACGGATAAATAAGTCAATGATAGAGCTTCGAATATCGATTGAACAAAGCATATGACGTGATTAGATTCAATATAACCATGTGGGTAGATAAATTGTTAATATTTCAAACGTATTACATTTGTCGTTAGTTATGTATAAGCGCAGTAATAGTAATTTCATTACTTATGTACATAAATTACATAGAAACGTACCGTATCATTGGTAACATGTGATGGAAGCAAGTATGTCAGTCATGTCACTTGTCGATTCTCACTGAGTATTAAATGTGGAACGGGGACGGATCTATTGATGTTCAATTTAATGCAAATGCGGCTGCCATGTCCCCACCTTATTTGATATTGCTTATTGGACCACAACATTCAATTCAAGGGGTTATCTACATGGTCATAATGAAGACAATATTAGTAAAAACTTTAATGCACTTGATCTCGTTGCAACGTCTAATGGTTCGCATAATGATTGATGGCTCATCGCATTGACCGACATATCAGTATTTCCGCACTAGAATACATAATTAAGATATTATGTAGATGTAATCGTTGTCCATCTGAAAAGTATGTTATATGAATTAATAATAAATTACCTTGATGTGTTTTGCGCAGTTTGCTAAGAACGTCTTATGTTCCGGTCAACTTACGTTACTCTACTATTAATTTATATTGCAGGCAAAGTAATGTGAAGAGAGAACCACTAATAAGGTATTAAATAAAAAGGTTATAGGTATTCACATATTGTTTCACATATTGTAAGCAATCATATACGTTCATAGAATGTCTATTTACCTGACCAGTGATATTGACATCTGCCCTGATGCCCATAGACTGCATGTGAGCCGTCGTAAGACCAGCCTGGATCGATTGCTTCCGAAGCAACTCGATCGTCTGTCGCAACTCCGTTAACTCAGAGTCCTGAACAAAAAATAACATGTTTTAGATTGGAGAGTACAAGCAGCCTCGAGTCGGAGATTGAGTCCTCTTTGATAAAACGATGGGAACGAAAAATAAATAAAAGAAAGTTATTTGCATCCGTTCGAACTGGTTACTGTCCCAAACATACTGTCGAAGCTTTAGTATTTGTAGCAATATTTATAGTATTAATAATGTTAAAGCCGAGAAATTTGTGATACTACTTTTAATGCGCTATAAATTCAATTTACCTTTTTTGAAAGTATCCAATTGAAAATAAACTGCAGGTAAGCACTTAAACATACATAAATTGAACTGAAAGGATGCCCTGGTGAGTTTACGATAGAAATCCAGTAACGTGTTTTAGTACCTTTCTCTCGGCGGTGGCAGTGAGCTGATGTAGTCGCTGCGTCATATTCGATAGACTCTGTTCAAAGGCAGAGACCACATGTGCCTGTAACAAAAAAAAAATACATGCTGTAGGAATTGTAAAATAATGGTATAAATTGCTATCTGCGCTCGGAGTTCTACGTAACATTCATGCCATACCTACTTAGCTAGCAACTGAACACTCAGATTATCTGAACGAATTGGGGGATTGTAAAATAAAAACTAAGTAACACACAAACAAAGCATTATATGAATATATAATATTGTAAAAGTTACAGACTTATTAGAAAACTGAAATATAAATAGATATTTATCTACATTAATGACTCTATCTTTAGCTATCTAATGTATGATTTTAACCTAACGTAGGAACAACTTTTCCGTAGAAAATTGAGCTTTTAGTGAAGTATTGCTGTATAATGTAAATGCACATTACAACTTCCCTTACGACTGGTCGGTCGACATAACTGTAATTTCTATTCATTTCAGTAATCAGAGATGACCACAGGGCGACACACATTTCTCTACAACACTTCGGTTAGTCGCGGATTGAGATTATCACGTATCCACCTTGACGTGGACGTCCTGCCTCGATAATGACTCGAATTGCTTTCGAGTTCATATGGACCGGTTACCGGCTACCTTGACGACATAATAATTACCTTACCGACATATTACTTACATCACATTTTATAATAGTAAAGTTATTATAAACGATATTCATAAACATATTTTGTACTTTTATGAACTGTAAATATGAGTCATCGAAATAAATTGCTTTATAGGCCGGTAATAATGGACGTGGGTGTTGGCTGGACACGGGACCCTTTGTTTGCTGCGTCACAGGAACGCACTCAGCAAAATTAAATTGGGGGTAACGGCCCCTAAGTAAAATATAGCTAGGATATTACACCTAGTAAATTGAATTAAAAACGTTTCCATTACTTTCCGTACGTGTTTTGAATAAAGAGCAACCATTAAAATAAAACAAAACTTTTAATAGCGTAATTCACCTGCTCGAACGCATGCTGCTTAGCCAATTATGGTGTCCGAGCGTCATTGATAGATCTCCAGGCAGGACACCTTTTGCACGTGCCGAACTAAATGGTTTCAGTCAAGTATGTGGGTATGTAGTGACTACAGTTTTTTCATAATTTGGGTTCCTTGTGAATTCACAACATATTGTTTTTATTAAATTTTAAACAATATATTTTTTATTTCAATCTGCCGATGTTAAAGTAAGTAGAACGTACATAAGAAAGAATAATTTGGGAATTTATCTTTCCACCCGTTACAAATTTTAATATTAGGTAATTGGGATTTATGAAATTTCAGTTCATAGACGAATTTCTCAAAACGTATACATTCCATATTATTAACATTGATAACAATGATTCTCCGTACAGCTTTGGTATCAGAGGGGTACTTCCACTTTTATTACAAGCTGCTTTGGTCGAGAGCATGGGTACTACAGGCTATTTCTATATAGTTGCAATTACGGAACCCCACACGTGGATTGCAAGGACAGGTGCCATATAATTATTAATCACCAGCTGCGGAAACAGCCGCGCTTTAAGAGCGTAATGACACCATCAAATATCCCTATTTCTCAACAAAGAAATAATTATGCCTTATGTCCATTCTTACCTACAATTAGGTTGAATTCATTATTTAAGGAATTGGCGCTGGAATATTTTGTAGGATCTCTACTCTATCAAGAAATTTTCAATTTTCATTCAATATCTACCTATTTGAAATCTTAACCAGTGCGTTGTGATGGATTTTCTCAGGTTTAGTTAATCATCATTATTAGATCATTTTCATATATTTATCTTTGAAGATATAAAAAGACGAAGTAATAAACATGATAAATTGCTAGACACAGCAATAACCATAGTGATTATGTTAAAAACTATCAATTATTATCTAATATCCATCAACGTTTTGAGAACGTTGCCCCTTACATTTAATTTGGAGGATGGCCAAGTAGCGTTAGTTAAATAGAATATTTATATAACAATTTATTACTAAGTGTCCAAAAATTATCTCAATAAAAGCATTTACTTCAATTAGGTGCAGTTGCAATTTCAGCAACAAGATGTTTCCGTCCCTTGAATAATAATTGCAATGTACTCAATTTATAAGCGAAAATGCGAAAATGTAGCTCGTTCTATTAAAAATATCATGTAAGATTAGAGTTCCTACGTTAGTTATTTTATATTTTGTTTTGGAGGCGATTCCCGTTTTTTTAATTAATATATTTTTGGTGTTATGGGATTTTTTTGGGATGATATCCTAGGAACTATCGAAAGTAAAATTAAGGTAGTAGTCCTCAACTTCTGTTTAATGGAAAAAAAATACCTCAGTTTTTAATCAAGGTATCATAACGTGAGAAGAAAAATCTGAAGTAGCTGCAGCGCATAAATATTAATATTTCCATATTTTTGGCAGTAACTTCAATAAAAACTGATAAGAAAATTGGAATCAAGTAAGTAGGTGTAACATGTTTATATTTATGAGTATACCACCCACAGAATTATTACGAGACATTGCTAAAGTATTCTATACGAGACAGATTATTTGTTCAAGTGCACTCTTCCTTATTTGGTTGGTTCGTATCGGTGTAGCACTTCTACTATACATAGTTTCCACTGTCAATTTATGTACCTTCACAACACGCCTGAATAACTATACCTACTGTACGAGATGACAATAATATTAATAGTGCTTTAAGTTCTATTGACACAGATGTTCCGTTACGAATTGCGGCTTTATTATTATCAGATTACCTATTGATATAATGCAGGTTCACATTTAAATGATCAAGGTTAGCTATTATTGTGATCGTAAAGAGCAATATTGAAAAGGATATTTATTAAAATGAAACAAAGTAAATTCGCCAAATACGTTTGCTATGCAGAAATATTTTGAAATGGTATTTTAGACCCAATTTTAAGGACAGTGTGCATAGTTATCAGTGTCTACGAAATGTATATGAATTAGCTATTAAGTAATAACAATTAAGACAAGTAATAAATTAATAACTACAAAGTAATAAATTCACTATATTTAATGAAAAATAAAATACATACCTACACATAAAGATAGTGTATGTTTTCTGACAACAATGATGATACCTATAAAACAAGTCCTGCAAGAAATGCTAAAAGCGGATGCGGCTGTATTAGGAAAGTGTGCCGTTGAGCAGTGGCTCGCAGTCGCACCATTTGGCGGACAATATCAGAGGCTGCGTCCAAGTCACTTGGGATGATAATTATCTCAAGTTCGATCTCAATATACTTATATGTCATGCTTATACCTCCTCACAACTGTGTTAATGAGCAGCAATAAGCCAGACAAGAGTAGTTCTAGTTATACCAGCCACTACAACTCTTCACAACCTGTACCGATATATCTTGATAAAATAAGCAATAATTATTAAGCTCCCTATACCTGTTGTCCCTAACAAAAGTTTCCAGTTTTTAGAAATCACACAATCAAGTTTTACTACTGAAAATGAATAAACATCGGGAAGTTAATCAACTTACCAATCTATAACTCTACTAATAATAAAGCTGAAGAGTTTGTTTGAACGCCATAATCTCCGGAGATGCTGGTTCAATTTGAAAAATTCTTTCACTATTAGGAAACTACATTATCCCTAAATTATAGATAAATGAACGTATATTAGGTTTAAATAAAATCTTTAAATAACATGTTTATTTTATTTTACATTTAGTGACAATCCTGACACGTTTGCGTGCGACACCGTAAGTACTTACTCGGGTGGCGGCATTGTCCGACATCAACGCGATGCCACACTGTAGGGAGAATAGAGTTAAACTGTGGTACTTACCGAGACAGAGAATTGGAGGTCCATCTATCACCCACGCACGCCATGACAACATAAAATATTGCGTAAAAGAAATAAGATCTACAAACAATGGTATTTTATCAAGGGAATTGCAAAACTACAAGATTGCCTTCTGGTTAAGGTACCGTTATATATATCGTTGAAGGGATGGACAAAAAGATCAGTAGGTATTGACTGCTGTTATAATCCAGCGATAGAATCCCATCAACGATATCACTTTTAGATATTTCGAACAATAAGCTTTGTCCAAAGCAAAGATTTGCTCACGTTAGCGCAGCCTGTATAAACTACTACTACCGAACTAGAGAAATGTTCTGTGATATCTCTGTATCGCGCGATTTTATAAATATTAAATACTCACTATACAACAAAAATGCTGCGTATCATTATGTAGGTAATAAGATTGTTTCATTTTTTCTATCGTGGGAAAGAACGTTTTATAATCTGATAAATCATTGAATGGGATTTCATAGGGACGAATAAGTCAACACCTGACCATTAAAACGTAAGGTTGCCCCTTTTTTTGAAGTCAGGTAATATTTTATGGAATTGGGCACGTTATCGTTTGCGAGCTGAGGGGTAAAACCAAAAAATGTGTAACAAAAATCATAGATAAGATGGATCTAACAATCATAGATATTAATAGAATGACACCAAATAGTTGTCAAAATCAAAATATGCTGTCACTTACACTATTGTAATCAGCAAGTAATCAGGTAAGCCTAGAATCGAGCGATTTCGTACACTTTTGTTCCAAATCGGAAGAAAAATATAATTTATATCCATGTCTTTTTTTTAAGTATTTATTCATCTCCAACAACAATGGTCCACAAAACAAATCTATTTTTTTTTAATATTTGTATCTATATGTACCAATAAATATTCAGAAAAGTATATACTTTGTTAGAAAGCGGATCTAATGTACAGTTCGATTACATGTCACAAAAACTAGGTACTACTAAGTGACATTATGAACCATAAACCATGATTTACATAAACAAGAAATGTGTTTATTCTTTAAACAAATACAGGTTCTTTAAACAAATACAGGTTGAAATATTTTACTAAATATTTCAATAGGTTGTCTCACAAAACATTTCCTGATAAGTAGACGTTAAGGGAATTTTAACAGTAGGTACACCCTAGCTACCCTACATCAGGTGAACACGGCATGTCACCCATTAATATTCTCCCCTAACTGATGTACCAAACGACACGTAACTTTCATTGCAATCAATTATACCATTAAATAAAAGACAGGGGAACGAAAACCGCGCCTTAAATGAAAATTAACGTGAACGCTATAGAAAGCGATTTGCGTGGCCAAGTCTCGCTAACATGTATAGAAAAGTACAGAAAACACCTACATAAACATTGATTGTATTATTTCTCGCCTCATTGAGATCTACTATATCGCGGTATTTGAGGACGTAGATAACGACCTAGTGGATATCATCTTCATTATAAGTGCATGTCTTGAGTTATTATGAATGAATTTTACATAGTAGTAGTAGTAGATTTTGATTAAGTATAATTTAACGTAAGTTACCTGTGAAATTATTGGTTGTAATTTACCTATTTTGTAAAAAATAATTTACCTACGTCACAATTCAGTATATTGCAGTATGTAAATTGTAATTTAAATTATTTTACTCACCTCTTCTAATATTGGACAGCTTTTATAACGGGATTTCTTGATTGCTAATTCCCACCATGGAACCGGTGGTTTTGCTCGGAGAATAGTTTGACATCCAATTTTAGAGTCTTGCGATTCGTACAAAGTTCCTAGAGTCCTCGACGATGATTGGGACGGTGATTGTTCAGTATCCTCATCAGTTGGTATTCCAGTAACACACTCGCAACATTTATGAGGTCTTCTTGCAATTGTTTGAGGTCTAAAGTCAGCGCTGAATGAATGCCTGTAGTTAAGTCGTTTCGAAAACCCGTTTGTTTCGCTTATAGATCTTTTGAAATTGTTTCTATTATTTTGCAAAGGCATTCGCGGTATTTGTTGCACTACACTGAGAATACAAGGCGAACCATTGAAACCCGTAAGATCACCGTCAAGAGGAGTATTGGGTTCAGAATGATATCCCATTCTGTTTCTCTGTAAGCTTCCGTATAACTGATTCTCTTTAATACTTGGTGTCTTAAGATCAATAAATTTAGGCCGTCGCAAATTTAATGTAGCATATTTTTGGGGTGATCTATGAAACTTTGACTTATTTGGTAAATCTTTTAATACATCTTCCGTGTCCGTGGATGGTATTGTGGAATTGTCACTATAACTCGATATAGGCCTGTCGTTATCGGTGAGGTATGAGGAGGATTCCGAGCAATTATCTCGATCGCTAAGACTCCTTCTACAGTCGACTGACGAGCCAGTAATGTCCGTTCGCATGGAATGCTGTTCCACGCCGTCCTGGATTGCTACGTGCTGCTCATACGACTGCCGCTCGCCGTTACTTAGGTTCACGATTCCATTTTTTTCGTTATATCTTATGTCCTGCTCCCCCGGCAAATCCAAGCTTTTCAACCTTCTACGAGGCTTCGTATCTATAGAATCATAATGAATTTCTTGCTTACCGTTAACATATTTCACTGGGGAACTACTCTTCGAATGCGGCGGAGATACTTTGGCATATATAGGTTCCGTAAAGCTAAGTCTTGCAGATTTATCTACGTATGGATTATTTGAAGATACATTAGCTACATACTGCACTCCCAAATTACTATCTAGAAAGTTATTCTTGGGTGTTCTATGTAATGTGAAATATTCTGAATGCCTCTGAGGTAGGTTAACACTTTGATTTGGTTCAACTAAGTTTCTAATCTTGATTCGACTCCGCGGTGCACGGATAGTAGCAAACCCATCATGGATTGGAGAGCCATGATAAGTCGCCGAAGTAGTCACCGCCATGTCTATTATATTTCTCATGACACAACCCCAAGCATTTTGAAGGTTTGTTTAAAGACACTAATCAAATAGTTCTGCTATATATCACGAACAATTTCGAGATATTATTCAAATAACTACACATAATGAAGTAAAATGGGCACTGCACATTCTCCACTCTATTACCTGGAAAGCGTTAAATTGTAAAATATAGCTTGAACTTCGCGTTTAGCGAGACGTGGCACTAACGTTGCTATAATGTATGTGATAGTAACGGGTACGTAATGGAAAACATTGATAGTAGAAACTTTGAAGACTTTGAACGAACTTTTAAAGGCATGCAAGCTGTTAAACATGTATAAAAATAATTATTTTTTTAGTCCTGAAAGTAAACTCAGATTGTTACTGAGACACTTGACCCTTTTAAAGATATAAGGAAACTTTAGATTATGTTTATTTTTATCCCAACTCGATATGCGTTCCTATCCACTTGACAACTCTACATTACAGATAGATCAGCCTAAGATTGTTCGATTAAAGCAGTAGGGTTATTTCGTTATTTAAAGAATACATAATGGACTTCTCGTTAACCCAATGAATAAAGGAAGTTACATGGTAAGTATATTACATAATTATTTACAATAATAATGTAAAGTTTGAGGAGCGGATGATCTAGCAACATTTAAGAAAGATTTTTCCAGTAGTGAACATAGGATGATGATGAATCTTCGAGAGTGGTTATACTTAATATTGTATACGAAATTTTGCTAAAATTATACACGAAATATTTAAGTAAATATAAATATGACCATGTAGTATTTCTCACCGTTTTATTTCTCGATGACCGTTCTGCGTTCGCGCAAAAGGTTGACACGGTTTTGTATGGTATGACTCACTTCGTCTCATGTTACTAACTATACTTTATATTTTACGTTTATTGGCTCTAAAGTCGTCAAGATACACGCAAGGCTTTCTGAAATTCAAGGTCTCACGTTTTAAGTTTGGACCACATAGATAAATGTCAGATTTGTTAGGTTCATTGTAAGTCAACTTAATTATTATCCAGCATGTGTTGTGTGTTGTAATCATAAATTGAGCTGAGCGATAAAATGAGAGAGATACTTCTAGCAAAAATAATATAAAATAAATAAGTTAATATCATCACAAAACTAACTGGCTAATCATGATAGTTGAAAAACAATCATGTTAACTTAGCCAACATTTGAAAAATAAATGACATGTTGTGCGATGATTTATCGGCCACAAGCTAACTCATAAAACCGGGAGTTACGAGGGCTGCATTATTCATCTTTACCGTACAATAGGTACGTACCCGGCTCGCGGTGTATACAGGTCAATGCATAAATTAGAGACGTGATCAATGACCATAGCCAGCAATCGATCAACGGTGAAACATTCAATATTTTAAACACATAGAAATATTGCACTGTATCTCTATAACTATCTAACTTTGGCATCACTGCTTTCTGCAAAGCTTTCATTTCTGACGTCAAAGGATCCATCCTATCTAGTTTTCAAGAACGAGGGATATTTTTATCTGTACAAACATGCATATTAAGATTTCATTTTTGAGTTCGTTCTATAGGTATATGTATTTTTCTATAAAAGTGTTTCCACTCTAGATTCCTAAACTAGTTATTGAAACTGGTAAGGTGCTTTGTTCGTGCTAGTACAAGCAATAATTCAAACAATGGTAGGTCATGTCGTTATACGAGTTAAGTCATAAATAATGTGAGGAGGGCGTTCGCAGGGATCGCGAGCACCAATCGAACAATCAAACGTCTCGGAGGGGAGATCGGGAACAAGCCCTTTGGGTTTGCTTCTACTACTGTCTTCACAACATTTCTCAAACTGTAGTAACGCAATATCAATATTTTTTGAATATTGAAAATAAACTACCCATGGTTACAATATCTTCATGTTATATTATGTTTAAATAGCAAGCTGCCTGCAGCTTATACCCTCCAAACTTGAGGGACTACCGATCATTACAAAAAAAAGGTTTTGTACTCTATTTTGAGGGCCACTGACAGGTTGCAAGGGGAACCAAGATAGAACATTCTGTTTATATACTTTTCTCTCTCGCTCTTATGCAGTGTATGCGTATCCGTACGAGAATCAACGACCTGCGTTGTGATGTAGCATGGCTGTAGCCTTTCCTAACCGATGTCGTAGTAGCAGTGTGCGTACACGACAATATTTTAATTTCACGGTCATTTCGTAACATTTCAATAACCCTGGTATTCAGAGGCT
Organism: Tethea ocularis; assembly: GCA_963555595.1. Classification (NCBI taxonomy): domain Eukaryota; kingdom Metazoa; phylum Arthropoda; class Insecta; order Lepidoptera; family Drepanidae; genus Tethea; species Tethea ocularis. The sequence continues at coordinate 8,628,283 of OY741960.1, read as the reverse complement.
GCCGTTTGTAAATAAACTTCAATAATGCAAGTTGATTATGTTGAACATTATTATTGATTACGCAGTATTTTTATCGATAAAGGTGCAATCATCTCATTTATCCATGTTATTTTAGCTAATGTAATTAGAGCTAGACAATCTTGTGGCTCCTAACTTATAATAGGTACTTTGATTTTAATAACATTTATCACATGAAAATATTAACATAGATTTATTTCACGTTTATTTATGTCAAAGAGCTCAAAGTGTATGCGTAGTAGGTACCGACACGGAAACACGTGTTCTAAAGAGATCACGACCCTAACGGTTTTATTTGTTTCTCATAGGAAGCTCGGTCGATCATATGAGAATCGATTGTTTAGAGAAGTAATAACTCTGCAATTATTAACAGTACTCGAACAGCATATCGATGCTTCTAAGGAAAACGATAACGTAGGAATCGTATGACCTAAATAACATATAGTTGTGTGGAAACTGGCTGTTGACTGAAATTTAGGCACAAGTCGACTAACTGTAACTACGTCTACAGAATAGGGTAGTTGACTGACATATCAAATCAGCTACTTTTTAATAAATGTCAAGACGATCGTTTATAAGGAATTTTGTATGAAACATTACACTATGACGTCATAGTTTCATAGCATCAAATCATATACTCTTAGTGGTTCCACTGGTAATTAAAAATCATAAAAAGCATTAAATGTACAACATATTTGTTATTTCCACGTGTTTTTAGATGTTTTATGCATTGGTTAGTGTTTTGTCATTTATTTTTGACAGTGCCAACTCCTAGCTGTATTTGCAATAGGGTATTGCAAATACAGCTAGGATGATTACAAATAGCTAATTAAAAACATTGTTAAAATGTATAAAATGCATAGATATGGCAGTTTAAAGTTTATCTCATCCTACTAATATTATAAATGTAAAAGTTTGTAAGGATGTATGGATGTTTGTTACTTTTTCACGTAAAAACTACAGAACGGATTAAGATGAAACTTGGCACATAGATAGATCATACCATGAAATAACATATAGGCTACTTTTTATCCCAGGAAAACATTAGATCCCACGGGAACGCGTTTGAAACCGCGGGGCGGAAGCTAGTATACATATAAATTACGTAATTTATTTTATGAATGTTTTTTAATTTATAAAATGAGAATGGCAGATAATACATAAGCATAAACTGCGTTCCCAAGCCAAATAAATATGTGAACACCATCTAAACATTCTTCGTATCACGCATTTGATACTTACTGGTATAATAAGCAATACTCTCGTTCTCGGGCCGCGGGTACCTATTTCTTACCGAGCGAGTCACTCATCTAGTGTAATTTAAGACAATTTCACATCCAAAGCACAGAATAAATAATAGTACTATGACCAAAGTCCACATTAAAGGGCCTAATAATAACCGTATAATATACCTGTTGTTATTGCGTAGCTCGAGGGCTTCTGTCTAAATTACTCTACTATTAATAAAAAAAACTAACTACATAATATCTTTTACAGATTATTTCCTCTGAGTACGACAATAACCTTTACAAAGATAACCTTCAGCTATCTACCAAGGAAATATGATGTGTATCAGAGTAGCGAAGTATAAAACCCCGCAGAATAACTTGATCTATGCTTAGGTAGTAGAAAGTATATTGGACAGGTTTTCGTACGTATAAATTAATAATTTACATTGGCGCTACGTTATGTAACATAGTCGTTGATACAAACAGGAATGTTAGACGTAAGGTTATGGACACGTATAAACTTATACTTAATTTTTTAATATTTGCAGAACGGCACTAACTATTATAGTTTGTATAATCTGAGGTATTTAATAATTTTAGTGTTTGAAATAAATTGATCGTAAATCTTCGTGAATGATACGTAAAAAGGATTACGAACAACAATAACTTGGTATTAGCAGCGATGATCTCAACTGTACGAAGATGTAATCCTAATAATAAGTATGTTTAGCAAATAACAAGTGTGAATTTCGAAAACGTGTCCTTTAAATTTCTTAAATTGATACAACAAAAATAACGATTTTACATACTAACAGTGAAATTGATCGAATACCTAACTAATTTATTAATTTCATTTTACTGATTTAAGGGTTAAGGTAACATAAATGGGAAAAGGAAATGGCTGTAATGAAGAAAGTAATCATAATAAATTTACAATAAACATTGAGGGCAAAGTTTTATAGTAGGTCGGCGTCGGCCATAGATACCTATCATTGCTATACGTAAAGATTCAACGTTCGAGCATCGGTTCGAAGTGAAGGCTCATGGGGAGCATCTGTTGCGCACATGGCCCAGTAGCAAGGCGGTATAAAAGCACACTTGATGGGAAGACACTCGATACCTACCTATAGACATGAGGTGAACACCGAGAGCTGCGTCATCTGCGTGTATTTTTTTAATAAGTGCCTGAAAATGCGGTCAAGGAACTGCATGATGGATTATGGAACTATTTTACACAAAATATTGCGAGAACACTAGTTTGTAATCTTGTTAATTAGGTTTAGTTAAGGATTAAAAAAATACAAGAAGTATTTTGAGATAAACATCGTTGCCCATTTAAAACCATAAGTAAGTATTAGGTATTTTCAAAGTAACCGAAATTTAAAAAAAAATTTGGTGATGCAGGGGATACCTAAAAACCATACGTAAAATCCAATTATATGTAGGTCATTTTTCTATTTACTTAGTTGATTATATTGCCAAAGTACAAAAAAAATAACTAACTAACTTCAGTTAACATTATGTACCTATTCATTTTGGTCATTTGTTCGGGATATAGAACCCGATTGGGCATAAATAAGTTTCGCTTCAATAAATAAAGATAGGTATTGTCAAATGGGTCACAAGGTAATAGGTAGTACAATAGTAGAAGACATAACACAAAAGTAAATTTAGCAGACGACAGCTATAAACAAGCGAATAATCGTGTGGGTTGGGCGCATTGTTTGCTTGCTCTGCCTATATGCGCATACGTCATTCTATGTACCGTAGATCTGAATTTTGAGGACAACGTTAGGGTGACCCCTAGCCTCTATTCTAAGCTAGTAATTTAAGACTGCCAGTGACATTGTGAAAAATACAACGTAAGAACAAAAAATTTTACAATACAATAATAGTTCTCTTAGTAAACTCTATACCTAAAGGAAATATTATCATATCATCAAACTGATAACAAAGACCACCGTCATTAGTAGGTACCTCATTACAAGGTACAGCTTAGCTGACTCATCATGGACATTGGGACTTCGTTGATAACGTGTTATCTTAATTTTTAGTTGAGTCAAAGAAGGGAGACCACCAGGGTTTACGTTCAGAAGGTATGTATTCTATCTGTAATTTAAAACTGATCCTTAGCTTATCCATATTAAAGTAGATGTGCTTGCTACTGACGCTTCCTGGTTAGATAGAGCACGCTCCCGTCTTGAAGAGCTTCCTTCCGCGCTATAGCTATTGAACTCTGTACTTACTATGATAACGGATAAACCACTTTGGGAAGTTGTTACCTCAACCGAGATGTTCATCCGTTTGAACCGGATTCAGTTAAAGTACTTGCACACGTGGGCTTGAAAAAGTAACTTAACATGTTATGGTTTTTATAAGAAACAAAAAATAATCGAGTGAATATCAGCTGCCCACGCTGAATAAGTCACATGAAATCTAATTATTTTCGAGATTGTTCTGGCAAAATGAGATTTGCCACTTCCGTCAAGGTCAACGACAGTTGATGATGATGCAACGGTCGTTAAACGGGTTTCGTATTAACGTACGATATGATGTTCATTGATAAATAAGTTATCTACTGAGGTCAAAAATATCAAGGATTTATGTGTGTTTTTATAGTTTCAATACGATCCTAGTAGGGCCGAATAATGATAAAATAACATAAGCAATAGGCAAAAGAGCTCAAACTGAGTAGAAGCTAGCGAGATTTTAAAAACATTGAGATTATTAATCACAGTCATAAATATTAATATTACTCATAACGTTCATATTAATGTACATTCGTACAATATTGTTCATTAGATAGAACATAGCATACCTATAATAATAAGCCCTAATTGTACTTTATGGGCCTATAAATTACGTCATCTTATTGCGATTTAACTAAATAACGAAGGTTAACTAAATCGATACCTAACGTATTTGCTTATACATATTATTTCAGTCACCAAACAGGCGAAAAGTACTTATTGCCGACGAATAGTAGTCACATACGAAATATGGCAGTTATTTAATACCGTCTGCGTTTTCATCCGGGTTCCCAAGCAATTTAACTTGTACCCAGAATTAAAACGGAACTTATAAACATCAATACCTACCGTCCAAATTCAATAGCTTATTAGAGTGGTAGCATATTAGATTTCAATAAATAAAGTAGCTATACAGTAGCAATTAAGAATGGGGTACCTACAATAGACCTTGTGAATAGTCATTTTCTGTTTCCAATAATTATCTAGAAGTAGAACATGACATAATAGTGTTAAACCGGAGACCAAAAGGTGCATTTACGTAGGTGTCAAATAAGTAAACGCAATTGCTTCAATTAAATACCAGTGCGGTAGCAATGAACTTGTTTTTGCTCATCAAAATACACATAATTAATTACACTTAGAGTACTTTACAATAAGAGGAATAATACCTATTGCGTATTGACTTTAAATTACTACATTTAAATTAATTCCACTCGTGAAACATTAGTATTCCTATGAATTGCCTGATTTATGGAGACTGGTCATCAGTTCAGTAGATACATATATGTATAGAATAACTTAATATGAGCAACAATCGTAAAAATACTTAGGTATTCGAGAGGATACAGAATGATGGACGGACCAATAGCAAATTAAACATAGAAGTATGATTGTAACGATTTCTTTCCTCTTTAATTATGTAATAACATTCAATGTCTTGAACCAACGGACTGGTTACCGGCGAAATTAATTAAGTGTTGCTCTTTCCTGTTATTGATAAATTGGGGCTGGTTTATATTTCCGATATCAATGTTGGTGGGAACGTTACAGATGATTTCACATTTGAGGTAATGCGATCAAATATTTACAATGTTTGATTTGTATTGCACATGAAGGGTGATTGATCAACATCTAGAATTTCTTATTAGGTATGTATCAGATATAAAATAGCCTTAGGCAACATTTTAATAAATTCTACACATATAGCCTACAGCACCTAAACCCACAAGTAATTTAATGTCCATTTTATGAGTTCATTGTCTTTGTTCTATTACACTATTTTTAGTGAGCCAGAGTTCATCCTGGAAGTATATAGGTACCTATTACCTAAGTTCATTAAAACTTTCTTTTAGAGAGCTACATAGCTCATATAAAGCAATACTTGTAATGTTCCCTCCATTGCAAATATAATGCTAATCATTCAATATTCAAGTGCTTAAGTGTAATATTGTAGAAAAGCACTATTTGCCAGCAGAAATAGAGTTACGCACTTAATTTGATGTTGACAATGAAATAGAAGACGTTACAAGTTATAAATTTACAGCGTTTATTCATGAATGCGACGTCTATTTACTAGGCCATTTAGCTTATTGAACAAATAAATAATGCAGGGGCGCTATCTAAAGATCCGTGCCCAGTCTCCATACGAATTAACCTCAATTGACAGTAGCGAGGAGGCGCTTCGCTGATTGAAGACAGTGGTCTCTAACTACCAGTAAACGCAATATAAAAGTGTTCTGATATTTGAATAAATATTATTTTGCAAATAGAAATGACTCCCAACCAATGCTTTTATTTCAATAGATATACACAATTATAGTACGATGATCTTCCTATGTGGGTAGTAGGTAACGTGTAAAATATACATGTAAGTAAGTACTTATAGTACAGACGATCACTGTTCCATAGATATGCGGGCAATTTTATCACTCGCTACATTCGATAATTCGATAATTCGAAAGATAAGTAAAACTAAAGATACAAATATCTGATACGATACAACATCGTCATGAAATAGCAAAGAAATCCAACGGTACCAAGCTAAACCATAACAAACAAATTAATAAACATAATGTGAGTACCTACATAAGTATCAGAACGTCGAAACATCCTTCCTAAATGTGAAAGAGGAATATGAAATAAATTTCAAACAGTTTACTGAGGGAGCCATAAAGGGCGTAAACCACAAATGGGATATGATTAATGGGAAAAATGCATCATCCGGTTTAGACGTCGAGAATCTTTTGAGTTCGCTTTTAAGTATTTAGTTCTACGAAGAAGTGTTATCTTTTGATGTACACTGATAAATGCTAAGTAGAGCAAGAGCTGGGTGTTTTCACATCTACGAGACAGATATATAATTTACATAGGGATACTGCAAGCGACACGACAGCCACAGAGTTGCGTAAATAGGACGAGCACCGCTGTTTAGTTGTGGTGACAACTGTTCGTGACGACTAGCTTCTTGATATCGACCACTGTGCTACAAGCTCCACTCCAGTATAATACACCGTAATGATTTATGACGTCCATAAACATCTCAAAGCCAAGAAGAAACATAAACAGCGTCCCACAATATTGACAGAAGACCATCGATTTATATAGACTACATAAATATTGAAATTTATAGTAGCTTCGATTGACATTGATTACTGAAGTGGGACACTTGAGACACTTATTTTTATCTCATTTTAGTATTTAAGCTATTGTCAGTTTTATTTACCTTGAAGATAAAATGTAAGTACAAAAGAGACAATTACCTTCGTTGTAGAATGATGAAACTGTCTCAGTCTGTTTGGCTTTGTTTACATTATTTTTAAATAGAAATAGAAGGTGAACGGTACAGTAATTTTAAATCATATTAAACTTGGCAAGACTGCAGATGGCGAATAAAGCTGCTAGTTAGTTATCACCATAAAACACATCAAACGGGATTAATATCAAACGTTTGACCCCAAATAAAACCAGATCTAAACACATTTTTGTAGTTCGCGTTTGATGTTTACTTTTATCGTTCACATGTGTGACTCCTTTGAAATGACAATTTTCACTAGTAATATTATTTGACATTTTGAGATGAATCATGGTTGAGTATGTACCAGCCTACTGTTCTTGTAATGCAGAAAGTAAACTGGGTATTATGAAAGCGATAGATTTTACCAGTTACAACAGTTTTACCCACAATGTACCCATAATAATAATATGTACCTATAAATGTTCGGACTATGGTTATTTAAACTTCCCTTCAACAATAAACATCAGTATAATAGCTATCCCAAGAATAGTGTCCGGGTTTGAACAGGCACTGCCAATAATAGGGTCTTACAAACGTTAAATAAAAAAGAGACGCGGTTACCTGCTTCTACCCAACCTTAACTCAGATGGTTAAAGTAAAATAGTAAAGAATATACAAACTTACATTAGTTATCTAATATTACTGTTACCCTAAATTAATGTAGGTACTATCATGTTTTCCAGTAGGTACATTTTTGTTTACTTAATCCCGCTGTTGTTAATTTTAGTAAAACAACATATAACAGAGAATTAGCACAACAAAATTACACCCGGATGTCTTGGTAACAGAACAACAAATTTTAATCAAACGTGTTTCGGTCATATGCATCTCAAAAACGAAGAAAATACTGTTTCTTCTAAATTTTAGTACCAGATCTCGCTTAGACGGTATTTAAAACACTCACGCACATATATAATTTATAACAAAATTAAATTTCACTTTTATTCACAAATAATAAACTGTTTGTTTATAAAGGCCGTAGTAAAATCAACGTGCACAATAACTGGTAGCCGACACGCGCGCGTCCGACCCCTAACGAGGTTCAATACACACTGGTTTTGTTGCTCTATCTAACTAACTGATGGTGTGTGTGTAGAGTTTGTGACCGACTGCGTTGAATAAAATTGAGTCATGGAACCCAAGGAACCCGGATCACTGATCAAACGAGTAATCCACGGTCTATTGATTGCAGACAGGATGGGGTCAAAGGGATTGCTGTTTGGGGTGCAGGGATCTATAGTCGATTGTATTCCATAAAATAATATTTAAAAATTTTGCAGCGAGCCAAGAAATAAACAGTTATGAAGATATTACTGAAGAACTGAAATAGATGTAGGTACCCGTACCTACAGAAATAAATGCCGTAAGCAATTGAAATTGCGATGATGAAGATAAAATAACAAAAGAGGCGGGTCGCAGACATTATCGTACGCGAGGTACTTGTTGCGCAAGTGCGGCAGGCACTTCTGAGGATTTATGGGCCACGGGCTCGTGTTACACATGATAACGTCTCTACACACGCGGCAACCACACAAAGATCAAACAAGTGACAACCTATACCTACATTACCCAACACATATTTTTTTGTTTAACAGGTAGGATTGATCGATACCTACATTCGAAAAAATTGTAAGATAGCCTGCATTTTTTCCACAACAGCAGTAAGTACATACCTATTCCTTAACAACGAAATGGAATAGGTACAAAACGTGAATCATATTTAAGCTGTATATGGTTTACAATGAAGCGGAATGTAATAAAATAAGCTTATGACAAAGCTGGCAAAATGCCAGTAACAGTAGAACATTATGTAGCAAAGCAATGTGAAGGAAGTATATTTAAGACTAAAACTATGAAAACAAAGAATACATCCAGTTAAGAAAATGTATAAGGACCAACTATATAAAATCAAATATAAGCTAAAGGTTGACTAAATAATATTAGCCCAAGTTCAGCAATAAGTTAAGAACATTAAGACAGTATTGACATTTAACTCTTATAACGGACATAATTGAAATAAGTAGTACCTTTAAAAGTATCTACACATTTCAATTAAATGATTATTATTTTATTTCTTATAAAAAACTGACTAGGTAAGACTTCTGTACAAAGGAATCACTTAATTTTCTACACCTTCAGATTATATTTGGGTCCATGATCGATCACATACAACATATACATAATTAGAATTTAGAAACTGGCACATAATTAATCACCACGAGTGAGCAGAAATAAAGTAACGGTAACGGCAAATAGCTATGACGACGTCAAGTCAAGATGAGGCAACAACGATCGATGCATCAAAATTAAATTGCCATTGAAACCAATTGGTACCTCCTATCGTACGTAAGCAAACACAACAATCGTTATTTCGTCGACGCCATTGACCAACAACGGATTACTAAGTTTTGTATGCAAGCACGGCACTTAACACGCAAAATCATATTCAGGCCTCTTAGCTAAATACTGTTTATTTACTGCAATTAACAACAACTACGTCTTTCATTTTCATTGAAATATTAGAAAAAGCCAGAGAAAAGGCTGATCGAATGATAAAGAATTGATGTTGTATATAAGTCGAAAACATTAAACCGAAATAGACTGATTCAAAGCCGTGAATGACGTATCGATAACATTGAAATAAACATAGCTATGTGGTCGGGTAAAGCACAACAAACGATCCAAAACTACACAATGGCAACGCAAGAACAACGATGGACGTTTGTGTGCTCGCGTTGAATTATTTATGGCGGCAATGCTTTAGTGAGCAGTAAATTAGAAGAACAAAACCTTCGAATCGACCGTTTCTCATTGCAAACTTCACTTTTTATTTGTCCAGACGTATAAAATGATCCGATGGAGACATATTATTCGACCGATAACCGTTATTTGTCCAAACTTTAACGAACTTATATTCATTATTCCAGTTGTTCGTTATTTTTCTGCAATGCTTTCGTATTTCACGATTCTATCATCATTATAATGTGCTTTATTCTCAATGGGACGATACAAAAAATATTTATTTCTATAAATAAAATGAAATCAATATCAGTAGTCTAATAGTGATACTACTGAACATGGAGAGGCACTGAGAGTCCTCAAGGATATCCATATTCCATCCTATTAAAATTATTTTGCGTAATAATTTTATACAGACATGATACTTTTCAAATTAACGCCAAATATAGAGAGTAGTATTAATAATAGTATTTTTTCTTGTAGTAGGTATATCGAAGTTGCTCAAAATCTAGCGCAGTAATTGCCGTGATATCATCGAGCTAATTTTGTGATGTCATCGAGCTAATTATGTGTTTGTGAATTGTGATAAGAATGAGTAGAACATAGGTCACAAGCTTAAGTGTTTTACAAAAATGCGAATAATTATTACCTGGTCTACTGCTATTATCGGCATTGAATTTTGTACAAAATATATCATGCAATTTATTTTAAGAAATATTGAGATACTAGCGACCCGCCCCAGCTTTGCACGGGTGTACAATACTTTGAATTTCTTAGCTTTGCTGTACTTTAATATGTATGTATTATACACTTAAACCTTCCTCTTGAAGCACTCTATCTATCTATTAAAAAAAACGCATCAAAATCCGTTGAGTAGTTTTAAAGATCTAAGCATACATAGGGACAGACAGACAGCGGGAAGCGACTTTGTTTTATACTATGTAGTGATAGTGATGGCTTAAAATTGCATGCTTTATAAAAAAAATTGTTTTACAACCGTAAGATCAAGTTCGCAGTCGTGTGATTGCTGGTGCATAATCACTCGCATTTACAGTAGCTTTGTCATGTCATATTACAGTTGCATGTCAAGTTATAAAATAATAGCGATATCAAATTTGTTACACCATTGAAGTGAGGCTATAATATATAGTTTTGCTAGTAAGCAACACAATCAGCACCACGGCGTACTATTCGGACAGTAAATAAATAGGTACGTGTCAATATAGTATTAAAGATTATAGGTATGTAGTTTGTTTTGTAGTTACTATGCTCTACAAAGCAGACTTGGAATACTGTAAATGCTTGTGTAAAAACATGGGGCTACGCTCCTCTATTCATTATTTTATGAATTAGGTACATCTCATATGAAAGATCATATTTGAGTCACCAGCTGCTGACGAGCTTGACGGGATCTTGACGAAAGTGGTGAACCTCCAACATATTTTTTATATTTCCCTCATTAGCTATCTTATCTAAAAATTAACTAAATCGATTCTCAGTGCTAAACAAACTACTCACAGTTTTACATCTACCCATTAACACGTTGTAAACAGTTTCTATTATTCATTTTAGAGCACTTAACACATATCTTTCATAATGAATGAATGTTATCCTATATCCACCCACTATTGAAAATCTGTTCGTTTGTTTTTAAGAGTGTGAATATCTTTTTAATTAAATAACGCCTGCATAAATCAAATTCCTTAATATACTTATCGAAATATGATAACACATAACAAAGGGTGTTCATCAACAACTTCGCGTTTGACTTGGACATCATATTTCTGATAGCGACCGGTCGCAGTTGGCATTTGGCATACATTCCTAATGCCCGATATGGAACAAAACGGGCGACCCGGCGTCTCAGGGCCGTGTGGACCTCTGGTACTATTTACTGACCCTTTGCTTCGGCATTTCATCTGAACTTTCTCACATATTGAGTCCTATAGGTTATCAAAGCTGATACAGAAATCGTGCTACCGGAACATGCAATAACAACTAAGATGTAGATTGGCCTTCGAGCCGGATCAAACAAACATTATGCCAGTGCAATAAAACCTTCCACCAAGATCTGTCAACCGCATAGTAAATTACGAAATACGGGTAACCACGAAATTGGATAGTATAATGTTACATTGTTTCTAAACAAAAACAACGTAGCTATCAAGCATCAGTGGGCACATCATCTGAGGTAGCTCGAGGAGGTGACAAGCCAGCACTTATTATTTGCCTACCACGATAATATCGTGTTACAATGTTGTGGGAGCCTGTTGCTTACACGATGTCTCACTTTAACGACGACAGCTAGACAAATACAAATAGTTCTCGTATTTCTTTTATTAACTTTCTTTGTACCAACAAATATTTGTAAACATTTGAATGCACTATTGTTTACCATCTGTTTCAATTATTACTGATCTGAATAAAAACTTAGTTCAAGGTACTTACGTTAGTCGTGAGCTGCGTAGTTAAGGTGTGTACTTTATCTTTAGCATCAGCAAGCTCCCTTCTTAACTTCCGCACCTATATATGACAACAAAGCGAAATTATTTACTGAGATTGAAATGTTTAAGATAAACTATTTTGGTATTAGCTTTTGCCCCCCGGGTTTAACCCTATGCCCTATTCCAGACCGTTACCTCTCTGATTACTACTAATAACTATCAAGAAATTATGTTCAAACGTGGTCGAAGTACGGTTTAGTGGCAAAAAAAATATAACCTTTCGCATTCATAATATTACTAGCAACCCGCCCCGTCTTCGCACGGCGTGGGACCGCTTCATACGCGCGGCATCAATTTTTTCGACATCTTCAACAATTATCGTCATATTTCGATCAATTTACACAAAACCTTACAAATTATACACCTAAACCTTCCTCATGAATTTATTTTAATATATGTATTGTAGGTAGGATACTAAAAGCATAGTATAAAGAGAGGGAAGTAGGTTATCTCCATACAAACGCACCGCGCGCGGCTTGTATGTGTGCGCTATTGTATCTATGTGTCGACGCACGCACACTTTAACAAAATCTCGACCCGTTTCTCAGTGCGCCAGTCGGGGCTAACACTGCACAAGGTTCGCGCGCGCGTCACGGCTTTTCGGCACCGCTAAATGATTTATTCATCAATATCATCATCAAAATGTCTGATAATCGCAGAAGAACGTATTGCTGTGTGTTTGGGTGTCTTAATAATTCATCGATTCCAGACCTGTCTCTGTTCAGATTACCTATTGAACAGGAAAGGTAAGTTAGTCACTTATTCTAGCATAATATAATTTTACTTGATGATGAGATACCTACGTACTTACATATTTTTTGTTTGTATTAGTTTTCTATCACACAGGAAGTAGGTAGGTAGGCCTAATTTCCTACTAGAATGTATTAGGTACTTTTGATCTGGCAATTGGTTTGCCGCTATTTCTTTGTTTACGTTTAGTTATGCTGATTTCTCAGTATTATAGGTATAGTAACTAAGTACCTACCTACTTACAGAAAATCGTAATTCAAAATAAGTATGTACGAGTACCTAATTGACTAATAGTAAATCAAATACATATAAAACAAAGTTCGAATCATAACAACAAATTCGATTATAGTCTAAGAGACAGTCGTTAGTTTTTAATGTTGTTTTTATTTCTTTTAGTGATAATATTTCATTCACTTTATTCATTTTTTGCGGTTGCTAGCGAAGCGCGAACAGCCGCGCCTAATATTTAGCTAAAAGTGACAACCCTAAGACAGTAGGCAATTATATCGCGAATTGGGCCGGAGATAGCCTACTCCCTCTTCTTTATACTATGCTAAAAGCCTAACCTAACTATCTGCATGAAAGTAATCGTTAAATTGTATTTTCTATTAAAAATTGCAGTAATTTTCGTTGTAGTGGATAGTCAGGTTAGTTTGGGTTTGATCACATTTTCACCATGTAACGATGTGGCCGAAGGTGAGATACAAAGCCTAGAAGGTTACTGGGTCTCAAGTAACCAAGAGATTCCCGCGATTACCTACTCTACCCCCTGTTTAAAAATCCCTATCCGTCCAGTGGTTTGAGCTTTGCTTTGATAGATCAGTCAGGCAGTCAATCACTCAAGTTTTCATAAACATCTCAACTAATATTATACATTGAAAGTTTGGATGTCAATCACGCATAGGTATAAACGGCTGAACGGATTTGGATAACGTATTCAGTGATAGCATTTTATCTCAGAAAAATATAATTTCCCTCGGACGAAATCACGGGGCGGAAAATAGTTTATAATAAGTTAAGTAATTTCGTAGGTACCTCATGTGCCTGCCTTTCTTCAGAGCCCGCGCCAGCTGCAAGAGAAGACGCGGTTGACACCAGCGATGCCGTTGAACCGTGCACTGTATGGGACAAACTCACAATTACACACAAATTTATGGCGTTCATTTAAATATCTGGATTCAATGTTGACCACATGTCTGCGGTTGCGACAGCATCGGGACATCTGGCTTCGTGTAAGTGATAAAGATACATTTGAGAAATATACATGATAATGTTATGTCATTTTGGAAATTTTCCTTAACAAGGAAATTTCAGTATAGAGTACCTAGTTGTTATGAAAAATATTGGTAGTTTTATAAAAATAATATGTTCAGTCTAAATGGAATGCTTATTATGGATTCATATTTTTATAAAAAAAAACAGTTGGAATTAAATTAACTCAAAAAAAAAAAAAACTCATTTATTCAGTTTAGGCCCTAATAAGGCACTTATGAACGTCAACAGTTACAGTTTTACAATAGACTCTACTACCGGTTCAGAATACATTAGCTATGTAATTTATAATGGTTTATTGTTCGAGACTTTCGTGGTCTCAGGATATTTATATCCAATCACGCTCGATCAACAGTTTCAGCACCTTATTGGTAAGTTCTGGCAGCTGCACATGAGAGCCAGTTCTTGTTCTAAGCTTACCAATATATCATTTGCCACAATGAAATTGTGGTCTAAGGCATGAAATATTTAATGAATGACTTACCTTCATCATTCTTCTTAGGATAGTGGTGTGAATGCCTAGGTGTGTGCATTACATTTCCTGGTTGATGAGTAGGGCTTAGCGCAGACCTCGGAGAGGGTGAAGGAGGCTCAGAAACGCCATAGTTCAGACCTGGGGTACAAAAAAATACTTTTTAAATTAACTCGTTAGTTTACCAAGATGGAATAGTAGTAGATCAAAAACGTAGCTCAAATAAAATCTTAATTATACCTTAATTTCTGTTACCTAACATACATGGTGATGATAGGTGATAATATACCCTAGGCCCTATAAAATATAATACAAAGATAGGTAATATAATTGTATTGTATTTCTGCGGGTGTGAAAGTTCTTAACCTACTAGGATTATTTCTGAAGTGGCAATAAAATATACTAGTTGAAGCTCGACTAGAATAGATTTTTTTTCTGATAGAGAGAAAATTTAATTTATTTTGTTACTAATTGGTTTATTGCTATTTTAACTTATCTATAGACTACCAATTCTATAAGAACTTTTTTCATAACAACAATAGTGTAACCTAAATTACTCAGTAATTATTGTCATTTTAAATTTTGTTGTTATATGAAAATAGGTTACGTACGTCGTAAATAACAATACAACATTTTCTAAGAATTTACATTTTCTTACCAATATGTAAACATAGTTATCTTTCCAGAAATGGGTCAACGTCAAATTCCTAATATAACAATATCGAAGAAACGAACAACAGCAAATCACGTTATTTGAATTTAGAACAGTTACAACACAAGAATTATTATATGACTAATTTAATGAAACT
Organism: Tethea ocularis; assembly: GCA_963555595.1. Classification (NCBI taxonomy): domain Eukaryota; kingdom Metazoa; phylum Arthropoda; class Insecta; order Lepidoptera; family Drepanidae; genus Tethea; species Tethea ocularis. Next base: position 8,612,946 of record OY741960.1, on the reverse strand, counting down.
CCGCCAAGCGTGAGTCGGATTCGCGATCCGAAGGTTTCGTGAATAAAACCAACTTAATAAGGCTCGAGTAAATTAATAGTTGGCGTAATAATATATTAAAATACAATGAAATTTTTGGGATAGAGCTTGTTTTTGTCATGTTATGAAATAATATAGAACATAATATTTTTTTCGAGGATTCTGGTAAGACCACTTTGTAGGTTTAATATTATAAGTAGTTAAAAATAGATAGCTCTGATAGACGAACGGCGGGTGGCGTATGCTTTTTAATAGGGTTCTGTTAGATCCCCTTGGTACGGAACCCTAAAGAATAGTTACCTTGTCCTGATGGTCCATATTGCACGGGTAAACAGTAATATGGCTCATAGTCGCTCTCTGATGACCTTTGAAGCATCGACGGGTATAATTTTTCAGACTTAGTTGATCTGCAAATACACTTTGTATTTACTCACACATTCACAAATTGTTAGCTTCTCTCACACCACTTTGATAAGCAAATATTGTGATATTGTATGCACTTGTATGTGTGAAAGAAGCTATAATAACAGCACATTACGACATGGCACAATAAACGATACATTTAGCAGTAGTACAACAAAAGCCTTTTGTACTGTCTTAGCTTCTTTCACTATCGATTTAGAAGATTACATAATGTTTATAAATCTCGCAAGCGAAGAATGGGATGACAAAGTGCGGTGTCCATTTCTATAGCGGTGACTTTTATTTCCCTCTTGTATTCTCTACATTATTATGTGGATGAAATACAAATACCTACTTAGATTTGAATCCAATATGATTACAATTTACGGTAGGTATTATCTATCGTTTTGGCACCGTAACTCCAAATAGCCATAAAGTAAACATTAATAAAGGGGCGCATTGTTTCATATACTACCTATGATGCAGATTGCATTTGTGATTGAAAAACATAGGTAGAATAAAAGTTATTGTATAAAAGTGCTGAGTACTTATTATTTTATGCGTTATAATAAACTATGTGGTAACATTTTGGTGTTCAATAAAAGAGTAAGAATGTGTAAAATATGGTGAAAATATAACAATGAAACAGTATTTATGATGGCATTTGACAAGACGTATATAAATGAAATAAATTTAAGCCGTGCCATGTTCAAGTCATGCAAAATGTTTATTGATATAATATAATAAGTTTATGAAGCGTGCCACCTTGAAGCCAAGACATGAACAAACTTCCAACCGTGTGGCATACCTTGGAAACGTCCTATCTCTGAGGTAGCTAAAAATTTAACAGGACTTTACATTATATACCATGTTATCAGTAGTCCTACTGCACATAAATAAATACATAACATACACAAAATACACGTAATAAGTACACATAATGAATGTGAATGATGGAATACAGATATAAGCATAGTAGGTATGTATAGATATGGAATACTGGTCTTGTATTTTTTTTACCCACAAATTACTTACAGCAACACCAATATATTAAGTAAACTCTAATAAAACATACTTATAGAAAAGTTATAATTCCAGAAAAAAATCTGTAACTTGCACAGTGTTGTTGTTAGTAACCCACCATATTTGTGAAATTGGGTTCAAATTTGTTAAAATTACCATTGTGGCCAATCATTTTTAGAAATAGATGTTTAGTATTAGTATCAAAGGAAAGTAGCTCGAACAATATACTGTATAGAGCTACATTTCCTTAATTTTCCAAATTCAACCAATATACTTCACTCACACAACAAATGCCTTTGATTAACACAAATCTGGAAATGTAATCAATTTTGGACCCATGAAAAATTGTCTAATATTGGAGACCCACCTAATGCTGTTGCTCCTGTTAAGTCGGGAGCCCTGTGCGTCGCGGTGCAGGATGAGCTTATTGTGTGTGAGTGAGCTGCGGTGGTGTGAGTTAGGGGAGGAAGTGTGGTTGTGCGCCTGCGCCGAGTGCAGCGACGTGAGTGACTCCATCGACTCGCCCTCGGATAGACGACCGCTCGCCGAATATGTATTGCTGAAAAGGGGGAATAGTGATGATGGGTCTTACTGGCCAGTTGTAAGTATTCAGATTTCTAAAAAAAGTTATTTTTCGAGAATAAAAGTCCATGCTCCATGATATACAGGATTTTTGTCGGTTGTTTATTGGTTTACTTTAATAAATTAACTATTTTGATGTTTCTATAGTTTGAATAATCGTATTAATAAACTGTATTAATAATAATTATCTGTTCTAAATTCTTAGTTGTTTTTATAACTTCTCCTACAACTGGCCATTGGAAAATAGGACTGCAAAAGCATATGGATATTTATGATACATAGTTTTGCATGTCACACATTGTTATATTATAAGTATGACAAGACAAGAGGCTTCTGAAAGGAATTGACATCACACATAGCATAAATAATATGATGATCAGGAAAATATGGTGATGATAATGATATGACACAAACTAATAAACTGTACAATATTTGAGGATTTAAGTTAACACTCACAACTCAATTTCATACAACACTCAATTTACAAACAGAAAATTAATATAAATTACCTGTGCCTTAACCACGGCGCATAGGGTATTCCATAATCAGATTTCACTTCAGAATAAGTTTGGGTATCAGATAGACTGCCATCACTAATCTTGATTCCACCTCTTGGAGTAACCCTGAAAAATTAGCACTGTTACTTGTTGATTTTAAAACGATAGGTATAATTTTTGTGACTACTATCCAGTATAATAGCTTAAGAAACACTGAATTTAATGTTCCCACGATTTTGATGATAAAAAACTAACAGATAAGAAATGTTTGCTTACTTGTCAATATTCATGACTGTTTTGTTGACTTTATAAGTTATTGGATAATCTTCCTAAGAGTATTTTTTGACAGAAGTTATGACACCAGTTTTGCATCACTTCAGACAACACACTGCAGAAAACTTCCCTAAAGTGTTATTCTTATTAAATCACAGAGGGGTATTGAAAATGTTTTTTTTTTATTTTAGATGAAACGTGTTAAAAGTAATCTATGGGTTTCCTTAGATTCTAAAAACAATTGAATTGACATTATAATTTTATTGATGATTTATAAATGGGTACCATTTTATATTTCAACACAAACATAATACATTTACTTTATTATCACATTTTATTAGGTCTTGGAGTTCAAGGATCATTACGTAAGAATTTATCTTGAACACAAATTAATTTTATTCACTTATATTTAAATTACTTTTGAATAATAAAGATAGGGACATAGCTTAACTACAATTTTATGTAATATTAGCTTCCGCCCTGTGGTTTGACTCTACATTCCTGAGGATCTTATCCTGGGATAAAAAGTAGCCAATATGTCATACCATGTTTCAATCAAATCTGTTCAGCCTAATTAAGCCACACACATTTAGATTTATAATGTTTATTTAAATATTTAAATAATTCATTTTATATTGTTCAATACATCCCTGTACAAATTATAGACTTGTGATTGGTTTATAAAAATGAGAACATATGATGTTATGTATCTCTCACTCTGACTTAAGGCAGATTAACAACCATCTTGTTATTAGCTAAACTGTTTAATTGCTGATGTCAGCCAAGCAATTGCTTTGCAACCAATTGTTGATTTGTTATAGTATCCATGTCTGTTGTACCTAGGGTATTTTATTTTAAATATGAAATAGCTCTATGGCAGTAACATTGAGCACTGATGCAAAGGTTTTAATTTGATTACTCACTTGTATGGGTCTTGTATATTTTGTGACAAGTGTTATAAATAATTTAAGTTAAAGAATAACATATGCAGTAGAACTTTTGTTAATAATTTATTAATGTAAATACCTACTTATTACACCACGCAAACATAAAAAGTGGGATAATAAATTATACCTTAATCTATCTGCACCTATCCCCAGTGATAGACACTGAATTAATATGGTAGGTATACTTTGAAGAATATCTTGAAGAGAGAGAAGAGCTCACTGCCGCTCGCTACATATTATTTTGTTAATTTATACTTATAATAACTAGTTCATTACCTGTGGTGATGGAATAAAGCAGCAAACTCATGTGTTCCAGGTTTGGGCAATGACTGTGACCCAAGAAGTCTTTCTCGCACTGATGCGGATAACTGAGCAGCAGCCGTACCTCCCAGTGAAAACGATTTAGGTCCAATACCATTTTCTGTAATTGAAATGTCTTTGTTAAAAAAAAAGTATGAACAACGAAAGTTATAATTGACTCTACCACTTTGTAAAATTAAGATCTATCTACTTATTTTCCATGTGCATAAATTCAGTGACTAATAAATATTACGTACATGTAATGGGTACCTACGAACTCATTACATAGTTAAAATATTTATTTGTAGATATTTTTGAAGAGTAGTTTTAGGGGAAAATTGAGGATTAATGAACAGATCAAAGATAGGTAGGTAACCGGTTAGGTAACCCATAGGCCATAAACCCAGTTTTTCATTATTTTGCACTCTAAATAGGTATATACATTACCTGTAGATTCTGGATTAATTTGTTTGATATGTTCTGTCCTTGGTGAACTCGTCAAAAACATGGTCGAAAGAAATTTAAATAAGTAGGTATGTTCATAATAGGCACTCACTGTGTATTTGAAGATCTTGTGTACAAGTCTGTGTCCCTCCCGATACTTTGACTTTAGTTCTCGGTACAGCAGATACTTGGGCAGTTCTTCCACCTAAAACACAAAGGCAAAAAACATAAACATGTTTATTTGATCATGGGTCGTAAGACAGAAATCTGATTTACAGAATCACTGATCAAATACCTAATTGTTTTCTTATCATTTCCTGTATGTTTTGTCCCTTTCGATGTTCACCGACTAAAAAACGATCCGTTATGTTATAATCGGGCGTTTACTATGACATTTTCTGGTGACAGAAAATTTGGAAACGACGGGTATCTTTCTGAACAGACTTTATATATTTAAAAAAAAAATATTTTTTTAATTTTCATAATATTTCTTACTGTGCGGATGTTGTGGAGGCCCGTTGGCTTGAGGTGCCGGTTGCTGACCTCCATTTTGTCTTTTCACATAGCCGAAGTTTTGAGGAACTTTTGATTTACTTGATGAGCAACTACTGCCGTTACCGCCACTTGAAACGCTTGACGGCCGCGATGAACCACCGCTTGGAGATTGAAGCTGAAATTTCATGTATTATTTAATTATTTTATTTATACCTACAATCTAAAGTGGTTTATTGGTAGACCTACAAATAACAAGTCGTTGACATTTAAGTAATGATGCAGTCTCATTCAAATAAAATGAAAGAAAAAGAAAAGAAATTTTAATTAAATATGTAGTATTAGACAAATAAATAACTTACTATAGTTATTATGATTATGCACGAGTCAGGGCCATTAATTATCCGGTTTATTCACAATTAAGTATTAGATAGGTAGGTAAGGTAGGCATTACTTAGGGTGCAGTCATAAATTTTCAAAGTTTTGAATTGATTAGAATTCTATGTCCTGAGACTTACTTGAGGTCCCCCAGTCCTTGAAGAATGCTGACTAGAAGAATTGGTTGCAGTTGCAGTAGGGTACTGTAATTTAAAATAATGCAATTTTAATATCTGTCGTATATTCAAATGGTATCTACATGACAGTATAATATAATGTGGAGTGTAACCACCTGTGGATGAGGCGCAATACCAAGTTGCTGTGCTGCAGATAGTTTCTCCCGCTTGTGGTGTTGTGGGGAGTGGTGACCTGCGCGTCGCTCACTCTTCCGTCCGTGAGATGGACTCGGAGGTGCCTGCGCTGGCTGGTTCTGAAATAGGTAATATTAAGGTGGTTAGAATATGTACCTGTACTTAACTAGATAAAATATTATTTAAGAATAGAAGTGTAATCAAACAGTATTATGTTACTTCGTTTAGTTAGAAGTGTTATCTCTGATTGGTCGAGTGTTTAGCAAAGCCAAAGGTTTAGCACCCAATAAGCCTACTGTCAATCGATTATTTGACTATGATGATGAATGATGGATGATGATGATGATCAATGTTCAAAATACACTGATTACACTACTAAAATGAAATACCAATGGCGGTGTCCCCACCCCGGGCGAGTCGGTGTACTTCTTCCACGTGGTGTCTTGGCGCGGTGCCGGTGGCTGCCGCTCGGTCTGCTGCCCACAGTCAGCCTTGCTGCGCGTGCGACCCACCACTCTATACACGACGCCACTACCGCCCTCCATGCCTCTATTACGACTGCGTCTGTAATGCATAATTAATCATTATTTAAAGTCTGCCTGTGATAATAAGAATGTCCTAGTGAGATTGTCGTAGGAAACTAAGGACACTGATTAAGTAAGTAGGCCGAGTTATCCTATCCTTCACATATCTAGGTACTAGTACCTACTTTTAAGTTTATCCAGTGCGACATTATCTTACCTACGGAACAATCAATCATTAGCCCTTGGTCGATTAAACCCATAATAAAAACGGTTCCTAAAAATATTTCATTTTCATTCACAGTTTACTTTTTAATAAGTACCTAAGTAAGTAAGCCCTGTGGTTCTTAGCCCTTGTAAAGTCAGTCTTGACGATGAAAAGCATATTTTAAAAATGCCTAAATACTGGTCACTTTTTCTCGTAGGTAGACAGTAAGATGTAGGTACAGTGTAACATCTAGGTAGAGACTAATATTTTAGAGATATAATAATATTATACTTTTCTTTGTATGTTTACCCGAAATATAATTACTACTAGATAAACTTAAAGCCATCTTGGGGCATTATGTTAGGTCCCTAGAGACTTTAGCAATTGTCATTCAACTTTATATAATTTTGTAACCGCAGAAACGTAAAGACATAACAATATAAAACTTTTTAAATGAGTTAGTGCCTTTTTGACATTGGCCTTTGCTTGCGTGACCTAGACTAATGTCGAGGAGGGAGCTTATTGCTTTACAAAAACAGGGTATTCAAGGGCAATCCAATAATTTCCTTGGATAGACCTTATTAACTTGAACCTAGCCATAGCAGTGGAGTTAAGAGGCATATGAATATTTTATTTATTGAACGCTTTTGAATACATAGGACATACATATATACATTTATGGTACACAGAGACAAGAAGGGTGATACTGCGCGAACCCCTCTATGAGTCATGCCTATATAAATTCCAATAAAAGCCTTAGCAATTCAGATTAGACATTTATGAAATTTATTAATTTATCAATTTATCACTTTGCATTTCGTAAGGGGTTTTGACGAGTGTTATGAAAGAAAGAAAGAAATAACATTATGAATTGTTTTTATCACATTGTTAACGATATACAGGATTATTTTTCATTGAGTAGCCAAATTTGAGATTATTGAACTCATAATGATACAAAAATCATAAACTTTTCATACATTTTGACTGAATGATTTATGTTTTGTTAGAAAAGTTTTTTTTTCGAAATTTCAGAGTTGGTCCCATAATAAAAGTTGTTCATATTGATGGGTACAAAAATGCCAAAAAAAATGGCTACTCATTTAAATTACTCATGTAACACCCATACTTTGACTACAAACAAAAGAAAGGAACAAATAAAGGGAAGGGAATATTAAAAAACAAGGTTTTTTAAAAATGTGAAAGTTATAGTTTATGATCTCACCTACAATTCGGTTTACCGTTTTTATTTAATAGTTAGTATAAAAATGTTATGAGGGAGAAAAAAAAATTATATTTTCTTTTTTAAATAAACCCGTGCCTCGCAAAATTTTCTTTCCTTCATCGCGCGTTCTAATTAAAGTCCGTAGGTAGGTACGTACCTACACAAGTTTCAAACTCAAATCTGCTATAACACTTCCAACCTAAGTACCGAATGTAATTATCTAACCGTATTCGTTAATTAACAACTAGATAAGTCTACTTAAGTTATTAAGCACGATAAAATAATTAGTTTTCTTAGTAAAGTCGAGACAAAGTGTTGTGCTCTTACTAATCGTGCTATTTTTAATCAACACACTTTTATTTTTCAGTGTCGCCCCTTATTGCCAGACTAATTAAATATCGTCTACTTCATTAGTCACTTGTTTTTTTTACTCTCGCCTTTTAACGATATTTTTACTACAGCTACTGACCCTTATACTTGGCCTTTCAAAGTAATCCTGCACAAATCCGGATTACAAGCACTTACGCACCGCTGAGTTTATTATTACGTATTTAGTTGGGTTCGTACCTATGGTATGGGTAATGTTCCAACAAATTCGTGAAATATTTGTTTTATGTACTAATAAAATGGCGATGGGTGACCAAGAACAGGTATTTAAACCTTTACCTACCAGATAATGTCCTAATAAATGAGGTAAAGTTCTTATTTTCCCTCATGACTTTTACTGAAAATCATTTAAGTTACTTATGAATTAACACACCATGGAATTGAAAAACCAATAAAATTTAAAGGAATCAACACCCATTTACCTCCATGGGTTTACTAAAAACAATGTTTAAGCTTATGGTTTCTATCTCTTTGGATAATAATAAAAACATGATAAAGGGAAATAGATCCAGCAACACAGTGATACGAGTATCAGATGCTTTCAGAAATTGGGCTTTTCTCTTTTTCGATTATAATACGTGACATGTGACTATATTTTGTTACTGAGATCAAAGTAGATAGAACACAGGGTGCTTTGAAGCTGAAGGCGGGTTCAAACAAAGACACTGAATTGATGGCAGCTGATAAAGGGTGCGCAGTTCTCGACCGCGTTATAGCGCAACATGACATCAACCTACTTTTGCTCACTTGATGATTGTATAACAGTGCTGAATTTATTTATTCTTTCCATAAAAATAAAAAAGGTTTTATATAATTTCAATTTAAAAAAAAAACGAGCAATCAAGAAGTTTCTTTGTAACAGCTTGCACTTAACGAAATCCCCAAAGTTTAATGAAACCAATGATCTTGCATCTTGGTTTATCTTTCCGAAGGTATTAACTAATTAAAAGTAATGATTTTATAATAACCAGTCCATAAATGGTAAGATAATAATGTTTGTGAAATGTTAAGGAGCAACAAATGATGCGGCAGTTATTAATGTTGAATAATGTATGTATTCAAAATGATCATTAATCACTTCTCATTGCATTCGTTTGGAATCAATGGAGTCTTTATATTGAAGAATAGAGCTCATTTTATTTTTAACCACGTATCGAGGTCGTTGTGGTTATAGGTGCTGGTGATAAGAATGTTATTTTAATCAGAAAATACTTGTAGGCATATTTATGTAGTACCTACGTGTAGGCAAAATGGTTGAATTAATCTCATTTCAGGATCACTTAGGTATAGTTTTACTTTGTTTCGGGAGGTATCTGTGTCATATAGCCGGTAGGGAGCCGACCGCCGAGTGTCACCACTGTGACGGATGCCTCAACGAGGAGGCCCAGCACACGCTGGAGGTGTGCCCAGCCTGGGCAAGTGAGCGCAGTGTGCTCTGCGCCGAAGTGGGGCCTAATCTCTCGCTGCCGACCGTGGTTCGAGCTATGGTTGACAGTGAGAAGTCGTGGAGTGCCATGCTCACCTTCAGCGAGGTAGTCATGCTCGCGAAGGAGGCGGCGGAGAGAAACAGGGAAGACACCACTACCCTAGTTATCCGCCGCCGGAGAGTGGGGCGCAGGAGGTTGGCGTATGGTAACAACCTCCCCCCCATGTAATGAGCCCAAGGTGGCGGACTCGGGGGAATCCGCCACCCAGCCAGCGGCTTGAGTAGTAGTGCGCGTGTTCCCGCATGCTGCTCCAAAGGTTATGATAGTGAGGAAGAGCTCCGGTCCTCACCTTCATCGGAGGAGAGGCCTCAACAGGCCGGGCGCCGACTGGGTTGTGGAAGAATGTTAGTCCGCTCCTATGACCCAGGTACAGGCGACGAGAGGAACACCATGGGGTTTTAGTCGGTAGGAGTCCGACATAACCTTTCTGTTGCCCCCGCAATGGGAAGGTATCCATGAGGATTTTCCAAAGCAAAAAAAAAAAAAGGTATAGTTTTACTTCGGATTAATAATGTAACTACTTAACAATAAAAAAACTTTTTTAACTTCCCCATTTCCCCGCATTCCACTTACAGCAAAGAACGTACCTACTTGGGTACTACAATTACATAGAGTGAGAAATGCAGCCCTGAAAGGAAGTAAATGGCGCTGGGAAAATTGTTCGTCTGTCTTCGAGGTAGGTTAAGTAAACTGTAACAGATTACAGTGGCAGTCAAGCCTTTGCGGTTACAAATACCGCAGTGTCCTACTTTATAGCAAACGAGATGCAGTCCTATTTCTATTATTGTTAGGTACACTTAATATTAGGTGACGAGACTAAGTAGTGAACGAATCGTGATGAATGCGGACGCTACCTACTACAAGCGTTCATTTAATTTTCACCTAAATAATGTGGATGCGGCCGGCCTTTTCCTTCCGCTGACATATATATACTAATTGATTGAAATGGGACGAATATTCTAGAAAAAAAAACAATTTTAGAGACTACGAACCTGCGATCGTTGTTTGAATTGAAACCTTTAGGTTAGGATTTTTAAAAATCAAGTTTATGACCTATGCAGTGCTATGAGACACACACAATATAAATATTATATATACCTATTATCTTATTGGCTTGTTATGTATTTTGTGAAAATATTTAAGTAATAGCTACCAATAACATAATAATTATCGTCTTAGATTGAATATTTCATGACATTTATGTGGCAATATTTCACTAATAAGAACGTGACTAAGGCTGAGATCTATAGAGCGTACTAGACTTTGCTAAGACTTTGCCGCACAAAGTCGGTATTTAAAATGCAATCTTCGAATCTCTCCGAGTATATGCTAAGCAAAGCCTAAGTGCACCTAATCAACGACTTACCAAAAACTTGGCTACAAATTAAAACACACAAATATTTACTTTATTGCGTAGGTTTATACCCTAGGTAAAGTCTGAGCAAAGTCTAAGCACGCTCTATAGATCTCAGCCTAAGAAACTTAAAAAAAATAATTTCATATTACTACATTTTGATAGTACCTACCTACTTTTGTAAGAGAAAAAGAGCTATAAGGTTTGGGCATTTTAAAAAACTTAGGTACCTATTATCTTGAAAAAGAGCAAAAACGCGAAGCATTCATCATTTCAACGAAAATAATAATGAGCTAGGAAGTAGAGAATAATGAAAGGGCTGCTCAGTTCATAGATAATGAGGTGGTAGGAGGCTCCAGCTTTCAGGAGATCCGTCATCATTAGTACGCGGCTTCAGGCGCTCAGTTTTCATTAAGACGTCAATGTTTCAAATGACAACAGTCTCGTAAAAGCGTTGGGGTAGATGCAGATACCTTACGATTATTTTGCTCGGTGTACGCGACGTATTTTAATTGCAACCAGAAACAAAATATTCTGTTGTCTTCAAGAAGATATTACTTTTTTAATTAAATGTGCGCTAGAATTTACAGTCTCATTTTAGTAATACATATGCGTACGTACCATAATAGTAAGTAGGTAGACATTTAAAATTTAAGTTAGTAATTTAACATATAAGGAGATTGAGAAACTTATATCTTGGCAAACATCCATCATGAAAAGTAGTACCTAAACAAAATGAAGGTAACATTAATGGCTCATTGCCAAATATAAAGTTAAGCAAAGTTCAAACATAATTCATATTTTACTGAAACAACCAGTTAGTACATACGTACGTACTTAACTAAACATTTAAGAAGAAATCGAAAGTTTTGAAAAACCTAAAATTAATTATGTAAATTAACAAAAACATAAATATAAATAGAATACCTATTTATTGTCATGAACATACTTACACTAAAAACATAGATAAATAGATATTAGGAACACACCGGTAGGTGCTTAGCGACAGATTTTCAACTTGAGGGTGGTAGCCAGCCAAACGAGTACTACAAGTACCCTACCACCGTGCTATGGTTACCTCACGATATTTTCGTCATCGAAAACTCAAGCTCATTTTAGGATCACTGAACTATCATCGCCTTAAATTATTATTATCATATTGAATTGAAACATCGAAAGCGAAAAAGGAATAAATAATCAGATGTTGGTCGAAAGCTAAGAGCTATTCGGACCTGGCGGACTTCCTCTCGGTTCATTCAACTTGAATGCACCGTGTTAACTAAGTTATAATTAAGACTAATGTTTCTGCCTAAAAAATTCATACAGCCGATGCTTTGTTATTAAATATTGATGATTTAAAACAATCACTGAAACTCACTTGGTCCTAGATCCGATTTTTGCAAAATAAAAATAAATCAGAGTCATAAATGAGGTTAAACTCGCGTGGAGAGGGTTCCGTACATGTTTAACTAAGTTCCATAAATATTTTTAAACCTGACCCAAATTTGTTGATGGTTACTATAAAAAGTTTTTTTTTTTTTGGAAATCGTCTTTTCTAAAAATGAAACCTAGCCACATCGATTTATCGCCCTCGAAACCCCCTGCATACCAAATTTCATGAAAATCGTTGGAGCCGTTTCCGAGATTCAGATTATATATATATATCCATGAATTGCAGGTTTAAAGGTATTCGATAGACTTCTCATAGGTTTTCCTGTAATCTTTAGGTAAAGAACTATTAGCTGATTTTTTTTCAAAATGTTTGGCCCAGTAGTTTCGGAAATAAGGGGGGGGGAATGGTCAATTTTCGCCTATTTTCTTAAATAACTTCAAAACTATTTATATTAAAATTCTAAAAAATATATATTTGACATTCTGATAAAAAGCCCTTTCATTTGATATGTTACACAATATTGTCTGCAATTTTTTTTAAAATTTTCTAATGTACCCCCCAAAATTAGCCCCCATGTTTGAAATTCATTTATTTACGTAACACGTCCATGTTTGGATCATCGACTTACATATGTGTACCAACTTTCAACTCAATCCAGTCCAATATTTTCGGACAGACAGACAGACGCACGAGTGATCCTATAAGGGTTCCGTTTTTTTTTTTTTTTTTTCGGAACCCTAAAAACCCACGACAGTAGGTATAACGTAACTCTTTGTATCATGGACTTTACTTTATTTAGTCGAGAAATAACAACTAGTGGGTGACATTATATGTAAAGGTACGAGCCGAATTTTAATATTGCAGCTGAATGGATACGGATCCGCAAAAAGACATTCAATATTCTCTATGGTTCATTCATTTTGTTCACTTGCGTGAAGTGAGGATCTCTGGCAACGAGCATACCCTCGTCAAAGCTAAGACGTGCCCAACTTATATGTATTTTCACATGAGGACGGACTTCTATCAAAAGGTACCTACCTACCTAAGTTCAAATGTGCCACTTGTCTCTAAGGAATAACCTAATATTTAATATTACACGATAACTCCATTTTGTAAATAGGATTAGTATTGTTACATTTCAAACAATAGGTCGGGTAATTAAACTGAACATTTTCTCCATTACTGAAGGGATGGAATTAATTTATGGTAGGTTTATATACTAGTAATACATATATTCAAAATGTTAAGAATTGAGAATTGAAAAGTCAAAGCTTCGATCAAGTTTTCAGTGAGATCACCACAACATCTTTAAATTCAGCACATATTTCACTAATCGACCACTAAGTACATGATCCAGTGGCTTGGCTTAATCCCGGCAATTATAAATTACCACTTATCGATAGTTTAATTGATTATCGGTTGTGATTAATTCGTGTTCGATTAACTAATTAATATCCTAGTAATCTATAACCGTGAATCTACCCGTGTTCCCGAAGCTTAGCTTGGGAACCAGAAGATACATAGTAAGCTTTGTGTGATCACTACCTTCGAACACGTCGAGATTGTAGTTAGATACATTCGATAAATTCGTCCTGTTTAAATGTAAATTTCCAGATCTACCTATAAAACGGGATTGCAATATTTTTTTACATTTTAAGTTACGTACTAACATATTTTTTTATGAAGTATAAACTAGTAAATTAATGTGTAGTAGGTAGGTACTTACATAACAATAGTTATCGATTTTATTAGATGCGTAGTTTGTAAACAGAAGGCAACCTACAATGAGCTTGAGCTTTCGGAGAAGGAAAACATCGTGAGGAAACCATAGCACGGTGGTAGGGTACTTTTTAGTACCCACCTAGCTGGCTACCACCCTCAAGTAGAAAATCTGTCGCCAAGCACTTTTCGGTGTGTTCCGACAGCTGCACATGAGAGCTAGTTCTAGGCTTCTAGGCTTTGTGTGCTTACTACCATCGGCCACATCATCGCTGAACACGGTGAGATTTTGGACAAACACAGCCCTTACATAATAAAAAAAGGCAATAGACTTATTTCCAACGTTCAACTTTGTCTCATTAAATTTTCAACCAGCGGAACAAACAGCAAAGTAGACGTGCGCTCTGCAATATCTGAACATGGAATTTAAAACTTTTTCTGTGCTACTATTGTTCCTGCATACGGGTGTTTTTCCAGAGCACACTCCAAGCGTATTTTCCAACTGTAATGTGTACTTTTTAAACGAAAAAAACTCGCATGATGAAAAATATTCTGAATAGGCAGCCTTGATTTATGAAATTAATTTTTACGCAGTTATGAACAGTTTTTAAGAAATTATTCGTTAATTGCAGTAAATTTATTGTGTAGAATGGTAGGTTATTTGATCTAGAAGCTATAGGTACCTACTTAGTACTTAGATCCATTTCTTGATTCGCTGACCCCGATCTGTTGTTTACAAACTAAACAAATTTAATCCCTCATTATCTCTTTCTAACAACAAACATAAGAAAAGGATAAAATAAATGTTAGTCATGTAGTCAAATTGCTTAATTCAACGTGAATCTTTATCGATCACTACTATTTCACCGTATAGATGACATTGAAATGAATTAATTATTAAATGACGGCTTTAAAAATCGACTATCCTTTTTCTATAACGTATGTAAGAAGAAAGAGAGGTGACGTTACAAAATATTAGTTTAGTTCATAAACAACAGAATCAGCATCATTGTTTCAAGGCTGTCTATAAATAGGTACATTAATACAATGCAACCTGCAATCAATAAGCATTGATTGAGAGACCATCGAGCAATAAGTCGGCTACTCATACCAAAGCAAACTAAGGCACGCTCGTGATTCATAAGTTGTTTTAACCCTTCACTAATACCTACTCGCGCCACGGATTGTATGTTCATTGGCGGAATAATTTTAAATGAGTACCCAAATACAGCGGGACATAAAATAAATAATAACCGACGTTATTTTAAAATCGCTATGCCTATTAGGATATTTCTGATGATAAACATACTTTGAAATTTGGTCGGGTGATTTCTATTTAGGGGAACAACTCCGTTGATAGAAATTCAGCATAGAGACTTGGTGCATTTATAAGTCAAAGATAACATAATCATAAGAGCTCGATTGTGGTCTGAATTACTATACATAAACATGTCTGTTTCCCGCGTTCCCAGGATAAAATAATTATATGTCCTGTTTCTGGATCTAAAGTGATATTTCATGAAAATCGAAGCTGAATGGTAATAAACTTACACCCATACAAACACTCACATTTAATATATTAGTGGGAATCACTATAATGCCCACAGAAACTGAAAGCCGTATCCTTCAATATTAATAATATTAGGAATTCAATGAAATTGAGGATCAGGGGTGGGCTTAGGTTTTCCCGCCCTAGGCCATAACCCTACAGATGGCGAGGTAATAACCTTAGACGGATCAATCGCTCGGGGTCACTAACCGTTTACATATTACCTACAAATATTTAAACGAAATAAGACCACCTACTTACTTATAAGAGATTAGAACTAAGTCTCCACGAGTATTACATCAATTACGAACATTCTCAACTTTACGCTACGAACTGCTACGGACGCCCTACGAATTTCTTATAGGCATGTTAACAATTTATGGTTCCATGCATTGTTATTTGTTACCATAAAATGATAAGTATGCGATATTGTGCCAGGAATGGTGACCACATGTCACAAAGTTGCCACGTTGACTTCGCTAACAACCAGATGTGCACAAGGTTATTGCCTTCTAGACAATGAAATATAACTTTTTTTTAGATCTGAATGTATGTAAGTACTTACATACCGATCTATAATAACAAAAATATTCGACGTAGGGGGATTATTCAAAATATTCATAAGCTGAAATATAAAAAGAAGTTGCAACTAATCAACTGCTCACCAAAATCGTAATTTCCATCTTCAATGTATTAAAACTAATCTTCTAGGAGTAATATTGTACCTATTAAGCACCGGAAGCTTACAACTTCTCACGCGAAAAGCAAAGACACATAGCAAGGCAACACTGATCTTTACATTTAATTTCGCAAAATTATTATTGTAGCGTATAAAAATTATAGCAAATTAACTTTTGTTCAACTCGACAAACGGTATTTCCCCCTCACCCCGTGATCGAGCGACAGAAGGCACAACGCGTATGGTCCACTACATCGTTCGTAATACACTTAACTAACACCAATTATTAAATCGAATAATAGCAGTCCACGAGATTATCGAGAGGGCGCGATCGTGTCTTCGCGATCCTTTGTTAAGGGCGGTCCAGATCCATGGCGCCAGCTGTGATCGGCGTGCTAAGTTCGACAAGCGCGCGTCTGGCGGTGGATCGATCGATGCCGGCAACAGATTTACATTTTCCGTCGAGGAAATCGAGAAAGTTTGTCACGTGCGTAAGTGAGCACGGGCGGCAAGAACGGCGCGCCCGCACGCCGATAGTGCGCGCCGCCGAGTGCCGCCCGCCCTGCCTGGCGCCGCCACCGCCGCCGTGCCGCGCCGCACTACGTACGAACCCACTCATACAATACGATACGTACGACACAACAACGACTGAACTTACATTACAATTATTTGCACAATAGTTACAATATACCTAGGTTTAATATATGCTTGTAAACTCATTTCCTAGACATCTCTGCAGAGACGTGATTATTTTTAAGAAATAAATGCTATTGAGAGTAATCGATTGAGAACATTATGGGGAAACGTGGGAAAACATGATAGCAATGGAAAAAATATGTTATGTGAAAACCGTTACACGTCTCTACCGCTTCGTTGAAAGTACAATTTTATGTAAAGATCGTTAGGGTCCCGAATGGTGCGGTGCTGTTGGGGGTGGTTAGGGTCGAGTCCCTGGTAAGCGGAGGTGGTGTGCGGGGCGCGGGCGGTCGGTGTGAGACGTAGGAGTATCGATTTTAGCCACCCCGTCCTCCCCTAACGTTGCGACAGTGTGAGTGCGCCATAGAGCTTACAGGGAGATCGTTGGTATACGCTACGGGAAGTAGCTTCCAAATAGATATTAACAATCGCATTATTTACACCAATAAGTCTCAAACGTTTACGAAATAAAACATTCAGAGTCCAAACGTTTGCTTATGAATGATGAATTGTGATTTGACTACGAGTGGGACTGGATGAGGTAAACAGTGCGAACAAATTCCACGAGTAATAACACCTTAGGTACTTATATGTAAAGAGTCTACTGCCCCTAAGTATTGCTCTGGGGACTGATGTTTACTTTCCGTGTCCGTGTTGTTACTTTAATTATATTGGATTTCTCACCCACAAACAAACAAGATTGCGTTAAAAAAACATCTTAAAGATAGCTAAGCTTCGTTTAGTTTCTAGATATTACACAAAACAATTACATTATTATGTAGGTAAGTATGGGAAGATTACATAGATTAAAGTTGAGTAAAGTTGGAGACAGATGACTCGAGTAAGAACATCGTTACATTATGTTAGATAGTGACAGAAGGCGGGCCGACCACTTGTGGATCGTGAACCACGTTATTGGAAAATAGATTTTCTCACATTCTAGCTACTTACTTATTTTAAACGTATATTGTGAAATGTAATTTAATATGCCAATCTTCTGGATTATTCAGCGATTTTGTGACTCCAGTTTTGTTGTTACTATTCTAAGTGTTGTAATATTTGTTTATTTCATTAGATATGACCTAGACGCTGCCTATACATATGCCATGTTTTTAGTCGAATTAATAAAACTTTTCATGGTGTCTGGGCTTTAACATCTATACAATTACCATCAGAAACATATAGGTAATAATTTACCACGAAAGTATTTTCTCTTTCTATAAAAAATAGTTTTCTAGTTAAAGATTTAATTAAATTTGAGCAATTTCATGGAATATTATTCTATTATTCCTGTTCGTAGAGGAGTCTCTTTAAGATTTATTCAGGACCCTAGAAAGCACAAGCATTACCGGCGGAATTCCATCACAACAATGAATATCACGTCCGGGGGAAGTGTTTTAATTTGAGTTTTATTGTGGCTCAGCAGCATAACCATTATCTTTTTGTATTAGAATTCTAACAGAGTGGTCGACATTTATACCGGTTTAGGTACCAGGTATAGATAAGGCCAAAATTCTTACCTTTCATCTAGTTGCTGAAGTTGAGATGGTTGTTGATAGTTGATACGACGGCCGTAGAGAGAAGCGCCTCCTTCCGACATGTAGCCATCCATTATATCATTATTCCTTGCACACTCTATTTCATTAAGGTTGATTCTCCTCAAACAGTCACCGTCGGACATATACCCGGAAGCTATTTCAAGATCACAGTAATCTGGATTAGAAAAACCGGGCCCAAAGTTCATTCTCTCCCGAAAGCCTATATTTTCTCTACCAAAATTAGCTTTCACTGTATTAGCATGATGTGGATAACCAGGTACATTCTTTTGTGTCAGACCTGATGTCCTCATAGGTAACGTCAAATGACTATTATACCCTCGTAGGAGCGGCCTCATCGGCATTACATTCATCAATGGATTATCGTCTTCGCCTAATGAGTTATCTCTGCAATGCGAGGGGGTGCTGGATCTACTATCACTTTCCAGTCTTTTATTTAGTTCTGTCAGTGTTCTGTTATGATCAATAGCTACTTTGGTAGCTGCATTCAATCTCTTTTGAGCAGCTTCTTTTTCAGATATTTCTGCTTCATTAATAACGTCATTAATGTAAGTAGTGTTCATATCTATTCGTTTGTTAGGCATAATGTTATTAGATGTTTTGGACATTTCTGAACCAGATTCACTAGATGGACGGTAAATGACGCTACTATCACTCGAATTCGAATGTTGTCCCGTAGTGCTGTGTGTTGAATTTGAATGAGAACTCTCTGACATTTGACTATTTCCTGAATTCATAACAGGCATAGGAGACACAGCCAAAGTCTGCTTTTGAGAAATTTCTTTACTTAAATTAGATTGTTCTCTACTAAATGGAAGTGCACTTACGTTATTAGTAGAATTTAAACTAGAATTGCTTTGTATTGGACTTAATTGACTATTTGTACTCTTATGTATAATATGCCTATCATCTTTTGATATTTTGAACGTTCCTTTCACAGCAGCAGTAGGTTTGGGAATACCGGTATGATTTTGTAATGCGAAGTTTTGCCCATTTGTAGGCGTTTGGGGTTGATTTAATTGATTTTTTGATTGAGCTGCTACATTTTCGAGGTTTTTTGAGTCAGTCGCTATTTCAGACCGCTGCTCACTGAGCTTCATCTGACTCCCAGATAACTTAACCATTTTGGATTTTGAATGTTTTCCTTGGTCATCGATTTGATTCAATTTAGTATTACTCATGGATTTTGGAGTAGACAGCTTAGATTCTTTATCTCTTGTCGGTAATTTTGGACTATTTCTTGATTTTTCACTATTCGTTTTAGCACTAGCTTTATTTAAATTAGTGGAAGATTCTTTAGGAGCTTTAGAATTAATTAACTTAGGTTTCACATTTTTGCCAGACTTGTCTTTTGATAAGGTATCATTTTGCTGTCTTATTGTTTTAGGTCCTATTAAATTAGATGATTTGATATGTGTGTTTGTTGCGTTAGAAGATTCATTGAGACTTAAACTAGAGTCAGATCTCTCACTTTTAGCCGATGAGAAACCACTGGAGGAACTGGTACGTTTTGATACTGCTGTGTTTTTGCTGTTTTGCTTTTCATTGCTCACTTTGTCTTTGTTAAAGAGCTTTAATTTATCGAGCATGGAATGCTTAGTTGGGGTGCCATTGTGACTGTTCGGAGACTGCGAATGTTGTTGAGTTTGTGTTATCAATGTAGATGGGATCTTGCTGCCTGAAGATAATAGCGATGAGTTGGGACGTGACCTGCAATCAAATGAAAAGTATTTGTAATTTTACATTTTCTATGTACTTCCTACCTAATTAAGTATCTAATAAATTAAGATAATACATATAACATAAAGACGCATTAAATTGATACTTATTAGACACAAAAAGTAATCATTAAAAGGAAATATTTGCTTCGCAATAAAAAAAACAATACCGTACCCGGATGAAGAATTCGGTGCACGAGGTATGAAACTCACAGCCCCTTGTCCCAAAGGACTCGTGGAACGACTGGAGCTTGCAGATAGGCCACTCTTTCCACCTGCAAGAAACACAATGAAATTATCAATTATTTTACCCAATTCGGTTTCAATCCACAAAACCGTATAGTACATACGATAAGAACACAATCTCAGCGAATGTTTTCATTTATACGATATATTCCATCGCAAGCTGAGTAAATATTGTCACTATTGAGCTAACATTATTTAGATAAGTCGAAATCTTTTATCGTAAACCGCAAAAGGCGCGCGCGACTCATTCGAATGGATCGACTCTATAGACTAAGCATTGTCATTATATCACACATGTAACCAAATTATTATAGAACTCCACACCCTTTTTGATTGTTCATTAAAACGTCCCACAAGGGTACTTTAATTTATTTCAAGAGGTCTTATTAAATTGGTTTGCTTTATGGATCGATGTCGAAATACAAACAAATAATAATTCGTGACGTCATTGCATTACGTTTACAAATTTATTCGTGTGCGTAAAGTAACCCTAAACAGGGGACTATAATGAATGGTGACCATAATCGTGATCGAAACCGTAGCACGGTGGTAGAGTACTTTATAGTACCCGCCTGGCTGGCTACCACCCTCAATTCCAAGTTGAAAATTTGTCGCCAAGCACCTACCGGTATGTTCCGGCAATTGCACTTGAGAGCCAGTTTGCCTTCTCGGTATTGTAACAGGTCAGCAACACATTGGCAATATCTCTGATATTGCAAATGGCGATAGGTGACGGTAACCACTTACCATCAGGTGGGCCGTATGCTTGCTTGCTACCTTAGTATGGTAAAAAATAAAATAAATAATAAATTATAGGTATCCTAGGTTACTATTTTTGGAATAAATTAGTAAACGTAAATAAACAGTGGGATGTGTTAGGTCTTCTGCGTGGGGTTTGAGTTATTATATATTTTTTTAGGTTTTATTTTATATTATTTTTTTATTACAGAATACGAACCATATATTCGAATATACATAGCAGCTACTCACAAGATTCTTAACATAATAAGTATATTCCAGGTGCTATTTTTGTTATACTTGTGGAACCATGAATGTTGGACTAGTGCTCAAAACATTGACAATCAACATCGGACCACATCCGTTCTTTATTCAGGCCGAGACGATCCATCACTTTAGCACAACGATCAACTACTTGCATATCACATGTATGTAATTTGCACCCGTTTATGTATGTAGTAGGTATGATATATGAACCAACAAGTGGGTCGCTACAAAGATTGCCTTGCAAATTAGGTAGAAAGTTTTCATCTTATTACATTGATAGTTAGCAGTCGAATGGTAAAGGTTGTTGGCCGAATTGATGGAAGATGACAATTGAAAACAAAAAAAAGACGATGATGAAAATTTTACAAATTATTAGTGATTCATATTTCGTTCAAATCGAGAAGAAACAGAGTAGAACTGCCCCAAATTGGAGGAAATGCGGATGTCATGTTATTTTTCTATTTATAGTTAGGTAGGTAGTTTTGTTTTTCTTCTTATTTAGTTAATTTTGTTACATTTTAATAATTTTACATATTAAATAACCATAATTGAATGCTTTAGAGAAACATATGATTGAAGCAAAGATATATGGAGAGACTAGATGTATGAAACGGTATGAAATTTTAAAAATAGATATATAATTCTTCACAACTTCTGAGAAAATAGAAAAATTACATAATAGCAGTGAATAAATTGACAATAATATGATAGAAGAGAAGACAGAAAACAAGAAGGTAGGTATAGGAACCAAGAGTAATCTATACTCTAGTTAGGTTTTAAACATCCAAACTTCTAGTCACTGGGCACTAGCCGAGTACGTACTTACGTGCGTAAGTACTAACTTTGAACTTGGAACCCGAACTTTTAGAAAAAATTGGTTACTATATCCCCAGCTGTGATAGGATAAGCAATACTGAAGGTCGTAGATCGCAGTCAAACACAACACGGGATAATCTTGTCTAGAAGTTTTAATATGGTACATAATAGATAGGTAGTAGTAATAGTAGGATATGTCATCTTTTGAAACAAAATCGCGCACTTGATCGATTCTTTTTTTCAAATTTATTTTCAGAAACCATTTGAATTCCTGATTTAGTTTTGTGTTATAAAAATAGACTTATGTTTCATGAATGCATACTCACATAAACATCAGCTATCCAACTTAAGGCGATGATATACGAGATATTTAAATGGTATTTAACCGTCTTGTTACTAAAAGTGCGAACCGCCTGTCTCGCTTGTCCCCATCAGTTTAGTAAGGGACGGAGTCATTCGCTGACAGCATCCTCTTAATAAATAAAATATATGTATCCAAAATAATATACTATTTAACACTAAAAAAATCTCATTCGACTGTAGAAAAATCACAATAACACCATTATTTACTTAACTTATAAGTGAGAATTATTTCAAGACAGTAACGCACTATACATGAAATTGCTTCTAAGTAGATATTCCAAAGTGAATTTAGAAAGAGAGCGCGCACTGCGAGTACTGGCCGCTAACTGAGGATGCATCTGCACTTACAGCATTGACATGATATGATCTATACGATAACGCTGGAGAGAAACATGTCGTAAGATAAATCAATTCCAATGTTTACATAATACTAGATAATGCTTTACAATTTCTCAGGAAACATTCTTATCGCTTTTAAAAACGCGCTGGGATACTTTTGCAAAAGTTTGATAAAACATTCATAGTTTTATTCTACTAAAATATTGGTTGAACATATATTTTATATTTATGGTACTATATGTACACCTAATATCCTAGGACCTAGATTATCAATTTATTAATTATTCCTACGCAAATGTAAACGCCAGATCATAATTTATCGAACCGTTTTCTAGTCGGAGAACTTGGACCTAAGGACCTTATTCATTCCATTAATTGTCACTACAACAATAATCAATTGCAAGTTACCAATTTGGTAATAAGTTATACCCAACATTAAATTGAACTAAATAGGAGCGATCCTAAGATAAGATACTTTTATCGCGTGTGAGTCGGGTTATTTCTCATCATATGAGCAATGAATGAGCAAGTACTAAACTGGATGATGTTACGACCCAGGGAAAGTGAATCAACTTTTAGTAAGCCTTTGAGTATAGAATAAAATACTTAGAATACACTTTATTGTTTACGCCACAAAATAGAACAAAACAAAAATTATATAGGCATCTATAGAGTATATTTGTTAACCATGAAAATATTGTTAGAGGTGAATAGTACTTAGTAATATTAAAATACCAAAAATCTAATATTTCCACTATGAATTATGATAATCCTATGCCGTAATATAGGTATGAAGAAGATATCGAAGAACGAAGTTAAGTGTTAAGAACTCAAAAGGCGCTATCGCTGCTCGTTGCTGCTACTATTATGTAATTGGATTTAATTAATTACAGTCCTCTCGTCGAAAGACAGCGCATTATACTGAACATCGCAAAGAAAGTGTTCGCTTCCATCTAAAAAATTTTATAGCTACTGCATGATATTCGAGAAGAGCTCTTGCTATTTAAACTGGATATTGCCCGCATTTCAAAGCCCTTACAATAAATCTGAAGTATCCTATTCGTATCAATTATATACATATTAGTCTTTCTTGGTATTATTTACTAATGTAATCAAGTAATTCAACATAGTAATAATTGTAAAACGCGATTCCATGTTTTCTATTGTATGATCATTGCTTCTAGCAAGTTAATATTGTTTTGCTCAGTCATAATAATAAATATTGTAGTAGCTACTTGTGTGTTTAATACAATCTAACATGGAAATACTGAAATGTCTTCAGCACATGTAATGTTCGTTATTTGTTACAACGAATCGTATAACATTACGATTAATAAACCAAACGAACGAAACGAAATCATGAAATACAACCATTTCATGAAATGGTCGGCCAAATCATAATGTGATCAATTCAAAGATCTAGCCACGACATATCCTACTAATATAAAATCACCAACTATTTAAAGAAATATAATATTTAATTGCAAATTCATTCTTATCTGAAAGCTCTGCTACGCGCATTTTAAACTTTGACTAGAAAAGCAAAGCTCGGCAACTATATGTGAAACCTACCGATGTTGTAATGAAAACCTTATCTTGCTTCGCTGCATGTTCCGTATAAATTACTTACTACTTATATACCACTCATGCTTATACAGGCTGTGTTCGGCTAATTTTACTTATAATGCCACTTATGATAATAGCATTAATTATAATCGAATTCTGACTGAAGTCATTTGTTTCTTGGTGTAGTAACGGTAAGATAATTTGTATGTTATATAAAATAAAATTTATTTTATGTTAAACAAATATCTACTTGAATTTAGTTTAGATGGTCAGAGTGACTAACAAAATTGTTATGTCTACTTAAACTAAACCATAACTACATAAGTAGTATACGATGAAGAAAAATATCTTGAAAAAACATAGCCGGGCCCATCTGGTTCTATCCTAGTACTCCATAACATATTACATTGAGAATCTGACACTACTAGTTAATAGCGTATTCCAACTACTTGAGATTTTGCAGTTGCTTACTAGGACGTTGTTGCTTTATGTGCTTACAATGGATGACCATGACGAGATACGTATTCAAACACAAGCCATGGAAAAAAAATGTCGCTGTAAATAAAGTTCTTGCCTCCATTATCTTGATAGCTTGATAGATTCTTCAGAGTAACATTCAATATCGTACAATTTATTCAGCGTACAACCTGTACATGTTTTGCGATATAGGGTATAGTTGGAAAGATAAATCGTCTTTACGCTACAAACCTGTGTGCACCGGAGTGGCTGGCAGCGGACGTTTGTCGGGCGGGGCTCGTCGCACCGCTGCTGCAGACGCCGGCAAAGGAATCGACGTTTGCAGCACCGACACTTGCCTGTTGACAATGAAAATATATTATTAAAAAGATATCCAAGTATAGATATAGTGTCCAGCATATTTGCATCATACTATGTAAAGGAATGAATATGGAATTTATTCGAAATCCGCATATTGTTATACATATATGATTACGCGACAGGAAGTCTGCGCTGTGTTCCAAATATGTAAACATCAGTTGAGCCTTTTATTTTGATGATCCATATTATGTTACCATCTCGTTAAGAATATTTAATTTTATTGGTGAGAGCAAAGTGTTTTTAAATTAAGTTATTTTTTAAGTAAAGAATCGATCCACTCAAACTAGCCAATCCAAGCATGGGCAGTAACTACTATTATGGACATCGGCAATAATATCAAGGGTTTACCAAAGTGTAGCCGACCTTTCAAAAGATGGCAACCGCTCTCAAATGGAATTAACAGACCACACCGTTTGATACTTTGCGACAGATTTACAACATGAGCGTAGTAGCCAGCCGGTCAGTGAATCTACAAGGTAAGTATCCTACCTACCACCGCTTTATGATTTATCCTCGATATAAAGATAGAATAAGGTAGTACATATCATTATCTTAGAAAGGAGACTTAATTAAACAGATCGTCCGCCGGGAAACGAACAGGTGAGTCAAGGATTTCAAAGGACATTATTCCCCTCTACCAATTATATAGCATTACCTACACAACCGTGATATATGGTGGATTAGCTGTTCAAATGGTCCCCCTCCGTTGAACCACAGGTATGTTATAGGTACTTTTTTTCTAAGTCTATGACCCCCCAATATACATCGGACTTCATATTAATGATTATGCTTTTTAAGTGATATACGGGAAACGACTTTTTCTACATTTTCTTTACTTAAATTTAGGTACGTTATTGACAAGGTACCTACTAATGTACCTTTGTAGCAATATCACCTAAACTTAGTGAATTGTAGGAAAATATGAGTCATGATAAATAACACAGACAAAGGTTTTGCGAAACAAGATAACTGCCATTTTTGCATACAGTCTTTGTAGTCAGTTTGGAGAGAAGCAGGTAAGAGAACATGGTATGCCCATTTAGATTGTTCATTGGCACGACCGTGGCTCACGATTTCATAGAACCTAATGCTCCTTTAGGTAGTTCCTTCCAGTTTCTATAATCCCTTGGGCTTGCTACCAATATTTATAGGACGCCCATTAGGTAGGTACTACAGGTAGCTACATCTTAGTGATCTCATAGATATATTTACAACTGGACTATTTTAGTAAGTAAGTAGGTATCTCAATTTTTCTTAGATAACTTAACGAAAATCATCAAAACTACCTACGTTCTATTTAGTAGGTACCAATCGAAAAAAAATACATCGGCAGCATCCGCTGCATTTTGCAAAATTAGAATCATAAACTTTTAGTTTCGCTATTTACCACTAGATGGCAGTATATGTTCCTGAAATTACAAAAGTGCCGGTAAAATAAATCATGTAGGTATATCTACTCTACTCTCATTAAACTTTTATTATGTTGCGCATTTGTAAAGGGCTTATGTTCAACTAACCAACAGATCTAGTAAAATTTTACGGCAAAAAATACTTTATAAAACCAAAAATAGTAAATGTTACATTTATACATGTAACATCTTATCCTATAAAAGTAAATTATTCCAGATAAAACATTATATACCTACCTAAAAATAGTAAATAAACCCATGACATCTACCTCCCTACCTATACTAGATACTAGCTATTTGATTAAAAAAAAATACACAATATGGCAATTGCGATAGATAGGTATGATTCGTAAATTATAAAAATCGTGAAAACAATTTCTAGGAATGCAAACATAGATAAATGTTATTAATATCTACCAGAGTTAGCTCTTTGTCTGAATAAAGATAGCTAGCTGATAATGAGGGCGATATCTAAACAATGGACATCTGGCCAGCGCAGCGACGCTTGCGCCCGCGCACGCAACGTTGAACCGCCTGTTGCCCGTGTCGGCCGTCACTTGACAAACGCGGGGAGGCTTTGCGTAACAGATACATGGCACTACAGTCGGACTAGTTTATTGATTATAATTTTAGTATTAGAAAGTATTTTGGTTTATAATATTTCAAGAGAGTTGATACTTATTCAAATCTAAAATTTTGATAGTAATACCTACGTCCTATATGTCCTACGTACCTACTTGTGAGAAAATTACATCAATTTCAATCCATACATTAATTATAGATAATCATTAATTACTAAAATTATCTTGCGATCTTTATTGTATATCAGACATAAAATATATGATAAGACTTAAAGTTCAGTTAAACTTCAGTTTGTCTTGGGTCTTGCCCAAGACAAACTGAAGTTAAAGAAGGTACAGTGGGCTAAAAACATTTTTTTTTTTCAAATAATAATTTGCATAAAAATAGTTATCCTTTATATCCTTACATAGAAGGTATGTATAGGATAGCTAGAGTTACTATATGAAGTAGTATGCGCCTGACTAGTCTCACTACAGATTGACGGCGATAGGTGTGCAGGTACAAGTACCTACTGTATAAATATTGTTTGACTGTAGCAGTCGTTTTCAGATGAATGAGCCGCTCCAGTTTTCCATGTGGAAAATGTTTCCACACACTATCTCTGTGAATTAAAGTGAAGGTTACAAACAATCTCTTGATATTTTTTCAATCGTCTCTATACTTGGAATAGCTTTATTTTATAATGCAACGCTATTCATTATTAAAAAATATTTGAATAGGTATTATATAAGTTCCGAAAACTCAGGAAATTGCGCGATTATGCATTATCATGTCTTATACGATTGTTTCAGTCATCGTAGTCATCAGGCTTATTTGGCAGGAGTAGCAAAACAACGGTATCGCGCATCACCGGGCGGTGTCACGTGAGTTTCCGGTGCCATGCCACCGCCCCGTTCGGAAATGGAAGCTGTCATGTCATGCCTGGGATTCACAATGTGACGTCATCGAATGTCACTGCTCACAGCTTTTTAATTTCTCCGTTGCTCAAACTAGTTTGTATGTAAGTGTATAGGTCTGTAGGTACCTACCTATATTGACGCTCTTTTGTATTGTGAATTACACACACTATAGTTTTAAATCATTACATTCGATTACGTTTGTTCGCAAATAATATCTATACGAACCCATTATTTGAAATACTTAAAACAATTGAACAACTAATAAAAAAATATTAAAAGTTTTTATTTAAAAAAAAATAGTTTCTTATGTGTAACCAATGTCTCTCAAGATAAGTCACTGACCTAGAATAAACATATTAGCGTTGTACCTTCCATCATCGTTCCTATAATATTTAAAGAATTATCCCCTACCTCCTAACCGTTAAGGAGTTGTACCTTCCATCATCCGCTCAGCAATATAAAATGACTACCAAACGCTAATATCTGAATAGCTTTAGAAATTATATGAAAAACATTGTAAGTGCCTATAAATTTTTAAGAGTTCCCTCGATTTCTCCAGGATCCCGTCAGAGCCTGTTTTGGTGAATCTGCGAAGTATTTTCAGAATCAAAAAAAGATTTTTCAAAATCGGTTTAGACGTCTTCGAGTAATCGGGGAACATACAAAAAAAATATTCCGACGAATTGATAAGCTCATGAAGTCGGTTAAAAATATAAAATTTTCATCCAAATATCAAGTTATCAGAACTTAGAAGTAGTTTATAACTTTCAAATAGCTCAACAAGTGACTAAGGCGATTAGGTATATTATTGTACAGCTTAAAATGTAGCAACTCGAAAATACACTATTTCATTTACGTTGAGTCCACCTTTGCAACTGGCAACTGCCTCAGTCTAGTATTTATGGTTCTTACTTTCCAATAGATTGTGTCACGCGGCTGCTAGCTCGTGTTCAGTTGTAAACGATTGAATGCTTCAGTAAAACAGTCACAGGCTTGAACCATTGATTGATAGATTATTCTGTTTTACATGGGATGTACCTACTTATTGAAGTGATTTGACTTTAAATCGAATGCATGAGTAAGTATAAGTAGTCTTAACTCCTCATATAAAATATACAAGTCAATATAATACAGGTATCAAAGCCCTTACAATCTATGCAGTGTACCATATCTTCATGTTTAATAATCTTCAGTCTATAAAAAGGGCGTTGTGCAGCCCTCCCTACATTGTATACCTACGCACTTTCAAAGTAACAAGTCGAGATCCCAAGATCAAAGATAATTCAAGCATTTCACTTTTACGATATTGATGAAATGTTCGACGTAAAATATCTACTGGGCGTGACTTAAATCAAGCCCGACTGTATTTTTAGACCGACCGTTTTCTAAGTGAACTGCTCCTAATTTTAAGACGATGTTAAGAAGTCTGAACAAAGAGCTCTTCGTGTTACCGTGAAATTGAGTTGAGAATGTTACTCGTGAAAATGGGCAAAAGCGAAAGTTTGTTGCCAATATGTGCTTTGGTATTGCGTTAGAATACAAATGAATATGTTCAGAGGAAAATTATTGCATCTTTCATTCATAACAAACTGATATATAGTATAAGCAAATAAGATACATAAAATAAACATATTTTATAATTAATATACCTAATAAGTATATTTTAATTCATAAATATAGGTTCTATTTATATTTTACTCATATGAATGGGTTGAAGTTTTCAGCTCTCTCTTCTTCATTCTGCTAATATTGAACCTACCTTCTGACTTCAGGTGATGTTGGCAAGCTTCTGGACTTTCTATTCTTGCCGTGTTGTCGGTGGTGACCGTGTCCCGAGTTGGTGTTCCCCATGTCTATTTAATTATTCCACTCTCCGTCTCAAATAACATTGTTTATCACTTAATTTATTTTAGAATGTATTTTGCACTATTATAATAACAAACATTTTTTTTTATATTCGTAGTTTCTAGTAGGTAGGAATTTCTGAATTCTCTAATGACTAACTTTTATTTAAACAACTTTCTGTAGAATTACGTAAACAGTGATTATTACTGTCAAATGTGTGTTCAGCATAAAAACAACAGGCGTGACAAAACTTATTATATTAGCAACATTTTTGTTTGTATAGTATAAGAATGAAGCTAAGAATTCGTCAAAGCATTGCAAGATGGAGAATAACAATTTCTGATCATTATCTGGATTTAGTTCTCCTCAGAATCTACCTAAGTAAGTATATATTCGAGTAGATAACCGAACCAAACTCCACAAATGCCAATGTTCCCCAACGTTCCGAGTATTGTCGGAATTCCAAAGGTCAGATCGGTTAAGCCGCCGCGCCATAATTTACTGACCACCTCCTGGGATAATCGCAAATATTCTGACCATTTAATGTTTTCAAGCATTATCGAAAGTATACTTAATAAGTTCCATGCTTACATCGTTATGTACAATACCTGTTAACACATTCAAACCTTAACAATTACCAATTAAGTTAATAGTCGGATAGAAAGAGGGGACCGACCGATTAGTTATTATTGTCTCTTCGTTCGGAGAACTAAGGACAATGGAGAAAAAGGTCTAATTACAAATGTCGTTCCAACTGAGTTCATGGTTATTAAACTTCGTTTCATGCGTAGGTTTTAAAAATAAATAACATTGACGACATTTGAAAATAAAAAAGACAATTTGAATTTGAGTATAAATCATGTACCTACGGCAGGTAAACGACTAAACTCGACAAGAGAATTCACTAACAATATTAAAATGAAAGTGACGAAGTATGAAATACATGAGATTGTTTGTGCTGCAAATTGACTATTGTGAACTGTAACTGGAACTGAATGTCGATGTCGGGATTTAAGTGCATTATAGAAATTATCATAGCGGACGCGGACGCAGACGCAGTGCGCAGTGGACCGGGGAGCGTCGACATGATCTGTTGAATTCAGTCACTGAACTTAACTATTTGAATTCACACATGAGGGATGAGATAGATTATTGCCAATGAATGTTTTATACAAGTTTAAATGCACCTTTCAAATCTTTTGATAGGTATTTTATTTCACACGAGTTATAATAAACGAGGTCCTATGCATATTATGATATCGAGACAAAAAAAATCTGTATTTTATAATAAATAATTATAGTAGACACCCATTGTCTGTCACTCATCAAGTCGCTTAGTCGTGCATACTGTAGAGTTCAGTGTTCATTGTTTGCCGTTAATGCCCTTCTGTCAAATGAGCATTGTGTCTAAATTATATGGTGATACTTAGATACAAGAACTTTCTGTGTATTACAATTTTTGTAACATACAAAATAGCTATTTCTGTTGTAATAAATTTGAATTAGATAATTTTAATTTCGTATTATTTTAACACTTATTATTTAACAACAAATATTTTTTGGAGTCGCTGAACACTACAAAGCAGGCGCACGTGGCAGTCGCATAATAAAACAATTTTGTGACAGTACATACAACCGAGAGCGAATAAACATCTCCTTGTTCAAGAATTATTCTGGAATACGAAGTTATAAAGGTGAGTAAATAATTCATGAGCACTTCACTTAAGCCCGGCGCCTATAGGCATAACGCCCACTACACTTAAATGACAATGGACAAATCGCGCAAATGGCACGGGGACCATTCGTGAGATGTCAAACGTCGCTCGAGAGGATACATCTAGATTCCAATGTGATGCATTGCGGTTTAACTGATTTAAATTTAAATATCTTTTGAATATTTTTTGAAAAACTTCTTCTGAGAATTTAAAGCGTCATCGAAAGTATATATTTGCGGTAGCCAAACATGAGTATACCTAGGTCTGAAGAATACTTAAGTGGGTAAGCAACGAGCTATTCTTCATCCCTAAGCTTAATAAAGACTGCGTGAGCTCCTTTGTCTGAACAGTGTTGGTGGCTATATCGGCGAATCGCTTTTCGTGGAAGTCGACGCCGACATGGCTTGTACGTATACAGATATACCAGGTTTATGCTAATTTATGCACGTACACTTGACGGCCCCGGTGTTACTCGACTTAGTCCCAGTCAGGAATAATTGAACCACATTTTCTGAACTACTATAGATTAAGATATGAACAGGGGTGGTAAAATATATAAATGATACGTAGAATATTCATCGGTAAAAGACAGTAAGTATGAGTACCGTCTTCAACTTCTTAGGATTCAGGTAAATTGTAAGTAACGTAATCCAAACCATCGTACTTTAATCTCCCGTCTTTAAAGTGTCAATTTACTTAATTAAATGTAGTTTTTTTAGGATTCTAAATATTTTGTGAAAATAACGCTACATCAACTTTATAATTTTTTATCTTGGACATATGTATTAAATCTATAAATAAAATTTGAGTTTGCATATAAATTACGCATAAAATTCATGCAGTTAAGAGACCTTATGAAAATTAAATTCCTGAAATGGATTAAAATGAACCACATCCCTTTATAATAATGACCGCGATAAATTGCTTTCTAGTGTCTTGATCCCAAGATACACGTTCAGATTCTGGCAATAAATAACCCAAGTCCAAGGTAACTGCTGTGTTCTGAAGACAGATTTATAATACATCCAACCAGCATTGGGTATCATTTTGTCAAGATAATAACATAAAAGCGACTTGTTTCAATATGAAAGCTGGATGGTTTGCAGCAACGTCCACTTTTAGATCATAAGTTTTGATAACCTCTTTGTTAAAATTGCTGGCTTAAATATAAAATATTTTCCTAGTCTAGATACTGATAAAAACCATTTCATAAACATCCTATGAAAAACTAGTAATTAGATATGTTAGGCCATATACTTAGTCGGTTTATTTTCTTCTTCTAGATAGGTACCTACTTCCTTCGAATTCGTTGTATCGGTGGTTTATTTTATTGTATTAATGACTGTAGCTAATTCTCCTCATAGGTACGTAATAAACAATATCGTAATACTAGTAATAAAGTAACCGAACATCGAGACCTAACTAAGGTATTAAGGTTATTTTAGTAATATATTAAGTCATCGACTATATTAAATCAAGCTGAAACAATGATAAAATGATTGGAGAACCTGATAACGCGTTCATTCACGTGTATTTATTATTAGCACTTACAATAAATCGTAATTGGAATGATAATTTAATGTTTTGCTTTGCATAATATTGGTTGTATCCATTACATAATAAGTACTAAAAGTCTATGGTATCCTACAGCCGGTGGTATTGACTTGAAGCATGAAGTTTTGCACAGTTTTGAGGCGATGATAGCTCAGTGGTAGTGACGTCGGATGCCGCGACGAAGGTCGTGGGTTCGAATCCTACAATGTGCTTGAGCTTTCGGTGAAGGAAAACATCGTGAGGAAACCATAGCACGGTGGTAGGGTACTTTGTAGTACCCGTCTGGCTGGCTACCACCCTCAAGTTGAAAATTTGTCGCCAAGCACCTACCGGTGTGTTCCGGCAATTGCACTTGAGAGCCAGTTTGCCTTCTCGGTATTACAATACCGAGTAACAGGTCAGCAACACATTGGCAATATCTCTGGTATTGCAAATGGCGATAGGCGACGGTAACCACTTTCCATCAGGTGGGCCGTATGCTTGCGTGCTACCTTAGTAGTATAAAAAAAAAAAAAAAAAAGATAACAAAGGAATTTGAAATTTCTTCCCCTACGAAAATTAATTTGGGTTTCACTAGTGACGCCACGGGACAGAACTATAAGTAAATGTAGATATAAGTACTTATATTTTTAAACTTATCTATGTATTCTAAAAATGGTCATGTAGAAAGTTTACTTCTGTATTTTAATAGATTAGAAATTAAGTAATATTTGGTGAGTAACCCGTAGGTATATGCAATCTGAAATTCTTGTAGGCACATTCATAAATCGCGTGAACATTATTCCTCTCGATGGTGATTCAACGAAAACGTAAAGACTGTACAGAATTCACATAAAAGCAAATTAATTAATCCCATACAATAGGTACTCGGCTATAAACAGGGTGTTTGTTTGTGCGACGGGACACGGGAGGCGTGGAGAGACACAGCTGAGAGAATTTTTGTTTGCAAGTCATAAGCGACACCGATTGACTAGCGATGAAAAAATGCGATGCGTGCAATACAAATTTTGGAAGGGAACTGATTTAAATTAAATTTAAATTAATCTGAAATTAAAAATTAATAAGGCAGTTGTATTGGTATTTTAAAATAATGTAATTTGCCTAATTTACAGTAGTAAATGTGAAGTAAAGTTCTCACTTATTTTGATATGTAGTCCGTAGGTATTTACCTAATATGAAAATGAATAATCAAGGGAAGGTAAGTTTCAGAGTGAAATGTTAACTCTGTAACTTAACACGTCATTAAAACCTTCACATTCTGAAGGTGCCAACTTTGCCCAGGGAAATTACTTAACATGTTATCAAGTTTTTGAGTAAAATGCTTTGCTAACATTAAAGTTAAACTAAGTTCATTAAGTAAACAATAACGCGTGCGCTGTTAACTCGCACTGAATATTACGCAGCAAAATCCGCTTTAATATATCATCAGAATCCCGTTAATAACATAAAGCCTTTTGTGCGAAATTCCATCGCAAAAATCTCTGTAAGTAACCATCTGAGTTTGAACAATGTTGCCGTTGGAATAATAATACGTCACGCTGTGTCTGCATTGTTCAATTAGTAATTTAGAAAATATAATCTTAATTATGATCAGTTCAGATTCTTTATTGTTTGAAGATGACTAGAGCAATTTAATTTTATCAACACACGAACTTTATAAGTAGAATAAACTGGTTAATAATTCTATGAATACAGATACAGAAAATAAAAATATGGAAATCGCTAAATAGGTACATAAGAAATATAACTTGAAATATTAATATAACGAAAATGGTCAAATAGAATTCAAAGAGTGATAAAACAAAGAACATTTTACTGACATACGTACCTGCGACTGCACAAGTGAATTTACATAATGTTTTAACAGAATCCAGGAAGCGGAGTCCCAATATATTTTCATTAGCGACAGAAACCTCGGTACCTGTGGGCACGAACTGCCGGCATGACACTAAGTCAGATTTATCACGCATGCCACCCTCTGGGCCCTTTTTCAGTATCATTCAAGGCGAGCGAAAAACTTTTAACTTTGTCAGTTTTGCTCGAACCGCCCGAATAACAACGAAATTTAATACTGTTTTTAAAGTAATCACACTTATTTTGCATTCTCAGATGTAGTAAGTACTAAATAATCTTATTATTGTGTAAGGAAAGGAATAAGAAACTAAGCCCAAGGAGATACATAGATAGATCGATAAGTTGCAGACTTTTCGAGTTACATTAATGATTCTATTTTTAGTTATTGTTCCAACAATATCAGACCTCACTTGTATATTATTCAAAAGACATTATCTTTACTACACAACTGTGCCCGTTAACTAATTAATTTAAATTGTTATTAACTAACACGTCGTATTTCTGGTTTGATAAGAGAATGTTCATAAATCGCATCTGGTAGTTCTCGCTACGTGTTTAATTAAAGACGTCCAACATTATCATGCAACAGTTTAGTAATAAACATCACAAATTGAATTATTTCATGTATACATATATCTAGACTAAAGTTGGTAGCCTCTGATCGCTGCATCAAACTTACCGGACAAATATGAAAAAGTATTGATTACGATTGCCAAACACAATTATGCAAGTATTTGGAAGCCTTTTCAGGGCCTAATCACGATGAAGTTTTCTGTATTCGTAAAAACGTCACTCTATAACTCGTTATAATTACAGTTATGATTTTAACTTGATAACAAAAAGTTACTCTCAGCATTTATCCTACTAAATATCAAGTAATGCATAGTATAATAATAGTGTTTTGTACTCAAGAGAAACAATTGAAGTAACATATTGAATATTGACCATAACAAAACAAAAAACATTAATTTTATTGTGGGAAGAAAACTATTACGTCTGAATAACATAAAAGAAAAAGTTTATATGTGTTAAAAACAGTGCAAGCGCAGCCTTTCAAATAGAGGGTCTCGCCGCGCTAGTAGATTGCCATGGTGCTATGGGTGTTATCGATTATTTCGTATGAACTATTGTTGTGCCCGGCAGACGGGGGCGCAGAATCTTTAGGGGGACCGCCCCCTTTGTCCCCCTTCGGCTTGTCAAGCTGAACGAACTAAATAAACACTCCATAGTTTAACTTTTGGTAAAGTTTTTGTGGTACACATTAAATGCTCATAAACTCGGTCGGGAGACAAAGAACTTAAATTCATATCGTATGGAAATTGGTAAGAAAAAGTTCGTTAAAAATGCATTCTGTTCGGTGTCATAAAATTTATGTGCATACTTAGAATGCATTGGTGGTTTTATTGTTTTTCTTTGCGACTATTATTGTATCTACATAGAAAACCATACATACGAAAGTTTTGGACTTGTTCAAATATTCAATGAATGTGAATTTTAACTGTTCATGCATTTTCTATTAAATTGGTAAGTTAACTTTAATACAGTGATTTTAGTTCTTAGACTACTATATCAAGATGGTACATAGTAGTATTCAATGATTGATTCAGATGTCTATGACTTTCTAATTATTCACAACAATGTAGAGACACTTATTATACCTAACAATACCAAGGATAATATTGCAAATAACTTTGTAAGCAACGCTCAAATTACACGATAAAGATCCCAAATAATTTCCTCGCTGCAAAGGTTTATATTGAAATTTATTCCGGTGTTGCATTGCGGAGAACTGCATCGAGTTTGCACACCCACATGCATCCAGTGGAACTGGTTTAGTCAGATCAACACACACCAGCTTACCAACACTGCTTAACATACTAACAATTTCTACAGAAATCACGAATTCCAATCAAAGCTGTTTTCTTCACGAGCTTATAATTACTATTGGCTATTTATGCCAACGTATCTATGATTATTAATATTTGTCAGAGCGGGTTAAAATGTTGGAACATGTACGGTAGAGACATTTTTACGATCGTACATATAAGGAATATTAAAATACTACATGGAAACTTGCTTATGAGTGAGAAACATTAATATGAAAGTTTTTTTTATAAAATCGGTTTGATACGTGTTTAGTAATAATCATGTAGCTTGCGCTTAGTTGTCTTTGTATTGTTTTGTTTAGGTATAACAAAGTTATTCCGATTACGTAGAATACCATACCTACATCGAAGCTACGTACCTAAATCGAGAGAATTATTCGCATCACCAGTGTTATTGTTACAGTATCCGTCGACGGTTAACTGAAATCTCGCAATAATATGTAAAATATTCTGAAAGTGATTCTCTTTATTCTTGTTATTAAACTTACGATACCATAGCATGATATTGTTTCAATTAATAGATATAGTCATATTGACATTTCGCATAAACTGAAATTTGTAGGTATATATAAGTACCTACACTTATGTATTTTCATGACTGATACTGAAATTAAATCTTAGTTTTATCGTATTCACATGAAAGTATCTTCTGATAAAAAAAATACTGTTAAGATTGCCTCTTCAAAAATCTTTCCTACTACACCTAAATCCAAAATGTATTTACAACGTGATAAAAGCTGAAAATAGGTTGTCACGCATTTGCACTTAACCACGAACAAAAAATAAGGTAGTAGATATTGTGAATGTTATGGAATATACAAAAATCACGCAATGGGTGTCGAAGAAAAGAGCAAGCAAATATGGGGATCATATTATCGCAGTTTAGCTTTTTTATTGGTACATCCAGACCAGTCTAGGTGTTGGTCCGTGGGTGTTGGCCAGGACTAGTTAACCGGGTCTCGCCCACAAATGTACCTACACATACTGCAATAAGTAAAAGCAACCGCCATCCTTGTTACAAGACACTCCAAAACGACATCGACGAGGCATTTGAATAGATATCGTAAGGTAAAATAGAGCCTGAAATAGAACTACCTACTGAAATAAGTAAAGTCTGATTAATTACATAGACTTTCTTCAAGGCGATGTTTTATGAACCTTTACTGATAGCTCCCACTCATTGACTGAGTAATGTAAGAAAAAGAGACGTCTAAAAAAACACATAAGTTCTTCGTAAATGGATCAAATATCATAGTATGAATACGTCAAGAAATAGTATTTGATCCTTCAAATAAAAAAAGCTCTCTATTTTCAATTTGAGCAAGAATTTTACAAAAACGTATGTAGTATAGATACTGTACACACATTGATGGAGTCTAATATAAATTAAGTTTTGCCACATCCAAGACTTACTACTTAATTACTGAGTGCGAGAGACGAGATAAATTTAAATTTCTTTAGCTCTTAGCTCGTGTTAAGTCAGAACTGTACTGAAGGCGTGAATCACACAAGTAAACAAAACGACTATCCGCTGGAATTAACTCAAAATACTGTATAAAACATAAACATGAAAACCATCTCTCGTTGCGTCCACTTAAACAACTCCGATTAGTATACCGCTTTACGTTGGCTATAAATACTTAAGGAGCAAAGCTTTGCACACCATAAACAATAATCCTTAACACGATTTGTCACAGCGCGGTAGCAGCACTCTCGCGGAGTAGGCGCGGGCGCGGGCACGTGCTTCGACGAGCGCACGAAAGCGTGCACGCGCTACCATTGCGTCCGCACGACAGACAAAACAGTCGACGAAAGCGCAAGGGCCTTCGCCCCTTCCGAAACCATGATCGCACCGGGATGCAGCGAATGCTAATGCTAAAGCTCAGGGCTGCGCTGTACAAGATATCACTCGGCAAAACGATGAACGTCTCCATTTAGCTAAACAGGAGTTAACAATATAAATTATTTAAGTTCTTTGAAAAATCACTTCGTTGAACTCGTTTGTAGGTAATATTACATTCTTATTAACAGAAACACATATCATAGCAAATTGAAGTTGAAAATGAAATAATGACATAAGATTTTAAATATATTTTTTTTATTTAAAACTCCTGGTTTCCTATGCAAAGAAATATATAGCAGACAGCCCTAGCAAAAAGATATATGAAAAAGTGACGCTACGAGTGCCATCTGCGAAGGGCCCCCTTACATTAGTGGGATGACGTTATGCACTCGCAGAAGGGTTCGCAGCTTATCTCGTTAAATCACTCGACCCTGCCACGGCCGTGGTGAAATAATTTACACGGAGGCCTACTGTAAACAGCTTCCTCGAGATAACTACGATTACCTTTCTGTAGGTATCATTTTACAGGCTTTTAGGTCCGCTCGCTGTCAACGTTCGGTGAGAAGGGTAGGAATTATTGCCTCGGATTGAATATTATATCACTAAGCAAAATACGTAAATACCTATGTGTGTATTACCAGTTAAACTCTCAGGGTTTTCAACAAAATTAATACGCATGGTTCCCTCTTGCACATCTATAACATTACTGTTTTGATAAAATAATAAGAGGGTGCGTTCGACTCTGTTGCATCACTATGAATTCATACTTTTCGATAATGACATCAATATCCATTACACCAGGAATACGAACTGTTTATTGATGGAATTGGATCATTTATCAAATTACTGCTGAATCATGAGCAATTCTTCTTTTCGAACCTTTAAAACTACACAATCTATGTTTTTCTGGGAACCTTGTCGTTGATCGGCAGCAGCGGCTGCCTGGAGAATTTTTTTATATGTAGTTTGTATTTGATATACTTATATGTTCTAAATAATTTTAAATATTGTCACTTACGTTCATTAAAATCTCTGTATAAATAATCGCTTAGGTATATAGAAAATTATGGCCAAATGGAAATTTTAAGAAAAGAGGGGATTCTAGGGACATACAATAGAAGCTTAAACCTATGTAAAATTAAATTTATCAAAACTAACTTGTACTGTCATCCTGTATCTTGATAAAACAAAGTCTCTAAAATAAGTTTACATTTAAAAGCATAAATCCTGTGTAATCTATAAACGAATAATATTTTTTTATCACAAGAAGAAACAACATCCAATAACGAATACATTGATAAATTTTATGGAAAGACCAAAACCAGTCTTGTTTAAGGGTCATCCGTTGTGTTTATAAACATATATTACAAACCGAGTCCGTATCCTAAAAATAAGTTGGATGACCTCTATACATACAAATATTCCACGCTTATGCAGAAAAAAAAACAGATTACCGTTATGGCAAGAATTTGCTGCATTGCAGGCTGCTAGCAAAGCTGAACAAACTTTGGCAAACAGCTAAAAACAATACAATTGGCCGACTCCAATGTTTTCCAAATCCAAAGTCCCCGACGAAGTATAATTTTCTTTCTGATGGATAGAAAATGACCATTCGGTCCAACAATGCGGAAATGTTCCGCCTCGGTTAAGAATCAACTAATTCCCCTTTCGCTTGTTAAACCAGATTAAGCTATTCGTGGAACCGTCTAAAAGCATCCAGTGATTTATAATGGAAACGTGAGAAAATATGAATTATATTTTGGTACCTCGAGTATTGATGGGCGTAGTGAACGGTGAGAGGAATGTAGGTACATGTACCAGGGCATTTTACTGTCACGATAGTTCAACTAAAACATCCATCAACAAATTTGGAGACATCAGAATACCTTGTGAACTGATATGCAAAAGTACACGTTCTACGCCGTAGGGTGATGAGCACTTAAAAAAATCGGACAAGTGCGAGTCTGACTCTCGCACTGAGGGTTCCGTAATTTTCTATGTTACCCTAAATACCAGCCTTCTTCTAGGTTTTCCTGTAATAGGTGAAGAACTATTTTCTGTATTTTTTCCAAAATTTTTAGTCCAACTCCCCCTTATCTCCGGGAGTTGGAATGGTAAAAGATTATGTCTATCTTCTTAAATAACTTCACAAATATTTATCTCAAAATTATAAAAAAAAAATAAGATCCTCAAAACGAGCGCATTCATTTGATATGTCATATAATATAGTTTGCAATAAAAGTGGCCCCCATATTTGAAATTCATGTATTTACTTTACTAGTCACCGACTTACATATGTACCATTCCAAGGTAAAATTATGCCTATCTTCTTAAATAACTTCACAAATATTTATCTCAAAATTATAAAAAAAAAATAAGATCCTCAAAACGAGCGCATTCATTTGATATGTCATACAATATAGTTTGCAATAAAAGTGGCCCCCATGTTTGAAATTCATGAATTTACTTTACTAGTCACCGACTTACATATGTGTACCAAATTTCAACTCAATCTAGTCCGGTATTTTCAGACAGACAGACAGACGCACGAGTGGGATATATATTATAGGATATAAGGGATCCGTTTTATTTTCAATTGAGTTCCGAAACCCTAAAAAGCTATATTATCCATCGCTTTAACTACGGCGAAACAACTAGTCATTAAACGAAGCATTGAACTCATAATACGTAATTTACGAGGATATAAAGAGTGCAGTTTAATAAGTAGAATTTTCAACAGGGGCCCGTCAAACGCCAGCTCAGGCGGTCGTAAAATGAATCGCTGCCGGACGTAAGTGTGCTGAAGACATTTTCCTATTAGAAAACTTCCGAGATATATTACTTCAATCAAAAACTTGAATAGCGGAAAATGTGAATTGTCGTTTTAAAAGCATGACAATACTGAAGAGTCAGAAATATCAACCACTAAACTATTAGGACCGATTTAACTTTTGATATTTATTGAGTAAGCTTTTTGTGCATAATTTACTTAAATGATCTCAAAGCATATAACTGGTCCATATCTGGTCAGATTAAATCAGTCACTGCACATATTTGTGTGTACCATTAAGGACCAAAGCAGCCCAAGTTTGGAGAGTGTTTGTTGACAGAATAGATAGACGATAGTGATGAGCAGAGTGAGGGAGATGTAAACAAACATCACTTGACATAAGGCGGCTGCTGTCCGCGATTGGGTACGAACTTACTAATTTTGACTTTTAAAGAAGCAAAAGCCACAACATCTGTAGGTATTCTGCCTATTTTATGTTTTATCGGAATAAAAAGTATGCTATAAGTACCTACATGTTTAAAATAGGTGATTTATGATCTATCTACAAATGTGCCAGTTCTTCAAATCCTTTGTGTAACTGATGAATGATTGGGGCACAAACATTTAAAGATTCACGATCAAGACTAGTGACAAGACTAGTGAGATTAGGTCAAGAACTGAACTAATATTTACAATGGTAGCTTAGCAGAAATTGTATACTTACCTACCTACCAAGACTATGCTACGAGTTATCACCCCCTAACTTTTTAATTGGCTACTTGAACCTTAGCACCCTTAGCAGAGAGTAACTTTACACTTATCGCAGTTTTAGTAGACGAGACGTTGAAATACATTCGGCTACGCACACGTAGGGTTTCGTACAATAATTAAAATCAACAGATTTTTTTGGGTTCTTGAATTGACACTCTTTGGTTAGTGTTTATTTTTTTTATTTGCCCTTGTTAAGGTCATAGTGCCACGTAAGGCTGACTTTAACGGTTAAAAAGATACAGGCATTTGATAGACGATGGCGTAGATTTTCCCTTTTGTATAAGGAACCCTAAATATGAAAGATGGTACTGTCAACACTGATACCACAGAATGCTTCCCTCTTGACACTCTTATCTTAAATGAGTATCGTTTTTTAAAGCCGCAACTGTTATTTATAATGTTAATCTAATTTAATTTACAACACGAGTCATGGGAATAACTAATACAAAGGAAACGGGAACAAACGAAAAAGAGATTAGCAGTAATGTAAACAATTTCATGGTCTGTATAATGATTGCTATCCACAAAGCTATTAGTTTTAACTTTGCAGTTTATTGTAATGTTACCTCCTAAGAAGTCTGCTGTCATCTTTTGAAGCATTTATTGTTAATTATAATAATTGTATTGTATTTTATGTAATGATAATTATTATAAGCATTTATCCAGACCGCTTCGCATAGTATTGAAGCGTCCATGTCTCTACTGTGATTCCATACAAGGAGGTTCCCTGTAAGGAAAGTGGACCCATTGTATTTAACGTGCGACGTCGGTTGTTCACCTATAAGAAAAACTGACGAGATTCTAAATGAGGACTGGTTTTATTTGCAAGGGAATGCTCTCACTTTTCCTTAGGAATTTATAGCAAGTAAGTATTTGGGTTCTTAAATATGTAGAGGGTTTGTGAAGGATGATTATTAGAACCTGTTACTCTTATTTAATTCAGCCCTTCTATTCGTCATATCAGCATTCACTCCTTTCTTACATTATGAC
The DNA here is from genome assembly GCA_963555595.1 of Tethea ocularis. Classification (NCBI taxonomy): domain Eukaryota; kingdom Metazoa; phylum Arthropoda; class Insecta; order Lepidoptera; family Drepanidae; genus Tethea; species Tethea ocularis. The sequence goes on along the minus strand of OY741960.1, from coordinate 8,569,500 downwards.
ATCTTTCACACAATCCATCCATCTCTTTTTCGCTCTTCCTGTTATTAATGATTAGTACCTACTGATTTAAGATAGTAGGTGGGTACCTATATCTATATAGGTAATAAATAAATCTCAGCCAAAATCAAAGGAGTGAGCTTATACTTTGTAATATAAATATATAATTTAAATTTTAGAATTAGTTACAGTGCCGCAGAAGACATTTAAATACAATGCAATTATTGTCTCCTTATGGACTAGCGTCAACGTCTCCGTTATGTTTCAAAATTCAAAGTATTTGAATAAATCAATTGGCAATATTTATGACTAGTATCCGTAACATCGTCTTGATTTTGACGTCTCGTGATTTTCATGAAATTGTTTATGGAGTTGAAATGTTACCAACTAATGAAAAAAAAACCAATCAAAACACAGCCCGATTTTGTGTAAAGTTTATTGTGTACTAATGTCGTATTTTGATAAAAATAAATAATAGGTATACTAATTCTTTATTAAAAACCCACACATTAAGCGGATGGTGGCATCCCACGTGTCACACGGAGCTTGAAGCATCGAAGCAACAAATGACAAACAATGGCTTGTTAGCCCTTTGTCGTGAGTCAAGTTCGGGACTCGTGACGTGACATCCTCGTATTGTCTGCGTAATCAGGGAAGCATTGACCGGGTGTCAGGAGGGTCGTGTGTCTGGAGCCTCCGTGTGTTGTCTGGATTAAGGCTGTATTTACTTGTATTTGTAATCATATGCGGGACTCTATAAATATGCAAAGTAAAAGGTGTGCAACAAATATACTTAGTTGATTTTTCTGGATGCAATCGTTGTTGGGGAAACACATGTCATGATAATGTTCAACAGTAGGATTTACTGAAACCGTACTGAAATCTATATAGCTTTCACCGTTTTCACAAGAATCAGCTGATGTAAATATAAGACCTTTCTCTTTTATTAAGTTTTATTCTGAAAAACTGAGATACCTAGTTACCTATAATTGTGGGTAATTTTTATTTTATGTTCAGAACTCAATTTATACTCAAATCTAATCATTAAGTAATACTATTTGATTGCAAAAGTTCCAAAGTTAAGATGCCAAGTGCATAGTGCAAGCAAATAGTCTTTGTTTACTAACATAGAACATGAGTAAACTAACTTGTAATGACGAACATCATCTCGGCAACTCGCCAATAGAGGGCGCTAGAGACCGAAATAGAAATGTCACCGAGCGAAGAGTTATGGCCTCCTCTGCGGTAGGCATTTCCGATCTTCCGATTTTATGTCGGTCGGTTTACAATCTTGTTTCGTGTGTATTTAGGTTCAGTTAATCTGTGATCATTGTTGTGTAGGAAAAACTCGTAATGAAGTAGGTACCTATCCAGCGGGAAAGCAAGTACCTACCTACTTTATCTAGTTACCTATGATTACTACCGCTCTGTGTAGGTTTAGTTTAATAATTTTGGTATACTTAAAAGTTTTATTTTTTGTTCATCAGTTCCTCCTAATCAATTGAAGGAATAAGCATTTTAATTGTAAACATGAACTAACATGTACGGGGAGAGCTTTGGTATCCATAACACTTGGATACCAATGGTTTCAACAAACACTTACACGTTTTAATTTAGAATAGGAATTACACATTTTTGCCTCCGTATCGTTGAAACACTTGTTATAATTGGTTGAAAGCATCAATTCATGATTAGAAACGTTTTATTTAGATTAGGTACGTTTCCAAAGTGGAATAAACTCAGTGAGCGTGCATTGCTATTTATAAACAATAACTTAGTGCACAGGGCTAACTGCATGGTGCACTAGGGCACAAAATTACGTTACCAGGTAACGTAGCCACTAGCCAGTCAGGCGGGTAATACAACCCTACTGCCATGCTATGGTTTCCTCACAATGTTTTCCTTCAACGAAAGCTCAAGCTCATTGTAGGATTCGAAACCGCGACCTTCGTCTCGGCATTCGCCGTTACTAAAGTTGTATAATAAATAACACGACTAAGTATATATTTTTTAAGAATTTTCGTTTTATTTTTTAGATACATTTTACTCTAACAGCTCTTGTATTCTTATGTCGAAATAAAGTATTTCTATCTCCTAATTATAATTATAGAACTTTATGTGAGTTTCTGTCGGTTCTCATGTGGCTAATTGCACGTTAGTGACGCGTGCGTGTGGCTCCCTCGTTACGTCTCATGAGGAATAGCTGTTCGCTCTCTTATTATAAAATGAAATAAGAGCTATTACTTATGACGAGTTTAAAATTAGCAGTGAAGCCATTCCTAGCTTTGATGTAAAATAAGTTGAATAATTTTAAACCTGTGTACTTTAAGAGTTACTACATAATCAGATAATATGATTTTTAACGGTTGTGAATCTAGAGAGAGAAAATAGGGGCATCAATTGCCATAATTTAGAAGTACGTAGGTATTTAATAGTTTAACATAATTTAACACTCAAGACTAATTAGGTCCTACCCTAAAAACCTACTTAAAATCTTTGGACATTTTTTTTCCAGTAAAAGAAAACAGTAGGTACCGTCACAAGGTGAAAAATGTATTCACAGTTCACTACTTTTCTGATAAACAGTTCTTGTAGTATCGAAACGGCGAAGCTACATATTGGCTAAGGTGTAGAGTTTGTGAATTTAGGACTGGTAGCTTGGATGAAAATGTTTTTGGTGGGATACATTATATCCGAGGAAACAAATAATTATTCGTGCGGTATAATTACCAGACCCGCCATCTACCGTCAAATAGTGCTACTACGACTGCACTACTTGTACTACAGTTACAAGCTTAGGCCTCCAAATAATAGATGGCGTTGTAAACCAATATTATTTTAAGTATCCCATTACCCAAAATTTATTTTATGCAGTCTACAATTGCTTAAAATATTATAAAATATACAAAATCTATCTTACCTATTTGCAGTTAACGTCGTCATCTCGACGTTATTACCACAGGCTGTTAAAATTTCATCGCAACTGCTGCCACCTGTTATACGTTGTACTGCACTCAAAGAAACGTCTTCACTGGAGCTTTTGCCGACATTTGATACATTTCCACTAGATGGCGCTGTTCTTTGTTTTGTTGCTTGTTTGTGCCGACTGAGCGCGAAAAACAGCGCTAAAACAGCTTTAAGCTTAGCATCTCGGATGTCTACAGCTGTTACTTGTTCTAATCCTTGGACTTTTTGAGTGTGAAGGAAGTCCAAGCAGCACTGAACGTTTTCCAACTGAAAAAATAGAGAACATCATTTATAGTACCTACCAGATAACCCTAATCAGCCCTTCCTAAATTAAATATGTGATATGTAGATCCTTATCTAAATATAAAAGGAAGACGTGACTGACTGATCTATTAACGCATTGCTCACACATCTGGATGGATGGAGCTGAAATTTGACATAGATAGCCAACTATCTAGCGGTTACCCACTAGGTAGTAGGTAACCGTTAAGAAAGATTTTTTGAAAATTCAACCCCTATAGTAGATCGCGGATTGAACTGCGGTAAGTTAAAAGTTGTAGTTAGGTAAATAGACAAATAGGTACGTAGTGTTAAAATTAATTATTAATAACGCAAAACGCTTTACGTGAGTCGGTGCTATTGTCATGCTACGCGCTTCCGATCTTATACGAGTCGCTTAAAACAATGAGTTTATCGCATTACGATAGGCCTTGAAATATCAGATAGACATTTGGACAATATAATACGTACGTGCGTTTATTTAAAGACATATGCATGCAGGTATTCAATTGATCAGTAGGTAATTCCTGTGAGACATCTTGAACTACCTATAAACCTTTTTTTTTGTAGGTACCGCGCATGTATTTTTGCACGTATTGGCACATTTTTAAATAATAATATAGGTACCGCTACTGATTTATAAAAGGTACCGTGTTGGTGCGCCTTGCTAGAGGTTTATTTGAACTTGTTTCAAATTACAGGCGAGAACCAGCACAAGATTAGAAGAAATTATGAAATCTCACTTTGAGCTATTAGAGCTTGTTTTTGAAGTTAAATTAACCTTGCTAAACGATGTGTCTGAAGACGATAAAATCACGAATGTAGGAATAGACTCGATCGAGTCACCCCTTGTCAAAAATTAGGCACAATATCTCGTACGTACCTATGTGTGTCGACTTGAGTGCTAGGTACCATATAAAACAACAAAATACTACGCGAATATCAATAGTCAGCAACATTTTGGTATGTATAGGTACTTATGTGTGTCCGTGAAACTTATATTTACAAGAAAACTGACATCATTGGGTAGCGTCGTTCGAATGTTCGAAGTCAGTCTATCCATGAGTTTTTTCTATGTCCATGCACGTGGTATCTAATATATTGTCAATAATTTGATTAACAGATATTACCTTCAAAAGTCATCCTGCATATGGGAGATCACCATTAAATCGGTAATAATTTTGTGACCTCAAACGTGTACAAAACACGCATCGGCCGGCATATAGGTACGCTTGCGACAGAACCGTGGTCGGCGCCGGCCCTTAAATGGTTTGTCTCTTGATCTCATAGGTCACCGGCTCTGCCAACGAGTCCAGAGACCACCGACCGCCTTTTAACCGAGAACCCACCCTGCCAGTTCTATGGTAGGGCTGTCATACTAAATAATAGTTGCCCGCATTCAACCATCTGTTATTGAATCTAGTCCTCATAAGATAGGAGTAATATATCTTCGTTTCTCAACTTGCATGAACAGAACAGAACAGAACTTTACTTATAAGAAGAAATTAAAATATTGGCTAAAATATGTGAATATTTTCAAAGTATGAAACAGATGATCCAAGGTAAAAACTTCGCCGTACGTTATTCCCTCTTTGTCCAGTCCTTTTTTTAGGGACACATTTTGAGATCCCTCCTTTGGTGCAGATGCACCATAACGCTTTTCACATAGTTATAGGTTTATGGTTTCTGCATTTACCAAATTTTACCTTATCATTGTAGTTGATACTGAAATTAGTGTTTTTTTCAAAGTAGCCATATACTTCACCCAGCCCTATCTTTTAATTCTCGTTCACTTTTATATCTTTAGGCTTCGAACATTGTTCAGAAAGTTAAACAGCATGTTTCCCACGAGGTAAATGCATGATTTATTTTAAATGTGCTTTTTAATTATCGATAGCACTAATTAGCATCAAGATTATGTTTTTGTAAATAAATTAAAGGGTTTTCCTTATTCATTGGATAGTATTGTAATTGTATTTTGGGAAATAATGATACTACCTATAATGTTACCCACAAAATAAGGATTCTTATTCATCAAGTGTTCTTATTTCTATTGACAAATAAAAAAGAAGAACTGAAGACATTTCCTGACAAGATTATTATGACACACTACAAATTAGTAAATTGCAAGAATGTAGGATTGAAATTGGCTTAGACCAGAAATAGAATGAAAAAATTGTCACAATTATGTCACTGTAAGATTTCAATTACCTAGCCTACTTACAAATCGCTTTTGTGGCTTGACACTGATGTTCACCATGTACGGTCGGCCAAGAAAGTGGTGCCACCCTAAGGTTGAATGTCGCTTGCAGATTCATAGGTTATAATGATTAGTTTCGCTTGCAGATCAATCTGACAACTTTCAACATTTTGTTTACTGTTTGTTACGTGACAGCTGTTCTTAGTTTGAACCTTGTTGTCATTTTCGATGACTAGGAAACTAAATCAAAACTGGCACACCACTTTCTTGGCCGACCGTACCTACCTAAAAACAATCAAACTCGAGATTCGTTTACTTTTTGCTACGTATTGCACAAATCTCTATTTGAATCTGTATGCATTTGTATATCAGTAGGTAAGTAAGTACACAGTTGTTCGTTTACCTAGTAGGTACCTAGGTAAATACTGTGACATTATAATCGTGTTAATCAATTACAGGAGCGAGGTTATCCGGTGGACGTGAAATTATCGTAAGCTGTGTCTGACCTATTGTGCAATTTGAGTAAATGTATAGTTGTTTTCAACTTTTTAAATCCATTCATCATATTCTATATAACATTGCACATTTTAATAACGTCGTCTTTATAAATGTCTGAAAATATATTGCCCAATTGATGTATGACATAATAAAATTAATAGGCTCTTGTATATTCAGTCCTCTTTCCAATTTTTATCGGTTTGACGTAGATAGTTAATTAAAATAATAATTTCCATAAGATGCTATATATATTATTATGTCCTCTATTCCCCGTGGTTTCACTCCTGTTTTTGGGATAAATAGTAACCTATTCTTCATATCATAGGCTATCTGCATGTCAAATTTCAGCGTGATCGGTTCTGCGGTTTAGGCGTGAGAAGGTAACAGACAGACAGAGTAACATTCGCTTTTAGTAGGGATTGATTAGGTAAGAATAAACATTAACATTCTAATAAGTGGCTAAAATTTTTGGTTGCGTGTTAGTTTTAGATCTTTATATTTCAGGTTTCCGTGGGGGGTAGTAAAACCCTACAGCTCACAACACTATTTTGTTAATATATGAGGAATGCTCATAAATAATTTAAAGCCACCATATCGAGATGCCGGCACGCGTAATCTTGTACAGAATGTGGTAAGGTGAAACCAACTCTTTGTAATCCAAATAACATAAAAAGAATAGTTAAAACATCTCAGAATTGCTGATTTTAAGTTATGGCTCAAGAGCAATATAATTGATGCTGGATTATTTTTTATTATAATTGACAAAGAACAATCTATAGCTACCTGCCGTGGTTTTCCCAAGAGAGTATAGAATGGGGTTCTTCAAGGGCGTGAGGAGATTTTTACAGGGTCGGCAACGCGCGAGTGATACCCCTGGTGTTGCAAGCGTCTATAGGCTACGGTAACCACTTCCCATCAGGTGGGCAGTATGCTTGTTTGCTGCCTTAGTAGTTAAAAAAAACTATATATAAATTTAATTTTGTAATTTGTAAGTATCATTATAAACCTGTTTTTAATTTAGACGACGAACAAATACAGAAATTCCATTATACGAATAGTAAGTAGGTATTAAGTAAAACTGAATGATGCATAAGGTACTGTACCGAGTACCAATTGCATAGTTAAGCTTTATAAATATTCACATACAGTTAAAACATACCTAGTATGCATCAATTTTTCAATGTTGTGACATGTTAAAAATATTACAAGGAACAGATTTGTAACATAAACAATGAGATATGATTAGAGTCAGTTGTTGCAACACTTGTACGATTGGTAAGTAGGTATGATGTATGTAATATATCGCTATATAATGTACATCATGTTCCTTGCTTTGTCGTCGATACAGATAGGTATATAAAAGTGGTCACATGTCACTTTCAACATATTAAGTAATTACCTTCTCCGAAGTATCGTATATTGATTAAGTTATAGTGAAAAGGCATGCATGATGCCCTGAAGTGCTTGCGACCTGCTAGTTGTTGCGACGGAAGTGTTTCACTTGAATCACTTGAAGATCCCAAGACATTCTAGCTCAATGAGTTCAAGATAGTGTAAATATTTTAAAATATCTTATACGTATCTTACAAATGAATTAAATAAAACACTCTTCACAAATTAATAATAAGCAATTTTTTATATTGTCATCGAGCTTACATAAGTTTCGGATCCATTGAACACCGAGAAGTGGGTTTACATTGCCTTGCCAGTTTTGACCAAAACATACTAACATGTGAAGTTACATAAAAGCTTGTATAATAATAAAGAATAACACCGATTCCTCCATTGCTCAACAATAATTTTTTCGCTATTTTGTATTAGTATCTAAGTACTCGTAGTATAAATCTACTTGATTGGCCATCAACGCATCGAAATTACGATGAGGCCCAGCAAATAATGCATCTATGTATTTACCTATTTATTTATTCAAAATTAATTTCAAAAGCAAATAAACACTGAAAGTCAAGTGCACCCCGTTATTCGGGCTTAGGTCACGGCGCACGAGGCGCATGTGTGTCGAGGCCTTGTGCACGCGCATACGACAACTGGAACGCGCCTTATCTGCATATGCGCAATCGTTCGCACCTTTACAATCATGGATATCGCGAATATTTTCACATGTTAAGTGAGATATTAAATTAACATAATAACAATATTTTGTTTTTTTATTGTAAGCTTTTAAAATATATTTCCTTTTGGCGCAGCGGTGCCTTTCAAGGTATAAATACAATAAGTTACAATACGTTTTTCTAATGTTTGTACATTTCAATCCATCTCCTCCAATCCACTCAAAGCTGTCATAATAAAAAGTTATTGTCTTCTGTCTTTCATTAATTGAAGATAGATTATATGTATTTTTGAGGATCATTAAAATTCTAATTTAATTAAAGCTCTCGAAGTTGTTTGATTCACTCAAAACATAATTGTACGTAACAGGAAGTTTTTGCTTCGGCAAAGTTTGGAGAAAAGTCTAACATGCAGACGAAAATGCATAAAGTTATATTGTCCATTATTGTGATGTACTTAGATGTACTTACATAATAAAATATGGGTATCTGGCTAAGCATTTACATTTAAGTACTACGTAAGATCTCGCAATAATGTACTTATTAACTCGTTACTCGTAAGTTCACTGATTGGATGTGTATGAACGTCTTTATTATCTATGTAGAAGTTATGTTACGAACTGACAAGGTCGTGGTTTTGATTCCTACAGTTTTCGATGAAGGAAGATTAAGTACTTTGGGTACTTTGTACCATCAACAAAGTTGAAGCTTGATCAGTTTTAAGACCTTTTCGCTTGCAGCCAGTAATCATAGTTCGTCCTGTCCATTGTTGACAATAAAACGGTCTCTTGTAAAATCTTTTGTCTAGACTATTTACTGACAATGACAATGTACTATTTTATGACAAGCGAATTGTCTGGTTATATTGTGTGAGACACAGGTAGCGGCTGGTCACTGTACACAAAATACACTCTTAATGTGATCATGCTTCAACTTTGTCGATAGTACCTACTACGTACGTACGTGTAAGTACTTATATAGGTAGGTGGCTCTGACTATCACCCTAAAGTTGAACATCTATCGCTAAGCACCGGCATAAGTTACCTTTAACCATGGCGAAAAAATAAAAAATAAAATTTATCATTCTATAGTCATTATTAAAACTTTATTTATTGAGTCACTAATTTTCAAACAAATTTTCTCTTGATTTAGACTTAAACGGGAGTAGTTTAAGTCTTAACTAGTCTAACTGTTTTTTGCGATCACAAGTGGAATATTTATAAGTGTATTGTCTTGAACGAAAGTTGAAATATTCTTATTTTGACTTTAGTTTGTCACTAGTGAGATAAATCACCATTAATTTGTCATCTATGTAAAATAAAATAAATATTATGTTCGCATGGCCGAGACTGATATCGGGTTTTTGTAGTTTTAGTATGTACAAAACTCAACTACTTTATTATTTTGGTAAGTATTTGTCTTAAAATAATAAGCAAATTGGTGAGTAAAGATTAGTACTCAAGGCAGTATTTCGAGAATACCTACTCCAAGCTTGTTATTTCTGCCTTTCCTGTCCTTTCTTCTTAGAAATCTCCTCTTTTAAGAGGAGATTCTATGATATACCTATGCCTTTCTAAGATTTCTTTTTTGCAAGAGTCTTGCACAAAACTTTCTTATTAATCAAACCCTGCATGATCGGTTTTAGAGTCTTGCATATTCAGCAAAACAAAGATACTATATAGATATGAGAATAAGACCGTTTGCTAAAGCATTTTCTTACCTAATAATAAATCATGATAAGGCCCCTCCTCCACGGGGCAAGTGAAAAGTGCCTAGATAACAATTTAACTGAACAATGTTGAGTGTCACGACTTGCGGTCACGCGACTAAACGTGTGGATGTAATAGCATGTTATTGCCTCCTACTTTATTTTTGGTGTGAGTGGTGTGACCACAAGTTACAGTTCGTTAGAAAGCAAGGTAAAGAAAGTGACAAAAAGTGGCAAAGCTACGATTTTTTCTTTTGGTATGCTTTTTATGGCGGATTAATTGGCCATTAGAAGGAAAATGGATAGGTACCTAGATAACTTTTTATTATAGGTACACGAACAAAAACTGTTATTAAAAAAAAACTTTTTCCAGAGATTACCGCGTCCAAACCAACAAACAAATTATTCAGCTTTATTATTAGTATAGATAGGTTACCGTCAGTAGGTAACTACAGTGTAAAAAAATGTTTTTAAAGTTCTCAAAGTTAAATTTTACAGTAGAGTTTCACCTTAGTGGTCAGCAGATGCCTGTAATCCACTGATTCTCACTAATCATCGCTAATTTTCATGAGAGTTGACAAGATTTCATTATCGTGGCCTTCTCGGCTTTCCCCATCAAGTGACATTGCCGAACACTTTCAATGTATAAGTATTACCTTTGGAGTCATAAATCTGTCGTACATAACAAATTAGCCCACTTATATTTCGTCCGAAGTGTTGTGGATTCGAACCGCGCCGGAACGAATTTCTACACGTTAGCGTTGTTTTAACTCTATACAATGTATGTTGATTGAGTGTCGTGAGAAATGTAAACGCATTTTTCATGTTTAAGGCGATGATATAGGTACGAGAAATTATGATTTTAGATTAGGTTTTTCTCTGCATTCTTTGTTGCAAAAGATTTGTAAAAAAAATATATGTTAATCTAGTTAATAGGTATATGACGAGGAATAGTTTTTTTAAATATTTAATTTTTCATTAGTAACGTCAGAATATGCCCCTTTTTAAAACTAACAATGTGTTTTTCTCTTATTTGGTCCATCCAAATAACATGAAAATATTAACATACATTTTGAGACATAACAGAAAGGTAATCGTTTTCATATAAAAAAAAGGCTTTGTTTTTTTTTATAAACCGTCTTTTTTACTAAAAGTGCGCTTCGCCTTTCTCGCCTGTCCCCGTCAGTTTAGTAAGGGACGGAGTCATTCGCGGAGAGCATCCTCTTAAGGGCCTCGTTGAGACGTAATAAGTTCCAGTTTATGTTACGCACACGTGTTTTTGTACTGTTGGTAATAATAAGGTAAATGTAGGTAGGTACCTACTTACTTACTTATATTTTAGGACAAGATGATAAGCCAAAGCCAAGATGTGTCTCATTAAATAAATACCTAAACAATGTGTTACTGTTTTATCTATAGACCATAAATATTCTTGGTCATTCTACAAGTCTCTAAATCTATTTTATAAAATGCTGAACACACTGTCATACATAGAGAGGCTCATGTTGGTAATGAAGGCGAAAGTATACCTACTGCGGAAGAACGGAAAACCGTCGCTAAATTATTGATTAGGTTTCTCCTGCTGCTTCTGAGTCATCCCACATAGATACTTTAACGATGGGTTTCAGAATGTGACCTAGTAGGTAAATAAGATTTAGAATAGGTATACTACTATCGTAGATTTTAAATCTATGGATGAAAGGTGTATTAAATTCATATAGTTTTGTTCATATTAAATTTTTACTTCACAAAATAACTTCAGCAAATCCTGCTAATATTATAAACGTGAAAGTATGTATGTATGTATGTTTGCTGCTTTTTCACGTAAAATCTACATAACGGATTTAGATGAAACTTGGCACATAGATAGATCATATCCTGGAATAATATATAGGCTACTTTTTATCACGGGAAAACATAATATACCTCAGGAACGCGGGTGAAACCGGGGTGCGGAAGCAAGTGAATTATAATAATAATTTGGGCTTTAAATTTATCGTAAAAAATTAATGAGGAATTTAATTTCTTAACTAACACTTTACAATTTATGTGTTAGTTAAGAAATTAAATTCCTCATTCATTTTTTACGATAAATTTAAAGAAGTAGAGAAGCACAGGTACCTACTTAAACCAATTTTATCGGCCGGAAGTCCATAACAATGAACTGGCTTTGGTTTAGTTTCACCACCAAGTTGGTATAAGACAATGATTGCAATATGCTTTTAGTAGCAGACATTATTAAGTATCAGCACTATGCAATACCTTAATCAGTTGGCAACATTGGAATAAATAAAAAAAGGAACAATTGTTTAATTTGTACAAGGAAGCGAAATAATCTTATCTAAAAGTATTATTATGTGATCTAATAGTATCACCTAGATGGATTCAACATAAATGTGTGAATGTTAAGATAAGTTATAATAAATGACAATCTATAGATATAATATAAGTAATTCCGGAGACTTGTTGTAACGGATAAATTGCATTGAAACATGAGTAAGGTACCCATTTGTGAGGAATTCTCAGTTTAGATAAGACCTAGCCAGCCATAATTACTCTGATGAACTGATAAGTAATTGAAATTATAGTGCACTTGTACAAGGCCTTGCCTGACTTGGTTAAAAATAGTACCTTCTAAACCTAAGATGGATGTAGCAAAATAAATATGTGAGTGATATTAAGCTAATTTACTAAAATTAAATGATAAGCTATAATAAAACCTACCTTCTGTTAAAAATTACAATGATTTTGACACATTATCTCATTCAGGTTACTTATAACGCATGAATTACTTCTGAACAAGTCTTACTTACGAACCTGTGAGTAATCCTCAGTTTAGATAAGACCTAGCTATAATTACACGGATGGACTGATAAGTTCTTGAAATTATAGTGCACTTGCTTATTTACTGCCTATTTTGTTGTATAAAATAAGGCTATTTTGTATAGACAGTTCCTCTAAAGACAATAATGAAAAGGAATGTTATTGCCATATCTCTAACATGTTTATAGAAGTTATTAAGTAATTACTCAAACACGTTGTATTATAACAACCAAAATAAGATAATCAACAATGTATTTGAATACACAACAGTTAGTTAACATCCGTTCAATTATTTCTTACAATATAAAATAAGAGTTGTTTAATTCAATAGCGATAAAAGAGTTGATAATAATATGTCTACTATCTTTTGATTGACGTGGTTCTAAATGATCCAATGTATCGAAACGACCTTCCTTTAGAAGTTCAGGGGCGATACGAGCCGGCAAGTCAGACGTCTTCTCATGCAAACTAATCCGCTAAAACCAAACACATGTTTAGATTTCTTTATGTGTAAACGTTTTGTTTGCTTTGACAGCTGTGGACAGTGTAATGAGATGCGTAATAATTTGATTTCATAGTTCAATACACTAATATATTTCAACTTATTATTTGTGCTATACAATTCATACGTACTTACATTAGTACCTATATACCTAAATTGATATTTATGTATATGCTTTGATTATCTTTAAAATCTATACAAATAACTGAAGCGTTTGTTTGTTTGACCGCACTAATCTCTGTATCAACCAGTCGTATTGGTAAAACCGCGGGGACAGCCAGTATCCAATATTATGATTATGTTAAATAAACATGCTAATTATGCAAATCAAATCAATATTATTTTATTCAAATAGACCTTCTCGCAGACACTTACCAATGAGTAGTCTGACTCAAATATCTCATTACTTGCCTCGCTTTACCTCTGATGCCTAAGTATTTCTTTTTTAACTTATTCTGTTAATTATGCAGTTCGTTTGTTCCCGCTTCTTATCATCGCTATTATATCAGTTCAAATATATCAAAGCTAAATTGAAAACCAATAAAACATGCCGAAGTAAATCAATTGCATTAACCAAAGCAGCAAAATATATTGTTTCCACAAAAAGAGATGAACGTAACAGTATCATCTAGCTGTACAATATTGTACATTGGCATTATATATTTGATTGGTGTGGACCCACACCACAGAATAGGATTTCTTGGCGGACGTGACAATTGTGCTGGCGACGTGACACCGCCACGCTGTGATCTCACCACCGACGCCGACGCCGACGCTGTGAGGAATTGACAACTACCTCATTTATAAGTCCAGCCTTAACCCCAATACGATATAATGTAACATTATGTACGATAATACCCCAGATAACTGTAATAACGCGAGCTACAAACTCTAATGGTCTATTATTATCCTTCGATTAATCCTCATCAAAATTAAGCTCGTATTATGCTTCCGGTATACGAAAATATGTTATAAGATATTACTAGAGATTATCTTGCTGATTCTATAGTATCTACAATTAATTGAAATTTAATACCGTAATTAATAAAGAATTTGTTATGAAGGCTATACTTGTAGAAAAATATTAACGGTCTTTGCGAAAATGAAATTGTCATGTTTATTTAATGTACCAGTAATAAACATTTTATAGGCCGTAAACTTTGTATTACAACGCATTTGATTCCAATTTATGCAAAAGAATAACAAGTTTTCATTGAGATTTGTAGGTACTTTGCATACCTATCAATTTTGATGAAATTTGGTATAGAGGTAGCTGGAGGACACCCTGGATTAACACATATCCTATATCATATATTTTTATCGCTCGGGAACATAAGATCCCTCGGGAACGCGGGTGAAACCGCGGAACGGAAATTAGTTTAAAATTATAGAGACCAAATATTGGCAATAATATTCCCCATAATAAGTTAGGAGGAAAGGACGTACTTATATTTTTATTATTAATTGTAATGTGAACACATTATGAGGCATAAGACTATTATAACAAATCACTATCATCTGCGAGTTCTATTCTAAGAAGTAAGAGCTAATTCGGTTAGTTACATTGTACCAGATAGCTGCCTAGTAATTGTTACCCAATATTTCTCAGAAGCGTTGCTTTGCTTGTAGACCTCTAATTGCGTTCAGCAAAAACATGTACCTACTGACAATAGGATTGTCATGACCAACCCGCTGAGTAAGATCTTTTTGGATTCTGACTCATAATTTCAGAAGTTATGTAGGCGATTCTAGCTAAATTGCTCTAAAAACAAGGATAATTTATTTATGTACTCATGTAGTTAACTAACTCAACGTAGTGCTCTAAATTATTAATAACTATGACCAATAACTTATAAACTGCCTTCATTTGTGAAGGAATGTTATTCGAGTGTTACGATTTTACTTTTTCACTAAATAGATTAATTTAATAGTATTTTGCGAATACTTAGTTTACTACACTTCAAACTACGCTGCCGCGCTGTCTACAACTAAAATAATACATAAACAATTAATTTTTATAATATTTGTCCTATATAACAAGTAGGTATGTATAAGGCAAAGATGAAATTAAATTGTTACCTTCCTTCTCTTTTTACCTAAAAAGGTCTTTGAACATGGGCATAAACATTCGACATTCATTCCGCTTAATAACTTCCCAAATGATACGTAAAAGCATTTTGTAGAAACAATTAAGAAAACAGACATCGTTTAATAATTACAAATTACGCGTCTAATGCAGCGGCATCATCAAAGGGTGTGATCGATGTCATCTTAAAATAATATCGAGGTAGGTACATTAATTTATTTACATAAACGACAGCCGGTTTTCGAGCGGTTGACCCGTTTACTAGTCGAGGAGACTAGCATAAAAAATATCGTAAAACGCTCGCATTAATCAACGCGTCCCAGTTGGCGTCTGGTTTTGGCAATTATGAATATATAATACATGTGTTAGGTACGGCGAGAAGTAAAGCTCCCTGACATTAAATCTGCCACTCTTTAAACACTCATGACAGTTCAAGGCGAACGATGTGTGCGACTGGCGCCTGCGCTGCACCGCGCCTGCACATCGACGACGTTAGTTGAAGGAACAACATTAAGCAATTTCATCGTATCATTTTTACAGCTGCACTTACGCCTTATGATTTATCACTGATGTGTGGCAAATTGCTGTTTATTTCTTTAAATTCATTTTAAATGAGCGTGGCAATAAGCAGTTGTACCGACTACACATCTCATAGTGATGCTATGACGGACATTAATTATAAAATAAGATTCATTTCTACCCACAAAATATTTTTAAATTAATTGTAGTGGCTAGATACCGTCAATTATTATAAACGACATCACTAAAAGACACCAAAAAGATTCGAAAGAGGATCAAAATCAGAAACATAAAATATATAATTTGCATAATCAATTAAATGACCTGTTTTTAGATAACGATTTTAAATGGGTTATTAAATCAAAACTTATTTTTTTAAATCGCAATCCGTAATACTGACCTGTTTATAATTGGCGATGAAACGAAATATCTCACTTCAAAACTAACCTACTCATAAAAAAGCACTGCACTTATATAATCCCAAATTCACAAATATTTATCACTACCACTAATCGCTTAATATCGCAACGTGTTCACTGTATTAAACTAATCAATTGAAAATACATCGATACGTCGGAGAACATCACGAAATTACAATCGTTTCGAGTCGATCGACGCAGCCGTCACAGAGTAAAGCGTGCGCGCGAATGAATGGTAGGTAGGATTTGTAGGATGGCTGTATGTAGCCAGCCTGCTCAGCACGTATCAAGAATTATTTAAGAAAACATTGATTGAGAAGTGAGATCGTATGAACGCTCACAGAACGCGGTATAGTTCGCTAATTCTTCTAATTAACATAACAATGACGTCCAGCTAACAAAAAACTATCGAGTAATCGAACATTTTTAAACGGGGTCAGCATACGTATGATTGAAATTTGTCCCATAATAACGGTTCAAATGCAGAAACAATGGGCTACTTGTGCAGCGTCATTTAATATCAGATGAGATGATAATCTGAACTGTGTCCGGGTAGGTCACGGTCGGTAAATGTTTGTGCAAATACGGTTAAACGTAACGTAAAGCTGTGTAAAGATCTAAGATTGTTCTTTCATGCAATATGCATGAATGTCTTTTATTTAAATTATGGGTAATCTAATGGTTTTTAATACATTATCTTACTATCACCAATTAACGAGATAACTTTTAGCATGATACGATTATGTTAACTAAAAAGCTGCCTTACTTAACGGCCTTGTTTTCATAAGAATTGGCTTTCAGAAAAAAAAAACAAAATCGATACGTACCTTCACTTACAGCACCTCCGCAATCTTTATTTTTTTTAAACTATGTTGACGTCAAATTGTACAACAGAAAACATTATTTTACAAAATAAATAGCACCTTATACACAGATAAAAAGGATTTCTCCAATTAAGAATAAAAAATGTCTTGAAATATTTCTTAATATCAAGAGAATGTGTTTCTGTTCAAGTCATATATATTTTCTCCAAGAAAATATTATTCTTTGTACAATAAAATATTTTACTTGACATTTAAAGAAAACTTTTTTCAAAGCAAATATTCAATGTTTTAGTTTAAAAACATAAAAAAATCTTATTTCAACATTTTTAAACAATTTAATCTATTAAAATTTAATCTTCAAATGAAGAATTATGTTATTTAAGCAAGAAAATATTATTTTATTGAGTTCCAAAGTAATAATATCTTAAATTAAGATAGTCTTCTTTCATTGTAGTTTTATAGTATGTTAATTAATTGGAGTAAATAATGTTGTCTTAACTTAACAATTCCTATTGCTTCATATTGTTGAACGAAATAACTTATAGTAAGATACATTTTCTAGATTAAAGGAATTACGGTTTACGGCAGACAAAATATGTTTTTGTCAAGACAATACCGCGCAACCAGCGAGCGGCCACCATGTCCATTCTTTCCGTGACCGGCCGGCCGTTGGTGCACATCTTGAAAGCAAGATGCAAGAAGAAGTTCTGCAAGCAGAAGCCTATAGTAGAAAGTGATAACAAGCAACTCTATTTGTGCGCGCAGAGGCAGTTTAGGGCCAATATAAATTGCATAAATGCTTTTACTGCAATGGACAAGGTGTCCCTCGCAGTAAAAGCTTGTGCGTTGCTGTCCCACGCAATGAATAACTTTTTACAGGTTATTTAAAGAAGTTTATTAAGAAAACCTGTAAACAAAAATCTGCTCAGCATTGTGCAAGGCTTAGAAAAATTGGACAGTGAAAGTAAGTCAATAAATTTATTTTTAACCGACTTCAAAAAATTACGAGGTTTTCAATTCGTTGGAATCATTCATATTCTTTTGTTTTCATGTTCGATCCCCGATTACTCAAAGACGCCTGAACCGGTTTCGAAATTATACATTTAGATACATACAGTAGCTCGTACCTAGTACATCCCTAAAGTATTTTATTTATTTTAGAATATGATCATTTCATTACAATACATATGCATTCATCCACCTCTTATGTTTTATTTTGTCTGTCATACATTAATCTAGGTGTCATTTCTATAATATCGCTACGATCTGATCAATCAAAGTTCTAATACATTTGTCTTATTTTTAGAATCCTGGTGATATTCCTACATACAAATAGAAGAACAAAAGCTGAAGGCTTCTGCAAGCAAACAAGTTAAATGTTCAATATAATTTTACAAGGGAAATTGCACAAAGATATTTCAACCTAATGTGTTGATAATTCAATGACCTATTATTAATTATACTGTACTGACAGTTTTATAATGTTAGACATATTTATTGTAGGTAAGTCGACATAAGCATGCCAACTTTTAAAGAATAATGTTAAAAGTATCTAAATTATCGTTTTAGTTTTAGATACCTAGTTATTAGGCTATTATTTTAATTTTGTAATTTTGTAATTAATCAATATTATTGACTGTTGTAAGTGTTATATGAGAATTTAAAATCAGTTTTTCTTAAATTATGTGTAAATTAATAACATTATGTGAGATATGTCTTTATTACTTGAATAATATGATGTTATTCGTGTGTACAGCCAGCTATTAATATAGATTGCATTATATTCAAACCAGTTTTTCATTTTGATCGAAAAAATTGTGTGAAATAAAAAGAAAGTAAATTGTATCTTTCTTAGATGTAGTAAGGGTACTTTGTACGGGGACTAAAAGGGTTTTTATTATATAGTAATTATCTAGGATGTAAGTAGTGAAGTTAGCTTGTTTTGATTAAGGTCTCCATTCAATAATTTGTTTCTCATTGTGAGATTTTTGGCATGCTTGTATAGGTAGAAATATATTTGCTTAGTCTAAATTTAAGATTATATGAGTGTAAAAACCATAATGTATTCGTAAAAATTTATAACATTTTTTAGATGTGTATGAAAGAAAAAAAAAGATTAATTTTTTATTTTCACGAATACCTTTACATTATGGTTTTTAAACTAATATAATCTTAAATTTAGACTAAGCAAATATATATCTACCTATACAAGCATGCCAAAAATCTCACAATGAGGAACAAATTATTGAAAGGAGATCTTTATTTTTCAGAACAAGGTAACTTTACTACATCCAAGATAATTACGATTTAATAAAAACCCTTTAATTCTCAGAAGAAAGTAACATTACTACATCCAAGATAGTTACGGTTTAGTAAAAAATCGTTACGTTTTGCCAAAAGTAAAATTTATCTCATAAGGAGAAAACCTTTTTTGTTGGTAGGATAAATAATACTACAATGAGAATATTTTATTTCTGCAGAAGATTTCAGAAACTTACACAAAAATGTTGAAATCTTGAAAGAACCTATTATTTCTCTATGCAAGGGTTTTATTTGTTATTATAATATAATAACAAATTAAACTGAGAATGTTTTATATCATGTGAAGATAAAAAAATCTTAAGATATGTATCACTTTCAAAATCCAAGTAAAACCAATTTCAAAACAAGATCATTCTGTTTTGTTATACATTTTTATCATATTGAACTAAGAATATCATCTCTTACATTGAATCTGCATTTTCTTGAATGAACAAGTTATAAGTACTTTTGGATTAAGAACTTCAATTTCATTAGAACTAGAAAACTAAATCTCTTTGGTGGAAGATACATTGTCTTGGATCAAATGTCAATTGTCTTGTCACAAAACAATTGATATTTGATTTCTTGAATTATGAATATTAATCCAAAAGTTTTTTTTTTCTTTCTACAAGAAAATATTAGTTTCCCTATATATGAAATCGCCATTATCTTGGTTCAATGCAAACTAACTTCGTGGAAGTTAAAATATCTTAAATGAAGAAATCCTTTTTATGTGTGTAACGTTGTACAGTTTTATCTTGTCAATATTTATATGTCATATCTGTCCATTAAATGATTGATTTCGTAACCATCAAGTATATAAAGCTTATGATCCTAACATATAATAACCGTTAACCGCCAATAAATCACAATGTGTTAGACAAGCAAACAATTCGTTTGTTTGTCAGTTACCAGTCATGTCGTTTAACGATCTATCATGGCTGCTTTGCAAAAAACGCCTTTCAATATTTAAACCATTTAATTTTTTGCCCAACTCAAAGGCGACGATGAAAGGTCTCCCTGGGAGGGCAATACTTTTGAAACCCTAATTAACTACTTAAAGGGCTACTTTTGTGTTGTGATAAATGTTAATAATGGTGAGAATGTTTTTGTTATTTAATTATGTATACAAACAGTGGATCCTTTAATTTATTCTTTTTTAGGAACACCATTCTTTATTCGGTTTTAGAACATATGTAATATACTAATATTTAAATATTTCCATTGAAAAAATGGTTAGTTTAGCTTTAAAGCGGCTAGTTCAGGATACCCTGACTGAGGTCAACAGCATATAACAATCAATATGAAATCAACACCAGCCGCGCGTGACTAGGATTACCATAAAAAACTGAAAAGCTCTGATAAAGGCTGATTATGAAAGCCAGGTTATATAACTATTTATTATTATTCGGATATTTACGATTGTTATTTGTACCAATTTAATATCTTTGTTCACCTTACCATTCTTAGTTCTTAATGATCTCATATTAGATTATAATATGACATGACTAGCTTTCCGCCCCGTGGTTTCACCCTCGAACCTCTATATTATGTTAGCGGTTGAATTTTCAAACAACTTTTCTCAGCGGATGCTTACGTCATAATAGCTATCTGCATACCTTTCAGCCCGATCCGTCCTGCAGTTTAAGCTTAATACCTATGTATAGATTCACCATAGGTCTTGCTGACTCACTATTCAAACCTAAAGAGAGTTTAAAAAGTTTTCAGTCAGGATGATCCTGTCGTGTGGTCACCATAACCACAACCCGCCTGAGCTGGCTTTCACGCTGCCCTGTTTCCTTCAACACTTGCTCAAACAATGCTCTACTTCCGATCTAATGAACGCAAACAAGTCGTAAAGAATGTTAGGACCTAGCAATAAATTACATACATGGGATAAGAAATTTTAAACAAACACTCCTCGTATAGGCAGTATAATGAAAATATACGTTTACATCGATATTGTTACAAAGTTTCCGTCATTGTTATCGAAAAATAAACAATGTATAGGTACTGTAGCTCATAAAATACATCAGTACCAAATTGGAAAATAATAAATTAACTGCAAAAGTTTATGATGTCTCACTTAAGGCGACGATATACGAAAAATTGATTTTCTCGCCATTCTTTGTTGCAAGAAATTTGTGAAAAATATATGTTAAGCTAGAGAATATATAACGAGGAATATATATTTTTATTTGTATTTTTCATAAGTAACGTCAGAAAAAAATCGCTAATATACCCCTTTTTAAAATTAAGAATGAATTTTTCTCTTATTTGGTACATCCAAATAACTTGAAAATATTATCATAGATTCTGAGACCTAATAGAAAGGGAATAATTTCGTACTTTAAAATTTTTTTTCCTCTTAACTGTTCTTAAATAATTAATACCTAGATAATGGTTGGTAGGTATAATTTATATTTTATTTTTATTGAATATTGGGAATTACCAATTTTTGTTGCAAAATAGCGCCTATTACAATAGCATAAGGTGCCGCAGTGTGTAGCTTGATCTGTGGCCGTGTGTACTAAGTGAGAATGCTTTGACAATTATAATTATTAACATTTTGAAATAATATTTTCTAATGTTTATGTGTGTATACTTGTAACCACTCAGTTCCGGTGAGTTCCGTACCCGCTGAACGGATTGAAATTAAACTTAGAACATAGATGTGGAACCCTAGAATAACATTTAGGCTTATCGCGAGAACGTGGGTTAAACTATACAAGTAGCAAATAATTATGTTACATGTACTAAATCACATTACCTTTGAGTAATTTAATCGTTTTGTTAGTTCATGTTTAACAACCTGTCAGCTTATCGTAGGGCAGGCTTTACGACTTATTCTTAGACCTGTGTGGTGTTGTGGCTTTGCTCCAATGAACATTTACCACGGGAATGAATTCGAAATCAACAGTTCCGTCAGTTGGTAACAAATCGGTGGATATTTTATGCAGTCATAAATTATACTGCAGTGCTATTTACTAAACTTATAGCCTTATTTTCAACGCTGACGCAGTAACCTAAATCGTAGCTATTGTTGACGTTTTCTACATACAATTATACATAGATACTATAACCTTTTCGCGGAATATAATTTGCTAATAAGTAGTCTATCTATATATTACTTACTACCTTCGGATAAGTATAAATAATAAGTACCAGTCGCCACTGGGGACCTAAGAGCTGGTAGCTTTCTTGCACAACGTATCAGCATTGCAATACAGCGAGGAAATGCTGCCAGCATTTTCGGGAAGAAGACCATGCCGAAGGGACCAAATTATTTAAATTTATTTTAATTTAATTTTATAATTTCATTATAGTTTTGTTTACCTTCTATTAGGTATGTATTGTATATCTCAAGTGATTATAGTAGGTATGTAAGTATGTAGGTAAGTGTTAAGTAATCACAATAAAAACGTTATGAGATATCGTATCCTGTGAAGCGGATGTGGTGGTCATTAGTAGTAGGTCTCTACACCGCGTCCTTATCGTATTACGGTATTGTATGACAAAATACGTAATGTAACTAATAGGTAAATAAATAGATATATAGATTTTATTAAGAAAATTATTTGTCAATGCATTATAGTGATAATATTAATAAGCTTATTACCTGCTATTAGTGAAAATAGTTGTTTGACAAAACAATGCAATTATTATCATAGTTGCAATTAGATACTTAGTATAATCAACCGTTTTCATTGTCGCTCGAAAATATAATGGTTTGAGCTTGATGCACATTATTGTATGTACACTGAATCATTTTTCAGTCCTTCAAATTAGCTCTATAACCCAAGAAACCGTGCCCACAGAGAGTTGATCCATCAAATTTTAAATGTGATTTTTCAGAATTTAACACTATGGATATTCTAGGTCTGCAACAGGTCTACAATTTTACTATCGCAAAATCAGAAATCACGACACTTTCACCCAAGCCGGAAACTGATCATTGTTTACACTACAGGATTCGGGTTTCTGTGCTACTACCTATCATTTGGCCACCTTGTACGGCGGGCGCAGGCGCTGCCACCACTCCGTGTGTATCTACCTGCATGATTTGTGAGCCGATAGCTATTTCTGGTAAACCAAATATCCCTGCGCCCGCGCCGCCGCTTTCATTTTTGTCCGTGAATAATAATAAACAATATGCTCCGGATATATGAAAGTTTTGTTTTGACAGCGCAAGATTGATTTTATTGGTTATTGGAAATTTTATAAGGTCATAATTAATTTATTGGGTCTACAATAATGACGTGCCGACGTAAGAAAACTTTTCACTTGCTTTTGTTGTTGATTTTAGTATAAATACATGTACCTACATGAACAAAAATGTATCACTAATGTTGTTATGGAATGAACTCTAGGTTATACCTATTATTTATAGCCTATCGCCGGAAATATATAAAGCATTCTACTCTTACCATTTGTTGAGGGTTTCGAGGCTTGCGATGCGCCCGGGGCACCTTCAGGCCGGTGACGCCTTCGAGCACGTCTGCGAGGAGCAGCCCGTCCGCGCAGTCGCGGGCCAGGCCGCCACCTGACGTGCCCGCGCGCCGCCGCGACCGAGCTCGCTCCAGGTAGTGGTTCGCCCAGTCTGTGTAAATCTGAGGACAAACACGTCAAATATAATTCAGATCACAATCTGGGGGCACGGAACAAAGTTACTTACCTAATCTTATCACTAATCCTAAGGTCCTAGATAGCTGAAGTTTGGTATGTATCTAAGCTAGTATTAATACACAAACAACAAAAAATCTCAAAAACTTGGAACCCTTTAAACTAGGGGATGTAGGTTTGTGACTTCCACATTGATACTAGACGTCTGAAAATTTATACCTACTTACCTATCTCTTTGTTATAAATAACTAACTTCCGCCCCGCGGTTTCCCCCGCGTTCCATGTCTGTAAATTATCTCAGGTAAGTAGTAGACGATGTGTGTCGACTGACAAACAGGGTAGGTAGATAAGCTTTGATAGCCGTATGATACGAAATTGCCACTAAAACTTTAACGACAATTCCTCACACGGCGTTTACAAAGCTTCAGGCTCATGTGAATCTTCGTGATGGACGCGAGTATGTACCATTCGCAAAGATATGCAATAATGATAATACATACTCGACTGTTATTTCTCATTGTCCACTTTCATGAGTCCCTTAATCATTGCAGAATAATGTAAGAAGATTTTTATGGTTCATTTTTATCCGTACCGAGAAAATTCAATATTAAGGATGGTAAAAAAATTCCATTGTATCCTGGACTGGTGTGAGGTCATCCTGTAAGTTAATAAGTGAGTGTCATGTTCTGCGCTGTGAATTCTTAAAAGGATTAAGTCATATTCGAGTCAATTTGCAGGAGAATGAGGGCAAGTGGTGCGGACGCGACAGTCGGTCGCCGCTCAGACAAGGCTGGATTATACCTATGTGTGGTGGTACTCTAATCCTTCATCTCAATCGCTAATGGATTAGAATGGAGGTCAACATTAATGACTACTAATGGCTTCTCGATTACAAATACAATTACTGATATCTATAATGAGAATTAAGGTTTAGTGATTACATTTTAGCAGAGCACGCATTTGATATGAAATTTTATGGAGGGACAAATGATCCCCTGTAACCTACTAATAGAGTATTAAAAACATACTTATTCTGTATAAAGAACAAATAGAAAATTACCGCGAAATTCAATTTTTTTTAGGTTTTTTCAAATTGCAGCTCAGTAATAGGTCATTTATTTATCAAAGTGTGATTTGCAACAATTAAATATGGCTATAGATCTATTTATGTATTCATTTTGCATTCAAAATATTATAGAACTGTATATTCGTTCCTGCGCGTTATTTATCGAAAAGGAACCAATGTATGGATTTGAATAGTTTAAAAAGCATAAAGTATACATACAGTAATCAATTGGCATATTAATGAGGTGCAAATCACATTTTGACAAATATACAACCTATTACTGAGCTGCAATTTGAAACGAACCTAAAAAAAATAATTTCGCGGGTTTCTCGGCCGATTCACCTTAACCATTATGCATTAGAATTTGAAAGCAGGGAAGACAGACTTAGAAATATTATAAAAGTACAAATCGAATTTTATTCAGTTCAATCTTCAAAGATATGAAGAATTGTATTAAGATTTAGATGTATTGTAGCAGCAAAGTCACATTCCTATAGTACGTACACAATAGAATGACATACATATGTGCACCCTATGAATATAAGAGGACACTTAATATTCCTATCTGTCCAAACGATACCTCCTATGATGAAAGTCGATTATCATAAATCAATATTCTCTGATTGTATCTTGTAATCGTACATGTTAATAGAATAATCATGACAAGATGTATCGGATGGTGGCATATGAGTACAGATAGCAACTGATATCGTGCCTTCCCAATTCATTTCTATATCTCTTCGTATCACACGGGTGTTTATTCAAATCGGTCCCGAATAGCTTTAGATTGTAATAAATCTAGTGGACCGGACATTTTTATCGCCGCGCAGCTTGGCTTTATCGAGAATATTATGTTGTAGTCTTCTGAGATATTATGAAAACATAACATCTTTCTTTGTTATAATACCGAACTCATCAATGCTGTTTTAAATTATAAATAGGTGTGAAAATTATCAACTTGTATTACTTTGTTACATACATTTATTATGTCCAAGTAGGTATTTTACATTGACGTTTTCGGTTCAACCATATTCAACTCATAATTGTTTAAAAAAAAAATAAAGAAGAAGAAAGACAAGGTTTCGGGGAAGAAAAAACGATCTTGATACTTAGGTTTAATTTTTAGAAAAGGCCGTTTTAAAAAAAAATGAGCAATGCTCGATCAATCAGGTACTATGAGTTACATAAGATACATTTATAACACTGTGTGAGCTATTATTATTATATATATTGTGGTAAAGCACTATAGTCAATTGTTTCCAATGCAGCAGCGCCTGCCTTCATCCCGTTTATTGCTCAACACTCTCAAACAGCTGTGATGTGACTCCTGCGTCCGTTATTTTTCTTTTACAATAACAGAAATCTGAACTTGTTGTACTGGTTTCATGTTTCCCACTCTTATGTAGTTTTCTTTTATTAATAAAATATATATTGTGACTGTATATACCTAAGTACATAATGATATCTAAAAATATTCTAGGTGTTGTGTGTTAGTACTGCCTTTGGCTCATGATCACTGTAGTGTAAAAGTTAATAAATCTCATGATTTTATAGATCAGGTAAATCTCCCTAAAATAATATCAAGTTGTAATGACTCACGACACTTACGATTGTATCCACATTGTATGTTTATATTTTAATACTTTTTAATACCATCTACCTACCTATACAACTGCCACCCCATTTGGCTTAGCGCCCAAAACTGTTGACCAATACCGCCAGTTTAATTTCAGCTGTAAAATTCACTCACACGCAGTAAATTATAAGCTTTATATCTAAAATCATTTATTCCCATCGTTTACAGTTTCAGTCTCCATAATAACACGTAATATATCCGAGCCGTATATTTACGCTCGACAAACGTAATTTACGCCAACAATAGGTAAGTTTATTCGTCCCTGCAACAGCAACCCGAACAAAATAAACAAATCAGCTTTGGTCTCGTTCTAGTACAATGTATTCCCGAGAGACTGGATATGGCTCTCTGCTCTGATTGTTTTCGTAAAAGCACGCTAAATTAATTTTTGATTAATAATTCCATTAACAATGATTTGCACTTTAAACTCAACATTATGATCAATAAAACGGGCTCATTGATTCATCAATTCGAAGATTAACTGTTTATTACTTGAAAGTTGATCAATATGACATTGATATGATGTTATGATATCAACGAACGTTTGCTGCAAAGTCATTATTTTAGCCATTATAATTATGGGATTCATTAAGACTCTGTAGGTACCGACCTACTCTCTTGCCTATCAGTATATCATCACATCGTAACTAGATTATGTATATGTGAAACGATAAACTTTATTTATTCTTTGGATGTGAAGAGATTTTTGCAAGGTCGGCAACGCTCAAGTGATACCCCTGGTGTTGCAAGCGTTCATAGGCTACGGAAACCACTTACCATCAGGTGGGCCGTATGCTTGTTGGCTGCCTTAGTAGTATAAAAAATAATTAAAATCATTTTTAACCATTATTTTGGTGTTATTTATAAAAATTACTCATTGGAATTTAAAATAATTAAAATATATTTGCTGCAATTGGTCCAATATAAACTAATTGAGTCAACATGAAATGACGGCCAATGAAGTCATTTGCATATTTTTGACCCCGACTTCAGCGAGATTAATTTGTAGTCGGAGTAATTTAAATACCGTTGCGTTGATTTCTTTTAACCGTTATGGTATAAGTAATATGTTTAATAAATATGTATGTAATCTATATACACTGTTCAGTAGTATAGGTATATTAGTATAATTAGTGAAATATTTTTGTAATTATAATCTGCAGTAGGTAGAGGTGGTCGAGGCCCAATCTAATTTTGAATTGGTGAAATAACAATAACAAATATATTTAAACTTTGGCCATTATACTTTGACAAAGCAGAATAAACACATCAGTGCTTAACTAAATGAATAAATGATTATTAAAATACAAGAATTTATTGTTATCTCGTGATAGGTAGGTACCTCCCGATATTTTTATTGCACGTTTTCTCAAAAAAATTATGCGATATTCTAGAGGTAGAGGTATCGATGTTCTTCTATGGCTAAGGTTATCAATGTTTTTACGTCAAAGCACAGTGCGACGTTAGGTGAGAGCTTAAAAGCGTAAGTGCGGATGCCGAATGAGGTCGCTTAGCTTTTAATATAGTTGGGCGGGACGCACACTGCGCGGGCGGCAGCGCACGACTCTTTAGCTAGCTCTAAGCTTACAGCTTTGATGTTGCATAATTTCATATCAGTGTTTAAATTGCATACAGGGAATACGCTGACTTTTTGGGATGTGTGGTATATCACATGTTAGTGTGAGTTTATAGTATAATTATCAAAATTATATGCATTTTTTGTATTTCCTATACATTTTGTAGTTCATATTATTTTTGTTTACTTTCCTATCTCTTGAGGCGAGAGAATGAAAGACTGAAAAATCAGCAGTTTATTGAAAACATTTTCACAACACTTACTTTTCACTCTATAACTTTAGAAATAACGATGTTCATCATGATGCATAACTTTAGTTATTTACAAAAACAAGAAAGAAATGGGGTCAACGTAGTGTGTAAAATGTTCTAGAAAATTGTAGGTAGGTACTTTGTTAGAGATAAAACTAATATGATTCACGTGTTAGTGTAGTAAGTAACAGAAAAAAAATTCTTTACCTGTACGATGGAGCGTGTTTGTCTAGTGACGTCATCGGTGGAGCCCTGGATGGACCGAGGGGCTCTGATGCATGTAGGTATCATTTTTTCATTGTAGGTATTCCAAAATCACTAACAAAGGGAGGACCCATAATTGAGTTTGATTCTCATTATTACAACCTACATAAAATACACAACAACAACACAATACCATATTATAGTTATTTTGGAAAAATAAACTACCTACTTAAATTTTATTGTACGCATATTTTTGACTGATTTAAGGGCAACAAGAATATCAAGCTTTTTGTATTTAATTTCTGTGAGTTCTACAAGAAAGCGATGAATGTGGTATATCATATTATTATTGCTATGTTAAAGAACTACCTATATACAAAAAATCATGTATCTCTCACGCTGCCCGTATTTTTCTTTTCGAGGATGTTTATATTTGGCACAATGATGAATACACACCAATATATTATGACCTGTACAGCCTTATAATTATTTGAATAGACAGAATATGTATTGCGAGTTAGTGTCGCGGTTCATGAATGAATGGATATGTTTACAGTGCGCGATAAAATTCTGGGAATATTTACTCTACGAGTGGCGCCGTTCGTCGCCTACGCTAAGCGTCATCACTCATCGAGCGAGCGAGCCGAGCACTGGGTCAGGACAGGCAATGAGCGAGCAAAGTGCCAGAATAAACCTCCTTACCACAAATACTAAAGAGTGAGTAATTCTCTTATCTGGATGTACCACATAATATAAACCTCTTCGTCACCACTACGTTACAATTTTCCACACGAAGCAGATGTGCGCTACTTTCATATATTCAGGATAATCACGAATTTATCGAGAGGTGACGCAACCTCACTTTTAATTCAGAAATTTAGCTTAATTATGAATATTTTTACATAATAGGTGGTAGTACCTACCTTTATTTTTAACATAATTTTCCTTATTCCTTTATTACTTATCCATAATACAATAGGTATTCATTACTTTATGCGTGTATTCCACATTTCTATTTAGAAACCAATTCATTTAAAACATGAGGAATGTAAGTAACCTACTTGTGTACAGTCAGCAACATAAGTAGCTGAACAGAACATTTTTTAAATACCTGTAGTAGTCTACTATTATCCATAAAATGGTAAGAAGTATACACTGTTTAATTTCTTCAGTTTAAACACCAATCGATCCAACTTTGTTTAGTTATAATATCTCTGAAATCAAATTTAAAAGATTTTGTCAAAAAAAATAGTAGGCAGTTTTATTTTGGTATTATGATTTCTCATAGAACTAAACTGTCTAGTATAAGTACAATACCTAACTACCTACATACATTTAACATATTGATAAACGTTTATTCAGCAATCGTGTAGTAACTGAGATTGTTCATCTACATAATAACATTGTAGTGTAGGCGCCTTCGAAACGATTATATTGAAATGTAGTACTTGCACAGGCTTGAAACAATGACTTAGTACCGTTTAGTGGGAGGGCCCGTTATCATATTTATTTATTGCTTTTGTCTCTATGCAAGAGGTGTTTGAGGTCACTGTAAGTAAACTGCTCTTCCAATATTTAAAGTACTTAAGGCCCAGTAAAATTATTACCATACATTTTGGAGGTGAAATCAAGCTAGCTAGGACCAACGCGTTAACTTGGCCGTCCAAAGAGGGAACGCTGCCAGCCTTCTGGGAACCTTGCCGTTGATCGGCAGCAGCGGCCGCGTCGAGGATTTTTTTTATATGTAGTTTGTATATTTGTTGTAAATAATTGTAAATATTATTTAGTTTGTAATAGCTAGCTTAAAATATGTAACTCACATTTAAATTAATATAGGTTAAAAGTCAACGTAGCAGGTGAAGAAAAATACTTTTAAAACGTACCAACATACCAACGTACAGAAACCGTATCGTTTAAAACCATTAATCGCTAACATAAAATTCGAATAACCATCTTCAATTCATGACCAATTATTATTAACACCATAGAATTGGTAATTTTGGTCACTTCCCACGTGTTTATTAGGTAAATTAAATGTTAGACTGAATTACAAGGTACTCCTACGACGTGGTCTGCCCACCTGATTATAGTCTTTGTTAGACTGCAGTCTCTACAAACCTTCCCGAATGTCGTGTGGGATTATATTAAATTAGTAGTCATTATTTAGGAATACAAAATATCACATCATCAAAATTTAATTTGGATCTTTGAAACAGTAAGAGTAGGTATCTTTTGTTTGTTTTGCTAAATTGCTATTATTACCTACTAAGTATACATTGACAAATTTACGGTCAATAACGCTCTACGATAGATACCAATCAAAATCAAAAACTCATTTATTCAGTTTAGGCCCTGGTAAGGCACTTATGAACGTCGATAGTTACAACCATTACAATAGACTCTACCACCGGTTCGGTATACACTTGAACTGAGAAGAACTCCAGCAAGAAACTCAGCAATGTATGGCAAGCAATAGGTAGGTAGGTAGGTAGGTAATTGTCGAGAAAAAAACCATAAACGTCATGTATGGGGCACAAGATGCAAGAAGGAGAAGAATTGTACCAAAATACATTATTATAATAGCTTTCTTTTACGATCACAAAATATATACATAATTTATTTCAAAATACTTTATACCATTTATAGTACAAATGTCATAATATTCGCGCACAGATACTATTTTGACTAACCTCGACGTTTCGATCAAAAATGTTAATTTTAGTTCGCAAAAGTTTAAAGTACTACTTTTACAATATATTTTTTTACTATGTATAGGCCTGTGTTTGACCACAATCTCACCGATGGTCAGTGATAATGTGGCTGAAGGTGGTATACATACTTTCTGTACTACTGTACTGTGCTGGGATAATATTGTGACGTTTCAAGACGTACATCATAAAGCCTAGATATTCAATTATATACTAAGCTTTACCTACCTATGCCAAAGTAAATATTTACATATAAAATGTAGCTTTATTTTGTGGAATAGGTGACCTCCCAAACCGCATGTTTCATTGAAAAATAACTGCGGGATGTCACACTTAATTAATAACTTACTGCCTTTTGAGCATTTGTATAGTATTATGTCTACCGTTACCTACTATTACAAAGACCAACCAAGTGGATTAAACCGCTAACCGCAATATATAATTATAGCAAAATGAAAACAATATGCAAAGGAAATGAACGAGAACTCATCATATTTATAACACTTCTTTGAACTTCGTTTGAAATGTCATAAGCTAGTCATCGCTTCCACAAAGAAAAATGTTCACACATTATTATTATGTGAAAAAACACATTGGAATAAATATAGTGTCTCATATTTCTCGAGGATACAAGATTGCATCGTTTTATCAAATTTCATAGGCAACATTTATAGAGCCGCTATTTTCGTTTTATGTCTATGAATCTGACACCTAGGTATATCATGATAAATATTCATAGTCAACTCAGCTAGCAAGAACAACACAATGAAACTTCGTATCATGTCACTTTGCCGTAGGTATAGGTATATCATTTGGTTGAAAACATTTCGCCAAAACCCTTTTTATTAAATTGATCCTTGTCTTTTTAAGATGCTTCGAATTTAGATATTTCATATAAATAAGTACACAACATGTATAGGATGGTTGGAGCTAGATTATCTAACGTGTGTTGTTAGCTTCAATTCCAGGTTGTGAACTGGCTATAACTATGTAACACCTAGATCTTGAATTTTCACACCGATCTTAAAGAGCAGTGTGTAACCGCATATTATTGTGCATAATCTTTGTCCAGTAAGGTTGATAAAGACATCGAGTTACCAAAAAAAAATTTCCTTAAGAATGAAATCTGCGCCCAGTCACAAAAAATTTGCCAATATCGACGTATCTGAGATCAGTCAAAGAGAACCGTTTTTTATACATGACCACTAGCTCCTTACGACTTCCTGAAGATCTCTCTGCTACATTATTACCTATTGATCTACGAAAACTATGTTTTGTCTCCCATCGCTTGACATATACCCAGCTAGTAAGTGTATTAAAATACTTACTTTTATTCATGGATTCTCTCCACAACTAGCTATGTACGTTTATAATTGGCGAAATTACTTAGTCATCACAAAAACTATCAAAACGTTTGTATAACACTTTTAAACTTGTTTAACATGTAACATATGTTTTATTGCCTAATTATGCATGTCAAGTAGTATTGAAATATATAGAATTCAGAATTAGAATTGATGGCTTACGGTGGGTTACGTAAGCTCCAACGTGAAAAACCCATAAAAAGGTGAGACTATACCGAGCTAGCGCAAGCGTTGACCGGCCGGCAACGCGTCCGCATCCGATCCGCGGTGTTTATTTACACGCTTGTCAAAAGTTCGACACACGCTGCCGTATTTATAACTACACGGAAGGTGCGCCCGAGAGCAACGAACCTTTGTGACATAATCATAAAACACGACCATTTACAGCATTACCGACAATTTGAGACAAAATGTCCCGTAAAAGAGTTGACGATCAACGTAAAAGGATTTATTGCGTCAATAATTATTCTACCTACGCATTTTTTCAAATTACATGTTATTATTACGTTTTCTCTAATGGCATTTTATATCGGCAATTTGTGCAAAAAATAAGATATGTGTAGTCCACTCAAAGAGAAAGCTATAGATATGGTAGGGTTTCACTACCTTTCAAATTTCTTCGTATCATGTAAGCTTGACACGTGTGTCACTTGTTAATTATGACCCAAACAATAGCTTGGAATAGCTTCCCTAAATATCGTGAATGACAAAGGAAATATGATATACAGGCAAACTTCGACCTTTCTATTATTTTTCTCCCTCACTCTTGCAGTCTCCGTCAGTGGTATATACGAGTACACTCACACACAATAGCATAATCCTAAAGGCGGCTACTTTGTTTACGTCTCCGTTAGATCAAATAAGGAATCAATCGTTACCAAACTGGGTTTGTTCCGTTATTGGATCCGATAGTTGATAAAAGGATGTATCGGCCTTGGATATATGTGGGGCGCAGATGTGCGTTCAACTCAAAGCATTGTGACGTGTGGGCGAGTGCACTCAGTTTGGTGCGGTGTTATCTACACGGGGGATAGTCACTCTTAAGAAACTTTAGAAAGCATTAACTGACAATGCTTTGGATCAAACATTTGTATAGGAGACTTAGACAAGGTTTGAACTAACCTAGAAGTTTGTAACAATAAATCAAATTAGAGCACCTCGCCACGCGGCAGTGCGCGGTCCGCGTAACACTTGATTAAATAACAACTTTGATTGTACAAACATCCAGGTTGGTTCAAAGTTTGTTCGAAGCGCGGTTGCTAACTAATCTAAATTTATGATTGGTCACTTAGTTGCTTTAATAACGCAATTTTTTCATCAAAATGTATAAGAAGTTTGTTTAAAATTATAAGAAATTGTACCTATTTATAATTTAAGTATCTGCGGCCATGATGTACGATAGAAAAGTAAACATTATATTTAGATTACGTGCGGACGACTGTTGTTAAGTAGGTAGGCAGACACTGAGTCAGATTGAAACTGGTTTTCACGTGTTAAAAAGCAAGATTTAGCTTATTCTATGTATATACGATCAATATTATTGTAACGTTTCATTCATGATTTAACTCATAGTTTCTATAAATATTTGATCGCTTCATTGCTCATCATCAATTCTCATCTATTCATTCTCTGAAATTGAAGTGTTATTATTGTTACAAGAAGGAACCCTAATTATGATCACATAGTTATATAGCTTAATACCTTATTGAGGGAGTCACATCTATGTTACGAATAAAATATTAAGTGTCATTAATGTCTTGGTAATCTTTAACAACAAACTAATTACCGCCGATCCAGCGAAGATCCCAAAATTAAGGTACCTAGGTCTTATCACTTGAACATAATATTTTTCGTAAGTATATTCACAGCTGAATGACTTTGACTGGCTAATGATATTGCGATTGGTATTCCGTAACGGATATAAATGAACACTCCATGGTTGATGGCATTTGGCAAGGAGTGGCTGTCATGTGAACAACTAGATATCTGTCAATAGTTTTACATACTTGATATCGCATTTATTTAGAGCTAACAAATGTTACTAATATACCTTGGAGGAATATGTTGATGATTTCTTTTGTTATTAATCAGTAAATATACTACCATTCTTGTCGCAAATAACATGTTGATAACTTACAACCTATAATTGAGCTGCAATTTGCAAAAACCGTGATAAAATTTGAATTTCGCGCTCCAACCGACGCCTCCACCTTAATCAAACGTGAGACACAACATTAATTTGAGAAATTATTTTGGTAATGATTTTATACCCGCGATAAAAATTATCCTCGGCCCTTAATCTACCTCTATGTTAAAACTCGTCGATCGGTTAATAGGTATATCAGCTATCTGGAATAATATAATTATGTGAAAAATATCCCAGGACATTTACATTTATCCACCCGCTTTTCCCCTGAGATAAAAAGTAGCCATCGATTATGTCCTTCTTCATACAGATGAAACTGTAAACTAGTACTTAAAGTTTGTACGTAGGTATTTTATACTGGTTTTTCCAATGATTGAATAATCGAGGCAAAGTCGTATTTCATATATTTTGTATGTACAAAGAACATTACGCTAATGTTTACGTTATTACGATCCGTACCTACATTATCATGATCATGTTTACTAATAAACATATACCTCCCCTAATGATTTCCACAACAAACGGTTTTTCACTGGTAGGGGTAATGAACTTCATTGATTTTGCCTTGCGTTTTCAGGCAATCATTAACTTCATTATTGGTACTTTAAGAGGGGTTTTACCACTATTAAGGTAAGTTATAACTATACCACGTGCTATTATATTCTAACTATTGAACAATTCTACGTAATGGTTTCTAAAATAATTAAATTCGTTATCATTACTTTACACATGGTAACCCAGCCCCCTCAGATGTCCTGCTCAGCACTTTTTGGTGGTCGCCACTCAAGAAAGAACCTTTACTGTCGATCATAGGAGACCTCGCTCGAGTCCCATCATGACTCTACTAGATGTATCAGTTATGCTTTTGCTATTTCATGAATGTCCTCATTTCAGACTCTGACGATCATATTACGCATCCTATACGAGACTTTTAATAATTAATACCTGTCGCTTATTCAGGAAAAATTAAGTCACGAAGACAATTTGTCTTCACTTGTCCTCCAAAGACTCTCCCCACTCGTATTGAGGTTGAGTTTTATTGATATGCTCTATAAAAGTAATATCTAACAAAGAAACTGTATTGTGTAACTATGAAGAGAGTAAACTAATAAAAGAAGAATGAGTATTTACAAAATATTTAATATTTCTTTTCAATTAACATAAATGTTAAGTAAGTTAAGAGACATATTATGCCCATTCAAGTTCACAAATGTCGATTAAAATTGCTACATTTTATTTAATCAAGCTAATGCATTGATCCAAATATCGTTCTACTATATTATGCAACAATATATTACTGACAAGCCGATAATAACATGCTGGGAAACAAAAACACATCTGTATTGTAACAACTTGCTTTGTAATTGATACTCATAATATTGCCAACAATCGATGCAAGTGGAGAGAACCCATGAATGAAGATAGGTAGGTACTTTAGTTCCAATTCAGTACTGAAGCGTATATGTAGAGCTTAGACGTATAAACAGATATATATGGTAAAATTTCAATGCAGCAAGCATTCTCGACGCTATCGAAATCCATTTGCTGAAGCAAAAAGCGCAGTAACACGAGCGGATAATAAATCTTTCCGAATGCACTCACAATCTACCGTGCTCAACTTATTTTAAAAGACTATTGGGAATATCTGTTTTGAAATTGAACTCTACGACCTTTTACCAATGCCATTTAAAACGGGTAGGTATACAATGCAATTATATAAATTGCTACGTGACATTTTAACGTTCCGATGATTATTATCCTTATGTTTGTTTATCCTGTGACAATCAGTTTCTATACTGCACTATGTATATTATCGTCATTAAAATGTATGCTGCTACTTTAGCAGTATAAAACAAAACGCGTAAAACCTAACAATTTTAAAGTTATTGCACAAAACAAAAACAAAGCTTTATTGTTGCCCAGAAATCTAAACACCTCAACAAAGGGTCAGAGAAACACTTGTAACCATATAATCGTAACAGATCGTTTGTTTGATATACGACAGAATTAGAAGCAAGCGGGAAACTCGCGCGAATACAAACACGGTGTCATCGCGCATACGAAATATAGAATACGCGCGTGACCGGTGCGCGTGCGCTTTACTAACTAAACCAACCCAGCTTAGCCGAAAGCGCTACAATACTAAAGCTCTCGACAGTTAGAGAGGGACAGCTGCAGGGGTGAGGATAGCCTAAAAGCTCGCTCTGCTACGACAGCATGAAAATTAGACACAAAATTTTCCACTAAAAATTAAAATATCTCCATCTAACGATGTGTTACACCGGATACAACAAGAACAAATAGTTTAAAAGACAACTACTAAGTTAATGAGCTACGAAAAAATGCAAAACTCTTTCGTCTGAAGATTTAGTATAATAATATATAGGATTTCTCTCTCACTTTCAGGCGTCATCTTTTCTTATTTTTTTGTACATCTGTAATTTCTTGCAGAGAAAATTAATCTAAAATGAATAGCTATTAATTAAGTCTCCAAACCCAAGTTATCGGATTGATTCCATGGGAAAAAAAATCAATATGATGGATGAGCCATTTAGTTTTTGAAAAAGATATTTTATCAACGTAGACAGGTACCTTCTTTACCTATGAAGGATATCTTAAAAGGTGCATTCAATCAAATTTGGCGACGACGTCACACGATCGACGCTCGCCTCTATCCAATTACGTTCAAAGAAGTAAATGTTACGAAAATTTTTCATAAGAAAAATATTTCAAATAGAAAGGGAGTCGAGTGGGAACTCCAGAGCCAATTGTCTACTCAACACTCGGGAAGCGTGTTGTCTTGACACCACGTCGCTGCACCCTCGACCTGTCACTAAACTTATATTCAACTAAAAATCCCGTGGCCTTTTGTTATATCGGGACGCCGCGCCTCACGTCCGGGATACCGACACTTGACCTACCAACGTATTTAGATCTTTTGTTCACGGGATAAAGGGAAACGTGACTTATCGTATTCGGGTATTAAAAAAAACCCATGCATAAGACCACTTTATTATCATAAATTATAATATGTCACAGCTACATTTCTATTTGTTCGTTGATCGCCAGCTCCTCGCCTTTTAATAAATTGATATAAATAAAATGCAGGTTAATTTAAGGATGTGTGTGGTCTCATTTTATTAAAGAATCCGGAGGGCATTTTCTTTTTAATATTGGAAAAAGATAGTGTTTGATATGGTACCACATTTCGTACTAGGCAAAATTTAAAACATGTTTTAAGAATAGCTGATACACCCCAAGTAGTCCAAATCAGGAAAAAATATAGGTGCATAGTGAAGGAATATACCTATTCCTACTTTTATTTTTTTCAGTGCATTCAAGTGAGTGTACATTATTTATTTTTATTTTGCTCTTGCTTCTAGTACAGACTGAAATATCATGTGTTTGTGTATCTGTGTCCTACTTCTTACTCCAACGATAGCCGATGGTTACTCCATTACAGGTGGGTCGCGGAAATGCCAGTGCATTCGACGCTATTTCCATACATTTTCGTTTCGCCACGAACGCCCGCCGACGCCCCACATCAATGAACGCTTCGCCCAACTACTTGTTCTCCGCCCTACGATTGCGTGGTGGTGGATTGTGACAGTTTGATACTTTTGCTTGCTAATAATAATTATTATGTAACGTTTTGTTACATTTTATTGTATCTATCATTATTAGGTATTTACCATGAAATTGCCGTTTTGTTCTTCGATCAACAATATCATAGATTTCGGGTCGGCGCAAAAAATCCGTCTCGGTAAATAACAGCTCACTAGAGAAGTGAGCTCTTATTTTGTTTAGTTCGAATGATCTTAAGTATTAGATAATATTTTGACGATTTGTCACTTTAATACTAGGTGCTATGGTTGTAATTAGGTTGAACTTAAATTGTTTTAAAACATTTATCTCCGTTTGTTAGTAAACAAATGCAGCTGTAAAAGTATATATTCACGCGGACAGCATTTAGCTTAGATTTTGTACGTGACCCGATATCTATGATATTGTTGATCGAAGGTAAAAGAAAATTACATCAAATCATTTTTTACAAAAATGAATATATCGCCCTAAAATAGGTACAGTATCATCATAGAACTATCCGTTATGAACTGAGAGTAATTTGCCATTATCAAAATATTTGTAATTGTTAGGTGCATAGGCACCTAAGAAAAATTAAAATGAATGATTTATTAAAGTTATTTACTTAGATATATAATAATATGTGGGGGCGCTTCACTACGAGTACGTTTAAAAAATATTTTCTTTTTCTATCTGCTTTTATTATTTAGTATTTTGTATACTATTTGTTCTTGTGCTCTATCATAAGTTACAAGCAACATATTTTCCAACCGGATCACTCACCATACAAACAGTTTTATTCAAAAAAAAGACAAAGCATAAAATTACATAGGTATATAAATGAATATTAGGATTTAATCAATCACAATTCTTATGAATCACGTCATGAAACTGTAACTTACAATAATTATTTCCACAAAGTATCAAGGTGTTCTGGACAAACTACAGCCACAAATATAAATAGGTGGTCTTATTTTCTTATTTACGACTGTTTCAGTCTTAAACGTGCAACTTTTTATGATAAATTCAGCTTTTATTGCCGTTGTCGGCGGTTGCTCGCGATTGAAGCTGCAACTCGCCGCGGTTCAGTGCGTGTGCGCGCACTGGGTTTATGCGATGTATATATCTTGTACGTAATTTAATTACTTTATATGATGTTTCTATGAAATATGTTTCGTTTATTACACAATATCAATGTGTAAAGTAATGAATATTACCCCTTAAGTTGTTTATGTGTTGAATAATGATCCTTCATTCATATTTTAAACTAGTTTTATTGTTAAATGAATAGTACAGTCTTCTACTGCAGTAATTGCTATATTGAACAAATTGTATGTCTGTTGTTGTTGTTGTTTATTGAGGCAGGTATATAGGTTATATGAAATGATGCAAACGCGGGTGAAACTGCAGGGCATAATATGAAGAATATTGTCGGTTTTTATCTTTGACTGAATAAATAATATTATTTTACCATATTATCTATTAGATTTGTCGTCATAAGGACATAATATGAATTTAAAAAAGTATCAACAAAATTCCAACACGGCAGAGTAAAACCAGACAGTTTCACTTTTAAATATAATGCCATAACATTTTCAGAGGGGCTTACTCACACCGTCTGCGTCTGGGAATAATCGCGGTATCAGATCGATTCGGCAAGTATCCAAACTAGACGCGACAACTACAGGAACCGTCCACGAACGAGTCATAGGAGAGCTGTGACTCACTACCGAGTTCTGACTCACGCCTCACCTCTCCTAGAGACTGAATTAAACACGAACAAATATAACAAGACGCTATCATCTAGCTGTATTGTTACCCTACATTGTGTACAATCTATTCCACTATTGCTGATTTATGGCATAATTAACAGAATGTATAAAATCATCTCTCGTAATATACGTAAATGACTCATCGAATCATGTAGGTACAAGCACGACGTTTAAAATGATTTTATTGAATTGCCTGAAAAATTACGTGTGGTCTCGTTTCAGTTGGCTTCAGTAGTCATTAATTGAAATATTACAAAGCGAATTATTTTCAAATTAGGTAAAAATGATCAAAACTACTCACATAAAACATAGTTCGGTAGAAAACTATAAAACGACGGATATCATTTTAAAGGAACTTTCATAAATAGGTACATCGTGTATCTAAATTAATCGTATGGGCAGTGGCCACTGATTTTAAGCAATTAGATACCTACTTATTTTATGATAACCTACATAAACTGATTTTTAAAACATCTACACACGTTTACATCTATAGTATTTTCCTTAGAGACTCACGCGGGAGTATACACAAACAAGGAACAACCGTGTAACAATTTCGCAATAAACTTGGCGCACCTTTGTATCATTATTTATTCCTCCTATTGTAGTTGCGAGATACACAACACAATGCACCGGATTCTTTTCTTACGCCCGCTCTCAACAACTGAACTCAATTTATATTTCATTTCATTCAATTTAGAACCCAACAAAGACCCTACATAATCGAGTCGCCGCAATCACAAAGCTATAAATCAAAATAATTTGGTGTTTGAAACAATTAAGGGTCCTAATAGGAGAAGCGGAAAATCCAAACGTGTTCGTAGGTTCCGGGGTTTAATTAATTTCAAATACATACCCAAATTGAAAAATGGGGGACAATTTTACATATTGTACCTACTACATGTAATGCTATTATCGTAGTACCATAAAACAGTTTGACAGACACCAGCTTCCCTTATTGACATGCACAACTTTAACAAACGGCTGTTATATATCGTTATAGACAACAATTTTAAATACAAAATATAGTTATCTAAAGACGATTATTATAGTAAGTGACATTGTATATATATATATATATATATATATATATATTAGTTAAATTTTAATTTAGTTTTAATTTATTTGTTAAAAGTTATTGTTAATCAAAGACAAATAATTTATTCTTGCAAGAAAAACATGTATTTTCTTCATAAAGATAATTTCTTATTTGTATTTTAACAACTACCAAAAATGTTTTGCAAATGCATCATTATATGACTGACACCACTCTGATGGGTCAAAATTGAATAAGGTTTTGATTCAAAGCACGATACGCAACGGTAAGCCAATTAAGCCGCCGCAAATCGTAATGAACCGTTAATGACACGCGAGACGAATACCAACAAATTGTGCAGGTCCGTCGCTATCTCTGTTTGTGTTTCGTATTATATTAACAAATAGGACAAGCGACGGATTATGTTCTATATGGAGTAAGTCGTAAAACGAACTCAAATAGACGTCACTACCGTGCGTTTGGTTTCGAATCTGAAATGATGAGTTCCGTAGACGAACCAAAGTAACTGACATAGCCCGAAGAATTGCCAAACTTATGTGACAGTGGGCGGGGCACATCGCACGTAGAACCGATGGCCGCTGGGGCATAGGGGTTCTCGAGTGGCGACTACGAACCGGAAGACGCAGCGTGGCCCCCCACAAGATGGACCGATGATCTAGTGAACCCTCACAAGATGAAGAAACCGCTGGATGCGGGTAGCGCAAGACCGGCCATCGTGTAGATGCTTGGGGGAGGCTTTTGTCCAGCAGTGGACGTCTTTCAGCTGACATGATGATGATTCTTAACCTCCCCTCTCCTCTTGAAGGAATACAATGTACCTACATATAAACATAATCAATGCTTATATACGGCTAGACCCCAATCAATCTAATCAAGTGTTGGGGCTTGATGAAGATTGACACGAATTCGGAACAAAAGACGCACCATGTTAGTCGTGATGTTGTCGCTAACAGCATTATTAGCTCTTGCCCAAGATTGCGGGATCCAAGTTAAAATGTCAATCACGTGACGTTATACATATTGCAATTGTAATCGTAGGTAAATATTATAAATACAATTGATTGTCACTCAATGACGCTGTGATAAATAAATTGACTATTTAGTGCATAGAGCGCATACCCTGGACTAACGGCAACCAGTTACCATCAGGTGGACGCCTACCTGCTTGTCAACTAAAATAAAACTAAAACGTAGGATAGGTTTTATTCCCAAAAATCCTGAAATCTTTCAGGCATGTGGGTAAAACCACAGATCATTAGAAACGATTGTCTCGTAACATGAATTCATTACCTACCTATAGGTACTTATTGTCATTAATAAGAATGAATGTCATATTTTAAAAGAAATTGTAGGTCCGTAAAGTTACTGAGAAGTTAAGCTGATTTCAGACGAGCCTATAATATTATAGCATATAGTATATAGCTCATAGCACCACAATATCGCGCTCCATACATTGTTATGGACACGTTCACACTGTACTGTACTATGTATTATTGGCTTTCTATACGCTTGCTATAATTTATAGCACAATAGTATAGCATCGTCTGAAATGAGCTTTATTCACAACAATTTATTACTAGAGCTTTGACAATTTCGGAACACATTTGGATCATTAAGTCACAGTGACCGCACTACGAGCAATTGATGATTATTGAAACATTAGCTAAACATTTCCATCATTCACATATATATAGGTACATATCAAATGGTATCAGTGGAGTATACATTTTGTTTGGTTATATATCCCAGCGACACGCGTCGTGTACCTACATAAATCATCGTACACAAACAAACAGGCTGTTTCTCGATTAACAATAATTTAGTTACCATTTGGAATAAATCTAAATTAAAGCGGGCGACGGGCGACGCTTCTTAATTGACACGTCGGGTTACTGGACCGTGTTCTACTGTGTAACACGATATCCATGTGCTTACTAATTACAATGTGACAATCCGCATGTCTATTGAACGATCTGAAGTATAGCCAGCTGGCAGGCGACATGACTAGCTTCTAACTTCATTCTTATAAATAGAACCGGTTATTTTTTTTATGTCAGAAAGTTGACAAGCAGGCAGGCGGTCCACCTGATGGTAAGTGGTTACCGTCACCTATCGCCATTTGCAATACCAGAAGTATTGTCAATGTGTTGCCGACCTGTTACAATACCGAGAAGGCAATTACTGGCTCTCAAGTGCAATTGCCGGAACACACCGGTAGGTGCTTGACGACAGATGTTCAACTTGAGGGTGATAGCCAGCCAGACGGGTACTACAAAGTACCCTACCACCGTGCTATGGTTTCCTCACGATGTTTTCCTTCACCGAAAGCTCAAGCTCATTGTAGGATTCGAACCCACGAGGTTGTTTCTGAAACTTAGATAACAACAAGTACCTAGGCAATTCCAAAAAAACGGAGTATTCCCAGATACCCCGTTGAAGTTATTACATTACGGGTCATTACGGTTAAGATTTTTTCTCGCAGAAAGTCCTGTGACATCTAATAACTCCAAAGCTATTTGGATATGCTAATGAAATAGGATAAATAGCTAATGAAATAGGATTGCGGGGAAAAAATTACCAACAGATCTGTAATGGGACAACTTCAACAGGGTATCTTGGAATAATCCAAAAAAACCATTACATTTATGTTAAAACTTTTTAAGTACCTACTCAATTACTGTAAACGACGGCGATAGTTTCAGACGGATGCATACAGCCTCATTTGAGAAAAAAAAGTAAATGCACTATTCTTTTTTCATTCTAAAGGAACGCTTCATAAATACAATGGGGAAAACAAAAACTCATTTCCATGGGTTCGTTTTGTTTGCGGTAATGCAAGAACAGCGGCGGGGGTTTTCGCTGAGTCCCCTCATAAACGGTTCGGGTAGAGAGGATCGTTTCTCATATCGTACGGAATTAAGCGGATGCTGGCCTTTCAACCGCGCGGAAAAACCAGCGAAATCCAATTTTCACCAACCAATCCATATTCCAATTTATATAAATGTTGTTGTGTTAGTTGCAAACATACACTCAATGCTTTGTGTAGATTGACTTGAAAGAAAATTCACTTAGGTTATGTTTGTAGGTACTTTTTTGTAACTAACAACAGAACCTGATAAAACCTGAATTCAACTAACTATAGCTCTAACTGTTACCTAAATAGTTTGTTAGCTAAACAAAGAAACCAATCTACATTGACTAGTTTTTTTAACCAAAAAAAACCGTTAAAAATAAAATATGCCGGGAGTAATTTATTCGATCCTGTTCGATGACCGACGGCCTGCGGCGTGGATGACGTCACTACCGAAACTTTTCGCTCTTCAAACTACGTTGTCGTTTTTATCAGTTGACGGGTATAGCCGGTTGGTTTATGTGATTGACA
Source organism: Tethea ocularis (assembly GCA_963555595.1). Taxonomy (NCBI): domain Eukaryota; kingdom Metazoa; phylum Arthropoda; class Insecta; order Lepidoptera; family Drepanidae; genus Tethea; species Tethea ocularis. The sequence goes on along the minus strand of OY741960.1, from coordinate 8,524,944 downwards.
TATCGGAGTGGTTTGCCGCCGTGAGTCAAACTGTACTGTATTTTAATAACATAAAATTATTTATTTTGCACATTGCATATTATATTTCACGATGGTACGCAATGAGTAACGAGTATGAACATGAACATAATATTTTTTCTCGGTTACTGCCAAAAGTCAGTTACTCATCTGTGAGATCCCACAAGAGGGCGTTTGATAAAGCTTCGTGATTCATTCCGACATCCAGGAATTATACGATAAATACCAATAATTCGCACGGGTTTTTACATTAATATCTTCACCCACTTGATTTATTTTTCCTATGCAACTCACAAATCAATCTCATCAATGAGTTTTGTATTAATATTCTGCTACAGTAAAATTGTCACGCCAATTCAAAACAAAAGGCTATTCGCTTAAAATGCAGGCACGATGTTAATCAGGAAATTCCCACTAAATAGTAGCATTGTGTTCATATTTATGACAAGTGGACACCCACTACTTTGTTTGCGATAAAATAATGTTCATGAACCGGATTCAGATCGATATTACAAAAACTATTGATGAAATAAATAGAGGTAGGTGTACTTTGTAGTTACTGCAGCTTTATATTATTTTAGAAGTCTCTAGGATTTTATAATTTTGTAGAACTTACCAAGACCAAATTATGGATCTCATTTTCTTCTTATTTTTGTTTTATTGTTAATACCTATTATAAAACATATTAGTAAAATGGATGGATATAATATTTCAAATGTTTAGGCATACAATTTTCCCAAGAAATCACTTCATAGCAAATCAGTCAAAAGCGGATATTTTAAAGAGCAAATACAGTTAATTCCGAACAGTGCCGAGAAAAAGTATTATAAATGCAGTCAGTTCCTGCCACGGCCTGGCTGTCTGATCGCAGGGCCCCTCCGTCTTCCGTTCCTCCCTAACTACTTCCTTTGTATAATTAGCCGGCTAATAAGTCTCTCTCTGAAATATTCAGTGAACAGGACCCCGGCGAATGTGAATGGAGCTGTCAATAGTGATTACAGACCCTCTCATTGCGGATTCCACCGAGAGTGGGTGTGCTTTTCTCAAACATATTTTCAGTACGAAGCCGGGGAGGGGTGGTAAATACTTGGAGATGATTTTTTTCTTTTTTAATAGGACTAAATCAGAAATTGCAACAAAAATATAACCTATATTTTTAATGGTACCTATTAAAAAACTATACAATTTGGACGTTTCAAACAATCCTAATAATTTAGGTCTCCACGATACAGGCGAATACAATGTACCTACATATAAACATAATCAATGCTTATATACGGCTAGACCCCAATCAATCTAATCAAGTGTTGGGGCTTGATGAAGATTGACACGAATTCGGAACAAAAGACGCACCATGTTAGTCGTGATGTTGTCGCTAACAGCATTATTAGCTCTTGCCCAAGATTGCGGGATCCAAGTTAAAATGTCAATCACGTGACGTTATACATATTGCAATTGTAATCGTAGGTAAATATTATAAATACAATTGATTGTCACTCAATGACGCTGTGATAAATAAATTGACTATTTAGTGCATAGAGCGCATACCCTGGACTAACGGCAACCAGTTACCATCAGGTGGACGCCTACCTGCTTGTCAACTAAAATAAAACTAAAACGTAGGATAGGTTTTATTCCCAAAAATCCTGAAATCTTTCAGGCATGTGGGTAAAACCACAGATCATTAGAAACGATTGTCTCGTAACATGAATTCATTACCTACCTATAGGTACTTATTGTCATTAATAAGAATGAATGTCATATTTTAAAAGAAATTGTAGGTCCGTAAAGTTACTGAGAAGTTAAGCTGATTTCAGACGAGCCTATAATATTATAGCATATAGTATATAGCTCATAGCACCACAATATCGCGCTCCATACATTGTTATGGACACGTTCACACTGTACTGTACTATGTATTATTGGCTTTCTATACGCTTGCTATAATTTATAGCACAATAGTATAGCATCGTCTGAAATGAGCTTTATTCACAACAATTTATTACTAGAGCTTTGACAATTTCGGAACACATTTGGATCATTAAGTCACAGTGACCGCACTACGAGCAATTGATGATTATTGAAACATTAGCTAAACATTTCCATCATTCACATATATATAGGTACATATCAAATGGTATCAGTGGAGTATACATTTTGTTTGGTTATATATCCCAGCGACACGCGTCGTGTACCTACATAAATCATCGTACACAAACAAACAGGCTGTTTCTCGATTAACAATAATTTAGTTACCATTTGGAATAAATCTAAATTAAAGCGGGCGACGGGCGACGCTTCTTAATTGACACGTCGGGTTACTGGACCGTGTTCTACTGTGTAACACGATATCCATGTGCTTACTAATTACAATGTGACAATCCGCATGTCTATTGAACGATCTGAAGTATAGCCAGCTGGCAGGCGACATGACTAGCTTCTAACTTCATTCTTATAAATAGAACCGGTTATTTTTTTTATGTCAGAAAGTTGACAAGCAGGCAGGCGGTCCACCTGATGGTAAGTGGTTACCGTCACCTATCGCCATTTGCAATACCAGAAGTATTGTCAATGTGTTGCCGACCTGTTACAATACCGAGAAGGCAATTACTGGCTCTCAAGTGCAATTGCCGGAACACACCGGTAGGTGCTTGACGACAGATGTTCAACTTGAGGGTGATAGCCAGCCAGACGGGTACTACAAAGTACCCTACCACCGTGCTATGGTTTCCTCACGATGTTTTCCTTCACCGAAAGCTCAAGCTCATTGTAGGATTCGAACCCACGAGGTTGTTTCTGAAACTTAGATAACAACAAGTACCTAGGCAATTCCAAAAAAACGGAGTATTCCCAGATACCCCGTTGAAGTTATTACATTACGGGTCATTACGGTTAAGATTTTTTCTCGCAGAAAGTCCTGTGACATCTAATAACTCCAAAGCTATTTGGATATGCTAATGAAATAGGATAAATAGCTAATGAAATAGGATTGCGGGGAAAAAATTACCAACAGATCTGTAATGGGACAACTTCAACAGGGTATCTTGGAATAATCCAAAAAAACCATTACATTTATGTTAAAACTTTTTAAGTACCTACTCAATTACTGTAAACGACGGCGATAGTTTCAGACGGATGCATACAGCCTCATTTGAGAAAAAAAAGTAAATGCACTATTCTTTTTTCATTCTAAAGGAACGCTTCATAAATACAATGGGGAAAACAAAAACTCATTTCCATGGGTTCGTTTTGTTTGCGGTAATGCAAGAACAGCGGCGGGGGTTTTCGCTGAGTCCCCTCATAAACGGTTCGGGTAGAGAGGATCGTTTCTCATATCGTACGGAATTAAGCGGATGCTGGCCTTTCAACCGCGCGGAAAAACCAGCGAAATCCAATTTTCACCAACCAATCCATATTCCAATTTATATAAATGTTGTTGTGTTAGTTGCAAACATACACTCAATGCTTTGTGTAGATTGACTTGAAAGAAAATTCACTTAGGTTATGTTTGTAGGTACTTTTTTGTAACTAACAACAGAACCTGATAAAACCTGAATTCAACTAACTATAGCTCTAACTGTTACCTAAATAGTTTGTTAGCTAAACAAAGAAACCAATCTACATTGACTAGTTTTTTTAACCAAAAAAAACCGTTAAACATTTGATGAACACTCCCGAACTTAGTGGTAATAAGATCAAACATGCAAAAAAAGAATCGGATGATAAAACTTCTGCGCATTCCGATGTATTTGTAAAGCAATTTCGGGAGAGCCTCGGGCCGCCGTGCCCACCTGTCCACAATCCGAATATGCCGGGAGTAATTTATTCGATCCTGTTCGATGACCGACGGCCTGCGGCGTGGATGACGTCACTACCGAAACTTTTCGCTCTTCAAACTACGTTGTCGTTTTTATCAGTTGACGGGTATAGCCGGTTGGTTTATGTGATTGACATATCGGAGTGGTTTGCCGCCGTGAGTCAAACTGTACTGTATTTTAATAACATAAAATTATTTATTTTGCACATTGCATATTATATTTCACGATGGTACGCAATGAGTAACGAGTATGAACATGAACATAATATTTTTTCTCGGTTACTGCCAAAAGTCAGTTACTCATCTGTGAGATCCCACAAGAGGGCGTTTGATAAAGCTTCGTGATTCATTCCGACATCCAGGAATTATACGATAAATACCAATAATTCGCACGGGTTTTTACATTAATATCTTCACCCACTTGATTTATTTTTCCTATGCAACTCACAAATCAATCTCATCAATGAGTTTTGTATTAATATTCTGCTACAGTAAAATTGTCACGCCAATTCAAAACAAAAGGCTATTCGCTTAAAATGCAGGCACGATGTTAATCAGGAAATTCCCACTAAATAGTAGCATTGTGTTCATATTTATGACAAGTGGACACCCACTACTTTGTTTGCGATAAAATAATGTTCATGAACCGGATTCAGATCGATATTACAAAAACTATTGATGAAATAAATAGAGGTAGGTGTACTTTGTAGTTACTGCAGCTTTATATTATTTTAGAAGTCTCTAGGATTTTATAATTTTGTAGAACTTACCAAGACCAAATTATGGATCTCATTTTCTTCTTATTTTTGTTTTATTGTTAATACCTATTATAAAACATATTAGTAAAATGGATGGATATAATATTTCAAATGTTTAGGCATACAATTTTCCCAAGAAATCACTTCATAGCAAATCAGTCAAAAGCGGATATTTTAAAGAGCAAATACAGTTAATTCCGAACAGTGCCGAGAAAAAGTATTATAAATGCAGTCAGTTCCTGCCACGGCCTGGCTGTCTGATCGCAGGGCCCCTCCGTCTTCCGTTCCTCCCTAACTACTTCCTTTGTATAATTAGCCGGCTAATAAGTCTCTCTCTGAAATATTCAGTGAACAGGACCCCGGCGAATGTGAATGGAGCTGTCAATAGTGATTACAGACCCTCTCATTGCGGATTCCACCGAGAGTGGGTGTGCTTTTCTCAAACATATTTTCAGTACGAAGCCGGGGAGGGGTGGTAAATACTTGGAGATGATTTTTTTCTTTTTTAATAGGACTAAATCAGAAATTGCAACAAAAATATAACCTATATTTTTAATGGTACCTATTAAAAAACTATACAATTTGGACGTTTCAAACAATCCTAATAATTTAGGTCTCCACGATACAGGCGTTGCCTAGTGTGGAGATCGACAGAAACTCTCAGTTTTTTCACAAAATCTGGTTCTGCATGTACATCCCATATTTATAATTTGTGCTACATAATGTTTAAGATTTAAGATGTTTGTGCAGTAATAAATATTTTTTCATTTTCATAATAAATGCGAAAACTTGTGAGGATGCGACGTATGGATGTATGTATGCATAACAAACATCCATATGTTTGTTACTCTTTCCATACAATAAATAAACTATAAGATTGTATTCGAATAAAATTAATAAATAATGGTATATGGGGTAGATAGATAGACACGAGAATGATTCTATAATAGTAGTTTATGATACTGTTGCATAATAGGGGTTATTAAATACGAGTGTGAGTTTAAGTACCGAGCCGTAGGCGAGGTTCTTAATAGTATCACACGAGTTTTTAATACCTAATTATGTGCAGTATCATACAGTACTTTATCTAAACTAATAAAAAAAAAAAATCATATACGTAATCAAATCCGTGTTGCCAACTCCCAAAAATTCTTACCTCTAAAGTTCAAGTCAACAAATTTGTCACATTGTCATCGTCAAATTGAATCGATACTGATTGATTATACTATTGATAGGTCCAAAGTGTACTTTGATAGAAAAAAAGTTATTTTATCTACTCTCATATCGTAATGTTCTTATTATGAAATCAAAAACAGTACTTTAATGACCCACTTTATGCACACCCGTGTATAATGAAATTAAAAAGTTATATTATAGCACAGTTTTCTTCCCAAGATAATGCTATAAAATAACTTTTTTTCATTAAAGTACAAGTATTTGGACATGTCTGGCCACTTATAATGTTTTTTTGGTTTTAATACTTCAATTACTGTCAGTCAACTTGTCAAACGAAATAATAAAGAAAAAAACATTATAAGTGGCCAGACATGACTAAACAATTAAACGTAGTATTATATTCTCTTTGTAAACAATTAGGAATCAATCAGTATCAGTTCAATTTTAGATGCAAATTTACTCTGTGGTCGCGTATGCGATAGGGAGTTTTTCCCAACACGGATTTGGGCGCCATGATGATTAATGTTTGTTTATTTTATTGATTTTTTTGCATACATATTTTATTTTGGCCAAAAATGACAGTAAAATAGCAGTGATACTAAGGTGAAATAAACTTGGATCTGAAATTGTGGAGGCGGCAATGGAAATGACGAATAATCGATACCCGTGAGTCATGAAAACCTATGACAAAATATTATCGATTTTTTTACCTTTAAATTACATTATTAGATGAGTTTAGATAAAGTACTGTATGATACTGCACATAATTAGGTATTAAAAACTCGTGTGATACTATTAAGAACCTCGCCTACGGCTCGGTACTTAAACTCACACTCGTGTTTAATAACCCCTATTATGCAACAGTATCATAAACTACTATTATAGCATTATCTTGGGAATACAACTGTTCTATAATGAATCATTATACATGGGTGTGCCTAAAGTGGGTCATTAATGTACTGATTTTGATTTCATAATAAGAACATTACGTGAGATGAGAGTAGATAAAAGTTTTTTTATGTACCACCTGTACCTACATGAAAAATTCAAAGACATTTTATTTCATGAAATAAAAAAAAATAAACTATACGTGTGATATATCAAATAAAAGGGTGAGAATCTCAATTTTTTTTTTTTAATTTTAAGCTAAATAGTTTTGAAGCTATTTAATAAAATAGGCGAAAATTTACCATTCCGCCCTTATATCCGAAACTATTGAACGTAATTTTTTTTTAAATACAGAAAACAGTTAATTACTGATAGACAGAGAGAGAAAACCTATAAAAAGTCTATGCTACTAGAATTCAATCCCTAATGCAGAAATAAAATACTGTTTACAAAATTGCCAACAATAAATCTCAATCCGCAATCCATTTGTTTATTGCACATCCATCACTTTACCCAACACTTTATAAAGAAGAAATAGTGTACACTGAAGAGGGTGCATCAGTGATGCACTCTCTGCAAACGAAAACAATACCGCAGTAGATGGGAGAGGACTGATAACTCTATATAAATATTATTTCTTTTCCCACATCGCTAGATGAGTCAACAATAATGACGGACAATAAAATATTGCGGATTGAGATTGAGACTGGTGAAAGTTCATGAGATATTAAAATCGCGAGGCATAAACAGGTCTGCACTGCTTTATAGAGTGGACATACTCATCAATTAAATCAATTTTTAATATAGGACCAACCCTGAAATATCAAAAAAAAACTGTTTTGATCGAGCAAGGTTGATGTTTTATATGAAAAGTTTGAATATTTTTTTCAGAGTAAAATAAGGTAGGTGAATAAAAATAAGCTTTTATCTGTTGACTCTTGGATTGGCTGCGTGTCCCATTACAAGATATTTTTATTAATTTATTGTCTAAAATAAAAAAGTATAATTCCTACTATTCAAGTGAAATAAAATATACCAGTAACAAAGTTTCCACATTTAATTCATTCGCTAGAAATTACAAAAGTAAACGCAAACAAAGCCAATCTACGAGTATGTTTGTTCTTACCCGATTTAATTAAGCGTCTCACTACCCTTAGGATGTTTGTTTAACAAATAATTTAGCATTCAGCCTTATTTTAACCCCATAACGTTGGCGGCTCGTGACAGGCGTCAGACGCGTGCAGGTTCGATTCCTCATACATATTCAGTTTCCGAAGACATGCCGGGAGGCTCGCATGTGCTACTAATGAAGCGCCCTCTGTAGAGGTATCTAATCTATTGTCAAATGCACTGGTTTGAACTCCTTTTGTGCACGTAAAATTAGGTTATTACGTGAGGTCTTTGTTAATATAATTTGAAGGGAGCAGGAAAGTTTTCTTTTGAGGTAATATCGTGTAACAGACATATTTTATCAATATCATATTAATTTATTATAAGGAGGCTTCATTGATGATTATTTCACAAAAAAAATAGTAATAATAGCCTTATATAAGGTACCTAGGTACATACTGATATTATGAAGCTTTTTGTAGTATTCAAATTTTCTAAATAGATACATGCAAAATTCTTGAATTGAATGATTATGTACTCTATGCAAAGTAGGTACGCAGGTAAACGTACTGATTCGAAAAGTAGTTATTAAGTATACAGTGTCTCCGTCTTTAAATCTCTCCGAAGTCTTTCCATATGGACTGTGGCAAATTATGAGAAAATAAGATTATTTAATTCTTTATGATATCTTTAATATTATCGATACCTACTTATTTTATTTTATTTGGAAAACATACAGTGATAACAGAAAGTTAGTATCTAGACACCATTTATAATTTTTTGCATTTTGCTTGATCTTTTGCGGTGGTCTTTGTAGTACCCCATAGTTTGTTAGTTGCTACCACCCTCAAGTTGAAAATCTGTCTTTTTTTTTTTTTTTTTTTTTTTTTTTTTGAAAGGACTAAGTTGGTAGCCTCAGATGGCTGCAACAACCTTACCGGACAAATCGGCGAGCGCAGAGGGCTCTCAGCCGGGTAATGTTTAGGTAACAACGCCTGAGGGCACCCCCGAGTGGGGTACGAACCTCGGCTCAGGGCGTTACCGGGGGAGGGGGAGGACTTTGTACGAGTTACGACTAATTGGGGGCGGTCGGATTACTGTAGGCAGCTCGGGCCACTTGAACGGGACGAGACTGAGTGGGACGTCGCGGCGGTCCTCGCCGTCGAGGACGGTAGCGTGATCGGTTGTGTACTTTTACGAGCTTCATCAGCTTCGATCTGAGCTAATGTAATAGGGTCATCCGGCTCGCTGAGGGCTTGCCTTGGTCTATGGATACGGAGTATACGGGAGGGCGTGTAGGTTGCGGCTTTCACTATAAGAGGGTTGCGGTGATTAACGGCGGTGTTGAAAAATCTGCGTGAGGTGCGTTTTATAAATTGTTTTATCGTGGGGAGACCTAAGTCAATGTGGAGATTTTCATTACGCATGTACCACGGGGTGCCCGTGGCCTTGCGCATGAAGCGATTTTGTATCACCTGAAGGCTATGGATCCGTGATGGAGCTGCATGTGCGAACACAGTACTAGCATAGGTCATGATGGGGCGGATACACGTGGTATAAAGTCTAACCTTGCTTTTAAGTGCAAGTTTAGATTTACGATTTAATAAAAAGTGGAGGCGCCCTAAAACAAAGGCGGCGCGCGCGCGGACCGCTTTAATGTGGGCATCAAAGGTCAATCGATCATCGAGAGTTACTCCGAGATATTTGGCTTGCCTTTCCCAGGGGATTGGTTCACCGAATAGAGTAACTGCCTTTGGAGGGGAGGGGGTACCTCGATGGTAGGGTCTGTAAAATAGGACCGCCTGGCTTTTGACAGGGTTGATCTCGATCCTCCATTTCCGAAACCAGGCGCCTAGGGCGTTAGCCGCGGTTTGGAGGTTCTTAACAATGACTGAGGGGGACTTACTAGAGCAGTAGACCGCGGTGTCGTCCGCAAAAAGTGCTAACTGCACCTTGTCGGTCTTTGGCATATCACTCGTGTAGAGCGAAAATAGCAAGGGGGACAGTACCGAGCCCTGTGGGACACCGGCACCGATAGGGTGAGGGGAGGAAAGTGCGCCAGGAATGCGATATCGAAAGTGGCGATTTGACAAATAATCTCGTAAGATGAGCACGAGTCTATGTGGGACACCTAAGGTAAATAGCTTAAAAATTAAGCCATTGTGCCACACTTTGTCGAATGCCTTCGCGACATCGAAGAATAAGACACCTGTCATGTTGCGCTCTTGGTACTGAGAGGAGATGTGTTCAACAATACGATGGACTTGTTGAACACAAGAATGTTTGGCTCGAAAGCCAAATTGTTCATCAGGGATGAGATTATTGGCGTCGGCATATGTTTTGAGGCGGATATAGATCAGTCTCTCATACATCTTGCCCAGGACATTTAATAGACTTATAGGGCGGTAACTGGAGGGCTCGGACCTGGGTTTGCCGGGCTTATGGATTCCAATGACATGGGCCTCTTTCCACTGGTGTGGAAAAATATTACAAGAGAGGGCAGCGTTAAATATGGAAGTTAGCAGTATTATGAGGTGGGCGGGGAAGAGTTTTATCACTTTGTTAGTGATTTTGTCCGAGCCCGGGGCCTTCCGCGGGTGTAAATCCCTGATGATCGATTTGACCTCGTCAGGGGTCGCCGGAGGGAGGGGGTCATCCTCTTCGCTGAGAGGGGGGGGTGGTAACGGGAGGGCGGCTCTCCGGTCAACTTCAGAGTTAACTTCCTCCAGATGACTCGGGTCTATCGGGAGGGTACTGGGCGTGCACTGAAACTCTAAGCTTTCAGCGAGGCATTCTGTCTTATCATCGTCATCAAAAGCGGGAGGGAGATTGGGCCTATTTAATGGGGGCATGGGTGCTACCGTGTCCTTGGTAAAGGCACGAGAGAGCTGCCAGAAGGCTTGATGAGAGGGTCTAATGTCTGTAAGGGTCTGGTCCCAGCGGGCCTGTCGTACCTCATCGATGCGTGACTTAACGTCACGCTGGAGAGCACGCATACGGATGCGGTTGTCCTCTGAGGGGAAACTATCATAGGCGCGAATGGCGGCATTTTTCTCTCTCAACAAGTCACGTACGTCATCGGGCAAGCGCCAACGTTGATCACTCTCCGCTGGCACTGTCCGTGAGCAATCGCTCATTAACGATTGCACGTGGCTAGTGAGTGAGTCGATTGCGCCGACAGCCTCATCAGCGGTGTTGAGGCTATCTGGGATCTGATCAAGGTGGACGGAAGTGGTTGACTTGAGGCTTTCACTCAGTCTATTCCAATTCGTCACAACCTTTGTGGAGGGGGCTTGACCTGCATCAGGGGAACCTATGCGCCCTGCTAATTCTATGATAACAGGTCGGTGGTCGGATGTAAGCTCGTGTAGCACTGTTACGTCATGCACACGTAGGTTTACATTCCGTAACAATGCCACATCAAGAATATCAGGTCTGTGTGTCAGTTGGTGGGGATAGTGCGTCGGGTCCAGGGGTGCGATAATGTCTATGTCTAGAGGGTCAAGGAGGGATTCTAATAGTCTACCTCTGGGGGAAGTTGAGTGACAGTTCCAGAGTATATTTTTCGCGTTCAGGTCACCTGCCAGAATGACAGAGTTACCTAGCGCGAAAATAGACTCTAAATCGCTTTTGAGTGGTGAATCATTGCGGGAGGGAGATATATATGCTGATACTATAATTATAGGTTGGTGTCCTGTCATGCCAAGCCTACAAACCGATGCTTCAATGCACTGGAGGGAGGGAGGCGGATCCATGAGGGAGCAGTACAAGGACCTTTTGTAATAGATAAGGGTGCCTCCTAGGGCAGAGTCAGTCCTGTCATTGCGGACTACTTGGTAGTTTGCAATTTTAGGGTCCCTAAGGGAAGGTTTGAGGAAGGTCTCTTGTATCAGGAGGACGTCAAGTTGATGGTTTCGCAGGAACTCTGCGATATCGTCGCGTTGACCTTTAATGCCATTTGCATTATAGAATCCTACTTTGAGGGATCGGGGTTTAATTCTACACGTCACGGTTGTATTATCCATTATGGTTTTACGCGGAAGTTGGAAAGGACTGTCACGATGCTTTGGAAACGCATCGCGATGGAAGCGAGGGCACGACCGTTGCCCTCGTTCGCTCTGATCTGGGTCGCGAGGTCCCTAATTTCGTTGAGATCTATTGCCTCAGCGAAGCGCTCCACTAAAGCGAAGTCCGGGTCTTCGATCAGTGGTAGTTTAGGTGCGTTTGCGCGGCGGTTTTGGGAGGTTGCCGGGGGGGGACGTTTGGGTGGGGGAGGGGGAATGAGAGGTTGCGTGGGTGCGGAGACGGGTTTAGGGGGTGGGGCAGTTGGGGGATTGACTGCTGGGGTTTGAGGCACTGAAGGTGCACTAGGTAATGCTGGAAAGTCCTTGTCGTAGTTGACAAGATTCCAGGGCGAGGATCTTTGTGGGGCTAGGACAGCCTGGGAGGGGTCAGTGAGGGGGGCAGTGCGCGTTGAGTTGCGCGATGTGCGCGAGTTGCGCGGGGGGCCCGATTTACGTGATTTGCGGGCGGGGCGAGGGGCTTTCGGGCACCCGCGGTAATTAGCAGGATGGCCGAGTTGGTTACAAAGAACGCAACCTGGCTCCTCAGTACACAGGGCCTTGTCTTTCGGCCTATCGCACTCAACGGTGGGATGAGGCTTAAGACACTTGACGCATCTGGGGGGGGCATGACAATTGCGGGCGGTGTGGCCGTACAATTGGCAATTGTGACATTGGGAGGGGTACACTCCCTTGTGAGGTTTCTCAAAAGAGATACCGGACAGATGACAGACGTGGCTGATCTTAAAGATCTTCTTAGCCTCGTCGCATTGATCTAAATGGGCGAGAACCATATTATACGGGGTATGGCCACGCCCTTTGTACATTCGATGTACGGAATGTACGGGGATAGATTGGTCCTTGAGGGACCTCTCAATGTCCTCGGTGGTTATTTCGTGGGGAATCCCCTTAATTACCACACGGAGGGCACGCTCCTCGGGGAGGCAGTACGTGTGAAAGGCTACTTTCCTCTCCTTGAGCAGCTTAGTTAGGGCTCTGTGGTCCTGGGAGGTAGACACTGTGACACGGATTCCGTGCTCAGTGGGGTGAGCATTGGTGAAGTTTATGTGTGCTCCCGGTACATTACACCAGGATGACACATCGGGCCATTTGCCCTTATCTTGGATGAAAAGGGGCGGGGGTACGTCCTTCTTCTTTGGAAGTTGAGCAGCAGAAGGGGTGGGTGCTACCTCCATGAGAGGAGCAGATACTGGGGTATCCATGAGCGGGGGAGGGGAGGAGGTGCCTTCCCAGGCGGCAACGCGCTGGGTGGAGATGGGGGTGGGGGCAGGATCAGTGTTTGGAAAGCAGTCGGGGGAGGGAGGGTTCACAGGGTAATCCTCCGGGGGAGAAGTCACCTTAGCCGCCTTGGCGGCCGCCATGCGGGCCTTGCGACCTCGCTTACGGCCGCCAGGGACGAGCTGGTAGCTATCGTCCTCTTCGGACGATTGGGTAGGGGGGTTGGTTGGGATGGGTTCAGCGACTGACTCGGAGATGGACTGGGTCGACATCTCCGAATCAGCGCGGGAGGAGGGACGGCTTTGGGACGGGGTGGGGATCTGGTGTCCCGGGAATTTAGCTTGGAGGTACCGAAGTACCTCCTCGTCTAAGAGGATGTCCTCGAGGGACAGAGTTGGAGGTTGGCTGGCCATGGTGGCCAGCCGGGCCTTGCGGCCGGGGAGCTAATCTAAGACGACACTATCGTGACTTCGTTCGCGTGGCGTTCCTGAGAGAAGAAGTCACAAGAAACTTCAGGCAATCGCCCTAGCTAAGACCTATCTATTCGCCCCGGGTGGGTAGGCCCGGGGGTGTGTAGTATCTCTCCCAACCGGGTATAGGTTGGGAGGTGTGTAGGCCCTAGGGTGTGCCCTAAGCTTGTGCTCCCACTGCCAGTCTTATTGTGCAGTGAGTTCCTACGTCCCTGCCTAGCGCTAACTGGGGTCGACTAGGGAAGCCCCCAAGGCCGACTGATCCAGTCCCGTCCGGGTGTACGTTTTCCAGAAGGGAAACCGTGAGCGCCCGGGGCACGCTCGAACTAACTTCGTTGGCACCGTTAGGTATCCGTTAGTTCACCACTAAAAGCGTGGATTTCACAAGTTTGATGACGGTGTCAGAAACAATGGAATTGTTATCGTGGTAAATACCCAGGTAAATTACCACGAAAACAGTAACGCAGGTGTCTTTCGACGAAAAAATGCCTGATAAGGGACCGAGCCAAAGCCAGGTAACAAATCGAGCGATAAATTCGCGGAAACGATACGGGTAGCGCACGGAGCGCAAGGGTACGTCCGTGCAGTACGACGGATCGAGTCGGAATTGAAAATCTGTCGCCAAGCACCTTTCGGTGTGTTCCGACAGCTGCCAGACACTTGAGAGCCAGTTCATCGGTCACATCATCACTGACAACGGTGAGATTGTGGTCAAACACAGGCCTATACATAATAAATTTAAAAAAAATCTTCCGAAAGAAATAGCATTATACTTACCTAACTCTGTAATAAAGACAAGGTGCAAGCATTTTTTCATAATGTTACAAATAATAGGAAAATAAGGCGTACATTACACTAACATAAAAGGCTATCAGAGTCCAGATCTTTCCCCACTTTTCCGAATCGCGGGAGAAAAGTGGAAAAATGTTGAAAACGCGAGGGTGGTGACGCGGTTAATGCTCCTTATATTATTATTGTGGCCAAAACGTCGGAACGAATCCAGCAAATTTGTCGCTTCGACAGCGGAAATGATAAGATTTATAAATAGGTACCTACTACGATGAGAATATTTCACAACATATTCAAAGAAAAAAACAATGAGAGTCACCATAATTTTCAAATTCTTTTATCTAGTAGGTAGTAGTTAATTTTTCTAGTAGGTAACTCCAAGTTTTATTTGTTTTGTGAACTATTCCACTACTGCGTTATTGAATAATTAATTACAAAATTATTTATTATTTTGCACCTGCATATTTCCTCAGTGCCTACTATTAATTCAATTCCAGCACTTTGTAGTATAATGGTGTCCCTCGCAGGGAACAATCACCTGCGGGCGTGTTGAGATTTTCATTTTCGTCTTAAAAACAACCGCTTTCACCCCCAGCCTCCCTGTTAACCACTGTCGAACAGATTTGCATACACATTTTTTTACTTCTCAGCTTTGTTCTAAAGCTTAGAAGTAAAAAAAGATCTAAAGCTTTATGTTAGGTCATTTTCTTTACAGTTGAAATAATTTACACAATATAAAACTATTAGAAATTTACCTCAATAGTTGTTTTCCCAGACTCTTGCCATTTCATCAGATGTTCACCTTTCAAAGACCATCCTGGAGCGTAACTGATGAGTCCCCCACCCCCCGCGCTCGTTGCTCCCGCCTTAGAGCCGGTAGCTACGTCACTTGTCGCCTCCGTTTTCGACTTTTTGGGACTCGTCTGAAGCCGGAAAAAGCTTCGCCCGTGAATCTTGCAACTTTTCGAAGGGGAGAAGAAAAATGAGCTCTTCTTAGGAGATTTTTCTTGGTCGTCGGTCGATTTAGACGTCGATGCCGGTGTTTCGTCGATGACTCCATCTTGAATATCGTCATCAATCGCATTTCCACTACCACTGGGTTTGGGTCCTGAGTTTTCGTCAGCGACGAATAATAACGTTCTTTGTACGAATGGTGTGGCTTTATTGTAGAATTCGTGCGACTCGGGTACTTTAAAACTAGCCGGTATAGTTGTTCGATGTGTCTTTGTAAAACGTCGCTCCATGTATTTCCTTGCCATTTCATGCCAAACACATATTTAATAGTTTTATTTTCACTTTTTAAAATATAACGTTGACTACCATAAACCTAAAGTTTACATTACTTTACATTTATCATAAAAATAAATATTATGAGTTAAATTCAAAAGCGATTTCTCGACCGTTTTTAATGTATGTCTCTAATTGCTAAATCTTGCACAAAAATCGACGAAAATAGGGTAAAGGAGCAAAATAAACCAAGCTGAATAAATCTACAGTCCCCTCCACATTGCCAGATAGGCGGGCGGGTTTCGTAAACTATACCAATAGCCCACCTGGCAGCAGAGTACCGAGTCAACTCTTACTGGAAATGGTATTAGTTGAGTAATTTTAAAATGTTATAGTAAACTTGTCCCCAGAAGAAAATATTTTACATTTTAATAAAAATAAATCAGTTTATTGAAATGATTTACTGACGATACCTGAAAGAAAATCAAAATAAAAAAAGCTTTTCCCTCAACATTTTTAAGGTAGGTAAAAAAATAAATATACTTTTTACTCATCGTGTAATAATCGAATAATGTATCATCTCTTATCCAGTAATTCTATTACGCTAGCTTCCAGCGACGGGTTGCAATTTTCACGCGGAGGCTTTACTCGCCCTATCGATCGCTGTGCGTGGGTAAACATTGCCACCCTAACCTTATGCGTACAACTTATTGTGCACTCGCAATCAACCCTTCTATTCTAGTAATAAGGTTCATATTGAGTTATTTTACAGTATAATTATATTTGTATAATTCGTCTCGGATGAAATAGGCTTCTAAGTTTTCATGTCGTCTACTTTTGGAAGATGCGAATTTTATCATTTTCGTTTGTCTAAATAGGTATTAGCCGTACGTACTTCACGATCTCAATAACTTTGAATAACACTTTTATGCTTGATTTAGGTACTTATATAAAATAATTTATTGTGGTTTAATTAAGTACCTATTTCGACTATGTATACATACATTATAATAAAGTTTTACTGTATCTGATTCTTGAAATTCGCCATACACATAAACTAGATCTTACCTAAGGATAATTAATCAATATCAACCTGTCCTTCAACATAATTATATATTACGCTAACATTTAAGTAGTCTCTTATAGTTAAACATACAACTTATACCTACCCAACGAGATCTATATTTTATATATTTTTTGTGAAGTTGCTATTGAAATAACAAAATAGCAGTACAATTGTCTCTGGCCCTTGGCAGTTTAGTAAGAATGATTAATTTCCTGTTATATTTACGACGGCATAATTTCCGAAACAGTGGAGACGCCGTAAAATAACAATTGTAGTGAAAGTAAATACGTCCCCCTATATTTTGTTAGCACGCACTACACTTCACGGCAATCAAAATGACAGGGCCAGACTGAAATTTAAATTATATTTCGTACTTCAAACTTTGGCTTTCAAAATTACACCAATACCTACGCCAAAAGCATGTTATTCTATCATTATAATCAGTAGGTTATACTCCATTAAATTGTATAGTTATTTTAATATCTTTGTGAACATGTCATGTAAATAATAACATTTTCCAGATTAATTGATTTAGATTTTTCATACATAGTTTTTTAGTAATAATTTAATTTCGACCCTTATGTACGTCATCATTACAACACTGTTGTAGCTAAGATTAATTATATACGTGCACAATAGACTATTTTTACATGAATAAAAATATACATACAATTTTTTATTTGCACAATAAAAAATTAATCTCATCCTAGCATCTTCGGGCGCTTTACAATCTGTGCAATTTAAATTCTTCCAACTGAACTAATTCTAACGGAAACGGTAATTGTTTTCATTATGAGATAATATTATTGTAGTAAGAATATCTGAGTAGAATTTAATTAATTATAATTATTTAAAGACTTTATCGTGACGTCGTTTTTTAGAGAACATACAACATCGGTGTTGCAGTTAATTTAAAACCACGAACCTAGATTAAAAAGACGAATAACCCAAGCAAGACAAATATTTAATTATTTTATACTCAATTACATTTATTTCTTAGACTTATAAAGCCGTAAGCACAGCATGTAACCTTAAGTTGTACCGGAACAAGAAACCTGCTCTATTTTATCTCGTACGGTTACCGTTTGACTCCGAAATCGTGACTGCGATTATCTGTATCGGTACAGGCGGTCAATCGCCTATAAGCCGGGTCCGAATGACCCCCGAGTTATTGTCGTAGTCGGCTTTGATAACTGGACGCTATGGATTGGGAATGTTATACTGTTATATTTTTATGTTTTTATACTTAAACTTATTCTAACATCATGTTTTCGTAACAAAATTAGGTTAATTCTGAACAACTTTTACCGTGTAAACCATTCTAAACTCGGGAATATAATTATGTTTAACTTTTCCATAGAAAAGATCAACCTTATGCTTAAAATGTATTAAAATATGCTTCAAGGAAAATCTTATGGGTGCACTTAGAAATGATTTTGCAAAATGAAATAAAACACATAATAATAACTCATTGTCACAGGGAAACCTTTCTTGACATATAAGTGATTAATATATTACAACTATCAAGTCACTGAAATAAGTTACATACCATCCAACCACATTCGATCTGTGATATTCCCAGTCGGTTTTCTTACTTTTTCATAAGACACCGCTCCCCCGTCCCTACATGTCCCCAGTTTCTTTGTAAATAGCTTTCCGATTCCACAGACGATGCGGGGGGAATTATTACATTTCGATGACATGACGAATTCAAGACGACACATACGAGGGGGGCCCACACTTGACCTCACGAGACACGAGTAATATAAAGAAATATTTACTTGTAACCTCACGACGGTGAATTTACCAACCCCTTTACCACAGTACTTTACATTGAGTACCGAAGTTATTACTTTTAGGTTCTAAGACTGCTAAAATATTTTATACTCAGCCTGATATTCAGACTAACAATATGTTAGATTAAGTTACAATAAGTCTAGTGGCAAATGCAATTATAGTAAATTGTAGAGCGAGACGTTTAAGAATTTCCAAACTTACGCACGCACGGGCAGTTCAATGAACGAGCAGTACGTTTGGTAGATGTCAACAAAATAAATAGAAATAATGGTGAGCTATAACTACGGCGGCATCGAATCGAAAATAGACCGACACCCCATGTGCTCCGCGCGAACTTGACAATATACCCACATGTTTATTTTTAACACTATCTTATTGTGTTCGGAAATAAGAGTTGAAACATTCTCCGATAGTAGGAAATGGTTCATGTTACGTTCCAAAAAAAATAAAGGGAAATTCCGATGAAGATTTTTGATGTAAAATTTTTACTCAAACTTGATTATTAAAAAAATCAAATATCAAAGGGAATTTGTCTTATTTGAAAAATTGCCTGTGATAAGAAGCCTGTATAAAAAAATCTGAAGCCTAAATATTAAGTCAGGATTAAAATATATAAAAGGCAAACATGATTGAGCATAGGTACATGCAGATAGCTATAATCGCGTAGGCATCCGCTAAAAAAGATTTTTTGAAAACATAACCAAGGGAGTGAAATGGGGATCGCAGGTGAAACAATGGGGTACTAAGTTAAATAAATTTGATTTTTACCTATTTTACCTCTGTACCTAAGAAAATAAAGTATGAAATACAGTAGCTTATAATTATAAACCACGTGAGACGGCCGAGAGGTTTAATTAAGACGTCGCCTCAAGTAAAACCGAATTAAGTTCACGGAGCCCTGGGGACCTGTCGCGAGGGCGAATACGAATAACTGTCGTAAGTTAATGCGGTAGCCCGCGACAACGCCCCAATATGAGTTATTGTTGTGGCTCACTGGGTAAGTAGGATGAACATGATTTATTACCAAGGAAAACTATTACGGTAAATGTAGATAGGGCACCTCAGTTGTCACTTTAATTTTATTGTTCTTTCGCGGAAACAAAATATATATTTTGACTAGTTTCATAAAATTATAATATTGACATCACATTTTATTGTATCATTCAGTATTAGTCTATATAATTTAATCAATCAAATCAATACAATCAAAAACTCATTTATTCAGTTAAGGCCCTGGTAAGGCACTTTCGCTATGATAGTTACAATCATTACAATAGACTCTACCACCGGTTCGGAATACACTATTATTATTATGATTATTTATCAAGTAGGTAACTTGTGAGTAGTATTTTAACGCTAGTTAGTAAATATTTTCCGAGATTAAAAATAACGTAGGTACCTATATTATAAGTTTTTCCGACACGACAGTTGACTTGCTGAACAAGTATGAAAATTCGCAAAATTTGCCAATTTTAGTTTTGAAATAGGTACTTTCTACATTCGCGATTCATTAACGAAATCAGTATAATATTTGTATAAGCTTAGTAGTAGTATATCAGAGCAAAAAAAAACTGTTTGTTCATCATTTATTTTACTGAATATACCTACCGTCACTACTACCCATCGTCTGAGAAAATTAAAAAAATATAAGTAAGAAATATGGCATATTTTGACATAGAATTAAATAGATAACATTGCCTAGCTATTAACTCCAATATTAGGCAAAAATCCTGGCACCTCCAATTATTATTCACGATGTGGGTCCTCACATGTGTAAGTGTAATTTATACGTGCACGTCGAGGCATTACTTCAAATCAACACGTGATTACAATGCAAATGGCTGCCCTTTGCCGCTGGACGTGGTAGGCACCGGCCAATTATGTGATTATTAAGCACTATGCAAAGGGACAACGTGCTACCAACATCCCTTCCCTTTATTATCCGTGGAAATTATTTACGCAAATTGTTTATCGATAGTGTATACGATTCTGAATTTTCTATTATGAACCAATACCAAATATGTGATTAGGTGATCTGACAGAAATCAGTTAGTAATAGAGCTAATCTTTTGCAGTTATCTTTACCTCATTTTAATCAGGTTCTATATGTAGGTACTCGAATAGAAAATAGGGCCTCTTGTTTTGTATCAAACTCCAAGTGTTTATACATAGGTTCAACATCGATTTTTGGTTTTTTTAATTTAAGTAATAAATATTTAGTCAGTAGCTTTCAATAACGTAAATAAAATCTTATTTTTTTTTGTAGCTTGAAATTTTAATCTAGGTTTAGTGCGACTTAATCCTTCAATGGCATGGTAAGGCTGGGTTTAGTTTGCAAGGTAGTTAAACAGAAAAAAATAAATCATACCTACCATATTTTTGTAAGTAGTCAAAATAATATCCTAAACACTACTAATCTACCTTCTACGGCAAGACCCTTCCTAAATCCTATAATCCGCACATACACAACACAATGCTGTGACCATGTAGCTATGTGGATGCGTTCAAAAGGTCATTGAGGCGGTATCAGTCAATTCTAAATATCTGTGGGCTTAATGAGTCGGATCCCTTTATGTAGTCCGGAACTGTGGCGTCTCACGCCTACGTATCCGGTCTCTATGTTTATACTAGTGGAAGCGTACCGTAAAATGTTCCTAGAATTATATTTGATTTACTATTTCTAATAAGAAACGAAATGGTATTCTAATGAAAGCGTGAACAGAACAAAAAGCTTCTTTGAATTTCAGATTAGCATATAATGTAGATAAAAATAAAATATAAATCCCGAACATGACAAAGTCTGATCGAACAATATTCAATTCATTAATTTAATTGTTTGTGGTACCTAATAGTGGATGTAACTAATCAAGCGGTTCCCTTAACAGTATTAAATTAATAAATAATCTGATTGTGTGCGGGTTGCGTGTGTAAGGTCGGGATTAAGGCGGAGTGCAGACGGTATGCGTCGCTGGCGTGGCGTAGCGTGCGGGTGGTACGGTGCGGGGCGCTAATCGCGTCTGACAAGTTCCTGATGAGATCCGCCGTCCATACATATGTTTAAATTCACATTGTTGTTTAGCAAGTGTGATATAAATTGTTATACCTATAGAATTGAGAGACATTACATAGATAGAGTTATTTATCTCTACTACGATAATCCATTTTAGTATAGTATTTAGATATAGGATATCGTGAATATCTAGAAATGCTTATGTATGGGTATAAACTGAATTATTATAGGTACTATGGAATTTGATACTTTATATTATAATATGATCAATACTTGATACACTTTATAAATTGATTTAAATATTTGGATGGTAATTAAAAAATCATCTGGTATAACGTACTAAGTTATTATAAATAAAATGTGTACTCTAAAAACCGGAAATATTTATAACCTAATAAAGACATTACTACGTCATTCCATTTCCATTCATTACTAGCGTATATGGCTTAAAGTTCTAGTTATTAAGACCACCTACGCAAGACTGTGCCATTGACCTTAAAAATAAGAGCTTAAGATCAGGGGCAAATGGCCAGAAATTAATATAGAATAGTATTCAGTATCAGCTCTAGATGGCCTCACACTTGTACTTTTACGGCTATTAGTGGCTATTGATTGATTGACCTTATCTGAAATAAATATTTAAAAAAGTCGATTCAACCTAAAGTATCATGAAATTATGGTTCTCACTCGTATTATTAATATATTGTGTATCGATGAAAATTATCATACACACAAATAATTAAATAGTATTTGCATCCAACTATATAAAAAAATATGTTCGTAGTATCAGCCCCCTATACCTTTAAATCAATCTCAAGTTAGATTAATGATTAACAATTCAATTTTTCCTGTATTTAGGGGAAGTAAAAATGCTTCACAACAAAATAATTGTCAAGAAATCGCAATTGAAAGTTCCACTAAGACCTTAAAATATCAGTTCTGAAAGCTACAACTTTGATGACATTAATTATGATTAAGGTACAATTTGACAACAAAAAAAATCGCAATTATAGGAATCGAAAATTGACGTGCACCGTTCGTACCTAAGCACTGATTTACGTCAAAAAGTTTAGAATACACTTTTGTTCTAAAACGCTTTCCAACGATAAACGATGTAATACTACACTACCTTACAAGTCCAGATTCAAGTTTTTCAGTGATATTTCACAATAATGTTCGTCGATATCGCGTTCCCGCCTAAACGTGAAGGCTTTCGCGGCGGGCGGGCAATCGTCCTTCTAGCGGGGCGCACGGTACGCGACTGGGGCGGATCGATCCGCCCTGCCGCTGCCACTGCCACTGCCGGCGGCACAACCATCCACGTCCCGCGGGGATGCAGATGCACGCACTGTATATAAAATCTTGCAGGATGTGGCTTAAATTTGAAGGTAAGATATTTACCATACAGTCGAGCTGAATTATGAAATTTAGAAATTCTTAGTAGGTACAAGAAGTAATCCTAAATGTAAAATTACAAACTAAATCTCTATTTCTCATATGATAGGGGATGTATCATTAGCGAAGATCAACCTACGTTTAGGAAATAATATGTCTTATTAGTGATATTTTAGATACCTATTCAATTCAATCTTGACACATTCCTTTTATAATAAATACTTGTCGTACTACGAACGAATATACGGTATACTTACCTACGATGTCACTTTCAGAACTTCATGCATCGGTTGGGATACAAATTGAATAACTTGGAAAAGATCTACGTATTCGGATCTAAAGTACGATGGGCCATCTATTTGAGGTGACTGTCCCTTTGAACATCGGATTGAGTTACTCAAGTGCGGGTTGAACGTATTGGACGATATTGCCAATGTCTTATTTGCGTACACCTTGGCACCACGATCCATCTTAAGTTAAGACTTAAATTTTTCTCATGGATGTGAAAATCGATTTTCTTTATATATTCGTAGCGGTTTAAATTTCATTTTAGGGAAAACAAGTGTTCAAATGGTTTTAGTTTATTAACATGTAACAAAGTGGCTAGTACATTCTAAAACGCATTACCTAGAGGTAAATCAAAATTTTCAGCAAATTTTCATTATAAACTTGCCAAATCTATGTTGACTATAAAACTATATTCCAAACACACTCACTCAAACACTAAGTAAATCATGACATACATCGATTAAATAAAAATGAAAATATAGAGTTCGACAAAAAATTGTAGCGCATATTATACATGATCACATGCAAGCACATGGATGCATTACTGTAAGCTACGCCTCTTGTAAACCTCGAGAGGGAGCTTTGTAAAGCCTCAAAGGATTGTTCCATTCAAGATGAAATTTCCACGAGATTTCACTAAGATATTGTTTTCAGGATAATGTATTCTATTTGTACACAGTATCTACACATTTTTAAAAATAAAATATCGGATTCTTCTGTAACATGATTTTTAGTAAATGATAAACTAGCATTTTAGTATTTTTGCAGTTTTAATATTTTTTTGTTATTTCAATATCTCATAAAATAAAATTGAAGTTGCTATATGTAGTTTGTATATTAGCTGTAAATATTAAACAATAACTAATAAAAAACGATTGAAGATATGTAGGCAAGATGAATAAATCTCGCCACACGCTTTCAAATAGTGAGCGGTTCCTTCTACTAATGGATACCTGTATGTATAATGTAAAAGTAGCTAATGTAAAATTATGAGTAGGTCCACCTAACTTTAATCATCTAAAATAGATAAACTGCCATTACCGACATGAAAATATAATGCTTTCGATGTGTTTGCCAACATTTACGTCTCGTCAGTTTGCTACAATTTCTATTGGTTAATATCGATGATCGAATTATCAAGTATCGTATATCGGAGTAGGCTCTCTGATTCCACTCTACATAAAAGCCCACTCTTTAGTTAATCACTAAATACATCCGACATGTGACTTTCCTGGGGCTGTAGAACCATCATTTGACTGATTGGGCCATTTTTAGCCGCGGCAAAGGAAGGGCAGCTGTCCTCAGAATAGCACGATCATACTAATTATCGCCCCCGTCATCAGTCACTACCGTCTACTTCTGCCATCAGAGGGGGATCTAGATAAATTCTACTGTAATTTATATGAAATGTTACGCGCCGTGATAAAATACGATATAATATCTCCGGAATGGATGCTACAAATGATTATTTAATGTTCATTTGAAAATGTATACTCTGATATTCTTATGATTTGGTTGGATATAAAATTTGTAGAAACATTCCGATCAAATCTATATCTATTTATACTAATAACAAAGCTGAAGAGTTTGTTTGTTTGAATGTACTAATCTCCGGAGCTACTGGTCCGATTCGAAAAATGTTTTCACTAATAGGAAGCTACATTATCCTCGAAATTCCAAAAACGTAATGTTATCAAAAAATACTCTTAGTTTATGTTATATCATTGTCTACTTAAGTATACTTACTTCAAAATAAATTTAATATCTTCATTGAAGCGGGCAGGTGGAACCAACTTGAAGTCAGACTGCCTATTGACGTCGTAATCTCAGTCTAATTAGTGAGAGAGTGGAGAGACTGTTGAAATATTTACCATCCAACATAATCTTTTTTGAGTATAAATCCTACCATTATACATGATATTTTTTTTTAGAAACAACTTAATTCTTAAGACTCCGGGCTACTATCTATAGGGTCGTTGGATGTTTAGTATTAATCAAACTTGCGATAACAGATAATAATAGTGAAATCCAACATATAAAAAAGTATTGAGTTCATTAGACTAATTAAACAGATTCAGTAAAGATAACAAAAATAGACTGTTTCTGTTTATAAAAAGACAAAGTCAATTTATATGTCACCCCATTAAAGGCGTAAAACAACGGTCTGTCGCCGGGGCCGGCCGTAACTCAAGAGTAAAGAATATAATTTATGACTCCTAATCCCGAACAACCAGAATAAATAACGTGTAGGAAACGAACATTACTTTATATGAGCTGTTAAGTTTTTTAAAATGTAAAATTATAATATTAATAGGACATATTATTTAACTTACATAATTTTATATGAAACAATATTTTTTTTTTCAGTAGGTAAACGTTGTTAAATTAACCTTGTGGTAAAGGTAGATATAATGACGAGTAAGGATCATAGAGCTACGCGGTAGCTCTATGATCCGAAGCGTATATGAAAATTGCCCTAAAATCCTAACCAATCCTATAATATCCTATAATCCATTATTCATTTAGCATTTTAAGCTATTCGGTGTATGATCTACAAACATATGATAGCTTTCCGTCACGCGGTTTTGCCAGTGATGCCCTATTGTACCCCCTTAGGAGCAGATTTTCGAAAAACCTTTTCACAGTGGATGCTACTTCACAAAGACACACACCCTCCTTTCAAGTTTGTAGAATTGATGAATCAGTCAGCCTTCTTGGCATTGTAACAGTTCGTTAACACACTGGCAATACCTCTGGGTATTGAAAATGGCGATAGGCGACGGTAGCCACTTGCCATCTGGTAGACCGCCTCCCTACTGGTCAACCTTCTGAAATTACTTTTTACAACAATAATAGAACCGCCATCAAAATCACTAAAAGGTATAAAATAGCTATGTTGGAACTCTAATCTGACACTGTTTTGAAGTCTACAAATCTACCTAGCCCTTCTGTCAGTCGAGAAAAATATCGGGTATAGGTACATTATACATACAGCTCAATATATCGATCACTGAAAAAGATTCATGCCTGAATGCGTTTTCACAAAGCGGGTGCCGTAGTCAAGGGTGGTATTTAATAATGCATTTGGTTTGCTTTGCGTATTTGCTGAGAGTAGGGGGTGCGGAATCACACAACCTCATACTTTATTAACCACTGAAAACACTGGGTGAATACTCTGAGATGACGTATTTTCGTCGACGTAACATAGGTTTCGTTGTCATGCTGAACAACTTTCACCATTGGCCTAACTCTGAAATTTCAGAAATAATTTCAACTTTCTAATTCATAATTTAGAACATTTTACATAAATATCTGCATTTAATCTAAGACAAGCATACTTTGCTGCTCACGAAATAGAAAAAAGTACCTACAAGCATAATTATATAGGTCCGCCGACATACGCAAGTTACAGTACAATTTGAGTGTTCAGAATATTTACGAGCTTCTCGACTGATATATGAACTCGTACTTCCGGTGGATCTTACCGTCATCTCAGTGGCAAATAGATATACAACTTTTTTTCTATACACATCCCCCTTACATATTTCAATCTTGACAAAGCAATACATATATTTTTGACAAGCAAAATTACAAGGGACGACTTGTGTCTGAAGTCTTAGAGATGAGAGAGTAGGTACGGATGCACCCTCACTCAATCGAAAAACAGGCCATTGGGGTCCAAATTATAACCGGAAGAAGACGTGATAATACTATAGACATATTGATAATGGTATAGTTAGGATGCAAAAATATTTTAATTTTAATTTGGGTTAATATAATATATTATTTTGAGTGTGGTATAATTTTATAGGACTCTGTATCTGCATTAATAATTTTAATACAGATACAGAGTAAAATATTAAAGCAGACAAAATTAACAAACCGCGAGATTTCTATATCGACAGCATGATAAAAACCTATATGTATTTTACGAAATTTATAAAGTAGTTCTACGCTTTATAGAAAACTCTATCATGTCTAATAGAGGTGCAAGTCTGCAACTAGCTCAGTAATTAGGTTACAGTCCCCACGCGGGCGTGAGTGGGGTACCAACACCGCCGGCGGGCCCACTTTGATTTCGCTCCAAAACCTACACTTTCCTTGCCAATTTTCTATACCATAGTACTCCACATACCTATCTAGTAACATCATTCTACTATTTACTTAAACTTTACCCCAAGTTACATCACGAATTCTATACTGTTTCCACAAATAATTTATAATATTTCAAATAATTAAAACAGAAAGTGACAAAGAATGTAACTTTCTCAAGAAGGTAATGCACGATGCACTATGCTAAGCTGGCTCTAAGAACACTTTTATCTACTCGTGTGACAAGTCCGTTCTTACTTTACCAAAGTAAATAAGCCATACATGCAGCTGAAAGTCAACCCCACGGAAACAAGTAACCTTCACGTCATTTCCATCGCCTAAATTAAGTGATGAAACATTTGCAGAGGCGGCGCGAGCGTAAAGCGTTTACCCGTTTACAGTGGAGAGCCCTCTCAGGTAAGGACCGGGCTCTTGGTGAACCTAAGTGTTTGTACTCCTTAACTCACCCCCATCGTAGTCATTAGCGTTGGGAAGGGAGATGTGCTCTGTACGTAAGTTAGGTAGGTACATTCAAAAATAATGTTTATGGACAATAGTTTTGAGACGATCTGGATGGCTCAGACCTGTTTATATATGTACGAGTCTATGAGAGGTAGGTCAAATCTATTTAAAATAGACTTTTGGTGCATTTCAATTATTTATGTTTTGGTTTAGCTGCACCCATACTCAATGTAGCTTGAGCTTCGTATCTACATGTGATGTATAGTTCTGTGACTTGTATAATATAAGCAGGTCTTACCTATAATACCTAGCCGCAAAGCGACTCAAAGCTCTTGGAGACATTTTGTTATATGATCTTACCAAAAAAAATATTATCAGACATTGATAATTCGCAATAGGTAGGTAGGTATATACCTTGTTGAAAGAAACTAAAATAATCGTGCCAACAGAAGATTCAATTTCAACGATATCTCCATAGAATACTAAAACACGAAACAACCTAACGTTATCATGTTACGATATCAACAAAATAAGTTCCAGGCATACAATTCTAGTAATGTTTCCAATAGCAAAATGTACCATAATCCACAATGGACTGCTAGTTCAGGGCAAAGATCCAAGTGACAAGTTGAATGGAATGTTCTGAAACCAAGGCATTCATTCAATGTATTTACGTATTCCTGTCACGTTACGTCGGTAATCAGGCAGCTGATTCTCACAGGTTGCATTGAATGCGATTTGACTAGCGATTGCACATTAAATTACAAATAAGACCACGAATGCATCGTAAGGCCTACTTATTGGACCGTTACATTTCTAAAAATGTATTTGATGATCTGTGAATATTAAATTTGCAATAGGTATAAGTAGGCACTTAAAACTATGGACGTTAGTAAAAGAAAAAAGTCGGGTGTATTATGTAGGTAATACCTATGTGAAGTCGGTAATCATACACGCACGACCCAACTATCTATTAAAGTTCAGTAAAATGATAAGTTGAAAAGATTAGAAAAATAAAGGCTTTAAAGGGAAAAAAACCTGCAAACCATTATTAAAATGATTTGATTGAAAAACATTCAACAGACCATAGTTATTGCCCTTAAATAGCATTTGACAAATGATACTAATGATAGCATCTATCGATACACACCATCAAACATAAACAATAACGGACGGACATCGGACAATTGTTAGCACCGTCATAATTGCCCATGCACACACGAACATGCATGAACTGCGTCCATTACAAAAGTGAGTACCGCCCGAGCGCCACCGCACCGCGCCATCACTCCGTTTGTTATTTGAGCTAAATGTACCCATTTGAAATTAACTACACGATTGCTTCCGAATAATAATACGCCAGTGTGGAACAGGGTGGGTATGATATCGTTTGGCTAGAGGTAGTTCCCAATGAAATATATTGTGCATAGCGCCACCTACTGGTGAATAGCTACACTACGATGTCAGGTTTCTCATCATGCATGCTTTGTCTCATCACCTTTGTTATTTAGAAGTAATATTTTTTTTAATCACATTATTTTTATGGCTGTATTCTGTATAGATTTATAAACATCGTTTTCATTATATTTATTATACAATTTTTTGTTTTATCTACTCGCCACTAGATGGCAGTACGTAAATGTTGTGGTAAGTTAACAAAAAAGTTTTATAGATGGCTCTACTTGTTTTTAGACAGACTTGGAATTAGAAGAAAAATCTAGTAGTTAGGTATATACTTCTTTTTAGACCTAATATTTTCATACTAACATTGGCTGAAGTCTTTATACAAACTGTATTATTATTGTTACCCATACTAGCTTAGTATACTAGTTATATGTATTATATCCATAAGTCAATGTAGCCTAATAAATAGATAATATAATAGCTGATCTAACTACTCGTACTTTCATATTTATCTCAGTTAAGCAGTAAAAATAAGCTCACCTGAATTTGTTCAGCAGCCCTCCTCGGATCTAGAATAGTTATATCCAAATCTGCAGCACACTTCTTCGCTGTTTCACAAAACGCAGCTGCGTTCACATAATACGCACCCCCCTTTTCACTACTTTCCACTGGGGAATTCGGCGACAGTATACCACTGTCTGTATCACTAACATTCGCAGATTTACGCACTAGCCCAGAATTTTCACCTATCGGCGATTTAAGAGGAATCCGCGATTTCTCGGCAGTTGGAGATTTTAACGGTATTCGCGAGTGCCTAGTTTCCTCAGGCTTGAATCCTGTATTAGGATCAAATATTACGTAGTTGTCTTTATCACATCTCACTTTATTATTAACTGTTACTGTATATTTTTTATTAGGACTTAAGTTTAAAAACGGGTCTTCGCTATCTATAGGGCTCTCAGGTATTATCGATTGTATTTTTGGTGTTATTTTTGGTACTGATTTACCGTCAATCATTCGTCGAACAACAGTATCATTACCAAACTTCAAACGAACGTACTCATTAGATATTGTTCTTCTTACTGGTGATGACAGCAAAGGCGACGGTTTGCTCTCTCGTGAATTACTTTTATTATGAAAAAAATTTATCTTTGGCTTATCCATTGTCTTTGCCGGTGAAAAGGGTAATCTTAATTTCGAAGTAGTTTTTTTCTTCTGATTGTTTATACTTAAATCTATGCTCGTTCCCTGTATTGTACTATGATAAACTGGTAACACACTCGCTCTTTCTTCTGTTTTAATTGTTTCTTTCCGTGTACTATTTTTGACAATCTCCAACGATTTATTGAGCTTTTTGATGGGAGCAGGAGCTTTAAGCTTCCTATCTTTGTTTTTCTTATCATGAGGCTCCTGTACAACAGAAATATCATCACGTTTTTCAGTAATTGATAGTGGATCTTCTGATTTGATAAAAGTTTTGCTACGATCATATAAAAATGTATCATGTTGTGCAGCTCCAAACAAATCCTCTTCGAATGGATTTTCTATTAGACTATCTATAATTATTTCTACGTCACTAGACTCGGAGTTACTTTTTGATGACCTATTTTCATTGATGATGCACGATATTCTTTGTTCTACTTCTATAAGAGAGTCTGACTTGTCATTATCATCTATGCTCCTGGAAGTTCCACTACCGGAATCTGATGGAGTTTGTGCTTCAAATATGGCTTCGTGTGTCTGAACGGAGAGTTTTGTGGCATTTTCTGGACAAGACGAGCGTCTTCTTTTAACCGTTCCGGTTGCAGCTGATGGAGAGTCCCAGTCTAAATTTTGGGTTAAACACTGAGCCCCACTCTTTTTAGAACGTCTTGGACTTGTCATTATTACAATTTAGCATTGTTATAACCACGTCTCATTGATATTACAAAACTTATCGAGAATCATTATAAGATCACAATAATAAAATTCTATGCGCGAATAGACCCGTTACATTACTATGAACATGAGATCACAATACTGTCTGTAATTATAGGTAATTTGTACTAAATGTTGGAACATCGACCGATAGTAAAATAATAATAGAAAATGCAGTTTGGTGTATTTTACGGACACATTTTGATCGTTAGTGGAATCAAACACGAACGTGTAGCGATGCTCGATTGTTATCTAATTACAAACTTGACGCAAGTGCACATGGGACCGGATGCTATCTATAAGTTATTTTCTCTAATGGAACTATTTTCTAACGTTACTTTAACACCGAAAGGGTTCTTATTTGAAACGGATAGCAATAACTCACGACAGGTTTTATGTGTGTTGACTGCGCAAAGTACCTACCTTTTAGAAATATTGATTTCGGTAATTATATGATCGTATAACAACAGACAGAAAACATTTATAAGTAACAAAATGTTATCAGCTTTCTTACTAATTGCAGTACCTATATATGAAGAATACTACAATTTCTACCTTAGACCGACAGCAATTTTCATAACTCGGGGGATTGTTTTATCTGTGAGACATAAACGTTCCAACGTATACCTCAGACAGACGGTCGTGACCGGTGGCATTGCCGGAAGGTAGTTTTTATGTTCCTGGCCTCCAGTTCCGCCTCGCCAACGTCTTGGGAAAAAAATCTAAATGTGCACTATCGTTTGCATTATGCAGTTTGTTTTAGGGCTCCGTAGCCTTGGGGTAAAAACTAAAACCCTTTAATGATACTTAAATCTACGACGTCTGTCTGTTTATTATTGAGTTATAAAATAATGCAAAAGGTAGAACTCTAAATTCAATAATCTAAACAATATCAAAACACGGTATGAGAAGCCAATCATGTTTACGCCCGCAAATATTTATTCGTTATACTTATTCGCTTGTACAGCACCTAAGTGCTTTGATCGATTACAAATATTTAGACAAACTAAAAATATTTGTAAGTGGTACGTGTAACAATGGGAATATAATTATGATAGAAAAATATTTTTTTTTTTTTTCAACAAGTAACAGTTTATCATTATAAATTATATTATTATGTTTTCTTTATGCTGTTACGGAAATTGTGAATACCTATTTTCGAATTCCGCTATTAAATTCTTAACAATGTCAAAATTTCACACAGTAATGAAGTGAAACAGAATGAACTTGCAAAGTTAGCGAGAAGTTCTGACAAATTATTCCCAAATGGTCCTCAGTAGCAGTAATCTAATTACTCGATAACTTATGGCAATAAATATCTCCGGCCGATTGAGGGTGCGACACTCTACTTTAATGTTTAGGCAGTTTATAGTATCTTCAAAATTTATCTTATATGTATGTATTTGAGATCGGAAACAATTATATTTTGATTTATAAAATGAATTGGTAGGTACCTAAATATATTAGCCGGTCTACTATAAAAAAATTAAGAGCGTTATAATACATATTTTTCAGCATGACTAACCCAATAACCTTTTTTGAAAACCATGTCACATATCCACCCATTATAAGCTAGCTATATAATATCTTAAAGTAGTTGTAACTTTGATCAATGTAACAAAGTAACTTTATCGGTGTCCACTATCCAAGTAGCTACTAAGTTATCCCCTACAATTTATTGGAACAACACATCCCCTTTATATCCAGCTGAAACTTTCTAATTTGTTACGTCGTCGTAGCGAGTGTAGCGAAACAGTATACTCATTTGCAGTATCAATATATTGTTAATAAGTGGAGTGCTTTTAATTTTTTTATATTCTGACATACTACTTTAACTGTATTTTATAAATTACTAACATACGCCACGCGGTTTCACTTCCACCCCCACACACACACACATATGCAAACTTTCGCATTTAATAATATTAGTAGGATAATGAGATCGATCAATCGAAATTTCCATTTTAAATACATATTAAAAATTACAACCGGGAATATTCTGTAGCTATTTGAAATAGGTACTAACTTGAGATAAACCTATAGAACAGTACTTTAGCCTTTTGTTAACACCCAAACTATCCCTCATCATAATAGACACATCCATAAATGCAAGAAAATAATAGCATCATACATAGCAGCATTGAACAACAGTTGTTCTATTGTTTTAAAACTATGATATCGATAGAGCCAGTTTACAGTAGTACGTGCTCTGTTCCTTGTACTAGTGATCCTTGTTCCACGCTGAAGTTCACAATTGAAGTTTGTGTAATGCCACGCCGCGTGAACTTAGGGAATTTGTTATTTAGTCTGTAGACATGTAAACGTGACTCTGCTGTGATAATGCAAGTGATACATACAATCCTATTTAAATTTGGTAAAGGTAATGAAAAGTACGTAGGCAAGGAACGTCAATGTGGCAGCATTTTTAAGATGTCGTAACCCACCAATTTTTATTAATGACAACAAGTAATCTCAATAAAAAAAACTTTTCTAATATGAAAAAAGTTATTTACCTACTGTATAAGTAGGTAATCACCCAACTGTTTAAAAAAACATTAATAAAAAAAATACTTTTCCAGACAATCGACTTTTTTCATTTATTTCACCTTTTCAAAGTCAACAAAATAATGAGGTTAGGAGAAAGTAACACAATTTACACGTTCCAATTGATACCAGAATCCCCTGAACGGGGTTACCGTAGCATTTGGAATATTTCTTATCGTCGCCGTCGTCGCGCCCCGTTCCCTAGTGAGCAAAAACAGGAACTTTAACTGCCATGGACCCCGATCCCGTCCGTCTTAAGTGATTTACAGGCGTTCTGCGACCTATTCGCGAATATAGCCTTGTTGTTGGTGGTTGTACACTGACGCGCGATAGCTTGGCGTTTTCCAGGAAGCGAAAACGTAATTCATGGAAATTCGGTTGTGATACAAAATTATTTCACTTAATTATGAACATCATTCGGTCAAATATTTCAAATAAGCTCCAAATTGCTATCAAGCAAGCCTACCTATTAAAATGATAATTTTATAATAGCTTGTTCGTTCCTAATTGCCATTTGATAACCCATATGGATCATCAAATAACTGCTTTTATTCGGAGAGAAGAAACCATACGGTCAGTCAACCTATAATTACGTTTTTACGTTTGTTTGTTGGGTATTATGTATTGGGCATACAAACAAACAAAAATATTGTAATCTTCAGAGCTACTGGTCCGATTCTGAAAATTCTTTCTCTAATATGAAGCAACATTATTCCCAAATCCCATAGGCTATTTTTTATCTCATCAACGCGGGCAAACCCACAGGTAACAGTGAGTGGTATATATTATATCTCATAGTTGTGAATATTTTGGCATCGGTTCTCAAGTCTAATTTCTTGCGTTCATGTGTTAACGCTCTTAGGGAGAGCTCAAAACCTTCTTGGCCGGGGTTACTAGACTTACAGCTACGGTACATATCATTCCATCTCTTTTGGAGTGCAAATGGAGGACGAGGACAGAAAGTGAGCAGTTTGAATTTGAAACGTGCACACGCCCCTGCAATATCCACCAAAATGGGTCAGGAAGGCGAAGTTTAAGTCGCAATTCAGCATTAGGGAAACCGAAACGCATAAAATCCGCTACCTAGAAGCTGAATTAGAAAATTATACAATTTCGTTAAATGTTCCGCTCGAAGTGGATAGAGTTAATGAAAATTAATTCTTATTTAATTTTTTTCAGTACATTTCTATTAAATGGCTCAGTAGTTAATAAGAAGAACCCATGGCATGTGAATACAAAATCAATTATGTTAGAACTGTTTTTTTTACTTTACATGAGTTTGGACCAGTAATAAGAATAATAACTCAATCCACCATGGTGCAATGTACTCGCAACGCTATTCCGCCAAAACTGGTGAAAGATTGCGAAAGCAATAACTTTGACCAAGGAGAAAATTGACGTTTTGGAGCCACCCTTACACCTAATACCCGTCCTATGTACCTATATTAACCACGACCACTTTGACAAAAGTGCCTGATTGAGAAGAAGGAATCATAAGGACATGTTGAATCCTATTTATTCTTTAAAAAGATATAAGTATACCAAATATTTTTTCTGCTATTTTACTGCCTAAACCCAATACATTTTTGTTACATGTGGTAACAAAAATGTATTTAAATCTTAGATGTATAAGTTGACTCACCTACTATATCTAATCTCGGTATCTAAATATTTAATATGATTCTATTTGGCTTTGCTGTGAATCTTATTAAATAAATCAAAATTAAATATAGGTACTTTACACCACAAATCTTTTACAGTAAACATCTATTACAGAGAGAGGCGCAATATTAATCCCGAACAAACTAACACAAAGCTGTGCAAAACAAACTGTCCGATGCCCTTTCGTGGCCAATAAAGTGAACTAATAAAACTCAATACGCA
Organism: Tethea ocularis; assembly: GCA_963555595.1. Taxonomy (NCBI): domain Eukaryota; kingdom Metazoa; phylum Arthropoda; class Insecta; order Lepidoptera; family Drepanidae; genus Tethea; species Tethea ocularis. The sequence continues at coordinate 8,489,532 of OY741960.1, read as the reverse complement.
AAGTACACAACGGGGTGGGCGGCGCTCCAACACATTTTGGCGTGGTATTAACACAGCAATATTTTGTCGGGAAGAAATATTATTTGCATTCGTAATGTAGGGGTGACTCCCCCTTGTGTGACGCGGGGGAATGCATTCCTGCACTTCGGTGCACTTGTCTTGGCTTATACGCACACATAGACGAAGTACAGTGACCGAACAAGCTAGCCGTTGTAATTATGTTGTAGAGAACATTTTGTACTGTGATAAAAGTGTTTCATTAACAGTCTAGGTTTTATTTTTCTGTTTTTTTAATTCAATTCGTTCTTTTAATTATTACACGGCACATAAAACTGTAAGTTATCAAATCAAGGTCTACGAAAGTCTACGGTCTACGTAGCTCGGCGGGCGTAGCCAATACGTATCACGTCTACGAGTTCTACGAAATATTTTGTTTCATGCAATTTATCCTACTATCCTACTTAATATTATAAATGCGAAAGTTGGTGAGTATGGATGAATGGATGTTTGTTACTCTTTCACGCAAAGACTACTGAACGGATTTGCAACCGCAAAAACTATTCTGAAAGATAAATTCAATTATATAACTGTAAATAAAAATATGATTATAATGTTGAATATAACTAGTACGTAACCTTGTAAAGGCTTCCTTCCTAACTTCTATATTTCAAACAGTCATAACAAATACAAATATTGTACATAATATATAATTTTTTTATTAATATGTTATCACAGATCTATTTATATTGTTTAGATTTTATTGAAAATTTACATTGCTTATACGAGAATATAAAATATATCTAAATATCCACATACCTACAAACAGCATTACAAATTATGTAAGGGAATGTCTCGACAATAGTTTTCCACGCACACAAGTGCACTCGATGCATCGCAGGGGATATTTCGATTAAATATTTAGATTAGATTTTTCGTGATCCATTTATCATGGTTTAATTGTGCAGGGGTTGATGCCTTTTACGGTGATGAAAGTGAACACGGTCTTCTTTGAGATTTGTTTGATAATCCTTTGATATGATAATGTAATAAGAAAGCAGACTTGCCGCCTTTATATTTCCCAAGATACGAGTACGAGTCCAAACGAGGAATGTTTATTTGATTTGGTAATTTCAACGCTGAGACTCGGTTACATAGAGACGTTTTGTCAATATTGTATGGCCAATATGAATAGATATATATGTTATTTATTAATTTCAGTATGTTTGTCCATAGGTGCTTTGGTAATTCATTTTCATTGTACACGCTTCTGTTTGTCCACTTGACGATTTTCTCCCTGACAATTATAGCCAACCAGATTGCTACCACCGTGCAAGATATTAGTTAGTTGTTGGTAGTTTGCACAGTGGTAGAGTACTTTATAGTACCCATCTGGCTGGCTACCACCCTCAAGTTGAAAATCGATCGCTAAGCACCTTTCGTTGAGTTCCGACAGCTGTACTTGAGAGCCAGTTCCTTCTGGGCTTTGTGTGCTTACAGCCATCGACCACATCGTCACTGACTACGGTGAGGTTGTGGTCAAACACGGGCCTATACGTGGTAAAAAAAATAGATAAAAACACTTCATAAGATAAAAAACCCCAACAATAAAAATATAATTCTAAAAACAAAACCTGGATAAAAATCACGACAACTTCCCAGCTTTAAAGCACACAAAAATAATTGTTAATTCTTGAACAAAGTTAAAATTCGCAATAACAAGTCCAGAGTGCGGTACGTGGTACGAGGTGGCAAAATCCGATTTGTTCCGAACCGCCCTATAATTATTTTTCCTCTGCCGCCTGCCAGCGCGCGGCGCGGCTCGGCGCATACGTTCCATTACAGAGGGATCACCATTGTACACGCTCACACTGCCCGTAAAAGCGTATTTTCGTTATTATGCTCGCTCCTAATATGTTCTGGCTTGTTTACTGTGTGTTTTCATACCAATATTTTTTAATATTAGTAGCCATGATTGGTAGGTAAGATTTTTCAGTTATAATAATAATACACTTTCTACTAACTACTTTTGTCATAATCTATGATGAGAAATATCCATATTAAAATATATTTAATAAAAAAATAATTTAGCTATTTTTAGACCATACATATATTTTCTGAACATAAATAAAATGTAGGTATAAACATTTTACAAGAAATAGCATCAAACGAAAAGGTTTGGTGGAATTTAGGTATTTACCCAAATAATTTTTATGTTTCATCAATAAATAACATAATATCACCAAATAAAGAAGTGAAAAATTACCGAAAATAAATACTGTAATGCAAGCATGCACGAACCATTTTAAGGCTCGAATCTATAACGTAAGTAATTTTTGATTTCATTTTAATCTGTATTAGCAACTATAACAAAATAGTAGTCATACGCCACGAACCATACCAAATAATATTACCTAACTAACAATAAATTTTGGTGTATCTAACAATGCAGTCAAACCACTGTGCCAAATCTCACTGCCAAATGGAGAGTTCCCCGAAACGCTTGTGCCTCCGTGATCCCTCTGAAACAAACCTCTTTTCTATTTATATGCAGATTCCATGACCGACCATAAGTTATCCGCTCACGCTACCGGATCATACCCTTAATGATACCCGGATAAATGGAGACTGTACTTCGGAAGGGTGAATTTTTACAAAATTGGAACTCTGTCATAATAATTGCGTCAGGAGTTAACGGTATGGAATTAATTAATGTGGGGCGACATCTTGTTTTATTATTGAAATATGGTTGGAGGGATAGTTGTATTAATATTGTTAGTGCCCACGAGACGTGCTAGTAATACCTTAATATATTTTTTTAATTATAATTTCTAATCTATACCAATCTATGTACTATTTTGACGCTACGATTTTTGACACTGAAGTTGGAAATCTGTCGGCGACACACATTAATATATAAGTAGTATAAGATAATTGATCGAAGCCGACACCTAATACACTGGTGTGTTCTTTAAACTATACTAAAGACGCAATTTCCTTCTACATTTTTTGTCCTTACCACCTCGGCCTCATCACATACAATGGTAAGATTGTAGTTAGACACAGTCCATGATAAGAAAGAAACAACATTTCACTCAGGTTGAACTCTTATCCAAAACACCGGTCCTTTCATTTTATAGTAGAACTAACGCTACTTAAGCTACTAGACTGACTTTGGACGTTCACATTTTTCTCTCTTCAACTTTAAAGAAAAAAGAAAATGTAGTTTCAGACGACTTAGATCTATCAATGTCTTACAGAGTCACGGATCCCACTACTTACTTTCAAACAGTATATAGGCAATGTGTTTTTATGTTTTGTACGAATAAAATTTATGTAAACATATCTTCTATTCAAAAAATAATCAAAAACCTATTATTATAGTTGTATTTAATTATTACGTAACTTTTTATGTGGGACTTCGATATAAACGCTGTAGTAAGTAATATTTGTATAATGTAGTTTCAACATATAATATCTAAACTACTTTTGTAATTAATCAATTCAAATATATAAAAAAAAAATCCTTCTCATTATAAATCCATTAATTTTAGTTCATAAAGTTAGCTTTATTCGTATCCAGAACCTACCTGCCTGTTGTATTAAATTACTCATAATTGGATGTATGAGTGACGAATAGCTTTTTAATTCAATTAAACGGACGTTTATTTGCTCTTCAGCCATTTAGAGGGTACAATTATAAATTCTTGTGTGGAAAATTGTGGTTGAAAGTAGATTGCGAAGTAGGCAACATTTTGATTAAATTAAACGTTATTAAGAAGGGGAGAGGCGTTTTAGGGAAAATAATGAAATTATAGCCTAGGGTGATTGTGCAGCTACGATTACAAGATTAACTAAATTCAAAGTCAAAAACCACGAGATAAAATGGCGGTATTCTTTAACCTTTTTACCATACATTTTTTTTCTATAGTCCTAACTAATATTATAAATGCGAAATGCGGGTGAAACCTAGTCGGGTCAGCTAGTTTTTTAAAATATTTAGAATAATGATCATTAAAAACCTACTTCATCATGTGCAAATACATTTTTCTATAGACGGATAGCTGCGTTAAGCAATATGCAAATACTAGAGGCGCACCATCAATCCTGGTGACGTGTCGGCCACTACACAAGATAAATAGTACCTCTGACACTTGCACATTGCAATACTGCCATCGCAACGGTTTGCAATGGGGGTAATCTTATTGTATAGATACCGTTATTTACGTGCAATCTATCATGGGATTGTATAAATTACCTATGTTTATGAGAGTTGTAGGTAGTGTTAATTATCTCATGGAAAGCAAAAGGATCGGTAAAGGATTTAGCAACACACTTTATAGATTGAATAAATAATCTAGCTGTTCCGCATTCGGGGGACAAAAAGTAGTCCTTCTCCATATCAAAGACTATATGTGCGCCTTTCATCGGTATAGCGGCAGACAGAGAGCAACCATTAGTTTCATTTTGACGTTCGTTATTCAAACATTTCCAAAGCACCCCATCTGATAAAAAGCTGTTAGTAATAGTTATAGTATTTATACCTAAATATTACACGTATGTCAATGTCAGTCGATACAACTGGACCTAAGGTAATACTATAGTAATCCAAGTTTAAAATTACACTCAAGTCGCCTAAAGATTATGATATTAAGTTACGTTAAAGGAAGGGTAAAGGTCAGATAGGTCACGGTAAGCCCTACAGTAACTCAACAGGTATTACCCTGATCCTGAATGACCGGTGTCCGGTCAGGCCAGGCATTAACATAACATTCGGCCCCAGAACGATTTATTGCCCCGTTTATGACCCAACTGGATGATAACTGTTTATTTATGGACTAATTTTGGTAACATAGACAGAATATAAACTGAGTTGTTAATGCCTAAAGCTCACATTTATGATTACAGGTTATTTAAAAGTGTATGTTATAATGAGTTACTTTAATATTATAGATTAAACTTGAACATCAAAATGTAGAATGTTTGTGAAGAAACTTCAAACAAAAATCAAATCTAAAAGGTAAGGTAGTAATCACGTGTAGTTACTTCATAATCAAAATACACCCTATACAAAACTTTAACACAGTCATAAAAATGTAGCTAAATAACTCAATTACAGTAGTACCCTAATTAATTGTGCTACCCACTTACCTACTATTTGGAAATTCCCAGCACTTTGCGTGTGCCTTAAACAAATTTATATACTTACTTAACTTTAATACTTTTTACATATGCATTACAATAGAGAGTTAAGCTGCTGGATGCTTTATATAATTGTTACGTGGCGTAATATTGCCTCAGACCGGAGGAAAGCTATCTCTAATATCTAGTTATTTAATTTTGTTCTTACCACGAACGTGCTTCGACTTACGTGATCGGAGTAAATTATACAGGAACTTCATGCCAACATACACAAGCTTTTAGATAATATAAAACATTATTCTCACTAGCGCTATCATTACAGTTAATTGAAATTATTACCATTCAACTCCCAACTACTTATTCAAATTAACCGCACTTAAAAAAACAAATGGCGTACATTTCTTCGAAGAATGAAATGCAATGAAAAGTGCACGAATGCGAGCGTAATTGAGGAAAATGGAAATGTTAAGTGAATTTCATTCACTTTCAGATGTTTTTTGCGCTCGTGAATTTCAACTAGCTCAAAGTAAGTAACTGATTAAAATCTTGTTTGATGTGTAATAACCAGAACCACTTCATAATTTGTAGGTATATACAGGTAAGCTGTTCAAATCTGTGAGTTTCTTGCCGGAGTCTTCTCAGTTCAAGTGTATTCCGAACCGGTGGTAGAGTCTATTGTAATTATTGTAACTATCGACGTTCATAAGTGCCTTACCAGGGCCTAAACTGAATAAATTAGTTTTTGATTTAAAAAAAAAAACTTAGATTTTATGGACAAAAAAGTAACTAATTTAATGTATGTTTCCCTATTTTTAAATGAACATCTAGAAATCATAGAATTGAATAGCGAAACTGAATGATTGCCTTTCAAATAACTGTAATGTGTATTTTTTTTCTTTTCATATCTGCAAGTTATTGAAAGTAAAAAGTTTATGTTATTTTTCAGGCATTTGCGGGTTGTTTCGAAAAGATAACATCTGAAAGGATGTATAGGAACAATTTAATTCCGTCAAAATAAAGTTACTGTAATGAGAAAGGAGGATTTTGTTTTAGATACCTTCGATTCGATTATTTGAGTAGCACAAACACGGTATTCATGCTTAATTTAATTCGTGTAACGAGTTATGATCGCGTCGAAGGGGGTGCGTGCATGAGACCAATTAAAGGAGCTTGGTAATTAAAACAGGATATATTTACGATCGTTGAGACAACATGGCGCCCGTACCAAGCGATAAATTACGTTCGTCCTTGATTTTAACCCTGTTTCGCTAACTTCCCGTAGTTTTAGGGTTTGAATGAGTTTGACCGAGTTCGTATAATTTATAGCCACCCAAGGTGTCTAATAAAAGGACCTTTTCACATTAGCAACTACATATTTCGCCGAGTTTAGGCAGTTTAACATGTTACACGCATCATTATTATACCTACACGGTTTCGTACTCTGTTTTAGGTAAAATGAGCCATCTTGGAATTTATCAGATGGGTACCGTACATTATTATGTTACTTTTGCAGATATATTTATGACATAAGTAAATAACGATTTGAATTTTTTGACGTGTTTTAATTTATTAGAAACTCTTTATCGTAGATACATTTTTTTCACAACATTCCTATAAAGAGGTTTTGACCTTAATCATTATTTTAACTATTCCAATCTTTATCTGCCATGTCTTTAAAATACCAGCCACTATCCTACGACACATAATTAAGATATAAAATAAAATTATAGGTATATGACTATCGATAAATTATATTTTACTCAAATAGTAAACAAGACTAGGCGTATCGATTTACCATCAAAAGTCTATCAATGAAATTTTAACGACATCGTCCCAACTCTACAATTCTCTGCGATTAGATACATTGATATTTTGTATCGAACAATACATTCATCATCAAAATTCAGGACAACACGCTCGATGAAATTGTGAACTAGAAGGTTTTTTAATAGACTCAGTTTTTATTTTTCAACTTTGAAGTTTCAATTTCGATGTTTATGATTGTCGATGACGAAAATGTTGTTGTTCATAGTTTTTCTATTTCGAACATAATATGTATCATACATTATCTAAACGTAATAATGTCCCTAATCTAATATACTTATGTATATCCTTGTGTTTAGAGTTCAAGAAATTAATATTCATAATCTTCTGAAATCTTCCTTTTGCGATATCAGTTTTGATTATATTAATTAAAAAATCAACGCAATTATTATTCAACTGAGATAATTCTACGGCAAAGAGTTTGACTTAATAAGTTAATTTTATGTTAGGGCTATAACAAAACGTTCTTTGCATACTAATTTGGTAATAAGTTAGAAAGATTGACGGTCTGTTTACTTAAGTTCTTTTTGTCATAATTATGAGAACACATTTTAGTGGTTTATATTATTTTTAAAGTATTTTTTTAGTTACATAAAGAATTTTAATAATATACTAAATACCTATATCTATATAGTTATGGGGATTAAATTAAAAAAAATAAGATTCATAGGACAAACTATAATTTCTAACGAATACGGACTTTGTGCTATAATTTGTTACTTAGTTGAATAACATTAAAGATTTTGATATCGAAAACCGTAACTTAAAATTTTCAGTGTCGTTTTCAAAACACCCATAACTTTCCAGTCACAATACAAAACCTATTCAAACTGAGATCGCGTGTATAAGCATGCTATAATTTTGTCACGTCCTTACGTAACATAAGTTAGGTAAAAATGGAAGCAAGTCGGGATAGCCCCGAAGCAAGCCGGTTGTACTCCTCAATAAATAACACCAAAGGGTTCTACGCTTCTAATGCTGTTTACTCACGCGACAACTTGACAAAACTTTATCCGGCGAATGAATCATGTACACTGCCTTTATCAAGGCCACCCTTGATAGCACCAAAATCAAAGTCAAAAAATTATTCTAAATTATGAATGCAAATATATACTTTATATCTCTATCACCGGGTCGGAGATCTATGAGACTGTATAATAAAAAATATATGACTATCGAAACACTAAAAAAATATGAGATCGCAAACTATGTCGCGATACAGTGTACGCGTACCCTAATTTCTGCATTCGCCTACCCTTGATAAACCTAGTAGTACCTAGGAGCACCTCAAAGAATAACATACTAAATTATATGTATAATTACCAACAATGCCTTTTAGGATTATACTGGATGGGTTTTTTTAGATGTCATCTTTGCAAAACCTAATGTTGCATTCGCCTCGCATTTTTTTTTTTCAATATTCTATATGACGAGGCTAACACGTTTCAGTGTTATTTATTTATATTTGCATCTCTAACACAGACATTACTTACATTATTTTATTTTGTTTGAAAATTACATCTTGAAGTATCTGTATGTACTTATCCTGTATTTTTAATACAAGATTAAATCTTTATAAAATTGATAAACACGAATGCAGAAGAGATTCTGGGCAGTAATGTTAATATGTCTATTAACTGCCTCCTATGATATAAGTTACTATGAAGGTTGGTTTCAATGTTGAAATCCTATACTTAATACTACTTTAGAAAATGGATCGCGACTGGCATTTTGCCAAGACGTCTCTATTGCGTTGAAAAATGCTGCACGGGAAAAACATTACAATGTCCAATGAATTTCAACAAAATCAGCTTTTAGCTTAAACTGGCGCCGATTACGTAACTTACTAATACTGTGCAATTCCTATTCACGACACTTCAGACGAAAAGTATTGAAGTCGTTTGTAATAAGGTAAATACGTCAAATAATTTATTAATAATTGTTTAGCGAATTAATTAATAATCTCCCTTGTATAATACATATATTTATTCAAAGTGTATGTATACCCAATCGTTTCGGAGATAATGGTCAATTTTCACCTATTTTCTTAACTTCAAAAATATTTATCTTAAAATTAAAATATATATATATATTTAAGATTTTCACAACGAGCCCTTTCATTTGATATGTCACAGAATATAGTGTGCAAAACTTTTTTTTTTTTTTATTTTCAAATTTACCCCCCAAAAGTGGCCCTTATGTTTTAAATTAATTTATTTAGACTTTCGATTTGCAACTAGTTGGTGATAGCATACAATAAATACGTAATAAAGGAGGTAGTTTGGTACGCTTGTCAGGTGCAATAGCAATTTTAGCCGGGTGAAGGCACAGCCTACCCAAAGGTGGGGGGTCCAGCCAGACAGACGGCCTGTTTGAGAAACGGTTAGCTGAAACCTTTACTTTTATTGCCTTACCTTTCTGAAACGACCTATCCCTATAAGGGTAAATGCACGTTTCACATTTATTGTACATAGCTTTTTATTCGAGGACTAAATAGTAAAGTGAAAATAAAATGAGTGCATTGTTAATTAAATTAGATACAGTTTATTGCCCTCGTATGCTTCTTTGTATTAAGTACATAGCAAGTAAATTACAAAATGGTGAGGTATGCATTAGGTAGTAGGGAATATATTAGTAAAGAAAACACATCGCGGCCAAGATTTAAATGAATAACTATAACTATGTTCGAATCTCATTACCTTACAGAGAAAAAAGGTAGGTACTCAATAAAATACAACTCAAAAAACGCCTAATACCTTAGAATAACATAGAACAACAAAGAACTTGAAGAATTTATAAATCAAGGATGAAATTATGTAACCATCAGTAGATTATCTCAATCAAGAACCTTTTAATCTGAACCTTAGAAGATATTACAGTAACTCACTAAAATAGAGTGGGTATCTAAACATACATATCTCCTATTTTATAGCAGAACTTCCAGACATTATACAATATTCATGCAATATGCAAGGCTAGATATAAATAAGCTGCTCAAGAATTGGTAATCATTATTATTTCTGGTTGGATTTAAATATTTATTTAGTGTTCACATCTTTTCAAAATCTAAGTTAGGTCTATTATTATGAGAATTACAATTTTTACTATGAAAGTGTATCAAAATGCATGCATGGTAAATATTTTTTCGCAGTTTCCGATTTTGGTCCCATAGTAAAAAATTTTCAGAATAATGTTCCCAATCTTGGGTTTCCAAAATATACCAACTCAAGGTATTCACCCTCTATAGATTTGTCCGATAAGGTTGTTGCAGCCATCAGAGGCTTTAGTCTTTAGTCTTTAGAACTTTAGTCCTTTAAAAAAAAACCCTCTATAGGCCCTTAAACAGTTGCTTTAATTATAATATAGATATTATTAAAGTATTAGTTACATAACTCATATAGGTAGTACCTAAGTATATAGAACGAAAGTCATATCTAAGCTGAATGCAGAGCGCGCGCGAGGGACCAATAAACTGTACGGACAATTTGTTTAATCAAAAACAAATGTAGGCCCCTACAGCAGCTCCCGGCGATGGCTCTTGTAACGCGACACTCTTTTGTTTTTGTTTTGTCATTTCACCCAGTGAATGAGATTTATCCTGCTACCCTTGCGATATTAGCCGTAAAAAATCTTGATAGAAAAATGAATGGCGGCGTCTGTGACTAATGGCTTTAATGTAGACATTACTTGTGTTTGTTGTAGAATATTTTTTGTGAAAAGGGCTCTGCTTTGTCATCCAGAGGTAGGTAGAAGACTTTCTGACCAGTTGATAGGCTTTTATGGCGATGGTTGTGGGGTCGAATTCTACAAAGAGCTTTCGATGTAGGAAAACATCGTGTTAAAACTATGTTGCGGAGAGTATGCATACATATAGGTATGTAGTACCTGCCTGGCTTGCTCATAACCTCAAGTTGAAAATCTTTAGCCAAGCTCCTGCTGGTTTTTTCCGTGCTTAGCACGGTTCTTGAGGTCAAACAATGGATATAAAATAGGAATTATCTATGTAATAAATTACAATATCAAATGAAAAACAAGTATTAAAAAGTCTATAAATCATTTATGAACCAAAACAAGGTAGAGCATCTACCTCATTTACCATATACTCGCAATGGCAAAAAGTTTTGTCGCATAAGTAAATCACCTGAGACTGTCATCAGCATACATATCTATGCAGATTTAAGTTTGCAATCCTATGACCCCTCAACGTGAGCAACTTTCTTACTTTATAGACACAATAACATTTCTTCATGAACATGTGTGTGTATGTGTGTGTGCTATGAACCGTTTCACAGCGCCTACAAATATTGTCGCATCTTCTGTATTGTTATTCTTCTCACGGCGACTCGGTCACGTTTCCATCCAATAATTCTACACTGACTCATCCCGAGCTCGCTACAATTTTCGCATAAGAATATCAAACACGCCGCATGAAGATTGCACGCACACATGAGTACAATGACATATTATGTAGACTGTAATTGAAAATTTTGTACAATAACTACATAATATTAAGTAATATTTTATGGTATTCAATATTTATACATCTATGGGTGTATCAGTTAAAGGAGTCAAGTTACATACGAACTAAGTTAAATAAATTAACGTAATGAACAAGTTCGGCGCATGAATAATTCTGAAACTTTTTCACGGTGACTCACAAACCAGAGCCAGTCATCTATTATAATATGATTATGACTTGCCACATTCAGAATTTCCGTAACAATGCAATCGAATAACTAAGAACGTGAAAGTCACTTTATCAATACGTTTATAAATATATCACCGTGAGTAAAATATCTAATATCATAAAACACGAAACTGCAAGCCCTCAAGAGTATCCCTTCAGCCCATTAAAGCCGTAAAAAAGGAAAACGCGGAAAACTCCTTCAAGAAAATATGACACACATAAATTTTGCCGCCTTCGGACGATGTTCCAACACATTACAGACAAATCTCTTAAACTTTTAATTTATCGCACTAGACCTGTTGTTGAATTGGTAGTATGAAAATGGTCACGTGTTTTCACCACACAGAAATTTTACACAAACACAATCCAGTAAGGTTTTCTTCAAATTTATCACACATGTACACTCGCGTAGATAATGTTATTTACACGCGTATATGTATAAACAAGTGAAGTTACGTGGTGTGTTCGCAAGAGGGCGCGCTGAGCGTCGCGTCATATCGTGTCGGAGCGCGCGCGGCGCACTGCCGGCCGCCCTGTGGAAAACAAGTTTCCTTCCATGCAGCCTCCGCCCGCCCCTGCCTCCGTCCACCGTCGCGCCTTTGCCTGCCCTCAACATTCACCCGACAGATGCGCATTTGCAGTTCTTTTACCTTGTCCTTTGCGGTGAAAGCATATTTTGTTATATTAAATTTATTTACATACTTACCTACTCACCTCTTCGTACAAAAAAGTAGGCCAGTAAACTTATTTGCAGTTAGAATGTTATATTACTTTATGAATGACTTCAAAATAGTAATATGTAGTTACGGTCAAGCTCATCATTGAAATAGGTATCTACTTATATAAATAAAATAAATACAGACAGATATTAAAATTGTTACTGCAATAATCATACAAATGTAACTACTGGAAGCAATTAAAATATTTTATTACCAAAAATAATATCTACCTACGATCTTATCTTTGTAGAACAAGAACACCTGTTTTTTTCTCATTTATTCCAACACTCAACAAAATCACAATTGCAAATAAAAATAATTGTTTAAGCAAACATTTATTTTGTCGGTAAATTACCTTTGTTTTCGGGTAACAATGCGATAAGTGTTCGTCCCAGATTCCTAGCGCGATGCAAGGGCTGCCGTGGCTTCCTGCAGTGGCGGTGACAGGGACTACGACTTGACTACAGCTTGATGAGTACTTTAACTCAACATCCCTAAAGTATATACAATACCCTAAATAAATTTCCTAAATAATAAATATTCACTAGACATAATACGTGAAAAAGAAAAATTGAAGAAATCATGCAGAGAGATGAGAAGTTAGTTAGGATTTTATCGTAACTAGTTTATTTTAAGTGCTAGCTTTAGTTTGGGTTTATTAATAATAGCTGCATAACTGTAATCGCAGAGTTAATAATATACTACGTACATACAACTATAAGATTTATAAAGCGACCCACCTTAGTTCCTGTGTATTTTGTTATACCTATATTGATGTAGGAATAGACTTCGATCCGAGTAAAAAGTTTTCCCTCACTATTGCACCAGTTTCAACTATATTTGACTAAATAAACTAAATCGTTAAACAGTTGATTTTTTGAATCTTTGATTAAAATTACATTACAGTGAGTGTCCTACATTTACCCTACTTTCTTGAAATTTATCTAAATATTTTAAAACAAAACAAAATCAATGAACAAATGTTTTCTGCAGCACTTGCAACTCAAACAGATGTCAGCCCTTTCAGCGATATAATAATATAACAAGGAAAATACGAAACAACGGACGGCATCTATAAAATAATCCATTTTCGAAGAAGCAAACCGGGGTCCAGTCACGTTCTCTACCATAACTCGAGCTGACATCTTTAAGCGGAGGGAAATGGCTTTTTGATCTTATTCTAAAACTTCAGAAACTATAAGATATACTTAAGCTCAGCACGAACGTCGGTCGGTAGACACAGGGGATGAAGCAATAGCAGATAAAGAAAATCAATATCGACTTGAACAGAACACCGTTATGCAAAAATACGAATAGGTGTTTCAGTATGCGAGACTGGTACACATTGCTCTATATAATGTGGATGCTATTGGTATTGTGATGGTCGACGTAGACATAAATATAGTAAAAAACCTTAATATTCCTTAGGGTTAAGTTTGATCAGTATTTAACATAATCAATTTTATTTTATCGGACTACTTTTATTTATTATTATTTCATAATACATATCTATCTATATACTAATAATAAAGCTGAAGAGTTTGTTTTTTTGTTTGAACGCGCTAATCTCCGGAGTTATTGGTCCGATTTGAAAAAAATCTTTCACTAATAGGAAACAACATTATCCCCGAAGATTATAGGCTACTTTTTATCCCAGGAACGCGAATGAAACCGCAGGGAATAGCTAATGGAAGATAAAAGTGTGGGTGTATGTATTAAATAGTATGAAAATATATTTTAAAATCGTATTTTTTATTAACTGATTTGGTTTTATGGGTTTTAAATAAAATGAAAAGAACCCTGCTGGTAAAAAAATATACACTCTCGTTGCAGATTAGTTGGCCTGAACCCAAAATAAACATCTTTATTTGTATTCAGTTTTAATTCCAAAAGTGTTTTTTATTATGTTTACTTTTTAAAGGTTTAAAAAGTAAACAGAATAAAAAACACTTGCAAATATTTACTTATTTAGCAATCGTGTTTCGTAATGCCTCAAATATAGTATGAAGTTAAGTTACAGAAATCTCAACTCTGCATTAAACATATCCACTTTACATGAGACAGTTTAAATTAATTCTAGTATCGGTCACTTTTTTGCGTCATTTGACAATATGAGCTGGATAGCCCCTATTCTTAAAACCTGGGTTTTACTAGACTTGCTTTTAACCACACTTAATAATGGGTTAGAGTTTATTCCTCTTGTATTTTTTAATTGACCTAACTAGTCTAAAAGTCTCCCTTAATTGCAGGAAAGCTCATCTATTTTACGCATCGGCGCCTGCACAAATTACAAGAAGTGCAGTTCACCAGTGGACCCCTAACAAGACGAACTAAGCCACCCCAGTGACTTGCACTTTGAATGCACATTTTAATGGGTTTGTTCTCTCAAAACTCTGCGGCGCTATTTTAATTGTAATGATTGTATTTGGGGGAGGTTTACATGAGTTTTAAAATATTTTTTACCGTCGTTCGGTTTAGTTCTGCATTTGTTACTACATTATTTATTTGCCTATAGCTACACCCATAGATATATAGATTTTTTAGCAATAATATATCCCCATTCCCGAGGGAACTAATATTTTCACGGGATAAAATTATACTTTATGTTTATCCTGACTAATATATAGTACATATGTATCACTTTCATCTAAATCTGTTTAACATGATTGAGTAACAAAAATTTCTATATAGGTTCTAAGTGTCAGTAGAGTTAAAAGATGGTTAAAAGTAAACAAAATATAGCGAATCAAATTTATTATGATACTCATAAATATCGAAATCTATTATTATTTACGATTTCGTAATGGACTTAAGACATCATTAGGTAGGTACCTTTTGACATTTCAAACTTTTTATGCTTCCATGGGTTTTGCTTTTTTTATGACCATTATTATTATTTTAAACCATTTCAGTAAGGGCTAATTACATGATGGGTTCGTATACATAATGTTTGCATGTTTTTTTATTACAACATAATTTCTAAATGCCGGAATGTGTAGAGTAGGTACTTAAAATTCTTAAGTCTTCCCAGGTGATCAAAATGTCAAAACCACGATCACAATATGTAATTTTGTATTGATAGATAATTTAATGTATGACCCCTTTTTTGGCCATAGTCGTGTTCCATTTGCTACAAAACATGTTTTATATACACTTATAAGAATAAAAAAAAGGAAAGGGCAAGTGAGGAAACGTTTAAAGTATCAAAAGCGCAGGATATCAGTGAGTCCCGCAAGTGTAAGTTCTAATGTAAGCACATTCGATAGGGGCGCGCCGCCCTCCTCCGACTGATACAATACTACGCTCTAGGGATATTCTCAAAACTGGAATTATTAGATTATTTTAATTTTTTTACTCAAACCGAATTTTCAATAAAAACTTAGGCGTTGTATCACATTTTTTTAAAAAGTTCGTAGTTTTTTTCAAAATCAAATTTAATTAAAATAGAGATAGGTTTAAATACCGACACCTCTTATTTATATAAAAATCATCTCTTATTGATCTATTTCTTTAATACCAACCAAAGAAGAAATTATAATAATAAATTGATACCTTTAAAGCTACGACGCGACGTTTTGTGCGACGTATGAATGTTTGGATCGCGCTAGCCTCAGGAAATCATTATGATTTGGAAAAAAACGTTTAAATTAAGAAAGGTAAAGGTAGATGAGGAAACTAACACACTTAACATCACGGGTGCATCCGTGAGGCACAACCAATTTCAAAGTACCTATCTCCTTTACAAGCCCATCTATAAAGCTAACCTAATATCACAAGTAAAAGCTCAGGGTACTTACAGCTTATAGTTTCAAATAAATTGGGTATCTCCGTTGCAAGCCCATCTATAAGTTTCAAAGATAAATAAAACTTGCAGAATGTTCCTCAAGCTAGGCGGCCGTGTCGTCGTGTGGCGATCATAAATTGCTTGGGTTTGATTAAGGCGGCGATGCAGTGGGCTCCTCAGCGTGCTTCAGCGCCCCCATGCGAAATGCACCGGTGCATCCACATATACAGGCTGTTTGCATTATAATATAACAGCTTGTGAAACATAGGTAATATAGTAGTATTATTTTTATCATTTACCTATGCAATATAAACAAAAATATAGGTACTGGACTGAAATTTATAGAACTCGTCGAAATGCGAGTCAGACTTGCACACGAAGGGTTCTGTACTATGGTACATTATTTTATTTTTATTATTTATTGTTATAGCGACAACAGAAATACACATTTTAACACACAACTGTAACCTACCTACTGTACTGTACCTATTAAAATCCATGAGATGCTACAACAATTTTTAAGGTCGAACAAACACTAAACAAATTTTAGGGTCAGAAACCCTAAAAAATTTGTAGGATTATTTTAAAAAAATCTCTTTAAACGAGCTACAACAGTTAGTTTGAATCAATAAATATAAAAAGAAAAGACTTGACTCACTCACTGACGTGACTGGGCGTCGATGTGACTCATCACAACTAGCCTAAAACCTGGACCTGACTGAAATTTTGCACAGGGACACATAAAGGAACCCGCCCTTTATGATGTTGACAAGGAATAAGGCCGGTTTTTTTTTCAATTTTTTTTATATACCTACTACTAAGGTAGCAAGCAAGCATACGGCACACCTGATGGTAAGTGGTTACCGTCGTAGGTGCTTGACGACAAATTTTGGCAGCCAGGCGGGTACTACAAAGTACCCTACCACCGTGCTATGGTTTCCTCACGATGTTTTCCTTCACCGAAAGCTCGAGCTCATTGTAGGATTCGCACCCACGACCTTCGTTGCGGCATCCGACGTCACTACCACTGAGCTATCATCGCCTTACGACCACAATTCAACCACTAACGGAAGTTGAATTTGGAAACCGGTACTGTGCTAGTTATTATTAAAAACACTATGATAGGTGAGGCACTCATAGGGTACATCGGATTACCTTATGCTACCTACTTCAACTAAATACTTTTTCTAGCAAAAAACTACAATTAAAATTAAACACCCTGTATCTGACATCACCACATTGCCATCTACTTTCAGGATTACTATTGCAAGAAGGGGATCGTTTATTTTCTTTCTATTCAATAGGTTCTAAAACTTTGACATCGCATTGACTTCGCTGGAAAACTAGTAGCAGCTTTAAAGGTTTTCTAGTTTGTTTTTTTTATGTCAGTAGGTTGACAAGCACACAGGCGGTCCACCTGATGGTAAGTGGTAATGGTATGTGTTGCTAAAATGAGCAATATATATGCATGTATGTTTTCATACATCGCGATCGGTTTATTGATCGTTAAAAGGTAACAAACTTCCTTTCAAATTTATATATATTATTTAGTTAGAACAATGCTATTTCCGAAGCTGAATGTTTGTTTGAGAAATACAATCATTTATTTATTTAATTGCGTTCCACAATGTGTACACCTTAGGTGGTAATTATGTAATACATACATTGTGGACCCTGTCGGGCACAGCAACATCTCTAGAGAGGTATAGGAGAGAGGAGATATAAATGGTCTACAGTCATTCTATAATTGTTAAATTGTATCTATATTAATATTTAATGACATATATATATTTAGTATCATGTCAGTATTATTTAAATTATATTTATTACTTTAGGTATTCGTGTTTCTTTATTACGTAGGTATACATGTATTTGGTTAGTATATTATTATTTATATAATTTTTTTATCATTTATGTAGTCATTAATTGTATAATAGGCTTTGTTTGTCAGTATTTGTTTCAGTTTATTAATAAATATAGTGTCAGTTTCATCTTTTAGCTTCATAGTTTAATGATTTTATGAATTAACTAACTCCAAGTTTTTAGTATAATGTTTGATAAGTTATGCTATAAATGAAAACTAAAGCTACCTATTCTTGTAATAAATAAGATGAAAACATTAATTTAATACATTCTCATCATAAAGTTTGAGCAGCGCTGGCGTATCGTGTGAATAATCGCAATGAGCCGTGTTCGGATTTGATGAAAGAATCCGGGATCTCCCGAGGGCGGTAGATGACGTCATCGATACAGACCTCCTCCCACTTTAGAGTAAAGAGGATGATATTGTCGCTATTATAATATTATAAGGTCTTAGTATAAAAGGAATTTTAAGTCGCTCTCCGCGTGTGTCTGTCTGTTTATCATCCGCTAATTTCTTCTAAGTCACGCAACGGATTTTGAAACGGCTTTCACCATCATGTAGATATTTTTTTCTGGAAGGTTTACATTATATCATAGTAGTTTCATTTAAATAGTAGGTATATATCATAAGTATAGGTATGTAAATATAATCTTTTTTTAAAAGATTACGACTCTGAATGAATATCTTACAGTAATCTTATAGTAGGTAAGTACTAGCAAGTAACTAAGTTTATTTATTATTACGTCTACAGACATATTAAAGTATGCAACTGCATTTTAATCTTAATTGCTACACAAGGCAAAGGTCACGAGACGCTGACCTTTAAGTTGCACGAGTCTAAGTTTCATGCAAACACGCTGCAGTAAGGTCAGTAAGTTGTGACGCGGACGGCAGCGTACCACACCATGCCATGCCTGCCAGTGCCAGTGATTTAGGGCGGCGCGACGCAAAGCGCGGGGCGGGCGGGCGCGGGAGAGCTCGGCGAGATCAACCATCGTTTGTTAATTAAGTACGACAAATGGTCACCGAACTACGAGTAATGGTTGTTGGATACTTACAAAACTATTTTATTGGGCATTCAATAAATTATATGCGATGTTTGTGTTACGTTGGAATAGTATGGATTGTATGTATGAAAAAATAAGAAAGAATTCGTTTGGATTTAAGAAGTAGGTACCTACGTCAAACGATCTATAAACTTTTATTTGAAACGAATTTATATTTTAAAAACATAATCAAATAAAAGTTTATTGAAATTAATAAATATAAAAAAAGTAATAAAGAATGAAATAAGATCTCTAACAGTGTTCTTTTAAATGTTAACACAATCTGAGAACACAGTTCTTTCAATTCTATGTTTAAAAAAAAAGGTTATCTCCGCCATCTAGTATCGAGTGGCAACAATATAAATTCCCATAGTGGTTTTATTTCATAGCATTCGATTACTTGCAGTTAAACTAGAGGGCGTGCTCGTTTTTTTGTGGGAAGTATAATTTCCACCTGGCGTTATACTCGTACTGTCGTTATCGGTGGTTCAATCGTATAGCGCAAGGACCGCTGCCAGCAAACTCGCTTAGTTTGCCGACTCTAATGTTAAAGGACGTGTTTTACGAGGCTTCGTCAAAAAAAACCACTTTGTACGGAGTGTAGGTAGGTGTAGGCACCTATGATATACCTATAGTAAAGAGTGATAATAATATTATGTAATATAAATGAACGTATATTTGGTACTTAGGTACCTACTTTTAAATTATACGTTTATTTTATTTTCCATTTTGTGACAATCCTGACACGTCTGCGTGCAACAGCGTAAGTACTTATTTATACAGACGGCAGCATCACCCGACATCAAACACCACTGTAGGGAGAATCATAAGTACTGTGAAAATATCTAGCTCTCAAGTTACCCAGCACTTACTGATACATTCTAGCAGCTGCACATAATTATGTAATTATTCTGTGATAATAGCAAGTCGTTTTTTAGGGCTTGTATAATTACATACAAGAGGCAGGGAACTGTTATCATCGTACCTACCTGAGTAGGTATGGCATAATGATAATGTGGTCTTTTGTGAAAATTAATTTCATGTACAAACAAATGGAATGAAAACGCATCCGTGGTTTTTAGGTCTACTTTACCCATTGCCACTACATGGAAGGGCTGAAAATCTAGCTCGGTATATCAATTATAGGTGGGTAGGTACTTACATACCTTTACATACATTACACATTATATTTAACTTATTTATATAATAGGAATATCTTCGGACTTAAAATGAAATAATAGATCTGTTTAATAATATAATTTTGTAATGTTATTATTCTGACACAAACTACCAATATTTCACACATTTAAGCTCCCAACCAAATAAACTAATTTAATGTACACAGTAGAGTGCCTACAGACATCTATTCTGTGTCTATAGGACTTCAAAAGGCTCTCGGGGATCGTAAACCTCCTGTCCGCAGTTTAATCTTTCGGAAAATTTGAATCCAGATAAAGACTCGCTGCGAGGCAAAAGCCTTTTAATTAACTTTGCACATAAATTGTAACTGAAAATGACCTGGCTGCTTTATTCAATCTACATTCTTGTTTATTAAAAATATAAATACGATTATGTACATAGATAGGCATCGAACCAGACTGATCATATCTGATAGCACCCTCAAATATAAAAAAAATCGAATTGGATAAAAACAAGTTAAAAAAAGTTGTTTTTATGAATGTTATACATTAGACGTAGGTAAGTAGTATACTTAACATTAACAAAGGAAACAATTAAGTCCAACCAGTAAACCAATAATAGATCTCTGTTATGTATGACCAAATTTCATGTACTTATCATATAAGTTTCTTATAAATCTAAACTCGTTTTTATTTATATACTTAGGTATTACGTAGTAGTACGTAAGTACCTTACCTAATGTTTATTATTCAGCAATCTCAGTCATTTAGTCTCTATACTTTTATATAGAGTAGGTAAGTATATAGATTAGTTAAGTAGGTACATTCTGTAGCAAAGGACCTTAATGCTCGCTTTATCTTTCGGAAAATTTGAATTCGGATTACAAGCATCCCCTTTGGAATCTATGTAAACGCGCAAATTCAACTGCCTCTGCTGAAATTGGGAGCTGTTTACAGTTCAGATATTAAAGATAAGTAGATCTCAAACGGTTCCAGCTAAATTGGGTTGGAATCGACGGAAAAGTAAACTAAGTATTTTCACAGTTAACCCAATTTAAATTGATTTCCGATTCCGGTTTCTTACAGATACATTATTATAATACCTACTTGGCACAAAAACTTATAAACATTATTCTTAACAGCCAGATAAGAAGTAAGAAGAAATTAGAACAATTTTTGTCTATACAAAAATAATAATAATATTTAGCTTATCCGGGGTTT
This sequence comes from Tethea ocularis, assembly GCA_963555595.1. Classification (NCBI taxonomy): domain Eukaryota; kingdom Metazoa; phylum Arthropoda; class Insecta; order Lepidoptera; family Drepanidae; genus Tethea; species Tethea ocularis. The sequence goes on along the minus strand of OY741960.1, from coordinate 8,468,109 downwards.
ATCTAGCGGCTAGCTGTTCCCCGCGGTTTCACTCGCGTTCCCGGGATAAAAGTAGCCTATACCTTCGAGGATTCTATTTCCTATTAGTGAAAGAAATTTTCAAATCGGACCAGTAACTCCGGAGATTAGCGCGTTCAAACAAACAAACTCTTCAGCTTAATTATTATAGAATTGATTGAAAAATCGGACCTTTATAACCAATGTAACTATTTCGATAAAAGTAATTCTTACACGAGGAATATGTATAACAACCAATATAGCATTTTAGTACGGAGGGCGAAGGGCCTTTTGAGGAATAGAATTGCGTCAAAGTTTATGTATACGACACGCTCCGAAAAACTTAAACCGGTACAAAGGTACGCGTATGCGGGCCATAAGAGCGGAAAATTCGATTTTCTGGTCCGCACCTCCATAATGCGATGTGGTCCACGCATTAGCCCAACCCTTGCCGCAACGGAAACAGTTCGTTAATCAAATTCACTAACCCAATCTCCGGTCATAGCGATAGCGAAATCACAATATATTGCCTCGGACCCTGATAAAACAATCGAATAAGGGAATTTCAGCCGGCAATATCGGTTTCTCATTCTGCGATAGTCATTTGTCCGAACGAAACCTGAAGAAAACTATTCGATTGGATAGATAATGCCACAAATATTGACATAGTAAGCTTTTTTGTTTGGATTGCCATACTATAGGTACCTACTCCTGCATTTGTCATACGAAAATACTGAAAATAGGTAAAATTATTAATAAATACAGAAATAATTCTGGTAAAACTCAAAATATGGGAAAATTTAAATCTAACTTTCTTGGAATAAAATAATCACTTGAAGCCATTACGCCAATATTGAAGCAAGCGGAACGAAGCGAAGAGTTCGCCGGCAGATGTCGTAGCAATGTGGGTCGCAGTTCGCAGGCTGATAAATGTTTCCGAGCCCGGGGGAATGGCTGGGAAGTAAAGGTCCCACGGTACTACCGCGCCAGCTACCAGATAAGGACCCGACTTGCGAATTAAGCCCGAACCACCCCGAACACTTGACACGAACCGAACATGTTTTGTTTGTGATAGATACCTACTTAATCTGAATGCACTTCGAAAATATACAGTATGGAATTAAATCAAGCTGTATTTGTTCAAGACAAAAAAATTGCTGCAACTGGCAACTTTTTATGTATGTTTTTTTTTACTTTTTGGTTAGTTGTTGTTCATGTGTGTGCACTATGACTGTAATAATTATACTTTTTGATGTTGCTTAATTATTAAAACAAGCATAACATTATTATAGCCTTTTATTTCAGTAGGTATGTACCGAACAGTATTTATTTCATATGAATACATAACGAAAGATTTATTTATTCACTCTTTATTTGAATTTATTTATTCTATGCTCTTGCTCCCCTAATAAATATATTTCATTCGACAGGGCCGCATGGTGATAACATCTTCTGTGTACCATGAGACTGAACAGAATAGCTACCTACAGGTCTCAATCAGATTACGCTTAGAATAAGAATGTTCTTTTACATTCATTAACAGGAACAGGATAATATACTTAGCCGCATAAGAATCAAGTAAGAAAAAATAGAAGCAGTTTTCACAAAACTCTGATTAAGTAGATACCTACTTTAAATTTAAACGAATTCAACAAAGACTAACAACTGATAAAATTATGAACTCAATAAAATCTTAGTCAATTATTTTCCCTGATCAAGTGACTTTCCTTACCTTAGATCTACGCACATGCTCACATCCGTTTATGAGGGCACTAATAGGTAGTTAAGTGTTGGTAGTACGCCCATTGACCCGGCCATAACACACTGGGAGCAATACAGGGCGCATATAAGCGCTGAGCCCTGTACCACATTAATAAAGGTAAGTGTGCCCGTGTCGGCTAATGTGTCGTTATGGCCCGCTCTGAAAAACTTCTTCTATACCCTAGATACGCACCACCTACAGAAGAATTCCATCGCTACGTCAACGTTAACAAGATTCAAATTTGTTATGCGTAACTCGAAAATTCACGTTTACGGTCTACCGCGAAGGCCCTGCAATTTTAGCACTTTACTTCTCACAAATGAAACGGACCTCTATAACACATGCGTTTGGGTTCACATTAGATTACATGGCTAAATTTCGATCGCGGCAAAAGTACTTCTACATTAAACCGTTAGTCTGCACCACTGAAACTACGTGGCTCCAGTGAAAGTGCTGAAAACGCGAAATATTAACACAAAGGAGCAATGAATTTAACATATTTGTGAAGCGCAATGCAGGCATAAATTTATTAGTCCGATTAAATCCACAACACATATTATACACAATAAACTTGCAGTACTCTTATCATACCGTTTCATACGACAACATAATATCGCTCTCGATGATTGAGAGCTAATTCTTTATCATTATTTACCATGGTGGGATTGTGGTTCACTGTGGTCAAATACGAACCTATATCCATTAAAAAATAGTTTCTGTTATCACGTATTGTACAGAAAATAGAGAAGTCTTAAATTAACACTCTAAATAAAAGATCATCGACTAACCTGTATGGTTTCATCGTAGGAGTAATTGCGGCTCGCAGCCGCTGTGCTCATCTCACCGGCGCGCGGACGCGAGCGGCGACATCTGCAAACAAACAACAGCGGTTATGGCTACTTTACGGCAAAACATATTGGTAGAAACATATATGTTTCACCTTAAATTGGGCTATATTACGAAACTCCATACAAATCTGTTAGATTTGATTAAACAAAAGATGAGAATGCTATCCGAAACATATTATGAAACTGCAAATGTGACGAAATTGTATATATTACATTTCTAATACACATACTCGTACCACATGAGTAAAGTACTCGTACAACATAGCAAAATTACCTTTTCAAATAAGAAATACCTACTTCATAACTTGCTTGATACTTATATCCCAAAAAATATTGTTCTAAACTAAAGGTCCACGTACAGGTTCCAAGAACTCTGCAATTTTACCGATCGACATCTTGTAATGTTTAATATTATTGCTGGTTTAGTTTAGCTAGATCACAAAAAAACACAACTTCAATATTAAACGTAAATTTACCTACAGACTGAGATTCTAGAAACTACCCCCGGCTCCGGTACAATTATAAACTTACTTAAATAAAACTACCCACTAAGTATCCAGTAAGTATATATAGGCACAGCCTAGAATCGGAGTTATTTTCTTTCATACAGTAAAAGTTCACAAAGTCCAAGATTTAATAGACAGAAAAGTGACCCAAACATTATTAATGTTAATTTAATATTTTTAAGTTTAATTAAAATGCGCAACCGCACACGCAAAGCCTTAAAGAAGTGAGTGCAAATTATTTAATAGAAGCACGCCAGATGTAGGGCTGAAGTTGCTGAAACTTGCCCGGGTGGCGCTCATGAATAATTAAAAGCGAGGATAGGAGCGATAACTCAGCCGCCCTCAGTGCCCTGCTACTGGCACTGGCGGCGGCGGCGCTGGCGCTGGCGGCGTGCTGTCACAAAATAAGTAACACTTCTATGTGCTTCCGTTGAGGAAATACCGCTTTTTATGACTTAATTAGTTACATCTCGGGACGTGAGGCCTTTAAACGAGCGTGCATTAGTGTTGCCCCTTTTTCAGAAGAATAATTTTGCACCTTAGTCATTTAGTATGTAAGGTACACCAACATATGTACTTATTTTACAAAATATTAAAAAGGCACCCGACTGCCAAGGGAGGGATATGTTTTTCGCGCGTATCTTGTAAGTATGTGTACGCGTAAACTGAGGGGCGGAAACAGGCAAAACATGCAATAATAGGCAAAACATTCTTCATTTCTAAAGACGAAATAAAACGAGAGATTCTGTTAAAATTACCTATTGGTTTGTTTAGTTATGCATGATAGATAAAGGCCGACGTTTATAACTTGTCTATAGTTCAATTCACTTGTGTAGGTAATAGGAACTACGAATAATAATAATACGAGAGAAAAACGCCGATAGGTATCCTACATCTTTTTATACTCCATACGACCCGCCTGGTGGTAAGCGGTTTTCTTAGCTAGCAACACCCAGGGCACAAATTATTACTACCTGGAGTCCACGTAGTAGGTAAGCAGTCCGCGCCGTGTGCATCACTCACGGGTTTCCGATCTTTTTCCCCTTTACTGCGGGTATTCTGTAAGGTGGAAGTCCTTGTTTGCCCCGTCAAGCTGCTTTTTGAGCGAAATAACGCTATGCTCACCTCTCTTATAACAGATTTCTCTTTATATTTAATTATATTAGTTTTTTAAATTTTCAGGGAATTATGAACAAGATTTACTATAGGGGCAACCCTTAAATCATGAACTTTTCACACAAAACATCTAGCACTAGGTACCTATCTTGTTCGGACAAAAAGTAAGATTTTGTTTTCGTGATTTTAGGTTTGCTGAATGATGCAATGCGCAGGGTTGCTGATAAGTACAATCCTGAAAATTAAAACATTAATTTTATGCACCGTGCATTATAGAGCATGATTAAAAGGAACTTCTAAATAAATCGTAATTTTATAAACATGAACTAGGAACATTAGTACTTAGCGCATTAGTTTTATTTCATTTATTGGCAAGAAACTTGGATAACAGATAACATCAATTGGTAATGGAGCCAAACTTATACGTGTTCTTAAACATGTACGAGGGTCATAACCATTAAGATAACTGAAGCACAGCTGAAGGCAAATGCAGTTGAATGAGAGCCGCTATCTTACTGTAGACACATACTCGTATTTATATTACATTACGGTTATCTAGAGTGCCTGAAACTTTTGCAACAACGAGGCTGTGGTCGCGGCTTTACTCATGTGGATTTTTATATAATGCTGCTGCAAATAGAGTAAAGAGGAGTAAGTTGTAACAATAGTACACACGGCCACAGATCAAGCTACACATTTTTGTTGCAAAATAGCGCCTATTACAACCGCATAAGGTGCCGCAGTGTGTAGCTTGATCTGTAGCCGTGTGTACCTAATAATATTAAGGACAGATTTATAAAGCCAAAATAATTAGGTACTGTACGATGAGGCAGTCTAATAACTTAATTGAATTAAATACATTTTGCAATATGACTGTTTAAAAAAAATAATTGGAAAATGTTACGATAAACCCCAGGTGCCCAGGGTCAGTTTTCGAACGGGGAGATATAAAAAAAAACCTGAGGACTGTGGCATCGATCCGCAGAATTTGACATTCGCATCACGGACCTGCAAGCCTACTGCGCCATCGCCATGGCAACCCGCCCGCCCTGAACCCAGAGTACCGCCAAAATACTATAAACTTACAAACTTTTGCAATGAAAAGTAGATTCTGTTTTCTTCAGCTCCTTAATACATGAAAAGTTTAAGACGATAGCAAATAATTTATTTCTGCAATGAGATCATAATTTTGATATAACAATGGTAACTTTAGACTTGACTTCGAGACTATTTTTGCGTTCTAAATCTTTGTTTTGAACCAAATTAAACGAGGCCTGTCTAGACTAATGAATAATTTCAGTTTTTTATTGCAGCCAATGCAGTCGTTTTGTAAATTTTCCTAGTGACATATTTTGTACAGAAATTTTTGAATCTTGTTATTTCAATATGTCTCACGCAGTAGGTAGATCAAATAAGTAATATGGGTCTTTAAAAACTAACTATCTTTTCTCAGCCCACTGCTAACTACTTAGTAAGTTTGTAGGTACCTTGTAGCGATTGGATATAATATAAATAAATAATTATAGTATTATCCCTTCATTTGCGTACCTTAATGAGAAAAAAGGTACCTAAGTAGGTATTAATTACAGATATACAGCAAAACTATTCTAGATACTCCTTAGATAGTTACCTACCTACTTTAGATATATGAATTTTATGACAAATAAATCATCAAACCTCACCTTTATAATAAAAATAATATGAATTGCCTCTCCCCCCGATAGTTGCGTGTTCGCCCCTTAAACTATTCTTCAGAATCATCACTGATGCAGTCGAAACTAACGAACTATAAATAAACAGCAGCAACGGCATACGGCAGGATGCACCGCTCTTCCTGCTTCACCTTGGACACTTGTTTACTTTATACGTGGTTTTTTACAATAACACGCGCGCAGGACGATAACCTCAAACTAAAGAAGTTTCTACTTACTTACCATAACAGGAAAATCTTTTTATTTTTTAAACATAAATAAAAATGCTCTTTCTCTCTAATAATAGTATTTAACAAAATGTTAAGTAAAAAAAGTCTATTACGATAACTGCTTTAAGAACCTTTAAACGGTGCAAGCAATATGAGTCTCTACGAGTGTGTTGAAAAAGAATTGAAACTATTTAATTACCCATACAATTGAATAATGTCCCACGGCATTATTAAGAAGAGAGATAAAAAGTGTAATACTATTGGCAGTTAGATACATATGTACCTATGGTACTTTGTAGTATCCGCAAAAGTCAGGTGCCCACCACTTTTACCCACATATCGTTACTTCAGGTGATATCGTTTGTGGCCAACCAAACACATGTTTTACCATAGACAAATGTAGGTAGTGAATTACATGCACCAAATCAAGAGCAGTTTTCTGTACCTACTTTAAATTTAAGTAAAATACAATTATATTGTATATTGTAATAGAATTATTCTTTCTAGCATACCCCTGCTGTCATCGCTTGAGGGAACTCCACATCTCGGAACTCACAAACACCTTGTCCAAACAAGACATACAATAATAAATGCGTCGCCGGTGACATAAGAGTTATTTTTCATAAGAAGAAAACATAACAGCTGGGTAGGTACTTACACCTACATTAATCGCATAATACCTATTATGATTCTATGTCATATCATAGGATCAGAGAACCTAAGGTAAGGTAACTCCCACTTAATTCAGTGTTTATATTGACATCTGGGTTTACGTAACGAACAAAACACCGCCCTACAGGCAGAGTACACCGAAAACTGAGCAGACTGAAAGCTTTTGTAAAGTATCCATCTACAATATATATAAATACAATTTGTACATGTAGATGCTGATAATATATACGTAGGTTTAACTGCCACCTAGTGTTGAGTAGCTGAACTTTCTTGCTACACTTATATTTTTTGTACCGCACTGTTACTCAAATTGTTAAATTAGTATTTCGTAACCATCAACAGGTGGCAGTAATTACCATTGAACTTTTTAAACCTGAATGTAGATGCCAGATGATTTTGTGCACGTCTAATTTCCTATGTTACATTAATATGCATAATATTTTATTTTCTACTTTAATTGTATAAAGGTTTCTGTGGAGAACATCTTATCTATAATTTTGGAAGACAAAGATGATATTTTATATTGTTTTAAGCATAGAACAAGAAATTCCAGTTTGAAGCCTATCTCCGTATTTTTTAATTTCGCCATCTGGCAGCACTGTTTGTCATGCAATAAATAAACATCAAGTGTTACAATGTCACTGTCAAGTCAGGGACCCCAACTTAGGGGCTTACCCTCAAAAGGGGGTAAATAAATGGTCGATGTTTTTTTTTGGGGTTTTAAGATTTCAAGGATATTTTAGAGACTATTGGATTTTATGTATACCATCAACGAAAATTTGATGTTTGTTTAATATTCAATTGTATGGTTTCAAAAAGTCGGGAGTTTGAAATATTATATAAAATAAATTAGTTTGCTTCTAATAGTTCCATTATAGAAAGTATGGAGGAACAAGGTGGATGATTCCTCCATTGAAAAGGGAAGATCTTCCGCCAGGCTGGGTCATCGTGCCTGGGGACCGCGGTCCAACTGTTGATGTTGGAATCTTGTATATATGCGAATCTGCGAACAAACTCCACTAGCGCGATGCAGTTTTTTTGTATGTAGATAGTTCTGTTTGTAGTGTTGATCTATCGCATCGCCATCTATTCATTCGTTGTCTGAACTATGTAGCTGACAGGGGTCGCTACAAATGAAAATGTTTTTAATAATAAAAATAAGTTATTATTTAAAAAGCTTTTTAAGTTACAATGACGATTTTAAGGGTCTTTGACTTGAGCGTTAGGGGTAAGAATTTTTGGGAGTTCGCTACATTATGTCAACTTAAATAAAATGACAATCAATTGACAGTTTATCTATCACTTGTCTATCACTCACTACTATCCTATCCCCTGCTAGTTGCTACTATCACTCACTTAATGATGTGCCGATTCGGCTATTTTTGGTTATCGAATATTTTGGTATTCGTTAAAAAAAGGATTCGAGTCTGAAGACTCGGACAGGTATTCGAGTACTGGCACGAGCATTCGAATACTTCAGTGGACTCGAGTACTTTTTGAATCGAACTTTGTAGTTTGCTTTTGACGACAAATACTAATATTTCATCACAAATCGTGTATGAACGCTTGTACAATGTAAATAATCACAGCAGATTATTGTTTAATCATAATATAATCATCCTTTGGTAATTATGTATGGCATGGCATATTAAAGCTAACAACTATCAATTATAACAATTATCAATTGGAATTTTTAACTTTATAATTATGTATATTGTGGATCCGATTTTTTTTTTTTTTTTTTGAAAGGTCTAAGTTGGTAGCCTGAAATGGCTGCAACAACCTTTTGTATACAGTATTATAAATACTCGCGTACGTGAGTACCTGCTAGGTATTCGAGTCAGTCAGTACTCGAGTCAGTCTGACTCGGCACATCTCTACCTCACTGTCAGTCAGGTCAGGTCGGTCAGTAGTCTAGTCAGTCAATTGTTATTTAGTTTGGAAAAAACAAAATCACAAAAAGTATTTCAATCAAACGCAATTTCAACCATTATACTATTTATTAAATCAATATTAATAACCCTGTTGTTTCTGACAGTTTGTTCGAAATGGTTAAGGTATGGAAACTAGGGGTTATGAGTTACGACACTGCGCTGAAGATTCAACTAGCATTGGCGCGGAGACACTTGGATGCGATCATGAAAGGCCAAGACGCTAACGAAGACACTCTACTGCTTGTGGAACACAAGCCGGTATACACTGTTGGTTAGCCTCTTTGCTTTCATCAATAATACCCTAGGTACAGAATCCCAGAACCCAACAATAGGCATTATACATTACAACTTTCTAAAATTACTTTACAGTTAGGTACTATGAATTTGGGGTTTCTGAGAGTTGGTTCAGCATCTATATATTGTTGTATGTACTGTTTCCGTGCTCAATGGTATACCTCTCATAGTTATAAATATGTTTAAGAGAACATCTTAACTTTAAAGTGATAATGAATCTTGTTTTTACCAAGTATTTTTAATTATTGTAATACATCATCAATTGAACTATGTTTAATGTTTTCAAAACTCTTTGACAGCCACAAAAGTTCCATAAATTAGGCAGAATTTATATGCCCAACTCAGTGTAAGAAAAATTAGTTTTAAAGCCTGTTAAAGAATAAAATCTCTTAACTTTGACTCTTTATGGTACTTCTCAGTCTTATATGATAAAAAAACTAAGATTATAGTATGATAAGTCATACCATCATGCATTCCAAAAAAGGAATCATGCTCAAAAATGTTTTGCTTTCACATTACAGGTATCAGGGATGAAACACCCAAGGAAGAAGTATTAAGACTGCGCAGTCTTGGTGCTGAATTCAGAAAGACCAACCGAGGAGGTTTGATCACATTTCATGGACCTGGACAACTTGTTGCTTATCCTATTATCAACTTAAAGCACTTTAAAACAAGTGTGAAGTGGTATGTTAACAGCTTGGAGGAGACAGTCATCAAAATGTGTAATGAATTAGGTAAACTATCACTCTTTTGGTACTTATTATATCCACTTTCGAAATCGTGCAGAACAGCTGGTATCAAAATTAAATTCCAAGGCAAAAATTTCTTCAAAATTGAAATCATATCAACAGTTATGAGATAATTTAAATTTTTTTTAATGACTACTTAGAAAATATCTGATTGCTTTTGGTATTCTACTCTACTTCGAATCTTATTGAATAAAAAATGTCTTCATTTTGTGTAACAGGTATCAAAGCAGATCGGTCACCACATACAGGTGTATGGGTAGATGACAGAAAAATAGCTGCAATTGGTATTCATGCATCAAGGTATGTCACCACACATGGTATCTGTCTTAACTGTGACAATGACCTAACATGGTTTGACCATATTGACCCCTGTGGCATAGAAGATAAAGGTGTCACTTCACTATCTGTGGAAACTGGTGTTAAGTGCTCTATTGAAAAGATTACCCCCATGTTTATACAAAGCTTTGATAAAGTTTTTGGTTGTGAAACTGAGGAGCTAGAAACAAAAGTACAAGAAGAAATATTAAATTCAATTTATAATAAATTGTTACAAAACACTATAGCGCAATAGATGACATATGTTTAGGCATCGTGTTTAGGTAATGAACCAATACATTTTTATTTAAATTATATTGTATTATAATCAAATGTTTGAATCTTGTAACTTATTTTAATAAAATTGTTGTTAATGTTATTTGACGAAAATAAAAGAAAAACAGTTAAATTTGTACAAGTTTATTTCATTTGTTAATTATTATGAAAAATAAATAGATAAATTATAATTAATCTAAATAAATAAAGAAGAAATCTCAAGTTGGGTTAAGAGAAAAAATATATTTTGTGACTGAATGAATCTGTGTGTACTATGTACACAAAATTAGTCTTATATAGTTTCAGCAGAACCCAACTGAAAGTTCACAAGATACACAAACTGTTTGAGCGCAAAAGCGAAAAGGTAACAGTATATTTACAATTGAGTGTAATTAAAAAGCTATAAAACTGATGAAATAAGTAAACTGATTAATAATAAAAAGTAAAGCAAAGGTATGAAGTTTAAAATCCTTCTAGTATTTTTGATAAGTAGATACTTACACAATGAGAGTTCTCTTTAGTCTAATTACCAATCTAATTAATTTACGAATTCAGAATAATCCCCTAAAATCCATATTTATAACAACATGGGTGGGATACAATAAGTAAATACTTACTACTTTTTGGTACATATATGCAAAATGTTCCTAAGTACTAATATGCTTCAATGTCTAGTACGTTAAATACGTACTAGCAGTGATTGATTATGCATACCAGGTAAAGCTTTTACTAGTAGTTGTAGTATTTACTTATATGTAGGCACTTATTTTCACGTTGCTTTCCACCCAATACAATTAAACATAAAGCTAGTTTTCTAGGGATTATTCCAAATAGATTCGTTATCTCAATCTTATAAATGAGTAGGTATGTACTCAAAAATTGTACAAAAACTGGTCAAATATCTTATGTTTAATAAATGCATTGTCTTAATTATTAAAACCTTACATAGGTAGGTACCCCTAAACAGCAGCTTGTCTGCTACTTAGTTAAAAATGTCAGGATACTTCATCTTGTTGTTCATTTACTCGTCTACTTAAAAATAATAAATGCTTCTAAATGCAATAATTTACCCCTAAAATAAATGCAAAACACGCGGTGGTTACAACAATCATACCGAACATTTGAAGTCACGGTCATGTCCCAAATCTTTTACCACAAATATAAATTCATCATTAATCTAGTACAAGTCACGGAACTTAAAATAAATGGACGGATTCATGATCTGAGAATAACAATGTACTAAATGGATTTTGCTCGTCGTCAGTCATTTGTATCACAAGTTCCTCAATACAAGAACATTTAAAGTTACCTACTGTGTAAAAAGACGGTTGGTCTCTAGATGACATGAGTGGGGCAACATTATTACGACATATGCTTGGGAGGGGTGAGCCACTTGCGCATGTAGTAGCAGAAGATCGTCGCGATGTACAGCAGCACCAACAGAGCGCATGCAACTCCCAACAGGAGTACTGACGCCTTGCTTGGACACGGCTCCACTATCGTTACTGTTTTCTCTGCAAGTAATGTAAATTGCAGAATTAAATTACTGTTTTATCTTTGATGAAAATATAAATCTGATTTAAAAGTATCATAAATAACAAACCTCCAAAGTAAGTCTCAGAAGCGACACCTCCAGGTTTATCAGAGCGAAGGAAATCTGTGCTCCCTTTCTCATCACCAAAGTCTAAAACGAGAATCTCCTGGGAAATGTTCATATCTTCCTCTTGACTGGTTTCGTTACGAGAGAGTGAACGTTTCTTCCTGCCCCATGACTCCAGTGAATCCCTGCCCCATTCGCACACCGCCTGAAATTAAATGGTTACGTCATTCTGTGATATAGCGTATCTAATAACCGGTAGTTAAATACATTGCCATCTCGAATTCGCATTATCCAGTAGAAAAAAGTTGTTAATGACAATGATGTGAACGCTTATATCAACAAAGCTTCAATTTGCAAATCTCACCGGTTCACAAGGTCCAAGGCAGTATTTGACGTTACATTGGAAGATGACACCATAGGACTCTGTAAATCTGAAAGCTTCATACACTGACTGTAGCGCGTTGCCATCCGGAGTGAAAGCCGGAAATATGGATGGATCCACGGGACATCTGAAAACAGGTAATCTACATAAGTACAAGCTGTAATCGAAATAAAACATGAGGTTACGAACATAAAAGTATCATCAAAGACACATACCCTTCATCATCAATAATCTGGAAAGTGCTTTTTGAATCCTTAGCCATAGCGACACAGCTGCGAGCGAAGATGCCATACGGAGCTGAAATAGAAAACAATTAACGAATATATTACGAATACTATGGTATCTACGCATATATGCATGTTATTTTGCAATCTTGTTAAAGTAAAAGCCTTACTGTCTTCGGGGATTTCGATGCGGAAAGTAAGTCTGTCTCCAATGCGTACAGTCTCAACTTCACGTTGACGGGCGTCCAGGATGCGAATACGTGGTGGAGGTGCCTCGGGAGCCGCAGTAATTGAAATCATCTCCGGGTCTCTATAATTATCAAGATTTCAGTCAAATTATGTGTTCAGGCTTCATTTGATAAGTATATATCTATCAGGTTATTACCCCTTTTACCGATTTTATGGTTTCAAAGGTCTAATGTAATAAATGTATTTAACATAAAATAATTGTGTGTGCATCGGCGCAATCGTGCTGCCTCATTGACAACAATCAAGATGGCTATCGTCCTTTCACTAAATTCATTAAATAATGCGCCATACAACCATGTAGCAGGTTAAAGTGCCCAGCACGTCCATCTATCGTTCCTTGCTTATGTGAAACTAAGTGAGACGTGGTTACAATGCAGCAGCGATAATGGGACACATGATGGTATGTCGTAAGACCGTTTTGTTCATATTAGACTACCACATCACGTAAGTCTTGTTTTGTAACTGGTTTGAATCAATTATACCGTAACTTTGCATTTTGCGATATTTCTGAATAAATGTATCTCTTAACACATCATTCTATGCAACCTATCTGTTGTGCCGTTAAAGATGAATGTTACTACTAACCTGATAGGCACCATTCCGAAGGTAATGTTCTTTGAACTCATGTCGTATGTACATTTAACTTTGTAAATTTTGTCAGCCTTCGTCATAACAACACTATGATGTTGCAAGACAACTGTGTTTGAATATACTCCAGTCTAAAATAATAAAAAAAAATGTAGAGGAAAGTTCAAAGAATGAAATTTATGGGTATAATATTAAATTAAAAAAGTATGTGGATACTAACGACGCTCTGGGTGTTGCAGTCTTGTCCAGCCATTGTAAGATCAAGACGGAAAAGATCACTGTTAACCACATCTATGTTGCAGGTTTCAGAACGTCCCAAAGCGTAAATACGTCCATTGAAAGGCTTATTTGTGCGAACCTGTACCGCTATCCTTGTGTCTTTGCACAGAACTGCCACTGTTGAAAACCCACAACGTTAGTAATAATTATTTTCAGTATCAGTTAGTAGTTATAATCATTAAAATGTCTTACCATCGTAGCAGGTGCCGGTCTTGTCACAGTTCGCATCATTCCTAGTTAAGTTGCTAGATGGGATGCTATCTTGCTGATGTTCAATCGTAACCGGCAATTCACCTGCTGGGTTCGAGTTGCTCGGCGGTTCTGAAACAAATACAATAAGACCACGTTAGATTACATGTGTGGCGTTCCATACTATTCTAGGATTCCAGTGCAATGTAAATTATAGACTACTAATAAAGCCGAACGAATCTATGAGTCGGGTATAAGATTTCTATTTATAGCCTAACATTTGATTAGCTAGGTGAGGATATGTGTGTGCGTGCTCTGTAGTTGTAGATACCTGACTACATACGTGTATCATCATAATCGATAGATGATTGCAGCGATGTATTGCGGCGATGCTAGACCTATACTGCAATTACAGAATACCGTGCAAAGCTCACGGCTTCGGGCAATTCTAGATTTTCACACGCAATTGATAAGTACCGAGTATATGTGAGCTTCACCTACTGAACGCATTGTTCAGGTTAGAGTCAGATATAAATGGTAAATATTTGATAGTATATTCACATGGACATAATTAATCTAGTAGGTAGGTAGTTACGTACGTACATACGTGTTGTCAATCTTTTTCAGGATTATATATCAATCTGAAATTTTGATTTAGTATAAAATGTTTATTCAATAATATATCAATATTCTACATTAGATATTGGCTATTAACATTATTCCTATTGCTCCGAACAAGTTTGATCGCATCCCGACGCTCGTTGAACCGTTGTTAATCGATTCGTTAGCATAGTGCCGATACCGCCGAATGCTGATTGTAAGCAGGACATATTCACGACCATCGCCCCACCAATAATAAGGTGACGTAAACTGGCGATTTAGGCCGTTGACCGCCAGCAATCTGGACAAAGCGCAAAGGAGTGTCGAATTCCCCCACGTTCTTATATTAAACGACTGTTGACAAAACCACTTTTGTTCACCAAACTACATTGCTCTATTGAAGCCTCCGTCTTTAGAACGGGAATGTTTCTTATATGGTGAGACTCTAGGTGGTCCATCCTACTAATATCTCCCTAACGATACCAAGCACACATAGCCGTTATATGGCTTCACAAACACATGATGCGGCTTCTTATAATTATGATGCAGAGCTACCAGCTTAGAAATTGCATTTCAACCCAACATGGGACAAAAACTGATTGAAATGAATGGAACTGTATTGATTGCATTTAATCACTTCGCTAAAGTTTAATATAAAGTAATCTACAATACATGTTTACGACCCAATGTCTCGATATCAACTCTATAGTAAGTAGGTACACAGGTAAATAGGTACCCACTATCTTATATTTTCAAGAGAAAACGCATCGATTTCAGCCGTCCATCATAATTTACTTCACAGTGCTTGTCCTATTATTATAATGACACCTAGCCAAGGATCATGAGTGCTTCTAGACACGTTATTTATTTTAGCTGCATAAACATGATTTATGGTTCACGGTGATGGCACCAAGCGACTGAGCTTCGTCATTAAACCTTTAGTATCGCAAAGCAGCGCACAGGGGCATCGCGGAAAGCAAATTAATCTTTTTGTGTACTGTGTCATAATATTTATCGTTGTGGAAATCAGCGTGATTTTTATATATAAAACACGACTTGAATGTACCTTTCGGTAGCCTGAGTCATTCTTCGGAACTGAAATTAAGGTACCCACAGTTATCCAGCTCTTTCCGCAGTCTCAAATTAGATAAAACCATTGCACCCTTGATATGGATATATTTTGCAGTACCTATTTGTACTAATTCAAACAAAGCCGACCAAGTGCGAGTCTGATTCCTGCACCGAGGGTTCCTTCGGACCTTTAGGACGTATATTTACCTATTTGTTTGGGCCATCACTGTTATACAAAATTATATCGCATAATTAATTTATGTTTTTGAAAAAACTGTACTAGTTCGATACATCTTTCTATTTTTCCTGTAATATTTAGGTACATCAATGTCTATCAATCGTAATTATTTCAGAATATAATATGTTCGATTATTAATCATGTTATAATTTAATAGTCATTCAGAAAAATAAAGTTAAAAGAACATCAATCATGTGTTTAAATCACAAACTTTTTTATTTACATTACAACGAAACAAGCCAATAAAACGTTTTCTAAAAATATTTTCTATTATAAACTTCGTTTACAACTTACCTACATTTCATAAGTAGGCTTCGCTTTTTGTAGAAATGTTCCATCGGATCGTTTTTACGAAAAAGATTATTTCAAGTTCAACTTCTTTTTTAATGCTTCTTCAGAGCTTGCCGCCAGATTAGGTTAGAGATTGGGTTTGGCCGCATTACACTTACACTTTACACGTTTCCGTTTATTTATTTATTTTCACAAAAACTAAAATGGATCATATCGTAATAACTGTTATAATAGTATTATGTACTTAGATAACAGGAAAAAAGAATGACATTAAACTATATTTTAAGATTTTTAATTCAATAATCGGGAAGATACTACGTACCTACAGCATAGCAACGCATGCTAAATATTCACGTACTTATTATGTAGGAAGATATAAGCTAAATTAATAACAGATATCTAATGGAATACACATCTCGGTTATGTATACCTACGGTAATCGCATCTAGTCGAGTGAATATTCCTAGATGAAGTATGAATGTGAAACTAGTCAAGCTATCGCATGGTCGGAAGTGTCCGCAGAAGGATATAACGGTCCTACTGGATATCAAGGCAAGGCAAGCAGTGTTGCGTATGCAATCTTGTTACTGAGATGCCATGCTGTGCCGTTATCTAGATGCTAGTCTGTCGACAGTAATAAACACGTTTACCTATTTACTCATATATGCAACGATCGAGAAGAAAACTCATTACCTATTAGTACATAGGTACCTAGTGTAAATAATTATATAATTAACAGGTTTTAGGAATGCTTCAGTCGGTCATCTAGAAAGCTAAGCTAACAGTCAAAGCTAAAATTAAATAAATACCTATCCTCCCTCACAAAGAATTTGACAGGTTCACATGCACGATTCGGACATGTAAACTAATAGCTGAATTCGAAAGTGAATTATAATTGCCTAGATAATTAGAAAATTCTTCTTTGGAGACCTTGAATGAATTTATAAAGAAATTAATAGGTAAGTATGAATTTCAAATAAGAAAATCACTGGTTTTGTAATGATCTTATTTTGTGTACATAAACGATATGATTGATCGAAGACATAAACATAACGTTTCATACATTCAATTAGGCAAAATACGATAAGCAATAAACGAAGGCTCGCGGTCGCTGACCCGTACTATGTATCCGAGCCGGTGGCAAGGCCGGCCAAGGCCGTTATATCGTGCTTGCTTTATTTAATCCGCGGCCAAACTACCTATTAATATCTTCTTCGATAGTTCGCAACTAGAATCTTCATTAACCGTAGGCGGCGCGATGTGAAACATTATCACATATTTGAATGAAAAACGCATAATTAATCTTTTTCATCAGTTGTCAGACAAGTTTTACGATTACTACAAATTTTGAGTGTGTATTGTAGTGTAGGTAACTACTTGTAAACGAAACAAGACAGCAAGATAATCGGTTCATTTTTCTTGTGAGTAGGTAAGTAGGGCCTTTGTACCAAGCGTTGTAGGTATATCTATCGTGATTTAATTATCGTCGAATTAGGCCTGGACCACGACGAAACCGACCTCACGGGCGCCGCAAAAAAATCTATTGAATTTGTGTATGACCACCGTTATGAAAGCACGCACGAGCGGCGCCGCCGCCGTCGCCATCGACGACGCCGCCGACAATGACTCTCGCTTTGTGACTTTTTGCACCAAAATGCAGCGACTGTTATCATGACTCAGCGCATTCTACCACTGTAAACATAACTAACGAAGTTATTCCAACGTATCGACGATAACACTCTGTCTATTCACCGTCAATACATCAATTACATTACTAAATAGGTGGCATCGAACAGTTCCGCTTGATTTATTTAGAAAAAAATCACTATCGCTACGCGTCGAAGTATCATGAAAAGTAGGTATCAATAAATCTTCAGCTCATTGCATTTTAATAATAGATATGTTATTTGCATTCTCTGTTGTTACATTATGCATAAATGTTACATATTTAGCTGCAATTTAGGAATCTTATAAGGTTGTGAGCTCGGGAGATAAAAGAGACGAACGAACTGTTTGAAGTCAACTTTATTACTACTGTAATATAACATTGATACATAATGGTGAGCACACATTCACACAGTAAATATATGTACTTCATACACTACACGCCCACCGTTAAAAAATAAAAAAATAATATATATATTTTTTTTTTTACATAATAAATCTTATAATACTAACAAGATTACATAAAATTGATTACATTTTATTTTATTGTTTATAAGGTCTAGTTCTATTCTTATGAACTAACATTTCTTTACCTTTATAATCTATTTTTAAATTCGGTTCACAATCTTCGATTACTTTAAAAGGTCCTACATACAGAGGATCGAGTTTGTTTACACATTGCTCGTTTCTAAGTAGTATCATATCACCAATATTGTAGTTAATAGGATTTATATACTTATCGTACTTAACTTTTCTAATATGTTTGCTCTTAATTAAATTTTGCCTTGCGTCATATTGCGATTTTTGAAGTCTATATTTAAGTTGTTTGGGATAATCATAAGGGTTATATAACGGATCTACATCTAAAGTTAAATTGCTCGGAATATTACACTGTTTCCCGAAAACTAGTTCATACGGTGTATATTTTGTTTCTGTATGTACTGTTGTGTTAAATGCAAAACACCAGAATGGTAACCATACACTCCAATTCTGTGGTTCGTTATCAGTATGAATACGAAGATATGATATTAAATTTTTATGACTGTTTTCTAAACTACCTATTGATTGATGATGATATGCTGTAGATGTTATTTGTTTAATTTGAAGGATTTGGCATACTTCTTTCATAACCATCGAAACAAACTCAGTTCCCCGATCAGATATAATGTGTCGAGGAATTCCGTAACGTAATATGAAATTGTTTACAAAAGCTGTTGCTACCGAAATAGTATCCTTATTACGAAGGGGATACGCTTCTACATATTTACTAAGATCACACTGTAGAGTGAGAATATACGAATAACTATCACTATCTTTACTTAAGGGCCCGACTAAATCTAAATATATCCTATCAAAAGTAGAATGTCCCGTATCTGTTATAACCATAGGGGATTTTATATGTTTAAAGTGTTTTTGACGTGAACACTTTTCACAACGACTCACAAATTCGGTTACGTCTTTTTCCAATCCTGGCCAAAAGAAACGTTTTTTAATATTGTTAATCATACGTCTTATGCCAGCATGACCGCTCGTTGGCAACATATGATAGTCGTTTATTATAACGCGTTTTGTATCGTGATCACTTATTTGTATGACACCATTTAAAATACATAATCGCGGTCCGGACCAATTTGGTGTGTCATTTATAATACGAGTTAACTCTTTTATTACTTTATGATTATATTCATTTTTCACGATATATAAACAATCTATTTTTAATTGATTGCAATAGTAACCTAATTTCCTCACAAAGGCATCTCGTGCGCAATATGATCGGAACGAAGGATTTACATATATTATTGAACTTGTAGAACTATACGCGAACAATGATTGTTCTGTTGATCTTCCCTCTATCTTAAACCATTCTTTATCATCCACAAACCTCAATTCAGTACAATCGTTTGGTTTTTTAAGTGTTCCCACAACTTTTGGATGATCGGTCCAATCGTTTGTGTTAACCTTATCGACCAAAGGGTTGTCACCAACATCTCGATCATTTGTTTCTTTCATACGTTTTCTCTGCGCTCTAGTCAGAACAGACATAACATTCTCGTTCATTTCT
This sequence comes from Tethea ocularis, assembly GCA_963555595.1. NCBI lineage: Eukaryota > Metazoa > Arthropoda > Insecta > Lepidoptera > Drepanidae > Tethea > Tethea ocularis. Next base: position 8,448,281 of record OY741960.1, on the reverse strand, counting down.
TTCAATTCCTCACTCGATATTCTTATGCGTGACAAAGCATCTGCAGCTGCGTTGTCCGCTCCTCTGACATACTCGATTTCGTAATTATATTCTTCTAGTAATAGTCTAAATTTTGTCAAACGACTAGATGGGTTTGACATGTTAAAAAGATATATTAATGGTTTATGATCAGTTTTTATTAAAAATTTTCGCCCATAAAGGTATGGTCTAAAATATTTTACGGACCAAACAATAGCCAATAACTCCTTTTCAATCGTAGGATATCTAATTTCTGCTTTATTGAGGTTGCGACTAGCGAATGCTACCGGTCTATTGTCGTTATTTGATAACACCGAACCTATCGCATAGCCGGATGCGTCGGTTTGTAATATAAATATATTATTATCATCAAAATTTGGGTATTGCAGTATTGGTGGTGAGATTAACTCATTTTTCAATGATAAAAAAGATTTTTGGCATTCTTGCGTCCAGTTAAATTTTACATTTTTACGACCTAGTTTATTGAGAGGTATGGATTTCTTTGCAAAATTAGGAATAAATTTTCTGTAAAAATTTATAAATGCAACAAATCTTTTTGTTTCGTCTGCGCTTTTCGGGACGGGGTAGTTTTGAATGACTTTGACTTTTTCTGGATCTGGTTTTATACCTTCGGTTGAAATGACATGTCCTAAAAATTGCATTTCTTTCCTTAAAAAATCACATTTATTTGGATTTAATTTTAAGTTTACCTTTCGAAGCCTAGTTAAAATATCTATGAGATTTTTATTATGAATATCTAAATTACGTCCAAAGCAAATTAAATTGTCTAAATATATAAATAGTTTATCATATGTGAGTCCAGACATGGCTACTGTCATTAACCTAGAAAATGCACTAGGACTGATTTTCAATCCCATGGGGAGACGAGTCATTTGGTATTGACCAGAAGGAGTTGCGAATGCTGTGTATTTTCTGCACTCTGGGCTCAGATTTGCCTGATAATAAGCTTGAGATAAATCTAATTGTGAAAAATACATTGCACCGGATAAGGAATCTAAAATATCTGTAATATTTGGAAGTGGAAATTTGTCATCAAGAATTCTATCATTTAATTTGCGAAAATCAATTACTAATCGCCATTTTTTAGTATCGTCATTTGATTTTTTAGGCACCAATAAAATAGGGCTTGACCATTCGCTTTTTGCTGGTTCTATTATATTTTCTGAAATCATTTGTTTTATTTGCTTCTCAACTTCTTTACGCTGTGAAAATGGTAACCTATATGGTTTGGCATACACTGGATCTGCATTCGGTTTCAACTGTATGGTCTGGTTGTATAGATTAGTTGTAGTTAATTTGTCGTTAGGTAAGTTAAATACGTCTGAAAATTTGGCACATATATTTTGAACTGATATCCTTTCCTCGTTATTTAAATGACTTAAATTCAGTTGACACAATAATGTACGTACTCTATCTCCATCAATATTATTGTCTCTTTCAAAATTACATATATTATATTCTGACAAACTATGTATTTCTGGCCTAAAATAGTTAAGTTTTACTTCTGATTCGCGAGTATTAAGTATTTGTATGCAAATTTTTCCATTGGTAGGTTTGCATAGACTCCCAGCCATGAAAACCCCCTTGCATAATTCTTCTGGTAGAACTACACATTCATTGCTGAAATTTGTATCTATCTTAAATATTTTTTCACACCTCGGTGGGATACTTAGGAAGCTGTTTTTGCATAAAGAACTAGCAACCATGGATACCGTAACAATCTTTTTAAAGTTATTAATTGATAATGTATTATCTTCAAAGTTTAAAATAGCTTTGTAGTTTCGTAAAAAATCTCTACCAATTATTCCATGTTGTGTACAAGGTAAGTATTCTATTACATAAAATTTGTGTACAAATTCCTGCCCATCTACGTTCAATGTAATATAAACATATCCAAGTGTTTGAATTTGACCACCAATACCATTTATGTGAATGCATTCTGTATGCACTGGAATATTCCAACGTATCACAGTTTCGTATTTCAGTGCCGACAGAGATGCTCCAGAATCTATTAGAAAACCATATTTGGCATCTTGTACTAAGAATTCCACCGAGCTATTATTGTCACAGGCTAATATGAAATTATCAACGAAAAAATTCTAAAGCCTGGTTTTTATTTGTTTCTAAATTTTGCTCGACCTGACCAACCGATTCAGGGTTATTGCGCATATAATGTACGTTTTGAGTACGAGTAAAACTACGACTCTGTCTACCTCGATAAGATGATACTTGTCTATGACCACGATTACCTCGTTGCGACTCTGAACTTCGAGTCTGCGACTGATTGTTAGGAAAATATTTATGGTTGTATCCTCGTGAAAACTGCATACTTGGTTGACCTGTTCGTCTAACAAAATGTCCTCTATTATTGAAGTTACGTGAATATCTATAATTACCTGATCTACCTCGATTTCCGAAGTACATCGACGCTTCAGAGTTTTGATGACTACAGGAAGCTTCTTCATCTTTCGCTGCTCTTAACGTATCTTTCAAGGATAGGTAATTACGTGCTGCTAAAATAGTGCTGAGTTGTCGATTTCGTAAGCCGTTGGTGAAGCTTTTAATTGCGAGTTTCTCATTTAAAGGGCGTAATATTTTATACGCATTTTGGTCACCGTCAGCTTGGGAAATGGTCAAATCAACAAATAATTGTTCTACTTTACTCCCATAATTATCTAAAGATGTACCGTTTTGTCTTAATTGCACTAACTCATTATGTATAGAAGTGCTGGATTTTTTAGTAAGCAGGTGGTTTCGCATATCGCCAACAAGTGATTCGCAAGTATCGTATGATAAGGATAATCTTAATTTAGCATTCTCATTTAGTCTTGTTTTCAATACAAATTTAATTAGCATAATTTTACCTTCACTACTGAGCGTAGAACTATATAGTTCAATGGCATCTATAAGGTTTTTTGTCGTATTTTCATCACCGTTCATAACCGGAAGTAGCGATACCGCAGTCTTAAAATTGAAGGTCTCCATTATAGGGATTTTGCTTTCAACACCTTCGACAGTACTCTCGGAGCTGTAATTTTTTGAACAAAATGTTTCTATTTGTACATATAAATCTTTTATAGAATCGCAATAGGACTGTATTTCTTTTAAAATTTGACCTTGAATTTTTTTTTGTTCAATTTGTTTAGATAAGTCATTTATACATTCATCAAATTTTATACGTAACTGAGTTGCCTCATTCAGTTTTTCTTGTAAGGTAGTCTCAGTTCTTTTAACATAACTTAACTTTAGTAAGTTATCTCTAATATGTTTAAGTTTGGCATATATATTTTTAAGTTCACTTGCCATTTATTTATGTATAACTTTGAAATAGCTTCATAATAATTAATAATAATTGATTCGAAGACATTGACTCATTATAGGTATATATTAGGTATACTACTCAACTCTTGAATATTATAAAATAAGGTATACAAGTAATATAAAAAAATTAACTAAGGAATTCCTAAGGAGTTCACTGTAGGTCTACATGCATTTCTTACTTACACTCATCACTGATTTTTAATTAATGCACTTTACAATGTTTCTCACTTTTTTTCAATATTCACCGCTCCCGACTCCTTCTGATGACACTCGTAGCAAACCCGAGGCTCGTCCAGACGGTTTGGTCGACGAAAAGATCGCATAAAGTTTTGCGTCAAATATTCGTTTCTTATCCACCCTTGGTGGCATCGTTTATACATTTTGAATAACATGTATAATCCGGCAACAGCGAGCATGGTGCAAATTACAAACATCACTATGCTTATATTCGATAAGTGATATTCTTGCGAAGAAATGTTCGATCCACCAGATGCATTCTGGTTGATGAATACTTCATCTTTTTCTACATTGGAACGGCACATTTTCACAGGTCACATAATGTTTTTTTTTTTATTTTTGTTTTAAATTTCGGAATATATATAAAAGTCACATTTTCTTAATTATTTAGTTCATGAATACCGAAACGAATTTCGCGCGACCGAACTCTGGCAGACCGCCTCGAGTGGCAGGGTCGCCATATAAGGTTGTGAGCTCGGGAGATAAAAGAGACGAACGAACTGTTTGAAGTCAACTTTATTACTACTGTAATATAACATTGATACATAATGGTGAGCACACATTCACACAGTAAATATATGTACTTCATACACTACAATCTAATCAAACACAAAAAAACACAGACTAACATTTTGATCCCTTCCCTTCAGATTAACATTTTGATCACTATCAGTTAACCACGGATCTCGATCGAGTAATTACGTTTACCCATTATGGGAGAAAATGCAAGGGATTGAATTTGTACGTAACGGTAATGGTATCTAGCGGGAAAATATCTGAATAGTTAATTATAATATGTATGCTTTGGTTAATACAATGAACAAGCCGGCATCGGCAGCAGGCAGATGGCAATCTTAATTCCATAACTACAGGTTCACGTAATGGAGTAGCCGACATCCTACTCGTTTATTGCGGAACTGCGCTGCCATACCTTGTTCGCTTCTATCTAACAAGGTGTTTGCGGAATCCTCTTTATACTTTAAGCCCTTACAAGTAAGCATATTTCTTTAGAGATATCGTTTAAATCTGGCGTATTCTTTCCTCCTTATGATTGTCTATTATTATTATTCATTTTTTACTTATTAATTATCTTTTAAACATTTTAAAATATACTATTACGGCGGTATCTGTAGTAGGTACCCACTCGGCTGGCTGGGTCCGCCCTAAAGTCAAAGATCCCTAAGATCCGTCAGATACTCACCGGTATGTTCCAGCAAATGACTCGTGGCAAGTGCAACTTGCCACGAGTCATTTGCAACATATTGGCGACCCCCTAAGCTGTTATTGCTAAAATTGCTGCGTTAGTGCCCTCTTTATAATACCTAAAATTAGGTAGATTGCTGCCTGCGTGTAGGTATGGTACTTGTCAGTCTCACCACTACTGACTATAAAAAAGAATTACCCTTCAAATCTACGAAATTCAATATCCATCTTTCTAGTTTCATATTTGAAAATTGACATTTTCCCTTAGATCTCTGTCCATAAGAAGATGACCTTCATTCATTAAGTCACCTTTCTGAAACCAAATATCCAAAGTCAAATTTCTCCAGGTACCTATTATCTCTTTGGTTACATTCTTGTCACGAACATATATTGCTGCGACAGGGCATAGCATTATTCTGTCTAGAGTTTCGACCAGTTTCATCTTTGGTTGCAAATCGACTGTATAGATAACTATCGATTCGATTGTTGTGAGCCAGCTCGATTAAAGTACATCGAACGCTTTTGACCCTGACCTCAACACGCGGCGCGGCGTGAGATATGGACTCGCTTGTGTTTACGTCTTGTTAAAGCTCTCTATCGGACATCGAGAGTTACATGTTTGTGGCTCGTCGAGTCTGCCAATATCTATTTATTAAATGAAACTATACGATATTTATAACCAAAAAATATATACATAGATGCCATACTCGCCCTTGAGGCCATTTAATTTTTTTGTAATTAAGGCATTTTTCGATATATTATTTTAATATTTATATCTATCATTAGTCTAATTTATACCTACGATAGCGGTGAACCCTAATGAGTATGCGCTGCGCCGACACAGCATCTGATTCACGTTCGCAGTGTTCACACACATTCTGTTCATTAATCTGATAACGCAATAAAAAAACAATCTTTATTGTTAACTTATAGGCATTTCTCACGACCGCTGTTAGGTGAGAAGTTATTCATAATCGCATCAGAGGACCGTCTAACAATTAACTTCCGTTGATTACCGTGCGCTAATGGTATAATTATCAAGATTTGTATCGTTTTATTGTTTTAAATTATCGTCTACCAATATATTTTTAAAGATTTTTTTGCCATAATTATTAAAGTATGTATCTTTGGAATTACCAGTCAAATGCTGTCTGTAAGTAGTGGTATATTAATTAAATATGGTATTAAGCATACAAATAATACCAACACTAAGATAGTCCATCATCTTAGTAAAATACGCCCTAGTACCTGTGCTAGTAGGTTCTCGTACATACCAACCTAATAAAGTACCTACATCCTTAGAAGTACTGCTTAAATTCCTTTGAAAGTACTTAGTTATTTGTTTTCCCTCTTACATTTACATTCACAAGCTTGTTTATCTAGTAAATTAACTTCAAAAGATTAAATGCCCCTGAGATTAAAGAGAAAGTCCAAAACTAATCGCAATACAAAGACAATAAGTGACTGCGCTTTTGAAGTCGTGAATCAAAGCAACTGTCGGAGATCAAAAGTTCAGTATCAAGTCATATTACCGTATCAGATTGAGATACATTCATGATGACATCATGATAACAATCTGTAATGAAATCATGACATGACAACATCTTAATAAGACAGTACAGTACTCCATCAGCAACATTAACGGTTCACCTCCTCGATCCTCTCGAATAGCGTTGTTTCAGCATAAAAAGTTAAGTGACTTCTAGCACTTGTACTGAAATGATCTAGCACTTTTCTTCGTCAACAAGTGCCAGCCAACAGAGATCCGTTACGCTCAGACCACCCGCTTGGTTAGTTGTACAAGTGAAATTATAGGATGCTTGGATTCCAAAGATAGCTTATGTATCGGGCATTTTGTACCCGTGGTATTGAAGTTTTGCGGTCCTTGTCATTTATTAATAGGTATAATGTGAATTATTTAATATAAAAGTATTTAGATTGATTGAAACCATATCATTAATAAAATCAATAGAATTCAATGCAAGATGAATTTTTAGTTTAAATTTTTTTTGACTCGGTTCAGCGGCGTGCCATTAAAATTGTCGACGATCCCGTCCCGACCTAGAAACCCCTCAGTCTAGGGAGAGACTTTGCCTCCTTATGTGTGTTCTACCACTTGTACAATGGACAGTGTTCTGAGGAATTGTTTGGCCTGATGCCCACGGCTACCTTTTACCATCGTACCTCTCGCCACCGGCGGGAAGTCCGTCCTCACACACTAGAACCTAAATGGTCTCGCACTGTGCGGTTCCAATGGAGCTTCCTACCATGGACGCTCAAGTTCTGGAATGAGCTCCCCGCCGGGATTTCCCAAGAGGCTACACGTCCATAGGCTACGGTAGGTAACCATTTACCATCAGGCGGGCCGTATGCTTGTTTGCTGCCTTAGTGGTATATAAAAAAAATACATCTTAACCGACATTTCTTTGAAAAAACTAGAATACCTAAATAATTTGACCGCCGCCGCGCGGTTATGAAATTGCGTTTTTGTAACAAAGACCATTAAAGTGTTTTTTTTTTTCTCATCTTGTCGCTTTAGGAAATACATTATTTATGGTCAGACAAAACCTTTATGATAGATTATTCAAAATTGAACCTTACGCTTTATACGGGGCAAGCATCTTCAGTTTTCTACGAAATCGAGTAAATGCCAACTAAGGTGTAACTGTTCTGCGCGATGCAGTGATTGCGTCCGTGTTAAAAAAGATGCGCATGCGTCGCCAATGCAATGTTACGTAGTTTCCACGCCGCATTTACACTACATGGACTGCCATTCCAGTGCCATCATATTATCATACCATCACATCAGATATTACTACATTTTAGTTAAACTAAACCCATCAGTATTTAAAAGGTGACAAATCGAGCTACATGTGATAACTGTTTTTCTTTGTGTAGTTGCAATTTCCAAGTTTAGTGTATTATCTCATGGTGACGACATTTTCAATGTAGCCTAATGAATCAAAATAGGCAGTTCCATCGTAATAATGGTAAGAAATATGAAATATGGTGATCCTAGTAAGATTGATTTAAACATCTCATCCATTTACTTATTCCTAACTGATAACTGGTTCACATGCACCGCATTATATTTAAATGCATCTTTTGCGTAGGTATATATGAACTCTTTGGCGTAGTTTCCCCTGTTTCTTTCCATAGGTCTCTATCACTAGCTTTTCTCAACCAGTGTAGTCCCAGTATTTGCGTGAAGATGTCTGCCCATCTTTACTTTGGAGGTCCTGTCGATCCTGTACTGTCCCGCGGAATCCATTCTTAAATATTTTTAGTCCATCTATTGTTATTCATTTTACATATATGGCCCGCCCAGTTCGACTTCAGAAACCTTATTCTGTACACTATAACAGTCAATTTGGTTATTTTCCTAATACCTAGTTTGGTTGCTAACTCTATCCGATAGTTTGATTCCTAACATACGCACCACAACTTAGCCTAGTTTTCTTTTTATTTAAATTGTATATTAATCATCTATATAAAAAAGTAGTAGGTAGAATATTGGTTTTCTTTTCATTTTATTATTTATATGAACTCTATTAGTAACCATATAAAGTGTCATCTTATCCGGTACAAGTGTTCTGGGAAAATGATCGTGATATAAGTATAAATTGCTTTCACGTACACTTACTTCTAAGGATTTGTCCTAAGTTCACGTGCGAGTAATATTAATCGGAATCTCATTTGCGAAAACAGGTAGTTAACTCTTCTAATATTCAACGCGTTGTTTTATTATTTTCTTTACGATGATAACTTTGACAGTACAATAGGAGGAGGTTCTACGAAAGCAACTGTTATTGTGAAGAATTTAAATGAATGCAAGAGGCCTGACGCAGCGGAGGAAAGTAACGTTTATTTACATTACAGTGCGTGGTTAGGTCGTTTGACGGAGGGTGAACGCACCATAGCTAGTTCGAAGCTAACGAGTGCCAGAAACGTGTTACCGAGCTAATTGTGCTCGTGTATTAAAAGGTGTCATTACCAAGGCCGGACATTAGTATTCCGCTTTCCATCCATGTCGTAATTCAAGTTTGAATGCAAACTGACATTAATGTTTCTAGCACTTGTTCGTAACCTAAATATTTATGATGTTTTACGTTTTTCTCCCAATTACTTTTTTTATAATTAGGTACAGTCAAATCATTTTTTGTTAAATTTTCATGGTTGGTATCATAGTCAAAGTTGTTTGTTCATTTCAATGAAAGACTAGACTGTTTCAATAACAAAACTGCACGATAGCTCAAAAATATATTGGCGCAAGTAGGCCTACCAATTAAATAGGCTCCTAATATAATATCCTGATAATGCACCACCTGCGATAAACGTCTTTCCCGCCGTAAAGTAACCGGACTTGGCATAATTCATAATACATTACATGTACCAACACTTTTAATGCAAGCCTTTAAAATATGGGTATTGATGGTAAATAAATTCTCATTAGAGTCTGTCTTGTACAAAGGGAGAACAAGAAGTTTTTACCACCGCTCTGTACGCAGAAATATTTTGATAAAAAGTAACAACTTTATCAACATGCACGGCTGAATCCGAAGAAGCAATCAACTTTGCCAGATTAAGTCTTAATGCTCAGATCACTGAGAATAGTAAAAAATGAAAGCAATTTTTTCCAACCTACCTACGTTTGAAACATTACATGTTCGAGTCTCGCTCTCGTCTGTCTATATATGGTAGTAGCAACACTTGCAATATCTTTGAGTTCAATTTGATGTTGTCAAATGATTTACGTGTTTCGTATGATCAAGGGACATGTAGGCGCCACCAGCAGCATTCGCATAATTATTGTCGCCTATATAGGTACTTGTAAAGATTTTTAATGTAGGCCCTGTATTAATCTATAACCAATGAGGCGTTTTTAATAATCATACTAAAAAGATACTTAAAGCGTTAATGTCGCTTCTATGTTCAACAATATTTTTTATGTCGAAGTTATTAAAATACTTGTTAATGTACCTAACAATCCTAAGGTATTTTTCTGAATGCCATATAAAGGTATACGTCATAGAACCTTTAGAAGATATACATACCTAATGCCAAACTATGCTTTCAAAGTTATTTCTGCTCATCTAAGACCTTAATACCCAACCTGTCCAAAAATATTGAATGTCACTTACTCTCACAGAAGTTTTCAAAGTATTTCCCGATAGGCTCGCCATCGTCAATCAAAGGTCTATCAGCGTTGAGATATGCCGAAGGTCCATCAGGCAGCGTGTGATGATCCAAGTGGTAAAGTCTACAGTTGTATGCAGCGGAGTGAGGTGCCCCCATATACAGGAATGAGCGACAGAGAAACTCCGACTCTATTTCGCATGCCAAACGACAGGCAGCTTCGGATGTCACCTGTACAGATTGCATACAAAATTATTATCCATTCTTAATTCATCATAAGAGCGGATATGACGCATGTTTAGCCAATTTTGGCAAGAATAATTTTATTGGTGAAAGTACAATGACCATTGTAATTGTATTATTTGGGGCTTTAACATTGAAGATATTGTTGATCATGATCTTGCTTACGATTATCAGATTAGTGTATTTAGCCTCATCACTTTCGATTTTAGGTAGAACATTAATAAATAATATGGATAGTACCTATTTTTCCAACTTGATACTCATTTCTATTGCACGCACATGGACGTAGAAAAAATCCACGTTCATTTGCGTGCACCCACAACATTAAATTATTTGCAACGTGTCGTTGTACGAGACCTACGTGTTGTGTTGTGATAAATTGATTAATAAAATAACAACACGATTTTAACCTTTGCCTCTCCGTCGCTAAGCCAATAGGTAAGTCGAAGAGATCGGGGTCATAGCTTTCAGACCTTGTAAGAGGATGGGTTGGATAGAGCTAAATTGTTGACTCTATTTAATCAATGTATTATTTTTATTAATATGAGTAACTTTATCATCAGAAACAAGCATGTAATAAAATTAGTACGCACATATATGAGATAATTAATATTGTTAAATTATACAATGAGAAATAAAACAATATTCGAAACTCACGCAAATAAAACAACCTTGTCGTCTGATTGAAAAAACAATCACAAAGGAAAATAAAGTAAGATGGAATTAATGGATAGGTGTCATAGGTGCTTAGTTTTCAGCAGATCAACCTCTTGCATTACCCGTTATTATCCTTCGCTGGAAATTGCAGATATTATAAAATGATAATTAAAATGTGAAATTAAAGGTTACCTGTAGTTCTTTGTCAGTGTAGTAGTGTAGTCCGGCGTACTGTGCCACCTTGTCCTCGGCCACGCCGACGCGCGGCGCAGTGAACACTCGCTGCCCCTTGCACGCCTGCGACGCCTTCAGGCACAGGTTCTGCACGACCACACACAAATGAAATCACACACAACAATAGTAATAACGCTAACTAACCCTATGATTATTTACACGACTGTTCCAACGAACCGCAACACGATTGTGATTGCTTTCTATGAAATGTCCACTACATTCAGAAGCACCGGACAAGGTTGTAATTTCAAAATGGGGCTAGCGATAAATATGGCTCCGTTTTCTCGTATAAACAACTGCTACTTAGGCTCATAAAACATGGCTCTCAACGGAGGCGGTCGATTCATAAGTTATAGAGGGACTTGAGAGCTACTTACGGGATATCTAAATTATGAAGACATATTCTTGTATAAAACTTATATTATAGAGAAAGCACAATATGTAAAAGATACTAGAATCTCCTAAAGTAATCGTAAAAGAATAATGGTATGTATTTTTAGTAAATTTAAATTCGTACCTCAAAGTAGTCAGTTCCAGGTGTATCAACTAGCTGTACAAAGTGCTGTGCAGTACGTCTATCGGAGTCACTCAGCGAACACCTCATGCTGCCATATTCGTACTCCGCCGAACGACAGGGGAACCTTTTCTGTAATTATATGAATCTATTAAACACCTTCATATTGTGAGCAGTTAATTTACCTACTGAAACAAATGACAGTGCCGCGCTTTGGCACGGAGTGGTGTGATGCGGAGGAGGCTCCTATACCTAAGTGTGTCAAACATGGTGCCGGGAATGATAACAGAGCAACTCCGTGTCTCACCGCGTAGCTACCTAATTCTTAGGTTCTATATGTACCTAATAACCGAATTTAGTTAATTGAGTGCCTAATTTAAGACTTGAATGGTACCTACCTACTCCTTAAACTAAAATTTATGTTAAGTTCATACGCGAAAATATATTTCTTTAAAGAAAATATGATCCACCGCACAACCTTTACCATGCTAGCTAACTCTACCACAATTAGCTACTAAACACGTTAATGCCCACCCAGTGAAGCCGCAAGCTATTCTTAAAATATTTATAGTCAGCATAGAATCATAAACAGTTAATTTTTATCTCGCGCCTTCTGCAAAAGTAAGAAAAAAATAGATACATGTACGTATTATGCACAAAACTAGTTTCATAGATATTTTAACATTGGTTCGCACTCGGCAACGAGACAATCTGTTCGCATAAGCACTTTGAAAAATAAACCTGTGAAACTTTGTCTTTAACACTGTCTCACAAATGCCTTTAACATAGTCGTCTTAGTTATAATAAATATACCCCTATCACTTTGCCTATATCTTGAATGCCACTGCAAGTGGGGCGAAACCATAAAATATAAATTGAATAGATAAACGGTAAATTGTACAGCCGAGGCGATGTTGCCATAATGCTTATAGTTGCGGAGAAATATAAAACACCCTTAACAACTCAGTCAATTGACTTAGAAATAACAGTTTCCGAGTCAATTGTGCTCTATTGTTACCAAGACACACTTACACTACGTATGTACAATCAAACAGTAGGTACTAAAGAATGTTCACACACCGCATTTTGAAGTAGCACTTTAACATTTATTTTATTTATTATTTTACTTTACAACAATAAAATTACATCTTGCTTCTTAGTCCGTACGTTGGTAACAAAACAATAATATCCTCTTGACATTCTATCAATCTTGTAAATTTTGATCTAATGTAGCTTTACGATAAGTACACAATATACCTAACTGACAGGTGAGTACGAATTAATTCTAAAACAAGTACCTACGGAATTGTATTATACCCTTGTGTAGGTACCCCCTAATACCACATACCTCGTTTAGACAAGCAGCAAGACAGGCTTCTTTAGTGGACGTGTAGATGATAGTGTTGTCGAGGCCCCGCAGTGCTTTGCCCGGTACTCGCTCGAAGGCCCAGGGGCGCAGACAAACGCTCTCAGTCCTCACTTGCAGCTTCACCATGTAGTATGTGTTTACTGAACGCTGGTAAAAATATACATGATTTAAAATAAAAGTATATGTATTTATCCAAGTTATCTGTACGAAAGAAGGTTTGTCATGATTGCCTTCTATGAGGTATATTACAATTACACACGCAGCTTATGACTGGAACTAGGGTCAAAAATACGATCGATTTAGGAATAGACTGGATCGAGTCGCCCCTTGTCAAAAATAAGTTCGACGAGATTTAGGCAGATTTTTTGACGATTTCTTTAATTTATTTGTCCTACAAAAATATATTTTACAGTTTAGTCTATGATTTTTTAGTTGTAGGTATTGATTAAAATTTAAATAATATCCTAATAATATCCTTTCACATGTAGGTCCCAAATTTTAACCTAAATCGGATATTTTTCACTAAACGGCTCATCAGATAGGTATGTATTATGTGAATCTTATACCAAAAATTACAATATACATTTTTTAATATCTGTTCAATTTATGATTTTAATAGTAATTTTAAAGAGATAAATAAATAAATAAAATTCATAATCGCAAAGCATAAATACCTCGCTCGCCTCTAAATCCCACCCGCGGGCGAGGTCTAAACTTTGAAATCATGGTTGTATGGACAAATCGTCAAGGTTATTGGCCTTAGTTATCCCCTAGATTTAACGGCATACATGGTTTCAAAAGATCGCATAATTTAATACGTATATGAATACGCACACTAGCATGTTAATTTTTCCCACAACACATGCCTATTTATAACGCTTAATGGTAATGACTTCATGATGACTCACAGGTCACACAAGAAAAAGACGTTCACTGCAATAAAACTCATCAACCGGCTACAATAAAATTCTCTCATTACTACTCATATTCACTTGAATTTTATTGACCTTAAATAAACAAAAAGCTGAGTTGTACCATTGCGTATTTATCGCCAACACTGCCCATTAGGCCTGAAAGCGATTAATCTGTCTCCTGTGGAACCTGAACAGTTACAACGTATAGTGTAACGAGATTTTCCTGACTGATCAATTTAATCTGAATTGTTAATCCAATCTCAGCATCGCCGGTTAATTGGCAGTATCGGAGAATTCTAGTGAATTAGGTATGTCTGACTATATTTATTTGACTATGAACTTGTACATACCTACCAGGAACAATAAACGAACTACGTAACTGCGTCCCACATAAATACTAAATGTTTTTAAATGTTTTTTTTTATTAATAAATTCAAGAAAACGGGTGATTTCATATAATTCATTCAATGAGCGAACGGACCAAACATTTTTCATAAGTACTAAAAAATAAAGACATATATATAAAGTACCTGTGGTGTGGCCATGGGGTTATTAGCCTGAGTATCGTTCTGCAGCAAACAGCGCGTCTCCTGCACGGGCGTTAGAGGATTTAGAACAAAACTGCAACAAAGAAATTGAACATTAAATAAAATGCAATTTAAACAAAGGCCTCTACCAAGTATGCTACTTCCGCACAATGTTTCAATACTTGACTAGAAACTTGACACTAATTTCGTTTTCGTTTTATTTCAGTCGCTAGACAATAGAATGGAAGCGATATCCAAATTACTAGTCTTGAATGTATTAAAGTGAAAATAAACAACGTATTTCTCAGCTTGGAGAACAATCTAGTAACTGTAAATTAAAGAGTTTAAAAGTAGATATCAATATCCATTTAGAAGCACACAAGGCTTATCTCGGCCACGGGTGTTTTGCAAAAAGGCAATAAAGCGTCTAATTGCAATTTATCTAGTCGATTTCTTTTGCGATACATTTCCATTGTAAACGGCTATAACAGTTGTTTTCTTCAAAATGTTTGCGGTTAATCTCATCGAAACGCAACGATATGGTCGTTGTCAGATTGATTAATTTTATTTTTATATACCTACCTACTGTGGGAGTCAAAGATGCTATTCATAGGTATAGGTTCCTAGAAGGTAATCCTAAGAAGTTCTCTAAATACCTAACAATGAACCATCGTCTATCCTACCGTGCCCAAATTCCAACTGTATTTTTTAAATTAGCTATTACGTCAGAATAGCAAATTTAATTAACTAATTGAAGGATTCAGAGAACTTTTTGCGAAAAGTAAACGAAAAAGTGACATTGTACATTATATATTTTTTCCCACAAGCCATCCAGATCATTGCACCAGGAAGTTAGTCGATACCGGCGTCTATCAGACATGCCGGAGAGCAGAAAGTACCGTCAGTGAAACATGATATTAGTTAGACTTTAACCTCATAATTACTAGGTACACCTAGGTATATATCTATTGTGGAGGCTTGAATTGCAGATTATATGAATATGCATTTATTTAATGGTGGAGATAGAGTCGTTGAAAAAAGACCGTGGTCTGAAAAAATATTTATGCTAATTAAAGTAGTAGTAGTAAAATATTTACGACTATTTCAAGCTACGTTACATACAATAATGGTTACAATGAAACAAAATCATCGGAATCCTAATTGAGCGTACTTATAGGTTGTTAGTAAGCAAAAAGACTATGCAGTTGTTCATATATCTGGCGTAATACTGAAACTGGCTAGACTAGATGACGAAAGATACGACATTTTAATGACTTTAAAGGGCCCTGAGGTATGATTATACATGTTTTTTAATTGAACAGGCGTCATGCTGGTAGCTAAACCACGAGTAATTGTATGGTTCAGCAGCAGAAGCTGCGCCCCGAAGCATATGCATTTTTTAATCTATGGGATGTGTAATATCATCAGTTTTATTAGTTTTGTGAGTCGGTATTCGACTTTCGTGGGAAAAGACAGACAGCAGATTGCAAAATGTTATCTAAGCCACATTGAAAGTCTGTTCTATTATTTTTGTTACTTTACAAACAAATCTACACAATCAGATTTTTTATACGGTCTTGAGAAACATTAAGGGAAATAATAGTAAAAATAACCATATCTTGATACTTTACGACCTAACGTTATGACAAAATTGTATCTATATTTGGGTCAGTTCTAATATTGAAATTATAAGCAGTTAGTAGTTTTTTGACCGTCTAACCATTCAGGTAGAAACTACAACTCTTATATTTTTTTAAGTTGAGATTGATGCACTGAATTCATGACACTGATACCTACAACATTATTATCAACTGTGTCACATTGATTATCCCCACTCAACAAAATCCCGTTCCTCACAACGGCACGTAGATAAGGCCATATTGGCGTCTAATAAAAGAGGCTATTTGTTGAAGTGGCTTATGGTAACGGGCGGCCGGAGGGTTACCGGGTGTTGTAATATTATAAAAAAATTAAATATGATGTAGGTAATTTAACATATTATAGATATGCATGACGATAACGTAAGTGTGTAAAGTTTAGAATGAATTCTAATAATTATTAAACGAATTAAACGAAATTGTCATTTTGCATGAATTTTAATTGTTTTTGTTTTTTTTTATGACATGTATAGTTGATAATTAGTTATAAGTATTATATTTCACACACAAATTATTTTGTTAATGAATAAATAAATAAAAATTTGTAATGCAACCTAATCCATAACTAGTGAGATTAAGATATTACCTATATAATTATACAGATTGTGTTTTGAGTTCTTTACTATTTAAATAATTTTCATAATCAGATCGAATAGTCTCGAAGATCATCCTATACGCCCAAACCCACAAACTTTACACTTATTTAACTGACACACATTAAACATCGAACAGCAATTTTAATTTCAGAGTATTATGTGATATTTAATACACTCACACACATAAAAATTTGCCAATAGCAATATTGCTAGGCTTGATAGAAACGGGCTTTGAGTTCACGCTTGACTATGTGAACTAATCTCAAAATCCAGTAGGCTACAAACAGACAAACTACATTCCTCTAACACACAATTATTTACTCTTCATAGATTGACAAATTACTGACCGAGCTTTACATTATAAATTACTCTTTAGGTAGTCGTAAACAAGAACTTATATCGATGAAAAAATATTATGATTAATGCTGTGCATCGGCCCTTAGACTAATGACATTGGATTTCGTTTCGGTTTCACAACTAGCGTAATAAATCTCTCCGACTTTTGTGCTTGTAAAGCGATAATTAAATGGGAAATTAGTTGGTGCAGTTAGAAATATGACCTGATTTGATTCATCAGTACCTAGTAGATTAATGCATATAAGAATGCTCAGCAGAAAGTATCTAATAACTTATCTGAATTATTTATACGGAAGACCAACATCTCTGATTACATTGGTATAAATACAGTAGGTATACATACGTGTGAGCCATTTACCTAAAAGTTTTCACCAATAGAAATAGAAAACTATAAGAAAAAAACTATGCTGTAAGTCTAAGTGAGACATATTAATTATATAGATTTAACATAGTTTATGATATAAATGCACCCAAATAGTTATTTATGTATCAAACATACCTACTAGTACTAGGGAGAAAATACTAGTAGGTATGTTTATAATATCTTGCTAGCGTTCAGAATGTGGGATAAAATAAATTGTTTTCGAGATTTTGATCATTTTGTAGCTGCTCGATATGAGAAACCCTAGTTAGGTTTGGAAAATATGCTATCTCTAAATAACCAATTATTATATATACCATCCAGTAGGTAGGTATATATAATAATTGCTGACAAACTAATAAATGATTTGACACTAATATGGAATATATAGGTATGAAGATGAAGAAGATTGATTCGAATCCTACAATGAGCTTGAGCTTTCGGTGAAGGAAAACATCGTGAGGAAACCATAGCACGGTGGTAGGGTACTTTGTAGTACCCGCCTGGCTGGCTGGGTGGCAGCCAGGTTCAGTTGAAAATCTGTCGCCAAGCACCTTTCGGTGTGTTCCGATAGCTGCACTTGAGAGCCAGTTCCTTTCTAGGCTTTGTGTGCTTACCATCATCGGCCACATCATCACTGACCACGGTGAGATTGTGGTCAAACACAGGCCTATACAGTAAAAAAAAAAAAAAAGATTGATTGATTGATTGTAGTAAAGTAAACCAGTACAAAGGTGTCAAAAATCAAGAACATAATATTATTAAATAATATGACTATGGCACCACCTACTACCAAGCTGGTTCTCAGTACGACAACGCTTGAGGCGGTGCCGATGAGTGATAGCATGACGTCATAACAGGTAAGCATATTTTATAATATTACAGCAGGTATGATATAATATGCGAAGCAGTTTTCAATCAGTAGCGTAATCGATTAAACTTTAATCGAACTAGCTTTGCTCTGTTTTATGGCAGCAACGTGATATATATAGGCACAACATATTTTTCTTCTATAGGGTTCCTTATACTTTAAACACATTAATTGACTTTTTTAGAAGGTAGCAAACAAGCATAGGATCATAAGCGATTACTGTAGCTTAAAGACGCTTGTAACACTTGGGGTACCAGTCACTTATATGGTAATTATAAAATATACCATAATCATTGTTGGGGATTAGAATACGTATGGGAATGCCATACTAAACCGCGTGAGCGCAGCTCGGCCCGGGCGGCTGTAGGCCGGTAACGGATTTTGTATTTTAAAAATAAAACTTTCCTGGCATCCAGATTTCTCACCAACCTAAAAATAAAAACTAAAATTGTACGTGTTGTTTATCAAATCTAAAAAGTGATAGGGTGCTATTGTAGTACTCGTCTGACTGGCTAATGGCTACCACCCTCAATTTGAATACAGTGGGTCAAGCACCTAGCGATAATATGTCTCTGCAGTCGCACTTGAGAATTTTCTAGGCTTTGTCATTAGAAAGGGTAGAAAGGTCTCAAGTTCTTTATTGATCATACATTTACGATCCCATTGGCATTTCCAAAATACATAAGCGACGGTTGCTACTAACTAACCACCATATGAATGGCTGTCTAATATAAAAAAGTGGCAAGGTCGAAAGAATATATTAAACCTGAAGTTTAACTAAATTACATTGATTATCCTCAGATATTAACGATTGCATAATTGTTTGGATAAAGTACTCATAGGCTATCATCAGCATCGATGCTGCAGGGGGCCGTTAGCTCTACCAGCGCTTGCGCACGCCTATGCACCATGCATCAATCACGCGCCGAACGGTGGAAATCGTAAAGTAGCCCAAGAGTCATCCTATCGTTGTTTTTTATCACAGACTATAAATACTCGTAAATATGTTGATCGTTAAAATGATCGCCACGATAGATAAACTTAAGTGCTATTATATTCATAAATGAAGGAAGTGCTTGTTTTGATTATTATTATGTTTATATCCGGACATCAATTTGAAATAAATATCTAAATTAAAAATTTGATTTTATTTAACTGTGCGGCCTGTGAAAGAATGTTTGTAATTCCATTTCAGAAATTATATTAGCATTATAAACTTTGAACATCCAACTATTTCAAGTATTCGTAACAGTACCGAAGCGTGTCATTCGCAAAGATTTTATCCATATCCGGACAGCATCAGATAGGAGGGGTCATGATCCTGTTCAGCATTTAAGATATTTAATCCATGGGTATCTCTGCTCCATGCGGTCGCCTACTCCCCGAATACCGTAAAATGGTTTCCGAACAAGTCAGTGGCACCACCGCACCGCGGTGAACAGTTACCGATAGTTATAATCGAATCCGTCCCATTCTTTTGTAAGATCGCTATTTCTCTGGACAGATTGATTTGAGATACGTACTCGTATTTATACAATGCTAGATTAAAAGCGCGGGAAAGTTCCGTCTCGTTTAATTGAATACCGAATTGATTTTCGATCGATCCCGTTCAAATTGATTTCGAGGAATCTAACTAGCGTTTTAATACTGTTACACGCCTCACTTCAGTCTAATACAATTATATTTTTTGCTAAAGTTGCTGTGCACGACAACAACGACTATAATGAGAACTGAGATGACACAATGTGCGACAAGACGATTCTATTATGTATTCTTATAAGCTTCCCCAGGTATTGGAAAAATAACCTGAATGCAGTAAATGTAATTTAAAATGACAACCTGATAGAATGTTTTCAATCCTACTGCTTTATGAACTTTTCATGAATTTATGATAAAGAAATCAAAACATGATAGAAAACTTCATTAAAATAAATAATTCTCTCAAAACCGCCAATAGTCGTGAAAACTATTGGCGTGCCTGGAATGGGGCGCCAGTAATAATCCATTGAAGACGTATGCGATCACTTTTACTGTTATCCAATTTGGAGCGCAGCGAGGTCGGTTTCCGCTTTTACACGGTTTGTGGCCAGCGGTTCTCGAGACATATTGTTATTAACCAAGAGCGTGTCATTGGAATGCCTGAACCGCGGAGGACGTGTGGCAGACTGACATAGATTCCATGCTCGACCTTTGTCGAGCTCAGCTGCCTACCAACTACCAACACATGTATGGTAAAGACATGATACTATTTCAAATTATATGTTAGAAATTAACCTTGCAACAAGTCACCAGGAAATTGAGCTATTCATTCACATTTTTTACACTTAGAAATCCACAATCGTTGTTAGGTATATGTATTATAGAGATACATTATTATTGATATGGAATCCATGCACTACTTTCAGAACAATAGAAGTAGTAGGTAGAAAGGTAATGATTATTAGTTTGGCCAACAATTTATTTGTGCGCAAATATGATTCCGCTTCTGGGTTATAGGCTGTGGCTTCTGACCCCATTCAAACTATAGATACGTCTCAATCAAATCAATGATAAGTGTTATTCATTAAATCGTACCATTGTTGTTTGCTCTAGTCAGCCTAGCATTAGCCTCACATATAATTTCTCCAGTTGCTGTAGGTAGATGAATTAGTGAATCTTCACGTCAATCAGATCTTTTATCTAAGACATTCAGGTCAGGAGCATCGTGATCAAAGATATGTTGGACACGTTGATTTTTATTTGTTTCGTGATCAGTCAGAGAATGACGAGACAGTTTGATTTGATTGTTACTAGATTTAAGAATATTCACTTCACTAGGTCAGATTACCAGACGTATTGATTATTGACGACAGTTAAATTGATATAACTAACTAGGTAATTTATCTGCCAACGTATGTGATGAAATTAGATTTAAAAAAAGATTTCTTTGAATTATCTTCTTTTGTAGCGACTGCAATAATAATGAAAGTACCTTCTCGTAAATAATATAAATAATAAGCTCATAAGTTTTTGACTACTAAATATAATAAGAAACGAAAACATACCTAAACGAAGCTGCCTGGCAATCGGGTTCCTCACGACACCAACCTTGGCACTCGTACAAAGATAGGTTCCGTACTGTGTAGTAAGCTGTTCCAGAGAAGTCCACATCTGTAAGCTTCTCGAATGCAGTCCGGCCTGAAAATAAACGCATATTTTATATCCCATCAATTGATATTCAGATTTATATAGAATAGGTAATAAAAAAAAACTTTGTTTTTTTACTGACACGCCATAATAATTTAGTTAGCTTATAGCTAAGCATTTTGATGAATTTAAATTAACGCTATATCTGAACATGATTCATTGGCGATATGAGCCTAGTCTAGCCTTTTTTTACAATGGCATACGTTGAACGCCATAGATTTTAACAAATTTATATTCACTGCTGATTGGTGATATTAGTTTCTAGCTGGCAATAATCCAAGAGCTTTTATTATCCTAGAGATTTCTAGGATTATTGTGAGTAGCAACCTAAGGATGATGATGATAATCACTGATAATGTTGTGAATGTTACTTACTCAGAGCGCATGAGACTTGCAGCAGGAATACCGCTAGCCGCGCTAAGCGCAGCGTCTCGCCCCTCATGCTGATAAGAGACACCACCTGCAGCAAATAAGCTTTATTTATTTGAAAGTTGATAATCTAGGTTGATAAATCTTTCGTCCTAGAAGTGAAGAAACAAGCAAATAAAAATAAAACTTAGAAAAATAACCATTAATTGATAGGTATACGTTAGTATATACTGTGGGTTTTTTCTGGTTAAAATGAAATCCTTTTTCTATAGTTATAAAAGTCAATTGCCGAAATGTATGTAAGCGCACTTACCGTAAGCGAACGCTGCACCTATTTATCTAATTCTTTTTTGTTGTATTTGTAATATTCAGGAAAAAATTTTTTTTTTTGGAAAATCTACCGGTTGAATAATTTAGATGGTATTTTTGTATGATAATCTCAATAAAAAATGACCCCGAAACTCCGGGTTTATACAGCTAGTATCTAATACAAATAAGCAATAAAGTATAAGCCGACTCATAAATCGTAAAAATAAATATTTGAGTATCCTGAATATGAATCAAATTCTTCCAAAAAAACTACGCAATTTTTTTGGAAGGGCGACTAGGTATACTAATTACACCGTTGCAACGGTGTTACACCTTCTCTTCCTCTAATGAAAAATATAAGAAGTCGCTGAAATAAAAAAGACCATTAAAAATAGTTGACAAGTTAACAGCACCTCCCTGCGGCGAAGAGATCCAATATCTTCCACAAAAAGAATAATACCTACAAACTTGTAGAAAGTTGTACAAAAACCAAGTACTAAGTACCGCGGCGCATCGTTCTAATTTTACGTTACATATATTCCGCCAATACAATAAACAAAATCGAAAGCAATCCTAGATGCGACTTATAAAATTTTAAAACGATGCTATAAAATTAATTCGATCTCCTCTGATTTATCGGTAGCTATTGAAGAAGCTAGTGGGTTGGTAAATTTATTAGCTTGTTAGGCTTTAATTAGAAATGAAATATAGTCGATGAATATAAATCAAATATGTGTCCATAATATTTAATATCCTATGAAGCTAAAAGGCAATTTCCTCAATACGTTTTGTATTTCACCTCAATTCAAACTTTACTATCCGCACGATATCCTGAATAGCCTTGCCTTATACGAGTATATAATATGATGAGTACCTACCTACGTAGGTTTTCTGTCAGCATCGAATGAACTAGTTGTTGAGAGAATAATTTGGTGTATACATTTTATTAGACATCAAGGCAAACCCTAAACATTACTGCATCAGGCAGCAGTTGAATTCGGAATCATATCATGCTGTTGATTAAAAGAGATTTCATGCATACAATGAACTTAAAAAATCATTAGTAGAACATGGGAATATGCAAAAATAATCCATGTAATCAATTACGATGTTAATTCTAGCACACCACACTCTCAGTCGTCTTTATCCACCGAGCATTGACTCGTACTTAGAAAAAGCTCAAGATTTATTGCTGGTGATTATCCGAATGCGGGTCAAGATCAGCGCCAGATGAGCCCACGAAAGCTAATAGGAAAGTCAGTGACACGAATTTTCATTTACTTTTTTACATTGCTAT
Source organism: Tethea ocularis (assembly GCA_963555595.1). Taxonomy (NCBI): domain Eukaryota; kingdom Metazoa; phylum Arthropoda; class Insecta; order Lepidoptera; family Drepanidae; genus Tethea; species Tethea ocularis. Next base: position 8,424,883 of record OY741960.1, on the reverse strand, counting down.
ATCGCTTTCACTAGTCTTTTTATTAAACAGAATGAATGAATCGTAAACGTGAAAGTACAGCAATTGTTGTATCATGATAGGTACTAATAACAATAGCTGAAATAATTTCTTATACATGTTCAATGATTCGAACGACTTTCAATCAATTCAATATATTTCTGCTTGGTTAAACATATTCAATAATATTTAAATTGAGCGTTATAAAGCTTCTGCATTTTTTATTCGGACAACTGAAGCAATCAGAAACGGAAAGTTGCATCGGTCAATATGGTCGTAAAATTTCATAAAGTAAATTGCGGCTCTGAACATACCGCTACTTGAATTCAGGTTGCTTTCTCATGCTAAAATATCAGCTTGTTCGGGAAACTGACTTGATAACTCTGTGTTACTTCGATCACGTGTTAATTGATCATACAGGGCAGTCATTTATTTATATAGCCGAATGACTCTAATGAAGATTGCTTAATATGTTTCTGATAAACTTTATAAATAACGATTCAAGATAATATCGATTTTGCAAAAGAACCAACGGAAGTCACTTTTATTTTATTTTTTTCTCACGCTTAGCTGGTACATATTGATAGTAGCAGGGCACATCTTCAGACTTCTTGTTGTTTTGACCCTCTCAATAAAATAATTCTCTTCTGTTTAATGCAAGTCTTTAACAACCAATTAAGAAATACATTTTTGATACATAATTATAATTTCTACTGTTGTTTCTTTATGTCTTAGAGATGTGATACTACGTCTATCATTCCTATTTCAATCGTGCTATGGTACCGTTTCAGTGAATATGCATAAGACCATGAACTATTAAGAGTGATTCTTAAAATTTACCGGATGTGGGGGACTTTGCGGTATTTTCAAGACTTTAACGAACCAAAAACGATTCAACGGTCTTGTGGCTTAATGACAATTTAAATCGTTTTTTTTTTTTCTAAATGTCCCTATTATAGTAAATTTGTTGAAGAATATTTAAATGTTAAACTATTTTATACATGTTAATTGTTGGGTTTTTGACCCTTTTAAAAACATTTACTTTATATGAATCGAATTTGTTTGTTAAAATATATTTTGGCTTACAATACGTGAGACAAGTAAAACTAAACAAACTAAACCAACAAGTGACATTTGAACGTGTCGCATGGCCAAATACGGTGAAACAACGGAAGGGACAGGCAAAACAGTTAGTTCACCTATAACACCACCACGGCACGTTACCAGCCGAGATATTCTGCCAGCGGAACATTACTCCAATCATGGCGATTGTGCATACAATAGACAATAAAGACGTCGTAAATGTGTAACAGGGAATACTGTATATAGATGTAAATGGTTTCTAAGTTTTATGTAATAGGTGGATGAGAGCATGAGAACTGTGCAATCATGACCCTCTACATATATAGAATATAAATTAGGATTTGACCCCATATAAAGTTCTCTAAGTAGGTCTTCTCTCTACTCCTTTTGCCATACCCTACAGGGTCATTGTACATATAATTTTTTTACTGTTTTTTTAACATTGTGCATTTAATAAATAAATAAAAAATATGTTGCCTCAAGCGATGTTCATGTGTTACTCACTAAGATTATCCCTGCTGGTCCTAGAGACAGAAAATTTTGAGGTTTTTTTTCTTTTTGAAGTGTTTTTAGAAATCCCAACCGTTAAGGCGGAAAGCTAGTTTATAATAAAAATTGGAACATGTAACATCTTTAATGAGGCGTATGACGCCGTTAAGTCAGATATAATGTGCTAGTGGAACTATAAGCAATTATGTAGTAAACAAAGATGACGTGTCATGTGATCTATATGTCACATAATGATCATAACAGTTATATCACGATGCGCAACACCGTGTCGCAGCGGGACCAGCGCAGGCGCAGCCACCGTACTATGTGCTCACAAATTGCCCAATTTAACTGTGAAACTTAGAGAATCACGTAGATCCTAGCAATTCTATAAATGTTAATGGGTGAGCTTTATAATCACACAAATAACAGCTATCTAGAAACGTTTAAAGTGAATACTATAATCCTTTGTATTTTTAATACGCTGAATGGAGGTAACGCACTACCGGTAATCTTTTCATCCGCAAGTAGACCGTGGTAGGCACATATGATATTTACAGTTCTGTTGGTTTTCAAACTTATATAATTTGTACAAATTATATTCACATCACTTTTTGCTATAAACTAAACAATTGTGAGTAGTTGTACTTTTTTGGATGAAACTGAAGCGTTACAGTAACCTCATCAATATACAACTATGAACTATCATAGATAATCCTTAATTTCCTACTGTTTTAAATAGATTAAATATTGTAAATAATATGTAGGTAAAAATAACTGTGTACATTTGAAGCATATGATATACCTACCTACATTACATATAGTAGGTATAATGTAATCAGTTTTTTGCTCCACATAAAATGGAAATAATATGTTCACGTCAAAACAAAACATAAGTAGTAACAGGAGGCACATGAGTTAATCTGTGCAGGAGGTATGTGACTATTTGACATAGCAATATAAGTTGACATTTTATTAACAGATTCATAACACCTTACAGGCATAACAAATAAATTAAAAGCGTAAAGTTCAACAGCGACTTTTTCAACAGAATTCAGAATGTAACGAATGAGTATGAATTTTGATTATTATTAAAATTCACATTAAAGCTGCATTAGATATTCAAGTTTGCTATCTCAGGAAACATAACAAAGAAACGATTGAAATCAAAATTATGTTAGGTACTTACTTATTCTCGAACAGAGTAATCAAGCGTGATGCGCCTGCGCATTCAGGGATTTCTCATTAAGCATACAATAGTTCCATATTCTCATGCCACTGATAGATGGATCTATTTTCAATTTGAAACATAATTGTTGGACTTTAATTCACATACTTTGTACTATCAAATTAGTTTTTACTTCTCATTTTACGCTCATTGCCAGTGCTGTTTAGTTGGTAGCTTTGTCTAAAAGGTTATAAAAAAAAAATAACTATAAGTTCACACAATCGATTGAAAACTGGAAAATAGAAAAAAATCTTAATCTATTTCTAACTCGAAGCTGCAATTAACGTTTTAATGGCATAAAATTCTCATTTTCTGGTGAAGTATATAAATCATGTTAGAAGAACCGAAGATTCAAAAAGCATTCAATGTAACTTTTATTTTTTTAAATAAAATAGAAAGCCTTCGACCTAATGCGTACATTTGTCAAATCATGCTCCTAATAAACGAGCGTGATCAACACAAACGTGTTAAAAGCCACAGAGCTACAAAATGGCTTTGAGTCTTAATGAACCACTTCAAAAAGAGAATCAGAAAGTTTAATGTTTAATTAAACTGCACGACTGATATGTAAAAAAATCTCTCCTCTTGGATGGTTACTTTAACAGTCGACAATTTTACATAGACTTTCATCATTGACTGCGTGACCTGTAAAAACTCGCAGAAATTGTCTAGCTTTTTTGAGTCACGTCAGACGAGGGCATTTTATGCAGGTCATTTTATTATCTTTGTCGGACACGAACAAAGATTATACCGCACTAGTGGAAGTTATGGTACAACATTAAGATCTTTTGATGTTCCGTGGGGTCAGAGCCGCACGTGCCTATCCGCCTTCTTTCAGCATCAGATAGACCACGTAAATAATAAATAGGGAGGAACTTATCTCCGAATCTCCGAGTATAATAAAATTTATTTGCCTGCAGTCCGAATTGCAGATCTGAAAGAGATCTATTAAACTCTCTGCTTCTTTTTTTATTATAAATATAAAAACATAGATTTAATTAGATTTGACATTGGCTAGATTTGAGATAAACGTAAGTACCTATTCTTAAGATTTTTTCTTTTTTTAACTGCTTGAAGTAAATGCTTAGAACAGAAATTCTACGAATGACTCCATTTTTCCTTTATAGCAACATCATACTGTTGATGATGTAGGTACCTATATGGCAATAGATTTAAGTATTTAATATCTGCTGATTGCGCTTAATAAAAGTTTTATCTTTCCAATAATAAAATATCAAATTATTACGTATAGCATTTATCTAATCGATGATTAGGGGTAGGTCATAACATGAATTTTAAAATTAAGTATCTGTATCTATCTTAAACCTAATTTTAGAAAGAAGTTAGTTTATTAAACAGCACAATAATTTTTTACCCTATGAAAGTTTCTGAAACACGAGAATTTTTTTTGAAACGAAAACCCATGAATATTAACGTACCTATTAATGTATCTACCTATTAATTCATCTTGCGCCAGGGTAAGCTATCCGGAAAGGTTAGCTTATTATGCGACAGCATGATGACGATGATTAGCTGGAAAAGTGGTCACATAGACCCTCACTTTTCCAGGTACCTAACTGCGAATGTTGTTAACCCAACAGACATTTAAGCACTGTCTTCCAAACTAGCATGCTTCATGTTGGTTTAAGTTACAGCTCAATTATTTACATCTAAGTTATTGAAACCCGTATGTCACACACAAGTAGCAGTCACGTCACAATGGACCGAACTTGACCGAGCGCTAACGGTACCTGTGCTGGTGTGGTGGCAGGCGGGTAGCGGCGCGGGCGCACCGAGACGCGAGACAATGCGTGTGAGCACCGACAGGTTGCTCGCCTGACCCAATTATCTGCCACAACTGGGCCATCTGTTTTTGAATGCGTGTGAATTATTTAAATTCTACTTTCACGCATTATTATTAGCTAGTAATTTTGCGATATTTGAGCTATGATTATGCTACTGTATTGCTGCAGTACGGCAATAATACAGAGACGCAGTAAGTAGTTAATATCACTAGTCAGTGTTAATATTTTTCATAGTAAGTATGCTTAGGGCTTAGTACCACAAAAGGAAAAAAACGGAACCCTTATAGGATTCCTCGTGTGTATGTCTACCTGTCTGTCTGTCCATCCGTCCATCCGATTTTGATGCGGTTTTTTTAATAGATAGAGTGATTCAAGAGGAATGTTTATGTCTATAATACATGCATAATATACTACAAAAAAGCCGAGAATTTCAAAGATTTGTACACCCATGCGAAGCTGGGGCGGGTCGCTAGTATCAAATAAAAAGGTTCATAGCGAGAAGCTAATTTGTTTTATAATTTTAAGATAAATAGTTTTGGATGTTGTTTAAGAAAATGAGCCAAAATTGACCATTCCCCCTCTCTTATCATCTCCAAAACTACTGAGCCTAAAGTTATGAAAAAAATACAGAAAATAGTTCTTTGCCTATCTACAGATTACAGTAAAACCGATAAGAAGTCTATGGTATTAAAAGTAACATAAGAAATTATCTTTACGGAACCCTCGGTTCACCAATTCACAGGGAAGATATGCAACTACAGTAGCCATCGCAAAAAAAATACCTCACATATTTGTTTAACAAGCTTTAAATAAGGTCGTGTATTTCGACGATTTTAAAAGATTTATTACATGATAGTTTATAAAAGTCGTTGTGGGATTTTTTTTTTCTCTCTACCAAAAAATTACCTATATATATAGCCATCAAAGAATCGATGGTTTCCTGTACCGCGCGGTTTCACTCGCGTTCCCGGGATAAAAAGTATCCTCCTATAACCTTCGGGAATAATGTAGCTTCCTATTAGTGAAAGAATTTTTCAAATTCGTTCAGTAGTTTCGGAGCCTATTCAATGCAAAAAAACAAACAATCAAATCTTTCCTCTTTATAATATTAGCCTAGATTATCCAGGTAGGATGGATTTAATAAATAAATGAGGTATCCATACATATTATAAGGTGATAAGCAATTCCTCGTAGAAAAGATACGCGTGAAGAACAAAACGACTGCTATACAATTTACAAACTAAAATACATCAATTGTAATGCTTACTATACGCTTACATAATAGCACCTAACTAATTGTACCTTTAAATGCTAAAAATACAGCATTTACACTTAGCACCATGACCTTCTCCTTTCACGATACTACTGGCCACGACCCTTAAATCAATCCAATTACGCTCAACTGCCATAAAGACTTCGTTTGTGCAAAAAAAAATCACATCAGAATAGCAAAAGGCCAGTTTAAAAATAAAACACACCGAGCAGTATACTTTGTGTCTATATTTAGCGTCTTAACATCGCACCCCATAATTTCAAAACTCAGCATATTGGATTAACAAAGCGGCTCGAATAGGGTTTGCGTGTTTATCTTAGAAGGCTTGGTATGCAGAGGCTGGCCTGGCCCTTGTCGCTGTCTCTTGCTAGGACCGAACATGCTACACCACAGTACGGTACAAGTAATAAGCATTAGCGGCATTCTTTGTTTTATAATCAACGGTGCAATTATCATACATTGGTATAAAATTCACATGACTTGTGTAGAATCTAGAAACGTTATCATCGCAAGAGTTTTAATAACCTTACTGTACAAGCATTACGTATAGTAATTATACAAGCTTTATAACAGAAAATGTGTTCAAATTGTTTTGATGGTCGTCGGTCACGTTCTGACCTTACTAACTACTTTTGGTGAGATGTAGTTTTAAAAAGATATAAACTAATGGTTGTGTGCCTCCTTTATTAGATATTAAAATAATTATAAAGTACTGAATTTTTTATTTGAATCTCGAAATTTTTAGGGTTCTATATAATTAAAATTTATCCAAGGTGTTCATCATTGCAAGGTTGGTAAGTATGCTACTTTTACTTTCCAATTCTATACTTTTTCAAATTTTATAATCGCGGGCAAATTTAGGTCTTTGTCCAGCAGTGGACGTCTTTCGGCTGATATGATGATGGGAAAATTCTAAGTTACTGGAATTCTCTTATGGTTTGCGCCAAGTAGTAATGAACGCACGATGTCGTTAACAGGCGCCGAGGACCGGCCGGCCGGTCGTGAAACTACAAACACGCCGATACAATACAACCCGATACCAAACTCAACTGCTAAGAAAAGTCAAACGGCTACGTGAGGAAAGTTTGCCACCGTTTCAAATTGTAAAAAATTGACACTCGAAGTACCTTTTCAGTTTAGTCTATTATTCATTTGCGATTATATCATCAGACAAACAAATAGACAAGTTTTAAAGAGAGGATTTTTATTAAATGTGTATAAACTTTTTCTAATTCGGCTGAATTACAATACTCGTATTCGCTAGAACCAATATTCGGACCGACCATCCCTAATTTACATTCAAACATCACAGAATAAAAGCATTTCATTATATTCAAATTCCGCCTGCTGAACCTAGACCTCATCTATGGATTCCACAACGAACGATCCTGAGTACCAACATAATATCTACTCAATTTTAGAGGCTAATTTCTAAGTAAATCTAAAAGCAAACTGTTCGAACATAATTTAACAACGTCTTTTATTTACCAAACATGTTAAAGACCATCGCACTGACAATATACCCCTTTAACGAAATGTAAATTTATGTCCCTATACAAGTAACTTGCAAGCAAAGCACAAACTTTCCATAACATGAAAGACACTAACAGGGAAGCGTGGAATAATGACCGGAATCCATGCAAACCCGCCTGGAGACCAGTCACGCGTCCCTAAGGTTTAGCTATTTGATCAAGTCTTAGGACGCATAATTATCGCTCCACCTTAATTATACTCAACCTACCAACAACGATATGCCTCCTTGTTAGGAAATAGCGATTCTGTTTCACATACAAATAAACGATTGCCAGGGAAACTTATAAACTGTCTACATTGAATGTGACACCAACACTCTGACGTTGAAGGAAATAAGCAGTAATTTACACTGAAAGGGTGAATACGCCTACAGTAACTGTACTCGAACGGTAAATATTACCTACATTATCACAAATACTGCATATTAACAGACATTTTGTTTGTGTCAATTATGATATTGGCCATTATGTTATATTACCAGGCCATTTCTCTGGAAACACTTCATCGGAATCGACTGTTGTGTGTAAGAATTTTCTCGACCTCGGGCAAACGGGACGGGCGCGTGGAGCTCAGATAGGTACGCCTGTCACTCATACTTAAGGAAGTTAGCATGTTACATCTCAATAGCCACCTATTTACTGAGAGAAGTAGGTATATAAACTGCAACGTTGAATCATCTTAGTTATGCTACATTTTATCAAAATAGAATCAGCTAGGAATTATATCGATATGAATTTCTTACTTCATCACTTTTCAAAGTCATGAACATCGCATGCAATTGCTAGATGCAACTATAAGCCATAAATAAAAATAAAATTTAAAATCCCTGATTGATCACTAACTAACACGTAAACGCACATCCTAAACCGCTGGTCCTAGTAAGACATACCTACATTTTGAGTATTAAGTTCTTACAAAGTGTACATGAAAATTTACTAAGGATTTTCAAAATTCAACTCCTATGGGAGCAAAGTAACAGAGACTGCGGAAGAAACCGCAGAGCGTAAAGCTAGTATTAATATTATTTTATTGTTCTAGTGATGGAAAGTGTGTCTGTATATGTGCGGCAACAATAGCCTACGAAATTTGATTACAGTCTTCTTTCTTGAAATTATTTTATCGATACGAGCCTCCAATTGCAACTCTATTATTTATTTGTATCGTAACTTTCACTTCAAACTCTAAGTGAGTTATTTTTAAGGCGTTTTCTTTTCGATCAATCATAATAACAAAAGAATCACCTGTGCGAATTCAATGTCGATAAATCATACGATCAATGGAAGCCGAGTTTCGCCGCCCACGCTGCTGGCCTTAAACGTCCATTCAAATAAAGACTGCAATAAATCATTCAGTATCCCTTATTTCATCGCAAGGGTTTGTATAGGAGAGGGTGTGGTGTATCTTACTATACTGGTCTCTATATAAGTTACTGCATGTAGTAATTCTGCATCTCCCCAACACAAGTCGAACGCAGTGCGCAAAAAGCGCAATCGGGCAGAGTTCACTGACGTCTCACGGACAAGTATTGTTGCTACTATTTACAATCATGTCAACTCTCTAATAATAAAATACTTCTACGTCTGTCACGTCTGCATTCATTGAATACACTATTGAATCCTTACTTTTAATTAATTGTACATACCTAGTACCTACATTATCTTAAGTGGTCTGTTTTCCACTACTTCTCAATCATTTCACAGCTCTACCTTAAATGCTATAAATCATACCTGTTGTAGATTTTAACGGTCAGTTTTCTTTGACTCAGGACCCAAATCCTATAACAAATGAGAATAGATCATTAATAGGCGCAGCATGTCTAACTAAATAAAGACAAAGCAACAACCAATAGGTAAGCGTGTAATGAAAGTGTAAAGCTATATCTCGGTAAATTTAAACAGCCAGTACCGTTAACATGAGCAATATTTGCAATATGAAGCCTCGAAGTAATTGGTTCAAAGTAAATATGAGACTTTCTTCGTTCCAAATCGATTATGATTCAATTGCCAATGAGGTTATTCAAAATCTCTGACTATTTTGGCATAAATATTTATGATAAAATTCAAGTAGCTGCATCATCAATACAGAGGCAAAGTGATAGTGGGAGTGGCGCCAAGGCACTCGTGTAAGTAATGACTCGACATCCGTTTGGTGGTTGACCCACCACAACAGGTAAACTGGCTCGCGGAATTTAACACTCCATTAATTACGAGTAAGGGAAATCGTACCATTTTAGCGGCTTTAAACCTTATAAATAATAGTGGATATTTAGAAAATTACATGCATAATCGGATGTTTTGATCCGTATCTGAGATATCTATTTAATTTTCATTAAATATTAATCTTATCTAATGTTATGTTAATGAATATGATTAATATCGCTTAATCATATTAAATTTGAATAGTGGCCCAAAACCATCAACTTTATAGAGTTATTCAACTTATTTTATTAACGGAACAACTTTATACTTCTGCTATACTTAATTCTTTTAAACTTGAAAATGTTTGCAAATCGCGCATAAACTGCAAATTTATGACAAGCAACGGGTCGCTAAAATGCGGTTTGGTCGTGTTGACCACACTATTAACTACGCCTTTATTTCGACGTTTATAAAAACTATAACGGTCAAGTGTGAAAGCTTACTTAATATAAATATTTTATAGGAAGCATTAGAATTAATTTAAACATTTATTAGCTCGACTAATATTAGTCGTAGTCAATAAAGGTGAGTCATTATTTAAAATTAATTAATCGCTTTGTGAGCAAAACCTGCCAATCTTTCACCGCTGCTAGTTAAATGCTTCTTAGAATAATTTCCAGGCAGCCCTAGAACCACAGATATTGGTCAGGATAAATTAGCAAGAGTAAGCATCGTAAATAAACCAAGACACGGCACGAATAGCCTTTTTATTTGTAGAACCTTAGAAAATGGCGTTAGAGCGGAGGAACAATACCGCCGGGGGCGTTCGTGCTCTAAGAATGGACGGGCAAAATGGAAAAATAAAAGGTAAATTCGCATTGAAATGGTTCCTATCCTATCGCCTTTCGGTCCGGTTGGTTCCCCTTTATCCGTAGCTGATCGCACTAGACAATGTGGTGGTGGGTGCGGAAGACGGTGGGGGGCGCCGCCGCGGGGGCAGGGGCGCAAGCGCATGACCGCGCAGGGCGCAATGACCTTGTGCGCGCATTCCGCCCGCTCTTTCTAAGGCTTTTGTGCTTCTCCAGGCTCCTCCGGCACAATTCTAGTCTCTATCAATCGACTGATGGATTGAACAGAATATCACCCGCATTGTAATCTCTGATACAATAAATAAAGCTATGTAATAAGTATAACGTTCTCTTATTGTTATTAATAAATTATTTCGTCTTAAAATGTAGCAAAGGTTTTAAAACAACATAATCTCGTTTCTCGTTTCATTATGCAAGAACCGGTACAAAGGGGACATTATTTTGAATGGGATCTCAAATACTTTTCATGTGAGTGCTATAGTAAACCAGTAGTAATAGTAAACCGACGAAACTGGGTCAATAACCTTTGAGAAAACATACAAAGCGAGTATACTTAGATCTAACAAGCTGTGTAAATATGAAAAAATATTTTGTTCAATATTGTATCGACATTGCATGGAGCTAGTTCATGTACAGGAGAAAGTAAATGTAGTTGACTATGGACAAATTATTTTAATGTCTCGATAACATTCATCATCATCATCATGCAAGCCGAAAGAAGCGACTGCGACCCTCGCAAGAACGTCGGTCCACCTTGTGGGGGACTTACCCACGCTGCGTCTTCCGGTTTGTCGTCGCCACTCAAGAACCTTTTTGCCTCAGCGTCAGTCGCCGGTTCTAAGAGCGATATGCCCGGCCCACTACCACTTCAGTTTGGCTATTGTTCGGGCTATGCCTGTTACTTAGGTTCGATAACATTGTTAGTTTTTAAATCAAACACTAAATAACTTTACTATTTTGTTGTTATATACTTTTCCGATTTTGACTGTTTGATAATCACACATCCTTTTTTATATCGTGAGACATGTTCACAAATCCCAAACTTTGTCAATTATCTAATCCCAAAACTAAGCTGAGCTTGTACTATGGTGACTACAAATACATATATTAATTTTAAATATACCTACTTAGTCATCAAGAGGAAAGAACTACTTTAAGCAACGATAAAACAGCACCTAGATGGAAAATAACGGGTTTTGGACCAAATTATCGGAAAACCGCGAAAGTACCTACGTCACAGAAACCGTTCTGAATGAGTCTGAATTGGCATTAAACTCACGCCCACGGTCGAAATGTTCACGAAGCGTAACATAAACATACTTAGCATGTTAGTACCTTTTGTATTTGCTTGGAACTCCTCCTACGCGACCTGCTTAAAGCTGCTTCTTATAAGGTTTATGAAGTCTTAGAAATTATGTATATCCAAAACGCCTAGTGGCCCTTATTGGAAAACCTATGGCACAGTATTCGACCAAAAAAATCGACAGATTTCCAAAAAAGTTCCATCACGCATTCGACTTACCATTCAAAGGATGATTTTGATTCTTAAATTCCGAAAACGAAGTAGCGCAGGATGTTTTCTTTTTAGGCCAGTGGGTGTGGAACTAATCTCGTATAATTTTGAATTCAAGTTTCTAAAGCAAAGCAAACTATACATTATACTGACCCATTAATCGTGTATCGATTGATATCGTGTATAGATATAATGATCTACCTGCGACAATATTTTGTTTTTTATTTATACTCGCCTCGTGGTAAGTGCTTACAGTAGTCTGTGGACGCTTGCAACACAGAACATTAAGGAAAGCTATTACCTTAGCTAAGTATATAAGTACTGTTCTGAGCGGAGCTTCATTCACCCACTCGATGAACTTTGGTTTTTATTTGTTCTATTATAATAATTAATTCTCATGATCAGATGTAGTTGTTATTGTAGAGTTTGGAATCCGTTCGCCCACCTCGACTCTCAGTACAAGTAATAGTTTTTAACTAAGTAGCTGGGTTCAAAATCAAACGAGCAGCTAAAATTTTAAAGAATCTTTTCCTTGATTCTCACGCCTGACAGCCATCAATCTCTTTAACAAGACACAGACGAGCTACCTATTCAACTACTTTGAAGTTTACTTTCAGTACAGAATACCACATGTTTTGTGTGATTACCAAATTACGCATCGTGTACCTATAATTGCTAGACAAGAGCTCTGAGACAACACCATGTGACTTATGGAGTGCGTGCTCCAGGCGTCTTCGAGTAATCGGGGAACATACCTACATAAAATAAATATAAATAAAAGATTCCGACGATTTGTTAACCTCCATCTTTTTGAAATCGGTTTAAAATATCCCATTCGAAGAAAAGAAATCGAAATCTATTGAAAAAACGTATTTGTATGAGATGAATCATTTATTCCTATTAGAAATATACATTGTCCTTGAAAGGTTACAAAAGCAACTGTATAAATTTACATGAAACATATATATCTACAATAGTATTGTTTTATAAAAAGAAGCGTCTCAAGAAGTGACATTTGTCTGATCTGTTAATTAGCACCTAGTTCTAAGCAATACAATAGTGGAATTGCAAGTAGTTTTACAAATATTTACATATGCTTTACGAGTATTTATATGGAAACTGCTATTCTATTTTCTAAGATCATATTTTATATGGATAGACATGGCATAGATAGTTGAAAATTAACCAACTTTAATATACACTTTTGAAACCTATGCTGGGTTCATTAGGTATTATACGTATATAATCACGTACTAAAGTTCAAACTTCTTTTTTCGTGACACCATTGTTAGTTGTTTAGCATGATGCCATCTGAAAATATCCACTTAGTATAATATGTTCAACTATGTATTTAAAATAATGTAAACAAAAACTCGTAGATTACTTACACATACCTACTTTGAAATGTCTATACACTTGGAAGGGAAAAGTTTTTTGAATAAAAAAATATGGGATGATCTCCTAAGATCATATTGGCGTGGCTTCAACCCTTAAGGTAGCCCCCCTCGCTAACACGTCTCAAATTTCCACCCTGTATACTTATATAAAATAAATCACATGCAAAGTAAAAGAAACTAATAATTTAGGTAATAAAAATCCACAAAATAAAAATCCACAGTTATGTTTGGTAAACATAAGGTAATTTTCTCTGCCTATGGATAATTAAAACAGCAGTAGTAGTGATTGTTACCGTTAAATGGATTGCGTTGTTCCCGCGCTTATAAAACTGTGTGCGCCGGCGCATTCGCTTTAATGCTAATCCCTGGGAAATTCACCCACCCTACCTGTAACTAAACGAATGCCACATAAACAACTAATGAGTGCTCCATTACCATGCAATTACCAATCATTTGAAATTAAAAAATAATACAGCTTGATTTTTTACAAACAAATAATTAGTATGTAGGTATATTGTTATTTCCATGGTAAGTATGTAAGGAGCTTTTCTGTTTTGATCGAAATAAGAAGTCCAGTTTTTGAATTATTCTTGTAATATTGCAGCCATGTATTAAGTATATTGTGATTTTAAAATTCAGTACTACATCCACTTATTAATCGATATGACGAAACTTAATTTACCTAAACACTGTTTCTGTTTGTGTGTGTTTCAAACTTGTGTTAACAAAAACAAATAAAAGATAAAAACTGAAGTAAAAGGCATCTTTTCCCACGATTCAAATTAATACGGATATAATAAATACTACCGAAAATTATCTATGCCATATAACAAATATATACGTAAACGTAACGGGATACGCATATTTTCGATGGAATCTTTACATTTATCTGTAAGATATTGAAACAGTTACATCGCGGTAACAACTTTATGTCACCGCTTTTCATTTGATATTTAAGCGTCAAGCTAGACTCTGTTATATAGTTAATGATGACAAAATAGCTATCGATACTGTAATGAGTGACTCAAAGCATTTGAAACGATTGAAAATGTTAGATAAAGTTTTAACAACGGCATATTGGAAAATATCATATTGGATGCGTCTGACGATGGCACCAGTCTTCACCCGAGTAGTATATTCACATTAAACATCTGTGTTTATTTTTAAATTTATGGTATAAACCGCATCAAAAAAATATAGCGTATCATTTAAACTAACTTAGCGAAAAACAGACGGACAGAAATTAGTCCTTCATTAATTTTATTTTAAAAATATATATGTTTAAAAGTTTGGAGTAGTCTCAAACACGAATCGTCGACTCAAAAGATGTGCCGAGTTTCATCAAAATCCTATGCGTGATTAAATTACAACCATCTAAACAGTTTTTGATGTTTTAGATGATCTAAACAACACATGTCAGTCAGATGAGATTGGGATAATTTAATGAACAAGTTGTGCTCTGACTATTTTTATATTTACTTACATCCTAGGGTAACTAAGTACATGTATTTCTAAGTTAACTCAATTATCTAGTACGAGTAAGTATGGTTGATTTAATTACCTTTTTAACATTTTTTACACACCTTCTATTTAACAACGTATGACTTGCTGCCACAAAAACCGCAGTTTTCTAAATTAACATTCCTACAGCTCAGCTTTCTGACTTTTCAAATGCTCAAGCGCATACCTTGTCTTAGTATAATTGCATTTGTTATTTATATCAATTAGCTTAAGATCCTAGACAGCAAACACGGGCTTAGCCACTTCCATTTATCTCAGTATAAAGGCTATTTCCACTACAAAAGTGAATTTGTCTGCATCGTACGTATAGGCAAGACGAACTGTTCACTTCGCTCGCAGTAAAGAAAAGCTTCATAGCCGGTCAGCCGTTCTTCCTATCTACAATCAAAGTGGAGTCTGGGATGTAACTAACAAATAAACTGCGACCAACATGGAAATGGGCCCGTTAGCATTCTTTTCGCAAACAACTGACGACCGACACGGTTCGATACGCTATTATACCGAATTTCACGCCTATAATTACGAATTAGAGGCCACCAGGTACCGGTATAACAATGGTGTTCTGTGGGGAGTTAAATAGGGAGTCAGCATTTTTTATCGATAATGTTTCGATAGATGCTTGTAGGGGGTATATTTTGGCAATTTCAAATTTGAACGTAGATATGTACTAATAAAATTTTATTTAACGAAAATATTTAAAGCTTAGATTGTTCCTTCTCTCTAGATGAATGTCAAGAGCAACCTGCACTGTCAAAATATATCTGCTCAGTTCTCCTGATAAGTGATGGCAATCTTCTCATTTACTTTACGCTTCGATGAGCTGATGTCATAGAGAGTTATACATAACCATATTACGAACAAACTACAGTATCCTTTTCATAACATAATAACATACCTCAATAGGAAAGTTACCTCGATTCCCGATTACATATTGTGTATTAAAAATATGTGAATATGTGAAAATATATGAATGCACCTCTTCAAGGACTTCCCCATACTGACCGATCTTGTTGAATCACACTGTATATTTAAAAAAACATACAAATCTATACACGTAGTATATTCTGTAATTTTAATTTAAAAAACATAATATCAATCTACGTAGAATTGAACATAAAAACATCAAATACCGAGAAAACTTTACATAAAACTTCGTAGAGGAGCGCTCGTTGATGTCTAATACAAAGCCGTAGCACTACAGTGCATTTTCGTTCCACGGACACCGCGCTGTAACAATAATAGTATTATTTTGGCCTTCAGAATTATTAATTTATGTGTTGCAATATGTATCAGTATTTTTTTAAAGATATGTTTCAGTAATCGCGATAGTTAAAATTGCCATCATCAATAAATAAATTAATAAGCATTTAGCACTCAACAAGAATGTCCATTATCAGTGTAATGAGTAATAATGACACTTTCTGTCGATTTCTTCAATTTACCAACGTATATGATTGCTATTTAATAACAGCGTAGAAAGTGCCGTGGTTTGCGAGCTTTCGTGTCTAAAGGGGGTAATGTCCGTGTTTCAAAACTTGTCAAACAATCGATCGGCGACGTGACTTATTTCGACGGTAACAGCGATCGTTGACAGCGTGAATAATGTTATATCAGTGTTTTCTCATCAGATCAAATGCGCGGGAGTGGCAAGCGATCCCGATCAGGCTCCGGCAGGGTAGGGGCGGGGGGAGGGGTCAGCGACCGCCCGCGCTGGCCACGACGACGTCCCCACAATTATTATGTAATAAAAAATAATAAATGTGGCTTCGTTCGTACCCGACCACATGCTCGCCCGAGATTGCTAACACAACTATGCGCTGGATGCATGCGCTACTTCTATGTCTTATATGGAATACCTATACATTATTTATTTATGTCGGCTCCGACAAATATTTATTGTTAGGACATGTTTTTATTAGTATTTTGTTCTCATGGAAAATATAGTCTTGTTTCTTCTATTTATATTCCAATAAAAATCCCTGGAAGGTGACAAGTACAGAACCATTGTGTACTTTTCATCACTTGATATCAATAACGCAAAATTTCATAAATAATCTTGAAAACAAATGTATATACATAATTATATGTTACAAGGAAACATTTTGTAAAAATACAGATACCAACAAAGATCCAAAATTTTCAAACGCGAAATCTTGCCATTACAAAGAGCAAGCACTGATGTAACAATCGATATGATTTAAAGATCTCCGATATCGATATTAGTTTATCGTGTTTATAAATCGATTCAATGTCTCGGTCGGTGAGCCTAGCCGTCACAAAACAAAAGCGCCTATAACGGCGGCAAGCGTCACCGGCCGTTCCACTTCATTTGCATTTACTACAAATAAACACGGTTATGATTTGTTACATCACCGATCGTGCGACAAACGATCTGATTACAATGTTTATTTTAAACATCATTATTGGAATACTAATTATATCTACTGTCATTTTTTAATAGTGATATCTTTAAAACGATTAAATTGTTTTATTTTTTGCAATTTGTGTCGAAGCTATCAATCTATATATTCGCTTCAATCAAACCTATGATCGAGTGTTCAATAATTTAATATTGTTACTCGATCGAATTCTTCAACTTTTTATGGCTATAGATATGAAAGTCAAATTGGCTTTATATTGCTAGAAAGCACTATTCAGTAGGTACTAGGACAGAGGTCGTCCAGGCGACTTAAAGGTAGGTAAGTATTTTATTATAAGTATCTCAATTATTGACTTTTGTAATACATGGTTATCTATACTAAAATTATAAAGATCTATTTTGTTTTTTAGTTTGGATTTAGGTGTTTATCTCCGGAACCACTGATCCATTCTTTCACTAAAGGAAGCTACATTATTTTTTAGTGTTGTAAGCTACTTTTTATCCCTGTAACGTGGTTGAAACCACAGAGGACAGCTAGTCGTTAATATAAGTAGAAAATGTGTATCGGTCAGTCACTCATGTCACGGTCGAATGCAGCACAGTGTCGTGGGCGCAGCCGGTTAGCAGCACCAGCGCAGCGAGGATTCAGGTCGTGTCCGTTTGACGAGAGGGCGGTACTCGGCATGGTTCTCAGCCACGCGCCACTGAATGCCACTGCCACTCGTGTGAACGTATTACTCCACTTTAAGGAAAAACGGCCGATCTGATCCCTCACAAAAATCCACATGGGAGATCAAATTATACCTACAGTCACCAAATATTAATGAATATTTAACATCAATAAGACAGTAAAATGCTACATTGATGGTGATGGAATCAATATGCTCATCAGTTTTCAATGGTCTTCTGGCATCCGAGCACGCATAGACGTAGCGTGTGCACTTTCTCGTATACTCATCGCGTTAGTGGGTCGCGGCTGGCAATGCGACGACGTGCGGCCGCTGCGCACGCGCACCACACAGGCCGCGGGACACTGTGGCAAATTCATTATACCTGACAATACACTAATGTTTCTTCCACCGGGTACGTGATCCAAACTGTCAGTGAAAGTTACATTCGTGTCGTTTTTGTCAAATAAAACAACCGTTATAAGACTACTAGAAATTTGCTGGTAGACAACGCTTGATTATGTTTGTCAATAATTGCACCATGAGACTAACCCAACATTTCTTCGCATTTTATATACGCTTTGATACAAGCAATCGAGTGGTGAAATTCTCAAAGGCATTCGGCATTTGCATCGTTATTTACGTATACAAAACCTAAAGAACCATTAATCAAGCATATAAATCAAGTCACCGCATTCATATATGTAGTTCAAGACATTTTGCATTCGATCGAATCAAATCGTATAAAAAAATAAACAACTACTATATTTGTTAAGGAACGGTGGAAATCAATTCTTTTGGGATATCGATATGAGAAAAATACCTTAGTGCGTCGAGGACACGCCTACACATGACTAAAGTGCGTCAGTTTAACGAATAGTATGGAATGTAAAAAATTTCGTGTAACTGTTTTTAGCCGCTGCTTTGAAATGAGATGCATACGATAACGTCATAGTCTTTGCGTCGTACTGTTGCGATGATATCTTAGTCACAGGAATAAATGCAGTTGTAGGTACCTTTTACATAAAACTTATCGCTCATTATCAAGACGAGTCCTGTATTACAAGTTTCTAATCAAGTTCTTATATGTTTACTTACACATACATACCTACATTGACAACTTAAAATGATGACTTTTTCACACGCACTATAATTGATTATTATTTATATCTATTTATTGTATACTTATTGTATGAATAGAGACGTAAAAATAGCCATATTATACTTATTGTTAATGAAATCGGAACCAAATAACATCTCTTTCAATTCTAAGCCCCTTATAATCTTGGTCGATTGCTATTCCACCGCAAAAGAAATCATTTTCTTTTTCTTATGTCAGACTAGAGGTGCAATTGAATTACGTGGCTATTAGAGCTTAGAGCACATTCGGAGATGCGCGGACGCACGTGAGATGTCGGCTTCATTTGGCTTACTCGTGCAAGACGATCACGTAAAGATTGATCTGCTACAATGTTGCATCAAATGGTGTTGCTATTTCTCAGCTTTGATTAATAATGGGTTATATTATATAATACTCTTGATCTTAGCGTAGGTATCATCAGGTTTTAGTTGCGAATGTGTTTTATGCTGAATATTTTTATTTCAAGTAGCTTTCTAAATGACATCATATTTTTAATATCGGTAATATATAATGTATGTTTTTTATGTATAATTTAAGGTATGTTGACATATTCTTCTTTAATATTTATTATGAAATAAGTCCGAAGTCACCAATTATTTATAAATAATATGTAAAAAAAATGTAGTTTACTTGTATAAACTACATTTTTTTTAAGCTATATCTTTAATCTCATTCTGCAGTCGTAGCTAGGTCGCGAAAATGTCCACAAAACCGTTTTAATTCGCCGTAATCCGTTATCAAACCATGAAGTCGTGACAAAAGCGACCGCATAAACGCTACTTACGATCAATTACCGCGAGATATGTCAGAGTGGACAATCGTTGAATAGAGATGTATTATTAGATATAGCTGTAAAAAAGACGTGTAATGAGCCGGCAAATCTCGAATAAAATGTAAGACATTACGGAATTGTATGATTGTGGGTCGGCTGAGTCGGCGCAGGCGCAGAGAGGGCACTGGGTCGGGGGAAAGTAGTGGGGCCATATGTGCGCGTGCACGGTGCATACCACAATTACATTGCCGGAATATGCAGTCACATTATATCGCTAGTTGCTACCCGATTCGTTCATGACAAATTTCCCCGAGAAGAGATAAACACGCAGAGCGTCAAATGACCCAGTATTTGTGGATCTTATCGTACTCTCACTCCGAATAATTTGTATAAAAAATCTATCTATCTATCATGCCACTTTCTCTGTGAACTGTGTGATTTTTTTTTGTTGCAGTTACATCAAAATTATTTTCCATTACGTACGTTATCGACATAAGGCGCACATACAGACACACTGTTTTGTATCTTCAAAAGAGTGAAACTTGCCGGTATCGTGTTTCCTGACTCCTACAATCTGACTTTAATATAAAATAAAAAGCCCTAATAAATCTTAATTTATTTATGATAACAAAATTGCTTCTGTCGTCCTGCGCTAAGATTGGATGGTCCTGCGTTAAGTATCCATTCGACATGCATTTATCCACAATAGTTATATTTTTTATCGTATATCCGGTCTCCGGTCGCTCCATTTATAGCCTGTTCTATAAAATTATTATGTTTAATGACTTTATACCTGCAGTACAAACCTGTTGCTCATTAGCCAAAAGGTACAAACTACATATCTCCTTGTCGTAGCTACTTACAACTTTGATGATCTCGGTGAATAGGTAAGTACGTACATAATAAAAAAGTATTAGGTACTTACATAGGCAGAAATTGCAAATTTCATGCTCAAAGACGTTAGAAGTAATTAAGAGAAGTAAACTAAACGGTTTACTTTCATGGTAAACACTGTGATAGTAAAGCTAGAAAGTTCAAGTAGTAAACTATAGTAAACTATATTTGAAGTTTCTTTAGTAGTTTTACATATCAATAAACCAATATGGAAAAAACAGGTAGGTATCGCAATTTTGTAAGGTATGTTATATTTAATTATGTTGTCAAACATTGGTGCACCGTTTTCACTTTATCACTATGTACTGTAGTATATATTCATACAAATATAAATATGTTCGTACATACAAATATACCTATATGTGTATAAATTCATATGGACATCACATATAAAATGAATTTTACTTTCTTTTTTTTTTTATTTATTGACAAAAACGAAAATATATATAAAGTGTTTCTTCACTCCCTTAAACCAGTGTTGGTTTGTCTGGGAGTTGCAATTCCTCCAATAAACTTATATAAAGATAATTATAATAACAAAATATTATTATACTTTGTCATCGTTAAAATACTGTTAGTAGAATAAGAGGTTTTGATTTCTTGTTAAATAACTATGCGTGCGTGCTCAGCTAAATACAAGAAGTGTATTACAGCCTTATAGTTAAATCTGCCTCGCCTTTCTCTACAAAAAGGAATTACGTGGTGGACATTCGCTTTTGACATCGATTTAAAGTATAATATAAGTGTAAAGCCATTATCACCATGAATATGAAACACGTTATTTTACTCTCAGAGTTAAACCACTATACTTTTGTATGTAGTTTTATTGATATTAAGTGTCAATGACCTCCGCAAATGATAACAATATAAGGCATTTAAAAACTCAGTCAAGATATTTAAATAGTAGATTTCATCATATCAAATAGCATGTAGTGTATGCTTACCAGAAAACTTTTGATAATGGAAGGCTCGCGTTGATTCAAGGCTCACTAGTTGTCTAATAAAATAAGCATGACATTCGAAGACAGATGTGAATTATTCGCAAATCAACATGAATCGATTAATCAAACCAATTACTAGTAATATTGCAAAACAACACAAACAAAGCTATTAATCTTTGTAAGTAGACACTGAGCTAAAAATAGAAGTAACAATCCACACCGGACGTAAGGCTTGTTACAGCTTACTTGCATGCATTACATTATATCCAAATAAATTGACATACATACTTAAGTAAATTATACCTTTCAAGGTTTTGATTAGATTCCCTTTCTTGTTTATACTTGGTCCTAGGAAGATCGAATTACTACTTACCTATAGGAAATTTCCTTTCTTGTTTCAAAAAACATTCTGATATATTTACTAGAAAACAATGAAAATTAAATTCCTCAATGTAACTTTTAGTTTAAAAATATGATAGACCTATATTTTTACATTGCTCGAAACATATTAGTTCTACAAAGTCCAAAATAATAAATTTCAAATCTATCGCCAAGCACTTACCGGTGTGTTTCGATAGCTGTAGGTACTTGAGAGCCAGTTCCCTTCTAGGCTTAGTGTGCTTATCACCTTCGGCCACATCATCACTGACCACGGTGAGATTGTGGAAAAACATAGTTAATAAAAAAATAATAATAATACAGTTCGCCTCAATAAAATTGGTAAAAAATAACAGTTGTTTGAGGTGGTTCTAAAATCGTACTATATCTATAAAAACGAACATTAAAAGTAAGTTATATGTGAGCATAAGTGTGCCGATCAGTGGTTTCGGCATCGGAGCGCACCCGGTCAAGGCCGCCTGCACTTGTTCGCAAAAAAACCTACCAACTGGTTATGCGCCCACGCATGCGGTTATCATAGTCGCATTTTTTATGGTAATACCTTACAACATACTGAGCAAGTCACTCAGGCCATTGATCGCACTCATTTTTTATACCATAATTATTTATGTACACACGGCCACAGATCAAGCTACACACTGCGGCACCTTATGGGGTTGTAATAAGCGCTATTTTGCGACAAAAATGTGTAGCTTGATCTGTGGCCGTGTGTACAAGCTAATGTACAAGTAATAAATATGCTCGTTACATTATTCAATGCTCGTAATTGTCACCTCCATAGATCGAACATGTTTCGTTATTAAAAAAAAGATTTTAATTTACGAGTAATATGGCTGAGTTAATTGAAAAATAAATACTATTATTTATTTATATTAGAAACTTGACAATCAGAGGTTGTATCAATATCTGCAAGTTGACTATTTTTTGTAAATGCTTAAGAGGATGCTCTCTGCGAATGACTCCGTCCCTTACTAAACTGAGGGAGACAAGAGCGACAGGAGAGGCGCACCTTTAGTAAAAACTTTTTTAGGTTTTATGTTATTTAAAAAAAGTAAGATTCCCTTTCTATTAAATCTTAGTTTCACATATTCACGCCTTTTTTCTGACGTTACTAATGAAAATTCCATTTTTTTTTTAAACTATTCCTCGTCACATATTCTCTAGTTTAACATACCTACATTTTTGAGCCGAAATTACCCGCTTGGCATAATATTTTATTTCTTGTAAAATATTGTCTACTTCTTTTCAATAAACAGTGAAATCTTAGAAAGGAATATATATTTATATACTAATCCGCAAAGGCAAGTAATCCCGACTTTACCTACATACAAACTGATTTATGAGTATGTCGCAGGTCACGAACGACAAAAGAGAAAATTTTAACCACTCTGTTGTCGGTAAGACATCTGCCATAGGATTCCTCTTAAAAATTGTTCCACATCATTCTGCATATTATTTAAGTCGATACTATTATTAAGGATATTATTAGGTACTTAGGAAATTTTATAATGAGTATTCCTTAGGTAACCATCCAAATAGGTAACTAGTTATAAAAAAGACATGGTCATTACTCAAACTTTGGTGCTGATAGGTGACGAGGGAAATATTTATTGGAAATATTCCCGATCCTTAATGCTCGGTTTGCAAAAATTCATCTTCGCATAAAAAGGACCTATAATAGTACGTTATTAAATTGCTATCACTTAGCATAATGAAACAAAAAACGCAACAGATTCTTCATTCAATCTATCACTATCAAAGCGAATAATATAAAGACTATTTTCAAATAAAAAACTTCTGCAAAAGCGAGGCGAAGTCTGTATCTCACGCAAGTGCTTATAATGGACTTGAAGAACGACGAGGGACGTCTCCTTCGTGTAATCCACCAGTAATGACGGTAATCATTTTATCATCTTCGTACCAATAACGTGCGTTTACCTAGTGCAATAGGGTTAGGTTGGCAGAACCGTGCGAATAAAAGTTCGACGTCATGTATAATTTAGTTATTCCGTATCCCTGGTATTACTTCATGTTCAAAGCGGAACTTCATATTATTTAATACTTTCATATCAAGGGAATACTAATACTTCTAAGCGAATATATCTAACTGTGAACAAGACTTTAGAGCACTCAGGATTTAAATTTTACGTCAGTTCATTCATGTATTTTTTTAAACCTGCAGTATTTCCAAATTAAACAATATTATTCGCAATATATTACCTAAATAATGTTGAAGTTTATTGAAAGCACTCGGGTATAAAGACTAAAGTATAATAATCATAACTCGTAAGCTTTATGCGGCTACTATTAAGATAGCGCCACAAATAATAAAGTAGCATATTATGCTCTCAGCTTTCTCGGCTGAATTTATATTATTACATTAGGTATATACCCACGTTTATTCACAGTACATAAATTCTCAAATACTAATTTGACTTTGATGGATTGGCTTGTAATATTCTTGTCGTAGAACCGAAATAATTATAGTTTAAAATGTACCTACTATTAGCTATTACTATACTTTTAGCGCCATGAATATAAACTGTTTTTTGATTACACTTTTTATTGTTCTGTTGTTGATTATAAGTAACTTATCGGTTTTAAAATAGAAATTGGTAATTTTTGTACCAACTTTGCTGTTCATATAGAATTTATTTTCCTAGAATTATGTGTTCAGTTCTAGATACTGACCAAGGCACCACTACATATATTTGGCCGGTTTATAAAAATAGTTCAATTTATTTAATAAATTACGCAAGAATTTTGATGTAATAATTGCGTTTAAATCGTAAAAAACGATCCATGTACCTAAGTTGTGTAGAAATCATATTAATATGTTGCGATTTCTCAAAATTCTTAATTAGTTAAATTTGTTCAAACTCCGACTCATTTATTCTGTTTATGCCCAGTTAATGTACGGCACTTATGAACGTCGGAATATACAATTGAGTATACACTGAAAAGACTCCGGCAAGAAACTCAGCAAGCCATCATTCTTTTGGTGGATCTTTCTTTTTAATTTATATAATTACAACTTTTGATTTTAATTAAATTCAAATGCCTAATTATGTATTATCACATCAGGACATACATATTAGAGTAGTTTATAAGTTCACGACACTCAGGATTTAGGACTGAGAAACTGGATACCTACAAGATAGGTATTGAAGTTAGCACACAGAAATAAAGTATATTATAAAGAAAGATACATTCGGATGTTTTGTCACAGCTATTTACCTCATTTTTCTTCATAAAAACTTTACACATTGCACATCATTAATTTACATTTAACGAACAAGAAAAATCTAGTGAAACACCGTTTACGGCTAATCAGGTACAAATCTATCTAGAAACGACATCCTTTAGATCTTATCCTATAAGTCTATAATGGCTCTCGGGTAGTTATATCGGATCCACATATATAATCATAAACATCAGTGTATAGCTATGTAAATCTCTAGGAAGCTTATTTATGGGACGTCAAGATGTAAGGAATTTTCTCCGTTCATGTAGGATTTGTAAAGATTTTTTAGTTCCTACAAAATTTCTTACTCTCATACCAAACATGTTACGAAAAGTATTCTTCGAAACGTCTTCTTCGTGGTCATCTTAACATTAGTCTAGCCTATACCATCGGTATTCAGTTCTATTATACCTACTGTCTGCACAAGCATTATTATCGCGGAAAATGTGCAGTTTTCTTATTCCAAGCGCAGCTACACATAGCTCCTGTAGCTACGACCTCAGTGGCGGTACCTAGCTAGATCAACGGCCTGGGAAACGGTCACATCATAACATCGCTGGGACGGTGGAAAAGTGGGCTCCTACCTCCTGGCTTTTTTGCACTAATCCATCTAGTTAGATTATTTTATTATCCCAAGTATGGTCCTAAACGATGATTTTAATAAATAGTTATTTCACGATATTCTTTATTCTAATTCCTAAAGGTTGTTAAGTAGGTACCTATAAATTATATGTATACCAATATCATCATCATTGAAAATACTTATTGTAAATATTGATAACTTGCAATATACCTGAGTTCTGCAGCCGCTGCACTATCTTCAATTACTGTTTCACGAGAAAATGTTCTAGTGTTCACAAGTAACTGAACTGTGTCCCGAGAACTTTGCGAGCACTGGACCCTGAACGAACGAGTGATGAATATAATGAACGAGTAAAGCTCGTGATCACCGGCGCGAATGTTCGGATCTGGTCACGGGACGCGTGGACATAGGGGCACGCTGCCAGCCAAGCGTCTCAAACGGAATGAAATGGTGAAGAAGACGCCGCGGTCTTATATAGACGTGGTCGTAACCTGACGCCGGATAACGGACTCCCGCCCGCGAGCCAACCAAGCGACTGTCTATCGTATTGCGCACACGCAAGGTACACAATCATGTTCCAATGATGGCCCTTCTTAGTGTAACAGACAGATCGAATTTTCAATAAAGCGCCCCTAGCTGCACACTGCAATTTGCCTACGCTGACGCTCGCAAACCTTAGATACTCCCGAACAAGATGAAGAGACAGCACTCGAAATGGCATCGGGGTACGGCATCGATATCGACCTATAGAACCGACCAACATTCCAATAAGAAAACGGTGGAGCGGCGAGTCGCCGGCGCGGACTGAAAAATCACGGCAATATGTAAAATGCAAAAGCTTTTGGTTACTTTGTTTTAGTTATTGATAAAAACAATAAAGTAAACCACATACAATATTCATTGAAGTTAGATAGATATACAATATAATAATACCTAAATAATCTCAAAAAATTACAAGAAACCCCCGAAATTCACTAGAAAATTACTCATAATTTTCAAGCGGCTGAGTGGATTTTCGACAGAACACTCTCGATTAAGACATCTTTCAAACAAAAAAAAAACTAAATCAAAATCGGTCCATCCGTTCAGGAACTATGAGGCCACAGACAGACACACAGATACACACAACAAACTTATAACACCCCTCTTTTTCGTCGGGGGTTAAAATCTGTTCCGTGATTGACAATCAATGCACAGATCATTAGGGTACCACATCAAATAATATGGTGCAACAAAACATAAGTATTGAGCGAAATTCAACTTCTTTGTGGGAAATACGTAGCAGGTAGCAGATAATGAATATGTTTAAAGTTTTATCACAAGTCCTAAATAGAGTCTTTAGTCGAAATGTATGGTACCTAATTGTCTACACAATTGGTGATAAAATTAAAAACGGGTTTCTTACTAGAAGAAGAACTTGCTACTGAGTAAAATACAATGTGTAGGCACTTCTTGAAACAGGGAAAACTACTTAGGCCAACAACAACACAATACAGCAATGTTACTGTTTCGTAATAAAAAGAGGTAATTAAAAACATGAATTAGCGCATCGCACCCGAGATGAATGAAGCATTTACGCATGTGTGATGTAAAAATATTATATGAAGAAAAGTCCCAGTTGAAACACATCGCGCTGACTCTTCTCACGCACACACTATTACATTGCACGTACAGGTATTTGCCCATAGCATGTGAATGTGAACGAGTCAAAGGAATGACATGGCACAAAGAAATCATTTTATGTGGGAAACCCTTTTCTTATAAGAATGCCAACTTCGACGTTTTGATGATCTACTTTTTAACATTCAATTTTTATCTTGAGGTAGGTATTACATCAAAATCTAAAGCAAAATCTTTATACCTAAGCAAATAAATTACTACTAGATTTTTTTACATATATTTTATGTGTATGTATACCAGTACTATAGTGTTCAGAATAAAATGAATTCTTGATTAAATTGAAAAAAAAAAGAATTTATAGTAGGAAACCAAAACAAATGCAGGTCTGTTGCAGGTCCCCATAATTATTTTTATTATTATTACAAGATTTTACTTAACTTCACATTTTAGTATGCTTAGGTGGAAACTAGGTAGTCAATTTTAACCCCGGTGTTCAATTGATTTGAAATTTGGTACACATATGAGGAGCGTCGGAACATATTATGTAAATCCGATGACAATACAATAATATGGTGTCATTGATAGAATCTGAAAACAAGCTTGTTCTTTAAAAAATAATACATAAGACTCAGTGCTATAATGAGAAGTAGAATATCAATCTTTGGTTAATTTCATAGACTTTAAGGAAAAATGAATGCTCAAACAAACATTTAAATACGCCATTATTGTTTCCTCTAAAAAATAGTCCCAAAGAAATATTTCTCATATCTACTTTGGTTTAGGTGTTTCTCACCAGTCGAATAAAATACGTTGCTGTATACCTATTTGTTAGAATCGATCGGTTCTCAAGCTCTTAATCGAAATGCTACTTTAGGAAGTAGATAGATATTACTGTTCGCTTTTTTTGCTTCACTTCTCCGGAAATCAATGCCAAACTGTATATCTTAGGTACTTAAACGAATGAATTCGCATGCAATAAAACCTAAAAAACCTCTACCTACAGGTTTGTGTTGTAGTAGCTTGTTCATGCTCAATTATTACTTAATGAGTAGCGATATTAAAAACAAACGCCATAAGAAGACCGCCGCTTTAATCTCACTTCCTGCGGTTTCCCAAAGGAGGCTTTAAGGCCAACACGGAGACGTTGATACAACAGTGAAAGTTAATGTTGATTCGCATTGGCTCACTCATTATCTACGCGATGAAAATCTTAAATTACACTGCACACGGAATGTCTCGAACTATTTTTATCTGTGTAAGATTCAATTACTCGGTACCTAATGATGTACATCGCCGAAGGCTCGATCTAAGAAAATAACAAGTTGTCTTAGCTGCCGTGTAATGAGCGTTCGCACTCCGGCGCAAAATAAAACAATTACCCAGACGTGCGACCACGCACCGAGTAATGAACCAATGCAGGAGCTCATCTACATAGCCAATCCAATGTACCTATAAGGGTTCATAAAATGTTAACTATTGTGTGTTATATAGAATAGTGTATCCATTTCTACATGTAACATTATGTATACGTTAGAAATAATCAGCAATCTACTCGTAAGGAACATTAGATATCTCAAACGGAGCAACTATATACGCAATGATATCAAATCAAAATTGTAAGGGGTAAATATATAGGGGTATACATACCTTAAATAAAAAAACTTTAAGAGACCACATTAAATTCACTAAAATAAATATACCCTTACGGTATATACTAAAGGGCAGCAAAGCCTGTATACTCAGGACCAGCTTTAATCCCTTTGAATACCTAATATAAAAGTGTTCAGATAGTAAATACGTTATTTATTACGTAAATATTTTGGGTGGTTCACTTTGGATATTTGCGCTTTGTCTTTCTTACTTTCTTGATCTAAGATAAATACTTAGGTATATGAAAATTGAGAAATTTTAAAAATATCGTATATCTATTATGAAATCGCACGAAGAAAGTAATTTTCCGAATGATTTTAATGCACATAATGTGGGTTATTGTGTTAATGTTGCGAGCACTTAATCCATTACGATGATTACATGATGGGGCATAACGGCGAACGTCGGGAAACGCTCGGATTACCTATACTGCTGCCTATACAGCATCGGTGAGCACATAATCTAGCTAGGGTTATCACCTATTTGCGAATACGAAAAATAAATCTGAAATAATTTTAGCAAAGCCACAGCAGCAGCCAAAACAATAGCAGCCTTTTATCTGTTTCTATTCGTAATTTGTTTGTAATAAATAGAAAATAAATTCCTATTTGCACAGAGGTATCAATAAAAATTCAAATAAAAATACAATGATATTGGCTTACATCCCTTTTTAACACCCCTTGACAATCCCTTTTTTGGTGATTACGTAACATACTTCCATATTATACTCGACGAGGTTTCAAAAAGAACATACCCTTCAATTGGTTTAAGCTCTGCATTGATCTCTCAGGAAACCAGAATGGCAAATGTATAAAAAAAATAAATGCTGTTCCGATTTGGCAATTTTTTTTAATGGTCGTAGTATAAAGTTTTTAGGGAAAGAAAAAATGGAAAAATTGCTCGGAAAATTTGGGAAAAACGGAAACTGCTTTTTTCTACCTGTGTGATTTTTTATCATGATTTGATATCTGTCGGGTCAGCTAATATAACATATAGATGCATGATGTGGTACCCAGGTGTGTCTATCTAAATCACTTACTTTTTGTTAGAGATCAGCAGCTCTTCAATAGATCTGGGTCGCTCACTCAAACATTTATAATAACATAGCACTTTTACTTCGTGAATTGATCGAAAAATATTAACTTTGCTTTGACGTAGTAAGTATTTATAATGAATATGACATATTATAATTATTTAAATTTGCAATAATTGAAAGTGTGCTTGTGATATATTAACAACAATTATAAATTAACGTTTATTTTAATAACCAATTACGTTTTAGCTAAAAACTAAACATAGTATAAAAACTTTTATACAAAACATCAACCTTGCTCGATCAAAGTGTGAGAAAAGTTTTTAGGTTTTAAACAATTAGAGAGTTGTAGTAAAAGTAATATAGATAAATATCCCAATGATTTATTAATTATATAAAAGTTAATAATTATTTTTTATTTTTATTTCCCCGTATATTTTGATTTCATCTTATATTTACATACTTTACAATAAATTTATTTTTATTTTATTTATAATAATAGAATCCCAACACGAATGATTAATTAATACATTGGTATAAACTGCATCAATCGATATGCATGACAAGACGATGATAGTGGTATAACCCCTAATAACCACACCCCCTCTAAACGCCAAACCTCTCTTTAGGTACACATGATGATATATTTCTATCAAAGATAATCGCAAAGAGCAACATTTTTTCCATAAAAATATCAACTCCCCTCGCTACCCCGAAGCACAAAATAAATATTAGTCCCGAAGATTATAATTTGACATACTGCCACTCCGTGGCACATAATATTCATTACGTGCCTACAAAATAATTACCAATATAGGTTGTAATTGTATAAACTTTGACAATTAATTATTTTGTTATGTAAATTATTTAAATTAGGTATTGTTAGTAACATTTTGTTTCATTAGGATAATTTACAGTAAACTGCAGTGGAAACTGTGGAAAACAAAGTCCTGCCGACATTTAATTAAACAGTGTGGGCTCCTGCAGAATCAGTAGACACGTTCCTATCACTTAATACTAAGTGATCCTATAAAATCTTCCCAACCAAAACACGGGAATAAAACTGTCTTAACTGTCCGTTCATTATAGGATTTAACCAAATGTCTTGATCAGACGATCAGACGATCTTAAACTCATTAGTAGCGAAGAACTTATTCTTACGACTTGACTAGTTGACTATCAATTTCCTCTTATTTTGTATCTCTCCCATCTACTTACAATCTAAAGTCGTCGATTAGTTTATTTGACTGATGTAAAAACTGTACCAATAAAAAAAAAAAATTACGTAATTATTTCTTGCTAAATGCATTTGTCATTGCAAGTACGAAGAGTGAGCGCGACGCGACGCGTGCGCAGCCTAATCGTCGCGTAACGGTGGCGAACTGTAAAGCTCGCCACGGACCGCGGGCCGCGTACTAAATTTGCCGAAACACCGCGATCACTAGCGGGAAAATTTTAAATCACTCTAATTCGTGTCGATGCCCGCCTATAACTGAAAAAAGACAATTATTAAAGTACCCCAAGTAGAAATGGTATTTCTCGTATTGAGTATAGATTCACATTCTAGATGTGGGACAATATCCTGCAAAGGCCGTGAGAGCTTATTAAGTCAAAACCAGTCGGCTTTGAATTAGGGCCGTTCGACATCCGCCAAACTTGGATGGCCCGATGGGCAATAGCATATTTTCATATGAGATCACCGCATGGAAATCGGCATCATGAAATTATGCAAATTGTCAAAATCCTTATAAGTTGTATATAATTTTAACATTGAAATACAACAAAGTTAGGTGTTTTTACTACTGGGTAGTGTTACTGTTTAGTGTATGCGATTGCTGACATTATTAGAACTGTACACTTAAGTAGGTAACTAACTAGTGCCTTGATTAATGAAATATGAACTATCTATCATCCTGCCGACATTTAATTAAACAGTGTGGGCTCCTGCAGAATCAGTAGACACGTTCCTATCACTTAATACTAAGTGATCCTATAAAATCTTCCCAACCAAAACACGGGAATAAAACTGTCTTAACTGTCCGTTCATTATAGGATTTAACCAAATGTCTTGATCAGACGATCAGACGATCTTAAACTCATTAGTAGCGAAGAACTTATTCTTACGACTTGACTAGTTGACTATCAATTTCCTCTTATTTTGTATCTCTCCCATCTACTTACAATCTAAAGTCGTCGATTAGTTTATTTGACTGATGTAAAAACTGTACCAATAAAAAAAAAAAATTACGTAATTATTTCTTGCTAAATGCATTTGTCATTGCAAGTACGAAGAGTGAGCGCGACGCGACGCGTGCGCAGCCTAATCGTCGCGTAACGGTGGCGAACTGTAAAGCTCGCCACGGACCGCGGGCCGCGTGCTAAATTTGCCGAAACACCGCGATCACTAGCGGGAAAATTTTAAATCACTCTAATTCGTGTCGATGCCCGCCTATAACTGAAAAAAGACAATTATTAAAGTACCCCAAGTAGAAATGGTATTTCTCGTATTGAGTATAGATTCACATTCTAGATGTGGGACAATATCCTGCAAAGGCCGTGAGAGCTTATTAAGTCAAAACCAGTCGGCTTTGAATTAGGGCCGTTCGACATCCGCCAAACTTGGATGGCCCGATGGGCAATAGCATATTTTCATATGAGATCACCGCATGGAAATCGGCATCATGAAATTATGCAAATTGTCAAAATCCTTATAAGTTGTATATAATTTTAACATTGAAATACAACAAAGTTAGGTGTTTTTACTACTGGGTAGTGTTACTGTTTAGTGTATGCGATTGCTGACATTATTAGAACTGTACACTTAAGTAGGTAACTAACTAGTGCCTTGATTAATGAAATATGAACTATCTATCATCCTATTCTCGTTTAATATGGATTTAGTAAATCAGTAGGTAATTAGTTAATACATACTTGTTTTTTTTTTGTAATAATATTGAAACAGGTTAATTAAGAAAGAATATTCAATAAATTATCAAAATTTGAGATTCGTATTCCTAATTTTGTAGTTCTGAGGTGGCATCCAACCAATCTAATTTTAATTACCCCCAAGTTCGCGTGCCGGTTAACATAACAACCGACGCAATACCTTGTACCGCAACAATAAAGAACATGTAGACTTCGATTCAATCATGTCACGCCATGAAACCTATGAGATTTATCCCATTACGGTACCTGTTGATAGATTCTATTCATTCACATGTTTTGTTATTATTAAAAGTTCACGCCTTTATAATCAAAGACTCATGGTAGGGTAAAAAAAAAGGTTTTTTAGATAAAATTGTCAGGTGAATGAATTTAAACTTTTCATTGTTATTAAAATGGGCTGTGAATATTTTTCAAACTCCGGAATTATTTTATTCCTAAAATGAAATTTAAAAAAGGACTACCACCTTGATGTAGTTGTAAAGAAGAATTCAACAAACATAGATTATTATTGAACATTTTTTTATCAAAATAGTAGATTGTTATACAAGAGATGAATCAATTCCAAGGGTGATAGGAATTGATGATTTTTATGCTTTTCATTTCGAATATAATAATAGTAAAAAATACTTAGTAAGAAACACACTTTCGGAATATATTTTATTTTCTTGTCTGCTCGCCACTTCATAAAATCATGTTATGTTTCTAACCGACTTCAAAAAGGAGGAGGTTAACAATTTTTTCGGAATCTTTTTTTTTATTTATGTACCCCGATTACTCGAAGACGCCTAGACCGATTTGGAAAATTATTTTTTACAATGTTTTCCCTATACTTTCTAAAGCTATTCAGATATTTGCTTGGGAGTTAGGGATTAATACTTTAAATATTATAGGACCAATTAGACCGTTAATTGTATTCTTTGATGTAATGATGAAAGGTACGACGCTAATATCCTTATACTAGGTCAGTGATAAAAAATAAGAAACTAAGAATTTAAAAACAACGTTTAAGTACCTACTTACCGCTACGTAGCACTTACTGCCTTATTCATTAATTAAGTCAACTATCCTTGACTGACACCCATCAACGTCGTCTGTTTCATATCAAACTTTAGAACTTCGTCAACTATTCTTCTTTAGACACGCCCACCAGTTAACACTTTGAAATTAATCAAATATTTAACTGATACAGTGCTACCTGCCATACCCATCTGATACCAAGTCATTTGTGATTCCTGAGTGAAAGCAACGGTATAAAGATGTCAGACTCGACTATCCAAGAAGCGAAACGTGAAATTGATAAATCTCTAATCCTCAGCACATTTTGTATGCGTCGCATTGGCCTCTCCTTCGAGGATCCCTCGAATGCATCCTCTTACGTGCTCCAAAAACTCATGTTCATAGTATCTGTCTGCAGTATCTGTTACCACGTTTTTAGTGAAATCGCCTACATAGGGCTTACTTTGTCTAATGCACCACGAGTAGAAGAAGTTGTACCACTTTTTCATACTTTTGGGTACGGTGCTTTGAGTAAGTAAATCGCTTTAGCTATCCTATTCCTAAAAAAAATAGTTTTATTATTATTATCAGCTTAAATATTTACCCTCATTGTTAAACATTGTTGTAGGTACGTCGTGAATACCTACAGCAGTGAGATACATTTTATATTTTCGGTTTGAACCAACAAAAAAAATCATTCCCTAGCATGGGTTTTTTCTTAATTAAATATATTAATTGCAGGTATTGCAAAAGTATTTGTATTATGGTATAAGAAAGATGTGTTTCGCCAACTTCTTAACGAATTGGCAGGTATTTGGCCAATGCCTCCACTCGACGAAGAAGCACAAGGCATTAAAGACAAGAGCATTGCTGCCTTACGGATCGCACATCAATGTAATAATCAATCCAAATACTAGGTACCACTAGATGGAACAAGTGCACGATCAACCTAACGTACTTAACTATATCTTTTTGACTGGGAAGGAATTGATTAAACCAAACAATAATAAACATATTTCAATGTACAATAACGATGATTGATCAATTTGATCATGCCATAAATTTGCAAGTCATAAATATGTTTTTAAAGATATTCCTAACATTTCAATTATAAATAACAATATATTTGCAGGGTATTTTGCAGTGAATGTGGCAGGAGTATGGTTCTACAATTTGACTCCGATAATGATCTACTTTTATCACATGTGGCAGCAGCAGAATGATAAAATTGGCTACGTTTGGGTTTCCTGGTATCCGTTCGATAAGCAAAAACCTATCGCTCACGTTGCGGTATATCTCTTTGAAATATTTGCAGGTAAACTGTTACTAATAAATTTCAAAATTCTGTTCATATGAATATGTCAATGGGTTAAAATGATACTCATACCTAGTAGGTTATCATGATACCATCACTATTTTAACTCAAACACTTAATGTTAGACTTTCACAAAATATTTCTTTTTAAGTCTTCTTAGGTATTAAATTAAATGAGTGCAAAGTAATAAACACAAGTATTTCCGTGAGCTAAATGTTCCTCTTATTGACATAGAGAGAGCGAAAGTTTTGATGATATAGCATCAACTTGGACGACTATTATCACGTTGAGAGTAACACTATACTTTGGACGTAGTGAGTAGCAATTAATCCATTTTAAATATTTGATTGTAAGGCTCATAAGGTCCCAAAAAAAATAAGGCACTGATACAATAATTACGATTGCATGATGGACTCAAAACAAATATAATGCCAATGAAAGTGGCAGGTTTCTATTCTTCTTTATTACTAAGAACTTTTTTATACTAGTGTTTGATTACAATCGCTCCATGGAAAATAATGATATAAATAAACGTCTATGATAAAATATGGTAACTATGTAGACTTAATAAGAGAAGTGACTTTTAAGTGTAGGGAACACAGATGCTTGGGGACAGCATTACCTATCTACCACCGCGCTATGGTTTCCTCGCGATGTTTTCATTCATCGAAATTGAGCTTTCGTTTCATTATTCTCTGGATTCGAATCCACGGTGTTCGATACGGCATATAACAGTACCATACTATAAATAAATTAGGTAGGTACTTATAATAAATTAAAAATATTTACTTTTCTCTTTATAGGTCAAACCTGCGTTTGGATAATGGTGTGTACAGACCTGCTATTTTCAGGCATGGCCAGCCACATTGGTCTGTTGCTGAGACTCCTACAGAGAAGATTGCAGTCATTCGCTACGACTAAACAGACTGACGACGAAAACTACCAAGAGATATTAGCAAATATTAAATTGCATCAACGACTCATTATGTAAATATTTTTTAAAGGATTCTTTATAGCTTCGGAGTCAACAATTCTGAACAAGACAAATATATATTTTATATTCCTCTAGTTTTATACCCTTTAATAGATTAAAAGTACCTTCGGGGATAATGTAGCTTCCTATTAGGGAAATATTTTTTCTAATCAGACTCGTAACTCCTGAGATTAGAGCGTTCCAACAAACACAAAAAAAAACTCTTCAGCTTTATTATTAGTGCTAAATATAGAATATGTATTATAATTAATAAACCGCGTTCAAATCACCGGTTCTCAAACAGCTGGCGACATTACCTCGTTGAATTGCGATTGCGAGCCTAATGATACACTGACCGAGGTAAGCGCCAGCAATATTAATTAGGTATATTCAATTACTATTAACTAATTTCATTTCAAAACCTGAGGAACATTAGTCGATAAAGCAAGATTTTACTATCCTAATAAGTACCTAAGTACGACTACATAAGTTCGTTTAATTACATCTAATTACATAGGTACCTATATTTGTTACAGTTACTGCAATGACTTAGGAGATGCATTTTCACTATCGAACCTAGTGAATATTGTAATGAGTTCTATAAACATTTGCTGTGTCGTATTCGTTATCGTGGTATGTATTTTTAGGGTTCCGTACACGAAGGGTTCAAACTGAGCCCTGTTGCTGTTAGTGATAGCTCACGTGTCCAGCAGCCGTTTGTTTTATTTTCAGAAACATTTATTTTCTATTTAATAAAATATAGACGTTTTCTTTTTTTCCAGCTGTTGGAACCTTTTATGGCCATTAGTAATAAATTATTTTTAGGGTCAGCCTTGATTCAAATTGGAATGCTATGTTGGTATGCGGATGATATTTTTCATGCGGTACGAGTATTTCTATATTCATAGTTTTTATTTCTTAGATAATAATAATATTTTAGTATACCTGAAATGACAGTCAACCCAAAAAGTTACACATTTTATTTTGTAATAATTCAGAATGCAGATGTAGCAGCAGCGGCCTACAATAGTGGATGGTATAACACTAATCCTCGATGTCGACGTGCCTTACTATTCCTTATTAAAAGGTAAAAATATCACGTACTATATTACTCCCGCCACACGGTTTAAAGAGTGTTCACGTTAACCAGAATAAAAACGAGAACTATTTTTTATACCTGGTTATGGTCTAAACTTTGTTGTCTTGATTTCAAAAGCATCCTCAAAATAAGAAATATAAATTAACTGATGATACGTAGTAAGCATAGAATGTAATACTTAGGTTAATTAATTAACGAACAACTTTATTGGACTTTTTCAGAGCCCAGAAGCCTATCGCATTTACCGCAATGAATTTTACAAACATCTCTCTTGTTACATATTCTGCGGTAAGTTATGAATATAACGAAACGATATAATATGGTGAATGTGTATGTATTTCATGGTTTAGATATAATCCGTTAATGCACCTTTACACTTATTTATTTCTGTTGCAGATCCTGACACGATCTTATTCCTATTTTGCTCTTCTATACACGATGTATAGTGAAAATTAATACCAAAAACTATTACTTTCTATTATTTTTATGGAAATAAACTTAGTATGATGTAGAAACGCCAGACGTGGTCCCATGAATTATTTAATGTCGTACACACTTAGTATATTTAACTTCTTTTATCGAAATTGACACAGCTTTTTATTAATATAAATTATTGTTCTTATTATAAGTAATACCTACAGTATTAAGTAACATATTATTATGATATTTTAATGAATTTTATTAGTGTTTATATCTTACCTACTTACTACCTCATTAACTCTACACATGACAGATTGTGAAAATTGACAATCTATTGAAGTAAAGAAGTCATTTTGGAAGTCATAAATAAAATACCTATATTATTTTGATGCTTAAAACTGAGCTTAAAACTGTAGCTGTAATAGCGGTATTTAGGTTCCAAAATATTTTTAAAAAAAAACTATTTTACTATGCAAGATATTGGACTCATTTAGGTACCTACTCTAACTATGGAATCGTAATATTTTATTGATCTGAAGGAATCGTAATTGTTTATAATTTGCAAAATGCTTACCCATTGATATATTAGAGCTTACGATTTCCATTCAACTTACTGGAGAATAAGGAAATTTGGATAACCAATATCGGATCAACTAAACTATAGGTGACTCATCATCAGTGGGCAGACAAACACGTCTGACCTTATTTACAAAATAATGTTTCGTCGTGATAGAATGACGTCTTCAATATCAACCTTAACAGATTCGATTGAATATCAAACTTTACCATGTATCAAAGAACAAGGTAATGAAATTGTAACGAAGACTGAGAAACAGAGTCAGCTGCCTGTAAAACGAACTAAACCAAAGATTGACACAACTAAACAAAATCCAAGTATCACCGTTCTGAAAGCAGCTACCAAAACCTTAATAGAAGATCAGTCTGAGATGACTGTATCTTCTAATATATTGTTACTAGCTAAATCACACAGAGATCCAAGTACATCTTATATGATGAAACCAAATCAGATTAAGGATAAAGGAAACTTTTATCGTGCCTCTGTAAACTATGACAGACTAGAATCGGTAAATATTTACATTGGAGTTATTTGGTCTTTTACATAATTGAAATAATAGCATTAAAACAAGCTGTTCTATTTATAGTCTGAAGAGGAAATAAACAATTACAAATATGAAGACAAACAAATAATTTATCTACCAAAATTGCAATCAATAGAAAAAATGTTTTTGGAACTAGTTGCAGATAACAATTTTGACTCAGTTACAAAACATTTGGAGGATCATCCGAACATTAATATAAACTGCACCAACTTTCAGGTCTAAAATGTGTTAATAATATTATGAATAAAATGTAGCATATAAGTATCGATAACCCGCGAATTTTTTCGCCTTATGTAGGGCGTATCGGCACTCCACATTGCCGTACGTAACAGATCCGAAGCAATGGTGGAATTTCTCTTGAAGCATCTGAATATAGAAATTGGTGACACAGTATTGCATGCCGTACGAGATAACAGTATTAAAATTTTGGGTAATAAGATTTTTTGCTGCTTTCGCTTTTGTACCATTTACAATTAAATTATGAATAAAGGTGTCTGTTTCTTTCAGTGATGTTATTGGAAGCTCGGAAAAAAGCTTCTCCTGGATTAGAATTTGCTGGAGCGACTCAATCGGCTGATTTTCCGTCTTTTGTAACGCCATTGATACTTGCAGCTCAGTCGGGTCACTACGAAATCGTGACGCTGCTTGTCGCCCGCGGTCATTCTATCACTCGGCCACACTTACCCGACTGTGCTTGTGTCGCTTGCATGTTAGTCATTTTATTAATATACCTTATTTAGATATTTGCCTAGTTTAGGCACCAGTCTCCCTTATTATATGGTTTACCTAAATAAATATGTGGTGAGAAAATAAACAAATTTATTATTATATTTTCTCCCAATTTAGAATTTATACCTACATCAGACAGAAGACTGTTTATGCGATGCAACACCCTATTTAACCTCCTTAATGTAGGCTTAATACTATCACAACCACCACTTATTTTCAAAATAAAAAATTAGGTTGTCATAATGTGATCGCAAATGAGAAGCTTAACATGATCATAAGTTAAGATCTAACTTATGATTCATAAGTGATATGAAAAAAACATTTAATTTAATTAGTTTGTTGCATGATAACAAAAAGACAAAATGTGTGAATGTAACGTTAGCAGTGATTTTTTATTATCTGCAATTTAACCGCATCTACTGTCATTCTATACACCTACGCGAATGAAATTCCTTCGTTCCAACTACCTAGCTATACGTAATCTGACTAACAGTTTTATTGCTGTTACTAATGTTAAAATGTCTTCTTTTCTAAGAAATAGTCTGATGAGTGACGATCCCCTGCACGCAAGCAGTGCCAGACTCGCTGTGTATTGGGCGATATCATCGCCTGCTTACATGGTCC
Source organism: Tethea ocularis (assembly GCA_963555595.1). Taxonomy (NCBI): domain Eukaryota; kingdom Metazoa; phylum Arthropoda; class Insecta; order Lepidoptera; family Drepanidae; genus Tethea; species Tethea ocularis. Next base: position 8,384,489 of record OY741960.1, on the reverse strand, counting down.
ACGTGACCTCGGACCCGATCCTGAACGCGTTTCGTCTGGCTGAAGAATTGGCTGCCAACGCTGCAGCTTATAGACAACTGTCTGCAGAATACTTGCAACTTAAGGATAATGTTAGCGCATTTGCTGTGGATCTTATAGGTATAAAATATTACATATATATTAAGGGAATAATACCTAAGCGAGCAAGTATAATTTACTTAGATATTTTTAGGTTATTGTCGAACATCAGAAGAAGTAGAGTTGATACTGAAACAAACGAAAGGATGTCGCGGGCGACGACACTTCGTATTACCTCGCCTGCTGATGGCTGTCGACTATAAACAAAAGGAATTTGTAGCACATCCTAATACGCAACAGGTATTTTTTTTACAAAATATCTTTTTAGGGTTCCCTTATAAGATCACTCGTGTGTCTGTCCGTTCGTCTGTCACAGCCTACCTATTTGCTCTGAAATTCCTGGGCCAATTGAGTTGAACTTTGGTAATGTTAGTCGGTGACCTAAACACGAACGTGTTACGTAAATAAATGAATTTTAAACATGGTGTCCACTTTTGGAGGTAAATTAGAAAATGTAGAAATAAGTTCTATATCATGTGATTTGTGTCACCTAAAATAAAAGGTTCGTTGTGAGAGTCAGGCGAAAATTCTCTCCCTTTTCTCCAAAACTATTGGACTTAAAATTTTTAAAAAATACAGAAAATAATTCTTTACCTATAGATTACAGGAAAATTATATATAACAAGTCTATGGTATTTCCACTCGCGCGTTGCCGACCCTCGCCCCTCGCCAATGAGCTCTGGCTTACTCACGCGTAAGATTTTAGCTGCGATATTCTGTAAGGTGGAGGTACTTCTCCGGTCCCCTGCTCTTAATACTGCTCAATAATAACGAAGATAATTATTTTTTTTAAAATACGTTTCCGTCTGATCACACCACAAATTAGCAATATTCAGCCAAACTATATTTGATTGAATTAAGAATGTTTAAAAATAACAGTATTTTTAATAATATTTTTGGCACATCGTTTGCCACTGATTTAATTTATGAAGAACCAAGCCCAAATTTTAAGAGTCGCTGAGCAACTATTATATACATTAACATTCTATTAAGCGGTCGTTAACTATTTAGAATAATAATGTCATTGAAATAAAATAACTGTCTTTTATTTCTGGACATGATCAAAATGACTCGTCATATTGCATTTTTAGGTGCTAGAATCTTATTGGATAGGCGAATGGTACGAATGGCGAAGAAAACCTTCAAGCACAAAGGCTTTCATTATTTTTACCAGGATTTTCACTATGCCTTTTATACTTTTAATGTGCATGGTAAGTATGTACAAAACCTTCTTATACTTTTATTATCACTGAAAATAGTTACAAATTTTGTTAAAATAATTATAGTCTAACAAATGTCTCAATATATATGTGATTTTCCTGTATTCCCGTGGGGCCATGAAAATAAAACTATCTAAGACCATATTTGGACATAGTAACAGCATCGTTCACTGGATCATAGGGTCGCCGGTCGTCATCGTAACCAATAAAACCAGGTTCCGTGACTTAAGTGCTTTATTCATAAAGTTGAGTCGAAGAGTCGTAGTAAGCTATGGCTTTACAAGTTTACACGAGAGATGTATATATGTGGACGTGTAGACTGAGCTCAAGTTGAGTTAGTATCTCATTAGAGTGTTTGCAGATAGCGCCGCGGCATTGGCTCGTTAGACACTGGCAGATACCGTTGAACAAACTGATTACTCATGCTGCTGCGTACTTCGTATTCCTTGCCCTGGTCTTCTACATCTCCAATCAAGATAAAACCGGACAGAAACGCGGACCGCCAAACACAGGTTCGCGCTTTATTCGCTCTTGAATAACAGAGATGAGATGCATTGTAAAGATTATCAGTTATTAATTGTGCACGACACGCAGAACATTATGGTTATCTTTAATGTGGTAGGTAGGTATATTATTTTAGTTATCTTCGTAGGTCTGAATTTCATGAATGCAATTATATAATTCAGTGTATTTCTTTTTAATTTATTTCAACCTATAAGTATCTAAGCTACCTAATAATTAACTTAAAAAATCCTTAGATGTCTTTGTATATAACTAGCTTTCGCCCAGCGGTTTCACCCGCATTAGAGTTCATGAACACCCCGTACTCAATTTAACCAACCAAATAATATGTACGTCAATTTGTCCGTTAGTATTCTCATACCTCGAGAACCACAGTACAGATTATGAAGCGCTTTTCAAAGATAGGTATCCTCTTAGGTTCAGGTTCCTAGATGAAGGTTTTAGGCTATTTAATCATATAAATCCAGGGACAGGTATAGTTCTGTGACGATTGAATGCTATATAAATATACCTATTATGCATGTGGAGTTCAGTTTTCACGTTTAAATACTTGTCAAAAATTACAATCCATTATTAGGCATACATAAGTTTTTGTTACGTTAAAAAAAACAGTCAAAGGTTCAGAGCCATACAGCCTTCTTATTATTTTTTATTTTTGTAGGTATATAGAATTTTTATGTTTGATATTTTTTTTTATAAGTTTCGAATGGTATGCAATGCAGGAGTTTTTCTTTCTTCTTTCTTTCTAAACGTTCAAACAGTGTGTAATGAAAATTGGCAGAGAGGTAGACCCGTGAGATAAGAAGGTAGGTATTTTTATCCCAGAACTTGTGAGAAACTAAGGACAGCTTCTTAAATGATTGTCTCAATGATACAATACAGATTGATGCAAAATTGTCAAGAACTCCCAACATAAACCTATCTATAATTTATCTATACTAATAATAATCTATATATCTATTTATCTAAACTATAATGAAACTGAAGAGTTTTTGTTTGTTTGTATGAACGCGCTAATCTTTGGATCTACCAGTCGGATTTGGAAAAATATTTTTGCAATTGAAAACCTGAAAAAAAAATATGTGAAGAATGTCCCAGGATATTTATTTATTTTTGTATAGCACGGGCGATGCGACGCGGCGCCCGATGTAACCCGAGCAATACCGAAAAGAACCGAACTATGCACGACTTCACCGACATGAAGTCCTATACGTAATTTGTTTGATGATAATTGCTTTAACGTTAAATATTATATACGGATTTCATAGAAACAAATACTACTTAAGAAGGTCCTAATTATTTCAAAATTGGTTTTGAGTTTATTTTTACTAAATTTGTTTTTTTTATTTCTTGGGTGAAAACTTAATCTATCTATATAGTAATTGCTTCGACTGTCGAACAGAGCAGACGTGTTCATTTATTCACATAAAATTTCGTAAATTACTACCACGTAAAAAGAAACCTTAAAATCAGTGTCTAAAAAGTTATACTCCAAGAAACTGAGTGACTTAGTTGCGACGAATTGGTTCCAAGCAGCATAGACGTGCCGCCCCCACCTCACCTCGGGTAAAAGAAACAGTTGCATTTTTTTCTATATTCGCACCTGCGCACCGTCCGACATTGCCCGAAAGTAACATAAACAAAGGCGCCATGAGTGTTCGCCGATCGCCACAGAATACGGACAAACCAGTAGGTCAAAGTGGTTTCTACTCACAACCAGATTTGTCTAGATCCGATGAGTACGAGACTGAAAATCAAGTTACTTTTCGGAAGAGAAAACAGCGAGAATGTGACTGTGAGTGTGGGCTGGTATTGAGCGCGCTCAGCAGCTTTCGTTCAGATATGATAGCCGTATTGGAAGCTAATCTAAAACCGATGCGCGATGATATTTCAGAAATGAAATGTCAGATGGCTGACATGAAAACCTCCACAGAAATATTGTTGGCCGAACACAATAGCATGAAAGCTGAAATATTGCAGCTGAGAGAAACTACCAACGCTACGGAATCAAAAATCTCAACTATAGAAACTGAAATTGAGAAACTTAAAAATGCACCACAAGTTCCATCTACTTCTATGCCTCAAATAATTGAGAACGAAAAAATTATTCGTGAAATGCAGGAAAGAGCCTACAGAAGCAAAAATGTTATTGTCGTTGGCCTTACAGAATCAACCAACGCAGACGACGCTATACGCCGAGCAGAAGATTTAAGGTCTATACAGGCGATCATTCAGGAGTCCCTAGCTGTAAATGCCAAAATTATCAAGGTTACACGCCTAGGTAGACTCTTCACAGGCAAGGCGCGTCCTCTTAAAGTGTGTTTAGAGAGCTCTGAAGAAGCTAAGGAAATACTAAAAAATAAAAATAAACTTACAGACAACATCCGAATGTATCACGACCAAACCCCAACTGAAAAAATATTTCTCAAAGAACTCAGTCAAGAGGTAGCTCGTCGCAAGGAAAATGGGGAAAAGAATATCTCTATTAAGTATATCAAAGGGACGCCGAAAATAGTACAAGCTCACACACTATCAAAAAACTCATCCAATTAACATCGCCTAATTCTAACAATGATTTAAATGAAACGAATACCTACCAATTATGTCACACCTATCAAAACTTACAGAACTCAAAATCTTGCCTCAACTTCCTTTACGCTAATGTGCGTAGTATCCGTAAAGAAGGAAAATTTGATGATCTACAATGTGCCATACGATCCATTGATAGCACCGTTCACTTAATTTTATTAACAGAAAACTGGATAAATACTAACGAAGAAGCTGAAAGTTTTCACCTACCCAATTATACACACTACTATAACATTAGAACAGACTCAAGGGGTGGTGGTGTCTCCATATACGCCCATAACGACTTAAACCACAGCCTTGAAGAAGAAACATACATCGGGGGAATTAACTATCTCTGGATCTATCTTGAAAAGTATGCACTTAGTATAGGAGTAGTCTACAATCCTGATTCAACAAAACACATGAAAGCATTCTTAGAAGCATATTCAACCCAATTACTTCAAAAAAGAAGAGCCATTGTTTTTGGAGATTTTAATGTCGACCTTCTCTCAACAAACACAAACAGAAAAAAATATCAAGATATGCTTCGAGAATCGGGATACGAGATCATCAATAATATTAATGCAGATTACTGTACACGAGAAACAAAGACGACTAAAACAATAATTGACCATGTTTGCTCGAACTTAAAGGATAAGTGTTTCCATATGGCAATTGTGGAGTCTCCTATGTCAGACCATAAACAGATCTATTTATCAATGAAAAAATATAAGCCTCCGCCCAAGAAAGGAGTCCAATATGAAGCAGTTGACTATGAGAAATTATACATATCGTTAAAAAATGCAACCTATGACCATATGAACAATAACTATGTGAACCTAGAAAACTTTATTAAATATGGTATCCGTGAGAGCAAAACAATTAAAACAAAGATACAGAATCTGCCCCAACAAGATTGGATATCAAGAAATATAACGACTAAGATCAAAACACGAAATGAAATTTGGTATAGACTAAAACAGAACCCTAACGACGAAAATTTGAAGGCAACATTTATTTTAGAAAGAAATAATACTTCTCATGCAATACGAACCTCTAAGAACAAATTTTACTACGACGAATTTACGAAACACACAGGAGATCCAAAGAAAATGTGGAATCTAATAAATACTTTATCAAGGAACAAGATAAAAACACCTAATACCCCCCCAAAGCTGATCACTGAAACTGGACTTATTAGCAATGGTAATGAGGTGTGTGAATCTTTTAACCACTTTTTTTCAACTATCGGTTCAACTCTTGCCAAAAACATAATAAACACACCACACAACAGTACCACGGTACACCCTACATACACATACAATAGTAAACTTACTAATTTTGACCCGTGTGCAAAAGAAGAAATATATAAAATAATTCGTAATCTCGACTCAAACTGCAGTGTAGGCATAGACGGCATCACTACAAAAGTTCTGAAATGTGTAAATAGCCTTGTAGTGGACAATCTGACTGACTGCATCAACAACAATCTTGCTCTTGGAACTTTCCCCGATGCTCTTAAGGTAGCTAAAGTCACTCCAGTTTATAAATCCGGAACTAAAACTGACCCTAGCAACTATCGACCGATTTCTGTGCTACCAGTTATTTCAAAAATTATAGAAAAGGTTATCTACTCGCGCCTTGACAAGTACCTCACATCAATAAATTTTCTTTTTGACAGACAATACGGTTTTCGAAAACAATCTAACACACTTTCAGCTACAGCAGATCTAATTACTAAAATCCAAACTAATATCGATCAAAAAAAGTTGGCTCTGGGAGTATTCATTGACCTTAAAAAGGCTTTCGATACCGTTAGCCACACAGTCTTACTACAGAAACTTAATAACATTGGTATTTCAGGAGTGGCTTTAAAAATGTTTGAATCCTACTTGACAAACAGATTCCAAGTCGTTAAAATAGGTGACAACTACAGTCAAAAACATAAAATATCGTTCGGGGTACCTCAGGGCTCCATACTTGGACCGTTGTTATTCCTCATTTACATTAATTCGATCCATGAACTAGCACTATACGGACATGTTTCACTTTATGCAGATGACACATGTCTCTTTTATTTCGGGAATTGCATTACTGAGATAACAAATAATGCACAAGAAGATTTAAACAAACTGCTAAACTGGTTTAAAAGTAATCTCCTCACTATTAACACTGCCAAAACATCCTACGTTATTTTTACGTCCAAAAACAAAAAAGTACCTCCTCATTCCCCTCTCTCAATTGATGGCCAAAATCTTCAACAGAAGGAGTCTGAGAAATACTTGGGAATAAGATTAGACTGTCAGTTAAACTGGAAAATACAAATTGAATACATCAGGTCAAAACTTTCATCTCTACTAGGTTCATTACATAACATTGTACGCTGCCTACCGCATCGAGTCCGTCAGACTATCTATAACTCCTTAGTAAAGCCACATCTGTTATACCTTATCGAAATTTGGGGGAGTGCTCCAAAGACCAACTTAAAGGATTTGCAAATCACACAAAATAAAATAATCAAAATGTTATTCCGATACAAGTATCTAACACCTACTACTAAAATATACAAAGAAACAAAAATAATGAATGTTAAACAACTTTACACGTACTGCATCTGTATACTAATAAGAAAAATATTGAATAAAACCATACACTCACAAATACATCTTATCAAAGTCCACCAGATACATAATAGAAGCAGCCGTAGAAAAGATCACATAATTCTACCACGTGTGCGAACTAACCTTGGAAAGAGATCCATTGTCTTTGAAGGTGTACAGATTTATAACAAATTGCCTAGGGAAGTTAAAAATGCTGAAACGTTTGGTTCTTTTAAAAATAAACTAAAATCACATGTACTTAACAACATAACATTAACATTATTAATGGAATAATGTATCATATATATATTTATATGTCCATAATCACAGCAAGAATATATACAAAATAAAATAAACATTTCATCAGTTAATTAAGAATTTAATGTTCAAAAATTCAATTCGTTCAAAAAAAAAAAAAAAAAATGTATATATATATAAGAAAAAAACAGCACACGAACCTCCACACTATTATAATATACACTTATATCTATTTTTATTAGCATTAATTTTTAAGACGTCTGTTCACAATATTAGTTGTAACTTACTTACTGGATCTACCTACACTGTGACCCACTAGCATTGTTTACATTAGAGATACCCGACAAAATATTCTGCATGTCTTTTGCGGGTAGGTAGTCTCCAAACAGTTCGTTAAACTTTTATAATATTTTTTTTTTTTTTTTTTGTGAATCACCGACAATTTCATGTTTTGTTTGTTTTCGAAGCCATAAAATTTGTATTATTTAAGATAGTTTCTCATATAAGTGAAATGTAAATTTCTTTTGAGAAAATAAATATTCTTTAACCATAACTTAATCTATCTATAGGTAGTAATAATAAATCTGAAGAGTTTGTTTGAACGCGCTAATCTCCGGAGTTATTGGTCCGATTCGAAAAATTGTTTCACTGATGGGAAGCTACATTATCCCCGAAGGTTATAAGCTACTTATAAACCCGCGAACGAAACCGCGGGGAACAGCTAGTTATTTTATATAAACTAAATGCTAAGTATTATAATTTTAGATCACTTGTTTGAGATATTGAAGAAAATTTAAAGCTTTGTTACTTTATTTTGGCATGAAAGTTGAACAATACCGTGAGTGGAAGGGTTCTTAGTTTGCTATAAACAATGCTTACTATATGATAGCTTAAATTCATAAAATATGGTACTTATATGAATAGAGTAGCTTTATACAGTCTGATAAACTTTTTTAAAAAATCATATAAATATCTATGAATAAAATTTTGAATAATTTTGATTTCTATGTTGTTACATTTGTGTTAATTAGTCTATATTCAAAATTTTTGATCTTTTGCTCAAGTAATTGCAAAAATATTAAAGGGCAAAAATGGAATATTTCACCCTCTATAACATTGCATTGCTAAATAGTATTACAAAATGCTTTAGGATTCTTATAGTTCTCGCTATGGGTAGCTTATAACCAGAAATTCGTGGTTCTTAAATCAATAGGAAAAGCGTTATACAGGTTGATGAAAAAAAATTAAAAAGGTCATAAAATTGTCTATGATTAAAAAGTTTATAATTATTAATGTGCATGTTGTTACAATTATGTTACATGGTCTACAACCAAAATTTTAGATCCCTAGCTCAAGTAATTGCAAAAATATTAAGGGCCCAAAATACAATTTTCCATCCTCTATAACATTTCATTGTTAAATAGGATTCCAAAATGCTTTAGGATTCTTATAGTGCTTGATATAGATAGCTTATTTCCAAAAAAACATGCATCTCAGTTGATTAGTTCTTGCGTTATACAGGTTGATAAAAAAAAAAAAAAAAGGTCATAAAATTGTCTATGATCATTTTTTTTTAAATTATTGATTTGCATGTTGTTACATTTATGTTACATGGTCTACATTTAAATTTTTGGAATCCTAGCTTAAGTAATTGCAAAAATATTAAGGAGCAAAAATAAAATTTTCCACCCTCTCTAACATTTCATTACTAAATAGTATTGCATAATGCTTATGGATTCTTATAGTGCTTGCTAAGGGTAGCTTATTTCCAAAAAATCATGCTTCTAAGTTGAATAGTTCTTGCGTTATTCAGGTTGATAGAAAATAATTTAAGGTTTCATAAAATTTACAACTATGAAAAATTTGAGAAACACTGGATTTAATATTATTCCGATTGTATTGATTAGTTAATATTTCAAATTTGAGGTCCCTAGCTTTAGCCATTACAAAAATATTAAGGAGCAAAAATTTGATATTTCACCCTTTATAACTTTATGCTGCATGAAAAATTTGAGAAACTTTATAGTACATTTCAAAACAAATACTATAGAAAGCTTATATTCTAAAAATCAAGCTTCTGCTATGAATATTAACTGAGAAAAATAGGATGCTAAAAGTAAATTTTCGAAATTTTTACTTTGTCTATGGGCAAAACTTTGACAAACACCGAGTTGAAATTTGTAGTATTTGTATAGGATAACTTGTATACGAAATTTCATTTTCCTATCTTCAGCCGTTACAGAGATATAAGTGTTTGAAAAACGCATAATTTCCATCGGTAATAACTACCTCCAAGAAAAAAAGTTTGAGAAACGCCGAAAATACATTTTAGCAGTATTATTAAACTACCTACACTATAAATTTTGAGTTTGTAGCATTCAAACTCACAAAGTTATCAAGGTTTAACGGAAATAAAGCAAATCCCTTATTTTTTTTAATTTTCCTCCCATAGACAAAAGTTTGAGAAACGCTCGCACCCATATCTAATATTTTTTACTGAAAAAGCTACATTAAAAATTTCAGCCTTCTAGACCGTAAGGTTCCAGATATATTAAGATTCTTAAAATCGCACAAAGGGCCCGTTTCCACCGGTGCGGAAAGGAATTTCGAAAAATCGCTTCTTAAATGGGGTCTACGTGACAAAATCTATGCACATGCCAAATTTCACATTAATCGGTTCAGCGGTGTGGGCAGGGGGATGTTTACCCAAAAAACCGCTACTCTTTTATATAATAGATTAATAAATAAAATAAAACAAAAATAGGAACAATATGAAAAAAAAAAATTATAGTATTTGCATTCCTCATGGAATCCTTATTGAAAATAAGAAACTTACTTTATTATCAGGCGCAGAAGCTCTGCTAGTCCTCTATGTATGCGGCTACAGTTGGTCCGCAGTGCGCATGTGCGTGATGCAAGGTCCTCGAAGATATTTCACGGTCATGTGGAACTGGGCCGAGATTATTATGCTTGGACTCTTCGCATTAACTTTTGCATTCTGGATCGCCGCTGCTATCGATGTCGCTACTAATGATAGAGAAGATCTGGGCAAGTGGTTATTGCCTTACATTTAGATAATTAACTAATACCCACTCTAAATATGTATATAACCATAAATATCATCTATGTAGATACTAACTCTAGTTTTATCTATCTAGTTTTATCTCAATTATAATAACAGCATTGAGTATACATAGTTAGTGACAGAGAAATTCCATCTTCCTTTATTAAATAGGTATCTAATGTTGGTAGATGTGCCTTTTATATTTTGACCTTTATCATAAAGACCAATAATCAAAAATAATAACACTTTGGTATTTCATAGAGCGTAAATATTGGAACCAATATGACCCAACATTGGTGGCTGAGGGCACGTTCTGCTTGGCAACGATATTTGCTTACTTCCGCCTGATGTACTTGTGCCAACTCAACTACCATCTAGGACCACTGCAGGTATGGAAATTAACTCTAATACCGCATTACTATCACGTAAGATTGACCTCGTTAGAGAACATTGTGGGCTTATAAAACATTCAATTGTTTATACATACAGGTATAGGTATCTGGGAACTGTGTAAATAATAACTTTTCATGTAAGTATCTGCCTGTGAACTGTCTCCAGGTTCCTGGAGCCGAATGTAGCTCACTGCAACTTTGTTGCAATCAGTTTCAATTTGAAATCTATTCAAAATAACGGTTTTCTAATTACTTTTTACGTATGCAAACAATGCATCATTACCGATGAAACCATTTTCGACATTGTTACATTTAATTAGGTACCTAAAGCTTATTTCAAATTGAAATTGTACGCAATGTAGGTTTCAGATTAAATACAAAAGTATTACATCAAACCAATCTTTAGAATGCGCTACATCCACTCGTAAGCTAAGCTAATATTTTTTATTCATCCTTTGTGTCCACTTGTACAGGTGTCTTTAGGGAAAATGACTATAGATATTTATAAATACATTATTGTGTTCGCTATTATAATTAGCGCTTTCGCCGCTGGGCTGTCACGCTTCTATCAATATTATAACGGAATGGTATATGAAGATGTATTTGGAATGAAGACAGTTCAGGTAAACCTCATTATAAATTAGTCAAATATCAACTGATCACTGTAAATCAGTAGTTGTAGTTACATAGTTCTATGGAAAATATTCTTGTCGTTAAAATTTTAAAGTCGAATAAAACAGTAAAAAGAAAATTATCTTGGAATTGATTTAGATCCAATTTCCACTAGAGAACTAACTTATAATGCGAACTTTCTACGAGGCACAATATTAAGTTTAGATAATGAAAAATTAAAAATAAAACAATTTTAAATGGTTCCAGTAGTTCAGTGGCCCGGTATATATGATATTGTGTATATATGTGTATATACATATATAGAACTTCAAGTTATTTTGTCCAGTTTGACAACCATCGTCTACGCCTTGCACAGACAAACCTACGCAAAAACATTTTCATTTTTGTTGTTTTAGGAATGATGACCCTAGCTTGAACTGGTTGAAAAAGTACCATAATAAAATTGTTTTATAGTGAAACATATGGCCTTTTTTATGGCCTAGTAGGCGTTAGTAGTGTAATTCAAATGCAGTTGTAGGCACCCGCATTTATTAGATATGTCGACCTACCTATGAACAGGTCAAGATCAAACAAGATAGAAAAGTTTGTTGTAATATAATTTTTTAACAACCTGTAGGTATTTACCGCCCAATTTCTATTAGATAGTTTAGGTTTTAGTATCCTAATTAAACGTAATACATAGCCAAAGCAATTAGTTGTAATGTAGGTACCTACTCGCCATACAATATTAAGTCTTACAATAGGTAATCAGTTAACATTGTCTGCAATTCATTTCACGGATCACTGGAAGTTAAAATGAAGGAAATACTGTTATGACAACAAAAAAAAGAACATATATACTCCTAAAAATACAAAGACACATATATATATTTATATAAAGGTAGGTACCTACTATATCTGTAGTCCAATAGAAAATCAATGCTAAATTGTATGAACATCTAATTACATTAAGTACTAACGACTGAATATTTAGGTACAGCTTTGTTTGAAGATAGACTAGTCTAACGTAGGTAGGTAATTCTCAGAAGAGGATATGACTACATTAATTCCTACTTATGGTATTTTATGCGCTACCTAAGTATGTCGTCTGGCTTACTTACGGCTAAACTATACAAACATTTTGTTATTCTTTGCTAATACTTAGGTATCAATGATAATTTAGAATAATGTGTAGTTTTCTTAAGGTATCATCATTCACGAGTCTAAGCGATACATTGAACACCTTGTTTTGGGCCTTATTTTGTATGGCACCACTGGAAAGCGCCGATGTTGTACTAGAGAATACAAGAGACCCGAAAACTCACGATAAAAGTTTAGAAAATCGACACGGATACACGGAGCGTGTCGGATACTTTTGCTTTGGATGTAAGTTAGATAGATACTACGAGTATAATGTCACGTTATCTTCGACCATATCATCTCTGATCATGATGGATTGTGCTCAAACTGGCCTATATAGGTATACTTAGTAAAAAATAACTCTTATTCTTAATGATTATCTATAGTTAGTGATAATGGATTTATTTTCACTTTTCAAAAAGAAACCGGCTCAAAACTACAGCTGCTAAAATGTACCTACTACACTAGGTAGGCAATTATTCCAACGTAAGTGCTTCGGAATCTTCTTCGGAATAGATGAATGTATGGAATGTAAAAAATTGTAGTAGATACCATATCACCAATACCTTCAAGTTGTTTTTTGTCTGTTCTAGAAGCTACATAGTAAACTTATTCACTAAGGTTGTACTTAAACCTACCGAACATGCTAATGATTTATTTTTTACTGACGAGTCGAATGTACCGAGAGCATTGTGGAAGCGCTCCTTGGTCAAGGACTTTTATTTAGGACACCTTTTCAAAAAGTGTGGGTGGACTAACTCGTGGTACCTAATCGATTGTTCTTTATTACAGGTTTCGAAGTCATATCCGTTATTGTGGTGCTGAATATGCTCATAGCCACAATGTCGAACACTTTTCAGAGAGTGACTGACAATGTCGCCATTGAGTGGACTTTTGGAAGAACAGAAGTTTGTTAATTTAATGATTATCTGCTCCACAAATTTATTTTGAAATATACCTACATACTGCTACAGTTAAAAATCTATCACCACTTAGATATCTGTATATTCCGGCAAAGCACTTGAGAGCAGATACCCATTAAGTATTTTCGGGCCTCTACTTCAAATTATCGCCTTTATATGCAGGTATACATAGACTACATATCGCAAACCACAGTCCCGTCACCGTTCAACATGATTCCCACGGCTTCGGGAATGAGCACCGTGATTGATTGGATTCGGATCAAAATAAACAAGCCTGCAGGAACATGCGCACGATGGTCGCCCTCCTTCTGTTGTTATATTGTAAGTAAACACTAAACAGTGTTGTGTGTACCCACCCATTGCAGTGTTGAGTGAGTGAGTGAGTGTATGAGTGGTCAGTCAGTCAGTGACGAAATTGGGGTTTTTTAGATATCAATAAAAACAGTTATACAACTGAAACATCATATGTTTAACAGTGGCGAGAGGTGAAATTATGGCGAGGGTAAGCCGTTCAAAAAACACCTGTAATTTTATAATTACAGTGTATTTTAAGCATGATAAAAGTGGCTTTGAAATGATGAAAATGTGGGACTGGGATACCTAAAAGGTAAGCCGATGGGAATCGGCTTGTATGGACCCTTCGCCACTGATGTTTAATAAGTTAACTATTAACATCATATCCCGAGAATTTTGTTGATCTGGTATAATCCAAACCCAAGTTATGAGGGTTCAAAAAACCGACGAACCGCTTCGAGAAAAGGTAGGTAGTGCCCTTACGCTTCGCTTGGCTGGTTTGGCGGGGGCACGACCGTGCCCCCAGATAATTAATAATACTCGAGTAGGTAAAGAAATGATCTTAGCCAGTTTGTACATAGGTAAATGGTTTTGGTGAAATACGCATTTATTTGTTATAGGAGCACGATTTAGAGGCAACTGTAAAACGAGACTTTCCAGCATTGATGTCTGTGATTGTTCAGCGGTACTTTAGAAATAAAACTTGTAACTGTAGTGTACAGCATCCCTCTTACTGGGAACCTTGTGCTTCGATACCAACCAAACAATCATCTACTAAATAATTTAAGTTAGTAATAAAAATAAAACAATTTTTATAGAATATCATTCCTTTTTTATTTATAAAGAATAATAAGTATATTTTAAATAGCTGTTCCCCGCGGTCTCACTCGCGTTCCCGGGATAAAAAGTAGCCGGGATCAAAATGTAACCTTCGGGGATAATTTAGCTTACTAATAATGAAATATTTTTTCGAATCCGACCGGTAGATCCTGACATTAGCGCGTTCAAACAAACAAACAAACAAACTCTTCCACGTTATTATTACATAACTCACTGAATCAAGTAGACAGGCATAGTTTGAACTTTCTGAACAATGTTTATGGACATTTTAATATGTATTACATCTTGATCTTATTAAATTTACCTATACCTTAAAGTATAATTTATAGTATACTTTTGAAAATAATTCAAAGAAAATTACAGATCTAAAACAACGCTATATATAATTATACGCTATATAAATATAATTAATTTTACACATATAATTAATAATAACATAACATTTATTTATCCATTATCTCCTAAGAAATAGATAGAAATTTCAATACATACCTAGCCTAAAATCTAGTGACCTCACCGTAGTTTGCAGTGTTGCAGAAAATGCAAGTGTATCACTTGTTGCCATCAAAATCAAAGGATAGTAAGTTAATGAAATTTCATTTATTTTATGATTTCGTAAAACGCCCTATGAAATACTAGCGTTTGTTATTCACTCACGGCTATACCTAATACTTTATCTCACACGACTCAGACTGCAATCTATACTCGAGACCAAATACTATGCATTTGCATAGCTAAGTTTTTCAGCTTATTGCATATTTTAATTTTTAAGCACATTTTCTATCATGTATCTAAAGTAAAGTAATTTATGGGACCGTTTTCTAGTCGGTGAACATCGACATTAGACTACAATATTAAACATCTGCCTACCTATTTTGGAGATAATAGGCGTGAAGTAATTTTTTCCATCATGATATGTCGCGCCAAACTTAATCACTTGCATAGCAGTTTCTGAAATTCCTTCTTATATTTAAGTATAGGACGCGTGTCCCATCTGCGAGAGTATTAAATGTTTTTAAGTGAAAGAAGCTTCGCGCGATCTATGTATGTATCTATACACTTGACTTGTTAAACATAGACTTTGTCGTTCGAAAAATCTGAACGGCATACGCATTTATGCATATGTTTTTGCGCACAATTTGAAGTTTGAATGGGGAGACGCCAAAAGTTGCTCAGATGGTTATTGACGGTTTCAGTACGTAGTTAAAAATAACAACGCAGCGTCATTTATACAAATATAAATATCGACTAGGGTTACCTTTAACAGTAACATAGGCATACCACAAAAAGTATAGGTGTTTTATTGTTTGATATTATCCCATAGGACTGTGACTCCTGGCAACCGTGGATAGACCCAGGTTCCATCGTCAACCTCCAATCACATCCTCACGTGGAACTTGCCAGCTTTGGTGACATATTTGACGCCTTTGAAAGGTTTGTACTTAGCTCCGTACATGTCGAGTCGACTCACGCGCAGCCCGCTCACCGCTAACTGAGGTATCGTAAAGTGCACGTTGATGCTTGGGTTTGCACCGGACGTATCCGCTCCGGACGATACTGATATCTGAGAATAACAATGGACATTTATAAGACGATATTCTATGTCTGTAATATTGTTCCAGGCGAATAAATAGCTCTTCAGGATGTAGTTCAGTAAAAACTTTTTTTTTTCTTTAAAGCAGGTACAAGGTTCAACTGTAAGAAATACTACTAACGTATTGTAATGAAACTGTGACTGTGTTGATATTGAAAAGCAAAAGCAAGTGCCTTCGCTGACGGTAAACCAGTGCTGACTGCCACACAGTCATTACCAAAAGTATGGTATACACAATCGCGTGATCGGTTGATTTACATACCGCCCAGCACGTCTTTTATTTTGACTATATTAACTTTTACACCCATTCAACTAACTCTATCAATATCTTTTTTTTATTTTACCTCCAGTGGTAGTATACTTAGAGTGCTATTAAATAAAGTATGTAGTAGGTTTTTATAGTTAGCAAACAAACATATGGTACGGTAAACCACCTTGATACTTGCAACACACATTTTTACTTACTGTTCCTCTAATATTCGGCAATTTTGGTAGTTCAATACGTCCTATATCCCATAGAAGCACCTTACTGACCGGATCATAGGAATACTTCCCTTGATTTGCTACTAGAGAGCAATTCAGAACACATTTTGGCATGCAAATCTCTAAGGCTACATCTGAAAAAGAAAATTGTGTATATTTAAAGTAAGTACATGCTAAAGTAACAAAATGCAACCATGTATCAGGGCACGGGAGGGGGGTGGGGGGCGGTCGATCAGTTACTTAGAATAAAATCCCATCTCCATTAATTATGGAGACTGGGTCGAACGAAGATCGAAGGTGGCGAACCTTCGATTTGAAAATTTGTCGCCGAGCACCAGTTACCGACTAAGCTAAGTGCATAACACCTTCGGCCCATTTCTCTATACTCCAATGGACAAGACAGAACTAGTTTGTCCACAATTTATACACTTACTTTCTAATGTCCTCCCCATAGTTTGTTTGGGTCCCACAGTCAGGTCCAGCCGACCCTGGTCTCCGTTTGATCTCAGTGTAAGGTTGTGCCGAACATATATAGGTATTGCAACCACACTCTGCGATCCAATATGGTACGACATCAAACGGAAGTTACCATCTGGCGGAATGAACGATAGTATTCTTTCAGACTGCAATTACAAACATTATATCCATTAGTCAAAAAAAATTACAATCAAGCGTAAAAATATTATACCCGCCTTCCCGGGACCAAATGTACGAAGTTTCATACAAATCCGTTCATTAATTACGGAGCTGAGTGGTAACAAACATATATAAAATAGTCCAATAATGCTATTATAGTATTATTTACAAAAAGTATTTCATATCTGACTATGCCGTCAATGCCACATCTAGTATAAATAAAACCATACATCCGTGTTCTGCTTGGTTAACTCACAATCGAGTATCTTACCGTTTATGTTATCTGACTTATATTTGTTTACCCACATTTTTTTATTTTTTGTTTTGTATAATTCTGTTATGTGTACGAACTTTGTGCGCTCTAATTAATATTATTGTTGGTTAAAACATTGTTTCTCAGTAAGTGAATTATGTAAAATTCTTTATGAGAAATAAATTTGTTCTTTTAAACCTAACAAACACACACACACAAAAACTTTCGTATATACAATACTATTATAATTTATTTTGTTATGGCAGGCAGCCGCGTCGAGGTTTTTTTTATATGTAGATTGTAGGTGTAGGATTTGTAAGATTGTGGTAAAATATAAATAATCGGACAGAAGGTATAATATTGCCTTCTCATATATCAATATCATCAGAAAGTAGTGTCCATACAAAAGGCATTCTATGCAAAACAATGATAGCTCCATGAAAATAAATCGGTTTAAATTCTAAATGAGCATGATGACCTAAATGAGAAAACCATAGCATATTTATCACTAGACAGTAGCTCATGAAACAAGCCATCAAGTTGAAAATCTGACACAAAGCTCCCACCAGTGTCGAAGACTACACATTCGACCTTTTAATCTTTGTGTGCTTACCACATTCGAACACATCATTTGCCGTGGTCTGTAATTATGGCAAAACAAGCTTATACATACATAAATATGTTTTTAATAGGTTTTATAGTAACTATATTAAAATCTTACCTCCCAACGCTTAAATCTAACACATGGATGGAATGATACGTCGTCAAATAGTCGTGGATTTACGAAGGTAAGAGTTAAATCCGGCATACCACTCAATTTAATGCAACAGTCAATCTGGAACAAAGTTTCATAAGCAAGCAAGATATTTAACAAATCAATTGAGACAAATTAAGTTCTATACAGCAGATCGATTTTGGTTTGGTATTATAGACTAAAGGCATATATTATAGGCTTAAAAAATATATTGTGGACGACACCAAAAAGTATTTCCAAACAAACTTCCGATAAATAACAACCAAATTAGCATTATAATCTTAGATGAGGAATTTTTTTACTGTTGTAAAGATTAAAATACACAGTCTAACTGAGAACTACTACTCGAAAACTAAAATCGCTAGCTCGTTCCATTCGTTTGTTTCTGAGGGCGACTTAGGTCTATTACCAAAGGTTTTACAATTTAAACACTTCGTAAATCAGACTACTAAAAAATAGTAGGATCATGTCAACAATCAGCTTTAATGACATTTAAGGGATTTTTTATAACTATCACTTTACTGGGAACACAAGAGTAAGTAAATATTTGAATGTCACATACATAACCCTGTATTTCAGCCGAGACGGTGGCTCCACTTTTATCAATGATCGCGTCAACCTCCTCAACTACATCAAAGTACGCCTCGTTGTTCGCATACTTTACTCCTGAGCGTCGCCAAGGCACGTTCGACAATTGTCCAGATGGTAAAATTGACGATACACTGAAAACAACCACATTCTTGATTAGAATACATCGCCATTTCGAACACGAGGAGCCAGCGTTAATTGGTCACAGGTAACTAGGTGTAGGTAAGTACCTGCTGTCTCACACAGACATGTCAGGATTGTCACAAAATGGACAATAAAATAAACGTGCAATTTAAAAGTACCTATGTAATATACGTTCTTATTTACTGTAGATATATCGTATGTACTGCCCCGCAAGAGTCTCGCCGCGTTGCTCTGCGCAAGTATGTACACACTGCGGCACCTTATGTGGTTGTAATAGGAGCTATTTTGCAACTAAAATGTGTAGCTTGATCTGTGGCCGTGTATACAATCGATACCGAACTGGTAGGGAAAAGTTAAACTGTGATATAACACCTAATTTAAACTTCCGACAGCTACTTCTTATATTAGTGTCATGCTTAATTACTACACAATTTGCATTGATATTATTATTATATTTATTTAGACAGATAAGAATGGTTATCACCTGTAACTAATGCAAATATTATACATACTTTGATTTTCCAGTAACAGTATTAGCTATGGTCCTCAAAATATTTGGTGGCTTAATCAATTCCTTCAAAATATTACTCTCCGTAGCAAGAGGGAAACCATTGTCAAGCATTTCATCCAATAACTAAAAACAATAAGAAGGTTATTGAAATTTATTATTTAAATGAATGTTTGTATGTTTGTTTTATTTATTTAATTTATTTATTTATTTTTATTTGAGAAATTACACACAAAAATCTCAAAAGATTTTGTTGAATCTTGGCACATGGATAGATTCCCATTCTCTGGAATAACATATAGGATACTTTTTATCAAAAAAAACAAAATGCAAAAACCAGTAGTTCATATTTACAATTGATAATGTTGACATCTTTCAGTTTGGAGAATCAATGTTCTGCAGTTAAACAAAAATAACTATTTTTAATTCTCTTACCTCATACACAACAACATAATTTTCTTTTATTATAGTCTCTGTACAGTCTGAAAAGTAATCCTGAAACAGAAATATTATTATTGAAGATCATTTGTGTAGGGTTTATTTAGATATTTTTTTTTCAGGACATACTTGTATTTATATACTGAATATTTAATGTAGGTACTGCATAATGAAACCTGTAATAATAAACTTTTAACTTGAGATCTATCAGAGTATATTATGTATGTTTGCGCCTAGCAAATTTTAAACACTATTATGTTTTTTTTAAATAAGCAATAATTTAACTTTAATATATTTATAAAAAAAAACGTGTATAGAATAACTGCTATGTAGATAATTTGTTTGGAAAAATAAAGCTTTATTATTATTATTATTATTATTTATGTTTTTTTTTATACTACTAAGGTAGCACAAACAACAAATTATCAACTTGAGGGTGGTAGCTAGCCAGGCGGGTACTACAAAGAATCAATGTAAAATCTTACATAGTTACCTGGAATGTATCCACAACCCTGTGCAAAAACTCAATAACAAACAGAGGAGTGACCTCCTGCTTGCAAACAGCTACAAGAGCCACCCCTCCTCTCTGTATAGATATCAAATAGTGATGCGGTGCTGCCAGAATAGGTGGGACATCCTGTAAATAAATTATAAAATTATTGGTCCATAAACATGTTTTTAGTACAATGAGCTAGCAGGCAAAGCAATCAATATGTTGATGTGAAGGCTGGCTAAGATAAGCTATAATTTCTCATCACTTTTAGGGTTCCGAAACTCTAGGAAAAAAAAAACTGAACCCTTATAGGATCACTCATGCGTCTGTCTATCTGTCCGAAAATATTTAATTTGAAGATAATTGTTACTATTACTAGGATTACAATTATTAGCTTGACAGAAAAAAAAACTATACTCCAATCAATATCACAGTTACATTAGATATACATAAATAATATAACATACAGTAGTACTTACATTAGGTGATGCCCGTTGTGCTTCCAAATAATAATCACATACTGACCGTGGTATAACACTCCGCCAATGTTTTTCAAGGAACACATCACTGTAATAATTATATACATCACGACATAAATTTCGAGAATTTACATAATCATAGCATGCGTATAGTATATTTTTACGTACCCCGACGGGTTTATGATAAATAAACTATGAATCATTTTTTCCTTTTCTATTCCAACAGGAACTTAAAAATCGATTATCTATCTAGAAATGTAGCAAAATTTTATGTAAGGGATAAATACATCAATAAATTACTTTAAAATAGGAATAGCTATAAAGTAAAGTACTCTGTGACTATGCACTAGTTATTAGTTGAAATTGGAAATTGAATCTCTACGATCATTGTCATTGCACGCACGCACAGTTGAAATATTTATTGGCACAGTTGTTTGGTGGTTGTTTATTAGATAGATGGGTGACTATTAAATACTGCAGTTAATAAATATTCATTAATCTGAGAAAAAAGCTAAGAAATGAGCACAGAGTACTTTTTTAAAACGGAAAACAAATTAATTTAATTTGGAAATGAGAGAGAGAGAATTCATACGTTGATTTGACTGAACTGACAGTGACAGACATGACACATGTCAAGTCAATTTGACATGGCAATGGCATGGACGGACGCCATGTTCCCAAATCCCAAAAATCCTTACAGTACGACCAACTTATCTGTGAAGTGGCAGAAAATGGAACTACAAAAATACAATACAATTAGTCATTGTATCTCATAATTCACAGATAAGTTGGTGGCACTGTACACCTAAAGCTGGTGACTCAAGTCAAAAACATCTAAAATCGTCACTATTATAGCAAGAAAATAAATACCTTGCTCTCGCGCCATTATGCGGAAAACGAATGGAACTTCTCTCTTTTACTGGCAATACTTTGATAAAAGTAAGGTCCAAGTCACGATATTACTTCTCATGATGCTGACGGATATAATAATCGTAATCGCTGAAGCATTTTTTTTTAAGGTTTTTTTATGGACTAAAGTTGGTAGCCTCTGATGGATGCAGCAGCAACCTTACCGGACAAATCGGCGAGCGCAGAGGGCTCTCAGCCGGGTAATATTTAGGTAACAACACCTGAGTGCACCCCCGAATGGGGTACGAACCTCGGCTCAGGGCGTTACCGGGGGAGGGGGAGGACTTTGTACGAGTTAGGACTAATAAAATTGGGGGTGGTCGGATTACTAATGGCAATCGCTGCAGCGTTGGACCAAAATTATAGTTCGCTCATGGCAGTTTTAACGTGATAGTTAATCTGACATAATATTATTTATTAGATAGAGAATTTATTTACAAACAAAAACAAAATAATTGAAATAACTAAATTTAATATCTATTTATAAATAATAAACCGCGTAAATCACCAAATTAATTCAAATTCAAATTTTATCACGTTTTTTGCTTAATGCAGCTCAGTTATAGGTCGTAAGTTATCAACATTTTATTAGCGACAAGAATGGTAGTATATTTACCGATTAATAACAAAAGAAATCATCAACATATGAAGCCCGAAATTTGAAATTTTATCACGTTTTTTGTTAATTGCAGCTCAGTTATATTCAATACATACATTTTAGTAAAACGGCCACCTGTACCACAGAGGCCTGTACTAAAACCAAAAAGTAGTATAAACTAAAACCCTGAAATTAAACCTATCATAAACCGTCAGATTACGTGATTGAATATCTGAAGTAGGTATATGAAATACAATGCTCAACTGGACACTACTGACTGGCAAGAGAGTTCGCTCTGTCCGCTGTTTATGCTCGTTATATAATCAAACTAGCTGTTCCCCGCGGTTACACTCGCGTTCCCGGGATAAAAAGTAGCCTATAACCTTCATTGATAATACATATAGTTTCTTATTGGTGAAAGAATTTTTCAAATCGGTTCAGTAGTTTCGGAGCCTACTCAATGCAAACAAACAATCAAATCTTTCCTCTTTATGATATTAGTATAGATAATATTATGCTGAAATTAGAAGTGGTGTCAGTGGTATCATGTGGTGTTATAAGATAAAGAGCGCCCTCCTGCCGATGTCATCCAACTGCCAAAAGATCCTTGTCAGACTGTATATACTTGCGTTGTACTACACTGTGTACACTTGTGCTACTTACGCTAATTTCATGACTTTTATGAATCTGAGAAGTATTCTAGAAAAATCGATGCATCGATGATGAGGCCGATTGTATCGATATTCTCGTTAGTATAGCATGACGTAAAATAATCGATATCTAGTATGAGTTGTTTGGAGGCCGTCGATACTATCGATTGTCTGGCAACAGTGCCAACACTACTCTATGTTTAGTGATTTTTTTTGAAAGGACAAGTTGGTAGCCTCAGATGGCTGCAACAACCTTACCGGACAAAATGTTTAGTGATTGTGATGCCAACACAACACTATTTTGAAATTAATAAACTGCTGAAATTAAAGTTTAATTTCTCTGCTACGAGCATTCTTTCAAATCTTTTTTAGCCTTAATATTACATTATTGATGACTTGACCCAATTTAGAATTTTGGTGTTCTTTGCTTGATAGTTTTCGTATTCTTATTCATTACCTCTACTTAATAAGAGGGAAATTTTTGGAATTGTTTTTTTTTCTCTTTTGAAGTTAAAATCACTAAAAGTATAATTTGTCATGAATGATGTGATTGGAATCATCACATCATATACATAGGAATATTGTAGTAGATATTCTAATACTAGATGCACTTGAACTGAAAGACCGTAAGCTGAAAGAATGTTATGTTAGGTCCATCCATTCTTAATATATCTGTATGCATCCAATTAATAAAAGATACTCTAAGGCTGACGATTCATAAATGCCTGTGAAGGTCTATTTGCATAAAAATATTTCATTTCACATAGGATATGTTTATAAAGCCCAAGTTTATAGACTTATGTATTACAATTTGAACATAAGAAATTAAAAAGTTTGAACACAATATTTTATCACAATTCTTGATTGAAATTAATCAGGATTAATATACCTACCTACCTACCTATATCATAGATAACCATGAGCAACTTTATGTAGAAATGAAAACAAACTACTTTTCTGTTTTTTTTTTATTGTATATAAAAGGTATTAACGGTTGGATTTAGCAACACGCTCCAACTCATCCTTTTTCTTGATGGCATAAGAGTTTGATGAACCCTTCGCAGCATTGATTAGTTCATCTGCTACACATTCAGCAATTGTCTTTATGTTCCTGAAAGCAGCTTCACGTGCTCCTGTGCACAATAACCAGATAGCCTGGTTCACACGTCTCAATGGAGAAACGTCTACAGCCTGACGACGGACAGTACCAGCACGACCAATCCTAGTGGAATCTTCACGTGGGCCAGAGTTTATGATAGCTGTTACAAGAACTTGAAGAGGGTTCTCTCCAGTTAGCAAGTGAATAATTTCAAATGCGTGCTTAACAATACGCACAGCCATCAGCTTCTTGCCATTGTTGCGACCGTGCATCATCAAGGAGTTAGTCAAACGCTCCACGATAGGACACTGAGCTTTACGGAAACGTTTGTGTGCATACCTTCCAGCGGAGTGTGGTAAATACTTAGCGTATTTTTCCTTGACGGAGATGTAATCCTGGAGGGACATGTCAGACACCTGAACATCATAGCAACTCCATCTCCCGAACAGCTTAATTTCGGGAATATCTGCCGCTTGTGGCAGAGACATGCTTTCGACAGCCATGCTGCCCGCTTCGGCGCCATCATCATTCCAGTTCTCCTCGGTCATTGTTACGCCTACAAATAAATAATATTGTAATTAAACACCCACATAACACTATATTGATAGAGATTAGACTAAAGAACATTTTTAATACAATTAACGTACTTTTCTATCGTGAAATAGAAATTATAACCTCGTGTTGTCAAAAGTACACGAGAAAAAGGAAGTTCGTAATATACGGAATGTTGGCATTACTGCTTGTGCTTGGTATTACTATTAAAGAAAAATATATTCGAAATAAATTGCGAATTAAAAAAACTGGAAATATTGATAGAAAGATGTATAGTCTGCTAACTCTAATGCTTTGACTGATTAAATTCATGCAATAGTGAAAAAAGTAAGCATCAATTTGTTCAGCTGATTGCATTAATCCAAGTAAAATCATGGCAATATTTTTATTTTTTAAATGTTGGATATCTTGGGTGCTGTGATTACCACCAAAGAGAAGACTACAAATACAACAAATAAAACTGAAAACCAGGGTTACCAACATAGGTGGGCCCCCTAAATTTAGGGGGAAAAAAGTGTGATGAGATTTTTAAAGCTTCGTACAAACTGGGGCGAATCCCGCGCGCGATTCGCTTGCGCCTATTGCGTCATGTAACGAGTATGAACCTGTTCAAATTGACGCGACTAGTCGCACGCGCTGCAGCGAAATATATGCGGGATATGCGCGGGATTTATTGTTATTCGAAATGCCGTTGAACCTTGAACTATTTTTACAAAAAGTAAAAGATAATAGGATTCTTTACGACCTCAGCCATGAAATACATATAAACTCTTTCTCTATATTTCCGTAATGTTGGTATCAAAGTGTTAAATTATTCTCCAAAATCTGCGAGCGAACGAATCGCGAAGTTTCGCGTCCCGCGCGGGATTCGCCTCAGTTTGAACGAAGCTTTAGGCTTTATTTTTTTAGGGGTATTTTTTTAATCAAACCTCAGATTATTAAATAATCGTAGGAACAAATCGATCATGGAACAACCATCCATCTCTCTCTACCCCAAACATTTTAAAATAACTATAAACAATATTTACAACAATTAAACAAACTATTTATGTTATTTTTTACTCTGTGTTTGACCGAAGATATTATTCGGACAATCTATGGAACTAAATCTACAATAGTGACACAACGTCAAGCAAATAATTTCACATTACAATTTAGACTCTAAAAAGATTAGTATAGAGAATAAAATCACTTAAGATATTGTAACGTTCCACCGACGTATGGGCGAGAGCGAGCGATAGATAACCAAACGTGATAACGTGAACCAAACTACAAAACGTAGTAATCACTTTGATAGTGATTATTATTCTCCTTGCAAACTACCAAGCACAGTGCAACCTGGTGCAGTCCACACAGTTCTTTTTATATAGGTACCTACCGAAACTACTAAGTGACTCATTAATAATCACAACGGAAAGTCCATAAATTTAACACCTTAGCTAGCTAGAAAAGTCTTATAATCTAAAACGAAAGTGTGGTCAAAGTTCGACATGGCAGCTATGAAGATAAATAATAACTTGAAGATTTTTACGGTGTTGACTTCTAAATACTGTCCCCAAGTTTACGCTCAAAGAAACCTTAATCTCCAGGAATATCACAGCAAAGATTTGTTACGGAAGTATCAGGTTTCCATTCAAGATTTCCGCATTGTTGATTCAAATTTGAATTCAAAACCTCTTTCGGGTTTCAAGGCTGACGAATACGTGATAAAAGCGCAGATCCTAGCCGGTGGCCGGGGTAAAGGTCATTTCGATAATGGCTTCAAAGGAGGGGTACACTTGACGAAAAATCCTGATGAAATTCTAAGGTTAGCAAAGAACATGATCGGCCATAAATTAATTACAAAACAGACGCCAGCAGAGGGTATACTTGTTGATAAGGTGATGGTGGCTGAGAGTGTCAACATTAAGAGAGAGACCTATCTAAGTATAGTTATGGAAAGGAGTTGCAATGGTGCTGCTATAGTGGCTTCCCCAGCTGGTGGTATGGACATTGAAGCTGTGGCTGAAAAGACCCCGCATC
The DNA here is from genome assembly GCA_963555595.1 of Tethea ocularis. Taxonomy (NCBI): domain Eukaryota; kingdom Metazoa; phylum Arthropoda; class Insecta; order Lepidoptera; family Drepanidae; genus Tethea; species Tethea ocularis. The sequence continues at coordinate 8,357,739 of OY741960.1, read as the reverse complement.
TATTGAAAACAATACCAATTGATATATATGAAGGTGTTACAGACAAAATTGCAAATGATATTGCTGAGTTCTTGGAATTTAAAGGAGCATTGAAAAAAAAATGTGCTGAAGAGATAAAAAAATTATGGCAGTTATTCTTGAAGGTAACAATTAAAAATCTATAGTAGAAATTAATTTGGTCAGATAGTTTTCATGTACATGAATAAATGGAGTGTAGCCTTAGGAAGCAATTCTTTTTTTAAGAATGATCCAGCATCCAATAAATATATTTTTTATTTACTCTTAGTTTGTCCCCTAATGTTCAAGAATGTCTACTGCTGAATTTAGACCATCTCCATTGATTTACACTGCAATTTCAATCTACAATTTCAAAGTATCTAACTGTTAATATTGGGCCAAAATGTATTATATTATAGCACAGCTAAACTATTCCCTACCAGTTTGGCGTTTAGTTCCATGGTAGGAAATATTCTTAAAGCTTATTTTATCTAAATCTGTTCAGCCATTATGTTAGAGTAACAAACATAGACTTTCACATGGATTTACTTTCTAGGTATATTTTATTCTGTAGTATTCATACTTGTTATTTCTATCTGTTAAGTCAATGACATGTCCACTACTTTACTGAGATTTTTAAAAAGTTACATTTTTAAATTTAATTGCAGGTTGATGCAACACAGTTAGAAATCAACCCTCTTGTTGAAACAGATGATGGCAGGGTGGTAGCTGTGGATGCCAAAATCAACTTTGATGATCATGCCAAGTTCAGGCAACCAGAGATATTTGCTCTTGATGATACATCTGAAACTGACCCTAGAGAGGTAAGATAAATATTTTATAACAACAGGCTTACAGGCAAAATATGACATATTTCATTTGATGGTTCATATCATATTTTATTTATTTGATGATAAATATCATATTTTATTTATTTTATATGTATTACAAATAAGTAGAAATTTAATATCATTGCTCTCCATTACTGATACAGTTTTTTTAATTTTGGTTTGAGGCCAAAGTGTATGTACATATTCCATAGTACATGAACTATTAGTATGTGTATTAGTTTTATGAACAACAGTGTAATTGCACTATAAATATCATTATTATGGTATCAACAGTCTATTTATCATTGGAATGAGTTTAATGACATATAATACTAATAAGAAAGACATCTTTTATTAAATCATCATAAATGAAAGAAAATATAATTATATTAATTGTAAAATATTGGTTACATAAAAACGTATTTTTCCTGTCATATCTCATTGAATAACGACCTGAGTAACTGTTATCTCTATTATCACACTAACTACATATTTATATTATTGTCGTACAAAGACTTTAAGTTAAAACTATAAATTATATATATTTTTATTCAATACTGTGACTTGACCTTGATCCAGTATAAGATTGCAAAATAAATTGCTAGAAGGTTTTGTGTATAATAGGTGTGTTATCAAAACACATTTAAATTAATGATTTAAAACATCAAACATGGCTAATCTGATTATGTAAATCCTATTGAATATCATCACAATGCATACCGAAAGATATCTCGGGAAGGTTCAATATTCTCTTACATGTTCTGATAATAATAATATGATATCTAATCAATAGTTAATATTGAATCCAACTGTCTACTATTTACTTATTATTACGGTTGATTTTGTGGTTTTGCCGTCGGACACACGAGACTAGAATGTATTTTTTTTTTAATGAATCTAAACTTGTTTTGGGATAGTAATTGTTGAGTTTATTGCCGGTTTATTGTCTTCTGAGCAAACGCAATCTTGCGAACCGGTAATGTCCAGACCCCTATAGTCTGGACATTACCGGTTGACACTGTTAAAAATAAATGACCAAACACTAACCAATGCATAAAACATCTAAAAACACGTGGAAATAACAAATATGTTGTACATTTAATGCTTTTTATGATTTTTAATTACCAGTGGAACCACTAAGAGTATATGATTTGATGATATGAAACTATGACGTCATAGTGTAATATTTCATACAAAATTCCTTATAAACGTTTATTAAAAAGTAGCTGATTTGATATGTCAGTCAACTACCCTATTCATAACTTCCTGAAAAGTTATATTTGAATAAAATTATGATGGTTTTTGAACCACTGTTAATTATAGGTAATATTAATACAGTTGAAAATACTCCTGAACTAATTATTCACAACAAGTGGGTATATTGTGTTAGGTACACTTATTTATAGTGCCCATAATATTTTTCAGAGAGAAGCAGCATCTCTGAACTTGGTGTACATAGAAATGGATGGTAGTATCGGTTGCATGGTAAATGGTGCTGGTCTCGCCATGGCAACCATGGACATCATCACTTTGAATGGTGGCAGACCAGCAAATTTCTTAGATCTCGGTGGTGGTGTTGGCGAGTCACAAGTCTCTGCGGCATTGAGAATTCTGGAGTCTGACCCCAAAGTCAAGACAATTTTTGTAAATGTTTTTGCTGGTAAGTTTTCTTTTTATCCTGTCAATATTAAAATGAGATAGTTTGTGGATGGGTTTGGCATACCCTAGAATAAACATAAGCATACTTTTTAGAACCCTCGGGAATGCAGATCCACAGTGCAAAATACATTATCAAACATGACTTTAATATTCTGTTACTTCTCATTATTATCAGTTGTTTTCTTGTGTTATATAAATGAATGGCATTGTTTTTATAAAAATAGTGTAGCGAAAACTTATTTATGTAACAGGTATTGTCAACTGCGCTACGATCGCAAACGGCATAATAGCAGCGTGTAAAAAAAACCCGCCGAAGCACCCGATGGTTATAAGATTGGAAGGCACTAATTCTGGGGAAGCGAAGAAACTACTCGAGAAATCAGGATTGCCTGTTACTATAATTAATGACGCCGATGAAGCGGCAAAAACAGCTGTCAGATTGGCTAAACAGTAAAATTTGTGAATGAAGTAGTTAAGTAATTTAGTAGGTAAAGGTGCTAGTGTTTTACAGCTGACACCATACACAAATAGGTACTTATCTGCTATACTTTCATTTTAAAAGTGATAACTCATAATAAGAAGAATAATGATGTACCTATGCAATGATATTAAATAAACTAGAAGCAGATATGTTATAAGCGCGTGTGTTGTGAAGACTTAAAAACGACCCAATTGGGAAATCTTCTGATTAGCTGCGTCGAGCCCAATCACGGGTGTGTCGCACTCACTAAAATATAGCTATCTCTTTCATTTATGTGTTACTTCGTATCTTTTGTTTTATTTATTCGTGAAACTTTCCAATGTGTGCAGCTTGGAACAGATTTAAAACGCAAATTACTATGAACGTAACATATCTATTAGTTTATTATATCATCGGATGTATGAGTATATTTAAATGAAGACAAGACACCTCTTCAATTTGATGTTATCGGATTTAAGTAGGTATTTATACTGTCAATGGTGCCGATTATGTTATTATATTATGTATTGTTTTATGTTGTATTTACGTTCCACATTACAAATAAGAAAATATCTTTATCAAATATTTTTTCACATCATCCCTTTTTGAGGGACATGTTTATGTGTACCTACGCATTATAAGTATGTATATTCGCCCTGGATGGAAATAGAACCAAAACCTCTGCAAATCAAATAACTAACTGCATTTGTTACTTAAATTAACATGTTCCATGAAGAATTTTTATTGATCAATAATCGAATTTATTTTTGTTCCCAACTTCTTGCCATAGTCTAACTATAAATATACAATGTGACGTATTATTTGACATGTAAATTTCAAAATGTAGTATAAACTAATCCATTAACCCATACCCTGCTAAGACTGAACATTTGATGTTACTAAATTCTTGTTAATATTTTGTTTGAAAAGTTATATGTATTGTTATCTGTAAATGAATTCTTCTTGTCTTTGCTACAATGTTAATTTTAAGTGTTTTGTACATAGATTTTAAATATAGTAAAAAACTGTTAAGTATCTGTTTTATTGTACGTTGCCCGTGTATGAAAATGTGTGGTGCTTCGTTGAAATTGAATTTAATAGTTATCCAATCGAAATAAAGTATATATTTCAACCAGCGATACCCTAGAGAAAACTGCGACGCGAAGCTCCGAGGCCGATCACCGAGCATTGAAATATATACCTTGTGTCGACTGGATAACTATTAAATTCAATTGATAAATTTTAAATCCTCTGCCGTACCCTCCGCCACTGTACGCGTCCATAAGTCATTAGTGATTACAGAGATACGGGCATTGTAAGTTTTATGAAAATCGAACTTGCACCCATAGGTTGTATTTGAGTTGCCCAGTTTGCCCTTGCGCTCGCCCAATATGCCGCCCGTGACATAAGATAAGACTGGTGTGCCTGATGCATAATCTAATCTACTAATATCAGTCCTTGGTTTAGATGATAGGTATATCATTATTTTCATATCGAGTAGGTGGATCTCTTTATTCTGTAGTCGGAAATTAAAAATATTTTTCATTTATTTCATGAAACAATAATTTTACCGATTTATTGTTCGAGAAATATTTGTAGTGTACTTTACAGTCGTGTTATCTGTACTATATTTCTCGGTTGAAATTATTATAGCATTTAATCAGTATCGCTATATATACATATATATATATTATGTATATTCGATATCGAGGCATAGGTAGGTACAGTCACAATAATAATAATCCACGATATATTAAATATTCCGTTTGGGTCAGAACAACAAAACTCACAACTTGTCCCGTGGCGTGGTGACCAGAGATAAGTAATACTAAAATAGATAAATATATAAAATATTTTGTCAATTTTTAGGGTTCCGTACCAGAAGGGTCCAAACAGAGCCCTATTGCCGTCACTCACGTATCCATCTGTCACACGGGTTTTACAGCCAAATGGTTGGAGCCAGTCTTCAAATTTTATAAGATAAGCATCTTGTGCCCAAAGCCATACAAATTGGGGTTGTTTTTATGGGGGAATACTGTAATATTTATTTTACTAACGAAATTCCAGTATATCTACCTATTATATCATTTTTTCTATTACAATACCAACTTGATTTTGCGATCGGTACAGAAAATAAATGTGCACGCACACGCACTTGGCCGATTTTTTCGATCTTAAACACATTATTTGTGTAGTCTTCCGCCAGTTACCGACAATGATAGATTTTTGGCATTTTCTTACGCACCTAACCTTATTAGGTTGTAGGAAAAAATAAATGTGAAAGAACATAAAAACTGGAATAAATAAAAATACTTTTTAATTTTTAACAAAAATCACTACAGTAACACGAACGATAGTATCGATTGTTAAGCACGGAATAGATTGAGTCTTCGTCCTTGAGGTGAGGCGTCGCTCTTGGTAAGTGACATATTGGCTTGGATCTCCTCGAAGGTGGGTAGGTGCGCTAGTTTACCGCGAGCCGCCACCGAAGGTCGTCCAGCCAGCATACGTCGCGCTACACGAACTATGTCGTCAGCTGTGATTTTCTCTGCAAATATATCATCACAAACTGTTATTTTACGTACGGACGTCAATTCAAGGTAAACACTGTGGCATGCGGTTATGCTATACTTATGCGGTTGTAATAGGAGCTTAGGAGGAATATTTTGCAACAAAAAGGGATAGTCTGGACCTGTAGCCGTTTGTACCATCAACAAAGTTGAAGCATGATCAGTTTGGAGACCTTTTCGCTTGCAGCCAGTAATCATAGTTCGCCCTGTCCATTGTTGACAATAAAACGGTCTCTTGGAAAATCTTTTGTCTAGACTATTTACTGACAATGACAATCTACTGTTTTATGACAAGCGCATTGTCTGGTTATATTGTGTGAGACACAGGTAGCGGCTGGTCACTGCACACAAAATACACCTTTAAGGTGATCATGCTTCAACTTTGTCGATAGTACATAATTTACTGTTACGTACAAGTGAAGGGTCAAGATTTTTCTAGAGAGATCCTTGCATTTGTTTTCGTCGGCGTTAACAATGCCGCTATTCAAAGACAAAAGAAAGACCCGCCTATTGTGTCGTTTATAGCCCTATTGCTCTCGGAGTTTTATGGCTCTGTTTACTTTCCCACGCTTGTTTGTGTCGGGCGGCCGTCGAAACTTCCTCGCGAATATTCTGGAGATCAGGAGGCTCGAATATAAAAGGCGAGCGTCGAGACAGCAACGACAGTTCAGTTCTACGAGCTACCAAGTGAACTTCAATGCGACTTTAAAATGCGAATAGTGCGATACTCAGTGTGTTGTTCAGTGCTATAGTGCTATTGTAAGACAGTGATTAATTGCGATAGAGACGTTTATTAATTGTGACTGTGACATTTTATTAGTTAATTAATTAATTATTTGTGTTGATATACTGACTGAATCCGTTCGTTAATAAAACTCTTCTACCGTAAATCGGCATATTTATTCGTACCCACCCCGGATACGTAACAGTACTCAAAGTTTTGACCGTTATTTCAATTACCCTTAAAACAAGGATTAAATTAAAGATTCAAAACTGTACCTTCCAGGCATCGTGTATGGCCACATCATGTACAATAAGATAATGGACAAACACAATCATCTCAAACTAAAACCCCCATTTGTGGTTTTACTGGTAATTATAAATCATTAAAATGTACAACATATTTGATATTTCCATGTGTTTTTAGATGTTTTATGCACTGGTTAATGTTTGATCATTTATTTTTGACACTATCCACTAGTCTATTATGAACAATGCTATTGGTTGAATTTTCCTAGCTGAGAGAGGCAACAATAGCAACATTATAATGTATTTTTTTTAATAAGCTTACCAATTTCATTGATGAAAAAGGATGGAGGCTTTCTTTTGCCAGTGGCGAGCACTTGTCGGCCGACGTCTTCAAAAACAACCGGCCTTGCTTCGAGATTCATTAGCAACATCGACTGTAGTTGAGTCTTGGCTCTCTATACAAAAAAAACACGTGACTTACATTTTAACACATGGCCACGGGAATAATTTGTAATCCACGGTGCTCCTAAAAGTATAGGGTAAACATAGTAGAATTGAGATCATAATAATTTTATGTTTCGGTATGTATGTTAGGCAGATAAGACTACTGCACCCAGTTGTGATGTCAATATTAAGATGGATAGAAATGTGGAATGGAAAACCTACATATTGAGACAACCGGAAGGGGGCAGACAGATGCTTCATGATAAATAATAAATTTATTTGGATGTAATTTTTGAAGTATATTTTCAGCTGTCAGATAATTGGTGCCAATTCTGTTGTTTGCGAACTAAATAAAATTAATCTCACTATATCTCTTTCTAATAGTAAATATAAGAAAGGGATGCAAGATATTTTAGTCCTGTCAGTTTAATCCGATCACACATTTCAACGTGAATTTAAGCGCGATCTTTATTGGTCACGACTATTTACCCGTACATTACGACGGTATGGATTAAACTGACAGTATTAAAAATGTTCTATCTTTTTTCAATAAGGTTAAAATGAAAGAGAGGCGACTTGTCTAATATTAGTTAAGTTCGTAAACAACAGAATCGGCACCAGTCCCAGCCAAATGATGACATACACATTAGCCTCACTGTTTCTATAATCGAATTAATATAATTTATATAATCGAAGTTGTACTAGTAGTAGTTGCCTTCTTGGCATTGTTTATAATTATAAAATATACATGTATGGTACATACTTTTAACTCGATCTCGCCTACTTTCCCTGCCATATTAGCTAGTTCTCGTGCGATCACCAATGTGGTGTCATAAATGCGGTTAGGTGGTGACGCGGAATGTACGCAGAAGAGGCCCGTGTCGCCGTATGCGTGGTTATATGCTGTGGCGTTGAACATCCAATGATATCTGAAATAGACAATAGCAGTAGGTATGTACTAAAACTACTGTTTAAGGCGATGATAGCTCAGTGGTAGTGACGTCGGATGCCGAGACGAAGGTCCCGGGTTTGAATCCTACAATGAGCTTGAGCTTTCGGTGAAGGAAAACATCGTGAGGAAACCATAGCACGGTGGTAGGGTACTTTGTAATACCCGCCTGGCTGGCTACCACCCTCAAGTTGAAAATCTATCGCCAAGCACCATTCGGTGTGTTCCGACAGCTACACTTGAGAGCCAGTTCCTTTCTAGGCTTTGTGTGCTAACCATCATCGGCCACATCATCACTGACCACGGTGAGATTGTGGTCAAACACAGGCCTATATAATACATAGTAAAAAAAAAATGTAACAAATCATATTTTTTCACATTTATATTTGCTTGATTCAGATTAGCCTTTAAACATTTTAAAATGTAGATAGTGCTATTCCTCCATTCCTTGTTTGTTCATTACACCGTAAGGGCAGCTACCTTAAGGGTTGAAGCCACGCATATATGGTCTTAGGACATCCCTTATTTTTTTAGGAAATATTTTGTAAAGAATGTACAGTCAGCGAGAAATCGGCGATTTTTCAAAATATTTTTTACTAGCTGACCCGGCAGACGTTGTCCTGCCCTGAGAACAAAAATAAAACTGGGACCTACCTACCTACCCCTACCTACCTTACCTACCTACCCTACCTAACTACCTACCCCTACCTAACTACCTACCCCTAACCTAAGTACCTACCCCTACCTACCTTACCTACCTACCCTACCTACCCCTACCTAACTACCTACCCCTACCTAACTACCTACCCCTACCTAACTACCTACCCCTACCTACCTACCCTACCTACCTCTACCTACCCCTACCTACCTTACCTACCTACCCCTACCTACTTATCCTATGTCCTTCTCCTGGCTCTAAACTACCTCCCTGCCAATTTTCAGCTAAATCGGTTCAGCCGTTCTTGAGTTATAAGTGGAGTAACTAACACGACTTTCTTTTATATATATATAGATTACATTGACTCCCCCCCCGTACCCCAGTGACGCTTACATGGAGCCTACATCGCATGCTGGCTAGCTGAGCGCGGTGAGCGACAACCACGCGACTTTTTTCTAATACTTGCATTTTTAAACTCGTGATATCTTCCGAATGAAATGTCCGAATTGAATAATTCAAAAAGTTATAAAAAGGTATTAAAGCCGTCTTGAATATAAAGTAATTTATTTTGATGAGGATTAATACCAAGGTACAAATGAAGAGCCTTTTCAAGAGGCGGCATATATAAATTAATATTTTAGAATAAAAAACTGCTTACTGTGACATAACTATAATATTTAGACATATGCTGTCGCGACACTTTTTGTAGATAATGATGAGTTCTGCAAAGTCGTAGTAAATGATTTTGTTCTATCATCAATAGTTTTCGCAGCGCACGCGACGTAAGGAATTTTTCAGGTCATTTTTTTACACCTTATGTTACATTATTGGAGTTTTAGTAAGGATCCCTAATTTTTTTTAAATATAATATAGCCTATGTTACTCGGGGATAATGTAGCTTTCCAAAGGTGAAAGATTTTTTGAAATCGGTCCAGTAGTTTCGGAGCCTATTCATTACAAACAAACAAACAAACAAACAAATCTTTCCTCTTTATAATATTAGTATAGATTAGCTTAAATCAATCCTGTCTCCGACAAAGATTAAAAGGCTCTATGGTGTCAAGCTAGGTTAGGGTATTAGAAATGTCACAAATCGAAAAAAACTTTTCCCTAATCAAACACTAATTTGATTGGACTAATAAAGAATATTGTAACATTACCTTACCTGTTCAGAACATTAGTGTAAAGGCGTGAGTACATGCCCTTACCGGGGCCTCCGGCTGAGAAGGACCCTCCGCCACCCATCATCATGTTCAACACGCAGGTCGCCACGAAGTCAGGATCGCCGTGTGAACAACCTATAATTAAATAAAATGTTATAGCACGTTCAATATGTCATTACTTTTTAGCTGTTTCACACAATTATATAAAATTTTGATTGCAAAATTAAACATAACAATTAATGAAACAATAACTGTTTTTTAGACATAAATTCAAGTAAAAATGTTACATGCTTTCTAACTTACTTTCCAATCCAATTACTACATGCGATAACTCCGGCAGATCAGATCCCGGATACAAAGGGATTTCACATTCTTCCTGAAAATTATAACTAAAATTTTACATCATATTTTAAATAAAGGAAAAATACACAACAAATATATAATGCATTTAACAGTTACCTGTTCCAATCCACCAGTATATTGTGCAATTGAATTGTCGACTTTTGGAACAAACATGTCACTATCCTCTGATTGCCATGTTGGTTTGCTATCAACAAAATATTTCTGGACGTATTCCACAAATGGCTTGTGATCAACCTGCAATCAAATCAGTTCTGCGAAATATTGAACAACATCATATTTAATGCCATATTTTCAAAGACAAGGCTATTTTGGTAATATCCTTGCGGGACAAAGTTAGAAATTATTGACTGTAGATGTGCAAAGGCGACCAAAATGAGTAAATTGAAGTGGCAGCCACTCTGTTGACGCACAGATAATCGCTGGAGGCGAAAGGTGCTCGAGAGGAGACTGACTCAAGTAAGTCATAATAGCTCCAACTATTGTAGGAATCGAAGTCAAGATCATCACTGCGAGACATCATAAGCTATCATCGCTTTGTATATCCATAATTTTTTTTCTCTAGGTGGAAGGGTTCCATACTATTGTCAAAGCTATTGTACATTTTATTTTCATTATTTGAGATATAGCCCACTAGTAATAGGGTTTCATTGGCACCTTTGGGTACAGAACCCTAAAAAAATTGCTGTAATTCTTACCCCGACAGCTGCAACGACCATTCTACTGGGAGTATAATGATTTTTTAAGTAGTTCAATATTATATTACGATCTATTTTATTCACATGTTCTTGTGGACAAATTTTTGGTAGACCAAGTGTGTTTCCTTTATATGCAGCCTGTAAACATAATAATTGTTTTTACATTATATTGAACACACTAATAATAGAGGACAGTAAATGATTGTAACTTGTGGTAGTGAGAATAATGTGTAAAGGAACAAACTGCATGAATCATATCCATTAAAATAGTTTCTTGTTCCGGCCTCATAGACAGAGTTTCCAGTTCAAATGCAACAGCTTGTCTGGCAGCTTCAATTTCTTCATCAGATAATTGCGGGCGCAGTGTGACTTCCGCTAAAACCTGTAAATTTTATTTGATTATATTAAATAAAGTATAATGTTTATACATAATACTTATATAGACCTGTGTGTGACCACAATCTAATGATCTCCTATTTTACCCCCTTAAAGATTAAATTTTCAAAAATCCTTTTTTAGCAGATACCTATGTATTAATAGATATATGTATGCCAAATTGAAGTCCGATGCATCCAGTGTTTTTAGTTGTGCATTTATAGAGATTCGTTAGCCAGTCAGTTAGTCATGTTTTCTTTTTATATACACCTTGAGTTTTCGTAAGATTCACATTTTTTTTTAATGTTACTTAGTGATATTATAATATTCTACTGATGAATTAAAGATTTACCTGTGTCACAGCTTCAAGACCCCTGGAGTCGGCACTGGTTGCGTACACAGTAGTGTCGCGAGAGCCTTGACAGTCACATATACCTCCATGTCTTTCAAGTTCCCGGAGCATCACATCACGTGTGGCGAATTTATGGGTGGCCTATAATATTATGTATGAATAATATCATAAGCAGTACAATGAAAATATTTATCAAGGCAAGGCACACAGCCAACTCAACCTTAAAACTACTGACACAGAAATTGGTCTCACTGTTAATTCTTAAGCAGTTATAAAACTGTTAACTGTTAACTATCATTATCATACTCATCTCTCCCATATCCCACCCCACTTTTAATATATATTTATTAAGTTATGACAAGATATTCATTATGAATAATCATCTGCATTACTGGAATTCTATTCTAACCACACAAATGAAGATAGTAACAAAAATATAAGTTGATACATGTTACTTACACCAAAACTTAGTTTTTCAAGAAAATGGCAAATACCATTTGGGTATGCAACTTCATATCTTGGACCAGAGTCAATGACCACTGAAATTAAAATATTTTTTAAATCTATATTATACCTATCTATAAATTAATTGTTTATCATAATTGATTATAAAAAGAAGATTTAATTTATCAATAATATGTTATTATGGACTACAGTAGATTGATTACACATAAACACTTTCTGCCTACACTGTATGCAGGACTATTTTTAAACAACAGATTCCTTTTGATGTCCTATAACTCTAGAGTATTAATGAGACCATACCATGTCAAGGAATCAACTGGCATATTGAAGAATATTTTTTGAGATAAGGTGAAATGTTCGGTTGGAGCGTGAAATTAAAATGTTATCATGTTTTTTGCTAATTGCAGCTCAGTTATAGGTTGTAAGTTATCAACATGTTATTTGCGAGAAGAATGGTAGCATATTTACAGATTAATAACAAAAGAAATCATCAACATATTCCTCCCAGGTATATTAGTAACATTTTCATGAAATAGTTGAATATGTCAGTAATATACCTTTAACCAAGCTGAAATTTGCAAAAAAACATGATAAAATTTGAACGCTCCAACCTAAGGTTTCACCATAAGTGAGAGATATTAATTGACATTGTCTAGTGGTGTCAAATTAGTGTCCTTTATTACACATTAACTTATTAGAAACAGTCTACTTGAGTATCTTGCATCTTAGAATAAAAACTAAATAGTTAATTAGAGGACTGTATATCAGATATTAATGCTTTTATTAAATCCTACCATATTAAACCATTTATAAATAACATGGTGAGTACTGTTTTAAATAAGTACAGTATTTTTTTAAAAGACTACTGATTTTTTATAGCTCTTTGTTTCATAATTGAACTACATTTCAGTAGAAGTAGTTGATAACATTGTACCCAATATTTGAATGGTAGTAAAGGACTAGTACATGAATTGGCTTTGTAAATTCATACAGCTCATTCTTGATGAGATATTATGTAAATAAAATAATATTATTATCTTACCTCCAGCTGTACAAAACTGTCCAAATTTCTTTTCTGATGCAACTTTTAAACCATTGCTTAGTACTGTAACTTCTGTGAGGCTATCTTCAGATTGAGCAGAGGAGTACAACACAGGAGGCAAATTAGGCATAGGTTCAGACAATGGGGGTAGAGGAGTAATGCTTCCTTTAGATAATGGTTGTGCAGTTTTGTCAATATCTTGAGATAATTTTCTTAACCCCCATTTAGGAGAAATCAATCTATAAATTTAAGCATTCAAATAGTGTTATTTATCTCAAGCTCCATGGAGGCACTATGGTGCAATGTTGCACACGGTCTGACCCATAGATTAATATGTATACTTATGGTCTGACCGAATATACATAATAGGCAAGTATAATTGTGATTATTTACTAACTGAATTATAATTAGTTTGCAAATGTTCGATGCGAAACTTACCCGTTCTTCAAAGAAAATAACCTAGTAAAAAGATATTTCACATCTGTAACGTGTGACATTATTTCGTTACTGAAACTCAGTATCAAAAAACAATGTTTCGGTTGGAATCAAAATAATTTCCAGTTGATTGATATTTAAAAATCCAATAATTTGTAGAACAAATAATTCATCTTACTAGGTACTTTACTCTTGCTTTGCTTGACGTCTTTGTGCTTGACCACAGATTAGTAAGTAGTATGTTTACAACAGATAAGACAGTTTCAGAACCAAGATAAGCTCGTAAGAGTTTTGGGGTCCATGACAACTGGCCGCTAGAGGCGCTCGCGCGCTCCTGTGTAATACGTTAATGCTGTCCATGCATACTTTATCGATGTCGATAATTTATATCGACAGAATAGTGATGTGTCTTATAAGTATTTATTTCTATTATTATGGATTTGCTCATGAGTTATGAATTGATTTGGCAAATAAAACAAGTGTATTATTGTTTACTTTTATATTTCCTCGTTTTCAAAAACTTTTTGTATGCCAATGCTTGAACACTATCCATTGCCTTAATATCTATTTTATGTTCGACTCTCCCACCCAATATTTGATTAATTCCTCTACACCAATTAAAAATTTGCAATCTTGCAACTATTTTAATAAAATTATTTCCTAACTCCTCTTTATGGGTGGGACAGCCTAACCACTCCAAATCTCTATCTTGATAAAATTGTTCTCTGATATTCTTTATTAATCCTTTTTTATGACAATTTTCAGCTAAATATTCATTGATTAAATCTATTAACACAGAAAAGGCCACAATAAGTTGAGTAGCTGGATACTTTAAATTTCTGTTCTTTAAACTTTTTCTTTCTCTATATGAAATTAAGGTGTGCATATTTGTTATTTCTTTTGCTAGCATTGTTTTCTTGCATTGAGAACACTTAATCAATCTACTCAACTTATTTACCACGTAACCTGCAGTATATCCTCGAGCATTACAATTGATTTTATTACTATTTGCTTGTCGATTTTCTGCAGGTCCATGTGTTGTGATGTTGTGATCTTTTTTTACAGAATGTTCAGTATTGGTTTCTTCTAGAGGACATGTGGACAATAACTGACTTAAATTTATTATTGTTGCCCCCATGTCATCCTCACAATTTGCATGATTGGAATGAACACTTAGCATGTTTGTCATAATCAATGATTTAAAAGAGTTTTGGAATGTGTGCGAGTCTGGATTATTATCTCTATAATTTAGAGATCTAATTTTACCAAAAAAGTTTTCAAGGGGGTCCTGATTTAAATTTCTTGTATAAAAAAAAGATACCCCCCTTGAAAACAAAATATCAGAAAGTCTTTTCAGGCTTTCTAATGTAGTCACCCAATTTTTTAATGTAGGAACATTTCTTATTTTGTGTTCATCTGATTTCTCAACATATTTAATGCTTTTAATTATTTTAATGGCATTATTCCAGAAACTTTTATGTGGCGAATTTATTTTAACAGCCATTCTCATTTTTCCCGGTGTTCGCCCTCCTCTTGACCCATTACAACTATCGAAAAGTTTGTCAAAAAATTCAACAGCATCAGCTGTATTTTCAGCGGTAGCACTCACGGCACTGCCATCATTTCGTTGACCTGGAATGGACAATGTTTTCCGTCAGAAATACAGTATTAGCCGAGACATTACCAAATGTGAAATTGCTTCCTATAATTAGTTTTGTATAATTAAATTAAAATATTAATATGTAAATTAATATTTTAGCATACATTCTGTTTCCAGATAATGGTTTGAAGGGTATATGATTTAGTGAAATTACTGAACAAATGAGATTTACATATTCACTTATATTCATGCTAATAAAATGACTTGTAACATAATAATAAAATTCTTGTAAATATATATATATATAAAACAGTACTCACTGAATGATGCAGTATATCTTAATGTAGCAGCTACTCGCTCACTTAAAACTGGCACAATGGCTCACTTTCATTTTTTTTATTTTATCTGGCATGACATGTTCGTCTGTCAATTGTGGCAGCATCCTAATGTTTCCAATTTGGGAGTCATAATTATATATGTCTATGATGTCTTGCCACTGTACTAATTTCTTCTCAAACAGCATATTTTTATTTAGTAAATTATTACGAATACCTTTTAGTAGGTGGGGAGGGTCATATATAACATTAATACTGCATCCACTCAAAGAAATAGTATCATCTGAAAAAAAAACCAGGATTATATTTTATCACATTTTAAAGAAAATACCTATTTCATAATTAAAACTCAAAGTTTTACATACCACACATTGATAAATTTTTTAGTTGCTCCCCTCTTGTTATCTCTTGTAGTTTTTTTATTGCACTCTGGTTAGTCATCCCTTGATCACAAATAAATGCTAAGGGTTCAAGACCAATACCCACCACAGCAGCTACTACTTCTTTAATTATTTTTATTAAATCTGTAGTTGGCTTTGTCCCTTCACAAAAATAGTAAGCAATAGGCTGCCTCCAGGATGCACAAATTCCTCTAGCCATAAAAACTAGTGCATGGTCTGCAAATACGGGAGTATCTTTTTCTTGAATAAACCCATGTATCTTATCTGCTGAAGGGATAAAATTTATTCCAAGGGATAATTGCACTTCATCAAATACAATACTGCATATTTTTTTTATTTTATTCCACTTAGATATTTTTGATTGCAATGTTTGAAAAAATTCCATGTTTATTCCTGTATTTAAATGTATATTTTTAAGAACCCTATTTAGAGTCCTTTTGTTTGGTAATGTAAAAATTCTCTCAAGGAGTTTATATCCTTTCGGACTCTGTTTAAAAAGTGCAAGACATAATATCTTTTCTTCCAGCGTATAGCGTCGGGCTTTCTTTTTTTGACCTGCAGTGTTTAACTGCATCATCAAAAAGTTCTTTTGCATGTAATTAAGTTTTTCTATTAAATTCTGAAAACTTTTGGTCTCATTTAATTTAACAGCATTCTCAATATTTTGCTTGTTACTGTCTTCACAAAATAATTTTCTTGATTTCATGATTTTCTTGCATTTATTATATAATTTCCGGCACTTAGGAGTCAAGCATTTTACACTTGCAGTCAAACGCAATCTTCTTTTCAGTAAAACTGGTAATTTAGTACCTGTAAAAAAGTATATAAATAAATAAATATCCAGGAACATTACACACGGCCATCTGAATCCAAACTAAGCAGAGCTTGTATTATGGACACTGATATACTACCTATATTAATTTTTAAATACATATTAACATCCTGAGGAAACCATATGATAAGTTAAAACTAGACATAAAACTACTAAACCTAAAATTTTTTATTTGCTATTAATAAAATTAATTAGGTATGTTAGTTTATTTACTTACCAATAACCTTTGAGGTAGTTACTTTGGCAGTTAATAGGCTACTAGGGCCAACCTCTTCCTCCATTCTTAAATCATCAATCGTCTTTTCTTCTGAAATAGAAAATGAGAAATATATATGTATATCTATAATAAGTAACAATTGATCTGCCCAATCTTTATAATGTTACATATGTTAAGTGATATCAAAAGTACTGTTTAGCCAATGTGTTTCTTATTAGTTGAAAAACTTGAAAGCTATACACCAGTAATCATACATCTAGTGTTAACACAGCTCCTTCAAGCGTTTCTGATCACAGTAAGTCAGATTAGCAGGCAGGATTAGAGTCCCACTGTGTGACAACTCCATAAACCAACAAGAAGTCCAGCAGGATTTGTCAATAGGCTATGTTTACCGCATACCATCGGACATCAGGCTGGTATACTTATATATATACTTATTGTATACTTATCTTAGTCACGTTTTAAGACAATGTTGATGAAAGTGTGGCCAAATAAATTTAGTTTTCTCCGAAGTAAAATACTATATGATACAAAAGCCCAGTAGTAACAAATAGGTATTAAAAAACTTCTCACCTGCAGAATTTTGTTTAGAGGTTGATGGCAGAGCACTTTGGACATCATCAAATAGCACTTGATTTTCAATTTTTTGAATTTTACTTGCTTGTTTACTAGCAGGTTCACATAATGGCCTCTTACAATATGTGTGGTCTGATGCAATGGATTTTAAATATGTGTGATCAGTTTCAGCTGAAATAATAAAAAAGCATAATTTAAATACTTGACTAAATGAGGTTATGTTAGTCTGTCTAATTCTTGCAATGGCCATTTTTGTTACTGCTGTATAAGTTCTAATAATAACCTTTAAAATCCATAGGCTTCGTTGATACCCCTGCTGCAATTTCCTCTTCAGTAATTAAGGTGGGACAAGCAAAGTAAAGCCTTTTTTGGCCAGTAAGGAACTTACGTTCAAAGTGCCTTACACAAATTTTCCTCTTTCTCAGTTGTTGCGTTGAGAACTTAAGGACCCGTGGACAATGTGGTGAAACTCGTTTTAACCACTCTTTCTGCAGGGTCTCGTTGCGAGGAAAATTGAAAAGCTTTTCTTCGTAAATGGTCTTACGACACGAAGGTATAATACACTCCGTGAAAGGCATTGCAACAGTCGCTGCAATAAAACCCACGAAGGCACGATTCAATCAAAAAATCCAAACCACGTTAACAATATCGGTGTCCGTTAAGATAGTTCCAAGTCACGTAAAAGATATCCACTTCGAAATCCAAGAAAAACGAGCAATAATAAAAGCACCTAACGTAAACAATCAATCGAATCGAAATACAGTAGCAGTAATGTCAAAAATGTCATAGACATCATTTACCAATATGGCGGCCAGGTTGAAAGCGACATCTGGTGGTAATTTGTCATGGACCCATGTCATTTTTGAATATAACTCACAAACTAAGTAGAGATACTACGCGTAGTATCTCTACTTAGTGAGTGAGTTATATATCGCGGATATGGAACAAACAAGTTGGCAACACTGTTGCCGAAGTGTTTGTATCAAACAGTATAGATACTACTTACTAATCTGTGCAGTATAGTATGACACAACTTGATGAAGCATCGGCAAAATTCGTAAAATCGATCGTTCCCGAAAACAGTGCGCCTACAATAATACTCATGTGTTAAAAAATGATCGGCGAAAATGATCTTGTTGTACGTTGAATGCCGCGATACTGAATGATTTTTATTAATTATGTAAATCGGAAATGAAGTGTACGAAAACAATTTGCCGATGCTACATCTAAGTTGTGTCATACTGTATCAAATATGAAATCCAAATGCAATTTTCTATAAATTATTTTACTAAGATTATTTAAATAAAATGTAAGATAGTTAGCATCTTGTAAGTTTGAATACGATTGAAATTATTTATTGTACGAACTTATAAAGTTACAAGGTAAGTTATGAATGTTTTTTTTCCATGAGTAGCATAATCAAATTCTGTATAAAATTGCTTATTTTAAATTCAACATAAGAGCTGAGTCACATAGATACATTTTAAGTGTAGTATCATTTTATTGCAGATTTTTATCTTTTTTCAATTGTATTCAAAGATGACTTATAAGTTAAACAAGATAGTATTGAAGAATTTAACCACAACTGCCTTTAAAAGAATTCCTCAAGTATGCATTGTGGGAGCCGGTCCTGCTGGATTTTATGCTGCAATGCATTTGACTAAAAACCTTCCAAACCTAAATATTGACATCATTGAAAAGCTACCAGTACCATTTGGCCTGATAAGGTAATTTATTTATGTCTTAAAATTAAATTTAATTCTTTTCATCATATTAGATTGAAGGCCATCCCATCCAATTATGCTCAAATAACTAACACTTAAATAGAAACCGCCTGACTTCCATTACATAATTTACATAAACTCAAGCCATCTAAACAAGTCACCGTATACCAACAACATGAATAAAGCATGCTATTATTATATTGGACCTTAGAAAAACGGTAACCACAGCATCAACCTGATGACCACAGGCATTAAGTACAACTATTGGTGAATAGTCAGTGTCCTAACCACATTAACCATTTATGTTACTATAATATTAGTATTAACATGTATTAATATCTTTTTTTTTTATATTTGTGACATCACTTATAGTAGTAACTGAAAATTAGTACTATATATAGCCCTGCCCCCAACATGAAGAATGCCACTGCTGGCATGGATTTTGAATAGGGCTTTGTTTTTAAGTGTAGCTTTTATTGTTGCTGTCGGTACAACAATTGCTATGTTGAACCCCATGTGTAAATAAACAGTAACTGTGGTTGAACTGTGAGATTAATGATATTAACGCCTTGTAGGCAAAATTTGCTTAACTATAAATTTATTTTAAGACCTTGTGTATATTGCAAATTTCACAAATAAATTGAATTTGAATTTGAAAAAAAAATTGTGTGCATGTTCTAATTCTGAAACTTAAAATCCATCATATTTTTTTAAATATTTGCATAAATCATATAAGTATTCTAACTTTTCTCCAAAGTAAGTGATCATCAAAAGTACAGTCAGACAAAAAACTTTTAAAAATATTTTTTATTTGTTTTAGGTAGGTACATAACATACGCGGGAAAGGTATTATAGTTAAAAAAAAAAATTGTTAAAATAAAGGTCAAACAATCATCGAGAATTATTATGATATGTATGACTGATGAGTATGTGTACATAATAATATGTAAGTGTGACAGATCAATAAATAAAATTAAAATATAACAATTCTTCTACACCGGACATAGCGTCATTTTTACTCTCGTCTGATGTGTTGTTTGTGTTAATAATGAATCTTTCCGTTAAAAATCGAACACAAAAACAAAATATTAAAAATCAAACACGTCACGCTGCTACCAGTATCAGAGTTGAAGTGTGGAAGGTGCGCGGCGGGGTTGCGTCACATATCTATGTACACTCACGCAAATGTAGAGCTCAGCTTAGGCCTTGCAGGCTGTACCTACTTATACAAAGTGTTTTTTTCTTTATTTTAGGTATGGAGTGGCTCCAGATCATCCAGAAGTTAAAAATGTTATCAACCATTTCACTAAGGTGGCACAACAACCAAATGTAAATTTTTATGGTAATATAATTTTGGGCAAAGATATCAATGTGCACCAGTTGCGACAGCATTATGACGCTGTTTTATTGGTATGTACCTAATTAAGTATTTAGGGTAAATTAAAAACAAGTTTAATTATAGAACAGTAGGTAGGTATCAATAGTTAAGCAAATCTTATATCTGCTTTTGTTTATAATAATTAAGGGTATACCTTCGGTACTGACATATACAACTATTTCATGAAAATGTTACTAATATACCTTGGAGGAATATGTTGATGATTTATTTTGTTATTAATCAGTAAATATACTACCATTCTTGTCGCAAATAACATGTTGATAACTTACGACCTTTATCTGAGCTGCAATTTGCAAAAAACGTGACAAAATTTGAATTTCGCGCTCCAACCGAAGCCTCCTCCTCCTTAAGTGGAATAATGAACTAAAGCGTAAGTACTTACCTACTGTGTCTTACTATCGCCTCATCGGATACGTACAGTATGACACAACTTAGATGTAGCATCGGCGAATCGTTTTCGTACACTTCACTTCCGATTTACACAACAAATAAAAAAAAATCAGTATCGCGCCATTCAACGTTCAACAAGATCATTTTCGCCGATCATTTTTTAACACATGAGTAATGTTGTAGGCGCACTCTTTTCGAGAACGATCGATTTTACGAAGTTTACCGATGCTTCATCTAAGTTGTGTCATACTATACAAGTAGGTACCTACTTGGCGCTTTTTAAACCTGCCGGACTATTGCGTATCTTTTGGCGGTAAGTTGTGTCATACTATACAAGTAGGAACCTACTTGGTCAATAATGATGTTCATTACGATTACCACCAAAGATACGCGGTAGAGCCCCCGAATGCGAAACTAAGGGCGCGTCCTCATTAGGCGCTCATTTAGCGGCGTCACTCTATAATGTTTTTTTACCGAATTGGCCCCTTCTGGACAGGATTTTAGGGCGGGTCGCTAGTATCGTATAATTAATTAACTACCTACTTACGCAGACAAATTATAAACCTAACCTATATTTATTTACATTAAATTGTTTACAGACATACGGAGCTGAAGAAGACAAGATACTAGGTATTGAAAACGAAAATATAACTAATGTAGTTGCTGCTAGAAGTTTTGTTGGATGGTATAATGGCCTACCAAGTGAAAAGGAATTAAAAGTATGTTCATGTTTTTAAACAATTACACCTTGGTGATGATATGGCGGTAGGTGGTAAGCATGTGATAGGTTGACTCGGTCTTAGTATTATTAGTAGTTAGTAATGTTATGTTATACTTAGTAATGTTGGAAAATACTTACCATAATTCCAACTAAACAAATCAGTATAAGTTAACATAGAATAAGAGTCACACTACACTATTTATATATCAGGATGACTATTCTTAATACTTTATATCAATACTTAATCGTCAATCGATTGGCTTCAATATAATCTTACCTATCTGTTTTTAATGGATTAAAAGGGAAAGGGTTAAGGTTATTAAAATAAGCATTTAGGCCCAACTGCATAACTCATTAATTCAACGTTATTTTAAATAGGCCTCGACTATGAATCTACCCTCTAATTTAATACCGGATCGGATGGCCGACCATACTAAGAAGAGCCGGCAAGAAACTCAGTAAATAAGGTCTTATATACGGCCACTAACATATCAAAGCAATCAATTTTTATTTCACTAAATTATTATTTCCATTAATCTTTTACACAATAAACACATGATCTAAAGTAAATACATTTTTGAAGTACCAAGGCACAGTCACAATCATAGTAATTAATATTATATTAATATACTTATTTCTATATTGACGGACCGTATTTCCACTTATGATGATTGACTATCATCATAACCAATGACATCCAAATATTAAAAACGACTGAGCCGAGTCAGGAACAAGTAGCCATTTTATATCATTACATCGTCGGGTAACAACCATTTTTTTTTTTTGAAAGGACTAAAGTTGGTAGCCTCTGATGGCTGCTCCAACCTTACCGGACAATCGGCGAGCGCAGAGAGCTCTCAGCCGGGTAACACTTAGATAACCAGGCCTGAGGGCACCCCCGAGTGGGGTACGAACCTCGGCTCAGGGCGTTACCGGGGGAAGGGGAGGACTTTGTACGAGTTACGACTAATTGGGGGCGGTCGGATTACTAATGGCAGCTCGGGCCGCTTGAACGGGACGAGACTGAGTGTGACGTCGCGGCGGTCCTCGCCGTCGAGGACGGTAGCGTAATCGGTTTTGTGTAGTGTGTTGTGTACTTTTACGAGCTTCGTCAGCTTCTATCTGAGCTAATGTTATGGGGTCATCCGGCTCGCTGAGGGCTTGCCTTGGTCTAAGGATACGGAGTATACGGGAGGGCGTGTACGTTGCGGCTTTCACTATAAGAGGGTTGCGGTGATTAACGGCGGTATTGAAAAATCTGCGTGACGCGCGTTTTATAAATTGTTTTAACGTGGGGAGACCTAAATCAATGTGAAGATTTTCATTACGCATGTAACACGGGGCGCCCGTGGCTTTGCGCATGAAACGGTTTTGAATCACCTGAAGGCTATGGATCCGTGCAGGAGCTGCATGTGCGAACACAGTACTAGCATAGGTCATAATGGGGCGGATACACGTGGTATATAGCCTAACCTTGCTTTTGAGGGCAAGTTTAGACTTATGATTCAATAAAAAGTGGAGGCGCCCTAACACAAAGGCGGCGCGCGCGCGCGGACCGCTTTAATGTGGGCATCAAATGTCAAACGATCATCGAGAATTACTCCGAGATATTTGGCTTGACTTTCCCAGGGGATTGGTTCACCGAATAGAGTAACTGCCTTTGGAGGGGGGGTAACAACCATTCACAGAGCATTATCACTGTGTGGTCAAATTCGACTGACTACTCTAAGTTACAATATTATAAATCTGTATCAAATAAATCATCAACATATTCCTCCAAGGTATATTAGTAACATTTTCATGAAATAGTCGTATATGTCAGTAATATACCTTGGAGGAATATGTTGATGATTTCTTTTGTTATTAATCAGTAAATATACTACCATTCTTCTCGCAAATAACATGTTGATAACTTACGACCTATAACTGAGCTGCAATTTGCAAAAAACGTGATAAAATTTGAATTTCGCGCTCCAACCGAACGTTCCCCCTTAAGAAAAGATGGCGCCATGAATAGGATCCACAGATAACACAATAAATGAATAATTCCTTTAATGGTCCAACCATTTACTACCAAAAATAAGCAAGAGTGTGGATTCATAATTGATTTTATCTGTCACATGCAAAGCCTAGAAGTTTCAACAAATGTAAAGTATTTCAATAATTAATTAAAGAAATACTAATAACTTATAAAATTAATTATTACAGATTGATTTATCTAATCGGACTGCTGCTATTCTTGGGCAAGGTAATGTCGCCTTGGATATCGCAAGAATTCTCACTACGCCTATTGATGTACTTAGAAAAACTGATATCACTGAGCATGCACTTAGTACTTTAGCTGAATCTAAAGTCAGAGAGCTGTATTTGGTTGGCAGGAGAGGCCCCTTACAAGTTGCTTTTACTATAAAAGAACTTAGAGAACAGCTCAAATTAAAAACTTGCAAGACTATATGGAGAAAAGAAGATTTTCTTAATATTGACAAAGTAGTTTCAGACTTAGCTAGACCTAGGAAAAGGTTGACTGAACTCATGTTGAAATCTGTAAATGAAAACCTAGAATACGATAATAATGACTCTGATATAAAATATTTGAAACCTATATTTTTTAGGAGTCCGAGTAAATTTATAGTTAACAGTGAAAAACAGTTAACTGGTATTAAACTAGTTTATAACAAATTGGAAGATGAGAAATGTATTCCTACTGACGAAACAGAGACTTTAAATTGTAATTTAGCATTTAGAAGTATAGGGTATAAAAGTATCAATGTAGATAAAGATCTTGTGTTTAACAATGGATTAATTGTAAATAATAAAGGCATTGTAGAGGATAATAACCCAGATTTAGGAAAGTTGTATGTGGCTGGATGGTTGGGTACGGGACCAGTTGGGGTTATATTACATACAATGGGCAATGCTTTTCATGTTGCCAAATTGATGTGTGATGATTTGAAAAGTATGAATGGAAACAGAAGAGCTGGCTTCGAAGAAGTTAAAAAGATAGTTTTAAGGAGTAACAATAAAATAGTAGACTGGGCAGGCTGGGAAAAAATTGACATATATGAAACAGAACAAGGCAAAAGAAAAGGAAAGCCACGTGAAAAAATATGTTCCATTGATAAAATGCTAGAAGTTGCTGCTAGTTAAAATAAATAGTGTTAATGATTTTTGTTAGAAATATTTTTTACGAAACGAGTTTTGTTTGTTTGATTTATTTACTAAAGGATTTCTGGGCCGTAAAAAATGTTTTTGGCCTGGAAAATTGAAATATCAAAAAAATAAGTGCATTGGAATGAATTTTGATAGCCGATTAATTTGTGGGCTTCAAGGCAGTGGAAGTGTCGAATTTCATGATTCGATAGATAATCACCAAAGCAAACACCGCTCCTCGCGGAGCCTCGCGCGCCACTTCGCGAGTGCAATAAGTCGCTCCTGCCGTTTGATCTATTATTTTCTAAACCAGTTTCCATAATAAAGTTCACGAATTTGCGTCCACGGCTGCGTGTAGCACTTCCTGGCAGGGCCACCTAAAACCCTTATAACTTTTGAACAAGGGCGCGATATTCGAGGACAAAATAGCGACTGACTTGGAATTCAAATCCGTGATGGTGGTCCTGCCGGGAAGTGCCATACCACCGCTGCATACAATATAACTTATCAATGTAGTTGCGCACACAAAACCGAATTATATATAGCAAAGAGGATATAAACACTACGTATATATAATATAGTATGACACAACTTAGATGAAGCATCGGCAAAATCGATCGCGCCCGAAAAGAGTGCGCTTACAACATTACTCATGTGTTAAAAAATTATCGGCGAAAATGATCTTGTTGAACGTTGAATGGCGCGATAGTGAATGATTTTTATTTGTTGTGTAAATCATTTTTGGGGACTTTATGGCGGGAACTTGCGAAGTGACGTTGCGTTTTCATTTTAATTTCATAAAATAGTGTATTTTTTGAGTTTTATTGAATATTATCGGCGGTATTTTGTCCAATACAAGTGCACCAGTGAAGTGAAATGAAACGATTACGTGTATGGTGGCTTTTCAAGTTGTCTCAAGAAGTCCATGAAAAGTTTTAGTAGAACGGCTACCATTGTACTAAAACCTAACTTAAACTGACTGACTATTACTTGAAGAAGATTTAACATGACTTGAACTTTGAAACTTGATGATTGACCAGAATTGAATACATGATGAACATAAAAAGAACTACATTCCTCAACTTGACTCTGGCAAAATACACTAAGTGTGAAGCAAAAAAAAAAACACTTGCCCGAATGGGCATATTCGGGTATTTTTAATGTATTTTTTTTTTTGGAGGAAGGTAACGTTGATAAAATTTTAGTTTCGCGCTCCAACCAACGCCTCCACCTTAAACTGACTGACAATGACTTCAAAAAGATTTACATGACTTCTTGAACTTATTAACCTGACGAGAAATAACAACGACACTACACATGAAGAATTTAAAATACATGACGTACTCCACTTGACACTGGCAAAATACACAAAGTGTGTTGTAAAAAAAAAATTGTTATCTGTAAAACGTAGGGTACATTCCGAAACATGCCATAATCGATCTTAGCGCTCACATCGATAATTTTACGTTCCGATACGAATATCACATCTATAAGAGCCGAGGAACTGTCAATGATTCGGAACGCGCTGACAGTATTTAGAACTAAAACATTCGAAAAAGGGATTAAAAAATTAATGATCAACGCGTTGGGACTCCCTAACTTCAATTATTAGACTCCCTAACTTGAATACAGTGTATTTTTATTTGTTATTCTCACATAAAAACCTTTGTCAAAACAAAAACACAACACAAGTGTCACTTTTGACATCCACGCTCACGGCGTTAACTTTTTTTTTTTTTAATTTTGGCATCACACTTCGTATATTTTGTCAGTGTCAAGTTGAGCAATGTAGGTATTTTTATATTCTTCATGTATTAAATTCTCGTCAATCGTCATGTTTCAAAGTTCAAGTCATGTTAAATCTTCTTCGAGTCATAGTCAGTCAGTTTAGTTAGGTTTTAGTACGATGGTAGCCGTTCTACTAAAACTTTTCATGGACTTCTTGAGACAACTTGAAAAGCCACTATACACGTAATCATTTCATTTCACTTCACTGGTGCACTTGTATTGATCTTTATTGGACAAAATACTACCGATAATATTCAATAAAACTCAAAATACACGATTTTATGAAAATAAAACGAAAACGCAACGTCACTTCGCAAGTTCCCGCCAAAAAGCCGGCGATAACGTTTGGACCATGGTCGTCGTAATCGCAATATGGCGCATGTAATGACGTCACCGTTGACGTTTCGCGAGGCTTCGTTATCGCGCTAAAAGTGATTCGGTACGCGTTTTAGCGCGCTCACATCGATAATTATCGATATCATCATCATTCGGAATGCAGCCGTAGTAAGTAATATATTCTCTCTCTTTTAGTGATGGGTCGTTGACAGTTTTTTGGTTAACGCAACTGCAACGTTAACGTTGATTTTCGTTCGTCAACAAGTTAACGACGTTAACGAGTCAACGTGATACTAATGTCAACTTGCAAAGTAAACTGTTAATTCATTGAACGGATTATTCAACGCTGCGAGCCGTTCAACGAGTCTCTCTCTCTACGTCTACTGGTTTTTATATTTATAAAAACAAAATAACAAAAACATTCACTAAAAGTCTGATATCATATTTTATCTTCAAAAAAATATGTATTTAAAAAATAAACTCTTACTTTTGTTACTTAAAGTTAAAATTTGACCGTCGTCGTTTTTTTTTAACGTACGTTTTTTCGTTGCCTTAACTTTCTCGAACTTAGTTGATAATTAAACGAGTTAAAATCTTATATCTCGTTGACGAATTCAACTAGTTGATTCATAAACAGTTGAGTTAAAATCTTATATCTCGTTGACGAATTTAACTAGTTGATTCATAAACAGTTAACGTTAATACGTTGACATGAGATCAACTGTTGATCGTTGATTCAACGTTCATCGCTACTCTCTTTGGAGAACTGTCTAAAATCTACCAAGAGAACTGACGTTAATTTTGTTTAACCTCTTCAATTTTGATACTAAATGTTGTTTTTTTTTTTACCGATCAATCTCCATCGTTTATCTTCAAATACCCTGACACTGGCAGAATTGTGTAAAAAACGCATCTAATGCCATCATAGTCACAGATCATATAGAATATGTTGTATACACAACAGATAAGACAGCTACATGGGATTGGTGAGAGTTATTAAGTTTACGAGTATTCAATACGTTTCGGAGTGTGGCGCTACTGACGCTATGTTTAGTGTTGTGCATGACAGATGTTTGTTTGTCGATATCGATACAGCTAGTGCTGGACTATATCAGTAGTAGACTACTTATATCTTAGGATTATTTATTTTAAAATAAAACAGATTGAAAATGATTATTTTTTTTATTTCTGCTTAAAATATTTAATACAAACTGTTCTATGATAAAATTGTACCTTGGTGAGATGGTCAAGTTCAGGGCAAATTGGCAATATAGTACGGTTGAGCCACATATTTCTAATTTTGTCATTCCGAGGAAAATTGAATAATTTACCCTCCTCGGCAGCAGCATGACAAATACAACACTTTGTAGGTAAATACCATAATGATAATTTGCCAATCAGAGTCCATAAAACGTAACCAAATTACAGGTAGGCTTTTCACGTCAGAGTCCGGTAAAACAGTTCCAAGTCACAAAAGAGATATCCACAACAAGTCCCAAGCAAGCACAGTTCGTTAGAAATAAATTACAACCAAAATTCTAAAACCTAAACAAAGTAATCAAAACGGAATAACAACTTATTAACAACCAAGATAACAACGATAATATTTGTCAAAACTGTCAAATCAAATACACCGATAAGATTGAACTGAATATAGTTACAATAAAAGCGAAATGGCGGCCGCTCTGTCAACCAATAGCGAGGGCCGTTTCTCTTGAATACTTATGAAGTTTGAGCGAATCATAAGATCAAGAACCAATGTATGAGCTGTCTTAGCCCTGATCATAGTCAAGAAGTGAAGTGAAACTTGTAGGTACGAACAATTACGGTCCAGTAAATAAATAATGAGTTGTAATAGTACTGCAATTAAAATTGGCGATTATATAGTCGTTCAAAGACATAACTACAGGAAATTACATAAATATAATAAATCAAACTCGTGTATCAGTTTGGGACGTGACACAATTAACCTAAATGGTGTGGAAGGTTGTCGATATTTTTCAGTATTTAAAACATTACCCAGAAATAAGAAGACTAGAGATTATCATGTTGAATTAACGAATGAAGCTGAGTATCTCAAAGATCAAATAGATGTCAAAATATCTGGAAATGACAACAGAAATATAATTGATGATGGACATTCTCAGAAGTTAACAGCGGCTGAAATTGAAATACTGAAGGCAAATGGTAATAAAGCATCTGATATTGTTGAAACTTTGATAACCAATTCAAATACATTTCATAATAAAACTGAATATTCTCAAGAAAAATATCTTAAGAAGAAAGAGAAAAAATACTTTGAGTATATCCAAATTCTTAAACCAAATTTAAGAATTATTGCGGAGATAATGTATAAACTTGATCCCAGTAAAATTCAATATTTACGCATAGATACACTGTCTCAAATAATTACATTAGCAAATATGCATTCAGAAGGAAAACACTTATTGTACGATTCTGGTTCAAATGGTCTGGTTGCTGCAGCTTTGTTGAGTGTGATAGGACACCAAAGTAATGGAAAGCTATTACATATGCACCCTGGAAATATGTCTCAAAAACAAGCACTTTTAGCTATGAACTATAAAGAAGAACAAATTAATAGATGTATCTCTGTAAATGTGTACTCTGCATTGAGACAGTATTATCAAGGTTGTGATGTTAATAGCATTGAAAGTGTTATAGATGAAAAAATTACTGAACATAACCCATTAAAAAGGAAAATGGAAGAATCTCATGGACATGAAAGCAAAATATCTAAATGTGACAATCCCCAGGAAATATTTGTTACTCAAAGTGATGATTTGGATGCAGACAAAAAAACACAGCTAAAAAAACCTAAATGGCACTTTGATAATATAACTGCTTCAGAGCTTTTAAGTGGCAAACTAGATTCATTGGTTATCACATGTAAAGAAGACCCTGAAAATATATTTAAAGAATTGATGGTATTTGTAAAACCTGGCAGGCCATTTGTTGTATACCATAGCGGGGTTGAACCACTTCAGCATTTGTATATGACGCTGAAATCAGAGAGTAATGTAGCTGCTCTTAGGCTGTCATGCAATTGGATGCGTAATTATCAGGTATGTGAATACAAAAAGAGATTTGACATGAGTAGTTTAGCTTAGTTTGTAAATAACAGAATCATCATAATTTAGTAACTTGTTTGTTAAGTTTGAAACTAGCATGCATTTATGAGAAGCATGAATTTAGATAGTAGATTTAGAGTAAAAATAAGTGTATTTGTTGCATAACATTAGCAACTGGCAATCTGTAATTTTTGTGTAAATAAAATAAATGACAAAAAAACGACAATGGAGGATGGAGTAGTGGAATTTGTATCTGCATAGTAGGTATGTCACTATAAAATACCTTTAATATTTATTATAAGTACAATACTGATTTGTTTTATTTCAGGTCCTACCAGAAAGAACACATCCTGAAGTTATGATGAATGGATCAAGTGGATTTTTATTAACTGGCTATATACTAAAATAGAAATACATGAATAAATATTTTTTTTGTAAACATTAATACAGTTTCCTCATTCTTAGTTAAACACTGAGTAAACTAGATGTATGGAGTGAGCTTGTGGTGTCTGTTTTATACTTAAAATAATTCTTAATTTAAACATTCCATAAATTTAACAACCTAAATAAAGCAGCAATAACTTCTCATTTACCAAAAAGAGGACTTTTTCGGATGTCGTCCCTGGTTCAATAATAAAAGGATTCTTCTGCATCTCAAGAATATACCTAGCATAGAATCAGATATCATTTTCTAATACTAGATTTTGTTGTCCTCAGTTTAGAAAATACCTAATACCCTTATAACTCTTGGAACAGGACTCCTTGACTGGCAAAATCTGATATTTGGTTATAAATTTGCCACACTGTCTGTATTAGAATCCATGATGGTGGAAATACTACACATCATCATAATATTTACTAAGCAGGGGTGGAAATTTGAAATGGGTCAATAAGGGCAGCTACCTAAGAGTTGAAGCCACGCAAATATGGTCTTAGGAGACCCTTACTTTATGAGTTATTACTATTGGCATTTATAGATTTTGAATTTTTTTTACAGTCATCTAGTCAGTATGAAAGAGAGGAATTGGAAAGTTTTTTCTATTTATGACATTTCTAATACCCTAACTAACCTAATTAGGCCCCATAGAGGATTGCAAAGAGAATTTAATACTACGTGGAGGATTGATTAAGCTAATGTTTTTTTTAAATCGCCGAATTCTCGTTGACTTTAAATTTTTTTCAAAATCTGAAAAATAGGCGATGTTCAGTGCATATTCGCATGGGTTCTACCGCCCTTACTGACCCGTCTCAAATTTCCACCCTTGTATATTATATTGCTTTAGTATCTTGACACTTTTCTTGAAACAGATTTAAAAATCTGAATCCAATGGATAGCGAAGAAGCTGAGTGATCCTTGTGACATTTTGGCCAAAATAGAGTTAGTAGATGTCCGTTTTTTACATAAGGAGAACAATATTTAATTCCAATAAAATCTGCGTAATTCTAACTGCAAAGTACCTACGTATTCGAGCTACTTGTGGATAAAATATTTGTAAGAAAACTGGGGCGAAAAACTATAATATCTCGAAACATGCTATAAGCTGTTTGTGTACCAAACTTCAACACGAATGGTTGTGCTGTTGGCGTCTAGAGATAACAAACAAACTCACTTTCGCATTTATATTATTAGTTAGGATTATCGAAGATGCAGTCTTGGGTGCGCGGCACACAGGCGTGTGTAAGTTGTATACAATTCAGTACAAAAACCTTTACGTGTACGGATGGGTACGGCAATAAATAAATAATATATATATACTTGCGATCACCCGAGAAACATTTCAAGGCCATTAAAAAATAAGACTCAAATAGCGTATTGGTCACTTTTTACTTCTCTGTTACTGGAATAATGCTGACAAAAATTAAATCAAGTTAAGAAGCAATGGCCTTATTTCTATTAGCAATTTATATTACAGTACAAAAACTACGATTAAGCTTGCTTCCTATACTTGTAAATATTATACAGGCGATATTTTTTCAGGCCAGTATAGGGAATACTAAACTGTACTGATGGACTGACAATGAGAAATATCTTGAATCGATGGACTGGGAATGTTTTATCTGGATTCTATTACACCACTTTTAGTTTCTTATAATTTTTGCTATTCATTAACATGGCAGAAATAATTTATCATACATCAAATAATATTTTAGAAATTGAGCCCATAGTCTAGTTCAGGGATGGCGAACCTTTACGTATCAACGTGCCATTTTTCTAAAGAAATGTTTAATGAGTTCATAGACGTGCCATCAAATAATTTTGATTTTGTATTTATTTGGAAAATTATAAATAGGTACTATCAACTCGAATTACTCGCGACCTACTTCACACTTTTTTTCGTAGTGCATTATGAATTTTGTGATCAGTGACGTGCCAAAAATAATGTGCCATTGGTACGCCATCCCTGGTCTAGTTAGTCCTAGTTTATGATTTTCCCATACTGGCCAGAAAAAACATAACCTGTATATTCATTGAAATATTAAATAAGGTATATTACTCATATATTACAGAATATCATCGTAAAATAAAAACATTTCTTTATAAATATTATAATAAAGCTCCTTTAAACCTAAACATATCTAAAACTGATAGGCTAAGAGAAAAAAAAAACCTTAGAGATCTTTTATAATTGTCCAAGAATTTAGTATCTATGAGAAACACAACATACAATACAACTTAATCCTGGCGAAAACGAGAATTACTAGAAATATAGTAAAGCAGCCATTTGAGTAACTAAGTATATGTTGGCTGGAGTTATAGTGGCAACAACTTCAAGCTGGATGTGAAACTAGTATCAGTAATTTCATCTGTATAACGCGCCAGGCCGAAAGTCAACGATATACGTTATCCAAGCTGCATCGAAAAACATATTTTTCATCGTGACTCGCTATATATCTATTCCGAATCATCGTTCTTCCGACGATTATATCTGTCGGTTAATTGATACGGTGTCACTAGAGTCACATCGAACGCGGACTAGTGAATGCAGACGATTTGACGTTGTATATAAAAAAATAACTTTGGTATGTTAACATATAGTGCGGCGTACATCGGTGCGGGAAGCAACACTGAACTGTGTCCACCGGACACCCGAGGCAGGCGAGGCGAGGGCAAGGCCGGGCGCTGCCGAGCCGGGCCGCTAGGACGAGTCCTCGTCGTACCACGTGCGGAAGTCGCAGCTCTCGTCGTAATCCTCCTGTCATTACACACCACATTTTTTATTATTGGCTGTCCCCGCGGTTTCGCATTATTTAGGATTATTGCACTAAACAGCTAAAATACACAAAGTCTTCAATTTAACCGAGATATGAAAACAATATTGCATTATTCGTCTATATTCATGGGAAATCTATACTCAAGCTCATGTATTTCGGAAATGGTTCTAACGATTTGGATTAAATGTTGTATTTAGTTATGGTTTTGCATTTTATCTTCTTTCTGTCTGTCTATATAGCCGCTAAAGTATTATTTAATCAAAATGATATAGAGTTAAAGACAATTATAAATAACATATTACCGATATAATATTTATTTGGATAAGAATTAAAATTGAATTCGAGAAAATAGCGTCGTAAATCCCGAATATTCTTTTTTTAGAGAAAAAATGGTTACGGTTAGTCAACTGTAAGATAAAGATATACCATCTTGGAGTTTTCTTTACTATTTTGAAGAACTACAATTCTCTAGTACATATTTTTTATGAATTTATGGTGGCCATGGCAAGGCAAAAATGCTGAGTTAAGTCTCGGGGCCGATCAAATTCAGTATTTTTAGCTATTCCTAATACTTTAGGATTTGGTGTACCACGCCCACTTCAAAAATGGATCCTGTATACTCACCGCCATCCAAGCGTGGTCGAGTACGTCCTCCGCGGCGAAGCGCAGCTCCGGCTGCGGGCGCAGCATGTTGGCGACGAGGTCGATGACCGCCGCCGACACGCGCTCCCAGTGCGGCGCGGGGAACTCCAGCCGCGCTGACAGGATCGCGTCGAACAGCTTCTCCTGATCCCCGTCCGCCGATGAGAACGGCGGGAACCCGCACAGTAGGATGTACAGGATCACCCCCGCCGCCCACACGTCAATCTGACACATTATATTATTACCTAATTTCTGATCTAACTAGACTAGTCATTCTTATACACTCTCGAAAATAGTTATACTGCAATATCGCTAGGACGTCGTATATGTATCCTCAAATGGTATCTCTGTCTGTCTGTATACATGAGGTCGAGAGTGCCGAACTAATTTTGATTGCTATAATATGATGGGAAACATATTTTCACATGATATGTGACAGATACCTTTAAGCCGTAACCGGTTTCTAGGAGAATTTCTGGGGCGACATAAGTAGGGGTGCCGCATACAGCATGAAGCGGCCGCCAAACTTCTACGGCTAAGCCAAAGTCAGCCAGCTTCAAACCACGTATACTGCCATCTGGACCTGTCTCTACCTGTAAAAGCCAATTATTTTATCGTGATTACTAAATGTTATTTATTGTTATTTTTATACAAACTTTACCCCCCTATAGATTGAATTTCAAAAAATATGGCCTTATTCCGTCTCTACATTACGAGCCCCGATGCAAAATAGTTCGTCTAGTATGGAAAGTAGTGCAAAGCGTAAAATATAGAAAGTAAATATTGGTAAAATAATTAAGAACGTTTAATAAAAAGTAAACCACAATTTGAGGAACATTTTAAAGTTTATTTTTGTGTTACTTAAGTTTACTTTCATGACTTTACATAACATAAAAAATTTAAAAAATATTCTAAAAAACATAACGCAAAAGTATTCGTCTACCCTTGTCACTCACGCAAAATAGTTCGTCTACCACTTAGTTGTGTCACCTTTGCTCTCAATGACAGCTTTAATGCGAAGAGGCATGGTTGCAACCAACGCTGCACACTCCTCAGGCGTAATTGACTCCCAGACAGCCAAGAGTTTAGCCTTTAAGTCGCTCTTCGATCTTGATGGATTTTTACGGAGAACTTTTTTCATTTTCCACCATAGGGTTTCGATCAGCGACAAGTCCGGGCTGTTAGATGGCCATTCGATTGTAGGGATGCTTTTCGCCAGTAGCCACGTCTTTGTTGTCCTTGCAGTATGGCAGGAAGCACCATCCTGTTGAAAAATGAAGGAATCTTGATCCTTAGGTGACGGAATAGAGGGCAGTAAATTCTCTTCCAAAAGGTTTTGATACCTTGCAGCATTGATAAAACCATCTACAAACTGCATACCACCAACACCTTGTGCAGACATGCAGCCCCATATCATAAGAGACGCCGGAAACTTCACTT
The DNA here is from genome assembly GCA_963555595.1 of Tethea ocularis. Lineage (NCBI taxonomy): Eukaryota > Metazoa > Arthropoda > Insecta > Lepidoptera > Drepanidae > Tethea > Tethea ocularis. The sequence goes on along the minus strand of OY741960.1, from coordinate 8,322,460 downwards.
TGCGTTTGTATGTCACAATCAGTATGAAATGCCTCATTTTTGTTTCGAATCACATTTTTCCTTTCATCGCCGACTGTCACTTCAAATTTGGACTCGTCACTCCAAATGATACTACGCCACTGATCGGAAGTCCAATTTAAATGATCACAAGCAAACTTCACCCTCTTTTTCTTTTGTACAGCAGTCAACAGTGGTTTCTCCTTAGCGGTGTAAAATCCGTAACCCATTCTTTTTAGGACTCTTTTGCAAGTATCAACTGAGACGTCTTTGTGAATCATGCATCCTTCCATTGCACCGTGAGTTCTCCAGCTCGAGCACGACGATTATTTTTGATAATTTTCTTTAGGATTCTGTTTTCTACTGCACTAGTGATACGTGGTCGACCAGTTTTCTTCAAACAAAAAAATCGTTCTATTATTTTTATAGTGCTGAATGATAGATTGGACTGTAGACCTGGGAAGTATCAAGTCTTTAGATATTTGGTAACTTGATTTACCAGCATCGACCAGTCAAACTATTCGCTTTCGATGCTCTTCACATCTAAAATAGTTTATTGGTTCATAATTAAAAAATGGCATAAGTAACGCGACATGTGATAGCAGAACAGCTTGATATTTTATATAGATATACAAAAAATAATGAAGGTAGAAAAAATCTCACAGAGAAAATTTCACACTAGACGAACTATTTTGCATCGGGGCTCGTATAAAGAGGACCTAGGGTTAGGACTGAGTGTGTATTCACCAAAATCAATCTATAGTGTTTCATTAGTCAGGACGTTTTTGTTTTTATCAACTCATCATATCTTCGTCTCGGCATTCGACGTCACTACCTCTGGAGCTATTGTCGCCATAAATCGCCTACGTTACTTTATATGTATTATTTTACTCCCGAATTATATTGCAATCATTAAAAATTATAAGCCCACCAACTGATTTTGGTACTTTATATTTGAATGCAAACCAATAGAGCGATTGTATAATGCTCTCGGAACATAAATTACTGCAGATTTTTTTGTAGAATAATGTTTTAATGATTTCTATCTTTCCCAAACTCCCGCACACAGATATAGCATTCGAAGCGTTCGCGTCGTCAAAGTATTACATACTTTGGAATCGGTGCAGTTGTGAAATTTTCCATCCTGCACCGCCGGACAGATTAATTAGGTTGAGTATCTAACCAATGAAGATGAGATTCGAAGACGCTGTGCAGTTACCCGTTCAGCTGTTGAAAAGCTCACTAAGATCTGGAAAGACCGAAGAATAACCAGAGCCACTAAGGTTCGGCTTATGAGAAGCCTCGTTTTTCTGATCTTTCTTTACGGAGCTGAGAAGTGGACATTGATACTGAAGGAGCGGAGGAAAATAGATGCACTGGAGATGTGGTGCTGGCGGCGGCTACTGAGGATCCCGTGGACAGCGCACCGCACCAATGTGTCGATTTTGGATGAGCTCAGGATAAGGGAAAGACTGTCATCAACTGTACAGATACGAATCCTGAAGTTCTTTGGTCATGTTACCCGCAAAGAGGACTCAATGGAACGTTTGGTAGTTCAAGGCAGAATAAATGGCAAAAGACCACGTGGTCGGTCTCCGACTAGATGGTCGGATCTTATAGTGTCTACCACACACTCCACCATGACCGAGTGTTCCCGCAATGCTTGCAACAGGGCCGAATGGAGACGGATTGCAAAAGCCGCCACTCAAGACCTATCATAACCACGACCACTCTGGCAAGAGAGTCCGACTAGGAAAAAGAAGAAGATCTAACCAATGTGTTGTTGGCGTGGAACTGGCCCCTAAATAGGCATCTAATTTTACAATATAAAATTTGAAGTTTCCATAATGGATTTAATAGTTGGCTTCATTTCAATTTACACACATGACATGATATACCTAGCGGTGCTCGCTGTGAAACATTAAAATGCAATGAAATAAGCAATTACGTAATATAAAGAGGAAAACGATGCGTTTGTTTTACACTTTTCAACTTTTAGGGAATAATATCATTAAGTATTATTATTAGTGATTGAACAAATTACGATGATTGAATTCCGAATGTAGAAAATTAGAATTTGTTATTAATGGCTTACCAATAAATTTTCAGGTTTGATGTCACGATGCACTATAGAAAGCGAGTGTAGATATGCGATAGCTGATGTTAGGTGGCCGATAAGCAAACGAGCTTGCGGCTCTGAAAATTTTGAAGCGGCCGCAATACTATCAAATAAGTCTCCACCTAAAAATACAAACGTACATGAATGGCCGTGTAAAAAAAGCAAATGTTTTTCTTTAACGAATTTATTAGTTTATTAATGAAATTGATTAAAAGAAAAGTAATTTTACACATACCACTCACTAGCTCCATGATAAGGAAAAGCCATTCTGGACTATCCTGTTCCTCGAATAGAGATACAATTCGTGGATGGCATAGCTTCCTCATTACGCGAACCTGTTAATAAATAACTAGTAGGTACAATAATATTACACATATAATATATATCCCCCTATTTATATTGGAAGAATAGTAACAGAACCTAACCTACACAACTTTTTCCATTAGGAGGGCAACTCAGGAATTCCTTGTGGGCAAAATTCAACATGATATTAAATGCGTCATTTAAAAGCAATCTTCATACATGGGACTATCTGCTGTACGTAAGCATAGACTCAATAAAATTAATCAGCCAAATGTAAAAGTTGCACTAATTTGCAGCGCTTCTACTATATTTTGCGACTTGATCTACTAGTCACGTCAGAGGCAAGTTGTGTCGTTGAAAACTTAAATATACCAAACTATGCTATTATCACCTGTGAAACTTAAAACATTTAGTGGATCCGAGTCAATGAAGGTGTCTCATTTCATCGTAGATAGAAAATGGCACGCTCGGTGTCATATTATAATGATTATGTGTTATTATCTAACTACTCTAAATCTGTGGCAATAGTAGTTGGTATTTATAGCTAAAGGTTAGCTCGCATAGAAGTATAAATTGTTTACATTTCGACTGTAAGCTTACCTCAGCTTCCACATAATGTTCTTTGCCTTTACATTTCGCTTTGTCTATTATTTTGAGAGCGTATTCCTTGCCAGAGGTTTTGTCTTTACATATTCGTACCACAGCGAAGTTGCCATCGCCTACAGAACAAACATGTATATAAAAATAAATCTAAAGTGTTTTTATTTTAAAAACATAATTGTAATTATTACTAACTAGCCGTCCCCCGCGGTTTCTCCCGCGTTCCTGGGATATAAAATAGGCTATGTCCTTCTCCATATCATAAGGCTATCTGAGTGCCAATGATCGTCGCGAAATGTTCAGCTCGCATTTATTATACATAATGTATGTCAGAATGCGAAAGAGCGTTTGTTATCTTTTCACGCCTAAACACAGACAACTTTCCATTTTCCGGGAACGCGGTTGAAACCGCGGAGGACAGCTTATCTGAAAATAATGTTTGTAAGATCGGATGTAGCAGGTAATCTCCGGAGTGACTGGTGTAACTGGTCAGATTATAAATTTTGTTTCACTAATAGGAAGCTACATTATTCTCGAGTGCTATAGGCCTCTTTGTATCCCAGGAAAGTGGATGAAACCACAGAAAACAGGTAGCGTATGATGAATAGGTATGTACCGATGATCCTGCCGACGTTGTACTTGAGTCGCAGCGGGTGCGGCAGCAGCACGGCGGCGGCGTCGACCGCGTCTCCCGCCGCGCCCGCGCCCGCCGAGCCTGCGCCGCCCCCCGCCCCGCCCGCCTTCACCGGCATTAGCGGCTTCGGTCCTAACCTACATTACATACATACATAGGTGTAAATAGCATCGTAAGTTCTAGTAAAATTTTACGACTTTGTTCAGTTTTTAACCGACTTCAAAAAAAGAGGAGGTTCTCAATTCGACTGTGTTACGCAATTACGTCGCCATAGGTGAACCGATATTAAAAATTATTTTTTAATTCGAAAGAGTTGAGGCGGTTTCATTGTTACCAATTGTCTCAGTATATGTTGCCGGAAATTATAAAAAAACGGCTAAAAACTGGAAATTAAAAATATATAACTTAACAAAAAGAGAACCGCCATCAACAACACTAAAAAGTATAAAATAATAACTATGTAACAACTCAACGCTGACAGTTTTGAAGTCGGCGATATTTCACATGGTACACGAGCTAGACTTTCGCGGACTTAAAAACAGTCATAAACAAAACATAAAACATATTTTTATGTTTATATTAATTTAAAAAGAACTGTCAGTTAATAGTGCTGTAAACCTGATATTAAATTCTTATGGTTAAAACATACCTTGAATTTCTTGTAATCGGAGTCTTTCTACATTGTAATACTGCTTTACTTTCTTCGAATTCAAGTTCGAAGTCTTCTTGGTTGATCCTGGTTAATAAAACAAAACTCGCATAAAGAATACTTGTTTACGTATTATATTTCCTGCCTACAGAACTAAATACATATCTTTGTAAAAGGTACCTTTCATTCCCGTAAGCAAAGAATACGTCTTCGTCACCAAAGAATTGGTGCAGAGCAGTGACAGCATTACCGGTCTGTGTGAACACTTTGCGAACGCAACCTGTGTCTAGTTTGATGCATTCCGTGATAGCCGCCAACGCGTGCTCTAGTGTCGGGCTGTTGCGCTTATTTAATAGTAGTCTGGACACCTGGCAAATTCAAACATTTTATATACAGAGCTACTTTTTAAAGAAAAAAAAGATTTATGAGATGGTCCTAACAATACCAAAAGTATTGATACTTATCAATACATAATCCCTGAAAGTTAGGCTAATCTTTGAACAATAAATCCCGTATGGACTTGGTGGAGCGGTTGACGCTCCACCAAGTCCATACGGGATTTATTGTTGACATAAAAAAAACAGTCACGTGCGTGTCGGACTTCACACATTTAGGGTTCCGAACCAAATGTAGAATATAAGTTGGTTGTAATAAGAAAAAAAATATATGGATAGGGAATTTCAAAGATTTATCAATATATTGGTATCTCCAATTTGTCAAAGCCATATAGGCTTTGGCTCAACAAGATACAATGAATTAAATTAAAGTATGAAGACTGTAGCTCTAACCATTTGGCTGTAAAACCTGTGTGACCGACGGACCAGTGTGCCAGTATGATATATATATAGATAGATGTTTATCGTATCATTAGTGGACTTTGACTTCTAGCTATACAGGGTGTAATCGTTAAGTGTGTCACCCAAAGTAACACCAAAGAAAGAGTATAGATTTTTTGACTTTTTTTGTAGTGTTTTGCTTTTCAGCTAGTTCCAATTAATGCGATATTGGAACACGGTTTATTACTAATTTGAAGGGGTAAGATAATTAATCTACACGTGTATCTACTTGAAAATAATTATGATCATATCATAAAATAAGATTAAGGTAAAATGAGTACTAGACCACTTAAAATAAGGAATCTAAAACCTTTCTACTAATCTCATACTAAATGTATGGAAGTGTTTAATGTCAAAATTTTGGATACTTCTTGTTTGATTTTCAAAAAATTATTGGTGGTATTTTACTGATTAGGTAACGTACTTTCGATATCAGTTTTTTTTATATCTGTAATAGTTACGGAATAATCGCCTGGACACACTTAACGATTACACCCTGTATACTAGTAATATCAACTGTATGATGATATTAGTTCTGTGTGTAATTTAAGTCAATTGTAGTAAGATGATTAAATTACCTTACGAGGTTTTACTCCATTTCTAATTATAGTAACTATACGCGGTCGGACTACGTTGTCACCAGCGGGGCTCACTCTTGCTGTCCCGTTGCCAGTAGTACTACTACCATTTGCCTGGACATAAATTACTTCAGTTAACGAAATTCCTCAAGTTAAAACTACTTTTGACAGCCAAAATGAAATAAAAATGAGATGGGTATCTCTCTTTATCTCACTACTTTTATCCTGTCACATGAGACTTTTTAACCGACTTTAAAAAAAGAGGAGGTTCTCAATTCGTCGGAATCTTTTATTTATGTATGTTCTCGAATTACTCGAAGACGCCTGAACCGATTTGGAAAAATATTTTTTGTTAGAATATACCCTATATTTCCCTTCCCAGATGTTTGACCATATGAGGGTCATCAGGTCCGGATCTCATGATTGTATCCTGGTGAATTGGTGAGTTCCCCCGATCTTCAAATTTTATAGGCATTTATAATGTTTTTCATATACTTTCTAAAGCTGAATCAGATATTTGCGTCTGGTAGTCATCACCTCATATTACTGAGCTGATGATGGAAGGTACAACTCCTTAACGGTTAGGAGTTAGGTCATAATGCTTAAAATATTTTAAGAACGTTTAGACCTTTGAGTTAGTTATGCTCGGTCAGTGACAAATCTTGATTACACATAAGCTGAAAATTTTAAAATTTAAATGTTTTAATTTTAAGTCTATGGTACTTTAATATTTATAATGGTTCAACTAAAAATCAGTTCTGAGGTGTATTGTATAACTGACAATGAATCGTAATCCTTTTCGCCATCACACTGTGAAATTACTTGTCTTGTAATGTGCTTTTGGTTCATTGGTGTATTTCTAGTGTGTAAGTTTATCTGTGTTTAAATCAATTTAAGTATATCAGATTGCTAACAATTTTAATATGTACCTGCAAATACCGAGACAGTCTGTTTTGAGCTCGCGCTGGGGATGGACTTGCACTGTCGCTCAGAGACTCTGGGCCGCTCAGTCTGAATGACTGAGGCGTTACAGCACTGGCTTCATAGTCCAGCCGTTTAAATGGCTCACCAAATCCACTGCACACATAGGATTGACCATCTTCTAAGTCATCCAATTTTCCTATCTGTGTACCAGATAATAAATATGATTTAAAAATTATATCTTATTATAATTAAGAAAGCAGCCAAGTGTTTGTAGTGCACTAACTAAGTTTTTCAAAAAATATCGAGAGTCAATTTGTTGGTTGCGCAATATTTAATTGACTTTCGCCCGTTAACTAGAAAAAACTGGTTGACCGTGACAGTTTTCCTTATACCAATCATGAAATTAGTGATGTCAATATTTTTCAGTTCGAGCCTTGCCACATAACTCGGCAACAAAATCGGCTAGCAAGATAGGAAAATGAGCCTTATTTCTTTGCAATAAAGTTAATTGGTTTAATCTATGATTCAGTATGTAGATTCAGATGAACTTTATTCCAAAGACCTAAGGTTGATTTCTTTTCATATCTCTCTGGCTACTAGCTCATAAACTATCATCACTTTATTATAAAAACAGGTTCAACCACGTTCCCAGGGTAAAAAATGCCTATAATTATGTTATACCAAGGTATGATCTGGGTACCTGTATAAGTTTTTGGGTGAAAGAGAACTTTCACATTTATAATAATAAACAGCTACTATAGAATTCAACATAATAAATGGAAATGTGAACAATAATATTTTAGACTGTCTAATGTCTTTCAGATTAATAATGTTGTATGATGATGTGACGATTCATAATAATATCAGCCGAAAGACCTGGACAAAGGCCTCCCCCAAGGATGAAATGTCGATGATTTTAGTGAAATACAAAACCGAAATATAACTTAACACACAGCAATCTGAGCACAATCTAAGCAGTGTGTACTATGGAAACCAGACAACTGATATAGATAGATAGATATATTTTTTTGTAAACACATACTACACACACACCCAGACCTAGGACAAATAGATATGTTCATTAATTCACACAAATATTTGTCCTGGATGGGAATCATACCCACAACCTACAACATGATCAATTATTTTCTTAAAACTTCCCAAAATGACACTATATTTTAAAAGATCAATCAGAAAAACTTACTTTTCTACCTTCAAGAGAATATATTGTCCTTACTCCACTTGGTAGAGTGACATTGTCAACAAGCACCCTTGTCAAATCAGCTGTTAAACTATCAAATGACCTGAAAATTTATCTATTTGTATTTTTCTATTACATTATATTACATATATATTAAGGTACCATTAGTTACAAGAAATATATTGCCTGATGGATGGGCCAGTTGGTGAGGTTGGTAAGTTGTTTTTTTTCTAAGTATTACAAGCATTGGGTACTCATCAACAGCTTAAACATATTGTTACCATCACAGGAGAAATAAAGTTTAGTATAGTCCACCACCCAAACAGACTGACTCTACATGCCTTTTAATTTTACTGCTCTAGTATACAGGTGTTCTCAATATGATTTCCTTCACCAAAAGCCAATGGACAGAAAGGTTCAGCATTTTCTTAGGCATAGTTTATTGAAAATCATAAATATAAGATAGGACATTTTTGAGATTATCCCATTATTATCAGATGTCAGAAAAGCATTCTCTCAGCCAGCAGCTGCACTTTAGTTAGATAGGTACCTAAGGTATAAAAAGCTGTTCACAAATATATTTATTTAAAAGTAAAACCAAGAATGGAACTGACTCTTAGCTGCTAGATAGAACAAGTAAGGTTTTTTTAAGAGAGAAGTACCCGAACTCTGTGCTATGGTTTCTTCATAATTTTTATCTTCATTGAGAGCTCAAGCCCTTTAGAGGATTCATACCTACAACCTTTGCCATGGCATTCAATGTCACCAAGCTGTCATCACCATAAAACAATATGATTGATCTTAATTGGTAGTGGAATCATCCATGAAATTTTTATGTGCTTTAGGGCCTAAATGAGAGCCTTTGAGTAGGTGTGTTGATATAATTAGTATAGTGTGCAGTGATTGTAACAGTTATCTTTTACAAAACCAAATGTGGGTAGTTGTAGATAACTCTTACTAATTGATACCCACTGTTCCAGTCCACTAGTGACCATGATCAATGTAACTAGATCAAACGTCAAAGTTAATCAAAATTATATTTAGATGATATTTTGTGCATAATTAAGCCCAATATATTAATATAAACATGAATTGTGTTCACAAGAGTTTAAAAAATGAATAATGGATTTGTTTTTCTGGGATTGATAAAAGCCCTGTGTAAACTTATAAGACAAAAAAAAAAAGAGTGCATCAGTTGTTTTCCATAGAAACTTTACATACATTTCCTGTAAGATTAATAATGAGTTTACCATTTAAATATAGGATACCTTACCATTAGCTAAATAATTATCAATATACAGGTGAATTTTTATGTGGGTGTGGTAGACAAAATCCTAAAGTATAGGGAAAAGTGAAAAATGCTGAAAAGAGTCTCAGGGCCGATTTTGATAAAAACTAAAACTGTAAACTTTTCGCTATTCCTAATACTTTAGGATTTGGTCTAGCATGCCCACTTAAAAAAATCATCCTGTATATTATTACATTGGGATTAAAAATTATCATCTTACTTAATTTTTATTCAGTTGAAATTATTCTCCTACTTATGTTTGACATAATTTAATTTATTACTCAAAAATTCAAAATACTGTAGGAACCTTTACCTTTTATAAATTCATGTAAGACTTCTAATTGAACTGTAAGTAAACTACAGTATGAAAAGTGAAAGTGTTCCATGTTGGATGAATACTGATAAATTCGTTGACAAATTACGAAGTATTACACACCTGTATCGTTCTGGCAAGACTGGAATTATGACTCCTGAATAAAATTTGTCTCCATTTCGAAAAAATCTAACTCGTTTCGCTTTCCGCGCTGGTTGCGCCCGTAGTAACACGTTACGTCGGTTCGTCCTAGTTTTCATAATTTCAATATCGCTAAAGTCTTTTTCCAGCTCACAAACTGAGCTAGATCGGCTGCCACTCCGGCTTAGATTATTCTCCATCTGGAAAATATAGAAAGTTGAAACAAAGTTGGGGTGTCGTGTTGTAACGGATCATTAGATTTTTAGACTCTTACCTTATTTTCTTTTGCCTAGCTACGGTTCAACAAAATAAATGAATTTATTGTTGCATGGACTGAAACTTATCACTTTTAGTTGTACCTCATTTTTCCTTCCACTTTCAAAAGTGAAAACTGTAAATTGATTGAGTGAATTGGTATTAGTAGGTAAGTACTCAACAAAATTCATGAATCACACAAAAATCAAATAGAAGACATTTAGCCAGCGCAGTGGCCGGCACAGATTATTTATTAGTATTTGGATTTTCTTCTCTTTGAATGAAACAGCGGAGTTGCCAGAGGATATGTGGTAAAATCCTACGAACAGGCGAGACCCTGAAAAGGTCTCTGAAAAGGTGCGATCTGCATCAAAATACCTAGTAGAATAACTTTAAAGCTTGATTTTCTAAAAATAGGCTGTCACACGTATGTACGAACACGATCAATAAATTTTTTGTGTGTGCATTATTGAATATTTCTATTTTTTTATCTAGTAACACAAATAGAAAACAGGTGACGCATTTATCATCAATTTCGTCTTATGTCAAAGTACGGACAAAGAGTATAATTTATTTTATATTTTTCCACGTTTGTATAAATTTTTGTGCAAAATGTCGTCAAGGAAAAAGATTCTCCTGAAAGTTATCATCCTCGGTGACAGCGGAGTTGGGAAAACATCGCTTATGAATCAGTTTGTAAACAAGAAATTTTCCAACCAGTACAAAGCAACAATAGGCGCAGATTTTCTCACGAAAGAAGTTATCGTGGACGACAGAATCGTTACGATACAGATTTGGGATACTGCAGGTCAGGAACGTTTTCAATCACTGGGAGTGGCTTTTTATCGCGGGGCGGATTGTTGCGTCTTAGTGTTTGACGTAACTGCCCCCAACACGTTCAAGTCCTTGGAGAGTTGGAGAGATGAATTCTTGATACAGGCATCGCCCAGAGACCCAGACAACTTCCCTTTCGTCATATTAGGTAACAAAGTTGACTTGGATAACCGTGCTGTCTCTGCCAAGCGAGCACAACAGTGGTGTCAGAGCAAAAATGACATCCCATATTTCGAAACAAGTGCCAAAGAAGCTGTGAATGTAGAACTAGCTTTTCAGACAATAGCACGCAACGCCCTGGCTCAGGAGACAGAAGCTGAACTTTACAATGAGTTCCCTGACCAGATTAAGCTCAATGCCAATGACAATGGCCGCAACAGGGATGGTGACAACTGTGCTTGCTAGGCTACAAGATATATGCTTCATTACAGGCAGTTAATTAGTTACTCATTTTTTACATAAAGTAATAAAACCAAGTAAATTTTATCATTGTGTCTAAGTAATGTTTTCTTTTACACATATAATGTAAAAATGTATAGAAATATGCCACACAATTTTTGAGTGAAATGTTTGTTACACATGCACCTCTAAAATTGTGAAAATCAATTGCTGATAGCAATATATAATACTTACTAAAAGTAGCCTAAATTTTTAATTCTGAAAGTACAATGTATTTTTGATTTATATAATTACAGTTTAATTAAAGCTAAGTCAAGTTTGTAAATTGAATGTTACACAGCTTGCTTTAAAATTTATTATTATAAGATTTGGTTTAGATAAGATTTGGTTTTTAATTTCTATACCAGTATGTTATTCAAATGTGTGTACAATACTTCTGTAAAAATGATGATTCAGTCAACATTATGTTCACTTACAATACTATTGATCCAACATATTATAAATCTATTGATTAAGTTTGTTTGGCCTCAATGACTAATGTATTCTTATTCATGCCACTATGGGCTATGGATTTATTCACTTTAATGATTCAAAATACAACTTTATGTCACACATTTATTTTTTAAGGGTTCTAAAATGTAATTGTGATATAAATAAAGATTAATTGTATGCAAATATGTATTATGTTAAAACTTATTGATATTGTTATCATTGTGTTTTGTTCACTTTATTAAATTTTATTCTATTAAACATCCGGCACCTATTGATGAATATGTCTTTACTGTATAGCTCTCTGTTCTCTTGAATTGGATTAGACCTGCTGCAAACAGATAATTTCTATATTCACATGCAGTTTATAACATTAATAAACATTTCTGTATATATTTGGATTTTAAAATATTAGTTTTAAGTAGTTAATGGTAACACTAACATAGCATTTTCATAACACTGATACATGTTGTTATGAGAACAAAGATACAACAATATAAGTAATGGGATATCTAGACCATCCAAATATAATGTTATGATTCATTCATGTGAGGTCATGACATGGCTTAAAAATCTGAGCAATATTTATTGTGTATAATGCAAGCAGTTTGAAATGATGCCTAATGCAAATAAACAGCTTTTGTGACTTTAGATAATAAATTTATGATTGCATTTGTATAATATCTGGATTTCACATACAATATATTTTTTAGGAACCAGTTTAAAATATCTAATAATCTTGATAGATTGCTTGATTGTTACAATAGTTTGTTCCTCTGCCTTTAATCTGTTGATTCAGCATTAAGTTCAATATTCTTTCAGTTCTTTATTAATTCCAGTTCAGTATTTGTCTCAATTTATTACTCTCCACTTTGATTTTGTTTTTGAAAGCACCTTACCATTTAGATTTATTTTAAAATCGTGATTTATTTGAATTCTCACTGTTTACACATAAAATCTTACAACAAAGCGTAATATAAGATCTAGTTATAAAAGTAACAAAATATGATCTATGCTGTAATAATGGTTGCTTTTAATTTTATATCAATAAAAAATCATCGTATAATATTGGTTTGATTTATTAATTAAATGAGGACATAAGTATATACCTACTGTAAGTAAATTTAACCTGAATAACCTCAAACAGCCTGAATAACTTTTGTACAGTTATTATGTATGGATGCATGTTATTTAGTTGCCTTATTTTATGTAGTGTATGTATGTCTTAACACTTACTAGCTACTTAACATAGGTAGGTATATAATATTTTAGTTAAGTGGTGTCCATGGGATCCCTATGTCTTGCATAATTTTTTTAATACTAATTTACTTTGGCATAATGAGTTAGGCATAATATTAATTTGACATAAACAGTATTTGGCATACTGTTTAGGGAGGCATAATGATCTTTTGGACTACTATGGAGTCGCATAAAAATTATAAGGCAATTTAGGTAATATAATCTAGATACTATACTGCGACAGTAGGTAGGTGCGGCAGGGTGACCCTTGGCTTGCGCCACCCGTAAGTGGTGAAAATGTTTGTTTTGCATAGGTAGAATGTGTTTATAATATGCTACTAAATAATGTGCTTGTAAATTGTTATGGTAAACACGATTATACCAAAACATTTATGCGTAAAAATTATGGTGCTTGAACATTATTAGGTTTCCATAGTACGTACTCTGCTTAGCTTGGGATCAGATGACCGTGTATGAAGATTTACCCAGGACGTTTATTTATTTATCGTCAAACAAAATCGTTATTTCACTACAGTCATTCAATAGATGGTGTTCAGTCAGTATTCAATTCAGTAGAATAATTAATAAATGTGTACACAACGACTGACAGAGAGCATGCGCATGCAGGGAAAACGCGGGGCAGAGGCTGAGGTGTGGGGATTGGTGGTCACCGTTTCAGCCGGGCGGCGGTGTTGAACGTCCGTTCGTTATTCAGTCAGTCTCGCTTGTGACATGAAAGGGCGCGATCCTTCACACGCATCACGGTGCTTCGAGCAATGCATCAACATGAACAGCCGCCAGGGAATGCATGTAACGGTGAGTACTCATTACCTACTAATCTAACGCAAAAGCTTACGTACATCTAGTGTTAATGTCCCGATGCAATAATAGAGTAGGTAATGATTGAAGTTGGTATCGTATTTCATCAGGCGTGTTTTTCTTTGATACGATGTGTTTTCATGATGCACAATTGCAATAAAGAACCAATTTAAAATATTATTTATAAATTGTATAGCAACAATAGCTATAACTACATACATTTTTAAATTGCTTTGCTTTAATTGACATCTATGTATTTCCAAATCAAAATGCATAAATCTAGGTACGCATTAAGGTGTGCATAACTTTTTCTGAGCTTTAATATGTAGGAAACCTACTATCTTAAAGTTTTGAATAGGTACCAAGTATTTATACCTATTTGAAAATTCTGATATTGAATATTATCTCATTAACACTTATCAATTAAGAAGAGCACTTGCAATCCTACCATCATTCAATACATAGATATCTACCTACTATCTGTTGATTATTTTCATAAGTCTGGGCACATCTAATTTGCTAGGCGGTTAGCTTGGTGGTTAGACACCCTGACTGTTCGTCCCTGCTGATATGCGTTGGATTCAGTTCCTACCGGAACATCCATTTGTATGTATGGATATAAAATATCGAAATAAGTACCTAGTTATTTAATTGAAGAAACTGGAATTCCCCAGTATAGAGTTCTAAGAGAGGTACCTATAGAAACGCTTAGTGCGCAGATATATACTTCTCAGTCTATCTGCGAACCTACCTCTGCTATTCAGAATATCGCACTGGCCATTATCATACCTATTTCTCACTTGAAAAATAAATGAAAAGAAATAAAATGGGTATCATTCGAAACCAATTGGGTTTTCACGATTTTAGAGTTGATCTCATAGTAACAGATTTTCAGAATGACAAAGTCATTCTATTGTAAAAGATGCCATCTCAAAATATCCAACCAACTATCGCGAGTACTTACTTGCTAACGAGGTACCTGCTAGCCTGTTACCTAATTAATTCTTAGTTGAAGGCGATGATAGCTCAGTGGAAGTGACATCGAGTGCCAAGGCGAAGGTCGCGGGTTCGAATTCTATAATGTCCTTGAGCTTTCGGTGAATTAAAACATCGTGAGGTAACCCATAGCACGGTGGTGGGGTCCTTTGAAGTACCCGCTTGGCTAGCTAGCACCCTCCAGTTGAAAATCTGTCGCCAAGCACCTTTCGATGTGTTCCGACAGCTGCACTTGAGAGCCAGTTTTCTTCTAGGCTTTGTGTGCTTACCACCATCGGCCACATCATCACTGACCACGGATTGTGCTCAAACACAGGCCTATACACAGTAAAAAAAGGCTAAAATCATTTAAAATGTAAGTTAAAGGTAGGCCTTAGGTACCTTTATACTTACAAACTTTTTGTTTGTGCGAAAAGTTTTAAATTTCTTTCGTGATTTCAGAGTAGGTCCCATAGTTAAAGAACAGAAAGTAAAATTTTACTTACCTACAATAATCTCTGAAACTTTTAATGAATTATACAGTTAAATTCAATAACATATTAGTCAGTCAATCGCCAAATTAGATTTCGTCATCAACATATGTATTATAGTACCTAGGTACTTAGGTACCTATTTATACAAAATAAAATCAACTCTGGTTTTCATTGAGCTATGTAATCGTAGGTACATACCACCTACCTAGACCTACCTACATCTACATACATAATTATGAAGAAAAACAAAGTAAATACATTTTTAAATAAGTAGGGTAATCAAATGTTTAAATATAGAGACTTAAATTTATCAACATTGAATAAAACAACTTGTGGCATTTGATTCAAAAACATTAATGGAAATCTAACCTAACTGAGAAATACTTAATCATTCTCTAACTCTGCGAAAAGTTGAAGAGAAATCTCGGAAATAAGGAAAATCACTACATAGTATAAAACAAAGTCGCCCGCTGTCTGTCTGTCCCTATGTATGCTTAGATCTTTAAAACTGCGGAACGGATTTTGATGCGGTTTTCTTTAATAGATTGTGTGATTCAAGAGGAAGGTTTATATGTATAATACATGCATATTATACCGTCCCGAAAAGCTGAGAAAACCCGTGCGAAGCCGGGGCTGGTCGCTAGTAATCAATAATCTTATTTTATCGACTAAAAGTATACAGTAAGTATACCTACTAACTTCAGCGAGGCGTGAGACAGGGAGACATGATATCTCCGAAACTCTGCATTGGAAGATGTCTTAAAGCTTCTAGACTGGAACAGATTTGGCATCAATGTCCATGGCGAGTAGGTACATCACCCTGCACCCACCTTCGATTTGCTGATGATACAGTAGTCATGGCTGAAACCTTGGAAGACCTCGGTATAATGCTCGATGACCTCGACAGAGTCTCTCAACGAGTGGGTTTAAAAATGAACATGGATAAGACGAAAATCATGTTGAACGTCTATGTTGTACCCATTCAAGTAGGTTAAAGGTTGCTAGGTGGAGGCTCTGCACTCGAAGTTGTAGATGACTACATTTACCTACCTAGGACAGACCATCCAACTAGGTAGGTCCAACTTCGAGAAAGAGGTCAATCGTGGAATCCAACTCGGCTGGGCAGCGTTCGGGAAGCTACGTCTCAAATACTGCAAGTCGAAAGTCTTCGTCCAGTGTGCCGGTTGCCGTGATGACTTATGGAGCAGAAACGTGGTCGCTTATGATGGGCCTCATAAGAAGGCTCAAGGTCACCCAAAGAGTAATGGAGAGGTCGCTCGGAGTTTCCCTGCGAGATCGAATGAGGAATGATGAGATCTGCAAGCGAACCTAAGTAACCGAGTCATAGCCCGAAGAATTGCAAAACTGAAGTAGCAGTGGGCGGGGCGCATTGCTCGTAAACCGATGGCCGCTGGGGCAGAAAGGTTCCCGAATGGCGACCACGAACCGGAAGACGCAGCGTGGGCAGGCCCCGTCTTTTGGCTGACATGATAAAAGTAGATCAGTTTTGGCGCAATATTACATATTTCATTTAAAGACCATGAGTATCAATTCTACTAATGATACTAAATAAACAAAATTGAATTATAGGTACTCTAGCGTTGTGTAGGTAAGTATCTAAATACATAGGTTCATAAAAATACGATAATGATAATATGTAGGTACCTATATATGGGCTATGACAATGGCGGTAGATTTTCACAAAGATAATGCCGGAAAGATATTGTTGATACGGTTACCTATCTATAAGTATGCTAAATTGGTACCTACAATTTTATCGGACTTTTCCAGAAATGATAAATAGCATCGAATGATCCGGCTTTCGCTGTGTTGTTTCTAGTTTAGATTTAGATTTGCATTAGGTAAGATTCGTGGAAACTGGAAATGTTTCCAATCAAAATTAGAAATTGGGGTAGGTACAACTACACTTTCAAGTACATTTTTTGTTATAAGTATCATTATTCTGGCTATTATAACCTGGCATAATACCATTTAAATTTTGGAGATATGACTATTATGTGACCACTACCACACTCTACCTAGTTAGGTATTAATTTTCACATTTATACAAGGGCTAGACCCTCCCCTAACAATGTAGGGACTGATTCTAGGCTACGTTCAGATTTCAAATTTCACCTGGTATCTCCAGGGGCACTCATGTAATGCTGTGTTCCTTTCGAATATCTTAACTCCCGAAAATTCAAAGGTCACGGACACATCCTCATTCATGATTGCAATCGTTTTCTGAACGGGATATAGGGATGTGATATTATGGATTATATTTATTTATTAGGAAGGAACGCTTCAGCTCATTGTAATCATCACTCGTGGCGCGGATATGTTGTCTTGATTGTAATTTATCTTTTGACGCTTGTAATCCCTATCGACGCCAGAAGACGAGTTAATTTGTCCTTGTATGAAGGGCATATCAATAATTGGGCTAGGGCTGGAACGGAGCAGAACATCTTTAGAACTCAAGTGGGTAACCTTGAGAAGGGAAGTCTAGATAACAATATTTTTACAAATTATTGGTGACATAGCATAGTATTAGTTACAATTCATACCTACTGTAATAACAAGTAACACGTCAACCGCCCACGCTCTTGAGTTTGCGAAGACATTTGAAGTCATTGTGACGCATGCGTGAAATTATTGATTAGTCCCACGTTGATTTCTCTCTCGTGCATGATGCTTTGTACAAAGTTTAAAGCACCAATTTATATTTTGAGATTTGTATCAGATTTTGGATAAACGGGGCTGTACATAGTACAACCGACTTTGATTAGGCATTTTTTGTACTCGTGATAGGTTGTGATGAGTCAATGGAGCGTATAGTTGAATGAATTTTTTGGCGCTTATGGCATCTCAACGTTAATTACAAATACTTTACAAGGCCCCTTGTTAGAGCTGAGCGATCACGGAAAACTTCCTATTGCCTAATTGGAAAGTACTTATTTTTATCTACTGTGTAAAGTATCGTTCGTTACAATTTTATATTGAACGGCGAGACTAGCCTCTGTTGTAGGCCAGGTCACATGACATCGTACGCAATCTCAGAATAACTGGCGGTCGTGGCTAATTATAATACAGATCTCCGGTGTTCTTTTATATCCAAGAAAGTTTTGAGACAAATCGAGATAGATTCTAATCTTATGAATTGGTATGGGCAGCACTCCGATAAATTGTGTTAAAGACAATCACTATTCAACGATCAATCAATCGTAAATTGTTTCATGTAGCTTGTCCTATAATGTGGCTTCATTCTATTTTTTGCTTATTATTGATTGCTCGGACAACGACTAGTTTATTTGTAGTAACTTGTCTGCCAATCAACATTAGACACGATGAGTGATGACAGTATGGAGTTTCTATAGTGGAAATGCTTATGTGAAATAATCGACTATAGAGATTTATGAGAAAAACTGCCTATGGCCCTCCATTGCTTATTTACTCGAAGTGATAAAACAAGATATGATATTAGGTAGGAAATATTTAATCTGCCCGCCAAGTCAAGTCAAGTCGAGGTATGGCCCTACCATCCTTTTCTCGAAGCCATTAGGGGCATTTTCGACCACTCCCTATGTAACTTCTAAATAGATTTTATTTTATGTAGATTCTTTTGCCGTGTGCACTTACCAAGTCACTCTATTTATTATAGAAATAAAAAAATATTGTTAGGAAACTAACAAGTTTTCCTATAAATTTATTTTATGACAAAGTGGTTGGATAGTTGCTCCCATAAGTAGGTACTGAATTAAGCGACATCGAAAGCGAAATCATCAGGTATCTTTGCAAGTTGGCATTTGGCATCGGTATATATTTGTTACTCACAGAGCAACAGGATAAGGCACGGTAGGTACCTAACACATAAATGTAGGTACGAGTAGGTACAAGGACTTCAAATAGAAAATAATCGAAGCATGAAAAGAGTCATTTAAAAACAAATAAAGTACGAATATCTGGTACAGTTTTATTTTCCATTAGATAAAAACAGGCAAATATTTTTTACTCTAATATAGGTAATTTAACGTATGAAGTTATTCATATGAAATAAATACCTACATTGGTACGATGAGTCGATGACCTTCACATAACGTTATGTAGGGGTGAAACTAACCCAGCTGGGATAGATAGAGCACCTACGAGGAGAATGGAAAGGTTGTTTGAAGGGCGCGCGGGCCTCCCTTCAGACTTCAGGCGACGCAATGTCTGTCAATAGTTTGTAAATCCAACCTACACTCAAAGCTACAACTGTACCACAGATGTACTGTAACTTTGAGGAGGAACTTGTATTTTTCGGTTCGCTCGTTGGTAAAATTGACAAAAATAAAATATTACTTTTTCCCCTAGAAAAAATATGCCTTTTTTAGTACTTAGTATCCATACATCCAAAATAATTGATTTATTTACTATACTATTTAATAAGAAACATAACAACTATTATAACATAAAATTAAAATTAATCTACAAAACTATGTTATTTTATTCCCCCTCTTGTACCTATGGGAATTTTAGAGCAAGAGAATGAGAAAGATTTAGTATGTATTTATCATTTTTACACTGACACAAAAATGACATCGAGCGACAGTGATTTGAATTCTGGAATCAGACGCTTTAGGGATTGAAAAAAAAATCAAAGGATAAATACGGAAATGCCTATAACGATTTTAATCAATGGAGAACGACAGAAGGAGTCAAGGCCGTGTCAAAATCTCTCCCTCTATAACTAAATAAATATGTCCATTATTATTTATGTAACTTTTAACTAAATAAATGCTTTATTTATGTAGCCCTGGGTTTTTATAATTCCGCAGTAGGTATGAAAAGTCGAGTATTCCCTCGAGGATAAAGCCTGTCTACATCTTGGGCGGCTTGAACCCCTCGCTTCACTCAGGATTCTACATAGGTACCTAACTAAATTCAAGAGTCCTTTGTTACGCTCAGGCTCAGGTTCCAAACTGTTTATCCTCTTGGTGTATAATAATCTATTATTATTTTATATATTTATTAAAATAAAAATAAACTGATCTATCTAATGTAAATCCTCGAGGATAAAGCCTGTCTACATCTTGGGCGGCTTGAACCCCTCACTTCACTCAGGATTCTACATAGGTACCTAACTAAATTCAAGAGTCCTTTATTACGCTCAGGCTCATAGGTTCCAAACTGTTTATCCTCTTGGTGTATAATAATCTATTATTATTTTATATATTTATTAAAATTAAAATAAACTGATCTATCTAATGTCAATGAGCAACATTACACGTGTAAAAAAATATAAATTCCAGTTGATTCAAATGTGAAGCTCAATAACGTGAATTGTGTTAAGTACATGACATGACTAACTATTATGATTACAATTTGCGGAGTCGCAGCTACGTTTTTCTAGGTCTCCTGGCAACAACACTTTACGTCCTACCGAATACCGATGTACCTACATTGCCGATGTAGTATCAAAATCTTACCGACCTACGCATTTTGATACACAACTACTTGTTGTGTGTTACATAAATATAATTAGAATATCGTTTTATTGCTGATTTTACATATTGCAATCA
This sequence comes from Tethea ocularis, assembly GCA_963555595.1. Classification (NCBI taxonomy): domain Eukaryota; kingdom Metazoa; phylum Arthropoda; class Insecta; order Lepidoptera; family Drepanidae; genus Tethea; species Tethea ocularis. Next base: position 8,301,815 of record OY741960.1, on the reverse strand, counting down.
AAGATTATTATAATAAAACGTATGCAATGCATGCATACAGACGGAGTAATCACTCAGGGTAAAACTTAGCTAACTATTTAAAAAAACCGGCCAAGTGCGTGACAGGCCGCGCATAGAATAGGGTTCCGTAGTTACCCATAATGGCACGTGGACTTAGAATATCGTGTCCAATAGATAATTGTTATGATTTTATTTTTAATATTTTTCATGTTTAAGTACTTATTATTTAGTTATTATTGTACGAACTTTTCCTCTAGTTAGGCCTTTATAACTCCTGAACTAACAAAGTTATCTAAACCGTTGTAGTTTTTCTTTAATGTTCATAAAATGGACTACCATCATGTATTTTTTCAGATTTTTCGAGCCAGCCGTTTAGCTTTTAGAGGGGAGGGGGGGGACGTCCTATTTTAACGAAAAAATGCGCTTTAAGGGTTTCGGTTGGAGCGTTCCGTCATTGGAGCATCACGTTTTTTGCTAATTGCAGCTCAGTTATAGGTCGTAACTTATCAACATGTTATTTGCGACAAGAATGGTAGTATATTTACTGATTAATAACAAAAGAAATCATCAACATATTCCTCCAAGGTATATTAGTAACATTTTCATGAAATAGTCGTATATGTCAGTAATATACCTTGGAGGAATATGGTGATGATTTATTTTGTTATAAAAATCGGGAAGTGGTTCAAATCTTACCTGCAATATTTAACACACATACCTACCTACTACATAACAACCCACCCACCTACTTACTTGCAAATGTTTATTAAAATCTTGTTATTATAATAAAAGGTGAAAACAAACCATGTACCTAGTACGCTCTTCTTAATATGGTCATTTCTATGGTGAAAGAAGATTATGTAGCTTACTGCCATCAATTTTAAATAATCTTCCAAAAGATTTGATAAAACAAACCACATTAAAACAACTAAAACAAACATTGAAAAAGTATTACCTATTATCAAAATAAATATTGTCTATAATTCTCGTATATTCATATTTATATTCATTTACTATAGATACTTTTACGTTCACCCTGTATTGAACATAAACATGTCAGTCTTTGTAAAACTCCATACCTACCCACATTTTTATTCTTGGTTTAACTTGGTATGTGTAATTTATGAAGGTAGTAAAATGTTTGTAAAGACGAATGTGCAGTGCCTGCACAAACCCAAGGGTTTTTAGGTACTAAGATTATGTAAAACGAATATAAAACATTTATGTAAATATATAAATAAAAAAAAAAAAAAAGGGATCATACAATAAAATAAAGTAATTCTCAGTTCAAGTGTATTACGTACGAACCGGTAGTAGCAGTCTATTGTAAAACTGTAACTTTTGACATTCATAAGTGCCTTATTAGGGCCTAAACTGAATAAATGAGTTTTGATTTGATTTGAAAGGTTTATGTAGGTAAGATATTTGAGAGTCAGTAACACTTTTTAAAAATAAGACCACATAATTATGAATTTTAATTTCTTGTCTGTCATAAGATCTACCTTAACAGTGCTAACAATTGACTTTATCTAGGCGCAGTTTTGTTTACCTTTTGCAACTGACTCAGTAATAGTCAGTAATCTAGGATTTTTTTAAACGTTTAACTGCATTTCATTCAACGTGCAATTTTTTGATTCAGTACGCGACCTTTCGTATCAAACATGCGGGATGTTTAGATTTTTATCTTGCCATTAATTCCATTATGAATTGCTATAGTGTATATATTTGTATAGCTAGATAACTAGCTGTTGCGATTCTACCACCACCGTTCCGAGATAATAAGTGTCCTGTTTTTATCTCCGCAATTCACGTTACCCCTTTCCCAAAATTCATCAAAAAAAATATTCATCAAAGTAGTATGACCGTAAAAACGTAGCTTTAGGATTTAATTATACCTATACAAGTTTCGAGGCTGTCTTAGCCAGTAAGTGCAATATTCTTATTTCTATAAACTCTCCGTACTTACTATGGGGCAATTGAGATAAAATCTTGGAATATAAATTTGATGATCTGTTCTGAACAGAAGAGAGATACATCTGTGTCTCTATCTTCATAGATGTAGAGGTTATAATTGGATGCGAGAAGAAAACTATGATTGCAATTTATTGTTGCATTCAGGATTGCAAATATTTAAAGACGCATAATACTTTGGTAGGTATTCGTGGTCATTTGTGGCGAGTGCCAATAAATTCTCGCGTATCTCTTCAACGAAGAGGACATATCTAGTCCACTTTATTAGTCCACGTACGGGATGAAGAGTAAAATGTGTAATAAACGCAGCGGTACATCTGTGTTTTGAAACTATTTTAAATCCTTACACTGGTTCCTTATCAATAAATAAGTTAAATAACAAACATTTGTAACAAAGGAACCAATGGACAGTTCTATAATATTTTGATGATCATTTTTCATTTTACCTCGAGTCACTAATTACAAAATTATAACTCACAAGAGCTTGAAATCAACGTAGGTAATAAAATTAAAAGGTACGAAATATCCGTTAAAAATTTCAAATCCACTTTATGGCACGTTTTTATTTATCCCAAAAAGTATATGATTAAGTAAGTGCAGTAATAAAATAAAGTTGCAAAGTAAATATTCTCATAATACTATTTACTCAGATATTTATTTATTTTATAAATATTTCACCGTAGCTAAATTGTGTGCTCCTTGTATGCTACGAAATGCTACGAGCCTACGAACTTTTTAGCCCTGGGTTTATTTTCGTTAACGATTTTATTTAGTTATTGAGAAATAGAGGACGCGTTCCCACAAATGTTAAGTCTATTATCGCCTATCAGCATATATAAAAAGTATTTAACAATAGGTATAAGTACCTATATGTTATGTCAAATCGTAAAATAATACTTTTTATCTACTCTCATATCGTAAAGTTCTAATTATGAAATTAAAAACAGTACTTTAATGACCCACTTTATGCACACCCGTCTATAATGAAATTAAAAAATTATATTATAGTACAGTTTTCTTCCCAAGATAATGCTATAAAATAACTTTTTTTCATTAAAGTACAAGTATTTGGACATGTCTGGCCACTTATAATGTTTTTTGGGTTTTAATACTTCAATTACTGTCAGTCAACTTGTCAAACAAAATAATAAAGAAAAAAACATTATAAGTGGCCAGACATCAGGACTAAACAATTATAATTTTAGGTGCAAATTTACTCTTTGTCTGTGGTTGCGTATGCAGTAGAGATCTCAACTTAGGAGTTTTTCCCCACACGGATTTGGGCGCCATGATGATTAATATTTGTTTATTTTATTGATTTTTTTGCATACATATTTTATTTTGGCCAAAAATGATAGAAAAATAGCAGTGATACTAAGGTGAAATAAACTTGGACCTGAAATTGTGGAGGCGGCAGTGGAAATGACGAATAATCGATACCCGTAAGTCATGAAAACCTATGACAAAATATTATCGATTATTTACCATTAAATTATTAGATGAGTTTGGATAAAGTACTGTATGATACTGCACATAATTACGTATTAAATATTAAAAACTCATGTGATACTATTAAGAACCTCGCCTACGGCTTGGTACTTAAACTCACACTCGTATTTAATAACCACTATTATGCAACAGTATCATAAACTACTATTAATTTCTACATAGATACAAATATAAGTATTTATGTAAATAATTGTAAATATGGTTTTCGATCTTTCAAATATAAGTTGTAATTGATATGTACATGTAAAGTGAGGATGTTTTTTTTTCTCGCGTCTATCCCATTGAGTGGGGTATCATTAGATAGGTGTTATTAAAAACATTGAGAGGTTGCTAAGACGATGTTTTGATTTAGGTATCCGTTTGCGTGATATTCAACTTTAAAGGATTGTAAAGCATTTTTTTGTTAAAATAACCCCTCCGCCTCACCGTCCCCTCTAAACGGCTGGCTCGAAAAAGCTGAAAAAAATCATGATTACGGCTTAGATAGCTTTGTTAGTTCAGGAGTTATAGAGGAAAACTTCGTACAATAATAATGAAATTAAAATATTAAAAATAAAATCATAACAATTATCTATTGGACACGATCTTCTAAGTCCACGTGCCATTATGGGTGACTACGGAACCCTATTCTATGCGTGGCCTGACACGCACTTGGCCGAGTATTTTATTCAAAAAAACATTATATAGAAGACAGAAGATACGTCATACATAGAGTCGGCATGTCTCACTCAATAGGTTTGTTTTCATTCATAGATTTGTCAAAAAATATTTTTCTGAGTGTTTCCGTTTTACATTCGATTCTTTTTCTACCAACTATTGTCGGCTATTTTCGTTAACGTTCACATAATAATGTTTTTATTTTTCGATTCGTTCATTTATTAAAATATACATAGAAGATTTGCTAATAACGTAATAGCACAGTGTAGTAATAAACTACATATACCTATATATGAAGTTATCCACATATTATACAATATTTCTATTACGTTCCAGTAAATGTAAACATACATTAAAAAAATCTCAGGAAAACTGACCGTGAACATTGATTGAACCTATCTTATCGATTGGCAAATGTTGGGTATATTTTGATGAAATAGTTATTTGTTTATTTTACATAAATTGTAAGAATAAATTGAGGTGTCAGATCTCGTGGCCATTGATCGTTGATAGGGCGGCGGGCACGCGGACGGCGGCGGCAGGGCGGGCGGAGCGCCCACGTGCTCGCTCAGTCCCGGAATAGACAGTCCGCTCCGCGCAACTGATATTCGCTCACATCTTTCAGGCGTTTCAACTATTTTATACTTACTACGTGGAAAATTCGGCAATAGAACAAACTTTGTTTTTTTTTAATAATTCTTATTACAATTCTAGCAGTGTTTATAAAATTGAAAATTTTATTATAAATCAGTTTTTAACGTTATGTTATGACTTCCGTGTGCTCAATATCTAAAAGTTCATATTGTCATTGTAACGTAAGCATTATCCAAGTATAAATATTCAGTCAAAACATAGATACATAGGTAGTGTTTACCTATTTATATTAATTTCATTGTAAATTCTGTGATTCAAGTTTCGATTTGACATTGGAGTTGTAAGGATTATTATGTGGGTGTTAAATAACGAGTTACGTTACGTCGCGTTATTTTGAATGTTGGTTTGGCTCGGTTCGCTTTGGTGGTGCGTGGAGGTGCGTTCGCACTTCTTGTGGTGAATATTCGAGTGACTACGCGGTCGTCGTCGTCGGCGCCGGGCGGTGGCGGCGCCAAGTGTCGGGGTATCAGTCAAGGTGCGCTAGGCGCATGTGCGATGCGATGCGTGAGAAACTCGCTGCGTTGCTGCGTAACTCTATGCATGCGCCCGCGCACCCCCACAATGTCGGCAAGTTGCAGAATGGTGGCATTGGTGCACCCGTACTCGTATTCACTGACGAAGGTTTAAATTATTTGATTATGGTATTGCCTAGTGTGTATATAATATATAATTAATTTATAGAAGGTGGTGGATTGGTTGGTTTGGTAGGTAGCTAATAGAGAGATGGACATTAGGGTAATTCTTTAATATTTTATTTGATTCATCCATCAATACAAATGTTAGTTTACTTCACATCGATTGTCATGTGTTGTCAACTCAAAATTCTTATTCAAATGAGTTTAGAGAAAAATTTAATTCTAAGGAAAAGTTTTACTTCGCCACATTCTCCACCTTTGTTCTCAGCCATGACCTTGACTTTTACCGATTTCTTGTTTAATTCTAGTCTAAAAACGCATGCAGTTGTTTATATTGAACTGCCTGTCTGAAAAAAGAGGAATATCTGAATACCTAGTTTGTAGTTGAATAGCTATTTGTTCTTTTCGATTCATATTCGTATATGAACGTGATCTCCGCTCTATCTGATCTACTTTAGATAATATACTTGACTTTTATAGTAGTTAAGTAGTACGTAGGTACCGGTGGCGAAGGGTCCATACAAGCCGATTCCCATTGGCTCAGTACCTTTTAGAAATCCGAGTCCCACAATTTCATCATTTCAAAGCCACTTTTATCATGCTTAAAATACACTGTAATTCCTATTGTTTCTAAATCTGTGCTGTAATTATAAAATTATCGGTGTTTTTTGAAGGCCTACCCTCGCCATAATTTCACTCCTTGCCACTGGTAGGTACCTAACCTAGAGCTACCTATCTTATTTATTAGTTTCATTTCAAGTTGTCTACTTGCCTGTCAATAACCTTTTTTAGTCTACAAACAAACCAGTGAATTGTGTTGATATAACACTAGTCACAAGGTCAGGGAAGTTTAAATACCTACCTACATTACAACGTTATAAGTAGCTCTAACCACAATACCTACCTAATTGTAACCCACATACCTACATTAGATCTATGCAAAAATAACATTTGGCAAGATAATTAATAGTTGCTTGTTTTTTTTTAATATCTATCTACTTATGAAAGTAGACATTAAAATTAAAATTGCGCGTAAACCCGGTCTCATATAAAAAAAATAATATGAACGGTTACAAAAAATTACAATATTACCAAAATATTTTTTCTATTATTCACTTATCTAACACTTTTTGTACATTATTTCTTCCTGTTTCAAAATGGCTTACGAAAGACGAAACGCGACTGTCTTGTGCGTCATACATACCTACATAGGTACCTACTTCACGTTCGTCAAGAATACTGCTATAAACTTTACTTTGTTTGAATTTACGAGTTTGTTATTTATTATGTACCTACCTTCTTACCAATAACTTTTGAATATTCATGTTCAGCGGATTTCTAATTTTGTCCAACGGCAGCAACATGCATAACATAAAACTAGGTACAATTGATAACACAACGGTCAGCTTGCTACATATCAGTCTACCACGTGCGAGACTACCAACGAGATCCATATAAATCTCGATGGCGACTACAGCCCAGTCTGCCCAGTGCAGATTAACGTATTTCTCAGGTCTTTGAATTTGACGTCACTGGCATGCCCTTACGATGTATTTCATCACCGAAAAGTTAGTGGTACCTAAGCCTAAGGCAGTGTTGTATCTGTACATAAGCTTAAGGGTTACATTCATGTAAGTACCCTACTTTTATGATGTGCTTCAGATTTAGAATGTTTCTGCGGTATCTGTTAGTAAGGTATATAATATAACCTAGTCTAATCCTGATAATTGTCATGAATTGAAGGACTGAACGACAAGTTGTATACTAAATCTGATTACAAGTATCAGAGTTGGATAAGACTTGTCCTGTTCAACAATACATTTTCATCGCAGTTTTCACAATTAAAATTTATTTAATTGTATATTGGAAGTAAGATCAGCCATCTTTTAATTAGGATTAATAAAATTTTATCATTGATATTGATATCAATGATAAAATTTTAAATTATAATACATTTTTTGCAGCATCTGATTTTATTGAAACAAAGCCAAAATTAATAATCTTTTCCAAATTAATAAATACGTACATATTATTTGCTATATAACTTCTCTAACAGTATAAAAATAAATTCCAAAGATCGCGTTTAAATGGCGTTATCTTTTTTCTAAACTTCCGATTTTAATGAAAAACTCCAATTTTGCCCCAAATTCATCTTACCTAACTGTGAAAACTGCATGCAAATCCGTTCAGTGGATCCGATGACGTGCGTGTACAAACAAACACACGGACAGACAGACAGAAAATAATTCTAAAAATCGCTGATTTATGTTCTATTGCTCTTTGGTGACTAATCTTTCCTCTCGCGGTTTCACCTGCAATCCCCTATTAACCCACATAGGAATAGATTTTCGAAAAACCTTTCATAGTGCATGCCCAAGGAACGCACCCTCCAAATTTCATGTTTCTAGAACCAGTGGTTTACTACAAGTACTTTAAACTGTGCGTTGATGTGTCAGTCAGTGATCAGTCCGGGACTTAAAATTTTATACAGGATGCCGATGTAGTTACCTGTACTGCTCCAACTTATAATGCAATTTGTATCTTTAATTATGCAATTCCGGGACAAAGTGATTAATAATTAATCTAAATTTTCACGAATTGCTATTCGAACCACCGAAGAATACTTACAGTTAAATTAGATAGATACCTAATACCTATTTACCTTACGCGGCGACTACTATTTGAAAGATATTGGTGCCGATTCTGTTGTTTACGAACTAAATAAATTTAATCTCACTATATCTCTTTTTAACAGTACATATAAGAAACGGATGCAAGATATTTTAGTTCTGTCAGTTTAGTCCGATCACATATTTCATCGTGAATTTAAGCGCGATCTTTATTGGTCACGATACTATTTACCCGTACATTACGACGGCATGGACTAAACTGACAGCATTAAAAATGTTCTATCTTTTTTCAAAAAGGTTAACATGAAAGAGAGGTGTCTTGTCTAATATTAGTTAAGTTCGTAAACAACAGACTCGGCACCATTGCCGCTTTAGAGTAAATAAAAGACTCCAATTTACATTCAAAGTTCGAACTAAAGCCTAATTCATACTAAAACTAAACGGATATTTTGATGTTTTTTTTCCTTTTATGATAGTACCTATGTATAACGTGGTCTGATTCACCTGCTATAAGGATACAGGTAATTAAATCGGTATCCTGTAAATACAGATAACCTAGTGCTCATAAGATTAATAGATAATTCTTTACCATTTTCAAGTAAAAATGAAAATGTAGTATGAGTAGTTTCTCTCCGCACGTGGGAGATTACTTACTGTGATCGAACTAAATATAGTAATTAGGTAGGTACCAAGTAGGTACCAACGAATTACATACTTGCCTATGACACCTATAGAAAATTAGTCATAGAAAGAACACATGTTTGGGAAAACACCATTGTATGACAGCACTGTAGGTAGAGGCTACGTGATGTTAAGCACTAGTGTAGGTTATGTAGGTATGTTTTGATTAAACTGCGTCCGGTGCGTCATGTGACACTTGTTAGCGTCATCAGCTTGGCAACTTGATCTCGAGACAGCAAGTGAGGTATTCAAGATGTCAGCGTACCTAGTATATGTTTGCGCTACTACTTTCGCATGGGTTTTATTGGTTTTATTGACTAAGTTTTTTAATTTTCTAATTAACCCCCCAAACTGGCCCCCATGTTTGAAATTCATTTATTGACGTTACACGTCTGTGTTTGGGTCACCGACTTACATATGCGTACCAAACATGGGTACTAAATTTCAACTCAATCCAGTCCAGTATTTTCGGACAGACAGACACACGAGTGATGCTATAACGGTTCCGTTTTTTTTTTCTTCTGTAGATTGTGAAATAAAGACAGTATTGTGACTTGACTCTGGCCGAAGGTTTTTATATTGACCTCGAGGATAAAGCCATTAAAGCCTGTCTACATCTTGGGCGGCTTGAACACCTCGCTTCACTCAGGCAGGACTCTATATTATCTCCCTCGCTTCGCTCGGAAGAGTCGGAAGTAAGCTCGTGACATAAGACACTGCTTTATCCCCTTGGTGCATTGCATAATCTAATATTATAGGCTAGATTGGGTACAATTTTTATGATAGATACGACCTATTAATATTTATGATATAATAATATTTATCATAGGTACTAATATTACTTAAGTATATTATTATGTAAATGCCAAAGTAACTCTGTATGTCTGTTACCTTTACACGCCTAAACCGCAGAACCGATCATAATGAAATTTGTCACGCAGACTATGATAATGGAGAAAAATGTACTTAATCTATTTTCATCCGAGGAACGCTGGTGAAACCGCGGAGAACTTCTAGTATTATATAATATGTAGGTAGGTACCATTTTATTATTGCTGCCATACACCATATTGAAAAATAAATTGTTTTTCTTTTATCTGGTACACACGGCCACAGACCAAGCTACACATTTTGTTGCAAAATAGCTCCTATTACAAATGCATAAGGTGCCGCAGTGTGTAGCTTGATCTGTGGCCGTGTGTACATAATTGATCGTCGAAAATCCCATGATATCTAAATAGTACCTATTTAAGGGTCTAAGGTAAGACAGAAATAATAAAAACTCCTATACAAAAATATGTGAGATAGACTAATGCCGCAATGCGATTGGCTTCAATAAATCGACAAATAGGGTAGTTGACTGACACATAAAATCAGCTACTTTTTAATAAATGTCAAAACGATAGTTTATATAGAATTTTGTATTAAATATTACACTATGACGTCATAGTTTCACAGCATCAAATCATATACTCTTAGTGGTTCCACTGGTAATTAAAAATCATAAAAATCATTAAATGTACAACCTATTTGTTGTTTCCACGTGTTTTTAGATGTTTTATGCATTGATTAGAGTTTGGTCATTTATTTTTGACAGTGTCAACTACCCTATTCGCGGTAGCGGTACGTACCTACTTGACTATTTATTTACCTACAGCTTCACTTGTCAGCTATGTACTTACAATTGTTATTGTTTTGTCTTCGAAATCATCATCATATCAGCCGAAAGACGTCCACTGCTGGACAAAGGCCTCCCCGGCCGTCGGCCGTCGGTTCTACGAGCGATGTGCCCCGCCCACTGCCACTTAAGTTTGGCAATTCTTCGGGCTATGTCGGTTACTTTGGTTTGCCTGCGGATCTCATCATTTCTGATCCGATCTCGCAGGGAACCTCCGAGCATAGCCCTCTCCATTGCTCTTTGGGTGACCTTGAGTCTTCTTATAAAGCCCATCGTAAGCGACCAGGTCTCTGCTCCGTAAGTCATCACTGGCAACACACACTGGTTGAAGACTTTCGACTTGAGACACTGCGGTATTTGAGACGAGAAGATATTACGTAGCTTCCCGAACGCTGCCCAGCCGAGTTGGATTCGACGATTGACCTCTTTCTCGAAGTTGGACCTACCTAGTTGGATGGTCTGTCCTAGTTAAATAAAGTCGTCTACAACTTCGAGTGCAGAGTCTCCAACCTTTACTCGAGTGGGTGCAACATAGACGTTCGACATGATTTTCGTCTTCGAAATGCAAATATATAAAGGCAATAAAATAGTAACCAAATGTTACTAACATCAACTCGCGATCCCGGGATAAAAAGCCAATAATCTTCGGGGATAATGTAGCCTCCTATTAGTGAAAGAATTTTTCGAATCGGACCAGTAACTGCGGAGATTAGTGCGTTCAAACAAACTCTTCAGCTTTTTTATTAGTATATATATATATATATTATTTATAATTAGCGTATAATTGTAAACAAAACAATTCCTATTGCTGAGTGAAATAAATCGCCATTCGCTAATAAATTCTACGTGTAGGTACTTTGGCAAGAATTCCTATGAAACAGTTGGGCAACAGCATTAAAATGAAATTTATAACATGTTTATTGTGATTGTGACGTAAATTAATGGTAACAGCACCTATTTAAAGTTGCAGCACTGGATATTTAAATGTTTGAAAGTCTCTCTCGTGTTATTTTAAAGTGCTGAAAAATAATAATAACATTGGACAGTAGGTAAGACGTTACGTGTACCTATACGGGTGTGGCGACACGTGGCGACTCTGTTTTTAAAAGATTATCTATTTATTTAGTTCTTCTCTTGTGTGTCATGACGGCAAGGTTAAATCAGTGGCGCAGTTGTTCCTTCATAAGTTTTTGTTTCAATAAAATAACTTTTTTTAAAAGACAACAAACAATTATTTAGCTAATTTTGCCTATCTGCTCTTAGAAAACTTGATAGTAGGATAGTAGCAAGAGTTTTCGACTACATAATTATAAAATGGGCGAAATTACAAAAAGTATGTACCTATCTAATGGGAGCCTGCATACTTGCTTTACACCAGTTCAGCTCTACCTACTATCATATAATTCCTTATTTTGTCAATTTACCGTATATCCCGTTCGGGGAAAACCATGTGGCAACGTTACGTAACAGAATATTTTTTCCTGTGAACTTACTGAAATAATTAGTTATGTTGTTTGTTTCAGGGAGCGCACGCGAAGGCGGATTGGTATGGCGCGGGTGTTCCGCCGGCTGCGACACCGAAGACGGCGCGGCGGGAACGCTCACCGACGGAAACTCCAACCCAGGAGACAAGGTCAATACTATTTATCCATGCAATCATAGGTCTGTGATAATTTCCCCTCAATCAAGTAAAGACAATGCTATAATTGACCCATCACGTTTAACTAGAGCGAGTAGCCACTTGCAAAGCTCCAATTCCAAAGAAAACTTTTTGGATTGATGAATTTGTCTGTTAATTTCGAAGGGCCCATAGTGCTGAATTATTTATTCGTGTAGTATGCCTCTGTGTATCTTACTCAGAAGATGACCTGCCTATAAGACTGATTAAGTACCTTCTACTTTAGTACCGGGGCGAACGAGCTTTGCTCGGCGTTTTTTTTTGTGTAAAATTGCGTTTTTTCAGGAAAGACGCCTATAGATAAACTTAAAAAGCAAAAGTTTATCTAAATACAAAATTTCATACAAATCTTTAGAGCCGTTTCCGAGATAGAATATAAATATATATAAGAAATGCTAGTTTAAAGTTATTAGATTATTAGTTTTCAGTTTTCGAGGGGGCCCTCGGCCACGTCAAAAAGTTTTTTTTCAAATTCAAATCCTGAATCCGCCCTTGTTTGGCGGGCGCTCTATAAAATAATTTATTGATGTACCTACCTACGCCGAGGGACACTATCCTCAGTATTCGGTTCGGCCTAATATACCAAACAAACCCTGTAGGTATAACTAAGTATTATGCCTTGGAATACAACAAAACAAACGTCTAAAACCGCTTAGGTATTAGTGGTATTAGGTTTTTTTTTTCTAACTTTCGAATTTAGTTAGGTATAATACATATTAGTGATAGTAGAATATTGCATCTAGTAGGTAGTAATATCTATTAATATTAATATAATAATTATTAATAGTAGTATTATTGAGCGAGAGATTGTTATAATAGTAGATGTTATACAAGGGGCTAAAAACACCAATTTCATACGAGGTAGTTTTACAAGTGCTCTATCTTTAACTATCTTTAGCTCTATCTTAAATTTTTTGGCATAGATGTATGCGCATCTGATCCAAAAATCACATTCGTCTTCAATAAATTAATGTTAAGAGTTCCTAGTAGGTAAATTAAATTCCAAATCAATTCATAAACTTGAGCAGGAAAACTAACATTACGAGTCTTCTTTTAAATACAAAAATACCGCGTTCTGATTTCTAAAGTATTCTGATAGGCATGCGTCATAGGTATTGCATCATAAAATGTGATGTGCACGAAAACATGACTCCTATTTCAAATAATAAAAGTAAGTTTTCCCTGAAAGACTAATATTAATCGATGGCCGGTAGGTATGCGGTATGTTCCTACAGGTGTAGTTGAGAGCTATTTTCCTTCTAGGCTTTGTGTACCTAATTACCACTGCAGCTTAGAGATATATTGATAGATAGTTAGCACTTTATTGTACTACACTAAAATAAATTAATATGTTACACAACGGGCGGTTTTATGCTAAGAAGTGACTTCTTTTAGACAACCTTTCTTATGAAATTGAGCTTACTTACTTACAAGATACTCGTAGTTATGTTATAAAGTTACTCTACTTTTTCATTTTCTACGGGCGTAATACGCGATGAGAGCTCTCAGACGTCCGCAGGCAGGATACCCACACAACTTCGTCGTCAAGAACTCTTCAATAGAATCAGGCTTACAAGAAATTTCTTATTTGCAAACATTTCTTTCCCGATAAAACGGCGTTGTCTAGAGAGAATAGATCTTATAGGAAAAAAATTAACAAGAATATCTGTAAACTATAAAAATAACCAAGATATAAGCCATCAAAGGTTTATTCCTATATATTTCTAGCAAAACAGAATTTAGCATGGAGTTTAGGCCGTATTAGTAGATAGGTATGACGTCACACAAACTATGTCCGATCTTTCTCTCTAATTAGTAGTTTATTATGCTTATATCTTCCGTGTTTCTTAGCCGATTGTAATTTTAATTTCACTTTTTGAAATCTTTTTTACGGTATTTTCATATTTTGTTAAGAAATGCGATAAAAAAATATCATCATGAGCATTATTTTATTTTTAGCCAGTGCAAAAATTGGGACTGAAAAATTATTAGCGACCCGAATTCAAATTATTATTGAACCTGGTTTGAAGCATACCTAAGCAGATGATAACAATGATTTAATTTATTACAGTTGGAGGGGTCGGGCGCAGCTCCGGACGACCCTGTTCACCTCAAGAGACGGGTGGGACTCTTCAGTGGGGTGGCTCTAATCGTCGGTACTATGATCGGTAAGCATATTTTTCCGAAACAATGTTTCCAAGCGTCACATGAATAAATAGATATTAGTAATATACCGGATATTTGAATGAAAAAAACCGTATCCGTTACTTTAAAGTGAAGCTTTCCGCCCCGCAATTTCACCCGCGATCCCCTATTTTACCCCTGAGTTTTTAAAAATCCTTTCTTAGCGTATGTTTACGTCAAGACTTTGCCGTAGGTACATAGAGCTAGAGTACCTACGGCAAATTTTAGCCCGTTCCATTCAGTGATTTGAGCTGTGCGTTGATCAGTCAAACAGTCACACTTTCCATTAGATATATTTTTTATCTGAGTGAAGTTCATGGTGTAAGTTACTCGTTTATGAAATTTTAAAGATAGGTAGCATAATTGTAGTTAAGTAACTAATATCTACCATATTCAGACAGGAGTAAGATACCTACAGAAATCATTACAAATATTTGTCTAAATCTCTTTTAAATCTATTCGTAATTGTAAAATATTTTTATCGTTACAGGATCAGGAATATTCGTCTCGCCCTCTGGGCTTCTTGACCGCACGGGCTCGGTGGGCATAAGCTTCATCATATGGATGGCATGTGGCCTGCTCTCGCTGCTCGGTAAGTAGAAGAAAATTTTAATGTCCTAACCCTGTTAGTATGAGTTGGTCTTGCCGGAGCCACTTCTGTATCTCAAGAAATAAAGCGCCTAACGAAGATCTGTTTGCTCCCAGAATTGTTACCAAATACCAAAACAGGTTAATAAAAATCTGATAGAGTAGGTATTTATGTACCTATTGGCAAGAAATTACAAATATAGGTCCTAGATACCAGTGCCGGTTTTAGCTCTACCAGCACCCTGGGCGAGACGTTTCTAAGTGCGACTTAGGGTTTTCACCAGAGGTTTTATGCTTAACTTTTAGGTAGGTAATTGTTATAACTTCGTAATATGTACTAGGTAACTACTTTGTGCTCAGGTTCCCGAAATTTTGTATGATTTAAGTATTGATAATAATAAACGCTATCCACGGTATATATATATCCAACTCTATATAGAGGTGGTATACCTAACCTGGTATTTCATTAATTAATTTATTTACAGGAGCGTTAGCTTACGCAGAATTGGGAACGATGAACACATCGTCAGGCGCTGAGTACGCCTACTTTATGGATGCTTTCGGTGGACCACCTGCATTCCTGTTCTCATGGGTAATTTCTACAACATTTCAAAATTACACGCTGATTGAAAATCATGCTGCGAATTAACCATGTATTCCGATATTCCAGGTATCAACACTGGTTCTGAAACCGTCTCAAATGGCTATAATCTGTTTGAGCTTTGCACAGTATGCGGTAGAGCCGTTCGTGTCGGAATGTGAACCGCCGGACGCCCTCGTCAAACTTGTAGCGGTCATTGCTATTGGTAAGTCGTACAATAACACTCACACTTACCAATTTATATGTACTATACTCAATTATTTACAAGTTTAATAACTAATTATAGCCAATTGAAGCTACTACTTTTGAGTGTCGACTGAGGTCAATGAATGAATCTAGTAGGTAGGTAGGTATTTATGGTATGGGGTTAGGTTAGGTTAGGGACCTAGTTTTAGAAGTAGGTACAAACTTCGATTAGATATTTTATTCATTTCTATAAGCCCTTTTCTTTAGGCAATTTACCGAATGCCCAAAAAGTTTTATTTCATTATTACATACATTCAATATACAGAATACAGGATGATTTATTAATCACCGTTCAAATTTTTAACCAACTCTGAAATCACGATATGAAATTCAAACTTTTGATACATATTGATCGAACAAGATTGATTTTTTGTATGAAAAGTTTGATTTATTTTTCGTGATTTTAGGTTTGGTCCCATAACAAAATGTTGTTCATAATGATGAGAACAATCATCCCTGAAAATTTGGACGGTAATTAAAAAAACACGCAGTATATCTTTGATTAGACCATTTTTAATGGTTCGTGTTTTTGTATTATGCAAATTTTAAACAAAATTCTGAAAAGTTTCGTTTTTACTTTTGCAGTAATGATATTAGCAGTGAACTGCTATAGCGTGAACTTGGCTACGAATGTGCAGAATATTTTCACAGCGGCCAAACTGGGAGCTATCGCCATCATTGTGTGTGGAGGAGCTTACAAACTAATATTAGGTAATGAGCTGCACAGCGCAGCGACTTCGAGCAACTTGTTTATTAATTTTGTTCATGTTCATCGCTACAAATAAAATTCATACATCTGCCCCTCCATCAATATCATGAATACCTCATATTCATAATATTTTTGTATTTGAATCATGCCTTATCATAATGGGATGTAAATATTTCGGATATCACTGACTGGTGGTTGTGTCCGTATGGTGCAGGTAATACGCGACATTTACAGGAGCCCAACTTCGCCAGTAGTAAGGCGACTCTGGGCAACATTGCCACCGCATTCTACACCGGCCTATGGGCCTACGACGGTTGGAATAATCTCAACTATGTGACTGAGGAAATTAAGAATCCATCCAGGTTAGTATTCTTTTTTACTACATTTACTTATAAATGTGAAAGTGTGTTAGGATGTGAAGATGGTTGATGCTCTTACGCAAAAACGACATAAGTACCTATATCTACTAAACGGATTTTGATGAATCTCGGCACAGATAGATCTTACCCTAGAAACACAAATAGGATATTTTTATCCCCGTGAAAACATAAAGTCTCTCGGGAAAGCAGGTGAAACCGCGGGGCAGAAACTAGTAGGTAGATAGCTATCTATCTACCTAGAGATAATAAAGGTACCCATCGCGTCAAAATACGACGTTAGTCGTCCTAATATGATATGACTAGCTTTACGCCTCCCACGCTTCACCTACGATCGCCTATTTTATCCCCTTGGGGGTTGAATTTTATAAAGTTGACGACTGTCTCATTTAATTTTAAGGAACCTGTGTGTAAAAGAAAACTTGAAGCTTCTAGACGCGGCGTTTATTACACTTCTGTTATATAAAGGAATGTAGAAATTTGATCTCAAATACAATAGGCAATTTGACATGGATTGATTTGAAATTGTAGGAATCTTCCACTAAGTATAGTAATCGGCATACCACTGGTGACACTATGCTACGCGCTGGTGAACGTGTCGTATTTGGCGGTAATGTCGGTGAGCGAGATGGCAGATAGCGAGGCGGTGGCGGTCACGTTCGGCAACCGACTTCTGGGCCCCGTGGCGTGGCTCATGCCCCTGGCGGTTACTATCTCCACCTTTGGCTCCGCTAACGGCACGCTGTTCGTCGCGGGAAGGTAAAATAAGCGCCCTTATGGCTTATACTTGAATCTATTCTCCTAACCTAAATAATTAGATTGTAGGTAGGTACCTAAGTAGTTACACCAATACATAAATAAGTAGGTATATGTCGCAGTAAGATAGTTATTATTAATCCGTCAATTATCTAAGTCAACATTTCGAATAGCGGATTAACTTGTGAAAATGGTAATGGTTCAAATGTTAACGGACTCGTTAACTTCCGTAAAATTTACCTAAGTCCGTTAACCCAGTACCACCTACTCTTTTTCCATGGGCAAAAATATTTTAACACCGAAACGAGCCTCGCTGTTAGACGAGAACTTCAACATATTAATGTTCATTAAACAATGCAGTTTTTATCATGTGTTAACGGATTAACGAAATTTACCTAACGTAAAACGTTTACCGATGTTGAAGTTAACTATTTGACAGTGCCCAGACATGTAGCAGTGAACTACTCAAAGTCGGCCTCGAGACTAGATTCAGCATTTTTCGCTATTCCATATACTTTAGGATTTGGCCTACCACACTCACATGAAAACAAAAACACCTGTATATCATAGCTCTCACTGCGACATATATACACACATACCTGCAAATGATTCGAATGAATTGATCCAATGTATAATCACTTCTCAAATTTAAATAGGGTCCTTCTACACATGCAACAATGCTGACACTGTACTAACAACCGTAAAATTGAATTTACCTACATTGTAAAGGCTTGATTTTCGTAGTAAATATTCGGATGTACCTATTATATGCGTACAAATTCTATAGAAGTTTTATACAATGACTGCTATTTACAGGTTGTGTTTTGCAGCATCGAGGGAAGGTCACTTACTTGATATCCTATCATACGTTCATGTGCGTCGATTTACTCCTGCGCCAGGCCTCATATTCCATGTAAATACTAATTTCTAAACATTAATTTGTAAAATCATACCTAATTCAAATTTCGTTTTATACATAATATAATATTGATGCTTTCTTGTTTCAGTCTTTGATAGCTGTAGCTATGGTCTTGTATGGAACAATAAACTCATTGATTGACTTCTTCTCATTTACCGCTTGGATCTTCTACGGAGGTGCAATGCTAGCGCTGATTGTTATGAGACGCACTAAACCCAATGCACCGAGACCTTATAAGGTATGTACCTACCTACATCATACTCAATAATTAAACAGCTCCAAACTCTACGAGGGCGAGTTTAATTTAATAAATATTCCAATCAATCTCGAATCTGCAATAACTCCAATAATAATAATTGAAACTCGGCTTTGGCAATGAATAAGACTTGGCATTAGTTAGATACTCAATTAATACTTGCATGTTTATATTAGCATCATCATCTTCAACAGGTGCCGATAATAATTCCGTACCTCGTGCTGCTGGTGTCAACATATTTGGTCGTGGCTCCAATAGTAGACAATCCTAAATGGGAGTACTTGTACGCCACTGGCTTCATATTTGGTGGATTATTGGTTTACGTGCCCTTCGTCAAATGGGGTTATTCGTTGCCGTTCATGGGTATGAATTTTTATAAACTATATTTTTTTTGATCAATTGAGAAATCAATGATTTGATGAACATCTACCTATGATTGGGGGACATATGAAATACAATTAGTCAAATGTATCTAAAGCCTAATAGCCACGTTATGTTATGTTCAAATGTGAAAACCTAATAATTTTAGTCTAATTCTTATTTACAGACAAAATGACTGTTTTTCTGCAAATGGTGCTGGAGGTGGTGCCAACATCAACAACTTTCGAATATTAAGTATGCAGAGTAGTCCTATGCTGGACTTTAAAATAGCAATTGTGAGAAATCGTCAGACATCGTTTCTTTTGTACCATATTATCTGAGTATTATTTAAGATTGTTATTTAAGTTTAGTAAGTGTAGAGTAGTTCGCTGCTTTAGACAGAATTTCACGTCTTCAATAGGTACGTATAGCTATTGAAACAAATGACTAAAATATGAGGAGGCGATGAAATTTTAGTTATATTCGGTTGTTATAATTTTTGACTGAAAAGAATAATGTTCCTCATCTGAAGTTGTTATCCATGATTTCATGTAAATTAGAACCTATTGCAAAACAACAAAGTCGTAAAATAATTTAAATTTTATATGAATATTTTATACCTACATCCATAATACTTATGACTAAATTGTTGTTTTAAGTATTTATATGTAATATACCTATAATGGTATTTGAATTTTAATTAAATGGCGAGACGAAATATGTAGTAATGTTAAGCTGAAACTCAATTTAAGTATATCACTGTGAAAAATTGTTGGTAAAATCATGTTGCATGTTAAATTTCATTAGTTTGCACGAATCATTCCTATGGGGTCATTTAGAACTAGGTACTTCAGCTTTGCCGTGTGCTAAGAGCTATAAAAGTTTATTGAGTAGTTGACCGTAATAGCAATGCATTTGAAGTGGGTATAGTGAAGTGAGAGCTAAGATTAACGCTCATGTATATGATAGATACTGTGTCATGTACTTTTTCTTACACATAAGTACCCATTTGCAACATGGTCAACTTGTCATGGTGTAAGCTTACCTTGATTACAAAGACTTGAAGCCCTATTCTCGTCACTATGAGTGATTGTGCTTAACTCATAGTAAATAGCTCATCGTCATTAATAGGCAATAGTAGATATAATATGTAGTTTTATTTTTATTTGATTTATATTGTTTGAATTAGATATTAAATTAAATATATATGTACAAGGGATGTCGGAACGATTCTGAAATTTACTCAATTAATTCATTGTTAAATAGTTGCGGCTTTATCTTTAAACTTTTTAGATAAATCTGTTGTGTAATTTCATTATAGGTATACTCTTTTTGATAAACTAACAAAGCGAGTGAGGTAAAATTTTATATTATTTACTATGGTAGTGTTATTGATAAAGCGTGAGATCGTGTATTATGATTTATGTCTTAAATAACTGAGACACTAAATTATACATTTATAAAGACTAAGTGTGTTTTAACTTAAATAAAAAGTGCATCGACGGTTGAAATTTGCGATCGGTAAATTTTGGTCCTATCATTCCTTACCGGGGCAAAACAACGCCGTCAACGTTGAGATCTAATTGAAGATACTTATTTTTATAAATATAATTGATTAAATTTTGAATTTTGTTCAAAAATGTCTTGTTATTATTACTTATATTATTTTTACTAACATAATTTATAGTGGATAGTAAGCAATTATAGTACCTAGCAGCGTAACGTATTATAGTTATTTGCCATAGTATTCTCAGTTGATCGTCTCATATAGCTATTTAAATTTATAATGATAACGTATCTACATTTTTATGGTACCTACAAAGTAAATCGGGCCCACAGAAAGAACACACCTGACGATGTGATATTATTATGGTGAAAATGAATGGTTTTATTTTGTGTACAAATTAATATCATAATATGAATATAATACATACATATTATACTACTTACATAAATATAACCTGCATTATGTACTTATCTCTGTAAGAGAACAGAATATTTATTGTTATACACTACCATTGAAACAAAATTTTAAATAAAGACATAAAATCTAAAACTTTTTTTGTATATTTATCAAGCTATTGTTTAAAAACTTTTGGTTTATATTTTACTACGGAAACACATAATTTTAAATACATAATATATTGTGATATTCTTAAAAAGAAATCTGGAGCTTTCATGAATTAAATGTATTGCACAAAACATACTACTTGAATGACTACCTACTTGGTAAAAAATATTGTGATACTGTAAAAATAGTTCCGGAGATTATAAAGAAGAATAATTAAAACAACCACATTATGTTCAACAATTTATTGTTGTCAATAAACAAAGATCACAGATCTTTGCACATTTCGATACCATTTAAAATATTTTGGCGATAAAATTATGTGATGTGATCTAATACCTTTAAACGAGCAATTCTTGTATATACATATATATATATAATAATCTGAATATCGGAAACGGCTCCAACGATTTTCAGGAAATTTAGTATGCAGAGAGTTTCGGGGGAGATAAATCGATCTAGCTAGGTTTCATTTTTAGAAAACGTCGTTTTAAAAAAAAAACGAGCAAAGTCGGTCAACCAGGTACTAACTATAATACTACTTAGAAAAAAAAAAAGAATATCAGCAATCATGCCCTGGATGACGTTCAAGAATGTCAGGATTATTATAAAAATTAAGGCCGGCCGCACATAAATCATAAGAAATGTTCTTTTAGAAAATCTCTCTCTCCCTCTTTTTGTTAGAATAAGAAGTGGGTGACAGACACGTCAGAATAGGGATGATGACTGGGTAAAAATAATCAATTCTGTTTAGTTCGTCAGTTAGGTTAACAAAAAATATTGGATACTTATTTTTTATCAAATCAAATCCATAAAAAATTACAAAGATAAATCGCATCAAACTATAGGAGTGGGGGCTTGTGACGTCATCTCTCTGTAAAAAGTGTAATAAGACACACATGAAATTTTAACGCACTGTATTTTCGGAACTAGATTGTAATTAGGACAAAAATCACTCGAGATATTGTGTTTCACCGACTTGTATGCCCGTTTCCATAGCGTGGGACCAAGGACCGATAACATCTAATATTGGGGACAAATTGGCTTCAAAATTCATATCGACGATGGTGGCTCTACTAGAAAGAGCCACGCGACACCAATATTACACCTCCATTTAATATTTTTAATATGGTATGGTCCTTTTGTGAAGATCAACATACACTTCTATAGTATAAGAAGACCAACTGAAGTTTAGAGTACCTATTAGTAAGTCAGATTTTATAAAATGTTTTAGATATTCGATAAAAGTAGCCTGCCTAAGTAACCAAAGCAAAGCGGTTTTCCATCTCCTCTGGTTTCACAATTCACCCCACTACATAGCTGCTCATGCTTACAAAAATATACGATTTTACAGATCTTATGTCAAAGCAAGGTAAAGTTAGGTAGCGCCACCATGCCACCACCATATGAAGTTTTTCTCCCTATTGAAAATTTCAGGTGATGACGGGACAGCAGTCGCACGATAAATTATATACACGGTGTGTAGTTAATCATAGACGCAGCCCAGGGAGGCTAGAATACTTGCGTTTTTCGATTTAAATTCATTTCAGTAATAAAGAATGAATACTTAGTTTGAATAAAACTGGAGAAACAACTCAATGGTTCACTTCCACTAGAGGCACCACTAGCATATTATCTTACGTAGGGTAGCCACTAGTACATTAAGGCTCAATTGCACTAACGTCTTATAGCACTAACCCACGGGTTAAATATGGCTGTGACAGAATTTGTATAGAGAATCTGTCAAATTTAATTATTTACCCCGGGGGTTACCTATTGTTATACGACGTTGGTGCAATTAGGCCTTAATATTTTTTTAAACGACTTTAAGATGCCATGATTTCGCCACAATAATAAAATTATTCAGTAGCTTTGAAATTCCAAATTAACAGTATATTTATAATACATATATGATATACTCATTATTAGATATGACATGCTCTGCTTTTCTGTTACCGGCATGTGCCGAAGGCACTGTGTGTGCGTTTTATCTCCTATGAAACCTATAACATACATCTTGAAAATACAACAACAAACTCGAGGAAAGTTTTAATGCGCCCTATTACTACTATAGGGCGCAAGTCTAGTAACACCCAGGTTTTAAATATATGCGTCATTTTCTAACGTCATTTAACAAAATAATATAAGTAGTACACAAAATATAGTAGAAAGAATAACATCTTAAATCCTTTGGGTTTGACAGGACTTGGTTTACACCTTCTCACGTATTATGACAGGTAAAGTTTGTTTTATTTAACTGGCACAGTATAGGAGAAACCTAAATAAAAAAGATACTAAAGCTTTCTCATTTTCATACCCTATTTTCAGTTTTCTTTCCTCAGAAATATCCCCCTCTCTTCTTTGGCTTAAGTTTTCCCCATGCTATCCCAGTTAATTAAACAATGTAAAACTGTTACATAATAAATTCATTATACAGATTTGCAACAGTTCATAATAAGAATCAAAACCAGATCATCACTCAGTTCCAAAAACTTTTTAAATGGTATGAAGTGACTTAGATTCACTTTGCTTTTGAAGGCAATTTGATATTCACACGGTACAATATACTATCTATAGAATAAAATTTTATAAAACTACAACAGACTTAGAACCTTAGATGTGGCTTATTCTTCATCATATGCCTGGAACAAATAATTATGATATATAGATAAATACATATTGTTTTATGTGTCAAATAGCTAAAAATACCGTTCTCCTAGGTTTCCAAAGTTTACATTTTAAATTATAATAAGGTACGTAGAGTAGATATTAAGCCACAGATTACAGGAAACTGCAGTTTTGTCGACTAGATAGCACAAACCAGGGCAAAGTAACCAAAGATTGGTACATATATTTCGCAGCCATGTTGTATTAAATGCTGTATTAGATTAAGGGAGAGGCTTCGGTTGGAGCGCGAAATTCAAATTTTGTCACGTTGTTTGCAAATTGCAGCTCAGTTATAGGTCGTAAGTTATGAACATGTTATTTGCGAGAAGAATGGTAGTATATTTACTGATTAATAACAAAAGAAATCATCAACATATTCCTCCAAGGTATATTAGTAACATTTTCATGAAATAGTCGTATATGTCAGTAAAATATTTGCCGATTTGCAAAACGGGCTATCTCGTGTTCAGACGGATTGCAATTCACCTGATGAAAATTACGCCGCATTGTAAATACCACGTCTACCGCGCCTAAGCAACGTGCCACCGGAATTCAACTGGGGTGAAATGGTGTGGGAAAAAGTCAGGCTAATACATACTTGTCAAGTGTCTCCCAGAAGCCGAGTAGTACTGCGCGATCGAGATGCCGCTTAGTACGACTGATGTTGAGCAACGTGACCGCCCAGCGCGCTACGTTCGCGTCTAATTTCATCTCATCGTACTTTAGGTGAAACGCGCAAACTAAAAAATAATAAACTTAATTTATTAATAATCTGAATTATTTTATTAAAATAGACTTTCACAGGTACTCATGAATATAAACATAGACGTACACAAAAAAAAAACTTTTAACAAGAAAGAGAACCGGCTTCAAAACCACTAAAAAGTAGTCTTGCAACGAATATTCGGTATTCGGCCTATTCGGCTACTCTTATTATATTCGGCCGAATACCCAATAGGTATTTGCGTTTAATTTGTTGTAGTGAGATTATTGAAACATGTCAAGTACATAAACATTAGGATCCGTAATCACTAATGAATAAGGCAATAAATAACAGAAGAATTTAGCATATAGGTATGTAGATGATATTATTATCGTATGTAAGAATATAAAAAAAAAACAAGAAATAAAGAATCAAACTGTATGGTGTCTCGACAGTGGATAAACATTATCACATATGTGCAACAGCAATAAGTTTACAAAAATTACTGAGACCTTGCCGTTTTTAGTATTCATTATTCTATTTAAAAATAATTTAGCTAAAAGAATGAATGTTAAAAATGGAAACGCGATTTGTTGTATACATTATTTTTAAATAAAAAAATACACTCATAATATTAATTGAAGAATACTCTGTTACAATGCACATTATCTCCGACAAGGTAGGCTGAGGTCTCAGTACTGAATACACACACAGTACAAACTTCACCAAAGATAGTTTCACACTATGAATGTAATGTTAAAAATGCCCCGCATATCTTTTAAGGCTACGATAGCTCAATAGTAGCGACGTTGAATGCCGAGACAAAGGTCGCGGTTTCGAATCCAACAATGAGCTTGAGCTTTCGGTGAAAGAAAACATCGTGAGGAAACGATAGCACGGTGGTAGGGTACTTTGTAGTACACGCCTGGCTGGCTACCACCCTCAAGTTGATAATTTGTCACCAAGCACCTTTCGTTGTGTTCCGACAGCTGCACCTAAGAGCCAGTTCTAGGCTTTGTGTGCCATATCATCACTGACCACGGTGAGATTGTGGTCAAACCCATTACGTAGTAAAAAAAAATGTCTTGTTAAATATACTTACTATTGGCGAAAATTTGAACAGGGTTGCCGTCCCAAGGCCAACCTTTAAACTGCCAGGCAGGACCTTGCACAAATACAGCTACTACACGGTCCCACTCCGCCGCTGATAATCTACTTGGATTGTCTACTACGCGATATGGTACCTGAAATATAAGTATTTACATCAAATGTAACCAAATGCTTCAACTACATTTATGTCAGACAGCTGACAAACATAGAGGCGTTCCCCTTGATGCAAATTCCTACAATCTCGAATGCACATTAGCAATATCCAGTGATTGTCAACGTGTTATCGACCTTTATAATGCCGAAGGATGTGGGCGTTTATTTCAAGACTGTTGATTACGACGTCGCGTCGTTAGTTGTAGGCACCTAGGGAAAAAAAACACTTTTCACGGAGTGTACCTATGATATGCCTATAGTAAATAATGATAATAATATTATGTAATATAAATAAATGGACGTATATTAGGTAGGTACTTTTAAATTACACGTTTAAATTATTTTCCATTTTGTGACAATCCTGGTAACTAATTGACTCAGGCGTGACCTTGCGGAAATCCATTATAAGATTAGATGGAAGACAAATATTTAGTAACTAATTCCGCTGGATATATCCTTCTCTGTCAAGTCCAAAACAAGGGAACTCGACACGAATAACATGAAATCGACACGTGTTTCGCTTCTTCACGAAGAATCATCAGGACGTAGTAGACCCATTGTCGACTACTCGACGAACGCGAACAAACACACGATCACAGAACCCGTATGAACGCGCACAAGCAGACACACACTGAGCTCCGCAGACGTGTTGAATCGTCGACCGCCGAACAGAAAGTGAGCGGAATGCGGATCGCTTTTTTTTTTTTGAAAGGACACTAAGGTGCTAGCCAGAG
Organism: Tethea ocularis; assembly: GCA_963555595.1. NCBI lineage: Eukaryota > Metazoa > Arthropoda > Insecta > Lepidoptera > Drepanidae > Tethea > Tethea ocularis. The sequence continues at coordinate 8,275,291 of OY741960.1, read as the reverse complement.
GTGGCTACGGCACCCGTACGCGGACAAAGAGCGGATCGCTTTTTTTTTTTTTTTTTAAGGACATGAAGGTGTTAGCCAGAGGTGGCTATTACACCCTTACGCGGACAACTCGGTGAGCGCTGAGGACTCTCAACCGGACAAAATAATTTTAGGTAACTGCGCCTGGGGGCACCCCCTGTGGGGTACGGACCTCGGCTCAGGGCGTTACCGGGGGGAGGGGGAGGACATAGTACGAGTTACGACTAATTAGGGGCGGTCGGATTACTGGGAGCAGCTCGGGCCGCTTGAACGGGACGAGACTGGGTAGGACGTCGCGACGTACCTCGCCGTCGAGGACGATACCGAGAAAGTCGGTTTTGTACAGTGTGTTGTGTGTCGTTCTGTTCTCGAGCTGAGTCGGCTGCAATCTGGGCGAGAGTAGTGGAATCATCCGGCTCGCTGAGGGCTTGCCGTGGACGTCGGATACACGAGATTCTAGAGGGGGTATAGTTTGCAGCCTGTACGATGAGAGGATTGGAGTGGTTGACAGCGGTGTCGAAAAAGCGGCGTGAGGCGCGTTTCATAAATTGTTTGATGGTGGGGAGTCCTAAGTCGATGTGGAGGTCTTCGTTGCGCATATACCAGGGGGCGCCCGTGGCTTTGCGCATGAATCGGTTTTGTATAACCTAAAGGCTATGGATCTTGCTGGGGGTAGCCTGAGCGAACACAGGGCTAGCATAGGTCATGATTGGGCGAACGCACGCGGTATAGAGTCTAACCTTGCTTTTTAGGGCAAGTTTAGACTTACTATTCAAAAGGAAATGAAGACGACCTAACACAAAGGCGGCTCGCGCGCGTACCCGCTTTATGTGTACTGCAAAGGTTAATCGATCATCAAGAATCACTCCTAGATATTTGGCTTCCTTTTCCCAAGGAATCGGGTCGCCGTATAGGGTGATGGGCTTGGGTGGTGGGGGTCGGCGTCTACGGTCGGTTCTAGTGAATAGAACCGCCTGGAGCGGATCGCTTGAACATCCCCACTTATATACTCTCGCTTGCGTCATCAACCGGGCCGAATGAGTCATCAAATGTCGCTCTTTGAGAAAATATACGTAATATAAAGGCGACTTTGGAATGCCTGTACTTAGTTCGTTCAACAATGTAAACCTGCTTGTATTATGTTTTATAATTTCTAAGCACTCTAAAACTGACATACCTTTTTCGCATGTGTGTAAAATTTCAAAAGTATTATTATTATTTAATGAGTGACCGGAATCAATTAAATGTTTTGCGAAATGTGATTTTTCAGGGTAGTTATTTCTATACGCGGCAATATGTTCTTTATACCTTGTTTTTTTTAAAATTACGACCAGTCTGACCTACATAAATACTATTACACTCGTCGTAAACTAATTTGTAAATCCCCGATTTTTGACAATTTTCTAGGCGATCTTTACCGTGACAAATCTGTCTCAAAGAATTGTTGGTTTTAAAGGCCACTTTCACCTCATTTTTGGACAGGATTTTGGCAATTCTTTCACTAACTGGACCCAGGTATGTCAAACTACCTACATATTTATTCGGCCTTTCGGGAGATACCGGATATAAAAGAGAACGAACTGTGTTGCGGAGCTTACTTTTGATCAGACCGTCGACCATGTTCCTATTATAACCATTAGATTCGGCTATATGATAAATTATAGACAATTCCTTTTGGTAATTAGCCCGAGAAAGTGGTACTGACATCAATCTATGAACATGACTACGATACGCTGCTAATTTATGTTGTAGAGGATGACAAGATGACGCCGGAATGGTAATATCTGTATAAGTTGGTTTTCTATAAATTTGGAAATCATGTCTATTATTTATTGTTGTGATTGTTAAATCTAAAAAGTTGAGGGTTCTTTCAACTTCTAATTCTAATTTGAACTTAATTTTGGAATGATACTTATTCGGTCTTATTACAAAAATCTTCTTAAAACTAGTTTCAAACCAGAACTAAACGGTCCGGGTTTGTTACGGTACTAACGTTTAAAACTCGATCTTATTACAAAACGCTGACCAATCGTGCATCTGTTATTACCGCAGATAGTACTGAGGTAATAACAGATCCACAGGTTATTTAGAGAAAACATTCGTTCAACCCTATATCATTCGGTCGCACCGTTTCGTTTAACAAGAGTGTTGATTTATTCAACACATTATTTATATTTAGAATTTAATATATTATGATGATAAAAATGCAAATGTTGATTTCTTAAAAGTTTTAATTAAAACAACTCAATTTACAGCAAATCTTGAATTTATAAAAGTTTAATTTATATTTTACATACTAACAACTTTAGCGCGTAACGTTCCGGGTCTCGGTCCGGGTAACCGGGTCAGCTAGTTATGTATATAGGGTATAGACAGGCATCTCATGTCAGAAACTATGCCTTACAAAGTGGCTCCTCCTGGTGTTGATAGTTGAACCTTATTTGTAACCTATAGGTATACGTATAGATACCTATATATTTTATATGGTACTATATAAATATACATGTATATGGCTATACATATTTAAAATTTTCCGTACACTGTTTAGGAATCTTTTCGATTTCGATTATTTCGTAATAAAATTATGCAAAACATATCTCAACAATTACTACGTTGTGTATGGTGACGTTTCCTAGATTCAGATATAAGATAGAGATACAAGAATGGCTCGTTTAAAGGTATTAGATGTAATTAAGAAAAAAATAAGAAGCTATTGAAATGTTGTAGCTTCTGCTCTAAATTTTTTCAATTATGTACGTTAGATGGCGCTAGGTGAAAACGGTTCCAGCAGATTTGTTCTAAGCAGCCTACCATGTGTGCATGTCTCTATATTGTAGTGACTAATCCGTATTAAGTCCAAAGATAAACTAGGGGGCTCAGAGTTTTATCTTTAGTACCATAGACAGTACCTGATTTAGAGATAAACCACTTTTTGTAATGCGATTTATTTTCAATAATGGTTTATTTCAATTTTAAACCAGGTAACATATTTAGAACACGTTTTGTAATAAGACGGATTAAGTTTATTGACAAATAGGTCAATTTGACGTAGAGTACCGGTCCAACATTTTATTATGTCATCTACGTAACGGTAATAATATAAGATGTGAGGCTGACCAACAATATATTTGTTTTCAAAGTGGTCCATGAAAATGTCTGCCATAAGTGGACTTAACGGTGAACCCATAGCCAAACCTTCCCTTTGTCTGAAATATTGATTATTAAACCGAAAATAGTTTTGTTCCATACAAGTTTTGGTCAGAGATATCAATTCCGCCGCCTCACCTGGATGAACTCGATGTTTTTCAAAATGACCATCTAGTATCTGTAAACATTCCTGATATGGAACATTAGTAAACAGACTTCCACGTCCAAGGACAATAACTTCGCACCCTGTGGTATGTTGATATCCCTAATCTTATCTATAAGTTCCAAACTATTTTTTAAACTACACTTCTGGACACATCTATTGGCCCACCTTAGAGTTTAGGTTTCGATGGCCCCTACCGAAATATGATTGCTAGATTGAACAAAAACTGTTGATGCAGTTTTAAACCTGATTCATTTTACCATCTTTTTCGATCGTATTGTTTTAAATTTGAATTCAGAATACCATACGACATGGAGCTACGCCTAACAAGTCGGATATGCGCCTTGTTAAAGGCAATTGATTTTTGAATAAAAAACATGTTTTATCAAATATAGGTTTAATTTAATAACGCGTGTTGCCTCCATGGGCATCTACCACAGCTCTCATACGATTAGGCATAGAGTTTATCAACCGCTCTATGACATTTTGAGGGATCATCACCCATTCCTCTTCTATGGCAGTTTTCAACTCCTGCATCGTCTGGGCAACTGGCTGACGAGCCCTAACACGTCTTTTTAGCTCGTCCCACATGTGCTCAATGGGGTTCATGTCTGGGCTTCTGGCTGGCCAGTCCATAACTGTGATGTTCACATCCCGAAGATATTCCCTGACGATGCCGGCCGCATGGGCTCTTGCATTATCATGCATAAAAAGGAAATTTGGGCCCACATAGTCCGCGTATGGTATCACGTGAGGTTCTAAGCACTCACGAATGTACCTTTCAGCATTTAATGTTGGCAGCCGTGGTCCTGTAACAACCTCAAGTTGAGTTTTGCCGCTCGCGGATATACCGCCCCAGACAGTCCATGAGCCACCGCCATAAGCAACCCTCTCTTCAAAGCAGCATTGTGCGAATCGCTCTCCCTTACGTCGGTAGACCTTCTTCCTTCCATCATTGCCATGTAACACAATTTTAGACTCATCAGAAAAGAGTACACGGCTCCAATCTTACTGTGTCCAATTTAAATGACTGCGTGCGAAATGAAGGCGCGCTGTTCGGGCTGTTAGTTTGGGCCCATTAGCTGGCTTGTGTGGTACCATATCGCGTTCTTTTAACCTTCTCCGAACAGTTCGAGCGCTCACAGATACTCCGTGGAAGTCGCGAAGTTGGTTTTGTATCTCAATGGAGGTAAGGTGACGATTTCTCAAGCTGGTCGTCACGATGAATCGATCCTGCCTTTCAGTTGTGACCCGAGATCGTGGCCTTCCTTGGCGACGAACAAAGCCGCCAGTCTCTAGGTACCTCCGATAAACATTTCGGACCGCAGATCGACTTAAATTAAGTTGAGCATTCACGTTTCTTTGGCTGTGTCCGGCCTGAATAAGTGCCACAGCTTGTGCGGCGACTTCAGGTGAAGTATCCATAGATTATTGATAGAACCTCACCTTAATGTTAAGAATAAGTAATGTTTGTTGCAAAACCAAAGATATCAATCACTTTTTCAAGAATTAAATCCAAGTAAACCAATAAAACCAAGTTTTCTTAGTATTCGATTGTTTGATATCAACAAACAGGCTCCAAATTGTCTTTTGTTTCTTTAAATTCTGTGTTCGAAATTCAAAAAAAGTCTATTGAATGAAATTGTGAATGTGCCAGGTTCAAAACTGCATAAAAACTTTTTGCTCGACCTAATATAAAATTTTAGCTAGGACCAAACGAAACTGAAAATACAAGGTGGGCCAATAGATGTGTCCAGAAGTGTATATTTTGGATGAAAGTTTGATTTTGATTTTAACAGATAGTTTAATTTTTTAGATAAATTATAAGCTGGGGCCCCTATATAAGAGACTACTGGGCGTACTGGAATATTATCTTTATGATTTTTAGGCAAGCCGTACAACATTGGAGCCCTAGGGTTCATTGGAACTATATATTTTAAAGAGTCTTGTGACACAAAAGTTGTGTTCTTGGTAATATTTTTTAGAACTGAGGTATAAGCCTTAGTGGGATCAGATTTTAGATGTTCGAAGTCGCTACCTTGAATTACGTCATTTACCTGCTGATCATAAGTAATCCTATCTAATATCACCACTGTGTTTCCTTTGTCCGCCTTTGAAACGACTAAGTTATTTTCATTAATTTTATTTTGTAATGACCTGTAAATATGACTATCTGTCTGGACGGTCAACGTACTTGATGACCCCATGGATGGTTTAATTTGAGATGCGACCAAGTGTTTAACTGACTCGTCCTTTTTACTTCTAACTATTGCCATTTCTGAATCCACAGCTATAGATTTCAATGATTTTTGAGACACATTTGATTGAATGTTGTACTTAAGACCTTTTTCCATAAGAGATATCTCCGAGGTTGAAAACTGAACGTCACTGAGGTTCTTCACACGTGGATAAAATGTATGGGGAAATGTTGTCTGCTGATGTCCTTGAATACTACTCTGACCTACGTTCTGATTCTCACCTTCCCAACCAATCTCTCCAACTTCCTAGACTGTATTAAATATTTTTTATGGGCCGCAACGGAAGCTAAATCTCTCGCTTTATCATCTAAAATATCAAATTCGATCCTATGTAATGTGAATACTAATTTTGATATGACATTTTAAATTGTCCCTAACTGAAAACCAGTACTGTACTTCCTCATTTAACCATATTTCTTTAGCCCTACTTAAAGCAATGTTTGCTACTCGACTATGTGTATTAGAACGGATGTTGATGTAAGATGGAATTACTTTCAGTTGTTTACATTACTGATTAAACCATACATTTTGTGACGCAATACGATGTAACTTAGTGAGTTTTATGAATAATTTTGCCTGTTCAGCTGTACCTGCTGCTCTAAGATAACTAATTGACTCAGACGTGACCTTGCGGAAATCCATTATAAGATTAGATGGAAGACAAATATTTAGTAACTAATTCCGCTGGATATATCCTTCTCTGTCAAGTCCAAAACACTTTTATCCTGGTAAGTCAGCGTGCGACAGCGTAAGTACTTACACGGGGGCGGCGGCATTGCCCGACATCAATCGCGATGCCACACTGTGGTAATACTGTGACTACGTCATCAGCTTCTTGTCGCGGCGTTTTGTTGGTAAGTGCTATTACTTTAGGTATAATTTGATGTTAGATTAATGCTTAATACTTTAGTCTGCAATTATTTAGAGCTCTATATCCGAAAGATGACAGTTACTTACCTGCGCAGTAACCTGACTAAACAATGAGACATAGCCAGGTTCTCAGAATTTGTTTTGCTTTTTATCATAGCCGATAAGTAATATAATATATTTTGTGTAATATACGTTGGTAAACCGAATAAATAAATAAATAAGTATACTCACCGTGATTGTAGCTGCATTATTGGGTAAATGATCAGTTGCAGAGCCTTTTCTTCTTTGCAGTAGTATTTCATTCTCACGGACTGCACCTTCAGACTTCTTTTGCTCAACAGGGACAAATCTGCAAAAATAGATTTTTATTTAACAAATTATATAGGTGTTGTGACAAGTATTTTTTTAAATGTTGTATACATATAGGTAAAAGAGATGATATGCTACTTATGTAGTAACTATTGTGAAAGGATGGTTTTTGTTAAATCAAATTTTGTCGTTTTAAACAGTCAGTACCGATGTCGTCACGATTTCGAAATTGATTGTACAAATTTTAGACAAATTGTTTCGCAACATTGTTCGTAAGCTACAATTATTACCTAAGCAGCTGAAATCACAGCATCTTCAGAAAGAATGTTCGTAGAGAAGAAAACGAAAATTTCATTTGAAAGGGAAAGAGTAGTAACTAAACTAAAGCATTTTACAAATTAATTACCATAAAAATTTTCTGTCCTCAAAAAATTACTATTAATTAATATCGCCACAAATCGTGTTCTTAGCACATTGAGATTGGTATAGCTCAAAATCCTGACTTCCTAGAGCAAAAAATCTACAAGAACTTGGGTCTCACCTTTAAGGCAAAAAATAAATAAATGTAACCTAGGTACTCTTTACAAAACAAGTTTAGATACATTACAATAAGTTACCATTCTGGTCTCACTGACAACAATTACGTGCCCCCAATAACAGGCACGTTCCCAATCCCAAGAAACTATTGGGTAAACGAGTCTTACTTGAAATCTTGTAGCATATCTTTAACGTTGAACATGGATATGAGTGAGGTGGCAGCTGCGGGTATGATGATGATGGGCGTGCGCGAGGGCCGCTTGCCGCCGCCGCCGCCGCCGCCGGGCGGGGGCCGCGCCGCCGTCGCCGGCAGCAGCTCGCGCCGCCCCGCCGTGCCCGCCACCCCGCCCAACGGACCGTTCTCTATACATTTACGATTCTATTTAAATATCATTCATTACGAATAATAATTTCAGACATCGACTCGATAGTGCCGGACATCTTACTAATATAATAATTTTAATATAAAATCTCGCTAATTTACAGTAACTAATTCCTCCAGGCTTTGACTCCTTTGTTCACGACATAGCCGAAGTAGGACAAAATAAATTAGTGGCATATCGTGAATTTGTGCGTGGGCATTGCCTCGATAACCATTAAAGTGTTTTGATGTCTCTTTTATGCTTTTTACAGCTACGAAAACCCAGATCAAAGAATTCAATCACACCGCCTACAGATTATGGTATCGCACCGTAACTGTAGAAGAGATTTGATGAATTTAAGATCACCTATATAGATAAAAAATACCCCAGATTGACGTAAGGTTTTCCCGAGAATACCATTATTTTCCCCTGGAACGAAAAAAAAAGCACAAGATAAAAGCTATTAAAAATCCATAATATTTTGATGTAACTCACGTGGCATCTGCCGTGGGTGTGTAGGTGTGCGTGCCGCTACGGGTACGCTCGGCCCTTCTGTCACTGACTTTAAGGTCATACCATGATATGTACCCATAGTGTCAATTTTGAATCCTTCCGTTTCTATAACAAAAGTATTTTCAGAGTAGTTGCAGACTTTCTCAGAATTCCTATATTAAATGTATTTTCCATTTATCATACATAATCAATATTGAGATCACGTGGTTAATTTGAAATGATATCACAAAGTATAAGTATTTTTAACGGTATTGATACAGTACCTTCCTTTTGCCTAATAAACCTTTCCTGATCGTATCTGTTATATTGTGTTTGTTGTGCAGGCAACGCTGTGGGCGGAGGCATAACTACGGGCTGGGGCCGTGGCGCGCCCGGCCTACCTTCCTCACGCGCTCTAATACTGCCTAGTAGAGCTATAATACTCTTAGCAAACATCTGCAATACAATTTTTTTGATAAATTATAATTTCTTCAAAATAAAAGTCCCAGGATATGATTATTATTATTTGTCTTTCCTTTTGGATTTCACGGCCAAAGACCAGTCCATTTGGAAGGCATGTTGGGAACTTTCTAATATATTTTTATGTCTATAGCTAGTGGATACCTATCACTGCCTAGATTTTATAGTCCAGTCAGATTGTAGCCTCTTATGAGAGATACAGGCAAAGATAACATCCGCTTAGTACTGGGACTGTGTTTCTATCGCGAGTAATTATAAGAGTAATAGTAATAGTAGCAGTAGATTTCCCAATTACTATTCAGAATCAGAAATTCTACCGTTTCGAGCAGCTTCTCGCGCAGTATTCAGGCTGGCCAGTGAAGGCAAGTCGGAGGTGAGGATTATCTATATCTATACTAATATTATTTGATTGTTTGTTTGCATTGAATAGGCTCCGAAACTACTGAACCGATTTGAAAATTCACTAATAGGAAGCTACATTATTCCCGAAGGTTATAGGCTACTTTTTATCCCGGGAACGCGAGTGAATCCGCGCGGAACAGCTAGCTAGTTATTAATATATTATTATGGATATTTTTTTTTTATTCTACTAAGGCAGCAAACAAGCATACGGCCCACCTGATGGTAAGTGGTTACCTTACCCTATGAACGCTTGCAACACCAGGGGTATCACTCACGCGTTGCCGACCCTGCAAAAATCTCTTCACACCCTTCTTGAAGAACCACATGCTGTAGTATTTTGGGAAAACCACGGCGGGCAGCGCATTCCACAACTAGAGTCCGTGGTAGGAAGCCCCTTTGGAACCGCACAGTACGAGACCAATAATTTATAACATAATAACAATTTTATTTTTATATGTCCTTACTTTTCCATTACTCTGTAATACTGTAGTTCTAGTCCTCCATTGTCTCTCTCGACTGATAATATCCTTAGTCAGATCAACATCATAGTCAAGGATTGCTCTCAAATCTGATCCAACAACACCCAATGTGTCTGAATAATCATTGCTTTTAATTGTTGTCCTCTTTTTGGCCAAACGTTTGGCTTTGATTGCAGCAATCTTCTCCACTGACATAGCTTCTGATAGGGACCTGGAAGAAATAGGTTTGAGATATAAGATTTTCTGAAAAGAACTCAAGCAGATTTGCACAGCAATCTTTAAACATGATTAGACTGCTAAAAACGATTAGCCGTGGTGCTCGTGGATTGTTTCCCAATTATTTGGAATTGTTCATTCTATTCTTATCTATGAAATTCTAAAATTCTCTTTAACCGCTTACCATCAGGCGGATCAAATGTTTGTTTGTTTCCTTTGGCTCAAAGGTCATCTCATTAGGAAGCCAGTTATTCTCTAAAGCATGTGGATAGAACAGCTCTAACAAAGTTTGTTAAAAATAATGTAATTTAAATTAAACCCACTTAATATTATCAACAGTGACAGATGCCTCTTTGGGTGCATCCAGGCGAGCAGCAAGTTGTTCCCGCACTTTCTGCACATGTGTCTCCTCAATGCGAGGTTTCTTAGCCGCAGATTCCCCTCCATCATTGTCATGTGTACGTTTTACCTGCAAAGTATGTGATATACATTTATTAGAACAAAAAACTTGTACAAGACAAGTTATTACGGTTGGTTTATTTAAAACACTATAATCTATCTATATCTGTATAATCTTTACTAATAATAAAGCTGTAGAGTCTTTGTACACGCTAATCTCTGGATCTAACAAGGGTACCAACCTAGTAGTAGCTACCAACAGGTATCTACATTATCACCGAAGGTTGGCAGCAATGCCATGCTGAATAGGGATGCCAATTCTTTGGGCCTCTAAGAGTCTACCTTAATACCTTTTGGTTATTTGTTTTTTTACTCAACAGTCAGCACACATTGAACACCACTATCACACAATGATAATTGTTGATTAATTAGACAGACGGTGGTAAGCACAGAAAGGCTAAACGGGAATTAATAACCAAGTGCAGTGCTGGAATACATCGTTGGGTAGAGATAAACTGCGGTAACATGGCGCGCCCATCCAAATTACTGTTTGAATGTGTGTACTCACATCTTTAAGAAAGAGTTTATATGTAGTTGTAAGTATTCGTCCAGTAGCAGGTCGCGTCTGGATTATGTCACTTAATACCAGATATGTTGGTTAACTAATCTAATCATGATTAGCCGACGCGACCGCGCAATACAATAATACAACGGATGTGTTTTGTCAGAGAGTATGTCAGTGCAGCACTGTACTAATAATAATGCCATTAGTCGAGCAACAAATCCTTGCCTTTTTTAGTTTGACTGCCGTATCAGTACACATGGCGTTGTGAGTCTCAAACTCAAAACCTATTTTATCAGTTTAGGCCCTGATAAGGCACATATGAATGTTGATAGTAACAATGTTTACAATAGACACCACCACCACACCTGTAAATACTTTCACGAATACATTTCAAATGTTTTGAGCTTTGGAGGGGCGCGCCATGTTATCGTAGTTAATTTCTACTTGGCAACTTGAGGGTAGTAGCTAGTCTGGTAGTTACTACGAAGAGTTAGCCTGCTATTTTCTTTCACAAAAAGCTCAAGCACATTATATGTTTTGAATACCATAGCCTTTGCCAAACATTCAACATCACAACCACTATCCATTGCTTTACAAATATCAATGAATAAGCTTGTGCTTTATTTAAAAATTCTTGAAAAATAATCAAGATCAGAGATACTCCAACACCATCGATTGATATTCAACATTATTTAATTTATTGTTTAGTTAAATAAAATACTATTTCAATTATTTTCTTTTATGCTTGAAATGTCTTTGGTACTTAAACAAAATGATAATGCCAGATAATTTACAAGAAATGTACATCCATGAAAATAATCATATGAAAATATATTTTGATAACTGCTATTCTGTAAAACTTGCAGTTAAGAAGTTATTGAAAATAAGAATTTATTTAATCCTCCTGATGCTGTTAATGATTTAAATTAAAAAAAATGTCATAAAATATTTTTTCACATGATTTTATTCATATTTAATTAAATTACCTGGATGACCGAGCGTTGCTCGTTTTTTTTGGTAAATGGTGTTTTCTAAAAATGAAACCTAGCTAGATTGATTTATCATCCACTAAACCCCCCTGCATATATACATAATTATATATGTATACATAGGCCTGTGTATCATCACAATCTCACTGGTGAGTACTGCGATGTACCCTACCACCATGCTATGGTTTCCCCACAATGTTTCCTTCACTGAAAGCTCAAGCTCACTGTAGCTTGAGCTTTCAGACACCCTTAATTAACACATGATTAACACATATGCTATTTTGTTATCCTTGGGAACATAAGGTCCCTGGGGAACGTGGGTGACACAGTTACAGCAGATTTTTAGAAAAATATATTGTTCAAAAGAACATAATAGTTCTATAGAAAAAATATTGATAGAATACTAGGTGTTTTTGCCCGCAATGTTAGGGTATTTTTATTGACATTTCCATACAATACCAAATACCATTTCAATTTCTAACAATTTTAAATAAAACAAAAAAAAAATTTACCAATTATATGCAACCATTGGGTAGTTAACACTGTCAAAAATAAATGACCAAACACTAACCAATGCATAAAACATCTAAAAACATGTGGAAACATCAAATATGTTGTACATTTAATGCATTTTATGATTTTTAATTACCAGTGGAACCACTAAGAGTAGATGATTTGATGCTGTGAAACTATGACATCATAGTGTAATATTTCATACAAAATTCCATATAAAGGATTGTTTTCACATTTATTAAAAAGTAGCTGATTTGATATGTCAGTCAACTACCCTATTCTAGTGATGTGCTTACATACATTTGTTTGCAACTTTAAGTGGTTCAAAGTGAAAGTGTATTCCAGTCTCAGTGTTAACCTAACTATAGAGAGAAAAGTGTGTTTGTTATTGTAAGCCCATTAAACATTTAAATAAATACCTGAGTTGGTATCTCCAATGGTGCACTTTTATCGATGGAGGCACAAGTTGCAGTTTCACCATTTAAATATGCTAACAGCTCTTTACGATCAGGTCGACGAACAGCAGGAATATTTGCAGCCTAAATAAAAAACCAGATATCGTGTAAAATTCAGGTTAAACAGCGTTAAAAGCTAACAACTTAACAAGGACTTTAGCTTACAGCAGCTTGCCTGACATACACTGGATGTGTTAGTTGTATGTTCTTGAGAATAAAAAGAAGACATTCAAGTGTATAATATTCTTTGAGACTGCCTTCTTTGCCTGATCTGCAATAAAAAAGAATGTAGTGTAATGTAAATAGGGAGATGTGATGATAATCTGAAATAATTGCTAATATGGATTTTTTTATCTACTTACCCCCACATGAGATAATTAGTCTTGACATTTTTAGGCCAAGAAAATTCACCAAATATAATTTGATTGTCACGTTCAATTATTTCTTTTTTATTTACGTTGTATTGGCGAAGTAAACTTAGCGGGTCCGCCATGATTACGTTGATCCACCAGCGGTTTCACTTCCTTTGCAACACTATTCAAGGTTTGTAAATGAAAACTACTTGTGATTAATTTACAAATAGCGAATAATTAACAAGAAAATTATGAAAACAAGAAACGAATTTACTTCGTGAACATTTTCAATTCTTTACGAAAAACCTAAATCACAAACTGACAGTAACTAAATTGTCATTTGTCAGTTGGTCAGCCAGCAGCGAGCGCAGAACTTTGGTACGGTCCGATACGGGCCGATATCGAAAATATTGCTCTAAATCGCGTCCCGAATTGATGTAAGCGCGCTCACGCCAGACGGCGTGACGTCATTAATGCCGTCATTAACTGCGCCATATTGGACTTACAAAACCCTTGCTCCTACGTGAAATCACTGTGAGCCAAACGTCAAAATGACATTGTTACTTTAGTGCGATTGTTTTATCCTAAGTTTTAGTTCCTACGTTTAGTGCATATTTCAGATAAAAATTTAGAATACTGCAATCCAAATAAACAATGAAAGATCTGGGAGACAGTTCATTCCTTATTTGAAATGAAATGAAATATTATTTATTCAAATAGACCTTCACAGCAGGGGCGTAGCTACCGCCGTATCTGCCGTATCAATTATACGGGGCCCCGGGTCACAGAGGGCCCCGACGTGCGTCATAGAGGCAAAAGCATTAGAAAAACCAAAGTCATCATCAGCTATAAATGATTTAATAAATCAGTTTGCCGAAAAAAAGGCAAGGAGAGTGTATATTTAATTTGAATTGTTTGTAAAAAAAAAAAAACTTTAATTTTATGCAAACATTTTTTTTCTTCTTAATAATATTTACCATTCATAAGGGCCCCCAAACATTTTTTTATACGGGGCCCCGCAGGGCCACGCTACGCCACTGCTTCACAGGCACTTATGAATAGTCAGACTCTAATGCACGGTTCGGAAGGTAGCTTTTGCTGAGAAGAGCCGGCAATAAACTCAGCAATTACTCTTTTCAAAATAAACTTCATAATTTAGGTACATAAAATATATTTTATATAAAATTTGACGCCACAAGAGATATAACGAGAAAATTGAGGTGAGTTATTATCACTTTAACCAAAGCTTTAACCAATCCATACTTTTCCAACGGGCATAATATTCGATATCGTCAGATTTATAATTAGTTTTATAGACAAAGAGCCTTTCCCTCTTATTCAGAACTACTCAGTTGCCATTCCGATCGGTAGGAATTAGAATAACCTCGATTGTATCAATCTACTACACATACTTTGGTTTTATTTCCAGATAACATTTTTTGGGCCAATTAGTTCAAAATCTTTACGAATCCAAAAATAATAATGAAGACTGGACCCCAAAGACTACAATTGTATGCTGCTACCCGGGTAAAGGGACCACTAGAGGTACCCTTAGTAATTATGATGGTGATAAAGGTATTTTGTTTTAAATAACTTTCTGATCTTAATTGTAAAAATGAAATGTCACTAAGCAACTACTTTATTTATCATTTGTAGATAATGAAAACAAAAACATGATACATGAACATTTTGTCTGTGATATTAATTCATCATACAATATTTTTTTAAATTTATTAAGAAGATTTGATTATTTTTAAAATTAATTATAGTGCAAGTTATGACTCAAATAATAATTCATTTTAACATAGTAAGTGTAAATGACATTGTAATGAAAACCAGAAGTTATGTAGTTTATTTCCATGTATTCTGGAAATAAACTACATAACATTTTAATGGTAACGGGTCTAGAATAACGTAGAGAATCATTGTTTCAGTTTCAATACAATGTCACTTACATCCACTGTAATAATTTTTCTTGTTTCAAGTTACTTTTTTGATGATTGACCGAGAATTGAAATATTAATTAGTTGCATAATTTATAGGTAGTAAATTATATTACTGGTAAAGGTGATCTCAAATGTTTTAATACCTCTTACATCTTTATAAATAAATGTAATTAGTTTCAAATGATTATACATCTTTAGGACAATAATTTAATTAAGGTGATCTTATTTATAAGATATATATTATAATTAAAGGTTTAAAGTTTTATTGCATTATTGTAATACATTTAATAATGTATAGTATAGTATAAAACGGACTATATTATGTATATTTGTATCTCATGTTTTTATGATTATCTGATTGTTGATAACATTGTATAAACTAATATCTACTATAAAAAAAAAATTTAATCATTGACTATTTGTTTTATTTGTCTTGTTTCAAGTTACTTTTTATAATAATTGACCTATCAGACAAAGTTAATTTATAGGTAATAGATAATTAATGTATGTAAAGGTGATCTAAGAGGTACAAATAAAAGGTATTTTAAATTTAATAATTGGCTTTATTACTATATCCTTACAAATCAAATATATTTTTGTCGAGGAACAATAAAGATTTATTTATTTACACACACAGATAAGAGAAGACAAAACAGAAAGAAAGGGACATCTTATTCCTTGTAGAAATCTCTAGCAGCCCTGTGACTAATTAGGTATCTATTGTTTATTTGTTAAAAATCCTAAGATTATTTTTTCTTAAACTTAAAACTCATGCATTCAGTTTAGGCCCTGATAAGCATCTGATAAGGCACTTTTGAACGTCTGGTCTGAATTCACATCCTTGTGAAACCAAGAGTTCCAACTCTTGGTTTGTTTGGAATATACTTAAACTTGGCAGAATACACAAAATTTTACAACAAAGATGTGGGATTTATTCTTCATAGTTTTCACTGCTCAACGTCTCCAAGAACTTATCGTCAGAATCCTCCATCAAAAGACACATAAATTACACTCCATATTAGGTTTGTTAGTGAAAAATTATTGGAAAATTGACTAAACTAGGCGAGAGAGAAGTTATGTTACCCTATACGTACCTACTCATATAGTTTATGTTTACCTTGACTGTGATATTTTTCGGTCCGATTTGATTATCGTGCTGACAGCGCCGTGAGCGCTTTTTTCAAATCGGACCAGCGATTATAGTCGTCAGCATCGTGAGACATAAAATCCCAATTCGGACCGTACCCAATGAAATTAAGGGTACATTCCGAAACATGCCATAATCGATCTTAGCGCTCACATCGATAATTTGCGTTCCGATACGAATATCACATCTAAAAGAGCTGTGAACTGTCAATGATTCGGAACGCTAGTGAACGCGCTGACAGTATATAGAACTAAAACATTCGAAAAAGGGATTAAAAAATTTATGATCAACGCGTTGGTACTCCCTAACTTCAATTATTAGACTCCCTAACTTGAATACATTGTATTTTCATTTGTTATTCTCACATCAAACCTTTGTCAAAACAAAAACACAACACAAGTGTCACTTTTGATAGCCACGCTCACGGCGATAACGTTTGGACCATGGTCGTCGTAATGGCGCATGTAATGACGTCACCGATGACGTTTCGCGAGGATTCGTTATCGCGCTAAAAGTGATTCGGTACGCGTTTTAGCGCGCTCACATCGATAATTATCGATATCATCATAATTCGGAATGCAGCCCAAATTTGTCATTGTGACGACATGTCAATGTGTGTAATGTCATATTCAAATTATGTCTAATTGTATTTTCCGTCTGTGGCAAACATTTAATAAAAGGAAATGCAAACATAACAATATGCTTAAGGGTATACCTTGCAAAAAACGTGATAAAATATATATTTCGCGCTCCAACCGAACGCTTTCCCTTATTTGGGTGTTGGTATAATATTGTTGTCCTTATTTTGTTCTAGGTAAATTCGCCACCGATCAATATCTTCTGATTTGACAATTATGATTAGTTTTTTTTTTTTTTACCTATCAATCTTCACCGTTTATCTTCAAATACTCTGACACTGGCAGAATTGTGTAAAAAAACGCATCTAATGCCATTCAATGGGTACGGTCCGAATTGGGATTTTAAGTTTCACGATGCTGACGACTATAATCGCTGGTCCGATTTGAAAAAAGCGCTCACGGCGCTGTCAGCACGATAATCAAATCGGACCGAAAAATATCACAGTCAAGGAAACATTAACTATATGAGTAGGTACGTATAGGGTAACATAACCTCTCTCTTGCCTAGTATAGTCAATTATCCAATAATTTTTCACTAACAAACCTGATATGGAGTGTAATTTATGTGTCTTTTTGATGGAGGATTCTGACGATAAGTTCTTGGAGACGTTGAGCAGTGATAACGATGAAGATTATATTCTACATCTTTGTTGTAAAGTTTAGTGTATTCTGCCAAGTTTAAGTATATTCCAAACAAACCAAGAGTTGGAACTCTTGGTTTCACAAGGATGTGAATTCAGACCAGACGTTCAAAAGTGCCTTATCAGATGCTTATCAGGGCCTAAACTGAATGCATGAGTTTTAAGTTTAAGAAAAAATAATCTTTGGTTTTTTAACAAATAAACAGTAGATACCTAATTAGTAACAGGGCTCCTAGAGATTTCTACAAGGAATAAGATGTCCCCTTCTTTCTGTTTTTTCTTCTCTTGTCTGTGTGTGTAAATAAATAAATATTGATTGTTCCTTGACAAAAATATATTTGATTTGTAAGGATATATTAATAAAGCCAATTATTAAATTTAAAATACCTTTTATTTGTACCTCTTAGATCACCTTTACTTACATTAATTATCTATTACCTATAAATTAACTTTGTCTGATAGGTCAATTATTATAAAAAGTAACTTGAAACAAGACAAATAAAACAAAACTGTCAATGTTTTAAATTTTTCCAGTCTTCATTATTATTTTGGGATTCGTAAAGATTTTGAACTAATTGGCCCAAAAAATGTTATCTGGAAATAAAACCAAAGTAGGTATAGTAGATTGATACAATCGAGGTTATTCTAATTCCTACCGATCGGAATGGCAACTGAGTAGTTCTGAATAAGAGGGAAAGGCTCTTTGTCTATAAAATTAATTATAATTCTGACGATATCGAATATTATGCCTGTTGGAAAAGTATGGATTGGTTAAAGTGTTAATAACTCACCTCAATTTGCTCGTTATATCTCTTGTGGCGTCAAATAAGGAATGAACTGTCTCCCAGTTCTTTCATTGTTTATTTGGATTGCAGTATTCTCAATTTTTATCTGAAATATGCACTAAACGTAGGAACTAAAACTTAGGATAAAACAATCGCACTAAAGTAACAATGTCATTTTGACGTTTGGCTCACAGTGATTTCACGTAGGAGCAAGGGTTTTGTAAGTCCAATATGGCGCAGTTAATGACGGCATTAATGACGTCACGCCGTCTGGCGTGAGCGCGCTTACATCAATTCGGGACGCGATTTAGAGCAATATTTTCGATATCGGACCGTACCAAAGAAGTGAAGTGAAGTGACCAAACTCACAGAGTACCTTTTATATATCGGACCAAACTGACAAATGACAATTTAGTTTGTGTCAGTTTGTGATTTTCGTAAAGAATTGAAAATGTTCACGAAGTAAATTCGTTTCTTGTTTTCATAATTTTCTTGTTAATTATTCGCTATTTGTAAATTAATCACAAGTAGTTTTCATTTACAAACCTTGAATAGTGTTGCAAAGGAAGTGAAACCGCTGGTGGATCAACGTAATCATGGCGGACCCGCTAAGTTTACTTCGCCAATACAACGTAAATAAAAAAGAAATCATTGAACGTGACAATCAAATTATATTTGATGAATTTTCTTGGCCTAAAAGTGTCAAGACTAATTATCTCATGTGGGGCTAAGTAGATAAAAAAATCCATATTAGCAATTATTTCAGATTATCATCACATCTCCCTATTTACATTACACTACATTCTTTTTTATTGCAGATCATGCAAAGAAGGCAGTCTCAAAGAATATTATACACTTGAATGTCTTCTTTTTATTCTCAAGAACATACAACTAACACATCCAGTGTATGTCAGGCAAGCTGCTGTAAGCTAAAGTCCTTGTTAAGTTGTTAGCTTTTAACGCTGTTTAACCTGAATTTTACACGATATCTGGTTTTTTTATTTAGGCTGCAAATATTCCTGCTGTTCGTCGACCTGATCGTAAAGAGCTGTTAGCATATTTAAATGGTGAAACTGCAACTTGTGCCTCCATCGATAAAAGTGCACCATTGGAGATACCAACTCAGGTATTTATTTAAATGTTTAATGGGCTTACAATAACAAACACACTTTTCTCTCTATAGTGAGGTTAACACTGAGACTGGAATACACTTTCACTTTGAACCACTTAAAGTTGGTTATGTTCTATACTGTAAATAAAAGTCAATTTACAAATGTATGTAAGCACATCACTAGAATGGTTGCACATAATTGGTTAATAATTTTTTTGTTTTATTTAAAATTGTTAGAAATTGACACCTAGTATTCTATCAATATTTTTTCTATAGAACCATTATGTTCTTTTGAACAATATATTTTTTTTGGAAGCAATCAAAAATCTGCTGTAACTGTGTCACCCGCGTTCCCCAGGGATCTTATGTTCCAGGGAGCCTAAGTGTTAATCAAGGGTGTCTGAAAGCTCAAGCTACAGTGAGCTTGAGCTTTCAGTGAAGGAAACATTGTGGGGAAACCATACCTTGGAGGAATATGTTGATGATTTCTTTTGTAATTAATCAGTAAATATACTACCATTCTTCTCGCAAATAACATGTTGATAACTGAGCTGCAATTTGCAAAAAACGTGATAAAATTCGAATTTCGCGCTCCAACCGACGCCTCCACCTTAAGGTCAATCGGCCGAAAAGCCCGCGAAATTCAAATTTTAATAGGTTTTTTTCAAATTGCAGCTCAGTAATAGGTCGTATATTTGTCAAAATGTGATTTGGTCACTCCAGAACCTTTCTGCCCCAGCGGCCGTCGGTCCTGCGAGGGATGTGCTCCGCCCACTGCCAATTTTGTTTGGCAATTCTTTGGGTTATGTCTTTTACTTAAAAAACAAACAATTTCAAAAAGTCCCTAAAATACCTCTAAAAATAAGGGTTTTGCTTTACCCCTAAAAAAATCCCATCCCACTTTCCCCCTAAATTTATGGGGAAACCCCTTAAGTGGGAAACCCAGGAACAGAATCACAGGCACAGAACATTATAGTAGTTAATAGTATAATACCACAGACTACCTACTGAATAGTAATAGTAGTGCTGCCAACTCGGATTACAAAAAAAAATGTAGGCCATATTATTCAATATAGAAGAGTCGGTAACATCTCATCTAGAAAACAATAAACTTTGAACTAAAAATATAAATATAAAAATATCAAGTTTCTTTCGTTATGCATTTGATGATGTATTAAACACACAATGAGGCCTTAGGAATAAAAATCTGTAATTATTTAGATTGTGCTTTTAAGTTAATTTCAAGCATTTCGATTATAAAAAGTCATCATAAACGCACTCTAACATATAAAACTAGCGACTTTAATTTCTGCGAGGTGGCAACACTGATCGCTACCTACGCTACGCGTCCGAATGCCCGCCCATTTGCTGTTCGCCATTTTGTTTCATTCATCAATTCAATATCTATCCATCCATCCAGCAAGGTACCTGAATTCCTGAAATGAGTGTCGTTCTTGTCTGACTGAAAGCATTCACAGTAGAGTTTCGTTTTTCAACGTTTTTAAAAGCAATAGCACAGGTTTAAGCTCTTTGGTTTAAGCCGCAGAGTGGACAGCATAGCGTGGATTTTATCATGGATGGCCCGCCTAATCGCGGATTCCGTGGTGGTGGAAGAGGGGGCCCACCAGGGCCCAGAGGGAGGGGTGGTTTTGAAATGCGTGGCCGGTAAGTTTTTGATCAATCTTCATGACTTATTGTATTTAAATTTGTGAGTATTCTAAAATATGGGTGCTCGGTATTGTTTTGAGGTTATGCGAGTGACGCATCAGTATATTTCGTTAACTTTGTTCTTTTTTTCTAGATAAAGTTCATAATAAATTATCATTAGGTAGATACCAGTAATTCTAAAATTACTTACATACAACATTACTTACTTCAGGTATCCAATAATAACTTGGATGGAAAATAACCTGTGTGAGATTGATTTTATTAAGCTTATCAAAAAACCACCATGTTGAATCTGAAAAATGTATATTTTTAGGGGTGGGCCTGGAATGAGAGGACGTGGAGGTCCAATGCGGGGTGGGCCCCCTATGCGTGGCGGTCCGCGTGGTTTCCGAGGGGGTCCCATGCGTGGTGGTGGCGGTGAGAGAGGTGGTCGGTTTCCACCCGGCCCACAAGGACCTGGACCGCATCCTGTTCCCACCATTGAATCGAGAGGGGCACCTCCACCAAGTATGTACTTGTTCAGTTTATATAAGGTTTCTGCTGTCATCCTATTGACATATGTAACATTATAAACATTAAAACACTTTGTCCTTTCAGTTTTACAGAGGTAGACACTGACTGAATCAATATACTTATACTTATATTATATAAAACCCATAATTAAAATTATTGGATGTTACTCCAATTGGCTGCTAAAGGGCTAGATAAATGTGTGCAATGGTTCTTTTTAGGCTGAAAGAAACAAAAAGATTTTGTTATTTACTAATTAAAATAAGTTAGTAATAAGTCACAATTATGTCTTTATTAAAATTAACATAATGAAAGGTCTTGTCTGAAGGTAAAAGGTCTGATTCACTTAAATTTACCTTTGATTAAAGGAACCTTGCCCTTGAATGGCAGCAGCACAGCGGATACTACACATTTTATTAGGAAAACGTTTCAATGCAATGCAAAATTATTTTGAGAAAATAAAGCTACAAATGAACTCAGGATGTTCTGGGTAACATGATAATGTAGACAATTACTATTTCATCAATAGGCTAGTTGACAGTGTCAAAAATAAATGACCAAACACTAACCAATGCATAAAACATCTAAAAACATGTTGAAACATCAAATATGTTTGATGAATATGTATGATTTTTAATTACCAGTAGAACCACTAAGAGTAGAAAATTTGATGCTATGAAACTATAACGTCATTAGTGTAGTATTTCATACAAAATTCCATATAAACTATTGTTTTGACATTTATTAAAAATTATTGATATGTCAGTAAACTACCCTATTGTAATGAAATTCCCTGGATGTCTTATGATATGCAGAAGGACATTTTATTCCGAGAATGCGAGTGAAACTGGAGGACAGTTATAATAATTTATTGATATTAAAATACCTAATTACCTATTCAATTTATCTTATGAAAGTTGAAGAGTTTGTTCCAATTTGAAAAATTCTTTTACTAATAGGAAGCTACATTATCCCCAAAGGTTATAGCTACTTTTTAACACTTCAAAAAAGGTGGATATTCTCAATTTGGTTGTATGTTTGTTCATGCACAGCTTTTTTGTTTATGAACCGATTTTAATAATCACAATAACAGACAGACAAACACACAAGTGATCCTATAAGGTTTCCGTTTTTTTTCTTTTGAGGTACGGAACCCTAAAAACCTATAATAATAGTGACTAGACTTGATGAATGATTCAAACAATGTAACAGGAGGTGGATTTAACAATAGAGGAGGTCCTGGTGGAATGAGAGGGCGCGGAGGTCGAGGTCGAGGAGATTTCGGGCAACGTGGCGACAGAGGTGGTGGTCGTGGAGGAATGCCAATGAGAGGTACTTACCAATTCATATATCTACTGAGCATTTTAACTTTGTGTACTGTACATTATTAGGTAATTACAGGTAATAGTGTAGGTTTTAACTTTATTGTGGAACAAATATACAGGCTATAAGCAATTAAATAAACTAAACCTACGCTATAATAATATATAAACTAAACTAACTATATGTACAAAAAACCAAAATAAAAAACTTAAAATATATCTAAATAAAAGCTCATCAAAATTATCCATGTTACCCATGATGCTGGCGGCGTTGCCCCGCTGAATAGACAGGCTTAGCCTCTGGGCGAAAAAGTCCCTGGCTTTCAAGTCCCCAGAGGCTAAGACCAAGCGTTTGCCTATGTCTTCCAAGATTTTGTGTCTGATGACCAAGGTCCCATGGTTTCTACCGCAAGCGCCACAAATTCGTAATCGTCAAGTAGACGTGAGTATTTGCGTCGCTTGAGGGTCTGTGCATTATCCGCGGCAGCTCCAGCTCTGTGGCGCGTGCTTGGGATGTGGGAGGCTGCCAGTGTATCTACACAGGTAACGTCCCACACCAGCGCACGGCCTAATCTCCACGGCACTAATGTCACACCGTCCGGTCTCTTGCCATCGTCTCTAGAGAGGCCACTGGGCTCCAGTTTTGCTGGAACAGCGGCGGTGGCAAGAGCCCGGCGGATCGTGTCATTGAGCGTGGCATGGTGGTATATGCGGCCTGCACTTTTAATGCAAGACAGACCATGGCGCCCACGGTCATCGACATGGTACCCACAACTGCGACAGGTATGGGGTTCACAAATTTTACTAACTAAACGAAGACATATGGCAATGCGGAGCACCGACGCTTCTAAAAGTGTACCTATATAATGTGAAGGAAGCGAGTACAACCAATGGCCAGACTCTTTTTGTGAAACCGCTAAGAGCCTAGCTTTATCCACTTCATTAGAGGACTCAAAGATACAAGCAAAAGTTGAATTTAGATGTGGTGAATCCCACTCTTTCTGTGACTCCCGTTTGACAGGAAAGTTTTCCCCCGGGAATGACGATGACCAAAGAGCAACTGCATCCACTTGACCACTAACACGAACATCAGCTAAGGGTAAACTTAGTATATTGCTGATGAGTGTCAGGGTACTATGGGTAGATGAAAGAAAAGCCGGAAGAGCCACACTAGATGCAGTCCGAATACCGAGACCACCTAACCTAATAGGAAGCGTTGCTTGTATCCATGAGCGGTCATCAAACTGTAAATTTAAAATTTTGGTTAATGAGTTTTTCAAAACAATGTCTATGGGGTCAATTAAATAAACGAGTAATATGTATAATTAGATAAGAGACAACTCTCATCTCGCGATAACTGTGAGAGAGATCTCTCTCTCACAGTTATTGCTTAAATTTTGCACACAGACCAACTAACAGTAATACAACGAAACACCAACACTCTTTCAAAGTCAATACATGGACACGGTAATGTTATCTATGAGTATTCTATCTTCCTACTAACGTTAACAGTCTGAACGCGAGTCATACATACCTAGGCGCCTCGGGCTCGGTATACACTCTGTACACAACAGACGCGAATGTGCCGGACAATTACGAACGAACGGTGTGATGGTTTTGTAAGCACTAAGCGTGCGCTTTATGAATATTTTATTGAAATAAGAACATAATAAGGCAAAGAGCATGTGCTGTTTTTGGTTGCTTTAATTTTTCAAAAACGCACCCATAAATGCTGAAAGGAGTGTCGAAATCGATTTTGATAAAAACTAAATCAAAAAATAAATTGGCCTTGCCGGGCGAACTCAATGGATTTTGAAAACAAAGAAACACAGCCTGTAAGGGGCCATTCATTTATTACTTACTAGCTTTTGCCCGCGACTTCGTCCGCGTTTTCGTCGTTTTTCGTAAAACCGTAGCATATATCCTTCCTCAGGGTTCAGTGGTTTTGATGTGACAGACAGATTAACTTTCGTATTTTAGTGGGAAATATAATATGTCAATCCACAATTCTGTTAAAAAATATCGCAATAAGGAACCGCAGAATATTATTATTAATAGCTGTGCCCCGAGACCATCAGCGTGCAACTCCTTGTAAGGTTTCAGACTCGCGAGATAATGTATGCCGTTCGCGGTCAGCTGTGAAACGTAATTCTCGTTGTGCAACAGTTTCAGCTTCTCGGGATAACGCATGTTGTTCTCGGTCAATGGTTCGCCTTAGCTCTCGTTGAGAAGAGCTTTGAGACGTCCGTGATGTAGCTCGTCTTGCTCTGTCAGCTGCTACTCGCATCTCTCTCTCTGGAGAGTTTTCATTGGCTCGAGAAGTCGAGGCTCTAACTCTCATAGAGTTTAACCGATTTTCTCTTTCCTCTGCCGATTCTTGAGATCGCGTAATTCTCATTCTCTTAGCTTTACTCGAAGTTCGAGATAAAAATAATGGTTTTTTAGATGACATTGTGTAATAATCTACGGTAACGAAAAGGCTGTCAGTTACCTAACAAAATAACCTACGTTAGAGGTCCTAACTTTAGCTACCTTACACTTAAAATCTTAGTGACTATTTACTAAAATATTCTAATAGAATTATACCCAGAAATATGTACAACTCACAACAAAAAAAAAATGAAAATAAAGCTGAAACGCCTGTGCAATACTATCTACCTATACCTACTTCACTTAAAAATAAATACTTATAACTACTTTAATTAATAAACGCTTAATAATTTTTAATTTGAACGAATATTTAAACTATTTTACAAAATAACAACAAAAGAAATTCAAATAAACTATTTAAAGACTAAAAGTCGCGCTGATAAGCACGGTTTCTCAATATCAATTATTGTCTGTCAATAAGGTCGAACGCTCTGAACGCCATCAATCAACAGCCAAAGACTGAATGAAGCTCGCTCTCTTTTTTTTTTTTTTGAAAGGACATGAAGGTGTTAGCCAGAGGTGGCTAACACCCTTACGCGGACAACCAGCTCGCTCTCGGACCTCCCACCTTTTTATACCCTACCGCCGCCGCGACCCGTGTCGAGCGCTGCAACCGTTACACAAAAATAATACTTATAGCATGATTCAGTATTCACGTGCGACGGCGCGATGGCTTATTTCATGCATAAGTTTGGTGTTTCTATACCGATTTCTATGATTCTTTTAGGTAATAATGTAAACTTTTTTAAATTAGGGATGAGTGAGAGTATTATAAACGTAAGAGTAAACAAATATAATCAGAATGCTCCGAACTGCTAAGCTATCAGGAGTTACACGTGTTATTGTGAGTCAACCATAAAAGATAGACATATGCTGTTGCAGGATATTTTTTAGACAATTTTATGTAGAATATTTCCGTCATACATGATTTCTATGTAACTTTAACCATTAAGGCTGCACACGCGACGGAAGCTTAATAAATGGAGTTTTCCCAACATTTCCCTTCACTACTCTGCTCCTATTGATTGTAGCGTGATGAAAAGTATAATATAACCCTGCCCAGGAGTATGAAGAATAATATATAATAATAATTGTACCAAGTTTCGTTAAAATCCGTCGAGTAGTTTTTGTTTCTATAAGGAACATACAGACAGACAAAGACAACATTTTTACTGATTGCATTTTTGGCAAGTGTATTCCGAACCGGTAGTAGAGTCAACTTTTGACATTCATAAGTGCCTTATTAGGGCCTAAACTGAATAAATGAGTTTTGATTTTGATTTTGCATCAGTATCGATCACTAATCACCCCCTGATAGTTATTTTGAAAATATATTTCATGTACAGAATTGACCTCTCTACAGATTTATTATAAGTATAGATGACTATTTTGCTAGCCCTATACCCTTAATATTTTATTCTTCGTAGGTCGTGGAGGCCGTGGTGGACATGGTGGTCCACCCGGCGGAATTCCAGTAGGCCCCCCTGCACCTGCACATGTGGGAACTGGAATTACAGCGGGCGGGCAAACTAATGTTTTACCACGACCCGCGCTACCACCACACCACTCCCTAGGTGGTCCACAGGGACAGTCACAAGGCCCTCCTTTCAAGAGGGGTGGTGGACCACCACATGGAGGGCCAGGAGGCCCACCAAAGCGTGGAAGGTTTGTATTGTACATCATAATTTGAAGTTAGTTATACAAGTTTCGGCCGAAATAGCAATTATCTGCCTTGTTTACTTGGACTAACTTTGGAGGTAGGAGATAGATTCTTGGCATCTATTACATATATGGATAATTTACTACTAGGTACGAGGGACCACGTGGTGGAGGACGCCCACCACAGTCGGGTGGTTTCCAGCAAGCACCGCCATCCCATGGTGCCCAACAACAGGCCAATGGATATGGACCGTCGTAAGTTCTAAAATATAATAATTGAAATGTATATTATTATACATTGAATGTGATTGATTTTATGAATACAAGAACATTATTAATGAAAAGTTAATGGTTAGTTGAAACTTTTTGTTAATTGTCTTTAGTATTCAATTAAATGATGATCCTGAATCACGATAGGAATGTGCCGTCTGATACATGTATGACGATACTGTTTTTCTGATTTTTTTATATTCTATCACACTTCTGTATCATGTTTTACCATAATTCTAAGCATTATTTTTTATTATTCAGGCATACTGGATACCAGCCATATGAAGCACCTTCTTCAGAACCTTACTTACAACAATCTTACAATACAACCAGGTAAATTTTAGACAGTGAAATTATATTTCCCCTTAAATAAGGTGAATCGGCCAAAAAGATTTTCGCGGGCTTTTCGGCCGATTCACCTCAATGCAAATAAATGTAAATCTTATTAATTAAAATGATGATTACAATCTATAAGATAGGAATTGCCGTCTGACACACAGATGCAGACACAATAGATTCTGATGTTGACTAATATATAAAAAAGTCATGAAATATATTAGGAATGTCTGCTACATAGTTTCTGTTATTTTTAGTGCATATCAAAGCGATAACTACTCAACACCTGCACCAGCTCAACCCAGCTCTGGCTACAATTCAAGTGGGTACGGATCAGGATATGGGTATTCAACAAGTGGCCAGGCCAACTATGAAAATGATGGTTATAGGTAAGTGTATATCTACTAAGTCATTCGCACAGACTCATAAAAATTAGAATCCACGTGAGTCTAATTTTACACAGAAACTACACAGTACGCGTTCGAGCTCCGCGCGGGTGGGTGACGCGCCCGACCTTCGCTCCATCCATACCCTGCACTCTCTCGAGAGTAAGCTTATCGATTACTGTTATTTAATTTGAACGAAAAAGCAATGGCTAGCACGAGCACGGCAGAGAAAAAAACTATTATGATTCAAAGACAAGCCCGTGAAATGTACTTTCGATGTGTGAAGACCCCAACCACTCGTCATGGTGGACGTTGAAGTCTCCGAGGACAATAACCTCGGCTATAGGAAACCGTTCCAGCACACTGTCGATCTGCTTGGACGCGTTCAAATAACTCCTAACCGTTAAGGAGATGTAAAAAAAATACGGGGTGTAAGTGACATCATACCGAAAACTGAGACTATGGATTCTGTACGTTATTATGGACCCCGTAGCGATTTTTTTTTCTTATTTTTGGATCACTCTTAGTGTATTTTGCCAGTTTCAAGTTGAGCAATGTAGGTATTTTTATCTTATTCATGTATTTAAATTCTCGTCAATCGTCTAGTTTCAAAGTTCTAGTAAAGTTCAAGTCATGTTAAATCATCTTCAAGTCATAGTCAGTCAGTTTAAGTTAGGTTTTAGTACCATGGTAGCCTTTCTACTAAAACTTTTCATGGACTTTTTGAGACAACTTGAAAAGCCACTATGCACGTTGTAATAATTTCGTTTCATTTCACTGATGCACTTGTATTGATCTTTATTGGACTAAATACCACCGATAATGTACAAGATTTTATGAAAATAAAACGAAAACGCAACGTCACTTCGCAAGTTCCCGCCAAAAATTCCCCCCGTAGCGTTAGTTAATAGGTAAAGACAAAGTTTTGTTTTTAAGATGCATTTATTTTGTGATATAAACACAAATTTCTATTTAATTCAATGTTGGGTAAGATATTATTGAATAACAATGAATGATTATAAGTATATTTTTTGAAATAACCGTGTGTGATGATTGATTTATAATATTGAAAAATCTCAAAACTGGTATCAAAATCCATGTCAAACATACATATTAAATCCTTGTTAGAAAAAAAAATAACATGAATGTATAAAACAGTGGTGGAGGTGCGGGAGGCGCAGGCGACACAGGCTACGGTGCCGCCGAGCCCGCATATGGAGGCCAAGCATCATCCTATGAGTCATATTCGCAACCCAGTTACAACTCATATCAGCAACCACAACCACAGTACAACAATAGTAACTATGGTAAGTACGGGAAATATTAATTTGTGTTCATGTTAACATCTAGTTCATTTTCTGAACTGATAGATCAAGGATGCACGGTAACCTTTGTTATAAGATAGGAATTAAAGTATGTCTGGCACCCTAAACATTCCCTTCTTTAGACTAATCATTGTATTGTTGTAGATACACATTATAATGGTAAATAAAATTGGATTTATAATAAGTTTTAGTAAATACCGAAAGAAAAATACAGTTGGTATTCATAGTTATCAAATGAATTAATAGAATATTAAATGATATACCTTTCTATCAAAATATAATAAAGGTTATTATATAATTTAAATGTTAGACGAATAATACTATTATAATAATCTTGGTTAAATTATGATGAACCCTAAATAAGGGGAGATGTAAGGGCATCTAGGGCAAAATATGACTTTTATTGATATTATTTGATGAAACATTATTATTATTACACAGAATGACTTTTTAATAACCGTTAAAATTTATATTCTATATCTTTGATAGAAATAAGATTAACTAAATTCCAGTATTTTCTTTTAGTATCAGTCAGTACTAGAATATTAAGATATAGCATCACAAAGATGTATAAAAGACTATGTTTATGGACACTGCGTGCACTGTAAGCGTTACGGCCCTACCTACCTCTGCATTTCATTTCATTGATAATTATCACAAGAGCTATATAAGTAGCAATTTTTTTCATAGTAACCACGCTAGATTAATAATACAGGAACCACTTTTTAGGTACCTTATATGTAGAAAAATATTGGAGGGTGATTAAGAAGTCACCCAATATTTCAAAAATAACATAATTTACTGAAATGGGTATAAAGTTGTATTATATACATATTTAAAACTACTTAGTGATTGAAGTGAGTTTAATTCAATGACCTATATGATGAATGATTTATACTCAATTATGGAGATTTCTCAATTGATGATCAAGGACAAATTTACTGAAATAAAGAAATATCACAAAAATATATGAAAGTTATAAGCACACAATTAAAATTTACACTAACGATCTATAAGTCACTGGCTTAGTTTAGTTCCTGATTATTATATGCAAGTAAGCTTAATGTCCATATTTATTGTATTACAGGCAGTTGGTGATCTGTTCTAACAGAATAACATTTACGTCTTTTAGCCACACAAATTAAAGTAGCCGGATCAAATTATTGAAGCTATGGGAAATAATACTAATATTAGTAGCATTTTACATTGTAACTGAAATATTAGAGATGGCAGAAAATATTTTAGGCACTCGTGTCTAAAGTACTAACATAGTACTCTTAATTAGTATTTTATTTATATAAGTGACTGAAATGTTATCTGAGGATTGACAATAATGATGCAAGATATTGACAATTCTTATGAACTGTATGAAGATGGACTTATTTATTTTCAAATTCTTTTCATTGTCAACAATTTTTCATCATACACAATGATCTGAAATCATTTAGTGACACAGTACGCAAAGAAGTAATAACATATAATTTAAATGTTAGTATTTGAAGTATTTGCCCCATTGTTAAAATGGTATAGGTAGGTACCATAATGTTTTAGATACTAAGACCTCATTTAAGAATAAAAATATGAAATAATAATGTGTACACTTATTATTGAGTTACTAAAATCTGCTTACTAAATACCGTCACGTAGTAAAATGCATTATGAAGAAGGCTATCATGTGAGTTGAGTTTATATTTCTGACTTATATATAATGTGTACCTTATTAGTCTATGTATATTATTGCGAAATACCACTCAATCACTGACGAATCACGAAATCTCGAAAACTACTTAAGCCATAAAGCTGGAATTGGGCAGGTAGGCAGTTTAGACATCAGATAAGAAAAAATTTTTTTGAAAATTAACCTTTAAATGAAAACAAGTTTGTTTGATGTGAAAACTTTTCGAAGTAGACTATCAGATTTGTAACATGATAATTATGAATGCATTATTGCAATTGAACCTCTGCATAAAAAGCTACGTTTTTTTATTTCGATAACATTTGACAAAAGGTTAGCTAGGATAATGGAGATAAACTTAAGAAACATAGGCAGCGCGAAAATTCGTACAATATAAATCTCTAAAAGAATTTGAAACTACTATCAATAAAGTATATTGAAAGGTATAAAAACACTGACTGGTATTTATGGTATATTTATTAGTTGTGTCTTCTCCGTTGTGAAATCAAAACACATAATAATATGTTGTTAATGGAAATAAATCTTATGTGAGTAATTTTATTTTATTGTAATGTACTGTAGCTTGATAACAAAAATTGAATCAAAAAATGGTCCTCTCCATTTGTCTCCCTAGCACAGCTATGTCTCAAAGAATTTATCTTGGTCTTTCGCCCTGATTGTAGCATGTGCATAGATAGTCTAATTTGAATGGCATATTATGTAAAGCTATATTATTTAGTATACATCTCTTAAACTATTTAGGGCTTCATACTTAACGTCCTAAGGGAACTAAGCATGTGCGTGCTGTCTCATAATTCCTCATTCCCCTGTCTGTCACATGGCTGTAATATTTTAACTAAAATAGGTAGCCTGATGAAATTTTCATCTTTATGGCCTATAGATAGGCCACGTGTAAAAGTCGTGACCCATACAAGAAAACTCAAGAAAAGCCTTGCTTCTGCATCTGCTTTTTCTTAAATAAATCGACTGTATTAGACGTATGAGTATTACTGATTCTAATCCATTCAATTATATTATAAAATATACACTCGTAATAAATGGGTGTTTTTTATATGGAACTCTAGTTTCTGGTTAATCGTTTATTTTATTTATACAAAAAACTACATAGGTATATATATGTTACGGTAAGTGTGATTAATTGAAAATTATTAATAATTAAGTAATAAGTTTCAAGATGAAAAATACAGTTTATCTCGCTCCGTACATGTGTACGGAGGAAAGGTGTTCCTAAAGGGATACTCCTTTAGAAATCTGACAATTGTCTACAGTGGATATACTCGTACGACTTTAGGTAGGTATAGTGGCGAATTTATGACATACTCATCAGTATACTGAACAAAAACATTGATAATTAGCTACCAAGAAATAAAATAAACCATTTCATGAAATGGTCGGCCACATCATGTATTGATCAATTCTACGATTTGGCAACGACAGATTTATTAGAAAATTATCATTTATTGCGATTTTAAGTACATGGCTGATTTAATTGTTATAAGTTTAATAAATAACATTTATATTGATTAAAAGATATCAATCAATGGTAAACGAACATCAGTCGGTCATTAGTGTGTCATATAACTACATACACCAATGAAAACACATATAAGTGACAAGAGGTATTGTAAACGATTCTTAGATATTGTAATTAGGAAAGAAGGAACATGTTAAACAGACAATTTGTATGACATATGGGGCATCACTTTTGTGAATACGATATTTAGAGAGTATGTTAAAAACATATAATATAGCATCGCTTTGGGGTTGTTATGGTCAATCTTAAATTAAGATTTCTTAAAGATGTTTCTTTTTAAGATAACATCATACTTCACTGAACGAAAATTTTAACAAGCTATTTTGTTGGTGTAAAAAAAACAAAGGTTTCTTAATAGAAGATAAACATCGGCTTTGGGAGTATATTGCAGAATTCTTTACGATAAATCTTGATTAATTTATGCATTGATATAATAATGGTTTATGTAATTATTATAATGTATTGAACCAAAAACAAAGTGGTCTATATATAAGATAAATCTTCATGAGCAGTTCCAGGGCATTTAGTCAGACGATTTGCTAGATGTGCCTCAGCTAATTTGACTTCACGCTTTGGAGATAATTAGAGTAAGAAATGTCAAAATCCAGGTAACAAGAATTTATATATTTCTTAGAGTTAATAAGCGTTTGGATTTAGATCAAGATAGTATGAAGATGTAATGTTATGTCTGTACCTATTGAATACTGTCTAAATATTAATGATTTTACAAAGAAGGGCAGCGATCCTGTATTTTCAAATATGTGTACGTCATTCGTCAGAATGAAAATATAAATACAACATGAAAGTTTTTGGCAAGAATATTATCATATTTATAATAAGTCCATTCCAAAGAAATGATACTAACCTACTAGTGTAGATACTTTATTTTAATGATATGAGTGATAATCGTACATAAGTACCTATCCACTAAAAAAATGTGCTTCTAATATGCAATTTATTGACAGCCACAGAGACATCGTTAGCTATAAGATATAAAATGATGTGATATTTGGAATAAAATATAACGTTCTAATATAGCGCTAAGCGTTATCAATAGATGATGTAAGCCTTCAGTATGTGGTTAATTACCAGCTGTATACGTTGTACCTTGCATAGGAATATTCGTCTTAACAATGGGCAAAATTGATACAATTATAGTATCAGATTTTATATCACAAGCTGACTAAGCTGTAGGAGGGTCGAAGCCTATTTATATTGTCGTCGAATTATACGAAATTTAATTAAGTACCTAATAGTTCTAGAGTAAAATTTAGTTTACAATACTCAGCGGCTCTGCCTGCTTGATAAACGGCATTAATTATACATTTGTCTATTTTTCAGGATTTGGTTGAAGTTTACTAACCAGTTTTTATAGTTGTATTTCAACTGACTTGAATTTTGAAACGATCAAAGACAGCTTTGGATATTATTGGCGATGAAGAGGACATGGTTTAGAGGTATATTTAAAATTATTTTCGCATGTTATACGAATTATTACGTGATCAATTATTATATCTTTCTAATAGGATTATGTAATAGGATAGTCTCGATTTAATAGGATTTTAATGTGAAAAACAATCGCATCTCTATTCGGTAAAATATTTGATGTTAATAGAGTTGAGGCTTGTCATTTATCCATCAATATCTTCTGTCTATCTTCTTCTATTGTATAATAAAAGATATAAATAGTAGAACCCGGTGTGTTTGTACATTGAAAAATAAAACCAGACATGTGCGAGTCTGAATCGCGCACAGAGGATTCCGTAATTTCCTATGTTACTCTAAATACCATAGACTTCTTATAGGTTTTCCTGTAATCCATAGGTAAAAAACTATATTCTATGTTTTTTCAAAATGTTTGGCCCAGTAGTTTCGGAAATAAGGGGGGGAATGGTCAATTTTCGCCTATTTTCTTGAATAACTTCAAAACTATCTCAAAATTAAAAAAAAAAGAGATATTCACAACGAGACCTTTGATTTGATGTGTGTGATGAGACAGTATATTTTGTAAACCATTTTTTTAATTTTCTTATTTATCCCCCAAAAGTGGCTCCCATGTTTAAAGTTCATTTATTTACGTTACATGTCCTTGTTAGGCTCGGCGCAAACGGGCCATCGACTACAGCCACTGGTGGCCAGCAACAGCGACTTAACACACTATTTCATATATTTTGTATGGACGCGCCGCACACGTGTAGCCGGTGGCGGCTACACGCTTCAGCGGTGTCCGCAACTCGCCACTTGTCGTCGCCACGGGCCACACAAGACGCCGCCACTGTCGCACAGCTCCACCTCCCGCGCAGTTAATCGTTAAACGTTTTACGTATCGCACGCGTCTGTGTGTGTATTAATATGTGGCGGCTTCCAAACACCGGTGGCTGTCGCTCGTTTCTGACACTTTTACAAATGTGGCGGTAGCGCGCGACAGCCACACAGGTGGCTGTTGTTGGTGGCCCGTTTGCGCCGAGCCTTACGGTCACCGACTTACATGTGTACCAAATTTCAACTCAATCCAGTCCAGTGGCGCTGTTTAATAATATTAAAAGTCGAAATATTTTTGTTTTATAAAATTTGGAGCAGATTAAAGGTTTTGCCAGGATATTATTATTGTAAACACTAAACTCCACGCGGTTGAAGTCGGGGGCAACATCTAGTCCTTAATATGTAACAAAATATTCTTTCATGAATCAATGTTGAAAATATCGACTAGTTTTAATGCCGGGAATGCGGTTGGTGGCGCTTACGAGAAAAAATATCACTTTGGCGACTAATTATAGCATTTTTCGTCATTATCAGAACTCAAAATCCCGTCATGGCGACCTTGCTAGACAGTCTTCGACACAAGATCTATTGCTACTGCTGCTAGAACATCTATGGAGAAGATACACCTCATACATGTAAGGTTCTGGTAAGTAATTTTCCATCACCCTTGGATTCACTTTTAAATGCAAAACAATGATAGATAACAATAATTTCATTTTAGCCTATCTACACAGTTTTTATCCCTCCTTAATACGTGATTTGTACGCTATGCGTAATAAACAAGCTATAAAATTAACTAATCCTACTAATATTATAAATACGAAAGTTTGTGAGTATGTATGTATATTTGTTGCTCTTTAACGTAAAAATCAATGAACGGATTTGGATGAAACTTGGCACATAGATAGATCATACCCTGGAATAACATGTAGGCTACCTCGGGAACGCGGGGCGGACGCTAGTACAATATACTTTGATAGTAGTAATATAAATAATAGTGTAATTGTGTAATTATTCTAAGAGTGTAATAGTAATAATATTACAATACTATCAAAGTATCAAGTCATGCTATGAACTCATGTTTGATAATATGTGTGTGATTTGAAAGTTCTAGAGAATGTGGTAAAAACAAAAAAAGTGGGTGCGGTAGACCAAATCCTAAAGTATAGCTAAAAATGCGGCAATCGAAGTGGTTTCCCGGCGAAGACTTGGATTACTTGACTACTAGACTTGGATAGGATTTGGTCTACCACGCCCACTTGAAAATTCAATCTTTTTACGTACTCCACGTAGTTTTTTTTTACTGGATCTTGTTTATAATGAGGCATGGTCTAAAGCAGATTAACGACTCTCTTGGACTATAACTATTGTTAATGATTATATTTTTTTGTTACAGGAAAATCATCCAGACGTCTTTTTTAGTTAGCAAACTTAATTTTTTATTTATTTTGTGTAGATTTTTTAAAAAGTTTAAACTTTGTTTACACTTATCTGAGGAGTAGTTTATCGGAGGTTTATCTAGTAACTAATAAATCGGCCCTAAGTAGAAATGTTCAAACGAAACATACCAACATTTTTCTAACTTTATTAAAATTTGTTGCTTACATATATTGGTTTTAATCTTTCTCCTTCTTCACACATACATCTTTTACACACATACATACAGGAAGATTTGGGTAACATGTTAGCCAAGAGATAATCTAAAAGCGAATGGTGCTGATAGTTCAGTGTCGATGTTATTGAGTTCATTTATAATAAAGTGTTAATCGAGTTTGATTTTTACGAAACAATGTCGCTATATTACTTTACGTACTCCAAAAATATTGAATATTAGTCATATCAATAATTTCGCGTGTGCAAAAGACGGTCCTGTCTTTTCTATACACTGTTTTGATCAGTTAATTTACTCTAA
Source organism: Tethea ocularis (assembly GCA_963555595.1). Lineage (NCBI taxonomy): Eukaryota > Metazoa > Arthropoda > Insecta > Lepidoptera > Drepanidae > Tethea > Tethea ocularis. Next base: position 8,238,706 of record OY741960.1, on the reverse strand, counting down.
TTATTATAATCATTGATGTAAAGAATGGTCCTGGGACATATATCCATCCACTGTTTGGTAGCCAAATTCAATTTGAAGTTCCTGATGCGAACTGAAACCATTTGTGTACACATGGCCACAGATCAAGCTACACACTGCGGCACCTTATGCGGTTGTAATAGGAGCTATTTTGCAACAAAAATGTGTAGCTTGATCTGTGGCCGTGTGTACTAGAATCGGGAATGAGTACTACAAACTTTTCTTTCAATATCGGTTATGTGTTGCTTGCCGTAGTACGGTAATCGACGAGCATGGGGGTAAAACATAAATACCTACGCGCACACCACTGGTTAAGGTGGAGGCGTCGGTTGGAGCGCGAAATTCAAATTTTATCACGTTTTTTGCAAATTGCAGCTGTTATAGGAAAAACGTGATAACATTTGAATTTCGCGCTCCAACCGAAGGTATACCCTTAAAATTTCACTAACAGTCAAACAACTACACATCCATCCCAAAAAATAATATAATTATATATTAGATAGGATTTTTATTATTAGGCGTCCGGATAAAGCCGGACACAGGCTTTTTGGTTGCGTACACAAACTACCAAGGGTACATTCCGAAACATGCCATAATCGATCTTAGCGCTCACATCGATAATTTGCGTTCCGATACGTATATCACATCTATAAGAGCTGTGAACTGTCAATGATTCGGAACGCTTGTGAATGCGCTGACAGTATTTAGAACTAAAACATTCGAAAAAGGAATTAAAAAATTTATGATCAACGCGTTGGTACTCCCTAACTTCAATTATTAGACTCTCTAACTTGAATACAGTGTATTTTTATTTGTTATTCTCACATAAAAACCTTTGTCAAAACAAAAACACAACACAAGTGTCACTTTTGACATCCACGCTAACGGCGATAACGTTTGGACCATGGTCGTCGTAATCGCAATATGGCGCATGTAATGACGTCACCCATGACGTTTCGCGAGGCTTCGTTATCGCGCTAAAAGTGATTCGGTACGCGTTTTAGCGCGCTCACATCGATAATTATCGATATCATCATCATTCGGAATGCAGCCCAAGAGAACTAACGTTGTTGCGTATGACAAAGAGTATGTAACCGCTACGCTAGAGCGTATGCCAAAGAGTGGCAAAGAGGATAGTATTATATTCTCTTTGGATACAAATACTACGTAAGATGAGGCATGAAGGCTCCATAGAGTAAAAAAAAAACTAATAAATGTCAAAACGCCCAACTGACAACAAATTGTTATTCCAAAGTTCTATGTAACCAAAATATGAACCTAAAGAACTGAATAGAGATGTGCGGCTTAGTATTTAATTTAATCTATCGACATCGATATATGAACCTGAGATGCCTTGAATTGTTGTCGGGATTCATACAAATATTTTAAAATTTACTAGTGCTGTTTTGGCACCACTAGACTATAACACAATCAGTGCCAGTGGTTTAATTAACAAACTGGACATATCCAGTTTGTGAATCAAATTATAGATACCATCTGGCACTGATCAGGTTTATTTTTACACACACAATCAGAGTAAACAAGATTATGATTTCAAATTAATAATCATTATTCACTAAATCAAGGAACATAATACTCTCTGCACTAAATTGATTATTCTTGCGTGATTAACTTGAATGTGATTTATATAACTTGACACTGGCAAAATACAAAAATGATTAGTTTGCGGTTACCTATGTTGTACACGCGGCCACAGATCAAGCTACACACTGCGGCACCTTATGCAGTTGTAATAGGCGCTATTTTGCAACAATAATGTGTAACTTGATCTGTGGCCGTGTGTACATACGTTTTTTTTACATTCTTTTTGGCATCACACTTAGTGTATTTTGCCAGTGTCAAGTTGAGGAATGTAGTTATTTTTATATTCTTCATGTATTAAATACTCGTCAATCGTCAAGTTTCAAAGTTCAAGTCATGTTAAATCTTCTTCAAGAAATAGTCAGTCAGTTTAAGTACTGTTTATTTACTCATGTGGTTTAAGTTAGGTTTTAGTACAATGGTAGCCGTTCTACTAAAACTTTTCATGGACTTCTTGAGACAATTTGAATATCCACTATACACGTAATCATTTCATTTTACTTCACTGGTGCACTTGTATTATTCTTTATTGGATAAAATTCCACCGATAATATTCAATAAAACTCAAAAAATACACTATTTTATGAATATAAACCTAAAACGCAACGTCACTTCGCAAGTTCCCGCCTAAAAGTCAATTGTACACACGGCCACAGATCAAGCTACACACACTGACATATACGATTATTTCATGAAAATGTTACTAATATACCTTGGAGGAATATGTTGATGATTTCTTTTGTTATTAATCAGTAAATATACTACTATTATTGTCGCAAATAACATGTTGATAACTTACGACCTATAACTGAGCTGCAATTTGCAAAAAAGGTGACAAAATTTGAATTTCGCGCTCCAACCGAACGTTCTCCCTTAAGGGTATACCTTCGGTTGGAGCGCGAAATTCAAATTTTATCAAGATTATTGCTTGATAAAATGATTTTGAACGCTCCAACCGAACGTTCCCCCTTAAATTTCGATATTTAGCTCCGTATCTCGAGCTGAGTATCATTGAGTATGTTGATCATTTCTTTTGTTAATCGGTAAATATACTACCATTCTGGTCGCAAATCACATTTGCCAAACTTACGATCTTTAACATTTACTTACCCACTATTTTATTTTCGTAAATACAAGTGTTCATAACGCCACAAACTAAGTTAAGGTGGAGGCTTCGGTTGGAGCGTGAAATTCAAATTTTATCACGTTTTTTGCAAATTGCAGGTCAGATATAGGTCGTAAGTTATCAACATGTTATTTGCGACAAGAATGGTAGTATATTTACTGATTAATAACAAAAGAAATAATCAACATATTCTTCCAAGGTATAATATGTTGGTTTCACAAGGTTCGCGCTCCAACCGAAGGTTTACCCTTAAGGGGGAACGTTCGGTTGGAGCGCGAAATTCAAATTTTATCACGTTTTTTGCATATTGCAGCTCCGTTATAGGTCGTTAGTTATCAACATGTTATTTGCGAGGAGAATTGTAGTATAGTTACTGATTTATAACAAAACAAAACATCAACATATTCCTCCAAGGTATATTAGTAACATTTTCATGAAATAGTCGTATATGTCAGCAATATACCTTGGAGGAATATATTGATGTTTTCTTTTGTTATTAATCAGTAAATATAATACCATTCTTCTCGCAAATAACATGTTGATAACTTACGACCTATAACTGAGCTGCAATTAGCAAAAAACTTGATAAAATTTTAATTTCGCGCTCCAACCGAAGGTATACCCTTAAGTAGAGATATTACGTATGATAACGCTAACAATCATCCAACAACAGAGATGGCGCTACGAGTTAAACCAAGCATAACATTTGTGTAAATAAATCATTTAGTTGCCAATGCCAAAATTGAAAATTGTTTTCTAAACATGGCTGCCGGTCGGGAATGATGATATTTTTGTGATTATATTGTTATATTATTTTACACTTCAGAACTGCATCTAATGTGATAATATGCCATAGTGGGTTTAGTTTTGTTAAAATGACATCCACTCCGAAGTCTGAAAAATGCGGGCAAGGTAAGATATATTTGCGTAAAATTAAGCTTTCCTTTTTCATTTTCTATAATTTGCTCTTGTTCTGGACAGTACTCGGTAGCGGAATCACTTTTTAAAGGATCTTTTATTTTGGCATTTTAACCCACTACATTTTACCTAGTCAGTAATATGTCATCTACTTGTAGTTTTAATGTAAATTATGTATCATTTTATGTCAAGAACTGGTGTGATGGAATTCCAATAATTTGTGTGCCTACATAATGAGTAATTGATAAAATACGTCATAACAGCATAAAAAATCTTTAGACAACCTACTATCATTAAGGAAAACATGTTGTATTGTTATTGTTATTCTAAATAAGATGTCTCCAAACCAGCATTTAAGGGTATTCTACCTACCACTCATAGTGCCATTCTTTTCATATGTTTAATGCATAATACACTCTAAACTAAGCAGAGCTTGTATGTACTATGGAAACCAGATAGCTGATATAGGTACTACATAATATACCATGTTTTTTTCATATAATTGCTACCTATTAATTATGTATAATTTTGAACAATGTAATATGGTAAGAGCATGTACGGTCGGCCAAGAAAGTGGTGTGCCATTTTTGATTTAGTTTCCTAGTCATCGAAAATTACAACAAGGTTCAAACTAAGAACAGCTGTCACGTAACAAACGGTAAACAAAATGCAAGCAAAACTAATCATTATCACTTATGAATCTGCAAGCAACATTCAACCTTAGGGTGGTACACCACTTTTTTGGCCGACCATACCTACTGACTTATTTAAATTTAAGACTAGTAAATAAACAATATTTTCTTTAAAATTATACTTTTCTTTATTTTGCCATTCATTACTTGATCGAGAAATTGATCTTTTTAAGGTACACTTTTAGATGAAGCCATCATACTGGCTGCAGTTTTAGTTTTTATCAAAATATGGGACTCCTTTCAGCATTTTTTGCTATTCCCTATACTTTGGGATTTGGCTTACCATGCCTATTAAAAAAATTCCATTCCAATTAATTAATTATTTTTAGGGATCTGAAAAGAAAACACCACAAGCAGGAAGTCAGTGCAGGCCACATAGAATAAGATGGTTCCAAAATTCAAATAAAATCAGAAACCTTATAGGATTACTAGTGTGTCTGTCTGTCCGAAAATATTGGACTGGATTGAGTTGAAATTTGATATACATATGTAAATCGGTTACCTAAACACGAACATGTAACGTAAATAAAGGAATTTCAAACATGGTGGCCGTTTGAAATTCATTTAGTTTTCATTTCAGTTCAATTTTCAATTTAATTACAGTTCCTGATGATTGATTTGACCTCGACATGGCTCACGGGAGGAAGGTTTCGTAGAGATCAATCATTGATTATCTCTAAATTTTAATTAACTCTACAAAAAAAAAACATAGCACAGCTCTGTCTACAACAACTAAATAATACCTGGGCGACCGGTGCTTTTTGGGTGAAAAATTAGTAAATATTATAATTAGGTATTTGATGGGATTTACATCTAACTATATGCAAGCCCATATAGGCTTGTGATAGCTAAACAAGCTAATATATATATTCCGGTTTGACAAGGAATATTTATATATATTTGAGTTGATTGAATGAAAGGTAATTTGCAGTTTACGATTTATGACGTATTAAAAAAATCTACTTACTAGATCTTTTATCATTCTCTTATTAAGAAGTTAGAGGGGGGACAAACACATTTACCACTTTGGAAGTGTCTCTCGCGCAAACTATTCAGTTTATTTGTGTGAAAATCTTAATGCGGTTCACAGAATAGGTACATCTTCTTACCAAGTTTCAACAGTATAGTTATATTAGTACGTAGTATATTATTTATTCTTTGGTTATACATACTCTGTGGACTCTGTGGTATAGTTCTTATAGTTTCGGGAAAAGTTGCTATACGGACGGACAGACAGACAAACATGACAAATCCATAAGGGTTCCTTTTTTGCCATTTGGCATATTTGTATATCTATACTAATAATAAAGCTGAAGTTTGTTTGAACGCCCTAATCTCTGGACTGGACTGGAGTTACTGGTCCGATTCGAAAAATTCTTCCATTTAAAGGAAGCTACATTATCCCCGAAGGTTATAGGCTATTTATCCCGGGAACGCGAGTGGAACCGCGGGGAACAGCTAGTAGATTATATATCTATAGTTATTAGATACCTACTTGTTAGTGTTTCAATCCAGGTTTTTTCTCATTTGCACTTCAGCTGCGATCAGTAACGCTTACGATATGTATGATGCAATAACGGGACTGTGCCTCAGCCAAGCAAGACCCGTGACTCGTGAGCGACGACGGGCATGGTGGAGCGCATTTTCTATTTCTTTGATTATATTTTGCAATACATTTTTAAGCCGGTAAATTGCACTTGAATCACGACCATTACAAATCGATTAGTCATGTTGATACGCTACGCTAGTTGATAGATATCAATAAATTTTGTAGCGCATTCTTATTTTAAAGTGACCACGGAGAAATTGCTACATAAATTAAGCACAGAGGGCTCTCAGCCGGGCATTTAGGTAACCACACGGTAAAAAACGATTTCTTCAAATAAAGGAAAATGCCTTATGCCAAGAAAATATTAATTCATATATATTCAAACGCTTCATTTCTCTTAAATTCAGTATTCGGTGTTCTTAAAAATATAACCTTGTATTAAACTGATATACTTTTAATCCAAAGGAATACGAACTATTTATTTTAATAAAATATTATTTTATTTTAAGAAATCGAGTTTTCTTCACTGAAGCCTTTGTATTGTTTTTGAATTTAAATAATAGAGTTCACTTAATTTAAGACAACAGTTTGTCTTGGATTTAAGACAATCGTTTGTTTAGATCAAGATATTTTCTATTTTATTATAAAACAGACATGTTCCTGATTGAAATTATTTGATTTTTGACTAAGAATCGAGTTGTCTTCAATATAGAATAGTAGATGCTTAGTTCAAGGTAATTATCGTATTACGAAGAAAAAACAAACACTTTGAACTAAAGGGTTCAAAATATTAAATCTTTTGAGTAAAAATTTATGAAAATTTGGTCCAAATTATTAGTATCATTGATTGTAAAATTGATGGTATTTTGGATCAAAGTAGTAAACTATTTTTATTTAATGCATCGATTACTTCGTTTAATACTAAAATAGTTTGGCTTTTTTGAATGGAAGCCAGGATTGTCTGTATGGAAGAGTTTGGTTCGTTTCAATAAAAACCACGACATTTTAAATTTGAGAATCATTATTTATTGAATAAACCATAAATAATAACTACAACCTACACATGCCATTATTATTATTTAAAGATTTTAAAAACTTGGGTGTAAGTGGCATCGAGCATCTAACGAAAACTGAAAACATGGATCCTTAATGCCATTTTGGACCTTTCAGCGTTAAAATTGTATGTCGGACTTTTAAAAAATATTACGCCTGTTTTGTAAGTTAGTTATTAAAACTGCAACCAAAGACGTACAATAAAAAAATCAACCACGCAATATTTTAACGCTAAGAGGTCCAAAATAACGTACAAAATCATGAGTTAATTTCAGTTTTCATTATTGACCCAAGTATTTAAAATCTTTAAATAATAATAATGACATTTGTAGTGTGTAGTCGTACTCAAAAAAATAAAATTAATATGTACAGAATAAAATTACATATGCTCAAGAAAATTTTGACTATACAAGGGTGAAAACTTAGACTTAGCCAAAATAAAATATATATCTACCTACATAAAACATATTCAAGTAATCACATTTTGTTTGCAAATATTTACTTAAAAAAAATTATGAACGATAAGAAAACCGATCTCCTTGCAAAATTAACTAGCGTTTAATTTTTCACTCAACTTAATATTTCTTTTTTTATAAGCAAAGTAGTGAAATAATGGGATACATCCTGCCTTGCTAACAATATTGAGCAGGGGGTAGCTTTCTATTTTGCAATATCTTCCTCCCAGGGTTCTTTTCTTTTAGCCAATCAAGGTCTTCCTGTTTTCCTTCTGCAGTAGTTCTAGTTGAAAAGAAAAAATGAAATTAAAAAAATAAGAAGGTATTATGGTTTATTATTTATAGTTACTCTGTAATGTATATAAGATAGATATTGTAGTTTAATTTTAAATTAATATTTCATATATGTTATAATAGTTGTTATGTTTCAATTGTATCTATACCTACATATAAATAATTCTTAGAATATTATGTAAAAATAATTTAGTATATCCAGTTAACTGGTTTCCATAGTAAAGACTCTACTGTTTGTGAACAGATAGCCATGAGTTATAATATCCCAAGATATTATTAAATTTCAACAAAATAATCTTGGTTGGTTTAGGTACCTACCCATTCACTGTACCATTCCTTTTGCTGTGATAGATTTGCCCACTATCACCATATATTACTTTTTTTATTAGTTGGGTAAAGTAGGTACTAATTGCGGACTCTTGAGTGGAGAGTATTAATTATTATCATTCCAGATATAAAAGTATAATCTTCATATGTCAAACACCTGAAAAAAAAATAGTTAGCTCTCATTACCTTTACTATTTCTTTAATAATAAATGTACTATTATATTGTACTAGCTATACCTATACATCTTATGAATTTACGAAGTGAAGAGTAGGTATAGTTTAGCGGATGCCTACATTATCTGTATGCCAAATTTCAGCTCGAGGTTTGAACTGTGTATTGATAGATCAGTCAGTCAGTCACCTTTTCCTTTTATATATTTAGTGTGTACTATCTATCATACACATACACATACAATCAAATGGGATATACTAACTAAAATGAATAACTGTATAAATTGTAAATGCTTACTTGTAACCAGATGTTATTTAAGCAGTTTCTGCGTTTGGTTATATAAATAATCCATTACTGCTATAGAATTGTAAAATGCTTTTTACACATTGTGAAGTCTCTAGATGAGTTTGAAGTCAAAGTCTTGGAATGAAGACATCAGACAAGCTTGTGTTGAACATCTAACTAATTATGCATTTCCTCCTCCTCCACTGTAGCCTGAAAATAAAAAATAATTAGGTAGGTAATCTTGCTAATATCCAGTGGTTTACCTAAGTAGTATCCAGTTGTTTATTCAATTTAAATCAATTTCAAAGAATATTGGGCATAAAACTAATGATCAGATATAGAAAAATATTAAGTTTTATATTTACCAGTCTATCTTCAAGTCAATATGCACACCCAGCAATGGTCTGAGTTCTTTCAAATTTTCTTCCATGAGAGAACCTATGTGGTTCGTCTGAATCCAATTTACTGTAAGTTTAAACCAATAGTTAGGATTTAAATAAATCTCACACATATCTGCTGCCGCCACTATGGTCATAAACAGCTTTAAGTACCTAAAGTAGGTACTTATTTGTTAATTAGATAAATATTTATTAGGTGCCTCCCTCTAGGTACCCTCGGCACTATATAGAAGTGAGTTAGCCAGACATTAGTATTAATCAGTTAAAGATAGTAACAGTAGGTAAATATCCTTATACTACTTATACACGCAAAAATCTAAAAAACACACTTACTTAAAATGCCCCATGGCATCCAGTTCCTGGAATTATTTTGTACTTCAGGCACCAGGGACGGCCATCCCTGATGAGAACCAAGATAGCTCTAACTTCAGCTGGCATTTACCAGGTTTTGAGTAATTTCTCCATTAATGTACAACACACTCACCAAGACTTATGAAAGTAAAACAAATTTTATAAAACCAAAACTTTGGCTTCGGAACTCGATGGACGCGCAAGTGTCAAGACCGGCGCGGTGCGACAGTAAATACGGTGATGGCGGCCGGCATGAGATATTTACAACGATCTATGAGAATTGTTTTATCTTCATGTAAACAATTTAAAGTTGATTAAAAAGAGAACACTCTTTATTGCGGACAATGAGATTAAACAATATAATAGGTACACTTAGGTAAATGTACTTTAGAATATATAGATCATTGCTTACTGTTAAAAAATATAAAAAGTACTTGTACATTCAAGTTGACATATACGTGTAGGTATGTATATATATAGAAATGTAAAACAGAGATCACTCTTGGCCAAAATCCCTATACAATGTAACGATAAGAGCAGGATGGGCGCTTGTGTAAAAAAGGGATAGTAAAGTAATCATGAGAGAAAGCCCTATAAGCTAGAGTAGCACAGGTGGAAACTGTGGATACAAGTAAGAGACAGTTGTTAGGAAAATGTATGCCAGAGGGCGCCAAAATACAGATATGGTAGTAGGACGACGCTTTAAGAAGCGAGACTCAAAACCGAAACGACTGTGATTGGTCTAGACGTCATATTTAGCTCGTCCTCCTACCATACCGTTTGCGAGACTTAAATTATACACATAAGAAATTGCATTTTTTTTCTGAAATTACCTAATTTACCTAATTACCTCATGTGTAAGAATATCACTGTTGTGACTTGTATACCTACTCAAGTGGTCAAATTGTTTCATGAAGAAAGAAATACAGTCCATTGTTTTTTGAAGAACGTGAGTTTTATTGAAGCAGTTGCTGTGTACCCTACAGTTTGTGGTACTTCGAAGGCCGGATATCAAGGATTGGACCATTCATAGTTCGGGATCAAGAGCCGTGTGTTTACATTGTTGGTATACACGGGCCGTCAAACTGGAGCAGAAATATTTATTGGGTGCGACGACTCATACGCTAGGGAGCCGTCAATTTGGTGCAACAATATATATTTGGTGCGACGTCTCATCATACGCCAGCGGTGCAGCGGTTCTGACAAGGTATCAGCCATATACCACGTCAGACGAACACACTACTCTCATCGAGGAAGAACCGATCGGTGCAGTGGGTCTACGAGTCAGCGAGTGAAGAACACCGAACGGTGCGACGAGCGAGTCAGCACGTCGAGGGAAGAACACCGAACGGTGCAACGAGGAGTTAGTCAACGGCGTGCACACTGAACAGTGCAACGAGGTCAACGCCATTTTGAAGAATCCTAACGCGGTTTGCCCGCGGCCTCTGTACCTCCGGCCACCTAACGGTGATAAACGGTCGGGGTCAGTGGTTAACGCCGTAAGGCGGTGTGGTGTTGTGCAGCACCACCAGTCCAGTGTAGCGCGACGGGCGCGGACTGAAGTTGCATACTACGCCAGTAAGGTTGTAGCTCGGTGCGGGGGCCAGACTGTAGGCACTGCCAATGGGGTCGGACATTCCAGCCGACTTCCGAGCGCCCCGTCACCTTGTACTTCCCTCTGCTGGGTAGGACCCCCTGTTCCTTTCCTTACTTTCCATCCCTGAAGGAGCACATCCCGGTTTGCCCCGGGCTCTCCTGACGGATTGATAGGGACAATTAGGGAGGTAGGGATAATAGGGTAAACTAGATCATATTCGGATAAACTAGGATAATAGGGTAAACTAGATCATATTCGGGTAAACTAGGATAATAGGGTAAACTAGGTCATATTAGGGTAAGCTAGGTTTAATTAAGGTAAATAAGTGTTAATCTAGTTTCTTAATTTTTTTATTTTTTATTTTGTTTGTTTTAGTGAATAGGTTTATTTGTTTTGTATTATCAATATGACTACGCCGAGAAGTCCTATTCGCACGCGTCGAACAATCGATAAAATGCCGCGTGTTTATGAAGATTCTCCCGCGTCTCCGTCCACATCTAACGCACCGATCCGCGAATCCGCGACCGTATCTACCACGATTGTAACAACCACAACCGCATCTAGCGCGACTGTAACTACCGCGACCGCACCTACAATAACTGTAGCTAACGCGAATGATCCACTCGCACGCGAAATAATACCGCCGCGTCCGATCACGAACGTCACTGGAACACGAGCCGCGTCAGTACAATCTCAACAGTCAACCGCGAGCGCGATAGCACGTATAAGGCAGGCAGAGCTAGAAGCAGAGGAACGGTTAGCAGATATTCGCAGAGAGGAATTGCAACTACAAGCTATGCTTATAAAGAAGCGACTTGCAGTCGATGTTGCTACAATACGGGAGGAGACAGATAGGGATAGCGCGTGCGCAGATGAAGTTATTGCCACTGAACATAAAGTACACGATTGGCTTAGACGTAGTGCAATACGGGGGGAGCCTGAGGAACACACAGGCCTAGGTGTAGAACATAGGAGCCGCTCGCCACTCAGAAAGAGGGCCACGGAGCCGCAGACTCCTATAGTAGCAGATCATATTGGTAATGAAACTCCACGAAGACCTAGATCACCGACACCGCCGCGATCGAAGGAACGTGCGATCGACAGACTGGCAGAAGCTTTAGAACGAATGGCCAGAGGTAGGAAGCCACCTAGACAGACGCAAGATCTGCCTATTTTTAGCGGTGCTACAGGGGAGTGGCTACCATTCAAGGCGGCCATGAAAGAATCTACTAGCCTTCACGGATTTTCAACAGCGGAGAACTTAGCTAGGTTAAGGACATGTTTGCGAGGCGAAGCACGTAAGGCAGTATCCGCCCTTCTCCATACAGCGACCGAACCGTCCACGATCATGTCAACATTAGAGCAATGCTATGGACGTCCTGAAATGATTATTGATCACGCGCTCGAAGATTTAAAGAAGTTGCCACGTCCAGGTACCTCAGCCGACGAATTGAACGGTTTCGCGATTAAACTACAGAACATAGTAGCGGTCATTAACTGTGTAGACGAGAAAGGATATCTGCAAAACCCATTATTAACACGGCAAGTGGTGGACAAACTGAGTCCACATGTTAGGTCAAGATGGTGTGACTATGCCGAAGAACATAGCACTAGATCGGAACCTGAAATCCTAACTTTATCACGGTTTCTTATGCGAGAAGCAGAACGCGCTATCAAGCACACCTACGCAGCAAAGACTATAACGGGACCAATGCGTACGGAAAATAAACGCGAACATCCACGGAAAACAACAGATCGTAACCACAAAGCTCCAGTATATGCCACAACAGAAACACCAGCAAAAAAGAAAGAGTGTCACTGCTGTGGGGCTGAACATGACACAGTTAAGTGTGCCAAGCTGGAAGCTATGTCAGTACCAGATAGGTGGACCTGGGCGAAGGAAACGCGTATTTGTTTTCGTTGTATGAATAGCAAGCATGGGAGATTTTTGTGCAAAGCAAAGAAATGCGGCGTAAATGAATGTCGTCTGGCACACCACGCAATGCTACACGACACAAAAGGTAAAGAGTCTAGTGAACCAGTTCAAACCGAGCAGCCAGCGATCACTGCATCAGCACACGCATTATTAGAGGACAAGCAGGTGCTATTGAAAGTGTGTCCTGTGGTAATAAAAACAAAGAATGGGCAAGAAATAAATACGTACGCACTGTTTGACGAGGGATCAACTATCTCGTTGGTAGATGAGGAAATAGCCAGAATAATCGGGGCCGAGGGCCCTACGAGGGCATTACACATTCACGGGGCTACATCAAGCCAGCGGGAACCAAACAGTCAACGCATAAGTATACAACTACGAGGAAAAGGTCAGACTGACTTCCACGATATTCAAGCGCGCACGGTTAAGAACTTAACATTGGGAAGTCAAACGATCAAATCAGACTTGTTAAAGTTATCACACCTTAGCATACTACAACCAGAAGATGTATGTTACGAGTACGGTCGACCCCGCATCCTAATTGGAGCAGATAACTGGCATTTAATAATAACAAGAAAATTGTTAATGGGGAAAAAGAATCAGCCAGCAGCGTCATTGACGCAACTAGGATGGGTAATGCACGGGTCTGTACCAAAGAACTTAATAACAAACAAGGATGAATTAGTACTACACGTCCGGACATCCCAGGAAGTACAACGCAGTTCGTTAATGAACAATAAAGAAAACGAGCTGAGCGACCTGGTCAAGGCTCATTTTGAGATAGATGCTTTGGGAATATCAATGAAAAGAAAACCTATAGCAAAAGATGAGCGGGCGAAAGAGATATTCAAAAGTACTGCAAAACTAGTCAACGGGCACTATGAAGTAGGACTGCCCTGGAAAGACGATAACGTCACGTTACCACCGAGCTATGATATGGCACTAAGCCGTCTCCGTGGTATCGAGAGAAAGATGGATAAGTCACCACAGTTCAAGGAGGCGTACACGGCACAAGTTAACGGCTTACTACAAAAGGGGTACGCGGAATTATGCCAACAAGATCACACGGGAAACGAACGTCTGTGGTTTCTACCCCACTTCGCCGTAACAAATCCGAACAAGCCGGGTAAAGTCAGAATGGTGTTTGACGCAGCTGCACGCACTAACGGAATGTGCTTGAACGATGCACTGCTCGACGGGCCGGACCTTCTGCAATCACTTTGTGGTGTATTATTCAGATTTAGGAAAAAGCCGGTAGCTCTGACAGCGGATATACGCGAGATGTTCCTACAAGTGAAAATAAAGACTGAAGATCGCGTAGCCCAGCACTTTTTATGGCGAGGGGACAACCGAACGGAGCCACCCCAAAAGTATGCTATGACATCAATGATATTTGGAGCACGAAGTTCCCCATTCTTGGCACACAGCGTAAGGAACAAGAACGCTGATGACCACAAGAAGTCTTACCCAATTGCACATCATGCCATCACACAAAACCATTATATGGACGATTGGCTAGATAGCTTCGAAGACGAGGAAGCTGCCGCAAAGGCAATGGCAGAGGTCCAAGCAGTACATAAAGAAGCTGGTTTTGAATTGGCCGGATGGAGTTCAAACAGATCGGGCCTATTAGAAGCAATCCCAGAACAAAACCGATCAAAGGCACCTAAGGAGCTCGGTGCAAATGCGAACGAATATGGGAAAACATTAGGCATCTTGTGGGTGCAGGAAACAGATGAGCTAGCATTCAACACTGCCATGCCCCGAGTCCCTGATGAGGTTAAGCAAAAATGGAGGACGCCAACCAAAAGAGAGGCTCTGGGAACAGTAATGTCCATATTCGATCCTTTAGGGATTTTAAGCCCATACACCATCACGGCGAAAATAATGCTTCAAGAACTATGGAAAAAGGGGATAGGATGGGACGACTTCCTGCCACATGAAGAAGCCGCGATATTCAATGAATGGTATGACGACCTCGAATACATAAAGAACCTCCGGTTACCGAGGTGTTATTGCAATAAAGATAGTGCCGAAACGCAATTGCACGTATTCTGCGATGCCAGCGAACAGGCCTACGCGGCAGTTGCGTATTGGCGTAATAAAACGAAAAATGGAAAGATCAGCATTGCAATGGTAGCCGGAAAGGCTAAGGTCGCACCTATGAAAGCACAAAGCATACCGCGAATGGAGCTGCAAGCAAGTCTAATAGGTGCCAGACTAGCCAAAGAAATTATCAAGCAACATCATACAGAAGCTAAGGTTATCTTATGGAGCGATTCAAAAACGGTACTACATTGGATAAAGAACGATTCGGCCAAGTACACACCATACGTGTCGCATAGGTTAAGCGAGATAGCCGAACTAACCAACGTAGATCAATGGCGCTGGGTACCAACAGCACATAATGTGGCGGACGACGCTACACGATCGGGTAATACGCGACTAAACAGCGAGGACCGATGGTTCACGGGTCCGCAATTTCTTAGGGAACCGGAGCATAAATGGCCAAAAGAAATTGACATAGATCTAAATCGGGATGAGACCACAGAGACGCTGATAGTGGCTCATACGCGAACAGAGGCCGACCTCGTAGATATTACCAGATTCTCGTCGTACAAACGCCTGATAAAAACCGTCGCTATTGTATTAGCCTTTATTGACAAATGTAGGCGTCGCGCCAACGGTTTGAACGCAAAACATATCAAGGAAGCCGAATACGTTCTGTTTAAACAGGCACAAAGGGATAGCTTTCCAAACGAAATACTTCGGCTTAAACGTGGGGCTAATGTAGACAGCACTAGCCGACTATATAAACTGGACCCTAAATGGGATGAAAAGGGCATCATTCGACTGAATGGGCGAATAAACGCAGCGACAGTGCCCGATACCATGAAGGAGCCACCTATATTAGATGGATCGCATGTCATGACGCGCCTAATAATAGAGCAGGAGCATGCAGAACGCCACCATGCAGGAAAGGAACACCTGGTTAACATCTTAAGACAGTGCTATTGGATCCTGAAGTTGCGACCAACCGTAAAAACCGTCCTGGGGCAGTGTATTCGGTGCAAGATAAGGAAAGCAAATCCCAAAATACCAGTTAAAGGAAATTTACCGCAAATCCGCCTGGGAGCTTTTACGAGACCGTTTACTCATTGCGGGATAGATTGCTTTGGCCCTATGTGGGTGACGATAGGTCGACGTCGAGAGAAACGCTGGGGCATGTTATTTACTTGTTTGGTCACTAGAGCCGTACACATAGAATTAATTGCGAGCTTGAGCACTGACTCTGCTATAATGGCCTTAAGAAGAATGGCAGCCCGACGAGGATGGCCGCAAAAAATTCTATCGGATAATGGTACGAACTTCCACGGTGCCGATGTAGAACTAGGAAAAGCATTTGCGGATTGGCTCCCGACCATGAAGGATTATACCTTAACCAAACACGTAGATTGGAGATTTATTGACCCCGGAGCTCCTAATCAGGGTGGTGCCTGGGAAAGAATGATTAAAAGCGTAAAAACCGCTTTATACACTGTACTAAACGAGAGGGCTCCTAGGGAGGAAGTGTTGGCCACCTTAATGACCGAGGTTGAACATACCGTAAATGCGCGCCCACTTACGCACGTCCCGGTTGAGCCAGAGGACGCTGAGGCCTTAACGCCTAATCACTTTTTATTGGGAACAGCTTCGGGACTCCCTTACGTAGGACAGTGCGAAGTGGCGGATAGGCAGACATGGCGAGCCGCGCAGGCTTTGGCTAACATGTTTTGGAATCGGTGGGTCAAAGAGTATTTACCAACACTGACACCTAGGGGTGACGTTCGTAGGGCACACGAAAATGTTAAAATAGGTGATGTTGTTTTAGTGGCGGATGGATCACTACCGCGAAATGTATGGCCACGGGGCCTAGTCGAGAACGTGTTTATAGGGCCCGACAATGTGGTGCGAAGCGTGGATGTGCGGACGCGCGGGGGGATCTTCCGTCGACCTGTTAGGCGTCTCATTGTCCTACCGATTAGAGATAAAGGCTGCGATAATCTGCGCCGGGGGGAGGATATTGCGGACAATGAGATTAAACAATATAATAGGTACACTTAGGTAAATGTACTTTAGAATATATAGATCATTGCTTACTGTTAAAAAATATAAAAAGTACTTGTACATTCAAGTTGACATATACGTGTAGGTATGTATATATATAGAAATGTAAAACAGAGATCACTCTTGGCCAAAATCCCTATACAATGTAACGATAAGAGCAGGATGGGCGCTTGTGTAAAAAAGGGATAGTAAAGTAATCATGAGAGAAAGCCCTATAAGCTAGAGTAGCACAGGTGGAAACTGTGGATACAAGTAAGAGACAGTTGTTAGGAAAATGTATGCCAGAGGGCGCCAAAATACAGATATGGTAGTAGGACGACGCTTTAAGAAGCGAGACTCAAAACCGAAACGACTGTGATTGGTCTAGACGTCATATTTAGCTCGTCCTCCTACCATACCGTTTGCGAGACTTAAATTATACACATAAGAAATTGCATTTTTTTCTGAAATTACCTAATTTACCTAATTACCTCATGTGTAAGAATATCACTGTTGTGACTTGTATACCTACTCAAGTGGTCAAATTGTTTCATGAAGAAAGAAATACAGTCCATTGTTTTTTGAAGAACGTGAGTTTTATTGAAGCAGTTGCTGTGTACCCTACACTCTTATTATAAAATTATGCAGCTTCATATTCATCTGATTTTTTGGAAATTTTGCTTAAAGATAATTGTTTCGTAATAAATATATCTTCAATTTGGATACAAACTTGTTGTATATTTTGTCAAGACTACTATCTAATATTGAATTGATAACATATTGTCACAGAAAAAGATTTCTTTTATTTCTAATGATACAAGCTCACTTTTGAGTATAGACGATTAAATATCTCATGTGGATTACAAAGATTGATCAAAACAAGAGTTTTCGATGTCTTAAATGGAATGTAAACTAATTTCATCAGAACAAAAAACCTGGGTTCTTGACCTAAGATACATAATTTTAATGTAAATAATTTTTTTCTCCTTCAGTTTAGAGAATCATTTTTTTTAAGTAAGAATCAAATTTCGATTGAAAACAAAACTCTCTTAGAATCAGTTGATATTTTTAAGAATATTTATGGTCTTGGCGCAAATAAGTCGCAAAATCTTTTTTTTCCGTGCACGCCTAAGGGCACCCCCGAATGGTACGAACCTCGGTTGAGGGCGTTACCGGGAGTGCTTAGTATGAGTTACGATTAATTGGGGGCGGTCGGATTACTGGTGGCAGCTCGGGCCGCTTGAACGGGACGAGACTGAGTGGGACTTCGCGGCGGTCCTCGCCGTCGAGGACGATAGCGTAATAATCGGTATATTGTGTACTTTTGTAATAGTTTTTGTGAGCTTCGTCAGCTACGATCTGAGCTAAAGTAATAGGGTCATCCGGCTCGCAGAGGGCCTGCCTTGGTCTAAGGATACGAACTATACAGGAGGGCGTGTAGGTGGCGCCTTTCACTATTTTTTATAAAAGAGGGTTGCGGTGATTAACGGCGGTGTCGAAAAATCAGCGTATGGCGCGTTGTATAATTTTTTTACCGTAGGTACCACGGGACGCCCGTGGCTTTGCGCATGAAATGGTTTTGACTTTTAAATAACCTGTAGGCTATGGATCCATAAAGGAGCTGCATGTGCGAACACAGGACTAGCATACGTCATAATAGGGTAGATACACGCGGTATACAGGATTTTTTTAAGTGAGCATGGTACACCAAATCCTAAGGATTAGGAAATGAAAGGAGTCTCTGGGCCGATTTTGATAAAAAGTTAAACTGTATAGGTAGTTGGATTTTCAAGGCTAATTAATGTATTGATTTTGAAAAAAAAAAAAACTAGTATTGCTCCATCTCATAGTGTAGCTTATAATGATAAATTTCTGGGAAGTAATGTTACATGGATAGATCATATCTTGGAATAAATATAGGCTACTTTTTATCCCAGGAAAACATAAGATTCTGCGGGAACCCGTGAGAAACCGCAGGGCGGAAGCTAGTATTTTAATATTTTTGAAGCATACCTATTACCTACTCAGTTTCAGAATAATATTTATATCTGAAAAGATTCCGACGAATTGTTAACCTCCTCCTGTTTGAAGTCGGTTAAAAAACCATTCAATACAGCATTTGGCTATCCCGTACTTGCTTGGGCCCCCTTATTTAACTCAGAAGATTGAAAAGCTAAAAATCAGAAATATTATTGCGGTTGGACATTGATGTAAATATTACAGAAAAATAGAAAGATGTTTCTGAAAAATAGAAGTAGGTGGCACAGATTTTTTAAAATATACTTTTTCACAAATTAGACATACTTTCGGATTTGTCCAACCATGCCCAGTTGAAAAAATCATTCTGTAGGTATATTGCCCTTAAATCCCTGTGTATAATACAGTCATACGAGCCCCGATGCAAAATAGTTCGTCTAGTGTGAAATTTTCTCTGTGAGATTTTTTCTACCTTCATTATTTTTGTATATCTATTAGGTTGGGGAAAAAGTCTTTTCGCATTATAGTATGTATGAACTTATAATAAAATCTCTTTGGCTATACTATTTGTATCTGGCTGGTTTAGGTATCATTAGAAAGTTAAAATTTTAAAGAACATAATTCCGAATTCAAATTAGGAAAATGTGTGATTTTCATTTGTTTTTCGTACTATCAAGATGAGTGAATCTAATGAAGAAATTCGATACATTTTAAAAATGCAACGCAAGCCGCGAAAAATATTTGCGATATTTATGGACCTAGTGCAGTGTCTGTGAGAGTAGCACAAATTTGGTTTAAGCGTTTTTAATCCGGAAATTTTGATGTCAAAGATGACTGACAACTGAAAGAAACCTAATGAACCGTGTACTCATTTGTGATTCTTTATTACGTACGACGTATTGAAAACGAACCATTTTTAAAGAAGCTGATAACTGGTGATGAAAAGTGGATCACGTACGACAAGAACGTGCGAAAATGGTCGTGGTCAAAGGCCGGTCAGGCTTCACAGACTGTGGCGAAACCCGGGTTAACTCGCAACAAGGTGATGCTGTGTGTGTGGTGGGATTGGAAGGGCATTATTCATTATGAGCTGTTACTACCAGGCAGGACCATCGATTCTGAACTCTACTGCGAACAACTGATGAGATTAAGGCAAGAAGTTGAGAGAAAGCGGCCGGGATTAATCAACAGAAGGGGTGTGGTTTTTCATCATGATAACGCTAGACCTCACACATCTTTAGCCACTCAGCAAAAAATAAGAGAGTTTGGCTGGGAGGTGTTAATGCATCCGCCGTATAGTCCTGACCTTGCACCTTCAGATTTCCACCTGTTTCGGTCTCTTCAGAATTCTTTAGGCAGTGTCAGGTTAACATCACGTGAGGACTGCCAAAACCACTTGTTGCGGTATTTTGATGTCCCAAAATTTCTATTGCAATGGTATCATATCCCCTACCTACAAGATGGCAAAAAGTTATCGAACAAAATGGTACCTACATACTTTAGTTAAATGTAAATAAACTATATTAAAAAATGATTTGAATTTTCTTAAAAAATGCGAAGAAACTTTTTCCCCAACCTATTATATAAAATATTAAGCTGTTCTGCTATCACATGTCGCGTTACTTAGGCCATTTTTTAATTATGAACGTATGAACCAATAAACTATTTTAGCTTTTTAAATTTATACATATCCTGTTTTAAATTCGAAGAAGTTATAAGCAAAATAGTTCGTCTAATTGTTAATCGATGCATAAGAGTTCGTCTATCGGTGAGTTAAATAAGATTATTCCTTCTTTGTACAATTATGTTGCATAATTTAAATTTGTAAAAGTAAGTCTGTGTCATTTGTTAAGTGAGACAGTATAAATTCTGAAAATTTCTGTTTTTTTCATTAGTTTTCAAATAACAATGGGTCGTGGCAAACCCTTATGTGAAGAGCTTCGAAAGCGAATAGTTTGTGGGGTCGATGCTGGTAAACCAGGTTACCAAATATCTAAAGACTTGATACTTCCCAGGTCTACAGTCTAATCTATCATTTAGCACATAAAAATAATAGAACGACTTTTTGTTTGAAGAAAACTGGTCGACCACGCATCACAAGTGCGGTAGAAAACAGAATCCTGAAGAAAATTATCAAAAATAATCGTCGTGCTCGAGCTGGAGAACTCACGGTGCAATGGAAGGACATGATTCACAAAGACGTCTCAGTTGATACTTGCAAAAGAGTCCTAAAAAGTATGGGTTACGGATTTTACACCGCTAAGGAGAAACCACTGTTGACTGCTGTACAAAAGAAAAAGAGGTTGAAGTTTGCTCGTGATCATTTTAATTGGACTTCCGAT
Source organism: Tethea ocularis (assembly GCA_963555595.1). Taxonomy (NCBI): domain Eukaryota; kingdom Metazoa; phylum Arthropoda; class Insecta; order Lepidoptera; family Drepanidae; genus Tethea; species Tethea ocularis. Next base: position 8,217,528 of record OY741960.1, on the reverse strand, counting down.
CAGTGGCGTAGTATCATTTAGAGTGACGAGTCTAAATTTGAAGTGACAGTCGGCGATGAAAGGAAAAAAGTGATTCGGAACAAAAATGAGGCATTTCATACTGATTGTCTCAAACGCAAAGTGAAGTTTTCGGCGTCTCTTATGATATGGGGCTGCATGTCTGCACAAGGTGTTGGTGGTATGCAGTTTGTAGGTGTTCTATCAATGCTGCAAGGTATCAAAATCTTTTGGAAGATAATTTACTGCCCTCTATTCCGTCACCTACGGATCAAGATTTCTACATTTTTCAACAGGATGGTGCTTCCTGCCGTACTGCAAGGACAACAAAGACGTGGCTACTGGCGAAAAGCATCCCTACAATCGAATGGCCATCTAACAGCCCGGACTTGTCGCTGATCGAAACCCTATGGTGGAAAATGAAAAAAGTTCTCCGTAAAAATCCATCAAGATCGAAGAGCGACTTAAAGGCTAAACTCTTGGCTGTCTGGGAGTCAATTACGCCTGAGGAGTGTGCAGCGTTGGTTGCAACCATGCCTCTTCGCATTAAAGCTGTCATTGAGAGCAAAGGCGACACAACTAAGTGGTAGACGAACTATTTTGCGCTTCGATCAATCATAACAAGATGTCAGGTCACGTACAAAATCCAAGCTAAATGCTGTCCGCGTGAACATACTTTTACAGCTTCATTTGTTTACTAACAAACGGAGAGAAATGTTTTAAAACAGTTTTATGTTCAACCTAATTACAACCATAGTACCTAGTAATAAAGTCACAAATCTTAAAAATATTATCTAATACCTACTTACGATCAATCGTCACATAAAACGAGCAAAGCAATCCTGTCACTTAAAATAAAAAGACATAAGATATAGAACATTTAGTGTGAAAACATACTTAATAAAAAAAATGTATGGTGAAATTTGACATTGACATTGGTGTTACAGTTCACTTCACGTGTCAGGGTCGTTCGGTTTTAATCCATCTTGAGGGAAATGTCAAATTATGATAGTTTAATCCATTATCGGGAGTTTAAACCTTCAAAAAGGATAGTTTAAATTAATCGATAGTTTAACTATCATTCTTTGATCAACTGCCGTTGATCTTATGAAATAATCAGAGACGAGAGATTAAACTCTCTGTCGTGGTTTAAGCTACGATTGATCTTACGGGCTTTATTCAAACTTCCATTTTGCTTACCTAAATGAATTTCCCATAAATGAGTTAAGTTTGATATACAATTGTCGTTTTGTACCGTTTAACGGCTATCTTTGTCGGTTATTTTGTAATGATTGTTATAGTGATGTATTTTGTTATTTGCGGTAACCTTAAGTTATATTTAGATTTATTATATTTTGTTACTCAAGGGTTTCTCCGCATTCTCGTGGGGGTGGAGGATGTTGAGGTTTCATATTTCGAACCATTTAAAATAGAAAAAAAGTAGTTATTGTTTTAAGACATAAGTTGACAGATAAAATAAAATTCGTAAATGAAGATCTAAAACGTGCATTCTTTATATTAAAGCCTTATCCAACCAAACAACAATTATATAGGTACCCTTAAACCGTACCATAACACTAGTATCTAATGAGAATCCAACAAAGAGACACAAAAGTAGCATTAACCATTATAACTATCCAATTTTGAAGTTCTGGTAACATTTTTTTAAAAATCATTACAATAGAAATCTACTCCATGTATCTACTGTTCTGTGAAACAAAAGTTTGTGCGTGGGTTGGCGAGCCTTGGCCAAACATTTGTAGCGGTGGTTTAAAATCGGTAATTTTGTTCAAATTTGATATTATTTGTTAGTTTATAGTAGTTTATGATACTGTTGCATAATAGGGGTTATTAACTACGAGTGTGAGTTTAAGTACCGAGCCGTAGGCGAGGTTCTTAATAGTATCACACGAGTTTTTAATACCTAATTATGTGCAGTATCATACAGTACTTTATCTAAACTCATATAAATAATGTCATTTAAAAAAAATTGAATTTCTACCAACTTTGAAAAAAAAATAATAAAAAAAAAAAAAAATAAAAAAAAATAAAAAATAATTGCTATTTCTGTGTCATTTTTGGTCAAAATGATATGTGTATTCAAAAACAATAAAATATACAGACACAATAATCATATACTTAATCAAATCCGTGTTGCCAACTCCCAAAAATTCTTACCTCTAAAGTTCAAGTTAAAAAATTTGTGACATTGTCATCGTCAAATTGAATTGATACTGATTCATTATACTATTGATAGGTCCAAAGTGTACTTTAATAGAAAAAAAGTTATTTTATAGCATTATCTTGGGAACAACAACTGTACTATAATGAATCATTATACACGGGTGTGCCTAAAGTGGCTCATTAAAGTACTGATTTTGATTTCATAATAAGAACATTACGATATGAGAGTAGATAAAAGCTTAAAATATATTTTATTCTTTATGTACTTACCGAAAGTAAGATACTCCGGCCGATAAATTGCTTTTTCGGGCATTATGTTTGCAACTTTTGAATACACACTGCGGCATTGTGAGACGTTTACATTGGCTGTGTTTCAAGCGAACTAAACAAAATAAGAGCTCAATAGTCAAGTGCGCTGTTATGTACCGAGACGTATTTTTTGCGCCGACCCGAGATCCATGATATGATTCATCGAAGATTTTGCGGGAGTGACAAGGGTAGACGAATACTTTTGCGTTATGATTTTTAGAATATTTTTAAAAAAAAATATGTTATGCAAAGTCATGAAACAAATTCAGTTATGTTAAAATAAACTTTTATCTACTCTCATATCGTAAAGTTCTAATTATGAAATCAAGAACAGTACGTTAATGAACCACTTTAAGCACACCCGTCTATAATGAAATTAAAAAATTATATTATAGTACAGTTTTCTTCCCAAGATAATGCTATAAAATAACTTTTTTTCATTAAAGTACAAGTATTTGGACAAGTCTGGCCACCTAAAATGTTTTTTGGGTTTTAATACTTCAATTACTGTCAGTCAACTTGTCAAACGAAATAATAAAGAAAAAAACATTATAAGTGGCCAGACATCAGGACTAAACAATTTAAATTTTAGATGCAAATTTACTTTGTCTGTGGTCGCGTATGCGGTAGAGATCTCAACTTAGGAGATTTTCTCCACACGGATTTGGGCGATTGGGATGATGATTAATGTTTGTTTATTTTATTGATTTTTTTGCATACATATTTTATTTTGGCCAAAAATGATAGAAAAATAGCAGTGATACTAAGGTGAAATAAACATGGATCTGAAATTGTGGAGGCGGCAATGGAAATGACGAATAATCGATACCCGTAAGTCATGAAAACCTATTACAAAATATTATCGATTTTTTTACCTTTAAATTACATTATTAGATTACTGTACATAATTAGGTATTAAAAACTCGTGTGATACTATTAAGAAACTCGCCTACGACTCGGTACTTAAACTCACACTCGTGTTTAATAACCCCTATTATGCAACAGTATCATAAACTACCTACTATAAAATGTTCCTCAAATTGTGGTTAACTTTTTATTAAACGTTCTTAATTATTTTACCAATATTTACTTTCTATATTTTACGCTTTGCACTACTTTCCATACTAGACGAACTATTTTGCATCGGGGCTCGTACAGTCTGTAATTGCAATAATATGCCAAAATATATAAAAAGTATAATACTGTCCAGGTTTTAAATTAAGGAATTGATGCTTATAATAGGATAATAATAATAGGATTGTTTATTAAATTCTGAAGTTATTAAGCACCGGTGGCCCAGTCTGTTTTATGGCTAAAACGATATGCAAAAATAGCTATTATTATTATTGGCTTTAGTTTTAACACCAAGGCAAGATAGGGCGCAGGTTTGCAATCAGTAGGTATGCGTGTTGCTTCCTATGTTATCATATACTTAAGTTGGTAATATAATCTACAGTTATCCGAGCTATTTCATAATATAGAGACCCGTTATTTGCCACATGTTACCTCAATCACAAAGTTGTTCACTTAATGTCTGCGTGCGATGCAAATGTTTATTTGAGTGCGTTATTTCAATTCTCTTCAGTGGATGTTGATGGCAGTTGTAGAACTGAGGGAGAGATGGCCTTGAGTATCTAGTAGCGCCTCTGACTGACCATATTTACTATTTGTCCATCTTATCGTACTGACCAAAGTGAAAGGAATACCACAGATAGGAATACATAACCAATCCTTAAATGCATGTTCTAAATAACTTACGATTGGATATGCTCAATACAGTATGCCATTATTTACGAGCATTTTGCTAATGACTGTGCAGTGCAAATAGTAAGTTGAAGTTTCAGAATTATGTTTAAATGTGATAAAGATCAAACAATTCGTTAATAATAGGTGATAATAGGTACATTGGTGGTTATGTATATTAAGCTGTTGTCTTTATTTAAAATCATAGTGTAAAAAATCAAAAAATATAATTCGGTTTTAATCCATCTTGTTATAGGTACCTAACAATCGAAATTTCGTCTTATGACATAATATTTACATACGTATAATTAATCAGCATATTTTTATCCGACTGCGGCGAAGCTATAAAAGGAGTTGTGAATGTGTTTGACCTGTATGTATGTAAGTATGTATGTCTGTATGTCTGTCTGTCTCAATGTTCCCTTGTAACTAGTAAACGGCTGAACCGATATTTATCTTTATTGCGCAAGTGTCAATGGATATCAACAATTTGTTGTTAAATAATTGTAAATATTGTTTAAAAATTAATTAAGTTGTAATCATATTAATAAATAAATACTAACCTATTAACAATAAAAAAAAATGACGGATTATTGGTGCCAAAATGAATGTTTTAAAAAATATCAGTTATAAGTATTTTTTTAATATACCTACTTATAATGAGTATGTTGTGTAAGTAATTTGAAGGCTTAGCCATTTGTGCACATGATCTTTTAAATAAACCAAATAATCACAACTCTTTGTAAGAGGTAAATCTCCTGCGAAGCCTTGCACAAGCTACTTCACAATAAGAACTGAAAATAAAAAAAGTCATGAATAAAACTAAAAATCCCGACCGGAAGTTCAATATTCATGAAAAACAAGAAACAAGTAAATAAACTGAAACTAATCTAGACATATATATAAAAAAACTTAGCGTACCAGGCGGGATCCATTTCACTTAGTTTCAGATTATTTACTTGTTTCTTGCTTTTCAGTGTAACACCTGTATTAAATTAATTTTGAACTTCCGCAGTCGGTTTTATTGTATTTTTTTTTAATAACTTTTTTATAATTTTTGTTTCCTTGCGGCTGACTGGTTGAAACCACGTGGCGCAAACGGTCCCAATTTTACAAAATAAGTTAATAATGTTATTTCACATTAATAACTTTTTATATTGTCAAGGCAATAAGCAGTTGCATATTTTATAGGCTTGACTTAACGTATCGAAAATATAATATGAAGGGACTGGTTCTTGACAAGTGTTATTTCATAATCTCGCAGTCGAGGTAGATACACGTGAGAATACTTGCGTGTGAATTACTATAAACGTATGCCTATTATGGTCAATTATTCGATTGACAAACGTTATTGAAAAGTCTTTGACCTTCAGCCTATCCGATTTGACGACTAGCCTTCAGATCTGACTGTTTAAGCCACATACCCGACAAGCCGACCGCACAGTGTTTTATTATGAGACCCAAAAATCGGACATGCTGTATTTTTAAAATTTTGGATAGATATCGTCATTCTAAATGCTAGTGTAAGACTCCCATCTTTCTAAGACTTATAGTTTTTGAGGAATATTTTTTTAACAATCACAATTTTTTATCCCGGTAGAAATCTGAAAAAAAGTTCATTAAAAAACTAGTTAAGTTCATTATTTAAGATTTCCATATACATAGTACATACATACCTACCAAAGGGCACTACAAAAAAAATCTTACAATCTTCAGTAAAGTTCTATTAGTTTATTATACTAAAGGATATAGTAATAATATTTGAATATATTACTTATTAATATCTTATTTTTTTAATTCTAACCATTTATAAAAAATATTTTGTATTATAATTAGTACCTGGTTGACCGAGATTTGCTTGTTTTTTTTTTTTAAAACGGCGTTTTCTAAATATGAAACCTAGCTAGATTGATTTATTTCCCCCGAACCCTCTGCAAATTTCATGAAAATCGTTGGAGCCGTTTCCGAGGTTCAGATTATATACATATATTTATGATTTTTTTAAGTGGGCGTGGTAGACCAAATCCTAAAGTATAGGGAAAAGCGAAAAATGCTGAAAGGAGTCTCGAGCCGATTTTTATAAAAACTAAAACTGTATACTTTGATTTTCAAAAATATTATTTGCCTTGTCGGGAATCGAACTCATTGACTTTGAAAAAAAAACACAGCCTGTATTATTGCTCCATCTTATAGTATCGCTTATAATGATCAATTTCTGCGAAGTAATCTCGAAATATACCATCGTGGAGTTCCTTGGGGAAAACCGGTTCCATGTACCATATTCAGACATCCAATTAATTACAAAATTCTCTCACTGTGATTGCTATTTCGGAAACGTGTATGATCTTGGATTTTTGTCTATTCGGGATGACAGGGAGGCGATGGGAGGGGTCGATGTGCTTCATTGGCGCACGTAGATAGCCAAAGGTATGGAGAGGAAACGCGGGTGATTGGCAGGTTATTACTTAAAATTCTGATAAATAATTTCATTATAAGCCATTAATTGACTAATTAGTTAGAAGTCATCTTGGACGATGTAGGAACACGTCGATATTATTTATTATTATTACAATCTATATGCTGGCTCACAGTATGCCCAAAACGCCAGGTAGGGTATTTGTCTAATAATGGATTCCTTCCCATTGTATCGTTAAATAAAAAATCCAATATTTTAGACGGACGATGCGATAGGTGCTTACTAACATTACTTTGGGTGTAACGATCGGGCGTTCCACCTAGAAGTATACGATCCCGTTAGTTTAGGTATCACGATTGCGACTAGTTTATTGGAAAGTGAGTTGCATGGATCGTGGCTAGCAGGCGCGCAGCGGCTGAGTGCGCGTGCGCCTGTGTTAGCTTCAAAAGTCGGAAGAAAATCCTAATCTGATAAAACACCGATGAAAGTAACCGATAAGTAATTATTTTACTTAGTTAATCGGAAATTGATGAGACGTTTGTTATAAATTTCTATTATACCACCACAACTAAGAACCTAGTTAGGAGACGGTTGTTATGAATGCTAATACACCACGTTTTCCCCAATTATATACTAGTACCTGGTTGACCGAGCTTTGCTAAAACGACGTTATCTAAACAAGAAACTAAACGTTATCTAAACAAAAATCTTATAATCTGAACATGCCTGATATTATTGAATGAACGATGCACGCAGGTTTTCAAGAATCCAACAAAATTTACTCAAAAATAAACTTTTTTGAAGACTCACCCACTAAAGTAAGGTGTACGGATTGCAGTACAGCTCACTCCACACAGTGCGTGTTCGGATCGCGAAATCCCGCGTTTTCACTCGCGTTCCCGGGATAAAATAAAAAGTAGGTTGTAACCGTCGGGGATAATGTAGCTCCTATTAGTGAAATATTTTTTGTGGCTGTTTGGCTCTAAAACCTGTGTGATAGATGGACACGTGAATGACAGCAATAGCGTTTGAGTCCTTCGGGTACAGAACATTAAATAGAAGTAGTACCTGGACGACCGAGCTTTGCTCGGTTTTTTTTTAAACGACTTTTTCTACGAATGAAACCTATAGCTAGATCGATTTATCGTCCCCGAAACATCCCACATACTAAATTTCATGAAAATCGTTGGAGCCGTTTCCGAGATTCAGATACAAGAATTGCTCGTTTAAAGGTATTAGATATATTAGAAAAGAAAATATTTATTTATTTATTCATTAAGAATAACCACATAAGTTTATAGATATGCGAACAAAAAGTTCTGTCGATCGTAAAGCAAATTATTACTAAAACGTTTGGACACAAATGGGGATAATAGATTTTTTTATAGGTTGATATTATGCATGTATAGATAGTAACTGACGCACATTTGCGTGGAGTTGGACAGGTGTGCGCACCGTGAGTGCCGCCGAGTACAGGTTGAGATGCAGTGGAGCCGGCACTTTCACTCTCGGGGCCGGGCGGTGACAGCAGTAGGTAGTGATCGCGGCAACAACATCGGCAATCCGCCGCAGTAGTGGTGCCGCGCCGTCGCACGCCGCTGCCGGCTGCACTGCTTGACGCTTGTAGAAATCATCGCGACCGATCGACATCCCGTACCCATGCCAATATAATATGGTCCGGTCAGCTGCGCATGAGCTGGTTTATTCGTTGCTCTGCTGAATATTCATATCGTGTTGTGAAAAAAGCGCTCATCTGGTCCCTATTTTTAGATGTTGGTTCTAAACCTCTGTTGTTTTATAAAACAATATTGTGAAGTCGTGGCTATTTCGCATTATACGTAAAAGTACTGGATTCGTGGATGTGAGTTTTGAACGAGCGGAAGATATTGTAACAATGCACTAGTTGCGTAAGTGAAAATCGATGTTGGAGGCCAAAATCAGCGACTGGGTCATACATGCCAATAAATTAACAGCATAGAGAAAGTCATAAAATTCCGATGTCCAAGTTTCAGCTTTGTGTAAATGTTTATCAAGTCAATAGTTTGATTTCCTAACTCGTGGATCCATGACTCGTGATTTAAACAACTTGTATAATTACGTGAACACTGATTCTGCATGTCGCAATATTGTGCTGCTGCTGTTACTACAGTGTTATAAGAAGCTCTGTTTTTGTTTTTATTAGTATATGACCAATCTAAATATACCATCTGTTATGTATTAACGGGAGTGTAAATTTGGACTGGGTGGATTTATTGCGCTCGAATCTGTAGTGTCAAGGTTGGCAGAGCAGAGTAAGCTGGACATCAGTCGATGTAGAGCAGACGCGCGTGAAGCTCACATGACACGACAGAGACGGGGCGACGCTTAAATAAATAATGATCTAATTGTATCGTATCTGCTATTTTTATATCTGACTGGCTGTATAGCCTGACACAAGTTTGTTTTATCAAGATTCTCTAAAAGTATTTACTATTCTTAAAATATATTTACGAAGTGAGTGAAACTTGCAACTGTATATTGCCCACTTTCGAAGATTTCTAGAGGGCCCTCCTTTACTCTAGCACTAGTAGCATCCGCGTCGTAGCAATCTCCGGTTGCTATGGAAATATTCGCGCCGCGTGACCTGACATATCAACTCAGATGTCTCTGAATCAACCGGTTAAAAGAGAATAAAAAATAATATTGTAAAAGTAAGATGCCGCATTATGACGAAAGCTTTATTCATGTCGATAATCTTAACCAACGAAGAAATAAACGAAGTTATCGAATTTATAAAAATGGATTGACTCCGCTTCGTTTAATAGAAAATACTGAAGTTTTACATGTCCTTGAAGAAAGAGGAACGTCTGTGATCAAACGTAACATAAGAAATTTTAAGCATCGCGGCAACCGACATAAACAGGACTCGCAATCTGCTTTACAATTACATAATCCTGGCAAGAGTAAGACTCCAGATATAATTATTGATCACTATCCTCGAATTTGTGTTTTTGATCCTAGTAGATATTACGATATACGAAACAATAATATCGTGCCGCTGGCTCCTTGCAAGAGTTTTGATAATTTAACTTTAAAAGGAGATGTGATAAAAAATGACGTACTCAAAGCCAAAATAAAGAATGGTACGAGTCTACAGAATTTAGTGGACGAAGAAAAATTAAAGCACTTCGTTTCTCCATTGGAAGACCCTCTACGAGTAACGCGAAGAGCTGACGCGAGAAATTCATATTCTGTCGTAGATGGCCGATGTAGGCCGACTCAGCGACGTATTTCAAGAAATACACCAGCTCCAGGTGTCGGTACCTATCGACAAATAAGCAACGATGGAATTACTGGAAAAGTCGTCTCTGGTATGATTATTTTGTAGAGACTATAATAGAATACTTTATTATCTACAGTGTATACAGGTTGAATCTTTCAAGTGGCCGTGGTAGACCAAATCCTGTAGCAGGTATAGCAAAAAATAGTGAATTTAATTGCATGTCTCAAGAATTTGATGTTAATATGACTCAACAATTTTAAGACATCAAAACAGCAAAATATGACTTAAAAACCTAAAATCTCGAAATCGTTTCAGAATCAAAATTGGTAATCTTTTACTTTACATAAATTACACATTATGTCAAGTACCCTATTCGTATTGACTCTTATTTATAAAGAGTGTCCAACGGGACCCTGTTACTAAGTCTACGCTGCCATGCCGTCAGACTCGGTACTCCTCATAAATTAATCCCATCTTTTCAACGTGATATGTTCTCTCTGAATCATACATACCCCTGATTCTAGTGCATGCAAAAATATTTTTGATCTACTCTCATATCGTAATGTTCTAATTATGAAATCAAAAGCAGTACTTTAATGACCCACTTTATGCACACCCGTGTATAATGAAATTATAATAAAATAGTAGTTTATGATACTGTTGCATAATAGGGGTTATTAAATACGAGTGTGAGTTTAAGTACCGAGCCGTAGGCGAGGTTCTTAATAGTATCACACGAGTTTTTAATGCCTAATTATGTACAGTATCATACAATACTTTATCTAAACTCATCTAATAATGTAATTTAAAGGTAAAAAAATCGATAATATTTTGTCATAGGTTTTCATGACTACGGGTATCGATTATTAGTCATTTCCATTGCCGCCTCCACAATTTCAGATACAAGTTTATTTCACCTTAGTATCACTGTAATTTTTCTGTCATTTTTGGCCAAATTATAATATGTATGCAAAAAAATCAATAAAATAAACAAACATTAATCATCATGGCGCCCAAATCCGTGTGGGGAAAAACTCCTAAGTTGAGATCTCTACCGCATACGCGACCACAGACAAAAAAAAATTGCATCTAAAATTGAAATGATACAGATTGATTCCTAATTGTTTAGTCCTGATGTCTGATGGCCACTTATAATGTTTTTTTCTTTATTATTTCGTTTGACAAGTTGACTGGCAGTAATTGAAGTATTAAAACCCAAAAAAACATTTTAAGTGGCCAGACATGTCCAAATACTTGTACTTTAATAGAAAAAAAGTTATTTTATAGCATTATCTTGGGAAGAAAACTGTACTATAATACAATTTTTTAATTTCATTATACACGGGTGTGCATAAAGTGGGTCATTAAAATACTGTTTTTGATTTCATAATAAGAACATTACGATATGGGAGTAGATAAAATATATTTTTTTCTATTAAAGTACGATTTGGACATGTCTGGCCACTTTTAATGTTTTTTGTTTTTTTATAATACTTTAATTACTGTCAGTCAACTTGTCAAACGAAATAATAAAGAAAAATATTTTCAGACAGACAGACGGACAGACGCGCGAGTGATCCTATAAGGGTTCCGTTTTTTTTTTCGGAACCCTAAAAACATTTTATGTGGCCAGACATCAGGACTAAACAATTAGCGATCAATCAGTAACTTCTTCAGCACTCGGCAACAGCAATCAGTATCAATTCAATTTTAGATGCAAATTTACTTTGTCTGTGGTCGCGTATGCGATAGAGATCTCAACTTAGGAGTTTTTCCCCACACGGATTTGGGTGCCATGATGATTAATGTTTGTTTATTTTATTGATTTTTTTGCATACATATTTTTATTGGCCAAAAATTACAGAAAAATAGTAGTGATACTAAGGAGAAATAAACTTGGATCTGAAATTCTGAAGGCATTATCAAATTATAAATCAAAGAATTAGCAACGTTTAGTACGGTTAGCAATTTTTTTTACTATCTACAGGCTTATGTTTGTCCATAATCTCACCGAACGTGTATGAAAACCTGATACATCATTTCATTGCCGTACGTATTACAAAATTGAAAGTTGGACGTATCGTGAACGTGATACCTGTCTGGGCCGTTTGTTGTGTTCTATTTCCACAAGTTCCACAACGTTGAATGTTTGTAGACACTGGAGAGATTTCCATTTATCTTCCTTGTCCGTGTCGGTCGTTGCGCTTTGTTAAGAATTGCATTTAATTAAATGCTTGATATTGTATAACAAGACGTAAGAAGTGCGGGAACTCCGCACCATTGTATGCATTGTTATCGTAATGTTAAGGCCGATGACAAAAAAGTTGTTGTTTAATGACTTCACAAACTATAATACGTTACTCGCGTCTCGTGTCGTATGTCTTATCTACTGTCATGATCTTGTATAAGAGTTAGTACCTGGTTGACCGAGCTTCGCTCGTTTTTTTTTAAAACGACATTTTCTAAAAATAAAACCTAACTAGATCGATTTATCTACGAGCGATTACCATGAATTTTCGTAGGATAAAGTAATCGTAAACGCCCAATTATAGTTTTCTTGTCGGTGAACATCGACCTTACTGTATTAAGAGTCTATGCCTACAAACTGCAGTAGAAGATCTAAGAAAAGCTCCTAGGTGGTCCCATTTTAATTTTGTTGTCTTTGAAGGAGGTTTTACTTTTTTCTTAAATGTTGATTATACGTAAAAGAGTAATAAACATCCTCACAAATACTTAGACCATCTTAGACGTATTGACTTTATTGCTTAGATCAAAAATCTGGTAGCGTATTTTTTTACTATATAAAAAATATTATTTAAATTAGGTCGTTTTTCATTTTAAATTTGCTACTGCTCCTTAACCAAACATGATATTTTCACGGTTTTTACATGAGAACAGAGGCAAGTAAGTATAGCAATAAATACTAGCTTTCGCCTTTCACCCACGATCGTCTATTTTACCCCTTATTATTTAGGGGTTGAATTTCCAAGAGTGAGTCAGGATATTTTAAGTATATGTACCTAGATGAAGCATCGCATCGGTTAAATTCGTAAAATCGATAATTCCCGAAAAGAGTGCGCCTACAAAATTACCCATGTTTATTAGTACTTTAGGTGAAAGTTATCTTTCTGCCTACGCAATAACTTGTAAATTTATATAACCAAATACATTCTTGAAATTGATGCGTAGATGTTTATACACTTATTTGCAAAATAAGTGATCACGTTTGTAAAGTATGTATTATTTGTTTATATTTTTTTTATACATTCGATATGGAGGGTACACGGCTAGAACGATGAATGTCACAAATCAAAATTAACGCCTTCGACATCCATACTTATATCCCCAGTCTCAACAGCGCCTCTTAAGTCGTCAAACGATTCGTCGCTGTCTGATGATGATGAGTCATTTATATTTTAGTAAAAAAGTTGCTTTCGCAGTTCGCTCTTGAAGGTTTTGAAAGTGATCTTTCCCAAAAACTATATTTTTAAACTCCGTGGCCTTTTGACTCATAAATTGATAAACATTAAAAATAATTTCACGACTTTGAGTATTATACAGCTTACCATGTTTAACGAAGTTATAGTGAAAATAAAATAAATAGCTGTACCATTAAATTGTCCTGAAGTGTAGGGAATAAATAACTCACGTGCATTCCCAATGCTGACTTGGGTCGAACTAACGCGGGAATATATTGTGCCAAAGCGTTGAATGGCGCGATATTGAATGATTTTTATTAGCTGAGTAAATCGGAAGTGATCGGAAATACGAGTTTTGCCGATGCGACATCTCAGTTGTGTCATACCTTATCTATTAATTCTTAAACGGCTTTGTTCTTATTATTTGATTAGCAAAGTAACGAAAGAAACGAAAGTAATTAATTTATAGCGGCAAGAATTGATTTAAACTTGAAAATAAGTTTCGCTATCATGAAATAATATTTATGTATAACTTTCGATTTTAAACTATGTTAGTAGGTATGCAGGTTTAGATGACACCTACCTCTTCGATATCTCTTATGTTATTTACATTTTGATTAGATACACTTTCGTTTTCTGGATTGCTATATAGTTTGCTACTGATTCTGAAGATGTTATCTCTATAATTCTACGCGTTTGGCTGTTGCTGATTCGGTCTGATTAGCACATATGCTGTAAATGATGTAAACACAGGACCACCCTCACTGATGTTTGTTGCATAATGCTCAATCAAATCCGCCACTATTTTTGTATTGTGTTAAATGTGATCAACGATAAATATCCCGCTAGTCGTATTTCTTTCGATTGTCTGTGTTGTCTGTCCTGCGACAGACGCAAGACAGTGGTAGCATGCTAAGCAGGATATAATATCGACGACGTGTGCTTATGATGTGATAATGTTACTGTATGACGCATTCGATAGCTTGCTTGGGAAGCGGTATGATCCGTGATGGCGGGCGTCCGCCTGTCGCGGTGCGGCTCGGTGCAGGTTTACTGGTTCAGTCGTCGCCAGTCGTCATCGCGGCTTTGGGCGCGTCCTCTTGTCGCCTTCGCGTGTATTTATAAACTCGCGCGTCATCAGTAGCTATTACATTGATAAAAGTGTTTACTAACCGACTTTACTATTGTTGATCTCTTATCTATTGCTCTCACTCAGAGGATTTTTCACGCGTCTAGCGGTAAAGTTTAAAGCATTCATGTGCCTTGCGTGCGATCTTCGCGACTCGGTTTATTAGAACGTAGTGTTTATATTCTCTTTGGTTTTTATGATTGCTAGGTCAACATCACATTATTGTTGCTCTCCCTTAATTTCTTTTATATATAATTTTACTCTGTAGGTCATATAGGTCATCGTATTGAGAAGTGTACTTGATACGTCTTAAAAGTTAAATGTGGACGAACACTTTGTCTTGCGTAAAGTACCTACCTTCAGTAATTAGGATTGCCATGAGGATACTCATTTCTATATTTTCCTTAAAGTTAACACGGTGTTTTAATGCGGTGGCATTAAATATATTTTTCATACTTACCTTAATTAATCATCTAGCACATTTTATAATTGCATATTTTTGTTTAAATTTATCACTTGTTTATTCAGTTTTTTTAAGTACAGTACTTAGACATTTGACATATAATTAATATTTTCCTCATTCGTATCATTGGTTCATACTGTTATACCTAGGCGTATGCCTACAAACTTAGTAGCTAAGTAGTGCTTGTCACAGTCAACGCCACTATTAAACATAAACGATAATTTAGTGATTTTTTTAATGTGAAATGTTACTCCCATGTTCTATAACCATCACCTTTGCTGCAGTGAATATTATGGCGGTGGTATAATAGTGATAAGTTGTAATTGTAACCAAAAAGGACGAAATCATTGCAAAAGACAAAAACAAGGTACCTATAGATAGGTATACCTGGCAAGATTTAAGATTTGTGTTTAACGTTTTCTCTCAAAGCGATATAGTATTGTTAGCGTGTAATAAATAAGTGTGGAATGTTTTACAGAAAGCGAAGCGTGCGGGGAATCAGGCTCAGGGCACCGCGGGTCGTTGCGTGGTGCCAACAAGCTGGCGAGGCGCGCACGATCTTTCAAGGACGATCTACTCGAACGCATCTCAAATATGCGCTCACCGGCGCAGCAGCACCATCCGCCGCACCTCTCATCCGCTATCAGGTCAATAACAAAACTTAATGATTAATTTATCAATGATAAGCATTTTTATATGTATTTAGGTAAGTGGAAAAAGTTTCTTTATCTTATGGTTCTAATCATGAAGTGACAATCCTCGTACCGTATAGGTAATGTTAAATAATAATCTGGATGTGGAGAGTTGTGATGAGACGCGGTAAGCCGTAATTAAATAAAAGGAAGTTCTTTTGAAAAAAAAGACCCATGAGCTGGGGTCTTGTCTGTCTGCAGGTGTTTGGCGACAGTTGCACCACCACCTGAAGGTGGTGGCCAACCTGCGCTGCGGCATCCGAGGCCACTACCAATGAGCTATTCCTCCATTTACATACGGTCGGCGTAGCTTGTGATTTAAGGAAAACTGTTTCACAGGAAAAATATAACCCAGATACAAAATTCTTTCGCATGCCATACGTTTTATGTTTATGTTACCTATATTTATCATGCCAATTAATGTTCTAGGATAAAAAAATAAAATTAAACTGGAAGTAGGTATTCCCCTTTGAGCACTTGTTTTTCTGCACTATTATTTAATTTGTATCAATATTTTAACATGGTGCTCAATGTGGAGCTAAGATAAAATTCAACTTTATTTTACTTTGAGCATCTATATTCTATTCTCTATAATAAAACAGCAATAAAAATCATAAGATCTTTTAATTTATATTTTTTTTAACTATTTTTTTTTCAGGTTGTATAATTATTTTTTGATGAATAGTAATTCAGAAGAAAAAAATATCTTAAAGCTCACCAATAGTTATAGTTATAATACATAAAGATATTTAAGATTCATTGGTTAGATAGCTCGGGGAGGTCATATCATGACTCATTAGTATTCTCATAATAAAATGGAGCATGTCCTTTGGTTAGGATAGCTGTTCTATACGTAGTAGTAATCAGTACCGGCGTTAGGGTAGGGCGCGTTAGGGCGATCGCTCAGGGCGCCAGATGTAAAGGGGCGCCAGGCCCACCTTTATTTCCGGTCGCTCATGAGCGAGTCCTGCTATCTCGAGTCTAAATAAATTCTCAAGTCTAAAGATAAAATGGCTATAATGGCTTAAAATCCCTTTTGTTGGCGGGAGAAGGGGGGGGTTATCACATCTCGCCCAGGGTGCTGGTAGAGCTAAAACCGGCACTGGTAGTAATACACCTCACTGATTAACACTTTTTCTTCAAGTACATTGTAAAACTACCTATCTTTATTATCTGGCATGTGGTTTCTTTGCCAAGTAATCTTTAAACTGTGTATTGTTTCTTATCTTTATTGATAATTTACATACATAACTGTGTTATCTTAACTGACAGAGACAAGAAAGTCGTCCCTCATTTTATTAACAGTTTTATTTCGACCGTCGCTGAATGAGCAATAATATTACACTGCTATTACTCATTCGATTTAACTTCTTACTAATCAATCACGTACCGAACGCTTAATACAGACGGTGCAACATTTGAACACAATTTGTTCATCCAAAAGTGCGTAACCGTTAGTGATGTTATTGATATAGACAATGCACTAAATGTGTCTGTGATTATGAGTCACGAGCTCGACCTGCGACTGTCGCGCTCATTAGTACATTGTCCGCTGAAATCTCATTAGTTTGGTGCGTGCAATGTTAAGTGATTACATTTTAATGTCCGAGCGCGGGCTGTCAGCGTGACTGAATCGCTTTTTATTTATTGTGCGGCTGGTGGACACTAGTTTTTATTATGGCCGATTGAGGTTGTTCGAAAGTGGTTCTCTGTGGAAAACGTTCTTAGTTTGAACGAGTGTTCTTTACGGTCCAGGCTTGGAGGCTCTAGTGTCGCACTAAATGTCGAACACTGTGCGATCGCCCGTAGGTGATTGGTTTAACAAGCGCACAAATAAACTCCACCGGAGATTTGCCAACAATGGAAAACGGTATGAGTCTGTAAATGTATCTACCTAATGTGTACACAATACATTCCGGATGTAAAGGTGCAGCGCTCTCTTGTTTTTTTAAATTCAAAGTTGAGATGAATAATACATTGTGAGTAGTAGGTAGTATAACAATATACATATAATATAGCTACAAAATTAACAATGGGCGATACAATGCGATGATACAAAATTAATTTATTGTGCTGCGTGTCCAATAGATATCGGAGGTAATAAGCACGTAGTTACTGCTTCATGTTTAGTTTGTAAGAAGGAGTAAGCGATAATTTTATGATAACAATTGCTTGATCTAAGACGTCTTGATATTTATAGCGTTTCACAGTAATGGTCTTGCTTTGATATTGTGTCATAGATAACCACTATTGAATAGATCATTGGTATGTTTACTATTTTTATCTGTTGTTTTTGTTTGGAGATGCGATGCGTCAGGTGAAGCGGGACCTCCTACTCGAATAACAAATATAGTTTAGCTTTGTATTTGTGGCAGGGTAAAGACTTGCATGCAAATCAGCTTTTTTTGCAATGCATTCCATGCAGTGACATTTTCTAGTAGAGTAGATACGTTTAACAAATTCATTAGGATCGTTAATATAAAATTCATTTATGAAATTTATTTTAAGAGTTTAGCGTCGATCGTAATTGTACCTACGTATCTACATACTAATATATATAAATCAAAAGCAAAAAAAAATTTTTTTGGTAGGTAAGGGTGATGAATCCATCAGGGCTTTCAAATTTCCCGATGACTATGACTATGAGTACCTACTCTTATGGAAACAAAAACCTACGTAACTTACCAATGTAGAAATTATGATTTGTATCGTACGCCGCGGGGCTACGTTAATGATCAACTTGTTACAACATAGACTACGGAATGTTTACTTTCTATTAGCTAACATTGTTTATGTATTTATTATTTTTACAGATCAAATTCGCCTCTTAGCCCGAAACTTCGGAACATGGGTACGAAATCCACTACAGAGGAGGGGGAAGTCACGCCAGCCAAAGAACTGGAACGACTAGTCAAAGAGGTCAGTGCAATGTCCAAGATTTCTTTTTATAATTTGTCACCGTGTGCACTCATCCGATTAATAAGTTCTTGTCACTGATACGTTGCCCCTTTACTTGCAGGTTACGTTCGGTTTAAAACATTTCTCTGATGTTATAACGAAGCGAAAATTGGAAATGCTTCCAGACAATGGCACTATCGTTTTTGAGTCAATCGCAAATATACACAAAGGTGAATGATGACAATGTTTTTTTGCTATACGGTACTTACTTATAGGTTTCATATTATGTTTCAATAGGTATACTTTATTCTTAGTACTTTGGTAAATAGTACATATTATATTAAGAGCGTGTATTTAATTAATTTTACAACAGTAATTGTTCTATAAGTGAAATAGCTTATTTTCTAATGCTCCACTTATGAATATAAAAATTTATACAAAAGTGGGATATTATCTATTTAAATTGAATAAATTGCGTCGAATTGATAGTCTATTCCTCAGTACGGATTTGCAGGAAATTATGAACATGTAGAAGTGAGAGATCTAACTTTAAATATCATTTAATTTCAGCAATAAAACCCTACTGTAGTCGATCCACGCAGCTCACGAGTGCTGTAAAAAATTTGTGTACAGCATTGGCAATGTTGATTCGGTTATGTGACGAGATAACGGCGGTGAGTTTACGCGCGGACGCGGGCAATGAGGAGCTGGATACGTCAGCGGCGGCGCTGTCCCCGGAGCACGTGAGCTCGGTGGTGAAGGGTGTGACGTCAGCGGTGGAGGAGGTGGCCGCGCTCGCGCAGCAGCACATGACGCGCCCAGCGCTGTCGCCGCGCCCCGCACTCGTCTCGCCACGGGCTTCCACGCAGAGAAACTCATTACCAGGTTGGTTATTTATTACTCTAACTAGCGACCCGCCCCGCGGTTTCCCCTCTCAAGGTGCTGGGCAAGATGTTAATTTGAGGGTGGTAGTCAGCCAGGCCGGTACTACAAAGTAGGTATCTTACCACCGTGCTATGGTTTTGCTCACGATGTTTTCCTTTACCGAAAGCTGAGCACCACTGAGCTAACATCGCCTTGTCATGTTTATAATTTGGTCTAGGTTTAGTATTATAATTAAAACAGCACTACATCTACGAACTCTTTTCAGTCATAATTCAATCAAACATTAGCCTGTACTAATGGCCGGGCCGATAGCGATCGGACTGGAAACAAATGCTAAGAACAGACTAAATTGTACCTACTTGAAGGTAATAAGTTCAACTGACAGTCGGTTGCACGGTTTATGAATACTAAGGCTCATGTAATATTGCAAATGTACCTGATAAGTATATTTTTCAGATATTCCCCTGACCCCAAAAGAACGTTCGCTACTGACGGGCGAGCCGGGCGGAGAGGGCGCCGGCGTGCGAGCCTCGCACTCCTCAGAGTCGATACTGGACGCGCCGGACTCGCCGCCACCCAAACCTGCCAGGCCCAACCGGTCAGTTCACATTTACTTTACATTTGCGACCCGCCACGCGCCCATAACTCCGGCACATAACCTATAACTATACTAAAAATAATAGTTATATCCTGGGATTCATATTATCATCTGATCCATCTATAAATTTGCACGCAATCGCATAACCGTAGATAGCGGTTTAAATTTGCTAAAACCATTATGGAATCAACCATACTTGAGAACTTTAAACTTCTTTTTGTAGTTGTAATACCTTTAAATGTTTATGTGTTTTAATATAATTATATAATTTAATTATTAACTTTCTACTGACTCTTTATGGCCTCACATATAACGCGCGAAACTGTGTAAATTAATGTTAATCACATAGACTCGGCCTCGAAATTGCCATTTTAAAAGCTCGTGCGACTATAAGCTCGCTCTTACGCATTTAATTTACGTAAACACAACAAGTGAGAGTAAAACTTGATTTACAGGAAAATCGAGTTGGCTCCACCATTGCCGCCTAAACGGAAATCAGCTAACGACAGTTTCCTGGCTCTATCCATAGACAGGTAGTTATTGACTTTCTATGAAATTGATTGCCTTTCTTGGACGGACCGGAGTCTTTCTACCCTGCAAATTGCAAATTGGTTGTCCAAAAAAACCATTACATTAATGAATAAACTGTACGTACGGTTCCTGTAATGCCTCAATCAATAAAAGTCTAGATCTATGGCTATTTATTCAATGAATTTTCAATTAGATAAGGTTAACATAACATAATTTGGTATGTCGTGACTAGCTACGGATCAATTAATTACTATGATAAATATCGATTTCTGTTATAGAAAACTTATGTATTTAATTTTCAGGTTGTCCTTACAATCACACAGTAGCGGGTCCCTGGATTCAATGCTGAACGTGTCAAATGACGAGGAGCGGAACTCACATGACACTAATAACCACGATAGTGTGTTCGCCTCGCCGCCTAGTTCAGATTTAGTTGGTGAGTTCATTGCTTTAGTTTAGATGGTCAACGACTCTTCATCGTGGTTTTATGCAACATTGAAACGATTTGAAATTCTTGCGGTTGTATTAGCTCTAATGTGGACCGTATTAAGTCGAGGAGGAGTTTTGTAATGGCTATGTTTTTTTAAGTATATTTGTAGAATCAACAGAGTTACAATGAACTATATTTTGATAAATTCAATAGTAAGCATATTACATAGTACATTATACATACACACTTCCGCATTTGTAATAAAAAAATATTATAGAATGTGTTGATAGGACAATATCTGTGTCTGAGTCATGACAATACTAAATTGAACGTTATTCCCGATGTGTCTTGTGTCACATTACGGATTTTCCCTTTTTTATTTTTGTATGTATTGAGTATGTCGTTTAATTACGATTCTCACACCAAATGTGGATACTTTTAAGGCAATGAAGGGATAATTGGTTCAGTAGTTCTCTCCCGCGACGCGTTCTTGCAGTTCTAATTGTGCCCTTGAGGCATCGAGAGGTTATAAGCAAACAAACCCACATTCTCATTCTATAATATTATATACGTGAATAAACCTATAATTTGAAGTATTTCATCCACCTGATATTTTTTCCCTCATCATCAGTCAGCCAAACATTTGTATTTATAAACTGCCACATCGGATAAGTATTTCCGGATTGCCAATTGAAATTCCGGTCTAAGTTGTTTTGAATTACAACTACCTATATGTTTACGCTGTCTAAATAAGAGACAAAATTATTGCTTTTATTGGGTAACCTCAGAGTAAACAAGTTCAAGAATAAATGCCATAGGGTCACTTTTGGGGGGTAATATAGAAATAAAAAAAAAAAAATTGCAAACTTTATTGTGTGACATATCAAATAAAGGTGCTTGTTGTGAGGATTTCAATTTTTTTTATAATCTCAAGATAAATAGTTTTGAAGTTATTTAAGGTGGAGGCTTCGGTTCCTCCTAGGCCTCCTAGGTATATTACTGACATATACGACTATTTCATGAAAATGTTACTAATATATCTTGGAGGAATATGTTGATGATTTTTTTTATTATTAATCGGTAAATATACTACCATTCTTGTCGCAAATAACATGTTGATAACTTACGACCTATAAACTGAGCTGCAATTTGCAAAAAACGTGATAAAATTTGAATTTCGCGCTCCAACTGAAGGTTTACCCTTAAGAAACCAGGCGAAAACTGACACATTAAACATTGACGTTGTGTAGTGGTGGTGTGTGACGCAGCGGCCGGGGCGGACGTATGTAGCTGTGGCGACGGCGGCGCGGGCGGCGACGGCGGCGACGCGCGCTCCTCGGTCGACTCGCACGAGTCGCACCTCACCGCACACTCGCACGCACACGCACACGCACACGCGCACTCACACTCCAACCACAACCGGTACGTACCTATCCACTTGCGTACATGTACTGTACAACCAACAAACTTGACCACTATAATGCCAGCCATAGTTCAATTAATTTGATCAAATAAACTGGTTCAGTTCGATCAAACGGTTTGATCAAATAGAAATACGTGAGTGAGTGTTTATGGCCTACAAGGCTATAAGGCTACATTTTGTGTCCAGTAACCGGAGGCCACCTGTGCCTAATGCCGGCCATAGATGTTCAAGTAAATTGATCAAACAGGCTAGTTCAAACAGTTTTATCAAATTTAATGAGTTATCTGGCATGAATTTCGTATTTCTATCAGATCAAACAGTTCTGTAATAACTGTTGAAGCCAGTCAGTTGGTAAGAACCACAAAGAGGTTTCAAAACTGATCATACATACGTACAATTTGTGACAAACTTAAATGCTCATCGGGTACAAGAAAATCCACATTAATGCTATACAGCCCTCATGTGTAGGTATAGCTAATAATGCATAATTAGACAGGGAAAGCTTTCAATTATTTCATACTCTAGTTTACCTTGCATGAACTCGCGGAGCCCAATTTCACTCTGATATATTTAATTTTGCGCTACCGTAACTAATCTTAGTTTGTTCTAGTCTCTTATTTGTTTATTTTACTTGCTCGCAGTACATTTGAATAGTACAGTATTGTCACACAGGCGTATGTCTTAGAACTTTATCACTCTTTCAAAATATCTGCTTACTTCGATTTCCCAATGCTCAGGATCTTCATATCGTCATATATGTAATGAAATTAAGTTAGTAAATCTGCAGATATTTAAGACAGGCTTGCCTTTATTCACACTGCATTTCTACTTGTTTATTCCGCTCGATTTTTGTTTTTGAAATATCCATGACTATGACTATCTTATATGTTGATCTTATTTTATTTATTTCGATCAAGATACTTCTTTGGAAGGTAATTCACTTTATATTTTTTTAAGCTTCTCCAATGAGTCTGGGTTTGTGTCGGTGGGTCACGCTGAGATGTCACAGGAACACAGTTTCACGTCTTCGTTTTCGTCTCACCTCTACTCAAGTCATTCGGATAGGTAATTTGTTTCTTTTTTATTATTTTATCATCTGTGTTATCATTTATTTGATTCTAAAACATTTTTTCTAATCCACTAATTTTTGCACAACATTTTAAGGAATTGGCTAACAAGGAATAGAAACAATAATATTATAGAATTTTAATCATTTTTGATTAACTTTTCCATTTCTACATTCAAGTTTGAACAAAATGATCCTTATTCGCTGGTTCCTAAACAGTAATATGTTTGTTATATCTTCTCGCTGTTTGATCTTCACCCATTTAGTCTTGTTCATTATTAGAGCAAAGGTATTCAGTATTATATGTATAGACAGTAGAACCACTAACTCGAAAACACGACTGCTGTAATTATAAAATTACGTATTATAATCGTTTATTTTTTTGATAGTGTAGGTTTTTTTATGCTTCCCGAGCTGACGTAAAAAAATAATAATACCACACACTTTTAAATCTGTTGAAGCATTTAGAAGTAATGATAGAAAAAAGAAATGGACAAACAGACATACATAAACGATGTAAACATTACACTCTTTTTGGGCAGTCATGTAAAAACAGGATAGTTATCGAAAATTGTTATTGAATATCTTTGCCTCAAGCTTCCTGTTATTGTTTTTGCAGTATTTTTGACAGCACAGATTCTGTGAGAGAAATGAAGTGCACACTTCAGACTTTTTCGAGCCGCATGAATGTTGTCAATATGAACAGTATAACATCACACCATTCTTCAAAGTGAGTGTCCTGTCCGTCCCATCACGCTTTTAACTTAATTATACGAGGGTTAGAATTTGGCTTACACTGTAATATTTTTAAGGTGTAATACACAGATAGCAAAAGTGGAAACTGTTACACAAATTCTAGCTCTTATTTTCATAGTTATTGTTGTACACGCTATCCTACACCGCTTAATTGTTAAACTAAATGTTTTTGCACAATTGACTGATGTAATTATCAATGTAATTTGCTTTTGTAATTCTCTTGTAGTTAAGCTACTAAATTATTTCCTAATAATTCATCATGTGCAATATTTGAAACAATCGTTAGGAATGTTGGTTAATATGGTTTGTTGCAACAGATTGGCGAGTATAACGTCAGACGAGACCGAGACGCCGCCTGAGCTGCCTGCTAAGACACGACGCAATATTCGTGCCGACGTTCAACAATTCTTTCCTAATGTCGAAATCAGGTGATTGCTTTATTATACTCGAGACACTTCCATTGACGTAATAAGATAGACGTACGCACTGACATCAGCTACCTTTTATTAAATGTCAAAACGATTTAGATTTTTTTTCTACCGCATACCGTAAAGTTTAAATAGATTTTTGTATGAAATACTGCACTGTCAATGTCAGTCGATACAACTGGACCTTAGTGGTTCAACTGGTAATTAAAAATCCCAATAAGTGGCCGGGTGCACTACACACAAAAAACGTAAAAATATACTAAACAGTTTCTAAATATCCATTCTCTTTGTTCCAGTGTTTGATCATTTATTTTTAACAACGTCAAATAGCCTGTTGCACATGTATGCTATTCGACGTATGACGTATGAGATATATATTTTTGTTGTGGAGAACTCGCAGGGACTAGTGTGATTTTTATTTACGAATGTGTTTAAATTGACTAAACTACTAACAACAAAATTATGTGTGGCAATTTAGAGAGGTGGCATATTTTGTTTATGTTGTGATTAAGGTCGCGAGAGTTCATCGATAACCGCTTACCATCAGGCAGGGCATATGCTTGTTAGCCGAGCCGACTTATTTGTATAAAAATATTTAATTTTAGTAGGGGTATAATGTATTGTTAACAATACAAGTAATGTATTGTTAACAGAGGCGGGACGGTGTGCTCGGTGCACGGCGCGGGCGAGGCGCGGCCGCACACGATGGCCGACCACCATCCGCCGCGCCCGCCGCCGCTGCCACTCAAGAAGAAACACAGTCAGTATCCATTGTTACTTATATACCTATATTGGTTACCCCACTTTACACGCCTCCAGAAGGAATTGGGTCCTTCACACATAAATCAATTATTCCGTTTTTTTGTTTAGCTTAAAATTAATATTTTTGATATGTGTTCCAAAACTTCGAAATAATGTAACGTTAGTATTGCCGACTGAAAATATTTTGTATTGTATAAATATCATGTGAATGTATACCGGCAACTGTATGCGCTGTATTCGTTCGTTGTGATTTCCGACGGATGCACTATTCATATCGCTGCCTATTCTCATGTCACAAACTACTATCCTGTTATGTAACCCTAAGAATGATGTTAATTGAATGCATTCGCTTCCCAATAAGTGTTATGTTATGTACCTACTTTCCTTCTGAGAAATCATCACTTTCTTTTCCTGGGTGCCTTGGTATATGAATGAATTGTGAATATTATTATGTGGGGCTATAATGGCATGTTTATCTGTTGTGCCGGTGCGGCGCGGCAGTGTTCCAAAGCGTCGCATACAGCGGTGAGTGGATCTATGCATGACAAGCGCTATTTTGCTGCGAACTAGTCGACACACAGAACGCAGTGTTTTATCATTATTAAAATGCAACATTTTCAATAATTGTGACATCACAGGTCCACTCCAAGAACAGACATATTGGAGATTCATTTGAAGCTTTTAGCGGTCAACAGCTTATGTCACTGATGTACATATATTTTTGCGGCATATTCATATTTCATAACGTAAACGATACTCGCATGATATGCAAACTCATTTCATTGTTATTTCCGATATTATTATTTTTTTGCAATAAATCACATCAGAATCACAAAAAAATAAAAGAATGTTAAATATTTTTTCGACAGGAATACTTTGTTAATTGCAATAGGAAATAATTTCACTATACAAGATGATGTATCTTATCATCTAGTTTTTCTTATGTACAAACCAAAAAAAATAACTTTGCCTATTATGATACACAACTAGTTTGCTGTTAACTATTTGCAAAAAGCAAGCATTCATTATGTTTGTAAATTGGCTTTCGGCGCTTAGACTTGCGTCAGTTAATAACATCGGAACTCGATTCGCGTTGTAGTTAATTATCACCTCAAATGATGAATGTACTTAGCGCTTCATTACAATCATGTTTTCTTGCTCAGTTTCATGTTAATTCGGCGTCCTAAGTTCGAGATTCGCACATGTTTCGCCTTCGCTCTTAGTGTATAGTATGACACAACTTAGATGAAGCATCGGCAAACTTCGTAAAATCGATCGTTCTCGAGAAAGAAAAGAGTGCTCCTACAACATTACTCATGTGTTAAAAAATGATCGGCGAAAATGAACTTGTTGAACGTTGAATGGCGCGATACTGAATTATTTTTATTTGTTGTGTAAATCGGAAGTGAAGTGTACGAAAACGATTCGCCGATGCTACATCTAAGTTGTGTCATACTGTACCATCTTGTTAACTAACACAAGGTGTATTGAAATTAAAGGTATTATTTTTAACCTTTCCTTGACAAGTGGGTTGAAACGGGGGCGCGAATTTTGTACTATGCATTTGTGAGTGTCCCCAAGTGGGGGCGGGTGACTCATGCGACTTTTTTACTTATTATCAGCTTTATACGGTTCAATTCCAATTGGATTCTTATTAGAATGGGTAGAGAGTGAAATAATCTTCTGATTGGTGTAGCAACATCATTTGCTTTGGTACAATTTTTTTTTAAAAATACCCGTTTTCGCCTACTCGTCTCGCGGTCAGTTGCGGTCAGTCGCGGTAAACGGCGTTAATGCTGTTTTCAAATCAATGGTTTTTATATATTTTTCAGGTATACATATGTATATTTTATTTTTAATGTAAAGTAAATATTATAAATAAGCTGGTAAAATAAATCAAACCTTGGTTCATTACGTATATTTATTTCTATAATTATATTTATTGAATATGACGTCATTTACGTAATTTTTACACTTTTCCCAACTCAACGACCTGTATAAACTAAAATGAACAAGGTAACAGTATTATTTGTATTACAATATGTAGAGTAGATCATTCTCTTCTAAGAAACATAAGTTTGAATACGATACTTGTAAACATTCAAACATTAGAAGCGATAAGGCCACTTAAGTACCGCGCGCCGATGACGTAACCACTTAGCGGTAAACGAATGTAATCCGATACCTGAGTCATAGTATACGAAAGGTATGCTTCCAAAAAATTAAATGCTTGATTTGTTGGTGGCCAGATAAGCGTTATCTGGATCATTTGAAATAAGAACCATTTTGTACAGACTTGTCTATCAGAGTAATAGCTAATTCTAAGTTTATTAAGCTATTGCAAAATCTGACCATAAATGTGAAATAATACCTATCTACAAATTTCGATGCACCTTCATTGTATGCTTTAGCGAATATTGTGATAATCGTTGTATATTTTGTTTAGTAATGGCATACATGGAGATGTTTGGTAACTGCAGCCATCCGCCGAACTCTGCGGCCGTAGCACCGCCGGACATGTTCCGACACTCTATACACACTTACAACTTAGCCAGGTAACTCAAAAAATAATAATATCCTGGGAAAATGCTGTCAGACACGGACATTTAATCCCAAACTAGGTCGAGCTTGTACTATGGAAAACCAGGTGGTAGAGTTCGCTGTCGCCTGTCAGATGGTACCTCCCATTTTCCGAGAGGTTGATTCTGTCAGCCAACAGTGTGTGCGTGTGTACGACGAGAAAGAGGAAATCATATTTTTCTGGATATAATGATAATGTTGCCTATTACCAGGGTGAGATGTCAGATGTTACACATCGTATGCGACTACTGTAAGGCCCGCTCTTATAGTGTTCCGTACCTAAAAAGGAATAAAGTCATGCGAGTCAGACTCGCATTTGTCCGGTTTTTTTTATATATTGATTTGTATAAACCACAACAAGTCTAACTTTGATAAAATTTGGTACATTATTAGCCCAATTTACTTTTCAATTAATGACTTCATAAATATTATAGATCTGTTCTAGAAGTATGTTATTAATTACAATGATAACATTCAATATTTATTTTCAGTGCCCAACATACTAGTGCCGGAGCAATTAGCGTACAGCGACATCAACAAGTGCAGCGATCGATCGCTCAATCATATACTGTGCAACACTTTGGGAACCCACCGCTAAGGTACACTATCCACTATTTTAAATTATTTTCTATTGTATGTAACAGGACAGGGCAGTCAGCAGAATAAGTATGTAATACTCTAATATTTTCTGATTTATAGTGGATCAGAAGATAGCGTGAATATAACATCGAGCACAAGTCCAATACCACCCGAGCCGCCCGCACTGCCGCCGAAAATGAGCAAGAAACAGGTGTTTAAAGATTTTATTGAATACATTTTTGGCTTTTTATTAGGGTTCCGTACTGGTGCTAACGAACCATATTACTAAGCCTCCGCTGTCAATACGCCCGTCTGTCACCGGGCTGTATCTCATAAACTATTATTTTGAGATAATAAATTATTTATACCTAACCATAGCAGGTAGGCAGTTGAAATTGTCACAGAAATAATGAAAATAAAACAATGTACAATGGTACGGAACGATTCGTGTGCGAGTCCGGCTCGCACTTGGCCGATTTTTTACTCAGACGGCAGTAGCTATGCCCTGTTTTAGCTGTTACCCTTAATATCAATTCAATTTGTTGACAAATCAGAAATCAATTATTGTTTTTTTTTACAATTCAGGTTCAAATATACTCGAGCAACGAGCTACTGCCTCCACCATCCCCGCGGCCCTCATCGCACAATAGTTCCTGCGATGAAACTATTTTCTATAAAGTGTGTATTAAAAAATAAAAATGCTTTTTTTTTATTTACATTGCTTTAAAAATACCTACTACTGGTAACTATGTTATTTGTTATTTTAGAACTCCGATGATACTTACGTAAGCACATCAACAGTCGTTCCTGGGAAATTCCCACTTGAAGACGAGTTAGAAATGCTTGTGCAACAGCCTACACCTTCTCCGGTCCCATCGCAGGTAAGGTTCAAAGTGGTTTTATAAGTTTTTAACATTATGATATGATGAACCATCAATATATTATCATCATATTCAGTTCTCAAATACTTTTTGCAATGAAGAACACGTAGCTGTTGCCCCGATAATCCAATTCCTATGCATTGGACCATTGCGGATAGGAATTTGATACACTAACAAAGCTGTTTATGATGAACATTTCTAGTCTGACCTTCAATAGACTGTTTATTTGGAAAATAAAATACTACTTTACTAGTATACGGAATAACAAATTCATCCCCCTTGGTTTCACTGAATATAATTCTCAAAACATCATGTTTGCACAAGAGCATGATCCTAAAACCGACCTGTATACCCGAGGTGTGCAAAATGGACACGATAATATTTAGTTTATTATTTTTCGAATCTATGTGAGGTTAATCGTTTTTAATTTATTTTTTAACAGAGAAGCGAAAGTAGCGCTGAACCAGTGCCTTCGATAACGGAACCTCCCGCGTCACCCGCACCTCCCGACTCCGATGACATCATTCTACAAACAGACATCAGCTCTTGGCTGGTCCTCAAAGTCCCGAGCAAGGACGGACCTGAAGTTCGAGGAGGAAATCCTGACGCTCTGATTGTACTCGCTACTAAAGCTACCAAAGGTGAGCTACCAAGTGTTATATATAATAAAAATAAAATAAATATATGGATGAGGGAAATTTTATATTATTGAAATGATATTCATAGTTCTGTAATTTATTGATAAGGTGATCATAATTAATATAATCTTAAATGATTCGGCATGATTGCATTTGGGATCTTTTTGGTACATTGTACATCTCTCTTTGTTACATCCAGCCAAATTATTTATTTGACACCAATGTTATGTTTGCTTTTATTTATCAAAAGAGTCACCTTGAAAAACCTTGAGTATCACCTTGGCTGAACATACGAATGAGAGGGCACAAGTCATACCTTTACTACTTTATATCGATTAACTACAATATTCTTGTCATCGAAAACTCTTTTCATTGCTTCTAACCTCTGAACTGTCATGCTTTCACTTTACAGAGACGGACGAGTGTAAGTGGTTGAAACATTCTATAATTTGGGGCTGAAAAAACACGCTGGTTTTATTTGATTAATGTTTTTTAAGCTTTGGCACAGTTTGCTTTTATTTAATGAAGCACTAAAGCAATGTAGACCTATCGTTAGCTTATATAAATGAAGTGAAAATATTGTTATGTATGTGTATTATAGGTATAATATATATGCAAGAACTTAATAAGCATAGGAATGAATACGCATGATTGCAAAATAATGATAAGAAATGTATTTGTAGATACTGTATTGGGCTTAGCATGAGCTTAGTAAAATTAGTGACATATTTTGAAGAGACAATGATCAATAAGAAATTAAAACTAATAATTAGCCAAGTGCATGTAGGACTATGCATACCATAGGGTTCCGTGGTACTACAAATTCAAACTATTATCTAATTTATGTTTGAATAAAATAATATATTTGTCGACTATAGCTCGTGAACTAGAAGGCTCATATAAACCGTGATAGTTTTCCTTGTAACTTTAGTCCTTTATATTATGCTGTAATTGTTAAAGAAACTGAACCATGCTTTTAGATACTCCACTTTGGGTGGTTGGATGAAAATAAAAAAAAGAGTGCCTAACTTTGCTGTCGTTATAACTGTCTATGTGTGTGCAAAATTTCCGAATGCAAAATGCAGACGCTGTGATATACTGACGGACGGACCTGAATAAACTAAAACTTGTTTGACTACGGAGCCTTATAAACTTTATAAACTTCATTTATGAATTATTATCATTCACATAATCACACCTTCAAAAATATGTTACTCGCTTATACATTCTCTGTTTCAAAAGGTAAACTATTTTGTTTTGAACACAACTGAAAACAGAAAAATAGGATCATACTGTTAAACATTGTAACTTTTTCATTTACATATACATACAGGTATACTTGTAACAATTATCTATATCTAAAGTTAATTGGGTTTATGAGATTCTGGATAATAGGTAAAATAATATGTTCTAATACATACCTCAGTGTTCAAAACGAACTAGTTTACCCAGTACGAACACGCGTATTAAGTAAATATCGGTATTTGTGCAGACTTCGCGTACCAAGAAGCGTTTCTGGCGACATATCGCACCTGGGTGTCTCCCAGCGGGCTGATCGCTCGGCTCGTGCGGCGCGCGCATCACTTCCGATCGAGGACGCACGAGCTGAGGTCAACCCTCAGTCTACTCACAAGGGTCGTTGCTGATTTGACGTACGTATAACGGGGGACTTTGAGATGACATATTTTCGAAACCTATGTTTTAGGTTTTTACTACGGGACCTAAATCAAATGTGAAACCATGAAATTCGGTTCTTTAACTGAGACGGTCGGTGTTGAAAGCGTTGGGAGCGGGTGTTTCGGTTCTATTCTATTATTTCTGGTTCTTCCATATTTGGGTTTAATCCCTCTCGATTTTAAGGGTGGCGAGTGAGGATGTTGATGAAAATAAGGTTTTCCGTTTTTAACCGACTTTAAAAAAGGAGAAGTTTCTACTGTATATTCTGACTGTATAAGTCGTTTTAGCAGTGGCCATTCTTTAACTGCATATACAAGTAAATTGATAATTCAAACTAACTGTCCTCTGACAAGACAAAGGCATGTCATTATATGAAATAGAATGATCGTCAACTGTAGATCTAATTCATTTACCGCAAAGCTATTCTTGATTTGACGATAAAGCGCGGAACATATTTGAAAAACGTTGAAATTTACGTTATGACTGGCTAAAATATTAAATATTTTGCTAGGATGTCGGATCTGGACTATTCACTGATGCAGGAAATAATGGAATTTATTTACTGGCTCGTGGACGCCGAGGAGCTGGCAATAGCAAAGGCGCTGCGTCAAATAATAGTTGACAAACAAAAACAGTTGCATTTCCAGCAAGTAAGTACTTAGTTCGTAAAAGTAATAAATAATATTAATTCGTTGTCGTCCTTATGGCTGTCGCCCTAATAGTTGTCGCCTAGCTGTTACGCCGATCGCCTACCGGGGTGTTTCGATGAGAGAGAGAGAGAGAGACGCGAGACAGCCATAAAAATTTACACTTAAGTTGTTCTTAAGTCGTCATTTGACAGTTCGATTGTATAAGATAAGGGCTTTTCAAGTTTTTATGACGTTCGACACTCCTAAATAGTTAGTGGCGTTTTAGTATTTGGCCAATAAACTTTTATGTAACTGTAACATTCCTTCACAGACTAACAGTAGATACGAGTATGCCCCAAGTGTTTCTATCCGTCGCGACACTCTCCTAGACTTCAAGGCTAACGAACTGGCGGAACAGATGACGCTTCTGGATGCGGAGCTATTCGTGTCGCTCACCACTGCAGAGGTACTCTCATGGCCGCGTGACCAGTCAGAGGAGAGCTCCCCGAATCTCACCAGGTTTACAGAGCATTTCAATAAGATGAGCTATTGGGCACGTTCTAGGATACTTGAACAGGTGACTTTTCTATATTTATGAACTAACTGGTTGTATACTCCCATATTAGTACTACACAAAGGGGATACAGTATGACACAACTTAGATGTAGCATCGGCGAATCGTTTTCGTACACTTCACTTCCGATTTACACAACAAATAAAAATAATTCAGTATCGCGCCATTCAACTTTCAACAAGATCATTTTTTAACACACGAGTAATGTTGTAGGCGCACTCTTTTCGAGAACGATCGATTTTACGAAGTTTGCCGATGCTTCATCTAAGTTGTGTCATACTATACCCATATAAAAATTACTAATATTATAAATACTTTTGTCTATCCCGAGAATGCGAGTAAAATCGAAATAATGGTATCAACAACTTTTTCGAATCATTCTAACCATTTAAGCCGATGATAGCTCAGTGGTAATGACGTCGAATGCCGAGACGAAGGTCGTGGGTTCGAATCCTACAATGAGCTTGAGCTTTCGGTGAAGTAAAACATCGCCAAGCACCGACAGCTGCACTTGAGAGCCATTTCCTTTCTAGGCTTTGTGTGCTTACCATCATAGGCCACATCATCACTGACTACTGTGAGATTGTGGTCAAACACAGGCCTATACATAGTAAAAAAAAACACAAAAATTAAAATGTCATTCTATAAAATATTCCCTCATTATAAAAATATATGTTCCTTTATTATCAGTACGCATCTACTACTACTACTAGACTACTAGAATCTAAAAATAACCGCTGTTATTGATATGACTTTACCAATTTACAGGAGGAAGTCCGCGAGCGCGAGAAATACGCGAGCAAGTTCCTGAAGGTGATGAAGGCGTTACGCAAGATGAACAACTTCAACTCTTACTTAGCGCTTGTATCTGCCCTGGACTCGCCCCCAGTGCGGCGGCTGGGGTGGCCGCGCTCCATAGTCGACACGCTACACGACTACTGCACCATCATCGACTCTTCCTCATCCTTCCGAACTTACAGGCAGGCGCTGGCCGAGACGCAACCGCCCTGTATACCTTACATGTATGTATTACGTGGTGTCGTCCTTTAAGTACATACAGACGAATCAAATTCTATAATGAGCTTGAAATTTCGTTGAAGGATAACATAGTAAGAAAACCTTAGGACGGCGGCTTACTTAACTTTTACTTTGTACTTTTTAGTCTGGCTAGCTGCTTCCCTCAGTTTTTATTCAAATTATTTTATTTTTTCAAATTAATCAGTTTATTCTAATTATATTGAACATAATTTCATTTTACTCATCTTAATACTAAAATTAATTGTTTTTTTTCAGTGGTCTAGTTCTTCAAGATCTGACGTTCGTACACATTGGTAATCCTGATCTGCTTCCCGACGGGAGTATCAACTTCACCAAGAGATGGCAACAGTATCACATAATGGAGAACATGAAGAAGTTCCACAAAGAGTGAGCACACATTTTACCTAAGTTTACGTTATATCTGTTTCTTGTAAAAAGTATAGTTTTTCAAATTTATAATAGTCATTGAATGGGTTCGTTTTCGTTCGCACCACGTCTGCCGTACCGAAAGTGCGGCACAGCACTTGCGGTCAGACTATACTCAGTCTTCATTTAGCGGTCATGTACTGATTGATTGCCTCTCATCCTCCTCCTCCCTACATAAATTTATAAAAAAATACTCCACGCCATATATTCTCTATTTTAACTTATATCTATTCTATTACAAATCTCTTGCTATAAAAAATGGCTTAATTTAGAATCATCATTTGTCATTTATATCGTCGCCTTAATTATATATTTTGTGACAGAAGACAGTACAAGTTTAAGAAGAACGAGCGCATCCAGGCGATGTTCAACGAGTTCGACGACGTGCTGAGCGAGGAGGCGATGTGGCAGATCTCGGAGAGCATCAAGCCGAGGGGCGGGCGCTCGCGGGCCACCCCCGCCCCCGCTCCCGCCCCCGCTCCAGTGTCTGCCCCTGCCCCCGCTCCTGCGCCCCCACCCGCACAAGCGCAGACCGCTGCATAACCTACAGCGCTTCTCAGCGCTATCAAAAGTACGTATTGTATGTATATATTGAAAGTATGTCTTACTATGTGCTAATACTAATATATAAATTCCGGGGCCATTTCTTCACATTATGCCATTTGATTTAAAATCAAGTAGATCTACTGACTCATTGATTTTCACAATAACTGTCGAGCAGTCTATTTGGTCCATCCAATCGTAATACCATGTAATAAGGTAGAATTTAGAATATTTAACGGATATTTTTGCTTTTTAATATATTACATCAATTTTAAGTACCTATTGAAAGGAATTTGTGATTAGCGCCTGAGAGCCCTGAGACGTATGTCAATTGATTGTATGTATTAATATGCTTTTGAAACTATTGAACTCCATCCTTATCAATAAACAACGGACATTGTAACAAAGGACAATCCACAGTTCTCTAATATTTTGAATACAAAATGAATATTATAGATAAATCTGTAGCCTGCCCTGAGTCGCTATTCACAAAATAACAACTCATAGGTGCTTAAAATTGACGTAATAAATTAAAACGTACGAAATATTCGTTAAAAATTCAATTCACTGCGGACCATCAACCTTAATAAATAACTAAAGGTTATGCAATTTTATGTGATCGATTTCTGTTTTTTTTTATAGGTAAAATTTTAAACCCAAAGAATAGAAGAAAATAAACTAACAGATTCGTTCGAAACGTGGAGGAATTGTAAGTTAAATAAATTGTGATTATCTGTCCTAAAAAGGCCTAATTAATATTAGTGTATTTATTCGTATTGTGCGATTTATCGAGTGTGTTCTATCCGAGAGCGAAGTGAACTTGGGGCGTGAGGCGGTCGAGCGACGGGTGATGTGTTACTCGCTTACGGTGAACGCTTTTCATAAACAACAATATTAATTAACGAAACGCAAAAGCCAAATATTCTCTATCAGTATTTGAATCGAGTTACTGTGTCGTCTTTTACATATCAGCATGTGACTTGCATAGTGTACTAAAGAAACGAGCGACGCCTTGCTTGGGTGTTTAGGATAATGTCCTTGATTCTTCTCGTTGTTGTATTTGCCATTGTGTCACTATCTTATATACATTATTATTAGTCCGCTTCGAAAATTAACTTTTCAAATAATACATCGAATTAGGAGAACTTTTTGAAGTTGTTAGAGGTGGTAGTCACTACTGTTTGAAATTAGTAACTTAGTCCATTGTTAAGCATTTCTAGTGTACTTATTAATTATTATAATCGGTAACACAACATTACGCGTGATTGATTACATACAGAAATGGGACTAATTTCTCATTGATATTCTAATTCAAGTCATGCCTCAGAGTAAAATCTAATCATTAATTGGGGCTTTCATAGTTATTATTACAAATTAATAAATTTTCCTGAAATGTCGTTTTACTATGAAAATAAAAATCATATTTTTATACAATAAATATTTTTTGCAACAGGATAAACGTAACAATGGATACATATCATAAACAAGTGGGTGCCAAACGATAAAGCATGGAGAAATATCTCATTTCTGTATAAAATTTGTCGTTAGATAGTACTTTTTGCTATATAGTACAAGTTTTACTGAAATGGTAAGTGCTAATAACGGGGCATCTCGCGATTTTTGTGATTATGCCCATGGTACAAAGTTGCAGCAAAGTGATATTTTGCATTTAAAGCTGGCTCTATCATTAACTGAAAGTTGTATTACTTTATTCAAATATTTACTTTATAATAAGGAAGGTATTATTGCGAATTATCTTTGGCAGATATTCTTGTATCGTACCTTTCATTATTAGGTCAACTAAAGAGCGTACATTTTGGTGTGATGGAGATCAAGCTTTATTATCTTTGATACAGCAATTTTGCTTTATAGTGAAGTACCAGCACACTGCACTAGCGCGTAATGAATTAATGTAATAAACTTCATTTACATTGATATGGATAACAAAATATAAACAATAGCTCGTTACTATTATCTCGTAACTTACGAAGACGCCAGATAAATGATGCGTCAGTGCCACTTCGCACTGAAGTTAAAGCGATATTTTTGTGCATGATCTAAAAATTCGATAAATATGTAATTTTATTTTTGATATTCAAAAACTATATTTTTCCTATAGGTTGCTTACCTGGAAGGAAGCAAACGATTTAATATAAACGTACTTTTGAGATCTATACTTGTTTATATTTATTCTTCATTATTTGTGTAATTTTACTCTACAATAAAAGTAATTTAGCTTTTGATTCAGTACTAGCTCCAAAGTGGTAGCATGGTTTTAAAATGAAACTTTGGAATATATTTAAAGTACATTCGGTTTTATAATCTCAGATTCATGTAA
Organism: Tethea ocularis; assembly: GCA_963555595.1. Classification (NCBI taxonomy): domain Eukaryota; kingdom Metazoa; phylum Arthropoda; class Insecta; order Lepidoptera; family Drepanidae; genus Tethea; species Tethea ocularis. Next base: position 8,180,234 of record OY741960.1, on the reverse strand, counting down.
ACGATAACATAGAGTAATATTATTAGTAGGACAAATACATAGTGAAATCAGCGTTTGATTTGCCTTAAGACGATTGAGTCTTCAGTGAAATAGCAATAAATTTTAATTGTTGGTAGAATCGCTGCACAACTTGTGATACTATTCATGTAGCGTGCCGCTTACTACTCAGTCTATTGACGTCCTCTATGCGTGTAGGCAATTATATTAGACGAATGTTAGCAGTAAGCGTAATTAAACCCCAATATATCGCTAAGGCCAGTCTGTATTATAAATAATATAGCTCGTGGATTTTCATTATGATCTTGGGTGTCAATATCGCCACATTTGCAGTTTCATAGTATGTTTCGAATAGCATTTCATCGAACTGACAGATTTGAATGGAGTTTCGTAATATAGCCGAACTTTAGGCGAAACAGATGTTTCTGCAAATCCGTCAGTTACTATATATTTCGCCGTAAAGTGGCGATATTAACCCCCCGTGTTATATATAAAATATGTCCTCGTACCATTGTGAACGCCGTTAGTTCATAATATATATCGCGAAATTGTAAACCGTCGAAGAATTGTGAACCGTACCATACTGCTTACAGTATAACCTATTAATTTACGATAGTCTATAATTTATCCATGTCAAAGTGAAAAACTTTGGCTGTTGTCAAAGATGTGGGGTTTAAATAGTTTATTATAAAATTATATTGATCGATTGACTTGATCTCAAATGTGCATTTACATTATTCGACTCCTAGACCGACCAATCAGGGACGATTAACGATTAAGAGTGGTAAAACGCAAAGATTGTGAACCCTGTTGGTAAGTGCTATCATTAATTAATACGTCATATTGTGGGCGCTATGATGGAGTCTCAGTTTATCAACAGTTTGTAATGTCGCGAGATATTTCGTAAACGGCGCTCACAATGATACGGTGACATAATAATATAAAATGGTAAGGCTCATTGCCTGATATACACATTCGGTAAATTTGTCTATAGGTGCATACGAAAACTAAATAATCATGATAAATAAACAAAGCAATACCGAGTGTAATGTAGTTGCAGGCGTATTATCGTAATGCATTTCCATTGATCTGGTAGACTTGTATAGTTGGAAAAGGAACTACTTCGTTCCGCGCAATAAATAACAAGACCAATATTTAGAATCTTTTACTGGAAATTATATTATGTGCTGATATTGTATTTCGTACGTAAAAATGATTCTTTGATTGGTAGTTAAGTTGGTAGAGTATATGTTACCATTTTGTTGTCTGGTATTATTATTTATTTAGTGTATTATGAAATTGTGTAACGGTTTGATATATGATTATTAATAAAATATATTATAAAGACTGCCTAAATTAATTATCCAGTATAATTGACGTGTAATTTAGTGAAATATTGTTTATGTTCTATTATATAACAGAATAAAATCTACAGTCAAGTGTTAAAACTTATATTTCTCCAATTTTAATCTTATAACATTGACGTAAGATAAAAAAAATACTTTACGCTTGACTGTACATATATTGTGAAAAACGACTTTGCCGAGCTGGCAGTTATTTATTATACGCAAGTTTATTCGTCACCATGTCGATATTTATTACACATTATGTCATAGGTATTATTATAAAGATCACATCTAGTGAACAGCGTACATATTTTTGTTGTATTAGCAAGTTCAGTATTATGTTATAGAAACGCCATAATGTATGAAATGGATAACAATATTTTTTTTTTGCTTTTATGGAATGTGACTTATTTTAAGTTTTCTATCTTACTTTAAGTAAAGATTTTTTAATATTATATCGATATCCTTTTATTGTACATTATTATTATTGAGTTATACGTAAATTTCACATTATAATCTGAATAGCATGCATGTACAGTATTTTTTTTGTGTGTCAATTTTTTTGTAATTATTTTGTAAAATAAATATAGCACGTTATTTACAACAAACTAGTTGCTTTATTTGTCTTAAATGTTCTGGCGGCTTATCTTCTACTCTAGTAAACTATTTAAACAGTGTTTTAGAAACAAGTTTACTCAATATCACCAGTAGAATCGATCCCCATAAGTTTTATAGTATCTTGCATTTTTTTCCTGTGATAGACTAATTAAAACTAAATTAAACTAAAATATTATTATATACAAACTCACTTCCTTTGTAGCAAAACTGATTTTGGCTCCGATCCTGTTGTATATAAATTAACAAATTTAATCTCACTATGTATGTATATCTCTTTCCCTTTATAGATGACAATGGCATGGATTATTTGGACAAGTTCAAAATATCTCTTGTCCTTATTCTTTATCGTTTGTATCGGTATCATTATATACTTCTCATCAGAAAAATAGAAACTATTTATTTTACGGATGACGCGATATAATCAATATTATTTATGTAGACGTAGGAGCATCAGTTCTGGAAGCAAACAGTTCTTCAATAGACCACCAGACCAGACTATAATAATAGTTGTATTAGTTCCTGAGAGGTTTGAGAGACAGTCCGGACTCGTCATGACTCCAACCTAAAACCATTATAAATTTGAAAAAATATAATTATATATTTGGTGATAAATTAGTTACAAACCCAGAATTTTATTCCGAGGCGGTGGCTCTGTCAGGACGTCCCACTCGGTACATAGTAGGTATTCCACACTACAGAACCATAATAATTCAGTCAAGGCGATCACTTTTCAGATAATACAAGTAGTGCCATTGACATCCTATCTAGTAACAAAAATAGATAAATTACACCTATTAAAATGTCCCGATGAGAGCTCGCTCAACGGGGTCCTTCAAAGATAACTCGAGTGGCGAAACATAGACTATTTAATTTCGTAACCAACATTAGTAGATTACATACCTGCCTATCTAATTAGGTGATCGATTGTCATACATTATATCCCGCTGTTAAAAATGTAACCGAGATGCTCCTGTTTAAAAAGCCGCGCCTTGGTGAAGCGCCATTCAGTATCGACAGTAGCGCTTCAGTAACCCGTCTTTCATCGAAAGTCTTACAAGTTGCCTAAACATAAAAAATGCTACCCTTATTTTTTGGAACAATTTTAATCATAAGCACAAACGCAGCTCCTATCATAGAGAGTAATAATATAGAAGAAGTCGGTGAGTATTTTTAAATTGTGGTCGTTTATGTAATACGTATCGTACGTACGTACGTATACTTTGAACTGCTCATATATATTCATATTCCCACAACGAACGCTGCAACAACGGTACATGGACTGCTTCCTGGAATATTTTATGAGAACATAATCACTTGTTGGCCTTACCTTTAAAATTAACGAAATTTCTTAATGTGTTTATTATTGTAGGTGAATATGGGAGGTATTTTGAGGGAGACATGTTATTGTCGCTCGCACAGGTACGAGCTGTATCCGAAGCCGCTGACACCAGAAATGGTTTGCGAGGTGGCGCCAAAAGATGGCCAAAACGCACCGTGATATATCACATTGAAGAGGGGGACTTCGGTATGGTACATCCATCTAATTACCTATTTAGCTGTCGATTGTATAGCAAGAACTGTCAAGATTGTAGTTTAGGATTTAGGATCAACGAGATCGATATTTAGGACTAATGTTTTGAACTAACATTAGGGTTCTTTATAATAGGGATGTTACGGCGGTTCGATTCCCATTCTGAAAAGCCGCATGATCTATGGGCATAATTCAAGATGACACCGTAGTTCCTACTTTTGTAACACGATGAGCATTTTGTAGTAGGTACCTACTTAAATTTCATGTGCGACAATGGCCGAGATTTTGTTTTTGGTCGGGGTATGTAAGTAGGTAGAACTATTATAGAATTTAACTAACATTTTATAATTCTTATTTCTGTATGTGTTATTTATTTATTATTAGGGAAATCGTAGCAATGCTATTAATATAGTTAGTATTCCTTTGTTATATGGCTTATTAAATAAAACAGATGAAAAACAAATTAACTTGATTGAGGAGGGAATGGCAGATATAGCGAATAAGTCATGTCTGAAATTTTAACTGAGAAAGGACAAAAACGAACACGCTGTAATCATACAAGTAAGTAAGCATCCGGGTCATAATGGTGACTTTAAGTTCTCTTGCATATAAAATTACTATAGCTTCCGCCCTGCGGTTTCACCCGCGTTCCCGAGGAGTCTTATGTTTTCCCGGGATAAAAAGTATCCTATGTGTTAATCTAGGTTATAAACTATCTGTGTTCCAAATTTCATCCAAATCCATTCAGTAGTTTTTGCGTGAAAGAGTAACAAACATCCATCCATACTCACAAACTTTCGCATTTATAATATTAGTAGGATCTCACTACCTATCTAGTTACAAACATTTTCTATGATACATTTTTGATAGTCTTGCTGTTTCGACGTCACAAAAATTATAACGTGACTCGAATAGACGATAAATATGGGGATTACCTAAGCCGAACCACTTTCCTGATTGTAGTTAACCAATTTGTCATTAACGTCACGTACGTATCTACGTATCAACACGGCAAAAGATGGCTAGGTTGCAGTCAGTTGTCATATTATGTCCATCATTCATTTTAAAGACTTCTGACATGTTGAAGTTCACAAATCAAGGTTATGTAATTATAATTGAAATATACCTACTCACTTGAAACATCCTGTCGATACGAAAATATTTGAAGGGTCGCATTAAACGTTATAGTCATTTTCATTCAACGAAATAGTTAATCATCAAAATAAACAAAATTTAATCACTCAGGGTTCCAGAAACGGTTGCTTCTCTAGCGTTGGGTATAGTACTTCGGATGATGATGATGATGATGACGAGCAGGTCAGTCAAGTACTGAATTTATCTAAGGGCTGCTTCAGACATGGCACAGTTGTTCACGAGATGTTGCATACCCTTGGCTTTTATCACATGCAGAGTACCTACGATAGGGATGAATATGTTCAGATCAACTGGGAGAATATTAGTGCCGGTAAGATTTCTTATACGTTAAGTCCCAGAGACTCCCTTAGAAATAAATTTAAAACTATACATATAATGACAGTGTTGTCACAGTACATAATTGTAGGTATGTTCGGAAAAACTCATAAGTTTACTAAAAATAGCGACACTGTTTAAACACTAGAAATAAGGATAAACTTGCTATAGGTACAGCTGTACCTCGCCCTAGAAAAAATAGAGACATTATTTATTTTACATGTTTTGGCGATTAATAATATTTACAATTGATCATTCAATAAAGACACTTTATTTATTTGAATTTGAATTGCTTTTATAGGGACGGAGCACAACTTTGCAAAATATAACAATGATACAGTTACGGATTTTGGAGTAGCTTATGATTATGGTAGCGTAATGCACTATCCTGAAACAGCGTTCTCAAAGAATGGAAATAAAACTATAATTCCGTTGCAGGTAAAACGTCTTTTTTATTTATTTTAGTTTTTAGGAAGTTTTTAGATTTAAAACGTCCGTCCGTCTGTTAGCAGGCTGTATCTTAAGAACCGTAATAGGTGAAAGTTGTTGAAATTTATACGAAATATACCTATATTATGTATTATTGTTGCCGATATAACAACAAATAATAAAAAATAATTTAATGGCCCCAAAATAAAATAATGTAGATACGATGTATGGAACCTTTCGTGTGCCAGTCCGTCTCGCACTTGGCCGATATTTTATATTGTACCTACTAATATACAGGTTTGCGAATGATTGAAATCTCGTCATGGTAAGTGAAAATGTGGTGGAAGGTACACAACGGATCGCAAACAAGCTTAGAAGGAAATAGGTTCACCGGTGAGTGCTGATTTTCGACTTGAGGGGACATGATAGCCAATCGTGCTATGGTTGCAAAATGTTTTCCTGCACCGAAAGCTCAGGGATAAGATTAAATCCTACGACAATAGTTGCACGACATCGCTATCACTAAGCTATCTTATACAAAGTAAGTATTTGTGGTAGAATAGTTTAGTGATAGTGATAGATAGTACCTAGGCAATAGAAATGAGATTACCAAATGCAAATATATCTTTTAAAAAAAATATTCAACAGGACAATGTGGTAATTGGACAAAGGACTGGAATGTCAGAAAGTGATATAATTAAACTGAATAAAATGTACTGTGAAGAAACGGAAGAAATTGAGGCAACGAACGCCTCCTAGTTGAACACTTTACTACACGAGCTATTGAGCTAGCTGCACGAGTATCTGAATTAAACGTTTTAAATTTATAAAGAGATATACCTACTAAAACCTTGTTACGTTTTATTTGTTATATCTTTTAAATATCTAGGTACCTACTGAGTGAATATTTTGAAACCTACTTACATCAGGTTTGTCATGTTGAACAACTTTTAACGCTCTGCAATGAAATAGGAAAAAAAAACAGAACGAGCGAGTTCGATCTTTAGTATGAAAAGCTTGAATTTTTTGTACGATTCAGACTTGGTCCCATATTACTTAATTTTGTTTGTTATACCTTCCAATCCATACTTAAACATTAAAAAATAAAATGTAAATAGTAATATAATATAATAATAAATTAATTACTTATATTATCATTCTAATGTCGATATTCACTGACTAGAAAACGGTCTGATAAGTTATGAATCGGACGTTTACTACTTATAACGTTTTCCTACGAAAATTCATGGTAAACGCCCGATTATATCTCGCTTTGAAGCATGGTGGCCAAATTAAAAGGGACCTCACACTTAGGAATAAATACCCTTTTATAGGAGATCAACGGACATAAATAACACACTGCTCATAGTTTGAAGACTGATCGTAGATTAGCACAAAAAAAGCCTTACAAACATCATAGGTACCTAATATTACAAATTCGATAAACTCAACAAATCTTCACATATTTAGGTTGTAGGTACATAAACAATACCATTACTAAATTATCATTGATATAAATTTGCGTAACAGTCATGGCCAATTTTTCTGACGACATAGTCATAGTTTCAGTCAGGGACGATAAAATAAAGAGCGCCAGCCAGTTTTTTCTACCTAGAAAATGATACAGATTTTCTGCATTTGGCAGTGGCATTGAATCGTTGTGAAACAGTTACAAGCACCGACTTTAAATAAATTCTAGGTATTGTATAACCTCTGTCAGCTAAATTACACAAATTTTGATTATTTGACCGCTCTCGTATATCTTTCAATGTTTTTGTAAGTAGGTACGTAAATGGTGTAAAGTTGTCATTCAACTAATTTAATTATTTTGTATTGAGAAAAGAGGGAATGTTTTATTTTCACCTCGAGTTTTTATATCTCCGTATAGGGTTTTAGCGAATTCTAATTTGAAAATATTATCTCTACGTTACTTCTTTTCTTCCCTAATTTCTAAATAAAAATATATTTTTATTCCATGGTTTTCCTTCAAGGTATTTACCTGGTTAATTAATTGATGTGGATTAACTATCTATTATTTAGAAGTAAGTAAGAAGGCTTCCGTACCATGGAACTTAGTAAAAAATGTAATCTCTTTCAGTTTTTTTGTGTGGTGCAAGTGAGTAGGTACCTAAGTATAGAGTTGTAGCAATGCAGTACCTTTGATTTCACAGTTACTTGGTTTCCTTGACTATTTCATTGATTCAATTACAAAAATTATAAAGTGGAGTTATTGTTGAACTGAGATGTTAAAATAAGTCGCGCGATAAATTGAGCAATGTGGTCTTGCACGAGTACCTACCTAATGTTAAGGTGGAGGTGCGGTGTCTTGCCGTCACCAAACTGGCTGTCGCAAGCAGCATCGGCGCAGTTACGGCCCAACACCTTGTGAAATGGTCGTATCCGAACCTATATTATACCTCACCCCACCCTGGCGGGATTTGTCCTATAGAATAGCCCACACCGTACTAAAGTAAAAAAACGCAGTCGATTTTATTAGCATAAATGAATATGGCAAAATATCCATAATATTTAGATACCGTTAATATGACACACTTGTTTCGAAAACGTGCGAGTTGATACATACGAGGAGATACACATGCATCTATGTACAAAAAATAAATGAGTAGTAGGTTTATAAATTAATATGGAGTGGTTAAAGTTATCTGTGATTTTCTTAATTGTATGTGTGATTCAGTGCTGGGGTGTGTCAAACGACGAACTGGAAGATTTTATGAATTTTTTAAAAAAGACTTCGCAATTGGATCAAACTATAAGAAGTAAGTTTAGCCTTCTTTTACATGTCATAGTATTTAGCTCAGTAGTGGCCCGAATACTAATGAATGATAAAGCTGAAGAGTTTGTTTGTTTCTGTGAACGCGCTAATCTCTGGATCTACCAGACGGATAAAAAAAAATATTTCACTTTATATCCCGGGAACGCGAGTGAAACTGCGGGGACATTTAGTGTTGTTATACCTATACCTAAGTCTTACCTACATAAAGGAGTTAGTACATAGGTACCTACCTACCTACAATACAATTCTTCAAAGTTATAATACGTACCTACCTTACATAACAATTTAGGTAAACGTCTATCTATTGTTAAATGGGTAATATACCTATCTACCTTTGTACCTATAATCTCACAAAACTTTAGACAATAATTATAATATTCACGTTGTCTGAGCTAACCCTGTTATTGATTTTATTTTATGTTACAACTAGCGTCCCGCCCCGTCTTCGCCCGGATTTTCTCTACTATATTATGCATGTATTATACATATAAACCTTCCTCTTGAATCACTCTATCTATTAAAAAAAACCGCATCAAAATCCGTTGCGTAGTTTTAAAGATCTAAGCATACATAGGGACAGACAGACAGCGGGCGACTTTGTTTTATACTATGTAGTGATGATGAAGTGCAAATGTTGTAGGTACAATACCTACCATAAACAATGGTGTGACGAAAACCATATGATATTACATTACAAATAAATACCTACAGAAAAAATCATTCTCAGTTATCAAACTACAGGGTAAATTATGGTTATTATTTGCAAGAAGTTATAGAACTACGTGAACTACATTACCACACATAGTTAAATAAATGGTATCAATTATTACTCCTAATAATTTAATATTAATCAAATCATCGCAAATATTGGTTTTGTTATTGGTAAAGGTTTTGTTATTGGTTAGGAATTCAAAACAGTTTAAAACTGAAATTATAATCAATATCGGAAGCCAAAGATATGGAACCCATCTCGAGTAGGTACCTGTTGTATAGAACCCCTTGTTATAGTCCACCACAATGGATAGAAATTAAATATCCAAAGAATTTTTACAAGGCCTTTTGATTATCACTCCCAAGGAATCTACCACCTATTTCTCTCACAGTCCCGTTTCATCTGTAATTAGAACTTTCCACCAACCACCTAGCAGAACCAATCTCGGTAACAATGCTCCAACCGCCAGAATTTGTTACTGAACATTATAGTTTACCATCAACTCTTCCAAATCTCGATGTGTTCTTTGACTCTCTCAACAAGTCCTACAGAAATAAAATAATCCATCGTCTATCCAGACATCCATGCTTTGATCTCTTATCGACTTGTTGTTTTTTTATATTATTTAATATTAATATTTTATTTTCTATTAGGTATATTGTGATTTTTGTTTAATTTGGGGCTTTGAATTGCATAGTTTGTTTTTCGTAAAATTATAATTTTTATATAGGTACTAAAGTTGTTATTTATACAAGCAGGCAGGCGGTTCACCTGATAGTAAGTGATTAACGTCGCCTATCGCCATTTGCAATACCAAAGTTATTACCAATGTGTTGCCGACCAGTTACAATGCCAAGAAGGCTTTTTACGAAGTATTTTCATTTATGAATGTTGTACCTATATAGGTAGGTACCTTTAATAGGCGTAAGTGTAATAACTGACTGAACCTTTTCTTTAATACTGTTTAATAATACTGTACGCTGTTGGTGTACCTAAATAAATAAACAATACCTAGGTAGGTACTTATCTAACTGTTAACTAGATTCTTTTTGCAGCTCACACAGCACCTATTACTATACGGAACTTGAGTATCTACTCAAGTTCCGTAAATAGGTGCTGTGTGTGTAATTAGGTAAGTAGGTACCTACCTACTTAGTTTTAAACTTCATAATTACTGCTTTATTACTTCAATATCTGTGCTGATGTATCTTGACGTTTTATTCATATCAAGTAGGTACCTACTTATCTAAACGACCCAATCTGCCAAACATTCGAAATTCATTAAAAATGTTATAGCCTAGGTAGGTACATATGTCTTCGAGTGAAGATGAAACAACGACAGCTAGAAAAAGTTCATGGTTAATGAAAATAATTTAAATGAGTTGGAGATCATTTCACTTTCTTTTACAAAGAATGTTAAACATTTACTTAGACAATACTTAGATATTCATAGAGGTTGTAGTTATACTTAACTAAGTAAAAACTTGGCGAAGTTATGTAAGTAAAACAATTTTTATAGTCATTGAATATCGGCGATTGAACCTTTTGACCTATAATGTCCACTTCTCGAATCGTCCACTTCCCAATATTACCTTGCCTTAAAATAGTACCTAAAAATATTAATTGTTACAGAAGGTGTAGATCCTGACGACGATTTTGATGAAGATGAGCTAGTGTCAGACCACGCATGGGAAGAAAGCGGCAAATTTGAAGGAGATCTTATTCTCAATGATCGACAGAGACGACTGATCGTACAAGACGTCGCTGAAGGCCTGTCAAGAAACGGCCTCAAGGACAGCACGAAGAGATGGCCAAACAATGAAGTAATTTACTATATTCAGAAAGAACACTTCTGTAAGTATCGCTTTCAAAAGGTTTATTGTTGGAAATGTTTTTTTATGTACTCATATTTTTTACATTAAAGCTAGTGACCAAGTGCAAGCTATACAAAGCGGCATAGACGATCTTGCGCAGGCATCTTGCATCAGGTTTCGGCCGTATAAGAAAGGAGATCGTGACGCCGTTGTTATTCAGGTAGGTTTTTGTTATATTAAATTTGTGTGCAATCATTTTTTTTTCTTAAAATATTTGTTTACGTTAATGTTCTTTTTCTTTACCTTAATTTTAGGGTAGCAGAAGAGGATGTTTCTCGCAGGTGGGATATCAGAGCGGATACCAAGTGCTGAATTTATCGGGACGTCACCCAGTAGGTCGCGGGTGCTTCCGCCACGGCACGGTGGTGCATGAATTACTGCACACCCTCGGGTTCTATCACATGCAAAGTAGTCCAGACAGAGATGACTATATCGACGTGGCTTGGGAAAATATTATCAAAGGTAAGTTAGGCAAGTAGGTACTTTTTAGGTTTTATCAAATCCATCCATCCATCCGTTGGCTAGCCTGTATGTCACCATTTTACTCGTACAAAGTGAAATTGTGAGTAGGAACAACAATTTTATGACATCATCTTGTATTTCATAAATTTATAGCGGTGATGTGACCAGGCGAGTAGGTACTACAAAGTACCTACTCTATGCCACTGCATTCGAGCTATCATCGCCTTAAATTGAGTTTAATTTAAGTGGGTCAAATAGGGAAAGGAGGGTGAAACCACGGAATCTCACTTTATGATATTTAATACGATTTTCAAGTAGGTAAAGTAGTAAGTACTCACATAGGTATACTCTACATACAGTGCTTATTCTGTGCATTGTTGTGAGTGTCTTCTGCGTTCGCTACTGTGAACATGACACAATTCGAATACAAATTAACAACATTGAATATGTAGGAAATAAATGACCCCATGTTACAAACTAAATAGCCTATTCGCATAATATAATCCCTATAACAATATATTTGGCTTGCACACACATCCTATTTTCTATTGGAATATCTACTTATTATTTTTTTCTAGCATTCATATTAATAAAAAATAATATTTACCTACAAGCTGTTAATAACTTGATATTGTTGTTTATTTCCAGCGGCAAGGCATAACTTTCGCAAATACAACTCGTTCGCCGTGTCAGACTTCGGAGTAGGTTATGACTACGATAGTGTCCTGCATTATAGCCGACGAGCTTTCTCCTCCAATGGTCAGGACACTCTCATACCAAAAAAGGTGATAACAAGTTGACGAAAATAGGCTGTTGGATATGATTGTACCTACTTATACAAAAATGTTAATAATATTATCGGATGCATGGTTTTCTTTTTGTTCCAGGGTGGAGCTGAAATTGGACAAAGATTAGGACTTTCAGACAAAGATACCCAAAAGCTCAACAAAATGTACTGCGATGCAGGATCTAACAACAACGATGCGGATGATGATTCCTCTTCGAATTCGGTGAATAAAAAGAAGAAGGCTAAAAACAAACCTTTTGATGGTCACGGGATAGGATATCATCAAGGTAAAACTGTGGTTATAAAACTGTTACCTGCACCTGAAACATATAAGTTACCGGATGTGCCGACATTTCATGTATTTGATTATTTTAGTAAAGCGCCGCAAGCCCTGTCATCGTCGGAAATTGAAGGATATCGACCTGGAAAAGAAATAACATATTCACAACATCAACCTGCAATCAAAACAATACAAACTAGTGAAACTGGAACAAGTAATGTAAATACTAACGACAACCCCAATGATATATTATCCAACAATGATAAACTTGAAGTATCAAATTTGGAAGTCAATGACACTCCTAAAAATATCAAGATATTCATAGGCGAAAATGAAAAAACAAATATTTCATCAGAAGATAGATTTGTTGATTTGAGTGATGCCTTCGATAGTTTGGCTAAAATTATTAAATCTCATGTATATCCCTCTCAAATTCCAGATTTTCGTATTTATAAATCGAATAATAATTATGATACACTTTACGACTCTCAAAAATATTTAGAAGATAGAGATACATATGAACTAAAAAAACCTGATGACGATGTCTCAAAATCCTCAGTTGAGGTCATAAGAAACCTGTATGATTTACCTGCAGTCAGAGTTTCTCAAGAAAACAAATATAATCGAGGAGATAATACGACAGAAACACATTACCAAGAAGAAAAACATAACCTTAATACAGAAAAATATGGTGATACAGAGCTGACAGAGCCGGGTCAAAGTAAACAAAATTTATTCGAAGTCGATTCATCATACAGAACTTCAACTTTTCCCAAGGCTAATCAATACAGAGAACATTCCGATTCTGCTATCCAATCAAATGCAATGCCTAAAATTCAGCATAAAAATGATTATGACAGTAGCCATCATCATCTACAACTACCAAAGATTGATGATCATTCTAAGTTAATTGATCACTATTTTTTTGATGAGGTGTGGTATAGAAAAGATATCCACAAACACAACCCAGCTGTATACGACACCAACTCATACAGTGATTCATTGAATAATTTGAAAAGTAAATCATATCTGCCAGATAATTTACCAACAGGAAACCCTTATCATTCTAACGAAAGGGGTAATGTTTTTAACTCCATGCCACCGGAAACTAATCAAAAATATTCTTTATTTGGATTCGAAGTACCATTGAACGAAGAATGGTATAAAATAGACTACTCTAAAGCAAACGACCACAGTACAGTTAAAGATTCTGCATCAAATGAAGATAATAGGTAGACATATATAAGATAATCGTAAAATGGGCTTCTTGGAATGCCTTATTTGAACACTTACATACAGAACATTTATAAGTTTGGAAATATTTCTAAGGTGAACTGTAAATAATATATGGACTGCCCAAGTTATTTCAAAATTATATTTGGTAGTAATTTTGTTGATTACGAACCCATTTCATAGCAAGTAATATTGTAGCATAGATATTAATCTAGGAATAGACAAAGAAAGGAAGGCTGCATAAAATGCAGGTTCAACAAATAGCCTTGCAAGCGAACATGACATTGATTTGTTCAGTGGCAAACACACCCTGGTTGAGACACTCTGCTGAGTTCATCAAACATTGTACCGAAGTTTTCTAAGGTCTCAGTCATGGCTCCTAATCATTTGCAAATCGAAGGTGCACATACAATAATTAAAACGCATAAGTAGTGCATGTAAGTATAGGTAGGTATATATATGTAATGTTAATTGTGTAAATGTATATTCTATTTATTATGTTGATCTACATCATCATCGATAACTTCCTCCTATCCTGACCCACTTTTAATTTTTATTATATTTTTGATTCAGCATCTCCTTAGTAGGGTAGTTGAACAATGACGTCATAGTTTCACAGCATCAAATCATCTACTCTTATTTATTTATTTATTTAGGACAACCAGTGGTTATTACAATATAAATAGTATACTGGTAATTAAAAATCATAAAAAGCATTAAATATACAACATATTTGATATTTCCACGTGTTTTTAGATATAGTATTTGGTCATTTATTTTTGACAGTATCAACTACCCTATTTATAAGATACATATATATATAGGTATCTTTGAAGACAAGGTAGGCCGTAAACTAATAAGTAGGTACTATAGTCCTACCTACGCAATTTGAAAAATAAAAGATTTTTTAGAAAAATGAAGATGGCTTTTTTATTTTATGGGACAAAAATTACTAAAAAGATAACCCCCAATATTTTTAAACTTTATGTATGTGATTGATTCATACGCACGCACAGATGAGATTTATCTAAATACCTAGTACATACCAACCTGGTTGACCAAGCTTTGCTCGATTTTCATGAAGTACATCTGCATACTAAATTTAAGTTTCAGGGGCGATAAATTGATCTAGCTAGGTTTCATTTTTAGAAAACCAATTTACCGATTTATCAAAAACCGAGCCAGGCTCGGTCAACCAGGTAGGTACAAACCACAGTATACCTAATAGACTGTACTTTAAGTTTATATGAAATAATTTGGGGAATTTAATTCTAGAAATTTTACTGGCAGCACTTTGCATTTTATGTCAAAATTGTCAAAGTTTGACGTCAAACAATTGGGAGTAATGAGTAATTTGTTATTGTGTAAGAAAGTATCGGTAAAATATTATCTACTTATTTTAGTTAATTGTCGCAGTTTGATTATGCAATAATATAGTATTAATACTTTACTTAATAAGTAGCAAGTAGCACAGTAATTGCCATGACTCCTCAGCGTCGGTGACAACGAACAGTAACAACAAAGGATATAACAACATTGCTCCTTTAATTAATGGGTTGTGCAGTGTCGTGCGTAAACCGGACGACAATGTCGTTGTTTGGTAGATATAATAGCAGCGACAGCGAGATACGAGCTAAGCTGGAAAGGAAGTTGTATATTGCAAAGGAATCTCCAGAACCAGAATTCGATCTATCAGAATGCCAGCTGAGACACGTACCGTCCGGCACATTTTCCATTTGCAAAATTTATAGGAAAGAGTACTTATATTTGCATTGTAATAATTTACAATCATTGGAAGATGGTGGACACCTGTCTGACCTATATCTCATCAAAGTCCTCAATTTGAGTTGCAATAAATTTTCCCAATTGCCTAATGATATAAGGTTTTGGGTGAACTTAACAGAGTTATATGTACAAGACAATCTTATTAAAGTGATTCCTGACAACATTCAATTCTTGCAATGCTTACAAATTTTGGATATGTCTAAGAATAGGCTTAAAAGTCTGACACCCTTGCTGGGTAAGTTAAAGAGTCTGAGAAAATTTAATATAACTGATAATAGAGATTTGATTGAACTATGCCCAGAATTGTGTTTTGCTACAAATATTATAGAGATTAAATTAGATAATGAACAGTTTATATTCCCTCCATCTGATATTGCAGCTCGAGGTACAACAGATATTATGAAATTCTTATGCAATACTATGAACATGGAATATATTTCCCCACTACCAATAGATGGTGATGCATTATCTGCACAAACTCCAAGTTCTGTACAAGATCCTTTTGCTAAATATAATACTATGACATGGGAGGAGCAAGAAGCTGCTGTAGTTGAACAAGAAAGTAAGATGCATAAAGCAGCCAAAGAGCAACGGGAACGGTTTTTGAGCGAAGTGTTGCAAGAGCAGATGGAATTAGATTCTGAAATAGCGAAAGTCCAGGAAGCTAGGGAATTAGAAAGGCAGAGGCTAATGATTGAAATACAAGAAGATGAGAAGGAAATAGAATGTTTAGTTAAAAACTTTATTGAATTTGACTATCTCAAACCTGAAGTCATACAACAACAACTTGCTTACGAACAGGCAGAACATGACCGACTACTCGAAATCACAAGACAGAATTATGATAATGTGAAAAAGTATGATGTTTTAAAAGCAATGGAAATGCTCATTGATGAAGATTGTACAATTAAACATTCCAAGAAGCATTATGAAGACTCTTTAAATAACATGAAGCAGAGTGTGCTTTTGCAAGATCTGGAGGGGTCTGAGAAAATTTCTGATTTATTAAGAGCTAAAGACAAATCACATACAGTACTAGTGGAACAGCTGCTGGAAGATCAGGACATTCAAAAGGCTATAGTTGCTTCATTAATTGAGCGAGTTGATGCAAGAAGTTGGAGCTTGAATCAGGAAATATCACTAATTTCTTCACATTTGGCTAAACTCAGTGTCATTGAACAAGAGAAAAAAAAGTTTAATATAGCTTATAATTATAATGAATTGTTACATCAAAGAGTTCATCTTGTACATTTACTAAATGATCTCTTTGATCAACAAAATATAAGAAGAAAGCAATTGGTGGAAACTTTAAGGGAAATGGAATGTGATGAAAACAAAACTACAGATTATTGGTTGAAAAACTATCAGAAGTTAGTAGATTCTGCACCCAGAACTTTATTGAATGTGGGAAAGAGTTTGGATCCAATGTTGGCAAATTATCTTTTACAAGAAGGGGTTATACATTGCTTGCCCTTTTTGGTAAAATTTTTGTTTTCTGATGAATCCATTATGAACCTATCAAGAGAGAAGTTAAAACAGAATGGTGTTTCATTGACATCAGACAGAGAAGGTATATTGAGAGCTATCAATAATTATGTAGCTGCAAAAAGTCTGAATCATAACTATGAAGCATCCCCATCAGCAGCGCCAAGTGCTCCTGCAGAACCAAATTGTACAGGAGTTGTGAACACAAGTAATGTAGAGGAATCTACATTAGATTCAGAATGTGTTATTTGCATGGATGCAAGATGTGAGGTAGTGTTTGTGCCTTGTGGGCACATGTGTTGCTGCCAGTCATGCGCTGCTCAAGATATGGAATGTTGTCCAATGTGTAGGAGTAGTATAGAAAGAACAATGAAGGTTATGATAGCTTGATAAGCATAGAGCTGACAAAACATAGGTATGAATTGATTATTTTTTTTAAATCCTGCTAATATTACAAATAAAAATGTAACTATGTTTGTTTTTTGTCTTGACATCTGAACAGCGCTAATATTTTTATGAAACTTGATATGCAGACAGGTAGCCTATAGTATAGAAAGATGCATAAGCTATGTTTTACTCTCTTAATGCTGGTGGGCAGAAACTAGTATTACAAAGAGAAAAGATTTGTATTTTTGTTTGTAATTAATAAACTCAAAAACTGTTGTACTGATTTTAAATATTATTTCACCAGTCGAATGCTATATTATTACTGAGTAACAGGCTATATTTTATTTTCAAAAAAATTAGGAATCCCTACACCTTATAAAAAAAGCCTATAAGATTCCTTAGGCCCATCGCCCACTTGCAAGTCACGCTTCATGTTTATTATACTTACAAGTGGGCAACGGCCCCTATATCATGTGGAACCTGCAATGTGTTTAACAATTGCAATTAGCTGTTATGAAATAAAGGTGTTTAAAAATAAACATTCAACAGTAATTTTTGTATGTTCCAGGGACTCAAGATACTGCAATTTCTGTAGCAGAAGAATTATGGTACCTAGTTTAAACTCAAAATAACAATTCAAGGCTGCCTACAATTTATTATACTTATGAATGGTGTAAAGTATTTTAAACAAACAATAAGCTATCATATTATTATGGCTTTTTACCCTTTAAAGCAATATAATATTGTGACTCAATATTAATAGCTTTAATTGATACATTATTCATGTATGTTTAAAACATTTAAAGCACATAAGTAATGGAAACCATAAAAGTAAATGGAACTGTTTTAAAATAAGTATTAAGTTATTCTGATTATTGAAAAAAAAGCACAAGATGCCATTATTCATTTTTTTTTAATTGCCCAGTTTTGAGGCTTGTCTATTACAGTTATCGCCGAAGTAATTAATTGCTGCCTAGTTATTTTATTAGTTGCAAACAATTTGTTGCCCTTTAAGTTATTAGTCGCCTGGAAAATAATAAGTAATTAATTATGTCAATGTTTCTTGCATATGATATGATATATCTTAGGATATATTATTATTTATGACTTCTTGAATATTGAAAATTAGTGCCCCTTTTATGGTAATTCATAATATGTTAGATATAATATGATGATTATAAAGTTTTATCAGAAGACTGGATCAGTTGAATACCTTGATTGAGGTAGGTATGAGTGTTGTAAGTATGGATAAAATTGTAAGTGTAATTTACAAAATTGAGATTTTACATTATAGTCATAGTCATATAGTCATTCATTTATTTATATACATATAGCCTCATGTATGTGTCTGTTTGTATAGCCATTCTTTAATTTTATATTTCTTCAATGGTTTCAATACTGCCATTTGTGATTTTGTTATTTCATTGATTGATTTCGTATTTGTTAATTATTTCGTATAAGTATGTAATATATAGCCTTTTTGGATCAAATTTGAATGGCTTTTGTTTAAACGCCTACTAGAAATGCTATTTTACTACCAAACAATTCGAAATACCTGACAAAAGGAGAAATGTTCACTAAATTGTGTTTTCTGAAATATTGTAGAAATTGCGATTCCATAATAGTCCAAAAGATAAACTCAAAAAATAAAGGGAAACGATTGTAATCATAGTTTGACAATAATATTTTATGGGTTCAGATTGGATGATTTGATTACACTAAAGCTAATTAGGAAAACAATATTTGGTGAACATTTATCCATTTTGGCAACCAAAAAGAATACATATATAATATTATATACAAAACGTACAATTATTCTGATGTGTGTATATTTATTTTGGAACTTAATATAGACTGGGTTTAATTTATATGGTTCATTAATTTTAATTAGTCTTAAGGTGTAAAAAATATTTTAATCAGCATTTTAAATTGTACTCAATTTGAAGTCCATACGTTAGTATAACATAACTATGTGTGTATACATAAGTAAAAAAATGTCAATCTAAAAGATTGTGCCTTCTAGGTATTTGTTGTTTGTATTTCCTCTATAAATCGTAGTGTTTTACAGTGTCGTGTCGGTCTGTGATATGATCGTGAAATAAATTGTTTTGAATTATTGCTTAATATGTATGACATGGATACGGAATTCAGACGTAACGTAATCGATACTCGATGATTGTTATCTGCATATGTTTAACCTGTGGTTTAACTAAAGAATGTTTTGATGGATTCCATATTATTAACGAAGTCTGGAAGTTACAGCTAACCCTTACCCGGGTCAAAAAGACGAAAGAACTGAGGAGTGTCGTAAAGGTCCCATAAAAAAATTATACTATTTTTATAACTAGCTGACCGCGTCGCCTTGGATCACTCGCCCGCAGTTAACATCCTTCTATGAGCTGTCAATTATAAGTAGAATTTTTCAAATCCGATTGTTAGTACTTCAAACAAACTGTTCAGTTTTATTATATTAGTATAATAGACGTTGCTACTAGCTTCCGTCCCGTAGTTTCACTTGCGTTCACCAGGGGTTTCCATAAGTGCGACCACTGTCCCATGGTTCCTTTAGGTCCATAATCCTTCAAAAGGTTTCAAGCTTCAAAAGTTTTTGTAGGATTCAAACAAGACTATACTGGCACAACTACATTCTTTAATCTTTACGTCACGGAATTTATAAAGCACTAAAAGAAATAATTTATTGATATCAAATAAGCACTCAGTGTTTTATTATTATGTCCTTCTGTTATTTGCTTTATTGAAAGCCTTTGCTTTTTTGTCATGTGCCTGCGCAAATCAGACAGATTGCCTGCCTATTATTTGTAATGTTAACTTCGCTTCAAGCCACTTATCTCACACGGGACAACTAAGAAAACTTTTTCAACTCCAAATACGTAACTACTACTACTAGATACGGAGTATTCCGTAAGTGTTCATACCGCGCTTAGGGTACTCAGTTTGTGGCGTTTCGCTTCATTCAATGAGCGTCTGATTACGCCACTGAGTCAGTCGGTGGATAGAAAATCACAAATAGTGTCTGTTTGTCATCACGGGACCGATCTAAAGTTACGTCAACGGGACAACTTCAGCGGAGTACCTTCCTAATTTGCTTTGTCAGTACAAGATTTTCCTAGCGCAGTATTTTGCAGTGTCAGAAAATTGGTACTTGCGTAACAGATGGCAACCTCATTTCAGGTTTTTAAAAAAGGTACTCTGTGGAGGTTTAGGTAGTTGCCGTTGCGTTGATATTGCCCCTGATGTAGAAGTATGTAGCTACAAAAATATTTAAGTATTAGGTACTACTTGAATATTTTTCCCTCTACGTTGCTGTTAACTAGATAATTAATTATCTATTGTAATTTGTCTGATATGCTAGGTCATGATTACACGAATATAGAATCTAGTTTTCATATGCCCGTGTTAGTTATCGATTTCAACTCAATTTACTATTTATTACTTATAAATAATGCTTTAAATATAGGTGTATAAACCTATCCAAATGATTTACAGTAAAGAATGTTGACTGCATTTAAATAAATGTTGGTATTATTAAAATACTTTATTAAAATTTATTTAAAAAGAAATGGTTCATAAATAATAATTATCACCAACCACCATTAGTATAAGTGTTTATTTTATTATACTTTGAATTAATGAAACGCATTTTAAAAAACTATGAGTTAGGTAATTGTTTGACTAAAATTTAATTTATTATGTATAAATAAAATTAATACATATGTAAATATATATATGATTCGATTTATTTGTACATATACCTATTGATTGGATGGATAGTCTATGATATCGTCTTGCCGTCTAGAAATA
The DNA here is from genome assembly GCA_963555595.1 of Tethea ocularis. Lineage (NCBI taxonomy): Eukaryota > Metazoa > Arthropoda > Insecta > Lepidoptera > Drepanidae > Tethea > Tethea ocularis. The sequence continues at coordinate 8,159,222 of OY741960.1, read as the reverse complement.
TTTCTGGAAACAACAGTTGATAAGTTTTCTATGACACAATGTGTAATCAAAGAAAACAAGGATCACGCGAATGATAATCTAAACACCGGCCAGTCACACCAAATATTGACCCTCTTCACGAGAGGCATTTTATTTACAAATTGATTGAGTGCTATCTCGCTTGTTGCATACCTAATCTATGGGACATTAAATCCTAATCCTAAAAATATTTAAAGACCAAAACAAAAGAATCACTGAAGATTTAAAAAAGATAAATCAAAGAAACAATGTGCAATAGAAATTGTGTAGCCGGATTTTGTAAGCTATCTATTTATATACCTATATATAAGTCTTCTGTCCAATGTATAACTATAACTGAATATTAATTTAATTTTCATATTGTGAAATTTCCATTTATAGAATTTTAGTGATTTAAATTATTATATTTATGCTTTTAATTATACTGAGTTTGCAATTGTAACTAAAGCTCATACCATGACTTCGGTACATGATTCTGGATTGCGTTTGCTAACAATATTTGTAAAATGTCGGCAAGTGGCTGAATAACTGATAAGTTCGAGGGCATGGCACAGTAGCCATACAGAGTTTATCGTGCATGTTTATTTTTGTGCCCTCAAAAAATATAATGATAGTAAAATTCATGGGTCCAAGAATCATGTACTGAATCGATGCTGTCTTTGTAAGTTTTCGTTACGATGTCACACATAAAGTTTGTAACCGGATAGTGGTTCTGTCAGGAAAATCCACAGTTACATACTAGGTACTCTATGTAATTGAAAAATAAAATGAATTGATGTAAAATTCAAATTCTGTAAATCTTTGTACACAGGTCAATTCAATGATTAGTAGGAACGGGCTTACCGACATCCTAAGAAGCTGTTATCAAAACTTATATAATCTTTCTTAAGGGTCTTTTCAATGTTGTTTTTCTTTTTTAACAGATTTATTGTTACATTTAAACGTATTAACTACAGGTCAGAAAATTAAATACCTAAAATACAAAAACATTATAATTTTCAAGCGAAATATATGAACTTAATTAAATAAGCACACTATGCCTAGAAGGGAACTGGCCCCCAAGGGCTTGGATTGGACACCGGTAGGTGCTTGGCGATAAATTAGAGTAGGCTACAAAGTACTAAAAAAGGTACAAAAGTGTTTAGTTAAGTTTGAAATTATTTTTGAGTTAATTTTATTTATATTTTAGATACGTGAAAATAATCGAAAACCTAACCTAAGTACGTACAAGGATGCAAAATTAACGGTTCACTTAAAAACTGATAGTTGCATAAAAACATAAGATTAATTAGGGATTTTATAGTATGTTATTGCATAAATAATAATTGGTGAAGTGCATGACGAACCATGCCTACCATAGGGTTTCGTAGAACTTACTTTAAATTCGGAAAAACAAAAATCTCGATCGCAAAGTTATGGCTTGAAATAGTCCATAATTTGTGACATTCTGGTCGACTATATTATAGTTTAAGTTTAACTAATGCAATGCCTGCCCTTGTTGAATAAAAATATTAACATTAATGCTGTTGTCTAAATTACAGACTGCTTATTATTATATATTATAATAATAATACCTTTAAACAAGCAATTCTTGTATATATAGGTATATATAATCTGAGTCTCGGAAACGGCTCCAACGATTTTCATGAAATTTAGTATACTAACATGGGGTTTCGGGGGAGAAAAATCGATCTAGCTAGGTTTCATTTCTAGAAAACGTCGTTTAAAAAAAAACGAGCATAGCTCGGTCAACCAGGTACTACTAAGTATATTATGCGAAGAAGACAGTGAGGTACCTACCCACCCACATATTATTTAAAAAAATATAAGAATCAATACAAATTCAAGTCAGTAGGGAGATATCGCAGTTTTTCCAAGTGATCCATTATTTTTGCATCTCAGTAATCATAATTTTATAATCATGTCTCCGTGAAAATACTTGCTTCAAAGATTTATGTGATATTGATGTTTGTCGTTGTATGTAATTACTTTTGGATTGTTAATTATTTCGACAAATACACAATTATAGCACGATTTATAGTTTCATTATGTAAATCCATAAATGGATTGTGAAACCTTTGCCTCTGAGATATCGTTATCTACCTTTATTTACTTTACCTAGGTATAACTGACTGCGACCCGCAGCGTTTTCGTTTAGTTAGTCACCTAAACTGATGGACTTACGACTTGAAATATGGAGAAAATATTTAGGAGGGACAAATCGGGGATCGCTGTTGACATTAAGGTGATGTCACCTCATGAAAATCTATTAGAAAACACCTTAACACTTATATGTATACCACTTACGAGTATACCTACTTGTGAAAATATCGAGTTCATTTATCAGTCAGTAACTAAAGAGGGGGGAGGGGGGGACCTAAGGTAGGTGTTACTATTAGACTTATCTGTGAACACCTTTGTTACATACGACGCCTGCTATAATAATGGAGTTTACACGCAAATAGCAATTACGGCAAAGCCTTTCATGTCAACCCTCATTCCGTTCAGAAACATGAAGGCAATTTTCTAATAAAGGTAAAGGGCTGTTTCTAAATATTTTGTGAGAAATGTTCACCGCCTGTAGGTAGGTACTTCAACACCATTGAATTGTAAAAGGAATTTCACCTAATAAAATTTTCTAATTTATGTGAGTGTTATTGGGCGTTTTGTAACAGCCTTAGCCTTCTTTAGCACCTCAGCTAAAGAAGGCTACTCGTCAATATGAACTGAAATTTCAATAAAATATACCTATCCGATAGCGACGATAGACTTGTAGATCGTTTATTGTGATCGCCCGACATCATAGGAACTTTTGTTTTTTCTATTGTCAGCGTACTTTTATGTATATCACTTTTAAATTATAGATTTACACAAAAATCACATGTACCACTATGACTTCAACGTAAAATCCGTATAAATTAGCTCATTTCAAGCAATTTATTCGTGCTGATAACGAAATGAAGGAAAATAAACGTGTAGTTTCTAGTACAGATTTTATTGAAGTAAATTTTAATTAAATGTCATAGCACATTGTACTTTCTTATTTACATTAGAGATACAAATAGGTTCTACAACACTTATTAGGTATAGGTACGGCTCCTGTTTAATAAGTTCAGTACCAGCAGCTAGCTTATTTCTAAAAGTTTGCTTGCTTGGTACCTCATTGCTATAGAATGTGCGTAACTACATAATTCTATTTTAAAAATATTCAAGCGTTACCTAAACGTCGCCGAAAAGCCTTTTGCTTACGTCAATATTTTCTATTTGTTGGGAACTTTTCTCATGGAAAGGTCTGGAGGCGGTTCTCTTAGTGTAACTGCCGAGTCAACAAAGGTAGAATAAATAATACCAACATTTTTATTCAGATCGTGTTCTGCTGAGGGCGACAACAACGCACGCTCGGTTTAGAGCACTCATGTGACTCAGGTGAGTGTACCTACCTATTTCAAATAACTATGTTTTTAAGGTTCCTATACCTATATAAGGTATAGGAAAACCCTGATGATTTATTTCATTATTAATCAGTAAACACTACCATTCTTGTCGCAAATCACATGTTGACAAACTTATAACTGAGCTGCAATTAGGAAAAAACGTAATAAAATTTGACTTTCCCGGTCCAACTGAAGCATTTTCGGAGTCTACCTGCCTCATAGTGTAAAAATAATATGTTCTCTGCGTAGATACCAAGCTACTTATCTCTCAAGTTTGTAGAATTAAAATTATGAGCTATTCATTCAATAATAGAAAAAAAACAAAACCTATAAATAAAATATTTGAGAAATTACTGAAATAGGTACCTACCCTTACAATCCAGCTTAGTTAAGCGGTACGGAAAATTAACTTTGTCACCTTCTAATGAGGGTTTTCCGTAGATACCTAAGTCCCTAGTTTTGCTGTCAAACTGTCTGTTCAAATAGCAGCCTTTCTCTACCACATACCTACCTATATTTATCATACCAAATTATATATGTCCATAAGCTGAGTTTGTTTGCTACGTTTTCACGGCTTGCCTTCTAAACCGATTTTGATATAGGTATTGCCTGCGGTGTAGCTAAGAAATCGGAGATAGATAGATGATATTTATTATCCAGAAATGTAGGTAGAACCGTGGCGCGATAGCCCGTTATTTCTGCAGCAATTTGTCCTTCGGTGATTGCTGTTTAACGTAAAATATGTTGATATAATATACTTTTATAAAACATAAGTAGGTGTCAAGTTATATAAATGTCAATCACTTCGTTGGATATGTAAACAACCGAGTACCCACCGAGGAAATTGAATCGAAGGAGCTTACGTATCAATATCAGTAATGAAACTGGAACCGGAAGCGTTTCTGTTCCGCTCGGCGCACCATGTGATGTTTATGTTTCATGTTGATATCCCATGGATGTAAATCTTTTGTAAAAATGTCAAGTTTGCATGTTTTTATCCCATTTTTATTTAAAGAGTCTTTGGTATATAGTAGGTATTAGAGGACCCGGCAGACGTTGTCCAGCCCGGAAAACAGAGATGTACAAAATACTTTTCAAAAAGTATTTAAATACAAAATGCAAATACTTTTTTAATATAGTATTTCAAATGCAAGATACAAAATACTTTTGCCTTTTGTATTTAAATACTAAATACAAAATATGTATTTTCAAAATACTTTATTGAAATAAAATACTTTATGGTAAAATTACTGCAGTCATCCATAAAAAGTCTCCTTTTCGCCTTCTAAGCTCCAAATGGCTTCAGCTATGGGCTTAGATGTGCGAATATACTCAATCAAAAACTGTACTTCCATCTCTTTTAAGACGGCCAATCCTAGTTTTCTCAGAACTTCATTGATGGTTTCTTGGACTTTCAGGATATCAATTATATATTATATTTATATTACATACTTGCCACAATGCCCACAATGACATCTTTTTTGTAGTGCTGTTTACGTACCGGTTTTTTATAAATATGTTTTTCTATTTCTGTATTTTTATTTGTCATTTATACATTTATACATTCATAATCACTTAAATACGAATCGTTAAAATAACGTATTATTGCCTACACGGCATATTGTTTAAATACAATTTGTTTTTGCATTTTTTTAAAGACATTTCGAGCGAACAACACAGAAATAATGAAATAGCTGCCAATACTGCAAAACGTAACAGTGACTTTGAGGATTGTCAAGAGGGGTCCCTCATATATTATTGGTCAGGTTTTATATGCGTTTTGTTTCATCTGTCATTTTGTGCATAGACTTTCAAAGCTGCTGCGCCATTTTTTGTTTTTACTGAATCGCGGAATGCTTTAGAAAAATGAAGCTAAGAATAAAAAAGTATTTTGTATTTTACAAACCATTTTAGAAATACAAAATACGTCTCGAATAGTATTTCAAATAAAATCCAAAATACTTTTTAAAAAAAGTACTTAAGTACAAAATCCAAAATACGTATTTTGTATTTGTATTTTAAATACAAGTATTTCAAATATGTCACAACTCTGCCGGAAAACACATGTAATACCGACAGCAGCGCCTCCTAACGAGTTTTCAAATCATCCAGGATCCCATTTAAATATACACACAACATTTCATCCAAATCGATACAGCCGTTTAGGAGGAGTTAGATAACACACACATGTACGGAAGAATTATGTAACTATGGATAATATCCACACCTATATAACTTTTCACGACCGATCACGATGAAATTTGGCACGCAGATAGCCTATGTTATGGAGAAGGACGAAGGATTCCTGTTGCTACATTACGACTTCTTCAGACATGAAGGATAAAAACAATCAAAAAAACTCATTTCATCATCCACCTAGGCATTTATAACCCAGGTGTCCTCTGATAAGGAGACTTTAGCCTCATGAATATGAAAGAGGCCGGTCTTTAATCCCATGCCCTTCACGTGGTATTTCGATAAAGTCAACAGTACCTATACCTAAGTCTTTCGGGACACGATATATTGCGGAAACTAAGCCGGGAATCACTGGGGATCTGCCTAGGCTGTAGCCTCGGCGATTGACATTATTTTGGGTACAAACTAATATATCCTTAAACTAGACGAGTTAAATTCGACATGTGCCGTCTAGAGCTAACTTATGTTCCAACATTTAAGGGTAAACATTTAAGCTTGAAAATATTTTCGTCTCAACATTATACGATAGTTATAGGGTCAAAAAGTTACTCGTTATTTTGACTACCAGTTTACTTTATCGCCTCAAAAAACTCTCTTCATTGTACAACAAACAAACTCAAGCTTCAGATAAATATGCGGTTTAAAAGTCATTAGCAAAAGAGAAGTACTAAGCAATTATACGACTAACAATGAGAATTTAATTGTTCCGAACTTTAACGGGATTTATAGGGTACCTAACAAGTAGAATACCTGTCCAGATTTTTTTATTAAGAGAGGTTATGTTTTATCATAATCATACCATAGTACACATGGCCACAGATTAAACTACATAATGCGGCACCTTATACGGTTGTAATAGGAGCTATTTTGCAACAAAAATGTGTATCTTGATCTGTGGCCGTGTGTACCTAAGTGATAATGTGGTCGGACGTGGTAAGCACATACAGCCTAGTAGGACTGGAAGGAGAGGTTGAATTTCAATGCAGCTGCCACACAGATTTGACTTCAGATTTTCAATTTGAGGTTGGTATCGAGCCCGGTGTGTCTTTCAAGGTTTTAAAGATCTTTACTTTTTCACCGTGGTATTGGCTGATTTTTTTATTCATGACTGAGATGCCGAATAATTTGTATGGGATCAAGATAGTCGGCTTCCAAATATATTTAAATCCATCCATAATAACATAGTGGTGCAAGTCATGAACAGGTAGTGCAGGGGTCTTCTATAAATCAAACTCGCATCAACCAAATGGACAATTTGCATTCTATTCTTATTCAGTAATTACCGGGCAGATGAATCAAATAGCAATCGTATTTGAATATATTTAGGCTTAGCCAACTAGAGATTACCTCTCGGTTTCTATATAACGTCGATTTGCATACAAATGAGCCTTGTTAATTCCGCTATAGAGTGTAATAGAGAATATGCGCCCTCTGTTTCTTTCAACAAAAATAGGTCAACATAACTGGGATGGGAACCTGGTTTCCTCAATGTTAAGCAAATCCTTTTAATGCAATATAATGAATAGTATATAAGATATAAAATTACATAAAACCTACAGTTAGCTACCTTTTGTATGTTACGTATGGTGTGACTTTAAAAATAACCACAGAAATAACGTTCATTTGTAATAAGTATTCTAATAAATGTTGTTCCTGTGCCATATAAATCCGTTCATTTGTTTATGCGTGGTTGAGACCCAAAAATTCTCATTTATATTATTAGTTAGATAACATACCCATCATCATATCAGCCGAAAGACATTCACTGCTGGACAAAGGCCTCCCCAAGGATCTACACGATATGGCCGGTCTTGCGCTACCCGCATCCAGCGGTTTCCCGCTACCCTTTCAAGATCGTCGCTCCACCTTGTAGGTAGACTGCCCATGCTGCGTCTTCCGGTAACATACCATCATCATAATGTAACTCGTAGAAAGCAAGAGACTTTCAGACATCCACAAAATTAGCTGATAAACTACAGTGCAGGCATATAGGTATATAAACGATGTTGCTCGCTAACAAAAATATATTCTGGAACTTGTGCGAGTTTGTTATTTCTTAATGCCTTAACGGTGTTACCAAGAAGGGGGAGATAAACAGCCCAACTACGTTTGGACTGCATCACAAGTTCTCAACGTGGAGCTAGCACGTAGTTCTAGCAGTCATTAGAACTATATGCCACCGGATAGTCAGTCAACTTCATCCATGTTGTCCACAAATCTACCAAGCTTATATACGATCCAAATGCAGGCCAAAGTCCAAGCAAGGTCCAAATACGGCCTATATACCTACTGCTGTAGTCTATTACTGCTGTTAGGACTACCACCCTAGTCCCTGTAGTTCATGTGATATGTTTAGTTTCCCTGAAAATTTTCATCAAATCGATTTGGTTGTTTAGCCTTGAAAACATAATAAACAGACATATTGATTTTATAATCAATACATACAACAATAAAAGTATTGACTCACCAACTCACTTTATGATGTAAATAAGGAATAAAGCCGGGTTTACCGAAATGTAACCCCAAAGGGAAAGCTGGTATGATTATAATATAATGTTAGTAAGGTTTTGTATCAATATCAATATCTTCTGTATCATTATCATAATTCTGAAAAAACTTGTTCATGTAGTTCGGTGGTTGACATAAGTTTTTTAGAAATTATTATTATTATTCCTTCACGTTATCACAAGTTTTATAAATGTACCTAGTCAATAAAACGATTTTAGTCCCTTAAATGAATGCGGACCGTCTTTAAAGTTGAGTTATTTATAGAAAAAGCAATTTCTTGAGGAAATTGGAAAAAACAAAATCCTCTCCAAGGAGTCGAAAGTCACGTACCTAAATTATAATAAGAAGGTACCTTAGCATTTTTTCATGGCAGATATAATGTTGTAGGATACAGTTATAAATTTAAAGTTCTTACGGAATGGGAAATTTCTTGTATTGTAATAATATTTCACGAAATAATGTGATATGCATTGAACGAGATAATGGGAATGCAATAGTACATTATTAAATTCTTCGGAAGCGATCTAAAAGCTTCGATCGTTACTCTACGTATTTACTTTAATTTCTCATAAGGAGTAGCAAATAAAAATATCATTCGCATTTCTTGGCACTTATTTGGTGTTGAAATGAGATGAGACTAGGATTTTTGGCAATATAGTAAGTACCTAACAACATTTTATTATTTTATCTGAAATTGTGAAATTATAATAATGTTGCTATAGTAGTGTATATATTAAAGGAAAAGTATCTAATCCGTCATGTATACATTACATACTCCTAAATATCTATCGGGGTATTGCGTTCGGGATATTTGTAAGGATAGCGGTATTTGGGTGGTTGTAAGTGAAGGTACTTTTGTGCGTCTTTTTTCTAATTTATGCAAAACAAAAAACTCCAATCTATTTTTTTCAATAGTTTTTTATATATTTTCTAGTAACATTATTGAATTATAATTTCCTAGGGGAAATACACAGGAATTGTGTACAATTCCTATGTTTCATTCATTTCCGGTGACATAATATATATTTAGTGCCTACGCTAGTAGGTTAGGTTACCTACCTACCTAAGTCACTTGGGTACAATGTTTTAGTTGTCAACCACCATATAACCCCACGAAACAGTGTAGAACTTTCATAGGATTAGTTCCGTTCGTGGGTTATTATTATTAAGTTTATATAACATTTATTATAGTATAGATTAAAACAGTCTTTGGATATATGAAACTCTGTATAATAATATTCCTAATAAATACACAAATAGTAGGTAGAAGTCAATTGTTACAAAAGCCAACTCTGGTATCCACAGTAAGCTTTGTACCTGCGACCACTACGATTTTGCCGATTTATTTTAAAGCTGATTTTAAAGCATCATTTATATACAGCAAAGAAGTGGACTATTATATTCTCGAGGCAGAAATAAAATAATCACGCTCATCTTGCTGTTATTGCTTCACATTTGCACTATTAAATTGAATATCCATTTTTGTTATCAATATTCATAAACAGAAAAATCGTATAGGTGCATCATGTTCATAACCAAAAATAATTTTCCTTTCTATTGCTATACGTAATAATAAAGGAAATTACCATAGTTTATAGTCGAAGTAGTTCGATCGCAACAATATTAGAGCCTGGCTACATTTTAATAGTTTTACCGACTAAAGTCAATCATTGGAGCCTCGATAATTAATTAATAGAGTTTCAGGTACATGTGTTGTTAACATTTGAGGCGATAAGGCTTCGGTCGCACAATTAGTGATATTGGTTATATGAACCTACGACACGTAAGCATTAACAAGCCTTAGAAGGTTTCACCCATGACATGAGGGAATTAATTACTAAACTAACACGATGCATGTGTTGTAATATAATAACCAATGTGTTTTGATTTGATACACTATCTGTATGTATACTTTTTCTGTGGACTACCAACCTGTATAATATAATGATATGGTAACACGCCATAAGAGTTGGTATTGCTAAACGTGTTTGGGCCACCGACTTACATAATTATGTGTACCAAATTTCAATTCAATTCATTCCAGTCCAGTATTTTCGGACAGACAGACAGACACACGAGTGATCCTATAAGGGTTCGGTTTTTTTCTTTTGAATTTCGGAACCGTAAAAAAAGTATTTTGATGAATTTTGGCAAACAGGTAGCCTGGATCACGGAGATAGACACATATTATCCCAAAACCTCGAGTAGAACCGCGGGTAACAGCTAGTGTATGCAGAACCTATGTGTACGAATGTTGTTAGTTTTTTATTGCAGCTATGTCCGAAGCAATCGGAATATTACTTCTCTTTGATGTTGCCTCCAATTTACCAATGGTCGAATATCAAACAGTTTTTTTTATTACGAATTCAGAGTGCTCTGATGCCAGTTCTGATTCTGTATACGGTGGTAAAATATTGTAGGTCCGTTTCACTATTATTATGATGTCTTTGAAATCACCTTTACTAACCTACATGGTGGTAGGTATCGATTTGTTTAATTACAATATAATATGTATTAATGTAATTTGGAATGAAAAATGATAAGGCCGAGGAAGACTAGAATTATATATTATTTTTGTGTTGGTCGCATAGTACCTATAAGAAAAATAAGGATTTTCTTACATAGTACTTCGTCTATCCGTGTTCATATACTAGAGTACTAAAGTATGTACCTACCAAGTAAGTATTTATTAAGTACAATTACGTATACTTACAAGATTACAATACTAATCGGGAACTTACGCTAAAAAGGATTCTTTTTCAATTATATTATCCCTCTTAGATTATAGCAGTATCATCAACTTAATTTTAATTGAAATTTCCTCCAAGTAAAATAATTCTCGGTTTCAAATTTTCTAAACCACATTAAATGGGCAGGAAATTAAGGGTTTAAATGTGAGAAATTAATCATTTCTATTCCAAATTGGAAATAATTTGTTACTGCTAGGTAGGTACGCTTTTCAGTGACTACTTAAGTGTTTTTTGTTTGTTTTGTATACTTGAAAAAAAAAAAATACAAAATAATAGCTATCAGACACACACCACCCTAGATTATTTACTAAAATAATTTTATTCATCTGAATATATAAAAGGACAACGGGACTGACTGACTATCAATGCACACGGCACAGCTCAAACGGATCCGGCTGAAATTCGGTATACCTATAGATGGGTATTATGGTTTTTTTTTTATAGGTATATTTTGTAATTCATACCTAACTTCTATGAATTACAAAATATACCTACGGTCCAAAGCGCTTGTAGTTTGTTGTCATATTATAGGTTAAGTGGTGACCGACCACTTTGATGGGTCAATTACACGCACAAGTTTTGGGTTAAGTATGTGTTTGAGAACTTTAACGGACCACGCAATTTTACGTTTAAACTTTTATTATTTTAGCTTACGTTTTGAAATAATTAATTTTTACTTTAGTAGCTCACCTCACCTTACCTATTTGGTAAAAAAAATGCAGACAACCTTCCAATGCTGCTCCCAATTTGTATCTACGAAATTCGCCGATTATTGAGCGTAGGTAAGTCCCTAAGGATAAGACACGTGCGTAGATGACCTAAATAATAAACCATCATGTAGGTAGCACGTATATGGTTCTCATCACAGCACCAAATAACTTTATTAAACAAGCAAGAACACAGAGTCTCTAAGCAGTAAACATTCTTGAAGGATATATGTATTTTGTTTTATTCAGAGGTGATATAATATTTTTCTACTCAATTGCGTCGGAATACCGTGGAGCCCTTGAGGTTAAGTTACTTTGATCGCATTCTCGTCCGTCGTTACATTTTATGAAGGCACCTAACCGATAATAAAGTATTTGCCGCTCCTGTGTCCGTTTCTATATATTTTTATTCGTTGACCTCGCATTTGCCCTGGTGTTTTTCCTTAATCGGAAAGTGAGTGACAAATGCTTTTAACCGAGCTCCAATTTCGGAAAGTAGCTGGTCGATCAGCGGTAGGAAAACCATCAAAGGATTTAGATGAGATATTTGGCATACAGTTGAGTTGAGTTTCGTATTTGGATGAAATCGATCGTGTGCCATTTTGGCTTCCCTAATTACATAAGATTCCTTTAATTTTTATTAATTATAATGTAGGTATAACTAGTGCATATGTCATAGTAGTGAGAATAATGAGACATTTAGGGCGCGTCCCATAGGCTAACAGTTAGTGGCAGACTATCCGCCGACGGACTCTGAGCGGTTTCAGCGGCGTTACTGTCGCTGACTCAATGCCCGTATATACCAATTCTATAATCTGCAAATGTTAGTTAGATAAATATCGTCTGTTCAAAGAGGTTTCATTTCGTCTCCTTGAGGCCTCTCGTGACAAGATGGCTTTCACATACTTTACTCAAAGATTTTCCATTAGGTACCTATACCATTCAGCGTAGCAATGCTGTCTGTATTCTTGGCAGGATACCGCGGGGCAGAAAATTGACATACCTATACTTATTCTATTCGTAAATATTTTAATTTGATTTTATTAGATTTTGATAGTTTTAGTTTAGTATTAGTTGCAGGGAATATTCATACTTACGTAAAAGCCGAATAATAAATTATATTTGTTTTGAGGTTTCCTTTATGGGATGGGATTCATGCAATACCAACTCAATGAATATTTGTAGAATTTATCAGTAATTTAAAACATGTTAAACACGTAAAACATAACCAACAATAAATAATAAATCTTAGGACTTTATAGCACTCTAGGGACAAACAGGGCTTTGAACGGGACATGTCCAAATTTATGGGGACGCATTGCTGTCCTAATTTAGGGTCATCTATTCTATTGGTGAGTTAGGTCATTCCCATGCGACCAAACTGCTACTGTTTATTATTAGACTGTTGGTACATGTTTTAATAAAAAAGCAAACATAATGAAGCATTATCTTTCTTATTGACACATTATACGAGACTCCTATAATATCAATATTTTCCTCAAAAGTATCGTTCAAAATGCAACCTCGTTTTCTATATAATGTATATAATAGCTGCAAGATTAGACCCATATTACATAAATATAAATTAAAGAGTAAATATTCCGATAAAAATAGAAACATCTATTTGTTAGTGTTCATGTAAATAACGGGTAAATGTTTGCCAATGATAGGTATGTTAATGTTTGACTATTTAAACAATTTTCCACATTAGATTTTTTTATGTTTAAACCCGTACTTACAGAAATGTGTTTTATTAGGGTCTTTACCTACCTAAATTTTTTCTGGTTATAAATCTTGTGGGATACTTAATATAAAGATGTAACAGATGTAAATCTTACGTTATGATACTTACATTATAGGTAGGTTGAACATATTAAACGTGTAAGTAGTAAACAAGAGGCTTTACGATTAATTTGAATCTAGACACATTGCATGACGCCAACAATTCATCGGCAGTAGGTATGGAAGTAATCTATTTAATTAGTTGGGGATTAGTCGATTGCCGGATTACGCGAGTTAGTGCAGATAGTTCCAGGTTTACTGAGAAAGCAGAACTTTCCTCCAATACTCCAAAGACTGCTTATTATTATTTTATTCACTCAATAGTGAACTACTGTAATTATGTTTTAGAATCAGATCAGTGGTTCTGGAACCCTCCCATCCACATACACATAAACTCACGAAATTAGCACGTCCTCTTTATATAGATATTCAAAGAATATTATAGTAATGTCATGGTTAAATTCTGATTCGGCCACAATTGACATGATAAAAAGCATCCTACATTCCAAAGTATGATCTATGTGCCAAGTTTCATCCGAAAATTCCAAAACTGTTCAGCCATTAATGTGTGATTGATTCACAAATATCCAAACTTTCACTTATGATATTAGTGGGATGAGATACCTAAATAATTATAAGAAACAAAAAAACTACAATCATAATATTGTTGTTGCTTTCGGGTTCTCATGGCAATAAACTGTCAATTATATAATACTAGCTTCCACCCTGCGGTTTCACCCGCTTTCCCGAAGGATCCTCGGGATTCCCGGGATAAAAAGTAGCCTTATGCTATTCCAGGGTGATCTATCTATGTGCCAAGTTTCGTCTGTATTTTACGTGAAAGAGTAATTAATATCCATACATCTTCACAAACATTCGCATTTTCGATGGTGTAAATGTTTTATTAAAGTACCTACCTACTCGTAAATAGAAAAGGCTGGTCAAGAAATGATTTTCTCTTACATTAAATTACACATCAATTGAGAAAATCTCGCTCGAGTTGCTTGATAAGATTTCTTGTTTGCCTCGACCGAGACATGTCCGAAGACGAGGTAAAAATATTATTATAGCTTAGAAGTTTATTGCGTTCATTTTTGAAGGTTTAAGAAATCAATTTATTTTATTTTATTTCCATCAGTCTACTTAAATTTTAAGTGCGGATGTTCGTAATCGAATTAAAATTAATGAAATAGACTACAATTAATCCAGAAGGATTTAATCAAGCAATGTGATATAAGTCAATTAATTGAGTTATACTCGTGCTATGATGTAGAAAATAAAATAATGTATAATCAGAATCATGTATGGGCACAACTCTTACTGTCAATGACATACATCTCGGGCGATAATCACAAAGTTCCTTAAAATTATTATAATTAATGTAAACGCAAAAATGTATTATGCGGCGCTAAGTTACCTACGTGCTTACGGATTTTTTCGTAGCAGCTGTAGTTCGTATCCGCCGTTGTTCGTAGCAACTTCGTAGGCTAACCAACCTCTTCAGGTTGGTGATGGAACCAACCAAGTTGGTTGGAGATGGAATATTTTCGGGTCTTCACCCGAAAATATTCATAATGATTAGATACTGATAATCTATACTTTATTAATATTATAACTCTGAAGAGGTTATTTGTTTGGTTGTACGCACTAAGCTCCGGAGTTACGGGCCCGTTTCGAAAAAATATTTCACTAATAGGAAGCTACATTATCGATTAGCTAGCTTAACGAAGGCTACGTTTATCCTGGGAACGTGGGTGAAATTGCGGGGGATATCTGGTTAAAATATATATTTTTACCTATTACTTATTTAGACTATTCACCGAATTTAATTTGATGAAAATGTTTTTTCATTGGTTGTTTTGAATATTTTCGTTTGGGCTAAAAATCTCTTTGTCTTTTTTTACAAATCTCTGAATAGTGAACTTGATGTGTATCTAAGTAACGTGACATGATCACTAGGTACCACTTTACTGCCTGAACGTGAACATATTATTATGATCTATCATTGTTATCAATTTGAGGTTTGTTTGGTTATGTAACATAGGTCGAATGAAAGCCGCAAGTTGTTTATGGCATGTACCAAGTTCGAGGTTGAAACATTTACTATGAGGAACTTCGGACCCGTCTTGCAAAGTTCCTTCAATAAACGCATATCGCGTACGTACGTGGTTATTTTATTATTATCGATTTATCTCATACATTTATGATACTACAAATTTGATATTTTTTGCTATAATTGAACACATAAAAGGAACCAATTAACTAATAATTATTGTTATATTCGTTATTACGCGTCTTCAGATAAGTAATTTAACTTTCATTAAACGAAGCACGAGCGAAGAGCACAAACGTTTTGAGATCTTAGATGGTTTCAAAGAGATTTTGAGAGATGTCGGATAATTGATATCAATTAGGGTTGCGCTGGTGGCGGGCTGCCGCAGGCTCGATCACAATAGACTAGCTTGCCCAAGAAATATCCCCCGCGAACTCATCTCTACCGCTCATCGAGATCATCCTTCTGATAAATTGTTTTTGACGAACTTCATTAATTGTACTCCCGGCTGGTATCATGCTGCGTAAAAACGAGATTTATGGAATATTTTAATTTTTATATTTTCTAATATTTAATACCTACCTACTAATTTAAGTAATAAAGAGTTTTATGTTATTTTATTTAAATTAAACGGTGCCTACTTCTATAAAAAATACAATACTTAGGCGTGGTGATAATTTATTAAACTTTTAAAGAAAAGTAATTTGCACCATAATCATCAGTTTTGTTAAGAGCGCGTATAAAGAGATCATGTTTCGTTGAAGGGAACTTAAAGTATGAAAGGGCGGGCAGCTCTCGTGAATATGGAGTGGTAGTTACGGAGTTTTAACGACTGAGGACTTAACGGCTCCGGAGAGTACTGCCTCATGTAATCTAGGGGAAAGTTTGTAAATGTTCCTTTAAAATTTTACTGCACTTCCAACGTAAGAGTTGCAGTACGCTCGTTATTGGCAAGTTTAAAAATATTTTTTTAAGAACTCCATCAAGGATGAGTGTATTTCTGAGTGTTCTTTTTTTAGTGGTTTCATGTTTCTCGGTAGATACCCACTCTAAGCGGCGCGGCGGGGAGGTGGCCGGTTGCATGTACTAAATATCGTAGGATTCGTAGGTAATAAAAAAAGTAAAGGTAAAAATATAAATAATACTATTCAACTTAGGTACAATATAAATCTTTTGAATCAGAAATTAATGTGTGTCTTGAGAGGTGATGATGTCTATAGGTACCACTTACTGCTGTGTGCATCTTTCTATAGTAACCTTCTGTTATAAAAATAAAAATGTAAATGTTTATTATATATATATTTACAATGTATCCTGGAGAGATGATCATGACTATCACCCGTAAAATATCAATGAAACGACACGTGGCGAAAGAGTTATTATAATATTTTTGTTACAAGTTCTATAAGTGTTGCTCAAAAAATATGGGTCTCCAGCGGTTCCACGATGAGTCTGCGATAAGCTACGAATCAATATGTATATTTTGCAAAAAATAATATTCTTTTAACGTATTATTTTGTGAGCGTATTTGGCGTAATGTAAAAAGCCTTTACTATGTGCTAAGAACGAGAATCAAAACTAAATCCCTATGAATAGTTTGTTAACCGAAAATAAATCTCATATCATCTGTGCCTATACCATCAACTTTAAAAACTGAATAACTGCTCGTAGCTTTTTGTCGAGCACTCCAAGGAATATATAATATTATCTACCTAAACTAACAAAGTATCACTGTCATCATGAAAGTGTTCTTTCGCTTCTCTAAATTACGTACCTATCTGTTATCTAACACGGCTCTTATTTAATTGAAGTTTAGTAAAGTTACGGGCCATCGAAAAGCTTTCTGCTCTTTAGCTAGGGGAGTGGATACCTACTCGTCGTACGTAGCTAATTGTTTCTCATTAGCTAACAACTTGGATTCGTGATTACGGTGTGCTTGGACAATTATTTGTCTCTGAACAATTAAGGAAACATGCATAGGTACTTTGGTGTAAGAAGGCCCTAATGGCGTTAAATTGAATTTCTTGAACTGCCTTGGAAATTAATATTTTTCTTAGCATTCACGAACTTTTACTATAAGTGATGATTATTAGTTCAAAAGCTATGACTTCAAAAGAAGATCACCTGATTACCTACATGAATTTATAGCAATGTTTTTAAAGAAATTCATCACAAACTTTCATGATACAGCGAACTAAAGTTTATGTTTTACCTTTATAACAAATGTGAAAAAGCTCAGGAATGATGTGTTGACAAAGTAATAATGTATATTATAAACGCATGCGTTGAGTAGAACACATGTGGACCAAAAATGTGAAAGTGTTTACGGTGGCGGGTAGACTTTATGAAATTTTGAAGAAACTTTATGTGGAGGCGTTGTCGGTAACTTTCTTTTGACAAGTTTAGCCGATATGCGCCCCGAGGGCTGGGTTCAATGGAAAGTTCCCATCTTTGCGACGACGCAACGGAATATACTTGCTTATGTAATAATTTTTTAGCAGAAATAAACCAACCAAGGCGTCTGATACTTGTTTACGGGCGTAAATGATATGAATTGCCGTATGATGAAATAAATAAAGTTTAACACATCATTACCTATATAATAAATGTTCATTATTTTAGCCAGTAAAGTAGTCAACATCGTATTCATGATTGCGATAATTATAATTTTATTAATTTATTTTTCTTGTAACTCAATTGATTAGGGACGTCAGAGTGTGCACTGAGTGTTCGTCTGAAGTTAAATTAATAGCTCAGCTGGCGTGAAAGCACTCCAGTTCACGTTCGCCCGACCGACTCTGCGACTAACGAAATTGAGTATTGGAAATAGGATTAGATTAAAGGCTTTTATATTTAGCTGCAACTGTGACCCTAGCTGGTTCAATCTAGTCGGTTGGTATTCTTATACGAATTCGTATTTTATCGGATAAAAGTGAATAGTCGCGTCTCAACTTGTTATTGTACGAAATTTAAAATTCTTTCTCTATTGCGCTTAATGCAATTTATTGTTCAGTTTAAACTTCAGTAAATGAAAATCGGAAAGTTGAGTATAAAAAATAAGCATTATGAAAAGAGTCCACATACTTTATCTTAACTATACTAGGCAATTAAAACATAATTTAATTTCGACTTTAATGGTATATATACTTCGTAATTTGTACCTTATTTAAATTAAATTTATACAAAAGAGCCGCAACTTAACAAATTTACAAGATAGTTTACTCGCAGCAAATATTTATTACATTATGGTTTTTATCTATACTATAATATTATAAAGAGGAAAGATTTTATTGTTTGTTTGTTTGCATTGAATAGGCTCCGAAACTACTGAACCGATTTGTAAAATTCTTTCACTAATAGGAAGCTACATTATTCCCGAAGGTATATATAATATATATAGGCTACTTTTTATACCGGGAACGCGAGTGAAACCGCGCGGAACAGCTAGTTTGATTATAAATTTATTTTTTTTGGAATATAACGCTACGGATAATCGAGCGAAGTTTGACGACCATTATAATAAATTTAACAGAAATAGCTTTAGAACCTGCATGGCTGTGTTTTATATTTTTTATACGCAAAGTTTTAGTCGCAAAGCGCAATAGATGTGTCAAGCAAGATATTTACACGCAGTAAACATTGTTCTAAATTAAATATGTGTCTCAGATTGCACGAGAGATAGTGTTTAGTTGTTGTGGCCAGACAGTCACGCTCGTAACATTAATAATGTGGTGTCCGAAACGACATGCCTCCAGAATATTAAAGTGAGGACCTCGACCGGTAGTAAAGAAAAATAATAAACTTAGAAGGTTTACTTATAACAAGAATATTGCCACAATTCTATTTCCTTTTCTATGTATTTATCCCCATTGTATTTTGATTAGCTGTCCCCTGCGGTTTCAATTACGTTTACATGTATTTTGGACTCACACCAAAGCTACAGCATTTAAATACCCATTATACATACAAACAATTTATAGCTGTGTGATACCAAAAATACCTACTCCTTTCTCTCTTAGCTTCAGCTGTAGTGTGGGATGCTGTTACGCTGCTTTCTGGATAGAGCCAAAGGGCTTCAGGCGTCGGTACACACAGGCATAAAAAATATCTTCATCTAAATTATCATCATCACCGTCATTATGTCAGCTGAAAGACATTCACTGCCGGACAAAGGCCTTAATATATAAAAGGCAAACGTGACTGACTGATCTATCACCGCACAGCTCAAACCATATCGGGCTGAAATTTGGCATAGAGATAGCTATTATGACGTAGACGTAGCTATTATCCCGGGGTCTGTGTTTCCTGACACTTTGATGTCTTCAAGGCGAGAGTAAATAGGCTTTTTCTGAAAAATACCATAAATAATATGGTTAAGTACCAGCTACCCATTAGGTAAAATGTATGGAACCAAAAATCTGCCTAAAAGTGGCCGAGTGTTGATAAATCTCTGAAAGTAAAATTACCTTTATTTGTCTTTTGTAACTTTAAAAGTCAGGCTACTGGGAGTACAAAGAGACGCTGCAAATAACGACATTGAAAGGGCACCTCCAAGTTTTTTAATACTGAAGTTTCTACTGAAACTCCGTTCAAAAGTAAATCCCGAAAATAAATATGACAAGCGAAATTAGGGGTCAAAAATTTAAATTGATACTCAAAATGTAACTGTAAGTACTTATTACAGTTAATTTTACGAAAGTGACTAATTTCACGAGCAATTCGGTGCAGTCATCTTTATTAAAATCTTCACACTCGTAATTTTTATAACATGATTAGAAAGACCACGATGACAGGTCTTGCACTACTCACATCCACCGGTTATCGTGGAGATCCTTGGCGGAGGCCTTTGTCCAGCAGTGGACGTCTTTCGGCTGATATGATGAAGATTATGATTAGTATGTCGTAAATCATAAATCAGCACTAAAATAAAATCGCTTGGAACTCACAAAGTACGGATCTTATAAAATTATATCAAAAAACATACCTCGCTTTATACAGATAAAGAAATTGGAAAAAAAATAATGGAGTCAGCATTTAGATTTCATAAAATTGCTTTGAAAAACCGAACATGCATCGTCAGCAAAGGGAGTAAATCGGCAATCTGTGTCGGACACCTTTTCCAGTATGCCTGTTACAGCTGTAATTTGCTTGAGTGGAACTGGGACGTGTGGGTGATTCGATTAGTTTCGTGTGTTCGCCGCGAATCTAGACCAAGAGTGGTTCCCTGTACTTACCACGAAAATGCTGAATAGGTATGTGATTGGAAAGTCAGGTAGGTAATCCTACGCCTAATCATCATCTTGATGAGCTACGTAATAGGTATCTAAAATGATTTCATTTTTGTAGGAGTATTATGGTGCCTCGAGGATTTTTGTTCTATTGACGGTCATAATAGCAGAGGTACTTTAGTACTTCCTTGTAATTCAGTTTGACAACACACTTCAAAGTAAATAGACAATTTTAGGTATTAATTTATTTATAATATTAAATAACCTTTACAACATTAGCAACGTTATATAAGTACAAATTAGATAAAGACATAGAAGATATACAGCTTTTACCTAGTCTAAGGACAAGATTTATCGATTCGCAATTGGTTACGAATTGAAAATATATTGTGGTTAGATTAATAGGGCGTCACGTGGACCCTTTCGCTATGGACCGACGCTAATTAAGAAGTTTCCCCTTCGATCGGCATAAATTTTATTACGCTAGGGTTGTCGCGAAAAGTTCCTTCCAGAGAAATTAAATTAGTTCAAACGATGAATCGGATTTCTAATTTTAAGGTTAAGACGATAACGAGCTTGAAACTCTGTCTGTAATAAGCTCAGTACCTTGTAATTAAAATTTGGCGTTACAAGTAATTATTCCTTGTTTGTTTCAAGTTGTTATGAAACGTGCATTGATTGATATAAGATTCAAATGTAAAGTGACAATTTCGTCGGTTACTTTGACCGAATCGTTTTATATAAATATTGTAAATTATGATTAATTTCAAGCACTGTAGTAAATGCTAAGTATATCAATAATCTAAACGATGTTCACTAATTTTATAGGTAGTAGGTAAATCTTTGCTATTCTCTTGAAGGTACCTGTTAAAAGCTTATCGTACAATTTAGGTTGATTGATAGAGTGTTCATTCATCAACGTCATTTGCCGAATCGACAATATAATGCCGTTGGGGAGTGGCCTCCGGTTCGCTCTCGTTGTTTTATGAGCCTGAGGGGCTCAAGATTTTATGGTTTATGGACTATTTAAATAAATTATGACGTGTATTGTGTCTTGATGCCTTTGGAATTATACGTGTACCTACTTAGTAGGTACGTCTTGTGTTACGTATAATTAGTGTAGCTACATTTTTATTTTATTTTATGTTAAAAAATAAGATGAAATCATTTGTCTTTTGTTATTGTTCGCTCTAAACTTACTAGTAATATCTTGCACTGTACGCATGTAAATTTCAAAGTCTTGGCTTGGCCAGAATCCATTATAACGGAAACACTCGACGCGCTGGTGGTCGGTAGATTTTTTTATCAATTACCATTTTCAATGTAAGCAGCCTAATGTCGTATTAATGTTATTTACGGGACGCTTATTCAGCATTTCTTGTGGTAAAGTTGCTAAAATGTTTTATTCCGCCTACTTAATGACGTAGTAGATTTTGTAAAGCCTCAATTTCATTATCGTAAAATAAATTATGTACGATGCTTATGAAATTTTCTAATGACTTTAAAATAAGTATTTTATAATATTTTAGAGTTAATAAATAGGTAGGTATTTGTGTTCACTATTAAAATAAGTCAGAATTTCATAACGATATGTATAACGCGATATAGTGTGGGTGATAAAGGTGGTAAGCCTAGAAGGATCTTAGCTTTCAAGTGCAACTGTCTGAACACACCAGCGGTAGGTGTTTGGCAACAGATTTTCAACTTTGGAGTGGTGGAGCCTTTCGACCACTGAGCACTTTGTACTTTTTACAGTTTCTCACGCATTTTCATATTCTCGTAAAACCCTTCCTTATTTCATGTTTTTCTTAAATAAAGTGAATTATGGAGTTGTAATAGTTGAATATGCATTTGAAATGTCTCAATGAGTGAGAGAATGAGCGGGTTGAGTGAGTGTAAGTTGAAAGCTCTTGACTGTATGCTGTTGACGGCGGTGCGAGCGTGCTCGGTTGTACGTAGCTTTATGATTAAGGGAGGTTCTTTATAGCACTGACTATACGGCTGTTTCATTCGGCTTACATTATAAGTCATAGAACAGAAGAATCATTGATTTATTGATAGTGCGAGCTTTACTTTCCACTATCTGTGGTAGCATCTTGAAATATTAAATAGGCATAGTTTCTGTAAACTTCATCAATAATCGTGTCTTAATAGGCAAAAGGAAATTGGTACTGTTTTACTTATAGACCACTCTAACAGGGGTGGGGATTGCCAGACGTCCCTTTTGAAAAAATCAAAGCAGGACTCAAATAATCATATTGAACAACTTGTGCAACTAAAATAACTCTGAAAAAGTCCTATAGTAGTATAAGTAATATATTGTTTGGCGCAATATTTGATTGTACAAAACAATAAAAAAAACCTAAAGACTTAATAATTCATGTTGCCTATAGAAGACGGCCGTGTGTATTAGTACCTAAACGTAGTACAGATAAGTCGACATCTAGCTAAGGACTTTCGTGCCGAGAAACGTTGGTAGAGTTGTTCAACTCGGAGTCCATCTCGAAACTGGAATAGTTCTCGACGGTTTTGAGTCGTTTTCAAGATCTCAAGCCGTTCAGATGCAGTGGCAGTCACTTCTTTTGTTTGCGGTACAGCTCCGAATGCACACGTTTGACAATTCTACTGTTTGGAAATAAAGTCTGAGTAGTGAGCAACGAATAAATGCACCTAAACCTGAAACTTATAACATATTTGTCTTAGTAATCAATTTATTGAAATATAAATTATATTTTTTGGGATTATTTTATTGGCTAATTTAATTTGCTTGTGTGAAAACAAATTATATACAAAATAAATCCTTCGAAAAGTAAATTAACTATTCTCCAACAGGAAAATACGAAATTAAAACGTTTGTTTGTTCGAAATGCGCTGTCACGTTTTAGTGAACGACAGGATTTCGTTAAAACTTTAGATAGGGGTGCATTAGGACCTGGAATTGGACATAGGATAAAAGTTTTCCTGTAATTTAGTTCCTTTGTAAAAATACGGGTTCGTGGCGATGGGGTTTTATTCTATTTAATTTACTGGATGCCTAACATACTTTAGGTATTACGTACACACACTTAATTGTACTTGCTATCCACAACAAAAACTAAAATGGAAGGAAGAGCCTAATATAACTAAAAATATAGTGTCTGCCAAAATCGCACAAAATATTTGGGAAATTGGACAGTTGCCATTTTTAAAACACAATGTCAACTAGGAAGACGAGACCAATTCGTGCAATGATATTAAATTTTACCTGAGACTTGATTTATGAAAGTCGGGGGAGTGGTAATTTCCTCTACGGAAGTGTTGCCATGACAACATGGTAACTCTCCGCTGCGGGCATGGAATCTTGAAAATATGACCTACTCTTATTTTTAAAATCGCGTGTGGTTAAAAAAAGTAAATAAGCAAATAAAAAAGTTAATGATATGTTTCTCTTTTGCTGAACAGTTCCAGGTGATTGGTGAGGAATTTGCTTAATGTAATATCTATTTAAACTAATAATATAGCTGATGAGTTTGTTTGCTTATTTGAACACGTTCATCTCTGGATCTACCAGTCTGATTCGAAAAATTCTTTCACCAATAGGAAGCTACATTATCCCCGACGGTTATAGGCTTTTCATCCCATAGGAACGTGGGTGAAACCGCGGGGAACAGCTAGTGTAACATTTAAATGTTCTATTAAGTTGTCTAAGTATATAATTTTAAAGGCTTTCACAAATGTTACACAAATAAAAGGATAATCACATCGCGCATCTTGAATAGTGATGAGAAGTCGGTCAAACGACATACTCACTACCGTATTAAATGTTATTCCGCATAAATATCTAATGTAATATGTTGTTAGTATCATCTTTTTGTCATTAAGAGCATAAAAAGGAGCCGATATGAGCTCTTGACACACAATTAATATAGCGAAGTAATAATAAAGCATGACTTTTACTTGGCCGTGTCGTGAGAGGGCGGGTGTGTGCCTCGGGTCGGTGATGGGGGGTGATGTGGGGTACTACATGTGTAATTATTGATATAGAGATTCCTTTTTGTGCCTACTTAACGACTTTGGGGTGTGTGAGTTATTATATCTTTGCCTTTATTCGGATATCAAATAGGAGTAACATTATGACTGTATTTTATTAGCTTTTTATAAGTGTGCGTCATTTGTTTGTTTTGGTTTGGAAATAATGTATCTCTAGAAAAAAAAGGCATTAGCTCAATGGTAGTATGAAAGCCGAGATGAAGGTTGCGTCTGTTTGAGCAATGCGCTCTTGATGAAGGAAAACTTAGTGAGGATTCCATAGAATGGTGCGCGGTAGATTTTAAAGTTGAGGGTACTGGTGTGTTCCGACAACTGCACTTGAGAGGCAGTTGCCTTCTAGGCTTTGTGTATTTACTACCTTCGGCCATTGACCACGTGAGCTTGTTTTCAAACACATGCCTATACGAAGTAAAAACCAAATAGCGTCAATGCATAGTTTACATTTTCTTATGAAATTTTTTTACTTATCTTATCTCACCCTCTTCACAAATTGATAGTAGTAACGCTGCGTCATAACTAATTTTTGTTGTGTCACATGATCGCAACGTTACAAATGTGGTAATTTATAACTTTCCAGATACGTACAAGACAATTCTATTTCCTTTATACATTTACCATCAAATCATGTTTTCGATTTGAACATGTATATCCACGTTCAAAAGAGTTGAGATATCAAATTCCTTCAGTTGCACGTCGCGCGCGTTTGCGCTATAGTGTCAGCGCAAACTTCAGCAATACTTTCCTGTTGTAACTTTATATTTGAAAGCTCAAAGCTCAACGTTTAGACTGCGAGTTCTTCAAGATTCCTGTAAAATGTAATTTAAGAATATTTACTAGGTAGGTACCTTTTGGAATTTGCATGGCGAAAGTATGTTTGTTGGTTGGATTTTTCACAAAAGTGTGATTTTTGATATAAAGAATTATTTAGATAAGTATAAAGAGATTTTTTGTTTATGGTCCGGAGAGTAATATAGACTACTCTTTAGTCCGGGAATGCAGATATACCTAACGCAACGCAATGAAGGTAGAGTAAAACAGGTAGGCAGGTATCTGATATAAGTATCTATTGCAGATTTCGGGTGTAGATTCTCGTATCTGATTAGGGTATTATCATCATTTTTAAACTGATCAAAAAACTTTGCGGCTGGTACTTTTGAATTTTCCAAACATATTTTTTGTCATGATGCCTTATGCTAGATATTAGGAGCGGCCACTCCTAATATCTGACCACCCTAGGACCGGGCCTACCGGGCCTTAGGGCAATTCCGCATCTGGACGTTTGTATTTACCTACCTACTATTCTATTCTTTCCATGACCAATCATATTACGATATGGTCTATCCTGTCTTGAGTGCAGGAAGGATGGTTGCCACAAACAAGAGCCCGTCTTACAGCCGGATTTGAGTTGACAAGCACTGTGATTCACTGTCCACATTGTATTTTCAAAAGGCACGAAGATAATTATACGTAGTTTTAATTTTTAGCGTAGTGTTCAGTTATCAGTTTTATTCCAATATTAATGTATTTTGTCATCACTAATATTCAACTAGAAACGGTATTGATTATCTTGCGTTCTTGCTATATTTTATTTGTTCACAATTTTATTGTGACATGACTCTAACGTTAGTCCAATTTGGTTTCGAATAATAATTCAGAGTCGAGGCGACGCGAGACGCTTTAAAGACACTGGATTTATTTACATTTTATTATTGTACAACAATTTGCATGTAAATGAAATATCCTTGTTTTGTTCGCATTTGCAAACGTCTAAGTTTAATCTAAATACTTGGGTAGGTAAATTAAGTGTTTCAATATCGTTGAATTGATGAGTTGAGAGAATACAAAAAGGCAGTTATTGAAAAAAACTAAAGAACCCGACTGCGGTACGTAAAAAAGTTCGGTGTTGTTTTTTTTAATTTCTCATTCCAAGTGACATTTAAACATAATTTGTATTTAATTTTGTGATCACTTTTTCAAATCTTTTATTTTCATACCACTAGATTTTTTAAAACATACATTTTGGCGCCTAAAATCCGTAATTTTGCCCAATAAAGACGAAGGAGGCCTATTCCGAAAAACAACACACGATAGTAGGTAGGTAATTTATTAACTACTTAATTAGGTAATATAATCGTTTTCACGTCCTGTGAAGTTAAAATAAATTTTTTAAGAAGTTTGAAAATCTCGGGTGGCGCGTAACCCAACCGATGCAGCCCAATAGCAGCAACTATGTACACTCCATTTTTCTTAATGGAACAAAATCAATTCTTTTTTTTTATTAAGATGGTCCAAAAGTGCCATATTTAAAATCAATCCAAATATTTCTGGCCAATATTACAAATTTAAATTAAAGACTGAAAATTTTCTTTTGTTTTCATTTTCCATTGTAATGTCTCTACTTTCTACATAATAGGTACCTAAGCTTCGGAAGGTATACTAATTTAGGACTAATCAATTCACTTGTATAATGATAATCATAGAGTTCTGCTCTCTATTATTTTCAAGAGAATAGGCAGCGTGTTATAACATTGGAATAGTAATATAATCTAAACTTCGCCCCTACTCATGACGTATTCAACCGCAAATATCTACATCAAAGACTTGCCAGTATAATGTATATTGTGGCAATTGAATACTGTATTCATAGGTGGTACATATCGTTACAATTTGCATGGAATGAATTACTTAGCGGTGTTTCAAAGG
This sequence comes from Tethea ocularis, assembly GCA_963555595.1. Classification (NCBI taxonomy): domain Eukaryota; kingdom Metazoa; phylum Arthropoda; class Insecta; order Lepidoptera; family Drepanidae; genus Tethea; species Tethea ocularis. Next base: position 8,131,814 of record OY741960.1, on the reverse strand, counting down.
ATTCGCGGCGGTCGATCCCTTGATTGAAATGCTGTGTTGTTCGACAGCATTCGATATGTATTAGCCTGTTGTACTATAGGTACAGTAGGTACGTGGAACAATAATTTATGTCGGCTCTACAGCAACGACATTTCTCCACTAAGTATATATGTACTTAGATTTGTATTTATTTCAGTTTTGTTTCCCATATATATATTTGGACCTCTTTTATTTGATCATGTCTATGAAATATTCCTATAAGTAGGTAAAATAACTATTTTATTCCGGCAGGGTTGCTCCCAGCGAATTATTATTCACTAGTTGGTACTAGTTAAAAAGATAAAAGCCAACTTTGTTCAGAAACATAAGTTAATTTCCTCTCATTCATGACTTTAGAATTTGAGCTTGAGCTTGAGAGAATTATCTATTAGAAATGTTTTTGAATTGACACGTGTAATCCAAGCTGTCACTCAAGCTACATCAACAAGTCATCAAGAGGAAGAGTAAATTTTAAATTAAATTCAAACATACTTCCGCTATTTATAATACCAAAGCTTTTATGGCCATAAAGTCTGTGATTGACAAATTTTCCACCTACGTGCTGTATGACGCAACTTAGATGTAGCATCGGCAAATCGGTTTCGTACACTTCACTTCCGATTTACACAAGAATCAACTAGATCATTTTCGCCGATCATTTTTTAACACATGAGTAATGTTGTAGGTGCACTCTTTTCGGGAACGATCGATTTTACGAATTTTGCCGATGCTTCATCTAAGTTGTGTCATACTATACCTAAGATTAATTAACCCAAGTATTAGGATTTGAAAAATTCATTCCCCCGTTGATATGTCAATATATATTGTAACTAAATACCAAGAACAGGCGTTAACGTTCTTGCTAGATAAATTTTATAGCAAAATGTGTGTTTAGTTACCAGTAGCTTGCGCTCTTATACTATTGATCTTCAATGCTATAGTACTTAGTCGTTATTTATGCATATAACAGTTTACGTATTTAATAAATACTTTAGAATCAAACTGGTTTTAAATGTCTAACTTTTGTATAGATTATCACTTATAGTGAGATTTAGATACGATTACGGTCAAACACAAGCTGATTAACGTATCTCGATCTTCTGGCAGGTCTGGTAACTTTGCGCTTTCCCGATTTCTTCTTTCTACCACCGTTTTATTATAGTCAGTAGGTATGTAGGTAGAGGCACGAGAAAAAAATAAAAATTTGACATTTAATCACATCTACATTTCACAATTTAAGGATACGTATCTTATTATTATTATCTGTTTTTGTATTTTATACTAATTGATGTTTATTTATTTTTGTCAGGAGCGCCCCGCGAGCGTACAGCGACACTTTTCAAGGGGCTCCTATGAAAATCAGTGCTTATGGAGATTTTTTTTAAATAAATAAATAACATCTAACCAATAACTAAATGTCATATACCTACACTTTGTAAATTTAATAAGCAATTAAGTGTAACAAGTTAATGCTTCACGTTCCAGGGAAACGTACAAGTTTCTCAAATAACGAAGCCTCCAGGGTATTTGAAATAACAAGAGAGAACCCCAATAACTTGCGTAAGGTTTGAGCCAGAGATCATTATAAAGGTTTTATTAAAAGCGTTGTAAGCCACAAAAATTCGTCTGAAATGTTTTTAATTAAGCCACTGAAGCATTTGCCGAAATTAAACGGCTGTAGAGAGTAATAAAGGCGCTCTTTTATTATATGATTTTATATTTTTATTACAATTTTATTAGCCATTAGCTATTTTTATTTTATTTAATAAACAATTTTTACGTAATTGAAACTCCTTTGTTACTCATTATAAACAATAATTATATTACAAAAAAATATTTATTAGGTTTACATTGGACCAAAAAGGTATTTTATTCATAACTAGCAGTTTCCCGTAGTTTCCCGCGTTCCCGAGATAAAAGTAGCTTCTTGTAGCCGTCCTATAGGCTAGGTGGGAAAATTGGACCAGAAAGCTCTGAAAATTACCTTCTACATTAAATCAAACAAACCTAACCTCTTCATAATATTAGTGTAAATCAGTCTAAAATCATAACTATAAGGTGGTCTAACATACACTGAAATTAATACACAACTCAATAAGTTATTTTCATTTTCCATATAGATATTTTAGATAGTTTTAGGATACCTCGATATAATTTTAGTTTTAGTTAAAGTTTTTTAACATCTTCGGCATTAACATTTTATTTGTTTACTATTGGTATACTATGCCTTGAACTAGTTGAACTATTTCAAGACTATAAGCTGGGAGTTCACTTCGCTCCTCCTGACCTCCTACAATTCAAGTCATATTTGCTGGGAGCAAGAAATACCTTTTACGTTTATTTACTATTACTACAACAATTTTTCTGGTGTATAAATGTTGCATGCAATAAAATTTTAACTATCTTATCCAATTTATGTAAAAAAGATCTATAAACCTAGTGTTTTGAGGATAGGATATCTACAATAGTTTCGATAGAAACAAAATGAATTACGTTCAGTAGCAAGTTTCGCAGTACCAAAAAAACTTTAAAGTTGCTTAGAGCAATGGGTATTTGCTGAGAATACTAGCGCACTAGCGTAGGAACCTGTTTCATTCTCTTTTTTACGTCAACTAAGTTCCCGAGACTTGCTCGTTATGTTTACAACAAAACAACAGTCGTTCTGTTCGCACTGAAATATGAGACTAAAGATAAAGTTTGAAATCGTTCTTGTTTTATCCATAATAATATAATATATGTTATATATGTGAATAGTTGTATTTAGATTCGTTCGATAAAGTACCTAATATGATAACTCGTGAAGGGATTATTGTACTGTATGTAGGTTTCAAAAATAGGTACACAAGGCCGTAATAGATCAAGCTACACATTTTTATTGCAAAATAGCTCCTATTACAACCGCATAAGGTGCCGCAGTGTGTAGCTTGATCTGTGGCCGTGTGTACATATCTACCATACATAATAATGATAATATAATTTATTAATGTTTTATCATATCGTATATTACGTAGGTACCGATTGTGAAAAAAAATCTAACTTTTCATATATAACATCAAATTTCTCGATCACAATTAATATTATATATCAATGATCACAATGTATGAACGCTCAATATCATATATACTTAAGCACCTATGGGTCTCATGTCCGTTTTTTTGTAGATCATTTCTACTAATGGTAAAACTCTAACACGATTCGACGAGTGGTTTTATTTTACTTCTCATGTTCCATTTAAAAAGATTTTTTGTTTGAAGAGAATAAACTATATTATATCAGTCATATCCTTTGTGTCCAGCCATCCTAAATAGACTAAATTAGATATTTCTTTTGAGCGAAACTTGTTTATAAATGGTGAAAAACTTCCGGTGAAAAGAGAATAGCAAGTGATAAATTATACAAGAAACTAATTGGTACCAACTCGGGTCCAACTTAGTCCTTCTGTTTGCGAATCGAAGTTTTCCAGCCAAATAAATTATAAGGAGATACGGTTGGCATTGGCAATGAAATGTAGCAAATAAAAGTGAACTTTTTTCATAAAATATTATATTCATAATGCGTAATATTTTATCAACGTCTTTTGCATGGAACGGTTTTTTAAAGAACACCGCATTTTTCTAGTAAGTATCTATTTAACAAAATTTTGTTGGGATCCGTTTTGTGGCTATTCTAACTAAATATTTTGCAGTAACTTTTTTCTGCCTTTTTATTACTGTCACAAATAAATATGTTTTCTTTCTTTAAGAAATATGGCGAGAATTTATTAATCTTAAAAAAATACATAAAATAGTTCATTACCAGATTACACGAAAACTATAAAGATAGGATATTATCTTTACGGAACCCTTGGTGTGCAAGTCAAAGTCAAACCCGCACTTACCTGGTTTTTTCACTTAGTATATGATAGTATGATTTAATTTTTACACTGTGATTGCTGACCGTACAGTGTACACCTTCGACGCACGATCAGTTACTTACTTTCAGTCTCTTACAGGCTCTAGGGGATCATCAATAATAGATTGCATAAATAATAACCACTCAATAAAAGTATCTGTGAACCCAACCCAGTGTTTTGTGTGATTTCGAAGAGCGACCTTTCTTATCATACCTTTCTGTAGACGAAAAGAATTGAGAGATAAGTAGGTACTTTGAAAAAGTTATAGGGCGATAGGGATACCTTTGCGTGTCTGGTTCGGTATTATCACACGTGGACCTTATTATAATTAGATTAGAGTAACCATAAAAGAATCTCTCCGGCGGGGAATCGAACCCCGGTCTCCCGCGTGACAGGCGGGGATACTTACCACTATACTACCGAAGACTTACCTTACGGCGGTGAATTTACTGTTCGGTATAATAAAACAGTGGCGTGTGACACCTACGCAATATAAATAGCAATACATTTAGTTGGAATTCAATACAGTGATATTCGTGTAAAAGAAGTGTAATTTATATCTACACCATGTTATTTTATGGATTACAGCCATTGCGGCATAGGTTTATGGCTCGAGTATCGCGTAAGCCTTGGGCACTGTACATTTAATGGGCTGTAAATGAAAAACGACGCAATTTTTGTGACATGGTGACCGGTAAGGGCATCGCTTAGCTTTCCTCGGGGGGTTCGATGGTTTTGATACGCAGCTATGCTAGTCTTTTATGTTCCATTTAATATCGGTCCTCTAATGGCTATCTAACTCCACTTGATAATCATTGAAAATTTGGTATGGTAGGGTACTTTGTAGTTATATATTTTCGAATTATTTGTCGATATAGTTTTCATAAATCAATGGGTTTATTAATAGTGTTTTTTTATGTAAATGTAATTTAATTGATGAGTTATACATTGATGGATGATAAGTTATTATTTATTTATGTGCAATTATAAATAGCCCATTATAACACTGCGAAAGTTACATCAAGTACCTAAATAAAAATAAAACGACTAACTTAGCCAGATACGTACCTACCCACAAGCTAATCTATAGGTACGTACGTACCTACCATATTTATGCGGCAGATTCTTTGAATCGGAATGAATAGGACAATTTATCGGCAGAAAAGATACCGTGGCAGGGGTCAATAGATTACATATACGTTCGTTGTGACAAATAGTACCATTTGCCATTACTGGATGGAAACGGGTGCCTTTTATTTTCGAAGCACAATTTCATATTTCGCACTGAAGAAAGGGATTTTTGACGTCCAGCTTTACTATTATAGCAAATTGGAATCACTATTCCTCAAAGAAGGCATCGATTTTCTACATAATAGGTATGTAGGAACTTAGTACTCACAGGTGCTCTTTAGTCCGCAAACAAAAGGAGAATATAAAGGAAAATGCTGGTAGGTAAGTAAATATTTTCTTTACTTTAGTGCCTAGCTACGTTATTGATCGTTAAAAAATGCTTGATTTACCCTGAAATAATAACTGCGTGATTGCTTCAACCATGAAAGAGGCGCAGGTAATATAAAAAACAGTAAAAGTAGGTATCCTTACATAAATAGCATTTAGTTTGGTTTTGAAGCATTCATTTTCTCAATAAGTAGGTATTATTAATAGTTTCAATATTTATTCACCTGTTTGTTCTATTATAATAAATAGGTTTTATATGTTACGCTCGAAGTCCGAAAACGTTAATTGAGCAAATACGAGTAGTCAGCTCACAGTGTCGCCGTCGGGTCACTGTAAAACATCGCAAAATTATTTATTTATTTAATTAGATATCCTCGTGAAATATTTTATTTCCTGTAAAATAATTATATTTGTTATTTATTGGGATTACTTTATATTTAAAAAAAACAACTTACTAATTTATTGAACAGAAACTAAACTAACAACTTTTTAATTTAAATAATTACGAACTTTCAGTTTTTTTATGACAATTTAAATTCTTTCAAATTCCTAATACAAATATTTAACACAAACATAAATGATCAATAAACAACAAATATGTTGTGAGAAATGTGAAAGAGTTTGACCCATAGACTTTTGACTGCTATATTCATTATTTACAGGAATCGCCGTGACATGGTTGCACCAACTAGTGCTTAAAGCGCGTCCTGGCTTTTCCATCGTAGTCGTATAGCATGATATAAGTACATGATACGAATTTCGCTATGTACCTACCTAGTCGTTCTCTGATTGCCACAACACTCCACGCACGAAGAGTTGTGAGCTGTTTTTTCAAATAACGTTTTCGGTTTTTATTTATTGAAATGTAGGTACCAACATCATAGATATATGTAAAAGGTCTTACATAAATCTTAGATCTTATTGTACGGTCTTTGAGCGTAACATAGGTATGTGTATATACTTACCTAGTAGAATATCAAATACCAATTTCTAATATATTAATTATAAAATCAGCTCTAATGATACTGGTTATAATCTAATAATAATGATCATAATTAAAGACTTTTGGAGCAAAAGAATTTTCTATAAAAAATTGCCTTCATTCTCGATTAGGCACTACAACTAGTACCTACCTACACTCAATTTCGCGATAAGATTAATTCACTGACTGTATTTTATCGTAAGTTTTTGTTAAAAATAAAATTCTTTCTTACCGAGATATAATGTTTTGGTAAGAAATTCTAATGTTAAATTATTTAATTGAGATCGTTGAAAGTTTTTTTGTACACAAAGAGAAGGTAAATCAATATTTAATGCCATGCTGATAAGAGTATAAAGTAGGTTAGATTTCAGTATTGTGAAACATAGGTACGTACGATTTTAGGATTTATATTGGTTATGATTGTATCTTGTATGTCACATGCGTTGTGTGGCGCGCAAAAAATAAAAACTTTTTCTTTCTTTCTTCTTTACGATTAACTTAACTTAGGTACATAACTACATACATATACAAGTACCTACTAAGTGTGTATCTTATCTCTGTAAGTTGTCAAAGTCAAAGACTACCTATTATTTACCTATTCTGTTTTGGTCTTAGGAAGCTTTTATGATGCTACTGAAGTTACCAACATATTCAGTACATCTACATACTTATTACAATGATGATGAGTATTTTTATTAGGCTAATTGCAGTTTATAGGACTGATAATAACCTGTAATCTTATCCTTAGTAATATTATCACTAAGGGGGTAAAATCGGGGATTCCGGCTGAAATAGCGACGCGTAGGTAGGTACTATGTTACCATGACAAAATAAAAATATCTTTGCGAATAAAATGCAAGTAGGCTATGAGCAAACAATACTTTTTTATTTAATGAAGGTGCAACACACCCCCTGCGAATCTATCGTCACCTAGGTCACCAGCAACGTAAAACATAGCAGTACATACTCTTGAAACTATTGCATTACAGCGTAATAAGTTGACTTGCATGAAGTGCCTAGGATGAGTGTGACTAAAACGACATAAAAAACATTTATGTATGTACGAGTAATTAACAATGAAAAGAACAGAGTAATTTAATTGTGTAACTTAATCGATGTAGAACGGAGCACTGCAAGTGACTTAAATTCATTAGAGTTTGCGGTTAACACAGCCAACTGCAACCAATTGTTAAAAAGGAAAAAAAGACTGAAAGACGGGTCTCACAGTCCCTCTTCCTGACAGGCAGTGAGTTCACTTTGCTTTATTTGGCGAATGTCTTTGAAAATATTTTCTATTTCGCAGACGTTATGATGCTTATGGAAAACATTACAATTACGAACAGGTTAAGCCATAAGGATTTAGCCATAGTGGGGAAGTTCACAGTAGGTAATCTTGAACCTGTATAGGCAATCTCAGATTGAAGTGAAGCCAATCAGGTCAATTACAATGTCTCAAAAATACAGGTGTAGGATTTAGGTATCTTTTTGCCACCTCTTGGATAGATCTGCCAAGTTCCTACCTAGATTATCAATTAAATAGACAGCCAATTTAGTCATGGGGAGTAAGATGAAACTAACGAGCCTTCAATATATTTATGTAGCAGTGGCGAGGGTAAGCCGTTCAAAAAACACCGATAATTTTATAATTACAGTGTATTTTAAGCATGATAAAAGTGGCTTTGAAATGATAAAAATGTGGAACTGGGATTTCTAAAAGGTAAGCCGATGGGAATCGGCTTGTATGGACCCTTTGCCACTGTTATGTAGGTATTTAAAATTCAAGTTAGAATGTCTGTAAGCATATTGGCAAAATTTTGGCAACTATGAATGTAGTCTCCTAGCGTAGTCAAATCCTTTAAAATTATGAATATAGAAGAAATATGGTTTCATTCCATTCTACGGATGACTGTTGATCAAATGAAACATTAACGTCTATTAGGTATATATTTATAATAGATAACGGTACGTTGAGAAGGGAGCTTGGTAGCAGGGTCTTAATTGAATACTGAAATAGGCAAAGGTTATACCTACCCACAAGATCATTAAATTATGAATTGAAAAATTTGAACCAAATGATATTGTTTATCTGTCGCTCTAGTTATACTCGTAGAATAACTTATAGAGTTGAATAGCTAGTAAAAGCTCTTTTTAAATAAAAGCCGGCCAAGTGCGAGTCGGAGTCTGACTAGCTCACCGAGAGTTACTTACGACCTTCCCAAGACGTATTTTTATTGGTTTGGGCTGTCACTATAGTTAAAACAGATCGCACAATAACTATGTTTCTTGAGTGGAATTTTGGTACATTTTAAAAAACTATGCTAGTTAGAAGCATCGTTCTATTTTTAAACGACTTCAAAAAGGAGGAGGTTCTCAATTCGTCGGAATCTTTTTTTTTATTGTAATATTTAAATCAATCTCTATCAAAACATACGAGCGTCGGACATTAGGGGGGTATTTTTTTTTTTTTTATCTTAAGTCAAAAACTAGATTAAATAAAAGAAAATAAAAACCTATTTTGGAATGTATAAATTATAAGCCCTTTCATATGATATGTACCCCATTACAACTTGTAGCCCTACTTTTAAAAATCTTTTCCCATAATGTATTAGACTAAACTCTAATCTGGAATCAGCCTTTTGCCGGTCTTGTTTCAATAATTTAATGCGTTGAAAAGTCCTTGCTCCATTCCAAACTTGTCTTTTAACTTTAGGTATATTGAAAGCTCGCAAATATTTAGCAGGTAAGCTCCAAGCGGAAAAGTTATTATTTATTTATTATTACAAACTGCTCGCAAATAAGATAAATGTACTTACATTAATAATTTTATAATGATTAATTGCTCGATAACTGCAGGTAAATACTTATATTTTCAGTATAAACTAATAGCGTTGTGTATCATACAAACATATAATAACAAAAACATTAGATCCATGGGGATAACAAACTTTTTGCACTGACTAGTAAAAAAAACTTAACGTAACTAGCCATGGAATTCGTAGAAAGTAGGTACCTACAAGGGCTTAACTTATAGAACATCCGGGACGCCTCGGGCATATCGTGTACTCCCGCGTGACTTCCGCTCACGTGCCGGCGAGCGTATTAAAGGGCAAGAAAGAACATGCCCCAGCCCCCAGGCCGCCCATGGGTAAAATTCGAAGTCTTAATGATTACAAGTTCGATATCTCGATAAATTCCAATTGAAAATGAAAAAATACGAGTCTCTTCAATAATGCATCTAATATTAATGGCGTTTGAGTCAAAATTTCAGATACTCAATAAGAAAACAAATTTAAGGGTCTAAATTGAAGCAAAAATTTTATATGTAGGCTTATCTTATGAATGGTATTTCTCCGCGAACGGTTTACGTGTGGCACCGCGCGTCGCTTCTAAAGGCTGTCAATATGGAAAATTGAAATATGTATTTGGTATTGATTTATTCGGTCGTACGTACCTATATAGATAATACCTTAATTGAACAGGCATTGATCCAACTTTCGTTGACGCGGGACGGGAACAATAACCGTTTTGTTTAGCCGATACATAAAATGTATTAACATTTTATAGAATAATCAACTTTGTATTATATTTGTTATGATAATAAAACTAGTAATACAATAGTACCTACCTAATACCTAGGCGGAATTAAAAACTGGTTGTCTGATTGCTGTAAGGGAAATATTTGTCGAGCAGGGAAAATAAAAAATCAACCAATTCGCGAACAATTTTTTCGTAAGTCTAGATGCCGACACGGTCAACTATTTTATAAAATCTATTTGCTATAAAACCGTAGTAATCTGGACTTCTGTAATTAAACATTACAAAATCTGATGAATATACAAACAAAGATATTTTTTTTTTATACTACAAAGTCGGCAAACAAGCATTCGGCCCGCCTGATGGTAATCGGTTACCGTAGCCTGTGGACGCTAGCGACACACATAAATATCAGGATACATGCAAATAATTTTATCAATCCTTGTTGGCATCGTCATTATTAAAGAGTAGATACGGTATACCGTATACATATCTACTTAGTATAGTAGACACGGAAATATTAAAACATAACAATTTTGGAGTATTCCGTAAATTCCGCCGATACACGGAGATTTTATGGGAATTAATGTTGCGCAAAGTAATTAGCTGGCAGAGCTTTATAAATAATCTTGGCGGAAGTTTCAGGAGGGGTTAACTCTAAAAGGCAGATGTATGAGAAAATGGTAAAATAGGTACTACAAATTGCCCAATATATTACTATGCCTATGTGGCAACAAATTTCATGGAACCTAGACTTCAACACAGTCAGATTAGAATTATTTATGCTTTTTAGTGCCTTTGAAGGCGGTTCTTTTTCTTGTTAAAAGTTATTTACTTTTCAATTTTTAGTATCTTAGGTATGTTGTATATCAAAGAATACAACGAACAGTCTAATCGGTTCTATAGGTAATATCTAACCCCGAGTTGTGCCTTCCATCATCAGCTTACCAACATGAGGTGATAGGCAAATATCTGTATAGCTTTAGAAAGTATATGAAAAACATTGTAAGTGCCTATAAATATTTGAACAGTTCCCTCGATTTCTTCAGGATCCCTTCTTTTTTTTACTTTAACTGAAACTTACATCACCGCTAAGATATTCTCCAAGGTTGGCAAATATTATTGAGAAATAGTATGTTTAACAAAAAAAAAAATATGTATATCAGTTATCTGGTTTCTAAAGGCACAAAGGTTACCAAGCTCTGCTTGGTTTGGGGATGTGTGAAGAATGTACCACGATATTGATTTTATGTATTTACTTAAGAAAGGTCTTCATGATATCTATAATTTGTGAATCTAACATATGCAATTGATGTCCTGAAAGAGTATTGAATAATTTCCGTTACTTTTACACGATGAATAAAATGAATCACGTAGGTAATCAACCACGGAGCTAAGGTACCTAATTCGTTAGCATTCAGTAGGGCGGCATTGTTGACCCATTTGTACGGGCCTCAATCACGGGTCAGATTCAATTTCGCCCACTTTTATTCGGTACGATAATCTTGTGAGATATAAACGGAAATATGAGGGGCCCTATTATCCTTTCTTTTATTTGAGTTATTATTTTGTTTATTCATGCAAAACGTGAACATGGACGGCTATGAGAAATATACAGTGTGGTGCGCAATTTATGTACCTACGCTTTATATTCGCGACGTAAATTGCCTGCAGTCGCTCTGTTTGTTGTTCGCTGTCGTAAATTCTATTACAAGTATAATATGTGGCGGTGTGACAGTGAAGTGTCCGTGTGTCCTGTGCGTCCTGCGTGAGTTAACTGGCAGTTAGCGCCGGGCCCCAGACACCGCAATAAAATAAACGCAGCCCAACCTAATGTGAGAATGTATACCGAATGGAAGTTGAATAGCTACAAAGTACACGGAGATGTAGTTGGTTCTCCCAAATGTGCTGTTCATAGTTAGGTCAGTACCTACTAACACACAGACGGATGCTTAATCCATACCGTGCCATGTACCAGTAACTGTAGGAGAACCAAAAAATATGTAGTTAGAAATGTTCATGAGAAACTCGGCGTCTAGGATTAATTTAATAAACTGTTCATTCGTTTATTTAAAAGGCAATTGACAATAATTAGCACTCAGAGTGATCGCCTTCGCACTTTAGTCTTTTCTCAATGAGTCCAATTAATGTAAATTGATCCAAATTCTTGAAGCAGAATTCGATAAAGAATTTAAATATATTCTGAAATGTTTTATTTTTGTACCTACAAATTGTATTTAAGGTAGTTACCTAGACACAGAGATGTTTCAGGTGTTACAACCGTCTGTTTTCGCTTACCACCAGGAGGGTTGTATGCTAATTTGCTGATGTGATAAAAAAATAACAAAAAGCATTGATTAATTCAATAGAGACAACATAGTCGGAGATCTGATAACTTGCAACATTTAATATGGAAATATTTTTGGTAGGATATAATATACTCGTAGGTCATCTATAATAATTGGCCAAGAGCGCCGAGTGAGAAGTTTGTACGCACGTCGGGGATGATAATTGTCATTACAGATTACCTCCACTCAGTGTGCTTGGCTTTCTTTCAATAAGTAAACCTAATTTTCTTCAGGTTATGATGCTAAACGTTTAACTACATTCTTAATTTTATCCTGTCGAAACGACTTATACAAAGTTTTCTCATTTATTCCTTTTGCCAAAAGTTCTTAGTCCAAATTAAAATTGAACACTAAAAAGCTTAACTGTCGAGAAATTTAATGGTACGCTTGAGACATTCTTAAAAGTTTTAAGCACAAATCGAAGTTAATTAAAAAGTTCAGCTCGAATACCATTTCAACCATAAAAGAAACTAAGGAATAGGTAATGAGGGTGCTTGACAATAAACAAAATTAAACGGTTCACCGTCGGTAACTGTTCATAGCGCTACCGGAATTTTCTTTGTATTTATACTGTAGGTAGCTCTTATTATCGTCTTTTCGTCTTCCGATGTTTTTAACCGACTTCAAAAAAAGGAGGAGGTTATCAATTCGGTTGTATGTTTTATTTTCTTTTTTTTATGTTTGTTCATGCATACCTTTTTTGTTCATGGACCGATTTTAATAATTATTGTTGCGTTGGGTTCAGTGTAGCTCCAAGGTTCACGGGTCCCATTTTAATTTTAGTGTATTTGAAGAAGGTTTTACGATTTTTGTTAAAAGTTGATTATGTATTCCATTGTCGTTCAAATTTTTTTAACAAAAACTAGAACTGCCTTCAAAAACACTAAAAAAGTATAAAATAGCAATATACAAACTCTAATGTGACAGCTGTGTGACAGTTTTGAAGTTGAAGGTTCAATTTTTTTTAAGTTAATTATATTTCAATTTACAAAAAGTGCATATCGAACTCCTAACCGTTAAGGAGATGTACGTTCCATCATCAGCTCAGCAACATGAAGTGATGATTTTTTTTACCTACCTTACCGGACAAATCGGCGAGCGCAGAGGGCTCTCAGCCGGGTAATATTTAGGTAACAACGCCTGAGGGCACCCCCGAATGGGGTACGAACCTCGGCTCAGGGCGTTACCGGGGGAGGGGGAGGGGGAGGACTTTGTACGAGTTACGACTAATTAGGGGCGGTCGGATTACTGTAGGCAGCTCGGGCCGCTTGAACGGGACGAGACTGAGAGGGACGTCGCGGCGCGGCGGTCCTCGCCGTCGAGGACGGTAGCGTGATCGGTTGTGTGTAGTGTGTTGTGTACTTTTACGAGCTTCGTCAGCTTCGATCTGAGCTAATGTAATAGGGTCATCCGGCTCGCTGAGGGCTTGCCTTGGTCTATGGATACGGAGTATACGGGAGGGCGTGTAGGTTGCGGCTTTCACTATAAGAGGGTTGCGGTGATTAACGGCGGTATTGAAAAATCTGCGTGAGGTGCGTTTTATAAATTGTTTTATCGTGGGGAGACCTAAGTCAATGTGGAGATTTTCATTACGCATGTACCACGGGGCGCCCGTGGCTTTGCGCATGAAGCGATTTTGAATCACCTGAAGGCTATGGATCCGTGATGGAGCTGCATGTGCGAACACAGTACTAGCATAGGTCATGATGGGGCGGATACACGTGGTATAAAGTCTAACCTTGCTTTTAAGTGCAAGTTTAGATTTACGATTTAAAGTGATGACTACCAGAAGCTAATATCTGAATAGCTATAAACAATTTTTTTTCATATACTTTCACAAAAGTAAAAGTATTTTTTCGAATAAGAAAATCGGTTGAAAATTGGCGAAGAAATCGGTGAATAAACATAAAATAATACATACTTACATCATAGAGTAAATAATATACTACAACAATAACAAATAAATACAACTTACATACAATCGAACATAGAACCTACGCCATTTTCGAAGTCTATTATAAATAATGAACAGTGAATATAATATGTATACAGCATTAATGAAGTGACCCGTATGTTTAGCAGGTATATGAATTCCAGTAAGTATTAATTATAGTAGGCAACACGTCGCTTGGGGTAGGTAGGCGTGTAACTGACGCACAATATTGGAGATTAACTCAAACAAAGCTGGAGTCCAGGGTAGGTAATCACATCTGTGGCGGCCAATGTAAGCGGCCGAAAACAAGAGCCTGGTTAAATGGAATCCCGAAATAATTAAATTATCGGCCGACGATCGCGAAACAATTTTCGAGCAATATTGACTTACCCGATCAACGTTCCCGGCTAAATCCAATTCTTACCCTTAATAGAATCATTAAAGCTGAAGACAGCTACGACGAATTGTTTTACTTAAAAGTATTTTTACCAGATCTTTCGGACACTCTTGTCTATTCTATATGGACCACGACCACTCTGGTCGTGGTCCATATAGAATAGATGGTCTAAAACGTTAATGTTTTCCCTCGTTAGAATTGTTGCTTTCGCATTTTTTTTCCATCTTTGGCGGTTCGTATAGCGTTGCGAGTACACTGCACCATCGTGGATTGGGTTGTCGTTCTTATTAGATTCCTCCAACGAGTGGGTGATCGGCCACGGAAACCCACTTACCAAATATCATACCCCTTCATACAAAAAAAGAATTTTCCAAATCTGTCTAGGCGTCTTCGAGTAACATCTTCGAGTAGGGGAACATACCTACATAAAAAAAACGAATCCGACGAATTGATAACCGGTTAAAAAAAAGTACACTAAATAAATTCTGGTAACTGGATAACTGTCTGTCGGGATTACTTAACCCTGACGAAATATCATGGGACAAATTACCTTTTCTTGTGACTTTTCAAATTAGTTGAAATACTAGCTAATTATCATACTAATAACTTATGTTTATATCAAGGATTGCTATATATGCTCTTGAAAAGGCAGCACGTTTTATTGCGTACTTTTTTTCCCGCTTCACGCCACTTTGATGTCAACTGGAGGTACGGCTCCAGTCGACAACTGCTCTTTGTCATTACTGAACGAACCCCATACCGATGTAATGGTACTATATGGTACTCAGTCATACGTCACACGCAGACGTAAGTGCAATAAACGTCGTCCTTGATCTATACGCTATTTATATTAGGTACACTAATTATTTCTGATTATTCAGAACTAAAGTCTCAGCATGTCAGCTGTAGGAGATAGGGGCTCACTTATCTCATGGCCATTTTACCCCGTTATATTTTAGAAAAGTAAATCTACTAAACTATAAAACTCTTGTTAAACTATAAAAATCAGGATTTAGATCTTTATCTATAGATTACTGGAACATATTTAAAGTAACATAGGAAATTATAACGGCACCCTCGGTGCGCGAGTCGGACTTTTCTGGTTTTTTTCTTTGGCAAAAACTCGCACGCTGATTCCATAATTTGAGAAAAGGGACCTTATTTTATAGCTTCAACATTGTATGAAGACTTGACAGCTGTCCCTATATGTCACCTGTCCCAAACATTAGGGCCATTGTTTGTTCTCTTAAACAAATGATAACAAATGAACTGAGATCGTTTATATGATAGGACTCGGAGATAAAAGAAAATAGCTACCTATTTTCGTAAAAATAATAAATCAAGTCTACTGACAAAAGTTATCGTACCACTATGTAATGTTTGCCTATACATACTCTTATTATAAAAAGATAGTTATTTTCCGTGGATATAAATAAAAAAAAATATCTCCTGATATTTGTTTTTTGATTTATCTACGTAAAATAACTAACTTTTTAGCAAAAATATTGAAATTACTGCCCAAGTACTTGTCAGACAAAACGCAGTAGAGGGTTCTGGGTACGTAGCGTTCACAGTTGATATTTTAAATAAGTAGAACAATATCTTGGTATGACTCTAGACTAGACGCAAAGCTAGGTCAAGAAAAAAACCCAGTAATTAGACATTCGTTACAAAAATTATACGTAGTTGGACGTACCTCTTTCCAGTATCCAAAACAAGTGCTCATGCCAGGCCAGTGTGGACTTATGGTACCCAATGATTAAAATATTTACATAATATGAACAATTATAATTTTGTTTTGGGCAGCTAAACTGAATGTAACAGTCAAATTTCAATTTTTTTTAGGGGGCCATTACTTTCTACGACTTTCGAAGCGTAATGTCTTATCAATTTACTAACACAAATACCTACCTAAAGCAATATGAGAAACCGATATCGTTTTTTAAGATATATTTAAATATACTTCAAAATTTTAAATTACTAAATACTTGTATTTGGTTTTCTTTTTCCCCCTCACTCAATTAAAACCCCTTGCAGGCAGGCTATATTTACCTTACTTGTTTGTCAAGCAATAAGCCCACTAAATCAAGAGCACCTAGAACATGTTTCGTAAACTATCAAGGCTTCATTTCAAATTGTTATTCAACTAAAACAACAAACACATGAAAGCCTACACTTGCCTTTTGTGGTCATTATTGGAATTATGTTCCAAGGTTTAATCTTGCTATTATATAGGTACTTTATCAGAATATTATACTAAAATCTTTTTATTTACTAAAAAAGTCTTAGACGGCATACCTACGAATAAATAATAAGTCTTATTTATTCGTAGCGGCATACCACATTATCGATTAGGTATTTGAAAGAGGTAACTAAGCTAGTCGATTTAAAATTTTGACGTTAACATTTACATGCGTACAATTTTGTGTTTGTATCCGTACATATTTTACATGTTTAAATATGGCGCTATAAATAAACCCACATTCCAGCTATGAAATATGCAAAACGCTTCGCGAACGTATAGGTATACCTATTGATGCTGTGCTCCAATTACACAGAAAGCCTTATGTCAGAAAATTCAGCTCTACTGTTAACATTCGTCCCTACAGTTTGTGACGATAAAACACGTAAAAATGGAAAAATAATGGACGAATGAAGTGCCCTTCAGCATATATGGACTTTTTTAACGAGGGGATGGAAGAGGAAATTAATTCCGCCATATTACCTATTCACAAATTGTTGCCTGACATGTATATTTTTTATCATAATTAATGGTGACTGACGCAGATAAATCGATGAGAAGGATGATCGATGCTGTGGAAATATATACAACTGAGTGTTTTGTTCCGTACCTTTTGAATAAATAATAGATGTATGTTAATAGTCTTTGTATTTAATATTTTATTAATTTATAGAAGAAAACTTAAAAACTGTATGTATACGAGAAGAACAACAGCTTCATCAAATATATTACATTTAAGATTTACATAACGATTATATAAAATCTATTGAAATTGGAAAATGTCTTTGTGGACCATTTGGATTACTCCGACGATATCTAGTCAATTAGTTTTGCCAGTCAATGGCAAACGGGGATGCTACAAATTGGATTATCTATTATACGATTACAGACGTCGGCACAAACTAATCAGGTCTTACCATTGTATGGGCGGGGTGGTCTTTGTTCCCTTTTGTGTACCCAGTTAAACAAATCTCGAGCTAGTTTCGGTCGTTCCGCCCAATTGTTGACTTTAACCCATACGATTGTTAATTTGTCCAATGAAAGTCAAATTACCATAGATTGTGATTTGTTAACCTTGTTCTATTCAACAATCAAGAAAATTGCGTGTATATTATAACATAAAGTACGGTCAGTTAGCTAGGAAAGAAAATGTTTATATGCACGCAATTTCTGTTGTATCATTAGGAACTCAATGTTATTGAATTACTCAACACAACTATTTTTGTTTGTGGACTTGGATAAAATTGAGATTTTCTCACGGCTCATTAGAAATAATGCATATTACCTACTTTATAGTCCGGACATTATACCTATATATTTTACGATAGTAATACAAGCATAAGAACCTGAAACTGCTTTTTTGTAGAGAGTCAATAATAATAGTAGTTTATGATACTGTTGCATAATAGGGGTTATTAACTACGAGTGTGAGTTTAAGTACCGAGCCGTAGGCGAGGTTCTTAATAGTATCACACGAGTTTTTAATACCTAATTATGTGCAGTATCATACAGTACTTTATCTAAACTCATATAAATAAGGTCATTTAAAAAAAATGAATTTCTACCAACTTTGCAAAAAAAAAAAAATTGCTATTTTTGTGACATTTTTGGTCAAAATGATATGTGTAGGCAAAAACAATAAAATATAATCATATACTTAATCAAATCCGTGTTGCCAACTCCCAAAAATTCTTACCTCTAAAGTTCAAGTTACAAAATTTGTGACATTGTCATCGTCAAATTGAATTGATACTGATTGATTATACTATTGATAGGTCCAAAGTGTACTTTAATAGAAAAAAAGTTATTTTATAGCATTATCTTGGGAACAACAACTGTACTATAATGAATCATTATACACGGGAGTGCCTAAAGTGGCTCATTAAAGTACTGATTTTGATTTCATAATAAGAACATTACGATATGAGAGTAGATAAATATATTATGTTGCTCATTCAGTTTTCGTAATGTTATAGATAGTTTAAAGTATAGCTGTATTATACCTACTGTTGGTCCATCTTAGAAGTTTTGGCTAAACTGAAGTCGACCATTCTTTTTGGCTTCATTGGTTACGGGTTCCAAACACCGCATCATAATTTTAAATTGAAATATACCTACAAGGATAATATGGAATAGTTACGTTATTTAAGTACAAAATCGTTAATATAATAATAACATATTTATAATGATAGAAAAAAAATAATTAAATCATAAAAGTGGTACAACTTTGATGTAATCAAGGCATATCTCGTGCAAGGGCATAATATGATCTTAGGCATAAACATAGTATTTTTAACAAATGTTCCATAAAATGTATATGTTACAATTAGATACCATCTAAGATACTGGGATATAATATAGGTAAATACCTACGTACCTACGAATAATGTTGCTTTTACTTAACCGCAGTGAAAATAAGATCATAATTTTTTTCTTAAAAGTGTTCAAACTCGAAACTAGTTTACAGTATGTAAATAACAGGCGCAGCGGTGGTCGAGGCGGTTGGAGCACTTTCCTATATTAAAAGATTTTACGAGTTGTGTGCACTTCGTCTGTTAACTTTAGGCACAACAGAGGAACAGCACCTGGGAACTTGCTCATGAAAAATGCCCAGCGATCTCATCACGCTACCGTGAAACGAAATGGTACCATTATTCTATTTAAAAGTGGGTTTTGTAGGGTAACTAAGGTCTGCGTAAGTCTTAATTATTTACAGGAAGGAAGGATAATGGTGACCTGACACTAATGGGTACTGTTGAACATGTTTGAGGTCTTTGTAGTCGTTTCCAGGATAAAAAGTAGCCTATGTCGTTTTCCATATCATACCAACTTTCATTGCGATCGATTCAGCAGTTTAGGCGTGAAAAGGTTAGAGACATACATTTTCTATGAATCGGCTTATATATCATAAGGATTCTTGAACTTATAGGCTTGATAAACATTTTACGCCTCACAGGTATTAGTTAGTTGACTTTGGAAATTGAATAGCAATCACAATGTCAAGTAGAATGTAAACTATCAAACACAAGAGATTTTGAATCGATTATGGCGAGAACTTGCGAAGTAACGTTGCGTTTTCGTTTATTTTCATAAAATCTTGAATATTACTTATTGGTGGTGTTTTATCCAATAAGGATCAATAAAAATGCACCAGTGAAGTGAGATGATTATACGTTTAGGTCATTTTTAAGTTGTTTTTAAGTCCGTAAAAAGTTTTACTAGAACTTACGTGCGCCATTTTACTAAAACCTAGCTTGTAGGTACAGAGACTTAACTTTTTTTGTAATACCTGTAAATATCTTAACAATAAATATACTTGAAAACATAAATGTGATTTATTAACATGACGTGAACATAAAATACCGAGTGTACCTAAATAAGTGACATCGTAACTAACGAAAACTGCAACCATGAATTCAGAATTTCAGAACCTGATTCTGGCGTAGAACCCATAGCGTTAGGATTTTCCGATCAACTGTTAAATTCACAGGCAAAGTTACCACAGTAGGACTAGACTAGACTAGAGATTTTATAAATGTTGTTTTGAAAATGATTTATTAACACGACTAAATATTAATATGAAGAATATAGAATACCTACATAGCTCAACATGACTCTATCTATACCTACACAAAAGTGTGATGCCAAAAAGAAAAACTATAGGCAAACAATTCATGATATAATATAATTCATTTTTCATTTTACCAAGCCGAGATCAAATCTAATTAAGTGAGTTTTCCTCAGTTGTTTGTTTATAGTCTCTGCAAATGACGGAAGATGATTTCATTTCAGTATTAGCATATGTCGTGAAATAAGAAGACCGACATACAAGCCTCCGCATTATGCAAATAATGTAGATAAAGACGGCAATTCAATTAGAGGAGACTTCACGCATGGTTGCCATTTACACACGCCCGAATCCCCAAGATTTTCATTAATTAACTCAATTTTGTTCCCCCATATCAAATTTATACTAACTCTCTAAGACAGAATAATATTCGTACAAAAGGACCGAAATATTCAATTACACTTGGTTTCTGTTATAGCTTCATACATAAATAGGTGGCATACCGAAGAGCAGTTACAAAAAGGTATTTTGGGTTATTATTCATTAAGCTTTGTTTGTATGAAAGGCCTTTATTTACAGTTTATAAATTAATACACGCCGGTCGGCTCTCTCGATAGTATAATGGGTGACGGCTCAAGAATTTCAATTTTCAGTTTTCGAATGTTAAATGATTTTTAGGGTAGAAACAAAAGCTATCACATGACATTTAAAAGCTATAATATCTATGATTACCTATTCACCTTTTTATGTCCTTTGAACGGGTAAGGTCTCAGCATACATATCAACTCGTAAGCGGATCGTCACCGTATCAACTCGAGTCGTTTAGTATTCTTTGTATGAACTCAACGCACACTAATCAGAATTGTAACGTAATTGCCTCGCCGAGCTTACGGCTAGGCGTCGCCGCGCTTACTTCTCTCCGTACCCGAGCTTACGTCTCTTCGTCCACGCTCGCCCCGTTCACCACTCCCGCGGCCTAATTTGTATTTCTTTTTCCTCTTTATCAAGTGCTATGGCTATGATAGCCATCTCGAGCATTGTGAACCGGGACATAACCGTGCGCTACAACTTGACGTTCGGATTCAAACTGATTGAACTGGTGCCGCCGTCAACCAGTGGTCAGCGAGTCGTAAACGTGGCGTCCCCTAGGCGTAGCTTGGTAGTAGTACTTAATTTAATCATATATTTTTTTAGGAATCTGGTTAACTAACTAATCTGGAATAATAATTATGGCACCTAATATTGAACTTTTCATACAAAAACATCAATATTGCTAGATCAATTTAAGTGATTTCATTGTTGGTCTCATAGTTGTTCATATTGATGGGTAGGTTACCAGTGGCGAGGGGTGAAATTATGGGGAGGGTAAGCCGTTCCAAAAACACCGATAATTTTATAATTACAGTGTATTTTAAGAATGATAAAGGTGGCTTTGAAATGATGAAAATGTGGGTCTGGGATTTCTAAAAGGTAAGCCGATGGGAATCGGCTTGTATGGACCCTTCGCCACTGGTAGGTACTTCCACCCTTCAAGCACAGGAGGGAACTTAACCCTGTATGTAGGAATTGTAGTGACCTGTAAAAAATATTAGTTTAATAGTAGCTGTCTGCTGAAGTGATGTTGATCAATTTGAAGATTCAGACAGACAGACAGTTCAACTAACAGGATGTAGGTAGATAGGTAATACACACGTAAATTGGAAAATACTCGAAACTGATCGCTCAATTACGCGCTGCACAAAATCATAAATCAATTACAAGCCGTGTTCTGTTCACCATTGATTGATTTCCCTCGTTATATTGCCACCGGTTTATTAACCAAACCCGGAGGATTGCATCAAAGTAAATAACGACAATTGTTGTGAATATTATTTGCCTTTGTTTTACCTCGTTTATTTACAAGAGAACTTTGAATACCGACCTAAATAATATAGTAATATTTATTAAAATATAAATCATTATTTTATTTATTATACCTTCGTATTGGAATACAGCAGAGACCGTTTCAATGAAAGATTCTTTCCTCCAATGCTTTCTCGCGAGTATTCAATGAAATATGGATTGTGATGGGTGGTATTTCTTGGAACTCGGTTCAAATAAACGATTTATTCTGGGGAGGAGTTTGGTATCTTTATTTACTCTAGCAATTTCAAACTTGTTTTCACAACAACAAATTTTCATATCTTGTACCATTTCTGTATTTTTTGACGCAGGCAAGATTAAATAATATGCATACAATTGAATATTTAATTATAGGTATATATAAACAGACTAAAGAGTTATTGTTAGCTGCACCTTAAGTTTTATACTTTTCAAAAGCACAAACGACTGTCTCACAAGGGTAAAGTAACGCGATGCTGGCACAAAGACGCTATAGGCAGAATAATAGCTAGTCGATCACATATGAACTAAGCTTTATATACGTGAATGAAATGGACATATGAAGTCTTGAGCCAACATGATTCTTTTATCTAGTTTTATTAGGTTTATTTTTGGCACCTGACCTTTAGGTCCCTGCGAGGACTATTCTTGAAGTTGATTCTTTAAATTGTTATTAGATTTTATAATGTTTGCACCTCACCTCATATCTTGAGATAAGTATACTATACAAATAAAGTAGGTACAGATGTTAATAACATAAAACGAGGATTGATTATATAGTAGGTAAGATTCATGTTTTACAATATTTATTCAAATATATTTTCTTTGTATTCAACCTGTCGTACTGAGTGGTCTTTGATAAATTATTCTGTTTAACTGTAACTACTGTAAGCGCACAAAAGACGAAGAGGGTCTTGCAATATTTTGTTTCTATTTTATGTGTACTGAAAAACGCCTTCAACAAATCTCGTTTATTAGATTTGACTTTGACACAAAACATGTCTTCATACATTCATAAGAACAAAAAGAAATCACTTTGAGCCATTTTTTTATTTAACACAATTTTGTTTTTATTCTACTCGGACGGAATTTAATATTGAACAAAATATATTTTTGTATTAAGTATACTCGTATACCTAATATACTTACGTATCTCGATTCAGTATCAAAAAGCTCCTTTGTAAATACGTTAACTCAAATATTTACCCTTTTTTATCAAATACAATAAAGGCCTTTGGGAGAATCCGGAAGCAATCGCGTGGAAGACCCCGGGATTACAATATCGGCAGGTGAGATGAATACCCCGGGAAGCTACAAGGAACTTTCTCGGTATCCCGGTCCCGGCGCCTGAAAATTCCGTAGTGTAAACTCACATCTTGATTGTACCTTTGGGATCGAGTAGACCACCAAGCTGTATTGTTTTAAACAAATTTTTATTGGTTAGGTACAAAAAGAGTTGAAAGTTATGGACTGAAAGCAATAGGTGGGTACCATTCGATGTCGTGAGAGCGTGTCGATATTGATACTATTTTTTCTAGACGCCACGAGGGTAATTGAATTTGTATAGGTATATATTAAATACTGTATAAAGAAGACAGTTTCTTTTTTAACGTCCGTGAAACTGAAAAATTACGTGTTTAGCGTTTTAAGATTAAAGATATTTTAATTAGTTTGAAGATATTCCTGCCTGTCTTTTATAAAGGTATTTTATTTCAAACGTAAAGAAAGATATTTCAAAAAATATTATCTATGTCTACTAACAACTAGCAGTCTGGGTGTTTCTCAAATATCGAATCGAATCGAAATATCGAATTGCTATTGCGACTTGCTTTGAGAAAATGATAAGGTGATAGCTCTATTGAACTTGAGCTTTCAGTGAATTAGGTATGTAGGAAACCAAGGATGGTGGTAAGTTACTTTTTACGTTAGGTGTAACTAGTTACTTTGTAGTACTCACTTAGTGCTGGCTTTCTGTCACCAATCATGTGTCAGTGTATTACGGTAGTTGTACATACGTACCTACTTGAAAACCTGGTTCCCTTTTAGACTTTGTGTTTACCATTTTCGATTACATTTTCTTATAAAAATATACGATGTCTGGAACAGAAACGGTAAATACTTTTAGTATTTGTGCGGCATATAAAGTAAAACTTTATGAAAAGAAAATTGCATAAAATGGCACTAAAATTTTGCTTTACTTTTTGCAGGTTTATAATTGAGGCAATGTATTATGTATGTATACATGCATAATAAATTCTTGTGAAATTTTCATAAACATTAGTCAACCAGAACTAACATGAGATTTTATGCAAAATCAATAACCGTTAACTGGTTCCAATACCTACCACTAATTGCTATATGGCAGACGCACAAGTGTGTCCTGAATTTCACGACAATGCCACGCTCAATGGGGCTTATTCGTCCATAATTTAGAGGTGCGTTCGGCGCAGCTGCAGGCAGACTAATGGGCGGCTGTCACACTTCGTTATTCAATTCGTATACCTACATCCCAAGGGCAACTAAACAAATGGGTGCGTGTTGTTTCCGGTGACAACGGGCCGACAATATTATCACTTTCTGTTCTACAAAAAACACATGGAAATACAAGCACCAACAAAAAGCAATTTTGAGTGACCTACAATATTGTCATCCAACAATTTTTATTGAAACGATTAGCACGTATATAAGAGGCTAATAAAATGCCCAGATTATTATTTAAGCTCGTAATGCGGTCACGCAATGACGCCAGGGGGCAATTGGGTATTTTAAACGACCACGCTGAGAAATCAAGATTTTTGGAAGTCATATCTATAATTCTAAAAAGATCACAAAAAGTTTTTTTGTTGAATATTCGTATAGTTCTAGATATACCTACAGGATTATTTATGAGAGGTACGAACAAAAATAAATTTGTTTAGGTATAGGTGCAACCCTGTCTTTTAACGTTTTGTAATAGTCCTCCTTCAATCTAATATTCCAAAGGTTTTCTGGAAGGTTTCGCTATTAGTCATAAGGCTGCGCATTGTGACTCTGTCAACGTAATTCTTGTTACGTATGTAGTTCTTAATTTATTTTTCTCATGTGGTGCTGGTACAAAGTATTTATTATTTGTCTATCTGTAATACATAATAGGTACGTGAGTATCTGATTTATAATAACACAGCAGCTTGTGTCGATGAGATCTCGTACCAATAACTTGCGGTCTCGAATCTGACGTGATACAAGTTGCTATTAGCAAGGGCAAGTGTACACTATAGCCTATAACTATTCCTGGCAATCATATCATAACCTTAATATTATAACATAGTACAACATATACATACAACGTATTGTATATGTAAATACTCAATAGTCGTATACATCGAAACTAATATTAGAAAGAGAAAAAATTTGATTTTCAGTTTGTTTGATAAACTCAAATCTACATAAGTACCTAACTGATTTTTAAATTCTTTCAACTATAGAAAGGTACATTATCAACGAGTAAAAAGGTCTGTATTTTATTTTCAAAAAATCTGAACGAAAATTATAATACTGTAGGTATATATAATATTATATTCTAGGAACGATGATTGCTGACAGCGACTTTTCCATTTAGTTTTAGTTTATTTTTACGTAGTATTTACTGATTGCTCTTTAATATAGAATATATTAAATATAGAATGATATATATAGAATTTAATATAGAATTATGTACATATACCTACCTATTATTGATGAGGTGATTTGCTCTAACAGGAAATATGGTTTGCTTGAAACATATTGGTGTACCAAAACCAATGATTAGCATTTTCCATTTGACATACGAGTATCATATTGCCAGAGGATTTAACTTTATTTAATTTTAGCATTATTATGCGTATAATAAAGCAAAATAAAATAAGATACCGTCTCACATCTGCGCCTCAATATTATACAAAGTAGGTAAGTGAGCATCGGAGAGCTCTTCCTACATTCAATGTTTACGTGAATCAATACTGAGGTTGGTACCTATCGCATCAAAGGATTTAGGAATTTACTCGTAAAAAAAGATATAAGAAGAAATCCGTCCGTAAGTATATCTTTAGAAAGTAAAAATATCGAATTATATATATAATATATAAATCCTCTTAGGTATTTTTAATTTATATTCATTATGAGTAATTCGTATTTTGTAACAACAACTTGATTACCTAACCTATTGGTGCTAAAATCTTTAGGTCAATATTATTGATGACGGATAACATGTTTCGTCTAAAATAATTGTATTCCCTTACATAATTTACCTGTCATCCATATATTTCAATGAAACTTCAAGATATTATGAGCCATGGCTCATAACTCAACGGGTAGGAATTATAATTTGAACAAAAATTATCTCACAATTAGAGCTATTCGAATACTTTTTGCAAAAAATTCAGAGTATTCAAAACGAGGCGCTCAGAACTGAAGGATTTCAGAAGCTTTTATACAATTGTTTATCTTTTGTCTTTCTTTCGCCGCCAAGATAAACGTCAATTCGCAAATCGCATAAACTTTGGCGAAGTTTGTGCTTGGTTGATTGTGATTTGTATTTTAGGAAGGAAACTGGGGTAGGTAATCATAATCAATTCCTAAAAATACATGATACCTGGCAGGCGAAAACTGGTTATTAAAGGAATGGACATAAATATATAGATGAAGCATAAATCTAAAACTAATACCAATAGTTATACGTAGTATATTATTTATTCTATGCCAATAGTTACTTTAACTACTTCTGGATATTTTATTATTATTTTACCATTTCTTCATTCATTTCATTCTCGTTACAACGGATTGATTTGTTTGGTGGAAAAATCGCCTAGTGTAAACTCACAGGCTCATTGAAATCTGGAAAACGTTCCTAAAATGCAGTCACGTCGCGCATGTAGGTTTACAGTACGCTGAAACGCGTGGCTGCACAAGCTAAGCCGTGGTAAAGTTGGCCGGATAAGTGAATATCTTATCTGGTTAATAAATTTAATCAATAGGTACTATCCATCAAAATGATGTAAAAAAGAACTGATAAATTTAATTTTATTATTATAATTGACAGAATACCTACGCAAATATTTAGAATAGGTATTTGCTGAAAATATATTTTATGTAGCCTTGGCGAGCGGCTAATGAATGTATTGTACCCGAGAGAGGTTTCCGTTTTGCTAAATATTTTTGTATTTTTATTTCCAGGAATGTGTCAAACTTTGTTAGATGTTATATACATGAAGGTATCCTGCTTCCTGCTATGTTGTAAATATTATAATAAATCAGAATAATTTGTATGTTTATCGCGCTGGTCTCAAGAACTATTTTTGCTTACATATATTATAGCCCGTGTATTGAGAAATATTATAAGTAGAGACTTATAAGTAGCATCGTGTGTGTGAAACAGCTGAATAGATTTTCTTTAATTTTGGTAGGGATATAATTATGTAGTTACTTTTGGTTCGAGAATTCCTATTCTAGATCCACTTTTATCTCTGAGACGCGAGTGAAACCACGGGGAACAGTTAGTATCTATAATAATATGTTGAAAATATCTGAGCCTCCCTCCAGTTTAGTTTTAAAGATCCATGTCCATCACCAATTCAAATACGTACATAACGTAATTTTGAAATAAGACAAATGCAACCTCGATGTAAATTAGAACAGTATCAAAGAAATGTGCATCACAAAATCAGGCGTTCCTGGCAGAGACGCGATGTCATTCTATGAAAGCGAATTACCACTTCGAAGTCTGCATTGCAGAAGTGGAATAGAGGTAATCACGTCTATCGTATGTCAACCGGAAGGTGGGCTAGAGACATGGAATAATGGGTGTCACTAAACGCACGTGCCCCACGGAATAAAATGGCAAGAATAAAATAGGGAAGGTAGTGAATCAGCACTCGGATCGCATTCCGGAAGATATGGGAAAGAGTATACGAAATTTGAAGGTAATATTTTTTGGCATAAATAAAAAATGCGCCTAATTACATATTCGTTATCATATTAATAGAGTTTATTTTTTACCAGATTTATAACCCTATAAATTGTATAATTAAAAATCATAATAGTAGATTTGATATTACACAATTTTAACCCCTCCAATGACTTGTTGGCGTTGCCAGTGGTAACTTAGAGTTACGTACCTATATTATAATATATCTATTGAAGGTACAAAAGGAGTAGGTACCTCTACCTTTGCAGAGGGATTCTGGGCATTAATATTCCCGAAGGGTTTTGATACATGAATGACTGCGAAAATCTTACTGACTATTGTATTATTATACGGTTGAATGTAGATTGTATTTTAGTGAACCTTAATTCGAGTACGTTAGGGGCCACAATACGAGTTGTAGGTCATTTCAAAGAAATTAAATTATCTGTGTAACGATGCGTGAATTTTCCACTTGTTAGACGAGACCGCTGTTCACAGTGAAACGAAATGGTAAGCGTAAAATTAATTCATTCGTTTCATACATTCAGAAAGAGCGTAAGGATTTTTTCATCCATTCAGGACATATTATCACAAGATGTTACACGCTTCGGTCGCAATAAGAGTACGAGTAGGATCTAAGTTAAGTAAAAAGTTAAAATAATACTTACAACTCAACCTTATAATATCTACGAGAGCCTAAGTACATTTATTTAGATGAATTTTACTTGCTTATAATTTTTAAAAGCAGTTATTTTAGCCTGCACAGAAGAACCAAAATACTTATCAAATATATAGGTATATTGCATCTCAAACAATTTGCTATAAACTTAAACTTAGTTTATAATATTTTATTAATATCGACATTGATCGCAGACAGAGCACGTAGCGGCCACAACTATGAAATTCTAAACGCTTTATTGTATTCGGTATCACGCTCTCGATCACTATAAACATGTTGATTGGAAAACCGAATTGTTAGGGTGCTGTGGACCGGAAACAATAAAAACTTTACGGTCAGCGCTACGGAAGCATCCACCCGCTAGGTGGCGCTGCGGACGCTTCTGTTATCCTTTTTATGACCAGATTAAGTGAAGATTAAATAAAAAAACAAAACAAAATCTCCAGCTCATCGTTACAGCTAAAGATTCCGTGTTCAAACTCTTTTTTCTAAACGGTCGTAAATGTTCCATTTCCATTGTCGTATTTTTTCACTTATCATATTTCTTGTTAGTGGTTTGTCCTTTGTTTTAGCGTCGAATAATTTTATCACCACATGTAAACGGTACTGAAATAAATTCGATTTTAGTTGGAGCTGGATATAGACTACATGTTCATGTAAATATGAAAAGATTTATCGATCTGTTGGCAGTGATACATCGCTATGGTGCGGGATATGATCTACGCCGCGGTTTGCAGATTGGCTTATGCGTATTTCACCCGCCTCTTTGATATTGTACGGAGATTTATGTTTCTGTATGTTAGCGTATTATAATATATGTATTATTGAAAGAAAAATACTACAGTATCTACTTGCAAAATTGTATCATATAATCTAATTATTGCTGCGCTCCGCTTCTACGACGGTGACCAACTAGGGTCTGGTTCTGGTTTCTCGATCTTTTTTATTGCACGAGAATTCTCGACCAGTATTTCTCGAGTTTTGATATTTTTAATAGAACACGATGTTATTTGCGTTATTACAAATTAGACTGATAGATGACATGTAAATTGAATTAGAAGCAAGTAGGATACTTTAATCAGCTAGTCTATAATACCATCAACCCAATATCACCATGTATATTCAAGTATTCTTATAAGTACAAAATTAAAAAGAAAACACGTACACACTACATAAAATAATCGCTCAAATCTTACATTGCAACAAATTAGCCATGGTATACTTCTATACAGTCGTTTATTATTAGATCATCGCAAAAACAGTTTGAGACCTTGGCGTACATAGCCTCGACTGCTTTCGCTCGGGCCGATCGGCACCACACGGCACACCACACCACCTGCGTCGATTGAATGAATGAAATCACTTGAGTAAATTAGCAATAACAACTACAACTTTATACCTAGATAACCTATTGCTAAAAATATTAGCTAAATTCTACCGTAATTTAAAGTTTCTCACTCAAATAAACACGGCGAAAAACTACCCGAATTTTCAACATTGCCCATATGCTTAACGTTCAATGGATGACTGACGTGACTGATTTAACTTGATTATAAGTATAAATGACTATGAGAACACAATATCTTTTTTTAACAAAATTATATTGTAGGGTAATTAAAACCTAATATGATTTTATATAGAGATCTTTATTGAAAACTAGTAAAAACGTAAAATGAATCCATTAAGAAACTTAACAATAACCTCGATAACTATTTACCATATTCACATTGCTATACAAAGAATAAGACGCATGCCTAAAATACAATGAGTATAAATTAGGTGAGATATGAAAAAACTATAATAGACATACTGACATGTTAATTGAATCCTTGATACCTTCTCAAAGAGGTGCTTGAGTGAAATTAGCGTCATCGAGCAATAACTTCCTCAACATCAACATTCAGTACACTTTAGGTTCAAACAGTTCAATCTAATTTGGATATTTTAGGTGTTTGATAATTAAAAACTGTCTGTATTATTTTAATTAGTATAAGTAATGTCCGTTCGTTCATACTTAGTTGAATAGCGAGTCTAGGTACAAGTATACTAAGTACACAATTCTATTTAGGTGAGAGAATTTTCCTCACACATTTTTAAGCCTAATGAAGATATCAACGTTCAACTTGAATATGAATAGTTAATTTTGGCATATTTTGAAATATTTTAAATACATATTTCAAAATGTCATCAGAGGTGAACTCAAGCTAGCGCAACTCGTAAAATAAAAAAAAAACGAATTTACAAAAAATGTTTTACTATTAAAATGAATCCGTCAATCTACGGTAGTCTAGAATTTCAAATTTTGTGATTTATTTTTAATTTCAAATTAAATAGAAAATTAAGAGAAACACTGGTTTTCAAAGTGAATCAAGCGGTAGTAGGTACTATGGTTAAAGTTTTTTTATCTATCTAAGTATATCCCAATATGTTTTTAGTTCCGTCAAAAGCTGCAGAAAGGTCTCGAGAATGTCATACATATAATTTTTCATTGAAAATATATATTTAGAAAACCCCTTTTTAATAGATTTCCTGAGGTGGACAGGACCTTAATTCATTTTAAATAAGGGAAATAGTAAGGTATGTGTGTTTGTGTGAATATTTGCAAACTATTTTTTAAAAACAATTGTTTAATTTTCCGGATATATGATGGCTGCCGCGAGGTCACCTTATATGGCTGTCTAGTAGATAGCTATAGTTCCGGTTTTTTAGTTCGACATTGCGCAAGTACGTGGCCTTTTGAAACCGGACATTTTTATTATCAAGCAATAACTTGATTTCATTGAACATAATAGCCCATTTTTCTATAAATACAGTTTAAAGTTATTATTTCCTTAATTTCTATCAATTCTAAGGTAACTTAGAATGTAAATACTATTTTTAATATAAACTCCATTTTGAATATTTATTTTATTATTTGCAATCTGTCGAGGAGCATTGGTGGAAAATCTAGCCAGGTAGGGCAGAATGGCATCGACACTGTATTGTCTGCCTTCTGAATCGAAACTATAACTTTTGCTCTAAACGCGGCGCTCGAACCAATCAATTGTGATAGTAATCCAAAGTTGTTTTCAAATATCTACATAGCCTTTGTATGGTTTTGGCAGCGAGATGGATTTCCGGACACAAAAGGCAACGTGGAAACATCACAGAGTACTGCAAATGACGAAGCGAATGAAAAGGAAATAGATTTCATTTGATATGCATGAGGATGTATCCCACCCAGAACAAACGATGTGAAACTTTAAAACAATGGACAACACTAGAATAACAAATCCAAATTATTTGGTCGAATGTTAGTACTACAGGTAAACAACAATTTTATAACTCTATATAGGTACTTACGATTGACACATTACGAATGTTTTTTGAGTACTAACGTAAAACTGAGATTTTATGAGAATCTTTAGTATCTATCTAAGTACATACCTACATCACATACTGAATATGGTATACATATTTTTTTGTCCTTCCGAGTAATGTCATACTTACCAAATATTTTATTGGCGTTAATTTAAACAAAATAAAACATTAGAAAATAAACACCTAAAAATTTAATGTAGACAGAATTCAGTCCCTTTATCGAAGTCTTTAATAAAAAAAGTCATAGGTTCACGCAAAAAATATTTTATAAAAAAGGGATTAGGTACGCTTTAAATATTCTTGTGAGCAACATCATTAAAAATTTATACAAAGACACAGACGAGTTTAGACGAAAATGAAGTTATAAAACTGGGAGGTGATATCACGGCTTAATGACCAGTAATTATCGTGGTCTAGCCAGGCACCTACCAGCTCCATTAATTATTATTTGTCGTAACAGTGGTGGTGTAATCTAAGCCAACCGTGAGTCGCCACAGTTGATTTAATAATATGGGAGGAATGCCACTCGCCACTGAACTAAATATGTAATTACTTATTTGTAAACGAGTGTTCTTGATGACATTATGAGTTTCCCAATGTGTTATGAGTCATAACCATTTCTTGTCATAAAGCAACAGTCGTAACTTATGAGTTAGAAATAAGGTTACAATACTCAGTCTGAAGGTCCGCCAAAGAATACTAATACTGCCTCAGATAAGATTTTTATGATGAGCTTTTGTGCTAATCTAAATAATTTTCTTGAATTATACTCGAACTGAGTATTTACCGATTTAGTAACCGAGGAAATGTGTCAGAGACGCCTCCTGAAAACTCGTAAACGGCTTTTCGTACTAATAACTCAATCTTCGAAGAGCTTCGTATAATGGATAGACTCGTCGACTGTGAATACTAAACTTCATTGATCATATCTCTAGAAACAAGTACTCGATAGAGATACATGTTGTACTAGGTCAAGTTGAATGCTAACAATCTCTTAGCAGATATACCACTGATTGGACGCATCTCTTAAAAACTACAATTATAATATATGTTGGCTCAATGATGCAGTCACACGCAACGCTAGGAACCATTAAAAGTGGAGAAACAAAGCAATAATCCTAGCTAAGGAGGACCCGGCGCATCTTAATTTACAGATGACTTTTTTGCGATAGGTAATAGGCAAGAAGTCCGCATCAGTAGCGCGTCGGGTGGGGGGAGCCGAAATAGAGTCCTGAAGGTTATCGCAGAGAGGATGGATAGATGATGAGGAGGTTCAACGAGCTTCACCTAAAAGGTGAGTTTCGATGAGTCCTCTTTTCACCATATTTTTTTGTTATTTTGATACTAACAAAGCTATGTAAGTTGTAAACTAACAATAATTGGATCAAAGTTGTCCGAAATAAATGAATGTAATTTTATTTTTATTTATTATTTTAATGCATTCGTTGACTTTCGTTCCATTATATGAGCGCTATGCGAGGCATTCCTAATTACCATTAAATAATTACTTGGTGGTTGCAAAATTCACTAACTAAATGGTTAACAATTTTATTGCCTCTATCAATGCGATTGCAATAAACACGTTTTTGATTGCAAAATCTACAGTATAGAATGACTTTTTAAATTAATATGGTGGCACCATATGAGAAATATTTAATAACACATCCGCATGGAAGGGATTACAATATCGCACTCGTAGATTCTGCAGGATTCATTTTGTCACATTTGCAGCTTCATAATAATGTTTCGGACGGCATTTCATCGACCTGTCAACTATCTTTTGTTTCATCTAATTTGACAGATTTGTATGGAGTTTCGTAATATAGTCCAATTTTAGGAGAAACAGTTGATGAAATGCCATCCGAAACATACTATGAAGCTGCAAATATGACAAAATTAACCCTGCTGATCGTCCAAATTAACGATTGGTATCAAAGACTGCTTATCTGAAATATCAAATTAGGGTTTTGAATCGAATTATTTGTGTAAAGTTTAATTAGAATAAGAAGGTACACACGGCCATAGATCAGGCTACGCCTTTTTGTTGCAAATAGCTCCTATTACAACCGCATAAGGTGCTGCAGTGTTTAAATTGACTTGTGGTCGTCCGTACAGAGTTCTAAGCTAGCTATGTTGCAGTAAATGTTCTTAGATACCTATCTAATAATAATTAAATGTTTGGTTTGTATCTAGTAAAATCATCTTTTATATGCATGTATAACTAGAGATGTGACTTATTTGAAATACTTATATTTAAAATGTAAAACACCTATTTTTTATTTTGTATTTAAATAACTTTTATAAAAAGCATTTTGTATTTTATTTGAAATACTTGTGGTGTATTTTCTATTAGCAAAATGCAAAATACTTTACTCTTAAGTTTTTCAAATAATACCAGTCAAATTCACATTTTAATTTAATATTTCACGTATTTTATAATAGTTTTTATGTTTTAATAATCAAACACTTTTCATAATGGTGGAATGATATTATAACTACGATTTAATTAAGTGACAGTGAACAGCTTCTTGTAAAAAATGCTGCTTCCTATCCTATCTATCGTTAGTTACTCTTTCACGTAAAAACTACTGAAACTTGGGTCATATAGATAGATCGTACCCGGGAATAACTTATACCTAGGCTACCTTATACCAGGAACGCGGCTGAAAACACTGAGGAATCTTAAATAAAGAGAATTTAATTCAACAGAAAGTATTTATTTATGTAAAGTATTTTGCAAACACCTATTTTGTATTTGAAATAGTAAATCAAAAAAGTATTTGCATTTTGTATCCTCTCTGTGTATGACTATTTTATAACACCACTGGGTGTCCACTAAACTGACTCCTGAAAGTCTGGATTGACAAACGATATTTCTGTAACTTGTTACGATTTTAGTTATACCTACCTGAGGTTATATTATATACGTCTATCATCGACGGATCATTCATAGCGGCAGATAAAAAGCATAAATATTTACTGACATTGTCAACCAAGCATGAAATCGAAAACAATGATAATTGTTATCGTCGTGTGAATTAAAAGATAAAGAAAAAGCACGGAGCGAAACTATGTGCATGTATCATGCGTGTCATGTGTGTTGTTGATACTTTGCCTTGCACAAGGTGCGGTTCACCTATTCATACGACAATTAGACTGTTTTTGTAATTTCCGCTTACACATAACAAATGCTTGTGCAATGAGATATACCTTTCAAATAATTCACAAAGGCAAAGCACGGTCTTAAGTTAGAACTATCAAGACTCGAGTTCGGGTTTTCCTGCGAGGCTGAGTAGATTCTGTCTCGTTCCCTCTGACTATTCAGCCGGAGCTTTTAGCATTCCGTTTCCCTCTAACTTGAGAAGGCTTGCGCGGAAAGAGAATGTGGGTAACGAACGACCTTTTGCCGTTATGGGCAAGCAGTGCGGCCCGTGCGTTCACCGGGAGCGGTTCATTCGACTGTAGCGATACAATACGCGACGACAGTCTGACAAGCTGAAAAAAAAATTACGTAAATATTACAACACTCACGCATCGATTATGAAACATCTGTAACCGTTACAGTATTGTGCCCGATGTGCTAGAGTCCTGGACTTCACGTGGCTCGGTGAGCTTGGTTTGCGTTCGCGTTTTGTTTGAATTGTGCGATCCTGTTTGACCCTGGTGATTTTATTTTATTATATTATTTGAAACCCTCTCCCGTGGTGTTCACTTTATCGTCCATTTTTGTGTTTCTGTTGTGATTTATTTCTGTCTGATTGGATTGTCATTAAAGTTGTTGGTGAGTATAATTTCATATTATTGTTTTTTAACTTAGTTGTTTCAATATGTACTTAATATTAAATTTGTTATTATAAAATTACAATATTTTTATCACGATATTGTACCTACCTCCTGTCTGTCTTTATAATTATATAGGTACCTACCTATTCCTAATTTATTAATTCTTAGTTCATATATTATATCCAGTCCACGCCTACATAAATGTGAGCCTTATCCGCAACACGCTAAATAAGAACAAGCTTTATTTATATTTTGACCTATAAAATTCTGACACTTTCAGCAAACATTATTGTTTCATTTTATGTTCTTTTATGTCTGTTTTAACTGTCGTGCTGACGATGTTTACCCAATAATGCCTTTTTATTTCTGAAATGTAAATGACTGTTTCCCGTTACCCCATCACCCTTCTGTGTATGTTTGTAACGTGATTTGTGCGTATTGGCACAACATCGCATGTCATAATTCAGGATAATGTTTTATGTATGAATGTATGCACGTGCAAAGTTAAACAGTAGTTGACTATTGATGCATGAAAAAACGTAAAAATGGTGATTTATTTAAACATCACTCATATTCAGTAACAATGGAGGAGAAGTAATTTTGAAGGCAAATGATAAGAATAATTCAATGTTTGTTTGGCAATTATTCTGTTTCGATTGTAAATTACTCAATAGAAATCATTTGATTGATTTTTGTACTGGATCAACACCCACAGGATTTCACTGTATAAAACCAGACGCTTCATGACAAAATTCAAAATTAAACATGGGATAGGTACCTACTTAGATGATGGGACTCTAGCACGGTGGTAGGGTACTTTGCAGTACCCGCCTGGCTGGCTGCCACCCTCAAGATGAAAATCTGTCGCCATGCACCTTCGACTTGCAACGACTCCAGTGTTTTCCGACAGCTGCAATTAAAAGACAGTTCTCTTCGAGGCTTTGTGTGCCACCATCGACCACATCATCACTGACCACGTCAAACCCTAGGAAGCTATGCGGATACTGAAATAATAATGAAATCATTATATCGGCAAAGATCAAAATTGAACTACCTACCTAGTCCTTTCAGAAGGCTTAAGGCTTTGGAACTTATTAGTGTCCTCTAATTCAAAATTCTAGTGAGGCAACGCCATTACCAAACGCGAGTTGGGCTATTGGGTACAGGCAACACCTTGGAGGTATATTGCTAGATAATACCAGCATTGGAAATGCATCGCATTATCGGTTTTCATTTGAGCGCCTCCAGGACCAAACCTCACGGAGGAGAGGTAGAGCTATTTGGTCACCACGGTCTACCTAGTCGCAGCAGGACTGCTTTTGCGTCATTGGCATTTCTAATATATAATGGAATGCTAAATACGTAAATTTACATAGTAGAAACTATTTATATAATTAGTGAAAATGTAGGATATTGTTTTATTTACTTAATTAGATGATTTTACTGAAGTTAAAGTGATAAGTAAAGTGTAAACATAGCTTTGGGAAAACATTGTAACACAAAGTGAATCAATATTTATCAGATCACGTACCGTACATTAGGTAATATTTAGGTACTTTTTTTTCAATCTTCTAAATAAACATTATTAAATTGTTGTTTGCTTATCTACCTACAATATTGAGTTTATATATTAAAATTATACTTATTAAAATACCTTCCCACCTTCTACACGTTGTTCTTTCTGCTATACATTCTGTAAAACCCCGGTTTGAACTATATCCATCACTTTCTTACGTCATTTAACAAAGATTTTTGCAGACTTTTGTTAAAACCCGGTATTAAAATCTGGTTTTAAAGAAATTGCTTTATACTATCTCATGGCTATAGTTTACCTATTAGGAAAAAAAATAGGTATTTTTTTTAAAGTAACAAAACTATAGGTATCCTATAAAATCTCAGAATATAGGTAAATTAATATTTTCAAGTTATTTATGTCATTCACGATTTTTTTCTGACGTTACTAATGAAAAGTTCCAAATTAAAATAACTATTCTTCGTCATATATATTCTCTGGTCTAATATTTTTTTTTTTACAAATCTCTTAAAATAAAGAATGCAGAGAAAACCTTAATTTAGAATCATAATTTCTCGTATTTCGTCGCCATAAGGCTTCTTATAGTTATTTAATATACCTAGTATCTTGAAGGAGTAGAAATCTTTCTTCATTACAGCCTTTTTGGGCTATATTGCTTATAACCTTGAAAATTAGACATGGTAATGACACTCAAGCTAATTCTTGAGAATTTGTTCAAGAAATTCGTCAACCTTCCATTCGAGTTTTAAAGCATTGCCATTAAAAAAAAACTATAAGAAAAAATATTACACCAATAGTTTAACCAATAATACATAGTGGCTTTTATAATAGACAGTATATTTCATAACTTCAATTCAAGCTCTATTAACGCATTGCTTAATCGGGCGCTTACATTTTTTTCTCTTGTCCGTCTTCTTTTTGTATGAACAATCGTTATGGTTTCGTAACTATCCGATAGCACGATTCTGATGCATTATATAGCCTTTATTCTTTTTTTTTTACTAAATACGTATCTATAGGCCAATATTGTGGTCAATGATGATGTGGCCGATGGTGGAAAGCTCATCAAAGTCTAGAGGGGAACTGGCTCTCAAGTGTAGCTGCCAGAAATCCCCGGAAGGTGCTTGGCGATACATTTTCAACTTGAGGGTGGTAGCCAGCCAGGCGGGTACTACAAAGTACCCTACCACCGTGACAGAACACCATTCAGTTTTTGAGAACTCGAATATATTTATTCATATGCAAAACTATAAATAGTAGTTTTAGAAACTAGTTAGAATAGCACTGGTTGTCTAGATCCGGCTTCATAGCAACATTTATTTGTTTGTCATTGTAGAGTTTTAATTGCGACGATAAATTTTGTTTTTTTCATTCTGAATATTGAATGATTAACTTAAATTGCATTTCAAAGCTTTGTTAATTTGGTCAATTACCTTTATTGCATGGAATTCAGATGTTAACTAACCATTTAAAATACAATATTGATTTTACATCAAAATAAACCCTTGATTTTCACTACTCGCCCTGAAGCACAAGAAACCACAGAAAGAGTAATGAAGTTCCAGAAAGCTTTGAAAGTTAATCTTATAAGTAGGCACTATGCGACAGTAGGAAAATAATGACTTCTGTGTACATGAAACTCGACATTTTGTTTCTCTTGGAAGGTTTTAAAAGCTTTATTCGAGCTGTAAACTTGAACGACTTGCAACAATTAAAAAATAATTTGCCGTTATTAAAAATAATGATTTGTATGACATTGAAGATGTCATTCATAGTCATTAGGAATGTGGGTAGACATTTGTTAGGAGAATACTCTTATGCGTATGACTCATGATTGGAAACTGATCCGAGGTCGTCCGACGGTATCCGCCTTCGTTTAATGCACAAAGATGTCTAGTTGGGTTTTAGCGATGACGTAACGAAGGTCCGACTTTGTTGTCGTACAAATCACATAAAAATATCACGCACAAAAAGTTCTTACGGCCTCTGGGAAAAAGTAACGTATAAGACAAATGCGGTGACTACATACACGTGCGAGGATTTACAAATGTTTTTTGGATTCAGGGAAGTTTGTTACAGGAGGTAAAAATATAGTTTTATTTGTAGTAAACGTAATATTTAAGGATGATGACTAAAAAAATCTATTTATTCGGTCAGTTAGATTACCAAAAAATATTGGCCACATATTTATTTTTTAGTTCTGAAAACAAAAAATGCAGTGCGTTGAAATTTCGCGTGACGTCACGTCTTAGTACACTTTTTACAGAGTAGTGACGTGACAATGATAAAGCGCGTCAATGTTCAGGAGTGGAGCTGAACATTGACGCGCGTTATCATTGTAATCTTTTAAGTGATTTGATAAAATACCTATCCAAAATTTTTTGATAATCTAACTGACAAAGCGCGTCAATGTTCAGGAGTGGAGCTGAACATTGACGCGCTTTATCATTGTAATCTTTTAATTGATTTGATAAAATAAAAAATACGTACGTACCAATATTTTTTGATAATCTAACTGACGGACTAAACAGAATTAATTATATTTCATCCAGTCATCATCTTTATTGTCTTCCATGGGATGTCACATAATGTGTCGTCATATTTTTTAGGGGTTAGGAACTACGCTTCTAAAGCGATTTATGGTCATAGAACGATAGTAAAATAGTCCCTTATACAGTGGCGAGGGGTGAAATTATGGCGAGGGTAAGCCGTTCAAAAAACACCTGCAATTTTATAATTACAGTGTATTCTAAGCATGATAAAAGTGTCTTTGAAATTGTGAAAATGTGGGACTAGGATTCCTAAAAGGTAAGCCGATGGGAATCGGCTTGTATGGACCATTCGCCACTGCCCTTATATCTAATTTATGATTTGCTGATGACTTGGTGTTGTTTGTAGTCACTCTATCAAACTTGTACTCATGCTAAAACTAGCAACTATTATAGTAACCTGCTTTTTTTTTAAATGAGCTCACGTTTGGCCATCGCCTAAAGCCCATCAAAGACTGCTATATTATATATTAATATAAATCATAGCAAGGCATATTACGATATATTTTCAATAGTATCTTTGATTGACCGCACACGCAGCTATAATAATGTTCTATGACGTCAGTAACCTAGAAATGTATAATTTTTAGCACAGAATGTTAATTTTGAATTCGATGTTGTAAACCTTTGCGGTTTGTTGCGAATGATTTTTCTTTAATTTATGTTATATCTTTTTGGTCAATATTTTTTTTTTATCTACGTCTTCTTTGGGCTTAACTCTGGAAAGAGTTTTAACGAGGTTGAGGACGTAGCATGCTTGCCCAAACTCTGCTATAGATTTTGATCCCACAATGATTCCCGGGAAAAAAGTATGTTATTCCAGGTTATCTGTGTTCTTAGTATTATCACGATTATGGTCGTGCCGCTGAGGCAAAAAGTAACAAACAAACTCATATACATAGGATTATAGGATGTAACATAAATTCTTAGTTTCTGTAATACGTTTTCACAAGTCTAGAAAAATACCCTTTTAAAACCGGATAATTGAAGAGAAAGTGGTTTACACTTAATCACTGTTTGGCTTGACGCTGTAACTGCCGTCACGCTAAACTGGAAGGAAGTTATTTGAATTAATAGTCAACTTAGCAATCTAATACTACGTACTTAAAATAGTAACAAACTACAAATAACTATGATATAGTCTTACTATAAACGAACCTTGCTTATTCCTTACGAAATTCTTAGTGATGATTTATTTTAATTATATCGTTAAGATTACTGATAGATTTAGAAATGTGAAAAGTAAAACATTTTCTGCTGAAACATGTGCAAGAAGGTCTGCTTAAATGGCTTAATCGATCCTTGAAGATAAGGCCTGACAAATAAAAGAACTCCAAGTGACAAATGCATCCAATTCGTAGGCTGAATGTAAACATTTTTTTACGATCTCCTGACCCATTTTACAAGCAGAACAGTGACGGACAGTAATACCACAGTGTTACTATTCTCTACAGTCTGGCAATATGCGTGTGGCAGTGCAAGTAGGTACTCAAAATCGGCGCAAAATGTAGTTTACGAGTTAAAATATTAATACCTAAATGGGATCTGTAAATCATTTAATTATTCTAGCGCAGACCTATAAGTTAACCTTATTTTTAATTAACAAATTTAAAGACCTTTATTGCAAACTTTACCTATTTGTTTAGTCGACACTGAAGCTACGCCGAAAGGTAATCGTGGCTAATCTTAATTCAAAACGAACCTCGCTAACACCAATAGCAGGTGTTCCACTTAATTGCAAATTAGTTCTGAAACTTACATCAATCCTCTTCTATTTAGTCTTGCTAAAGCGAATTTCACAAGCTTGCTTGTTCACCAAATCGACATAGTTTTCTTAGTTGTGAAATTGCGGTTTTGATATTATATCATTTAAATTTAAAGTATGATGAGTTAGGTCTCTTAAAGATAGGTCTGTTCATAACAGAGGAATATCTATAAAATATTAGTTATTTTTTCGGTTTTGTATACTAGACCTTTATAGTTTGCCATTGCCTACAATGGTATGGTATGAAGCATCTGGAGATAATTAAAATGTATATATATAGAGTGAGAGTAGAAAATGAGAG
Source organism: Tethea ocularis (assembly GCA_963555595.1). Taxonomy (NCBI): domain Eukaryota; kingdom Metazoa; phylum Arthropoda; class Insecta; order Lepidoptera; family Drepanidae; genus Tethea; species Tethea ocularis. The sequence goes on along the minus strand of OY741960.1, from coordinate 8,089,670 downwards.
TAGGTGATGGTAACACGTTATCGTTTCGGTATTGAATACAGAAAGTCCTCCATAAGCTAAACGTAAGGAATTTCGATTCAATAGTAACTAATAACGAATAAGAACGCTGGCCAGTATCAAGTTTGTTTGAGCCGGAATTGTTGCATACATTGTTACATACAGCCCATTACCGTTTCGGTTTTCAACGCATTACACATTCCGAAATTAGATATTTCCATGAGAATGTTGAATAATCTTTATGGTATGACATAACATTAGGGGTAGATAATAACATGATTCCCCGGTGGAAGTGTAAGTTAACCTGAAGAATTGAGTGTACCAGAGTAGAGACGGCTGTGACGCTAACCGAGCGGATCCGCGATTTCACCACCAAGACACGCGACGAAAGTCACGAATAACTCTGGATCCGTCAGAACCAATTAGTCTGTAAATGGGTCTACCACAATAGAATAATACGAGGCGTCTAATACATCATATTTCTTGTCACGTATTAGGTTACCGTTCCATTGTTACGTGAACCACTTTCTGTGAGTGAATAGAACCGAAGGACCGGGATGTGAGTAGAATATGATTAATTATTCTTACGCTTTAATATTAACTGTGAACCAAACGATTTGATTGCACTTCTGTTGTAGAAACCTATTTCTCAATATATCTATATTGATATATACTTACATACAGGTGGGTACTTGCCTTCTGCGCTGCGCATGCATATTAAGTGGTCGAGCAACCGGTTGTCTCAGTCTCGCACAGATACGATTGCTTCATCTCTAGAAATAAATATGTAGGTATAATGTAGGATAATTAGGGGGTTTAAGATTATTAACAAAATTAAGTACTATTTCGTCAAATATTTGTAATATTTTCTCTATTATTGTGAGCGCGACATCACTCATCCGTTAACAACCCTCCCCGATGGGTTCTGGCGAACTTACTCATGCACAGGAAGAAACACAGCATTACGTTATTTGGCTGCGGTTATTTGTTATTTTGTGGCTGTAAAGTTGAAGTACTTACTTCCCCAGGCTGCAGCTATTTGAGCGAAAAAACGAAATGGTCTACCACTCTTAAATCTTACTTGCTTGCCATCTTCGGCCACATTACCACGGTAGATTATGGTGAACCACAAAAAAGCTTACAAGAATTCAAAATTATTTATTCAACATTATAAATACAAGTCGATATGGATAACACACGTTATGTACGTTAATTTTAAAGATGTTTCCCAAATATTTACTAGAGTGCGTGATTCATACATATCGTCATAACTAGATAGGCAATACTTACCAATAATTTAATTATAATCACTATAATCTTAATGGACCTTTAATTGTGTATTTTGACCATTAATATAATTAAATTTTTAACTTAATATTGCACCCAGTATAATGCGATCAAATTAAGGTGTATTTTATTTTGAAATAAGTAAGTAATTTCGTCAATAATATTTTTGCACTAAGTACCTATATACCTAGGTTGAAATTGTGTTTGTGTGCCAATTTGATTAAAATTAGGTACTTGGCTAATGAATATGAAGTGAAAGTGGACCCTTAATCAAGGTGTACCCAGCTTTTGGCCCCATAGTCAAATCATTTTTAATTTTTTTGTTTTGTCAGGTTTGTATAATGATATTTTTGTAATTTCCACCGGGAGAGTCGGATATTGGGATGGCATTTTTGTATGAATAATCTCTATAAAAATCACCCGCGTGACACCGGGCACGAACAGCTAGTATCTAATAAAATACATATGTGGTAGGGTAGGTAAGTAGATTACCAATTAATGTCATAGCCTAACCAAACAATAATCCTCTTAAAGTAAATTTAACGTTTTTGCCTTTTACGAGGCCTCAGGCCCACGCAATGACATTGGCTTCATTCCAACTTGTCTTGCCAAGGTTTAAAAACATAGTACCTACAAGTTTTTTGTCCGGGGCATAATGCTATCATTCTCCTTGAGATAAGGCAATAAACGCCACTTGAAAGCAAAGCTCATTTATTTACGGAAGACACTGCAGTGGACTTATTTTTTAATTTCGCTCAGCGTGGATTTTCCTGTACTCAGTTATTTTTAAAACATTTATGTTCAAGATAATAGAAATGCTTCTAATGCTCTGGGCAAGTTAATCCTACTAATATCTTTTTCCATTTGCGCAATTAATTTTCTTTTGAGTATCAATTGTACTTACTAAGAATAGTCTGTGTTGCTTTTAAATATTAAAATGATTCTATTATTAGTAGGTGCCTACTATGAAGTCTGGCTTTATTATTACTTAATAAAATTATATTTTAACGGCCGCTTACCATATTTTATAGGATGTTATGACGCAACTTTATGAACGAACATGAAACGGCTTTTATTAACTTCAGCTATTTTGATTATTCTCAACTCGTTTGAGAAAAAATATTTTTCAGCTATCCGATTTAAAACAACTCTAACGAAGGAAGAATTTAAAACATCCATTTATAAGCCACAAAGCTGCGATACAAATGGCGTCGATAAAAATTCAAAGGCATTCGGTACCCAAAGACGCTTCCTGTTCTCTTTGCAAAGTCACTTGAATCTTTTTGTTTTGTTTGTGACATCGTCAAGTCCCTGGGGGGACATCAATCCCTCGTGTACAGGAAAACTTGGTTTTGTATTAACGGTAACTAAATTTGTATTTTTTAGTAATAATAGCCATGGGTCAGTCTAAAAATGTTGGTATTGGTATTGTTTTTTGAAAATAAACTTTAATGTTTGGGGTTCAAGTAATAAAAATCCTTTTAGATTTTTGTCTTTCTAGCCCATCGAGGATGTTTACAAATGTTGCTAATAAATTGGTTATGAGACAAAAATACTTGCCAAGTGATGCGGCTATTCTCCGTGTGAGAAAGTATCACTTGTGTGTCTCAGATTTCTAATGCAAATATCAAAAGTTGGTGAACAAATACTTTCTAACCTGTTTGATCACTTTCATATTTTTATTTTTTTTATTAAATACCGTATCCCTAAAATTATGTAAATTATTTGAGACTTATCGACTATTCCATAATGCGTATTCCGCAATCGATTTAATAGTTTCATAATATAATTTGATGTAGATACCTACTTCTTTACGTAAGTCATTCATTATCACGACTTTACAATAAAACATCGCAAGAATTCAAAAATCTTTACCATGTTTCAAAATAGAAACATAACCTTTAAAAGACCAGAATTGTTTTGCTCAGTTTTTAACACAGCCATTTGCAAAAACATCATCAAATGTATAATAACAATTATGTAAATGAGAAAATAAAGTAATTATACGGGTAGTGTTCTTTTTTAACAAAATGGCGGTCTCAGATCGGATGGTAACGTTCAGTCGGGGCGCGCGGAATGTGACCACAGAGTATTTGTGATGTGACCGCGCTGGAATGTCACGCATGCCTCAGTGAACTTATAATAAACAGTGAGGCAAGCAAGTCCTGAACAAAGCTTGCGAGTGGATGCATTTCACACGCCACGCGATAACAGTCATCGTGATGATGTTTTTTTTAAATGGGACATCCAATTACTTATCTAGTTTTATAGAGTTGTACAATTGCACAGTATGTAGGTATGCTTACTTATTGTAACCTTACCATTTTGCAAGCATCTTATTAGAATATTTTTAGTAGTCCAATTTTTAATCTAAAGGCTGATTGATATACATTATTGGAAGAAACTCCGCGCGAAGGCGAGGCGGCAAGATGGCGGGGTCGCGAAATACCGCGCTACCCAGTACCCACGCAAACACAGGGTTGCCGATTTATTATACTTACACAGTGCACACACCATAAACATAAATCAGTCACACATGCTTGGATAAAACTTTTTTTATGTAGATAAATCGATAAGCATGAAAATCTATCTGTAAAGTTTTATTTCTTTGTCTCTAATTATGATGTCATCAGTAAGTATTTATATAAAAGGTTATTTTGTCAATTAAAAACGTGTATGCTGTTAGATTTTGCAACATTCGCGCTTGATTTCTAGATGTTTCGACATCGAAGTCTATGAAATTGTGCACGGTACATACCTACCTGCCACACACACAAACATTGTATCTATTGGATAAAATTGCAATTTAGGTACATTCATTAAATGTGGTGCCTACCTAGTTGCCACGCATAGGAGGTGTCAATAGGGAAGGGAATATGCATGTTTTTAGGGTTCCGTACCACAAAGGAAAAAAACCGGAACCCTTATAGGATCAATCGTGTGTCTGTATGTCTGTCCGTCCGTCTGTCACAGCCAATTTGCTCTTAATTATCTAATCTTTCTGTCTAATCACTGTCAAATTAGTAGTTTAAAATGCTGATATCTTTCGTATGTCTGGACCGATTTAAATTTCACTTTTTGTACCTGTTTTACGGTACCTATTTTATTATGAAAAGCGATAAAAAAACATGCATAGGTTGGACAAGTCCTATTGGTCGAGTTATAGTACAATTTGCATTTTATTTAAATAATTACGACTAATCCAAGTAATTTATTTTCCTCTACAAAATGTTCTACTAATGATGACAAACAAGTCACATTTTTCAATCTGCACCGCCCTAGTAATTTCTTTTTCTTCTCTCTATTTTAAAACTAATCACATAATAGCTGTCTTTAAGAAAAATGACGCTAACATAAATTACTTCCTTGCCACTTACAAAGACCTCCGCTTGACTCTTGAATTTAATATGAAATATCTTATTTGTACTTTTTCTGTCAATCTAGGTATTGAATTACTTCTATTTTATCACGCTTTTATTAGTTTGTAACTAACAAACAATGTAATCAAATCGTAGAGGTCAATTTTAACCTACTTCTAATTCTCGTAGGTATCGAACTAAAACTTAGTACCTATATGTAGTTTGAATGACAATACTATAATTCGGTATCTTGGAGCTGATCTGATGATGGACTGTGGAATTGTTTTGTGGTTACTGGTAAACCTGTCGAGTTTGGGGTCATGATTCAATTTGATGAGTCCAATATATTGGTGTCAAATTTGTGTCGAGGGTCTGAAGGTGGAGCTGACTATCCTATATGGAATTCTTCATTGGCTAAAGCGTGTTTATGTTTATGGACTTATAGTTCAGGCAAATATTGTTAGTTGTATTAATTCCAAAAAAGAAAGATATGTCTTGGATTGGATTACGACTTTTCAAGAAATACGATTTTACATCATATCTGTTAACAGAATCAAATATTTTCGCTTCCAATCTTTCTTATGGCACTAAAGTAGACATTTATTTTTAGAGTCTGTAGGTGTTTTAGATACCTATCTATGACAGACGAAATGTTTCACAACTGAAATATCGAGTCGAGGCGGTAGTTCGATCTTTGCAACATCTCCGTACCTTTGTGGCACACTCACAAAAGCCCACTATTTGTCCTGTAGAAAGGAACTGACAGGCAGTTCGAGGAACAAGGAATCTCATTACATTCTCGGGGTTCATACATCTTAACAACAAAGCTATCGTGTTACCAGACATGTAAAGAATACATTGATGTGGGTTGATATGACATGGCTCGCTTTAACATGATGTTATTCAGCTATACACGATTTATATACTTTTATATTTTATACAACGTCTAAGGGTTTATTCCTAAGATCTTCTAAGCTTACTCATAAGGTCACAAAGGATATAAAAAAAATATCTAAAACTATATTTCAATGTGAAATCTGTGCAGAACGGCGTGAGGGCTGCTTGTGAAGGATTCTCAGTAATTCGCCTAATAATAAAATTTCAGGCCTTATAATAAAAGTTCTATGTTTCTTAATAGGCTTTTTTATACCAGTGAATTAATATTCATGAACACTTTACAAAATAATTTCGCTGGACGATTCTGACTAATCGAAAAACTGTTCGAGCATCCGCTCGCGGTTATACCCATAAAATATCAGCTGTCAATATAAACTTTACTTAGATCATAATGGAGACGGCACTTTTATACCAGGTAATCCCATTTTGAAGTCACGTAACGTTGGTAACGAGTAGGTATTTGTCTAAGCATTATTGATTCGCTTTGGCTTTGAGTGCTATAGGTACATAATAGTAAATATAAAATAAATAGAACTTTGTAATTAATTAAGTTTTCGAATCAGATATCAAATATTGGATCGTTTATTAAATAAACTGAAAGTAGAAATGGGAAAAGTTTGAATTTACATACCATAATATCAAGTTATTTTGCAATATATCTGCGTAGACCTGTAGGGTTAACTTTGTCACATTTGCAGCTTCATAGTAAGTAGGTACGTTTTAGATAGCATTTCATCAACATACCTGTTTCGCGGCTATATTACGAAACTCCATACAAATCTGTCAAATTTATAAGTCTATTAAATGTCCTGGGCAAGATGTATGAGAGACTGATCTATATCCGCCTCAAAAAATATGCCGACGCCAATAATCTCATCCCTGATGAACAATTTGGCTTTCGAGCCAAACATTCTTGTGTTCAACAAGTCCATCGTATTGTTGAACACATCTCCTCTCAGTACCAAGAGCGCAACATGACAGGTGTCCTATTCTTCGATGTCGCGAAGGCATTTGACAAAGTGTGGCACAATGGCTTAATTTTTAAGCTATTTACCTTAGGTGTCCCACATAGACTCGTTCTCATCTTACGAGATTATTTGTCAAATCGCCACTTTCGATATCGCATTCCTGGCGCACTCTCCTCCCCTCACCCTATCGGTGCCGGTGTCCCACAGGGCTCGGTACTGTCCCCCTTGCTATTTTCGCTCTACACGAGTGATATGCCAAAGACCGACAAGGTGCAGTTAGCACTTTTTGCGGACGACACCGCGGTCTACTGCTCTAGTAAGTCCCCCTCAGTCATTGTTAAGAACCTCCAAACCGCGGCTAACGCCTTAGGCGCCTGGTTTCGGAAATGGAGGATCGAGATCAACCCTGTCAAAAGCCAGGCGGTCCTATTCTACAGACCCTACCATCGAGGTACCCCCTCCCCTCCAAAGGCAGTTACTCTATTCGGTGAACCAATCCCCTGGGAAAGGCAAGCCAAATATCTCGGAGTAACTCTCGATGATCGTTTGACCTTTGATGCCCACATTAAAGCGGTCCGCGCGCCGCCGCCTTTGTTTTAGGGCGCCTCCACTTTTTATTAAATCGTAAATCTAAACTTGCAGTTAAAAGCAAGGTCAGACTTTATACCACGTGTATCCGCCCCATCATGACCTATGCTGTGTTCGCACATGCAGCTCCATCACGGATCCATAGCCTTCAGGTGATTCAAAATCGCTTCATGCGCAAGGCCACGGGCGCCCCGTGGTACATGCGTAATGAAAATCTCCACATTGACTTAGGTCTCCCCACGATAAAACAATTTATAAAACGCACCTCACGCAGATTTTTCAATACCGCCGTTAATCACCGCAACCCTCTTATAGTGAAAGCCGCAACGTACACGCCCTCCCGTATACTCCGTATCCATAGACCAAGGCAAGCCCTCAGCGAGCCGGATGACCCTATTACATTAGCTCAGATCGAAGCTGACGAAGCTCGTAAAAGTACACAACACACTACACACAACCGATAACGCTACCGTCCTCGACGGCGAGGACCGCCGCGACGTCCCACTCAGTCTCGTCCCGTCCAAGCGGCCCGAGCTGCTTACAGTAATCCGACCGCCCCCAATTAGTCGTAACTCGTACAAAGTCCTCCCCCTCCCCCGGTAACGCCCTGAGCCGAGGTTCGTACCCCATTCGGGGGTGCCCTCAGGCGTTGTTACCTAAATATTACCCGGCTGAAAGCCCTCTGCGCTCGCCGATTTGTCCGGTAAGGTTGTTGCAGCCATCTGAGGCTAACAACTTAGTCCTTTCAAAAAAAAAAAAAAAAAAAAAAAAAAAAAAAAAAAAAAAAAAAAAAAAAAAAAAGATGAAACATAAGATGCTTGGTCAGGTCGATGTAATGCCATCTGAAACATAATAAGAAGCTTCAAATGGGACAAAATTAACCCTACACAAAGTAAAACAAAGAAGAATTTTATCTCAATAAAGTTTAAGTCAATTTTGTGTTCACTACATTTAGTTTTATAAAGTAAAATAATGGGCCTACGCTTTGAACAAAAGCAATAGAAAACGTGCTCAGTAAAAAAAATTTAAGCTTTTGAGCGGAAACTCACTCAAAAATTCATGGATGTCAGTCAATGTGCGGCGACTTACAAAAATAATTAGACAGGAGCTGATGCACACCGGAACTTCCTTGTTCATTGTCAAACGTTTTCCATTAAGACCGATGTAACGTCCCCATGACGAAACGAGAAATTTACAAAGAGCCGCCCCGTAGGCCGCCTGTCGTCTACCTTGCCGTCTATGACCTCTTCAACATTGTTAATGACATTGGAATCAGACGGAGTGAATACACGGTTTTTCGCAATTAAACAACCGCTTTGATTTATTAGAAAGAGCGAATCATTTCCTCGGAAAAATAATTAGCTAACTACAAAAAGAGAAGTATTGATTTTTAGCCTCGAAATAAAACGTGAGAAAGGAAACTCGTTGAAGCAACATAGTAAGTGGATAGCGAGATAACGCTGTGTACGACCTTTCCCCATGTCTATTTGTGGGATGTATATGTCTGAGAAATGCTACACACTTTGTTTTTCTTTTCATTTTACGATCGGTCCTTGAGTAAATGTCGGTAAACACGGAATCCACCCACCACACCCAACTCTTATTATAAAGTGAAGATTTCACTCTATTCTATTTGGAATGAATATTGTCTTTTTACATTTATATCCCCAATAGCTTCAATTTAAGATCACGCATATACATATAATTATGTATGTTATAAAACAAAGTCCCCCTCTACGTTCGTCTGTCTCTCTAAATGCGATAAACTACTAAACGGATTTTCATACGTTTTTCACCAATGGTTGGAGTGATTCAAGAGAAAGGTTTATAATAGGTACCTACATAAAGTTTTGTGTTAATTCGCTGAATGTTGAAGATGTCGGTAAAAAGTGTCTTGTGGAATATAACTTAGCGAGCAACCGGACCCACACGTGCGAAGTCGGGGCTAGTCGATAGGTTAAACATAAATTTTAGTTGTATATAAAAATTGTATTAGGGTTAACGATATAAATAAATATTCAATGAAACCTTAATATCGTGTGAGTGACCGTAATCCTTATAAGTACCTCCTAACTCGCAAGTAACTTGAAACATTGTATAAATAGTTGTTGGTAAACAAGTTTAGCTCACGACCGAGTAAGGTATGTGAGCGGCTGCGGCGGCGGCGTAAGCGTCGTCGTCGGCAAGGCGTGGTGGTGTCGAGGTCGCCTGGTGCTGCGAAATCGAAAGTATAGTCCAGCGAGTGGCCAGGCCACTGCGCGAGTACCGAGAGGTAAACTAGCTAACGCAAGTTACACGCGTCCGCAACGTGCTCTAATTGCAGACCTTACCGGTGCAGTGAGATACTCGTACTATCGAACAATGTAACCGTAGAAAAGATCTCGTTACGACTTTATTCTATAAATATACAATATTTACAATTATTTACAACAAATATACAAACTATATATAAAAAAATTCCTCGAGGCGGCCGCTGCTGCCAATCAACGGCAAGGTTCCCAGAAGGCTGGCAGCGTTCCCTCGTTTATTTAAAATTTTGAAATTTAAGTAGAAATCGTACGGTAACAAAACTCACTTTATTTTTACAAAATCTTACAAGCTAGTTTAGATAGCAACAATATATACTACTTAGGATTATTAATGTTAGCTGATGGTAGGTATACCCAGTTACCTTTATTTTGTAAATAACTAGTACCTACACCTAATGTTCGTAGAGTTCACACATTAACGGCCGCCGTAAATGGTACGGCACTAAAATAAGTAAAGACAGGTGTCCAGTAACTAACATTCACTGAAGGGACAAGATCACCTCGTGTCGGGGAAATGGTGCAGTAAAACCTCAGCTTAGCTACACTTATAGAAATCTAAAAGAATAGTGTAGAAGTGGCATAAGTTCTTGAATATTTCTTGCGATCCAACTACATCAGATTGCAAATTATGAATTTGTCAATGATGTGTCTGCTGTGTTCTGCTTTTACTCCGACTTTTGTTGAATAATGTTTTATAATTTTCTGTATTGCATTCTATAAACAGAGTGATAAAATTCAAAATTTGCAGAAGGTTAGTTTTATATATCTACTTCAGTTTCTATGCTACATCATTTGCACGTGACTTTGCAAGCTCTTTGTGCCTTTAGAAGAAATTCTTGCATAATGAACTACTACGAGACAAGGACACGCTGAGGTGTCGTGTCGACTTGAAATGTTGGTGTGACCTTACTGGCTATATTTTTTGTTCTAGCTTAGATCTGTAATTATATTTTATAGATATTTCTAGTATACAAGATAAAGGATTTGCGGCTAAATTTAAAAAACAAAATTTAATAAAACAAACTAGGGACCTACTTAATATGATACAATTATTAGGCCGCTGTTACCACTTTGTTGCTGCTTTTTCTAGTCGTATAATTTATTTATACCTAGACGCTAATGACCAAATCTGAGATTTCGTTAAAGAAATATTTTTCTCTAATATACCTACCTGATTTCCAGCGTTATTACTACTTTGTGTTATTACTTAGTTTCTGTATTGTACGCCTAACTTGTGAATCGAGTTACTGCATCAATATAAATAAACGAATCCGACAGAATGTAATTTAGTTGTTTGAGAACCACCCGCAACCTATTTAATATCAAAGTTAACAAGTTAAACGTTCTTTGCGCGAGCAACTTGAGCAAGTTGGCCAGAAATATTTTCGACGTTGTTAGAGAAATGGTAAAAGATTTATAACGATTTTCGTCGTCGACAGCAACTTACCGAGGCGGATATAAAAGTTTCTTATACGGTGCTATAACTCTAAAAGTTAGCTAATATTCAAGTTATAATAAATTGTCGAGATAAGGTTCTTCACAGATTTAATTTCAGAAATCACGAGGGCAAACAATAAGTGGAAAAGTCGGGAAATTAAAAAAAGGATGTAGTTTTAATACTTTTAAACAGTAAATTGTTAAATCATACATAGTTTTAATATGTCAACAAGTACAGACTGTGCTGCGCTTTGGATGCGAATGACATGGTGTGGTGATAAGGGAAAGCAGAGTGGCGGTACTAGGTACCGCGTAAGATAAAGGTAATGATCTTCATTGAATTTGACTCCCATTTTCTTGAAATCTGCTATATTTGTGCGGACGCGAATATCAAAGAAGTCAATTAAACCATCAATTGTCTGTCTGTTACTTATTGTGGATTCTAAATAGCATAGAATTCTAATAGAGAGCTAAGTTCAATGAAGTTCATTACCATTTACCCTCGGAGAGTGGGCTGTTGGCTGTTAGGGCTATAGCAAATTCATCAAATACTCTTGAAGCATAGTTTCTTTTAGTTTATATGTTGTATGTTGTAAAATAAACAAATCTATATAATATATTTTTTAAGGAAACTAAGTAGGCTCATAAGTCATTATTTTTACCCTGTAGTTAGTACCTATAGGGTAAAAGTAATGAAGCGTGTTAAATTGTTATCCAGATCAAAAGCTTGGGAGATAAAGTGAGGAGTGAATGAGCCCTAGATTTCATGAAGGAGTCAATCCAATGAATGGGATTCCAGTACAGCGAGGTTATTTCACTAATTGGAGCAGGTCGGGAAACGTTAATAAGATAACCGCCCCTAGCGTTAGCATTTACATAATTTGCGGTTGTACTAATGCATCAGCAACATGCTGATTTAGTTGTTGGTCCAATACTACCAAACATTTGGAAAATTACCGAGCTTTACTGAACATTTACCTGCATCACTCACCTAGCTGGTTACACCAGTAATTTTAATAGTGATATAGTTTAAAACATCTTCCTCAATAGAATTTGATTAGATAAATTGATGAGTGGTTGCTCAAACTTCCTGAATACTGTTATTTAATGTGAAAAGTAATAATGTACTGTTGAATGTTATTCACATCTTACTTTGTATTTACTTGTAAATTGAAATTGGATATTTTCATTTTGTTATGCACATTTACAATTTGCAAGTTTTTCTGCTTTTTGTTATTTTCTCTTTAGTTATATAAATTAAATAGATGGTATTCAATATCCTACAATTCTGAAATAATTTATGCTTTGGATATGTATCGGTGGGCTATTTTTCTTTTTATTCAAGTTTACGGTAGGTATGATAGGATATAAAATTCTAGCTAAACACTAGAAAAATTAATGGTTAAAATAAAAATTAAACTTTCAAAATTTAATTTTTATTTAAGAAACATTTAGGGTATTTTTGGAAAATAATTGTTTCATCTTGGTAGGTTGTGATTTTCTGCATATTAGTAAAATAGGTATTCTCTTTATGTATTAGGTACCTATTACATACTTACTATTATTATGTAGGTATTTACTGCGAGTCACATGTGACTCAAAATGTACAGTAATAAATTTCCTTTTGTTATTTGATAATTCAGTTTCAGTTCATAAACCAGTTGCTAAACTATAGGTGTTCTATAGCTATAGTTTAGCCATGAGCCCGGAATGGAAAGATATTTAATATACTGTTTGTATATAGCTTTGGTATTTGAACGAGTCACTGGTGAACTATTATACTCCAGAGTAGGTATATTGGGTTCTAAAAGTTATGACACGGCTCGACCGGCACCAAGGTTTATAGATACTATGATATTTGTCAAACAAGGTATATAACTATAAACTCGGGTATTTTTGTATATAATAGCTGAAACTAGTGTTCTAAACATTATATAATTGACATTATGTCTTTTGAATAATAACTTTCTTTATGAACTTCCTTTTGTTAAATTTACTTAATTTATTAAGTTCTTGTTTTTTTTAGTAATTCACGTAATTGGAATGTGAATCGAAGTGCAAGGCCCATGTAGATTGTATTTCTCGGGCATGTAGACAAATAAATAAATACATCTGCTATAGTTTAAATTATAATTTTCACATATTTATAGATGATGACAGACAGAGCACCAGGATATGTGTTTGTCAGCTTTAGAAGGTTATCAAGTGACATTTAAAACAAATTCTTCCGCGGATTATTTTTTCGTACGCAGTGTTATCTGCATAAACCGGTCTCTGTGAAGGGGCGCCATGTTGGATTTTCACCGTCCGTCCCATAGGTCAAAAGCCTCGGACATTCGTGCCTAAATATTATGTTATGAAACATTGGCAAAACAATAAAATAAACAACGGTATTTACAAAAAAAAAACTTGTCAAGTTTATTATCAAAGTAGGTACCTACAATGCGAGAGACTGTGTGAAGATATTAAGCTACTGGGTACATTTTTAAGTCTAGTTGATTATTATTCTGTTCATGAAATAATGTCCTTCGTCATGTTTGAGAAAATCTTAGAAAAATTAACCTTTTTCAGTAAACCTCTTTAATCATTATAATATAGAGATGATTCTAACCGACTTAATAAAATATACATGGATATTACACGATAAAAATAATCTACTTATAATAAACTTTTATTAAATATCGGCTACATACCTATAGCTTTCCTCAAATTTTCATTTTAAGTAGGTACCTACTCCTAAGCGTAATATAGTAGATATATTATTATATATCTGCTTGACTACCTACAAGACTGTCAGCTACTTATTCCTCTCTATCTGGTAATATTACATGCGAATAATGTTAGCTACAGTGCCCACAATTTTCAAATACGTCGTGTCAATAATGTCAGTATGCCTCTGCTGTTAAATGTTATAACGCGGCAAATTGCGAAAGTTCAGTAGGTACTTTGAAGTTCTATGGAAAATTTATTTTCATGATTCTTTGTATATTGCTAATCTTAATATGTTATTTAATTTATGCTACTCCTAATAATACAAAATTTACAAAAAAAAAAATACATTCAAAAGACATCAACGAGTTCATACGAATTTCCAAAATCCAAGATTATCTATGTGACTTATATCTGTATATCCACTATTCTATTGATTAAACAATGGTTAAAGATCATTTTGATTTATTTGAGCGAGGCTCTGAGTAAAGTATTGATTGCGAATGAATCATATACCTATTATTGGTAACCAATTTATTAGGTGTCTTCATAATCTCAGCAAAACTAGGTATTGTAGTCACCTTGAGTCAATACTAAAATATGGTAATAAAATTTAATGAATTTATAAATCTCATGACCAGATTAAATCGATAATTTCAACTCAGGGTTAAAATTACGTTTTAGATTGCAAATAGCCACAAATCGTTAATTTAGTAATGACTCCTTGCAAAAAATATTTCTTGTGGCAAAGTTATACATATTTTTTGCTATTTTAATGTGTATCATAACAAATACCAATGGGGGCCAAATGTAACCGAAGAAGGCCGAAGCATGAGTCGAAGCCAGTGAAAGTGAATCGAGGGCGGTGGGGGAGTTGGGAGGGGGCAAGGTTGCGAACCGGCTGCACCGGCTACAGACGCTAAACATCGTGTTGAGTAATAACTAATAAGTGTTGCGTTAGTTGGCTTAATGATGAGTCTGTGATGTATGCTATTGTGATGTCGGCACACTGAATATAAAATAATGTCTTATATATAACGTAATAACTGTTTGCTATGAAGTAACAACATTTAATTATTCAAATATAATTGTTTGAATATACTAATAAACGTAATATAATATACCTACAGGTAAATATGACACACACAGCAGTGCCCCTACAAAGAATTATCCTTGATAGATAACACTTTTAATACTGAATTACGATCTAGTAATCGATTACCACTCGGTATACTGTTATGTTAGGTTAATTTAGTACATGGGTAAACTTTGTTATTTTTCAGTATAGCAATATTTCAACCGAATAGTTTTTAATATAACCAAGTTGGCGGATGTTTGACCACTTGAAACTTGGCTAGTGCTCATGCAGATACTCGAATTCGAAAGCTCGCGCTTGCCAAATGAACTGTCCAATTCACATAACCGTACCGCATCCGATATTAAACCTAAAACGAATAAAACTAAAGTACAAAACGCTAATGGCTATTGTTGCGGTTAAAGTGGTGCCATTCAATCAGTATAATCATACAAAATAATGTCATTGAGTAACAAACAGATTATCAGGTGCACGGCCGGCTGTGTGAAATAATATGATTGGCATTCTTCAAACAACCGGTGAATTTATTACGCTCCATTTATGTGTACCTGTGTGCAGTGAAACGTTGAAATATTTCACATTTTGCTCTAATTTTTAGTTGTGAAATTAATATTGAGTCTTGTCCGCATTTTGTGAAATATTACAAATATTTTAAGCGCGTAAAACAAAAACGTAGATACTATTACAGACAGAGACATAGTGTTTTCTGTTGGCTGCGACTGGAATGTCCTAGGAGACAAGGCAACGAACTTTGGCACAGCATGTGATCCAGATTTTCATGAATTACACTGCCATTTGTAAGTCAGTTAAATTATAGAACTGAACAAACTGTAAAATGAAAATGGACGGCACAAATAATACTCGTACTTCACTTCTGATCCCGATGATGACCTTGAAATAAATTTATATCTAATATTTACTAGCTTTCCCGTTTACGCGTGTCTCGAGGCTTCATTAGTTTTCCGGGTAAAAGCTACAGTATACAATAACGATATTTTTCTATGTGCCAATTTTCATGCAAATCTGTTTAATCGTTACAGAGTTAAGTGGTAACACACACACACACACACTTTTGTATTAGTAATATTATAATTAGGATAAAAGCCGATAAATGTTAAAATAATACTTTTTACGTTAATTATGTACGAATATATCCAGTTATACATGTATATCCAAAAGAAAAGCCTTGTCAAATTCTGAACAAATTCGCTATATACTTACGCACTGCTTAAGTAATATAATAATAAATGTATGGCACGTACTTATCCTAAGTTAAATTTAATTTACTTCTAAACATTACATACAAGTGAAATATTATTTAACCAACGAAAAAATATTTCGCAAGGGCGTTGCTTACAAATGGAAAATCACTTTGAAGGAATTCGTAATGCTTTCAATTTTAAGGTTACGAACATTCTGTTAGATCATCTTATAATGTAGGTACAAAACACAGACGACCAAAAAACTGTGGGCGGATTGAACTTTGGTATTAGGGAATTACTTTCGCAAATTGATTTTCTCTTATACTACCTAGGTACATATCTAGTGATGAACAATTTATTTTCTTTCTTCTTTTTAGGATTCTGTATCTAAAGAGTGCTAATGGGGCGATAATCTTAGGCTGTAAATCCGTCTAGATGGACTGAAGTCTGTCTGTAACAAATCGGTATCTTTTTAACCATAAGGCCACCCGGGCCAGTTGAAATTTTTATAGAAAACTTTTTTTGTCAAAACGCTGATGATAGGTATAGCCACATTCTCGTTGGACGGGTGATCTAGGCAATAGTACAAATTATAAATTGCATTTTCATGGTTTTTTTCTCAGGTTTTATTTCCAATGAACACAAAAACTGGTACAGAGTTCCGCCAGTAAAAATAGAAATATAACTTAGAATAAAAGTTTTAATTAAATAATAGAACCAGAAAAGAGCTTTGGTTGCTTTTAGTTAAAAAGCTTGAGTTGTTTCAAAAGGTCTCCGTTGCCAAAAGAATTAAAAAGGATTAGGTACATTTGGAGCCGACTCTCATTATGATGATTAACATTCAAAAGGATCTCCGTCAATGTCTGCAAACGTTAACTTTATATAAATTATTAAACGTACGCGTTTTTGTAATTACTTACCTTACATACCATCTTTATGGAGCTTTTTTTGGAAATAACAGGTACTTTATTCTCATTTGACGAAATACGAAACATTCATATTAGTTAATAAAGTTTATATAAGTAACAAATTCACGGTCTAAAATAGGAGTTTGTACTTTTTCAGACCAACTTTTTCAATAATTAGACGTCTGGCATATTTAAATGCGCAAGTTGTAATTCCACCTGCAATTCTATAAGAGGTAGCAGCGCGGGAGTACTCTTATATGAATAACTTTTACTATTGAACCAACTTCGAAACCGCGAAAAAAAAACTTTTCATATAATCCATTAACTTCGCTTGACCAAATTTTATTTCGATAGAAATTTCTGTAGTATAGTTAATATAATGTCCAATATATAAGTTTACTAGTGTAAACTAGCTTTCACCAGCACTTTAGGGACGAATTTTCAAAAATTCTTCTTATTTATTTATTTTATAGAAGACCAACAGCTTATCGGATGCCTACGTCATAATACCTATCTGTATGCCAAATTTAAGCCCGATCCATCCAGTGGTTTGAGCTGTGCGTTGATAGAAGTAATACAGTCAGTCTGTCTGTGCCGTTTTCCATTTATATATTTAGATTGAATTAGTTGTTAATTTTAATTTATCTATTTTTTCTGTATTTTAGGGCTTTATTAGGGAACAGCTATAGCGTTACGATATTCACAAGTATTAAAACATCCTATAGTAGTGTGTACAACACGGGTGGTAATACCAGTAGACGTTTGTAAACCCGAGCCGTAGTTGAAGTTTTACCACCGTCACAAGTTGCCTACTTATCATTCTAGTATAGTATGACACAACTTAGATGAAGCATCGGCAAACTTCGTAAAATCGATAGTTCTCGAAAAGAGTGCGCCTACAACATTACTCATGAGTTAAAAAATGATCGGCGAAAATGATCTTGTTGAACGTTGAATGGCGCGATACTAAATTATTTTTATTTGTTGTGTAAATCGGAAGTGAAGTGTACGAAAACGATTCGCCGATGCTACATCTAAGTTGTGTCATACTGTATCACATTGTATGTAGTTACTCTAGCTTCTTGCAATATAGAAAAGCTTAAAATAATATTTTGTAAAATATGTCATGGTCGTAATACCATAAATGCGAACAAAAAGAGATATCAAAGTCAATGAACCTCAAACAACAATAAAAATAAATGTCGCACTACTATTGTATTTAACCTAATTGCGCCGTGACTTGAAAAACTTAATAAATATAATTGCTTGTAAAAATTACTTAATAATTTAATTGAAGCACTTGTTTCTCTTGCTACGATTCACACTTCAATCATCTAAATTAATATTTATAATTAAAAATAACCGAGAAATGTATCGATACGATGTCAACGAAGGTCGTAGCATTATTGACCTAAAACGTAGGTACGCGAGTCGTAGAGGTCGAATCGATTTACGTTCAACATTTTATTGGACTCTGTTTAGACGTTATTCAAGAATCGTGATTTATTTACGGCTTTGTTCACATATAGTGTCAAATAAACCTTCGTTGAGTTGCAAATACGATGGGGCCATGAGAACATTGATGGCTCAAATTAATAACGAGTCATTTGTGACCTTACGTTATATGTTTTGAGGTAAGTTATTTAAGTGCGTAAGTAATAATGTGTAGAAAATTCATAGGTTTATTAAATTAGACAATAGTAGATTACTTACTTTTTTCTCTACTGATGTTATACACACATTCCATTTTTTATAAGAACAAACCTAGTTACCAAGTCCCATTTAATGTAATTCCATATTATGCTATTTTATTTCAGTGTGATATATTATATCACTTTGCATGCACACGACTCGAGTCCTAACGACCATGACTCTCATATAATATAAAGCCTCGTGGAATAATATAGGGGTGATAATTTACAATATCTTAAATTACGTACGAGAATGAAGCTTGAAATGTTAGAAACTGTCAAATATGATTTCACAAATTGCTATGATGCAACGTACAATCAACGTCCAAATTGCGCTGTCAATTTATGAAGGTAATATTGCAATTAGCATTTAAACGAGAAATATTAAGATACCTTAACCATACAATACAAGAAAAGCATTAACGTAAAGACTACTATTATGATAATTGACAATGCTAAATTTTTGAATATTTTTTGTATATCGTTAGTAATATGTAGTTTTTAAAGGCAAATAGTTATTTATTAACGATTATGACCCCAATATGGAGTTTGAAACATGCGCCGACTCTACGTAGGCCGTGAGAGTGTGTTGTCACAATCGACAATAGACTCAGTTTAATAGTCGTAGCAGACATATCAACTCGGAAAGGGATCGTCACCGTATCGCTTTTCACCGCGCCTTCAACCAGGCGTCAACCTAACGTAAGCACGTAACCAAAGCTGATCATCTACGCAGCTAGACGACGACGCCGGGCCAACCGCTGGTTGACGCCTTTGCAGTAGGGAGGTAATATCATACAAAGAATACTAAACGGCTTTAGTTGACACGGCGACGATCCCTTTCCGAGTTGTTATATGTGCTACAACCTTAAATCTGTCTTACACGCTTGGACTTACGCTACCTATTTGCATGCAAGAGACAGCTTTTGTTGTATAATATCCATTACAAACCAATTAACTTTTAAGTACCTGTAACCGTATAGGGACGTATCAACTTCGACCCCATTGCTGAGGACACACAAGTATTCCATTATAATGAGAGTTAGGGCCCTAAAAGTTCATCATGCGGGATCTAACCCTTACATAAATCTGAGTAATATTCAATTTATAATATAAGGCTTCACGTAGGTTCATTTAAGATGAATAGAGCGATTAAACAACAGTGAATCGTTTTATAAAAAAAACATAAATCGGTTACATAGGGCTGTAACGTTAACTTTTAACCGTGATATTTAGCCAGTTGAAATTTTCACGTATCTATATATAATACGAGTATTTCTTCTGTTTCATTAGTAATTCATAGATTAGTCGGGTTACTATTATTATATACGGAACTCTTCGTACGCGATTCACACTCACACTTGACTGCTTTATTTACGAAAATTGTCTGTCTGGTCTGGTGCTTTTCAAATGTTTTTTCATTTAAAAATTAAAATTAAAATAAATGTGAGTGACATTTAAAATAAGATAAAAAATTAATAAATATGTAAACATAGGTCATAGTAATAATTAAAAGATCGGTTAAAACCAATTTAATTTGAATTTGACTGTTCGCTTAGTCAATCTTTCAATGAACCGCACGCAACCTTATTTTTACGAATTTCAACGAAAATTATTGACCCTAAGTGACTTCATCAAAGTTATTATTGTTTGTAGATTTGACGTGTTTTATAGATCCTAGCGTTCGCCCCACGGTGTAATCCAAAATGTAATATCCTAGGCAGTACGTTCAGAAAATGCATCCAAAAAAAAAAAATGAATTGTATCTATGAACACAAACTAGTTTTTTTTTTGCAACTTCGTTTTAGGTACCCTGAATTGATAACAATATTAAAACACAACATAATTAAATAAAACTATCAGAATGAAATGACCTTCATGATAATCATCTTTCTGACTTAATTACAGACGTAACAGCTCTGCTTGTAAATTTCTGTGGCCTTATAATCTTCAAACAACCAGGAATTAATTAATGGCCGCACAGTCTATGATTAACTATTCCTTGTACTCTACGTAGTCTCTTTGTAATAATATATATAATACGCATAATTGCAGCTGAATGACGTAAGTTAGTGCTAAGTTTACTTAACTCTTGGGCTATGTGAATTTTCAATAAGTAAAAAATCACGAGAAAGTAAATAGGTACTGAAAATGTTAGAAGTAAATTCTTGTGGATAATTCTTCAAGTGTATTCCGAACCGGTGATAGAGTCAATTATAACTTTCGACATTCGTAAGTGCCTTATAAGGGCCTAAACTGAATAATATTAGCATAATATTAAGTATTTCAGTTTGTTTGCTCATTTCTCTAATTTGCAATTGCTCAGACGTCACCTACAACCACAACATTATATAATTTATTAGATTAATTAGAATTAATACAAGATATCGAAATAATCCTGTTTGCCACACACAGATAATATTGTATACAATTTGACAATTTGATATTAATTGTAATAGTATAATTAATGATGATAGCTATGACTATCTGTACGATTAATAATTTCAACTGCATGACATAGTTTATATATATCTTTTAAATTAAACGAAAAGAAAAAGTTTTAAACTCAATCAATGTCTGACACAATTCATTGTCAAAAAGTGACATTAAAACATTTTTTTGTCGTGACAACTGTCATTGAGACTCAATTTGTGCATACACCTGTGTAGCGTACGTTTGTATTTCAAATATTAACAAATCTTACATCTTACGAATAACAAAAACAATAAATAAACATACCAATTATTAAATAAATATAAGAATGTTTACCTTTACATTATCTACGCACCTAAATACACAATAGTCACCTTAGCGATGTATTTGCGAGAAACTGTTCGGCGAGCCGGAACGCACCGCTTTCACGACTCGGCCGCCTGCCGGCATCTATACGTGACGCGGTATGACGTCACGATACGTTTCACTACCTCCGGTGTATGCTGCATGAATGTTGAAGAAATAGATGTGGTATATTCTAGAAGGGGAGCTATATAGCAATCTCCCAGACAAACCAGTACTGGTTTAAGGGTGTGAAGCAACAATAATCTAATGTATTTTTTTACTAATAAATATTAAACATCCCTAGTAGTAGGATACTTTGCCCGTAAAACCACCAACTTTGGTACATTATAGAACTTTTAAGAGAGAGCTGTTCACTTAAATTTGCTTCGCTTATGAGTTGACCTTATTGGATAGCGTAACTGAATGTCGATAAGCATAAACATAGTGAAAGAAACATCACAGTATCTTCTGGTTTTTATAGAAATTTAACGGTATCTAATTTAACGGGCTTTCCTCATGCGGTAAATTTTTTAGATGTCCTCTGTTCAACAGTTGTTGCGACGTCAAATCTGTGTACGTACCTACTAACAGTGTTACTCTACGCAAGTAATTGTTCAAAAGAAACAAGCAAGGAGTCAGTTACAGTCAGTTCAACCTGGTTTCTCGGGCAGTAGCTTAGGACATGTGAAAAGTGGGCATCGATAACTACTATAAATAAATCTCAGTAGTCGAAGGGGTGCTGTCCGTTCACCTAAGGGTACTCTGGTGGCAGGACCTACCTACCGTAGATGGTCCCGGGCGTCTCGTAAGGGGTTGTCACGTATATTTTATGACCTTTGGGTTGGTATTGGTAGGCTAAATTTTAGTAGTTGGAAGGGGGTTTCCGATTGACAGTAGACTGGAACAAGCCCTAGCTACTAGTAATAAAGGATATAAGCATAACAATCATTATAATAAGTTTGGGAATATAATTTATTTCAGGGCAATATAACTACATAATTCTACTTATACATTGATGATGAGTAAGAAAGGAGTGAATGAAAAATATGGCGGTTAAAAGGGCTGAATGGAAGTAGAGTACCTACCTATATATTGCGCCGAACCCACATAATTGGGAACAAGGCAGGGAGATGATGATTATAACTACTTACATATTGCATATGACAAATGTGTCTATTTATCATGGCACTAAATATTTCCGAGGTCTCACCCGCTTTCCTGGGATAAAAAGTACCCAAGCACTTGGGTTAATGCAGAATCCTATTAGTGAAAGAATGTTCACAATATTTTAGAACCAGTAACTCCGGAAATCACATCCGAACTTAATTACAAAACTATATATCTTGCAATTGTAGTCCTGTCTTATATTTATAATCAAGGGAACATTCAATATAGTTGTGATCTGTATGTTATCCATCACATTCCGTGTGCTGCTTTCCATCATCCGTCCAATTCAATTACTGATGCATGAGTACCTACATATCGCCATCGATATCTACACGAGTGACAGCCGATATCATCAGTCTCTACGACCACGATGGATGTTCTAGTTCGTGAAGCCTCCCCATAAACTTTGTACCCATTGACCGTGTCAGAACTTGGCTGAGGACATTGTTCTAACAATCTATAACAGTATTGCTTCGCTCAATAGCCTTCACTCAACCAAACTAATCTGGAAAGTTTTACCGCTACCTGACACCTCGTCTCGGGTTTCATCGTTGATTGGGCACACTCAATTTTGGCTTTATTGATTACGTTTCAAATCTTAGTGGTTAGATACATAAACTTGGAGACTTGAAGGTATTTAATTGGAAAAGTGCTTGAAAAGGGTATTTGAATCAAATAAGTCGAATAGTTTTCAGTCTATGTTTTTAATGTTCTTTCTTGAAAGGTTTTTTTTATTTAAAATCCATGCTGCGTATACTCTGGGTAATTTGAGAAACAATAATCAACTTTAAAAAAAGAATAAAACCTTCAGAGACAATAACATTTATATGGGACCACCTAGGAGCTATATAGAACCCAACGCAAAAAGAATTATTAAAATCGGATAGTAAAATGTTGTGTTCTTTCAAATGGATGGATTCAATATCTTTTTTCATTTTAAGACTTATTTTATCGGTACGATTTTAATTATGTTCTTATAAAATCAGATTACTAGTTTCAAAGATTTGGACACTATTACATACAGTAGGCCAAGGGATGAATTGAGGGAAGGAGTAATTGATGTCTCCCCATCTCCAATACTAGTTCATTAGCTAAGACCAGTAACCTAGTGAGAGCAGGGTGACCTAGTTAGTACAAATACAAAATGAAATTAGAGTTATCACAATAAACATTTTATATTTTTTATTACTTTATAAAACGTATTAAAACTTCTGTATAAACATACATTAAATTTTTGTTTTAAACTATTATTATGGAAAAATCAACGTGCCGGTGTTTCTTTTTCTATAATGCGACTTCAGACAAGTTTTTAAAGGTGGTACAACATCTTAATATATTTTTTTTTTGTTTCAGATGTGACTGTGACGACATGGCGTAACCATTGCCAATGATTTTGCCAATTTCACTGCCAAATATGTTTCGGGAACCTCGAGAGACTTTCGTTGAACTTTTATAAGTTTCACATTTTTGTGACGTAGAGCAATGGTGTCGACTATACGATAAAATTAATCATAGGCATATAAAATGGGGCGGCGACGTTGGCGGTTCGTGACGATCGCAGCGTTCCTGCTATTTATAATAAAAGACACACAGTGTCAAGGTAAGCTTTTGAACTATTTTTTAGACCTTATTTTACATAAATATTAAAGATTTAAGCGAAAAACTCTACATATTTTATTCACGTCAAGAACATGCCAAAATATGCACACTTCACAAATACTTAGATATATCTACTACAACATATACCTACCTAATATTATTATGATGAGTAACCTATATCACCTTCACCAAGTTATTGCGGTGAAGAAATTAATATTTTCCTGGATGTAACTACGCACTAAAACTATACTCAGTGCCACAAGAACCTAAACGGCCCTTGAAATGACCTTCAGCTATTCGGTGTTGTTTCCCCTACTTTGGCCCCTTACGTATTCACTCACCCAGTGACCCTCTAAAGGTTGTATGTATTATTTTAGGTAGAAATATCTAGTCAGTTTAAAAAAAGATAAGTATGTCTTCAGTGTCCGATTTACAAAGGTCACCAAAAAATAAAAATAAAATATTATTGAATATACTATGCCGTGGCAGATATACCTATACAAATAGGGCCGAATTGACTATGCTATTTTTATTATTATTGTTTTCACAAAATAGAACCCAAGACAATAGATATTTTTAATTTAATTACATTAATTAATACTTCAAAATTAATGGAATAGATATTAATGTTTAAAATGTCTGTGACTCAATGAGGCATAAACAGCTGGTCAGTTTTTAATGAACTTAGCGAAAGTCATATTCTTTTGATAACATAAAGAACTTATTTTCCTTTGCCCTTTATACTTTGTATCTCGAATAAGATCTCTAGGGAACGCAGAACAGCCTTCGTAGCAATTAATATTAAACATAACTTATTTAAAACTAGATACACAAATATTAACCTTGGTATTTAACTAACCAATGATGTTATCATTGCATTCATATTTTTTTGAATTATTCATCATATAGAAATATCCATGCATAATGCCAAATAAGTAGAGCAAGAATAAAGATAAGATTGTTTAGTATCATAATTACACTTAAAGCTTAATTAAATATTAATAAGAAATATTATTGCATTTGTTAGGCTTAGTTGTACTGTAATCATACCATAGTAAGTGTACAAAATTAGGTTTATGTTATGATTCTGATCACGTAAAAATTCTAATTTAAATACATCATTATATATACAGGCAACAAAGTTATAATTTCCATTAGGTCCGTAATTTCACGGTATTAGAAACCTAATATCGTAATGGACATCCTAAGGGCTAAAGAAACCGTTTTCTTTGGGATTTTTTCTGAATCGACTAATGTCGAATGAAAACCCAAAGAAAACGGTTTCTTTAGCCCTAAAAGTCTACATAAAATATTTTTCTTTCCATTAAACAATTTCGTAAAGGAATGTCAGCCTACATTATCGTTTAATGTTATATTTACTTGGGTCACATTATGTTAACTTATTCATATCGCAATATTTTACACGCGACTGATTCAAGGAGGTTCTAGGAAAATTATTGGAAATTGGATATTATAATTATTTTATACACAACTTTTATTTTTTATACACAACTGGCTAATATGAAAATTGAAGTCATGAATTTCAATATTATATAGCAAAACTTCAAAGTCTAACGCGCAATAAAACAGGCAAAAAAGTTAGTACCTATACTTACTTGAATACCTTAAAAAGAATCCGATTCTTTTTATAACACAAAAAAACAACTAAAAGCTGCAAGGTCAGTATCAGATCCTGAACAAAGTAGCAATAAAGACAAAACCAGAGTAAAAATGAAATAAAAAGGCCGTATTAGCCGAGAGTAGTGTGGGTGAACAATGTTACATTCGCCCACGCCACGTGTACCGACTAACCGGCGCTCTATTTATTATTCAACAGTTGAGTCGCGAATAGCAACCGCCCGTGATCGCTTTTAACTTGTACCTTTCCACACATATAAATGTAAAGTGTACCTAAATGTCACAAGGAATATTGGCGTCGCTAAATATTTACACATGAGGTAAAAGATTGTATAATAAGAATTTTTATGGCCACGATAGCTCAGTGGTACTGGAAGTGGAAGCGAAGGAAAGACGGTGGTAGGTTATAGGTTTTGGGTTTTTGGCAAGTTAAAAATGAATCGTCAAGAACCTTCCGACAGCTGCACTGCACTTGAGAGTAAGTTCCTTTCTAGGCTTTGTGTGCTTACCTCCTTCGGCCACGACATCACTGACCACGGTGAGATTAACCAAAGTCTCAAATATATATATTATTAATAACTTAGGTTAGGTGAAATAGTACATTTATCTATCTGGTATGGATATTTCCAGGTATCGTTTTTTCGAAACCTAGGTTAGATACATCAAGCTGAACCACTTTGAAATCCCCATAAAAAATGTTTATCTATTCTTAAGAGACTTTAAATTACGTATTTGCGATTTCGTACTCGGTTCCGTTTCGAAAATTATTCAGCATAATGGACGCAACATGTGCCTATCGCTGTGGAAACCTACTGTATGTACCTATATATAACTTTTTTGTAAATACATACTTACATAGATAAATTACACAAACAGTAGGTACATGAAGTACACAATTGTTTGGCCTGGATGGGAATCGAATTTAAAATATCTTACGAAACACACCAACTAGCCCGTCAAGTAACAAACTGTTATCAATCTGGAGTGAATCTATCTACTGGCATATCGGTAAAGAAAAAATATATAGTTTTATAGATCATCTAAATCTGCCTCAGCTTGGTAATCTATGGCCTTAATTCTCGTCATAGAAAGAAAAAACTTACAACCTCGTGACGACAAACTGATTAAAAAAAGAAACAGTTTTACTAGAATCTAATAATTTTACATAGCTGATGTATGTAGTTGATTTTAGTGTGAAATTCAAAATTATATTTAACATAATATATTACATCAATGTAAGTTTCTATACCAACGGTATATATGTGTTTACCAAACATTAATATGTGTCATTGTAACGAAACTATGTAGACCTAATCGGAATAGTGACACGTGACGTCAACTAAAGCAATGAAAGGTTTTCTTGTGACACTAATTTGATAGAGTGAATGCCATTACTACATCCTAACTTGATTACTGCCCGAATATTCAACCTTCAGTTGTAATATGAGCAAAGTACCAATTTAATTATAACTTTAGTCAAATTATACAATGTGAGATTATAATTAATTTTTTCATTATGTTTTAAGTATAAAATTATAGTAAGAATTACAGTAAGAGTATGTACAATATAATAATGATGTACCTACGAACTTTAATCTGACTTCAAAACATTGTCAGATTAGAATCCCTACGTATAGTTATTTCATACTTTTTATGGTAAATTTGGACTCGAGTAGATTTGAAGATTAGATGATAGAAAGAAAAAAAGGTTATGTGTTGTATAACCCTTTCAGGGAAAGCGTCTACAGGCTTTCAAAAATGTAAAAAAAAAACAGTCACATGTACTTACTAAATTTATACTATATACCTCCATGGTGTCTCTGAAGACGTCGGTATGTTAATCTGCCAGTTTGCATGGTGGGGCCGGCTGTTCGGAAGGGTTAAATATGAAAAATCTCCTCTTCAGCTCTTCTACGTGTTTTTGAAGAGGGTTCTATTTTTAATTAAAGGTTTTCTTAATCTTCCATTTTATATTAGGTAATAAATATAATTTATCTTGTTTCAAAAGGTTTGCTGCCTACTACCCAATCATAATTTACCCACGAGCGTGACTCTTGGAAAAGAAGCTTTAGAATTAAGATAATTATAAGGAAATAATTAAACGAAAGTTATATTTAATTTCGTTGCCATGACAATGTACGAATTGAAATTCTCGAAGCAAAAATATACTTTTCCTTTGTCATTAATTTTTAAAAACAAAATGCTTTTATAAAAATACGTTTGTAGTCTCTCTATACATTTAGATAGTACCTATTATTATATCGAGAAACGTATTTATTTAAAGAAATGTTTAACAAATACCCAAGAAGATAATAAACATGAAATAACGTCTGTTATAGTACATGAATATCGTTTAAAAATAGCCAGAGCTCAATTTTAATAATAAACACAAGAAAGTCCATAAGTTTCTTTATCTACCCGTTATACTTGTACCTACCTACTCGTACCTTTTCGATTATAGAATGAAGTGAAGCGAAATATTATTTTAAAGGGCCATTCGGGTCACGATTAAGCGTATAACGCTATGATCGCGTGGTCCCAGATCATCTCTATTCAAACGTTTGCTGAGGTGCGTACGTGAGGGTCCACTTTAATTAGGGATGAGGACGCTTTAGCTGAAGCTAAAATACCTTCGATATTCCCGTGCCTGTATATGAAGCTACAATTTTTGTAATCTGTTTTAATTATTGTTAGTGTATTCAGTTATTCAGACATACAATTTATTTAAGGATAAGTAGGTAAAGAATCACTATAAATTCATAGGTAGGTATTTAAAATGTTTTATTTACTGACATACAACTGTTGCAAGATCATTAAGCCTACGAAACTGCGCACGCGCCTACAAACGACTTAAACGCGCTACGAACACGCAAGTCTTGACGACTGATTATAAATATTTGCATTTAAAGCATATTTTATTAATTTTGTTATTCTTGGACGTTATTTACGAAGCTCTTTCACGAACTACAATAAAAATACAATAGTTCTATGACATTAATTTTATGCATTATGTGCACTTTGTATTATACAGAGATAAATAAAATCTTCAAGTTAGAATAAATTTTCGTTTTGATTACGTCAAAATGGTTCGTGCTAGTACTACTGATATCAAAGTAAGCAGAATTTGTACTATAAAAACTTGAGAACTGACTATAATATTTATTTCGTAAATATAGATTTTTAAACACACACATATTTTTTTCCTGAGTAAGAAACCAACCACCCTAAATGGCTCGTCGTATTTTTTTATGTACGAGTATTTTATCCTTGAAAATCATAATATTACTCTTTTGCTAAAATAACAGTTTCATTTCATACTGCAAATCCTTTGGACCACAAAGCGGGTTAGAAAAAAAGAAGAAAAGTTGTTTAATACTCCTGAACTCTGAAATCCTATTAACGAAGCTTTGCCGTCAATCTGTGCGTAAAAACTATTCTACCTTTATATCGGAGGTTATGTTCTACTAAAAAAATCCAAATCCAATAAAATTTTCGTTACATATACCCTTCATGAACAATAAGTAATAAGTCTATTTCAATGAGTTGAATAAATAAAGATAACAATGTGAAAAACAAAAAGAAATTAAGCTGATTCTCATAAAATGGCTATTCAGGTATAAACAAAAGGTCAACATTGATTGAGCCCGCATGTTGCCAGCAATGTGCGTATAAATTCACCTGCTTTCATCTTATTTAATTTACGTTATTCTGAATTATTTACTTTTAATGAATAGAATTTCGTTTTTTGGGGTAGAGACATATAATAATTTTGATAGATTGAATAAGATTCATAATGTTTGCTACGTTTAAAGTAAACCAATTTTAATGAAAAAGGTCTAAAAAGTTAGTTTTAAAATAAAGTAGGTATTTAGTAACATTACATACAGATCATTTTTATTTAGTCTCACCACACACACATGTGTCCCACGCTTAAGATACCCGATCCTTATCAACTACTGGGATTTTTTCTGTGGTGTCCAAGGCACTAGCTACTATGGTACCTACGGCATATTATTATGGCAGCAGCCAGCTCTCTACATTTCCCTGCCCGCACCATGCCTATGTTAACCATTACCATCTTCACAACTCGCTTCATCCATGGCACGGCACATCACTTGCACTCAGAATTTCACTGATAGCTATACAAGTAAAAAGTAACAGCTAAAATAAAAGTTAAGTAAGTACCTACCTACATAATTTAAAATATCGTTCATTAATATACTTCCAAACTGTACCATCGGGAGTACGCTGAGGGTTGGTACTTTCTCTTTTTTACTAGCATTCCGTAGAATAATGGCTCGCCTTATTAAACCCTTCTCAGATGTACTTTTCAGATATTTTCCTTCATTAACCTTCAGTAGAAAGAAAGTATACTCATGGGTTTTACAACAAAGGGTTGGATTAATAAGTTATTCTGAATGTAACCCTTTACCAAATTAAGCTGTTCATATCAGGCAACATAATTTCAAAAATGTTACACTGAATGTGAATAAATTATGAGTACTTACTGAATGTTGTAATTGTATTTTAAGGTATATATTAGGTTTGCTAACGTTTTTACACAATATCTTATTATTACAATAATTATATAATGTTAATTAATGTTATTAAACTAGCTAGCATAGTTAAGATACAATTACAGGCAATAAATAATTATATTAATACTAAAATATCTAATAAAAATACACGTTACTAAAAAATATACAGGTAACATGTAAAATAAATAAACAAAGTTTTATAGAATCTATTTTGCCCATATCCAATACCCATCTAGCTGAGGCAAGATAAATGCCACATAGAACGTGATCCTTTTCTAAATTTATATGGGTATCGTTTATTAGGAGGTGGTGTTAGCCTACTTTCGCACTGGAATCCGCTCTGTGGCTAGCCCATGCGTCAGCTTAAAAACTGTTGGGATGGGATTATTTACGATAATGCTCTTATTTCTGATTGATTGAGAAATTATGACTTTCTTGTTTGTTTCTAAAAATACTCTAAAGATCTCTTTGATTATTTAATGTGAATCCATTTTTCGTTTTAAAAAGTAATATGTAGGAGTATAATTGACATAACCGGCATATATTTCTCAAGATATGATTACTATTAATTAGGTATTTTTTTAAAGAAGGATTGGAAACCATATGGTCTGACTGGATCGGTTTACTGGGCGGAGTTCAATGAGTTGTAATAATGTGGTTTTTATTAGTTATTACCGGTTATCAAGTTTTAATAATATAGCAATTGGTAATAACGACACTGTGTTTTTTATCATTTTATCTTACCATATCATTCATCGATAAGGCTCCACCTAAACACGTAATGAAATGAATGGTTACTTATGCTTAGTTAGTAGATATTATACACGTGCAACGCAAAGAGGTAAACTTAAATCTGCCGGAAAACCCACAGATAAAAACACCATCATCCACCAAAAAGGCTCAATAAATTTCCACAATGAACCCCAAATTCCAATAGCTATGGATATCATCGTTTTGATTTGATGATATACCGTATGTCAACGAACTAAAGTTCGAAGGATACAGCGTGAGCCGAAACAGACTTAAAAAAAATTCTGAATGTTGGTAATATTTATTCAAATGGACTTTGTTATGTGTTAGTTAGACAGTAAAGCCCAGGTCATCAGTTCACAGTTTGTCGCATAGTGATCGATTCCGACTTACATATACCTACATTCCAAGCTATGTCTAAGAATTCTGTTCTACAAATGTCCTCGCTATGGACCTCTTCCAAAAATGTGCAAGGAATAATTACGTTTTAAATAGGAGTACATGGACACTATAGGTGTTGATTCCTTTGTATAAAAAATAACAACATTTTGTGGTTACACTAGAGATTGGGATTTGTCACTGAGCGATCGCCTTTCTAAGCGCTGTGGACACTTATAATAAGTAATGAAGAAACTAATCCAGTGTTTTCATCACTGCCGTATATAACGCGTTGCTAACTCCGTATATACCATGAGACCATTCACAGACTTTTTTAACCGACTTATATGTTCGACTGCATGTATTTAACCGACTTCTTTTTTTTTTTAAATATAACTGCTTATTAGGCCTATAGCCTAATGTTTTTATTGGTTTAAATTTTTAACCGACTTAAAAAAAAGGAGGTTACCAATTCAGTTGTGGTTTTTTTTACGTTTGTTCATGCATACCTTTTTTGTTTATTAACCATTTTAAATAATTATTTTTGCGTTGGGTTCAGTATAGCTCCAAGGTGGTCCCAGTTTAATTTTATTGTATTTGAAGGAGGTTTTACTCTTTTTGTTAAAAGTCGATTATTCTAAATATGTAAATACAATTTACGCACCGTAATCTTGTAAGTTATTGATATACCTGTAGACAGTCGAACGGTCCTTGATAGTAATCTCATCCAGACTCTAATAATAAAATTTTACCCAAAAAAACTGCTAAGTTACATTACCATTAGTACCTATTTTGACAGTAAAAATTCGTCCTAACATTTTACGGACCAAAGTAAAAACGTGAAATGTTTATCGCTAAGCGAGGTTCTAAAGTACCCCTGTACATTACAAAGAGCTTTTAAGCCCTTTTCACACACATCACGTGCAGGCCCCATGTAACGTAACGCGTGTGCCTGCCTAATTACCTGCGATTTACGGCATGTGCTCCACCCCTAATATTAATTACAATTTATTGTTCTAATGAATACTGTTTTTTCACCTTCTGCGACTTCCTGTTTACATAAAGCTCCGGTCTTATTTCTGCCGTGATTTCACGGAAACCATTGTTGTATTTTTTACGGTTGCTTTATGTATGAACCTACTCACATTATAATAATCACGTAACGATTTTAAAGTTTTATTTTCTACTGTCGAAATTGCAATGTTTTAGTTATTATTATTAACTTTGCTAGAGCTATAAACCCTTAGATCCTTTTTTATTACAACCTGAGGCTTTTATTTTTCTACAACAAGTACTTTTTTCAAGATTATTGCTTTTTTGTGTTCTGCATGCTACATATTTAATAAAATATTTTCATATGACTATCAAATTCTTTGTAATAGTAATTATGATGATGCCCGTTATTTTACCTAGTATAGACTAACATTGGTGTCGATTCTGTTGTTTACAAACTTAACTAATATTAGACAAGTCACCTCTCTTTCAAGTTAACCTTACTGAAAAAAGACAGAACATTTTTAATGCTGTTAGTTTAATCCATGCCGTCGTAATGTACTTACGGGTAAATAGTCGTGACCAATAAAGATCGCGCTTAAATTCACGTTGAAATATGTGATCGGATTAAACTGACAGGACTAAAATATCTTGCATCCCTTTCTTATATTTACTGTTAGAAAGAGATATAGTGAGATTAAATTTAGTTAGTTCGTAAACAACAGAATCGGCACCAATATTTAATTGGTGCCGATGTAATATTTGTGCAATGTATACAATATTTTCATACGTTGACCTCTCGCAAATATTTTAATCATTTTAGAAGCGGTTTTTTATAATTTTATTCATTCAGGGCTCTTAACCGACATGTTAAGAGCGTGTTTACAGTAAGCCATTTGCTGCGTACATTATGAGAGACCCGAATCGATAACTGTCACGATACGCTCAAACACTATAGAGGGAAATTTGAAGGGGACTAACCACACACTGGTACCTAGTATTATGAATAGTCCGTAGCCAGAATCAACAGCGGAGCACAAACATTGACACCGAACGATAAAGCTACGAAACCCAGCCGCCCTCTGGGGAAATTTCAGTTTCTTACCGCATCCCACCGACTTAATCAGAAAAAATATTGAAGGCGTAGGAAACGGTGAGTCGTGACTCCTGATCAATACTGTAACTTTTACGGAAAATATTACTGGAAATCATAAAAAAAAGCTCAATTAATTATCCCCTTGTGATGGCGGGCTCTTGATTATAAAGTTAAACCAACATGCGCTTAAGTTCCCTTAATTTTGTGTCATTAGCATGACGTAATTAGCTCGTGAAACCAAGCAAATTATACTATACAAAATATTAGAATATATATATGATAATAACAAAAAATTACGATTATCTAGGTATATATAATTATTTTTTGATTGCTTTTTTGTCAAGACAAACTTTAAATGAATGAACTTTTTTCGAAAATCCACCAGGAGAGTCGGCTATTTGGATGGCATTTTTGTATGAAAATCTCAATAATAATCACCCGGGTGACGCCGGGCACAAACAGCTCGTTTACAATAAAATTAACATCCACAAAACTCAACATATTAAGGGTTCGTTTTACACAACATGTGTTTATTATGCATACTTAATTAGGGTTAAGAAACTTGCGATGAACACATGGTCATTAATTGACCCTTACGCAATATTTTGATAACGTGTTGAATATTTACGACTGTTTACCCCGAAACCCTTGACCACTCTCGAAACAGAATTAAATTATATACGGTGTTTGATTATAGATAATAAGGAAATCTGTGTAAAACATAACATCGTATATTAATAAGGCCTCAATAATATCATATAAAAAAGGACATTATCTATGTTTCCTGCTGAAGGACTCTCGTAGTTTAGATCCCATTTATCGTTTCCCTATTACGCTGAACGATGCTACCACCCGAGCTGTGATGAGAACCGCCATTCTTAATTAGGGATATGATCCGCAAGAAAGTAATTTCACCGAGATTATCTTTCCGAACGATATGGAGGCCAAACCCGAGAGCATAATAATAAACTAGAAGAGCCGTTAAAGCAGATTATTCTGATATGTCTTTGCGTTGTAGGTAGAAAATATATTTTATAATACTATGGCAAGCTTTAATGAATATCAATGTACCTATTACTAACAATACCATAATAGGTAGGTTACTGACTAATGATAGTTGACAATTAATTCTTAGTTAATAAATTAATTTGAAAAAAATATAATATCTTTACTAATTACACAAACAGTAATCAAATACTAGAAACTCTAAATGAATCAGGTAACCAACTTTCAATTACATAAATTTTGTTTGCTGAACCATGAAATGTTTCCGAATTATTTAACTGCACTGTTAGGTACTCTGTGGCATTAATTGCCTGCATATTTTATGCAATTAATTATTACGCGAATTGCATTTCGGTTGATATTTATTGCAACCTAGAAAACAATATTATATTTGCTATTACATATATATCAGAAAGCCATGGTTAAAATATGTTTATGCCAATTGATCTTACCAACACTGATTTGTTTATGATCTTAAAGTGTAGTTTATAATGGTATCATACTCGTAATATTTTATGTAAAAAGTTAATATGATAATAAAATTACATGAACGATATAAAATATTCGTTTGATTTGCATTCTCTTAGGCGCCCTTCACCGCATTTACATTCAAGTGATATCCAATGATGCATTCTTCGCATTGCTTTACGATTACACTGAACACAAAAGAATTTCACATTTTATTGCGTATTAGCTACACATAATGATAATGCAATAAGGACCTTGGCAACACATCAACACGCTTAATTTCGGCGCGGGAATAACATAAACGAATCCAAACTTAGGTTTTTGTTGAGAACACCTATATCAATAACTAAGTTAATGCATGATACCTATTTAATGACGATGTATAAAACTACAATGTAAATAATTTTCTTTTTCAGATGAAAACGACTTTTACTATACGCCAGTGGAGAGAAGTTTTGCTCAAGTTCAACCGCCTTTATTTCCAAACAGTCGGCCATCGTCATTCTTTGAACATGGGGATAGTTACAGAGTTGCGCAAGCGGCTCAACAACCTAAATACAACGAGGATCACACGAGATTCCCAAGCCCTAACTACAATCAAAATCCTTCACCATTCCAATTGCCTACGGGAAGAAGTCAATCTGGCGCACAGTATTACGTAAACCAACCCGATTTTACACCACAACGACAAAGGTTTAGGCCTTCTCTGCCATATAATTACCAAATACATCACCCGGCCTCGACGAATAGGCCTGATGCTTCACAAATACATTCTGTAGCGTATCAAAATGATCCATCAAAACCAGAAACATTCCTAGGTCAAATTACATTGAACAATCCTGATATTGATTATCTTCAAAATAGCAGATTTAAAAATATACCATTTGATGGCAATAGCCTAAAAAGTAACGGTCAGACTGGTCACATCGCACATAACGAAGATATTGATAATGATAATCAAGATCTATTTGACCACCACAGGGTGACCACATACAATCCAAATAATTTCGCAAATAAACCAAGACTGAGTAATAAGCCCAACGGCGCACGGTTTTCTCACTTTGACTCATCATTGTCAAATTCCAGAAATACTCCGAGTAATTTATCTCCTGGAAATAATAAACCAAAAATAAAAGCAAATCTATATCATAGCTCTTCCACCGAATATAAGGCATTACTAGATTTAGAACCATTGCTTGAAGATGATATTACGGATATTACTTCGTTTAGAGAGCTAATGAAAAACAAAGAAGCCTCTTATGACGTACAAGTTATTAAGTCTAATTATACTGATGATTCTGAAATGGACAATGACAACAAACCAGATGCAAGTTCTATGAATGCTGACAATATAATCAAAAGTAGATTTATTGAGGAATCTAGTAAAGCATCTATTACCACCACAACAACAAGTACAACTACTGAAATATCTTCTGGAAGCGACAATTCAAATGATGATATCGAAAACGATGAAGAAGATGATGGAGAGTATGTGGAATATTATGATGATCCTGAAAGTACAGAAATAAAGCATACCACTACACAGCGGACACGCGACACTTCAACGGAATACGTTACAGATATTTACGATGAATACGATACAACTGAGGAGTCTGAAAAATCACATGAAGAACCAAAGTCTAATGTTACAGAATCATTTGATGTACTAGCTATGAAACCAATAAACACAATGGTTAAAGATGATGCTTTTGAACATTTTGTTGACACAACTGTAATAGATGAAACGGATAAGGAAAATAACAATAATAAACCTGTTTCTGATACACCTGTATCTAACGAAGAATTTTCAGCTGTGGAATCTCCCTCTATACTAGGGCAAGAAGTTGTTTCTGTAGTTACAACCAAGAGTGTTGTCAATGGAACAATATCGATTCCTGATGTGACATTTGCGCCAACTACTGCAAAGATTAATACTGCAGCTGAGAATACATCTTCAGTAAACTACCTAATCAATGACACATCTACCCCTGTGACGACCGAGAACTGGATTGTAGTTGCATCTGTTCAAACTAGTAGAAGTGTCTCGGGAGCCAGATTTTTACCTTTCCCAACTGTAGAACAAGAAGAAAAGAAACAGATCTTAACAGATGAAACTGATGATGAGGATGAAGAAACAGTAACGAAAGACCCTCGAGAAAAAACAAGTGGTCCCATTATCAGTTCAAGTTCAAGCACAGAAAATATTAATGATAAATTAGATAGTATCCAATCTGAGCTATCAAGTGCTGTACTTTCAGGATCTCTTCATAATGAGAACAAAAACATTGAACTAATTACTGAATCAACTACAGAACCAACTACAACCACTTCTACAACAACAACAACAACTACCACGACCATGGCTCCAACTACTGTCAATGTATTCACATTAAAAAGTACTCAGACTCCATCTGCAACAGAAAGATCTTCCCCGGATCCTTTGCCAGTAATGATAAAGAAGTTTGCTCCTCGCATAACTACATCTACAACGCCAAAACCAAGGAAAAAACCTTCATTGGTTACTGTTATGGATGACTTGTCTGGATTGTTACCACCAGGCTACAAACCAAGACTATCATTTAAAGATAAACGTACGAGTACTACACCAACACCTTCCACAACGCCTATCACGACAACTACAACAAATGCACCAATAGTAACAAGTATAATTCCAATAATTAATGAAACGCAAGGTCGCTCATCAGGAATAAGTTCTAAAAACAAAGTAATAGTCCTCGATGATAAATCATTACTTCCCAAGGAGTATAGACCTAAAGAGCATAAACTGCAAGAAGATATCCTGAAGAAAACACAAAAAGATGATATAAATAAATTTCTTCCTGCTAATTATAAGCCACCTGTTTCAGAAGCACCTGAATCAAAAGAAACTACAAAACCAGATATATTTGAAAAAGTAGAAAAATTTGATATCTCAACATTTTTACCTAAAGGTTTTAACAGAACTAATACAATAACAGAAAAACCTAAAACTGAATCTAAGTTACCAGCTGGTGCAATTCCTTTGGACATAACTGCTCTCCTTCCACCCGGCTTCAAACTGAATGCTACTGAAGTCGATAATAGTGAGAACCCTCTTGACAAAATTAAAGTTGCCGATGTGGCAAGTTTGTTGCCACCTGGATTCAAACTAAATGAAACTGAAGAAATAATTCCTTCAAGTCCAACGACTAAAGCTCCAGGTGGTATAAAACTAGTGTTCCCATCGAGGCCAGGTGGAAAACTTAACAGAAAAACA
Source organism: Tethea ocularis (assembly GCA_963555595.1). Taxonomy (NCBI): domain Eukaryota; kingdom Metazoa; phylum Arthropoda; class Insecta; order Lepidoptera; family Drepanidae; genus Tethea; species Tethea ocularis. Next base: position 8,051,556 of record OY741960.1, on the reverse strand, counting down.
ACGCCTAAACCAAACGGGGAATCAGGACCAAGTCCTTTCACGCCAAAAATTAAATCAGGCTGGCCCGTAAGGTAGTATAATTCCAATAATATATTTCTTTCTGCAGTAAGAAACTGGAAGATACTCATGTAAATTTATTTATTTTTCAGGGCTTCAACTGAATTCACAGGTTGGCCATCACCATCTACCACACCATTCTCGATTGAAAAACTTTTAGAAGCACAACGGAACGCCACCGCCACAAGTCCAATGCCTGAACTAAACACTGAAGCTACGACCCGACGCACAACGACCACGACTACTACGACGCCAGCGCCACCTCCACCGACCACTCCCGGAGTTTGTCGAAGAGAGTGTGATATTGCTGCTACTATAAAAATTGTTGCAGGTATACCACAATCGAAAATAACCAAATAACTTTGGCAATCCAATTTTCAATAGATTTTTTGGATTCGATTTTATTTAAATTATTTATTATTTATTTAAATTTACTTTATTTCTTACTATTTAAAACGAATCTTATATTTTATAGTACTTATAGTTTCATCATTGCCAATTATCTGTTTATATTATGTATACATCCTACTAAGGTATTTATTTTGCTTATTACATTACAAAGTACTTTAAAATATAAAATTTGCATTCATATAAATTTTGCATTACAATTGTACATATTTATTACTTCTATATAGATAAAAAAATAATCCTAGAAAAATATTATTTGATCGGGCACTACTTCATGTGAAAATACAAACATAAATATGTTTAGTACCACATTTTTGTATAACTATCCATCTGTTTAAATAATATTTTAACATTAAAATTACTCTTTTTTTTATTTGGGAATACCAGCTACCAGCCAAACCGATATCTTCTAATAATCAAAAATAATATGTCAAATCGCCTAGTTCCTCATCAGTTCTAGACTTGATGTTCATATTTTCCAATGGTTTATGATCTGAATATACTATAAATTCTTTATTCATAAGCCAGTGTTGCCAATATTTTACAGCTTCCTTAATTGCCAGGCATTCTAAATATATTGCCTTCTTTTTCTTTTGCGTGTCTGTCAATTTTTTTGAAAAGTAAGCTACAGGTTTATTTACTCCGTTTTCATCTTCCTGTTTTAACACAGCTCCCACTCCTTTAATACTGGCGTCAGTGTAAATTTTTATTGGTTTTTCTGGGTCAAATATTTTTAGAATCGGTTTCGAGCATAGTAATTCTTTTATTTTATCAAATGATTTCTGGCATTCTTTGGTCCAAATAAATTTTACATCTTTCCGTAATAAATTGTGTAATGGTTCCAGGATAATTGCACTGTGTGGTACAAATTTATGATAAAAATTTACTTTTCCAAGGAATTGGCGTATATTTTTCCTTGTTTCTGGAATAGGGAAGTTTCTGACAGCTGTTAAATAATCTTTGAGAGGTTTAACAGAATTATTTTCTATTATGTGTCCCAAATACTTTGCATGATTGTTCGCAAAAGAACATTTCGAAAATTTCAGTCTAAATCCTTCTGTTTGTATTGCCTCAAGTAGTTTAGATATATGTATTATGTGTTCCTCGAAACTTTTAGAAAAAACTAGGATATCGTCGATGAAATTCACTGCAAAATCTGAGAGTTTATACTTTCTTATTATGTTCCTCAATATTCTTTGGAAAATAGCTGGAGCTGTCTTTAAACCAAATGGGAGGCATGTCCACTGGAAATGGCCTTCTTGCGTAACGAATGCCGACTTATATCTATCTTCAATTTTCAACGGAATGGACCAAAACGCTGAATTAATATCAAAAGTGGAATAATACTCACAGTTTACAGTCTTTACCATCAAGTCTTCAATCAAGGGGAATGGCTGTGATTGAGGGACAACAATTTTATTCAATTCCCGGAAATCTATACACAGTCTTGATCTTTTCCCATCTTCTTTCTTATACGCCAGGGTAACCGGAGCAGCAAAAGGGCTATATGATTCCTCAATTAAGTTGCTCTTCAATAGTTTTGATATTTGGGTTTCAATTTCTTTTCTGTCATCAGCTGTGCATCTGTATGGGCGCTTGTAGCAATATTTATCTACTATCAAGTCTATGTGAGCTTCATAACCTTGTACCGTACCAACGTCGTATTTGTCCTTAGCAAAAACTGATTTGTATTTTTTTATTAATTTATCAATTTCAGTTTGTTTACATAAATTTAGGTGGTTTATTGAAATTTCAAATTCACTGAAGTTAATATGTTCATTGAAATTTACTTCACATGTGTTTATATGATCCATTTCTTGTTTCCGTACCTCAGAGTATAGCGAAACATCTTGTTTAGTTTTGTCACCTAGTATATCAGGAATTTCGACATTCATTAAATTGAAAATATTTGTTTCGGACTCTTTATTTTTGCTATCCTCTTCATTTTGTACTTTATTATCTTTTTGTGGATTCTTACATTGTATGATATTCAATTCTTCATTTTGGATTAATTTAAATTTTTTTATACAATCCAAACCAATGAGGAAATCATAGCGAAAATTTTCATTATCTATCACAAAAATATTCATTTCTCTTTCAATGTTATATATTCTTATTTTCAATGTTACCATACCTTTTGTTTTCTTTTCACCATTAATAGTTTTCAATTTTGCTGTTTGTTTATTAAGTGTGTCTTCTTCTTTTTCATGTATTTTTAATAATTTTGCATTAATTAACGACACATTTGAACCAGAATCATAAATTGCGGTAACTTCTAAAGTGTCATTTAATAATAACTTAACTTTTATTAATGGTGATACTTCTAGTTTTTTGGATTTTCCTTATTTAGTTCAATTTCTAATTCAGAGTTATTCACACTTTTCACAATTGAATTTTTATTTTTTTCATTAAACCAGCAGGTTTCCTCAGGATGAAAACGTTTCCCTTTTTTCTCAGTGACACAAATTTGGCATGGTTTCTTTTCTTCATTTTTTTTTGTTTTGTCGGAATATGTGTAGTTCTTTTTTTCATATTTGTTCCTCCCAACAAGATGTTCTAATTTGCCTATCTCATTGTAGAGATCTTCAGTTTCTTGTAATGTCTCTCGGTCAATTTTATCACATAGGTAATTAGGCAGTCCTGCCGCTATAAGGTCTATAAGAGTACCAGTATCAATCGTCTTTCTAACCTCTAATAACAATTTTTCTTTTTTCAATGCATATTCAAGCAATGAACCCGTTTGATATTTAAATCCAAGAGCATATCTGATCGGCGACCAACCCTTATTTCCAAATGTTTCACAGAAGTTTTTTTCCCATTTAACCCACTCTGATTCTACTGTAAATTTCATTAACATACAACTGTACCAATTCACACTAGAATATTCAAGAAAATGTTTTAAAATTTCAATTTTTTTCCTGTCTTTATCAATATGGAAACGTTCACATTCTTTGTTGAAATCCTTAATCCATTGGTGAGCATTTGCATTTCTACCAGTGAATTTTTCAATCACAAAATCTTTTGCTATTTTCCCCAAATTCTGAGTTTCAGATTTTATTTGCTTTTCTTCTAGTAATTTCTCCAATAGTTTCTCCAATGTTTCATTTGAGCTTCTAGTTATCGATTTTTGATCATTTATGTTTTCCATAATCTCTTCAAGGTAAAAATCATTAAATTGTATATTTTGTTCTTCATCTAAATATGTTTTTGATATCTCATCAGTTAAAGTTATCCATATTTTCCTTATCTGATGTCTTTTATTCAATGTTTTTCTTATCTTGGCATAATTAGAAGTATTTGTTATTAATGGATGTAAACTTGCAGGTTGATATTCGGCCGGTATGCCAAATGTTTGACCATCAGGTGTTCCTATTGAGGTTATGCAAATAATGTTTGATTTTCCATCTGATGCTGTTTTCACACAAAAATCAAATCTTAACTTCTCCATACTTCTTAAAATGTTTGCGGAAAATGTTGTTTTATAATAGTAATAAGCTTTCGTGAAATAAAGACGAAATTGCGTTTTCTGAAATAACAAATTCTTTTATTCATAACCAAATTGAATATAAAATTTTAACACAATCAACATATTCTAAACAGAGTAACTTACCTGAAATAACAAAAAACAACATTTAAAGCCTTTACTTCTAGTATTAGTTTATATAGGAAACTATTTATTGTTTCACATTTTCTAAAATAACATTAATTAATAAAATTTACTGACAGTCGGTTTACTGACATCTATTTGAATAAATCCATAAAGAAAAAGAATGACACTAGTATGATGATATTCTTTACATATATACATGATACATAAAACCTATGACAAATAATAATCTTGCTTTGCTACTAATACTGTAGATATAATGATAATTAGGTTCAAAACTTATATTATTTTCTCTTATTTTTAGGAGTGAAATGGATACCTGAATTGTTAGATCGTAACACTGAAGAATGGCAACGGCTGGCTAATGATGTCAAGAATGAGGTAAGACTTGGAAAGTGATGATAGTGACAATTCATAAAAATATAAATGAAATGACCAAAAATACAAATTTTAATATCAATTTCATCTTGCAGCTCAACTCTGTTTATGGTAAATCAGACTATCTTAGTAAATGGTACAAGGGCATACGAATAGATGGATTCGCAGAGGGTTCTGTACTCGTCGATTATTTCATCGAGCTAAATGAAGTAGAAGAGAGAGTGGACACACAAGATTTGAAGAAGATGTTCCACAAATCGCTTCACGAGGCTAAACCTGGTACTGTCATTGAAACTATTACGGAAAATCCGAAGGAGGAAGACCTTGATCCTGATGTTATGTTAGGTGACCAACCTGATGAAGATAGAATGAAGAAAAGCAACGAAAAAATGACAAAAACGATCGATAAATCTGCGGGAAAATTAGAAATTGGCAAGTTCGTAATGGATCCTGCGTACACGGAATTTATTGGTATGTAGTTATATTGTAGTTGGTTTACATTTTGGTTTTAAAGTGGTAAGCCCGAAATTACTTAAGTCAGAAATTATATTTTACAGTTTTGCATAAGCGCAAAGAACCGACAACTGTAGAACCTGATGAAGAATCTTTGCTGCCACAATGGGGTATTGCAGTGATTGTCATAGCATTAGCGTCACTTCTCTTCGTCGTAATTTTTGGTGTCACAGTGGTATGTTTCATTACACAATTGAATAACTCTATGATTATTTCTACTTTCTCTATTTTATTTCTTACTATTTAAACTTCAATGTTGTCTTCGTTTTCCAGTTGGTAAACCGGCAAAAGAGTGCCAAAGCTAAACAGCCGATTCCGCTCAGTGAGGACATGCTTCGGGAACTAGATAAAAGCCACATGGGAGGCTACGATGACATGCATCAAATGAAAGAGCGAGACCTACCTTATCTCCCATCGGGAAAGGTATAACATGCAACACAATTAGATCTATTTATTCTCTTTTACTCAACATTCAATGTTATTGTTTTAGGATCATCCTGTATCATCAGTAGGAAGGTACTTTGTTTTATGAAAGAAATAATCTGGTGTAATTTTTTTACAGCGTATGTCGACTGCCTTTATCGAGCAGCTGGCATATCCAAATCCAGGTGACTCTTGGCGATCAGAGTGGACGCCGCAGCTTCAGAAGTATATGCAGCACTACACTCCTGACTCAGGGCGAGGCTCACAAATATATGGACCAGTCGGCAACGCCTATGGGTATGTTTATTCAATGTGCTCAAAGTTTTATTGTTGTAATACATTTTATTGCACCAATGCAATGCATTAAATAGTAATATACTATTTTATGAGAGTGATTAATGAAGATATATAACCTTCCGCACTATATTTATTACTTACATTAATTGCTGGATGGTTTCCATATTAAAAGTAATTTATTTTTATGCTGTACCGAAATGCTTACATAGTTGGTTGATAGTAACACATAAAGTTAATGGGTCACTGGTACTTGTTCACAGATACGGCGGCGGCGGCGGGTCACAGTTGTACGGGCAGACGGGAGGCGGGTCTCAAGTGTACGGCTACACGGGCGAGTACCCGCGCTCACACTTTTCACGGCGCCGTTCCGACTACGACAGCAACTTCTAGACCCTTCTAGAACATTCGCTAACTGAGACTTGACTCACTCTTGACAATATCCCTTTTTAACCTCGATACTTTAATTCTCTGATAGATCGTTTCATTCATATTTCATTAACTATGTAGGATTTCAGGCATCGACTCCCGAGCATCAGTAACAGGTTGTGAACTAAGTTTATCATCGTAAAATGATTAGAATCGTAATTCAGAATTTATACAATACGACTTTATATTTATTGCATGATATTTTAGCAGCTTTTAGTCCGGCCTATTAAGGACTTGTATCAGTGCCAACCAGAAAGGTTCTTTTGCGTTTGATATGATATTATATTGTGAGACATTTCTGTAATTTATATAGTTTTAAAAGAAATTGTCTGCCAAAATAACTATTTACGACTGATTGTGAGATGTAAATAAATAGAATAAGTACTCACCAATATTGTAAGTCAGGATGATTAGGTGAGGCTACGAAGTATTTATGTAGGAGTATCTCTCTGCATACCTATATTTGCTCAGAACCTGTAGTGGAGCGTCAGTGGCCGCGTGTGAGCGTCAAACGCCTCTTTGTGCCAAATGTTTGTTCGTCTATATGTGTGTGTAAATATAAACTACGTACTTATTTTCGTAAACGTTAATATTATTTAAAACGGGTGCCAATAATTCGCCACCTCATTGCATAGACACCCCCGCATGTGGTGTGTGGCGTGGGGCGTGGGGCGTGGACCGAGCAAGGACCGCTCTGCTCCCGGCTAGTGGCCGGGCTGCGGAGCTCGACGGTGCCTGGCCAACATTTACGTGAGCTGTTGCTATGGTAAGCTCCACTTCACAGGATTAAGTCTTTATACGATTATTGTTTACTTCACAATATCTAAAGCACATATTTTATCTTTATGACTTTTACGGAATTACTTCATAATTTTAAGAATGTACGTATTTGATGATCGTCAATTTTAATAATTGTGTGAACTGTCAATCTGGTACACGGAGACATTACTATGTAATTTTATCGAGCTATTTAAAAATAACAACATTGAATATTATAAAGTTTTAAAAACTAAAATGTTTTCTTAAATGTCTCGGGTGATCAATTTCGTCATAGATGTTGATTATTATTGTAAATTCCAGGAGTATTGAAAATTGCGATTATGTGTACCTACCAATTAGTCTAAGAATAGTATTGCATGAAAAGTTCGTGTATATAAAAACAATTTTTGTACATGTAGATTTTAATTTAATTATTAAACAATAGTTAGTGACAAATTAAACCATTAAGATCCTGAATATAGATATACATATAAAATACATGTTGTTATTTATTTTAAATATTCATATTCATTCGCTCCCGTTGGTCTTGTGTCGAGCTCGTCTTGTACGGCCTAACTTTTAACCCTTCCCATAAGTTATCTTCCAAGTTCATTGAAACTTTACTCGCTAATGTCAACTGCGACTATATACACATAAGTAAGTATACAAGGATACGCCCAAACCGTGTTGATTTCATATTCAGCGATCCCATGAGAATTTAAAAAATGTTCCAAAGTTACATGTTCGGAATTCGTTGCTCTGTAGTAAACAAGTTTGTGATTAGATTTACGTAGAAAAATCGTGTCTGTAACACAATATTTTCTCTCTTTTTTCTTTCCCTTCATACCCAGGGACTCTAAACAAAAAGGAATGTTTTTTTAATATAATATTCTTATGATACCTAGATGGATCACTAAGACTCAATTTTCTAATTATTTTTCAAGATACTAAGTGCTCACTATTTATTATTAACAATAGGCATGATTTTAAGCGCTTAAAAATAATAAAATCAAAGTCAACACGATAAAAAGATATGGACAAATTTAGATTTTCGCGAAAACTTAAGTACCAAAATTTACCTTAATTTTCAACTTTTTTTAGTTTCCGGATTTTTTCCTTTACTTGTGCCTCAATTACAAAGTTAAGTTTGTACGGAACCTTCGCTGCGCCAGTCAGACTCGCACTTGTCCGGTTTTATTTTTAATTAAGCCTAACGTTACCAATTATTATAGTTGTATTCCAGATTATATCGAATCCGTTTTCTCGCTGGTGGGTTTATCTTTGAATAACATTATATCATATCTATTACAAAGAAAAGCAATCTAAAAAAACATACGATATAATATTGCGCTGAGTTAATGTAAGTATCAAACGAATAATAAATAATCCCCTCTTCCATGGTAAATAAAACATAAAACATTCATAGGAAGTTCACGGAAACCCTGAGGACATTAAGGGATGGAACTAACTTTGCATATCATTACCAAGGTTCATAGTCTTGTCTTGTACGTCTTAGTTTATTCATAATAAGAAAAACTTTAAATGCAGGTAAACAGAATAAGTAAGTAGAGTACTCTATATATACCTATATAGATATTGTAGTTTAATTTTAATTTAGTGTTTCAATTATTTTGTTTTTGTTTAAAATTAAGAAAAAAAACTTCAAAACTATTTACAGTTAATCACCTTCCGTATTTTATTTATAAGGTAGCTTATTATTTTAAAAATAAGGAGGATTTTGGTTTGATACTGATAACAACATGAAACCAAATAAACTACGTATCGCATTTTATTAGACATAAAAACATTAAATTTTTGAATGGGAAATCACATACAATATCGATGGACAATGAAAAGTTGATGACCATTGAGGTCAAAGAAAAGTTGATGACGAAAACGCATTAGCATTGCAAATGTCTACTTATCGCCATGAACATTGGTATTAATAAGTCGTGAATGAGAACCGACGGAATTATGTAAACCCACAATCCACTTTGTGACAAACTGTAGCAAACAATCACAGTATAATGACCTATTCCGGATGAATAATACTGACGCCAACGTCACCCAATTGCTCAGACTTAGCCATCCGAGGCTGTTTTTACAGGGTACCTTAAACTTCATCAAGTGCCATTATTACTTGGAAAAGTGCAGTAAAAGTAAGTTAAGTGCTCATTAGTCATGGTAATAGAGATCCACTGATCCAGCTGCTGAGTCTTCAAATACTTAACAACTATTTCCTTACAAAGACGAACACTTTGATGAACTTTTATTTTTATCATTTTTTTTTTAAAGATACGATCAGCAAAAAAAAACATCGGTCTTTAATGTAATATGTGTTACTTGCTACATGTTTCCTCCCCACAGTTTACTTAATCTTTAATATCTTATGTGTGTTATTATGACTATATATTCCAGGATATGTGCCAGAGTAAGTTACATTCAAATCCGATAGCAAACGTATAAACATCCAAATTGACACATTTATGATATTAGTAACAAGTAATAATAGATGAGATTTAGTATACATACATACCCTACTTACCTGAATGTGAATTTCCAGCCAAATACGTATTACGAGTAGAATAACAGACTGAAATAATAAGAGATAAGGATTATAAAAGCTGACGCCATGACAGCTTCCATTAAGGTAGATACATTAATAATAGGTTTCAAGAAGCCCGAAATACCTAATCCAAAAGCCACTTGGCTTCTACGCTGATATAAGTAGTACGGAGGCCACTTAACTTGCGGTTAGAGTTGGCCAAAGATAAATGAAAAAACTGCATAAGTTACCTAATATCGCAGTAAACTTTTTATTTTTTATATCTTTGTGTTGGTAGTGAAAGGTAACATTGGTTCGTTTGGGATACGTAAACAACCCTAAATCAATTGGATTAACACCCCTCACATCACTCTGAATGTAGGTATAACCAATCATTCAAACGGTTTCGTGAGCTATTGATTACGGATCAAACATTTTTTTTTACCTTGGTTAAATGAATTTCGTTTGATTGCCTCTCTTCCAATTTGTCTGCCGCTAACTTTTGTGTTGATCAAATATGGGTTGGCTGGGAGTCATTGATTCACAGGCTGATAATGAGAGGAACTCAATACAATACAATAATGGCGCAGCCTTATGGTAGGTACCAGGACGAGGTACCACGACGGTTACAATGAGCTCAAACACGACGGGGTTGTTTCGTTTTATTTCGGAGTTTTTATGGCCACCTTCCAGCTCCAGCATCAGATCAGCTCCATGTCAAAATAATTTTGCATTGTCATCCGATTTACACATGCATGCAAAATTTCAGATCAATCGGAAGTGGATCAAATTTAACTTGCAATATTTGATTACAGACAAACATCGGGACGGGTGAAACGAAATACCTAAATAAAAACTTGTAAAAATAGACTACCATTTTCTAAAAATATGGTCAACGATAACGACAACATACGAGTAAAATTAAATGTCAAAGATGTTTTCAGAGGTAACTAATCATACCAACCTTAGTGCACAGAGTTTCTTTGGTAGGTGTTAGGTTTAGTTGGGTGATGGAAGGGACTACTGAAACACTTCAACTGTAGGAAACACCACACCTTTAATATGCGTCCCAACTTCCTAAACGTTACAAGTTACTGGGTTAAATTAGTATAATATATAACAAGGATCACCAGATAACATTAAATTAAAATGCGTAACATTCTGTTGTGCCTTTTTGCTGTCCGTCAAAAGTCCGTTAGAACGATTGGCGCGGAATCATTTCAGCCAACCGTCGGCGCCATAGACAATACTCTACGTCGGCTTTGCGTGTCGGCCAGAGTTCTGGCCTATATATTATTTATTCTTTGGTTCTGGTGTTGCCAGAGTACAAGGCCGCCACAGTAGGTATCAACATTATCTACTTATCAGTATAAATAGAAACATGAGCTTTGAACGTGACAAAAGGTGCCCCACGTATATTTTTCGACGGACGATTTCTACTGGTGACTCAATCATGCATAAACGGCTGAAAAAACTGAATATCCCATGAGAACGACCAGTAAAACCAAGGGGCGCGAGGCATAATAATAAAGTAGGTACAGGGGTTTAATTTTATCGAGATTTTGTACTAGTATTGATCACAATTTTAAACAGTTTTAATGTGAAATAAGAATTCTCTCCATCGTTAAAATCGAAATTAATGAAACCAGTAAAAAGTTTACTTAAATCTTCCTATTATTTTATTTGTAACACGATTCCAAACGCCTGACAGTAGTTGACAACAAAAACTAAAATAAACTCGACACAGGCGTTTTCCACTGCGAACAAATAACGAATCGAGAAAAAAGTCGCGATGTCTGTTATTGAGGCTCCGATCACAACAACATCCAAGTCTCTAGCTACTCTATTGAGACGGGGATCTATTTTTTTCTCAACTCTGCACTTTTGTAAATGACGTCTGTCGTTGTCACTTTGTTGCCATCTGTCTTTCTCAAGCCTTTCTTTATATGCGCTATGAAACAAAATCGCCGCTTAGAAATCTCTATGTATTAGTATACCATATTATGTGATAAAAATATTTTATTTATTTATTTATTACATCAGCAATAAATAGAGCAGACAATGACGCCACTTGCTGTTAGGTAGGTATGTGACAATAGAGTTTTACCAACACGCTATAAGTCATGGAGTAGTTGGAGTTGGATTTCGCTCACTTTGTCCTGTCTAAAAATATAGATACACACAATCCTGAAATAATCTTTGGTACCTTTTCGGATAATTGCTGTCACAAATAAATTTGTTTTCTTTCTTTCATACCACCGTATTTATACTAACGTTAGTTCAACGATTGTTTAATTTTGCAGCAACTCGTAATGTAGGCAAAAGTTGGAATATCACTTAAACTTTAAAAACAGGTACGAGACCAAACCTATAATAAAAATCATTTTCTTTATAGGTACTGAAATTAATAAAAATAAGAGAAAAAATCTAAAATGATCCGATAGAACTGAAATATGCGAAGGGAGAAGCATCATTTAATCCTTCCTCGTTCATTTCAAAATAACGATGGGTGACGTCATTCCCTGGGGATAATTGAATACGGTATCATAAATTTTATTTATGTAGAGGGATGAAGGGAAATTCCTGTGAATTTATGAATAAGGCGAATCAGCGAAACTGGCAAGTGAAGTGATTTATCGTAATTACCAAAGAACCATTGACCTATTTACAGACAGACCTACCTAAACAATTTTGGACTGTGAACAAATAAACAACGATGAAGGACAAATTAATAAATACATTTTAATGAAATACTTGACGGTCTATCCTACCAACAGCAAAAATATTTATTTATTTAATCAAAAGGAACAAATCTAAAGCATTTCAAATATTATTACCTATCATATCACATTTTAACAGATTTCCATTAGGTAATTATCCTATTTAGCGTTACGGTACATACCTATATAGATTGTGAATTATTATTTGTAAATAGAATCAATCGTCACATAAAGCATAACTAACGTAACCCTGTACAAAGAAACAGTAGACATGAGAAATTTCTAACGACCACGTGCGTTGCGGTAATTACCGCTAAGCTATCCACGCCATTGCGAGGATCCTATAATGGAATGATAATACTCGCTCCCGGCCGTGATCTGGATTCTAATTCCAATGGTACCAATCCTCCAGTCTCAGTTTGTTCACCCAATTTCAACGTATACAATTTAATTTTGAGTTCTGTGAGCCACCAAATAGTCCCACGGCACAATTTTTTAGGGTTCCGTACTTATAAGCCTCCGTTGTCCGTCCGTCTATTCTTCCGACCGTATATCTGCATTTCATGATCCGTAATAGATAGACTTCATTCAGAATTCAAAAACAATACTTACGAAATACTTAGTATTGTTTTTGAATTCATATGTGGTGGCTTAATGCTACCAACCTCTTTTATAATTTCAAACTTGTATATAGCCTATTGTATACATAAAGAAATAATGTTATACTGTTATTTTCAAACGAAGCTTGTTAGTTAGACAAGAGATTGATTTTCCAAGACATGGTCTGGAACAGGTCTTTAATTTAGTATAGCTTCTCTTATGATAGAGTTTGTACTAATACTGTACGTTCAAATATATACCTATACTGCTCCAAGATCCTCGTATCATTTAACGCTAACATCAGGTGAAAAGCCAACCTACCATCCCGAACCAAAGGCTTTACATAAATTTGGAACATTACGATATGAGAGTATGTACCTAGATAAAATAAATTAAAGTGACTCAATTAACATATAAAAACCAACCAAAAAATATCAAGTGCGAGCTAAAGGTAGAGAGGATTTCGATAGATAAAATAAAACGTGTGTTAAATTCAGTTTGTGTATGTCCATTCCAGCTTTATTTGCAAATAAGTTTTGTAATAAATATATTATTGAATTTTCATAACCTCACAGTGAATCAACTTTAATTTAAATTAATAGAGTGAAACGTACGTTTTGCATGCACGAATTTAATAAATTGAATAATCCAACGTGTGTGTTTATTATACTGCAGCATTCATTTCTTGTTTTAAATTCGAACAAAGTACAAAGTTTATATAAAATGCTCACATACATAGTGACTTATGATCAAAGACGATCACAGAGGTTTTTCTTTGCTAAAAAGCCTGTAGGTAAGTACTTAGTACAAAACTACGCATATTTCTGTTATCACTTTATTTTAGTGTTAGGTAGGTTCTCTCTATATAATGTGGTCAGCATTATTTTTCGTTAGCGTGAGGCCATGAATTATGCAGCGGTGGTAGATTTAGGTGAAATTAATTGTATAGTAACGGGCGTCGAGCCGCAACATACATTTTCCATCAAAGGGATTTGTCCCAGGAATGCGGCCCTGCGGACCCACTGGAAATGAACAATTGAACACGCTCCTAAACTCTTTATGTGCGCGGTAATTGTTTTACTTTTGAATACAAAATACGGACATATGTATGTTCTTTTGTGACTGGTGTACACGCAATCACAGAAATAGTGGTTACCTATAGATAGGATTCTAATATTAAAGCTTGAAATTTTGTTATATTCATACGTTCTTGTTAAATTTTACATTAACACATACCTAATTATTAGGTAACTATCTATTCACACAATACCTACCTATGCATGTTTTACACATTCAATATTTATTAGCTACTTACCTATTAGAAAAAATCGTATAAATTGAAGGAAACTTCATCATAAATGTTTAGATAAGTAGGTACATCATTTTTCAACATCAAACGTGTCTATCAATCAAGGTATTTAATATCTTATTGCATTATTTAAATAAAATAGAAATATCTATAAAATGTTTTCGTGTAAAAAAAAAACAATGACAAGTGACAGCCAATCTTCTTCTGCCCAATTTTTGTGTTCACGGGCTTTGCGATTGCGGGGCAGGTGAAACACGTACCAGCGGCCTTCTAGAACGGAGATTGACTTTATGCAAACGTTTTTTTATGATATTTATCTCAGAAGAGCTATGAATTCTAGTAACCAACATCATCGCGGTTATGGTACGATTTTATCGAGCAGTAAGTAATATGTAAGAATCTTGTCTGCGTGAGACGTAATGCGAGCTCGTCCTTCATGTCGCGTCGCTCTGCCAGCCCTGCCAGTGATGAGATAACGTGTATTACACTCGTGTAGTGCAGAGCACTTACCACAGCACGTTGCCAAGAACTAGTTTCGAACATTCTTATCGGCTCAAATTACGTCTTCACTCCATAATAACGTTCTTTTGTATTGATTCCACTCAGAAGTAAGTATGGAAGAAAGATTGATTTGGCCTCAAACCCGTTTCAGGATTAGGCATAGCAAGGAATACGACTTGACAGAATATTTTCATCTTTTGACCGTAATTCAAAAACTATTGGTAGGGTACCTAGGGGTTTCAAACGCCAAATTTACTAAAATGTATCCTACATATAGGTATAGGTAATACTGATTTTTAGTAACTAGCAAAAATGTTTGATCCCTTTTGATGACATATTTCCATAAAAACATTGCCATTAAAACGTTAAATGAAATGCGATTGTACATAATTATAACAAAGCAATTGTCCAATTGTACAAGCAAACATTACTGTAGTTGAACTGTTATTATTCATAAAGCTTCGCAATGACAAAGAGAACAAAAAGCCTGCTTCAGCACAAAACAATAAGTACAACCGCGTGCGCCCGACAGCCGAGCGGAAAATTGTTCAGGAAAGCGATTAAATTGTGAAAATTGTTTCACAACAATGGAAGTCCGTCTACAACACATTGGCTAAGGACACCATTAAACCTTTTATCTTGTCCGACAACGCTAACTGGTCCTGCGGTGGCGCCAAACGAGCATAAAAGCACAGAATGCACCTAGTTTTTACTTTATCAACACCTCGCTGTCACGGTGAACGCTGTGAGGTTTATATAATACCTACTTGTTAGACAATGAGCGTTCTTATATCTAGCGTAATACATCATATAGTAAACGTTGTTCATAGTGATGAGTACTTCTCTCTACCACAGAGGAAGTAAAGGCTTTACTTCCTCTGTGTCTCTACCTTCCCCTGTGTTATTTATAAAACACTGTTTAATAAATAATCCTGTTTATACATATCTATATATAAATGGAAAGAGTGACTGATTGACTGACTGACTGATCAATCAACGCACAGCTCAAACCACTGGACGGATCGGGCTGAAATTTGGCATAGTACCTACAGATAGCTAATTATGACGTAGGCACAAAAAAAAGGAGGAAAAATTATTTCACTAAGTACACTGAAAGCTAATTTTTATCCCGAGAACGCGAGTGAAACCGTGAGGAAAAGGATAGTTACTAATAAAATGAATCCAACTAAAATATCAATTTTAATGTATTTAATTTTTATTTACAATTTAAATTAAATTATCCAAAGAGTTTAATGATGTAGTTAGTTCAGAACACGTCGTAGTATTGACGTGAACTTTACCGAAAATTCATGTCTTCTACGGCAAGAACATTATAAGTTTATGCAACATTGTCAACGCCATACATTATGCATGCATATATCGTGCGTAATCTACTTACCTATACTTTATACGGGTTTTCTTTAAGTACTTTGCTACGTAAAAGAAAATAAATTTTACATATTTGAGATATATGAAAGGAATAAGCTTCAATTCCGGTAAAAGAAAATTATTTTCTTTTACGTTTACAAAGTCTTCTGCGTCTCTTTTCAACGTTTACAACTTCTCTCATCTTGTCAGTATAATAATATATCTGAAGATGTTTTGTAGCATTAAGTTTATATGAAAAGAAATACGATTTTTTCTCTGACTTATTGATAAATCAACGCACAGCTATAACTACTGCTGGTCATAGAGACGGGTAGATTCTTAGTGAAGTACCTACCTATATAAGCAAACATCCACTAAGAAATATAAGATATTTTGAAAATTTTATCTAAGTCTCTCAAACTATTCCCATAGTGGCAATTTGTAACAAAAATGAAATTACGTTTAGCTTTTTTAGATCTCAAAGAAAAATAAAGTGAGAAACGCGTGTGACGCCATTTGAGGGATTAGTCATTAATCACGAGCTGCGAAAGGAGTTCGGGACTAAAATGTGCTGAGTATAAAAACATCTTCATGAAATACGTGTTTCGCCATCGCTACATTGTAGCCTATCAAAAATCCTGTAGGTATTCAAATCTATTTTAACAGTATAATATAAAATACTAGCTGTTCCCGGGATAAAAAGTAGTCTATAACCTTCGGGGATAATGTTTGTGAAAAAAAATCAAATAAACTCAGTCCATTAGGTAACGCCAGAGATTATCGCGTTCAAAAAATCAAATTCTTCAGCTCTATTATCAGTAAGGTATATAGATATAAGTAAAAGGAAAAAGTGACTGACTGACTATCAACGCACAGCTCAAACCAATGATGGACGGATATCGGGCTGAAGTTTGGCATAGTACAGATATTGTAACTTAGGCATCCGGGGGTAAAATAGGGAATAGTATTCGAAGTTATTGTTATAGTGAAAATATATGACTTGAACGAACATACAAACTAAACTCAACATTTTAAAAAAATAAATCAATTACTTATTATATTGTAAGTATGCTAAATGCTTAAAGTGAAATAATTTATTATTACTAACTGTAGTAGGTATATATAGTACGTAATAAATAGTAGAACCCACCGAACGGTAAATAATCCAATAATAAAGCAAACTAACAACAATAACAGCTTTATCGCAGAACATTTCTAAATTAGAACCCGCAGCGCGACAACAGTTCGTAAAGAAAAACATTTTCGCGTTTCTTTTTAATGTTGGAAGCCAAATAAGGGAAGAAGCTCCAAACGGCCATTAATCAGATGTCAACACACATGTATGTACCGCGTATTGAATGAGGCGTTTTCTGAACTTACGTAAACCGCCTCAAAAGATAGTCTGCAAAGAGAAATGTGTCACTTTGACCTGATAGCAAATCTTTCAATTGTAGACACCCATTATGTTCGTGAAATGTTTTGGCTATACAAAGTAAAATGTATTTGTAAGCTAAATATTTTATTTTCATTTCAGCGATTCCTTTGTGCGTCGGTTTATTTTTTAAGATTTTCTTTTATTTTTAGCCTAGCAAGGCTAGATCGCAATCGTTCGCAATCGCAAGCGGCTTTGTTTCTTCCTACAAGACACGAACAATAGGTACAACATTCATATTTCAAACAGTTATTCTATGAGAGGCATAAATGTTTTGTTCAGCCAATATAATAAAATACTTTTCAGAAAATGTTAGTGTAGCGCCACACCTGCTGAAGATACGGCGCCAACACTTCGGTCGACTTCGGCGGCTGAACTATCGGTCATAGTAAGTGTTTGGTTGGCATGACACATTAAAACGCACCAAACAGTTCCCTCTACGACTACTGAGATTTCTTTATAGTGGCTACCAATGAGCACCTTTCGGTATTAAAGGCAGCACACTATACCTACCTGGCAACCCCTTATAAAGCCCCAGGGATAATCTGAGCCACGCAAAACGCGCCAAACAGTCGGAATTACGCGGCGTCTAGTTCGATACACTTGGCTAATGTGCCGTAGGTTACTTAAAAACACTGCGAGCGTGTTTAGCAGAACTTTCGGCAGGTGTGGTGCTACATTTACATCAAGTTTTCATACATATCAGTTATTTTTAGAAGATTTCATCGATGTATTTATTCACAATAAAATAAGTTATAAAAAGATAAAAATATCTTAGGTATTTACTTCTTTAATTCATGATGAATAAAGAAAGAAACAATATCGCTAGCTAATTTGTGTATGTAAAAGAGCGCACAGTAGTTTTTCAAGTAGCGCTCTCATCCACGAATGCAGTGGGGAAATCTTTCCGGGCGTTGAAAAAATTACGAATTATATCCGAGGAAAAGCATTTCCTTGGAGAGCACTCGAGTGTATTAGGTACTTACCGCGGTCATGGCTTTATTCGAACCATGAGTCAATCCTTCGAGAATATGTACAAGGAAAGGAAACATCCCAATCTGTGAGATTCTAAGCATTTTTAATGGAAATTACTATGAATTATTTTTTAAACATAAATCTCCTATGAATAGTTTGAGGAACAATTTTTGAATTATTATATACCTAAAGTAACACGTAGGGCGTAAGGTAACAAAACTCCTGGAAAATCTATAAGTAACGTAGCAATCCAATAAACTTCGTCAAGTTCCGAACACTAAACTTAATTACGTTGTTTTCGGTCAAAGTTGGTTAATCTCAATAGGCCAGTTTGAGTGGCCGTGTTGGGCGTCAATGAGGCCGATGTTTTTGTTCTTAATGAAGAGGGAAGCTGGAAGATTATTGAGAAACTTTTTCTTTATCTGTAAAGGTGGACAGCCAAGAAAGTCTGTACTTTATTATTATTCATATTGGATAATTAATAAATTGTGATTCTTCATTTCATCATAGATATGAAAATTAATATTTTTGAATCATACCTACTTACCTATTAAATTATTAATTGTTTAATTTTACTATATTCCACCATAATTTGTTTTGATTGATTTCCAAAAACCAAATTGTTTCAACCAAATTCTCTGTAGGAGACAGTTACATTTCATGATAAAGATTGGCATAATGAGAAATATATTCGTAGCCAATTTTATTTCATGCGATATATATAAAAGAGATTTTATTTAATATCCGCCGAGATATTGCGTTTGATCGTTGATGTAATCAATTTTATTTTACAAATGAAAAACAAAATAGATTCAAAATGTTTTCTCATCGTTTGATGTTAAATAATTTGATTTCATCAATTTCAGTTTTTTCTTTACTTTTTGTAGAATTTCCAATTAATTTACATGTGAAATATTTGTTTACGTGAAATGGGATAAGACATGTGAATTTTTTACATTAATACTATACAAACTTGAAAGGTAGATAAATACGTAAATGAAGAAGAAGAGCCTAAAATGTTTATTTTGCTCCTGCATCACCTGAGTTGGCAACATAAGTTCTTTAGCATGTAAGGGTGTTATTCGAGGCTTGCGTGCCACATCATCAGCCGAGACAAGTGATGCTAACGAGCCTTTAAACACGGTTCGTTAGACAAGGTTGAAAGGGTACCTACCTACTGCGCACTGCGAGAGACTAACTTTGCGTTTAGGGCTGCCAACTAACTCTCCTTCATAGTCATTCAAATTAAAACATTGATCAGTCACATTTAAAAATACGTTGATGTATAATGTATCGGTGAAGATATTGCCTATTTAAAAATATTTCGTTTTAATCAGTTAGTCAATCAAACAGTACATAATAATACAGCACTCTGCGGTAGTTCATTTTATGAAAATTATTTGAACTGTGAAGTACCAATTATAAATATAGAATTATAGGTTTCCACTGGCCAACCCTATGTCTGGTGCTAGTTTGCCATGTAAAGTTGGGATGATAAATGCACAAGATAAATGACTATCTATACGTATGTTTGTGATGTCCGCGAGAGTAATACGGTTCCCTAAATAGTAATATTATTTTATTAAATTTAATAACTTTCCAAAAAGTAATAGCTCTACTTATATTTTGAGATGTCATCTTCAGGTAGGTTCGGTACCTATTAACAACTTTTACTGTGGACCAACTATCATCAAAAACTTTCCATACTAGACTTTACCTTCCTTGATCAAAAAACATGACAATTAAATATTTCGCGATTTCTGAATTGGTTCCATATTAAAAATTGTTTCAACAAATCCAATGCGCATGCGTGCATTCTATTATTAGGGCTTTATAACTTCTGTGATTATGTATTTACGTAAATAGTAGACTCAATCAATTTTTTCATTAAATTAGATTCGGTAGTAAGAATTTTATTATGAAAAAATAAAAGATTCCGACGAATTGAGAACGTCCTCCATTTCTGAAGTCAGTTAAAAACCAACGTAAATAAGGACAACTTTTCTTAATTAAGTACGCTATATTGAATGTCATTGGTTTTCAACAAAGGGATGTGGAAAAATGACAACTAATGAAACATTATTTAATTGATTGTTATGGCGTAGCAACTTAAACTTACTTACGCCGCCGTATTGATAATAGCGTTTAAGAAATGCTATTATATTCATATGAAATCTACAAGCCACATTCAGATATTTAAATTAAATTACAACATAACAAACAACGAGATTAACTGAACAAAAGAAAGTAAAGATAAAACTATAAGTTTGAGGAAAGCATTAGGTACTACATCTCGTCGTTACGTTTGGAGCCACACGAGTAGGTAAGCTGCGCACCCGCTGTGCTAATAAGCATAAGCTGATGTAAAGACATTCAACAGACGTCTCGCTTTGTCTATTAAAACAAAAGAGCTGGAAAGATTGTCATCTTAAGTTAAGTGTTCTCTTGAAATTAAATTTTAAGGTACTTCAACTTGCCAAGTTTATTTAGGTTTAATCGTAATCCTCTTGCAAAACGAACAGAATACTCCAGTCTACATCAAAAAATACACAAACTTCTTCAAGCTAATACTTGGTTTCTCTTGGTACTTACCTCAAAGTGCAAGATTCAAATTAATTTTGTAGTTCTAACAGTGCCTGCTCGTACAGTTTCAGTAAAGGTATTTACATTCCATTTGACCTTTCCTCTAAAACCTTACCCCGAAGTGAAAGTAATCCCGATCGAGGACCAATGCTATTATTAGGTGAATTTCAATATTGGTTGGTACTTTGAAAACTCAAAAAGGTTCTTTATTACGACACTTATACCTATTACCACCACATTACATCAAATAGACTACTTTCTCTCTTTTTTGTATAGACCATAGTATATACTAAGGTAGGGTACATTGTAGTACCTACCTGCCTAGCTAGGCTACACCTCAAATAGATTTTTTTTCTCTAAGCAATACCAGCATATTTCAGTAGGTGCATTAAGGTCCAATCCCTGTCTATGCTTTGTGTTTTTACCACCTGCGGCGTCTGCACGTCATCACGTCAAACACAAGCCTCTTTTAATTAAATAAAAGCTTTTAAAATGAACCATAATTATAAAGTAATCATAACCGAAACGATGAGTTTGTGTAAATAAATATAATAAAACGAAGCAAATGTAAATAACATTCAGAGTACCCACGTCCGCGGCACCTAATTCATACAAACAAAATAAGACGAGACGCAGCGTACTGAATATTATTTAAATTGGTCCAATTTTTGCGCCTACCGCTGAATGAAAACGTGACTTGTTTCAGAAACAATTTATAAACAACATAGCGTTCACATAATGACGTATCTCTCGACTTCAAGAGACAAAATACTCAATATTATATTTCATGAGAGATATTTCTATAAAAATCTCCTTATACTGTCACTCTCTGTTCAACATTTCCCTGAGCGAGCACAAAGACATTGGCCGATGCTTTTAGGTGTATTATCTAAGTTCGGGTCTATCCGTAGCAAATTATTTCTCCTCTACAAAGACTTTATTCCTGTCTCGCATTCCCGTTTCGTTTTATTTATTTCCGGCACTCTTCTCTCGAATGAATCGTGGAGAGAAAAACAGTTCTCAGAGCTTAGGCTAATCCTGTTCGTGTAGCGCAACATGAGCTCACTTACTGAGAGATTTGCGGATATTGCCGGCCTGTGAATATCGCGTTGTTCCCCTGAGTGATACGGGGCGGTTCCTTCTATAAATTTCCACTCTAATCCCTTCAGTAAAATATTTCGTTAGAAAATAAACTTCTAAGACATTATCAGTAGAAATGAAACATTTTATGGTCTTGCTTCACTTATACTTGCTTCATTTAATTTTATTTTAATTTCATATCAGTAAAATAAGAGCCTAAGGCCGGCCACATACCTACATCAGGAATTCCATTTCGAAAAACCGTATAGGTATATCGATTCGAAATTTCGAACGCAGTAAATCCATTCAAATGGACATATCACATACGTACAGTATTTTTTTGCGATTCGATATTCCTCATGGTATCCTATTCTAGCAGACGGAAATAATCGTGTGTTTAATTTACTTACGGAATCCCAATTTGATATTTCGAATCTAAATTCCGAAACGGAATTCCTGATGTAGTATGTGACCGGCCTCAGAGAGAAAATATAAAACTCCAGTTTGACCGAGTTCCTCGTGACATTCGAGACAAGTTTCGCCGCGGAACCTAGTTATAGAGCTAAAAACTAATTAAGCTTCATGTCCTACTACTGACTAAAACTAACTGAAATAACATAGTTAATAACAGGGAATTTTAACGTAACTAGAGACTTTCAAACTTTACGTTTATTCGAATTTAAAAATGAATTAAATTAAAATTAATTTCAAAACTAATTTTCAAAAAGGTAGTGTAATAGGTAAGTGTAATAAGTGTATGGTGAGCACTTCCTATTAAAATAGACCATCTTGCTAAACGCCTAATAGGTAGCATGCATAATATCTTGGGACTTTTGTATTTTACTGGTGTAAAGAAGCACTAACCTCAACTTTGTCACACCTACCTAATAGCCGAATAACACATAACAGGGACATACAATACACGACCTACCTACATGGAAACAATATTTCTGTTTGTTCACTCAATACACTCAATACAGACAATATATTACGTCGGTAGTAGCACTAGGAGGAAACTGAGGACAAACAAAAACACACTCTGGTCTCGGACGAGCACTCCGCACTCCGGGCGCCCGGCTGATTGATGACTACTCGCAGTTTTTTCCGATGACATTATCTGTACAACAAAATCGTAAAATAAGTTTAATGGTGCGAATATATATTTTATAACGTTCCACACGTTCCACTTTGGATGAAATACGAATGACTTGTGTTTAAACTACAAACTAACTATCTAGCTCAGAATTTATCGGAAATTCGAGAAAAAAAATAATTATACGCAGAGCTACCGCGGGGCGTAGTGCCGTAGTTAATTGCCGTAATAATTTTTTCTTTGACGAGTTGTAAAAGTGTGCATCCGTTGTCTATTTACATAACCATCAGTCCCAAAATCGTGGCGGCAAAAGCCCAACTACCATTAGGTGGAAGTAACGGATTTTACGATCGGGCAAAAGCCACATCCCTTTGTGCGATTCCGCGGCGGAAGGCGGATCCTGCGCCTTTGTAAAAGCCTTCGACAAACATCCACGTAGCTATCGAATTCCCCCGATTTTTGACAATCACGCCTTTCGACTGAGATAAGATTTTTAAATCGTCTTTGAGCACCGCTTGCCGGAGCTTTGTTCTTTCCCTGTTCTTTATTCTTATTTATGAGACGGAGGTCACCTCGGAAAACAGTCGCTCTATAGCCACTTCAGTTTTATTTTGATCAGGTAAAAATAATATGTTTTAAAAGTAATTGCTTCTGACAAAGACAGAAAAAAATACATTGCCGTTAGTATTTTCTTATAATACAAACGACGCAGCAAATAAGAAGATAACTATTGTCTGTATCAATTACAAAAACAGGAACATATTTTTCAATCAAAGATCGATTTCAAAATGTAAATGGATAGGTATATCCATACGTTAGTCGAGATGGAATCCATTGGTTGTGACACCTCGGCATAAGAGGTCACAAACGACGACGACACTGACAAATCGTTGCCGGCCTGTTGCCGACGATAAACGCTTAGTGTCGCCACCGGCGCCGTGTCGTGTCCGACATTAGCTGGCGCAACCGCATGACACCTGTCACACCATCAGCCAATGAGAACTTACTCGCTCCATTTACATTAATTATAATACGAGATTTTAGTTGTAAAATTTTAATCTAAAGGTGTATTTCCACTGCCTATGATTATACTAGTCGCGCATTGTGCCGCCCAGCGCGACTTAATCCGTGAAATAACAGAATCAGTGTTCCATCAACACAGCGCGATAACGCACTTTTTATCAACGTAACATGATGCCGAAATCAATAGCCATGAAAACTCACATAATGACATTCTAATAAAGTAACACACTTTATTTCCGACGTACCTACTCCAAACCATAGTTATTATGATATTGCATGACAGATACAGACAGACAGAATACAATGCCAGATTGTGCGCCTACCGTTTAAATGTAGATTTATGAAAATAATCATATTATGTCATCCTAAATGCCTTTAGAACTTGGAAAGTTTTAAAGGCATTTAGGCATATTTTCAGCTATTGGTAATAAAGCAGCAACAAAACAGTAGATACATTTGGCATGTTTATAAACTGACATTTATTGGATGGTTTAAGGTTCTATAGAGTTTCTGGCTTTGGCTTTTCCATCGTCATACTATCGGAAAGTTATGTAGGCAAACTTATAATTGGTTACCGAAAATTCATTCTAAAAAACTCAGTTTATCCCACACTTCATAACCTCACTCACAACTGCTAGGAGGATCTCCATTTTGAAAGATGTATCTTTTTAGTAGGCGCAATCTCTCTTCACAGTACATCCTTGTATTATTAATAGCGTAAGTTACACTACGACAACTGAAAATGAATGGAGAGTGAAAGGGAAATTTCATTTCACAAATACGTTAATTATGAAGCAGGGTAATATAGGTACATAAAGTTTTAATTAAAACTGTAAATTGAGATGAATTTTTGAAACTAACTTTTATGTTTTGCTTTAAATTACTTTGTCATTTTGAATACATTTACCTTTTTGCGCATATTTTCGTAACAACATCTGATGTTACAATCAAGACATGAAATTAGGAAGGAATGTTACGTAATAGCTATTAAAATTGCAACAGTAGCCGCAGTAAATTAACTGGGGAAGAGGATTGGTGAAAGGCCCCTTTTGCATGTGACATCCCCTCGCTAAGGACTCGGCTCATTTTAACCGCCCGCCTATCATGGCGCCACCCTGGCATAATGTTCAACAATTTAAATGGCTAAGTGAATGTTAATTGTCTTTAGTAATGTTAAACTGAATTTAACATTACTTAAATACATACACAATTGTTAAGATACATAATGAAATAATTAATATTGATTTTTTAAACAAAAACACTTTCAAAAACTTTGAGCTGTGTAATTTTAGTTCTCATAAAGAATTCTATGCGTATCTATATCCTTCAAAACTATATTTTTTACAATAATTTAGTATATTGGCCATCTAGACGGACGAATGGAGAGAATCGCCATCTCTAGGTTGGGAACCCTAAAAACACAATAATTTATAATCCAAAAATCCACCGTGGAATTTCATGCTATTCATTTTCACAATTTGCCATCATTTGTATGAAATTGTGGATTTCCTTGGAATAAAGTAATTATTGTCGCCATGAAAAGGGTTTGGTGATTATTTCATAATCACAGCCAACCGGGCCAGCTGATAGCCGTCATTATATAAACGGCCAATCTAGTGGTTTAATTAAATTGCAAAATTTAAATATTCGATAACCCTCATTTTAAAAGACAACGTTATAAGGGGCCACAAAATTTGGTTCTTATAATATAGTGCAGCATGAAATACATAGCCGCTTCCATGATTTCACGTACTTAAAAAATGCTTATGTACCTATGAGTAATGAATATTTACACAAAATGTAAGTGAAAAATACCTCATTCCGTAAAATATTTCAAGGGGTGGACCTTTTGGGTAACCTTTGCGACACTCGGAATACCTTACGTGCCTATGTTCCATAAAAGGGTATCCCGATCCCGTCCAGTCAGTGGCTTTTAAACTTGACATGTCCTGGAAGCTCACATGAACAGAATCGAACGTAGAAAGGTGGCATCCGATCCCTTGTCAAATGACCTCAATCTGTCACCAAATACTCAATGCCGAGTCATGTATTACCATAATTTTCGTAAACTACTTGCATGGATCATCCTTGTGAAAATAAATTATTACGTAGGTAACCAAAATCACATGATTTGTGCGACAAAGGATTTTTTAAATGATACCAATTTTAACATTGCAATAACTGCATAACTGCTTTCGAGACAATGAGTTTTGATATCTGGAAACTGCTTTTCCGATTTTGATGAATCTGTCATGGAAAGGATCATCAGTATTTTCATTGGCATATAAGTACTTATAGAGGGAACGGATACAAAAACTTGCAAATTCAATCAAAATTTGTGATAAAATACGTATAATAACTTTAACTCAAGATAGTCTTATATGTCCATCCTTATAGAAAACCTGTAAGTTACTTGACTATTAAATAAATATTTAAGCTTATTTATGTATCTACCTACAGTAAAACATATTTATTTAATGAAATCGTTTCCACAAATATCAGTAATAATCTTCGCGAAGAGTGAGCTAGAAAATAATTTTGTGATAGAACAATCATTTGCCGGCCGCCATTAATCCGAGTGGGCTTCGGCTCTCGCTCGCGTGAGTCGTAAACAGACGCAATAAAGGCTAATGTTCCCGCGGAACGTTTTTAATATCGGCAATAACGCGTTATGTTGGAAGGCGTACTTACTTCACTCGCTCCACGGTTAATTTTCAGCGTATAATTTGATAGCACACGTAAAATAAGCATATATTTGCCAGTTGAGACATAAACCTCGATCCCGGAGTTCATTGAGTCGTTGCGACTTGGTACAAGTTGAATACATAATCCGTCAGCGAGTTACCTCCCGCCCACGCCCTGCCTCGTGATTAGTTCCAAAACTGAGTACCACTTAGAACTAACTACTTAAATTACATAGTTCCCCAAGGTGTAGCTAAGATAATTATAATGCATAAAATATAATTAAATAGTTTCCAAGTATGTTGCCAAGTAGTTAACTTCTGATAAAGTATCAAAATTATTTGTATGTCAAAAGTTCGACTATAAAATTTAATTCCTCTCCATCCAAATGTTACCTAATAGAGATGACTTTTAGTGATAACGAAGCCCATTGAAACATTTTCTTTGTTGACGTATATGTATACTACTTTTTTCTTTTCTCATACTTGGAAAGTAGTGTTTGTTTGATCTGAGTAGCGGGTGGAAAACTGTTCCCCACCCTTGGGCAGGAAAGGTTCATATTAATTTGATTCATATTCAATTGATGGCTGCAACAACCTTACCGGACAAAAGTTTTATCATATTGACATGAATATCTGTAATCAAAAATAAGTTATCAAATGGCACGAAGTAATATAAACTTCCGTTTTTCTATTTGTACAAAAAATTTCATCAAATTGAATTGAATTGTGAAATTAAAAAAGCGAGATGGCCCGCGGCGGCGTGATGACTGGGTGTGTTCCAAATTTGAAACTAGCTTCCGACCCACGGTTTCACCCGCTTTCCCGAGGGATCTTATGTTTTCCCGGGACAAAAAGTATCCTATGGGTTAATCCAGGTTATAAACTATCTGTGTTCCAAATTTCACCCAAATCCGTTCAGTAGTTTTTGCGTTAAAGAGTAACAAATATCCATCCATACATCCATACTCACAAACTTTCGCAGTTATAATATTAGTAGGATTTAATAAAGACTAAGTATTCTATTTGGGGGGATCCTAACTCTGTAAGCTATACCGGAATTCAATTCAATTCATATTATAGCATATTATCACAAGCTAAACGAGTTAAATATAACACAGCAGGTAAATTGAAAATCTAAATCAAGACAAATAGTACTTACACACACTACACATTTTGCTTATATTGGTACACATACATATCATTATGTTCTTTTGCTTCTTTTTATAAAATTCAATATACCTTTTTCTTCAGTGTTCTGGATGCGCTTTGACGTGGGGCAAATTTCACTGAAACCGGAAACAAATTTTCATATCAAACGTGTAAGGAAGGCTACTTTCGGTCAGTGATTGATTGCATTATGAAGGGATTCAGGGATTTTATTATCAAAAGAGCGCCTTTGGACTTAAACATACGATATGAATGCAGAGAAAAACAAAAGAGATTTTTTATTTGTATATTCCGGTAGCAGATTAACGGGTACTGATTAAAAGTAAACATACATTTTAATCAATCTCCTCCATACTTTTCTACAAGCAATAAATTTCGCAAATTCAATGATGAATCCGTGCCGTATTTCTCATGAACCGTCCGCTGTCCATTGCATATTTGCGTGAACACGTAGGTACAGGGGTCAAGTCTCATTTTTTTACTACATAATCTAGGCTATCATCATGGTAAATAATGATGTGACCGAAGGTGGAAATTACATAAAGCTTGAAGGTAACTAGCTCTTAGGTGCAGCTACAGGAAAATACCAGTTGATGATGCCAATGGCTACTGTATAGCTCTTCACCGTTCTGTGGTTTCCTTGCGATGTTTAACGTAGGATTCGAACTTGCGACCTTCACACGTCATCAACGTCACTACGACTGGAACCTCAAAATACTTAATTTGATAATTATAAATTAAAATGAAGACTAATTGAAAATTCACTCTCATAAACATACTCTTAAATATACATAGCGAGGTACTTACTTACTTATATTTAGTGAGTTATAAGGTATCGCTGGAATCGAATACTTAATATTCGTTTTATGATACCTACTCTAAAGGATATCTACCTACTATCATTAAAGAAATGAAACTGCAAACAAACAAATCATGAATCAACAAACGTTTTTTGCTATTTCAGCTGAAAGAATCTCAAGCATCAATAAATTATTATGAAAACCTCCCACCTCGTAACCTCATTTTGCGCTGACTTAGATAATGGCCTGACGATA
This sequence comes from Tethea ocularis, assembly GCA_963555595.1. Classification (NCBI taxonomy): domain Eukaryota; kingdom Metazoa; phylum Arthropoda; class Insecta; order Lepidoptera; family Drepanidae; genus Tethea; species Tethea ocularis. The sequence continues at coordinate 8,022,553 of OY741960.1, read as the reverse complement.
CCACCTACATAGGTACCTACTTTTTAAACTTTTTTATTACATTTTGTGACTTGAATATTTATGACCAGAGAGTTCCACGTGAAATGTAAACAAGGGAATAAAATAGGTCCAGGGTTGTAACATTTTTTATTTATTCACACAACTGACATAAAAGAAACATTTAGTGGCAATGAGATATGAGTGTGCGAGATACGATGAAATCACCAAGATGAGACTCCTATCAAAAGCTTTAAAAATACACAATATTGTATTTTCCCATAATTTTCTGTTTCTAGAAACATGTTTTCACACTATTTAGACCACCTGTTGTAACAATACCTATTCCTGAGTAAAGAAAGATGGAACAATAACAGTTTAACGCTCCTTAGCAAGTAATGGGACTGCACAAGCCATTCTCAGCTGTAAATAGGCTCCGTAAAACTTAATGTTCTAGAAAATAATAATGCGAAACGGATTTTTACTTTTTCTTATAAAAATCTGTTTTTTTACAATTATTATACGTAGGTGTATGAAAAGCTAAATTTATAATACAAGCAATAGTGTATATGATTTTTTTTATGTAGGAAAGAACCGCCCACATTTTTAGTCAAGCAAGCGATCTACAACAATTTAATTAAATAGTGCGTGTCGGACCACGCAGTGTAGGGTTCCGATCCGAAGTTGCCCGTCACAAGACTGACCGTGCTGACTTTGTTTAATACGATGAAAATATTAATTGATTTCACGGAAAGGTGGATGCGATAGGGACTCAAAAATAAGGCTACAAAATCTGTGTATGTATTAATTTTGCATTAATTATTATACACCTGTAGGTACATTGGTTCTTTGTTACAAACAACCGTTATTTATTGAATAAGGAACTAATATGTGAACTAACATGCGAAACTATGAGGATTCCTTGTTGAATTCGGAACCCTAATAAAAAAATAGACTACTATGATGTTACAATAAATACTATGTATTAATATTTTACATAATTATTTGAATTAAACATTTGCTAGCTATTTCTTACCACGTTATGGTTGCAATATTCGTAAATTGCACTTCAGTGTCGAAAATACTGCAGACGCAGTGCGCTATCATTTGCATTCTCATTAGAATATTTGTCTTAACAACCTTCACCGTTAATTCGTAGACAAATTTCGAATTCTCCAACGAAACAGACAATTCAGTGATGAATTTGTAACTAACTCGATCAAAACACATTAACGAAAATTGCCACAATGGAAATTCCACTCTGTTTCGCACGAAACGTTTCAAATGCGAATGATTTTCCTATAATTATGACACCTCGTGGACGAAACTTACCAACTAACTGTTATGGTGTCTATCGACAAAACAGGAGTAGGTTTTAGTTTATACTTAGGTTATATTAATAACTTTACATCTATAGAAGTAGCTTGATGAATTTAGACTATTAGATATAATAAATAGAATTGCAACATTCTTAAAATCATACAAAAACACGAACGAATAGATAGAAGCGGATAAAGTTGTGTAATTTTTTTATGAATTTGTCGCAGTAATCCAACTTTTCGAGCTCGAAGCAAACTAACAGGAAAATGTTTTAGCGAAAAAAATGTAGTACAAATTGCCACGTTCAACAGTAGTTATTACCCCATTAGAGTGAGCGACTGTGCTGCCTCGGTTAAAGTAGCGGAGATTGAAGGAATAAATCAAACAAACTATGTTATAGTTGCTGCATTGCCAGTCAATGAATTATTATGTTCATATACTCACTTAAAAAAATCCTAGACTTTTTTAGGCAGCCTACTTGCAAATTGTGAGTGACTGACTCTTATGTTGAAAATCAGTGCTTTGTATGATTAGTTACACCAACACCTTCGATCACATCGGTAAATTTTACACAGGTAAATAATAAAAAACTGGTGACATTTTAATTAAATTGAGGAGGGTGGAAAAGTAGGCAACACGGAAGTAACCCATGCTGTTAAAAATCTTCAAATTTTATATAATATCCTGGGACATTTTTCACACTCGGTTATCTGTTCCCAAACTAAGCAGAGCTTGTAGGTAGGTGCGTACCTACTATGGACACCAGTTATACCGCATATCCTCCTTTTTATGCAAATACATACATAGATAACACACACCTAGACTGAGGGCAAACAGACATATTCATGCACACAAATGTTTTTTTTAATTTCTCATACTCGGAAAGTAGTGTTTGTTTGATCTGAGTAGCGGCTGGAAAACGCTGTTTCCCACCCTTGGGCAAGAAAAACTCATAGTAAATTGCTTCCATACGTTAGTGTGTAGGTTCCTTATTTATGAAACTAATTACAATATCTTATTTAGGTTTATATATACTGTTCATTACTTTTCTGTTATACAGTTCTTGTAGTAACAAAAACTGTAAAACTGTAATTACATAAATTAAAAAAAAAAGATCCACCAAAAAAAAGAAGCCTTGTTGAGTTTCTTTCCGGAGTCTTTTCAGTTCAAGTGTGGAATACACTTGAACTGAAAAGAACCGGTAGTAAAGTCTATTGTAAAACTGTAACTGTTGACATTCATAAGTGCCTTATTAGGGCCTAAACTGAATAAATGAGTTTTGATTGATTGATTGATAAAACGGCAACATATTATGACTAAGGTTTGGAGTTTGTAAAGTTAGGGCTAGTAGAGTTAGAAGCTTGGCTCTACCTGAGATCTGATAACTTTTTGACAGTGCTAGCCATATGGTCTCGGCTTGGCAATATTTTATATGAAAATGTTTTTGGTGGGATCCATATGTTCCTAAGACAATATGGGAAAAGCTGTTGTTGTGGAAACTTCGAGCGGCGGCGGAAGTAGGTAGTTGTTAGCACAATGCGTGCTTCATATATCCTCTTATTTTAAGGTGACAATGCGACAATGACAGATTGCCTTCTAATTTATTATACGGAATAATGTTTTATGGTATATTTGATTGGTATCTAAAAATATTGACATAATTTTCTTGAAGGAGAGAGATTATCTTTTTACGCATTTCATGAAGAATTGCAACGTGTTTTTTTTATTATTAACTTTCTTTTGTATATATAGATTAAAATCTTTGGCGGTATATTTTAATTTTGAACTTGAGTAAGTAGATCAAAAAATATATGTAGATATATAACATACCATAAAGTGCTTGCTTTCCTATAATGATTATAAGAGTGAGTACCTGTACGTAGTTTTGTTAAGTCTAATTTAATTAATATTAATTACTCCAGCCGTTGTTACAAATAGCGCTATTATATATAGTAAGTAGATATCTTAACTCGGATACTCGCTTATTGTCTTTGTTATTTCTGGCAATGTTCCAAAATCTATTCTTGCTATAAAATTAGATAAAATAATAGCTTATTCACACAAATAGAATGCTTTTCTCGGCATTTATAAATTAAAAATAACATTTTCTAATTTTATTCATAACTAGCTGTTTGTGTCTGGCGTCACGCGGGTGATTTTTATTGAGATTTTTATACAAGTCAGTAGATTTAAAAAAAATCTTTCATACAAACCTTGTCCTGATACCTAATTGAATACCTGACTTAGGTATAAACAGAACAAAATAAGAATTAGCCAAATAGGTGCTGCCGGTCTGAAGTTATGCGCTTACATACATTTCGGCAATTGATTTTTATTTATATTGATTTTAATACATATATATAGAAAATTTAAAACACGTGTGGTACTTAAAACACAGATAGGTATATTGATCGCCTCAGAGTCCTTAGATATCCTCTTTTGTGTTCAGTACGATTGTATACCCCTAATTATAATTATGCTAAGCTGCTAGTTGCCTCCGGATCTCCCCTTACGTTTGTATTGTTTGGTTTCAACAACGAGTCCGTCAGTATCAGAGTATCTCAGTTTCTAAGCAAATTACCATGATCCACCAATCATAGCCCATATTATAGTATCTAAGGGCACCATATTTGGAACTTTTGCACTTTGCGCTTACACATAAATTCTACCTCAAAGGCGAAATCGACGTGCGTCTCTACTGTTTCCCTAATTTTAGGTAATATTTGACAAATAACAAAAAAATCTCAGAAGACCAAACAATAATTTATCATGCACCTATTAAATACTTGAAACTGAGTAATAGTCCCAGTATAGTTCAGTACCTAATTTTCAGTTCAGTGATTCATGAAGGTAAACATGGCCCGCGGGAATGCTAAAGAAACATTCTACCTGTCAGTAGTGTATATTTAGTTATGAATGATTTAAATTAGCCACAAGAGAGAGAACTAAGGATTACTGAAAATTACTGTAGGTACTTACCACCTATGATCACACATTACTGACCACGCTGAGCTGAGATTTTGGTTAAACACAAGTCTAAACCACTGCAAAAAAATACATTTATATATCAGAAAGCACTATTCATCGTAAGTACCTTTTACCATCTAACTCATTTTGTTACCTAACGTCCAAGCGGATAAAAGTAGTTTACAAAAGTAAAGCGGTCACCACATCAAGTAACAAAATGTTTGTCCGACAGCCATAATGGATTAGCCATGGCGTACATAAATCCGTGCCTTCCAAAGAGATATGACCGTTTCTCTCCCCGCTCTGTATCCATAAATCGTCTCATGAAAATCCGTCTCCAATTCATCATCGCATATACGTCATCCATTACAACTGTTTTTAATCTTACTTTAAATAAAAAGATTAAGCATTATCCTAATAAATATATTTAATTCCATATAACAACCGTATCAATTTTCGATAGTTCATAATATATCAAACCGTTAAATTGTGAACGATCCTGCCCTTACCAACAGGGTTCCGATTATATCGCAAATAAAATTGTGAACCGTCCCTGATTGGTCGGTCTCTGATCAAGTAGGTATATCTTAATATATAATATATTTTTTTAAACCCACAAAAACAGATGGTTGTGAAACACACGACCAATTAGCGCTCACAATCATACGGTGACATAGGTATACAAACAACAAAGTAAAAGAATAGAAATAAAATCTCAGAAGAGTATCGGTTGCCATGTAGGTATGTATGCAACCACACGTGGTGTTCGGTCATCACGAATACTGCATTTATACCAAGGTTTATTTTGCTTCACTTTGTTACACCTTTTTTAAGGTAGATTTTTTTAATAAAATACTGAGAAATCATTCAAAACAAACAGTAGAAAGTATTTACAGCATTATAATAAAAGTATTATTTTTAGGTACAATAAACTGACTAGGGAACCCTACATGCTGCATGTATACTGTCTGACAGGCATCGGATTTAGGTGTACTATCCTTTGCATTTCCATTATTTTTCTTAGAAGTAGATAATATTCTGATGGACCGCTTCCATTCAATTTGAGAGTGACATGTTGGGTCGTCCCTCAATGGGATTTTGCGAACGACATACTATTTCTTTTATTTGACACCTGACGCCTTACGCTGTGCCAACCACCAATCTCCTCGTAATTGTTTCCGACTGAACTGTTACCAACTGATAAACAACCTGCCAAGCCATTCTACCGTCGACATACCGATATATTTACAAATAATAATATGACAGGCGTATTTTTCCGACGGGGAATACAGCTAATATTTGAGTTATTTTTGCCTCATTGTTTTTCCTTCTCCCAATATTATATTAATTTTTTGATATCTTATCGGTACAGCTGCTTTATATATACTTAATATTGTAACAATTAAAGGAGATGGCATCAAACTGTTTATTTTGTACTTGACTGATAGCACAAACAAACTATTATTTATCTCCCTCTCAAATTTGCCTCTGAATATCAAGAAGTCACTCCAATTCATCTTTAAAATATGTAAATTGTTTTCACCTTTATCAAGATTGTAGGTAGACATTCTTCAGAATAAAGTGTGGCATTATCTTGAAAGTAAGCAGTGTTTTCGCTGTTTATTATCAAATTTGTCCAAAATTTCACAAATAACTGGGGAGATAGAAATAGCTATACTCTATCAATAGGCAGGCTTATGCAAAACATTTCCATTTAACGTTTCCAAGCAACGTTATCCCAAGGATTCCTATCGCAGGTCGTCTCCCAATTCATCGAAGCATTAACTGGAAACGGGCATTATTGTTCGCTCCACCAACCCTCTTGGAAGGCATCACGAGGGCTTAATATTATCGTCAAATATTGAATAAAGATATGTGCCCAAAAACGCCCAACTTAAGACTCGAGTCTCAAAAGTGCTACAAATGTTTGAACAGAATAATCCTGAATCCGGATTCAATTTTCAAACCAAAATATCAAAAGAGATTCAATAGACAGCATTTGTTACATTTTATAATTTAAAACAAAAGCTGCTATATATAATAATATAATAACTTTGGAGTTGTTAATAAATTTTAACATTGTTATAAAGTTTTAACAAACTAATGCGAGGCGCTTGGATATAATGACCCGATCAATCAATATACCTCTAATTAAGCTAATTCACGGTTTGTGGTGTACCTCTACACATCAATATTAGGTATACAGAATCGAATAATTTTGTGCAGGCATAAAGAAGTCAATTATTTACTTATCAATATATCCGCCGCGGTTTCTGAGATGAAAATTAGCCAATAGCACTCCGGGAAAATTGAACTAGGTAAGTATCATCCTATTAGTGAAAGAATTTTTAATTTAGCAAACGTGTTCGGGCGATTACCCACATCAACTCACAAACAAACTTTATGTCGTCGTGTTGATAGTAAAACTCAGTTTAAAGTTCTGATAATAAACTGCTGCTGAATCTCAATTCCTACAGACGTTCTTTTAAATTCTTCCCCTGAGTAAATATTATTCCAATACACATATTGGCCACTGGAATAGAATAGCTGAAATTAAAGAACATATCTAACAATAAAAATTGACAAACTCTAACATAAAATTAACCATTAAATCCACACCTAAAACCTATAGCCACAACTAAAACTATGACTATCGGAAGTTTTGACTATTCTTCTACGAATCGCGGTACGCAGTAGCAGGTTAAAATGGTTTTGTAAACTTCCAAATCCAATTCTTAGGTGAATAAACCTTCAAACTTCCGCGACGCGATTAACTAGACAATAAATTGTGAGCTTACTCAGTTCCGATGACCATTGCAACCCTAGAAAAGGGTCTCCGGCTTCACTTGCCTCTAAAATTTCAGTAAGAATTATATGTCGCAAAAAAACCACATCTCTTATTTATAAGTTACAAGGGTGAAAGTAGAAACCACGTATATTATCTCAAAATATATATTTTACCTCTTTTATAGGTAAGTATACATTCGGGGACACTATCTTACTCTATTGTATAAATCTGAAATATATTCCGTTCTCTATAGGAGTAAGTAAGGGTGGGATCGTAATTATCGTAAGTCAGCGATGTGCGCTCGTGCCCGAATCTAATTCTGAACGATTGATGCGGAGCCGATGCCGGAGGCGCAGCCGGCCACCCGCCCGGGGCCGCAATTACTCTCTCCCACTTAATTGTGCTAATAATTCCTGAACAACGACTAATAAACTAAGTAAATAAACAACATTTTTCTAATATTTGTGATCAATTAACGAATCACAGAGTAACCTGTTTTTTTAAGAAACGTGCTCTGTTATTGTTTACAATGTTAGTCCAATTTTCTAAAAGCATTTATATTTCTTACTAGCTTTCGCTCCAAGATTTTACTTATATTCTCGAGGGATCTAACGTTTTCTTGGAATAAAATCTTATGTTATTTATGTGGACCATCATAACATAAGATTTTGATTTGGGTATGATTAAATTTTACCAAGTTTCATCTAAGTCCATTCAAGCTTTACATTGTGATCTAGTAGGTAATACATACAGACAAACGTTTACTGCAAAGGCATTAGGTATTTGATTCGTCAAATATATTATCAGCGCTTACAGTAAAACGATAGATTGAAATAATTGATATTTTATCTTTTACCAAACAATAACAGCACCGAACGAAAAAGACAGCACACGCATTCAAAAGCGAAGTGTTCAAGCGTGGCTAGATATTGCAATGGATGCTTTTCACTGTATCCAACGGAGCGTGAAAACGCCACCGATAGCGGAACGCGCACGTAAACGATACATTCAACCCCTCTGTCATACACCTATACCAAATATAACAAAGTAAGTAGCTCTATATATAGTCCTGTGTGTGACGTTCTCTTTGTTTTATATTTGCATTTAGGTACCTACCTCGTGACCTCGCGTCGCGATCGTAAATTTCATTGGTATAGCATATTCGCACAGTAAAGTATTGAAAACGTAAGAAGTCAATACCCGTGTGATTTCTTTTATTACCTATGCGTTATGGAGCATCTTTTACGACTACCTCGTTTTTAGTCTGTCTGTCGCAGTAAAGTTCCGAACATATCGGGTTCTTTTGTCCACTGAATACGTAATTGTCTTATTATGCCAAGTGCATAACATTAAACTGTTAGTAGGTAATTGGATACCGTCATTAGGCAAATATAGCTGGAGTCCATTCCAAGTGTACGTAAACACTTGCTTTGATGCCAAACTCGATTAGTATGGAAATTTTTAGTTAATTATTTACTATTTTCATGTAAACATTTTCGCACCTAACTGAATTTTACAGTGTTCTTAATGTTTCTTGAAGATTCTCATATCCACGTCAAATTGAATACTACCCAAAAAAATATTGTGTATCACATTGTATATATTATGCTGTTAACTTATTGGTAAATAAAAGTTATTATTATTATTGTTATTTGTAAAATTTCTACCATTGCTGGCGCTTTTATCAATTCTGTGGGCTTTTGGCCTAAACAAAAATTATTATTATTATCACATTGACTGAAAGTATAATTGATAGAGTTATTTTAAAAATAATAAGTACCTACATAGTAATCTTTTTTTTAATTAAAAATGCCTTATAACTTACCTTATTATTTGTATAGTTTGTTACCTTTTTCTTGGTTGGCCATCCAAACTGGAAACATAATGATCGCCTGCGGCCCTTCCGAGGAAATTTTCTAACGATCGTATTTTGTAAAATTTAGATATGATCTATGATCAATATTTAATAATAATAATTTAATAATTAATTTATCATCAAACTTATGTTTTAGGTTACAGGGTGAAGGGATGGGGATTTCCTTAACTGGAGAGTTAAGCAAAGATTTGCTTGTGTTAGGGGAACCCGCTCTTCATAGCTATACAAAATAAATACAAATCTAATTTAAATCAAATTTTACTTAAAAATTTTAATTTTAGTAGTTTAAGTTTTTAACAACAGTAAAAAGCTTATCATTATATGGGCATACAAAAACGCGTGTGCATAGTGTGTGTATGTGTGTGTGTGTATGTGTTTGGGGTGTGTGTATGTATTTTTGTGTGTGTGTGTGTGAATCAGAGCATCTATTTGTATTAGATTAAGGAAAGCAATCACGTCACCAGAGCCTCCACTAACCTTAACAGATTACCATAGTAGTTATGTGTTAAGTGTTAGCCTTACGAGTATTATCTTGGGATTGGATGGAAGCACTGTGTCAACATATATGCATAGAATAAGCAAGGAGAAATCTGTGAGTATGTACGTTTAATCACTAACAACCTAGTCTCTAAAAACAATTTTCAATCCAGTAACCCTGCGACGTATTGTCTTGGGATCGCAAGTTGCTGTGTCAACATCAACCACGTACTTAGATGAGTGTTCAAGATTTTTTGATTTTGAGTTAGCCCTACGAAATATTATCTTGGGATCTGAAGCAGATACGATATATTTGCTTCACTAACTGTATATAAGAAAAGCTATTAACAATTAAAGAATCGTTAGTACGATTGATTCAATTTCATCGTAACTTTTATCCATAAGCCAATTGGTCAAGCATTTTTTGCAGTTAAAATAAGTTAATGAGTATAAATTTAAGTTTTTATTTAGGATATTAATATAACTTAGAACAAGTTACGAAATAAGTGTAAGGGCTTAAACAAGTCTTACTGCTTTAAGCATCGGCGATTTAGTTGATTTCGAAATGTTGATGTCGTATTCGAATGCTCCAATCTGCACACATACCTATAAAAAGGTATACTATCCCTCCCAGCAAAAATCGCACGATCAAACGCAGCGTCGCCATAATCGCAATACGGCGTCGAAGTCATCGCGACGTCAAAACGCAATGCAGCATCGACGCAGCTGTAAAATCGCTGATCACTGATACAAAAGTATTGTGTGTGTTATGGCCCTGAAAGCTGGCTAATTAGTGCATTTACCAATTTAGATTTCCACAAATTCCATTTGATTCATTTTATAGTAATTATTCAAATTGTTTTGCATTCAATTACATTCCCGTAACTAATAAATTTAAATGACTGTAATGTTATTTTATTTTTGTTATATCTAGGAAATTTCCGGCTGATCAGGGTGTTCATTATTTCTAATGCTCTTAAGGGCACACAGCAACTTGCTGTGTTTTTTTAAAACCCATAACATAAACAAAGTACCTAATACTACACAATAAAAATTAATAGGTTATTAGATACCAATAAGAAGGTTACAGCGTAGAAACAATTTAAATAATAATTTAAGCTACTTTAAGTTGAAGTGTATTTAATTAGAAGCGATCGAAGCGGTTCGTATAATTTACAAGTAGGTACCTAATATGTAATTTAAGCGTGGAAACGGTAACCACCATCGTTCTCAATATAGAATGATGACGACGCAAATTAAATGTGCTGAGCAACCTACGCCTCTGCTATAAACCTTGAAATCTTTACCCATTACTTATATATAGTCATCTAATGAAATCGTTTATTTTCACATAATATATATGAAATATTGAATGAAAGCAGCTTAATTACCGCCCAAAATAAATAAAGCTATTTTAGATTCTCATTTAGGTAGGTAAATATCTAGAAATTATATTTACCTACCTAATATAAACAACTTCTTTCAAAACCAATTTTGTAATCGCGTAAAAACAAAGCATATTGGAGCTCCTAAATAAATCTTAATAGTAGTTAATTTCTGACGGCAATACCCAGGTTAAAATAAGAAACATTTAGCATGAATCCACCATCATAATTCACTAATAATCGCATTTATGGTCAATATAAACTTAGGAGCAGTAACCTATGTAACCCGTTGGTTTAGGTAGATTATTGGCAGTGATTAATACATAATATCATAACAAGATCGCTACCACTGATTTATAATCGAGTGACTGTCAATTCAGTAGCGATTTCATGACGAGGATTTATGGTCCGGATGCTCTATATCAGCACTAAATTATTTAACGTCCGCCGATTTTGCCCAAACCTAGTGATTAATGCTCTCGAGTGATGTAAAAACCTACAATGATACCGAACACTCGAGATTTTACATAGATAATAAATTTAAATTTCATCTCATTATTTTGCAACGTTTTATCGTATCATCGTGCAAACATCAAATCCAGTTTATGTTATAGCCACGTGTGGAACATAATCGTTAATTTTATTAAAACACAATTGCCTACGCAGTTATTATAATTTCAGCCAGCCTTCGATCTACATAATTGTTAATGTTGCATAAATGTTGTACACCTTCATAATTTATTCCTGGTTGATAATACATTTAAAAAAATGTTTGATGTCCTGTTTTTACTGTCACTCCGGTTAAATTCAATGTTTAAACGCCCATCACATGAATTACATTTCTGTTACAAATGAATGTAGTTTCAATAGAATTTAAATTAATGCATTAGCTGAATGGAATATGAGCAATTATTCTGAGAAGGCACGTCTCATCTATCATCATGTGTAGACTAAATAAGAGTAAGAATTAGAGTAATTTAAGATTTGTTGGAAATATTTGAATAAATTAGAAGCCTCTATTATTATAAGCTAGCTACTGAATTTGATCGTAAAGAGAACTACCTATTATCGAAGCGGAAGTTGCAGCCAGAGTGACAGTCTGCGGCGAGCCGCGCGCCGCACGCGACACGCCTCTCCCAGGGGACATTTTAATTAGCCTCTCCAACGTGCTGGTAGATCGCCAACTCTACCAACACACTGTTAATTGTCGCATTATGTTTGGACACTGATTCCTAATGTATTTATTTATATCATATCATATCATTTTATTTTAATATTGCTAATTAATGCTTCAAAGAGCACTTATAAATTTATATCAAGCATCCTGATTCATTTCGATAGCTCCCTTCAGGGAATACAAACCATTTTTAAAGTAGAGTGAGCCAAGTTGCAATGAGATACTTAAAACAGATAACTTGATGAACCATTCTACAACTACGAAAGTTCTTTTTCAATTTCGAAAGTTAAAAATTGAACTTTGCAAAACCAATTCTGAAAAATCTGAAGCCTCGCTGTTCGCGTTCGCAGACAACGGAGTTTCGTCATAGATTAAAAAAGTTTTAGAGTGTTTCAGACTATTTTCTCCTCCTGAGATTTCTGAGACTCTGTCGTCGTTGGCACCGAAAATGGACGTTTACCGTAAATAAAGGTTATGTAGACAAATGTGTAGCATAGCTGCCACCCGGTTCATTTCCGTGCGGTAGGAGTACTTGATTTTCCCTGAGGTATCAACGTTGTCAATATGCCATGTGTACCTACTAAGGAAATACGATTCATACACGACACGAAATAAATAAACTCTGAGCAAATATAATACCAGACAGTGCCATATCATATTTTTTTCAAATAAACAGTTTGGAAAAGTTAGCATTATCGATAATTTTGAACCGCTGCCAGCAAACTCGCTTAGTTTGCTGACTCTAACGCAGAAGGGCAGAAGAAACTTCGTCAAAAAATAAAACAACTTTGCATGGAGTGTACCTATAATATACCTGTACTAAATAATGATAATAATATTATGTAATATACATGAACGTATATTTTTATTTTATTTACTTACACTACACGGGCGGCGGCATCGCCCGTCATCAAACGGATGCCACACTGCAGGGGGAATCATTACACTGTGCTATCGTTTAGGCAAGCTGTATGTTACTTTGCTTAGAGCTTAGTATAAAAAGGCATGATGTGTTTTCATTCACTTACGTGAAAAGCCAAGAAAATAGCTAAAAAAGTCTAATGCAAAAAAAAGTGCCGGCAATGCAAAACATTTCATTTTATATTTTTAAACGCTGATAATACTGATAACCTGTTGCTAATTACATATATATAATTGAAATCTCTATATAAAAGCAGCATTTTACCTAAATTGTCACGTATTCACTATATGAGCGGCATAATATTATTTAAAAAATAAGGCAGTTTAAATGCATACAGAGTAATATCTCCCTGACTTGCTCCACCCGACTGCATAGTAACTGCCCGTTAAAATGTAAATTTATATCATGAGCAATGTTGCAGAACTTCCGACGCGTCCTTCATTGAACAAAATTACTATGGGTTATGAACTAGTATGGAAACGCGTTCTTCATGAAACTCGTTACGTCCGGGATTATAAAAAAAACTAATGCTGATCTAGCTAGCCTATTCCTCAGATGAGAGGTATTTCTCGAAGAGCAGCTCGACTCGACGTGGACGTAACTCAAATTACAGAATACCGAAGCCAAAAAAATTTAAATGGTAGATAACTAAGGAATTTTCGGCAACGCGCGAGTGACACCCGAGCGCGGATTACTTACATTACGGACTCCGAGTATAGTATGTGGTCTGTGCCTCGGGTGTTTTAGTGCCTTTAGGCTACGGTAACCGTTTACCATCAGGCGGACGGGTCAAAGGATGACTGCCTTGTAGTTTGATGCTACAGTCATAGCATAGAAAAGTAATAAGAGCTCTCGCTCAGAGTAAATAGTAAACTTTCATCATTAAGGCAGTCTACGAGTTGGGTTTGCATACCCAATATAAATAAAATATTCACAGTTGGTGTATAAGATGTAAAACTTTTGAATAAATAAATTAACAGTCAGGATGGTGGTTAGATAGATTTTTACGTACTGAAGCTGGCACATCTGTAATATTTTTCGTTCGATTTTTTTTTTACCTTTTTGCTCAACTTAATATTTATTTTCAGTAAAGAGTCATCAAACTTAATACAGGATGAGCCGTAGATGTGTCGGAAAGTGTATTTACGTAAGTTTACTTTAGGAATTGTTGGAGCTCTAATCCCGGTTACTAAACGCTTGCTCGTCAGTTTCCGCAAAGTAGATCTATTGAAACCACCTAAAGTAGACTTCAACTTAGTTCCAGACTCGTGCCTTTACTTAAGTTCATTACCTAAAACTCTATACGATGCACATAAATCATCATACATTGTGTAAAATTATGAAAAGAGAATATAATATTCTCTTTTATCCCACAATGAATCAAATCTTCAAACAGAGCAGAAATCAAAAGCTTTTTTTGCAGGGACCTACATGCAAAGTGTAAAGTGAGTGAAATCTAAAGCAATAAAAACTATACATACATTTGATACCAAAAACAACCACACCTTTTACTGGTCGTGAAAATAGAAACATATTTACTAATAAAGGAAACAATTAGAATAAGGAAAGAACAATAGCAACAAACGTACGCTGCGCATAAGCAATGCCACGACGCGAGCATTGTGTTTACACAACAGCAGCAATGTATAAAGCCCAACAAACTCATCGTCCGATGGGGGGCCACGGGGCCACCTCCCCAGATGCAAACTGTAACGATGTTAGAGAATATTAACAATATTGCAAGTGGGGCTGAACGTAGCCGGCAGCCGCCAGGTGGGCGCACTCAACTATGTATATTATTACCCAACCCTTTGAAACTAAAACTAGCTATGAACACTAAGGCTGATGTTGTTTTTGGTGGATAAACTCTTGAACAAGACATTGAGCTCGAAAGGTTTATAGGCAAATGTTTGGACACGATTATATTTACATATTGATAGCAGAAGCTCTTGAAGAAGAGTGTGAAGAGATTTTTGCAGAGTCGCCCACACGCGAGTGATATAGTTAACCGCTTACTATCAGGTGAATCGTATACTTTTATACAAGAAAATAACAAGTTTGATAAATTTGCTTAAAAGACTTTAATATTGATGTGCCCATAATGAGCTTCAATAAATTAGTAAATTAGTACCATTAACTTCTTTACTTTCCTTTGTTAGGGTTTTAACATTTTATATTATTTACGTGCAAAAATGTTCGCTTTGTGCATGCTACTACCTACAAGCTTTAAATGAAAATGAAAATTTATTAAAATATCTTTGCAAATAATACGATGCAAGTTTAAACGACGTACCTACCTACCTATGTTAAACCTGGAAATATAAGGAACCTATAAGCCTATAAGGATCCTTAGTCTACACTGCACATTACAGGTTTTTTTTTAATTAAATCTTTTGTAGCAGAAACGAATCTAAAACAGACTGCATACCTTTAGATTTTGCCTATATCTAATATTTCTATCGTACCATAACGCATTTCATATTAGGTAATATAAAAATGTTGGAGCGTATGTGATCGTAGGCAGGTGGTTCTGATTGAATTAGATTTCTCACAAATGGAAGAACGAACAGTTTGTAATTTTCTTTATAAAAAAAAAGGGAAGAACGAAGGTATTTTTCATACATTTTATGTTTTTATTATAAATATATACATTACTATATAACCTGACCGAAATATTTACATAGGTAAGTAGACCTACCTACACCATTGAAAATTGGTTCATTGAAATGAAGATATTTTCTCTAGAGTTTTCTACTTTATTTACCCATATCCTACTCCACTACTAACATTATGTAAGGTCGGCTTTATTACCAAATCTTTCACATTCACAAATAGCAAAGTCCGGCTAGTGATGCTCTGGGATCGGTCGGAGAATATTAACATCTCCTGACTGATTATTTCTGACATACCGTTTTTATTCAGTTTTCTAATTTAACCCCCAAAAGTGGCCCCCATGTTTGGAATTCATTTATTGTGTTGTGTAGTGTTTAGGCCACCGACTTACTTTATGGGTAACAAATCTCAACTCTATCTAGTCCAATATTTTGAGACAGACAGACGCACGAGTTATCCTATAAGGGTTCCGTTTTTTTCTTCTGAGTTCCGGAACACAAAAAAACGTACGGGTAAAGTTACGGGCACAGACTAGTGGTAGTGGTTGGCTTCAGGTCCACTGAAGCCAATCTGAGAAAATCATAATACCTACTATGTTAGGGTACTTACTTTGTTGATGATTTATTTCCAAGTACCAATCGGTGTTCCGACAGCTGCACCTTAAGAACCTTTCTATCTGTTTTGGTGGCAGAGATTTCATCCTAGAGGGCATTGTTCGTGTTTGAAATTAATGAAATTTAGTATTTACATAAGTACTAAATTAATTAACCAAGTCCAGACAAAATAACTTATAATGTTACTAGGAATAATATTTAGTATACCTCACAGAGCACACAGCGTCTACATAAGTAAAACTATACTTTACCTGGCCTCGATTTTTCACATGAAACAAGTCAGGAACATAGTTTTGGGCTGTGTTAGATGACTTTAGGAATAGTTTGTGGTAGAACTTTCATCTTTTATGCCTGTTCCTACGCGCTACCTACTCTACTCCCTCATGCGGGTGTCTCGCCTAAACTATGAACCACCCGCATTCTTGTATTCATTCCGCAGTACGGGAAAAACTTTCCCGGAGAATAGGGGCCCTTTTTATATGCATAGGCACTTACTTAATTTTTAATTCCTTTGAGGATTCATCTACTATCATGAAGTATGCTCTACAAACCATTCTCAGTCAATTAGACAGTCAGGTATTTTATGTATAGGTACAGATGGTGCCTTGTGAATGTTCTGATAATGATAAATAAGACAAGAAAAGACAGCATTAAAGATCGTTATAGCGTCAAATTATTAGGTAACCAATAGAATTGTACAAAATTTACGTCTTGTCAGTTTGCTGCAATTATTGGTTAATAATTTGACAGCGATGATCGGACTATCGTGTAGGTATCGTTTAATGGAGTAAGCTCTCGATTTTTAACTGTTCTATAATGTTTTTTACAAAACTTATCATGAAACATAGTAGACACCTACGTAAGCTCTTTATATAGTTTCTTTTTAGTGGAGCGCTTGGGTGTTCTGACCTCGATCGAAAAATGCATGGAGTGAATGAATTTAAATGATTGAGGTGGGATTTTGTTTTTTACATTATAAATAACAATGTCTGCCCAAAAATTGTGTACTCGTTTTTTTTTTATTTAAACAAAAAACTATGAAAAAATCAATTTGTGCTTGCAGTACTAATAATAATCAGTAATACTAGCTGTTCTCTGCGATACTGAGATAACAAACAAACAGAGTTACTTCCGCAGTTATAATATTAGTATGGTTATGGATAGCTTCCGCCCGTGGTTTCATCCACGTTCCTGAGGATCTTATGTTTTCCCGGAATACAGCGGTTTGAGCGTGAAGAAGTTGCAAACATACCTACATACTCACAAACTTACGCATTTATAAAATTAGTGAAGTAGGATGGTCTGTGAATGTAAAATCTTTAAATAAACAAATAATAATAATTTTCTTTTTTTTTTCAATTTTCCTTAATTTTCTTATTTTTGTTTAGAGAAATAAATGTTATTTTTATTTTAATCTGAAAATAGTACTATGCTCTCAAGAAATTAGGTAAAAGGGTTTTATTTCTACTTGCATGGTATAAGGATTTGAAAAGTGTGATGGTCAGTTTGAACTGTCAAGACGGTTTGAGCAAGTTCGTATAGTGCCTCTCGAGCACCACTAGTTCACAAATTGATCTTCTAGAAATATATTGAAAGCGGATTGTTCTCATATCATATATGGAAAGTTTAAAAGCAACCATCCGATCCTCTACTCTATATCACATGACCGTATATTGGAATTTGTGAAACTCAAATTTAATATAAATGCAAAATTGTGCGGAAAATTCCAAAATAAAATCTGTAAAATCCCGTCAAAGTTCAAAAGATTCAACTGTATATAGACGGAATATTTTAAAACTTTATAAAATAAACATTTCCAACTGGAGAAGCGTAAAGGCGTCTCATTTCAATGTTGGATAATGTCCAGCATCCCATCTTATAATTTTTTCAATGAACGTAGCGTCGTTACTTGAGCTGTTCAATTATAGGGTTCCGTACGCAGAGAGTCCGAATGGTACCCTATTGTTGTGGAAACTCTGACATATATACGATGGTAAGTATATACATAGATAGTGTATAATTTATTTAATAACATTTCATTCTTGACAACTATGAGTATAATATACTATAATTATATATTTAAACGCAGGCGTGTTTGAATATAATCATCGTGGTCAATGATCATATAGTGGACGATGGTAAGTATAGTCTTGTAGGAAACTGTATCTCAAGTGTAGCTATGGTAACACACCGGTTAGGCAACTACTTTCAACATGAATTTAAATAAAGGTCGTACTTCAAATGATAAATTTATCATCACTGCCTATACCCATTTGGTTACAAATAATTTACTACGAATTGCTTGGTACTTAAACCTTTTAGAATATTGTAAATATTTTATAGACAACGTCAAATGATGTCATGCAAACTTAACCTAAATTATGTCATTAGAGCCCTGAGATCTAGCAGAGCTATAATATTGTACTGAATTTCATTATGACAACCGCTGGTGCATGGATAATGTGATTTGAATATAGAACTTCAACTGAATGATTCGTATGAAATTTCTTACAGATATTAGCCCAGTAGTAATCTAAATTAAAATCGCGAATTCTTAAAAACTTGTGCTAGCAGCGCACCACACTAAAATCTGCAAAATTTTGGGACATTTTGCTCTAAGTCATAAACTATAGGGTCTAACTAAATTATTGCAAATGTAACGGATGTGACGTCAGCCACAGTGCATATCAGCCCGCCAAGCCGCCAAGCCCGCCATATTGACACGCCCACTTCCGTCCACTGCCACAGCCATAGCCAAAAAGTGGGGATAGTGTTATTATAAGCCTAAGCAAGCCAATTTAATAAATTATTCTGTTAGTAATAAAAGAAGTTATCGTTACTCTGTCCATTTTTATTTTTATTCCGTTATACTCATAAGTGGGATATAGCGAAATGAAGCGACAAAGAAACGCTCAAACTACTCTGTCTTCGGACGAATGGGAGCAAGAGGACGAAGTTCCTACACCACCAGCGAGGAAGATTTTAAAGATTTTGCTCGAGAAGGAGATTCACAAGGCAATACGTGAACTTGAGGAAGAGGAACCTAGTGCCACCAAGTCAAAGGGACACCGTGCTGCCTCTTTGATTCCTGAATTTGATCCTGATAGCGAAGAGTGTACAGTGCAAGCATGGATAAAAAAAATTGATCAAATAGGTGAAATTCACGGTTGGAATGATAGTACAAAATCGTTCCACCTTCAAGACAAATTACGAGGTCAAGCAAAAAAATGGTACAATCGATTAGAAGATTATGCCTACTCCTGGAACGAATGGAAAGAAATGTTGTTACGCGCATTTCCTAAGCACAAAGATTACAGTAGCATGCTTGAAGAGCTACTGCAGAGAAAAAAACTACCCTCCGAGACGATGACTAAATATTATCAAGATAAGGTCGCTTTGTGCTTCCGATGCAAGTTATCTGATAATGCCAGCGTCTCCTGTATTATTCGAGGCTTGCCACCACCTTTACAACCCAATGCGCGCGCATTTCAATGTCAATCACCAGGAGAGCTTTATGAGGGATTTTTGTGTGCCTTAGACGATTATCGTGTTCTACCGCAAGAGCCCCGATCACAAAAGCCAATGTTCCAGCGATCATCACTCGAAAAAAGATTCAGTCCGAATCCTGAGATAGATCCGTGTCCTAGATGCAAAAAGACAGGGCATTTGTTACGTGATTGCACTCAGCCAGACACACGTACTTGTTACAAATGCGGAGCCCAAGGACATATTGCCCTACGTTGTTCGATTAATTCCACAACAAGCAAAGCGTCGGGCATTAACATCAAAGAAGTCAACGTGTTGAGACCTTACAATGACATTTATAAGAAGGTGGTAAAAGTTAACGGCGTCCATGTAAAGGCTTACATTGACACTGGGAGCCAAGTCAATGTGCTAAACGAACAAGTCTCAAACGCTTTGTCTCTAGAAGTCAAACCTACAAGTGTGTCTTTAAAAGGATTTTCAGGTGGCATTACAATGAGCCAAGGAGAAGTTCAATTCCAGTTAGAAGTTGACGGTATCACACTGCAATGTCAAGCCTACCTGTCCGCTATGAAAATGAACGAAATCAATCTTTTAATCGGGCAGCCAATAATAAACAGCGAAGGTATGACTTTAACTGTTGGCCAGGGTTATTCTAAACTTCAGCTTGTTTCAGATCCTCTTAGCACAATCGAAGCTGTTGAAGAAAATGACCGATTCGAGGTCGTCACAGCAAATGAAGAACGATTACCGCCTGGTCCCTCAGTCATTCAAGTCCGTGTGCTGGGGAACAAGAGCGACAACGACGTGGTGACTCCGCCGCGACACTATGAGCTTCACGGCGTGTCCTACTCTCTGCCTGCAACACTGATGCGTGGCGAGGACGGCTACATTAAAGTCATCAATATGGGCTGCGAGACCATCGTGTGGCCGCCGGGTGAAGTCCTAACGAGGGCCGAAAGCTGTGAGCCACAGCCAGATAGCCAGGTGTGTTGTCTTTCTACTTGTCTTAATATTAATGGAGGAAGCCATACCATTGCTAATATTTTTAAGATAGGGGGTGTAGACTTGGACCAAATTAAAACCGGGCCATTAAATGATAAAGAACATTCAGATTTATTACATTTATTAATACAGTATAAAGATAGCTTTGCCTCTAATACGAAGGATCTAGGTTGTACAAATTTAGTTCGGATGCAAATAAAGCTCACTAGTGATCAGCCCGTGCATCGTCAACCTTACAGGCTTTCACATAGTGAACAGGCTATAGTAAAATCAAAAGTAAATGAGTTGTTAGATGCAGGCATTATAAAAGAATCCGAATCTAGCTATGCTTCGCCGGTAATCCTGGTTAAAAAAAAGAACGGCGATAGTAGATTATGCGTCGACTACCGTGCATTGAACGCCATCACTATTAAAGATAGGTACCCACTACCAAACATAGATGATCAGGTTTCTATGTTAGCAGGTAAACGATACTTTACTAGTTTAGATTTAGCCCAGGGCTATCATCAATTACGTATTCAACCAGAAGATACACACAAAACTGCTTTCATTACACCACAAGGTCATTTTGAATATACTCGAATTCCTTTTGGTTTAGCAAATGCTCCATCGGTTTTCATGCGTTTGATTAATAAAATTGTTGAATCTGTGGGCAGAACTAACAAAAAACAGGATGTAGGTCAGACCGAAATACTTGCATTTCTAGACGATTTGCTTCTACCCTCGATTGATGTAGAATCTGGTTTAGTAATTTTAGAAAAGGTGCTCAGTAAACTCAATAGCGAGAATTTAAAACTGAATATGTGTAAGTGTTCATTTTTGCAAAAACAAGTGACATACTTAGGTCACGAAATATCTGCCGATGGCATACAGCCTGGTGAATCGAAATTGACAGCAGTTTCCCAGTTTCCTGTGCCTAGTAATGTGCATAGCGTGCGGCAGTTTATCGGTTTGTGTAGTTATTTTAGAAAGTTTATTCCCAATTTTGCTGTGATTGCGCGTCCAATAACTGAATTGACAAAAAAAGATAAGTCGTGGATATGGGGTAGTGAACAAGAAAAAAGTTTTGAACAACTAAAAAACTGTCTATGTTCCAGGCCTGTGCTGGCCTTGTATGATCCGGATTTTCTTACGGAAATACATACGGACGCGTGTAAGTTAGGTATCGCTGGCATTTTGTTGCAAAAACAAACGGACAATTCACTGCGGCCTGTGATGTACTTTAGCCGAGTCACAAGTAGAGAAGAAAGTGTATATCATAGTTATGAGCTGGAAACTCTTGCGGTTGTGGAATCGTTACGTAGGTTTCGTGTATATGTAGTAGGAAAACATGTTAAGGTAGTAACTGATTGTACAGCGGTCCGTGCTACGCTCACCAAACGTGACATCATACCGCGTATCGCACGATGGTGGCTTTTGATACAAGATTACGACATCAGCGTAGAGTACAGACCTGGCGAGCGTATGAAGCATGTAGACGCGTTGAGTAGGCACCCAGTCGATACAATGAACATAAACCGTTTAGAAGTCTCAGATTGGTTTTATACAGTACAATGTCAAGACGAAAAGCTAGCTTCGATAGTTAACCAATTAAAAAATAATACCGCTGACTCTAACACTAAAAGCAATTACGAAGTTGTTGATAATAAACTTTACCGAAAAACTTTGAACGGAAATCGATTGGTGGTTCCAAATTCGGCTAGATGGAAAATTTTGCAGATGCACCATGACGACATTGGTCACGTAGGATTGAACCGATGTACTGAACTGATTAAAAGCGAATATTGGTTTCCAAAAATGACGCGTTTTATTAAAAAATACGTGACCGCGTGTCTTCATTGTGCATACGGCAAAGGTAATTATGGTAGGAAGGAAGGGATGCTACATCCGATTCCTAAACCTTCTGATCCGATGCGCACGGTACATATAGATCACGTAGGCCCCTTTTGTAGGACAAGAAAGGGGTACCAGTACATGCTTGTAATGACAGATGCATTTTCCAAATTTGTGATAGCTGAACCAACGCGCACAGTTAATTCGATTGAGACAATTCGTACTTTGAAAAAGATATTTAGTTTATTCGGGTACCCAAATCACGTAGTAACGGACCATGGTAAAGCTTTTACTAGTAGGTACTTTAAAAAGTTCTCCACAGACAAACAGTTTAGACACACATTGAACGCTATCGCTTGTCCGCGTGCTAATGGCCAGGTTGAACGAACAAATCGAACTATCTTAGATGCGTTGCGAGCAACTGATCCTAGTGAAGCTTCTAGTAACTGGGCAAATTCCATACCTGACATAATATGGGGTGTAAATAACACACTTAACGATACCACCGGGTACAAGCCTTATGATTTAATGTTTGCACGCCCCGGTAGGTCAGTATGTGACGTTTCAGTTCCTGGTCGGGAACCTGAACCAGTTGAGTCACGGCGTAAGAATGCTACAGTTAGGATACAAAAAGCAAGTGAGAAAATGAAGCGCAATTTCGATAAAAAACGTAAAAGTGCTCATATATACAAAATAGGAGATTTTGTATTATGGAGACAGGCTCCAACGAGTAGCGCTGCTAGGGTAAATACAAAGTTAGATGATTTGTACTCTGGCCCATATGTAGTCACCAAAGTTGTTGGAAATGATAGATACCGAATTAGAAGTATTAAAGGGTTGCGGGGCTACAAAAGTTTTACCGGGCTAGTACCCGCAGATTCATTAAGGCCTTACAGAAGTATCGCCCACATGTCTGACAGTGGTAGTAGTTCTGATGAACAACTCGAAACCGAAGATCTTATTGACTTGTTAGAGAGCTAATTGTTTTCACACGTTCCCCATTGCGGGAGCAATTGTTGCAGGATGGCCGAATGTAACGGATGTGACGTCAGCCACAGTGCATATCAGCCCGCCAAGCCGCCAAGCCCGCCATATTGACACGCCCACTTCCGTCCACTGCCACAGCCATAGCCAAAAAGTGGGGATAGTGTTATTATAAGCCTAAGCAAGCCAATTTAATAAATTATTCTGTTAGTAATAAAAGAAGTTATCGTTACTCTGTCCATTTTTATTTTTATTCCGTTATACAAATGTAAATAACTTTTAGAGCAAAAAGTGAAAATAATTATAAAATTTCGCAGTTATTCGCATGTCAGTAACTATTGTAAAGAATGTGAAAAAAAAGACAGTGTTGTGATTCGAGTGTTTATAGTCTCGTAGTAGGTATGAAAAGTAGAGTGGTATGGACCTCAACGATAAAGCCTGTCTTCCTCTTGGGCAGTTTGAACCCTTCACTCAGGATCCAATATGCCACCCGTGATATAAGACATTGCTTTATTCCCTTGGTGCATAATTTACTATTATTCAGATCTATTCATGTCCCCGGACCATTTTATTCAACAAATTGAGAAATATGCAAATTATGTAACCTCACTGTTTTATTCCAATCGTATCGTTACTACAAAACAGTACTTAGGTATTTACATTTTGTTACATAATTCACTGGGTGGCCTAGGTGAGCTTTAGCTTTCACAAATTTACTAGTTACCTTTCGAAAATTTATGAGCTTACGAGGGCTAATTCGGCCCTGAAAACCGCGGGCTGTAAATCGGAACGGACGGGAGCATTAATCACATGGGTGGATTTAAGCTCGCTTGCCGATTAACGCCGGTCATTCCGAATATCAGTGCCCAAACTAATTAAAAAGCAATCGCATGACTTTACATAGGTACATTGCACTTTATTTTAAATGGGGATCTTGATATAAGGTTCGTTCCCAGTCACACTTAACAAACATGTAGGTATAATCTATACATACTACTAAAAATAAAGCTGAAAAGTTTTTTTTTGAACGCACTAATCTCTGGAACTGTCAGTCTAATTCGAGATTTTTTTTCATAACAACATAATTAAAAACCGTATGTAAGATTATTATATCATAGGCCTACATCCATACATCATCACAAACTTTCCCATTTATAAATATTTAGTAGCATTAAGTACAAATACAAATCTACTGATGTATCATTGAAGTCTAAGTATACATACTATTATTCTGTTTGACTATACTACTGATGATATTTTTCAATTCTTCTAATATATTTATATTTGATCTTCTTGAAGCCGTGATAGGAGGTGGGTATTTATTAATATGGTGCTCCACCGGTATATTATCGAGTAGTTTCAATGATTTCATTGCAGCTATATGTGACATAAAAAGCAGCCCCGATGGATTCTTGTAACATTTGCCTAAAGGTTGAATTGTCACATCTAAAAAGAAATATTTGATTTATTAATTCAATAAAATATCTTCACACAAAGACTAGAAAGAACTGACGTAAATATTACTAAAAGAATCTAAGGAGGTAAAATTTAATTAAATATGTATGCAAACAATCAAAGTCTTTTACCTAGGTCTTACCTATTAAACATATTCCTTTAATACCTTAAACACGATTCAATTCTAAACATTTTAAATATACGAGAGCTTTAAAAGTATATAGCATAATTTTATGAATAAATAATATTTTTAATAATACCATAGAGTAAATAATATACGTACAACATAATACTATGACAAACACCTAGTAAATATTTTAAATGTAGGTATTATGTATATTTCTCAATCAATATCTGTATACCTTTCTCTATAAATATTATTAGGTATCATTTATTAATCTTTGAACATTATTTTTCTTTGACCATGAAACATGAAATCGCGGCTCGAGCTTTCTCATTTCAAATTAAAGATATTCAAACAATACTTACTGACACCAACAGCACAGGAAAATAAGTCTATATGACAATGATTGATCATGGGCCTGTAACTGTATGACTGCATGTCCTTTTTCCATATCTGCGCGCACGCAGGATTATATGTGTCCATGCAGAAAGTGGGGCAAGTGTGATTACACGCCTGATGAGCACCCACTATGCTGAAATCGTGCACTCTACGGCCATCTTCATTATATAATTGGGTATTTATATCACACAGTTTGTCCGGTACTTGTTGAATATCTTAAAGTTGAAAAAAAACTATGTAAACTTTGAATAAAAAAAATAACAATGACAAAAATTAACAATGACCAATTGGGGTGACCGTTTGTTACTCCAATTGGTACATTGTCCTTACACCCACATTAGAAAACCAGTCTAAACCGCTCCTTTTGACGTCATTAATCCTGGCTACGCCCTCGTTTGTAAGGTTTTAAGGTTACTGTAGGTAGGTGTTCTACTTTGCATAAACAAGTATAATGAGCCTCTACTCAAACTAAATTATACTTACCCACATTTAATCGGGTCCTCATGTCAATAAACCCCACTTTGAATAACCTACAGTGTACCTATACATCGTTAAATAACTTTATTTATTTGTTTCAAAAGGAGATTTAAAACCAAACCAAAACAAATGCTTTAGACATTGAAACATCAAATTCATAAAGTAATTAGCCGACTGCGGCAAAGGTAAAAAGGGTTTTATTTAATCAAGGTCTACATCTTTTTTATCATGGCACAAATAATAAAATGTCTATGTTTATCATACATATTATTATCTCTTATAGCGCAAATTTCTATGAAATCATATTATACGAGAACCTGGTGCTTTTCTATCCCGCGATTCTATCTTACCGCCTATTTCGAAAAATCCAGCCAGACACAAGGAGTCACTGAGAACTTTTCTTTCTATATTTTACGCACCCGCAATATATTTCAAATGGCATTTTATCTTCTTGAAGTAACAAATATTTTGGAACTTTATCAAGGCTCGTATTCCTTTTGTTGACTCCACCATGCTACATACATAATCAAACACGTGCGAACACTGTATATCTTCGCAGCTTTCTCCTTTAACGGTTATGAAGAACACTAAAAATAATATAATCATATTATTATATATAGCATAACTAAACAAGGTCTCACTCGCTTTAGTGTGATGTTATAATAACCCATAATTTTCCTCAATAAACAGTATATCTAACGCAAAAGGTATTTTCCAAAAAATACCGAGTTCTTGAGATTTCTGCGTTTCACCCGCGAAATAGAAAATATGTAATTGTTTCGCAAAAGCACGGAAATAACGGATCGACGCGATTTTTGTTACAGACATACTCGTCGGCTATGGACCGGAGTGTAATAGCAGGTAATAGGCTACGTTTGCTTGTTTGTTGGCATAGGCTACGTTTTATCCCGCGGGGAAAACTACGTAAACCTAATAAGTACCTAGTAAAATCTTACTTTTCTCCCCTTCTAGGTTTATCTCGAAGCGTATTAGAATTATTGTATCAGATGTTAGGATAAGAATAAACGAAAATCCTGATAGTAATGACTGTTACAAAATAATACTCGAAAAGAAAATCGTCACGTAATTCTTCGTAACTTATATTAGTTTACCGAAAACATTATTGTATTCCTCTAATCCTCTCTCTCCATCTTTTTTGTTTATTTGTATCCTTACTTAACTAAGTACTTACTTACGTCAGTGGTAATGACGTCTAATGTTGAGACATGAAAGAAAACATCGTGAGGAAACCATATCACGGTGGTAGGTAGGGTACTGTGTAGTACCTACCCGCGTGAATGGCTACCACCCTCAGTCAAAGAATTGGGCGAGATATTCCATTTATGTTTTCGGTGGAATTAATGGCACAAAAATAAACAGCTAAGGCGAGAGCCTTTATGAGAATAAATGCCAGATTACGAGTAGGTATTCCCGTATATTGTCGATTATAACGAAAAGCAATTTGTATCGGATATTAATGTAATGAGCTCTGGGTAATCTAATCTGTCTTACAGTTTTATTAAAAATGACTTTATTGGCTATAAATCAACTTACATTGCAACATAAAAATTAAAATCACTCTCACAATGGGCGCATTTGTTTCCGATATCGTTCGAAATCTGCACGTGGTCATGTTTTTATGAGCATAACTTCCCCATTTAACAGCGCAGCTGAAATTATTTTTTTTAATGGTTGCTGCAAGAGATTTACGTTTGAAAATTTAATTAAATTCACCATCAGTCTTTGTGATAACAACTTTTTATCGGATGAATTGCTAGAATGGATATGGCCGGTATGAATTCAACATCGTTAGTGTGATTGTATTTATTCTGTGGAAGTAGGAAATTATTCTGTCGTTCCGTCGTATGGGTTGAATCGCAGAGGGCAAGGACACGTCTGATTTATGACTGGACGTTAACTTCGAAGGCCGGCACATTAGCGGCGGCTGATTGCTGCGTTGTCGACGTTGCCGCCCGCGCCGCCCTGTTCCCATATACGCGCCCTACCGACCGCGACCGACCGGGACCGCCTCGCGCGTTGCTAACTGTTTTATGTTGTTTATTAAATAATAACGATGCAATGAATAGAAAACTTCTTTATTAGCTGCCATTACAAATCATAACCAATATTTTACATCATGGTCGAGTGATGTCCCGTCATTGTAGGGATGTGCTAATCATAATACTTCCACTTAGCACATCTTCCCCTTTTAAGACTAATTTATATCTGAACACAATTATAATAAATCTTAGTACCTAATTAACAAAATTACTTTTAAAACATATTATAGTCAGCGTACTTAACGGGCAATCTAATAGTTCTTCCTGAACTAGATGTAACCTGCAAGTTTCTATTCCCTACTTCACTTTCTTTATTCTCAGATTCTACTCTCCCTTCTTCTTCCCTTACCTCTCTCTCAACTAATGGTAATATATGACTTTCATTCCTCCTATATTTGCCCTTTTCCCCAACTACTATATAAGACCTAGGTTGGTCTGTTTTGTCCTCAATAGTCCCTGGTTCCCATAGAAAATTGGGCATTTTTTTAAACCAGACCCTATCACCTGTTTTAAATTCAGACCTATCCTTAGCTTTAGCATCATATCTTTGCTTTACTTCTTCTTTTAAACTTTGTAACCTTTCCCTATCCTGTTTATATGTTAATTTAGGTACCAACAAATTATGTGAACATGGAATGTTTGTTCTCAAATTTCTTCCCATCAGAATTGAAGCTGGTGAACTGACCATGCCTCTAGGTGTTGCCCTATGATTAAGTAAAGCTAAAAATGGATCTTGCCCTGAATCTAATGATTTTTTAAATAAATTTTTTATTGTCTTTACTGCACTTTCTGCTAACCCATTAGATTGGGGGTAATGAGGACTAGACAATGTATGCAAAAATCCCCATTCCTTAGCAAATGCTTTAAATACAGCTGAATCAAAGTATAA
Organism: Tethea ocularis; assembly: GCA_963555595.1. Taxonomy (NCBI): domain Eukaryota; kingdom Metazoa; phylum Arthropoda; class Insecta; order Lepidoptera; family Drepanidae; genus Tethea; species Tethea ocularis. The sequence goes on along the minus strand of OY741960.1, from coordinate 7,993,729 downwards.
TGCCCCATCAGTATATAAGATATGTGGGATGCCATGTCGTGCAAAAATACATTTAAGTTTTTCTATGACTGTATAGGTTCTTAAATTTGACAAAGTTACTACTTCTATGTAATTGGATAAAGCATCTACTACTACCATGTATGATACTCCATATAATTCAAAAACATCGCAGCCAACTTCCATCCACGGTAGTAGTGGTACTTGCTTATACTTTAAGACCATTTTTGTTTTGTTATTTTGGTACTTTTGGCAAGTAGTGCATGACTTAACAAATTTTTTAATATCCTGATTAATTCCAATCCAAAACACAGTTATATCAGCCCGACTAATCATCCTGCTAATCCCAGGGTGGCCAGTGTGTAATTTGTTTAGCATATACTGCTTTAAGCTATTTGGTATTAGGACCCGGTCACCCTTGAAGACTAAGCCTTTGATTAGTGATAATTCTTCCCTAATATCATATAAAGGCCTTAATTCTTCCATTACATTCTTATGACATGGCCAACTATGTTGAATATATTGCTTCAAAGTAGTAAACAAATTATCCTTATTAGAATGCTCTACAACAAGATTCCAATTTTCTTTGGTCATTGGTAAATTATCAATTAATAGTGATATTTGTAATTCTACCTCCTCAAAATTAACCTCTGTATCACAACTTTTTAGTGTAAAATCTCTAGACAGAGTATCAGCCACATAAAGATATTTACCAGGAGTGTGAATAAGCTGTAACCTGTAGGGCTGTAATTGCATCATCATTTTTTGTAATCGTGCAGGTATTTTATGTAAAGGTTTTTTAAACACTCCCAATAATGGCTTATGGTCTGTCTGGACTTTGATTATATCCCTACCTAATAAATACTGCCTAAATTTAACAACTCCGAAACACAATGCTAAAAGTTCCTTTTCTATCTGAGAATATCTCTTTTGGGTTTCTGTTAATGCCTTTGAAGCATACCCCACTGGCCGGCCCTCCTGTATCAAAACAGCACCCAAACCTTCAGAACTTGCATCAACTTGTAACAAAACATCTTGTTTTTGGTTATAAAATGTCAAGACAGGTGCTGTTATAATACAGTTTTTTAGCTTTATTAAACAGTCCTCATGATGTGGTTCCCAAACAAATTCCACATCATTTTTCAAAAGATCCCTGAGAGGTGCTGATATCTCTGAATAATTATGAATAAATTTAGATAAAAAATTGAATACCCCAAAAATTCTTTGCAATGATTTTTTATCTGTCGGTATTTTCATCTCTAGTACAGCTTTAACTTTATCTTTATCAATTGCCATTCCCCTTCTACTAAATGTGTGACCTAAAAAAGTTACTTCGTCGGCATCAAAAACAAATTTCTTTGAATTAAACTTAATTCCATTCAATTTAGCAACTTCTAAAACTTTCATTAAAGATATGTATAGTTCTTCTCTAGTATTTGCCCATAAAAATACATCATCTTGAAAAGTTACTACATTGTGCAATGACTGAAATGTTTCATATATTATTTTATGAAATATTTCCGGGGCTACATTTATACCAAAAGGTAACCTTTTAAATGAGTACCTTCCCCATTTAGTTATAAATGTACATAATCTAGAGCTCTTTTTATTTAATGGTACCATCCAAAATCCTGAGGCACAATCTAGCTTACAAAAATGATTTGCTCCTGACAGTTTGGCTGTAATGTCATCTATTAATGGCAATGGGTAATGGGCCCTTTTGGTCACTTGATTTAATGCTCTAGGGTCCAAGCAAATTCTTAGGGAGCCATCCTTTTTCTGTACAACCACCATTTGACTCACCCACTCAGTCGGTTCCTCCACTGGTTCAATTATATCTTTTTTAATCATATTATCTAATTCTTGCTTGACCTTTAATTCTAGTGCATAAGGGATCCGACGGGGTGAGCAAACCACTGGTGTTATATTATCTTTTAATTCAATATTTACCTCATGAGGTAATAATCCTACCTCCCCATTAAATAACTCTAGAAACTGCACAGGAATAACAGCCTTCACATTATGAGAAATCATATTAACCCTACTAATTAAGCCTAATAGTTCAGCACTTTTTAATCCTAGTATATTTATACATTGCTGATCCACTACCAAAAATTCAATGTCATACATTTTTTCTTTGTAAACACATTTTACCTGACATTTCCCTACCACTGACAATCTATCATTGGTAAATGAAGTTACATGCACATTGGCTGGCTTGAGATCCACTCCCAGATTTAAAAATTCTTGCATTCCTAAAATGTTGCACTGTGCTCCCGAGTCCACCTTCAGTTCCACAGGAAATTGATTTATTGCCATTGTCACCGTGTACCAGTCGGCAGTCTCTGATTTTACCACATCTATTTGATAAAATTCCTCTCTGTCCTCCACCTGCTCTAATGTTTCTAGCATATGGATTTCATTTTTTGATTTACATTTGCTGGAGAAATGATTTAGCTTGCCACATTTCAGACATGTTTTTCTATAGGCTGGACATTTGCCATATATATGATTGTACCCGCAATATTGACAGTTGACTTTCTTTTTTCCATTCCTTTTAGAGATATTGTCCACAGTTATGGTCTCTGAAGCACTCGGAGTCGAATTCATGTTACTCAACTGGTTTTGAACTGCCGTTCGCGTACGACACACACTCAATGCTGTTTCAATATCCACTTTTGGCATTGCCAGAAGTTTTTGCTGAATACTGGGATCTTTAATACCGCATATAAATACATCTTTGACCAGGCTATCCTTTAAAGATCCCAAATCACACGTCTTGGATAAGTTCTTTAATGCAGTCATGTAAGTCTCAAATGACTCTACTTCGGTTTGTTTTCTGGTGAGAAACATAAACCGCTCATACGTGACATTCAAAGTCGGGACGAAATGATCATTAAATTTTTTCTTCACTGTTTCTAAGTTACCTCTGTCTGCCTCTGATAACGCCCATGACTCACAAATCTCTCTCGCTTCATTTCCTGCATGATACAATAGTATAGCAACTTTTTTCTTGTCTGATGCCGTGTCATTGTACGCATCTATGTAAGTTTCAAATTCTCTAATAAACTTCTTCCAATTTGTTGCCATGTCTCCTTCCATCTTCAATTCGTTCATTGCTACCGCTGTCACCATGTTTTATGTTGTTTATTAAATAATAACGATGCAATGAATAGAAAACTTCTTTATTAGCTGCCATTACAAATCATAACCAATATTTTACATCATGGTCGAGTGATGTCCCGTCATTGTAGGGATGTGCTAATCATAATACTTCCACTTAGCACACTAACAAACAACAACGTTGTAATAAATAAAGTAGACGACATACCAAAGGTTTAGTAATATTATATGGAATGTCAAAAACAGAACCTATATAATGGAAAGCATACCGAGTAAAAAATTAAACGCTATGCTTTACTGTAAATTTATTTTATTATTATTCTTGTAATTTTTGGTGGCTCTTTTATGAGGCTCCATTATAGTGAAATGAAGCAGTCCATAATTTATGACTTTCGAAATGAAAACATCCAAGGATCGCTAACTTCGTTTATATAGGAAGGATGTTATTATTTTTTGGGAAGGTTTAATAAAATTACAATTTAATTTTATGTTGTTTCATTGTAACACGCATTATTTTAATGCCATTATAAAAATATGGCGGTAACAAGGGTTTTTCAAATTCGAAAGTGTCTTTATTAATGAACTCATTGCAAGTATTTTTATAAGAATAATAAATTTTATTGACTATGTATGGCTCGCTAGTCTTGACGATACGAAGTGTACAGCAGAGTGAAATACGAGTATGCAGTCGTTAATATCTGAAAAAACACAAACCTGGGTCATAATTTGTAACTGTACTTATTTATATAATGCATTAATATTATTATTTTACCACCTTACATCGCTACATAAAACGGCTAGATAGGTACCTATCACCAATTCCATGTATTTCATGATATTAGATACCATGGCATCTCAAAAATCGGATTCTGCCTTGAGAGAAATTTAATATTATTTAATAAATATAGAGTTTACTTAAATTATATTTTTAGTACAAAAAAATCATACCGAACTGTACGTCGTCATTGTGATTGGGCGAAATTTCAGAGCAGTGAAATATAAAGGTTTTTGCGACCTGCGAATATATCAATCTGTGGATTATACATGTACCAACTCATCGAAGAAAATACAACGTGTACCAGAAATTCGTGGTCATATCGAAGGATCTTGAGCGGAATCTAATAAATATTCAACATGTAAGGACTAAAATCAAATATTTTTTAAGGAAATATTGTTTCTACGCGAGACTACGAGACGCGAGAATACGTACTTACAGTCGGCTGTAAGTCAAAAAAATACGTTCTTGCACTGTTAGTGATGTACTATACCTACATTCGTGAATAAGTACCTAACACATTTTTATTGATCGTTACCGTTATTTTAATATGGCCTTTGTGTATAGACTATTTATTATTAGATCCAGGACATCACCTTTAAATATATCACATTCCTGGTAGGTAGATCTACTCGTTGTATAAACTTTTAGGTACGCTATATTTATTATTCAACAGACCAACTGTTTCTGTTACGTGCATACTAGTTTTTTACAATATCATTGTGCAAAAAATATTATATTTTTTCTTTAAGTATGTTAGTTTTCCTTAAGGAATTAATATAGCAATGTACATTTGAAATTAAATGTAAGACGGAATATACCTTTGGAGCACGATGAGCAGAGCACGCCGGCACTGAGCATTGCATTTATACCATCCGCTCTCATACACCGCATCCGCAACACCTATGCTCTGAAAATTGTATATCCTACGTAAAACATTGCAACTCTGATGTCAAAATTAATTTATTTATTTCATTCAGCTTGAAAAAGGAATATTCTGAAATCAATTCGACATTTTTTATTACAATAAAATATATATTTTAGATACATACCGCTCGACATATATCGTCAGCATACCAACAGACGATTCCCATTTGAGTGAGTGCTGCTCCGAGGAAAAACTTATCGCTCATTTCCATCCATGGTTCAAGAAACTAGAAATATAAACCTATGTTAAAAAGGTATGTTATTTGGCATGAGAAACATATCTTACTCTAACACCGGTTCCGTTTTGTTTTGTCATGAAATGATGAGAGCCTACAAATCTCACCTAGAAATGCATACAAAATATTTCCTCTCGGGAACGAGCGTATCCAACATTTTCCAGCGCATTGCCCAAACACTTTATGTAGACAGCTATTTAGGGTTCCCTTTATCAACAAACTAGATAGACAGGACGGATTTTATTTCTTTGAATTTTTATACTGATATATATACCTAAATAAAACCCACATTTATATGAATGTGGGTTTTATTGTGGATTTACCTATTGATTGAATTAAATAAATACACCAAAATGCATTTACATTAGTTATAGTAGATATTTATATATAGTTAATATAATAACATTATGTGATAAAAATAAAGAACGAAACCGTAAATATTTTTATCTTGCTTTGGTGACCCTCCTGGAACACTATCTCTAGTTGCGCTTGTTTCATTTCATTACTCCCACTGTCTGTTGCACTCTTACACTACACTAGACCAACCACTTACTGGGACGACGGTGGAATAAGAAAAACAAGTAGGTATATACTTTACAGACTATTACAGGTACCAATGGCGAAGGGTCCATACAAGCCGATTCCCATTGATTGCAAAACAGTGCAAAATCATAACGAATTTAATTTTTGAATTATATAATGTGATTTTGAAAAGGTTTTAGAAATTGATAGCACTCGCTTTTTGTCGTCATGTTTCAAAAAAAACCCAACCCTCAAGAAGAGGGATATTAAAAGTTTGAAGCCTGTATCATTCTGTTTCCGTCGGAGGCATTTCTTTTAACTAAATAAATGGATTGATTTAAAATTGTTAAATTATTTCAGGATGATTCTTAGATAAACTTAGTGAAAATCAAATCGCTGTTTCCAAGATTTAGGTTTAAATGTCGATAATCTGTGTACGAAATCACTGCCAGTACATCTACTTTCTCACGAGGTACTGAAAGTCTTTGATACTACATCAAGTGCAAAAGTGGAGAGACAGCTGAAATCGCAGAACATATTTTCAGTCTTAGTTCTGCTGATTTTGAAGCCTCCAGCTTTTGTTGCCATTTCACCAGCCGAATCTGGACATTGAATCCAAACAAAAGTTGTTAGTCTTGAAGTACCTAAGTCACCATTAAGAGGTTCATCATTATTATAATATCAGCCAAAAGACGTCCACTGCTGACAAAAACCAAGGATCTCCTCGATCGCCGCCCTTGCCTGTAGCAGGAGGTATAATATTTTTTATCCAACGCAACGCTATTGAAACCGCAGGGTGGTAACTAGTAACTACAATATAGTTGAATACTCACGACAATTGTAAATACTACACAGCAGATGTTGACGGAACTCAGTAATACATTAATGAGGTTCACCACTGAAAATGCATCCTCCAAATCATTGATGTAACTGAAATAAACCAGCGTTTAATATATTAGTTAATTTGAATTGGAATTAATCGCTTAAATTATATACTACACTGGCTATCACAACTTAGTACCACACTTTTTTTTTAATAGCAAACATAGTTTTATGCAGCTATATGTCATTGGAAAACTCTTTTGATGTAGTATAATTGTTACTATGACAAAGAAGAAGAAAAGTACATATTGCGCCGACCTCAATGATTGGGAACAGGCGCTGAGAACAGGTGAGATGATAATGATGTTTTTTTACAATGACATCTAATCTCGAAACGTTGTATAAAAAATGAGAATGATTTTAATTAGGTATATGTTTGGCTGGAATAATTACTTAAATAGTGTACAGGAGCCACAGCGCTACGTTACCAAGTTATGACAATTTGAAGTTTAGCATAAATCTCGGCTAAAAGCATTTACTCGCACTATGAAACAGAGTGATGGAGCGAAACTATTTTAGTACCTAAATAGTCGAATAGGTACTCAATTAGAATTACGGTGAAGCGTATTTTAATACTAAAACTGTTGATATTTTGCACTGTATGGAAATGTTTTAGTTTTGTTTTCCACTCGAAAATAGGCATTTATAAGGTACACTTAAATGCCCTTCCGGCCTTCTGTACCCTACCAAAATCAACCTGTTTAATATTTTCTTACTTGATTAATCTCTGGTGTATTTGAATAAGGGATGCGATTTCCTTATAAACATCGTAAGACTGAGTTTCAATTGTATCCTCGTCTGCATCGGAAACGGCTAAGTGACGTATCTTCTCTTGTAACAATCGCAACAGCATACTAATGTGACTTGCCATTGTCATAAATAATAAATCTGATCCGAGCATACAGCACACTGATATAACTCCTGGAAAACGTTTAAATATTATCTATCTATCTATCAACATTTCTAGATGATAGACCAGGGGCGTACCCAGATTTTGACATGGGGAATATCAGAAATTTAGGCTTGGTCCCCCGCGCTTGTTTTGCTCTACGCAAAGACATTTTCACGAAACATTATGTAGATGTAGTGTATAGTAAATAGGTGTCACATTGGCAAGTTTAGGTGAAACACCAGCACGAGATCCAGCATTATTTACTTAGTTATGACAAATTTAGGGGTATTTTTAATGTTAGTCTATATTCTTAAAATACTTCACCTGAACATGTTTCGAAAATGTACACAATTTCGTGATTTATAGGTTTAGTTTTATCAAAAGGGTAAGACATCTGCCACACGTAGCCCAAACTTGACGGAACACCCCGAGCTTTTCTGTATAGAAGAATTGCTATTGGTGTCAAGTTGTACAACCAAACACCAAGAACATTCCAAAATGCGTACACTGCAAAAAAATAATGTTGCAGTTTAGTTATGAAAATTATAATAAAAAAGAATTATAAGAATATCCTAGAAAACGAGAAGTATCGACTTAATTTTATTTTTAAAATGTTTAGACCTCTAAATTTAGGGAAATATATTAATTACCTAAATGGTTTAAATTACTTACAAAATTGTCTGTGTTTCAGTGCTGATAGGCTGTTTCGTTTAATATCAACTCCCTCCTTATTCCTAATTGCGACTGGCCAAATGTCCGCCAACTCATTCACAAGCTCCCTGAACGTACTACGCTTATACCATATCGTTATTAGTTTACCGAAACCTAAGGAAAGGAAAATATATTCGAGATTATTTCAGTGCTTAAGGGTAAACCTTTCGGTTGGAGCGCGAAATTCAAATTTTATCACGTTTTTTGCAAATTGCAGCTCAGATATAGGTCGTAAGTTATCAACATGTTATTTGCGATAAGAATAGTAGTATATTTACTGTTTAATAACAAAAAAAACATCAACGTATTCCTCCAAGGTATATTAGTAACATTTTCATGAAATAGTCGTATATGTCAGTAATATACCTTGGAGGAATATGTTGATGATTTCTTTTGTTATTAATCAGTAAACTTACTACCACTATAACTGACCTGCAATTTGCAAAAAACGTGAAAACATTTTAATTTCGCGCTCCAACCGACGCCTCCACCTTAACGAACATTATGTTAAGGGTATTTAATAGTTAGGTACATTTAAAAGTAGCAATTTTACCTACCTATAAGATTATACATTTTTATTGTTCTTAGAAAATTATAGACGTACCTACCAAGAGGACAAGCTCTACTGGGGAAGTATGTTTTTACTGAATACCGCAGATAAATAACTGATGTTGTGTTCCTGCGCGTCAGTAAAATCACAAGAGTTCATCGGCGAGAGGGTCAGCCGCTGTCCCGCTCAGAACCCAGTAGTGCGTCAGGTGTCTAGATACATCTTTGTCTAGATTTCCCTTTATAGTGGACAATCGTGTGACAGCATTTAAACGCTTTTGTTTATGGGAACTTATTTTGAAAATTTCATTAACTAGCTAGTTAGCTAGCTATCAGTGACCTCCGCTGTCAGATGGCCGACGCCCAATAGGGTAAGTAAGTACCTACCTATCTAATACCTTTGGTTTTTGTTGTTGTGCCTCGGATGTTACTAGCCCTACAGCGAAAGCGTTATGAGCTCGTGAGTCTTAGCCGCCAATTTTACATGAAATGTTTTTGGTGGGATGTATTATTACCGGATATAGGTATTAAAAAAAAATTAGGAACTTACTCATGGTGTCGTATCCCGCAATATGTAAATATCCACCTACGAATTCTTCAAGGGATGCAGAATTAATCATCTTTACAGCAATATGTCCTATCTCTCCGGCTAACATGAATACTAAAAGAGTTGATGACACCAAAAATGACAAATAAATCTTCAGTTTTTCTATGAAATATGTCGGTGCTTCATCGATGAAAGAGAGGCCTATTCTACGAATACAAAAATTGCATAATTTTAACGTGTCATGAATTTCTACCCGGGCTATAAATTTTTCGTTGTTCGACATGTTTGGACGCCTATGAACTACTTATACAAGGGATTGTTTGAATGCTACAAATAAGTAAAGATATATTAACTCAAATCCTTTTATACAGAATAGTTTCAAAGTTTAAAAAGATTCGTACAATAAAATTATAAGTTACACAATATGCTACATACTAATTTACTAGAATATGTAAGAACTTTCCTGACTAACTTTTCCCAGACTTAAAGTTTCCTGATTCTTATCGTATTCATAATTAATGAACAGTTAACATCTAATTATTCTATTATCCACTTATTTCTTCAAGTTTGTTCCAAATAATCGAATTTTAGCTAAAAATACAAGGCAACTTAAATATACATTTTCTTAAATACTTAGAATTATCCATTAAAAAAATTGTTACACACGCTATAATAGTTAAGGATTTGTATTGCATTTGTGAGCCAGTTATTTAGTATAAATATTTATTGTCTTCAGTAATAGATTTCTATAACTAATCTATACATATATCATAGGCTATCTGCGTGCCCATCGTGATTGAGGTTTAGGCATAAAAAAGGTAACAGACATACAGACGCATTAATATTTATAATAATTAGTATTGATTGATATCTAGTTTTCTCCGCATTCCCTATTTAAAGTTCCCCATATGTCAAAAATCACGTCGATTGCTGCGTGAAAAAAGGACAATCCAACAAGCACACTTATATTTATAACTAGCAAGGATTAATAAGGATAATATACACATAAATAAATGGGATATTCTTAATTCTATTGGAGCAATTTTTTATATTTTATAAGTACCTATTAGGTTTAAAAACTCACCAAGCCGTAGGAAGTCATTGTGATCGATCGGACGAAATTTCAGGGGCGATGAAATAAAAAGTATTTTGGTATTTGAGAATAAAAGTTTCAAGTGAACGAAAAATCACTTAATGGAAATGTGAAATTCAATCCATGTACTCAAAGTTTTTTTTACTACATAAATATAAAGTGTAGTTATGAAGAATGATTTACTAGTATTATATTTGTGTATAAGTTTAATGGCAAAAAAGGAACGAATACACAAATTAGCAAAATTAAATAATTAAATGTAAAGGAACGAAGTACCTTTGAAGCACAACAAGCAGGGCCCGCCGCGCCGCAGCCGCCGGCTGCCGGTATTCAGTGTTGCTTTTATATCATCCGCTTTCATACACAGCGTCAGCTGAACCTATACTCTATGAAAAAAACATATTACCTACATACACCTTGTAAAAACAACGTGGAATTTATCTTTCAGCAAAAAATACGTAGGTATTGCGTTAAACATAAATAGCCAGTTCAAAATGAATGAAGTAAATGTTTCCATGCTCTTTATTGACTACTTAAAAATATCATCCGCATTTGTGAGTGATAGATAAGATAGTCCAAGGAAAAACTTGTTGCTCATTTCCGGCCATGATCAAGATACCAAGTGTAATACACAGATAAAATGGATAAAATTTTAAGGAATTTGGTATATTAGGTTAGATATTTACAAATGATATGTAGGTGTCTGCTACTGCTATTGGTTATTATAGTGAATACTTTAGACATGTTTAGTACCTACATAACTTGTTTATCTGTCATACATCCTCTAAAATTTAGCCAATTTTTCCCGCAATTTGTCATTGCGGTAAACAGTCGTGACTATTTACGTTGAAATAAGAAATTGGGCTTGATAGGACTAGACGCGACGAAGTGTTCCATCAGTTTATCGAAAGTAACGACTCTATTGTTCGAATACAAAAATTGCAATATTTTAACGGCAAGATAGATTGTATTTTCAACCAAATAAAGTTTTATAGGAGAAATTCTAGTACCAAGTATGTATACAAAGATTCGTTGAAGTAAATAATTAGTTATGGATATCAAATACATACTTCCAATATAATATTATTATACCGTAATTTATCGAAACTTTTTCCAACTTCTACTCTTATTTACTTCAACTTATAAGTTATAGATAAAACGATAAGATAAATACGTAATATCTTATTTATATATTTTTATAGCGGATTTTTGTGTTGGTAGGTAACAAATTTCCATTTTGACTTTTAGTAGGTACCTAATGCTTTAATTTAAGTACTTATTCACTAGGTACTATCAAGAAATAAGTTACTAAAACATACACATCACTATGAGTTCACTCAAGCAAATAACATTCAGATTCAGATCATAACATTCAGATCACCATCTAATAAAAAACGAGAATACCTGTCTATACCTACAGTAAATACAGTTATATGTTTTCGTCAGACATTCATTAAAACCAATTACCATTTCCAGTGTTACAGTCTGTTTGATTTCAGACTTAATTATTCCAATTTCACCACAAACGATGTCAACTGCAATCATTGAATCCATCACGTGAGATTCCACGACCAGCTCGCTAGATCTACGCAGTCCACATAGCTACGGTACTATTATATATGGTGAAAAAGATCACAGCGCAATGGTGCAATCATTTGATGTAATTTTAACATGGTTCTGGAATAGGTAATGCAATTAGTGTGAAACTTGATGTGTTTGACGAAAATAATATTGTTGATAAATACAATTATCTAGAAATTGAGAAACATAACTCCAGCAAGAAGCTATCTCTTTGTTCAAAACGTCAACAAAATTTTATTAGAGTGCTCAAACTGTAGGGAACAAAATAAGGAGTTTTGAGCAATATTGGTACCGTCACCAAGTCTTAATGATATCTAGGACTTGTAAACTACACGAGAAGTCTAACATACATTATTAGCAGCAACTTGCAACACCTGCCCGGTGGGGACTTGCACTGAAATTGCATTTCCTATTACATCCTGCATAAACTTTGGAATGCTTTTGGTCGTATCTTATCTGTTTTACATAGCTTTGGAACGTGCTTCTTTAGTTATATAGATCTAGGTTTACATGTCCTTAGTCTAGTGATTTCATTAAACAATAAGAATCGAAATAAGTAGATATAAAATATATATAAATAACTAGCTTTCGCCCCAAGGTTTCATCCGCGTTCCTGGGGAATAAGTCACTGATGTTCTTCTCCATATGATAGGCTATCTGCATGCCAAATTTCATCTCGGTCCGTTCAGTGGTGAAAAGGTAAAAAACCCACTTACGCTTTTATTATATTAGTAAAGACTATATAGCTTACTTTTACTAACATTAATAGAATATGAGAAATTGCAGGCAGAACTCAAAAAACCAACGGTTATTGCCATATATACAATGTCAACAAACTATCGCCTCAAATCCTCCTCAAGTTGGGGCCGACCGGCCTCACCTTGCCCAGGGATTATTTTGGTGTCGCATTTAGCCGGCTTTGTGGGATTAGGACACGTCGCAGGGCCTCGCGAAAGTAAGCAACCGGCTTCCCGTTTATCTACTGACAGATCTCAGTTTTGCTTTATTTTTCAAGTCACGTGTCGGATTTGGTGCCCGTTTTCTAAGTTAACTTAAAGTTTATAGACATAAAAGCAATATTGTTTAAACTAAACCTAGTATAAGCAAAATTGCGGCCGTCAAAGTAGAAGACTATGCAATCCCGCGCCCCAGAAAATTAATTAACTTTATAAAATCCTACAGCGCAGATATGAACGTTAAGGCGCTGTTATATCGTAAAATTACCGCCTACACATTGGAGGTGAAATCAAGCTAGGGCAACTAAAAAAACGTAAAAAACTGACTAAAAAAATATATATTAAAAATTAATCCGTCAATCTATATGGTTTAGAATTTGAAATCCTGTGGTATATTATTAATTTCATATTAAATAGACAATGAAGAGAAACACTGCTTTTAAAAGTGAATCATTCGGGATCAATCATGTTTAAAGTTTTTTGTTAGTATCCAAATATGTTTTGTGAAAAAAAATATTTTCGTTGATAGAAAATAAATAATCATTAAACTTTTGTTGTCTTCTTATTAGTTCTAGTAAAGCTTGCAGAAAAGTAGGGAAAAATGTAAGGGGCTCTCTGCGGATTATCTTTTAGCGCAGCGACGCCGAGCGACGGAAACCCTGCGAACATGTCGCAGGTAGGTACTTACCTTTGGTAATACTTTTGTTTGAGAAATAATTTGATAAGCCCATGAAACTACGATTTTTGAAGTTGCATTATAGGTACATTCTTCTGTAAATACTTTTAAAATATTACTAATATCATAGATAGAGTTTGTTTGAATGTATGAGGTAATCTTCGGAGCTACTGATCCGATAGGTACCTACCTACTTAATTTACACTCTAGTAGTAAGCTACAGTATCCCCAATTACTAAAGTCAACTTTTCATACCAAAACGTGCATGAAACCACGGAAAACAGCTAGAATTATATAAATTTATTTAATAAATTGATGATTCTTAACAAAGGCAGACTGTGGGCCAGCCTATTTTGTACTAGTTTCTTAAAAAACATAATAAAGCGAGGCAAAGAAATCGAATAGCATCGACACAACATGTGGATAAACTAAATTTCAGCCAACTATTAACCTTTAGGGATAATGTAGCTTCCTATTAGTGAAAGAATTTTTCAAATCAGAGATTAGCGCGATCAAACAACCAAACAAATTCTTCAGCTTTATTATTAGTATATAGATTAGTATAGATAGATATAGATAATATGTTATTATTATAGATAACTATAATACGTATGTCAATGTCAGTCGATACAACTGAACCTTAGACTAGCAAGTTATAGTTTATGCCTTAGAGTGCAATTGCCTTCATAATAAGTAATGCATTTTGGCTAGGTACCTGTATGTCATCCCTTTTGAAGAGATGGGGCTGTACGCTGCACTGCTATGAAGTACGGTCGCCTGGACGTCTGCGTCTCCACTTCAATTTGCGCCCAGCCGCCTAGCCACAGTCCCAACTGAATTCAATTACAGATACATGAATAAACATTTCTTTTTCCTCCTGTCAAGAACGTCGCGATACCACGAAAAGGATTCAAGTGCAAACATTCGATTACAATACGTAGCTCTACGCGGTAGCTACGTTAATAATATATGCTCGTACAGATTATTATAAAAACTTTATTATTTTGTGGTATCTAAAATTTGAAAATATATTTATTGAAGACTAGCTTTTGCGCGCGACTTCGTCCGCGTGTTCGTCGTTTTTCGTAAAAAAAGTAGCATATGTCCTTCCTCAGGGTTCAGTGGTTTTGATTTGACAGACAGATTAACTTTCGTATTTTAGTAGGGAAATATAATATGTCAATCCACAATACTGTTAAAAAATATCGCAATAAGGAACCGCAGAATATTATTATTAATAGCTGTGCCCCGAGACCATCAGCGTGTAACTCCTTGTTAATGTATTGGTATGACGCTTAAGTACATATAGAATGAAAATACGGCACGTGAACATAATGATTTCTAGAACTGCTAACCCGGGAAAGAGCGACATATGTGAAAAACGTAAGAGTAAACAAATATAATCAGAATGCTCCGAACTGCTAAGCTATCAGGAGTTACACGTGTTATTGTGAGTTAACCATAAAAGATAGACATATGTTGTCCGGGGATATTTTTTAGACAATTTTATGTAGAATATTTCCGTCATACATGATTTCTATGTAACTTTAACCATTAAGGCTCCACACGCGACGGAAGCTTAAAAAATGGAGTAACTTCTCACGTTTTCCCAACATTTCCTTCAATACTCTGCTCCTATTGATTATAGCGTGATGAAAAGTATACTATGACCTGCCCAGGAGTATGAAGAATAATTGTACCAAGTTTCGTTAAAATCCGTCGAGTAGTTTTTGTTTCTATAAGGAACATACAGACAGACAGACAGACAGACAAAAAATTTACTGATTGCATTTTTGGCATCAGTATGGATCACTAATCACCCCCTGATAGTTATTTTGAAAATATATTTCATGTACAGAATTGACCTCTCTACAGATTTATTACAAGAATAGAAGATAAAAAAATTACAGCAACAAAATAAAGGAATTAAAACGAAAATCCTGTATTTTTAATTTTGAAATATTTCAATTATGCGGAGTTTTCAAAATATTTTAACTTCTTACAACAATATGTTACTAGTAATGTACCTACTCTCAGCAATGAAAGTAATTTAGAACTCTATGAATGCAATGATTCACATCGTTTCACCTTTCTTCTTTTGGAAACTCTAGATTAAGTTTTGCTCGGCATTCTGTGTTGCAAGAAATTTGTAAAAAATATATTATGTTAAACTAGATAATAATATTATGAGACGAGGAATAGTTTTTTTTTAATTTACCTTTCTGTTTTGAGGAAACATATTCACTGGTCATCATAGTCACTAAAATCACTCATTTCAGATATTTTTTTAACTTGAAATAATATGTACGCATATTTGTAATCTAGATATGCAACAAGGATGGAGCGCCACCTCACACCTTCTAAAAGCGATAGATCGCAATGATTTTTGTCACCGCATACTAGATAGAGCTTTACATATTTTGATACGATAACATCAAAACGGGCTATGGCCGAAAGCCCTTGTTGCTTGCTCCCAATGGTTTATTTGATATAGTAGTCTTCTACCTTCGTTTTTAGTACACATAAAATTCGACGCCGTGCATCCGGTAAACAATAGCCTATGCTTTGGCAGACATATGAGAGTGGACAAAAAAAATTAAACGAAATGGGACCGTTGAAATTCTAAAGCAATCCATTACGTGGGGCAAAAGCAAATCCTACCGAACGATATGCAATAAATTTAACAACGATGACAGATCTCGCGGGCCAACACTCCCCGCTCTCTGCCTTTTAACACTTATACATATGAAATTGCAATATTCAACTTGATTTACAACGAGCTTTAACTTATATGCCTTGCTCTGACGTTAGCTCCGCGCCACATGCAAACTCCCTATGGTAAAATAGCCAATTTCATTTTGAATTCCAAGTTAGTTTGTATTTAGGTTCATTATTTCACTATTTACCATCCAAATTACTTTTCAAAAGCATACCATTATGTACATTACATACTACGTACGTTCATAATTTCAAGTAACTAAATAGAAGAACATTTTTGTTTTGTATTTATTTTGAGTGATTGATGATTATACACTCAATAACAAAAAGTATTAGCCGTTTAACTGACTTCAAGCAACCTAAACACTTAAAGACCAAAAACCCATTGAAAGTCCCCTCGTACGGCAGCTGTAACCAGAAACTAATGGCGAGCGTACTATATCTCACTTAATTATGGCTCGGGGAAAGGGCAGTGGCACACGTACGTGACGTCAAGTACCCGTGATACCGTATACCCACTACGCCTGATTCTACTAATAAAGCAGGTACATTAAGCTACGGCAATCATATTAAACTTTCTTTATATGCAGCTGTGTTTTAAAAAAACCTTATTACGTAGGAATTCCACACGCTAATTGTGATTAGACTACACTAGGGTTATCACGGAACAACCAAGATCTTGGTATTTGATTTTTTCTTCCGGAAAAGAGTTTCAAAGTAAAGTTTACAAGATTGTCTATACAGGGTAATTAGGAAATAGTATCTTAGCCCAATTCTACGGATAATGCACATCGTTATAAGTAATCCTATAAAATTCCATGAGCTTAAGCACTATCAATACGAAGTTATGACAGTTACAAGTTTAGCGTAAAACTTTCATAATCTTGAAAACGTCACTTCATACATATTTAAAAAAAAATATCATCACCAGTTTTACCTTGAATTGGGAACCCTGGGTACAGCTACGGCGTAGCTCATTCGTAGCCCCTGGCGGCGGCGTTTCCCGTAGGTACTTGAGCATCCTAATAAAGCCTACGTAAAACCCTCCAGTCGAGGAGTTAATTTACTCTAGTGATAATATTTACCTTTCACAACCAGATGCGTTTTTCATGTTTAATTATTATGTTAGAGTGTTTGCTACGGAGTCTACGAAGCGCTACGTCGTAGCTGATTGTTGATTCCGGCTTAGGGATACAGTTCAGCTACCATTTCCACTATTTCTATGTATTAATTGTAAAGATTTATATAGCTATAGCTTTGTTTAGTAAAGTAATACTAACATTTTATTTATCCTATCTACATGACATAACAATAGATCTGCTTATATTATTACATATAGATAAAAAAATAAAAAGCTATTATAAATATTCCGGAAAATCACATCTGAAACCATTAGTTCAAACTAAATCTCGAACAGGCATCAAAACTACTTTACCAAAGATATAAATATTTTGAATTCCAAAAGAATATTCATAAAAGAGCTTCAGCTTTGCTTTGACTTTATAATGAAAACATGCTTGGATATTAATTAAATATATTTTCTTTCCCCTCAGCATTAATTAGGAGTGTATTTTTATTTTTCCGTTTAATTACTGAGTCGGAAAACTTTTGATGCTGAAATATCGAAAAGGTAATAATACTTCAGGCTGACCACAGTGTAGTAGTAGGTAGGTCTCTTCTGATGGGTCACGTTAAGTAAACACGTGTCTTTTATTATAACAAGGACAATCACGAGGTTCTCGGCTGTCGGCTGAGCACGTGACACGTGTGAACCTTGGGAGTAAGCTCGGTGAACAAACTTTCAGTCAAACAGATTTATCAATATTCATAAAAGGGTTTTTAGGGATGCATAGGAGATTCGTCTATATGAGTATATTAATTAATTAATTTTATTTTGTATAGTCCTATTTATTTTTAGTTTATTTTGTTATAATAGGTAAATGTACTTAAGTTATGTCAAAAATTTAGTTTGATAAAATTATTCGGGTTTTGTTTGTTATAATAAAGGTAAGGAAATTGAAAAAATAAATAAATATACGCTACGAAGGTGTTTTTACATTGTAAGACGGATACCTCCTACCAGTATATTAAACATTATATTTGTGCATAAATATGAATAAAACCTTAATAAAATTTAAGCATTTTAGTACATCTATTTATTCTTTCCACCCAATATTTAATCAAAATTCCTTACGGGATACTTTCGGGCTTAACAATAGAAGGGAAGAGCTCTTTTATCACATCACAATGTGGCCCAAATCATACACGTGCCTATATCCTAAGGAAAGACAGGCACTCGATTGTTCTCCCTTGGGCCACCCGCAAGATTTTCACAGCTTTATATGGATACAGCTCTCCCCGAGGCACAGCTTTCATTTGAATGGGTCGCCAGATTATAATAACTTGTGCGCATGTGGACAGGGGATTGTGACGTCATTGAGCCGGGGAAATAACGTTAACTCGTAACCTATTTAAAAGTGGCGCTCTTTCTATTTTTAACCCACTTCAAAAAGTAGGAGGTTATCACTCCGCCGGAATCATTTTTTATGTATTTTCCCCGATTACTCGAAGAAGCCTGGACCAATTTGGAAAAAAAAATTGTGTAAAAGGGTATACTTTACAGGTAGTTCCGTAGTCATCATGTCAGGTACCGATGATGGAATTCTGGAGAAACGAGGGAACTTTTCAATTTTTTTCAAAGTTTTCATAATAATAAAATGATACATAGATTAGTACGTATAAATAAACATGGAGAACACCTACAATATTTCCAGGCTCTTTTATATCAATTGTGCCTGTTGTTATGTCATGTGAAAGCGGCATGAAAATGCACTCGACGTTTGAATAAAAAATCAAATCGCTTGAAGTTTTAAGCCCTTTGAACTGCTCGTGAACACAGGAAATGCTTCTAGCACATAACGCTGCTACTGTACCGTTATTTATTCAGCACTCGGATTCATACACTTCAGTTATATCAGTTTAAAAAAAACTATTTATAAAGGTAGAAAAGCTAAAGTTTTAGTGTAAATATATATTATGGCATATGGTAGGTATGTACTATATAATCAGTTATGCATTTTTGCTATTCCTAAAATAATTGCCTACAACGTATAAATAATATTAGGTATAACCAAATTGGAGCTTCTGTGTGTCCTGGAAATTGAAATTTTTAAATGTGAATGAATGACCAAACTGATTTAATTGTTTTCCCGCTGCGCTGTCTTTATAACGTAAAACATTTGTGTATATGTGTTTACTATTATTTATTGAATTCCATACTAAAACACTATAGCTAGGGTACAAATTGTATGACATACATTTCCTCGAAAATCCAATTCCTCAATCCTTATTTTATAGTGAACAAAACCAACTCGCTACCATCCCATACAAATAGCCAATACGATTTCGTACTCACTCCATGATTACACGCCGTTACGAACACCCACACACTTTTCCTGAGCTTTGCTCAAGTGGATAAGCACGTCGTATTTGGAATTGTTCACATATAAACAACATACAATATACCTACAACAAAAACAAATGCGACTACAATTTTCACGAAACCCTAGGCTGTAAGTGTAAATAAATACTAAGGAAAATCCTGATAAATAATAAATACAGATCTATAAATGGAAAAAGACATTTCTAATTTTATCTAGAATTATTAAGGCATGATAGCTCAGTGATAGTGACTTCGAATGCCATGGTAAATGTAGCAGGCTCGAATCATACGAGTTTGAGCTTTCAGTGAAGGAAAATATCGTGAAGAAACACGATGGTAGGGTAATGTGTAGTAGGTGGTAGGGTAATCTGTCATCAAGCACCTTCAGGTGTGTTCCGACAGCAGACACTTGAGAGCCAGTTCCCTTCTACCTATTTGTGTCACCTAAGATAGACACTGGCATTTCTCTTTTAGTTCGCGACACATTAAAAAACCATGTCTAAAATTTTATTGAAACTGTATCGTTCTTCCATAATTTATATCGTAGCGCGTAAGTAGGTATAATATTTTTTTCCCATAATATAATATAGTCCAATAGCGACCCGCCCCGGCTTCGCCCGGCTTTTCTCAGGTTTTCTGTAGTATAATATGCATGTATTATACATATAAACATTCCTCTTGAATCACTCTATCTATTAAAAAAACCGCATGAAAATCCGTTGCGTAGTTTTAAAGATCTAAGCATACATAGGGACAGACAGACGGGAAGCGACTTTTTTTATACTATGTAGTGATAGTGATGATGATAGTGATAATATCCAAGTGTGGTCTGGTATTTATGGGTTACTAACTAGTACTCCTGAATTTACCTAAACTCATTTACATCGTCTTATAAAAGATATAAATTCCAACGTAAAATATATTAACAAAATTTACTCGTTAAGTAAAGCAGCATAATGGGCGGAAGTAGCTAGATCTAATTAGTAAAAAATACTTTCTTTACCTCAAGGGCGCGCAAAATGCTTACATAATTCAAGGGGTCACTTTGAACGAAGAAGCCTTGCTGAGTTTCTTGCTGGACTCTTCTCAGTTCAAGGTATTCCGAACCGGTAGTAGAGTCTTTTGTAAAACTGTAACTTTTGACATTCATAAGTGCCTTATTAGGGCCTAAACTGAATAAATGAGTTTTGATTTTGATTTTTTTGAACGCCTAGGTACTTAAAAAAATCTTCAAGATATTAAAAGGAAACAGAGTAGGTATTTTCTTAGTAAAGTGCAGCTATTTTTATATTTTCATATTTACTTTGGGCCACCACTATACCTACCTACTATACTTGGTTCATTCAATTCGGACGAAGGAAATTAGGTTTTTTTTAAGCACCGTTTTCTTTTGTGGGCTCATGACATCAAAGCCCGTAGGACATTTCGTTCCTGCAGAGCGCTCATTACCACTGGAATTTCCAATTGATTGAAGACAAGCCAAAGGGAAAAATGCAATTTCAAAGAAATGTCTTAAGGTTTGCGCAGAAATTGGATTTTATTTTGTTTTATCTTAGTAAAAAAGTCAACCGAACACAACATTAATTGTGAAATTGCTACTACTGCCTGGTAGCAAGGATTAGGTACTTTATTTTAACTTTGTATTTTGAGTTTTCAAGGCGTTTAATAACAAAATATGTACCTACGTATGCATAAGTTGCCTATTTTAATAATTTCTTTTTAATTAACATTTGGAGATAACATTAGGCAAGGCATTTGTCCAGCAGTGGACGTCTTTGGATGACATGATGATTATGATGATGATGAATTAACATTTCGCCAGATATATAGGTACGGGAACCACCCACTTATTATTAAAATAATATTCAAAGATTCAATTCAATTTTTTTTTGAAAGGACTAAAGTTGGTAGCCTCTGATGGCTGCTCCAACCTTACCGGACAATAAGTTTACGTTATATGGAGTAGCTTTAAAAAAATAATTAAGGATCCGTGCAAAAAAAAAATATTCCATGAACGCGGGTGAAACAAGATAGTAGCTAATTTTAAATGAAAACAGTTTGGTTATAAAGGAAGTTATACACTGCTACGTGTTTTTAAATTACATTAGTTTATACATATATCAAAAAACTACCTAGGTACTCAGTTTTTACCTTCAATTCTTACAGCATTGGAAGATGTTCTCGAATCAAGATCGTCTAGATATAGCACGCGGAGTCGCAGTCTCACCCTCTCTGCTGACTGGTATCTTTGGAACTCAAGTGTCCTTCACTGCGATTCACTTACCCAGCGTTTCGTGCCCAAATTGAAATTCTTCTGATTTATGTTTGGCCTGCTCAATTACGTGAAAAAAATCCTGTGTGAACGATATGTTACATTATATTATTAAGAAAATGCCTCCACTGCCAGCGCCGCATAAAATAATGTCATCGGCACTAGTTTCGAAAGAGCAAAAGAAAAGAAAAATATTGAGGATTGAATTACTTTATTACAAGACATATTATTTCCCTGAAATAACTATGATTAGATTAATATTTCCGTTCAAAAATAACGCCACGGATACTTTAGGTTAGAAGTGTATGCAATCGCAAAGCGCAGCTCGGATACGATATTTTTTTGGTTATTTTTTTTGTTCTCAAAAAAATTTACTATTTAAACTTCAAATTGGAATAATAAGAAAACTATGTATCTTCGGCGGGGGGCATTGCTTATTATAATATTTATTAAACATTACTCATACATTAGGTACGTTATAATGAACGCACCTAAATCAAAATGACATATCTTTTATTAACTTTAAAATAAATGTCAAAAATTGGTTTAATGCGGACTTTTTGGCGGGAACTTGCGAAGTGACGTTGCGTTTTCATTTTATTTTCATAAAATAGTGTATTTTTTGAGTTTTATTGAATATTATCGGTGGTATTTTGTCCAATAAAGATCAATACAAGTGCACCAGTGAAGTGAAATGAAATGATTACGTGTATAGTGGCTTTTCAAGTTGTCTCAAGAAGTCCATGAAAAGTTTTAGTAGAACGGCTACCATTGTACTAAAACCTAACTGAAGATGATCAAATAAGACAAGGCTGTATGGCTCTGTAACTTTGCCTTTTTAGAAAAAACAACATTGGTTAAATGCTTGTCAAAAGCAAAGAGAATTTAAATACTACGTTTTTGTCAAAAGTACAACCTGGTTTATTTTGAGGAAATGTTTAATTTTCACAACCTGTTAAAAATACACTCGATCAGATGCCCTTTTTGTTAGTCTGCTATGGTTATATGGCAACCTATAATCAAAGCAATTTTATTTATATTATCAATAACATGTATAGAATCTCAAAGCGAGGATATAGAGAAACCCAACAATTGGAGAAGCATAGAGAAAATTGCAGAAAAATATCCTTATATCGTAGGCCTGCTGAACAGTACCAAAGACTACACATGCACAGGTACCATCATTAGCCAAACATCCATAATAACTTCAGGATTTTGTGTAAATCTTCAACCTATGTATATTGCAGTTGCAACAGCTTTAATAGGTAATAAAATGAACAGCAATCATATAATCAAAGTGAACCACACGGAACTTCACGGAGACTACATTTATGAATTTACAAAAAACGATCCTAATGTTACTTTAATTCATAGCAACATAGGTCTCGTATTTAGCGCACAACCAGTTTTGGATATATATATCATACCTGCTGAAATTGGTAACTATTATGCTCCAGAGCTTATGAAAAAAAAGTTGATAGCACTTGGTTTCGGGAAAATAAGTGATTCGTGTATAGTAACGTTGCAAAAACAAGTCTACAATCAGATGCCATGTTCTAACCCCAAGTGGTATTATTGTATTTGTGGAATTGAAAACACTGCGCTCGCCCGAACGTATATACATGAATTTGGCCAAGGAGGTCCAGTACTATTAGGAGACGAAGTTGTAGGCATAACGGCATCCCCCTGTGGTGTTCTAAGAATTAAGAATATAGGTACAAATTACAATATTTTCACCGTTATCGGACCCTATTTGCAATGGATACAGAAAGTCGGTATGAAACCTACGATACATTTCCGCGCCAGAAATAGTGGTGTTAAAGATAAAAAAAATATATTAATCGTTTGTATTTTATTATTTATTAATAAAGTGATTAATTAACATTTGCAAGTTTTTATTTTAAATTCTATTGGACGTATATTTAATTAGGTAAAACTGCCTTCCTGAAAAATGATACGCTAATGTTCGATTGAAAATTAGCACATATTACGGTGCTACTACCTATCACCTCACTGCTAAAAGGTATAAAATGAAGTTGAGTCGAAATGCAAAACAAAAATCGCAAGAAAGGAATAATAGTCAAACAGTGAACGTTTATCAGTTTCAACGTGAATAACGTTACATTAGATACCATCCTCTGTTATCAAAACATAGTACGAGATCATTGATTTTTAAAATATTTGCACAAAGTTGTTCAAGTCTCACAGTTCAAGCTCACATAAGTTGCACCACTACTACATAATTAATCGGTAAGATTTTTCAGAATTAGAGTTTTAGTAGCTAAAAAACTTTACTTTATATTTATCTAATATTACAATGTTTTTTAAAACCTATTCACGATGTAAGTGAAAAATAACTGTTAGGTGGGTACGGTAGGTAGGTAGCCTATTTTTTTTCTACATTTTTGTTCTTAAATTAGCTAGTCTATTCATAGGCTATCTATGTGTGCCAAATTTGTGCAACTAGCTTTAAATAAAACATATACCTACATGTGGGATAAGTTTGAAAAATATATTAAATAATGAAGTACACATCATGCGCTTATAAATGGATAACACATCGGACAAACTACCGCCTCAGGTTTATTGGCATACATTGCGCATACATTTTGCGATATTTCAGTGATACAGCGTGGAATTTCGTCTTTTAAGGCTTCCACAGTAGTGGGGTTTTTTCACATAAACTATGACTTTACAAAATCCTAAAGAAAAAAGTCCGATGGGCGGCTAGTCCTGATCTGTAAAACGAGAAATAACACGACCAGGAAATAACTCATGCAGTAATTCAACAGTTTCTCTGGCTGTATGTGTATGGCATGTTCCACCGTCCTGATGAAACCACATGGTGTTGAAATCCCTATTTTGCAATATTGGCACAAAAAGTTAGTTATCATTTCACGATAACGAACACTTTTCACGGTTAATGCGTCTGTGGCAGCAAAACCGAGGCGGTCATTTGTCTAATGTCTTATTCCATTCATAACCACATGATGTGTACTTCATTAATAAATAAATGTTTCAAACTTATGCCACAAGTAAATATTATGGCAATAAAAATACAAGTTTCTTGGTATTTAGGCTAAAGGTGCGCTAAGTAGATATATGTATAAGGCATAAATGATATAGCTTATGAGTAATTGTGATTATATCATAAGAAATCTTAAAAGGAAATAAAGGCTTTAGTTGAAAGTGGGAAAGATAGGTTGACCTTGAACAATCATAAATAAAAGTAGTTATTTGAAAATAACTACATTTACATACATAAATTGAAATTTTGAATTTGAATTTGAGTTATCTGGTTTCCATAGTACAAGCTCTGCTTAGTTTGGGATCAGATAGCCGTGTGTGAAAAAATGTCCCAGCATATTTATTTATTTTTAGTTTTAAATTCAAGGCTCACGTCAGTTATTTCCCCGTTAGCTATCAGTTCGTTTCGTTCCGAGTTCGTTCACACTCGTATAGTTCAGTTATTGTTATTGCACTTGTTAGGTATTGTTCGCGCAATAGCGTTTTTGCCCACGGTAGCCGGTGTGTGTAACCACATAAATATCTGGGGTCAAAGGTTAGGGTTGTTAATACATTAGGCTGTCTCTGGTTAGCTCGAGTCAGTGTATTTTTGGGGAGTGCACAACCCCATGGAAAGCTGTCGCAGCGCACTCTAACGGTGTAGGTGCAACCTCACAGCTCAGTGCTGCACGATAAGGGTAAGGGGCGAATGAACTCTAAAAGATATCTTTAGATTTAATTTACTTTTAATTTTATTTTTTGTTTATGTCAGTAGGTTTGCTTGCCTAGACATTATGTATATACCTATTTACTTCAATTTCTTGTGCAAGTAAATGTAATTCTTATGGGAAATAATATTATCACATACCAGAAATTGTAAAGTTAAGATATGGATATAGGTAGGTAAATCATTCATTTGTGCGATCTACCCAATTAAAGTAATTTGATATATTTTTTTAATGACAGCCATTGCAGCTTCATTACAAAAATGATGTAGTCTTCCATCTATCACACTACGACCTTTAACCTCATGTCGTGCTAGATAACGTTCTTCATTTGAGTTATCTCGTTATATGGACAGCGATAGTTCGCTTCTAACACGAGGTACTTCAAAATATATTTATGATATATAAAATAATACTTAATATGAATTGTGTTAAAGTGTTCATGAGAAATATGAGTCAGGCGAGGAAATTGGAGCCGCTGCAACAAGTAGGAATTATTGGAGTTCCGTTCGAGAAGGGACAGAAAAAGTATGGAGTCAGCGTAGCACCGGCGGCTATGAGAGCTGCCGGTCTTATCGAACATCTTCGGGAAATCGGTACGTAAATTATTTTTGAAAATAAAGCTACTCATAATGTGATATCATAACCTGTATACCTAAACCTCAAATTTATCCTGGACTCCAACATTCCTAGCATATCCATACTCATATCCTCATATGCGACATCAACTCTGTCACTATTCATGCCTAGAACTGGATGAAATTTCAAATTTGTAGATGGCCTCGACGTGAAAGACTATGGTGACATCGAAACGCCGTCATGCCATGAATCGGTGAAAGTGGACAACATGGCACATCTACCGCTTGTATCGGCCTGCAACCGGAATCTATCGGAGCGCGTGTCCCAGGTGCTAAGAGATGGAAGAGTGGCCGTCACCATCGGTGGTGATCATTCAATTGGCGTGGGTGAGATTCATAAATTAATTAACCTATAGGTATGTACTAAATGGATACTTTGAGATGGTATATTTTCGGAACCTATGTTGGGTATTTCATGTTGAACAACTTTCACCATGGGATTAACTCAGAAATGGCAAATAAATGTTCATTTAGTTTTCAAGATCACACGGCCTACAGTTGCATAAAAACCTACCTACGCATTTAATATCAATTACCTATTATTATTTTTAGAGGACACCACGGGCGGGTTTACAAAAGTTGTTTGGAAAGTTTCGAACGTCATTGCAGTAGCACTTAATTTGATCAAGAAGTTTTAGATGGAAGTAGCACTATGAAATACATGAATTTGTTAAAATAATTCATGTAGTTTACCGAGTAGGTACCTATCTATAGGTACATAATAATAACTATACATTGCATCACTACAATCTACTAGCCTCATAATTATTAGCCTATGAACTGGTTCTCAAATGAGTCGTCAAAAATTGTCTCAAGTTCACGCCTAGGGGTTCCAAGCTTCTTACGTCACACCCGTCTCTGCTACAACTACCTTCGCCTGACATGTGTTTACTAAAAAACATCTAGGTACTAACTAAATATACCGAAGTGATTTTCCAATAAAATAACAAAAACAAATCTTTCCTTTATCAAGGTACTGTGGATGGTCACTACAGCGTTAATGATGACATGATCTTGATCTGGGTTGACGCCCATGCGGATATAAACACCAACAAGACTTCAGAATCGGGCTCTGTGCATGGTATGCCAGTTGCACTCTTAGTAAAAGAGCTTTCGGACTATTGGCCATATCTTCCCACCATGGATTGGCAGGTACCAAAGTACGCATAAATTTCTTGTAGTACCTACCTAGGTATTTATTTTTATTTTTAGTATTTACACATTCATCGACTCAGCCCCTTGAGCCACTCTACCTACTAAATTTAAAATAGGTTTGTTAATCACCATTCCAGAGGTAAAGGATATTTAATCTTAAATAGAACACATTGTTATTTTTAGGTTTTCAATAAAAAGTCTAGGATACGTCGGCCTACGATCAGTAGATCATTACGAACGGCTAGTTATACAGAAGTACGACGTCCCCACATTTGCGATGGATGATATAGAAGAGTAAGTAATTTATATACAAATATTTATACACCTTGCTAATATTTAACTTATGGATTTTCCTTTTTCAGACACGGCATTCAAAATTCAATTAGACACATATTAAAAACATTGGATCCTGACAATTCGAAACCAATTCACGTTAGTTTCGATATCGATGCTCTAGACTCACTTGAAGCTCCCAGTACTGGTACTCCAGGTTTGTAACCGTATTTTATTGTAAAAGTATGTTTGTTTTTGTTCACGCAAACGTTTTTGCTCATGAACCGATTTTAATTTGAAATTGAGTTGAAACTTGATACACATTATGTAAATCGGTGACATGAACGACTTTTAGGGGGTAAATAAAAAAAAATAATAAATTCAGGAACCACTCGTCCTTTTCAGTTTTATTAAAAAGTTAATTATTATCAAAATCGATTCGTTAACCAGATGTTAAATTCCGAAAATCTTAAGTTATAGACATGTTATACATGTAGGTACACGGTTAGCATATGACATGTTTTTTTTTCTTTTTACAGTACGAGGTGGTCTAACACTTCGGGAAGCTATTAAATTGATGGAGATAGTCCACTCAACCGGCCGCCTCCGCGCCATCGATCTGGTAGAAATCAACCCTGCGCTCGGCAACGACTCCGACAGAAAGAAAACCATCGAAGCTGGTCTGAGTGTATTACGAGCGGCGTTAGGGTTTTCTCGACGAGGCACAGCACCTCGAGATGTAAAAGACTTGCCAGTGCAGACGCACAATGAGCACGCATGCAAGAAATAGATATGTAATATTTTCTAATTTAAGGATTTTATTAGACTAGAAGAAAAGATGATGGAACTTGAGTAATCAGCGCTACCCAGAACCACTAACAAGAAACTCCTACATCATCTTCTTTACGAACCATAACTTTTGACAGAATAATGATTTCATTATTAGTTGTTTTCCACATTTTAGTTAATAAAATTATGTATCTACCTATTCAACTTTAGTTCAAAACAGAAGTTTTTTACAATATCTGGATAGTCCCACCTACTATGTACCTACATACTACTTGTTTATCTTTAAATTTAATTACCAGTATTTTATTATCCAGTCATATAAAGTAATATTAAAAGCTTATAACAGAAAAGAGTAATTTCTTACCATCATTCAATCCCAATCCAATTTGCTACGTCAAACACGTTACTTATAGTCATTTCCATTGATTGTTTTAATGAGCGTAACGTACATACCTAAAACCAATTCAGGAATCCATTCACATAGTTTTCAATTATGTTATCTAAACACTCAAGTTGGTTGACTTTGCAATGCCAATGTATTCTCAACATGATTTTGATGTTGGTAAGTAAGTAGGTAGAAATGTTAAACGATTCAATCATTAATAAATTCTATTCCAATTTACTACTTTAGGTACTAGGGCAAGGACGCGGGAGACCCCTGCCACCTGGCTGACAACGCTACAAAAAGACCTGAAAGAGGCAAATATTTACGTGTACTTAACCGTGCTGGAATGGAAAAAAAAGGACAGGGAAGGTCCACCCCAAATAAAAATGGGAATAAGGTCTAGGTAGAAGAAGAAGCAAAACAGCACAAAGTAGTCGCTCTCTTTCAGTCGATTAGTTACCTAATAATGGATCCTCCCAAATTCGTCGATGCTTTCGTTTTCGTTTCCTGCATCATCGAAGTAAAAAAGCTAAGAGCAGTGTTTTCTCGTCGGAATCCATTATGTTACCGAGTGTATTGTACGTCGCGCACAAGGCCCTTAGGTCCAAGTTCACCGACTAGAAAACTGACCTATAAATTATAATCCGACCGTTTTCGTGTCGGTGAACATGGACCGTAGTTATTTAGACTCCTAGCACTAGTTTTTATTGTGGTTATACGAAAAACTATTATAAATCAAATTTTTCAGATATTAATTATGATCGTCATCGTAAATGCTTTAGAAGAAACCCAGAAAAATGACGACAATGCAATAAATAATATACTCGGAAAATATATTAATAAAATACCAGACATCAAATCAGAATATGTAATCAACGAAGGATTGTCAAATTTCATTACGAACTATTACAAAGGACAAATTAAAACACTACCCCTGTTCAAGATAAGTTTGAAAATTGATAGAAATCCTGTAAAAATACCTTGGGTATTGGGAGAACCTAATCAGAATGCCAGTATTAAAACCATGCAGTATTCGTACGTGGCACCAAAATCAAAAATAATAAAATCCTTATAAATTATTGCGTAGTTTTATTATTTTGAGACCATTATGATAAAACGGTTTACTACGTTTAAAATTTTATTGAATTCAACTACTTACGCAGTTATCCGATATATAATTTAAAATTATTTAAAATAATATATTTTTACATTATATATTTTTGTAAACAATCTAGTAAAAGCAACTTCTTGATTATCTCTAAATAATAAAGGAAATAAATTTAAAAATATAATATTATGTTATCATCGGAATGTAGTATGAACGTGATATTTCACATTTGCAAACAATTATGTGGTAATTATGTGGTGTGGTAAACAATGAGGTACAAATTTTATCACTGTACTATACAGAGATATCAGTTCAAAAACAACTGAAACAACAATTTGACACAGCGTGAGCGCAATAAAAACTACTATTGAAAATATCTTTTGCTATATTCAAAATTTATATTTTTCATAAAAATAACAAATTGATGTTGAACCGCTTGATTTATATTTAAATAAAACTTAACAAAGCAATATACCTACATGTCAAATTTATCTAAAGTCCTAAAAACCTTTAGAAGTTAACTTGTTGTCGGAAATGTGGTTGGAATTTGTTACATTTTAGTGACATCTTCATTTGCCACTTAGCTTGCACGCGCTTCATGAAGTGTATATCCCGGGCTTTTCTGTAATAATAAACGTGAATATAATAAAATATAAGTGTTTCGTCACTGCACTCGAATTACAGATACTTAACATGAAATAGCACAATATACCAGGAGTTTCGTCTCAATACAAGGGAAGCTCCGCTTTTATATATCCACTAGATTTCCCCCGCAGTCTGACTCGCGATACCCTATAGGATACCCCCTACCCCCTTAGGATTTTTTTGTAAATTCTTAAGATGTCTTAGTGGATGTTAACACTTCTCAAGGAACATACCCTCCAAGTTTCATATCTCTAAAATCAGCCTTAATGGCTGTGCGTTGATGTGTCAGTCAGTGATCAATCAAGGTCTTTGAATTTTATACAGATATAGATCTGTCCGATATGATGCATGTCTAATAAGTAAATAAAAATATAATAAAGGAGCAAAATGACGATACTGTTCCAATTCCAATTTCTTATTTATGGCTCCATCGAGTGACCGATGACTCTGTCATCTGACGATACTGTTAATAATGGATGTTTAATTAGACCATCAAGCAGGCAGCCATTCTTGTGAATTTCCTTTAACATTATGATACACTTACTTAGCTGCAGCTGCTTGCTCCTTCGGTGCCCATCCCAGAGCTCTGTACGCTCCGAGCAGCCTGTGCAGTTTCCGATCAGATTTCTTCACTAAAACTTGATTGCTCTGGGTCAAGTTCTGTTTATAATAACTGAAATAAAAACAATAAAATTGTCGTTTAAAAAATATTTAATAAAATTTTCATATAGAATCGAATTCATGAATTTCAAAGTTGAAAGTTGTTTTCTAAACTAGTAAATTCTTAATGAGTGCCTTTTTAATCGTTGATTCCTATTTCACAGACACAAGAATAGTTTGACGAAGTGAGAGAACCGACAAAACGCAATATATATTTTTTGTTGTTATAGTAATTTAACTAAGTACTGCACGGTATGTAAGTAGGACCAGTAGCGGCGTTAGGGTAGGGCGCGGTTGGGCGACAGCCCAGGGCCCAGATGTCAATGGGCGCATTTTATTTACGTCCTACAAGCGAGTCCAATTTTTCCAACAAAATGGCTATGATGCCAACCTTCTTATTAACTTCGTTACCTAGATACATCCTTTTTCCACATATCCAAAAACAACAATTTAGCTTGATTGACCCCCCCCCCAGTCAATGGTAAAGCTAAAACCGGTTCTGGGTAGCACATAATGCATACCATTTTAGATGGTTTGTTTTGCTGAGAAGACCATAAAAGAACATTCATCTGAACATACTATATTACTTTGAGTTATGTTATTACTAGCTTTCCGTCCCGCGGTTTCTCCTGCGTTCCCGAGGCATCTTATGTTCCCAAGGGACAAAAAGTAGCCTATTTATTTTGTGTGTCAGCTACCTCCATACCAAATTTCAATGAAAATTGGTCAGCCATTTGAACGTGAAGAAGTAACATCCATACTCAGTAGTAACACAAACTTTCGTATTTATAGTTATTAGGATTTTGATGTCTTAAATAATAAATAAACAGGATATAAAATCATGTTTACCGCATCAGAGAACGATGACCAATAACAATACCCGAGGGTAGCACCAGCTGAAAGTCATCTCCATCCAATTTTGCAGGACCTTCTACATCTTCATCAACATCCATATTGACATCACTTTCCTCATGGTCAGGATAAGAAGCACTTAAAAAAAGATTTAAAAAGATTATAATGTTGAAATAAAGTTGTCCGGTACCATAATTTCGATGCTTGCAACACCAACACGCTTTTATCTATCTTTTCTTTTATGTATTCTATGTGGGGACAATATATAGGCCTGCAAGGACGTCCCGCTTATGTATGATGTAACTATTATACTATCTGTAATCAATCTAAGTATTATATTCTAACAAACAACAAACTCACTATTGCATTTACTTATGAAAGTAGTAGGAAAGTCACTTTTCCTACTACTAGTTACTCTGATCACAAGTGTAAAATTTTTGACTGACTCAGACCGGATTATGTTTTATTTAATAATATTATGTACCTGTAGTCATAATAATCAGCATACTCTGCTAAAGCAAGACCTTCATGTAACATCTTGCAATGCCCCTTGTCAATCATATGACCACGGGCCGCTTCCATTGAGTAAAATGTCCGGCCAGTCTCATTACACCAGAGGCACATGAATCCTTGTGATATCTGATAAAAGAAATATAATAATATCAAAAAAATTGTTACAAAACATACAAGACAAAATAAGGTATTGATGGAATCATAGACTTTGTTGACATTGGCAATGATTACAGCACATTCAGTTTTCAAAAAAATAAAGTGAGTAAAATTGAGGAGTGGAAGTTAGTCAAGTATGCATCCGACTAATATTATACATAAATGTCAATGTTTAGATATTAGGATGTTTCTGATTCAATCACCTGTCAATGACTGAACAGATTTGGTTGAAACTTGGAACATAGACAAATCTTACCCTGGAAAAGCATTTAGGCTACTTTTTATCCTTGGAGCATCTATTTTTTAATAAAATAAAAAACTATTGATCTAATGTATGATATCTGATGCTGGAAAAGTTCCCAACTCACCTTTTCACCTAAATACAAAAGTAATCCCTCAAGATTTATACAAAACTCAACATCTGGGATGAAGAAGGAGTGCACCTCTGACATATGCTTAACATTTTTCAGCATAGTCTTGCTGTGGTGGCCGCAGAATAAGCAATCCCGTGGTTTAATAAGTGAGTCACTCCCATTAATACGGCACTCATCCCATTCGTCAGAATCAAGCTAGTAACAAAATATAAAAGTATTTTTTATAAGCAAGGTCAAATATGTGATGAAAGAGATAGTTATGGTGTGGTTAGCTTGGTAAGATACTATTCCTATCACACTGCAGGTTGTTGGTTTGATTTCCACCCAGGATGAACATTTGTGTGCATAAATATATATATATTTTTTTTTTGAAAGGACTAAAGTTGGTAGCCTCTGATGGCTGCGACAATCTTACCGGACAAATCGGCGAGCGCAGAGCTCTCAGCCGGGTAATATTTAGGTAACAACGCCTAAGGGCACCCCCGAATGGGGTACGAACCTCGGCTCAGGGCGTTACCGGGGGAGGGGGAGGACTTTGTACAAGTTACGACTAATTGGGGGCGGTCGGATTACTAATGGCAGCTCGGGCCGCTTGAACGGGACGAGACTGAGAGGGACGTCGCGGCGCGGCGGTCCTCGCCGTCGAGGACGGTAGCGTGATCGGTTGTGTGTAGTGTGTTGTGTACTTTTACGAGCTTCGTTAGATTCGATCTGAGCTAATGTAATAGGGTCATCCGGCTGGCTGAGAGCTTGCCTTGATCTATGGATACAGAGTATACGGGAGGGCGTGTAGGTTGCGGCTTTCACTATAAGAGGGTTGCGGTGATTAACAGCGGTATTGAAAAATCTGCGTGAGGTGCGTTTTATAAATTGTTTTATCGTGGGGAGACCTAAGTCAATGTGGAGATTTTCATTACGCATGTACCACGGGGCCCCCGTGGGCTTGTGCATGAAGCGATTTTGTATAACCTGAAGGCTATGGATCTGTGCAGGAGCTGCATGTGTGAACACATTACCAGCATAGGTCATGATGGGGCGGATACATGTGGTATACAGGGTGAATTTTTTAAGTGTCTTTAAAATTGTCTTACAGGGAATCGTACTCATTAATTTTTAAAGAAAAAAACACAGCCTGTATTATTGCTCCATCTCATAGTGTCACTTATAATGATCAATTTCTGCGAAGTAATTTTATATGACAAAATAAAGGAAAGGTAAAATTTTTAAGAAAATACTGTTTACTTTTAAAGAAGTAGGTACATACTCGTACCTACCATAATACATTTTTCAAAATAACACCAATTGTCTAAAATACATAACCTTATGATAAAGACCGCACTAAATGTTTCAGGCTTTGAGTGTGCTTATGTATTGAAAACAATGGACATCATTTCGAACATTTGATTAGTAAAGTTTAATAAACATAACAAAAATAAGCTAGTTTTCGTAAGAAAAATATTTTTCCATTAATTTTCGATACAACATTACTTCCAAGAAATTGATCATTATAAGCGACACTATGAGATGGAGCAATAATACAGGCTGTGTTTTTTTTTTCAATATCAATGAGTTAGATTCCCGGCAAAGCAAATTTTTTTTTTTTAAATAAAGTATACAGATTTAGTTTTTATCAAAATCGGCCCCAAGACTCCTTTCAGCATTTTTCACTATTCCTTATACTTTAGGATTTGGTCTACCACACCCACTAAAAAAAATTCGCTGTGTATAGTCTAACCTTGCTTTTAAGGGCAAGTTTAGATTTACGATTTAATAAAAAGTGGAGGCGCCCTAAAAACAAAGGCGGCGAGCGCGCGGACCGCTTTAATGTGGACATCAAAGGTCAAACGATAAATATTATTATTATTTTTTACAATGTATAGACCTGTGTTTGACCACAATCTCACCATGGTCAGTGATGATATGGCTGTTGGTGGTAAGCACACAAAGCCTAAGGAACTGGCTCTCAAGTGTAGTTAGAAAAACATAAGATACCTCGGTAACGAGGGTGAAATCGCGGGGCGGAAGTTAGTCTACAAATTTATTAACATATCAAAAACAAAAGTTTATTTCTAAATTCCTTTTCAACTCTAACATTGTGGTCTTTATCTTTAAGCACCGATACCTAATGCTCGTTGACCTTCAATGGAGGAAGTGCCTTCGGGCTGTGTATCGATATTCCATTTCATACTGTGTTGTTGTAAAGCTGTGAGAAAAAACGTTACATAAAGGTTGTATAAAAGTAGCAGAAATCTCCAGTTATATAGCAGCAATTTATATAGCCTTCGCGCAGACTTTTGATGTTATAACTTTTCAGACGAATTGTTGTGTAACTTTTTAGGGAGTTGTAATGAACTTACGTATTATTATGTGACCAATAATGTTTGTTTATTTATTAATCTATACTAATAATAAAGCTGAAGAAATTGTTTGTTTGTTTGAACGCGCTAATCTCTGGTGTTACTGGTCCGATTCATTTTTTATTAGTTATATATTGAAGGTTATAGGCTACTTTCAATCCCAGGAACGCGAGTGAAGCCACGTGGTATAGCTAATACAATAAATTAACTTTATCGCCGGACGATATTTATGATGATAAGAGCTATTTAAATTTATCTTTCTTAGGAGTCGATTATTCGATACCTATCACACAATAGTTTGCAGAATCTTTTTTTTTAATTTTCTAATTTACCCCCACCAGAAGTAGCCATGTTTAAAATTCAGTGATTTTCAAATCCTGATTTGCTAAAGATTCTGGATGCACAACAGTTGAAATATTTCCTATGCAGTAGTAGTATTACATACAAATACAATATGTATGTGTAAATTAACAAAATACACTATGTTAACCAAGACAATGCTTTGACAGCCCATATCTATACCCAAGCCAATAAAAGACTTGTCTAAATAGCAAGACAAACCACCCATTTCAAAATAACCATCATAGCAAGCCACTAGTTTTCAAGCATATATTAAATACCTCTTCAATTTCTGAGTCGGTCTCTATATCTTCATCATGAGAGTCATTTGCGTTAATAACCACAAATTTTGCAGGTTGTTGAGGTATACTACTCGTGGCACCTGCTGGCTCAACTTTTACAAAGCTATCGTTGTCAGAATTCCCACTGTGTTCTTCTTTCTCCACATAGTTTTCCTCTGCAAGTTTATGCTTCTTACTATTCAAATGATTAGTGAAAGCGTTCTTTGTATTAAACAACTTTGAGCAATATTTGCAGTATTGGGATTCATTTTTATTTTGATTTAGGGTTGACTCTCTGTGTTCCTTAGCGCGAAGCTCGAACTCCTCGAGTGTCACTGGTGATATATCAGCAACTTTCCGCTTCAAATTGTACCTGTGCCAATCCATTTTGTAATGTTCACGCTGTAATTCAGCTGTTTTGAACATCACCTGACATGTTATACACGTGAACGAGTCTGGCATTTTTACCTATTGATTATATTCACTACCAATATCTAAATATCACAGCTGAATGAACACTGCAATTAAGTTTGTAATGAAAACGTGTTTTATCAAAATTTTATATTTGCGAAATGCAAATGTGTTCCTTCCAAATGAAATTCAAACTTCAAAAGAAATAGAGATGTGCCGAGTCAGACTGACTCGAATACCTAGCAGGTACTCACGTACTCGAGTATATAAAATACTGTATTCGGATCCACAATATACATATTATAAAGTTAAAAATTTCAATTGATAATTGTTAAAGTTGATAGTTGTTAGCTGTAATATGCCATGCCCGGGCCATGCCATACATAATTACCAAATGATGATTATTATTATGATTTAATTACTGATTATACAATAATCTGCTGTGATTATTTACATTGTACAAGCGTTCATACACGATTTGTGATGAAATATTAGAATTTGTCGTCAAAAGCAATCTACAAAGTTCGATTCAAAAAGTACTCGAATCCACTGAAGTATTCGAATACTCGTGCCAGTACTCGAATACCTGTCCGAGTCTTCAGACTCGAATCCTTTTTTTAACGAATACCAAAATATTCGAATACCAAAAATATCCGACTCGGCACATCACTAAAAAGAACCACAGATCAATGCAAAGTTAAAGAGAATAAAGGGTAAAGTGATCTGTCAGGTAATCAATCACTCACACGGGTCGCAACGCAACTAGTCGCAAGTCGCGATACATAAATTTGAAAGTCGCAATGTTCTTGGTGGAAACCGTAGCGGATAGCGTGTAGACAGGATACACAGACTCGATACACGACAAGAAACGAGACAGGAGCGTTACCATTTTTTTGTTTCGCATCGAATGTCGGATTTATTCAAAATATTACAGTTACTGATACCTAGTATATTATTTATTCTATGCTAATACTAACACGATGATTTATGATTTTATGATCGGTACTCTTACGAAAACTTGTATCCATCATCATCATCATCATCATATCAGCCGATAGACGTCCACAGCTGGACAAAGGCCTCCTCCATTAGTATCCATAGTCCGGTGTTTTTTAGAAAAATACTGTCCCTAAAAATCTCCTTAAATTACAGAAAAAATCGGTAGAATTTATTTAATACAAATGAAAATGATAAAGAAATAGCGTACAGAAATTTTAAAATTATATTTTTATAGCTTTTAGCGTTTTAAATATTTAATTTAATTTATAAAATATCGGAGGACTTAAAAGATTGCCTCCTTGCAACAAAGGTGATGCCTTGCTATCCAACGATTACGAAGCAATCCGGCTAACCTTCTGGGCAGTCTGTAATTCGTTTTAGGTTGTGTTTATATTTTCTTGTAATCATTATTATGTTACATTTTAATAATTTAATTCTCCTTGCAATCCAAAAAAAATATTTATGTAGTATTAGACTAGACAGGACATGAATCGTATTTAAATGAAATAGCGATACTTTAATATCGGGGCTACAAACCTATTACCGTTTCCCTAATTTCGTTAGAATTCACAGCATATTTATAAGAGTTTGAATATCTAAATAAATAAAAAAATACGGATATATGCGTGTCTGACTAGCGCAACACGGGTTCCGTAAAGATAATTTCCTATGTTACTTTAAATACTTCTTGTAGGTTTTCCTGTAATTTTTAGATAGGTATCTAGGTAGTAGGTTGGTAGGTAGGTAACTAGGTAGGTGTATAGATAGCTAGGCAGTAAGTGTAGGTAGATAGTTTTAAAACTCAAAAGATTTTAATGACAATCATGTCAGATAGTATCGTAATCAATTAGTTTTGTGCTAAATACTACTATTTATAGTACGAGTGATTTGGGGGCCGTCGATAGTATCGCGATACTCGATCGATTGTCCGGCAACACTACTGTGACATACAGACGGACATGGGGAAACTTTAAAAGTAAACCTTGTGGACTCGGAACCCTAAAACTATATTATGCAAGGAAG
The DNA here is from genome assembly GCA_963555595.1 of Tethea ocularis. Lineage (NCBI taxonomy): Eukaryota > Metazoa > Arthropoda > Insecta > Lepidoptera > Drepanidae > Tethea > Tethea ocularis. The sequence continues at coordinate 7,955,141 of OY741960.1, read as the reverse complement.
GAAAGTTTTTTTTTTTAAATTAACAATGTAATATTAAAAATAAAATAACCAACCAAAACAAAAAGTTTTGGAACTGCACTAGGGATAAGAAAAGTAGCATTTTTAGTTCGCCTAAACCAATGGGAAAACCATTGGTGTCGTGAACAGACACGCGTAGGTGCCGTTGGCTAGGGATGTGACTTTCAACATAAACAATCGATTTTTTATTAATCGATTATTTGCAATATTAAAATCGATTATTAAAAGGGGAAAATATAGTTTTTTTTATAAATCGATTATTTATTCACATCCCTACCGTTGGCTGCCAATCAGATCGACCGGTGGCAGCGATCCAACGAATACGAACTGTTGGATCTTTAGGGAATCTGTAAACTGAGACACAGACAAAGAGTAGATTATTACGGGGGTGAAATGTCTGTAACTTGTAAATTCTAAAATAAAATAAATAGAGTAAGATTCCTCAAGAAAAATACGAACAAATTCGGGTAATTTTTTTTTAATTTATTGGTATCCCTGTAACGATATTATATATTTTCGAAATTGTAATTTTAACTAATTAGAAGCTAAAAAGTTCGTAAAAGCATAAATTGTATTGTAGCATTAAATAAACTCCTAATATCAACAAAATACTTACCGCTGAAAGGTTGTTTCCTCTTTCCGTACATTGTCGCTTTTACAGCTAATAATATAACAATGTTTTACGTGTATAGTGGCTTTTTAAGTTGTCTCAAGAAGTCCACGAAAAGTTTTAGTAGAACGGCTACCATTACCATTGTATGTATGTACTAAAAAAACCTAAATGATGATCAAATAAGGCTTTATGGCTCTGTACCTTTGCCTACCTTTTGGCGAACGTAATAAACAACGACAATTTGTAACTGTCCTGTCATTACGTCAAAGTTAAAAGTTTTAATAAATATTAATTAAAATAAATAAATACTACGTTAACAACAAAGACAATCGGAGTAAAATTTTATTGTTCTGTGACTACAATGCTTGAAGCTGAAGAAGTTGATGATGATTATTTTACTCCCTTAACAAGGTTATTAAAGTATAAGCTTCCTGTTGGATGCCAATTCACTAGGCAAACCTTATAATTTATCTATTAAATGAGTTAGTGTAGAGTGAGCATATTTAAAATTTAGGTACCTATCTTCGGAAAACTAACAGCTATTTACAAAGTTATTTTGATGCAAAACAGTGAATTTTAAAAATAGAATTTTACAAATATTCACCTATGAGAGCCCCCAATTAGTCGTAACTCGTACAAAGTCCTCCCCTTCCCCCGGTAACGCCCTGAGCCGAGGTTCGTACCCCACTCGGGGGTGCCCTCAGGCGTTGTTACCTAAATGTTACCCGGCTGAGAGCTCTCTGCGCTCGCCGATTGTCCGGTAAGGTTGGAGCAGCCATCAGAGGCTACCAACTTTAGTCCTAAAAAAAAAAAAAAAAAAAAAAAAAAAAAAAAAAAAAAAATCACCTATGAGTTTGAATAGGTACCTATCTCCAGTGAATTGTATAATTATTGTGATAATGAAATTTGTTGTGAAATTTGCAGCACTTCATTAGCAAATATCTTTGGGAACCCTCAACTTGTAGGAACACAGAATGAGTCTTTAAAATACACCCCACCAAAGCCACAGGATGTTGCACTTCAACCTGAAGAATCAAAGGCTACTCAATGCCTCTTTGCAAGTGCTCTTATTGCATATGAATGGTGAGTTAGTGAACATTGAAATGTAAAAAATATTTGTGAGTTAGAGGGACTTATTGTAATGTAATGTAAATATTGAGAGTTAATTATTAAATTGCTAGTAACTATATTATTTATTTCTAGGTTCAACAATACCTATGCAGCAAGAGGTAAACTAGGCTTTGCCATAATAAAAATTCTGAAAACTGGTTTATGCAATATTGTACTATATGACTCAAATAAAACAACCCTATCATGTGCTTTAATTTCACCAAAATTGGAGATAACTGTAAATGAGACTTCCTTTATTTCATATTATGACAGCTCCCAGAAATATTGGTGTGTCTATGCCACAGCACAAGAAATAAATAAAATTGATGAGCTACTAAAAACATTGTGTGCTAATGTAAAGTACTCTTCAAACCGGGATAAAGGTCCTCCAGAGCCAAGTACACTGGGACACATAGTCAGCTCTTCTATCGAACATGATGATACAGTAAATAAAGAAAGTGATACAGATTCATCAATTAATAGGAGAACAAAAATCTCAATCCTAAACAGAATGGCAAGCATGGGTCATTCAGTTTTACCAATTCATACAAAATTGGCTGATAAAACAAGTGATTCATCTGACACTAATGATTCTAATCACCATATAAAAGCAGTGAGACATAAAACAGCTAAAAGTATTGTTAAAAGAGATAGAAATACTCTTGAAAAAGATATTACTGAAACCAATACTTTATATGATCATCATCAGACTGCTGTGGTAATAAAAAGAGAACAATCTACGGAAAAATCTCCACTTTATACCTATGTTAATGGACAATTAGTACCTGTTACTCAAACTAACATACTATCAAATTCAAACATTAGTAATAGTAGTGATATGAACATATTTTTTACTGAACAAAGAATTATTAACAGTGAGTTGAGAATTAACATGAATAGAATGTCTGATAAAGTAGATGTGGTGTTGAATAAAATGCATGACTTGGAAACAAAAGATAAAAGTGGTACGCCAGACTTTCAAATTCAAATATTACAGAAGTTATTATGTGAATATGAAAATAAACTCAAAATTTATGAAGACTTGTTGAAATCAAATGGCATTACAGACATAAAATTCACTTCAAATCCTACATCATTAGGAGTAAATCAGACCAGTGAAATTGAGTGTTTACAAAACAAAATCATTGAACTTGAACAAATTAATAAAGATAATTGTAGTGAAATATCAAAACTTCAAGATGAAATAATATTTTCAAAAAGAAAATTTGATGATGAAATTCATAATAAAATGGTTGAAGTGAATGAATTGACAAACAAAATTACTGTCCTTGAAGATAATTTGAATATAAAAGATGAGGAACTACTAAAAATTACAAAGGAGTTGGAAATAATAAACGGCAACTTTGAGAGCAAAGTTAAGAATATAATGAATGACACATTCCGAGCTTTATCCACGAATTTCGAAAATAATGAAGATTATGCAGGCAATACAATAAAAACTGTAATAGCAGCTGTTATTAAAAAAGTTACAGTTGACTCGCTTAGTGAATAAATATAATTATTTCAATATTTTACAACTGATGTTTGTTTGTCAATTACTAAAGCATTTTTATTGTAGGGTGCTATAACTGAATTTATATTATAGTGTCATAAATGTTCTAAGCTAAATATTATCTAATACTGTATGATGTTTTATAATTTGTAAATAATTTACCCTATAAATAGCTAAGATATAAACTTGTTACAGAAAATAGTTTTGTATTACAGTACATACTGATGAAAATTATATTTATTGAGTATTATTTTAATAATGGATGTATTTGTACGGTTGTCTGTTTTTAATAGTTCTGTAGCTAATATATATAACATCATAATATAGCTAACATCATTTCAAACCACCTCATTTTAACATGGCTGGATACTTCATTACTTCTCCATATAGGTACTGCCTTCATTCTTATGCCCGACCTAGAGTGTTTTTCAATATTTTAGTATGCGACTCATATAACAAAGTACTCTGTGTGAGCGACCCCTTTTAAAATTCTACACTGAAAATAAAAAAACCGGACAAGTGCGCATCGAGGGTTCCGTGATTTCCTATGCTGCTCTAAATACCATAGACTGCAATCTATAGGTAAAGAACTATTTACTGAATTTTTTTCAAAATTTTTGGTCAAGTAGTAGTAGGGGGAATGGCCAATTTTCACTAGTTTCTTAAATGACTTAAAAACTATTTTTCTTAAAATTATAAGAAAAATATATTTGACATCCTCATAACGAGCCCTTTCATTTGATGTGTCACACAATATAGTTTGCAAAATTTTATTTTAATTTTCTAACTCGTTCCCAAAAGTAGCCCCCAAGTTTGAAATTGCACGTCCGTTTTTGGGTCACCGATTTACATTTGTATGTACCAAATTTCAAACCAATCCAGTCAAATATTTTCGGACAGACAGACGCACGAGTGATCCTCTAAGGGTTTCGTTTTTTTCGAGTTCTTCTGGAACCCTAAAAACATAATTTTCACGAAGCATATTTTTATTGGCTGCATTCCGAATCATACTCAGCATAGTAGTAAGTTAAGATAAGTAGTTTGTGAATCATACTAATATTTAATATCAAAGAACTACTATGCGGGTTGTCTGGTCAAAGATACTACGTACCGTAGTAACGATAGGGATAAACAATACCACACGGCACACCACCAAACACACCACTCTTTCTTCGATGCTAGTACTCGAAAGTAGTATCGATATCATTTTAAAATATCGATATGAGTACTCATTCAATTTTTTAAAACATTATAAATTCATAATAATGCCGGATATGCATAATGTAACAGGAAAACAAAATGAAAAATAGTAGTTTATGATACTGTTGCATAATAGGGGTTATTAACTACGAGTGTGAGTTTAAGTACCGAGCCGTAGGCGAGGTTCTTAATAGTATCACACGAGTTTTTAATACCTAATTAAGTGCAGTATCATACAGTACTTTATCTAAACTCATATAAATAATGTCATTTAAAAAACTTGAATTTCTACCAACTTTGCAAAAAAAAAATTGCTATTTTTGTGACATTTTTGGTCAAAATGATATGTGTAAGCAAAAACAATAAAATATACAGACACAATAATCATAGGCTGCATTCCGAATGATGATGATATCGATAATTATCGATGTGAGCGCGCTAAAACGCGTACCGAATCACTTTTAGCGCGATAACGAAGCCTCGCGAAACGTCATCGGTGACGTCATTACATGCGCCATATTGCGATTACGACGACCATGGTCCAAACGTTATCGCCGTGAGCGTGGATGTCAAAAGTGACACTTGTGTTGTGTTTTTGTTTTGACAAAGGTTTTTATGTGAGAATAACAAATAAAAATACACTGTATTCAAGTTAGGGAGTTTAATAATTGAAGTTAGGGAGTCCCAACGCGTTGATCATTAATTTTTTAATCCCTTTTTCGATTGTTTTAGTTCTAAATACTGTCAGCGCGTTCACAAGCGTTCCGAATCATTGACAGTTCACGGCTCTTATAGATGTGATATTCGTATCGGAACGCAAATTATCGATGTGAGCGCTAAGATCGATTATGGCATGTTTCGGAATGTACCCATATACTTAATCAAATCCGTGTTGCCAACTCCCAAAAATTCTTACCTCTAAAGTTCAAGTTACAAAATTTGTGACATTGTCATCGTCAAATTGAATTGATACTGATTGATTATACTATTGATAGGTCCAAAGTGTACTTTAATAGAAAAAAAGTTATTTTATAGCATTATCTTGGGAACAACAACTGTACTAAAATGAATCATTATACACGGGTGTGCCTAAAGTGGCTCATTAAAGTACTGATTTTGATTTCATAATAAGAACATTACGATATGAGAGTAGATAAAAGTAGTTATTCAATGCTTTGACAAACATTATATTAAATTTAACCAAAAAAATCTTAAGTAGCCACCCAAGAACTGCAACTTGTCCAAATGTTTGCTTATAAGTCTGTTTTTGGAAAATAGAAGTAATGCGAACACACTAAACTAGTCTGTTTTATCCTGAGAATAAATACACCATTAGACATCATGCATAGATTCCTTTATATTCCGCCATTTAGCTGACTTCAATTTGACATCCGACGTCAGACCCCAAAAAACACGTAAATTATAAAAAAAAATATTGCTGCAAAAATGTAACATTTCAGGAAACGAAACACAACTCACGACTCAAGTCAATGGCCCTGGCAACACTGATAAGTTGTTTGTCTTGCTTGATTTGATTGATTGCAAAGTTATAGATAATTTATTTACGAAACTTACGTCTGAATTGGTTGATGATGAAAATAGCAAATAAAATATCATGGATAATTTAAATAACTCATTAGAACAGTATAATAATCAGGTATTACCCGTATTACATTATTAATTTGCAAGTTACCTTACTTACCAATACTGTCATTATTTCAATTTAGTAATTCCTCCTTTCTTCAGTCATGTGTTTTTTAATGTATACTTAATTTATATTAAAATCGCTACAGCTCTTATTGGTCCGTGAAGCACTGAATACAGCCACCGATGATAAAGAACGAGAGCCTCTACTAGAACTGCAGTCAGAATTACAACAATTAATTCAGCTAACTCAGGAAAGCTTGGATACTGTATCTGTCTCGTCTAAAGGCCCTAAAGTTAAGAACGACGACGCTGAAGTACAGAAAGATGAAAATAATGATTTGGATGATGAGTATGCCCTTTTCATGGTGAGAATAAAAACCTTTTTAGGGTTCCGTATCTCAAAACGATAAAACAAAGGATCATTTGGGTGTTTGTCTGTCTGTCTGTCCATGTGTCAGGACCCTTTTTCTCAGGAATGCAACAATAATGTTGGAATTAATAATCAAATTCAATGGTCTCTAGGTCAAAATCAAGCTTACAAGTGAGCAAATAATAAAGTATGGTCATTTATAAATAAATAAATAACCTGGGTCATATATGTTGAATATTTTCCAAGTAAATCAAGTGCTGCTTTGACACGTCAAAATATATGCCATAATTATATTTGGTCTTAAATATATCCAAGATTTGAAACAAAATAGGTACCTTTAAAACATCACACTTCCATTCTCAGTTTTAGTGTATTCCTAACTGGTGGTAGAGTCTATCGTAATAATTGTTGCTATCAACATTCATAAGTGCCTTATCAGGGCCTAAACCAACACCTAAACTGAATAAATGAGATTTGAGTTTGATTTTTCTCTTTAAATCAATTGTTTTAATTTAAATTGTTCAACCATCCTTGGGCTTGTAATGATGATATTAAATCAAAAAATCACATGTGGTCAAATACTGAAAATACTTATGCAGCTTATTTTAGTTTATGGCCTTCAGTCTTTTTCTACTAAATCTTGGTGGTTACAAACAATTGTAATTTTTAGCCTGTATAAGTTAGCAATGATTTTAGTGAGTCACTTAGACAATGTTATGTCATGGAAAAAAAGTGGTTGTTTACTGAAGTTTATTGCACTTGTTTGCTACCCCGCTAGTATAAAACTAAAACCTTTTTGCCTAAATTACAGCAAGAAATGGCCAAAACAGGGGCTTATGAAAATAATAAAGATAAACCAGAATCATTAAAAGAAAATAGTCAAAATGAAGGAGATGATAGTGACATAGAGGTAAATGCAAATTTACTTGATAATATTCTTGACAATTTTTCTAGCTCAAGAAAGATCTAATCTGGATCAAGAAAAAACTATTGATACATGAAATAATGTTCTACATGTATCTGGTGTGTCCTCCCCTTTTCTGGATACCTTAATTCTTGAACCCTGGAAGGCGTACTTTCATACATAAGATGGCATACCGCTTCTTGCCGAATTTGTTCTCAGCTTATTTTTATTTATTTTCAGGATGAACTCTCCTCTCTCTTGGGTATGAAATGTGCTGTATATCACATACATAAATGGGGTGGCCAGCCATCTTTACATAATGCTATGGTCAGTGCTATTGTGCCTCGACAGGATGAGGATCAGTTCAAAGATCTCCAGGTCTGTTTTTAGTCATATTATCATATCTATACATATAATGAAATAAAATACATAAGTATAATAAAACATTAAAATCTGGTGTGTCTGTCTGTACATAGAAGAAAAGTAATAAAAATCGAAAGGGGTTAATTAAAGAAGAGTAATAATTAGAACAGAAACCAGTGATTTTTTAAATTCTTTTCTTTGTCTGTCTGTTTGTTTGATCATGCACATCTTCAGAACTACTGAGACGAATTTTTACGTAGTTTTCACAGTTTGGCAGATATTAATTTGGAGCACAATATAGGCTTAGTTTAATTAAAATCATTCTTTTTAAAAACGTTTTACTAACTATTTGACAAGCCAGTCGGCGCAGTTGGTTAAGACACCACCTGTAGCGCCGCTGGTCGTGGGTTCGATTCCCATCCAGGACACATTTGTGTGCATGAACATGTCTGTTTGTATTTATCTATATAAGTATGTATTTACAAAAAAAAAGTAGTATATCAGATCTGGTTTCCATAGTACAAGCTCTGCTTAGTTTGGGATCAGATAACCATGTGTGAAGAATGTCCCAGGATATTTATTTATTATTATTATTTATTTATTGTGTGACCCATCAAATTTTTAAATAAATAGTTTTGAAGTTATTTAAGAAAATACAAAAAATAAATTTCTCAATAATGAAACTGGCAGAATTGCCGAGGAGTCTATTACAGTCTATGATTACAGCAGTGCAATTTTTTTTAATAAATCAATTGATTGTAGGTAAGAGTATTATTTACACATCCTACACACGCCGAAATGCTGCCCTGCCCATATTTCCTTGATGGCGAATGCAGATTTAATGATGAACAATGTAGGTGAGTTTTGTATAACTTCAATATAACATAATATTTTAATGTTTCAAAGTATGTGTGCATGTATCCAGGGTTTATTTTTACAGGTACTCACATGGAGCAATAGTACCTGTTCGGTACAATTGCGTAATTTCGTCACTAGATGGCGTTACTTGTATTTTAAATCGCGCTATAATTATTCTCTTGCCATAACATATATAGGTGAAAATTATTTTTGTTAAATTAGTCTTCCTCAATACAGTGTTCTTTGATATCTCGTTGTTTTATTTTTGGGACCTTACGTACGGCAAGAGTTCGGGAGTTGCCATATGGTCCTTCGGTCACGGATTATTCTTAGGTGAAGTGAACAGTCAGTAGTGTACCATAGTGAACAAGTGAACAATAGTGAACCATAATGAACGGAGTGAACCTTACTGATATTTAAGTGAGTGTCACAGTGCAAAGTGATTTAGTGCTTTTTATGGGATGTTTGGATTGTTTGGACTTTGGTAAATTGCGTGAGTAATTTGAACTTTAATACTCAGTGTTTGGAACTTATAGAAAAAAGACTTAGAATATTTTCAAGTGAAAAGTTAACTTCAATAATTACTTAGAAAATTTCAAACATCCTGGACTTTAAAAACTCACTTCAAATAGAAAATTAATTTGTGAATTTGGACTTATAAATATTTCTACATAGTAAAAGAATATAATATTTGGGACTTATAAAACTTTTGTGTTCAACAAACTTTAGAGGCTTTTGGATAATTCATTAATATACTAGTGTAATTTAAATAAAAACATTATGTCGGATAAAAAGGAAAAGATAAATCAATTGATTAGCATCCAAGAAGAAAAACATGACCAAATTCACAAAGGCAAAAAGAATTACCACAAAACTCCTAAGCAAAGGATTACCATAAGCTATTTAGAGACACGTTTAGACAGCTTGGAAACAACATGGCAAACATTTAAAACTGGCCATGATCAACTAATAGCATTGGTGATACGAAAGGATAGAGACAATCACAAATACTTTGAAGATGATATGTACAACGAATGCGAAGAAATATACATAGAATACAAAAGTGAACTGAAAGATAAAATACAAGAACTTACACCTAAGAATGAGCTACAATCAGCTGAAAAACAACAAACACAATGCAAACCTACCGAAACTAACTTGCCTACAATAAAAATACCTATATTTTCTGGCAAATACACGGATTGGACGTCATTTCATGATTTATTTAATTCATTGATACATACAAAGAAAAATCTAGACGACGTACAGAAATTACATTACCTTAAAGCATCTGTAACGGGTGAGGCTGAACAATTAATCAAAAGTATCTCTGTAACGAGTCAAAATTATGAACTAGCCTGGACAACCCTCAAAAATAGATACAATAATAAACGTTACATATCTAATTGTATATTCAAGAAACTTTTCAATTTGAGAAATATAACATCCGAATCTGCTGTCAATATAAGACAATTAATTGATACTACAGTGGAGTGTTTGAACTCACTAAAAAATCTCGGACAACCGACAGACTCGTGGGATGCCATTGTAATCTACATGACGGTATCTAAACTAGATTCTGAGAGTCACCGACTGTGGGAACAGCACATTTCATCAGATCAAGAATTTCCAACTTTTAGTAATTTCAAACAATTCCTTGAAACAAGATTCCGTTCATTAGAAATGATAGAACAAAGTACAAAAACATTAAAGCCACGGTCATATCATACCGCATTAGATTCAAATACAATAACCTGCTCGTACTGTAAAGAAAACCATTACATCTACCAATGTAAGCAGTTTACAAAACTTAACTATAATGAAAGATCCGAATTTGTACAAAAGAACAATCTATGTTTTAATTGTTTGATACCCAATCATTCAGTAAACAAATGCCTACGCAAAACATCCTGCCGTGTTTGCCAGAAAAAACATCATTCCCTTTTGCACCCCGAGAAGAAGGAACCTGTAAAAGAACAAAAACAAGAAGACCAAACAAACATAGTATCACATTTTGCAAAACAACCTGGACAAATATTATTAGCAACCGCACTGGTAGATGCGACCTCGAGTCGTGGACATATACACACCTACCGTGCGCTCATTGATCAGGGATCACAGGCTTCGTTCGTATCCGAAGATCTTGTTCAAACGTTGGGTTTGAAACGAGTAAAAATCAACGGCGTCGTCTCAGGATTGAGTGGAGGAACCAAATTACAAACCAAATATACGGTTGTAATTCAGATCAGATCGAGAATTAAAACAAACTTCACAATTCAAATTAAAGCGTATGTCTTACGCAATATAACAAATTACTTACCTACACAGCAATTCACAATATCTAACTGGCCTGAGCTGGAAACGAAAACACTAGCTGATCCTGGGTTTAATACTCCTAATAAAGTACATTTGCTGCTAGGAGCTGAAGTCTATAGTCAAATCATAGATGTTGGATTGCTGAAGAGTCCGTCTGGGTCTTTAATAGCACAATCTACATACCTGGGCTGGATTCTATCCGGTGATACTAGTAAAACAAAACCTGAAACAGAAAAACAATTAATTAGTTTACACATATGTTCATGCGAAAATGATACATTACGAAAATTTTGGGAAATAGAAAATGAAATACTTGCTTCTGAAAGAAAACTCACCAAAGAAGAACAGATGTGTGAAGATATTTACCAAAATACAACAATAAGAACAGGATCTGGAAGATATAAAGTTAATTTACCTTTTAAAGAAAACGTGGATCCTGTAGAAAAGTGTGGAAAGACAAAAGAAATGGCTATCTCCAGATTTTTACAATTGGAAAGAAAATTTAAGAACAATACAAACCTAAAACTAGAATATTCTAAAGTAGTGAATGAGTACCTAGAACTGGGGCATATGGTTGAAACTAAGGAGGAAAACAAAGACACAATATACTTACCACATCATGCTATAATAAGAGAAGATAAGGATACAACAAAGGTTCGCGTAGTATTTGATGCCTCGGCCAAGGGTTCCAAGGGATATTCGCTGAATGAAACTATGATGATTGGACCTGTAATTCAAAGAGATTTACATAATTTGTTAATGGAGTGGAGAACATTCAAAATAGCTCTTGTAAGTGATATTGTAAAAATGTATCGCCAGATATGGATAACAGACAAACACACAGACTATCAAAGAGTAGTCTGGAGAGAAGATCCTCATGACGACCTGAAAACATACAAATTATTAACTGTAACCTTCGGTACAGCGGCTGCTCCATTCCTAGCTGTTCGTACTCTTAACCAAGTCGCAGAAGATGAGCGTCTTAGATTTCCTATTGCAGCTGATATAGTAAAGAAGGCATTTTATATGGATGATTTAATGTATGGAGCAAGTACAGAAGACGATGCGATGGAAATCTATTCACAAGTCAACGAATTACTAAAGAGCGCTGGATTCGAGTTACAAAAATGGTCAAGCAACTGTAATAAAGTATTAGATATAATAGCACAAAACAAAATAAACCTACAAACATTTGAAATAAAATTTGATAAAATTATTAAAATATTAGGACTTGCATGGGATCGAATAGATGACAATTTCAAATTCTATATTAATTTACCGGATAATAAAGAACCAATAACAAAACGTCATATTTTATCCGAAGTGGCACGGCTATTTGATCCGTTCGGATGGTTATCTCCAACTATAATAAAGGCTAAAATTTTGATACAAAAACTATGGCTATGCACATGTGGATGGGATGAAGACGTACCTGTTAATCTGAAAGAAGATTGGCTTTATTATAGAAACCAACTACATACACTAGAAAATATACAATTAGAAAGATGGATTCATACTTACCCAGAAATAGATAAAACTGAATTACATGGTTTCGCAGATGCTTCTGAGGCTGCGTACGCTGCAGTTGTCTATGTCAAGACAATTAGCAAAACTGGAATTTATGTATCTATACTTGAAAGTAAAACAAAAGTAGCACCCTTAAAACAAATTTCGATTGCCCGACTCGAATTGTGTGCAGCAGTTCTTCTATCAAAACTGCTCTTAAACGCGGCTAACACCTTGAATGTACCCAAAAACAACATTTATGCCTATACTGACTCCATGGTGGTGTTAGCGTGGATCGAAGCACAACCTATAAGATGGCAAACATTCGTGGCTAATCGGGTTACAGAAATTCAAAACAGACTAAATAATGACTGCTGGAATCATGTCATATCAGAAGAGAACCCAGCTGATCTCGCATCACGCGGAGTAAATCCATCTGAACTGAAAGACAAACAAATTTGGTGGAAGGGTCCAGCTTGGTTGAGCTTGGAAACTATAAATAAACAGAAAAAGCTAGTACCTGAAACAAAATTAGAAGAAAAGAAACAGCACACAAAAGTTTTCATTTGCACAAATAATGAACCAATATGGGAAAGATTCTCTACACTTACCAAAATGATACGAGTGCTCAGCTATTGTCGACGGTTTCTGCACCTGAAAATAAAAAAAGACATTACAATTAAACAAAATAGATATTTAACTAGAGAAGAAATACAGACAACATTAGATACATGCATTAAAATTATTCAGCAACAAGAATTTAAAGAAGAAATTAATGATTTAAAACAGAAAAAGAATATAAAGAAAAGAAGCAAATTATTTTCTTTATCACCTTACCTTGACGTTGATGGCTTTATACGCGTTGGTGGAAGGCTACAAGCTTCACAATTACCAAATCAGCATAAACATCCTATAATTATTCCTAATAATACCCATTTGACAACTTTAATAATTCGAGATGCTCATATGAAGTTATTACACGGAGGCGTAGCACTTACCATGAATTATTTAAGAAGCCGGTACTGGATCATTGGGCTAAAACAATTAGTAAAAAAATGTTACAGAGAATGCGTTACTTGCTTGAGACATAGAGGCAACACAGTACAACCACAAATGGGCGAACTTCCCGGAGTGCGAATTAATCCTGGACGAGCATTTAAGACGTGTGGAGTTGATTTCGCAGGCCCTATTCAGATGAGAATTTCTAAGGGTAGGGGTCAAAAATCATACAAAGGATATCTTTGTCTCTTTATTTGCATGAAAACAAAGGCAATCCATATAGAAGCTGTCAGTGATTTAACAAGCCAGGGTTTTATCGCTGCATTTCGTCGATTTGTGTCACGTCGAGGTCACTGTTCCGATTTATACAGTGACAATGGTTTGAATTTTGTCGGAGCTGCAAAAGAACTGACACGAATGTTAGAACAAAGCATGGTTGGTGTGATGAAAGAGATTGCGGAAACACTCAGTAATGACGGCACAACATGGCATTTCATACCTCCAAGAGCACCAAACTTTGGTGGACTCTGGGAGTCCGGAATAAAGTCAGTTAAGACACACCTAGTAAAAACAATCGGTGATTCAACATTGACATTTGAGGAGATGACAACATTGCTGACGCAGATAGAAGCCTGTCTTAACTCACGACCTGTTTGTCAATTGAACGATTATCCAGATGACATAGCTCCCTTAACACCAGGACATTTCCTGGTGGGTGAACCATTAATTACCATTCCAGAAAAACACGACATTGACGAGCATATTAGCCCCTTAAATAGATGGCGACTTCTTCAGCGCATGATGATACAATTTTGGCATAGATGGTTGAAGGAGTATCTACATACTATGCAGCAACGCCATAAATGGCAGAATGCAAACAGCGCACCGGACATCAGTGACATTGTTATAATAAAAGATGACTTACCTCCAACTAAGTGGCTATTAGCTAGAGTATTAGACAAGCATGTAGGTCCAGATGGACATGTAAGAGTAGTTACACTTAAATGCAAAGATTCAGTCCTGAAGCGACCTGTTTCAAAATTAATTCCATTACCAAGATTCTAATCTACACTTCATGTTATGGTGTTCTCCTGTTATGAAGAAGAACTGAAAGTTCTTGGTGGGGAGAATGTTCGGTACAATTGCGTAATTTCGTCACTAGATGGCGTTACTTGTATTTTAAATCGCGCTATAATTATTCTCTTGCCATAACATATATAGGTGAAAATTATTTTTGTTAAATTAGTCTTCCTCAATACAGTGTTCTTTGATATCTCGTTGTTTTATTTTTGGGACCTTACGTACGGCAAGAGTTCGGGAGTTGCCAGTACCATTGTCAAATTTAAAAGAAGCGATGGTGCCGACTTTTAGCGAAATAAAGATTGGAAGTAGAGTATTGTTGAAATTAAAACCACCAGATGATGAGGTTAAAAATTCACTTATTTGCTGAATTAGTTGCTTCTAGGATGTATTGTATATTTGTAATCCATTTACAGGATATAAGTTTTACAAAAAAAACAACTGAAAAATATCACTTATGGCACAGAGCTGTCATAAAGAGTTTAGATTTGGAGAAAAATGTTTGTGTAGCTAAATTAGAACATGGCATCAAAACTGGTGAGAAACGGAAAGCAGACTCTGATGAATTCCAAGTTCGTATCGAGGACTTATTTCCACTTAATAGTAAGTATTCGTTGTTGACTATATTGAAATAAGGAAAAAACCTTATAATCTGTTGTTCCTGCAGCAGAAAATGGCGATGATTCAGAATCAGATGATAGCCTTAGCGACACTGATTATCCAGAAAATAAATCGTTACGTTCAAACGTAAATGATAATGACCGTACACTTCTCATTGAAAAGAGTCTCCAAAACTGTGGCCCGGCTATGGGGGAATGGGAACGTCATACTAGAGTGAGTATGTATTGAATCTTTTATTTATTTGTGTTTTTTTAAACCCTAAGCAGTGTTTTCCATATACATGAATGATATCCGAGCCGACATTGCATCGATAATTCGATATACAAATTAAATCAAGTACCATTCATTACACAAATTAAAAAAAAAGTTAAATAATAATATGAAACATAAATAAAAAGTAGCCTCCTCATTTTGAAAACATGCTAATGTCACAGTGTTATATATGTATAATCTCTTGTGATGAAACGCCTTTGATGTCGGGCGATGCCGCCCACCGTGTAAGTACTTACGCAGTCACACGCAGATGTTCCAGTATTGTCACAAAATGGAAAACAAAATAAACGTGTACCTAATATAGGAGTAGGTACCTACCTACATATTATGCGTTCATTTATATAACATAATATAGGGTAGTGACACTATCAAAAATAAATGACCAAACACTAACCAATGCATAAAACATCTAAAAACACGTGGAAAAAAAAATATGTTGTACAATTAATGCTTTTTATGATTTTTAATTACCAGTGGAACCACTAAAAGTATATGATTTGATGCTATGAAACTATGACGTCATAGTGTAATATTTCATGCAAAATTCCCCTATTATTATCAATAGGTACCTAATTCTATTGGTACCTACATCGTAGGTACACTTAGTGCAATGTTGTTTTTTGACGAAGTCGTGAGTGATCACGATTCTCGTATAACACGCTCGCATCGTCCCTCAACGTTCGGGACCGCAAACTAAACGTGTTTGTGGGCAGCGGTTTGCACCACGCGCACGCATGAGCCCCGCCGCTGCTCTGCGTAAGTAGATTCGTTCGACACACTGTCCTAATCTTAAGTCTCAGATCATGTTAATATCTATAGATGAATAGTGTAATCATGTTAATCAATGTAATGTTTGTTGAACAGGGTATTGGATCAAAGTTGATGCTTGCGATGGGCTACGTGCCGGGCACAGGGCTGGGCGCAGCGGGCGAGGGCCGCGTGCACCCGGTAGAGGCGCGCCTGCTGCCTACTGGCAAGAGTCTCGATCAATGTATGGCCATATCCGAGAAGAATGCTACGCGGGATCCTCTAAAGGTTTAAAAACATTATAGTTTAACAATTTAGTGAAGATAGGTTCCCACACACTCAACCTCAGGTTTCTAATTTGTTATTTATCTGTCAGGTGGAACAGAAGTTAAAGCAACTGCAGAAGAAAGAGGAAGATAGAAATAAAAGAGCCTATGAAAGGGAAAAGGACAGAGAAAGAAGAAATGTTTTCAATTTCCTCAATAGAACATTGGGAGATAAGGAAGATCAAGAGACAAATACAGGTGGTCCCTCGGTAAATGTGAAGCAATCGACAAGTAAGGATTTGAATATTGAACAATTTAAAATCACAGAAGATTCTAAAAGGATAGAACGTGAAATCATTAAACTAACTAGTTCTTTGGGTAAATATCCTTCTGGATCGAATGGCTACAGATGTATTAACATGCAAATTGTAGAAAAGAATCAAGAGCTCAGTATGCTTAAGCACAGAGACCAACAAATTGCAAGAGAGCAGAAACAACGAAAAGACAAGTTAAAAATGACTGTTTTTTGACATGTTTAATGTTACAATATGTATGAAATTAAACGCAAATTTACTAAAATATTTACATTCAATCGTCCATTATAATATTCATTAAAATTAAAAAATGCCCAAGAGCAAGTCGAGTCAAGTTTTCAAATCGGTCGTATAATCGTTGCCTCTTCCATCATCTACAACTCACACGTAGTATATTATTTATTCTTTGTTATGAATAAGAATCTATCTACTCGAGGAATAAATGATTGACAACTTGTTAACAAGTTTATGCAAATTAAAAGGTGGGGTTGGTCATTTGGCTATGATAATAATAAAACACGTAGTTAATTACAAATTTCTGTATTTACACATGTGATGTTTTAGTTTAAAATAAGCGTACATGGCATAAAATTACAATTAATATATGAAATATTTTTCTATAAATTAGATATTTATTTTGTACTATCAATCAATATTACAAAGTACTTAAACATGTTAAATGGGAGTGTGACTAGCAAATAACATTTGCTGAATTAAATAATAAAATGTATATAATTTATGTGACAGTGGGTCAAATGTTTAATTTACTATTCAAATTACCATTAAGATATCAATATTATACCTAGTTTAGGTATGGAATCGCAGCTTTCGAAGCCACATTCTATATCAGTTACCAAGCGTTAAACCATATATTTGCGTATTAGACAAAAATGTTTTTCAAACATATAATTCCATTATTACATCTATGATAAAAATGAGTATAAGATGTTAATTATAATAATTAAATGTTGCATCATAACAATATTTTCCACTTTTAACAACGTACCTACCTATCTTATGAGCAAGACATTTGTACTTTTTTCCAAACTGATTCACTATAGTGATGTAACTCGTATAATATAATAAAAGCACTATGCCCATACAAATTAGATCTAATTTGAGAAGATTGGCTAAAAGACCCACTGTGCGTACGTCCCAAAGATAGTTTACAATTATACCAATATCGTCGTCAGTGTATCGTGACCTGTATGTTTAGCTTTATGTACCGATACGTGCATTTGTCATGTTAAGATTCAGTTAAACACGCTAGCATGTGATTACTGCTACGTACGGACCTGCCCGCGTAACAATACTTATATGTAGTTACAGTCTATTATCTAAGTTTATGCATTGAAAATTCACAGTAAAAATTTCCTAGACAAATTCATCACAGAGATTTGTTATATCATCACCGAGACAAGCTCACCACCATCACCGTCCATTCTCGCTCACACATTCCTACTTGTATAGTATTAAAATTTAGTGCCCTACACATTAGATATAATACAATAGAGAGTGATAAAATAAAAGAGAGACATTCTTTGTACTAATCTAAACGTCTTGAAATTAATAAGTACACGCATATGAGACTTCTGCCACGCTCATTAAATATACTATGTCGTTTTATGAAGGATAACGTTTGTGATGTCTTTATTACGTAGTTTGTGAAGGAGCCGCTTCTCTAACGTGCGTGTGGAATTACGTACAATAGACCTCGGCTCACGATCGACATTTGTATCACACAATCAAAATTAATGAGATTCGTATTGAACTTTCACACAGATAGAAAACTCCGATACATATCAAACACCTAACATTACTTACTACAAGCGAAGCGGCCCGTTTACTGTATTCCGTCTTATATGTATATTCTTGCATCAGTGACTCTTCAGATGAAAACCCTGCACAGATGCGAATGTTTATCATGTGGGTTAGCTATAGAGTGGCCCGCAACCGGCTGATGACGCACGCCATTGTAGAATCCACATTATCAAATACGGGGACCCCGGATCGCTTTGCCAGATCCGCAAGGTAGTGGCGACCTCGGTTGTAATCCCTCACCGCCGCTTCAGAATACTGTCAAACAATTTTACAATTATGTATTTAAATTAATAAATAGATTTCCATTATCTGACAGAAATTTATAAGCCCTACTAATATTATAAATGCGAAATTTTGTAAGGATATATGTAAGTTTGTTCATCATCCAAGTAAAAACTACTGAACGGATTTAGATGAAACTTGGAATATAGATAGATCATACCCTGAAATAACATATAGGTTACTTTTTATCCCGGGAAACATAAGATCCCTCGGTAACGCGGGTAAAATCGCGGGGCGGAAGCTAATTGCAGTAAGTGTATTTTATGCGGCTAATGATAACGAATGATTCAAACAAAGATACGCGTCGCGTCACTATCAGCGAAATAAAAACAGCAAAATATCTGAAAAGACTACATTATCTAGTATTTGATTAAAATGTAATCGCGTACACTAAGAAACAATTCAACGAGAGGCAAATTAATTAAAATACAATAAAAAAAAATTCAATAGTATTTTTTTGCACTCGTGTTCCTGGGATGAAAAGGCTATATGTATAATACTCAGGGACAATGTATCTTTCTAATTTCTGTTAGTGAAATAATTTTAAGAATCGGACCAGTAGCTTATGGCCCCGCTTAGCCCGCTTTATTGTTCAGAGATGCCACGGGAGCTGATAGTGTCCATAGGCTACGGTAAGGCGGGCCGTATGCTTGTTTGCCGACTTGATTGTAAAAAAAAAAATGCTAAAAAGAATAGGTGTAGAGTTAGTACTGACATTGTTATTTTTGTGGGGGTCCATGGGCTGCACGAGCAGCACGGTGGCGGCCGGCCGCAGCCCCATGTAGTGCGCGGCGAGCACCATCGCCGCGAAGCTCGGCGTCTCCGCACTCATCGAGAACACCAGCACGCGCGACCCCAGCAGGAGGTCCTCGTCGTACGTGCCTATACAACAATATACAGACAGGCTCATTTTGGTTATCGTTATCAATAATATTATATTATTAATTAATATTATCGTTATAAATAAAGCCATAGGACTAATGAGAGAATGGTAATGCAATTACGAAGTTATACTATACCAGAACAACGTTACACTAGACATAGAAGCGACAAAGTTTATTTGACCTCCCTTCATCTTCATCGACTACAGCATAGATAGACAAAGAAAATGGGAGCACCTAAAAGTAATGAAGCATACAATACCTTTGAACGGCTGCGGTGTGACATCGTCAGTGACGGTATAGAAGTCGGAGGCGCTGAGGCGGTCGGTTCTGTCGACAGGCGGCGCATCCCTGAGTTGTACGTCAGCGGGGGGGGAGGTGGGCGAGGGGCGCGGCTTCTTGTCCCGCCGCGGGGACTCCGGATGCGCGGCCGCCGCGCGACGCCCCGCCGATGAGAACATGCGCGTGTAGTCGTTGGCGCGAGGCATCACGCACGTGAACCCCTCCGAGCGGACTGTCTCCTCGGGTCGCGTGCCTGACTGTACCGACATCATTTGATATTAACAGAGTCAATTTTTCCGTCGGCAAGGTTTGTTTTAAAGAAACTGATTCTATAGAACAATCTCGTTTTACTAAACTTATGCACTAACTGGGTTTAAAGAAGGCTAATTTTCTATGACATTATTAAACGTTACGGTGACCATTCTAAGTTGCAAAGTAAACATCGTTTCATTGTTTTGTATTTTCTTTATATAAACATATAATTCCAGGGTCTGATATATTTATGTTTCACGTTCCATTCATCTGTTACGGAGTGATAACAAACACACAAACTTTCGCATTTACAATATTAATTTAATTACACAGTGGACAGTATGTATGTTATAGTTACCGGGAAAGCTCCTCCGAGATATACATCGTGTGTGGGAGCTCCGAGCATGGCCGGAAGCCGGTCTAGCCGCCGCTCGGTTCCCGGCGTGAACACGCTCGACCCACTGCCGCCTGATCCTGTACCACCGCCGCCGCCGCTTTCGCTATCAATTGCCACTCTACTGCCACCGTTCTATAACACATTCATAAACAAACATTATTTACTAATTTTAATCAAGTAACATCTCTGACAATTGAAATTGAAAAAGGATAGAACATATTTATTAAAGCTGTCCTTGCTGTTGTCACGGGTTTTTTTATAGCAATAAGGCAGCAAACAAGCTTACGACCGTATCTTGTACTATATTTATCTGCTATAAAATGTTTATGAATAACAGTTAA
This sequence comes from Tethea ocularis, assembly GCA_963555595.1. Classification (NCBI taxonomy): domain Eukaryota; kingdom Metazoa; phylum Arthropoda; class Insecta; order Lepidoptera; family Drepanidae; genus Tethea; species Tethea ocularis. The sequence continues at coordinate 7,934,167 of OY741960.1, read as the reverse complement.
AAATTTAAACTATTTTTTAACGTTTTTAGCTCGACCTTAACAATCGCTGTATGTAGTTGACATTTTCACAGAATGTGTATTTCTGTTGCCGCTACAATAACAACTAAGTATAAAATAATAATATGTTAATATACTTGATAGATTGAGGATTACTTTTTTATTGATTATAAAATGTATCGATAAATATATAGGTTATGATTCATAGAACCTATATAACTAGTTAAATTTGAATGAAAATTATTTTAAAAACCAGTTATTATAATTTAAACATATCAGTTTTTTTATCTGTGGTTCAAATGATCGACACTACGCCATCATGCTTAGTGACGTCATATTGCTATAAACTGCAGCGTTGCCTTGCCAGAAAGGTATGATATTCGTAAGTACTTTATGTATGTGTCATGTTCGTTCGTTCGTACCATTTTTGGTCATAGTTTTACTTATTTAGTCTTATTCAAAATAGAATCTATAAGTAACACAATAATATTATTGAATAATAACTAGGTATTTGTATTTGGATTGTTTGTGTATTATTAGAGCTTTTCATACATGTTTAAAGTCAATATAGATAGATAGAGTTTGTTTATAAAAATATTACGTCATACAACCACTAAATAGCGTTTTAGTTCGAAAATACGACGCTATTTTATCGAACGCTTTAATCCTTATCTAAATAAATACGTTATAATATAGTAGTAACCTCGGGCAAGGAATGTAGATTATAATTGTGTTTTACACTATTATCATTTTGATTAATTGTTTAAAAGATATCATACATTCAAAACTACGCGCAACCATAAAAATCGATAGCCGCCGCAAAATAGACGGTCGCCGACTGGCGCTCTCACGTCATGTTTCTGTCTCACTCTGTTCTGAATCAGCATATATTTTTTAAATTGCACCCGTGCGAAGCCGGGGCTGGTCGCTAGTCAAATCTAATCTCAAGATAGTGGTAGTGTAATTTATTTTTATTTAAATCTTTGCTACGGAAGATCCTCTCCTATTCGAATATATTTATGTAGAGTCGAATGTTTGAAAAATATACACAATAGTCGATAGATCAACTGAAATGTTAATTTACATTCATTAGTATGCAGACATTTAATTTCAACCAGCGGCGACTATTTAAAGAATTTTGTTGCAATTTGACCGTCCACACTAGGCGATGACAACACTCCATAACAATATAGCAGTTGCAAAGTCGTCTCTCTCGAGTTGAACAATCACTTAGGACTATTACTATCTTTAGAATAAAATAGAAAAAAATATATTTTGTATTGTAGTTTGCCTAAGAGGAAATACCAGTTTGCACAAGACATCAATCATTTTCGTAATAAAGAATGAATAATGTGGACGTCATTAATAATAATGTTGTATTAAACGGCTAATAAATACCTTAGGAATGAACAATCCGAGCTTGCGCCCATACGCCCTAAGCCTAGCATTGTAGACATGTAAGCCGTTCGAGTCCCGCGGGCCGTCCGGCGTCCGCGCGCCCGTCGTCGCGCCCGCGCCGCCGGGACCCTCCGACCCTTCCTGACCATTCCTGCTTTGGCACTCTGCAAACAAAAACACATCATCAAAATCGCCGACAACGACAGGCGCTAATAACATCATTAATTAATTATTTACGCCACGACAGACGTTTGACTTAAAAAAAACTAGTCAGATTAACAATGTTTTCACGCAAAAGTGTTAAGCAAACAACCGAAGGCCTTACGCAAAAAAACACACACCATTCACAGAACGAGAGCTGAGTGTACGATTTCATGAAACCGAGTATGCAAATGATAAGATAATAAGCATCGTTTTCAGTAATTATGTCGAATGGCGAACCGCGTTATCTGCGTGCGATCGATGAGAACATTTAGATGTAAAAGCGAAAAACAAAACACTGGCAATCGACGACGATGAGAATTGACAAGTGGAATGAGATGAAACGAGCAGTGCGCACACGCACCGGGAGTGGGCGGAGTGAGCAAGATCCGCAGCGAGCGGAACGCGCGCCGCACGCGGGAGGCCACGCCCGCGCCCGCCGCCTCGCCCGCACCAGCGCTTGCTCGCGCGCCCTCACCCGCGCCCTCCGCCCGCGGAGACGACGCCGGGGACCCTTCAACAGACACCACCCTTCCTTACCCACTACCCGACACCGACAGAAAACTAAAACGAGCGATACGGACAAAACAAGGTTTAATCGACTGCTTCGACAAGACAAGCGATGCTCACCAGCGTCCGCGGCGAGTTCGGCCACCGCCGCGCAGAACATTTCGAAGTCGACGGCATCGGCGGCGGGCGGGAGGCGGCGGTCGACGAGGTCCCGCGGCGCCCTGGTGACGTCCCCGAGCGCGTCGAGGGCCCGCGAGCGCGGCAGGCGCGCGCTCCTGCCGCCGGCGGCGTCGAAGGCGCGCTTGAGCCGCAGGATGGTGTGACCGAGCGAGTGTCTGGGGTGAGTGCGCGCGCCGCGCAGCACCGCGCGGGCGCACCGCAGCGCCGCCGGGATGTCCGTGAAGGCCGGCAGCCCGCGCCGCTCCACCGCCTCCTGCAGGGTCGCACGAGCCCGCGACAACTCTACGTACTCGCTGCAACAAACGAGTAGTAAAGGGTTAACGTTCTATCTTTTAGCACCGACAACGTCGTGTCGATTTATAAATCGTGTCGAAAGATCTCAAAGCCGCAGTCACTCGCGATTAAATTCTAGACTACTTCGCTAGTTTGTGTTTTAAAGCACTGCTAGCAACTTTTCTCACTTGTTGAACAGATAACTATTGTCTATCAAATACTTACCTAAAAAAAACCTTCGATCGATATGGCCGACTAGAAGATAAGGTACTTACTGGTCAGTAATGGTCTCGTTCCCGATGGCCTGATGCCTGGTATAGGGGCGCAGCACGAGCAGCAGGTCCCGCGGCGCGGCGGCGAGGTGCGCGGCCTCCACGCTCGCGGCGACGGCGCGCGTCTCGCTGTCCAGCACGAACAGCAGAGCGCGCGCGGCTGACTTCGCACGGTGCTCCACCTCCACCAGCTCCGTTGACCAGTCGTCCACTTGCTGGTGGACACGTTTGTATTGGAATATTTGCACTTCTTATAGAAAACTTACAACGAAATTATAAAAAAATATCATATGAGGATCACGCATTAATGTATTTGTATTTTGTTTCTGATAAATAAACTGATAAATAGCCCTTAATCAAAATAGAATCATTCTATTTGAATTACAATGTATCTTTTTATACTAACTGCTTTGCTATACTAAGCTATCATGAACTGTGAACGAAAATAATCAGTTGTATTCTCTCCCTCCTTAAGATTTTTCGATTTTCGTTAATACTTTCTTCAGGCCTAGGTCTGATAATAATTGCAGTGACATATATAAACGGGTGAACGAGTCCCTATCCTTCACTGAATGTGAGCAGTTCATCGGAAAAAATCACTCACGAGTTACACAAGCCTATTATCAACATAATTTTATTCAAACGTGTTGTATCTAACTCCCAAAACCTTGTCATGATGTGCACGTTCACGTGAACATGCGTTATCATATGCCTCTTACTTTGCTCACTCTTTCAATCAAAAGCTATAATTTGAGATTGCGTCGTCGTAGTGATCATTTTTTGATTATCTTATCTTTTTAGATCCGACCTATGGAATGTCGTATTTATAATTAAATAATATGAATATGTAATAAACTGCCCACACGGTGTCATATTTACATGAAACACATGGCGTAAAAAAGATATTTACTTTTGAATTAACAAAATTATAACTACACCTAATTCATTTGACAATGTGAATGCGGAAATGTCAATAGTTATAAATTAATAATTGCTAGCACATAGATTTACTTTGTAATCAATACAATGCTACCATTTTCCCAATACAGAACGTTTAATATATTACCTACTCACATTTACAACCCATAAGAACTTAAAAAAAAAAATATTGAACTCACTTTAATGAGTTTAGTAGATCTATATCTATACTAATAATTAAGCTGAATAGTTTGTTTCTTTGAAGGCGGTAATCACTGAAGTTACTGGTCCGATTTGAAAAATTCTTTCACTAATAGGAAGCTACATTATCCCGGGAACGCGATTGAAACGCGGGGAACAGCTAGTTAAATATAAAGCGGCAATCAATCTTTCACTTCCGAATGATTGTTAACAAGGAGGAAGATATTATGTGATGAATGTATAATGTGATACCTGTAATACTTGTTTAATGCTATCTATAAAACAATAACACCCAAATGACATATTTTACAATATGAACCTATTTTTTTGTAAGGCACCAAGCAAGAACCTTCATGATGACCCTGGTAAAATCGTGAGCGGTCAATGGAGATAATAATAGAATAAATTTACCACCTCTTTTAACAAAATAGCCATCCGCTAGTCGGTGCTAGAAATATTTACGCTAATACTTGACGAGAGCCGATTAATTTATTGATGTTGTAACATTGGTGATCTACGTACACACGGCCACAGATCAAGCTACACACTGCGGAACCTTATGCGGTTGTAATAGGAGCTATTTTGCAACAAAAATGTGTAGCTTGATCTGTGGCCGTGTGTACCATAAAGTGAAATAGTCTATGCTACAGACCTGAAATACGTATAACTCAATATGATAAAGAATATTAAATGGAAATATCAATGTTACAAGTTTCTTTAGAAAATACTAGCTATGCGGTAAGCTCTTAATCATATTCCGTCTCGCAAAAGCAGGATATATAAATGCAGTTATCCATCACACGTAAATAGCTTAGATAGAACAAAGTAGTAAATAGACATGGCGGCAGTGACTCACCGGATTGAAGTATGTAATACCCATCTCCTTAAGCATCGGAATGGCTATATCCGATCTCCACGTAGTTGGGTTGCAGGAACCACCCAGGAACACCTCGCAGGGTGGCGGCGACGCCTCGCTACCTGCGCAACGTCGTTCGTTAGTCAAGTACCACATTCATACCATAACATAATACCATATTATATGTAATAGTCACTAAAACTTTAATTGAAATCATGGGCATTCAAGGTTTTGATTGAGGTCTTTAATCCTTCTTAATAGCTACATTATGTTAATTTACAACGCCATTTATCATTTTAATAGTTATATATTGTCATTTTTATATTAAAACTATTGCAAGACTTTATCTCGTCTTTGTTGATTTTACGGTGCGCATGTGTTGAAATGAATACTGACTAGTTGTAGGTATCTATTCTATACACAGAGCTTATCACGTGTTCAGCACGAAACCCACGCTCCTCATGCTAACAAACACCATGTCTAACGTATTGAATACGTCAATACCATGAATAATTTCATAGAATAATTCATATTCGTATAAAGAAGGTGAAAAATCAACGCTTTCCATAATCAACTTCGTTACCGCAATTCTTAACAATATTACTCACTCAGACATCTAAATGCATTATCGTGTTGATAGGACATATAATGCAGCGTATGGTACATAATAGGTTCAGTTGACCCTATTTCTAAGATGGATTCGAGACACGCAAAAGAAGTACAGTTAATTGTTAACAATTGTACTGCGGTTGAACACGCAACGCAACCGATGATCTCAAACTAATGGTTTGACAGCAATTAAGAAATTACTTATTCAAGGCATACGGTGCTGGCGCATAATCGGCATAATATGCGCTATTTGTAAGTGAACTTTTCCAAAAACGGAGATAATCAATTATCAGGTAGAATAGAAACAATCAAATCGAATCAAACGTACAAGCAATGCTGAGTGCTATAAATAATAATGACTAAAGAATACGTACACACGGTACACCTTGGATTAGAAAGCATCACAGTAAAACGAATACCGGTAGAGGTGTTCGGTTCGTTCAACCAGCCATACTCATCGTTAATGATTGATGAGTATCGACTGCGTGGGTCGAACATGTAGGCCGACCAGCGTACTACTTAAGACACCTACTTGCAAATTAATGATTACCATAAATGGATCGTAATTCACGATGTTTCATTTGGATTTAACAAGTAGTGCAAATTCAATAAAACAGCACAGACTTTTGCTCAAATTCATCAACCATCTGTTAAGAAGAGAACATGCAAGCAGGTATTCATTAATGTTTACATTGCAGATTGTAATTGTGGCCAACAAACACATCAATCCAATTCGGGATGCCCCTTCAATGCCAAAACAAAAACGTAAACAGAAATTCTGGTCAACAAAGCACCGAAGATCCCGTCCCTTAGCACCGCCGCGGCGCCACTGTCTGGATAGAATAAAATGTCCCTGATTTATCACAATTACAGCGTGAAACTATTAACATGAGACATTTGCCAAATCCAACAAGTTCATCTTCTTGCATTAACGCCACTCAATAAAACTTATGATACATAACAAACAATGTGGGCGCGTTAAGAATGGTCATTACAGTAGATGAAAAAAAAAACATTTTACTTTTAAAAGTCGTTCGGTGTTTATGAATCGGAAGTTTTTCACTTAGGAAAACAGAACTTGTAAATGTTATTAGAGACGCACAGGGCACTATCATGGTAGTCGGCGGCATGGTTGCGGATGTGTCGTCGTGCTCGTGACGTGCAGCACCAGCCACAGAGCACGCTGTCCACGCACGAACGGTCGGCGGCCAACTGGCGCTCGCGGCACTCGGCTCTACTCCCAAGTACTAGCCAATTCCGCATTTTGAAATATTCCGTTATTTCTATAGCACTACAAAGACATAACACAAAGAAGTTATGGTGATGTTAAATTAAGGCTCACAACTCTCTTCAAACCACTCATTATTCAAATGAAGCCACTTGCGATGGGATGAAACGAATGCTACTCTTCCTAGAACTCGATTAGTTACATATTGATGATATCACATCATCGGTACCTTATCTGGTGTCAGTCCCATCCGCGAAATAATTTACAATGGATCAATCTGATTTAAATATTAGGTAAGTATAGTATAATATAAATTCACACTTTCGTAACAATTTTATTGTTAATGTAACTAGATATATATAACCTTTGAAGTTTATGTATGAGTTATGGGGTAATTATAACCGCTAAAAATAATATAATAATGGTATTGTAAAGGAAATGTAGATAGTCATTGTTTTGATGTTAAGTATTTAACTTTTAGCGGAATAATTTTCCGGGAGATAAGGAAGTAGTATCGAGATTGTGTGTGTTTATTTACGTTATATCTGTAGTAATAAGACCGACCACAGTGTCATCTGTAATGAATATTTGTGTGATGTTCGGCGTCCAAAATTGTAGGCGCCCACACCGCGCGTAGTAGGTACACTACTGATGCGATGTGCGAAGCGAACGCATCGCAGCTGACAGACAACACTTCCGTACTCCGTTTATAGTTCGTGCGGAAGAGTCCGGAAGGTCGCATACAAACAACTATAGGATACCTTATGTTTACACATTTTATTCATTTAAAGTAGACTTGTTCCCTCCTTCTGTTATTTTTTTTCATTACCTATCTAAAATTCCCTCTTAGGCCCAATTGAAACCAATGTCGTGTAGCACTAACCCCCGGGATTACAATTTACATATTTTAACCCGTGGGTTAGTGCTATAAGACGTTGGTACAATTAGGTCTTAGTGCCCCCGCACATTAAGCCACTAGTCGCCACCACTAAACGCGACCACCAGTGGTTCAGTCAGACCACAACACGCCACCACCAGTAGCCGCCACTAGTGGCGCGCCTTGTAGCTAGAATACATGAATCACTCGGTGGGCACGTAGCGAGTGCGGTCAACTCCCGCAGCTTGTGGCTCGGACACGGCCACTCAAACCACGCCAACTAGTGGCTTAATGTGCGGCGGCACTTAGAGGTAATTCACTTTGACAAGATTTGCAATTGAATGCATTTATCAGAGAAATGCACGTTAGAACATGTGATGCATGTACTGGCCTCTAATATTACACATTAGTCAGATGCGCCAGGAGATTGACGCAAATCCGACACATATAAGACTCGGACGCAAATCGCAAACGATTAAAAGGCTTCACTAAACGATGGTATAATATTAAATAGTATTGTATAACATACATAATATATTATGTATGTTAGTTTCCGCCACACGGTTTAATCCACGTTGTTGGCGTAAAAAGTAGCGTAAATGTTACTCTCCGGAGTCTCCGGCCCTTATCATAATCAATATTATCTATCTATATGCCAAAAATCACATAAATTCGTCGCTATTTGAAAGAAGGACAAACCGATAAGAACTTTCACATTTTTAAAATTAGCATCAAGTATATGTATTATTAAGGATTTATATGTATAATATACCCAATTAAAATTAAAAAATTAAGATCTTCAAACGGCTGAGCGGATTTTCTTAAATCATTACTAAAAACACTCTCAATTAAGCCACCTTTCAAACAAAAAAACAGAATTAAAATCTATTCATCCGTTCACGAGCCATGATGCCACAGACAGACACACAGATACTACAAACTTATAACACCCCTCTTTTTCGTCTCGTGTTGAAAATCGCGTTGAATTGTTAATAATAACTTGGGATAAGCTTAACTTGGGTTAGGACAAGTACGGAATTTTAGGTAATTTTCCGAGATTTAGGGGTACCTGATGCTACAACAACTTCCCGTTACGTCAACGAAATTATTCCACGTGCACTGTAGGTAAGTTTATTTATTTATTTTATTAAGTCAGCCAACAATTGTTTACACATAACATTTACTGATTTTGGTAATTAATTTAACATTTAAGAGTGTAACAAATACTTATAGGCTAACACCACATGCACATTTATACAATAACAATACAATAGATATAGGTACATACCTATGTACCTACATACACCCAGACTCAGGCGCAATCTCTATCCATGTGCGCTATACAAATTGGCAAAGCGTGCTCGATAAGATTCTATGACAAGTGTTCGATTAATAGGGTAGTTGACTGACATATCAAATCAACTACTTTTTTTATAAATGTCAAAAAGATAGTTTATATGGAATTTTGTATGAAATATTACACTATGACGTCATAGTTTCACAGCATCAAATCATCTACTCTTAGTAGTTCCACTGGTAATTAAAAATCATAAAAAGCATTAAATGTACAACATATTTGATATTTCCACGTGTTTTTAGATGTTTTATGCATTGGTTAGTGTTTGGTCATTTATTTTTGAAACTGTCAACTACCCTATTGGGATTGGTGTCAATCAGTGAAATAAGGGTGTCAATGCAAAATATAATTTACAAGCTTTCCACATCGCAGTTCTGCCCGCGATCCGCGTCATGTTATTAATTTTATCTATTCAATAGTACATAGACTTATTTCTTAGTACCACTCGTCCTTTGTGATACTCGCTCGTGTTTGAATGACCCCTATTATGCAATAGTTTCATAACCTACCATCATAAGTCGTTTTTTTACACCTTGTATAATAATGGAGTTTTCGTAGGGATCTCAAGTTATCTATACTAATAATAATAATATTATAAAGAGGAAAGATTTGATTGTTTGTTTGTTTTTGCATTGAATAGGCTCCGAAACAACTGAACCGATTTGAATAATTTTTTCACTAATAGGAAGCTACATTATTCCCGAAGGTTATAGACTACTTTTTATCCCGGGAACGCGAGTGAAACCGCGCGGAACAGCTAGTGGAAAATAAAATACAGCTTGCGTTACTCAATCAAAATAGGTAGTATATCATTCTACCGGTGAAAGAAATTTTAAAGACGGTCCAGTAGTATTTTAGTTTATTAATAACAAACAAAAATACGATCTTTTCTCTTTATAATATTAATGTACATAAATAACCTCCTATACGCAAAATTATAATACACATTTTCGACCACTTCAGGCTTTGTTTATCCGCTTACTTCTTCTACGCCACGCAACGGATTTGTCTTGATGCGATTTTAACTACTTAATAGAAAGAGCTATAAACGAAGAAGGTTTGTGTATATAAATTGCACCCTCTTGGCTGAAAGGCTTTAAAACATAGGATACAAAACATGGATATTTTTTATCCTTAAAAAATAAAATCCCATAGGAACGCGGATAAAACCGGAAAAAGCAAGAGTCTTCAAAGACCTACAAAATTGTTATAACGACCGATACATAAATAATAATTTAATAATTTAAATTTAAATGCACGTGGGACTAAAATGTGGAAGAAATAGTAACCCTGAACTTTCACAACTTATACATAAAATATGAGCGTAACTGTAGGACTACCTACCATTGTGTATTTCTGGATTAGTACCGTGCGGAAAGTTTAGTCACGATTTGTTTGATCACGGGCGGGACGCTGTCTCCGATCAACCTTCCGCAATACAAAATGTAACGTCCCTAACAGACGAAGAAAGATACGAACATGTAAAAGTTATAACAGAAGTCTCGTATCAGAGTTAAAATTTAGAGGCAGTAAAATGTTTATTGCCAATTTAGCAATGCCGCCGCCGTGACGACTCGGAACACGGAAGGTCAAATTGGGCATATAATTAAGAGAACAAGATTTCTTACCGTTCACATGTTTACATATGGTTTCTTTATCACGGAACTCCTTTTCCACGTTCCATAGCGGTGACTCTGATTTGGTAACAGTCCTGAAAATGGAAACTTACTTAGTAAAATATAAACACAGTTTATTGTTTACACATAGGCCTGCGTTTGAAACAATACCTCATAAAACTGTTCTTTTAAAATAATTTTTGGTTTACCTACCCTATTTCCCATTTTGAAATATTTTTTAGCCAATCACGATTACCATCTACCTATCCACTAAATACAAAATATCTGGGGGTTAATATCGCCACATTTGCAGCATCATAATGTTTCGGATGGCATGTCATCGACCTGTCAACTATCTTTTGATTCATCTAATTTGACAGATTTATATGGAGTTTGGTAATATAGCCCAATTTTAGCCGAAACAGATATGTTTCTGCAAATCTTTCAGTTAAGGCGATGCTATACGTGAAATGATGATTCTAAAATGCGTTTTTCTCTGTATTCTTTGCTCCAAGAGATATGGAAAAAATATATGTTAAACTAGAGAAAATGTGACGGCGAATAGTATTTTTAAAAATCGGGATTTTTATTAGTAACGTCAGAAAAAAATCGTAAATATGTCCCTTCTTAAAACTAAGAATGCATTCTTGTCTCATTTCTATCCAAATAACTTGAAAAATATTAACATACATTCTGAAATCCATTAGAAAGGGAATAGTTTTCATACTTTTTTTAAAAATGGCTTAAGTTTCTTTTTAAATAACATAAAACCATCTTTTTTTACAAAAAATACGTCTGTCCTGTCGAAGGGACGGAGACAAACGGAGATAGCCTCCTCTTAATATTATTTCTCTTTAACCAATAAATCTTACATTCTTGTCACTATGTCCATAACCATTAATTTAGTTTTTATAGCATTAATTTAGTATCACGTAAATTAATAGTTCACGTTGGTTACTAACTCGACGATGCAATTATTGAATTTTATGATCTAATCGCGAGTAACTTTTCAAATATAATTCAATCGTACAAATAATTAAAATTGTAATTTAATAACCATGGCCACTGGAACAAGACCCACATAGACTTTAAATACATTCTCTTAAATTGTAGTTCCTAATGAATAGCAAAATTGGAAGCTGTCATTGTGATTCAGTGCATGACAAATATCTCATTGTTTGGCATTCAAGGGTCGACGGACGCGTCAGCGGTAGCAAGCAGTTCTCGGTTCAAGACCGGGTAAATAGCGACTGTACATTTTAACGTCATCGGTAAAATTAAATTGATTCATGTTGCACTCAATGCGGACGATGAGGACATCAAATATGCCTCCAATTATACTTATTCATGTAGGTATGTTGTTGTTGGTTAATATGTTTATGTTAGGTACATGTAAATATGTACATGGGAATTTCAAGCGTAAGCTTCTGTCTATCGTGCTATGTGCCATATGTGTATCGGAATACATGAATTAAAATTCTTATACAACATACAAAATACAACATTCACGTACGCAAGATTAGATAAAAAAAATGGTCGAAGATCGAAAATATATCTATGAATTTTCCATTTACATTCCATTTACGGTACGGTACATACCTAGTACCTACGTTGCATACATTGCGGTATTCGGTGTCATAATCTGTTCTATTCTTCTGCGATTTTGTATTAGGTAAATAATGAATAAATAATATATGTATATATATCTGCACATGAATTCAGGGTAAATATGAGCTACATTTCCTATTTTGTTCTACTTTTATCTAGAAGGAAAACAAGAAAATGAGTAACACGGAATCCGGAATAGCGAAAACGTGAAAGGAAATTGAGGTCAGGGGATAATTACTCTTATTTAACCTGACTAACAAATGACTAACTAATTTTGAACAGTTTACGGTGAATTACGTTACACAAACCAATATCGGTTCAGTACACTACTGCCCCGAGTGTAACATACTAAGTTGTGTGAAGACGTGTATAATAAATAAATTACTACAAAATATTTTTTTTTAGTGTTGGTTGGTATATTTTTACTAATTATCTAGTACCTAAGTGATCTTATGGTTATAAAGATACATTGAGATGTGCTGTTATAAATAGTTAGTGCAGAATACTCACTGCCTAGACTGCTTCGAACACCTTCGCAGCTCAGCAGCAAACACGCAGAATTCTCCGAATGTAAGTACGAGTGACTTGCGGCGCGCACACTGCCGCGCGCATACCAGCATTTCGAATACTACAACAATAATTAAATACTATCGTAAACATGGAGCACTAGCGAATATAGTAAACAAACAATGGGGACTTAATTAATTAACACGCTTCGCTCGGAGCTTGCTGCGCTCTTTAATTAACCTTTCGTAGGTAGGTACTACAACGTATTGTTTGTAGGTACCTATAAGTATTATGTGTAAATAACATCTTCATAGATCTACTTCTTTATCCTTTCACAAATACTATAATATAAAAGGACTTTAATAGAAACATTTAAGTTCATATATTGAAAAAAACCGGCCATTTGCGAGTCGGACTGATTGTTTTTGCCGTGCCCTTAAATATTTATTTTATTCAGTTTTTTAGTAAGTATTTGTTGTTATAGCGGCAACAGAAATACATCATCTGTGAAAATTTCAACTGTCTAAATATCACGGTACATGAGATCCAGCCTGGTGTCAGACGGACAGACAGCGGAGTCTTAGTAATAGGGTCCCATTTTACAGTTTGGGTACGGAACCCTAAAAAGCATACCTAAGGCTAAAACTTTAAGAATCACAAAGTTAAGATAGTGTACTAAGGATAAGTTATAAGCATTTGGGGTGCCCTCAGACGTAGCTATCTAAACGTTGCCCGGTTGAAAGCCTTCTGCGCTCACCGATTTGTCTGGTAAGGTGATGAAACCATGACAGGCTACCAATTTTAGTCCCTTAAATAAAAAAAAATGTGTTCGAATATCTGATGATTCCCACATTATTCAGAAAATTCTTTCACTAATAAAAAGCTGCATTTATATCCAAGTGCTATAGGCTACTTTTCATCCCGGGAACGCGGGAAACAACTAGTAATGAGTGAGTGATGCAAAATAATGAATGAATATCGTGATTCGTGCGTGACTAAAACACTGTAGGTAATTTTTCTTTTATTTGGTCCATCCAAATAACGTGAAAATATTAACATACATTCGGAGATCTAATACAAAGGGAATACCTAGTTTCCAAACTTTAAAAAAAGGCTTTCTTTTTTTTTAAAGCGACATTAAACCGTATTTTTTACAAAAATGCGCTTTGCCTGTCTCACTTGTCCCTGTCAGTTGAGTAAGGGACGGAGTCATTCGCGGAGAGCATCCTCATTCTTAAGTGTTTCGAGCTAAGTATGATATGACAATGTATGAAAGGATTTTCCTTTGTCTTACATTAGTTAGGGTCTCAGAAAATGGTCACAAACATCATGAACTCATTCGGCGGTAATTGGTCATCAGTGAGCAATAACTGGTGAGATCATTGGATACTAGTAGTAAATGCAACACCTGTCTGTCAAGTAGCAATAACAATGGCTCGCGGATATCTAACAGCAATTAAACACGTCCTTAAGTGAAAAATAAACGATTATGCAGCAACACACCTACCTACTTATTTATTGACTAGTGTCTGCCAATGAACCTGTTCATAATTAAAATAATAAACAATAGATTGTTAGCTTTATCCACTTGAGACGGTACGTTATCGTAATGATAGCTTATGTGAGCCCTAATAGCCTGTAAATAATTATTATATTGTATACTACTACTTAACAAGGTCGTGGAGGCGGATCAGTGGCGAGACCACTCGTACTATGTACAATTGTACATACAATATACAGATGTTAATAAATTAAATAGTTACTTATTACATGATCCAATCTATACTAATCTATATCTACATGTTACGCTCAAAGACCGAAAACGCTCATTGAGCGAAAGAATTGCTCACAACGCGTTGTGGTCATAGTAAATAATCCACATCGCGAAATTCGTGGCTCTAATGAAAACGCTCACGACGCGTTGTGGCAAGGTGATTCAAAACCGTTTCATGCGCAAAACCACGGGCGCCCCGTGGTACATGCGTAATGAAAATCTCCACATTGATTTAGGTCTCCCCACGTTAAAACAATTTATAAAACGCGCCTCACGCAGATTTTTCAATACCGCCATTAATCACCGCAACCCTCTTATAGTGAAAGCCGCAACGTACACGCCCTCCCGTATACTCCGTATCCTTAGACCAAGGCAAGCCCTCAGCGAGCCGGATGACCCCATAACAATAGCTCAGATCGAAGCTGACGAAGCCCGTAAAAGTACACAAAACCGATTACGCTACCGTCCTCGACGGCGAGGACCGCCGCGACGTCCCACTCAGTCTCGTCCCGTTCAAGTGGCCCGAGCTGCCATTAGTAATCCGACCGCCCCCAATTAGTCGTAACTCGTACAAAGTCCTCCCCTTCCCCCGGCAACACCCTGAGCCGAGGTTCGTACCCCACTGGGGGGTGCCCTCAGGCGTGGTTACCTAAATGTTACCCGGCTGAGAGCTCTCTGCGCTCGCCGATTGTCTGGTAAGGTTGGAGCAGCCATCAGAGGCTACCAACTTTAGTCCTTTCAAAAAAAAAAAAAATAGCGCTGTGGCAATCACAGAAAGACCACATAGAATTACCACACTATTATCAATTTGTCGGAATCTTTTTTTTATGTATGTATGTATACTCGAATATGCCTGAACCGATTTGGAAACTACTATACTTACAGGTGGTCACATGGTCACCAAGTCAGGATTTGATGATGGGATCTTGAAGTAACCGAGGGAACTCTTCAAATTTTATAGGCACTAACAATGTTTTTCATATATTTTCTAAAACTATTCAGATATTTGCGTCTGGTAGTTATCACATGTTGCTGAGCTCATGATGGAAGGTACAACTCCTTAACGGTTAGGAGTTAGGGGATAATTCTTAAATATTATAGGAACGATGATGGAAGTTACAACGTTAATATGTTTATCCTAGGTCAGTGACCTTGAGAGTCATTGATTACAAATAAAAAAAAATTAATTGAAAAATAAAATACTTTTAACATAAAGCCTTTAAAGGCACTAAAAAAACTGTGTGTGAACTGTGTCCCATGAACATTTTTATATTATCAGGTTACATAGGCTACTTTTTATCTTGGAAACGCAGGTGAAACCGCGGGGGACAGCTAGTACACTAATAACAAAGCTGAAGAGTTTGTTTGAACGCGCTAATCTCCGGAGTTACTGGTCCCGATTCGATAAATTCATTCACTAATAGGAAGCTACATAATCCCCAAAGGTTATAAGCTACGTTTTATCCCGGGAACGCGAGTGAATCCGCGGGGAACAGCTGGTTTTGTATATTTTTACTAGGTAAATTTAAAATTTTATTGAAAAAAAAAGTTTAAAAGATTCTTTTAAACTTTTTTTTAATGCTGCAAAATATACTGTTACACACCAAATTAGTAACTGTGTTGTACTGTTTACTAAATACTTAGATCAGTACATGGGCGCCGGTCAAGTAAGAATTAAATAGCATGCAGTAGGTTAGGTATGTATAAATAGTAATGCGGAAAGTAATGGGGAACGAGATGAATTCACACCTATAATACCTACAATATCGGCGTCTCAACGTCTGGTTGACGTAACATGAAATACACATCAGCTTTATTTATGTAAGCTTTCTCATCGATTCAATTACACGTACTTATGCCTATGATGTAGAAATAATGTAACCTACAAACAAACAATATCACATACGCAACTAAATGATTGTTAGTTGTTATTAACTAATTGCGAGTTGATGGCTACCGTTAGATTTACGAGCAATAAACAAACAAAGGGGCGAAGCTTAACATTGCAAACCCGTAAATTGTTTTACATGACAGATAGTAATCGCACGACGGACTAGTACTTCTGAGATATAATCGCCGCTCGAAGTTTGCCGGCCCTGAGATTAATATTATGAACTTAACTTTTGCACTATGGTAGGGTAGTACTTTCTGGTATTCGACTAGGCTACCATCCTCAAGTTGATAATGATGGAATGGCGTGACAAAAACCGCGGCTAGCGGAATAGCTTTCAATATAGGAAAACATCTTAAGGAACCAACCTTATGGTGATATTGCAGTTACAACTTATAACAGTAAAAAACCGGACAAGTGCGAGGCGCACCGAGGCTACCGTAAAGATAATTTGTGATACCATAGGTAACATAGCAATTTAATGTAATAATTATGACTAATGAGTTATAGGTTTTGTTAGTTACACGCTACAATAATGACAATAATATTCGGAAATAAGAGAAGTTTTTTTTTATTTGCTCATAAACTCATCACTTTGCTTTGTCAAATTCGAATTTTAGTTTTTGTAATGTTTCAAACGAACTTATAACCTATAACTTCGACATAGGGTCCAAAGAATGATTGTAGTTGGGAGCGTAATACTGCAATTATTGGAGTATATCATCATGTCTATTTAACTCGATGTAATTTGCAACATGCGGAACTTATGATTGTTATTTTTTAATGGCATATGAACCATACGAAGTTGACGTCATCACGCTATCACTCTTTCAATCTTTGAATCGTCGTGTCTCATCATGAGGACATATGATTGTTACCAAAGAATAATAACTTCAGTAATAAAGCTTTTCTCCGAGTTTTTCGCGAACCGAGGGTTCCGTAATTTCCCATGTTACTTTAAATACATACCTAGTACTTTATAGGTTTTCCTGTAATCTATAGGTAAAGGTGTACAATAACAATAAACTACAATTTTGTAGCCTAGTAGTTTCGGAGATAAGGGGGAGAGGAATGTTCATTTTTCACCTACATAATATAAAATGAAGTCGCTTCCGCTGTCTGTTCGCTTAGATCTTTTAAAATGAATTCGTCTATCTATAGAACCCACAGAAAATATTTTAAAAAAAATGTCCAATAGAAGATAATATCCATCTGGTCTGTATGATCTTTAAGTAAGTAGATATTTTTAATCGTATTGATTGATTCAATTTCCAATACATATCCAATAATCCAATAGTACGTCCGGAATTCCATGACTTCACAACTTACTATCATAGTAAATTCATTAAACAGGTATTTTTTATGTAGTATAAAATGTGTTGAAATACATAGCCATTCGAATACCTAGTCCTATATAGGTAAGTACATACATACAGTTTAGTCATTGACGAAATGTATTTTAACAACAACGAACGATTCTTATCGCGAGCTTACATCATGGTTCGATAAAGTGGTACTTTGTATTTACCTAATGTAAGGTAAAGCGTAGGTAATATAAAATGTTTTGCATCGGGATGGCAAAGGATTGAATGCTCGGTGATCGGCCTCCGAGCATCGCGGCGTAGTTTTCTCTAATGCATCGCTGGTTGAAACATATACCTTATTTCGATTGGATAACTATTATATTCAATTGATAAATTTTATATCCTCTCCGGCGCACAGTGAATTAATTTTTCGAATTTTTGGATTTTATTATTTTATTTTTCGACTACTTAATGCACGATTTTTTTTAAATTTTTTTTCCATGCTAATGACCTCATCCCCCCAAAGGACCTTAACTCATTTGTTAGGACCTTATATACCTCATGGCGAAAACCGAATCAAAATCCGTTGCGTGGTTTAGAAGGAGTTAACGGATATACAGACATAGACGACGTGTAAGGCGACTTCATTTTATACTATGTAAAGAAGAAAGATAAAGAAGAAGAAGATGTATAAATAGAAGAATAGTACCCTGAGTCTTAGTAGGATAAAGTTCGATGTCGTTGAATAGGCTCTGGATTCGGTCGGCGGAGGCCGGCTGGTCGGGCAGCCCCACACGACAGCCCCAAGCATTTGCCACCTCCCTGCAACAATATGAAAAAATATTACAATACATATGCAGTTGTAACCTGTGGGCACGGAAGACACTTTCGCAAATTATCAAAATTTAGCTAGAGATCTGAAAATTGATATAGAGACTCCTTGTTATAAATAATAAAAAACATATTTTAGGATTTTTAGTAACTAACCTCCCACCCATTATATTAAGGGACGGAAGTTTGTATGGGTTTTCCTACGGCAAAGCTACATATTTTTACCACGGTTACTAGAGTTTGTGGAGTAAGGGCTCGTAGTCTTAGAGCGTCTAGACTAGAGTGCAGCGAAGGTTGGCTCTACATGAGATCTGATAACTTTTTGACAGTGCGAGCCATACGGTCACTGCTTGGCAAAATTTTATATGAAAATGTTTTGGTGGCATTTTCTTTCCCATGATTAATGAAAAACTTACGTCGATTACTTCAAATATAAATCGGATAATACCAAATGTACCGGTACTGAAATGGCCTTTAATTTATTTTTAAAATGAAATAATAAAATATTTTTAGCATTTCCTAGTATTTTTAGTATTGAATAAAAAAGCAACTAGTCGATTCTATTACTAAAAAAATATAAAACGATAACACCAATTAAACCCACATAATATTATTATCTCCACTTAAGACATTTTTTTTCCTGAATAGGTATTCCCAACCGTGACTAACATTCTAACATTATTCTACACAATTCGTGGAACAAAACACACTACCTAGTCAAATACGAGTAGACTCAAACGTTGACTATGCACGAGTGAGTATCGTTCGATGTATGGCAAGCAATGTTACGTTATAATATGTAAATAATAATTAAAATCATTTTTATTTATAGTCCTGACGAATAGAATATGATGTACTTATATGTAAGTAACAATTTTTGTAGGTTAGGTCAACTTTAAGCCGTTTATACCATCTCTAGACTGTGCAAAAAAAAAGTACAGTCGACAATAAAAGCTTATTGTATTTACCAAAAATGGTGTAAAGCCAAGTTATAACACGACATTCATTGTATTATTTCATTCATTCTTCATTTATACATAGATATGGCTTACACGATAAGCGTTACACATATTTCTTTCAGTCATGGGAAAATGCAACTACTATTGGTTCTTTGTATACTCAGTTTCATCTAATGATTAATACAAAGCATCATCACATTGTTATGACAACGCAGTACTGTAGTGTAGACATAGACTAAATATTTCCGGTCTTCGGTAGACTAAATAAGATATCAGGTGGGTTGGAAACACACGGGGTCCAATTACCTTTGTGCAAACATGTAACCTGCCGGTATTGTAAAATTCTCACGTGAAATATAACGTTGATAAACTGTCTAGGCATCTCGCAGCGTCTCGTATTCCGAATTCAGAGGTAAACCAACCTATCTTAATTATTGTTGTTCGTCAACATAGGAATTAATTATTAAGCTCATGCATGCAGTGTAAATATGTAGGTAGATTTAATTCCTTGTGTGGGTATATAACTTATTTTAATAGGTATTGTTTATAAAAATCTTTTAACAAAATTAGTACCGCCATAAACACTTAAAAACATAAAATAACTATGTAGGAAGGAACTCTCATCTGCCAGTTTTAAAGTCATAAGTGTAATCAATGACTCTCAAGATTTGTCATAACCGATAAGGTAGGACCTCCTTTCATCAGCTCATTTGGATATAACTTCGTCTTCGAGTAACTGGCGAACATACATAAAAAATTAAATAAAAGATTACGACGAATTTGAGAACCTCCCCGTTTTTTGAAGTCTGTTAAAAAATAAAAGATTCCGACGAATTGAGAACCTCCTCTTTTTTTTAAGTCGGTTATAAAGACACTCACTGGCATGCAGAAGGTCCAACAATCACATCACAATTAATATTCGATGAAGATAAATCCACACATAAACAAATGCAACACATCACACAACTAAAACGTTTACTTATTTTCATAGCTGAAATAAATACGGACGTGTTGCCGACGAGACGCGCGTACTTTACAAAATCGAATGTAAAGTCGGGGAGTTATATATGCAATAAGTAGGTAGTGTCTACTGAGAGATATTAAATGTTTTGTCCAGTTTATAGTTGATTATATTATAAGCCTCATACATATTATAATGCGGCAAGCTGCAACGAGGTTAGCTGAATTAAACAAGGCACAGTTCATCGTAAGTATGTCGTCTTAAAAACAATTTCGCCTTCTAGATATTTTTTTTATTTATTGGTAAAGCAAAAACATCAATACAAACAAAAATGATTAGGTGCAACCAGTAACATCTTATCAGAAAAAATACAATAATGATTTTCAGATTTCCACTGATGATATCTTTAAATAAATAAAAATCAATTGCCGAAATGTACGTAATCACTTCAGCAGATATTGACTATTGGTTAATTATTTTTTTGTAGTAGTATGCTGTCGTCGTAGTGCTGGGCGTCTTTCACGCCACGCCACTCTAAACGATGTCATTCGTCGGGCCCTTGCCACCGTGAACGTGCCGGCTATTTTAGAGCCGAACGGTATCTCGCGTGACGATGGAAAGAGGCCTGACGGTATGACATTGATTCCTTGGAGTCGTGGGAGGCCGCTGGTATGGGACGCCACATGTGCTGACACCCTTGCACCCTCCCACGTCCAACATTCATCACGGGTGGCGGGCGCTGCCGCAAACGCTGCGGAAAACCTCAAGCGAAGGAAATATACTTGTCTTGGAGATAGTTATATATTTCTTCCGTTTGGGGTCGAAACTATGGGTAGTTGGGGTCAAGATGCTCGCAGTCTGGTTAGGGAGCTGTCCAAACGCCTTATTGATACCACAGGTGACCAAAGAGCTGGCACTTACCTCAGGCAGCGCATCAGCCTCGCAATTCAACGTGGTAACGTTGCCAGCTTTTTGGGAACCCTGCCTGCAGGCGGCGATTTAAATGCGGTTTATTATTTATAGTTACTCTGTATATAGGATAGATAGTTGTAGTTTAATTTTTAATTTAATATTTCATTTATGTTATACCTAATAGTTGTTATGTTTCAAATAAATTATACATTTTTTTGTTGTATTTGTGATTGTTATTATTGTGAAACACGGTTTAAATGAAAAAATATTTTTGGACAATTCACTGGGAAAGTCGGAAAATTCTATGGTGTTTTTGTATGAAATACTCAATAAAATTCACCCGGGCAAGAACAGCTAGAAACAAATAAATACCAGTAGTATTATTATATAGTTAATATACAAATATTAATCTAAAAAATATATATATAGTTCATATCGCCGCACAGTGCGTAACAGACCTAAATGGATAAATCATAACACAACTTAAAATGGTAATGTTCACGATCTTGACCCTAACGATAACCAGCAGAAAGGCAAATATGGCTGAGGAGTAGAACCGTCTTATTTAAAATTATATTTCATTATCTGATGAATAAATCATCCTTAGTATTAAGTATAGCAATATTTTTTTTCAGTATCAAGAATATTTGTACAGTGACCTATTCTCCAGAATACAGGAAATTAATGATACCAAGCAGTATTTTATTTTTACTCGACTGCCGCTGCGCTGGGAGGATGCTAAAGGCACTAAATTTGATCTGAAAGTAAGTACAATACAGATTTCAAGTGCGGCACTTCCTTGCAGGGCCTCATCACGGATACTTATATTCGCCTTTATTGCGCGAGTGTCAATAAGAATATTAAAATTTAAAAAAAAATAATGATGGGTCTCGAGTGCACAAAAATTGCAAAGGGAGAGATTGGACCCCGGATAAACATAAGATATTTTTGGTAAAACCAAAAAACAGTACGAGAACTAGATATGTAGGTATTTACATAAATTATTTTCTAAATTTGAATTCAGGTAGATAAGCTGTAGAGAAGTATTAAATTAGTTGTGGATAAAAGGTACAATTACCATTAGTCATAATTATGGTCATATCACTTTATGTTCCTTCGAAAGGAGCGATTAGATGATGAGTAATATTTGAGTAGAAGTAGCCATTCCAAGAAGACAATGTTTACTCAGATTATAAATCAGTTAGGTAATTAGATAAAAAAAAACTTATAATTTGTTTATTTAGAGCGTATTAGTAGTATTTATTTTATTCTACACAAATCTAGGATAGAGTAAAGGAAGAAATCGCTTTAGCGGACTTTAACTTTGGAATTTGAGCGGAACGCACAACACTATGGTATATTAAGCATTAGGTCTCGGACACATCACCACGGCGCATGAAACGACACGATGTGTGCCGTAGTACGGTATAAGAACACATCATAAATCAAACAACAATAGCGGAAGAAAATAATATTTTCACGGTATATACGGCCGTGGTGATATGGCCGGGCCGTAATCGTATTTATATTTCAGCGGAAGCACAAGTGTAATAATAATATTATGTAATAGTAATAGCAGAAGGGTGTCGATATTTGTATACAGGTGGAAATTTTAAACGGGTCTGACGGAGCAACTATCCACGAGAATATGCTCTTAGGAGACATTATTTTCTCGAAATAACATTACTGCGTTGTTATTCATATTTCCTAACAAATGTACCTATAGGAAAAGATTTTTCGATTTGTGACATTTCTGATACCCTAACTTAGCCCCATAGAGACTTGATTCTTAACGAAGACATGATCGATTAAGTTAATAATATTTTTCACTTTCTCGCATGTTCTATGTATTTTTTTTTCAAAATCCGTAATGAGTTAATGACTATGCCAATCGACATAACTCAATAAGTTAAGGTTTGTCTCCTCTGACCATATTCTCGTGGCCTCAACCTTTAAGTTGCCGTTACTGACCCGTCTAAAATGTCCATCTTGTCTTCACCTATATGAATAGTGCGCTTCCTCAACATACTTATACCTCCTTACGGCATGGAATTAGTAAAACACGATTAAACATTACCAATATCGATACTAAGACTACAAACGATACGCGTGTGCAGCTCAGGCAGTCGAGTGCTTACAGAAATACACCATGACATCATGGTGTGCGAATGAGACTCACTTTCGCGATACCGCTCGCACATGATATGTTTAAAAAATTACACGACTGCATTTACTCCATTCGTGTTTGGTGTTATTATAACTATAATACATGTGTATATTGTCTCATTCAATGATACAGTAAAATTGTTGTATAAATAATGTTGAACCATCAGAAATAGTAGGTACATTGCTACATTTCCGCAACGGATAACGGCGTTTACGACTGCCAGTTATTTCGGTCGACTATTAAGTGTGAGATCATCAAATTATTGTTTGTTAAATGCGATAGGTAGTAAATACCTCATTTAATATTGTTGCATGTTGTTTTTGCAACCATGTTATTTTCGCAGAAAGATCCTAAACGGAGATTTCGTCTGCCATTCGTAGGACGTTCCGCAGGGTTCGTGTCGGTCGGTTCGCCGCTGATGATGCCGAGAATGGGAGACGGAATACATTTCCGTGACGGACTTTGTAATAGAGAACTCCGATATACTTTCGTGTTATTTCACATTGTTTTCATCACTTCCTTTTAATCACAACGTAATGTAGGATACTGTTTCACAGGTCATGGTGCTTAGAATCGGGATCCTCATACAAATTGTGCTATTTTGGAATAGAATCTCATGAACGTTTTCATCATGTTTGTTTATTTTAGGTTATTGTTGTTTTGACACTTTTGACGTTTCAAGGTGACAGATACAATAGACTTTGGGAGCGTTCCGAATATTGATCATAAATGTTTTGATATCGATCTCCTATTGATTTGTTAGATCGCGTGGTTGGAGGGGACTTTGGTTGTATCAAATAGTTGGTTGGTCATGAAAAATATTTTGTTTCAGGAAGAATATAGGTTCAGTTACAGGATAAATTGTAGTAATTTTTGATGCAGATAATTTAGCTGTCTTGGAGAAATGATAATATTAGTCGAATTAAATTCTAGAATTTTCTGACATGTTTGTCTTTGACATCTCATCATTTGAGTCTTTGGAACATCCTCTTTCCTTTTCCACTTCACATCTCCGACTCGTACGCAGCTAGTGATTTTGTTGTGTATAAGAATTTAGAAACAAGAATTGTAAGTGCATTCTTCATTAGAATACGAGGATCCTCCTCGCATCTCACGCTGTATTTCATTTCGTATTGTTCTGGTTGTCGTAGATTACTAGAAGATGTCATCTGAGCTGGGAACGCCATGTGGCCACCGTGCCGGTCAGCCTGGGCTCATCATAGGAGTGATCCTAAATAATTTAGAACGGAGCGGCTGGTAAGTTTCCTCTTATTCAGTCTTCCCGTGATCGATCGTTCCTTGCATACGTCATAATCTACAGCGTGGCTGTGTACTCTTTGTTTCAGAGTGCCGCTCCAAATTTTCTCCAAAGCTTTTCTCCAAAGCTTTTCTCCTAAGTTTTTTTTGTTATAATTAAATAAGAAGTTTTTATTTGCGTTCCAACGTCGACGTACCGATGCCACCGTCATCCACGAGTATGGTTTGATTCTTTATAGAACACGTGTGTTGCATACCACACATGCCACATGTAATGTAAGTGTCCACCTTTGCTACCTACTCTCCAAGGGGATTTCAGTCACCACAGTGTCAGTGTCCGTCCGCGTGATGTAGAAACATAGAACATTAACTTTTAGAATGTTTAAGAAGTGATTGAGTCCAATCTTTAGAAACTGTTTGTGGAAGGGCCCGTCCACAAACCAGTACACATGTATTATGTTAAATCTAAGAACAACTAACCTTAATTAAGGAAGAACAGAATATAAAAATAGAATTTGTACGACAGAAAGAACCTAAATGCAATTATAAACTTTGGAACGCATTGTCTGTGTTTAATTTAATCTTTTTTTCAGCGTTACTGCGCTGGTGGCGCCCTTTGTAAACCATAGAATAAGCACTAACCCCATTCCTGAGTGTAACAGCCACATAGTGTAAACGGACTCCACCACCTCGTACCCTGAGCTAGCGCACCAGATGCATAAAATCACCACCCTGCATTTTGGTGCAACATAAATTGGCGTACCCAACGTGTGGCCGAGTGACACTGTGCTGACAGGATTCATAGTCGCAGGTAGATCGCTTGGTATCTCAGGACAGGTATCAAGGTTAGTGTTTACTTTGTTTTGTTTTTGGTTTCTTCTTGTCTTTAACAATGGCAAACTTAAGAATGAACTTTTATCACCTATTGAGTGACGAGTTAGAATATGAACTCTTGTTACAGGTTCATAAGATTTTCAAGAATGTTGTTGAGATGATAGCTAAATTTTTCATATTATTATTGACAAAATCTTCCCGTCTGTCAGTGACTATTGATCCTGCAGATTTAGAAATGGGATTAGAATTAGAATGTGGTAGGAATTTAATCAGTGATATAGTTCCATCTATATCAACCGATTCGTTATTCCCCATTATTAAATAAAGAATTTAGAATGTAGGAAGCAGCGGTGTTGTCATCAACTGTAATAAAATTGTAGAAGAATTAATATTTAAGGAATTTTACAGAAAGAAAAGATTATTTTATATCTTTAAAAGAAATTAAAGAAGTGTTTTTAAAAGTAAAACTATTAAATATTTTTAAAAGTAAAATAGAAATTATATTCCTAAAGAAAGAGGTTAAAGAATTTAGAATTTAAAAGAAAAAGAAATATAGGGTTAAGAGTAAAGCAAATAATTTTGGTTAACAAACTAGCCCCTAGAAACCTCAGGTGTGTAGTCGAAGAAAGAGTTAGTCTCCTTGTCTATCGTTTATGGGCCATAAATGGTAGGAAGTTGGGTCTGACTCATATCAAAGGTATTATACATATACATTCTGAGTGAAGAATTATTAAGTAGAATAAAATGTTACTGTCTGTAAGTTAGGAATAGTAATAGGTTATTTAATTTCTTTATAGAGGTTTTCCAAAACAAACTGGAAAGAAATTAAATAATTTGTTTTCTTTTCACAGTTAGTTGTAGTGTTAGATAAGATGGTTGCATCTGGCAGCATAGGTAGTGAGTGTAGAATGGAGCTTGTATGTCAGTGAGGTGTGCAAGTATGAGTGTGAGAGAATGACAGGAGATATATATTAATAAATATTATATATATATAATAATATATACTATTTATTAATAGGTATGCAAGTAATAAAAAAAGGATGTCTTTGTATGTGCGAAGATTGTCTGAGAATGTAGTTGTATGTAAGAACTTTAATCTGTACTTACTATTTAGGCAGTTAGGTTAGTAACCAACCTAGTTATTAAATTATAATTAGGATACTAGTAAGCATAGATTTAAACAAATCAATACAATACTCTTATGAGTTAGTAACGTTTTTCTTGCGTCGTATTCAATAACAGTCTTGTATATCAAGCTGTAAAAAGAAGAATTTATTTTCAAACTTGTTTATACACAAGCATATACCTACCATATTATAGTGGGTGAGTTTAGGGTTTAAGAAAAGAATAGAATTGTGTGCCTAGTCATACTTAGAAGCGGAGACTTACCGTGAGTAGTCTTTTAGCATAATTTAGAAAGAATGTTGTTTGAGAATCATTGACTTTCAACAAGTTGTATCAATAAACTTAAGAATAGAAGTATGGATGTTGTTCCTACGCATTAGAATAAGGAGTTTAGTTGGGATACTATCCCTAGGTTAGGTATATTCATACAGGAGTAGGATTACTTGAAGAGACATATACTTTGGTGATCTGTTGCTCATTTGTTTGTTTAGATTACAATATAATTTATTTGTTGTTTATTACTTAACATTGTTTCATAGTATAACATGAGAAATTTTATTTTAGAATATGGTTGTTGTCATCGCTGCTGCTGCCAACACTGTTGCTATCCAAATACTTCTTATGCTGTGGTAGTATTTGGTATTGCACTCTTTTCGTGTCGCGAAATAGATTCGTTTCACTCATCGTATTTTCGCTCTTAGCAGGGGGGTCTGTTGCATGTTGTTTTTGCAACCATGTTATTTTCGCAGAAAGATCCTAAACGGAGATTTCGTCTGCCATTCGTAGGACGTTCCGCAGGGTTCGTGTCGGTCGGTTCGCCGCTGATGATGCCGAGAATGGGAGACGGAATACATTTCCGTGACGGACTTTGTAATAGAGAACTCCGATATACTTTCGTGTTATTTCACATTGTTTTCATCACTTCCTTTTAATCACAACGTAATGTAGGATACTGTTTCACAGGTCATGGTGCTTAGAATCGGGATCCTCATACAAATTGTGCTATTTTGGAATAGAATCTCATGAACGTTTTCATCATGTTTGTTTATTTTAGGTTATTGTTGTTTTGACACTTTTGACGTTTCAAGGTGACAGATACAATAGACTTTGGGAGCGTTCCGAATATTGATCATAAATGTTTTGATATCGATCTCCTATTGATTTGTTAGATCGCGTGGTTGGAGGGGACTTTGGTTGTATCAAATAGTTGGTTGGTCATGAAAAATATTTTGTTTCAGGAAGAATATAGGTTCAGTTACAGGATAAATTGTAGTAATTTTTGATGCAGATAATTTAGCTGTCTTGGAGAAATGATAATATTAGTCGAATTAAATTCTAGAATTTTCTGACATGTTTGTCTTTGACATCTCATCATTTGAGTCTTTGGAACATCCTCTTTCCTTTTCCACTTCACATCTCCGACTCGTACGCAGCTAGTGATTTTGTTGTGTATAAGAATTTAGAAACAAGAATTGTAAGTGCATTCTTCATTAGAATACGAGGATCCTCCTCGCATCTCACGCTGTATTTCATTTCGTATTGTTCTGGTTGTCGTAGATTACTAGAAGA
Organism: Tethea ocularis; assembly: GCA_963555595.1. Lineage (NCBI taxonomy): Eukaryota > Metazoa > Arthropoda > Insecta > Lepidoptera > Drepanidae > Tethea > Tethea ocularis. Next base: position 7,905,975 of record OY741960.1, on the reverse strand, counting down.
TGTCATCTGAGCTGGGAACGCCATGTGGCCACCGTGCCGGTCAGCCTGGGCTCATCATAGGAGTGATCCTAAATAATTTAGAACGGAGCGGCTGGTAAGTTTCCTCTTATTCAGTCTTCCCGTGATCGATCGTTCCTTGCATACGTCATAATCTACAGCGTGGCTGTGTACTCTTTGTTTCAGAGTGCCGCTCCAAATTTTCTCCAAAGCTTTTCTCCAAAGCTTTTCTCCTAAGTTTTTTTTGTTATAATTAAATAAGAAGTTTTTATTTGCGTTCCAACGTCGACGTACCGATGCCACCGTCATCCACGAGTATGGTTTGATTCTTTATAGAACACGTGTGTTGCATACCACACATGCCACATGTAATGTAAGTGTCCACCTTTGCTACCTACTCTCCAAGGGGATTTCAGTCACCACAGTGTCAGTGTCCGTCCGCGTGATGTAGAAACATAGAACATTAACTTTTAGAATGTTTAAGAAGTGATTGAGTCCAATCTTTAGAAACTGTTTGTGGAAGGGCCCGTCCACAAACCAGTACACATGTATTATGTTAAATCTAAGAACAACTAACCTTAATTAAGGAAGAACAGAATATAAAAATAGAATTTGTACGACAGAAAGAACCTAAATGCAATTATAAACTTTGGAACGCATTGTCTGTGTTTAATTTAATCTTTTTTTCAGCGTTACTGCGCTGGTGGCGCCCTTTGTAAACCATAGAATAAGCACTAACCCCATTCCTGAGTGTAACAGCCACATAGTGTAAACGGACTCCACCACCTCGTACCCTGAGCTAGCGCACCAGATGCATAAAATCACCACCCTGCATTTTGGTGCAACAATATAATATAATAATTAATAATAGGTTTTATATTCCGTACAGTTACCTAAGTACTTTTATAAAAATCGATGTAAGTGAGTTGTATAATAATATTTTGAATCCAAAATAAATATAAATATGTACATTATGTAGATAAATCTATAGCCATATCACTGAATCGCCAAACGCATTTTGACAAACATATTGAGTTTAGCAAAAAACGTAATAAAAAGTAATTTCGCGGGCTTTATTGAGCAGAAATGGTTACGGCTCGAAAAGAGGAAACTAGCTCTGTATTTTATGAGTCTCATAGACTCACACACAACATACATTTCTGTGGAAATTTATGGTAAGAAAGTCAAACTATGTAGGTACCTACGACACATCTCTACAATATGGAGACAAAAAATATATTTGTGAGTAAAATACCTATCAGAACCTACATACATCCGCTTATGGGCGTCATAGGACAGATTTGGTAGGTAAGAGACCATGACCGAAAGAGCTCTTGGATCTGACGTCATTCAATGTTGTTGACCTAACGTCCACACTGCAAGTCACTCTTGCTGTAGGTACATGAATTTGTAGTTTTCTTTTGTTCGCTTCACCTGTCTGTGTCCAAAATAACTTGGGTCAAAGATTCCGTACACACCAATAGGTATGCAAAGTCCGGGTAAGTAATAGGAATGTAATGACAAATTCGATGACTCAAACCATTTGTAATTATAATAACCAGTGCCTAAACGCTGCATCAAAGCTTTTGATATAAAAAAAAACTGGTTCGATTCCAATAATTTGATTTCATTAATCGCATTGAAAATGCCAATCTAAAAGGATGAGAAAGAACATCCATCACTTCGTAAAAAACAATGTTACAGCGATAAAAATAAATAATTCGCATCTAAATCAACAAACTGGTGTAGCGGCGTAATTAACGACATCACCTACACCCCGCGACCTGGGTAAACAAGTCATCATGATGTCATGCTCATGTTGTTGACCCAACTACGTCTGCCGCTCATTTCGGAACATGCGCTCAGCTCCTGGTCTAGGCATTGGAGGAGTACCAGCTGACTTTTGACTAGTACAACAATACTTCAGTACATACCTATTAATAAATAAATAAATAAATAAATAAATACTTAATGTATATTTTAAAATAAAATCATTAAATGCGTACAATAACAGAATCTATATTGTATAGTTGTTTGTTACGAAATGAAGAAGTTTCATCCAAAGCTATAGGCTTTCTGTCTGGGGGACCGATTCCTATACTAGGTCTACCTTTAATCTTTTTGTCACTTCAGATAGATAACCTGACTAAATCTTGTGACCAACATACTATTTATATCTCATTTCTACGTATAGTATTTGGATAGGTAAGTTCCACGAGGCCTATTGAGTACCAGGTCCACGAGATGTGATATCTGCGATATTTATATTTTTGAGACTGGTGTTCCATGTCAGAGCACTGTAGGTGAGGACAGGCATGACACTGGTTGACCACTTTACAAATCAATAAAAAAACTTACGTAAAATATAATCAAAATAATTCTTACCTGGCTAAAGTTCCTTTTAATTTAATAGTGCCGTTGAGATTACTGGATGTCTGCACTTCGGTAAGCTCGTATTGGTTGGGTTCAGGGGGTTCGTATGCAATGGCAATGGCGTGTTGGGGGGAAGCACACACCATTGGCTCCATCCGGCAGGAGATGGGAACCCGTTTTGGCGGTGATGTGCGCGGATACGTGTGGTGCTTGGCGCTACACGCAGCTGCCGGCTCCCTGCGCCTCTGTTTTGGTAATGTCCTCGCACATAATGCGCTAGCGGCATTCTTCAAATGCGTTCGAAATCTATTATTGCTACTCGAAACGCCGAGCACTGCACCCTCCATCTTCATCTCTTTGACCACTTTTTATCACAACTCACTCAATGTATATTCTCATCCATTTTTGTGATAACACTTCACTTTTGATGTATCAAGAAGTATTGAGATAACGCCATGTCAATTCGTTACTTGGATCCATCAATTCACTTATTGAGCGTTGTTTATTCGATTCAATACTTTTATTGATTACAAAATTTCTAATTTCTTTATCGTTCAATATACCGTTCATTTCCAAAACTGTTATGAAGGCTATCGCGTAACTTTATGAATTAAACAGGTGAATGAAGTGAGTGCTAAGTGAATAATTGTAGGTACTTAATAGTAGGACCGTAAGTGTATAAAATAAAACCTACGTAACGTAATATAAGCGAATCTCCTTTATAGCCCCCGCTAACTAAGTACAGGCTCTATCTTTTGACCTGTGTTTAGATTATGCAGGCATTTGTAAAACTTTTTATTTAAAAAACATCGCTGGTAGAGGTACATACTTGTATTGTTTGTGATGATACCAAGTCATAGTAATACCACAGTGTAACTATATTCTCGCTACAGTGTAAAGTCCCTCAACGTTCGAGCCTGCAAACTAAGCGTGTTTGAAGGCAGTGGCCCGCGCCATCCGCTTCCCCGCAAGAGCCTCGCCGTTGCTCTGCGCACATACCGTACTGTAGGATAGTTAATTAGTTAAGCTGTGGTAATACGAAGGTATCAACACTGCATGATGCGAGTGGTTAAGTTACCTAGGAGATGTTTTGTGTAAAATGAAATAAGAAGAAACCGAAAGTGCCATAGTAGATGTGTTAAAATTATTTTTTATCGAGCTACAAAGAACTAACTATTGTTATCGTCTAAATAAAATCATTAATTAATAATTGCCGTAAGTAAACCAATCATGTCTGACGTACAATTAACACAAATATGTCGATCGCGAGCACTAAATTCAATTTTAAATAATTACTATTGCAAATCACCTTAGATAAATTACTTAAATAGAAGTAGGGAACTACGTCATATTGTGTAACTTGACCTTAATCTAAAAAGCTAAAAGATAATGTAATTATATTCGAGACCGAGGACTGTTGTTTTAATTAAATCTAACCACCAACGCTAGAGGTGGTTAAGTTTGATTAGTCGGTAAAGTAAAATAATTCCTTCAGTCGCGGTCTGCTTGATCTAGCTAGATGCACGCTTGACTGCATTGCGGCTAAGACTGCGGGGATTTATGTAAGTAAATACAGAAGTCTATAGTAAGTATAGACTTCTGTCGCCAATATACATTAAGACAGTAGATGTACTGTATCAATGAAATTAAATCGTTTAATTTAATTTATAAATCGTTTAATTTTAAATAATAAATAGTATAAATCGATTTGCGACAGATTTAGATATTTGGTGTAGCTTTTAGCCAATCATTTATTTCTTCCTTACATGTAGGTAAATAATGTTTGGTTGGAATCGTGCAGATTTGCGGAAGGCTTTGTCACAGCACCGCAGTGCGAGGGGAAGCGGGGGCGGGGCGTGGGCGCGCTGACATCACCGCCAGAGCCAGTCGTTCTTACATCACCATCGACTGCCTCCCACCATCCGAGTGCCGCCTGCGCCCGCAATCCCCCGTCTCATCTACAATCACCCGATCGAAAATCGATTGCACACGCAAACGATTAATTTATTTATTTGCATACCCAAAATAAGCAGCCGCTGTCCAATTACCCTTTGAAAAACTAATTGAACCACGCTCATTGTTTACTCATTCGTAAATGTCTTGCAACCGTACGTAGGTGAGATTTATCAATATCTAGGTAGAATCTATCTAAATAGAATTTATTTTACCTAGAATAACTATACTAGGTAGGTAACTTAGCTTGATGAATTATCAAAGATCCCAATCAGCCTTACCATTAGGCAAGTATAGTTAGTATTCATTGGCCATGCTCTTATGCTCAAATCTTTAGTATACTTATGACATGAGCAAATCTTTTAAATAAGACACAGTAGGAAAAAAATCTGTAATAGATACCTACCTTTTTTAACCTTACTTACTCAGAAATAATTATTTTTAAGAACCTACTAAGAAATCTATGAAAATGATTTTACTTTACATTGAGGACACAAGTGAGTAAGTACGATTAGCCGTAAAATCGATTGTTTGTAGTTCAGTAAGTAGAGATCAAGGCTAGAACCATCGACGTACCTACCTTCTTACTTATTAACTAATTTCATGACAATTAACATTAATTGACTGGGGCCTTCATTAGGCATTTAATACTCATCGTAAGATGTTATAAGGACAGGAGCCACAACTGAACTGACTTGTCATAAACATGTTTCCTGTATTCAAGATAAATGATCAAACGCAATCTTAAACAAATCGACACAATTACTAATCACAAAGCGTAAAACAGACGTGACAATAACCGTTAATGAAATTGGTTAAAGAACCAAATACTTACTATAAATCTTAAATTATAAATCTTTAATTGAATACCTAATAGGTAGCAGAAACCTATTTTTCTTTCGTGCCAAAATATAAGCATGTAAGTAGGTAGGTTATGATACCCTACATTTCCCACGGCAATTATGTCAAATGAGTTTATCAATCACTGCGGGACGGATGCAGCGCAGCGGTGTCGTCGGTCGGCGCGGCGCGGCTGAACGTGGGTGGACTGTTGTATACCAACCGTTGAGTTCATGATACGATGTTAATCGAGCGGCGGGATGTGCTGACCAATTCAACACTCATCGCTACCAAGAGCCGGGAATCAAACTTCAACAAGTACTTCCAACAATATGTATAATCATCATTCATCAATAGAAATACCTATCACAGAATAAAGATGTAACCTACCTATATATCGTTCATGCCAGACAGTGTTTATATTTTCTTTGTTGAATTTTGGTGCACTTCTCGATTATTTATTTTGATCCGGCATTATATTTATTCGGACATAGGTACCGATAACACTATTGCGGTTAGCACGTAACTCAAAAACGGCAAGGCAGGACAATGTCTGCCGGTCCAACAATATGTAGTTATTTAATCATTTGTTTATACTAAGTGGCTCTGTGAGCTCCTCACATCACACCCCCGACCTCTTGAAGTTTATCGTGAATAAGTTGTTCTGACAAAAAAGTTACGTCTTATATAAAAAGGATAACAAAAAAGTTTTGTGTTTTTTTTCAAAATGGTTGATATTATGTTTGCAACCCCCATATCTCCGCTATTTTGATAAATTTTATGAAAACTGAATCGACAAAAAAAAATGTAAAACTGGCTAACTTAAATCGGTTGAGAAATGCGACATGTAGAGGAGAACACCCGGAAATCCGGGCATCCGCCGGACATACGAAAGCATTTTTGCTCAAGCTAAAACGGAGGATGGCTGATTGATTCAAGCGTTGGGTGACGCTTCGCGCTCGCTCGGTTAGTGATAATTCTCAATAAGACGACGAAATCGGAGAAATGATGATACTAGATTAAGTTTTTCTCGGCATTATTTGTTGAGATTTGTAAAAAATATATGTCAAACTAGAGAAAATACGACGAGGAATCGTTTTTAAAAAAATTGAATTTTTCCTTAGTATAGGTACTAAGGAAAAATTCAATTTTTAAACCTAACGTCAGAAAAAAATCGTGATTATGCCCTTTTTAAAATAACTGGAAAATATTAACATACATTCTGAAATCCAATAGAAAGGGAATAGTGTTCTTACTTTAAAAAAAAAACGCTAAGTTTCTTTTTTTTTTTAACATAAAACCATCTTTTTACTAAAATTGCGCCTATCGGTTTTTTTTGTACGGACGACGGACATTTAGTAGGGACGGAGAGCTTCCACTTATAAAGGATATTAAACAAAGAAAAGGAATCGTTATTCTGATACCGTTAGGCGTTAACAATCGATATAATAGCCAAACAGGTTATTCAGCATCTCGTGATGTGGACGCGGATGTAGTCTGTAATTTGAGAACGATTGTAGTCAGTGTGTGTGAGGAGTATTGTCCATTGATCGCTAACAATAGAGGCCCGAGGTCAGACTTTTGTAGTGTATCGATTGTGTCCTCGTCTAGAAAACGGGTTCAAGACATCCTCGCAATCTTTATTTGCCACAATAGCAACAACTAAGGCTTCGTTACAATAACTGCGGAACGCGACGGAATTTTTGCCGGTGCGTGTATTGAATTTTTAAGTGACAATCGTAAAAAATCTATCTAAATACAAAATATGTATTCGGTTCTAATCTAACGTATCTACATAATTGAAATACTTCTAATCTAATAAAATATGGATCAAACTATGCAAAATATATTTTGATACGTTTGGTTTTCTAGATTTCTTGCTCGTCATCATCAGAGAGAACAATGAGTATCTGCATATTATTATTTCAAAAGATCAGAAGCAAAGTGCCTACTTGGCATAAAACATAAAGTACAAAAAAATCTGAGCTCACAAGAAATAACGCTTTGAGGTTTTTTGTTATCTATCATAGACATTAATAGCAAGATAACTGACTACACGTTTGATATACCTAGTCATAAAAAGGAACAGATGTCATGACATGACGAATGAAGTCATCAACGGCCCCGTCATGAATTTGTATTCACGAAGTCAAGTTGTGAAGTAAGGAAAAATTATTGCTTAAAACGAATGCTAATAAAGCGATAAGGGTTTAGGGTTTGCATTCGCACGAAAGTAAGTCTATGTTATTTCTGAAATGTAGTTCTAATTTAGGAGATAGAACTACGCGAAGAATTAACAGTCCTTAAACCGTTTGATATTATTTGAATGACGCGATAGTTACTGTAGTGTAGACGTTATGTAGGTTACTAAATTAGACTTCAAAACTGTCAGATTAGAGTTCCCTCATAGTTATTTTATGCTTGAGAGAAGTTTTAGTGAAAAGAGTACAACTTCTACACGTTATAGAGTTATGTACCTTACGCAAATATCTGAATAGCTTTAGAAAGTAGGTAGGTATATGAAACATTGTAAGTGCCTAAAATTTTTTATCGATATGTTTTATTATACTCGTCACCACCAGTGCCTGATTAAGTAAACGCGGGGCCCGTAGCAGTTGCTTCTCTTGCTATGTGGTTAATCTGGCACTGGTCACCACTAAAAGTTACCGTACCACCGTGGGTGCTCCAAGTGTGATAAGTCGATTTTATTTTTTGGTCCAACATAGACCCCAAGCACAGAATACTTCCCCAAGCTAAAATATAGACTGGTGCTGTAAAGGGAATATCTTTGCTCGTTGCCGTTGCTCTAAAAACGGATGTTCTAAGTGGAATACCTACGTGAGTGAATCACACCAAACATCCAAACTTTTACAATTATTATATTATAAGTGAGTTAACAGTTACCAGTTATTTGGGGAAGGGTAAGTTATAATATTTATTTATTCATATTAGGTTTATGTTCAGAAACATTAATATTATTATCGCTGACAATTCTCGTGATGAATTTGTATTAATAAATTAATTAATGTAGGTAGGTACCTACCTATTCTCCATCTAGGTATCATCACATATATAGCAATGTTGAAAATTATTTCACTGGCGATAACGTAATGTTTATAAATATTATTATTTTAAACCTCTAAAGAGAAGCCAAATAAATAAAATTTAAGACCGACAGACAGACACAAGAGTGATCCTATAATGGTTCCGTCTTTTCTTTTTGAGGCAAGGGAACCCTAAAATCCGAATAGACTTAGCATTGAGAATTGATAAAAGTCCTTGAGAATTTACCAAACTTGAGCTTTTGTGTTGTAGAAAGTAAACTGTCCAATAGGTTATTAAGTTGCCTATTAAATTCATATAAATGCTACTTACACCTACGCATCGCTATGATGATGCCAGCGACACTACAGAACCTAATTCCGCATACATTTAGCTGACATATTCCTCGGCACTATTCAATAACATTGATAACACAAGCATCGGGGAGAATGTAGCCCACGATCCATAGTGCACAAATACAAGTATGTACCTTTTTATTCACCCTAGTACCTACAACTAATGGCAATTTTCCACCGAGTTACAATGTTAATCAATCAGTTTCACACACTGTAAATAAACTGGCATGTTTGTTCAATTAGCGAAACTAAAAAAAATATCACGCTGTGTAAAACCGCGCATGTACCACGCGCCGGAGCTGATCGCGCAGCACTGGTGACCGGCGAATGGGCGAACGATAGCGACCGCCCGACCCTATCACTGGTACCACGAAACCGGTAACGACACACTAGCAATGCATTACCATCGCGAGTACAAGAGTAACTAACGCGCCGATTGCCGTCGCATCACAAGTACAGCTGATGAAAACTATAAACGACGCTGTGTAAACGTGGTATAAGGTGCCAGTATTGTTGCCTCGAAGCTGATAACAGCCACGTACTCGTACACCTCCATCGGCAGTCAGCACACAGTACACATGTTAAGTAAACAAACTGTTGGTTAATAACCTACACGTTATGAAAAACGTTAGCTTAAGGTGGAGGCGTCGGTTGGAGCGCGAAATTCAAATTCTGAATCTGTGACGGAATCTAAGGAAAGTAGAAAAATAAAATCAATTTTTGCACCACTTAAACTTAAATTGGTTGAAATACTTTTTTTAACAAAAAAAAGTACGTTCACGCGTGATAGCGTGACCAAGGAAATAGGGATCCATTTTTATTATAAAGTTTATTATATAAGATATATAAATGTTACAATAATTTGCCATAAATAATACATGAAAACCAGTAAATTTTTGGGAATGAGATTTTGTTAAATATTATTTTTACCAATTATGCCTTGGTATAATTTATGAAAATACAGATGGTCATGCTAACTTTACGTGAAGGTAGCAGAATAATAAAGCGAACAGCTCGCAGAGTTCAATCGGAGTAAGAGACAACGAAAAAATGTTATTTCAGCTACTTGTTTCAGCGCCGAATTATTTATTCCAAAAGGTCGTGTTCGAAATTTGAATCACTTTTTCACACGGTCGCAGCAAATCCATTTGTTTGCGAACAGGAGAGTATGCTCTGGTGGCAAGACCTATAGGGTAGTTGACAGTGTCAAAAATAAATGACCAAACACTAACCAATGCATAAAACATCTAAAAACACGTGGAAACATTAGATATGTTGTACATTTAATGCTTTTTATGATTTTTAATTGCCAGTGGAACCACTAAGAGTAGATGATTTGATGTTGTGAAACTATGACGTCATAGTGTAATATTTCATACAAACTATCGTTATGACATTTATTAAAAAGTAGCTGATTTGATATGTCAGTCAACTACCCTATTGGAGATGGCGCTTCGTAAGGGGTTGTCAGGAATAGTAACAAAACCAACCTTGCGGTTATAAAGGGAAGCACTTTATAACCGCAAGGTTGGTATTTTATTTTCTTTATTAACGTTTATAAATTATGGGTTTAATTATCTCTTCGTTTTAGATGGTTTTCTAGCCTCTGTAGGTCTAGCTTTCGCCGTTCAATACCTACTTAAACTTTCTGATGTTAGGCTACCATTAGAAGGTTCAAAGAATCCCGAAGAATCCTGGCGACATATTATTGAAATGCAGCTGACAAAGTTCACAGGACACATATCAACTCGGAAAAGGATCATTACCGTATCGCCTTTTGCCTCGTCGTCAAACAGGCATCAACCTAACGAAAAAACGTTACTAAAGCGGATCTGCCACTCCGGGAGTAGACTCAGCTACGGGTCACCAACGGCGCAGGTTAAGGGTAAACCTTCGGTTGGAGCGCGAAATTCAAATTTTATCACGTTTTTTGCAAATTACAGCTCAGTTATAGGTCGTAAGTTATCAACATGTTATGTGCGAGAAGATTGGTAGTATATTTACTGATTAATAACAAAATAAATCATCATCAATTTGAATTTCGCGCTCCAACCGAAGCCTCCACCTTAACGCCAACGTTCAGCAACAGTAGTCAGTTATGTGCTGCAGGCAGGCCGCGAGAGGGGTGAGCAGGATTTTTACAAGGTACCTATCAACATAGTCTAATGTACGACCAATTCATGTACTCATTTACATACATAAAATCACATACAGCCTGTCATCGTACATAATGAAGTATTACACATCTTTCGTCCTCGAACAATGACCAAAATAAAGTTGATCATGGCATCGCGGGAAGCGTGCTGCGATATTTTGGCAAGTCGACCGGTGCGTGTCGCGAGCGCCCGATGGCATCATCGCCGTGGAGGATCGTGACGTCACCGCGCCTTTTCCAAACGTGGCCGCCAGACGAAAATAGTCCCCGCCCCACCACAGACCGACCGCGCCGGCCCCTCGTACCGTCACCGAGTCACCGACAGATTTAGCAGATCGGTCGACAGCCGCATCAACAAGTCGAACACACGACAACGAACTGTCACAACGGTGGTACTATTATAACCCTTGGAAAAAAGGTAGTGTGCCCAATATCATGAGTTAATTCCTGGATGCCCGAGCTTTGCTCGTTTTTTTTTGGTAAATCGTGTTTTCTAAAAATGAAACCTAGCTAGATCGATTTATCGCCCCTGCATACAAAATTTACTGAATATAATTAAATATTTTAGTGAACAGATAAGGCCATCAATGTATTCTGCTAGCTCTGATGCCAACCGTAGGTAATTTTCTTTCACTTCGTTAAATCAAGAAGCGTCTAGACTATACTAACAAACAATAGACACCGTACTGATTGGAGCATTATGCCATTCCTGGCATAGAATTTGAAATAATTAAAATAAATGTAAAAAAAGTTAAGGACAAGCTTTTTTATTCAGGTTATCATCAGACCAGCTCAATGACACGTACCTACCAATTTTCAGATCAAATAAACACCGGGAAGTGAGACAAACTAGTACAAGATTCGATCTAAACATACTAACACGGCATGTTAAATAAAAGCTTGTAGGTATTATGGAATTTGTCTAGGATCTATCCTACTTAATCGTACTTACCACATCTTGTTAATATAATAAACTAGCTGTTCCCCGCGGTTTCACTTGCGTTCCCGGGATAAAATGTAGCCTATAACCTTCGGGGATAATGTAGCTTCCTTTTAGTGAAATATTTTTTCAAATCGGACCAGTAACTCCGGGGATTAGCGCGTTCAAACAAACAAACTCTTCAGTTTTATTATGAGTAATATAATATAGATAGATATAAATGTTCGAATGTTTGTGACTCAATCACGCGTCAACGACTGAACGGATTTAGGTGAATCTTGGCACATAGATTGATAATAAATACCCTGGAACCTACCCTTTTTATCCTGGGAAAACATAATATCGCACAAGATCGCGGGTGAAACGACGGGACGGAAACAAGTTATAGGTGAATAATGCAAATGTGTAGTAAGTAAGTATTTAAATATCTATTTGTTGTAAATAATTGTAAATATTGTAAATTATAGAACAAATATTGTTAACGTTAAAAATATCAATACTAATATTAAAGCTAAGGAGTTAATTGTTTATTTGAACGCACTAATCTTTGGTACTACCAATCGGAATCTTACTACTACGCCACCGGGCTCCCGGTAACGACGCTCTTCGCGGGCATGCTCTACGCTGCGCTCCGCAATATGTGCGCCGGCCCTAATTGTTGTGTAAATTAATTTTGGGTATTATTTCGATGAGTACAATGTCGATAATAGTTTGACAGTAAAAATGCTTTGCTCTGCGCTCCGCCATGTGTGCCGGCTCTAATACAATGCGAGAGAAATAATATTATGAAATACGATATGAATATTGATTCCTAATTCACATTATAATCCGTCAATACTAAAGATGCCTGATTTATGTTTTCACTTGATGTAGGTAGGTTACCTATATTATTATCTTCATACTTACTTAATATTATAATAGGTACTTTCAACACAAAATAATCTTTGTTTTATGTTCATATCTTCGATCGAAGATATAAGTGATAGGTAGGTACGCCAAGTAATTAGTAGATACGTCAGTTCCATGGACCTAATCAGACCAGTGTGTAAAGTTACAATTGTTTTGTTTGAACCAGAAATAGAAAAAAAAGTCGTGATAAAAGAAAGTCGTGTTAGTTACACTATTTATAACTCAAGAACGGCTGAACTGACTTGGCTGAAAATTGGTGGGGAGGTAGCTTAGAACCAGGAGAAGGATATTTTTTATTTTTATAGGACAAGTAGGGGTAGGTAGGGTTTTTTGTTTTTTTTCTTCCATTGTTATCGGATTACCAGTCCCCGCTTGGGATACGGGCGGCTGGGTCCATTTAGGTAAGGTAGGTAGGGGTAGATAGGGTAGATAGGTAAGGTAAGTAGAGGTAAGTAGGGGCAGGTAGAGATAGGTAGGAGTAGGTAGGGGTAGTTAGGGGTAGGTAGGGATAGGTAGGTAGGTCCCAGTTTTATTTTTGTTCTCAGGGCAGGATAACGTCTGCCGGGTCAGCTAGTACAATAATACAGCTGAAGAGTTTGAACTGTTTGTTTGAACGCGCTAATCTCCGGAGTTACTGGTCTGATTATTTCACTAATAGGAAGCTACATTATCCCCGAAGGTTATAGGCTACTTTTTATCCCGGGAAAGCGAGCGGGGACAGCTAGTAGTTAATAATAATGATGATACCAACGCAGAAATTAATACCGTACCTTAGTTTGTAGTCAAGCTAGTTTGTTTTTGGTTTATTAATTAATATCAAATGTCCACTAGTATATATATATATCAATCAGGTCAAGGAAATTAGATATTTGAATCAAAAATTAAAATGTTAAAAACGATCCACAAAAAAATGCCTTGCTGAGTTTCTTACCGGAATATGATTAGATTTTGTGTATTCCGAACCGGAGCGGTAGAGTTAATTGTATCTTATCGTTCATAAGTGCCTATCAGACTTGAAACTAGGTGAAATAGGGTTTGAAAGTTTGTATGGACAATTCATAGTTCCTCATGTTAAAGATCTGAAAATTCACACATTACAACGTTTTTTGCGATTTTTTTTTATTCCACATACACGTCGCAAACCGAGTCACACACAACAATCAAATTTCCTTGCGCGTCGCTTGCCGTACACAGCATCTCAGCCGATGCTGTCAAAAAGCCACCGACGCGGACACGACGCGCCAGTGGAGGGTATATATAATAAGGTCATTCGCCAAATTTCGTCCACGAACCTAAATTCATCCCCTTGCAAATTCCTAATATCGTCCCCCTACTTGTACTCACTACATTGACTTTCTTCAACTGATGCAAACAAAATATTTGTTTTTGTAACTGGTCTTATTCCCCATTTATAGTTCCAGCAGATGTGCAGCCTGTTCCAATTATCGAACCAAACTCAACTAGATGGGCAAAGCCATGATAGCCTCACCGCATAAACGAGAAATAGTGTATGCAGAAAAGAAGCGGAAAGAGATGGCCCGTCCGGACGGAATTAGGAGACCAACAATTAGAATTTGTACATTTTTGTTAAAGCCATCTTTATAAAAAATCTAATAAAGTTATCGAGTTTTTAATTATTTTTAAGAATAAAGGAGTATTGTGCCAAATGTTTGACGGCACCACAATTTTTTTTTTGCCAAATCTATCAAATGGTGTATCAAAATGAAGACTCCTAGTGGTACTTTGTGCTCCTACCGACAGGTATGAATGTATGTCGGTGTGATCATGTGATGTGATGTGAGTGATCTTATTTAGTAATGCATAATAAAGAAATAATTGTGGATTGAAGCATATCTGATTGTTCAGAAATTCTACAGAATAGTTTAATATTTACGATGGCGGAATGCAGTCATTCAGTGCTGAAACCGCGCGTGACAATAAATCGGTTCTGAGAAACCTACTCGCGATTCCTGGAAACGCTACTACGAACGCACACATGCGCAAAAATCAATGTGTCGGTATGGCGCACATCGTCGCCCACTGCTCTGATAACGCGCAACCGTGACGAGACGTATCGGTGCTCTCATTAACTAACCAACGCGTACGTACGTATTGCACGCCCGGCTCCGCTTACACCTAATCATACAATTGGTTGTTCTTGCTTAGGTAGGAAACCGTTAGGAGTTACATTGATTGCTCCGGGCAATGAGGGTTACATAGGTAGGTAGGTACAATAAATAAACTGCCAACCCTCAAGCGAGTTATATCTACATCGCGATCGTTTCGACTTACATCAAACTATTTTTTGATTGAGAGATATTCTCAGCGGGACATTCAATGTGGGACACAATGTATAAAGCCCCTATTATTACTCTAGTACATATCCATAAATTGTTACGATTTCCGTCATGGGAACTCACTTGTCGCCTTCTTGTAGCTCGGTCAACGAAAAAGAAGCGGAGCAATCTAGGAATTAAAGTTTCTTCAAGCCAAGCAATGGTTTAATTTATTATACCTAATTTATTGTCCTATCTAAATAATAAGCTAATGAGGAATACCAACAAAAAAATCTAATTAGTCCGTCAGTTAGATTATCAAAAAATATTGGATACGTATTTTTTATTTTGATCCGAAAACAAAAAATAACGAAGATACAGTGCGTTCAAATTTTCCGGTCTGCAAAAAGTGTACTAAAAAGTAGTTGTACAATGACGTCACAAGCCCCAATCCTGCACTTTGATGGGACTTATCTTTGTAATTTCTTATTGATTTGATAAAATAAAAAATACGTATCCAATATTTTTTGATAATGTAACTGACGGACTAATTAGATTTTTTTGTTGGTATTCCTCATTAGTAGGTACCAAAAATAAGTAGGTAGTAATTAGATAAATATTTAAAATCTTTTGTAATTTTATATGTTTTATGTAATACTATTTGTTCCCCGCGGTTTCACCAGCTATCTATATCAATACCAGATATCGAGGTCTATAGTCCCTATTAGGTGTATAAAAATCAAGGTCCTGAGTCAACACTATAAAAAGATATGGGTAAATTTAGATTTTCGCGAAATTTACCATACTTTTCAACTTTTTTTATTTTGCGGAATTTTCCCTTTACTTGTGCTGTAAGACCTTGCTTTTGCATATTTGTAGTTAAATCACATTAAAAAGACAATAACAAATTTACATTTGCAGTTAGAGGATTGACCGTGACGTATATCGATGTATGGGAGAATATTACCTCAATTACAAAGTTAAGTTTGTACGGAACCCTCGGTGCGCAAGTCAGACTCGCACTTGTTCGATTTTTTATAGCTTATTTTGAAAAATACTAGGTATATTTCCCCGAAAAAAATGTTGGCAACCCAATAAAAAAAAATAGCCTATATTACTCGCAGATAATGTAGCTTTCTATAAAAATATTCTTTCGGTGAAAGAATTTATGAAATCAGTCCAGTAGTTTTTGAGTTTATCCATTACAATCAAACAAACATACAAAATATATTAAAGTATAAAAAAAGCTGTTTTAATTAAGATCCTTGCACCTGGCTTTTATTCTATGGACATCATCGAGTATTTCGATAATCTAATATGCCGTAAGTACGACGAATGTCTGTATACTGTATAAAACACGAATTAGCCAATCATCGTTTTTAAAGGACCGGAGTTAAACATGGAACCCATCGTTTTTACACATAACAAAACAATCCAACCATATTGCACATGCACTATTAGGATGGGGGTTTCAACACTTCAACGTATGGATACAATAATGCATCTATAAGGTAGGTTGTTCTACACGCAGCATGCAACGGATGGACGTTTTTTTTAACATAGATGTTAGATCGTTTATACGTGTTTATACCTACGACGACGCGATTCCATTAGTGAAACCACTCGCACTTGACTGGTTTTATAAAAAAACTTTTAGTTTCTCGTGTTTTATCAGAGACCTAATATAAGCAGTTGTACCTTCCATCATCACATCAAATAATACAACTAACGGTCTAACTAAATGGTCCTATAATATTTTAAAAATTATCCCTTAGTTCCTAACCGTTAAGGAGTTGTAGGTACCTTCCATCATCATCTCAGCAACTTAAGTTGATGACTACCAGACGTAAATCTGAATAGCTTTAGAGAGTGTATGAAAAACATTGTAAGTGCCTATAAACTTTGAAGAGTTCCCAAGATTTCTCCAAGATCCCATCATCAGATCGTGTCCTGTTGACCACGGATCCACCTGTGAGTGAAGTATATATATAATATACCCTTTCAAACAAAAAAAGTATTTTCCAAATCGATCCAGGCGTCTTGGAGTAAACGGGGAACATACATAAAAGATTCCCATGAATTGATAACCTCCTCCTTTTTGAAGTCGGTTAAAAAAAACGCTTTAAAAACTCATCAGATCCCACTTTTTTGCCAGTTAATGGACTACTTATATTATATCTATATCGATATTCGAGGCCCAATAGAATGATCGCAAAGCCAAAAGGTCAGCGGCGAAATGCCAACGGTCAATAATGATGGCTTGACATGTGAACTGTACGACAATGAATCAATTAGACTCTTATTTGACTGCCAAGTGCTCTGTTTGTATTGATCTGATGCGCCGTTATTTTAAGATCTCTATCGGAGCCAAGAGCATCAGCTAAAATATTTCCCCTTTTATTTTCAGATTTCATATAGCTATGTAAATTAAATAGACACAGATATGATTTCATGCAGATCAGTGTCAAGGTAACAGACGTAAGTTATGCATGTCTAATTACATAACTATAGTAACTATTTAATATTTCTTTAGTCAAATCAATTTCATTCAGTTACCTGGTAGTATATGGCTGTGTAAAGCGTAAATGAATTATTATTAAATGTACTCACTTGTTCAGGCTGGAGGTAGAATCGCAGGCCGCGGCGGCGGCGGCGGACCGGCGCTCCGCAGCCGCGTCTACCATGCCTCTGCATCACCGCGATGGGCATCACTTGCGAGTCGCGCCACCTCGCCCCGTTACCTCACCACCACCCACTACACCGCCTCTACCACATTGACATGACAATGTACATACGTACGATCAACCCTCACAGCCTTCGTGTCCGATACCTGATCACTTGAGCTTGTAATATAATATCGATACCGACGTGTCTGATTACACTGATTATTCTAGATATATTTATAGTTGTATCTGGGGCTACTTATGAATCTGAAACAAATAAAAACTCTGGTTAATGTATTTTTTTTACTTTGTATTGTATAGGCCTGTGTTTGACCACAACCCGCGAACTTCGTCTCGGCATTCGATTTCACTACCACTGAGTTATCATCGCCTTAATCGGTTAATGACATAGCCCATAAATAAGCATTTTCTAAGTGGTTTTTCTCTGCGAATATACAATTATAATTTCATTTGCATTCAAAACATTCAGAAAACGATATTACTAGTTTATTATAACATTTTATTTCAATATATATATCTGTATGCTGCATAGTTAAAAAAAAGAACCTTTTTTGTTTTATAATGTGCCATGTTTGGACCACAATTTCTGTAATAGCACAGATAAAGTAATAGTAATGATGTGCAGCTATAGAAACACACAGGTGCTAGGTGCTCTCTAACAATGGCGAGCTCCCATACATCAATTTGAGATTGATTTGTTGTCTTTAATAAAAAAAAAAAAATTGATTCAGTGTCAGTCGCCGGATAGAAAGACAAGAAAGTCACTTTCTGTCCGGCGGTCGGCGAGGCAACACGTCTGCGGAGCTCAGTTGTGTGTGCTTGTGCTCGCGTTCATACGGGTTCTGTATTTGTGTGATTATGCGCGTTCGTCGAGTAGTCGACAGTGGGCCTACTACGTCCTGGTGAAGAAGCGAAACACGATTTGATGTCGATTTCCTGTAAAGTTTCCTTGTGTGGGACTTGACAGAGAACTCCTTCTCCAGCGGATTAGTCACTAAATATTTGTCTTCTGTTTAATCTTATAATGGATTTCCGCAAGGTCACTCCTGAGTCAATTCGTTTTTGTTTCTTCTGGTCGGCATTTTCTTTTTTGGGTACGAAATGAATGTTCTCCTTTCAGAACACCGGGAAGTGGGTTAAATTGACTCGCAAGTATCGACTCGACCTAAGCATACTAATATGTGAAGTTAAAAAGCTTGTAATTTATTCCAATACAATAACTTACATATATCGAAGTGTGCTATAACGTTATTATCGAAATTTATATATGTATCATTATATTTTGTACCGTAGTATGTTGACAGTACAGGTTCAATGAGACGCTATTTCTAATCCCAGGAGAAGTCCAGGAAACAACGAAACTGATTCTAATGTTCAGGATCGTTAGTTTCGCCTCAGTTAGGGAAACATCTCCGTCTCCTAGCACAACAGTCAAGGGCATCTGTCTGGTACTTGGCAGATCCATCCCAGAGGTGGCAATAGTACCTACGCCATGTACGGGACATAGGATTTGTACAGTTACAGCTACTGTCCCGGGATACAGAATGACTTAATTTAATATGGGATACTAAGGTAGCAAACAAGCATACGGCCAATCTGATGGTAAGTGGTTACCGTAGCCTATGGACACTTGCAACACCACGATAATAAAACTGTCTAGATAGTGTTGCACTCTGCAATCGCAACAAAAAAAACAGGCCAGATTTGTCTACTGTTTGACAAGCGTGCTGCGTCACTCAGGCATGCTGAGTGATAAAAGTTCTTAAAAAAAATTGCATGACAATTTTTTTTAACTAGGTATAGTATTACTACCATCGGCCACATCATCACTGACCACAGTGTTGTAAGCACACAAAGCCTAGAAGGGAACTGGTTCTCAAGTGTAGTTGTTGGAACACACCTGTATATTTAACGACTTA
This sequence comes from Tethea ocularis, assembly GCA_963555595.1. Lineage (NCBI taxonomy): Eukaryota > Metazoa > Arthropoda > Insecta > Lepidoptera > Drepanidae > Tethea > Tethea ocularis. The sequence continues at coordinate 7,886,531 of OY741960.1, read as the reverse complement.
TATCTTACCAATACCCTGGATATATCAAGATAGACTACAATTGCTTTCATGTTTCTCAATAGATGCGTGGCATACACAAACACAAGATCTCCAGTCAAACATTTCTGGTGGAAACCAAATCTTTAGTCAATCAACACAAAATAATAGTGAATCAACTAACAGGATAATTACATAGATAGTTTAAACAGAGGGAATTAATATTGAAATAAATAAAAAAGGACCTAAAATAGAGCCTTGTAGCTGACCACAAAAGGACCAGATTCTCTTTAACCTTATTTATTTTGTTCTCTCACCAAGATTTGAAGTAATGATAGGTTCAAATCCTACTTTGAGCTAAAGTTTTTAGTTTACCCGATTTCTTTTTTAGTAAGGTATCAATCCTGAATTGTAGCATTAGTGCCATTTTAGCAAAAACTAAACTTTGCAAGAAATGTTCCATTTTCCAAAATGGTCTTAATCATCATCATCATGACAGCCGAAAGACGTCCACTGCTGGACAAAAGCCTCCCCCAAGAATCTCCATGATGGCCAGTCTTGCGCTACCCGCATCCAGCAGTTTCCCGCAACCCTCACAAGATCGTCGGTCCACCTTGTGTGGGACTTGACAGAGAACTCCTTCTCCAGCGGATTAGTCACTAAATATTTGTCTTCTGTTTAATCTTATAATGGATTTCCGCAAGGTCACTCTTGAGTCAATTCGTTTTTGTTTCTTCTGGTCGGCATTTTCTTTTTTGGGTACGAAATGAATGTTCTCCTTTCAGAACACCGGGAAGTGGGTTAAATTGACTCGCAAGTATCGACTCGACCTAAGCATACTAATATGTGAAGTTAAAAAGCTTGTAATTTATTCCAATACAATAACTTACATATATCGAAGTGTGCTATAACGTTATTATCGAAATTTATATATGTATCATTATATTTTGTACCGTAGTATGTTGACAGTACAGGTTCAATGAGACGCTATTTCTAATCCCAGGAGAAGTCCAGGAAACAACGAAACTGATTCTAATGTTCAGGATGCTCACAAGATCGTCGGTCCACCTTGTGGGGGGCCTGCCCACAGGTCTTAATATCTACACAGAAATGTACATAAAACAATATATAACACCAAATGCAAAAGCTGTATATCCTAGGGGCAGCTGCTGATTGGCAGTAAAATAATCAAGTTTTAAGTGTTAGTAGTGATGATTTTATTTATAGAACTTTAATTAAACCTAAATAGCCGTAAGTCCCTACAATTTTTATGTTCTCAAGGTTACCACAACCAAAAATATTTAAGATCCATCCTAGGTTTCCAAAAATTACACATTTAACTATAAATATTTAAACATAAGTACCTATTTATTTAGGAAGGAAACCTATTTAGTACAAATAGGTTTCCTTAACATATCAATGAATATAAATTATATTAAAAAGAAAATGAGTGATGTTTGTTTGTTATGATTTTACAACTAGTCAACAAAAATTACTGAAAATTGACAAGCATAACTTTAATTAACAGTTATTATTGTAACTAGTATTATACACAAATTACTAATAAAAAAATATTTTATTCTTGGTTCATCACCAAGAATAAAATATGAATGGATAAAGCCAGGTACAAAGTAAACTGATAAGATAATTATTTTATAAACTGACTAGAAATCCTTATTTAAATATATGAACCTCAACACCACAAGGACATTCATGTTGTAGGTAGAATTCATAAGAAAGTAATTACCATTTATGAGTTTTAATATATTTAAGGGTGCCTTAAAACCTGTTAATCATAGAAACTACTACTCCTTAGGAAGGTAATAATAGAATATTTGAGCAATGTAAATCTTGTCGTCAGTTGGTTGGTTTGTTTGTGGGTAGACTGAAAAGTGTCTACACTAGGTACCAACCAGTTTACAAAGTTATCAATTATTTGGAAAGCACTTCCAAACGCAAACCAACCACCACCTAACAACTTCGAAGTTGACAAGAGTCGCAATGATAAAGTGTAAGCGAGCATTACAAATTTATGTATGAGATCATCGATATGTTTACACAGCAAATGTAATAAATATAAATATGACTCACTCGTTATGTACTCCGCTACAGAAAGACCATGTAGGTTATCATTATCACTAGGTTGGTGAGCGTCACATCACACACAATATATACAACAACACGTCACAAATCGAATACATTTTATCATTTCTGTATGTATGATGAGAAATTGTAGAAATAAAACAGTATCATACGTAAAATACTACTTTTGACAAGCAATATCGCACATGATGACATGATTTGAGGGAAAGAGAAACAAGGTAAAAATATTGTGCGATCTTTGGTTGGTACCTATTGAATTTCTGTAAATTTTACAAGTGCTGCCATCTATACTGCAACTTGCACAACACTAAGAGACAAACTGTGACAAAACTGACAAACTTAAAAAAAAATGTTGACAGTATCTGCAATGTTTGTAAAGAGGTAAAATTATTTATATTGGATATTCTGGTATTTCTAAATCAAAAATACGTAACGTATAATTAGTTCTAAAATCAATATTTTATCGAGAAAGTAATTAAAAATCTATATTGAGTGGAGTATTTAATTTTAAATTTTTTAACATCTTTACAAGGTTAGGTACTCTATGCGACAAGAACAACTTTTTTGTGACAATGTCTGCATCTGTTGATTAAAATTTGAAACATATTATTAAGTTCAGTTTCCAAACAAGGTCAACAGTTTTCATCAACTGAGTGATCGAAAATAATCAAAAATAAGTGTGTATTATGTCCGTACTTTCAAAGATTGTGTATTCTGTGTGTATTCATCAAGTATACAAGAACGAGTGTCTGCGAAAATGATCTGTACTTTGTTTTTCGCAATCACAACGTTACATGAACATGGATGACCTAAAATGCGAATATGTGAAGAAAAAAAGATGTTTGGGACTCACAAGAAGTGCAAATTGAAGACGTTATAATGTTATGTACATTGATTATTGGTTATCATTGACATATTCATAGCATCGTCTAACGCTTGGCCAAATCGCTCGGTTAAAAAAGTGAAAATGTGATGTGTCAAACTGATTGTTTACCTCGCAGACAGGTGAGTGGTTTGTAGAAGTGGTACGTGAGGGCGGCGGGAGGCGGGCGGCATGTCGGATCGGTCGAGTCCCTTGAACGGCGGCTACGAGGCCGCAAGGCTCACCGTCCGCAAGGACCTCTTCCCCGAAGAAGGCTTGCCTAACGAACTGGATTCGGATGCATCCCAAGATGATGACGATAATATCTCTTGCGTCAATCTTGCAACTGACTTTGAACAGAGCATTGATGAGATTGCCAACCAGAAGTTGCAGGTGGTTAATGGAGCTATCACGCCTCCCATGCGATCTCGGCACAGGAAACACAAGCAACATTCGCGTCGTGACACTGAACACTCAACTGCTAATGGTCTTACTCCTGGGAGTAAGAGGAAAAAAAGTTCCCGTCACAAGACTCGTTCATTGAACAGAGTAGCAGTATCACAAGTGAAAGGTGGTAAAAACTTAAATTTAGTGAGTAGTAGTGAGTATCAAGATGTTGATGAGGAGGAGGAGGAGGATAGTGTAGAGGAAGATGAAGTGGAAAAGAGTGGAAGTTCAGATGATGAAGTGCTCAAGTGCAGTGTAAAGTTACCTTTAATAAATGTTCCACGTCAAAGTGGCAAACCTTACAGTCATGAACTTAGTCAATTATCAACAAAAAAGAGTAAAAAAGACTCTTCAAAGCAGCATAGAACTCGTGCGATAATACCATGTAGTGGAAAACCACGCTCCATGTTGGGCATTTGTAGTTCACGTAGCAAAAAGAAATCTAAAAAGACAGATTGTACAACTACATATCGGAGTCAAATAATGGATACAAATACCATAAAGATAAAAATTAGGAAAACAAGTGTCCATGACAGTGTAAGTATATTTTACTCCACTTTTCTTAAATTATATTCTAAGAAAAAGTACTGTTTTTTTTTTATTATAACATAATTTAACGGTAATATAATTATTATAATAATTTTGAAAGTTATTTTTATAATAGTACATTTAAACCACAGAGGTTTGTCCTAATGCTAAATGTTTTCTATACATATGTTAGCCCATTGTCTATAGGAACTTATCTCAAATATGGTGATAACCATATGACTTCGAACACATCTTGTTTACAATCCATCTCAGGAGATTGTAAACCATAGAGACATTGTCACTGGTACCATAATACTACTCATAATACAATGTATCAATTTTCAATAGTTCATAATTTCCATATTTATCATCCAAGCAAGGTGTGTTCCATTGATGATGACAGTTCATAATTTAACGGTTTGACATGGTTGGACCATGAACTGATACACTGAACATATGGGCAATATGGTCCAGATCACAATGCATCAACAGTCTACAAACTCAGAAGGTAGATCACAAAACAATGGTGCTCACAATCATACAGTGACATATATATAATAAATTTCCTAAATAAATCAACCAACAGAATGACTCAAATCTCATTAATATTATTCAAAATGCTCAGGAAGTATGTATAGACATTTTTTTTTATAAATTTAAGATAAATAAATAAATATCCTGGGACATGTTCACACACGGTTATCTGATCCCAAACTAAGCAGAGCTTGTACTATGAAAACTAGGTAACTGATATACTACTTTTTTTTGTAAATACATACATATATAGATAATATCGATATTATAATAAGATTAATCGTTTTGAAGTTATTTAAGAAAATAGGCGAAAATTGACCCATTCCCCCCCTTTATATCCGAAAATACTGAACCAAATAAATATGTATTGTTTATAAAAACCGTACTTCAGGAGAAAAAAACGGAACCCTCATAGAATCACTCTCTGTCTCTCTGTCCATCCATTTGTCACATCCCATTTGCTCCACTGACACTACTGGACTGATTGAGTTGATATTTGGTACATGTATGTAAGTAGGTAGGTGACCCAAACACAGAAGTGTAACATAAATAAATGAATTTAAATTTTAGCATAGAGTGTTAGTGGTTGAGAATTGCACTTAAGAGTTCCTAAAAGAACAATTTTTTTACCAAAATGTCGCATAACCCTCTGTACAGACACAGTAATAAAAATTATTGTGAATAAACTATTTTACTATTTTTAGTTTACATACTTAATGATAAATCAATCATCAATAATTTATTTATTATTTATCAAATTAAATAATTATGTTTAACCTATTAACCTTAATTTGCGTTCTTAAATCCTTAATTCAAAACATTATTTTGTGTTTATTATCTATATACAGGGTGATTTTTTTAAGTGGGCGTGGTAGGGATTTGCTTTGTTTTCGTTAAACCTTGATAACTTTGTGAGTTTTAATGCTACCAACTCAAAATTTATAGTGTAGGTAGTTTAATAATACTGCTAAAATGTATTTTCGGCATTACTCAAACTTTTTTCTTCGAAGAAGATATTACCGATGGAAATTATGCATTTTTCAAAGTTTTGCCCATAGACAAAGTAAAAATGTTGAAAATTTACTTTTAACATCCTGTTTTTGTCAGTTAATATCCATAGCAGAAGCTTGATTTTTGGAATATAAGCTTTCTACAGTATTTGTTTCGAAATATACTGTTAAGTTTCTTGCGGCACAAACTTTTCATGCGGCATAAAGTTATAAAGGAAATATCAAATTTTTGCACTTTAATATTTTTGTAATGGCTCAAGCTAGGGACTTTAAATTTGGAATATAAACTATTCAATACAATTAAAACAATATTCAAACCAGTGTTTCTCAAATTTTTCATAGTTGTCAATTTTATGACACCTTAAATTATTTTCTATCAACCTGTATAACGGAAGTACTATACAACTGAGAAGCATGATTTTTTGGAAATAAGCTACCCTTAGCAAGCACTATAAGAACCTTAAAGCATTTTACAATACTATTTAACAATTAAATGTTATAGAAACTTGTATTTTGGCCCCTTCATATTTTTGCAATTACTTGAGCTAGGGATCTAAAATTTTGGTTATAGACCATGTAACATAATTGTAACAACATTCAAATCAATAATTTAAAACTTTTTAATCATAGACAATTTTATGAGCTTTTTAATTTTTATTCATTAACCTGTATAACGCTTTTCCTATTGATTTCAGAACCACGAATTTCTGGTTATAAGCTACCCATAGCAAGCACTATAAGAATCCTAAAGCATTTTGTAATACTATTTAGCACTGAAATGTTATAGAGGGTGAAATATTTAATTTTTGCCCCTTAATATTTTTGCAATTACTTGAGCAAAAGATCAAAAATTTTGAATATAGACTAATTAACACAAACAACATAGAAATCAAAATTATTCTAAATGTTTACATATTTATATGATTTTTTAAAAAAGTTTATCAGACTGTATAAAGCTACTCTATTCATATAAGTACCATATTTTATGAATTTAAGCTATCACATAGCAAGCATTGTTTATAGCAAACTAAGAACCCTTCCACTCACAGTATTGTTCAACTTTCATGCCAAAATAAAGTAACAAAGCTTTAAATTTTCTTCAATATCTCAAACAAGTGATCTAAAATTTCTAAAATGAATTTAGTTTATATAAAATAACTAGCTGTTCCCGAGATTAAAAGTAGCCTAAAATAACCTTCGGCGATAATGTAGCTTCTTATTAGTGAAACAATTTTTCGAATCGGACCAATAACTCCGGAGATTAGTGCGTTCAAATAAACTCTTCAGCTTTTTTATTAGTACCTATAGATAGATAAGTTCTCACCCAAGAAATAAAAAAAACAAATTTATTATTAATTTACCAATTTTGAAGTAATTAGGACCTTCCTAAGTAGTATTTGTTTCTATGAAATCCGTAGGTAATATCTACAACATTCAACTTGAAAATATTCAACGCAGTAAAGCAATAATTATCGTCAAACAAATTACGTATTAGTAGTTCGGTTCTTTTCGGTATTGCTCGGGTTACATCGGGCGCCGCGTCGCATCGCTCGCCCGTGCTTCCCGCTTAGCGTTCTCTTTATAATTGTTCGGCTCCTAAGGAGCGTGATGTTATATAGCTTATGCCCTATAACCTTCTTTAATAATTGGGTTTTCAATTGCAAAAAGATTTTTCCAAATCCGACTGGTAGATCCAGAGCTTAGCACGTTCAAACAAACAAACAAACTCTTCAGCTTTATTAGATTAATAATAATCATGGATAGGTTTATGTTGGTAGTTCATGACAATTTTTCATCAATCTGTATTGTATCATTGAGACAATCATTATAGAAGATGTCCTTAGTTTCTAACAAGTCCTGGAATAAAAATACCTACCTTCTTATCTCACGGGTCTACCTCTCTGCCAATTTTCATTTAACACTGTTTGAACGTTTAGAAAGAAAGAAGAAAGAAAAACCTTTATCTCCTGCGCATGCCATCCGAAACTTAAAAATAAAAACAATATCGAACACATAAAGAATTCATTACAAAAATAAAAACTATAAGAAGGCTGTATGGCTCTGAACCTTTGACTGATTTTTTTAACGTAACAAAAACTTAGGTATTTATTGTAATTTGTAACCAGTGCATAATACATATATTTATGTAGTATTCAATCGTCTGATCAACTATACATATTCCTGGATATTAACATAGCCTAAAACCATCCTCTAGGAACCTGAACCTAAGAGGATACCTATCTATGAAAAGCGCTTCATAATCTGTACTGCGTTTCTCAAGGTATGAGAATACTAACAGACAAATTGACCTACATATTATTTGTTTGGTTAAATTGAGTACGTGGTGTTCATGAACTCTAATGCGGGTGAAACCGCCGGGCGAAAACTAGTATTTTTATACCAGGTGTAAGGGACAGCTTTCCGAGAACTGATTCCATGGATTCAATTCCTGATTCTGGAGCCCCCAACCAACCCCAACCCAGACTTTGAATTTTTCGTCGATCTTTTCATGAATTATACGATTTTTTTTATTATTTTAGGATTCATTTTAATATAAAATCATTATACAAGTCTAACTTAACCTGAATTAAAAATAAATAAACAGTAAGTACTAATTTAGACATAAAACATTCATTAAATTTGAAAACCCCCTGTAAAGTCATCATGTATAATTTTAATGCGCTCTCATCAATACTTTTTCCATACTGTTTAAAATAATAAAATCATTTTGCAGGTTATAGTAGCACCAACGCCAACGTCTATCGCAGATATTGGTCAAAGGAAATCCAAAAAGAAGCGAGCCGCATCTCCCGTGGCAAGTGAAAGTTCGGGAGAGGAGTATAATCCATCATGCGGGGATACCGCCGCTGCCATGAGTGTGGCTGCCCCCAAGCCGAGAAACACAAGAATTAAGACTTCAAAAACGTGTAAAAGTAATAACTCTAAAAGTAAGGATGAAACGTATTTTATTTAATACTAGCTTTTGCCCGCGACTTCGTCCGCGTTTTCGACGTTTTTCGTAAAAAAAGTAGCATATGTCCTTCCTCAGGGTTCAGTGGTTTTGGTGTGACAGACAGAATGACTTTCGTATTTTAGTAGGGAAATATAATATGTCAATCCACAATACTGTTAAAAAATATCGCAATAAGGAACCGCTGAATATTATTATTAATAGCTGTGCCCCGAGACCATCAGCGTGTAACTCCTTGTATGTTATTATGTTAATGTATTGGTAATATTGTTTAGATCACTTTCACATGAGGCTTAAGTACATATAGAATGAAAATACGGCACGTGAACATAAAGATTTCTAGAACTGCTAACCCGGGAAAGAGCAACATATAACTGACCATGTGAAAAACGTAAGAGTAAACAAATATAATCAGAATGCTCCGAACTGCTAAGCTATCAGAAGTTACACGTGTTATTGTGAGTCAACCATAAAAGATAGACATATGCTGTTGCGGGATATTTTTTAGACAATTTTATGTAGAATATTTCCGTCATAAATGATTTCTATGTAACTTTAACCAGTCGCACACGCGACTGAAGCTTAAAAAATGGAGTAACTTCTCCCGTTTTCCCAACATTTCCCTTCACTACTCTGCTCCTATTGATTGTAGCGTGATGAAAAGTATACTATAACCTGCCCAGGAGTATGAAGAATAATTGTACCAAGTTTCGTTAAAATCCGTCGAGTAGTTTTTGTTTCTATAAGGAACATACAGACAGACAGACAGACAGACAGACAGACAAAAATTTTACTGATTGCATTTTTGGCATCAGTATCGATCACTAATCACCCCCTGATAGTTATTTTGAAAATATATTTCATGTACAGAATGGACCTCTCTACAGATTTATTATAAGTATAGATTCATTCTGTATAATGCTATGTATTTATCCATTCTTACTAATATTATAAATACTTACTATACTTACTTACTAATATTATAAATGCGAAAGTAACTCTTGTTTGTTTGTATGTATGTTTGTTTGTTACCTTTTCACGGCTTAACGGCTTATCAAATCGTAATAAAATTTGGCAAGGAGATAGATAATATCCTCGGGAAGGACATTGGCTATCTTTTGTCTAAAAATAATATTCCGACGAATTTTTAACCTCCTCCTTTTTTTTGAAGTTGGTTAAAAATAATCTTGGAAGATCTGAAAGTTCATATTTAACTAATTGACTCAGGCGTAACCTTGCGGAAATCCATTATGATTTCCTGTTAGGTTTCCTTGGGTAAAACAGAGAAGGAGATCCAGTGGAATTAGTTACTAAATATTTGTCTTCTGTTTAATCTTAATTCATACTTAGGCTTTGGGTGTGAAATAAAGAAAATACATTGATTGCAAAATCAACCCTAAAGGAGGAAAGTAAAGGAATGAATGTAATATGAGGTATTTTTTAAAGGAGTGCATTTTATGTACAGTTTAACCCAAGGGTTCCCAATCTTTTTCAGCCCGCGGCGCAATTACAAACTTAGTATTTCGTCTCGGCGCCCAACCCAAGCTAACAAAACAGAATTTAGCATGCACATACTATTTCCTATCTCTCTGTCTAAACGCTGTCTAAGTAATTAAGTGTTTCTTGGCCGATTTTAATTTGAATTTCACTTTTTTACGGTATTTTCTTATTTTGTTAAGAAATGCGATAAAAAAAAACATGCGTAATCTATTGTGATTGTTAACAAATTCAACTTGTGGACTTTGAAAGGCCACCGCGTCTGCCGTAAAATGGGTGCAACTTCACGTATTTCAACTTTTTTGCAAAATCAACTCTAAAGAGGGGGAAAGTTAGGGTTTCAAATTTGAGATATTTTTTTTACCCCTTCATCAGGCTTCGTTGGACTTCTCTCGTGAAGATCTGAGATCACCTACTCTTGGTTCTCTGTATAAACTTAAATACTTATTTTTTCTAGATAAAAGTGAAAAGACTGAAAGAACTAGAATTAATGCAGCAAAAGGTAAAGACACAGGACCACAGAGTCCCTGGGGTAATTCTATGCCTACAGAGATTCTTTCAAAGATATTTGAATATGTTGTGTCATCACAGGGTACTCTACCTGCTATAATTAGGTAAGAACACACACAACATTGAAATATAGTCAAAATTTAAATGTAAAGACACTGAAGTATATGCATACTTTTGTTTAACAGATTGGGTAGAGTTTGCAAGTTATGGCACAGTGTAAGTTGTAGGTCCGAATTGTGGAAGAATGTGGATCTTGCACAATACACGAATGAAAAATGTAAAACTGACTACAAACTGGTCTGGTTGCTTGAAAATCGACTGTCGCAATGTCAAAGTTTAAATATCGGTAAGTATAAGCTTTTAACAATATTGAATGAACAATTCATTAATAAAGGAAAAAACACTCACCAAAAGTTTGTGAACCCCTAAAACCATTTTCTTTATGTAATTAAGAACAAAAGTTGTAAAAATTAATTTTGAATTTCAATAAACCATACTCATAGACTAGTGGTACCCTGAGTGTGACTAACTGATGTTATTAAACGCTTACTATTTGCGTTAGCGTCTACATCACACAGCGCTTCTCGCGGAATACTTATGGAAATACTTCTCCCATATTTTTGGGGTTCCGGAACTGAAAAGAAAATAAACGGAACCCTTATAGGATCACTCGTGTGTCTGTCTGTCCCAAAATACTGGACTGAATTGAGTTGAAATTTGGTAAACATATAAGTCGGTTACCCAAACACGGACGTGTAACGTAAATAAATGAATTTCAAACATGGGGACACCATTTTGGGGGATAAATTAGAAAATGAAAAAAAATTATATCACAAATTATATTGTGTGACATATCAAATGAAAAGGTGAGGATCTATAATATTCTTTTTTTATAATTGTACGGTAAATAGTTTTGAAGTTATTTAAGAAAATGTCCGAAACTACTGGGCCAAAAATTTTGAAAAAATATATAGAAAATATAATAGTTCTTTACCTACAGATTACAGGAAAACCTATTAGAAGTCTATGGTATTAAGAATAACAGGAAATTACGTACGGAACCCTCGGTGCGCGAGTCAGACTCGCACTGGTCTGGTATTTTTTAAACCCACCGCTGAAGATTTATGTTTATAGATGTCACAGTAAAAACCCGTATTTAGTTTAAACGCGTTTTTTTCTAGTAAATCTTTATTAGTACCGTACGCCTTTGTTACAACGCGATTGAAGCTCCGGGCATTCCGGCTAACAGATTAAACTTTTGTAAAATTTATATCATCATCAGCTCAGTGGAAAGTTTGCAATGTAACATGGGTGCTGGCGTGTGTGGCTGACTACTGCCCGGGGCTGGTCGAACTAAGCGTGGCCGGTTGGAGCCGTATTACGCCCGACCAGCTTTACGACCTCATGCAGGGTCTGCCCAAGCTACAGCGAGTCGATCTTTCGCTTACAGTGAGTTGCATCTTATTTTGAACTTTATGTTTAGAAGCGTATAGTTTATAGTGCCTCTATGACATTTTTCTAGTCCCGAGTTCCATATAAACAGTTTTACATACATTCTAGACAATAGCATAAATATTAACATTGTTTTTAAATTTTTTTTCGATTCAAAACATAATCCTTACATTTAAAATATTCGTGAATTTTAGAAATGTCCTTCTATGTTCTACCAGGCTAAAGGTAAACAAGTAGTATGTAAAGTAAATAGGTTTTTCAAAGCCGACTATGCCTACGCCGCGCAGTATCTAACCCAGATCGTGAATATGACCCAAATTCCTGGTGCATACTTCAGCATTTAAGAGTGTCCTATATCCTGCTTTCGTCACTAATTTGCCACTAAGTACTGTTAAAGTTGATACAATATAATTTTATTTGATAACATTTCAGTCTGAGACGGGTGGGTCGAGTACATGCCTGTCAGCGGCGTCGATGGCACGTGTTGCGGAGAACTTCGGCGAGCGTCTCACGCACCTCACACTGGCCAATAACAAGTTCACGGCACTTCCGCAGATACTGTCATCTGTGGCGGTATGAATATAGTCATTTCATTCATTTGCAAACAGACATTTTTCCTGTTCGGTCAAGAGCTTAGATCACTGTCCAAACTTTCAGGGTTTTACTTTTGCTTTTTGGAGTTAAGTAGTTCCAATTCCGTACCTGAAAGTTTATGCAGTGATAAAAAACATCCCTGTAATTGTACCCGATTGAAATGAGGGTCTCATCTATGCTTGTCGCAATGTTTGTTTTGTTTATTTATTTTAGGCCCACTGTCAGAATCTGGAAGTACTAGATATTTCTGGTGCTCTCGCAATGTCCCATCCAGCTGCTGTGCCCTTAGAGGCACTGCAAAAGGGTTGTCCTAAACTACGTGTGTTTAGGGCTGCAAACTCCCAATTGGTGCTAGCATCCACTACTACTTCACAACAGGTATGTTATTTAAATCTTATGTTTTACTAGGCTTTCCGCCTCGCTATCCCCTATCCGCCTTAGGGTTGAATTTTCATAAATCCTTTCTTAGTCCGAACTTTCAAAATTCGCTGTGTTAGTGATCGAGTTAGTCAGTCAGCCAGTTAGTTTCTTATTTTATATAAATACATAGATTAATAAAGAATATATTAATAAAAAAATCACATTTTTAATAATAATAACTTTACTGAGAATGACATTCTATATTGACTCTTGTATGATGCGAATTATTGTTTACCCTCTTCCCTTTTTACATATTGCGCTCTTTGTAACATTCTTTATGATAAATTACCTTATTGAAGTTAATTGAAATATTTTTTATTCAAATAGGCACTTTTCGGTGCGGTTTCAAAGGAAGCTTTTGCTGAGAACAGCAATTACTGTTTTCTAAGTAAACTTCATAATTTACATAAAAATAAATATTATGCCCTGCAAGAGCGAGTGCTACACCCAAGCCTTTTTGTAATTAGGGTTCCGAAAAAAAAAAAAAACGGAACCCTTATAGGATCACTCGTGCGTCTGTCTGTCTGTCCGAAAATATTGGACTGGATTGAGTTGAAAGTTGGTACACATATGTAAGTCGATGATCCAAACATGGACGTGTTACGTAAATAAATGAATTTCAAACATGGGGGCTAATTTTGGGGGGTAAATTAGAAAATTAAAAAAAAAAGTTTTGCAGACAATATTGTGTAACATATCAAATGAAAGGGCTTTTTATCAGGATGTCAAATATATTTTTTTTAGAATTTTAATATAAATAGTTTTGAAGTTATTTAAGAAAATTGGCGAAAATTGACCATTCCCCCTTATTTCCGAAACTACTGGGACAAACATTTTGAAAAAAAATCAGATAATAGTTCTTTACCTAAAGATTACAGGAAAACCTATGAGAAGTCTATCTAATACCTTTAAACCTGCAATTCATGGATATATATATAATCTGAATCTCGGAAACGGCTCCAACGATTTTCATGAAATTTGGTATGCAGGGGGTTTCGAGGGCGATAAATCGATGTAGCTAGGTTACATTTTTAGAAAAGACGATTTCCAAAAAAAAAAAAACTTTATAGTTATCAACAAATTTGGGTCAGGTTTAAAAATATTTATGGAACTTTGTTAAACATGTACGGAACCCTCTCCACGCGAGTTTAACTCGCATTTGTCCGATTTATTTCAATACTCGTTAATTGTAGTAAGCCTTCTTCATTAAAACGGTTCTAATATATTCCTTAAATTATTAAGGCTAATTTAAACTTTAATTGTCAATTTTTTCTGGCTGCCTACCAATCTCAAGTTGATAATCTGTCGCCAAGAACCTACTGGTGTGTTTCAGCAATTGCACTTGAGAGCCAGTTGCCTTCTCGGCATTGTAACAGGTCGGCAACACATTGGTAATACCTCTGGTATTGGAAAATGGCGATAAGCACTGTTTCTAGTTTTTTCCACAACGAAGTTACAGGGGGGCGAAAATGGCCCTAATGGCTTTGAGAAAAGGATGGTACGGCTGCGCCTTTTTTGCTTGACTTGGCGGGGACACTTCCGTGCCCCCAGATACTTACCTATATTTACCTTTTTGTCATAGTCTAGCTAGATCCTACCGTTACACGTGCCATATTCGAAGGCGTGGGGTAAAATGCGGTTTGCGGGCGCGGGTGTGTTCGATCTAGCAGACTCGCCGGTAGCGAGCGAAGCCATTTGAACTTTAGCTGCACGGTGGTTGAGCTCAAAATAGCGTTCTTCGCTCTAGTGAATGAAGTATCTGTTACGTTTAATCTGTGACTCTGTTGAGTCGTTTTGTTATCTTGATGGTGTTATAATTTATTATTTATTATTTTACAATGGCCAAAAAGGATCAAGGACGACCATAACTAATACAATCTTGGTTGAGTATATTAAACTTTTTAATTGAACAGCTGACTTTTATTCGCGTTTCGAACTTAATGCTAGTAGTTAGTAAAGGTTTTTTTTTTTTTTTTTGAAAGGACTAAGTTGGTAGCCTCAGATGGCTGCAACAACCTTACCGGACAAATCGGCGAGCGCAGAGGGCTCTCAGCCGGGTAATATTTAGGTAACAACGCCTAAGGGCACCCCCGAATGGGGTACGAACCTCGGCTCAGGGCGTTACCGGGGGAGGACGAGGACTTTGTACGAGTTACGACTAATTGGGGGCGGTCGGATTACTGTAGGCAGCTCGGGCCGCTTGAACGGGACGAGACTGAGTGGGACGTCGCGGCGGTCCTCGCCGTCGAGGACGGTAGCGTGATCGGTTGTGTGTAGTGTGTTGTGTACTTTTACGAGCTTCGTCAGCTTCGATCTGATCTAATGTAATAGGGTCATCTGGCTCGCTGAGGGCTTGCCTTGGGTTATGGATACGGAGTATACGGGAGGGCGTGTAGGTTGCGGCTTTCACTATAAGAGGGTTGCGGTGATTAACGGCGGTATTGAAAAATCTGCGTGAGGTGCGTTTTATAAATTGTTTTATCGTGGGGAGACCTAAGTCAATGTGGAGATTTTCATTACGTATGTACCACGGGGCGCCCGTGGCCTTGCGCATGAAGCGATTTTGAATCACCTGAAGGCTATGGATCCGTGATGGAGCTGCATGTGCGAACACAGTACTAGCATAGGTCATGATGGGGCGGATACACGTGGTATAAAGTCTAACCTTGCTTTTAAGTGCAAGTTTAGATTTACGATTTAATAAAAAGTGGAGGTGCCCTGAAACAAAGGCGGCGCGCGCGCGGACCGCTCTAATGTGGGCATCAAAGGTCAAACGATCATTGAGAGTTACTCCGAGATATTTGGCTTGCCTTTCCCAGGGGATTGGTTCACCGAATAGAGTAACTGCCTTTGGAGGGGAGGGGGTACCTCGATAGTAGGGTCTGTAGAATAGGACCGCCTGGCTTTTGAAAGGGTTGATCTCGATCCTCCATTTCCGAAACCAGGCGCCTAGGGCGTTAGCCGCGGTTTGGAGGTTCTTAACAATGACTGAGGGGGACTTACTAGAGCAGTAGACCGCGGTGTCGTAAAATGTGCTAACTGCACCTTGTCGGTCTTTGGCATATCACTCGTGTAGAGCGAAAATAGCAAGGGGGACAGTACCGAGCCCTGTGGGACACCAGCACCGATAGGGTGAGGGGAGGAGAGTGCGCCAGGAATGCGATATCGAAAGTGGCGATTTGACAAATAATCTCGTAAGATGAGCACGAGTCTATGTGGGACACCTAAGGTAAATAGCTTAAAAATTAAGCCATTGTGCCACACTTTGTCAAATGCCTTCGCGACATCGAAGAATAAGACACCTGTCATGTTGCGCTCTTGGTACTGAGAGGAGATGTGTTCAACAATACGATGGACTTGTTGAACACAAGAATGTTTGGCTCGAAAGCCAAATTGTTCATCAGGGATGAGATTATTGGCGTCGGCATATGTTTTGAGGCGGATATAGATCAGTCTCTCATACATCTTGCCCAGGACATTTAATAGACTTATAGGGCGGTAACTGGAGGGCTCGGACCTGGGTTTGCCGGGTTTATGGATTCCAATGACATGGGCCTCTTTCTACTGATGTGGAAAAATATTACAAGAGAGGGCAGCGTTAAATATGGAAGTTAGCAGTATTATGAGGTGGGCGGGGAAGAGTTTTATCACTTTGTTAGTGATTTTGTCCGAGCCCGGGGAAGTAAAGGTTATTTGTATGAATTAGTACTTTCAACACTAAAAGATTAGCTAACGCAAGGTTGGCCAACTTAGTGCACGTTGGCGGCACGGTACCATCAAGGCATTTGAATTTGCCTGTCAAGCTCGGCCGCCGCCAGCCTTCCCTTGATAGGTAAAATAATCGTATATCCTAGCCATATGTCTGATATTATTATTTACCTCATGAGTTAGTATTTAAACAAATAATGGCCACAAAATAACACATACACTGGCGAATTAAAATTTCAACCCGCCTAAAAAGCACGTTGGCCACCCTTCAGCAAAAGTATGAAAATATATGAGTTTAAGTGGTAGTATTTTTTTTCATTAATCTGTACGAGTACCTACCGGATTCAAGTTTTTGGTTTGGGGCTCGACCTCACTGAGGGTATGAAGTTTAATTCAAGATTGGTCATGGAAGGACACTGATGGCTTTGGCCCTCCCTAGATCCGCTAGTGATCTGTTTGGTGTTTGCAGATGGAGGCAGTAGGTTGGTCGCATCTGGAGGAGCTGTCGATAGCGGGGTCGATGTCCGCGGAGTGCGTAGCGGTGGGTGAGTACCGGCTGGGCGACGAGGCGCTGGCGCGGCTGGTGCGCGACGCCACCCGGCTGCGGCTGCTCGACCTGCGCGGTCTGCAGAGACTCACCGACAGTGGCCTCGTGCGAGTACCTGCCTGGGATCTACAGCATTTATTCCTTGGAGGTATGCTATGTTTACATCCCATTTGACAGGCCAGTTGGCACAGTTGGTTAAGACACTACCTATAGCGCCGCAGGTCGTGGGTTCGATTCCCATCCAGGACAAACATTTGTGTGCATGAACATGTCTGTTTGTCCTGAGTCTCGGTGTAATTATCTATATAAGTATGTATTTACAAAAAAAAACAAGTTGTATATGTAGTATATCAGTTATCTGTCGTGATCTGTCTATTAGTTTAGCTAGTTAAAGTCAAAGCCATTTATTTATTCAATTTAGGCCCCAGAAGGGCACTTATAAATAAATAAATAAAATAAATATCCTGGGACATTTCTACACACACGCTTATCTGATCCCAAACTAAGCAGAGCTTGTACTATGGAAACCAGATAACTGATATACTACATATACTACTTTTTTTTTGTAAATACATACTTATATAGATAATTACACCCAGACTCAGGACAAACAGACATGTTCATGCACACAGACAGTGCTTGTCCTGGATGGGAATCGAACCCACGACCTGCGGCGCAATACGTGGTGTCTTAACCAACTGCGCTAACTGGCCCGTCTATGAAGGTCTAATTGCTCAAATGTACTTAATTAAGCATAAATACGGCCGAGAAAAAAAAGGAACTAGAAAATTAATTTTAAAATAGTTATAATAACCTAATGAGACTACTGGCTTTCGTACAAACATGCGCAAGTTGCGCTTGTGCAGATACCTACCTACTTCCAGACATCTTTATCTTCAACTAGCTGTCCCCCGCGGTTCCACCCGCGTTTCCAAATAAAAAGTAGGCTATGCAACCTGATCTAGATAAGGCAACATAATAATTGTCCATGGGAAAAACAGTTTTCTCTTAAATATATTCCAACATGCTTAAAAGTTTGTCCTTGTGCTTTATTTATATTGACTTCAGACGATAGGTAGGTAATTTTACAGGAAATTGTACCTATTCGTTTAAATCTATATGGTAAATCTGTGGGTATCATCGGAATGCGAGGTATCAGTACTGTTTGCCCAACTGCTGGCTCAGTCAAAACCAATCGCTACTATGACAGAAATCTAGAAATTTTACTTGAAGTCTGGTACCATTACATAAATTTGGTGGTCTAATATCTATTTAACATGCATTGTCCTGAATGACTGTCTGACGGATCAACGCATAGCCTAAACCGCTGATCGTAGCGACCTGAAATTTAGAGGGTGTGTTCTTCGTATGAATGAATGTTCATTCATACGATACTTCAATGTTTCTTCCTATAAAAAAGGATCTTCCGAAATCCTTAGGGGTTGAAAAACTGGGACAAAGTTTGTATGGAACAACGTGATTCCTTGGTCCAATCTACTTCAAATTTTGCATAAACATTCTTTAAGATAATTGATGGAAGACGTGTTTTGTATTTTATTGAAACTCATCGCCTAACGGGGTTATTTGCATCGAAGTTGATATCAATACTGCTTTTGAACTCACATAAAAGCTTGGTGCAATGCAATGCATATGACGAACAATTGGGATGAATTTGCTGTTATGTATCATGACCGTCTTGGCAACAATCATGGGACATAAGAAAAGTATAAATTAGATTTTACAACACTCTACATTTCTGTGAGTTAGTTGCAGCCGGTCAAATATACCCATTTGTATTTGAAGTATATCGAAATGGAAACCAGTATGCCAAATTTGGTACAGAAGACCAACCCATCAAAAGGTTACGTTTTTCCCAAGATCTTTCTTATGGTCACTTTGATGCCTACGCTGATGCCGATGGTGATAATAACACTGATCAGCGTCCAATAGCCAATCTAAATATATAAAACTTTTAACAAAAATTTGAACCGATATCATGGTACCGCAGATTTATTTCGCTTACTTAAAAACTATCATATTAGAGTTCCTAAATAGTTATTTTCTGCTTTTTAGTGCCTTTGAAGGCGGTTCTATTTTTTGTTAAAAGTTTTTTATTTTTCAATTTTGAATTTCTTATGTGTAATCAATGACTCTCAAGGTCACTGACCTAGGATAGGCATATTAGCGTTGTAGTTTCCATCATCGTTCCTATAACATTTAAAGAATTATCCCCTAACTCCTAACCATTAAGGAGTTGTACCTTCCATCATCAGCTCAGCAACATAAGATGATGACTACCAGACGCAAATATCTGAATAGCTTTAGAAAGTATGATGAAAAACATTGTAAGTGCCTATAAAATTTGAACATACAAAAAAAAATGATTCCGACGAATTGATAACCTCCGCTTGAAGTTGGTTAATTGACTGACTGACTGATCGCGGGTGATATCGCGTGTGGTATCGCGGGTGGAAAGCTATTTAGCATTTTATATTAAAACTGAAAAGTTTATGAAAAACATTGTAAGTGCCTATAAAATTGGAAGAGTTCCCTCGATTTGTCTAGGATCCTATCATCAGATCCTGACTTTGTGACCATGGGACCACTTGTGAAGTATATATACCCTTTCAAACAAAAAATAATTTTCCTAATCGGTCCAGGCGTTCGAGTATTCGGGGAACATACAAAAAAAAATGATTTCAACGAATTGATAACCTCCGCTTGAAGTTGGTTAATTGACTGACTGATCGCGGGTGGCATCGCGGGTGGAAAGCTATTTAGCATTAAATAATAAAGCTGAAAAGTTTGTTTGTTTGTTTGAACGCGCGAATCTCCGGAGTTACTGGTCCGATTCGAAAACTACGCTGTCGGCTGGTAGTTTAGCCATTATTTTATCGTTGATGGCGGCAACGCTTATATTTCTGGCAGCTAATTAAATTAAATTGCCCTCTCACACATCCATTAATGTTTTTTTTGGTCGATATTGGCTATATCCGGATATACTCTACAGATCAGGTCTTCAATGTTGGTTACGATTTTACCAAGGTCTTTGTCAATAGCTATTTTTTTATCTGATTCAGGTACTTTCCCATCCCCGATTAAATGGAGCTTTATTGGGAAATCTGTACTTCCTTTACCCAAGTGACTCCTCATTTTGGTATACAGTTTCAATAATTCAACAGACTTTCATAATGAGGAAGATTTTAAGTAAGATTTAATAATATCTGCTCTAGTTTCCCTAACAGGCAACGTTTATCTGAAATCACCAGAAAACATCAAAGTTATTCCACCCATGGCTATTTATGCATTTTATAATTCTGAGAGTTCTATATCTAAAGCCTCTAGATGAGCTCTATGAGTCATATGCACTCATCCCATATTATTAGGTTTGCATCTTGTAAAACCTTGCCCAATGGTCCATTTTTACGTATAGAGCGTACGCTGTCTTTTTCAAGAAATACCGTAAGGGTCTGTTTAGAAGTGTAATGAGCCGTCCTTCTACCTGTCAATAGTGTAGCAGCAATAAATATCTGATGATGCAACAGCAATGGCTAATTTCGTTGACTTCAAAACTATCAGATTAGAGGTCTTACATAGTTATATTATACTTATTAGTGCCTTCGTGGTTTTTTTTTTGTTAAATGTTTTTTTTTTTTTCATTTTTTAGTTTCTTATGTGTAATCAATGGCTCTCAAGGTCACTGACCTAGAATAAGCATATTAGCGTTGTACTTTCCATCATCGTTCCTATAATATTTAAAGATTTATCCCCTAACTCCTACCCGTTAAGGAGTTGTACCTTCCATCATCAGCTCAGCAACATGTGACGACTACCAGACGCAAATATCTGAATAGTTTTAGAAAATATGTGAAAAACATTGTTAGTGCCTATAAAATTTGAAGAGTTCCCTCGATTTCTTCAAGATCCCATCATCAGACCCTGACTTGGTGACCATGTGACCACCTGTATGTATTGTTTCCAAATCGGGTCAGGCATCTTCGAGTAATCGAGGAACATACATAAAAAAAGATTCCGACGAATTGATAACCTCGTCTTGATGACAGTTAAATATAACAAAAAACTGTTACCTAGGCGACCGCTGTCATCCATTGACAACCGCGTCGCATCGCTCACCCATGCTATACATGCTCCCGCTTAACGTTCTTTTTATCATTGCTCAGCTCCTGAGGGTCGTAGCGTGATGTTCTATAGCCTATAACCTTCCTTAATAAATGGGCTTTCAATTGCAAAAAGGTTTTTCCATATCCCACTGGCAGATCCAGAGATTAGCGCATTCAAACAAACAAACAAACTCTTCAGCTTTATTATTAGTATAGATATAGCTACTTTGTAATATGCTTTTTCTTTTAGAACTTTTTTAATATGTAATTGACTGACTGAAAGTGCTAATCCTACTAATATTATAAACGTGAAAGTTTTTATGTATGTATGTTTGTTGCTCTTTCACGCAAAAACTACTGAACGGATTTGGATGAAACTTGGCACATACCCTGGAATAACATATAGGCTACTTTTTATCCCGGGAACGCGGGGGAAAGCTAGTAAGACCATCAATGTTTTATATTAATTTATTTATAAATTTCAATAAATAAAAATAACTATTATTCCCTTTGGTGGAGTTATATATAAAAATATGATATGCAGGTTGCAAGGTGACTCGTCAAAGCAACGCGTGTTTAGAACTGATATGTGAGAAGTGGTCTCACAGCCTGGTGGAGCTGGACTTGTCGTGGGCGTCGGCGGCTCGCGTGCTCGACGATGCCATCTCCGCACTCGCTGAATCGTCCGACAGCAAACTCAGGTACCCACATATTGTTTGGCACATATAAGCCTTTATCACTATCTCACCGTGTGAGTTAACAGTTTTTAAAAAGACAGAAAAATAATTTCATTTCTACTGGAAAACACAAACAAATACCATAAAGAGTATGTAGTGAGTATAATATGTTGTGTCGCGGAGCAGAAACAAGACCTCGACTTAGCATAAAATTGTGGGAGCAAGCTACCCACTGGTATTCTGTCGCCACCTTTGTCGTGTGAATAACAGAATGTTTCTTTCTACTAATCTGGCAATTTGTAAATCTTAAGGTTCTAAAATCATTCATTTATTTCATTAATTTAGCTGCTGATTCATCATCTTAATTTATTTCACCTTTATCTGCTTGTTATTGTCCTCGTGGTAAACGTTATTTCGTCATTTTCAAACTCGAAAGAGATAAAAAAATCGTAATGTTGTGACACTTTGCAAGTGTATGAAGTTTCGATGACAATACTTTAATTTGGTACCATGCATCGATATGATCTGATGTTGGAACCGGAAGTTAGGCATTGGAACTGGAAATATGGTGAATGTATCCTGTAGGGCAAATTATTGATTGATTTATTAGTGATTACCCCACTCGTGGTCGTGTTTGAGCTTGTTGACCGCCTTGAGATGTAATTAAGCTATAGGTAAATGATTTTCAAGGTCTGATGATGGAAAGGTTGCAGACCTCTACAGTCCCTAATGTGCACATGGCTCTCAAGTGTAACAGTCAGAACACACCGGTATGTCCTTGGCGATAGATTTTCGACTTTAGGTTGGTAGACAGCTAAGCGAGTCCTACAAAATCTCCCAAAAATACTATTTAGGCATTATATTCAATCTGATCTATTTTCCAAATTTTACAATCGATTGAGTTGTTGAAGTATAAAGTGTACAATAAAAGGTCTACAATCTATTAATGATCTTATTCTCTTTCAGGATACTAAACCTATGCGGGTCGTCTGTGTCATTTGAATCTGTTAAAAAAGTACTCCTACGATGTCCAATCTTGGAATCCCTAAATCTCAGCTCATGCCGTGCTCTGCCAAGAGGCATGAAGCGACTCTTTACCGGAAAAGAACTTCAAGACCTCAAGGACAACTTAGATCCCTCAAAGGTAAAACCCAAAGAAGAAGCGAGTGCAACAAGTGGGAAAAAAAAGAAGGGCACGAAAAAGTCTGAAGCCGATTCCAAATCGGAATCGACCGTGCAAGAATCGCCATCTCGAGATGAATCTGAATGTTCTGCCTCTAAATCGGAAGATAAGTCATCGTCTGTGTTCCAGGAACCCAAAACAGTATCTGATTCTGTGACAACTGTGACTAACAAGACGTCGCCGTTCCTGGACGCGACAAAATCTTCACCCGATAGTAAAACACTCTCAGATAATGTCAATTATGTCCCGGAAGGTAAACGATTAAAAAGAGACGCCAATTCAAAACTGCTCAGTCCCATCATACAATCCAGACCCGACTCCTCTTCCACGCCCAGGTCGGACCCAAATAAACTCGACCTTGGCAGTCCCCAATTCAGTCCTGTGTCTAAGCCCGACAGTCAAGTACAAAATAGCCCAGACGTTCAGCCGGAATCTGTTAAAAGCAATAGTTCATGGAATTTAGGGCAATTTAAAACCACACCCACTCACAAGTCTGAAGCTAGTCCGCTGAATAGGTTGGAAAGTCATAGTAAATTAAAACATAGCAAAATAATTGAACAATGTAGTCCGACGACATCGGTCGAAAACAAACCTAGCCCTGAAACTCATAGTGTTAAGCAAGATATTAAAAATCCCAATAATTGGAATTGCGGTAACTACAGCCCTATGCCCAAACAAGACAGTCAGTTTTCTTCTCAAAGGAGCCCATATTCCGCTCAACCGAGTCCAGCTCAGCCTAGTCCATATTCTACACAACCCAGCCCTTACTCCACGCAGCCCAGCCCGTACTCCTCGCAGCCTAGTCCATACTCCGCGCAACCGAGTCCCGACACCAGTCAAATTGTTAAATCAGATATGCATAAGTCCGCCGCGTGGAACACTGGCAACTTTAGTCCCATGCCTAAACAACATCCGTTCTCACCACATCCTTCCACACATACTAGTCCAGACACTGCTGCCGTTATGAAAGGCGAGACAATAAGAAACAACCCTAATAAAACACCCGGTCAATATAGTCCGATGTCGAGGCAGGATCGTTTACATCACAGTCCCTATTCGCCGCGGCCCAGCGTAGACAATCCAGTTTATAGCAACAAGAAAAGTCCCGGTGTGGGTAATTACAGCCCTATGATCCGACCAGATTGTCACTTACCGAGCCCGGACGCCACTGCGACATCGAGACCGACGATAAGCGGTAGGTCTCAAGATATATACGGACGGTCGGTACCCAAAGCTCCGGAAGTGGTACACAATAACGCTCCTCCACCCGATATTCCTCATTCTTGGGGAATAGATAGATTTAATCCGATGAGTAGCGGACCTACCTCTAGTATAGAATCGTTGATATGGGGATCGTCGTACAATGCGGAGCCGCCGGCTCGAACGCCGGCCGCGGTGCCGGGGATGCCGCCGCGCGCCGACAACATTCCCGCCATGCTCAACACGCCGCAGCCGTGGACCGGCTTGCCCTCCTTCGACACTAGTGTTCGAACGCCTAACGATGACTTAAGTGATCCGTGGACTTTAGGCCAATTCCGTGTTGAACCGCCGCATCATGTGCACAATACTTTCGTGGAGCAAAACGTCAGTTTCGAATCGCTGAGTTCCCACATGGGACATCAGTCCCACGCGCCTCAGTTTCTGGACGACGGTTTTTCAGAAACGTCTCGCGTGGAATGACGTTCGCGCCCGCCTTCACCGTCGCACGCTCCGGCGCGGGCGTACGTTTGTACGCGATTCTCAACGAGTACACTCCGGAGGGGGTTAGGGTGACGTTGTATTTATTATCGATTGAACAATTTTAATATAGACATTGTAAATAAGATTTATCTAGTTAGGCATAAGAGTAATGAAGCTAGGAATGCATTAAATTTATTTTGCTGTCGATAGTCTATGAGAGCGATATGAAATCTAAGAGAATAATTATTAAGAATAGTTAATTCATCCATCGACGTAGATATTGTTGGATTATACTCAAGAGTTAGGTTTTAGATTGAGTCTTTATTTGAATGCCAAAATCTGTTTACACTGAGGCCAAAACAAATTATTTATTCAATTTACTGTTATCATTTGTTAAATCAATTTGATTATTTACAGTGGTTAAAAGAAACTTTATAAAATCATTAATCATTGAATTCTGTATTTTACTTTTTTTTCGTATCCAACGAAAAGGGTCGCAAGCTTCGTAAATTCTATTATTTAACCAATTGCGTTTTTAAAGGACTTTGAATAGTAGCCATAAATTCATACACATCGATGCACTAACGTAATTCCTAAGTATCTGCGATCTATCTAAGACGACCGAAGCGCTAGGGCACGTACCTTTTCTGGAAACGCTTCGTCGTTTCCTGTCTAACCGTCATAACATAAATTGAGTTTGTATTATACCAGATAAACAAAATGCAATAATGATGCAATAGTGGAGTGAAAAATAAATAAATCTGTAATTTTTTCCCTCTCACCTCCATATGTATAGGGAATCTGTATATAAAAATAGTAAAACTAAGTTACTTCCCGAGAATTCGTAGTAGTATTCGAGAGGGCACCTTTCAAACAGAAATGGGATCCCATCAAAAACATTTCATGTAAAATTGTCGGCCAAGACTCACAAGCTCATAACACTTTCGCTGTAAA
Organism: Tethea ocularis; assembly: GCA_963555595.1. Lineage (NCBI taxonomy): Eukaryota > Metazoa > Arthropoda > Insecta > Lepidoptera > Drepanidae > Tethea > Tethea ocularis. Next base: position 7,860,757 of record OY741960.1, on the reverse strand, counting down.
AAAGTTATCAGATCCTAGGAAAAGCCAAGCCCCTAAGCCCTGACTTTACTAACCATACACCTTGGTTTAAAGAGTATGTCTTACAGTTTCATAGATGTATTGCATGTCATAACATTAAAGACATGTGGGATAATTTCCTCCCGTAAAGGAGTCCATGGGACAGTCTGGCCAATTTTGTGGTGTTTTTTTTGTATACTATGTATAATCTTTTTTTGTCTATAATCTCGGTTAGTGCTGGCTGATATAGTTGAAGACGGGTAACATCTTTAATAATCGTTAATATCGTTAATAAATGATGTCCTAAAAATGAATTTTACATCTGTGGCCTTATTCGTTGGGAATGACAATGTTAGATGGTAAAAAATATTTGTTACAATGAAATTCAAGTTGAATTTGTATGAACTACCTAAATCACTTTTGAAAAAATAAAAACATTCCTTTTTACATTTCCTTGGATTCAAATTAATAGTACCTAATCTGTTGTGGTTATCAGATATCAGATTAAAATACGCAATAATGTATTTCAATTGTTAGACGCTTTAGAAATTGTTAACAGTAAGAATTTTATTGTTGACAATTCATTAGAATAAATCATAATTTTAGGTAAAATCCAATTTCTGAAATATCTAATTTTACTTGAAAATGATAGACTTTGAATCGACTATCCAATTCTATTGGCCTTTCAGAAATTGGATGCAATTTAGAGCAGCTATTGTATTTTTATATTGTATGATGTTGGGATGCTTTGAAAACTTAAAGTTTGGATACGTATTGATAAGATACTAACTGCTCGTTGCAATTAAATAAATATATGTATATATATATATCGATAAATAAATCTTTAAGAGTTCACTGATCTCCATCATCCTCTTTATAATGTGCAACTGAATCTTATTTTAACATTTAATTTATTGGTCACTCAATTTGAACCCGAGATTGTTCACAAATTTTCAAGGTCATATTTTATAGTTTTTAGCCCGTGCTTTACAAAAAGCAAAACAATAAGGAATGGTTGAAACATATGAAATTTATGTGCCATTCTCCATAATAGTATCCTGAAATTAAATCACAAAATGCAAATTTATTAAGGTCCAAGTTCACGGAATAGAAAACGGTCCGATAAATTATAATCGGGCGTTTATCATGAATTTTGGTGTTCATGGTGAACAACATAGTAGAATTTAATTTAGGCCACTTCAATTACGTAAATATTATAAAATATTTAATTATATTTCATCGTCGTGGTGCCGATTCTGTTGTTTACAAACTAAACTATTCTAGCTTTGCTATTTAAAATGAAACTAAAAAAGGGTATAAAAATGTAGTCGTGTCCAATTAATTAGATTCCTTGTTTCGTCGATCTTTTGTGTACACCACTATTTCCCCGTAAATGACAAATACTGATTTGAGATATTTTATATTTTTTATTACGTACTATTTTTAAGAAAGATATGTCATGTGATTAAAATTAGTCTGTAAAGAGCAGAACCTACACCAGTGTTAAACTTCGCGTAAAAGGGTTATGTAATAGAATGGTTTTGTCCATTATGCACATTTTCTCAACAGTTATTCTTCTAGTTAGTTAGTTTACCAATCAAATATTTACTACTGGAAGATTTAATCTCAGATTTAGAGATAAATATTATTTTTATAAAATAGCCAATACATCATTACTTTAGAATTTTGTATGTTTCAATCGTCAAATTCAATTTATATTATTTTGTATACAAGCAAATTAATACACATTCTTATGTTTTGAAACTTTAAACGACATTATTGAAGCCAAGTACAAAGTGCTTTGTATAAATTATATGTATATTAATTACATAGGTACATATTTCATGTTGTATTTAACGAAACCGTAAAAACCACCAAATATTGTTTCCAATACCTACTTTAGCCTTATAAATTGCCTAACGTTTATCTGAAGAGAATATTTTATAGTTTTATTAACTTATTACAAAATGAAAATTATTATCTACTATACATAGAATGTATAAATGTAATATTAGGCGAATATTATGTTAAATAATCGTGTACCATAGTATGTATAAAATAAAGTTGACTAATATCTGTAAGTTCTGTTATGTAGAGATTTTTTGTTTGTAATATTGTTACACTACTACGTGGACTTCTCACAGGTGGTCCAATTTTTATAATCTAACCAATAAAATATCGATGTGGTTGTACATTTACATTTTGAATAGAATGTACTCTATTTATTAAATTTCTTTTGTTGAAATGTAGTCATCCCATCTCTTTTATAATTTTTTAACACGCGTCAATCCCGCTAGTTGATGATCCTGTAGCTTTACCTGTGAGACAAGTGAAAAAACACAGTTGAGCATGTCAAACTCAAAACTCGTTCATTCAGTTTAGGCCTTGATAAGGCACTTATGAATTTCGATAGTTACAATTATTACAATAGACTCAAACACCAGATTGAAATCTCATTATTGAAAGCCATTTTGATTAAAAAGATTAAAATAAATCCTAAATCGTGTAATGAGGTCTATTCGTACCTAAAAACGAAACCAGAGGTTTTAAAAGGGATTTGTTCGTGCGACAAATAGTAATTTATTCTAACGTACTACAACTACAGTTTAATTACTCATGTGCTATAATAACCTTCTTTAACAAAATAAATTGTAAAACAACAAAATAGGACTTATCCGCGTAAGAGCAATTTGTAAATACCGCGTAATAATACAACTTACAACATTTTTTATAATTACGTATTGTATAGATATTTAAATGGATATAAATATATATTATTATTCTTACTCTGGGGACAAACGGACATTTTCATGCACACAATGTTTTTCCTGGATGGGAATCGACCCTACAACTTGTGGTGTTCTAAACAACCACGCCAACTGGCCTGTCTTCGTATCCGTCTGTAATCCCCATAAAGGATCACGAGATCTCTTGGGGTGTCTTTTTATTTTTAAACCTACATAAAATAAACAAAATCACAAAGCAAAATCTATATACCTACCTAATCAGTTTCCATAGCAAGGTTCAGAAGGTAGGTAAACTAACGTAAGGTCAGGTAAGTTCACTTTATCGTATTTTTAATTAATAAATCTAAAGCCATCAAAATAAAAATAAATTGAAAGGATAAGCTATTCTATCTATAAATCAGTAAATCCTAGCGAAGTTAGCTATTTTCAGGTCTAGGTAACAAAACCACAAAGCAAAATGAAAATAATCCGTATTATTTCATAACAATAGTATAATCGATTTTCAAGCATCACAGGGTTTGTTGTTTTTGCCAGTGTTAGGTATATTAAAGGTATTTTTTATTATCTATTTAAATGTAATTTGGAATGAGGAATGTTAAAAAACAATTATCTCTTTTTGTTTATGAACCGAATTAATTGCGTTAGGTTCAGTGTAGCTCCAAGGTCTCAATTTAATTAATTTTATTCTTTGATGGAGGTTTTGCTGTTTTTTTTAAAAGTTGATAAACACTACAAATTCGGTAATCAAGCGTACGGCCACATAATCTGTGCATACCTACCTATTTTTGATGCGGCAGGTTCAATTTTTCAATCTTAGTGTGAGCCTTAATACAAACGCATAAGTATGACATCTCTCACTGGAACTATAACGGCACAGAGTATCTTAGACGTGTTTAGGATTCTTGGAATCGTCTAGAACTCAAGGAGACAGGATTCGTAGGAAATAAGTAAAAACAACACATGATCGAAGATAAAGGATTCATTAATAATGACTTCGATAATGGTAAAAATATTTTATTTTTACAACAAGCATGTTCATTATAACATTTAAGATAAAAATATTATTTTAAATAACGAGGTACCTACCTACTTAATCTTAATAATATAAAATTGTTTCTTTAAATCATCCTTACAGGTTTCCTAGATCTGCGCCGCGTCCAAAATTATATCAGCTGCCCAGTGGTTACATTTCAGGTTAGATCCAGTGACTAGATTCCAATGAAAATACAAAACTTAATATTTCAATGTTAGGTGGGTTTGGTGCGAAATAACAAGAAGTAAATAGTCATCATACAATAAAAGTAAAAGCCTTCAAGTCAATGTTTATTAGAGAACATTACATAATTAAAAAATAAATAAATAAATTATTTTATTGTATGAAATTCATACTATGAATGTCTATAAATAAAATCAGCGTTTATTCACTTTAATACCGAGCCTAGTTTTGTAGTGTTCACACGTTTCACGGCGTTTATTTTTCTTTATAGCTTGGACATCTAAACAATAATAAATTTCGTTGAATAAAAGTTGAATTCGTTGAATTGAGTCATATTTTGATAGCCGAGTCAATAAAGATAAGAATATGGGCGTAGCGAAGAGGTGTATAATCAGGAGGCGAATTCGCGCTTTTAGAGATGATTTCTACTCATGGGGTCGCACTTCCTGGTAGGGCCACCATCACGGATTTGAATTCCAAGTCTATCGCTATTTTGTCCTAATTTATCCTCCAATATTAAATTTTGTCGCGCCCTGGTTCAAAAGTTATAAGGGTCTTTAGGAGGCCCATCGGCTTACGTTTTATAAATCACAGTCCCACAGATTCATCATTTATGTATAAAATTATCGGTGTTTTTTGAACGACTTATCCTCGCCACTGATATATACTGACCAATGAGATTCATACATATTAAAAAAAAAACAAAGAATGGAAACATCATCGACTAGGTTACCGCGTCTCGTTTTTTATTAATTCCACGATAAATGTCTAGGTCAGTTCATATACTAGTTATGTTAACAATATAATAATGACTAACTCTCACTATCTAATACACAATCGTCGGGCAACAAATAAGTAAAGTCGATAGATTTTCCATCGACAGATTTAGTTTGGTGGTTGTGAAGATTGTGAAACAGATCTCTTTATTTTAATCGAAAACCTTTAAACGAGCAATTATTGTATATATATATATAATCTGAATCTCGGAAACGGCTCCAACGATTTTCATGAAATTTAGTATGCAGCTAGGTTTAATTTTTACAAAACGTCGTTTAAAAAAAAACGAGCAAAGCTCGGTCAACCAGGTACTTTTAATTAAGTACATAACACAAAGTCCGTCTGAAAATATTAATTTTGTTCAAAAGTAAATTATATCTCATAAATTACTAAATACTATCATATTCATCATAGTTAAACTCTATTTGCGACGTGTGTGCTAATAAGTCCTGTTGTGGATTCGATGTCCGCTTTTCACTCTTTGTTTTTTTGTGCTTTTGCTTCTCCCTTCGCTCTGATTTCTCATAATTGTCTCGTCTGTCTTTATCTTTTGACTTCTTTTTTTTATTTTTCTTTTCTGCCTGCAATATTTTAAGCAAATTACTACACTATAAGTAAATACTTATTATTTTGTTCGAATTTAAATATAGGTCTGGTAAGGTTGCTGAAGCCATCAAACAGAGGGTACCAACTTTAGGCCCTTTCAAAAATAAAATAAAATCGGAGGCCATTTTATGGCTTTACCTTTTCATCTGGTTCTTTTTGAATGATATCAGGATCTTCACCGCCTGAAAAGAAAGTAATTAATTTTTAAATATTTTACCTATGATTAGCGAACCGCCACGGCTTCGCCCGGGTGGGATTTCTTAACGTGGCGTTATAGTTGGAATAAACTAATAACAATAAAACAAGCTAAAATATAGTGACAACATGGACAGCCTTATCGCTGAATCTCGGAAACGGCTCCAAAGATTTTCATTAAATTCGGGAGAGATAAATCGATCTAGCTAGGTTTCATTTCCAAAAAACACGATTTACCAAAAAGAAAATACTGAGCAAAGCTCGGTCATCTAGGTACCTAATTTTAAGTACGACGGTGTTTACCCAACGACCCGTTATAAATGGCGCCCAACGTGGGGCATCAGTCGTATTTTGAAAAGATAAATTCTTGAAAATGCCACGAGGCCGCACACGACAGTCTGATTAGGGCTCCGACGCCGATGACACCGGCACCGAGACATACACGGCACATCACGTCGCTGTAATGTTAACTGCCGTCCAAAAAATGCATTCGGAGGCGTTTGAGAAGCTGTTAGATCGAGTTATGGTACAGCAGTTGCCGACATCCACATCAACGCCACAAACTGGGATCTTTAAATGTATGTCCCGGTTCTCCGGCGAAGAAAAAGAAATTGTTGAAGCGTTCATCGACGCAGTTGAAAGTTTTCGTGAGTGCGCCATTTCTGAAGTGAATGCACTAAGGGACCTCTCTATACTTTTCACACATGCCGCAGCCACGTGGGAAGATGCATTGTCCTACTTGCGTAGTGCATGGTGATCTCCGCCCGCCCTAGACTTCATCAGGAGATATATAAACAGCGGCAGACAGATGAACGAACGGATTTGTTCGTTGCGCGTGTCCGTACCCTACTGAATCGTTTATAATAATAATCTCCTGGGACATTCTTCACACACGGTTATCTGATCCCAAACTAAGCAGAGCTTGTACTATGGACAACCAGATAACTGATATACTACTTTTTTTGTAAATACATACTTATATATATAATTACACCCAGACTCAGGTCAAACAGACATGTTCATGCACACAAATGTTTGTCCTGGATGGGAATCGAACTCACGACCTGCGGCGCGATAGGTGGTGTCTTAACCAACTGCGCCAACTGGCCTGTCCTCTTTGCCAGTGGGGGGACTTAAAGCAGAAAGTACAAATAGATATTGTGTATGGTTCACTACACCAGCGCATCCATTGCGCAGCTGCTGGATCTCGCGCGCAATGTTGAGGACAGCTACAAAGAGAACTCCGAGGAATCCATGAGTGTGAGTGGACAACAAACGCAAAGTGCAGGCAGTTATACGTTCAGAGTGCATGAAATGTTCGCAGCAGCACTCAGTTCTGCGCTCTAGATGTCAGTATGCGTTTTACTAGTAATATGCCATCCTCCTCCGTTACTATTAACACTTATTCATATAAGCGGCCTTTCGCCCGCAATAATAGTGAAACCGCGCGAACTACAGATTGTCTCGTTACTGGTATTAAGCATAATAAGCGTAAGCCGTAGTAAGAAGGTGAGTACCAACGTAACTTTTACGTCTACCGAATTCAAGTCAGTACTCCCTTTCTCTTCATGCCATCGCATTCGGAGAACGCCTGCGCTATGCTCATAGAATGACTACGTTTAAAATTAGAAACAAGAGCAGATCGCAGACGTCGCTCCGAAAAGACAAGAGCTTGGGCAAGAGTACAGAATTTTCTAAAAAATATATTTTATCTAAAGTACGACGGTGTTTACCCAACGACCCATTATACAGGGTGGAAATTTGAGACGGGTCAGTAAGGGCAGCTACCTTGAGGGTTGAAGGGTTTTTCAAAATCTGTAAATGCCGATAGCATTAACTCAAAAAATAAGGGATGGTCTCCTAAGACCATATTCGCGTGGCTTCAACCCTTAAGGTAGCTGCCCTTAATGACCCGTCTCAAATTTCCACCCTGTATATTACATTAATTTTATTTTCCATTTTGTGACAATCCTGGCACATCTGCGTGACAACGCAGTTACTTACAAGGGCGGCGGCATCGCTCGAAATCAAACGTGTTTCATAATTGTAAATATAGTTAGAGATAGGTACTACTGATCTATCATCGCTCCAACTTGAAATTTAAACGTGTATCTAAATAACATTACCTTCTGGGGATCTCCTAGCACTGGAGTCTCCTGCCCAGAGAGGGAATTCATTATCCAAGGACAGTTGCATGTTATTATGTCGCCTCTTCTCGATAACTGTAATCTCACTGTCATTTGTGTCCACATCCTTACTTATGGATGTCCGAGACATGAATCTATCTAAATGATCTACTTCCGTTGAAGGTAAATCATCATCAGTGTTAAGTTTTATTTCAAAAGTAGCTACCGAAGAATTGATATCAATGTCAAAGTCATCCTGGTCGATGGTGACCTTCGGGTTGGTTGTGTTTTCGTCATCACTGAAATTATTATTCGTATTTTAATACTGAGGAATTATGAAAATGTTAATAATTATAAAGCTACCTTGACTATATGAACTCAACATTTTATATCAGTACCTTTCACTGTCATAACCAATTTCTTGGTTATTGGGCAATGGCGTAAGATCCTCCAAGAAACTGCTATCCAGAGTACCGGCGTAGAACTCATCCAGAGCTCCCGATGACGTCGATATATTGTTGGCAACGGATGACGTACTCTTCTCGCTGAAAACAAAAATACGAGTATGTATATTAACGTAGGAAGGTAGATGACAGTAGACATGAACGTTGTAACTGTAAGTAGTCTGTGCCTCGGGAGATGCTTATACAACCAGGCAGGCCGAATGTATATAAAAAAGTTAGGGATTAAATAAAATAATCCATTGTTGTCAAAACATATCAAAATCAAAACCCATTTATTCAGTTTAGGTCCTAACAAGGCACTTAGGAATGTCAACAGTTACAATTTTTAGACTCTACTACCGGTTCGGAATACACTTGAACTGAGAAGACTCCGGCATAACAAGGCCCGTTCAAGTCTCACACCCAATGAAACCCTACAATATACCTAGTCAGGTCATAAGTATTGTCACACAGTAAAAACTTTTCTTTTTGAATGCTTGCCACAAAAAAGTTTATTGAATTCTATTTCGAATTGTTCATGAAAATAAAAATGTATACTTTTTAGAATTTTACTCATTTTTAAATATGGAGTGGACGCTTAAAGAAGACCGTGTTGCAGTTATTGCGTTGCATCGTTGCGGTTACGCGCCAATTCAAATTTTTGACATACTGAAAAATTTGAATATAACCAAAAGATTCGTTTATCGTACCATCAAACGATACAATGAAGACTCTAGTGTAGATGACAGGTCAAGAAGTGGTCGCCCTCGGTCTGTTAGGACTCCAGCAGTGATAAAAGCTGTGAAGGCGCGAATTCAAAGAAATCCCAAACGTAAGCAGAAACTATTGGCCCTTCAGATGAGGTTAAGCAGAACCACGGTGAAAAGGGTGTTAAATGAAGACTTAGGGCTTCGGGCATATCGAAGAAAAACAGGACATCGTTTGAATGCTCGTCTAATGGACCTGAGACTGAAGAGATGCCGCGCTTTGTTGAAGTGGTACGCGGGAAAAAAATATCGGGAAATTGTTTTTTCGGATGAAAAAAATTTTACCGTAGAAGAGAGCTACAACAAACAAAATGATAAGGTGTACGCACACAGTAGTGAAGAAGCGAGCAACCGTATCCCGCGTGTCCAACGAGGTCATTTTCCATCCTCGCTCATGGTATGGTTGGGAGTTTCTTATTGGGGCTTAACAGAGGTACATTTTTGTGAGAAAGGTGTAAAAACGAATGCAGTTGTGTATCAAAATACAGTCCTGACGAACCTTGTGGAACCTGTTTCTCATACCATGTTCAATAACAGGCACTGGGTATTCCAACGAGATTCGGCGCCAGCTCATAGAGCGAAGAGCACACAAGACTGGCTGGCGGCGCGTGAAATCGACTTCATCCGGCACGAAGACTGGCCCTCCTCCAGTCCAGATTAGAATTTGTTAGATTACAAGATATGGCAACACTTGGAGGAAAAGGCGTGCTCAAAGCCTCATCCCAATTTGGAGTCACTCAAGACATCCTTGATTAAGGCAGCCGCCGATAATGACATGGACCTCGTTCGTGCTGCGATAGACGACTGGCCGCGCAGATTGAAGGCCTGTATTCAAAATCACGGAGGTCATTTTGAATAAACTTTAGTGTCATAAGAATCTATGTTTTGTTAAGTTCATTTTGGTATATAAATGGTTACATAATGAATAAACTTGTTTCAATTATTAAACATGTGACAGAATTTATGACCTGACTAGGTAGTAATCTATCTACATAAAACATTTTTACAATAAATTATTTAAAAAAATGATAATTTGGTCTTACCTATCTTGTAATATTCGATGTGGCGTCATTTCCAAACTGACAGTGTGTTTAGTTTTTATAAATTCAGGACTCACATAATGACTTTGCTTAGCTTGCAAGTCCTGCGGCTTGGCTACAGTTGGATTCAACGATTGTGCTAACTAGATAAAACAAATATACATTTATAGTGTTATTGTAAAAAAACAACAATGTACAATAGAATAATAAGTTTTGATAAAGGTGATCTCGGTAGCGTGTCAAGTCCACCCAAGAACGTGCGGATGTACAAATTTCTGTATAAGGATAAAATTCAATGAAATAATATTGAATGGCAAATTAAAGGAAAGATCTAATTATTTCTCACCAATGGATTGACATTAGGAGGTACTATAGGTTTCCCAGCACCCAGTACAATGCTCGGGGAACGTTCGTTGGGCCGCGGCTCGGCAGGTGTGGTGTTTTGACGCCGCTTGTTCGCCAGACGATCCAAGAATATATTGTAATGTGCCTCTTCGGAGTTCTGAGAACATATATCGGGGTCAAAGACAGCCAAACGATACGAACACCAAAATTATCTGTCTGTTCTGATTGTATGCGGTAGCGAGACCCGATTCGGCAAAGCATTCACACACACTGAAGTTAGAGGACTAGTTCGAGATTTAGTGAACGATTTCCATAATGTGTGGTTTCAGGAAAGTCTATGGTATTTAGAGTAACATAGGAATTACGGAACCCTCGGTGCGCGAGTCTGACTCGCACTTGTCAGGTTTTTTTATTTGCGAATCCCCACCTCTTTCATCCCAAAACTGAATGACGGATTTCATTTCCGTTTATGTGAAGTATGAGATGAGATTTTCTAGGGCTCGCGAAAGTTTGTGAGTGAGTATGTTTTTTACTTCTTCACGCTCAAACAACTGAACCAATGTTGATGAAATTTGGTATGGAGGTACACACGGCCACAGATCACCAGTGTGTACCGGACACCCGTTTTATTCCTCGGGAACGCGGATGAGACCACGGGGCGGAAGCTAGTAAGAAAATAAAATTACTTACTTATTTTCTGCACTAATAAATGATGTTTGTAACTTTTTAATGCAATACAATATTAAAAAGTATTGCATTAAAAAGTTAGTAAGTAGTTACTGTTGGATATATTTATATATATTTTATTTCCTGTTTTTTTTTACCGCGGAACACAGAGAAGGATGGCAGGTTCTTACTTGGCTTTAGGTAAGTATATTATTACGTGTAGCTATACCCACCCAAAGTACCTACTTCGATAAATATTTGACAAATTAGCATAAATTTCAAATTCAAATTCAAGTGTCTTTATTAAATGAACTCATTGCAAGTATTTTTAATCGTCAAATTTGTAAAAATAAAAAATATGTATATAAAAAAAACTATAGAAATAAAATATTAAAATTAACAATATGACAATAATAATAACAAAAATTATAATAACAATAAATAGCATGTGAAGCGAACAACTCATTGAAATGCGTTCTTGTCCTCTATAAAATCAGAAACTTTTCTTTGGGTACTTTGTTAAAGAAGCGTATACATTGACCCTCAAAAGAATCCCTAACTTTGCTCAAACGAGTTACAGGTATAGCAAGTTTATCCTTATTTCTTGTGTTTAAACTATGAGTATCGCTATTTTTGGGAAAGTTATGAATGTTTTTCCGAACATAAATTAAGTTTTCATATATGTACTGTGACGAAACTGTCATTATATTTATAGTTTTAAATTTATTTCGTAGGGAGTCTCGGGGACTTAAATTATATATAGCGCGAATAGCCCTCTTCTGCAGAATAAAAATTCTATTGATGTCGGCACCGCTACCCCAAAGGAGGATGCCGTAAGACATCAAACTATGAAAATAACTGAAATATACTAATTTTGCCGTTAATTCATCAGTGAGAGAACGAATTTTCTTCACTGCATAAGCTGCAGAACTAAGTCTATTCACTAAATTATTAATGTGAGGACCCCATTGTAGCTTATCGTCTAATGTAATACCTAATAAATACTTAAGTAATACTTTTAGCGAGCTCCAGTTTTTCGCCCTTAATAACATTATTGGCATCGGAGTGTTTTACATTCGGTAGACTGAATCTAATACATTTAGTCTTTTTCTCATTGAGCATCAAATTATTAGCTGTGAACCAATCAACAACTACTGAAAGAGCATTGTTCACATCGTTCACATAGAGATTTTAATGATTAGTAACTGTTTATAGTTATTTAGAGATAGTATTTTTATAAATAATTATATCAATATAATAAATGCGCAAATGAGTTTATTTGTTGTTTGCTTTCCACGCCTCAACCGGTGCAGCGATCGATCGCAATGAAATTTGGCACGCAGCGAAACCTATGATATGAAGAAGGATATAAGCTAAGTACTTTTTATACCGGGGACGAGGGTGAAACCGCGGGGCTAAACCTAGTATTTAATAGTTCTAAATTTATAGTAATAAGATACAAATCTAATTACTTGGAATTCATTAAGTTCCTTATCAATCTCTTCCATGTCTTTCTGGTTCCTCTGCAGTTGTTCAAGTAGACTTGTTTTCTGTAGTCTCAGGAAAGGCACACTCAGAAATTTGTGTAGCAGACGCAGACCAAAGCCATTTCTCATGGATGACTCAGCGTAACGCACTGGAGCTGTTCTGAGAGCATGAAAAACATAAACGTATACCTATAAATAAAAACGGGTCACGTGAGATAGTTCGAATTTGCGCACGGAGTTCCTTACTTTATATAGCCATCTTAGGTTCTTTCTATAGATACGCATAAAATATAATTGCATTATTTAGTGTGGCATAATGTTACTTATCCTAATAATGTGCACGCATAATAATAATGTGTGTACCGTAGTGTTTACCGTATCTAAAGCTAGCATAACTGTGAACGTAACAATAAAAATATTGGCAACACTGCTACTACTGTGCTACTGTCTATGTGTGCTATGTAGCTTCTCTAATGGCGATTGTTCCTTACAAATATATTTTATACTATATACTATATTGTATTATACCCGAAGTCCTAATAACAATAACGATAAACAAGCATATTATTTAGTAGCATAATAAACACATACTACCTACCTATGTAAAACATGTTCGCGGTTTATAGGTGGCCCAGGGGCCACCCCGCCGCCGCGACTTCTTGCAGTCCAACATAATATAGCCCAAAAGATCATTATGGCTACCATATATGTTTATTATGTAAAATTAATATTGTCATTAATTATGCCAAAGTAATTTAGTATTATAAAAAGTTATGCGACACAAAGGGATACCGCCATCTTATCGCCGCATGGTAACCACTAATGACTTTTTTCACTGCCTCTAAGCAAAATACCTATGTTTTTTTAGATACAACCCTTAAAGGAAGGAGTATAATTGGAGATGGGCTGTTTAAACCGATCGTTTAATGTTAGCCTAATACAAAGGTATGTTGGAGAGTCGGGTTGTTTGTTCGACTCGATTGGCTCAATTTATTATCATGGTGGAGGTATCGGTTGAAATGGTGGCAACACTTGCGGTGAATGAGTGACCTATGACTGAATTATAGTTTATGATACAAGTTGATGTGGGTAAGATCATTACGGGCGGATGGAACACTTGATCACGAGCTCTCGAGTTGTACACACGTCGGTGTAACTGTTGTTTCAATTGATACTGAAGTCTACCTTAATGTGAGTCTGTACGTGTAATTAAAGTGATTATTTAATTGTCAAATTGCTACAATAAATCTATCGGATATGAGGAGTTTCTTGCGTCGCTTCTTCTTCTCATACGGGACTGTTCCGAAGCGATGGTATTGCGTTGTTTCATTGTCTGAACTACGTCCACTGAATCGGATCCTGATACCACTGAACCCTATACGTGATGTTTGTATCGCTTGGCTATCGCTCACGCCGACAGGTATAATATGCTTTCCCTATTTTATCATAACTGTTTTAGTTTTACAAAACAGTCGTCACAAATAAACAAATACATTCACATTCATAATTAGTAATACCTAATCTATACCGGGTGTAAGGGATAGCCTACCGAAAACTTTGGAAAAAGGTTACACTGAATGCCTATAATAACACTATAGAAATCAATTATATCAGAAGTCATCGGTTGCAGTTATCGTAATTTTTAGCGCGCAATGTATGTCACAACGCGATCACACACAACACAACGCTCCCCGCTATACCCGACTCGTGCGAGTAGTCTACAAACAACTGTATTCTCTCTCTCCATCCTATATCCTATCTATAAAACATCCGCACGCAAAGGATCGGAGACAGACGTCGACTAACCACATCTAACCAAACACCGACCGCGCTGCGCGGCAGTTGGCGGGCGATGCGTCGTTGTCCAAGGTTCCGACTGAGGGCGGCTTTGTTAGACCGTTTTTTTAACTGTTTTTCTAACCATGACATTGGCAAAGTCATCGGTCACTCGATGGAGCCATAAACATGAAATTGGAATTTAGTATTTGTAATATAAATATAGCACTTATCATCTTTTATATTATACCTGTTAAGTCTAGCATGGTATAAGGCTTGGTCAATGTGGTGAGGATGCACCTGGCGATGATGCTGCATGTCACAGTGGTTTCCAAGTACGACAACCGGCAAGTCGGCTGGAACTGATGATAACTCCTTTACCACATACTCAAAGGTCCTGTGAATATTAATCATTGAGGTGGATCTGAAAGGCATTCTACTGCAACCAGGTACTATGTACGAGAGATGGACAAAATTAATACAATATTTTTTATCAAGAATAATAAAATTATAGTAATAGGCTATACAGGGTGAATTTTTTAAGTGGGCGTGGTAGACCAAATCCTAAAGCATAAGGAATAGCGAGAAATGCTTAATAGAGTCTCAGGGCCAATTTTGATAAAAACTAAATCTGTATACTAGGATTTTCAAAAAAAAATATTTGCTTTGCCGGGAATCAAACTGATTGATTTTGAAAAAAAAAACAGCCTGTATTATTGCTCCATCTCATAGTGTCGCTTATAATGATCACTTTCTGGTAGTAAGTAATGTTATATGACAGAGAGACGCACGAGTGATACATTTTCGGAACCCTAAAAAGGGCCAAAAAAAATATCTGCCAAGGTAGCAAACAAGCATACAGGCCACCCCACCTGATGGGAAGCGGTTACCGTAGCCTATAGATGCTTGCAACACTATGAATATCACTTGTGCATTGCCGACCCTATAAAAATGTAAAATATACTCCTGTTGCAAGAGCTACTATTGACAAAGTAGTCCCACTAACTTCATATTATCTCCAGTTCACCCGTGATCATTGGCGCTTGCAACAGTGCCGTAATATTGCTAAATAGAAAACATTGTAAATATCCCGTATGATAATATTTTGTTTTATTTCTTCTGATGTTGAAGAAATAGTTTCTTAACAAACTTTATATTCATATTGCTCTTCACCAATTTGATATGGTGAAGTTCAATCATACTTTTGAAGGGTGAAAAATGACCCAGGATATTTTTACTATTATCATTTACTAAATGTTTTGAGGCTTGGCCACAGTTGGAAAACCCTAGAGCAGGGGTTACTTAAACATAAGAAAACTCTACTCACCAAGGTTTTGTGATATCAAGCATCAAAATAACACCACTGGCATTTTTGTACACATCTAGGAAAGTTGCATCAAGGACTGGGGTTTCATAGCCTTCCTCTGGTGTTGTGGTTGAAGACTGGTTCTCCAGTTTTAGCCCCAATGGGGGCTTTTTCTTGGTTCGCCCTTTGTCAACCACTTCCCATACTTCGACCTGAACAAAATGAGAATCCAGACACGATAAGAAAAAGCTCCTCTGTATGTTACTCACCAGCATAGGTCGGAAGGGATTAAAATTGATTAACTTATATGACTAGGAATATCTTTTACTCACTTTGACAATGTAATCTGTATTTTTGTAAGTCCAGTGTATAGGAGCCACTTGTATTTGATCAGTAGGAACATAATCCTCAATGAAGGGTCCACCTTGAAGACGCTGAAGGAGACATGATTTACCAACATTTCTATCTCCTTTTATCAATATTTTCACTAGAAAAAATCATAATTCAACTATAAGGAACATTTTATCAGGTTACCCTAATGGACGCAATTATTAGTTTCTTACTATTGAAATGAACTCCTCTACAGAATTTCTTTTGTAAAGATGAAGACATAGGCATTGGCGCTGGACAGCGATCATCGCCACTCCTAGTCAACTTTTTCAAAGCAGAAAACATTTTATTAATTTGGAAACTTTGTTGCAAATTAAATACATAAATTGATTACGATCACAAACTAAGTAGAGATACGGCAGAATTGTGTAAAAAACGCATCTAATGCCATCATAGTCAAGAAGTGAAGTGATACTACCACAGACAGACCAATAAGGGGATACCTACTACGTATGATACTCACGGAACACTTTTACTCCTAGCGGAGATGATACTACGTATGACTAAAATGACATTTGGTGGGTTGCCACGTTATCGTAAAGTCGTAAACACTACTAAGTACAAAGAGCTTATAAACCACAAAGTTTATATCCTCTTTGATAACCACTACGTTTAGGGAGGGAGCAGTAGAGAGCACAGATCACTATTTTTTATTCACAACAATATGAGTAGCTAGGCAAACGTAGACAGAGTAAAGAATAGACATTGATATCTTCGGACTCACTCACACAAGAAAGAGAAAAGCTTATTGTGGATACACGACAAGAAACGAGACAGAGCGCTACCATTTTTTGTTTCGCATCGAATGCCGTTTTTCAAGTTTGCGCGAAGCAAATAATGAAATGGTTTTACCTTCCAATAAAACCGCCATTGTGCTCCGAGCCTTGTCCAGGGATGGTGAGAGAAGCTATTGCTGAATTTTGGATGAAAACACGTTTTTAGACACTGGCAACACCAACTTTTAGCCGTTTTGTGATATTTTTTATTGTTAGACATCTATACTACCCCCACTATTTGCAGCGGCGAGATTTTCCTGCAACAGAAAACTTGACCGCAGCGTCATTGATTCTCACCAGGTAGCAATATTTTGCCCTGGATAAGGCTTGGAGCACAATGGCGGTTTTATTGGAAGATAAAACCATTTCATTGTGCATTCCTCGCCTTGTCCAGGGATGGCGAGAAGTGTCTGATATCACCTGGTGGGGTAGTGTAAAAATAAACAGTAAATTACTGAAAAATAATGTTTATTAACTATAGAAAGTTACTAGATTAGAACAAAATAATACACGGTAGAAACAATAAGTTATACAGAATCAAATAAAGTGGCTAAATTATTATTAGTTGAAGGTATTGATTTTAACTCTTTACGATAATGTTTATGAAAAGTTGAAGCCTGTTTCCAATTACTTTTTGCTAAAATATCGTCTATAGGCATATCATGTAACCAATTTAATGACGCCACAGCCGATCTACTGCTGCCAGGACTGGCGTCAATACCAGAGGACTTTAAAACAGTCCTTACCCAACTACCAATTATTTGCCTTGAAGGAGGCTTCGCCTTGCGTCGTGACAGTGAATTCCGTCTACCAATTGAGACTTCAATGACTTTTCGAATCCAAAAAACGGGCAAACAGAGTCATTTTCATGAGGTGATAGTCGCCAACCTGATTGTTGGCTGTTAGCAGAATCTGTTTTAGATCCAAAAACTGGCCAAAGGATAATATTCTTACCATCATCCTTGAATTGATTGGGTGATATTTCCAGTAACGTGAGATCATGTACACGTCTTACAGAAGCCAGAAGTAATATAGCTGCACAACGGCGGTTAGCCTCTAAAAGTTATTGTGGCTGGTTTATTAGACTGTAACCATTCTACTACCTGTCGAGGATCCCAGATTGGCGCACGTTTATTTTTGTTTTGGTTTTGCTAAAGCAACAGATTTAAGAACCTGCTTTATATCTTTACTAAGTTTCTTGCCAAGATGGGGCTCACAAATTGTCGAAATTACAGACTTGTGTAACGAAATCGTAGAAAAGGAAAGACCTTCATTAATATGAAGATTGGCCAAAAATTTTGCTAAATCTTTTGCTTGAGGCTTAGAAATTGATACTTGCGATTTAGCACACCATTTTATCCATCGATTCCAAGCTGGCTTATAGGAATTAAGAGTGGACTTACGCCAGCCATTCATTAGTAGGGTCGCCTCCTCTGAAGTCCAGTTATCGAGGATGGAATCCCACCTCCAATTAGCCAAACTTCTAGGACTAGGTCTTCGACTCGTGGAAGAGATAGACCCGTTGTTACATCCACTAACGAGTCTCGTAGATTCTTTATAGCTATTGGCTTGGCGAGGTCTCTGTTTTCGAGATCCGGTCTCCAAAATGATTTCAGCCACTGGGGGGCTATCATAATGTACCGTCCCACTGAGCTGTTCAGATGAGAATGTATCCTTGGAATGAGGGATGGAGGTGGAAATATCCACGCCAGCCGATACTTCCACTGCCTGCTGAAGGCGTTGTGAAAGGTCGCCGCTTTGTCCTGTATATCGAGTGTCACGTAATTCTGTACTACGTGGGCTCGTTCCGACGCAAACAGATCTATTATAGAATCTGAAATATTTGTGTTGTTATCTCTGGTAATAGATGCCATTCTGGGATGGCCTTCCCTCGGGATAAGCGATCCGCTGCACCATTGAATCTCCCCGGTAGATGTTGGAATGTCACAACAATTTGTAATTTCTGTAAAAGATGAAGTAAGTCAGGTAAGCCAATGCTGTCATATTGTCCGACTGGATCAAAAGACTGGCCCCTTGGAGGAGTTTTGCATGGGATTTTATAGATATCTGAATGGCGAATAATTCCTTGAGGTTGCTGTGCCATTTTTCCTGATGAGGTTTCCATGTGCCCGACATGTGCACATCGTTCAAAACCGCTCCCCATCCGTACTTCGAGGCGTCGGTTACAAGGAAATGAGTGATCTGAGGAAGATGTATCAATGACGAGGTACTCACGTGTTGATGCCACCATTGAAGGTCCATCATTACCTCCTGTGGAATCATATATTTCTGTCTCAACCGCCCTTTGCGGAGAAGTCGAAGGTAGCTTTGAAAGTGTCGACAATGTAGCCGCCCTTGAGGCACTATGAAGTTGGCAAAATTTAGACGGCCCAGTATGGATCGTGCTTCTTTCAGGGAGCACGCTTTCTTTGATATTAGTCGCTGTAACTCGAAGAACTATTACCTTATTTGAAGGTAATTTTTTGTTTATTCGGGTGTCCCATTGAATACCTAGAAATGATGTTCTGCAAGGGAATCGATATTGATTTTTCCAGGTTGAGAATCCAACCTAATGCCTGAAGTAGTTTAGGATTTTTTTTGATTTGCTATCAAAAAATCGTCTAAATATACTACTATTCTTACTCCTGCTTGCCGAAGCTTCTGCGCGAGGAAAACATCTCGGTGCGCAAGCTATCCCAAACGGCAGGCAAGTCATCTGGTAAAGTTTTTCCAGTTTTTTAAAATCAGTCTGAGAAAGCAGCGGTGCGATTTTTTCAAGTGAAAATACGCTTGTGACATGTCTATTTTTGTCATCCAATCGCCCGGTTGCAGAAAATTGGGAATTTGGAAATGAGATATTAGGTAAAACTTTTTTAAGGCAATGTAATTGTTTAATTCTCTCAAATTGAAAATTGGTCTGTAAGACTGATCTGGTTTTTGAATCAAAAACATTGAAGAGACAAAACTTGGAGTTAATCTTGGAATTTCTAGAATTTTTAACTGTAACATTTTTAGAATTTCTATTGCCATTTGTTTTAAGTTCCGCGTCTGATACTTTGTTAAATTTGGTATTACTAAAGGTGGTTTTGTCAAAAAGGGAATCCGATTTTTTTTTAAATTGGGGTAGGAGTATTTATACCTTTCCAACGAGCTATGAAATGTTTGAGGCGACCGGCTTGAAATGTTCCTGAATTCGAGTCAATCAGTTCTCCGTCTTTTGGAATCCTTTCTGCGACATCCAGAAGATCCCTTAGATCTGTGACTATGTTTTCCGCGTGGGGCATTCGTTTTTGAGTTTGCTGTTGGTTCTCTAAAATCTCGAAATGGCTGTAAAAACTCGAATAAAAAATCACGTGATGGGGGTATTTTCTTAAATTTGTCAGCGGTATAAGTATTTTGTACTGATTTAAGTATATCACTACGTCTGTTGCTAATTATTGAAGCCCGTTTCCCACAAATAATCTGCATAATATCGTTTGATATTTTATTATACTCTTTATCTTCACAAAACAGCTCACTGACCTTATTAGAAAATTCGTTGTAAGAAATATCTTCTTCATCTTTTACCCAGCTTAGCAAATGGCTTACATTTTTTTGTAGTAATTAATTCCCTTTGCATCAATATCGCATTCGAGAGTGCCGCTAAAGTACGTTCACAAGATGGAAGGAATTTATTTTTATCAAATGGACGTAAATCGTCATTGGTTTCAAGCTCGATAAAACCAGGTTTCGACAGGTATAATTTTTGAATATCAATAAAATTTATATTGAACCAATCCGGGGACTCAAAACGCTGTAAAGATTTAATCAATTCAAATCTATCATCACCCGTCTTACCGACACCATTATCTTTGAGGGTAGTTTCTAATGATTTAAAAGAAAAATCATCCGAATTTTGCACAACTTCACTATTCTTCGTAGTATTTGGCACGTGGGAACTATTCGTTTCTTTCGTAACCTCATCATTTTGGAAAAAACTTTGTTGTGCGAAATTATTCATAAAAGCCGTTAACACTTGTACTTGATTACATAATTCATTTAAAGTATCTGACTCACGTGACCTTTTCTTATGGCGCCAATTGGCACGTGTCTCAGAGTCATCCGACTCACTAGAAGATGAAGATGAACGCGATGGTTGCTGCTGCTTCCCTTTATCTCGACACCGCCCACGTTGACCGCTTGTTGAGGCGCTGCCAGCATCAGTGTTCATGATCAGATTTAAATTTTACAACTGATATGAGCACTGTTTAATCGTGTTTACACCGCGGTGTTCAACAACGCAATGACGCTGCGGTCAAGTTTTCTGTTGCGTTGCAGGAAAATCTCGCCGCTGCAAATAGTGGGGGGTAGTAAAGATGTCTAACAATAAATAATTGGGCAAGTGCGAGTTAAACTCGCGTGGAGAGGGTTCCGTACATGTTTAACTAAGTTCCATAAATATTTTTAAACCTGACCCAAATTTGTTGATGGTAACTATAAAAAGTTTTTTTTTTTTTTGGAAATCGTCTTTTCTAAAAATGAAACCTAGCTACATCGATTTATCGCCCTCGAAACCCCCTGTATACCAAATTTCATGAAAATTGTTGGACCGTTTCCGAGATTCAGATTATATATATATATCCATGAATTGCAGGTTTAAAGGTATTAGATAGACTTCTCATAGGTTTTCCTGTAATCTTTAGATAAAGAACTATTATCTGATTTTTTTTCAAAATGTTTGGCCCAGTATTTTCGGAAATAAGGGGGGGGGGAATGGTCAATTTTCGCCTATTTTCTTAAATAACTTCAAAACTATTTATATTAAAATTCTAAAAAAAATATATTTGACATCCTGATGAAAAGCCCTTTCATTTGATATGTTACACAATATTGTCTGCAAAACTTTTTTTTTAATTTCCTAATTTACCCCCCAAAATTAGCCCCCATGTTTGAAATTCATTTATTTACGTAACACGTCCATGTTTGGGTCATCGACTTACTTATGTGTACCAACTTTCAACTCAATCCAGTCCAATATTTTCGGACAGACAGACAGACAGACAGAGTGAGACACGAGTGATCCTATAAGGGTTCCGTTTTTTTTTTTTCGGAACCCTAAAAATTCCACAAAACGGCTAAAAGATGGTGTTGCCAGTGTCTAAAAACGTGTTTTCATCCAAAATTCAGCAATAGCTTCTCTCACCATCCCTGGACAAGGCGAGGAATGCACAATGACATTTCATTCATTTTTAGTATTGCCAACTTAAAATTACAGTCTCCCACGCCCGTGTACTGTGTATAAAATCAAAATAGCCATAATATTTTCTTATTGATGTCATAACCCTTCCTTACGGTTACTTTATAAAGCTACTAGATGATTAATAAATGCGATTTATTGAATGAGAATTATCGATAATTAAATTCAAATCAATTATCATTTATTTAATCAAGAAATTAATTTTCATAGTGTTTATATTTGCAGCTTAAAATTAGTACCTACACGTATACCATAGGTGGTAATTAAATAATACATATAATTAGTACTATATACAATTTACCTAATAAATAAACAAATATCTTTATTTTGGGACATATTTCACACATGGTTTCCTTTTATAAATTATAATTTTATTGACCCGTGTTTGACCACAATCTCACCGTGGTCAGTGATGATGTGGCCGATGGTAGTAAGCACATGAAGCCAGAAGGAATTGGATCTCAATTGCAGCTGTCGGAACATACCGGAAGGTACTTAGCGTCAAATTTTCAATTTGAAGGTGGTAGCCAGCCAGGTGGGTACAACAAATTACCCTGCTATGGTTTCCTGGGTATGTTTTTCTTCAGTGAAAGCTCAAACTCAGTGTAGGATTCAAACCCGCGACCTTCATCTCGGCATTTGAGAATTTATTTTAATATATTTATAAATTGTTGATTTGAAAATACTTAAAATTCTACTATAGTTTCTAACTATGTAACGAGAGGATTAAGGCCCCAAAAATATACTCAAAATCCTGTAGTCGACATTTTAACGACTAAAAAAGTTTTTTCTGATTCGTATCGCTCGCTAGTTCCGGATTATTAAAATATGATACTTGTATATGATGTTGTTGCCATGCCATGAAATAATATCAGATATAGAAGTATTGAGCCCTCTATTGAGCTCTGAAGGAAAATGAAAATTCTAACCTCCAAGAAAAAGGCTCATTGGAAATATACTATTTATTTAGCTATAGCACATAGAAATCAATTAAATCATAACAACCATGAATATTAATCCCATTTTGATTTCTTTTTTTCAAATATTTCTTTACCATCTTTGTCAATAGCAGAATAATATCCCATAGACTCATATTTTGATCTCATGTAGGCAATGTAGCCAAGGGCTATACCAAAACATGTGAGTCCTATACTCATTATAACAATATTCTGAAAATAAGAAAAAAACATATATTATTGTTCATGGTGATAAATACAATAAGAATGATGACGGCATTTTGAATGTTATGTGAATTTATTTTTATCAAAACTAGTTAGCTTCCATCCCACAATAAAATTTGTCATTAAGGTGGAGGCTATGGTTGGGGCGTTAAATTCAAATTTTATCACGTTTTTTGCTAATTGCAGCTCAGTTATAGTTCGTAAGTTATCAACGTGTTATTTGCGACAAGAGTGGTAGTATATATACTGATTAATAACAAAATAAATCATCAACATAATCTTCCAAGGTATATTAGTAACATTTTCGTGAAATAGTCGTATATGTTAGTCAAAATGTTATTTGCGACAAGAATGGTAGTATATTTACTGATTGATAACAAAATAAACCATCAACATTTTCCTCCAAGGTATATTAGTAACATTTTCATGAAATAGTCGTATATACCAGTGATACGTGATAAAATCTGAATTTCGCGCTCCAACCGAAGGTTTCACCTTAAGGGGGATGTACCAAAAAGCCCGCGAAATTCAAATTTTATCACGTTTTTTGCAAATTGCAGCTCAGTTATAGGTCGTAAGTTATCAAGACGTTATTTGCGAGAAGAATTAACATATTCCTCCAAGGTATATTACTGACATATACAACTATTTCATGAAAATGTTACTAATATACCTTGGAGGAATATATTGATGATATCTTTTGTTATTAATCAGTAAATATACTACCATTCTTCTGGCAAATAACATGTTGATGACTTACAACCTATAACTCAGCTGTAATTTGCAAAAAACGTGATAAAATTTGAATTTCGCGCTCCAACTGAACGTTTACCCTTAATACATTACATTATAATGTTGTTGGTTTATTAATCATACAGCAAATACAGGTTTAAAGCTGCCCTGTCGTTGGGGCAGCCTTGAAAATTTACAAGCCTTTACAAAAAAATAAATAATATTTATGACTAAATTAATGATTAAGAAGGACATAATTATTTTGTAGTCAAATAATCATGCCCGCTACTTAGGAAGTAAACCCTAAGTAAATCAAACAAAAGAAGATTCAAGAATAAAGTATGAAAAATGTTCAAAGCTTTTTCCCTACTCAAAGTAACGAATATGATTTATATTTTGTGTTATAAGATGGATATATACCTAAGTATGATTGTTTGATAATCAGCAACATCACAAACCTACATACTATTTCTACATCATGGATGGTTATAATATAATGATAAACAGTGGGCAAAGGAGTCAATAAAATGTTTATTGAATCCAGTGACGGATAGAGAGTAGGAACCAGGGGGCCATGGTCCCTCACACCGGCTGGCTACCTTTGCGGTTTGCATTGATTTTTTTAGTTATACTTAATAACTAGCTTCTGCCCGAGGAATAATATAGTAGAATAATTCATACAAAATGACTTGATTTGGGGCCCTGCAGTTTTGTGCTGATTCTTGAAAACAGTGCTTGGAGTGGGTGGCTCATGGGCACTTCTTGCTTATTACAATTACCAGAGTGTTTATTAAAGGTATGATTAAACGTTCTGGTATTTAGGGGTTTTGTATTATTATAGCTATAACCACCCTAACTATAACTTAATAAAGCCAGTATGTAAAAGCCTTTAATTGTGACGGGTACCTAAATAATCAAAGGTAATACTTACTGGTTTGGCATACAATTCAAAATTGATTACTCTAAACGCTGTGGTAGATTTTAATGATCGAAGTCCTTCTCCTGGTTTCTCATTATTTTTAGACATTTTATATCATAATACGATTGAATTTTTTATGTATTTAATATTAGTCGGAGACTTTGTAATTTGTATTGTATGCACAGAATAATAAATAGTACCTACTAAAAAG
This sequence comes from Tethea ocularis, assembly GCA_963555595.1. Taxonomy (NCBI): domain Eukaryota; kingdom Metazoa; phylum Arthropoda; class Insecta; order Lepidoptera; family Drepanidae; genus Tethea; species Tethea ocularis. The sequence continues at coordinate 7,835,818 of OY741960.1, read as the reverse complement.
TACTTTGCTAAAGTACCTACGATATGAATCGAAAAAACAAATCCAAGGGACCAAGCAAGGAATGACAGTTTGACACACGTCAAACTTCTCGTTTTTGTCATTACAATAAAAGCTCTATATGATTGCAATTGAGACTAAAATCACTTGAGATATTGTAGTATTTGTAGCAATTAATAGTGTTCCAACGACTTGTACATACATATGTATGATATGACCGATGCCATCACAGATAGATAACTATTTTTGTTCAGATCCTTCATATCCAAAATTATCATCCATGTCGAATTATAATGCTGTTAATAATTGGTTGGCAGGCAACTGAATGTATCATAGTGACTGTTGGGCTAATTCACTTTAGCCAATTTAAAGGGTACGAATATAATATTATTCTAGCAACTTTTTACGACTGTTTATTTTAGACTTTAGCTATTACTTCTTTTATTGATATGGCAAGACTGGCGGGCTGTCCCAAAGACAATGAAAGAGAAGGCTAGTGATGTGCCGAGTCGGCTATTTTTGGTATTCGAATATTTTGGTATTAATTTAAAAAATAATCGAGTTAGAAATTCGAGTCTGAATACTCGGACTGGTATTCCCGTACTGTCACGAGTATTCGAATACTTCAGTGGAATCGAATCGAATTTTATAGCTAGCCTTCAAAGGCTGAAATATTAGGATTTGTCGTTGACGACAAATTGTGTATGAACGATAGTATATTATGTAAATAATAACAGCAGATTATTGTAATTTATATATATTTATTTATTTATATTTATATATCAGTAATTTAATCATAATATAATCACATTTGGTAATTACGTATGACATCGCATATTAAAGTAACAACTATCAACTATAACAATGATCATTGAAGTTTTTAACTTTATACTATGTATATGAAAAAAGTTATATAGTTTGAGAAGCACAATTTACTCGCTTTGATAAGATTATCATATATATTTTTATAAGACTACTAAAGTTATTGAAACTAAATAACAATTGAAAATTTTTCGAATACCGTAAGTACTCGAAACCTGTATTCGAGTATTGTGGATCCGAATACATAACTTTATATACTCGAGTACGTGAGTACCTTCTAGATATTCGAGTCAGTACTCGAGTCAGTCTGACTCGGCACATCTCTAAAGGGGGCTTGCTTTGCGTGTTGAGCTTGTTTATGGCGATAGGAACTTGTCAAATTTTATAATTATTTTTCGAATTTTTGCTGAAATGATTAACGATACTATCTGAATTCGTAATAAATTTCAATGTTTATTTGCTCTGAATAAAGTGCCAGTTTAGTTTTCACTAAAATGGATTCAGACTCTGTCCTACACGGTGACGGTCCCGATGGCGCGGAAGTGTCTCCTTCAGCCGAAAACCAGGCTGCAGATGCAGTTGGTGAAGTTTCTGAAAATAATATAACAAGTCAAGAAGATGCTACTGCAGCTGAAGAGCCAGGTATCTATTTACATAATACAAAAAGACAAGATATAATCATTGTTCTTTACTCCCCTTGGCACACACGCCACTAACTTGGATATTTTATTGGTTGCCGCTAAATATTTTACCTCAATATGCTTGAGATGATCTAAGATGCCACCTAACATATTTCTTATACGATTTTTCTCATAGCTAGATTTGTATTAATATCTTTGTCTCTACTCTTAAGTTTTACATGTAGGCTGGCATTGTAATTGTATCATTAAATTGATCATACATTACTATTTAGCTACCAATGGGGGCCCCACAAGTAGCAGTGATGCTTTGGAAGCAGAGCCTAGTGTTGCACCACCTGCTGAAGGTGATGAGCAATCTATGGCTGAACAAGGTAACTACATATATATACCATTATTCATACTCAAATCTCTGGGCCAAATAAGAATTTGTTTCTAAAGCCATACAGGCCTATCATGTATGCTAGTAGGAAACTAGTAGAATCAGACCTACAACTAGTGATGCAATGCAACACTCTTTAAAAACATTGATGTTTGGTAACATTGATCTTATAAAATATAGGTATTCATGGCTATAAATTGATGTTTGGATGTTATAATTAGAGATGACACGGATAGCAGTTTAGCCAGATTCCAGATATACAGCCAATGTTGTAGCCAGATAGATGGATATTCGGGCGCCAAATATCTGGCAGAATGTTGCCGTTTGCAAGAAACATGTTTGTGTAGGCGGCACACAAAAAATTGGGTGGAGTTGGTTCAGTAGGGTCTTTCGTTTTTACATTGGAGAAGACAAAATCGCCTTTATGGGAATATTTTGGTACAAAAAAATATGTATTTATTTTCATAAAACTATTATTCGGCAGGATAGAAGCTAGTTATCTGGTATTCGGCCAGATAGTATTTAGACCACCGGGTAAGCCGGATACCATATAGTTACTGGATATCTGTTTCATCTCTAGTTTTAATCTCATTCATCAATATGGTTAGATTTTGATGTGAAGCATATAGAATAAAAATATTCATTCAATGTGGTGAAACTGATTAATAAAATTATCCTAATGAATATTTTCAACTACAAGCCCCAATGCAAAATAGTTCGTCTAGTGAGAAATTTTCTCTGTGAGATTTTTTCTAACTTCATTATTTTTGTATATCTATATAAAATATTCTGTTCTACTATCACATGTCGCGTTACTTATGCAATTTTTTTATTATGAACCAATAAACTATTTTAGCTTTTTAAATATATAGGTACATATATATCCTGTTTTAAATTCCAAGAAGTTATAAGCAAAATAGTTCGTCTAATTGTTAATCGATGCAAAAGAGAGTTTGTCTATTGGTGAGTTAATTATGATTATTTCTTCTTTGTACAATTATGTTGCATAATTTAAATTTGTAAAAGTAATTCTGTGTCATTTAGTAAGTGAGACAGTATAAATTCTGAAAATTTCAGTTTTCCAGAACAGAAAACAGAATCTTGAAGAAAATTATCAAAATTAATCATCATGCTCGAGCTGGAGAACTCACGGTCCAATGGAAGGACTTGATTCACAAAGACGTCTCAGTTGATGTTCTTGCAAAAGAGTCCTTTAGAGAATGGGTTACGGATTTTACACCCCTAAGGAGAAACCACTGTTGACTGCTGTACAAAAAAAGAGGTTGAAGTTTTGCTCGTGATCATTTAAATTAGACTTCCGATCAGTGGCGTATTATCATTTGGAGTGACTAGTCCAAATTTGAAGTGACAGTCGGCGATGAAAGGAAAAAAGTGATTCGGAACAAGAATGAATTGTCTCAAACACAAAGTGAAGTTTCCAGTGTCTCTTATGATATGGGGCTGCATGTCTGCACAAGGTGTTGATGGTATGCAGTTTGTGGATGGTTATATCAATGCTGCAAGGTATCAAAACCTTTTGGAAGAGAATTTACTGCCCTCTATTCTGTCACTTAAGCATCAAGATTCCTTCATTTTTCAACAGGATGGTGCTTCCTGCCATACTGCAAGGACAACAAAGGCGTGGCTACTGGCGAAAAGCATCCCTACAATCGAATGGCCATCTAACAGCCCGGACTTGTCGCCGATCGAAACCCTATGGTGAAAATGAAAAAGTTCTCACTAAAAATCCATCAAGATTGAAGAGCGACTTAAAGGCTAAACTCTTGGCTGTCTGGGAGTCAATTACGCCTGAGGAGTGTGCAGCGTTGGTTGCAACCATGCCTCTTCGCATTAAAGCTGTCATTGAGAGCAAAGGCGACACAACTAAGTGGTAGACGAACTATTTTGCGTGAGTGACAAGGGTAGACGAATACTTTTGCGTTATGTTTTTTAGAATATTTTTTTAATTTTTTTATGTTATGTAAAGTCCTGAAAGAATTTAAGTTATGTTAAAATAAACTTTAAAATGTTCCCCAAATTGTGGATTACTTTTTATTAAACGTTCTTAATTATTTTACCAATATTTACTTTCTATATTTTACGCTTTGCATCGGGGCTCGTATAGTCCATTTAAGAATAAAAAAAATCATTCGAACAGTTCTAATAAAAATATCATTAACCTTATAATAAAGTGTTGAGTGTTTAAATGTAGTTTAAAAAGTTTAGGTATCTTACAAGACTATAAAAATAAATATTTTCAAACATTAAAATAACAAATCTATATTTTTTTTCAACCATAATGACTGTTTACTGCTTAAAAAATTTATCACCAATTTTAACATTGATGTTTAACACCGATACATCTGTTTAGAAAACATTGATGTATTGTTGGGATGTAAATGGGATACCGCAACAAATATCTAGGTCTGCTAGGTATACTGTTTATTTATAGTCTGGTATATTGCTAAACAACATAATAGCTAGAATTTTACTTATGATGGCAGTAGGTTCACAATATTTTATACCTTAACCTTTTTTATCATATGATCATGTTATTCCAATAAATTAATTCGTTTTTGTTTATTAATATTATTTGAAGTTTATAATATGATGTAATTTATTGCAAGTGAATCTTGAAGACTGAAATGCACACTTTTGCTTAATGGATAGGCTTGCATTTGATCACCATTTCACTATGGTAAATTCTTTATGTTCCAAACGACTGAAAATAAATAAACTAAATTTAAAGCTTGTAGTTGAGAGAGAGAGCTGGGTTTATAGAATATGAGTTCAGAAGTTTCACGTTTCTTAATTTTTTATGTGCTGATTTTTATACAGGTATGTTTTAAAGAATAATGTTACAAATTAATAATCAACACTGCTAGAATACACAGCGTCGGCGGTAATTTCTGCCAGATGCTTTAAAGCTCGCAAAATAATAACGTAATTATACTTATAGCCTGATTCGTGAGTTTTATACAGGTGCATTTTTATGGTTCCGAAATTCAAAAGAAAAAAAACGGAACCCGGAATTTATTTAAGAAAATAGGCGAACATTGATCCATTCCCCCCCCCCCCCCCATTATCTCCGAAAATAATGGGCCAAAAATTTTGAAAAAAATACAGATGATAGTTCTGTACCTATAGATTACAGGAAAACCTATAAGAAGTCTATGGGAATGGTAGGCTAAATCCTGTATTATAGGGGTTAACGAAAAATACTGAAAGGAGTCTTGAGACCGATATTGATAGAAACAAACTGTATTCTTGGATTTTCATAAAATTAATTTCCCTTGCAGGGAATCAAACTCATTGATTTGGAAAAAATCATGTCTGTATTATTGGCCTATGTCATAGTGTCGTTTATAATGATCAATTACTAAATATAAAGCTGTTTGTTTGTTGGAATTGCTCTAATCTCTAGAACTACCAGTCGGATTCGAAAAATTCTTTCACTAATAGGGAGCTACAGGCTAGTGTGTGTCGAGTGCTATAGGCTACTTTTTTCCCAGAAACGTGGGTGAAACCGCGGGGAACAGCTAGTCATCCTATAAAGCCACATAATACTCCCTCAGTGCGATTAATGTTCAATGCAAGCCAAATCATCAAAAGCTTTGTTGTTATAGAATAGGGTTGTTGACTGACATATCAAATCAGCTACTTTTTAATAAATGTCAAAACGATAGTTTAAATGGAATTTTGTATAAAATATTACACTATGACGTCATAAGTTCATAGCATCAAATCATATACTCTTAGTGGTTCCACTGGTAATTAAAAATCATAAAAAGCATTAAATGTACAACATATTTGTTATTTCCACGTGTTTTTAGATGTTTTATGCATTGGTTAGTGTTTGGTCATTTATTTTTGATAGTGTCAACTACCCTATTGTAAATGGGTTAAAATTATGCGATTACTAATTATTTGGCTACCTAGTGAAACATTGTAGTGAGACTGTTAAGTGAAAGCTATTCAACTATTGACTCTGATTTAAAATAATAATTTTTACAGGAGATGCAGAAGCTGATGAGGAAATGGATATAGACGACACAACGACAGGCACCGTAGCTGATGAATCAGCTTATATTGGAGACAATTGCTTATCAACACCTGTGAGATTTTTTTTTTTTATTTGATTGATATTTCACTACCTACATGTAATATATGTATACAGTTTAAATCTAGTTAGGTCTTTATAATATTTTCATACCACGTGCTCGACAACGTCAAATTATATGTCATGCAAACCTAAACTGAAGTATGTCTTAACAAAAAATATTTTTGTTTGATAGGGTATATACTTCACAGATGGTCCCATAGTGAGTAGGTCAGGATCTGATAATGGAGAAATTGAAGGAACTGTTCCAATTTTATAGACACTTCCAATGTTTTTCATATACTTTCTAAAACTGTGCAGATATTTGCGTCTGGTAGTCATCATCTTATGTTGCTGAGCTGATGATGGAAGGTACAACTCCGTAATGGTTAGGAGTTAGGGCATTATTATTTCAATATTATAGGACTGTTTAGACCATTAGTTCTATTCTTTGATGTGATGATGGAAGGTGCAACGCTAATATGCTAATATTAGGTTGTGATAAAACTTATGAAACTAAAAAATAAAAAAATAGAACCGCCTTCAAAGGCACTAAAAAGCATAAAATAACTATGTAGGAACTCTAACCTAGCTGTTTTGAAGACAGCGAAAGTGTAGTTTATGTTCTATGGAAAATATCATAGAACCCCAGATTTTTTTTCGCTGACTTCAAAACTGCTGCTTTTGAAGGCAGGTTCTATTTTTTGTAATTTTTTTTTAATTTGGAACGTTTTATGAAAATATTGTTCGTTACTACAGACATGCCTATAGACATTTGCAATACCCCCATAACATATTCACATGGACCGCCTACCAGCCTGTCCACCTTCTGACTTAAAAAGAAACTTGTATAAAGTAATCCCAGAAGTATTTTTAGAAAAAAATAATTACCGTTTATGACACAGGACGCCATCGTTTCGTAATTATTATATTCCTATAGACCGACCAGACTCATATAAAATAGTGAACCTACATCCTGATATTACTTTTCGCAAATTTAAATCACTCGCACTTGGGAGTAGCAGCACAAAGCTTGCAACATTATTCTCTCGCACACATACGCAAATGAGCTTGTGTCTAACACCGAGACTCGCACATAGGCGATACTAGTCTTCACTTATTTTGTCACTGTTGTTTATGACTACAATTTCTTAATCTTTTTATAAGTCTATGTAATAAATAAATATCTGTGGTAAAGTAGAATTAAATAAAAACAGGCAGCCACAGAAGACAATTCTCCTCAGGACACTGAAAGTCAACTGGATCCTCTGATGAAAGACCAGGGATTGGATGAGTCTGAAGGGGTGGGGGCTGGCGCGGAGGAGTCTCCAGACCAGTCAATAAGCTCTGCCATGCCTACGGACAGTGGCGTTGGTGAGGGCGATGGCGTACATATGGTTCAAGATGGTATGTGAAGTTTTAAACCTTATAGGATACAATGCTATAAAAATGCTTGATAGGCTTTATTTTTCCGAATTCATCCAATTTTTCAAGTTAGACTTGTGTAACTTCGGAGTTATTTGTACCGAAGAACTGCTCCCATGTACTGAACGAATTGAACTAGTTCAACTGTGTGGAGTGTTTTAGTTCCGCAGTTCAGCGGCTCGTCGTTCCTGCTCAGAACGAAATCGAGAGAGCGAGTTGCCGCCCGCCGCGAGCCATTCGTTCAGGCAGTGCCAAGGCAATCTGTATTCTGTTTGTATGCGGTAGCGAGACCCGATTCGTCATTGCATTGAAACTCACTGTTTTAGTCTTTATTTGTTACCGAGTTACGTTTATTTTAGAATAACAATCTATGTATGCGATTTTGTTTCCGTTACATAATTATGTAGTGTAGATAGTTTACAAATAAATTAGTTTGGATTAGTATCGTAACACGAAAGTTAAAAAATGTAACATATTAATTTGTTTTGTATTGTTTAAAATGGTTGTGTAAATAAAAAAAAGTAACTCATTACATTGTGAGGAACTAGTTACAGGAACCACGGAAAAAAACAGAAACAGCGGTAGCGGTCAGACTATAGTTCAGTTTACGGAACGAGATTTAGTGAACGAGTTCTGTAATGTGAAAGAAATTGTCCAAGTGTAGTTCAAATGTAACTAAGAGCTGCATAAATTGTGCCCAGAATGGCGCTAGAGTTGCTTCATTAGGGCTGCGAAGCACGGTCTAGCACTTGTGTCAACACCTTAAGAAATAATCGGAAAGCTTTTATGCAGTGTGTTACACATGTTGGGAGTGACAGCCCAAACCAACAAATAGGTATACGTCCTAGAACGTTTGGTCGGCTTTATTAACTTAATAATATATTAATTATTCTGTACTTGTGTTTGTTACCTAACTCCTCCTAAACGGCTGGACCGATTTGGATGAAATTTTGGGTCTATATTTATTTCATTGGAATCCTGGATGGTTTGAAAACACAATTGGACCCACATTGGTAGGCAGTGTCATTGCAGTGTACTACGAAAAGATGAAGATGACTATTTTGTATGTGTGTCACGATTAACTCTGTCATAATAAATGTTTTCACTATACCTTATCACCTATCTTATTATTATTATTATGTGTGTAGATGAATCAAGTACAATGGATGAAGATATGGGCGGCGGCGAGGGCGTCGCCAGTAGCGATGATGTCAATGACATCAGTAGTGCAGCCCAAGAGGCTATAAGCACTGGTATTAGGTAAGCTGGTTAATTTGTCTCATCCCAGTCGTATAATACTGAGACGAGAACGCTGAACGAGACTCACTGCAGCAAACTCAGAAGCGAAGTTAAAGCTATTTTGTTAGTACATTGATGGCGCTAAGTAAGACACTGTTTAAATGATTTCCCTGCTGAATTCTCCTTTATGTATATGAATTGCAGCTTGCCATAGTTTTAATTGATATTAACATTTTTAATACAGCTCAAGCACATTAGAAGGCGGTGCTGATATTACCAGCAGTGGACAATCTGAGACTGCATTAATATCTTCTACAGCCAATGGACCGGCAGTATTACACTCATTCTCACTCACACCTCAACAGCAACAGGCTAATGAGTAAGTGTTTTTGTATTTATTAGAATTATAGGAGGTACACAAAATATTAAAATTCAATAGGTATTTAAAATTCCTGTCCACCAGATTTAGCGATGCAGATACTTCAGAGATGGAAGGTGCGGCAGATACAATGCCGACTGTGAGCGAATCTATGCCACTACTCGCGTTGGCATCCAATGGATCTGCGTTATTATCGCCTACATTTACTCAAGGTATGCCATTATCTATATAAGGAAGGATTTTTTCAAGTGCAGCGTTCTTCGTCACAAGGTGTATTGTAAATAATTTGATGTCATTTTGAACAATGTTATAAGGTAGGACTATGTACCTACTTATTTAAAAGTAAGAAATGTAAGTATGTAGTAGGTAGGTACCTATTTTCTTAAAAAAAATACGTTTTCTTTATTTTGCCATTCTCAAACTCAAAACTCGTTTATTCAGTTTGGGCCTTGATAAGGCACTTATGAACGTCGATAGTATAGTCGGCAAAACTGAGAAGACTTTCAATAAAGAAGGACTGCCATTCTACAGTATTTCCCAGAAATTAATCATGCCCACTTGAAAAATTCATCCTGAATATATATGAGCTGTTTTTGATTCATCATCGGCCTGCGCATACCGCTGAACCGATAAATGTGAAATTTGGCATGTGCATAGATTTTGTCACGCAGACCTCATTTAATAAAGGATTTTTCATAACTCATTACTGCACCTATTGAAATAGACCCTTAGTGCGAGTTTAAGTATCTTCATATTTCAAGGCAAAATTAAGAGGGTCTCGGTTTCTCAATTTTTTGTTTTTTGAAGAAGTTATTAGTGATGTGAACATTTACATACTAGATAATGTCTAAACACTATCAAGAATTCTCCTAATAGAAGATTAAATTTGGATTTTCGTTCGTTTAATACAGACCTAAGATTAAGAATAGCGTTTTAATAGGTGAAGAAGGAGGTGCGGGGGTGTCGTCGTCAGTGGCGTCAGCTGGGCTTGAAACGGGGCTGGGTTCTGGCGGGGCGGAGGGCGAGGGCGCCGTCAGCAGCTCGGTGGCGGGCGTGGCCGTGACGCCAGTAGTAAGCGTGGGCAATGTAGGCAGCGTGGGACTGGGAAGTGTGGCAAGTAAGAACGGTGCGCCGCCGCTGCCGCCCACCGATGCTGCTCACGCGCTAGCCACGCTCGCCAGTGCCGCATTACATCATCAGCACGAACAGGTTCTATTCTAGCTTACAAAACTATTTGGATATTAGGTATTGTGAAGAATACAGGCGCAGTATAAAGTAAGGAAGGAATTGAAAAAGAAAGGTGTGCCTGGAAAAGAAACGAGCTGATCGAAACGATGTCTTTTAGGTACAGTCCGCTGTGACCGACATTACCTACAGTACTTTTAAAAGTCAATATTTCGGTGACAGTGATTACTAATCCCATTATAACCTGCTTAGTAAAAAGTAGTTTTAAGGCGATAGCTCGGTGCCCATCGCCCTGACATTGCTAATGTTTGTAGGCGACGGCTACTCACCATCATTTAGACTGCCTCCCGACTTGTTAGCCTGACATATATTTATATTATTTTAAACATCACATATGCACTTGTATTTACAAGTTATTATCTGTTGTAGACCGAACCAGAGGAGCCTAAGATAAACGATGAAGATGCATGGTACACCGTCGGTATAGTAAAGGGAACTACGTTCACGGTAATCAAAGTTGTATAAACATAACCATTTCGAAAAACATGGTTCAAAATCAATGATTTAATTTGGATGTTTATATATTTTCAGGTTCAAAATTATATATCCGACCCTAATGTAGATCTATCTAACCTCTCATTAGATAATCTTCCTGATTTAAGTAGTCTACCGACGACACAACTAGAACATGGCACGGCTTATAAGTTTAGGATCGCAGCTGTGAATTCTTGTGGCCGAGGTGAATTTAGTGAGGTACGGAAAATTACGATGTTTTATAGTATTTCTAGTCTTCTGATTTTATGTTACTTTGTGTTTTCGGTTTCAGGAATCCGCTTTCAAAACTTGTCTACCTGGTTTTCCTGGTGCGCCGTCGGCAATAAAAATATCCAAGTCTGTAGAAGGTGCCCATTTGTCGTGGGAGCCACCTCAGGTAGCTGCTGAAGGCATATTCGAGTACTCCGTCTATCTAGCTGTTCGGTCAAACACACAACCCAAGGTAAGGTCAAATAAAGTAACACATTGTAACCCAGTGGCTTAATATGATCTCACAGGTGCTGATGGAATCAAATAAAAAAAAAAATCGGTATCTTACGCGACACACACATGATTAAATTTCCAAAATGTTGATATAAATCTGATTTGACCTAAGGAAATATGATCCAAAATGATGCAAGACTGTTTCGCAGGAAGCCTCAAAATCACAGTTGGCGTTCGTGCGTGTGTACTGCGGCAAGGCAAATACGTGTGTGGTGCCTCAGTCGTCGCTGAGCGCCGCGCACGTGGACTCCTCCACCAAGCCCGCGATCATCTTCCGCATCGCCGCACGCAACGAGAAAGGCTACGGACCAGCCACGCAAGTTAGGTGGTTGCAAGGTAACTAACTACTAGTCTCTATGTAACACTATTTATTGTATATGTATGTAGATTATACATACAGTTAGCACAGGCTTTGAGAGGTTAAGATCTCTACCTTATAATTAGGTTAACTTGACTACTTGACATTATACTAGGTATTATATTCTTGCCTCAAAGGCATTTTACGTCTTTTTGGAATAACAAAATTTACTCATTTTAACGATGGGTTTGGTACTTCAAATCGAAAAATAGAAAGAATTTGCTATCATAAGCTAGCAATAACATAAGTTTTATAATCGGAAATCACTTTTGTTGTGTTATAGATATAAAATCCACCGGAGTAAAAAGAACGGGGGATGCGAGGTTACCTGGCGCGTCACCTTCGAAACAGCCAAAACAGTTATTGCATTAATTTACAACGATGTCCACATGGAAAATATAGTTATGTACAGAAACATATATTTTAAGAGAAAACCGAAACCTTCATGGTTAGTTAGTATATTCATACTAATTTTAAATTTGTATGTTTATAGTACATTTCAATAATGAAATCTCAATGGCAATTTTAACGAGCGTAATGTTATTTTTACAAAAATATTGATTTTTTCTGCTGAAATCAATAAATTATTGTTGACATAGTCTGTACATCCTGTCGTCGTATAAAATGGTTAGGCGACTAGCAATGATTGACTGATTAAAATGAAGTGATGAACGATGTAAGAATTGTAAGATGGAATGGAAAATATTAAATATAAAAACATATCTTCATAATACTATGGTAATATTAATTTTATTCTGTTGTTCCCATAAAAATCTTTAAAAAAGCGATCATGAGTAAATTGACAAAATATAGAATATATGCATAATATTTAGGAACAATTTAAGGGCAAGAAAATATACAGAATTTGCATTTAGTTTTTTTAATACTTAATTACATATTATTGAGTACACTATACATTTGTTTCATTGCTATAAAATGCTATCTATTCAAAACTCCGGTAGGCATTCCAAAAGAAAATAAAAAATACAAATTATTACTTATATCTTTCGTTTTATAGAAAAATTTCCTATAGGTATTTTTGCGTTTTATCATGATATTAAAGCAGTATCACTAAATTTATTATTTGGACAAGTTATATTTTTATTGTTGTGATAATAGGTTCATCAAACACTTTGAAGACGGTGCTGAACCTCGGTTACTGTGAAATAAAAGAAAACACATTAATAATATATCGTAAGAAACATATTAATTAGGTAATTAACGAAGGCTTACCAAAGAAGTAGTTCCGAAGAGCTTGTACCATCCAATGACGATGTTTGAAAGATCGATGTCATCAAGCATGATTTGCGCCACGCCCATAAACACCTTTTTCCCTTCTATGCGTCCATAGTCACCCCATACTGTCACCTGCAGAATTGGGATAATGTTAGTTTAGTTCATTGAGTCTTGAAGAACAAAAGCAAGAATCTGTGTAGGTAATTGTGGGATCTATGATATTATTGACACAGAATAAAGTAAACGGTTTTGGCCGGCGTAGAGTGGAGGACAGGGTGGCAGAGGATTTTTTTTAAATTTAGCAATAGAATATATTATACCTTATTTCGATTGGATAACTATTATATTAAATTGATATTTTTTTAATCCTCTGCCGTGCTGTCCGCCGCTGTGCGCCGCTCAATATTCAGTTCAAAACATCTAATTAAATAAATGACATCAATCAATTACAATATTGTTTGCAGCGGATTCAATTTAGAATACTCGGTAATATGCAAAACTTGCCTGCAAAACGCAACCTTGAAAGTTTTCTCTGAAGGTAAGCGTTTGCTGATACAGAGGGTCCAACGTTCGACGCGCTGTATTTGTCTTGGCTTTAGATACGCATCGCTTGCCGTTGACGAGATACACTTTTACATAGGGTGCCGGTAGCGTGCGGCTACCTTGCCGTGCTTGCAGCCCTCGGGCACGTATCACCTCCACCTATAATACCATAAAGCCTTTAACCACAGCTTAAATATTACTACCAGTTGGGTATCGCATGTACCTACTTGCGCAGACAGAGCAACGGCGGGGCTATTGCGGGGAAGCGTGCGGCGCGGTCCGCTGCCTTCAAACACGCTTAGTTTGCTTACTTTAACGTTGAGGAACGACGCGAGCGTGTTTTACGAGACTTCGTCAAAAAAACAACAACTTTGCACGGAGTGTACCTAATTGACTACCTATGTAAATAATGATAATAATATTATTTATGTAATATAAATGAACCTATATTAGGTATGAACTTTTAAGTGCTTTATAGTAGTTTATGATACTGTTGCGAGGTTCTTAATAGTATCACACGAGTTTTTAATACCTAATTATGTGCAGTATCATACAGTACTTTATGTAAACTCATATAAGTAATGTAATTTAAAGGTAAAAATTCGATAATATTTTGTCATAGGTTTTCATAACTTACGGGTATCGATTATTCGTCATTTCCACTGCCGCCTCCACAATTTCAGATCCAAGTTTATTTCACCTTAGTATCACTGCTATTTTTCTATCATTTTTGGCCAAAATAAAATATGTATGCAAAAAATCAATAAAATAAACAAACATAAATCATCATGGCGCCCAAATCCGTGTGGGGAAAAACTCCTAAGTTGAGATCTCTACCGCATACGCGACCACAGACAAAGTAAATTTGCTTCTAAAATTATAATTGTTTAGTCCTGATGTCTGGCCACTTTTAATGTTTTTTTCTTTATTATTTTGTTTGACAAGTTGACTGACAGTAATTGAGTTATTAAAACCCAAAAAACATTATAAGTGGCCAGACATGACCAAATACTTGTACTTTAATGAAAGAAGTTATTTTATAGCATTTTTTAATTTCATTATAGACGGGTGTGCATAAAGAGGGTCATTAAAGTACTGTTTTTGATTTCATAATTAGAACTTTACGATATGAGAGTAGATAATAGTACTTTATGATACTGTTGCATAATAGGGGTTATTAAAATACGAGTGTGAGTTTAAGTACCGAGCCGTAGGCGAGGTTCTTAATAGTATCACACGAGTTTCTAATACCTAATTATGTGCAGTATCATACAGTACTTTATCTAAACTCATCTAATAATGTAATTTAAAGGTAAATAATCGGGCAAGTGCGAGTTAAACTCGCATGGAGAGGGTTCCGTACATGTTTAACTAAGTTCCATAAATATTTTTTAATTTGACCCAAATTTGTTGATGGTGACTAAAAAAATTATGTAGCTATAGTGCTGGATTGTACAGGGAAATTACTGAATACATTATCTATTGTTGAATTCTCAAAAAAAACCACTCTCGCAACTTAGCGAGCTTCGCAATAGAGGCACTGTCGCACAGCTGAGAGGCAACGTACGTGTGCCTAACTTCGCTTTACAAGAAATTGTATGTGATAATGTCTACTGCCACCCAACACGCTATGTACGAATACAAGACACGCGTGGTTTGCACGAATGTGGCGACCACGCAGTTCAACGCTATCAACGCTATGCACGCGGTACACGAAAACGTGCGTAGCTTCACTGCAAGAGGTGGGACCATATAGATTTATCGTCTGAAGAACTGTCTAGCAAAGCTCATGCCAATTTTGCATTTAATGACATGTGTGACAATACACCAATTGGAAATAGCATTGATGTCTTCTTGGAATAAGGCACTATCAAAGGAGTCTCTTACGATCATACAAAGTTTTAAATCATCTGCAAACAGATAAGCACTACTGTGTTTAACGTGAGTCAGAATATCATTTATAAATACATTAAACAACCAGGGCCCTAAATGTGGACCCTGAGGGACTCCAGAGGTGGCTGTGTATGTGCCAGAATTAAACCCTTTTACTACTACATATTGATTTCTATTGTCAAGATAGGACTTAAACCAACTAAGAATGGAACCACTGATACCATATAGAGCCAGTTTCCTCAATAGTACTTTGTGAGAAACCCTGTCGAAGGCCTTGGCAAAGTCCATACTGCATTAACTTGTAGGCCAGCATCTACAGCATTGACGAGTTCCGTGTGGTATGTGACCAGATTCGAATTAGTAGACCGTGATTTGGTAAAACCATGCTGTTCTTTAATTAGAAAGTGCCTGGAATGATATTTAAAATATGGATAGGTTAATGCCTCAATTTTTTTTTGCAAAAGATGACAAATGAAGTTGATAGGCAAACATTTTTGCAAAAGATGACAAATGAAGTTGATAGGCAAGAATTGAGAAATTTCCTATGTTACTTTAAATACCAGTGGTAAGTGACGCCGAACGCCGAGACGAAGGTCACGGGTTACAATCCTACAATGAGCTTGAGCTTTTGGTGAAGGAAAACATCGTGAGGAAACCTTAGCACGGTGGTAGGATACTTTGTAGTACCTACCCGCCTGGCACCCTCAAGTTGAAAATTCCCTTCTAGGCATCGGCCACATTATCACTGACCACGGTGAGATTGTGGTCAAACACAGGCCTATACAGGTAAAAAAAAACCAGTACCTGGATGACCGAGTTTTTTTTTTTGGTAAATCGTGTTTTCTAATAATGAAACCTAGCTAGATCGATTTATCGCCCCTGAAACCCCCTGCATACCAAATTTCATGAAAATCGTTGGAGCTGTTTCAGAGATTCAGATTATATATATATATCCATGAATTGCTCGTTTAAAGATATTAGATAGACTTCTTATAGGTTTTCCTGTAATCTATAGGTAAAGAACTATTATCTGTATTTTTTTCAAAAATTTTGGCCCAGTAGTTTCGGAAATAAGGGGGGGTGGGAATAGTCATTTTTCGCCTATTTTCTTAAATAACTTCAAAACTATTTATATTAAAATTATAAAAAAAATATATTTGAAATCCTCACAACATGCCCTTTCATTTGATATGTCACACAATATAGTCTGCTAAACTTTTTTTTTAAATTTTCCAATTTACCCCCCCCCCCCCCCCCCATGTTTGAAATTCATTTATTTACGTAACACATCCATATTCGGGTCACCGACTTACATATATGTACCAAGTTTCAACTCATTCCAGTCCAATATTTTCGGACAGACAGACAGACGGACAGACACAGGAGTGATCCGTTTTTTGATAAGGGTTCCGTTTTTTTTTGTTTAGAGTTTCGGAACCCTAAAAATCGATAATATTTTGTCGGGTATCGATTATTCGTAATTTCCATTGCCGCCTCCACAATTTCAGATCCAAGTTTATCTGACCTTAGTATCACTGCTATTTTTCTATCATATTTGAACAAAATAAAATATGTGTGTAAAAAATCAATAAAATAAACAAACATTAATCATCATGGCGCCCAAAACCGTGTGGGGAAAAACTCCTAAGTTGAGATCTCTACCACATACTCGACCACAGACAAGGTAAATTTGCATCTAAAATTGAATTGATACTGGTTGATTCCTACAAGATTCCTAATTGTTTAGTCCTGATGTCTGGCCACTTATAATGTTTTTTTCTTTATTATTTCGTTTGACAAGTAATTGAAGTATTAAAACCCAAAAAAACATTATGAGTGGCCAGACATGTCCAAATACTTGTACTTTAATAGAAAAAAAGTTATTTTATAGCATTATCTTGGGAAGAAAACTGTACTATAATATAATTTTTTAATTTCATTATACACGGGTGTGCATAAAGTGGGTCAATAAAGTACTGTTTTTGATTTTATAATAAAAACATTACGATATGAGAGTAGATAAACTCTTATACGCAGTTTTTTTACTTAAAGATACACTTTTATATTTTGTCGAGATTCCGCTTTACTAATCGAGCACTAAATGTCGAACGATCATGCACTTAGAGGTGGTACATACATTATCAGCAACGACCGTAGGTACATGCAACACAATGACAATATATCGCGTTTGGATTCTAAGTGTAATCGTCACAAAAGGAAAACATTAGATATAATATAGCATATTTCTTGGGATAAGCTAGTCTAACCTCAAGAAATCCTTTTTGGTAGCACATAGACAGCTGCACGTCGCCCAGCGTTGGGGCTCCGAGCAGTTGTCTGCCAACCAATTGTCCGTGACCCAAGCCATCGATGAAGTCCGACAGGCCGCCTCCCTCTGACGAGCCAGATCCTCGCATGCCAGGAGACCATCTATAAAACATGTTAATTCATTTAATGACATTCAGTTCGACAATTATCTTTAAAATAGCAGTAACTGAAACTCTGAACGATGATCACTGAGGCTTTCTATGTAGATAGATATTATCAAAAATCATAATCATTAAGTGACCCTGATACACTGCATGCACAATATCAAAACTCCAAAATGAATCTAACAGCAAAGCGTAAAAGCTTTTCTGCGTAATAGATTTTTGCAATCACAAATACGGATTCTAATTAATTGTGTCAACGTCCTATTATAGTCGTCGCCCGCCTGTATAGGACGTAAAAAATTTAAATATCATGAACATCATTATATCCTATACATTCCTACTTAATTCTGAATGAAGCCATCTTCCCCGATTAATTAATATATTGTACTTACATCCTAATCTCACAAATAGGTTGTCTTTTTCCCCGACTGCCAAAATAAGGGTATGTTTCTTATAAATATGAGTTTTATATAATAATAATATACTATAAAGAAAGAAGGCATATAATATGTTTTGAATATAAGATTATTTATCCACCAGGCTGCGGTCATAGGAATATAAAAAAATATTATAAACAAAATACAACATTAACAACATTGATACAATAGTGAAGAAAAGGGCGGTAGTCTTTCGGATGCATCGGTTGGTAAAAGATCGGATTAATATGTGGATTGAGGAACTAAAACTATGGAAAATGTTAAAGAATTATATCTAGTAGATTTAATTGCGTGTGGTGCTTGCTAGCGAAATTCTAAAGACAATCTATTATAATTCTGAAAAGGTTAATTTTGATCTATTCACATAACACATGAATTTCCAATCCTACTATTTACATAAACAGGCTTAATGATTTCAATGATTAACTGAAACTTTTCGTACCTATCTTAAGGTTAATTATATTATTTGCTGATTTTTTTTAGAAAGATCTCATTTACAGAAGACAACATGAAAAATATTTTTTTGTAGAAAAACATATATATAATTACAATACTCTTACTCCTGCTTGATATTTATTACTCTAATTTTCCATCGATAATTTCTACACTTAATACAAAGATATTATGTAACTAAAATAATGATATGGATTTTATTTGTGAAACATGCATGATCGTTATGGTAGATGTGATGTGAGTGTACATCGATTAGACAAAAAATTAAGAATATCAAACTTTTGAAAATAATAAAGAAAGTGCAAACATCGTAGGCTATCAGGCAACATTTATCGTCCAATCACAATCGTGCATCTTATATCTTCAAGTTGAACTTTTCCTCGGCTATCGGAACTCCGCTCGTCTCGTCTTTATTAAAATTGGAACTCTTAACATACATCGGAATCCTAGAGAACTGAACACCGGAGATAAATGTGACTGTATCATATAGTAAATCGAGAGGGTGCGTTGCCTATGCGAGAAGACTCGTGCGTGCTGAACAGAAAGAGAATGAGTGAGAAACACCAATATAATCCGGCAACATGCGTTTACAAGACGAGAGGCACACAGAGAGGGGCAAAGTAGAAGACGCGAGCAACATCGATGCGCACATACAAGAAGGAGTAGGGCGAGCACTCTGCGGAGTGAGCGGACGAGCGGGCGACTTACGAGGATCCCTCCGAGCTAGATATGGAGACCTGGCTGGTGGCGCACACCTCGTGCGAGCGCTGGAAGCTGGTGGTGGCGGGCCCGGAGCGCTTGCGCCGCGCGCCGCTGCCGCCTTCTACGCGATACACGCGCGCAGTCAGGCGGCGGGTGCGGGGCCACGGGGCCACTCTCGTGCCCACGCACCCACCCGCCCGCACGACACATTCAACTACTCCAAGCACATTGTCACATCAATCAATACATCACTCCATATCAACTTGTGTAAACCATATTCCTTCTTATAATCATGTATGACATTTAGGTATGTACCTACCTACGTATAGTATATTTTGTTCTTGTAGATTGCTTAGGTATACATACCATATATAGGTATACCTGTGTGTCCAAAAATAATTCCATTAACTATTAGGTTTGTTACCAAAACTCATATTAACAGTTTGTTTTTTAAAACACGAGTACATAACGATACACATATATATTTGTTGAAATATTTGCGCAACGAATCCTCTGTTCTTTGAACTGGTTTAATGTCGTAACGTGATTTGCAATAATTTACTGGTGCATATTTACATTATTCATAATTTCTAGCATTTATAAGGCGGTCATTACTGGAATCATTTCGCTCGGTTTTGCTAGACATAAATCACGATATATATTTACCAGCCAAAGCTTTCTACATTTAGCTGACTGACTCGACAGAAGCAACATAGCACATTCATCTATTCTCTGATTTGTGAAACATGCTGTATTTTTACACGTATTTTTTTTATTTACAATATTGTACCTAACTTATTAACTTGTTTGTTGCGCTAATTAATATTTTGGTTCTTTATGTTGGTTGACAAGAATATCGAGTCAATAGAGTAAAACCGCGGCCGCGTGAAACGCGTGATCTACCGCCCCATATGAGAGGTGCCACCGCACCGCTCTACACTATTGCGTCAATGTCGTCGATGAGTTCGCCGCGAACCTGTCATCGTCGTTCTCGCTGGAGGCAGAGGACGCCCGGGACACTCCGGATACACCGCGCATCTCTCCGGGCACCACCTCCTCGCTGCGTTGCACCGTAAATGAATTTTTTCCACGTTTACCGAAACCTAACCTCCTTTTTCGCCCTGTTGATGATTTTGTTAATACACCCTTATATATCAGATAACCATAATACATTATGATATGTTATAGTTATGTAAATAATCTTGACTTAATGACCTGAGATCGACAAATATTGATTGATGTAGATATAAATTGGGGACAGGAGCATGTTTATAGTGTGTGAAAGAATGCGTTAGGGTTCACCTGTGGCGGACAGTTGTGAGGTTGAGTTGCTCTTCTTGCCCATGCCGGGACCGAAGTAATCGCGCGGTTCCGCCTTCAACAGCACATCATCGTTGGCCGGTTCCAGTTCACTTCCACCGATTGCAGTATCGCTGAGGCTGCCGTCTTTTTGTTAAACGTAACGTATTAATAATTGTACTTACCATTAATATGAATATTCACTTAATAAGACTAAGCACGCATGGAAGCTAACTTTGTCCGCTGCTACTGGATATTTATCCGTCGTCGGACGGCCATGATCTAAGATTCTATGCGCACCTAGCCTAAGTTCTAGTTACCTGTCTTTTCATCAGGTGGGACGTCAGCGTTACTGAGACTGCGTGTGAACTGGCCGCGCCGCGACTCTCGTCTGTCCAGCGGCTGTTGCTGGTTGCCGCCGCGTCCATTCTCACGTCCACCGTAGTCATTACTGCGTTTTGATTCACGGCGAGACGAAAATTTTTCGTATCGTTTTATAGACGCATTTTTGACCGATTGTTTTTTGGTTCGTGTTGTGTTGCGTTGATTTGTAATATTTTGTTGCGATGTCGGTTTCAGTGCAGCCGGAGATTCGGATACGAATGATTTATCAGAAGTAGTTTCCGACGTCGCATCAGGATTGTGATGTGAGTCATCGAGTGGCAGATGTGAGGCGACGGGAGTGAGCGCACGACGGGGCGAGCCGAGGTTCGGGGGAGAGAGAGCAACAGACAAAGAATTAGCGACAATACTGTATTTTTGATCTAAATGATTAGACGATGCTAAAGAATATGAACGACCGCGAGCTTTCTTAATAATGGATGGTAAAGGTTTTTTTAACGTTAAATCTATACTGGATTGAGGGGAAAGGGAATTCGGTGAACGATATTCTTGGTAAGTCGGGATTTCGTTAATACTAACAATATTGGCATGTTTTCTTTTAATTATAATGTCTTTTTCAATTTGATTTTTTGTTGTCATGTTCATTGTTTTAAATAATATTTGAATATTTTCAGGTGTCGTCATAGAGGTAGGTGTAAAACATCTCAAAAGAACCAAAGGTTCTGAGTTTCGTCGACGTACTCCGTCAGTCTTTCCATTTTTCGGTATATTTTCAACAATCTTCGTGTTCTTATCCTCTTTAATTGGGCCCACATCTAAGGAATGTGTTTGAACAGGTTTTTTTGAATCGTAATTAGTTTTCAAGTCTAGCGATAAAAACTTTTTGCGGCAATTTTTATATGTGGATTTATTCTGTATCCCTAATACCAAACTATTTGATTCGTCGGTTAAAAGATGGTCTTTGGAATCACTATTCTTTAACTTTATGTCTGTATCAACACTAGTTTGATTTTCTATACTAATGTGAATTGTTGTTTCAGCTTCGCTATTCTCGCTGTCGTATCCATGGTACTGGGAGCTAACTTCTTGGTTTTGTATAACATCTCCACTGAACGTTAAAGCAGTATTCGTAAACGATTTATTTACTATATTAAGTGGGGAGACATTAGAGAGGGACCTCATTTCTGAATGATTTAGGTGATCTATGTTAGGCAATCTTCTTCTCAACTTGTCAGGCCTTTCATTTTCCGTTTCAATAGTTAATGGATCTTCAACATACCAGGAACTATCTGGTTGATATTGCGAATTGATCCTATGAGGATGGGTCAACAGTTTTATTTGAAACGGTATCGGTCCGTAATATATGTTAGACGGCAGAGAACGTTTCTCTTCATTTAGGGAAAATGCCGTAACTAAAGGATTCGGTTTTGACGGTCGCAATGATGGCATTTTGAAGACGTAGTCTATATTATCCTCGGTAATTTTATATGTGTTTGTGTAAACGGGATATTCGGGATAGCTATGACTTCGTTCATAAGCGTGTCTTCGAGAGCATTCTCTAGCGCATGAGCCGGCGGAGCGGCTGCGAGCGAGCGCGCGGCGCTGGCGGCGGGCGGGGCGCGTACAGTGCGTCGACGACGTCGGTGTCGGGTTACTCTCGCACCGGGAGCGGATACGTCGCCGCACCGCACGCTCCGCACCCGCCGGGAACCTTATATTCGGCAATAGGCGTCGAGGTACACGATCGAATGGGTGGGAATGGAAGGGGTTAGTTACTGGAGTAGGGCTGGAGTAGATAAATGGTATTCTATGAAGAGGGAGGTCTCGCTTCCAGCTGTAAACCATTCATAAATAAACAAATTGATGATTCTGAGGTCGCTTACTGAAAATCAATAATATAATTTAATCGATTGGGTATAACGCTGAGAGCGTATAGTATATTGTATTGTATGGAGTGGATGACGTACCTGAGCATTCGTGTGGGTCTCGGTCGCTCGGACTGCGTGCTGAAGGCGCTGGAAGTGACGGAGGCGACGGACTCGAGGTCGGAGTCGGCGGCGGCGGCGTCGGGCGACAGACGGCGGCGAGGCGCCCAGCCCGCGCCCGCGCCGCCGCCGCCGCCCGCGCCCCCGCCGCCCCGCGCCGCTAGTTCCGAGTCCGATAAGCCTGCGTAGTGACGCTCCCACCCTACAGTACCAGTGTAACCCACATATACTCCCGGGATACATTCTTAACTGTTACTTTTACTTAATTAAGTAGGTATCTACTTAATTACTTTTTCACTTTTGTTTCTACTGCATTGAGATTTGAGACAGAGAATGCGAGTACAACTCAAAACACATTCCTCAATGTTTACTTTGCTATTATTTCACATTGTGTCTAGTTACATGGCTTTAACAAATAGCTAGAAATTAGCCGCTAACATAATCAAATATCATAATTATCATAAATTTGTTTTGAATGGAAATGCACTTTGAACGGCCATATTTATTTATCACGTTAAACTAGCAGGCACCTATTGCTTTACAACCATATGAGACTGTGTAAAAATCGGGAAAACACTATATTAATATAAATATACAAGTTGTACTTGATACCTCAAACTGTTTCTGACAATAAAGGCTTTGACATATAGACACACACTGACAACAAGATTCCTATTGCGTTTTGATTTTCCCACTACTGAACTCTAAAAAATGAAAATGAATATGATTGATGTTGCTTTAAGTAAGTAAGTATGTGACAGGGAGTGGATTGTGTTTCTAGGGATAGATCTATAGAGATATACTTAATTGGTGAAAACCACAAACATTTTTATCCAGGGATTGGTAGGTACTATTCAGTATTGGGTGTTGTGTGACTAAGTACTTATGGCAGTGAAGGGTTGATTTTAGGGCAGGATTTGCGTGTATTGACCTTGTGGCGTGCTGCGGTAGGTAAGTGTGGCGCCAATGTGGTGCGGGGCGATCCACTTACGTTCCTCAAGATCCGCCGAAACTTGCGCACGCGCTGCTCTCTGGGCACTCTGTTGTTAAACGTAATCAATTTATTATAATAGCTAAATTCTAAATAATAGGTGACACACTAATCGAATCCGTAAATAAATTAACTTGATGAGAATAGACTGTTACAAAATAAATGTTATCTTTTAACCGTTGAATCGGTTATAAGCAGGTGTTGGGTATGTGCCCAGTTGATTGAGTATACCTGGTGGGGTATTTGCGGTAGTTGTCGTTTCTTGGGGCTGGTGGTGGGCGTGGCGGTGGCGGACCGCGACTGGAACCGCGGCGCGTACGCGTGCGTCGGCAGCCGCGACGTATCTCCACCGCGCTCCTCGTTCACTGCAATTACATCACATTCGATGCTTATGTATCATACGGAGTCTACTGCTGGCAGTGTCAATAAGGTACGTTCCTATATGAAGGATAATGAAGGCTAGTACGGAAACAGAAAGAATATTATACGTGACAGTTGCCTTAAGGAATTAGGTATAGAATGGACTTAGAATCGACACAACCATGCAATCATATATGAAATTTGTCATCGTTAGGTGCCCTGCGCTCACAGAGATATTGATCGATCACCCATCATGTTCTCGGTTATTATAAAAAGTGGGTACAACGCACCTCGATTAAAATACTTAAATGAAAAACGACAGCGTGCTAGTATCAGGTCGGTAGTAAGGATGAGGTGGAGGGAGAAGATGCGAGAACTAAAATAGTGGAATAGAGATAGGAAGATAAAATAGTAAGTGGCAGTAAAGTGGTGATGAGCGGACACAGCGAGGGAACGCGCGTGTCGCGACGACGTGTTCCGTGCGGGGTCGATGCCCGCTCTAGTTTCGACTTCCACGGTCCGATGATGAACGTGAACGTCGACCCTTAGTCGGCGTCCTATGACCGTGTCAGAAGGTAGAGTGGAGTGTGTAGGGCGCCGAGTGCGGCACCTGTGTAGCGCCAGAGGTCGCGGTCTGCCGGCGGTGACAGCGAGCGCCGGGGCGACTTGCTGCGCGCGCGCTGCGGTCGCGCCACGCCCGCCGCCGACTGTGACCGCGCTACGCTGTACCCTCCACCTCCGCCTCCACCCCCTCCACTGCCGCTGCCACTGCCGCTGCCGCCACTCTACGCAACAAACATTCTCAATTTGAATACTTTTTCAGGGCCATTGGAAAAACATTCGAAAACCGACTTTTAAAATTTACTCATGTTGCTGAATCAGTATGAAAAGGAAGATGAATTACTTACACGATCTCTTGTCATTCCAGCAGTGCGTACTCGTCCTGCAGGAGACATGTCGCGTCGACTGCATCGAGCTCCATCCATGTCCATACGCTAGTTGATGAAACATATCTTCAATAGGTAGGTAACAGGTATGGTATGATTAAAATAACCAATAGATAATTTATCGGACCGTTTTCTAGTAGGTGGACACCGACCTTAATATTAGTCACGTCACCTCTCTTTCTAACTTATTTATATTTATTATTATTGATAAAGAGATACTTACCGACAAATAGTCGTGATCAATAAAGATCGCGCCGAAATTCACGTTGAAATAAGCAATCGGACTAATTTGACCGGTCTACATTTTTATTTTAACCCTTATGTTGTTATCTATGTGTCTCGTATGTTTCATGTTAGAAAGATATAATGATATTAAGTTAGTTTACATTGTAAACAATAGATTCGGGGCTCTTAACTTTACCTCTTGTGGCGGTGGTGGACTCGAACTTGAAGCAAGGCTGGAGAGAGAGTGGTGGCGTCGTAGGTCACATTCGCTCGGCGTGTCTGAATCCGACAATCTAGATGTCGATGTTGATGGTGGAGACAGATGTTCTCCGTCTGCTTCGTCCTCGCGGTATCTCTGCGATGTGAAGTAAGTACTTTAGTAACAAATTTAAAAAAAATAGTTTTTGTAAATTCCAAAGTAATATAGGTACTTACGCTAAAGCCAGCAGTTTCCTCATGAGGCTTCAGAGCGTACCAATTTGGCTCGTGATTCATTACAACGTTATCGAGATCGAGCAGGACTTCACCGAGAAAATCATTGGGACCGTAACGATTTAAGTCCCACACAGTGACCTAAAATTTTAGCAAATATTTTAATGTTGCTCATATTATTTTCAATTCTTTCGGTTTATACCAAACACTGCCATATGAAAATAACGCCAATTACCTCCAGAGTTCGCTTCTTTATATCGGTGATTCTTATGCCACAATAAACAAACGTCTGGTTCCATCTTGGCTCTAATGTATTAGCCAACGTCTTGGTTCGTCGTTTGCTTTTCTCGCTCTTGTCAGGCAACAGGAATATCTTGGCGTATGGGCATCGAGTGGACCCATCATGGCGAGGGTTCAAACCGCTTGCTGATACTACTGTCACCAGAAGTTGTAACGCGGAGATGTCGAAGTAAACTTTCAACTAAATGAAAAATAGAAAATATTTCAAATAAACACAGATTGTCTAGGACTTCTTATACTGGGTGTTAGTGACATACCTAGTTAATTCGTATAGAATCCCGGTTTCAGTTTCCGTTATGATGTCACTTAAGCTCTGTACCCCGAGTGTAAAGAATTTACGTTATATAACGCTTATGTTCACGTTTGGGTTTACTACAAATTTAGTTATGTTATGGCAGAAATTAGTTCCATGAGTAACTACTCATGGAACTGGAGGGAGAGGCGCTGTAACAATTCGTATAGAGAATAGTAGTAGGCTTTAACTAACGTCAATTTCTTACACTCGGGGTACACGGTATAATCATAATAATGACAATAGCACTCATAGCATATAGTTAATGACAGCTACTTCCCATTGTTCAGTAAGGCCCGATTACACCAACGTCGTATAACACTAACCCCCGGGTTAAATATTACATATTTGACAGATAGCCTATTTAACCCATGGATAAGTGTTTTAAGACGTTGTTGGTGCAATAGGGGATCGGACAGGTATCAGAAAAAAATCTTAATTGTAGTTAGAAATAATGTTAATTAAATAAAATTACCATTCAATGAGTATTTTTGTAAAATAATAATGTTTTATATTTTTAAATCAACAAATAAAATTAATAAGTTGCTATATTATTTAACAGTCCGCCACCTTGAACGAAACACCAATCACAACGCTTTACGTCATACGTTTGGATACAAACTAAAAAATCTCATCAATTTTGTGAATTTGTATATGATTCTTACCGTTTTCTACGATTATTTCATTTTTTTCTAATTATTCTGAAACTTTATGCGTTGTGGAATCTATAATTGTCTTCTGATATATTTTTTTACTTTGGAACCTGGATATACAAAAGCCGACAACCGAAATCTTCCAAGAGTGGACATTCTAATGGTAGGAGATTTCTTTGCCACTAATCCGGACTATTGTGCTGCTGAATTTAGAAATGTGAAAACATCTGTGTAAGTATTTCACCTAGTCATTCCGCATACTAAGTAAATTTACTACGAAAGAAAATCAAAGAGAACATACCTAACTTACAAGTGTGAGTTATGTTAATAATGTTTACGTCTTTTCAGATCGGCGAGATAGTCTTACGGTGATGATGCTATAGGATACGTACAGCTTCGACAAAATTCGTAGATATATAGTACTATCAAATGCAGGTTTTATCCAGAACACAAAGTTCGTTCAAAATCGTATGCTGTGACTATAAGTAGTTGATGAAAAGAAGGAAAAAATCTAAGCGTTCAGTGTCATTATTGTGCTGCTTTAACAGGAGGTTGTAAACATGCTGTTGCTTTTCTTATGTGGGTTCACACTTTAAGAAAGTATTATTTATTTATTTATTTAGGACAACCAGTGGTTATTACATTATAAATAACACTATAAACTAAATTAAAATAAAAACAAAAGTAAATGCACAACCTATTAAGGTGCCACAACATGCAAACAAAACAAACTTGGTAACTGAGTATCTAAATATAATTTGAAAAAAAAAAAGAAACAAGAAGTATGATGAAACTTTAGCTAAACACTATAGGTATTTCGAGTACACAAAAGTTTACACACATAAAAAGTACACAAATAAGTTTTGTAAAATCTATGTATGTACTATTCTACATGTTAGTACAAAATAAAACAAATTGCGATGATATGAATGGTTTTATTTTATTTTAATCTTTAATGTCTTAATAGGTATGTAAAAAAATTGGTACTTTTTCATTGAATAATACAAGTTATTGAAACTTGCAAGTTGATAAGAGCACATGCTATTTATAATTTATTTTTGTAATGTGAAAGAAATGTTTAAGACTTACAATCTCAGATAACATAATAATGTGTAACGCAACATCTACATCAATATGATAATTTGCTAATAGCAACTTATTTTTGTTAGTAATTAACACAAGTAAAATCACTGAGCCAACCAACAAATTCCTAAAATAAATCAACAGGGAACCACAAGCTTCGCTCACAATCATCTAGCACATGTATATTTTTTTTAGAAATCTCCCGGATCCTTTTAATTACTTTTTCAATGTATATCCTTAAACATACAATCTGCTTAGTTTTATGAGCCTCTTCTTTAGTCAATTTTGCAAATGTAAAAACTTTCCTTCGCATTTTCGTTTCGCTAAGTACAGCTTGTATACTTTTTTAATTCTATGGCTAAGTGGAACCATTTTTTCCGTATATTCGATTTTCTTGGTACATACATCAATGAATATTTTTTTTATCTGGAGCAGTCACGGAAGTATTATTACACAGAGGTGCTGCACACCAACGATATTTTTTCCATTATAAACGTGACTAAACTTCACATAATCTTTTAAAATTCAGTAGATAACTTACACTTGGTTGTTTGATTCAGTAGTCATTCGGTTACATACTCTTTGGTTTGATTGATGATTGTTTCCAAACAAATGACGTCACGCGGCCTAAAGTGACAGATGAGAGCGTTTTCGCGGCATTTTTATGCATTCAACTTTTATATGTAATTTAAGTATATTTAAAGCCTTTATTTAAATAAAATATTATATTATAGGGTATTTAATAACCATTCTAATTAGTTTCAAACACTTTGTGAAAAGTTGTCCGATCCCCTATTGGGCCAAGTATCTATCTTGCTTGCATCACCTGTATGCGTCCAGCGACGTTAGCGTTGTGATGGTTATGGCGCGGCGGACGGCGTCGCGAATGTACATCAGGCGAGCCTGGAGAGGTCACCAGCACACTTGGTTTCTCGCAGCCTCCCATCACTTCCGTGTATACTTCTGTGAACGAAAAAGAATGGGAAAAAAAAAGGTAAAAGTTTGTAAATTCTAAATTGCAGTAGAAACAGGCAAGTATACCTAGGTACTACATAAGATTTACGTTTCGTTACGTATGAATGAAAGCAATGCAACAAAGAATGCTCAACGCCAAAATCCTAGTCGTGATAAAACAATACGATGATCGACCTTGTCAGACGCCTAACTGACATCTGATGATCTGTGAATGCCACAAGGTTGGTTGTAGTAGGTACCTACCTAAACCTATTCTAAATAAAGCCATGTTATCTTGCAGTAAGTTGCGCTTTAACTAAACCATCGGATACGGGTAAACTAAAGTTTCAAATACCTTGGGAAAAATAGATAAAATAGAAGTAGGTCTAAAAATTATTATAAATATGGAACATTTTTCACAGCCCACTTTCGCACACATTCCCCAGGGAGCCAAAATACAAATTAATGTTGATAGTGTTTTAGGAAGTAAACATAATCTCAATATTATTTCGCATATCTACCAACAAGAATATGCTCATGATCAAAGAAAACATATCCTATAGGATCCGGAACTTGGACGTGACAGGATTTTCTGAATGACAAAAAATACCAATGAAACTAGTAAATTTTTATATAATCCCTCCTCTCTCACGCTTCGTTCCCGAGATATACCTACCTACGCAGTGCGTTCAGTCAGTTACCCCGAATGACTCTACCCTTCCGAATGACTGTACCTCTCCTCTACCCTTGCAATATGGGGGGGGGGCGTAGGTATTTATCTATAGTATAATGATATCGAGCATTTCATAAATACAAGTCACCATTTCCAACACACATAGTTCTAATATGTGCAGGTGGAGGGCGGTACCTTTGTGTGTTCTCCAGGGCTGTGCCGGCGGTCGCGACGCAGCCAGGGGACGCGAGACGACCAGTTCAACGTGAGAATCATGCTTGCTATCAGCAACCACTGCCGCTACTTCTTCCGCACTCCTACACTGGAGTGGAATCCCATTCCATTGCAACACTTCATCCCCTAAAAATCATTATATTTTTAAGGTTCAGTACCTAGAGTACCTGCATGCGATAAAAGACGGGAATCTTTATTAGGAACACATCATGTTTGTTTATGTATCAGTCTTACAATTTCCCCGAATCTATTGGACGAAAAGAGTTGAAATTAATATAAGCTGTAAATCAAATCCGATTTTAAGGAAATATATGTATTTTCCAACCCATGAAGTTCACAAATTGTGAACTATCGTTTCTAGTAAGAAGCTGTTTAAAAACTGGTCCTTTCTCTCGACATTTTAAATAATAAACTAATTAAATAGATACAGTTGTAATAGGATCAAAACGGAACAGACGCGTTATTGTAAGTATTGCCCGCTAAACGAAGAAGGTAAATAAGTACCCACAGCAGTGCCCTCAATTTCCACGACTGTTCTCTTTCTGAACAGACTCTACCTATATATATAATTTTAGCATGCGGAGTTTTTAGATCGAAAAGATCGGAGAAAAGATTTTAGATCATTCTTCCTTTCAAATAGGTAGGTAAATTAATGCACTTTTTAATTAAAACTGTTTCATCTTATGAAGTTTTTTTTTTTTTTACTACGTATAGGCCTTTGTTTGACCACAATCTTACCGTGGTCAGCGATGATGTTAAGCACACAAAGCCTAGAAGGGAACTGGCTCTCAAGTACAGCTGTCGGAACATACCGAAAGGTGTTTGGCGACAGATTCTCAACTTGAGGGTGGTAGCCAGCCAGGCGAGTACTAAAAAGTACCCTACCACCGTGCTATGGTTTCCTCACGATGTTTTCCTTCACCGAAAGCTCAAGCTCATTGTAGGATTCGAACCCGCGACCTTCGTCTCGGCATTCGACGTCACTACAACTGAGCTATCATCGCCTTGAAGTGCCTCAATGTGTCTATTCCTGATGCACTTTGACTATGCATAGGCTATTTTTGAACAACATCACACAACATACTCCATTGCAACGACTACACGGCAGTGACTCCGCCACGTCAGCAAGCACAGACTATGGTGTCTATTATAGGGTACTTTTGGATTTGTTTCGAATCTTGATTTTTTCCAGGTAAATATTTGTTTCAAGCTGAGTGTATTTATATTACACGGAGTACTTATATTAATAAATCTTGTCACGACCGACGTGGGGCTTTATTACTAACTCCTCACGTCGCACCGTGCATTTATTTTTAGGCAGTTAGCCTTGCTGAGTTTCTTGCCGGAGTCTTCTCAGTTTAAGGTGGAGGCGTCGGTTGTCGTCTCCAACCGAACGTTTCACCTTAAACTGATAATACTTACTAGAAGAAATAGGTATAAGAAAGTACCCAAATGGGTTCTTAATGTTTATTTTATTATAAATCCAATATAGATTTCGTAGGCATGTATTTCGAATGATTCCTAGACTCCAAAACCCAGGTTGAACTTTAAAACGTCATAATTTCGTGAAACATTAGTGTTTACTGTTGTGAAAATCTCTCAATAATGAAGTATGAGTCACGGCGTGTTCAGACGACACGTGCTGACCACGCGCAAGCCACGCACACGCCCCGCGCCTCCTTATACCTACAACTAGTGCTGCACTAGTTCGTTCAGTGGATCTAGTGGCTTCCACATACCACTATAGGGGTATATACTACTTATCAGACGAATGACTCGGCACATCATTGGCGACGAATATCACCACCCCATCTCATCCCGTGGTGGACGTAGAAGTCGTCCGAGGGAAGGTATACCAGAATACGGGCAGCATCATTGAAGAATTACAGACCCATCACACTGCTGAGCCATGTTTACAAGTTGTTCTCGAGAGTCATCACGAACCGTCTCGCACGCAGGTTGACGACTTCCAGCCTCCCGAACAAGCCGGGTTCCGAAAAGGCTTTAGCACCATAGACCACATACACACGCTGCGGCAAGTTATACAGAAGACCGAGGAGTATAACCAGCCATTATGCTTAGCGTTTGTGGACTATGAGAAAGACTAAGAAAATATCGATTCGATAGAAACCTTGGCCGTGCTGAGGTCTCTTCAAAGGTGCCAAATCGACTATCGGTATATCGAGGTGTTAAAGTGCTTGTACGAGAACGCCACCATGTCGGTCCGACTCCAGGTCCAGAACTCGAAACCTATCCAACTGCAGCGAGGCGAGAGACAGGGAGACGTGATCTCTCCGAAACTGTTCACCGCTGCATTGGAAGCTTTCAAGCTTCTGGACTGGAACGGATTTGGCATCAATGTCAATGGCGAGTACATCACCCACCTTCGATTTGACGATGATATAATAGTAATGGCTGAAACTTTAGAAGACCTCGGTACAATGCTCGATGACCTCGGTAGAGTCTCTCAACAAGTGGGTTTAAAAATGAACATGGATAAGACGAAAATCATGTCGAACGT
Organism: Tethea ocularis; assembly: GCA_963555595.1. Taxonomy (NCBI): domain Eukaryota; kingdom Metazoa; phylum Arthropoda; class Insecta; order Lepidoptera; family Drepanidae; genus Tethea; species Tethea ocularis. Next base: position 7,803,269 of record OY741960.1, on the reverse strand, counting down.
CCATGTTGCGCCCACTCAAGTAAATGTTGGAGGCTCTGCACTCGAAGTTGTAGATGACTACATTTACCTAGGACAGACCATCCAACTAGGTAGGTCCAACTTCGAGAAAGAGGTCAATCGCCGAATCCAACTCGGCTGGGCAGCGTTCGGGAAGCTACTTAATATCTTCTCGTCCCAAATACCGCAGTATCTTAAGTCGAAAGTCTTCGACCAGTGTATGTTGCCAGTGATGACTTACGGAGCAGAGACGTGGTCGCTTACGATGGGCCTCATAAGAAGGCTCAGGGTCACCCAAAGAGCGATGGAGAAGGCTATGCTCGGAGTTTCCCTGCGAGATCGAATCAGAAATGATGAGATCCGCAGGCGAACCAAAATAACCGACATAGCCCGAAGAATTGCCAAACTGAAGTGGCAGTGGGCGGGGCACATCGCTCGTAGAACCGACGGCCGCTGGGGCAGAAGGGTTCTCGAGTGGCGACCACGAACCGGAAGACGGAGCGTGGGCAGGCCCCCCACAAGGTGGACCGACGATCTTGTGAGGGTCGCGGAAAACCGCTGGATGCGGGTAGCGCAAGACCGACCATCGTGGAGATCCTTGCGGGAGGCTTTTGTCCAGCAGTGGACGTCTTTCGGCTGACATGATGAAGCTTTATTCTGTTCATACACAGATATCAGAACAAGAGTTTCTGATATCTGTGTGTTTATACCTCATTCTAGTCCTAGTCATAGATTTTGGGAATAATTAAAGGAACTAAATTAATAAAACAGACAAAAATACTACTGGTGATTTTTTTTAATCACCGCGACCGTTCAAATTTTCAGGGATTATTTAAACATCATTATGAACAACATTTAAATAAGGGACCAACCTTGAAATCACGAAAAAAAATTCAAACTTTTACACTAATCCAACAATAATCCATGAAAATTTGAACTGTGATTAAAAAAACAGCCTGTATATTTTTATTTTATATTCAGACTTTTATTTTAAAACATTTTTATGATTTTTTCTAATGCTTTGTTTTGCATGTATGACATAGCTGCAAGGAGACGTGTTGCTCTATGTAAATTAAATACATAACTATACATACTAGCTGTTCCACGCGGTTTCACTCGCGTTCCCGGGATAAAAAGAAGCCTATAACCTTCGGGAATAATGTAGCTTCCTATTAGTGAAAGAATTTTTCAAATCGGTTCGGTAGTTTCGGAGCCTATTCAAAGCAAACAAACAATCAAATATTTCCTCTTTATAATATTAGTATAGAAGTATAGATGTAGGTACACTAGCGATCCGCCCCGGCTTCGCATTGCTTTTCTCAGTTTTTTGTACTATAATATGCATGTTTTATACATAATACCTTCCTCTTGAATCACTCTATCTATTGCTGAAAAGTACATTAAAATCCTTTGAGTAGTTTAAGAGATCTACGCCAGCGGAAGCGACTATATTTTATACTATGTAAAGATAAAGATGACAAACATTATTTTTTTTTAATTAAGAAGTCACATCGTTACAATCTGTTTCATCTGCATAATATAATGCTCACCTATTCTAAGTTGTCCTTCCAAATCTGCAATAGATCCTTTTTTTACTTTCTCGACAACGGCACCTCTCGTACCATCCGGAAGCAATTTTCCGCCAACTACCTTCAAGCCAAGTATGGCAGCCGAAGAATGTGTGCTTCCTTCTACTACACTTTTCCGCAGAACCATATGTCCAATCATGCGAGTGCCATCGGTCGACACCTGCCAGCTCTGCGGAAACTGTTACATCACGAATATATGTTAACATAAACGACAACTGAAACAAATAATCACTAATTCAAAATGAACACGTTGAAAATAAGAACATATTTAGCAAGGCATGTGTGGCTAATTAACACCAAAGTGCACATAGAGTGTTAACCAAGGCATGCTCGCTAATGCATTCATGCTGTAGCTAAACACGTAAATACAATTAATTGATCACAATAAATAATCACACGCATGAGTCATGACACATACTCGTATATAGCATCAGTAAGTTACGTAGTGAGAGTAACCCTATCAAAGAAGTTTGCAAAACATAGACGAGGTATTTATTTTGGTTATATAGTACTGGATTTTCATTATATTTTCTTGTTATTTGGAAAAAACCGAAAACATCAAAGTTTTCGCGACGCAATACGTGATCATAAACAAAATACGTTTATATATATAGATTAATATAATCTTTACTTAAAGCCTACTCGTGATTATAATGCATATTTAAGCCGCAGACCGGCACTAATAGGTAAAGTAAGTGGGAACACTTGAAATTGTAAATACCGACACATTTACAAGTGGTTTATACCTTGGGGCAATCGCCTCTGTTCGAGTCTTCACTTGATGTGAAGGTGCTGGAAGTATCGATGCCAGAGTCTTTAGTGGCAGAGTCTTGACTGGTTTGGCGCTCAGACTCCCAGCGCAGAGAAGCCCAGTCGTGCGGGGCACCTGATGCGTCTCGTCCACCTCGCGGGAATGTGGCAGCACCTTCGTGCCCATCGAAGCGCACTGTCTTTTTTCTTCTTTCCGTAAAACGTCTATTGTCAGAAGAATCTTCCCACAAATAGGCACTCTTATATACGGCTCGATCGGCTCTCGGACCTTCATCTGGTGCGTACGGACGTAAGTATGCGCTTTCGCTATCATCGCGTGCTCGCCAGCGACAGTCTGTCACCGAGTCGAAGCTACGTCCACTGGTTGGCGCCATCCCTACGGCATCGAACGGACCGCGCGTCTCTGCCTCGTAATCGGCCGGCGAATGATTAGTCAAATTGTAATAATTGTTGACAGCGACGTTGGCGTTGCGTAGGTGCGGGTGCCGAAGAGATGCACACGCATCTAGTTGTCCTAAGAATGATATCGTATGAATAGCAGCGATTATCCACCTCGCGGCCTGCGTCCGTTCTTGTCAGCCAGTTGCGTACGCGCCCGGAACCGATATAAATCGTTATTATTTATCAAAGCATACTCTTACTCCAGCACCGACTGTTAAACTTTTTATGACAGACAATTTGTAAGGTACTTACGTACAGTAGGTATGCCACCTATTCTCTCAATATGAGCAGTCTTATGGCTCATCAGATAAAAACAAATATTTGAAAGCGGTGACCACGCACAAGCGGAAAGAATGTGCGTGTGAGAATATTATCCAAGTAAAACAGGAAAATGGCAAACATTAAAGTAGGTACGATCACAAAATCTAACGGTTTCAAAATAAATATAAATTTTGATAAGTTGGTACCTACACTTATTTTTGCCCAAGCATGCGACTTGCTTGAACCATAAACTTCGTGCAAAAGCGAGGATAAAACCCTATGATTGGTATGGATGGTATAATATTGAGGATGTCGGAACAAAAGATGCAAATTTTAGGGGAAAAGCAAAATATTTTTGGTTCAAACAAAAAAGTCGAAGTACATTCACTGCTTACAATAATATCAGTAATTCGGGAAACACTCGGGCACAACATAATGCATGATTCAATTACTGAGATACAATAAGTGAAACTAAAACTCTATTATGAGTATCATCTAATTTGTAAGAGATTGTAGTACTTATTCGTGTTGGTGAGAATAGATCTACTTTTAATATTGTAACTTTATGAGTATTTAGTACTTTATTACATACATACATACATACGTACAAATTTTATTCAATGAATTGCAGGTGAATATAATAACAGGGTCCATATTGAATCAATATTAATGGAACTTTATTAGGTAAATTAATCAAGCAAGATGTAACCGTGCAATATCGTTGCAATAGAGTTTCAAAATCATGTTACATCATCAGTAGATTGGGTACAATACTTGGATACTAATTGTAAAAAATGTAAACGTACTTCTTAAGGTAGAGGAAGAGACTGGTTGTCTTCGTAAAAGTTATAAAATTGTATTAAACAGTCACACAGTTGGCCGACCAGAGGAAGAAGTGTTTGCAAAAACAGTAATCAATACTGAGACATCTAAAAATCAGCAATATAATTACAACGCTTAAGTATTAAATTTCCCGAAAAATCACGCCTTCTCACCGATAAGAATTTATGCATTTTCTCGTTTAACATCGCCTGACGTTGGCTTCTGGAGCTCTCGCAACTGCTCCTATCTCTACTAGGACCTGCAATCAGGGGACGGCGTGATAAGAACGGCTTAATGCCAGGGCAGAAGGAGCTCGCGGGGCGGCTACCGGGCGCGTACATTTAATGGGACACAAACAAGACGCACGCAGCCAAAAAAATTGGTAGTCATATATATTCTACATTAGTCTTTGCTTTTATTTTATTAATCATAATGCTAAAATTCTAGCACTGATGTTATTCTACTACCTGTGTGCGACGTTTGGAACGTTATGAAAACTCTATCGGCGGACTCTGAAAAGAAACACTCTTTGAATAGACCAATTTGGTCTCGAATGGTATTACAAGGAATTAAGGTTACAATGAATCAAATGGCTTTGTGAAAACATGATGGATACATAGGTATAGATAAGTTTAGGTGCTCAACACTATCCATTTCTGTGATAATTATAATAACTTAAACATACTAATAGTTACCTGAGAATAATAGATATATACCTCGCACGGAACACCAAAACTTTATCATTACGTTCTAAATGCAAAAGGTGACATGGTTAATTATACTTGTAATAAATTATATATGTGTTAATTTATATTGTGATGTGTTAATTGTGGTGTTGTGTATGTGGGAGTGACAAATAAAATTAGCCCGGATGTAGAGGATATGTTATGATACAGGGAGTGGATTGGACGTTTGGGCGTTGGAAAGCGTGCTGAATAAGTACTCACCGCGATCACGATATTCGTCGTTCTCATCGGATACACATTCGGGTGCTTCATCGTCCGATGAAGATGATCTAGGTGGCATCGGTGGATGCGAAGGAGGCACGAGGGGCATCAGTTGCGACGATGTTGGAGGCGCCACGCCTCCGTCTACTACACCATATGCTGCTTTCTGCCTCGGGTGCACTAGGTGCGGATGAGTTCTCGCCAATCCTTCTAGTTCCCCGTAGCATCTTGATTCCTGTTGACTGTATTGACGACGCAGGGCACTACCTGATCTTTGAAGTGGAAGATTTTCTTTTTCTGCAGCGCTGTGTGCCCTTTCGAGCTTGGGTCTTTTATCAAGTGAAGCATCAGCGAGCGATGGTAGACCCCGCAAGTCTGATTCCATTTGCCATAGCATTGAATCTTGACCAGCGTTTTTGTGGATCCATTGCCCGGTTTTTGATAACAGTTCTTGTTTTTTACGGCATAGTATGCATACCCATATAACCTGTAACGATAATATTTTGTGAAAAATAATTTCCTTAGTTAATTTACGTTCCACAGGCTGAGGAAAACTCCTCGCTAATGGTTAAGGCCCTGTCATATCGTAAAATTACCGCCCTACATATTGGAGGTGAAATCAAAATCAAGCTAGCATAACTCGTAAAAACGTAAACCAAAAATCTTAACAATTAATTGTATAGACAATACTCAACACTTTATTTGACAAGTTATATTTACAGTACTCACTACAGAAAAAAATAAAATAATAATAATAAATGTAAATAAGCTCTTAAGAAATACAATAAAATATACAGTTACTCATGTGATGCCAAAAAGGACTCCCACTCAGTATTAGCTGTGGTAGTCACCATCATCAATGCAGTGATTTTCAGGGAAGCCCCTTGAAAAGAGTCGCGATGCGCATGATGTATCAACTATTTATTAAAAATAAATCCGTCAGTGTATGTAGTTTAGAATTTTTTATATATTTTTAAGATAGACAATGAAGAAAAACACGGAGAGAGCTATGCTTGGAATTTCCCTGCGATCAGCAATCCAAGATGTAGGTAGATATGATGATATCAGCGGGCAAACCAAAGTAACCGACATGGCCCGATGAATTGCCAAACTGAAGTGGCAGTGGGGCAGAAAGGTTCTCGAGTGATGACTACGAACCGGAATACGCAGCCTAGGCAGGCCCCCACAAGGTAGACCGACGATCTTGTGAGTGTCGCTGGAAGCGGGTAGCGCAAGACCGGCCATCGTAGAGATCCTTGGGGGAGGCCATAGTCCAGCAGTAGACGTCTTTCGGCAATGATGATGAATGATAAATAGGTCGTAAGGATTCAACATGTGATTCGCCACAAGAATGATACTATACTATACCTACTGATTAATAATAAAATATGGTATATTTACTGACTAATAATAAAAGAAATCATCAATATCTACCTATATTTCTCCAAGTTATATTTCATGAAATCGTGACTTTTTCCCTTAAGGTGCACCTTCACAGCAGTTATATAACACTAGCTTTCGCCCTGCGGTTTCACCCGCATTAGAGTTCATGAACACCCCGTTGTCTATTTAACCAACCAAATAATAATGTAGTTCAATTTGTCCGTTAGTATTCTCATAACTTGAGAACCACAATACAGATCGTGAAGCGCTTTTCAAAGATAAGTATCTTCTTAGGTTCAGGTTTCTAGAGGAAGGTTTTAGGCTACAAAGGTAATCCAGAGATATGTATAGTTGTTCTGTGACGATTGAATGCTACATAAATATATTATGCATGTGGAGTTCAGTTTTCACGTCTAAATACTGGTTAAAAATTACAATCCATGATGTACTTAAGTTTTTGTTATGTTAAAAAAACAGTCAAAGGTTCAGAGCTCAGAGCCATACAGCATTCTTATATATTTTATTAAATTTGTATATTGAATTCTTTATGTGTTCGTTTTATAAGCTTCGGATGGCATGAAAGTGTTTTTCTTTTATCTTTCTTTTTAAACGTTCAAACATGGTTCAAACAGTGTTCAATGAAAATTGGCAGAGGGGTATACCCGGAGATAAATAGAGAAATTAAGGATAGCTTCTAAAATGATTGTCTCATATAATACAGATTGATGAAAAATTGTAAAGAACTACCAAACCAACATAAGCATAATAATAATAATCTATCTATCTATACTAATAATAAAGCTAAAGAGTTTGTTTGTTTGAAAGCGCTAATCACTGGATCTACCAGTCGGATTTGAAAAAAATTTTTTGCAATTGAAATTGAAAGCCCAATTATTAAGAAATGTTATAAGCTATATAACATCACTCTACGATCCTTCAGAGCCGAGCAATAATAAAAAGAACGCTAAGCGGGAAGCGTGTACCTATAGCACGGGCGAGCGATGCGACGCGGTATAGCAATGGAATGGATGACAGCGATCGCCCAATGTAACCCGAGCAATACCGAAAAGAACCGAACAATGCACAACTTCACCTGAAATACAGGTGAAGTTTGGGTGAAGTCCTATACGTAATTTGTTTGATGATAAATTACTTTACTGCGTTTAATATTTTTAAGTTGAATTGTTTTAGATACCTATTACAGATTTCATAGAAACAAATACTTTTTTAATAGGCTCCTTTTAATCCCGGGAACGCGAGGGAACTTAAAAGCTTTATTACTTTATTTTGGCATGAAAGTTGAACAATATTGTGAGTTCTTAGTTTGCTATAAACAATGCTTGCTATGGGATAGCTTAAATTCATAAAATATGGTACTTATATGAATAGAGTAGCCTTATAAAGTCTGATGATCTTTTTTAAAAATTATATAAATATCTATGAATAAAATTTAGAATAATTTTGATGTCTATGTTGTTACATTTGTGTTAATTAGTCTATATTAAAAAATTTGGATCTTTTGCTCAAGTAAGTGCAAAAATATTAAAGGGCAAAAATGAAATATTTCACTCTCTATAACATTGCATTGCTAAATAGTATTACAAAGTGCTTAAGGATTCTGATAGTGCTCGCTATGGGTAGTTTATAACCAGAAATTCGTGGTTCTGAAATCAATAGGAAAAGCGTTATACAGATTGATGAAAAATAAATAAAAAGTTCATAAAATTGTCTATGATTAAAACGTTTAAAATTATTAATGTGCATATTGTTACAATTATGTTACTTGGTCTACACCCAAAATTTTTGATCCCTAGCTTAAGTAATTGCAAAAATATTAAGGGGCCAAAATACAATTTTCCAATGTTATAGAGTAACATTTCATTGCTAAATAGTATTGCAAAATGCTTTAGGATTCATATAGTGCTTGCTATAGATAGCTTATTTCCAAAAAAACATGCTTCTCAGTTGAATAGTCCTTGCGTTATACAGGTTGATAAAAAAAATTAAAAACGTCATAAAATTGTCTATAATCATTTTTTTTTAATTATTGATTTGCATGTTGTTACATTTATGTTACATGGTCTACATTTAAAATTTTGGAACCCTAGCATAAGTAATTGCAAAAATATTAAAAGTCAAAAATAAATTTTTCCACCTCTAAAACATTTAATTGCTAAATAGTATTGCAAAATGCTTTAGGATTCTTATAGTGCTTGCTACATGTAGCTTATTTCCAAAAAATCATGCTTCTCAGTTGTATATTACTTGCGTTATACAGGTTGATAGAAAATAATTTATGGTGTCTTAAAATTGACAACTATGAAAAATTTGAGAAACATTGGTTTGAATATTGTTCCAATTGTATTGAATAATTTATATTCCAAATTTAAGGTAAAAATATTAAAGTGCAAAAATTGGATATTTCACCCTTTATAACTGTATGCCGCATGGAAAGTTTGAAAACTTGACAGTACATTTCGAAACAAATACTGTAGAAAGCTTATATTCCAAAAATCAAGCTTCTGCTATGAATATTAACGGAGAAAAACAGGATGTTAAAATAAAATTTTCAACATTGTTACTTTGTCTATGGGCAAAACTTTGACAAAAACCAAGTTGAAATTTGTAGTATTTGTATAGCATAAGGCGTATACGAAATTTCATTTGCCTATCTTCAGCCGTTGCAGAGATATAAGAGTTTGAAAAATGCATAATTTCCATCGGTAATATCTTCCTCGAAGAAAAAAAGTTTGAGAAACGCCGAAAAAACATTTTAGCAGTATTATTAAACTACCTACACTATAAATTTTGAGTTTGTAGCATTCAAACTCACAAAGTTATCAAGGTTTTACGGAAACAAAGCAAATCCCTTATTTTTAAAAAAAATTCCTCCCATAGACAAAAGTTTGAGAAACGCACGCACCCATGTCTAATATTTTTAACTGAAAAAGCTACATAAAAAATTTCAGACTTCTAGACCATAAGGTTCCAGAGATATTAAGATTCTTAAAATCGCACAAAGGGCCCGTTTCCACCGCTGCGGAAAGGAATTTCGAAAAATCGCTTCTTAAATGGGGTCTACGTGACAAAATCTATGCACATGCCAAATTTCACTTTAATCGGTTCAGCGGTGTGGGCAGGGGGATGTTTACCCAAAAAACCGCTTCTCTTTTATATATATAGATATAGATTAGAGAATGTTGCATTACATTTGTTATATAAGTTTTTTTTAACAAATTGTAACAAAAGTAATAAATTGTTATTGATGTTTTAAAACTTCGTGTAACAAAATGTTATTTCACTAATTATAGCTTCTGTTGTGTCGTAAAGCGATTTTGCTGTGAGTAGGTACTATGTTCCATTCAAGTGCAGCCATCCGGCCGCATTACACTTAGTTGCTTAAAGCAAAACTACATCATAAAAGCGTTCTAGCGTTGTTTAAATTTATAAATTGTTGTGAATATTAAGAGGCCGCTTGCAGATAAACGCGATTAACTAAGATTTTGAGCGACTAGTTTACCTATTTAGGGCAAACATTCTTACTATTGAATTTATTGCAAAAATAGTTCAATCTATCGTATTGAACAATAATGTACAACATTTTCAAATAGTCCTTAATTTTTTGTAGTGTTCAATCTCCCACGTCTAGTTTGACTAAAAACACGTATAGAGTCTACTTTGACGCCTGTATCTCACATAAAAATTCAAATAAATGACTGAAAAAAAAAACATATCAGTCATATGAGGAAATTGTACTTTAATGTTCCAGAATGTCGATTATTAATCACATTAATTGTAAAAAACAAAATACGTTCGCCTATTTTTACAAAATATCTCAGCAGTTTGAAGCAATTTTTTGTATTTATAAACATAATTTCAATCAAAAAATTATGTCAAAATAATATACGTACATTAACAAATTCAATTCAGATTTTTTTTTCATAATCCCTTATTTGTTAGGCCATAATTAAATATATAACACGACTCTAAATTGCTATGCACAAGCGCGCGCCGATCAGAACAGCGGTGCCAGAACGTCCCAAAAGGGACGATTTTCGTCCTTTTAGACGCCGCATCGTCCCTTCGATGTCCGTTCTCAAATTCCGTCCCTTTTCCGTCCCATTTCATATAGCCAGCCACAATAACTTTTTAAAAAATAATGCGTGAAGCGAAACGGACGACGACGCGTGAATGCGACAACTTCTGACCGCTGCTGATGCGATATTGTTCCGTCCTTTTTTCACGCTCATTGATCCCGTATAGCTTGCCTGTTCGTTCCACGCATACAAATAAAATTTTGTGTCGAAGACATTCAAACAGTGCAAAACAAGTGCTGCTTGGCGCCAAGTTAGTTTGGTTTAGCTTGGCAATGTTTATGTTTTGAGTGTTTGTGATTCATTTTATTGAACTGAGCATACGAGTCGTACTAACTTGAAGCTGTATTTTAAGATAAAGATAAATTTATTTGTCATAACAAGTTAATAACAAATTATTCGTTTTTCTTCAATACATCAAAGGTATGTTTTAGACTTCTTATTTTGACTTAAAACTCAAGTGTGTGTGCTTTGCCTTGTGCTAAATAAAAATAAAAGCATTGTGGTTGTGGATCTAACCTACATTCATAATAAACAACCAAGTAACCTTATGAAATACTCAAATTACACTACAAAGAGGAAAGATTTCAAAGATTTGATTCTTTACTGGACCGATTTTAAAAATGCTTTCACCATTAGAAAGCTACGTTATCCCTGAGTAACTTAAATATCTCTTATGTACCTTAGGTACCTCATGATCATCTTATGTGTGTGCCTTACCTACCATTGCCTTTTTTGTCTTCGAGTTCCGCTGTTCGCTGCTCGCTAAGTCAAAGATACATTTTTTTTTTTTTTTTGAAAGGACTAATTTGGTAGCCTCAGATGGCTGCAACAACCTTACCGGACAAATCGGCGAGCGCAGAGGGCTCTCAGCCGGGTAATATTTAGGTAACAACGCCTGAGGGCACGGGGTACGAACCTCGGCTCAGGGCGTTACCAGGGGAGGGGGAGGACTTTGTACGAGTTACGACTAATTGGGGAGTTACGACTAATTGGGGTCAAAGATACAAAGATGAATATTTACGTAGCGGTCACTCGTTCTACAATCTGCATGGAAATAATCAAAATTGTTTTTGTTTGTTTTTTTTGTGTACTGTAAAAATGTAAGTGTATTTATTTCCTTTTGGGTATATTTTTTCATTAAAATCATAATTAAATAATATTTTCTTTAGCCGTCCTATTTGTTCAAAAATCGTCCTTTTTCCGACAGCGGGTCGTCCGAAACTCGGTGAAGGCACTGGCAACACTGGATCAGAACGGCGCGAGCGTCCGTGGAGGTAGGACCTATGTCACTTTTTTCCGCGCCACCATGTAGGCACACAGAACGCGTGAACTCAATATAACAAGAAATTATACTGCTACCGTACCGTATTTGATACTGTGACATTTTATTTTTGAATTTTTTTCAAGAACGTAATTTGTCCAATAAAAAATTTGCTTGTTATTTTTGTTTTCATCAGTAATTATACATTGTTTAATGTACAATGGAAAGTAAATATTCCACCTTCATCATCAGACCCTGGAACCACTGGAACTCCCTGATAGAAACTGCTAAGATAGTCGTGTTTGGGCTTGTTATACATGATAATGAGGGTCTGATGATGGAGCCGGAATATTACCACTGGTACTTCCTGATGGAAACTGCTAACGTAGTCGAGTTTGGCCTTGTTCGTTTTGTTTTCATGAGTACTTTACATTATACATGATCACGAGGGTCTTTTAGTGAAGCTGGAAGACTGTCACTGGAACTCCCTGATAGGAACTGCTAAGATAGTCGAGTTTGGGCTTGTTCGTTTTGTTTTCATTAATACTTTCCGCATACATACATGATGACGAGTGTAAAAATTCATTCGCTTACTGAATCTAGAGGAAGCGTTAAATTAAATTTCAAAAAAAAATCCTTAGTGGATTCTTTTTTTTTGTATCGACGGCAAATATTTTGCTCTTTACTTTGTAGTGGCAAATATAAAATGTAGTAGCAAAGGTAAATATAAAATTTTAAAACACATATCCGTAAGAAGTTTCATCTTTCTAGCACTAACCATTTGGAAGGTAAGCCAAGGACGGACGGACGGACGGACAGACATGACGAAACTATAAGGGTTCCAGACGTGAACTACGCAACCCTAAAAAACCGAAGTCACGCACTTCGAATATAAATTAACAAAACATAATATAATTGATAAGAAATTAATTATTCAAAGCAAGTATCAAGAAATAGTGAGTGTCGCTCTCTGTAGCTCTTGTTATGTTGCGCTGGTTTTTACCTAAACTTGGATAGCGTGTTAATGTGTACTGGCTCTTAACAGATTGGAGCATAAACCTTTGTTTAGTATAGCTTCTCTATACGTAATAATATACATGATTCCATTCCACTAAATAAACGAAACCGAACGACGATTGGATTACGATATAGATTGTAATCGTTGAAACAAGTCTAATCCAATCAAATGTGCCAAAAAAATGTAATTCTTACCAAAATTGCATTATAACTGCCGCTTTGAAATCATAGCCATAAAAAACGTAAAAATAATACCAATTTACATAAATAAAAAAATATTGATGACCTTATTAGATCGCAGCGTAACTTTGCCACCACATCTAGCGCAGCACCTCACGCGGCAGTAGTGACACGAGTGGCCCACGCCGTCCGCGAATTTGGTCTTGAGGCAAATGTGGCAAGTGGCTGCTAACTCGACACCAGCTGCTCGTTGCATTTCATTTCTGGTACGTATTGTTTGTTCCAGCACAGCAACCTCGTCTTGCTTTCGTCTGTCAATACAAAGTAACCGTTATTGGCGAAAAAATAAGCAGATTTAATCAAACATTAATCCGTTGGCTTGCAGTCGCAGGTGGGACGCTTGTCTTATAGTGTTACCAACTTAGTGGATTTTCCACTAAAACTGGTGGTTTCGACCCCCATTTTAGTGGCGAAATATAATAATTTATAGTTGTTTTTGTTATTGAATAATTTTTATGTTCTTCATCTTGACTATTAATATTGGACGCTCATACGTAAACTGGATTATTATAGAGTTAAGGGTGCAGCACTTGATCTGATGATATCCTATCTTGGGAATAGAACTCAAAGTGTTGATGTTAATAGAGTTAAATCATCTGGTTCTCCTGTGCATATGGGTGTGCCGCAAGGATCTATTTTAGGTCCTTTCCTATTTTTAATTTATATAAATGACCTTCCTTTTTATGTTAAAAATACCTGTGGAATTGTACTGTTTGCTGATGATACCTCACTTACCTTCCGAACCGTGCATTAGAGTCTGACTATTCATAAGTGCCTGTGAAGGTCTATTTGAATAAAATAATATTTCATTTCATTTCATTTGTATGTTGATTTACTGATTTTAAATATTTTAATACGTAATAATAAAGAAACATTTTTACTAATATAAGTACCTAGGTACTGTTTTCTTTCGTAAAAACCAAACATTTGTTTACTGGAAATTGTTGGAGTAGGGCCGATTTTTGTTAGTGGTTTTCTGATGTAACAAAAAGCAAATCAATATTTTTTTATCTTAGACAATTTTAAGACCTTCTGTTTTTTTTTTTAGCAACCTGTATAATTAAATTCAACGAAACAATTCAATGAAAACGGCGGAAGGAGCGAACGTTGAAAATATGGTTGGAGGGCGCACTGTAGTAAACCCTACCTCATAAGGTAACAACATGGGACTAGTTTCTGGTGGTGTACAGTAAAAAAATACTCTTAAAAAAACAGGGTTGCGTGGGCGCAACCTGGAGGGTTTTGTGGAATGGGTAGTTAAGAGTTTGATTGTTTTTTTGGCGCATTTTACCTCATCGAGTAACAACTTGAGACCTAGCCCATTCGATAGAAGTCATCGAAAAACGTATAAAAAAAGTTGGTTACCTCCTCCTATCCTGGCTCTTTCTGAAATCGGCCAGATTTTAGGGTGCTGAAAAATGACCGATTTTACCTCATCGAGTAACAAGATGCCAGTAATGCCATTCGATAGCTTAGATAAGCCCGATGATATAAATATAAGGTTGCGTGGCCTCAGTCAGTGGAGGATTTCCTAGTCGGCCAGGTTTTATGTCGGATTTACTAAGGCAAAATATATGGAAATCTTCAAGAAAACAATCAATTTAACATCATTTCAATGATTTCACTTTACGACGATGCTTTTGATACATATTTGAGTTCATACAAAATCGGTCAAGTGTGTGTCGGACCACGCATCCCATAAAATTTCATATTTTACAGATTTTTTAATGCTTTAAAATGCGCAACCGTACCTCTTCGAGTAACGAGATATTAATAATGCCATCCGATAGCTTAGATAACCCCGATTATAAAAATAACGTTGTCTGCCCTCACCCTGAAGGATTTCCTAGTCGGCCAGGTTTTATGTCGGATTTACTAAGGCAAATTATATGAAAGAAATGCAATTAATTTAACATTATTTTCATGGTTTTACTTAATGACGATTGTTTTGATGTTTATTTGAGTTTATAGAAATGCCGTCAAGTGTGAGTCACACCATGCATCGCAAGTTTTCATTGCAGATTGGTTACCCAAAATAGTTTCAATCTAGAGTTCTTATCCCAATTTATCTTATTATGGTAGGTATACACGGCCACAGATCAAGCTACACATTTTTGTTGCAAAATAGCGCCTATTACAACCGCATAAGGTGCCGCAGTGTGTATCTTGACCTGTGGCCTTGTATACATTATATACATTGAAACTATTTTTCATCCAACCTGTGATGGACTTGCACATAAGTAATCAAGTTAAATTAAGCTGTATTATTATTAAAATAATATACTTATAGTTTGTGTTAATTCATTCAACTATTGTGATGAAGTCGAAGTAGGATAATCCTTTTATTTTGATTTTCTTCAATAGCCACATCCAAGTTGAATGATTTTTCATGTTTATTCTGAATAAAACTAAATACAACTTTAAATATTATTAAATTTACAACGTTTAATTTTAGATGACAACCGTCACATGCAATCCTTCCAAAATCTTCGAAATATTGTAGATTGTAGAGTTTTCGACCAAGCATAGCATAGAGTCCCCATTATGGCTTACAAATTTGTCCAGTGAGGTTGAAGCAGCCATCAGAGGCTATCAACTTTAGCCGTTCCAAAAAAAAGGCTTACAAACGTTTATATTTTACATATTATATCTTCTGACTGACTTATTTATTAACGGAGAGCCTAAACCACTGGGGCTATAAACTTGCGGTTTTATTCGTAAAAAAGTTACCAAACGTTGTTTAGTTAAAATTCCGTAGTCTTTCTCTGACAAGTGACGTATGGTGATCGAAAGAGTGAGAGGGAGGACACTATAACACTGATTCAGTTAAACAGCGTTTATTAATAAGATAGCTAAAGTTTATGTCCCCATTGACTATGAACTTGAAGTTTGGTGAAATGTTTTTTATACCTAATGTCACCACAGTATGATAGATTAATTTCCTATCAAAATGTATGAGATTTTTTATTTTCAATTTGTGACTTTTCTCAAAGGGTCCTAACATGGACCCTTAGAGCCTTTTGTTTCTTCTCGGAGATAATCAATCCTAATAATTTATATTAGCTTAATAAAGCTAATATAAATTATTTTGAAAATTCACCGATTTCTCGCTGACTGTAATTTATTTTTAAATTCTGTAAATGCCGATAGCAATAACTTAAAAAAAATCGGACAAGTGCGAGTCTGACTCACGCATCGAGGGTTCCATAATTTCCTATGTTACTTTAAATATATAGGTTTTCCTGTAATTAATAGGTAAAGAACTATTTTCTGTATTTTTTTCAAAATTTTTGGTCCAGTAGTTTCAGAGATAGTAAGTTTAATATTATTAAAAATATTTTTATTATATGATCTAACAAAAAAAATATGCTTTTCGCAATTTATTATTATTATATTTATTATTATTATTTTCTGCTTAGTCTAAAATTGCCACCCTGTATAAAGAAGATATAGCTATAGACCGGGTCGGTTGAATACTATATAGAATAACGCGTGTCTACTAGTTTTAAGCAAGCTGTTCATTAGTACATATATCAAATCAAATCAAAAACTGATTTATTCAGTTTAGGCCCTGGAAAGGCAATTATGAACGTCGATAGTCATCACAATCATTACTACCTCTACCATTGGTTCGGAAACCTTACTGAACTGAAACATACTGAACGAGAAACGTTAAAATACATGCATGCTGTATTTTACATTTGATTTTGCTCAACTATACATGTCTGGTCATGAACTAACGATATTTTAGGTACTTATATTTCAACACTTTTTATGCAAAATACACGACACACTCGGGTCCAACCTCCCCCCCTCTATGTGGCAGCCATTTTATTTCTTCTTGAGATATTGTCTACGTGTTTACAAAAAAAATATCTCTCAAAGTTTTAATTTCACTGAGATAAAATAAGCTTATTCAAAGGATAACAATATTTTCTAATATTTAAAAATACGAAATGACGTTGCACTTTTTCGTAACATTAAAAAAAAACTAAAAAATGTACAAAAAATTATGCTATTCGACAAATAACTGCAAAAACAGCCCATATTACCCTTCTTTTTTCATACTTCATCGATAGATTTTGAGCTAAACTACAATACAACATTCAATTTACGGCTGTATGTCTATTACTTTAAGAATGCATGGACAAATGACGACTACAAACAGGTAAAGATTTATAATAATAATAAGGTTTGCTTTAGA
Organism: Tethea ocularis; assembly: GCA_963555595.1. Lineage (NCBI taxonomy): Eukaryota > Metazoa > Arthropoda > Insecta > Lepidoptera > Drepanidae > Tethea > Tethea ocularis. Next base: position 7,786,239 of record OY741960.1, on the reverse strand, counting down.
CTTCTTGAACAAGTTCCCCCCTATAGAATTCTTGATTAAAACTATATTGTGTGAATTAGGTTTCGGTAAAAAATATCGATACATACACTCAAATACGCATCAAAACAATTATCATAAAGTTAAACCATTGAAATAATGTACATTTAGCCTTAGTAAAACCGACATAAAACCTGGCCGAATAGGAAATTCTCTAAGCTGAGGGCAGGCGACATTATATTTTTATTATCGGAGTAATCTAACTAAACTATCGAATGGTATTATTGACATCTTGTTACTCGAAGCAACGCTAAAATAAGATAAATAAAATGCTTTGAAATAAGCAACCCGACCTGGGTTCAAAAATCTGTAAAATATGAAATTCTATGGGATGCGTGGTGTGACACACACTTGACCAATTTTGTATGAACTCAAACAAGTATCAAAACAATTGTCATTAAGTTAAACCATTGAAATAATGTTAAATTAATTGCATTTCTTTCATATATATTGCCTTAGATCCGACATAAAACCTGGCCAACTAGGAAATCCTTCAGGGTGAGGGCAGACAACGTAATATTTTTATAATCGGGGTTATCTAAGGTATCGGATGGCATTATTAATATCTCGTTACTCGAAGAGGTACGGTTGCGCATTTTAAAGCATTCAAAAATCTGTAAAATATGAAATTTTATGGGATGCGTGGTCCGACACACACTTGACCGATTTTGTATGAACTCAAATATGTATCAAAACCATCGTCGTAAAGTGAAACCATTGAAATGATGTTAAATTGATTGTTTTCTTGAAGATTTCCATATATTTTGCCTTAGTAAATCCGACATAAAACCTGGCCGACTAGGAAATCCTCCACTGACTGAGGCCACGCAACCTTATATTTATATCATCGGGCTTATCTAAGCTATCGAATGGCATTAGTGGCATCTTGTTACTCGATGAGGTAAAATCGGTCATTTTTCAGCACCCTAAAATCTGGCCGATTTCAGAAAGTGCCAGGATAGGATGAGGTAACCAACTTTTTTTATACGTTTTTCGATGACTTCTATCGAATGGGCTAGGTCTCAAGTTGTTACTCGATGAGGTAACTGCCCATTCCACAAAACCCTCCAGGTTGCGCCCACGCAACCCTGTTTTTTTAAGAGTATTTTTTTACTATACACCACCAGAAACTAGTCCCATGTTGTTACCTTATGAGGTAGGGTTTACTACAGTGCGCTCTCCAACCAATAGTTTTTCGTCACAAATCAGTGCCCAAAGGTTTTTTTTTAGATGGAAACCAATAGTTGACAAATACAATCTATACCATCCCTCTAATCAATCAATGACGTAGGTACTAAGTATATTCGCAATCATTCAATTTTTTAATATCCCAGTTCTACTTATATCTATCTATATCTTTACTAATAATAAAGCTGAAGACTTTGTTTGGTTGAACGCGCTAATCTTCGGAGTTACTGGTCCGATTTAAAAAATTATTTCACTAATAGGAAGCTACATTATCCCTGAAAGTTATAGGCTACTTTTTATCCCGGGAACGTGAGTGAAACTGCGGGGAACAGCTAGTCTATTATAATAGGCTATTTGACAGTATGAAATAGTAGTTTATGATACTGTTGCATAATAGGGGTTATTAAAATACGAGTGTGAGTTTGAATTCTTAATAGTACACAAGTTTTAATACCTAATTATGTGCAGTACCATACAGTACTTTATCTAAACTCACCTAATAATGTAATTTAGAGGTAAAAAATCGATAATATTTTGTCATAGGTTTTCATAACTCGATACCCGTATCGATTATTCGTCACATCCATTGCCGCCTCCACAATTTCAGATCCATGTTTATTTCACCTTAGTATCACTGCTATTTTTCTGTCATTTTTGGCCAAAATAAAATATGTATGCAAAAAAATCAATAAAATAAACAAACATTAATCATCATGGCGCCCAAATCCGTGTGGAGAAAAACTCCTAAGTTGAGATCTCTACCACGATCTAAGTCATGAAAACCTAAGACAAAATATTATTGTTTTTTTACCTTTAAATTACATTATTAGATAAAGTACTGTATGATACTGCACATAATCAGGTATTAAAAACTCGTGTGATACTATTAAGAACCTCGCCGGTTCTTAAACTCACACTCGTATTTTAATAACCCCTATTATGCAACAGCATCATAAACTACTGTTTTTGATTTCATAATTAGAACTTTACGATATGAGAGTAGATAAAAGCTTTAACTTATAATGTGACCTACAAAATGTAGGTCAGAAAAATAAAATGATTACGATAGGTCACAATAGGTATATTTTTCATATTCTGCAAAGTTCAATATTCATAAGTAGGTATTATTTAATCTATATACACTACATTAGTATGAAGTCCTTGAATGTTTCTGTGTATGAAAGTTTGAACACGCTATTCTCAAGAACTACCTAGTAAGATTACAAAAAAAAAAAAATTAAAAAAGTATTATGTGAAGGGTATTATTATTATATAACAGCGTGCAAACTCGGATGAACCAACTGGTTAAAATAAAATTATTGCGAGCAGAAAGCAAGTCTCATAAGGCATGAATGGTAGGAAATAAATGCATTCGAGAAAAAACAAATTGTCTACTTCATGTCATTCAGCATTTATACAGGTAGGTACTTAGTATAATTTAATTATTGTATTATTTTTCTTTATCGATGCTAGCAAATTGTCGAATTGCATATAAGGGGTGCATGCTATACTTAAATAGGTATACGAGATGGAAAATTATCTATTTTATGCATAGAGGAACATATAGTTACCTAAAATAAAAAGATGTCGTACTTATATAAATAGCTATAGTGTCACTACTGATATGATACCTACCTGCATAGTGCCTACATACGTAAGCAAAATTATAGATCGCGCAGATGGAAAACTATTTACGTCAATACATACTAATGATAGACTCTCATAACTTGCAAGTTGATCTCGCACTACGCCTAGACTGCCTAGAGGGTAGACAACGATAATGATAGTTTATAATGATGTCTCAAAGCAATCTAATAAACCTAGTGAATACAAATGAAACGTTCACAGCACTTCACTTATAAATATCGGTATACGGCAAAACGGATAATGGCGACACAGGACTTAGCGGGGTTGCGGGACGTGGGGAAGGCGTAGGGCACACGGCACACCTCATGATCTCGTGTTCGCGTTGCTCCTCTTGCTTCTGGCGCATCATGACACCCTCGATGATCGCGCGCTCCTCGGGGGTGAGGTGCGAGAGGTCCGGCATGTCTGCCATGGCGTGCGGCGGCGAGCCGCGTGCGGTGCGCGGGCCCGCCGCGTGCTGCGGTGCTGTGCCCGCGGCGACGCTTTGCGCGCCACTCCGCCCGGCGGTTTATTTAATAATGCCGGGTGGGCCAATGGCGCGTGCCCGACCACTGACGTCAGCGCGCTTATTGATCGTTGCTCCGGGTGAGCCGCCTGTCCTACTCCTAACGCGCCGTCGCCTTAGCGCTTCTACCCTCATCATATGAATGCGTGCGCATAGCATAATATCATCTATGCATGCAAATCTTCTATAAGTGTTAAGATTATTTTGATTTAAATAAGCGCTGGTATAAAATAGTTAGTTTTTACAAATCTAGAAACTCAGACACTTATGGACACAATAGGTAGTTCGGTACGAATGGCCGATACTTAGCTAATACCTATCGTGATATTTTAAGAGCCTAGTCCTACTATTATGGATGGACTTATAAAACGTCGTGCGTTCGACAGCCATGACGCGACGCGAAAAATGCAGCATTTGCGAATGAACTTTAAAAGATAAACACCTCAAATTCCGATTTTCGAATATTTGAATAATCTAATAAAATAAAAGAATCTTCTACTATTGGAATATTACACGAATAAAATATTGTGGCTTCCTATCAGTGAAAGAAGTTTTCGAATCCGCCTGGTAGATCCAAAGATTAGCGCGTTCAAACAAACAAACAAACTCTTCAGCTTTATTAACTAAATAAATACTAATCTATATGTCGCAGTCGGATTGTATAAATCACCGTATCAAGTTACGGCTAGCCGTTTCCAAGGCCGTTTTGTATTGCGGCGGGTGTCGCAGTCGGATTGTATAAATCGCCGTATTACATTACGGCTAGCCGTTTCTGAGCCCGTTTTGTATTGCGGCGGGTCAACGATTAGCCGGATTGTCATTGCGAGAAGTTCAACGTTACAATGTAAAAATATTTTTTTAGAACAAAAAATAAATAACCGATCGCTCAATGCGCTTCGCGATCGCCATACACTTCTAACCTAAAGACGTGTCCGTGTCGTTTTTGAATGGTATTTCATAGTGCCCCGAAGGCTACACTCCAACCAATTTTATTAATCTGTCAAAGAGGTGGATAATGACCCGCTCTACGAGTATTACGGCTAGCTATATTGAATAACATACAGTGTGAGTCTTTATAATGTGCACATATCATAATGAGGGAATCTATACTTAATTTTATCGACGGAAAAAATATTTAAAAAAATCTAAATATTTTTTTTATTTTTTTATGGAATTTTTAAAAAAATTGTTCGCTACTTTGACCCCAGTGTAAACAAAACTCTGTAACTTTTAAACTAACTAATCTATCGCGATGAAACAAACTCCATAATGATTGGAAGTAATAAGGCGTCCTCATAAAATGAAAATTGTGGAAAAAAACGATCCTCAATTGAAAATAAACATGTTTTTTTTAGCATAAATCAGTTTTTTTTCATCAATTTTTACAATTATCGTAAAATTTCTCTTTAATACTCCCCCATTACCTACCTTTTTTTTTACTTTAAGTTATTCTTGATCGTATTAGCCATCTAATGGTAAAAATTCCATGTTTGTAACTCAATCCCAACATTTCTTATCTACTGTCAAAGAAAGGCTTAGCGCACGGCTACGCACTATTGTTTAGCAGGTAGATAGTCTTTTGTTTGCTATTTTTGTGTGTGTTTGTCGGGTGATGCATTAAATTTTGTGTTAAATAATAAATGGTTTTAATTTAACGCATTGTATTAATTATCATCCCAAATAAACCATCCTTAAAAGAACAATAAATGGAGCGTTCGGAGTGCCATCTTTTAACACTTGATAGAAAATGTTATGTTTGAGTTATAAACATGCAATTTTTACTATTCGGTAGCTAATACGATGAAGAATAACTTAAAGTAAAAAAAAAGGTAGGTAATGGGGGAGTCTTTTTGAGAAATTTTACGAGAATTGTAAAAATTGATGAAAAAAGACTGATTTTTGCTAAAAAAAAACATGTTTATTTTCAATTGAGGATCGTTTTTTTCCACAATTTTCATTTTATGAGGACGCCTTATTACTTCCAATCATTATGGAGTTTGTTTCATCGCGATAGATTAGTTAGTTTAAAAGTTACAGAGTTTTGTTTACACTGGGGTCAAAGTAGCGAACAATTTTTTTAAAAATTCCATAAAAAAATAAAAAAAATATTTAGATTTTTTTAAATATTTTTTCCGTCGATAAAATTAAGTATAGATTCCCTCATTTTGATATGTGCACATTATAAAGACTCACACTGTATATCGCCGAACACTTTCTGGCGGACTTTGACTCAGTTGTATTCAAAGAGTACATTTGTATGCTGTATTCAATCTGGCTAATCGTTAACCCACCGCACGCAATACAAAACGGCCCTGTAAAAAAACGAAAACGGGTAGCCGTAATGTAATACGGCAATTTATACAATCCGACTGCGAAATATACGGGAATGGGACTAATTTAATAATAAAGGTTACGTAAGTTAGTCCTACTTAGGAAGGTCGTAATTATTTGAAAATTGGTTTTGGATTTATTCTTACTAATTTATTTATTTAATCAAATAGGTATTTTAATTTGTTTTTTTAAATTTATTAGGTGCGAACTTATCTATCTATACTTTTTTTTTACTATGTACCTATTGGCCTATTTGACGTCACATAATATGTCCGATCTCTCTTATCAAATCGCATATTCCCTAATACATATTATTATCTTCAAACAAATTACGTATATAACTTCATCTGACATAGACATGTATAGTTCGGTTGTTTTCGGTATTGCTTGGATTACATCGGGCGAGTGCTGTCATGTCATCCATTGACAACCGACGCATTGCTCGCCCATATACATAATCTGTGGCCATGCTATACAATCAGAGATGTACAAAATGGTTTTAAAAAAGCATTTGAAAAACAAAATGCAAAATACTTTTCAGATTTACTATTTCAAATGCAATACCAAATAGTTTTGCGTTTTGTATTTCAAATGCTAAATGCTAAATAGGTATTTTCAAAATAAAATACCTTTTGACCAAATCTCGGATATTTTTATTTATTTTAGGTATTTATCTTATGAAATAGAGACACAATGGGTACGTTCCACTAAGCGTTCACAACGATCACGCTCACGACCGCAGTTTTTCCCGTTCCACTTGCTTGTGAGCGTTACTATGACGTAAACTCAAGTGGAATGGATTATGGAGCGTTTTGAGCGTGGAAGTAAATAACACAAACGGCGAGTTAGTAAAAAGAAAGCAAAATATTTAAGAGGTTAGGTTATAATCTGTAAGCCTTGAAAATAAACTTAATTATTGTTTATATCGATATATATTGAAAAAAAAATATATATATTTGGTCATATTTATCAACATGTACGCGTATCAATAAATTCTGGTATGTTATTAATAATAATAATACTGCCTTAAAAATAATGTAAAAAAACTAGACTAACGAAAAGAGAACCATGCTGTACGTTACGTACATTACTATGCTCTTTGGAGCCATGGTTCGTCGTTTTCGTTTGACATTGACACCAAATTGACACTAGTCAGACTGCAGACATAAGACGTGCACTTTGACCAAAGAAGAAACAAATTAAAAGCAAAAATTTCCTATAAATTGTGTATAATGAGGTTATAAGTTGATAGTTAAAATTTTAAAGAAAAAAATATTTTCTTCTATAAAGATCATTTAAATAAAAGCTTTTTAAAAAACGTTTTTTTGTGTTTAATTAATTTTTTACTTTTTAGTTATCGCTGGCTACTTATATTATAATCACCATCTTTTTTGTAACCTGCATTTTTATTCTCAGTGAACCCTTTCATTTAATACAATAGGCCCATACCTGTGTGGCAGCCATTTTGTATTTGTTATTGAGATATTCTCTACGTGTTTATAAAAAAAACATCTCTCAAAGTTATAATGAGATGAAAATAAGCTTATTCAAAGGATAAATATTGTCTATCATTTAAAAATACGAAATAACGTTGCACTTTTTCGTAACTTTAAAAAACAATTAAACTCCTAAAAAAATATCAAAACATTGTGCTATTCGACAAATTATTGTAAATTACTGCAAAAACAGCCCGTATTTACCCTTCTTTTTTAAGGGTTTTTTCGATTTGTGACATTTCTGATACCCTAACCTAACTTGGCCCTATAGAGCCTTTTGATCCTTGTCGGAGACAGGATTGAGTAAGCTAATAAATATTAATATTTTGAAAAATCGCCGCTTTCTCGCTGACTGTATATTTTTTTCAATATCTGTAAATGCCGACAGCAATAACTCAAAAAATAAGGGATAGTCTCACTAAGACCATAATCGGGTGGCTTCAACCCTTAAGGTAGCTGCCCTTACAGTTACTGACCCGTCTCAAATCTCCATTCTGTATAGTACTTAGTACACTGTATATACTGTAGATAGATTGAGAGCAGTATGGTAGGTACAGTTCACAATGTATCGACGGTTTACAATCTCGCGAGATGGATTGTAAATTACTGGTGTTCGCAATCATACGGTGGCATATACATACAATGACCTAGTTGGATGCAAAATTTTAACTTTCTTCTGTCAACAGTAATCTGGAAGTGGGTTAGATTCTGTATCTGAGTTTATCAGATATCAAAATTATCAACAGAAATACTTCTAAGGTCGTTACGTCCAGGTCACTTTTATTTAGTTTATTATCACATTTTTTATAGCTACAAATAAAAAAAATCTTTTAGTCGCAATCTAAAGGCGGATCTTCACAATCCCCCGGCAGATGATTCACTTTGTCGTTATGAAAAAGCGTCTTGACTCCATCTTTCCATGGGTACCTCTTTGTGCGTATCCGCATATACTCATAATTTCGACAATATCCTTTTGGTGGATGTGCGTGTCCGAACGCATGAAAAGCTTGCAGTATAATTAAAGGTAGAAAGACAAAGTAAAATAGGTTTCTGTATTTCTTCCATGAGTCTTTGCCGTGATGAAAGCGTGGGACACATGGATTGGGAGGGATGGGTCCAGGGCGGCAGCTCGCTGGAGGTGTTGGTTTCCGTCCGCCGCCAGGAACCTGCGGTGGACACCCGCATTGCCCATAAGGTTGCCTCGGTGGAGCACATAAACTATAAGACCTGACCCCATCCACGTTCATAAGAAACTTTCGTGACACAGTGAGTCTACTTACTGCAACACACATTTTTAATTTTGATTATGTAGTATGTAGATATAGTTTTTTAATTATATTATTTAATAATTATTTTTTTTAGTTACTTATTATTTTATTTAACTAAAATTTTTGTGCCTGATGCATTCACATTTTTAAAGGTTGTCTAAATCATAAATTTATTTGGACTGAATTTTGACATTATGGCTTTCAGAGATTATTCTATCATATATAGGTAATGAATATCAGCCAGTTATATCACTAAGATAAGTACCTATGTCATGAAAGCTCAATGAAGAAATGTGTACATTCAGATTCAGTAGATATAGTTGCAATTTCCATCGGTAAAAACGTTTTTTTTAATGAACTGGTTGACTTATTCCATTTGGAAGACCCAGAATACCCCATTGAATCATTGGGATGTATCTACATAGTATATATATTTTTTATAAATAGAACCACCTTCAAAAACATTCAAAAGCTTAAAATAACTTGGATGTAAGGTGGGGGACCATGAAAGGCCATGCTCCTTCGAAGGCCAATTTATTAAAATGTCGCAGTTATTGCCATGTGATGAAAAATCCCTCCTAACCAAACTCCTAACGTTAAGTAACCGTAAGGAAGAGTTATGACACAATAAGAAAATATTATGGCTGTTTTGATTTTATACACAGTACACGTGAGGGAGCCTGTAATTTTATGTTGGCAATACCAACACAAAACTAAGTTGGCACTGAAGAAACCGACATTCGATGCGAAACAAAAAATGGTAGCGCTCTGTCTCGTTACTTGTAGTGTATCTTAAGGGGGAGGCTTCGGTTGGAGCGCGAAATTCAAATTTTATCACGTTTTTTGTAAATTGCAGCTCAGTTATAGGTCGTAAGTTATCAATATGTTATTAGCGAGAAGAATGGTAGTATATTTACTGATTAATAACAAAATAAATTGGAGAAATATGATGATGATTTTTTTTGTTATTGTTTTTGTTTTGTTGAAGTCATTCACCGCTGTTTTACGGTCGCTACATGATGGCACCGCTTTTGGAGGAAACCTTACCTTTACCTTTAGTTGTTTACTACCGCTAGCGTCCCTAGTGTGCCACGACAGATTAATCAATCACGACAGATAAATAAGTATTCATCTCTACTCCAAATTCGGTTGTTTTTTTTTCTTAATCGAAATTCTCAGCAGTAAACGCAAAACAACGCAAACATATTGGAAACATTTAAAATTAGTTTTGTTTCAGGTAGTTAAAGTCAAGATTTTTAGTCTGTGTTTGACACATTATTATTCGGACCTAATCTGTGGAACTCATGTGGAACTCGATCTACTAAGGCTGCATTCCGAATGATGATGATATCGATAATTATCGATGTGAGTGCGCTAAAATGCTTACCGAATCACTTTTAGCGCGATAACGAAGCCTCGCGAAACGTCATCGGTGACGTCATTACATGCGCCATATTGCGATTACGACGACCATGGTCCAAACGTTATCGCCGTGAGGGTGGCTGTCAAAAGTGACACTTATGTTGTGTTTTTGTTTTGACAAAGGTTTTTATGTGAGAATAACAAATAAAAATACACTGTGTTCAAGTTAGGGAGTCTAATTATTGAAGTTATGGAGTACCAACGCGTTGATCATCAATTTTTTAATCCCTTTTTCGAATGTTTTAGTTCTAAATACTGTCAGCGCGTTCACAAGCGTTCCGAATCATTGACAGTATACAGCTCTTATAGATGTGATATTCGTATCGGAACGCAAATTATCGATGTGAGCGCTAAGATCGATTATGGCATGTTTCGGAATGTACCCTAAGTAGTGACTAGTGAGTGACACAACGTCAAGCTAAGATTAATTACGAATAAAACTCTAATACATTGTTATAGAGACTAAAATCACTTGAGATATTTTTTTATGCATTTAGTGTTCCACCGATTTATTTGTATAACCGATCGATACCATCACAGAGTACTCTGTTATATATTTGAAAGATACCATGTGGATACCATAGCGTGCTTCTATCTATCGAAATTAGTGATGTGCCGAGTCGGCTATTTTTGGTATTCGAATATTTTGGTATTCATTAAAAAAATAATCGAATTAGAATTCGAGTCTGAAGACTCGGACAGGTATTCGAGTACTGGCACGAGTATTCGAATACTTCAGTGGAATCGAGTACTTTTTGAATCGAATTTTGTAGTTTGCTTTTGACGACAAATTCTAATATTTCATCACAAATCGTGTATGAACGATAGTATATGTAAATAATAACAGCAGATTATTGTATAATCAGTAAAATCATAATACAGTGTGAGTCTTTATAATGTGCACATATCAAAATGAGGGAATCTATACTTAATTTTATCGACGGAAAAAATATTTAAAAAAATCTAAATATTTTTTTCATTTTTTTATGGAATTTTTAAAAAAATTGTTCGCTACTTTGACCCCAGTGTAAACAAAACTCTGTAACTTTTAAACTAACTAATCTATCGCGATGAAACAAACTCCATAATGATTGGAAGTAATAAGGCGTCCTCATAAAATGAAAATTGTGGAAAAAAACGATCCTCAATTGAAAATAAACATGTTTTTTTTAGCATAAATCAGTTTTTTTCATCAATTTTTACAATTATCGTAAAATTTCTCTTTAATACTCCCCCATTACCTACCTTTTTTTTTACTTTAAGTTATTCTTGATCGTATTAGCCATCTAATGGTAAAAATTCCATGTTTGTAACTCAATCCCAACATTTCTTATCTACTGTCAAAGAAAGGCTTAGCGCACGGCTACGCACTATTGTTTAGCAGGTAGATAGTCTTTTGTTTGCTATTTTTGTGTGTGTTTGTCGGGTGATGCATTAAATTTTGTGTTAAATAATAAATGGTTTTAATTTAACGCATTGTATTAATTATCATCCCAAATAAACCATCCTTAAAAGAACAATAAATGGAGCGTTCGGAGTGCCATCTTTTAACACTTGATAGAAAATGTTATGTTTGAGTTATAAACATGCAATTTTTACTATTCGGTAGCTAATACGATGAAGAATAACTTAAAGTAAAAAAAAGGTAGGTAATGGGGAGTCTTTTTGAGAAATTTTACGAGAATTGTAAAAATTGATGAAAAAAGACTGATTTTTGCTAAAAAAAACATGTTTATTTTCAATTGAGGATCGTTTTTTTCCACAATTTTCATTTTATGAGGACGCCTTATTACTTCCAATCATTATGGAGTTTGTTTCATCGCGATAGATTAGTTAGTTTAAAAGTTACAGAGTTTTGTTTACACTGGGGTCAAAGTAGCGAACAATTTTTTTAAAAATTCCATAAAAAAATAAAAAAAATATTTAGATTTTTTTAAATATTTTTTCCGTCGATAAAATTAAGTATAGATTCCCTCATTTTGATATGTGCACATTATAAAGACTCACACTGTATAATCATCCTTTGGTAATTATGTATGTCATGGCATATTAAAGCTAGATAACAACTATCAACTATAACAATGATCATTGAAATTTTTAACTTTTTATTACGGATATCAAATAAGTTATATAGTTCTAAAAGCACGATTTACTCGCTTTAATAAGATTATCATACATATTTTTATAAGACTACTAAAGTTATTGAAACTAAAAAAAAAATTGAAATTATTTATTATCGAATACCGTAAGTACTCGAAACCTGTATTCGAGTATTGTGGATCCGAATACATTATTTTATATACTCGAGTACGTGAGTACCTGCTACCTGCTAGGTATTCGAGTCAGTCTGACTCGGTACATCTCTAATCGAAATACCTACCTGGAAATAAGTACATTTAGACTTTTTGGCGGGAACTTGCGAAGTGATGTTGCGTTTTCGTTTTATTTACATAAAATCGTGTATTTTGAGTTTTATTGAATATTATCGGTGGTATTTTGTCCAATAAAGATCAATACAAGTGCACCAGTGAAGTGAAATGAAATGATTACGTGTATAATGGCTTTTCAAGTTGTCTCAAGAAGTCCATGAAAAGTTTTAGTAGAACGGCTACCATTGTACTAAAAACTAAGTAAACTGACAAACTGACTGACTATGACTCGACGATGATTTAACATGACTTGAACTTTGAAACTTGACGATTGACGAGAATTTAATACAGGAAGAATACAAAAATACCTACAGTGCTAACTTGACACTGGCAAAATACACGAAGAGTGATGCCAAAATTAAAAAAAAAAAAAAAAAAAAAAAAAAAGTACATTTATTAAAAAAAATAGAAATGATAGTTCATATCGTAATTAATTCAATTGCTGTTTTTGTACCATCGATGCGTACTTCGAGCAAAGAGAATTTAAACTTCGAGTTTACTAAGTAACTTTGTAACAACTTAGAATATGAAATACCTTGAGATAGCCCATGAAAGGCACTCATGGAGCTAATTTTTGTATGGCTGAACTGAAACAATATGCTAACAATAAGTTTTGTTCACACCGATCATCTGCCCGCACTGCCTGCCGGCTGGCTTCGTTCGCCCTGCCCGCGCCCGACCGGTAGATGATGTCATCATGATACATACAATACAAATTTAAAATCAGGTAGCTTAGCTTAGCCTACCCACCTACATAAGTACATTGATCGAGCCAGACACGTATGTACGTCATTCATTCGTTATCTGGCCTGGCACGCAGTTGCGGTGGAAATAATAGAAAAACCATTCGGAGAATTGAATGTAAATACCTAACGTGTTAGTATTTATTGCAGCTCTCTTTTATTTTCTATTACAAACCCCCGGAATATTGACGAACATGGACGCGAAAGCACTCTCTTCTGCTGTGGCAACCTTCTCTGCAAAGTTTTTAAATGTAAGTAGCTTTTTAACAACATTTTAAAAACAGTATTAATTTTATTGCCTACCTACATCATTACAAAGGTAGGTAAGTAGCTTTTTTAATTGAAGTTTGGTGTTGGAAGCAGATACAGTATACAAATATGAAGTCAGTGGTAGAAAAATTTTAACAATTATGTACAACAATTACTTTGTATTTTGTATATTTATTGTAAATATTGTTAGTTATATTCTTTAAACATGAGGACCATGTAGGTATACCATTTATTTTTATACCACATATTTTCCTATTCAAAGAAGAATTCCAATATGTACCTAACCTACCTATAATATGTATGAGACATTTTCCATACACAGACATGATAAATATAAGATGCTTAAAAGTAGGTATATTATATGCTAAAATGGTAATTTCTCTTGAATTTTAATTTTGTATTTTAGAAAATATTATGCATTTAGATTGGTAGTCATGGTGGACTTGATGTGACGCAGGCAGGTCACCTCACTAAGGAACTCCTTGATGGTTTATTTTTATATTATGCCAAAGCCATGGTTGGTAATGATGTAGCCAAAGGTGATAAGCACACAAAGCCTAAATTGGCTATCAAGTACAGCTGTTGAAACACACCAGTAGACACTTGTTGATAGATTTTTAATTTTACAGTGTTGGTACTTAGCGGTATGGATTTTATAGATATATGAAAATGTGGAGCTTATTAAATCTTTGCTTTTTAGGAACTGGACAAAGACAAGAGTGTGGTTTCTTCACCCTTATCGGCAGAGTTTGTTTTAGCTCTGTTGACTTTGGGCTGCAGTGAACCAGCTCATAATGAGCTACTGACTTCCCTTGGCATTCCTGATGATGATTCAGTATGTATATTTTTACATTACCTTATATAATTCTAGTCTTTCTACCCCCGACTCAAAAAGGAAAGAAAACATGAATAAATCTCGAATAGATTTCGGTTGTTTCTTTTATTTGAAGGCTGACAGCAGCTTTAACCTCTTAATTTGTGGGAAATGTTTGACTTAGTGGTTTTTAAGCTTTGGAAATAGATAAAAGTCTGATGGAGCTGGGATGGGACAGAGCTGGTGAACATGGGGCATGGGGCAACAAGTCAAAGCCACACTATAAGATGTAGTATGAGAAGGCAGTGACATACCTAAAGTTTTTGGCATATCTGCATAAATCTCTTTTAATATTTAACCTTTCTTATTCAAGTACGTAATTTTATATCTGAAAGATACTCGATTTTCTCCATTTTAAAATATCGTCATGACTTGTTCTATGAGAATGCATGAGGAATCGTAGAATGCAAACAAATTGAAATTTTACATCGTTACTACTCAGATTTATAAAACAATAGGCGCTATTATTGAATAATGCAGCTTTAAATTGGGGGTAGTTTAATATATAACATTCCGATCTACCCATTATCCCCAGGTACAATGGAAGGGCGGCTGCAACGTCCCACTCAGTCTCATCCCCCAGAGCGCCCCCAATTAGTCGTAACACGTACTAAGTCCTCCCCCTCCCTCGGTAACACCCTGAGGCGAGGTATCCCATTCAGGGTTGCCCTCAGGCGTGGTTACCTAAATGCCCGGTTGAGAGCCCTCTGCGCTAATGAAGCCATAACAGGCTACTAACTTTAGTCCTTTCAAAAAAAAATCCCCAGGTACATTACGTAGAAAATATCTTGATTCCTATTCCAGATTCGTTCATCATTTTCATCAGTGTCATCTAGCTTGAAGTCAATAAGAGGTGTTACATTGAACGTCGCAAACAAAGTATACATAAAGGATGGTGATTATGATCTAAAACCTGAACTTAAAAATGATGCGATTAAAGTGTTTGATGCTGAATTTGAGAAAGTCAACTTTTCCGATGGAGCTGCTGCTGCTAGCCTCATCAATAAATGGGTAAAGTTTAATAATCTGTTATGTTTAGCCTAAGTCCAATATTATAATTTGGCATCGCTTTATGTGTAATTTTATTTTATATTACAGGTGGAAAGCAAAACTAATAACAAAATTAAAGAGCTGCTTTCTTCGGACAGTGTTAATGATTTAACACGTCTTGTTCTTGTTAATGCTATCTACTTCAAGGTATGTAAATTAAATTCTATAATGGTATATATGGATCATTTTAGCCCTTTGTATAACAAAGTACTATTTATTTATATATTTATTATACTTATGTTTGAATAATAATTATGATCGTGTATGACCACTGTATTCGCGTGAGTAACGAGTTTCGTTATTTTTGTGCAGGGTAAGTGGTTGAAACAGTTCAACCCAAATGACACAATGGACCAACCCTTCCATATAAATTCTGCGAATACGGTAGATGTGCCTATGATGTACAAAGAAGATACTTATAGATATGGGGAAAGCCAAGATCTCAACGCCCAGGTATAATATTAGATTGGTTACTAATGCCACTAACATCCTACTTTAAATCTATATATAATGTGGCCTTGTTATTCTCAGATTAGCGTTTGTTTATTATTAAGATCATAATATTTATTTTCCGCGGAAAAATTCGCGGTTTGATTTAAAAAATATCCTATATGTATTGATCATAAGGTTGCAAGCTTGTCAATTTTCTTGACAATCGATTAGGACTGCTATTTTCATCTCGATCCAACTAGTAATTCCAGAGTTTCCATTATTGAAGCATATGTTGAAGTTATTGGACTCAGCTAGAGACTAGAGCTTTGGGTTCTATTCTCAGGGCAAACAACAAAGAAAAACATGTTTGAACTGGTACTCTATCTCTCAAGTTCCATCCAGGCGAATATCCAAAAATACTAAATTAATAAACATAATTATTTCAACAGGAATGAAACATTATTTTCGTATTTCTGTTAATAAAAATTATTAACATAAATAAATTATTATTATTATTTCTGTTATTTTAAAGTGATAGATAACCATGACATAACTTTCAACTATTATAACTGAAAGATAAATTAATAGTAGTAATAAAGAATCTTTATTTATTATTATTACCCACGACGGAACGGAGACGGTATATGCGTTTGGGGTGAGTTGGTTTGTGCAAATCAATGTTGCCATTTTTCTTCAAAACTACTAGTCCGATTTTAATGCAGTTTTCAGTTATGGGTTCGGGTTTGATTGGTGCATGTTCTTAGATAGGTGTTACGGTGATAACTCACCAGGAGGCGCTGCAGCAAACTTTTGTTTGTGCTAAACCTAAACTACTAGTCCGATTTTGATGCGGTTTTCAGTGATGGGTTTGTAGTTAATTAGTGAGGGTTCTTAAATAGGTGTTACGATAGTAGCTCACTAGGGGGCGCTGCATTAAATATATTCTATTGTGATAAGATATAGAAATTGAAAATTAATTTAATTATTATTTTCATTCTACGTAATGATATCGTGTTGAGTTACAAGAAAGCCCCGGACAAAGTTTATATGCAAATATTTATCCAATGTACATACTACTGTAGCAGAGGCGTATCTTCCACAGGGTCATTCGGCCGAACGCCCGGTGCGGCGCGTTATATATATGCTAATATCTATGCTCTCTAAAAAGTTAAAAATAAAAAGCAAAATTAAAAATTTTGAAAATACCCACGACGTTTAAAAAGTAATTGAAAAAGGATAAAATAACTTAAAAACCCCCGACTTAAAATAAATTTAACCTAATAAAAAACCTAAGAATATCTGTCGGGGGCTGCCATTAAATGAACTAATGAATCTTTCTTTCTTTGATGTTTTGAACACTGAACAGTGGGTCAAAAAGGCCGCTCGAACAATATTGCTACATGGTGTAATGGAGGAACCTACATTTTTTTCAGTTGCTAGAATTGCCTTACGTCGCAAATGATACAAATATGATCATCGTGCTGCCAAATGAAATTGAAGGCTTAAGCGGAGTCCTTAAAAAATTAGCTGATGGTTATGACTTATTGGGCGACATAAACAATTGCTATTCAACTAAAGTTCAAGTCACCATTCCTAAATTTAAGATTGAAACTGAAATAGATCTAGCGGAGTTGCTGCCCAAGGTAATTAATGTCCTATATATACCTAATAACTTTAAACGAGCAATTCTTGTATACATATTTATTTATTTTGTGTTTCTCGGGAACGGCTCTAACGATGTGGATTATTTGTTGTATTTACATAAGCTTTTGCTTTTAAAGCTTTTAAGCGTGTCTTTCCTGAGAACAATCGATTTTACACAAAAACAATCTCCGTACTACTACTATGCCTACTATTACAACTAGTAATTCTTGTATGTTTTTTCTATGGTGTAGGTATTCGATAAACGAAGTACTAAGTATTTTTAAGATAATATAATATTCAATGAACAATTTGTACCTACATCCTAACAAAATCACATTTCGAAACATTACTTAGATACTAAACGCATTATCTTTAAATTAGGTATCGTGTAAATAACATTTTGGTTTGGTATTTAATCATCATTGATAAATGATGACTAATATTATCGAGTTATTAAATTAATGATAAGGAATAAGTAATTGGTAAAATGGTTTGTTACTTATTCAAGCGAGAAATAAAAGGCAATTTTTTTTATAATTGGTAAAATATGGCATTTCATTATGAAAAATTTTATTTCTTTACTTTTACAGTTGGGTATTCAAGACATTTTCAGTAGACAATGCACTAGTTTGTCTGGGATATTGGACAAGCCAGAAGCGTTATATGTATCGAAGGCCGTGCAGAAAGCCTTCATCGAGGTTAACGAGGAAGGCGCCGAAGCCGCCGCCGCTACGGGTAAGTGTTTTAACAGAAGTTTAAGAGGGATGTGCCAAAAAGCCTGCGAAATTAAATATTTTTTAGGTATTTTTCAAATTGCAGCTCAGTAATAGGTCATTTAATTGTCAAAATGTGATTCGCGACACTGAGATATGGCTATAAATCTATCTATGTATTCATTATGCATTCAAAACCAATGTATGGATTTGAATAGTTTAAAAAGCATAATGTATACATACGGTAATCAATTGGCATATTAATGAGGCGCAAATCACATTTTTACAAATATACAACCTATTACTGAGCTGTAATTTGAAAAAAATCCTAAAAAATATTGAATTTCGCGGGCTTCTCGGCCGATTCACCTTAATGGCAGTACACACCGACGCGACGTTTTGGTATACCGGTGTGTCATAATTTGTAACTGTGAGGAGGCAATCGTAATATGAACAATTTTTTTTGTTTTATTTATTTTTTGATTTAAAAATGTATGTACTTGATGACAGTAAGCAAGGAAGGCAGCTGTTGGGTTTATCAGCAGATATCGACTTGAAGGTTGTTGGTCAAGCGAGTAGACATCAAAAATATATTTCTCCACCCGTAATATTGGGGCTTTATGCCTCCACCAGGCGTCGGTTGAAGCGCGAAATTCAAATTTTATCACGTTTTTTGTTATATGTTGATAATTTCTTTTGTTGTCAATCAGTAAATATACTACCATTCTTGTCGCAAATAAGATGTTGATAATTTACGACCTATAACTGAGCTGCTATTTGCAAAAAAACGTGATAAAATTTGAATTTCGTGCTCCAACTGAAGGTTTACCCTTAAGCGTTATAATTATAACCAACATTCGAATGCCCCGAGGGGTATATCGCCTAATCACTTTTTATTTCACATTTGCAAAATTTATTTGCATTATTTGACTGTCTTATGAACTAACAAGTGCCTATAAACAAATGATTGAAAAAAAAATATTTGAGTAAATCTTGATAACACCAACAGACTATATTCAAGCTGCATTATCCTTGAGTAATATCATGATAACTGTCGCCGGCGTTCGAGTCGGTGTGTACCTATTTACGCTTATACCTAGATAGCAATATATTATATTTAACCGCCTTAAAAGAATGTGCAAAACACAATAGATAAATACTACTTTAAATGTATATTGCGTGTATTGTCGTACGAAACATAGATGTGTTCGGTGTGCTGACAAAGAAATACCATAAACTTTTTGCTTGGTTGTGAGTGGGTAGTCTTGGTGTTAGGTTGGGATCTTTATTCGTGGTACTTATTGGTTACTCTAGCTTTATATTGTTTGTGGACCTGGATCTAATTGTCACCATCTTTTGTTTGATATAACAATCGAATCGAATTTTATTTATTTAGAGCCGGTTGCTCGTACATGTTAGTTAAAGTTACTAGTCAAAGTTAACTTAACTATTACCGTAGAATCACTTTGTCGATGACCGATCTCCCTCGGTCGGTTATAGTTACGGTTAAAATGTTAGTTAAAGTGACAAAGTTAACTATAACCATAATCTAACTATAACCTTACTATGACCACGCTTTATCCAGTAAGGCGGCGCTGACATATAAAAAAAAGGAAAATCTAGGAAAGTCGTGAAAGGCAACTCTTTTGCAGGCGAATCTTGGCCTTATTGACTTTAAAAACGTTATTATTATAATTCTTATATTTTCCTGTCAAGGTTATTTAAATAACATTTAAAAATAATAAAATAATAAAAGCGTAACGGACATATAAAGCCATATGCCAACAAAATTGTTGGGCCAAATACGCGCTTGAAATAGATTGCTAATTCTCTTTATGAATGATAATAAACAGGAGGCCAATTCTCACGCTGTAGAGATGATCTCTAATTCGAGATATGTCAAAACAAGATGGCGAATCTCTAATAAAATCAAGTTTTCGTATTCTCGGGATGTCACGCAAGAGAAATGTCGAATCCCTTTCGTTCGAGATGCAACGGATGGTCCGGAGCAGTAGAGATTTCGATGTCGAATGACAAATTGGATAAAACGATACTGACTTCAAATTTTATTTGTCATTGTTATCAAGAACGTAAATGTATAAAATATATTTCAATTTTAATAATAAAATTTGTAACTATAGAACTCCGATTAGATTAAATTATCATTATTTTGTGTTAAAATATAATGGTAAATAATTTCCGAAAAAGTGCCCTATATTCTCCATAATAATATTATTATTATAGTCTATCTACGTGCAAAATATTAATTTTTTATATTTTTATTTTAGAATTTAAATATAAGATATAGCGCCATCTATTGAGAATGTGTCAAACCTTTAGATCGGCGCAACATAATTTCATTTCACGCGAGTAAACTTTTCTCTTAGTCGCATACTTGTAAAGTTATTTTTTTAAACTTTTGTAGTTTTGGTACACTATTGATTGATGAATTAAGTATTTGAAGTAATATATGTTATTTTTATACTATGTTCATATTTTTAAACTTTATAAATCGGTAGTTACTACGTTTCTCGATTATACGTTACCATAATCGATAAAACGGAACGTGTTATTTTGATGTCTACAGCTAAGTCGAAGGAAATAATCTCTATTGTAACTGAGAATGCAGTTTTTTGATTCAGTAGACATTTTGGTGAGATTTTTCATAGACATTCATGATTAGAGATAATCTCTGATTAGAGATGATCTCTACCCGCGCGAGAATTGGGCTCCTGTTCTGTTGTAAAAAAAGGTGATTCATACATTTTCATTGGTTATAATGATATTTTATGGGATTCGTAAAAAAATTAAAAACAGGAATCATTATAGGATCACTTCGTTGTCTGTCAGTCTGTCTGTCTGACTGCGTCAAGACCTTTTTTCTCAGGAACGCGTGAAGGTATCAAGTTAAATTAATATCAAATACTAAGGTCTACGATCCATTGGTGTTATAAAAAAAATAATTAAGTCAACGCAATAAAAAAAATACGGCGATATTATACCGAAAACATTTGGTATAATTACACTGTATTGCGTTGACCTTATACCAAATCATGAAATTTGGCACGAAACATGGTCTCATTCAGCAATATTTGTTTACGATTACAAATGTAGGTACATATTATGCAGTCTGAGAATTGATCGTGACATATTGATGAATGGGCAGGGAGAATATTTTCTCAATTATAATGTTAAGTTTATCCATCAATACTGAATTCTCAGTGCGTTAGTCAGACTCACACTTGTTCGGTTTTATCTATTCAAATTATTGACAAATGAATAATTTGAATAGGTAAATCCGAACAAATCAAGTCATCCTGTAGCAACACGTCATCATTTATTTTTTCCCTGAGTACAATTTACCTATAGTACATAACAATGCTTTTTACATAGTGGTGTCGCAGGTGTTGAGCGCCCGTGGTTTATATGTTCAGGGTCAACCGGCCCATGCTCTGGTGCATCATGACGAAAGGACAAATAGCTTTTGTGGCGGTATACCTTCCACCTGTGGCGTCCAAAACCTTCTAGACAAGCGATGATGATAGTTGTGCATGATGTCCTAAAAAATTAATGCTGCTGTATATTAAATCGTAAATCTATACTTGCCCTTAAAAGCAAGGTTAGATTATACACTGCGGCTATCATCCCCATTATGACGTATGGTAGTACACAGTGTAACTATATTCTCCCTACAATGTGGAATCGCGTTTGATGTCGGGTGATGCCCCGACCCGTGTAAGTACTTACGCTGTCACACGCAGACGTCCCAGGAGTATTACAAAACGGAAATAAAATAAACGTTTAATTTAAACCTAATATACAGGGTGGAAATTTGAGACAGGTCAGTAAGGGCCTTAAGGGTTGAAGCCACGCGAATATGGTCTTAGGAGACCATCCCTTATTTTTCGAGTTATTGCTATCGGCATTTACAGATTTTGAAAAAAATGTACAGTCAGCGAGAAATCTTTTTTATTAGCTTAATCAATCCTGTCTCCAGTATTTTGTCGAAATAAGGAACTTTCCTATACGTGCTACAATTCATTTTCCTAAGAAAATGTATGGGGATCGTTTTTTCGATTTGTGACATTTCTGATACCCTAACCTAACTTGGCCCCATAGAACCTTTTGATCCTTGTCGGAGACAGGATTGATTAAGTAAATAAAAATTATTTTCAAAAATCGCCGATTTCTCGCTGACCGTACATTCTTTTCACAATCTGTCGATAGCAATAACTAAAAAAATAAGAGATTGTCTCCTAAGACCATATTTGCGTGCCTTCAACACTTAAGGCAGCTGCCCTTACTGATCCGTCTCAAATTTCCACCCTGTATATGTTAAATTATATTACATCTATACTAATAAAAAGCTAAGGAGTTTATTTTTTCTTCAGAGTTACTCGGGTCCGATTTGAAAAATTCTTTCACTAATAAAAACTGCAAACTAAGCGTGTTTGAAGGCAGCGGTCTGCGCCGCCCCGTTTCCCCGCTAGAACCCCGCCGCCGTTGCTTCGCGCAAATACGTATGCGATACCGAACTGTAGGATAGTTAAGCTTTGCTAGTACTGTGTTCGCACATGCAGCTCCTGCACGGATTCATAGTGTTCAGGTTATATCAATGGGATCGCTTCCAATATTTCGGGGCACTTATTCTGGTCCTTAGAAGGTAAATACTTATAAAGTCCCTCGTACTGTGCTGTGAATCCTAACGATGGTTACATTAGCGAAAGCTCTAGCAAATTTTACGATTCGATTCGAACTCACTCAATGATAACTCAGTAGGTAGTCCTACTGAGTTATCATGGCCAATAAAGGCTAGGCAAACATATTTAGGCATTTTAAATAAATAACTTTAAAATGTTTTGTACCTTATCTGTATATAATATGTTATCGTTTCTGAATAATCGCGACTGCTTTGTTCGTATTTCTGTGCGACAGCGTCCTTGGTGCGCAGGTGTCGAGCAGCGCCTGTGACCCGCATATTCAGGGTCAACCGGCCCGCTCTCTGGTGCATCATGACGAAAGGACAAATGGCTTTTGTGGCGGTATACCGTCCACCGGTGGTGTCCAAAACCTTCGAGACACGCGATGAACTCTAGTAGTACATATCCATTATGAAATAAGACAAAGGTTTACATATAAGTTGATGTTATAATTAATCGAGAGATCTGAAAAATTAATATATTACCCCTCTAAAAAAATGAGGATACCCGTAATGGTAGTCTCATTTCATTAATTTTAGTGCTTTTTAGTGTGAGTGATTTTACTGTTGCGTGGGTTGCGTAATCAGTATACATAGTGGCAAACTGATATAACCTATAAGCTTGTGGCGTACGCTAATGGGCAACGCTGCGATGGTAGTACTCGTAGCCGTGGGTGTGATGTGCTATAGCCATGTTTGTGATGCGCGCAGGCATGGTGATGATGATGAGGTGCGCTCGGCCGCCATCTCCTCGTTTCCGCGCTGACCGACCGTTCCTCTACCTGCTTGCCGACGCCAACCGGACCGTGCTCTTCGCTGGCATCTACCGCGCCACTCGTTAAACCACTCTCCCATTCATCTTCACAAACATTATTGACATCAAGATGTTTGATTGTAACTTACGAGTTAGTCAACTGGCTTTTGTCCACTCATAATTACTCGAATTTGTTGTCTATATATATTCCAAGTATTCCTAGATACCCCGTTGAAGTTGTCCCGTCACGGGTAAATTTTTCTCCCAGAAGTTCCGTCCCGAGATGACAAACAGACACGATTTGTGATTTTTATTTTAACTACATAGGAACAAGAATATTTTACATGGGTATCTAAGTTGTTTGTTACAAATAGGTAAGCATATCCGAATGGCTTCGGTAGTATTAGATGTCATGGGACTTCTGGGAGAAAAATTCCCAACAGACCCGTAACAGGATGTTTTACCGGTGTACCTGGGAATACTCCTTATATTCTATTTGAATGTGCATTCAAAATTTAAAAATAAAGAACATAATATTAGAGCTTAAATCAATCAGTAGAGTTATCAATTTCTGTCAATTCAACCTCAAGTTTTAATCTGAGTGTTACTACTACTTTCAATGTTCGTTGCATTTATTGTATATGATTACTTACAATTAAGTATTATTAGTACATATTTGATACTTATAGCTCAGTGTTACACTATACTAAAAAATACTACTTACACAATAATAATTTAAGAACACAATATTAATTATGTACCTAAAGACCTAAACCAAACAATCAATGTTTGTTAATAAGTTTTTGAAATCACAAATCTATTTTACTTACAATAAATAAAATTATGTATTCTTGTTGAATTAAATATTTAACCTTAAAAAATGACTTTTATTCATTGACTAATACTTGCTCGCGTTCCACGATAGGTATCCTTTCTCTCTTAGTTTTCATATTGTATAACGTAAATCTTTCGATTTCAACTTTGCGTTCATTTTATGTATACTAATAATAAAGCTGAAGTGTTTGTTATAACGAGCTAATCTCCGAAAATACTGATCCGATTTGAAAAATTCTTTCACTAATAGGAAGCTACATTATGCCCGAATGTTATAGGCTTTATAAATATAATGTTATAGTTACGATTGCAATAAATAAATATAACATTGAAGTATGTGGTTGCTGTATGCTGGCAGTATGTAATAACGTCGCTTGCTTGTTCATGTGGACCGTTCGTATTTTGGTATGCAGATGGTAATGGTACTGGTATTATGAAAGTAAGTTACAATATTTTTGATTTTATTACAGCAATGGGCATTGCATTCTGTTCGGCTATGTTAAATCCACCTCCGGTGCCACGCTTCACCGCCGATCATCCGTTCCTGGCCGTTATACTCGTCAATGGAATGCCCTTCTTCATGGCGATACATTCCGGCAATCAAGAATAAAAAATAATGAACAGCAGACGATCGATTCCGCCAGGACGTCCACGTGCATATTATATTTATTATTGTTGTTGCTATCTCAATTACTCGCGAAGGAACCGCGTGCGGCTGGTTGGTTGTGTCTGCAAGAGATTTTATGCATTTATTTTTGTATCGCAGTCTATGTTTAACTTCTTTATTTGGGAAATTCAATATGTTTACTAAACCACTGGCCAGTAAGCATAGAAAAAAAAACATTTAAAAGCTGACAAAATGAGTCTATTTAGATCAAAATTTTCTAGTTTTTAATCTTTGTATAATTTTGAAACTTGATATGTTATCGGGAATTTGACTTTCTACAGGTTGCGTACGTCATGTTATTGAGCTTTAAACTACCTACCCAAGTTATCTATTCGTATTTATAGCAATCTGTTTTAGTATCGTAATTGGTATTAAAACCCCATGATAAATACCCCATGGTATTTATCGTATCGGATGGGAGATAAGTAAATAGTACCCAGCCCTATCAATGTAGGTAAGTATAATATCGAAGCTCATCTAAAAGCATCAAAAATTCAATGCATTTACGAGTAATATTTATGTAGTTTACTAATTTAATCCTTAATTATGTTTTGTTTATTATATTTTATGTGAAATATTCATAGTGTGTTTTTCCCTTATTGTCCTACTAGCTGTCCCCCGCGGTTTCACCCGCGTTCCCGAGGTTCATGATTTCCCGGGATAAAAAGTAGCCTATGTTCTTCTCCATAACATATACCTACTACCTGCGTGCCAAATTTCATCGCGATCGGTTGAGAGGTTTAAGTGGGAAAGCGTAACAGACAGACAGACAGAGTTACTTTCGCATTTATAATATTAGTAGGGATTGTTCTAGTGCCAACATTGATAATAACTATCTCCAATCTCCATGGGCGTACCCACCCAGAGAGGGCAAGGGAGAGCAGCAGAACCCCCCCTGGATTTAATCATTACTTTCTTCTCATATCACCCTTCGAAGAGTTTCTTCTGCTTTTTGGGCTGTTTATACAGGCGATGAAATATATGATACTTTAGAGGTACCATACCTACATATTTAATAAATTCCTCACCTCACCAACAATTAGGGGAATAGGGTAGTTTACTGACATCAAATCAGCTACTTTTTAATAAATTTCAAAACGATAGTGTATATGGAATTTTGTATGAAATACTAACCTAATGACGTCATAGTTTCACAGCATCAAATGATCTAGTCTTAGTGGTTCTACTGGTAATTAAAAATCATAAAAAGCATTAAATGTACAACATATTTGATGTTTCCACGTGTTTTTAGATGTTTTATGCATTGGTTAGTGTTTGGTCATTTATTTTTGACACTGTAAACTAGCCTATTGAGAGTGAGACCGTAGCTCACGTCGGCGCAGGCGCAGATCGCACCCATTTGTGCAGAGTCCAGGTGCAGTATCTAAATAGGTAGGTACATTGTATAAAAAGTAGTGTATTGTAGAGTAAGTATATGTATAAATTTAACCACACTAAACTTAATTAAAAAAAAAGTAACTGAATAAAATCGCATATCTTTTAGTAGGTACCCCATGCTGTACCCCAAGTGTGTACCTATACTTCTCGGATATCTATGCTGTTTCCTGAGCAGAGACGCCATGACTTCTTTAAATCTATTCAACAAAACCATGACAAATCGTCAATCCATATCACGGTAAAATGCATACCTTCAATGTAGACTAGGGACGTAGCGTAGGTAGAATTTAGGCATTCGTATAGACTTGCATATATCTACACAAGGCCGCGCGCGAGCTCCTAGGAATCTATAAGGAACTAGCTGTTACCCGCGACTTCGTCCGCATTTATATGATAGCTGGTATCCTATTGTTTTGAAATCTGTGGCTGGTATACTATCGAAGCTTTCACACTACCCCTCACGGGGCATGGGGTGCTGGGACCGAGGGGGAGTTCCCCTTTCCCAGGGTCTCGACGCCGTCCGTAAATACGGACGGGGCGTTGGGGTGGGATGAACCCGGGGAGTCATAATTGGAGGGGGGGGGGAGTCAGTCAGGTAGTGGGGTGTCGTGTCCGGTTTTTCACGCCGCCCGTGCGGACCGCCCTACCAGGTGAGACCGCTGGCGATACCAGCGGAGGCCCAGCAGGAGCGGTCGACGCTGACAGGCGGCGGCTTACTCCGGAGACCCCACGGCGTCGTCGTCAGGCTCGGCGTCAGATGCCGCGATCAGGTCGCGTGGGTAGGCCTTGCGGTCTGGTGGCCGCGCGTGCAGCGGGGCCAGGTCCCGGATGTGGTCCAGGTTTGACCCATCGGCACGCGCGAACATCTTCTTCGCAAGGCGCGCGATGAATGCGTCCAGGCTCTCGATCCGCATGTCCCTCTGGATCGTGGAGTTCTTTACCATTCTCGGGGCGTTCGTGATTGTCCGCAGCGTCAGGTGTTGTTGGGCACGCAGCTGCCTCCTGGTGGTTTCTGATGTCAGCGCGTACCAGGATGGCGCTGCGTACGTCAGACGGCTGCGGATGTAAGTTTTATACACCCCGAGTTTCACCCGCAGAGGGATGCGCGGAGAGTTTAAAACTGGACGCAGGAGTGCTCTGGCGGCTCTTGTTTGCCCGACGACGGCTCGTACGTGGGGTCTCATGGAGAGTCTTGTGTCGACGGTGACCCCTAGGTATTTCACCGTGTGGGACCACCGGACGTCTTTTCCGGCGAGTTGGAGTGGTGGTGGGTGTTTCCTGATGTCGCCTGTCAGGATGGCCTGGGTCTTCCCGACGTTCACCGATAGCCTCCACCTGGAGAGCCACTCGGGGAGCTTGTTCAGCGTACGCTGGATCTTGGACGCTGCGTGTTTCCTGCTTACTGACGTTGCGTAGTACGCAGCGTCGTCAGCGTACAGTGCGAGGTGGGACCCCTGTTCCAGGGGGATGTCGTCGGTGAAGTGGGAGTACAGGCTAGGTGACAGGCAACTACCCTGGGGGACGCCGGCCGCGATGTGACGTTCAGCTGACGTGGCATCCTCCACCACCACTCGGAATCTTCTGTCTTCAAGGAAGGAGGCGATCACCTTCACGAGGCGACGGGGGGCTTCGGACGACGAAAGCTTGTACAGCAGACCGGCATGCCAAACTCTGTCGAACGCCTTTTCCATGTCGAGGAGTACTGCGACGGTGTATTCTCCGTTGTTCAGGGCTGCCGTCATGGCGTGCAGTACCCTCGACAGCTGAAGCGTCGTGCTGTGCTCAGCGCGGAATCCGAACTGCTCCCGGCGGGGTGCGATGCACGGTACCAGGTGCCGCAGCAGGAGTCCTTCGAACACCTTGGAGATTGTTGGAAGCAGTGTGATAGGCCGGTAGCTCTCAGGCTTCAGGATGTTTTTCCCCGGCTTGGGCAGCATGATGACGTGTCCAACCTTCCATTGGGTAGGGAATCTTCCCGAGCGCAGTATGCCGTTGTACAGGCGGGTCACCGCTGCCACGGTCCGGAATGGCAGGTGTCTCAGCGCCGTGTTTGTGATCCCGTCTGCGCCCGGGGCCTTCTTTGGCTTTGTGCGTCGTATCGCATGCTGCACCGTGCCCGGGGAGAAGACTATAGGGTCCTCATCAGGGGCTACCGGCGATGCGAAGTAGTTCTCCAGGTGTTTCTCAACTGCTGCGGTGTGTTCTGCTTCTGCAGTCGGATTCGGCTGGAATTGGCGTTCGAGGTGCTGTGCGAAGATTTCCGCGCGGTCTGCTGCGTGGTATCTCGGGGCCCCGTCGCTGTGAAGCAACGGACGTATCGGGGCCGGGGCGTTGGAGAGCTGGCGGCACACTCTGTGTAAGGCCGACCAGTCCTCTCCCGCCGTCTCCATCACCCTCTCCCAGCTGTCTGTGCTGTGGGAGTCCAACTCGGCCTTTACCCTCTCTTTCAGGGCGTTGAGTCTTCTTTTGAGGAGCGGACATCTTGTCTCTTGCCACCGCTTGCGCATGCGCCGCTTGGCTAGGATGAGCTCCCTGATCTTCTGGGGGAGTACTTGTAACCTCCCCCGTGGGAGTGGCGTCTTCGCACGCTCAAGGGCGTTCTGCATGCGGGCGGTGAGCTCCTCTGCGAGCGCATCGACGTCCGTGGCGGTAGTCACGGGCCGAGTCGGGGTGTCGCTGTCCATTGCTTCAGTGAAGGCGATCCAGTCGATCCTGTGACGTGGCGCTGGGGGTGCCACCCTCACCGGTGGTTCCGCCAGGACAACCAGTACGGGCTGGTGGTCTGAGCCTAACTCATCCAGGAGTACTTCTTGAAGGGGCTGGTAGTGGAGTCCCTTGTGAACGGTGACGTCCAGGATATCCGCTCTGTGGTTGATCTGGGTGGGGTAATGGGTCGGGAGTTCCGGACCGCTGACCACATATCCCCAGGACTCCGAATCGTCCAGGAGGCGTTTTCCATCTGGATTCGGGGTGAATGAGTTCCATGCCGCATGTTGTGGCTGGTATAAAATACCAGCCACACGTTAAACCGTGCAAAGGTTAGAAACAAACAGGTGAAACAGCTAGTAGAAAAAGTCTATAAAATAAAAGTATTTCATATATAAAATACAAAATGTTTTTTGTAAGGTATTTCAATATTTCTCATAATATATCGTCGCCCGATAAGAGAGCTCTTACTACTGGGAGAGTGCGGTGCAAAGAGTACATTTGTTGGTGCGGTGTATGGAACGATGACGGTCGGGCGAAGCATACACCCGCCCTTTCCTCAGCCCCCGATTCCTCGGACCTCGCGCGGACGGAAAAATATAGATAGATGGGTACTTACTTACCTATAGCAAAGAATAAATAATTACCTATATTCAATTAAATCTTTCTTTCTTTCTTTTCCTATGCGATATAATTTTTCGAGAACTGCAACTGGCAGAAATAGTGATTTTGTGGTTTGTGCAATTGCGCTTCTTATCGTTTATTATATGCGGTAGATTAATTACTCTCATTAATTCGCCGTTGAATACATGGCCGGCCAGTTAGAGAGTGCGGAACGAATTTAACTGCAGATTACTTACAGGTAAATCACGGATGGAAATCACTTGCAGTTAGATAAGAACTGTCGTTGGACTCGGTCTACCTGAGTCAGTAATCGCAGTGATCGTATCATGAATTTATCACGCCTGGTTTTTAGTTTTATACTCCACTCCGTAGCGATATTATAAAGTGTTGTTAATACAGTGCTAGAAATGATTCAATGTTATTTTCATGTTTTCACTTCTTGTGTTATCTACCTGTCTTATTCGAATGTAATTTAATCAAAGTACCTTGATATTATTTAACTTCCATCCTGCTATTTGAAGTGCCAATTGTCAGTTTACCAATGAATTGTGCTTTGTTCATTTATACAAAAAATATGCTGACATGACATACCTATACCTGCTTGCATTTATGGAAGAAACCATGAATCTCATTAAATTTAGCCCACTTACTTTAATCTTTCTTTCGATTGTGAAGAAATGTGTCAATACTCATAACTTTCATATCATTAGACAAAATCACAGGTATGTATCTCCCTATAAATTTGTGACACTACGAACTGAGAGAACACCGCTACTTACAAGGATGTGCTATTTAAATAAAAAGTGGGTGGACTGTACAGGTCCCGATATTTTATTGAGCGCTCCAACTACAGAAAGTAATGAAAGGTTCATGAGACAACTTAGAGCTTCAAAAATGTTTCCTGGATTAATGCCACACCTTCTAGAAAAGCCATTAATGTTTCGACGGCTATTGACTCCAGAAAAATCTTTTAACTCATTGAATCTACTGCCAAGTCATGGGAAGTGGTCTGAAGTGAATAAATCTCCGGACTTTTCAAAGATCGATATGAATCATCAACTTAATTTAAAGCTGGGTAACGCAGTGAAGCCGCCCAGCCCAACCGACGCCGTCGTGCAAAGTTCAGCTAAACCTTCACCTATAACCACTTCATATCCTTCAAACTTCACGGATGCTAATTTTACAATAGTGGCGGTAACACCCGTGGTGGCACCCCAAGCTGCCTCTACAATCTTGAATATGAACCCAGAAAAATCTATTTTTGATCAATTTGCACAAGCTCTTGATAATCTTCAACGTAATTTTTTCTCGGTGAGTACTGAGTAGGTAAATAGTAGACTAAAAGCCAGTTGCATCAACTGACATTGACGTACCAGTAACCGTTAAATAACTAAAATTTAAATTTTTAAGAAATTCCCGATACTCACTAGAAAATTGGTGATAATTTCCAAAAGGATGAGCGGATTTTTTTTAAACATAGCTAAGTACACCTTTCAAACAAAAAAAACCGGGCAAATGTGAGTCTGACTCGCGCACTGATGATTCCGTATTTAACTTTGTAAACTGAGGAATTATTCTCCCATACGTCACAGTCAATCCTCCTACTGTAAATGTTAATTTGTTATTGCAATTTTTTTTTGTCATGTGATATAACTGCAATTTTCAGATATATTCCTGTATGTGTGCTGTAAGACCTAGCTTCATGATTCTAGGTCAACGGAACCACCTACTGCCATATAGGTTTTTGACCCAAAACCTTTAGGGTACTTCCGGTTGACCTAGAATTGCCAGTTTTGGTTAAAAGCAAGGTACATACAGCACAAGTGAAGGGAAAACTCCAATTCCAAAAAAATGGTCAAAACCTAATTAGATTGATTTTAATGTTTGAAATGCTGAAGGAATCCAAAAAAAAACAATTAAATCACAAAAGCATCACATAATCAAAACATAGGTAATTAATTAATCACATAATTATCAAAAACCTAACTAAAGCTTTAATAAACTACGATTCGCAATTTCATAACATTGTTATTTCTAATATGTAGGAACCTATATCGAATAGGTATATACTTTAATTCATTTATTTTATAAAAAAAATGTGATGTTCTCTCAAAATGTCCCTAATTTATGGATGATGATAGGACTAGAAGGTTATTATACCTACACTTCTATGTTTTAAATTCAATTGAACATAAGATTTTTTGTTATCATTTAGGTAATATTTTTGGCAGAAATATGCTTTTACATGGTTTTAACGTTATTTTTACTACATGGTCAGTTATATCACAGAGAAGATAATATACTATAGTTATATTGACATAAATATGTAGGTAGTGTCAAAAGCTAAATATTGTGAATCATCTAAAGGTAAAAATTACAAAAAAGAAATAATACAAAAACGTTTATTTACGCAGCGATGCACATTTTAACATAAACAGTCTACTGTCACACTATGCCATAGACCCCATAACATTAGCTCAGATCGAAGCTGACGAAGCCCATAAAAGTACACAACACACTACACAAAACCGATTACGCTACCGTCCTCGACGTCGCGACGTCCCACTCAGTCTCGTCCCGTTGAAGCGGCCCGAGCTGCCATTAGTAATCCGACCGCCCCCAATTAGTCGTAACTCGTACAAAGTCCTCCCCTTCCCCCGGTAACGCCCTGAGCCGAGGTTCGTACCAGGCGTGGTTACCTAAATGTTACCCGGCTGAGAGCTCTCTGCGCTCGCCGATGGAGCAGCCATCAGAGGCTACCAACTTTAGTCCTTTCAAAAAAAAAAAAAAAAAAAACTATGCCATAGTGAGTGTGTGCTAATGTCCATACGGACAGGCGATGTGGTCCACCTATGGTAAGTGCCATAGGTGGACCACATCGCCTGTCTACTTGTGTCACCTGCCATTAGTTTAAAGCGGTATAGGTACATTTAAAAATAACTGTATTTTATAAGAAACGTACCTAATCAATGCGTATCAAATAGATGTAGGTACGTGTATAATGTACATTCAGGTATTAATAATTAGTTTCATGTTATACACCGGAGAGAAATACCTACTATACAAAATCATGGAAAATAAAATGTTTGTACTTGTGTTCGGTTCGGCCGGACATACAGTACCTACCTATTTTTGGCCACATTTTGTAGTTTTTGGTTTTACGTTAAGTTTTGATAATGTAGCTTCCTATTATTTTTCCTATGATTTTGAATGTATTTCAGACAACGTTTAATATGCTGTCATCAATCAGCCCGGCTGACCGACAAGAGAATGGGATGAGTTTTGTACAATCTGGCCTATTCCTGCAATTGGTACTGATGGCTCTCTCCACTGAAGTTAATTCAGATACAAAATTTGAAATAGATGAATGTATCGATCTTCATATTCCTGACTTGGTAATGCTTGTAGTATATTATTTACTCTATGGTAATGCTATGAAATTGTGAAATGTGTAGGCAGGGTAAAATTTTGTTTCATATTTATTATTTTTTAACTAGGATAAAATAGAAATAATCAAGCAAATCGTATCCTCGTTGCCGAATTCGAGCGATGATTTAAGGTTTCGTTGGTCGTCTCGATTAGCACTGTGGCCGAATAACGGTGTCTCTCAGAGTTTTCGCGCAGGAGCTGCCTCAGCGCTGAACCTACACCTGAACGAATTTAATGGAACTGAAACACCTGGAGCTATAGCAAGAACTCTTAATGAAATGGTAAATAAACAGATAATTAGATTAGATATTATTTATTAAACCTAGAGAAAAGTTAGTTATGTCCTTGCTTTGTTAGATAGGTAAGCCATTCACGTGATTTGATGTTATTTTCATAAACAGTGCCCCCAATTTTAGCATCGATAGACCTATGCAGTCAAATATGGCTTGTGTTTGACCAAAACTCACCATGATAATTTAATAGGAAACCTAGAAGGAAAACTGAGAGGAAAACTAAACAATCGGTAGACCCATTTGACAAGATTTGTTCATACAGGTGGAAACGGATTCAGGTGGCGCAATCCACGATACTTTTGAAGAAGATGAATTATCAGATGGTGTTCAGGCAGTTGTTCTGACAACCGTATACTTGCGCGGGCGATGGCGGGCCGCGCCCACCGTGCTCAACGGCACGCGCCCCTTCCGCGACGTGGAGACCGCGCCGCAGCGCAACACGCGCATGATCAGGATCAACGACATCATGCGCTATGCCGATTTACCAGAATGGGATGCTGAGGTTGGAAAACCATTTTTTGTCTTTGATGAATCTAACTTTATTAATAACGTTCAAGCATTTACAAATTTAGAATAAACTAGACACCGCTGGTTCATTAAATGGTAAATACTTATGAAACCGAGCGATTCTTCTTACCTATAATGAAACATCTCCAGTGGTTCGATTACTATTACTACTAAATACTACTCCTGAGATTTTACTTTTGATAATTGAACAATTTGTATAATTTATGTTTTTTTCTAAAATACCTACCTAGTAACTTCCATAAGTGTAGATAATACAAGCGTGGCAAAATGGTGTAAAGATGACTATATACACTTTATAAACAAATGTATAACACAAGTTGAATCTTACCTTGGATATCAGAGCTCAACTAAGCATATATACCTAAGTACCTACCTACTTCTATCTTTTGTATGTTTTTTAGATACATTATAGACACGGTTATTGAAATACTTATTAGCTGTCCTAGCTTAGGTACGTTAAAGGTAAGAAGAAATTTAATCGTCATAGGGAATATAAACGAAAATTAACACCACATACACCAGAAAGGCCACTATGAAAAGTAAACTATTTAGTATATTAGCAAATTGAATCCAGTCGAGGTGAGCGCGCGATTTTTCCTCGTTGATGTTACCACTTGGACTTTCTTCGGTAAGCTCTTTTACTTCTGCATTGCTGGGGTCGAACTCAGTGAAAACTACGTATTTCCCGGGCCCGCTGTTTATCAGTCGTGATAGCGATGTTATTAGTCGCGGCGCCTGCACAACTCGCCTTCTCAAATACATCAATACTAATGTTTCCAATATTCCAGCTAATGTCACCATCATTGAATCTCTAAGGAACAACAATAAAATGGGGGTATCGGCGCTATGTTTGGGAATGTCATACCCTATTTCTGTAAGAAACATGAAATGCCCATATAGACTGAAACAAAGTAGAATTAATCTCGTATTATCTTTTATGTCGAGCAACATCGCCGTCAATGTAAGCAGAACTATAACAACTGCTGGTACTACGATGATTGCCGCCGGGCCAGCTGCCACTCTCTTAAGCAAAAATGTATATTTCAGCATCGGATATGTGCTGTTAGGACAGCAATTGTACTTTCCCGGCAGACGCTCGTGATATGCGTGCTCGAGTTTCCAGCCTGGGCCGTCTTGGAAGTCGTCAGTCACCACCGCTTGTTTCTGATAGAAAGTAAAGTTGACTTGTTCTCCTGTGTGCATCCACGATCCGAAATACAGAGTGCAATTTTGTTCATCAAACGGCCATCGACGTAGCGAAGTGCGACAAATTCCTGAATGTGTAACGTGTGGTACACAAGTAACCGTGCCGTCGCTCGCCACCAAACATGTCGTGTAAATTTCATCTGATTGATAATAAGATGCGTCTGCATTAAACAAAGCCATGCGCGGTGCCCAGAGTTTTGAGCTTTCAATTTGAATTTCCTTAATGTTCCCGTAATCGGATGGAGTCCAGTACAAAAATTCGTCTTTCCATGATAGAGCCACCCAACTGTGTAGAGTAAAAGTTTCTTCCAAGGAATCAAAACTCATATATTTAATTGCAAAGCGAACTTTCACATTAACTGCACTCTTATGATCTTTAACCGGTCTAAAGTCCTTTTCGTACGCACAAAACAAATCCTCCTCCAGATTCGCTTCGTTATGATTTGCGTGTTCACGTTCTGGGGGACATTCCTTGGCACGCACAAGGATTGCGCTGGATGCGCAAATAACTAGCGTTACGTGCAGAAGCATGGTCGAAAACGTAATGGTTTACTAAATAACTGTTCCAATCAAATAAATAGGTCTGCATTTGTTTCAGAAATACGAGATGACAAGCCGCCCCCAACGATATCGACTGATTACACCATTAGCAGATGCCATTTGTTCATCCATTCTACTATTTATACTTTATCATTGATTTGTTAAATTTCATTCGACACATTTTCTAATCCACATCCGCTAAACCTGCAACTAAAAGCCGAAGGCAATTTGCCCCTTCTGATATCTTTCTCGTGTCAATTTAACAAGTAGGTAATTGGTTAAACTAAACATAAACTAGTTTCTTGTTCTCGTACTGAGTAGGTACGTATAAATTAATGATAGATAGACCTTCAAGGAGGGGAATACAAACTAGATGTATTATAAATCTATTGTTGCAGGCCATTGAAATATTTTATGCTACACCTGGGCTCAGCCTTCTCCTGTTGGTGCCTCGAGGACGTTCGTTGCGAAGGCTAGTTAGTCACGTCGCCGAGACCAGCCTGCAGAACATCACAGAGAGAATGCATTCGCTTCGAGTTGCCACTTCCATGCCTCTCTACACATTGCGCATGACCCTACTATTACCTAATAAATTACAAGCTGTTAGTTAATTTTGTTTAAAATTTTATAATAACTAATGTCGCTCCCTTATTATTTCAATTGTATACAAATACCTACTAGTTATATGCTGCTGATATGATATGGTAGGGTACCTACCAGTGGCGAGGGGTGAAATTATGGCGAGGCCGCGAGGGTAAGCCGTTCAAAATTAACCGATAATTTTATAATTAAAGTGTATTTTAAGCATGATAAAAGTGGCTTTGAAATCATAAAAATGTTTGAAAAATCCATCTCATCCTAATTATTACCTAATTTAGATAAAAAATATTTTTTTCATAGCAAATTAAAATGTTCGCAGATGGGTATTCAACAACTAGTGAATGTAAGCGCCGCAACGGAGAATGAATCGCTGAGACTGTCGCATGCTGTGCAGCGCCTTATGTTCTGGGCGGAGGCTGGACGCAACGCTTTTAAAGATGACGGTAACATAACTTATCTATATATATATAAAAATAAATGCCACTTTTCGTTGTAATTTTATAACTCAAGAACGGCTGAACTGATTTGGCTGAAAATTGGTGGGGAGGTAGCTTAGAACCAGGAGAGAGGTCATAGGATAGGTAGGGGTTGGTAGGGTAGGTAGGTAAGGTAGGTAGGGGCAGATAGAGGTAGGTAGGAGTAGTTAGGGGTAGATATAGGTAGGTAGGAGTAGGTAGGGGTAAGTAGGTAGGTCCCAGTTTTATTTTTGTTCTCAGGGCAGGACAACGTCTGCGGAGTCAGCTAGTTTCATATAGAAAATTGAACAATAAATCGGTCTAACGTCATAAGATTTTGATCGTATATTTCTTTTATTTGAGGGCTTTATCACTCATGTCAATATGTCTTTAAGATGACCATTATTTTTATATATTTCCAGGTATCGAGTGGGATGAATCCCCAGAACTGGAGCTGGTGGTAGACCGACCATACATATTTTTTGTTCGGTGGAATAACATAACACTTATGAATGGAAACTTCGTTCTTTGAAAAACTACGTATCATATTATTTTTTTTAGTAAAAACTTCGTTAGGTATTTTAAGAATATGAAATATAATTAGGTAGTCAATATTTATTTTATATAAGGTGTTTATTTCTATAAAAATCATGTTAATTGCACTCCGCTATTTTAATTCAAGGTGTAGCCTACCAACACGTTAACATTTACGACTAAGTATTATGTTATTATTTACTCATGTCGCAAAACGCGAAAGTAGTGATTATGTAGCATATAAACTCTTATAACTTTATCCAGATTTTATTTTGATTTTAGATCCAGGATGAGACAAAAATCTGTCTGATATTCGGTGATAGAATACCGACAGACTCGGAATTCAAATCCGAGAAAGTGGCTCTGCTGCAGGAAATGCCACATCAGACAGCTCTAGGCGGGACCGTCTCAGTTAAACGATTTTAGCCTTTTCTAATGATTTACGAATAAATATATTAAAGTTTTTTCTAGTGTAACATATTTACATACTTACAATAAAACTTTATATTTACCTATCTAAAATATTAAGCCTAGGTTTTCGTGAAATCACATTTGAATAGCTTTATTATCTTCCATGTAAAACACATAATTTTTCATCATTTAGGTACCTACCTAGTCAGAAATCCAGATGTCTTTATCAGATAATAAGTTGGTTAGGAAATCTATTGGATCACAGCGAACATGTCCTTGTCGATGTGCGAGTGGGGCGATGCCGGCGCGATGAAGGACCGCGTAGAGGTCGGTCGCGGAAGGCCAGTAGGGGGCGCGCGTGAATACAACCCTC
Source organism: Tethea ocularis (assembly GCA_963555595.1). Classification (NCBI taxonomy): domain Eukaryota; kingdom Metazoa; phylum Arthropoda; class Insecta; order Lepidoptera; family Drepanidae; genus Tethea; species Tethea ocularis. The sequence goes on along the minus strand of OY741960.1, from coordinate 7,748,140 downwards.
GTCTCTCCACCGCACTCCCGGATCAGGAGCAGCTCGCTCCCTCGCCGGCCGAACACGGTCCACTGATCAGCAGTCTCTTCTCCTAATATCTTTTCACCTAACATATCAATATTTTATGATCAAAACGAGCATTCGGAATAGAAAATATATAATATCTTTGGATAGTCTTCATACCACTCCAAACCAGATAATTGACCTACTACATAATTATCCGACATATGTAGGTACCTACCTAAATAAATACTGCACGTGTCACTTGTTTTAGTTTCACTATGTTTTATTTTATCGTTCGTGCTGTTTTTGATATTGGTATGTGTCCAATAAATGCTTTTTATCTTTACACTCAAATTCAGAGCAATATTTTGTCGCATGTGTTTCCGGGATAAAACATGTTTTACTCGAGGCACGAGACATCTTGATGAGCTATGTTTGTTGCAATAACAAATGATCAAGTCACATACTACAACGTTTAAGAAAACATTATTCAAACTGTTTCTGCCTTTTATTACAATGACAGACAGAAAATAGATCTTTACCTAAGTAGAGAGTCTAAAATAGAGTGAGTAAGCTTAGATTACTAACGGCTGATGAAAACTTACCTTTGGAATTTTCAAAAATTATAATATTCTTAAGTATTCCGGAATTATTTCCATCACCCTCTAAGTAATGCGTTCCTGACGTGAACGGTGACTCCACCTGCAGCAGACATTTGTTCCAATCCACGTGACCACTGAAGTTGCCGTATTTTGAGAACTGTTCGCGTTCCTACGCATCAGATACATAATATAAGTAGGTTAGGTAGGTATATGAAATAAAACACTGCCGATAGTCTCTATTACACTATCTATCCAACCGGCCTATCGCGTATCTTTTGATGGTAATCGTAATTAACACTATTGATGATATGATTTCATCCAATGACACGCTACGACGAAGACCATTTTGTGGGCGTGTAGAGCCCACATTGAATGATTTTTCGGTTTCCGAAATTCAAAAGAAAAAAACCGAAACCTTATAGGCTCGAAGCTCACTCGAGTGTTAAAAAAATACAGAAAATAGTTCTTTACCTATAGATTACAGGAAAACCTATAAAACGTCTATGGTATTTACAGTAACATAGGAAATTACGAAACCCTCGATGCTCGAGTCGACTCGCAATTGTCCGGTTTTATTATTAACTAGCTTTCCGCCCTGCGGTTTCACCCGCGTTCCCGAGGGATCTTGTGTTTTCCCGGGATATAAAGTACCTATCCTATGTGTAATCTAGGTTATAAATTATACGTGTTAATTTCAACCAAATCCAATCAGTAGTTTTTACGTGAAAGAGTAACAAACATCCATCCATCCATACTCACCAACTTTTGCTTTTATAATATTAGTAGGATGATGTTCATTACCACCAAAGTTACGCGGTAGAGCCCCAGGACCTATCTACAACTGTACAATATGTTACCTATAGGTGTACCTACCTACCTATTTACCTAACGTGTAATATATTTTTAGTAATATTTATAATCGGCATGAGCTGAACTGTAAATATATTAATAGATAATGGATAAATCATTACCAGGTCTGTAGTTGCTCTAATTTGTAAAATTACACACTTGACTGCTATTGGTTGTGAGTAGGTTTTCATCCAAGTTCCAACTAGATCTTGTACATTCAGACTCGGTCCATTTTTAAATATTTTACATGTCGATTTTGATTTATTGTATTGTGAATCTAGATTTACACAATCAGACACAAATAAACAAAACAGGAAACAAAAAAGGCTTGACGTGGTTAGCACCATATTATTCAAGCGAAAATAATCAAATTGCGTTTAACTGCTGCTGACTGTTTAACAACGTTACGGCTGTACTAACTACTTGTCTTAAGAACAGTTTCATTGGAAATAAAACAGTATCATGTGATTATGATATTTAATTGCCATTATTTATGATTATATTTCAGTAAGTATAACAATACAACTGCAGTTTCAAAATATTATCATTATTGTCGCTGGTAGGATTGCACATTTAATTTTCCCATGGCATTGCGACGCGCGCGATCCAAACGTTAACCGATTTTAAAAACTGATGATTCTGTACTCGTAGAGTGTAAATAATTTACTTTTAAATTCTGCTGACGCATTTGCATTTATGATAGTATTTGTTATATACGAATCAATTAAGGAAAAAAAAGATAGGATTTGACTAAGCGCCTTTCGCGGAAAACTCATGAAACTAATTTCTATAGGGAGTTTTCTTACGTCAATTATTTACACTCTGCATATAAGTAAGGTGAATTTACGCTTTTACCAGCGACATTTACGTGTGGTACTTTCTGATAGGGTCACCAAAACGAATTTGAATCCTATGGTAGACAAAAGAAATGTCTCTAATTAGTGTGTGCCCTTGTATTGAAGCCTATAATTTAAAAGATATTACTTTTCCAAAATTGTTGTAAAGCTATGGTACGTAGCACTAAAGAGTGGTAAGTTTTCTCCAATTAGAATTCATATCAGTAGTGGTGTCCCTCCCAAGAATTACCAAACAACACTTATTACTAAGGTGGACAAAAAGTTTTGTAGCAATATTTTAACAGCAACTCTAACATATGGATAGGAAGTAAGTTAAACACTGGTACCTACATAACTCTGTAAAAACACACGTTACCGTTTTACATGGAATGTAACAAAAGCAATATACATTATCAACAATACTGACTCAGGTAGGTTATTTTGTCATATTAACTAAGTTTCGCCTTTCCTGATAGTCCCACCTAAGATTTTATGATTTTTTCCCGAATAACAATCAATAGGTCAATAAGTTACAGCATTCCCTCCAGGTTTAGTCCCAAGTCCAGTTCGTTTAATGGTAAAAAATCACGTCGAAAGGCAACCTTCTCCTTTTGGTGTCGGTCATAAATTTACAAAATATGGTGCTATAACTTTAGTTTAAGATCCTGCATTTATTTTTGTTAACGAAGGTTGTTTCATTCATTCCAAGTCTTCACATTTATTTTCATCAGATTATTAAGTTTAGTTGACCGTCTTAACAGTTTTTTGGTGGCGAGAGAAGGTTCTAACTTAATCAAAAATATCTTCTTTTATTTCTTTACTATAGCTATTATATACATTAGCTATTTGCGAAACATTAATGAATATAGTACTGCAGGTACATACACAAATTAGCGCAAGAAAACTCGTGAGTAGGTAGGTACCTTACTCTATCTATAACAGTTGTGAATTGAATTACCTCATGAAATTATTGAATATTGCGATGCCGCCTTATTCCTAAAGTAGCCACTTTATTTAGATAGAGAATTATCAGTCTTTTGAACGTTCGCCTGAAGAGGAGAACTTAGGGTAGTAGAGAATAGCATAGATAGCGCAAATAGCGGTCATCTCCATTCAGGTACAAACGACGCTTGCACGCAGCGAGTGAGGCGGGATTCGTTCAACGTTCTACCGATTTGTGTTGTCGTACCATTTCTAACCTAAGAGTGACTATCAGAAAGCTAGAAAATTGGACACCTAACTTTACCACTCCTAATACGTACCTGTTTACCGAATAGTTTAGTCCCTATTCTACCAACCCAGCACACCTACGTACTGCAATACGTATTGCAGTGAATTTCAACGTGTTTCATCCGTGGCTTCTGCTAGATGATCACTCTTAAGAGACCTTTTTTAGTCAGGTAGTCGACTGAAATGACAGAAGGAACTTTAAGTTAGCTAGGTACTGTGACCTAACTGATTAGGTATTTCTTAATGTTTTGCTAACGATTAATCCATGACGGGACTGATACAAGAAAGACATCAAAATCTTGGAAATAATGTAAACCATAAGTTACCTGTTAAACAACGAAAAAATAACGTACCCACCGAAAAAAAACAATAACCTATTTAAATACCGCTAGTCTAAAAAATATTTTAATAATAACCTAATCATCGTCGAATAAAAATCAAAATAAAAAGTTACAAAATATATTTTAGAAGGAATTGAAAATTATAAATAGACACACAAAATAAATGTACAAAATACCTACAATGTGATGAACAATTACAACGTTATTTAGGCTTATATCTGTAACAATTTTCACATTTGATGGTTATTAGAAGTCAGTGCCTCATTTCTCTTACAAATTATTCTAGACTATTGTGAATACTTCATGTGTATTTTGGAATACTGCTTCCTGCAAATAAGAAAAGATAAATTAAGAATTCACCAAGTATCAAATGTTGAGTTTAATTTGAATATTGTTAAATAAAGAAAAGAAAACAATAAGCCAAAACATGAGGTACCATTCAATAAATAGATGTTTTCTATGCAGATATTTATTTAGTTAAAGAGTTATCAAGTGTAATTAATTACATATTAACATTCACTTAACATTTAACACTGTCTGTTTATATTAAACTCGTTGACTAGTTCGATAACATCTTATTACAAGAACATATTCTAGGTAGGTTCTAACTCCATCGCTGGCAGGCCCATCATTTTAACAAATTGCCTGCTAACATAGTACACAATATTATATTTTATGGCGACACCTCACCTGGCGTGGCGCATCCGTGATGGACAGTTTTATTAGTGTTTATTTGTGCTATTTAAAAAGTAAGGCCACCTATTATAAAATAGGTACACCGATTATTATCATTAGACTTACCCTCCCAGAGTTGGGTCCTACAACGGACTCGGTTGAGTCGAACATATGATGGCAAAAGTTTTAGCCACCTAGCTACTTTTACAATTAACCCAAATACTCAGTGTCATGTGAAGTGCCGCCTTAAGGTGGATGGGCCACATTTTGATTTTTAACGTATATTTTTTGAGATTTATTTCATGAATTTTAAGTAGTAAAGTACTATTGAAAGAAATTTTGTGATAAGCACCATAGACGTGTGTCAATTGATAATTGTACGTATTAATTATGCTTTTGAAACTATTTAAATGCATACATTGGTTCCATAAAATAAACTAGCTTTCAGCCCCGCGGTCAAATAAAGGGGATCGCAGGTGATTTGATTACACACTTAGCATAGCGGCCTACGTCATAATAGCTATATGCATGCCCAATTTTAGCCCAATCCGTTCAGTGATTTATATATTTTGAGATAATTGGCATTTCTAATAAAGGAACCAATATAAAGTTATATAATATTTGTAATGAAAAATTATGCCATATTCCAGAGTCGCTAATCAATCACAAAATTATGACGTAATAGATTAAAACTTACAAAATATTCATTAAACATTCAAACTGCGGGCCATCAACCTTAATAACTATTATAATAGGTACCTAGGTACACATATACAGGGTACATATAGCAAAAGTGAATAATGACCCTATTTTACTTAGCTATTTATTTAGCCACATTTTGAGCGTGCTAGGATTGTTTTGACGATTTCCTTTTGTTGTTTTTTTTTTATAGTAGGTACCTACGCATTCTAAGTTATTTGAAGAATATGATAGATTATAAGGGTGGCTATTTTACAATTCCACTTTTATATCCACTTTTCAATGATTTAATATGTTTTTATATAAGCTACAAAAATAGGGTCATTCTCGTACAAAATATTATAAATACCTAGTTAAATCGATATTGATTTATTAAATATTGGAGATATTTAACTTTATACGCCGTACCTTTGTTAGCGTAAGCTGTAAAATAAAATAAGTTCCTATTTGTATAAACGTTTATTATATTTTTTTGAATTTTACATGCCTACATTTTTATTTTCAGTAGGTAAATATACACACACACGTATCTCAATCGAACAAAGAAGGCGTAATAGCTATGCTATAATATAGGTACCATAAAAAGTTCAATAGTGTTAATAAATTCATAATCAAATTGTGTAGCAATTTACATCTAGTAAAGACATAATTAAATATTTTATTCCAAGCAGTTTTTTTTTAATAAAAATGGATATAATATTATTCCTCTCCTTACTGTCATTTATTAAATAACTAGCTAAACAGATTTTTGAAATTTATACACTGACTAGCTGTGACCACCGCGCGTCTTCGCATGGCATCGCTCGCCCACACTATTACATCCTTCTAGCTTATCCTTTTTTTTTTTGGTCGGCACCTATAAACTTTCTTAGTAATTGAGCTGTCAATTACAAAAATATTTTTTTGAGTAATATAGTAGCTGGTAGTTCTTGAGATTAGCGCGTTCAAATAATCAAACTCTTCAGCTTTATTATAGGTATTAGTATATATTACTTCGGAACTGATGGTAACTTCAGCAAGTCATAACTGCCATGCCCCATTCATATTTTACTAACAGACAGAATACCTATATTTTTTTAAACTAATTCGCCTAAGAAGTGGAGCAGTGTTAAGATAAAACGCCACTTATGTACCTATTAAGGGTTAGGGTGCTGGATCGAATCGCACAGTCTTATATTATGGTCAAATTAATAATAATTACTTGTAATGTGTGATATTAAGGGCAACTAATGTGTGATAGGTCAGCAACACATTGGCAATATCTCTGGTATTGCCAATGGCGATAGGCGACGGTAACCACTTACCATCAGGAGGGCCGTATGCTTGCTAGTATAAAAAAAATAACTAACGTGTAAATTTAAGGGATACAATACCTACGTTATAACCATGATTTCTTTCTTCTCATCACATGGATCATCAATTTGGAGTATCATTAATGAACTATTCAATTGAATATACCTAGGTAATCGTCAATTTTATTGTTAATAATCTTACGAAGCACTAAAACCTTAATATTTTTTTAAGAATTTAAAATCGACTGCTATTTAGCCTGAATAGGTTGCTTTCTTTCAGCGGATAAAGTTGATTATGTGTGGCACTTCCTGGCAGGGCCACCATCACGGAACTGAATTCCAAGTCTGTCGCTATTTTGTCCCTATTTTGTCCTCGAATATCAGATTTTGTCGCGTCCTGGTTCAAAAGTTATAAGGGTTTTAGGCCCTGCCAGGAAGCATGCTTCCTGGCAGGGCCACCTCATATCTCAAGAACTAGAGCACCTAGCGAAGATCTGTTTGCTTCCAGAATTTGTCATTAATTTGTCAAATTTTGTCCCCGAATCCCAGATTTTGTCGCGCCCTGGTTCAAAAGTTATTAATGAATCTAAAATTCTCTATACTCTTGTACAGGCGAGTAGAAAATATTTTTGATATCTTTATTAAATTGCTTTAAAACTTTGAACTGTCTAATAAAATAATGTAAATAATCTATTCGTAGTTGGAAAACGTATGTATTATAGTAAAATGGATAAAAAAATAGGTTCCTAGAAAAGTAAATAAAAGTAATTACCTCTTTTTTTTAATAATATTCACAAATGTACGGCTAAATGTTTTTTTTTAATCGTTTAGTTATCTTTTTACCTTACAAATAGCCTGGTACAAATCGTTTTTTAATATCTTCAATAAAAACTTTTAACAAAAAATATAATTAGTACATGGTACCGCTGACTTCATAACAAAGTCAGGTTGATTAGAGTTCCTACATGGTTATTTTATGCTTTTTAGTGTTTTAAAAGTCGGTTCTATTTGTTGTGTAAAAGTATAAAATTTTTCAATTTTTAGTTTCTTATGTTTTATCACTGACCTAGTATAAGCTATCGTTGTACCTTCCATCATCACATCAAATGATATAACTAACGGTCTATAAGGTCCTATAATATTTAACCCTTAAAACCCTTATAACTTTTGAACCAGGGTGTGACAAAATCTGGGATTCGGGGACAAAATTTGACAAATTAGGGACAAAATAGCGACAGACTTGGAATTCAGATCCGTGATGGTGGCCCTGCCAGGAAGTGCCACACGTTGATTATAACCTTTTTTTTCCTAACTAAAATTTTTAACCTTACTATGACCGCGCTTACGAGCAACCGACCCTTAGAGTATAAACCTACGTAATAAAGTAAATATTAGTGTGTTTTAATTTGTAGCCAAGTTTTTGGTAAGTCATCGATTAGGTGCACTTAGGCTTAGCACACACTCAGAGAAATTCGAAGATTGCATTTTAAATACCGACATTGTACGGTAAAGTTTTCTGATTTTTAACAAAATTAATTTTCATTTATGTTTTACAGTTACTACAGAAAAGTGTTATTCGTGAGTGTACCATAGAAAATTTAAATAAAAGGGTACCTAACTACCTACGTTGTTGTGATATTTTGTTGCAATTTCGAAACCGTAACTAATTATTGTACTTCAGTCTGATAAGGTGCAATACACATCACCATTACCTATAGTTTTCAGTGTATTTGAAATACATAAGTGTACATATTTTATGCGCGAATAGACCCGTTACATTACTATAAACATGTACATATTTTGGTTTTTTGACTTTGAGTGTATTCAATATTTTGTTAAGTTATTTAATTATTAAGAAGCAACAAAGCACATTTAGTTATGCGCGTCCTTTATTACACTTGTTACAAAATATTTAGAGTCGAAGTTCTCGAACTACTAAACAGAACTAGCAGTCTATTATGGACATGAAATCTCGATTTCATCTACATTCTTAGTGTTTATTTTATAAGTTCATTTTGGTCACACACAATAAGTAGTTAATTTATGCTACAAATTAATTTCAATAAGAAGCGCTTTACACGATGAAATATTACAAATAATAATACACGAGCAAAATGATTGAATACCAATAGTTTACTGCTACGTTATCAAATCTATACAATTTTATCAATGGTAAGGTATACCTTGTGTGTCGCAGTGAAATTATCATTAAATTTTATCATAAAATAGCTAAATGTAGATAATCCTTCAATTTTAACAATATTTTGTAGCGGTTAACTCGCTTCATGTAGCGATACTAGCGATTAGCTCATTGGTATTAAAGATAAAAAACTCGTTGTACCTTCCACATCAAAGAATGCAACTAACAGTCTAAATGGTACTATAATACCTATTTAAAGAATAACGTATGCCCTAACCCCTAACCGTTAAGGAGTTGTACCTTCCATCATCAGCTCAGCAACATAAGATGATTACTACCAGACGCAAATATCTGAATAGCTTTAGAAAGTAAATGAAAAAATTGTACATTTAAAGAGTTCTCTCGATTTCTCCATGATCCCATCTACAGATCCTGACCTGATGACCATGAGACCACCTGGGAAGTACATGCATGTTCGCACATGCATCTCCTGCTCGGATCCATAGCCTTCAGGTTATTCAAAACCGTTTCATGCGAAAAGCCCACGGGGCGCCCGAAATCATTATATTTCTTAATATTCAGCCCTGCGTTTTTACCCAATCTCCAAGAGAGGTTCCACTTTGCCTACCGCACCGTAGGTGCTCTAAGTGGAATATTTTTGTTTCCTCATAGAGCACCTAGCAAGAGGTTAGGTGTTCGAAAGAGAAAGCGAAAATTAGTAAACCTATATAAGGTATAATTAGTTAACCGATTAAATAAAAATATAACGAATTAAGTGAGGTGTCCACGAAGGCCGAAAGGCAGGCGTCCGGTGCTTACACAATCCTAGGGCCTCTGCATCTTTGTGTACACGACATGGTGTACTTAGTGTAGACATGAGTAAAGAATTCAGCAGAGGTGCATGCAATGCAATATGCGAACATTGAACCAAATGTGAAAGTTTTATTTGGAATAAGAATAAACAATATAAGTAAGATGGGTGGGCTGGAGTGTGTTAGTAGTGTAGTGTAGTGATATTTCAAAATTAACATTGCTACATAGACTGCAGATGTATGTAAAACCAGTTTTGAAAACATGTTTTGAATTAATTATATTATTTTTAAAGCAATCAACATTTTGATGCGACCAATATTATAAAGGTTATGGTTTTAACACAATAAAACTGGTTTACTTTTTCGTTACGTCAAATGAGTTTAGGTCTCGCGTTATATATCAATGGGTCTCGCATAGCATAGCATTGAAAGCAAAATACACAAATAAAAAGTATAAATGTGTACGGATCAAAACAACAACAAGAAAAAAGTTTGCAAAAATTAAATTATATTGGCTGGACTTGAAATTGGCATCAAATCAAGATTTTTGCGATTTTTCCAATTTTTACCTGACATCATAAACTATTAAATTGCTGTCACCTCATGAAGTTTTAAACCATCATATCTCCTAAATACATAATTCTAATGAAAAAATACATATTTGACATTCTCAAGACCTTTCTGCAGCTCTTGAGTTCTTGACGGAACTCAAAACATATTTGGATATACTTAGATAAATAAAAATAACTTTAAACATACCACATTATTCCCTTTTATAGCCAGTGTTTCTCTTAATTTTCTATTTAATTTCAAATTATAAATATATCACAAAATTTCTAATTACAAACCACATAGATTGTAGGATTCATTTTTAATGACAATTTGTTTTTTAAGTTTTTTATGAATTGCGCTAGCTTCACCTCCAATATATATGGCGGTAATTTTACGATATGACAGCGCCTTAAAATGAAAAGTTATCAGTGGCGAAGGGTCCAAACAAGCAGATTCTCATCGGCTACCTTTTAGAAATCCCAGTCCCACGATTCATTATTTCCAAGTACACTTAATTTAATGTGTTTTAATATATTACGAAAAAATTGGTGCAATGAGGTGGATGGATTTTTTAAACATTTTCATCCTTTCAAAGCCACTTTAATCATGTTTCAAATACACTGTAATTATCAAACTATCGGGTTTTGTTGAACGGCTTACCCTCGCCACTGAAAGTTATTAAAGTTAGTTAACACAAACAATTCAGAATATTTTCTGGTGCATGCATGGGATCCAACCTTGGATCTTTTAGAGCTTTTTTTTATATTTGCTTAATGGGGTTAAAATTTTGCGATTGAGAAGGCTATGGTAGGACGTTGATGTTAGCTTCGGCTAGTAAGTCTGTAACAACTCTAGCAGTGTGTAGAAGTGCATTGGCATGCATAAGCTGAAATAGGGGACCAGATTGGGTACGCAAAAGAATGACGACTTCTGACATAATAATTTCAGAGTAAATCTATGCTTTGAGATTGCAAAATAAATTCAGTCCTTTCACTGATCCATATATATACCCGCTCATATCATGATTGTTTCACCACTATATGCATGGATTTCCTGGCATAACCTCAAATGTTCATTGCATCTAGAGGTTCTCCAATAGGCCTAGTAACTGACCTCATGCCAAAGTGAGATTTATGAGAAAAACAAGTAATACTAATTCTTCTTCTGCTCAATCTCTGTGTTCACGAGCTCTTTGTAAATGGGTCTTACGATCGCGGGGCTTAGTAATAGGTAGGTACTCATAGTGGCCTTCGAGAACAGGGATTGACTTCGTGTAAAATTTTGTAATTATTTGATTGCTTATTATCGTTCGTAATCAACATAATCATAGGCATTAGATCTCGATCAGGTCGTCAAGAATGTCGTCGAATCTGCGCGCGAGACGGTTCGTAATGACTATCGAGAACAACTTGTAAACATTGCTCAACAGTGTGGTGGTTCTGTTATTCTTTAATAGAGTTTTATCTCCCTTTTTAAGAAGAGTACCACTACATCTCATTGCCATGCTCGTGGCGTTTGACCTTTGAGTATGAATGAATCAAATAACTTCTAAAGGACCTAACGAATCAGTGCTTTCAGAAGCTCAACTGTAACTCCATCATCTTGAGATTTTTGAGAGCCATTCTAATCTGTACAAGCTGACGGGATATCTTATAACAAATTACCAGACAGACTGCTAGTGTAACAGCCATAAGTAGAGTAGAAGTAACAAAATTTGGAGTTGGTTGCTTTATGTAGGGGCGCAAGTTAGTAGTTTGTGGTTTTAACTTCTCGCTAAAATGGCTATCTAATTTAGGTGATACTTTTTTGGTAATATAAAGAGTTTTTTCCCGGAAATTGTTCTAGTGAAATGTAACGTCACTAGATCTGGTGGTCAGTTAAAAAAAGAAACTATTTCCTATCAAGTGATATCATGAGGTAGAGAGAACCACCATGCATAAATATCAAATAATGGGACTCAATTCGTGAACTCCATTGATTATGGGTTGCATTCTCATACTATAACAATAGCTACTCAACTCTTATATTTCTCTATAAGACCAACCAGGGCACCAAATAAGTCAGTTTAATGAATAGCTTAATTGCCTTAATTGATCCCAGTGTGGCTCATTTACCTCCATCTATTCTATCTACTATTATAAAGCAAATGAGTTTGATTGTGTTAATCTTATGATTTACCAGTACAATTAGAAAAAATATTTGTATAATCTGGCAAGGGAAGTTATCGTCTTATACATGCACACTCAGCGTCACAAAAATCGCAACTCGTAAAGAAATTGTAAATACAAATCTTGCCAAGAATGTATACATTAACCGCTGATTGATTTAAGCATTAACCCAAGTTGTTATTGATATTTGTTGTAAGAAGGTTTAATTACCTTTAAATCAACATTAATTACATTTCAAAAACAAAACAAAAATTGCCTAAATGTGCTGGTTACAGACTCATTACCTACTTATGCCACCCTAAAAGTTTATAAAATGGCTGACACGGGTCAAATGCGAGTCATTCGCCCTCCAGACTCTAAAAACAACACACGTGAACAGTTCCAGTAAGAAAAACAATAGAACATGGTTACTACTGCAAAATCTGCAGTAGATTGAGCGGCTTCATCTCCACTGCGGATGAAGCCACTCAACGTCTACGGCAGTGTGATGTTGCTCGACAACTCCACCTATATTCCAACGGTTCCAAGAGACTGGTAGATATTATATCCGAAGATGTGGATCTGGGAGACAACGCTGCACATCTGTAAGATACATCCGATTCATTGTGTCGATGTCTTAACGCAATCGATTCACTAATGCTGTTGAGTTGCAACAACAGCTTCAATCTGCTCACAGAACTGCTGCAAGCGTCTCCACAATTAGGAGAAGGTTACGGGAGAACAAAATTAGGGCCCATAGAGCAGTAAAAAGCCCATAGCTGACTGCACATGCACACGTGGATTGGCCATTATGCAAATGGAGGTTGGTGCTCTTCTCGATGAGACAAGGATATGTTTGTTCTGCAACGACAGGCATAGAAGAGTGTATAGGAGGCAGGTGGAACGGTTCGCAAAAGCCTGTATACAGGAATATGACGTAAATCTTAATTTGATTTGAAGAGAATTTATGAGGATGCAATTTTTTGTGACGCTGAGTGTATACATATATGTCGCAATAAGATGTTTGTAGCCGTGATATAAAAAGTGGTTTGTAACTATATTACAAGGTATATTAGGTACTATGGTATCAACATGGTCTGGTAAAATAATTTCAATCTGTTCAAAAACGACACAGGTTCGTTTGGGGTAAAAGCATATGGTCTATACACTTTGTGGTAATTTTTTCATGTTCTAAAATAGACTAGTATAGGAAAACGGTAGTGCAAAATCATTATTTCACTAGATTAGTCTAGTTAGATCCATGTTTAGATAGTTATATTTATAGATCATGCTTGTATCATAGTTATATTCGTCTTTCATATTACTATATTACAGTATATAATTATATTCCTAAGGATTTAATTATATCACAGCTTCAATAATTTTACTGCAACATACATAATATAATATTGATGGTAGTGGTACAATAGACCCTCTATTGTAATAATTGTAACTATGCCTCAGTGCATTAGGGCCTAAACTTAATAAATGAGTTTTGAGTTTATCACATGTCTATAGTCCAAAGACTAAGTAACCTAACTGATATACCTACCCACTGTCTGATAAGTTTAATTGGCTATTAATAATCCTGTACAAATAGTTTATATAAATAAAACTAAAAAAATACTCAAAATACTAATGAAATCTAAGAATTCTAAGATATTACAGTTCTAAATTGATAAAACATTTTGGAAATAATTTTTCATACCCAAATATTTCATTTTTCACAGATGTCTTCATGATTTAAATAATCAAAGATCCTGTCATTTATTTTTCTATTGATAAAATATTTTATTATGAATGGACAAGTACTTAGTCTTATGTTAGGACCTTGTTTAATGAGGGTGAAACCATAAGGGACAGCAAGTGCAATAATAAATTAATGCAATGAATATAAATAAAATGCATAAAACTAATATGTTCAACAACAGTAATAGGCTTAAAATGATTACTTATAATTTTCTTACTTTTATCTATTTATATATTTCTTTTTACCTTAGTCCTTATTTTGCATCAAAATTAAGTGGTAAAATCAAAGATAATTCCTTTCCTAGGATGTTAAATAAAATACAAGATTGTCAATAAGTAAACAAGAAGGCTCATCATTATTTGAATATAATGGAAGATATCTTATTAAAATTCACAATAGCATTTTTATAGTATTATTGACAACTCTCTTTAGTAGAGTGATCACCTATATTACGAGACACTTTGCTTTATACAGTGTATCCAGTCATAAACTAGCAATATTTTAGGTACTTATATTTGAACACATTTTATGGGACTTCAAATATAAGTTTATAGTAATGTACCGGGTCTATTCGCGCATAGAATATTATCAAAATATCAAAATTATATTTTGATAATATTCTATGCGCGAATAGACCTGGTACATTACTATAAACATGAATTGTGTTCGCGAGAGTTTAAAAAGTATTATTCAAATATAAGTCTTTAACATATTGCTAGTTTATGACCGGACACACTGTATAATACTTATAATATATTGAGTTAATACAATACAGTATTTACTGGCTTAGTACAAAACAATGAAAAAAGTATCAGAAGGAATATAAGTTGGTATGCAACCAAACAAATAATAATCCTATGAATAATTTTAAGAAGATGCCTATTTGCTGAAAATCGTATAATTAATTTTCAGTTTAATTTAATAAAATCTTCTTTCATTTAACGAATCTGAAACATCACACATTAATAACTTTAAGCTCAAATTAGCTTATATACTGTGTCATAATCATAATATATTGATAGTGATATTTTAACAAAGTTTATAAGCACTTTAAATAATAAATATTTTATATAAACTATGTAATTTACTGCAAAAACTTATGCATTCCTTACATTAATTTTACTGAATGTGAAAGGCTAATCTCTGTATCTTTTTCATTCATCTCAATTTCAATAATAGTTTATGAAACAAAGCTACACTTAGAATAAGTAGAGGTTAATGTTACATAAGATATTTTACTTTAATGGTTAGTGTGAAATTCCATAATTGACCCCACCTGTATTCAGGCCTGTGTTCTCGGAGGCACCGGCGGAGGCCGCGGCTGCTCCAGGCGGTGGTGGCGCGGGCATAGCAATGGGCGGTGCCTGCTCTCCCTTGGGACGACCCTCCCCGCCAGGTTGCACCGTTACTGCCTGCACACCGTCAGAGTCATCGCGCTCCAGCGTGTGGTAGTCACCGGATTCCTCCGGAGGGCGCGGCCTGCATTTACCGCAGCAGCAGTTGCAACAACAGCATAGGCAACAGCAGAAATAGCAACCCGTCAATATTCCGCATACGATGAATAGCGCTTTGCACCAAGTGCTCGTAACTACGAAATAGGCATTAACATTTTCTTCGCCGAACTGTTCAGCTATGTAGAGTCCCAGAGATCCGTAATTATCATAAATGTTTCGCTTTGTACCGTCACTGAGTATAGTGTGAGCACGGTTTACTTCCTTAAACTTTTCCGCAGCGTCAGGGTTGTCCGGATTCTTATCAGGATGGTATTTTAACGCTAATTTTCTGTAGCTCTTCTTAACATCATCTGCAGTTGCAGTTTTTGGAACTTGTAGAATTTGATACAAGCTGTCTCCAGCGGTAGATAATTTCCTTTTATCCATTGGAACAATACGTTATTAGCAGTCACAAAATCACTAATCACTAAAAAAATTAAAGTATCGATGAGATGGTCCAAAAATATGATTTTACGACAACGAAAGTTATTACGAACACCGACCGAAAAGGGAAGAGACGGACGACGACAAGACAGACATGTAAAATGTTTTTACTTTCAAGATTTAATAATCAATACTTTTAACATGAAGGAAGAACAGTATAACACAACTGCACTTATGTTTGAGTAGGACGACAATAGCACATGCGATTCAAATTTCTATATACAAAGTTATGGAAATGGAATGGAACGTCATGTCAATTACATACATAAAATAGTGTGTGTAGGTAGAATAAATCGGTAGAAATGGTAGAATTATGTTACCGGCTACGGCTAACGACCGCAGTGTTGCCAAAAGTAATTTTACTTGATTATTGCCAAGGATCGATAGTATTTTCCAATGAAGTTTTCGTTCGTGCTTAGTTGCTTACCGGTGCATAATACACGTATACTCTGATTTTAATTCGACTCACAAAAGTGCAAAATGCATGTGCACGTTTCTGTTTCGATATTCCACCTAGACTATTCCTCCTAGCAGGGATTCCCAAAGTGTGCGGCTTAGAAACTAAAGAGGAGCGCCCGTGAGTCGATCTTCTATCATTATCCGAAAAGTCTTTCTTGTTGTTTTAGGTTTTAATTCTTTTTTAATAAAAAACTCACTCATACACAGTATGAATATATTGTAGGATGTTTTAATTTTTGTTCCTATCTAATCTACCTACCTACCTAACCTAACTAATATTATTGTAGGTACCTATTTCTTTCGACTGTATCGATTGCTAAATTGCTATTTTTCAAATAGCTACGTTTTTAGTCAGGGCGCCCTACCCTAGCGGTAGGGCGCCCTGACAAACTATTTTTGTTTTTACGCCGGGGGGTGAGAAAGGTTGGGAATCCCTGCTCTAGATAGATGCGGCCCGAGCTGTAGTAAGCCGACGGCCCCCAATTAGTAACGCCCTGAGCCGAGATTTTTACCACATTCGGGGTTGCCCTCGGTTGTCCTCAGGCGTGGTTACCTAAATGTTACCCGGCTGAGAGCCCTCTGCGCTCGCCGATTTGTCCGGTAAGGTTGCTGCAGCCATCAGAGGCTAACAACTAAAAAAAATCCCTGCTCTGCGCTGTGAGAAAACTGCACCGCGATGCTCCGAGGCCGATCACCGAGCATTGAAATAAGAAGTATATACATATCTTTAGATTGGATAACTAGGTATTAAATTAAATTGATACTTTTTAAATCCTTTGCCGTGCCGCCTATGTGCGCCGGGCATAAAAATGTCACCATATATGATTCTTTTTAGCAATATTTTGTTATTGAAAGAAAGAAGTAAAAGTTTATTGATTCTCCTGAAAAAAAATGTATGATTTGACATGTAGGGTGCCCTGGGTGCCCCCTTTGCAATAGGGAATATGCATGATTTTTTTTTATCGCATTTCTTAACAAATTATGAAAATCGGTCAAGAAACACGGAAGATATACCTAAGCATTTTAAACATAGAAAGCGATTAGACAGAGAGATCGGACATAAGATGTGACGTCAAAATACTATGACGGCCGTATAAACACCATGCTAAATTCTGTTTTGCTAGAAAGATAGGTATTAATCTTTGATGGCTTATCTTGGTTATTTTTATAGTTATCCGATTTTTTTTTCTTACTGCTTCTCAAAATGAATGTGCTTATTAAAGCAAAAATAAAATATCATGCATATTCCCTATTAGTGTCAGTTTACCTATCTAAACTTCTATTTTGAGTAAAACTGCACATAATCAAATGAAACTGCATTATATTTTAAATTATAGGTTATCAGTTCTTAAATTCATATTTCTTTTTTTAGCTAATACTTAAAAGCTACTTTTGCCTATTTATTTGTCTGAAGCTGTTCAAAAGCGTGATGTTACGACATCGCGACATTCTATTATAGACACGTCATTCATTTATAGGTAGGTACATCACATCATCAAGCACATTATGTTCTTGTCTATGAACTTTCAAGTCAAGTAGAAAATAGGAATAGCATTGAATATGAACAGAAAATAAGATGTTTAACATCAATTTCGAGATGGTTCATCTATAAAAATGATTAAAATTATTACAATACCTACTCACTAATATGTTTAATAATTTAATAAATTCAAATAAACCTGTGACTATAATTAGGTACATAGCTACTTTATATCATTTACTAAATTATCCAAGTCATTTTGCCTATTTGTTTTCCATGATAAATATGTGTTCCAAAACAAAGCAACTGACTGCACAAGTAGCACTTGGTACTGAAGAGGAACATAATAGAAGTTAACAATCTGCACCCAAGGCCAAATATAATAATTAGTTTTCAACACATCAAAGTAATTAGTTCTAATGTCCTTTTTTATATTATCCCAAGATTTGCCTTGTAAACCACCAATAGTAACAAGAATCATACACAAAAATGATGGTGCAAATATGGCTTGATCAAGTATAACTTTTTTGAGAACCACAGTTTTTCCACTGGAACCAATATGATGATTTAATACACCATACCAAACACGTAAAGCTGGCCCCTGAAAGTAAAAATTAACATAAAAGAAAAAATATAGAGGAACCTGGGGACACTTGATCCCCCCCTTTTGTATTAAAGCTCTAATTCTTTCTTGGAAAGTCATATTACAAAAACTGAACTGTCAATATATCTGATTGGAATTTAATTTCGTTTACTTAGATACATTATAAACAAATATACTTACTACTTGCTTTGTGACCTACTCATAAATTTTATGAGTAGGAGTGTTTAATGTCAAAATTTTGGATACTTCTCGTTTGATTTTCAAAAAATTATTGATGGTATTTTACTGATTAGGTTATTTTTTTTTATATCTGTAATAGTTACGGAATAATCGCCTGGACACACTTAACGATTACACCAGTATATGGGAGACATGATCCCATTCTAGACCTAGAGGATGACTTGATTAGTGGAGATCATGTGTCGTCTCCTATTTGTGGATGGGATGACTCCATTCTAAATAGGGTTACTAATTAAATTGAAAATGTATTATGGCTTAACTTTAATTTTTAGTATCACAACTTGTTACAATGAGGAATAACAATAAAAAAATCTAATTAGTCCGTCAGTTAGATTATCAAAAAATATTGGATACGTATTTTTTATTTCGATCCGAAAACAAAAAATAACGAAGATACAGTGCGTTAAAATTTTCCGGTCTGCAAAAAGTGTACTAAAAAGTAGTTGTACAATGACGTGACAAGCCCCAATCCTGCACTCATCTTTGTAATTTCTTATTGATTTGATAAAATAAAAAATACGTATCCAATATTTTTTGATAATCTAACTGACGGACTAATTAGATTTTTTTGTTGTTATTCCTCATTCTTAATAACTTTTAACATCTTTTAACTTCCATATAAGTGCAATTAACATACCCCTATGAAGAATCCAATGGAAGAAAACTTAACAGTTCGATAATAATCGATGCTCTTCATGGATTTATTTTCAATTAATGTCTGTGATATTAAATCACCAGTACCCATTAGTGTTCCAGTTTGTATTGCCTGCATTAAGTACGGCCGGCGTGCTAGAGCTTGTTGGTATAATTTTAATATTCCTCGAGTCTTCATGACTAATTTGATTAGCCGTGAGAGAAATAGTAAACAGAGAAAGTAGAGAAACAGAAGACGTCCAACTAGTTATTACTTGATAGTTGCATGCTAATAATAATAATAACCTGTAATAATTCGTAACTTTAAGTACTTATTAGGTACCTACCTATACAATCTTTGATGTGTAACAACAATGTGTAATTAATTATGTCGAGATCAGTGTTGCGAGGGCCCTTGAGTCGTAAGTTACGTCTCGTTTCCTGAAATGTTACATTTTTGCTGCAAAAGTTACATTATTATATTTTTTTTCGTGTTTTTGGGGTTTGGTGGATACCTATTAAGGAGTCTATGATGTCTAATGGTGTATTTAATCTTAATAAAACGAACCCGTGAACGGCGGCAACTAGGCATGTAGGAAGGAAACGTTCAAGCAAAATCAAGTTTTATTAAATTATCCAAGATACGTTTATTTTTGTAATGGCGCTATCCATTCAGAGCCATCTCTGAGTGTGATATGGAGTGAATAAAGCTAAGGAATAAAGTGAGTTTTAGGTGCGTTCAATTTGGATGCGTTCGTAAACTGTCTGCAATAAAAGTCTAGCATTACAAATCTCATTGTTCTTAAAAGTATAAAAATTACTTAAGTTACGAAAAATGTAAGAAATGTAACCTTCTGGCAACGCTGAACGCAAACAAGTAAAAAAGAAACGAATGAAATGTGAGTGAGTGAGTGAAACAAAGCACAAAACAACCAAATCAAAAGTGTTTTTTTTTCTTTTTAGCATCTCACTTTGTGTATTTCGCCAGTGTCAAGTTGCATTTGTACTGTGTACGCCAGCAAAGAGTATCCAAATACCAATCCAAATAAATACTATATACCTATCATCAACAAAGTTGAAGCATGATCAGTTTTGAGACCTTTTCGCTTGCAACTAGTAATCATAGTTTGCCCTGTCCATTATTGACAATAAAACGGTCTTCTGTAAAATCTTTTGTTTAGACTATTTACTGACAATGACAATCTACTATTTTATGACAAGCGCATTGTCTGGTTATATTGTGTAAGACACAGGTAGCGGCTGGTCACTGCACGCAAAAAACACCCTTAAGGTGATCATGCTTCAACAGACTTCAACCAGTGTTGCCAATCCTACTGTTTTAACAGTAGATTTACTGTTTTTAACATGACAACACTGTTTTAGTACGATTTTCTACTGTTTTTTGATAGTTTATGCGTGTATCCGAATTTTATAGACTCGACGTGCGCTCTGGCTGGGGAATTCCCGTTTTCTTACGCGCCACATAGCAGCGCTGCCGTAGAAAGGCTTTTTTCAGCGGTAAACATTTTAAAAAGTAAACTGAGAAACAAAAATCCGAAATAAACGAATGTTACGCATTTAATGCTACTGAAAATCAAATGAAAATTTTTAATCAAAGTATGTAAGATTTTATCAAAAACAATGAAACAGAAAACGTTGAGGATAGAGAAATACACAACAATGAATAATGTTTGTAATTTTGAGTACCCATTTTTAATAAATAATGTAACTTTTATAATTGTTTTCTTTTTTCAATAATGTTACTTAATAATTATAACAACCTTATAATTATTATAACTTTACATAAATTGTAATAATTAAAGAAGTACTACTGGTAGTGCATCAGTAGTTTCATTAACTATATCTATATAACTAATTCTATGTCCCAATTGAAAGGATTTTGAGACAGTAGATTTAATGTTTTGAAACTGGGGTTGGCAACACTGACTTCAACTTTGTCGATAGTACGTCAGCTTTGTACGTCAGTACATAGGTAATAATAATAAGTAAGAATACTTCTATAATTTAAACAAATTTTAATTAATCACTTGTGTTGTGCTGAGCTGTGCTACTTGTACTATTAAGTATCCTGTGGCTGTGCTGCCGCTACGTGCTTTGCTTTGCCGTCTTTGCGGATTAAATATTTACGTGGATTTCGGGTACATAAAGTTGAATAATATTTTTACTTGGTGTTGAAGGTTATAATTTTTGTTACTAAACTAAATAGAGTAAAGTGCAAGACGTAGAAAATTCAAAACTCACTAGGTACCTACGCACTACTTAGAAGACCCGGTTTTAATAAGTAATTAATGTAATATAAGTTGGGTTTTAGAATAAAAGTAGACCGGCAAATTTTGATAACGTACGGTATTACATCGTTGTACTGTGTATTTAATACAATAATCAGAGTCAAATGTGGCAAGATACTGTTGAATAATGACTTATATTGTTCCTCACAGTCAATAATTTAGGTTCTAGCCTATTTTATTGATATTCACTTCATAAGCATCTAAACTCTGAAATATTTATTCAAGGCAATTTTTAAGTATGAATCTATTACTCTGTTTACTATAGCACAATGGATAACTTGGCATTAGTGTCCTCCAACAAGATTTTTGGTGGTTACCAAAAGGTGTATAACCATGAGTCATTAGAATTAAAATGCAAGATGAACTTCTCAGTTTACCTGCCGCCACAGGCTGAAGGTGGAGATGTCAAATTACCACTTATTTACTACCTCTCGGGCCTCACATGCAATGAACAAAACTTCATCACTAAATCTGGATTTCAAAGGTAAGCATAGGTACCTATTTATTTGCTTCACATGCAGCTTTTCAATTTGTTTCTTTTTTACAATTAGAATTTCACCTAATTTCATGTTTATTTATGGTATGTATTTACAACTAGAAGCTTACCAAAAGTAATGTTTTAAAAAATACAATGTTTTTTTTTCTATCATATTAAGAAGGTACTTTTTGTACTAATCCCAAATAATTGGGAACAAGGGAGGGATGATGATGAATAAATAGGTACCTAATTTTTAAGAAAACACTAAGGAAACTTGAAGGCATGTGCAGTTATTTTGGTAATATGATCATGGCCATGGTCATTTAATGTTTGGTATCTTTATATTATATTGTAATCTACAAAATGTTAATAACACTTACATAATACCTACTACTTATCACATGTTATCAGTAGTTCTTTTTTTAATGCCTGACTTTATTGTTATCACCTATTTATATGGATTCTGTACATATGAAAAAATAATAGCATACCATACTAACATACCTACCTACATTATTCATGTGCAATTTAAAAAGTTATAAAGTAGACATCCCATTGTTTCTATCAATAGAATAGGTGAGCAGTCCTCCTAGACCCAATTTGCATAGTTCCATATATTCTGCAAATAGTTCTTGCTTGGTGCTTTCATGCTCAGATAGCACTCATTAAACATTATTCCAAAATTTTGAAGACCATTAAGTAAATAATTTGTGTCACAGATATGCAGCTGAACATGGAGTTATTGTAGTGGGTCCAGATACATCACCTAGAGGTGTGAAGATAGAAGGGGATGATGAGTCTTGGGACTTTGGAGTGTCTGCTGGTTTCTACCTTGATGCAGCAAAAGATCCTTGGTCAGAGAACTACAGAATGGCCAGTTATTTGAACAAGGAATTATATGAATTGATATTGAAAGCTTTCAGTAATATAGTTGATCCCAATAGAATTGGTATTATGGGACACAGGTATGCAAATAACTTTTTATAAGGGGTTCCATACCCAGAGGTTCTAAGAGTAAATATAATTGTTGATTGAGGCACCTCTATTCTAAGATGCTGGATAAAAGCCTCCTCCGGGGATCTCCATGATGGCCAATGTTTATATATTTAATATCATATTTATATTACTTAAGAGGCTAGTCTCCAAGCGTGGGAATTTATCATAGACTAGCTGACCCGGCAGACGTTGTCCTGCCCTGAGAACAATAATAAAACTGGGACCTACAAACCTATCCCTACCTACTCCTATCTACCTCTACCTGCCACTACCTACCCCTACCTACCTTACCTACCTACCCTACCTACCTACCTACCCTACCTACCTACCCTACCTACCTACCCTACCTAACTACCCTACCTAACTACCCTACCTACCTACCCTACCTACCTACCCTACCTACCCCTACCTATCTACCTACCTCTACCTGCCACTACCTACCCCTACCTACCCCTACCTACCTTACCTACCTACCCTACCTACCTACCCTACCTACCTACCCTACCTACCCCTACCTATCCTATGTCCTTATCCTGGCTCTAAACTACCTCCCTGCCAATTTTCAGCTAAATCGGTTCAGCCGTTCTTGAGTTATAAGTGGAGTAACTAACACGACTTTCTTTTATATATATAAGATTACATTGACTCCCCCCCCGTACCCCAGTGACGCTTACATGGAGCCTACATCGCATGCTGGCTAGCTGAGCGCGATGAGCGACAACCACGCGACTTTTTTCTAATACTTGCATTTTTAAACTCGTGATATCTTCCGAATGAAATGTCCGAATTGAATAATTCAAAAAGTTATAAAAAGGTATTAAAGCCGTCTTGAATATAAAGTAATTTATTTTGATGAGGATTAATACCAAGGTACAAATGAAGAGCCTTTTCAAGAGGCGGCATATATAAATTAATATTTTAGAATAAAAAACTGCTTACTGTGACATAACTATAATATTTAGACATATGCTGTCGCGACACTTTTTGTAGATAATGATGAGTTCTGCAAAGTCGTAGTAAATGATTTTGTTCTATCATCAATAGTTTTCGCAGCGCACGCGACGTAAGGAATTTTTCAGGTCATTTTTTTACACCTTATGTTACATTATTGGAGTTTTAGTAAGGATCCCTAATTTTTTTTTAAATATAATATAGCCTATGTTACTCGGGGATAATGTAGCTTTCCAAAGGTGAAAGAATTTTTGAAATCGGTCCAGTAGTTTCGGAGCCTATTCATTACAAACAAACAAACAAACAAACAAACAAATCTTTCCTCTTTATAATATTAGTATAGACTACACACATAGACATATTTTACTCACACATTTGCGTCATCATTTTAACAGAGAAACAGGTGGATTGCCACTGTCCGAGTACTACATGTTATTTAGATAACCACGGTAACCAGTATGTACCAGATCTTACATATAATAATTTTATATTAATTAGCATACACACTTAATTTTGATTATAGTAGGAGAGGTAACTGAACTATCCTACTAACTCGTATCCCGCAAAGCTAGTAACAATTTATATGATGTTTTATTTATCATCGGTATTGACCGATACGAACGGTACATTCTTCATTGGAAGAATGTACCGTTCTAGGCATCTCGCGGTAGTGTATCATCCCTTATATTTTTGAAAGTGTAAAAATCATTTTCACCTCTCTCGCACGAAAAAAGCACTTTTGACGTGTAAAAACAAAAATAGCTATTTTGCTGCGAGCGTGAAGAAAAGTGATTCGAACGAACACCGCCTTCTGGAGCACAACCACCATCTAGTCTAAAATAAAATGGACGATGGTTTGATCAGAAAATCATTTTAGCCTAGCGATTTAACACATAGGCACAAACAACATTTTGTGTGTTATTTGTTGAAATTGAAGTTTATGAATTTTACTATTGCCTTTTTAAGGACACGAAATAATATTTAAAATAAATAACTTAATATTTTTATATAAAATTGTATAACAAATTTCCTATAAAAATATCATGTTCAGTTTTGATACAAATGTCAAGCAGTGTAGTTCCCAAACGCAACATCTAAAAAAAAACTTAAAATCGGAATGGCGTATATCAATTTTTTTCAGCATTACGTTGTTTGAACTATTTCTATGATATATTAAAAAAAATGTGCTGGACCGCAATGAAGATAGTAGACTAAATCCAAAAGCGTTAATAGAACAAGTTTCAAATATTGACTTAATTGTTTTCTCGCTGGTAGAATTGAAAAAATGTAATTCACACGAAATATTTTGTTTTCTCGTGGCTTTAAATCACTCACTGTGCTCAGTAGTCTACATTAAAATCACTCGCTATGCCCGTGATTCTATTTTTGACTACTTCTTACAAAAATAACGCAAGCAAAGTTATTTTTCGCTACTCGCTACGAGTGCGGATTTCAAATCATGAACTAACGAAGTATGTAGTCTAGAATTGAATCACGAGCGTAGCAAATGATTCTAATTTTAAAATTCTTGAACTACTAACGACAGTGAGTGATTTTTACTGTGGTTAGTAGTTAAAGAATTTTAAGAGGCACGAGATATAAAAAAAATGCTCTCGTGTGAAACATGCAACTTTTCACCTCGACCAGCGAGAAAACAATTAAGACAAAGAAACATTTAACAAAGAGTAGAGACGACTTCAAAACACTACAAATCATAAAATAAACACGTTCGCTTTTTACAATTATATATAAAGATCCATTTGTGGGAAATAGTTAATGTGATATGGAAAGATGTTATTTTTTTTTACTACACTATTTTTGTTTATTAAACTTTACTTAATCCAATCTTTGAAATGATTCCCATTGTCTGAACTAGTCGGTGGCCAATCGTATAATTCACCAAATAATTATATTCCTAACCTAACCTATATCATGATTTGACGAATTATACAGGCTGATTTTTAAATGGTATAGTAGGCCGAAATGGCATGTATGATGATACCTTATACAGATCATGAAAAAACAATTTTAGAGTATATATAATAAATAATAATAATGAATATCCTAGGACATTCTTCACACACGGTTAAGAGTGGAAAACAATATTACAATATTTCTATACAAACGAAAGATATCAATCAATCAATCAATAAATTAGTTCATCGTTATATATACACTGCAATGCGAGTCTAACTATACGAGCGAGTATAATATAGTTAGCTATTTTGCCCTGTTAGTACTATTCTGATTGTGAGTAAAGGCTTTTACTAGAGATTTTCGATAAAATTGTTAATCTTGTCATCGTAATGGTAGTGCTCAGGCACCTGAAATTTTGTAGGATTACTGATAATGATGTACACTATCCTTAGAATTCGGGCTAAAATACCATTTCAAAATCACCCTGTATACATATAATAAGCCTGTAGAAAATTCGTCTGTAATTGCAAACTTTTTGAGAAAAATAAGGAAGGAACTAATTGAGCGACACTGAAGACGAATTAATATTTTTAGTGTTGTTGTTTATCTGTATGTTTGTATGCATTAGTTTGAGTTTAAAATATTTATGACTTTCAATAATTTTGAAACATCACAGTTATGTAGGTAGTAACAATATTGACAGTCAGTCATAATGTCTTATTGAGCAGTCGCGACCCAATTTATGCAAAAAACAAAATTCATCGTCGAGCTTCAAACTGGCGTGCTCTCACCTTTGATTCTAAAAAGGTACTGAAAATGTTTGATACACGCATTCGAAATAATTCAAATCAATTTCAAATAAATACGGTGACGTTCCGCCATACAAATTACTATGAAAAATGGCGGATGAATTTCATGAATATTTAAACGTAGATTATTGTTATGGTGTTAGTTTGTAAAAAAAACTGAGACGGTGAAGGTGGGTTTCATACTTTTAAGTTTTATTTTATACAAAAAGATTTATAATAAATTCATTCGAAATAATGTAAATTTTGAAAACCGCAAAGGTCAATTTTAGGTTTTGAGATAATTTATTATGTTTTTTTTCTGGAAATGAGAAACTATTTCACAAATATGGCTAGGTGAAGTTGTTGATATACCTTTTTAGATTTTAAAATGTCTTTGAGATGTGATTAAATGTGGGTTTTTTGCCCTTTTTTTTTTAGGGAAACTGTAACACATGTTTTAGCGTTTTTCAGGGAATGGGGTCTTAAAAATTATGAAGTAGCCCAAGCCCAAGCCCATATTCCTCAGCAAAGTTATGTGAAAAATTGAATCTTAAAATTTATTTTTGTATAGATGTATACAATTTTTGAAGGAGATTCACAAGAGATTACATAAATATATTTAAATTACAGCATGGGAGGACATGGAGCTCTTGTCTCAACTCTTAGGAACCCTGGGCTTTACAAATCTGTAAGTGCATTTGCACCCATATGCAACCCGAGTGAGTGCCCTTGGGGAGAGAAAGCTTTCACAGGATACCTAGGAGTTGAAAAAAGCAAATGGGCTGAATGGGATGCATCAGAGCTAGTCAAGAAATATGATGGACCTCCACTTACACTGCTTATCGATCAGGTAAAATTAAATATTACATAGTATATTACTGTACAGCTGAAATAAAAGCATTGTGGTTGAGTAACATTATAGAAGGATTGATGCGCCAATCGATTATGTTTTTTTAACTAAACTTAGTTTAAAAAATATATATTATACGTAATTCTTAAGTGGCTACCTAAAAGAGCTTATTGGTGTTGTTTTTTAGGAATATTGAAGCGAGAGAAAAAATTATTGTACCAATATCCAACAAATATCTAACTAACCACCATTGTCTAGCAAGATGGCAGGGAAAGAAGGGTGCCATTGAAGTTGTGACCTGTATCATGTAGCAGTGGGACTATTGTGGTTGATGATATGCATAATTACTTATTGTGGGACTTTCTGTGTCACAGGGTGCTGGAGATAAATTCTACATTGAAAAGCAATTGCTGCCTGAAAAACTAGTAGAAGCGTGTCGATCAGTTGGCGTGCCCGTGATACTCAACCTACGCGAGGGTTACGATCACTTGTACTACTACATCTCTACGTTTATCGGGGAACACTTCGCTTTCCACGCAAAAATACTCAAAGCTTAGACCTAATGTTTCTATGCGAAACGCATTTTTGATGTATTTATTATATCTGTTATTTTTTTAATGGTCTTATTATTACCTATTCTATCACCTTTTGGCATGCAAAATTATGGTCTGCAACCAAGAGCTAAACTAAGCTAGCTTAATGCCCGCACATTGGCGTACGGCACGGGCAGAAGATTTAAAATTTATCAATTGAATTTAATAGTAATCCAATGGAAATAAGGTATATATTTCAAAGCCCAGTGATCGGCCTCGGAGCATCGCAGTTTTCTCTAGAGCATCGCTGGTTGAAACATATAACTTATTTCTATTGGATAACTATCAAATTCGTCCGCGACGCGCCGGTCATAACTCGCATCGCTGATGCAGTTTTCTATACTTGTGTGCAAACTGTGAGCTAACTGAAATATGCGAAACTAAGTTACTTGTGTATGCCGATGTGCAGCTACACGAGCTAATTTATTTTTAAGCTAAGCCCCCCGGCCTACCCTGGTACAGTATAACACAACTGAGATGTCGCATCGGCAAAACTCGTATTTCCGATCATTTCCGATTTACTCGGCTAATAAAAATCATTCATTACCGCGCCATTCAACGCTATTGGCACAATATATTCCCGCGTTAGTTCGACTCAAGTCAGCGTTGGGAATGCACGTGAGTTATTTATTCCCTACACTTCAGGAGAATTTAATGGTACAGCTATTTATTTTATTTCCATTATGACTTCGTTAAAACGTGGTAAGCCGTATAATAGTCAAAGTCGTTTTTAATGTTTATCAATTTATGAGTCAAGAGGCCACGGAGTGTAAAAATATAGTTTTTGGGAAAGATCACTTTCAAAACCTTCAAGTGCGAACTGCGAAAGCAACTTCTTTACTGTCCTAAATTTAAATGACTCATCATCATCAGACAGCGACGAATCGTTTGACGACAAGACGCGCTGCTGTTGAGACTGGGGATATAAGTATGGATGTCGAAGGCGTTAATTTTGATTTGTGACATTCATCGTTCTAGCCGTGTACCCTCCATATCAAATGTATCAAAAAAAATATTAACAAAAAATACATACTTTATAAACGTGATCACTTATTTTGCAAATAAGTGTATAAACATCTACGCATCAATTTTACGAATGTATTTGATTATTTAAATTTACAAGTTATTGCGTTGGCAGAAAGATAATTTTCGCCTAAAGTACTAATAAACATGGGTAATTTTGTAGGCGCACTCGTTTCGGGAATGATTGATTTTACAAATTTTGCCGATGCTTCATCTATGTTGTGTAATACTGTACTTACTTCGCCAGTGCTGTGCAGTGTCTTGTGCCGTGTATGCGGTCGTTTTGTACGTGTTTTTTTTTATTGAATATGAACCAATTTATTGAAACTGTAAAAAGTCGAAGGATAAAAAGGATTTATGTAATAAAATAGTTGTCATCGATCTATTTATACCAAGCGACGACGTCCATCAAATTTTACTGACCGAGGTGTGCGAGCATGGGACATATTATTTATAGTTTAGTAGCGTGTGGCACTTTCTAGCAGGGCCACCAACACGGATCTGAATTCCAAGTCTGTCGCTAATTTGTCCTATTTTGTCCTCAAATATCAGATTTTGTCGCGTCCTGGTTCAAAAGTTATAAGGGTTTCTCAATCTCAAGAACTAGAGCACCTAGCGGAGATCTGTTTGCTTCCAGAATTTGTCATTCATTTGTCAAATTTTGGCCCTAAATCCCTCATTTTGTCGCGTCCTGGTTCAAAAGTTATTGATGGATCTAAAATTCTCCATACTATTGTACGGGCGAGTAGAAAATATTTTTGATATCTTTATTAAATTGCTTTAAAACTTTTAACTGGCTAATAAATAATCTATTCGTACAATGAGTACAAAGGAAAACATAACAGATTCCTAGAAAAGTAAATAAAACAAATTACCTTTTTTTTAATAAAATTCACAGACAAATGTATGGCTAAATGTTTTTTTTTATTGTTTTAGTTGTCTTTTTACCCTACAAATAGTTTTGTAATATCTTCAAAAATAAGAATGATTTGAACGTTTAAAATTCTCAATTAGAGAGAGAGATATTAAAGAAAAATATCTTGTTTACTTACAACGATCGAGTAAAAGAAATTGTGAGTTTTATTATTCTTCCCAAATAAAAATGATAACCTGATACACTTTTGTACGCAATTGTACACCTGAGTATCGAATAGTCTAGGAGTGAACGTGAATATTTATAAAGCTTTTTACATAATTCCAATCGAGAGATATAATACAGAAAAACACGAATGTAGTGTATGATTATTTCTTGTTTCCATATTTATAGAATACTAGCTTTCGCCCAGCGGTTTCACCCGCATTAGAGTTCATGAACACCCCGTACTCAATTTAACCAACCAAATAATATGTAGGTCAATTTGTCCGTTAGTATTCCTTGAGAACCACAGTACAGATTATGAAGCGCTTTTCAAAGATAGGTATCCTCTTAGGTTCAGGTTCCTAGATGAAGGTTTTAGGTTATTTAATTTCCAGGGACAGGTATAGTTCTGTGACGATTGAATGCTACATAAATATATTATGCATGTGGAGTTCAGTTTTCACGTCTAAATACTTGTCAAAAATTACAATCCATTATTAGTCATACCATACATAAGTTTTTGTTACGTTAAAAAAAACAGTCAAAGGTTCAGAGCCATACAGCCTTCTTATTATTTTTTTATTTTTGTAGGTATATTGAATTTTTATGTTTGATTTTTTTTTTTATAAGTTTCGAATGGCATGCAATGCAGGATAAAAGTTTTTCTTTCTTCTTTCTTTCTAAACGTTCAAACAGTGTGTAATGAAAATTGGCAGAGAGGTAGACCCGTGAGATAAGAAGGTAGGTATTTTTATCCCAGAACTTGTGAGAAACTAAGGACAGCTTCTTAAATGATTGTCTCAATGATACAATACAGATTTATGCAAAATTGTCAAGAACTGCCAACATAGACCTATCTATAATTTATCTATACTAATAATAATCTATATATCTATCTATAAACTATATTGAAACTGAAGAGTTTTTGTTTGTTTGTATGAACGCGCTAATCTCTGGATCTACCAGTCGGATTTGGAAAAATCTTTTTGCAATTGAAAACCTGAAAAAAAATATGTGAAGAATGTCCCAGGATATTTATTTATTTTTGTATAGCACGGGCGATGCGACGCGGCGCCCGATGTAACCCGAGCAATACCGAAAAGAACCGAACTATGCACGACTTCACCGATACGTGATTTGTTTGATGATAATTGCTTTAACGTTGAATATTTTTAAGTTGAATTGTTGTAGATATTATATACGGATTTCATAGAAACAAATACTACTTAAGAAGGTCCAAATTATTTCAAAATTGGTTTTGAGTTTATTTTTACTAAATTTGTTTTTTTTTATTTCTTGGGTGAAAACTTAATCTATCTATAGGTAGTAATAATAAAGCTGAAGAGTTTGTTTGAACGCGGTAATCTCCGGAGTTATTGGTCCGATTCGAAAAATTGTTTCACTAATGGGAAGCTACATTATCCCCGAAGGTTATACGCTACTTATAAACCCGCGAACGAAACCGCGGGGAACAGCTAGTTATTTTATATAAACTAAATTAAAAATACTTAGTGTATTATAATTATAGATCACTTGTTTGAGATATTGAAGAATATTTAAAGCTTTGTTACTTTATTTTGGCATGAAAGTTGAACAATACTGTGAGTGGAAGGGTTCTTAGTTTGCTATAAACAATGCTTGCTATATGATAGCTTAAATTCATAAAATATGGTACTTATATGAATAGAGTAGCTTTATACACTCTGATAAACTTTTTAAAAAAATCATATAAATATCTATGACTAAAATTTTGAATAATTTTGATTTCTATGTTGTTACATTTGTGTTAATTAGTATATATTCAAAATTTTGGATCTTTTGCTCAAGTAATTGCAAAAATATTAAAGGGCAAAAATGAAATATTTCACCCTCTATAACATTGCATTGCTAAATAGTATTACAAAATGCTTTAGGATTCTTATAGTTCTCGCTATGGGTAGCTTATAACCAGAAATTCGTGGTTCTTAAATCAATAGGAAAAGCGTTATACAGGTTGATGAAAAAAAATTAAAAACGTCATAAAATTGTCTATGATTAAAAAGTTTAAAATTATTAATGTGCATATTGTTACAATTATGTTACATGGTCTACACCCAAAATTTTTGGTCCCTAGCTCATGTAATTACAAAAATATTAAGGGGCCAAAATACAAATTTCCGCCCTCTATAACATTTCATTGCTAAATAGTATTGCAAAATGCTTTAGGATTCTTATAGTGCTTGCTATAGTTAGCTTATTTCCAAAAAATCATGCTTCTTAGTTAAATAGTTCTTGCGTTATACAGGTTGATGAAAAAAAATTAAAAAGGTCATAAAATGGTCTATGATCATTTTTTTTTAAATTATTGATTTGCATGTTGTTACATTTATGTTACATGGTCTACATTTAAAATTTTGGAACCCTAGCTTAAGTAATTGCAAAAATACTAAAAGTCAAAAATAAAATTTTCCACCCTCTATAACATTTCATTGCTAAATAGTATTGCAAAATGCTTTAGTATTCTTATAGTGCTTGCTAAGAGTAGCTTATTTCCAAAAAATCATCCTTCTCAGTTGTATAGTACTTCCGTTATACAGGTTGATAGAAAATAATTTAAGGTGTCATAAAATTGACATCTATGAAAAATTTGAGAAATACTGGTTTGAATATTGTTTCAATTGTATTAAATAGTTTATATTCCAAATTTAAGGTCCCTAGCTTGAGCCATTACAAAAATATTAAAGTGCAAAAATTGGATATTTCACCCTTTATAACTTTATGCCGCATGAAAAGTTTGAAAAACTTAACGGTACATTTCAAAACAAATACTGTAAAAAGCTTATATTCCAAAAATCAAGCTTCTGCTATGAATATTAACTGAGAAAAACAGGATGTTAAAAGTAAATTTTCAACATTTTTACTTTGTCTATGGGCAAAACTTTGACAAACATCAAATTTGCAGTATTTGTATAGCATAACGCGTATACGAAATTTCATTTACCTATCTTCAGCCGTTGCAGAGAT
This sequence comes from Tethea ocularis, assembly GCA_963555595.1. Classification (NCBI taxonomy): domain Eukaryota; kingdom Metazoa; phylum Arthropoda; class Insecta; order Lepidoptera; family Drepanidae; genus Tethea; species Tethea ocularis. The sequence continues at coordinate 7,714,882 of OY741960.1, read as the reverse complement.
ATAAGAGTTTGAAAAATGCATAATTTCCATCGGTAATATCTTCCTCGAAGAAAAAAAGTTTGAGAATCGCCGAAAATATATGTTAGCAGTATTATTAAACTACCTACAATATAAATTTTGAGTTTGTAACATTCAAACTCACAAAGTTATCAAGGTTTAACGGAAACAAAGCAAATCCCTTATTTTTTTAAATTTTCCTCCCATAGACAAAAGTTTGAGAAACGCTCGCACCCATATCTAATATTTTTTACTGAAAAAGCTACATTTAAAATTTCAGACTCCTAGACCTTATGGTTCCAGAGATATTAAGAATCTTAAAATCGCACAAACGGCCCGTTTCCACCACTGCGGAAAGGAATTTCGAAAAATCGCTTCTTAAATGGGGTCTACGTGACAAAATCTATGCACATGCCAAATTTCACATTAATCGGTTCAGCGGTGTGGGCAGGGGGATGTTTACCCAAAAAACCGCTACTCTTTTATATAATAGATTAAATCATTAAAACTTGCTTTTTCAATGAAATAAAAATATTTAACTAGTCTAACTTTTGTATAGAAAAAGCTACATAGCTCTTGGACTACTCCATACAAAAACAAATGTGTTATAACTTTTGAACCAGGTCGCGACAAAATCTCATATTTGAGGACAAAATAGGACAAATTAGCGACAGACTTGGAATTCAGATCCGTGTTGGTGGCCCTGCCAGAAAGTGCCACACTTTAGTAGCTCAGGTGACTTGCGTTGGTATAGCTTAGTTTTCGGTCTGCAACCCACTTAATCCACAACTAAATAACTATCGATATTTATCTATCTAATAGGTACCATTAAACGAGCAAAATATATAATATATATACATAATCTGAATCTCGGAAACGGCCCCAACGATTTTCATGAAATTTTGTATGCAGGTTTCGGGGGCGATAAATCGATAGCAAGGTTTCTTTTTTAGAAAATACGATTTACGATTTAAAAAAAGCCGACAAAGCTCGGTCCAGGTACTTACTGTACTATTAATTTTCTATTGTGAACCTATTAATGAAATATTTATGATAGGTCATAAAAGTAACTACGTAAATTTTAGGTGCTATATTAAAAAACCTGGTTTCTCAAACATATTTTAAAATTGTTTATTTTTGAACAGATAGATAGATAATATATCTATAATTTTTTTTACTAAAAAATATACAAGTTGCTATCTACCAGTGTCATTCTTCCTGATGTTGTGGTAATACTGTAAAAACTTGTCTCTGTTGCCCCAAACCTGGGAGCTGCCCCAGTAGCACCAAGCCCTGATGACAAAAAAATCACAAGTTTATAATGTGATATATTGACACAAAAGAATCACTCGTGTGACAGACAGACTGTCACAGCCAATTTGCACCGAAACTATTGGACCGATTGAGTTGAGAGGTACACATTATGTAAGTCAGGGACCCAAACACGGACGTGTAACGTAAATAAATGAATTTTAAACATGGTAGAAAATAAAAATAAATAGTTTTTAAACTGTATTAAGTGACATATCAAATGAAATGGCTCTTTGTGAGAATTTTTATATTTTTTTATAATGATAAAATAAATATCTTTGAAGTTATTTAAGAATATAGTCGAAAATTTACTCTTATCTCTGAAACTACCGGGCCAACAATTTTAAAGGAAATACAGAAAGTAATTCTTTGCCTATAGATTACAGGATAATCTATAAGATGTCTATGGTATTTAAAGTAACTTAGGAAATTAAGGAATCCTCGGCGCGCGTGTCTGTCTCGCACTTCTCCGTTTATTTTTATATTATGTAGATTGTATTTTTATATTTGTTGTAAATAATAAACAGAACCAAAATCACTATATAAATACCCACTTACTGTTCGAAATATATACTTACATTCCAAATAAAGCACCACCAAGATGCGCTGCATGATCGAAGAATTTCCATCCTAAAATAACTCCAGCCAAATCAACACTCATTATGACTTTAATGGCCTGAAATAATATAAAAATATTAAATTTAGTTTTTGCTTTACTATTGTACATAACAGTATATCGTTCAGAATTACTTCTGACTAAAGGAATTATAATTACCACTACTTTATGCATGTAGTAAACAATTACTATGAAAATATAGACGCTATTAAATTAAATGAGTTTAGTTGCTTTTCAATAAAAACATGAAATGTGTGTTGTCAAAAAGGTAGAACTTATTGTATAGATATTTTTGAATATTTAAAAAAGGCATGACATAAAGGTTGCGTTCACACAATGACTGAGTGAGCGAGCGTTACGCAGTTTTCAGTTTTTATATATATTCAACTTTTCGTTCACATGGATATTACGCAATTACTCTATGAAATGGATTAGGTTTAGTTGACTATTTAGTTAGTGTACCTACTCTCGATTTCAGACAAGTCGTCCGCGACTTTCCTTCGTCATGGAACAATGGGTATTTGCATGGCCTGTGTATCTCCAGTAATGTCTACATAGTAATTAATGCCATCAATAGACCGAATGGCATTGATATGCAGCAGGAAGAGAGTTGGGGATAACACGAACCTTGCGAGATACCAATATTTATGTCCATGCTATCGGAGCATTTACCATCAACGACAAACTCTTAAGAAATTGCTGGCAACTTATTTTCATAATCTTTCGGGAATTGGTAATTCATCTTGTGCTCACCCATACGTCTACGCAGTTAATATTATGTTTGATATATTATACTTAGACGGTCTCCAGCGATACAGGCATGCCTAGTGCGGGGACCGTTGGTAATCTAATTAGTTTGTAAGTTATATGAAATAAATTTATTTGATTTTGATTTAATTTGGTAACTTCGTTAGAAGACCTTAATCTCGGTTGGTCGGAAGGTCGCCACACAAACTACGGCTACATTCCGAAACATGCCATAATCGCTCATAGCGCTCACATCAAAAATTAGCGTTCCGATACGGATATCACATCTATGAGAGCCGAGAACTGTAAATAATTCGGAACGCTTGTGAACGCTATTTGGAACTAAAACATCCGAGAAAGGGATTAAAAAAATTAATGTTCAACGCGTTGGGACTACTTATCTTCAATTATTGGACTCCCTAACGCAAATACTCTGTATTTTTATTTATATTATTATCTCATAAAAACATAATAGGTAATACCTTTGTCAAAACAAAAACACTAGTGTCACTTTTGACAGCAGACTTTTGCCTCAAGGCGATAACAGTTTGGCCCAATGGTTGTCGTTTATCCTCTGACACCCTGACATTGGATTGTGTAAAATAAACACATATGGGGCCATTTTGGAAAAGAAGTGAAGTGAAGTAGTAATAGTTTTATAATGACGTCACCGATTACGATTCATAAGGCATCGATATCGCGCTAACGGTGATTCGGTACGCGTTTTAGCGCGCTCGCATCGATATTAGCATGATTCGGAAAGCAGCCAAATTCAATTGAGTTGTTTTTTGATGATAAAATAATGCACATAGTAAATAATTTACTATGATGTAACAATACTTACCGTACCAGCGGCGAACGTGTACATAGGTAAGAATATAATGCTCAGTCTAGTGTCAGGGTATTGTACACACACATAAGACAGTACTGACATAATTGCACCCGACTGAAAAATAAAATAAACATTTTATAACTTCTGAGATTAGAATATTTGAAGAAATGTGTTCAATTGATCGTACATCTATATCTATATCCTTACTAAAATATTATAAATGTGAAAGTGTGCATGTGTGTCTGTTTGTCCGTCTTTCACGGCAAAACGGAGCGACGAATTGACGTGATTTTTTAAGTAGAGATAGTTGAAGGGATCGGAAGTGACATAGGCTACTTTTTGTCTCTTTCTAACCCCCCACTTCCCTAAAATGGGGTGTGGAAGTTTGTATGAAGTATTCCGCAATTTTTAAGGTAGATAGCTAAAAATTGGTATGCGGACTATTTGTGACTAACAAAAAAATCGTGCATAATTTTTTTTTGGAAATCTGCCCCCAACCCCTTAAAAGAGGGGGGGTGAAATTTTATATGGGACTATTCGCAGTTTTCAAGGTAGGAAGCTAAAAATCGGTACAGACTCTTTGTTACCAACGAAAAATACCTGCCTTATTTTTTTTTGATAACATCCCCCAGCCCCTAAAATAGGGGATGGAAATTTGTGTGAGACTGCAAAATTTGTACAGAAAAAAAAATTACGTGGAAAATAGTTAGGTAAATAGGAAGTTGTAGGTAGGTAGGGGTAAGTAGGGGTAGGTAGAAGTAGGTAGGGGTAGGTAGGTATAGGTAGTTAGGTCCCAGTTTTTTATTTGTTCTCAGGGCAGGACAACGTCTGCCGGGTCAGCTAGTATATAGGTATACTAGCTTTGTAAATAATATGTAGGTCAATTTGTCTGTTAGTATTCTCATACCTTGAGAAACACAGTACAGATTATGAAGCGCTTTTCATAGATAGGTATCCTCTTAGGTTCAGGTTCCTAGAGGAAGGTTTTAGGCTATGTTAATATCTAGGAATATGTATAGTTGATCTGACGATTGAATACTACATAAATATATTTATTATGCATTTCTTTCTAAACGTTCAAACAGTGTTAAATGAAAATAGGCAGAGAGGTTCCAGGACTTGTAAGAAACTAAGGACAGCTTCTATAATGATTGTCTCAATGATACAATACAGATTGATGAAAAATTGTCATGAACTACCAACATAAACCTATCCATGATTATTATTAATCTAATAAAGCTGAAGAGTTTGTTTGAACGCGCTAAGCTCTGGATCTACCAGTCGGATTTGGAAAAATCTTTTTGCAATTGAAACCCCATTTATTAAGGAAGGTTATAGGGCATAAGCTATATAACATCACGCTCCTTAGGAGTCGAGCAATAATAAAAAGAACGCTAAGCGGGATGCACGGGCGAGCGATGCGACGCGGCGCCCGATGTAACCCGAGCAATACCGAAAAGAACCGAAGTACTAATACGTAATTTGTTTTATGATAATTATTGCTTTACTGTAGTACGTAGTATATTATTTATTCTTTGCTTTACTGCGTTGAATATTTTCAAGTTGAATTGTTGTAGGATTTCATAGAAACAAATACTACTTAGGAAGTTCCTAATTATTTCAAAATTGGTTTTGGGTTTATTTTAACTAAATTTGTTTTTTTTTATTTCTTGGGTGAGAACTTAATCTATCTATAGGTAGTAATAATAAAGCTGAAGAGTTTGTTTGAACGCGCTAATCTCCGGAGTTATTGGTCCGATTCGAAAAATTGTTTCACTAATGGGAAGCTACTTATAAACCCGCGAACGAAACCGCGGGGAACAGCTAATTATTTTATATAAACTAAATGCTATTATAATTTTAGATCACTTGTTTGAGATATTGAAGAAAAATAAGAACTTTGTTACATTATTTTGGCATGAAGTTGAGCAATACTGTGAGGGAAAGGTTCTTAGTTTGCTATAAACAATGCTTGCTATGGGATAGCTTAAATTCATAAAATATGGTACTTATATGAATAGAGTAAGTAGCCTTATACAGTCTGATGAACATTTTTTGAAAATCATATAAATATCTATGATTTAAATTTGGAATAATTTTGCTTTCTATGTTGTTACATTTGTGTTAATTAGTCTATATTAAAAATTTTGGATCATTTGCTCAAGTAATTGCAAAAATATTAAAGGGCAAAAATGAAATATTTCACCTCTATAACATTTCATTCCTAAATAGTATTACAAAATGCTTTAGGATTCTTATAGTGCTTGCTATGGGTAGCTTATAACCAGAAATTCGTGCTTGTTAAATGAATAGGAAAAGCGTTATACAGGTTGATAGAAAATAATTTAAGGTGTCATAAAATTGACAACTATGAAAAATTTGAGAAACACTGGTTTGAATATTGAAGTTTGAGAAACTTGACAGTACATTTCGAAACAAATACTGTAGAAAGCTTATATTCCAAAAATCAAGCTTCTGCTATGAATATTAACTGAGAAAAACAGGATGTTAAAAGTCAATTTTCGACATTTTTACTTTGTCTATGGGCAAAACTTTGACAAACACAAGTTGAAATTTGTAGTATATGTATAGCATAACGCGTATACGAAATTTCATTTGCCTATCTTCAGCCGTTGCAGAGATATAAGAGTTTGAAAAATGCATAATTTCCATCGGTAATATCTTCCTCGAAGAAAAAAAGTTTGAGAAACGCCGAAAATACATTTTAGCAGTATTATTAAACTACCTACACTATAAATTTTGAGTTTGTAGCATTCAAACTCATTAAGTTATCAGGGTTTAACAGAAACAAAGCAAATCCCTTATTTTTTTAAATTTTCTTTCCATAGACAAAAATTTTAGAAACGCTCGCACCCATATCTAATATTTTTTACTGAAAAAGCTACATAAAAAAATTCAGACTTGTAGACCCTAAGGTTCCAGAGATATGAAGATTCATAAAATTGCACAAAGGGCCCGTTTCCACCGCTGCGGAAAGGAATTTCGAAAAATCGCTTCTTAAATGGGGTCTACGTGACAAAAGCTATGCACATGCCAAATTTCACATTAATCGGTTCAGCGGTGTGGGCAGGGGGATGTTTACCCAAAAAACCGCTTCTCTTTTATATATATATATATATATAGATAAATAAAAGAAAGTCGTGTTAGTTACTCCACTTATAACTCAAGAACGGCTGAACCGATTTAGTTGAAAATTTGCAGGGAGGTAGTTTAGAGCCAGGAGAAGGACATAGGATAAGTAGGTAGGGGTAGGTAGGGTAGGTAGGTAAGGTAGGTAGGGGTAGGTAGAGGTAGGTCCCCGTTTTATTTTTGTTCTCAGGGCAGGACAACGTCTGCCGGGTCAGCTAGGTGTATATAGAACTTGCACGGAGACGTCGTTGACGAAAACAAAACGTAGATTTGACTCATAATAAAATTGATACTAATAACATCCGTTATCACAATGCAAAAATTTCGACAGTTCTGTTTATGGGTTGAACTGTCAAATGACGATTATGCATTACATAAAGGATCGCTCACTCACAAACAGGCGATACTCGACGAGCGAGGGCAAGCGATACCTGGCCAAAACCTGCCTGGCGGACTCTGCCATGGTAATCTAAGTTTTTTAGGTAACTATAATATTAATAAGTAGGATTATGATCATGATAGAAACTAAGTAGGTACTTACTGCACCAAGACTAAGGCCGGGCTGGTTCACCACCACTTTGTAAAGGAAGCTGGCAAAGCTGCTTATTACTCCAGCACTTAAATACATAGCGACAAATTGCTCCTTACCTAATGATGCTACGGCAGCTGTTGGCAATAATGATAGTAGTTAGCACAGTAGAAATATAGACCAGTATGGAAACTAAGCCTAGTTGATAAAATAATGACCTACGCTCCGTTGAAGCAGTAGGGTTGTCACTTTTAATGTTTTATGGTATTGTTTTTTTAATGAAAACATTCAACGTTCTGTAGTGATCAATTAATCGAATTGAAATAACTAGTTTACAAATAAAATAATAGGTAGGTACCTCATGGCGTCGGTTACTCTCGATAGTTTATAATACGGAAAACAGTTTAATATTGACACACAACTTGTAGATCTATGATTTTTTTGGTAGGTCACTCACTTATCATTATGGCATAAGCTTCTACATGTTTTGGCGGGAGCGTACGTGAGCCGCAGTTCAGCGCGCGGTATGCTCCGCAGGTGGCGCGCGGGCAGGGCTCATGAGCTCTGTTTACGGGTGCTTGTCACGCATTTTCGGGTTTAACCGTACAGCGTTGTCATTTTCATTAGAAAAGTTGTGGGTTTAATAAACAAAAAGATCAAGCTGCTAAACTCAGGAGGAAGGCACACACACAACTTTTGTATTTACTTTACATTTTGATATTTTCGCTTTCGAACCGCTTAGAGGTCTCTCTCGTAGATGCGCATGTTTGTGTGAGTGAGCAGTTTCGAACGTTTGTAGGTAGTTTCCGAACTGGTTACATCTTTATTCTTTAGGCTATTACCTCCCGTAGATAATACCAATAGACCCCCTAAATTGTTTGTGTTGAATGTTATTCCCATTAGCTTTCCGCTCTGTCGTTTCAGACCCGCGATTCCCTATTTTACCATCATAGAGCTTGAATTTTGAAACACCTATTGTCAACCACAAATTGTAGTATCTTTTATAATATTGTGGTATTTGTGGTATATAACGCTTCTTTCAAATGACGTTGGATTTACTTAAAAAATATGTTACTGAGATTTTGAAACAAAAACATTTATTAAGATTTATTTAAAGTTTGCGTTTAAATTTTGGCAGGCAAACCTAGCTGTAATCTATTCTACTATCATGTACCAACTCTAAAAATATAAATAAGTACTTAAGTTTTATCAAAAAAACAGATATCTGCAGATTTTAGCGGCTGAATCTTATGAATAGCCAAATCCGAAAGGATAACTACCAAGGGAATAGCGAAAAATGCTCAAAGGCCTCAAGGCCGATTTAAATCAATACTAAAACTATATGATTATTTCATTTAGTAAAAAATAATTTTTCTTAGCCGGGAATCAGGCATATTGATTTTGAAGAAATAAACACACGTGTACTTTGCACATTACACTATCCCTTAAAAAACAACCTCTACATCGACGCTGAAAAGCATAATTTTTCATATCTCGAAAAATATAACTTTACAGTAGTATTGTCGGTATTGTCTAAAATTGCAAAAGATTATCTAAATTGCTTACCTGGCATGAAACTGTAGAGGACATACATATTTGCAGCCAAATGCAATGCTGAATAATGGCTGAATGTGGAGAGTACCATTGGCATACATACTGCACCTGAAATTTTAAAGACTAGCTATATCATCTTAACTTTTCATATTAAGGAACACAGGTCAAATCACGAAATTACGCTGTGTTTAGATAGTTTTGTTGACGAATCCTTTCGCCTATTCATCATCACCCTATATTAGTCCACTGCTGGGCATAGGCCTCTCCAATTGCACTCTACTGAGCACGATCCTCAGCTACTCTCGTCCAGCTCTTTCCAGCCGCCTTGCGAAGATCATCGCTCCACCTAGTCTGAGGGCGTCCTACACTACGTTTGCCGATTCGCGGTCTCCACTCAAGAACTCGTTTACCCCAACGGTTGTCGGTTCTTCGGCTGATATTGCCGGCCCACTGCCACTTCAGTTTGCTAATCCGCTGAGCTATGTCGATGACATTGGTCCTCTGTCGGATCACCTCATTTCTGATTCGATCCTTCAAAGAGACTACGAGCATAGCCCTTTCCATAGCTCGCTGAGCGACTTTAAATCTGTGGACCAGCCCAACCGTGAGTGTCCGTACGTTTCAGCACCGTATGTCATGACGGGTAGGACGCACTGGTTGAAGACTTTCGTCTTCAGACTTTGTGGAATTGGCGATGTGAAATCTCGCCCAGCCGTATTCTTCTGAACTGTGAACAATTTGGGGGATATAACATCCCCTTGTCTCACACCACGATGCATGGGGATAGGTTCAGACTGCCAGTTTTGGACCTGGACGGACATGGTAGCGGCATTGTATAGACCTCTCAACACTTGAATGTATCGCCAATCGACTTGGCATCGCTGCAAAGATTCCAGAACAGACCAGATTTCAATGGAGTCAAAGGCCTTTTCATAGCCCACAAACGCTAAGCACAGGGGCCGATTATACTCTTCGGTCTTCTGTATAATCTGCCGCACTGTGTGGATGTGGTCTATGGTCCCATATCCCGATCGAAACCCGGCCTGCTCCGGCGGCTGGAACTCGTCGAGTCTTCGCCCAAGACGATTCGTGATGACTCTTGAAAACAGCTTGTAGACGTGGCTTAGGAGAGAAATTGGTCGGTAGTTTTTCAGAAGAGTTTTGTCTCCTCTTTTGAAAAACAACACGACAACACTCCTACTCCACGTCTCTGGAGTTCTCCCATCAAAGAGGACAGTATTGAAGATTTTCTGGAGCTCCTTCATAACAGGTGAACCACCAGACTTCAAGAGCTCAGTAGTAATACCATCCTCCCCAGGGGCTTTTCCATTTTTAAGCTGTTTAAGAGCCATCTCGATTTCGTCGAGGCTGACTTCTGGCAAGTCTTCGGTAAAGTGGCGCGTCAACGTGGCTCTGCAATCCTCATTTTCAGGTTCAGGTTGTGATGCATGCGAAGCAATTTCCGAAATAACTTCTTGCCTGGTTCCGAAATAACTATTTTGGTATAGTTTAAATAAACTTATCTTCAAATATTAATTCATAACTTTCGTAGATAGACAATTTGTTGATCACGAATTTTTATTAAAAAATATTTTTTTTACTAAAAATCATGATGTTTTTATACTTATTCACAATATCAGCAAAATAAGAAAACTATGAATCAACACAAACAACTCAGTCAGATGTAGAAGTATTCAATTTTAACAATGAAGTCAAAACATTTGTGATGAAATAAATACTTACTGCCTGCTGGATTTGAGCAGAAGTACTTAACCATGTAAGGTTGAAATGCTCTTGTACGCCAGGCACAGAAAACCAATACATTAGCAGCTAGGATTGGATAAAACACCTTTTCACTATCTTTGAGAGAATTCCACCATTTTGTAATGGGGCCTGGCTCGGTTCTCTACAATAAAAACAATTATTGAAATAAATACTTCCAATTTCCATAATAATCTAGATTCAATTCAAACATTTATTCAATCACATATATAGATACACACATAATAGGTTATTTTGTCTCTAGTTTTGAAATTACCAGAAGCAGTGCAGTGTCTAAACGTAATAATATCATTTTCTGCCTGTATTTATTGTTGGGAAGGGGATGATCAGAACATTTATTTATTCACTTTTTCAATCATATTAAATTATGAACAAACAGTTTACTAGTATATTATCATAGTCGATGGTATTTATTAAGGTAAGGGGGCCGTTCAAATATTACGTAAGCAGATTTATTACAATTATTTACCCCCCCATCACCCTTGTGAGCAAAAGTAAGCAAAGCTCTTATCCCCTCCCCCCATGCTTACATAAACATTTTTCAATTAAAAATACGTATGTGTTTATACATATTTGCAGGAATCCCCGAAAATGTGTTTAGTTTTCAAGCATAGACCGATGACGTAATCATCATCTAGACTCCCCTACCCCCTATGTTATCCAAAATAAGCAAAACAAAGACCCCCCCCATAGTGCGTTACATAATACTTGAATGGCCCCAAGGCAATGGTATTTAAAGGTAGGACCATTTTAACATCAGGTGGACAGTCATGCAATAAATGCTGTTTTCATTTGTCCACCAGAAATAATGAATGCTGATGATCTCCAGTAGGTATTTTAATTTTTCTTGTCTCAAATTTTATTTATTTGTGTTTAACAAGATTCATATGAAATTAGTGAGGCTAATACATACTGACTTAAATTTCTTCTGTTGAGTACTGAGCCATGTGCCAGTCCTCCTGAGCAGTGTGGTTGCGTGAGAGCGCAACTTCTCATATTCCCATATTGCACACCCAGCAATAGAGGCTGTGCTTACCTTTATTAAAGAAATAAATTATATAATGAAAACTAAGACTAGATTGTAGTGTACCTATACTACCTATATTATAAATATCCTCACCCCAACAGTAAAGATGAAGGGTTTCATCAAACTCCTACCATGAAGAGGGCCGGATTCAATTTGTAGTTGCTCCAATGGATCGGGCTCAGGATGTCTCCGCGCGCTGCGGCGGGAACTGTTCATAGTATTCCGAACCTGAACACGGCCATAGTTGACCGGCCTCCGAACTTGCTTGAGAAGTACAAGCTTGCTAAAACAACGAAAAATAAATAGGTATGTTGTCGTTCTAAGGTATCACTTTAATATAACCTATATTGATAATGTGAAACGTACCAACTATGGGTCAACTCCACGCAAGACCAGACATTTCTAGAAAACATGTTTTTTTGGTTCAGATATTAAGTTACATTATTTTACGTATTTGTTTGGTATCTATTGCAAAATATTGAAGAAAAATTTGAAATTGAAATGACATGACTGACATGACATAATGACATGACCAAAGAGCTTATAACCACAAACTAGAGAATAGATACTACGAATCATATAACCACTATGGACATGACCACAGATCATGTAGTACACAGATCACTTTATACTAGGATGTAGGTACTAGATTATGTTGTATGACATTGACATTAATTATACATACAAATAGTTGACAGAACCAAAGAGGATACAAATATGTAGGTTCATACCACGTAAGACACAGAACTGACATACCTACATAGAATCTAGCGCCTGAAGATTGCCATCGGAAAGTCCCTATGTATGGATTTAGCTTTAGTAGCACATGATTCGGCCGGCGCCGTGGCGCTAGTTAATAAAATTTTAATAGACAAAGAAATATGAATAGGATAGGGGGGCACAATAGAAATCTCGCCCAGGGCGCTGGTAGAGCTAAAACCGGCACTTGTCTAAGAATTTCTCAGAAACTACTGAAGAGAACAAGAGTTCCGTACCTCAAAAGAGAAAAACGGTACCCGTTAAACGATCACTTGGTTATCCGTCTGTCTGTCCGTGTGTCCCTTTTTCTCAGGACCGTGTGTGTAGAGAAATCTACGGTCTACAGTCTCTTAGAGCTGTAAAATAATCAAGCTTCAAAGTACAGTCATTTATTACGCATATTTTATAGGTACCTACATTGTGAGTAAGCCAAAACCTAGAGTATTATACTTCCCGTTTACTAGCTTACCTAGAATCATGAATTTTGGCAAGAAGCAAGGTAAGTATCACAGCACATTTAAAGGAATTCATTTGAATTTGTAGTTCATCGTATCACATATTTACGGAACTCTCAGCGCGCGAGTCAGGCACATACTTTCCTTTTTTTTCAATAATCTAAACTGCCAAGTGAAAATCTGATAATCTGAAATGAAAATATAGGTAATTAACTATAGGTATCAGGCCATAATCTAACTTTACAAACTCGCGCTGGGATGTTACCATCGTTTTCAGTAGCTTTGACGTTCTTTCTTAGTTCGTTAAGCGAATTTCAAGCGCTGCCGTTATACTTTCTTACTAGGTATACGAATCTACCCCAATCATCATTGCATGAAGGCACCTAAAAAAAATTACAAATTAAATTTCAATTAAAATTATCTTAATTATAAAATAGAGTAGGTAAGTATTAACTTTAATAAGTAGGTATGTAATTATAGTAAATTACGTACACGATTTGAGGATAAACACATTCAAAGATGAATCCAAAAATTACTTGCACAGAGTGAATACACGTTTTGGCCTGTCCCAATGAAGCTAGCTGCTGCACTGCTGCCTGGCCTCGCGGTTAGTCTAATTTTCATGCACGCAAATAAATGCGGTCGCGTTAACTTGTTTGGTATGACTACTGTACGAATGCTCCCTTTGTACGAATCCTACTTGCTCTCCCCTGCCTAGCATATAATTATATGTACTCATGCATATTACATATTTACCTATATATATATATATAATAACACATAGTCGGCGGTTTCACCCGCGTTAAAAAGTAGCCTAGGTCCTTTTCCATTACATAGGCTATTTGCGTGCCAATTTTCATCGTAATCGGTTAAGCGGTTTATGCGTGAAACGGTAACAGACAAGCTACTTTTGCATTTATAATATTAGTATGAATAAGTAGGTATAGTACTAGTATGGATTATTTATCTCTATAGAGACATAGCTAAGAGTACGGTTACGGCTATAGAACACACATTTTTATTGTGTTCCTCGTTTTAATAGGGGGTTGCTGGAGTGGGGTGCCAGTGCCCTTTGCGCATGCCCTATTCAGTCGGTAGCCCGGTGCGACCTTTGTCAACTTCAGTCTACAGCTGTGCAGCTCTAGGCGAGACCTCGTGATTAATAATCTGCTAAGATATTAGGACTATAAAATCCTATATATTTCAAAAGTGAGTTACGTATAGCACATGAATATTATATTTTAAGTGAATGTTACGTTAATTGGAAACACATTGTTTAATTAGATGACGCGAATTCAACGTGTGACTGGACACGCATTCGGCTACTAATATAGTATAGGAAGGAACCAAGCTATACTACCAATGAACACTGTTAAAATTAAACCTTTTATAATGCGTTACTACTTCTACAAGTTATTGTGAAATTTAATTGACATCATAGAGTTTTCGATACCCGTCATCTTTAATGCTCTAAGCCCGTCATATTTATTTTAGCGCGAAATATAGCCAAATGGCGGTGAATCGATTTTAAAGAAACCATGTGGTGATTTGACCTCGTTATTGCCCTTAATTATTTACAGCATTTTATTTGAGATAGGTATATAGTTTATAATTGGGTAGATACTGAATAAACCTTATAAGAATCCCTAAATATATAAACGTATTTTTTACATTTAATGATAACCAATTTAAAACATAACATTTTGTTATTAATTCATTCAGGTCGATAATTTTATTTTATTACAGAAATGATGAAGCCAAAGTTAACAACAAATCACCACCTGCCCGACGGACAATTTAAGAATCAATCTTTGTGACGCACAACTCTTACCTGAATATTGAATTTGGTTTTTTTGATATTTTAAAATTAATACATACTATTTTCAAATAATTACTTTTGGAATCCAAAATATATTACATGTACCTAATTAGATATTAATCTATCCCGTATTTTTTTTATGGATCGTTGACGATTATAGTATTAATAATTGGCAAAAGGATTGTTAATTGAATGTGTTATTATGATTATAAGCAAAGCTTGTTGTTAAAGTTATCAAGTAATTAATTTGGATAGGTGCTATTTTTAAATTGTTTTTTTTTTCGTCGGAATGAGTTTGTGAAGTTTACATTAGGTATAAAGTAAGACAAGATAACGTTGGAATGGAGCCCTACGCCGATGATTTGCTATGGCTGGTCGTGAGCGGATTTGTGGTGGCATTTGTATTGGCATTTGGCATCGGTGCTAACGACGTGGCCAACTCTTTCGGCACCAGTGTCGGGTCTAAAGTTCTGACCCTCACACAAGCCTGCATACTTGCAACCGTCTTCGAGATTGCGGGAGCCGTTCTTATCGGTGAGTTCAGTTGATATAACATTTCTATGCCTTTATTTTGCTGAGGCCCTTAAGTAAAATCTTTTTTTTTGTTTTCTCATATTACTGATACCTACTAGGGCAAGCTCTGATTAATTATGTGTGCCTTTCTATCACGGCACCACACGGTGATATCAAGATACAGGTCCAGACGTGATATCACCGTGTGTACACCACTCGTTTATCATCCGCGATCCCCTATTTCATTCCACTATAGGGGTAACATTTTCCCGTCTTATGGAACTTGTGTGCAAAATCTCAAGTGGTTAGAGCTGTGCGTTGAACGGTCAGCTATTCTGTCTCTCCACAATAAAGAATGAAAGATAATCTCGGAGTAAATTGGAACAATAACCTATAGGTATACTATTTATTAATCTGTTTGAAGTTAAGAATGGATAACAGCAATTTGGATAGACTTCAATGACATAAAATAAAATTGTGACAGAATGCACACGTATTTAAACCCATGGTAAAACTGAGTAAAATCATGGAGAATCATAAAACACTGCCATCTCCGGAAAGCCTCCAATAGCGGAAAACTTCTTTATTTATAATCTTCATTAATTGGTGATCCTTAAGAGATTGTTTAATGATGTCAATCATCATGGACCCGTGCATGGACCCTTAATCCAAATATCTAATTGTTTTATGATATTATAATTGTATCGTCTCTCTTTCAGGGTACAAGGTATCAGATACAATGCGAAAGGGTATACTGGATGTATCTTTATATGCGGACGGCGGCGAGCGACTTCTGGCTGCAGGGTGCTTGGCCGCGCTGATAGCGGGGGCGACGTGGCTCATTCTAGCCACGGCGCTGCGGCTTCCGGTCTCCGGCACACACTCGGTGGTTGGCGCCACTGTGGGTTTCACGCTCACCGCTAAAGGCCCTGTTGGTATACGCTGGTCGACACTTGGCGCTATTGGTGAGTCGGGGCTTTACTTATAAATATTGGGGTATTCAATTAAAGCCACAAAGAAGATCTTTGAATTCAGTTGGTTGAGATGGATAATCGTCGTTCCCGTTTGATATATTTTATGATTTTAGTGTTGTCATGGTTCATATCACCTCTGCTGAGCGGCACTGCGTCAGCCATATTGTTCTGGCTGGTGCGACGCTTCATACTTCGTGCACCGCAACCATTGGTAGCTGGTTTGCGTGCACTGCCCTTCTTTTACGGAGCCACCATCGCTGTTAATGTGCTCAGTGTCGTGCATGATGGTCCTAAGTGTGAGTAGCTCCTTAATTCGAAGATTTTTTAAATTTTGCTGTCGTCCCGCGGTCTCACTTACGTTTTAAAATCGTTCCAACATCTAGAAGAGACTGATGGTATCCCAGGATTCAAACAAGTTGCTCATCCAGGGTAGGTATAATTATATTCCTACCAACCGTTCCCGGATAAGCCTTAGTTAATATTTTAATAGTATAATATAAAATGGATTGGCCAATTGCCATTGGTAATTTGATATGTCTCCGATTATCGCTTTTTCAGTGCTGGCAATGGATAAGATACCGTTGTGGGCAGCGCTGGCAGGGTCAGTGGCGCTGGGCGCGCTGGTGGCGGGGTGCGTGCGCGCCTTCCTCGTGCCACACTACCGCCGCCAGCTCGTTGCGCCACCTATCAACTTTACACTTGGACTATCTAATGGTACCTACCTAAACATCTCGTAGCGCAAAAAGAGTGTGGATTTAAACGAGAATTATTTGTCTTCTTGAAGATTTTTTTATTGCGTGCGATGATTTATCTAGAATGGTACTGGAGCTGTTATAGTCGCTCACCACGCGCACACATAGCGCATGTTATACAAAACAGCACAATTATAATAACAGATTTTAGAAAATAGGAATCAAATTCATTCGTTCATTACCATTATCTTATGCTGTAGCCCTGCGGGTCCCACTACCAGTAAGTAGGTCGTATATAAATATTTTCATAAGTACCTACCTACATCATTTAATGAAACCACACCGAATTCCATATTCTCAAATAAATGTTTCTTAAACTAACATATCATACTATTCCAGAAACCACCCCAGCCAACACACCGACACATTCAAACAAAAGTAGTAACCCGCAGCGTCCAACATCGCTTCTCTCAGAAGACGGAAAAGTACTTGAAGTAATCGCTGAAAGCGCTGAAATGGTTACCCTGAGCGACGCCGATAAAATTTCAGAAGGAGTAAAGGAAATGAATGCAAAAAACCGAGCCCTCCTAGCAACAATGGATGACTGTAGCATACTATCTCGCAGTCTCAGTCCACCTAATAAGTCCAGGCTGCAGCTTATAGATGCCGATCCTCAGATAAATACTCTTAAATACATAGATGAGACCTTAAGCTGTTGTAAAAGCTTAGATTCATCACAACTTGTCGGAATGGGAGAGAGCTATGACTCAAAAAATGGATTCTTTGGTGGTTCCTGTGATACAATAGCACGAGGGGAATTTGATAGATTGGCCGCAGCCAGAGCGATACCGAACACTGTGGGATTTGAGACGCCACCTCCTCGACATGAAAAGGTGGGTATTTACATAGCTGCTTTCCGTTACGTTAATTTCCATTCGTCTATACATAGTTAATGTATTCTTAGCTTCCCAATTTTTTTTTATCTGATGACTGAGTTGACTGTACTCGTTGACATTACTCGCCACGCGGATCCGTACGCTCTTCCGAGAGATTTACTGTTTTCCTGGGGCAGATCACAGCAAATGCAACTTTCTGAAAGTCATACCATTCACAAGTCATTGTTAAATGTAGATAAAGATTTAATAGATAAAGTTATAAGATTTTATATGTTACACATAAAACATAATACTTATACGTAGAGTCATACATAAGTAATAGTAGTCGGACTTTTTACGTAGTGCATAACGGAAATTATCCGGAGTTACATTCAGGTTCTTAGTCCGCGTTAGGCTGATATCTGCCTGTCTGTACCTATCAACTGCTGAATATAAGTCTCTCCCAAGGCGCGCCACTCCTTCCGATTCTCCGTCTTCTTTATGTATTCACTTCCAGGTATCTTTCTTAGGTCTTCTGTCCACCGAGCTGGAGGGCGTCCTACTCCATTTTTCCCTGTCCGATGTCTCGACTCGAGCATCTTATTCTAATATTAATGATTCTGTGTGTAAAATTCAGAGTCCGGATATGGGTATCGCATGGAGCGTCGAGCGCGAGTGCTCTGAGCGGCGAGTGGTGTCAGCGTGTGCGGGCGCGGGCGCGGGAGCGGGCACAGCGGGCTCGATGCCGTTGGGCATGACTCCCAATTCGAGCGCAGCGCCACTGCTCCGCGCGCCGTCACCGCCGCCGCCGGCGCCCCTCGCCGCACCCCCCGACACCTTGCGACTCTTCTCCTTCCTGCAAGTGCTCACTGCCACGTTCGGGGCTTTTGCTCACGGTGGGAACGATGTCAGGTACATTAACATAGTTTGACATGATTCAGATATTTAGGTAATATGTTTTGTTTTGTATCTACCTACCTATAGCAGTATCGATAGATTATTTTGAATATATAATCGATGAATAGGTACTTATCTACTACCCACAATTATTACTAAGAGTGTATCTAACTTTTGTATCAGGGGTTGCAAATCAGAAACTTAGGCCGGGTCACCCGTGCTTGTTTTGCTCTACGTACATGAAACATTAGGTGCATAATATACTTATCAGGTGTACCTATAGTAAGTAAGTGTCACGTAGTATTGTAATTTGAGTCGCAACGTGACTCTGACATACCTTTTCTCTAGAACTATGTATGTACTTAGTGTGTTGAGTAGAATGGTATCCCACCATGTGATGTACTGACCCGTCGTCATGAAAAATGTATGTTTGTTGTTTAAATTATGAGAGGGTATTTAGGTCAAGACTTGTCAGGGGTTAGCTTAGCAGGTTCTTACGTACCCTGCTAATTCTAAGTTGTGGTGTGTTGGTATAAATAATGATCAATGCGTGGTTCTTAATGTGCAATGTAATGTTGTTAATCTAGCAACGCCATAGGGCCGCTGGTGGCTTTGTGGCTGCTGTACTCGGAGGGCGGGGCGCACGGGCGCGCGGAGACACCGCTGGCGATCCTGGTGTTCGGCGGCGTGGGCATCGCGCTCGGCCTGTGGCTGTGGGGCCGCCGCGTCATACGCACCGTGGGCGAGGACCTCACCAGCATCACTCCTGACACGTAACTATTGATATACCAACCTCCTATGTATACACATTGGGAATGCCATATTTCGAAACCTCTGTTGGATTCGTCATGTTAAACTAACCAACTTTTACTAAAACATTAACTGAGTTTCTTGCCGGAGTCTTCTCAGTTCAAGTGTATTCCGAACCGGTAGTAGAGTCTATTGTAAAACTGTAACTGTTGACGTTCATAAGTGCCTTATTAGGGCCTAAACTGAATAAATGAGTTTTTGATTTTGATTTGATTTTGAACTCTGAAATCGCGATAAAAATGTAATTTAAAACACACACACGATGTATTCAAATATCAAAGGAAAGCGTCACCACTGGATCGGGCTGGAATTTGGCTTTTTGAAAATTAGAAAGGATTTTTGAAAATTAATCCCCTAATGGCGCGTCCTCATTAATATAGGGGATCGAGGGTGAATCAGCGGGGCAGAAAGCTAGTTTCGTAGATATTATAGGTGACATCGTAACGAAAACTGAAACCATGGATTCTGTATGTTATTTTGGACACCTTACCTTAGCTTGATCTTGTTTGCTTGACAGTTTTTGTAACTATTTTTTTTTAAAGACCGTCTTGACCCATCTATATGTAGATATTATATGGAGCTATTTGATGACGAAGTTTCAGGTTTCAAAAACCCCTACACAAATACTTTGATCCTTCGAAAATGAACAAATATCTAATCAAGCTGTTAATTAATTAAATTCTACAAAGATTTATCAAACGCGCATAGGTATAGGACCCCCGTTGGGTGAGATATTAAATTTACCTTCCTCTAAACATAGTAGCAGTCCCCAACTTAAAGAATAATTAATTAAATGGAGGTTTTTTTTTAACTTTAATTAAATTATGTGTATATTTAGGGGATTCACTATCGAGCTGGGAGCTGCGCTGACGGTGCTAGTGGCGAGTAAAGTCGGTCTTCCCGTTTCCACGACGCACTGCAAAGTAGGCTCCGTCGTCTGCGTCGGGTACTTCTCGGAGAAGGCTGTCGATTGGAGCTTGTTTCGGTTAGAATTGTTTTGTTTTTCTTTTGGCAATTAGCTGTTGTGGAGTTGTAGGCGTTGTAGCTGAACTAATGCGAAATACCCCTGGTTTTCTCCGCTCAGTTCATAATTCTAATCTCTATATTTATAAATAATATCCATTATTGGGAATTATGAGATTACTATATACTCATAATTATGTCTCAAGCAAAAGTCTGATTTTATTCCGCCAATTTTATGAAAATTATATGACTTCATTGTTACAGGAATATAATATTCGCGTGGGTGGTAACGCTTCCAGTAGTGGCAGGTATTGCATCGCTCTCTATGCTGGCTCTCGAAGCATTCGTCGTTTAATCAACATCCTGAACAACATCAAGAAGGAAATCTAAGCATTTGTCTACGTCAATTCATTAATCGGAATTGAAACCCATGTTAAAAAAATAAAATAGATCTTTATTTAATAACAAATCTTCGGTTAACTAAAATATATTAAGGAATGAGTGTATCTACCATATATTGACAAACTGAATTAATTATGTTCCAATAGTCATAGTGTGTTTGAGATCCAGGGGTAAGACGTCCTCATAATATTACCTTCACATTTAATATATATTTACAATTATTTACAACCAATATACAACCTACATATTAAAAAAATCGCTGCTGCCGATTAACGGCAAGGTTCCCAGAAGGTTTACGGCGTTTCCTCTTTGGATGGATAACGGCGGAAAAAGCTCCTCGCGCGCTGGTCCCCCGAGGCCTCTATAAGTTTGGATGATAGAGTTCGAGCAAATCAACCTGAGATTAAGGACCTATGGTCTCGACTGCAAAAGGCAAAAATAAATAGTTAATGCCAATCAATAGAAGAGCATTTTTTTAATTTCGAATTTTCCGCACCAGTCGCAGCCGCTCCTGCAACTCTACATGGTGAAATGGCGAAAGTGTATTACACATGTGGCATCCCACACCAGCGACTTACCGACACTCTATGGGATTAAGGACATGACCTTTACATTCTGTGCCGTACCTTTACATTATTAGAAATATACCTAAACCAGGTGTGGTGAGAGTAGACGTATCATAGGAGTTCCATGGTACTTAGAAATCTTTTCGAAATATGAAATTCTACATTTTTATCTTCAATCTGAGTTAGTAAGGTTTAAAAATGTGTTGGACATAATTTTTGCTATTGAATATGTTATGTCAATGATTATTTATTTATTTTATTTAAGTACCAATGAATTATCAAACCAATGGACAATTTTGCAACAGATTTGCAATATTTTAGGTACATTTCATTGACAAATACCATGGCAAATATTTAAAGCTGTATTACATGAAACAGTAGGTATTATACAAACTTGCATAATTAGTCCGCTGTAAACAAACCGATATCAATATCGACAGCAATAATTTTAATTGCACAAAAACGTTATTTTGTTGTACGGCTTTCCCCTACTCGGTAGAATCTAACTCGGTAGATTGCGTCATTTTTTAGCTTCGCAATATGCGAAGATAAATACATCCATCCATATAGCTCCCATCACGGGTTTATGATGTCACGGCTTTAATTAAGGGGAAAACTGGAGTATTTAGTGATTGGCAAAAGTAAGCTATAGGTATTTGAACTTTTATTTTTCTCATGATTTGAACTTATTGTTGAACGACTGGATACGTCTGGTGAAATAACTGTGATCCAAGTGAAGTCAAAGACGTTTATGAAATGCGGGACAGTTATAATTAATTAAGTAGATACCTACTTATATGGTTTTCTGTTCTTTATGGCCAAACTATTTAGACACTACCTAGAAACTAATCACTTTATGGCCTATCACATTTGGAAATGTAGCAAAATTTTCTACAATCTACATCTGATATTAGATTTTTTTGTAGAGAAGATTTAATATGTTTATTTAGAACTATATCTGTGAACTATAGTTCTTCGTAGGTACTCTCATATACCTACTTACCAACTACCTTTTATAATTTCTATGAAAAACATATTATCAAATAGGCGCGTTTTGATGATTTGCCATAATACAAAGACAGTTATCTTATTTTCACTTTAAAATATAGTAGGGATTTCCAAGTGGAAACCAGGTAAGTACTTGAACGATTTTGTTTTTATAGGAATTTTACATTGTTTATCAAATGTAATAAGTATTATATATGCAGGTATTTAATCAAAGTTTAAGTATTCGTCACTGCGCGCTTGTTTGATTTAAGCTCTGTGTAGTCAGTCAGTTTGTGACTATTTAAAATACTAACCGATTAGGCACCTACACCTATTGTTTAGATTACTTACTTGTTGAATAAACATAGTTGGAAGAATAATTGTGATTTATTTTACCTTAAGCTGGAGATGGTAATAACTTGTGTGGCATTCCCTGGCAGAGCAACCGTCACGGATTTTAATTCTGTGTCTGCCGCTATTTTGTCACCGAATATCAGAAATTATAGCGCTCTGTGTTTAAGGTAACCCTGCCCAGACCCTGCCTGTCTTTCTGGTGGGCCACGAATGACTATCCAGTACTGTAGGTGTACGTCTAAGTTTTATTTGTAAATGGTGGTAGCTAAAGATTAAATGAATTATCGAACTTTAAAGTGATTAAGAGTTTAGTACCTACCTACGTCATGGAGCCCATGTCTCATTTCCACTGGAATTGAAAGTTTGCGATTTTTTCAATTGGCTGACGTTATTTTATTCCCTTATATTTTGGATTGGCTTACAGTTCTTGTAACATAGCTAGTGACGTAGCTTGGCAGTCCGGCAGGGCGATTGTGTAACTGTCTCGTAATGGGATTCCGATAACGATGGCTCTCGTAATCATCTTTTATTTTTGGCATTGTCTATCTTTTTTGATTCCGATGACTAATTTCAAATGATTAATTATTATGAGAAGTTATTACAATCGCAGTTTAGTTGTTGCTCACATAAGATAGACAATACCTAAATTATAAGATGATTACCTCGGAGTTACCTCGTACATAATTATAGACATTGTAGTGAACTTAATTTAATGTGGCTTCCATAATCTAGAATTCGGTTACAGGTGTGACCTACTGTCACAGTATGGAATCTAGATTATATTACACATATTGCCTCATAACTTTTATACGACTCGATAGTAGTCAAAGATAATAGTACCTATAGCGTATTAAAAAAAGTTATGCAAAACAAAGGGATACTACCATTCTATGGCATGCAATAAAAAGGAAAATAACTAAGTAGGTACATTTCTACAATACTTCAGGAAATACAATTTGGTGAACATTTATCCGTTTTGGCCGGTATTTCGAATTGTTTGGTAGTATAATATATAGTATCGTTTTAACACAAGCCTTTTAATAATACTATGGCATAGAAACAAACAAGTCAATTTAACCATCAACTGACTCAATTGGGGTCTTTATATTTTAAAAACTATTCATATTCCAGAAAATGAGAATCAATTTCAATGAAATTCATTACCATCTTATTCAGTAGCCCGCGCGGACTTGTCGAACATCTCGTGACGTCTCTGTCCGGCCTCCGCCGCCGCCCCGCGCCCCGTCTGCCATCCGGCACCCACCCAGTAGAATCAAACGAAATAGTTTTGTTGTACAGATTGGTTGGATATTACACAAAGCGGTATCAAAGTGGTCGGTTCGCTTCCTAGTAGGGTTCTCTAACTTTTTGTTATCCAATTATCATTTCATAGTTTATGTGAAGTTCTCTTCGGAATATCTCTGTGGAAAGGTAAATATATATCTGCTTTCTTGTACATAAATAATCGATTGAAATTAACCTTGAAAGCTTTGTTCCGAATTCCGTAGGTGACCCATGTGTGCGTTTAGAAGGTTGTCTGAGGACGCTACGATGTGTAATAATACGTATTATGAACTTTGTTAAAGAGTAATAGAGACTAATTTTACTAACCTGGTAATATGTAACTATGTACATACCAACCTATTTAAATGTTTATTATTTTGCCGGGTCTGAGAACTAAGATGGGGAATTACCCATACCTCAGAGCCCATACTAAACAATTGTGCGTGGCGTGTGTAATAAAAGGAGGGAACGTAGGTACCGTTACAAAAACTATACAAAATATTTTGAGTATTATTAACTTTGCGTATAAATAGGTGGGTGTAATTTAACATTCTGTAATTAGCTGGATGTTGTTTATTACCATTCATGAATGATGTAGGTAGGTATGAAGGTACCAAATAAAATAAAATATGTATGTTAATAATATTATAAACAATAATTCATCGTCTCAGCATGTAGATAAGTACCTAAGTAGCCTATAAAGAATCATGTCAGGTCACATTATTGCATTCGACATTATATGTTGCATTCGACTCTCTCTAAAAACCCCAATTAGTCGTAACTCGTACAAAGTCCTCCCCTTCCCCCGGTAACGCCCTGAGCCGAGGTTCGTACCCCACTCGGGGGTGCCCTCAGGCGTGGTTACCTAAATGTTACCCGGCTGAGAGCTCTCTGCGCTCGCCGATTGTCCGGTAAGGTTGGAGCAGCCATCAGAGGCCACCAACTTTAGTCCTTTCAAAAAAAAATAAAAAATCTCTCTAAAATTTTGATTAGCTCAGCTCAGCCTCAGCTTACAAAACAATAGCGTATAATAATGCTTGGAATATCTGGAATAACTGTCCTAAAAAATATGGTGAATATTTTTATAATATGTTCGACTACTTTATCACAAAGAAAACATTCAAAGTATCATTAAGTATATAATTCAGGTATCTATATAAATAATACTTAACAATCATACGGATACAGTGTCCCGAAATTCAACGTCAAGAGGACAATATAAAGATGAAGCGTCAAAGGTGTCTGACAAAACGTTTTTAATTAACCTTGACGTAATAAAATCTTTAGGTACTATTTTACTAAACTAAATAAAAATTTGGAAAATTTATTATGGAATATTTACAAAAATATGTAATCACGGGTTACATGTAACCATGTTTTCTTTTACCAGAATTGGTATAACCCTGTGCCCGCTTGACGTAGAGTTTCGGGACATTCTGTATATATTGTGAATCTTTTCATATTTTTTTTTATTCTGTCACCTACTAGAATCTAGCAAATCTTGTATCATATAGGTTGTCCCAAAAATAACACGCCAGAGTGACATTGGGGCTTAGTTTGGCTTCAGGTCCATCAGATAAGATCAAAATGATCTTAGTAAAAGTTTTCTGGTTTTCGAAATAGTGCCAGATTTTCATGTTTTTTTTTTAATCTAAGAGCATAAAATAGGCTAGTTTTTAAGATCATCTGCTGATTCAGTCCGGTACCATTACGGTAATTAGTCAGTAGTTGCATGAAATAAAATGAAACAACTTAAGTTATTTTTTTGAGCATAGCGTATACTAGTTCTAAATGGAGTGAATACCTACTCGATTGTCTCAACCAACTATTAATGGTAGCCCAGGAAATAAAACCATAAGTTAGCTTAGTTAGTTAGTTTTGCTCTTTAGAATGGCTATGATGTAAGTAGGTATGGTAAATCAATTGTTATTTTATAAAGTGAATGTTTTAGATAGACTAATAAAAATAGTATCATGCATTCTCACAATGATCCTTTCGTCTTATAAATGTACCTACCTACGATATCTACACTGCTCATTATGATGCCTATGACGCAACAACACTTGAACTCGACTAAGCAACCACTTTAAAATATTTGAAGTAATTTAAAGCATGTTTATTTTTTAAGGAACCATGCATCACGATTCCGTGCCCTTGTACCCTCAAGTATACCCTGCAACTCAGGTAAATTAATAGGTTTAGGCATTATTTATTTATATTACTTTAGTAGGTAGGTATACATTTTACCAATAATTACTTATGACATTTCTAATGGTAGGTATTTTACCTATGTGACACACGCATTATATGAGCGCATGGCATAATTTAGCAGGTACCCATATACATAGGTATGTAGATATTATGATAATAGGGTAGTTGACACTGTCAAAAATAAATGACCTAACACTAACCAATGCATAAAACATATAAAACACGTGGAAATATCAAATAGTTATGTTGTACATTGAATGCTTTTTATGATTTTTAATTACCAGTGGAAAGTTTAAGTACCACTAAGAGTAGATGATTTGATGCTGTGAAACTATGACGTCATAATGTAATATTTCATACAAAATTCCTTATAAACTATCGTTTTGGCATTTATTAAAAAGTAGCTGATTTGATGTGTCAGTCAACTACCCTATGCATGCTGGTATATATTATAGATGTTCTACTTAGTAATAAGCAGGGGCGTACCTACCACCCTTATCAATGACCCCGGGCTACAAAGGCCACGAACGAGTGTAGGTGAGCAATAAATCGTAAAAATACATATAATAATTGGATTCATTCTCATACACGAGTTTTGACCATGTCTGCGCAGTAATGGCCCTGTGTAAGGCTTTAATATTGGGGCAATTTTGTAATGTTTAACATATTATAACACTTTAGACTGCTGGGCCAACCATTTTATAAGAAAAATCATTATAAATTAGTTTGGGCCCCCCAAAATTTTCTTCTAGGGCAAGCTACGCCACTGATAATAAGTAAATACGCCACTATAAATAATAAAATAGAAGTAGGTAACTACTAACCTTTAACCTACTTTAACGGTGACACATACCTACAATAAAAGCTTCACGTTATGATGGCCATTTTACGTTTGTCCACTTATCCGCGAAATTCAAATTTTATTACGTTTTTTGCAAAGTGGGTTTACTATACTATAGCTACTTTGTACCTACCTACAATGTCATTTGGTCGGTTTTTATACGCACATTCCAAAATTATCAGTGATAAGCCCACTTCTTGAGCGAGGATTTCTTTCAAGGATAGTCCATCAAAAAACATATCAGCATAGCCCCGAATGCTAGCAGTAATGTCAGATCGAACGGCCTGTGAGAGCTAGATTAGATTTCAGTATATATTTGACTGTATTTTTCTTTTTTTCAGTTGCAGCCGATGGAAAAATCCATGTCTCCATCACCCTCTGTACCGAACCAAACTCAAGGGCTTCCAGTTGCGGTAACTATACTAAATATAAAACAAAGTCGCTTCCCGCTGTCTGACCCTCTGTAGGCATGCTTAGATCTTTAAATTAGGCAACGGATTTAAATGCGATTTTCATCAATAGATGGAGTATTAGAGTGATTCCAAATCCAGAGGAAGGTATAAACGTGTAGTTTAATATTGTTTTGTGTTAATTTGTTTAAATGACGATAATTATTCAAGATTTCGGAAGAAATGAAGCAGATTGAGTGCTTTAATCGAAAATGCTATCTTATTCTTTTGAAATGCACGGGAGCTATGTAGATAAATGAAAAACGCACTAAAATGCAATCCGTAATTTTGATCTATGCGTACCTACAGAGGGCCAGATGGTGGGAAGCGACTTTGTTTGTATGATGGAATTGTTCCTTATTTATCACTCCACCCTGACCCATTAGTATTTACATTGCCGTGTGAAGCCGGGGCAGGTCGCTAGTGTTGCATAAGTGCAAACAGTGGCATAGTCAGGGGGATTCAAGAAAATAAAGCTGCAAAAATGGCTTTAATTTGTATCACTGGATAATCTAATTACCTACATATTTATCTATACTTTTAGATGGAGTCCTTGTTGGGTCCTGAAAACACTATTACCGTGTGCCGCTTCTGCAACTCGTCTATAAAGACAGCTGTCAAGTACTCCAGTACTTCGCGTACTCATATGGCAGCTGCACTCTGGTGTTTGGCATGGTAAGTCTCAATGTATTATAATTTTGTATCATGCCAAATGTGTATAATGATGAATCATTATACACATTTGGCTCTTTCGAAAAAAAACAATGTCTTATTACGTGAGATATATAGATTTTATAGATTTATAATAGGCAAATCTTGTATAACAAAAAGAAATACATATAATCACTTGTTGCACAATCCAAGTTTGAAAATAGCCCCGTCTCTTTCTGAGATAATATAACAAAGTAACAGAATAATGTACCTAATGTTAAATAGAACCGCCTTCAAAGGCACTAAAAAGCATAAAATAACTATGTACCTACATATGTAGGAACTCTAATCTGATTGTTATGAAGTCAGCTCTATTATTAAATTTTGTTCGTCGTAATCGGTTCTATTTTTTGTTAAAAGTTTTTTTATCATGATAACTCACGATGAAACTTTTGTATTTCAGTTGCTTATGCTGCGTGCCATACGGTTCGGATTCTGCTAAGAACTCCGATCATTATTGCCCCAACTGTCAGCGTTACCTCGGCACTTATGAGAAATAAGGATTACCTACACATTGCATCAGGATGTTCCTAACTATAAGGAGAAACTATTTTTGCAAAGCCCTCTATATTAATCTCATTAGAATTTAAAGTATATGAAAAAGGCCAAAAATGATTGTAACTTTACTTATTTAAATGAGGGCTGAAAATATCCTGCGTTGCAAAGACATGCATATTTTTTTAATATTTGTACTTATATCAAAGCTTTTTATATTACTCTTTCGAATATAAAAGAAAAAAAATGAAAGACTTTTTAAGATATGTACCTATACTTAGATATTTTTATAAAATCGAATGATTTTAATAATAGACATAACAGGATCTGCTGCGACTGATTCTTATACTCGGTGATTTTTTAATCACCCTCCAAATTTTCAGGGATTACCTACTCATAATTATTAACAACTTTTACTGCGGGATCAACCCTGAAATCACGAAAAAATATTCAAACTTTTCATACAAAACATCAATTTTGTTCGGTCAAAATAAAAATATTTTTTTTTCAAGATTTCACAGTTGGTCCCACATTAAAAGTTGTTCATAATGATGAGTAGGTATCTACAATAATACCCGAAAATTTGGACGGTCATTAAAAAATCACCTGTAAAGATGTACTTACATTATGACCAGCATATATGACAAACTGCTGTCGTTTCGTAACTACTAAAATTCAAACACTATGTTTATGGTGGTGCTACAGTTTAAGGTGAAACGTTGGGTTCGGTAGTAACATTTTCATGAAATAGTCGTATATGTCAATAATATAACTTGGAGGAATATGTTGATGATTTCTTTTGTTATTAATCAGTAAATATACTACCATTCTTGTTGCAAATAAGATGTTGATAACTTACGACCTGCAAAAAACGTGATAAAATTTGAATTTCGCACTCCAATCGACGCCTCCACTTTAACATTCAACATTCCTTAAAAATTATAGATATATCTTATGTGCCATAACACCAGATATTTGACTGGTATTTAAATACATAATAGGGTAGATGACTGACTTATCAAATCAGCTACTCTTTAATAAATGTCAAAACGATAGTTTATAAGGAATTTTGTATGAAATATTACATTATGACGTCATAGTTTCACAGCATCAAATCATCTACTCTTAGTGGTTCCACTGGTAATTAAAAATCATAAAAAGCATTCAATGTACAACATATTTGATA
Organism: Tethea ocularis; assembly: GCA_963555595.1. Lineage (NCBI taxonomy): Eukaryota > Metazoa > Arthropoda > Insecta > Lepidoptera > Drepanidae > Tethea > Tethea ocularis. The sequence goes on along the minus strand of OY741960.1, from coordinate 7,685,094 downwards.
TTTCCACGTGTTTTAGATGTTTTATGCATTGGTTAGTGTTTGGTCATTTATTTTTGACACTGTCATCTAGCCTATTATATAGATGTTTGTGTTTTTATCACTTTTTCAGAATAATTCTAATCTAGTTTATTACTCCTTCACGTAAAAACTATGTAGGTACTGAACGGATTTGGATTAAATTTGGACCATAGATAGATCATACCCTGGAATAACATATAGGCTACTTTTTATCCCAGGAAAACATAAAATCCTTTGGGAACGTGGGTGGAAAATCTAAAATATTTAGACAGTCAATTTTGAATCAACCAATTTATTTCCTGTAAGGATTTTAAGAAACAATAATTAAAAGCGTAAAATTAGGTACTTGTTATATAATATATTAATTACAGATAACTTAAATAAAAAAGAAAAAAGACAATAAAAGATAACAAAATAGGTACATTAAATTATCTCCATAATTTTGTTAGAAGTGGAGCAGTGATTTTCACTAGCTGATCAAAAATCGTTAGATAAACACTCCTGTTAATATAATAATATACAATGTCTTTACATTTCTTTTTACTTTTGTTACATTTGAGTGCTTATTTTTAGGATCAGTATTGGGAAATCACTGTTTCATAGTACATATATTGATCATAGCATCAGTCAGTATCTTCTTTCTGTACATGGATTTAGACTCAAATTTCGAAGGTAATCTAAGTAGACAGGCCATCTCAGTCCGTCTCTGGTGCTCGATAGATAAAATTATATTCCAATTTAAAAATGATTCCGATGTAGACTGTGAGAAAATAGGCTTACTGACCACCAACTGTTAGCAAGTCATTTCACACACGAAGCAACTAAAATATATCAGGGCCTTAGAGCATAAAATACATAAGGACAGCACGTTTAAATGCACTCCCGCAAATGCTAAACATTGTGTTAGTAGCGATAACGTAATATCGAAATTACAACTCTAGCTCAACGCGTCAACGTTCCACAAGATTCCTCGGAGCTCGCGCGCGGACAATAGGTAGACGTGGTACAGTTAAGATCAGAACTACATTGTCACATTGTCGGTAAACAAGCACACGGGGCACAGACCACACATGTCGATTCTTCTCTCTAGTTGCCGCTGGATGTTTAGTACAGTATAGTTTATGCGACGTACTGGTTGGTGAGTGCGCGCAGCAGCCTGGCGCGCCGGGTGGCGGCGGCCTCGCGCTGTATGTCCTCGCTGTTGTTGGCGTTGAGCTCGAGCGCGCCGGCCGCCTTGACGGCGCGCGCCCGCCGGCCGCCCTCCCCGCGCCGCGCGTGCAGCGCCACCGCCACCTCCAGCAGCGTGCCGTCCCACAGGCATCCGTAATACGCGTCCATTGCATCCGATGCGTTGCCCGTCTATATACAAACAAACAAACCTCACTATTATTTATATATAAATAATAACTTGATGGTGTTCGCTGGTAAGCGTTTTATTGTTAGTAGGTAATAGTCCGTAAACGGGTTTTAGGGATATATTGAAAAAGTTGCACAGATAATTCGGGGAAAACTTAATATGGGATTTATAAACAATATCATATGCCATTATAGATGACATAGATCGCACTTTTGATTTGATTTTAAAGAACTAAATTTGGTAGCCTTCATCAACCTTACCGGACAAATCGGCGAGAGTAGAGCGCTCTCAACCCAAAAGAAAGAAGCTTTACCGAGTTTCTTGCCGGAGTCTTCTCAGTTTAGGTGTATTATGAACCGGTGGTACCTACTAGAGTTATTTGTAACTTTGGACAATCATAAGTGCCTTATCAGTGAATAAACTGATTAAATGAGATGCGAGTTTGTATTTGAAATGTGGTTTATGTATGAATGTCACCTTCTCAGCCAGACACTTGAAGGCAGTGTTATAGTCTGGCTCGTCGGGCAGCTGCGCGAGCGCGGCGGCCTGCGTGGGCGCGGCGAGGGCCTGGCAGCAGCGCGCGGCGCGTCGGGCCACGCCGCTCTCGTCGGGCGCGCGCTTCGCGAAGTGCCACGAGCCCGCCGCCAGCGCGCATAGATACCGTCGCAGGGCCGCGCCCCACCTACCCGCTACGCACTCCACGTCGCCGTACAGACGCAACCTGATCGCAAGATACATCGACATAACTCTACTAATTGTTGGTTGGTAGGTACAAGTATTAAAGCAACGGCACGCAACCTGATGGATGCAGCTATTTTATTGTTTTTGAGATAGCATTGAAATTTAAATTCCCTCACAGGACGAATGTGGGTTGGATACTACCAAATGAGTAAATTAGAAAGCACAATCCAATTTAAACTGTCAAAAATGGTAAAATGTAAGTATTGACATAATAACATAAAACCATGAAACATACATGTAGTAACTTACCAAGAAGTATTGTAAGGATAAACCTTGAGACTCCTCTCCAATAAATCCGTGAGCGATTCTAGCACGTACTTCATATTGTAGTTATTCATATTGGATATATTCGCGGGCCATAAGTTCGTGTATTCTACCACGAGTTCTAAAGAACTATCGTCCAGTAACAAGTTGTGTATTCTGGCAATGAGTGAGAACATGACGCTGACGGCAAGCGGTTCGCGCAACGTTGCGAGGAACGCGTTGAAAGTGTTGCGCGCTTCGGCCGCGGCATTTGGAATGTCGCGAGAGTGAGACGGCATGCCTCCCGCTGATCTTTTCACTGGACCGCTAGTGCCATTGCTGTATATCGATAGAGCTGCAATGGAAATTATTACATAAGAAACGGTCCTGAAGCTGATATCTATAGAGCGTAGGTAAAGTACTTACGTTCGTATTTTAAAACGTCAATCAAAGTTCAAATCAAGTTTAAATCGCGATTAAAACAATTGAGTTTAGACTGGTCCAGTGACATAAGGCTTATTTTCGATGAACACAACCTATTCTTGAAAATTAAGTTTTGATTGGCATATCAACATCATTGTAGCATTTTTCTGATTATCAATCGCGAGATTTCAGAAATTTTAAGGAAATCCTGTACAGACTCTTGTTTGTATGTGGCCGTTCAAATAATACGTAAGCAGATTTATTACAATTATTTACCCCCCCATCCCCCTTGTCAGCAAAAGTAAGCAAAGCTCTTACCCCCTCCCCCCATGCTTACCTTAACATTTTTCAATTAAAAATACGTAGGTATGCGTTTATATTTGCGGGAATCCCCGAAAATGCGTTTAGTTTTCAAGCATAGACAATGTGAGGTGCCATTCGTGTAAAAAAGTAAATAACTACCGATGACGTAATCATTATCTAGACTCCCCTACCCCCCATGTCATCCAAAATAAGCAAGACCCCCCCCCCCATAGTGCTTATTACGTAATACTTGAACGGCCCCTAAGTAAGAAAAAATAATCTTGGACAAGTAGATTTTGGATCATTACATTGGTTTGGCTCCTAGTCATACTTTGTATCAACTCAAATTTAAGGTCTTAGACAGTTATAAAAATGGCATAATAGATTAATAATTCGTTTATTGTTAGTTTAATTTTGAGAAGTATTATTAAAACGAGTAATGTCTTGTTATGTGTTAATAAAATAAAATCTTAATAACTAGCTAGAAACTGTCATGTCAGTGTTCAAACACAGCAAATAATTTACATACCATAGTCCCACAAAGTTCTTGGGAACTTTCTGGTAGCTTTTCCACGTTGAAGCTCGAAGCAAGCGGCGCACAGTGCAGCTGCCAACTCCCCTGGCCCTGTGGTCGCCACCGCACCTTCCCATTCACACGCGTTTACCAGGCAACTCCAACAGGCTTCTATTACCTACAATACATACAATGTTTTTATCTACTCTCATATCGTAATGTTCTTATTATGAAATCAAAATCAGTACTTTAATGAGCCACTTTAGGCACACCCGTGTATAATGATTCATTATAGTACAGTTGTTGTTCCCAAGATAATGCTATAAAATAACTTTTTTTCTATTAAAGTACACTTTGGACCTATCAATAGTATAATCAATCAGTATCAATTCAATTTGACGATGACAATTTCACAAATTTTGTAACTTGATCTTTAGAGGTAAGAATTTTTGGGAGTTGGCGACACGGATTTGATTAAGTATATGATTATATTTTATTGTTTTTGCCTACACATAACATATTGACCAAAAATAGTTTTTTTTTTTTTTTTTTGCAAAGTTGGTAGAAATTCAATTTTTTTAAATGACATTATTTATATGAGTTTAGATAAAGTACTGTATGATACTGCACATAATTAGGTATTAAAAACTCGTGTGATACTATTAAGAACCTCGCCTACGGCTCGGTACTTAAACTCACACTCGTAGTTAATAACCCCTATTATGCAACAGTATCATAAACTACTATTGTGTACCAACAATGGTAACTTTTTAACATCAGCAAAATTTTGAGTGAAATCAAAATTTTTAGATTTCATATGACAAAAGATATAGTAAATATATTAAAATACGGTTTCGATCCATACCTGAGGGCGAGGAACAATCCCGTCACCAGAATTGGTTGCAGCTATACACGCTTTGCACTTATTGGCTAATGCTGTTAGATTGAGGCGATGATGGGGCCACTCGCTCAACATAACGTTGACTTGTAATAACAACACTTCCCAGGATAAGAGCCGGCATAAACGGAAAAGTATTGGATCTGCGCCCCCACCTAATTGACTGCGAGCTTCGCCTTCTAATACTGAGAGTAGAGACAGTGCAGTGCGTGCGCATCCGGCTTCGGCTCTCGCTCGCGCAGCGCCCGACACTACATAACCAAAATCTTGCAAGAACCCCCGCGGCAATGACACTAGAGCACTCCCCAATCCACCAGCAGGTTTCCAAGATGGACTTAGCTTCCAGAGAGGTGACGAAGGAGCCATCATAGCTAACTTCACCAAACACATTCGCACGTCATCAGCTGTTGAAGCTTCTATGAGACGCTTTTTCAATCTTCCCATTTCCAATTCAGGAACAGATTTAAACTCAAAATCAGGCGTTTCCCAATCGTCTGTGAGCAATTCTCGCGGAATTTCCATGTTTTCATCATCACTGTTGATGGGATCATTTACGATTGTACTCAGGTGTTCGTTAGTTATTAATTTTCTTCTAATATTTTCTGCTGCTTCATTTCTTTCTCCTACATGTTTTTTCAAGTATTCATCAATTCTGTCAATCGGCAATCTACATTGTGATGAAGTAGCCAGATGAAGGAAGAACATTCTTAAATTATTCCAATCATTATCTGATAAATCAGACATTAAAACTGGTGCAAGAGCCCAGAAAAGCAGATCAAAGAATTTGATTCCTACAGTTTTGAATTTGTTTAAAAAATCTGGATGTGTAGATGGTAGACCACCTTCGAGAGCATACCTTACGGCATTGAGAGCTGACACCCTGTTCAATAAATCTCTCGCCACAGTGAAAGCTCCACTCGATGCAGAACCTTGTATATCTAACTCTACCACCTGCCTATGAACCATTGGGATTTCTCTGGCAAGATTATCGGCTTGCAAAACTGCTATAATGCCAGTGTAATGATTGGCTATAGATTCTTGTAATTTTTGTATCAGAGATGGTTCTTCATTTAATACTTCGAAGCCTAAATTCAGAGCTCTGATATATCCAACAATATCTTCATTTGTCATACTGGCATAGTAAAAGTCTCCCCAAGGCATCTCTTTTTTGGGGCCATATCCATAAATTGATACTTCTCGCTCCAATAAAATAGAATTTTTTCTGCACCCTAGAATATGTTTGGCAGCAGAATCATGTTGGCCGTAAAAGAAGTAATTATAGCAGAGATCAAAATGTATTTGCATAGTCAGTTCGTATTGGCTTATTTTCACATCACCAATGTTCCAATTATGGTTCATTTCTTCGATGTCTTCAGTGAGATGGACAAATGTCTCCATAATGGGGACTTTTATTTTTCTAGACTCTCTTCGTGCAACATTTGCCGTTGGTTCATAATAAGCTAACATCTCTTCTAAAAATCGAATACTTTGCAAGCGAGATGCCTCACAATAACGTAAGATTTTTTCGAAGTTTTGATTCAAGGGTGTGTAGCCACTGTCTGTTTGCATACCTGGTCTGGGATTAAAAATAAGTTAAAATTTTAAGTATGTTTTTAAGGACAAGCTTATTTTTTATTCAGCTCCATGTTATTGTATTGTCATCAGAATTAATTGAACACCGGGAAGTGGGTTATAATTGACAAGTTTTCGACCTAAACATACATTACATAATAACACGGCGAGTTAAAATAAAAGATTGTAATGTTATGTGGTTGATTTGTATTCTTTACTTACATATGAATAAAAGACATTTTTGTAGATTTTGCATACAGAGCAGTTTTCACAGGAAATCTAAGGATCCATCTGTGATACAGAGTCAATGCAAACTGTACTTGTGGTTGTTGCAATATTTCTGGAGGTATTTCCTGAAAATAACATGTGCGAAAGTGAGTTTATAGAATTAGTGAAACTAAGAGATGGCGCGCCACATCTTTACGAAAGAGTTTGTATGTAGGTGTAAGTATTCGTCCAGTAGCAGGCCACGTCTTCACTATCACTTATTACCAGATTTGTTGGTCTACTAATCGTAACTAGCCGAAAGAGCAAGACAACGTTTCATTGTCATAGAGTACGTTAGTGCAGCGCCATACTAATAATAATGAGCGATTAATGACGTCGCCAGTCGAGGAACAAATCCTTGCATTTGCTTTTGTTGACGGCCGTATCAGTGCGCACACATGCGTGAGTCTGTTAATACTTTCACAAATACATTTCAAACGTTTTGAGGTTCGGTGGGGCGCGGCATGTTAGAGTAGATGATCTCTAGATAAGTTGCACCCTGAATAAATGCATAAGGGTACTTTTCATCCAGGGAAAAGTAAAACCCCCCTTTGGCACATTATTTGGCAAAAAAATGTGGTAAATATTGTACCTGAGGTGGTACAGCAAATGCTGTATCAGTTGCCATGTAAACAAGATCCTGCATCAACTGTTGTTGGATTTGCGGAGGCAACTTTGACTCAAATATATCTGCAAGGTAAAATTTGTTTTGTAATATGTATAGAGTAAAAAGATAATACTATTAATGTTGTATATGAAGGTTTAAGCCATTTTGCAGCTTATACTTAACTAGCAACCAGTGCCAGCTTCGCAAAGGTGTTTTAAAAAAATCAATTTAAAAGTAATATTTACAACACAATAACGTTTAAGAAAAGGAAAATATTAATATACAAATAAATAATAAACACTGTGTGTCAATCAAAAGTGTTTTGTATTGTACAGAGGATTTTCATGCGGTGTCCATCAGTAATAGACAGATTGATTCATGGGAAAGGTTTAGGTGTATAATTTGTTAAGGTTTTGTGTAAATTGGTTGAAATATGACTACCTATAAGTATTAGTTGTAAAAAATTTGTCAGAAAAAATCATGTCTTGCATATGCAGCCACCATGCAAAGCTGCTGGCAAGGCAAATTAATTTGAAAATCCAAGTATACAGTTTTAGTTTTTATCAAAATCAGCCTCCTTTCAGCATTTTAGCTCCATTCCCTAAACTTTAGGTTAAGACATACGGAAATCGTGAAACCGTCCCTGCATTATGCACAAAGCAACAATAATATTATACCCAAATTCCAGTGTAGAGTTGAAGCAACCTTCAAAGCAAGGATCTTCAATGCAAGTTCCTTTAGTGTGAACTGAACATGAGCTGGAGTGGTGACAGATGGTGGACTTGGTGGTGCATCTACATCTACAATGCGCTCGCTAGTCGGTTTTGGGCTTGCATCTGGTATTTCAACAGATAAGAACTCTTCTATTAGTTCACATGGAGATGGTTCTGAAAATGATCATTAAAAATTATAAGCATAGTATGTAAATAAGTAGTAATATCCTGGGGCATTTATTCACACAGCCAAACTTAGCACCACCTAACCTCCACACCAACCATCAAAAGTATTACAAACAATGTTTGAATATGGTAGTAGACTAATTTGCTTACCTTGTTCAATTACAACATTGATAGCAAATAATTGGTTTAAAAAAGTACAGTACATTATATATTGGTACTGGAATATCAGATCGCCGACATAAAAGTATATCATTTCAAAAATACTTCAGGTCGGTCACTTACCAGGTTTAGGTTTGCTTAGGTGTCTCTTTAGCAGATTGGGATCCAGTAGGAATTCAAACCATAGTATAGTATCCGGAGATATGGGCACAGTACCCGGTCGAAGTAAGTCCACATCCATAATTTGCGTTGCTCGCAGGCGGCGATAGCTGGTAAGTTCTCTGTTTGTCAGAAGACTAAAACGTAGTAATCTTCTAGTTCTCTTTGACTGATAAGAATAATAAATTGGTTGTTCAACACAGTTTAACTTTTATACATCATAATCATAAAATAATAAGTAAATAAACACGACCATCAAGGCTGCCAACTCCCAAAAATTCTTACCCCTAAAGCTCTTGTCAAAACCCCCTAAAATCACTACATAGAAAACCCTCTAAAAAAATTGTATTTGTAATTTCTTTAATAAAAAATGTTTCTTTTCTATAACAGTTACACTATCAGAAAAATACGAAATTGTGTTAAATTTAACATCATTTCATTTTATTTTGATTCTGACTTTTAGAAATCGTATATAAATTAAAACTTTTGTTTATTGTCATGCAGGACCCACCATCTTGCTGCATAATGTCATAAACGTACATTTAATGTATTTTATTCTCGACAAGTTATATATTCTAATATATAAAATTCTCGTGCCACAGTGTTTGTCACCAAACTCCTCCGAAACGGCTTGACCAATTTTTATGAAATTTTTTGTGTATGTTCGGTAGGTCTTTATCCCGGGAACGCGAGTGAAACCACAGGAAACAGCTAGTATTTTATTAAAGTTATAAATCACTTTCAAGACATAATCAGTTAGTTTATTTAGGTTTTAGGATTTTAGTATATTGGTTCGTTGTAATGTTACAAAAAACTGTCTATGCGTAACACTCAAGTCAAAAAGTATCATGACATTTTTTATATGTGTCAAAAAAATTAATGAATATTCGTAGTAAAAATTCTTCATCTTTGTTCGTAACTATCATCGTTTGTAACGTTCATCTTCTATACTAGATATCACTATTTAATCAAACAATCAAATTTGAAAAGTCCCTATAGAAATCCCATCCCACTTATTTTCCCCCAAAATTTTGGGAGAAAACCCCTAAATTAGGGAACCCTGTGCTCTAAAAAGAGTTGCCAGATGTTAGGTGTACAAATGTACTCTTTGGTGGTAAATCCTACGAACGTCACCCTGAAAATCTATGACATCTATCACATCAATCAAAGTACTAGCCTTGTCCAAATACTGAATTCTTAATCTAATAACAATTATGCCCGGCGCACATGCACAGGATCGTGGTGGGCGGCACGGCAGAGGATTTAAAATTTATTAAGTATAAGTACCAACATTTTAATGCTCGGTGATCGGCCTGGAAGCATCGCACTTTTCTGTAGCTAGAGCATCGCTGATGGTTAATATATTATACCTTATGTCAATTGAAACCCAGTATATAAAAGTTACCTACTCTATGATTAAACCCACGCATACTATTTCATTTACACTTCTGAAAAGTTACTCCTTGTAGGTACGTTGTGTGGTAATTAATTCTTCCAATCTAAAAGGACATGATGTTGGATTTGCTTTATTATTTTTTTGATACAAAAATGTTATAAACGTTGTCTTTTAAAAAAAAAAAAGACCTATATTAAGGGGGAACGTTCGGTTGGAGCGCGAAATTCAAATTTTATCACGCTTTTTGCAAATTGCAGCTCAATTATAGGTCGTAAGTTATCAACATATTATTTGCGACAAGAATGGTAGTATATTTACTGATTGATAACAAAACTAACTACTATAACTTACAACCTATAACTGAGCTGCAATTAGCAAAAAACTTGATAAAATTTGAATTTCGCGCTCTAACCGAAGGTATACCCTTAACCTCCTGCCTACCAGAGATACTTTTTGTTTAGTATGTTGCTGAAATTTTAGTATTGTATTCCTAACCAATTAAAATATATCCGAAAAATAGTGAAAAAAATCTCACCTCTCGGAAAATGGTTTTTCACTATGTCCTTCATATAGGACAAAGTGACGATATTACCTTGTCATTTATGTAGGACATAGAAAAGTTTTGGAATATAAATTGTTATCAGGATAGAATTATAATCTGAAAGGAGTAACAATCTTTTATATAATGTTTTTTTTATTAGAAAATATAAAAAAAGAAACATAACTAAACATTTTCTCAAACAAAACTAATAAAATTAATCATTTTTCTCCAAAAACAATCATAAATGAATTAATAATTAACATTATTTACTAATCAGTCGTAAATTAGGCACTTATGTAGAGATCAAAAAGTAGGAACTAAACTTATGTACTAAGACTACTCATTACCCGCATGAAAATTGGAATAACAGTTCCGATTTGCCGTAAAACCGAGGTAAATTCCAATTTTTTTACAAAAAACTGTTGTTTTTTTGTCACATCCGCTTGTCCTACAACGCGATTGTTTTGGACCATATTCAGGTAAAAGTAAAGCTGTCTTGTACGGCGTTCCTTGCAGGGTATTGGTTTTATACCTTACGCTTCTTATGTTTTGGTTCAAGTTCTTCATACCTACTCTTCTCCTCCGAAACCACCATCACTTTCTTTTTCGTTATCTGTCACAAATTTGTACCCGAATCCTATTAATAGTCTCTCATATGAACAATATATTTCTTTGCTGTACCTTTTATTATTCAACAACTGTATTGTAGCCAAGCATTGACTGCAGCAAGGTCAAAAAGGTAACTCGAATGGAACATTTTCTTGTTCGATTACGCGATGGGAAGACTGAAATTATGCTTTCGCATTCGGTCAGTAAGGTTTTTATGCTCTGATTCATCCACCAGCTTCTCCAGCGCTGTCTGACAGTTCTTCAACGCGATCTCGCTCAAGAGGACGTAGAAGAACAAGACGTGGACGTGGACGCGGACTTAGTAGAGTACGTGACTTAAATCTTGGCGAAGAAAGTTAGCTGACCGTTGGGTCAGCTAACCGTCATTTCCAATGTAAACTAAGTCCGCGTCCATGTCCACGTCTTGTTTTTCTACGTCCTCTTGAGCGAGATCGAGATGAAGAACTGTCAGACAGCGCTGAAGAAGCTGGTGGATGAATCAGAGCATAATCATCTTCGTCTGAGTTGCTGGACTCACTAGTCTCGTGATAACTCTTTGTTTGAGTCAGTTCTGGAGGCAGAAACTCTGGATCGTTGTCCTAGTCATGCCCGGAAAAGTCTAATTCAAATCATTTAACGCTTCAACTATGCCATTATCTGTTATAAATATAAATAATTGAAAATATCTTCCAATGTACTACACAAAGTACAGTTGAAGTAAAACTTTCAAAACTTTAACTACCTACATTTGTTCTTTGTATAGGACATAGAAAAACAAATCAAGATAACTCGAACATTATTTATTTTTACGCAAAAATAACACTGTATAACTACGTCTCGAAGTATTAATTACTTACTAATTATTCAAAATCTATATTTTTTTAAGAATTTTATAAGATTTCAATGGATTGACTTACTTATGCGTGAGCGCCCGATAGTTTCTTCACCCTCCGACGCCATTTTTAAATAAAATTACTGATGTGAAGTGTCACTTAATTTTTTTTTCGTATTCCTAAATATCCGATAGATGTCACTATAAAGTAGAATTAGTATTTTCGTTCAAAAATAAAGCGGCAGAATTTTTTAATTCTTATGTACTATGAGTAGTACAGATGTAGGTACGAGGTTAAGACAAATATGTCCTAAACAGTACGATATTCGTACTTTTCGTAGCTTTCTGGCAACGCTGTCAAAAACTGACGTAGGGTTCATTGCTACCGGTAAAATAAAATATCTTTAAAAATCATAGACATACTGACATACACTGAGGTATTAGGTACTACGTATAGAGAAGCTATTCTAAGTAAAAGTCATGCTCCATTTTGTTAATATTCGCTGCAGCGCTGAAACAATAATTAGTCGTCTAACCAGACAGTTTAAGGCGACGATATCAGAGAAACTAAAACTTCCAATTAATTCTGGCCCATATTTCGCCTACTAGGTACCCTATTTACGTTGTAGCTTGGTGCGGGTGACATTAGCCAGAGAGAAACGTAAATAAGCAACATGACATTACAATAAGGATCATCTGAATTTACATGCTGAAATTAAACTTATTTATGCATTAAACAAATGCACTTTATTGCAAAGACATAAGGCGCTTTTACATATCGCTCTGGCTACTGTCATCCGCACCAAGCTACAACGTACATAGTGTAAATAATGCTTTTATATCACCAACTCGGGCCCAAAGAGAATTTAATACTACGTTTTACTCGGGCCCACCCTGATGGGTGTGTCTCGCATTCCGTTCCTGACTTCTGTATACCTACCAGTAAGTAGGTAGGTACTACATTATTGTTTTGTTCTATTTTCCTTTCCCCCTGATTGTATGTACGGTTTTTCAGAATACAATTTTTGGTCTCTTTATCATAATCTTTTTCCATCATTCTCCTCTCCATAATATCGTTTTGACAAGTTAGTGATTTGGTGTGTGTTTTAGGTATCTTTTATGGCCCTATCTTTATCTAACTAAGTAGGTATAAATAAGTGTAGTTCTTTTTTATTTTACTATGTAGGTATAGGCCTGAGTGTGACCACAATGTCACCGTGGTCAGTGATGATGTGTCCGATGGTGGTAAGCACACAAAGACTAGAAGGGAACTGTCTCTCAAATGTAGCTGTTAGAACACACCGGAAGGTGCTTGACGACAGATATTCAACTTGATGGTGGTAGCCAGCCAAGGAGTTACTATAAAATAGATACCCTGCCACCGTGCCATGGTTTCCTAATGAAGTTTTCCTTCAACGAAAGGTCAGGATCATTGTAGATACTACTACATTGTACTACTACGTCAGCTACACCTGAGCAGGGTCGCACCTTGAGGACCGGAGCCTAGAGCAATACCAATCCCAAATTTGGCTGCTTTTTCGGGAGCGCCAATCAAGTACTTATAAACCGGACACCTTAAAGGGGAGTATGGAAGGGAAGTACTACCTAAGTACCTATACTACAGTTATGGATCTTAGGTCTTACATGCTTATTCAATGCTGTTACTGTTTGCGTCATGCAGATTATATAGAACATAGAATAGAATAGAGACATATAGATTATGATTAATTATTGACTTTTTGAGATTTTTCATTTAGTGTAGGTACTTAACTACTATTTAGTTATGTGCATTTGTAAAACTTACGAATGAATAGATCCGCGCGCATTGTGTGCTAATCACAACAAGTACTAAGTCGTACCTACATACCTGATACTTATTACGTACATACAGTTATGACCTACTTGATCCATGGTGTGTGTTATCAAGCCGATATCTATTGGATATCGGTCCGTTCGTCGTAATCATAAACATAGTGGCTGACAAGACACTCATTTCGCTCGATATGACTAATTTAATTATAATTATTTATAAAGGCAATATTGCATAACATACGTGTATTTCTAATAATAATAATAATGAGAAATATTTAGTTTTTTATCTAGTTAAGTAGTCAAAAATACAAGCATTTTCAGACAGTGATTTACGTATCGGTGCCAGTGGGCGACACCGACTTTATCACTTTCTCGAAGGCCGTGTAAACAAGTAAGTATTCCTCAAACAAATTATGACGTGTTTTACTCATTTTATTTTGAATCGTTTTTTTATCTACCACCTACAATAGGTAGGTAAATACAGAGGTGTTGATAGAAAATAGTCTTGGCTTGGATTATGTAAAGGTTTTAGGTGATCAGAGTATCTACAGGTAGGTAATATGTGAATAAAGCCTTAGAATTAACGAATAGATAGGTAGGTACTCATTTTTGGCTCACGTTTGCGTGACAGACGTACGCAGTTACGTCCCGCCCCTGTGCTTAGTACCTACCTATACAGTGTTTCACCAAAGGTTGATTTCTGGCGGAAGCCAAAACCGATTAAAAGGCTGTCGGGTACCTACTTGAGGTGGGCAATTTTACTATTGTATCATTAATTGCCATGAATATTGTAGCTACCTTCTAAAAATGCCTACGTATTATCAAATGATTTAAAATCTCATGTTCTGAAGTATTCCTCTCAACTTTGCTTTCAGTGGATATAAACGCATACCGTCAAATAGGCCAGAGCACTGATAATGGAGTGTGCATTGAGATGGACCTCTTACAAGTTGGCTCGGAACCTGTGGGCATGCGATGCCCGCACTGTCAGGAAGATATCATGACGAGAGCCACTTACAAAAATACCACCATAACTCATATCATTGCCACATTCCTTGGTGTTTTATTCTGGTAAGACCATTAATTACAATAAGGTAGAGGATAAAAATAAATAATTAAGTTATGCTAGAAATCGGTTCAAGGATTTATATTTTTCGTGATTTCACAAGTCTGGGTCGTGAAGAAGGCCTCAGTGATTTATTAAAAATGGCTTTCCAATGTTGAGATGGAATGGAAACACTGATCCGATTATAAAAATCCTTTCACTAAAAGGAAGCTCTACTTTTCATAGTGGGCACGCACAGGTGTAACCGCGAGCGAGAAGCAGTAATATAAAAGTTTTGCAAACTGTAAAATAAATATGAATTTTTCAATTCGAATTCGATAATTTGAAGAATTTATTGTAAATAAGGGATCCCATCCTCGTGGATCGGCGCCTGCTCATCAGTACCCAGTACCTACCATAATTATTGTGGTTCATAGAAAATATTCATAGGATAGAACATAGTTACCTTATTAGTATATTTGTTGTTTTTACAGGTGGTTGTGTTGCTGTATAATTCCATACGTCACGAGGAGGTGGAAAAACGTTGAGCATTATTGCCCAAGTTGTCATAAGTTTTTGGGTGTGTATACTAGGAAGAGAATCGTGTAGATTAGAATAGGTAGATTAAGCACATAAATATAATAATCCAACTTGTTTTTTCATTCCAAGTACCTAGTCAGGTCATAAATTCTGTCACATGTTTAATATAAAATAATTGAAACAAGTTTATTAATTATGTAACCATTTATATACCAAAATGAACTTAACAAAACATAGATTCTTATGACACTAAAGTTTATTCAAAATGACCTCCGTGATTTTGAATACAGGCCTTCAATCTGCGCGGCCAGTCGTCTATCGCAGCACGAACGAGGTCCATGTCAATATCGGCGGCTGCCTTAATCAAGGATGTCTTGAGTGACTCCAAATTGGGATGAGGCTTTGAGCACGCCTTTTCCTCCAAGTGTTGCCATATCTTGTAATCTAATGGATTCAAATCTGGACTGGAGGAGGGCCAGTCTTCGTGCCGGATGAAGTCGATTTCACGCGCCGCCAGCCAGTCTTGTGTGCTCTTCGCTCTATGAGCTGGCGCCGAATCTTGTTGGAATACCCAGTGCCTGTTATTGAACATGGTATGAGAAACAGGTTCCACAAGGTTCGTCAGAACTGTATTTTGATACACAACTGCATTCGTTTTTACACCTTTCTCACAAAAATGTACCTCTGTTAAGCCCCAATAAGAAACTCCCAACCATACCATGAGCGAGGATGGAAAATTACCTCGTTGGACACGCGGAATACGGTTGCTCGCTTCTTCACTACTGTGTGCGTACACCTTATCATTTTGTTTGTTGTAGCTCTATTCTACGGTAAAAAATTTTTCATCCGAAAAAAGGATTTCCCGATATTTTTTTCCCGCGTACCGCTTCAACAAAGCGCGGCATCTCTTCAGTCTCAGGTCCATTAGACGAGCATTCAAACGATGTCCTGGTTTTCTTCGATATTCCCGAAGCCCTAAGTCTTCATTTAACACCCTTTTCACCGTGGTTCTGCTTAACCCCATCTGAAGGGCCAACAGTTTCTGCTTATGTTTGGGATTTCTTTGTGTTAAGACACAACCTTTTTATAAGATTTGTCTTTGATATGTTCGTTGCTTAGCAATGTTGTTTACTTCATGTCTTGTCACTAATGATATAAAATCTATGCTCTTAAATAAAACATTATATTGATTGAATCGTATATTTCCTATGTAATGTATCTACGGTAATAATTAGCCTCACCGACTGATTAAAACTTAACATGGTAGCAGAGCGTAAGAAAAAAAAAATAAGTTGTATGTAAAACAGCAAATGGAAAATACGAAATCAGAAATGTCAATTGTAAAAGTGCCAGCCTTAGGAAAAGAAAACTATGATACGTGGTGTATCCATGCAAAAGCATATTTAATTAAAAATAAACTATGGAAATATGTTAAAGAAAAAATAAAGGAAGGCGCATCACAAAATGATCTTGACAATGACGAAATGGCGAAATCGGAGCTGCTGTTGCTAATAGCACCATCCGAGTTAAAACAGGTAAAAAACTGTGAATATGCCAGAGATGTGTGGATGACTCTTGAATCAATTTATGCAAGTAAGGGTCCCGCCAGAAAGGCCACCATATTAAAGAAATTAATCCTAACAAAACTGGAAGTAGCGGATGATGTACGTGAGCACTTGAATAAGATTATGGATACAGTTGATAAATTAAAAGATATGGATATTGATATCAACAGCGATCTGCTGTCAATCATGATACTTTATAGTCTATCTTCGGAATATGAAAATTTTAGAACTGCAATCGAATCACAAGACTCACTGCCAGACCCTGAAAAGCTAAAGATTAAAATTATTGAAGAGAGCGATGCACGTCGTCGTGACAGTCCTAGTTCTAGCATCAAAAATAAAGAAAATATTGAAGAATGTTTGTACAGTTTTTGCAAAATTTGTAAAAAGAAAGGCCACGAAACGTCTAAATGCTGGTCAAAGAATAAAAATAAAGGCAAGACGTATAAAAAGTTTAATAAGAGCTCAAATAAAGTGGACAAAATAGAAACAAACCTGCATAGTTGCTATTTAATGAATGCAAAAGCACAAAAATACTGGATACTAGACAGTGGATGTACGTCACATATGACATTTTCGGATAAGCCCTTTACTGAGATGAAAAATATTTCAAAAACCCTTAATCTCGCTTCTAAAGACAAAACTGCTGAGATAAAAGGTTCAGGGCCTGCAGAAATAGAAATTGAAGAAGGAAAAATTGGAATAACTGATGCACTTTATGTACCAAGCTTGTGTGCTAATCTTCTATCTGTTGGAAAAATGACTGATGTAGGACTCACTGTCCTATTCACAAAGAAGAAAGCAATAATTAAAGATCACAAACGAAAAGTACAAATGAAGGCAATAAGAGAAGACGATGGTCTATATTATCTCCATACCAAAACGAATAATGTTGACAGACATAGAGCCCATGCTATAGATAGTGATAATGAGCATATAAAGAATAAGTCAGATGATATTAAACAATGGCATAGTAAAATGGGACACATGAGTGAAAGGAATTTAAAGCTCGCCTTAAAGAATGAAAGCCTAATTGGATTAGACTTCAACAAAAATAGTTCCTTAGGAGAATGCGAAATATGCATACAAGGAAAACTGAGCAGAGTGCCTAGTAAACCGAGTGATAAGAACATTTCACGTTCAACTCAACGACTCGAAATTGTACACAGCGACGTTTGTGGGCCATTTAAACAACCTTCACTTAATGGCAATAAGTATATTGTAAGTTTCATCGACGACTACAGCAGATATTGCCGAGTATATTTTATTAAAAATAAAAATGAGGTACTACAAAAATTCATTGACTACAAAGCAGAAGCAGAGAACTTCACAGGAAATAGAATTAAGTACCTACAGAGCGATAACGGAACTGAATACCGAAATTTGAAGTTTGACTCATTTTTGAAACAAAATGGTATTGCAAGAAGGCTAACGGCTCCGTACACTCCAAATCAGAATGGAATCGCTGAAAGGAAAAATAGAACACTTATGGAAAAAACAAGATGTATGTTGTTGGAATCAAAAGCGCCTATGTGCTTATGGGCAGAAGCGGTCTTTACTGCAAATTATTTGTCCAACCGAAGTATTAACCAAAGTATTGCAAATGAAACACCATTTGAGAGATGGGTAGGTAGAAAACCATGCATAAACCATCTATATGTATTTGGTGCCAAAGCATTCATCCTAAAGAAAGGAAAATGTGAAAATAAATTTGCTTCGAAGGCAATTCCTGGTATGTTTGCTGGTTATTCGGAAGTTTCAAAAGCTTTTAGAATATATGTTCCATCTAAAAAACAAATACTTATATCCAAAGATGTTCGAATTTTGAAAAAAATGTTCTACGAAGAGAATAAAAATATAACTTCCGTCCCTTTCGAAGAATTTAATAGTCACAAACAATCAAATGAGATTGAAAGTGAAGAGGAAGAATTAGAAATTTATTTCGAAGATATTGCAAAGAAAAATAACAATAGACAGCAAGCAGAACAAGACAATGTTATTGTAAGGTCTACTGTAGCACCTATACAAAATGATACCGAAAATAATAATGAAATATTTCATGACACCTTCGAACCTGATGAAATCAGAGGAAGTAATTATGAAAATGATGTATCAGACATAGATAGCGATGCATCAGTACATGTTCCAGAACAAAGAAGAACATTCAATTTTCGAGATAGATCAAAGATTGACACTCCAAAAATATTTGAAGATTATATCAGTGCAGCCATTGATATAGATAATGAAATAGAACCTCAAACGTTTAAGGATGCTATGAATAGTCAAGATAAGTCCAAATGGTTGGAGGCTATGCGGAGTGAAATGAAATCATTGAATGAAATGAACACTTAGGAAATAGTCGAACTTCCAAAGAATCGTAAACCACTGCCAGGCAAATGGGTTTACAAAATAAAAAAGAATCCAGATGGTACCATTGATCGTTATAAAGCTAGATTTGTAGTAAAAGGTTTTTCACAAAAACCTGGAGTTGATTACCAGAAGACTTTTAGTCCGGTAGCCCGCCTCAGTACTATCAGAGCAGTTTTAGGAATAGCGGCTCGTGAAGACCTGGTGCTACAACAGTTTGACGTATCGACTGCATTTCTAAACGGTGCAGTAAAAGAGGAAATCTTTATAAAGCAACCAGAGGGATTCAATGATGGCACAAAGAAAGTGTGCAAACTTAAACGAAGCCTCTATGGACTCAAACAAGCTCCTCTATGCTGGAACGAATGCATAACAGAGTACCTTATAAATACTGGATTCAAACAAAGCACGAAAGATCCTTGTCTTTATTTACGTGAGCAAGTTTTAATTGCGCTTTATGTAGATGACGGTTTGGTAGCCTCAAGTAATGAAAATGCTGGAAATACATTCATTGAAGAGCTAAAAAGTAAGTTTAAAATTACAACTAAACCGGCTTCTTATTTTCTTGGACTTGAAATAAATAAAACCAAAGATGGTAGTATCAGCTTAAACCAAAAGGCGTATACAAAAAAGATACTAGAAAAGTTTGGAATGGCTAACTGCAAATCGGCACCAACGCCGGCAGTAAAAGATGGTAATGAAGAAGGACTAGATGGTTGTTCAGATTCGCTATTTCCTTATCGTCAAGCTGTGGGAGCGCTAGCATATCTAATGGTCGCTACAAGGCCAGATATCAGTTACGCTGTAAGCGTTGGATCAAGAAATCTAGAAAATCCTACTAAACTAGATGTAATGAAAGTCAAGCGAATTTTTAGATACCTTAAAGGTACTATGGACAAAGGAATTGTCTTTGCAAAAAGTCAGAACAAGAAGCTGATATGCTTTAGTGACGCTGATTTCGGTGGCGACACAATTACTGGTCATTCGACGTCGGGGATGATTTTCTTTTTCTCCGGCCCCATTATGTGGAAAAGTCAAAAACAACCAACAGTAGCAATCTCTTCAACGGAGGCGGAACTTGTAGCCTTGACAGAAACCGCGAGAGAAGCCTTATGGCTAAAAGAACTCCTGGAGGAATTAACGGAGTTAACCAAAATTAATGAAAAACCAATTATTTATGTTGACAATGAGTCTGCTATTAAGTTGTCCAAGAACCCGCCATATGAGTTTCACAAGAGGACAAAACATATAAAACTGAAACACTTCTTTATTCGAGAATGCATACAGAATGGAGATTTCGATGTAAAACAAGTCTCCTCAGAACTGCAATTAGCAGACATGTTTACGAAGCCACTGTTTGGACCAAGACTGAAAATGCTAAGCAGTAGAATTGGACTTCAAGATTTGTCCAAGTTCTAAAAAGTATCGTGGATGTTAAGACACAACCTTTTTATAAGATTTGTCTTTGATATGTTCGTTGCTTAGCAATGTTGTTTACTTCATGTCTTGTCACTAATGATATAAAATCTATGCTCTTAAATAAAACATTATATTGATTGAATCGTATATTTCCTATGTAATGTATCTACGGTAATAATTAGCCTCACCGACTGATTAAAACTTAACACTTTGAATTCGCGCCTTCACAGCTTTTGTCACTTCTTGACCTGTCATCTACACTAGAGACTTCATTGTATCGTTTGATGGTACGATAAACGAATCTTTTGGTTATATTCAAATTTTTCAGTATGTAAAAAATTGAATTGGCGCGTAACCGCAACGATGCAACGCAATAACTGCAACACGGTCTTCTTTAAGCGTCCACTCCATATTTAAAAATGAGTAAAATTCTAAAAAGTATACATTTTTATTTTCATGAACAATTCGAAATTCGAATTCAATAAACTTTTTTGTGGCCAGCATTCTAAAAGAAAAGTTTTTACTGTGTGACAATACTTATGACCTGACTAGGTATTAATTAATTTACTTTATTGTAAGTACATCTATTGCACTACCTACTAACACCTATGACATGTAATCTATTGTTTCTGTTAATTGGCAGTATTAATTTATTGAATAGTTAATAAAAAAATAAGTCATTAGGTATATAACGATTTACGTAAAATTAATTTTACACTAATGGCTTTCGCTCCGAAATTTTATACGCGTTGCCTATGTCTCTGTTAAAACATAAAAAATTTACTCATTTACGCGTACCTAGAGTTTGAATGTTGAATGGATATTTTATGGAAGTATATACCTACATACTTACTACGCAATTGTAAAATCCAGTACCTACCTACCTACGAGTACCAATGAAATATAGAGGATTATTTTCCGCATTCATGTTCCCTGAATGTAAACGAAGTTGTTCGATGTAGCAGTTTAAAGATTCTGGAATTATTATCGTAAACTCTACTGCCTACGCTATAATTCAGTATTGAATGGTTCATTTACATAACAATTTATTGGCTTATCATTCAAGTCATGAAACTAAGCTAAACGATATGCAAACTTCTCAAATAAATTAAGTAGCCTGGCTACTTAATTTACTCAGGATTATAAGTAAAAAGTAAAAACAGAAGTAATTATATGAGAGAATAAGACAAAAATAACATCAAAAAAATTGTGAAATGTGCTCAATCCCAAGGTTTTTCTGAGGAAGTATTCTAGGTACAGCATGGTGTACTTCAACAAGCGTATGAAGAGATGTTTGTAGAGTCGGCAACCCACAAATGCCACCTTTAGTGTTGCAGGCTCCTATGGGCTATGGTAACCATACAGGCGAGCCGGAGGATGGTTGTTGAAAAAAAGAAAGATTTAATTTGATTGCACAATACAAAAGATAACATAATGGACTGAGGGAGACTTACCAGAACAGTAGACCGCAGTGTCACCCGCAAAAATATTTTGTGTCGTCCGTAGAATGATTCTGTCACTAAAATATTAATCATACAATATTATATTCATTCAATTTCCCTTCATCATAGTCATACCTACTTCCATTTCAATTGGTTATGTCTGTGGTTGCCTTAGGTGGTAAACAGGTAAATCATAATTATTTTCCTCTGAGGCTCTGAGCATATTTCACGAAAACGTGATGTCATTTCGATTTTTTTTACCTGGCTATTTAACATTAATTTATTATACCTAGCGAGGAATAAAATAACAAGTTTATATTTAATTTTTATAATAGTATTGTACAAAATATGTTGTAATTCATTTCATTACATAAAATACTTTATATTATGTAATAGTAAAATGCGAGACAAAAGTATTTTTTTTAACTTTATTATATCCACCAGCCACCATCTCATAGGATTGATTCAAACACACTGTAAAAATCACTCGATCTACATTTTTTTTAGATTGAGCTAAGGCATTTATATTATAAATTTATAAGTGAGTAACTAACTTCAGTAAAAAATCGGTAAAGATAAATACTTTTTAAATAATAAAAGTTTATTTAAAGGCAGCACTTAGAATAATAAATATTTTTTAAAGTAAAATAAGCTCAAACAATCATACCTAGGGAATAAGCATATCACAGAATAAAAAAAATCGTTTTTATTTATTTATATGTAGAATTGTCTTTTATACCTACCAAATACTTACCATATAAGGAATACAAAAATTACCTACAACTATATACTTTGATTGAAAAGGAGGAGCGGTAAATAAACCAAAAATGGCAAAATATTCTTTTTTACGATACTATATATGATATACCTTTATATCACTTTGTATCGTAAACATAAGTACTAATCTTTAATTTCGATTCAAATCAGTTCTTAATACACTATACTTTCCTATTTTCTACAATTAAGTTAGATTATCATTGGGTTCAATTAAATCATCTTCAGATTCAAAATCGTTCGACTTAAGATAATAATTATGATTTATTCATGAGATATTGATTTTGCGGACTATGCAAGTTGAACCAGTAAATATTATGGAATTAATTATATAAATAAATAGAATTTAGTAGATTAATCAATTTTACCTATTGATTGAACGTATACCTAGTTATCTTGTAAATCTTTTAAAATAATCATAAACTAGTGGCTCTGTGAGGTGTAACCTCGCGAGATTGTCTTTGCATAGCTTTTAACAGAATTTTACGTTTTCAACCCCCCACAAAAACATCCATATATAATTATAGAACCTTTTCACGAGAATTGAGAAATGTGACCTGTACAGGAGAGAGTAGCCGGATAGACACTGAAAAGGGGACTCTTCGCGCTTTATCGGTCAGTAAACTATATAAACATACTAATACATCATGATTAAAAATTAGATCAAAATTACTTGTTTACTTTTGTAAGATATTCAGAGCAAAATACGAGTATTTGCTATGAAAATTTGATCTTTTTTTCTCCATAAAAATAAAATTAACATGAAAGTTATGCAGCGCTAGTTAGGTATAGGAAAGTAAAGTAAGCCATTCAAATCAGGAAGGTGTATAAGATCCCACGAATGCTCTGCATTTGGGACAGTAGTGGTTGGCAGTCTTGCATGACTTCATGCAGTAGGGGATGAAGCATCCACAGCAGCATCTGGAAATGAAGTCGTAATAAAGTCTAATGGAATTATTATAAAATTGCACAGGTACTGAATTTGCGTAGAGATGACAATTTTAAATTATTTATTTTCAATCAATTACGTTTTGTGTAGTAATTTATGAAAAAGTAATACTTATAAATAAATATCCTAGGACTTGCCTTGAGCACCTTGAGACAGTAAAGAACATAGCATGATAAAAAATAACTTTCACACTCTTCAAAGCCATTTTTATCATCCAGTATACCCCTATCATCATTTATATATCCACAACTTCCCATTTTTTACTGTTCTGTTCTTAGAATAGGTATTTTCCCTCCAGGTGCGGTTAAAAAATCCACCAGGATATTTATTTATTTAGTTAGCATTAGTTATAATTCTTCTACATTTCGTGTATTTGATGATTAAAAAAATACTTTAAATTACCGTAACATTAAAATATATTCATGAGCAAAACGGTGTGATTCTATTGTGTCTATTAATGTAATTACATTCATGATTCAATGTGGTTATAGAATGACGTAATCATAGAGTTATTTCAGTCAGAGCATCCATTAAACTTACCCGGCGAGAACACAAAGAGCCGCAGACACTATATGCGTTCGATTGTTAGGCACATATTCCACTCTCGTAACGATGGATCTGTTGCATGATGCACATGTCATGCCAGTGCGTCCAGGACCTAATTTTCCTGGTGCTGCCCCCGAATTAGATGGGGTAGATGTGATAACACTTGTTCGGGGGGCAGCCGGGGGAACAACTAGCCCAGGTGGCGGTGGAGGGTTGTCTCCGAAGTATGGCGGCGGTGGCGCCGGATTAGGTGAAGTTTGCTCGTAGGGTGGGGGTAGGCCCATTTTGTTTTCCACTGAAATATACCATAAACAAATTAGGTAACCATGACCTAGGCATGGACTGAATATTTGAACTTTGAACTTGTGCTATATAATAAATCCCATTGGGTTATCGAGCCTCCCTAATTATAATTGGTAGGTATTTAAAGGTTGATAATACAATTGCTCTGAACAATAATGGATGAAATGAGAGGTGTCATACATTTAGGTTTGTGTTGGGTTATTTATTTTTATCTGAAGGTTTTTGATGTAATTTTTTGAAGAATTAAATGATAATATGCGAAAACTTACTGAAAATCTCTGTAAATATTTACAGACTAAAAAAAGTTTGTTAGTTTGGATATAGGAGGTAAATAACTTTATCAGAATCTGAAAATTTTACATTTTACCTCGGAAATTCTTGGGAAATCACTAGTAGGTATCTACCTACGTACCTATTATTTAATCGCATTCCAATTTGTAGGTATTTTTCCAAATTTATTTTTAGAGCGGGCTGACACGGATGAAGTAGGAATATTGAACGATATGTTGAGCTATAATGTTATTTAGAGAATAAATATGTTCATAGGAATTTCCTTATCTCTCTATTCATAATAAAGACTATGATATAAAGGTCACGTTACTATATTATGTTTATTAAAAATGATCACACGACAAAACATTTTGTTTGTGGCGTCTTTTCAAACAAATATAAAATTTATGATACGATTGATTTGGAAAGCAGTTGATTTACTAAATTCGCAATTGCGATTTTGACCGTTGTGGCGGTGAAGCAGGCCGACGCCTGAGCTGGCGGCCGGACCGATGCCAGCACCGTTCGTCGGCTTCTCGTTTGCCTATTAGGTATATCGTTTATAATAAAAACAAATCTCTTTACAACTCGGCCTCGGGTTATACCCATATACCTACTTTTTGACGACTACCGGAAACGAGTAGGAAGATAATGTGGAATCGTGGAAAGAACAATTTTAATTTCAGGCAACACATTTATTAATGAAGGGTATTTGGTTGTAAGTAATTGAACCTATTACATTTATGAAAAAAATAAGACTTGAATTGTGAACAGTGAAAAGTTATGTCGAAATTAAAACTATTCGTGATATTCAGGGCGTGACTTTGCAAGGCTTTACGCGAACGGAAAGTGATAACGATGGAGTTGCACTTAGCAATAATTTAGCTTTGTCGTAAATTGCGCTATTGATTGGATTATTGAGGTACGTAACAAATTTTTCTACTTAGGTAGGTACGTCATTATTTTTTTCTCTATTTTCCAAGTTCCACATGAATTAATAAAGAATACAAGTAACCAATTTTATTAAAGGTATGTTTAATATTTAATGAATTTAATCAACACTAAAACTTGTACGTAGTATATTATTTACTTTGTGCCAGAACTGTTTATCTCCCGATTTCGCAAAAATAAATAATTAAAGAGAACCCAAGTTACATTTTATTGACTAATCTAAAGTTGTTTCAGATGATTCTTTTGACTATACCTACTATGTCTGTGACTAAAAGCATGCTATGGCGAATATATAGGAATCATTAGTACCTACTAACCGTTAAATTACATATCGTAATTAGATTATTTACATTACATTTCGGATAAAGATCTGATTAAAACTAACAATAATGTCGATGTTTCGAGGTAAATAAAATAGACAAAGGATACAAATGCTGACATCGATATTTTGATTTTTGAGTCATATTTATAAGAAAACCAGTTTACTTACTTGTTGCGTCCATAGTGTGTTGAAATTCAACCTTCGTATCGATTTCTTAACTGTTGTTGGTCTATTGCCTAATTAACACACACGAACAACACACGCTTTTTAAATTGTTTAAAATGAACACGGAAATCCGAGGAAATACCCAAATAAATATGCTGGAGGCCAAAATGTTCTACGTAGTGATCTTGCGCTGTTTACTCTGTGAGTGAATGCACTCCGAGAGAGCGCGGGCGCATTACGTCATCATGGAGGGAGAGAGAACAGCCGCGCGACCAAGCACGCGCGATAGAGACACATGATCTTACGAAACTCACGAGTAACTTGGTGTTTACGTCTTACAAACCTATCAACCTGTTGCTGCTTAATTACAATAGCAATTAACGCGCATATCACTCTGACGTGCTCTATTTTCCTTAAGTTTACTCTTTCTAGCCTATTGACGACAGAAAACAAAAATCTAGTAAATTGCTCGTACGTGAATGTCATTGAATATATTGTCGAAGCATTGTTGAAACTAAATGGATCGTAAAATTTATATGGCAAACGCATCTAGCAAATCACTTCATCACGGACCACCCATTATGAGCTTGATTAAAAACCTAGGTATACTTAGTCCATATCGTATGCATAGTCTATTTGGTAGATATTTCCAACAATCAATCTTCTGTACTGAAAATAACAGTGGTTTATTGTTTTAAAATGAGTTTTGTCGGATACTCTCGTTCATCTTTTTATTTCTCTTTCCTGAGTTGATATGCTGAACTAATTTAAGTGGTATGTATCGATATTCCTCACATTCTCTGTCTCACAATATATCTGCCCATTCCTCATATTTGGCCTGCGCTCCTCATGTTACCTATTCCTTTATGGATGAAAAATAAATAAATTATCATAAATAACTCACTGGAATACTGAGTGTTAGTCTTTAGTCCTGGACCTGGTGATTTTGATTATTATTTTTTTGAAGTAGTGCTCTTTGCATTCACACACAAGAAAATAAACTCATCATGGGCCTGATAGGTCGTAATATCACAATGAAATAATCACTTATCTTACACAGTTCTTAAATTATTATAGGCTAGGAGGAGCAGGTTATGGAACTAGGTGAAACAACAGTTACACAGACGAACGTACAACTTGTGAGATATGTGATAAAGTGTCTGATCCGTATGCAATATGCATACTATCATTTTCTCGGTTTTTGCCTGATCCTGATCATTATCATTAACCTTAAGCTAGTAAGTCAATAGTTTAAAATTTATCTTTCGAGAAGTTCTTTGAAAGGCTTAAAGTTATTTTTTTATATAGGAAAAACGGTGACGGCAAATTGCTGTAGACTAAGGGCGCTTGCAGCACTGATTATACTCAAACTCAAAACTTATATATTAAGTTTAGGCCCTTATAAGGCACTTTAGAACGTCGACAGTTACAATGTTTAAAAATACCACCGGTTCATAATAGTTTGAACTGAAAAGATTCTGGCAAGAAACTCAGCAAGGGT
Source organism: Tethea ocularis (assembly GCA_963555595.1). Taxonomy (NCBI): domain Eukaryota; kingdom Metazoa; phylum Arthropoda; class Insecta; order Lepidoptera; family Drepanidae; genus Tethea; species Tethea ocularis. The sequence goes on along the minus strand of OY741960.1, from coordinate 7,657,585 downwards.
TCATTCAGTTAACCGTGTGTGAAGAATGTCCCAGGATATTTATCTATTTATTTTAATGGCCGCAAAACATTTCGATAGAGTTGATAACAAATATAAAATGGCCCTAGAATTGATCTTTGTGGTACGTCTGTTTTAACTAAAGACCCCGTGGACTTACTTTTTGTTGTCAACGGCACAGTTAGATCTAGTGCCACTCTGCGAACTCCATAGTGTTGAAGTTTTAAAAGTAGGGTGTGATGATCTACGCAATCAAATGCCTTGGAAAGATTACAAAAAGACTCCAACCACATCTTGAGGTATGAGACTTGAGTATACAGATTCCGTCAATGTGAACAATGCTCTTTCAGAAGTTGTTGTTTGGTTTACTGATATCTAATATTTATTTCAAAATAGGAAAAATACCAGCAAAAAGTTATTTAAGTAGGTATATACAGAATATTACCCTCGAAAGGCACAATGCCCCTATAGACGAAAATATAACGCGTGCAAGTATTAAGTACCATCCATCAACACAATATAACATTTGCCGTCACTACTATAAGTAAACAACTATGTTATCGTAACGTATTACTAATTTCCATAGGCTACGGTACAACTTCAAACTTATCATCAAGTGGACCGCCTACCTCTTGTTACCAAAAATGATAGAACCTACATTTTTGCTTCTAAGTTCTAAACTCTGTACCGTTAGCAGTATATTCTATTCATGAAGTCAATATCAAAAAGAAATAATTTGTACATTTAATCAATCTATCGATTAAAATCAAAGATTTTACAGGAACTCGTAGCTTATCGGAGTCGCGTAGCTGTTTGATGCCAACATGGCAGTCGTAGCATACGTAGTATCCCTGAGTAGTCTGTGGTCGTAGCCGAGAGAAGAGTCGTAGTCGAGTAGCAGAACATCGTAGATCTTGTAGAACATTACTACAAATAACTTCTTGTGGCCACAGTCCACACACGAACTGTTGCAAAAGCCTTTGAAAACACTTTACTCTACTTTCATTACTAGATGGCGATACTGAGTATAACATTTATATTTCAGATACGGACCCCATGAAATATCTTTGAGATACCCTAATCTATTGATTAATTAATATTTTAATAATATGCTAATAAAATATGCTAATATATATAATAAAGGAAGCATAAGGCCACCTGACTCCATGAATATGCTTATATGCTTTTATCTGTATCAACCAAACTAATCGTGGTATTATTAAAAGGGAAATCATTTCGCCCCAAATACGCCATCTATGTCTTTAGTAAGTTAACGCTATAAGAAAATGTTACTTTGGGCAGTATAGGGCGGTTGTGAAAATTAGTATTTTCGCGAGAGGGCTGCAGTGGCGGGCGGGCGGAGCCCGGGGGTGCGCGCGCATGGTTACATAACGGTAGCGGAGGCTTGTATGGCGCGCGCAGCGGAAGGTGCGGGGCGCGGGGCGATCGATGCGCGCCCGGGGGGAGTCAGTCGAGCGGCGAGCGAGCGACATGGCGGCGCGACCACCCCGCGCGGCGGCCCCGCGGCCCGGGCCGCGCGAGTAGGTCGCCATGCGCGATGCGGTATGAGGCAGCGCCGCGCCCGGCGGGCCGGCCCCCGCTAGCGGCGCCGCCCCCGCCATGCGAGCGCCGCCGCTGCTGCTGCTGCTGCTGATGGCGGCCGCGGGCCTGGCCGTGAGTCCGCTCGCGCGCCTCAACCCCTGGCTGAGCGCGTGCGACCTGGAGGAGGAGGGCGCGGGCGGCGTGCGCGAGTGCGGGGGCGCGGCGTGCGGCGGCGGCGGCGGCGCGGCCGAGGTGCTGACGGGGCGCGACGTGCTGCACCTGTGCGCGCTGGGGGCCAGTGCACGCGCGCGTCGCCTCGCTGAGCTGCGGCTGCGCGCCTGCTGCGAGCGCTCGCCCGCCTCCGCGCTGGACCGCGGCGCGCGCGCCGACGTGCTCGCCGGCGGGGAGCGCTGCGAGCGCACGCTTCACGACCTCCTCGGCCTCGACGCTATGGTAGCGCGCGTGCACTGCGACTTCGTAGACATCCTCGGTCGCTACGACTGCGACCGGTCCTACTCCGTACACACGTGTAACGAGTGCCAGGTGAGTGACAGGCGCAAGGATACAAAATACGACAGCTCGCCGGTTTTTATGCGATGCGTAGAGACCAACGTTGCTTTGGTACGCAAACATGGCAGACAGAATCTACCAAACCCGGATTTGGATATCAGTGCTACATGCAAAAATATTTTTTAAGATTTTCCGAATCCCCATAGAGTCTTCGAGGAAATAAAAACAACAATAGCTAAGTATGTAAATAAAAAATAGAACATTTATTAAGAAATGCAAATACATAAAGTAGGTAGGTACCTATAAAGAATACGGACGCTCAATTCATGGGCTCACCGCGTGACCCGTTTCGCTGGTTAGAAGTTTATATGCGTGTATCGATCCTGTAGGGCAAGTCACGTTTCTTAACCTAAGTGTTTGTAGAGCGCGCGAGGAGGCTGGATGTAGTGTTGGTGTGTGGGTGATGGATCAGCCACCCAATAATTTGTCAGTATATAGTGTGGATGACAGGCGACCACTACCGAACCCGTAGGAATACTATGTATTAATATATTTTTTGGTTTTGGAAGATTATTCAATAGCTTCTACTCTCTCAGGTGGTCCTAGCAATAGAAAAGTATATTTTATTTACATAATCAATAGTTCACTAGCACCCGCTCTTTCGTTCCCTTGTCTATGTAACTCTACTGACCATAAACTGTAAGTATGCGATGAATCACGAACTAACAAACATACTTTCGCATAGGTACATAATGGTATGGATTATTTCGCTAATCATTATATAAAGAATAATGAGCACCTATCACCCCCAGACCACCGCTTTGGCGGTAACTATTGGCCACATTGAGGGTATTAATGACAAAATGTCAAAGTTCCATTAAAAAACCCTGCTTGGATGTTACAAAATGTATAAGTACTTAAGTCTAATACCTACCTACTTAAAAAAGATACTATTGATGGAAAAGGATTCTACTGTTTTATTTTTTACATTCAGATAACTATCCACTTGTTTATTATTATCTTGTTTCGTAGTAATAAATGTCGTCAGTCCTGACAACGTACAGCTCGCAGCGACTGAGCTTCTTTGACGTATTTCCTACCTATGCGGATTATACCTATCTCTCAAAGAAACTCCGAGCACGACTCTGTTTAATAACGCCATCTAATTACCTACATGCACATCTTACAGAAATTTCACACTGGTATACAACAATATACTCGTATAGCTAGATTGAAATTTATAAATGTTAGTAGATGGTTAAAACTAAAGAATATGCCATATAAGAGACACATAATAAGCCATATTCTACACGAGATGCTAAAAACCTACTCAATGATCCTTTTCACTAACAAACCAGTACATAATAGACTTTTGTTAATCTAATATAACATTCTAACAAATATTTACATGTCAAATTACTTACATACAAAATTGCTTGTATTAGCGTCTACTAGGAGTCAGTCAGTTCAATGAGTTGGATTGCGGGGCCGCGTGGGCCGTGTATAAAACCCACTGATATATAAATGCCATTGTGAGAATTCATTCTGTAACATTCCTTGGACTGTGATCGATAACTGAATTATAGCTTTTGTCAACAAAATCAATGTTAATTATGCTGTCTTCATTATTAACTTTGTTAGGTAGTATTATCACTATTACTCTGTGCTATTACCATGGCCCATATGCACTAAACATTCATCATGACATTATCTAAAATGGCATTTCATATTCTGTTTCATGTCAAATTATAATTTGTATTATTTGTATTTGTCACCGTATGATTCCAAACGTTCCTAGTTTACAATCCATCTTGCGAGATTTTTAACTCGATACATTGGGAACTGTATCCTACCGCTCAAAATACAACGTATCAATGTTCGATAGTTCATAATATATCTATATCAAACTGTTAAATTGTGAACGCATCTGGTTCTGATTTCATTACGCATATTATAATAATATGTAGCTATAACCAGCCAAAGAGCTGAGAAAAAAAAGACCTCCAATAATAATAATATTAAAAAGAGGAAAGATTTGATTGTTTGTTTGTTTGTTTGCATTGAATAGGCTCCGAAACTACTGAACCGATTTGAAAAATTCTCTCACTAATAGGAAGCTACATTTTTCCTAAGGTTATAGGCTACTTTTTATCCCGAAAACGCGAGTGAAACCGCGCGGAACAGCTACTGATAAAATTGTGAACCGTCCCTGATCGGTCGGTCTCTGAGACACTGCACATTTAAGATCAAGTAAGTCCATCTATATTATTTTTAATAAACTATTTTTAACTTACAAAAACAACTGTTTACCATCCACCATCTTCGGCACAGCTAAAACGGCGCTTACAATCATACGATGACAATAATAATATACAACACATTTTGGTGTTTATTTCACCTCTCTACTCTAGCCGTATTGAAATACGCTTTATTTTATTGTCGATTAACCTACACGCCGTCCCGTATACTCCGTATCCTTAGACCAAGGCAAGCCCTCAGCGAGCCGGATAACCCCATAACATTACCTCAGATCGAAGCTGACGAAGCCCTTAAAAGTACACAACACACTACACCAAACCGATTACGCTACCGTCCTCGACGGCGAGGACCGCCGCGACGTCCCACTCAGTCTCGTCCCGTTCAAGCGGCCCGAGCTGCCATTAGTAATCCGACCGCCCCCAATTAGTCGTACCTCGTACTAAGTCCTCCCCTTCCCCCGGTAACGCCCTGAGCCGAGGTTCGTACCCCACTCGGGGGTGCCCTCAGGTGTGGTTACCTAAATGTTACCCGGCTGAGAGCCCTCCGCGCTCGCCGATTGTTCCGGTAAGGTTGGAGCAGCCATCAGAGGCTACCAAATTTAGTCCTTTAAAAAAAAAAAATTGACGATTATGCTTCTTGCTGTCTTGCTTACATTAAGTACCTTTCTTCACCATAATTATTTGAAAGCTAAGTCTACTCACTGAGCTATAATAGGCCTCCATCATGTTCTGTAACATAATCTATGCCATCATGGGCTGTCCTGCTCTAGGACTGCTGGTCGTATACCGCGGCTTCAAAATATCAATGATGTCATACGTCGTGCCCGCAATTCTAGAGCCCAATGGATTGGCACGTGATGATGGCAAGAAACCAGATGGTTTAACTATTGTACCATGGAGGATGGGTCGGGCATTAGTCTGGGATGCCACGTGTGTTGACTCTCTTGCTTCATCACATCTCCATGGCACATCGACCGAGGCTGGCGCAGCAGCCAACAATGCGGAGTACCTCAAACAGCACAAATACATTTATTTTCCAATAGGCATAATAGGTATTTATTTTGAACTGTAAATTAAAATAATACTTATTAAATTATCGCGAACAAAAACCATTTTTATATTCCATGTTTAAATTCTTGTAAATCAGTTGAGTCGTGACCACCGTCAATGTAACTTGATCGACACGTCGAGATTAGTCAACATTATCTTTTGATAATATTTTGTAATAATTATATAATGGTGCCGATTCTGTTGTTTACGAACTAAATTTTAGTCTCACTATATCTCTTTCTAATAGTGAATATATGAAAGGGATGCAATAAATTTTAGTCTTGTCAGTTTAGTCCGATAACGTGAATTTAAGCGCGATCTTTATTGGTCACGACTAATTTACCCGTACATTACGACGGCATGGATTAAACTGACAGCATTAAAAATGTTCTATCTTTTTTCAATAAGGTTAACATGAAAGAGAGGTGACTTGTCTAATATTAGTTAAGTTCCTAAACAACAGAATCGGCACCAATGTGAAATACTTACTAAAAATGATCATGAAAAATTAAGCCGGGGCTAGCCAGACTAGCAACATCGCGTGTCGTTAGCCATTTCCTGTTCTCGAAGATGTCACCTGCAGTTGAAACATCTGAAAGCTTTCAGCTGTTTACTGCTCCATTAACCTCACCTTTTGTAGCTATAGGGGGTAGTTTTTATTTGTTTTTTTAGATATGTATGCATAAACTTGGATATAAAGACATTTGTGATAACAATCATGATCATAATTATTATCACTCGTAAAACAAAGGCGAGAGATATAATTATTCATTAATTTTTATGCTACGTTATACGTGCAGCTTTACCTGATATTTCACTCCTTTGTGTAGTTTGTAAAAGCTTTGTCTTGTAATTAATGACTTTGGAGATGACCTCCTATGACGGTGACATATTTATATATTTGGCATCTAAATAGGTAGTCAGCAGTGGCGAAGGGTCCATACAAGCCGATTCCCATCGGCTTACCTTTAAGAAATCCCAGTCCCACAGATTCATCATTTCAAAGCCACTTTTATATGAAATACACTGTAATTAAGTATAGAATAGAATAACTTTTTAGTATAAAAAAGTAAAAAATTATCGGTGTTTTTTGAATGGCTTACCCTCGCCATAATTTTACCTCTCGCCACTGGTAGTCAGTAAATACAATTATCTTTGTTGCGACTATCAAATTCTCGTAGTCCGTAAGTACAGGCGGCTTAGGAGTAGGACAGACCTATCGTTCTAGCTCCTTACATGCAGACCAGGATCAGCACATTATCTTTTGAGAGTTATATCCAACGAAGATTGCACAGTCTCTCTCTCTTTCAAATAGTCATTCAGTTTCGTCTCGGTCGATAGGGTATCAGTAGTTATTTGTGAGAATTGTTAGATGAACATTGTTTTTTCGCCGGACGGTGTTTCTAATTTGTTCTCCCGAAGTCTGTGGAAAAATATAAATTTGCCGTAAAATTACTACCTCATATCCCACATATATTCTTGTCATATAATTATTTATATATCTTCAAAACCTACGCTTACGCATTCATTTAGAATTCAAAAGATCTTTATAGCTTCCTTGATAAAGCAAAGATAGTATACATGTAATCCACCACTAATTTATCACCTGTACATATTAGTAAAGGTGATAGTTTAGTGGCCAACGTACCTAAATTTAGATCGCCGCCGCCGATGCAAATTACGGGCCCACTTCTTTCTAGGAAAGAGGTGAGAAATCAAAGGTATGTTGTGTAGTCCGTCAATTTGCTATGGATTCACATTATTAATATTCTATAGGTCTGAGTAGCTAAGTACCATACATAAAGCAACTCTCCTCATATACGCCCTAGAACATAACATAACACCTCGATGTAAACTCGTATAATAAAACTTATATATTTTTTGCGTAATAGGATTTTTTTTTTCCTTATTTTATTTTGTAGGTGATTTAACGGGTAATATTTGAATTTGTTTTGATAACATGTCCCAAATATCAATACTAGCAGTAGGTACTACCAAAACATGAGGGAGCCATGATCTGTGAATACTACTCTTGCAGCGGTTCTATGGAGCTTTAGATATAGCCATTATTTCTCAGAGGCTTGAGCTTCGAGCACATACTGGCAAAGATCCAGTTCTGGAACTAATAGGTGGATGATGAGAAAAAAAGAAACTACACATCAATTTTATATAACGAGCTTTCATTTAAGTTATAATATTGTTTCATCAAGAAAGTTAGGTAGGTATATGATTTCATTTTAAACTAACCTTAGAGTTATGATATATTTTCATGGTTACCTTAAGTTAATATTCTAATTTCCCAATAACGAATAGTATAAATGAGTAAGTGAGTTTTACTTGTTTGTTTCTTCTTGACGCCTCAACGGCACATACAATCGTAAAATATATTTAATTTTAAATTTTGAGCACGCCGGTGCCATACCTGAGAGATGTACTTGTAAGTTATGAATGAATAATTCACGACTCCGTTATAAATACTAATTTTAAAGACCTACGCATTATTATAACCACCAATTATGCGATAGGCATGCCAATCGAGTTGATCATATTCTTCAAAAGCATAAAGATTATTTGGGCCCGCTTTGCTTTGATCGCCCAGTCAGTAAAGAGTTCTTAAATGTCATAATGTTATAGTATCCATCGCAGTGTCCACATTTGCGTACCTACCTACCATAGTAGGAATATATACGACAAATACCTATGGTTGCTCCTGCTTTTCTGCTACAATATTTGGCAAGTGAATGAATTCACAGAGTAGAATTTATTAATTAAATTAGGGGATCGTGCTGCTTAGTGGTACTCGAAAACTATCAGTTGTTTCTTTCGACATATGTTTACGGAACGCCAGTTTAGTTTCCTTGTCTCTATAACCATTATCTATCCATATCATTGTACCTAGTATACGTTATTTAATTTGTAGGTGCTAAATATTTCAAATATATACGATAAGAACTAGAAGATAAGACTATATCATAAGAATCTTCCAATAAGCTTGTAAATCTAATTTTTCGATATAAACTTATAATATTGATCATATTCGTATCTGGATTATTATTTATGATATTAGGTATTTTTCGTCATTTGAATTAAGTAGACTGAGTAAAGGTAGGTAGGTATGTATTACAACATTTAGAGGACAAAACGTTTTCTGTTCACACTCGTCAATATGTGAAATAGCAGGTGTTATTCGTGGATTAATTTATTGAGATGAGTTATATCACAGCGCTTGGTTCTCTCCCTTACTTCCACCCTTCCACTCATTTCCGTCGTATTATTTTGGAACATTAATTGTGCTAATGTAGTACTTATTCATGTCTCCAATTTAAAATGCATCTCGTTAAAAGGATGTCTGTTTAATTGTGTCTGACAGTTTTATTGGTTCCTAGAAATGTAGTATCTAAAATATGTACCTACCTATCAAATGCTTTTGCAAAAATCCCATTAGATTTTTTTTGTAAGTTTTGTTATGCCTTTGATTTTAACTAAGAATTTTTCCATCTTTACCAAATATTCGTCATAAATTTAACGTTAAATAACAGTTCCACCATTCGAGATGATTTTCCAATTATTCAAAGATTTTAATTTCAAATACTTTCTTAGGGCTTTTAATTTGAAAGATATATACTTTTATCTAGTTGTAGAGTGGTTTCTGCAAAATAAATAGCGATTAAGTAGAAAACTTAGTTTATTATTATTATTTCAACATCGTGCGACCAACATAACAATTTGAAAAGAACTAATTTATCTACCTCTGTACTAAACGAACATGCGACGTCCAAATATGTTAGATAAGTTGCTCCAAGTACCGAATTCGTCTAAAAGCAAAGTACGATCGTGGGGGCCGGCTTGCAAATGAAGTTACATTCAAAAACACGCCTCGGATTGAGGTTAAGTGGTGGTGCGCAGGCGTACGGGCCGCGCATGCGTCCTGCTCGCTGTCTCGCAATGATTTCAGACTTGTTTCAGACACCTTTCGTTCGTAGCATTTTGAATCTTGCGTTCACCCTTGACATAGATATCACCAATTCCACAATTTTCTAAAAATGCTTCTGTGTCTGTGAAATTTCATAGTACTCGGTAGGTACTATGCAATTTCATCTAAAATTATTTTCCATAAATTACTTTATAAAAAAAGACATCGAATCTGAGACTTAGTGACTGAACATGTAGCAAACCACCTCAGAAGTACCAATACTCTTTCGAATCAAAAAAAAAAATATTATCGGTCGACAATTTGCAGAAATATCGGTGAAGCGGTGAACATACCTACTTACATAAAAAAAACATACAGTTGGACATAGAACCTCCACTTTTTTAAGTCTATTACTTTAAGGAAACATTTGGTAATTATTTCGATCCAAATAAAACCAGCAATTGTGTGACGGGCCAAGCGCAGTGTAGGGTTCCGTAGTTATACCAGGTACCTGTTTTATACAGCTAACAACTTCACCAAATTAGTTATTAATGCAAATGGTGCAACTTTTTTTTTTATTTACTTCTCCTAAGTACCTACATTTTAAAGGTTGTTCCTTTACTCGTTAACTTGTAAAGCTTAGATTGTTTTCCTCTTAATTTCATTGTCACCGGGAGTAAGTTTATACGGAACTCTAGGTGTGCGTCCCAGACTCACACTTGTCCGGTTTTTTTTATATTACAAGGAATACCAACATATATTTAATACCAACATTAAAGAGACGCCATTGCCCTGATACTCTCTAAAGAAGCTTTGCATCATAATAATATTGAAAGTAATAGGTATTGATTGATATTTTACTATACTATTGAATAATGACAAGAAAATAGTTCTTGGATATTATATGATTTTTTAGATTATTGTTAGTAAACTATCATTAAACTAAAATCGGGATTATAATATTATTTTAAGGAGGTGATAGCTCAGTGGTCGACTACAATGAGCTTGAGCTTTCAAGGAATAAGTCGAGTTACCCTGTCATCCTGTATATAATATTAGTAGGATAGGAAGAAGAAGTAGGGTAACACATTGACATAATACAATACAAATATCTACATTTATGTGTAACTAGGTGTAGGTAGGTAATACTTATTAGGATTAGCTATGTCCTATTTAAAAACTGAAACCGTCGCTTTTGTGGTCGTCTCGTTGCAATAAAAAACATGAGTCAAACCAGACGGTACCGGGGCAATTTTATTTATCAGGTAGTAGGTGCAAGTCCAGACAGGCAATCAGCTTACGGCGTATTGGCGTCCCTTCTATTGAAAGAAAGACTGGGAGTGAAATTTTCCTGTTAGAAAAACGATCGCGAAGTCGTTTTACAACAGGCTGTGTCGTCGCGAAGCCTCGCGCGGTGGCGGCAGCGCTCTGACCTACTTGCATTACGACCCACATTTACTCACACATTTGGGAATTTTAATATGACTTGTCAGTACTGAGGACACTGGACGATATTGAAGTTCTTATTGTTATCATTTTAGTGATAAAATACTATGTATTAGATGAGTAGTATTATTAACATATAATATTTATATCTTAAAGTATTACTCTAGGTATAATGTAAATGCTATGCTTGCACCTACTAAGTATCTAGGTAGGTACTTATTTTTTCTTTAATAATGCATTCCTATAGTATAAATTCTCCGGTAATTGAGATGTAAATGGTTAAGAGTCTCGTGTTAATGTAGAGTGTAGTAGGTAGACTCACTCGGGGCTTATTAACATACACAAGCATAACCTCTTCGCTGTTGTTAGTGTTCTTGTATATCTGGGAGCACGGAAGTGCCCCCGCCAAGCCATACTTTTCTCGAAGCCCCTTTTCTGTTCGGGCACCTTTTCGACAGTGCGAGTCTGATAACTTTTTGAGAGTGCGAGCCCTATGGTCTCGGCTTGGCAACATTTTATATGAAATTGTTTTCGATTAAAATTACAGCTTTGACCGTCACGTATGTCGAGTTTTGATCTTTTGTAAGATAGATAGATAGATAGATAGATAGATAGATAGATAGATAATTCTTTATTGTCACACCACATTAATATTTGTAAGGCAATACAAGAATTTAAATATATTATAGTGTTACAATCGGCGGCCTTATCACTAAAAGTGATCTCTACCAGGCAACCTTTGGATGGAGAGGAATTAAAATTATCTGAATATGACGGGGGTGTACAATTAAAAAGTAAAGGAATAAAAAAAAAAGAAACACAAATTTAGAGAAAACATAGATAAACACCTGCATGCTAGTAAATAAATAAAACTAATTATACTTACATATCTAAATAACATTATACTATATAAGGATACAAGGTATATGTAATAAATAAAGCAATATAGACTAAGGTACACACATACAATATAGATAAATATATAAACATATATACCTATGATGTAATTAAACACTAATAAGCTACTTGGATAGATAAAACTCTTTAATCTGCTCTTTAAAAATAATGATAGATTGTGCACGTCTTATTGAAATAGGTAATGAGTTCCATAAGCGAACTGCTTCAACATGCTGTAAGTATATCATAAAAGAGTAATAAAAAAAATATTTTGAGTGGAAAGAAAATACTAAAATATTTTCATATAATTCGCATTAAAATACGCTTCAACGTAAGTCTAATTGTGAACCTAATAGGGCGAGTAATCACTAGAGTACTAAAATAGCTATCTCGTCTAATTGCCGGTAAATACTTTTACCAAATATTTATGCTAAACTTCGTAATAGTAACGCACAAGCAAACTAACCGTAGAATTTGGGCTAACATACTTCAAAATTTTCCCGCAATTATATCGTTTAGCATTTAGTTTAGGGATTAAACAATAAAAAATAAATATCTATGTGCATTATATGCGTGGACTGTAGAGAAAATTTCATGTATCAAGAATTAAAAAGAGTTTTTGACTAAAGGAGACCGCAAGAGAATATAATAATTTCGGAGGTCATATCGCGGTGGTAATAGTAGATTTTTTACTACCGTATTGCTTCAAAAGGATAAATTAATTTATCTATTTTTATTTTATAGAGATTTGGTGCAGTTATTCTGACTCGCGACAGACATCGGGACACCCGAACTGCGTCAACACGTTAACATAGTCATGTTTTATTAATGCGATGCATAAATTACTGTGTGCAGTGCTCGTTTAGAGCTGAGAAATTACCGAGCCTTAGTGGAATACTTTGGAAGCCTTCCATACTTAAACTATGCTACGCTGAGTTGTTAATTATTAATTTATATTATACTGTCCTCTAAGTTCATGCTATTGCGGATTGCCCAATATTAATAGTTTGTTGATTGATACACTTCTTCACTCTTCGACTTGGCGTCTGTATTACTATCACTGAGATGTAAATAAATTTAAAACTATAAAGTCCATATAAAAGCCTGAACTAAAACCAAAAAATGTGAAATATAATTTCACTCGTTGCGATGGATACGCGATTCTGTTGCTACGTTCAAAAAGTGAGGAATCAAGAGCTTGAAAGAAGTTTATGTGGAAAATAAAGACTAAAAGCAGAGCTGTATGTAACATGAGCTTAGTTACGGAAAGTTGTTCGTTATAATTAGAGGTCGGCAACTCACGAAAATTAATACTCTCTCCTTTTGCGGTGGTCGCGAGTTACGGACGAACTGACGCGACCCGTGTCGGTATTAGTCTACTACGAGTTTTTTTGTAATTATTGTATTTAATTAACATACATGCTCGGTAATATAGTACCATTCATTATGTTTGGTTTTCCAGGCAATAACTGTATTCCCAGGAACACCAAAAATATTGGGAAATTTCGTAGCTAAGTGCTACGACCAGTCTTTTATATGTTGAATTTAATTTATTCACATCTTGTTTTTATGTATCATCAACACTACTACTACCTACCTTCTATAACTTTAGTAAGTAATTATGTAAATTATCACTTATTTTATAGTGGTAACTAGCGTTTCGCTCCGCGGTTTCTCCTATTTATCCCCTTAGAGGTTGATTTTCAAAAATCTTTACTTAGCCAAATTTGAGCTATACATTAATAGATAAACCAATCAGCCAGTCAGTCACGGTTTCAATATAAGTATCATAATCATTTAATTACTATTTATTTTGAAATGTAGTAAATTACTAGTTATTGCGAGGATGCAATACCTATTACAACAGGATAATTTACGTAGCGAGGGGTATAAAATGCGGAGTGCCAGGGCCGGTTAGTACAAAAACGATGCAATTATGTAACAACGTCAGCGAATTAGTGTTTGTGCTGGCATGGCGCCAAGTGCACGCGGCTGGTGGCGGCGGGCCGCGGGGCAAACGGGAGAGTGGCGGGTACCCTCGCATGCGAATCGGCTGGAGGCTCGGCCAAATAAAGAGTCAGGTCATGAACTGTACCTATCGGTTGTAGGTACCTATATCAGGTATCAGGGATGTACGAAAAAACTTGTTTGATATCATTGAGGGATTATAGTTTTATCTGCTCATACCTATCGTACATTTGTACATTTTGCTCACAAATATCGTTCATTGTATTTTAATTACGTATGTTTATCAGTTATTTTAACACAAATCATAGAAGGGAACTGGCTATTAAGTGCACCTGCTGCGAACACCACTGCCGGTGTTTGGTGTCGTATTGATATCGAAATACGCTACTACCGGCACATGTAAGATTTGACTATGGAAATGACTCGGAAAATTATTAACTCCAATTAATGTTTAGCGGTGTTGGTTACGTAACTCCTCCTACAGCAATATTGCGTAAGCAGCCGTATACAGCCGATGTTTATCCGCGGAAAATTCACGTTAATCTATTAGATTATGCTGAAATAATGTAAACACGCGTACAGCAAAATTTTTGCAGAGAATTTATATTTGCACAGACCATCGATATTGCAGTAATAAAATTATTTATACAGATAGTAGCAGTTCCAGTTAAATGGGAATAAAGTGGTCATTTAGGTTCTCATCATTGGTTAGCAAAAAAAAGGTTATGCTCAATTTGCATATACAAGTTCCATGTTAATGTTGTAGTTTTATCTGTAATGGTCTTTTAAAACATTATTTTCAACGATTTCTCTACATCCTTTTCATTATTGGTCTACGGTTGAGTATTATTAACCTTAAACTTTATATACCCTTTAATAGCTTCCGAGTTCCATTTCCGGGTTCAGTGCCGGTATAGTAGGTCATTGTTGGTGAAAGAGAGTACCTACTAGTCTGTTGGAAATTATTCCTAGCCTCAATGTATTTAGAAACTTGACGGTCGATTTACCCGCCTTCAAGAGATTAAAATATCCAATATATATTTCTATAAGAACCAAGAATAGTGCAGCTTCCTATTAGTGTAAGTACCTAGGTATTTTTTAAATCGGATCAGTGGTTCCGGAGACTCATATATAAAATCTTACAAAATCCGCACTCTTTATCTTTATACTAGCTGTTCCCCGTGGTTCCACTCGCGTTCCCGGGATAAATAGTAGCCTATAATCTTCGGGGATAATGTAACTTCCTATTAGTGAAATAATTTTTTGAAACGGACCAGTAACTCCAGAGATTAGCGCATTCAAACAAATAAACTCTTCAGCTTTATTTATTAGTATAGATATATGTAGATAAAAGAGAAGCCGTTTTTTCATTAATCATCGCTCTGCACAAACCGCTGAATCGATGAATGTGAAATTTGGCATGTGCATAGATTTTGTTACGTAGACCCCTTTTAAGAAGGGATTTTTGGAAATTCCTTTCCCGTACGGTGGAAACGGGCCCTTTGTGCAATCTTAAGAATATAAATATCTCTGAAACCGTAAAGCCTAGAAGTCTGAAATTTTTATTATTGCTTTTTCAGCAAAAGAAATATTAGATACAGGTGCGAGCGTTTCTCAAATTTTTGTCTATGGGATGAAATATTTAAAAATTAAGGATTTTGCTTTGTTTCCGATAAACTTTCGTAACTAGTTTAATAATATGTAATCTCGGCGTTTTTAAAACTTTTGTTCTTTGAAGAAGTTATTGATGAAAATTATACGTTTTTTCAGACTCTTATATCTCAGCAACGGCTAAAGGCTAGGAAAGTAACATTTCGTATAAGAGTTATCTTATACAAATACTACAAATTTTAATCCGGTGTTTGACAAAGTTTTTCCCATAGACAAAGTTTACTTTTAGCATCCTATTTTTCTCAGCTATTATTCATAGCAGAAGCTTGATATTTGGAATATAAGCTTCCCATAGTATTTTTTTCAAAATGTACCATTAAGTTTCTCAAACTCAAAATAAACATGCACAAACACAACCCCAACTGAAAAAACCTACTAAATTCCTAGGTGAACGGATCGTTAACAGAAACTTGATTTTAAATTTTATTCACAGTAATTCAGACCTGAATTTTATGACCGGATGGTTATAAAATTCGCTTTTGATCGAATGTTTATAAGTGGCTTGATGATCAAGTGCTTGATTTTACAGGCAATGGCACGTGTGTAAGCCGCTTATACTTACTCGAACAAACTATTAGTGCATTTTATTAGAAACTACCACGAAATCACACACCTATCATGAAATCAAATATCTATATACCTAGGTAGATACAGATAATTCGTTTGAACACGCCGTATTTTTCATAATTTGCGTGGTTGTTGTAAAAGTATAATTTATTGCTATAGAAACCGGAACATTTTGAATCATACCAGTAGTCTATAACTTTCGGAGATAGTGAAGTTTCCTAATCGGACCAGTAACTCTAAAATTTGTGCGTTCAATCAAACTCTTCTGCTTTATTATTAGGATACCTATAGATACCAAAAATATCATCTAAGAAATATATTAAATGTAAAAGTTATATTATCCTTCTAATGTTTATTTAATTGATAGTCTAGATACTTTTGCCTTAGTTTACAGTTGATTAGTGAACTGAATAATTGAAATCCCACCAAAAACATTTTTATATAAAATGTTGCCAAGCCGAGACCATATGGCACTGTCAAAAAGCTATCAGATATCATGTAGAGCCAAGCTTCTAACTCTACATGCCCTAACTTTACAAACTCTACCTTAGTCAAAATATGTAGCTTGGCCGTTTCGTTACTACAAGAACTGTATAACAGTAAAGTTATGAACAGTGAATATTTTTTTCGACTTTCGCCATTATGTGACATAACAAGCGTAAGTACGAGTTCTCTCTTTCCAACCTAGCCACATTATCGTACACAGAAGTTTATCCGTTCTGTTTCCGAGCTCCTTAGCTGCAGCCCACACGGTCTGCATGGGTATTCTGAGCTTACAGACAAGGCTTCTTTTGAGTTTACCTGAATTATCGGCAACCTCCTCGATGTCAAGAAGTTGCTAGTCAATGCAGTCGCCTAGCATATTATTTGCTTGCGACCACATCTCCTGACTTGACTGATTCTTGAACTACCGGTTCAAATTTAATGTAATTTGGAAATTAATCTAGCTATGTAATTTTCTCTTGGTTACTGAAAATTTAGGCTTCTAGTTACAGGGGGGTTGAAAATGGCCCGAATGGCTTTGAGAAAAGGCGTGCCTGCCTTTTTTGCTCGACTTGGCGGGGGCACTTCCGTGCTCCCAAAAGAAGATAATATATTAAAATGATTCACCACTAGACCAATAAAATTAATAACGTTGTTATTATTCTGATATAAAGATCAGCGATGAAACCGGAACATTTTGAATCACATCAGCTATATCAATATCATCCGAGAAACTGACCAGTTATAAGTGAGCGAATCGAATGGACGGGGGCCGGGGGGCCACGGGGCGGCCGGCCCTCGCTACTCATGCACGCGCGACTTCTTCACCGTAAAAGAAACACTTGAAATTCGTCTACGCCGCTCGCCTCGCCTACTTTACTTTAGGCCTCGTTCAATTTAGAGCCGGCTCGAGTTGGCTATACTAGTCACGTTTCGAACGAAGCCTATATAGATTACTTCAGTTAATAATCGTAAACAACTGAACTCTACTTGTTTTACATCGAAGTCAATGTTAACACGACATTAAATAAACTGTGAATTAATGATTGTATGCTATATATTTATTTGATTGAGTTACTTTTTCTCAAGGTGTAGGTACTTTGTAGTACCCATCCGGCTAATAGCACCTTCAGTTGAAAATCTGTTGTCAAGCACCTAGCGATGTGTTTCGGAAGCTGCACTTGAGAACCAGTTCGTTCCCTTCTAGGCTTTGTGTGCTCACCACCTTCGGCTACATTATCACTAATCACGATGAAATTGTGGTTAAACACAGGGTTATGCATAGTAAATTAACCGGATAAGTGCGATTCTGACTTGAGCACCGAGGGTTCCGCACAGATAATTCGGATTGAAGACCAATCTCCAATACAGTGTTTTGTAATCGTAATTACAAATCATCAAATTTCCTTTACTTGTGCTCTGAGACCTTTTTTCTAGCCAAATTTCATGATTCTAGATCAACTGGAAGTACCAGTAAAAATTATGTTGTGATTATCTCGACGACGTCTCGTCATGATGATGACTATGAAACTGCTTTAAAGTTCAATAAAATACCTATGATACATCCTAAACATAAAGTCATCGTTTTTTAATTCACCAAATAGTGGCAAAGTCTGTTTTTTTTTTAAATTTGCATAAATATAATTTCAACCTGATTAAAGTACTTTTTGATATTGTTTTGTCTATTTTAATCGAACTATTTATTTGGTTTATGAGAAAAAAACATGATGTAGTATTTTACAGTTGTAACGTACCTACCTAAATAGACAGATTAACGAACCAACACATTAAATTAAAGCAGTCGGAGACAGGCACGTCGCGCGTCGGCTCTCTGGGGCCCTGTGCCGCATATGGTATGCGACGAATATAGGACATTTTCTCCCCATTAGAGGAACGTATTTTATTCAGAATAGCCCCTAATTCTTGTAGGTATACCTACTGGGTGTAAGTGACATCAAAACGAATGGCTTCATTCTTTGATTCTGGATAAATATTTAATTTTATTGAGCGCACAAAATCACGCTTACTGAAATGTTTATATAGATTGCAATGTTAAGTTTTAAAAATATTTTTTTTTTATAGTCTTTAAGCGTAAAATTTAATGAAAAACCGACGCAAATTAAAATGCTGAGGAATCCAGGATTATGTACCGAATCCATTTTACACGGCTCTTAGTACGATCTCCATTTTTCGCAAGATACGTTCCCATACCATAACAGCTAATATTGAAAATCGGAAATGCAAAGTCAATGAAAAAATTCAAAGTGTTGTAATAATAACTAAGAGACGAGCTAACGATAGTCTTCTTGTTCGCGAGATATTATTACTCAGCATACCAACAAACTCCGTTTACCAAGCAAAGTGTTCCGACCTTAGGTAATTAGATTTAGCTGCAGCAGTAACGTTTGCGTGTAACAATGGGTCTACATAAATATAATAACTCCGTAATTACGGTTTGCATGGTCTTATTTGCACTTGGCTTAAGTACATATTTGTTTCTACATTACGATTTAGTTATTCACATAGTGAGAACTGAGTTGTCGATGACATTCTGATTTATTAGGTATCCTTATTATTTAAACAGGTTTGGTGATTTTTAAGCAAGCATCCATTAAGTAGGTTATTCCGCGGTTGAAGTCGCGGCGTGGAAAGCTATTGATTGATATAATTTTCTTTCATAATTTATAACTTCCTTATCTGTTTGTTTACGTAAATATCACGAAAGCGTATGTATTAAACTTATCGTCCAAATAATGTACTCCATTAGATTGCCTTTACTTAAATTGGATACCACCTATTTCCATCAAAATCCGCAGTAAAAGCCCAAGATAGCTCAACACAAAGGCAAACTGTAGCAGCGAATAAATAACTACGCGGATCCGATTGTTAAGGTTAGAAAGCTACAACTCCAAACGTTTAATATAGCCCCGTTAAATCTAAGCATGTTTTATATTTAATTAAATACACAGAAGTATTCGAACATCACTGAGGCATTTTCACCTATTCGTACTTTGTTGGTAACATTAAATACATTTGGCCATCGTTCTGTTTGAGTTGAAATCATAAAAGTTGTTCTCGTCTATTAATCCGTGGTGCGGGTGAGGGCACGGGCGGCGGGGGTTGTGCGGCGCCGATCAAACAGGCCGGGGAATCAATATGGCCGCCGCCCAGCTGATCCGTGACCTCCGCATCCCGCTCCCCCTCGCATCCTCACACCCCGCCGCCCTACGCTCACCGCCCGCCCGCAAACTTGACGCTTCTCTTTGCAAGTTTTCTCATGACGATCTTCGATGTTGCTCACTGATTATAACTACGTATACCGCACTTATAAATCTTATTTCTTTTCGTTAACGAATTGAGATTATTGTAATGTGAAGTAGGTATGCAAGTATGTTAAAATTCGCTCCGTTTTTGTATATGGAAAATTCTACTTACTATTTAACAATTGTGAAAGTTTATATTTATGTTTTTTGTATTTGAATGTTAGTTACTCAATCATGTAAATCGAAATGAATGAACGAATTAGGATATTTGACACATACATAATGAATTAGATATAGAATAAATACCTTTAATTTTTATTTTAGCATGGTTAACGTGGTTGGCAAGATACAAACCTGTCACGCCAAGTTCGATTCCAACCCAGGTAAAACATTTGTTGTGCATAAATAAATGTCTATGAGGCACTTACATTGTTTTTCATATACTTTCTAATGCTAGGTATTCAGATATACAGTCATCATCTATTGTTGCTGAGTTGATGATGGAAGGTCTAGGAGTTAGGGATAACTCTTTAAATATATTATAGTATTATTTAGAACATTTTGTTATATTCTCTGAAGTTATATATTCAGATGCTTATTTAATGCTTCTTTTTCAATTTTTTTTTAGTTTATAAAAAAAAATGTGGTGTTTCCAAATGAACAAGATATTAAAATAAATCCTATTTAAATACATGATTGTATACCTATTGTCTCATTTAATCAATAATCCATCGTATCGTAGGTCGTAGCACCGCAGCAGGTCTGAAGCAAAATGTTGTGTTTGTTCGTAGACAATTAATCGGACATAATAGCGAATAACTGCGACCGGAAACTATGTTATCTTGAAGTGGATTTTATTCGACCGCGACACTTTACTGTGCAACTTCTAGCATCACTTCCGCTCTTTACCCTTATCACTGCGTGTAACTTTTAAAGTGGATGTTTTTCTATAGAATCAGTTGACGACTTTAGTTTTAAAATGTGTTTCCTAGTGGAGTTGAATGAAAAGTAGTTGAAGATCTGTTTAGCAGATTTAGCGTGGGTTGTTTCAACTTATCTAAAGATTGGTTAAAGGATTGATTATGGTTGTAAAATTTAGACACTCGCAATGTTTTGCTTCTCCACATAAAGAAGAATGACATGTATTAAAGACCTGCCAATTTGTGACACAATGCGGAATTGTTCAAGATAATTAACGCCATCTTTAAAATAGACTAGTACATCATTATAAGTCGATATTACAGGCTACAACCCACGCTTAGATTATTTTTCATCCCTCTTTAGCATATTTTTTAATTCTAAATATAATAAAAAACAGATATTGAAGGCGTGTACGAATTAGGATTATAGAATTTGAGTGGGTTCAAATAAAAGATTTGAATCAACTGTGTGAAAAAAATGCTGTAGTATCTTTTTACCTACCTACGCGTGATATTTTAAAGGTTTATTCTCTGGAGCGTGGGCAACAGTCTATCTACATGTTATATACATAGTTAAGGTTAAGCTTTAAATATTCTTTAGAACGTATTTTAATATTCCTGAAATTAATTCTTTCTTTATGTAATATGGGAGTTATGACGAGCCGAGGATGTAATACGCTTGTCCAAAAAAAGCCTATTCACTCTGGCCTTAAAGACATCATGATTATATATGTCAAGTAAAACTGACCCCGGAAGCGAGTTCCATCCACTCCTTTGCAGTTCATTTAAGGAACGAAGAAGCAAATTGTTAATCGAGTCTACTCCTCCGGGGCGGGAGATCGACAACGAATGTGTAGAAGTTCTCCCAGCATTTTGTAGTTCGATGGACAAATGGGGATGGCGGAATGATGTTGAATAGTTCTATTGCACACTCTCCAAAATGTATCTTATATATAATATATATATTACACGACTGAACTTGTGCCTTGCACAGTTGCAGCAAACGTCCCGGTGTGAAGTATCGCTTTACCTTACCCAGTTATTCAGCAGTGCATTTATGATACTATCCAGTATGGATATATTTAATATACTATACTATGTATTGTTTTATTTAATGAAGTCGGTAATCAAGCATACGGCCCGGTGTCCGTTTCATGAATCGTTCATCACAAATTCCGAAGCCGTGAGAGGAAACGGTTTTTCTTACATCATGTGTTTGACTCTACAAAAATCAAAATATGAGCTTGAATTTTCGATGAAGGAAAACATCGTGAGCATGGTGTGTAATACCAACCTGGTTGGCTAGACTTTTAAGTGTCAAAATCATCAAGTAACCACCTGTTGTGTTCTGGCAACTGTGCTGGTAGGCCAGAACCGTTGCTTTGTAGCTTATAATTTTCGGTCAAGTCATCACTTTGTAGATGGAAAATGTGTATCATATATATTTTCTGTTTCTATAATACGTAATTAAGCCTCGTTCTATATTACAATACTTTATTTTGTGGCTTCATATTACTAAGAAACAAGTTAATTTAGAATGTCTTTTCTAATATTGGAGTTATATCAAATAAGAAAAAAATAGATATTTAGATCCCCTACAATCCGCTTATCTATACATAGGTATAATGAATTTTAAATAGGCGTATTTGATTATTTAGCACAAATTGGGCTTTGTTAAGATATTGTTAAACTTCTTTGTTGAGATAATAAATGTTTGATAAAATGTTTATTTTATGTGTCAATTAACTTTAGGTTACGTAAGCTACACACAGCGGCACCTTATACGGTTGTAATAGGCGCTATTTTCCAAAAAAAATGTGTAGCTTGATCTGTGGCCGTGTGTACCTATAAAATCTTAAAAAACATAATACAAAAGCTACGCAGTCGTTAGTATGTCTTTAAAATAAAATGCGGCAGATCAAGATATAAGGCTGGCAACATAGTAGGTAGGTAATACAAAATATGGTTATAATATAAGCAAGCGACGCTCTTCTGGCGCGTAATAATCGTGGAGTTCTCTCGAGATCCACCACAATGCGAGGCGGCGCGCCCGGATTACTTGTCAAACAACTTGACAACTCGAAATTCATAATAAAACTCACTTTTTATACGTTGCTGAGACCCTCGCTGCGCTCTTCAATGGTGTATCGAATTTGATTTAACAATTTTTTTTCCAATAGTATTTCGTCTTAAAATGGTAAAAAAGACTCAAAATCAATTAGGTCGAAACTTAAAGTAAATTTTAGCCCACTTCCCGGTGTTCAATTGATATATATTTCAATAATAATTGATCTGAAATTTCGTACACATATGTAAATCCAATGACAATACAATAATATGAAGCTGAATAAAAAAAAGGTTATCTTTAACATTATTTACTTTAAATTTAAATAGGTCGAAGGGGCCTAATTATTTAATCTTTAATTAATTTAAAATTTGTATGTTTATTTAATTAATTTGCATTTGCAATATAGCCCAATTTTAGGCGAAACAGATATGTTTCTGCTACATCTAATGCTGCAACTAGCTTCAGCAGCCCATATCCTATATCTATGAAAATATGACACGGACGCGATGCTTCATTGCTATGTGAAAGAAGGACAAACCAACAAAAAATATTTGGCATTTAAAATATTAACAAGGAAGTAAGAACAATTAGTATATTACATTGAAATTCGTAGCAACCGTAGCCCCGTAGCAAAATTGTAGCAGCATGATCGTAGAACATTTATAGGGATAAAAAAATATATAAGGCTCTCAAGGCTCTAATTCTCCATAACATAAGGCTATCTGCACTAAATTTAAATTTCATCGTGATTGGTTCATCGGTCGTAAAAATGTTACAGAAAAACTAACAGAGTTACTATAGCATTTATAAAAACTAGCTTCCACCCTGCGGTTTCACCCGTCTTCCCGAGGGATCTTATGATCTATCTATGTGCCAAGTTTCATCCTAATCTGTTGAGTAGTTTTTATGTAAAAGGGTAACAAACATCCTCACAAACTTTCGCATTTATGATAATAGTATTTATTCGTTGGAAGAATGGCGAGAATCGAAAAACCATTACATTATTTTCTATTTCTACTGAACAAAGAATTATAATTGGTGATAGACTGGGAGATCATTTTTATATTATGAACTATTTTTACAACATATTTTTTACAGTAGTAAATACTTGTATAGTTTTTTATTAACAAGCTAGAACTTGTATTGGTTCTTTTAATTCAAAGTAGGAAATAAGTTATCATATTGAAGTAGCATTATATCATGGTGCTTATCGTCTAATAGATAAACACTAGTGAAGAGCGATTATAGACAAGAATAAAGTAGAGATGCCGACAGACGACAGTATGGATAATCTAATGAGAGCCAGTGAGAGCGAGTGGCGCTATGCGAGGCGGAATCACGCGCTATCGGCGCGATCGTTCTCGCCCGCGCCACTCCACCGGTTTTTTGGGTCAAGCGGGTTGTGACCGGCGTTGCTGCTTTCAGATCGCCTTCTCATTTTCAGCTATTTACTGAATGCAACATGCTCAATCCTCTAACTCTGCCAACATTATATCAACTTTCGGAAGCAATATCATCTGCGAAGCATAGTAAAAAGTGGATAGAGCATAATGTATGTGTTTATTTTTCAAGCATGTCAAATAAAAAAAAAAAAAAATCAAATTATGATCAGTATCTTCTTCTTCTTATCAGATGACAGTAATCTTGGAACGTCTATAGGCTTCGGTAACCGCCTACTGTCAGGTAAAACGTGACTGACTGACTATCAACGTACCTACTGCTCAAAACATTGGACGGATTCGGCTGAAATTTGACATACAGATAAACGTACTTACTGTTTGACCACTATTTTTATTGAAAATTCAACCTCTATAGGTAAAATAAGGGGGTGAAATCGCGGGGCGGAGAGCTAGTTTTTGCATAAAATAAGAGCATCAGAATATGATACAATATTATTTTCGTGATTCGATTCAATCTTCCCCTGCGACCTTGTTCTACGATCATGCTGCTACAATTTTGCTACGGGGTTACGGTTGCTACGAATTTCGATGTACCTAATATAAACTCGCCTTCGAACTTACTATTTTAAACGAAAAAGATTGTTTGTTTGTTTGTCCTTCTTTCACGCAGTAATGAGCAACGGGAACGCGGGTAAAAGCTACTTCCATTATTAAAATACCGAAAAACTATTATTTATTTACATTTATTAGGAGACAGATGATTATGTACGAAAAACCTTCTAGAGAAACGGCAAAATAATTATTAAAATCGGTTCATAACCAAAAAATTTATGCGTAAACAAACATAAAAAAACAGCCGACTTGAGAACTCCTCCTTCTTAAGGAGGTTAATAAGGGGCTTATTTACGATTTTTTTTAGTATGTAAATAGACATTTCAATTTTTTTACGAAATTGTTCCTCATCATAAAGAATGCAGAGAAAACCTTAATTTACAAGAATTATTTCTCATGTACCTATATCGTCGCCTTAATTGATATATTATTAAAAGAACTGTTATTTAGAGCTTGGAAGATAAGCTCCTGGATCTAATAAACATATTTATTTCAATAACACATGACCGCTACACAGGCGCGCGCTACACGAACGAAAGCCTCCGACGACGACTATGTCCTCGACTCGTCTCTCGTCTACAGAGTGCGGGGCGGGGGCGTTGAACTCCCCTTCATTCCTCTTCTCACACCCTGAAACTCCGCAACTGAGCACACGAATTTCGACCTTAATTATAACATTTTAAAGCTTTTTTTCACTAACACATTTGCGAAGGTTTATCGGAAAAATTGTCCTGCGCAAATCACAATCGTATTTCAAGCAAATTGGGTGTAAATTGTATCGTCAAGGTCAAGCTTCCGGATGGACATCTTTTTACAGCTTGATTATTTAAATGCACTGGTTATTTAATGTCCGTCCGTATGGGCTAGCTCGCGCAGGCCGTTACATTTTTGAAATATATGTTAGATTTTATCCTCCGATAATAATATGTAACATACCCAAGTTGTATGCTGTAAAACGCGGTTCTGTAAATAACCACTCTCTGATCGATTTTCTTTTTATCATTCACCATAAGTTAAGCTAAGCTCACCTTATTGACTTTATGTTATAAACCGTCGGTGATACTGCAATACCGCGTAAGTAGCGTGTGCTATAAGGTCCAAATTTCAACGTTATTAAATCCAAAGTTCGGCTAATTTCAACGTTATTAAATGCAATGTTCGGCCTTATAGTAAAACCTACTTACGCGGTATTGCAGTATCACCGACACCGCGTAAGTAGCGTGTGCTATAAGGTCAAAATTTCAACGTTATTAAATCCAAAGTTCGGCCTTATAGTAAAACCTACTTACGCGGTATTGCAGTATCACCGACGAAACGTATTTTCATTTAATTTCTTTCTATATGTATAATTATTTTTGAATAAACGAATAATAACAGTGAGTTTATGATTATCTCATTAATCAGATAACATAGCTCATTAAATATTTAACACAAACAACATCTGACTACAAACATCTAAATAAAAAATAGACTATTATAATATTATATAATATTCTAACGCCCAACCCCCGCAGGGTTGGGTTATTGTTCACATTTTTTTGCTCTACATCGCTTAATAATAAATCACATCTCTGCTGTCTGGTGTTAAAAATACTGTTCTTATTTTACAATTACAGTACAACATAATATACATACCTACATGTACATAGTTGATTAAATATATATCACTTATTATTAAAACTGGAAAGAATTGGTGTGCGAGGTCTTCCTTTAAAATTATTCCAAGACTATCTTACCGATAGGAAGCAGCAGGTTAAGATCAATAATCAATTAAGCGATGAGCTCCCGGTACACTTCGGTGTGCCCCAAGGCAGTATACTCGGTCCGACGCTATTTTTGGTTTATATCAATGATCTCTGCGAACTCAATCTCCGTAGCGGTAAAACGCTCTCTTATGCTGACGACACTGCCCTATTTTTCTGTGGTAACAGTTGGGATGAGGTTTTTGATGCCGCTCAGGATGGGATAAATGTAGTCAGTGCTTGGTTGCACAGCAACGTGTTGACACTTAACGTCTCTAAAACTAAGTATATAGCGTTTGCACTTAGATCAAACCTGCTTCCACCTGATTCTCATGCAATTACCGTACATAGGTGCCCACCTGGAAGCCTCTCGTGTTTATGCCTGCCTCTGCAGAGGACTGAGAGCATCAAATATCTTGGAGTGATTGTAGACCAATGTCTAACCTTCAAACAGCACATAGATGTATTAGTTACCAGGTTACGCAAACTCATTTACATATTCAGAACTCTTAAACACGTAGCTGATCATCGCGTCATTAAAATGGTATACTATGCGTTGTGTCAGTCGCTGGTGGACTACTGCATCACCTCTTGGGGAGGCGCCGCCAAAACTCATTTAATCGAGGCAGAAAGAGCTCAACGTGCGGTACTCAAAGTTGCTGCTGGTCTTCCCTTCCGGTATCCTACTATTGAGTTGTATAAGAAATGGGACACGCTTACAATCCGACAATCGTTTATTCTGCACACTGTTCTCAAAAAACATTCTGAATTACTCTATCACCCGGAACGAATGAAAGATAAACGACGCAAAGGTACTATATGCCAATCCCAAGTGTTCCACACGAGTCTTTCCCGTCATTTTTATTGTTTCTCAGGCGTTTACTTATATAATAAATTGAATAATTTGTGTAATATTTATCCATTACGTAAGGCCAACTGTAAGCAGGTAGTTTCTAATTACCTAAAATCACTTAACTATGAGGACACTGAAGTAATGCTAAGCCCTCCAACTTAAATAAAGAACATATAATTATTTGTTTCATATGTCATATTTTTATTATTTTGTACTTGTTGTTCTCACTAGCCTCTAACTAACTTTCGCACCTACAGACACACACACTACACACCCCTACACTACTCAACATATGACTGCTGTGATTTAATTTGTTATTGTTTTACCTTTTGTTTTATTATTTTCTTCTACTTTTATTTTGTTTTTCTTTAGTTCTCAAGTTAAAGATTATTAACATCTTACACATAATATGTACCTACCTAAGGTCTAATTTAATAAATACGTAGAGTGGGCCCTGGTGACCTGTAATACAGGTTTTTATAAACCTATATCAGGCACCAGCTCTCGCAAAGCAAGTTTGTGATTTTAGTACTTAAGTATCCTTCAATTGTTTATATTTACAATCTTGTGAGAGAAATAAATAAATATTATTATTATTATTATTATTATTAATATAAGTTGTATAGCTTAATTAGCCTATGCATTATTGTGCAATATGTAACAGTGGCTAATTTTTTGACTCAGCATTTGCGCTAGTGACTCATACGACAAGATTATGATTGGTATATTTATAATTATATCACCAACTGTCACCTTGATTGACCAGTAAGGTCTTGGCGGTGAAATTTAATTTATGTGGCGATCACAATAGATCTAGTCAGGTCGCAGTGATACAAGCTCTGAAAAGACTTGAAACAGCCACAAAACCCAAATAATAATCACCTTGATTAATTGTAGATAACTTTCAGGATATTTTCTAGAAATCAAGCATAGTAGCAATATTATATTGCTTCACAACATAATAAAAAAATGTCTGAGCTAAAATTAATAAGGCTTCGTAGTGAATAAACTTGACTGAAATTGAGTAGGAATATGTACGTACATAATGAGGCGAGGGTCAGATTGTTTGTTTGTGTAAGTTAGTATTGCAATAAAAATGTAAATATAGAAGCGTGAGTTCACGATGGTGCATGCGACACTTCAACATAGTAACTGCATTGCCCGCGCCCACTGACACTGTGCGGCGCGGCGCACTAATCGACTGCAGGTTGCAGGTGGGTGCCGCGCGCACCCTATCTGTAATATACACTAACTAAACGAACTTGGCCGAATGCCATTTCATATTTGAGGATTATTATATTGCAATATTGGTTGATATTTGGATGTGCCAACAATATAAATTACAACAAACCATTATTCTCATTTTGCGGACTGTGATTCCGAGTTGTCCTGAAAATGAGCAATATCTACCTTTTCAAACGACCAACCAGTCCAGAGTACCTACCTACTCACTTGTCCTACTTCTTACTAATATTATAAATGCGAAAGTTTGTTAGGGTGTAGGTATGTATAAATGTTCAATTGATGATGAACTAGTTACACAATTGCCCTGCAGGTCAGGATCTGATGATGGGATTATGGAGAAATTGAGGAAACTCTTCAAATTTTATTGGCATTTACAATATTTTTAATATACTTTCTAAAGCTATTCGAATATTTGCGTCTGGTAGTCGTCACCTGATGTTGCTGAGCTGATGATGCAAGGTACAACTCCTTAACGGTTAGGAGTTAGGGATTAGGTAATTAGTTAAATATTATAGGGCCAATTAGACCGTTAGTTGTATTCTTTGATGTGATGATGGAAGGTACGACGCTAATATGCTTATACTAGGTCAGTGCAGTGATGTAACATAAGGAACTAAAAATTTAAAAATAATAGTACCTACTTTGTTATACAAGAGGCTAAAATGATCCATTTCATACGGGGTAGTATTATTTCTGAGCTTTAGCGAGGGAGTAAATAGAAACCGAGTTGTTATAGGTAATAGGTACTATACTTTTCACCACGATTGGGAGAAAATAAAATAATCTAAAAGAATATTATTATTTTTTAGGTATTTTACACTTCAGTTCTTTCACATTGGCACCAATTGTTTATTTTATGTTTATCTCACAGCAAAGGCCACAGGTTAATAAAATAAATAGTGCAAAGATGGATAGATAATTACATTAATATGTTCTTCTCATATGACTCCTACCAAATCCTATATAAGACTTTTTTTGTCATTATCAAGTTTCTTTGTGTTTGTTAGTCTTTAGAAAAAAGAAAGCCTTTAATTTTAATTATTGTTTCTTACTTAATTTTTAGTAACAATAAGTGTTTAAATAATAATAATTAAGTGTATTTTTAGGCTATATTACCTATGTGTCAATTGTGTCGGATAGCGCGTAGAAAAAGGAAGGTAGGGAAAAGCTATTTTAGCCCCGCTATAATGTCGCAATTTTAAGTCAGCGAAAAGAAAACTGTGAATCCATTAAATTTTCCATCGAACACAAGCTACACTTTCGGTGACTTCAAAACAGTCAGATTAGAGTTCCTACATAGTTATTTTATGCTTTTTGCCTACGAATGCGATTCTATTTTACCCGACTGCGCCAGACGGAGGGTTACGTTTTTCGAGAGTATTTATGTATGTATTTTTTATCCAGGAAAAACATAAGATCCCTCAGAAACTTAGTTTAATATATAATTACATTTGCATTCTCATATTGATCCTAAGTGCCATTCAGCTAATGGTTTGTTTTTTAGTTCAATTGTAAGCCTCGTTACCGCAAAGAGTAAAAGCGCTTGAATTTAGCCAGTGAAAATTGGTTTGCTGTGAATGCCCTTAGTTCTAGTAACTATCCAATATTTTTCGAAAGGACTAAAAGACTCTGATGGCTTCGTTAACCTTACCGGACAAAAACTATTGTATTAATCTGCTGAATTGAAATAAATTATTTAGCGAGTGCCCTATAGATATAATTAACTGGTGAGTGTGGTAGTCGGTCACGAAATGGTCGCGCGTGATCGATCGATGACGGCGCGCGGCGGCCGGCGGCGGCGGCGGCGGAGACTGCACGTTGCACGTGGCACTCGCCACCCTCAACGTGACAACCACCACGTGAACTACCATAAATAACGATAGGATTTTTATACATCACACAAGACCCCGAATATTTTGTTATCGAAGTTCTTACCACTAACTGACTTAATATCACGAATAATTTGGAACTGAAACACAATAAAATTGTTATGGATTCTTAAAAAATTACGAAACTTCGTACAAACATTTTCTTAAACGTGAGTTTGTGTGTTTTTTTTTCTATCACGTTTAATGGCCAATTGAATTTAAATGTTACTTAGTGAAATATATTGTTAGCTTATTAAACTAATTGTCATGCCTAAAAACCATTAGTTCTCTCGGAAACGCTATTAAGACCGTGAGGAAGAAGCTAGTACTGAAGCTAATACGCTAAAAGTATTCCACTAAATATTGAACGACCCAAAAGTACAACTAACAAGAAACAGTCAGATCTCATAATCAAGCAAACCAAAATAGCATCTGACACTTGCAAGAATTCCCATGTCATGTTGTAGTTGCCGTGTATGTAGGTAAGGTACCGATCGCGTCGGACTGTCAAGCTAGCATCGAGACTTCCATTTCTGTTGTTGTGTCTAGGAGAGAGGTCGGAGCGAGGTCTCACTCGAGGTGGGAAGTGTGCTGCATATTTGATGTGTGCCGGCGGGAAGCGCGCGCATCAACAATTTACGTCGTCGCTTACCTGAGCCCAAAGCGATGGTTAACTACCTGACGAGTTGTCGATCGCTGTTGTCATTTAAATCGGAATTAAGCTGTTTCAGTGTTTGCAGTATCGTTTGAATACAGGTAGGCAGTTGTTCCCTGAGGAATCAATCTCGAAATACTAACACGTCCACGCCTCCAGATTAAAAATTCTTTATTTTGACGAATTAATTTGATGACACAAGACACTGAGTGAAGTTTACGAGCTTGGCAAATCGTAAAAAAGCGTGTTTTAGTTACCAAAGCGTAAGCTATTCAGCTTCAGGATACTCAATTAGTTCCATTATACTGGGATATTTTACGGGGTAACAAACATATTATAGTGATTTCGCAAGAAAAATACATTTCTATAATTTTTTACCGTTTGAACACATATCATGTATTGTGTTAGTTTTACTCATTGGCCGTTTTCAACATCGTTACACGCGTTTAAATTCATGCTAGTTAACAAAAATATCCTGCACATATACACCACGACGAGAAACGACTTTATACGCCAACTTAAAGTAATCTTACTTCTGAATCCGAATAATAATTCAGATGTTAATGATAAGCATCGTTCTCTAGAAACAATTTTATGGCATGCATTATTAAATTGCGTCACTTGGAGTTGAACATGACAGGTAAAGCTCCTCAGAGAGAACTTTGAGAGTGTATATTATATACCAAGTATTGCAAGGTATTTAGTGTGGGCTTAGCTGAGGACTGCTTTTATTTATTATTAATTCGCAGTCTTTAAGTTACTCGTCTTTCTGGGCTCAACAAAAGTTCCAACAGTTTGGACTGTGTTGTATCGTAATTTATTAACTTGGCTGAGCGGTAACCTTGCTGTAAATTCTAATGCAAGAATTAATATATGTTTATAAAATTAAAATTCGATTAAGGATAGATTAAGTATATAATTTAAATAAATATCTATAACTATCCCCTTCTAAGCATGTTTAAAGAAAAATGTTTTGTTGAAGAGCATTAATACCAAGTTCAAGAGAATTTGACTCGATAAAAACAAATCTATACAAACTTCCATCCTCAATTACAGGGGAGAAATTTTGAAAAACCCTTTCATAATACACTTTTACGTTACTAATGTCCACCAAATGTTACGGTAAGTGACCTTGAGTTTAAGCTTTGTTAGACACTCCCAGCCAATCAATCAATCGGACGGGATTGTTTTTGTCTAAACAGTTATGTGTTCTTTATATTATGCTTTTCAGAATATTGTATATCATGGTATTTTATTCTTATATCGAAATAATCGTTATTCAAAATTAAAAGCATTTGTCACCCGCATCTGATGATAAGGATTGAATGGTGAAAGAAGAAAATAATAATAATATAACACTAAATTAGCAGCATTACATTATTGTTTGTACTGCACTTTTTTATTATTTATTTTAATTTTCAATGATGTAATATTGTGTGTCTGGAATCAATATTTTTTCTTTCTTTCTTTTTTTTCAATTCTCTTTGCATACCTGTTTTTCAGACCACATAGTACCTATAAAATAATTATATTAGTATAGTAATAGAATGTGAAGATTTTGTTGGCACAAACATTGTTTCTATAGTGCATCTGTAAAACGAGAGAACAAATTGTTATAAATGGCGGCGTGGGCCGGGGTTCGCTCGACAGGCGGAATCGCCTCACAATGCCAGCTGCCGGCGGCATCGGGCGGTGCGGCGGCGGCAGTTCCATTTAATCCAAGAGCCTCCTGCCGCCATGTGCTCTGAAACCGACAAACTTCCTCTAGCTCGTTTCCACCTAGAAGCCATCTACACCTTCAGGATATATGATTTTTATTTTAATGATTTCCGTTGGATATGAAAGAGAAAAAGATGGATAAAGATATGGATGGATTGTGTGAAAGATTTAAAAGAGTAAGAAGAAGTGAATGATGGATAGAGAGGTTGAATGGAAGAAGAGTAAATATTGCGCCAACCTTGAATGATTGGGTACAGGGCAGGGAGATGATGATGATTTCTGTTGGATATGCAATGTAGGACAAACATTTTTACCAAAAGAATGGTCAAAAAGATTATGGAAAATCTAATTATCGGTTAGGACAGTGATGTTCAAAATTTCATAATTTTCCGATAAATAACGTATACTTATAGACATTATATTTTCGGTAAATGTCTATCATGATTTATGTGACTTGTGCTGGAGAGATACAATTCGTTGGTTTTATAAGCCAAATTTCCAAAGTGGCTTGATCGTTATTACAGAGAGAGCCGTCAATTAAGTTCCTACGTCAGACGCACATTCCTGCTATTAATTGTTAAGAAAAACTTTTTCCATTTTTCAAATTATAAAAAAGAGTTCTTTTTTTATTAAAATACTTAAAGTTTAAATTAAACTACATAGATTGCGCTATTTTATTTGCATAATATTAATCCATTTTCATAAAGTTGGATTGTTTCCCATATTTATAAATCAGAATATTTTTATTTTTATTATTATGTATAGGCCTGTGTTTGACCACGATCTGACCGTAGTCGGTGATGATGTGGCCACTGGTGGTAAGCACACAAAGCCTAGAAGGCTTCACGTGCAGCTATCGGAACACACCGGAAAGTGTTGGGCGACAGATTTTTAACTTGAGGGTGGTAGTCAGCTAGGCGGGTACTAGAAAGTATCCTACCACCGTGCTATGGTTTATGCTGTGATGATGTTTTCCAAAGAGTATGTAACCGCTACGCTAGATGTTTTCCTTCACCGAAAGCTTAAGGTCACCGTAGGATTCTAATCCGTGACGTTCGTCCGTGTCGGTGTTCGACACCACTACCACTGAGGATTTTTTGGGATAAAAAGTAGCCTATAGCACTCGGGAATAATGTAACTTCCTATTAGTGAAAGAGCTTTTAGAATCCGAAATTCCACCACTTACAAACTGTATCTCTTTATAAATATTAGTGTCGATGAAGAAGACAAAACGTTCTTAAATTAAAAAAATAATACAAATAGTATTTATTTTACAAAGGAGGAAATACAAAGATTTTTAATTGTGATAAGTACTTTCAGTTTGTGCAACAGTTTTACTCGGAGTCTTTGTGGATGTTAATTAAAACTCGCGGCGCTTATGTTGCTCGGTAATACAAAGTTTTATCATTGCTGGTGATGCTATAGAGATGTGTATTATATTGTAAAGTGCTGACGGGGTGTACGATTGGTTTGCATTGAGCCATAAATGGGTATTTTTTATTAGAAACGGACTTATGTATCGTCGGGGCGCTCGCTACGGCGCGGCAGCGTGGCGTGGTGTGGCGTAGCATAGGTAACGGAAACGTCTGATCAGCCGGGGCTAGCTGGAACCGGGATAACGCGCGATAACAGGATTACATTATGAAATGGCCAAGGACTGCTTGTTTGCCGTCTGTTTATTTTGTTAATTTCGTTTTTTAATCTTAGACTTGTATTTATTTAAATTTATCTTTTACGTGTTTGTACTTAACAATACATGAAGTCAGATGATTTTAGAAATTCTTTAAACCATCTTTTACCTTTCACACATTTTATTTTCATCCAATCAATTATTGCATTTGCTTGCCACCTGGTAAGCATATATCTTGTAAGTGATATGGGCTGCACAGATTTTCATATAATTCATCCTGAAACGCTGCAACGCTCTAGTAATAACATAGTTTTCATTGGTTCCTTTTTTCATACTCTTATCGTAATTTTCAACGCTTTGCTACATTTTTTCAAGGAGGTCGAATGCATGTGCAAATTAAACTAGACCTTCAGTATTGTGGTTCCCAGATCTCAGTTCTCCATGCACTCACAAAAATCTCGCGTTAATTGTATTTTTAAATA
Source organism: Tethea ocularis (assembly GCA_963555595.1). NCBI lineage: Eukaryota > Metazoa > Arthropoda > Insecta > Lepidoptera > Drepanidae > Tethea > Tethea ocularis. Next base: position 7,622,826 of record OY741960.1, on the reverse strand, counting down.
TCACATACAAAAGAGTTCAACGACATCCGCAAAATACAAACTTTTGCATATTCGAGTATATGTTACACAAATAAAAATATACCTACGCGAATATATTATGTTATGTATTCCAATAAATACTTTAAAATTGCATTAATTCATATTTAATCTTGCTATTGTATAATTAACAAGGTCTCAAGTAGACGTAATGATAGCAAAAAAACAGTGAAAATTACGTAAATTAGGTATTTAATTCTGCAAAAATGCTAGATTTTTATAAATTATTTTTGTACGTCTATTTAAGTTTTCTATCGATATTATAAAGGTATCTCATATGATTTAAGAAGCGTGAGTCGACAGTCTTATCCAGTGCGCGTCATCCATCAAATGGCGCCGGGCCACTCGTCATTTTTACTAAAATATAATGATTAGTATCGCACAAATCGTTATCCTATAGATATAGGTATATATATCTTGAAATATATTTTTATAGCATACAATACAACAGGTCCGTATCTAAATAAGATAATTGCGACACTCGAAATGTTAAAGTATATCATATCCATATCCATTTGATTGTCAAAATATAGGTGTAGGTATAGTTCTATAAATAAGTATGTATAATAAAATTGCGTTATGTTATCTGATCCCAAACTAAGTGGAACTGGTACTATGGAAACCAGATAACTGATATACTATCTACTTATTTTTTGTCAATACATACTGAAAATACATACTTAAATTCATTTCAAATTAATTTTAAAAATATTCAAATCATAATAATAAGTTAAATTTCCAACACAATTTATGAAACATAACAAAGTTAAAACATAGCATATGAACTATGTATAAGTAAACTAGGTAGCTAAACAGCGAGTGCCAAACTAAGCAGAGCTTAATTAACCCTACAGCAATGGCATTCACAAAGAGCTGCAGGGTTAATTTTGTCACATCTGCAGCTTCATAATATGTTTCGGATGGCATGTCATCGACATGTCAACATCTTTTGTTTCATTGTAAATCTGTCAAAATTAACCCTGCAGCTCTTTCACTTCACTTCACTTCTTTTATAAAATGGCCCCATATGTGTTTATTTTACACAATTCTGCCAATGTCAGGGTGTCAGAGGATAAACGACGGAGATTGATCGGTGAAAAAAATAAAATAAAACAAATAAAATATTTTTTCCAAAATGGCGATTATGAGGGAATGACATTTTATAGTATTTTTTTAACTGTGTGTCTATATGTCACAGATTTCATAGGTTGACAAGATGTGAATATGAGCATGTAAGGCATACCTAATATAAAAATCCATTAGCTACAAAAGTATGATTTTTATAAGACGAACACAATGGCATGGAGATAGGTAGAGTATAGTAGGCTGAAAGGGTATTGAAGTATAAAAAAATATTTTAGAGCTTAGCCTTACGTCGAAGCGGTAGGAAGGTATTAGTTTAACTATACTCGAATGCTAAAATATCTATCTCGCCCTATCACTAAGTTTCAAGAGAGTAAAGGTATTTACCAGAGATTTATGAAAAACTTCGTAATGGTACCTAAAACTGACGCTCCGGAAATTTTATAGGATTATTGATAATGATGTACACACGGCCACAGATCAAGCTACACACTGCGGTATCTTATGCGGTTGTAATAGCAAAGGTTGTGTTGCAAAAAATGTGTAGCTTGATCTGTGGCCGTGTGTACAACTATTCGCAGTCTTCGGCGGATTCGGCCTAATTCAAAAACACCCTCTATGCCATTTGTTAGCTGTACAATATTGATGCGGTACTATTTAGTCCCGCTCTCGAGGTCACTCGGCCAATAACTGCATGTGGTATTGCGGATGACTAGGTAATACTAGTGTAAAATCCATACTTGTTCCATATTTGTAAAATAAAAATATAGTCAAAAATACTTCATTAGCGACTGTCCTCTCTTGTGACTTAATTCACTGTTCCTTCCTTTTTGTCCTTTCGTGAACATCTTCTCTGGCTATCTATCTCTACAAGGCCACATAACTTCTTGCCCTCTGTGGTAAATTACCATCGCCATATATCCTATAGAATTAACGGAAATTTTATTAAAACTTGTTTCAAGACCTATTTTAATACATTGATAAATTCTAAAGTTATTTTTGATTTCTTATTTTAATTTAACAATTTGATTTGTCTAAGTTTTTTATTGATTTGAACACTTTTGGCTCAGTTATTTTGTTAGTGTGGTCGTAAAATAAGTTAACAGTAATCTAAATGAAAATTTCCAGTACAAGAATAAAATAAAATAACTTACGAATAAATAAGCTTATTCGTATTTTTTTATAGGTAGTTCTTGCCCGTGTAAAGTCATTTAGAGGTAATAGTGTAAACAAAAAACAGACAGGGATGCGGTTATCGAGCGACATATCGCACCCACTCTATGATTGATTGGGTATAGGGTTGGAGCCGCCTCCACCCTCGACCCCCTCACCCCTCACGCACCCTCGCCACCAGCCACCGGCGCCCGCTGAGACAACGTTGCTTGACATGATGTTCATTTGTTCTGATTTGTTAGACATCGGGGCACACTATCGCTGCCGCTGCTATAACGTTGAATATTACGTGATTAGAAAACGTTAACTCCTGTAGATTTGCCTACAAGATACACCGCTGTTGCTAATTACTTAAACCTATAAGTATAACTCATGATAAAAATGTCGGTATTCATTTATAGTTTTTGTCCCAAAAATTACGAAGCACTTTCGACCTTTTACTATAAGTTATTTACTATGCAGGTTCCATTTGTAAAAGTTTCCGACATTGAAAATTGATTACCATGGGTCGTAGACGTCTACAATATACTCGACATTCATTTTGAATAAATATAATATAACCGATACAATAGATAAATCATGTTTCATAGTAGGTCGTACAATATTATAACATTATTACGATATAATTATTATCACCTACATTCACTTTAAGTATGTAGGTATATTCATACTCCACATTACTCGAGATTAACGGTAACATATTTGTTACTTACACGTACTGCTTTATCTCCTTTCTCGTAATAAAAGAGTGGCGTGCGATGCTTTGCGTGTATGTGCGCACCAGTGAGGAGGCTTTGTAGTAATTAATCACTGCCCCAGTAAGCGGTGTGATTTCCTGCGAGAGTGAAAAATGCTGAATAACGATAAAAGTGAGAAGGGTCGCGCGGGCGCCACCAGCTGCCGTCGCCGCCACTGCGCCGTAAGGTTATCCGGCTTTTTCTATAATTTCTGTAAATTGTAAGTTTACGCTAAACCACAAAATATATTATCTTAATTTATAATTACGGCGTTGTAAAAATCCATCACAATTATCAATATATTTTTATAGGTATTTTTTTTTTCATTTTTATGTAGATTAACATCGTCATCTCTAAATGATCATCATCATCTTTCACATTTTTTTCGTCTTCTCCCATTTCTTCTTATCGGCCAATATTTCAGCATTCTCTTTGATAATACGGGGAAATTAAAGTGTAATCTTAAATTATTGCAGGAAACGTATAGACGGTGGGCGTGCAGTACAATGGTGCCCTTATGGGTGGAAGAAGGTGCGGAGGAAGGTGGAGAGGAAGAGGGTAGATCACGACGGGCGCCGGCCGAGCATGCGGCGCGGTGGCATGCGCGGCACCTGGAGCGTGTGGGGCACCTGGACCGGCGGCGCGGCGCCGGCGGCGGTGGCGTGGTGGGCCGCTGGGTACGCGCCGCCGCCGCCGGGCCCGGCCGGCCGCTGGCGCGACTCAAACCTTGCCTCTCGGTCTGCCAGCTCGTCGAGCAACATTGTCCCTATTTTCTACCGGCGGATCGTGCGCCTGCCTACCCAACACAATACGCCGGCGAGCCTACATTCCTATGCCTCGGTAAAGTACTTTCCATTTTTTTAAATATTAGTTGTTCCCCGCGGTTATAGGATAGAAAGTAGCCTATAGCCTACGGGGATCATGTAGCTTCCTATTTGTGAAATAATTTTTCGAATCGGACCAGTAACTCCAGAAATTAGCGCGTTCACACAAACAAACAAACTCTTCAGTTGAGGGATGGATGCGTAAAGTGATAAAGAACTGTAAGATATAGGTAAAACAATTTGAAGGTATGTTTATATAAGAAGTTCACCCATCATCAGTTCAAACGTCTGTACGGTCATAATGATGAGCATTCTATCAATTATTCGCTGCCATTAATAAAAAGCTTAATTTTTTAGTATTTTTTTTTTTCAAAAGTCTGAAACTATAAAAATCATTGAGTTACCTAATATTTATATTGAATTTCAGATCCACGCATCCCAGAGACCGGTGGGCAAGCTAACAAGTCAAACTACGGGGCAGACGAGTGCTGTTACTGGTACTGCGAGGGGCGTCTGTGCTACCGGTGCGAGGCGCGACTGAGCGAGGTGGTGCGGCCAGACGCGGAGCGGTGCGGGCCCGTGGAGGAGCGTGTGCCCTCGTGCTCGGTGCCGTACCAGGCGCCCCCCGCGAGTGCTGCGTACGCCTCGCCACCACCTTCGCACCTCACTCTCCTCGCCCTCGTCCTGCTAGTCGGGCTCGCCGCGCAATCACGGACCCACTGGACCGCCTCCACGCCTTTAGTGAATGTGTGCGACTCGAGGTTATAGTTTTACGTTATCGTGCGCTGCACCCCCACGTCCCGCGATCGCCGGATTGCGATCGGAACTTCTATTAGTGATACACTTAATGATAATAAATTACACGCGGTTTCGAGTTGGATGGTCCTCGTGACTCGCGGAGACGCAGGCCCGTGCCCGCGCCCGCGCCATCGCCACCGCGAGCGCGACACCGATATAGACTGTAAGTTAATATTTGTGTCCATTTGTTCGATACCTCCGAAAATAGAAACACCAATGATCTCAAAATTACTAGAACATGTTTAACTTATAAGCGCTGTTAGCCGATGTTCCGGCCAATATGTTAATATTTTCGGCACGAATTGTAAAGGATAACACGAAATTTTGCGTTAAGTGAAGATATTATGTACATTTTAAATAATGTTTTACAGTTAAATCGTTCATAATAAGTACACAACTTTGAGTATATTTTATCGAAATAATTTCAATAGAAGCAATATTTTATTACAATAGATTTTTTAAGCATGAAGCAAAACTGTAACGACCGTTAATCAAGTTTTAAAATCAGTCAGTGTACCTACATAAAGGTGTATGAAACAAACTTTGTGTTAGACAACAAGTAAGTAATAACACATTAAATGCTATGTCATTGTACTATATACTATGTACATTTCAATACTGCTTGTGATAAATGTATCACAAACTGTACACGACACCAGAAATTTTTGTTCATTACTCAAGGAATTACTTATTTGGATTAAAATTTTCTTTATGACATCAAAAGCCTCACCTGTTTAAACTTTACGACTGTTATAATGAATCAGTTTGGTTATAAACTGGAATTCATGACTAGATCGAGATAGAAATAATTTCATAGTAAGTGTTCGTTGGATGACAATTGATTAATGCCGGATTCGGTTTGTAGAGTGTTATTTTTGTAATGTCGCATTAGTTACGACAGGGATGGACGGAGGGCGCGGGAGCTGTGTCGGGGACTAACATATTGTTCAACAAGCGTTAATCGATTTGATTATTATCGATATTAGTCACATCAAAATTACCTACATGATACTTGGATGTTTTCGCCGCGTTACCGTTCTGTCGCGGCGCGGCGCCCGACCGTCCGTCCGTGAATGCCTAAATAGCAGGTCTATTTTATGTATAAAATTGGTGACAGTAATATAGGATTAATAAAAGTAGTTGTTGTTTTATAAGAAGTAAAATATGAATTATGCATATAATGAAAATTATATGTATATATCCGTCTTATGAACTAATTCACTGATAATACAGATGTAAAATGGTTGAAAAATGATTTTTATATGAATTGATTTTTAATATATATTATTGTATATGTATATCGTGTGGAGTAAATGATAATGATAGGCAACCTGCAACATGGATTGTCGTTCTCATTGTATAGGTAACGGTATTTGTTAGTTTTGTCTTATTTTTGAAATATATTTAATTATAGAATGACGTTGAACATTATGTGATGAATTTAATGGTTATTAAGACTTTATTGAACGGACATTTGTTGAAAATATTGTCCTCGGTCGGGGATGTAGTTGTTGTATTCAAATGATGATAATGATAATAATATTAAGTAAGTTATTTTTTACGTTTTTATCGTGTACATATGTCAAAAACGGTTTGTTGTTTCCAGTCCCATACTTAATCAAAGTCACCGAAGGTGCTAAAGGTCTATTAACGCTTCTTAGGACGTTTATTTGTAACCGACTTCCAAAATAACTGATCTGATTGTCTGTCTGCGTGATGATGGATGTAGGTAGGTGTATGAAGACAGACGGTGCGGTCTGCTCATACCTGGACTCGCGGTACTCTTCGTCACCGCGTCTCAACACCATATCACTCGATATCTATCTACCCTTATATTAACGAAACCTAAACACTATTTTCATAGCATTTTCAAGAGAACGGTACTCTTCCATAACAGTATACTTAGATATATACATCTACGCAGTGTTGATCAGAGCCGTGACAAGAGATCGATGGGTCGTTATTGTTTCAATCGAGTATCTAATTTGCTCGTGAATCCTAGTGCCTTCACTTACATTGAAGTGAAAGCGTGACGTAACAAGGATGCCTACTTGCTCCCAACCAACCCTATAACCAATAGTCGCAGGCGTCGCCAATCTCACTCAGCGATTATTATTATTATTCCTTTTATCTAGGCATACGAAGCTACTTATATATTTCTTATAAAACATTTGGAAACTAAACTATCTCAGAGAGTATGTATAATGTTGAAAATCATAGTGATAGTCTCTTCAAGAGAATTTAATGTAGGTATTAGGGTTCGAATTGTTTACGATAAAGTTTGGATACGATTGTTAACAATTTTATCGAATTGTATCAAAAATCTTGAACTCATGGATATACTTAATATTATTTTGCACCACATTATTATAGCCTTTTAAATATTATACATTATCTAGGAAATTTATAAGAACACCTCATAAAGGACAGTTCTATGAACACATTCAGCTAACTGGAACTACGAACTTCATTGGATATTTCTATCGATCTGCATGTCACTCGTTCCTCTCAGCTGCCCTACTGAGTAGGGTTCTTTCACACTCTCTCCTCTCATGTATCTATGTATAAATTAATTATCAAGTTGTCTAAATTTAGTAATAGAGAATGAATTACTAGAACATAATTAATTGGAGCAATTTCGAGCACTCGTTAAAACTTACACATTGACCGTGCATTCCTTCCTGTGAATGTTGCTACTCTACACTCAATATCTTCACTTGTTCACTATTCTATTCTAGAGTAGATAGTAAAAGACCAAATGAGGGGCGTTCGGTTCGAATGTTGTTTATATTAGTTATAATTTAGCATTGGCTGTTCGAATATTGTAGATTATCAAGAGTCGCATTTCATCTACCTTATTCGTAGGCCGATACCGAAGTGTTTGAATCAGTCCACGTAGGTATACTCGTACTTATTTATACTACTAAAGAGAGATCCCAAATTATAACATAAAGAACGAAGCTAATGTTTTAATACGATCATAATTGCGATTTGTTAATAAAAAATAATTTTGTAGGGACACAAGGTTAGCAATAATTGTTAGTAAATAAATGATAATTCACATAGGATTCACAAGTTATCCATGAGTCGTCGGAGCTCACTGCGACACTTGACCAAGTATATCTAACTACTTGGCGACCACCCGCCGCAGGCGCGCCGCCGCCGCCGCCGAGCTGCCGCGCCGCCAGCGCTATGCCTGTTAGGCAGAAGGGCGAAGCGGCGTGCGGACGGTAAGCCAGCCATGAGCTGTCCTTCAAGTTAGTTGACCTGCAACCTGCAACACACCGCCAGTGGCGCGCGCCTGATCCGCCTGCATGGCCTGCATGCAGTACGACCCGCGTTTCACAACATACAACACAACACGTGCCCTTTTCTGTAGATTTAGTGTAACGGGTGTATTTTAATGTTTCGTTCTACGTTTGATAGTGTGTACATTATGTTTTGAATAATATAGGTATGTTTTGATGTACATAAATAAAGTGTAAATGTTTAACGCACAAATAATAATGAAACAAGAAAGCTGGATATATAAAGCTGTACGAAAACTTATGTATTTAGCTGTAAACTGTAACTGGGAAGTAATCGATTTAGGAATATGAACGTAGGAACTTCCGTGCTCCGTTTGTTACCGAGATCTGTATGTTTACTTGTCATATCGTAACCTACTCTTAAATATTCAGTTATGTCTATATTCACGGTACGAGTTATATTGTTAACGGCTCTTCTGTTTGTAGTAGGTACGTACTCGTCGAGACCATTTCATTATAAATAATTCTGTAATGAGAAATAATTAAACTGGACTACTAGGTATTTTAAGTATCATCGTCTTTCTCGTTAGTTTTATTACAGCAACTCAGTTGACTGTTACTCACGCACAATACAAACAGAGAAATCGCTTTCGGGGTCGTCTACAAAATTTATCGATGTTTTTGAAATGTAATATTGCTACAAAAAAAAAAAACAAAATAGAATAATTGTAAGAAAAACACCAATATTGTAGTCTTCATTCCTAATCATAAATATCTACATTTACTACAATGTGTACCTACTACAGCACGTGTTTTATAGCAGTACAAACAAAGTGAAAGTATATCAATCTCTTTATGAATATACAAATATCTAAATAATAATAGGAATCCTATGTTTAGTATGATATTTTTACAAATATTGTGTAAAACTTAATAAAAATGAGATGAACGTATTAAAGTGCATTTAATGAAATATAAGTTGTGTGACTAATATTAACAAAAAAAATCTATTCATAGTGGTTGGTATATTTTCCTTCATTCAAGCTGCGATTAAATTATACAAAATACAAATATGAAGTTACCTACCTACATGCTTTATTTTTACATTGTATTGCCAATGTTTAAATGTGTGTTTTTATAATGAAAATTAATTTTGTTTGCCAACTGCCAATATACTTTGCTATGTTTACTTAGACGTATAAACCGTAAGGTGTAATATTAGTGATATTAAGAATATTTGTTTATCCACAAAACTGTTAATTATAAAAAATAACCTAGTATTTCGAGCTTGCTGTACATTCATATTGTACGTCTGCGAGCACGCCACAAAAACATAACATTTTAGTACAATAATGGCGCTCGGCACTAAAGGATAAGTTTTACTCCCAAGCAGATATCGTTACGTCTTAATCGGTAACTAATCTAACAAACTATTACGTTGACTGCTCAATCAATGATAAATTTTATGTTATTCATAATTTGCTCTACTGAAATGATTATACAAATAAGGTGTCATAATAAGAGTACACTTTGTAAATTTCGTGTAATTAAAGTGCCCTCTTATTATGCAGTTTGATGTAGTAGGTACTTGACTAACAAACAAAAATTCACAAAAAATATTCTTAATATCACATCGATTTTTCAAAAACAACGAATATAACATTTGTTTCTGATTTAATAGTACTTACGTATTATGTTTTACCTAATACAGGGTGGAAATTAGAGATGAGAAAGTAATGATCGTTATCTTTACCCTTCCAGTTATCGGATAATTTTCATAAGAGGCCATCCATATTTTCGGACTTGGATCACATCTGCATTTATAGTTGTAGAAACTATGTTACCATTCCCGGGGATATTTAAAAATCTAATAATGAAATAATTAAAATTTCGTGCAAAAATACCTACTAGTTATTTAACTTTCATTATTTTTAAAACAACTTGTTATTTTGCTAATTAAACTAACTGATAAATGATAAAAATAATAATAAATTTACAGTTGTTAGTAAAACTTATCAGTTAGTTGTTTTTATTTTATTTAAATATTTACCTATATATTATTTTATTACTTCATTACCTTTTACCATTTATTTACAACAAATATACAAAATACGATCTACAATAAAAAAAAACCTCAAGGCGGTGGCTGCTGACGATCAACGGCAAGGTTCCCAGAACAGCGATTCCGCTTTGGATAGCCAAGCTGATGCGTTGGCGGAAAAGGCTCCTCGCCTGCCAGTCCCCCGAGGCCTATATATCATAAACACTATTTTCTCCTAAGCGATGTGGAGCAGCGTTGATGAGTGTTTTGGTTTTCTACAAAACTTATTTTCATGCATATCTCTAGACGAAAATTAAAAATAATCAGAGATTTTTTAATACTGATACCTCACTAGGACTTACTTAGGTCGATGTTTAAAAGAAAATGGTCCAATAAATTATAATCGGCTTTTAGTGACTTTTTCCTACGAAAATTCATAGTAAACGCCAGTTTATAATTTATCGGACCGTTTCCTAGTCGGTGGACATCGATTTTAGTAAGACATTGAGTATTTTGATCTTTAAAAAGAATAGGATTGATGGGAGTCTAAAAACAAAAACGTACAATAGGCTATTTTCAAAAACTGTAAATGATGTTCGACAGTTATGGATGTTCGCCGAAAATAATTCTTATCCTTTATAACCGCAAGGGTTACTGACTAAGGTGAAACAGACTTACAAGTACCTTACTTGTATGTAGTACCTACAGTAAAACCAACGAATAAATTAATTTGAAGTGTTATTCTAAAGTTTGGTGAGAAAATGAATCATCTCGGACATGCAGGCTGCGAATTATATTTTGCGTTACTCTTGATGTTTTTATTTTCTTGCTGAAGTTACCTAAAACAATATTTTGGGTTACAGGCGTTACAGCGTATTGAATGAGATATGTAAATACGTACAACAATTAAAGTACGATATGGCCTTCAATGCTTAGAGGAAGCAGTTAAGTAACATTAAGATGTAATTGAATAATAATGTCTTATGATGAATCAAATTTATAAGTGTACTTGACTTATTTTCATTATATTTTGGCGACAAGCCATATGTGATGTGAAGTTGTGTGTACGGTACACTTAACAACCCCGAAAGTTTCTCTTATAGTTAGCACTTGTAAATTAATTGTTGGATTTATTTGTACTCATAAGATTACATAAATTGTTGAATGATTCTTATGTCAGTCACTTTGAAAAATACATCATTACGTTACATGACGTAGAAAACAAAAACCCTGTTTTACTTATTTCGCATTATTATTTATAATCCATAGAAATAATGTTTTGTACCATGAAACGAAAGTAGGAAATATGTTGTCAAATAATTGATTACTCGCAGTTATTTAACTTAAGGAGAGGATTTTTCTAAATATCTGCGGCTGCGACCTACCTACCTATACAGTCATTTATTTATTTAAATCGTCTGTTCATGAATTAGTATAAATAAAATGTATGTAATTAGTGTTATTTCCACATAAATATAAATGTTTTGTATTAATTTGATAGCGTTATGTTGGATAGATACGAGTTGTAGCATTTCATCCCATGTTAATGTTTAGTTACACCTAAAATACACTTCTCCATACATTTTGTACTGGTTACAGTGAACTATTGTGTGATTGACGTGTTTGATTAATTCCCTTACGGTATTTCTCTATGACGTCGCATCTATTTCATTATTCCTAATAAGTTCTAGATCATATAAATATATTTAGTATGATTATGTGGAATTTGAAGATACTCTACTTAAATTATTTCTTTTATAATCTGTAAAAATATAGGTACACTATCGAGGAAAATTATAAAAAATAACGTTAAATTTCGGGCAGTCCCTGAGGTCTGACCGAACATAATTTTAATCTCTTAACTATATCACTAAGCACACCTATTTCATAGTGAGAGAGGTAGCGTAGTGTGAATTGATTGCAACGGTAAGCACAGTACGGCCAGTGGTCCGCGGTGCGAGCCGACGACATGGGCACTGTACCCGGCCTACGATATATTGATATGATCTAGGATGTGTCGTAGGTGTTTCTCGAGTAGTAATCGTGTAATAAGTCTTACGTTATGCCTTCTAAATTATTAAAACGGGTGGGATCGCGGAGCGCGATGAGTGGCGTGTGCCGCACGGCCGGCAAGCCGTAGGCGCAGCGCGGGCGGGCGCTACGGCGTGCTACGACCTACTACGGCGCTACGGCGTAGCGCCTGGGAACACCGACGACGCAACGCACGCCTCGCTCCCACACGCACGTAGACATCGTTTCGTTCGACACTCGACGTAAGGTTAATCGTAGACAGATTTTAAAATTTAATATTATTTGCATTTTCCTAAGAGTTAGAACGATTGAGACAGTAGGTCGTACGACCGTGTTAAGATGAATTGTGGAGATGTTTATTAAAAAAATACCTTTATGAAAAACAAAACGAAAAATATTGTCATATAAACTTGTAATTACTAACTTAAGAGGAATTATTGGCAAACCAGATGACGTTAATAAACCGATTAAAAATATTAAAATGACTATTATTTTCCCTAAAATTATACTAATAGGTATGTCGAAAAAAGTCGAAATGTAAACTAAAGTCTGATTACTTTAAATATTTTAATATAAAAATTTTTGCTTACGTCAATATCACACTCGAACTTACATCATCTATTTATATTAGGTATAAAAACTATGACTTCGCATTAAATTATCGTTCTCACAATAGTATAAAAGGACGCAATCGTCATCACAACAAAGCGTTCGCTATACACAATATACCGAACGCAAACAGGCACACAACACGATTACAGTCAGTGTCACAGGCCGCACCGGCGCGGCGCCGTGCCAGGGGTTGCCCTGGCCCCGGGAGATGAGTGCAGTTCAGGCGCAAAAACAGGCGCGGGCGAGGGCGCAGGTGGCGACCGGAGGCGCCGCTAGGCGCGCAGCGACCACCGCGGGCTCAGCGCCGCCGTCACTAGCGCACACACCACCCAAGCCAGCGAGAAGTGCAACTGCGCCGCGCCACTATCACTACCCGACGATTCCGGCGATTCTGTTAATTATAAATGTACACTATGCTTAACCTGAAACATTTATGTGAGCACTGTGCGTGCAAATGTGCAGATAGTGATCTACTTTAAAACACAGATACAAATTACAAAAACAATATAAATTACAAGTGCAATAGTTATTAAATAACGAATAAACATGGAAATGATGAACGGCAATGAAATTTATTGTATTTTATGAGTATGAATATTTAGTGGCATTTTATATTTTGGCAACAATTTCCAATTTCCATTTTAAACGGACAAAGGGTGGAAATATTTGCTAATTATGATACCCTCAAGTAAATATATACTTGACTATGTTCTTAAAATAATTCGATATTTTGATTTCAAAATAAAATTAATTCAAAATAAACCTACAGATGTGGGTGAGTGGTGTCGCGGCGGAGGACGTATCGTGCCCTCCTAATATATGAAGCGGCTCGGAGCCACGAGTCATTGACATATTACAGTCTAGCTCCGTCTGACTGAACGCTGATCACTGAAACATTAACTTGCCTTTAGCAAGGGTCCTTTAAAACACCGCAACCGTGACCCCTAGGTATGTGCAACACTACAATACAAAAACTACATCCTATGTACATTTACCATAAGTATACCTACATTATAATGCAAATGCTTATTTACATGCATTATTTTTAACCTTATTATGAGTCAGACTATATCATTATATTTTAGAGTTAAATACGATTTACTTTGACTGTTCAATCACCATCAAGTAGTTTTAGACTAGTACTACTAGTAGAGTCAGTTTCATGCGTAACTCTTGGGTTAGTAACATTATATCTAATACTAAATCACTGACTGAAATACACACGGACAAACGTTGAACGATTATATGTTATCCACTCTACATGCGAACATTATTCCAGTACCTAAAATTTTGATCAAAATCGTGATTTGAAAAACAAAGTGCAATGCACAAGTCTGTTAAAAATGCTTCGAATTAAATAATTATGATAAGTATCTTACATTACCGCAGTTCTTCTATTAATTTTAAATATTTCAGTTAGATATATGATTGCAGACTGTGATCAAGTCAATTCAACACGATTACCCTTATTTTTTGCTTCGATATACCTATAAGTTAAGAATTATTAACTTTATCTTTTTATTTAAAAAGCCCTTTAAGTATATTATAAACTGCTTCTGTGCTATAATAACCATTTAATGCATCGTTGAAAAAATGAAACAATGACAAAATAACAGTTGAAAAGCTCACAAAAATAATAATAGTAAGCCAGGCATTAAATAGATAATATACAGAAGCCGAGTGCCGTGCCACCGTCCAAGCAAGCGTCCGCGTGATTGCACTATACCTATACAATGCAACCTCTATGAAGCGTCATGCATTACCTACCAAGCACCATGCAGATAACATGCAAACGTGAATGAAGTAGACGTACAGGCGGCGCGTGATAAGCTGGCCGGTATTAAAATCACCGCTTATGTTCTATAATCTCACTGGTATTCGCTTATATTCTCCTATGTAACTAATTGAGTCTTTGTTCTTTATGCAATTCTCTATGTACAATGTTCAGGAACTCTCCACCCGGGCTATTTCCTGAACCAGAAGAACGATCTGGGAGCGGATGATTTTACACCTAGAAAAAAACACACAAACACACACATTGCAACGTGAACATGTCCCCAACACCTGAACATCGCGCAAGTTTTTAATATGTTGGTAATTAAGTATGGACATATTTTTTGATGTGAGTAACACTTAGTGACAATAACAAAAAATAAACCTGTGCATTTTTCAAAAAATGTGAGTAGGTACATAACAATCACAAAATAAGTTCTCCGTAATTTTGTATATAGATATTACTCCGTATACAAACTAAAAATGTTTATTAGGTAAAAATTCTGAAGTGTCGTTCTGACTATTAATATTTAAATATGAAAATGTTTAATTATCAATATATTGTAGTATGAACTTGTCAGAAAATATAAAGTTTTCTAGTCATATTTATTCAACCAATGAGATGCAGGTAATACTGCAATATCTCAAAGATTAATTTTATGCAAGAAAATGTATTATGGAGGTTCAATATGTACCTATACGGAGAACGGAATGTGTATTTTGTAAAGGTGCAAATATGTAATTAGATTTAAATATGTGATTTATAAGCTAGGTGATACTAAATCCAAATCTGTTTCATAAAAACATCGACTGCATTAGCTAATAATACTCTGCTGTCGGACTATAGTAAAAATTGTACCATGACAAAAATATACATATAAAACCGTATGCAATTCATTAACATTTTTGAAAACAATTTTAATGGACCGTGCTCATATTTTACCAATGTATTTCGTTCATGATACAATTTTTCCGGAACAGGTAGGTCCAGAGGCGCCCAGAAGCCGCATATTTAACGAGGTCACCAGGTACCGTTCTCCGGCTACCACTGCGTTCATCCACCACAAGCCAGTTACATAACATAGATTCAATTCTTTCAGCAAGTAAAATTATTTTGACATATTTTTGCATTACATTGCAAAATTCCCAGAGGTTAGTTTGTTACATGTAACATGTCAAAATTAGTTTTACTGATTGAATCAAATAAATGATGCATTGCGGTGTTAGGCTAAATTAATAAATCAAATTGCTGTTAGATATGTTTTGTTAGAACTGGTTAGTAATAAAAATTAAAACGTCAATGTTAGTAAACATAGTAATGAAAACCGTAAACACAAATGAAATAAAACACAAAGTTATTAGGGATTAAAAATGAACATGTAAGAATAAAATAGGAAGAAGAAAATAAGTAGAAAACTCTATCTAAAAAAGTAAAATTAATTTCATCTACACATTCAAACTAAAATTAAGTTGAAAAAGAAACAGAAACAAAACAACTAATAGAAAAACACGGAAACAGAAAACCACAAGAGCAAACATTGAACAGTGGAGTCGACGAGACGGTTTGGTTATCCTCTCTTTGGATAATGAAAAGGGTAAACTCTCTTGACGATTTCATTTAAATTTACTTAATTGATTATTTTTTTAGATATTGATTAGATTAAGAGTAAAACAAGGGGAAAGTTTAAACAAAAGATTCTTTATCGCTTGACCAGACTATATTTTCGAAGAAGATACTCTTTATCCTCCACTTTAAAAAGATTTTTTTTCTAGCGAGAGTTTTCCCAAGGTTCATATAACAACGTTTGATCGGTATTATCCTTTTGTCGTATATATCCTGTTTTATGATTTTAGAAACTGTATTCTTACATTATGATTTATCATCAACATGTATGTGTTCTTCATAGTCTATATTACATTTGAAGTGATAATACGAGTATTATCAAACTCTACGAACGTACCTACTTGTTCTGAGTTGAATCTTATTTGAAATTAAATATCCCTTTAACTAACTCAAATCTTAATTTTTAACTTCATTGGAATTTTTTGAAGTAGTCACACACAGTTAGTCTTACCTACGCTGATTAATCCATCTTTTGCCATAACTAACGTTGTATTTAAAATTAATTCAAAGTAACTTCATAAAATTTGGTAAAATCAAGTAATAAATCTGCCTGATTATCATATTTGCCAATTCCATAAAATTACTAGTAAAGGAGTATATTCGACAAAAGGCATCACGAGCACGTTGGACCCACGTAGCATATTGGAGGCTGATTTCTGGGCCCCCGGCCTACCTGCATCGAAGAGTATGTCGCCGACGTCGTCCGTGTCGTCAGTTCGCGAGGAGTAATCACGGAGACGCGCGTTACCTCCGACAGTGCCGCGCGGCGCGCTGCTGCATCCAAGCCACCAGAAGGCGAGCGAGCGCGGGAACGCAGGGTTGTCAGTGTCCACCTACATACAAAACAACACATTACCGATTGAATGATTTCACTACATATTCTATTTATATATTAAAAGGCCCGTTGCATTAGCAAATTGGGACCTGCGAAGTGAGAGTCTAATTTACGACTTATTACCTATAACCTCGATGATTAGTGGTACCTACGGACCATATAGCTATCATCATTATTAGCCTAAGGGTGTGTTGAACATATATACCTGACAGATTTCGACAAAAAACAGTGTTTGTGCTTGCATCATGTTCTTCTATTTTTTTAGCTCTATATACTTACACTGAACGTCCTGTCATTAAATCGCCAATAGGATCCACCCTTGAAGAAGTATGTGTAACCATTGGTGTACTGCAACGCGCCGTCAATGTTGTCAGGAATACCCTCCCAGTTGGACAAGGGTTTCGGGTAGGTGGACTTGACGGGAGGCCTCTGAGCAGGGTCGAACCGCCAGAATTTGGAGCCCTTATAGAAGTAGATTTTACCATTTCCAGACCATACAAGGGCTGCGTCTAAGTTGTCAGGGATGCCAGTGAAACCTAAGAAAAAAAAAATTAAGTACTTATATAATATATGTATATTTTATTTATGTTAACTGGTTAACAAGCAGGTAGACGGTCCACTTGATAAGGGAAATAATAAATTAAATCCATAATAAGTATTACCTTCACTAATTTCCTTAGGATACTCTCCATCCATCTTCTGTCCGTTGTATCTCCAGTACTTGGAGCCCTTGAAGAAGTACGTCTTGCCATTCTTGTAAGTGAAGGCAGCGTTGATGTTTCCGGGCAAGCCGGGCCAAGCTCTTGAGATTAGTCGTGGATATCCAGCCGCTACGCCATCTTCAGTCAATCGCCAGTAGTGCTCGCCTGTTGAAATTATCTTATTAATATTATAAATGCGATGCTAGCGTCTATTTTTATTACATTACTTAATTATGTCGTACTGGCTGAACGGACGTGAAGTTTAGTACGGAGAAACAGTATCTTGTGTTTTTTTAGGACTAATCCTAAAAAAACACAAGATACTTTTTATCCCGGAAAAATAAAGCTCTTGGGAACACAAGTGAAAATACGCAACGCCATCTAGAGTAGAATAGACATACCTAGTATTTATGTAGCGCCGTACATTACCAAATCTTTATTAATTTCCAATCCAAAGTTATTTTGATTGATGATTATTAATTACGCCCAAAATCTAATATGAAAATACTGTAGGTCACGCAAACTTAATCACCGGCAAGAGTAAGTATCTAATAAAAAAAATAGAAAATAACAAATTATATCCAAAAAGTATGTTTATGAAAAGAGTCAAATTTATTTCACTATATCTTCTAAGAAACAACGATAGTAGACGTAATTTATTTCAATTATTTAGATATATTCAATAATATAGGAAGTAACCTTTAAAAACAAATGTGCCGCCGTCCGCGGAGTTGAAGATGGTGTCAATTTTAGGGTCGCCGCAGAGAGCAGGGTCTTCAGCTGAAGGTTGTGGCGTGGTAGCGCGCGGCACTGAGGGCACGCCTGGACCCACGCCGCCACCGAAGCCGACTCCACCACCGATGTCCGTCTGACTCTTGTGACCATACAGAGCCTGCAAGATACGATGTATTTCATTTATTACCTACATACGCCTTGGTAAACAATGACGGAGTTTTCTCAGTTCAAGTGTATTATGAAACTAACTAACACGTAACTGTTAGGAAGGTTAGGCACGCGTTTTATTTAGTGGCTACAATAAATAAATAATTTACCTGGATTCCTTGAATATCATCCTGGTCAAGTTGGAAGGCAGGATCGAATCCTCGGTAGAAGGGAGCCATCAGAGCTGACCGCACGTCACTGTGCGACAATCCCAAAGAGTGACCGAATTCGTGAGCAGCCACCTGAAAGAAAATCAAAATGTCAATATATTGAATTGCTATAGTATTTTTGAATATTTCTATTCTTGAATAGAGAACAGAAACAAACGTTTCTTGAATTTGTACAAAGCAGGTAGGTTGTAGAAACCTAAAAGATAATAGCTTAAAGACTAAGGCTCTTTTCAATCCTATACTAATAGTAATATGTATTTGAATTGGTTGGTAATTAGTGTACCTAATGATTATGCCAATGTTACCAAATTATAAATTAGACAATACACACGTAATCTTCCGACCTAAAAACTAACCCCAACTCCCTTTAGACGTTTATCAGATGCACAGAATAAATATAAGATCCATAAGGCGTAGGTACTAAGTTTTACTAAAATTACATTAGAAATGGTCAAAATTGATAATTCGCATCAAAATTGTTGAATTGAAAAGATTTGTTAGCCAACAGATAAATGAATTGTTAGCCAACGATCAAGTCGTTCAATTACCTGGAACAGATTGGTCCCTCTCTTCGAGTTAATGGACCACATCTCAGCGTCGTCAAAGTGTGCGTCACCGCCGTATACCTGCAAGCAATCGATATCGTTTTAAGGCTATTTAGTATTTAATTAAATATTTAGTAAAAAGGCAATTCATTTACAGGCGTGAAAATTTAGAGGTTGATTGCATCCATTTACATTGTAAAGGGTAAAATTATGAAATTTTAAGTAATTGCATGTAAATTGCGCTACATTTAAAGTTTTTTTTATATTATTTACAAATTTAGGTTGTATGTAGGTAATTGTTATCGTTTAAAATTCCTTTGTGTTTACATCAACTGATAAAAACTGACTTATGTAGAATAAATAATAAATGGATTGTAGATATATATGCCACTTTATGTTATCGTAAATGGCCAACCAACCATAATATGACAAAATTGGTAATGCCTTACATATTCCTGCTTCCACAATAAACTAATTAATTTCTTAATTATATTTATTTAATAAATCAAAATTTCAATTGTTAAATTATTTACCAATAGGTATTGGTTACAGTTAAATTACAATATATATTTAACAATTTATCAATGTGCCTATCTATTTCCATCACAAAATTAATTCGTATTGTATAATACAGATTAAATAACAAAATTATTTAAACAAAGTATTTTTCATTCGTACGTTTCGTAGTTTGGCAATTTTTTTACAAAAGGCCTTTTTATTTTGACAGTAAGTAAGGTTAATACAGTCAGTTACAGTCGAAATAAAAAGCCTTTATCAAAGCGGCATTAATACGAATAAAAATCTACCAAGTGCGAGTTGAATTAGCACTCGAAGGGTTGGTACTATCGCACATTATTTTATTACCAGGCTGACCCAGGGTTTTCTCCCTGACCTATTGAATGGGGATCAAAATGTTGAGTTTTAAAGGTGGTTACGAAAATATATACGTATATGTTTAAATTAGGCAGAGACATGATAAAAAAAAAACAATCCCCAACTATTTTTTCAACCACAGTCAGTTTTTTTCATGTTTATCAGTAGCCACTATAAAGACATTTCCTACCTATTCGGTTCATGAGACAGGCCTCTGACAGCGAAGGCTTTATAATAAAGTTCCGCTGGCGCCCTTTGGGTACGGAACTCTAATAAAACATCATCACAATTCCATGGGAAAGTCGTTTACCCATACAAATATGACAATTTGTTACCAACAATGAAATATATGATTATCACATTATACAAATAGAGAATACTTTCACTATTTAAGTCGCATTGTGTTTGTTGCTTACACAATATAACAATATTATTTAACAATTCATTAGATAATTCATAAATTTAAAAAGAAGCAAGTTATTCCAGAATTTCGAAAAAATATCTTATTAAAAATAAATCAAAACAAAAAAGTAGTACTTACGGGGAAGTAGGCATGAGCAAGAGTGCCTCCAGGTCCGTCGAAAGGATCGCCGTCTCCGTGCTCTCCTTTTTCAAATCTATAAAAGTAGAAAACGGTATTGTCAGTTTATAATCGTTGAATATAGTTATTTACAGAATAATAAGATTTTTTGGAAAAAATATTGGTAACATATCCACGATTATAACATTCCAATATCTTCGTTCTGATTTTTGTTCAAATGCTCATTTGGAGGTCGGAAAAATACATAAAAATATAATTCAATTAAATTAATTTGTAGACGATTTCTAACCTTGGCCTCGCGGTTGTCATTATATTGAGTAAACTATAAATAAATGTACGCAACAATCTGTGTTGTAGCGCCAAACATTATAAAACGCTCAATGACTAGTATTTTCGTGTTCAGTTACTCAACACAGATTACTGCGGGCGGATTGTGACGAAAAACATATTATTCTGATACAACGCACACAAAACGTTTATGTATAGAGTCATGATTGCGTACCGGTATTTCTATACAAATTAAAGCAATAAATTGTAAATAGTGGGCTGGCCCGACTTCGAAACGCTATTGATTTTGTTTCGCACGTACGGTTTTAGAATTTCTATACTAGGATAATGAAATGAAAGTTCTGAAACGAATTTCATAATGTGGTTTCCTTTTCACTTTCGATTGTAAATTTACTTGCAAAACAGTTGCTACAAGTCAGAGACGATAACTAACTATTATAGAAAACTAGCAAAATCGCTGTCTAAAATTTGAGCCATCTGCATTTTTCCCTTTTACATACTGTACACTGTAGAGAAACTATACCAACTTATGAAATACTTATCACTAAGTTTATGCATACCCACCTAACTTCAATGTGCACTTGTCCCGATCGCTTTTGCGTGAAGGTAAGGTCTGTGTAGTCGGACCACACGGAGAAGGCTTTGGCAAGCTCATTGTCTACTTCGGCACGATTCAGTCTTGACGGATACTTGGATATCTTATAAGTAAGGTTCTTCACGCGCCACCTTGAACCTAATCACAAAAAAACAGAATAAATAAATATCTAACATTAGAGCTATTTTGGCATTTGAACTAAGCATGTACTTCAATTTTAAGCATTGATGGCTCTGTGGGGAATGCAACCACACATAAAATAAATCGAGAGTGTTGATTTAGTTCCCATTCGTAGGTACTTAATTTTTTTAAAATGACTAATACACCAGAATCGAAGTTGTTAACCAGCCACCGAACAACGAAGGATAAATAGCAGATGACATTAAGTCGATTTAAGCTACTTGATTAACAACTTCGATCTACATCGTCTGTTACATACTCAACATCCTCTATATGCCATTGGTTTGTCTGGATGACAACGTAGCACGTACGGATTTACGCCTAACTTGACGCTGTAAAACAACATTGTAAGGAAAACTGCATGGCCAAAAGTAAAGATCAAGAATATGAGATGTCTACCAATGCGCATTATGGTAGACTATTAGCCATCAACAGGGAAGACGTGAGATGTAGACAATATAATATGTACTACTTTATAACACATAGACATACACGTAGATACAAAACAATGTTTGCGTATATAGTTACCATAAACATGAGTAGTACGTTATACAGCTTTACAAAAATATAATGAGCCACTCACCCTGCAGCGCGTATCTCTTGGCACGGCTCTCCCCGAAGCCCACTTTGTCTTGAACTCCACATCTCGGTAACGACATTACTTTCACTGTTTCCTCGTCAAGTTCACCTTTGAACCAAATACTTATAATTTAAATTGTATTTACGAAATAAGTATATTTGGGAATAAATAAATCTTTATTTAAAATACACTGCGCTGGAAGGTTAAGTAATCTAACTGTAGATACAATCAAAAAGTGTCGATATAATAATTAGGTATAATATTAAGTTTTTTTTTATGATTGTGTTTGTGTGGATGTCCTATGTAACAGAGTGTGTATGATAAATAAAACTTTGGTACATATAGTTAAGACAATGATTAGTCAGCTGGACTAACATAAGTTGATTCGCAATTGTTTCCTATTACTGGCATAAAACACTATTGAGATACAAGGGACAAAACATACTTTTTTGTGGTTGTTGATGACGAGGAAGTAATTACACAATCACATCGACCAAAACCGCATGCGGAAAACGTTGAATAAACAGGAACAACGGTTGTAGTGACAACTTGAAATTCATCTATGACCAATTCAAACCACACGCTTTACATTTATAATACGGGGTACAATGAAAACGTAGTGACGTATTACGTATTCATAATAACCATGAAGAAAAACTTCCACTTCATAATGAAGGAATTATTATTTTAAAAAAGCAAAATATAAGATTGTTTACATATTTGAGCCAACACGTTCTAATACGTGATGAAAATGTTATTAATGTTAAATACTATCATTAAGAGCTTAATCGAGTCATAACATGATGTGATTGTAACAAACTCCACCGAACTCGTGCAGTGACCAACGATGAATAATGTATTTATGTACCGCGGCTGCGTTATTTGCTTACATAATAACGCAGCCTTCAGTCATAGTCAAGACCAATAAACTACTTCTCGTGTCAAGGCACGTATGTGTACGAAGAAGATACAGGCGCTGCCCACATAATTCTACGGTGTTTGAATAGTTGGCAGTAGATGGTACACGCTTGGAAATTGTTCTGTCGATGTGCAGCCGAGCCTGATAACTGTGATGAGAACTCGTCAAGGCTGTTCAATTACAGAGAGCCTATATAATACTAACGACCGGCCACTAACCATACCTAAACAGGGCTGTTAATATACCTAATCATTTTAATATCAAAAACAAATAAATAAATATTTTATATTGTTCCTGAATATTAGCAAAATGTAAGATTATAATTTGAATAAATAATATGTGTTAATTAAAAAAAAACTAACAAAAATATATTTATAAAGCAACACATTTTTAAATAAATCATTATTATTATAAAAATAAAGATATCAAAGGTCTTCAAAAGTCTAGTTAAAAGATTCATGTAAGTTACTGTGTCATATAAGCAAGGCTAAAGTAGAACGGATGTGAACAAGTGTACTTATAACATTAATTAACAAGAAATGCACGGTCATACACTCGAGTCATCGATATTTTTCTGTGAGATGTTTAATGACTAATTAAGCAGGACAATAAATAAAATAAAAGTAAGGTAAAAAATCAAATAATGAAAGTAAGTCTAAATATATTGCTTCAATTTTACTGACCGCAAGAAATATTTATTTACCTGATTGTTTGATAATAATAACTAACCTGTAGCATTAAGGCCCGCGAAGCTCTGGAACTCTGCGATGGCACGCTTCCACGAACTTTCATCCATGATGTGTCCACTGGACGGATTCCGTAATAAAGGGCTTAGGTAGCCGTATTGTGCCAGGTACATCTGGAAGTAGTAGTCGTCGTCAACCTGCCGTCCAATGATGGATGGGCTTTGTTATTAGAGGGATGTATAACATGCTAACTACGGATATGAGGTTAGTATTGTGATGATGATCATTTCACTAGGTATACCCTAATTATCGCCCTATCTATTATATTTACAAAATAATACCTCACGGTGCCGGTGTTGCATTTAATCCATCAATTGTCTTGCACGCGGCTCTCGTTTATCTTCTCTACAATACTAACTAATGTATTATCTCGCATCATCGCAAGGTTACCCACCCATTGTTTATTGTCAACCACTTTGATAAGGATATCACGAAAGACGTCGTATCTTAATTTACCTACCTAATTAAATACGTGTAGTTAGGTAGGTATCTATGTATTATCTTGTCGTTATCAATATGCGATTAGGAACAATTGGAATTTGTGCAACATCCATTTTTCTTGTCAAACGACCTATATCAACAGTTCAGCGTAAAGCTAAAGTTGAAATTAGCACAAAGCTTTATCATTCTGAGTAGATACAGCGAAAGGTAAATTTAGTATTCACTTTGCGAGCAGGCACCAGCACTCCCTTTAATGCTTATATAAAGAAGTCGTATGAAGTTGCAGGATGCATGTATTACAGTGCGGATGGGAGACGAAGACAGGCGACCTTGAGTGGTGGCAGCGGCTGGCGGCGTGCCACGCATGGCAATGTGACACATGCCTCATGCTGAAGCCGCGCGCCGCCGCCGCCGAGCGCAGCGCTGCCGCAGCGCGTGGCGTGGCGCACTCGAGTCTCTTTGTTTCCTCTCACCGCACACCACATTGGGGAATACTTAGGTACATAGCAATTGCTAATCCTGTCGAAGTCAATACCCCCAAAAGCCCGTGTTTACTATTGTTTTTCCAATGCTAAGTGAATACTAATAATTTTCTATTTGTTAAACAAACATAATGTATGTTTAAGATATCATCACGCATGACTTACTGCTCCCTGTATGTAATAAATTTTGTATGCATTCCTATTGTTATTCCTGCATAAACAGTTTGTTAAACTCAAAAAATGCTTAATATTTTCTTTTTCGAATCAGTATGGTGGGTGAGTGAGTCGATACTATACTGATGTAAATTACTTTACGAATTTCTGAACGCAGATAGCCTACTTATGGTATTGACAAAGACAACCTTTTACCCGGGAACGTGGATGAAACCGCGACAAATAGAACTTCATGAATGCGAAATATGGTATATATACCTACTATAGAACGAATTGGGATCTATAAAAAAAGTCATATCCTGTATATCAAATCAAAACATTAGGTTTATAATGGTAAAATATTAGTTTCGGTAAAATTGCAGGGCAGAAACTAAGTAAGTACCTAGTGCTATAAAATGTAACAACGAAATCTATAAAAAAAATAAGGTTTGTCAATGACTAATCATGAGAGAATTGCTCAGGGTTTTGGGTGTGCTTGGACTTGTGTACCGGTTGCCACGAGTCATTGACATTGCCTGACACACACCATTGTTTGCTGTAACACCAAACTGCAGGTATTTGTATAAATACTTGCCTACCTACATAAGTATTGAAGTGAGTCGACAGAATAAATGGATCAGTGTAAGTTCGAACCACACTGTCTGTTTGGGCGTAGGTAGGTATATCCATAAATTATGGTTGAGAACTTCTTACTTTTTTTTAGATTAAAAACTAAGCTGAATTAATTAAAACTAAACTAAATTACTACAATCATAAGAAAAAATCTACTTCAAAATCTATAAATCGCGTTTGTAAAGCAAAACTAGTTCATTATTAAATTAGACAAATATTGATGGCCAAAGAGGAAACTTGATATAAATCACAGTGGCAGTTATATGAATTCGGTTAAACGTATCGGTGTCAGTGTGTCCCCGTAAGTAACGGGCAACTGTCGGCGTCTGCGTCCGCGCCGATACCCCCGGTGTGATCGCATCTCGCGGGCGCAGCCTCGGGCCTTGCGTCGGCGGTCGTTCCACAGACCTACATAACTCATGCAAATTTTACCGCCTGAGGGGACGTCACGTAGGTAACAACGCTAATTGAAAAAATAACTTCTTCAAAAACATCTGCAAACTTAACAATATGAGTAGGTACCTAGTTATACGCGAAAAACGGGTCAGTTTTGCGAAGAAAGTTTAAACTTTAACTAAGTATTTATGACGACGAAAATTATAATAAAATATATAAAACAGGGTACGTGTTTTCACGAATATGTACGAGCTTCACTTGAAATAACGGACGCATTTGTGTTAACGGTAATTGCGATGGAAAGGATTATTTACGTGTGTCAAGTCCTGAATTAAAATTACTAAAGCACGTGCTAAGCGCTGAGTCAGACATTCAAATACTGGTTTTGAATCTAATAGTAAGCATTTCCTTTCAACGTGTTTAATATTTTATTGAAGGTATTAAGATCCTCTGATTTGAATAAAATATGGGTAGGTAATATAGGTAAATACCATTTATTTATTTTAATTTATTAGACAATATTCCATTGAGCCAAAGGAATTTTAAAGATCCCACCAGAGACAATTTTTATATTGTAAATGGAAATACATAAATAATTTAATAAACATTTTCTGAAATAGCCATTTTATGTTGCCCTATAAATTTTATACGTTATACTTGGTTATGTAATTTTTGTAAGTGTTTATAAATGCTGTAGATAACTTCATTCGAAATCACATTGTACGTTTACACATAAATGTAGCACCATTACAATGGCAGCTTATTTAAATAAAATTATGTATTGAATATAAACAATGTAATTTTTCATTAGAGTCCTCTTTACATTTCAATAATATATTCAAGTTCTACTAGTAAAAACCTTAGACAAAGCGTACTCAAATGCTTTGTGTTTGCATACATAATAAACGCTTCCGGACAGGCCCATCTTCTGTTTACCCAGTGTGTGTCAGTTTTTTACAATCAATTTTACTTTGTCCACATTGTAGTAGAGTAGGGTATGCAAGTAAGGTGCCAATAGTCATTGACCTACCTTATAGTCATGTTCCATATTTCAGGGACACGATGAGTTGCACATTAAATATTATGGCATTGATCTATTTATTCTAATTTTCTAACATTAATAATAATAATAACAGCGCTACCTAGGTATAACCTACACAAAGGAAAATGGAAAAAATATAGGTTTGTGTAGGAACGGATTACAATTAAATCATCTTGTTTTATAAGGATTTATGTATTTTTTTACAATAAACTTACAAAAAACAGGAAATGAAGAAAAAGTTTACGCCTTTTTTTTATTTTCATTGTCGTTCAAGTAGGTATTTGGTGAGAATTTGTCAAAGGTCAATTTGTCATAAATCGTTTAAGTACGTCAGCTTTTTTATCTAACTAAAGTTGTTCGGTAACTAAACTATAAATCGACTCTATCTATCTATATTCTTTTAGTAGATATCGTAGAAATGCGTAGAAACAATGAACTTCATTTGATTTACGGTATCTTTGAGGAAAATAAAAAAATGTTATTGTTCTGTACATTCCAAGTTTACAATTTCATCTATACTAATATTATAAAGAAGAAAGATTTGATTGTTTGTTTGTTTGCATTGAATAGGCTTCGAAACTACTGATCCGATTCGAAAAATTCTTTCACTAATAGGAAACTACATTATCCCCGAAGGTTATAGGCTACTTTTTATGCCGGGAACGCGAGTGAAACCGCGCGGAACAGCTAGTTTTAAATAAAGAAGTCGCATATAATAACAAACATAATTTTAATAATGCATACAAATTAATACTATTACGCATAGAGTATCACGACAAAAAAGGCGCAATTTGTACACATGTGCAACTCAAACGCAAGGCAACATCATAGAACTATTATGTTGTAATAGTTAAGCGATTACGATGTAAACCATGCGGGCATTTAATGACACCTTCATATATTATGATTGCTCACATCATTCATCGTTATTGTTGAATAACAACTGACATTGGCTGCTGTGATTTACCTGGAAATTGCAGTTGACTTATCTGCCCTTTCAGCTATGTATTTAATGCACTTGCAAAACATTGTAAGTGCCTATTTGCGTTAATTATGCAAGATTCTTTAGAGGGCCGATTAAACTGCATGTCGACATTGTAATATTATGTTAAAATAGCAATTCAATTAATTAATTTATGTTTTTACTAAATACATTGAAAATGAAAATGTTATTAAAATAACGTTTTATTATTATACAACTAGTTATAACATATCTACAAAATACAGTTATACTACCGCTTTAGCAAAAAGCCCCCCGCTCGCCGGTCCCCCGGGGCTTCGATAAGTTTAGATGATAATGTTCTCGATCATAAAAGACAAAAATATTAAATTCGCGAAATTTAATTTTCAATCAGATAATGAATATTTTTATTTAATATTTTTCAGTTGATTCTAAATTCGATTTACAGGTACATGCTGTATATAAAATGATAGACTATAATCACAGACCATGGACAGCCAGTCTTATAGAAGTTCGAAGTGCTTAATAGGAGTTGTTGTAAATATGATTAGAGCGACGTCACGCAACATTGTTCCGGGAAGTGCATCTGCTGAAGACGATCATGCCGATATACCGTACTAGGAACAACTACGACACGTGCAAATATTCGTAAACACTTCCTTGTGTACATAATATTAGTATACATACCTAATGAAAAAAAAAATGATAGCAACATATATGATACCGATTTCCGTCTATAATATCGTGAACGACTAGTTTATCACATCGCTGCTTAATGTTAAACCAACTTCATATTTCTTAACAATAAGTAAGTACTTACTTAAACCTACTATCGCAACTATGCATATCCCTACTAATATTATACATGTGAAAAGCATGTATCGTGTTGTCCTTCTTTCACGCAGCAAAAGTTCAACTCGTGATTTATGGCCTAGAGATAGGTTCTGGGGCCGGATTATAACATAGGCTTCTTTTTATTTCAGGAATGCGGGTAAAACTGTGAGGCGGAAGCTAGTTCCCTATGAAATGAATTCTAATGCAACGTAGTTAAGTAATAAATTATGAGTGCATTAAGCTCGTTACGATGGTAATGACCGCGCGACGCCCACGCTGCGTTTATTGCGGATTGCCGTGTCCATGCCATCTGCTTTACTATTTACATTAAGTACCTATTCTAAACACAAGTCATGCCCAATGTACAGGTTGGTACTAACATATATCTAAGGTATAATAATGTAAGTACTTTGGCGACATTAGGTAACCAATAATGTCTTATTATTTGCCATAAAAATAAAATTTAAGTATATTAGGTATATAAAAAAATCGTTCTCAACTCTTCACTGATAATACAAATTATAAACATGGAATTTTCATACATAAAATTTTGAAAAGGTAGAGTACAAAAAGGTTTAATTTACATAAATCCTAAAAAATTAAATTAACGTACAACATCTTTTATCTTATCTACGTAGCCATATCAGAAACTGTTTGACATATCAATAAAGATAAGTAATTACAATGAAAATTTATTGGGTTGTTAGTTGATTTTTATGCGAAACTTGGATACGTTAGAACATTTTCTAAATACCTATATAATTTAAAAAAAAAACTATTTAATACGTTGGTACCGCACCCTATATGGAACATCTTGACTAGTGGACATTACATTGAATTTAATTGAATTAAAGCATGTGTCGTGTATCTATATTGTTATTATCAAGCAATTGCATAAAACTGCCAATTACTTGCCACGTTCTAGTACCTAAGGTATGTAGGTTAGTTACCTATTATAGGTAAGTAAATACCGATGGGGTGACTCCACATTTCGCCGCTACGCCATCTTAACCAACAACTCGTGGACTTGATTTACGAATATATTTACTGATCTGTTTACTTATCGTAATTAGATCACATGTTATAGTTATTTATTATCCTATTTGTGTTATTTACACTTCGGAATACGTTATTTGTATTGCGCACATGAAAAGTTTATTTATTCATAAATATTTATACAACGTGCCCAGAAATGATCCCTTACAAGCTGATCAATTATTGAAACGTATTTTTTTTTTATAAAGTGGAATATTTTAATTGATTTCACAGCACGTGCATTTTATTTATCCTTTTTATTACGTATTTGTTTTAATAATCAAGGTAGGTAGGGAAATTATAAATTA
Organism: Tethea ocularis; assembly: GCA_963555595.1. NCBI lineage: Eukaryota > Metazoa > Arthropoda > Insecta > Lepidoptera > Drepanidae > Tethea > Tethea ocularis. The sequence continues at coordinate 7,592,646 of OY741960.1, read as the reverse complement.
CACAAAAAAGATGTTACAATAATGTAATGTCCCTTCTAATTCACCACCTTGGGTCATATCACTGTGTGACCATGTTGAGATTTGTAATAAAACATTGGTTATAAAGAGTAAAAAACATTGTTGAGTTTCTTGCCGGATCTTATGCATTGAAGTCTGACTTCCAAACCAGTGGTTAATTTACTTTTCCTTTCTAAGGTACTCAAGTAAAAAAAAACATTGGTATAAAATTAAAAAATAGAATTTCTGCGCCTAAAAGACTTTCATCTGCGAAAATAGCAAAATCTGTTTATACGAATATATATATTTGATGAGGGTGATTTGATTTTGTTCAGTACAGACTATTGACTATGGTTTTACTTACTATTGATTATATTACATTGTATTTTATAAGGATTCTAACTCAAGCATTTGTTATATAGATCGTGGCATGAGTGGCGGCGTGGTGCGCCCGCGCTAACCAAAAGCACTTACCTAGTCATAGGCACGCGCAATGGATAATTGCTCACATAATTAATTTCAATTACGTTGCGATTATCAAAAGATTAAAATAGATTGTATCGCGTGTGAACCACCACTTTTCCATAGTAGAATGTAGAAAATGGTTTTTTATTGTGTTGTAGAGCAAGCCCTCCCTTTGTCCAGCATACCTACTCACGTTTGTCACGTGCAGAAGAGCACATTGTTTCACCTTTCAGATTTAATAGACTTTGATCTGCTGATTGCTTGCCAATCATCTGTTACATTACACGTGTGCTACGTCATTCACACTTTGAGGAATAGTGGTACAGGAGCTGTCCTTCATCTCACTCGATGGTTCCACTGAGCTTTCTTTTACAACTACCTATTCATTTAATAATGTTGATAAGCACTAATCTCTTCTGCGTGACTTATCTTCGCAGTGATTAAGTGTTAGTTCACTCAAAGTTACTTGTATTGTAAGCATTTGTTAGAATCTCAACTTTGTTATCTATACTAATCTTTACTAAATATTATAAAAGGTTAACTTCATCTGTGAGTCCGGATGTAGAGTTCATCGGAACTACTAGTACTAATCTCAATCTACAGCTCGTATACTCTATAAATTGACAAATGGCTTAGTAAAACAATGTTTGGCATAAACCAATTAATAATGTGACCGGAGTATACGAATAGGAACGATCAGATGGCAATATCATCGTTGTGAACAATAAGCAGTAGCGATCAGCAGAGGACGGAGGCCGTGGCGCGCGTGTTGAAGGTCGCCGCACGCTTCCTGTGTGCGTGACGCGCATGCACACCAAACAGAATGTCGCGCGTCGTCGCCCTAATAATCGAATGAAAAAACATCTTGTGCCTACGGATCGGCAGCCATGGATTCATCTATCAAAAACTCGCGGTATGCTGGAAGTATGCTAACGTTTGTAAAGTGTTTGGAATTAATTTTCAATGATAGAAATGCGATACTTCCTCCTCTGTCGACCTCAAAGGGGAATCATAATACCATATCGATATGTAGCTGGCTGGCTACCTAGCTCACAAATAGTTAACAGCCCTATCTAGCTTATTGCTTCTGTGGCTATCCTGTTTCATGGCTATCCTAAATGCGTGTAGATCCTAAAACCATTTTTCTCCACGAGTCTCAGAAATGTTTGAAACAGATGTTTAACAGCCTATGAATCATATACTATTATATGATCCTTGTCTTTAATTTCTACGAAATTTGAAAAAAGAAACCAAGACTTTAAGTCGTGACTAGGGTTAAAATACTTTCGGTCGGTGGCATTGTACGCTAAAAATATTTTGTTTTCTGTCACGTTTATCTCTGGGACCGCGTGGTTATGCGTGGCTACTGCGCGCCGCGTTGGCCGGCAAGCTCTTTCGCGATTACCAGATACCGAGATACCCGTTTCCAGAATCGCATAACAAAGAGGATGCCGACAACCTCGTTCAACAGTTAGGTATGCGCATTGCATGACAACTCATACGAGTATCATCAGACCTACCGACTATCTAAATGCTATCAACGGGTGGTACCACTTCTTTGTGATAATTTGATATTCACATTAACTGTTTATAAATATTTGGACAGATTACTCGTACTTGTTTAAAATATTTACATAACTATAGGGTTATATTTCAAGGGTTCATTGTTCTTCTAAACACCCAAAGGCAATTTTACACGAGATGTCCGGCTCCATGGATGGGACACGAGTTGAATTTTTATATCGCATTAAAAGAGCCGAGTAGGAACGATGGAAACAAAGAACATCACGGGTTCTTAGCACTAAGCTCCGGCTAGGCCATTGTTCTCTGATCAAGCATTTATCAGGAGAATGACCTCCTATAAAAGGGCACGTTTATCATAACAGTACCTTCACGATAAATTACAGGAAATGCCTTGCCCATGACTATGTCACAACGAAGACCACAACAGTTTAGTCAAGTTTTTAAGGTGTATTGATCCATAAGCATAAAATTTTCTACCCTATTAAAAATATCCCTATAGATATTACATATTATGAACTTCACAAAAATATAATGTGATTCCGTGACTGTAACCAATTCCGTACGCACGACATTCGTCTGCACCGAAGCGTATCCTAGTAACGATTTCAGCATATCAATACTTTTATTTCCAACTAGCTTCCGCCCCGTGGTTTCGCCCGCGTTCCCGAAGGATAAAAAGTAGCATAATGTGTAATCCAGGGTGTCAGCTACCTCCATACCAAATTTCATCAAAATTGGTCCAGCCGTTTGAGCGTGAAGAAGTTACAAATATAGGTACTTTCTCACAAACTTTCGCATTTTTAATATTAGTAGGATTTCCTGTGAATCCAGTACCAGTGAATTTTTCAGTCATAAATGTTTAGCATTACGAATTACATTGAGGTAATCCCAGAATAAACTGAATGGAACGTGTTTTCATTAAACGCTAATTAAGAATATCCGTATAATTAATTGACATTACAACCCGAATGTTTGGCGCGCCCACAAAGTAGCAGGTTTTTCCATCAGGTTGACATAATAATATGGTAAAAACACCAATCGTAAGATCTGCTTTTAAACCGGTCAATCTACACATGGCTTCTTTATGTCTTGTGTTAATTACAAAAAAAAGTTATGTCTTCATTGTGATTTGTAAAGCTATAATGTTAGGTATTTCTGGATTATTGGAATTTCTAAGTTTATTGTATTTAATTTTAATCTGTTTCATTTATGCAGGGGTCGTCTTAGTTAGAGTGAAAAACTGTTTGCATTGCATAGGTACTTGAGCATTTTTCTACGTTTATCTTTTCCATAGAGACTACAGCAAGGGTTTCTTTAAGTAGGGTGTGAAGAGATTCTTACAGGGTCGGCAATGTGCGACTGATACCCTTGGTGTTGCAAGGCCATAAGTCCATAGGCTACGGTAACCGCATACCATCAGGTGAGCCGTATGCTTGTTTGCTGCCTTAGCGGTATAAAAAAATCCATATTTAAACTAACTAACCAAATGCAACTCTAGCGAATAGTTGTAAATAATAAACAAAAGAGCTAAGTTCTATTCGCGTTAACTCTATTTGTTAGTTTTAAGTGGCACATGTACAGGTTGACAATACCTCTGGCATTGCAAATGACGATAGGCAACGGTAACCCCTTGCCATCAGTTGGACCGCCTGCCTTCTTGGCAACCTTCGACATAAAAAAGTGGAATAATGCTCGTGAGTTATTTGATTCGAATCTTACTTATCAATTGTTTGTGAAAATTTAGTAAAGTGTAATACAAGTGTTGTATTACTCAAAATAAGAATGCTAATTATCGTCGTAAATATTTTTCAAAAGATAAATTAAACGCTTTCACTGCGAAGACAATCCTGAAAGCTGCTTGACACGCTTTTGAAAAATTTAATGATAATTGTCATAGAATTTCACTGCCTAACTTTACTTTTATTTAACTTGGTATTCAGAACTCTCTTGGTCTGTCTCCTGGACAGTGCTGAAAGGATTTTAGTCATTAATATTGATAAGGTATACACAGTTTGTGACTCGAAAATCTAAGCAGGTTAGTGGAACACTATTTTTCCTTGACACCGATACGGCTTTTTTAATAATTACTAGTGCAAATAATAAATTGATTATATTGTGGACACACTAATGTTTTTAAAATTGATTTGTCATCTTTTGTACGGAGTTCAAAAATACTAACAATATGCTATACTGCTTTAAAGGCACATTCATTAATTTTACTTTTCAGAATTTCAAAATCAATACAAAAATTAATGAGACACTAACAGGACACGTTGAAAATTCAAAATAACTACAGTGTCAAACAAAGTAACAAAGTAGCCTATGTCCTTCTCCATATCATAGTATCGACATGCCAAATTTCATCGCGATCGGTTCAGTGGTTTGGCGTGAAAAGGTAACATACAAACAGAGTTACTTTCGCATTTATAATATTAAGTATGGATGCTAATAGACAATTTAATAAAAGGATATAATACATTACATAACAGCATTAAAATCACTATAGGTATTTCATTTGAATGATATTTCATACTATGAGGTGTATGTATTGTATATACGAGTATCTTATTTAAGTTCTGTACCTACTAATACAGGCGCGCGCTGGTCGGTGCTCTATGACCTAGAACTTGGCGGCGAGCGAGCTCAACAACTGGTTCTGTGACTCACACTTACGGCAACAGTTTCCGAGAAGCGACGAGATTTTTTATTATATACGTTTCCTTTCAAACCCCATTTATGACAAAAATTGCTCTACACTCTACATGTAAAGTGAATCATCCAAAGAAGATCGGATTGAGGGCAGTGGCTGTATACGTGCTAGTTTTTGTAATTGTCAAATATTTAAGTTTGGTCCGAGAGCCTACCACTTACCCACTTCTTTTGTAACTGATGAATGATGGGCTTCGCTACTATCTCTACATATAAATTGAGCCATTAAGTTGGCTCGAATGTAAGCATTATACATGTAACATCGGTGAATAATAATAATATTTTACCATGTTTCACAAAATTTTATGAATGACTTTTAAAGACGTCAAGATCACATATTATATTCAAAAAGGTTAATATACATTACGAATCCATATTTTATGATTCATGTAACAACTTATCATATTTTACAAATACTACATAATGACATAACAGTTAAAACAGTTAACACCCATTGAAAAATACTAATAACTAATAGCCTACCTTTAAACACACACAGCTACATTTTATGTTCATTATAGAGATTGTGAGTCATGTGAGTGAGGTGTTACGCAAACAAAACGAGGAGGCAAACAAACTGTTCTTGAATAGTTGCGAAAAGCAGGCAACTTATCTCTGTTGGGTATTTAAGTTGTTTTATGAATGAACGATATGCTACAATCACCTACAAGTATACGGTTACTACCTACTACGTGAACACTCGGATACATACAATTAAAGTTTGGAGACGCCGCCGCAGCCGCCGAACACGACCGGTGTGTGATGTGAGCTGTGTTCTTAGAATCATTGACTCAGCGCCACCGGACTATTACGCGGATAAGTCATTTCCGATTCCGATGATAGCAATTTATGATACGGTAGTCACAAACGGAACTTCTTGATAGATCTTAAAGGAGTTTAATACAGTTTGAATGTTGACATACTTTTATTTAGTATATCACTGATAAATATGCAGCTCTAACTACCTACTTCTATCAAGATAGTTAACATTGATAATATTTCCCAGTGGTATTCTGAAATATTTGATATCTAGGGTAATACTCCAGATTTCAAGAGTGATTACTAGATTGCTGACAATTTAAATCAATGAGTAGTTGATAAAACAGAATTTTACTAAACAATAGATATACCTATTACTTCTATATAATGTAAAATTTGTCGCAGTGATAAATTATTGATGGACGTAGGATGAATGGTGAGGTTAGAAAATATTTTCATGAATAAAATTAAATGACAAGAATCAGATGTAAAAATGAATATATATCTATTCTATTAGCATGCACAAATTTCTTAAAAGCGTTACTACAATTATTTTCACAACGTACCATAGCTTTGTCGGTTTCCCCGAAGGCTGGTGCAGCACTACTCCTTGTAAGCAGGATCAGGGCTGCCACCGTCGTCCATAGTATCCTCAAACTACTTCTCAAACTTACAAACGCCATGCTTCCTGGTATAATATTACTCTTCCAAGATAAGCTCATTTGATACGAGGATGTTCTTAATAATATAATATCGTATCAAAAATATCTTAAAGACGGAATTTTACTCATTACTCTTATACCTAATTCAACAGTATCTCTCCAGCCAATCGAATTCTAATATGTTTTGTAAATAAACAGTGGTTTCGTTGATATGTTCGAGTACCATCTAAGGCAATACGGTATCTGAAACAAAGGAAACATAAATTAGTTTCAGGTGATTTTTGTACAATGTTATTACAAATTTCTATTGAATTAATGTTACTTCAATACTGATAGAACTTTTGAGTTGCATTGCATTACTTGCATTGTGGTATATTAAAATTGATCATTACATATTTAGGTAGTGATATAAGAGACGATGTTCAATTGACTTAATAATAAAATAAATTGTTCTAACAACTGGCGTCTGTTGTTATATTTGGCGTCTTTCCATTTAAACATGCATATTTCTGGTGCATTGATAGCCATTTTAGAAAAATATTTCTTGTATGTTATATCATTTGTACAATAATAATTGTCTTATTACAACTATCTGACTATATTTATATATTGCTCATATTTATATGCTCACTTGAAAGAATTTATCGGAGGTCACTTAATCTGTGGAGACACGTCATATCCGCGATACGATTTGCTTGAGTTGTGATGATTCATTCATTGCAGAAACATGAAATGACTATCTATCTCGTGGTCATCCACGAGATAGATAGTCATTTAAGGATTTTCAGACCGAAATCATGTTTTGTAAAAAAAAAAAAAATATCAAATATTATTCATATTTATGGGTGTAGGGTATATACTTAACGTTAGTTAACATTTTAGTATGTTGGCTACTACTCTTTAAACTAATTAAAATGGACTTTAAAATTATATTTCTGCGTCGCTCGTTATTTCATTTGCACATTTTTCCACATTAATAATGAGGTAAATAGTTTAAAAATAACGATTATCGATAATGGATAAAGTGTAGTCATACTAACATTGCGTGACCCATATATAAACAATGTGAGTTGCTTGGGCTTGTCAACAAACACACTATTATCATTACCATGATAAATTGTCTCTAATCATCTACAATCTACAATTCACTATATATAGAAAAGTAATGAACATTTATTTTAGGCCGTGAATGATGCATTTAACAATAGTTAATAATATTTTTTAGGCTAATAATGATTTACAGCTCATTTCACAGACCAAAATTAGGTCTTGAGAATTTTTTTATTTATAGATTGTTTTTTGATGAAAAAATATGTATATTTATGTTTGTTAAACTGACGATATTATGATTAAGGTAGCCAAGAGTGCCTTAACTTATTTTTTTTTTAATTTTATTCAGGATTCCAGCCTGACTATTGTCCAATTATTTATTTTTGTAATCACACGATAAAATACTTACATGGAATAAAAAGAACTGAATGCGTGGTAATAGAGTTGCAGTGATTGTTCGTAGATTTGTATTAGGTACTTAGATAAATATTTGATTTGATTTTAAGCCGATGCTTACTTCTTTATCATTCTTTCTCAGTGTAGGTATTTACTAAATATATACAAAACATTTATTTGTAATTGTTATTAACTTATCAGATGCTTATTATTTATCTACGTAAATTGCTTTGATAGGCATAATCGAAAGCGCAAAGCAAACAGAGCTGGTGTCGCCAGCAATGTTCCGCTCGCTGGAGCGTGTCGGCGCGGCGCGGAGGTAACTTGGGAGTTTCACCGACATTGGACTCGGAACTCTTACCTAATTTCGTTTAAAAAAATCATTTTTTTCCATAATTCTCTTATTCGCTCTAATCACCGATTGCAATTTAAATTTACCGAAAAGTGTATAAATCATCAGCTGACTACATAATTAAATTGACTCGTGAAACAGATACTTAACCGTAACAGAAAATGCTTTGTCATTCAAATTGAAGTCAAAATTACTTGTTACTATGGGTATGTTGCAAATTGTGAGTTTCTGTTTTTATTAATTACAATGAAAAATAAACGTTGTTTGGGAACGCTTTAGGTAGAGTCGGCATTAGATAGCGAGTAATCATTTAATACGGAACGTGTCTAACAATAACATTAGGTATTATAACTATTGACAGTTACAAAATATGCATTTACTCAAAAAAAGATTTAATAAAATTACACTTAACATTATGGAAATTGATTCTACTATTGATTAACACACAAATATATGTTGCGTACGTAATGTAAATTATATAAGTAGTAGGAATTACTCCTAGATTAGAGGAACTAACCTCGCTATGTTCGATTTATTAAACTTGTTTTATGAACCATGCACAATATTCTATGTTACTTACTTACTGCTAACATTTTTTGTAATTTCTTTTAAAAATGACAATGGTCTGCTTTATTTTGATAAGATATTTTGTCTCAAAAATATTACTATAATTGTATTGCAGCCAACGCGCCAATGATAGCAATGAGATTAGAGCTCAAATTCTATATAATACATCAAAGTTTATTTAAAAACAAGTGAATAAATAATTGCAGAGCTTATTTATCAGTAAATTATAACCATCCCGAATCGTTGTAAGACTGTGTGTCATTGCCTGTTTATGAGTGCAGTGCTTAGTAAAAGCCTATTTGGATAAAATAAATTTTGTAAAAAGTTTGTAAATCTATCCCTGATACATAATATATTACAAGTGTTCATATTAAAAACAAACGGATTAAAAAGATAGACAAATGAATAACGTAAAACAACAGCTCGTAAACTTCGCAATAGTCATCATGGTTCATTGTTCATGCAATCTGATTGGTATTGTGACAGAGTGTGAGATTCTGAGATGCATCTCAATGAATGTGTAGTAGTCTCGCGGGGCCGGTGACGTGTGAGCCGATGTTCGCATTGACACGACCCTGGAGTGCCTTCCTGCTTCCGGATCCCCGCGGCCAATACTAATAACTTACAACCGTTTAACTGATTACTACCACAGCGTAACTATATTCTCCCTACAGTGTGGCATCGTGTTTGATGTCGGACGATGCCGCCGCCCGTGTGTCGCACGCATACGTGCCAGGATTAGAAAATGAAAAATAAAATAAACGTGTAATTTTAAAGAAAAAAAATACCTTTGTATAAGTTTATTTATATAACATATTATTATTATCATTATTTACTATAAGTATATTATATATGTACACTCCGTGCAAAATTGTTGTTTTTTTGACGCAGTCTTGTAAAACACCCTCGCGTCGTCCCTCATCTTTCGAGTATGCAAACTAAGCGTGTTTGCCGCCTGCTTTCCTGCAAGAGCCCCGCCGGCGCCGTCACATTTGATACCCAACTGGTAGTGATATTTAAGCTGTGTTACTACTATTACACTAGATTTGATAATATTTAGCAAAATCCGTATCACATTTTGTTGAAGATTTTTTACTAAAAATATTATGCTTGTCTAGCATAAACCAAAATAACAGTTACAATATTAGTTTTAAAGCCACTCTACCACTGAAGCATGAAAATCTTGTAAAATTGGGTGGTCAAATTAAGGGTAGCAGTAATACGAGTAGGTACCAAAAAGTACCCTACAACCGTGTTATGATTTTCCCGTGGTATTTTCCTTCATCGGAAATTCAATCTTATAGGTTTCGAACCCATGATTTTTGTGGCGTCTAACATCACTATCACTGCGTTGTCGCTAATTATATGCTAAATACCTATTCTAAAATAACCTCTTCGATTTTATAGGGATAATATTATGTTCAATAAATGTTTATTATACATGTAATCAAATTATAATTCCGGTAAAGTAACTACATATACCATGAGGGAGGTTGAGAACTTGAGCTTTCGTTGACAGAAAGCACGGTAGTAGGGCACTTCTTCAGTACCCACCTAATATCTAGCTAGCTACCATCTTCAAATTGAAAATACTTACTGGAACATTCCAGCAGTTCCATTTTGTACAAAGTCAATATTAATATTTTCTCGGTATTTTTCAAATGGTAATTAGGTATCCATAATTCCCAGTGGGGCCGCAGCCGGTAGAAATTTACCACTACGTTTAGCCGAATTATTTTACTTCTGTATCGTGTCTGGTGTAACTTAAAAATTATATACAATTTTGTATATGAAAAAAATATAAATGAATGAATAATCAATAAAAAATGTATCCTTTTAAAATCAAATCCAAGGCCATTTATGCAGTTTAGATCCTAGGGTACCCTTGTGAACGGCAAAGGTTAGGAAGTTAGATAACGCGGCTACAGGAAAGAACCTCAGCACGTTGACATAATTAGATATTTTTTGGAGTCTGGCTATACTGCTATTTTTGTTTAGTTTGTATGATCAGCAAGAGCAAGAAGGTACTTCAACAAAATTGTGACCATGACTAATAGAGCAATTATAATTTACAAGCATACGGATATAAAAAAACTTAAAACAATTTATTAAGCGTTTAAGAACTTAGTAAATAATCTTAATATCTATCTACATACATTAAATCTTATGACTCATCCATCGTCCTTTCATTGACTATTAAATTAAAATACCGTTTGTCTGAATGACTCATCACTTAGGTACACCATAATATATATACGTGCTAAGAATACCTATAATCTTGGTCTAACAGTATTTAAATATGTAACGTTGATTACTCACGGACTATCAAATATATAACTAAAATTTAAAAAATAAGAAACTCCCGAAACTCACTAGAAAATTGGTCATAATTTACAAACGGCTTACCGCATTCTCTTGAAACATATCTACGAACACTCTCGATTAAGACATCTTTCAAACAAAAAAACTAAATTTAAATCGATCCACCCGTTCAGGAGCTATGAGGCCGCAGATATACTGTACAAACATATAACACCTCTCTTTTTCGTCGGGGGTTAAAAAGAGAAGTATATAAGTAGGCTAAATATCAACAAATATTATTAGACGACAACTAATAAAAATTGAAAGCTCACGTCATTAATAAATTTAAAGTTACAGAGAAAGTTACGACAATAGGAAAAAACCTATGATCCTCAACTTTGATTTATTATAACAAGCAATATCTCTTGAACAATTTGAACGCGTTGAATGGATCCTATAACTGTGAATCACCCACATGAGAGAGCGTAGGCAGAAGTACGTTTACCTACTTACAGCTTTAAAGAAAGTTCTTTTTACCATCGCCTTCGGTAATTGCTTTAACTGGATCTTTTTTTAATCTTTTGCCCAACCCTACCATATGTTCGGTGTCACTTCGTCCCTTCTGTTAAAACGTGTTCTGAGTCATCATAACATCACTGCGGTCAGGGTACACGCGGCACAAACTACTTGTTTATTTACATTAACACTTTGTTATCACTATATTTCAACATTTTGACCAACGTCATTATTGTATGACAGTCTTAAGTTATCGTTGTAAGTTTCTTCTAATTTAACATTAACTCAATGATTAGAATATAATATCGTTTTATTTGAAGAAAAAATACGCATGTTAATTATTTATTCTACAAGATAAAACTCCACATAATAGTAGCTGAATAAAAAGGTCTATACAAAGAATGAGTTCACGAAGATCAGTTGCTATCAGTAAGATAACGTTTACTGCCTTATCCACCGAATTTATCTGATAATGTTGGATGCGAAGCGTTCATTAGATTGGTACGTTTGTATTTACGGATTATTTGCATTGTTCTATAAACTTTTTGTATCGCGATTGACGAAAATTATAAAATAATGTAAATCTGTAATTGTTCAATAGTGGACGTAGTATTAAATGAAATTATTCTACCGTATCACGTTACCACAATGTCAGAAAAGTGGTGACCGTGACACCGAATCAGTGACAGTTAGATATTGCAAAGATTTCGATTATTGCTAATCGTTAATAATTTCATCAATTCAAACTTTTTTGAGGTAGTTTAATAGCTGGTACAATTGTATAAATAATTAGCAGTAGATATGTTTAACTTGCTTTTTTATCAAACGTCTGTTACATGTTATTAATCAGGTGTACTTTTTTTATTGAACGCTGGTAATACCTAGTGCAGGGGATCAACGCAAATTATGTGTAATTTTCCATTATCAGCTCACCACATACAATAGACAGGAAAATCTTTATCCACCTACTATTAAACAACGAAAGATAATTTTTAAGTTATATAATTAATTACGTAAATTAATAATGACACTAAACACTTAGGACACTAAAATGTATCTAGACATTTTGTATGAAACAAGTAGTACCTATAATTTAATTTATCAGCATTAGGAACACATATTGTTTAACAAAGCGAATGCCAGTATTAGTATTATCATAAATCAATTCATTGAGTTTTATCAATAGACAAGTGAGTATCTGGACAGAGAGATACGATCGGAATGTTATCTAGTTACCTGTTAAAGTGGTCCCGTACGCAGTTCACGCAATCCTTACTACTTGAAACGTTGAAGTCTCTTCGTTTCACTAGTGTGATCACGTCCGTTACTCTATTACTACCGAGATTGACAATATCGATAAAAAATAGAGTCTATTGTATAAAAAAACAACAAACACAACGCACTCTTAAGTCACCAATGTCCCGCTAGGTTCACTTTTTTTCTTTGCAATTACACGAAATTTCAAAGAAAATTGTGTTTGTGATCGCGTGGTGGGAAAGACGACTGCGATCGTTGCGCCCTCGTATGGCACGACCTACCGCAGTCCGCGAGTTTGGAAGAGTGTGCGCCGCGCGCTTGGACTGCGCTTATAATACGGTAGATGCCCGTGGCCCCGCGCCATCTCGCCGCGCCGCCCACCGCGAAGCGCGTGAGAGCCTCCGCCCGCCCATTTCACGTCTCAAACTTTGTTTACAGGAAAGCTCACCTTGCTTTCGCCGAATACTTGAAATGGGTCTTTTTATCGCGCTATCAAAAGTTTTCTAAGAAGTCATTAGCTTCATACGTTTGTTGTAAATAACTGAAATTATCTTTTGTTAATCAGTCGGTGAGTTTTATTTAAAAATTCTACTGGTTTTTTTAAACCATTAGTTAAAAAAAACAGTACAGTTCTTAATATACATTTACCCATTCGTGTTCCCGGAATAAAAACACCCACAACAACTACCAAATTATTCATATTGTCAAGTAAGACATAAAAATATATGTTTCTTTATTCGATGATGTATATAAATATATTAAATTGTATTACATATTATAATTTAGCTCAATTGTGTGAAATCCCATTGCACAGTATTCAGAGAACATGGAAATCTTTCCGTTTTCCTCAGTTTGCATCGTTTATTTCCAAGAAAAGTATAATAACCAAATTAATATAATATTATGATATGGAAGTCTTCATAAATCATAATCTTTAAAGTTAATATTACTTATTCTAAGTACTCTATACCTTGAACTTACAAAGTGGTAATGTAAGTTTAATAGAAATCTTCATGTCAATTATATTAAGTTCATGTGTGTGAAAAATGTCACTGGATATTATCTATACTAATAATAAAGCTGAAGAGTTGGTTTGTATGCGCTAATCTCTAGTGTAACTGGTCCGATTCGAAAAAATATTTCACTAATAGGAAGCTACATTATCCCCGAAGGTTATAGGCTACTCTCTATCCCGGGAACGCGAGTGAAGCCGCGGAGAATAGCTAGTATAGGTATTATATGTAGTATAATTATCGGGTTCGAAATTAGAACCCACAATCTTCGTCACTGCATTCGACGCCGTGATTCGACGCTACTATATCGCTTAGATGTCATCGCCTTATACTAGGTGATTTTTAATCACCGTCCAAATTTTCAGGAATTGTTTTAGGTACTCATCATTACAAACAAGTTTTACAAAGGGACCAACACTGAAATGATAAGGACAATAATCCCTGAAAAATTTTGTTTTTATCAACTTTTTTTTTTTTTTATCAACTTTTGATACAATATTTACAATTATTTACAACAAATATACAAACTATATATAAAAAATTTCCTCGAGGCGGCCGCTGCTGCCAATCAACGGCAAGGTTTCCAGAAGGCTGCCAGCGTTCCCTCTTTGTATGATCTTTTGATTATATTGTAGATATTATATAAAGTGTTTTTGTACATAGTAATAGTGTTCTACAATAATTTTTGTTCTCGATACATAAGAATTACATTTACCTAGCTAGGTATACAGATGAACTTGGCCTTGCACTTCTCTGCCTCTCCATTATTACGTCTAATGTTACGTAACTGCAACATAAATAATAGTAAAGCAAAAACAATTTCTTAAAAATCTAGTTTGTCTTGGAATATTCTATAGGTAAACAATACGACTAACTACTTATATACATAGGTACTGGTTATACACATCATTATATTATTATACGTGAGTAAGGCGTAAATACTATGAATGATTCTTGGTATTTATTTGAAATAATTAGAAATAATAATTTATTATCCTATTTTAAAGGATTCCATTGCATTTATACAAAAGTAAGTAAAGGAAAATGTAGACGTCCAGCAGTGGACGTTTTTCGGCTGACATGATGATGATGATGATGATGAAGTAAAGGAAAATTAAGTATTAATTTTATTTTAGGTTTGTTTGTGGGATATCAACCACACAGTTAGTAGGATATGTAAATATAGGTATAGGTATATAATATAATAGCTGTCCCTCGCGGCCGCCGTTTTACCCACGTTTGCGGGATACCAATAGCACATATGGAAAGTGTAGCTTTCTATTAATGAAAAAAATCTTCTTATCCGACTGGTAGTTCCAGAGTTTAGCGTGTTCAAACAATTAAACTCTTCAGTGCCGTATCGTGCCTGGCGGGACCCCGTATACAAATATTAGGTTTCATCCCCATGATGCTTTATGGTGATGCGGAACTCCTCAAAATAATGTACCTATTTTATGCGAAGATATATGAATACTAAATCTATTGTCTAAAGTTACAGAAGTAAATTATGTTTTAATTGCATTCCAAAACAGTGGTCTACAAAAAGTAGAATCAATTGTAATGTAAAGCTGTTTATGATCATCAGCGCCTTAACTGAATCAGTGAGTTTTGTTTGACAAAGTTTTGAAACTTCGGAGAGATACATAAAAAAAATCCAAATAATCAGTTGTCAATCGGCAATAATAGTGGTTGGTATGTAGGTACCTACATGTATTGTTACCGGTGTGGTGGCATTATAGTGAGACACCTCACAACCTTAGCGGGACCTTTCCAACATCGATGACAAAGCCATTGTCTGCGATGACTAAAGCTTGAGGGTGGGTTCCCTCAGCTCTGCAGTGGAGGTAACAGTGGTGGCATGAAGTCACCACATTGCGAGTGAGGTCAAGGACGTTCATATTATGAGTCGGCTGCCCTTCGGCCACGTAACCGCCCCGACTATGCCGACGACGTTGCCTTAATAGCATGCCATGGTGCTACTTTGTATTTTATTGCCATGAGTAAGGACTTTTCTCCTTATTATAAAAATGTCTACCTGACATACTACATACAAAGGGTGATATTGAAGTCGTTGGAATTACTCGTACCTAGAGGTGGCAGTACTCGTAAGTTGGTTTCATAATAGAAATTGTTAATATTGATGAGCAATGACAATGACTTTAAAATCTTCCTGTTATAAGTGCTTATTCAAAAGAACCTACATGTCAATCTATTAAATTGGGTCGATTTACATCTATACATAGTTAGAAAAAATAGACTTTTATTGAAAATAGTAGGTTATATTTTTTCAATATCTTCGTTATTTTCAATTCAACGTTAGAAAAATACTGATTCTCAGAAAATACAATTTTTATAAGTAGCGATGATGGACCCCCAAATTCATGGGATGGTGACTCAGCGTACCCCAATTTGATTAAGTAAAATATTTTCTTAAAAAACTAGTAGCGTTAATTTTTTTTGATTGAATGTAATCAATCAACGACAAGTCTTTCGTATCAGAAAAAAAACATTTGATATCGAAAATGGAATTCCCATTGTCAAATGCTTTGTTATCGTAGTCACAGATTAAACCCCTGACAGATACTTCACTCTCTAGAGCGAAGCGAGCAATTCTTACCTCAATCACCATACAGATAAAGTTCATAATAGCTTCACTCGCTACCTCGAATATGGAACGTTATATCCTACGTGGGCTACCTAGCACAGCACTAGCCTCCACCCTTCCGAAGTACGTACCTTCGTGTCAAAATTATTGTCTTCACATATTTTAAGTAGATATTTCAATAAAGATGCCTATATAAATCCCTCCTACTTATGTTGGCAATTTGCGAACTAATACCTAACTAGGTAAGTAAAAGTATCTTTTTGTCAATTCTAGAAAGAAAATGTTAATTTTGGTTCAAATAGTAACAAAAGAAAATATTATCGAAATATTAACACATTTAATTACTTTACTAGTTGCTAATGCTAGTGTATTAAGAAAAATATATTTGTTTGTTACCTTGACCATAGAATAATTAATATACTACCTTGACGAATCAACGGTTAAACCAATTGTGATGAGTTTTGGCAAGCAGATAGCTTATTGGCATATAGAAAACTATAGATTTGTCATTGAACTTTTTGAGGTAAAACTGGGCTTGTAATTAATGTATTAAGTACTTATGTAATGGGTTAATATCTGTCCAATAATTTTTGACTATAGACACACTAATTCACTGTTAATGCAAACCTCTATGAAGCAAAACACTAGGTAGCAGTGGCGGGTCCATACAAGCCGATTCCCATCGGCTTACCTTTTAGAAATCCCAGTACCACATTTACATAATTTCAAAGCCACTTTAATCATGCTTAAAATACACTGTAATTAAAAAAATATCGGTTTTTTTGAACGGCTTACCCTCGCCACTGCTAGGTAGGTATAGTTATTAATCAACTCAGATGCTATAAGTACTTATTTTTTCCTTTTAATGTCACGTGGGTGAAACTTCTACAGAAACAGTTCGTTCTTGAATCAATCAGCCAGCTAGTTATATAAATAGGCACAAACTAATTGTAAGAAAAATCTATCGCAGAAAAGCTGCAATTAGCTGTTTTGCCGGTAATAATTATTTAATCTGTTATTGTCATTTCATTAAAAGGCGCTAATTATAGAGTTCCTATATATTTTTTAATAACGAGTCGCGTGTCACATCTCTACGGATATCCTTCCATTTGATGGATTCCTTCACTAGTGCTTATCATTGTCGCATCGTAGCGGCCTTATACATCAATTTCTCGGTAGTGGATTAATATTTCTCTATCTAGCCAAGTCATTTATAACAGCCTTCGTTACAATGCCACCGATATATTTCTTGGCTAAGAGATTGACAACGCCATGTAGGTACTTACGATTATTTAAGTTCAAACGCACAGTTAGATATTTGAGATCATTGACTGCGACATTTTAACTGTAGAAATTCTGTAAGTATACTGGCACTGACATTATTTGAAAACTGATTAACTTTAATTAATCAGTTTTCAAATAATATTTTACTTAGGTCGTACACAAATATAGTAGTAGGGGACCTCTCCTCGGCCCCTGTTTCATCTTACCTCGGTATGAGGGGAGTTGAAACAATTTTCACATTTTATTTCATACACCAAATACACAGAATATATAGACAGAAATCGTATGATATTAGTACCAAACGATAGGTCATTCCTTACACTTGTGAATGCCTAACATAAAGAAATTGTAAGCGTTAAATATTGTGGTGAAAAATTGACTTAACCGTAACAAGTCAACTTGTTTCAACTCCCCTCATACCGAGGTAAGATGAAACAGGGGCCGAGGAGAGTTGAATCATATGATTTTTGAGAAGTATTAAGGGCTGTAAAATAAATATGATGATACAATTTATATACCTTATTTAGTAAAAATAAACTTTTCAAATGCGAAACAAACTTTTTTATTAATATTTGTACTGATATATCAAGGTTTAATACAAATAATCTACTCCTATAGTAGTTAGCGACTCGCCATGCCTCTGTCAGTCTTTCTTTTATAATCAGTAATCATTCTAAAACAAAATAAACAAATTCAATCAATAAAAAAATATATTTTTTTTGCCCGTTATTTATTGACTGCTGTCTGATACAAAATTGAAAACGAGGAGAGTTGAAACATCCTGTTTCAAATCTCCTCAGTATGAAAAATCCTCCCAATTTTTATTTAATCCACAATCAATAAGCAAATACACAGAAATCAATTGTACCAAACATAAATAATAAATCTTTAGTTAATGAGCTTTTAAAACATACGTAATTTAAACCTAAATACAAAACCCTTATCTAAATATAGGCATCGTAAAAAAACGTTATAAACTTACTTTTCACGATTTTTGTCACATGGAACGCAGAACTCCTCAATAGGGCAACTTACGCCACCGACACGAACTCACACGTTAGCGGGTGGAGGGAAGTGATTGAAAAACGACGTTGCCAACTAACTGACGGTTTTAAGTTCCGAGAAATCGGTACTGTTTCAAATCACCTTTGTTTCAAATCCCCTCGGTCTCCCCTAGTCACATTGACTTATATTCTACCGATATATATCGATGAGTAAGAAGGATTGCAAACTTTTGAAAGTTTTGTCTCATATGAAAATACTAAGTAAGTAGTATAGCTTAGATTGTTTTTATTATCATATCCCACTTTTTTACGTTATTAGCACTTAAGTACGTAATATTATTATACCGAAAATGAGTTTGCTTGTTACCTTATGAAATTTCAAGGGCACAACTAATCCTAATGTAGTTTAACACGCAGGTATAGCTAATAGCAAGGAGAAAAATATGCAACTTCATAGTACGGGAACCTGGGTAACGCTGCAGGGAATAAGCTGTTATTTTAATAAATGTCTGTATTTTCATAAATTGCTTTACCTATATGCGGTACTTAATAGAGTGTGATATGCAATTAAACCTATTGTTAAAAATAAAATAAATCGATATCTTGAACTAAAAGACAACATTTTCTAAACATTACTTTTCCAGTAATAGACATAATCAAATCACGATTTGCTGTTGGACATTTAACCTTCAGTTGAATAAATATAAGATAATTATAAATAGGTTCAGCAATAGCAACAGCTTCGCAATTCTGTCCTCACCGATTTCGATTAAATTAAAACACTAAAGCGGACGGAACTGATGCGATTCACCCAAACGGTGTTCAATCGGACGTTAACAAGTAGCTGCTAACCTTTCCACCTCGAAATCAATGCAACTGTCAGTGAACTTTATAAGAATCTTAGTTCTTACATTATTCATTCGTTGTTGGTCGATGTAGTTTACAAACTATTATGTACAACATAAACATGTAGAGTGGTGAGCATTCCACTCCACGGAGGGCTTTACGGATTTTCGAGAAATTTTTCTTATCTTCTAATCCAGTGCCTACTCACATACCTACACAAAGCGCCAACACGTCACTGCGTAGGCGTATTTTAAGCGTTAAGATCAACAGGAAATCTTGTTGTTTTACTCATATTATTATAAAAATAACCGTTTGTGACGTGAAATCAAACAGTGATAATTCCTAACGTACATGGAAACAACATTTTAAAATGAGGACAAAAAATATTTAAAATGTTATTCTTTAAACGTATTACATAAAATTTTACAATTTCTTAAAAAAACATGTAACACAATAAGAGCTCCCAATACAATGCATACAAAGGGTCTGTGCGACGAACGCATTGTGACGATCAACTGTCAGGCGAAAACAAAAAATGTTACCAAATTCCTGCACGATTCGAGGTTTTTCAACTCTGATGCAGCCACCGCCCCCCGTTGACGCCATCAAGGCGATTGAGCGTCCGCTTGACATTACAGTATAATAATCTCTATGTTCTTTTATACTCTTATTTTGCATTAAATAAAATAATAGCCAAATAAATAAAATAGATTCGAAAAATACAACCTCCAAAACAGGAATTCCCAAAGAGATTCGATATAAACGAAAACTGATTTTGGGGATCGTCGAACACACCTACCTACTTAAGTATTATTATTAATAATTATTATTAATTACACTGAATATTTACAAAATTTCAAGTCTACTTATTTTATTAAATTTTGATGAGAATGTCAAGTTGGATAAGTGAGTAATCAATTACCCAAATAGTTTGGGAATCCTTACTCTAAAGGTTTTTGTTTCTATGAAAAACTACGATTTGATACGATATAAGTAAAAAATAAAATAGAACCTGCCTTTTTTTAAACGGTTTTTTTATTTACTACATACTGTTTGATTGGAACAAATATTCTTGTATTAGGTGTATTAAACGTCAGGGTAACGTTTTGTAGTAGCATTTTGCTATTCGCTCATAAACCGAACAATTGTAGTAAAGCAGCGACGAGCGACAATTCCAATTCAAATCCGACGTGTGCCGTGAATGCTTGAAGCAATACGATGCTTTATGGTTTGAAAAATATTTTAAATTATTATAATATAGAACATAAATCCAATGAACTATAAAATAAATCGCATAAAACGTTTAAAAATATATATCGTAAGTAGATAGTAATTCTCATAATAAAATTTATGTTTAAAATATTCCTTTAAATTTGAAAGGTCTGTAAGAGACTGTGTAACACGGATTACCTATAATCTTATTATTGACTTAAAACAAGGGTAGGTATATTTCCATCCAATCAATCAAACACTTTACGATGTAGGTACTTAATTATTCAGTTAAACTGTTTACAAATCTCTTGAGCGGCACATTTTTTCCGTAACCACGTGGTAGTCTATAGGTAAACTATGTACGCATCCCTATGCACGGCTGCACTGCACACTACCTGCACAGTTAATTCTATGAGGTTTTTGAAAGTGTATAACAGAAACACAGATTGTTTGACCTCGAAACATTCACAATGGGATTTAGTATCGTTGTTTTCAGCGTTGTTTTGCTTCTGAAACAAAGGAGTCCGTACTTATGTACACACTTACCTACGCTTAAAGCTATAACTGTTAATTTTGTAACAGTTGAGTTACATAAAGCTGTGAATAAGTGTGTCCTGTCCAGGCCACTCGGTGATTCAGATGGAGCCGTTAGCAAGATTTAGCACATGTTAATAGGTAGGTACCTACAATTCATATCAATCAAACCAATCATGTCTGTTAAATACAAAGACTATCATCTCAGATGGTCCCATTATTTTTTGAAAGATTATTGCTTCACCGGAATAATTTTATTACGATGGCATTAACTGAATTGTAACTTTAATAAATACGTTAGTTTCCTCAAAAATTCCCGTCAGTAATTTTTAAATACATAAGACCAAAGATCACTTCAGAACATTCGTGTCATCCAAACACATGTACATGATTCATCCACCCATCATCCCAAATGCATGTAGCATGATCTCAAAAACCCTAAGAAAAAAATATTCTCCTAGCTAGATAATTTAACTTATTTACAATATAGAGTAGTGTCCCGGAGTTGGGTAAAGCCCAATTAATAACGCAATTTCAAAACATATGACACTGAGTCATAGCAATAAATTTATAATAATTTATTTAGGCGAGGGCCCAATTTGAGCAGATTGCGTCCATTATCCTATAGTCCGAAAAAAATTCGTTGTGCTACACGTACCTACGAGTGTGTCACTTATCTTCGTTGATGATAATACGTAATGATGTTGATACCTAGGCTAATGAGATGAATATTAAGGGGGAACGTACGGTTTGAGCGCGAAATTCAAATTTTATCACGTTTTTTTCATATTGCAGCTCAGTTATAGGTCGTAAGTTATCAACATGTTATTTGCGACAAGAATAGTAGTATATTTACTGATTAATAACAAAACAAATCATCAATATATTCCTCCAAGGTATATTAGTAACATTTTCATGAAATAGTCGTATATGTCAGTAATATACCTTGCAGGAATATGTTGATGATTTCTTTTGTTATTAATCAGTAAATGTTAATTAGTTACTTAATGTTATTAACACGCCCCTTTCCGCTTCTTCTTCACATCACACGTCAATAAAAGGCGGCAATTCGTATTCCGAAATTGCAAGAACGCAGTCACAGAGTACTGTTTATGTGACGCAACTCTCAACTGGATATGCCAGCGACTAATTAAAATTGTATTGTATTTAAATACTTAAACTGAGACTCAGTATATTTTTTTTTTTTTAAAATCAATAATATCACTTCAATGGCAGTTCTTTGAATAAGTTAAACAGGCAGGTAGGTACCTACGGCCAATACAAACAAATATTAAAGGTATGTTTTTGTAAAACCTGTCTATCAGGTTTTTAATACTTTGATACCCACTTTGAATAGACTTGTGATTGATCAAAATCTTATCTTAGGTGATGTGGTCTTAGGTGGTTAGCTCACAAATCCTAGAAGGGAACTGGCTCTCAAGTGTATCTGCTGGAAGACACCGCCACTTAAGGTATTCGTTACTTAAGTACTAGGTAAGTACCCACAAAAAGTACCTAATTGCTAATATTAATATTATCCTGGGACATTCCTCACACACGATTACCGGATCCCAAACGAAGCATGACTTTTACTATGGAATCCGATAACTGAAATACCTATAATTTTTTTTTTGTTGTTGTAAATATCTACTTAGGTATAGGAACCTATGGATATTTATGCTATGATTATTCGCTATACTCTAGATTAGCCCATAGTCAAAAGATAGTCAGGACGATGACACCCACATAGATTTAGAAAAAATATTTTCTGGAGTGTTTTAGCCTACATAACATTTTTTATAAATTTGAGCTTGAGATAACAATTCATGTCATAATTTGAATAAATACTAGACAATCAAAGAAAATGGGTTTGAGTTATCTGGGATACAAGAGTTGTGGTTAGCATTAGCAAGAAGCTGTCGATGACGGAAGCGTGCTAGCGACCCAGATATCTCACCCACATTGGGCACACACAGACACTAGACAATATTCGACTAACGTGGTTTGCTCGTGCGTCAATACAAAAGAAAAAAAAGTGAATGATTCAGAACAAAATGAACTCATGAATCATGCATTCAACCCAATAAATGACAATTAGTATTAACCATGTATGTACTCAATATTCATAAAGGTTAGGGATTCAATTTGTTAAACCTATACCTATGATTAATGGATAAATTATAATTAAAATAATTTATACGCAATAATTACAACCTGTTTATAGCAATGTAGGTAGGTATGTATCATACGTAGCTTCTACAATATTATTCAAAATGCGTATTCTAATAATTACTTACCTAATTTCCTTGAGTAAGAATACCACAAAAATCCAATTTGTCATCATATTTTCCTTAGGTATAGGTACATTCTACAATATAATAAGGACTCTTATAAAATGATAATTACCTTTACACACAATATTGACAAACGTGTTATTTTGATTAGCTTCTGACCGAGGAATTTATTAGTGATGACGCATCATTTTAAAACCATAAGTTGATTATTTATTAAAAGATGCGCTGGCAGAACAAAGCTTGGGGACCTTCATATGTCGCCAAGGGCATGTACTTAGGTACCTACATGTGGTGCCTGGACATTATAATAATTAATGTCGTTTCCGGAACTTACAACCGGCAGCCGGAACATTATTACAATGGTAATGATTAGGTAAAACATTGTAGGTACTTACAGCTATTTTTTCTCAGTGACTACTATTAAAATATATCCCTAATTAAAATTTATAGTATTAATATTTTAATTAGGGATATATTTTATCCCTAGACTTGGATCTAAATGTCACCTTATACATGCTCATTATTAATTACTAGATTCCGCCCCGCAGTTTTATCCGCGTTCCCGAGGGATCTTATATTAAAATAAATATCCTGGGACATTTTTTCACACACGGTTATCTGATCCCAAACTAAGCAGAGCTTGTACTATGGAAACCAGATAACTGATACATATAATGTATTCCTGGACAAAAAGTATCCTATGTGTTAATTTAGGTTATAAACTATCTGTGTCCCAAATTTCATCCAAATCCGTTCAGTAGTTTTTGCGTGAAAGAGTAACAAATATCCACCCATACATCCATATTCACAAATATTCGCATTTATAATATTAGTAGGATTTAAGCAACATATTATATAAATAAAGTTTGATATAATGTATGCAAATATGCATAATAAATGTGCCTAAAAAATGGTAAAATAGTTACACTATAGTATATATGGGCAACATTTTTGATACAGTTCATTTTTTATACTAATCAGTAAGGTAATCTATCGAAATATATAGCGAAAATTTGCATCATTACTAGATCGTACATAAAATATGCAATTACCTCTTAGAATTGGGTAGGTAAATATGCAATTTCATATGCAAATGCATATAATCCGATTACAGACTCTAAAATTATATCACTATCATAGGTAGATATTTTTTAATAAAAGTTAGGTTATTACAGTAAAATCGAAATTAAGTAGGTAGCTTATGATTTGTCTATTAGTAATAAACCAAGTCCCCAAGCACCTATCGGCGTGTTCCGGCTGCTGCACTTGAGAGCAAGTTCATTGTATGCTTCGTGTGCTTACCACCATCAGCCACTTACTATGGTATGGTGTGATCGTCAAATCCATGCTTATACCTACATAATAAAACAAAATACTGTTGATCCCATTATAAAAGTTGTTCAAAATTACGAACCCAACATATATTTCTAAAAGATGCTATATCAATGCATAAAGTGGATGCTTTGTATACTCGTATTTTACGTAATTTCCATATGAAAATACACAGGTGCAACATAAGGCTAAGATGAGAAATTCCAATAGGCTTATATCACATGCCTATTATAAGCATATGTAATCAGAAAACACCATCTATTTACCATAGCTGGACAGCAGCCAGGACAAGGATATAATAGGCACAAATCCAGCGCTTCCTAGTACACTGACAGCATTACCTTCTTATGTTTACAGAATACCTAGTGCCTTAGTACTGTCGAAATGTATCACCAAGCCACATGTCGCATTATACGTACACTCGCATTATTGCACTATTCCACGAAACAACGGAGGCAATGAACTAAGATGCTGAGACTAAACAAATTCCAAAGTTCATAAGGAAAATAGAACAATGTTCGCAACATCACAACAATTAACCAGGTGAGTTCCTACAAAATCTTTATAATGCTATTTGGCATACTAATGCGTACGGAATAAAAATAACATGTTATGACTATAACGCACTTAAAATTCATGGAAGCTGGTCGTGATGGTCAGGTGTGGAGATGTAAGTAGGTATAACGTAGAAGGAAATGACAGAATTCGGCAGTAGTACAAACGCGTACGTAAAAAAAAGACTCCACGATGTACATTGACACATTTTACCACTCGATAAATTGTACATTCATCGCTTTGTCAAAGTACTTTTGTACTGACTTTTCTTCGCTAGGTAATTTTTTCGATGTGATTGGTTGGCATGGCAGAGCGAGGTCGTTCGGACAAGTAGAACGTGTAACTTTGTCCGCAGCATCTCGGATATCGCGAGCTAATTCCGTGCGCTCGCATGGAATCGTTAATCAATAACAGATAGCATAGTTACCCCATCAGTATTCCGGCAGCACTTGCGTCCAGCACACTGGCAAATCGCTAAAAATACAAGGTGGACAAGGGCACCTCATGGCCGACATAGCCTTACCTGAATCACATAAAATGCTTGTTATATTCAAATGTTTACTTCCTGGAGGAATTATTTTTGGAAAATTAAGATATATTGCCACTGTTAATGGTTATACGATTACAAATGAGAATAAGATGCTAAAACTACTATAGTTTGACTCATCATTATTTACAGAACGAATAATGTAATATTAAGAATTTACAAAGACTCTGACTAAAATGGAGCATGTGACGACGTCGGTGAATTCTAAGTAGGAAATAAAATTCAAGCCAGAATCTGAAAACTTGCATTTATTATTTGAATACATAGAAAATGGCTTCACTGTCTAGTTTCTACACATCACATCATACAGTTAGGCACCATATCTTTTCATTTAGGAAGACATAGCTTAGCACATAATTTCCAAAGCACGTTATAAATAAAACGAAATTGCATTATGCGAAAAAGATATTTGGATTTTTTAAGAATACTCTGACTCTGTTAGTTATCTAAATATATCTAGGTATAATATTTTAAAACTTATTTATTTTTGTTCTACACATTTAACAGGTTGACCTTAAAAAATGTATAAGTACATTGGCATAGTTTGGCAATTTTATTTAAAACTCTACTTAGTCAACTTAAGTAATAAATATATCAGTGTCTTTTAGAATACATACTATATAAAATAAAACTCCTTTTTTCGGTCAAATTTTAAACAAAATAATGAGGTTAAGCAAAACGAAGCAGCAATTGGAAGGCCACAGATGAGTTCTGAGAATTGTGATCACGTACCGTAAAATGGGAAGTGAGATGGACCAATGACCTGCGAAACTAAAAAGTGGGGAACGCTTAAGACTGTTGTGGACATATTATGTGGAGATATTGAGATTACCAAGTAAAAGGCTACTGTTCTGTTAGATAAAAACCAACATATAGAAATGTATCGGAATATTAATTTTGATAAAGCCAAGACAACTTCTACGGTATCTTATTTAAAACGATGTACCTATTTGGCAGGAGTTCACTTCATCCTTGGCAGCTAACATTACCAAAGCCAGGTATGTGAATAAAGCCTCTTTGAAATACATCTAAGTCAGAGTTATCGCGTATACGCTCTGCGAGAGCCTTCTCCTGGGCGAGTGGGTGCCACGCGCCGAGCGTGCAGGCGGGGTCGTCGCGCGCCGCGTGGTAGTGGCAGCGCCGAGTCGCTCGAGCTGATGGCACATACTCGAATACACGAACGCGCGTGCATCTGTGCAGTGCGAACCATACACCTTTGGGAAATTAACATTCGACTTAGTGTCAAATTCAAAGTTCTACAGTTAGCCACTAATTAAATACATAGCTTTCCCCGGAGTTTCACAGACGTTCTAATGTATAAAGTAGCCTACGTAGGGATATAGGGGTATAGTTATCTACGTGCTACATAATTAAGGTTTAGTTGTGAAAAGTAACAAACAGATATACAAACAGTTGATAGATGCACGGTGGTAGGGTACTTTGTAGTACCCGCCTGGCTGGCTACTACCCTCAAGTTGAAAATCTGTCGCCAAGCACCTTTCGGTGTGTTCCGACAGCTGCACTTGAGAGCCAGTTCCTTTCTAGGCTTTGTGTGCTTACCATCATCGGCCACATCATCACTGACTACGGTGAGATTGTGGTCAAACACAGGCCTATAAATAGTTAAAAAAACAGAATTAGGTAATTTCGCATTTACTTACCTATATCAAAATCCAACTTACATGAACCCACGAATCACCGAGAAATCTTGTTATGATTATTAACATACCTATAAAACCAGATGAAGGAGGGTTTCTTCGAAGTCGATACGGGGATGAATCCTGAAGGACCGCCCACAGACCCCACAGCACTTGAGGATTTAATAAATGGATGTCGGCATCTCTTCTTTTCTCTAACAACCTATTGATGATGAATAAGTATTAAACAGTTTAAAATTAGATAAATATGAATAATATAAATATATAGGTATCATTTTATTCAGCACATTACTCACATTTTATAAACGGGGAATAATGGGTAATCTGGATGTTGATACCACTCTTCTAAAGTTGAAGAATAGTTTGCAGGATCCCATATTAGAACAGATACTCCTTTAAAGAGAGGATCCTCCAAGAATTTGAACTCCGGTTTACTAACAACCTAAAAATAAAAAGTTTTTAAAATTTATTTCATTCTCCTCTTTAACCAAATACCTACGAGAACTACTTATAGGCAATTAGGCAGCAAACCTGAGAATTAAGGACACGTATCGTCGTTTTAGAGCCGACGTCTTCTGTGTAGTTCTCGGTAGGAGCGTTATTGAACCTCAGGACCATATCGTGAGAATCTGTAAAAAACCATCTCATTGAAATATACCTATAGAATTTTAAAACGTGGATTTTAAATGGGCATCACCAAGGAATGATTCGTAAAAGTAGGTACTTTGTCGTAAGTAATTGTTTAAACAATACCAATAGGTACAGAATACACGTACCTAACGTGCTCCAGTGCGTAAGTAATGGTCGCCAGATCTCATCAGGAAGGGAAAGAGCTCGTAGCGTGTGAGTGCTAATTCGGGTGTTACAAGCTTGTCAATTTATTTATTTAGCTGGGCGGAAAGCTAGTTAGCTGATTTTGTAATAATGACAAAAAAACAATTCACATTTCCATCCTCTCTCATTTTGAAATGTAAATACCTGAGTAAATATTTGTATTGGCATAAATAGGCACTACCTACACGAATCTTAATACCTTAGACGTAATCCAATAAATCCAACCAACCGAAAATATCAAGCCGAATGATTGTCATAATTGTTATAATTTTACACAAGGTCCCGCGATTCACTCTCAAAAATCGATCAATACAATACCTTCCTACTAAACGATTGCATTTAATTTTATAACAATGGCTGACCTTGTAAATGTTTAGTTTCCGCTCCATTTCAGGAATTGTGTAAATATTCCGTTTCTGAGAGAGTTAAGTGAAATCGCTAATATTAATTTCCCAAAATATAGATGTAATTGTATATAATAAAGAGTAATCTTTTAAAATTATTAAACTGAGTTGTTATAAATTACTTTGCTATGGCTAATAAATAACAGATAGATGCAAAAAAAGAAGCTAAGTGAGAAATAGGTAATTATCAATGTATGACAACACTGTTAATGAGCGGATAGTATTTAGTGATTTTAGTTATCAATCATAAGTACTCATATAATTTCTATAATTAACTGGAATTGTGGACGGCTAATCTTCCGCACGCCGCCGCGACGCCACACATGTAAGAAAGCGGAACAATAGGAATAAACAACATGATTAACCATAAAATACTTGATAATTATACCTGTTTTTATCCATTATTGATTAAATATTCACTTTTTTTCAGATGAATATCATAAAACATTGAGATTGGGTAGGTATACCATTTACCTACTAGACTATGGATGTCCGTCCATTGCAGAACACAAGTCCATCACCATCATCGAATTAAAGCCCGATTAGCCCAGGCAAATTGAACCCCCCATGACATTAAGGCGATGCTATACGTGAAATGATGATTCTAAAATGCGTTTTTCTCTGTATTCTTTGTTCCAAGAGATTTGGAAAAAATATATGTTAAACTAGAGAATATGTGACGGGGAATAGTATTTTTTTAAAATTGCGTTTTTCATTAGTAACGTCAGAAAAAAATCGTAAATATGCCCCTTTTTAAAACTAAGAATGCATTATTTTCTTATTTGGGTCATCCAAATAACTTCAAAAATATTAACATACATTCTGAATCCATTAGAAAGGGAATAGTTTTCTTACTTTTTTTAAAAGGCTTAGTTTCTTTTTAAATAACATAAAACAATATTGCTTACTAAAATTACGTCTCTCCTGTCTCCGTCAGTTTAGTAAGGGACAGAGACATACGCAGATAGCCTCCTCTTAAAACGTTTCGATAGCCAGAACTTCTACGAAAACGAGGTGATTAGATCCATCCAATGCGATTCGTTTTATAAAACTCAAAGCTCACTTATTCAGTTTAGGCCCTAATAAACCACTTATGAATGTCGATATAGTTACAATTATTACAATATACTTTAGTCTATGTGACCATTGCACTTCCTTAATACGTATTCGTTAAGCCATGTATGTCATCTTGGCCGTTTATCCGGTGCCTGCCGACTAAACAGATAGCGACAACACCTATTTTACGCCAGCCCTATGCGCCTTAGGATTGAGAAGATAAAAGAAACATATGTGAATTTTAAAAAGGAAATAAGTTTGGAAAAACTTAAAAGTATGATTATTTTTAACAACGTCAGCAGGAAAAGTTAACACACGAGCAAAAGAAAATTCCGAGGCGTTTCAATTTAATGGAAAATAAAACTGTTCAATAATGTATGTGGCTACATTAACGCTCGGCGTGAAGGCTCCACTTGTTCTATTGTTTATGGCGAAGTGCTGCAAGTTACGACATCGCTCTTCATTTTGCTCATAATATTAAACTGATTTATTATACCTAGGTAGGTACTTAACAACAATTACCACGTTAATAGGGTGTCAACTATAAACAATAGATAATTGATAACATTCTCTACGATACAAAATAGTGATATCCTTTATTTGATTTTCGACCTAAAGGAGTAGAAAACTCATTATCACCTTTAACTACCTACCCACCTAATTAAATCACTTCTTCTAATTCCTAATCGGTGAGATCTAATTTGAATATCATATTCATACATGGTGAAAACGAAAAAGTATATTTTATTATTATTTTTATGACCACAAACTTTAATGGCCAATCAATGTAAAGCCTGAGGAAATATACAATAAGTTTATATTTATCTGAACAGCACTCATATTTGTATCATAATGTTATTGTAATCTTCTCGTCGTTGTCTTCGTATTGTGGTAGGCGGGCAGAAGTGCACAATGGTAAGTATGGTACCCAGCATGAATTATGCAGACCCTTTACATGCGTGGGTTGATGACACCGCGGTGGCTTCGCTTGCACTGTAAACAATGCCGTGCTCTGGCTACACAACTTATCTTCCAATTAGCACCAGATACCTATATGTATATTGGGTGCAAACAACCAGATGTCATCATTTTGAAAACCTTTCTTGTGATAATCATAGGACTGACACTGAATTAGATAAAATAAAGCTACGGTAACCGCTTACCATCAGGCGGGCCGTATCTTTGTTTACCGACTTCGTTGTAGAAATAAAAAAACAATATTATACTATTTATCAAGTAGGATTGATCTAGTATGAAAAAATGTTATGTTAAAGGAACTTTTATGTACTTACAAGAATGTTCCCTAAACTGTTTTGTTGGGCAAATAAAATATTTTATGTTTTAATTCATCTATGAGCGAGAAATTATATCTTTGATATACGTATACCTTTTATAATACATAAGGAAATAGGTACACCAACCTTCATAAAACAGTTTGAAGATGATGTTGTAATTTGTATTTTTTACAACGTGCGCTTTCTCATGTCATTTCCTTGGAATAACTTTAGCAAAGCAGTTTCTTAAGAACATAAGAGCATAAACATCACTTTTCGGAAGAACTTTAATGAAAGACAAGTTTTGATATCAACATAACGCTGTATAAATGTTACCTACCAATGTGCAATTGCAAGGATCACTTCACTTTGTTTTCCCTTCTTTTTCGCGTAAAACATTAAGTCAGTAAGTATTGCACGAATAAGTACTGAGCATCTCACAATGCTGCTGTGCATTCACACAACACGTTTTTAAAGATACCTCACACCTAAAGAAAAAATCTATACAAACTTTAGTCGTATATACCTACGTATTACATAGGTATTTAGTAGGTATACACTGGATGCTTTAGGATCTCGAATTTTTTAAGGATTATTGTACCTACACATCATTATGAACAACTTTTACTATGGGAACAACCCTGAAATCACGAAAAAAAAAAAAACTTTTCATAAATTTTGACCGATCAAGATAGATGTTTTGTATGAAAAGTTTAGGGGTGATTTACAGATGGAAAAAGTCATCCAGTATACCACCTACCTCTATCATGATTTTTTGTAGGTCTTTTTAAGACATTATTTTGTATAGATATCTATCTCTTGCGGCTTATTTTAATAACCAGTAGGTACATTCGTTTATGATCTTGTAGTGAGTTTTGTGAATTCCATTGTTGCATTTCTATCACTATACAGGAAACTAACTTAGCATAATATAAGTAAGTACCTATATGAATAAACAATAAGTAAAAGATGTCCTTACACGTGTACCCATCCTCAGTCGGAAGTGTGTGTCATGTCTGCTCCACGTCTGGGCTATAAAGTTATCAGCAGTTTTCGAGAAAGGACAAAGACATGGATTGTGGTTATAGAGTGACTAACGCAATACAATAAAATAATAATATGATTTGTTAAAAATATGAATCATCCACTAGTATCACCTTTAAAGCAAAGGTAAGAATGTTGAGTTTGTCAAATACTAGATGTTCAGTCATCCTAAAAATAATGATATAATATAATTACTTAGTTGCCTAGAAACTTTATCAATCATATTCAGCGACCAAAATCTCTGTCACTAACTGCGCCGGATTCTTATATATTTTATGTTAATAGTTAAACGATAGGACTTTTATATAGGCTATTAGCATAGTTTAAATAAGTCGGGATTTTCCGGTGCGAACGCGCAGGTTTTACAGAAAAGCTGCGCAGGCGCCGGCGCCATAACATTTATCGCCTACAAACCAAATCAGCATATCAAGCCGTCGAGTATTTGTTTGAACAAACTCAGATAACATTGCACGTGAATAAATCAAAGGTATCAAACGTCGCGTGCATATCTACAACCTTTACCTACAATAACTCCATCAATTAATTAATAATAGGTAGGTGTAGGTACCTATAAGTGGCGAAGGGTCCATACAAGCCGATTCCCATCGGCTTACCTTTTAGAAATCCCAGTGCCACATTTTCATAATTTCAAAGCCACTTTTATCATGCTTAAAATACACTATAATTATAAGATTATCGGTACTATCGAACGGTTTACCCTCGCCATAATTTCACCCCTCGCCACTGGTATCTATAGGTATTGTCACATGGTGTTTACATTGTCATTGTTCACTCTACGTTTTCGAAGATAAATGCCATATAAATATAAGACATGCTGAGCTTTACAATATTCTTTAAGTATTATCCTGAAAACACATCTAAACGTGATGACTGTATGATTCATTACTTAATACCTGCATCTATTTAGTACCTTTACCTATACAAGGTAACTAAATGAGTAGTACTAATACTAATTTTATGTTATAGTACTACTACTACTGTTAACGCTCAGTTCAGGGTTATAAGGTATCTAATTATGGTGCATGTAGTTACAGATACCACTTCTGGATTATCTATGTATGACTCATCATCTAAGTGCATTAAACAACTCACGCAAACAAAAAAAAAGGTTTTATAAGTGGAAAAGTTCATGAATAACATTATTCTACGAAACATGTACAGGAATTACACGACAATAGTTTTGTCTTTTCCACTGCCAACTTACATTTAGGTAAATTCAAGTGGTAAGAAAGAACTGAGTAATCAGTGAAGCCCCAGGGACAACAATAATTCATGTAATTCGCATACGATTTGGGCCGGTTCGGCGAAGAAGGCGGCTCGTGCATGTCAATGCGTTTACAAAGCAAAGATCCGATGCGATAACTGGCACAATACACGGTCGATCACCTACCATCGTCTACCACCCGTAATGCAATTCCACCATATTATTGTAAGTCATAGTTACAAACACACGCCTATTTTACTTACCATTGGAATAGACTTTAATAATGAAATGGAATCATTTTTCTTTATAGCACACATGCCCAGGGTATCAATCACGTGTTACCGACTCTTCCTCATTGACAAGAAAGAAGAGTGAAATATGATTCAACTGTAACTACAAATAAATTCAAATTACCTATAAAACCTCCTAATCTTGATCCCAGTAGCGCACCTGCACTCGTAACAACAGCGCAAGTGTTGAACAATCGTCCTTGGAGCACAGGAGCTCGCGGTATACGGAATCCGAGTCGTGCAAATGGTTCATCTTTTGCAGTCACTGTCCTTACTTTCACGCGCTTCAACGCACACATGATATCTTTCTTTGAACCCTCCTTTCGGTTACTGCCATCATATCTCACATCGTAAGTATTCTGTGAATCCAACCCCGACCGGAACACCTTGCTGTCCCCCATTAAAACTCGATGAAACTCCTTCAGCAACAACTCCTTGAATTCTGTTGTTCGCGCTTCACAATCTGAAGTCATCATATCATCACAAAGGTACTTATCACTATCGAACTCCAATATAGGTTGGTGTATATTAGGGAATCTCGGACTGCCGTGACTTTTCCGAACTATGTTAGTGGACGGATGAGCTTGAAACCCGATAGATTTGCTGGACGTTTGTGTTAGCACATTGCTGCTCCAAAAAGCGCCGATAGCTGATCTACGATTCTTTCCAGCGTTATCTATTGGCGACGTAGAATTCTTCGCTGTTTTGTAATTATATTTGTTAGAATTGAACGTGTCTTGATAGTTCATAACCGAGCCACTAGTCTTTGGTGGGTTTCCTGGGGACTTATTAAATAACCTCTGCTTCTCTATATACATCCAATATTGCGACCAAATGAGGTATAAGTATCCGCACATACCGAAGCACAGTAAGTTGATGAAAACCCAAACAGACATCGCTGCTGCTTTCATTTTTAATCACAAACCGACTCACAATCCTATCACTTTTTTTGTAAAAGCAAGTACCTAACACATAAAAAGCGTTTAATTAGGGTATCGCACCATACAATTTGTTAGCTATGCATAAGATATTCGAAAAAGAACACCGTTTAATTTACTTCCTGGGAAATAAGCTAATTGTTTTCACGTAAATATAATAATATAAAAATCACAACCTTGAAATACAACAAAGCTTTTTAGCTAAATGTGGAAGCAAATGGCAGAGAGCAATCAGCTGATAAGGACTATATTACATTGCGCGTGCGTGAAATGAAAGTTGCTGCAAAAGCCGCAACGCCCTTTACATAGGTACTTCAATGGTATCTAACTAAAGCTCTCATTTGAAAATTTACTTGGAGTAATTAACTTTACTGATCATGAAATTATAAAAGGGAATAAAACAAGTAAAATAAATTTTGAACGCAAGGATTTATTTTAAAAAATAGATAGGTATACCTACCCACTTACTATGTAGGTAGTAAGATGCTGGTATTGATATAAAATATCTGATTTTCACAACCATGTTATGAAATATAAATGTACTTCGATTAATAGGTATTAGAAAACATTATATTGGTTCATTGTGTACTATGTACAAGATATGTTATAAAAAAGCTTAGGCTTAGGGTTGCCTATTGACGAATATGAAGATGTATATTATTCATAGTTACATGATTGGAGTGTTTGTCAGTAAATTCGGTTAAGATTTAACCGAAATATCTGTGAACCTATCACATAAAGATATCACGAAAAAACCGAAAACAAAGTGTGCGTTGGTGAGAGGAAGAAGGTCCGTAAACATTCCAGGCGGATAGTTTAAGACAAAATCTTAAATACTGTCAAGTACCTACCTACCTTTTCCGCCATTTCGCATGTAAGGATTTCACGTACGAACGATGTTTTTAAACTTCTTATCCTCGTTACCAAGAATTGCACAAAATTCGAAGTTTACTTGCATTCACATGTTAAAGCAAATACTGTGTTTAAAACACACAGTAGAATAATTATATTACCACTGTTAAGTGACATGTATCACCACAAATTAAGTCACTAAGGTTAAATATTGGACACTCTATACTTATAGAAAATCAGCACTTCTACTTTTTGTACATGTCTTTATCTACTACCTATTTTATTAGGATAAAATAATGATAAATAATTATTTAGTATATTCAGATTCTGCAGTGGGTACTACTTTTATTCGAGTTATACTTTTATTTAAATGTATGAATATATTTAAATATTTACACTAGTCATTAATTGAACATTATTTTAAACTTTAATTAAATAATTAGTATAGGTTACATGTCATTGTGTAAATAGCGGATCTAGTGTTAAATACAGAAGTCTAATCTTTCATCTATATTAATCGTATGTAGTGAGGGATCACTGTATTTCTTGTAGTCGTTTACATCAGTCGATCTTTACTCTGTGCCTAGCTAGAGTAGACACTATTTTATTATAAAATAAATAACGAATGTCAAAATGTAATATATCTACTTTTACCAAATAACATAATTTGCCATATAATATAAATAACTAAATATGTGGCCCTAATTCACAGGTCATATTTATTTATCTTCACTTTCATATCATGCTGGGTTGTGGAAATTGTAGATTGCATCTACAATTCGATTTGACTCTTTGAAGCTCGTTCCTCATCTAAAGGAGCAGATAATTAACTTATTTCAACGCGCGTTGTTCCAACGATTGTATGGCTGGGGCTCAGCAGTGGTGTCCAACCTTGTGAGCAGCGTCGAGTAGTGAAGGAGAGGAACTATCCCACCACCCAGCACCATGGCGCCGAAATAAGGCTTATGGATTAACCTGAAACAAAATATTTAATCAATTCTATAAATTCTAATAAATTCTGATGGTAATTTCAACTTTCAGTAGCAAAGAAATTGAAACAAGTTTAATTATAGTGCTTTCAACAATTGATAGGTACTTATCCAAATAACTATAATTGGATTGACATAACAGGGCTACTAAAGAATTAAATTGCGAACGGCGACGAATACCATGCCCTCGTATTTCGTATCTTACTCGTTAGATCATTAGCGTGCGAGGTGAGACATGATATTCAACGTCGTCCATGTTATACTGTTATTATAGTGTCGGTAGAGACTCACCACGGTAAAGATATGATGAACATTGAGTACGAAAATGACAGCACCAAATTAACCCAAACTCTGGTACATCGTCTAAAATTACTTGAAATCCACTGGCATTGAAGAACTGTAACAAAAAGACCATCTATAAAATCATAAATATATTTAAATTAACAAAGACAACTGATATTTGGGTAGCTTAATATTTAGGTACATTTCATTTTGTCAGACGCCATTTATAGGATTCTTCAGACAGGCCGACGCTCCAACAACACCTTACTAACGTCGAAGAGCTCTTTGCACGCCTTTTCGTAAGAACACCGCAGCGGGGATCGGCATGAAACAATCCACACCCTAATGGTCCCCAATAGTCACGTCCGACTGAATGGATGCGTGGATAACTGAGCTGAATCGAATATGAGGATCAGCTGCTTATCATCACGGTACGGTGGTGAAAGTTGACATTCAAAGTAAAACTATTTATTTAGTTTACGTCTAGCAGGTCACTAAGGCGAAAGCTACTTAAGTTACCGCCAGTTGGGTACAGCCTTCTATCGAATGAATTCATTGGAAATCTCCCTATATTACTGAGCCGGGAGAACATATTATATACATAGTAACAGATGTAACTTACACAGTGTTACCCAATCAGGGTGCAGAGTCATGGTGGATGCAAATACTTGCACAAAACCCAATAGTCTATACTTCCATGTGTGTGTATTGGCATCTCTTCTCTCCAGCTCGTGTAATTGTGTCAGACTGTAAGACCCTTTTCGTAGAATTGATATAGGGTCAGCCGAGGGGAAGTTTGATGGACTGTATGGCTGCAACGCACCATTTTCTACTACACCCACAGCAGTGTACTGAAAAAATGAATTTTAGTACATTATCTGTTTGTTAAATGGTAATAATTGTCAGCAAGTGGGGAGTATACCTTTGATTTGATCTAGATTACCAATTCAACTTTTACTGTTCATCATCCGCATACCATATCAAGCATAGGAGTAAATGAAATTTACCAACGTAAGTTTACGTTCGGGAGGCAAGTAGAGTCGCTGTCAATTTGAAAGCCTATTTGTTTAGGTGTACTTATACTTACAATGTCATCTTCTCTTCCAGCGTAAGAGAAATGGATGCGAAGATCCCCTATTTCGTGCTGCAGAGCACTCTCACCATGATAATAGAACCCGGAGTGTAGCTTGATGTCACTGCGCTCCGGTCGCGAGTCAGACCATATTTCGTAATAATCATTCACTTTACGTTTTACATCCAAACCTGTAAATTGCAAATGACACACAGCTTTAATCACCATCACCATATACTTACAATCTTTCTTGAATTTGCTTTACAAAGGTACTTATTTCTGTACTTTCCAAATGTTGTATTTCTAAGAAAAATAAACTTCAAATCAATGAAGGTTCCTCAGTAAGTACCTAGGTACTATAATAATTTATAGGTAACTGAAACATGAGGTGAATAACAATTTATTAACTTCAGCACCTAAAATATAACCATAAACCTACACTGTGTAGGCATCGGTGTCCATGATGAACTTTTACTACAGGACAAACCCTGAAATCAAATCAAATAAAAAAAAAACTAACTTCTCATTTCATACATTTTGTCCGAACAAGATAGATGTTTTGTTTCGAGATTTTAGGGTTGGTCCCTCAGTAAAAGTTTTTATAATGATGAGAAGATCATAACTAATAAATATGTAAATAAAATAAGACATGACTGATATATAGCAATAGTTTTACTAAGAATGGTACCGATTCTGTCTTGTGTCCTTTTTTGACATTATTGACCGCACACGCTTTGTAATTACACGCTACGCTTTGTAATTTGCCGGTTCATGAGCTGATAATGTATAAAATGATTAAAGTTGACTCATAAGCTGTTAATTTTGAAGAACTCTTCTTTAATATAGTATCATTTTTATTATTGTAAGCTCAATAGAAATTGAGAAAACGGTACCGAAAATTGAGAAAACGGTATTTTGACTATTTCAGTAAATACAAACTAAGATTATTTAGGAGGAATTCATACTTGTATGATGTTTGACCCTTTCTGTTCAGACATTCACATTTATATTATTATCATTAATAGGAAACTAGTCATTTAAGACTTATACTTACCCAAATATAACCAGCCAATTTTGACATTCTCTGCAATATGTGTTTCACTGAACAGTGGCATAGATGTTGGATTGTGATGCCCTGGTCTTATGTAGAATAGCGACGACTCAACTACATAGTCTCTCCAATCTTTGTGGTACCAGTAAGTTTTCTGAGATTCCTCTGCAGGCTCACTTAGAAAGTTATCTTGTTCTCTATAAAACATAAATTTTATTGTTTTCTAAGTTAATTACTTAGTCCCCATGAAGACTTGAGTAATAATAGGTGAGAAATAATATAAATGATAAGATTTAGGGATCTCATTTAAACTTGTGTGCCTTAGCAGTGGTGTAGCATAGTATTCGCCTGCCTGCACCTAACTCAAACTTGCCCTTGCTGCCGCCCCCACATCTGTGCACCAGGGTGCCATGGCCCTACCTACTTTACGCCATATTTAATATTATTGATTTCATACATATAAAATGAGTAACAATAACAAATTTATGGATATCTATCAAATCAGATAAGATTGAGGAATTAACTTACGTAGTCTCTTCAATCCATTGGTACATTTGCACCCTCTTCCTCAATTTCACAGCTTGTACTTGAATATTGTAGTCTGGCTCTGATATTGGTTCTAGGATACGGAGCGGGCCAACAATATGCACAACATGTCCTTCATAATTTGCTGTGTCCTCCCTGGAGTGTACGTCAATACTCTCAGCTGCAGACACTAGTTCTTCAAGCATTAGATTACTTTGTATTGTTTGACTCTGTAAAAAATTGTTTATTAATCATTAATCATATATTATACGTAGGATTAATAAGTAAGTACTAAAGATAAATTAAGGCAATGATAGCTCAATGTTCATGGGTTTGAAACATTGAGCTTGAGTTTTTTGCAGGGAAGAACACCATAGTATGGTGGTAAGGTACTTTGTAGGATCTAACTTATGTTGAAGGCCTTGTGCTTCACCCACATCATCACAGACCTAAACATAATAAAAAAATAATACCTCTGCCCATACTAAAAAGTAGGTTACACCAGAAAACAGAATAAGGCTCAGAATTGTTGTCAGCCAAGTCTGTTTAAAGTGACTTCTAACTGCTGCCCAATCCATCTGAAAAATAATTTTTATATATTATTTTTTATAAATATTAAGATTACTTAACAAAGATTTGAAATGAAATGTAAAAATATTTCCAGAGCATGTGAAGTCAATAAACGTTAGTAGTTTCCACGCAAAATGTCAGATTCAAGAAATTTTATTAGTTGGATTCTAGATTGTAAGGAGACAAGATTTGGTATGGATGGGGAATCAGATCGAACTTGTTATGGCCTATGGCGTGTTAGGTGGGTATCATATCCAACCATGCCAACTGGCCCATCATTAATAATGCATTTTTTTTAAGTCTTTTTTATACTATGTATACTATTACTATAGGCCTGTGTTTGACCACAATCCCACCGTGGCCAGTGATGATATGACCGATGGTGGTAAGCACACAAAGCCTAGAAGGGAACTGGCTCTCTAGTGCAGCTGTCGGAACACACCGAAATGT
Organism: Tethea ocularis; assembly: GCA_963555595.1. Lineage (NCBI taxonomy): Eukaryota > Metazoa > Arthropoda > Insecta > Lepidoptera > Drepanidae > Tethea > Tethea ocularis. The sequence goes on along the minus strand of OY741960.1, from coordinate 7,552,351 downwards.
GCTGGGCGACAGATTTTCAACTTGAGGGTGGTAGCCAGCTAGGCGGGTACTACAAAGTTCGAGATGTTTTCCTTCACCGATAGCTCAGGCTCATTGTAGGATTCGAACCCGCGACTTTCGGCTCGGCATTCGACGTCACTACCACTGAGCTATCATCTCATCTTCACCTACTTGAATATTTGATAGGTAATTAATTCAATAAAACGATTTTTTTGTGTTAGTACCTAAATAATCAAACAATAAACATAACCTAAAAAAAGATACAGGTACCTATTTAGATATATGAAAATACCATGGAAATTACCTTTGAATATTAGTAAAACGAGCGTTTATGAGCTCTACAATATATTATGTACTCTTTCATCATTATCTTTTTAACTTCGTTCAAAAAATGATAGCAAGACCAAAGAGTATACAAACAAACACTTGAAAGAGTTGCAAGGCAATATGTACCATAGATTAATATGTATATAGGGTATAGATAGGTATCTCACGTTAGAAACTATGCCTTACAAAGTGGCGCTTGTCGGTGTTGATAGTTGAACCTATAGTACTATACAAATATACATGTATATGGCTAGACATATTACAGGAATCTTTTTATTTAAATTTTTCCGTACACTGTGTAGGAATCTTTTCGATATTACTTCGCAATAAAATTATGCAAAACATATCTCAACAATTACTTCGTTGTGTATGGTGTATTACAGAGGAGAAAGTATAAAATGCCTGTGCGCATCAAAACGCTGCAGACATCTTTCTTTGATTTAACATCTTGCCTAAGAGAACATTGCCATAGTCAAATCAGATTAGAATATATTGATAAAATTTGTTATATTAGCGAAATTTATTATACTGACATCGCTTCATCAACAATAATTTTGTATTTCTCCATAATTACTTTATTTTAATATAGTGTCAATAAGAAAAAAGAAATAAAATTATTTATCACCACCGTAATTGCAATATTTCAATAGCTTCTACTCTAAACTTTTTCAATAACGTGCCATAGATGGCGCTAAGTGAAAACGGTTCCAGACAGATTTGTTCTAAGAGAATATACCATGATATGTACTTCACAAACCTAAGTAAGTAGAGATACTATGTTCTGTGGATACTATTACCAACTTTCAGGAATAGACTGTATTGTTTGAATGGATAAAAAGCTTGCGTTGACCGCTTGTATGGAAACTTAGTGTAAATAATAGGTTTAGGGGTAGTTTGCTATTACCAAAGAATAAAGAATAGTATACTACGTACTCTATTACGTATGCGAAGTACTACGTATGGTACTTGATAGGTATGTATGTACCATCGAGCTTATAACCAGTGTTCAGTGTTGCCAGGGCCCTTGAATCGTAAGTTACGTTTCGTTTCCTGAAATGTCACATTTTTGCTGCAAAAGTTACATTATTGTATTATATTTTTACGTGTTTTTGGGGTTGGAGGTTGGAGGCAAATTGATGTCGGAAAAATGGCGGTATATAAAGGAATCTATGATGTCTAATGGTGTATTTAATCTTAGAATAAAACAGGCTCTAGTTTCATTTTACGTTCTTAAGAGGTAAAGGGCAAGAACTAGCTACGAACGAAACCGTGAACTCACGCGTGAATCACATTTTAACAAATATACGACCTATTACTGAGCTGCAATTTGAAAAAAACCTAATGAAATTTGAATTTCGCGGGCTTTTTGGCCGATCCCCCTTAAGGTGGAGGCGTCGGTTGAAGCGCGAAATTCAAATTTTATCACGTTTTTTGCAAAATGCAGCTCAGTTATAGTTTGTAAGTTATCACCATCTTATTTGCGACAAGAATAGTATATAGTAGTATATTTACTGATTAATAACAAAAGAAATCATCAACATATTCCTCCAAGGTGATTCCTCCCGAAATGATATTGTTGATCGAAGCCTTACCCTCACTCACGGCATAACCATTGTTGACTATTTTACTGAACTCAGCCCCAAAGAGAATATAATACTACGTAGATGCATATTTTACACAATTCTGCCAGTGCCAGGGTATTTAAAGATAAACGATGGAGAAGCCCTGCCTGCGCCTGACTGTCACTGTCAGTGTCAAAATTAACAGCTGATTGCAGATGCAGATTGCAGAGATTGTTGGCTGGCTGCGGGGCTTTTTTAGTACTATTTGTATTATTCAAAAAGAAAATAATACCAACTATTCTGCTACATTACATTGTGATCTGTGCTATTACTTTAATAAATAAATCTGTGCTGTATTATCTCAGCTATTATTATGAGCTCAGTCGCCTGGATCAAGTTATGATACTGTTCTTGTTCATTTAAAGTAAACTGAAAGATTGAGCGAGAGCGGAAAAGGAGATTCAATTAAAGCACAGTACAGAACAATAAATACGCTTGATGAGAGTTGTGAGTAATAAAATTACTGGTTTTGATAATGGCTATGAATTTACGATTAACGAGATATTTATGTGGAAATAAATTTGAAAAAAATGGCTTATCACATGTTTATCAACCAGTCCTGAGCAGATTCTTTAATACAGTGCCATTTTTAGATCTTTATGAAAGAACAACTGGTTAGTAAATACATTTTAATGGTAGGTATTTGCCATTATTTGATCATCAATGACGATTTTTTTTACATTTTAAAACAAATAAGGTGTTAGTAGAACAGGCATACACTCAAGTGAGAGTGAGAGAGAAAAGGTAGACCGGGACTCCTATAAAGAAAAGTTATGGAATCTAAAAGTTCAAGTTTTGGTAAAAAATGATCATAATTAAAAATGTCTCAAAAAAAAAGATACTAGGTACTCACCCTTACTGTTAGGCACATGCTCTTTCTAATACCCTGTATATTAAAATAAACAAATTCTGTAGGTCATAAAATACCTGAAGATAATTTACCAATGTTGAAGAAAAAACATCCAAACATAGACAGTCTGAGCCATGAGCGTCTACAATGTACCCTGCAGATTTTGCGTAAATTCAATATAGATGAAGTGGAAGCGTGTCTGAACCTTCATGTTTTCAGTATGAACCCTATTACTATGGATAATTATGGAGAAATACTGAGAGAATGTGAATTTGTGAAGTTGCTGCCACAACATATTATTAAGTGGGTAACCTAAGATGTTGTATTCTAAGATTTAAATTATTAATTTATAATATATTTCATGAATTATAAATACTATAAAACTAATTATGTCCTTCTATTTATAAAAATATGCTAATATTTTATGATCTGGATTCTGAAAAAAACTAAGACTATACTGAGCAATATGTTGCTCAATGGTACACACGGCCACAGATCAAGCTACACATTTTTAATGCAAAATAGCTCCTATTACAACCGCATAAGGTGCCGCAGTGTGTAGCTTGATATGTGGCAGTGTGTACAAACCCACACAGCAACACCTTGATAACATTAAAATAATTTTGTTATTTTCTTATGAATACTCAAATTACTCTACAATCTCTAATTCTACATACTGCGTGATGTAGAATTAGACTAAAAAAGAGGGTATGTAATTTATGATCCTGTGAGATCCTGTGTCTTAAAACTGCCAAAAAAAATTTACCTGGCACTTGGCGCTTAAAAAAAGCCATTTAGTCGAAATTAAAAGCTCAGGAAATTCAAGATCCATATCAACTGTCATTTCAGATATCACACCATTGTCAGATCCAGGACAATAGGCTGTCTGAAGAAAGAAGGTCTTCTCAGAGATGATCTAAGACTAGAAAAAGTACTTTACAATAAGTTGGAGGAATGGCCAGCAAGTTGTAAGACTTTTGAGAACTTCAATGATTCTGATACATCCATTTGTAAGTATCTATTTTATTTGTTAGTAAAATATGAATAAAATAATTTGTATGTTAAGTCTGTCATTACTTTTTTATTATATATTTTTTATTTAGTATCATTTAAATTCATATCTTTTTCAGTGACAGTTCGCACAAGGGTATTGGAAAAATATCTCAATTGGAGAATATCTGTTACTTCGGAACAATTCAAACAATTTTGCCGCAATTACTTACCTTTAAGGCATAAACCAATGTCAGATATTAAAGAAGCTTTAGATATAGCTCAAAATGTTATCAAGTTTGATGTAGAAAGCATTAAAAGGAATGGTTTCATCATGTCTTCTGACCCAGTTAACACTAAACTTATATTGAATAATGTACTAACATTGGCTGGCCTTAGCATTCAAGAGGTGATAAGAATAGAGCCAGCTATATTAAAGAACAATTACAATGCATTGCTGGAAATTAGAGATATACTTGAGGTAAGGGTAAAAATGAAACACATACAACTTTTGTTTTCAATAGTAGGTGTAGGGAACAAAGAAAGACTATTATATGGTTTTTACTTAACTAAGGCATTACAGGAGAGTGCAGGCAGGTTTATATTATAGCGCAGCGCACATCTAGTGAACTGCGCACTCCCCAGGCGATTCCCTTTGTGGTTTTAAAGTTTTAATTTAAATTAATTAGGTCATTAAATTACAGGAGTATAGAATACCGGAGGAAGCACAAAGGCGTTGTTTTAGAGTTTACTGCATGAATCCTAAGACAGTGAAGGAACGTCTAGATGAATTAAAAGGCTTGAAAGAATACAGAGTATTATCCACAAACCCAAGGGTAAGTTAATTGATAGATTCATTATACAATATAAAAGTCGACATAACTTTGCCTTACACGGCTCACGGCTAGACACGACAAAAGTTTAAGAGTGCCGAATAGTTGGCACTATGTCAAACAATTAACCCTAAAGAAGCTTAAAGTTTTGTCGTAAGCGTCCACCCATCCCTCTATCTTATATCAAACAATATTGGCAGCCTAAATAATGAATTGTCATGTTTTGCAACAGGTCTTATCAATGGTTGTTCACAAAAAGAAAATGATGAATCGTTTGTCTAAAATTCAGGCTGTTAAGAAGCAATGCTACAGCCTTAACCACTTAGTTTCATCCAATAAGATTTTCAACAAGTAAGTTAAACTGTAGTTGGAGATTTGATAAAATAAAAGTATGTAAAGTAAACATAATTTACTATTTTAGCAGTTATGTATATGATGAAACTATTTACAATAATAAAAAAGTGCTTTTCTTTCAGTTATATTTCCAGTTTTGGTAACAAAGTCTGCGGACGAGACATAGCAATATTAATAAACTCTTCTCTTAAAATTAATAATCATAACAATCCAGATATATATAAAGAAGTTTCCAGGCAATTAAAAAAACATAAATATTGGCTCCATACAGCACTCAATGCTATTGATGAAAACATTAGATTTTTAAAACAGAGGTTCAATAATGAAATTATACTAAATAACTGCCATTTGCTATTGTATCCTGTGTAAGTTGAGCATTGATTATTTCTGTTTATTACGCAATTAAAATAAAACTATGTTGGATCTAATATACAGATAGTATGACAAGGATCTTTTGGCAGGTGGCCAAAACCGGAACTAACGCTGCTATCTTGTGAAGAGTCAACTTTTTGAGAGTTCGCTCTGTCCGCTTATCATTGGTGTATGTTGTGTGGTTTTTGTCTGTTAATTATTCAAATACTGGCTTCCGCCCGCGGTTTCACCGGCGTTCCCGAGGTATTTCATGTTTTCCCGGGATAAAAAGTAGCCTATATGATATTCCAGGGTATGATCTATCTATGTACCAAGTTTCATCCAAATCCGTTCATTCGTTTTTACGTGAAAGAGCAACAAACATACATACATACTCACAAACTTTCGCATTTATAATATTAGTAGGATATAATAATAAGAAGTGGTGTCAGAGAGCTAGATCAGATATGTCAGATGTTAAAAGTTAAAGAGGGCCTTCCTGCCGATGTCATTCAACTGCCGAAAGATCCTTGTCGCACTGTAATGCTGACGTATCAGAAGACGATATTTATAAATCTTTTATTTCACTTTTTGATGGCAAATAGTGTGCTGTGTGCTCTTAAAATACACATAAAAAATATAATTCTAGGAATAGAGATGCAAGTTACCTATCAATTAAAAATCATGTTTTTGTTTTCAGCTCAGAAGTAGAACATCACACAAACTACTTATTAAATGTACGAAGTGGCACCGTTAAATTATGTAATACAAAAGTTGATCCATATTTTAACAATTTAAAGCACGAGACGCTTACTGACAACCAAATTTTAAGCTTGGTGCTATATGAAATTGAGAAGAAATATCATTTCAGTGGCGACGGTATTTGGGCCAGGCAAGATGGTGTAAAATCAGATACACTGCTGAGTTGACGTTGACCAATATGTATGATTTGCCTACTTATTTCTTATAGTATCACTGGTTACTCGTAATCTCTGATTTAAATAAACCTCATGGGTTATTGTAACTTTTTGTTAAAAAAATAATTACCTACTTATTTGATAAAAGCTACTGAACTGGTTCCATTGTATCTTATAGGTACTAGGTAATAAGGAACTAACCAATAGTTAACATAAGACACATGATTTTAGTGCAATTCAAAATGATCTACTTAACGGTCTTAGATCTAGTTTCCAATAATTATGTACAGTTTTCTAAAATAAAACACGAAATAAGCACATTTGTAATTTTATTTCTCCTTTGTTCTATTTTTAAATTTAATAAAATATCCAGCTTATTGCTTTTAAAAAACTTAACATATCGTATAAACTTAGAATAAACATGCAATACACGTAAATTAAAACTATTTTATTCGGCTATAGATTCGCGAACCCTGCTGTACAAATAAAAGCTAAGCTTTATTATTCAACATTGTTTGTATGACATTTGAGTGCAAACTTTGGTCCCTAGTTGTTGGTGCTATATTTGCTCTTAACTTAGGGGCAATGGAGATCAAACAAAATTACTTTATACTACTGAACCTATAAGATCATTCACGGATCATTTCCCACAGTGGACCATCTCGATCCTATACCTATATGCGACAATAAATAGGACTATTATTGGTTTTTCATCTTATTTATGTGTTTAGGTTCCTACGTTAATCATAGTGATAATAGATCCCTTATCGGTTTCAGATTTTATGTCCATCATTGGTCCTACGGCACAAACTTACAATCCTATACCTAATAATAATGGTCCGCCTAATTACAATAATTAAAAACAATTCAAAATCTATATTGGGAGCACCTTTTCTATGGTGCTTATTATAAACATATATTATACCTACTACTTAAATTAACTAATTTGCTTAAGATTTGGCACAAATTATTCACGTCATTAAACTTATTAATTTATTATATCTATTAGCTATTATTTGACACAATTTGCTGTTTCGAGCCAAATATAAAATCAGAGATAGTTATATGACGTGTGAAATTGCTAACGACAGCTACAGTTATATTGCAAGATAATATTTTAATGAAGAAGTACCTACGAGCTGAAGACAAGAAGTTCTAGTGAAATGAATAAGTATAAGTAATGAGTTCATTAGCAAATTAAAGAAATACATCTTCACTGTGCTGTTAGTAACTTCCGGGTAGAAAGATCATTACAGCTCAAGAAATACTGTCTTTCTTTTTCGCTGTATTTAATCGAACATATTATTACTTATCTTAAATCTCCTCAGCTTCAACTGCAACGCTATTTTTATCTATACAATTATACTACTTTCGTTTTTCAAATGTATTATGGAAATATAATAATAATTTTAAAAAAAACTGTACCTATTTTACTAGAAATAGAAAAACGATAATGGTACACACGGCCACAGATGAAGCTACACTGCGGCACCTTATGCGGTTGTAATAGGCGCTATTTTGCAACAAAAATGTGTAGCTTGATCTGTGGCCGTGTGTACATAATGTAGCGAACTCGTGCGGATGTATCATTCATTCACACGGGGGATGGAAGTGTAGGCATTTGTGATTGTTGCCATAGTCAGGCATACATATGAATTTGACAAACTGATGAAATAGGCGTTTGGCCTATCGACTTACTAATAAACTCTCACTCTAGAGAGAGACACTGTCAAATATGCATGCAATTGTAATTTTTCCTGCATATAGGTAGTTATGACTAAGTTGATATCATAATTTAACACGGATCTTGTTGGGTCATTCGGGCATTAATATTAGAGTCATTCGGGGTAACTGAGCGCAGTGGGTAAGTGAGCGCAGCGTATATGTGGGGTAGGTCATAAGAGTGAATAGGACGCCGAAGTGGTGAAGTCGTTTTGACATGATGCTGCGTCGTGTGACGTTTATCTTTTTATTCGCAATCAATTAAAACAAAGTATGTTTTTGTGTGCTGACTAAAGTATGCGTTTACTTACTTACTTAGGGGGGCGCACGGTTACCCCTAATACGGGACAAATAGAAAATACTTTTGAATTGTTTAATTTGCTTATTTCATTTACAGATAAATAAATGCTCTATCTGAAGATTTCCTTAGCTTTAAATATTTTATACATACCTAGTATAGTTTGAAAGGAAAAGTGTGCATAGTTATCCCGAATGACTCTACTCTGTGGTAGGCGCCTACATATTTGGTTTGTTAGTCGACATTACAAAACGCTTACTATCGCGTTTTCGTTTACTACAATAGGGTAGTTGACACTATCAAAAATAAATGACCAAACACTAACTAATGCATAAAACATCTAAAAACACGTGGAAATATCAAATATGTTGTACATTTAATGCTTTTTATGATTTTTAATTACCAGTGGAACCACTGAGAGTAGATGATTTGATGCTGTGAAACTTCATAGTTTCACAGCATCAAATCATCTACTCTTATGTAAAATCTGGTGTTTTGTATGAAATATTACACTATGACGTCATCGTCATAGTGTAATATTTCATACAAAATTCCATATAAACTATCGTTATGACATTTATTAAAGAGTAGCTGATTTGATATATCAGTCAACTACCCTATTTTGTATGGTAGAAATTATATCCAAAGAGGCTCTGTGCTGACTGTGCCAGCTCCCATAGAGAAATGTCCACGCAAACGCAATAGTAAACGTTAACTAACGTCAATTCTTTACACTCGGAGTACAGAAGGGAAAACAGAATAGTAGTCATCTTTAAAATTAGGTTCACGCTTTACATAAAGGTATAATATAATTACTTGATGAAAATTACAGTTAATAATATTATGGGTATAAAGGCGTTTTCACGCTATGTAGGTACTATTTCGTTTGCGTATTTTCTCTTGGAATAAAATTAACTCCATGGGTTTTCTATTCATTCCTATAGAGAAATATCGTGAACCCAAACGCAATAATAACGTTAGCTAACGTGAAACATTTACACTCAGGGAACTTCAATTGACCCATCCCATCTCAAATTTTTACCCTGTATATTATTTTGCAGTTTACGCACAGAAGCATCCAGATTTGCCTTCTTTTCTTAAAAAAATAATGCTTTAAAATCGCAAAAGACTCGCTCCGTACATTTTGATGAGTAATGTAATACACCATTACGATACTAAAATAATTTCATAGATAGTATGTAAGTGTAATATTAAAATGAATACTTAATAAGCTAAATACTTAATTATTTTCTATTCCTGTCCAATGTCCATGGATTACAAGAATTGACAAAGGCACTGTAAAGATAAGGCACAAGGAATGCACGAGAAGCGAAGTCTCTTTTTACTTACATACACATAGGATATAAATTAAAATTACTTATATAAAATTTATTATAATATGAGTTATTAGTTAGACTTTATTTGTATTTGTTTATTAAATATAAGTAAATACTATTTACATTTTATTGCAAATTCACGTAAAAAAACTATACCTAATCCAATATCCACGTAATCATAATACAAACATAAATTCAATATAAAAGCACTCTTACCTTTTAAATAATGGCTCTTAGTCATATAGGTACAATCGTAGTTCCACGACTTACAGAGCCAGAAACTTGTCCAGAGTCCTACATACAGCAGTCCTACCTATTCCTACTCATCTTATGTGTGTCTTAAGAAGGAAAGGGTGCCGCAAAAATTGAAATTACCACTTTGACTCTCTATAACGACGTACCTATATAGATTTCAATGAGGCTGACCCCACATTGGCCATGTGTTTTGCGGAAATAATTATTATTGCTTGATTAACTGGTATAATAGGTAGCGCGATTAAAGTAGCTATTGGCGTTAGCCAATTGTTACATTTACATTACAATACGTTTGAGGTGTTTAACCCACCTCAAATGTTACTAGTCTATGCTACTATCGTTTACGGATTAGTAGCCAATGTGAGGTCAGCGTCAAAAGTCAGTAAGGCTCGTCAGTTGGTAGTTTAAATGTTCACTAGTTGACTTGTGACTTGTCCCCCACGGTTTCATCCACGTTCCCGGGATAAAAAGTAGCCAAAGCCTATATGACATTTAGGGATAATGTACCTAGCTTCCTATTAGTGAGAGAATTTTTCGAACCTGACTGGTAGATCCAGAGATTAGCTTTTTCAAACAAGTAAACAAACTCTTCAGCTTTATTATTAGTATAGATTAGAAAGCAATGATACGATACAAAAAAACAATGAATAACTTATCGTGAAATTACGATTGTATGAAAGCATGACGCTGAGATTATAGATCCGAAATAATACTCCTTTTCGAAATTATTCGTACACACATACATTACATGGCGCTAAGATAATTTCGAAAAGGAGTATTTCAATTCAAAAAAGGGGGCAGCGTTGTGTATGCCTGTCCAGAGCTGGGCTCCATTTTAACAACTACCGGCTGAGCCAGTTCCGAGTGACGCTCCATCTCGTAATGCTTGTCGTGTGCTACCATCGCGCACTTATCGTAGTCGTCGGGAGGTGCAGCGTAGCGCGGTGGTTCCTCCTGTAGAGCGCATGCTGAGTACTTGTCTTCGTGTTCGTGCGAGCGGTACTCGAGCTTATCTTCGTGCGAATGAGCCTCCATCTGCGGTGAATGCGCCGCCAACATTGGATAGTCACGGACACCGAGCGGAGGAGGACTACCTTCTCCATATTCGTACGAGTGCCGCGGCGCGAACATTTGACCATCGTGTCCATTCAGCACTGTCGTGTAAGAGTACGCGGCTGGCTGTGTGTTAAAACTCGGATACCCTGCTCCGCTACTGGATGACAATAAATGATGCGAGGATAGCTCATACGAGTGTTGGTAAGACCAGGTGTCTGCTGGTGCTGGCAATCCATTCTGTGGGAAAGCAGGTAAGTTGCCGCCGATGCTGGAAAAACCGCCGCCTAATGTGGTGGAACTCGGTGAGCTTGAACCGATGTAACCAGTCTTCCGAGGAGGCTCGCGTTTGCGCCACTTGGCTCTTCTGTTTTGGAACCACACCTAAAGCAGGACAGTTTTTCAATTTTACTTTATGTAAGGAATTATTTATTTAAGAAAAGTTGTTGCTGATTGAATTATCGTTCGTAAATTAGATATAGATACCTCTATCAAAGAGCACACAACATAATAATATAATTATAGTTACCTGAACTCGCGATTCGGACAAATTAAGTTTGAGAGCCAATTCTTCTCGTGCGAACACATCAGGATATGGTGCGCGTTCAAACGCTCGTTCGAGCTCTTCTAGTTGATATGCTGTGAACGTTGTCCTGAGAACAAGAAAAATATAAAATACCCGTTACGAGATTTTTTAACGGTTTATTAATGCCTGCCTACCTACTATTTCGAATAATTTTGTATGTGTGTTTGTTCTCAGCTCCGTATGAACTCAGGTTGAACGGAATGAAATTTAACGCATAAGCATATCACCTGAAATAAAACCCCTAGTAATGAAAACATGTAGTATTTTTTTAAATGTATCTACTTATATATCGTAACCTATATGTTAATGTAGAATACTTTTTACCTTGTATAAATATTTATTAAATTTCTTAGGATCGTGGGGCTGAAGCTACTCCTTAATCTTAACTTGAAAGAAAAATATTGGTAGGTATCGCCATCTACTTAATTTAATACACAAAAGATTATTTTGCATTTATATTTTATAATAATATTTTGAATTACACATTCAAACATAAATTTATTCTCGACGTAAACTGGTGCATCTATCTATCTATCTAGGTAACATGTGACGCGTGCAATATGGCTGCGTGCGGGCGCACGCGCAGAAATTGATTGAGCGTGAAACTAAATTCACCCCTGTTGCGCGCGAGCACCTCTAATTGCCAGCCAATTGACTTACTGTTTGTAGTGGCGCTACGTTATTAATTGTTTCACCACATCTTTCTCAACATAGTTAATTTATATCGTAGAACCTAACTATAGGCAGTGGCTACCTTCTTTAAATGCAACTTTTAAGAATAAATACAAACTACACTTCTTAAAAAAAACTTTTTAGGAAAAGTTTGGACATCTTATGAAGAAAATTGACTGTCCTAACTGTGATTGATAATGTTTGTAATATTATTGATGGAATGTATCAAGAATCAAGGTGCGAGAGAAACAAATTATTTTATATTTTTTACATTAATTTTATGGGTGTCGGTGTAACACAAAGAATTTTGACTGAACCGATATCTATTGCGGCAAAAAATATGTTACCTATGACCTAGCCAATCGACGTGACTAGTCGATGTTTTTTTTGGTTCTTTAATTAGTGTTAATTCTTTTTATAAGTTTTTTGTTATATTTTTTTGAGACAAAAAAAACTTGAATTATTTAATTTGTTTTATGTGCTAATTTGTTCTATAAACACAAGGTAAACCAACATCCAACAGTTGACAAATATTTTTGTAGGTATTTACCATCATATTACTTCATAAAATTAATCAAAATTACGATCACTTAGAGATGGTGTTGCAACGATATTTATTAAGTAGATCCCTCGGTTAGTGCACGAGAGATGGCGGGATAAGGCAATTGACTCCCCGCGGACATACGGGTAATTAATCTCAAACTGACTGTTACGACGACGCCTCATGACATCGCATGACGTCGTAAAGGCATTGGTGCCTGTATCACATTAGTTGCATAAACCCTTATTTTTAAGCTTTGTTCAGTTCACGACACCTTAGAAATGTTGAAAGATGCAAGATAAAGATGTGAGCTCTAATCAATCGGATATTGTGAGGGTTTGGGGAACCAACATAGAACAAAAATGGTACAATATTAATTATAATATATTATGAATCTGTGATGTATAGATAGATGTTATCCAACCAATATTATAAATGCGAATATTTTTGTTACGCTCAAACGGCTAGACCAATTTTGATAATGTTTTTGAGATACATAGGCTCCTTTTCATCGCTTGGGGGAACATAAGAGTAAGCCCTCGTAAACGCGTGAAACCGCGAGACTGAAAGCTAGTTATTGTATGTAATTACGAGTGATCCTATAAGTCAGTATAATACCTATAGGCATGCAAGCTAATGAATAATAGGTACCCTCGTCTCTTACAATGTGTGTTGATACTATAGAAAACTGTATAATATTTTTGTATCTTTTAATTAACTTCTCTCATAAATAAAAAACTGAAAACGATGACTATAACAATAATGCCATATGGTCGCTATCACATTTCAAAAATCATCGCATTAGTTATGCAAATATAAAAATAGGGGTGCATGCAACATACGAGGTGATACAATTCCGATAGTCTACAGAGTGTGCCACCCTCCACGTGCCACCCCGCGCAACACCTGTGCCCTGTTATTATATGAACGTGCCACGTGCCTCCTAATTCGCTGTTGTTAATAAAATTGTGGGTCTATACCGATACCTTCTTGTTTTATTGATTTCATAATTTTCATCCACGTTTTTAAAATAGATTATTGGGTATTAAAGTAAAAGAGATTAGTGTCACAGCGTAACCATCTCTAGGGTTCTTGCGAATTAACAGGTGGCGCGGACCGCTACCCACAAACACGCTTTGTTTGCGGACCCGAACACTGAGGGACGACACGAGCGTGTTTTACGAGAATCGTTAAATAACCTTACATTCTATGTTGTAAGTGATATCTTCCTGTACTTTAATTTATTTTGTACTAATTAATAACCACAAAAACCTAGTAATGTACATTCTAAAATTGAAACAGACTAGAGGAAGTTTTGAGAAAAAAATTACACATCCATCGCTATGGCCTTGCGCGGTTCAGATTTGTACCTCGGGTAACATTTCCGTACGGTTACCGAGTACCTTCGGTTTGGTTATTTAATAATTGCTATGACTTCGTAAAAAAACAACTGTATTATTGAGCGTATCTATGATATACCTATAGTAAATAATGATAAGTATCTGGTTGACTGAGCTTTGCTCGTTTTTTTAAAACGACCATTTCTAAAAAAGAAACCTATCTAGATCGATTTATCCCCCCCCAAAACCCCCTGCATACTAAATGTCATGAAAATCGTTGGAGCTGTTTCCGAGATTCAGATTATATATATGTTACGGTAAGAGTGAATAATTGAAGATTATTAATAATTATCTATTATTATTAATAATTACCGAAAGTCGAGGTAAAAGTGATAAAAAAAAATAACCACGAAGTGGTTAGTATTTTTTCACCATACACTTCTAACCTAAAGTGTCCGTGTCGTTTTTGAACGGAATTATCTACTGACGGAACGGATCTCTAATTAATATAATTGTAAGACTGTGTTTAATATTATAAATAAATACCTGCTGGTCAAAAAACATTGGGTTTTTATTTATTTTATAACTTTTATCAATATGTGTCGTGAATTATTAATAATTACTACTTAAAGTAATAAATTTCGATCGTTTATTCACATTTACCAAAACATGTGGTTATTATTAATAATTTTGTAAAAATATATTTATATATTTTCAATTAATCAGATTTACCGTAACATATATATTTGAATTGCTCGTTTAAAGGTATTAGACAGATAATTATTATGTAATATAAATGAACCTATATTAGGTAGGTACTTTTAAATTACACGTTTATTTTGTGTGGCACTTCCTGCTACATGAGCTACGTGACTCCTACGGACTTCGTAGCAGATAACGTATTCTCGTAGACGTTGTAGCTGTAGAGCCATAGATGTAGTCAAACTGTAGATGTTGTAGAAAATCAGATCGCTACGTTCATCATTTTATTGCATTCACATCCATGGTGAATCGATACTAATATTGAAAATGCGAAAGTAACTGTCTGTCTGTTTGTTACCTTTTCACGCCAACGAAATTTTTCAAGCAAATAGCCTACGATATGGACAAGGAAATAGATATATCCCCGGGACGGTGGTGAAACCGCGAGGGACAGATAGACAGATAGTAGGTATATAAAACTAAAATTAAGTATGTCCAAGTCCCACTTACCTAGTTTTCTTCTTCTTGATGCCGTTATTATCGTTCTTCTTTTTATCACTTTTCTTAGATGCAGGTGGTGGAGGCGGCGGTGGAGGGTGCGAAACCGGCGTAGACTCCACCGACTGAAGCAGTAGCGGCTCTTCCTTGCGCTTCTGCTCACCGCTAGCCGCAAATACTGGCAGGTCGTCACGGTACTGAAGATCGCCAACAGCGCCCACTACAACCTGGACGTGTCGCTCCTTGCCGAAGTCTCCAAACATGTGGTCGTCGAAGGTAGGCTGGTCCATGGGTGACGCGCTGGGCTCAAAGGCGCACTCATAGCGCGCGGCGGGCCCGCCGGCGGCGGCGTCCCCGCACACGTACATGTAGCCGTCGGCGGCGGGCGGGTGCGCGCCCGCTACCTCCGCGCCCACCTCGCTCGGCTCCGTGTCGGCGCCCTCGACGCCGCTGCTCACGGCCCGACTTCGTCGAGCTCGACTCACACGCGATTTATCCACGCCAATATTAAACAATTTGATTCATTTAATCTAGCGCTCAGGATCGACGAACGTTCGCGCCGTTCGAATCCTCGTGTCCGTCCCGGTTAAATGGCTTTAATCAACTTTAACGAACTAACCGAATTTGCTCTACGGTTGGTCAATTTATATTACCATAATACGACCGTCGACGTATGTTTCGAACCAATGACTAGAGTTGCCGAGTTCACTGCGAGCATGAGCGGTACTGGTACTTTGATCTGTCGCGCACTGCTACTGGAGCGTAATTGAAACTAGCGAAGCGGGCACTTACGACGTTGAGTCAGGAATGATGGGGAGCCAATAGCGTGACAAAGAGGCCACTCCCCTCGACAGTGCGGCGGCTCGAGGGTCGGCTCGTCGAAACGCGGCTGGGCTGCGGGCTGGAGCCTGGCCGCTTCACGCTGTCGTCTGCGCACCATGCGGGATTCCCACAAACTCACCCGATATTTTGTTTGTCTCGATTCTATTGAAGGGCGCGAACGCCCACATCATTATTTTGAAAGTCCATAGCGCTTCATTGTAAATCCGTATCAACACTGCTCATATGTCAGTTTCATGATTTATGAACGTGGGAAAGTAGACGTGTTCATAAAATAGTAGAACACCTTAGACCCTGAATTTTACAGCTTGGATGCATCCATACTTGTCCCTCACCAAAGCTAAAAATAAGTTTAATTTATTATAAGAAACTTACATAAAATTGTATCTATTATTATGCATATTGCCCAAAACTGCAATAAGTTTGATAAACAAACACAATGTTGATCGGGACTGAGTGCAGCCAAGCTGAAGCGGTGCACCAGTTCGGCGGCGCACACGCACTGATGCTGGCGATCGACGCTACGATCGCTTAATTATTAATTAACAGTTATTGCTGGGGATTATTAATAAAACATTCGCCCTGACTATTGGCACTTAGATTAACGTTGAGGGAGTAATGGCGCATTTCAACAATTTCGGTTGTTATTTAATTGAAGTCAATTTAGATGATCAGAGTCTATTTAGGTTGGTGCTGGCGCTCGCCAGCGGGATCTCTGCTTCATTGGGCTTATTGGTGACTTTCAGACAACACGAATTGCACTCACTGATGCACTTCGTCGCTATTGCAGTTTGTTAGACTCTGTAGAAATGGGTCACGGCCGTACCAGCTCTCGACATGGCGCACGTGGCGCTTATTTGGAATTTCTTAAAATTACTGTGTGGTACCTACAAATGTAAAGTGAAAAATATGTCATTAAAAATCATATGTGTTATTGTGAAGTGTGTAAAAATGTGTATAATGAGAAAAACGGACCAGCAGTGAATTTAAGTGTAGTGCGTGCTTCAAGATAATTTTCGTGACTGAGCTTAGTTGAGGCGTTATTTGACAGAACGAACGCCGCTTTATTGACTATAGTTATCGTCTAGGTGTAAGATGTAACTATAGCGTGACTCGTTTGAAAATACTTTACAGTTTTCTTACAGCGTAAGTTTTAAATTTATATTATTAGAAATAACGTGTAGCTACTTACTTGAGTGATGACTAATGAAGACCGAATTACATTATATTTAAATGAAAGTTAAGCTAACTTTTAGGTATATGCACACAACGTAGGTACCTACGTTAATAAACGTTATACTTACTATTTTTAAGATTAGACAAAACGTAAACAAAGTAGGTAGCATTAGTATTTATGTACATTTTTTGCTCGCATTCAAAGAAATGATGACGTCATGTTCGTCCCAAACTCAAAAATCAATTTGTTCAGTTTAGGCCCTGATAGGCCGCTTAAAAAGTTACAATAATTGATTTTACCACCACCGATTCATAATACCTACACCCGGCAAGAAAAATGATGTACGTATAATATCAGTTATCTGGTTTGCTTAGTACAATTCAAACTCTGTAATTTGGTATCAGATAGCCGTGTGTGAATAATGTCCCATCACATCAAGTCCCATGATATTAATATGACATGTATTAAATACCTATGACGATATTACGGGTTGTAAGAAATTATCTACGAACGAAATCTAACGAAGAAAAGCATAGACTGTACTGTGTTAAATATTCTGTAGGCAACTTTATTTTGAAACTAGCTTAACTTTATTCAATTTTGAACTAACTTTATTTTAAGGCGATGACAGCTCAGTGGTAGTGACGTCGGATGCCAAGACGAAGGTCCCGGGTTCCTATAATGAGCTTGAGCTTTCGGTGAAGGAAAACATCGTGAGGAAACTATAGCACGGTGGTAGGATACTTTGTAGTACCCGCCTGGCTGGCTACCACCCTCAAGTTGAAAATCTGCCGCCAAGCACCTTTCGGTGTGTTCCGACAGCTGCACTTGATAGCCAGTTCCTTTCTAGGCTTTGTGCGCTTACCATCATCGGCCACATCATCACTGACCACGGTGAGTTTCTGGTCAAACACAGGCCTGTAAATAGTAAAAACCCGCGGTTCCACTCGCGTTCCCGAGGGATTTATGTTCCCGAGGAATAAAAAGTTGTTAATTCAGGGTGTCAGCTACATCCATAACAAATTTCATCAAAATTGGTCCAGCCGTTTGAGCGTGCAGAAGTAACAAATAGGTATACACACTCACAAACTTTCACATCCTAGTAATATTATAAATGCGAATGTTTGTGAGTGTGGATGTATGGATGCATGGATGGATGTTTGTTACTCTTTCACGCAAAAACTACTGAACGGATTTGGATGAAATTTGGACCACAGATAGTTTATAACCTAGATTAACACATAGGATACTTTTTATCCTGTAATAACATAAGATCCATAGGGAACGCGGGTGAAACCGCGGGGCGCAATCTAGTTTATAATATTAGTAGGACTAGCGTTCCGTCCAGTTATACTCGCGTTGCCGAGGTAGGTATATTAGGTTCCCGAGGGATAAAAAGTCAATCCAGGGTGTCAGCTACCTCCTTTTCATCAAATTGGTCCTGCCGTTTGAGCATGAAAAAGTAACAAACACACTCACAAACTTTCGCATATATAAGATCGAAGCTCTATTGGAATTGTTGTCCGGTATGGTTGCTGCAGCCATCAGAGGCTACAACTTTAGTCCTATCAAAAAAATAAATCAAAATCAAAACTCATTTATTCAGTTTAGGCCCTAATAGGGCACTTATAAATGTCAAAAGTTACAGTTTTACAATAGACTCTACTACCAAATGTTTTAGTACCTATCTAAAAAGTCACTAGTCATAATCGTACCTACTGTTATTTTATGGAGACTGCTGTTTTTCGCGGTTTCACCCATATTTTTTTTATTTTTTACTATGTATAGGCCTGCGTTTGACCACAATCTCACCGTGGTCAGTGATGATGTGGCCAATGGTGGTAAGCACACAAAGCCTAGAAAGGAACTGGCTCTCAAGTTCAGTTGTCGGAACACACCGAAAGGTGCTTGGCGACAGATTTTCAACTTGAGGGTGGTAGCCAGCCAGGCGGGTACTACAAAGTACCCTACCACCGTGCTATGGTTTCCTCACGATGTTTTCCTTCACCGAAAGCTCAAGCTCATTGTAGGATTCGAACCCGGGACCTTCGTCTCAGCATTCGACGTCACTACCACTGAGCTATATATTCTAGGAATAAAAAATATCCTTTAACCATATCCAGGTTTGAACTCCCATCAGATTTAGTTCGGTAGTTTAATACAGAAAAGAAGGTAGGTATAGACTGACAGACTATGTCAATGGTAGGCACCTACTTACTTGTAAGGATAGTTGTCGTATGTTGAGCATCAGTATAATCATACGTACCCGTAGGTACCTACACGCACAATACCTAGTGGTTCAGTGATTACAGTCGCGATGTTACATTACACGTAGATGTACTTATTGTATTGTGAGTCATGTGACGGCTGGCGCGGCCGCGTAGGCGCTCGCTTCACATAAAATCTCTCTGGCGACGGCAGCGCGACGCAGAATCTGCTGCCCGCTCAATTGGACTCAATTGCTTTAATTGACTTCAATTGAAATGACCTCGCGCACCGACTCCCGACTCCCGCTTCTAGCCTGACACTTTTACATCTATCTTTTTTGGAGCTGACATAAAAGCGCTGGGATAAATTACATTGCCCCCTATAAAACTAAGTAGGTAGCTACGTATTGAATAGAATTGTGTATTCTGTAGTTGGTACCTACACATATTTTAACTTATTTGAAATGAAACTCAAATTGAAATTGTTAGCCACTTTTATAAGATTTGTTCCTATGTGTACCTAATGTCACTTTTTTTGTAATCAATTTCTTATTTGCTTTATTTTTTTTTTTACTTTTGTAAGAAAATCTCTCACAAGATTAAAGGTGTCGAAATTTATCATATATATACAACATATGCCTGCAAGCAAATACAAAATGATGGAATGTCATTAAAAAGACGCGACACATTTTGGCACGTGTCCTATCCGGTGCACAATTGGTCTTAATTAGGAAATGGCGCGGGGCGCGGGCGCCGCATACGATGACCGTCTTTAGCTATGTAAATGTACAAACATAGTTATATGTTTAGTATATCAGTTAACCACTTTATTTACCTACAAGATTTGAGCACAGAAGTAATAAATGAACAGGTATCTATAAGAAATATTATAACATTAATTTACTTTTACGTGTTATTTTTTTTTTGATTTCTTAACCTTTTTATTACCTCCCCAAAAACTCCTATGTTCTCTTTCTGTATTCGCACCTTCGTCATTATCTTCTGCGACGGTATTGAAGTCCAAAGCTCGCCAGATCTTCCCGCCTACGAAAGAAACACTTCGTGGTCCTTGACTTTCTTTACCTTCAGTTTGTCCTTCGTCATACTCCTCTGATGGTATAGTAGTTGCTTCTTTTTCAAATCTTAAATGTTTTCTTACTTGTCCCAATTTTTCCGGAGGTAGTGTCTGTGATGGAATATCAAACATTTTTCGTTCCGACGGTCCGGGTTTGCACAGACCATGAGATTCATATGTATGACAATGTAATTCCTTTTCTTCCTCTATTATGTCGTTCTTTATTTTATCTTTTAACTGCTGCCTTGATCCATTAGAAGTTGAGCCAAAAGATTCAGATCTTACTTCCCTAAAAAAATTCAAAATACTTAATTCATCAATCTGACTTTGGCGATGTGATGCGTTTTCCCGTGAACTAATTGCAGTATCATCCTTTGGCACCCAATAATTGCTTGTTCTTTTTGCAAGTTTGTCTAATTGCTTCTCGGTGTAAGTTTCGCATCCTTTTTTCTTTTTCATTCTCGTAAAATTTTCCATTTCCAAACTTTCTCCAGTTTGAACAGCAGTGTCAGTTGATTTCTTACTGTTAATTTTTTTTAATTCAAATTCAGTAAATGAGTACATCTTTCTTGGTTCCATATTCGTTTTATAAAATTCACTATTTATTATCTCTTCCTGAAATTGCTTCTTGCGTTTGCCCTTTAATAATTTGAATCCAGGAAGATTCCATATAAAATGCATGAATTGATTACTAGGTTTTGAAATATCACTTGCATTTGAATAAATTATATCATCGTCAAATATATTTCCATGATAAACCATTTTTGTACTGTCATCAAGGTCAGTTGGAGATCGCATAATGGTATCCAAATATAATCTGGAAATTTAAATAAAATAATTATTGACAAACATAAAGTTGTCATCCTGCTATTTAATAGTTTTTATGACATTTGATCATCTAATTTTTATAATAATATTAATAAATGTTGAAGTAAAAAAAACTAATAATAGGCCATGTGCACTATTGTGCACGTATGAGCATATACCTACACCTTTGGTTTCCGTACTTCTTATAGAAGTACTACGGAATTAATAAATTTCCAAAGTTTAGTTAAAATTGTATTCAAACTACATACATACATATATACATACTAAATTTGTGATATTTTGGTTAACTCTAGCTCGCTGTACTAGGAGACTGCAATAAGTCTATTTTCCTAATCTTAGGATGTAACATTTTACAGATTTTTCATAAGGGTTGGGGATATCTACGTAACTCCTGTGAAATGATCACTTTGGCCCTTTATGTTTCGTAAAAAGTAAATGATATCGAAAACATGTTAAAGAACCCTCACAATTATTTTAAGACCTATTTAACGATACCACACAGAGTGCTAGCTAACTGAAAAAATAACCACATGACAAACACTCAAAAAAATTATGAAAATTAAATTAATTTGAGTATTTTTGTCGATAAAAATAAGAGTAATATCTAATACCTAAGCTTTCTAAATTTTCAGCACTCCGTCCTAATTCACTTTGTTTAAAAACTATTACATGTGTCAGATGATTCAAAAACAAAAAACTTGTATTAATTCCTCGTTGCTATTTATAATTTCTCTTAGAACTAACATATTTTCGGCACCATTCACATAAATGAAGAAGGCGTCGGACACTTTAGGCACACATCGCTTCAGCCAGTAGTGCACTGTGTACAGCATGGTGAGGAGAACCGCGAGGAAGGTGAATGCCGCTAAGCATACGTTATGCTGGAGACCAACCGCGGCACCACACATCAGTCTGTCCTCGTCATATATATCTGTAAAATACCCATTTGCTGAAAGTATATTATGTACCTACAAGGTACATAAAAATATATAGGTACTCTGCTCTGATTCTAGATCTGTTTTCTCTACCCTTCGAAGTTTAGAAGATTCATGTTGAGAGCTCGATTTAAATTTCAAATAAACAGGTTAGAACTTGGTTTTCGTATTGTTTTTACTACGAGTATAGACTGTAATCTCTCAGAAACAAGGATGTTCAAATGTTAACATTTAAACACCTTGTAATATCATACCTACCATAAGTCCCACAGTTAGGCACTCCATCGCAAGCGCTCATCGAGTCAATGCAGACGCGGGTTCCAGAGATTTGACATTCGAGGTGAGCTGACGAACAACGCGCCTCGGAGTTTAGTAAAGTACGCGCAGGGGTAACTACTAGTGTTATACGATCCATCTAGAATCATACAATATTATTAACTTGAGTTTTTCGAATTGATTCAGCTTTTTGCGCTATACCTATCAATTTACTAAATGGCCTGCTTTGAACTCATGTTATAACTTAACTGTAAATACCTGGATATATATTATATCCATCCAATAATGAGTTATTTTGTTATCGTTATCAAGATACATACATTAATAGTGGAATTACATATCAAAGTTTCCTTCCGCGTTTCTTCAGTAATCTAATTAATTACTAAAATGAATACCATTATCCACCGTAAAATCTCCTCAAATGTAATGAGCCGAGTCAATGGGGATGTTTAAGTTTCATAGTAGGTAGAAACAAATGGCAAAAAAATATAAAAATCTGTAGTTTTCCATTGATTTTCCACTTCGTAACACATTACACAGAGTTTCAGTATTCAATTTATACCGTTGCTGTAGGTGTTGCTAGGTAAGTGTAAGTAGTCAGGAATAGGTAGGTAGGGGTAGGTCGATAGGTCCCAGTTTATTTTTGGGACAACGGCGCGGCTGCCGGGCCAGCTAGTTAAGATATATACGTTATTGTCAAAGGTTTACGTACCGTAAAATTGGTGATCGCGATAACAATACGTGAAGAATTAAATAAGAAGACCTGTCGATCCTTATACTCGTGGTAGTCACAAATGTTGAACACTACCGGTCCTACATAATGCCGCAGGTACCGTAGAGCTACGCGGCCGTGTATCTAGTAAATACAATATTATACATAAATCAATTTCTATGCTTTATTTCGTCTGATTATTCATAACTTTTACTTAGTCTTAATATAAGCAACATAGGTTCCTACTATGTGAAATAGGCTATTGTACAATCCCTTATACATAATTTAAAAAATAAAATAATATCTACCTCGTCATCCTGCAGTTCTGCTAATTGTGCGAAATCTTGCAAGTCGGCAACCCTATAGGTGGACATAGTGGTTGTTGGGATATCCTTTCTTGTACTCAAATTGTGCGGTAGCGCGTCTTGAATAGGCACCGAGTGTATGTAGCGTTTTTTTCTTGCTGCGCTATTTTCATTGGGATGTAAAATAGCAGGTTTATTAGAAAAACTACGATTTCTCCCAGAATTGAAAAATAAATTGATTAGTAGGTAATTCATAAATTATTTTATATAAATAAACTAAGTCCAGAGTTAGAAAAAAACATATATGTTAAGACCTATTTCTAATGAAATAGAGGTTGGCTTTCGGAGCTTCTTTTGTGAAATGGACATCAAATAAATTATCATCATACACTTACTCGCGTCCGACATTTGGCAAATTCAGTTTCATATGATCATTACTTATATTATTATTATCATAGGCATGATTTAGAATTATAGCCATATCAGAAGCTGCTTGCACTACGTTTTCCCAAGACTCGTGGTCTACAGTTGATAGAGTTATCATGTTTGTACTTATTGTACTGTAAAATAATGTCTTGAACTAACATTAGTCGTAAAATTTAGAAAATTCATAATTTATCAAAGATTGATAATAACTATGTGGTTAATTCAATACCTTTTCACACTGCTTTTCATAGTAGAACTATAGTTGTTTTCTTTTAAAATTTGACTATTTGTAATATTCTCAAAACTAGGCATGTTTTCGGGATTCGATTTGATTCGAATGTTATCTAAACAAATAAATAAAATTGATTTTGAAATAAAAGTTAAGTTAATCTCTGACACAGCTGAACGGATTTTTAGGGAAAGTAGAGATGAATCGCTATACTTAATCTGCTTACAGTTAGTAATGTTTTATTTATAATATCGTATTTTGTTAGTAATATTTTTTTTATATTACTTGTAAATAATTAGATTTAGGTTCTGATATATAATATTACACTATTTATGATTAACAAGTTCTGATGTAAATACATTGTCCAATATTTAAATACCTGTTTTTAAATATTTAATCACCTATATAAATAGAAAATGTTCAATAAAAATTATAATTATGGGACAGTTAGTAACATGGGGCTGATACTTACTTGTAGTATAGTTTATCGACTGCGAATTCAAATTATTAAATGAGGCATTTCCCAAATTTTCTTTTGATTCAGGGTTAATTTTCGTTTCGTTGATTAAATTACTCAAACTTGGGATAATCATCTGTGTATCGTTCAGTACGCGTTTCAAAGTATTATTGAAATCTGGCAGCGGGTTAATTATATTTTCAAAATTTTGATGCTCAATTACTTTTTCATTATCCTTTTTATCGGTACTTTTAATATCAGTAGATGTATTTAGTATATCATATTCTCGATCGTAAAATGTACTGAAATATTGAAAATGCTACAGTTATTTATTTATACAAGGATGGAACCAATATATCTGCAATAATTTTAAACAAAAATATTTATTATATAATGTATCCTATCTCATGTTGTTACACCTTTACCTTATTTAGTGTAGCCAATGATATTGTTTAAAATGACAAGGTTTTTGGTATAGGTACTAATAATTCGTTATGTACCTACCTGATACTAAGAGTAGAACTTGCTGCATCACTAAACTTTTTCAAAACAGATTTCGGTTCAACTCCAATTAAAGTAAAATTACTATTTATTAAAGGGTCCGGACCTAAATAAGCTGCAATTATTGTGACGATAATTAAAGTTGTCATAAATGTAAATAGGTAGGTATCTGGTTATATTTATACAAATAAATACATATGGAATGTATGTACAATTAATTATGTATAATAATGAATCACGACAAATACATATTACACGAAAAATAACATTGTTTATCTGTTTGATAAACAATGCTATTTATTATAATTTTATGAATATATTTTTCTATTTTTTGTAGCCACTGGTGTCGATTGTGTCGGATACAAAAGATATGGCTCTTTTAAACTTAATAGACAAGAATAGGATTAATGAAATTTTGCCTGTCAAATTATCCGATATGTATTTACATACCTATTTCTGTAAGATAGAGATGATAATTAATAAATTAATTTTTAAACAAAAGAACAAGCACATATATGAAAAAAATGTATAGCCGGACCTTTTTACACTGATAAAGTGAATACTTTACTAACTCTTGACTTATTTAGATATAATTGTAGATCTAAATAAGTCAAGAGTTAGTTGGTTGGGTGATGAGTAGGTTATGAATTAGAACGACGTTAACCATAAAGTAATTAGTAGAGTTTGCGAGTTTAATGAACAGACGATAAGGTCATGTTTGCTTAGGGTTACCTATAAATTCAGAACGATGTAGTGTATATTTACTTAAATATGATAATATGTTCACTATTCCATTTAACTCACCGCTGAAATTATGGTGTATATTTGATAAGTTGTGTAACATAGCTGAAACATTTGGAGATTCCTCACTTTTTTCCAAATTATCAGATTTAGTATTCCTTTTTAATGTCTCCATAAGATTATTTATATTCGCCCAAGAGTTGTACTCTACCTTTGTATCGTTAATTACTGTCATAGGAATTTCTTGAATATCAGCCTTTATTGAATTATTAGTAATAAAATTAATGTCGTACCAAGAAGTTGTTTGTGTTGACGGAAAATGTTGCCTGAAATGTTCAGAAAAGACCTTTAAAAATATATACAAAATAGGTAAGTACTTTAAATTAATATCAAAAAAATCCTCGAGGCGGCCACTGCTACCGATCATCATCGGCAAGGTTCCCCGGGCTGTGAGCGTTTCGTTTTATAAGGTAATTATTATGTTTTTTTAAGTACCTTTATTTTAAAGAATGCTTCATGATTCCTTTTAATAATGATGTTTATATCCTAATACCTAATCCAATGTGTTGCCTAATTAATAATTATACTATACTCGCTAAGAAGTTTTAATAACTACTTTAATAAAATTATTATGTAACTAGCTAGGTATTATTTAATAGAATAAAATTGTAAACATTACCTAAAGAACGAAAATGGTTTTCGCCCAGCCAAAAGCCTGTTATTTTTCATGTATTTTAAACGTCTGTTTGCATTGTAACCATATTTATATTTTCTTTTCTTAGTGCTAGTTAGTTGTATTTTTGGATATGTTAGTCTGGAAGAATGGTTAATTTAAGGCTAAGTTATTTACCACATTCGACATAGCTCGAAGAATTGCCAAACTGAAGTGGCAGTGGGCGGGGCACATCGCTCGTAGAACCGACGCCCGCTGGGGCAGAAAAGTTCTGAGAAAAGAACCACGAACCGGAAGACGCAGCGTGGGCAGGCCCCCCACAAGGTGGACCGACGATATTGTGAGGGTCGCGGGAAACCGCTGGATGCGGGTAGCGCAAGACCGGCCATCGTGGAGATCCTTGGAGGAGGCCTTTGTCCAGCAGTGGACGTCTTTCGGCTGACATGATGAAGTTATTTACCAAATAGTTGAAAACTAATTAATAAACATTTCCTCTGAAATTAATAATTAAGTATATAGGTACTTACATATTAAATTAAATACCCTGTGTAAAACACTAACCTCGAGTCAGGCGTAAAAGTATTTAAATCATAGTCGAGTTGGTATCGAGGAACGGTGTCTCCACTGCGTCGAGGACCTTTTTGCTCACTTATGGAGAATTGTACCAGGGGTATTATACTTGTTTTATACTGCTCCCCACGCCTAAGATATCAAAAATAGCTACGTTGTATTAAGGGCAAAGATAAAACATTCACTATAGGTACTTTTCTCCACTATCGCTTTTTACATCTACTTAGATGCTAAGAAACGTCTGCATTCAAATTCGCTTGTATTACAGCGACTCGACAGAAAGACCATTGTTACATTGTTTACACGAAAACCTTTGTCTAACTGATGATGAAAAGCGCTTCAAAATCGAATGCGTTGATTAAAAAAATGTTTTATTTATACTACTAGCTGTTCGGTAGCGGGGATAATGTAGCTTCCTATTAGTGAAAGAATTTTTCAAATCGGTTCAGTAGTTTCGGAGCCTATTCAATGCAAACAAACAAACAATCAAATCTTTCCTCTTTATAATATTAGTATAGATATAGATTTAGATATGTTTTTACATGAGATCTCGACGTCCGCGCCCGCGCCGGCCGACGCCCGCATAACTTTTTTGTTAGTGGGAATTTTATATGAAAATATTTTTGGTGGGATACAGTATTCTTATATTTACGTATAGTTTGTAACAAGTAGGTAACTACCTACTTATTTTTTATTATTACCTAGGTGCAACATCATAAATAAGGTCAAATGTTTCGTCAGTGTCGAAATCCTTTGGCTGCTCTTTTCCAGGTACCAGCAGACCAGAAATATTTACGATAGGTATTTCGATTCTAATATAATCGCCGTTATCTTCAGCCTTTTCTTCATGCTTTCTTTTTAATGTAGTTTGGGATACGATCTCGATGGCTTCGTTGGCACTGAAGTCCGATTCCTCTTCAGAACTGATAAATATTTACAAACTTTTATTTAACTTCACTTATTAATTTTTCATTTTTCACTCTTAAGTGAAGTTAAATAAATTTATAGTAGGTATTATCAACTTTCTGCCCTTCGATTGCCACACCCGTGATCCCCTTACATAGTAGAAGCCTAAAAGTGTAAACACCATGATGTATGTAACCCAGTGGTGGATTTGCTCTAAGGCAAAGATATTAGGAGCGGAATCATGATAAAAACAAAATTGTAAAATGTATACCTAGTAATATTCTATTTACAAATGAAGATTCTATTTGGTACATAAAAAGTACATTCAAAAATATATACTTTGAATATAAGTAGATATATTTAATAATCTTTTACGGATCCCCAAACCATAAATTAAAAAACGTAGATAATGTTGTATTGTGTACTTATACGTAAGTACATACTTACCTGACTTTCGTTGAAGCAGTAGTAGGTTGAGTGGTTTTCAGCGTATAATACGTGTTTCTCTCTTGATTCTTTCTCTGCATCAGAGTTTCTGGCAACGGACCCCAATAGCCGCCGAAAGTTTCACCCATTTCATAAACAAGCAGTTGATTCTCACTTTCAGAGCAGGCGTGTTTAAGACTATCCTCAGATACAAGTTGAATGAAAAAGATTATGTTACTACCCGATTCTGTCCTAAAAAAATTTTTTTCTGTCTTTTAAATCATTTAGGTTAGATTACCTTTACCATTTAGATTACCTATAGGTATTATTTTTCATAATAATTTCTACCCACTGACAGTACCTACCTACCTATATTTTTATAATTTTCTTCTTTGAAACAAATTAAATATTATTCAAACCTGACACTTATAAAACAGCTATAGGGCAATTCCATTCTTGAAAAGTGTAGAATCTGTGAGTTGGCTTCCACCACATGTCTACCGAGGAAAATCGACGGGACCACGCGCCGGCGGCAGTACTCTGACATATCCTTTTGATACACAAACTTGCGCACAGCTATAGCTGGCTCCGACTCATGATTTAAATATAATAAATATATAATCATTAGCATCCAGTAAGTAGACATGTTTCTGTACTAATCATAGCCATTTAGATTTAAAAAATCAAATCAGGAAGGTTTCAATCTACTTACCTATTTCATACCCACGAACCTCTTACGATCCGAAGTGCGGATTGGAAATTACTTAACTATGTTTTCCTTTGCCGCAAGGGTACATACATAATGGAAAATCCGCGTGTATGTATTTTTTTCAATTCAGAGGTATGTAACTACCGCACTTTCATGATCACTCTACTCTGTGCTAGTACATGTACGTAGATAAGCTTTCCGCCCTGCGATCCCTTACTGTAGGGGTTGAATTTTAAAGAACCCTTCCTTAGCCTACGTTATTTACGGAACCTATGTGCAAAGTTTTAGGTTTATTTCTAGGGTCCTATTAAACTACATTTGTTGTCAACCGGTTTTTCACACATGTGAACCTACCTGAGGATTTCGATTTGGGCCTAACCGATCGCAAAGGCTAGTGTATAATACCTAAATAACAAAAATGTTACATCAAACAACATTCACCGAGTAGGTATTTCTATGTAACATTGCCTAACTTAAACTGGCATCATGTCGAGAAGGGTCCACGATAGGGGTCGCGTGACCCGCACCGCGACTCATTATTATTTTTATATTGATAAAAAGTAAGGGAGCTGGGTAAGTAAATTTAGAGTCGAACATGGTCTGGTCCTAAAAATAAGTAGGTATCGTATCTCTTTCACTACCATACCTTTCATAATGAATCATAATAATACATACCTATTACCTATTATCTTTATGATAATACCATTTTGCGCCAGGCCCTATAAAGTTTCACCCATTTCAAAAACAAGCCCTATATATATTGATAATTGAGTCTGTTTTCTACAAAAATCTAAGTGACTAAGTAGTTGTACTGTACGTAGTATAATATTATTTACTTTATGGTTATAGTTTAAATTATTCATAAAACTACCTACGACCCATTTTTTAACAAGTCTATTTAGTACAAAAAATATCAAATTATTAATATTTTTTTAAGTTATAGGTGAGTTTTTCATTTGGGTGGCTAACTGTATTTTATAAATAACCATATTATTTTTTAAATAGGAATTCTTTGATATGTACGTCTTCCTCTTAAATATTTTCGGACAGAAAGTCAGACAGACAGACGGACAGACGCACGAGTGATTCTTTAAGGGTTCCGTTTTGTCTTTAGAGTTTCGGAATCCTAAAAACAATATTATCAGTTATTTAATGTCTTGCTGATATGGGTAATGTGTCAGTATTCTTTAGTTTAACTTTTAAAATGAGCATTTTGGATAATTTAGCCTCATATATTTTTAAGAGAGATCATAAAAAATATGAGGAAAAGAGACTTTAAATTACAATGTCTCGCCCGTACTTACATTCTGATGAATCGACGCGCTTCAAGCTGTCACGTAGTAAAATCGGGTCTTCAATTATTTATTACATGTATTACGTTTTATCGATTTTTCAGTCGATTAGTTGTCATATTTCTGAACGTAGTTTAATTTGGAATTTATTAATTGACTATACCTTTTTATAGTAGATGGAGTTGTAGCCAATTATCAATTTTTCATTTCTTTATTAATACTCAATTAAACATTATTTGTAATTCGATAAATACTTAAATTTTATCAAATCGATTAATCGATTTGCTTGCGGTACAAAGTAAAGTTATTCCCGTGGCAACACTTTTTTTTCTTACTGAGGCAACACTGATGGGGCTGTCAGCTTATTAATTAAATTTGCTTTGTTTTTTTTCCCACATTACCTAATAAATCTACATTGTTTACTTCGCTTTTTAACTAAATTTGGTAATAATTATTGTTTTGGAAAGTGCTAGATTTCATGTTCATTTATCAAATTAGAGTTCAGTGTGTTTTTGACGTATTCCCGTCCTTATTTCATTAGTTCAGTGTTTGTTGGCTTAGTGTTTTTGACCGGTATTTCGGAGTTTTTCGACCGATTAGGGGACTTCTTCGAGTTGTGTACACCCTTTTCGTAATTAGGTCAAGTTCATTAGTTCAATGGAACATCCTTTTTTTTCACTCCCGGCGTCCCGGCGTATACGCATCTAAAGGTCGAATGTCAATGACCTAACCTTTTTTAATTTCGGCTGATTAGTCTTAGCTGACGCGGCCGATGATAACCGCGTGGCGTGGCCAGCCAGGGTCATCTTAAACCTCCTTTCCCTCCGGAGTCGACATGATCCACCTTTACTAAGCGTGGTTCTTTTCCTCCATAAGGAGGTGTTTGGTTGGGGCCCAAGGGATGCTGTTCGGTGGGGGCCTATTTTAACCTCGAGATGCTGTTCGGTGGGGGCCTATTTTTGCCTCGAGGAGCTGTTCGGTGGGGGCCTATTTTTGCCTCGAGGAGCTGTTCGGTGGGGGCCTATTTTTGCCTCGAGGAGCTGTTCGGTTGGGGCCCAAGGGATGCTGTTCGGTGGGGGCTTATTTTAGCCTCGAGATGGTGTTCGGTGGGGGCATAGCTTTGCCTCGAGTTGGTGTTCGGTGGGGGCCTAGATTGGCCTCGAGTAGGTGTTCGGTGGGGGCATAGTTTTGCCTCGAGATGGTGTTCGGTGGGGGCATAGTTTTGCCTCGAGTTGATGTTCGGTGGGGCCGTATCGGCTCGTATCACTTTATAAATATCGTATCGTATAAATAACTACTACAATAATGTAACCCTTTAATTACGGGAAAGCAGCCGTTCCTGCTTTTGGCGCCCTTGAATTTCAATATAATTTAAAATAAGTAATGCAATTCATCTCAGGTTGCCCACATTAGTCTCCTTCTGAGAAGCTGTGGCTTACTACCGTTTTTATATTATCCTACTACCATTTTTATAACCTTACAAAATATAATATAATATATTTCAGTAAAAGAACTAAGCCAGTAATTAACCTTTGTTTCATTTATTGCTGGGGGGTTAACGCATCGGACTACTAAGGGGGGGGGTTAAAATCCGTTACGTTACAGTGGCGCCCAACGTGGGGCGAGTAACCTGAGATGATTGTCATATTGTTAAATGTGTCAAAAATTGTATTACAATTACTACTTTAATCTTACTATTTTATAAATCTACTGCGGATCTGTGTTTTTAGCATATAAGTCTTGCGGATTTGTGTCTTACTACTACATATTGTTAAAACTTGAGATGATTTGCAGAACAGTGCGGTGATAAAAATAATTCTATTACATATTACTTCATATTCAACTACTTTAACTAAATCTCTGGTACACACACATCGTTTACTACTAATACAGCTTATTTTTGCATAATTTCCTTTTATCATTTTTGAATTAAAATTATTTTTGAGTTTTTTTTCCAACTCTGGCAATTATTTCAACTTTCTTATGCTGTGACCTTTTTGCAGTTTAGTAAAACATCCCACAACTGCATGTTATAGCCACTAATTCTGCCCTTTTAAAATCAATGTAATGTTAATATCTTTTGAATTATAATTAAGAATAAGTTTTTTTCCAAAATATTTTTGAACAGTTATTTTTTTTTACTATAATACTTTATTCTTTATACCCCTTAAAGCTGTAGCTTGATTAGTGGTGCTTATTGCGAAGTGCTCTGGTGTGTACCAAGTTTACCTACTTTATTTACTTACTTAACCTTACCATTACTTGACTTACATTATCTAAACATGGAGGAAGGTAGTATAGCTTTCCAAGCTTTGCATAAAGATAGAGTAGCCCGGACCTGTAGGTTTTATTATGGAATGAAGAACATTTGTCCTGGCGTTGGTATATTTATGGTATGGTTTTCTATAGGTGAAGAGTATTGTAGTTTTGGGGGTTAACTATTTAAATTCTTATGTTATTAATTTATGTATGATTATCTTATTATGTGTAAGTATTATATCATTATTGAAATTTAGTTTCTTTTTTTGGCCTTACGCACAGGAGCGGGTAGTAACTCCTTTACCAAATAAATAAGCCATTGTACTAGGGGCGGATGATAACCTCTTAAAAAATAAGCCTTTCTTAGAGGCGGTTGGTTACCTCTTAAAATCTAAGCCTTAAACCATGATCACCAAAATTTTAAATTCCAAACTCATCCTTGTTCATTGTGGGATTACTGTCGCGTAACCACAGTATCTTATGTGTGTTATCGCAAGGTATCTCAAGGTGACAAGAAGAGTGACTTGTATTATATCTATTTATTGTATTCTTATTTTATAACATATATTGTGTGTATATGTATCTTATTCCTCTACCTTGTGGGTTAGGAGCGGTCGGTAACTCCTATAAAAAATAAATAAGCCATTGTACTAGGGGCGGGTGATGACCTCTTTATTACAAAAGCCTTTCTTCATCAAAGGCTGACCACTTGGTAGGAATAATATTTATTTATATTATATTATGATAACAGTTTTTTTATATAAGTATTCTCTCTCTTGTAATCATTTTATTTATTATTTTGTTTAATATTATGTAATAGTGGTATGTAGTACATTATATATTTAGGGGGGTTTAATATTTTGAGTTTAGGGTTAATCGGTTTGATGGTTTATTGGATGGTTTACTACTTATTAGGTAGGTGGGTACTGTTGTTTCGACGAGTTGTGGGAGAATTTAATCTCCAACTAGCGGATTTTTCATATTTGTTTTTCATAGTTGTTCGTGGGTTCGGTTTGTTGGTGGAGGTTTATTTTTTCTTTTTTTTTGTTCAACATCTTATGGTTGATATCTAGAGGCATGTGTTTACTGGCGTAGGTTTGTTTTGCTTTTGCTTTCTTCTTATCCGGTCACAACTGGGTTGTCGTTGTGTCCGTTAGGGAGTTTGAAGTATATTGTTTTCATCTTTATTATTTTATTTAGACTTTTCTTCAGTCCTCGATTTATCTTGTACGTACTGAGTTGTTTCCAAGCTGGAGGACCAGCTTGAATTTTGCGCTTATTTACGCAAAATTCTTCTGACAGGGGGGGTCGTGTCACGTAGTAAAATCGGGTCTTCAATTATTTATTACATGTATTACGTTTTATCGATTTTTCAGTCGATTAGTTGTCATATTTCTGAACGTAGTTTAATTTGGAATTTATTAATTGACTATACCTTTTTATAGTAGATGGAGTTGTAGCCAATTATCAATTTTTCATTTCTTTATTAATACTCAATTAAACATTATTTGTAATTCGATAAATACTTAAATTTTATCAAATCGATTAATCGATTTGCTTGCGGTACAAAGTAAAGTTATTCCCGTGGCAACACTTTTTTTTCTTACTGAGGCAACACTGATGGGGCTGTCAGCTTATTAATTAAATTTGCTTTGTTTTTTTTCCCACATTACCTAATAAATCTACATTGTTTACTTCGCTTTTTAACTAAATTTGGTAATAATTATTGTTTTGGAAAGTGCTAGATTTCATGTTCATTTATCAAATTAGAGTTCAGTGTGTTTTTGACGTATTCCCGTCCTTATTTCATTAGTTCAGTGTTTGTTGGCTTAGTGTTTTTGACCGGTATTTCGGAGTTTTTCGACCGATTAGGGGACTTCTTCGAGTTGTGTACACCCTTTTCGTAATTAGGTCAAGTTCATTAGTTCAATGGAACATCCTTTTTTTTCACTCCCGGCGTCCCGGCGTATACGCATCTAAAGGTCGAATGTCAATGACCTAACCTTTTTTAATTTCGGCTGATTAGTCTTAGCTGACGCGGCCGATGATAACCGCGTGGCGTGGCCAGCCAGGGTCATCTTAAACCTCCTTTCCCTCCGGAGTCGACATGATCCACCTTTACTAAGCGTGGTTCTTTTCCTCCATAAGGAGGTGTTTGGTTGGGGCCCAAGGGATGCTGTTCGGTGGGGGCCTATTTTAACCTCGAGATGCTGTTCGGTGGGGGCCTATTTTTGCCTCGAGGAGCTGTTCGGTGGGGGCCTATTTTTGCCTCGAGGAGCTGTTCGGTGGGGGCCTATTTTTGCCTCGAGGAGCTGTTCGGTTGGGGCCCAAGGGATGCTGTTCGGTGGGGGCTTATTTTAGCCTCGAGATGGTGTTCGGTGGGGGCATAGCTTTGCCTCGAGTTGGTGTTCGGTGGGGGCCTAGATTGGCCTCGAGTAGGTGTTCGGTGGGGGCATAGTTTTGCCTCGAGATGGTGTTCGGTGGGGGCATAGTTTTGCCTCGAGTTGATGTTCGGTGGGGCCGTATCGGCTCGTATCACTTTATAAATATCGTATCGTATAAATAACTACTACAATAATGTAACCCTTTAATTACGGGAAAGCAGCCGTTCCTGCTTTTGGCGCCCTTGAATTTCAATATAATTTAAAATAAGTAATGCAATTCATCTCAGGTTGCCCACATTAGTCTCCTTCTGAGAAGCTGTGGCTTACTACCGTTTTTATATTATCCTACTACCATTTTTATAACCTTACAAAATATAATATAATATATTTCAGTAAAAGAACTAAGCCAGTAATTAACCTTTGTTTCATTTATTGCTGGGGGGTTAACGCATCGGACTACTAAGGGGGGGGGTTAAAATCCGTTACGTTACAAAGCCGTTCATTTAAAGTTTATGGAAGAATTATGAAAGAGAAATTAAATTCTTATTCTAAGTAATCCTTTTTCTTCAGAAAATATCTTGTGTACTTAAGTTATTGCAATTTTAAAAGTGTGGACATAATTGTTGAAGTTTTAAAGGCCAGTGTACAAAAAAGTTTTTTTACCTAAATTTATGCTATAATAATATTTAGAATAACGCGAACGTTTTTTGTTTTATATAAGTTTGTAGTACTGGTTGAATAGGTACTAAATATTACAGAGATAATTAAGTAATAATCTTATATTTGATATAAGGGTAATACTTAAATAATTATTATTATAGAAGCTTTTGTTATTGTTATATAGGTAGGTACATTTACGTCTTTTGAAGTTGATTTTATAAAGCTAACTAAAGTTGTCGAGGTCTAATAGCCAGGCCCGTAAATAAAATAAGTGGATATTTATTTCTGTAAAAAAAATAGTTTCTACCTACCACAGCTAATTTTTCCTTAATTTTATTGACAAAAGAAATAAAATATGGAAATGTTTTGTCATTATCAAATATAGATTAAAAACGTAAAAAATTTAAATCTTTACGAAGATATTCAATAAAATATAGACTTATTACTAAATGTGCCAACAGCACCTACTATTCCGGTAATAAACTATATTTATGAGTAAGTAAACAGACAAACGTAATAAACATAATTTTCAGTTCATCTACTATTCCTACAATACATACTGTGTACGGCTGACTGACTGGCTGCCATTACCTACAGTTTTTTTCTGTACCTATTGATCGAGAGTGTGAAAGTCTGAATATAAAATAAAAATATATACCTACGAGTATACTGTTTTATTTCTTTAGTTCCTTCAATTATACCCTAAATATTAAATTAGACTAGGACTAGAATGAGGTATGAACAGAAAAAATCTCCTTTGCCCATTTCACCATTTCATTCCGTAAAAAAAAAGAACGTCATCATCTAGCATTACGAGCAATGCGCTCATCGATTGGATAAAATGATGCTCCGAAGCATTCGTCTGATATAATGTAGTACCTACGTAATGTAGTATCCCCCCTTTAGTAGTCTGTGGCCCCATCAGCTGATTGTCAAGTCTATTGTTATTATGTCAATGTCAAATTTTATTGTCGACAAAGGATAATTTTGACAGTAATTTAATCCGTATTGCATAAACGTATCAAAAATATATTTTTTCTTAATAATTATAACATAACAGAATGACGCTTGTAGATTACGTGGCTTCACTAGCACAAAATCCATATTTTGGTGCTGGTTTTGGATTGTTTGGGGTAGGAGCTGGTGCAGCAATACTCCGAAAGGGATTTCAGACTTCGATGATTCTATTTAGAAGACATTGTATGATCACTCTGGAGGTTCCATGTCGAGATAAGTCTTATCAATGGTTATTACAATGGATCACGCTAAAGGGTGCAAGAAAAACACAGCACCTTAGTGTAGAAACATCTTTTCTGCAAAAAGATACCGGTCAAATAAAAACTAAATATGATTTTATACCAAGTGTTGGGCAACATTTCTTCAGGTAGAATATATATTTTTTAAAATATTTTAAAATCTTCTTTCACACAAGTCATGCATTTTCGAATTCACATGGTTACATATATTTTATAGATATGGTGGTACCTGGATCAGAGTTGACAGAACACGAGAACAGCATACTCTTGACTTACATATGGGAGTTCCGTGGGAGACAGTCACCTTAACAGCATTTGGACATGACAAACAACTATATTATGGTATACTAGAAGAAGGTAAAATACCACTTACACATATTCTTAATTATTTAAAATACAGTATATGTATATATGAACAGATTGTCTAATATAATATACATAATAAGTAATATAATCTTAGTTATCATTTGATCAAAAATAATGTAGTCAACTTAATATTACAGCAAGAACAATGGCATTGAAACAGCATGAGGGAATGACTGTAATGTACACAGCAATGGGTTCTGAATGGCGGCCATTTGGGCACCCCCGGAGGAGAAGACCGCTGCACAGTGTTGTTCTGCGTGCTGGGCTGACTGACCGAATACTAGCTGATTGCTTAGACTTTATTAGCAATCCTCAATGGTATACTGACCGTGGCATCCCCTATCGGAGAGGTATGTAACAAAATTACCTATAAACTTATTTTTTTTTTTACAAATAATCAATTGCAACACAACTGATTGATTGTTAGTCTTTTCTGAGCAGGTACACAACCCCTTTATAAGTTAAAAATTCTACCCAAGGACCATAAACAAATAAAATATATGTGATTTAAAAGATATAGGTATATAATTTGCTTTGTTTGGGGATAAATACATTAAAAATCAAGTACCTCCACTCTTTAAGGATGCAGTGAGAACTAAGTATTAGATACCTAAGTATTTTTTTTATTGTAGTGTAGGAGCTACAAACACTTGTTTACTTTCTTTTGCCCATGACTCCCCACCCGAGTAAGGCTTCACAGTTTGTAAAATACTGCACTAGGTTATTCAATTTTAAAAATGTTTAAAAATGCCAAAGGAAAATGAATTTTATTACTTTAGGTTTATCTCTTAAATCAATGATTGATTGTAAGATGATACTTATATTACAGCAATAACCAATAAGGTTTATTTTCCTTCGGCATTGTTAAGCATAAAAAAGTGAGTTTTAATCTGTCGCCAAGCACCTTTCGGTGTGTTCCAACAGCTGCACTTGAGAGCCAGTTCCCTTCTAGGCTTTGTGTGCTTATCGCCATCGGCCACATAATCACTGACTGAGGTGTGGTCAAACGCAGGCCTATACAGAGTAAAAAAATAGAATAAAGAAGTGAATAGCTCTGTCCACTATATCTTTCACTTTTTGATGTTAACGTAAATATATTTTAACCAAAAGCTAGTATTCTTTTAGATCCACATAAGTACCCACATCTATCGCTAATTTCCTTTGTTTGATTAAAAGATAAAACCATACCTACTAATAAATTGTATCATGCTTTCTCAGGGTATCTGCTATATGGACCTCCAGGATGTGGAAAATCATCCTTCATTATGGCATTAGCAGGGGAATTGGAATACAACATTTGTGTTCTGAACCTGTCTGAAAGAGGTCTGACGGATGATAGACTGAATCATTTACTCAGGTATTTTTTGATTTTTTCACCACATTCCCGAGATAAAAAGTAGCCTATAACTTTCGGGGATAATGTAGTTTCCTATTAGTGAAAGAATTTTTCGAATCCGATGATAGATCCAGAGAATAGCGCGTTCAAACAAACAAAACTCTTCAGCTTTATTATTAGTATAGATATAAATAAAAACTATTTCATAATCATAGGACTTATTTTATCCTGCTCGCTGCAAGAGCAGGATAAGCAGGATAACAACATTTAGTAGGTACTTACTTATTTCTTGATTAACTTTTGCCATTTGAGTATAATTTATATTTAATTACCTATAATTTATATTTTGTTTATTTATTCCTTTGTCTTGCGCTACTCGCATCCAGCGGTTTCCCGCGACCCTCACAAGATCATCGGTGCACCTTGTGGGAGGCCTGCCCACGCTGCGTCTTTTCTGCCCCAGCGCGGCCGTCGGTTCTTCGGGCGAAATGCCCCGCCCACGATGGCCGACCGGCCATCGTGGAGATCCTTGGTCTTTCGGCTGACATGATGATGATGATGATTCCTTTGTCTGTGTTGTGAGAATTTGCTTCTTGCCAAATTTCGCGATCCTGAGAAAAAGGGTCGTGAGAGACAGATTGACAACGTACGGAACTCTAAGTAATTTTAAGCTAAATGTAATATCTAAATACACGGCAACTTTATATCCACCCAGTATAGACCCTCTTTTGTATTTTGTGCTATAAAATAAAAGTGGTACCTACCTAGAATATATACATAGGTAAGTACATAAATTTATGATAGAAAGGTGGTCCGTTATTCAGACATGTTCATACACACAAAAGTATGTTTTAAATGGGAATCGAACCCACGACCTGTGTGAGCCTTGAATTTTTTCATGAAAACCTCCCTCACTACAGTCACTACCGACCAGTCCATAATTTAAGTAAAGATACAACTTTGACTGAATATAAGTAGGCATAAATACCGATACCTAATTAACTGTTCTAAATTTCTCAGCGTCGCACCGCAACAATCTATTATACTTCTGGAGGATATAGATGCAGCCTTTGTCTCCCGAGAGGACAGTCCAACGCAGAAAGCAGCATATGAAGGACTAAACCGGGTCACTTTCAGTGGATTATTGAACTGTCTGGATGGTGTCGCCTCTACAGAAGCACGAATAGTTTTTATGACCACCAACTATTTAGAAAGGTAAGTTCGTTAGGTATTCTTATTCGTTATAAATATTTTTGTTTCAACTTTTCACCGGTGTATTCGCAATGCTGACGCATAAGTAGGTTGTTATGAGTATGCGTTCCTCATAACAATATGCCTGGAACGCGCCGTATGTGTGCATAGTTTTAGCCTCGCTCGGCTAGTGTCTATGTCGCAGTCGGATTGTATATATCGCCGTATTACATTACGGCTAGCAGTACCATGGCTGTTTTGTATTGCGGCGGGTGTGGCAGCCGTATTGTATAAATCGCCGTATTACATTACGGCTAGCCATTTCCAATGCCGTTTTGTATTGCGGCGGGTCAATGATTAGCCGGATTGTCATTGCGAGACGTTCAACGTTACAATGTAAAAATACTTTTTGGAGCGGCAACGGCAATCGACACAAAATGTCATGCTTTTAACAACTAGGTATACAACTGCCTGTACCACTATGCCCAGTACATATAACAAGTTTCTGTCAAAAAAATCTTTTTTGGTACAAGCTTTTATTGCCGACTGTACATTTTTTGCACAGTCTTCAACTACTCGTTAAGACGGTTCCAATGAGCCATGAAACACTACGGGGTTGTGTCGGTCAGACCCTGGTTACCATTGGAAGACAAACTACTCGTTAAGACAAATCAAACGAGCCCAAACTCGATGGGGTTATGTGGTTTTATTACGGAGTTCCTATGGCCACCTTCCAGCTCCATCATCAGATCCACGTCATCATAATATTTAATTATCACACGATTTGCATATTCGGAAACCAGAAAGTGGGTCAAAAACTTGCAAAATTCCATTACAGACAACGGGACAGGTGAAAGTAAATAAAAGCTTGTAATTTATCGGATATGTCACCTAATGATATTTGAGAAATAATGAACAGTACCTGGTTGACCGAGCTTTGCTCGTTTTTTTATAAAACCACGTTTTCTAAAAATGAAACCTAACTAGATCGATTTATCCTCCGAGATTCAGATTATTTATTATATATATGTGAAAGGCTAATTATATATATACAAGAATTGCTCATTTAATTGCTTATTAGATTCTAAGGATTTTCATAATCATTTACACTTTCTAGATTAGATCCAGCGTTAATTCGACCAGGTAGAGTGGATATGAAAGAGTATGTCGGATATTGTGATCAAGACCAAGTAGAACTGATGTTCTTAAGATTCTACAAAGGAGAGCAAGCAGCGGAACATGCAAAAGTCTTTGCAAGAAGGTAAGATGTACGAAGAAACTGATTATTCAAGTATGTTTCGCATTATGAATTTTAAATGAATCTTTTATAATTTCATCAATATCAAACGTCTACGTCACACATGCGTTGTGAGTCTGTAAATACTTTCAAAACTACATTTCAAACGTTTGGAGCTTTGGAGGGTCATGTTATCGTAGTTGATCTCTACCTGTGTATTCATTTTTCATTAAAAACTAGGTACATGGTTCCTTAATTATTTTCTGTTATTTAGGTATTGATAAAGAAACCAATGTACGATTATATGCATAATTATTATACATTCCACACTCACATTGGAATTTTAATTCGCGAATCACAAAATTATATTCCATCGATTCATTTTGATGTAATAAATAATGATATGTAGTGATGATTCTGATGATAATATTTGTAATAATTGCAGGGTACTTGAAAATAAGAAGACTGTGAGCCCCGCACAAATCCAAGGATATTTCATGTTTCACAAACACTCTGCAACTGAAGCTGTGTTATCCGATGTAGAGACTATATGGACACTGGGATAATTTGTATTTTTTGTGATACAGTCAAACTAGTTTATGTAATGTTCAGTAATATATTTATAATAAACCAAACAATTTCGTTCAAACTTAAAATTTAATTGCTTTTAGATACACATACTTTTAACAGATTATACAAATAAAATTTTGTCAAAAGACCAATTCTACTAATGAATAAATAATGGAATCTTAAAATGTATAATTCTGGGAACGACAGATACCAGAAGCTACTAACCTAAAGAAAATACAAAACACAAAGAACTTTTGAAATTGTTGAAATTACTTGCGGATGAAGGATCTATGAACAAAATCAAGAAAATCATTGTGTTCGTCGCTCGTAGAATCAATCGCTCCTAGAATTTTAAAAAACTGGGTTTTAGTGAAATGGACCATTTATACGTGTTAATTTTTAACAGTCATTAGGAATAAAGCTTTTTGAAATCTCAAGTCAACGCAGTGTCTATTTTTATATAGATGTATCTCAACGGCACGACCTGTAGAATTGATCTTAGAACCCTGTGAGATTCAGTGGCATAGGAGCATGAATTCAGGCCGTTAAAACCAATGCAAATAACTCGAAATTATTGAACTACAAAATCAAGAAACGGTATTTCGAGAATAACAAAAATCATAACAAAATGTGTGAAAAGAGCCAACTCACTTGCTCATGGGCCCCAGGCTTCGGAGATCAATTCTGTAAGTACATACATGTGACTATAACACAGGTACGTCATGTATTAGGTTTTACCATGCAATCAGATCAAAAAGTCATTTAATGCATCGACAATAACGACCTTAACAAAAAGTAACAATCGATAGTTATTAACTATAAAAATAAATCCCATAAAACGAATTTTTGTAACACAAAACTTGTGAGATATTTTTGTAAGTATATCGATAATCGGTAATTACAGTCTATATATTTACAGGAATACATTTTGAGAGTACGAATTAAACAGTTATAATGGTTGGTGCTGGTCCCTTTTAATTTAAAACATTAACTTTACAAAACGAGGTGAGAAATCATTTCTTTATGGAATCCTTGTGAGCAAGCGCCGAATGACGGAAACGGAGGAAATCAGAGGGGGAATCGAAGCAATATAAACAACGCCAGTAACTTGTTTCGTATAGGTACCATATCTCTTTGTACTAGGACTGATATTGAAAAGGTATTTCTCTATTTTAAGGCCTAAGTATTTCTTACAACTTTGTTCAATTGCAATATTTCCCCAGGGAAGGTATCCATCATTACAAATGGCAAGCCATATGAAGTTATCACATACTATGGACCAATAATAACTCTTCTATAGTTCCATCTAGTAGGGATCATGAATTTTCTTGGTAGAATAGCGCCAATACTAAGTATGTTGATTAAGTAATTTCAAACTTCAGGCTTTAGATTATAACAATCACGCACAACGGTCGAACAAGTGCATTGCGTTTGTGAAAAAATACTGAAGTCTAACAAAGGAATACCTAATGCTCAACAGGCGGCAGTCGCCAGACTTGCTGGATTTCCAGTAGAGACGCGTAGGTTCGAATAGATATTAATTCGCAGACCCGCATCATTCGCCTGTACTGGTTATTGGATCGCAACTCCAAGCTTTCTACAATCTAAAAAGTGATTCTTAAGCCTGCATCCCACGCGATTCAACTCTGAGGAAACGCGTTTACATGTACCACCATGCATGATGAAATATATGAGACAGTAAACAGTAGGTAACGGAGAAATTAAAGCAGTCTGCCTCCAACTACAAATGTCGGCTCTAAAGCCACCCTAACCTAACTTGGCCAACGAGCTCACAAAAATGACATACGCTAAGTAATCGTCGTCGTGATATCCAAAATTTCAAAGGAGAGCAACATCGTAACACATCTGTTATAGTTTCAAGAATGATTGCAGATTATAATATTTTTTTTTAATAAAATAAACATACTCATAGTTTCTTTAGATGATTAATAAATGATGTTGGTAGGTAAAGGTGAACGCACACTTAGCCGAGCCGAACGCATCGAACGAAACGAATTTTAGAAATCCTATTCATAATACACCTGCCCGCGTCGAATCGTTCGTTCGGCTCGGATAAGTGTGCGTTCACCTTAAACAATCATCAATCAAAATCAAGTTTGTTCGCAACCTCATATTTGAAGCCACAACCAATTATGATAAATTTTGGCAGGCAGATAGCCTGGTATGGAGAAGCACATAGGCTACTTTTTATCTGGGGAACACGGCGCACGGGTGTAACCGTGGACGGGAACTATCAATACGTAAAAAGAAAGGTTTATCAAATACCTACTTACATAACCTAGCAAATATTTACAAATGTTTATTAGTTATCAGTTTTATTGTTAATTGATTCTAGAAGACATAAAAATGTTTTAGTATGCTCATACATTTC
This sequence comes from Tethea ocularis, assembly GCA_963555595.1. NCBI lineage: Eukaryota > Metazoa > Arthropoda > Insecta > Lepidoptera > Drepanidae > Tethea > Tethea ocularis. The sequence goes on along the minus strand of OY741960.1, from coordinate 7,508,167 downwards.
CTGGCTTACTTTTAAAGCATTTTGTAACAGTTTATTTACAACATCACCTTTGTATATTTTAAGCAACTCCCATTGCCAATTGGCAGATATTTTAGCCATGTTGATATTTTCTTGATTCCTATCTTTTACTTTTAGGCAAAACGCATTTTTTGAACAGAACAATGACAAACAAAGTATAACTGGATGATCTTTTGTTTCTTGTTTATAAAGAACCTTGAATTTAATCAAACACGTAAATTCTCGTGGTAAATAGTAATCAGTGTCCAATAAAACTATATTATGTATTTGTAATAAGTTTTTAAAATATCTAAAAGGCGAATCAGTTTTTGTATTTGGAAATTCAACAGTGTCTAGTATTATATACTCGCGAAGACCAGTTGATGGTTCGTGGGCTGTTCTACCAGATGTATTTAAACCGGAACTATTTTCAACTTCTTGCAATGGTTGACTTATGTTCTGAATTTGTGAAGTTGAACACTGTATAGTTGTTAATTTACTTGTTTGCGCATTCATAATACTATGGAGAATTCTTTCGGACAACAGTTCAGTAACTGGTTTGACCTTAATCCTTGGACCAGGCTTTTGTTGGGCTATATTGTTTCCAGATGACAATTGAGTATTACTTGTATTTTTATCATCTTTTATTTGTTCAGTAGATTCTATGATAGCTAAAGATTTTGTAGAAGTTATGATAGGCAAACATAAACTGCTGTCATCATTCTCTATAACATCAGCTGTATTGGGTATTTCATCATAGACGTTAGACACATTGTGTTTCGAGGTTATTAAATTACCCTTTTTATTAGGAAAATGTTTTGGGTTAGCAACAGGGTTTTCATTCAGTAGTTTACTTTTTGATTCAGCGTTACTAGGCTCAGCATACAATACAGCACAATCAGTCTGAATTGGTTCTTTCCCTTTACATTGTATTGTAACTACAGAACTTGGCAATGTTCTATCAGCCTGTCTAGTATCATTGTCAACAGTTAAACTAGAGGGTTCTGCAACAGTTTCTGTATCTTCTTGCTCCTCATTATCTTGAGGGGTTTGGGTAATAATTGTCCATTCCGATTTATTAAAATCATTAACGTTTTCTTTGCTGCTTCTTAGTTTAGCGTTGATCTGAATATAACTTGTCAGAGACGCATTTTGTTGTGATCTTGGTAGCCATACAAGTTCCAGATTCTTAGACTCCATGTATCTTAATAAACCATTACAATTAAAACCCGTTTTAGTAACAATTTTTCTTCCTATGCTTAAGACTTTATGTTTCAGATAATCTTTGTTGGGTTTTTTATTCTGTGTATTACTCTCTGATGCTTCTTTTCTCTTCATGTACTTTTTATGGCATAAGGATATAATATTATGAATGGCTTTGCATTCCTGAGGTTTAACTTTTATTGGTTCTCTGGAAACTTTTTCTTGTTTAGACCCAGAATTACTTTTATTAGATGAATTGTCAGATGAGTCTTCAATATCTATACAGTCAATATAATTATGTGCTTCTTTGTTAGCTCCGAAAAATGTTTTGATCTTTAGGTCATCATTTTCGAGATCAGATTTATTTATTTTATTTCCAATGACTACAGTTTCATTTGAACTAGCCGATAGTAATCGACTCTTTCGTCGCTTTGGTTCCATACTAGATTCATCACCAGAACTTATAGTTGAACTTTTGCGCTTATCTTTTTGTTCTTCATGGACTGGTGAATAATCACTTGCTATATGTTTAAGGACTGGTCTACAAGAACTTATCAATTTTGATTTGGTCGCCATATCACCATCAAAAATTTCTTTTGGAACATAGATTACATAATAATACGAATCACCTTCCTCCGTAATTTTTTGAAAACTATGAACCACTTTGTTTATATCACCAGTTATATTAGGTTTATAATCTAATCTGGTTAATTCAACAGTACAATGTTGTTTTAATATGGATTGATACTTTGACATTAATAGTCTATGTGAACGAAAATGACTTAAAACAGCATTTTTTCTCCTAAAGCAACCATTACATAATTTGCACACAAATAGTTTGTTGTAACTAGATTCCCACGATGTTAATTTGCTTCTATTGAACTCAGTGATTGAAGGTACCTGAGCTGTAGTGATTTCGGTACTAGTACTTGAATCAGAGTCAGTCGTAGTTGAAATTATTCTTTTCCTCTTAATCCTCTTTGTTTCTTTTTGATATGTTATTGCATTATTATCCCCATTTGTTAGTTGACTAGAACTAACTGTGTCCAGTTGTGGATGTGCTAATGGTACCTAGACAAAAAAACATGTGTATAGATAAGCAAAATGTATGGCTGATAATAGTAAAATTGCTAATGTAATAAATAGAGTACAATTTTGAATGTTGACTTCAGAATCAGCAAAATTAATGCACTTTGAAACATGACAGTGGTGCCGATTCTGTTATTTACAAACTAATATTAGTCACATCACCTCTCTTTATTACAAAAATAATTGAAAAAAAGATAGGAGGTTTTTAAATCTTTCAAATTGATCTATGCCAATGTCATCTACGGCGACATAGTCGAGACCAATGATATTAAATAAACGAGAAGCAGATATGTTATAAGCGCGTGTGTTGTGAAGACTTAAAAACGGCCCAATTGGGAAATCTTGTGATTAGTCTGCGTCGAGCGCAATCACGAGTGTGTCGCTCCGTAGGTTACTGTGTCGTTACAAGAAAAAATAAAAAATGCGATCGTGTGTGTTTCGGAGGTGTACCAATTATGGCACTAAAGTAAAAAAAATATATGGGATCTCTTACCACATATGAGTATGCAAAGATACTTAGATTATTTAGTATATTTCAATTATTTTCTCAAACAATCTAATAACAGACGCAAAGACGCCATGTTCGTGAAGAAAGAGAGAGCAATCTAGTTTAGACGCCAGAGCGATAAGGATGCGTGCGCTGCGGACATATATTAGTTATGCAGAAGGGAATATTGATGGTGTCTTAAATGCCTACAATTAAAGTTCAATAAAGAACAATTATTGTTCTTTATTTTTACTTCGTTTTTATAATATCTATCTATTGTATATATTGGACTAATGCAAACTCACTTCTCGAACAATCAAAACATCAGACACCCATTTTCAATCATCGAGTACATCTCATTAAAACCATCCTACAAATATTATAAATGCGAAAGTTTGTATGGATGGATGTTTGTTACTCTTTCACGCAAAAACTACTCAACGGATTTGGATGAAATTTGGAACACAGGTAGTTTATTACCTGGATTAACACATAAGATACTTTTTTTTATCCTAAAACGAAAACATTAAATCCCTCGGGAACGCGGGTGAAACCGCGGGACGGAAGCTTCGAGTAGGTCTGAGAATCGGTCAACATCTATTTTTCATACCCCTAAAGGTAGGTGTAGGTAGGTAGGGGTAGGTAGGAGTAGGTAGGGGAGGTAGAATAGGTAGGGGTAGGTAGAGGTAGGTAGGTCCCAGTTTTATTTTTGTTCTCAGGGCAGGACGTCTGTCGGGTCAGCTAGTAATTGATAAATACACAAATATTCGTCTCCATTCTGCACATTAAAATAACCCCTAAATACTAAAACTTTCAGAGACAAAAATGGAATAAATTAAATCTTTTTGAAGGTATTTAAATTATGTATATTATTTCTTTTCTTTCATCACTAAATATTTCATTGTTAAAATTTTTAATAAATATGATTTACTTTTATAAGATGTTTTAATTCTTACCTATGCACTTACTTTTCAATCAAGTGTCCACTCTACGACTATAAATGTTACTCTATACACAAGAAACATTTGAAGTGCATTCACTAAAATATCTGTTTCATTATTATGTGCTACTTCGTATCTTTTGTTTTATTTATCGTGAAACTTGCCAATGTGTGCAGTTTTGGATTGCTTGGAACAGATTTAAAACGCAAATTACTATGAACGTAACATATCTATTAGTTTAATATATCATTGGTCCAATAAAGATCGCGCTTCAATTCACGCTGAAATAAGCAATCGAGCTAATTTTTGATAGGACTACAATTTATTTTTTCCCTTTCTTATGTTTTTTTGTTAGTAAGAAATAGAGTGTGAGTGAGTGTGATTTATTTAGTTTATAAACATCAGAATCGGGACCAATGGCAGGTTTCTCAACTTACTACGATGATAAATGTGAAAATGTTTGTTACTCTTTGCCACAATAACTACAGAAAGGATTTTGATGAAACTTGGCTCATAGATAGGTATGCGACGTACTACGTTTTATTCTATTATTATTCCTTACATTTTACCATATTTGTCACATAAAATAGTTACATAATTTTGCATCCAAGTGATTTCACAATTTAATATCATTAAAATTGATACATCTCTTTGTTTTTGACATTACAACAACTTACCGTCTTTATGTCTTGTTTCATCTTTATAAGGGACGTTTGCTTCTCTAAAAACGACTTTTTTGTTTTATAATAATCACATAATAATGATTCACATGTTTTACATAATAGTTGAGGAAGGCCATCAAATGGATCCACCTGAAAGTAACCAATAAAATAGGAGTTTAAAGGAAATAAGTTCTATTTAATATTAATCATGTGTTTATAGAACGCACGCGAGCTCCGAGGTATCTTAAGGAATGTTGACGTTATGGGCTAGAGTTGTGATTTCGTCGATAGTACCTACAGTATAACACAAAATATTAATTATTTCACCAATAACTGTATTGCCCGTCTGTTCCAATGTACTCTTAATAACATCGTGAGGGGTAGTGTGGTGCAGGTTTTTGATGACGAGTCGGCAATTTTTTTGTTCTTTTATATTAAAAGTGTGGCCAATTAATCCATTTTCACGAATGACCGTCATTATTTTCTTGTAGACTATGGCATCACTTATGATACTTATTTGATTTTTATTTATGAGTTTATATGTTTATAAACCGATTTTACTATACTACATTTACTGTATAGTAAAATCGGTTCATAAACAAAAAAAAAGTTATAAGTGCAAGAAAATTTTTAAAAAACATACAGCCGAATTGAGAACCTCCTCTTTTTTTCTTTAAGGAGGTTAAAAATTAACCATGACATTGCAATAAGGTTAATCTGAATCTACATATTCTTAATCATAGATTAAACAGATAAACATTATTACAAAGAAATAAGGCTCATTTTCGTATCACTGTGGCTACTGTCACAGGACTCTTGCTATAATTTCCAAACTGTAGTATTTAAACTGGATTTAAAATTATACTCACATTAATGTCAAAGCAATACTTTATTTGTTGTTGAATAGCAGGCACAATTTGATAGACACCCATTTCTACCAAACAGAGACGACATGTAACAAACAGTTTAGGGTCCACCTCTACCATATTTGTTGTCTCCATAGCCTGTAAAATAATAATAGGAATGTTCATTTTTAACCGAGGTTCAAAAGTTAGTTCAGGCAGGACTACTATGGAATTATAGAGATTAGTTTGATTCCTAACTACATATATAGTTAGGAATCGAACTAATCTCAAACTGATGCAAACAAAGTTATGTGATTGTACTGATTGGTTGTTTACACTGTATATTACAATATTTGTGATCATACGATGTTTTGTGGTACAGAGATTTTTGATTCCTTTATTCAAAATCCTTATCATACACACATATCAACATTTTGAAATAGGGCTTCTTTTATTCTCAGCCTATACTATTTGTTCATAATAATTAATTTGAAATAATCTTAGTAGTCTGTTCAGAAAGAGAACTGTTGTGGAAATGGAGGGAGTTGCAGTACTTTTTTGTTTCACGTCCAATACAATAATGCAGATGCATTATTGTATTGCATGCGCATTATTTCATTTTGATCCTATTACAACTGTAACTATTTCATTCTTTTTATTATTTAAAATGCCGACAGAAAGAAACCAGCTCTCCTAATTATGGTTATAATATAAAATTGGAACATTCATTCACAATTTGGCCACAATGGCTTTCTCTTTCTGAACAGACTATTACTATACTTCTATGACATTTTAAATCTATTAGAAAAGAAATATGATCATTCACAAAGTACATCTTCGAAATAGGCACATCAGAACATCTCATGCAAATATTAACTATTATCAAGAGAATCTGATTACATGATTATTCGGTATAGAAAAACATTGTGGGGAAGCCATACTAATTTTCAAACATGAATCTCTTTTATGGGATTTAAATACATTAAGGTTATAAGCCTTATGTACACACAGCCACAGATTGAGCTACACATTTTTGTTGCAAAATAGCTCCTATTACAACCGCATAAGGTGCCGCAGTGTGTAGCTTGATCTGTGGCCGTGTGTACCTACATACATTACATCATACTCTACTGAGTACCTCTGTACATGAAACTGGCTCAATTTGCTTATCATTTTGTGGGACAAGGAGATTCATAGGATTATTGATCATTTGTTGAAATCATTTATTTAAATAAATAATCAAATAGGTAGGCTTTTCACAGACACTTCTGAATTTTCAGACTCTAGCATACAGTTTCGAAGGTTGCATTTGTTGATGTCATAAGTTATTAGTAATATCCATACTATTATTAAAGTTTGTTTATTTGTTGGAACGCGCGAATCTCCGGAGATACTGGTCCGATTTGAAAAATTATTTCACTAATATGTAGTAAAATTATCCCCGAAGGTTAAAGGCTACTTTTTATCCAGGTAACGCGAGTGAAACCGCGGGGAATAGCTAGTTATTAAAATCAGAAACTTACTTTGGTACTCCAGACAGATTGTGTCGAAGTCGATGGCTGCATTTCTTGACATAATCCAAGAAATTTAATGCTTCTAGAACAAGATAAGGTGTCAAAGCATCACATAAGTTTTATGACCACACGATCAAGTTTAACTTTATGTCATCAGCTGTTCAATCAGATAATTTTTATTTTCCTCCATGACCACGACCAAGGTACAGAGTAAATCTCAGAGCAAACTTATCTTGTAAGAATAATTATTGTACGTACGAGCTAGCTTGATCGTTGACACGGGTCTTCGCTTGTCTTACTTGGATTGTAAGAACAAATCAAAACCAAAATTATAGTAGTAAGTATGCAATAGGTATATTAGTTCTTTACATCTTTACCTAACAACTACTTTCTAAAACACCACGATTACTATGTTACTATCAATTGCCACAGAAAGAAATAATTTAAGGATATGAAAAGAAAAGAAAATACAATCGGTTCTGTCAACTTCTTTTTCGATTGAATGCTGCCATCTAGTTTTGACAAGCTGAATTACGTTTTTTTAAGAACAGAGACATCTAGTAAGGAGTAGCAATACTAAGTTAAGGAAACTTTTCCTACTTCATACAAATGCGAAAGTTCGTGAGCATGTAAGGATGTTTGATACTCTTTCACGTAAAAACTACTAAACGGATTTCGATGAAACTTGGCACAAAGATAGAAAACATAAAATAAGATCCCTCGGGAATGCTGTGAAATTGTGGGGCGGAAGCTAGTCCTATCATAAAAGTTGGATTCACAAGTAGAAAGACGCTTGATCTGAGAGGTCCGTTTTAAAAGCTTTTATTTAACTTGCAATGTATGTTTGTTCGGGTGGAATCTTGCTACTCAATTTTGAAGCAGATATCTTCAACTGATTGAGCTGAAATTTTGGATGCACGTTTAGTTTGGATGACAATACACGATAAGCTGTTTGACATCATTCTAAATCCAATATGGCAGACCATCCAAGATGGCGGAATACTTATTTTTAATGCATTTCTACAATATGGGTATCAAATGAAAGGGCTTGTTGAGAGTAACTCGAAGAATAATGTGACGTCATTCTTAATCCAATATGGCGGAACATCCAAGATGGCAGAATAGTCATTTTTATGCACTTCTGCAATATGGGTATCAAAAGAAAGGGCTTGCCGAGAATAATTAGAAAAAGGGTTATTGAAGAGCTAGACTGTTCGAAATCAACCGGCAAACCTTGAAACAATGATGTGTTGAATGAAATGAGAAACCTAGCCAGCGATAACTAAAAAGTAAAAAATAAATAAAATGCAAAAAACCTTTTTTTTAAAAAGCTTTTATTTATTGTCTTATTTTTTTTTTTGCTTTAGGTTATAAGTTGATAGTTAAAATTTTAAAGGAACAATATATTGGTGTCGATTCTGTCGTTTACGAACTTAACTAATATTAGACAAGTCACCTCTCTTTCAAGTTAACCTTATTGAAAAAAGACAGAACATTTTTAATACTGTCAGTTTAATCCATGCCGTCGTAATGTACGGGTAAATAGTCGTGACCAATAAAGATCGCGCTTAAATTCACATTGAAATATGTGATCGGATTAAACTGACAGGACTAAAATATCTTGCATCCCTTTCTTATATTTTCTATTAGAAAGAGATATAGTGAGATTAAATTTATTTAGTTCGTAAACAACAGAATCGGCACCATTTTCTTCTTTTTAGAGCATTTAAATAAAAGTTTGGTTTAGAAAAGGTTTTTTTGCTTTTAATTTATTCGTAACATTTTCGAATTGTATTCGTTTTTTTTGGCATTTTGTAAAATCAATTCAGTTGTGAAACCAAATGTGGCAAAATTAAATTAACCCTGATGCAAAATCTGCAATACCACTGGGAATGGTAATAATTTGCCGAACTCGTTTCACGCTTTCTTTGAAGAATCTACGCTAGTTTTGAATCGATGCGTGAAGACCTGGCAACTTTGAGGATAAAAGGATGATCTGCTCACTATCATCGACAGGTGTAATGGAAGAAAGATGACCTGTTTGTCAACCTAATAAGTACATGAGCATCCAAAGGTTCTTAACAAAATCAACATAAAAGTTCTGAATCGTCTTTGCAATGAACAAATTGATCTAGCTTTTCCTGTTCGTCTTAAGGAATGAACAGCATTCTTCAAGAAATTAAACTTTCATTACATAAACTGCAGTAGAGGTGTGAAATACTGCTTGGATAACCAGCTTTTTTTAAAGCAGCTCTCCAAATGCACAGAACTAGACTCGCAATTTCAACTCCAAAGATGACCATACTCTTTGATGAGATGAGAAGTGCCTTGGAACTTGGCGGTACTATGAATGGGTCTGTGGAGTTTGCGTAGATATGTTGAATTAGATCAAATTTAATATCCCTGTGGCCCACTCTTAGAAAGACCATTTCTGATTCGATATTTTTTTGCGTAAGCAGTGATGAGCATCTCCAGTGAGAGTAATCAGCACAGTAGTGAATTTCAGAAGTTACCTACAAATATTCAATATGCAGCATGAATTGTGGTGCCAGCATGCAACCCATGCAGTATAAGATATTGACGTTGGAGCAGCGTATGTCAATAACTGTGATGCTCCTGTAGCGATCTCTATCAGCTAAATAGTTCAAATAACGATGGATAGATGGCGCCACAATAATCTACATACAACCTGCATCGCACTGGTGAAGTTTATTCGCACATTAGCATATAATATATACCAGAGTCCAACATGTACAATTGGCTCGCGGTTCCCAGGCAGGATGACCCAGGCCGGCGGAAGATCTTCCCTTTTCAGTAATAATAATAATAGTACTGAATAGTCTTTTATAGAACAAGAAGAAGTCCTAGGTAAACATACGTATCTACAAATTCGATAACAGTGTTCTCAACACCGACATTGGCCAAAGGACATTGGACATAACATTTTTCTCATCCATACTCATTTTATGGTGAATGGTCAGCCGTTTGAATTTTTAACGAATATTGCGTGCATTTTCATTTATTACGTCAATTTCAAGCGCCTTTAGTCGTAATTTTATGATTATAAACTCATGGTTATGGCTATAGATTTATTTATGTATTCTGTTTGCAATCAAAATATAGAACTGTACATTGGTTAATTTCTGAATTCTGATAAATATCCGTTATTAATCAATAAGGAACCAATGTAATGAATTATATAGTTTCAAAAGCATAATGAATTGGTACATAGAATAATCAATTGACATATTGTACGTCTCAAGCGCTAATCATAAAATTCCATTTAACCGGACACTAGCCGAGCGGTGGGTGGGATTCACTGCCAAGTTTTCCGTGTTCACTGCAGCTGGAACGCTGGCTACAGTTGCACGCGCCCGCCTCTCGCTCTAATTAGGTACCTATATTCAAATGTGTGTAAATAATTTGTATTTATTGATGATTGTTAATTATTATATATGTGTATTATTAGTATTACTAATACTTATATTAAGGTCTTACTAAAAAATATGGATTCATATTTCAGAAATAAATGATTATTATTATTATAGGTGTTTAAAACTTTTGTAATAAATTAAAAAAAACAGTTAAAATTTAAAATGAGGCTCATCAAATAAACCTAATTTATAAATTCAAGATACATTTATATAATTAAACATCCAAATAAATATGCGCATGAATACAATACAATATTCATATAATATAGGTATATATTTGAGGTGATGATAGCTCAATAATAGTGACGTCGAATGCCGAGACGAAGGTCACGGATTCGAATACTACAATGAGCTTTCGGTGAAGGAAATCATCGTGAGGAAACCATTGCACGATGGTAGGGTACTTTGTCGAGTTTTCACATCGCCAATTCCACAAAGTTTAAACTCGAAAGTCTTCAATCAGTGCGTCCTACCCGTCATGATATACGGTGCTGAAACGTGGACACTCACGGTTGGGCTGGTCCACAGATTTAAAGTCGCTCAGCGAGCTATGGAAAGGGCTATGTTTGGAGTCTCTTTGAAGGATCGAATCAGAAATGAGGTGATCCGACAGAGGACCAAAGTCATCGACATATCTCAGCGGATTAGCAAACTGAAATGGCTTTGGGCCGGCCATATCAGCCGAAGAACCGACAACCGTTGGGGTAAACGAGTTCTTGAGTGGAGACCGCGAATCGGCAAACGTAGTGTGGGACGCCCTCAGACTAGGTGGAGCGATGATCTTCGCAAGGCGGCTGGAAAGTGCTGGACCAGAGTAGCCGAGGATCGTGCTGAGTGGTGTGCAATTGGAGAGGCCTATGTCCAGCAGTGGACTAATATAGGCTGATGATGAATGATGAATGAGGGTACTTTGTAGTATCCGCCTAGCACGCTACCACACTCAAGTTGAAAATCTATCGCCAAGCACCTTCTTGTGTATTCCGACAGCTGTACTTGAGATCCAGTTCCCTTTTAGGTATTGTGTGCTTACCACCATCGGCCACATAATCACTGACTACGGTGAGATTGTGGTCAAGCAGGCATAGTAAAAAACAAAACATTTACTGCATTTAAGTGTCATACAAAGGTCTTATTATATTACACAGGGCTTGAATACTTTAGTGACCTTTTTCAGGTATAACAAAATTATAATAACTTTAAATTTGAAAAACACAGAAGACTTATGGGGTTTATCAGTTAAAGTCATCGGCTCAATTATTACTAGTATTGCACCTATTTTAGCAGGTATTTTTAATCAATGTATTGATAAAGGTTCATCCCCTGATTTGATGAAAGAGAGAAAATTCGTTCCCTTTTTTAAATCCGGTAGCAAAAATAATCCTTCCGATTATAGACCTGTCTCAGTTCTCCCAGCGTTATGCAAAATCTTTGAGAAAATAATGCTGAATCAATTGTCAGCTCATTTCAACAATAACCAAATTTTACATGAACACCAGTTTGGTTTTACAAAAAGGCGGTCTACGACTGACGCCGGAGCTAAACTTTTGAAGCATATTTTTGAAGCTTGGGAGAACTCTCAAGATGCAGTTGGTGTATTTTGTGATCTTTCCAAGGCATTTGATTGCATAGATCATCACACCCTAGTTTTAAAACTTCAACACTATGGCGTTCGCGGAGTGGCACTAGATCTTGTAACATCTTATCTGTGCAGTCGCCAACAAAAAGTAAGTATAAGCGGTACTACGTCCTCAGGGTCTTTAGTTAAAACAGGCGTACCGCAAGGATCAATTTTAGGCCCATTTTTGTTTTTGGCATACATCAATGATCTGCCCTACATGGTAAATGAATTGTGCGATATAGTTTTATTTGATGATGACACTTCGCTATTTTTTAAAGTAGATTGAAAAGACACAGAACTTACGCAGCTCAATTACACGTTATCCACTGTGTCGAAATGGTTTGCAGCCAATAATCTCATGCTTAATTCCTCTAAAACTAAGTGTATAAGGTTTTCTCTCCCCAATGTTGCTAGGAATGACAGTCATGTCCTAGTCGATGATGTTAGACTCGAACTAGTCGATAAGACAGTTTTTCTCGGCATAACATTAGATAGTAAAATACAATGGGGTCCTCATATAGAAAGCTTAGCTAGTAAATTGAGTTCCGCCGCTTTTGCAGTTAGAAAAATTAGAAATATAACAGATGTGGCTACAGCTAGGTTGCATTACTTTGCGTATTTCCATAGTTTAATGTCCTACAGTCTTCTGCTATGGGGCTCGGCTGCGGATTTGGAATCTATCTTTATCTTGCAGAAAAGGGCCATTCGTGCAATCTATTGCTTGGGTCCTCGCGAATCCTTACGAAATCAGTATGTTAAACATAAGTTGATCGAGAAGGCCTATTATAAGGTGGCTCATTACATAGATGACAAGAATACATGGTTGTAGTAGCTTCTCTCTGCACTTGCAGCCCCCTGGCGAAATGATAATTGTATGAAGTTTATGTATATTTAAAACTGTAATTACATAAATTCAAAAAAAAAAGATCCACCAAAAAAATAAGCCTCTCTCAGTTCAAGTGTATTCCGAACCGGTAGTAGAGTCTATTGTAAAACTGTAACTTTTGACATTCATAAGTGCCTTATTAGGGCCTAAACTGAATAAATGAGTTTTGATTTTGATTAGCGTGTTAAGGTTAGTCGTTTCTCTGTGGGTCCCTTACGTCTGCGGATCGTGGTCAGCATCAGAGTTGCATCTGGAGTGAATGATCAGCTTCCACTGGTTTCTGACTAGCGCGTCCCTTACAACGATGTAGAAATTGGAGGATGACGAGACTTTCACTTGATCGGTCCGTCTTGTTCTTTTGCCTCCGGTGTTTCCAACCATAATCAATTTTCCAAATTTTTGTCGCCTGTATGGCCGAAATATATATTTTCCGCCGGTGTCTGATTTTGTATGAATTCAAATATAATAACCATATCAAAACCATCGTCATGAAGTTTAAACCATACAAATGATGTTATTACTCGATGAGGTAAATTGCACCAAAAAAACCTCTTAGGCCTCTTACCACTGAGGTAGGTATATCACTACGTATAGAGGAGCTATCCTAAGCAAAGGTCATGCTCCATTTTGTTAATATTCGCTGCAGCGCTGAAACAATGATTAGTCGTCTAACCAGACCAGAAAAGGTTTAGTTTTTTCGCGACCAAAAAGTCGTAAGCGCCGTGATTTTCATGCCGCTTACGCGTTTCGTGTTTATGCAACTATGTGAAGTGCGGCCTGATGGCTGCACTTGAACGGAACATAGTGGTTATGTGTGGCGTTTTCTCTATACCTCAGTGTCTCTTAACCACCCATTTCACAAAAAGGTTGCGCCCAGGCAACTCTGTTTTGTTACTATACACCACCAGAAACTAATCCCATGTTGTTACCATAAGAGGTAGGGTTGACTACAGTGCGCTCTCTTACCATAATGTGTACGGATTGCAGTACAGCTCACTCGAACACAGTGCGTGTTTGGATCGCGAAATCTATATGCATCAGTCAGCTTTATAGTGTGCGTGGCGTGAAGTTGAAAAAATACTTTGTTGCACGCGTTTAATTTTATACTGTGTGGATGGCCTACGCTTATACTCGTAGTATACAGAGCCACTTTCCTGTAATCAAATCAAATACATAATACGACTCGCATGCTACTTACCACTAGATGGCAATGTCATAGATATGATATCGAATATTCTAGAATGTCATAATAATTTAAAGAGCGCTAGTTGTTTCCGGTTTCATATTTTTATGGTACCGCTAGATGGCAATGTTACATTAATTCATTCGCGCTAGTTGTTACTTGTTTCCGGGTTCATTACCGACTTGTTTCTGTGTGTTGTGTGACACTTCTTGAGAAAGCCACCATATAAATAAAACGTAGGTAGTGATTAAAATACTATTTGCATTTAAGACAAATGTATTCTTTGAAAGTCTCCTTCACGGATGTGAACGGGGCTCTGGGCTTGGGGTTTTTAAGTAAATATATTTGGTGATTTTACTAGTTAGTGACAATTTCTGGAAACAAACTGATCTTCGCTATGTGCAAAGATACACAGTTCTTGAGAAGTTATGGAATCGGCCATACAAGTCGGTGGAACGCTAACGCTACATTAACTAAAATGGTTTTCTGTCTAGGTCTCGGTCTCAATTACTGTGGTAGGTATAGTTTTAATTGTAATGACAAAAATAAGAAATTTGACGAATCAAGCGTAAGCGTTTCATGGATTTGTTCCTTCGGTTCGTGTGGCACTTCCTTCCATAACGGATCTGAATTCTAAGTCTGTCGCTATTTTATCTGTAATTTGTCCTCGAATATCAGATTTTGTCGCGTCCTGGTTCAAAAGTCATAAGGGTTTTTAGGTGGCCACCTCATATCTCAAGAACTAGAGCACCTAGAGAGATTAAAGAAATATATCTTGTTTACAACGATCGAATTTGTGAGAATTTATTCTAACCCAATTAAAAATTATTCCCTGACACACTTTTGTACGCGCAACTGTACATCTGAGTATCGAATAGTCTAGGAGTGAACGTGAATATTTATAAGGCTTTTTACATAATTCCAATCGAGATATAATACAGAAAAACACGAATGTAGTGTATGATTATTTCATGTTTCCATATTTATAGAACATTAAATCATTAAAACTTGCTTTTGCAATGAAATAATAGAAAAATATTTAACTAGTCTAACTTTTGTAAGAAAAAGCTACATAGCTCTTGGACTACTCCATACAAAAAACAAATGTTTTGGACGCGACAAAATCTGATATTCGAGGACAAAATTAGACAAATTCTAGAAGCAAACAGATCTTCGCTAGGTGCTCTAGTTCTTGAGATATGAGGCCACCTATGAACCCTTATAACTTTTGAAACCAGGGTGCGTCAAAATTGTACAAATTAGGGACAAAATAGCGACAGACTGAATTCAAATCCGTGATGGTGTCACTGTCAGGAAGTGCCACACCTTTCAGTCTTCTGTGCTGTGTGTTCGATAAAAAAACAAAGTCGTATTAATTCTTAATTGTATAATATTTAAAACTAATTAATTATTAAAAATTAACAGTATCATCATATTTCAAAGTAGTTCTACAACAGAATTCACGATTACATTGGTATAAACAAGCATTTTATAAATTTTATTTACTTACTAAGCAAAATCGGTATTCTTAATGTAAATAACATAATTCGCAAAATGCATTTCATTAACTGAAATAAACAAACACTAACATTTTATCCAATATCTGTTAACTACAAAATATTTATTCACTCTGGGGATACTATGAGTTTTCAAATATTAAGTCATAACATATAATTTATTTAATTATTATATATACCTATTGCATAAATCTGCAATGCGTCACAGTTATCACAGCACTTGTAAAAATTGTGGTTGTCAAAAGACGAAATATTTACAATTATGAAGTACTTAATTCATTCACAGTAGGAAAACCCCAGAGGAATGTTTTTGAACCTCTTTTATTAACAGTCAATGAATAACATTCACCATAAAACTTTAATGTAACTCGAGTACCTATTATTTTATTAACATGTACCTAGTCAAATGATGATTTATCTGCGTTGACGGCGCTTTTTCTTATTGGCGCGAGTGGCATTACCGTTCTGAGAGAGGCCGTTGGAGGATCCGCTAGAGGGCTGCGCGGGTGCCGGTTGCGAGGGGACCGTCGGCACGGATGGCTGAGGCGGCATCATCCTCGGCACGATGGCCACCACTCCGGTGCCTGCGACCACGTGGTGTGGCACGTTCTGACTTGACGCTGTCGCCGCGGGCATGTGCTCAGGGGTAGCCACCTCCAAGGCCGCCCTCATCCGTTGTCGCATTCGTCTACGCGCATTGCGTGACATTGGCGGTCTCTCAACGTTATCGGGTTGATTATTTGCCGTCGGAGACCGAGGCGCCGCCGCGGGCGTGGAGCGGTCGTTCGCGTCCGTACTCTGTCTGTTATGAGTCTCCCTGTCCTCGATTCTCGCGCGCATTTCAGCTTCCGAGCGCGCCAAAGCGTTAGCTTCGCGGCCGAGTGTGGCGAACGCCCTGGAGAGTCTCGCCACGTCATTCTGTAAGTCTTGCAGGAAGGGCTCGAGGTCATGTGCTGCGGCGGGGTTGCTGGTGCCGCGGTTAGCGACGCGCAGCACGGCGCGCGGCTGGGTCTGCGTCGCCACCGTGTCGGGGGGCGCGCGCCGCACAGATAACTTGCCGCTAATGGACACCGGCGCGATCAGCGCTCGCGCGTCTGTACCACTCACAGTTAAGCAGTGACCGCGCTTCTTAAGGGATCCCTCGCATGCTCTTACCGACCACACCTGTCAGTGGGAGAATACAACATTAGTAAACAAAGGCACATTACATACAAACTTGGGCGTAAGACTAGCAGTAATTTTAATTATTCAGGATGCATTATAGAAACAACAGCATAGAAACTTTTGATCCTTGTCGGAGACAGAATTGATTAAGCTAATAAAAAATATTTTCAAAACTCGCCGATTTCTCGCTGTAATTTTTTTCGAAATCTATAAATGCCGATAGCAATAACTCAAAAAATAAGAGATGGTCTCCTAAGACCATATTCGACCATATGGTAAGGTCGATAAGGTAGCTGCCCTTACTGACCCGTCTGAAATTTCCACCCGATGTATACTCTTTCAAACAAAAAATATTTTTCCAAATCGGCGACGTCGAGTAATCGGGGACAGGGGAGATTTTTTAAATAACCTATGGCACGCAGTCAAAAGTAAAGAGCTCTTACTACGACTGAGAGTTCGGTTGCGGTACTTTCCGAACCTTCCACAGGTGTCGCGCTACACTAAGGTTTAGACGGAAATTTGCAGAGAGGCAGAAACTAGTTATTATTATATTTTCAGATGTAATGCAACTTACACAATCAGAAAAAATTGCTTCACGGTCGTTTCCAGAAATAGTAACAGTGTAACAAAATTCATGTGCCACCCATGGAGATGCAGCCATCGATAACCATGCACATACATTGTCAACTGTAAATGAAAAATGAATAGTACAAATAAAAGCTCAATAGAAAAATCCAGTTAACTCATAGAAAATCTATCTCTTCACTTACTGCTGATTTCAATAATAAGGAAGAATATTCCCATGTCAGTAACTCGAACTGCAGTCACGATCCTGCCAGGAACAGTGGAAAACTGCCAAGCTTGTAGATACTCTCCATTATCAGATGGACTCTGCAAAACAGTTCTTATTGCATCATTGGGAATCCCTTCTAAATGGGATCCTCCTATAGTCTTACCTCCACCCAAAAGACAGCACTGCAATAAAAGCGTCTTGGTGCCGCTTAGGCATTAATTAATGCGTATTTTTTTTCACCAATAGGTAAATTATGCCGATTCAATTTATTTACAAACAAGCTAATTTAGTCACTATATCTCATTTTCAGAAATCCATAAACAAGATCATAGGTAGGAATTAGTCCTGTCAATTTAACCCTATTGATTGTATCAACATGATTTTATTTAAAACTGAAATGGTCTTTACATAATAATAATTATGTTCTCTTTAAAAAAATAAAAATTTATAGCTAGCTTACAAGGTGCGCTAAAAGAATAAAAATTACCTCAATAAGTTCAGGGGAGTGATAATATCGCAGGTGGTTGAGCAAGCGCGCCGCTGGAAGGCGTTCTGCATTGCCGTTTTTGCAGCATAGGCAGCGGAAAAGGCCTTTGCAAGCTTGAGGAGGTCTTATTGAGGATCGCTGTAATCGTAAATTTTTTAAAAATCGGATGTATTTAATAATGGAGAATGGGAACAATAACATCCTAGTTCATTATTCACTCACAGTTCTCTGATTCGATACCAAATTAAGCAGTTTGTATTATGGAAACCAATTAACTGATATACTACTATCTATTATAAATCTATGTATCTATACTAATATTATAAAGAGGAAAGATTTGATTGTTTGTTTGTTTGCATTGAATAGGATCTGAAACTACTGAACTGATTTGAAAAATTATTTCACCAATAGAAATCTTCATTATCCCCGAAGGTTATAGGCTACTTTTTATCCCGGGAACGCGAGTGAAACCGCGAGGAACAGCTAGTATAAAATACTTTTCTTTTGTGAATACATACGTACACATATAGATAACTAGCTGTTCCCCGCGGTTCCATTCGCGTTCCCGGGATAAAAAGTAGCCTATAACCTTCGGGGATATGTAGCTTCCTAATAGTAAATAATTTCCTAAGCTTCCTAAATTATTTTTTGGGTCGGACCAGTAACTCCAGAGATAAGAGCATTCAAACAAACAAACTCTTCAGCTTTATTATTAGTATAGATAATACATAATAGAGTACCTGGTTGACGGAGCTATGCTCTTTTTTTTATTAAAACGGCCTTTTCTAAAAATGAAACCTAGCTAGATCGTTTTTTCTCCCCCGAAACCCTCGACATACTAAATTTCATGGAAATCGTTGGAGCAGTTTCCGAGATTCAGATTGAATTGCTCGTTTAAAGGTATAATAAAATATCTACATGATGGTGAAAACCGTTTCAAAATCCGTTGTGTGGTTTAGAAGGAGTTAGCTGATAAACAGACGCCTTACTTTTATACAAATAAAAATATATTACAATATATAGTTATTAAATAAATATAAAACAAAGTCTGGGTAGTGTGATCCGGTCCGTTATGATGGTGTAACCATTTATAACCGAAGAACGGGTGGACCATTTTTTATGATATTTGATTTGTTGCATTTGTCTCTGCCCAGAATAGCAGAATAACTATTAAAACATCGTAAAAATTGAGGTAGGTAGGTCTCAGTTCTTTTTTTATTCTTAGGGCAGGACAATGTCTGTTGGGTCAGCTAGTGTGTAATGTAGTGGCCAATCATTTCATGAAATGATTGTATTTCATGGTATGGCCAGCAAACAATTACCAAAACTTTTAATGATATGTCAAACCACGTTTCTTTCTTAAAATTAAATTTGCGTTTAACAACATTTCACTTCTTATTTAAAAAACAATTGGCACATTATTATTAGCTTTTTTGTCCGAATAAATTGTTCGCCGCCGTGTAGGGTTCTATTAGGACCTCTGAGTGAGTAACCCTAAAAAACTCGTCAGAATGTAACCCTAAAAACTAGCCTGAAAGCAGATTAAAAGTAAATAGCAGATAATCATGTCCACCTAACCTACATTTGATATCTGGAGCTCATTATCATCTGTTTCAGTGGTCTCGTCACTGACTTCTTCAGATGTTGTTTCTTTAGCAGGTGTAGCACTTTCCAAAATTGGAGAACCTGTAGTAATCTTCCCACCTAATTTCTGAAAATGTGAAATAAAATTAACTGTTAAAAAACCTTTACTATGTATAAAATTTAACTGTATGAACATAATAAACAAATGATGGTAACTTACAAACGCTCGTAACTTTCGAACATTGGCAATGAGTTCTTCCATAGCATAATTACGAGTTCCAAAGAAAAGTGCGCGGCAAACTGGACAGACATCGAGACGTATCTTACAGCGGCCACAAACATGGTGTCCTTCATTACATTGAAATATTTGACCAGATGGTATTTCATAGCAAACTGGACATTGAAGTAAGTCATCTAGGTCAGGTAATGCGTCTGGCTGTAACACAATAGGATATTAAATAATCATAACGAAACCATTGATTTGCAAAAAAACTGTTTTGAATGTCAATATAGTGATAATTACATAGACCCCGCAAATTAACCCAGATAAGCCTGAAACTATTATTTTATTCACTACAAATCACAAGAGTAAGTATTGTTAAGTTAAGTGGGACATCTGAAATATATTTTTATTTCCAATGAATGTCCTACATATAGGATAAGGCTTATCTGAGTAGCTACTGTTACAATACTACATTTACCAAGAATTGAGAATTTCTACATAATACCCCTTATTCAGTCTGAAGATAATATGAAGCTCATGCTCTAATTAAAGCTACCTTAATTTATGGCGATTCAACTCATTCATTCCGAACCTGATGTCTGAACTAGTAGCTATTCGACTCAGTAGACTAACTAATGGTTCAGAATCTGAATCGGGACTGTAACCAAGCAGCTCATAGTAACCCCGATTGCCTATGTTTAATGTTTTGAAAATCTACCTACCCAATTTCAGTATACCATTGGTGTAGGATTATCGAATCTAAATGGTCGCGACCACTATAGACCGCGCTTAAATTCACGTTAAAATAAGTAATCGGACTAATCTGAAAAAAAAATCTCCAATACATGCAATTAATTGCCTTTTTTGTTAAAAGAAAATAGTTTTATTTATTATTTTAGATTAGGATATGATAATGATGGCACTTAATTACCTTAGCCATACACATTCAATGCATTTTAACCAATTGCGAAAGAAGGCGGAGGTCCTATTTCAACTGTATGCATATTTTTTATGTATGTTCGATTTCTCCATCAATTGTTGACGGATTTAACTTTTTTTTTAATTAAAGGGTATACTTTCAAGGTGGTCTCACTTTAATTTCATTCAAATCAGACCTTTGTATTCAAAGATACATCAGGGAACTCCTCAAAATCAAATAGGAAGAGAGATTGAGGTATTATTAAGTTTATGACCTATTTTATCTAACTATGGTCAAAGACATACTTGTCTGAACTTAAACTATGAAGGCACACAATGGAATTCTTCAAGGAAAAGTCAAAACACCACTTTTCAAACATCTTTGGTGAAGAATTCACATCTAAATATACAATTGTCTCCTGGCCCAGATCTAATACTATACTGCATTCTTCTAAAGAACTGTGTTAAAACCTTTGCTCTTGCTCTAACTGTAATGATAGCAAGATTTTTTGGAACTGGATAATTTTCCCAAGACTTGAAACATGCAACAGTTACACCAACCTTCAAAAAGGAGACGAGGAAGACCCAGGTTCAATACTTTTAGTAATAGTGAAAAAATTAAGAAGAAAAGTTGGTAAACCACTAATACAATTTCTTAACATCAAACATATTTTTTATCAAACAGAACAGATTCTTGAAGGAAATATCTACCATAACAAACCTCATTTTACAAACCTATACCTACATTTATTAAATAAGGAACTCAACAGGATGTATTTTAGTGCCTTATATGGTCTCAATGTGCCTTTTGATGTGTGTTTGATGGTGAATAGTTCTTGGCCTTGCTTCCTTCATTTATTCATTAACTCTGCACAGCGGCAGTATCATAAACATATTCAGAGTTGGACTAAAGACTGGATAATTAAATTAAATATATCCAAAGTGTTCTCATACCAAGCAAAACCAACCCTATGCTATAATCTGGATGGGAACCCAATAGAATCTATTGAAACTCAGAAAGATCTTTGAGTGTTATGAAAGACTACCAAGATACCAACAGCATTATAACATTAGTTCTATGATGATAAGACTTCACATCTTGTGACTCACTGCTCTTGAGGAAAGATGCCTTCATGGTCACCTCACTGAGACACAATTGACTGAATCTACAAACAAATCTTCCCCGTAATAAGCATGGAAATCTCTAAAACTGTTTGTTTCCTAATTTATTCGGGTAACAAATTTGCTTGGAGGCTTGCAATTTAACATGCTACTCTACTACTGAACTATTGAGCACATAATAAATTGGAAGGTATTTTATAAGGGCTGCTAAAGCAGTTTTAATTTGTTTGCATTTAAATGCATGACTTGACCTTCATACTTACAAAAAAAAAATGGGGTGGAAAGAAAAAAAAAATCACACGTGTATATTAAATCAAATAATAACCCATCATTATTCGTATACGTATGTATATGTACACATAAAGGAGAAAATCTAACTATTTTTGTTGAATGTTGAAAATATTATGAATGAAGGGAATAATACCGAAAAACTACATATCTTCGTTATTTTTTGAACAAGAAAAAAAATGACATTAAGGAAATCTCCTTGGCCTAAAAGACTGCCTGCTATTGAAATTACTGCAATATGGTAATTTATGGAAGAGTAAAAATACTGAGACAACGAAAAAGTTAATGAAAAAATAAACACGTAAATATTACAAGATAAATAACGACCACATAACAAGGTTGAACAATGGAAGTATTTAGATATCATCGAAATAATATTTTTACAAACCTTGACCTCAGCCTTTTCAGACATTGTAAAACACTTTTTGTAATCTGCCTGGAGAAATGTTGACAATAATGGACGTCTACAAATTAGATACACGATTGTAATGAAATTATTTAAAAAAAGTCCTATCTCTAACTTCAGCCACAGCTGTCGTTTTTACAAATGGCGTCTGCCTGCCTGCCAGCCTCAGGGTTGCCAACTCCCAAATATCACCGCATATTTATTACAATAAACCCCCTAAATAATACAATAATAATTTGTAATTTCTTTTATAGCATTACAACAACAGATAAACAGAACTATCAGAAAAAAACTAAATTATGTCAAATTATTAAACATTTAAAACATAATTTCATTTTCTTCTGATGATTTCAACTTTTTGAAATCATTACGTAGTTTAAGGGGGATGCCCGGATGTGCCAAAAAGCCCGCAAAATTCAAATTTTATTAATTGCAGCTCAGTTATAGGTCACAGATCATATAGAATATGTTGTATGCACAACAGATAAGACAGCTACATGGGATTGGTGAGAGTTACTATGTTTACGAGTATTCAACACGTTTCAGAGTGTGGCGCTACTGACGCTATGTTTAGTGTTGTGCATGACAGAGATGTTTGTTTGTCGATATCGATACAGCTAGTGCTGTTACTATGTCGGTAGTAGACTACTTATATCTTTGGATTATTTATTTTAAAATAAAACAGATTCGTATGTTTTTTTTTTTTATTTCTGCTCAAAATACAAACTTTTCTATGTTAAAATTGTTCCTTGGTGAGATGGTCAAGTTCAGGGCAAATTGGCAATATAGTACGGTTGAGCCACATATTTCTAATTTTGTCATTCCGAGGAAAATTGTATAATGTACTCTCCTTGGCAGCAGCATGACAAACACAACACTTTGTAGGTAAATACAATAATAATAATTTGGCAATCAGAGTCCAGAAAACGTAACCTTTCAGGTAGGCTTATCACGTCAGAGTCCGGTAAAACAGTTCCAAGTCACAAAAGAGATATCCACAACAAGTCCCAAGCAAACACAGTTCGTAAGAAATAAATTGCAACTAAAATAATAATTCTAAAACCTAAACAAAGTAATCAAAACCACAAACTACCAAGAGAACTAACGATCAAAACGGAACAACAACGATAATATTTGTCAAAACTGTCAGATACACCGGCAAGATTGAACTGAATGTAGTTATAATAAAAGCGAAATGGCGGCCGCTCTGTCAACCAATAGCGAGGGCCGTTTCTCTTGAATACTTATGAAGTTTGAGCGAATCATAAGATCAAGAACGAATGTATGAGCTGTCTTAGCCCTGCTCTACTTAGTTCAAAGACTACAAAAACGTGACGTAGTATTAAATTCTCTTTGAAGGCTACAATTTATACTAAAGGTACTTGATGCCTTTTAAATAGGTATTCTCTGAATTACAAATAAAATAATGTGTAATATAAATCTGAGTAATGTAATTTTGTAATAATTAAAACATGAATGACAAACTAAAAAATGACAAAGAATATAAAAAGAAAAAACAAATTGGCCTATCAAAATATATATGAAAGAAGGTTCATAGTAAACTAAATAGTTCCAACACTTCCCCTACTTCTGAATACAATAATAGGCCATCATAAATGTTAACTTAAACCTAATCCTTTTGTTAAACACTGATGTCTTTGTTTCGATAGAAACTTAGTTAAGACATCTGCCTTCATTTCATTTGTGGGAATATATTTTATACCAATAATACCATTAGCAACAGTATCCCTAATAAAATGATGTCTAACATCAATGTGCTTTGTTCGTGAGTGATGAATGTTGTTTTTTGTTAGCATTTGAGCTCCCTGATTATCGCTATAAATACAGACACCATTATCCAAACCAAACACTTCCTTTAATATGTTTTTGAGGTATATGGACTCTTTTGCAGCATCACTAAGTGCCATATATTCGGCTTCTGTTGTTGACAAGGCGACCGTTCGTTGTTTACGAGATTCCCAAGATATAGGACCATTTAAATAAAACACATACCCAGTGTAGGATTTCCGGTCATTTAAACATGCACCATAATCGGCATCAGTATATCCCGTAAGTGCGAGTATATTTTTCTTCTGGAATTGGAGTTTAAAATGCATTGTCCCTTTTAAATATCGTAGAACTCTTTTTGCTGCATTCCAGTGAATTGTCCCATAGTTGGAATTAAACTGGCTTAACACACTTACTGCATGTGTAATGTCTGGCCTAGTTCCTACCGACAAATACATCAGAGATCCAACCAGTCTTTGATAAGGCAAATGTTGAGCTGCTTCTTTATCTTCATTTGAAGGATTCACTAATTTTAAATTAGGATCAGCAGGTGTACTAGCAGGTTTTGCATCAGTCATAGCAAAATTATCTAGTACCTTTTTAATATATTCCCCTTGATCAATAGTTATTCCATTTTCCTCTTTTGTAATTCTCATTCCTAAGAAATGTTTTAAGTTTCCTAAATCTTTGACCTTAAAAAATTGTTTAATATTCTTTTTAAAGTCTTCTTTCATATCAGCATTATTACTGAGTATGCAAAAATCATCCACAAAGATTGCAACAATTAACATGCAAGTTTGATTAACTTTATAATATAGGCAATGATCATGTTCAGACCTTTTCATTCCAAGTTGCATCATTGCTTCGTTAAGCTTGAGGTTCCACTGTCTAGGCGCTTGTTTCAGACCGTAAAGTGCTTTCTTTAACTGGCATACCTTCCCCTTGTTGCAGTCTTTAGTGAAACCCTCAGGTTGTTCCATATATATTTCTTCATTTAGATCACCGTTGAGAAAAGCTGTTTCAACATCCATTTGATCCATTGTAATATTCCATTGTGCTGCGAAAGCAAGTAGTAATCTAACTGTTGAAAGACGTGCAACGGGTGCGAATGTTTCGTCATAATCTACGCCGTATGTTTGAGTAAAGCCTTTAGCTACTAATCGTGCCTTATAGCGTACGTTTTCTCCGTTTTCATTTTTCTTAATCTTGAATACCCATTTACAACGAACTATTTTTCTGTTTTGAGGTCTATCCACAAGGACCCAAGTTTTGTTAGTTACAAGTGAGTCATATTCGCTTTGAAGAGCCTCTTGCCATTTATTTTTATCATCAGAATGAATGGCTTCTTTAAAGGTTGAAGGGATATCATCTTCTTCAGCTTTGTAGAGAACTATATCTTCTGACCACTTTTTCGGGATTCTGTTTCTCAATGGATATCTCCTAACAGGTTGAGAAACTTGATTGTCAGTATTATCCGGAAATTCTGTAAAACTATCATAAAATTCCTCTTCAGTGTTGTCAATTCCAGGATCACTGAGTTCCGTTACCGGTGTTAAAGGTTCAGTTTCAATGTTTTGAGTGTCCTGAATTACAGGTTCAGAAAATATATTGTTGACTTCTCCTTCAGTTAGTATAGTTTCAGAATTTTCTTGAACTATAATAGGGACGGATTCTGATTCTGGAGTTCCAACTTTATTAATCGTATTATTTTGATCATTTGACTTTGATTTGAATAAAAAGTCTTTTTCAAAAAATTTGACATCTCTTGTCTTGATAAGAGTTTTTGGATGTTCGGGATCAACTACTCTGTATCCCTTAGTTTCGGTGCAATAACCTACAAATATGCACAGTTTGGCCTTAGCATCAAATTTCTTTCGAAGAATTTTAGGTATGTGCGCATATACTCTGCATCCAAAAATACGAAGATGTGAAAGATTAACTTTTCTTCCTGTCCAGATTTCTTCAGGGGTTTTCCCTCTAATAGCCTTAGTCGGTGAGCGATTTTTCAAGTAAGTCGCTGTATTGATTGCTTCTCCCCAATAAATCTTAGGTAGACCAGATTCTGACAGCATAGATCTTGCTTTCTCAACTAAAGTTCTGTTGACCCGTTCAGCTAAACCATTTTGCTCTGGATTGTGAGGTACAGTCGTTTGGTGAACTATACCGGACTGTTTCAAAATTTCTTTCATTTCCGAATTCAAATATTCACCACCGTTGTCAGATCGCAGTATTTTAATCTTTTTGTCAGTTTGGTTCTCGACTAAGCTTTTGAATTCGAGGAATTTTTCTACGACTTCTGATTTTTGTTTAATTAGGTAGGTAAATGTTTTCCTAGAAAAGTCATCGGTGAAAGTCACGAAATATGAAGCACCTCCCAAAGATTGGGTACTCATAAATCCGCAAACGTCACTGTGAATAATTTCCAGTAAATTTGTCGATTTTGAATCTGACGTTTTGAAAGGTTGTTTTGAAAGTTTACCTTCTACGCAAGCAATGCAATTATCTTTAATAGATCCAGCAGGCTTTGGATACCTGACACCAAGAGCTAAGTGTAGTCTAAGTAATTCCATAGATCTGAAGTTCAGATGACCAAGGCGTTTGTGCCACAAATCGGCTGAGTTTTCATTAACTTCTGTTAAATTCGCATGAGCAATAGGTAAATCAAGTTTGTACATACCATTGACATTTGTGGCTGTGCATAAAACTTTTCCGAATACCTTACATGTATCTCCATCAATAATTTTTCCTCCAGATTTCGAAAAAAGTACGACATTTCCTTTCTTTACCAATGAGTTCACTGAAAGCAGGTTCGTTGAGAGGTTCGGAACATGCAAAACATCGGTAATATTGGAAGTGTTTAGTTTTACAGTACCAATGGCATCTGAAAGAATAATTTGATCATTAGCTACTCTAATACTTTTCTTGACAGGTTCAGTATCATGTAGCCAATCACGTCTATTAGTCATATGACTTGTAGCCCCGGAATCTATAAACCAGTCATCACTCTTTACAAGAAGCGACTTTTCAAAAGTTGGTTTACAAGTATACGAGTTTACAAAAGTTTCACAAACTTCAGAATTACCAAAATTAGATTTACTTACTGACTGATCATCAACCATAAGTGTTACCTCGCAAATATCGGCCTTTTCATCTTTAGATTTAGCTTTAAGAATTCTACAATTTGCTTTTATATGCCCTGGTTTGCGGCAGTAATTACAAAATATGTTCTTAGTGTCTCTATTAAATTTATTATATGACATCACTAAAGCACTATCTTCAGGTGTGTTACTGCAGGTGGCTAGATCACGACTGTCTTCTTTCACAAGTGCAGCAATGACATTGTCTGAAGTTAGAGCAGAACCGGAGTGTTCTAACGCCATGACAAGTGGCCTAAATTCATCTGGTAGGCCACAAAGAAGTATAATGGCCAGAAACGAATCATCAACTTTGTGATTAATCTGTTCTAACTGTTGGTGCGTCGACATAATCTCATTTACATAGATTTCCATATTATCAATATATCGGCAGTTCATTAATTTTTTCATTAACATGAGCTTTCTAATAAGTCCGGCATCTGCGTATGCCCTTTTTAAGTTATTCCACGCTTCAAATGCGGATTTAGATCCTATTATTTTGGAGAAGACTCTTTCGTGACAGCACAAGCCAATTTTAGATCGGGCTCTGTCATCGGAGCGCAAAATTTCTTGTGAGCTATTATCTAAAGGTGGATGCTTCACGCAATCCCATAGCCCGCAATCAATCAGCATCATCTCCATTGAAAATGCCCATGTTGTGTAGTTCGAACGCCCTTCTAATTTTTTAAAAGATGGAGTACTTACTGTATGTGCAGTTGAAACATAGGGTACTACACTAGTATTACTTGCACTTGTATGAGGAACAGGATTTTTACAAGAATCTCCTTCCATTTTTATTTTTATTCGAAGTATAAAAATTACAATTTTCTGGAACACACTATTAAAGAAGAAATTTTGAGATTCAGAGCCCTGGGCCCATAACCTAAAGGTACTTGATGCCTTTTAAATAGGTATTCTCTGAATTACAAATAAAATAATGTGTAATATAAATCTGAGTAATGTAATTTTGTAATAATTAAAACATGAATGACAAACTAAATAATGACAAAGAATATAAAAAGAAAAAACAAATTGGCCTATCAAAATATATATGAAAGAAGGTTCATAGTAAACTAAATAGTTCCAACATATACAAACTTAGTTTATGGATTTAATTTTATGATGAGAATGGTACACTGCACTAGTATAAAAGTGATCTGTGTTGAGAAATGTTCCTTGGTTGAGTGAGAACGATAGTAAATGGTACACTAGTTTAAGGGTACGGTCCGATACGAGCCGAAATCGAAAATATTGCTCTAAATCGCGTCCCGAATTGGTTTAAGCGCGTCGTAAGCGCGATCACGCCAGACGGCGTGACGTCATTAATGCCGTCATTACCTGCGCCATATTGGAATGAAAAATATAAATCATGAAGTACCTACCAATTTTTGTCCGTGATATTAATTCATCATACAATATTTTTTTTAATTTATTAAGATTTGATTGTTTTTAAAATTAATTATAGTGCAAGTTACTCAAATAATAATTAATTTTAACATAGTAAGTGTAGATGACATTGTAATGAAAACCAGAACAATGTATTCTGGAAATAAACTACATAACATTTTAATGGTAACGGGTATAGAATAACGTAGAGAATCATTGTTTCAGTTTCAATACAATGTCACATCCACTGTAATATTTTTTCTTGTTTCAAGCTACTTTTTTGATGATTGATCGAGTAAAGGTGATCTAAGAGGTACAAATAAAAGGTAATTTAAATTTAATAATTGGTTTTATTACTACATCCTTACACAAATCAAATATATTTTTGACAAGAAAAATTAAATAAAGATTTATTTATTAACACACATAGACAAAAGAAGACAAAACAGAAACAAAGGGACATCTTATTCCTTATAGAAATTTCTAGCAGCCCTGTGACTAATTAGGTACCTACTGATTATTTGTTAAATCCTAAGATTTTTTAATCTTAAACTTAAAACTCATGCATTCAGTTTAGGCCCTGATAAGCATCTGATAAGGCACTTAAGAACATCTGGTCTGAATTCACATCCTTCCAAACCAAGAGTTCCTACTCTTGGTTTGTTTGGAATATACTTAAACTTGGCAGAATACACTAAGCTTTACAACATAGTCCCACTCAGTCTCGTCCCGTTCAAGCGGCCCGAGCTGCCTACAGTAATCCGACCGCCCCCAATTAGTCGTAACTCGTACAAAGTCCTCCCCCTCCCCCGGTAACGCCCTGAGCCGAGGTTCGTACCCCATTCGAGGGTGCCCTCAGGCGTCGTTACCTAAATATGACCCGGCGGCTCGCCGATTTGTCCGGTAAGGTTGTTGCAGCCATCTGAGGCTACCCAGGACCTTTTTGAAAGGACTAAGTCCTTTAAAAAAAAAAAAAATTACAACATAGATGTAGGATATAATCGTCATCGTTATCACTGCTCAACGACTCCAAGAATTTATCGTCAGAAGCCTCCATCAAAAAGACACATAAATTACTCTCCATATCAGGTTTGTTAGTGGAAAATTATTGGAAAATTGACTAAACTAGACGAGAGAGAGGTTATGTTACCCTATACACTATACATACCTACTCATATAGTTTATGTTTACCTTATGGACCAGCGATTATAATCGTCAGCATCGTGAGACATAAAACCCCAATTCGGATCGTACCCTAAGTGATCTGTGATAGCAAAGAATAAAGAATATACTACGTACGATAGTAAAATTACTGTCAAGTATTTGTGTGTTGTGTGAAAATTGAGAAATTATTTCTGAGTGTTTAAATCCTCTTTGATTATTTCAGTCAAACAAAACTCAGGTATTTGTGACTCGAGAATATGAAGATTTATTATTTTCTAATATTAGTGCAAAGTTTGTATGGAGTGACATGTAAGTACCAGTACTATGTATTTAGTAGCTCTTAGAAAAATAAATAAAGACTGACTGTAAAATAAACGAATATTGTACAATTGTAGGGGTTAGTTGTGAAAGACTCCATGAGCAGATATACTCTTCTATTGAAGGAGGATCAGCATGTTTCAGACGGTTAAATGGCACACACCAAGCTGGATGCACAAGTAAGTTCTATTTTGATCAGAGAATCTTGGAGTGTGAAATTCTGTTAAAAAATGACACGAATAGTTTAGGTTGGAAGTGTATGGTGATGGTATACTATAAAGTCTTTTTACATTGTTTTGATAATGTTTCTATGTCCCATATCTCGTTACTGCTGCCTTGAAGGATCTATGTGCTTACAGGTAAAACTGTTCCTATGGCCGTAAAGTATACGATCCAGCAGAAAGAAGTAGAGAAGTGGAAAAAAATCTCCTTGAAATTTTTTAGGGCCTACTCTCCCTATACTACTATGAACCTGTTACAGATTGTGTTTTTATTACAATTTGGGTTTCATATCCTTCTAATAGAGAAACTATACTGATAGTGATAGAGCTGATATTAAGAATTGTTTTCATACACTTAGTGGTTTTGCTTAGCTGTATAGAAACCTTTCCTTTTCCTATTTTACCCTTGAATTTCTTGAATTTCTCAATTGCAAAAATACAATAGATGTCCCATGGTTCCTAAAAAAGATAAGACACAATTAATAGAAATTACATGCAATGGAAATCCCCACCAAAGTTTGTTTGTAATCTTTGAAACAACTAGAGAATCCAATCCCGCATCAAAATTGCGATCATTTATTTTAATTATTATTGTTTTTGTTTCATGTAATTTAAAGAAAGAAAATACACACAAATATTTTTAATTATTCTTATCAACATGAAGCAAAGTTATCACTTATATTATAAATTAAATATAATGATGTTTAAGACAATACAATATTCACAATATTTCACGTTTCATATTTAGATTTTTATTTCAAATAGAACATATTCATTGGTTTTAGAGGCATTTAAAATCAGCTTCTTTTTTTTGAAAATACTTTCGAAGAAATGATAAAGTATCTAACGTTTCATCTTTTAGATTTGATCTTATCTTGTTGCATAAATAGCCAGTGGCGGAAAAAGCAAAAGTCCTGGCGTACGTTACGTAACCTTTTCACATCACAAGTAAGACGCAAATGACGCAATAACATTCTTTGACACTTGACCGCGCGCAAAGGTAATTCCCCGTGCGCCATAGGGGAATCCCCAGTCATAGAGTACTGGAACTGACATTGATTACGTTCCGTTCCGTCCGATCATCGTCTGAGCCTATTTTTCTTACTTTTTTTCAATCCCGCGAACGTGCGGGATCCCGCATGAGTAATCCCGCATTTTTGATCCCGCAAAAAAGGTGCGGGATCCCGCATTGGCGGGATCCCGCGTTTGCGGGATTGGATTCCCTAGAAACAACTGATGAGATATGAACTGAAAACTCTTTTCACTAATAGGAAGCTGAGTGCCATTCTATTCATCTCAGGATTGCACAATCTCCTAAAAACGCTGCTTGATCTTAAATGTATAGTGGTAATAGGTTGGAAAAGGTCATAAAAATGGATTACTAAATCTAGTGTTTATATCTAGGTACTTTCTACAAGTTCTCACTATCTATTAGGCCTATTTTGACAGAACATAATATACATTGATGTGCCAAAATCAGATGAACATAGTGCAACAAGAAGTGAGACCCTCTTGTTAAAACGGGACAGATAGCATACAGAGAAACAGGACAGACACAACTTTTTTATCTCGGGAATGCTACTAGTTAATTTGTAATGTTTGAATCTTTAAGTAGTTCATTAATAAAAAGTTGTTTCTAGCTCCCGACAATGGAGCTGTTGGAGTGGTACAGATAATAAAGCAAATGAGTGACGCCCAGTGGCTGGCATACAATGCAAGTGGAGGTCCTTATATGGCTGTTATCAGCACTTCACTATTTCATGATATGGTGGACTTGCTTATGGATCACTCTGAAAACATAGCTGGAGTTCTTATTTATGACAATACCACAGATAGGTAAGTGTGACTTCTAAAGTAAATTTTGATGCTAAATATCTCTATATTGTATAAAAAGTAAGTTACCCTCTGTATCTTTTCATTTTGAAAAGTTTTCACTAACATGCAGATAATTTTTTCTGGAATATTTATATACTACTTTTTTTTGTAAATACATACTTATATAGATAATTACACCCCAGACATTTACTTTATTATTTCTCGAATCCAGTATCAATCCTTATCCAAATAAACATTAAATATGTTAGTAACTTTGGGCATTAAATGTAGATTATAAATACTAATTTAGAAGATATCAGACACTCAAAACTTCGCGCAATACGGATGGTCGTCGTCCGGGCGCTCTGGCTCTCACCATAGCCAAGCCATTCTATAGTAAAAGAGAGTATAGTAGTAGTAGAGCGGCAGCCAGGGTGGGTTGCTAGTCTAGTATTCCAATAAATGATTTATTTTTGTATTTCTTTTAGTACCTCATCATTTAGCCAAGAATCGAGATGTCCAAACGAATATTCGTCAGCTCCAGGTAGTCAGTGTTCATCTTCGTCTACCAGTGGCAATGTTTGGAATATACATGGCACAGGCCTGCTACGAAGGGATATACCATTCCCAATATTCTTCTTGCCAGAATCACGAGCTGAGGAAATTTTTAAGATTGAAGAGTGCTATGAAAGGTATGCAAGATCTCATCAAGCTTATTCTCAATAGGAAGGCTTTTTACATGACTGCCCGAGAAAAAAAGAGTAATATTTTCAGGGTTCATGTATGTATGTTCTACTAATACTCGGAAAACATCTACAGTGAACTGGACGCTAGCATCTAATAAAAAAAAAACATTTCTTCCAGATACAATCTAGATAAAGACAACCATGAAGGTAAACCTCAGTGTTCAGTTCAACTAAATTCTTTCATGTTTGCTGCAGTAAACAGTGAAGTTTGCTTAAGACGGTTAGTAGACTCATTTAGTTTCCTTTATATGTATTTTTTTTTGTATTTATGTATCATTAAAAATAATCACAGTTATGATTTGATGTTTGTTTCTTAGATCCGCTTCATCTGCAATTTTAACAGGAACAAAAGTGTGTGATCCTTTGGGTGATCAAAATGTATACTACTCATTATTTCCTAGAAAGGTAAAAAATATATACAGGGTGTAATCGTTAAGTGTGTCCAGGCGATTGTTCCGTAACTATTACAGATACCTATATAAAACATATCGAAAGTACGTTACCTAATCAGTAAAATACTATCAGTAGTTTTTTGAAAATCAAACGTGAAGTATCCAAAATTTTGACATTAAACACTCCATACATTTAGTATGAGTGGTATGAGAATAGTAGAAAGAAAGGTTTCAGTTTCCTTATTATAAAAGGTTATTTTAGCTTAGTACTGCTATTAAAGGAAACTGTTTATTAACCTAACAAAGTAATAAAATTTCTTAGTATGTACAAAATTTTGTATTCAAAGCAAATGTTCGAAGTGAAGCCCTCTATTTACAGATTCTAAATGAACTTTCCTTAAAATTTGCGGAGTAATTAAAGCAATTGCACGACGTACACGATTCTGTAACTCTTCTAGGCTGTGCAGAGTGCAGAAGAGTTACAGAATACCCTGCGTAAGCGTTGTCTTTGATAAATCCCCATAGAAAGAAATCACAGGGCGTGAGATCTGGGGATCTTGCAGGCCAAGGGGTTGCACTGTTATTGGCTATTAAACCATCATAATTGTTTCGTAAGAAATTCATTACAACGTTTGCATTATGTGCAGGTGCTCCATCTTGTTGAAAAATAATCGACCTTCTTACATCGTCTGAAATTTAGGCGATAATTGCCGCTCTTTTTAACATAACTCTCTTCTCTCTATTGGAATATGCAATTTTTAAATATTAAATATAAGTTTCCTTAACTAACTATATAGATACAAACTTATAATTAATGATAATCAAATAAAAAATAAAAAAAAACATTCAAAACCAACAAATAATAATGATAATAGCAATGGTAGAAATTTTACAAATAATAATAATAAAATAGAGCCAAGAAATAAAGCTGTAGTTAAACTATGACTGTAATGTGTGAAAAAGAAAAAGAAAAAAAAGAAAGAGTCGCACAGAGCTCAAGGTGGGACTACATCTTGATATTGTAGACATTGCACATATACCTTATATTTAGCTTTGAAAGCATGGACTGATGCTAGTTTGCAGATTGGAGGTGGTAAATTGTTCCAACACTTACTAGCCATGTAGCTAAAACTACCTCGGAAGGCCGCAGTTTCATGTCGAGGGGTCAAAATAAGATATTTAGATGCTTTAGTGCGTATCGGATTCCGATCCCGCGACCAAAAAATTTTTTTATAAAGGTTGTCGGGTGACTGGTTTCTAACCACACCGAAGAGTAAGGTCGCAAAGTGTATGTGTCTCCTCCAGGACATCTTGAGCATTTTGGCACCATTAATAAAAGGAGTAATATGGGCTCGAGGCGGCACACGAAAACAAAACCTTCTCGTTTGATTTTATTTACTACGTACTTTCGATATCAGTTTTTTTTTTATATCTGTAATAGTTATGGAATAATCGTCTGGACACACTTAACGATTACATCCTGTATATATTATTTAAAATTAATATTAAATTTAGATACTTTCTCATTACTATTTTTCATGGTGATAATATATTTGTATTGTTTTAGGAAAAGGAAACTAAAAAACAAGTAGTTACTCTAGTAACAGCCAGGATTGATACAGCATCACTTTTTGATGGTAAATATGAATTGTAAAATTAATCAATCGTACATTTCTGATTGTACGTGAGTTCTACTGCACAAACATTTTTATTTAGTCTTTTTGTAACGAAATGTATAAAGTATAAAGATATTGTTATTTTGAACAGATGTGGGATAATGTTTCCATGGTTTGGAATCATCAGTATTTTTTCTTTCAGGCGTGTCACCCGGTGCAGCCAGTTCTGTAGTAGGCATGGTTACTCTCATAACAGCAGCAGCTACTCTCGCTAAAATAATTGCCATTGAAGATGCTAATTTGTATGGTAAGACACGATTTTGTTAAATTATTATATGTTGAACTAGCTTACCCCAAGGTTTCACCCACGTTCCCGATATAAAAAAATAACCTTCGGGAATCGGGAATACTGTAGCTTCATACTAGTGAAAGATTTTTTCGAATGGCAGATCCAGTGATTGAGACGAGCGGGATGTTACCTTTGTTCTTTCTTTCTTTCTTTACCTCACAGATTAATGTCATGTTTATAAAAAACACTATCTAACACAAAAATATTTTTTCAATTCGAACCAGTTCCTGAGATTACCGCGTTCAACCAAACAAACAAACTCTTCAGCTTTATAATATTAGGACACATAACCTTCTGCCCTGTTTATTTTATAAAAGTAATACCTTTTTTTATGCAATAGGCTAGTTTACTTTGTCAAAAATAAATTACCAAACACTAACCAATGCATAAAACATCTAAAAACATGTGGAAACATCAAATATGTTGTACATTTAATGCTTTTTATGATTTTTAATTACCAGTAGAACCACTAAGAGTAGATAATTTGATGCTGTGCAACTATGACGTCATTAGGTTAGTATTTCATACAAAATTCCATATAAACTATCGTTTTGACATTTATTAAAAAGTAGCTGATTTGATATGTCAGTAAACTACCCTATTGAAAATGTTAGTTCTATTCCATAATAAATGTTGGTCATAATTGATATGAATTTTCACACATACAAGTACCTATGTCTCAACATCCTCAAACGAACAAAACGAGTTAGTTAGTCTTTATAATATTAGTATAGATATTGTTTTATAAGTTTGGATGTTCCTGGTAATCTCCGGAGTTACTGGTTCGATTTTAAAAAATATTTCACTAATAATAAGGTACATTAGCCCCAAGTGCTATAGGCTAGTCCCAGGTACCACGGCTAGGCTAGTTATCTATATAAAGTAAGTCCAAGAAAGTTAGTTATGAATAATAGTATCTAACACGATAAGTAAATAAATTTAATTTGGGTGTTTACAGATCACAACATATTGTTCACTCTGTTCAACGGCGAGGCCTTCGACTACATCGGGTCCCAGCGCGTCGCGTACGACATCAGCCGCGGCGTGTGGCCGCCGGCCGCGCCGCTTGCGCCGGAAGACATAGACCTGCACATCGAACTGGGCCAAATAGGAGGCTCCTTACCCAAATATAGCCTAGATAATGCTTGGCCTTTGAACGCCTTCATGCCTAACGATACTAATATTTTTAAAGTGAGTATTGTAATATTATTTGTGAAAAAAAATGCTTTTTACCGACTTCAGAAAAGGAGGAGGTGCTTGGTTCTGTTTTTTTGATATTTGTTCACTTTACTTTATGAACCGATTTGATTTTTTTTTTGCGTTGGGTTCAGTATAGCTCCAAGGTGGTCCCATTTTTATTTTATTGTCTTTGAAGGTTTTATTCTTGTGTGACATATTATTATGAACATTTAATTTCATGTACATATTTGCCACTTTTTATTACAAATTAATTTATATTTCGTTTCTACAGGTTAATGAGTTTCTCGATGAAATGTCCACTAACATCAATCAGTTCAACATGACTATAACGCCAGAGATAACGCCCAACTTGCCTCCATCGTCATTACATTCTTTCCAAAAAATCCTCAAAAATGTAACTGAAGTGTTGATAGCAGACCATAAGGAAACATTCACTAACATGTTTTACCACTCGGTTTTGGATGATTTTGATAAAATAAATTTTGTTTATCATAATATAAGTATTGGTAGTAATGGGACATGTAAGTATAAAATACAGAGTGCATTATTCTATTTGTCATTTAAACAATGAGCAGCATGCGACAGCAAAAATATATCTCGTTTATCGGACTGCAATCGGACGTTCTTTAACCATACACACATACAACTGCTGGAAAGTACCACATTCTGGCGCAATATACTAGCTGTTCACTTCAAGTTGGCCGTTACCTCCCTTCGCGATTTCGCGGGTGCTTCCGCACACCGCGTCTCAAGTCAGACCCGCATAGTATGGATAACAACTCGATGTTATTATATCGTTTGTACTTATGACGTCATTCGACGACGGCCATCTTGAAATGAACGGCTAGTATATTGCGCCAGAATGTGGTACTTTCCAGCAGTTGTATAAACGAGATACATTTTTACTGTCAGCTGCCAACAAATTTGTCATTATGCGCTCTTAGCGTGTTTGTGGTAGGTACTAAATATACAAATAATAAACATAACATGTGTTTTATAGTTATAACAACTAACGATCTCATCGTAAATGGCACGATGAAGGAAACCGACCCACAAGTAAAGATATCGCGGCTTGCAACTGGGTTGGCGGTCACACTCTATCAAAAAGTAACTGGCAAGAAATACACGGGGAACGACACTGCGTCCGCTCACTTGGTAAGCTAATTCTAAAATAAACTATACATAGCAGGTATGATAATTAAATACTATATCACTACATAGTGAAAAAAAATATAAACCTTTATTTAAAAAAAATAAAGAAACATGAAACGCCTATAGCAACACGTATGTTCTCCGGTCAGAATCCGAGTTTTAAATTGCTAATCTAGCGAGATAACGTAAATAATATTTTATTAGGCCTAACAAAGTTTCACTAGAAAACAATTTTTAGTTCTCACGATGTCGACGGCTATAATCGTTGGCCTAAAAATGAAAGTGCATGAAAGTTTCATCCTAGACTGGACTGTCCTACTCCTAACCCCTAAAACACCCACAGTAGTGTCAATGACACAGCAAACATTTTTTTTAATCTCACTGCATTATTTGATGAACAGGTAGACGAGATTTTGTATTGCTTCCTGAAGAGTCAGGCGTGTCGACTGCTCCTGGCGGCAGACTACGCTACCAGTAGTAACAGGTCAGCTTGAATTTGCTATTAAAAAAAAATCTCTTCGCTCTCCCGTGCTAAGGCCGCCCATTGTGACACATTCATTGTTAGGTTAAGTTTTTTTTTTGTATACATATGTAATCTTTGTGGTGTGACAATAAAGTATTATCTATCTATCTTTAAAACTGCGCAACGGATTTTGATGCGGGTTTTTTTTAATAGATAGAACGATTCAAGAGGAAGGTTTATATGTATAATACATGCATAATATAGTAGAGAAAACCTGAGAAAAGCCGGGCGTAGCCGGGGCGGGTCGCTATATAACATAAATATTGGTGTGTAGTGAGGAGAAGCTCCCGGAGAAGCCGGCGCCGCTATACGTGGGCGTGGCGGCGTGGGCGGGCACCGCGCCCGTGTTCGCGGGCCACCTGCTGGCGCTGCTCTCCGGCACACATCTGCACATCAACAAAACCGCCTGCCAACAACTACACGACCCTGTACGTTACATTTACGCTATGGTATCGGCCATACAAATCGGTGGAAAACTAAAATATCTCAAGCGATTTTAGTCTCTATAACAATGCATTAGAGTTTTAATCGTAATTAAAATAT
The DNA here is from genome assembly GCA_963555595.1 of Tethea ocularis. NCBI lineage: Eukaryota > Metazoa > Arthropoda > Insecta > Lepidoptera > Drepanidae > Tethea > Tethea ocularis. Next base: position 7,469,459 of record OY741960.1, on the reverse strand, counting down.
CTTAGCTTGACGTTGTGTCATTAGTAGGTCGAGTTCCACAGATTAGGTCCAAATAATAATGTGTCAAACACAGCCTAAAAATCTTGACTTTAACTACCTGAAAATTTTCTAAACTTCAACCTGAAGTTATTTTAAATGTTTCCAATATGAAATTTGGACGTTGTTTTGCGTTTACTTTAAGTTGTTATGACAAAAGTGCTGAGACTTTAGACAAAGAAAAAAAAAGGCTAATTTGATGTAGAGGTGGATACTTATTAATCTGTCGCGATTACTCGTGATTGATTAATCTGTATTTTTTTTTAATTTTCCCAACAGTGGCTCCCATTTTCAAAATTCATTTATTTACGTTACACATCCGTATTTGGGTCATCGAATTAAATACAAAATTTCAGCGTAATCTGTCCAGTTGTCTCGTAACAAATAGGCTGTGATAGTCGGATAGACAGACAGACATGAGTGATTCTATAAGGGTTCCGTTTTTTCTTTTTGAAGTTCGGAACCCTAAAAACATTATGGGTATGCTAAAAAAAAGAAAAGATTTTTTTTTTAGCATACCTTTCTGATGTCTTTTAAAAAGCATAAACAGTGCGGTTTAAGCTGAAACTTTTATAAGATATCTTATTCTTTTAGGGTCTATCGCATTACTGGCTGAGAGGTTGGAATCACAGTGGAATATGTATTCAAACGACAATGAATTTCAGTCAAGCTGTCAGCCCCGCTTTTATTATTCCAGGTGAGTTATTGTTCTTCTTTTGCATTTTTTCGTTATATCACTTCAAAAAATCTCTGAATTGTTGTTTTTTACTAGCTCTTCTGTCTAGAAAAGTTTGATCACACCCTCTAACACCTTTATGTATGTCATTATCTTTATAGACTATAATGTATGTATATAGTTTCTTCTCAGTTCAAGTGTATTAAGAACCGGTGGTAGTCATTTGTTACTGTCGACGTTCATAAGTGCCTCTACAGGACCTAAACTACCTGTATTATTATGTCTATGTAGAAAAGCAGAGACGTGGTCGCTTACGATGGGCCTTATAAGAAGGCTCAAGGTCACCCAAAGAGCAATGGAGAGGGCTATGCTCGGAGTTTCCCTGCGAGATCGGATCAGAAATGATGAGATCCGCAGGCGAACCAAAGTTACCTACATAGCCCGAAGAATTGCCAAACTTAAGTGGCAGTGGGCGGGGCACATCGCTCGTAGAACCGACGGCCGCTGGGGCAGAAAGGTTCTCGAGTGGCGACCACGAACCGGAAGACGCAGCGTGGGCAGGCCCCTCACAAGGTGGACCGACGTTCTTGTTAGGGTCGCGGGAAACCGCTGGATGCGGGTAGCGCAAGACCGGCCATCGTGGAGATCCTTGGGGGAGGCCTTTGTCCAGCAGTGGACGTCTTTCGGCTGATATGATGATAATGAGTATAAAAGGAAGAAAACCATCATGTTGATATTTTTTTCCGAAAGGTTTATGATGTACAGTACGTCCTACCTAATTATTAATGTAAATAAAGAAAATATTTCGGAACCAAGTCGTAAAAAAAATGACTATCATGGTATTTATTTAACATCTAAATTGCACTCGTGCGAAGCCGGCGCTGGTCGCTAGTATTTAATATAATTTTATTTTGACGATGTACAGATTATGACATGAAGTCTGGCATGTACTCGACTTGGACGGAGTCTGTGTGGCGTGCCATGTCAGCGCGCGTGTTCGTGAGTGCGGGTGGAGGGGGCGCGCGGGCCGCCGCCGCCGCCGGCTTCTGCGTCACCGCACTAGCCACGCTACTCACATACTGGCTACTGAAACATTCTAGAACCATCTTCGTTCATCTGACACCAGGCTCCATTATTAATGATGACGCTGCTGCTGCTTCTGGGTGATCATTTGTTTTTAAACTATTTATTCATTAATAATATAATAATCAAATGACATACGTTTTATGCGCTTATCACAACATTCTTCCCATTAGGGTACTTGACAGATGTAATAAATAAGCATGATATTTTTTTATAAGAAACAGTAGAAAAAAAATATTTTAAATAACTACAAAAATAAGCAAGATATAAGCCATCAAAGAGCAATCCCTATCTCTTTCTAGCAAAACAGAATTTAGCATACAGTTTACATGGCCGTAATAGTTTATGACGTCACAATACTATATGCGATCTCTCTGTCTTATCGCTGTCTAATTAGTAGTTTAAAATGCATATCCGAATAAATATGATACTATTCTTGGCCATTAAATGTAGAGTATAATTGTCTCTTACAGTATATCATTCTTATGAATACTTTTGAAGATATCAAAGGTAAGAAGGCAACCGAAAAAAAATTTCTCGGGCCGGAGACGCTCAGTCGCCACAGGCGCAACCACGTTGCTTTGTACCACAGTGATGCTACGCTCTACCGCTCTCCCCGCGCCTCTGAGCATTTCAGCATGACTCCGTGCACATATGTTAACATTATGTCACGGAGTATTTTTTTTTGTAAAAAGTAACGTTTTCATGAAATAAACGTGTTATGTCACTAATATACCTTGGAGGAATATTTTGATGATTTCTTTTGTTATTAAACAGTAAATATAATACCATTCTGGTCGCAAAACACATGTTGACAACTTACGACCTATAACTGAGCTGCAATTAGGAAAAAAAAAGTAATAAAATTTGAATTTCGCGTTCCAACCGAAGGCATCACCTTAAAAAACTGTTGTCAAGTACCCTATTGGCACCAAAGACTTGGATTGGCACATAGAATGATATATAATAAATTAAAACACAAAAATATCCGTCCAAAATTCAAAATGCGGCTCACTCACCTTATGAAAAGTTGTTATGCTCTTTATTAACTTGTAACTTTTTTTTCAGCATATTAAGAAGTGTCAACTGTTGAGAAAACAAAAAGTATGCAGATATGGCTGTGCTACTTACGTAATATTGAAAAAGAGGAGAGGAGGTGACCTTTAAAAAGCATTCCACATTGAATATTAGGTTTCATAACGTTATAAAAATATGACAACTTATAATTTTGTTAATATCATTATCATTAATAAATATTTATTATGAAGGTAGATAAATTTGATGCGATACGATTGTAACGTCAGATGCCGCGTTAATGACCTTTATTTTTGGCTGGTCTGGAATCTTTCTGTCGGTTCGATTCTTAACGGAAATCAGAATTCCTGTAATCGAATCCCATACAAAATGCACCGATGACCTCAGGCACGTCTGGTCAGTAAGCTATTGAGCTACGGCAGCTAGCATACTCAACCAAAGAGGATACAAATGTACTCAACTCAAAAATAGGCAGCGCATTAAATGTGGCGATCAATTAGGTTTCAATTCTACTCAGTTAAAAAGTTAAAAGTTACTCACATCTTGAACTGTTGATAAGCAAAACATAGAAAACATGTATTATTCATAAATCTGTCAGTAGGTATACTATGTAGCAGTGGCGAGGGGTGAAATTATGGCGAGGATAAGCTTTCAAAAAACACCGATAATTTTATAATTACAGTGTATTTTAAGCATGATAAAAGTGGCTTTGAAATGATGAAAATGTGGGACTGGGATTTCTAAAAGGTAAGCCGATGGGAATCGGCTTGTATGAACCCTTCGCCACTGCTATGTAGGTACCTAAGAATATATACAATTTTGTAAAATAAGTAACTATTGACTTGCCTATGCGTGAAATATGTGAATGTGATTTAATAATTTATAGGATACATAAACACAGTCCAGAGATATTTTAGATACCTATTTAGAAATTCTTGAAACTTTAATATTTTGAATACGCAGTAATTTATACTTTAGAATTCAGAAAAGTGTCAGGGCGCAGGAAGTGTAGGTACTTCCTGAAATATCTCTAGACAGTTTTGATGTGTTTTGTTTTGTGAGTATATTAGTATTCTGACTGAGCTTGACACATTAAAGTACTGTAGCAAATCTATTTATTTACCTACTCCTGTTTAGGGTTTCCTAGTTCTCGTGGGCGCCACTTTTAGGGGTTCAATTAGAAAATTAAAAAAAAAAAACAAACTATATTGTGTGATATATCAAATGAAAGGGCTTGTTGTGAGAATTTTATTTACTCCTTGCGCAAACGCAGATTACGCGCGGTGTGGACACTCCATTTAAAAATTAAAGGGAGGCAAACTGGAAGCAAAGCAAACAGTCTGCCGCTAACTGTGCGTCTAATGAGAACGCGCCTTACTTTGATATACCTACTCTTTGAGTTGTATGTACGAAGTATTTTTTAATTTCAAGGTCTAGCTCAGGGGTTCCTAATCTTTTTCAGCGCGCGGTTTGTCACGGCGCCCTACTCTATTTGAAAAAGATACAGTCTAAAGAAATTGGTACCTACAATAATAGTAGTTAGGTTATGTATCTATAATATGAAATGAGTTTGTTTATTATAAAAGAATTGAAACAGAAAACAACAAGTTCATCATCGACTCACGGCGCCCCTCTTTACTTGATACGGCGCACCAGGGCGCCGCGGTGCACACTTTAGGAACTGGTCTAGCTAGTCCACCAGTATAGTCTGGTAGAACTATTTTTTATCAATCTGTGAGTTTGGTCTAGTCCAGCCCATAAAGTAATAAGTGTCCAGCCAGATGCCAATGACCTAGTTATAGTGAGAGAGCGAACTTATTTAAATAACATAATAATTTCATCCATATCAAAAATCACCTATATCAATCAACCTTAAAATTAATAATACAACATTAGAAACCGTTAACGACTTCACATTATTAGGACTCACTATAGATACACATATCAGCTGGAAAACTCACATCCAAAACATTAAATCAAAAATTTCTAGATTTACTTACGCCTTTCGCGAAGTTAAAAAAACCACCGATTTACCAACCGCATTAATTACATACTATGCCTATGCCCACGCGTGGCTTAGTTACGGAATCATTATGTGGGGAAATAGCGTAGATGCGCCTGCGCTCTTCATACTTCAAAAAAAGCTGATCCGTATTCTGACAAATATTAACCAAACCACTAGTTGCAAGCCCTTCTTCCAAAAACATAAAATATTAACTTTACCGTGCCTCTATATCCTGGAAACGTGCAAATTTGTCAGAAAATATATTAATTTCTTCACAAAGCGTGAAGAAAAAAATAAATACCGATCGCTAAGACATAAAAATATGTTAATGTTACCCACTTCCCACTTAACAATACACTCTAATAGCCCATATGTTATGTGCATAAAAATATATAATAAATTACCGGATTTGCTAAAAGATGAAACTGACACTATATTTATTAATAAACTGAAACAAATACTGACAAACAAAGCCTATTATACAATTAATGAATACATAAATGATAAAAAAATTATATAAATAATAATATACTAACCAAATACATGTATACCTACGTAATAAAGAAACACGAATACCTAAAGTAATAAATATAATTTAAATAATACTGACATGATACTAAATATATATATGTCATTAAATATTAATATAGGTACAATTTAACAATTATAGAATGACTGTAGACCATTTATATCTCCTCTCTCCTATACCTCTCTAGAGATGTTGCTGTGCCCGACAGGGTCCACAATGTATGTATTACATAATTACCACCTAAGGTGTACACATTGTGGAACGCAATTAAATAAATAAATAAAAATAATTGAAAGTACTAATACTAAGTACTAAAAGTACATTTAAATTATCATTTGACCAGAATAAATAAACGCTTGTTTTGTTCTTTTCTCCCGAAATCTGGGATAACACTATATAGGGGCCATGTTATTTATAGCTGGCAGGCAAAGAGAATATAATACTATTACTACGTTTCTGGGCTCTGGCAGCACTTAAAAATGACTTCGACGTCGTTGATAAAAAGAGCAGCGCTACGATTTTATAATGCTATACGACAACAGTCAAAGACTAGGGCTATAATAGATAACAGCATTAATCATCGTAGACTTTCATTTAATCGAGCTTATTCAGTCACTCCTAAAGAAGCCACTAAGAAGATGGCAGAGAAAACATTACCTCAAATATTTAAGTTCGTAGATCAGAATGTAGTTTCCTATAAGAATCTTTTAAAGGAAGCTGTAGCAATTCCTTCGGTATCTAGTGACGCGAAATATCGTGACGAGTGTGTACGTATGGTGCACTGGATGCAGGACAAGCTGAAGGATGTTGGTGCTACCACTGAACTGAGAGACGTTGGTTTCCAGACCCTAGATGGAAAGGAGGTTAAATTACCTCCAGTACTTGTCGGTGTATTGGGAAATGTAAGTTTAATTGCTTTAGTTTGTGTTTTTCTTTTTCATGGTTTGTGATATTTTTTTATCAATTCTTGAATGGCCAATGTTACTTTATGTTTATTAAGATGGAGTATTTTTCATCCTAGTAAATTTAGTTTTAAAAATATAAGCATAACATTTTCTCAGGGCAGGGCTCTGAATACACCTTACACCATTATGTTTGGAGGAAACTGTGATAGCAAAGCTTTTACCAATAAAAAAAGTTTCCGAAAAGGTTAAATATTATTATAGTTAATTTTATCTGATTTGAGGCCTGTTTTGACTAGAGGATTTCTCTCATGTTACACTATGTTGATCTGTTTTTCTGTTACATGTATGTAAATTGTATTTGTGTTTTCTAATTGAGCCTATTACATTGTGAAGACATTAATATGTAAAATTATACATTCATTGATTATTATGAGAAAAATATAAGCTATGTTAAAAAAATATGTTAATTTATAGGATCCAAAGAAAAATACCATTTGTATTTATGGACATTTGGATGTACAACCAGCTTTGAAGTCTGATGGTTGGGACTCCGATCCATTTGAACTGGTTGAGCGCAATGATAAATTGTATGGCCGAGGGTCCACAGATGATAAGGGACCAGTTCTTGGATGGGTGCATGCTATCAATGCTTACAAAGGCATTGGTGAAGAGGTGTGTTGTTTTTGTTTCATTAAAATTGTTAGTAAATACCAAAACTAATTATACTGTGTATTCTGATGCATTCTTCATTTTATTATAGCTACCAGTGAATTTGAAATTTGTCCTTGAATGTATGGAAGAATCTGGTTCAGAAGGTCTTGACGAACTTCTCATGGATAAATTGAAACCTGAAGGTTTCTTCAATACAGTGGACTATGTTTGCATTTCGGACAATTACTGGTTGGGAACAACTAAACCCTGTATAACTTATGGTTTACGTGGAATTAGCTATTACTTTTTAGAAATTGAATGTGCTAAGATGGATCTGCATAGTGGAGTATATGGTGGAACAGTCCATGAAGGTAATTAAATATTGAATTGAATTGTCAGATAACTGGCTAGTAATCCTTTAGCAATGTGTTATGTGCTTATCAGTTGATAAATACCTGACAATAGATTACCATGTTATGAAATACTTTGTTGCTGACTGACTAATTACATAATCAAACTATTCAGATAGTGATTAATTTTATGATGTTTTTCATTACATTCATTTACAATGCAGTTTCACTTTCATTCATAGATAACAATGATTTTCCAGGACTTTCAATGAAAATCCTTAAATTAGGTAATCCTCAATAATTGTACAAAAGATAATCTTAATAATATTATTAGTAGGCAGGAAAGATGGATACTATTTTATTAAGTGTTAATATTAAAAACATGTCTGCTCAACTATAATTAAATGATGATGTGATGAATTAAATGACAAATGATGATGAATGTATGTTAACCTAGTATGATTCTATTAGGATGATATTAGAGTGATGATAGCTCAGTGGTAGTGATGTCAAATGTCGAGATGAAGGTCCCAGGTTTGAATCCTACAATGAGCTCAAGCTCAAGCTTTCGGTGAAGGAAAACATACTGAGGAAACTTAGGGTACTTTGTAGTACCCGCCTGGCTGGCTACCACTCTCATGTTGAAAATCAATCTTAAGCACCTGGTGCGTTCCAACAGCTGCACTTGAGAGCCAGTTCCCCTGAAGGCTTTGTGTGCTTACCACCATAGGCCACACATGGGTGAAATTGTGGTCAAACAGGCGTATTTATTATATACATAGTAAAAAAAATACTATTAGGAGTTTTTATTTTTCAGCAATGACTGATCTTATTTACCTAATGAATGAGCTGGTTGACAAAGATGGCAAAATCTTGATAACTGACATCTACAAATCTGTGGCTCCATTAACAGAGATTGAGAAGAAATTATACACAACAATTGATTTTGATCCTGAGGCATACAGGTGCTTTTATGATAAAATTTAAGCTATATTTTGTTATAATATATAACCTTTATAACATAGTTGTGTGTAAAAAAATGTCTTTAGTCACCAAACTGAAGTTTTAGTGCAAACAAATAAATATATTATTATTGATAAAACTGAATATGGTTAATAGTATTTGTATACATTTTGGTAGTATTCAGATTTCATATACTGCATCAAGTTTGAATCACAAGTCATGTTTCATATCAGTTACATTATCACTGACACCATAGTGCTGTAAATAAACAAAGCATTATTGGAATTGTGGTTTGTTACTTACTCATTTATTGTATGTATTCTGTTACTGATTGATAAACTTTTTCCAGGAACTCTATATCAGCCCATAAATTAGCACATAATGGTGTCAAAGAACAGCTTCTTATGCACAGATGGAGGTACCCTAGTCTATCACTTCATGGCATTGAAGGTAAGGTGTAATAAATGTATAAACATCCATAAGTTACCTTATTGTAAAGGAAAATCAATCACTATTCTATGACATTTTTAAACATCTTATAATGACCAGACTAGTAGAGAATTTGTGAATAGTAAAACTAGTGTTTTTGGTACTCTTTAATGATTGAATTTATGTACCAAAACCACATTTAACTATATGAGATGATGTGGTTGATGGTGGTCAGTATAAAACATAGGTATTGTGTATATTGTAAACGAAGATATATTTTTTTATATTAAATCAGGTGCTGCATTCCAACCTGGTGCTAAGACAGTAATTCCAGGGAAAGTAATTGGAAAATTCTCCATTCGAATTGTGCCAAATCAAGAGCCAGAAGAAATTGAAAAGTTGGTGTTTGATTTTATTAACAAAAAGGTATGTAAATACCATAAAAACATAGTGTATTTTTTATTTTATTTAATGGGTTACAAGAATTTCCATTTCACGTTGATTCTTAGCGAGCTATAGTGCGATCGGATAACCGAGTCCTCGCCTCCGACGTTAGAGGGGTGCGGGAGTGTGCTTATATTGCAGTGCGATGCACACGTACTAAACAGCTTGTTCCCCACGCGATTCCCTTTATCATCATAACCCGCTCCTTTTTAACGTTGCTTAATCAGATTTAAAAAGGGCGTGTACTCATTAGGTTCACAATTAGCGGCAGACTATACGCTGACTTAGCGGCGGCGCCGGCCTATCGGTCGCTAACTCAATGTATTGCACGCATGGTGCGCAGCCGCTCACTGAATGAGTCGGCAAGCGAAACGCCGCAGACTGTGTACATTACGCGCGGTATAGACACTCCATTTAAAAAAATATAGGGAGGCAAACTGGAAGCATACAGTCTGCTGCTAACTGTGAGCCTAATGAGGACACGCCCTAGTAATGATTAATTTAATGTTTAGTGGGCAGCGCGAGGATCTCCGAACAAAATGCGGATCACAGCGAGTAGCGGGCGTGCGTGGACCGAGAACCCCGACCACCCGCACTACCAGGCTGCCGCGCGCGCCACCAAGCTCATCTATCAGGTACATAATAATTTATAGGTTCAAATTAATCTATCTAAATAACTAAAAGATAGTAGCATTTTCCTTGCGAGTGTCGAAAATTTGCAGCATAAACGGCTGTATCTTTTGATTGCGTTCGCTTAGAAGTTTGATTTTTTTACAGCTCCAAGGGACAGTAGACCTGAGTATTTTATATGGATTTCAGCTTGATACCTGCAAGCGTTCCTGAGATAAAGGGTCTTGACAGACAGATAGACGGACAACAAAGTGTAGGATCACTTTGTTGTCCGTCTTTTCCGTTCCGTTTTTTTCCTTTTGAGGTACGGAACCCTAAAAACAATTGTATTGGTTGGAAATCTTAATCCATCTAGATTTAAGGATCACCGAATCCTAAAATACGAGTTATTGCTCAGTTTAGAAATACGTGTGCAAAATTATTTGTAAAAAATAAATTAATATTATAATTAATAAAAGTATACCTATCGCCTTTGACGGTTTTCTTACAAAAGTACTTTATCTTTTAAAAGTATTTGAAATATAAGTATTTGTTTCTTGTATTTCAGATACTTTGTATAGTGTATCGTTTAAATCACTGGTATTGACAAATTAACACAAAATTGTTAATAACTAGCTTCCGTCCCGCGGTTTCACAAAGCCTAACGGTGAAAAAATACTTTGAAATACAATTTTTATCAGTAGGTATTGATACTGGGTAGGGTTCCTGTACACTGCGCATGTTCGTATTCCTACACGCACATTCAGCCTTGAATTTGATGCATACTACCAGACAATAATGTCATGCATCATGCATGCATCATTATTTTCTATTTATCTGGTATGCTATGATTTATTTTTGTGCATACATAAATAATGTTTAGAATATGGCTGCGAGACGGTCAGCCATAGTGATTGAGGTCGAACGAAAGCCAAAAAATATATAGAAAGTAAATAAATACCTTTAATATTTAAACTAATCTATGATCTTTAAGAAGCCTAACGATCTTTGTATTTCTCAAAGTGAAAGTTTTCGGCAACCCTAATCGATCTTTCTACATTTTTTATTTACTAGCCTTTTTAGTGATAGTCATCGGATTTATCTAATAGGTCAACCAGGTACTAATTATTATCGCAACACGCTTCGCATTTTGTACTTAGACCGACCCGGACATGTCTCGCGAGGGCGGATCGATCCCGGTGACGATCACGCTGCAGGAGGCGAGCGGGCGGAACGTGCTGCTGCTGCCGATGGGCGCCGGCGACGACATGGCGCACTCGCAGAACGAGAAGATCAACGTGCGCAACTACATAGAGGGCGTAAGTATTTGTTAATGAGGTGCTTACTGTGGTCCTGCTACACAAGCTTACATAGGTATACATGATATTATATGACTAGCTTAACCTTAGGACTCGAAGGACGTTTGTTACATCATATACCTATATTCAGGTCATTTAATTGTATAAAGTGACCCGTTAAACAATAGATATGAGTGGCGTCTGACAAATAATTACATATATCTCATTTACATTGTATTTCAATCTTTGTTTCTAAATGTATTCTCTTATGCTTATTTCTATCGCCATATTATTTAATAAAAAAATTATTCATGTTCTATTTTGAACATTGAAAACTTACGCACCTGGCTTACATTATTATTATTTAACCATTTACACAAATAAAAATTGTTTGCAATTTGTATGATGAACTTGCATGATTCATAGTCCATAATCCATAGTCGTATTTGTTTTGAGACAAGAGTAGGTTATTACAAACCAGGTATTCAGTCTCCGTGTGACTAAATATTCTGCGGCTTCCGGTACGGTTTTTACATTATTTATTTATTCAGTCAACGTTTCGAATGAAGATTACTAGAACTTAGAAGTATTAATATGACTGGTCTAAGTAAACCGGTGAGGCGGTAGTGATGACCAAGTCGTGCCATTTATCACGTGGGGATAATAAAATTGTATGGGATTACCAGATGATTTCACAAAATTATAATAATTTACTAATGCTTGTTCTTGGTCAATTGTTAATTCGTTTCTAAGAATAACGCATGCATTTTATTTACAGATAAAGCTGTTTGCTGCTTATTTGTACGAAGTGGGCAAACTCCCCAAGTAGTCATTCGTCTATCAGACAAGATACTTCATCAAGGATTATATATGGTGTTACTTTACCTATTGTACATTCCTATTTTAAGTACAGTTATCATTTCAAAAAAGTGCATAATATTTGCCCATTAAGTAGTGCCTTGTATTGATTGTTTATAAATTCAGCAAGGAAATAGTCTTTTATACATTTTTATATCGCTCAAATTCTGTAATTCCTACAAGTTACTGTAAGCTGATTACATAACATAGAGATGGTGGGATAATCATAACATAATAATAAATACAAATACTTATGTAAGGTGCGTGCGACGGAAACTTGTTCAGGACTTAGGTAGTATTATGATGAAAATAAATGTTTTATTATATTATTTGTACTAACATATATTTTGCGTAATAAATAGTTATCGTTTTCATTGTATCTATTATTAAAATTTCAATAACACACTCTTTATACAATACTTGCTTTCTGGCTCATGGATTCATACTTGATCCTCGATTTTATCCTTTTTTAGTGGATGGCTACGTCATAACAGTCTATCTGTAATCTGTGTGCCAAACAGCTCGTTTCGTCCAGTAGTTTGACCTTAATGGAACAGTCAGTAAGGGCAAGTAATTATAGCAGTTCCATGATGAAAGTACGAGTAAATCTATACGTATACACGATGTTTGCAGGAGGTTGAACGTAAAAAAACAGGTCTGGCACTCCGGGAGTGACACACGTTTACGTCACTGTCGAGTTGCCACATAATAGTAACCAAAGACTACTATTATATACTGATAGTAACGAAACAAATTTCTACCGCCACTCATGTTAAAAATATTACTTTGAATTACAATTGCCATTGGTCTTAGCAAACGAAATAGGTCAAGTTTTCCGGTGTGTTCTGACATACGCACTTGAGAGCCAGTTCCCTTCTAGGCTTTTTGTGCTTACCACTATCGGCCACATCATCACTGACCACGGTGACATTGACTTATGTGAACGGGGACTGACTGTCATCGACATGGTGCATTATTCAAGTGGGCGTGGTAGGCCAATTCCTAAATCCTATTTATCCATATAACATTACTTCCTAGAAATTGATCATAGGTAAGCGATACTTTGGATGGACCAATAGGTAATACAGGCTGGTTCTTTTTACAAATCATCGAGATCGATTCCCAGTCAGCCAAACTTATTTTTGTACCTACAGTTTTAGTTTTTATCAAAATCGGCCTTGAGACTTCTTACAGCATTTTTCGCTTTATTTTGCCCTGCTTTGGATTTGATCTACCACGCCTACTTGAAAAAAATTAACCATTTTTATTGGGAATTATGAACTGAATGCATGTCCAAAATCGATATTTCAATCGCTAGATAAACCTAAAGGGTGATTGATTCCTCTGATAAACTATTTCTGTTATACTTTTATTGCAAACACCAAAACTGCATCTGATTTTTTTGGGGGGATTAAACGCGACTCCACTGATTATTATATTATTAAATGCATATTAAAACCCAAAAAAGAAATCAACGTGAAAGTGGAACAACTTGGAAACTAATCGGATCTAAGCAATATTTTGTCTATCATTAAATTGTTGGCAGAATAGGCGGCGCCGGCGCGGCGGTGAGCTGAAAAATATCTAGGTACTAACGGAACGGAATAGTTTCATATTAACTTAAATGCCTTGACCCTCAACCGAAAGCTTGTGAATGTATTTCAATAGCAACTCTTCATCTAATATTTTCGAGAGTACCTAATTTATATACATACCTACTTACCAGTGGCGAGGGTAAGCCGTTAAAAAAAACACCGATAATTTTATAATTACAGTGTATTTTAAGCATGATAAAAGTGTTGAAATGATGAAAATGTGGGACTGGGATTTCTAAAAGGTAATAAATAATGTATGGACCCTTCGCCACTGCTACTTACAACAAACTTACTAATAGAAGCATAAGTATTTACCTATAGGATAAATTCTCCACCCGTCATAGAGGTGAAACAACTCAGCTGGGCTGTGTTCGGTTAGCTACGTTTGGTAGGTTTCTTCATATGAAGACAATAAACTTTCCTCTCACTTCTACCAGGAGGACTAAATACCTGGTTAGGATTGTAGTGAACCGTTGAGTTCAAAGCCCTTGGTGAAATTCTGTGGGAGAATAGATAAACTGGTTAAATATGAAGTTGATTGTGCGTTGTCTCAGCGGAATAGTGTCAAAAATCTGGCCAAAGAATTGATCTAGGAGCTCAGGATATTGAGATTTTTTTTTGCTAAATTGCTAATATGATTTTTGGTGATATTTGAATTATTTTTTTAGGACAGCTAATTTTTACGGTAATTTCCAACTGAAGCATCCTTTAGTGCTCGAAGTGTACGCTACATTTATAATATTATATTGAGCCTGGGGGATGTTTGGCCTCTACGATTAATCTGTCTGTTTACAATTAGTACCTACTTATTATATAAATATTTTATCGTATCTAACTGGTAGATCCGGGGATTAGCGCGTCGAAACAAACAAACACTTTAGCTTTATTATTAGTAGGTATAGAATAGGTACAATTGCCTTATCACTAAAGTGATATCTTCCGCAGGCAACCTTTGAAGTATTGATAAAGATTTTTAATTTTACAGACGCCTCAGAAAACTGAGGCGTCTGTAAAATTAAAAATCTTTATTAACAATAGGGAAGGTGTTTCCCAATTTACAGTTTTTTGAAGTATGTTGTGCATCAACGATATCTTGCTCTGTAATCCGTTGTGTTCTAGAATAGTAGATTATGTACCAAGGGGATAAAGCAGTAGCTTACGTATATGTCACATTTAAAAGTATACTTATTTTTAATTTGTGATATTATTATTCAAGCAAAAACTTACGAAAACCTTAATTGGTTTTCGTTGAAACAGTGAAGATACCAACTGATTGACTATAAGTGTTCAGTAAAGTACTTAATCTAAAGATAGGGGAATTGGAACCTAAAACAGTGGTACGAAACGGGGAACTAATGGCTTTATTGGAACACGTGGCATTATTCGAGGAACTTTAAAACAAAAACTGCTCAATAATTGAGGACAATCTATGCAATTACCTACGAAAGATTTTGAATAGGAAAACAAGATCAAGTAATGACCTGCGCTTTTCAAGAAATTCCATACCAAAATATTCAATATAGGTAAAACGCCTACTAGCTTTACCAGCAGAGACTGTCAGGTGCCACATGAACCTTTTTTGAATTCGTTCAAGTCAGCCGGGGCTCGACCGCAAAATGAGCGAGGCCATTAATGAGCCCGCTTAACTCGCAACGATAATTTTCATAGTTGAGGCTCGACCGCGAAAGAGGCTAGCGGAGCGGTCTGAAAGAGCAAAAATAGGCGAAAGCGGCCTCGCTGTGTCATCGCGTTGGTTGCGAGTTTTGAGCGGAGCGAGGTGTCAGCTCCCCTCCCGTAGCCCGCCCGCGCCCCTCGCTCGCCCGTTTGTAGGGATGCGACGCGCAGGCGGTTGATATCACTCTGAATATATGATAACAACTCATGGAATTGTGGCCTGATCACGCGGTAATATTTTTTAAAATGTTCATCATCTAAGTCATTACACAGAGTATGAAATTCCCCATTAACTAGCCGAGTCTCAATGTGACTACTTATCCAATATCTTGGTGGTTGTCTATTTTTCCTTTTATAGTACCAGGCCGTCAAAATCTTAATTTTTTCATGAGTAGTGTGAAAATCATCTTCAGAGCTCGAGTCTTCATACATTTTGAATTGTAACACAACCGTTCTGTGTCAAATGCGTCGCAACACTAACGCCGCTGGCAGCTCTGTTTAGGTCGAGCTATAAGACATTATTGACATTTTAACTATTTCTCGCTTCCAAAACCTCGCCCAGCTCAACTTTGTCCGTTCATTTCGCGGTCGAGCCCCGGCTTAAAGAGTGAGTTGCGTAATGTGGTCGCCACACTGTACTACAATATTCAAGGATGCTCCGCACGAGTGTGTTGTATAAGAGAATTATGAATAATAGAGATATAATATGTAGAGTCCTGAGTGAAGTGAGGTATTTAAGCCGCCCAAGACGAAGACAGCTTCATCCTCGAGGTGCTTAATTACTGTAGGTATATAAAACACGAAACATACATAAAATAGCAAAATAACTGAGATATGTTTCGTTTGACAAATGACCATTCTTCTTTAGTACAATATTATCATTATTATTGCCCTGCTAGACCCCAGGACTTTAGTGACATAAGTATCTACTTTAGGTTAGGTTTGCAATGACATACTTAATTTGACGTTGTCGAGCAGGTGGTATGGAAACGTTATTATTATTATTAACCACTACCTGCTGTTTATGTCTTTAGGGCTCAGGTACCCAGAGGGTGTCCAATGGGATAACCGTGTGTATCACACATAATAGTCCTGCTTCTTACAAAACGAGAATTAGCAGCCAGTCCAGGATTTTCCCAAGGATACCGGCCGGTAAAAAACTTTTTCACTGAAAAACGAACGTGCATAAAAGTCGGTTGGTATTGTCCGTAATTAAATAAACTATAAACCTAAATATTTTTCTATTGGGTGGAAAGTATGCGGGTAGAGAATAAAATTTTAATTACTAAGGGTATTTTTAATTCATATTGAAGTGATTGTGGAAACTGTTCCTTATAGAGTAACTACCAAATGTTCTATATCATCTATTATATTGCAGGGATCATAGATACTCTATTTTTTTATGTAGGTAGATAGATTATTACGACTAATAATAAAATTGAAGAGTTTGTTTGTTTCAACGCGCTAATAATCTCTGGATTTCCAGTCGGATTCGAAAAAATATTTCACTAATAGGATGCTACATTACCTATATATCCCCGAAGGTTATAGGACACTTTTTATCCCGGGAACGTGGGCGAAACCGCGAGATAAAACATATATAAAAATGTAGGTACTTGGACTTCCTACCTACTCGCTATCATAATCGTACCTACTGTTATGTGACCAATTACAGTTAACGGTCCTGTTCATACTTTTAATTTAGCCATTTCAGATGATATCTCCAGGTAACACGCTTTTGATTCAGTAAGTTTTGTGTGGGCGATTTAATTAAAAGTATTTTCTTTTAACATTAACCTCTCGTTGCCAACGTCTGATGCGCAAGCGCATACCAGTTTACTATACTTACATAAAAGAGGATAGCGACCGGCCCTCATTCACTCAGTCTGTCTCCGAGTCTCGCTATAGCACAACGTAACGTGCCATTCGAGGATCCCCATTTCAATATACAAACCGTGTTTAACTTCTGAAAGCCTTTTGTTGTGTCGACACCAAACAAGCCTTGCACATACTATAAAAAGTCACAAAGGAAACATAGAAGAAACTTGCCATTATTATAAGGATATCTATCGGTGAGTTGTTTGTTTGGCACCAACTTTTTATGTGAGAACGCTTTATATTATTATGTTAATTGTTTACGAACACACCTGCATCAAGATTGGCTTTGATAGAAAAACTTTACAGTAGAGATTGTTTTCTAAGTTAACCTTTCTTAATTAACCTCTATATATACCTACCGATATACCTGCTGGGAATTGTATTGTTTTGTGTTTATTCAACGCATAACTGGTCTGTCACCGGCTGGCCGTAGATTATCATGCACGCTTTCTAATTTACTATGACGAATTTTCGCAACTGTACGCGCACATAAACATCCATGTCGTTTGAATTCGATGCACATGCTGAGTAATTCGTGCTCTGAACAGACAGTTTCGATAAGTGTTAGATTTTAATAGAACACCTTTTTGCCCCTTTATGTTGCACGTTATTTAATAAAACAAGTTGTTCTCTCTCATAAAAAAATGGTTACATACGTCTTCGCTCAATAACTAATGGAAAGATTCAAAATTCGCTTAGATACCTATTTATTTATCAAAACAGAAGGTTAAATATAAGTTTAAGTAGAGCGACTCGCAATTGTAATGTACCATCAACAAAGTTGAAGCATAATCAGTTTTGAGACCTTTTCGCTTGCAGCCAGTAATCATAGTTTGCCCTGTCCATTGTTATCAATAAAACGGTCTCTTGTAAAATCTTTTGTTTAGACTATTTACTGACAATGACAATCTACTATTTTATGACAAGCGCATTGTTTGGTTATATTGTGTGAGACACAGGTAGCGACTGGTCACTGCACGCAAAATATACCCTTAAGATGATCATGCTTCAACTTTGTCGATAGTACACTATTTAGTACCCGAGCCCAATTGTCATGGGTGGCAGACTCCCCTGAGTCCGCCACCCTTGGGCTCACGTAGGGGGGCTATCAGTTATATTGTGGTGGTACTGGTGGTATCCTCCCTGTCACGTTCCGCCGCCTCCTTTACGAGAATGGCGCGCTCGCAAAAGCCAAGACCTCTCGCTGTCAACCGCGCTAACCACGCTCGGTAGCGAGAGGTCAGTTGAAGTTTGCTTAACTTAACATCACCTATTTATCAAGGCTCGTCTCTTTATGTAACAATTGATTGAAGAATTAAGTCGGCAAAGAAGTTATCAATTGGTACTAAGTAGATACCCGATTTCAAAGTGTTTACACTGTGTAGACCATGCAGTAACTAAGCCGCTGAAAATCGGCGTTGTGGGTTATGTTATGCTTACCGCAACATTATTGCTGAGCGTGGTGACCTTTGGCAGTATATAATATATATAATCTAAATATATAAAAGGAAAAGGTGACTGACTAACTGACTGAATAAATGATCTATCAACCCATAGCTCACACCACTGGACGGATCGGCCTGATATTTTACATTTTACATTTTTTTATATTATGATGTAGGCATTTAAGAAAGGATTTTTGAAAATGTATCCCCTAAAATTGGTGATAGAGCCGGAAAGCTGGTTTATGGTGAGTCAGTTTTGTTCCAATAAAAAAAGGATACATAATAAGGTACTATAAGGTACCTATATGTAAGTATAGTACCTAGGTCTGTGCCTAGGTGTAGTTGTTTTAATTATCTGTAACCAATCATGTCTAAACTGCGGAAGGTGCAATAACGTAATGAATATTTGTGCACTGCTGCAGTACCTACCTACGTAATTATTTTTGCACTAAGCGTGAAAACATACCTATAATAATACGTAAATACTCCTTACAATTATTTAGGTACTTAGCTTTAATATGAGGACACGTAACGTCTTATACTTATCTTTGATTTGAAGGAAATATAAGGTAGGTAGGTACTAGTATAATATATAAGTACCCAAGTACCAACAATTTATCGTATGTGAAATTTATAAAAAATAATTCTATTGGTTTGTAAAAACTTTAAGTATTATCAGTTTTGAAACTTTTTCCGTTGAATAAAAGCTTTTGATAAATCGATTCGCTAATTCTTAGAATTATATTTTGTAAATAGTTTAGGGATGCCCATCTCAATTCTTTTCGTGCTTTAACATTTATTTTGTAGGACAAGCGTATTGTCTGTTTATATTGTCAATGCCACAGGTAGGTAATGCCTGATGTTTTTATATCCGAGAGCTTTCGTCTGAGATGTTTTGTTGTACTAACTTACCTGCGTATAACAAAACATCACAGACGAAAGCTCTCGGATGATTTAAGAAACAATGTCTTACGTCACGGGTGGCAAATTGGACCCTGAGGGAAGCATGGGGTTCAAGCCGCCCAAGACGAAGACAGGCTTTATCCTCGAGGTGAATACTCTACTTTTCATACATACTACGAGACAATAAAAACTCAGGGCATTTAGAAAACAGAGAACCGAGATAAAGATAACCGTGTGTGAAGAATGTCCTAGGTCAATGTTATTTAAAAGTTAAGTAAATTAAAAGTTTAACTTCGGAGTCAAATCATTATCGCTCGGCGACATTTTTGTGTCAATGCAACGTAAAAATGAGAAAATGCGGAATATTAAAATAACACCAAAAACCGTCTTTTGTTTCTATTTTTTTACGATCGCGCCTTTTTTGTGTTCTGTCCATGGTTAAACTGATAATTAATTCGATGTTCATATTTATAAACTCTCTTTAGGTTCAATTCCCGTACCTAAATTAAGATATTTCATACGAATTTTTACATTCCAAATCACATTATATCCTTAGGGATGTAAGCCTTGCTTTAAGTTGAGCTAACGTGATATGTATTGGACATTGTCGAGGAGGTGGTATGAAAAGAGTTACATATATGTAATTTCCCCGAAATGTCTTTTACCGCATTTGTATTCCAATTTTAAAATACCGAATAACGTTTCCGAGTATTAACGTTTATAGCTGTTGCATTCATATGAAGTAGTTCAATCAACCCGTTGACATGTATTTATGGCTTGAACAACATAAACATACTCTTAATCATTTTCTCATCATCACAAAATACAGTAGATCGCATCTAGTTACTATCGGCGAAGCTGATGGGCTCCTTCTGAGGTGATTTGGTTGAACCCAACCTACCTAGATAGCCTACACAAAATCAATACCTGGTCTTATATACAAAAACTATGGTATGTTGTAGGTTAGTATTGTGTAGAGCTTATTGGTATTCTGGTAGCAAATCGTTTCACGGCGAGAGTCTTATGCAAACGTTACGTAGGTGCCAGAGTTTTGTCTTCAATGCTTCTGAAAAATGGACCAACTGCCGCGCGAGGCCGACAGAAACAGTATCGTAGAAGCCGTTAGCTCAGCTCGGCCTTTGATGTTGTTGATTGACTGCAATGCAATCGTTCAGTCAAGTTATTTGGTAACAGGATCCAGAGACGCGCGAGACCCACTGACCTACCGCATAAAGACATTAATTTCACAAAATTTGGCTTCAATTTTCTAGAATTAGACCCATGGTCACGTAGGAAGGTAGGTTGAGTCAATGGATTCCTTTTATATTTGCGTGTCTCATGAATAAAACAGAATTCCAAAAACATTAATGATGTTAGAACATTAATCTGTCTATCTGTAGTAGGTACTTAGGTGGTATTTATTATATTTGTACCTAATTGCAGGTATAATTTTTCTTTCTATTTTTAATTACTAGTAGTAGGTACTCTACACTGCACAGGTAGGTAGATATTGACGTTATTTTTAAATAATGTTTAACTAATATCGTAATGACATAATTCTACGGTCCGGTTGTTATGTAATAAATGTGTCGAGCATGACGTGATGCTTGACTTTCGCTGCAGCTCGGTACCTCGGCTGCCCAGCTCGCGAGTTTCCAAGGGAAATCCGTGACTTCGGTATGTTGTTTGTTATTGAATAGCGCCATTGTGGGTGTGACCTACTTGTACCAGATCGGGATTCCCTCTGACGTCAGCGCGAGATGTGACCTCGGTGAACGATCCTATTCTTTTTATCTGATAACGTAATAGAAGCTATTAAAAATTATATTTGTTGTTGTAATTATCTCTGTGGCATAGGCACAGATCAAGCTATACACTGCGGCACCTTATGCGGTTGTAATAGGCGCTATTTTGCAACAAAATTGTGTAGCTTGATCCGTGGCCGTGTGTACATTCCGCTTTGAATACACAAGTACATTATATGCTCGCTGATACCAATAAAAGAGATGTTATCTACTCTACCTTTGCTTACTCCATTTTTCACTATGTGTCGACGGCTGATGAGAAGGTAGTATTTTATGTAATAAATAAATAAATATTATGTGTATTTAAAAATAACAGATATAAAGAAATTATTCATGTCATACGATAGAAACCGAGTTGTCATGGGCTTTAAGCGTCGTTAGGTACTTTTCACTATGATTGCGAGAAAAAAAAAAACTCTAATACAATATAAAATATTGTTAGGTATTTTTCACATCCCTTCTTTCATATTGGCACCAATTTTTTTAGGCTATATTAATTAAGTGTCGGATGGTGCGCAAAAATAAAATTACCCCTGCCAGAGAGAAAACTTATTTTAGCCCGCTCTGCTCCGCTATAATGACGGACTTTTTGAGCAAGAGGTAGTCAAATAGTAGATTATTATTAGAGAATTATTAGTTAATAGTAGATTAGAAATAGTTATACAAGGGTCGAAAGAAATCAATTCCCATAAGAGGTATTGAATTGATGACTTTCACCCGTGTTAAACGCCACTATACCTTTCATTTCGAATATAAGGAAAGTGAAAAATAGTAAGTAACACACTTTCGGAAAATGATTTTATTTTCTTGTCTGCTCGGCGAGCATGAATTATGAATGCATCATAAAATCATTGTATATTTTTCTTCCTCTATATTTCCTTTGAAATTTCTGGCAAATGATTTTCGATTAGGTACTTTATTTGCCTCAACCGAATCTTGGGTCAACATTTCATAATCATGTGAACTCATTTTTAATCAAATATTAGGTAGTCTATAAAACCGAGATTTTGAATTCCGATATAGCTCACGGAGTTAGGATTAGGATCCCCCAAATAAAATAGTATATGGAACATACCGCCTCACCACCCTGTACCACCACCCTGTACCACCACCTTGCCGGAGTCTTCTCAGTTCAAGTGATATTTTTTCTGGAAGGTGTATTAAAGGTTGTTTATCTGTATAGTACATCCTAATTAAAATTTCTTATATGTAAATAAAGACAATATTTTGAAGCCAAGTCACAAATAAAAAAAAAAATACGTTATTAATAATAACCAAATTTTACATGAACACCAGTTTGGATTTACAAAAGGGCGGTCTACGACTGACGCCGGAGCTAAACTTTTGAAGCATATTTATGAAGCTTGGGAGAACTCTCAAGATGCGGTTGGCGTATTTTGTGATCTTTCCAAGGCATTTGATTGCGTAGATCATCACACCCTAGTTTTAAAACTTCAACACTATGGCGTTCGCGGAGTGGCACTAGATCTTTTAACATCTTATCTGTGCAGTCGCCAACAAAAAGTAGGTATAAGCGGAACTACGTCCTCAGGGTCTTTAGTTAAAACAGGCGTACCGCAAGGATCAATTTTAGGCCCATTTTTGTTTTTGGCATACATCAATGATCTGCCCTATATGGTAAATGAATTGTGCGATATAGTTTTATTTGCTGATGACACTTCGCTAATTTTTTAAGTAGATAGAAAAGACACAGAACTTACACAGCTCAATTACACGTTATCCACTGTGTCGAAATGGTTTGCAGCCAATAATCTCATGCTTAATTCCTCTAAAACTAAGTGTATAAGGTTTTCTCTCCCCAATGTTGCTAGGAATGACAGTCATGTCCTAGTCGATGATGTTAGACTCGAACTAGTTGATAAGACAGTTTTTCTCGGCATAACATTAGATAGTAAAATACAATGGGGTCCTCATATAGAAAGCTTAGCTAGTAAATTGAGTTCCGCCGCTTTTGCAGTTAGAAAAATTAGAAATATAACAGATGTGGCTACAGCTAGGTTGGTTTACTTTGCGTATTTCCATAGTTTGATGTCCTACAGTGTTCTGCTGTGGGGCTCGGCTGCGGATTTGGAATCTATCTTTATCTTGCAGAAAAGGGCCATTCGTGCAATCTATTGCTTGGGTCCTCGCGAATCCTTACGAAATCGGTTTAAGGAATTTGACATATTAACCTTACCTTCGCTATACATTTATGAAAATATTATGTTTGTTCGTAAAAATTTAAATCTATTTGACACAAACAGTAGCCGCCATAACCTAAATACAAGAAACAAAGACAAACTCCTAGATTCAGGCTAGCGAAAGTCAATAAGTCTTTTCTCGGGAATTGCATTCGCTTTTATAATAAAATCCCATATGAAGTAACTAAGATGTCTTATAATAAATTCAAAGAGTATGTTAAACATAAGTTGATCGACAAGGCCTATTATAAGGTGGCTCATTACATAGAAGACAAGAATACATGGTTGTAGTAGCTTCTCTCTGCACTTGCAGCCCCCTGGCCAAGTGATAATTGTATGAAGTTTATGTATATTTAAAACTGTAATTACATAAATTAAAAAAAAAAAGATCCACCAAAAAAAGAAGCCTTGCTGAGTTTCTTGCCGGAGTCTTCTCAGTTCAAGTGTATTCCGAACCGGTAGTAGAGTCTATTGTAAAACTGTAACTTTTGACATTCATAAGTGCCTTATTAGGGCCTAAACTGAATAACTGATTTTTGATTTGATTAATAAATTTCAGTATGGGACGGGTTATTTACTTACAGTATTGACCGTTGGCTAGATACCTATTATTTCTACTTTACGAGCTTGACTGGTTTTACTTAATTTGTACACTATCTATCTCACTTGTATAGCCTTGTTTATGATAAGTACCTAATTATGTACATTTGAACACACTGAAGTATTGGATCAATCGAGTAACAATAAAGAACACGGTTATGTGCTCATTGTACACTCGCTCGCATTGAATAACTGGGGTTTTCCCAGCTGCGGCAGTTATAATAAATGCAATCAGGGCCAAGCCAGACGAGGCACTTGTAACCAAATGAGGACATTTTAAATATTGGGAGGTTCCGGTGAGCGAGGTCGATGGAATACAGTTACTTTGACGTTTGCGTATAGCTGGCTGATAAATGATCAAGCGCTTTCCATGCGAGGAGTTACAGACAATGCATATATATTTGGCATTGTTGAGAAATGTGTACAACTTTCTACTATTATGTAAATATAATATGCTAAGTTAAAATATGTTTTATAATATTGCTTTTGGAGGATATAGTTCGCTGAAAGGGCATTGAAGTATACATTATACAGGTCATGAAAAAACATAGTTATTAGAGTCACATTAGAGTGGAAAAATTCAAGAAAATCTTTTCATATAAAATTCAAAAAATATCTTCAAATTGGTTTAACATTAAAATACACTTCAACGTGAGTCTAACCGAGTATCTATTAGATTACTCGAGTACTAAAATAACGTTTCCGAGTGCAAGAAAAGGCTTTTACCTGAAAATAAGTATGCTGAACTTCAAATTGTCGTAACTTCGTAATAGTGTCTACTTAAGTAAGTGAATGCTGAGCCAAGAGATATTTCATAGGATTATATAGTGATAATTATATACGCTATCCACATTGCAGTATTTGGCAGACTACGAGTAAGATTCTCTCAATAAAAACCTTTCTAGTTCTTTGAAAGAAAAATCTGACTAATGGCGATTACGCGATATGGGTACTCGGCCATGATCAACCCGTTTCTTATTTAAATAAAAAAAATAACTTTGACTACATGATGAGTGGGTATCTTCTCCATTTCGAGCATCATAACATATAAAAAGTAGTTAGTCTGTGATCGTAGCTATACGTACAGGCATCGGTCGCTGCCCCCGCCCCCATGTACTTACCTCAGAGAAAGCGCTGGTGAAATGCCGGTCAGTGATCAATCTGTCTGGCTGAGCTTTTATTGTACGTCATTGTGATTTTCGGCGAAACATATGAAATCTAATTCTAGGATAGAGGTTTTTGAGTAGTCTTAGAAAAACAATCGTACTTAATTGAATTTAGGACCTGCGTGGGGGCTAGACAAGTCAAGTAGCAATCGCTCCGTGTCGATTCGATTTCTAAAATCTTGATTTTAGTTGAGAACTTAGCGATTGAAACCGATTTATCACGTGACATGTCAGATTCTTTATGCCAATTCCCTTATAAATTTTGATTTATCTAATTTCGTTATTGCTGATGAAAATGTGACTTTGTCTATGCCCTATGGTAAGGCAATTTCAAAGGTCAAAGCTACTGATACTACTATTAATTTGGAAATCAGCTTTCGACTTAAAAGAACCGGCACGTAATTTAAGTATTATTATTTTAATTTATTATGTAAATAATAGCAGGGTTATATTTTCAATAGGTATAGGCTGAGTACTTCCACAAATTTTCAATCCTCCAATAACCCTCTATATTTTTAAAACTCTCTAGTTGCGAACAAAAATAAACACTCCCGCTTTATATGTTGGGGAGATAAAAAAAAATATACAGGATGTTGTTTGCGTCATATACCCATTCAGATATGGGGCATGCGGGTTAGATATTCCTTAAGAATACATAATATGTATAAAAATTACGTGGCGCAATACAGGTAGTAAGTACCTAACGGTGCGCCGGATAAAACCGATGCCGATGCAAGAATTCGCCTCCTATATTATCTGTCTTACAGCATAGAGATGATAGATGCCATCCTATGCCTTTAGGGAAATACATTATTGGTTCCATTAACTTTATAAAAACTCATAGGTATATAGGTAGGTAGGTTTCCAGCTAACACACCATCTTCCCTTCTATGTATTTTTAACTAGCTTCAGAAATTTTGACCATAATAATTCTTTACGGCCCATATTGAATTTATGCGCATAAAAATGAATTGACCATGAAAATAATCAGCAATGAAAGCAATCAGTTGGAACTGAAATAATAAATATATAATCTACAAACAATAACGATTTTGAAATTGGTTTAAATGTGAAGCAAATTAGAAATTAGCTCCGGGAGTGACTTTGCCGTGTTACCTATTGATTGTTAAAAAACTTAACAAAATATAGAACCGCGCCGGCAAAGGTACTAAAAAGCATAAAATAACTATGTAGGAACTCTAATCTGACCGTTTTAAAGTCAGCGAAAGTGTAGTACATGCTCCATGGAAAATATCATGGTAGCAGAATTTATTTCGCTGCCTTTGTCGGTTTAATTTTGTGTTAAAAATTATTTAATTTCTTATTTTACCATTTACTTAGTATAAGCATATTAGCTTTGTACCTTCCATCATCACATCAGAGAATACAACTAACGGTCCTATAATATTTAAAGAATTATCCCCTAACTCATAACAATTAAGGATTGTTGTACCTTCTATCATCAGCTTAGCAACATAAGATGATGACTACCAGATGCAAATATCTGAATAGCCTTAGAAAGTATATAAAACATTATAAATGCCTGTAAATTTTTAAGAGTTCTCTCGATTTCTCCAGGATCCCATCATCAGATCTCGACCTGATTACCTGTGAAGTATACACTTTCAAACAAAAAAATAATTTTCCAAATCGGTCCAAGCGTCTTCGAGTAATCGGGGAACATACAAAAAAACAGCTTAATTATTTTTTGAAGTCGGTTGAAAATGAGTGAGTCAGGTTTTATCGTTACAAAATAAATAGATACCTATATTAATAAATACTGTTTTTTCATTTCAGATGCACAATGCTGAATCTAGTAGCTGTTGTCCTTGTGGTTGCATCGACGGTCAATAGCCAGTGTTTCTACAAAGATGACTCGAAAAAGTTGGACCCCGAGGCTCGTACCTCCCTCTACAGAGGGCAGCTAGACTTCACATTAAACCTCTTCAATGCTATTAATACCGCTGTTCCTGACGATAACATATTCTTCTCACCATTCTCCGTATATCACTCTTTATTGCTCGCTTACTTTTCTGCTGGTGGACAAACCGAAGAGTCATTAAAAAAGTCTTTGGAAATTGCCAACAATATGGTAAGTTAATACTTAAATACTGAATGCAGTACTCTAAATTATTTATTCGCTCTTTATTGAATAGTAGGTAGGTACATACATATTAAATAAATGATTATAGTCGTAAGTGGTATAAAACATACGTATCTAATGTACCTACTTTCATTGCTGAAAATGAAAACTCCCAAAAACGACTACTACAAACCTCATTATTGGTTAATTTATTGTTAGTTCTCTCTCCCTTAAATACATAATATAATCTGTAGGTTCATGTATTGATTTTCATGTTTGCAGGACAAGATAAATTTGATGACAGCGTACAATGTAGATAAGCGTTCACGTGCCATGAACAACAACAGTGATAGCTACGAGTTCACCAGCGCCAACAAACTGTTTGTAGACAATGGCCTGCAAGTGCGACAGTGCTTATTTGACTTTTTCGGAGAGGAACTTGAAGCTTTGGTAAGATACCTTTCAGTAACTTACGGACTCTTAGCTCAAACTAAAGTTTTATGAGACCTGCATTTGCTCTTAGCTTCATTTCAAAACACGGCAATGTTACCTATCAAATATCGCAATGATTATTTTATGCCATCTTGAACGATATCGCTTTATTACAAAAAATACATTATTGGTTACAGAATTTTCGGGAAAAGCCAGAAGAGGCTCGCGAATATATAAACAATTGGGTATCTCGTGTGACCAAAAACAATATCAAGGATTTGCTGCCAGAAGATGGAGTTTCTGAAATAACAAAACTAGTCCTTGCTAATGCTGCATACTTTAAAGGAGTGTGGGCATCAAAGTTTCCAGCAGAACGGACAAAGAAGGAGGCCTTTTTCGTTTCCGAGACGCGACAGACGCTTGTGCCTTTCATGAAGCAGAAGGGAACATTCCACTACAGTAATTATTTATTTATTTATATCGTCATTTTTCCAAATATTAGTATCCAGATTGTTTGCAAGATGCAACCAACAACTGCTATATAGTTTCATCAATATATGTAGTTGATGCGTATTTGTGGAAGGAATTTCAATATTTTTTATTGATACAGGAATCTCCTAGGGGATGCATAGAATAGGTACCTTTCAGCATTGGTGTACTACTTTTGGACATTTCAAAACATATTTATTTTTATAGTGTTAGTTGCAGTAAAGAATCCAATGTAAAAAAACTAACTTTATACTTCCCTACCAATAAAATACATTTTATTTTATTACACTGTTGGATTTGAAATTTAATTGTAAAGAGAATTCCTCATAACAGTAAAGTCTACTTTGCTGAGATATTTATTTTTTAAAGATGACTTGTAAATTAACAGTGAAAATATTTTACAGTGGTCAGTGATGAGCTGGGTGCTCAGATCTTAGAACTTCCATACAAGGGCAATGACATCAGCATGTACATTTTGCTGCCACCTTATTCAATGAAGGAAGGTTAGTAACTATTATTTTGGTAGTAATTATACCTATTAGTTTTAATTAATAATGAAAACAATATTGTAATCTGTACAAGTACCTACGTTATGTTACTCGCATGTGATTAAAAGTAGGTAATTGATATCTATTAATAATGAGTCAGTGAGAAAGTTATATGTACTTAAATTATGTTATTAACGATTTGATTGTGCAATAACAACATTATGAAAACTGATAATAATAGCTTAAATAACTAATTAGCTACGACTTTTTTTGTACCTACTTAACATCGTTTTAGAGCCGATATAGATTTATACCTACCCATCAAATTAGCGTTCAACGAATTAATACAATATTACTTTTACAGGTGTGACCAACATAATTGCCAATCTGACACCAGAACGTTTGGCTGCTGTTGTGGAGGAAAGTTACATGGGCCGTGATGTCATCGTCGAAATTCCTAAATTTACCATGGAAAGGAGCCTTCCCCTTAGACCCGTCAGTACCTACTTATAATATGATTTTCATCAGAATTTCAGCTGAGAGAATATTTACTTACTTCTGAACAACTTACATGAATAGCCGCTATCAAGGCTGCTATAAACTCAAAACTCATTTATTCAGTTCGAAAGTTACATTTGACTCAACCACTGGGAATATTGTATTAGTTCGGTATATGAATGAGCTTCCTTATTTTAATCAAATCTAAGTAGGTATTAGATAATTGATACGTGTGAGTAGTACCTATGGTACAGTTCACAATGTTTACAATAGGTTACAATCGGTTACGGTTTACAATCTCACGATATGCATTGTCAACCTACAACCTTGAGCCAACCCTCGGTAAGGTCACTAATGACTAACTATGTATTGCCTTAAAAATACCTAAGTCCTAAAAAGTCATTGAGTACAAAGTACTGATTTAGAGAAGTCTATTAGAAATTAAATAATTAATTCTTGGTATAATCAACCATTGACGTCTCTGAGTCTAATCGTTAAATGTAATTAATTTAATTTTCAGGTATTGGAACGACTAGGAGCTGGTGCTTTATTCAACGAGACCGCTGAATTTACTACTCTGTCTGAACAACCGGGTATTCTGTTTGATGACGCTGTTCATAAAGCCAAGATTCAAATCGACGAAGAAGGTGCGTACCCAACCCATTCATTAAATAGAATAACCTCAGGTCACTAAATATACCTATAGATAACTAGCTTGCTACAATGCGATGCCCTATTAAATGGAATATTAAAAGGTTTGCTTTCAAATATTATTAGAATGAAAGAATTACGAAAGATTCCATTTTTACCACGAACTGATATTTTTTTTATTAGAAATAACCTACTGTTGTATGTAGTTCATGTAATGTTTTTAACCGACTTCAAAAAAGGAGGAAGTTCTATGTTTGACTGTATGTTTTTTTTTCTAGGTACGGTGGCAGCTGCGGCAACTGCTATATTTGGGTTCAGATCTTCGCGTCCCGCAGAACCGAGTCGTTTCGTCGCCAACTTTCCCTTTGTGTATCTCATTTACGAGCGTCCCACGAGTTCTATTCTATTTATGGGGGTGTACAGAGACCCCAAAAAATAAGGCAACTCAATATAAATTTGTTTTATGTTAGATAACAATGATTAAGTAAGGAATTTCCCAAAGTTTCGCTGTGAAGATTATTTTGTAGATCATACCAAAAGTGATGAATAAAGCAAAATAGAGCGTAACTGTTAGACTAGAACATTTAATTTTACAGTACTTATTGTATATTTACCGATAAGAATTATTTTTAATTAGAAAAACGATCACTAAATTTTTTGATAAATATGGCGAATCCCCTAATTATTTTATACGGGGATTTAAAAACATTGAATTTATAAAAAATATTCTCCTATTGCATTTAGCTAACATAACTTATATTAATAAATATAGATTTCACCATTGTCACGTAATACTGATAGGTACTAGGATGCTGAAGTTGAGTCCAACCAGGAAAGTTATGCTGAATAAGTACAGACAGTTGAGAAGGAGGTAATCTTCTATTTATTTATTTTTACTTTGTAGTTGTTATAAGAGAAAAATTTGGTAACAAATTGACACAGTAGTAATTATGAACTATTTATAGCTAAGCCGTTACCTATAAGATATTTTTGGAGTAAGTATATTTCCATAACTTTTTTCAATAATGATCTTTACATAATAATATGACAATTTGTAATAAGTTTTCATATAGATATTTAAAATATAATTAAAGATTAGTGATATCACATTTGTTTTTATTATCCTAGATTTTTTCTACACACTACTTGTATCAAGATAAAATACCTTGTTATTAAGTTTACCTATAAAATTAGCACGCTTGTAGGTATTCGTGTTCTGAATACAATTATAGAATTTCTGAAATAAAAAGTATTAAAAATAACAAATATAGGTGTCGCTACATATGACAGATCCGATGAAGTGGATTATGACTCATACCGGGTGTATCTTTTCATGAATTATATGTTTTTTTTCAGAATTTTAGGACTGATTAAACTATAAAATCATTATACAAGTCAAACTAGACGTGAATTAAAAATAAATAAACATTAACTACTATTTTAGACATAATACTGTAATGTAAATCAAAATTCAAATCAATACGCTAGACTGCACGTGCTGTATATGATAACGTCGATTTGTCCGCGTGAGGGTGTTATAGCCACCTCTGGCTAACTTAACTGACTAACACCTACATGTACTTAAAAAGAAAAATAATAATTAAAAAAAAACATTGCGCGCTCAAATATTACGATATCTGTAACCCATGACTTCTGACATAATTGATGGCATTCATTGTAACCTTTTCCCAATGATTTCGTTACGCTGTCCCTTATACCCGGTATAGACAATAGATTCAAGCCTACACGAGTTTATACTTAAATAATTGAATAAAAACATTATTTACTACAAAAACACAAGATACAATCGATACCTACTAGATAGTATGAAAACGATAGTAGGTATTGGACGTTCTTACTGTGGACCATCTGGATGGGGATAAGCGGCCCGTGACGTTTCCTCAACGCTACGATATGGGGTTCTTCAAAACAGGCGTAAAAAGAGTTTTTCGGCAAGGTTCAAGGTCAGCAACACGTTAGTAGTCCCCCTGCCCTGACACCATGACTAGAGAAGAAGAAAGCATAGACTAAAGAAGATTCGTGTCTTCGACCAATGAAATCACTTAAATGTGACGCGATGAAATTTATCCGCGATTATTATTGGTCGAAGACGCGAGTCTTCTCTAGTCTACGTTTACCATGCTATGGGGGGCAGGGATTGTTTGTCGTAAATGTGATATACAAAGGGAACGTTGGCGATGAAGCGACTCGGTTCTGCGGGACGTGATGATCTGAACCCTAATAAAGCAGCGTTGCCAAAGCTAGATGCCTAGAAAAGAAAACATTATATGAGTTACAATATACATACATGCATACAGTATACATCAGTAGTTACAATTTTTTTTTAAACAGTTCGTGAGAAAAATTGACTCATTCATACAAGTATTTTTATCCCTTTATTTATTTGGGACTTTTATCCTGTAAGGTTATGTCAGTCCCATAGTCCCATTATAACCTAAACTAAACGAAACATTTGTCTCCAATAAAAAAGAATTTTAAAAACTACTTCAAAAAGACAACAAAATATAATTTCATAATTTTGAATTTGTCTTTCTGAAGTCCATATTTTTTTTAAGCTACTTTTTATTTCGTAATTTTTAGTTGTACTTTATTCACGTACCTCGTATCGTAACAGCTATCAGTATATTTTTGATTTCATCTAACTCCACAGATATATTATTTGATGATTCCATTTTCAGGCCAAAAATTGTCTTCTCAGAAATAATGGTGGTAAACAAAGTTCACTCTTCATAACGTGGTGGATAGGTGTATTTTTTATGAATCCACCCAGCACTCTAAGTGCCTAATCATCCGCATCTGAGATACGAACACATCTTGAATTTGGAGACATCCTTTGTACACTATGTTAAAAAGTAAAGGTGAGATCGGATCTCCCTTGTTTGTCCATCTAAACATACTATCGTTTTCTAGGTCACCTTTGATCATTTAAAAAGGCCATAAGTATTGACAAATTTTAGTTCCCACCTTCAACTCACCAAGGACCTTAGAATTTGAAAGACAAAAACATCATTGAAGGCTTTTAAAAAAAAAAGGTTTTATGGCATTGTAGCAACTACTATAATATTGGGTTCAGATCATCGCGTCCCGCAGAACGGAGTCTTTTCGTCGATAACTTTCCCTTTGTAAATGAGAATTATTAACCCATAGATATGGGTGTGTAAAATAAAAAATAGAGCAACTCAATATACATTTGGTTTATGTTCGATAACATTGATTAAGTAAGAATTTTCCCAAAGCTTCGCAATGAAGCAAAATAGAGCGTAACTGTTAGAACATTTAATATTACAGTATTGTTTATATACCGATAAGAATTATTTAAGCCAGCCTTCTTGGCACGCTTCCGCTTGGCAGCGATTTGGGACATTTTTTTTATTTATAAGTAGTTTAGGTTTTTTTTTTTTTTCTTAAATCAAGTGTTAGTTTAGTTTTGATTATAGTATTAATTCCTGAAGCAAATAAATATAGAATTATTTTAAATATGGTTAATCTTTATTATTTTAGTCGGGGATACTTAGAATATCCTACATGTAAGTAAATTATTGATATAATGACCGCAACTGAAATTTAAAAATGTATTTGATGATACAGATTAAGTTTTTCTTTATTATTTCAGGGACTACAGCATAGGTATAGCTATACTATACAAAGCCGGCAAAGTGCATTTGAGTCTGAAACGCGCATCGAGGGTTCCAACCTTCCTAGGACGGATGGTTTGGGCAGCCAGTGTAGTTAAAACAAACTAGACCGCAGAATTAATGTAAGTTTGTTTGTTTCTGAAGGAATTTTGATGATTTTAAAAAAGCTGTGCTAGTTAGAAACATCGTTCTTTTTTTCCTGTAACACTTACATCAATGTCTATCAACTGTAATTATTTCAAATTTCTCGCATTGCGAACCTCGGAGATAAGGGGGCGAATGGTATTGTATTGTACCTATGAAGTTCTTTCATATTATACCCCATATGAACTTGTAGCCCTTCTTCGAAAATTCGATCACCCATTTCGGCCAATTTTGCAAAGATAATAAAAACATTCCTTAAATTTTTTAATTTGTCGGTATCCTAATCTTTGGTTAGCAATATTTAAAACTATTCCAAATTTCAAATCAACGGCATTAGTGTTTGATGAAATTTACCGCTGTGACTGTGACAGACAGGCGGACGGAATGGCACCATTAGGGTTCCTTTTTGACCAGAACCTTAAAAACCACGGAGTAAATGCTAGTAATAATACTTTTTAAACTCTCGCGAATATCATTCATGTTTATAGTAGTATAATACTTTTAGTTAGTCAAAATTATATTTTTATAATATTCTATGCGCGACTAGACCCGATATATCACTATAAACATAAATGCTAGTAATGTTTATCATATCAATGTAAATTGGATTAATAAAGCAGGATAAATTAAAAGTATATTCCACTTACCACATGACTCTCATAAATTATTTTACTAAGAAAATAATTCATATATGTATACTTATTTATGTGATTTAACTTGTTCACCTTGCAACGTTCAGTTGATAATGAGGAATGTCTTGTTTTCACTCGTAAGGTATGGTTTCCTGTAGTTGCGTTCCGCTAATGATGTCTAGTTGGAGATCGTCTGTTATTTTCACTGCAGATCTCAGTATTAACTTTGGTTCCTAGAAATTTCCAATTGATTGGAGAGTTTTATGATTTGAAAATCTCTTTTTCTTCAAATTTTTCAAGACTTATTCTTTATACCTAAATTGAATGCTCGGAGTTGTCTAATATACTTTTTAAGATCATGATTACTAATCAAAGTTTCGACCTAGGTAACATGACAACGGACGAAAAGAGCTGAACTTGAAATAAAAATACTTCGTAAACAAACATTTTATTACACTTTACAAAAAAATCTTTTTTTAAACAAATTAACATTTGTAATTAATGGCCATCCATCCAGATATAAACAGATTCATTTAATGCAGTCTCTGCTCAGATTCTAGACATAAAATTCGGACTAAAACATTTGATTTTATTATATACCTACATGCTTACTTAAATCAAATTATGTTTATGTAATCAATGTACATAAAGTTATATCAAAGTTGATAACTGGAAAATCGTCTCTAATTTATGATGATTGACGGCCCATCAGAAGGAGAAAGTTGAAGTGCTTTACAATATTCACATGTCTGTTTGCATTAAGTATGCTACAAGTATTTGTGTTTTCTTTTCATATTGGAACCAGGTATGATTTATTTGTTGGATTTCTTACCTACCTAGGTACTTATGTACTAGTTGGTCACTTTTTATTAGATTCGATTGCGCGTGAGTCTACAACTGTACACGGAAGGTCGTCCGTAGACGAAGCTTCCGTTTTTCTGATCGCTTAATTCTTGAGTGTTTTATCTACATTCCTTTTAAACCATTTAGGCTCATGCCACACTATCCAAACGTTTACGAGTTATCATCATAAATATTCGAGAGTTTATTTGCTCCGTTTACTATGTGATCAGGGTGGTTAATTTTGCCACATTTTTCACACAGCTTTCATATCTGAATAGAATTCGTCATTTTTACGAATTTTCTGGGAATCGACTCCTAAATATACCTAACGTTTAGTAGTAGTTTTTCCATTTTTAGGTTACCGGAACTCTAAAGTAAAGAAACGGAATCCTTATAGGATCACTCGTACGTCTGTCCGTCTGTCTGTCTGTCCGACAATATTGGACTGGATTGAGTTGAATCTTGGTACACATATGTAAGTCGGTGACCCAAACATAGACGTTGTACGTAAATAAATGAATTTCAAACATGGGGGCTACTTGGCTACTTTTGGGGGGTAAATAAGAAAATTAAAAAAATTGCTAACTCTATTGTGTGTATTATCAAATAAAAGGGCTCACTGTGAGAATCTCAAATATATTTTATAATTTTAAGATAAGTCGTTTTGAAGTTATTTAAGAAAATAGGCGAAAATTGACCCATTCCCTCTCTTACCCGCCTCTTAACTCCGAAAATACTGGGCAAAACATTTAAAAAAAAAACAGAAGATACTTGTATAGAGAGACAGGAAAACCTAAAAAGTCTATGGTATTTAAAGTACCATAGGAAATTCCGGAACACTCGGTGCGCGAGTGAGACTCGCCCTTCTCCTGTTATATTTTTATTCATTTCAAATATTAAACATTATTTGAAGCTGCAAATATGGTAAAATTAACCTCCCAGGACGAGGATAATGACGTGTTTATGTCGGTATCATGAGTCGCATCAGTAGTAAGTAAACAATGAGTGGAAAGCAGGTACGTAAATCCATCGGAAGTATTTTGTGGAGTCGGATAGGATCGCGACGTTCACAATAGAACTAATTACCACCTTATAGCTCGGTGCGTGTGCGCCGGAACTGTCTGGTGAGAAACAATGCCCCGCGGACGATCAATGCCGTTTACAACTATTTATATTATTATGTGCCTTTTGTTAACTTGTCTTACCGTTATCGACTTATCACAATAGGTTGGGGCGGATTTTAATAATGAAGTTAGAACAATTAAATTTTGCATTAATTGCATGCATGTACTCAATTCGCAGATTTATTCGCTATTTGGAATATTTGAACAAGATACTATAAATAGTATAGTTAGGTAGTTTATGTGTAGTCTATGTATAAAGGTAGGTACTATAAATGATTATTATACTTACTACTTGTACGTAGTATATTATTACTCTGTTACTACGAATTATTTGTATTCTCATAATTTTGAAATCGGTGCATTACTTGCAGGTATGGATGCATTCTTCAATATGAAAAATATTTTTTCTATGGGACTGGTAGTGAAATTATGCAATAAACATCCTGTAAAGTAGGAACGTATAAACGATTGAGTAGGTAAAACGCGTATAGTATATTATATATACACGATTTGTAAAGATGTTAATGTAAAAATGTTCAGAGAAACCATGCAAATAATTTTGATATGAAGTACCAAGCCAACATGTATTTGTTAGGTACTTCAAAGGTCACCAGAATTAATGAAACTACCTTTAGGAATAAGATATAATAAAATTTGAAGGTAGTAAATGTTTTGGCTTTTCCTTAAATGTTATCTTAGGTTGGCGCTGTCCTACCGCAACGGCACGGGCGCGCGGCGCATTTTAGCTGCGTGACCGCGTGGGTTCGTTTGTTTGTGAAAATTGGGTCCACGTTTCCACTGCAGCACACACTATACACAAATATTATCTCACGACTATCGCCTTGTGGACCAGACGCTTATCGTGTTTCTCGTAAATACTATATTGTACTTATAGAATGACATTGGTTTTGCTAGACGAGGTTCTAATTGGTCCCACCTCCCGCTGTGAAGCTTGCGTTTTAGTAGGTATACCGTGTGCATAGCGTTGACGTCTGTCTTTGGCGTTGACAACGTTGAGATGCGTGGTCGCCACATTCGAGCAAGACACGCGTGTAGCAATGACGTTGCTGAGTGGTTCTTTTGTACACAGCAGTTAAATAAAATTATATAATACCATTTTCCATCCCGCGGTTTCTTTACTACCTGCATTCCTAGACGATTGTAAGTATGTTTTCCTAGGATAAAATATATCCTATATGTTATTCCAGAGCATTGTCTATCTATGTGCCAATCTTCATCCAAATGCGTTCAGTCATTGATGCTTGTTTGAGTTACAAACATTCAAAATTTTATATGTATAATATAGTGAGATAGAGATCAGATGAAAACGTTCGAAGTTGAGAATGTTTCTCAACTTTCTTTGATATTTGACGTGAATTTGTAGTAGAACGATATTGTAGGAATTACGTTATTTATTTCCAGTGTGGAAGGACCTTAACTGCCGCAAAGTTTTCGATCACAACTGGTTTATATTTGACTCATTTGTAGAAACATGTTTTATATCTCAACCTACCAGGAAATCTTACATTATTCGTTGGGTATGATAAACCTTGAAGCATTTAAATTTATTTATTATTCACTAGCGCCAAATAATTGCAATAATTACATTTTCGAAAAATAGATACAAGTTTTATAAATAATATGCCTACCCAAAATTATACTGTAGGAATTATAATGTCATGAATTTCTATAATACTTATATATTGAGTTTTAAATGAGAGCCATACATGTATAAGTAGCCGGTAGTGGCGTGTATGTGTAATAGACTTAAAGGAACCCTCGGTTGTGTCGTTTTCCCTTATTATACAAGATTTTAGTTTAGACAAGAGGATTTATATTATTTATCTGTAGCCAATTGACTTCAAGGGACAAACCGAACATTTAACCTAGGTTGTAATTATTACGTTAGGTAGGTACGTTTATATATTAGTAATACTAATCAATACATTTGTTTCTTAGGACTGTACTGCTTCGCACGTCAATTTCTTGCCAAAGTCTTCCCCTAGTCATCCCGCCAAGATAATATATAGTAATTTCCATGTTTGTATTGCCGAACAAATATCTATAAAGAGGCCAAATAAAACAGATAGTATATTATAAAAACATTTTATTAGCAAACTAACATAGGAAAGTAAAAATATAAGAATATCATTACAAAACTGTAAATCTTGTATAAAAATTGTGGTAGCTACATTTATTACATTACAGTACCTGCCTTTCGGCGTGATAATGATTTAACGTGACCAGATTAAACCTGACAGATAAGTCTGACGCTTGTTCTTCCTCATGCGACATCGTTACACCACGTTGACTACTTT
The DNA here is from genome assembly GCA_963555595.1 of Tethea ocularis. Taxonomy (NCBI): domain Eukaryota; kingdom Metazoa; phylum Arthropoda; class Insecta; order Lepidoptera; family Drepanidae; genus Tethea; species Tethea ocularis. The sequence continues at coordinate 7,430,963 of OY741960.1, read as the reverse complement.
TATATCAAGTTGACTTCAGCAGTCTGAAGTACGTACAAATTAAATAAATCCTACTTCAGTTTTTACATTCTTATCACAAGTAGGTAGGTGTATAATACAAAAAACAAAAGTAGTAAAAGTGCGTCTCATAAAACACAGTGTAACGAGGTGCAATACATCGCATAAAGATATATTTACTTAGTTTGGAAGACCTCAGAATCAGTGTCGATTATCAAATGGTGGTTTTATAAATCGACATAATGTCGATTTTCAAAGTGACACTGTTTAGATATACAGATAAGCAAAAATCACAGCTCCGGTTAATCAAAATACAAATATCTTTTTATTTTTCCATTTTCATCTTAACCATTAATTCTATAAATAAATAATGAAGTATTGTACAGGACGGAATCAGTTTAAGGATGAAGTGGACGACCCTTATTATCTACTTGTTTTGTCTATTTAAAGCAAAGCGAAATCCAATGAATAGAATAATATGTCAGGAGTCACCTCCTGGCAAGTAGCAAGTAATCTTGGTAAGCGAGGTCCGCTATCTTCTGTGATTACGACATTTACGACACATATGTATGTTATTTATTATTTGCATTTGTCAATTATAATAATATGACAATAGATAATTATGATCCTTTACTGAGATCACAATTGAGAGAGGTTTCAAAAAGAAAGCTTAACAATCACGATCATCCACGTCACCCATAAAGCTTCGCTGATACTACTTAAGATTTAAATTACTCATGTATGAATTACTCATAGAAACCTTAAAACAAGACATAATTATCAATAAAATCTAATAATCAACTCAGGAACAAATGCAATAAAAATCGATCAATATTTAATAAACCTTTTCGAAATAATGTTCTCAAAAACCAACATATATTACATGAATATATTAACAACCATTTATGCTCTCACATAAAATATCAAGGTAGCCATAGTCTCTTAAATTAAACTGGTAAATCTCTCAATGTCTATAATTACTTAATAAATCTATAAATTCGCTAACTTTTCAAAATACCATCTAATGAGATACGATTGGTAGAGTATAATTTTTTCTTCTCAAATTATCTTTCTTCTTAATCAGGTTGTTATACGTACATATTTACAAAATAATGAGTATTGTTAATGGAGTTTCCTCTGGCTTTATAACTATACATTTAAAGAATATCAAGATACGGAAAAAACATGTCGATAATATTTCGTATAAACAATATAGGTACACAGTTACATGCACGCACACATATCTAATTTGAGAAAACACTCAATAGGTACAAAATCAGTCTAAATATACATTTTTGTACATGCATAATTTTGAATTCGATAGGTTGAATCTTAGAGTTGGTTAGGATTATTAATATCCGTTTAAAATACTAAACAGGATGTTGGTAGACAAAGGGTATTTTTTTTATTATCCAGAATTATTGATTATTGAGAGCTCTCTTTTTACGTACTGTCGAGTTTACATTTTGCGACACACTACGTGTACCTATCAATACAACACTTGAGTGTATGACAAACAATTACAATTACACTAGGTTTCATAGTTTAAGTACTGATCTTCGTTTGTGAAAAAAAGAAAAACGCATACAGGTTGTAAGAAAGAAGACATCTCCCTGTCAAAACTTAATTTTTTACGATAACAATTACATGATTTCTGTCGGACTTTTATTTTTGGTCCGACAATGAAAACATTTTATCATGCATGCCAAAACTGATTTGGGGAGTAGTTTCTTCTTTCGTCCTATATACATTTGTATAAGTCTCTCAGAAAGGAGCGATTAAGGCAGTGTTTCGTTACTAATACTAATATTGTAAAGTTAACAGTATTATTATTGGCAAGATGTGTATAATATAATGAACATCCTTTAAGACCGTACTTGAAAATGTCTCAATATTCACAAGTTTTCGATCATCGAAAATTATTACAAAAAAGAAAATAATACTTAAATTACACAACAAATTTGAAAATATTATTGTAAGCTTCCGAGTAATGTAGATAGTTCATTTTATCATTGATGCTATAGGTAATGTTAGTAGTAGATGATAAAAGTTAAAATGCAATGCTAGGTCGTGTCAAAATGGCATTGTGGAGTGGACGGGTGTGTGATACTACGATTGACGTGCGGAGGCCGAAACATTATCACTCAACTTGACCTTAATGCCGGTGGTTTAATTTCAATCACAGTAACATAATTAAATTTTTAAGTACTACCTGGCACAGCGCTTTTATTGTGTTCGATTAATAAGTATTTATGACATTCAAATTTGAAGGAAACCTTTATTGTTATAACTTTAATGATGTTTAATTTGATTTTATTTTCAAGAGTACTATAGTAGGTACTTCAATTTCCGTAACGCAGATCTTTCTAGCCCGCCCACAAATGCTGTGTCACGCATGACCACAACTCTACCTATATTGAACCAAATCGTTTCTTGCTATCGAGGTCGATACATTTTTCATTTTAAATAAATATATTTTGCTGTGTAACCTATTAAAAAACCTTAGCGAGAATAAACTTATCATTCAATTATTTTTCATTGCGGTTTCATTTAAGTACTTGATGTCGAAAACTGACAGAAGAATAGAATAATCATCAAAATCTTCCGAATAGTAAAAGCATCTTTATATTATTAACAAAAAAACATAGCCACGCGCTATGTACATTTGGACATGGATAAGTATGTCTGAAAACGAGGAAGAATTAGATTAGAATGATGTCTATATTAGGCAATTACTTTCACTAATAGCGGTATATATGTTCACACTTTCATACACTTTCATGTACAAGATTCACGGCTCGTATATCGAAATTGTGGGAAGAGACAGGTAAATCGATTACCTATAGGTATAAGGTATATTAGATTTCTAATACTTTGGTGAACAATTTTTGAGCTCCTAGTAGAAACCAAATAATAACAGGGCGAGGCACTTGTTACAAGAATACGGATCGAACAAAGAAAGGCCAATTTGTTAGACGAGAAAGGAAGCACAATTTTAAAGACTACGATTGAACCACCACTTGTATTTCTAATTTATAGCAATCTGGGCGCAATCAAGCTTCTCCCAGTATGAGGGAAAGATATAATATTGAGATTGAAAACCGTTCACTGTACTGTCCTATGTGGACGGATGGTCAAATTATTGTACCACCACTATCAAACAGTATACTACGCACGAGTATGTATATAGTAAATACTAGGTAATGCACTATCAGAGACTACTACATTCAACTTTTAACATTTTCATGCTTTTGTACAATTCGTTTTTAAAGAAGAGTAGAGCAAATACAACATATTATACTTAATAACAAAAAAAATGTTCAAAAAGATAGAACCGTCATTCATAATAAAAAAAGACAGGCCAAACTGAGAGTAGGAAGATAGTGTAGAGATGCGATAGTTAAGCGGTGAAAGATGGTAGGTTCTGAATGCTCGTTCTTTTACTCTGTATTTTTATTTTTAGAAAGTTTAGTCGGTCGCGCAGCAGGAGAAATTACGGCGGGCGCGGCGCGGCGGCGAGCAGTAATCCAACGCGCCGGCTCATCATTGTTCTCTGTTTATCTGATGTTGCGTCTATCCATTAAATGTTTATAAATCAATTAAGTGGTTATAATATTATACATTCATCTAATAGGTACGTAATTTGAGCCATAGATACAGGTAATTTTTTTTTGAAAACTCAGGAACAAAACAATATTTAAACAAAAATGCATGTAAATACCTACGTATGACTCTTACGTAAACTAATATTTATGACTAATAAATATGGAATGTTGATCCTATGACAATATCATTAATTACAATCTCAATAAACACTAAATAGTATCTGTTCTTACCTACAGCTAAGCATTATTCGGTAACGGGCGGAATTACACACAAATTAACAATAATGATAACGAACGAGAACTTTCGTACATGTCCTTAGTAACTGTCTTATTTCTCTATAATCACTACTTTATTTAGCACCTTACCAAAATCATCTGTGATATTTCAGCCTTTAGGTATTCGATTATATGAAAAAATATGTTTGTTATATCATATCACTGTGATAATGTTCAATTGACTACGAACGCAAGCTTGCTGTAACGTTTGAAGCGTGTGCGCAGGCGCAGTGTCGGCGGTGCGGTTACCTCTGTTTGTTGGGCTTGACCGCCCCCGCGCCATTGGCGGCATTGCTCTTCTGCGCAATGTGCGTCTGATAATGCTTGGCGAGGTGCGCTTTCTGCCGGAAACTCTTGCCGCACAAGGAACACGCGAATGGTTTCTCACCCGTGTGCGTCCTCACGTGGACATTCACAGAGTACTTATCTTTGAATCCCTTCGAACATATCGAACAGTAATGGAGTGATCTTTCTTTCCTCACGCCGTTCGACGTAGATGTAGCAACCTGAATGGCCGTGCCCGATTGAACTTGGACCGTAGGCGGCGTATTCTTATTTTGTATTCTTTTATACTTTTTGCTGACTGTTTTTGTGCTTGTCACTGTAGGTGATGCAGTAACAATTTGCAAGTGTTGCGGCAGCTGGAGTTCCCCGGTGGGGATCATTGTGACCAATTCGCCGTTGACGTGATGTATATTGTACACATTCCGAGTATCGATTGGTTCTACCGTACAAAAGGGCTGCATAGATTCTCCCAATTCTGTCGCTATGTCTTTTAATTTTTCGTAATCTCCGGGATAATTTGCGTCAAGTTGCGATAGTAAGATATCATCGACACTTTGTGTTGACGTTGGATTATTTAGATTTTCACCGTTAGATATTACCGTTGTATTTGGGTCTTCTAACAATATCGATATATTTACGTTACAGTTCTGGGGTGAAATTGCCATCATCAAATCAACATCCTTGCTGTCCTGATACATTGATGGAACGTCGGCTTTATTATTATTATTATTTATGACATTTTTCAATTCCGCACTGATATCGTGTTTAGTAATGACATTCTTTTGAATAGCGTTATATCTAATAAAGGCTTTTCCTTGTAACGCACTTCTTAGTAATGATTCATTCGCCTCTGAATTTTGATCTGTAATTTTCCAATCGTTATTATTATTATTAAATTCAACTTGGTTCTCTATTAATGTAGAAGCGGCGATTAGGGAAGGACTATGTGGATCATCTTTTTTTTCATTTGAAAAGTCGTTATCTTCATAGCTGTATGGTTCCACTTTTACTAAATTTGTTGTGCTCATGTCTGTATGTTGTGATTCCGAATCACCTTCTTCGTAGTTAAAACCTTCCACTTTGGGAAGGTCATTGTTAAAATCATTAGGAAAGCCATTCATATTTAATATAGATTCGAGATCTAACGTAGACGGTTGGTCCATATCTGTAGGACTGGACATCGATACATCCTCTTCTTTACTCCAATACCGGTTAGAACTAGATTCACTAATGTCATGATTTAGAACTGTAAGTGTATATATTTGTCCATCCGTGTTATTTATTAATTTATTTGATATAGCTGGGTCCGCGCAAGGATGAGTACCATTGATTTCACTATCTTGGTTCCAATAAAATTTGTTAAGGTCTTCTAACATGGTGGTATCTAAGCGCTCGCGTTCGCGATCCACGTTCCAAATGGAGTCAAAACTCTGCAACGTGGTGGAGGTAGTGGCAGTGGCCATGCTACCGGGAGTGACACTAGGAGCGCCTGCTACGCTCAGCAAACTATTATTATTTTGTTCTTTCGGCTCCTCTGAGAGCAAGGGATTCGATCTCGAGTCTGGCGATTCCATGAATACATTAACAGAGCGCATCTGTTGTTTATACTGAGCATCGGTAACCTCATTCGACGTCACGAAATCAAAGAAATCCGACTTTGACAGTTCTGGGGCAGTGGCCGTCATGACTACCGTTTCAATTTTAACCGAGGACGATGGCTCGGTTCGTTCTCTTGTCGGTTCTGCAACATCAAATTCGTCGTATTTGTGTTTAGTTTGTCTTTGTACTACAATAAATAAATCTAAATTTAAATAAGTGAATAACCCGGTATGACTTGTACTTTATTGGCAGCGCTAGAGCGTCGGTAACTGAGAGTTCGGAGTGCGGGCGCGGGCTGAGGTGCTACTCGGACGTGCCCAACGTGCTCGAGTCAAACGGTGGACCAATCGAGTGTGCAAACTTGATCCGTACGTTTTTTTTTTCCATTATTCACCCCAACCCAATTTCCTTCTTGACAAGAACTCAGTTCGTCAGGAACTTGACGGAGAGAGAGTTGCACTCAATTATGTTTGCCATAGTTTCAATGAAGTCTTCTTTGTCCAAAGCGAAGTTATCCTGGAAAAGAAAGAAACAAATATGTTTAGTTCGTGTAAAATTGTTCTTAGGTATGTGATTCTAATAAAAAACAATGAGGGACCACATTTAAATAAATATAGTTTCAATCGAAATAATGTCCGTATCTGAATGTTTAATTAATAAGCTCGGTTCGGTCGTGTCTCTAGATCCTGTACCAAACCGGGGCGAACGAGTCACGAGCTGTGCCTATCAGACATCACATAGACGCTCGAGAACCACTGGAACTGCTACTAGCCGAGCTGTATTTGTAAATTCCACTAAACATGAACATCCCAAAATAAAATTGAACATAAAAATTTATTAACATGAAAGCACAAACGAAAACATCACACGGTTTATAAATTTAATAGTTTTGTTCATTTTTGATACTTTCTACACTATCGTTCGTAGTTTCATATCATTTACATTACTCATTGGTACTCATATCTCCTGCGAGTAGTATGCCTAGTTAAATTATCTGAAATACTAGTGGGTTTCTTTAAGTATATAACATATTTTAACATATTTACTGTGTATAATACTCAGTAACGTAAAATGAGAAAGGTCTGTCAAACGACACGATGAATTGGAGCAAGCTCGAGGGACCGAAACACCAGTATAATGTTTCACCTGACAGCTGATATAATGGTAACACGTTGATATATTTGACGAAATATTATTTACTTACGTTTGAATAGGTATATAAAATAGTCAATGTTGATACCGATCTCGACACTAATTTATTTTGTCTACATAATTATTGATAATCCTACTAGTATTATAAATAGTTATATATATAGAAAGTATGTTTGTTACTTCGTCGCGCTTAAACGGCTGGACCAATTCTGATAAAATTTGGTATGGGGTAACTGACACTCTAGTACTTAACATTTTATCCCTCGGGATTTATTAGATCTCAAATAATCCCGGCTAATCAGGAATAAACTAAGCACAACTTGTACTGTAAAAACCCTGATAGTTGAGTTTGTACCCAGTTTGTATATATATAATATGTCTTTTATCTAATAACCCAAGACTTAATGATACAATAATAATAAAGTAGTAGTAGTCGCACCTCTCGCCATCGACGGGAAGTTCATCCTCACACATTGGAATCGAAGAGGTGTCGTACTGTACGGTTTCAAAGGAGATTCCTACCGCGGACGCTCAGATTGTGGAATGAGCTGCCCGCCGTGTATGGGGTTCTTCAAGAAGGGCGTGAAGAGATTTTTGCAGGGTAGGCAAAGTGCGAGTGATACCCCTGGTGTTGCAAGCGTCTATAGGCTACGGTAACCACTTCCCATCAGGTGGGCCGTATGCTTGTTTGCTACTTTAGTCGTATAAAAAGATACGTTACAAACTACACTGTATGCTGCTAGACACACCAACAATAAAATAAGTACAATCCACAAAAAGTATATAATTATCCAAAAAATGTACAATTTAACATCAAACTTATTTAATACCAACACATTAATGTAACTTAATGTACTTTATAACAGTACATTTGACAAATTGTTAGTTATTAAAGCTACTGAAACGAATCTATAAGTGGAATCATCAATTTTACATTGGTGTTTGGTGTCAGTATAATTCAAAGATTTCAAACACTTATAACGTGTTGAAAAAATAAGGGGATTATATTTTTTCTATAAATATGGTATTATGCACAAGTAGGAAAATATAAAATAAGTTAAGTCAATGCTAAAATTAAAACGTAAACGTAGGCACAGAATATATAATAGTACAGGACGTAGGTAATGTTATGTATAATGCAGCGCAGCTCACATCTTGCTAAACGCTTATTTACTACATAGTAAGAGAATGGAGTAAAACTAAATATTGATGATAATAAATTAATATATTTACTCTTGCAAGTTACTGTAGGCCACAGATCGTAAAATTCTACATTCAATCAGTACTTAACGTCGTTGCATCACAAAAATATTTTAAACTGCACTAAATTGTGTACAACGTGTCATTACTTGAGCGAAACACTAAGTTAGCATGCGAAATTGTTTTGCAACTAACACTCTTAATATTGTATTTTTTGTTTATTGTAGTATTTTTGGCGTTACTGACCTAAGCCCTGTTTCACAATCAACGGTATATAAGTCAACATAAAAAAATATAGAGAAAATTTGGTGTCGTACGTTGGCTGCATTATAGCGTAAAATACAGTATCGTCACTGAGTTCTGCAGTGGGTAATCCCAGTTTCTGTCGATGCCTATAGGTACGGCAGGCATTATTGTTTCAATATTGCGTGAAGGTCGTCGTAGCGGTTTTTCTGCGAGTCTGGTCTTATAATAGCTTCGTAAGCTATTAACTTTACCGATAAGTGCCGATATTGCAATTGGTTTGGGTTTGTATTACATTCGCATCGCAATACTGCATTAAAACTGTTAAAAACCATTGCTTATAAGCATTCATGCAGCTCGTTTAATGAGATAATAAGTTTTGCTATAGCATATTCCAAGATTTGAATACCCTAGTAATATTAAAGGAATAAAGCTTTTAACCTAATTGAGAATATGGGGTTTTTCAATAAGCTTCTTACTGGGATGTGAATTTGATGACTTTATCTGAGTGGTGGTAGTGCATGTGGGTTAACGAGTGTGGTTGCGCCATACAACTGAGCCAGCAGTGCTGCGCCCGCGCCACCACCGCGACCCGCCGCCGCCGCCGCCGCCGGTGCAGCCACTAACTAACCAATTGGATCACAATTCACAACTGTGTTATGATCAACCACAATTTCAAAAGTTTGGATTGATATTTTGTTTGTTTTGTATACTAACCTAATAACTAAACTAAACTACTCATAAATGTACATAACTATATATAAAAAACCCCTATTAAACAAAATCAATCACATAATCACGTCCATGACGTTTATTGGATATCACTACATTATAGTGGGTAGGTACCTTATTTATTCCGTTGATCGTAGGTAGGTATATCTACCTACATAGCTACTTGTATCAGCAGACTAGTTAGATTTTGCTCGTTATCTTTAATTAACATGGAATAAATGGCCTCAATAACGCAACTACAATGCCCGACTTTATCTTTGAGAGCCATCGAATGATGTCTACAAATTGCGTTGTATTTATTTACAACAAAAATAAGCGGACAATTTAGCGCTACAGTTTCGATGAAGGCGATAGTAGTGTACATTTATTGAGGGGTGCTCGGAACACTGATGTCCGTAGGCTCGAGCGAATGAACTGCCGTGCGATTTCAATTTCGATATGCTATGAACGACATTACTAAGACTTTAATTGGCGATTTTACATAGTCTATGTTTGTATTTACACTGTCTCTCAGCTACTTTATTTTCTATTTGAAATTGGAGCGTGCAAGGTTTTCAAAAAGGTGCGTGAAGTCAAGTGATTTCAAAAGTATTTTTCATAAGATAACATTATCATACAATTATGCCATTTTATACCGCATAGGTAGGGTACTCTAGTGGGCTTTAAAATCCAGCATGAATGTTTGGATCCCTTGAGGCGACTAGACTACGCTCTGCGGCTGAAAGCTTACCCGCATCATGTATATGTTGTGCTTATAGCCTATAACCATTATCAATAATTAGGCTATATAATTAAGCAGTATCACTATTAGAATCGACCATGGGCTTCATAACTTATTTAGAGAGAAACCTTTTTGGGGGTAACGTATAATTCACACTCAAAACTCATTTATTCAGTTTTGTCATTTATTCATTTGATTTGCTAGCTTATTAAGATCTTTTTCAGGTTTGCATCCATTAAAACATTGAAGATGGATACTTATGATACATTTATTTATAAACTGATGTTTTGTATCATTAAAAGATCCTATTTTGTTCAACATTTGCATATAGGCGCGTGAGATGAGATACTATACCAATTTGTTTATTAGCGATACATTAAACGTGTATAGGAATCCGCTACCGAGACATAAAAGGATGTGGTCACATACCAGACCGGGCCGGTGCGGTGGTCGCCCGCAGCGAGTCTGCGCACTCGTCATATACCTACTCACCTCTGACATTTCAGTGAAGATGACCGTTTGCTTCGTTCAGCCTTTGATCTCTCTCATATATACAGCCTGTTGCAATTTTATGCCACATTATTATGTATTTAAGTTGGATAGCAGTAAAAGTTAAATTATCATGGTAGTAGTTCGATTCACGTTGCGGCGGGCGTTATGATCAACTAAGAATGACATGCGGTTAATTACTGCGAATGTAATTAGAGGACGCATCGCAATGATTTAACTCTCATATTCTGTACTGTGCAAGCATAATTAAGCAAATACTACTCATACACTCGTATAGCTAGATATAAACACAATTATTAATACTTATAAGATAGCATGCAAGCATTACTTTACTGTTTAAATAAAAAAAAAAACATTTTTAATGCCAGATATAGTGCTTTTTTATTTGTTTTTTTTTTATATTTGGATTACTTAACTCAACTCTAGAAGTTTGTATAGGTATTTGTTGTAAATAATTGTAAATATTGTTATTTGTTATAAATAAATGTACCTATTGGGTGGGACTGGAGGAGGTATATTGGGCGTGGTTTGATACGCACACTGGATTTATGATGATCTAGTTGAATTTAGGCACAAATCCAAAAACGAAGACAAAGTTAATTGGCTTTCAAGCGCGCAGCTACCAGTCCGCTTGACGACTACTGGTACTGGTGAGGTGCTGTTACACCAGTCCATGATATTATTATGTAAACCATTAAAATTAAAATAAAATTCACCAACAGCTCAAGGTCATTCAAGTTGTCAGTAGGTACCTGACTAGCATCGCGGTACCATCTTCTTCAAATCATCATAATCCAAAACAGAAAGTTCAAAGCTATCTTTGTAAAATAGATGGAACAATATTCGCAATTCAATTAAACTTAGTAGCAATAATATTTGAAAACTGGTTAATATAATTAACTGCAGATAATTAATGTTTTGGTACTTTGTAACTTAACATGAGGCCGTAATAAATGGCGATACAGGTCGATTGCAGTTTACAGTCTGATTTATGGTAACCGGGAGAGTGGTGAGTCCGAGCTCTGCAAGGATGCACAATCTAGTCGTGACATTAAAGCGCAGATTACTTACTTACGCGTAACTAGAGTGCGTCGAATTCTGACGTAAAATATGGCTAGCGTTTGTATCAAATAGTATACTGTACTGGCGAGTTTCCCACGCGGCTCGAGGAATAGTGCGCCCGCGCAGCCGCGTCGTGTCGTGTCGTCGCTCGCAAATAATGAGTCGATTCATGCAAATTTACCAAGACACATTTAATGTTTTGACTCTAGAGAGGTTGTATAATACAACTAGACCAGCAATAATTTATCCTTGCCAATAAAAAACTTTTATGTTCATAGCTATTTGGGAATATACATACAACAAGTATGTTTGTCAGCATATCTCGTTTAGTCGTGTAGTGAGAGATGACCTAGATATTTATTCTTTACAAAAATATTTTGGTATATGTATTTATGAATTTAAGGACTTTATTTGATATTATACTATTACAATATGCATCTACTCTATACTTATTGTGTAACGAACATACTGATAGACCTAAGCACCAAAGTAACAATTATTCTGCTTACTACAAGCAATAGGTAATAAAATATTTAATAAAAAAACAGGTATTGCAGAACCAAGAGTTACATTAGGACTTTACCTATACTATCGATTGATAATTTTGTAACAAATATGATTTTAGTATTTCTTTACCAAAATAAGAAATTAATATTTTTAGCAAGGTGAGTAATAAAACTAGAGCTTATTCATGACATTCTTATACAAAGAGATTCAGATGAAACACTGCGTTTAAGAATATGAGCACGCAATAATAATGTGATTTGTCCGATAAGTACCAGTCATGATTTCGTTTCGAAATAAGCTAAGATTGCCCTACATCGCAGGTGCGTTCACAAAAAAGAGAAACTGCTGTATTGCGGTGTTCGAAAGAAAATCTTATTATCGACATAAGGGGCGATATTCGAGCCGGCCGGGCGGCCGTCTGCTCCAGTTACAGAAAACGTTCCCTCCGATTTGGATCCGGTTCGATCTTGTTTCGTGCGAACCACCTACCTTCACTCTCTTATGGTGTTTTAATCACTGTTATTTAAATTATACCTTAACAAGTATTACTGAGATAAAAATCGATATTGTTGAGTAAAGTGAATAGGCTTCTGTCCATTTTTTGTAAGTTCTCTCAGTGTGTCCCCTCTAACACATACACTAACTAACTACTTACTGATATGTTTAGAAAATGTATTTTAGTAATTTTAAATTTACAACAAAAGTATAAATTTAAATTGGTGTGTCTATGCCTGCATAGTTCAGTTAATTGGTATGTCAAAGCATAATAAAATATTAGGTGTATTTCGAAATTGTTGTTTATTTGTTCTTAGAGCGATTTTGTAAGGTCTACACTATTTATACTAAACTAGCTGCTCCCCGCGATCCCATATTGCTATCTTCGTGATCAAAGTTTCCCAAATTTCACTTAAATGCCCGTAAATACCTATACCTGTATCTATAATGTATAGTAGGTATATAGTATTAGAATAAGAAATAAAATAGCATTGGATATCATTACCATTACGCTGTTTATAATATAGATAGTTTTAATAACGTCTAAATACCTATATCTAAATTATATCAAAACTACGAAACGTCAAATAATTTGAGTTAGTTTTTACTAGATAAGAAATTGCTTTATATAGAGCCAAGTAATAGCTAATACTTGCACTGAATGAGATGGACTTTATGAAACTGTAATGCTATACTGCTGGAGAAATCACCAAATCGCTACTATGGTAGAGGAAAGTATTTAAAAAAACATACGTTTTCTATTCTCAAACCCTTTAGTTCACTAAAGCTGAACATTTGACCTCATACCGCCAATCAAAGAACCCGTGCGTTTTTTTTCATTACGGTATTGTATTACATTGCCGAAAGTATTGGATTTATGTTAGGTAATGACTAGCTATGAAATATATTATATCTTTCGGTAATCCCCTTTTATACAAGTAGGTACGTGCATCTTTATTTATCTTTCACTAACAGTAAGCCGATTAACATGTGGTACGTGTTTTTGATGGCGAGACTAGTACATAAGCAGAGAAACCGAGGCAGTACACGGTGCAAAACATTCTGCGTGGAGATTTACACCTTTCCTATACATATACCTACCGTAGACCTGTCGAGATAAAGAAGATAGTGATTATTTGAGTGGTAGAGCATAACGTTAAGATACTCAAAGAGCAGTTTGGGGAAGTGCCTCCACCTTACAGTATACCACACGATTTTCTGAAATTCAGCCCCAAGTGAGGAGTTTATGTATTTTAATGCTCAAAGCATTAAAATACATAAACTCCGTAGCAAGCAATGTTTTTATTGATACTCTATTATTAAGAAATATTTTAAGATATTTTTATTCTTAATTGGAGAAATCTTTTTTATCTGTGTACCCCTTGGTCTCCAGCACTATAGTTATCCAAATAACAAAGCTATTCCGTGGGCTGATCTTCGAATAGGTCACGTGTAGGTAAGTGATCGTGTGAGACCCTTGATTTTTCAAAAGAGTATGTTCAGTGTAGGTTTTATATACCTACAATCTATGAATGATGTCGTCTTATCAAACATATATTAACCTATATGTCTTATATTTATTTTTTGTATTAAAAAGCTTAAAACAAACAAAGTAGCTTATTTACCGAATCAAATTATTCGACGTGGTTGATAAAATATATCCCACGTTCACCATTTCTAATGAATCGATGCTACGAAAACAAATATTCAAATGGCTTTATTATCTAATACAATTATCAATACATCTATGACTTTTCATTTATTCATTAAATTCAGTAGCGAATACAATCAATATAAAATTATAAGCAAAGGCAGAATCAATTTAGAACACACAAATTGTAAAGGTTATATTGATGCTATTGATGACTTGACAATTGATACATAAACAAAACATTTTGAGAGATAATGCTTTGACAGGCACATCAGCGCCACGATGTTAGAGAAAATAAATGAAGTTACTGACTAATTGGTGGTTAACATGCACGTTTGATTATGTTCGAGGTATGCCAATATAATACAGAGGCAAATTGGCGTTAAACTTTTGACAGTCGGGTCAATACGATGAGCAAGATGCGATGAAAAGGAAAGTAGGTAGCACCAAAGTAGTAGTGGTGTTGTTATTGCTTTCAAATTTTATTCATTAGATAATTAACTGCATGAGTTTTATAAAAGTGTGTAAATTGAGTATGTACCTACCTACATTATTTAATAAAGCCTGAATACTTTTCTGTTATTTAGTCGCGTAAATCATTTACTTTATTTTTTGCATGTTCTAGGTGATGTTTTTATATTATAGTAGATAAACATTATCATAATATAAACGATGTATATTTAATAAAATTGCTCTAATATATTAAATTTAATTAGCATCTAATTATAAACGCTTTTTATTCTAATCAATTTTAATCTCATAGCAGCGAGTTACAAAGCTAGTCTAAAAAATGCTCGGATTAACGCGAGTTTAAATGAACCGTGAAAATTAAGTTTGTATTAACGAGCTATTGATTTTATTTAGTTTATTTAATAACAATAAAATCAATGCAATTAATCCTTCACATATGTAAGTATGAGAATCATATTATGCCAGCCATAATAGTTCATTAATATTGCAGGTTACATACAGCAACTTATTGCTTGCACTTAGGGAAGTAAAATTATAGTGCGCATATTAAACCCTGTTTATACAAATCTACGAGTATTTCGTTGCAAATTGCTAGAACTGAACAGTCAATGTATCTTATATATTGAGTAGGTTGAATTTATTGAGCGAACTTATATTCATGAATCTAATTCGAAACCTCGTGACTGCGATAAAAGTTTTGTGAATTACATAAAAAACATGATATAAAGCAAAAATAATATGGTGATCCACGTGGAAAAAGTTATAGAAGGCAATTATTAAATTAAATATTTCATTTTATTGGTACCTTTTAAAAATAATGAGAAGATATTTAGACCTTTTAGAGAGTGTGTAATATGATCGTGTCTAGCTTTAAAAGGTATAAACGAATAATAAGTAAGAGTATCGTGCAATTAGCTGAAGGTATGCGATATCTCGCACCGCATCTAATATATCTAACATGCATTTTAGCAATGTGGCTTTATATAACATCCATAATTACCAATGAAAATGGTTACATCAAACGTTAAAATAATTAGAATAATACAAAAAATACAATACGCTAACTTTCTATTTATCAAATTACTAGCACTTGGCTTCTCTGCTTTTAATTTATCTTACATCATTGTATTTTGCTGAGGAATATGAAGTTTTTTTATTTTGATGATATGAACCAATTTTTATTTTTAGGAGTTGGTTAGTACGTTGGTATGTTTCATGCTTGATTAATAAATTAATCAATATATCCATTTAAAATAGCTTTTTTCTTTTAAAATAAAGTTAACCAATTACTGGTAGACGTGAAGTTAGTTGTAAGTGGCCATTAAGCGGTGTTTTGGTATGAGTTTAGTAAACCAATGTGTGGCAAACTTAACCTAATTATTATTATGAGTCATTATACACAGATTAATAGGGGTTTTACCTGGGCCAAGAAAACTCGTTGTGCTTTGGTCATGGCCAGTGAAGACAGAGCTCTGATTAAATCCATGCAAAAATCGCTGAAAACTTGGGAAAAGCCCAAAAAGGAATATTTTAATTGATATTCTTGGTAATATTATTTATATTGGATATAAACAGAAAATAAAAAATCCTAAACAAATCAAATCCAAAAGGAAAGAGTTACCTACTATACCTGAAATTGAGAAATATTGGGAATTTGTTGTACTGAGATAATATGTATTTACATTTACATCACTCGCAAAACTTAATATCAATGAAAGTAGTATCTGGCTTGTCAGAATCGGGGGTTGAATATCCAACATTTATATTAGGCACTCTAGTCTTATATCACGGCGCAAATAACTGCAAGTTAATAATTTCCAAGTCGTGATCTCACATCAATTTATTTCACCGTTAATAGTTTGTCCTTATTTATAGGTATTATCTCGTCTATCGGTCGGGTTGTACGTATATTTCGTAACGTTGCAGTTTAGCATCATTTGCATATTTCGTGGTGGTGTCGATGCGAAGCCGTGTCGTACATCGAGCACACCATAAATAATTATCATTCGCAACGATATACACATTAGTTTACTAAATAAAGTTTCTTTGTTCACCGCAGGCCAGTATTCTAATATGGCGCATTCTTATCGCATGAGAGATGCAGGTAAAAACCCATGATAAAAACATTATTTAACATAAAGCACTTCCAAACCTTATCATTGATATTTACATAAGGAACTTTATTTATGGTGATCGATCCGCATTTTTCAAATCGTTAAATTCACGATACCATTTTAATAATTAGTTGGCAGATGTTGTTGCGTAGGTACGTCGTTCGTGCTGAGCGATGTGTGCTCGCATCGACAACATAGGTCGCGGATGCTGAGATGATCCAGATTCACATCAGATCCTTTCACCGCGCAGCCTTGAGCCGCCGCGTCTCCGCCAGGACTGACCATTACCAACGCACCTAATGTCCTATCGATTAACATAGATCAGTACTGTAAGATTTAGTACAACGCGTCGCGACATCTATAACCTAAACTGGAGTCCATTGTGTACGAACACTAACATTTACGGTCTATATTTGTATAAACACTAAGTATCAAATTGAATTTGCAAATGTTAGGTCAGTCTCAGGCCATCCGAACTGGCGATGATGAGAAATACCGGACATGTCCGCCAATTAAGGCTCCACAGATAACGATGCGAGATGCCAGAATCCGGTCGGAGATGTGACGCTCGTTTGCAATTCAAATCAATGAACAGATAGTTAATTTTTATAGAGAATATTTTTTTATTACAAGTTTCCATAATTGCTCGAGATGAAGTTGCAGATGTGGCACTTTGCAGCAGTTAGTTTTATAAATGTTTACCCAAATATCTGGTTTACGATGATATAATAGCATCGACATGTGCTCTTCTCTTAGCTGTTGCTGAGTGGGAGTCTGGGCTCTGGTTGAATGCCTTACCATCGGCGAACACGGGAACTTTGTTGGATTCATCTTCTTTTAGTCTTTGTGCTTGCCTCCGTCTGGGAGCGATGTGTAATGTTCGCTGGCCCTGCGGGGATAATGTCGATGAGCTGGGCCACCATGGCCTTTCTTGTAGTAGAAGTGCCGGGAGGCTGTCAAGACATGCGGCACTCAATGATTTGATCCGCCGTGCTCTTGTCACCGCCGGCGTGCCAGCTGTTTTAGAACCTAACGGGCTGGTACGTGACGATGGCAGGAGACCGGACGGTATGTCATTGGTGCCCTGGAAGATGGGTAGGCCCCTGGTGTGGGACGCTACCTGTGTCGACACCCTCACGCCTTCCCACCTTCCAGATACGTCTGTAGTCGCTGGCGCTGCTGCTACGCAACAAGAGTGCCTCAAGCGCCGCAAATATGCTGCTCTACAGGGGTCCAACGTATTTTCAGCGTTTGGGGTTGAAACTCTAGGGCCCTGGGGACCAGAGGCTCGTCGATTATTTAAAGAGGTCTCCGCTCGTCTTGTTGAGGCCTCTCGCGACAAGAAGGCTGGCACATACTTTGCTCAAAGAATTGCCATTGCCATCCAGCGTGGCAATGCTGCCAGTCTTCTTGGCACACTTCCGCGGGGCAGCGATTTGGCACAAATTTTCTATTTATAGTTAGGTAGTTTTGTTTTTATTTTTCATTTAGTTTAATTTTGTTAAATATAATGATATTTGCGATAAATGTAATAAAAAAATTGAATATATTTCAGTGTTGAAAGCGCATGCATCGACTGAGAAGTATTAGAATGCATATCATAGTTTCATTCAATTTCAAACAAATCATTTATGTAATTTGCACACAATAATTTCGTTACATTCTACTTAGTCTTTACCGATTGGTACTATACTTGTAAAATTATGGAGCATATATACCTACGCATATTTTATTATGTCTTTTGTTTCAAATTATCATATATTTACTTTAGTATTTTTTAATAATTAAAAACGAAATGTCAATTTTTATTTGCTTGTGACACTTTACAAAGCAACTTTCGTAATGAATATAGCCAAATTGTAATTCGAAAAAAAAGGTAAGCACCTACCGTTGTGGTAAAACCGGAATGGTATATTTTAATTGAAGGGTTCAATTCTTTAGTGCGGTTTATCAAGGTAATTGCGGCAGGTTCCAAGTGAAAATATGTTTTTTTTAATAACTTTCCTTTAAAGTGCTCCAAATATTGACATTTAAGAAATTGGAAGTAGTTGTCAGATGCGTTACGTATTGCGAATGAGAATGTAGAGTTTTATAAAGTTCATTGGCTTTGCTGCATTTATACCCATGTAAAACTCAAACTGTGGCCTTTTTGTTCTTCATCTTCATAACCTGTTTTTGTCTTTTTGTTCACGATTTATATTTTTTTTCATAATATGTAGGTGGTATATAGTCAATATTTTCATGAAAAAACAAAAGATGAAAGTTACGATAGGTATTTGTTTGCCTAGGTTGACTACGTAATAATGATGTGCATAAATATTTCATTAATGTTGATTGTTAGTAATGATACGTGCTTTGGATTTATGTGACGTTAAAATAATTTGGCAAAAGAATAGTTTTTAGGGTACCTAAATAATTATTTATTTTTTAGCCAACAAATGAGAATTCTAACTTAAAATATCTATATTATCATGTCATGTATGAGTTATAGGATATTGATTGTATTATGTTTGATCTATAAAACTATTTGTTGCTTTTAAACCAACCGACCATTTGGTATGCAGCTAAGCAAAATCGTGATCTTTTAAGTAGAATCGTGAACATGCTGGTAAAGACATGCAATAGACATTAATTTGTAAAATTAAGTGCTTTCGAGATAACTTATGTATGATTCCAATATAGCGTCGTCTGACACGTAGGTATACACGGTTAATACTTAATCCCGTAGAAAGCAGGAAGTTTGGACATGTTATTTATGCGATGGGATTGACACCTGCAATATGTTGGTAAACGATTCGCACGCTGCGGCGCTGGTCCCTGCTTTGGTTGTTATACTGATGCATAATCTGTGATAAATTAGATACGGAAAACTCGAGAACCAATCTCAAAGCTTGGCAATCTGTTTTGCGAAACGCGATTCATTCTTCATAAATTGTAGGTGTATTAGACTCCGCGTTATACGACCAGACGTAGATGTGACTCGTCCTAATAAACTTAATTATTAACATAATATGTCAGGTATATAGGCAAGACGGCTTAGATAATAGCTTGGTTACTTGAAATTCTGAAAAATAGCTCATTCAAATGGTACATAGGTATAATTTTGTGTAATAATTATAATCATGTTAGTTATTGCAGTAAATTGTATATATAATACACGTATGTAAATAACAATCTTGTTATACATTTTATCTACTCTCATATCGTAAAGTTCTAATTATGAAATCAAAAACAGTACTTTAATGACCCACTTTATGCACACCCGTGTATAATGAAATTCAAAATAATAGGTTCTTAATAGTATCACACGAGTTTTTAATACCTAATTATGTGTAGTATCATACAGTACTTTATCTAAACTCATATAAATAATGTAATTTAAAAAAATAGAAAAATCGATAGTATTTTTCTACCAACTTTAAAAAAAAAAGCTATTTTTGTGACAACTTTGGTCAAAATGATATATGTAGGCAAAAACAATAAAATAAACAGACACAATAATCATATACCTAATCAAATCTGTGTTGCCAACTCCCAAAAATTCTTACTTCTAAAGTTCAAGTCAAAAATTTGTCACATTGTCATCGCCAAATTGAATTGATACTGATTGATTTTACTATTGATAGGTCCAAAGTGTACTTTAATAGAAAAAAAGTTATTTTATAGCATTATCTTGGGAACACAACTGTACTATAATGAATCATTATACACGGGTGTGCCTAAAGTGGGTCATTAAAGTACTGATTTTGATTTCATAACAAGAACATTATGATATGAGAGTAGATAAATTATATTATAGTACAGTTTTCTTCCCAAGATAATGCTATAAAATAACTTTTTTTCATTAAAGTACAAGTATTTGGACATGTCTGGCCACTTATAATGTTTTTTGGTTTTAATACTTCAATTACTGTCAGTCAACTTGTCAAACGAAATAATAAACAAGTTTATTTCACCTTAGTGTCACTGCTATTTTTCTATCATTTTTGGCCAAAATAAAATATGTATGCAAAAAAATCAATAATATAAACAAACATTAATCATCATGGCGCCCAAATCCGTGTGGGGAAAAACTCCTAAGTTGAGATCTCTACCTCATACGCGACCACAGACAAAGTAAATTTGCATCTAAAATTATAATTGTTTAGTCCTGATGTCTGGCCACTTATAATGTTTTTTTCTTCTGATCTGAAATTGTGGTGGCGGCAATGGAAATGACGAATAATCGATACCCGTAAGTCATGAAAACCTATGACAAAATATTATCGATTTTATACCTTTAATGTAATTTAAAGGTATAAAAGGTATAG
Source organism: Tethea ocularis (assembly GCA_963555595.1). Taxonomy (NCBI): domain Eukaryota; kingdom Metazoa; phylum Arthropoda; class Insecta; order Lepidoptera; family Drepanidae; genus Tethea; species Tethea ocularis. Next base: position 7,410,033 of record OY741960.1, on the reverse strand, counting down.
ATGAGTTTAGATAAAGTACTGTATGATACTGCACATAATTAGGTATTAAAAACTCGTGTAATACTATTAAGAACCTCGCCTACGGCTCGGTTTTTAAACTCACACTCGTGTTTTAATAACCCCTATTATGCAACAGTATCATAAACTACTATAAATTAACAAGAGTGAAGTGGTTTCAGAATGTGGGCTCTAAGGCTCCATTCATTTTAACAAAACATTAAAAAAACCTTAACATAATTATTATATAAACAGACGACTCTATCTGGGCCGGCTTTTGGCTACGGACAAGTAAAAAAAATATTATAAACGTCTGTTGGTTTTTGTAAAAATAAACAGTAACATAGGAGAGAAATTTCATTAATGTTTCACTTATAACAATCATGATAAAAATAGAAAGCTAAATGTGCTTAATAATTTAAGGTACTTTCCGTAAGGAGTTTTGTAGTAGGGTTTGTAAATTGTATGGCGGACGACAAATTCTCAACAGTCATACAAACATAGATATTTGCTATATAGTCCCTTACTCTTAATGTTAAAAAAAAAACAGCTGGCTACCTCTTGGAATAGATTGACCATATGCATGCAACCATAGCCATAGACGGATCAAAAATTACTTTTTAATTTCTCATACTTACTCTAAAAGTAGAGTATGTTTGATCTGAGTAGCGGGTGGAAAACGCTTCTTCCCACCCTTGGGTAGGAAAGACTCATAGTAATGATTTTATAGACTAATATTTACCCCTAGATTTAGTTACAAATAATACAAAAATATAGCTGGAATAACACATAGTGAGAGTCAAGTTAATAGACCGTCCGCAGTGTGTAGTGTATGCGGCGGGCGCCTGCGCAGTGCGCACGTAGCACGCAACTATAATGAGGAATTCGTAAGCTGATAGTTTAACTGGAAAATCAATCTCACTTGCTTTTGGACGTTGCACGAAATTGTATCACAACAAAAAATGTTAAGGTCACCGCGGTAGTCGGCACGATTAATTGAATACGTATAACTCGCACTTTTGTTGTATTTCTCGTTAATCTGTTTTTTATAAGTTTTAGAATTCATTTGTCTGATTTCTTTAAAGGATAAAGTAGATTTGGAATGTTTTCCTGTTAAATGACGGTATCGAACTATATATACCTTGAATATTTTTTGGGCTTGCACGGTAGCCAGCCATCCGCACTATAGTATAAGTGATAGTAACAGTTCAGAGAGAAAACCAATCTGCAACCAGCATATTCTGTTCTGAGCAGTCCTCTCATAAGCTATTTAATTAGTAAAATAATGTTTATCTACTTATTTTAATAAGTACCTAATTTCTTATTTGGTATTTAAAAATACTACCTAATAATTCTACTATCCTACTTCCTACTTAATATTATAAATGTTTGCTACTTTTTCACGCTCAAACAGCTGGAGCACTTTTGATGAAATTTAGTATGACACCCTGGATTAACACATAGGCTACTTTTTATCCCTCGGGAACACGGGTGAAAACGCGGGGCGGAACCTAGTAAGGCGATAAAAATCATGCCATGGATTGAACACAACAGTGCCCATTATGTCCTCAGTATATATGAGACATTGTAAGTTCAAATCTACATGTCTTACAAATTATAATGGTTATCAAAATAAATAACATCAAAATATGTCCATTTTTGGCTTATTATGTTACACGTGGAGACATATATTCTAATGATATTATATATAGAGGCGCGATAGTGGACAAACTGGTAGGTGTGTATATTACATAATATAACTAAAACGTGAATAGGATTTCTTGTATCCGCCGCATAGGTAGGTAGGTATGTAAGTACCTAATTACCGCGAAAAAATGCCAATGACAAAAAGAGACGTAGGCCACGAAGTCAAGTGACTTGCAAAATGTATTATGTAGAACATGTTTTTGTTATTGGCGCCAATATATCCGGTGTGATGCGGTGATATGTTCGCTTAAATACGCAGTCAGTTGTTCAATTATAAGACGAGGTGCTTATGTTGGTTGAATTAAAGGTTTGTGATTTAATTGAGAAACGAATAAAAAAAAAACACTTGCATTTATTATAACTCTATTAGTTATGGATGTCGATCAAAACAATCTATAAAGTAATGTTTGGAAGATTAGTGTTTTTGTAACGCGTTGATGTCTTTTCTATTGAAATATGATGTTGATGCTACGAAGAAATTCCACTTATTGTAGCAAAAATTACAATTCATTTACATGGAGATTATATAAAAGGGAAGGATAATGCTAAATAGTATTACAAACATTTGTGGAAACCACAAACTGATGGTATTGACATGTTACTGTATACGTCACCGATAGTTACTCTCGCTCTTTCGCGGATCTATGGACGCTCTATAAGTAAGTTTATTGAAATAATACCTGGAAACACGCTTCGGCTGAAGGTAGTTCCGTGTAAATTGACGTCCGGCAAACCTTCGTTCGATATTTGTGGACAAGCACAGTTGAATCACCCGCACGAGCAGCACCGCCGCGCCGCCGCCGCGCGGCAGCCGCTAGCCGAGGCGGACCCGCGCGCGGGCGGCTGCGGCGCGGGGCGAGGGGCGAGGGCTGGGGGGGGGGGCACCGCATGCGAACATACACCTCGAGGTCGGTGTCTTTTTACTCGCATTACCTCCTGACATTCGAACTTAATGGAGTTGCCTTATTGAAATTTTAAGCACAACAACTAACGACGTAATGGAATAAAATTAGGTTATCGTAACGAGAAAACGGTCTTCGAGTGGCCATCTTTAAGCTCAGTGCTGCCCAATAAGAATTGGAAACATTTCCGTGCGCTTCAAAAAGCTGTTCGTCTCGCTCGATGCGCCCGCGCACCACTGCTGCGTGAAAAGAATAGATATATGACCGCGCTCCTATCGACGAATAGTCATTGTTCTTGGTCGTAATGGAACAAAATAAAGACAGAACAGCGGTATTCGTGACTACGAGACGAAAATACTAAAAATAAGGAGCACGAGTAGGACGTCAAATAAGGTTTTTAGGGTCGATGGCCGGGCGAAGGAACTTAAAATTGGATTTACTTAAGAATTATGCTTCATTTAGAACACTTCGATCATAACAACGTACTTCTCGCACAAGTAATACTTATTAGATTCTTGTTAGGTGTTTTTCAACTTAACAGAACAGCACAATTTTATATAATTTAATTTTGGCAGTACATATTTGCATGATTATTCAACGAATTAGTAATTAATTAAAATTTCGTAATATAACAAAATTTAAAAAATGCTAATATAATTGTGTAGGCAGTGAGTAATGACCTGGTCATGATGGATGGCAGGTTGGAAAATTAATGATCATTGTGTTTTACCCTTTTTCTTGAAATTGGTTCCAACAAAGTTTGCCATAGTGTTCCAATCAATAACATATCTTCCGATATATCCCTCTAATATTTGACGTAGCGGGACAGCTGCCCCCCCCCCCTCACCCCGCGCGGACCGTTACGCCGGCGTCCTTGGCTGAGTTCTTTCTTGCGCGGGCGCAGCAGGTCGCTCCGAACTCGTTCCGCGCTGTTGGTACCACTGCGCACGTGTGCTTCCTTGTGTTAGTTAATCCCTCTATGTGTGCAATGTGTTCGTGTATGAGTGCATTGGATTAGTCCTACTAACGGATATTACGGAATTTCTAAGTTAAATGCCTCAAATTTAAGAAGCAAGAAATATTTGCGGATACATATTGAATGGTATCTTGATAAAATATGTTGTTGCTACTCCTATCTAGTTCATATAAATCTAGCTCAATAAAATCTACTTTAACCATAGCATGTTTGATGATGATTAAATCTTATTTATGTTATACATAAAATACTTCAGATGTCTACTAACATTTAACTATAAATTATTACATAAAATGTATTATTAGATTGGCTAATTAAAGTTTTCTTGTATTTCCATTGGTTAATGATTTTCCTATTATGTCCTATTAATTTATTTTTTAAAGAAGCTGCAGTCTGAGTGATGGGGCCTTCCGGCTCGCTGATGGTTTGCCTTGGTCGTCGGGTACGGGAGAGTCCTATTTAAGCAAATGTCTTCCTATATATATATTTTTGATTTGCATACCATTTGTTTGTAATTATTATCATTATCAAAGTCACATGATAGATATAATTTTTTTTTTAACTGACTTTACCATACCCAAAAACTAGTAACCTTAATACAAATGAAGGATCACCAGCACCACTTACATCCAGCTCCTACCTAACCTAACAAACAACTCTCACTATTTGATCGATAGACGTGATTCACGCGACAAACCAAGAACCCGACCCGCTCAGTATTTTTCCTACGTTGCCGTTATTCCCAACTGAATTTTTATTTATGGGTTATTGACTTTTCTTGGAATCTAGCCTGACAATTACCACTTCGAGTATGAATCTTATTGGAATTATATTTAATTAATTACATCGTTTGTTTATAATCTTAAATAAAGATTGTGACGCATGCGTGCGCAGTGTGACCCCCTGTATAAAACTAGATTATGATCAGTTTTTTATCACGTCACTAATGACATTTGTCTACAAATTGCATTGTGACCTTACGCAATATCAGTTTGAGAACAATAAATGTTAAAGTACGTGTTCGATTGAGTACAATCGACGATATAATTCACAGCAAATATCTATCATGCAACTTTGATAATGATAATAATTACAAGCAAATGGTATGCAAATCAAAAATAATCTCGTTGTAATTTGAAATTCTATTTTAATACAACTCTATTTAATTAAAAATATTTACGTATTATATTTGTCATTACTAACGTCAGAAAAAATTAAATATGTCCCTTTTTAAAATTAAAAAGATTTTTCTCTTATTTGGCCAATCCAAATAATTTTAAAATATTAACATAGATTTTGAGATCTAATTAAAAGGGAATAGTAATTTTACATTAAACAGATTTTTTTTTTTTTAAATATAAACGTCTTATTTAATAAAAGTGAGCCCCTCGCCTGAAAGGCTTGTCCCTGTCAGTTTAGTCAGCATCCTCGCATAGGGTTTTTTCACACAAAGAGAAGCTCGACTGGGGAAATACCTCCTTACAGAATACTGCAGTCAAATAACTCCTGCGCGTGGGTAAGGTCGTCAGACTAAAATTGGTATTCTCTGATGACTTCATCAATGTTACTGGACAAAGATAGCGCGTGAGTGATACCCCTAGTATTATAAATAAGCTTACCGCCAGGAGCGTGCCGTATGCTTCTTTACCGTCTTTAAAAACAAGAATAATTAAAACAATATTACATATTGTCAATGACTGTACCAAAATCTTTGAAATTATTCAACAAAGGTCACTCTCGCGATGCCATTGCCGCTGCGGCGCCAACACTACGAGTGCACCACTTTAAACAATTACAATCGTCTTTAATTATCATTTTGTTCATATAACGATTTTATTTGGTAGGCACTCAAAAGCTTTTAATACGATGAGGCTAATATAGGCAATATGGTACACTTATTGAGCGTTGAGCAAGCGAGCAAGGACGCACGGTGTGCACGGCGGCGGCGGTGCGGTGGTGGCTGTGCGGACGCACCAACTACCACGCGCTGTTGCCGCAATCACTTGAATAAGTTCTGCCACGTTACTGGGGCATATAAAAATATCGACACCATTCAACGCATGATAACAATACAATAAAAATTAGATAACTCATGTGGACTACTTTTAGTTAGGTATATTAGAATTCTATTACACTGTAAACTATTTAAAGTCATAGGTTTGTGATAAAACTCAGAAATAAATATTTGTTTTTGTATAAATTTTTATGTATGTTAGGTATATAGGGTATCTATGTGATGATTTCCGCCACCTATGTACATTAGTACATTGCAATGCATGAGTAGGTATACCAGACAAATAAACTTTTAATTAGATACAGCAAACTGACAGCAATAAATAATGAAGTTAAGACAATAGATAATTTTCTTTTTTGACCTATTAGGAACATTTTTTTTTTTCAAATATTATTATTATATATTTAATTACACGAATGCCCAAAGAAGGAGTGTAAAATATTCAGGGTTTATGTATGTAAGTATACTACGACTTTTTTTATTCCACCATAACTTTTAAATGCCTAAACAGATTTGGGTGTGCTGTGTCGGGGTATCATAAGATCTTACATTATTCAAAGTGACACTGGCTATAATTGGTTTTTATATTTTAAAAGGCAGTGTTTTTTAATTATTTGTTTTATTTGTGACTTTTTGAAATAGTAATTTATGTATTTTTGATGATGATTTAGTTAAAAGTGAAACCAATAATATGGTTTCAATCTAAATGACCTAGAATATGAACAAAAATAAATTTAAAACTTACGTGAAAATAATCGCATGGTTGTATGTATCTAAAACATACAACTACTCATTGTTTCTCATCACTAACAGTGCACAAATTCTACCTAAAAGTGGTATTATATATAACTGGGTCACTAATAGTTTTTTTTAAAGGACTAAAGTTCTGGATGTCCATTTCTCTGATGGCTGCATCAACCTTAGAATTATTTGTATAATAAAAACACAATAATTTGATACAATATGCAAAAATCCGACATTGATAATAGTTTTTGATACCCAAAAAAGTCTAAGATAGCCTAAAAAATCAACATGAGGCACATAGTAACGTAGGTATATATACATTTTTATAAGGTGCAGTTGTGTTATTATTTTTAATCAAAGAACAAGTTGTTTGCTAACTCCGCTGGTATCGATTTGAAATTCTTTACAAAATGTGTAGCATAGGTAACTATACACACGAAAAACACGTTGACATTATATACTATGTAAGTCACCTAAAAATAAAACGTTAGTATTTTTAATAAAATTTTATTTAGTGGCAACGAATACTTTGTTGTTCAATTATGAGTCTTACATTGAGAGAAATAAATTTCAAGTTATTTAGCTCAATCATCATGCCTTGCCTACCTATCGCGCCAAGAATCAGATTAATACACACAGTTGTATTAGACACACACAAGCGAGTGCGTCGCAGGCATGTCGGTATACTATTCAATTGAATACAGCATGTACGTGTGAGTGTACCTACAACGTGACGCATGCGCGCGTGTGCGTGCATACACACACGTGTATTGGGAGGTTCAACGTACCAGTCACCACTATGCGAGTTCCTTGTTCCACTTTACCACTGACACTATATTATTATCGTTACACTGGAGTTCCGACATGAATAAAACTTTTTTTTGAGTGTCCTTATTCTCAATAGTACCTTAGGTTTAATTTCATCAGAAAAATATAACTATATTCTATGTGTTTACTTCATAATTAAAAAACGTGTACCATTCAAATGGCCTACATATTATTGTTGTGATGTAAAACAAACTAATTAAGTACCTATCATAACTTTGTTTACACAAAATTCGCATATTTTAAAATAATTTACGCTATTATAAGCCTTAAAGTATAGACTACCATTTTAAAATACCTAATGAACATAATTGAAATATTTTAGCTATGTAACAAATTGCGAGAATGCGTATTCCTACATATACAATACAATATTTTTAAATGATTTGTGTTGTAATCACTAGCCGAAGTCGTTAAACTATTCTTAGGTATAATTTAATGATTATACGTCATTATTAATATAAATGTCAGTTAACGAAGCACAAGGGATAAGTGTCGAAGACTGAAGATAAATGCCAAATCCAACAATTTATGAAGCGGGTTCCTTTAAGTGCTCTGTATGTAGTACAAAAGACATCAACGCGCGGACGCTAGTCGTTTATGCCCTTTACGACTGCCGCAAATACATTTACGTAAGTAAATTATGTTAGCCATGTCAATAGGAACAAGTCTTAGTGTTACTTTACTGCACTAAATTTAGACTAACTTTAATAATAGAACGTTACCTAAAAAGTCTGATGAAATTACCATGTGGTGATCATAGTTTTTTCCAGTTGGCTGTATTAATTCCTGTGACGTAATTTCAAATTAAAACTAAAGCGGATTCTACTCTTTTTTATAACCGTGTGATTAAAATAAAATTTTCGCAATTAGAGCTCCCAAACAAGGTTTCGTGGACTAATAAATAGTACCTAACTATATGCAATACTACCTCATAAAATGGAAGAACTGGTTTTGCAACATGCCGACTTTGTGTTTTTAACGAACAGACTCAAAGTTTTTTATTTCTGTTTTTATAGATGCTTATTAATAGTTATGTTAAATGTCCGATAACTCGTTTATTCGAAATTTGATTGCAGCGATGTTACCTATTCCATATAGTTATGAGTTACGCAAAGTATGCAGTTTCTAATGCGACTGATCTCGACCAGATTTGTGTAGATGTATTTTTATTTTTTAATATGCTATTTTTTAAATATCTTTATATATATTTAATCCACAATAATACAGTTTAAACAACTGTAACATTAAACGTAAAGTAAGTACATATTGCAATAAACATTATTAATATTACACGTTGCAGAGCGCAAGTGGTGCGCACGCGCAGGTCGTTGCATATGCGGAACTGTCAAAGCGGAGGAGGCCAAATATTTATTTTTTATACTTATCTACCATACGGGAAATTATACAATATAAGGTCATTTTATATTTAGATTTTCTCTTAAATGTAATAATAGACCGAGAAGTTAAACACAATAAAATGTACGTTTTTCTTGTGATTAAAGTTTTCGTTATACCTACTTGGTACGTCGTTATACAAGGTTATTCAATGATTATATTATGTTCCAAAAAATAATTAATTTATTAGATATAATACAAATTCTACAAAACACATTAGTTGTATGATTGTTTCTCATTAAATAAAATAATCTTAGAGTGGGTAGATGCAGTGTATTAGATTAGTTATAAGGATGCATCTTAAAAATATAAATGACTATTTCTAGTGCCTTAGTAACTAGAGCTAGAAGGTCACCACAACTACAAGTAGCTGTTAATTTAATACGATATTTTAAATCTCTCCGTATAATTAATTTGAGAATGTTGCCACATATTTAATAATATGTTAAAGATTAATTAAGATTAAATCTGTTTATTTATATTTTTTTATGCAAACGTATTATTTATAATCGCGGTAGGGTCAGTATAAAATTCTAAAACATTAATCAAATGTAACTGTAATAAGAAAAATGGCAGGTTGCCATTTCCTCTTTAGGTAGGCAGGATATCGCATCACCGACACTTGCTCAGACTGAAGCTTATATTATGACCTATGATTATAAATGATTGATAGCGAGCGAACTTTTATTTTGATTCAAATAACCATACGATGGTTTGAAAAAAATGGCGAAAGCAGACAACTTGTAATGAAAGTAAACTTGTTTAGATTATCAATATCATGGTATATATATTAAATGTTTAAATTTATTTAATTTTTTTTTTACTAATTATAGGCCAATGTTTGACCACAATCTCACCGTAGTCACTGATGGCGTTGCCGCGTGGTGTCAGCACTGAAAGCCTAGAAGGGAACTGGCTCTCAAGCGCACACATTGGTAAAACCAGTCGGGTACCAAAAAATACCCTACCACAGTGTTATGGTTTCCTCACTATGTTTTCCTTCATTGAAAGTCAAGGTAATTGTAGGATTCGAACCAGCACTCATTATTTCGGCATACTTGATGACACTACCACTGAGTTACAATAGCCGTCCGTAACATATATCTATCTATATAGCATTCAAAAGAACAAAAGAAAAAAATATTTTAATATGTTAATTGCTTTTGATGATTTAAAAACTTGCGATTTATTTTAAATACACTCGTTGCAATAAACTTCCTCTGTTTCTGTCAATTTTACAAGTTGGCATGTCACAACAAAACATAATACAAAAATACACGATTTTATGAAAATACAAGACAAAGTAATTACATTTTACAAGTTTATTCTAAAGTGATCCTGAAGTCGTCTTTTTTAGAATCATTAATTATTGTGAAAGATTTAAGGTGGAGGTTTCGGTTGAAGCGCGAAATTCAAATTTGATCACGTTTTTTGCAAATCACACCTCAGTTATAGGTCTAAGTTATCGACATGTTATTTGCGACAAGAATGGTAGTAAATTTACTGATTAATAACAAAAGAAATAATCAACATATTCATCCAAGGTATATTAGTAAAATTTTCATGAAATAGTCGTATATGTCAGTAATTAAGTAATTTCAGCAAATATTAGCTATTAACTAATAAACTTCGCTAATGATCAGATTGATTAAATGGCTGTGTGTGAAGAATAATCCAGGGCATATATGATTACAAAATTTGTTAAAATTTACATATAAAAATAACCTGCTAGCTTTTGAATTTATCATCGTTCATCACCTGCCCAAAAGCGCATTGCGATTTTACCAACCGACCGATGCCCTGCCCTTGACCTTTGCTCAACGTTAACATCATATAATCATGGTCGGAATATTATATTTATCATCTATTAAATCTCGAGGTGCACTATAGGTTATGAATACTGTCTGTTACGAAAAAGTTCTGACACTGATGGGATTGTTGGTAGTTTCTAGTTTCTTATTCTACGAAGTCCATGTTGTTATAGATTCCCACGACAAACTTCTTCAAATTGAGTATCTTAATATCATCAACAATAAAAACCATTATAAAGATCTTTATATCCGAAAGTGGTACAATGCGACAGATATTAAGTTTTAAATATATATTTTGTCAATGCCAACTTGATATCAATATTTCTTAAAACCATTTTTAGTAAAACGGTTATTCATGTAATACAAGATTGTGGTAAATATTTTTTTTCATTGTTTCATTATTTCATTATTTTTTTAAAAATCAGTGGGTTGAAAACCACGAAGCCGTAGCAATAATGCAGACTTGTCGACACACAGTTATTTGAGCATAATTATTATTCTGAAGCCATGTTATTCAATCCATTCATTGAAGACACTAACTGTAGCAGGTAGGTAGGTACCTATATGGTGGGTATATTCAGATGAAACCACTTATCGCAAGTGACTTTCACCTTCGTTATAAAATCATGCAACATTCACGTCACTCTCAATATAACTGCACTGACAAGAGCAAAATTCAACTTCTTTTCTTATTAATAATAATGAATTTGAATACAAGTTTTGATACATACCTTTTATCTTCGCAGCACACCCGAAAAAGCGTTCTTTTATCTGCAAAAAATAATAATTTTATGAATTGTAAATACATTTAATTACAGAAACTGAGCTCGACTAGGTAATAAAACAATATCCGGAAATATAGTTTTATTTATAATCGGATTACTATGCCAAGTAACTGGTAGGTAGGTACTGAATGCGAAATTTATAAAAATCGTAAGAATTGTATTTATTTTTTGGTTACATTATCCCAAATCCTTTAACAGAATGCTTGAAATGACTTTATGAAAATAAAATGCTGATTTGCGGTGAGATCAAATTAAATTGGATTTTATTATCGAAAATCATGAGTATCTCGAAATTCAGGAGAAGTAAACGTTGCGAGCTTTCTACTCGCTGCCATTACTGACCATAAACGTAATACGCAATCGTGTGCTCCATATTTAACGAGAGGTTAATAGGTATGAATATGAAAAGTCCCACTCTACACTATGTAGACTGGCCAAGCTTACAGCTTGAACTCTACCTCCAAAATAAAAGGCACATTAATTTATGTCAGTTGCATTAATAACTGAAAACCTTAAAAACTGTTTCGAATCTTTGTGTGTCTAGTAAATGTAAATTCATTGATTCACTGAAATGTTCATTTTGAGCAATTATGACTTTAACTAATGCTCATTAACTTATTGACAGATTTAGTTTATAAATTAATTATATTATGTCTATATACATCTATTTAAATAACTTTTATGTATTTATGATACTTACATGGAACCAGTACGTAGTTTCAATAAAGATAAATCATATAACTAGGTTCGAAGTCGAACGTAATAAAGTATTTGCGTGTAAACGGTTGCGTTGAGTGTTAAAGGTTGTCCATTTTGCATGCTTTGAAACTGGTGCAAACTGCAAAACAAAGTAGTGCAGACCGCAGAACCTGTCCTGGGACAGGAAGCGGCCTCGAGTACTCCCCTCCCCCATCCCGCGCCGCTCACCCCAGCGCCCCCTCACCTGCCGCGCGACCACCTGATCCAGACAAAGCGTGTCCTTCGCGTAGTGACGCATGCAAGTGCATTGCACTAATAATAACAACCAAGTCCTTTCCACGTCCGGTAGGTAACACATGCACTACTTTACTCGATCAAAATGACGCTGTACTGTCGTCGTATAGGTTTAATATGAACTGACACTTTTATTAAATTTCTTTTTGATCTGTAAATATTAAATTTAATGGATAATAGTAATACTTATCATTTTGTTTGTTTAATAGCACTTGCACAAATTTACGTAAAATTGATCTAAATAACTTTCCCGCTCTTTATTCAATATAACAATTATTTTAGTGTTACCACATATAATATGTTAATATTTTAAGGTTTAGTCACGTTAAATCATAGTCAAAAGTCACAAAATGGTGGCATTCTTAGATAGTAACATACATATTCATTTAACTTCACTACTGTGCATTGATCTTTATTAAATATCACCAATAGATAATATTCAGTAAAACTCAAAATACGCAAATTAATGAAAATAAAACGAACAAAACACTTCTTATTTCGCCAAAAAGACCTAAATCTAGTTAATTCCGAAATTAAAGATCTTATGTGATGACACGCAACTAAAAATAATTAATTAAGATTTGGTCAAAATTTGTTGACATGACGATAAATGATCTGAGATGGGTAAGCGTACTATACATATATATAAATTGAGTTGAAAATGCTGTGTGAACGTAATTTATATCAAACTGTCTCATCAACTAATGTAGCTGATGAATCATGACTTAAATAGGAATTGTTCTTAAGCAATATCCTCGTAGGTCGAGCGAAGCATTCATGTTGCCACATCTGGCTAGATTGAAATAACTCATGCTCTTATCAGTTTCGATTCTTTTTTGGTTTAATTTAATTAGTTATTGTTTTTTTATGCATATTATTTGTCTGCTGTATACAAGACTACCAAAAACATTTAATGTAAAATTGGCTGCCAAACAAGCTCCTAACACTTTTGCTGTAAAAAAGTTATCAAATCACAGGAAAAGCCAAGCCGCTAAGCCCTGACTTTACTAATCCTACACCTTGGTTTAAAGAGTACGGCTTGGCGGTTTCATAGATGTATTGCACAGCATATCATAACATTGAAGACCTGTGACGTAATTTCCTCCCGTAAATAAGTCCATGGGATCGTCTGGCCATATATACAGATTATATGAAACTGCCAAGCCATACTCTTTAAACCAAGGTGTAAATTTTAATTAATCTATCTCAATTTAATTAAATTCTAATTAGATTGAGATAGAGCAATTTACTTATTATTTGAACAATATATTGGGAGTTAGGACAATATAATATGTAATGTACCCAAGAGAACCAATAGGGTAGTTTCCTGGCATATCAAATCAGCAACTTTTTAATAAATGTCAAAACGATCGGTTACATGGAATATTGTATGAAATACTAAGCTATGACGTCATCGTTTCACAGCATCAAATGATCTACTCTTAGTGGTTCTACCGGTAATTAAAAATCATAGAAAGCATTAAATGTACAACATATTTGATGTTTCCGCGTGTTTTCAGATGTTTTATGGATTGGTTAGTGTTTGGTCATTTATTTTTGACACTGTCATCCTATTCTTGTAGTTACATGTAATGCTTTATAAAATGCTTACATGTGACCATCAGTCCAAAATAACATATGTAAATAGGTAAATGAAACGTAGAGAAATACAGAAAGGGCATATTATGTACAAGCTTTACTAACATTGATCAATTTTTAGATCAATTTGGTACTTTCTGACAAAAAAATCATATAGATACTTTATAAATCGTGACTTTACTATATTACAAGATGCCGTTTGAAAAGAATTGTTATTGTATAGCTAGTAAAAGAACAATGTTATTGATGCGCACGCGGCGGCGGGCGGGGCAACGGAGAGTGCGCGGGGCAGCCCGCTCTGCGGCACGGTCGGTGCTGCGGGTACAATGCGCGGCTGCGTCACAGGCGAGACACGGTGCGTCTCTTCGGATCGCCCAAAGAAACGATCTCATAGAAAGTGGAGCAAGCAACTCATTTACTTATTCAGTATGGCGCAGCGAGTGCGAGCGAGAGGATGCCGCGAAACTGGCTCATTAAAATAAAAATCCGATTTTCGAGTGCAACTCGCGCGAAGATAAATAAAAGTTTTCGACGAAATTTGCTCGAGTTATTCCAAAAAAGGTGCGCGAAACGCCTCTGCGACGAGATCGCACGATACAAGTGCGAGGTGAAACCGACCGCAATAGCCTCCGACATACTACACGCAGCCTCACGACCACGAATGACCGCATCGTGCATCGCGCTTACTTTCATTGTGGAGCTTTGGAATTTTACCATGTGTCTATTATAGCCGGCACTAGTTAGACTTGAGGACTAGGAAAAGTAAAAAAATACACAGGATATTTTCTTCGCGAATAGATTATTTTCTTTTCCGCATTAATGAGACCGTTTTCACTCTAAGAATCGAGCCATTGTCGGAATATTACGCAGCTTAGCTGTAGCTCTATAATCATAGTCACGAGTCACGTTATGCGCACGCGCAATTGCTATGTAAATAACACCATGCACGACATTCCACTATCAGCCGATAAAATATAAATCGTTTTAATAAATTTGCATCCATCGACTCGAGCGAGACTCTATTTTATTATCAAAAATGCATTTATAACTGCAAAAACGTTCCACTTATTTATGTGGGCAACTGATCTGGTTCAGCATTCCACTAGCTGTCGCGGCGTGACACGAACTGAGCGAGGTTTACCAACCATTTCTGTCATTATTGAAAGCGTTTTCAAGTATGTAATTCTTCATTTACCGCGGAGCCGCTTTGTTGGCTGATATTTCCAGAGCAGAGCACGTCAATTTCAAATTAACAAAAATCAAAATACAAAGTTGCCTTAAGCCTTTCACAACTCTGTCCTTTCTAGCTTTTAATGTTTGAGTTTTATGATTTACTGACTTATGGGTACTTTATAACGTAATGGTCCATAAAAAATATTTCAGACAGTGATCTCATTTCTGTCAATTATATTTTGGATTTTTCTTTTATTGACGGCAATAAAATGATAAAAGCAATCAATAATAATTCAAATTGACATTCACGTGACCCACATTACCACCTACATGAGGGATTTTGATTTGCAAGTATTAAAACAATCAATCGTTATAGGTACATACTCGTATTACTATATTTTCTATATCAAGTTGAGTAGGGAGATGGTCCAAGTAGTAGAAGGTGCTTACTGCCATGTATAGCCATCGTCTAATTTAAACTGTTTAAATTAATATAGTTAAAACTTACTAAACTATGCTGCGTCCAAAATAAAAATAGCCCTAATCATGGCTGACCTCCGGCAAGAGATACCTAAAGAAGAAGAAAAAGAATTCAGTTAAAATAATTTTAAATCGTTACTTTGGGATATGAAAAATTAATTGTAATTAAGTACATGCATAGCGTCTGTCTAGCTTGCAAGCTCTGTCTAGCTTAGCAAACAATATGTTTAGGCGTACCACCTAAACATATGACGCATAGGTATAATAACTGTGCCGTACGTAACAGTATAGGTATAAGTTGGTATACAGACTAACCTGTTCACATAATTTTCAGATGCTGATGAAAATCTTATTTTAGATAATTGTATTGAAAAGACTAGGTGTGACCTAGGTGTGACCTAGGTGTGAACTAACAAAAAAACAATCGTCCGAGCCAGTTGCTTTGAACGAGCCATTCTTGTATAGGTATATATAATTTGAATCGGCAACGGCTCCAACGATTTTCATGAAATTTGTAAGCAGGGGGTTTCGGGGGCGATAAATCAAACTAACTAAGGTTTCATTTTTAGAAAACGTTGTTTAAAAAAAACGAGCAATGATCGCTCAACTAGGTACTATATGGTGTTTTTAAGGAAAAGTGATAGATTTACATTTATTTTGTTTATTTCAGTGTAATATCGATCATCTGCAGGCGGTGGGCGGCAGGCGGGCGCGTGATTTGTTGAGCTCAGCGGGGCGACGGCTGGGGCGGGCGGCGGCGGACGGAGCGGGCGCGGCGGGCACGGAGCGGTCAGATCAACTTGTTATGTCAATCATGAGGAGAAACGGAATGGATTCGTACTCGCCTTACTTTTAACATATTTTTTGTATTTTTTGTTTTAAGCAAAAAATAAAAAATGATTTGGCCGAACGGACGATTTATATAAGATTGAAAAATCTATCATCTTATTTATAAAAATTATAATACAAAAAATCTAAAAACGTGGTTTATCATCAACATTAAAACGCTTATTATAAAAATAACCAGTCCCTTTGTATATTTTTATCTTTACTTGTCTGTAAATTTCACTATGGGATCAACTCTGAAATTGCGAAAAATATACAAACTACTAAACATCAACCATGCTCGATAAAAATTCATGAAAAATTTACTGTAAGTGGTAGTAGTATTTCGAAATTGTATGAGTGCTTACAATTCAGAATGTTTAAATAAGTATATCTACATTTCGTCCACGTTCAAATATTTGTTAATCGTTGGAAAATAAAGAGACGAGGGATTGCTGTCACTTATATCTATTTATTTATGTGTCGATTGACAACCAACAAGTTGATCTACAAAAGTAGTTCCAGATAAAACGACTATTTTCACTGTATTAGATGCCCAATCTAATAATATTTCATATCTATAACTAATTGGATGCCGAGATTAATATTTTCCACCAAACGCTATTTGCTCTAGCAATTGTATATTATTTAGAATAAATCAAATGGTTTTCTTGGATAGGATATATTTTGAGAAAAAACTACAACATCAATTCTTTTGGGCATATTGATTAGACCCTTCACACCTCCCTGTCATCACTCAAGCAGATGTGAGTTGAGCGCGCGCGCAGCTATGTCAATATTCGAATTTCAAATGTGTACAGATATGTCACTGTCTCTTTTATTCAATACCTACTCGTAATAACGTGCTTAGCAGATGATTCATATTTTACAAACAGTTGAAGTTACATTGTTGTTTCATTTTAATAGAATATGAATGCCGTCAGAAAGTGCCAGGCTTTTTGTCGATGACTGTTGTTCGTAAGAAATAAAATAATTAATAAAACAAGTTTACTTTCATAAAAAAAACATCATATTACTGTAAAACATATTATTTATCAGATTATTACTGATCGCGTAACTCATGTAATGAACAAAGATAATTAAATTAATCGAAATCTTACGGCCTCACTGAATACTTTTGTAAACTGGATATAAATTATTTTCTTACTCTGAATAAATTTCATGAAAATTTGTTAAAAAAAAAACTAAAGTCACCTATAATATCATTTATCGACGAGATAATAATGCACGATAATGAACATCGTTAAATCGGAATACACAAGAATAATGAGCTCGTTGAAGTCTTTTCTACTGACATCTTTCTGCTCAATTTTTCGTGAAACAATATAAACTTGTTTTGACGCTCAAGTGCGGTATTATATTAAATCTGTATTGAATACTTTTAAAGGAGCTAGATAACTTATAATGGATGATATTTCATGACATTATAGACACATCCGCCATCGTGTTGCGAACGATCAGGATCGGACTAGTCACGAAGACGCGGTTTGCGCTATATAAATATAATGCACTTAACATTGTTCTGCGTCCGGCTTGTTGCATAATACCTACCGGTTAGTGAATACCTATGGTGCTACCTGACACAACAACGCGGGCGTTACGTTGCCTAGTCACTAGTCGCTAGTCGCTACTGCCTGATATTAAATAATAATTACTCTTCTACTAAAAGGTTAAGAGAGCGCGGAGCTCGGCGCCCACATCTATGTCTATGCAACAGAAACTGTGATTCTGTATTTTTCTCTTTATATCCATTTACAATTCGTGAATCGACATTATACGCTCGTGGTGTATGTATGAATGTCTTTTGTAGCTGAATTCGGAAATGCTTACATCATTCTAATCAGTATAGTAGTTTTGAACAGGTATTATTACCTTCAACGAAATAAAATTTATGATCAATTTGTATTCATGTTTACAATAGATATTTAGTTTATGTAACTAAATATGAAAATTATTTACATAAATAAAAACTAAACTAAACAAATAAAAACTAAACTATATAACTACTAATTACAAAAATAATCTGCTTCAAAATTTGGCATGGTACCCATGACACTTGCGGCGTTGCCTCGCTGAATGATCAGACTTAGCCTCTGGGCAAAAAAGTCCCTGGCTCTCAGATCCCCAGAGGCCAAGATCAAACGTTTGCCTATGTCTTGGACGATTTTTTTTGTGTCAGATGACCAAGGGCCCAAAGTTTCAACCGCAAGCACCGCAAACACATAATCATCAATGAGATGAGAGTATTTCCGGCGCTTGAGGAATTGTGCATTCTCCGCTGCCGCTCCAGCTCTAAGGCACGAGCTCCGGATGTGAGACGGTGCCATTGTGTCCACGCAGGTCACATCCCAGGCCAAGGCACGGCCTAAGCTCCATGGAACCAGAGTGACGCCGTCGGGCCTCTTGGCATCAACTCTGGAGAGGCCACAGGGCTCCAGTTTTGCTGGAACATCTATGAAACCCAGTGCTCGGCGGACAGTGTCATTGAGAGCGGCATGGCGGAACATGCGGCCTGCGCTTTTTATGCACGAGAGGCCGTGGAGTCCTTGGTCATCGACAAGGTGGCCACAACTGTGGCAGGAATGTGGCTCGCAGGTTTTTGAGCCAAGGCGAAGACATAGGGCTATACGAAGCACCGTCGCATCTAAAAGGGTACCAATGTTAGAAGAAGGAAGCGCGTGCAACCAATGACCAGATTCCTGTTGAGAAACTGCTAGCAATCTTGCCTTATCCGTATCATTAGAATGTTCAAGGAGGCAAGCAAAAGATCTATTGAGTTGAGGGGTATCTCATTCCTTCTGCGACTTAGGGTTAGCAGGATGGACTTCACCAGGATTTATGGAAATCCAGTGGGACACAGCTTCCACCTGACCACTGACACAAACATCAGTTAAAGGAGTATTTAAGATGTTGCTGATGAGTGCCAGTGTGCTGTGAGTAGAAGATAGAAAGGCTGGAAGTGCGACACTTGATGCCGTCCGGATACCGAGGCCACCTAACCTGATGGGGAGTGATGCTTGACTCCATGAACGTTCGTCAAACTGTAAATTTAGAATTTGGGTCAATACATTTTTTTAAACTGTATCAATGGGAGCGATTAAAAAAGGAAAAAGCCAGAGTTTACAACAACGAAGGAGGTACAGAAATTTTGGTGTAAATAAACATAGTCTAATAATAAAAAGAGCCATGTGTGGTTGTATTTTATATAAAAAGTCAGACGACTGATGAAATTTTTGAATTTTTGAATTTATAAAATCAGGAAACGCATCGTTGAAAATAGGTGCACCAAGAAGGGAGAGATGCTGCTTGTCAATCACTGAGATGTTAGGCATTAAATTATTAAAATCGCACAGTAACTGTAATTTAGAATCATTGCTCAGGTGTTCAGAAAAAAAGGTTTCGCATTTTGTGAAATTAAGCTTAAGACCAATATTATTAAAACTGTTTGTAATTGTTTTTATGTCTTGAAGAACTGTGGATGCGCTTCCTGCTAGAGTAATTTACTGTAATCATGAATTTTTCATTTGTAATGTCAGAAAAAAATTGCGGTTTATGTAATAAGAATGTTTGTAGTTCATGCATGTAAGGGCGTTTCCAACCTTAAGAATGAGTCAAAAGTAAAACTAAATATACTGTAAGAATAAAAGTTAAGAGTTTATGTTTATTGCATTTTCATGCAAAGTTAATTAAATTTTCAGAGTATGGAAATGGTAATTTTTGAAATTTCTGGCTAACTAAGCATTGATTGCAAAATAGATTAAATAAAATTATTAAAAATAGCTAATTAGATGACAAGTACCTATTGAAGTCTAGATGAGGTCTAATAACTAGTCATAATTAGGCTCTAGAAATTATATTTAAAACGCAGATTGAACTTTCTACTGACAAATAAATAAAGACAAATACTTCAGCTTATCGTCAAATTTTATGTTAATCTACACACCTATTAATTTATTATGTTTCATTACATAGAGCACTGAAGTCGTTCAATTTAGCAATTTCAGTAATACTAAGATTGAAAATATTACATAAAAACTATGATGCAAGTAAAATCTTAACTGAAAACTGCAAGAGTGTTTCAGTGCGTCACACATACACAAACTATAGTGTGTGTGTAGTTGTGTGAATGTGGGCGGCTGATCGGCTTCTTAGCATATCGAAGTGGACTGTAATGGCAAATTCCATTATAAGTGAGAGTTGTTGATCCATTAACGATTTGTTTTCAAACTCGGTTGGTTATTAAGATAAAAACAAACGAAAAAAAATGTGCTTAGATAGTCATGTCGAAAACTGGATTTTCTTATGTCCCTGTTACCATTACTGTTATTTATCATACTGATTAAAAATAATATATGGCTTTTAAAAAGAAACTTATAAATAAAGAATTTGCTAGCCTTCTTGCCACTAGAGGCTCTACTCAACGAGACTATATGAGATCTTTTTGACGTTAAACCTCTTGTGTCAAAGTTTCACAGTACAAATGACGAAATACGGTGGTATGTGTGGAAGGTATTATAGTGCAATTGTATCATCACAAAAGTTATGAGCGTCCCACATCACGGCGTATTTCTGAGTATCTATATTTCACCGGCGAATCTCCTGCATTGATCGTTTCATTACAGTTTGCTTTCCAACGCATACATTTGCAATACAAAAAGATCAAAATTTCCTATAAATGTATATACGCTGATGTCATTATCAAGTTGATAGGTTAATTGGCAGTGAATGCTGTGATGAGTCACTTAGTCGATAAATCTCTAAGTATTCATTATAGCATCGCATATTAATAATACAATTGGTTTCGTATTATATCAACCCAATGACACACCTACATCAGGGGACCAGATAACTCGTTTTGATGACAATATTACACCGCTATTTTGGCATTTTCCATTTCAAGCTATAACTACATGTAGTAAACTATTCAATAGATACGGTCAGTGTGATTCACAGAAAAGTGAAGAATCCTTTGATTTATTTTTAGCTAATTCAGGGATCGATTTTTAAGTTATTTATTGACAGAAAATTTCAATAAGTAGTTATTGGAGATATAATAAATAAAAATTAGGTCATGGCTAATTAATTGATCCAGTTCTACATAGTTATTATAATTTTTCACATCAATTAACTCACATCATTAACTATTAATTTTAGATAGAGTGTGTAAGTACCTTTTGAATTAGAAGTGACGCAATTTCCTTCTATATATTTCATTATATCAATTTAAAATGTATACTTATCGCTTAAATTATGCATAATCAAGCATAATACGTTAATTTGATGAGCTATGTAATTTATAAATGAATTCATTATGAAGATAATTTCGAATGACAGATAATTCTCTATTGTAATATTGTTATAATGATTGCAGGTAAAAAAAATGTGGCTCAAATTTATTTATTATTCAAACGAGTTTAGCATAACGTTCATGCCAAAATATATTATCCACTCTTAGTTCTTGGTTGAATGTACTTATTTAAAAATGGAAAATCGGACCCAAATACGTGGGCATCTCCATCTAAGTGCATCGTGTGAATCCAGAGGCTAGTTAACAGAAATGTGTAAAATGCCCTTATGGGCTATATGTAGTACCGTTTTTGAATGATTTGCTGGTCTGCATATTTGAGAATCTTATCATGCAATTAAAATCCACGCTGAATGAGTCACATTCAGCATGGAGCGTGCAGCGGAGACATCATGTTACCTCAATATTATAAGGTTAAACGTTTTTTTAAACATGTATCTGGAATTCGGTCTTACTATTTTCCAAATGTTGTGGAACACTACAGAAATATAATTACATATATCAAAGTATTTTCAGTAGCTATCGGAAAAATTGAGAAATAAATGATCGCCACTTGAGATTGAGAGGCAGTAACTCAAGGATATAATCTATAATAACTAATTACTTACCAAATCGAATACAAGACAAGTGTCTGTTAAGAACACCTACATCAGCATTGGGTCTACTCGCCAAGCATCGCTCGCAACCGGATGTCCCTCACCAAATGCACAATTACACTAACACAAACTCTCACGAATTTTTCTCCCAACGCTTTCACGTCTTCCACTAATTATTATCCACTTTATCGGGCATCTTCAATTTGATTTACGTCTAGCTCTTACACAGCTCAATTGGTACACTTTTTCTTTTCGGCGAGGTAATTTAAGTGTACGTTAGATACAAGCGGTACCGATACCCTCGGCGTCGACCTCCTTCCGCGCGCACCACACCGACCGCCGCCATCGCCGCCGCCACCGCGACAACGTCGTGGCCATATGCCGGCGCGGACGCTGGCTAACACTTCGCGCACTATTAGCTGCTAGAAAACGTCAGCCTGTTTAATTAGTACCCGATAGACAAACGCACTGTCTGTCGTTACATTACTTACTACTCGATTCTATAAAGATAATATTTACTGGACTGCGTGCATGACGTTGGTAGTATTATTGGTCATACCTAAGCTAAATCACCTCTCAGTTTTCTTAGAAAGTTATACTCTCTACATAAACTTTATGATGAATCGTTACAAAATATATTTCCCGAGAATTTTATCGATTCCCCTTATACTCAACTCGAGACATAAATGTCGAGAGTAGTATAAATTTTACGTAAAATCTAGTCGCATGCTTTCCGTGTTGATTACTGTGCAACAGTCGTTAAAAGATTTAATGAAAGATGAGCTAGGAAGAACTTTAGTGTTACGATACAAAAGAACAATTAAATAAAATAAAGGTAGCTCGACGAAACTAACAGTAGTTCAGTACCTACCTAAGTCTTGGGTCATACTAAATTCAATTGACATGTTAGATGAAACCTAACGGTTTCAAAATAAATAATCGTTCTTTTATAGAAAGCTTTGTTGACATGCACTAAACGTTGACGAAGAGCAAACATAAATTAATTAGAGGTATTAAAATGTTATATACTTTATATATAACATTTTAATACCTCAAAATAATCCATTTGTGTAAATTTAAAGTCGGTCTTTGTGTACATTTTAAATGCAAATTCGAAAGGAATCCACAATCCCAGAACACAGAAAGATCATCCAGATCCTTGGCGTCGACATTTCTAGTGACGTTCAGTTCCGTAGTCACTTGGCAGCTCTACTGTTTTCATACATTCTCAGCTGTTTTAAAAAATCGTTTCTCAAGATTTCAATGAAGACTAATATGAAATGGAACGTTACCTGGAACAACATTACTCATTCATTTCACTGAATACAGAGAACGGAAGTGTTTACAAACGGCAAACATGTGCTTGATGCATAGACTATGGTAAACGACAACGTTGAAAGTTTTCTAATATTTCCTGTATTGCCTTCGCAGAACTAGATCAAAGCCCTTGACTGCAATGTGTTATTGATTTTACATTCTAGATCATTTTATGTGATACAACCAGTTTCTAATTAAAGCTAAGCATGAAAATTTATTCCATCTAACATAGCATATATCATGTCTGCATGTATTCCCTACAAACTACAAATAAAGTTCTGTTACAGTCCCTATAAAACAAGTACACTATTACAATACAAAGTTCAAATAAATATAGTCTAGGCATTCACCTTCGGTCATATTATATTTAATTACTTGCCACATTTTAGATTTTGGAGCAGAATATACGACGGTCGAATTATACGACGGTCCTACAAAGGCACATTTTGTTGATTGACTTTCAAATATTATATGGATAAATATAAATACATAATCGAATACGTGTAGAAAATATAAATACCTACATTACACATACATACTAAGACAAATATTTAGTTTTGATGAAATACAAGATAAAACTATCTTGTTTCAATCTAGGCAGTAGGTAACAGGTTTTTGACTGGCGCAATAACTAAAAATCAGTAAGTCGACCAAGCAAGTCAACCATTGTCCTTCCAACTAAATGTTGCATTGCAAATGAATGTAACTTTTATTCAATTCAAACAAATAATTTGTTTACGGCTTAAAACTACTTTTAAACTATTGAAGGTAATAAATACAAAGCGTTAATTTATTATCACTGTCACAATTCAAAAACCAAGTCAATAGAGAAATGATGAAGGTCGATCGCTCAATCAATAATGATAATGTTTTGACAGGTGAACTCGACAGAAAGGCGATTGTCGAGTAGAAGAAAGTTCTCATCCAATAGCTGTTAACATATGTTACTGCAGCAGTCTCAAAGATATGGCAAAAATCTGTATTTTAATTGCAATAAAATAAGTGTATATAAAACGCATTGTAATAAAAGGCTTTCGTCATGACTTTCCTTAGTTGTCTCTTTCGGCGTCATCGTCCGAGCGCTGCGTGTGATGCAAGCTAACATTAACCGTAACATGATGTTGTCGGCAGCACGCGGCACGCCATCGCCACCGCACCACGCGCACGTTACGTTCGCCGTATCGCCTCTAAGTGAGTCTCTACGAGAGATGAAATTCCACTAACACCGCCCGCGCCGCTGCCGCTGCCCGCTGCGCTGCGCCGCACCGCGCCGCGCCGTGAGACTCACATCATACAGATCGTGATGTGTCTAGATAATATCACAAGCTCTGATTTATTTCAAACAAGTAATGAATAATCACGTTATTTTGTAATTTCAGACTTTCTTTTTCAGAAGCGGTGAAAATCCAAAATAAATATACGCTGATGGTAACTCTTTTCATCAAAAAAATATTTGCGCAGTAAATATCTATCAAAAAGGTAGGTCAAAAAGGTAATCGGAAGATATTTATTGTGCGCGTCCAAAGATATTGAACGTCTCATTTATTACTTATTATTATTTCAATGTAAGCTGAAATAATGAATCATGCTAATATTGAATTGCGTGAAAGACCCAAAAAATGCAATGAGTGGCAGAAGCAAAATTCTCGACACTTCTCACGCTAGGCTTATATTTTAATACGCGTGTCAAAATAACAATAGGTAATATTTATGCTCAGTAAAAATATTTGATGGTTTATACCAGGATATGTATATAGACAGGATCTAACTAAAATCCAAGATGCAGCAGGAAGAAATATTTATACTAAGTCAGCTAGATATCTTATCATCTTAGAATTCGCCAAGTTTGTACACAATAGATGCCTTGACAAGTCCTATTATTTACTCATATTTTAAGATTAAGGTCCGGTTACATCGAACCATTAGTAATAGTAAAACCATTAATTTCATTTTGACGTTTGTTATTCAACAATTTCCAAAGCAACCCACCTAACAAAAACGGTCAGTATAGTTATATCAGTTACTAATTGTTCCCCACGGTTTCACTTGCATTCCTGGAATAAAAAGGAGCCTATTATAACCTTTGGGGATAATGTAGCTTCCTAACCTTTGGTAATTTTTCAAATCGGATCAGTAACAGGATATTAGCGCGTTCAACTAAACTTTTCAGCTTTCAATTATTAGTATATAGATATAGATAGATAACTATTACGTACGTCAATGTTTGTCGATACAACTGGACCTTAGTATGATCTCAAGCCAACATGGTTGAAAAGTATACATTGCAGGCGTTGTTACTGAATGCAACTCTTTTACACCTAAAAAGTTTATTCGCATTTAGCTCAATAGTTGCCAAACCCCATTCGAAAGAAAGCTCTGTACTTTCTGCTATCGCTGTTTTATTGTATAAAAATGAAAAAGTCTGCTACGGCTTTCAATACGGAACAAAGGTAAGCGAATAATGATTGTATTTTGTGTTGAGCGATCATTTTGGCGTGATAATAGAGCAAAATAAGGCGTGGGCGCTGCTGCAGTACCTGCGCGAACCGGATCTAAGCTCGCGATAAATCAAGCCGAGACCAAACTACGAGCCTCGAACCGCGCCGCCGCCGTGGCCGCCACCACCACCCGGCCCCCTTACAATACTTGGTGCTGTCCTCTAGAGTTCAAGCCACGTTATCCTGTCTGCATCACCATCATCTGACATTCTATATTGATACACATTAAATCATTATCGATTCTACATTATACAGACACTGGTCACACTTACTGATATCAAACAAAACCCAAATTACTATAACCAAACGCGTTATCTATACTATTCATAATCTATCTATATCTATACTTCCTAATAATAAAGCTGAAGAGTTTGTTTGTTTGTTGCAACGCACTAATCTCTGGATTTACCAGTCAGATTCGCAAAATCATTCACTAATTGGAAGCTACATTACCCGAAGGAACTTTTTATCTCGAAAACGTGGGTGAAACCGCTGGGCCATCTATTTTCTTTATAAAAATCAAATTTGAAGAATCTATATAGGTAATTTATCTCATCACTAGTGTTAAACGAAATCCCCCGCAGCGTCAGTCTGTGCATTCAGTTTCTTTGGAACGACTAAATTGATTTTATTCTAGTTTTCACCAATGAACAGGATGTTTTATGAGAGAATTTATTGGTATTTTCTATCATGGAGTCGGTAAAAGAGTAGTCGCATCTACTAAGGTACTATCTAAAAAAGATTAAACATTTTACTAAACAGATTATTGTGATATAAAAAAAAATATGTCATGTAAAATATATTCTAAGTTTTAAGTTACAGATATATTTGTCATGATGGGGCAACATTTTAAAGGTAATAAATAAATCATAAATCCGCATAAACTTTTCAAAATTAGTATATCGGACCATTCGCCGACAAGAGCATTTGGGTAAGAGCACCTACAATAAAAGTGTAGTACAATGAGATTGAAGCCATCAGACAGTAGGTATGAGCAGCGAGTGTGTAGTCTACAGCCACCGTCGTCGCGCTCGTCGTGCCGAAGCCGCGCGGCCACTGCACTCGCTTCGATTTCACTTTTATTAGCAATCCACTTAATTGGATACCACTGTTGCGGTTTTATTTATTTTGCAGATTCATCTGGGACGCATTTTATTATTGCAATAATGACAAAACTCAATTTGAAACCTCAAGAGCTACGACGATTAAGAAAAACAGACTGAACAGGACATTGATAATAATGTAGTGATGGCTCTAGTGACTCAAACGTATGCAATTTACCCGGTGTTGTAGAATAAGAAATCTTCATATGGAATGCAGTCTATTACTAAGAGCTTTTATGGTATTTATTTGAATAAGTATTACAATTGGTAAGAGAACAGCGAATGCAGGACGCAAATGAAAACAAATACTATCTATCTGTATTAGCTCCATGACAAATGCTCTAGTTTTATTGTTAAAAGCTGAAGGTCAGTCAAGCCGCCGGCCGCTGGAAAAGTACAGCACGAATTAAAATTTAATTTATACCTAAAACTGTGCTCGTAATCCCACGCTTGAGAGACCGATTAAATGACATTAATGTAGTTTTTGTTCCCCGGCTCTGGCGAAACAAGAATGCTACGTAAGTACCATATTCTAGTCGTGTCGTACATACTACATAGGTACTCTATAAGTTAAAAAGACATTTGCTCTGTTTGACGACCGCGTAGATAATAGACATTTGTAGCTTGCTTATGTGACTCTATTGTTATTCTCATAGTTCCTCAACATATTTTAGCATAAAACTGTAGGTACAATTTTGGGCAAAAAATATGAAGGAAGTATTCTGCAAGGACGTCTGCGATGCTTCTAGCATATGTTAATATTTCCTAATATCTAATTTAAATCACGTATTCTGAGCTTAGGCCCCTGACAATAAATGATAGCAGATGAAGGTATAGGCTAAAATTAGGATTGAGCTCATGATACATGACCAAAAATATAGATTAATAGAAATAGTTCTACAATCAAAATAAGTATCTAGATACAGTGTTCGTACGTTGCACACTGAATGTAGGTAGTGATTTAGCATTAAATTTCCGCATTGATTTGTCACTGAAGGACGTTTGAAATTACATTATTCAAGCGCGTGATTTTGTTTTTTTTTTATAGATGGGCTTAATTATGACTATAATACCAGTAAGGTAATGAATAAAGGTTTATTATATATAAAGTCTAGAAGGGAAATTTAAATCTAGGAAGTGATTTTATGTATTTCCACGTTTTTATTAACTCAGTCTCCTTATAGTACAAATTATGCAATTGATTTTAAAAATTACTTTCCCGTTGACTTGAAATTTGAAATTTTATATCATAGCACAGATCTGTGTGACATTAGCATATTAATAATCTATTTGTTTGTTTGTCTGAAAGTTTATAAAGCCGGCTTTATAAACTTTATTTAAAATAAAATTGTTATTGGTAAATATAAAATATACGGACCATCCAGGAATGGTAGTTATCTAACTAAATATAATTTTCACAGAATTATCCTATATATTTTTACTACCTTATGTACCTAATGTTAGGTAGGTACCTAATTATGTATTTTGGGTAACTTAAATAAATAATGGATTTTACAAATAATTTTATGTATTATAAATACCGCCCGGGTCTCTACGCCGTGTGTTCTATGCAAAATATTCACTGTTTAAATATTTCTGTCAAATTCCAAAATAGGTAATATTAAAATATTCATGTCCTATGTCACCAATCAAAAGTTCGTTAGTTAGGCAAATTATGTAAACGAGCATAAAATCCAATATATGGAAGGTAAGCATTTATTGTAAATTGACATGAATAAAAGCCACGGATATGGACATATTTTACGCATACCTAAGTGTTCAAGTTGTACTTAGACAGATGTTTGCATTCCAAGCAAAAAGAAAAGACTTACTAATTAACGATAAAAACTAAGATAAACCGGAACTGTTTATACGTACTATCATGACTTTCACTTGCACTCTATCATCGAATATTCCAACAATAAACCAGTTCTTCAATTTAGACTAGCTAGAATTTGCCACAGCTCCATACATTTTATTAACTCTATTAGCTAGTAAGCATAACATTAATTTGTTTATCATGTGGAGATACGGTAGAGCGCTAATATTCTGATTTAATTTTAATAAGTGACATGTGTGCCATAAATTATAGTTTAGAAAATGCCAATTTCATTGTCCATCGCGAAACATTTTAAAGATAAACATTTAGTGGTGAATATTTCATTGAATAATATGAAAAAAATATTTGCATATACATATTATAAAACTAAAAATTTGCTCAGCAGATAAGCATTATCTAAAGGTCAACCATATTTCATGCACTGCGGATAGGTACATGTGGATTTATTTCAGGAAATGATTATTATAGCTACACTATGTACACACGGCCACAGATCATTTGATAACTTTCTTTGTAGTAATTTTAACAATTGTGTTAAATCCGATTTTAAATACTTATTATCCAAATAAATATGACATTATTCTTGGGCATGATTTGGAATAAAACTAAAATAAAAACTACTTAGGTAAGTACATAAAAAGGGCTAAACCAAATGAAGAAGTGGCTTGTATGGCCTCTAAAATTTGTTGCCGTCACATTCTCCCGAAAGTTTCTGAATTATTTCAGCCAATTCAACTTGGTTTCGGCTCAAAGGGAGGATGTGAGGCAGCTGTTCATGCGGCTCGGACTTTCCTTTTAAATAACGGAGGTGATGTTTTGCTTAAGGTCGATATAAAAAATGCATTTAACTCTGTCGATAGGGCCGCTATGTTAACACAAATACAGGATATTTGTCCAGAAATATATTCATACCTTTGGCAATGTTATGGGTTCCAATCAAAACTTTTTTTAGGGAACATTCACTTGTTTCCGCAGTGCTCGGTCCGGCTATCTTCAGTTTGGCTATACATCCGATTATATCCAGCTTAAAATCTAAATTTAATGTTTGGTATCTGGACGATGGTACTCTGGGAGGTGACGCAATTTCTGTATTAAGTGATTTAGAAACTCTAACAGCAAATTTAAAAAAAATTGGGCTAGAATTTAACTGCTCCAAATGCGAGCTCCTTGTTTTAGATTCTCTTCCAGAATCAGAACAAACAGAAATTATTCATAAATTTGATGTTTTGGCTCCTAACATTAAATTACTTTCAAAGGAGTCTCTTCATCTTCTTGGGGCTCCTGTTTTAGATGAATGAATTCCCGGTTTCTTTGAGAAAAGGATTCAAAATTTTATCGTCTCTCCAATCGTCTTTATGAGATTAATGCCCATTATGCATTTTTTATTGTACGTCTTTGTCTATTTGTGCCGTAGTTTACCTACCTACTCCGTTGTACTCACTTGTTCAAATTTGATCAAATTTTAAATACTTTGGATGATATGATCAGAATTTCTCTTTCTAAAATCCTAAATTTCAGTTTTGATGAAAACAAAGTTTGGTCTCAGGCCACCCTTCCCATGCGTTATGGTGGCCTAGGAGTCCGGAAAATTTCGAGCACATCATTACCGGCGTTTCTGTCCTCGGTATACAGCGTGGGTGACCTTGTCAGATCTGTTTTGAACCCTTCTATTGGATCTGCTGAGGTTTCTTACCTGTCTGATGCCAGAAATGCTTGGCGGACAGCTTGTCCAGGCACAAATATTCCGAACTCAAATAGCTCTCAGAGAGTGTGTGACAAGCCCCTTTGCGAAAAAAATTGGTAAAAGTTTGTATATTTGTTGTAAATAATTGTAAATATTGTATATTATAGAATAAAGACAGTGGCTGTCAATTGTGTTAAATGATTAGATACATACACATGTGGTTGGAAAATCCCAAGCAAGTTATAAACAAGACATTTTGAACTGAATTGATTGTATTACAAACCCGAAAGTTTGTAAGTCTATGTGTTAGTGGAAGTTTATTACTCAATCACATAAATGGTTTGACGGTTAGTTCATATACATGATTAATCTATCTGGGATTCAAACAGGATACTTTTTTATTTAAATAGCCTTTAATCCTTCCAGAAAGTGTACCTACTAATAATTTTACTTTATTAGTTGGAGTAAATCAAAGACACAACTTTCATACATTTCTCTCACGGTAAAAATAATCTTCCATAAGAAAGAAATAAAATGATTAATTAATATATTCTTAACTATGGATAGGTTACAATCTCACTGCAGTAGTAAAAGTAAAATGATGTGGCTGAAGGTGAATCATTAATTAACATTTAGGTATATTTCATTCAATCTTTTCTATACACACAGCAACATATTAATTGAGTTTAAGTAAAATTTATATGGTAATGATAAAAATGGATGAAATATTTTATAACGGCTATATACTTTAGATACATTATTATTTTTTGCAGGGCCATCCGTCATTAGTCTTGTGTAAAGATCTGTATGTGTACGTACTACATATCATTGTATATTGTATACTAGTGTACATTTTTTTATAATTTTGGAATTGATAAACGATTATTATTTTTAAGACTTACGATTATTAATTTATTTCAATACATATAAAACGCTTTTTCTTCAATCATATAATTAGGTAGGTACCTACTTACCTATGTTATCTTAGTACGACCACATATTATGTATTTTTTCCAATAGCTATAATGGCTGTCATATTATTTCTAATTACCGTTTGATAGTCAAAGTATGTTGGTGTAAAATGCAAAACGGGCTGGCCTCATTCGCGCGACCGCTTGCTCGGGCGGGCGGGCATACGGCATCGTCTCAGCGGTCTCAGCCTGATTGTTGATACTCATAATGGCAATTTATATCGATTGTAGATTCAAATGCACATTGAAATAATAGTAGACAATTTTATCGGAAGCCATTTGAAAGTTTTTCTTAAAATTTTCCAGATAAAATAATAGAAACTTATTTTAACGTCAAATTACTAGGTATAAAATGTAGTCGTACCGAATACATGTTAATTTGTTGCGGAATCCGAGAGCAATAACCGACGGCACTGCTAGCGGTATTCGGCGGTTTCTTCGACTCTAATATTCAACAAAAACAACCAACCAAAGTTTATGTGTGTTTGTGTGCATGCACAAACAAGAAAATCTTTATATGTATGTTTGGTTAGAGTGTATTTCGACATATTAAGCTTAATGTGCAGATTAGTCACGCCTCAGCCTTTAAAAGAAACGAACCCGCATTTCTTAAATATTAAAATACACAAAATTACAAACTTATCTTAAACACATCTTCACAATAATGTATGAAATAGTAATTCTTTTATTTATCATAATTAATTGCTTTCAGTTAATAAAAACATTTATTCAATTACGAAAACTATACATCTCCTTATTTACATATGTTTTATCAAATATCTCTTTTATTTTACAAAATTTTTTAGAATAAATTTTATATATTGTTACACAACAATGTTTTCTTATGTTTGTGACTTCACAGCAATTGTAAAATTACAAAAAATATATAATTAATTGTATATTATCTTCGATAATAGATTTCATTGGGGCATTTATTCTTTTCAGTTTTCTATACATATAATCTCATTGTGTAATTCGCAATCTAGGGTCATTACTAAATCCTTTATGAAACTGTCAAACCTTTGTTTTTGGCCATTCTCGGCGCTAGTCGCTTTTTGTTCAGATTTGCTTAAAATAAGTCATTGTTCAGTAAAAGCTATAACTTTATTAGTATAATATTGCTCTATAATAGTATGACAGTTATATTATCTCCGGGGGAGAAAGCCCTCTTTGTTTCAAATTAGCACTTTATCGAAAAAAAAATGATTTCAATTGAGATTTTCATACAAAAATGCTATCCAATATTACTCTCCTGGTTGATTTTCCTTTCACAATTACAAAAAAATCAAAAAAGGATTTGCCAAATATGTGCAGCCGTTTTAAAGTGATGCGTTTAAATACATTTCCACGATTGATTTTAAATTACATAATATTCGACAGACGTTATCTTTTCAATTTTTCTTCTCATAAGAACCTTCATTATTTGACGAGAGGTCCAGCCGTCCTCGGTTTCATTGCACTTAGAAACACATTAAGCCATTCATAATTTACATAAATGGGTGAAAAAAGAAAAACAAACTAATGTTTTATAGAATTTCTACTACCACGAGCATTAAAAAATGGCTAATGATTGACTGTTTATATTTCAGGGCCAAAGGTCACGCGTTGTTCAGTCGCAAGGACAAACACTTTCTGCGCAGGAGTGCGTCGCGGTCGGGTGCGCACCAACCTTCCGCCTAGCGCCTCGCCCGCCGCACGCGAGGGGTCAAGGCGTCTCGTTGCCCATTTTGATTTAATTTAACCACCAAAAGATCTATTAGTAATTACGTCTTAATTAGCGATTGAGATAAATCGTAATTGGAATTCGTCAATGTTGTATGAAATGTTGTATTTCAGAAGATTATACACATAACATTAACCAGATAACTATTACTAGGTTATATCCTGAGTTTATATCATAGACATGGCATTATGAGTTAATCCTTTTTAAATTTAATATACTTATTTAATTTTTAATATTCATGGATAAAGTAGTAGGTATTTATAAATATTTCAAAAACCTTAATCCGCAATACATTATTACACTGTTTTCTGTAGACTTATCCACAAACAAACACTAACTAAAAGACACTACTATCGTCTTTAATCTTATACAATAATATTTCTTCAAATCATACAAGAAATTAAATGCATTCGTTTGAAAATTAAGCTCCTATTGCATTAAAGCGAGTTTAATTAAATGAAATAAATATTGGTTATAAGTATTTTATAACGATTACCGAAATTGTGCTAAATAATTGCACAATTAGCCTCCAAAGTACAAGTAAAAGTATCATAAGATCCGGTTTCTTTGGAAAAAATATTAACGTTCTTTTTGTGGTTGATATATCCTGAAATTATTTCTCGGTACCGGAAAACTTTGGCTAGTCTCGTGATAAAAACCACACATACCTCGTGAATTTATTTAAATAGTGTAACATTTGATAGTTCGACTGACTATTTTTCTTCCCAACATTGGGAAATAACATGGAAAAAGAAGCTATTTTAACATTAAAAAGAAGATATTCATTTATTATCTTGAAGAAGTCATGTTTTCGTCGTAATTCATATTAATCTTATAGTTTGTTCAGAAAATCACACCATACCAAAACCAATTGTGTACCTATGTTTTCAAGTAACTACTCGTATGTACTATACAATTGTAAAACTAACGGTTCATAAATATACCTACTAGAAGATAAATATTTTCAGAACATAAAATACGTAAGTAAATGTGTTTAGTTTAATATATTTGTTTTGTTTAATATATTTGTCTTCTCTTCATTATTTCGCATGCCAAATAGTAGTTAAATTTCAACCTTGACAGGAAAATATAAGAATTATAATAATAACGTTTTTAAAGTCAATAAGGACAAGATTCGCCTGCAAAATAGTTGCTTTTCACGACTTTCCTAGATTTTCATTTTTTTTTTATTTGCTGACAAGGTTGAAATTTAAATAACATTTAAAAATAATAAAAGCGTAACGGAAAATACTTGTTATAAACAAAAGCCATATGCCAACAAAATTGTTGGGCCAAATACGGACAGCGACGCCTAGCCTGACTGATACATATTTGGGCAGGGATATTTAATATTGTCATAGTCATGAAAAAAATCAAGGTCACAAATCGTTGTTGAACTGTGGCGCTTGTTTAAATAAGCACATGGAAATAATTTAAGTTTAGTATTAAAAAATAAATTGTATTTTTTTTTTGCTAGGGTTGTATCTATCTCTATTATCTTTGTTGATACACTAAACAAATACAGAAATGACAAGTAAAAGCACTACACGTAGGTAAAAATATGTGTATAAATAATAGCTGTTCCTTGCACTTTCACTCACGTTCTCAGGAATAAATTTGCATAACTATCGGTAATAATTTGTAGCCTGTAGGTTCTTAGTAGTGAATGAAATTCTGAGTAGGAATAAAACTATTTTTTCTATTGAAGATTACGTTACGCTACCAGAGTCTTGAAGTTGATCGGTTTCACTCGCGTTTCTTAGGAAATAATTTTTTTCCGAGGATAAAAAATACCCAGTATGTTACTCTACAATAAGATCTATACATCATATGTGCCAAATTACATCCGAATCCGTTACACCGGGGTTGAGTAACCAACATACATATTTTCACATACAATATTGAATTGTCAGATGAGTAATGTCAAAGTGTTAAAACTGATAATTGAATTTTTTTATTGCCTTTAGTCATTGCTAGATTATGAGGTTCTACTCTGGTGTTAGTTTAAGAATATACGCTATTATAGTAAGAATAGTTATTGCATAGTCTGATAGCTGAGTGTGGTGCGAAGCATTCAGGTTGCGTAATGTGACAGATCACGGCTGGCTGTGCTGTGCCTCGCCGCCACATCGTTGTTTGGAGACCCAGTCGCAGCTCCTTAGGTTAGTTATTTATTTACATATGATGGCGACGGAAAATGTGATCTTATTTTTTCACGACAGTAGATGAATGAATTCAAGGAAATGTTTCCCGAAGTATTTATGTTGCAACTTCGGACGAAAACGAACTCTCCTCCTTAAACTACTTCGATATTATCTTTATCGTACCTATATTGTTGCGAGAGAATCCTTGTAACATTGCTGATCCTTTGTCTAATTCCTTACTCAAGGCGACACTGAGTCATAATGAAAAGATCGAGACGATAAAATGAATCAAATTTTATTTGCTACAAACATGTTTGACATAAGTAGGTACTTACTACATAAATGTTTTCATGTCCGTTGATACTAAAACCATTTTAATAGTGACTGATAAATATAGAGCCGGATATAAGATTTTAAATAATAAATAGCTACTGTGGGCACTGTTTAAATCCGGTATTGCTCGACTAATAGGTAGGTACCTACTTTAGACTTTTTTTAGCGTCAACTTCTAAGTGAGTCACGTTAATTTAAGAGATAGGGATTTTCCCACAAATAGCACAGTTACTCTCTAATATATTGATTATGGAAAGGCTGATGTTATTTTTTTTTTTACAGAATGCTAGTTGTGTTTCATTAAAAACCCAGATAATTAATTATTTCAGATGTAATTAGATCCGTGCTACTAAAATTACAAAGTATCAAATAAATTTGGCCTGCAATTAATTATTTTTCTGCCATAAAGACTAACTGTATGTTGCAACTTACTGTTACATTTAGTGTTTAATGTTTGAATGTTACAATAAACTTATATGGCATAAATAAAAATATACATGTAAAGATACTTAATATTTTTAGGTATGTTTAAGCAAATGGAGAATTTTCGTATAACATGTACAAATCCAGACGATAATAGGAACAGATTTTTATTTAATTTCAAGAGGCAAAATGAGGAAATATTAAGGAATTTAATGACATACCTACAAAAAATTTGCAGAATTAATAAATTACTTCCATTCATCAATCCTTAGTTACTCTTAATTGTAGGTACACCAAAAAATAGTTAGTAATAATTTAATAGAAGTACCGAACACTATTTGCTATGCAAAAAACAATATCACTAGTGATTTTACAAAAACAGATTTGAAACATTGCATTGCCCCTCTGCCCTCGCCAATTGCATTTTATAACCATTTGTTTTAGTCCATATAAAAGAGTTCAACGCGAGACGTGTTATTACGTTGTTACTTATACGAAATTCAAAGTTACTTAGAACTTCACACCGGTCCAGAAATCAAACCTAAACTGAAAATAATCTGCAAGAAGCTACTAGCGAAAGTAATTTGCCTATTTATATTTTAAATAATGTCCAAACAAGGTAACTTAAAATTAGCTAATTCAGCGTTTACAAATACACTTTTGAATAAATATTTTATTTTTCATAACAGAACTTCTACAATTTACCGACAGTTTCAAAAAAATACTGTTCTATTTGCAGATGTGTAATTGAAAGTTTGATCTTCGTGCTAGGTCAAAATAGTCATTATTCCAAAACGTGTAGGTAAAAAGCTCCAATAAATCTACATAGTAGGTACAGTTTAGATAAACTAGTTTCAGACTAAAAAAATAGCCTACTTACTGTACATGAAATAGATTTTTGGTCGAAACTAATCATACTAATGGTCTCTATCAATTTAAATTTATTAATGGGAATGTTTTAGTGGTTGTTTGTACGGATGTTTTTTAGGTAGGTACTCAATCACGTCATTAATAATGGCTGATCGGAGTGGGATGAAGCATGGCACATTGATATCCCAGGTTAGATCCTTTTGGTGACACTAATAAAGGCTTAAAGGGGAACTATAACAATAAAGATAAAGAGTACACCGACATCATTCTAATAATAATAGACAATCGAGGTAGATTATGTAGTTATTTTCCTCACAAAAGCTTCATATTTTCTATCAGAAACTTATAAGGGTAGACTACACATGGTAAATGTACCTATACTTCTTATAAGGCAATCTACACAGTAGGAAAGTAATTGCCACGCTGCCCACTCATTCTTACTGGCTCTCTCATAAAATAATGTTCCTTGTGTATGTAAATATATGTAGGTATAACATTTTACTTTCGGTTATTATATAGTTTCCATGCACGCAACGTAATATTAAATTGATAAAGCAACATTGATATTCATTAGTAATTTCAAGTTACAAGACGCAACTAACAAAGCTTAGTCGAGAGACTCTACATCTTCGTCATCAATTAGCAACTTCCAAGTAAATACATAATAAATAAAAGCTATGTAATGTTAAGGTACAACTCACCTTCACTGTCGAAGAATCGATCCAATAAACAATCAGAAATCGGATTAACACTTCAAAGAAAAAAGCACGAGTTGTAGCACTTCGTCTCAAAGTTTGAGAACAAGACAAGTGATAAATAAGTTCATATACACCCTTGCAGCGCGATGGGGCACAGAGGGTTCAGCAGTCCTTAGAGAGGTGGTGCAGTCCAAGGTAGTGGACGCAGGCTGCGGCGGAGAAGTTCTAGTGCCGGCGGCGCGCGGGTGGCGGTCCAGCGTCCGGCCGCACAACGCGCCTCGCAACGGTAAACTGGCAGCCAGCCAGCACCGTCACAGCCTCTCCCTCGCTTGTATGAGTGCCTCAACCTCCCTCCCGAACAAATAGTACCGTACACTGTGCTCGTGTATTGGTAACATTTATTAAACTTTTGTTAGTGTTGTCTCACGAATGCGCCTGTATGTTGCCACTCCGGCACGGCATCGGCACACAGCCACGAGACGTGCCTTGCGCCCCGCACCGCAGCCGTGTGGGTGTTGGAGTAGGTAAAGTAACTACCTATGCGTGCTTTGATCTTACGATTCGGTATGCACGGCCGCGCGGCCGCACGTAGTACCGTGGCTATACTTTACTTCTATAATAATATCTAGCCAATAATTTTAGTTTGGGTTTGTGCAACAACCGACACACGTCTCGTGTTGAGCACGCTATCTAGGCTAGCAACCGGTATCCAGTACCTACACATAAGTATCTTCACTTCGATAATAGTTAATTTTACAATTAAAATCTCGACCACCACACAATGAAGACTTAGAGAACTGATTTTAGTTAGGTATTTTAATTAATGTCGCATGCCGAAAAAATAATTTAGAGATTCGTATGTTTTTAACAATTTTAAGTTTAGCATATATCTGGAAACATTGGGCGACATAGCTATTTTAGTACTCTAGTAATCTAAATAATCTAATAGGTACTCAATAAGACTTTAGCTATGCTAAACTAATTTGTTGGTAATTGTATGAAAATATTTTAGTGATGGTTTAGACGTACCTACCGAAATCACCTGTATATGTCACCGTATGATTGCGCACACCGCTAGTTTACAATCCATCTCGCGATATTGTGTACTGTACAGTCCACAATGCATTGACAGTCTGCAAACCCGCGAGATAGATCACAAAACAACGGCGCTCACAATCATACGGTTTCATATATAAGGCTAAAGTGGCCATTTTACAGAGTTACCTATAGGCTTAGCAATAGCTATAATTCTGAAAAGTTAAACTCAAGTTAAAAGGAAATCTATCACGGCTCATGATGGTCTTACAGTACGTTTCCATTAGGTACATTCAAAAATATACACCTACGTTTACAATATATTGATGAGGGGTACAGATCAAGTCTTCTAACAATGTTAGTCAGCCTTTACATATCCACTACATTGATATGTTAACCCGACTAATGTGTCTGCCCTAGGAGGCATCCTTGTCTATTACAAAAGGTCCTTGTACTGCTCCCCCAAGGCTAATATAAATAAAATAAACCAACCTATAATAATCAGCATATATATTATATCCATATATAGCATATATACAGAAGACCGAGGAGTATAACCAGCCATTATACTTAGCGTTTGTGGACTATGAGAAAGCCTTTGATTCGATAGAAACCTGGGCCGTGCTGAGGTCTCTTCAAAGGTGCCAAATCGACTATCGGTATATCGAGGTGCTAAAGCATTTGTATGAGATCGCCACCATATCGGTCCGTCTCCAGGACCGGACCTCGAAACCTATCCAATTGCAGCGAAGCGTGAGACAGGGAGACGTGATATCTCCGAAACTGTTCGCTTGGAAGACGTCTTCAAGCTTCTGGACTGGAACGGATTTGGCATCAATGTCAATGGCGAGTAGGTACATCACTCACCTTCGATTTTCCGATGATATAGTAGTCATGGCTGAGACCTTGGAAGACCTCAGTACAATGCTCGATGACCTCAGCAGAGTCTCTCAACGTGGGTCTTAAAATGAACATGGATAAGACGAAAATCATGTCGAACGTCTATGTTGCACCCACTCGAGTAAAGTTTGGAGACTCTGCACTCGAAGTAGTAGACAACTATATTTACCTAGGACAGACCATCCAACTAGGTAGGTCCAACTTCGAGAAAGAGGTCAATCGTCGAATCTAACTCGGCTGGGCAGCGTTCGGAAAACTACGTAATATCTTCTCGTCCCAAATACCGCAGTGTCTCAAGTCGAAAGTGTTTGTTGACCAGTGTTTGTTGCTAGTGATGACTTACGGAGCAGAGACGTGGTCGCTTACGATAGGCCTTATAAGAAGGCTCAAGGTCACCCAAAGAGCAATGGAGAGGGCTATGCTCGGAGTTTCCCTGCGAGATCGGATCAGAAATGACAGTGGCAGTGGCACATCGCTCGTAGAACCGACGGCCGCTGGGGCAGAAAGGTTCTCGAGTGGCGACTACGAACCGGAAGACGCAGCGTAGGTAGGCCCCCCACTAGGTGGAACGACGATCTTGTTAGGGTCGCGGGTAACCGCTGGATGCGGGTAGCGCAAGACCGGCCATCGTGGAGATCCTTGGGGGAGGCCTTTGTCCAGCAGTGGACGTCTTTGGCCCAAGTAAATGGAATCTATAAACCCGGCAAAACCAGGTCCGAGCCCTGCAGTTACCGCCCTATAACTCTAGGGCAAGATGTACCTATGAGAGACTGATCTATATACGCCTCAAAGCATATGCCGACGCCAATAATCTCATCCCTGACGAACAATTTGACTTTCGAGCCAAACATTCTTGTGTTCAAAAAGTCCATCGTATTGTTGAACACATATCTTCCCATAGCTTTATGTATAAACTACAAACTCGTATCAAATTGCGTTATTCCAATTTTACACAGAGTAAGATATTATTTTTAAGGGCGGCAAGCCCTTTTCCAGTGTAGGCAGCGTAAGGAAAGAAGTCTGTGGGAAAAAGTTTCATCGTCGTGGCCATCTGTCTGTCTACCGTAGTAAAAAATTCTTCATTTGCTGAATATAGTGGCCATAGAAAGCTAATAAGTTATAAACGCGCCGTAAGATGGCACTAGCATCGTTAACAATGTTCTCTTTTCACGGTATCGTTTATAAAGCTTTATTTGAACAAAATAACGTTTTTAATAATCATATTATTTAAATAAAGTTTTTATGCATTAATATAATAAGCAGAGATAACGCTATTGCTAATAAACAAAGCAAATAATACAATTTATATTTAATTTTATTTTAATCTGTGAAGCTATTTTTATCTGGCAATCCCGCCGGGTGTGTTGTGTCTCGACGTATGAATTGTGTATCTGTAAATTACTTATTTTTAAGTGTAAACAATGATTTTTTCTAATAACATATAGTTTATTGTTAATTATTAAAAAATCTCATTGCCAATGACATATAGTTTAGGAGTTTTATACGTTTTTACATTGATGTGAGGTTCCCGTGCTTTGTCTTCGTGTGTGACAATATACTCAAAATGGCGCATCAACTAGCACCGTCTGTAAATTGTTCATTAGACGACATTGACCTCAGCGCTCTAAAGGTAAACTTTTCAAGTAAACTATTTATATTGTTAACAAATTCTATTCTACCTGAACAAAGATGTACCCTTTAACTCACAAAAGAAATTGGGCAAAGGGCAATGATCTCACAGGGCGTGAATCATAACTTGAGCAGACTCTCTTTGATTTGTTTATTAGGCTCTATTTATCATAGATTTTTTTATGTTTTATTCCAGGATCCAGCTGGGATATTTGAACTCATTGAAGTAGTCGGTAATGGGACCTATGGCCAAGTGTACAAGGTATTTATATTATCCTTTTCAAATTCTAGTTTTAATAATAATATATCTTAGGTCCATTTAAACCAATTTAATTAATTAACATAAATAAGTAGTAACTAAGGCTGGTACTAAGTATCATAGTAGTGCCAATGTGTTCCTATAATTATGATGATAATTATTATTATAAGTCTTATGTTCTGTTGGTTACAGCCTTTTGCAGTTTTCAATTTTCAAGTCATTTTGTTTGGTTGAAGTTACCTCTTGTGGCCTCAATGGTACAACCTTAGCCTAATGCATAGAAAGACAGCCTAAATTTTATCCCAAGAATGAGTTTGAAATGAGAGAGTGGAAACTAGTTCCTAAAAATTAAAGTTAATAGGCATCAATGAAAGCATAACAATTAAAGAGTAGAGGCTATTAAGTCTTCAATGACATTTATATGTCATTGAACTTAATTTGTGAACAACTGTGTGCATTCCTGATTGTTAGGTGGAGCAAAATTTACCATCATAAAAATGTTTCGAGTATTTTGCCTTTTTTAAATAATAATAATAACTTTTTTGAATTAAAAACAAAAATGTAGCTGAAATCTACAGAACACATTATAACATTTTATATGTATACAGGTATACATATAAAATGTTATAATGTGTTCAGATAAGATTGGAGAATATGCTCAGAAGGCTTAAATGCATATAAAATTATATACATGTATATATATGTACTTATAATATCTTAGTTATAATAAATAAATAAATAAATATCCTCAGACATTCTTCACACACGGTTATCTGATCCCAAACTAAGCAGAGCTTGTACTATGGAAACCAGATAACTGATATACTACATAAACAACATACTTTTTTTTTGTAAATACATACTTATATAGATAATTACACCCAGACTCAGGACAAACAGACATGTTCATGCACACAAATGTTTGTCCTGGATGGGAATCGAACCCATGACCAGCGGCGAGATAGGTGGTGTCTTAACCAACTGCGCCAACTGGCTAGTTTTATAATCCATGAGAATTTAATGTAGATGTTTTATTGCCCTTTTTTTAATCATGATGTAAAAAACACATAATTTAGAAAATATCACATATTTAAAAATGAGATGACATAGTATATTAATCCTTGAATTTTTTTTTTTTTACCAACAATACCTCATTTGTCAAATTATGATAAGTATGTAGTTTAGAAGCTTCTT
Source organism: Tethea ocularis (assembly GCA_963555595.1). NCBI lineage: Eukaryota > Metazoa > Arthropoda > Insecta > Lepidoptera > Drepanidae > Tethea > Tethea ocularis. The sequence goes on along the minus strand of OY741960.1, from coordinate 7,367,261 downwards.
CACACATGGTTATTTGATCTGAAACTAAGCAGAGCTTTTACTATGGAAACCAGATAACTGATATACTACATTTTTTGTAAATACATACTTATAGAGATAATTACACCCAGACTCAGGACAAACAAACATATAAATGGATTCTTAAATCTTACTATCTTAGCAACATTTTAGTTTCTTTTAATTTTACTGTAGTATCTTACTACTACTTTACTAATACTTTTATCAAGTATGCAGAAGTTTGTTATATATTTTTTTTTTCAATATTTATTACATCTTTAGGAATGCATTTAGTCTCAAAATGTGAAAGTTCACTTTCACTTAACAGTAATTCTGAAAAATGTTAAATCAATGACAACACAGCTTTATCTTGATGTACTTTTGCCATATGCATGGTTTGGTGCTGCCAGTAGTAGTAGTATTTATTTTATTGTTTGAGTTTTCAAAATACTACTCATAATATTTTAGCTTTTACATTCTAAGATCATGTAAATTAACCCTACTAAATGTGAAAGTTTGTACTTATCTGCATTAAGTAATAAAAAAACGTTTCACAAAAAAAAAAGAAGCAGTACCATGATATTTTCCATGGAACATGAACTACACTTTTGCTGACTTCAAAACAATGTCAGGTTGATTAGAATTCCTACATGGTTATTTTATGCTTTTTAGTGTTTTGAAGTTGTTTCTATTTCTTTTGTTAAAAGTTTTTTTATTTTTCCATTTTTAGTTTCTTATGTTTTATCACTGACCTAGTATAAGCTATCGTTGTACCTTCCATCATCACATCAAACGATATAAATATTTTAGCTGGGTGCTCTATGAGGAAACAAAAAAAAATATTCAACTTTATCCCACTTAGAGCACCTACGGAAATATTTACTGGGGCAATGTATAACTTGACATATTGATAAAAAAAATATCCGTAATAATTTACAGAATGTTATTATTAGGTACATAGCGATATAATAGTTTGTTTTTCTTGTTTATTAACAATAATAACTAATATCACTCTACAACTACGATTTAGGCTCAAACGTAGTTAGTAATTTAGCTAAACATAGATCCCTACATCAAATGTTTTTTTTTTTACTGGTTTCATCTTTGATTACCTTTTGTGACTCAAATAAAATCAGAGTATAGGTTTTTTTTATTTCAGTATATTATTACATAATTATTTATACATATATTGGCAGTAGTTTATAGTGTAAATTAAAACATTAATTTTTCATCAATATGTTTTTATACTCCTCACCACTAGAAGTTACTACACCATAGGTGCTCTAAGTGCAATAAAATCGAATTAAATTTTTATTTCCTTATAGAGTACCGACCTAAAATATTGATGGGTGCTCTAAAAGGAATATCTTTGGTGCTCTTAGCGTCGGTGCTCTAAAAATGGATGCGCTAAGTGGAATACCTCACTATACTTACTTAAATATTTGTTTTCTTTGTATTTAAATCCTCTAGCATTTTGTATACTAGGTGTCTCACGCATTTTCATCTGCATTCTCTTGATAAAATGTTGTGTATCATAGTCATGTCAAATTTCATTGCAATTGATTCCGAGGTTTATTTATGAAAAGATGACAAACAGATGATTATACGTAGTTACTATAGTATTTTTAATATAAGTTTAATTAATGTTGTTTACAGGGTCGTCACACCAAAACAGGGCAACTTGCCGCCATCAAAGTTATGGATGTCACCCAGGATGAAGAGGAAGAAATAAAGCTTGAGATCAATGTGCTTAAAAAGTACTCAAACCACCGTAACATTGCCACTTACTATGGAGCCTTTATCAAAAAGAGCCCTCCGGGCAAAGATGACCAGTTATGGTTGGTTATGGAGTACTGTGGTGCTGGTAAGAACTACTTCATTTTCATCATAAAAAATAATGAGTCAGTATCAATTGGGGCAGTGTCTCACAAAGTAGAACTTCTTTTTTTTTAGGATCTGTTACTGACTTGGTGAAGTCCACAAAAGGGCAATCGCTAAAAGAGGAATGGATATCATACATTTGCAGAGAAATTTTACGAGGTCTCAGCTACTTGCATTCAAACAAAGTTATTCATCGGGATATTAAAGGACAGAATGTGCTGCTTACTGACAATGCTGAAGTAAAATTAGGTATGGAATTTGTTTTTATGAATGTATTGACTTTATTGACAGTATTGACACAAATATTTTATTTCTAGTTGATTTTGGAGTGTCTGCACAACTCGATAGGACTATAGGTAGAAGAAACACTTTCATTGGTACACCATACTGGATGGCCCCAGAAGTAATTGCTTGTGACGAGAACCCCGATGCTACCTACGACAATCGCTCTGACCTCTGGTCCCTTGGTATCACTGCTCTTGAGATGGCTGAGAGTCAACCACCTCTCTGTGATCTTCATCCTATGAGAGCACTGTTCCTTATTCCAAGGTAATTCATTCATCCAAATTTAAAAAGTCTACTTGATGTTTCTGGATTAATATCATATACAAATCTAACGAGCCCAAATACGATGCGGTTATATGTTTAGTTGAGTTCTGAATGTCACCTTTCGACTGTCTTTATCATCAATTGGTACATAGGTATGCATACAGTATTACAAATTTATGAACCGGAAAGACTGGCATACATACAGCAAGTTAAACAAAGGTTGTAATAAAAACAAATGATAATCACTCAAAATATTTACCCAGAGAGTTTTAAATTTCAAATAGGTATATCAAATCGCTATAATTTGGATTACAATTGGCCATTCCAGACTCTCAATATGTGACGTATGTGAAAAAATTGCGTGTAAATGCCCTAAACCTGTATTGTATAATTTCAGAAATCCGCCGCCTCGTTTAAAGTCAAAGAAATGGGCTAAAAAGTTCCATAGTTTCATTGAAACAGTACTTGTGAAAGACTACCATCAAAGACCTTACACTGAGCAACTTTTGAAACATTCATTTATACGGTAAATTATCTGTCGTGATTTTCTGCATAAATTTAATGTTGTGTTTTTTTTGTGGAATATTAATTTATCGTTGTACAGAGATCAACCAACGGAGAGGCAAGTGAGAATACAACTAAAGGATCACATAGACCGGTGTAAGAAGAGAAAGCAGGATAACTCGGTGCGGGAAGATTACAAATACTCAGGCTCGGAAGGCGAGGAAGAGGAGAACGCAGTCGCCGGGGAGCCCTCCTCCATAGTGCACAATGCGGCCGCGCACCAGGGCGGAGACACGCTGCGCAGGAACTTCCAACAGATACAAGAAGGCCCCAGGTTTCATTCATTTTTAATAGCTTACCTTCTCTGCCTATTAACTGTGTTCGCTTTCTTTTAACGTGATAATTTCTCAAACGAATCAGACCCGCCGAAGCACCTCAACCTCAACCACCACCTAAACGCAACAGCAAACGCGAGGAGCGTGAAGAAATTCCAGGTAAATTGACTTAACTTTCCAAAACGATGTGATATTTTGATTAACCCAACTGTGACGTTATTTTTGTTGTTTTTGGTACTCTAGAGCCTGGCCCACCAGCGAGGCCATCCATTCCACAAAGACTGATTGTTGTGCCAGATCCACAAGCACAACAGCCTAATAGATATAGGTAAATATTTATTTCTAACTGTTAAAAAATAGCCTAAAACACCCAGGGATAATATAGTTTCCTATTAATTAGTGATAGAGCAACAGATCAGTGGTTCCGGAATTTATCAAAAAGGGTCACAAACAAAATAACACATAATTTATCACCTCTCAATATTTCTTATGACTATCAGTTTAGCCTCTCTCTGATGTGGTGACAATGTGTAATTAATGCATCACGCCTTCTCTTTTACATATTTAAATTTTACACGGGTTAATAAACTGTAATTTTACAAATAACCTTTTAATTCTTTACGTCCACTTTTACAGTTATGTGAATAACAAAACTACTATGGCGCGGTTGGTTACAATATCACGCCGCAGGTCGTGGGTTCGATTCCCATCCAGAACAAATGTGTGCATGAACATGTCTAGTGTGCCCTGAGTCTGGGTGTAATTATCTTATGGGTATGTATTTGTATGCCACGGTGGCCGGTCCTTTGTCCAGCAGTGGACGTCTTTCGGCTGACATGATGATGTATTTACAAAAAAAGTTGTATATGTCAGACTGGTTTCCATAGTATAAGGTCTGCTTAGTTCAGAACCAGATAACCGTGTGTAAAGAATGACTCTGAATGATATTTATTTATTTATAATTTTTCATACGTTTTAAGCAAAGTTAAGTATGTAAAGTTAGATACATATGTTTGAAATGCAATGTATTAAACGTATGAGTGGTGGTAGGCCTCTGCCGCCCACGCCGAAGTCTTCGGGCTCGTCAAACAGTTCGGGTTCCAACAACGGCACGCCGCCCGCCAGCGGACCGCAGCCACCGCCGCCGCAGCGCGGATCGCATCACATGTTCAAACCTATGGTGAGGACTTCAATCCTTTCTACTCTAAATATGGATGTAGAGCCCAAAAATACTTTTCTGTAAACAGTAGCGAACATAAAGTTTAGTAAATAAAAACTAATACTGCCGGATCGACCATTGACTATCTGCATAATTCTTACCACAGCGTTTCGGCATTCCGTTCAAGAGACCAAAGCTTTACTTTGCTTTCACCTTTAATACTAACAATATGTAGGTATCTGACTGAACTAGGAAAATGATCCTTATAAATGCTCGTTTTCATATTTAGGACTACTAAAATCAACTCAGTTTACATTATTTGGAAAATTCTATAATGTTATCATTGAAACTAACTTCAATATTAAAGATTCTGACTATATTGGCGGCCTTACCTCTTATTGCAATTCATCTCGGCCTACACAGAGATTTTGTGTCAAAGGACGATAGAATGTGTAGAAGACGTGGCAGTAGATAGAAAAACAATTCTGTTTAGATAAAGTTAAAGTTCAGTATAAATGTTGATGGTAGGCCCCTTGGTTAGCTAGCACACAGGGTTTGGTTTCGATTCTCATCCAGGACAAAGTTTTGTATGCATGAATAGCTGTTTATTCCGAGTATGGGTGTAAATAGGTATTTACAAAAAAAATATGTAGTATATCAGCTATCTGGTTCCCATATAGCACGAATTCTACTCTGCTTTGGGGTCAGATTTCCATATTTCCAGGGCTTCCATTTGTATCATCTTGTAATTTTACATGTTACACACTGTGTAATACACAGCTGTAGTCTCAACGCCTTAGTATATTGCATTGTCGCGTACCAATATGGAACCCATATCAGCTCGTAATTACCTATATTGCCTCCTAATGCAGTATCGTGTCGTATTTTATGTGCACTTTTATTTTATTAGCTTTTGTTTTTATTTTCATGTCACGCTGTTAACTTTCTTTGTACATCCGATTTACACTTCAACTGCAGCTTCCACCGCGAAGGCCAGAGGTGGGTTGTGTTTTATTATTTGGTCATTGTTATTTATTTATGTATTTTTCCTATTTCTATATACTTACTTATTTATTTACTACAATATATCATATTGTATCTAAAATTTCAGGATTTGGATAAGTTAGCTGCACAACTCAACGAACTTGGTGTGGTTTCTGGAAATGAACCTCCAAATCGTCCTCCGCGAGCGCCCACTAATGGACAAGGTTTGTAACATTTTCAATAGTAGTAGTATGTAGTACCTACATAGAAAAAAGGGAAGAAGTTCTACGTTCGATGCGTATGTTTTTAACCGACATCAAAAAAAGGAGAAGATTATCAATTCGATATGCTTGTTCGCGCATAATGTTTTTGTTTATGAACCGATTTTAATAATTATTTTCGCGTTGGGTTCAGTATAGTTCCAAGGTGGTCTCATTTCAATTTTATTGTCTTTGAAGGTTACATTCTTTTTGTTAAAATTTTATCATATATATCAGATGTTATTCATATACATCGTTCATAAAGGTCCTCCAGTGGAAAGGAACGCTCCGGAACCAACTTTCGACGACAGCGACAGCGACTCTGACGCTGAAGAAAGTGGCGGCCGCGTTCGCAACGATGGCACATTGCTGGCTAGCGATCCGCCTAAACCACTGTAAGTGCTAGGATATTACACTATTGATTTGAACTTAAAACTAAAAGATATCTTCGATCAATATTGGTAGAGATTCAGGCTTCAATTCAGCGACACTACCGAAAACATCATTTATAAATATTGAAAACTTACTAATCAATTATATCTTATTTATTTATTTTTATTTGCATTTTCTCGTCCGTTTTTGTTGTGATATTTGGTTTGTTCCCCCCGTTATGTTTGTGTTGGCTTGTTAGTCCCGAGTTCTGCTACAGGCCAGGTCTGAGCGCGGTGTCGGAGGACGGCGCTGGCGGGGGCGGGGGCGGGGGCGCGGGTGGGGTTGGGGGTGCGGGCGGGGCGGGGGCGGGCGGCGCGGCGGTCCCCGGCGGCGGGGCGCCCACTCGCCCGCTGCCGCCGACGCCGGACGACGACGATGCACACACAGACCGCACTCTCGTCATGAAGCGGGTAAGCTCATAACACATCATACTCACCACAAATGCTGTTTTGTGCTAACAACGTTTAGTTACCCATTGATTACGTCACACCTAATTATATCCATTGAAACACCAGGCTTACAGTCCTACGTTTATCATGGCGATAGGGCTTCGCCTACGCGTATTCGGTCATTAGATTTTTCACGCCAAAGTAAGATCAGTGAGCATTATTATAGCTTGTGACATATTATATTTCGACATATTTCTTATGATTTAACGTGACTTTTTGTATCGGACATGTTTGCAAAACGACAGAAAGAGATCGCCGGGAATGATAAAAAGCAGTCCGAAGTCGACGAGGCGGTATTGTTGAAGGACTGGGACTTTGCTAGATTTTTCCCGTCGAAGACTGCGGCCGATAAAGAGGAGAAGAGAGATCTGACGAAGGACGCCGAACAGAAGCGAGCGCAGTTACAGCGACAGTCACGAATTGAAATGGAAGATGCTTGGTCTAAATACAAAGCTGTAGCCACTCCCCCTTCGCGCCACAAACAAATATTTCATAAACCCGGTGAAAAACCGGCATCCGATTTGTTGAAGTATAAGAAGGAACAGGATTCGGAAGTTAGCTCTCCCAATCGTTTCTTTAGAGGATTCCGAAGGGAAAACTCAGACCTATTTCCACTACCAAGCACGCGTCACTCGGCTATATACTTTCCAAAACATGAAAATCAAGCAGGACCTACCAAACAAATGCGATCTAGCGGTATCTTTAATAATCCTCGAAAACAAGTTATAAAACCGCCAATATCTGGAGAACCTATTCTGACTGATTTTATAAAAATGAACGATAGTCTGAAAATGTCCGCACAAGGGGAAGTGAAGAAAAGTGATAAGAGGGTTTCTGAAAAAAAAACGACAGCAACAAATCCTATAGACGCTTTGAAGACCGTTGCAGCACTGATAAGACAAGATAGCGAGAACAACGGTCCGCCTAGTCGACAGAGTAGTATAAACAGTGATTCACCAGCCACTAGCATTTGCTTCGCAAGTGGTGCATCGTTCGAAACGGCCGGTACGCCTGATTTGACCGCGAACACACTCGAGAGCAAATCGGTCTTGGAAAATGTGGTCGAAACGAGCAATGTTGTAAAACCCCGCAGAGAAAAGACTGAATCTGACATAGTGTTTCGAAGAAATTCCCACTATAATCGACACGCAGAGATTTTGGCAAGTTGTGGGCAGGAAGCGGTACTCGCTCAGGATCAGGTAAATGCTCTCCTGCTCAGGATAGTTTGATTAATACTTACATTTTGGTATGAGGGTTCGATTTACTAACATTGTACAATGGATATGCTTTTATTAAAAGACTGGTGTTTTACTTGGTTTCGTAGCTACTGGTTTTGGTTTGTTTGTTAACAAGTTTAATATTTGACAAAATGGTTGATGGTTATTGTTTATAATAACACTACAGTAAGGCTTAATGGACGAATGCATACCTACTCATGAATGTATATAGCTCACACGTCTTACTTTTTGGCGTGATATATTTTAATCCAAAATATTATTATTAGAACTCTTCAATTGTTGCTGTAGTATCATGAAATCAAATAAACTATCGTTAAACTAATTAGAGAACTGGATATTAGAAAAGTAACATTAGAAATTAATAACAATAGTAATAGTGAACTCATTACTTCTCTTATCGCTTATTTTTGCTAACCCGTGCACTCATCGCAGCTTGTAAATAATAAAATTATACTAACTAATGACTACTCTATGTCTGTGTGCGAATACCGTCTTCCTGCCAAGAAAACAAAACCAACATAACGAATAAAGCGTGCCCTCGACACCAGAACATTAACAACTAGGAATGCCGCCTAACGAATCACAGAAGCTGAAAAGAGAATCATCAATTTTGTGAATGTGTTTTACCTTTGCATGTTTTGGCTGTTGTGTATGTATGTCGCGCTCTTGTTTGTCGAATTATTGTCATTCGTCTAATTATTAATGATGTACCATAATAACACATCGAATTAAATGGTACTTATTAAACACTCAAAGTAACATTATTTTATGTTCTAATTATTGAAAATTGACATTTTGATGTCTATTGTTGAGGTATTATGGATTCAATAGGAGATAAAACGCAACACATGCATATTAAAATACCTACCTTATTTAGGAATTCCAATGGTATCGTAAGTATTAATGTGGTAATATCATGACATTTTATAGCCATTTCAATATTAGAAGTATCTGTTAATCGCATGTGTTTGTCGCGCCCATAGTGGTGAATCATTGGCAGTTTATCTCCTTTTGGGTTGAAATTATCGAAAAAACCCCCTTCTTAGTCAAATTTACGTGGCATTATGTAAGCGTAAACAGCTATGAAGAATTCACCTGCTAGTTCCAGAATAGACAAATGATGATTGTATTTATGCGAATGTATCTGTATTACTTGTTTGTATGTAGGGTCGATCGAGTGCCGGCAACGACGGCAGTGGCGCTCGGACAAGCTCGGTGCTACCCGATCTTCTCAGCCAAGCTGGTCAACCGACCACACCACCACGTCACGACAAGTCAACCAGCGAAGAGGTGAGCTAATGCTAACATTTACTTATAGTAGCCTTACTACCATCGTTAACGGGATCATTATTGTAATGTGTTCAAGTTATATACACTAAACGTCAATAAACTATGCCACAGATTGCTTTCTGCTATATTATGGTGGCTCTACGACTTAATGATATATCCGAATAGTTTTGTCACGCCACATTCATATTTTTTTTGCATAATACTCATGGTGATTAAATATTTAATTTCCATTGTTTATTTACTTAGCATCTACACACCAAACAAGTACTCGAATACATAATCGTTTATTTATATAACTAATTGATATAACCAATATTATTATGTCAATACTGTAGATTGCTGTTATGTGTATGCGACTTCCAACATAGGTTCCTATCATTAATTATAAAATAGTAATTTGATGTTAAATAATTATAGGTATTAATTTTTTAGTCTCAAAAATCTGTAAAATCGTCATTACTAACCATAAGACTATATCATGGTTATACTTGGTATAAAACTTATGGCTTTCTTCATGATAATAATAAAAAAATGTTTAATTCTTTCTTTTTTTCAAAATCAAGGGGTTCCATTCCGAACATAATATTTTTTTGTCATTCCCTATACTTTAGGATTTGGCCAGCCATACCCAGTCAACAAAAAATCACCCAGTTTTCTCTTAATAAATTAAATAAATATAAAGTTAGGCTTACGGGACCCAACACAATATCAAAACAGGATGTATATACTATCCCAAATGGACATTTGATCTAAAATATTAATCGTCTCCTACAAACTTCGAGGACTCGGCCAAGGCAAGACTTAAATATAGGTTATAATTTTGTAGGATTGTTAGAATCACCTATCACCCTAGGGTTGAATTACTCATTAATACGAATCTTTACTGAATGAACCATTTCGGAAATTTGAGAGCAACTGCTAGTCATAGGGAACTATGATAACAAATATCATGAATGTAGCTGTGGCACGCCTTATTCAACCTAAACGCGAGGTAACTTGTTTCGTGCAGACTTATAATAAACATAAAATATTAAACTGATCCCTCAAAATAATATATGACTCGATAGGAAACTTGTTGGAAGATCCTGTAACAAATCATGTGTGGTGTCATGCTTTTTTGGTTTACCATATTAATGTGATAATGGTTGTCAATCATGCAAACGTCCACTGGAGCCACTCCGCCACCGGTTTGCAGACACCTGTTACCACTGCGTAAGTACGAATTGCTGCAAGAGGATATGCTTCTTAAAAATATTCTCATAGATTGTTGTTTGTTGAAAGTTATATCTGTAATTCACTTCTTCTTTATATTTATGCATTTTCTAGATATGCTTTCATAATGTACGGAAATGTTTCGTTGATCATCGAATGCAGATCGATAATTCCCAAGCTTTTAGGTAGCAAAATGATGCAGCTTTGTAACTGTAATTAAACGAGGCCTGGTGGGACTCCATGAGTGCATATATTTAGCAATAGCCTGATCCTAGTTGCCCATCCCTCATATATTAACCTCATATTTTATTGGACCGTATTAATTATATCTATATTCCAGATGCACTATTATGAAAATGTTCTACATATTATTACAAATGGCATCTAGTATCTCTTACCTTTAGTTGATTAATTTGAATAAAACCTTTTATCTTATTATCATCATTGTTATAATTTCGAATTGATTCCATTTTTGATAAAAAAAAACTACATTAACTAAAGAAACTTATTATATTTTTAGTTATTATCTTTGAATCATATTCACCTAAAACTATCAGTACATTGTTGCCTGCGTCACATCCATAAATCATTATCACGAGTTAAGATTCATAAATTCGTAGATTATAAAAATCAAGCTAATAACTTTCTAATTATACTTTTGAAATGACACTAATCGCTGGGAGATGGACTTACTTGACTAACCAATCACCTATTAATATACCTGTATAATGGTAAATGAAAAAGATAACATGCAGCAAAATAATTAAATTCACATGTTAAGTTTCCGTGCTACCTACTCGTTGGGTGGGGTATATTAAGTAATGTCGTTTTATTTTATCTTTTACAGTATAGGCATGCGATATCCGGTGGCGCGCCTCTGTCCCACCATCATCACCACCCGCCCTCGTCCTCGGTCCAGTCCACGCCGTCCAAGTCATTTGTATCGGGGGCAGCTTCGCCGCACCCGCTGCAGCACTCCCCGTCCAACTCGTCTGTGGGGTCCCAACATCAGTTCCTTCCCTTGCAACAGAAGCAGCGCTCGTTCCTCACGTTCGGGTTCGGCGCGGGGTCTACCGGCAGCGGAGGCGGCACCGCCGGCTCCGGGAGCAACGCGTCACGTCGCGAGAGTCACGTCAATGTCAACGTCACGCCCACCGGACATGACCTGTCATCCGATACTCCCGAGATACGGAAATACAAAAAGAGATTCAACTCCGAAATTCTGTGTGCTGCTTTATGGGGTAAGCTAATTTAATTACGAGAAGCCAGACACAACACATTGATGAGTCTCTTAGTTCTCCTAAGGTAAAGGATATAACACACAATTTTTTCTCAATTCCAGGTGTCAATTTACTGATAGGTACCGAAAATGGTCTGATGCTTCTCGATCGCTCTGGTCAGGGCAAAGTTTATCAATTGATCTCACGACGCCGCTTCCAACAGATGGAAGTTTTAGAAGGACAAAATATTCTTGTGACGGTTTCTGGAAAGAAAAATCGTGTTCGTGTGTACTATCTTAGCTGGCTCAAGTCCAAGATTTTACGCACCGATGGACTTAGTGATGTTAGTATTTATTCTCTCCGTTTCATTAATAGGATCAAGATAAACTAAATTACCATTCAGAGGCAGACTAATTATAAACCTTTTTTTTAACTCTTAAATTTGAATTAATTTGATTAATATAAAACAATGTAAATAATACTTGATTTTTGAAATACATTTTACACCTTATAGACAATTTTTAATATTATTTCAGCAAGCAGAAAGAAGGAATGGATGGATAAACGTAGGCGAACTACAGGGAGCAGTACACTTCCGTATTGTGAAGTACGAACGAATAAAGTTCCTTGTAATCGCCCTTAAAGACTCGATTGAGATATATGCATGGGCGCCCAAACCATATCACAAATTCATGGCGTTCAAAAATTTCGGAGAACTGCAACATAGGTATTTGATTATTTTAAGAATATCAATGTTATCTACGACATCTTTTTTATGTTTTTAACATATTAAACAACTAGATGCATGTTAAAATTATGCTAATTTTATAGACTTAATAAATATAGTAATAAATAAAAGAGATGACTTGCGATGAGTAAAAAATTAATAAATTGGCCAAATGCGAGTCGGACTCGCATACGAAGGGTTCTGTACCATCATACAACAAAAGAAATACACATATTTCAACTATGAACCTATTACGGTTCATGAGATACAGCGATTGTAAAGGTCAAGCAAAAAACATTAAAAAAAAATATTTTATTGTATGGGTACACAACACACTAATTTTTACCTTTATTACAAGAGCGAGTTCTGGCGGAATAAATATACAGCGTTATTAATAAATAAATATATGCATACAAAAAAAATAATGTGGCATTATTATGGGTGTACAACATGTATGAATTCCATTGTTATCAATTAAACATAACCCTCCTTCTGGCGCAATCGGGTAAAAAAGATGTATTTCATTCACATTTCAGACCTCTGTTGGTGGACCTAACTATTGAAGAAGGCACAAGACTGAAAGTAATTTACGGCTCAGCAGATGGTTTTCATGCTGTTGATCTTGACACTGCCACTGTCTATGATATTTATATTCCTAAGCATGTAAGTTTCTTGATATATAAGGTCTAACAAACTTAGTTATTCTTTTTCAACGAGATTATAAATCTCAAATGAAAAAACTAACAGCTAATTTTGTTAGACCGGTTATAGATTCTAGATGGTGCTTTCTCCAAGCAGCTTTTAAAATAATAAATATTGTGTATCTAAAAAGACTAATTTATGTTAGTCCATACTTACGCAAACACTCCAAACAAAAAAAGATGGATGGTTCCGGTTTGTTATTATTACCAACGAATATTTCTTGCTTTTTAGTTTTTGAGACAAGTTTAGGCTATAGATTATGGCATATGTAATATGTCATAGTTGTATAGTACATTGGTTCCTTAGTTACTGATGTCCAATAGTTATTGATAAGGGACATTTTGTTGTAAAGAGTTTTAAAAGCATAATGTAATACATTTTCATTAGTCCATTGTCAATTACGTAACAAAATAACAATGGAGACCTAATAACTAAGCTATTTGCAAGAAAATGGAAAAAAGTTAGTCCCATATTGTCTAACACAAACACCTTTTGAGATTTATTTGATTGAACAGTGCAATCGATATGGAGCATAAACGATCGAACCGCCACTTCGTCGTACCGTACAGTACATTATTCAGTATACATATTGTGGATGTTTAACATATTTGAGCTATAAACGTTAACTTTGTTTCAGACACAGGGAGCAATTATTCCACATTGCATTGTACCTCTTCCAAATTCTAATGGTGTTCAGTTGTTGTTGTGCTATGATAACGAAGGTGTATACGTAAATACTTATGGACGCGTAAGCAAGAATATAGTCCTGCAGGTCAGTTCATTTCTACAACACTTTAAACATTCTACCTACCACTACCCACTTTCTACATCAAGCTCCACGTCTTAGGGATACTGGGCGTCAATACGTGCACACTTGATATAATCAAAATAAATTATTAACATACAATACAGTAACTTAGTTCTTTGAATTGCATATAATTTAGTTTTATAAAAAAGCTTTCACTAATATAACTTAGATCTAGAACATAACATGGAATGGGGATCAACTCCGAAATGCGAATAAACTCAATAAAAATAAATAATCAGCTAACAGTTCTAAATATTTGGTACAGCCAATCAATGCACAGAGCTTTGATATTGATATGTTAGTCAGTCAGTTTCTCCTCTTGTATATATAGATATGAGCTGAGCTATCAGTTATTTGTGGGAAATTCTTCACACAATTATCTAATTCCAAACTAAGCAGAGCTTGTACTATGGGAACCAGATAACTGATTTACTACTTAATATACTATTTATTTTTTTCGTTATTATATATATCCGATAGTTTCGTTTACGGAGCTCCATATCCCTAGTCCAAGATCACACGCATCAACGCCGTTCCGAGTAGGAAAGTGAGATTCGTGGATCTAGACAGTATCCGGCACCTCTCGGGAATTTATATTATAGAATAGAGGATACAAAAAGTACCGTTCATACGATAGTTTTAGCGAAAAGTAGAGTGTCAGGAGTATGGGTCGGCTAGTACAATTTAAACTAATTATTATTATTAAAACATTCGTAATTTTTTGTTACAGTGGGGTGAAATGCCAACGTCAGTCGCTTACATCGGTACAGGACAAATTATGGGTTGGGGAAATAAAGCCATAGAAATCCGCTCAGTCGAAAGCGGTCATCTTGATGGTGTATTTATGCACAAGAAAGCACAACGACTTAAGTTTTTATGTGAGAGAAATGACAAAGTTTTCTTTTCTTCCGCTAAAGGCGGTTCCTCTTGTCAAATTTATTTTATGACGCTCAATAAACCGGGCATGGCGAACTGGTAGTGGGAGGGCGCGGGAGGCGACTCGTGCGCCCGACAATCTGTGATTGTACCATTTACGTCGGCTCTTTATGTACATGTTAGTATTCTACAGGAAAATGCCAGTAGTTTAGTCGATATTACAAAAATATGTGCTTTGGCCATTCAGAATTCAAAGACTTGTGATAGTGACAGATTATTAATGTGCTCAAAAGACAATCCACAAAATATTATTACATTCAAGTATTCGAGGACCCTTTAGAAAATGAGGCATTTTGTACTGAACATAGTAATTTCACTACAATCTACTAAGGAACATATAATTATTAAGCAATAACCTTTAGGATAAATGTTTTGATATTGACAACTATTCATAAGTAAGTTAATATGCTTAGGTTTTATTATGTTGCAATTGTTTATTTCTAAAAGAAAATGTATTTCAAAATAATCTATTGATTCATTTATGCCATATAATATTATATTCACATCAGGATGATAGAGCCCATAAGTTAGCAAAACGGTAATTAGTACATACTTTATTATTTAAAATTTAGATTTAAAAGAGGAGGTCCTAAATTCAAAGCATATGTTTTTTTATATATGTATTCTATCCTATGTTGGTTGAGATATACATGTACCAAAAATGCATGCATCTGAGATTTTCCATAACTAAGAAAAAATATTCCTATTTACCGGCTTAAATTTTATTGCAAATTGTTATTGAAGATTGGTTACTGGTTTTAAAAAACTCATGGGCCTCAAAATCCTGACGTCAATAATATTGTTTTATAATGATAAGCTGGTTGGGTGATAAGATGATAAAAGTAATTGGTTACATAATTGTTTTATATGAACAAAGCATTGCCATGTGACAGATTATAAATATTGACAAATAAAAAAAAAACAATTAGATTAATGTAAAAATTCTTTAATTATATTGTAAGTTTAATTCACATAACAAATTGACATTTAGTCAAGTCACTTTGTATCATAAATTTATCACACCAAACTTCAATTTTATTAATGGATAAATCCAAAAAAATTGGTACTATTTATTATTTATTTGTTATGTACTATATTATTTACACATGTATAAAGATGTAACTGTGCATATTGAAAATTATATATTTGATGACTTTTTATTTGAGGATACCTTAGCCCAATAAAATATGAAAATACTTTCTTTATTTGGTATTTGCTACCCATTCACAAATTTTTACACATACATAACACCTACCTTAATAATGTAGTCTAAATTAGTCCACCAGCCAAGTGGAACTAATCCAAAACATAAAAAAAATATGAAGTTCCTTCATTATTTCAGAAAGAATATTCTAGATAAATCTATAATATAGATAATAAGGCCCTTTCCCGTGTGGCACTTCCTGGCAGGGCCACCATCACGGATCTGAATTCCAAGTCTGTCGCTATTTTGTCCTCGAATATCAGATTTTGCGCCCTGGTTCAAAAGTTATAAGTTTGTATATTTGATATATTTCTTTAATCTCTGTAATTGAGAATTTTAAACGTTCAAATCATTCTTATTTTTTTCAAATTCTGGAAGCAAACAGATCTTCGCTAGGTGCTCTAGTTCTTGAGATATGATAACCCTTATAACTTTGAACCAGGACGCGACAAAATCTGATATTCAAGGACAAAATAGCGACAGATTTGGAATTCAGATCCGTGATGGTGGCCCTGCCAGGAAGTGCCACACCCTTTCCCTCCAGGCCCTATTTGGAATAGTTACTCCAGTAGGCACTAGTTCAAAAAAGTCCTGCTCTTGATAGTCCTGCAGTTTCCTTATCTGAAATAGGCACCAACATCAACCCTGGGACAGGAGGTTGCATTTCCAAATCTCTCAAGTTATTGACTAGTACTTTTAGATTACTTCTTAATTTATTTATATCTATATTTAATTGCTTCTGATCAGTTTCAAGTAGGGATCTGGTAGATTCAATGTCATGTTTGATAAGTATAGATCCCACTGTTACCCAACATTTGTTATGGGATGGTTTTGATAGAACCCGCAGTGCTTCACGGTTATCATTTCTTCTTTTGTCTAACATGATGATTTCACACTTGTTTGCAAATATTTCTTCAGCTAACTTCTCTGCAGACACTAAATACTTCAAAACTTTATCTTGATTCTGCATTTTTCTAAATAAATAAAGGGTAAATCATTTATTTTACATATTTGAAAACATTTGTGACTCACTCACATCATCACATGAATGGTTGTTAAATGGAGATAGATTATACCCAGGATTACTATAATAGGACACATTTTTACTCTGGGAAAATATATTGACCCTCGAGATTGCGGGCGAAACCCATGGGGCGGAATTAATTCTATTTAAAGACAAGGGGGATAAAACGGCCGCTCGAGCAATATTGTTATTCGAGATATGAATTACATAGCAATATTGCTCGAGCAGCCATTTTAGCCCAAGGTTGACACAAATATCAAACAAAACAATATGTTTAGTACTGTTAGATAATACTTTACTAAATTATCTAAGGTTTATTCGACGGGTTTACTACATAATAATATAAACAATCCATAACTATCCTCTACCTCGAGAGGATCCAATGTAAATTTTTGTGATTTAATCTTCTCAATCAAATCAAACCACCTCTTCAGTTAATAGTTTTAATTTATTACCTTACTATTAAAAAAATTTGGAAGTAGCGGTCGTTCGTCACAAATTTATAGTAATCTATAGAGATGTGCCGAGTCAGACTGACTCGAGTACTGACTCGAATACCTAGCAGGTACTCACGTACTCGAGTATATCAAATACTGTATTCGGATCCACAATATACATAATTATAAAGTTAAAAAATTCAATTGATAATTGTTATAGTTGATAGTTGTTAGCTTTATTATGCCATGCCATACATAATTACCAAAGGATGATTATATTTGATTATATTATGATTTAATTACTGATTATACAATAATCTGCTGTGATTATTTACATTGTACAAGCGTTCATACACGATTTGTGATGAAATATTAGAATTTGTCGTCAAAAGCAAACTACAAAGTTCGATTCAAAAAGTACTCGAGGCCACTGAAGTATTCTCGTGCCAGTACTCGAATACCTGTCCGAGTCTTCAGACTGGAATCATTTTTTTAACGAATACCAAAATATTCGAATACCGAAAATAGCCGACTCGGCACATCACTAGTGAAGACCACAGACTACTTTAGGGAAACTACGATAAAAAGTAGGTACTCTGTGAAACTACGTGTAGCCCTACACAATCACACAATACAGTGCGACAAGGATGTTTTGTTGTATTAATATGTCGCAATCGGATTGTACAATTCGCTGATGATTTCTTTTGTTATTAATCAGTAAATATGCTACCATTCTTCTCGCAAATAACATGTTGATAACTTACGACCTTTATCTGAGCTGCAATTTGCAAAAAACGTGATAAAATTTGAATTTCGCGCTCCAACCGAAGGTTTACCCTTAAGGTGAATTAAATTTTCATTAGATGTCGCGAATCACAGGACAATATGAAGGGTTGAAACCACGCGAATATAATCTTAGGAGACCATCTCTTATTTTTTGAGTTATTGCTATCCTCTAGGAACTTAAGAGGATACCTGTCTTTGCTTAAAATATATACCTACCTACCTTACCCATTTGGTTAGTTATCTAAAAAACGGGGTGATCATAAACTCTAATGCGGGTGAACATCCGCAGGGCGAAAGCTAAAATAATATTTTTTTAAGGGACTTTTATATGTCACCTACCATAGTGAACATCGTTACTTCATAATATAATAACAGTGTGTCTGGTCATAAACTAGCGATATTTTAGGCACTTATAAAAACTTTTCATACAAAACATCTTGTTCGATTTTTTTTTTTAGTTTTCTGGGTTGGTCCTAAGAAAAGTCCCATAAAATGTGTTCAAATATAAGTACCGGTAAATGCATGTATGTTAATGCCAAATAGGTATATTTCGATCGTAGGCGCCCCATACATTTTGTTCACAGCGCCGGCCGCACCTGTCACAGAGGAGTAAAGGTTTATATATAGGTGGCAAATTTTGTCACCAAGTATCAGAATACCCGAAAATTAATAAAACACTTGAGTTCTTTTAAATTATATTAAATCTAGACTCAAGGCTGTGCCTCAGGAAGTGTCGTGATGATATCAGAGTCTCCAGGGTCAGTAATAGCTAGGGTGCACACTCGGTAGTATTTTCCACAAGCTGTTCCTAACTCAATGTTGTTTCCACTGTAGTGGTGTACTCCAGTTTTCGCCAGAAGAGCATAGTATTCAATTTCAGACTTCCTAAAAACAGAAAATTAAATCAAAATATACCATGTATTATATAATTCTGTCAGCATAATTATGGACATGTTTACTAAAAAAAAAGATATATAGGGTAAATTTTTCAAGTGAGTGAGTGAGTTAGTTGGATAGGTTGGATAACTTCTCAGTCTCACTGATATTGAGCGATTAGCTATTTTAATGTTTGTGTTTACAAGCATCACACCAAAACTATTAGCATGTGTTTAAACAGTTGATTAGATTATAAACATTTATAGAATAAACGAGACTGTTTAATGCAGGTTTTAAGTTAGCTCCAGCCATTAAACAGAGACATCATAAGTTACAGATAATTTAAAACCTGAGGTTTACTAGAATTGTAAAGCAATTCTCTAAACTAAACTGTCTCACATAATAAGCTCTCAAGCTTTGTGGTGATTTTAGAAGCTACAGATGATGAATTGAAGATCACAAACCTATTGAGGTTCTCAATTCTGAGCTACTAGTGTATATAATAAAGGTGACAGACAAACTAATTGGGTTGTCTTAATCAAGTGTCATTTATTCAAGTTATATTCTATTAGATTGTAAGTTATATTCAGGGTTATTTGTAAAACATTAGCATTGCTTTAAGGGGGGCAAGTACTTATCATGAAATCAAGAATTCAATTATTTCAGTTGGTCCTAAATGTTGTTCAAATAGACAAGTACTTCCATCCCTTAAAGCACTGGTAATGTTTTACAAATAACACTATATAATATGTAATAGCAGAACAATTCCTCAACTTGAAATATAAATGTTTAGGAACTAATAAACTCACAGATCATGAGAAAGGTAGTAATATACAAATACCTGTTCAGCAAATAGCATCAAAGACTACTCCATAGGTTTCCCATACATATTTGTGGGTGAATGGAAACAGTCCATTGTGTGATTGACATTCAATAATTAAAAGAAAAAAATCATAATAATCAAATTAATGTTAGGCCAAAATCACAAAATTGAACTTTATCTGAGACTTCTGGTTGAGTTATGCTCAGACCTGAGTATAAACTAATAAAACACAGAAGCACATGAGTATTCTAAGCTTCACCTACAATGAAATGGAATTTTAATTTCTAAGAACATGTTGATATTTTGAGTTCTGGTAAAATGCATTGAAAATATCTGAAATTACTGTTTCAATCATTCACTCACAATAAGGGAATCCATACTTCTTTGTCAATTGACTCCATATGCTTCCCGACCAAAAAATGGGAAACTCTACTTCTCAGTAGTCTCACCTTAGTGGAGGAGCATTCTTGGCGATGATGACCAACTTTGCTTTGCCTTGGCGGAGTGTTTTTAAGGTCTGTTTGTATCCAAGGCAGTATTTGCCAGATTTCATGACCAGAGCAAGGCGCGAGTTGATAGACTCAATAGTCTTTTTCTGTAAATATTTATCATTACACATTAATAAAGTGATTTAACTCTTCAAAATTGAATAGGTATAGCTTACATAATATAATATCATTGAACATTTTTCACACAATATGGCTAAGTATCTGATAACAAATAAGACCTTACTATAGAAACCAAATAACTGAGTCATACTTTTGATATTTTGTAAATACATAATTAATACATGTATAGATAATAATTTATACCCAGACTTAAGACAAACATGTTTTTACCAGATGAGAATCGAACCCACTGCGGCGAGATAGGTGGTATCATAAACAACCACGCCAAGTGGCCCCCCTTCTTTAAGGATCGATTTGATCATTAATTATGAGGTACGCAGATTGATTGACATTGCCGGTGTTAAACGTTGTGACAATAACTTATTTTTATTAGTATTACGATACCAAGCGTAGTTTATCCCAAGCTGTTTAGTTTAGGCGCATAGCCATCACATAACCTATAAAATAAAATGTATGACACATCCTCAACCTTGCTAACTATGAAATTGCAAGCCTATCGTGTGTCATTTTATTTAGGACTTATTACAATTATGAAGGATAAATCAATACAAATTGATCAATCATGTTATCAGTCCATGTACGTAATGTGCAAGTAAAAACACGTGTAGCAAACTCACCTGTTTTTTTGCGGCAACCATTGTGGTAAATTTATCACCGACAACTGCAAACAAATGGACAAAATTAAATCAGAATATAATCACAAAACAACGAAATTATTCAATGGTAAAATATTAGCTAAAAGAATCACCTCGTCACAAACGTGTCAAATCTGAAAAAGAAAAGAAAGATATAAATTAGCGATGGGCGATTGTTACTAAAAAAAATCGAACTCTTCAATTGTTCAGTTTAGTCGAATTATTCGCTTAACACACCTCTGTCGATTGTTAGTAGTAAGTAGCAAGTAGTTAGTATTACTAACAATCGACACCTGGCGCTGACTGGCCACAGAATGAATCGATCCAGTCGATTTATTCGTTCTTTACGAAATTGAACTGCGCGCAGCCACATTTGCACCATGCGTAAATTTCATTATTGCATTGCGTGTCCATTGTTTTTGTTTATTCGTTTGTACGCTTATATAAATTCATTCAGTGTATAGAGTTTTAATAAGTCTGTGGTGTATTTCTTAAAAAAACGATATACCTATATATGCACTTGATATTATTATTTATTATATCCCTTCAACCCTACTAAGCTATGTAGGTATATATTTAATCCGATATACCAAATATTGTGAGATGAAAAATTAAAAGGCGGCTGTAGTAAAAATAAAACGTAAATAACTTTATTATTTGTCTACACTACAAGAAGCAAGTTAGTAGATATTATGAAAACCCATTTAGAAGTATGGGTAGATTACAATGTAGCATTTAACTATTTGACTATGGTGGCCAGCTCCTCAGATTAAAAAAACAATAGGGCTAGCTCTGTACCATTTGAAAAGGTATATTAGTAACATTTTCATGAAATAGTCGTATATGTCAGTAATATACCATGAAGGGATATGTTGATGATTTATTTTGTTATTAATCAGTAATTATACTACCATTATTCACGCAAATAACATGTTGATAACTTACGACCTATAACTGAGCTGCAATTTGCAAAAAACGTGATAAAATTTGAATTTCGCGCTCCAACCGACGCCTCTACCTTGAGGTGAATCGGCCGAAAAGCCCGCGAAATTCTATTTTTATTCAGTTTTTTTGCAAATTGCAGCTCAGTAATAGGTCGTATATTTGTCAAAATATGATTTGCGCCTCATTAATATGCTAATTGATTACTGTATGTATACATTATGCTTTTTAAACTATTTAAATCCATACATTGGTTCCTTTTCGATAAATAACGCTTAGGAACTAATGTACAGTTTTATAATATTTTGAATGCAAAATAAATACATAGATAAATGTATAGCTCTATCTTAAAGGTACTTGATGCCTTTTAAATAGGTATTCTCTGAATTACAAATAAAATAATGTGTAATATAAATCTGAGTAATGTAATTTTTATAATAATTAAAACATGAATGACAAACTAAAAAATGACAAAGAATATAAAAAGAAAAAACAAATTGGCCTATCAAAATAGATATGAAAGAAGGTTCATAGTAAACTAAATAGTTCCAACACTTCCCCTACTTCTGAATACAATAATAGGCCATCATAAATGTTAACTTAAACCTAATCCTTTTGTTAAACACTGATGTCTTTGTTTCGATAGAAACTTAGTTAAGACATCTGCCTTCATTTCATTTGTGGGAATATATTTTATACCAATAATACCATTAGCAACAGTATCCCTAATAAAATGATGTCTAACATCAATGTGCTTTGTTCGTGAGTGATGAATGTTGTTTTTTGTTAGCATTTGAGCTCCCTGATTATCGCTATAAATACAGACACCATTATCCAAACCAAACACTTCCTTTAATATGTTTTTGAGGTATATGGACTCTTTTGCAGCATCACTAAGTGCCATATATTCGGCTTCTGTTGTTGACAAGGCGACCGTTCGTTGTTTACGAGATTCCCAAGATATAGGACCATTTAAATAAAACACATACCCAGTGTAGGATTTCCGGTCATTTAAACATGCACCATAATCGGCATCAGTATATCCCGTAAGTGCGAGTATATTTTTCTTCTGGAATTGGAGTTTAAAATGCATTGTCCCTTTTAAATATCGTAGAACTCTTTTTGCTGCATTCCAGTGAATTGTCCCATAGTTGGAATTAAACTGGCTTAACACACTTACTGCATGTGTAATGTCTGGCCTAGTTCCTACAGACAAATACATCAGAGATCCAACCAGTCTTTGATAAGGCAAATGTTGAGCTGCTTCTTTATCTTCATTTGAAGGATTCACTAATTTTAAATTAGGATCAGCAGGTGTACTAGCAGGTTTTGCATCAGTCATAGCAAAATTATCTAGTACCTTTTTAATATATTCCCCTTGATCAATAGTTATTCCATTTTCCTCTTTTGTAATTCTCATTCCTAAGAAATGTTTTAAGTTTCCTAAATCTTTGACCTTAAAAAATTGTTTAATATTCTTTTTAAAGTCTTCTTTCATATCAGCATTATTACTGAGTATGCAAAAATCATCCACAAAGATTGCAACAATTAACATGCAAGTTTGATTAACTTTATAATATAGGCAATGATCATGTTCAGACCTTTTCATTCCAAGTTGCATCATTGCTTCGTTAAGCTTGAGGTTCCACTGTCTAGGCGCTTGTTTCAGGCCGTAAAGTGCTTTCTTTAACTGGCATACCTTCCCCTTGTTGCAGTCTTTAGTGAAACCCTCAGGTTGTTCCATATATATTTCTTCATTTAGATCACCGTTGAGAAAAGCTGTTTCAACATCCATTTGATCCATTGTAATATTCCATTGTGCTGCGAAAGCAAGTAGTAATCTAACTGTTGAAAGACGTGCAACGGGTGCGAATGTTTCGTCATAATCTACGCCGTATGTTTGAGTAAAGCCTTTAGCTACTAATCGTGCCTTATAGCGTACGTTTTCTCCGTTTTCATTTTTCTTAATCTTGAATACCCATTTACAACGAACTATTTTTCTGTTTTGAGGTCTATCCACAAGGACCCAAGTTTTGTTAGTTACAAGTGAGTCATATTCGCTTTGAAGAGCCTCTTGCCATTTATTTTTATCATCAGAATGAATGGCTTCTTTAAAGGTTGAAGGGATATCATCTTCTTCAGCTTTGTAGAGAACTATATCTTCTGACCACTTTTTCGGGATTCTGTTTCTCAATGGATATCTCCTAACAGGTTGAGAAACTTGATTGTCAGTATTATCCGGAAATTCTGTAAAACTATCATAAAATTCCTCTTCAGTGTTGTCAATTCCAGGATCACTGAGTTCCGTTACCGGTGTTAAAGGTTCAGTTTCAATGTTTTGAGTGTCCTGAATTACAGGTTCAGAAAATATATTGTTGACTTCTCCTTCAGTTAGTATAGTTTCAGAATTTTCTTGAACTATAATAGGGACGGATTCTGATTCTGGAGTTCCAACTTTATTAATCGTATTATTTTGATCATTTGACTTTGATTTGAATAAAAAGTCATTTTCAAAAAATTTGACATCTCTTGTCTTGATAAGAGTTTTTGGATGTTCGGGATCAACTACTCTGTATCCCTTAGTTTCGGTGCAATAACCTACAAATATGCACAGTTTGGCCTTAGCATCTAATTTCTTTCGAAGAATTTTAGGTATGTGCGCATATACTCTGCATCCAAAAATACGAAGATGTGAAAGATTAACTTTTCTTCCTGTCCAGATTTCTTCAGGGGTTTTCCCTCTAATAGCCTTAGTCGGTGAGCGATTTTTCAAGTAAGTCGCTGTATTGATTGCTTCTCCCCAATAAATCTTAGGTAGACCAGATTCTGACAGCATAGATCTTGCTTTCTCAACTAAAGTTCTGTTGACCCGTTCAGCTAAACCATTTTGCTCTGGATTGTGAGGTACAGTCGTTTGGTGAACTATACCGGACTGTTTCAAAATTTCTTTCATTTCCGAATTCAAATATTCACCACCGTTGTCAGATCGCAGTATTTTAATCTTTTTGTCAGTTTGGTTCTCGACTAAGCTTTTGAATTCGAGGAATTTTTCTACGACTTCTGATTTTTGTTTAATTAGGTAGGTAAATGTTTTCCTAGAAAAGTCATCGGTGAAAGTCACGAAATATGAAGCACCTCCCAAAGATTGGGTACTCATAAATCCGCAAACGTCACTGTGAATAATTTCCAGTAAATTTGTCGATTTTGAATCTGACGTTTTGAAAGGTTGTTTTGAAAGTTTACCTTCCACGTAAGCAATGCAATTATCTTTAATAGATCCAGCAGGCTTTGGATACCTGACACCAAGAGCTAAGTGTAGTCTAAGTAATTCCATAGATCTGAAGTTCAGATGACCAAGGCGTTTGTGCCACAAATCGGCTGAGTTTTCATTAACTTCTGTTAAATTCGCATGAGCAATAGGTAAATCAAGTTTGTACATACCATTGACATTTGTGGCTGTGCATAAAACTTTTCCGAATACCTTACATGTATCTCCATCAATAATTTTTCCTCCAGATTTCGAAAAAAGTACGACATTTCCTTTCTTTACCAATGAGTTCACTGAAAGCAGGTTCGTTGAGAGGTTCGGAACATGCAAAACATCGGTAATATTGGAAGTGTTTAGTTTTACAGTACCAATGGCATCTGAAAGAATAATTTGATCATTAGCTACTCTAATACTTATCTTGACAGGTTCAGTATCATGTAGCCAATCACGTCTATTAGTCATATGACTTGTAGCCCCGGAATCTATAAACCAGTCATCACTCTTTACAAGAAGCGACTTTTCAAAAGTTGGTTTACAAGTATACGAGTTTACAAAAGTTTCACAAACTTCAGAATTACCAAAATTAGATTTACTTACTGACTGATCATCAACCATAAGTGTTACCTCGCAAATATCGGCCTTTTCATCTTTAGATTTAGCTTTAAGAATTCTACAATTTGCTTTTATATGCCCTGGTTTGCGGCAGTAATTACAAAATATGTTCTTAGTGTCTCTATTAAATTTATTATATGACATCACTAAAGCACTATCTTCAGGTGTGTTACTGCAGGTGGCTAGATCACGACTGTCTTCTTTCACAAGTGCAGCAATGACATTGTCTGAAGTTAGAGCAGAACCGGAGTGTTCTAACGCCATGACAAGTGGCTTAAATTCATCTGGTAGGCCACAAAGAAGTATAATGGCCAGAAACGAATCATCAACTTTGTGATTAATCTGTTCTAACTGTTGGTGCGTCGACATAATCTCATTTACATAGATTTCCATATTATCAATATATCGGCAGTTCATTAATTTTTTCATTAACATGAGCTTTCTAATAAGTCCGCCATCTGCGTATGCCCTTTTTAAGTTATTCCACGCTTCAAATGCGGATTTAGATCCTATTATTTTGGAGAAGACTCTTTCGTGACAGCACAAGCCAATTTTAGATCGGGCTCTGTCATCGGAGCGCAAAATTTCTTGTGAGCTATTATCTAAAGGTGGATGCTTCACGCAATCCCATAGCCCGCAATCAATCAGCATCATCTCCATTGAAAATGCCCATGTTGTGTAGTTCGAACGCCCTTCTAATTTTTTAAAAGATGGAGTACTTACTGTATGTGCAGTTGAAACATAGGGTACTACACTAGTATTACTTGCACTTGTATGAGGAACAGGATTTTTACAAGAATCTCCTTCCATTTTTATTTTTATTCGAAGTATAAAAATTACAATTTTCTGGAACACACTATTAAAGAAGAAATTTTGAGATTCAGAGCCCTGGGCCCATAACCTAAAGGTACTTGATGCCTTTTAAATAGGTATTCTCTGAATTACAAATAAAATAATGTGTAATATAAATCTGAGTAATGTAATTTTTATAATAATTAAAACATGAATGACAAACTAAAAAATGACAAAGAATATAAAAAGAAAAAACAAATTGGCCTATCAAAATAGATATGAAAGAAGGTTCATAGTAAACTAAATAGTTCCAACATATCTTAATGTCGCGAATCACATTCTGACAAATAAATCACCTATTACTGAGCTGCAATTTGAAAAAAAACCGAATAAAAATAGAATTTCGCGGGCTTTTCGGCCGATTCACCTCAAGGTAGAGGCGTCGGTTGGCAACATACATTTACTGATTAATAACAAAAGAAATCATCAACATATTATTATTACTCCAAGGTATAATAATATTATTTTAGTCGTATAAGTCAGTCATATACCATAAGGTGGAGGCGTCGGTTGGAGCGCGAAATTCAAATTTTATCACGTTTTTTGCAAATTGCAGCTCAGTTATGGGTCGTAAGTTATTGTTGATAAAGTCTTATTTGCGACAAGAATGGTAGTATATTTACTGATTAATAACAAGAGAAATCATCAACATATTCCTCTAAGGTATATTAATAACATTTTCATTGAACTAAATGACAAAAAAATATATTTTAATAATATAACAATAAGTTGGTTTCATATTATAGATTTTTTTGATGAATGATAAATTATAATATCAAAAGTTATGATTTAATTAATATAATACAAAAATAAGTACGTGGGTTCGATTCCCATCCAAGACAATCATTTGTGCTAAGTCTGGGTGTAATAATCTATATGTTACGGTAAATCTGATTAATTGAAAATTATTAATATTTTTACAAATATATTAATAATTAGAGATCCGTTCCGTCAGTAAATTATTCCGTTCAAAAACGACACGGACACTTTAGGATAGAATAATGGTTATTTTTTTTTATCACTTTAACCTCGACTTTCGGTAATTATTAATAATAATAGATAATTATTAATAATCTTCAATTATTCACTCTTACCGTAACATATACATTATTCTTATTATTTATTCTACAATATCAGAAAAATCTGAATTAAGAATTAAGCGCTTGGATGCCGGAATCTATCCGTTTAAAAAAAAGCCAAATTTGTTCTTCATTGCTTAGTTACCTCAGTCAAGCGCTGGCTGTGAAAGAGTAGGTATTCAGCAAAGTTATTTGAAAAAAACAAAATGCCAAAGATAATATAATGATTATTAGCAAAGAGGATATAATAATCTCTTGGTAGTTTGTGTGTGATATAATACTAAATTCTTCTCGCAAATAACATGTTGAACAAATAACGTTCCCCCTTAAGGTGGAGGCTTCGGTTGGAGCGCGAAATTCAAATTTTATCATGTTTTTTGTGTTGGAACTATTTAGTTTACTATGAACCTTCTTTCATATATATTTTGATAGGCCAATTTGTTTTTTCTTTTTATATTCTTTGTCATTTTTAGTTTGTCATTCATGTTTTAATTATTACAAAATTACATTACTCAGATTTATATTACACATTATTTTATTTGTAATTCAGAGAATACCTATTTAAAAGGCATCAAGTACCTTTAGGTTATGGGCCCAGAGCACTGAATCTCAAAATTTCTTCTTTAATAGTGTGTTCCAGAAAATTGTAATTTTTATACTTCGAATAAAAATAAAAATGGAAGGAGATTCTTGTAAAAATCCTGTTCCTCATACAAGTGCAAGTAATACTAGTGTAGTACCCTATGTTTCAACTGCACATACAGTAAGTACTCCATCTTTTAAAAAATTAGAAGGGCGTTCGAACTACACAACATGGGCATTTTCAATGGAGATGATGCTGATTGATTGCGGGCTATGGGATTGCGTGAAGCATCCACCTTTAGATAATAGCTCACAAGAAATTTTGCGCTCCGATGACAGAGCCCGATCTAAAATTGGCTTGTGCTGTCACGAAAGAGTCTTCTCCAAAATAATAGGATCTAAATCCGCATTTGAAGCGTGGAATAACTTAAAAAGGGCATACGCAGATGCCGGACTTATTAGAAAGCTCATGTTAATGAAAAAATTAATGAACTGCCGATATATTGATAATATGGAAATCTATGTAAATGAGATTATGTCGACGCACCAACAGTTAGAACAGATTAATCACAAAGTTGATGATTCGTTTCTGGCCATTATACTTCTTTGTGGCCTACCAGATGAATTTAAGCCACTTGTCATGGCGTTAGAACACTCCGGTTCTGCTCTAACTTCAGACAATGTCATTGCTGCACTTGTGAAAGAAGACAGTCGTGATCTAGCCACCTGCAGTAACACACCTGAAGATAGTGCTTTAGTGATGTCATATAATAAATTTAATAGAGACACTAAGAACATATTTTGTAATTACTGCCGCAAACCAGGGCATATAAAAGCAAATTGTAGAATTCTTAAAGCTAAATCTAAAGATGAAAAGGCCGATATTTGCGAGGTAACACTTATGGTTGATGATCAGTCAGTAAGTAAATCTAATTTTGGTAATTCTGAAGTTTGTGAAACTTTTGTAAACTCGTATACTTGTAAACCAACTTTTGAAAAGTCGCTTCTTGTAAAGAGTGATGACTGGTTTATAGATTCCGGGGCTACAAGTCATATGACTAATAGACGTGATTGGCTACATGATACTGAACCTGTCAAGAAAAGTATTAGAGTAGCTAATGATCAAATTATTCTTTCAGATGCCATTGGTACTGTAAAACTAAACACTTCCAATATTACCGATGTTTTGCATGTTCCGAACCTCTCAACGAACCTGCTTTCAGTGAACTCATTGGTAAAGAAAGGAAATGTCGTACTTTTTTCGAAATCTGGAGGAAAAATTATTGATGGAGATACATGTAAGGTATTCGGAAAAGTTTTATGCACAGCCACAAATGTCAATGGTATGTACAAACTTGATTTACCTATTGCTCATGCGAATTTAACAGAAGTTAATGAAAACTCAGCCGATTTGTGGCACAAACGCCTTGGTCATCTGAACTTCAGATCTATGGAATTACTTAGACTACACTTAGCTCTTGGTGTCAGGTATCCAAAGCCTGCTGGATCTATTAAAGATAATTGCATTGCTTGCGTAGAAGGTAAACTTTCAAAACAACCTTTCAAAACGTCAGATTCAAAATCGACAAATTTACTGGAAATTATTCACAGTGACGTTTGCGGATTTATGAGTACCCAATCTTTGGGAGGTGCTTCATATTTCGTGACTTTCACCGATGACTTTTCTAGGAAAACATTTACCTACCTAATTAAACAAAAATCAGAAGTCGTAGAAAAATTCCTCGAATTCAAAAGCTTAGTCGAGAACCAAACTGACAAAAAGATTAAAATACTGCGATCTGACAACGGTGGTGAATATTTGAATTCGGAAATGAAAGAAATTTTGAAACAGTCCGGTATAGTTCACCAAACGACTGTACCTCACAATCCAGAGCAAAATGGTTTAGCTGAACGGGTCAACAGAACTTTAGTTGAGAAAGCAAGATCTATGCTGTCAGAATCTGGTCTACCTAAGATTTATTGGGGAGAAGCAATCAATACAGCGACTTACTTGAAAAATCGCTCACCGACTAAGGCTATTAGAGGGAAAACCCCTGAAGAAATCTGGACAGGAAGAAAAGTTAATCTTTCACATCTTCGTATTTTTGGATGCAGAGTATATGCGCACATACCTAAAATTCTTCGAAAGAAATTTGATGCTAAGGCCAAACTGTGCATATTTGTAGGTTATTGCACCGAAACTAAGGGATACAGAGTAGTTGATCCCGAACATCCAAAAACTCTTATCAAGACAAGAGATGTCAAATTTTTTGAAAAAGACTTTTTATTCAAATCAAAGTCAAATGATCAAAATAATACGATTAATAAAGTTGGAACTCCAGAATCAGAATCCGTCCCTATTATAGTTCAAGAAAATTCTGAAACTATACTAACTGAAGGAGAAGTCAACAATATATTTTCTGAACCTGTAATTCAGGACACTCAAAACATTGAAACTGAACCTTTAACACCGGTAACGGAACTCAGTGATCCTGGAATTGACAACACTGAAGAGGAATTTTATGATAGTTTTACAGAATTTCCGGATAATACTGACAATCAAGTTTCTCAACCTGTTAGGAGATATCCATTGAGAAACAGAATCCCGAAAAAGTGGTCAGAAGATATAGTTCTCTACAAAGCTGAAGAAGATGATATCCCTTCAACCTTTAAAGAAGCCATTCATTCTGATGATAAAAATAAATGGCAAGAGGCTCTTCAAAGCGAATATGACTCACTTGTAACTAACAAAACTTGGGTCCTTGTGGATAGACCTCAAAACAGAAAAATAGTTCGTTGTAAATGGGTATTCAAGATTAAGAAAAATGAAAACGGAGAAAACGTACGCTATAAGGCACGATTAGTAGCTAAAGGCTTTACTCAAACATACGGCGTAGATTATGACGAAACATTCGCACCCGTTGCACGTCTTTCAACAGTTAGATTACTACTTGCTTTCGCAGCACAATGGAATATTACAATGGATCAAATGGATGTTGAAACAGCTTTTCTCAACGGTGATCTAAATGAAGAAATATATATGGAACAACCTGAGGGTTTCACTAAAGACTGCAACAAGGGGAAGGTATGCCAGTTAAAGAAAGCACTTTACGGTCTGAAACAAGCGCCTAGACAGTGGAACCTCAAGCTTAACGAAGCAATGATGCAACTTGGAATGAAAAGGTCTGAACATGATCATTGCCTATATTATAAAGTTAATCAAACTTGCATGTTAATTGTTGCAATCTTTGTGGATGATTTTTGCATACTCAGTAATAATGCTGATATGAAAGAAGACTTTAAAAAGAATATTAAACAATTTTTTAAGGTCAAAGATTTAGGAAACTTAAAACATTTCTTAGGAATGAGAATTACAAAAGAGGAAAATGGAATAACTATTGATCAAGGGGAATATATTAAAAAGGTACTAGATAATTTTGCTATGACTGATGCAAAACCTGCTAGTACACCTGCTGATCCTAATTTAAAATTAGTGAATCCTTCAAATGAAGATAAAGAAGCAGCTCAACATTTGCCTTATCAAAGACTGGTTGGATCTCTGATGTATTTGTCGGTAGGAACTAGGCCAGACATTACACATGCAGTAAGTGTGTTAAGCCAGTTTAATTCCAACTATGGGACAATTCACTGGAATGCAGCAAAAAGAGTTCTACGATATTTAAAAGGGACAATGCATTTTAAACTCCAATTCCAGAAGAAAAATATACTCGCACTTACGGGATATACTGATGCCGATTATGGTGCATGTTTAAATGACCGGAAATCCTACACTGGGTATGTGTTTTATTTAAATGGTCCTATATCTTGGGAATCTCGTAAACAACGAACGGTCGCCTTGTCAACAACAGAAGCCGAATATATGGCACTTAGTGATGCTGCAAAAGAGTCCATATACCTCAAAAACATATTAAAGGAAGTGTTTGGTTTGGATAATGGTGTCTGTATTTATAGCGATAATCAGGGAGCTCAAATGCTAACAAAAAACAACATTCATCACTCACGAACAAAGCACATTGATGTTAGACATCATTTTATTAGGGATACTGTTGCTAATGGTATTATTGGTATAAAATATATTCCCACAAATGAAATGAAGGCAGATGTCTTAACTAAGTTTCTATCGAAACAAAGACATCAGTGTTTAACAAAAGGATTAGGTTTAAGTTAACATTTATGATGGCCTATTATTGTATTCAGAAGTAGGGGAAGTGTTGGAACTATTTAGTTTACTATGAACCTTCTTTCATATATATTTTGATAGGCCAATTTGTTTTTTCTTTTTATATTCTTTGTCATTTTTAGTTTGTCATTCATGTTTTAATTATTACAAAATTACATTACTCAGATTTATATTACACATTATTTTATTTGTAATTCAGAGAATACCTATTTAAAAGGCATCAAGTACCTTTATTTTGCAAATTGCATCTCATTTATAGGTCGTAAGTTATGAACATGTTATTTGCGACAAGAATGGTAGTATATTTACTGATTAATAACAAAACAAATCATCAATATATTCCTCCAAGGTATATTAGTAACATTTTCATGAAATAGTCGTATATGTCAGTAATATACCTTGGAGGAATATGTTAATATGTTGAGAACTTACGACCTATAACTCAGCTGCAATTCGCAAAAAATGTGATAAAATTTGAATTTCGCGCTCCATCCGAACGTTTACCCTTAAATATTTGATACTCCGCTACTTCCGCTAGGAGTAAATGTGTTCCTTATGTGTTCCGTGCACAGGTTCTATGAGTGTCCATAAAACGTAGTGATTTATATTCTCTTTGAGTTTAGTACTGTCTAACGTAGTGATTGTATACTCTTTGCTGTTTAGTACTCGCTCGCTACGCTACGCTAGAGTAAAATTGTTCTGTGACTACAACTCACAGCAAGTTATCCAATATCATTGAGTATCAGTCCACAGAGTACTTTATTATATATTTATCAGTCAGTCAGTAGTATCTCTACTTAGGGTACATTCCGAAACATGCTATAATCGATCTTAGCGCTCACATCGATAATTTGCGTTCCGATACGAATATCACATCTATAAGAGCCGTGAACTGTCAATGATTCGGAACGCTTGTGAACGCGCTGACAGTATTTATAACTAAAACATTCGAAAAAGGGAATAAAAAATTAATGGTCAACGCGTTGGGACTCCCTAACTTCAATTATTAGACTCCCTAACTTGAATACAGTGTCTTTTTATTTGTTATTCTCACATAAAAACCTTTGTCAAAACAAAAACACAACACAAGTGTCACTTTTGACATCCACGCTCACGGCGATAACGTTTAGACCATGGTTGTCGTAATCGCAATATGGCGCATGTAATGACGTCACCGATGACGTTTCGCGAGGCTTCGTTATCGCGCTAAAAGTGATTCGGTACGCGTTTTAGCGCGCTCACATCGATAATTATCGATATCATCATCATTCGGAATGCAGCCTGTGTATCAAGCACAAAAAAAGTATTAGGTAAGTGTTGTATTTTATGTGATTTGCGTTGAGGTCAAGTTCTGATCTATTTAATCCATTTAATTCACAACTTTACAAGTACATGATACAAAAGGTGAACGCATCAACACACAGTGCACACATAATCGAACCGATCGAGTCGAATCGCTACTAAAGAAAGAGTGCCTATTTTATAAAATATATATTCTGGGACATTTCTTCTCTTCTGACAGATTCAGATAAATAATAACGATTAATCTAAATAGCAAAAATATGCCTGAACTAACAGCAAAAAAAGCTAAAAGCCAAGGTCCTTCCACCTTTGGAAAATTATATCTCATTGCATACAATGGTGTCCAAACATTAGGGTAAGTACCTACCAATGTTGTAGTTTAATTAAAATAATAACCTTGGACAGCTGTCTATACTACTGCTTAACTTTTTATGTTGCATAAAATTCTAATAAATATTTATTTGCTTCCACCCTGTGGTTTCACCTGCATTGCTAGGATAAAGAGTAGCCTATAGTACTCTCCATGCCTTTGACTGCAGGTAGCATGCCAAATTTCATTAAATTGGCTTGGTCATGTAGGTGTCTAGCATCTCAAGATTGTCTTTTTAATATTAGTGAGGATGTTCCTATCCTGTGATTTTAACTCACAGCTGAGTTGAGCTGAGATATGTTTACCAAATATTGTCTATTCAGGTCACTTTCTAAAAAATCTTCAGAAATAGATATACACATTAATAAAATAGTTGTATTTTTCAGATGGACATTTCTTTTAATGCAATCATTATCACACTTCTTGAACCGTGGTACATTAGACACATTTTGGCCAGAAATCAAGTGGACTGTCATTATTTTCCAAAATGCTGCAATATTAGAGGTAAATATTTAAATATACTGTAAATTTAAAAGAAAAGGTTTATTATGAGCTCATGGTTGAGCAATATTGGGATTGAACATGAAATTTACAAATTTATGGTAGGTATCACACCTGGCTAGCTTATTTACTCCTACCCTGCATTGAGGTTTTCCTAATAAATCTTCAGTTTAGGTTAGTACCTATCTATTTTTAACCCCTGATGAAAAAAGAAAAATGTTATAAGTTTCTAGTGTGTCTCTGTGGCCTCATAGCTCCTGAACTTCTGAACCAATTTTCTAGTGAGTTTTGGGGGTTTCTTGAATTTTTTTATGTTATTAAGAAACCATTCACTTTAAGGAGATATAATTGCAGTTTATTTGCAGCATGCTATTTATTTATCAGCTAATTAAAAGAAACTTAAAAATAATGTATGATAATTTAGTTGTGGTAAGTAGGTAAGTGATAGATACAGTTCCATTAAAAAGACATGTTCTGTGAATATTCCAACAACTATTGTATTCAAATGGAATATGTTGACGTGTTGACATGTCATGAATAATAATTCTATTTGTGATTGGGATTTGTCATTTTTTGTTAGCATAATGTAGGTAGTAGTAGTTAGATTTACATTAAATAAGCATTCAATGTAGAGTACAAAAAATACTTAATAGGTTAAAATGACACCGTCATACTGTATAAGTAGATTTAAAAAAAACCTTGTCTGTCTTATTTTATTTTAATTTATATTAATTGGGTTTGTTGTAATTACCTTCTATTATGTTGCCACAGGAAGAACAAAAATAATTTGCATAAGTGGTAGGTATCTATAGGGTAGTTGACTGACATATCAAATCAGCTACTTTTTAATAAATGTCAAAACGATAGTTTATAATTAATTTTGTATGAAATATTACACTATGACGTCATAGTTTCATAGCATCAAATCATATACTCTTAGTGGTTCCACTGGTAATTAAAAATCATAAAAAGCATTAAATGTACAACATATTTGTTATTTCCACGTGTTTTTAGATGTTTTATGCATTGGTTAGTGTTTGGTCATTTATTTTTGACAGTGTCAACTACCCTATTGTTGGACACATAATTCTATGTTATTAAAATTTGTAGGAAGTGTTCTTAGTGCCTTTATAGAGTTTTTTTAGGGTTCCGTAGTAAAATATCACATGGATTTTTCAAGCACAAACTGATTATTGAATATAAATCGGAATTTCTCATCACCTAATAAGAAGTACTACAGAACCCTATGGTATGAAAATTCTACATGGATTTGGTCAATTCTTATAATATATTATAATTTCAGGTATTACATGCTGCAATAGGCCTGGTGCCGTCGGGCGTCTTTGTGGTCCTCATGCAGGTGTATTCACGAGTGTTTCTCGTTTGTGGAGCCCTATTAGCTACACAGGGAGCTACAACCAGCCCTGGATTACCACTTTGTATGCTTGCTTGGTCTATCACTGAAATCATCCGATATGCATATTACACTCTGAATTTACTCAATAGTGTGCCACAAATCCTTTTATTCCTTAGGTAAGTAATCGTACTTCTACATTATTAATATTATAAAAAGATAATGGTTGTAAGTTCGGATGTAGGAGGTAAAGTAAGCTCTGGAGTTCAATAACAGGAAGCAGCACTATCCCCCAGTGCTACAGGCTCCTTTTACCGCAGGGACATGGGTGAAACCGCGGGAAACAGCTAGTATATTATAATCCTACTTCCTATGCGCGATTTTGAGTGTGTTTGTTACTATTCAGTTAACGGAACATATTTGTATGGTCTAAGAATTGTCTATAATATTGAAGATACAATCGTCTTGTCACAGTTCTTGTTCTAAAATCGTCAGGTCGTCTTCCATCTTAAAATTTTGTTCTTTTTCCTTTTCAAAACCCTTTAGAATTGTGTCAAATGTCATTTTGGTCAGTCTAACAACCATGTAGGCGGAACAGACCGAACAATATTCAATAAGTAGGTGGTAGGGTACTTTGTAGTACCCGTCTGGCTGGCTACCACCCTCAAGTTGAAAATTTGTCGCCAAGCACCTACCGGTGTGTTCCGGCAATTGCACTTGAGAGCCAGTTTGCCTTCTCGGTATTACAATACCGAGTAACAGGTCAGCAACACATTGGCAATATCTCAGGTATTGCAGATGGCGATAGGGGACGGTAACCACTTACCATCAGGTGGGCCGTATGCTTGCTTGCTACGTTAGTAGAATAAAAAAAAAAAAAAAAAATAAAGATCATACCTTAGACTAGAATAATATATTGACTATTAAATTGAACCACGTTTTTGGATATGAATTTATAGGAAACTTGCATGAATATAATTATATCACATTTGGGCCTGTTATTCTATAATGCGTATCTATACGATATACATGCTTGCTTCGACCATTAGAACTTCTGTACGCAGATGATGAGAAAGTATTCTACAAAATTCACTCGTTGATCGACTGAGCTAAGGTTTAGGATGACTTAAATCGGCTTTCCGTCTATTAATTAATATAGATAAACGCAACCAAACTACTTTAAATCGCAAAATAAAACCAGTAGTCTTCAACTATATTATAAATGGTGTAGGTACCCTTGTAACGCGTGGAAGTTATTCGTGATTTAGATGTATTGTTACAGAGCAAAATAATTTAAGATCAACATAAGTATGTCTTCTATTGTGGATAAATACAAAAGCTTAGGATTCCTAATGCGAGTATGCAAACCCTTTTCTGATCCCTCATGTCTAAAAATAATATACCTACTTCGCCTACGTGCGTACCTAGTGTTCTAGAATTTGGGAACATCTCCTGGACATCTCAATACACCATCCACGTACCTACAATGACAGATTAGAAAGAATTCAGCGAATCTTCATCAGATACCAAAATTTATAATCTAAAATAAAATATTTTAAATTACGATTCCTTACGATTTGGTAAACTCTCGTCTAAATATCCCAAACCGAAGACTCTCACCCTGAACACAAAGTCTTTTGTGTTCCTCAAAGCCACACTAATTACTGTCAAAATGAATTTGTATCACGTTTTACAAACTTATACAATAGAAAATTCAGCGATATTGATATATTCATGGACAAAACACACTTTCAAGTCTAAAATTATTAAAAAAGTTATCTCTATTATCCACTTATTTTGAAATTTTAGCCTGCTATCAGTGACCTCCGCTGTCAGACGCCGACGCCTGACTGGTTATGTGTTTTAATTACAATTCAATAAAATAATAACTTACAGATACACATATCTATATGTCCAGCACACATCATCCACATCACGCTCTCCATACATCACATACGACATTTGGTTTACGCGAAGTAATAATTTTTGTAACATTTTCAGGTACTCAACTTTCCTGGTGCTCTATCCTGTCGGCATAACCGGTGAGCTGCTCTGCATGTATCACTCACTCGACGAGGTTGCCGAGAAGAAATTATTTACGATATCCATGCCTAATGCATGGAATGTCGCTTTCGACTACTATTACTTCTTAGTGTTCTATATGTTCCTGTACATTCCATTATTTCCTGTTCTTTTTGGCCACATGTTAACTCAGAGAAGAAAAATGCTCAATCCTAAGAAAACAAATTAAGCTAAGATTTGTAAAGATAAAGATAATTTAAAAACGGTATTATATATATGTATGTATTATTGCCACATCTAATTCCACTAAATATGACAGGTTTGTTTTGTGTAACGCTTGACTCCTTATTAATTATCGATTGCGGTCAGCCTTATAGTAAATTTGAATAGAATTTATTTCTTGGGCTCTATGTTAGACGCGTAGGTATGTTCTATTTTTTGTTCACCGATTTCTCGAAAATTAAACTGTAACTGTTCTAGTAGCTCCGTGCATTTCGCACTCAAGGTACCTACAAGTTCACCGACCGGGCACATTAATTCAGTGGGTTGCTACTCGCGCGTCGCGTTGCTACGTTATCTTGTACCTACGTCATTCCGGATTTGATGCGTATGCATGTAGGTAGGAACCAAAACATATAAAACAGTTCTATTCAGTTTCGTAGACAGGATATACACCAATCATATAATATATGCAAACATTGAAATAGTTTTCAGCCCTAAAATTAGGTAGGTAGGTACCTAGTTAGATACATATTTTGAAATGCCATTGTTCAAATAAATCAATACCGTATCTATCTATCTATCTAATACTTTTAAATGAGGAAATCTTGTATATATATATACCTAACCTAATTATATATATAATCTGAATCTCGGAAACGACTTCAATCAACGATTATCATGAAATTTAGTAGGTATGCAGGGAGTTTCGGGGAAGATAAATCGGTCTAGCTAGGTTTCATTTTTACAAAAGCAGAGCGGCACCCTATGATGGCCTCATCATGGCTTTTTGACGTTAGGGTGTCTCACATTTGGTCGCTATGCGTTGCGTGTAATTTTGACTCTGGTTCCAATTATTACAAGTCATATCAAAATAGGTAGAATACAATGTTCAATTTCAAAGAAGACTGATAAGTAGGTATATTATAGCAAAAACCATTATACGAATGCCCACATAAAGAAAATAAAACTTAAGCCATTCTTGCTTTGAAGCCGACGAACGCAAGAACTTTTCTTCTTTCTTTCGCTAACTTCTAAGCACAAAGCTACCCTAATCATTATTTCATAGTTTTAAGCGGAAAACTCACTTTGGTGGCGATTTTGTAATTATGTTTGGGTTAGTAGGTATACTAATTTGGTTGATATTAAGTTTTTTTAGAAATAATTTTCGTTATTTTCTTTTATAATTTTTTTTTATGATATAGGTATGAGGGTGTCGATGGTATGAGTATATCCCATTTTAGTCAAAATGTTATAGGTAGGTTACCTATAATGATGAAATGGTAAAATAAGTTAATTATTTAAAAAAATGTTTGGGCTATGGGCAATGACGAGAAAGAAATATAATACATATTTTCGAATATAATTTATTGTTTCACTGGTACCTACATTAGCTAGCATGATATAAAACTGTTATCAATGAATACTATATTATATATACTATAGCTGTCGTTTGCAGTTCCACCCACGTTACGGGTAAAAAAAATGCAGCCTGTCACTCATAAAATATCTCTTACAAAAAATGCCACTGCGTGAAAGAATAACAAACCAACAAACGCACTCTTTAAAACATGATAACTGTGTATTTATTTGTAGTATACTTGTACGTTATATACCTAATAAGTATTATTATATGATTCTGTTAAAAGTGGCCCACATAACCCACTTTGGTAAATTAGTGCTGAAGTGAAGCTTCGACTACAAACTTATTGTTTGTAGTAGACAACACAATAGGTACTAATAGCAGACACCACCTAAACATATTGAGTGTCAGGTCAATCCATGTACCTGCCTATGGGGAATGGACATTGTTCTTTCATGAATTTCTCAGAAACTACTGAATAGATTTAAATATTTTTTAGGGTTCCATGCCTCAAATTTCAAAAGAGAAAAACGGAATCCTTATACGATAATTAGGATCATTTGGTTGTCTGTCTCTCTGCCCGTGTGTCAAGACCCTTTTTCTCAGGAACGCATTGAGGTAATAAGCTGAAATTATTATCAAATCTACGGTCTACCTAAGGTATCTTGGTGCTGTAAAAAAATAAAGCTTCAAAGTCGACGCAATAAGAAATACAGCTTGCAACAAAGGCACAGGCGCGGGTGTAGGTATTCTGTCTGGACGTGACCTGGCGGGTGTATATTGTCGTCGTTATGTGCGCAATTTTTAGCGTTTCTATCTATAATCTACAAGTTTAGTAACTAAATATGATTTAAAATGGGTACCATCAGTTGGACGGACGGACATAACGAAACTATAAGAGCAAGGGCCCGCTGTTTGACTACGGAACCCTAAAAAATGGTTAGAACAAAAACTGAACATGTTGTTTACAAAACTACAAAATCACATTATAGTTCTTAATCTTTAATATCTTTTCAGTCTTTATTTATATCAACGCCATAGGTGCTAGATAAACTAATTTAACTACCTACGTAAAATCATTAATTAAGATTTATATCATACTAATTTGTTATAATCAACATTGATTTCTAAATAACGACATTGATAAAGATATTTGTTATCTCTCTGTGAGGGACTCATATAAATCAAAATCTATCAGTTACAAGATTAGTGACTTTTTTTGAGCATTGAAATTGTGATGTATAAGAAATATACTGCTGTGGCCCTTGCTCTGCTGCTGGCTTCAGCCGAGGCCAACAGCATCAACGCCAAAACTTTACCATCTACGAAATTACTTAGTGAATTGTAAGTTATGACATTGTTTATCTTCTATCTTCCTCTGTTACTTGTATCTATCTACATATACATACAAATATAATAAATCTATTACATAGGCCTGTATAATGAAGCGGTAGAGTACACTTGCCCATACGTTTAAGATTCGAATTCATTTTCAGTAACTCGTAAAAGAAGCAACCACTTATCTAATAAATACCTAACATCTATTAGCAATAATATTTTTTTCTACAGCTAAGTCGAAGGAAATAATCTCTATTGTAACTGAGAATGCAGTTTTTTGATTCAGTCGAAATTTTGGCGAGATTTTTCATAGACATTCATTCATGATTAAATTAAAAGGCAAGAATTGGCCTCCAGATCCGTGATGGTGGCTCTGCCAGGAAGTGCCACACATGAAGGTTTCATACGAAAGCACAGAGAATTTATAATACCTATGTACTGAACTACTGAGTACGACAAACAGAATTGATCAGGCTCACCCTAAGGTTCGGTTGCATAAAGCGCGGTTGTAGTAAGGTTATAGTTAGGTTACGGTTATAGTTAACTTTAACCTCCAAAAGAAAGCAAACTGGGTTGCTCGTATCACTTTAACTATAATTTTAACCGTAACCATAACCGACGGAGGGAGATCGGTCATCGTCAAAGTGACTCTACGGTCAAAGCATGGTAATAGTTAAGTTAAATTTGACTATAACTTTAATTAAAATGCCCAAAATAAGATATGCCTAATTAGATTTTTTTTTAATCTTTTCAGGAGTAGGTGGGATGGTCTTGGGCTATCTGCAAACTTAAACGATTATGTAGATACTGTAATTTTAATGCTAGTGCCCTTCATACAAAAT
The DNA here is from genome assembly GCA_963555595.1 of Tethea ocularis. NCBI lineage: Eukaryota > Metazoa > Arthropoda > Insecta > Lepidoptera > Drepanidae > Tethea > Tethea ocularis. The sequence continues at coordinate 7,325,317 of OY741960.1, read as the reverse complement.
CATGGACTCGACCCAATGGCTTTACCCGATATTGAAGAAGGTTTTGAAGTTGTAAGTACCTACTTACCAAAGTACATCATCTAAATGATTGCATAATACCTAAATAACATTTTGTAATCGAATTATAGCTGTTTGCTAACAGGCGTGGCGCGTCAGCCGTCTTACAACTTACAACCGGCCCTGCGTGCGAATGACCAACGCGATATAACTGAACAAATTTATAACCTTGATCTCGGTCTAGGGGATATACAGATTACTGTATATAAGTCTGATGTAAGATACCTTCACTAAATACATTGGATTGGCTTATTTTACTCCTCAGAATATGATTAGGCAAGGCAGGTCCATAAGGTGTCTGTTTATATTAACACATACTAACTAGGTACATACCTACTTAATAGATTGTTTTGATTTTCAGAAACCAGTGCTGATAACATATAGTGCATGGCTAAGAATCCATGATGGTTACATGACTGGTTTGGTGAACGTAGGCCGATCAGGTGACCAAAAAGTACACTTCTTCGCTAAAATGCTGCGTGTGCGCGTTCAGCTTCAGTTTACCAACCTAGAGGTGATCACCAATTACGATTGATATTACTATTGCAACTTTAAACTTAACATACAAACAAACAATCAACAAGAGATAAGTAGGTATGATTAGCAAGCTCAAGTGGCAATCGGCTGGCCCTGTCTACTAAAGAACCGACAGTCGATCGAGCAGACGAGTGTTTTTCTTCTTCTATCTTTCCATTGAAACTGGCAAATGATTTTCGATCAGGATGTCAACTTTCGCCTATTTCCATAAATAACTTCAATACTATTTATCGTAAAATTATAAAAAAATATATTTGAACTATTTAATTATTCATTTGATATGTCACACAATATAGTTTCTTTAAAGGAAAATCTACGCTTGTCGATGCCCTGTTGGTTTGTGTTTTTTCAACCAACAATGATGTTAATTTTTTATATTGATGCTATAATATCAAAACATGAGTTTTGTGACCAGTATTTAGGTACTATTTCTTTTTTTAGTTCGTGTACAAATATGCAGTCAAGGTAATGAACTTAGGGCCAACTGGTGGCATCATCGGCTCACTTAACCGCTTCGTAGTTAACGTTGATATTCTTCTGGACTTCAACAATGATGAAATTCACCTACAAGAATTTTCACTAACAGATATTGGGTACGTATAAAGATTCCTCTTCATTCTTCCAATCCAAGTATTTGGCAGCTACTGAATCCGTGAAAACTAGCCTATTGCAGACTTGACCGCTATAGTATCTCGCTACTTGCTGTTCTCACATGGGTATTAAATACCCTAAAGCAAAAAAGGTACCATAGATAATAACATACCTAGGACCTACTCAATGGACACATAAATGAAGCGAGTTCTATAGGAAGGCATCGCTGATACTGCTGATACATTGAGATGAATTGGTACCAATATTTCACCTACGTAGGTAAAGTACCTACTCATCAATATAAGCTTTTTTATCGTAGGGAAATGTTCATAGGATATCCTACCGTTACAAATAAAGCTGCACTAATCTACCTATGCGCCATCCTGTCTCAGACAGACAGACTACATTGTAAGTATATGATAATTTTATTTTCAGACGTCTGCGTGTGCGTTTGACTGGTAACATCCTGGTAGACTGGCTTCTGAACTCCGTGATCACAGTTTTCGTGAGCATTTTTGATAACATCATCATGAACGTTGTCCAGTCCAACATTCACTCCGCAGTGCAAACTGGTATCAATTTCATCAACTCAAATGTAAAGGATGTAATTCGAGCTATAGAATCATTCAATTGATACGTACCTATAACGAATAAGTATTGACTGCTTCTATAAAGTTGGTACCTACATAATATAAATAAATGATTGTTGTTGTTACCTAATATTATTTTCTTTTTACCAGTCTACGACAAAGCTTAATGGATTAAAATTTTATTTTGATATAAGTCGCGTTCCCGGGATAAAAAGTAACCTGGAATTTTGCAAATCGGATCATTAACTCACACAGCTTAGCGCGTTCAAACAAACAAATTCTTCAGCTTTGTTATTAGAGGGTATATAGAATGGATAGATATAGATCTATCGTCGCTGCGCGTGCGAATCCGCGTAAGACCAATATGTAAATACTGCGTACGTAACAGCAAAAAAAAAATTGTACGTTACACCAGCCGATTCTATTTACAAGTTAGTTACTCTTACGCGAATTCGCATGCGCAGTGACGCTATGTAAAAATGTACCTATTATTGGCAATGGATAGTTACCTACATTTTTAAAGACAGTCAATACCTAACTCAATACTGAATTACCTAATCGTTGTTGATATCAGATTTTAAATCATGTGTTGTTCAACAAAATATGTGTAGGTAGTTAGACCATTTAATAAATAAATAAATATCCTGGGACATTCTTCACACACGGTTATCTGATCCCAAACTAAGCAGAGCTTGTACTATGGAAACCTGATATACTACATATACTACTTTTTTTTTTTTTGTAAATACATACTTAAATAGATAATTACACCCAGACACAGGACAAACAGACATGTTCATGCACACAAATGTTTGTCCTGGATGGGAATCGAACCCACGACCAGCAGCGCGATAGGTGGCGTCTTAACCAACTGCGGCAACTGGACTGTCAAATTTAATAATGTGCACTGAGCTTTAGTAAATCTTTCATACACCGAATAGCGCTTCTTTCTTGAAAACTATGGCTATTGCGTACCCATCTGGCAACGCTGCGAAATTTTCGAATACCGTAAGTACTCGAAACCTGTATTCGAGTATTGTGGATCCGAATACATTATTTTATATACTCGAGTACGTGAGTACCTGCTAGGTATTTGAGTCAGTACTCGAGTCAGTCTGACTCGGCACATCTCTACTGGCAATACTACAAGATAAATGTCTGCCGTTGAGGTCGGTCGAGTTTTTTCTTGAGATTAATTTATAAACTTTTCCATTACTACATTGAGTTGAACATTCCTAATCCCCCGTTTCATTGTGCTGGTGAAATCAAGTGTTAGAAACTCTTCATACGACGTAGTGACTCTTTTTGAGAATCGTATTTCAAGATGAAGAAAAACTTGATGAGGTGGTTCTTTTTCACCTTCCGAAGATGCCAGCATGACGTTACACTGTTTTACAAGTTGTTAAAGAAATAAAATTCTCGAGATGATATTTTGTTTTTATTGCACCTGTTTGAAAGTATATTATTATATAAATTATATTTCTTTATGTAGGTAGGTAGGTAAATATGTCAAATCTACGTGGGGTGCCGCTAGATGGCCAATTTTGTGTCACAAAAAATTTCTTCCTTCTTGACATTCTTCTCCCTGTGAGTAGTATTATATAGTAGTACTAGTACGTTGTATATTATTTATTCTTTGGTAGTACGGGAAAAAGCGCGTATACTCTAGATCACAAATCAATGGCTGCATTCCGAAACATGCCTTAATCCCATAAAGCGTTCACATCATTTTTTTGCGTTTCGATACGGATAAACACATCATGAAAGCCGCTGACAGTATTTCAACTAAAGCATTAGAGAAAAAAGAGATTAAAAATCTACGCGTTGGGCAGGGGCGTAGCTACCGCCGTATCTGCCGTATCAATTATACGGGGCCCCGGGTCACAGAGGGCCCCGACGTGCGTCATAGAGGCAAAAGCATTAGAAAAACCAAAGTCATCATCAGCTATAAATGATTTAATAAATCAGTTTGCCGAAAAAAAGGCAAGGAGAGTGAATATTTAATTTGAATTGTTTGTAAAAAAAGAAAACTTTAATTTTATGCAAACATTTTTTTTTTCTTAATAATCTTTACCATTCATAAGGGCCCCCAAACATTTTTTTATACGGGGCCCCGCAGGGCCACGCTACGCCACTGGCGTTGGGACTACTCAAATTAAATCATTGGACTCCCTAACTTGAATACTTAGTATTTTTATTTGAAAGCCTGTGCGCCGTGCATGTTTCGTTTCGTCACTCTGATCTAGTCCATGGATATATAATGGCGATGCGCGCACGTTACGACGTGACAACTGGGTGACATTTTTGTATTTTGTATCAAAGAGGATATAAACCACAGAACAATTTTACTCTAGCGCTAAACGCTCATTCATTACGCGTTTTAGCGCGCTCACGTAGATTTATTGATTGGAATCGGAATGCAGCCTAAGTAAGACAGCCGACAGAAATCCACCCTGGATTGCTAACATAAAATATTGGCACAGTGTTGTCAGAAGGTTACATTTCTTACATTTTTCGTGACTTTTGACCCCTCGCGTAACATGTAAGAAAGAAGGATGGCCACGTCCCATACATTTGAAAACCTCAGAATTAAAGTTAGTGTGTGTATATAAGTAGAAACTGTATCAAAATAAGTTCATTATTGGTTGTGAAATCATCTCGTGAAGACACTTTTTTTTTAATGCCAGGTTTATTTATTAATCGCAAATAAGTATGTTTTAGGTTAGAATATTTATTTTCCTTTTGGAAGGGGAATATTGTAGTTTTAAGAGAGTTTTAGGACTTTACCTGAAGTATTGAAGGTTTCAGTAACTCCTCTGATTTAATAGATACCTTTCTGAATAATTAATGATAGGTTTAGAGACATGAAAAATATAGATAGGTATAGGTACCTACTTATGTGCTGTACTTAAAAGACAAAAGGGAAATTAAATAAAGCTAACTTAGTCATCATTTTATTTATTCGTGAAAATCCTCTCTAACAATCACATCATCTAAAAACTCTATAGAAGCTCTAATATTTGTCATTTTCAACTGAAAAATGTAAAAAAAAAATAATCAATGCTACTATGGAGGAACGAGGTGGATGATTCCTCCATTGAAAAGGGAAGATCTTCCGCCAGGCTGGGTCATCGTGCCTGGGGACCGCGGTCCAACTGTTGATGTTGGAATCTGGTATATATGCGAATCTGCGAACAAACTCCACTAGCGCGATGTAGGTTTCGATGTAGATAGTTCTGTTTGTACTGTTGATCTATTGCAGCGTCATCTATTCATTCAGTGTATGAACTATGTAGCTGACAGGGGTCGCTACACTACGATGGCTTCATATTGAACGAGAAATGAAATGGAACGCATTCACTCGGTTCGTTCAGAAACCAAATTAGGGTAACACTAATTTACGATTTTGAATAAATATAAAAAATGATATCTTTTTTTTCAGGGCTCTATATAAAAACTGTTCAGTTGCCTGGATTTAAATTTGTTTTGCCAATTTATTGAGATCATAGCTATTTCTATACATTCTCAAAAATTTCGAGGTCTATTTTGGCCAGCATTCTTTTTATATTTAAGGCAATTTTCGTAACTTTTGAGAACAACGAGATTTGTAATATTAGATTTTTATTGCAAACAGTTTTCGAACGCATTTCAATTCAACGCATCCCTATTAAACGCACCTAAAACTTACTTTATTCACTCCATATCACACTCAGAGATGGCTCTGAATGGAAAGCGCCACGACAAAATGAAATTAATCCTGGATTTAATAAAACTTGATTTTGCTTGAGCGTATGCGCACGTTTTCTACTTGCCGATTTGCCACCGTTTGCGGTTTCGTTCGTAGCTACAGAAATGCCTGATTGTGATTTGTTTTGTTTCGCTGCGTTATTGTTTGTTGTCATACAACTGACATCAGCCTCCGATCTGCGAACACAAAAACACGTAATTTAAAAAAAAATACAATAATGTAACTTTTGCAGCAAAAATATAACATTTCAGGAAACTAAACGTAACTTATGTCTCAAGGGCATTGGCAACACTGATTGGCATAGAATTTATTCTCTTTGGTTGATTGGATAAATATTTTAGGTTACTTGTGAAGTTTATTTCTTTGATTTGACATACCTACCAACATTTCGTACCATTTCAAAAACTACGTAATTCATAATGGGTAAAGTGAAAAAGATGAAACCGTCCCAGGCAGGCAAAAATGTAGCCCTCGCAGATCAGATAGAGTTGGTGAATTCTGTTAGATCTAAGAATAAAATTAAAGAACGGAATAGACACGATGCTGATGATGAGGTAAGAGTATTCCCTAAAATATGTTTATATTTATGAGACAGCTGGTCTAATATCTGTTATATTTCCAGTTCGTTAATCCAGAATTATCTAAAAAAATTTTGAAAGCTGCTCGCAGACAACAAGCAGAAATCGAGGATGTTGATGTAGGGCCTTCACCTGCTAAACATGTTACTCTTCCTATACCATTGCAAGGTACCAATAATAACATATACCTACATAATTAAAAAAAATATAATAAATCCTCATCTGATTTATCATTTATCAGCGTATGGCACCCAGTTACATGATAGATTTGGGGCAAATAAACTAGATGGAAACTGGCTTTTAAGTGCAGCCTCAGGACACAATTTTCTTTTCTGGCAGCAAATTTTCAACTTAAAGGTGGTAGCCAGGCAATTACTTCAAAGAACCCAAATTTTAGATGCAAATTATTATTAGCTTGAATAGCTTCATGTGTGAATTGTTATAAAAGCTACACACACACCTTATTTAGAACAAGACAGCAACAAAAACTTTTGTTTTCAGGTGCTACATCAGATGGTGAATCAGACTCTGACAATGATGATTTGGAGCCAGATACTTATTATGACAATATTGAAATAAATGAAGAGGATGAAGATGCCCTTAAGATGTTCATGTCTTCCAGACCAGAAAGAACCCGTACATTAGCTGACATAATTAAAGATAAAATCACAGACAAACATACAGAACTTCAAACACAGTTTTCTGATGTAGAAACTTTAAAACTACAAAATGTTGATCCTAGGTGTGTACTTAAAATTATTACCTCCATGGTTTTACCAGGCAGACTTTTTCTATCTATATTTAGTCCAAATTAGTCCCATTCGAGTTTTCGGAATATGTTTTCCAGCACTGCAGAGAATAACTTGGGAGATAATGGGTCACCTTGCCTGACACCTCTTTTGATTTTGGGTTTTCTCCTAGTGTTTCAATTTATTGTTTTTTTACCTATAAATTACATTATTAAATGGATATCACTTATGAAAGGCATTTGTGCTTGCTTGCGCATACGCTATGTTCAAACAACAATAAAAAAGTAGGGTAATATGGGCTGTTTTTGCAGTAATTTACAATAATTTATCAAATAGCATATTTTTTTGGGAATTTAATATTTTTATTTAAAATTACGAAAAAGTGTAATGTTATTTCGTATTTTGAAATGATAGACAATATTTTGAATAAGCTTATTTTTATCTCCGTGGGATTAGTAAATTTTTGCTTATTTTCTTAAATAACTGTAAAATGATTTAATATTTAAATTATAAAAAAAAAATATTTAGATCCTCACAACATCAATGAATGATGAACACAATATAGTTAGCAAAACTTTTTTTATATTTTCTAATTTACCTCTCAAAAGTAGCCCCCATGTTTGAAATTCATTTACTTACGTAACACATCCATGTTTTGGTCACCGACTTAAATGTGTTTACCAAGTTTCATCTCAATCTAAGTATTTTCGGACAGCCAGACAGACAGACGCACGAGTGATCCTATAAGGGTTCCGTTTTTTTCTTTTGAATTTCGGAACCCTAAAAATACAAAATGGGTGCCACATAAAGGGGGGAAGGTTGGACCCGAGTGTGCCGTGTATTTTTGTATAAAAAGTGTTGAAATTTATATATCCAAAATATCGCTAGTTCATGAAGAGACCAGACACACTGTATAATAAATTTCGTTCCTGTATTTGTTCCATGTCCACTTGTTGTTTTTGTTCTTTTTAAAGATGCTGTTTGTAATGGTAAGGTTATGTTCTAGGAGGAGATCAGAGAACATACATAAAAAAAAGAAATTGGTTAAATACATACAGTCAAACATAGAACCTCCTTCTTTTTTGAAGGCGGTTTAAAAGGGACACTCACAGGGCGTGTGAATAGTTCAGTTGGGGTACTCAGTAATGCAAATAATTTATACTAATTAAAATTTTTATATAGCATTTTGATAGAGCAAGCATTATGTTTTCTAGAATTAAAGCTATGTATGAAGGTGTACGAGATGTTTTAAAGAAGTACCGATCTGGAAAATTACCAAAGGCTTTTAAAATGATACCACATCTACAAAATTGGGAACAAATACTGTATATTACAGAACCTATGACTTGGTCTGCAGCTGCTATGTATCAGGTAATACAAACAAAATACATTTTTCAAATTTGGTCTCATAGTAAAAATTTTGCATAACAAAGTGGTTTTGAAAATATGCTAACAGCTTATAGTATCCAATCCACCCAGTAATGAACCCAACTCTTACAGGCAACTAGAATTTTCGCATCAAACTTGAAAGAGAAGATGGCACAAAGATTTTATAATTTAGTCTTATTGCCCCGTGTTCGAGATGACCTTGCTGAATATAAACGCCTGAATTTCCACTTGTACCAGGCATTAAGAAAGTCTCTATTCAAACCTGGTGCTTTTATGAAGGGTATTTTATTGCCATTATTAGAGGTGAGTATTTTAAATAGTTGCCAGTACTTGTTTCTTGTGGCTAGTGTTGATGTGGGTGGTATTAAGGTCAACATTGAAAGTGGTTTTTAACATAACACATAGGTACATAGTTTTTTGGTCCCGTGATGGTAGGAGTTTGTAACATCTCATATATTATTAAGATTTGACATAAATATCTACCAAATTTCATGATTAGGGGTTGATCGCTCAGTAAATTAGTTTAATGATCTGGATTGTTTAATTTATGCATTGATTTTATAATTACTTAATTTAAAAACCTGTACTTAAAGGGCTCGACGTTAGAATGACAGGACCAAGATGGCCACTTCCAAAATCTCTTGGTCCAGTCATCCTAACGTACACATTTTGGTAAGCTTGTTAAAATTGAACCTAATATATGTAGATATTACAATACAACAGTGGTGGGCGACGATACATTAGAGAGAGTGTGAGTGCGCTTTCTTTAGTAGTAGGAAATAGTTAAAATTCTTTGCCATTATAGTGAGAAGAATATCCTTGCGAGATGGGATTATTTTAGGATATAATATACAATATAGGTACCTCGTTAATCTATCTATGATATTTAAATTGACAGGCAGGAGATTGCACTCTTCGTGAAGCTGTAATAGTGGGTTCAGTGTTAGCCCGAAACTCTGTTCCTGTGCTGCATTCCAGCGCAGCATTACTTAAAATTGCTGAAATGGATTATACAGGTGCAAATTCAATATTCCTGAGAATTCTGTTTGACAAGAAATATGCATTACCATACAGAGTTGTAGATTCTATTGTTTTCCATTTTATCAGGTATCTACACTTCTTATTTTATTCTAATTACCTTTTTCAACATCATAACTTATTTTTTAGAATGCAATTGTAGCCAAACATAAGTTTAGGGCTGCTTTTCCATCAGAGATGTGCTATGCAGCTACTGTAGGTAGTCTGCTCGGCACAGCAGATAGATACACCAGTCGCGACGATCAATAACTGTCTTTGAAAAAAAATATACTTGCGTAAGTTCGCTTGCCGCGATCGTTACATTTTGGTTGCCATCCCGTAAGCTTCGCTTCAAAAACATACCCTGGCCATGTATTTCTAAAACCCCTCGCTAGGTACTGTCTGTCTACTGCTGCCCGCCCACTTTAAACCGTGACGTAGGTCGCGGGAGCGCATCATACAGTGGGCTTGAGCTTTCTGTGAAGAAAACCATCGTGAGGAAATCATAGCACAGTCGACGGGAAAACCCGCCTGGCTGGCTACCAACTCTCATGTTAAAAATCGGATCGCCAAGTACCTTACCAGTATTCCGACACCCAGTTCCTTCCTACGCATTTAGTGCCAACCTTCGGCCATATCAGCACGAGGTAAACATGGTGAGATTGTAGTATAGTCAAACTCAAGTAAATAACATGCCGAGCATACAGACAGACTGATTAGATACAGTACAATATAAATTACAATAATATAATAATAATAATAAAGCTTTATTTTTCCAAACAAATTATCTACATAGCAGTTATTCTATACACGTTTTTTTTTTTTTTAAATATATTAAAGTTAAATTATTGCTTGGACCCCATCTGGGTAAAAGCCTCCTCCATTTTTTTCCAGTGAACTCTGTTTTTTGCAGTGGTTAGCCAGTTTTCACCGGCCACCGAGATTATATCGTCCACCCATCGTTTTCGTGGTCTGCCTATATTTCTTTTTCCCAGTGGACCGGTCCATGTTGTAGTTCGTTGGGTCCACCTTTTATCTGTAATTCTAGCAATATGTCCTGCCCATTGCCATTTCAGTTTTAGGGCATGTTTAAGAGCATCGGTAAGTTTAGTTTTTTGCCTTATATCTTTGTTCTTAGTTTTTTGAATCCTTTTTAATTTCAGTATACTTCTCTCCATTGCATGTTGTGTTGTCTGTATCTTATTTCTTACTTTGTTAGTATACACCCAGGTTTGGCATGCGTAGGTGAGGCATGGTAGGATACATGTTTCCATCACTGTTTTCTTTAATTCCATGCCGAAATTTCCCTTCAGTATATCTTTTCGTGCCCAAAAGTTCTTCCACGAGTTTGAAATTCTTCTTTCTACTTCCTCCTCGTTACTGTTTGTCTTGAATGAGAGCTGCTTTCCTAGATATATATAATCTTTGATATAGTCAATTACGGTTCCTTCTATTTGGATTGGTTTCTGGAGACTGTTTGACATTATTTTTGTTTTTTCGGCATTCATGTGTAGGCCTGTTTGTTTACTTACTTTGTTCAGATCCTGCATCATTAGTTCCAGCTCTGAAGATGATTTAGCAAAGATGGCTATATCATCAGCAAATCTTAAATGACTCAGGTGCTTTCCATTTATCCAGATGCCTTTGTTTTTCCAGTCCAGTCCCTGGAATATCTCTTCTAGCACTGCTATGAATAGTTTGGGTGATAGGGGGTCTCCTTGCCTTACTCCTCTATTGATTGCAAAGTCTTCTCCCGTTTTCTCCAGTTTTACTTTGCTTGTACTGTTTAAATAAATATTTTTAATAATATTGACATATTTAGTTTCTACATTGCAAGCTTGAAGTGTTTTCCAAATCGAGTTGTGGGTAATTGTATCAAAAGCTTTACAGTAATCAATGAAGCCTATATATAGAGGTTGGTTAAATTCCTTAAATTTCTCTATCAGTTGTTCTAGTGTTTGTATATTGTCAATTGTGGAAAATCCTGATCGGAAACCTGCCTGTTCAAGTGGTTGTCTCTTTTCTATTTTTGCTGATATTCTATCCAGAAGCATGGCTGAGAATATTTTATAAATGTTGGCCAGTAAACTAATGGGTCTGTAGTTGTTGATATCCACAGGATTTCCTTTTTTATAAATTAGGATTATTTCTGACTTGCACCACTGTAGGGGGACTTTTTCTTGATTGAGTACCATGTTGAATAATTCTGTTAAAAAGGGCAATAGTAAAGGGGCCCCCCATTTTAGGACCTCGTTTCTGATGTTCTCAGGTCCAGGACTCTTGTTGGGTTTTAGTTTTTTGATTTGTTTTAAAATTTCGCCTACTGTTACTATATCTATTTCGCTTCTGGTCTCATACGCAGAATGTATGATTTCTCTATTGCATTCTTCAGGTGGTTTAGCGTAAAGTTGTTTATAAAATGAAGTGGCACAGTTTAAAATATCCTGTCTGGTTTTAGTTCCTTCCTGATTCTGTCCTAGGCTTTGTATCCATTTTCTATGTGTGGTTAGTTCTCTGTTCGCCCTTTTTTCACTTCTGTATCTTGTTAGGTTTCTTTCAATGATTTCCTTTTTATAGTTGTTGTAGTCTTCTCGTATTGCCTTATGTGCCTTTTTGTAGATATATTTCAGTTCGTCCTTCATATTTTTTGTTTTATTTTTTGTTGCTGTTAATTCGGTGCGTTTCTTTATTAATTCTAATGTACTGTTTTTGAGTATTTTATGTTTATTGCCGTTTTCGTCCTTTCTTGATCGAAGACTATTTGAAATTATGTTAACAAGCTTGTCGTAATACTCTTGGACGCCTTTTAGGTTGTGTAAAGTTTCAACTTCCTTTGACAAGCCTTCTTCTAAGTTTTTGATGTAGGTTTTTATATCGTTTTCGGTTTGAGGAATTCCTGTCATTTGCTTGAATGTTTTTCTGCTCTGTTTTGGTTTTCTTATAGTTAGGGATGCTCGTATAAGTCTGTGGTCTGATGGGAAGTTCACTTTATTAAGGACTTCTATATTACTGATGAGTCCAGATTTATTACTCAATACGAAATCCACCTCATTTTTAGTCTTGTTATCTGGTGAGGACCAGGTCCATCTTTGACTTTGTTTTTTCTTGAAGTAGGTGTTCATTATCGATAGTTTGTGTTCGTTGGCATATTGTAGTAGTCTTTCACCTCTTTGATTTCTTGTTCCGTAACCATATTGTCCTAGTATAAGATGTTCGTGAACTTGCGGATGTCCAATCTTTGCATTAAAGTCGCCTATCACTAATACTGTTTCATCTGCTAGATTGTGGGCTTTTGTTAGGTCTTCATAGAACTTTTCTATCGCCTCGTCGCTTGACGTTGCAGTTGGAGCATAAACTTGTATTAGCGAAATAATTCCATTGACAGTTTTTATTCGAAGTATGGCTACTCTGTCTGATATTCCGGAGAAATTTACTATATGTTGTTTTAATGATTTCTTTATAAGAAAGCCTACTCCATTTAGGCCCTTTGTTTCTCCTTTGTAGCAGAAAATGTAATCGGCATGTTCTTGAATTTCACATCCAATTCTTTTAATTTCTGCCAGTCCAATAATATCATAGTTTATTTTCGTTAAAGCTTGTGTCAGTTCTAAGAGGCGTACTGATGACGATAAGGATCTTACATTATAGGTGCAAATTTTAATGGTTTTAAGGTTTCTATCAGATTTTTGCTCTTTACCGAAGTATGGAGGGTTTTGGTCAGAAGCCCCACGGGGACCAGCCGGGTTGGAGCCTTTTTGTTTTTCATGAAATGTTGTTTTTGCTGTTTGTGTGTTTTTATCTCGATTATTGCTATGTTGTACATCGTAGTTTTCTTTTAAATTAATTTTGCGTGTTTCTTTGTCTACTGCTATGTAATTGGTTTGTCAGAATTTTGGTATTTCTGTTGTTGAGAAGCTTCTTGCTCTGGATAATCCACCGTCTGCGACTTTGTTAACTTTTGGGACTGGGGGGTACGCTGCGTTTGGAGATTTTGATGTCATTCTTTTCCTTTTCTCCTCTCTCCTTTTCTCTACTTGTGTTGATTCTTCTCTACTTTTTATATCACCTGTTTTCATTTCTTTTATTACTATTTTGTCGTAACGGATGTATGCTAAATTTCCTTTTGCCTTTTCCTCTTCTACTGTTTTCTTTAATTCTTGTCTTTTAATTATAACCTCTTTCGGCAAATCTTCTGTTGCATAGGTGTTTTTAGGAAAGCTTTTATTATTTTTCAGTATTTCTATTTTTCGCCAGTTGAGTGTTAGTGATATTAATATAGGTCTTGTGCGTCCTTCGACCTTTTTTCCGAGTCTTCTCACCATGTTGATTTCCCATCTATCCCATACTTCCAAATTAGTTTTTTGACTTAGATCGTTTAGAACTTTCAAAACTAATTCCATTAGTTCTTGCTGGTTTTTTTCGTTTTCTTGTATTCCATGGAGAACTAGGTTATTTTTTCTTGATTCTTTCTCTAAAAAGTGCACTTTCGATTCTAGTGCCTCTACTTTATTTTTTAATATTTTATTTTCTTCCAATAATGGTTGAATTTTCTCATCTAATTTAGAGTTAAATTTTTCAGATAAATTTTCTGTTTGAGTTTGTAGTTGTGTTTGCATTTCAATTTTCATTTTTTCGAATAAGTTTTCCATTTGTTTCTCCATTACAAAATCGGTAGAAAGTTTTTATATCAGTAAAGTTTTCGGTAGAGATTAAATTTTTATTATTGGTATTATTTTGTATCTGGCAATACTAGTATTTAATTGTCAGATGATGTAAACAAAAAACCATATGGTTTATGAATTTTTTGCTAAGCAATTATTGTTTTTACCAGGTGTTCCCAGTGTAGATAACGTTTATTGTGGTAATTTATCCAGGTGGTTAGCTGTTGTAGTGGTTTTTGGTACTGATCGCGCACTATATCACTGAATTTCACAATTTTTTATCGAGAGTGTCGTTATTACGTCGTAACTTTTTGACAGCCGATGTCATAAATTACAATAGGTAGCTTAATTTTCAGATTCCAGTCAGATTCACGTACATTGCCAGTATTGTGGCACCAAGCATTATTGACATTTGTTCAGCGATACAAAGCAGATATATCAACAGAGCAGAGGGATGCTCTTTTGGAATTGTTGAGAAAACAATCTCATCCCACTGTTACACAAGAAGTTAGTATAACAATTTTATTATTAATTACCTATTTTGTTTGTATGTTTTAATGTTACTTTTTTCCTTAGCACTCATCATCGTGGTTTTACCTAGGTACCCTTTTCACTTTTCCAGCATGAAAAGGGCAATTCTAAACTACTTCACTAGATCGTGATTTAAAATCAGCACTCGTAGCAAAAAATAACTATGCTCACTTGTTGAATAGATACCTAACTATTTTGACAATTTGAATTATATACCTACTGTTAAATATTTACACCCTTAGTAGTAAGATAGTCCTATATTCCATTATTATATAAAAGTAGTTTTTAAACATTTTTATGATTTATTAATTGTAGATCCGGAGAGAATTACAGGCAGCCCAATGTAGGGACATCGAGATTAATGAAGCAGTTCCAACTGATATGGTAGTGGAATAATAGAAGGGAAGGGAACAGGTTTTAACCTATAAAATATCTTGTTACAAATAATAAAGCTTTTATTAAAAAAAAAAAAATAGTTTGATTAACTCCTTTACCTGAAGGCTGGAAGTGTTTGTCGAAGGAAAAGCAGTTAAAAGGTAAAAAACTAGTTGCCGATTTATATGTATTATAAAGTAGCTTAGCTGTGATCCCGGGATATTTGTTTGCGCGGAGCTCTAATTCTTTTTCTAAAATAAAAGTAGCCTTTTATTTGAAATCAGGTTTTTAAATTATACATTTAGTAAAAATATGTTATTTTAACTCAATTCAATTTTATTGATTTGTATAGATTAACTTAAAATAACATTTTAGTGGCATATTTAAATCATAGCAACTTTATTAGCTATATACTAGCTGTGGTACTAGATCTGAGGGCCAGGATATCATTGAATGATATTGCCCTATCAACTTGACTAGAAATAAAATATACAGGTGGCAAAACAGAGTTCCCGCAGGCACATTTTCTTCCGGAGATATAATCAAAAGATCCAACTCTGCAGCTGCAGTTCTCACAGTGTAATCTTCCCTTGGTCCATTGTTCGTTTTCTATTCTTAACATAATCCAATCAGGGAGTTTATCTTCGGAGAGATATATGAAATTGTTGATATTATAACTGTTACATTGCTGAGGATCACAGCATGAGATACTGTTTCTAACGCAGTTTTCTACCAATATTTGACGACATTTGTGGCATTTTATAGTTATAAAGTTGTTAGAGTTCATGATAAATAGAAAATATTGTACTTCAAATTCATTCAGCTAGATCACAAATTAAGAAAATAGAATTTAATCACTACGATTAATTCATGCCTACTCAAAAAGTATACAAACTAAATAAAAATACGTATTATTTGATTGATTGATAAACTGACGGACGTTTCAAATATTTATCAAAGTACTCTGTGGACGGGCGGACGTGTAATGTAATGTTGCCATGCCATAGGCTGCATTCCGAATCATGATAATATCGATGTAAGCGCGCTAAAACGCGTACCGAATCACCGTTAGCGCAACAACGATGCCTCGTGAATCGTCATCGGTGACGTCATTCATTACATATTGCAATGGCACAACCGACGACCATGCCAAACTGTTATCGAGCGTGGATTTCAAAAGTGACACTGTGTTTTTGTTTAGACAAAGATACCTATTATTGTTTTTATTAGAGAAACTGTGTTATTCTTTAAGAATAATAAATGACACCAGATTCTAGAATAACAAATCAAAATACAGAGTATTCAATTTAGGTCTAATAATTAAAATTTTTAATCTCTTTCTCTAGTTCTAAACTAGCGACCCGCCGCGGCTTCGCACGGAAATTCTGTACTGTATTATACATATATGTCTTCCTCATGAATTACTCTATCTATTGCTGGAAACTGCATTCAAATCCGTTGAGTAGTTTAAAAGATCTAAGCGAACAGACAGCGGAAGCGAATTCATTTTATACTATTTTATTTTATTTATTTTAGCATATATGTAAAGATACTGTCAGTCAGCGCGTTCACAAGCGTTCCGAATCATTACAGTTCTCGACTCTCGTAGATGTGATATTCGTATCGGAACGCAAATAATTATTATTAAACTCTGTGGTATAGTTAGATTATAGCTTTTTTCTTTATGGCATCACACGGTTTCTGTATTTTGCCAGTGGTACAGGATCTGACGGGAAAAGGAAATGGATAATATTAAGGTTTTCATTTTTATCGTTAAATAAAACAACATGTCGCATGTGCGTGATATTTTATTTCACTGAACTTATTTCATGATGATTTTGCGCTGTTCAATGAATGCTAAACATTGAATAATAAATTTATTATGTGACTAATAATGTGCTTTGTTCGTGTTATGGTCTAACTAAGTACGTACGTTCAGCATTTACGAGTCAAACGTTACTCAATAAATGATATCCACCGATCAATAATAATGTTGTATCAAAAGTATAGGTACATAAAGGAAAATATTGTGGCTTCTTTATTAAACTGGCATATTATATTTCCAGTCAGTGCTTAAGATTACTGTTTTATTATGACAATGGAAACAAACGTTGTTATTTTTTCTCAAAGCAATAAAATAGTAGTAGGTAGGTATAATTACGTACATAACTAGTTCCATTGTTTCTATACGTACCTACACTCATAACGAATTTTATCGCAAACAAGCGATGTGCTCAGGTATTTAAATTTCTCACACAGTAATAATAATTACTTATATTTTAGTTTAAGCTGGTAAACGCGTCACATATTAATCTACCTAATGGTACACAGGGTACACTGTCAACATGTGAAAAGGTATTTGAGAAATTGAGATGGTAATCTATCAAATTCAATTCAAATTCTAAGCACTCAGAAAAAAAAGATGCTCGATTTTTAGTAGGACCACAGGATATGTGAGGAAAAACTTTTGGGCTTTATTAAAATGAAGACAAAGATACTGAAACAAAGAGGCTTGCTTATGAAGATACGTGTAGACATACTGTGCTTGTGCCCAGTCAGTTATGATGGTCACCAAGGACATATCCACAAGATGAAAATCGCATGACGCAGAAATTCGATGTCGAAATAAAGCCAAAGAAGAGGACTGCCCTCTCCATCGGGATGGCGGGCGGTCAGAGTTAGCTAAGGTTGATAAACTCTGGATTAGACTGAGAAAGTGACGTGAAGGAGAGACGGTTAATAGTAAGGTAGATGTTTATTTTAATTTTACTACCAATCTTCCGCAGTTTTACCCGCGTGTCCGGGATAAAAAGTAGTGCCCTACTCCACATATCTATCTGCGTGCCAAATTTCATCGCGTTTGGTTCAGTGGCTTAGGCTTGAAAAGGTAAACAAACTCACTTTCGTATTTAGGTTTATGATACATTATTTTTTAGGGTAATGTCAAAGGGTAGACATTTGTAGATAGTATCCATATTATAATAATAAATATCCTGGGACATTCTTCACACATGGTCTGTGTGATCTGATCTCATTCACTAGATAAAATTATATTCCACGATATGGTCTAATTTTGTATATTCAGATGTCTGACTCTGACGATTCAATAAACACGCATCATGTTTCAGAACATATTTGTTAATATCAGTAAGTATATAGTTTTAGTATAACAGAACAGAGCTTATAATATGTATCATTATGTATTATATTTGTAGATAGCATGCAAATTGTAAAATTTCAACAGTTTTTATGTCAATTTATAATACCACTGAAAAGTCAGGTGCATAATCCAGGTAGGTACTCACACGTCGCACCGTGATAAACCGCTCTGTAGGTAATTATAATATTACCCATTTTGCTTTTTGGTTCAAATCAAAAAAAAATATTGTCGTGGTTATTGAATACCTATGTGATTTATTGGTATCATATCATATTTCAGATAAACTTTTAGAAAGTAAAGTAGAGTTTCTTAAGTAGCTAAGTATATCGCAGTCAAAATTTCACCGAAAATTATAGATTGTTCAGAAGAAAAACAGATTCATTTTTCTTAATAACAGCGTATTTATTTGATTGATAAATTAACAGCATAACAGTCATTGAAAGTAATTTATATCCACATGTCATTTAACTATTTATATCTAATGGATCTTTTAAAAATAAATACAACTTTCTATTCGCTTAGTTCCGCCGACAATATCCCAATAATAAGCATGGGTAAGCGGGATTTCTTCACCACCGTATAACTGGATCAAATCTCAAAAAAATCTTTTACAAAATAGGCACTGTATGTTTTATGCTTGCTGAATGCTGAGTGAGCGCAAGGAGCTTAGACTCTATCCTCACTGATTGTTTTTCATGCATGCGTGCCTGTCTGCATACACGCTGGTAACATCATTATACATTATTACTAAGTAGGTAGTTCACATAATAACATGTTTGGCAAAATATGTTCCATATATAATGCTATAAGCTCCTTGTATATCATAACTTTTTGTGAAATGAGTTGTTAATGATAATATACACAGTGTAAATTAAATAAACAAATCATTATGTGATAAAAATATGTGCATAGTAAGTTATTGAGACCCACTTAAGCTTTTAAAAAGTAACTCGCACACATACCTATTTAGTAGCAATAATTATATATTGGCAATGATTACTACAAAAATCAAGAAATCGACAGTTTTTTTTAAACCGGAATTGTCAATTCAGGTAAAATTATGAGAAATCTGCGAAAAGTTTATCTGAATTATGATGGTGATCCTGATTTAGATACCTATTAGGTAGTATAGTACGGTTTTAGTATTTATTTAGAAACCATAAAATGGAGCACTGACAAGATACGTAAACAATGTAACACGGAACAATTTTTATTTATTTATTTTTTTCTTATTTGAATTCAGGAAGCTAAATCGGCTGGTAAGATGTGATAAATAGATTGGTAGGTACGAGAAACAAAGTATGTTTACATATCACATCGCATTTTTTTCTGAAAACAAGGGAAAGCATTTCTTGTTATAGTAATAATTTCATTAGGTAAAAGTAGGTACTCTGCCACTTTTTTAGTACCTACTGCTGTCAAATAAAGTTGGTATGTTATATACACGTCGTTTCGCTCTTTTTTACAAATTATAATTAACTCGTTCGGTATTAAAAAAATGGAACGTGTGCTATATTTCTGCTTAACAATATAAAATTTCGATCACAGATAAAATTACATAATACAATGCACGCGTTAATTTTGTGCCTTTGTTGTTGAAATATAAAATTACTTAACTTATCATTACAATATCTCTAATAATATAATTGTGGGATTATTCGAAGCTGAAATAACCAGTTATTATATGAAATATTTTTTTCAAGGCAACGATGTTAAATGAAAGCGAACATCTTTTCACAGGGTAGCGACTTAACAAACTAAATACTCTTATAATTATATTCAGAAGAAGGGATTCGTTATGCAGCTAAAACCACATTGCTTATGTTCCTTCTTATTTCTAATCCTATCGCTATTCTTTCTTTACAATCATTTAAATTACGTATAGTACAATAGAATTCGTAAAGTTTAGTACTTATTATTTTCGGCAAGACATGATCATTAAGTTTACTCTATAACTTTCGTAGTCGGCACTATTCAAAACTAGTATTCATTTTTGACATCAAAGTCGAGAGCGGAATATTTTTTTCAATAACAATTACCCATGAGGTATTGCCTTAATTTTATTAACCAAGTATAGATATATATATCATAGTAACTAAGAAACATGGTTTCTGTTAACTGTAGGTACCATATAGGTAAATAATAAAATATGCTAGGTTCACGCTTAAATTTGGTTTCTGTTTTAAAACTTTCTAGATGTTTATTTTTTAAATGAATTATGAATAAGTAAGTTGTAAATATAAGTGTTTGTTCCAACAAAAATACACTAAGTACCTACCTAGTTACTTTGGTAGGTACCTATATGATTTGGTATCAATGTTACTACTATACATACATATAGACATTTGATACTACAATTGCCAACATTTCATATTTCATAAGAACTTAAAAAAATAGGAACCGTTTCTTTATTTAATTTACCTACAATTAGCATCATAACTGAATTGAAGAAATAAAAAAATGGTAAAACTGCCACTAAACGGTAGTAGCTACCACTAAACGGTAGGTAAGTGGTACCTAACATTTACTAGTCGATTCATAGGAAAAAAAAAACGAATTCAATTCAGATATGAAGCTACAAATGTGGTAAAACTTGCCCACCTGGGAGTGTAAAACGGCCTCTTGTTTTAAATTTGTTTCACCTTGTAAGTATAATGTATAGTTTGAAGAATACCTATTATAAAACATATATATCTATAAGATGGTTATACTCAAATGACATTTATGAACGTGACTGATGTGCAATGCAACCAAATCTGCTCTTTTGAGACTATCCAGCTTTTCGTTATTACCTAACTCCTAACGAGTTTAGTAACAAAGAAATTTGGTTTCATATTAAAAAATAAAATGTTGTCAATTAGATATCGGTAGTAGGTAACATTAGTCTTACTTTTTAAATTATCAATAGGTATATGTAGGTATAATGATTGAAATTCTCCTTGCTATGCTGAAAAGCGCTATTAGCCAATGTTTGAAATTAATACTCACCGTGAGTGACGATGATTGATAGTAACTAACGTGTGGAAATGACATCCTATTAAAGAAATATATATACATATATGACGTGACTGACAGTGACGCGACATGTGGAGGGAGAATGAGATCATCGAATGTATTTTATTTCTATACTGTAAAAGTGCTTTATATTTAAGTAATTATTGAGATTAATAGAATATATATGTATAGCAATACAAATAATTGTTTAAACCGTTTCAAAATCTATTGATTATTTAAATAAAAAAAAAAAACTAGTAAGTTAAAGGGAGAAATTGACAGAGTATGTAATCTGAGATCCTTCTAAAATATACTTTGTTATAAATTCCGCAAATATTAAATATGTATGTATGTGAATCGCAACGTAAATGTGATTCTCGGCACCCGCAGCGCTCCGGGCTGTGAATGCATGCAAGCACCGCATATTGCCTATGAATAAAAAAAAACATATTTCACATATTTAGCAGTTAACGCAGTTTGAGTGCACTTAATTATCTACTTAATTACATTTTCATTATATCTCTATGTAACACTGATTTGTAATTAAAAATTCCTAATTCATAAGCTGACTTAACTAAGCTTGATCACTCGATTCATCATTTTTAAATAAAAGTAGGTACATCCTAAACACTTTAAGCATGCTATGGTAAATATTTGAACATTCTAACAATACTCCAGTAACATTTCTCGGTCTAAATAGGTAAATGTGTCAGATTTAAAAGAGAATAAAGTTTTAGGAGATAAACAATTTAATAGGTAAGTACACCAGCAAATTTGGATTCCGAAACGTTACGAAGAGGTTCAGAATTTCGTGATATTGAGTAAATGTTAGCTTGTTATTGTTATAACTGTTAAAACATAAAGTTTAAGTTGACATCAAGCAGAGTCTCAAACATTTTCCTTTAGATAATCACCTAGCACGCTTGAGGCCCGGTATCCACCAAAGATAGGTGGAGTAAAAATGACATCTCGAGCGAGCTTGCTCCGGTTCGTTCGGTATATAGGGTAATTAACGAATAACCTTATAAAGGTGCATTAGGTACATCAAAACGAACAACTTTTGATCTATGACTTTTTCCAAAACGTTATACTTACATCCCAAGATGTCTTTTTAAATTTTATTGGGGATTTCTATGAATCGTTCTAAATATCCTACTGTGACTGCCTAGAGACAGTTTAAGTGGGGTTATGAAGATTAGAACTGCAAATATGTTTTTTTTTAAATCATTGAATTAGAAGAAGTCGCACAACAGAAGTTGTCAGTCTCGATGAACCAATGTCGCCCTTTGCGTTTGTTGCCGCAGTGACCCTGTAGATATGAATGTCACTGTATGATTGTGAATTTCATTAGTTTATTACCCATCTCGCGATATTATAAACTGTTGATAAATTGTTAACTGTACCATAGTTACTGCTCGTTTATAACGTATTAATTTTCGATAGTTTATAGGTGTATGTATTTGTTGAATCTCTAATCCGCCCATTTCCACTTTGGTGAATACCGGGCCTAAATCAACTAAAATAGACAATATAACATTGTACCCTTAAGCACATAAAGAAAGACATTCTATTATTTGACAATCAGGCAATTTGAAATTACTACTTAAACTTACTACTACCATAAAGCAAATATCAATACCTAAATGTAAAACTAGTGTGCTTGGCGTTTAAGAGTAATTATTTAAAAGCAAAGCTATCCATATTTTTTTGTTAAACTAGATAGATTGAAGAGTAAGGTGTACATTTGGGAATTGACCAATTTAAAAATCTACATCTAAGTACGTAAGATTCTATAATATTTACAAATTACTTCGCGCTTGAAATAATGCATTTTTGTCATATTAAACAACTGTGCGATTTCTGGTTTATAATCTGTATATATCTTGTTACAGTTCTTTATTTTTTTCTATCTAATTTTATATTAATAATTAATCAGTGGATACAGAACAGCTGTATTTAGTAAGTAACCCCTCATAATCATCCCTCTTCATTTTTTTATTTATTATCGAGCTTGAACTTATAAACGCAAAATCGAATGGCTATTATTTTGATTTAATGTATTATATTAATAAATATAATGTATGGGTGATAAGCAGGATATTTTCCATTTTAATAATAATTACTTTGTCTGCGTTTTATGGTATATACCTACCGAACTAAGATCTTTGCGTTTTTCGCAAATTGCAAGTTTGTTATATAACATGTTTTGTTTTTGTGTTACTATATAATGTATCTTTCTATCGTAGGTAGGTACATACAATTTGTAGAAATTAGTTGCCGAAGTGCGTATTGTCTCAGAATAACAAGTCAAAAAGTGATATAGGTAGTTACCGTCATAACTTTCTGTTTATTAAATTAGGTAAGAAACGAGACTGAGATGAGGTAAGGCAGATACGAGATTTGAATCCTGGGTTTAAGGTCTTACTAGACTTTCTTCGGTTATGGTTTGAGCTAAAAATAATTAATATTATTTTAATTAACAATATTAAAACTGCTAATATATGAGCTGCAATTTGCGAAAATCTCAAAAAAATAATAATTTGGCGGTCTATGATACCGGTACGAAATCTTCCATTAAATAATTGCTCAATAAACTTTATAATGTTATGAAAATTAATAACCCAGGTGAGTTTATTTTCATATCTTATTTCAAACTTAACAACGCTTAAAATTAATAAATGGGAATGCCTCGAAATAGATTTTTAACATTTTAACATTATTCACATAAATTAAACATTTGAATTGCGTCGCTGCGTCGTGCTGATGCGGTATTGAGTTGGTTTGGTACATTTTTTCGCATTTTAGTTACCTACTAATAATGATACATAAACTATTCAGAGAACGTAGTAGATTTTGTGTTTGTGCCACTTATATGTACTCTGGACGATCTTAAGTGGCACAGTCATTTTTTCTGCGCAGAAAATTATGTTTATATCTACTTAATAAATTCGTGAGATCTATGGAAGCAGAAGTGAACTTTAATTTTAATTTATTTCTGTATAAATAATTAAATGAGTCTTCCTAATATTCAATGTTTCGACTCCAGCCTAAGATTGTATAACGCCCAAGGCAGCAATCTAGTTACTGATTCTTAGGTGCTATGAACGTACCGTAGTACCACAGAGGAAGTAAAGGCTAAGTAGTACTCTACGCAAACTGTAGCACTGCACCTACGCATAGCACTTTTATGATTTTCGTTATTTAAGCTACAAATCAGCTAGTAGGGTAACGTAAAGCCAATCAAATCTTAAAATATTTAAAACAAAATGTAGCACTATCTGAATAGAATGAAATATTTAAAGTGGATGTTACAGCCACTCTCATTAAATGCTTAATCACGATATAGAATCTTAAAGTACGGTGAGTTTCATTATTGCTTACAATGATATTGGCGAAATTTCTTAATCCATAACTAGGATACATTATAACATAACCACATTTTGAGCCACAATTTTAGTAAAACTTACATAAATTAAGATGAAAAGTAAGAATGTACTAATCCCTTTAAAATACCAGTTTGTGTTTATGCCGGTAGTGCTAGTAGCTCCATGGTAGGCATCGAGAAACAATGTCATATTTAGGTAGGTACTATATTTTTATTCATAATGTTTCATTAACCGATACATAAAGTCGAAAATATTTTATGTTAAAATATTAACGTAGCTATGCATCATTGAAGACAATGCGGCAAGTATACCCGTGTCGAGTGGATCTTCATAAACGCACTTCCACAAGGAGCATTTCAATTAATTCTCGACATAGTAGTGTTAGACATTACCTATAGCTACTATGTAAAGGCAAGGAGCAAGGACGGGTAGAAAGCGTTTATCGTGTAGGTACTCTCTTCTGGAAATACAGTTCACGGTATTACGTAGTCTCTCAGTCTTATAAGCCTCATTCTGATTAGCTGAAATCTATAATAAAATGTTTAAATATTTTAGGTACATAGATAGGTAATTTTAAAAACATTTCGCATTATTTAACAGAAATAAATCACCGGAAGATTGAAGAATAATACTGTCAGATAGTGCTATTGTACATGATAACAATAATATGTAATAATGTAAAAACGACTTCTTTTAAAGCATGTAAATTACATAAAATTAAAGCACCCAATATATCCACCACTTATTGCGTTTCTAACCACTCGTGTAATATTACGCTATCTTAATAATGTCAAACTGTATTAAGTTCCCTTTTACGAAATAAGCCGAATCCGGTTTGCTGGCTGGACAATTTTATAGTAGGTATTTACTTAAGCGATCATGAAATATTTTATAACAATTGGACTCGCACGGGCGGTACATGTCACCCACTCGCGAGGACGTGTTAATTTAGGCGTTAACGGAAGTACAAAATTGGTCCATACGTCGGGTTGGGCCGCGTCAGAGGAAACTCCGGGCGTCAGCGTGCCGAGATTGCGCAATGCGCTGGCAAAAGTGGAAGTGTGCACGCGGCGCGGGTGGTGCGCGCGTGCGTCCAGGCGCGGGCGCGGGCGGCTCGGTTGCGGCCGGCGAGCCGCCCGCCAGCGAGCCGCACGAGGCGGACTCAGCGAGCGAGCGCGTCGAGGGCCGGGAGCGGGGAGCGCTCGTCTCGCCTGCCTCACACTACCTATAGAACGAGTGTGAATGTGGAGGCGGCGGAAGCACCGGTGGCACGGGCGCGTGCGGCTCCGACGCGGACCGCTGCACGCCTGGCGTGCGATCGGTCCGTTCCCCTCGCACGTAGCGCCCTCCACCACGCTCGCGATCATTGTCCCCGTTCCAGTTCCATTCCCACTGAATTTTTCAAAAATTAATGCTTATTAAATATGCGCAGTAATTCAGTTTCCTTTTGTTACTAAAGACTACTAATAAATTTAAATGAAGGTAATTGTATGATAATGTACCTCGTTTGTTTGAGGCACCGAGAGTGAGGCTTTTGGTAGAGGTTGCGAAGGTGTATGCCCCGGTTGAGTGTTATGATGCATGCCACCTTCACGGCCTTGCAAGAGCTGTAGGATACGACGTACATCCGCCGTGAGTCCGGTTTCCAGCACAGCTACGCGTCTGCTTAATTCTTCTAAGCGCGTGAGTACTGTCGCTACTGATGCAGCTGATGCTGCTGTTCCCACATTCTGATATTGTGGTGATACGCTATCCTGAAACATTAAGTAAACCCATAAAAGAAGATTTTTTCACCCAAAATATTAAAAGCGCTAGTTCTTTCTGAGCAAAAGTTCAACAGAGAAAGTTTGAAAGCATTTTTCTCTATAGGCCAAAATGTGACACATACATACTTAAATTCAAAATACTAGATAGGTATGTACCTTCCAAAGATATTATCCGGTTATACACGGTGATTTAACTAACTTTTCATACATTTTGACCGAACAAGATAGTTCAAGAGGGCGTCGACAAGCATGTCACAACTTTAATAGATTTTCCTTTATAGTGGACAACCGTGTGACGGCATGTAAACGCTTTTGTTTCTGCGAATTTATTTTGAAAATTTCATGTGGAAAAACAAAGTTAGCTAGCTAGCTTAGCTAGCTATCAGTGACCTCCGCTGTCAGATGGCCGACGCCCATAGGGATATATGTTTTGTATGAAAAGTTTAAATTATTTTTCGTGAAGACTACGTGAGCAGAATACGATTACCTGAGTGGCATTTTGATTTCCTCCAGTAGAAAATGCAAGAGCAGCGGGACGGCTTGTCTGGTGAAGATTGATAGCAGAATGTGGGGCGGAACGGCAGGATGGAGTGCGCGCAACAGAGGACGGGACGGCCGGGGCAAGTATGTCATCACAAGACACATGTTGCGGCTGGAGAGACGCTGCTGGTGGACTGGGCGATGCGTTCGTGTAATACGAGCTCGGGTTCGTACTGAGGCTGGATACAGGTAGCGTGGTGCTGTGAGCAGGCGTGCTTACGGCTGGCTCTCCCGCTGCTGCGCCTCCAGTCAGCGGTGACGTATCGTTCAATGGACCTACTGATGACTGACGCCGCACTCCTGCAGCTCTACCTCTATATGTTTGTGGAGTCGATTGGGCTGAAAAACACTCAATTCATCAACGTTATATGTAATTTAAGAATTACTCAAATGTTTTATCTGGTTATATTTACGACCTTAATTTGTTCTTGGACTATGTTGATCGTAGGTACTGTTATTTGTTGAAAAGTACCTACATCTTAATCGCTTCAAAATTTTGTGTCGTCCTGTAAGGCAGGGCTTGCGACATTTAACTATAGTATGATATTTTCAATGCAATAATCTTATTAAAACATGCACTATAGAGTTGTATATGCACACTTACAGTACTTGTTGTGCAGCGGCTGGTGTGTTTTATGATGGTAGAGGTCTGGGAAGCTCCGTTTAAGTTGCGCTAGCATGCCTGCACACAAGGGCCGCGCTCAGAGCGGGGCAGCGAGGCACCGGGGATGCGGGGTGAAGGGACGGAGATGCGATATATTACATAATTATTTTAGCATTAACATTTCATCAGTTGGTCATCATAGCCTATTTATATAGTAAACATTTATTGTCACTTAGGTATTCAGTGATAGAAAAAATTTAAGAATGAAATTCATCTACATGTCGTTACGCGTGTATTACCTACCTATAAGCTTCAATACGATGTTATATAATTTGAAATCGTCCGATTCGTTATGATTCATATAGGTGATTATTTGAGTTTTCATGAGTGGTTTATGGGATGGAAATACTCGTTAATATGAACAATTTTATTAAGGGACTACTAAATATTATTTGGTTTAGATTTAGTTAGAATAAATGAATTACAAATAACCTGTATAATTATATAACAGCAAGCATCTTTCAGGAGTCTATTGTTTTATTTTCAATTTGAAGTACTGACAATATTTTACTATGAGACCAACTCCGAAATTGCAAAAACCATGTACACTATGTATGTATCTAATGCTCATTAAAATAATTGTGTAATGCAGGTGATGATCATGGGTTTATAAACCACTAACTCCGCACCGCAGCCCCCTCGCCCACGTCAACAGTAAACAGGAGTAAATAATAGTAGGTAGATACGAAAGAACAAGCGAAAACATGCTGCTTCAATTAAAATAAAATATTTGAATAGTCACTAAAAACATTTCGACATAATTGTATAGACTCCGATTTATTATAATAAATTCAGTAAGCATTTTTTTTGATAAATATTAAAATTTATTTTTTATTTTATATTATATTCTGTATCAACATGACGTTTAGTTTGTATCCAATTGAATGGATTACCTGAATCGCTATCTATATCATGTAATTTTATACACTATAATTTATGATATATATATAAAGGTTGTTAGGAAGATGTGTGCCAAACGGCAAGGTTGAGTAGCTAGGGTTTTGGCTATGTATTCTGACCAAATTAACTTTTTCTTGCCTTATGGCTTTTTTTTCGAAACCTTTTCAATTATTGTTATTTATTGCAGAAAGATGAACTTTTAGTTTTCATTACTTTTTTGTGAGTGTCCCGGTCTATACTTGTACTTTATCGTGTATGCCTGTTGAGTATAGATCGGGACACTCATAAAAAAAGTTATGGAAACTAGAAGTTCAACTTTCGACTAACCTTAACAATAATTATAAATGGCTCAAAATAAAACGATAAGGCAAGAAATGGTTTGTTGGGCAATGTACTAACCCTAGCTACTCATATTTGCCCTTTGGGACACGCTCTTCCTAACATCCTGTATACCTAACTGTTGTTTAAATTTAAAACATCAACTTTTTTAAATGATAAACAATAGACAAAATTAAGATGACAAATTCTTGAGATAAATAATGTATCTGTTTTCTTACCCGTCTCTTGTAGAAGAAGATAATGACCGACTTGAGGGTTAATGAGTAAAGAAGAATAATATTACTTAATATTATGGTATAACGGGAAATGCACAATCGATCCATACATTTTCTATGTGTAGGTTTCTACTCTATAAATAGACAGGAAGATAATATGGCACACCACAACATGCCACCCGTGTTTCACTCGTGAATTATGAAGGAAGATAATTGATTTAGTTCATTCACACACGGGCGTCAGTGGTATGGACAGAATTAGAAAAACTCGATGAAACTGAACATTCCATTGTGGTGTATATATATAGCTTACCCGTGATTGAGTTGAGTGTAGTAGAGCGTTGCTTGCTAAAATTAAAGTTGAGGGGTGTTACATCTTGCCCAGCCTTGTCAGCTGAGAACTCCAAAATACCACGACTTTGTGGCGATTCAGTGTCGTCGTCACTGCACTGAGAGTCCTAGAAATTAATTTAAGTTGGTTAAGACACCACCTATTGCACCGCAGGTCGTGCATTTGATTCCCATCCAGGACAAACATTTGTGTACATGACTATGTCTGTTTGTCCTGAGTCTGGGTGTAATTATCTATATAAGGATATAAGTATGTATTTACAAAAAAAGTATACATGGTTCCATAGTACAAGCTCTGCTTTAGTTTGGGATCAGATAACAGTGTGTGAAAAAATGTCCCGATATATTTATTCGTGTTGTTTAATTGAGTAGTTTTACTTTTAGGACTAGCAATAATACGGTGCGCTTTAGTATAATAAAATTCTAAGTTTCTGCGCTAACTTCTATCATAAGCCGGACTAAGATACAAGCGGCGACGCATGGCTGACATTCACTATATACTGAAACATTTTTTATTTTAATATGATATTGCCCTAGTACTTATAAAAGTCTTAACGATAAATTGAATCGGACAGTGTGTAGCTTCAACGGCTGTGAGATTGAAGCTCAATACGGATAGTGAATACCAGCCTTATACTAAATGTTATAGTTTTAAACTTGCCTACGAGCTACTAGCTACGGGTCTACGAACTGAGTGGGCCGAAACGTTGTGTAGCCATCCCGAGCTGTAGCTTCGTAGCGTTCGTAGCGCATGACGCGTATTTATATTATTATTCATCATGTACCGAAGTGTTGTTTTGTATACTATTCTGTTATTATTCTCACTATTATTGAATGGAATTTTAATATACTTTGCTTAATGTTAATGTTAAAAATATATGTATTTAATGTATGGTGCAAATATACATACAAGATTAATACACACCACTTTCTCAGCAAAGGTTTCAGTGTGAGGGCGGCGCGTTGTGCGTGCATATGCTTCTCGTAGCAAGCGCGCATCACACGGATTCTCATAGCGCATGCGTCGACGAGGCTCAATACCTCCTAGCTCTTCCTATAACGTATAAATATAATTTATGGTAGGTACATATTTTATTCCTTGATAAACTTGTTATAAATTGAAATGCCACTAAGATTTTACTTATGATTAAGTCAACATTTAACACTTCAATCGTAGAGTTAAGGATTTAAGATACTATTAGATCATAAATTGTTTGATTTTTACTGACAGTTTATTTAATACGCAGCTATATATAGCTGAGCTGAATCCCAAGGAAAATTTCCACTTATATTGAATAATGGGTTGAATTTAATACAAAAATAGTCTTAAATAACTTGTAAGTACGCTGTAAGCTTACATCTCTCATATTATACGTTATCTCCAGGTTGTTGACAAACGAAGAGCGAAATTCTGGGTAGAAATCGAGCACGTCTAACAAGTCATCCCTATGCACTCGATGCAAGTCACAGTAGGTGAGCGCGCGCACGCGACAGTTGCTGCGCCCTACTGTTGTGTAAATGCATGGGTTCTCCCCAAATATGTCATCTTTGCCTGAAATATTTCGTATATTAAAAGGTAAGGTGGTCATAAGCTAGTAACATATCTAAAAAGTTTAAATAACAATAAGCATACCCAAGATAGCCATAACAATATCATCCTTCAAAATTTCTATCGACCCACGTGAAATGAAGTAAAGTGATGTAAGAACGTCACCTCGATGTACCAATGTTTCACCGGGAGGCGCATGCGTCGTTTTAAATCTGAGTGATAACGCCCTGGAAATAGCAATATCGTTAAATGGAATTTTAGTTATACAGGATTATTTGTTAAACTTTTACTATAGGGGATACTATATCACCATACATTTAGATCGACCAAGATTTTGTACGAAATGTTTGAAATTATTTTTGCAAATTCAGAGTGGGTTTTATAGTTAACTAGCGACCCGTCCTAGCTTCGCATGGGTGTACAAATAATTGAATTTCTCTGTTTTTCGGTACTATAATATGTATGTATTATACATATAAACTCTATCTATTGCTGAATACCGTATTAAAATGCGTTGAGTGGTTTAAAAGATCTAAGCGAACAGACAGCGGAAGCGACTTCATTTTAAAGTTATATACAGATGAGTTCTATTCCACTTCTCGGTTATCATTTATGCTTATCTATAAAAACGTAGCAATCAGACAGAAATATACAATTTCACTCCAAAAAATCAAAAATCAAAATCAAAAACTCAATTATTCAGTTTAGGCCCTAATAAGGCACTTATGAACGTCAACAGTTACAGTTTTACAATAGACTCTACTACCGGTTCGGAATACACTTGACACACTCCTATTTTATTAGTTAGAATAAGGATTACCTCAAACATCCTGGACTCGCCCCGTCAAAAGCGGAACAGTTGGCAAGTAAATTGCGGTTGAGATGAAGACATATGTCTGCCTGTAGGCATTCAGGAAATCCCTTGAGGAGACTGGAAGTATCAATGCCATTAGTATAGCTCCACGCGTGCTGGAAGTACTCCTCCAGCCTTTGTCGGAGAGGATTCGCAATCTGCACGAAGTAAAACGATCAAAGTAGGATATGTTGCGTTAGGTATAACACGAAGTTGATATAGATAGAAGTATAAAATAATTTCTCACTTGATGAAATCGAATGAATTCTCGCACTCTTAATATTTGAGTATGATAACGAGCGGTTCCAGAATACAGTCGTTGTATTATCGCAGATACATTTCCAAAAATACTGGCGTACATGAGAGCTGAGGATAGTAACAATAAATTAGCCAAATTAAAGCTTGTGTTTAGTGTAGTGTATCATTACAACAGTAGCAGGATACTTCAAGCATACTCACATCCAACAAGCATGACAAATATAGTGAATCCTTTCTCCATATCAGTATTTGGCGCTACGTTACCAAAGCCCACGCTCGTTAGGGACGTGCAAGTGAAGTATAAAGCGGTTATATAGCGAGATCTAAAACGATAAAGAATTTTAGTGTCGAGTCAACGAGTGTTATAAGTATTATATTTGACTGTAGTATACATACCTCATAGAGGGGCCGGTAGAATTATCGTATGATGCTTGAACATCGTTAGCGAGCGCATCGAGCCAGCCAATGGGTGCATGAAGCTGAGGTCGCTCCCAGCTACCTATCGCGTACCTGTACCGATAAAATAATTTCCATTACAATAAAATAATTAAGTAAACACACCTGAACACACCTGAACACAGCAATCAGAATAATTCTCACCATAGACAGGCCAGCCAATGAGCTATAAGAACAAACGTGGCCATAAGAAGCAGCAGAACGGCAGTCCCATATTCAGAGTATCTGTCAATTTTGCGTGCGACTCGCACGAGCCGCAGCAACCGCGCCGTCTTGAGGAGGCCGATGAGCGTTGTCGTCTGCAACCACCACAATGTCAGCTCAGAA
This sequence comes from Tethea ocularis, assembly GCA_963555595.1. NCBI lineage: Eukaryota > Metazoa > Arthropoda > Insecta > Lepidoptera > Drepanidae > Tethea > Tethea ocularis. The sequence continues at coordinate 7,292,736 of OY741960.1, read as the reverse complement.
CGCGCCAAGGCCAGCCCCAGCAGCAAGGTAAGTAGCCGCAAACCCAACTCAAGCGGTATATGAAACGTTCGCTTAGAACTAAATAGCATCAACGAGGCCTCGCAGCGAAAACCACGCTAACTAAGCAAAAGTTGCCTATGATAATGCTTTTCAGCTCAACCAAACTTAGACATATTTTGCAGAATTACAAGCAATTATTTTAAAACTATAAAATTAGCTGGCATCGTACAGATTGCGGTGCATTATAATTGTTTTAATTTTTGAGTAAGTATAATGGTATTGTTGTAAAGCAAGTCACTTCTAATTTGAAAGAGTTACCAGTTTCACGTCAAAATAACCATTGATTTCAACAGCTAGTGATATCAATTCCGAGCAAAAATACTTGTTTTATTTACAGTCAAAGTGATATTTAATCAAAACACGGTGCATCATATATAATAATCAAAAAAGACAGTAAGTAGGTACCCACTGTAGTATAAAACTTAGACTTTTTTGTAACTTACCTACGCTTGCACTAAGCAATTATATTCGTTGTAAACTTACTAAAAGTTGAGCTCATATTTGAGCACTGGTAAGTAGTTGCTAATGTGTTTAGTGCATGAGCTATTATTGTACAGTTCTTTACACAACTGAAAACTGCTTATACCTATACTTATCAAAATTTGTCACGTTGTCTTTTAGTAAGTATATAAGTTATAGTAGACACAAGTATAGTAGACAAAGTTATAGTAGCACCTACATTCAACGTCATAATAATTATAATTCAACACTTAAAATGTTTGGCAAAATTTGGCTTAAATTTAATTGTTTTGTTTTTGATACAGATTTTAGTAGATGATAGTCTTGTAAAACCAAGGTTTTAAGATAGCCCGGGCTCTTTCTGTTAAATGACGTTAAAAATTTACGGGTATATTTAAAACCTGGATTTTACTAGACTTGCTTTAAACCGTTTCACGTAATAAGGGGGAAAAGTTTTTAATTGTCTTTAACTGTAAGTAACAACTCAATTAACAATTCAGTTTGGGCTTAGTTTCAACAAGTGTTGTGCAGATTTATCCCAAATAATGCATAAGAATGCAAGAATTTTGAAATATATAAAATTCAATTGTTTCGTTTGTTCTTTTGTTTTCATTCGTATAAATTGAGGAAAGGGTCTTGTATGAAAATACTTAGGTATCGATTTAGATCATTATTATTTATACAATTAGTAGGCTAGGATGAAGAGTTTTAAAAACATAATAGGTATGTAGTATGATTTATGGTGTATGGATGTCGGGGTAAAGGAACAGGTAAACAAAATTAAAATATAAAATTTTATTTCAATATCAAAAATAAGAATAATTCGAACATGAATGCAAATAGTAACAACAAATATGTCAATATTCCAATAAGTAAAACAATCGATAAACATTAGATCAAACATAAGTAATTCAATGTTATTTTAAATAAAAGTAAAGTGGGCGATAATAAGAATAATGAACATCAAAACACTTGATTGCTTAATGTAAGGTGGGTGCTTTAATTAGGTAAGTAGATTATTATTATGTATGTTTGGGATCGATACTATAACTTTGTGCTCCTTCATGTCGTGATTTTGGCGATTATTTGTACAAATATGTACGTCTGGGAAGTGTGAGCGTATTTGCTACCAAGCTCTGTGCATATCGTGGCTTTTGCACATTTAATTTAGGTACTATAGGTATGATAAGCTAATGGATGGAAGTTTCGCCGTTTCATTTATTCAAACTAAGTACCATCATAATATTATTATCATTAACAAAGATTAGATTTCTAATTAATCTCTATTTTAAGAGACATCAGGTTAACAAATTTTGAGTAAAGCTATTGACGCGTTTTTACTTCTGTTATAAGATACTTTTTACCTTTATAATCTTCAACTTTTATGTAACACTTTATAAAGGTGAATGCTATGCTATATATAAGCCACCTTATCGGCTAGTTGTTGCCGATGGCACCGCAACAGCATATCTGGCTTTACTTGTTCTACGTTTTATGTATTGATTTCAACGTAGAATGGGGTTTAATTTCTAAATACATAGTGACTTGAATCACTTGATTATTAGGTAAGCCCTAATACGGCGGCGATCAAGCTCGTGATATTGATATAGCATTGCAAATCCATGTATGTCCTGCACGGTGAACAACTTGATAATGATTGTAATAATTTGCTCATGGGAAGCGTCCTTATCTTCCATTAACGCATTCAATTAGTGGTTTCAAATCTCTAGTGGAAATTAATGAATAAAAATATGTCAACTAAAAATGTAATAAAATCGAGTGGCAGCAACATAAAAATAGTTCACAAAGATGGTATACCTCATCACTTTCCAGCCCCTGCTGTAACAAGAAATGGTATTACAAGTTCAATACGCACCCATCTTCGGGTATTCTCCATATTATAATAATAAGAAAATGATAAAAATAAATTAGAATATTTAGGTACGTAGATAGTAATTATTAAAAAAAACTGAAGGGCAATTAAAATGTAAGTACTGTTTCAAATAAAAGGGATACACAAATCAATGAAACTTACTGAATGATATGAAAGCTTTATCGATTTATACAAATTTTGTCATTTGGCACTAAAAAATTAATTTGATAAAAAAGTGGGGTCCTAGTGTGATTTGCATCGGTGATATCCTAATCAAGTGACAGTTGCTATAACTTCATTCCATAGCTAAGTGATTTTAATTGCATCAAAAGTCCAGAACTTCATTTGTCCGAAAGACTCAAAATTCAAACATTGACAGTATCAAAGAGTTATTAGCAACTACATAATATTGTTTCGTCTAGAAATAGTTATCGTGCAGCCCATTCTTGACCTAGTTTGCTTTCATATTCTTATGACCTATATTACCCTTCGCTATGCGGAATGTACCTATCGTGCTTCGGTACCCTAATCTTGTTTCACTGTATGGCCTCCACTTCTGACCATTATGCAGTTTTATATATTCGTGTTTCACACTTCATTCGCATAGTTTATGCTATAACATTATGAGTTTAATATTTGGGATTTATGTTTTGATCTTGTGCCATGCGTTTATTTTTCGGACAATTGATCGTCTGGAGAACATACCGTAAAGCAAACTCACTTAATTAAAAGCTTCTCGACAAAACTATTCGCTTTGAACGAAAATTAACGAGCTTGTGATTCACAGTAAGACCTCTATAATATATATTTTATGAGGGTCAGCCATAAATGTTTGTTATCTAATAATCTATTTAGTGTATCGTATGTGAAATGAAACCAAATGTAGTGGTGGGAATAAAAGTAGCTCACTTCATCGGTATCGGTGCCGAAGAGCAGCAGGTCGAAAGGGATGGCAGCGACGAGGTCGATGAGGAACCATCCTCGCAGATAGTGGAGAGCAATCTTTTGGGGGTCCGACTCTACCTCGTCCGCCGCATTCACAAATGTTGTGCGAAAGTTTATCAGGATGTCTATAATGAAGGTGACGTCCACTGAAAATAAAGTATGTTACTTTAGTTTCCTACGTCGAAAGAACCTACATATTTTGGTACAAGTAATTGAAGTAAATTAAACCTAAGTTAATACTTACCGATCATATCAATAACAACGATGGGATCCTCGCCGAAGCTACGAGAACGTTTGTCGAAGTCCGGTTCATTCAGTTGGAATGCTGCCACATATGGCGTGAATATCGCCGTGTATATGACCAGTATAAGGATCAACCAATCCCAAGCGGCCTGTAAAATTTTATTATTTTTTACAAATATTTCAGTTAAAGTATATATGGTGGTAAGTATTCCTTTATTTATTTGACTCATTATTACAGTGTCGTGAGTAAATGTTGCGCTTTCGCGTGCCGTGAGGTTGGGCGAGGTAATTTTGACAAACGTGAGGTACAGTCAGGGTACAAAAGCCTTCGTCAGTATTTTGAATACTTACTACTTTCATTCCTTTATCATGTCGTATTCTCTAAGTATCTTTTGAAACGAAAGCACTAACCAGACAACTGCATATAAAATTATTCTTACCCACATACTATGTGTAATATAGTTATTGTAACATAATACAAAATGTTATACCTGTCCCTTTTTACGTCAGGAAAACTATTATCATTCACGAGACCCAGTAGTTATTAATATCTTGCCAATACAGCCTTATTGGTAAGAGATTGCTAATTAATTAGCTAATTATATTATTGCAATTAACTATTTTTCAGTAGGTAGGCTGTTTTTCAAAATGTTATACATAAGAGTAGTTATAGGTAAAAAAACATGCGTGTTCTTTGTACTTACCGTAAAACATACTTAGCCTAGCAATATTAAGTTTGTTTATTATGTACATTACTGTGTGCTTACCTTATAAGGAGAATGGTGAAGTATAGTGCAGGGGTGAGAAGGTTGCGTGGTTCCCTTGTGGCCGCCCGTCGCGCCCAGTGACAGTACCTGCGGACAACGACCGCATAATATTATGTACTTTTAAAGTAAGCTAGGTGTAAAAACAAAAGGATGATTGACTAAATAACTGACATTTCAAAGCCAAGGCAAAACGGCTCATGCTGGTGCCTAAGATGAAATTCGTATTGAGCTTCCCTGAGGCAATTATGAAAAGGTTTTTCAGAAATGTACCTATACTTCTTTATGGAAACAATAGGTAAGAGGTAGGTAATAATTATCTATACCTAATGTTAAAAGCAAGAACTATTGATTAGTCCTATTTGAGAAATTATGTTTGCGTTAGATAGCCAATTTATTGCCGAATGTTAAGCAATATGCCATCACGCTACGGCATAATTCAAAGATAGCACGGTTGAAGCTAGTTTATTACTTTCGATATCGATGTAAAAAATACACAATCGTATACTTAAAAAGGCATACCTACCTTTAAATATGCGTATTTTGTATTTCTAACCAAAGTCAGCAGGCAAGTTAATTACCTAAGTAACGTAAGTTCTCAAGGCCTACTAGTTGAGTTTTTATTTTACATCTATTTGTATTTAAATAACGCAATCGCAAGTAAACATTAAAGCCCCTCTTTGATATTGCTTTATTACATCGATAGTTCACGCTACGGTTTATACGTAGGCATTTTACAGGACCAACATGCTTATGTAGAAAATGATGATAACATATTATTTAAATTAGAATGAATGCTCCATGTCAACATAAATAATGTGTTTATGTTTGTTACCGTTAAAAATAATGCATTATAAAAACTGCAGGTATAGAGAGATATGCCTAATGTGCAGTATGCTTAACCTACCTATTTCGTGTGTTAGGTTGTGATGAGTGGTTTAATTATTATATGTAGGTATCAACTGTTCCACGTTTTTTGATCGCCAGAAATTAAATATTTTGATGTAAAATAAAATCCCATCAATATCACATTTTCTAACATATCAAAAAAATGTGGCTGAATTGATGAAACTAATGTAAACTAAATTCGTACATTAGGCTATTTATACGCTATTTTCCGAGATTTTGCGGTACTACGATTTTTCGCAATGGTTACGGATAATTATAAATAAACCTACGTCAACGAATGCAGAACCATAGGATACATTTATTAGGTGCTCATTCAACCTTAAATAAAAATAATAAAATATATTACTTCCTTAATTGAATATGTTTTTTTTAGAATATGTTTCATTCGTAGATAATAAACTCCATATGACATGACAATGAATAATAATATGCTTCTCCAATCTAAAACCTTAAATGAAGTTATCGATCTCGATGAAGTGAAGTGAATAAGACAAATAATAACTTTAGGTATCTATCGCTGCTGTTCCGAATGTCTAGCTAGACTACTACACACATAAAAAGGATTTCTTCATTTAAGATATTTTAACTTCCACGAAGTTAGTTTGCATTGAACCAAGATAATGGCGATTTCATATATAGGGAAACTAATATTTTCTTGTAGAAAGAAAAAAAAACTTTTGGATTAATATTCATAATTCAAGAAATCAAATGTCAATTGTTTTGTGACAAGACAATTGACATTTGATCCAAGACAATGTATCTTCCACCAAAGAGATTTAGTTTTCTAGTTCTAATGAAATTGAAGTTCTTAATCCAAAAGTACTTATAACTTGTTCATTCAAGAAAATGCAGAATCAATGTAAGAGATGATATTCTTAGTTCAATATGATAAAAATGTATAGCAAAACAGAACGATCTTGTTTTGAAAATGGTTTTACTTGGATTTTGAAAGTGATACATATCTTAAGATTTTTTTATCTTCACATGATATAAAACATTCTCAGTTTAATTTGTTATTATATTATAATAACAAATAAAAGTCTTGCATAGAGAAATAATAGATTCTTTCAAGATTTCAACATTTTTGTGTAAGTTTCTAAAATCTTCTGCAGAAATAAAATATTCTCATTGTAAAATTATTTGTCCTACCAACAAAAAGGGTTTTCTCATTATGAGATAAATTTTACTTGTGGCAAAACGTAACGATTTTTTACTAAACCGTAACTATCTTGGATGTAGTAATGTTACTTTGTTCTGAAAAATAAAGATCTCCTTTCAATAATTTGTTTCTCATTGTGAGATTTTTGGCATGCTTGTATAGGTAGATATATATTTGCTTAGTCTAAATTTAAGATTATATTAGTTTAAAAACCATAATTTATTTGCCATAATGTAGGTATTCGTGAAAATAAAAAATAAATCTTTTTTTTTTCTTTCGTACACATCTAAAAAATGTTATAAATTTTCACGAATACATTATGGTTTTTACACTCATATAATCTTAAATTTAGACTAAGCAAATATATTTCTACCTATACAAGCATGCCAAAAATCTCACAATGAGAAACAAATTTTTGAATGGAGACCATAATCAAAACAAGCTAACTTTACTACTTACATCCTAGATAATTACTATATAATAAAAATCATTTTAGTCCCCGTACAAAGTACCCTTACTACATCTAAGAAAGATACAATTTACTTTCTTTTTACTTCACACAATTTTTTCGATCAAAATGAAAAACAGGTTTGAATATAATGCAATCTATATTAATAGCTGGCTGTACACACGAATAACATCATATTATTCAAGTAATAAAGACATATCTCACATAATGTTATTAATTTACACATAATTAAAAAAAATAGGAGAAACTGATTTTAAATTCTCATATAACACTTACAACAGTCAATAATATTGATTAATTACAAAATTAAAAATTAAAATTATAGCCTAATAACTATCTAAAACTAAAACGATAATTTAGATACTTTTAACATTATTCTTTAAAAGTTGGCATGCTTATGTCGACTTACCTACAGTAAATATGTCTAACATTATAAAACTGTCAGTACAGTATAATTATTAATAATAGGTCATTGAATTATCAACACATGCAAATTCCCTTGTAAAATTATATTGAACATTTAACTTGTTTGCTTGCAGAGGCCTTCAGCTTTTGTTCTTCTATTTGTGTATGTAGGAATATCACCAGGATTCTAAAAATAAAACAAATGTATTAGAACGTTGATTGATCAGATCGTAGCGATATTATAGAAATGACACCTAGATTAATGTATGACAGACAAAAGAGGTGGATGAATGCATATGTATTGTAATGAAATGATCATATTCTAAAATAAATAAAATACTTTAGGGATGTACTAGGTACGAGTACCTACTGTATGTATCTAAATGTATAATTTCCAAACCGGTCCAGGTGTCTTTGAGTGATCGGGGATCGAACATGAAAACAAAAGAATATGAATGATTCCAACGAATTGAGAACCTCGTAATTTTTTGAAGTCGGTTAAAAATAAACTTATTGACTTACTTTCATTGTCCAATTTTTCTAAGCCTTGCACAATGCTGAGCAGATTTTCGTTTACAGGTTTTCTTAATAAACTTCTTTAAATAACCTGTAAAAAGTTGTTCGTTGCGTGGGACGGCAACGCACAAGCTTTTACTGCGAGGGACACCTTGTCCATTGCAATTTATACTGCCTCTGCGCGCACAAATGATGTTGCTTGTTATCACTTTCTACTATAGGCTTCTGCTTGCAGAACTTCTTCTTGCATCTTGCTTTCAAGATGTGCACCAACGGCCGGCCGGTCACGGAAAGAATGGACATGGTGGCCGCTCGCTGGTTGCGCGGTATTGTCTTGACAAAAACATATTTTGTCTGCCGTAAACCGTAATTCCTTTAATCTAGAAAATGTATCTTACTATAAGTTATTTCTTTCAATGATATGAAGCAATAGGAATTGTTAAGTTAAGACAACATTGTTTATTCCAATTAACATACTATAAAACTACAATGAAAGAAGACTATCTTAATTTAAGATATTATTACTTTGGAACTTAAAAAAATAATATTTTCTTGCTTAAATAACATAATTCTTCATTTGAAGATTAAATTTTATTAGATTATATTGTTTAAAAATGTTGAAATAAGATTTTTTTTTGTTTTTAAACTAAAACTTTGTATATTTGCTTTGAAACAAGTTTTCTTTAAATGTCAAGTAAAATATTTTATTGTACAAAGAATAATATTTTGTTGGAGAAAATATATATGACTTGAACAGAAACACATTCTCTTGATATTAAGAAATATTTCAAGACATATTTTATTCTTAATTGGAGAAATCCTTTTTATCTGTGTAGGAACCCAATATTGAACGTGATGAAGGTATTAATTACACTACAATACAGAATAATAAATACTTACACTACCGTGGGGACGTTGTAAGTACGTATGTTTTGTTATTATTCGTATGTGGTTTCTCTTACGTTGATTATTTTCGCGTTGATGGTAATTTTCACGAAAGTCATTATGATATTTTCTTCCCAAAGCGTTGACACACTCTTGAATAATAAATATACCTATATTTAAAGACGTAATTTTAGCATACGATACAGATATAGCAACGACGAAACACTTATTGTTTGCAACATAAATCAGGCAAAGAGATAAATGATTACCTCCTTGCCGATGGCAGGCAACCCGTTGAGGCCATTACAGGGTGGTTCGAGGCGTACAACACTCTTGCGTGAGCCGCGGAAACCAGTGTCACGCACGCGTACTGAGGAGCGCCAGGTGGAGGGAAGCGGGTCATCGCGGGAGCCGCGGGCGGAGGCGGCGCGCCGCGAGGTGGTGAGCGCTGCGCCCGCGCCGCCCGCGCCCGGCGGTGTCACGATCAACGGCACGTCGGGGGGACCGCGCTCCTCCATGCCGCTGCCGCACCAGCGTTCTCACCGGAACCCTCCGTGCTCCGACGCCTCCAGATGCTCACATTCCAGCACGGCTCTCTCGAAGGCCGACGCCGACTCGAGAAGTGCAATTGCCGTATTTTGCATAGATGCGTTATATTATCTTCTGGGGCACTTTTGAATCTTCGCCTTTCTCTATTTCGGTAATCGTATTTGCGTATTAGAAAATATTTGGTTGAAATGAGTTGAACGAATGACGATATGTTTACTATGGTATGGTTTTGAAAAAAAAAATTGCATGGAGAGGGGAATCGATACGCAATTGTAAAATATAATACCTACCTACGCATTAGTATTAACAGGCTTCAATGTAGGTTCAGAAAATGTCAGCTAAGACTGTAGTTGAAGAGTATACAGCGCAACTAATAGGCATAGAGCTACGAGCGCCTGAAAGCGGAGAACGAGGCCGTGCCTCATTCAAGTGTGTCAATGGGTGGTCGGTTCTTTTCTTTTCATCTTTTTATGCACATGTTCAATGTGAGCGTCCGAGACGTTTCTGCGATAGTTGTTAACACAAATGAATGATCATAAAATAGTTAGTATATTAAACTTTTAGAATTGCCACAATTGTTATCGAAAATAGAAAATTGATCTGTCAAAGTGGTGTTCACTGTTGGCGAATTTTATTAACTTTGGAATTAACAATAGATAATAAATAACTGTACATTTATGTGAATAAAATTTACAAAGTCCCTTCGACTTTGTAAATATAAGGATCGATTAGAAAACAGATTACTCATTCCTAACGATAGGTATGATTACCGTAGGCAGATAATGAATGTATTGATCGTTTGCATATAGATTTATTTTCATTGGAAATACAGTTTGTCGATATGGAGATAAGTAGGTAGATACTTACAGAAAATATGTAAGTATACTTTTTTCAAGATAAATGGTAACTAGATACGCCAGATAAAACACATTAATTAATTTCGGAATGAATCTTGAAATTGATCGTTATTTTAAAGTACTTTAATAATAAAATAAAACAATAGGTATATCATTTCCCAAGGATATTATTATATATGTAAGTCACATGAATATTAATCCAAGACATTATTTACCGAAGGGGGTAAGCAATCAAAGTCTAGGGAAATCACTTTCGTAATACACTGGTAAATACATGGCGACAGTTTTCAGGGACCTCTATAATGATTCAAAATATAAGCTCATTGTATTTGCTACGATCGTGGCATTTGACGTTACATCCATTAGAGAGATCATCGATGTTGATCATCATGATGATCAACATGATCAACAACAATCTCACTGTGGTTGGTAAGCATACAAAACCTAGAGGATAAATGTATACCTAATACGTAATAATTTTAGCGAAGGAAAAGCACATTGACTGATTTATCAAAATTATCACATCATACTGATTTTACTATACGTGCAAAATTTTTGATTGCGCTTTGATTATGTTGTTAAAAGAAATGTTTTTTTACACGAAAATATAATGTCATAGAACATTGTGCTCTTTACAGAATGCTACATAAATTTAAATGAGCATTTCCGAATGGAGCTTATATGGAGGAATTATTGGGTTATAGGTACCTACAACCAATCAAAAGGCATTACAAGTTAACAACTTACCATAGCAAGACAAAATAACATTTGGAAAACCTAATTAGAAAGGGAATCAAGGGTGTGTTCAGAAACTTTGCAGGAAGGGTGTAATTTGTCCAAAAGCGTTCAGAAAGACCGGAAACTGGAACTCCAACGCACCTAAGACCATTCTCGGAAAGTTTTATTCAGTTTTCAATCTCTACCTCGCTGAAAAGGTCATATGTGTAAAGAAATGTTACCCGTGGGTAAAGAATTACCTTAACATTTTTAAACATAGCCCAACTTTGTAACTATCGTCGAATAATAAAAACGTTAGGTATACGGGAAACGGGACACTACTAGGCTGAATTATAAACTTTATTGACACTTTGAAATACTTCGTTTGTTTATGTCGCCACACGCAATGCTGTCTTCGCTGAATAATATTGCTGGCTCAGCAAAACGGTGGTCGATTGAAGTTAAATATTAATATAACTTATTTTACGCAAACTTTGTATGTTTTTTAACTTTCATTAGGCTCCATACCTACACTGAGGATAGTTCATGGAAATGTCAAATATTGGTATATTTTTCGATAGCTTTGTTTAAAAAGTATATTGATCATCCATACACTAAAGCTGCTATTGTTATCTGAATGTAAGTTCATCATATTAGGAGCGTAGATAAGATTGTAATTTGGCAAGGAATCTGTGAGTTGAGGCAACTTCCCATTGTAGGAACATAGATTTAAGGTCCATTATAATATTATCTTTATCAAGGAGATGATAGCTCAGTGGTAGTGACATCGATTGCTGAGATGAAGGTAGTGGGTTCGAATCCTACAATGAGCTAGCTGCTAGAGCTATCGATGAAGGAAACCATGGCGAAGTAGCCATAGCACGATTGCAGGGTACTTTATTGTGCCCACCTGGTTGACTACCACCTTAAAGTTGAAAATCTATCGCCAAGCACATACAAGTGTGTTCCGACAGCTGCACTTGAGAACTATCTAGGCTTTGTGTGCTTACCACATCGGCCACATTATCACTGACCACGGTGAGATTGTGGTCAAACACATTAATTGACAAAATGCTGAAACAGTAAATTTAAAAGAACTATAAACATTCTAATAATTAAATTATTGAAAATATGAGGCTGCTCCCTTATTTTCAGAATCAATAAATATGAATTAATTGTACGCTTCCATTCATCGCGAGGGCCGGATGTAGAATGTCGTTGGCTCGATGCCTTTGTCAGGATAAGTGTAACTATCTAACTGCCTGAATTTGTGATTAAATCCATTCAATAGCTGATAAGTAAGAAATAATCGACGTTTCGGCATAAAAAATTCAATTCCCTTGCCCATCTAAAAGTGGGACGCGCCGCGTAGACGTAGTCGTTACGATATAACAATTGTTACGCAAAGTCAGGTTTTACGCGACATTATGTTAAATATTACAGAAAATATTATTATGTAATAAATTAAATATTATGGGATTAGGTACATATAATTGTAATAAATAATGAAAATATATATTTCTGTTCAGCAGAACTACAAAATATTTACTCAACAAAATTTAAAAAAACGATCGATATGTCTTTTGTTTTATTTTATAGAATATAATTAATGTATAGACATTAAATAAAGAAGCTTGGATTGGAGATAGGTGGACATAGCATATTTGATTCCAGAAACCAAATAATGTATAGCTATAAAAAGGGTTCACTACAATAATATCATTAAGATTTTTATTCGATAAGTATAGGTTAAAATCGTTCTTTGTTTACTAGTGATGAGTGAAATGTAATATGAATACCAATTATATAAAAGAGTAATTAATATGTTTGAATGAACGTCCAGATTTACAGTGGATAACATTTTATAAGCGCGGATGCCTATAAGTAGTACCTATATATAATACAGCATTGCGCAAATAGGTAGATGTTATAAAAACTTTCTAACTACGTAGATAACAATAGCTGAGGATGAAAAAGCCGTATCCAAAATGTTAAAGATTCAAGTTTTGATAGAGATGCTTGGTATGTAGCACAACTAATACTAGATTCCTTGGGAATTCTTACTACTCTGAACGTGAAAGGTGGGAGGGGCTGCATGCTCCGCATAGTTTTTACAATTGACTGAGCCATAATACCAAGACTGAATAATTGAAAAAACAGCGTTTTTGCGCATACATACCTATTTATATTAACCATTTATAATTGATTTATACGAAAGCTTTACAAGCAAATGGCATCTATATGCATATATTTATGGTAAAATGAGTGCGGATAATGATAATATGATAATAACTATAAAAAATTGCCAATTCAATTCTACTATGTTTAACCACTATACTAATTCTACTTGGTCTTAATCTTTGATAGATATATTTATACTATATATAGTACGATTACATTAATGAATATTCTTTGTGTAGTAACATTTTTAATGGATTTATTTGACTTAAATGCATCAATTTATGTGAAATGTTCTACCCTTCTTTACTAAGAAGAGAAAATTAGATAAATAAGTATAATATAATGTAGACAAAGGAAACCATACCATGGTAGTCATAACTCCAAGCATGGATCGCGTTTTTTCACAAGTATTACAAATCAAAGCAAGAAATAATCGAACGAATACAAATTGCTAAGCTCGCAAACCAAAGGAAGGAAGAAAACACCTCTCGGCAATTGACGCACTGTTCACTGATTGAACTAAGCACAGGACGGCACCACACTCTATATTTAACTAGTCGGCACACACATGCCTTATACGACCACTTTTAGAAAATGTGTAAAATCAAAACTCGAAAACCCTATCGCAGCATAACAAAATCTGCAAAAGACGATCGCAAAATGATAACAATAGATTTTACTTTTAAATGCAGTCGATCGATTAAGCGCTAAAGACTTAAGGCTCATATACAAAACGATTGCGCGTTTTATAACAAAACCGACTATTATTTTACTTTAAGTATTGAATACGTTTTCGATATAAATCGCGTGGTCGTCCGCATAAGGCGATGGGCCCTAGGAACGATATTTAGATAACAATTCGATGGCAGTGTAAGAGGCGGCAGAGTCCGCAGCGTGTTCGCCGGACGTAAACTCGATGGGGCACTGTAGCGGCGCACGCAAGAGGTCGCTGTGCGCGGGTCGAGACTGTGCGGAGCCCCGAGCGCTGGCGGAGACACCCGAGTACAGGCGTGACCTCGCACAACCTCCCCTTCCACTCACTCATCGAATATTTCAGCTGAAACGCATAGTGTCGCCATGCCGCTGTCGCGTCGTGCTACCGAATACGTACCGCAGCGATCACGTGACTGTTCGATATTAACCCCTTAGCTAGCTAGACACATCAACAAAATATTTTATATTTGATATGTGTTTCTGAGCCACCATTGGACTCTATTCAATATCAACAAACTATTTATTATTTATTTTATGAAAATACTTTCAGTCAAGGTTTGAAAATTATCAGCATAATTACATAAATTATTTGTAGTTGTAAAAATGGGTCAATGGATTTGCCCATTTTTACAGTGTATCGAATGGCTACGGAACTGCTACGAAACAGCTACGAGGCTAATTATATCATTATCCTACTATATTATACTCGTATACTACTTATAATATTCAAATGCGAAAGTTTGTGAGTTAGTGTGTTTGTTACTTTTTCACGCTCAAATGGCTGGATAAATTTTGATGAAATTTGGTTTGAAGGTAGCTGACACCCCGGAATAAAAAATACACTACTTTTTATCCCTCGGGAACGCAGGTGAAACCTAGGGGCGGAAAGCCAGTGATCTATATTTGTATTATTATTGACAGCTTTCAACCGAATTAGCTTAATGAACGATTTATTGATAGGTTGGTGAAAATCCCCTTAGGCCCAATTGCACCAACGTCGTAATAGCACTAACCCCTGGGTTAAATATGGCTATGTGACATGATTCATATAGAAAATTTGTCAAATTGACATATTTACCTCATGGGTCAATGCTAACGCCGTTGGTGTAATTGGGCTTAGCGTAGGGCTAGGCAACAGGCGGACCGCGGAAGATCGGACCTCGGACCGCCAAATATTGATGATGTGATTAGTTTAGGGTCGGTTGCTCGTATTTTTAGTTAAAGTTATTGTCAACGTCAACTTTAACCTTACTATAACCATTACCATGCTTTGACCGTAGAGTTAAATTTGACGATGAACGATCTCCCTCCGTCGGTTATGGTTACGGTTAAAATTTTAGTTAAAGTCCACGAGCAACCAAGTTTGCTTTCTTTCGGCGGTTAAAGTTAACTATAACCGTAACCTAACTATAACCTTACTAAGACCGCGCTTTATGCAACCGACCGTTATGTTCCTACTTAATCATATAAAATTTTTGTTTTGGACCTCGATAAAAAAAATCTGCAGTATCCGAACACCTAAAACTACTTGCATGCCGACCCCTTACCTACAGTGTCAGCGTATGTGTATTATTTTTGTTAATTATTTTTAGCAGTAGAGGACAGAAGAAAAAAATAATAATTTCGCGGGTTACCTTTGAGGATCCTTAACCGTTCTCAGGAATACTTACGGATTCAAAAAAGGAAATCCTTCTATTTTTTAAAGATATCGTTATCAATTTACGTTTCACTCATATCCGACACTTAACTTATTGTTTTAAAGTAAGTAATTAGTCATCATTTTGTTGTAATTAGATAGGTTTACCAACACTGATTTCAGCTAATCTGTTATTTCTAAAAATATTCATAGCAGCACATTTTTTGGTCAATTAGGTATAACAATATTTTCGGGTTTTGTTTGGACTCAACAATGTCTTTGAAGATGTCCATTTGGTGACCTTTTCAAATGGTAAACCATAAATCATCAAGTAGTTTAGATGCTAAATGGAATTTGGTGGCATCTAATCCAAAGCACCATTTCATTTAAGTATCAGATTCGCAACGATAAGTAATAGAACTATGTTTATTACGAGCATTTACGAGTACTTATATTATCATGTAGTTATGCTCAGTTCTAAATTTCTGTTTCACAAATAAGTTTTATGTTTTATACAGAGTATTATAACCATACAAATGGTCTCACATGGAGTTTGTTAATATGCAAATTAATGCACGTTTTCGTATTCAAATTAATATTGCTTTGTGGCTATGACCACTTTGACCGCAGTATTGATTTACGTTGCTAAAATATCAAACAAATAGTTTATTTTTCTTGAAAATTACGACAAGTTATTGAGGAAAACACGTTGATTCTATGATTGACATTTATTGTCTTTTACATCGGAAAACATGATTGACTGACTGACTGATCTCTCAAAGCACAGCTCAAACCATTGGACGCACGAAATACAGCATACAGATAGCTATTATTAATATGATGTAGGCTTCCGCTAAGAAATGATCTTTGAATATTCAGGGTTAGAATGGATCGCGGGTGAAATCCGAGGGAACAAAGCTAGTCCATACATAAGAATTAAAACTATTGTAGCGATTTATAGTTTGTACCATGTCCACCATTGTTGAACGGAGAGACCTTGAGTTACGCGGTTACGCAATATCACGAAGGAGGTATATATCCTCCTATAACCACTATAGTCATCTATTTCGTGGCTATCTGCTTCAAAGGCGTGGAGTCCTTGAACTATTGCGTGCTAATCGTGGCTATTGCGGCCAGTTCACCAGCCCTCTATATTACTAGCCCCTAGTTATATCACATGACGTAAATTGCAATAGGTAGGTACATAGATACAACCTGCATACTGCAGCACTTTCACTTCGATGAACTTATCTAGTATTCTAGTTACTGGTTTCCAATGACCTGAAATGTATCTGACTGTACTTTTAACTGACCCACTTGTTTAAGCATTGTTAATTGGTAACTGTCTTTTTTAAAAGGATAACTATTTTGGTGTGAACGTACCTACTTGTCGGTACCTACTATTCAAATATTTCTCATTTGTAAACTAAGTAAATGTTAGAATACATGTGGAATGTTGGCTATATACCATATACATATAGTTATGAAGCACTCTCAGTATAAAATATTCAGGGGGTGGTAGGAATTAAAAATCGTTGTTCTGCCCCACGGTCTCATCCGTGATCCTATAAACTATTCCCATTAACTATTTTAAGGTGATAGAGCAACAGAACATTTTTTTTTATTCTTGTTTTGGAACACTTGTCTTCAAAACCACTGAACAGTTTTCACAAGTAAAATAAGTTTGAATAATTTGGTTCAAATAAATCAGCAAAATAGACGCGTTTTACCTGAAATAAAACGCATATTAAATACTTACCTTATTTGAAACTTTATATACGAGAGATGGCGCTCTCTAGTTTTCTGCTTCATCTTACCTTCCTTTCTACCCTATATTGCCGTCTCACTCGCACATCCCCGCCATCCCACCAGGCAGAGCCGCGTGCTTGAGCCGCGCAGTCTCTGATCATTGAGTCGAGAATACCAGGCAGAATTTGAAGTTAAAGTTTCAAATAAGGTAAGTATTTAATATGCGTTTTATTTCAGGTAAAACGCGTCTATTAAACACTTGACCGTTATTTGAAACTTTATATACGAGACCTGTTTGTTATCGCCTGGTGGAAGTGGATGCCAATGTGATCTTATGCTTAGCACGGTAAGACGGTACTAATAGCATGAAAAGATACGCGGTAGGCCTGTGAATTGTCCAGTTTAGGACCTACCTGCATGTGCAGACTATAAAGTAAGAGTCCGTTTTAAGGTACTATGAGGCAAGGTAAGTACCAACAAATAGAAAAACAAGATGTGCGAGGTAATTAGTAATTTTATTTATAAACTATAACCCAACATTTTTATGACAAGATTCATCAAAAGAAATTTCTTGAGATTATTATAAAATCATTGAACCTCATAGAAATATATTCGAAGTAAGGTAAAGAAAATAAACATGTCTATATTGAAAATGTTTAAGTAATTCTCAATTAAGTAATATACATTTTTAGGAACTTTTTATTGGCTATTGCTGTCTGACAATACCGTCAGATCCAATAACTACGTAACAAGAACTCTATGAATGGGTCAGATCAACTTTGAGCCTGCGATTGAGCGTATGTTACCCGATGCATTAATTTTAATTCCACATCACTATTCAGGATGTAGCTTCGTATGGATAAATATGTGTGTTATTGATTAATCTCACTATTCGTATGTCCTTCGTATAAATACCAAAAATGTATTCAAGAAACCTTTACAACCTAATTGTTTGTAACCAGAATTTAAAGATTTTGTTGTAGCTAAAGCATAGCATGATTATTATTTTATACGTAACGGTCTAAACTTAGTAAAGTATATCCGTACTAGCGAAATCAAATACCCAGTAACATTTAAATCTAAACTGACCACAGTCACAATAAATTAAGAGACAACAGTGTGTCTGAAAGTACAAAAACCAGTTAGCTTACTTTCAATAAGCTCATGTTTCTATAAAACCACACGTCCATCATATCACAGATCACTTTATACTAGTGTACCACATCATATTATAATGATACTTTTCCGTTCCTGGATACCACAGATTTTAAAACATGCTTACCAACGCATTAGATACTGCATATATTTAACACCTTACACGGATATTGCAGATTATGTTATATTGAACATTTTACAAATCAATTAAAAGTTCATTTTATAAGTAGCTTTACAGTACAGATTCAGAGAGACAAATGGATTCAATTTGTGCATTTTATTTCAGCACGTAACGAGTAAAACACGTTTTGTGGGTACACGGACGCCACAGTAACAACAACTAATAAAGTAGATAAGGCTATCATACCCTCTTATTTGAATTACATATTCTCTAGACATAATATCTTTGGTTTTGGAAGTAGTAATTCCATCCAAGTATTTCTCAAGTAGGATATCATATATGGATGCTTTTGTTTTATAAATAGGACTGCTCATGCCCTGGACAAGAGGTCTGCTCTTTAAAATATACGTTCCTATCGAGGAGCAAGTTTATGCCTCGAGCCTGATCTAGTTGTGTTAGGAGAATAAATAGGTAGAGGGAGAAATGTTATGCCTTGGTATTAATTCCATGAGTAAGAACATAGTCTTCTTTCGTCCGTAAATCAAGCAAACATTTTGTAATTACCTAGACGGTCAATCTATAAGCAATTAATCGTATCATACATTTTCAGAGTAAACAGGTAGTTATTATTCAGCATTATTCTATACTCTCTCCTCCTCTGACGATACTCGGTAAAGATAGACGATGTGCGTCCGGAATGCAATAAGCGATCATCAGAATTTGTCACAGAACAAATGCAAGAAACAAATAATAGCATGGACTATTACGTTCAAACTATGATACATTAATACATACATTAGACAATTTCGTCACCATTGTATCAAAATTATGCGACCTATATTTTGGGTCTTGCTTTCAAGATAGCGAGGCTTGAAATTCTTTGGCATGGCAACGTAAGATATGTCCCTGGACAGTTCATTGTCCTAAATCATAATGCCTTGGTGGCAAGTGAATTAAATATGTATGCTGAATTATGATAGTGCAGTCTCCCTTGGGATACTAATAAACTCGACAGGTCTATCGCAAACCAATAGTGGCTCTTTACAAATTCATTGTCATAGAACTGATAATCTTTAAAGAAAAACGATCACAAGTAGCTAAGATTCCATTAATCTCTCTAAAAGAGACAAGCAATAGAAGGAGCGTAGCTATTAACTTGTTTGTGTACACGTACACACACATTTTATTCGTACTCGAGATTAACGAAAAGGACAAAAATATTGTTCAAATAATCTACAGTATATAGGTTATTCCTTAATCCCTGTATGTTTGGGTCAAGAAGCAAATAACTTTCAGCAGAGACCGAAAGATAAACGGTAATATATAATTTCCATTTGCTCTTGGTATTAAAAATATTTTAGCCGAGGCCGAAAGGTAAGCAGTACATATGCAATACCTAATAGTTTCCATGACTATTCGATGGAATCGCCCGTGCATTGTACACATTGTATTTAGTGAAAATATGCATGAGGGACTGAAGTTGGTAGCCTCTGATGACTGCATCAACCCTACCGGACACCTAACCTATCGGCGAGCGCGGACGGCTCTTAGCATGGACAGGTCCATTTTGCACAAGCAGACTGGCATAATTCAATGCAGCCTGGGTTATATTAAATCGGTGACACGGTAAACATTTATATACAATTGGTACGTGATCTCATCACACATAAGGTCAGCGAGACCAGTAACTCAGGTATATATTATTATTTTGCCATTGATAAATCGATATGAAATAACCATGGTGTTATTTCTGCTCGAGTATAATAAGCCAGGTTATATAGTTTTCACCATCGCTGATGAAATAGAAGAGTTGTCCCATTTTGAAAAATTTACAGACAAAACTTACGTTAATATCCGCAATGTAAAATAATTCGAACCATGCATTAGAGTCTGACGATTCATAAATGCCTGTGAAGGTCTATTAGAATAAAAAATAATTCAATTCATTCCTTAGCTTTTCAACATCTTGCAAGGGACGAGAATAACAAGAACCCCGCGAGGGTTTGAGGAATGCGCGTAGAAGCAACATCCTAGTTTAGTACCCTGTGAGGGTACCATTTAGGTCTGGCTCTATGGGGGTTGATCAAGTAATGTGCGTTGTAAATTATACAATATCCGGGCAAAGGGCTACATTTTTACAACAACCGTTATTTAGATACAGACATTCATAAGTGCCTGATCAATTATTATTTCATCGAATCGACTTTAGTTCATAATAAATTATTTTGACATACCCCTGCGAGGGATGTAGAATGTACGTAAAGTAAAGCACAATTTGAATAAAGTGACGTAGCTATTAATTTCACATGCCCCTGCGAGGGTTGGTTATAATGCAGAATGTGCATAGATACACTATTGTATGTTTGAGTACCCTGCGAGGGAACATCAGTCATCTGACCCTGCAAGGGATTGAATAAGATGGGAAAATGTAGGCACAATATTCAGGAGCCAAATTAGAGTCCTGTGCCCCTGCGAGGGATGAAGTAAATTGACTCTGCGCGAATAACTTTCGAAGCGGGAACATTTCATATTTCCGAATACCATGATAATGTTCATAAAAGCACAACAACCAGTCAAGGGTGTGTGAGGGTACATTTTAAGCCACTTGCTCCCGCGAGGATTTATACGTGGGAAAAGGCACAACATTCAGGTGAATTACCCTGCGAGGGCATGTTTCAAATCATCTACCCCTGCGAAGGGTTGATTATTATAGGTAATGACCATAGAATCACAAAGATTAAGTAAAGTACTCTGCGAGGGTACATTTCAGATCATCAGTCCCTGCGAGGGATTGATTAAGATAGACAATGTGCGTAGAGGCACAAACTAATATCCTGCGAGGGTACATTTTGACTCGAGGTGCGAGGGTACATTTCGACACTTTTACCCCTGCGAGGGGTAGTGTATGAATCAGTTCGGATCAGCTTGCGACGATCTCTCGGCATTGCAACCTCGTTTATTTTAAGGCAAAAATGGAAATATCCGCATACCAGTTTACCAACATTTCTCTTTTCACGAAACATGGACAAAATTAATGATACCATTCCTCCTCATACGAATAATTTGTGCCCACAAATAAATTGTATTCCTCAAAAATAGCTCCAAAATTTATACTAAGCTTCTCCATCGCATCTAATTCATTGCAAGAATTCCCGCAGAGCGTAGAGCAGTTTAAACACGCGTTACACTAGCAATTGCATTCAGACACTTAGTTAATCGTTAATTTCAAAATAGACAAACTAGTTTGCTATGAGTATATAAAAGACTTTAGGGCTCATTAGGGGTGTGATCGAACTTTCTAATTATGTTACCATTGACTACAATATCATATCAGACTACATTATTTTGTCTCAATTCTAAAGTGGTGTGCGCGTAGGTGTTTATGTTTTACCCCCATGCTCGTCGATTACCGTACTACGGCAAGCAACACATACTTGAAATTCTTTTCAACATAATAAATTGGTAAACTAAGTACACAAATTATTTAGACGGCAGTAGTCACGTTTCTATTATGCTCCAGCGTTGACGGGTTCCAAGAATTAACCCATACATGAGGAGGACATGGATCTATTGAGGTGCTCGTAATCAGTATTCGATGGTTGTGATTTTATCATGATGTAATTTGAACACTTATTAATGTTCATTACGAACTTAACTGGTACCAACCTAGGAAAAAAACCTAGGAGGAAAAATTATAGAAGCACACACAAAAATTATTAAAATCGTTAAAAATGTGGGTAGAATTAAGAATTTACATTAGTTGTTCAAAGTCTGAACTTAAAATTGATATAAAGTATCAACAATAACTTAATTATTTCGAACGGTAAAACCGTTAATTTGAATAATATTTTATTCTAAGAAATAAAATTGGAAGGTATATATAAAAATACAAATAACATACGTGTGTCCCTAGGCTAGGCTAGGGCACAACCGTGCGCCGCAGAAAACAAGACGCCAATGATCAGAGACTGCGCGGCTCAAGCACGCGGCTCTGCCTGGTGGGATGGCGGGGATGTGCGAGTGAGACGGCAATATAGGGTAGAAAGGAAGGTAAGATGAAGCAGAAAACTAGAGAGCGCCATCTCTCGTATATAAAGTTTCAAATAACGGTCAAGTGTTTAATGGTTTATTTTATCAAAATTAGTTAACGAGAAAAAGGTACCTGTACTTACTGGAAGAATACAAAAAAAATAGAATAGGTAAATAGTAGAAATAAATGTACTTTCTAGGTATGAAAGTACTTTTAGGAAATATTAATAAGTAGCTTTAAAACGAGGTCATCTAATGATAGAGGCCGTTAGTATCGATTATTTCATTTATGAAGTGTTACGATTTAGAAACATTTCATCTTTAATATGTTAAGGTCGTTTGTAGTAAGATAAAACATAGTGATTAGAATGACATAAGCGAGAATTCATTGAAAAGTTTATTTTGAACTGTACTATTTATTGCACCTGCCTTAAAACGAATTTACTTATTCAGCACCGCCGTTTGTTTGAGTATAAAAAATAGCTATCAAATGTAATCAGTAAGAATCTACTTTGAAAGAGTGTAAACTATATTTGTAGGGTCTGCAACACATGTGGGTCTCGTGTTGTGAGAACGAAAAAACCATCATCATCATCGCAAAAAAAAAAAAATAGACTTTTACTCGTGCTTTTAGACCTCGAGAACCAGTTGCCATATAGGCATTGTAAATAATAAAAAATATGCAATACATATTTTCTAGAAATCCAACTTTTAACTATCTAATTTGTTAAGGCCTCAGGCAAGTCCCCAGGTAAGCCCTGGTGAGAGTAAGCTACGTTGTCTAGCTAGTAACGAGTTGTCATGCAGGCGAGACCGCGCCGCCTCCACCCCGGTGCCGCCGCTATCCGTTCCCTTTCTGACACCTTGGAATTGATGAGACCATCGAAGACTTCTTTAATTCCTCCATGGATGAAACTTTGTAGGCAGTTTGATGAGTTGTGGAGGTGCCGATCCGATGTCGAGCTGATGTGTTCATCAAATTTTACTATGAGGTCGGACGTCTACACGTCTCCGGCTATAGGTAGGTAGGTATGCACATTGGTATCAATTATTTTAAGCAGATACAGTAAAGTTAAAACGCCTTTAGTCGTTTGCTACCTATCTATATCACCGTCCATTTATGTGGATACCTTCATTATTGTTAAGTTTTGTAATTTTAGTATTCACGAAATCTAAATCTTTTTATCGTGTTGACCTTGAATTTTATACACTAATAGGGACTATAGACCTCAGTACTGGTATAAATTTCAACTTGCTAGGTCCACCCGTTCCTGAGAAAATCGGTAGTGACACACGGACAGACAGACCGGAACGGAACCCTAAAAAGGGTACCCTTTTTTAAGGTTTTAAAAGTATCGTAGTATGCAGATTCTGCATGGACGATAAAGAGTCAACGCTACACATATTGTGCAGCTGCGACGCTCTGGCAAGACGTAGGGTATATCATTTAGGTATGGCTTATCCATCACCCGATGACTATGCGCAGCTCCAAGCAGGTTGACTGTGAGATTCATACAGGGACTCTTTGATCTACCGGTGGAAGAGTAATACAGGGCTATGGGCAGCACAATGGATCCAATAGGGTCGAAGTGCGTTCAGCTATTGCTGAACCCGAGTTAGCCATTAACATATAATAGAATAAAAGGTTTTAAAAAGAGTAAAGAATCCAACGCAAAAATAATTATTAAAATGGGTTCATAAAGAAAAAAGCTTTGCGTGAAGAAACAAAAAAAAATCTTACAGCCAAATTGAGAACCTCCTCCTTTTTTAAAGGAGGTTAAAAAAGAGGTCTGCTATTCACTAATTTAGGCCTCTCATGACTAGAGAACTGGCATATACTTTGAACAAAAAAATTAGCTATCAAATGTAATCAGTAAGAATCTACTTTGAAAGAGTGTAAACTATATTTGTAGGGTCTGCAACACATGTGGGTCTCGTGTTGTGAGAACGAAAAAACCATCATCATCATCGCAAAAAAAAAAAATGACTTTTACTCGTGCTTTGAGACCTCGAGAACCAGTTGCCATATAGGCATTGTAAATAATAGAGACTAGAGAACTGGCATATACTTTGAACAAAAAAAATGCATTGTTATTTAGCGTGGAAATGCTGCCAGCCTTCTTGGTGCTTTTATATTTTGTTATGTACTTTTATTTACAATCTTCTTTTATATATACATATAGAAATATATAATAATGGTACCTATATAATAAAACAAATAATTAACTATTGTTTAAAAGCTAGCAGCGGGACCCAATTACCCATTATGATGTGTCTATGGCTGGCAATTTATTCAAAAGTAAACATAAATTCAGATCTCAATTTTGTATATGTCACCGTATGATTGCGAAAACCACTAGTTTACAATCCATCTCGAGAGATTGTAAACCTTCGATACATTGTGAACTGTGCCATACTGCTCACGAAACATCGTATCGATAGTTCATAATATATCCATATCAAACCGATAAATTGTAAACGAACCTGCACTTACCGACTTATTTTATCACTAATAAAATTGTGAACCGTCCCTGATTGGCCGGTCTCCGAGTCAAATAAAGTATTTGTACATTTAAGATCATGTAAGTCAATCAATATACATATTGTTTTAATAAACTATTTAAAACCCAACAAAACAGCTGTTTACCATCCGCAATCATTGGCGACATGGCGCGGGGACGTCACGTTTGACCAATCAACGCGTAAGTTGGTGGACCATGAACTAACGAAAATTAACACGCCACAGTAAAAGCTATTTTACAAACTCGCGAGATAGAACTCAAAACAACGGCGCTCACAATCATACAGTGAGATATACAAGTTACCTACATTTAAGTATACATATTTATATGATTTACAGTATGCTCATTCAATTTCATCTAACAATTTATATATGTGAGAATCCTAAATTTTTTCCCGTGAAAACATAAGATTATGTAGTGAAAAACATAAGTAAAGTCGTAGGTACGTAAAGTTGTCACGGATATGGATTGTAACGTAAACGTACTAAGTGAATGGCGTAATGCTCGTAGCCGTAGGGTAGACTGGGTACTGTTGCAACGACTTTCAGACTTCATAATATTGTTGTTTATAAACCTGGTGATGATGGTGATATGCCAAATTTAAGAGACTGTTTCTAACTACGAAAGGGCTATACCATTTTAACTTTTAAACTAACTGTAACTGCCTTATCCTAAATACAAGAAACAAAGATAAAATTGTGACACCTAGATAGTGCAAAGATAATATAATAATAAGTTTATTTTCCAACACAATTTATGTGACATAGTTAAAACATAGCTTATTACAGCGAGTCTCAAACTAAACAAAGCTTGTATTTCAGGACTCTGGGAATGCAATTAACCATTGTATATTTTTACAGTTGATTATTAGTTTTTAAACAAACAGATTTCACAGGTTGAATATGAGAAAGTGTGGCAAAATAAAAATATTTTTTTATGAAAGTTTGAAGTTTATAGGAAAAAGAATTTTGATGCACATAATATATTACTTATTAAATTCATGCCGCGACTGTCAAAACGTTTGCGTTTGGGACCGCTACCGCCCCCGCAAAAAGCTTCAGCGCCCACTAGGGGCGGTACCGCTCCCGTTGGGAACCTATAGTTTAGTGGATAGCGGGTCTAAGTTAGAACTAGAAGGATATGTAGGATAGAATATGCATGCAATGCATTAAGTACAGGTACTTACCTAATTTCTTTATTTGTATTCAAACTAAAGTACACGAAACAAAATTGAATATTTAGTTTCGATACAAAGTAAGAAGCCAACAAAAGAATAAATAAATCCTAGTTAGTTGACATATGAAATATGAGTTTTGATTATTCATATTTATGACAAAACAGATACATTAGTTATACTTACCACCTTTTCTTCGACGATATCATTGTTGTTGTTATTGCTCCCATATTTTAAGGCACCGTTTTCCATGACCACAACTGATCGTCGGGTTATATATACATATGTATATAATACTAATTGTTCTCATTTATTATTGTATTTAACTGTATACATTGTGATTATCTGTATTTTAAATTATATTAATATAGATATGCTTAGTGCAATATAAACATTGAAAACATTTTCTAAAATAGGTAAATAATTATAATATAGTACAAGCAATGGTTTAGAACGTATCAATGTAATTATTAAGCTAGGCGTTTGTAAAACCAATACCTTTATTATTTTACCTAATATACTTTTAAATATTTATTTAGGTATTTTATCTATATATTTATTTAGTAAAAAACTTGATAATTATTGTTCTGTATTGTATTAAATATGCAACTTCTACAATATTTTAAAATAAGGCTGAAGTTGTACTAATGTATTATTTGAATGAACTAATATTGAATTATATGTACCTATATTCATGTTTTTGCTACGTACATGCCTGTGTTTGACCACAATCTCACGGTGGTCAGTGATGATGTGGCCGATGGTGGTAAGCACACAAAGCTATTTAAATATATAGGCATACTGGTATCCTCCGCTAGATATAGAGACTAGGGATATAAGTTCCTATATCCCAGGTCCATACATTATTTTATCTATCGCTACCTCATTACGCTGCGCACGCGTAAATACCTACGTCTACAACGACTCCTTTTCTAACTTTATGAAAGTTACTCTAATATTCAAAGGACAACTCAAAATAAGTCCATAAATAATATACAAAACTATCTCATGAATTAGTCTACCTAGGTATTAGTAATAACTGTATCAAAATCTAAGTTAAGGACCTATACCTAATTTCTGAGATTACAGCCTATTCCTACAGAAAAACAGATCCCTACGCGGCGTTATTTGTGATATTACCTATTTAGTACCATTGTAACAATGCAGTAGGTAATTCATCAGTCTATGAATTATATCCATCACGTTAGATAATTTGATAACATTCAGCACGTGACATCAACTGGCACATGCTGCACATAGCTTAATATTTCATTAATTAATTGATTTACTCTGTAATGCATGCATGAAAAGTCCGATTATTTTGGATTAGGCCTTGTTTAAGTATTCTGATTCTTGATTCATACTCATACAGTAGTGGTTCTTAACCTTATAGTGATGAGGGACCATTTGATAAAATTTCTGTTTTACTATGGGCCACCAATTGTTTATAGAAATTAAACAGTAAATATAAATGAATAAAGAGTTGTTCTATCTATGAATAAAACCTGCATACAATTGTTCAAAGTCTTGTTTAATATTTTTATGGTGGCTTCGCGAACCACTTCAGGTGCTTCCAGGGACCACCGGTTAAGAACCACTGTTATACAGATACAAATTTGGTTTATTTGGTAACCAGAAGAAATAAAATAACAATACGAACGTCGCAAAGATAACAATTTACTTTTAGGTTATCAATTTAATACGTTTACTTTAATTGTTACGTACGTATGCTTGAATGCAGCCTTTAATTATTAAAAAATAATGAAATAAATTTAATAGAATAGCACCCATCATGATCCTATTAACGATGTTACATAATTGAACTAGGTAAGTATTTAATATTAAAATGAAAACCGTTGCTACGTTACTTTTTTTGTAAACAATTTCCTTTGTTCGTTAAACATCACTAATATAATTATTGGTTTTATTTACTTTCCAAGTTCCAACCAGCAAAACTTTTTATTGCAATGATTATTCAAGTAAACTTTTATAAACTGCTAATATTACACTGTTTCAATTTTATTCTATCATCTTCAAAAGTTATTAATTGATATACTTGGAAAAAAGTTATCTAACGATTTTCCGTTTAGTATTTAAAGGCACAGTTATTAGGGGACACATGATATATGGTCAGTAGTGTAGGTAGTTTAACATCGCATCGGGTTTGTTTGGGGTGCAGCTAAGCGCGTGATTAGTGAAGCGGGCGCGGGCGGGCGGCTCGCGGGCCATGTCATACTGCGGCGGCACGGCACGGGGCTAGACGTTCGGGGCCGGGCGCCACGCCGCCGCCGCGCCGCATACCCGCACTCTGTCACCGTTCACCATCACCACCACACCGCGCCGCCAGCGCCACTTCGCCACAACGCGACACTATCGGCTGAACACCATCGCCGCTACCATCATTTACTATTGACAGGCGACCTTGGACTATATAATCATATTTTTCTCTTCTACACTGAGACGTTTTATTAGGTCAATGACAGGCTATATTTGGACATTTACGTAACAAGGAAATATACACTTAGGCATATTGAAAAAGTGATTTATTATTCCATATTTTTGTAAAATTAACTAACTGGATTTATTTAAATAACTGGTACTTTATAAGTACCTTCATATTATTATACCTATTCGTAAACACATTTTTACAAAGTATTTTTGTAAGATTGTTGTTTTTAGGCATTACCTACCTACCTACGTTAAATCAAATAAACTAAAACACAAAGCCTAGAAATCCGTTCTAGGCTTTGTGTTCGGCTCGACCGGCTCTCAAGTGCAGAAACTTATTCAGAAAGGTATGTCCTTAGTTTAGGGAACAATTTTTTCTTGAGGACAAATGTGCAATTTAGGTAAATAAGCGCCTTGATTATCCGATCACTGGTGAATAGAGAGAAACACGATAGAAAATGTATT
This sequence comes from Tethea ocularis, assembly GCA_963555595.1. Taxonomy (NCBI): domain Eukaryota; kingdom Metazoa; phylum Arthropoda; class Insecta; order Lepidoptera; family Drepanidae; genus Tethea; species Tethea ocularis. Next base: position 7,263,732 of record OY741960.1, on the reverse strand, counting down.
ATGTTTATTTCTTTTGTTGTTAATCATAATGAGAAATATATGATTATTTGTTACTATTTTCTAGAGGATAGTATAGATAAATCCGGAATAAAATAACATCTTGATAATATAAAATAGTTGTTAGCCTTAAATAATTATTTATAAATTAATTATAGTGATACAGATCGATGCTAGATCTCGAATGAATAATATTTTCATAAAAATAATATAATTTGAATTGGGTGTCGGTTTCGCAATCGTGAATCTGCTCCATGAGCGACCTCGATCCAACGTTCCGCAGACTAGATGGCACTTGTAACGACATCACTGCTTGTAAGGCTCCTTACATACTACCACATTTTTGATAATTACTAACAATCTTTGTTATGAAATTGTTATGATAATGTTTAGTGAATTTGTTTTTTGGTGACAAATCTATACAAACCTTAACAATATTAGTAAAGGTATTCAAAACCTATATTTTATTGGTTGTCGATAAAATCGTCTTAAAAATTTACTTGGACACTGATGGATGTTTTGAGAACATAGAAAAACGCGTAAAATATAGTTTAAACATTTTATAGAATTCACAGCGATTTTATTGATCTATTACTTACACTTTTTTATTATACTTATCTATATTTAATATTGCTAACACCACATTTGGTTGCTTACTTATGAGTAACTTTGGTTATAAACAATTTGTAATTGTGTAATGTAAAATTGGAGTCAGTTGTACCTATCAGCGGTTTTGGAATCATGCCCTAATAAATAAAACAAGAAATCGCGAGTGAGTGCACCCGCTGGGCAGAATTAGTCGAAGGATTTAAGTCTAATTATACCTAGTTACCTTCTTATCGTAGATATGTTTCATAATATTTATAGCGATGAACGAATTTAGTTTAAAATGGAGAACAATGATAATATATTTTCAATATTTCTTATTGTAGATTATATCAAGGTACGTTCTGAGATTTCAAAATATTGTAAATCTATTATTGGTTTATCGTTTTAATCGGGACTAGTACCAAATAAATTGAATATGAGCACGATAAGAAAATTAAACTATGAACAATGAATGCTTTTGTGATTATCTTATCCAGAAATGTATTTTTTCTTTTTTCTTAATCGAAATCTTGAGATTCTCCATCATTACAATGAAATATGACATATATACTTATATACGGTACATTTATTAGGTAAGCACCTACTTATTCATTTCGTAATAGAATAATTTTCATTGCGGCGGGGTTTCATTTGTAGTCCGGGTTTTAAAGTTTTAAAGGCACCTGGTTAAAGTAAATAAAAAGTTGATTTATAACAATTAAAACCAATTTTTGTTTTATTGACACATAAAAACTGATATGTCCGGGTATACAGCTCAAAAATCAGAGGTTTTCACGCTTGTCGTCCTGGTTGGCAGATTTTAGATATGGCAACCCTACTTCCAGGCAACCTTTGGTTTTGAGGAAACAGTAATAAATGGCTAGTGTAGACTAATATAGAAATATAGTAATAAGATAAACATATTTATAATCTTGTTCTATAATGAAATATTAAATTAAAATTAAACTACAAAATCAAACCTATATACAGAGTAACTATAAATAATATACCGCATTTAAATCGCCGCCTGCAGGGTCCCCAAAAAGCTGGCAACGTTACCTCGTTGGATTGTAAGGCTGATGCGCTGCCCAAGGTAAGTGCCAGCTCTTTGGTCACCTGTAGTGTCAATAAGGCGTCTGGACAGCTCCCTAACCAAACTGCGAGCATCTTGACCCCAACTACCCATAGTTTCGACCCCAAACGGAAGAAATATATAACTATCTCCAAGAGAAGTATATTTCCTCCGGTTGAGGTTTTCCGCAGCGTTTGCGGCAGCGCCCGCCACCCGTGATGAATGTTGGACGTGGGAGGGTGCAAGGGTGTCAGCACATGTGGCGTCCCATACCAGCGGCCTCCCAAAAGATAAACTAATAAATACACACTTATATTTAGATAAATGATATATTTCATATGATAATAATAATAATAGTATCCAAAAATTTAAAAAAAAAGAAAAATAAAATAGGACCAAACAAAAAGGAATAGAAAGAAAAAAGAACGACAGTTTTCAACTAGTTAAAACAGAGCGAATAATGTGATACGAATAACGATTTAAATGAATATATCTTCTGAGCACGTCGGATATCCTGCGGAATAGAATTCTATAGACGAAATGCTTATACAGTAAAAGATTGAGTGTAAGAATGAGATACATGAGGAGGATTTTTGAGAAGAGTTTCGGAGAGCTGCGAAGAAGATGCTATATTGTTGAGAACTATGAAAAAATTAGAAGCGTTCTCTTAGATATGAAGGGGCTTAGGATTTAACATCGGAGAGAACATTATTTAAAACCGAAAGTATATTTGTGTTCCAGCAAAGGCGCTATAGCCACTTGAGCTGACTACGAAATTGAGAGATATGATCATTTTGCGTAAACCAAATTAATCGGTTACCAAAGGGAATAAGTGGGCATTAGACTTTAAAAAGGGAGGAGGATTCGACTGAATGTTTTTTTTATTAGTTTGTTACGCGATTTCTCCGCCATAAAGGAACCGATATTAAAAATTATTTCTAAAATTTAGGGAAAGAACTTAGAAGAAATAGAGTGATTCAGTAAAAAGGAAATTATTAGTGTGAGGAAATCTAAAAGGGGAAGCATCATTTTACGACTAATGTTATCACAGCCAAAAGCGTTCTTCAGTGAGTTTCAGTTCACAGCACAATATATTGATTGATTTATGATTAATAGAATTTAATGATGTATAAATCTATCTAATAATATTCTATAGTAATGATTAAAACGTTGTGTACGCATAATTTTTTAAGTACCTATGTTCTCAAGGTTCATTAACATATCAATAATACATAGAACGTATTCCTGACAGCTTGACTTTAACATGTACCTAGGTAATTATTTTTCGTTATCGTACTTCTAGGAGATACCTAAAGCCTTAGTGTATCGTGAGCGGACATCAATCCCGATTAATGCCGATCAATAAGAAAGAAAGAATGATATACATTTATGTCGATTTAAACAAACAATTTAATTTGTTATGAAGGATTGTGACTCATTTTTATTGTGAGGTGGTATTAAGTGGTGGTAGTATTGGTACCTACTTACCTCAGAAAAGATATTTAGTCTATTTAGCATAAAAACAAAGAAATATTAGACAAACTAGCTGTTCCGCGAACCTTCGGGAATAATGTAGCTTCCTATTAGTGAAAGAATTTTTCAAATCGATTCAGTAGTTACGGAGCCTATTCAATGCAAACAAACAATTAAATCTTTCCCCTTGATAATATTAGTATATATAGAAGAAAACGAATATCAAATAAATTCCTCAAAAACATAAAAATACAAATAGTTCGAAAGAGCCAGCGTACAATCTCATTTTTATTACATTTAATTTTAGAACAATATTTGTAGATACATGACAGAAGTTAGTCGTGCTGTTAGTTATTATAATTACAGCTTATTAAGGCGATGCTATAGGTACCTACGTGAAATTCGGTGAAATGATGATTCTAAAATAGTTTTTTTAATTGGAATTTTTCAATAGTAACGTCAGAAAAAAATCCTGAATATACCACTTTTTAAAACTTAAAATTTGGGCCATCCAATTAACTTGAAAAATATTAACATACATTCTGAAATCCATTAGAAAGGAAATAGTTTTCTTACTTTATATAATCTTGATTATTTCGTTGTTTCATTGTTATGTGGCCCCGCATGGGTGAAAGCCTCCTTCATCCTTTTCCCTGTCCTTGGTTGTGTGCATCCAATCTTTCTCCTGCCTTGTTTATAATGTCATCAACCCATCTTTTCTTCTGCACTTCTTTTGCCTTTTAGGCCCACTCATTTAGTTGTTAGCTAAGTCCATTTCTTTTTATCAATTGTATCTTGCTAAGGGCCCTGCCCAGTTCACTAAAATGAAGAGCATCTGTTACCCCTTAAATATTCCCGAAATAAGCAAAAGTGAACTTTTTGAAGTGAACATTAGCAACAAAATCATATTTTGCTAACTTTAACAGCACCAGTCTATTGATAATATATAGTGGTAATACATAGTGGTAATAATATTAATGATATGACTATACCTGATAAATATATATATATCTCTAAATCAGACTGTTTAGTAGTCGTGCGTGTTACAGTCTGTTGAAACGCGTATCGCGTGCGCATCGTTGCCAATCTGTCCGCTCATTAATAAAAAAATCGTTAACAGCCTCAAAATCAATATTATGAAGACAGGTTGATGAAAAATACATGAAAAACGTTTCATTTTCTGCGATAAGTAAATAAAAAAGTGTTTTCCAAATAAGTATGGGAATTAAAAAAGAAAACCACGACTCAAAAAAACCGAAAATTATGGCAGATCCCTCCCAAAAACAAGTGCCGGGATGGTTTTCGAGGTTCTTATTCTGTTGGACGTTTCCCTTGTTCTGGAATGGAAACAAGAGAGACCTTGAGGAGTACGACTTGGTGCCTGCTAAGATTGTTTTTGATTCTAAACTTGTAGGTGACCAACTGGAAAGGTATGTTATTTGTATAAATTAATAAATAGAATTATAAATTATACATAAATTTAGTAAATTGGCAATAAAAATCCAAAATCAACAGCAACGAGTTATGTTAGTATTTCAACACAATTAATCAAGAATAATCCTGTGTTTAATTTTATTCGCTTGATTTTATGAAATGATTACCTACTTGAAACACGTTAGGTACAGCGACTTTTTATTTAAGTCAATAAATATAGATGGTGTGGTGAAATAGCGCTTCTAAAGTCATACAAATTTGAAGAAAATACTGAAAAACTAAACGATCGATTTCAAGGAAAATTGTTTTGAATGGGTGTGTCGTGTAGTTCTCTATCAAATTATTGATTTTTACTTACATCATTTGTACACAAGGAACAAATAATTAACACTTATTATATAAGATACTAGCTGTTTCCCGCGGCTTCACTCGCGTTTCCGGGATAAAAAGTAGCCTATAACCTTCGGGGATAATAAAGCTTCCTATTAGTGAAAGAATTTTTCGTATCGGAGCAGTAACTCCAGAGATTAGCACGTTCAAACAAACTCTCCAGCTTTATAATTAGTATAGATATAGATTAGTAGGTATAGATTACATAACAAAACTTATCGAGGCCTCGGGGGTCCGGGGGCCGTGCGGACGGGAAGCTTTTCCACCAATGCGTTAGCTTGGTCATCCAAAGAGCTGCCAGCCCTCTGGGAGCCGTTGATCGGCAGCAGCGGCCGCCTCGAGGATTTTTTATAATCATGTAGATTATTATTTTGTATGTTTGTTGCAAATAATTTTATATAGGTACTATTTTTTTTCATAGATTTAAATAATCTGAAATACTTTGAAATAAACAACAGCAAGAATAATTTTGTTTTTCACAATATATTTGAGAAATACCTACCTACTTATCTACTGTGAAATATAAACATGTTTTTACTGAGCTGATAAAAAAACTTCTTCTATATTTTTTTTATTTTATTTTTCTATGGCTTTGAGAGCTTGGCACTTGTCGGTGTAGCATCTTCCATTCCACCCTATTGTTTGCTGCTTCATGCACCTCCGTTTTGCATTTACTTGATCTATATATTTCAATCTAGGTCTTCCTCTTCCTCACTTTTAACTTTTCGACAATAGCTTGCTACTTTGTCATGCCATGGATCATGCATGGTCCGACACACACTTGGCCAGTTTTCCTCCCTTCTTTAATATTAAACATTAAATTAAATACCTCGGGACATTTCTTCACACACAATTATCTGATCCCACACTAATCAGAGCTTGTACTATGGAAACCAGATAACTGATATATTTTTTTGTAAATACATACTTATATAGATAATTACACCCAGACTCAGAACAAACAGACATGTTCATGCACACAAATGTTTCTTACAAAAGGTTTCTGAAAATTGGCTAATATTGGTTTAGCTGAATTCGTAACAACTCTGTTAATCTATAAATTAACATACCTTCAATGTTACAATACGACACTGCGTATACGTAACTTGTTTTTCAATACACACACATACTAGTACTTATTAATTTTTATTTGATCAATTGGACTAAGCACAATCAGGTAACGCCTTTACCTACTTTATAATTATCATACACCTATAGATTTCTTCCAATTCAAGACTGAGCCTTCAGATTCTGAAGGCTCTTTCAGATCTTTAAGATAGAAAATAATATATCTTTTTCTGCGAAACTAGAAACTGGCAGAAATAATGATATTCGACTGTAGCTAAGCTTCACAAGTCTAATTTCCTTTCGCTTTGTATGATACCAACTACTAAATAATAAATTATAGTTACGAATATTTGTGTGATAGTTTAAAACTAAATTTTGCCATAACGGCTAAAAGGATTTAAATGGAAAATCGCACCAATATTCATAATATCATTATATATTATAAAATACAGTCCCCCGTTGCGTCTATCTGGTCGTCATAAACTCAAAAATTACTTAACGTATTCTCATGTGGTTTCCACCAATAGACAAAATGATAATCAGAAAGGTTTAGGTGTATAATTCAATAAAGTTTTGTTTAAATTGGCTGAAATATGACGATTATTGTTGAAGATGTGAAAATCATGCCGCGCGGATAAAACTTGGCGAGTAAGCGGTCCTCCCTCCCACACTGTGCGAAGCCGGGCGGAGTTAGTTGGTATTTTAATAAAACATACAATATCTAATTTATTCCGAGAACACGTTAGAAACATCAAGAATGTGGCTAAATCCGCGGTGTGGATGCTAGAATAAAATAAATTCCTTGCTTTTGAAACAACAAATATGACACATGAGAAAGAATAAGTTTGCTATCAACAACTCATTAACAATGAAACGATCGACGTTTACTACTTCAGAAAAAAGTTAACGATGTGAACGCTATATTGATTTTTGCTGATTATGGAGTTTTATGCTTTAATTTTTCACGATTACTTACTAACAAAATTTTAGATATGATATTTACCATTATGCGTACTGTAATATCTTTTTTACGAATGAAAACACGAACTTTTTTATTATTGAGTTATTAGGTATAAATAAGACGGGTTTTTATACTATGGTTAATTTTATGTTTTACCATAATTACCTACACCATGTATGGGACTTTGTGTCCCACATTTTTACTGGCTAATCTACCTTTCTAATAAACATAAATACCTTACAATGATTATTTCGGCTTCAAATTTGTTTTTATCCAGTCGTTATAAGTGTAATAAAAGGGTACAAAAGTGCGGAAAATTTCGCATATTTCCAGTTGTTGTACCAAGAGGATCGAATGAATGTTCTTTTCCGTTTCCTTTATTATTTTGCATCCCATTCTGTAGGTATTCGCTATAGATGTTATTTTTTGTTGTTGTTAAGAGGAGGCTATCTGTGTATGTCTCCGTCCCTTACTGAACTGGCGGTGACAAGCGAGACAGGAGAAACGTAATTTTGGTAAAAAATATGGTTTTGTTATTTAAAAAAACTAAGCCTATTTTGAAAAAAGTAAGAAAACTATTCCCTTTCTAATGGATTTCAGAAAGCATGTTAATATTTTTCAAGTTATTTGGATGGCCCAAATAAGAGAAGAATGCATTCTTAGTTTTAAGAATGCCCCTTCTTAAAACTACGATATTTACGATTTTTTTTGACGTTACTAATGAAAAATTCTAATTAAAAAAAAACTATTCCCCGTCACAATTCTCTTGGAATAAAGAGTACAGAGAAAAACGCATTTTAGAATCATCATTTCACGTATAGCATCGCCTTAATTTAAAATTATAGGCATGCCTAATAATACAAATTAAGACGCCCACACTTACTAGACATACACACTATTAAAATGACACATAAGCAAATGATTAAGGTACTGTCACCTCACGATGTCTATTATAAAGGTGTTTCTAAACCATCATATCTCCTATATATTTTCAATTACAAAATAAAAGTATGACATTCTCTCTGCAGTTTTTGACGGAACTCAAAACATATTTTATTATACTAAGATTGAGACTTAGATAAATAAAAAAAACTTTAAACATACCGCTTGTTTCTCTTAATTTGAAATTAAAAATACAACACGAGATTTCAATTTCTAGACCATATAAATTTACGGAGTCATTTTTAAACGAATATTAAATTTTTTTTTTTACGTTTTTACGAGTTGCGCTTGCTTGATTTCACCTTCATATTGTACGATATGACAGTGTCTTAAAAATAATAATATTTTCACCACGGAAACACGAAAAAGGCACTTTTGGCGTGTAAAAAATAGCAGCAAAATTGTTTATTGATACGAGCGTAAGGAAAAGTGATTCGAATTTCGATCATCACCTTTTGGATCACCACCAACCACCATCAAGATAAACTAAATGGGTGATAGTGCGTTCAGAAACTAATTTTGGCTTAGCGATTTAACACATTAAAAATAAAAATTAGAAATATTATAAATTTATTGCTTGTATAAAGAAAAGTCTATTAGTTAGTCATAAATGGGATTTTTTTGACACAATAACTTATCCAATGTAAATTAATCTTACACTAAAATGTTATATTTTTTTACAATTTGTATTAGTTAAAATTATTTTTAGGTTTAACAATCATTTTCAAGTAATAAATTAAAATCAAGCATCGCCTCTATATCCCACCCGCGGACGCCTATGCTTTGAGTACTTATTTGTATGGAGAAATCGTCAAGATTATTGGAGTGATCCTCTTCAGCGCCTATCCTATGAATTTGACTTTGCGCGCTCCGACTCTCACAAACTTACACCAAGCCAAGCGGCGTATGCAGCCTCTCACTCACCCAGAGCCGCGCGAGCCGTGTTTTGCGCAAAAAAATACAATAATGTTTATTGCTCGTAAACTACAAAATTAATTGAAAAACCAGTGGACCAAATCATAGCGTACATTATCACCTACTGATTAGTTCTATTTTAATTTCGAAACGTTGCACAATGAGAATTTTGGCACAAGAAAACGGTTTACGGATTATTTTATATCTCTCAATTCATTCTCATTTTTCGAAATTCTAGTTGAAAAAATAAAGACCAAATACCATACTACACTATATATTTTATTAATTGCACTACTTTTGTTAAGTACTTACTTTATAGGATTTGAAAACGGCAAATTTCATCGGGTAGCCCCTTGAATATATTTTATAGATTATCCTACTTCCTCCTAATCTTACTTTATATTATAAATGCGAAAGTTTGTGAATGTATGTTTGCTTTCTTCACGCTCTTTGGTTCAGCCAGAACCAATTTTGATATAATTTGGTAAGGAGCTCCTTGGTTTGCTACTTTTTATCCATCGGGAACAGAGAGGTGAAAAAATATTTTCAAATATGTGTTAGTAAAATGGCTATATAAAGATAACTAAATTATGTTGGTAATTGATTAAGTAGAGTCGATAATTTAAATTAAGCGAGACTACGCATAGGTACAAGTTAAGGGCAAACAAGGGAACTCAGATTACAAAACAATATTGTCATCTTAGGCCATACCTATTAATCATGGTCTGAATAATTGACTGATGGAGTAGCTGAGACAGGGTAACACTGTCTAACACTATTTTTGGTTTTACAGAAATTGGCTGAAAGAACAAGAGGCCGCGAGATCAGCTGGACGAGAGCCATCGTTTATAAAAGCACTCTACAAGTCTTTTTTTTGGTCTTACGTGCCAGGTGGAATTATGCAGTTAATTAATGTTAGCCTAAGGTATGAAAATATTGTAGTTAACAATGCGTAATTTTGCTCGCTGAAAAAGTAAATAGGTAAGTGACAAAACCGAAAAAAATAATTTTCAACAGAACGGCGTCGCCTCTGCTATTCGCTGAGCTACTGGGTTACTGGTCACCAGACTCTAATATGTCAAAAGAGGTTGCAGGATTCTATGCTATCGCTATGATCTTGGTCAACTGGGTAGCAGCCTTCTTCAATCACCACGGAGCTCTATATTGTCAGCAATTTGGAATGAAACTAAGAGTTGCTACGAGCTCACTGATGTTCAGAAAGGTAATTTAAATTGATGCATAAAAAATATACAAAAAAATATTAAATAATTAGTAGGTATACACGGCCACAGATCAAACTACACACTGCGGCAACCAGTTGCATCTTCCAAAGCATTCGCTATAGCCATGGCTATAAATCAGCGTAACATACTGAGTACGAAATTATTATAAGACTATTTTTATGAAAATGTGTCCTTCAAATAGGTACCTATACCGCATATTATTTTCACTTCAAGATTGACATTTTATTTTGATGTGTGGTTCTTGATATTTAAAAGTAATTTTGTACTGATTCCCCGGTTTATTGACATGACACTTGATACAAGGCTGTAAATATTGTTTTTAGATAATGCGCATGGACAACGGTTCTCTTGGTGAGACCACGGCGGGTAAAGTTGTGAATTTACTGTCAAATGACCTTCAGCGATTCGACTTGGCAATGATGTTCTTACATTATAGTTGGATAATTCCGCTGCAATTAGCAGCTGTCTGCTACCTAGGATATGTGCAGGCAGGTTTTGCAGCTCTCATAGGTTTAGCTGCTATGACCATAATTGCCCTGCCGGCACAAGGTAATTTTAATTTCACTATGTATTTGAAATTATAACAATTGTAATTTTTCCCGTTCATGATTTGTCTAAGATACACATAAATAACTATCCGACAGCGGCGAAGCCAAAAGAGAAGGTTATGTGTACTACAGGGTTATTGGTAACTAACGCAAAACCTCTTAAGAGCGACATTAGTTCATAATGACTTTTTCTAATTCAATGATTCGCCAAAATGTAGTTTCAAATAAAAAAATATTCCAAACCTAACGAGTGTGCTATCAAAATGGAGGGTTTCAAAAGGCAATTACAAATAGTAGTTTATGATACTGTTGCATAATAGGGGTTATTAAATACGAGTGTGAGTATAAGTACCGAGCCGTAGGCGAGGTTCTTAATAGTATCACACGAGTTTTTAATACCTAATTATGTGCAGTATCATACAGTACTTTATCTAAACTCATATAAGTAATGTTATTTAAAGGTAACAAATCGATAATATTTTGTCATAGGTTTTCATGACTTACGGGTATCGATTATTCGTCATTTCCACTGGCGCCTCCACAATTTCAGATCCAAGTTTATTTCACCTTAGTATCACTGCTATTTTTCTATCATTTCTGGCCAAAATAAAATATGTATGCAAAAAATCAATAAAATAAACAAACATTAATCATCATGGCGCCCAAATCCGTGTGGGGAAAATCTCCTAAGTTGAGATTTCTACCGCATACGCGACCACAGACAAAGTAAATTTGCATCTAAAATTATAATTGTTTAGTCCTGATGTCTGGCCACTTAAAAATGTTTTTTTCTTTATTATTTTGTTTGACAAGTTGACTGACAGTAATTGAAGTATTAAAACCCAAAAACCATTATAAGTGGCCAGACATATCCAAATACTTGTACTTTAATGAAAAAAAGTTATTTTATAGCATTATCTTGGGAAGAAAACTGTACTATATAATATTTTTTTAATTTCATTATAGACGGGTGTGCATAAAGTGGGTCATTAAAGTACTGTTTTTGATTTCATAATTAGAACTTTACGATATGAGAGTAGATAATAGTAGTTTATGTTGACTGTTGCATAATAGAGGTTATTAACTACGAGTGTAGGCGAGGTTCATAATAGTGTCACACGAGTTTTTAATACCTAATTATGTGCAGTATCATACAGTACTTTATCTAAACTCATATAAATAATGTTATTTAAAAAAATCGAAAAATCGATAGTATTTTTCTACCAAATTTTCAAAAAAAAAAAAAAACTATTTTTGTGACATTTTTGGTCAAAATGATATATGTAAGTAAAAACAATAAAATAAACAAACACAATAATCATATACCTAATCAAATCCGTGTTGCCAACTCCCAAAAATTCTTACCTCTAAATTTCAAGTCAACAAATTTGTCACATTGTCATTGTCAAATTGAATTGATAGTGATTGATTATACTATTGATAGGTCCAAAGTGTACTTTAATAGAAAAAAAGTTATTTTATAGCATTATCTTGGGAACACAACTGTACTATAATGAATCATTATACACGGGTGTGCCTAAAGTGGGTCATTAAAGTACTGATTTTGATTTCATAATAAGAACATTACGATATGAGAGTAGATAAAATATATTATTATACAACTTACCTATAAACGTAGTATATTATTTACTCTATGCCTATAATATGTTTCAATGTAATTTGGTACTGCAGTAGAGTTTTTGTTTTTTTTAATAACTGGCTTGTTTTTAATGACGATTACTGAATTAGATAAAAAGAAGGCTTGGTCGTTAGTCATATGAATGACGATATAATTTTAATCATAAGAATTGTGGATATTAAAAGGTTTATCTGATATTGAATGTTATCAAAAATATCTTTAACAATAAGTTCCATAGTCCAACTTGTCTGCGATTTTGAAATAAGTATTTGGTTTTAATATCAACTTTATAATAGGTATGTTAAAAGTACTTACCTACGCTTTGCCGATAAGTAAAATCCGATGAAGGGATAACGGCACAGAACAACGGCCTACAAATTTGATTTGATGAATTTATCAATCCAGGCGGGAAATGTGCATCGCGATGTAATATCGGAATACACTCAGATACAAGCAACTATAATAGGATCAGGGACTTGGACTTGGTAAACCGTTGAAATTCCCTAGAAAGAAAAACTCTAAATCAAATCTCATTTATTCAGTTTAGACCGTCTTATGACATTTGTGACCGTCAGAAGTTACAATTGACCCTACCACCTGTATACCTACCTACCAAGGGTAAAACTTGCTTTGCTGCTTTTCCATCAGAGATGTGTTATGCAGCTACGATGCGAGGATGTGAAAGCTAAGCTACGAAACTATGTGACAGCTATCTAGATGTGCTATGAAGATGCGTCGCCGCGAGGTCTGTGCTAGGAAGATGCGCAACTCGAGTTATGCGATGCATCGACAGTAGGGGGAAAGTACGGGGAGCGGCTATATCTATAGCACGCATCCATAGTATGCCTCCGTAGCACGCATCCGTCCATATATACAAAGAATAGCTTAGTAGAACCCGTTTCCACCAGTGCTATGCTATGTGAACCGATGAATATGATTGGTGGATATCAAAGGCATCCATAGCAACGTAACATAGCACATCTCTGATGGAAAAACACCCTTATCCTAGAAATTATGTAAACTCCCGTTCCTTTCTAGGCATTTGTGAGTTTACCAACCTTGACTTCATAATCCTTAACCTTGGTCAAGCATATGCCTATACAGTTTTTTTACGTTTGTATTCTTCATTCTAAACCAATCCAAAAGGAATTACTTTCTACTGTATTTGTAAAATCAATTTTATTTCATTACCAAAATTGTATAAGGGTGTCATTGGATATGGTTTTGCTTATAAACTTCTTATATATTCCAATAGGTGGTCTTGGACGAATTATTGGAAAAGTTCGGTTCCGAACAGCAGAAAAAACAGATGAGAGAATAAAGGTCATGAGTGAAGTTATCAATGGAATACAAGTAAGTATGGAACACATGTATTTAACGTAATTTCTATATAATTAATACATTGGTAGAGCAATACACCTTGAATCGATAGATAGAGTTGAGTCGATGGATATCGCAGATAATAAGTTTGAAATATTATCGTAGGTATAATCTTATTATTGGACTTTGGAATTGGTACCGTGGAATATGTCAACATTGCCTCAAAGGTAAACTTTGCCTGAAGAACAGTTTATAATTTGGAATCATTTGTAGATTATATTAATGCTGTGTAATTGCGCAAGATTTTTTAAGACTGAACTTATGATGATGGGCAAAGTTATTAAGTATTGTTCCGACCTATGATTAACAATATTGCCCACCATCAAAAAAGGCTTAGGCATTACGAACGCTTGAATCACGCCAAAGCTATTCCTCTAAAACAAATACAATTTAATTAAAAATAATATTATTATTAACATGCAAGAGGTACGCGATGAATGTACTCCCAATGATAGATAAAATAGATAAGAAACGAAAGATTTATTTAATATTCTCATTAACCTAGATATTATGTTATTTTATGATGGTTATACGTGTTATATTACTTTATGTTACTCTATTTGCTACGCTAGGTTGTGAATTATATTAAAACTAGTCTGCCTGTCGATTTCATCCTCATTGCCGGGATAAAAAGTAGACTATCTTCATCTCTATAGTTAGCAATACCGATATATGAATTATATAAAATAGTTAGTAAAATACTTTAGCACGCAGCGTGTCAGATTTCACCACGATTTATTGTGTCGTTGAGGCGCCAAGAGGTAACAAACAAATAAACTCACTATAGCATTTATGGCACTATTAGGATAGTAAAGATATGGCATATGGTTTATAATATTTATCCAACTGTAAGTAGTTAAGCATACCTACGTAAGAAATTTTGTTTTTTCACAGGTAATAAAAATGTATGCATGGGAGATACCTTTCCAGAAAGTGGTTGGAAAGAAAAGATGGGAGGAACTCAAAGAAGTCAGAGTAGCTACTATTTTGAGAACAGTTTTCATCGGTTTTATGATTTTTACCGAAAGGACGGCACTTTTCATTACGATTCTTACATTCATATTATTCGGAAATTCGATGACTGCAAACGTGGTATGTATTATTTAATATTCAAAATATCATAATGACCTATTTTGTAATGGACAACTTGATTCCCTACCATTATTAGGAATATATCGGATATATAAGTCATCCATATGGTAATACTACACTATACCTACATATATAGTAAGTTTTAATTTACCTACAGTGCTTTAGGGGGTAGAAAATATATGAAAAGTCTGGTTTTTTTTCGTGATTTCAGACATGATCCTATTCTTCATATTGGTGATTACTTCCTCCTAAAATATTGCAGGTAATTAAAACAACCCTGTCTGTAGGTATATCTACACAAAATATAACGGTACACGTAGTATATTATTTATTCTATGACGGTACTATGTTCTTACTAAATTTCACATAAATGTTTGTGTGTTTAGATCTACCCATTGCAGCAATTTATGAGCGCAGCACAAATAAATATCACGCTGATATTGCCTCTAGTCCTGGCCTTCACAGCGGAGCTCTTAGTCTCCCTTAAGAGAGTTCAAGAATTCCTATCACTGCGTTAGTATAAAATAGTATTTAAACGCTTGTATAAAAATGCAACAACAATAAAGTATCAAGATGTTATTTCACATAAAATATGTTTAACGAGAGGGCCTCCAGTACAACACAGATACCTATAGCTATAGTATATTTATGACAGAAAATGCTTTTTAATACTTTAATTATTTTATTAAAGATCCCTATAAAAAAAAATAACTGCATACCTATCAGGTTAATGTCGTACTATGCTGATGATGTGGTCTACGTCATGCACAATACATGTAAACGTTTTCTAAAGTCAAAATTTCCAGAAATTCGCATAAAATTCTCGACTTCTAATCGTTTATACATATACCCAAATGGAAGTAAAATTGGCCCATTTCAGGCTGCATCCTTGATTTCAGCCATATTTAGAAACTTTCATAAAAAGTAACAGCCGCTGCACGTACACTCGTATAAATAGATAAGTGGGCACCTCTTCAATCTGATTGTTTTTCCGTCTCCGAGGAACTGCGCTTCGGTTATTGTTTTTTGAATCTGAACGTTCTTTTTCATGACCCAGATATGAATTTCTGTAAAGAATGTATATATATGTTGCGTCATGTCAGCGGCGGCGGCGGCATGTAGATTAAGCACATTGCCAAAACCATTTTTTTTTTATTTATAGAGGACAGACCGGACTTGATGTCGGATCCTGAATCAGATTCAAAGCTGAAATTGTTCAGTAACATATCTAGCAGCTTCACTGAAGCTGATTTGACCGTTCGGCCTATCTCTTATCACCGTAAATCTGACGCTTCTATGAAAAGCCCTGTCGCTAACGGTAAGTACACCATCATCATACCTAATAAAAGTATGAACAGTAAAAAATATCTTATCCTGATATTATAATGAGGTATCTAGATAAATATTTCATTTATGCCGATGCACGATGACTAATATAAAAGTTAACACAATCTCATATAGCACACATTGTCATTGTGAAATATAGGACGAGTGTTTGATTGTTACTTGTTGTTTTATCGATGTCGGTTCATTGCACGATGTTTATGAGCTTTATTACATACATATATAAAGTAATGTGTAACTGACACCACAATAGATAATGCTCGATTTTTATATCGTGAGTTGTAATCTTATCGCAATGTTATTACAATCTATCTTAGGACATTTTTTTAAACTTTGGAAGATACAATTGTCGCCTTGTATGGCTGGGTTTCATAGTCGCACTTTGTATGCTTATGCTCTTTCGGTATTGTATCGTAAAAATTGTCTAAACGCGTTTTGAAAGACGCGAAACTCGAACGCGTCTAACACCGATCAGAAACTCGGAAACCTTATATTCAGAGTGTCCCCAATCTGTACCTCGCTGAAAAGGCTGTGAAGAATTACCCCACCCTCTCCCGCGGGTAACGTTTCACAGCCTTGAAGTTATTTATATCAAAATTCGACACTTTTCGACGTACAATATGTTGACTTTATATTTTAATGTCCAGGTAACATGAGACCGATGAAGAAACGATTGCGTAGTTATTCACATGCCGATGACACAGCGGTGGAGCTACGCAACGTGTCCGCCAGTTGGACCGGAGACCCGAATTTCTTAGCTCTTAAAAACATTTCTATGCGGCTGCGAAAAGGCAAGCTTTGTGCCATCATTGGTGCAGTTGGGTCTGGAAAGGTAATTAGATTAAAGATATTCAGTTTAATATATTATTTTATTCTATAAATATACAATATTTACAATTATTTACAACAAATATACAAACTATATATAAAAAATTTGCTCGAGGCGGCCGCTGCTGCCAATCAACGGCAAGGTTCCCAGAAGGCTGGCAGCGTTCCCTCTTTGTATGGCCAAGCTAACAGTTTAATTAGATTAAAAGATAAATATTGTCTCTGGTCGAGATTAGCAAATAGGCAATTGACAAATGTTAGGTTAGGTTAGGTTAGCTACTGGCATTATAAATAGGTACATCTACTTGCTGTGATTTTTATGATTTTATACATTCATCTTATACTTATATGTTAAAAAAATATAGCAATCAATATTAAATAATACTTAGTACCTGCTGTACCTACATACCATAAAGTAATTAATATACTACGTACAACTATATTACAAAGTATTCTGGTATGTGATCTATTGAATCATGAACCTTTACTCGAATCTCTTCTTCTCTACTATGACTCTACCTGCTAATGCAATTTGTTTTTGACAATACAATGAAAGCACAATACTATTTTTTTCACAACATAAATTACATACGTATAAAAATATCAGTCATGGTACTTTGTACGTTACTGACGTAATTGTATTCTTTAATGTAGGCACCGGTGGATGAAAGTAATAAATCACTCACTAGCGAAATGAGTTTACTGAGTCCGATTGTGTTGTATTGTATTGTAATACCTAAAGCTATTACCATGACAGTAGGCATATATCTAGTAGGCACATAGATTTTCATAATTTTCGTATATTCACGTTTTGGGCACATAGAAAATGTGCTAGCCTAGTTCGAATAAAGTACCTACATTATTATTATAAATTTAATTTATAGCAACGTTCCGGGAGTTATACATTTTATTTTACAACGTATTCAACTTGCTGCATTGCGTATATGTAGAGTTAATTCCAGTCGGCGTGGCATTACGAGCAGTAAGTTTGCTAAAGCTTTGCCGACGTATTTTGATTAATTGAAATTATTTTACATACCTGCCTACAGTTCAAAAATGTTAATTATTTGCTTTTGATTTGCGTGAAGGAATGAGCACATTCATTTTCGCAGTATATTTATACATATATTTTTTTTTAGATTTACTAATTGTTTTGTTGGAGCTGCTTGCATCATGAGTTTGTATGATTACAGAAGAATTTTACTATAGATAGACGGTTATCTATTAGATTAATTATGCCAAATTCATGTAATTATTTTTTGTTATCTTCCATTATTTGGCCCGCCAATTGTTAAAATATACCTACCTTCCACCCAAAAATGTCACTATGCTCCTAAAGTAGGTACCTATTCTTGGGATGAAATGCTTTTAATATATAAGCCCAGGTACAGTTATGATCTCTCTATGCACAAAGTTTCATCCAATCCTGTCGAACCATTACGGTGTGATTGAGTAATCATCGACACAATCTTTTGCAATGATACCAGACTACGTATTCAGAAACCATTGTGGACATTGTGGTACCCAAAACCGCGGTGATCTGTACCACGCAATGCTGTAAAATTGAATTTATCCGAAAACTATTGCAGGGTACAGATCTCTCCAGTTCTGTATTGCACAAAGGATTTAAGTAGTTAGTCTGAAAGGGTTACTTTACTAAAACAATCAATAAAAAGAGATAATATGTGCTATAGATAGTTTCAACACTCCCTTCATACAATGGGTACTTCGATACTTCTAAAATTCCAAAAGTACAACTGTAACATTCACTCACCATGAGTACAAATATAATTGAGATTTTTTACTCAATAATCAAGTTATTTTATATTTATATAACAAACACATAAAGTTATAGGTATTATGACGAGACGACAGTGTACGCCATGTCATCTCGTGAATAATTTGATTATTGAATAAACAATCTCAACTGTATTTTCATATATATTAAATGATACGGGTACCTCAGTTTTGTTTTTGTTCGCAGTCTTCGATTTTGCAACTGCTACTAAAGGAATTACCTGCGGCCACTGGTACAGTTTCAATATACGGCAAGATGTCATATGCTTGCCAAGAGGCGTGGCTCTTCCCTAGCACCGTTCGGGAAAACATTCTCTTTGGTCTGCCCTATGAACCGGCAAGATATAAGACCGTACGTAAATATACTGCATTTTAGCTTCAATACTTTTGTTTGAATAATGATTTCCCTTGTAAATTCAATTTAATATCTGTAGTTTGTGCTAACCACTTACCATGGAGAAATTATTATTAATCAATTATTTTAAAAAACTTCATAACAAAAAAAAACCTAACTAATAGGGAGGTATACTTAATGCTTTTTAAACATGTTTAATTAAACGTTATATTATTATTTTAGGTCTGCAAAGTATGTGCATTAGAAAAGGACTTTAAGCAATTCCCTTATGGAGACCAGACTTTAGTCGGCGAGAGGGGAGTGTCCCTCTCCGGAGGCCAGCGCGCCAGAATCAATTTGGCCCGTTCCGTCTACAGAGAGGTAATTGGTTTTTTATTTGTTCTGTACAAAATGGTCGAAGGAAAACGGCGGGTTTATTATTTTGCAGCACAGGAAAGTTAATAATATGTTAGAAGTTGCCTGAATTATTTTTGTAAATACTTTACGCACATTAAGATACCTGAGTCACTTGGTTAGGCTGGTATATTTCTTCAATAAAATAATCAAACTTTAATAAAATTATCTCCATCGTCATCCTCGCCTTTTTCTATCTCATCGAGGCCGACCCTAGCATATTATTACCTAACTGTTACTACCCTCATGTGCTGACTCACTTGCTAAGTGACGTTCGAGTTTATGGTAGGGGTTATAGAAAGTAAGTATAATTATGTAAAAAGATAAATGAAAAAATATGCATGTTACCAGCATATATGCGGTATGTGGTTGTTAATTTGAAATTAGACTTAATAAACAAATAACTTATCCAAATTTCTCTAGCGATTGACTAAATCGAAACTTTGCTACTTAATTTTTTTTATTTATTCAATTTATAGAGTGTATGTGTTTAACTTTATAATATTATGTTGCTGATTGTATTACATAGAACATACAAATAATGAATCTTTCACACAAAACTAGTGAACGGATTTGGATGAAATTTGGCACATAGATACATATCTATGTCCCAAACAACCCGAATAACATATAGGCTAGGTACTTATTGTGATATTTTTACTTATAGTCTGATATCTACCTCATGGACGACCCTCTATCAGCAGTGGATGCAAACGTAGGGCGGCAGCTGTTCGAGGGATGCATCAATGGCTACTTGAGGGACAGCACACGAATCCTCGTCACACATCAGATACACTTCCTCAAGGCTGCTGACTATATTATCGTTTTAAATGAGGTATTTTTGACACTGACTGCCGGTTGGCTTGGAGGTTAAAAGTACCGACTACTACACCGCGGGCCTTGTGTTCGATTCTCTGTCTCACCCAAAACAAACATACATAATTATATAATGTCTATAAAAATTACAATAATAACAGCAGTTTTCAATGTAGACCCATAGTTGTTGAAATGTAGAGTTAATGTTTAGATGGAAAATAATATTACACTACCTACTAGCTTACGAGCTGATAATTTAGAAAAGGAGATCACCTACTTATATTATTGAAAAGGATTTACTGATATTCAATCCCTCATGGGTTAAAATGATGTTTTATGGCCAATTTGATATTTTATAGCAGGACAAAAACATAGGACACTTTTATTCAAGGAATGCGGCTGAAACCATTATATTTTAGTATTCATTATTAGTTTTAATATTTTTAGCTGTATTTTCGGATTTACAAATACCTAACCATTCTTTTATTTATATGAAAGGGCCGAGTGGAAAATATGGGAACATTTGATGAGCTCGCGAGTTCCGGTAAAGAATTTGCTATGCTACTTACATCGCTTCAGGACAGCAAAGAAAATGATTCAGACAGTGTGGAATCAAAGGTAAGTGTGTACAAAAGATTTTTATAGATAAAAAAATGGTGTAATAAAATACCTACTTAACAGTAAATTAAAAAATATATAACGAAAATTTGGTAGGTATTTATCAGTTTTAAAACATGATGAGAAATATGTCTTTATAAAAGTTTTTATATGTAGGTACTTACCTACTTAAGTACATTGTATAAGTATTTGTTGAAAATGAATGTTTGTAATATTCAAGGAAACTACCTAATGTTGAAGTAAATAATCATAAGTATATGAACTACATAATTATATATATAAATAATAAATAAAATAAAATCTCGGAAAACGATGGTGAAATTTTCCACAGATTTACGTATATGAGACGAATAGCTGATTTAATCAATTTTCAAATAATGGCCTATCATTATATACCATGCATACTCTAACAAATATGCATATACATACATAGTAGCAATATGTGTTATTTACTTATTGCCTTTAGAGTGTGGAGGAAAACAAGCGGCCGCTATTGTTACGTTCCGTTTCAAGCGTAAACGAGGGCGAGGAAATGCCTCAATACGAGGCACAAAAAGTGGAGGCGGAGGAGAGGCAGTCAGGCAACTTGCGCTGGGAAGTGATCTCTGCGTACTTCCGCTCAGGGGGCAATTTGTGCTTTATAATATTTACCGTGGCACTCATCCTGCTAACTGCTATAAGTGCTGCAGCAGCCGACTATTGGATCAGTTATTGGTAAGTTATCATATAGATTTTCATTGAATACAAAAATCTTATAACATAGAAATCAAACTACGAATCAGAATATGCTCGTAGGTTACTAAGATCACAATTATGAACAAGGTAGTAGTAAAGATTTTTAGTGTACACTTTACGTGTAGGGTAGTGACACGTAAAGTGATTGATACCTACTGACTTTTTTCCCATGGTTCAAAAATATTGCCAGTTGGAATGTGAAAACCATTTTTACAAATCAGGAATCCGTTTGCGAAATATTAAGCTTTAAAGTGCATATTTTTGTTTGTCAAGTATCCCTCCCCTCTGCCAGCTAAAGGATGCCAGCTGTTTTGAGATAAGTGTTTTATTTTAATACTTATAAGCCTATCGTTTGACCAAAATCTCACCGTGGTGAGTGATGATGTGGCCAAAAAAAGGTGGCAAGAAGAAGTCTTACAGCTTTACGAGTTCATCCTTAGCTGGTAGTATCTTCTCGAAATAAATTAATTGCATTAAGTAGGTATTGCGTTGCCATTCATTTTTCCTAACAAAATATATAGGAAAAGTTGTATTTGATGTGTGAGATTCTGATATCATAACCTAACTTGGCTGCATAAAGACTTTGAATTCTTGTGGGATACAGAATCGATTATGCTAATATAATAAGCGCAGTTTCTGGCTCATTGTACTTTTTTTCAAAAACTGTAAGGCCGATCGCAGTAACTAAAAAAAGCATATAATCGAATTGAGAATCTTCCCCTAATTAGTGTCTGTAAATTTATTCGTATGTCTCAGACATATGAATAAATTTATTTATTCTTAGCCTGACGATATTCTCGTGACTTCAACCCTTATGGTATAGTTGCCCTTACTGATTCCTATAAAATTTCCACCCCGTATAAATAGGTACATATCCATACATAGCTAGCTAATAACTGGGTTCCGTAGTAAAAGCACCGCTTAGTTTGAGACCATGGTTGTATTTGAAAAGATTTCTGAGGATATTTATTTTTTATAATTCAGGAAACGTCTCGTTACGTCTAGTATGTAAGTACTAGACCGCAATCCGTATGCTTTTCACTTCCACTTGATTTTATTCATAGAAAATGTGAAATTGATAGAAAACGTGATCGTGAATCATTATATTTTTCTCAAAGGGTAATAGCAATAGTCGTACCTTGCGAGGATGCTAATCCTGAGTGGGCAAGCAGCGGCTGCCATAGCTCAGTGGTAGTGACGTCGAATACAGTACAATAAGTTTGAGCTTTTTATTTATTTTATTTAGGTAAACAAATGGTGATAGAATAAAAGATAATATTTACACAAACCTTCCTCGTTTATTTCTCTTCACGTGGTTAAGAAGTGCAACAAGAGACAGTGACAAACAGCGACTTAGTTTTATACAATTTAGTTGGAGATTCGAAATAAAAATGTATGTGTTTCGTATATATAATAATGTGTATGTATCGATGGTCTTTGTGTATATACTGTTAATTATTTTTGTTAGGTTGCGGATTGTACGATGAGATTTTATTTTATAGGTATTATTAATCAATTAGTGACTAAAAAATTTTTGTATTAATTAAAGTTAGTATTTGATTTAAGAATATTTTCTCCTGTGAAAGTTTTGAGAAAAGGAGCCTAAAAAAGATTTATAAGCTAAAAATTTTGTATTTTTATTGACTGTATTTAACTTTATGATTAACTGATGCTAAACTACTGCATTTGTCTATAAAAACACTGTAAATTAATAAATCTGACCTGGCAACACTGGATGTAATCCACATTGTAGCACAGAGTGTAGACAATAAACCCAATCAAGTTCGAATAAAATGCCCGTTTAACCTTTGCACTCATAATTTTATTTGTAATTTTGTATTGTTGTTTCACCCCCGTTTTGGATAAATCTTGTGTTCCCGGGATCCTACAGGGTTACATTTCTATAAGTAACAAAATGATCTAGGATTATTGTATTACCTATTAATTATTATGAACAACTTTTATTAAGGGACCAAACCTGAAATCTCGAAAAAAAATCAACCTTTAATTTTGTTCTGTCAAGATATACCTTAAAAATTTATTGATTTCTGTGTAATCCCTGAAAATATGGTTACTCATAGAAAAGTGGCCCTGTATATGTTCTTCCAAAGTAGGTACCTATGATCTATCTATGTGCCAAGTTTCATCCTAGTCTGTTCAGTCGTTGATGCGTGATTGAGTCACAAACATTCAAACCATCACATATTTTATAATATTAGTTATATATTAGGACTAGTACGATAGGATTCCAGTTTTATTTAATTTATATCTTAGCAAATATTTTTTCTTGTTTTCAAGGTCTAATCAAATGGCAACTTATGAGGAGGGATTAGCCGGAGCTGATATGGGTTAGTATCAATAAAATTAAGATTACATATTGGATACTATATGGTAGCTTACATTTGCATTTTGTTTACACGAAATGTATAGGGAAGGTTGTCTCAATGTCAGCTAAATAACAATCTACATAAGTGAATTTGTACTACGATATTACACAAAATTATTCACATAAAATATGGCATAAATCAGTGTTGTTGTATGCGTTGGTAATTCTTGGCTAATTAAGCAACAATGAGATTTTTGAAATAAATTAATTAGTGCTATTGCATTTTATTTAATTAGAGTAGAAAATAAATTGGATAGAGGAAAATTATTTTGAAATGTAAAGCTGATTATACTGTGACCACTCACTCAACTCAGTACCTATATTCATAAAATTGGAAAGTACCTATTGTAAATTAACTTTATACTTATTTGTTATTATTTACATGTAAACAATACATGTACATTATATTTGGAAGGCTTCATTTTATTTTATTTAGTGGATAAATAAAATAAAACAACTCAATTTTGTTATGATATATTTGTAAGTTTTCTATTAATTTTATTTCTTTTATTTTAAAGAGCCAGGCTTGGATGTTCAGGTGGGATTGTTCACTACTGGCCAATATCTCATCATCCACGGATGTATTGTGGTTGTCTGCATTTTGCTCACAAATATTCGTGTTTTCCCCTTCGCTGCGCTCTGCGTCGCCGCTTCGGACAATCTTCACAATAACATGTTCTCCACCATGATCAAAGGAATAATGAGATTCTTTGATACTAGCTCGTCAGGTATTTTTAGTAATTATATTATCTAGTTTTTTTTAAGTCAAATAACATCTGAAAAAATAAAATATCGCTGTGTTTATAACATAAAATATCGCTGTGTTTATTTTCGATAACAAGTTAAATAAATGATCCTTCCGGCCCTTCAGAAGTACAGTGCTTGATTACCTCAGCAGAGTTTCTCAACAAGTGGGTCTAATAATGAACATGGATAAGACGAAAATCATGTCGAACGTCTATGTTGTACCCACTCAAATAAAGGTTGGAGACTCTGCATTCGAAGTTGTAGACGTCTATATTTACCTAGGACAGACCATCCAGCTAGGTATGTCCAATTTCGAGAAAGAGGTCAATAGTTGAATCTAACTTACGTATACGTTACGATATTACGTAGCTTCCTGAACGCTGCCCAGCCGGGCAGCGTTCAGGAAGCTACGTAATATCTTCTCGTCCCAAATACCGCATGTCTGAAGTTGAAAGTCTTCGCACAGTGTGTGTTGCCCATGATGACTTAAGGGGCAGTAAGTAAAGTGGCCGCTTACGATGAGCCTCATAAGAAGGCTTGAGGTCACCCAAAGAGCAATGGAGATGGCTATGCTCAGAGATTTCCCTGTGAGATCGGATCAGAAATTATGAGATCAGCAGGCAAACCAAAGTAACTGACATAACCCGAAGAATTGCCAAACTATAGTGTAGGTAGAGCCATCGTGAAGATCTTTGGGGGAGACCCTGAACAGTAGTGGACGTCTT
The DNA here is from genome assembly GCA_963555595.1 of Tethea ocularis. Classification (NCBI taxonomy): domain Eukaryota; kingdom Metazoa; phylum Arthropoda; class Insecta; order Lepidoptera; family Drepanidae; genus Tethea; species Tethea ocularis. The sequence goes on along the minus strand of OY741960.1, from coordinate 7,238,245 downwards.
TCGGCTGACATGATGTTTGCTTAGATACCGACCTATATCTGATGGTGATTAAATTAATATCTCTTATAGGCATTTTCTTTCGTAAGCTTAAATAATAATTATTATTATTAATATAATAAACTTTTACTGAAATATTTCTGAATTAATCATAATTAAAATATAATATCTACATTATGATTGTACATTTATCGATTGCTTGATAGTCTTTATTAATTACCTACTACAAAAAAAAGAATATTTTTAAATATCTTGGTTAGCTTTAAAAGTGGATATCCTTTGCTTTTATACATATACAATCTTAATTTAATGTTTCTTTTTTTCAGGTCGTATTCTGAATAGGTTCACCAAGGACATGGGGTCGCTCGACGAAATCTTGCCCAGAACACTACTGGACGTTTTCCAAATATACAGTACTCTGGGTGCCATATTGGTTCTCAATGCAATAGCTTTATATTGGACGATGATACCCTCAGTAGCGTTGCTTATTATATTCTTTTTCTTTGTCAAAGTTTACATGAAGACAGCTCAGAGCATCAAGCGTTTGGAAGGAACGAGTAAGTGTAGATTGATTAGTTAGTTAAGTTATAAGAAGCCGCAATTTATACATTTATGAAAATGAATAAGTAGGTATCAGCCCATTCTCAAAATGGAATTTGATGAGGTGTCTGATGATGGCAAGAACACAAAGCCTAGATAGTAACTGTCTCAAGCGCTGATTACACTTTTGTTAATCCTATTAATATAAATACGAAAGTTTGTATGGATGGAGGGATGTTTGTTACACTTTCAAGTAAAACCTACTGAACGGTTTTGGATGAAATTTGGAACATGGATAGTTTATAACCTGGATTAACACATAGGATACTTTTTATCCCGGGAAAATATAAGATACCTCGGGATCACGAGTGAAACCGTAGGGCGGAAAGTTAGTTTGTTTATAATTTATTGGACTTTTTTCTAGTCAGTAAACATCGACCTTAGTATTTAATAGTGTAGGTAATAACGTAATAAGTAAATGTTCTATTAACTTCTTGTAACTTTCTGCTGATAACTAAGGTAAATTTTATATAATCTTTAAAATTATGATAATATTTGCAATATCCTAATATGTATATGAAAACTTATCAGAATTGCAATCAAGAATGATAGGTAGGTAAGTGTTATTGCGTCATATCAAGAACAAGCAAACAATATTCTCTCGATTATAGAAGGCAAAACCAACTTTATTGATTGTTCGTATGTATAAAGAATAAAAATAATAAGTAAGCGCACTCGACACACAGTCTGTTGTAGGTTTACACATTTCTGTAACATATATCACCTACTCATTCATATTATGAACATATACGTACCGTTGGGGAAGGGAAGCAGGAGATACCAGTTGCTCTCCTTGTATGGCACCTCCGAAGATCTGCTATCTCCCATAGGTATATTTAAGAGCAGGCCTAGAAATCCAGTAAGATCATTTTTTTTATTCTTACGATTTACCTATTTTACAGCAAAAAGTCCAGTCTTTGGAATGGTGACGTCATCACTAAACGGGATAGCCACTATCAGATCGTCTGGTTCACAATTCAGACTCATCAAAGATTTCGACCGTTGTCAGGTAAACATAAAAATCGTAATATCATTTTTTCTACATAAAATTTGCTATTGTCTATAACTACCTACCTACCATTTACACTAAAGCCGTGTAGTAAAAATATGATTAATTTCAGGATATGCACACGTCGGCATGGAATGGCTACTTGGGCGGTGGTTCCGCTTTTGGCTTTTATTTGGATACTACATGCCTAATGTATCTAACAGTTGTAATATTTGTCTTCCTGTATATTGATTTTGGTATGTATCCATTTGAGTCATCATTGAGTGTGTAATCCATTTACATTTTATATTTAACAGCTGTAGGTACCTCGTAGATCCACGCATGTCCTGCCCTGTATAAGAATATTTTAAATCTGAGGTCCAAGCAATCCATCCTCTGTATACACCCTTTATTATTTTATTAAATTACATATATTCATGTAACAGTCTAGTGACACTCCCTTTGGTATCCTGGCTCCCAAACTAAGAAAAAACTTGTATCTTGGGAACCAGAATTAGGGAAGTTAGGGATCGGATGGCCGAGGCCCGAGGGTGAATTAATGATTGCGGGATTTTTTTGGTGTGAAGGTGACATGATCCCGGTGGGCAGCGTGGGTCTAGCGGTGACGCAGACCAACACGCTGACGACGATGCTGCAGCACGGCGCGCGCATGCTTGTCGAGTTTCTCGCGCAGCTCACCAGCGTCGAGCGAGTGCTCGAGTACACGCGCATTGAGACAGAGCCCAACCTCTTTGAAGGCAGTATGTTAATTTTTTAAACATTTTCTACGAGATTTAAACACAATGAAGTATAGTAGTATGAAATAGTAACTCACACTACACTACTTTTCTTTCATTTTACATAGGTATACCTACTGATTTTTGGACATGGCAAATAATACGTCAGTTTATTCTCTTTGATAGCAAAATTGGAATGGGCAATACCATATTTTTCTGGACAGATTAATTTGAAATTTGGTATCGACGCTTATTAACACAATGAATGAATTTGTACCCATCTACAAATTTCAAAAATATGTAAGGGGGATCCCATACATCTAACGTGATTTTTTGCTCGTTATTGATAACGGCAACAGGTAGATGCTTGAAATATTCAGAGTATTTAATATTTAAAGGGCTCCCATACAACAGACATGATTTTTTTGCCGTTTTGTAAGTACGGAACCCTTCCTGTGCGAGTCCGACTCGCACTTGGCCGGTGTTCTTATCTGCCAGACAGGGTCCACACTGTATGTAAATCTATAATAAATGTTTTTTCTTTCTTATTACATAATTACCACCTAAGGTGGGACCAAACACAACAATTAAATAACATGAATAGTCGTATAGGTACTTTAGTTTGTTTTACTCCGCAGTAAATGCTTTCAAACAAACTATATTATATATATATATATAGGTATATTATAAATATACCTAAGATAGTTACAATAAAAACCGGGTTATAGTCATTTATCTTTGGATTAGTTGTGTTGCTTAAGATAGTGATATTAGATAGGTAGGTATTGATATAATTGTATGAAACAAGTACCAACCTTACCTACCACCTACTTATTTTTAATTCGTGCTCACTCCGTGTAGCTATTAGGAGCATAATATTCAGGGCAGGGCATGAAAAAATCATCACAAAGTACCGTGGGGCCGCTGTATGATTGCGTTCCAACCAATTCATCAGACGACCTACAAATTTAATCTTCTTTTATGTTCTCGTCACTGTGTATTTTTAATGCACTGTGTATTTTTGCGACTAATAGGTACCGATATCCATCTGTATTTACGTACCTACCTGTTTTCGTTTTCTTCTTTTCATGACAGAATATCATTTTCAGTTTATGTTATTAGAAAATCATATCATAGGTACCATATTATAACATATATGTATAATGTTGTTACTACGAATTTATCAACAAGACTCAGCACCTAGAATTTAACTTTATTATGGCCTTCACTAACCATATTCTAGCAATTAAATTATTTGTTTTAACTAGCTGTACGTAATCGACGTCACCCGGGTGATTTTTATTGAGAATTTTATATAAAAATGCTATCCAAATTTCTGACTCTCCCAGGATTTTCTTCCATGTAAACCTTGTTCTGATAATTGCAACACACAACCCAAAAGAATTAGCGATATAGGTGCAGGGTGCAGTGCAGCCGTTCTAAGCGCTTACATACATACATTTCAGCAATTAATTTATATTTATATAGATAGATTTCATAGTAAATAAAGAAATATTATAATTTAAACGAACTAGACACAGCAGGCACCAAAACGAGAACCTACATGAACGAGTAGTTAAAATTCTCGAAGTTTCGTTTGTTTCAGTTAAAATAATTCCACTTTACGTAACTAAAATACTTCATAATTCTAGCTCTTTATGTAAACGTTATTTCATCAACGAAGGTTGTATTATTTACACTTCGGCCAATTTCTCTGACTAAAATAAAAAATAATTGCAATCTATGTTTCCAGAGATTGCTATGCCACCTACTTGGCCAGCTCATGGAAGAGTTGAGTTCCAAAATGTCTACTTACGCTATGGTCCTGAAGAAGAGCCAGTGCTCAAAAATTTGAATATTACTGTTGAAAGTGGTTGGAAGGTAAGCAAATCTAGGATACAATTTTTATGCGGCCGCATTAGCTCTTTTACATTGAGTAGCTACTTCTAATTATACATAACGTAATCTGTACCTATTTTTATTGTTTTTGTTGTAGGTACCTTTTAACGTGAGTACTAAAATAATAAATCCGTAAAAACTGTTTTCAGGTGGGTATTGTCGGTAGAACAGGCGCTGGTAAATCTTCACTAATATCAGCTTTATTTAGATTTGCGTACATAGATGGATTAATATCAATTGACGGTCTCGATACATCACTAGTTTCCAGACAGGTACGAATTTAATCTTATTCTGCAATACCTAAAAATAATTAAATAGTTACAAATATCTAATTGCAGTTATGTATGTAGACAAAAACATTAACGACAATGAAACATACAAAAATAATGACAAAGATTGCACTTTTTTTGTAAATTTGAAAATAAACAATGATAAAATAATATTTACAGGGACTGCGATCAAAAATTTCAATTATCCCGCAAGAGCCGGTCTTGTTCTCGGCAACAATTAGATACAATTTGGATCCGTTTGACATTTACAGCGACGATGACCTTTGGAGGGCGCTAGAACAGGTCAGTTGAAAATACAAATAAATTTAGAATTTGTTAACCAATAATATTATTTGATAAAGGTTCGTCGCAAAGCTATTTACTTCTATTTCACACTTAAAGCAATTATACACTTTAATTTTATCAGGTTTTATTTGTTTACACTTTGTAAATAGAGATCAAAATAATAAAATATTAAAACCCTGTGTTAAATAATTTATTGTATTATATTAATTCTTTACATTTTTTACTACAGGTGGACATGAAATCTGCTATTCCTTCACTAGACTTTAAAGTAACAGAGGGCGGCACCAACTTTTCTGTAGGACAGCGTCAGTTGATGTGCCTAGCTCGAGCTGTTTTGAGGTCCAATAAGATATTGATCATGGATGAAGCTACAGCGAATGTTGACCCTCAGTAAGCACCTAACGAACATATATTTATCCTGTACTCACAACGACAATGTTTGATATGGTGAAAATATCCAGTTTTTCAGCAAGATAAATGTCCTAATTCGTGGCTTTTTTGCAGAACGGATAACTTCATACAGCAGACGATACGTCGCCAGTTCAAGTCGTGCACGGTGCTCACCATCGCTCACCGGCTCAACACCATTATGGACTCCGATCGCGTCTTGGTGATGAATACCGGTGAAGTTGCAGAGTTCGATCATCCCTACACACTCCTCTCAGACCCCAATAGCCATCTTTCGTCTATGGTGCGGGAGACAGGCGAGAAGAGTAGTGCACAATTATACCAAGTGGCCAAAGACGCTTACTTCCAGAGTAATCTGAAAGAAAACGCCAGATGATCATTTATAATCAAGTGATTCTTCGATGACCAAAGTGAACAAGTATTGAAGTTACATGGATGTTTCATTAGTTTCATCGAATCTTAATACTCATATTTTGTGAAATATGAAATGTTAATGTTTAAACGAATATTAATATTTTAATACTATGTACTTTAAGTATGTAAGCGTTATGTATTTTAGTAACTAATTGTTTGTAAAATGGAGTAAATAAATAAGTTTCTTTATAACTTTTCTTACTGTTTTAATTGAATATGCTGAGTACACTTCGCCGGGGATGGTGGCATCGAAATATGCGATAAGAGAGAAATATTATTACAAACACTAAGCCCAAAAGAAACAAATGGACTTTGTGGTCATCTAAGAATACTTCCCAGGTATCATTGATGCAACCACCAGCACAACAACCCATCTTATGTCATAGTATAATTCATGATTTGCCACTTTCATTGCACATAGTAGGATTTTGCTATTTTTAAGTCATTTTAAAAAACACTGAATTTATTCATTTTGTGATATTTTTGTGAAATCTTTTAGCAAAACAGAATACCGACACTAAACATGACATGATCATATGACATTAGAAATGCCAGAAATGCAGTCACATTTTTTTGTATACGAAGTTGCATGTCAATAAGTATTAGGTTTGCATAAAGGTTTTTCTATTGTCTAATAAATTATCACCAAATTACATATTTCAAAGGACTAAGCACTGTGGAGGGACTACATTATCGATAGAATATTTTACTCAAAAGAGACATTTCCTTATTTAATAGGTAAATAAGTAAAATTGTACTCAAAGATATTTAAAAAGTCGCTTGCCTCAGCCGTCATGAGCCGATGCGACACATATGGTTCGAGAGCGCACTGTAGTAAACCCTACCTCATAAGGTAACAACATGGGACTAGTTCTGGTGGTGTATAGTAAAAAAATACTCTTAAAAAAACAGGGTTGCGTGGGCGCAACCTGGAGGGTTTTGAGGAATGGGCAGTTAAGAGGTCCCTTTTTTTGGTGCATCTTACCTCATCGAGTAACAACTTGAGACCTAGCCCATTCGATAGAAGTCATCGAAAAACGTATAAAAAAAGTTGGTTGCCTCATCCTATCCTGGCACTTTCTGAAATCGGCCAGATTTTAGGGTGCTGAAAAATGACCGATTTAACCTCATCGAGTAACAAGATGTCTATAATGCCATCCGATAGCTTAGATAACCCCGATTATAAAAATATAACGTTGTCTGCCCTCACCCTGAAGGATTTCCTAGTCGGCCAGGTTTTATGTCGGATTTACTAAGGCAAAATATATGGACTTTAGCCCTCTTATTCATAAACGCTATTTAACTAAATCAGTGTTATAGTGTCCTCCATCTCACTCTTTCGATCACCATACGTCACTTGTCAGATAAATATCCAAAATATCCTACAAAGATAAAGACTACGGAATTTTAACTAATCAACGTTTGGTAACTTTTTTACGAATAAAAAGCCGCAAGTTTATAGCCCCAGTGGTTTAGGCTCTCCGTTAATAAATCAGTTAGTCAGAAGATATGTAGATATAAACGTATGTAAGCCATTTTTTTTGGAAAGGACTAAAGTTATATATTATAGCTAGCCTCTGATGGCTGCTTCAAAGTTGAAGCACGGGTTCCACGGTGAGGTCACCGGAGAAATTTGTATTAGGAGAAATTTAGGGACTTTAATTTAAACTATATTGGGTAAATAAACTGTGATTAAAATACTAAACTCTATGCTATGCTTGGTCGAGAACTCTTCAATCTACAATATTTCGAAGATTTTGGAAGTATAGTTATTGAATGTGACGGATAATGAAAAAGTTTATTTTCAGCCAGAATACTATTATCTATAGTTAAACGTTGTAAATTTAATAATATTTACAGTTGTATTTAGTTATTCTCGGAATAAACATGAAAAATAATCATCAATCATTTAACTTGGATGTGGCTATTGATGATACTGAAAGTAGTACGATTATTCTACTTCGACTTCATCGCAATAGTTGAATGAATTATCACAAACTATAAGTATATAACTTTAATAATAATATAGCTTAATTTAACTTGATTACTTATGTGCAAGTTCATCACAGGTTGGATGAAAAATAGGTTAAATGTACACTCCTTTGCAAAAAAAACGGGCGGTTTTGATTTTTCTACATTATTGGTAATAATTTAGTTCTAAAGAGATTTTAATAGCCAAACTATGTTACTGGCAGTTAATAAACAGTCTGGGTATGAAAAAAAGTTAATTCCAAATTCGAAACTTTAATTTTTAAGAATAATAATCCCTTTTTCTGTTAGTGACTTTTTACTTACTTTTCGCGGGTTTGCAGTTAAAAGGTTATCAGGCAACTAAAACTAGCTTTACGTTATTTTTAGTAGAATAATTTATGTTTGTCGCATAATCCTGCCTTATTGTGACTTAAAACAGATATCTTTGCGTTGTTTGTAATGGCAGAAAAAGCAATAAGAGCTAGTAAAATTATAGCGCTGCTGGAAGAAGGGTGTAGCCAATGTTACGTCTCACAGCGGTTAGACGTGAGTCGTTCAACCGTCCAAAGAACCTGGACTCGATACCAAGAGACAGGTTCCGTTCAGAGAAGGCAAGGTTCTGGGAGAAAACGTTGCACACAACCACGAGACGACCGCTTTTTAGTGACTCAGGCACTGAGGAACCGCAAATGCAGTTACATAGACCTCAAAAGAAACCTTGAAGAGGTACGAGGAGCACAAGTTAGCATATGGACAGTAAGGAGGAGGCTTTTAGCGGCTGATATACGCAGTCGACGACCAGCGCGGGCCCCCAAGTTACTCCGTGAGCACCGGATTGCTCGATTGAGGTTCGCTAGAAATTGCCTATCTTGGACACTAGGTAACTGGAGTAGCGTACTCTTCTCCGATGAGGCTCGAATTTGTCTGAATGGTGAGGACCGACGTCGGCGAGTGCTACGAAGACCAGGGGAACGCTATGCTGACGTGTGTTTCGAAGAAATCACCCCTTATGGTGGAGGGTCCGTTATGTTTTGGGCGGGCGTAACTTCCAGCTATCGTACCGAGATAGTATTCATTGAAAATGGGTCACTAAATGCGCAAAGGTACTTAACAGAAATCCTTTGTCAACATGCACAACCCGCAATTACTGTAATTGGTGAAGATGCCATTTACATGGATGATAATGCTCGAGCCCACCGTTCTGGCGACGTAGATGCTTATATGCAAGAGGTCGGTATTCGTAGATTAGATTGGCCAGCGCGGAGCCCCGACCTTAACCCCATTGAGCACGTCTGGGACTTCCTAAAAAGGCGAGTACGATCTGTCCAACCACCTCCACAAAACATCAGGGAGCTTAAACGTGTGATCTTGGCTGAGTGGGAACACATTCCACAGGACACCATCAAAAGCCTGGTGGAAAGCATGCCAAGACGACTACATGCCGTAATCGCTGCAACGGGAGGTCATACTCGTTATTAATTTTTATTTTTTAATGTCTTTTTTTTATTAATATACTATAAAAATAGTCGTAGTCTTAATTTAATTATACCCATAAAAATGTCCTTTATCTGTTTACATTGACTAAAACACCGCTTCCATGATTTAAGAGTAAAAAACTATTTTCTCATCGATAATAAGAAATTTCTAGTCATTTATGCTAATGAAATACTAAAAATATTAATATTATCCATAGAAAAGCCAATGATTGTAAGGTGACCGTTTTTTTTGCAAAGGAGTGTATATAATGTACCATAATTAGATAAATTGGGATAAGAACTCTAGATTGAAACTATTTTGTGTTACCAATCTGTTATGAAAACTTACGATGCATGGTGTGATCTCACACTTCACAGCATTTTTATAAACTCAAATAAGTATCAAAACAATCGTCATTAAGTTAAACCATTGAAATAATGTGAAATTAATTTCATTTCTTCCATATATTTTGCCTTAGTAAATCCGACATAAAACCTGGCCGACTAGGAAATCCTTCAGGGTGAGGGCAGACAACGTTATATTTTTATAATCGGGGTTATCTAAGCTATCGGATGGCATTATAGACATCTTGTAACTCGAAGAGGTAGGGTCGCTCATTTTAAAGCATTAAAAAATCTGTAAAATATGAAATTTTATGGGATGCGTGGTCCGACACACACTTGACCGATTTTGTATGAACTCAAATATGTATCATAGCCATTTCATACAGTTAAACCATTGAAATTATGTCAAATTCATTGTTTTATAGACGATTTCCTTAAATTTTGCCTTCGTAAATCCGACATAAAACCTGCCCGACTAGGAAATCCTCCAGGCTGAGGTCACGCAACCTTATATTTTTATCATCGGGCTTATCTAAGCTATCGAATGGCATTAGTGGTATCTTGTTACTCGATGAGGTTAAATCGGTCATTTTTCAGCACCCTAAAATCTGGCCGATTTCAGAAAGTGCCAGGATAGGATGTGGCAACCAACTTTTTTTATACGTTTTTCGATGACTTCTATCGAATGGGCTAGGTCTCGAGTTGTTACTCGATGAGGTAGGGTTTACTACAGTGCGCTCTCCAACCAATAGGTAAGAAATAGTAATGTCACGATAGAATCAATGAGTGTTCATTCTGTAAAGGAAGAGCACGTAATACTTAGGTACTAATATTATAAATACGAAAGAGAGTTTGTCTATTTGTTTGTTATCTTTTCACGCCTAAACCACTGAACCGATCGCGATGAAATTTAGCACGCAGATAGCCTATGATATGGATGGCTACGCGAGCGAAATCGGAGATGCCACGAGCCGAAAGAAAATTTTGCATAAACGTATTAATTCTTTGGGAGAAATCTGTGACTGTCTAGTTCGGTGTATTTAAATGAAATCGAAAAAAAGGTCTCTATTCCTTAGTGACCCTTCTTATTACATATTAGGAAATGTTAGTTGCTGCGGTGTACTGCCGATTTTAATGTGCTTAAGACACCATCCCCAACTTCGTAGATGTATAAAAATAAAATCGATTGTACGCACAGGTCGTTGCCTCATTAGGGGCAGACTATCTGCTGACTGAGCGGCGTAACGGTCGCTAATTCATATATCGCTGTGAATCAGCCGCTCGCTGAATGAGTCGAAACGCTGCATACTGCGTACATTACGCGCGATATGGACACTTCATTTAAAAAATATAGGGAGGCAAACTGGAAGCAAACAGTCTGCCGCTAACTGTGAGCCTAATGAGCACGCGCCCTAAGTACCTACCTACCAAATTTTTGTTTCCATGATTTTGTAAAATTATTTCTCCTTGATTATTTACGTTAATGGGACACTTCAGCTACTTGCAAATACATAGATCTGAATGTAAATAGAAGATAACTACAAAGGGATTCGATGATAGGTATTAGCGTATTAGACATAAATATCTTTACTTGAGGAAGGAGACGATGGTAGGTACTTACATAGGTATATATTAATATCGTTAGAAGCGCCTGAGTACTATCAACGCCCGCAGGTTTGACAGTTGTAAAGCGACCATGCGAGGTAGATGATGATCATCACTAGCATCATTGTGATATATAATACATGAGGGTTATTAAACATCGATGTGTCGCAGCATGTTTCACCGCCGCCGCAGCAACTCATTTTCACGTTTCAGTAAATGGATTAGATATTTGGAATTTAGTTATATTATGCTAGGTATTTGTCATGGTTTCTATTTGCTTATATTATTGTATTTCAATCAAATTGTTTGTGTTACTTCATTTTGTCAGTTTAATCCTGAGTGGATCAAAGAGAATTTAATACTACGTTGAGTGGATTTAAGATACCATAGAGCAACCATAAAGTAGGTAGCCATCTTGTAGGCATTGATAATGTTTGTGTATTGAGAACTTATTGTAAAAAGCAAGTGAAATAGGTATTTTTATAGTAAATAGGTCTCAAAATAGGAAATAGGAGCTATTTTGCAACAAAAATGTGTAGCCTAATCCTTTGGCCTGATCTGTGGCCGTGTGTACCTAATTAATACACATAATAATATTTGCCTTCTTCCAAGCAAAGTAGACTATACTATTGCCTGATATTGGGACCCTAATAAGGCTTAGATATAACATTATTTAATTTAAAATGCTATTTTAATTTCTGCTATAATTTTTTTCGATCTATCATCCGACTGCTATTTATAATAGCCTTTTGACAGCTCGTCAGGAATGGAATCGATATTGGAATGTTTTCGTTTCCTAATCCGATGTCGAATCCGAATGTTTTAAAATAGCCCTGCAAGAGAGCAAAACAAAACATTTCTAGTCGCCTCAAATGCATAAACAATCGTTATATATTCGTTATAAGTTGCAACCTATACCATATTTGTTTATGCATTTGAGGCGTCTAGACCTGTCAGGTACCTGTAGGTAAGTAGTACTTACCAATTCATTAATTGATTTTTATGACTTCCATTCGTTTGTACCTACCGCTTTTAAAATCGTTTGTACCTCAAGGGGGGTAAGAGATATAGGGGTAAAAAAATATGGTCAAAGTACTGGGTAGATACACAATAATTGCTTTTTTTTTATACTACTAAGGTAGCAAGCAAGCATGCGGCCCACCTGATGGTAAGTGGTTACCGTTGCCTATCGCCATTTGGAATACGAGATATATTACCAATGTGTTTCTGACCTGTTCCAATGCCGAGAAGGCAAACTGGCTCTCACGTGCAATTGCCGGAACACGCCGTTAGGTGCTTGGCGACAAATTTTCAACTTGAGGGTGGTAGCCAGCCAGGGGGATACTACAAAGTACCCTACCACCGTGCACTTGAGGGTGGTAGCCAGCCAGGCGGCTTTTTATTGCTTCCATTCGTTTGTTATTATTTATTATTCCCGGATTGCACTGCTTTTTCAAGCCCAGTAATTGTCAAAGGTGGTGGTTGAAATTCGAATTAAGGGGGAACGTTCGGTTTGAGATATTACTGACATATACGACTATTTCATGAAAATGTTACTAATATACCTTGGAAGAATATGTTGATGATTTATTTTGTTATTAATCAGTAAATATACTACCATTCTTCTCGCAAATAACATGTTGATAACTTACGACCTATAACTGAGCTGCAATTTGCAAAAAACGTGATAAAATTTGAATTTCGCGCTCCAACCGAAGGTATACCCTTAATTTTCCTCACGCTCGCAGTAAAAATCAATTTTGCTACCTAACTGTTTTTACGCACCAAATGCGCCCTTTTCGTGTAGGAGAGGTGAAAAAGATATAATAAAAGATATATAATAAGAGTTTTAAATAGACATTTAAAACTCAGGAAACAACATTTTCTTGTTTATTTATATAAAGTTCTTATTGCTTCTTTATAACTTTATGTGGATTTTCACTAAAGTATTTCGTCTTAGCAACTTCAAACAGGTTTTTGCTCATGTTTTCTCCGGTCTCCCTAACCATGGAGCTGAATGCGCTGTTCGGGTTGGAGAGCAAGGTGTAGGGGTGGTCGAACTCGATGGCTTGTCCCTTGTCCATGACAAGCACGTGGTCCGAGTCCATGATGGTATTGAGCCTGTGTGCAATCGTAAGGACTGTGCACGACTGGAATTGCCGACGAATAGTTTTCTGAATTAATGCATCCGTTCTGTAACATGTGAAATCCAGTCATAGCAATATGTTTAATGATGACTCATGACGCAAAAGATTTTTTTTTGTCGCTCTGTCCGACTGTCTGCATACTTGTCTGTTTATCTGTTATTTGTACAACAAATTCGGCAAACAAGCATAATGGCCCACCTAGTGGGAAGCCGTTACTGAACGCTTGATACCCCTGGTGGTGTGAGAGTAGTACCAGGGATATAACTCTCGCGTTACCAACTTCTCCTCCCTCCCCGAATAGGCTAGTTTACAGTGACAAAAATAAATGACCAAACACTAAACAATGCATAAAACATCTAAAAACACGTGGAAACATCAAATATGTTGTACATTTAATGCTTTTTAAGATTTTTAATTACTAGTAGAACCACTAAGAGTAGATCATTTGATGCTGTGAAACTATGACGTCATTAGGTTAGTATTTCATACAAAATTCCATATAAACTATTGTTTTGACATTTATTAAAAAGTAGCTGATTTGATATGTCAGTAAACTACCCTATTTTATTGAAATATTTGATTAGATAACAAAGAATATTTCTCCAGAATATAATAATATTTATTAGTTGAAGTATCGATTTTGATAGTTTAGTATTGATTTTGAAATTAAACACGATAAAAAACCATCTCCATAAAATAACTTTTATGTTGACGCCTGTTGATGGTTTGGTTAGTTTAGTTGTGGTATCTACAATCCAATGGTTGTACCCAAAAACTATAACTTTATCTAGATTTTCGCCAATTTCATTCGTATGAATAAAAAAACCTTAACATTTAAATAATGAGCCTAAAGAAATTTTGGTTGTTGTTTTAATATAAACTTACTGAGGATCGACGTTAGCTGTAGCTTCATCCATAATGAGAATTTTATTAGAGCGCAAAATTGCTCTAGCGAGGCACACCAACTGACGCTGTCCCATTGAAAAGTTTGAGCCACTCTCAGAAACTTTGTAATCGAGTGCTGGTATAACCTCTTTAAGTTCCACCTGTATTTAGAAAATGTATAATAATGTCAAAAACTTTTTTTCACAGCACATGCAGATGAAAAATTATAACAGAAGTTTATTTAAGTAATTTCTTAGGTCAATGTTCACCGACAAGAAAACGGTCCGATAAATTATCAATGTTTACGATGACTTTTTCCTACGAAAATTCATGGTAAACGCCCGATTATAATTACCTGCTCTAGAGCTTTCCAAATTTCGTCGTCACTATATGAATTAAAGGGATCCAAATTGTAACGCAGTGTCGCAGAAAATAGTACCGGCTCTTGTGGGATTATTGAAATATTTGTTCTTAAATCCTAAAAACGATTAGTTACATTAAACATGGTTAATATTTTCTATACAGTTGACATGATGCATGGAGTGCAGAAATGGGTATGATTATTGATTAGTTAGTAGGCTATAAACGTACATAAAACGAAGTTTGAAAGTAGCGCCATAAATTAAAAAGGAGGATGAAATCCATATGACAAAAGAGTTAAATATGACCGAAATCGGGATGTATGAATGGTATTAAAGATGATACGAGTAGATGAGAAGTGAATACCGATATAAATATATATACGCCAAACGCAGATAATAATATATTTTGGTAATACTATTTAGCTCATCTAATAATTTGTTTTTATAGTACCGTCTTTGCTACGCCGCAGATATCCACTCCATCAATTGTAATACTGCCTTCAACATTAGTCAACTGGAATAGTGCTGATATCAAAGAAGATTTTCCGGCTCCAGTTCTCCCTACAATACCAATCTAAAACAAATTAATCAAGATTGAAAATAGGAGAAAAGTAGGAACGGAAATATATGATGAGCTTACCTTCCAGCCGCTACTTATAGTGAAATTCAAATTCCTCAGTACGGCAGGGTCTTCAGGTCCATATTTCATGGATATATTTTCAAACTTTATTTGACCTTCGATAGGCCACTCTTTAGGAGGTTTAATAGCTGCAGACAACATTCATGAATATAATTCAATAAGTATTATTAAAATGAAGAATATTATAATTATAAGAGACGTATACTTTAAATTGTATTAAAATTACTAAATTTTACAAAACATTATCAAACCAAACCAATTAAATAATGACTATAAAACTTAATTAACATCCTTACGTCCTTCAAGCATATTTTCTTCAGGAGGTAATTTGGTATACTCCAGAACTCTTTCAACTGCCGTCATTTGACCCAAGAAGTCTGCTGTGAAACGAGCTGCCAACTGTAACATCATAGTCAGCACCATTGACTGACTTACAGCCAAACCTACGCTGCCTACTGGGATTAGTGTACCTTTAAAAAATATATAAATAATCTATTTATATGAAAGAAGAAACTGACTAACTCACTGATTGATCGATCAACACACAGCTCAAACCACTGAACGGATCAGGCTGAAATTTGGCTATTGCCCACACCATGTAGTCATCCGCTAAGAAAGGATTTTTGAGAATTCAATCCCTAAAGGGGTTAAATAGAGGATCGCAGGTGAAACTACTGGGTGGAAAGCTAGTCATTAATAATTTGTTAATTGAATCTTTTTAAAATTCAATGATACCTAATTACATTATTTCTTAAGCGTAATTTTATTACTGAATCAAATAGCAGGTTCTTACCAAAATCAATCAAAAGGAAAATTGCCATTATAACTCCGAGGTATAATAAGCAAAGTGAATCTAAATATAATCCGAAAGCGGTTGATCCACCCATGAATGTGTAAAATGCACTTGAATTGAGATCCTGTAATTCATTGAAACATTATTTTAACTGGCATTATTCATTAAAGGTATGCATTATTTACGGTGAAACACAAAAGTTGAATTACCTGAGCACAATCAAATGATTTGAGGAGACGAGTTTCAGAATTTGAACTTCTAATGGTCGATAAACCGGATAACGTTGAATTTATCATACCAAGGACAGGACTTTTAGCTGTTTACAAAAATAAAGTCTGTAATAAAACTACAAATATTTAACAAAATTATGCACACTAAACTGTTAAATATATTATTATTTTATACTCACTCGTTCCCTCCAACCTTTTTACGGCCTGAGCTGCATTTAAATACCATTTCAATATGGTGACGAAGATAATCAGGAGCACAAATGTAGGTATAAGTGTCCAAGGCAAAGCTAACGCATTCAAGACAAGTATGCTGATCATTGATAAGTACGTCTGTATAGTTTCTAAAACGCTACGAGGCAAAAGTTCATCCATGGCACCCATGTCTTTCGAAAATCTATTTAAAACACGACCTGTCAAAGAAACAATTAGAGTCAAACCGAAGGTAGAGTATCAACTACGATAACATGGCGCGCGCCTCCAAAGCTCAAAACGTTTGAAATGTAAACGGCCGTCACACAAAAACTCTTAAACCTCTAGATGCTACATCTAAGTTGTGTCATACTGTAACACAGCGGTGAATGACGTCACTAGAACGTTGTCTATGTTAACCAAATGGCGCGGTTTCCTAAAGAACGTAACGTAACGGTGTCAATTACCTATCTATCTCTAGGAAACCTAGAGGCTCTGAAGTGCGAAGGAGTGGACGGGCAGAAATCCTCGTACCAGTGAGGTCATTCCTGACGTCTGGACGAAGTTTGCTTGACTAGATTCTCTTCACGCAAAAAACGAACTTCACGATAAACATTTTTTTATTTTAATTGAACTATAAAATACAGTAAGTACACACGGCCACATATCAAGCTACATATTTTGTTGCAAAATAGCTCCTATTACAAATGCATAAGGCGCCGCAGTGTGTAGCTTGATCTGTGGCCGTGTGTTCAAGTAATAAGATAATATGAAATGGAAAAAATACTGGTCTCTCAAAGAGATTATGAAAGGTGACTATCCGTTCTACCTAAAAAGAACAGTGATGGATACCTACATGCATTTTACCTACTCTCACATATGGTTCTCTGACGAGGACCTAAAACACTAAAATAAAAACAAAACGACGACCTATAAAACTTTGGAGCGACGACATCTTACTGCGGCAGGAAAAAAGTGGATAGAACGAGCTAAAGATAGGGAAACCTGGATCAAACTGGAGGACACCTATATCCAAATATTCCTTTCCTATCGAAAAAAATATATAATACGAATAAAATAAATTTTAAAACATGTTTAAATAGTTAAAAAAAATACTAAGGTGTATGGAAATAAAAGGCATTATTATTATTATACTATACAGTAACATACTCACCAGAAGGATTTGTGTCAAAGAATCTCATGACAGCAGCTATTAAATTTTTGAATACTAGGTTATGAAGATTTTCCGAAGCACGCATAGTCATTACCATGAATGCGTATATTCTCAAATGTGAAATAACTATAATCGTTAATATTACGCCGCCATATATCCATAAGTATTGTGCGGTTGTCAATACACCAATCAATGAACCCAAGCCTGGATCTAAAAATTTGAATGAATGTTTATGGCGTGATGTATTATAAATATTTGTAAATGCCATGTAGGTTTAACAATAAAGTACATATACATGTTTATTAGTATCAGCTCTGTTATTGATTTGTACAAGTTTGCCATAAATCAGTGGATGAGTAAAATTTCAAAGTGCCTTATTAACAGGGTCTAAACTAAATAAATAAGTTTGGCTTTTTACGTACCAGGTTCAACTCCTTCGGGTAGTGCTTGTTCATAGGCATCTACTTGATTAGTCCTGTTATGAAAATTTGGAAAACTATATTTCTTTAACATACAATATGGATGCATCATCGGAATGCAACTGAAAAATATAGGTACTCAGTACTTACCCATATTGTATTGTAGACAAAAGGGAAAGAGATACAGTAGTTTGTCGCATTCTGATTTCTATAATTAGAATTTTTAAATATTTTAATTATAATTTCTGAAAATATTCTTACCAGTAACTCAGCCAGTAATCGGCAGTCGTAGCTGCTCCTTGTGTGATCAATAATGCTAATAATGCAATTAGGACAGTAAACCAGGATTGAACAGCGTTCAGATATTTGGATACCACACTCCATTTCAAGTTACCTTTGGCACGTTCTTCTGCTTGTAAAACCTGGGCTTTCTGCTCCATTCCATCATCATTACTTTTAACAGATATTTTTGATACACCACGCAAATATGATGGTTTATCGGACTGTGAACAATTAACGTAAAACTTATTTTTCATTTCTCATACTCGGAAAGTAGTGTTTATTTGATATCAGTAGCGGGTGGAGTACGCTGTTTCCCAACCTTGGGCAGGAAAGACTCATAGTAATTTGATTAGGGCGGGAATGAAATTGAAAAATAGAACTAAAGGTTAGATAGTCGGTTTCAAAGTCGGCTTATGCCGGCCATAGACGTTCAAGTAATTTGATCAAACAGGCTAGTTCAAACAGTTCATTATCATATTGACATGAATGTCTGTCGGAAAATTTGATGACAAATGAGTTATCGAATGGCACGAAATAATATAAACTTTCGTACCTACCTATCGAAAATCATTTGCCAGAAATTTCAATGGAAAGCTACTTAAAATCATACAATGAATGATTCTATGAAGTGGCGAGCAGACAAAAAATAGAACCATTTTCAGAATGTGCGCTTTCAACTTTTTTTTACTTTCCTAATATTCGAAATGAAAAGTATAGTGTTTACACCCGTTTTCACACGGGTGAAAGTCATCAATTTCTACTCAGACTAATAGCCGTCTATGTACCTCGTATGGGAATTGATTCCTTTCGACTCTTATTTAACAATCTACTATTTTATGCTATGATACTTTATCTTTACGAATATACATGGATATTTATTTTTATATTTGAGATGGATTTTTTTTGTGTATTCATACATTTTTATCGAGCAAGGTTGATTTTATCAAAAGTTGGTCCCTGGGAAGCTATAAAATCACCTTTCAGAAACCTATAATATTGTTCTACTTACATTGTCATGGTCTATAATATCACTATCGTCAGATTCTTGAAGACTTGATAGCAATTGTGAAAATTCCTTTTCGGATGTAACTAACTCGTCGTAGGATCCCATATTTTCGATAGTGCCACCCTAAAATAAGTTTTTATTATTTATTTTCAAGTAGGTTGTAACTGTTTACAATGAAATTTCAATAAATACCAATAAAACACCGTACCTCATTCAAAATAACTATAAAGTCTGCAGCCTTAAGGTAATGTATCTGATGCGTGACTAGAATACATGTTTTTCCACCAAGATATCCTTTGATGCATCTGTCAAATAATTGTCTTCCAACGTTTGCATCCACAGCAGACAAGGGATCATCCAGCAGATAAATAGCTGACTACAAATTAGTATTATAACAAACAAAGTTTAGTACAACAATAAAGTCTAACATGCCTACTTCTAAAATAAACATTGATAACTGTCATTTGCTATCAATAAACGTAGTAGGTAATATCTACCACTAACTAGAAATATTGAAGGCGTGGAACTGATGGAATAGCTTTGTAAATATTTAATTACGGTTATCATTTGATATGATAATACAATAGCAATTTGTTATTCTTACCTCGCGATAAATGGCTCTAGCTAAATTGATTCTAGCTCTTTGTCCTCCCGATAAAGATACACCACGCTCTCCGACTAAAGACAAATCTCCGTATGGAAACTGTTTGAAGTCTGGCATCAATGAGCAAACATTGCAAACCTGAAATTAGTTAAATGTTTCCTGTAAGTACATTTTTTTAGCCTTTTATATATTTAGGTTTTATGAACACATAAACATCACCCAGGTTAACTAGTAACTCTTGGAAAACACTAGGTATACTACTTGTACTATAGTTTCTTGTCGTTGAACATTTATTTTCTGGCTATTTATAGTCCCCCAATTAAAAGGCGTTGCGTTGCGTACCTACTACCTAATATTTGTTAAACATAATTGAAGGTAAAATAAGTTTTTTCAAACTCAGTTCAGTTCACACAGCAGCCGTCGCATCATGAGTCGTCATCGGTATATATACAACCACGGTTTTGTTCGCGTTCCGAGGATAAAAAGGAGCCTAAGTCCCTTTTCATATCATAGCTATTTGCTTGCCAAATTTCATCGACAGGTTTAGTGGTTTAGGCGTGAAAGGTAACAAACACAATTTCACATTTTTATTACAAAAATAAGAATTTTCTAGGATAGATTTTATTTTACATATTTTGTAATTTTATTTCATTATATTCTTAGAAAATATACTATGCTATCTACGTAAATTATACTTATATCTACAGTTCAAAGAAATAAAGTAAAATATTAAATGCATTTTAAATTAGTGAAGTTTTTACCTCCTTATACTTTTGAACGTCATACGGTAGTCCGAATAAAATATTATCTCTAACAGTAGCTGGAAACAACCATGGTTCTTGACATGCGTATGAAAGTTGACCGTTGACGCTGTAGTTGCCTTCCATTATCGGCAACTCTTTGAGAAGCACTTGCAGTAACGATGACTGAAATAAAGCAATATTATACCCTAAAAAGTAGAATGTCACGAATTTCTGATGTTAATAAATAAGCAGAATTTATTTAAAACCTTCCCAGAGCCAACTGGCCCAATAATAGCACACAATTTTCCTTTCCTCATCCGCATTGAGATATTTTTGAGGGTCATATTTTCTGCAGAACTGGTCCAAGAGGCGCTGACTTTCGACAACTGTACAGCGTATTCGGATTCCTGGACAGGTGATGTTATCAACTCTGGAATCATAATATGATCTATATTTTACCGTGACGATTTTTTTTTGTTTATATTGTCTATAAAACTAGGTACCTACATACAATAATTTGAATTTAATTTATCATGTGAATGCATGTTTTGAAAACTCTATTTAATAAATATTTTTATTCGACTTACCAGTTGATAATTTTCTCGTTGAGTATTTCTTCGGAACAATGTACGTAGGCAGTTCTTTGTTTTCTTTTGTCTTAATCTTAACTTTACTTGCCGTTCCATTTAATTTTGGTAAATTAGCAATGTCATCTCTATCACCTAATATGAATAAAATAGAGGATTTAAAATGAATACAAATGTATCTTCAATAAAGTGTATGAAAATAATTAATGGATATCGACTTGCCAATTGTAAGGAAATTTTGAATGCGTTCTAAAGATACCATCATCTCAGACAAACTGGCAATAGCGAGTGGAAATATCAAAGTTAAGTTAATTTGGATAATGCTGAAATATTGCTGAATTGGATATATCTGAAAAGAAAAGAAAATAAATTAAAAAAATATTTTTCAACATTTAAACGAATAATGCCATCGTGGAGGTCCTTGGAGGAGGCATATGTCCAGCGGTGGACGTCTTTGGGCTGACATGATGATGATGATTTAAACTAATGTTGATTTCATGTGATCATACATACCGTTGTAGCCGTGACCATTGATCCAGTGAGTACCAGCGTCAATATGGTGAAGAATAATATACTTCGCTCCGTAAATAACATGAATCCGAGAAACACGCTCCGAACAAATATAGACTTTTTAAGAGAACTCATTTCATAAGCACGAGTTGCTTTCACTACCAATTCAAATGGCTTCTCCCATGCGTACATTTTAATAACCTAGAAATATGTTACAGTATTATTCTCGTATTTGTATTTATAATTTTTTAAATTAAATTGTTATTCATTCAAAAGGACCAAACCTGAATGCCGTTAATAATTTCATTCATTAATTTAATACGTTTATCAGTTCTTTGGGCAGTTTGTCGTCTAATAACTGCGGTTAGCTTTGTGAGTGCAGCTGAAATTGCAAGAATACAGGTATAAGACAAATCCACATAATATAAAATGGGTTTGTTGGTACATTATTTTTTTCACCTCTACATATTGTCTTAGTAGTAGTAGTTTTCTCGCTAGTAGAGATGAAAGTTGTATGTTTCACACGAGACCAATTTTTTTTAAACATCTCGTGCCTTCAAATCGCTCACTGTCCTATGTATTCATAATTAGAACTCACTACGATCGTGATTTTCAATTCTAGACTACTTTGCTAGTTGCATTATATAAAATTAAGTAGCAAAAATATAATTTGGTCACTTATTGAACAAATATTAACTATTTTATAATTACCCTGTAATGGAAGGATAAGGAGCACAACACTGAACAATCCGACGAATGGAGCATATCCTGCGGCTTCGTATAGGAAATATAACACGACGGCTGCTTGCACAGGTACCATCCACAAATAGTGTAGAAACATAAATGAGAAGTCAAATCTTGCCACATCGTTGGACAGCAAGTTTACTAGCTTACCGCCTGCGACTTCTCCTAACGAGACTTGACTTGCACGTAACAACTTCAAACAATAAAATTATGTTATAGGTAATAAATAGATACAGTATTAATTCATAATAATAATCAAATAAAAATATCTTCTCACCTTCCTATATATAAGGGCTGAGCATGCAACTTTGACTTTCATGGCAAATTTAACCATAAACAGTGAATTGTGGTGCTGAAGCATCATACCTACGAAGTTGAGCCCCAGCATGGCCAGGGCGTAGAGCCCGGCTTCTTGACGAGAGAGTGCAGAGTCGACGGACCAGTAGGATAGGAGCTGAGTGAACATCAGCGGTTGAATTACCCTAATTAACGATGTTTTTATATTATTCCATATACCAAAGTAGATATATAAGTAGATATAATATATATAAATCGTATATCCCTATCTGTATATGTATACCTACTGTTGTAAGCCAAAGCAAAAATGGTTGAACACTTTCCAATATTTCCATAATTAATACTTATCTAAGTATTATAAATATTCTTAGGCTGTTGTACAGTATTATGAAAAATTAGCTTAATAAAAACCATCAAATTCAAACATCATTAAACTCCTTAAATCGAATGACAAGAATTTTAATTCTTACCTTTATAGGAAAGAGTTATAAAGCTTACTAACCTTACGACACCTATGCCCCCAACGAATAATGCCCCCGGCATATATGCCAGCCAGTATGCTCTCCGCATAGCCTTCCATAATGATGGGTCTCTGTTTTCTCTTGTAGCTCTTTCCATTTCATCGAACCAGTATCTGGGGAAAATACAAATAACATCGGTATTAGACTCCTTGAATATTTTTTTAATTCTTAATAGGTATCAATTATTTCTATAAATATCCACACCACATCTATCTTTGCCATGGACTTACTTGGAGCATAAATCTACGGCCTCGCGGCCTAATAGATCAGTACCTAAAATTACAGTACTTAAGGACAATTTTTTTTGGAATACGGCATTACAAAATGGGAAATGGTAACAATACAACTTATTTTTAATCAGTATAAGCATTTATTATAGAACTAACTGTTCGCCGCGGTTTCACACATGTTCGCGGGATAAAAAAAAGCTTCCTATCAGTGAAATAATTTTTCGAATCGGACCAGTAGCTCCGGAGATAAGCACGTTGAAACAAACAAACACGTCAGCTTTATTATTAGTACGTAGATATAAATAGGTATAGATATAATATAGATAAGGAATCCGATTTTTTTACTACTAAACAAACAAAACATACCTACGTCCCGCCTGATGGTAGGTATGCGGTCAAAGTGGCGTAAAATTTGAACCAAAATTTATAAAGTTACTTACTTAAAAATCTTATAAAGAATCAAAACTAAACACAAGTCTCAAGAATATAATTGTTTTCACTAAAAATAATCATTATATACCTACTCGTTCATAGGACCAGAGGGCCTACTCCAAACTATCGTGTATCGTTTATTTTTTTAAAGTTATCTTGACTTGAGGCTTTGATTGACTTTAAAGAAATTACCCGAATAGAAAAATATTTTGAATTTACATAGTTTCACTTAGCCAGAAGAAGCTAGGTAGGTAATAAATTCTCTTATCTTCCATGCAATGAGACACGTTTAGTAGTTTGTTTGTCTTCTCTATCTTTGAATTAATTATATTTTGTTATAATTATTTATATATTTATGATTTACTTTATTTTTAAATTTGTAAATATGATTTAGTATAAGTAGGGTAATTAGGCTAGTAATATTATAAATGCGAATGTTTGTGAGTTCTATTATAAATCATTTTAATTAATATTAGAAATGGAAATTTATTAAAGAAACGCACGCCATGTCCGAGAAACAACTTGTAAATTTTGCTAGCCTTAAGTTAACTGTCACAAATTGTATTGTATTGTTCAAAAAATCCTTGTGTTTATGCTAGAGTTTATTGGCCAAAGTTATCTAAACAAATTATATTATTATTTCAAATTTTTACAAAATTATTTTAGGAAGATAATCCGCTTCCTTTTTTAGATTGCGTGTATTTATTTTGGTCACAATTATTTATTAGGACTGTGTTCAGAAACGTTACCCGCGGGTGAGAGTAGGTAATTCTTCACGGCCTTTTCAGCGAGGTAGAGATTAGGGACACTGAATAAATCTTCCAAGTTTCTGAACGGTCTTAGGTACGTTGGAGTTCCAGTTTCCGATCTTTCTGAACTCCAGCACTTGATGTTTAATAAAGGATATTCTATGTAATACATATATTAATATAAATTATATATTCCTTACTAATTTAGTTTATCTTATTATTTAACTTACCCTTCAAAGTAATTTCCCAATTTTTTGGAGTCATATTGCTTGGTGAGAACAATGAGATCATGTTCCTCTATATCTCTCTGATTTCCTTTTATTAACACAGGGCACACCCACCAAAAAAATAATCTTGAAAAAATATTTGGTTTGCTCCTTTTCTTTGTATCTTCATTTCCTATAGATCCGGTTGTATTTTTTGCATCGTTCTCCATAATGGAATAAAGTCAATACTTAATCGAAGCAATGTTCGAGTATCGATATATTTTTAACATTTAATTACCATTTAACACATTATTTTCTAATTAATATTAAGTATTTGAATTATGTCGTTTTACAGAAATGTTGAAACCAGCTAGTACACCGGCTTGACTGACTAACTAATCGTGAGCCATATAACTGGTGATAATTTTGTCATAGTAGAATACTTACGACATAACATACTTATATTTATTTACGATTACTTGCTTCTTATCGACTTATGATTACTTTTATATATTTTCTGCTCGCGACTTTTCTTGTGTGAACTTCATTTAAGGGGATAACATTGCCCAACGACCTTGACAATCGACCTACTTACCGTAGGTATTCAATGTTCGAACGCCACTTGATTTCCGTACTACAATCAACTCGATTTTAGAAAAAAGCGAGAGCACACATGTCATTGTGTCGTATTGTTTTCAGAATTTCCCTACTTTTCATTAATTATAATATTATAAAAAGTAGGTACCTACTTCATTAAAAAATTTAATGTGTTATGTGTTCAGTTCAAATGGTAATTCTTTATAAGTTTGTTGAAATTAGATAAAGCAAATTATTTTTATTTAATTAATCATCAGCCTAAATTAAATTGCTGATACGTAAATTCGATATTTTTAATCTAATAAAAATATTCCTTGACTTATCTGTAATTTTATCAACGCTTGATTAATAAGTCGGTCGATAAACTAATATGTTAAAATAATGTCACTTGTATCTCATTCAAGTAGGTGTAGCTTATTGTTAAAAATATTTTACTAGCAATATTCACTTTTGAGTTGCTGTCCTTTTGCATCGTATGTACCTACATAGGTACTTATTTTTTAGGTACTTTTATATAGCAGTTCCAAAATTCATTCCACAGTAGACATAATGGGCCAAGAAATATGCTATGGGTTTTTCTTTACTTTTTATAAGTCTGTGTTTTATTACAATCCCACTGTAGTCAGTGATGATGTGGCCCAAGGTGAGCACGTGGCAAGATGCAGAATATTTTTTCATACCACCCTGCTTGACAAAATCAAATTATATGTCATGCAAACCTAACCTAAAGTCATTAGAGGGTCTAGCCGGACAATAATCATGGCAATAATATTGTACTGAATCTCATTATGTCCCGCTGCTGTGATCTGAATTTGGAACGTTTTATGAAAAAAAATTTGAAAGTTCATATAGATACAGATATTGTAACGAGTTTATTCGAAACTCGAACTGGCAACCAGGCACTACAGAACACAAAGCGCGATTGTAAATAATGTAATGTGAAAGAAAAGACGGTGTTTGTTTGGTTTTATATTGTATCGCAGTGTAGGTTCTTACGTAGTATTTGGTGTAGGTATGAAAATTAGAGTAGGTATGCACATCGAGGATAAATCTTGTCTTCGTCTTGGGCGTCTTGAACACATCGGTTCACTCAGGACAAAAAAAGTTAACTTTAGAGTCCTTCGTTACACTCAGGATTCAATATGCCACCCGTGACATAAGACACTGCTTTATCCTCTTGGTGCATAATCTAATATTATTGTCAATACCATAAACTAACTACAGCCATAGAATAAATAATATACTGCTACAGCGCTAAACCTAGCCAACATAATGTCTTACGGGGAACGGCATTATAAGCAAAAGGTAGCGAGATTAGTTATTTTTAGCTATTTTTAAACCCTGAAAAAAAAGAGGGTTGTATCCGTGTGTATGTCTGTGGCCTCATAGCTCCTGAATGTAAGTAGTAAGTTCGATTTAAGTAGTTTTTTTATGTTTGAAAGGTGTCATAATCGAGAGTGTTCTTAGCAATGTTTCAAGAAAATCCGCTCAGACGTTTATTTTTATTTTTTTTACCATGTATAGGCTAGTGTTTGACTATAATCTCACCGACGTCAGTGAAGATGTGGGCTATGGTTGTAAGCACACAAAGCCTAGAAGGGAACTGACTCTCAAGTGCAGCTGTTGGAACACACCGGAAGGTGCTTGGCGACAGAAAACCGTGTAGAGATTACCACCAATTCTCTAATGAGCTTCGGGGTTTCTTGAAATTTAATTTTTTTATCAAGGCGGTTTTCTCTGCATTCATTGTTGCAAGAGCTTTGTAAACATATAATTGTTAAACTAGAGACAGAAATGGCGAATTAGCTCTTTAAAATAAAAAATATCTTTTTCTTTCATTCAAATAACTTGAAAATATTAACATACATTCTGAGATCTAATAGAAAGGTGCCTTAATCGATAGACTCGATTAAATTTTTCGTTTACCATGCGTCGGAGCACTCGGAGCAATACTTACTCATTCTAGTTATTTTAATATTGATAAAAATCTTACACTACACCATACACTCCACACTATGCATTTTAATTTGTAACTATCAGGCATCATAGACATTTCAGATGCTCAAATCTCAGATAATTTCAAACATGTTCAAAGATGGAACGAACTCCCCGCCGTGGTTTTCCCAAGGGCGTACAGCATGCGGTTCTTCAAGAAGGATGCAAAGAGATTTCCCCTGGTGTTGCAAGCATCTATAGTCTACGGAAACCATTATAAATAACAAATGGCGGAACTCAATAAATACCTAACTATTGCTGTAGGTAAGGTTTTTGTAAGGTTGTGTCTCTGACAGATGAACAATAGGGATGATGACTTCGTAAATAATAATTAATCCTGTTTATTAGTCCGTCAGTTATGTTATCAAAAACATATACATATTTTTTATATTATCAAATCAATAAAAAAAAAGCTTCATAAACTCGACCTGATTTCCAACGCGCCTAAAATCTCCGAATTATGAATATCATCCAAATCGATTAAATTTGTGTGATTAATATTAATTTTTCATGTATAATGCCATAATCACACAACAATACATAATTTTTAACAGTAAAATTCGATGAATCCGTGTTAAGTCCAAAGATAAACTAAGGGGCTCAGAGTTTTATCTTTAGTACCATAAATAGTTCATGATTTAGAGATACACCACTTTTTGTAATACGATTTATTTTCGATCATGGTTTATTTCAATTTTAAACAGGTACCATATTTAGAACACGTTTTGTAATAAGACGGATAGAGTTTAGGAAATAAAACATTGTTGTTTTAATTTTCTAATATAACATTTATTTATGGGCTCAAATCATGGGCATATTATATATACAAATTTAAATTAAATATGATAAACATTAGGTAGGTACCACATTTCAAAATAAAAACACATGTAGATTCAATAAATTTCCTTAGAGTGAATTGGACAAACTTTAGACGATAACGAATCGCAAGTGCACTGAGAGTGTATTAGCTTGTTTTCTATATTTTCAACCAACATTTTTACATGACAAAGTGGTACCATATTACAATCGCAATTTGAAGATAAGTTTTTTGATTTTATTTCATTATTACTATTCATTAGTATTTCACTTTTTGTTTGCCTTTTGTGGTTATTTATTGACGTGGGCAAGTATGAGGATTCTAAGCCATTGTTCTGAACTTTAATCGAGTTTTTATGTATTTGAGTTCCACAATCAAACCAATTAATAGGATCCTCATTATAATAATAATCGGTTCCTATGCTTAAACTTTCATCAAATGTATTTGTAGTATCATGAGTGGTACTAATTTTTTTTAAAGAATCCTTTAAAACGAGTCCTTCTTTACTTATAGAACATGTTTCTGTTTCGCATGCAGAGTTTTTATTCATACAATATGTATTCTGTGTGCTAGCATTTTCATTTTTATCATCTACTGTTTTTTTAGAACCATTCATTACATAAGAAACATCACATGAACGGATTCCGTCAGCCATTAATGCTTTCCAAATACTATCGATTTTGACATTTTCTGTCAAAACTATTGACTTTGTGCAAATACAAGTACCAAGTTTACTATCGCAAGAACAATTTATTGTATATCCTACGTATGGCAAGTTACTTTTTGTATGTTCCGATTGCTTTTTACCATCATCAATATGGAGTGTTATTGCTTTTTCTCCCTTGTCGTTATTACATTGTTTTATTACGGATATTGGTGTATTATATTCAAAATCATTAAAAACTGGACAACTTAAAGACTTTTTATTTGATCTTCTTAAGTTTAATTTAGGTTCGCAGCATTCTTTTTTGTTTGGTAAATCTATACAATAATCTGGTAAAATCTTTGAGTTTTCTAACACCTCATTTCTCACCTCACCTCCTTTATTTTTGACACTTGTAGAGTAACAGTGACACAAATCATGTTTTAATTGAGAATATTGACTACTTTTGATAGACTTTTGTAAACTAGCTTCTATTGTTTGCACATGTTTTGTACCCTTTTTAATGGCGTCACAAGACTTAGTTGCCATTTCTAGGTTTTGTGACACTTGAGATGACATATTTTGTGTATTTATTATAGAATTTGATATTTTTTTCGATAATTTGTCGTCGATTTTATCATTTATGTTATATTTACTCATCTGTGTTATATTTGGTTCATAAACAATGTTAACAAAATTTGCATCAAAATCCTTTACAGGTTCTTCAAGGGATGCTTTATTTTCTATATATAAACTTTTGACAACTTCACCATTCGTATTACATGTACAAATACTTTGTAAACGCTTAAAATCTTTTTCTATCATAGTGCACACTTTATCTAAGATATCAGGTAAAATGACGTCTTTACTTTCTTTTGAAGAGACACATGAGCATTGAACACGTTTTATTTTTGTTTTAAGATATTCTTGCAATAGTCCATACGCTCTCTTCCAGCTTCCATCTGATTGCATTCTTTCGGAACATCTACAAGCAATTGTATTTGTATTTTCAGTTACAACGTGCTTGACCTTTTGAAAAATTGATGAAAATAATTTCTTCTCTTCATCAGGTGATATGCATGACGATTTACACGTAGATTGTTTGAACATTTTTAATTTTTCTTTCAAATGATCTTCTAATAAATGAAAAGTATTAAGTTCTAAGTCTCTTGATTCATCTACTTCGCAACATATACATTCTTGTTTTTCAGAAATATCTTTGAAACTTTGAATATCCAAAGCTTTATCTTCATGTATAATATAATCTCCGCGTTGTTTATTATAAGAATTACATTCGAATATTATATTATTTTTCGGTTGCAAATTACTTGGCTTATTAGTATGGTTATTTTTTATATGCGGTGCTATATCAACTTTCTCATCATAGCTTTTTAAAATCTTGTCAGATGTTGTGTTAGAAAGTGTCACACCCATAAATTTTATATAGTAATCACAATCACATGGAAACAACTCTGTCTGAATAACTTTTTTGATTTCTGTTTGGTTTACATCTTCCACAAATGTTTCGTGTCTCTTCACATTCGTGTTATTTATTTTTAAACAAGGCTTATTTTCTTCATTTTTTGAATCTGCATCATGTAGAGAATCATTTTTATTTTGTGTATTACCAAGCTCTAATACTTGATCTTGATTTATATTTGCGTTTAATTTTTTTGCACAATTACATGCATTTAAATTGACAGAATTATACAGACATCTAGGATCATAATTTACATCAAGTTTATTTTTATTATGTATTACTATGTTTTCAATACATTTACAGAAGTTTTCATTGCTTTTATCTAAATTAATAGCCCCCATATATACTGAATCCCTAGATGCCAGGATAGGTTGATCCAATTCTGTAGACTTGCTTAATTCTCCGTCCATTTGATTGTAAGAGTCAAAAAATACTTCTGATACAATTTTTTTTTTCAAAGATGTTTTGCTGATTTTCAAATCTTCATACATCATATAAGGGTTATTTTTATGATTATCAATGTGTTTTAAAACGTTACAATCTTTTATACAGATTTTGCTAGTGGTTTGATCTTTTTTAATAGTTTTACTTTCACGAGACTCAACCAAATCACAATTCCATTTTGTTAATGTGTCTAGAAGGTTATCAATTGATGTATTTGATGGTACTTTATTTAAACAAGCACAATTACTTTTACATAATGGTTCCACGGATGATTTATTGTTATCTAAGTTACTTAATTCTTGGGATGGAAGACATGATGTTATTGGTTTTGTTTGCTTTATGCTGGATAATTGAGTGACTTCATTATTCGATGATTTATGTTTCCAAAACGGTTTATGTTCATTGTTTGGTATATTTTGCATATTATTGACATGTGCTATTTTCTTAGGATCTTTTTGTGAACATAAGCACACATTAACGGCAAATGATTGTCCACGTCTCTTATAAGATTTGCTTGATTTTTCTATTGATTGATTTTGATTTAAAGGATTTTTATTACATCCTTTTTGATTATTGTATTTTTCTATTTGTTTTCTCTTTATAATATTTTGTTTATCGTTCATTGTATTTTTGGAGTCTTGTTCTGCATTTAAAACTTTGTGGGTTTTGTATTCCTTCTTACTTTTTTCCTCTGTTCGATTAAGGTGTTCAACTGGAACCTCAGCTTTTATGGAATCGGGCTTCTAAAAAATATAAATCATAGATGTTAAATATAGAGATGCGTTAAGGCGTATAGGCATTATAGCGTAATGGCTCCTAATTCCGTAATGAAAACTTTAAACATCCAATGAGTTTGACCATCTTGTGAAAAAAACCATCGGGTGTAAACCATTGCACATATAGGGTACATTTAGGGTTCCGTAGATTAAAAGGAAAAAAACGGAACCCTCGTGTGTCTGTCTGTCTAGCCGTGCGACTGTCACAGCCAATTTGCTCTGAAACTGCAGGACCGATTGGTAGACGTACCTATGTAAGCCGGTGATCCAAACACGGAAATGTATCGTAAATAAATCAATTTTAAACATGGGGGTTTCGGACGGACGGACGGAAGGATGGACGTGACGAAACTAAAAGGGTTCCAGACGGAACCCTAAAAACATGCATCAAGTAGGTATCTACTACTTAGTGAATGAAAATAAGTACCTACTTATTCACTAAATCACTGCATTGAACTGGTTTCAATTTGTAACGTAATAGACCCGCTGCCGCTGCTGGTCAGGCGTGGATATTTTGATAATATAAAAGTTGTACTCACTTACCGAAGTGCGTTGAAAAATTTTTGTGATTTTTTCTTCCATTGATTTTAAGTCTTCTTTCTTGATAGATGCCTATAAATAGATAACATTAAATGAATTTTGTAAAATTACTACAAAATCCTCACTTTTAGATTTCGGCCCTCATTTTTAGGGTTCTGTTAACATTCATCATCTATATATCACAGCCATTTTACTGGTTAACTTACTGCCTAAGTCACTCAAATTCGTCGCACTTAGAATATACCTCGTTGAACAGTCTTTAAAAAATCTTTCCCAGGTTTCTCTAGATTTTTCGATATTATTTACTTTTCAAAATGATTCTAGTTCACGAGCTACAGTCGATCAAAATGTCACCAATTATGGACTCTTCAAGCATAAAGTATATAATAGTTTAAATATTAAGTTTTTCGTAACATTATATATTCTAGATTACTTTTCAGTTTCAGTGGCCTATCAGTATTCGAATAGAGAGTATTATTATTTTACCTTTTTAAGATCTTCAATTTGAACTCTAAGCTGCGTAACATCCTGCTGAGTTCTACGCCAGTAAGCTGGAGTGCCTGTGTCCTTACTCGGAATTCCATTTCCAATTGTAGGAGGATTCACTAGGCATTGAAATACAGCTGTGAAATTAAAAGAATTACAATTCATAATTTTTAAATAATTACCTGCATCGGTCACGTTTTAACCTCTGCAATTTATAGACCGAGAAGTAACTCTTACCTGATTGTGGCTTACATTCGCATGGTGGTACTGAACTAACAATATCTTTAGCTTTCTGTGCAAGTTGCTCTGCTTTCTCCTGAAATAGTTGTTCGGCTAGCTTAGTG
The DNA here is from genome assembly GCA_963555595.1 of Tethea ocularis. Taxonomy (NCBI): domain Eukaryota; kingdom Metazoa; phylum Arthropoda; class Insecta; order Lepidoptera; family Drepanidae; genus Tethea; species Tethea ocularis. The sequence goes on along the minus strand of OY741960.1, from coordinate 7,205,359 downwards.
GCCAGCTTCTGTGCTCGACGCTCTAGCGCACGCTCTTGCCAGCCTTCATCTTCTTTCTCCCCAGGGCTAGGAGTCAATTTTGCAACGTCAGCACAGGAAGCACCAACCCACTACAAAATATACCAATATAATAATTTTATGATACCTAAGAACTGACAGTTTATACAAAAATATTTAATTTAAATAATTACCTTAGCATGATAGTTCTCTATAGAAGTAGCGATGGCAATATCGAGCTCCCCAATTAATAACTGCGAGAAAAAACTTCTAAGATTTGACTTGACTATGCTAGCTCGATCCCAATTATGATTATCCTCGAGACATTTCAACAATTTGCAAGGCATTTGTGGCCCATTAGTGCCCAACTCTGATTGCAAACCTCCAAATAAATCCGCCAGTAAATTGGAGAGGAGCTGACTACGTAACGATGTACAGGAACAAGAATCCTGAAAGTGATATATAATTACAAATAAGCAAAATTATCTATGATAAAGTGTGACAAATAAATGACAAATCATATTTAATTTTTTTGTCTAAATACTAGCAATGCAATGCAAGTAGGTTCCTCAAAAATTTACATTACTATGTGACGCTTTCCATTCTGAATAAAAAATATCGAGAATGCAAATTAATGAATGTGTATAATATAAACAAGTCTTAAAGGTATATTGTAGATAGATACCAATAATTTATCTTCCGGTGCGCAGCGGCACAAAGCCGCTAGAGAAGGTGTGCGCTTCACTTGCACTGCAGCATCAACAGGCAGCTTGCAGCGACATTCCATCACCTTGTTTTTGAGCTCAGAGAGAGTTTCCCTCTTTTTCATGAGCTCATCTATTTTTCCCTGCATACGACCGTCGCACAACACTTTGCAACTGTCTAGATCTTCCACCAAGTCCATTTTTTCTTCTCGCATATCTTCAAGCTATGTGTCATAAATAAAACAAAATTGTGCAGGTGTTGAGACCATTCGACCCAGAACAGTCCTGGATTTGTCAATAGGCCGTACAGGCCGCGGCCTAGGGGCAGCAGCGTCCTAGGGGCAGCAGCGTCCTAGGGGCGACAGATATCAGAGGACGCCCACTCGATTTGTTAAAGGGGCGGCTGGTAATACACGGGCATAGGGCGGCTAAGACTGGAAATCCGCCACAGGTCAAGATTTTTTTTTTTTTATCTCGATTCATATACATATTACATACATTAATGTCAGTATGGAAAGCGCTGCTAATTACTTCTCGGTACCTACAATTTGAAAGAATTTTCAGAATCAAATCAGTAGTTCATGAAATTAACATCTACGTAGGTACATCCACACTAATAAACAAACTTTCCCGAATTATTCATAGACTATAGTATTAGAATAAAACAGTAGGTAATTATGCAAATAAGAAAGAATTTTAGGTACCTCTGCTTTTATGGCACTAGTTTTGGAGTCTTCGTCTAGCAATTGAATGGAGATCTGCGTTATTTGCTCTTTAATAGCGCCTAATTCTGCACGCAAAGCACGCTCTGCTTCATGTGTAAGTGTACGCGCTGACTCTACTTCACCCTCTAAAGTCGACACCTTGCGACTTGTTTGTTCTTCTTTGAACTAATAATTTAGGACTTCAATAAAATATATCTATGTCGTCATGCACATAGCATGGTCAAGAACTCATTAACTGACATTATTAACACATAGGTACATTATTAACACATAGGTACATTATTAACACATAGGTACATTATTACATTTATAAAAACTTTGGTGCACTCAGGACCCATTACAAAATAAAATTGGAACTGGGTGGAAGAACGTGACAGTGAAAGTGAAATGGGTCCCGCCTGCCCTTTAATATTTTAAATGGGTACGGGTAGTTAAGTTTCTACGCGACCGAAAAGTACGGCACTTTTTTGACCGAAACCGAACCTTCGGCCGAAACATGTATTTTTTTCCGAAACCTGTCGAAACCGTAACTTCTGTCGGACACTAATAGAGATGTGTTTCAAAAGCTAAATCGTTGACAACGCCTGAAACACAACAGATGTTTGTAATTTTATTAAATCCACTCCGGATGTAGTTAAATACTTGGGTATAAAAGATAAATAGCTTCCCGTCCCGCGGTTTCAACCGCGATATCCTATTATACGCCCTTATGGGTTGAATTTTCAAAACTCCTTTCTTAGTAGATGCCAACGTCATAATAGCTATCTGTATGCCAAAATTCAGCCCGATCCGTCCAGTGATTTGAGCTGTGCGTTGATAGATCCGTCAGACAGTCATGTTTTCTTTTTACTTATATATTTAGAGTGGACAGACAAACGTAACGAAAACGACAATAATATTATTTTGCAGTGCGATGCCTTCGCATATTCTGTATGGACCATTGCACGCAACCCACAGACGGAGGCTGTATTGCAACACATTTAACAATATTAAAATGTCAGGTATTGCGACGCACTCTATCATTAGTTTGTTTTCCATCTTAATTACCAGAGCAGAGAACTATGCCCGATAATTTATGCTCGAACTTTCCATTTAATTAAATAAATGTTTACCACCACCTGTGTTTGTAAACAACAAAATGCGCACTAATGTAACAAATTGTTGAAATGTTTACTTGAAGGTCTCTTTCAAGCAGTGCAACCTTGCACTGTTGTTCGGCAAGGGTTGATTCCGCTCGAGCACATTCTTCGCTTAGACGCAAGCGGGTACATGCGCGGTTGCATAGCTCGTTCTCATGTTTTTTCAAAATGTCGCGATCTTTTTCGGCTGCATCACTTTTATTTTTTAGCTTTTCAACCATCAATAAGCAAGTGTTTTTAAATTCGTTCCGATCTTCAATTAGCTTTTGAATCTGAAATGTAAGTGCTAGATAGTATTAATGTTTATCGTATTTAAAGGCCCACTTGAAAAGTGCACCCTGTCTGTTTAACAAACTCGCCACATCAGTTATAATACCTATTCTATTACCTACAAAATTAAACTGATAACATGTAAATTATGTTGAATGTTTGTTCACTACCAAATAATACCAAAAAAAATATAAAAATGAAGTTCAACCTGTTTAGTGATATCTTCCTCCTTTTCCTGTGATAAAGTGAGACGCCTCTGGAAACCTGATTCAAGATCCTTCCAAGCTGCCTCAGCACGTTCTAGAAGCTCAACGCGCTCTGCCTCACGTCGAGCCAACTTTCCTGCGCGTGACCGCAGTTCTTTCGTCATCGAATCTAATTCTGCTAGACGCTCAACACAACCACTATCTAGACAACAAGCCTGAAACATTATTATTTATGAACCATTTGTGAAGAATAAATCGTAATACCTTTATAATTTTAGCATATTGTATTTTTATTTCTCAGCATACGGTTTCAATCTTATTCGTCAATTCCTTTTCCTGTTCCTTTAATTTTCTTGATAGCGGTCGCGAATTTTGTGAGTAATCCATTCGCATTACAGTTTTTGGTTCCACAGGTAATTTGACGACTGGGCCCATTGAGTTTGAATCAAAACTTGAGCAATAGAGGTCTGTTGGTAATACCGATTCCTTATGATCAGTGGTCATGCAGACCGGTATTTCTTTTTTTGATAATAATTCATTGTTTTTCTTTTTTTCCTCAATAAACCTAAGAATAATAGAAATGCATAACTTAAATTCTGGCCGTGGTATTAATTACCATAAAGAATTATAAAGTCCCGTACTTCAAATTACATTGAAGCTATAAACAACATTTGAACCCTGGGCCCGCATCAATGTTGTGATCTATTACCATAGTTAATTGTAGATCTAGCTTTGCCTATGACGAAGTACCTTCCTAGGCGTCGGGGTTGGGTATAGTGCTGCTGCATATTACTTACTGATAGAGGCTGTCTGCGTCGCTATGTCCAAGCTGTTTCCAGGCAAGGATTGCGCACGCGATGTGTCGGTCCTCAGAGTACTGAGAAATGATTGTGCTTACATCGCGTGAATCGATCTCCAAACGTTCCTGTGCCCCTTTTATCGCTTTCTGTACAATTAAATAAACGCATTCATAAATTATATTAAGGCCTAAAAGCTGACCTCAGAAAGGATTCAAGACTCAAGTGATTCATATGACCTTTAAATCAATATATGGTTTCTTCTCTAAGACTTTGGCAATATTCCAGACAATTAAAGTGCTCATCGATGTAGCTTTTCTGGGGGATGAAATGCCTTCAGATTGCTTTGTACTTTTACTTTTACCCTGTCAATTTAAGATGTAATTATGTAAATAATGTAATTATAGGTACTAATATTTGGTTACTATTAACACCAGAGTTTGTAATTACTACGTCTATCAATAATTGTTGTCCCACAATTATGAAGTGGTTATCACCTCGTTTACCTTATCTTCGTCCATAACTTTAATTTTGATTTCTCGCATTATCCATAAAGTATTTTTTTTCACTTAACACTAATTCGAGATAACGCTGCGATTTTCTTTAAACCCAATAGTCTATTCATCGATAAAAATCACTATACATTTATTGTAATTAAAAAACATCATAAAAAATTTGTAAACATTTTTTAGTTGAAAAATTTCATGTTTATGACATTTTTTTTTCTACTTTCAACTTCTAGCACAGTATTTCCAGTCATTGTCAAATGTTTTATTTTATTCTTTATAAGGTTTTACCTATTACCTACTTAAGGTGGACGGTGCCCATTTTGATTTTTATCAAATATATTTTGATTTTTACATTGGACAAACATTTGCATATTTGGGTGCGGTATTATGTAGTGTCAGTTAGACTTGTTTTTTTTACTATTTAGATATAGGCCTGTGATAGACCACTATCTCACCGTGATCAGAGATGTTGTAGCCTATGGTGGTAAGCACACAAAGCCTAGAGGGGAACTAGCTCTCAAGTGCAGCTCTCAAGTGCAGCTCTCAAGTGCAGCTCTCAAAATACACCGGCAAGTGCTTGGCGATAGATTTTCAACTTAACCCAACGAATGTAGGATATTATCTAATTATGGACCTTAGGTATGTTGGGATCTTTCTTAATACGAATAAGATACCGCTGTGTTCCGGCAATTGCACTTGAGAGCCTTCATGGCATTATAATAGGTCAGCAATACCTCTGGTATTGTAAATGGCGACGGTAGCCACTTATCATCAGGAGGACCGCCAGCCTGCTTGTTAACCTTCTGACATAAAAAAATACATAGTACTACTATACTATACTAGACAGGACAAGATACCACAACAAAATTGTTTTTTATAGCATTAAGTTCAACACCAGCTAAATAGAAACATCGATTTATAAAATCCATACCTACTAATATTATAAATGCGATAGTAACTCTGTTTGTTTGTTTGTTACCTTTTCACGCCTAAACCGATCACGATGAAATTTTGCACGCAGATATAGCCTATAATATGGAGAAGGGCATAGGCTACATTTTATCCCGGGAACCGCGGGTGAAGCCGTGGGGGGCAGCTAGTAATATAGGTATAAATTAAAAGAATTTATTAGTTTAGTTAGGTATGTCAAAAGAATTGGCAATAATACCTTAATCTGTATTTTTTTAACGCAGTAGATGTTCTTCCACAAAGCTGCTACTTTTTTTTCATGTCACCTATTCTTCTAAGGGTAACTCAACATTGGCGAGATGCATTGAGCTATTTAATTCATTATTTTAGGTAGGTATCAATTGCTCCAAATTGTAAATTTCTTTCTGATATCAAATAAAGATTTATATTATAAGTATCCCCCGCATTCCCGAGATATAGCACTCAGATAATGTACCTACCAAGTGAATCGTCCCTAATTAGTTGGTCTCGGAGTCAAATAAAGTAAGTGCACATTTGAGATCAAGTAAGTAAATCGATTAATATCATTTTATAATAAACTATTTAAAACCCACAAAAATAGCTGTTTGTTTACCATCTGCCATCTTTGACAAAAGTCTGAAAGATGGCGGTGCAGGGCATATGCCGTTCGACCAATTAGCGCGTAAGGTCGCACTCAAGTATGATGCCAGTTCATAGTTTTTAGGTTTGAAATGGATAAATTATAGACTAACGTAAATTACTGTAAACAGTATGGTACATACAGTTCACAATTCTTCGACAGTTTAGAGTTTCACGATATATATTATGAACTAACAGCGCGGCCACGGTGACATATTATAACGTGTTGCAACTTGCAACGTACACTACTTATCTAAAGTAGCGTCAACTTTGTTAGACAAATTGGTTTAACTTGACAATCGAGGGCAAAATCAATCAGAGTGAAGATCCGTTATTAGAGAATGGACGAGTACGAGTTACCAATACTAGGTCTCGGTTTTTTCCAGTGCGATGTAAGTACCTACCTACCTCTTTGTAATGTACACACCTCACCTGCTACTCTAGTATTGACTAGGCGAATGTAGCAAGCAGTGGACACTTAAACGTCATACAAAACAAATTATGAAGGTTTCGCTATAAATTCTATGTTGTTTACCTTTAAAATTTATGTCATCGATTTATATATTAAATGCTCGAATCAAACAAATGGAAAAATCTAATGAGCATTACTTATATTTTTGTTTTTATCTCCAGCGAGATGCATTTATTTTTGATCGTAGTAGATAATGAAAAGTAAATAAATAGCAGTTTTATATTAATCTAATCTCTAACAAATACTACCTAGTTCTTTATTTAAAAACAAGGAGTAATCATTTCAATCTTATATGCAGAGTTACATTGGCTTGGATTGCCTATGTTATTTACAAACTAAACTAAAGATACATTAAGAAAGGGATAAAATAATGTTTGTGTGTCTTGTCCGATTGCTTGAATCACGTAATTAATTTAATATATTGGCCACTAATGGCCACGACTAACTGTTTCCCCGTAAATTATGTTGATATAGTCACTTTTTAAGTAATTTGACAGCATTAAAAATATAGCATATTTTTCCAATAATATCTGTAAGAAAGAGAAGTCAGAGAAGTAACAAATATTAGTTTAGTTTGTAAACGATAAAATCGGCACCATTATCTGTGATAGCGCGCGCTAGGGCGCATGCGCAGTGATGGAAATGGGCGCCATAATTATGATATTTGTTTACTTTAATTAATATGTTTTTATGCTTTATTCTAGCCAGAAATGTCTAGCAAATAGCAGTGATACTTAGGTGATATAAATTCAACCTGGCGGGAATGGAAATGACGAATAATGTAGGTACACATGATAGTTACGAGTTTAGATAAAGTAGGTAATGCATGAATTACTTAAAAAACTCTTGTGAGTGATAGGTACTTATCTACTATTAAAAACCTCGTCTACTACGGTTCAGTTTTTAAACTTGTACTCGTATTAAGCATGCAACAGTTTCATAAACTACTATGTATTTCTAACTTCCGTTACCACTATCTTCATACAAACTTATATTATACAAACTAAGTACAATGTTTTAATCTGACTTGTTTTTAAACGAAAGCGTTTGTATGGAAACATCGAAGTGACGGTGCCTCTTTAAAAATGAAAGTAGGCTATTGAAAACATAAATATTGGATAAGCATCAAGTGCCCATAGCTACATAGTTCCATGGCATAGATGAGAAACGATACAAATATAAGTAGGTTTGTTTTTATTTATCTCATAGTTGCATTCTTTTATACTAGCTAGGCAAAAGTTTTAGTAGTATAATGCCTATGTTCAGTGGAACGTCATCTGTCAAGCAGTGGAAGGCACTAGATAGAGGCGCGAGGCGGGACCTTGTCGGAATCACGACGCGGCGACGATCGCCGCACTACGCACTGCTCACTATAGGACTACGCTGCTGTCATTGTCATGTCAGTCATCACGTGGTGTATCTATAGATGCGTATTGTTGTCCAACGCATTGTCAACGATCAGTCTGATGACCCCACTGCACTGCACACTACAATAACAGTTCAATACAAAGATCACATGCTACCGGAACCGTAGGTATATATCTAATACATCAATCATTCAATGACATTGTATCATCAATTAGGTACCTAGACGTACAGATCGTACTTCAACCTACATGAAATATTCATTACTAGTGATTCCCGCGGTTTCACCCGCGTTCTTGGCAGAAAAAATACCCTATAGCACTCGGGGATAATGTAGCTTCCTATTAGTAAAATATTTTTAACCCCCGATGAAAAAGCGGATATCTGTGTGTCTGTATGTGGACTCATAGCTCCTAAACTGAAGTTTTTTTTTTATTTGAAAGGTGTTTTGATCGGGAGTGTTCTTAGCTGTCTCAAGAAAATCGGCTCAGCTGTTTAGAAATTATCACCAATTTTCTAGTGAGTTTCGGGGGTTTATTATTTTTTTAAATTTTAGTTATTTGCATCAGACTAGTAGGTACCTACTCCGGAGATTACCTCCTACATCCAAACTTTACCTCTTTATAATAATAGTATTAGCGCAGAAGCACAGAAGCACATTTCGAATCGAATCTTTAGAATTCGTCTTCTATTTTCTACTTGTGTAAGTCAACAAAAGTATGTTTAAAACGATTGAGATATATTGTACGGTACCTATTTAACAGTCATCTGATAAATTATTTATTTGTTATTTACCGCACTGTATCGGTATGGTATGTAATGTAATCATATAGCAGATGGTATAATTGACCAGACCTTGGTGTTAGTGCCTTTATCGATGTCGGTATGTCTGTTACCTGCGGCAGAATGGATGGTGGAGGGAGACCTTTGTAACCAGCGTGCAGCGTGCCTACTGCTCTTGTAACTCAAGGATATCTAGTTAAGTTTGTACCCAAGCATCAACAGAATTATTTAAAACCATCTGATCAGTTCACTTCGTGGCAATAGGTAAGTTATTTTTTATATAATTAATCTGTTCATACATTTGCTAGTAAATTATTTTCCTTGATACAATAAATCTATCGGGCACATGAAGAGTTTCTTGCGTCGCTCTTCTCCTCATACGGTACTATTTATTACGAAGCCATGGTATAACGTTGTTTCATTGTCTGCACTCCGCCTACCGAATCGGATCCTAATAGGACCGAACCCTAAAACATGGTGTTCGTACCGCCTAGCTGTCGCCCCCCCCCCCCTTTTTAATAGAGGTCATCATGACTTCATGGGGAGCACCTATCAAATCCTTTTTTTTTAAATACTATTCGATATTACTGATCGGGTAAAAATTCCATTCGATTGAACGGATTTTCCTTAGGATCCTCATTGTGAAAATGGGCCGAACATTGAAACAGCAATAGAAATACGATTTACAATCACAAAGTACTTAGCTCTTTTTTGGTTCCTAGACATATACATACATAACTAGAGACATATACATAAGGTGTCATCCATAAATTACGTGACTCGTTATCGGGAAAAAAAGGTACAGTCAAAGCCTGACATCATGTGACAAGGGGTAGGGGGAATCATAAGCTTTGTGACTTCACACATCTAATTAAGTATATATAGGTATAAACTCTAACGAAAAACTACAAATACTTTCACATATTTATGCTATTATATACAAACTAGACCTATAAAGGTCTATGTTTTTTATTGTATTCAATTTAATAATTTCTAAATTTTAAGAAATGTGACGTCACACTAGGTGCGATGGGGGTGCAAAATGTTATATGGACGGGTGGGGGTCCAAGAATCGTGAAAAGCGTAACGTGTGACGTATTTATGGATGACCTTTAACTTGAGACATATATATTTCTAGGACAAAATATAAAGATGTCAGCAACATAATATCCAATTTAATAAAACACATGTATAACTATCCGTGATGTGGAAACTTAAAGTAAACAAGAGTTGTACAAATACAGTGTGTCTGGAAATGACGAATAAGCGATACCCGTATGTCATGAAAACGTTACCTACCTACGACAAGATATTATCGATTTTGTACATATAAATTACATTATTAAATGGACCAGCCGCGCGGAGGGCACTTCCCCTAGAGAATATCAAAGTTTTAAAGTTTTGAACCATCGCGCCACAACTCGATAAGTTCGGGCACACTCGGGTGACGCCGGATTTTCATGAAATTTTGTATGTAGAGGTTGGAAGATGCAGCTCCTTATCTGTTAGGATTAGGAGTTAGATTATCATTTAAGTCATTTAACAAAAAATAGAACCGCCGAATAAAATCTGCGTTACCACGATACTTTGCGTGGAGCAGGACTTTAACTTGGACTTGAAAACTGTCAGATTGGAGTTCCTACATAGTTATTTTATACTTTAGAGTTTTTGAAGGCAGTTCTATTTTTTGTTACATAGTTGAAGCTGAAACTATGATATTCTAACAGGGAGAATATTGGTGTTCTTAATTGCTGAAGTTCCATGTGAATAGATTTCATTTTCATTCTCATCTTTTTTAGTCCAGTTATAAGACTTGATTGATGACAGCAACAGGCCCTACGCACTCCATACAACCGGATTTATTACCTACGCTGTGATCACACGCACACGCAGCGAGTGGTACGGTGTGGCCAATGGTCGATATTTGCGGCAATACTATTAAGAATATTGTTTTAGTTGTCGACGATACATTCGCAGTCAGTAGGGTGTTAGTGTATCTTCTTGACGTAGTAGTTTAGTATTCTTTGACAGTAGTTTGGATAATCTTGGTTGCCTCTCTGTGGGTATTCAAATTCACTATAGCCATCATAGCAGTTAGGTGTTGTGACGTAAATATTATCAGATTCTAAACCTATTTCATTATGGTCTATAAGTAATCAACTACGGGCTCACATTCTAAGAAATTCAAAGCGTCTTTGGATTTCTTAGATTTGTATAAACGAGTAACTTTACTTCAGAAGTTAAATTGTTTAAAACTGACTTTATTAAAGTTAAAAAAATAAAAAATGGTGGTTAACAAAAACATTGGGTGCCGGCTGAGCCGGTCTCTCAGCTCACAGCGCACAGTCCCGTATTCTATGTTCAGAATTCTCATATAAATCATGGAACGTGCACATTCGCTTTTGTCAGTTATTAGGGTTCCGGAACTCAAAAGAATAAAAACGGAACCCTTATAGGATCACTCGTGTGTCTGTCTGTGTGACCTAAACATGGACGTGTAACGTAAATAAATGAATTCCAAACAGACAATTAAAAAAAAAAATCAAATTATATTGTGTGACATGAAATATCAAATGAAAGGGCTCGTTGTGAGGATCTCAAATTTAGTTTTTTTTTTATTATTTTAAGATACCTAAGTAGTTTTATTCAAGAAAATAGGCGAAAATTGACCATTCCCTCCCTTATCTTCGAAACTACTGGACAAACAATTTTGAAAATCAGACAATTGTTCTTTACCTATAGATTACAGGAAAACCTATAAGAATTCTATGGTATTTAAAGTAAAATAGGAAATTCTATAATAATCGCGCACCAAGGGTTCCGTACCCTCGATGCGCGAGACAGACTCGCACTTGTCCAGTTTTTTTTAATGGAACACTTTAGAATAAGTATGTGATACCTACGTAGGATTAAAACGAAGAGATTATTATGGTTATAATCTTTCCCCTTGAATGTCCCAGAATATTATAATTTTAATATTTTAGAACAATTTATTAATTATCGTGAAAAGCTTAGAAACTAAAACCCAATATTATAAAAATATGGTTATGCGTTTTTAATCAAAAACCTTAATTATTGAATCAGGAATTGCGATCTTTTCACTGTGATAATGAAGGTAGCCACTAGCCAAGTATTTTAATTTATAGCTACGCATATTATTAGATTAGCTAGGTATAATATCTAATTCAGAGGTTATTTTAGACCAACGGGCAGTGTGAAGGTGCTGTATCGTCGTAGCCGCGTCAACCACCGCAGGACGTAGGACCGGTAATACCGGACCTTCCTCATAGACCGGACGGGGGTCGGGGGTGCAGTGCATAGCAAACTGCACGTTCGAGCCTTGTATCTCCACCGTCCCGCGTTGTCGCCTGGCGCCGCGTTGCCGTTGCCCTTTGCCGACAAACTAAATAGGATAAGAAACCATTGTCAAGCTTTTTAACATTTAGCAACAATAATGTCTTATTTAGCTGCACTAATAGAGCAATAGTTTATTCTGTTACGTTATTCTGTTTCCCCAGACGAACTCTACCTCTCTTATCCCGCCCTGGGCTCTCCTTACTAAATGATACTAACAAAAGGATTCAGAGCGCGTGACCCGCCAATATGCAAACAGATTGTACATTTTACAAGGTTTAAATATTAGTTATGTTTTTAGTAAACGCCATTCAAATAAAAAAAAAGATTGATAGGAATGAACGATATCAAATCTTACATACTCTACTTTACCCTCTTTGGTAACCTACCAAAGGTCTGCTCTACTAACCACTCTCAGACAATCAATCAGCCAGTTAAAAGTTGTATTTTCATACGGGTGTTGTTTTGCATTCCTGCCATATTTATTGAGATTGAATACTTAGAACACTGCAGAACAATTATAGAAATCTTAGAATTATCTACAAATATCTATACATATGTAAGTATATAATTCTCAGTGGTTATTTGTGGAACTTATGGATAATTTATCTATGTTACAGTTTCGCATTAAAACCTTAACATTTAGTGCGTCATCATCATTAGTACGGGTGACAAGTAGATGGCACCCGCACGACCAGCCGCTAGAGCATGTTGCACCGCGGCGCGACCTGCTTCTCCTAAGAACTTCATAATAATATAAACCAGCACTTTACGGCGCGGGCGCCAGTCTATCGGAGAGAGGTTAGCGCTCGCTTCGTGTTGTTGCTAATCAAGCGCTTCGCGTTTGCGAACCACGGCCCTCGTGCCATTACCGCGACTCTTTCGACGAAAATGTCGATTCTGAAGCCGCACTAATTTTCCGTTAATAGAGCGAAAACGCGTGAACTTATACAAATCGTAATAAAAAAATATTGTTTTACTTGTTTTTTTATATTATTATAAAATTCATAATGGTTAGTGGAAATAAAGATCCTAGTGATCCTCAAAAAATACCACCTAAAAACCGTGAGAAGAAGGCAAATAATTACAAACGGGCAAATATATTTTCGAAAACATGGTTCATCTGGATGATGCCAACATTCTGGCGCGGCTACAAGCGGGACCTGTACGACTCCGATCTCACCAAGCCTAAAGAAAGTCATCTATCGGACAAACTTGGGGATCGCCTTGAAAAGTAAGTTATTTTATATTATAACAAAAAGTTGTAAAATCCCATCCTTTGCCTACGTATTATTTCAACTCAATAAATTTACAAATGACCTTTAGTACTACAAGGTGATGCGCAAAAAACTTGTATGTACTTCTCTGGCTTTTAACAAGCAAGACATGTTAATAAAATCCGCCTCGTCCAGGGCCAAATACACAACAGTTAAATAAATAGCAGTTCCTACAGTATTTACCTAAGCAATAACTATTTTCTTTCATGCCACTCCTATGGTGCACATATAATAAAAATAATATTTATAATTATTTACAAGAAATATACAAACTAAGTACATATAAAAAAATTACTCGACGCGGCCGCTGTTGCCGATCAACGGCAAGGTTCCCAGAAGGCTGGCAGCGTTCCCTCTTTGGATAGCCAAGCTAACCAAGCGAAAAAAGCTCCCCCCCGCTCGCCAGTGACCTAGTTTTGGAAAAACAAAAAAATATCATAAACGTGCAAAGTACGAATGCAATAATTATTTTTAATATGCACAAAGTAAACACAAAGTTTCTTACAAACTTAGAACAAGTCGGTGCTATACTTGCAAATTAACAGCTGTAACTACAATATGCACAAAGGAATAAAAAAATATTAGTTTTGTTTTCTGTAAATGTAAATGCAAGGTTAAAAGGTACAATCATGTTAAAAAACACGCTTTTAACACAATAAAATAAATTGTTTTCTTAATATTCCCAATCATTCATATTCATCTCGGCATTCACTTGAGTATAATATCCTTTATAATTAGGTATACCTATATATCTATTGGGTATTATAACACAACGCAATCCATCGATGTCTTCTTAGGTTTCCATTATAATGTATTATATTAAATAATATATAATATTATATATAATGCAGTAAAGTAAAAATATTCACCCTTAATAAAAACATAAATTAGAACAATAATTTATGTTTTTATTAATTAATGTAAGACTTAATAATTATATTTTTAATTATTTAATTGTATGCCGCTTAACATTTTTTCTATTTAGTCTTTAAATATGATTACTGTTAGTCAAAGGCAACTTATTTAATAATTATGAACTTAAATTCTAAGTGATTAATAAAATTTACACCTAAACAATTTTATTTGATTTTCGAGCGCAATCATGGAAAGCCTAAAAATATAGATAAGTATATAAACAACATAGGCTATAAACAACACTTGATTAATATGAACTCCGTGTAGGTCTACGAAATATATATATATATATATATATATATATAATTGTAATGATACAAAATTGATCTCTTGCACACTACTTACCGCTTACACACAGATACACAGCCTTCAGAAGCCATTAAAAAATATTTTTTAATGTTAATTTTATTTTACAAATATTATAAAGATTTCGTAATCAATTCATTCTACATCGATACTAATATTATAAAGAGGAAAGATTTGTTTGTTTGTTTGTTTGTTTGTTTGTTTGTTTGTAATGAATAGGCTCCGAAACTACTGGACCGATTTCAAAAATTCTTTCACCTTTGGAAAGCTACATTATCCCCGAGTAACATAGGCTATATTATATTTTAAAAAAAATTAGGGATCCTTACTAAAACTCCAATAATGTAACATAAGGTGTAAAAAAATGACCTGAAAAATTCCTTACGTCGCGTGCGCTGCGAAAACTATTGATGATAGAACAAAATCATTTACTACGACTTTGCAGAACTCATCATTATCTACAAAAAGTGTCGCGACAGCATATGTCTAAATATTATAGTTATGTCACAGTAAGCAGTTTTTTATTCTAAAATATTAATTTATATATGCCGCCTCTTGAAAAGGCTCTTCATTTGTACCTTGGTATTAATCCTCATCAAAATAAATTACTTTATATTCAAGACGGCTTTAATACTTTTTTATAACTTTTTGAATTATTCAATTCGGACATTTCATTCGGAAGATATCACGAGTTTAAAAATGCAAGTATTAGAAAAAAGTCGCGTGGTTGTCGCTCACCGCGCTCAGCTAGCCAGCATGCGATGTAGGATCCATGTAAGCGTCACTGGGGTACGGGGGGGGAGTCAATGTAATCTTATATATATAAAAGAAAGTCGTGTTAGTTACTCCACTTATAACTCAAGAACGGCTGAACCGATTTAGCTGAAAATTGGCAGGGAGGTAGTTTAGAGCCAGGAGAAGGACATAGGATAGGTAGGGGTAGGTAGGGTAGGTAGGTAGGGTAGGTAGGTAAGGTAGGTAGGGGTAGGTAGGTAGGGTAGGTAGGTAAGGTAGGTAGGGGTAGGTAGGTAGGGTAGGTAGGTAGGGTAGGGTAGGTAGGTAGGGTAGGTAGGTAGGGTAGGTAGGTAGGGTAGGTAGGTAGGGTAGGTAGGTAGGGTAGGTAGGTAGGGTAGGTAGGTAGGGTAGGTAGGTAGGGTAGGTAGGTAGGGTAGGTAGGTAGGGTAGGTAGGTAGGGTAGGTAGGTAGGGTAGGTAGGTAGTGTAGGTAGGTAGGGTAGGTAGGTAGGGTAGGTAGGTAGGGTAGGTAGGTAGGGTAGGTAGGTAAGGTAGGTAGGGGTAGGTAGTGGCAGGTAGAGGTAGGTAGTGGCAGGTAGAGGTAGATAGGAGTAGGTAGGGATAGGTTTGTAGGTCCCAGTTTTATTTTTGTTCTCAGGGCAGGACAACGTCTGCCGGGTCAGCTAGTCATTTAATAAGCATCTAGGCCTGATACTTATAATCACAAACTCGGAGCGACTTTTTAAGCCGATTTCTTTCGATTCATAAAATGTTTAAATGACACACCAATATTCTCCAAGTGGTCCATATAACAGAAACGATCAATCGTTTCAATAATAATACATGTTGCATATTGACTGCCAATAAACAGGCGCTTTTAGTCTCAATTACCCGACTTTCTGTCCCGCAGTTTTAGCCGCAATCTCCTATATTAGGTACCACCTTAGATATTTTCAAAACCTATTTCTTTCCTACATCATAATAAGTAGTGGTTTGAGATGTACGTTGATAGATCTGTCACATTTCCCTTTTATATATTACTAGCGACCCGCCTCGGCTTCGCCCGGCTTTCCTCAGCTTTTCTGTACTATAATATACATGTATTATACATATAAACCTTACTCTTGAATCACTCTATCTATAAAAAAAACCGCATGAAAATCTGTTGCGTAGTTTTAAAGATCTATGCATACATAGGGACTAGACTTTGTTTTATACTATGTAGTGATTTAGATTATTTCCTATAAATATCTAATACAAAACGGAGAGCGTATTCAATAAAAAAATACAGTCAAGAGTGAGTCAGGCACGTACAATTTGGGTTCCATACTAAAACAAGGCACTTAGAAACAATTAAACTTGTTTCTAAATGCCTTAACCTTATTTATGTGTAGGTATAATTAACAAACTATTGCTAGCTCCTAAATTAGTTTAAACATTTAAATGAAATGATTTTCAATATATTTTTCGGATAATAATGTTTTTATCTGATAGGTCTTAATAAATAGTTTTAAATTTACTTTTCCTTTATAAAAGCCATCGTAACTATCTATGTACTTATAAAAAAAAAATTTTTTTGGCAATATTAACTTGTAAAATAAACCTAGTTTGTACCTACACTATCTTAACTTCTGTAATAGGTATATGGCGTAATATCCACAAACTTTAATAACATTTTGTTGATGACTGACCACCACTAATAAAAAAAAATTACAATTACCTAGCTGTTTTAAATTATACATACCTACGGACATACCATAAGTTAATTTAAATAGTTTTCTTTTTTTCAATTAAAGTTGTGTAATATTTAATGTAAAATTTTACCGTAGCTGTTTAAACACTGTTATGATAAACGAATTGTTTAATTCAAGTTATACCTACAACATCGGCAGTGATATTTAAATATATAATTAAATAGATAATAATTATAGGACTTCCTCATTTACGTGGTAATTACAAACTATACCTCCCAAAGAGCTCCCAAACAATAAAGTATTATTTATTTAAAGTTAGTATAAAAAAGTTTATGTTAGGTACTACATAAATATTAAAATACGAAAAATTTAATAAATATAGTTATGATACGAGCGCAATTCTGCGCGATATCCTACTACTTAAATCCTATTAATATTATAAACGTGAATGTTTGTTGCTCTTTTTGCTCTTTTTGAACGGATTTGTATGAAACTTGGCACATAGATAGATCATACCCTGGAATAACATATAGGCTACTTTTTATCCCGGAAACGCGGGTGAAACCGCGGGGGACAGCTAGTAATATTAGAAATGCGAAAGTTTGTGAGTACCTATGTTACGCTCAAACGGCTAGACCAATTTTAATGTTTGGTATTGAGGTAGCTGACAACCTGGATTAACATATAGGCAACTTTTTATCCCACGGGAACGTGTAGTAATATAATCTAGTGAAAAAAAATCTAATTATTATAAACTAGCTGTTCCGCGTGGTTTCACTCGCTTTCCCGGGATAAAAAGTAGCCTATAACCTTCGGGTATAATGTGGCTTCCTATTAGTGAAATAATTTTTCAAATCGGTTCAGTAGTTTTGGAGCCTATTCAATGCAAACAAACAATCAAATCTTTCCTCTTTATAATATTAGTATAGATAAAAAACAATTTTTATGTAGTGAAATAATGGGGCTTTAGTAATAATTATAAATAAGATTTTTTTTATTTACCCAATTGTTTACCCTTTTTGGATTAACCTAAACGATCCGTGTAGTTTTTGAACGGATTGAAATTATAATTAATTGATTAAGATAAAGATCGTCATGTAGAATTTCGCCATTTTAAGAGAAAATTTGCTCATTTGCAAAACATTCGATAGGTATTTATTTAGTATTAACCACATGACACACACATACCTAAGTTAATTCTACAAACACATATGTATGATCAAGCACAGCACAGCACTCACTGCAATTTAACCTTCATAACCCAACAGAATAAGATACAAGAAGTGTTTGAACACACAACTTGACTGAGAACGTATTCTTCTCTGAACATTAAACAAAGGCATTGAATACGTAGGCAACGTATTGTAATGTTTTTTTTTGGAATCTGAACGAAGAATTGTTTGCAATTTTTTTTATCTTATAAGTCAGTGTCTCAGATCGTGACATTTTAAATTTGTTGTCAACATGCCTCCATACTACGTACCTACTCAATAGGTAGATACGTATCTATATATATGTTAGAATAAGTAGGTTTGCACATTTGCTTCAATACTTCCTAATAAAAAAGGTCATTATAAATGACTAAAATTAATCGTATTGTAGTAGACTAGTATATTTTATGGTAATTATCCTTGACGCAACATTCTATTAACTATCGAAAGCCAAAAAACAGGCTGTCTTTAACATGTATGTACGTACAATCACTGGTATCGTAATCAACTAATAAATTGACATGATTTAAAATTAAGTTATCAACAGTCTGTTAGTTATTAATAACTAGGTAGGTACCTACTTCCTTATTCAAAGTAATGTAGGATATGAGATTGCATATGTTGGTAAGAAATTGAAAAATACACTCCTAAATCTCTCGTAGTCGTTAGATGATGGCGGAGGATTTCAAAACATATTTACATAAAATTATTTTGTTTCTGGAAAACATGATTTCGATAAGTAAAATTACCACACGAATGCTAATTTAAAAACGTTTAACCTGTACTTAAATGGATGTTTTATGGCGCAATAAATAGTAGGTACCTAATTTCAACTAGGTATCCGTTATAATTCAAACAAATTGCATAAATAATGTATCAGTTATTATTATGTTGATAGAAAATTATAAACATATAATTACCATCCACCAAAGTTAAGCCGTGAAACTATTTTCATTATAGGTAATTGAATTGTAATTATCCAAATTCGTTAGATATGTTACATTGTTAGGAACATTTTGGTAGTTATTTCTTTATAATATTGCCTATTGCCACATAATTATCTTTAACTATATTAGTCAGTAGTTGGAATTAAAATCTGGAGAGTCATCGTAAACGTAAAATCCAGTTTGAAACTAATAGTGTTTTAATGCTTCAAATTTAGAACATTCGTTTATCGAATGATAATTAACGAAAATAAAACATAAAGTAATAACATCAACTAATGAACAAAATTATATAAAATGATTCACAGTTAAACGAAACATCGTTTAAAATGAAATAATAAAATTGCGTGTCATATTAGTGTTAATTATCTTAACATGATGACAAAGTGTGGTTGTAAGTACTCTGGGAAGTGTTAAACATGCCTTATTTTGTCATCAGCACATTTATACGTTCGTTTCACACTTAGATATATACAATAACTAACAGATTAATGATAATAAATAAGAAAAACAAATGATACCAATGTTTATCTTTCTGGTATATCCATAATATTGTTATATTTCTGAGAAACGAGGAACAATTTTCAACTACGCAAATGTTGACTAAATAACGTCAAGAACTACCTACTTACAATTTGTATTTTATCCAGGTAATCCAACAGCGTTCACAATATATATTATAATTCATAAAATGGTTAGGTACTTACATAAATTATATAATTAAGCTAAGCAACATGTATCCTAAATGGCATACCTACCTACTGTAGGTGTCAATCTATAGAAAAAGGAAAATAATACTAACAGTGTTCTATAAAAATCGATAACATTATAACTTCTAAAATATGTAGGTGAGTAACTATATAATATTATAAAAAAATATGGATTTGGAATTGACCTTCCTGAAAAATTGACCACACCTGGAATTGACCGATGAATAAAATTCAATATAAGTATGTACTGCTGTCAATAGCTGTAAACTATTGACTCATTTCATATTGCATAGATCAATAGCAGTTTCCTCAATGTTATATTTAGGTTTATTGTTCACACTTTTGTAGCTGAACTAGGTACTTAGGTCGCTAATTAATTTTATTTGGCAATCCGAAGATGAGCCACGAGTTGCACGGGTAGACAACAATACCTAAAGTAAAGCGTAACACTTAGTTGGTACAAGCCGGTTTCCTGTCTAATTTAGCCAGCGTTCCGGGTAATTGTGATTATGTAGGTACCAACCATCTCATTGGGTAATGTGAAGATGACGGTCGGCACTTCGATAACTGTCTGTACCACACAGGAACCGGGCCGTCATTAACCAATTCAGAGACGAGACTTTGGACTCGTTCAGTTTGACGCATCTACAAATATTATCAAAACTGGTTCTATTTTAACGCTGCGTTTCTAAGAACCACACTATCGTTAATTAAGTGTATATGTATTATACATAACCACATTTCTTTATTGGTTCGATTCTGATTAATTCTTCTGGTTAATTTGAATGCCGATGAAATCACATGCGCGCCGCCACCGCCCTGCAGTAATTCTGGCCGTTACGCGCAGAGAAGCAGTTTTTGCCGGACTAAAGAAAGGATAGTGTATTGTATGTTGCCTTTTGATCTTTAAATACACACCAGGCTGACATCTAGTAATAAATTACACGATGATTTGAATAACTAATCCACAGCAGAATTTATTTTCGAAGAATCCAGTAAGAAAATAAATATTTTTAGGGTTCCGGAGACAAACAGCAAAAACAGAGCCTTTATAATTTCACCCTGTCCGTCTGACCGTATGCCACAGCCATTTCATTCGGAGACGATTTATAATATAGGGACCTACTTACCTACATATATATACATACCTATATGAATGGAAGGTAGGTGATTTCTTTGAACTGTTTTAAAGGTGCAGTGAAATTATGAAAAAAAAAAACATTAGGGGTTACCTCAGATACCTATAATATAACTGAGAGATAAAAGGAAAACCCAGTGCAGCCTGGTATTGAGATTTCAACATGATTTGCTTCTAACATCGTGAAAATATCAGTCCCATTTCTTCCTTTTGGTATGGGGTGAATAAATCTGAAAAAATATGTGTACCTACCAATATTAGAACATAAAACCCTTTTTCGTCGGAAATTGGTTTTAATAAAATAATAATGTACTTTATTATTAACGGCGGTCGCTGCTGCCGATCAACGGCAAGGTTCCCAGAAGGCTGGCAGCGTTTCCTCTTAGGATGGCCAAGCTAACGCGTACCTACCTAATATCTCGGAAATGGATAATTTTAGACCTGGTTTCTAATGACCCCTACTATCACGTCCTGTAAAGATCAGCAGGGTGATTGTGTAACTTTCTCGTAATGGGATTCCGATATTGATGGCTCTAATAATCGTCTTTTATTTTTTGGTATTGTCCATCTTTTTAGATTTCGATTGCTAATGCCATCGCTATCGGAATCAAGTTACACAATCACCCTGCAGGTCTACTTACCTGTAACCCTATATATTTGTCTTTATTTATTACGGAACCCAGTCTAGATGAACTTTCTTGATTAAAACATTCACTTTGCGTGGTCTGACACGCACGGCCGGTTTTTTACCTTTTTGGAGCATGATTTCTTCGAACTGTATGGCGATACAAGCATGAGTTACCGATGTGGGTACTTACTGAACAGTGGCGACTCATTTTCCTTTTCTCTTTTCAAATACATACATAAGTAGAAACAAAACAAAAAATCATTAAATTGTTAATTGTACCTGATACTACCTATAAACAGTTTTGCCATTGTTCGTCAAAGGCGCAGTGGGCAACCTGTCAGTAAAATCCCATTACCATGCAACTAGTACGATACGAGTGACACCAAAATATAAATTAGTTTCACTGTCCAGCAGATTTCTATAGTGGAGCGGTACAGCTAGGAAAACATACCTAGCCCATTACACCAAACTAAGATTATTATACGTTTTTACAAATTAAGCAATAGCAATAGCTCTTCTAGCTTCTGTCCGCGTTTCCGAGATCTAATGTTTTTTCCGTAATCGAAACACGAATTCAAAATTACGTCTTTTTCTAATTGCAGAATGTCGTGTGTTTTTAAAATGTGATTGGCGACTTAGAGATATGGCTATAGATTTATCTATGTATTAATTTTGCATTGAAAATAATAAAGAACTGTACATTGAAATCCTAATTAGTGTAGATGTGTCTTATCTAAATATAAGAAGGACAGCGAATTGTGACTGGTGGCAGCATAAAATTACTACCTATAATCAAATAAACGGACTTCCATCCCTTAAATCACTAATTGGTTAATAACAAATACCCATGTATAAGATGGTAAATTACCTATACCTAATTTTAATGTAAATATAACCTACCATGAATTTACAAACGACACATTAATATGCTATACGCGTGACTGACGTGTGCATTCATAATCCATAAGATTTTTATTCTAAATACCAGTTATGTAAATTAATGCCTCCTACATACAAATAATGCTGCTGTATCTATACTGTCAATAAATCAGAGCAAACTACGAACGATCTATAATTCTACATAATCACTGAATCGTATTAGGATGGCTCTGAGTTCCTATAAATCGAAATATAAGTAGTTTTATCCTCATCGCTGCCGCTGTGGTGATTTCGTCGGCGAGCTTGGCCACCATGGGCTGTCGTGCTCTCTAAACGCCGGCCGAATCTCACGTCAGTCGGCTCTTAATGATATTATCCGTACAGGATCTTGTTATCGCCAATGTGCTTTCTGTACTGGAACCAGTCAGTATTATGCGTGGCGATGGCAAGATGCCGGATGGTGTGTCTTTGATCCCATGGAGTGTCGGTAAGTCGTTGGTGTGGGATGCCACATGTGTTGATATGGAGGTAGCTGACACCTCAGATTACGCGAATGACTCCGTCCCTTACTAAACTGACGGAGACAAGCGAGACAGGAGAGGCGCAATTTTAGTAAAAAATATCGTTTTATGTTATTTAAAAAAAACTAAATCTTTTTTTTTAATAAACAGAACATTTCCCTTTCTATTGGATTTCAGAATGTAGGTAGGTATGTCAATATTTTCAAGTTATTTGGATGGCCCAAATAAGAGAAAAAATCATTATTAGTTTTAAAAAGGGGGATTCTTGATTTTTTCTGACGTTACTAATAAAAATTTCCAAATTTTTATGACGAGAAAAACTCAATCTAGGATCTTAATTTTTCGGATATCGTCGCCTAGGCTACTTTATCCCTCGGGAACGCGGGTGAAACCGCGTGCCTGAATGATAATACAGTGATAATTTAATAATTAGGATTAACGAGATTTCGCTTTTTTTAGACCAAAAAAAAAACAGTAGAACGGGAACAAATATATCATCGGCCAAGTACATGTATGGCCACGCATTGCATATCAGATAGGGTTCCGTAGTAGGTATATCTTTAATTAAAAACCTACAAAGTAAGCTACCTACTCAGAAGCTAACTCTCCCAGACATCATTTAACGATCTCTGACAGGCAGTGGTCTAAGGTCCAGTGGGCTGCGGTGCCGTGTTGCTTTAAGGGTCCAGTTGTATCGTCTGACATTGACATACGCGTAATAGTTATAAACAATTTAACTATTATAACTGTTTTTTGTCAGGTGAGTTGCTTTGGATTTTTTTTAAAAACGAATGTCAAAATGAACGAATGGTTTTACTATTAGGCTATTAGGTTCGATGCAACCGGACCTAAGTAGGAACATTATATTGGGCATACCGAAAGACTTCCGGCGGGTATTGCGCGGCGTGAATGGCCTGCGTGCGCCCGTTCGATGCAAAAGACGCGACGCTGCTGCCTCGGCTGGCTGCTGAGTCAGACGACGACTGTCGGGAGGTGTGGTGTGCACCGTGTGCATGACACAAAGGCCTAGAATCTGTGCGAGTAGGAAGTACTAATCAAGACGACAACGATGCGACTTGTTAAACCATTACGTTATGCACACGTCGGTGTTTAAAGCTTAGTCAACATAATGAGATGGCACTCGAATTGAAACCCAGTCATAAATTCAATTGGTCAATTATGCCCCTTCAACACTTTGAGAGTGTCCTCCTTGTAGGGTACAAGAAGGGTTAGGGTTCAACAAAGCAGGAATGCATCAGAGGCCCTATACTCTTATCTCACTATGATTCTGATGTCATCGGTCTTTTGAATATCTTTTAAATCCATACAACGGCTCTATATAAAATAACTACCAATAAAATTTATATTTTGAATCGTAGCTTAGGTACTATTTAACCCTCTAAGCCAAACAACTATGTTGTTTGTATATGAATCCGTACAAATTAAAAAAAAATAGTCAATAAATTAATTTACAGTTAAAATATTGCTGTAAGATATGAAAGTAAGTCTAATTGAGTATTTAATAGATTACCTACGTACTAAAAAAGGTATTTCACTTTATCACTGTTCCAGAGTGAGACATTTACCTACGCGAAACTTCAAACTGTTGAGGCTCCTGAAATTTTGTAGGGTTATTGATATATACCCATCCAAAATCAGCCTATTTAAGTCGCCTAATTGAATGTTAATTGTAGCTAGAAATCGCCGGCGCTCGTTCAGCAAAGGTACTTACTTACTTGCAGGTAATGTACTAATGTACTATGTAATGTAGTAGTAGGTACCTACCAATTGCTTTACTAACTTACCGCTGCCATCACATCTCTATAAATTTGTCATTCGGGACAATTCGGAGCCACTTCATTGCAGTCCTGATTGAGAAGTTTGCTAAAACGTTTGGCTCATAGCATTATAATGCAATTCAAACTACCATTTAGGCTTTCCAATCAGAATGGCAGCTGAGTGATTAAAAATATGTCCCACTTATTTAAATGATATATTAATAGGTATTTTACTTCATGCTGAACATACTATCGACAAGCCAGTTGGCGCAGTTGGTTAAGACACCACCTATCACGCCGCTGGTCATGGGTTCGATTCCCATCCAGGACAAACATTTATGTGCATGAACATGTATGTTTGTCCTGAGTCTGGGTGTAATTATCTATATAAGTATGTATTTACAAAAAAAAAGTAGTATATGTAGTATATCAGTTATCTGGTTTCCATAGTACAAGCTCTGCTTAGTTTGGGATCAGATAACCGTGTGTGAAGAATGTCCGGGGATATTTATATTTATTATTATTTACTATCAGGGGAAGAGAAGGTAGGTCGGTAGTTGTTTCTCTACGCCATGTGTAACGCCCCAATGTGGATTGGTATTCTAACATAGATATCAGAATAAATAAAATTACATTACAGTCACAATTTATCGTACAACTTGAAATATTCACATTTAATTATTTACATCGTAATCGTACTGTTAATAACTATAGTGGCAAAAATAACTCTGGTCGGGTGGAAAATTTTGACGAAGGGGAACATGCTCAGCTCATTTATTACATCGGTCCTTTTTTTATAGAGTTCACGGTTTAGTGGCTAATATTACTTATTACTCGAACATATATCCAACCAAACACAACAATTTAGAGAGGGCCCCCGGGTTAGATAGGGGGGTGCCGTGGAAATATAAATAAATACCGCTTCCCAGGGCGCTCGTAGAGCTAAGACCGGCGCTGCTGAAACATCACTTTAAATAATATATAGGTATGTATATCTACATATATACAGATACATCTATGATGATTCCAATGATTTTTTTGGTACAATAGTCAATCATTTTATACAACTCTATTTAAATTTCATGGATCTGCTTTTAAATAGATAAATTAATTCCTTTCAGCAATATTCCATGCAGCCTTTATATAATTCCGGAACCGAATTTTTAACAATGTAACATTGTTCTAAAATAAATCCATGTTTTTCTTTTTTTTGTATGGAAATATTTTCGTTTATTCAATGTATTATTCCAAAGTATAATCTATCTATAATGAAATATTAAATTAAAATTTTCTTATATTTCTCTATTCTCAGTAATATTTTCTGACCAAGTTATTGTAAACAATAAAATTTTAATTAGCTTTTATGTATTTCAACCAAGCATTTCAAACTCTGAGTTTTATTTATATTCATTCTAGAAAGCGTGTGTTAGTTAGTTTTAAACTAAGCATTATCTACTCGTTAGTCAGTATCTGTCAGTATTTCATGTACTAGATAGTTATAACATTATTAAGTCAAATTGCTCAGTCACGACATAATTTTATTTGCAAAATACGGTTAGTCTAATAAGTGTCTGCAATCACTGATATCGCTCGCTACTGAATTGCGTGAATTAACAAGATTAAAATTTCATAATTCAATCAAATAAAAAATATATATCATTATTTTTCTATGAGAATTTGAAATCAAATCTGTATGTACAGTTCCAAACAAGGAACCCTGGAGACGTAGCTGTCGTTTTAACTGGGGTCAAATCAAATCGCTAAAATACGATGGGTTGTGACAGATTTTTGACCAACGAGTCTCCTGTCACGTCACGACGATAAAGGAATAATAAAAAATAAAAGATTATTATTATTAAATATGCAAATTGGACATTCTTGATAAAACGGCTCATCAGAAAGATATGTATAATATTATATCAACCTTACATCACAATTACAAACAAGGAAATAGATTTTTTCACAATTCGTATCAGTTAAATTTATGATATTAAAGTAGGTACTTAATAAATAAATTCATGATCGCGAAGATTTTCAACTAGAAGGTGGTAGGCAGCCAGGCGGGTACTACAAAGTACTTACCCTACCACCGTGCTATGGTTTCGTCACGATGTTTACCTTCACCGAAAGCTCAAGCTCATTGTAGGATTCGACCCCGCGACCTTTGTCTCGGCATTCGATATTACTACCACTGATCTAGGTACCATCGCCAGTCGCCTAATAAATCAAAAAATCAAAATCATCAAAATCAAAACTCATTTATTCAGTTTAGGCCCTAATAAGGCACTTATGAATAATATAAAACCCTAACGCCGCTATACTGGGCCTTAGTGATGTAACATTTGCCTTCTTGAATCAATCAGCCAGTTTAATGTATTATTTGCCCAGACTGGAGACTATCTTATATATATTATATATATATAATCAGAATCTCGGAAACGGCTCCAACGATTTTCATGAAATTTAGTATGCAGAGGGTTTCGGGGGAGATAAATCGATCTACCTAGGTTTTTAGAAAAAAAAACATTAAAAAAAACGAGCATAGCTGGGTTAACCAGGTACCTACTTAAAATTATAGGCTCACATGTAAAACATATGGGTTGGTAGAGATATGATTAATATCAATATTGTTTATCTACTCCACTCGGTGGCGGAGACGGTATTGAGGTGCGATGGATCAAAGTCACAGTCATAATATAAATTCAATTAGCTTTAAATTTTACGAGGGTATGAGTGTATATTCTGGTCGCGATAGCCGTTCATTCATTGACTGTTTTTACTGTTACCTACTAGAACATGCACCTGAGTAGGTTAGGTACCTACTTACTTAGATTATGAGTAGGTATGTGACTAAGTACCTTTATACCTTTAATTACAGTTGAATTTAAATCGTAATATTTATAAGCTTTAGCCGATACTATGCAATATGTGATAAAAAAATGGAAGAAGAATCCTATTGTAAAATATGGTTTGTAGGCTTAACAAGTGAACTTTCCTTAATTCCGCCTACGCCTGTAAGTATTTATAGCTAGAGGTTTCACAAAGAACAGGTACTGATTGTACCTTCCAACATGTAGCCTTCCATGCAAACAAGTTCACACAGTGCTTACATAAGTAAACTTGAATCCAATCAGGGGTAAATACCACGTCGCGGTTAATGCGTATCGAGACCATAGTTCAAGTTCAATCAAACTAACCTGTTTTAAAAAGTTTTACATAAGTAGGTGCCTTCTTACATAAATAAATTAAAACGTAAAAAATATTTTATCTATCAGAGTGCATTAAACTAATTTCAATTTGGTTTAGGTACATACCCAATTACATAAAATTACTACCTACCTACTTATGTTATTTTACATACCTTTTATCATGTTTATATTTCAATAATCTCCAATTTTCATTGAATTTTATTAATAATCGTGTGGAATAATGGTTAATATACCTTCTTACTTCACATGTCGGTTAAATTTCTGACCTTATGTTATGTTGGATTGTGTGTATGCGCAATGTGCGCGTGCGCAGTGCCAGTCGCTATTACAAGTTGATGTGCACGACCTGTAGGTACCTACTACCGATGTAAAATTTTATTGTAAATACCTACTCATTATCGACCTATTATTGTAATGCTATTTCACACCTAAGTACAGTTTATTCACTAATATCTGAAAAATAAAAACTGTGATTAATTTTATTGTAGGCAAGTAAGCATCTATACCCTTCGATGCTTATACCTTTATTGTAAATATTTTCTGATAAAAACATATATCCTAAGTACACTATGGACACACCGAACGGATGATCGAATGGACATACTTTCTACTTTTAGCAATTTTTATATTATATAGATTTAGTTCAGTAGGTACCTAAGTAAAGTCTGAAGTTCTCACGTGTTCAGATATTTGCATCTGGTAGTCAAGATCTTATGTTGCTGAGCTGATGATGGAAGGTACAACTTAACGGTTAGGAGTTAGGGGATAATTCTTTAAATATTATAGGACCGTTTAGACCTTTAATTGTATATTTTATTGTTATGATGGAAGGTACAACGCTAATATGCTTATATTAGGTCAGTGATAAAAAAGATCAAGCTACACATTTTTGTTGCAATATAGCTCCTATTAGGACCGCATAAGGTGCCGCAGTGTCATGGAATATTAACGACACTTTCGCTGACTTCAGTCAGATTAGAGTTCCTACATATTTAATGCTATTTAGCTATGACGTAGGCATCCACAAAGATTTTTTTTTTTATTTTTTTTTTTAATTGTCAGCCCGATCCGTCTAGTTATTTTTCACACCATAGACAATAACAATAAGATTATCACCACAAGACATAGATTATACTAAGTAACTAAAATAGAAAGTGTATTATGATGATATGACAGGTAAGTACCTATTACCTACATTCTGAGATGTCCTCTCCCACCTCTCCACATACAGCCATCTTTTCCATATAGCATACCTATAGGTAATAACCTACCATTGACACTAGCACACATATATCTTATTGATACACACACAGGGTTACATTCGATGTAGGTATATCCTATTCCATAGTATGGTCAGGTCCTTATCACAGATAGAATCGATTCATGAAGAGTTTGCATATAGGTTATGTATCTCTTTTGGATTATTCATGTCTTTTCACCGTCCAGTTAAATAGAACTCACTATAGGTACCAATAACTTAGTAAACCCATATTTAAAGCGAGACGTAAAAAGTACCTAATAACTCTTATCGAATGCAACGCACTGGCATAACAGGCAAGTACCCCTAGATTCTTGTGTGTGCACCCAGACCGGTTCAGGTCTCGCCTCCCCGCTATGGTCGTTTTATCAAAAATAATAGACATAACAAGTTTCAGATGAGACCAGTAACACTGCTGGTTCACCTAAGGTTAAAATGATCATACTGGAGTAAATCCATTAAAAATGTGTACAATTAAGGTCAGAAGACGCTTGTCAGGCGAGAGACAGTCACGTAAAGGATTTATCACGAATCTCGTAATAATAGATAATTAGATAGATTGTGTAAAACGACATACACACAAAACGGGCCAAAAATAAGGACAAGGCGAAGCGACGACGACCGAGCAAACGGTCGACATAATAGCCCTCGAGTCGTGGCTCTCACTCTATTGAAATATCGTATAGCCACTTGCTGCAAGACTGTTAGATAACTACCTACTTTATGCAAATATGTATTCCGACAACATTCGTGGAAAGTACCTAATCGGTAAACAAAATTAATCAGTGAAGACATCGACATCGTTTGATTATAGTCTATTATATATAACAAGACCATCGTTACTGCTAGAAAAGTATAGTCAGCAAAAATAAATAAAATTAATAAATAAGCCTGTAGACTATAATTATTCTGACTATACTAGTATTATACAGAGGTAAAGTTTTTTTGTAAGTCTATCTACCATTCTACTTAGGAAATAATATCCGAAACTACCGTTTCAATCCAGAAGATTATTTCACAAATAAAAAGCTACTACCTATTTCTTGAGTTTAGTTAGTTTGAATATTTGCGTTAAACTAGGTATTATCTTATATTTTTTAATCATCATTGCTTTAGACAAGAACAGGATGTGACAAATAACAGGAAGGTAATCAAAGATTCATTTATTCATTATTGGTGTAATAGTATAAATAAGGTAAATCGCCTTCGAGTGGATCAGGATGTCTTTATAGTTCATCTTGCAATGTTTATACAATGTCATAAGATTATAAAATTCAATATCCTTAAGACAGCACAGAACAGTTACCTACTCAAGAAATACTACAATTGAATAAATACCTTTCAACATGTTGAAAATTTAAGGTAGGTTGTTTGTTACATCCAAATTGATACCCAAGAACATAAACTAACATTATTTCGACTTATTTTATGTTTTGGTTTGAATAAAGTGTTGCTCCTTTATGTTATTTTTTTATTATTGAACAGAACGCTAGTCCAGCTTGCACTAGGATAGTTTTTCAAGTCTTGGAGTTGAGTGAACAGAACAAAAAAAAAATTGTTATAGTTTAGTTCATCATGTTTCAATTGTATTGAATATTACATAAATTATTATAAAAGCGTTAGTGTGGGATACCCTGCACAAGTTGCGTCCCAGAGCACCTACAATCTACTTCATGTATCGCGGGTGCAGCTGCTGTAGCTGCGGAAAACCAGAAGCGGCGAAAATATGTAGATCTCAGTGAGAATCACATATTTCTACCGTTTGGGGTAGAGCCTATGTGACCATGGCGGTCGGATGCTCGTACTCTTTTAAGGAGCTGTCGACGCGTCTCATTGACCGCACAGGTGATCAAAAGGCTGGCTGCTACCTCGTACAAAGGATAAGCCTTGCTATCCAACGAGGCAATGTGGTCAGCCTTCTCGGCAATCTATCAGTGAGCTGCAAATTGAACCAATTTTTTTACTTATAAAATTATAGGTATGTAGGTAAGTTTGTAATTTTATTTTCTATTAATTGTAAATACCTAATTAGATTTAAGTTTAGATTTAATAAATTCAGTGAAATGTTTAAAAAATATACATTAAAGATTATAATTTAAAAAAATCCCCGACACACTTGTCAAAAGTGGTGATGATCTTCAAACGGCTGAGCGGATATCTTAAAACATAGCTACACTCTCGAAATAAAAAATCAAAATCAGGAGCTATTATGCCACAGACAAACTCATTGATACACACTTCAAGCTTATAACACCCCTCTTCGTGGGGGTTTAAAAATTTAAGTAAACTACTTGAATTTCGAAAACAAAATTTCCTATCACATGTAATTTAAACTTAAATTTAAAATTATTGACAAAACAGCATAGGATGTAAGTGAAATGAATCCTATAAGTACCAAAAAATAAATAAATAAAAATCAAGCATAAATCCATGGCATCCCACCTGGATCCAGCCACCCGCTGGAGTTTAAGCTTTGAGTAGACTCGGTTGTATGAACAAATCGTCAAGGCTATTTAGCCGGGGCTAAAATGAGTTTCTGAAATCTGAAAAAAATTACAGCATAAGAGTTACAAAAATAACTATCTCAATCATATTTTCAAACATTAAGTAGATACCTAGTTTGAATATGCCTAATCAATACAACTTTGCAGTCGAAATTTCTCATTTTGAATTAAAAGTACCTACTACGGAACCCTATAACCCATTTGCATGCAAGGGTTTAACCCTGTAAATACCTACGTATAAAAAGAAATCTAACAAATAAAATAACACCATTGCACCCGCACCCATTTCCAAGAACCTTTAGAAAGACGTTCAATTCAATTTGAGACATCAAAACAAGTTTATTAACTTTCCAATAAACAGATGTTTTAAAAAAAATTTGAATGTGCAGTAACTGGTTGTAAGGTAACGGTAATAAATTTAATTTTACATAAATAGATACCTTACCTTAGTACATATCTAGCACGAGTATAGCAGTCAAAGCTAAAAAAACTCGCGAGGCCAGTCGATTCATGACATCAAAAACCCAGTGTAAAGTTTAGCACTGTTTATTTTTTGTCTACGTACCTAAGTACCAGCTGTGTAACTAGGTAAACACCTCAAACAATAAATGGAAGTAATTAAATACTTAAATAACAAATATTTGTGACTATTCAAAGGTTATTATTACTACATGAAATTGTATTGAAAACGTACCTTATTCACTGGAAAAACGGGGAAGACAGACAACGTAGGTACCTAGATTGTATAAAACATATTTATTCAGTTTTAGTTATGAGTTTCGGTTTGCGAACGTAATAGAAGCTGGTATTTGTTTTCAAATTTTCTTTTATTACAAAATCTTACAGAAATAGACAAAAGTAAAAATAAAGAACATCAATTTAGGTACTTTAAATATTAATATAAAAGCAAAACGTGACTAACCACAACAGCCTACACGTTCAATTCAATAGTGAAGTTAACAAGATAGTTAGGTACTTACTAATTAATTTCAAAGAGATCATTTGTCTGGTCAAATGAAATTAAAAAAAACTGCTTGCGCCGTCACCTCCATATATAATGATAGCTAACAGTAAAGTGGACAGCATAACGCGCACATTTTATACATGCCTCGTCTTTAGTAATGAGATCGTGTACATCACGACGATGTATCATATTTTTCTCGGCATGTAATGTAACCGGTCGCGATCTTTTTCGATGAATATTTTATAACCATAGTCCAGCCAGTTACAAGATTCCTGTCATGTGCGTGTGCGCTCACGATCACGCAAACGGGCGAGTGCAAACAAATAGGTTCACTTATAACAATCATATCATACGAAGTATCATAAAATTTCGATCGATTACTCGTATAGTTTTATCCTCGTTATATTCCAAAAATACCTGCACTAGGGCTGGACTTCCACTCCTGGATAGCAAGCGCGCGCTATTGTGCTCTGCATCCTGCCGTAGTTCTAGTACCAACAACCTGCACGCTTCCAGGGCACTGACGATTTTCTAATGGTCAGATAACGAGTTATCTAGCTGTTTTGTATTTGAAATTAGAATAGTTTTTAAATAAACTTAACAAAGGATTAGCTTACTAGAGGCACAAAGTACTAGAGGTTGAAAAATCGACCAAGCAGCTCTGGATAACTTCGATTGACTATCAGTTGGAAAAATAATAAAATTTTAACAAAACAAAACATTACATATGAACTTTTACCTACTGTTTTTTTATTTAAACACAATACAATAGCATTATTAGGTATTCTGTGACAATAGTGTACAATAAAGTTTATCCAAATGCTTGGTATTCAACTGAAGTAGGAAGCGCACTTATACTTTAGGTAAATACGTAAGTATAAGTAATTTATTTTGAGGTAATCTGAGATGCGTATCTTCCATTAAAAGTCAAATTTGATGATATCATACGAATACGATTGTCGTCTGTGTATACCTATAATATGTAGTTAGACACTAAGTAGAAGTACCTTCTTAGCAATATTTAATCTAATAATTTTGAGCCAGTTCCCTTCTAGGCGTTGTGTGCTCACCACCATCGGCCATATCATCACTGACCTTGGTGAGATTGTCTAAACACAAAATAAGCTTATACGTCTACAATAAATAAAAAATCTGTAGGCCTATTGGGTTATTTTGCACGGTGCACGGTCGTTGCATCAAAGGAAACACACTAAAGGACCTACCTACTGTATTTATACTGTTTAATTAGCTCAGTGTTAGTGACGTCGGATGCCGCAACGAAGGTCGTGGGTTCGAATCCTACAGTGAGTTTGAACTTTCGGTGAAGGAAAACATCGTGAGGAACTCATAGCGCGGTGGTAGGGTACTTTGTAGTACCCGTCAAACTGACTACCATCCTCACGTTGACAATCTGTCACCGGTGGGTTCCGGCAATTGCACAACAATTACAATTAAAACCTAGTATTTTTTAAGCCTAGACATATTGCAGCAAGCAATTAGGTTCTTTATCTACTACATACCAAAACTAGATCACAACCTTCAAATACGTACCCACCTGCATTATTTGAGCTTCTTACTCTTTATACAATAAGGTTGCAATTATTACATGCAGTATGTATTTTCCTGAGGTCGATAATCAAGGAAATATGAAAACAATTAACATTCCAAGTAAAATGTGGATACAAATGCAGGTGTATAATAAACAATCCTTTTTTTTATTGCAGAAAATGGCTAGAAGAAATTGTAAATGCCGACCGATGTGGTCGAAAACCATCATTACTACGTGCCATGACGAAGGCGTTTTGGATGAGCTATGCACCTTCCGGCATTATGTTCCTTATTCAAGCTCTATTGCTCAAGTAAGTACTAATTCACGAAAAACGTGTCAGTAATGCTAGGTCATTCCTAAATTAGGAATGACTTGGCATTCTATACTGATAACCACAGATTATAAGTATGTACAAGTAGGAATGTAGGCATACGCGCTGAGACATAATTTGTGATCCCTATTCTTAGTGCTAACATAATGTAAATTTACTAGGTATTTCAAGTTTATAGCAAGTTTATATATATCAAAACCATGCAAATAAAAATACTTGCAATGAGATCATTTAATAAAGACAGCTTGGAATTTAAATTTAAATTTTGCAGTAGTCAATAAGGGTTTAAAATTTTTACCAGACCGTTTCAACCAGTCGTTTTGAGTATGTTGCTGGCTTATTGGGAGCCAGGATCAGACATGTCTTACGAACAAGCGGTGTACTGTGCCACGGCTGTCATCGCCATGTCGCTGATCATTGCCTTCCTGAACCACCACGGCACATTCTCCACTCAACAATTCGGCATGAAAGTAAGGATCGCTGCGTGTTCACTTATCTATAGAAAGGTGAGTCTTGTTCAAATTAACAACCTAAAGATTAAAATTAAATGAAATCTTTTTTCGTTGAATGAATTGTTTATTACCTTTAAATTTTCCATAATTTGCTACGTTATAGTAAAAAAAAATACTCCTCCTAATGCTAATCTAATCTCTACTATGCCATTCAGAGAGAAAGTACTTAGGAAACGTACCCATAGGTACTACGTGATCCGTTCTGGGGCGGGGTGGGGAGGGTCTTTAAAATTACCAGGTAATTTAGTGGGTTTAGGTTTTCGTCACGTAGTCAATATCCTCTAGAAAAATCTTACGCTTCTTCGAGCTTTATTAAAATATGGCGCGCAGCGTTTAGCGCTTTTTAAACACATCACAGGTGGCAGCACTGACGCTCATATATACATAAATAATCTGTGCTCATATACTGGGATGTCAGCTGATTAAAAACGGACAGTTTACTGTGCAGTGAAGCAAGTCAATGAGAGTTCGTACCGGTACAATAGAAGACAATCGTGAGCCAAAATACTTTTTTTAACTTTCTGTTTGCAAAAATGATTTAAAACCGAATAACTACTTGAAAACTCGACGGGAAGGGGGGGCCTTAGCAAATACTTATTACGGGTGGTCACCGAGGGGGGGGGGGGGGAAGTAGGGGTTTTTTTTTTTAAATTGGTCACGTAGTATGAGTACATTCCCTTACCTACTCTCCGAGTTGCTTAGTCGTGAGACGCACAAAACGCAGGGCTAGTAACTTGAAGTAATGCAAAACGTTTCCTTATTTCACCTAAGCAAGGAAGGGTCCAAAATTCAATCTCTTAATAGGTAAAATAGGAGATTCCATGTGAGACTGCGTGGCGGAAAGCAAGTCTACTTATAAATTATTTATAGAACACTTTCTTTACTTTAGGCTTCAATAAAATTTTCAATTAATATTTCGGGCAGGTAATGCGCATGAGCTCTGGCGCCCTCGCGCAGACGACGGCTGGTCAGGTTGTAAATCTGCTCTCCAACGACGTGAACCGATTCGACTACGCGTTCATCTACACGCACTACATCTGGCTGTTGCCGCTGCAAGTGGTGCTCGTCTGCTATCTCATCTACATTAAAATTGGTTATGCAGCCATCATCGGTGTTGTAGGCATCGTGCTACAAACAATACCCGTTCAATGTATGTTTAATACCCCTCACATATCTTTGTCAATGAAAAGTCCGATGAAAGTGAAAGATAAAATTAAAACAACTTACTATTATGTAAACATTCCTGCATAACTTGGGTAATCAATAGACTTTTTATACCTATACTTTACATTTCTTTTCTTTATTGTTATTATAATGAATTTATTAGACAATCAGTTTAATGTTCAGAAAAATTAAGGAAAATTCTTGGAATAATTACGTCATGACTAAATCTACAATTTACTATTTAAGTTTGTGATAGAAACTACTAAATCTGATATTGTTGCAGCTTACATGAGTAAATTGTCTGCAAGGTTACGAATGAAGACTGCGTGCAAAACTGACGAACGTGTGCGAATTATGGATGAAATTATAAATGGCATGCAGGTATGTTGATCTATTTACTAATATCATTTACATTAACTAACACTTACACGTAACATTAGACACCTAACTATCATTACATTTACACCCTATTTGATCAAATTTATGCTCAATTGATTACCTCAGACCTAATTTGATTAAGTTGTAGGTACCTATTACTGTAGGTACCTACTTGAATTTTGTTGTAGTTTTAGTTTTATTCTGTGAATTTTTACTTTGATATAACATATTATAGGTAAGCCTAACTATTATTTTAGTTTAGTGCTCTTTAGTAATAGTAGTAATGTATTGGAAAACTATCATATTATGGACATTATGTACCACACCAGCCGTTCCGACTACCTCCATGTGGTATAATTATTATAGTTGTTGCTATGCGAAATCAATCGTGAGGGTGATATCAATGCCTTATCTAGGAATTTTTTTTAAACGTCTACAGCAACCCCTGGCAATTATAAATGCAAAGATTTTTAATATTTTGGTATTCTTGAAGGAATGATGGGTTAATTTTCATACAAACCTTGCAGGGCTGAAAACATTCACTTTTGATTCAATTCACAGAATGTAACTTTTTAAATTCGCCGGAATATGACTAGGTTGTTAGTCTTGGATGATTCTTCCAAACTAACATACAGTTTTTTATGCCGCCAGTATTCTGGGAACGATGCCTTGACACTAGTTGACACCGACTTCATTTAGTCTTTTTATTTAAGTAGTTTTTACTTTAGTTTTAATTAATTTATCAAAAATATTAATAACTTAAATGTTTTATTTGATATTCAAATTTCACATCATACTACTTTTCGTATGCACTGGCTCGTGGTAATGTCCTATTAAAACAAAATCTTTTAACCATAGATTTAGAATCAACAACTAACATAACTTAGGCTATCTGCGTGCCAAATTTCATCGTGATCGGTTCAGCGATTCTTAGGCGTGGAAAGGTAACAGACACAGTTGCTTTCTCATTTATAAGTAGGTAACTATGAAAGTATGGATTTGATAAAGTATTATCTCCAAATAAATTTAAATTTCTCTACTTATTTGTCCCCTTCTTAAGTTAATTTGTATATTTTATTCTTTGCAGGTGATTAAAATGTATGCTTGGGAAAAACCATTTGAGCAAGTTGTTGCCATGGCTCGGAAGAATGAGATCAAGTGCATCACATCTGCATCATACCTCCGAGGTGTCTATCTCAGCTTCATGGTGTTTACCGAGAGATTGACACTCTACATCACGTTGTTATCTTATTCTTTATTCGGCTTTCACGTCACCGCGGATATTGTAAGTACAGAAAACAATCACTAGGTATACCTATTTAAAAACACAGTGAACAATGTTTTAAACAGAATGACACCAAACATATCTGCGAGGTCGAGATTATTGTCAGACTGGAAAAAACTGTATTGTATTCAATTATATTCTGGCATCCCTACTACGTTTTTGTATTCCCATTCTGGAGCTAATAAAATTAACTAGCTAGGTATTGATCTGCCATTGCCCTTGACGCTAATGATATTATTTTTGAACAACAACTATACGTGTACGAATTTCAGGTATTTCCATTGGCGCAATTCTACAACACACTACAAGGCACTCTCTCAATAATCATGTCGAATGCCGTATCATTTTTGGCAGAGGCGCTGATTTCTGTCCAACGCCTCGAAGCGTTCATGTTGTTCGGTACGTGAGACCCTCGGGTCTCGAAATTGCACTCAAGTGCTCGCCACAATGCATGCAACACGAACCTATCTTCCACTATCTCTCTACGAGTCTCATAAATGAACTGAGACTCGATTCTGTAATTAACATAACAATATATCTTAGTAACACGTTAAATGCTTTATATTTTAACTGAGCTCTTTAATAATGGCAATATTCTTCGCTACACGCAGCTTTCAGGTTGGCTAAAGTAACTTCCTACCCCAAATAGCACATTAGTGAAAATTGCAGCTAATCCTATAACTTACAGCTTCTAAATTGGTGGAAAACGCAGCTTTTTGTTGCACTCATTAAGTGGAAAATATGAGTGCAACCTATAACAGCTTTAGGTTCCATATTTTTTAATGATACTTAGAGTTACACAGCCTAGGATTTTGGTACCTTTTAAAACTTGAAAACGCTATAAGAGTATAGTTTTTCACTAGGAGTAGTAAGCGTGATCTAATGATAACCTTTGTATATCTAACAGGCGCAAAAGAGAAGCAAGTATCACTGTTCTACAACCCATTATTTAAGCAAGCAATATCCACTTTTAGACCACTCTAGCATGTATTTACAAAAACGAGTGTCATATGACACTACAAGTAATAAACAAGATCCAATTACTAACTTTATTAAACCCAAGGATGTAAAAGGGGTATTTTAGGAAGTAAAATATTTCTTTGGCATAGCTTTGAATTTAGGAAAATTAATTATAGGGGAGAGTTGGGGATATTACGGACAGTTAAGGAAACCCTTCAATAAAACATTAAGTATTAGGTTATAAACTTTTATATTTTGGTTCATATTTATAAAATTAACATATAAAACGATTATTATATAATTAACAATTATATTACTTCTCAATAAAAAAAAAACAAAAGCCATGCTATCCGCATTTACTCGACGCCTACCGGGTAAATAAAAAAACCTCAATTATTTTAAAACTATGTAATTAGCTAATTATGAGATAGGTATGTTACAGTAATAAAAAAAACGAGTGGAACATGAACACAAATACTAAAAATTATATTCTCTTTATGAAATGTTTTATTTTAAATACTATGATTTTTCTATATAATCCAGTAATTCGAACATTCCAATAATCCGGCATCCTCTGGATGTTAATAGTGCCAGATTAGTTAGATTGTACTGTACATACATTAATGTTTATCTAATATAGTTTTTACTTACAAATTATCTTTGCATATAAATGTCATAAAAAATATAGGTAAACCTTGAAGCGGCCTTCCATCTTGAAGACCTGCCGGACACTAAAGATGATATAATGAATCACGAGAGTACTAATACCCTCTGTCCGTAATCAGCCCACCCTCCCCTACTAAAAAGCTTTGGTGAGTCGAGTAAACCATGTGTTTATGAGTTACAATAGTAATTTTTATCACTTTGACCTGCAAAAAGGTAGCATACAGGTAGAAATTGGAACCAATAAGTATATTTCTGTCGTAATTTTTTCACCGTGGCATGCTATGGCGTTTGATAAAGCCGACTATTTATTTCTATGATTGTGTATTTTAATGCACTATTTAGCGAACGACAAAATAAAATTTTAATTCAACCAGTAAAATTACCTAACCACTTAATTTTAGATGCACAATGCTACAATTCGAAATAAAAAATACTTACATTAAAAACTTAATGGCAACTTCGACAAACATTTTGATAAATGCACTGTTACAATCGCAAGTCCCTTCGCATCAAAATATTTTTATTCATACCACAGTACGACCCAAACTGGATGAATGATTGACATTAACCACGCATTTCATTCACTCAACAATTCACTGTTCGGGTGTCTAAGAAGAAAAACTGCTACATATCTGCACCTTGAGACACAATCGGATTTGCTCCAGACCTATTCCCACTTAGTTTAGTCTCATAGCGGTTGCTTTACGGTTCTAGAGCAGGATATAGACCTTGCCTTTAGCTACCACGAGTTACAATTAAATACGCTCCAAAGCCTATTTGCAAACAGTTTGTGCTAGTTGGGACTTCTTTCATTGACTAAAATGTAGGTAGCACCACTTCTAAATAAATGTTCGAATGATTGTCGGTTTTTCAGTTGTTTATTGCTACATAATTAGTATGTACTTACCTACGTGTTAAAATTATATTTATTTTCCCGCTTTTATATACTGGCTCAAAAAGTGGTAGACAAATAAAATTACCTCGGCACATATGATTTTCACAGGTGTTCCCGGTGGCTCAAATGTTCAACATTCTACAATCGACACTTGCTATCACTTTACCAGCGACTCTTTCATACACTATGGAGTCCGTAGTCACTATTCGCCGTATTGAGGCTTTATTGCTTTCGGGTACGATTTTAATAACAACGATAATAATTTGAGTGTAAAACGTTCTAAAATGTAGTAGAGTACGACTTGGTTAGTTGATTCTTCATTTCTGTGTTAACAAATATTCTGTGAACCTTGGTGCTACAAACATTAAGCCTATACTAACTTGTGTGTGATACCTACTCATTAACTAACATTAAAGGTGGAGGTGTTTCATAAACTATTTACAATATTCTATTAATTCTTCCTTACAAAAGTACCTTAAATATGTTTAGGGTTCCGTAGTCAACAAGGAACCCTTATAGTTTCGCCATGTCCTTCCGTCTGTCCGCGTCTTACCTCAGATACTCTTAATAGATACTAGAAAAGTGTAATTTGGCATGAGTATACCTATATACATATTAATCAAGCCGACAAAGTGATAATTAAACAAATCCATAGTAGTATATAAAACAAAGTTATAAGGAAAACTATCACAGCTGCACATACAT
Source organism: Tethea ocularis (assembly GCA_963555595.1). Taxonomy (NCBI): domain Eukaryota; kingdom Metazoa; phylum Arthropoda; class Insecta; order Lepidoptera; family Drepanidae; genus Tethea; species Tethea ocularis. The sequence continues at coordinate 7,164,354 of OY741960.1, read as the reverse complement.
GTTAACTAGTAAGTAATAGTAAATCGTCATTACACATTAAACCGTGAACTTAATTAATATGTTCGTAGTTCAGATTACAAAGCAATAGGTTTGTAATCTGAGGTTCTTAATATCAAACAAAAAACCCCCTTCTAATTGCACATATTTTGATGGGCAACTACGGAACCCTACATTGCGCATAGCCCGAAACGCATATGTCCGATCATTTCTGTTGAAAATGGAACGGATGATCGTTGCTATTATTGTTAAAAATACTTAATACCTACTGGATAAATTACTTACCTATTCATATAGTGGGTAAATTATCTGCAATTTTAGTTAGTTATTTAACACGACATTGAATTTTAAAAATATAACAGACGAAAGAGAGGATCTGCGTGGAGTGCCTGATGTAGACATTGCGAAACTAGTGCAAAGAGTTGAACAGAAGAAAAGGAAAAACTTGAGCGAAATCGACCTGCGCCCTAACACCTTTAAGAAAATTGATGATGAAGGCATTTACAATCCCGGTATGTACCTACCCGATACATGAAGAGAATATATTATAAAACCTATTATTTATTTTACTGTTGTTTGGGTTATGTTTGACGACACACCATCTCCAATGATGATTATGGCCGAAAGTGGTAACTACACAGAGCCTGGAAAAACACATGCGATGATAAATAGGAAAATGAAAATATTTGCAGTCAAAATATGTTTAGGTAAATAAGTTATTTATATCAATAGGATATTAATATTGAAATATGTTATTTAACAGCGATATTAAAAAAACTTCCTCGAGCAATAAATTATGAAGTATTGTGCAATGTTATAATAAATAACCACAATTACCTACCAGCAGTAATACTAATACTACTACTGAATATAATTTAACTATACCTACAATATTTACAACAAATATACAAGTGGTAGGGTACTTTGTAGTAGGTACCCATCTGGCTGGCTACCACCCTCAAGTTGAAAGTCTGCCGCCAAGAACCTACCGGAGTGTTCCGACAGCTGCACTTGAGAGCCAGTTCCCTTCTAGGCTTTGTGTGCTTACCACCATCGGCCACATCATCACTGACCACGGTGAGATTGTGGTCACAGGCCTATACACAGTAAAAAAAAAACAAACAGCATATAAAAAAAAACCCTGAATATAATTAAATAATTATAATATAACTTATCATCCTATAAACTTGTCGATGTTATTGAGTCTCATTATTGAAGTCTCTTTTTTTAGTTTCCTAGTCATCGAAAATTACAACAAGGTTCACTATGAACAGCTGTCACGTAACAAATAGTAAACAAAATGTTGTAAGTTGTCAGATTGCTCTGCAAGCGAAACTAATCATTATCACCTATGATTCTGCAATTGACATCCAACCTTAGGGTGGTACACCACTTTCTTGGCCAATCGTACACACAGAAACAGAACGAGAAATTTATTGAATAAGATTTAGCATATTAAGATATTTAAAATAAAGTCCCGTCGGAAAGGTTTCTAGCAGGCAGATAGCGACTCCTCTTTGGATGGCCAAATAATACCTACTTATAATATTACCTACACTTGCTATTTCGTACAAGATACAAACAAAACCATAATCAATTGCCGACTTTTTATTCTAATCAAACACTATGATAATTTTTCAGGTTTCGAATGCAACGAAAAGGGTTTGCTAAACCAAACATTATGCACTCTGCCAGTGAGTTCCGACGTGGGAATTCTCATACAAAATGTAAGCGCTAATTGGGTGGAAAATGGGCCTGTTACCCTTCGCAATCTCAATATCACCGTGCCCAAGGGAAAGCTTTGTGCCATCATTGGTTCAGTTGGTTCAGGAAAGGTAGAAATTTATTTTATAACTACTATATTTTGTTTGAATTATAATGTTTCTAGCTTCTATGGGCTAGGTAACCATTTATATAATGCAGGTATACCTACTTTGAAGAATCACATCCATTGTTCACAATTCGAATCCGAACTTAAAATTACTTTAATTTTATTATTCTTCACATAGTATTAGCACTCTGCTTTTCCACAGTCCCAAACTAGTTTTTCAGTGTAGTTTCATGTACCTAGGTTTATTATCATTCTTAATAATATTGCACCCATTTATCACATTTTTTTTTATTGCATTAATAGGTTTAAAACCTTAAAAAAATATAAATTCCCCCTAATAATTATTATTGCATAATATCCTACTTCCTACTAACATTAAAAATGTTAAAGTCAGTTTGGATGAGAAGGGGTGAGGATGTTTGTTATTCTTTTACATAGATCATAAACTGGAATTACATACCTATAAGAACGGAGGTGAAACCGTGGGACGGAAGCTAGCTAAACAATAAATGGATAACGTAGTGAGTTACATTAGTTATACAAAATAATATTTAAATACATACAATATTTATGTAGCTGTTAGTTATCCGATAATAATAAAAGTAACATTATAATTTTGCAGAGTTCAGTGCTTCAGTTATTACTCAATGAGCTTCGATCAACTAGCGGCCACATATATCTGTCGGGACCGTTGTCGTACGCAAGCCAAGAACCGTGGCTGTTTGTGGCGACAGTTCGACAGAACATATTGTTTGGAATGCCGTACAATTCCAAGAAATATAAAGAGGTAATTCATTTATATCCTTTCTACATGTTCTTGTAGGCTGTGCTTGTAGGTAGGTACTGATCGAGGCTCTTTCCTAACTTTTACTAAAACATCAAAAATATTTTTTTTTTGGTGGCATTATCCATTCTATCATCATAGCGCTCCCAAAAGGATTGTAGTCCTGATGTTTAAAAATGGAAATGGAATTAGTTATAAATTTTTTTGAAACGGGATATTTTTTAAACAATACACCTCTTGTCATCAGATATTATTATTATACTAATTGAAATAAATAAATATTTTATTCGTTTTTATTTAATGATCTGAATGAATTGCTTCTTATTCTCCTTATATTTACTACCTAACCTTCAAACACAAACTAATATTATAAATGTATTTATTATAAGCTAGTTCTTAATCTGCGCTTTTAATATAACAGGTGGTGAGAGTTTGCGCGCTTCAGAAGGACTTCCAACAGTTTCCACATGGCGACCAGACGTTAGTAGGAGAACGTGGCGCTTCTCTCTCGGGCGGTCAAAGAGCCCGCATCAATCTGGCCAGAGCAGTTTATAGACAAGTAATGTAACTGTATTTCAACTTCACTTCCCCGTTTCCGATTGAGCTGAAATTTTGCATGCATATGTATATCGCGTAACAAGGCAATATTATGATAATATGGAGCTGATCTGATGCTGGAGCTGGAAGGTGGCCATAGGAACTCCGCTATAAAACGATACAACCCCATCGAGTTTGGGCTCGTTTGATTCGTATTGAAGAGTACTTTTGATCCTATATGGTAACCAGGGTCTGATGCTGGAGTTGGAAGGTGGCCATAGGACCTCCACAATAAAACGACACAACCCCGTCGTGTTTGACCACATTGGAACCGTCTAACGAGTATTTGAAGACTGTGCAAAAAAGTACAATATTTTTTTTTTTTTTGTCAGAAACTTATTTAGGTATGCGTTGACTTAGAAGCTTGGTTTTTATACTGGCCCAAGGATCTTCGTATTTGAAATTAATATACCTAGGTATATATTTTATTAATTACAGTCAGACATTTACCTGTTGGACGATCCCCTATCAGCGGTGGACGCGCATGTGGGCCGGCAGCTGTTCGACGAGTGCATCAGCGGGTACCTGCGGCACACGACGCGCGTGCTCGTCACGCACCAGCTGCACTACCTCAAGGCTGCCGATTACATCATCATCATGAATAATGTACGTATCCACACACCTACCTGTTTAAATAGGTACCTACCAAATTATCATTTTAGTCTATAGGTTAGGTATATACCAGTGGCGAAGGTTCCATACAAGCCGATTACCATCGGCTTACCTTTTAGAAATCCCAGTCCCACAGATTCATCATTCCAAACTACTACACTTTTATACAAAATACACTATAAAATTATCGGTGTTTTTTGAACGGCTTACCCTCGCTTAATTTCACCCCTCGCCACTGGTATATATACAGTCCGATTTTGTAATACTTAGGCCAAAACCCCATACTTTACTGGTCATGCATTTTTTTTAAGGTGGAAAACAAAACTAAAACATTTCTATAAAAAATATCAACAAATTAGTTTAGTATTAAAATATGTTTAAATGTACCTGAGCAAGTACCTATTAGATTACTCGAGTGTTAAAATAGTTATCTTGTCCCATTACTATGATTCTGAGCTTTTACCAGATATTTATGCTAAACTTCTAATACATAACTTCGTTATGGTAGTGTTACCCCATAATTTAATATAATTATTATTCATATTGATGAGTAGGTACTTTCTCCTCATAAACCACTGCAGGTGTAAAAATAGCCCTGTTTCACATTCTCAGTACAGTATCTGAATGTACGCTGATAAATGTTTTTATATAGCTTTACCCCTCCATCTTAGAAATCGTAATTTTGGACGAATGTAGGTAAACATATAAATTTATGAACAGGGCTCCATTGACACGAAAGGGACGTATGAAGAATTGCTGACTTCTGGAAAAGATTTTGCGAAGCTGTTAACTTCTACCCATGATGAAAACGAAGACAAAGATAAAGAAAAACCACCTCCGTTATCTCGACGCACCTCTGCCAGGGTAATTTTTTATGAATATAAGATTCCAAACATAAGTACCCACCTAATTATCTAATACCTACCTATATAATATATTTGAAATCTTGCAGCTTTAAAATTCCCAAGTTGATATATTTACTTATGTATATCAATACACACAACACACTCTTTATATTTTTTTTATAAGTTTGAAGGTTATCAAGCAGGTAGGTGGTCCACCTGATGGTAAGTGGTTACCGTCACCTATCGCCATTTGCATTACCTCTAGTAATTGCTAATGTTTTGCCGACCTGTTACAATGCCAAGAAGGCAACTGGCTTTCATGTGCAATTGCCGGAACACGCCGGTATGTGCTTGGCGACAGATTTTCAATTTGAAGGTCAGCCAGATGGGTACTATACAAAATACCCTATCACCTGGTTTCCTCTATGATATGGTTTCCTCACGATGTTTTCCTTCACCGAAAGCTCAAGCTCATTGTAAGATTCGAACCCACGACCTTCGTCGTGGCATCTGACGTCACTACCTAGCTATCATCGCCTTAGTAGGTACCGTAAAGTGTGGTGTGACAGTAAAGTTATATCTAACCCCTGCTATAATAATGTCATTATCTCCCTGCAAAAAATTGGCTTAGGGACCATATGAAATATGAAATATTATTTATTCAAATAGACCTTCACAGGCACTTATGAATTGTCAGACTCTAATGCAGGCACCTCATACTTTTAACTGCGATAACACGCACACATAGCGAGCGATGAGACCCTTGGTCGATGGACGGAATGGTACTATTAAGTTTACTGTTTTGCTTTACATAATGGGCGACCGACGATACCTGTAACTGCACCTTCTTTACGTTTTAATATTTTGTATTTTTCTTTAATTACCTACCTATACTTTAGTTAGGGATCGTATTTCACAAACAATTAAATAAAAACCTAATACTTAACCTAAAATGGAAATCTTTCTTTTTGGTACACTTAATTTAGCTGTCAACGACTCGTCGGCCATCGCTGACAGAGTCCAACGGCGCTGATGTGCCTGCCCAAGAGATGGAGGAAGAGGAAAGAGAATCAGGATCAATGGGCTGGCACGTTTACGGCGCATATCTTCGAGCTGGTGGCCGCGCACCACGTCTGGTCTTCATGATCTTTCTACTAATTATAGGACAACTAGCTGCAACTCTCTGCGATTATTGGGTTACATTCTGGTAAACTATGCTTCAATTACTAGTTTTACTTCTTCAGCCCATTTCATACCTAAGTAGTTTCTATGAACATGCAAGGTGACGGAATAGTCAGCATAAAGTAGATAGCTTCCACGACTTTATGCTAAATCGAATATTTTCTCAATAAAAAGCAAAACTACGTAAGTTATCTGTGGGACTCTGTGTGTTCTAAAAATTACCTATTAGCCTAATCCTTTCTCTTTGCCTATTAGGTATTTTTATTTTTTATACCTACTCTTTTATTTGCCTTGAGTGGTTTCTATGTCACTTAATCACATAATTAGTAGTAGGTACCTGGTTGACCGAGCTTTGCTCGTTTTTTTTTAAAACGGCCTTTTCTAAAAATAAAAATCGTTGAAGCCGTTTCCGAGATTCAGATTATATAATATACAAGAATTGCTCGTTTAAACGTATTAGATTAGGATAAATTATGTAAATATCTAACTGTTTTTCAGAATTTTGCTGAAAATAAAACTAATTACTTTTTTTACAGGACAAATGAAGTGACCCGACAGAAAGAAAGAGAATCAAACAGCACAACCAAAGATTATGACAGAGATATAATGCCAAAGAATAGCACATTTAATATATCCAGTTACTTCTCCGGAGACGAACTAAAGCCTGGTAAGATTTCATAAAAAAGTAGGTAGGTAAACGTACCTTGCGTGATAATCGTGCTAGTGATAGGTACCTAACAGGTACCTATATCAGAGATGAGATTTGATAATTATTACGTTACTACATTAGTACGACGTTGAAAAGCTACACAAGTTGCAACCTGAACCGAATAGAAAGCATTTGCATAAGGTATATCACCTAATGAATTACGACAGGGTGACTGAGACCATAATGCTTAGTTTGTAAATTAAAAATTTCTTGAAGGATAAGTGAAAATAATTCGATGTTATTCCAGATTTGGACATTCATGCATACATCGGCCCTTTGGACACTGCGCAGTATTTGTACGTGTATTCAGCGCTGATAATATGCTGCATATTTTTCATCACGGTCCGTGCCCTTATGTTCTTCAAGGTGTGCATGACGGTTTCCAGGAACCTTCACAATGACATGTTCCATTCCATGCTACGTGGTGTTATGCGTTTCTTCGATACAAATTCTTCAGGTACCTAAACTGTATCTTTTTTTACTATGTATAGGCCTGTGTTTGACCACAATATCACTGTGGTCAGGTCAGTGATGATGTAGCCGATGGTGCTTGCCACACAAAGCCTAGAAGGGATTACATACTCTTATAATATTAATGATAAAGTTATTGAATCAGACCTAGAAGTTGCTGCCGCATTTGAAACATTTTTTACAGATATTCCAGTTTCTATTACTAAATCTCTTAACACCTCTCCCACCCTCGCTGTATCTTTACTAAGGGCAAATGTTACAGAATGTACTGATGACTTTAAGTTTTCAAGTGTTACCTCTAGTGATATTATTAAAACATTCAGATCTCTAGACTTAAAAAAGACTGTTGACCTCTGGGGAATTTCTGTCAAACTTGTTAACTCTATAATTGATTGTATTGCGCCATATTTGGCTATTACCTTTAATAAGTGTATTGAATGTGGTTTATTTCCTGATCTAATGAAGTATAGTAAAGTAGTTCCCTTATTTAAAGCCGGTAGTAAATCGGACCCCACTAATTATCGACCAATTTCTATACTACCGACACTTAGTAAAGTTTTTGAAAAAATCATTCTTAATCAATTAATGATACATTTTAATAGTAATAGACTGCTTCACAGTAATCAATTCGGTTTTACAAGGGGTCGCTCAACAACCGATGCTGGTGTTGAGCTTGTTCAACATATTTTTGACGCCTGGGAAAATTCACGTGATACTTTCGGTGTTTTTTGTGACTTATCCAAGGCCTTTGACTGTGTCCATCATGAATTGCTCATCAAGAAATTACACCACTACGGTATTAGAGATACTGCACTCAGTCTTTTGAATTCATACTTGAGTGATAGGATTCAGAAGATTGATGTTAATGGCAAAGTTTCCCCTGGGTCCTCAGTTACTATGGGCGTCCCACAAGGTTCCATTCTTGGACCTTTTCTTTTTCTAGTTTATATCAACGATTTACCTTATCTTGTAGAAAAGAAAAATGAAATAGTATTGTTTGCTGATGATACTTCACTTCTTTACAAAGTGAAACGACATGATTTTAATTCTGACGATGTGAACAATGCTCTTTCAGTAGTTGTTGATTGGTTTACAGCTAATAATTTGATGCTTAATGAGAAAAAGACGAAATGTATTAGATTCAGTCTACCGAATGTAAAACACTCCGATGCCAATATTGTTATTAAGGGTGAAAAACTGGAGCTCGCTAAAAGTACTGTATTTCTAGGTATTACATTAGACGATAAGCTACAATGGGGTCCTCACATTAATAATCTAGTGAATAGACTTAGTTCTGCAGCTTATGCAGTGAAGAAAATTCGTTCTCTCACTGATGAACTAACGGCAAAATTAGTATACTTCAGTTACTTTCATAGTTTGATGTCTTACGGCATCCTCCTTTGGGGTAGCGGTGCCGACATCAATAGAATCTTTATTCTGCAGAAGAGGGCTATTCGCGCTATATATAATTTAAGTCCCAGAGACTCCCTAAGAAATAAATTTAAAACTATAAATATAATGACAGTGTCGTCACAGTACATATATGAAAACTTAATTTATGTTCGGAAAAACATTCATAACTTTCCCAAAAATAGCGACACTCATAGTTTAAACACTAGAAATAGGGATAAACTTGCTGTACCTTTAACTCGTTTGAGCAAAGTTAGGGATTCTTTTAAGGGGCAATGTATACGCTTCTTTAACAAAGTACCCAAAGAAATTCAAGAATTGTCCGTGTTAAAATTTAAAAAGCTAATTAAAGATAAGTTGTACAAAAAAGGGTACTATAAAGTTTCTGATTTTATAGAGGACAAGAACGCATTTCTATGAGTTGCTCGCTTCACATGCTGTTTACTATTATTATGAATTTTGTTATTATTATTATCATATTGTTATTTTTTATATTTTATTTTTTATAGTTTTTTTATATACATATTTTTTATATTTACATATTTGACGATTAAAAATACTTGCAATGAGTTTATTTAATAAAGACACTTTTGAATTTGAATTTGAATTTATACATTTTGACATTTGTTTTTTCAATAATACAGCCTCTCTTTATTTTTAACTTAGGAGGAAGCATTGATCTAAAATCACGATTTTCAAAACAATGTTAGATTAGAATTCCTGCATTGTGTTTTAGTGTAGACATGGTGTAGAGTCTACAAAAAAGTCGAAAAGCCTTTTGAAGACGGTTCTATTTTTTTCGACTTTGAGTTTCTTTTTTTATTCAAGACTAGCTGTTCCCCGCAATTCCACTCGCACTCCCGAGATAAAAAGTAGCCTATAATCTTCGGGGATAATGTAGCTTCCTATTAGTGAAACAATTTTTCGAATCGGATAAGTAACTCCGGCGATCAGCGCGTTCAAAAAAACTCTTCAGCTATATAGATAGAAAATTTCTCACCCAAGAAATAAAAAAAAACTAATTTTGTAAAAATAAACCCAAATCCAATTTTGAAATAATAAGGACCTTTCTAATAGTCCAAGATCCCAGAGCGATCAGACATAACTTATTTTCACATAGATGAAACCTTAGGTTCTCAGTAGAGTAACGTAACTTAAATTTATATGGCTGATTTTTATATATGTTTTCTAAAATAGTAAGGTTCAGACATCCATGGACCAAAACATTTGTCAGACGCTTTAAATCTCCACAAAAAATAAAAAAATAAATTAAATCCGTAATATCTACAACAAATATTCAACGCAATAAAGCAAATATCATCAAACAAATACGTATAGGATTCACTTCACCTGACATAGACGTGCATAATTCAGTTCTTTTCGGTATAGCTCGGTATACATCGGGCGACCGCTGTCATCCATTGACATACCGTATATACCGTGCTATAAGTACATGCTTCCCGTTTAGCGTTCTTTTTATTATTGCTCGGCTCATATAAGGATCGTAGCGTGATGTTATATAGCCTATAACCTTCCTATAATTGGGCTTTCAATAGCAAAAAGATTTTTCCAAATCCGACTAGTAGATCCAGAGATTTGCGCGTTCAAACAAACAAACAAACACACTCTTCAGATTTATTATTTATTTATTTATCTATATATATGTACCTATATATACACAGGGTGGAAATTTGAGACGGGTCAGTAAGGGCAGCTACCTTAAGGGTTGAAGCCACGCGAATATGGTCTTAGGAGACCATCTCTTATTTTTTGAGTTATTGCTATCATTTACAGATTTTGAAAAATATGTACAGTCAGCGAGAAATAGACGATTTTTGAAAATAATTTTAGCTTAATCAAACCTGTCTCCGACAAGGATCAAAAGGCCAAGTTAGGTTAGGGTATCAGAAATGTCACAAATCGAAAAAAAAATTCCCATGCATTTTTTTAGTACGAACGCACTAAATATTTGAGGTGTCGAGTCTGCTTATGTATTAAAACAATGGGCATAATTTCGAACATTTCATTAGTAAAGTTTAATGAACGTAACAAAATTCACCCTGTATAATACAATATATATAATACAGAATAAATAAAAATTATTTAATGTAGCCAATTAATCATTTGTAAAGAATCTTAATAATTAGAATACTAACCTACTTACTACCTAAAAAACTACAAACTAACTATAAATAAAAAAATTGTGCCAAATCGCTGTCCCGCGGAAGTGTGCCAAGAAGACTGGCAATGGCAATTCTTTGAGCAAAGTATGTGCCAGCCCTCATGTCACGAGAGGCCTCAATAAGACGAAAGGAGACCTCTTTGAACAATCGACGAGCTTCCGGTCCCCAGGGCCCTAGAGTTTCAACCCCAAACGCAGAAAATACGCTGTAGAGCAGCGTACTTGCGGCGCTTGAGGCACTCTTGTTGCGTAGCAGCAGCACCGGCGACTATAGACGTATCTGGAAGGTGGGTAGGCGCGAGGGTGTCGACACATGTAGCGTCCCACACCAGGGGCCTACCCATCTTCCAGGGCACCAATGACATACCGTCCGGTCTCCTGCCATCGTCACGTACCAGCCCGTTAGGTTCTAAAACAGCTGGCACGCCGGCAGTGACAAGAGCACGGCGGATCAAATCATTGAGTGCCGCATGTCTTGAAAGCCTTCCGGCACTTCTACTACATGAAAGGCCATGGTGGCCCAGCTCGTCGACATTATCCCCGCAGGGACAGCGATGTGGAACATTGCACGTCGCCCCCAGACGGAGGCAAGCACAAAGACTAAACGAATTATTGTCCAACAATGTTCCCGTGTTTGCCGATGGTAAGGCATTCAACCAGAGCCCAGACTCCCACTCAGCGACAGCCAAAAGACGAGCACGCTCAGCAGTGCTGATAGATGAACGCAAAAGCGATTCATATGACAGCCTACTAAGCGGCTCATCCCAGAGTTTTTGACAATATTTTGTTGTTGGCATATCTGTATTTGGACAAGCCATTTTCCAAGCATTCTTGGCCTCAGGCAGGAGCGAAACCTCAAAGTCATGGAGTGACGGCTTAAGAATTATTCCAATGAGATCTCGCACACTGTGAACTGAGGACAAAAATGCTGGTAAGGCTACACTAGAAATTTTGCGAATCCCTAAGCCTCCAAACTTTATAGGTAATGAGGCCTGGATCCAAGAGCAGTCGTTCAGATCAATGTTCAAAATTGAAGTCAGTGTGTGCCTAATAACAACATCTAAATCAGATAAAATATTATGGTGCTGCCACAAAGGACAGCTTCGCAACATATAGGTAAATTTTGGGACTAAAGACAATGCCGAATAATAAAGTAAGCCATGTGGGTACGAATTTTTGGCAGGCGATCTAAACAATAGTTAAAATTTTGAATTTGTTCTTCTACGAAAAAAGGTATAGATTCATCAAAAATCGGTGACCCTAGTAGACGAAGCGAACTTTTGTTTACGACTTTTAATTATTAATTAAATTAAATTTATTTTTCAGGTCGTATATTGAACAGATTCTCCAAAGATATTGGCGCATTAGACGAATTGCTCCCACGTTTTCTTCTAGAATGTATTCAGATCTATCTTGTAATGTTTAGTATATTGGCACTGAATGCAGCCGCTTTGGTATGGACGTTGCTACCAACGACAATCATCTTGGTTCTGTTTTACATCATCTTACAAATATATCTTAAATCTGCTCAATCCATTAAGCGACTTGAAGGAACAAGTAAGTTATTAATCAAATTTGGAATTACCGGCATTATTTTTCTTATCAACCAATGTTAATTAATTATTAACATTACAGCTCGAAGTCCGGTATTTTCACACATGTCAGCCACATTAAATGGAATTAGTACTATTCGCTCGTCAGGAGCTCAACAAAGGTTAATTCAGGAGTTCGACAAATTCCAAGTAAGTACCTACTATCAGCAATATTTTAAAACGTAATTAAAGATTACTGGCCATTTACATTTGGTAATTTCGCAGGATATTCACACGTCCACATGGAGCAGTTACCTTGCTAGTGGAGTCACTCTCGGTTTTTGGCTGGACTTCATATGTGTACTGTACTTAGCTATAGTCATTGTTGCCTTCCTTGTCATAGATAGTAGTAAGTGAACTCATTAATTAGTTTTAAAATTGCGTTAAACCGCATCATTTTGACCATTCTTCAATACCAGTAATCATCTCAAATTCTCAATATGGTAGATAGGTACTGTAATTGGTACCTATCACTTAAATTGCTTACCTACTCAAAAACGAATTTGGAGTTTTAGTACAATGGTTGTTACTAATACTTTTCATGGACTTTTTGAGACAACTTGAAATGCCACTCACTATACACGTAGGTAATCATTTCATTTCACTTAATTGTTTCACTTGATGAAAAAGTAGTCTAGAAAATATACCTAATCGTAAGAAAAACTAAATTAAACTTATATCCCATAGTTCAAACAAAAAAATGGTCATAAATAAATTAAGAACAAGAAAAAACTAGGAACTTACAAATAAAGTAATGACACTCCAACAACTTATTCACTCACCTAAGCACCCTACAATAGTTTTAGCATCAATTACTATGTCTATTGCTTCTGAGGAGACAGGCAAAGGTACCTATATCACAACATTTTTATTTTTCACTAGAAACCATATTCTCCGGCAACGTGGGACTGGCAATATCGCAGACCCTAATTCTCACCGGAATGCTGCAGTTCGGTGTACGACAGACCGCTGAGGTGATCTCACAAATGACCAGCATCGAGCGTATCTTGCAGTACACACACATTGAGCGGGAAAAACAGTGGGATAAAGGAGGTACCTACCTATCAACCAATCATCTTGTATTTTAAGAACCAAATCTTGCGTTAAAGTTAGATGCCAGATAGATAGATGCCACTACCATAGAAGACGCAGGGCCTATGCGCCGCCTACAAGGATAAGAAAAGCACGATAGTCAATGCCAAAATTCAATTCAACTCAATTGTGATACCCTCATCGGAGACATTAACAGGCTAGGCGCTGGTGGTGTGCCAATGCGCTCCTAACTGACCCCATAACTGGCGTGGGGTTAGGGGTTTTAGTCGAAACAAGACCGACGTAACCTTCTGTTGCCCTCGCAATGTTATTTTATTGTTCAATGTATCATATTTTATGTCATAATGTAATGTTGTGTGTTGTCTAGAATAAATGTTATTTCTTTCTTTCAATGTAAACAAATATTTACTTAGTGACAACCCAATTTAATTATTTTTACATTCTCAGAGAAAGAAACACCAATAGGCTGGCCGAGGCGCGGTGAAATTGAGTTCCGCAATTGCTACATGAAATATACCCTAGAAGATTTACCAGTGCTAAAGAATCTTAATCTTACCATAAAAAGTGGATGGAAGGTTAGATTGTTTTTTTTTTTATTATTAAAAATGGTAACTAAAACGAATTTTGGACAGAAAAATAATTAAATGTTTCCTTATTTTATTTTTGGGGGTCTTTTTAATTACGGCATGTAGTCAAAACAACTAAGGCCGGTTTTAGAGCTCTGCGTACCGTCGGTGCGTATGTCGGTTGCGTTTGTTATTTGTATGGAAATTGTCAATTTCCATCGTTTTAGAGCTCGACCGACCGTACGCACGCGTATTTTGCTACGCATTGCGTACGGGGGCCGTGCGTCTAGCGCGTGCGCATGCATGCGTAACCGACGCGCTATGGCAACGTATGGACGCGTTCAGAGCTATACCGACCGTACGCCATGCGCATACTGTCGAACATACACAAACCGCTTATTCTATGCTGTCCATTTCGTGCTGTACACGTGTTTGTGACTGTATCCGTCGGATCAGTGTGGTCCGTCAGGAAAGCTCTGAACATAAAAAACCGACGGTCGGTTGTGCGTACTGTCAGGACCGACGGCGCGTACCGACGGTCAGGGTAGCTCTAAAACTGGCCTAAGCAATTACTCACATTACGTCTTCATTGTCTGAGCGCCCTCGCACTCGAATCACTCGATAGTACCTACGATAATTTTTGATTTTATTTTTAACCAATAGAAATGACACTGTATGAACTGACTGAGGTGATATTCGTGATGTCAGTTTGTCTGCAATTCTACTTATTGGATTAATTTTTAAAACGATGCACGCGATTATCGGACTATCGTGTATTGTTTTTCGGACTAGGCCCGAGATATTTTCTGTGCTTAAAATGCATTTTTATCTCACTGCGGATATATTACGACATTACACATTTTTACCAATAAAAAGGCATTAAGCTCCGTCTTACATTATATTTGTAGATACCTACTACATAATTAAAGTGTTTGTTTTCAGGTTGGTATAGTCGGCAGAACTGGTGCTGGAAAGTCTTCCCTGATCTCATCTTTATTCCGACTCGCTATTGTTGAAGGTGAAGTTCTAATTGATGGCATCGAGACTAGCTATTTGGCATTACAGGTAAAATTTATGTATTTACTTATGTACCTACCTACTCATGGAGAATCATCTATCTGACTACTAAAAAATAGCCAAAAATAAAACCGCCTTCAAAAGCACTAAAAAGCATAAAATAACTATTTGACACTGTTTTGAAGTCAGTTTCGTTGGAACATGAACTCTACCTACACTTTCCCTGACTTCAAAACAGTGTCAGATTTGAGTTCCTTCCTACATAGTTATTTTATGCTGTTTAGGGATTTGAAGGCGGTTGTATTTTTATTAAAAGTTTTTTTATGATAAAAACTATATTTAAATTAGCTATATTTGACAAATACTTGACGATAAGGAAACATCAATCAGGCTTCATGCAAATAAATCAAAATATACCTACCGCCTACACCTGCCAAATAGGTATGCCAAATACGTAAACACAAACTGCCAAGTAAAGTGCTGGCATAACTATTTCAACTTCGATGTCGTACCTATTAGACTTTTGGCGAACAACATGGCGAATAAAATGGATATTTGTTAGCTACTCTCCGTACTTTGTAGCTTGTTGCGGGTGACAGATGAACCATTGCAATAAGGTTCTTCTGAATCATAGATAAAACTGGCTAACTCTGGTTATTGTGACCCGCACCTAGCTACAACGTACGGAGAGTAGAGTAGATTTTTAAATAACTGTATTCAGGTTCATTTTAATTTAAAGGTAGGTATGAACCTACCTTTAAATTAAAAAGGCTTTAACGACTTGAAAATTGAGTTGTTCACATTTATTACATTTTGGAAATGACAAAAATCGATAACCTGGTTGATGGTTTCATCTACCTTACCAGGACAAAACCAGTATTCCTTGTACAAATATAGGGTAAAGCAGCGACGATCCGTAACACCCCAATGCAAATCCGACCTGTGTAAATTGCTGTCAGTCATTGAATTATCAGAGGTTGAAATATCTTTGCTGTCAGTGGATAAGTAATACTTATGTGTGCTTACGTGATGTTTTTTCTTGACAGGAATTGCGGTCGAAAATATCCATAATCCCACAAGAGCCAGTTCTGTTTTCGGCTACAGTGCGCTACAACTTAGATCCATTCAATAATTATGACGATGAACAGCTTTGGAAATCTCTTGAAGCTGTGAGTGTAGTATCTAAAACTACTTTACAGTTTTTCTTTATTGGAGTGTACAATACGTTTTATTTCATTGGAATAAGTAGTAGGTAGTAGAAAAATCTAAACCTACTCTTTTTAGAGTTCCCTTATAAAATCACATTGTTGCCCGTCCGTCTGACTACCTGTCCGTATGCCAAGACCATTTTTCTCAGAAACACGTAGAGGTATCAAGCTCAAATTAATATCAAATACTTCATTCTGCTATCTCTTGGAGCTGTGAAAAAAAACAAACTTCTAAAGTCAACCCAATAAAAAGAGACTGCCGTTTATGCTCAGTTTATGACGCTATCTTACTTCCCGTTGACCTGGAATAATGAAATTTGCCAAGAAGCTAGGTCTTACAGCACAAGTAATGGATAAATCTGAAAATCTATAATTTCTAGTTATATCACAAAATATATTGCAAAAATAATAAAAAGTGATTGCCTTCAATCCAACTTATTTGTACGGAAGCCTCGAATGAATGCACAAAATGTATGTCTCGTCAGTTTGCTGCAATTCTATTTGACAACGAAGATCGAACTATCGTGTATATATCGTTTTTCGGAGACCTAGGCCTCAGACTCACACTTTTCCAGCTTTTTGGGAAATATACCTGATGGTACTAACATCAGTTTTTTAAGTTAGTTAAACCTACTTACCTACCTACTTATTATTTTTTCAAAACAACCATGCAAAATGGTTAAATTAAATATAAATTATATGATTTTTCTTTCTTTCATTCAACATTTTGACGCTATTTGTAGGTACGTTATTTGGACCACCTGTCCAAAATAACGTAAAAAATCGGTGATTTATATTTTCGTTACGATACCACTACCACCCATTATCTATTTTTCAATTCATCTATTTGAGATTTTTAAAACGTAAAATTTATTAAGATCAGTATTAACTTTAGGTATATATATCATTTGTACAGGTTGACCTAAAGACAGCTGTACCATCGTTAGATTACAAAGTGTCGGAAGGCGGGTCGAACTTCTCCCTGGGACAGCGGCAGCTAGTGTGCCTCGCGCGCGCCATCCTCCGCGGCAACCGCATACTCGTCCTCGACGAAGCCACTGCCAACGTTGATCCCAAGTAAGCATCATCCTATCAGCTCGAACATCAGACATGACCTGAATTATTAATATTATATAGGTTACCTACCTGTAATTATCGGGTATTATTGTACCTACTCATCATTATGTAATTTTTTTACTACGGGACCAACCAACCCATATTTTCAAACTGTTTATACATTTTGATCGAGCAAAATTGATGTTTTTATAATGATGAGTACAATAATTCCTGAAAATTTGGCAACTCATTGAAAAATAATGTTGTTTGAACTATAGCATAATCTATGCATGACGTAAGCACTAATGAAGCGTTCCTATTGGCGAGCTAAAACACATCTCTCGCTAGGTACTTATGTCTGATGGAGACATACAGCTCTTAGTATTATGAATCAGATAAATTACCAATATTTTATATTTATTGTAACTATAGGCAATAAGTACACAAAATGTTGACTTTTCGAATCGTTAGCATAAGCAATCTTTTATTAAATAAAACCGGACAAGGGCGAGTCCGACTCGCGCACCGTGGGTTCCGGAATTTCCTATGGTACTTTAAATACCATAGACTTCTTATAGGTTTTCCTGTAATCTATAGGTAAAGAACTAGCATCTGTATTTTATTCTATTGTAATGATTGTAACTATCGACGTTCATAAGTGCCTTACCAGGGCCTAAACTGAATAAATGAGTTTTTGATTTGATTTGATTTTAAAAATTTTGGCCCAGTATTTTCGGAGATAAGGGGGGTGAATGGGTTAATGTTCGCCTATTTTCTTAAATAACTTCAAAACGATTTATAGTAAAATAATAAAAAAAAAATTGAGATCCTCATAATGAGCCCTTTGTCCTACCTATTATATTTTCATTTTATATGCATTTTATTATGTTTATACAGATTTTTAAGTTTCTTGCCAGTGTTGGTAGGTACCTGTTAGGTACGAACCGTTAGGTGCTAGAGTCAAGTTAGAACCGCCTTCAAAAATACTAAAAAGAATAAAATAACTATGTAGCAGTGGCGTAGGGTACGCCATACAAGCCGATTTCCATCGGCTTACCTTTTAGAAATCCCAGTCCCATATTTTCAACATTTTTATCAACATAACATCACAAAGCCACTTTTATCATGCTTAAAATACACTGTAATTAAAAAAATATCGGTGTTTTTTAACGGCTTACCCTCGCCATAATTTCACCCTTTGCCACTGCTATGTAGAAACTCTAATCTGACTGTTTTGAAGTCAGCGAAAGTGTAGTTTGTATGAATGAGTTTGGAAACTCAAACTCAAAACTCATTTATTCAGTTTAGGCCTTGATAAGGCGCTTATGTAGGTAAATCGAAAGTTACAAAGAAAGATACAAAAATAATGAACTCATTTCACTTTTCAGAACTGACGAATTCATCCAAAGAACTATTAGGACTCGATTCGCTGACTGCACAGTCCTTACAGTAGCTCATCGGCTCAATACCATCATGGATTCTGACCGAGTCATGGTGATGGACTCTGGACGACTGGTTGAATTTGATTATCCGTACAAACTGCTCAATAATCCTGAAGGATATTTCACAAAGATGGTGAAAGAGACCAGTGATAAAATGTCCGCACAACTTTTCAATATCGCTAAAAATAAATTCCTTAGAGGTGGCGGAGTCATAGAATAGTGCCGAATTAGATGTAATGTTAATTTTAAGTTATAAATAATTTAAATAATTAGGTTAATAATTTTATATTTGCCAATTATTCTGTTGGAGTAATGTTGTTTCCGAAATTATGCCTACACTTTTTTATTTGGTAGAATGTTATGTGGCATGAAAGTTAGTATAATTCGAATAAATAATTTAGAGCTATAAAAGACTAGAATTTTGAACAGGTTTTATAAAATTTTTTCATTCACTGTTTATTTATACGTTTATTTATATCGAAAAGTTCGCAAATTTTACACCTAAATTACCTCACACGAATCGGATATAGATGTACTAAAGAAAACAGGAGAAACATTATTAATTCTTACGGCATTAGGTATGATACTGAACATAGCTACCTACTTGAACCTGTAGTTACAAGATAACTTCATCATAATTACTAGCAATGCATTTGTTGATAGGAGTGTAATATAAGTATAAATTGTGATAAATGTGGTTTAAAAGAGAAACTGTAGATATTATTTATTTTGTTTAAAAATATGAGGTAGTTACCGACACCATGCTCACTGGAAAATTTTGATAACTATCGTCTATCAGCATCTTAGATTATGAACTTTTTACATCAGCATAGTTTTTCTACAATGGTTCTGTATTTTTTTAATTATTGCAGTTTATACCATGGAGGTTCAAATCCTCGCACAAAATATAAAATAAGGATTATGATCATAGTTTCATTTATATTTTTACGGATATACGAGTCACACCAACTCGTGTTCCATGCGTGTTCCTGTCAACGTGTGTTTTCACATTGGACGATAACGGTAACTACACGATAACTGCACGATATCGTCGAACTGGTAGTTTGATACAACACTACTAAATGCTTTCACACTGTGTCGTTGTAGTCAACGATATCGTCGGTGCCGATATCGCGGGGGGAGTGGCATGTGCAGGCGCCGCGCCGCTGGACCACAGTAGAAAAATAAATATGCTTCAACAAAACCGGAGCTATCATTTTTTAAACTTCCTGCTGATTTTACCAAATAAAAAAAAAAATAATAATTCGTAAAACATTACACAAAATACAAATCTAAAATGGTGGCTGCAATAGATTATAATATTATTATCAACTATAACGTCATGGGTGTTGTTTTTATGGTTTTCGAAGGAGTTGAAGCCGTTAGTGCTGTCAGCATAGAAATCAAAGATGGCGGCAGCAATAGATTATCATCTTTTTCGAGATGGATGTCGTTTTTATGGTTTTCGAGGGTGTTGAAGCCGATAGTGCTGTCAAAATGTAAATCCAAGCTAGGGGCTCCAAGAAATTATCAACTTTTTCGTCATGGGTGTCGTTTTCATGGTTTTCGAGGGTGTTGAAGCCAATAGTGCTATCAAAATGTAAATAAAATAGAATAGTATTTTTTTTTACAAATGTTGTGTGTGCACCTTCCTCCTGAGTGTAGCAGCTTGATCTTTTTGTTTATTAAACCCACACCTTTAAAACTGTCAATATTAAACCGTATTTTAAACTATCGAGAGTAACCGACGCCATGAGATACCTATTATTTTATTTGTAAACTAGCTATTTCAATTCGATTAATTGATCACTACACTACAGAACATTGAATGTTTTAATTAAAAAAAACAATACTATAAAACATTAAAAGTAACAACCCTACTGCTTCAATGGAGCGTAGGTAATTATTTTATCAAGTAGGCTTAGTTTCCATACTGTTACATCTTTATACTGTGTCTGGACGACCGACGACGCCACGCCACTTGACGCATATCGTGTCACATACCGATATCGTCGGACGATATCGTTGTCTCGAGTGTCGTGTCGTTATCGTCGCAGTGTGAAAACGCCCAACATGTGCTTAGAGCAGAGAGAAGAAAATCACGAAATAAAAAACTTTAAAAGACTTCAAAAAGACATAAACTCAAAATGAAATAATATTTTTATATAATAGATAGGTAGGTAGGTAGGTACCTACGTGATACCTACGTACGACTGTATGTATAATTCTAAATGACGAATGAAAGGCCTTTGATATGTATACACTTTTTGTAGAGTGTAGTTTGTACGGGAAAACCCATAGAAACTTCCATCGCCTAATTAAAAAGGGTGGGGGGTGTTTTACTAAAAATCCTGAAATATGTATTTTATTATTTATGGAGTCACTATATCAATTTTCGGACCTCTAGCATCAAATTTGCAAAGTCTCATACAAACTTCCATCCCTAGTTTAAGGGGTTGGGGGGTAAAAGTTCCTAGTTTTAGAGTTTTTTTGTTGTTTGTGTAGTAATATTAGCTTACGTACCAAATTTCAGCTTCCTAGGACTTTAGGAAGTAGGCACCTACCTTAGAATTTTAATGATCGGTGAGTCAGTCAGTGACAAAATTAAGGAACTTTGACTTGCAATGGTAATTCATAAACTACTGATTCAAATTTAATTGAATTTGTAATGCCCTCTTGGTCACTGAAAATTTAGGCTTCTAGTTTTTACCACAACGAAGTTACAGCAGGGTCGATAATGGCCCAGATTCGAGAAAAGGATGGTACGGACGTGCCTCTTTTTACTCGACATCGCGTCCGTGCCCCCAGCCAGATGCTTTCCCTAACCCCCTAACCACAGAACCCTAACTCTACCTCTCAAGCACAGGAGTTTGAATTGGATCGAAGTGATGGAACCGATCGACCAACACAGATTGATAAATAGTAGGTATTATTAAGGTATTATACATTGATATATACCTGTCGATTCATCGAAGGTATTATAGGTATCTATTATAAAGCTGACCCATTGGTCGGTTCATTAACCGAAAAGGAATCAACAGACTAAACATTGGGCCAAATATTCTGTGCATTGGGCTGTCATTCAACCGTCAAAATGTCAATGACAAAGTAAGAAGTACATAAAAAATATCTGAATGAATTACTCAAAATCTCAAAATGATTTAAAGTAGGTACTACAAATGGCTAACTACAATGCCACTGAAGAAAACAGACCCTATCAATAAAGTACTTTAAAATGCCAAAAAGGTAACAATGGGGCTGAACAATCAAATCTCTTCGATGAGAATGTCAAAAAAATCATCAGCCGTAAAAAAATCTTCTTCGTCGAAGACTAAATCTAAGTCGAATGAACTCCTGCCGAGAGGCAGCGGTATAAATTTTTCTGATCCCAAAATTCAAGGAGTGTTGCTAGTTGTCCTTCTAGTGATATTGGCCCTAGCATTGTGGTTTGGGTTCACTCGCGGCTGTTTAGGACGGCGTCGGCGTCGTAGACGCTCCTCTTGTTGACGGTAAGTTGATATTATTATAAATTGAAGTCTACCGACTGGAAGGAAGACATCGTGATCATGCAAAGGATATAGGTGCACCCACCTGGCTGGCCACCTCAACATGAAGATCAACATATTCGTCGACCGTAGGTTCAATTAAGGTAAGGGACAAAATGCTCAAAATGAGTTGAGTATAGTTTTGTTCAGAATTTTTTGCTCTTTCAAATGGTCTATATGAAAAAAGAGCTTAAGAAAAATGACCCTTACCCTACTGATTTTTTGAGTCCTAATTTAGAATCAGCCCCATAATTACAATGTATCTGAAAAACTATATAATATATCAACTTGGAATGGTGTAACTACCGCCGCCAATCCACTTCAATTAAGGTAAGGTTCATCCAAATCAACGAATTACCATGACATGGTTTATTTTTTAACTCTGTCACTTTAATGTAAGCGACGGGACTACAAAATATTTGGTCTGTAAGTGACATTACTAACAACATACATTGGTGTAAGAGACGTATAATTTCTTAAATAGCAAATTTATTTAAATAAATGTTATATAGGTAGATAAAGCACTAAAATACAAGATATTGTGTAAAATCAAATCCAAAAAAAGTTAATAACAAAAAAGTTAGAGGCGATTTAGTCCGAAAAAAACTTTGTCGGCCTCTCCTGAACAATCGTATTTTGTCCCTTACCTGAATTGAACCTACCGTCGACGATATTTTGTTTATAATGCATGTCGTGGGTTTGATTCCCATGCAGGACAAACATTTGTGTGCGTGCGTGCATGAACATGTCTGTTTGTCTTGAAACTGGGTGTAATTATCTATATTTATCTCTGCTTAGTTTCGGATCAGATATCCATGTGTGAAGAAGAATGTGCCAGGATATTTAATTTTTAATGATACTGTATCGTATTTTGTTAAATAAACCTACCAGTGGCGAGGAGTGAAATTATGGCGAGGGTAAGCCGTTCAAAAAACACCGATAATTTTATAATTACAGTGTATTTTAAGCATGATAAAAGTGGCTTTCAAATGATGAAAATGTGGGACTAGAATTTCTACAGTAATAAGGTTGACGAAAAAATCTCAAAGCATATTTATTTATAGTTTTAGGCATACTTACATCCATTTACAGAACAATTTACACCGTCTATTATGTAAAAAAGATTCAACATTTTGTAATTAAATGGCCGCAATGACATAAGTGCTCTACGCGGTATCACAAGTTTTAGGTACCTATTGCAACCGGAACCGCCTCTCAACCCACCCATTAGAACTTGTAACGATAACGACTTCTGATCACCGATCAAGGAATAATTTTATGCAATTTCCGCAGTTAAAAAGTACCTATACCTAAATATCACAAAATTTCAGAGCTGCACTCGATGATTTTATGTTGGATTGTTGACAGGCTAGTTGTTGTGATGTGTGAAGAATGTCCCATAATAAAATGTTTAATATGGTTAAAATCGTTTATTAGAAGATGATATATGTTTCTATAGAAATACATAAACAAAACCTTTTTCTTATTTTTAGGGTAAACAATCCGGACAGATACTTCTTGCGGGATAATCATTGAAGACCCTCCAAAATCCACTCCAAAACTACATGAAACAAAAAAATATAGTATGTGTTAGAGATCAACAACCGTTAAAACTAATAATAATAAACGATTGATTACATAATATTGTATTTTTTCACAAACATATAAAATTACTATTAAAAAGGGATCCTCTTTGCATTGGTACAGAAAATATCAACGAATAATTCAGATCACAACATCTGTCGGTCTTGTATATCGTACACACGAACACAAGCTACACACTGCGGCACCTTATGGGGTTGTAATAGGCGCTATTTTGCAACAAAAATGTGTAGCTTGATCTGTGGCCGTGTGTACAAGCTTTCGCTCCGCGGTTTCACTCGCGTTAGAGTTCATGAACACCCCGTTGTTTATACAACCAACCAAATAAGTAGGACAGTTTGTCCTTTGCAGGGCTCGTTGGTAGCTACAGATATTGAAGCGTTTTCCAAAGATAGGTATCCTCTTTGGTTCCTAGAGGAAAGTTTTAATATAAATATGTATACCTAGTTGGTCTGAGACGAAATAACGCCCCTAAATCACTGAGGTACCTATACAAGCTGTTACGGAAAGGGTATATACATATCAAGTGCACGGCTTCTTTGGATCATAATAAACTATATTGCAAAGGTTTTTAAATCCTATATCTACATGTTAGGAAGATAAGAGGAATGAAACCAAAAACCCAAACATTTCAACTTGAAATTTACACATTACTAGCAACCAAGTCAGCTGATCGGTGTAAGTAGGTAACTCACGATACATTCACCTGTGAAAACAAACCTCTTATGCTCTTACTCCTGGTATTTTTGTATAATGGGTTCCGGATATTTTATTTTGTTACTCACTTTTTCTGACAAAAACTGATTATGTTTGTGAACAAGCTAAAATACAAATCCTTTAAAAATTAACAAATCATCAATCAATCATCAGTAAATCATTTGTTAGCTTGAAAATGATATTGAATTTAGGTAGGTAGTTAATGAAGGGATTAGTAGGGACTAGTAAATAATACTTAGTTACCTATCTACGTAAAACAATCTAATAACAAACATAACGGAGTATGTAATGTGTGAATCTACGTAATCATTGAAATTAAACCACAGACACAGAATTTGAGTATCCAACATTCCTTTTTGTGTTGGTTGACATACATAGGTACTCTACCAGAAATTAATTGCTTAGGTAAATACTGCGAAAGAACCTAATGGAACCTAGAACAGAAAAAGGATTTCGTAACATAATTTATTTTCAAATGAACCCTAAATAACTTTCCTCCGCAACTTATGTGTGTCCTGGGGCTCTAAAAAGGAAGCACTTGTTGAATCATAATGAGATCCTATTATGAATTGAATTCAAAATCGTAAAATGGCCGCTTTTTATGCAATTCAGAATATGATCCGAATACGATTCTGTATCTGCAATTCATTTCTTTGACAGTTTTCTATAGAGTTTCGTAAAATGGTTCACTATATCCGAATTGCTTTTACGTCAAATAGTAGAATCATAAGAAGATACTGAGAACTATCTTTTTACAATTCAACTTAAAGTTTTTGTTAAAAATCAATGAATATTTAGGAATTAAATATGTATTTTTAACGTCTATAACCCATTTTATGGACAGTTTAAAGGTTTTGGCTTACAAATAAGTTCATTACCACCAGTTTTGTGAACCTCATTTTTACCATCGTAATTTTTACAAGTTGTCTTAATATTATAATGAGCTATAGGTACCTACCTACCCATAGGGTGTTTTAGGGTTCAATAGCAATAGGGTGATTTATTATAGCCTATAGGTAACCCTCTTCAATAAACAGTGTATCTAAGGCAATAATAGATTTTTAAATCAGACTGAATCAGTGTGTTCTAACATATCGACGCCTTACTTATAACATTAGTAGGTACGTAGCTAAATACATTGCATGCATATCTTTTAAGTATAAACTAAGCCAAGGAGAACAGACTACCTAGAGCATAAATAGGATGAGCTTCAGATGGTCTGAGCAATAATTCCTACTACCTGTCCCGCAGTTTCACTTGCTTTCCCAGGATAAAATGTAGCCTATATGTCATCTATCTTTATTCTATGTTTCAATCTAAATTATAGTACCTTCATAATATTAAAACCATACCCAGGTTGGTAGTTTGTGCAAAAAAAATACATTATTATGAGCATATCTGTGATGTCTTTGATTAAATTAGCGGAACTACATGATGTCATGATAGGCTAAAGGTATCCATATGTGAGAGTCAAGGATAGATGAGACCAGAGAGACATCCTCATGATATAAGAATTATCATTGGTCATTTAATTAGTTAGGATAAATAAAAGAATGTAAATAAACAGCATAAACATTTATTACAGTATCATTGTTTCATCTTTCTGTAGTTTAGTGTAATTATTAATACTAAGGCAAGAATCAGCCAGTATGCAAATACAGCTCCCAGATATAATAATGATATGTGGGTATATTAAACTATGACACTAATTACAGCATGACTGCATCATTATGTAACTGTCATGTTAATTATAACATTTTACTTTCTTGATAATTCTATGGACCATTAATCATCTTCTTCGGGTAACCTGAAAGTTAGTAAAATTATAGTTAGTTAAATTAATTGATGGAATATGCACATTATCAGTAATATCATCTTTAACATAATAACAAGAGGAAGTTTATAAAAAGGTCTTTGCTTTGTGCAATAATAGTATAACATTAATGAAATTATTATACATATGTTTAACAAATAAAATGGTTCTATTCTAATGAGTATTTGGATCATAATATCGAATTACTAATGGTAAAACCATTTTTGAATAACTGGTAAGTACCTACCTGGTATCAAGCTTGAATGACGATTTAAGAAATAATAACTTGAATGTTTGTTGGAATATCCTCGTAACGACTTATCAAAAGTATGAAATACTATAGGAGATAAACTTACTTTAGTTTTGTTTTCGAGATTCCTTGCCTTTTCATTTCAAAAATCTTGACGTTCTAAAAGATTCTTCCGTGTTAATCGTCCAATACTGATATTGTCTTCCTTTTACATTTTTACGTAAATAATTACAGTAGGTATAATAATTTCCATATTTTCCTTAAATGATTGAAAGACTATTATTATAATGTTAAACTATAATTTTTAAACATTTATTTTGTACTCTATCAAAACATCCAATATAAACTTTGACCGACCGACCACAGACAAGATAAAATATATTGTCATTGATTGATACCAGTCGAAGAAGAAAATATTTTTATAATCAATTAAAATGTCAGTTTTGGGTACTCAAATCCAATCAAATAAATGCTATGAAGCAACAGTTCGATCGGTTTTTAATTAAAATACAAAAAAATATAGTTATTCAGTCTTAATTTAACCAAAACTAAATAGAAAGAATAACCGGTAAAGTTACGGTTTTAATTTTTGTAGTCTAGTAACATTCATTCATAAAAGAATCTGTTTATGAATTGAATTGCGAAGAAAGGACGACTATTTTACCAAAAAATAGATGAATTGCATGAGATCTGCTGTGAATTCAGGAAATTAATTCCTTTTAGCAATATTGCGTAATCCTTCCTTTTTAGACCCCCTGGTACATAAATAATGCTAAAGGGTTCTGTGTTTAGTTTAAATTAAATAATTAAAAAACTAGGATTGTTTGTAAACAAGTTCAAATGCAAATGCTTGTTTGCAGCTTGGAAAATTATTTTAAAACTTAGGCTGTAGGTAATAATAATAATACTTAAAGAAAAGTAACAAGAATTACGGAGTAGGTACCTAGTTCAACACTTTCGGTGAACATGTAAATGTAGGTGCCTAATAATTATGCACATAGTAACTTTCTGCCACATTTTTTTTACCTCACAATAACAACAAAACGGGATAAAGGATAACGATATGAACGATCCTTTTAATGTTGATTTTTTTTATTACCATAGTAAGTAACTAACTAAAAGATTATGCAATTAGAAATGTAACAGAAAAAAGATGTTGTAACATAATTTATTCAAAATGAACCCTAAATAACTTTACTCTATGCAACTTATGTGTCTCCTGGTAGAAATAAAATGCTAGTGTGCAGTGGGTTCCGCTTTTATTTAAATAGGTAGGATTTTAAAATTAAATTATGTTGGTAGTTTTTGCCATTCTAACACGCACACGGCTAAACAACTCGCAGAAGGCCAGCGTGATGACTAACCTAACCTTCTCATTCTGAGAAGAGGTCCGTGCCCAGCTGTGGGACAGTAATGAGTGGATAATTATGATGATAACAACACTAAATTACAACTGAAAACATTTAAAACGTATCAGAAGTTTACATTTTGTCGGCGAGCCCATTTGACTGAGACATGGGTTTTGGCTTTTAGTAGGTAGTACGGAGTCTTTATTTGTTTAATAAAACACAATAAAAAAAATAGGCCGCAAAAATGTATTAAACTATGGAAATAAATTGTTAAAAGTACCAGGACCTCATGAGTAACGAGAGTTGTTCGGACAGCATTTGCGAACAATAATAACTGAACCCTAATTTCATCGGGGTTTACACACACAATGATATTAAGGGTAAATGAGCCAGTTGCAGGTACATAGTCATAGTCGTAGTGATAGTCTTAGCTGGTAGCCTTCAATAAATAAATAAATCGAATCAATACTCAACTTATCTGTCGCTATTTTGATTAATCAATACTTACAAATTAAGACTATGTACTTATGTAGGTACCACCCCCACAGTCCACATCAAATTATCTTATCGGTTTCGTTTGTCAACACAGCTCATAGGTTTTATTAATTAACTGATGCCCTGGCCTAACTCTTCTTTAATCGGTGTGCTTCAATGTATTAAATTTATCACAGTTTTCTTGAAATTATTATTAGGTAGCTGGGGGGAAAAGCGATACTGCGCGGCGCTACGATTACTGGATGCAAAAGGTGGGAAACCTTGTGTTGTTTGTGGCGCAACTTGAGAGAGGCCTATGTCCAGCAGTGGACTGCGATAGGCTGACTTGATTAGTAAATTAATTTTAACAAAAAATCGAAAATAAATTCAAAATGTACAATAATTGGGCCAGCTACCCTACTAGGATAGTAGAAAAGTAGAAGTTTTATTTTTCGGGTCTTCCCCACACCACAGCTTCGGAGCTTCGTCAGTTGTTTAATAATACTCGTGTGACGGCGCGCCGACAAAGGGTGCCGCCGCGCCGACAAAGGGTGCCGCCGCGCCGACAAAGGGTGCTGCCGCGCCGACACAGGGCGGCGCGGCGTCTCAGTCAATATAAAACCAGGGCCATATATGAATAAAACGGACAAGTGCGAGTTAAACTCGCGTAGAGAGGGTACACGTTTAACTAAGTTCCATAAATATTTTTAAATCTGACCCAAATTTGTTGATGGTAACTATAAAAATAATGATTTTTTTTGTAAATCTTGTTTTCTAAAAATGAAACCTAGCTAGATCGATTTATCGTCCCTGAAACCCCCTGCATACCAAATTTCATAAAAATTGTTGGAGCCGTTTCCAAGATATTATATACAACGCGTTACGGAAAGGTCATATTCATCCGAAAGGGGTGATGATTACATCAGGTATAGATTCTCTATGCAAAGTTTCCACGCAAAATAAATTACTCAAAGAATTCATACCAAACTTTTGGTTACGTAAGATTATCGAAATCAAACCATAACAAACGTGTCACCGCACTACGAGGGTCATTAACTTTTCACGTCATTTCCTAATATTGAAGTTAAATCTCTTTCGCGATCTGTGCGCCTGGTACACGCTGACGCCGCGCCGCCCTGTGTCGGCGCGGCGGCACCCTTTGTCGGCGCGGCGGCAGCCTTTGTCGGCGCGGCGGCAGCCTTTGTCGGCGCGCCGACACACGAGTATTATTAAACAACTGACGAAGCTCCGAAGCTGTGGGGAAGACCCGAAAAATAAAACTTCTACTTTTCTACTATCTTAGTAGGGTAGCTGGCCCAATTATTGTACATTTTGAATTTATTTTCGATTTTTTGTTAAAATTAATTTACTAATCAAGTCAGCCTATCGCAGTCCACTGCTGGACATAGGCCTCTCTCAAGTTGCGCCACAAACAACACAAGGTTTCCCGCCTTTTGCATCCAGTAATCGTAGCGCCGCGCAGTATCGCTTTTCCCCCCAGCTACCTAATAATAATTTCAAGAAAACTGTCATAAATTTAATACATTGAAGCACACCGATTAAAGAAGAGTTAGGCCAGGGCATCAGTTAATTAATAAAACCTATGAGCTGTGTTGACAAACGAATCCGATAAGATAATTTGATGTGGACTGTGGGGGTGGTACCTACATAAGTACATAGTCTTAATTTGTAAGTATTGATTAATCAAAATAGCGACAGATAAGTTGAGTATTGATTCGATTTATTTATTTATTGAAGGCTACCAGCTAAGACTATCACTACGACTATGACTATGTACCTGCAACTGGCTCATTTACCCTTAATATCATTGTGTGTGTAAACCCCGATGAAATTAGGGTTCAGTTATTATTGTTCGCAAATGCTGTCCGAACAACTCTCGTTACTCATGAGGTCCTGGTACTTTTAACAATTTATTTCCATAGTTTAATACATTTTTGCGGCTTATTTTTTTATTGTGTTTTATTAAACAAATAAAGACTCCGTACTACCTACTAAAAGCCAAAACCCATGTCTCAGTCAAATGGGCCCGCCGACAAAATGTAAACTTCTGATACGTTTTAAATGTTTTCAGTTGTAATTTAGTGTTGTTATCATCATAATTATCCACTCTTTACTGTCCCACAGCTGGGCACGGACCTCTTCTCAGAATGAGAAGGTTAAGGTTAGGTTAGTCATCACGCTGGCCTTCTGCGAGTTGTTTAGCCGTGTGCGTGTTAGAATGGCAAAAACTACCAACATAATTTAATTTTAAAATCCTATCTATTTAAATAAAAGCGGAACCCACTGCACACTAGCATTTTATTTCTACTAGGAGACACATAAGTTGCATAGAGTAAAGTTATTTAGGGTTAATTTTGAATAAATTATGTTACAAAATCTTTTTTCTGTAACATTTCTAATTGCATAATCTTTTAGTTAGTTACTTACTATGGTAATAAAAAAAATCAACATTAAAAGGATCGTTCATATCGTTATCCTTTATCCCGTTTTGTTGTTATTGTGAGGTAAAAAAATGTGGCAGAAAGTTACTATGTGCATAATTATTAGGCACCTACATTTACATGTTCACCGAAAGTCGTGAACTAGGTACCTACTCCGTAATTCTTGTTACTTTTCTTTAAGTATTATTATTATTACCTACAGCCTAAGTTTTAAAATAATTTTCCAAGCTGCAAACAAGCATTTGCATTTGAACTTGTTTACAAACAATCCTAGTTTTTTAATTATTTAATTTAAACTAAACACAGAACCCTTTAGCATTATTTATGTACCAGGACACACATAAGTTGCGTAGGAAAGTTATTTAGGGTTCATTTGAAAATAAATTATGTTACGAAATCCTTTTTCTGTTCTAGGTTCCATTAGGTTCTTTCGCAGTATTTACCTAAGCAATTAATTTCTGGTAGAGTACCTATGTATGTCAACCAACATAAAAAAGAAATGTTGGATACTCAAATTCTGTGTCTGTGGTTTAATTTCAATGATTACGTAGATTCACACATTACATACTCCGTTATGTTTGTTATTAGATTGTTTTACGTAGATAGGTAACTAAGTATTATTTACTAGTCCCTACTAATCCCTTCATTAAGTACCTACCTAAATTCAATATCATTTTCAAGCTAACAAATGATTTACTGATGATTGATTGATGATTTGTTAATTTTTAAAGGATTTGTATTTTAGCTTGTTCACAAACATAATCAGTTTTTGTCAGAAAAAGTGAGTAACAAAATAAAATATCCGGAACCCATTATACAAAAATACCAGGGGTAAGAGCATAAGAGGTTTGTTTTCACAGGTGAATGTATCGTGAGTTACCTACTTACACCGATCAGCTGACTTGGTTGCTAGTGATGTGTAAATTTCAAGTTGAAATGTTTGGGTTTTTGGTTTCATTCCTCATATCTTCCTAACCTGTAGATATAGGATTTAAAAACCTTTGCAATATAGTTTATTATGATCCAAAGAAGCCGTGCACTTGATATGTATATACCCTTTCCGTAACAGCTTGTATATCCATTAATTGCAGGTTTAAATGTATTAGATAGACTTCTTATAGGTTTTCCTGTAATCTATAGGTAAAGAACAATTATCTTTATTTTTTCAATATGTTTGGTCCAGTAGTTTCGGAGATAAAGGGGTGGAATGGTCAATTTTCGCCAATTTTTCGCCTATTTTCTTAAATAACTTCAAAACTATTTGTATTAAAATTCAAAAATAAATATATTTGAGATCCTCACAACAAGCCCTTTCATTTGATATGTTACACAATATAGTCTGCAAAACTTTTTTTAAATTTTCTAATTTACCCCCCAAAATTAGCATGGGGGATTAACATGGGGGATGTTTGAAATTCATTTCTTTACGTAGCACGCCCATGTTTGGGTCACCGACATACATATGTGTACCAACTTTCAACACGATTCAGTCCAATATTTTCGGACAGACAGACAGACAGACGCACGAGTGATCCTATAAGGGTTCCGTTTTTTTTTTCGGTACCCTAAAAACACATAAAAAATATAAGAACTTTGTACCTTGGATACCTACTTTTATAAAGCTCTAAAAATGTGAGGTATAGCGAAAATTCTTTTTTTTTCTGTTTTTGCTTCTCCAGAAAACCCTATGTTTTGTGCTATACGCCCTTTGAGCCCAGAGGTATCGATTTATTATAACTTTTTTCGCAATTGGCGCATGATACTTCTAGCACATAATCATATATTAAATAGTGATATATTTACCTTATTATAAGTCCTCCCAAGCTCCACCACCACTCCCCCAATCAAAATTAATGTCTTCTTCCTTTTTTTTTTCATTCTTCTGCCCAGAACCTACAAATGGAACAACATGGTTATAGTTATTTGATCAACAAGTATTTTTTTGCTACGAGTACTGATTTATTTCACGTTTGGTTTTCATAAAAATATCAGGCAGTACAGACCTAAACTACAAATCAAATCACACAAATCTAAACTAAAGTATGTCATTAGAGCCGAGAGGACGAGTAGAGCCTACGAATAAATAATAAGTCAGGAAATGTCACTTCGTTAAAAAAATGCCCCCACAAGTCGTGTCCAGCGCGTCATCAGTCACAGACCACTATACTATAGGAGATACTACGTATCAGGCGAATGACTTGGAACATTATTTTTATCCAATAGTAGAGCGTAATGCTAGATGATGAAAATGAAATTAAAATCGGCCAAGAAACAGTGAAGATATAGGTAGACATTTTAAACTACTAATTAGACATCGATTAGACAGAGAGATCGGACATAAGATGTGACGTCATAATACTATGACGGCCATGCAAACTCGAAAGAGATAGGAATAAATCTTTGATGCTTATATCTTGGTTATTTCTATAGTTATCCGATTATTATTTTTCTTACTGCTTCTTATATAAATGAGCTTTTATTAAAGAAAAAAAAACATGCATATTCCCTATTGGACAACGAATTGATCCAACGAGTGAATTCACCTAAATCTATGATCATTTAAAACTCTATTGTGAATAAAATCACATGCATTGCATCGATGATATTTGAGTTATAACTGAAATAAGCCTGTGATAACTATTTGATTGATTAAGTTATTATTTAAGTGTTAATATGTGAAATAGTAGCCAAGTAGTTACCTTCCTCGGGTGTCTCAGAAGTAGCATCCACTTTTTCTGTTTCATCTGTAAGAGATATAATGAAAGAAAATACATTTATTAGTAAAAAATAACACTTCATAAAAACTTGGAACGGGTATAACCTGTTATATACAGCGAAAGGTGGAAGAAAATAAAACGACATATAATTTTATTTTTTTACTAGCTGTTTCCTGCGGCTTCACTCGCGTTCTCGGGATAGAAAATTATCTTTCTGCCAACGCAATAACTTGTAAATTTAAATAATCAAATACATTCTTAAAATTGATGCGCAGATGTTTATACACTTATTTGCAAAATAAGTGATCACGTTTATAGAGTATGTATTATTTGTTTATTTTATTTTTTTGATACATTCGATATGGAGGGTACACGGCTAGAACGATGAATGTCACAAATCAAAATTAACGCCTTCGACATCCATACTTATATCCCCAGTCTCAACAGCGCCTCTTGTCGTCAAACGATTCGTCGCTGTCTGATGATGATGAGTCATTTAAATTTAGAACAGTAAAGAAGTTGCTTTCGCAGTTCGTTCTTGAAGGTTTTGAAAGTGATCTTTTCCAAAAACTATATTTTTACACTCCGTGGCCTCTTGACTCATAAATTGATAAACATTAAAAATAATTTCACGACTTTGACTATTATACGGCTTACCACGTTTTAACGAAGTCATAGTGAAAATAAAATAAATACAGCTATTTATTTTATTTTTTACCATTAAATTGTCCTGAAGTGTAGGGAATAAATAACTCACGTGCATTCCCAATGCTGACTTGGGTCGAACTAACGCGGGAATATATTTGCCAATAGCGTTGAATGGCGCGATAATGAATGTTTTTTATTAGCTGAGTAAATCGGAAGTGATCGGAATACGAGTTTTGCCGATGCGACATCTCAGTTGTGTCATACTGTACCACCAGGCGGGCCGAATGCTTGTTTGTGACCTTAGGTATTTGGTTAGTATAATATAGCTATAGTATAGTATAGCTATTCAAATAAAACCGGACAAGGACGAGTCTGACTCGCGCACCAAGGGTTCCGGAATTTCCTATGGTACTTTAAATACCACTATAGATATCTTATAGGTATTCCTGTAATCTATAGGTAAAGAACTATCATCTGTACTTTTTTCAAATTATTTTCGGAAATATGAGGGGGGAAATTTTCGCCTATTTTCTTAAATAACTTCAAAACGATTTATCTTAAAATTATAAAATAAATATATTTGAGATCCTCACAACGAGCCCTTTCATTTAATATGACACACAGTATAGTTTGCAAAACTTTTTTTTAAATTTTCTAATTTACCCTCCAAAAGAAGCCCCCATGTTTGAAATTCATTTATTTACGTAACACGTCCATGTTTGGATCACTGACTTACATATTATGTGTACCAAATTTCAACTCAATCCAGTCCAGTATATTCGGACAGACAGACGCAAGAGTGATCCTATAAGGGTTCCATTTTTTTCTTTTGAATTTCGGAACCCTAAAAACGACTCCAAAGTTAGGCAAAAGATAAGGATAAATAGAAAGTCTTGGAAGACGTAGGTCCGACGAAAGATAAGGCCAGATAACCAAGGAATAATTAAAAAGTATAAAAAATATATTATGTAAAATCTAGATGTTTTGAGTAGAACAGGCTTAGGTATATGATAATAAAGTTGTTTTTCTAGAGGTATACTTCTAATGTATATACTTATAGAGATTCTAAATGAAATAAAACACATTAATCGTTTAATTATGATTTCGGCCATATGAGCGCCACGACTAGCTCGAATGAATTGCATTCGTGATGTCAAATTTTCGACAACTTTATCGAGCAACATTTTGAATTTA
The DNA here is from genome assembly GCA_963555595.1 of Tethea ocularis. Taxonomy (NCBI): domain Eukaryota; kingdom Metazoa; phylum Arthropoda; class Insecta; order Lepidoptera; family Drepanidae; genus Tethea; species Tethea ocularis. Next base: position 7,129,029 of record OY741960.1, on the reverse strand, counting down.
ATTAATTACAATTCCCAGACGTTAATAAAGTTTGTAAATAAGTGCGATAAAAAAGTCTTACGGAGCTCCTCGCGGTGTGATTGGCTATTGAGAAACCTTAAAAAGATAAAAATCAATTCAAGTTGCCTAAAATATGTTTTCTTTAAATATTTTTTTGCAAATGTTATATGCTGCGCAGTAGCGAAATAACCGCTAACTCGCTAAAAGACTTCCAGGACTGGATTCACCAATTGACGAAATTGTAATTTATCGCAATTTCAGCGTGCCTAAAGAACCTCCTCAAAATTCGTTATCAGCTCTTGGGCTATAGGTAAAGCTAAACTATTCTGTATATTTTTCAAAATTTTCGCTTATTTTCTTAAATAACTTCAAAACGATTTATCTTAAAATGATTAAATAAATACATTTGAGATCCTCACAACGAGCAATACAGGTATATTGTGTTCGCAATTTTTTTTTAATTTTCTAATTTACTCCCTAAATGTGGCCCCCATGTTTGAAAAATAGAATTAAGTTTCTCTCCAACCTGTCCTAATCCTACTAATATTATAAATCCGAAAGTTTGTATTGTGGTAACATACAGCTCAGCTCCGAAAAGATGAATGTATTCGACTGAAACTTGTAACATAAATCATACCACGGAGTGACATTAAAGGCAACTTTTTATCTAAGAGGCGAGGGTGCAACTGCTAGAAATAATTAAATCTTTGCTTACCAGGTACGACTTCACCCTTCATCATATTGAGAATATGTTGCTTCTCCTTAGCAAGATGCCGCTTGCCGTTCAAATGCATTGTCATTTGCTCAGTGCACGTCACAGATGACTAAAATAAAAATGAAATTCATCATCATCGGGAGGTTCAGCAGATTGGACCTTACGTGGTGTACAAGGTGAATGATGTTGTTTCGGAATATTTATGTCTTATTTACATTTTTTGTAAATAAGACATAAATATATATGTACTTGACCAACTAATCTCACCGACAGACTTGATGACGAAAGAGATCGAAATTAGGACAGGAAATGCATGGAAAAGATACTGGATGCTAAAAGACAATGAAAAATAGGGATATAAACACATTTTACAAGAGGAAACTCTACAACACATGCATACTATCTGTTCTCATATATGGATGCCAGACCTGGATAGACGTAACAGATAAAATAAAAAAACTGAAATGGAAGTGGACAGGTTACACAGTTAGAGGGAAGGAAAAATGGAGTAAGCTAGTAATGAACTGGTATCCCATCTATATGAAAAGAAAAAGGGGAAGACAATTCAGAAGATGGGAAGATGAAATAAAAGATATAGCAGGAAAAACTTGGACCAGAATGGCACGAAACCGTGAAGAGTGGAGAAAGATGGAGGAGGCCTTTGCCAAATAAATCGGACAAATGCGAGTTAAACTCGCATGGTGAGGGTGAGGGTGAGTACATGATTAACTAAGTTCCATAAATATTTTTAAATCTGACCCAAATTTGTTGAAATTAACTATTAAAAGTTTTTTTTTTTTGGAAATTGTGTTTTCTAAAAATGAAACCTAGCTACATCGATTTATCGACCCCGAAACCCCTTGCATACCAAATTTCATGGAAATCGTTAGAGCCGTTTCCGAGATTCAGATTATATATATATATATCCATGAATTGCAGTTTTAAAGGTATTAGAGAGACTTCTTATAGGTTTTCCTGTAATCTTTAAGAACTATTATCTGATTTTTTTTCAAAATGTTTGGCCCAGTAGTTTCGGAAATAAGGGGGGGGAATGGTCAATTTTCGCCAATTTTTCGCCTATTTTCTTAAATAACTTCAAAACTATTTATATTAAAATTCTAAAAAAAATATATTTGAGATCCTCACAAGAAGCCCTTTGATTTGATATGTTACACAATATTGTCTGCAAAACTTTTTTTTTTAATTTTCTAATTTACCCCCCAAAATTAGCCCCCATGTTTGAAATTCATTTATTTACGGAACACGTCCATGTTTGGGTCACCGACTTACATATGTGTACCAACTTTCAACTCAATCCAGTCCAATATTTTCGGACAGACAGACAGACAGACGCACGAGTGATCCTATAAGGGTTCCGTTTTTTTTTTTTTTCGGAACCCTAAAAAGGGCAGACAGATGTTGTGATGTCGATTCATCATGAAAAACTTAGTTTTAGTTAAGTGTTTACATACTACGGCACAACTACGGTATAAAATAACGCAACGATATATTTCGCTAAAAACTTTATAACTGTACACTTGGTATTTTTTTTTTCATAAGAATTACGTTATTTTATATTAATAGTAGCAATAAGTTTATCAGTACCTTGCATATATCGCAGTATAGCTCCGGAGGAACGTTTTTCACTTCTTTGGCGACTTCCATTACTTCAACCTCATCCACAGGCTTGAGACATTTCTTTTCACGGCGAATGAGCTGCTGTCTGGTGTTCAAGAAAAACATATTCGAGATCCACAATAATTAATTTTCTTTAATTTTGGATTGGATTCTAGTATTTTTTTCAAATTACTGCTAGAATATCAATAATGTTGTCTTATAACGTAATATACGTTAAGAGGACATTATCTATTATAGTTGACACGTCCGCGCTTATTGTTGGTATCTCTGAGTAAACATTGTTCAGAGTTCGCCTCGCGACAAAACAAAACCTTGCTACTAACATAAACTGAAAATACAAAACTTTTTTTTGCTGGCCGTTCTATTATTTTAACCGCCTTATTTACTATAAACTAACTATAACGAACTAACTAACTATTTAGTATCTAATATAGAAGATATTAGATGGTAAATAGTTTTGAACTTATTGTATGTACGGACTTAAGCGCTATCCACACATTTCCGGGTACCCACCCGGTCTTTTTTCTTTGGTTTACATTTTAGTCTCTACAGAGAAGCTGTATGTGGATGTATTATCTGCTCGAATATTGGTCAATATGTAGACAGTTTGGTTGGTGATTTGCATATTTGGCTCCATTGAAGTGGGTGGCTATTCGCTAATGTTAATAATAATATGATAATGACAAATATAATGTCTACCTACACATGGTTATTTGCCGAAACAGCACAAATACGAATACCTAGGCATGTGTGGTGCCAGCATAACACACACGCAAAAGTAATGCAAACGAACTACCAAAATCATACAAATGTACTTAGTCTAGCCACAGATTATGTATATACATGTGGTCTAGCCATAAATACTGTTACAATCTATATATATATCTATATATATAAAAGAAAGTCGTGTTAGTTACTCCACTTATAACTCAAGAACGGCTGAACCGATTTAGCTGAAAATTGGCAGGGAGGTAGTTTAGAGCCAGGAGAAGGACATAGGATAAGTAGGTAGGGGTAGGTAGGGTAGGTAGGTAAGGTAGGTAGGGGTAGGTAGGGTAGGTAGGTAGGTAGGTAGGGGTAGGTAGAGGTAGGTAGGGTAGGTAGGTAAGGTAGGTAGGGGTAGGTAGTTAGGTAGGGTAGGTAGGTAAGGTAGGTAGGGGTAGGTAGTTAGGTAGGGGTAGGTAGATAGGTAGGGGTAGGTAGAGGTAGGTAGGGTAGGTAGGTAAGGTAGGTAGGGGTAGGTAGTTAGGTAGGGGTAGGTAGTTAGGTAGGGGTAGGTAGTTAGGTAGGGGTAGGTAGATAGGTAGGGGTAGGTAGATAGGTAGGGGTAGGTAGTTAGGTAGGGGTAGGTAGTTAGGTTAGTAGCTGGGGCTCAGAATAACAGCTACGGTGTTCCCCTGCCTGTCGTAAAAGGCGACTAATCGGGGACCTTTGGGGTCGTGGGCAATCGGGGCGGGGGCTCTGTGCGTCCAGAAGCGATCCCAAGGAGGACGATGGGTCATCGTGGTCACGATCCATCGTGCGATAGCACAGCGAGGGTGCTGGGGGGAAGTATCACACTTCCCCTGGGACGGGCTATCTAGCGCCGCGCGTGGAGGGGGAGTGAGTATGCGTTCTGTATGAGAACCCGCCCCCCTCTACAGCGCAGATGGCGACCACCGTGGGGTTTTAGCCGGTACGAGTCCGGCATAACCTGGTTGCTCCCCCCGGGGCGGCTGGGTATCCTATGAGGATTTCCCCAAGAAAAAAAAAAAAAGAAAAAAAAAAAAAGGTAGTTAGGTAGGGGTAGGCAGTTAGGTCCCAGTTTTATTTTTGTTCTCAGGGCAGGACAACGTCTGCCGGGTCAGCTTGTATATATATAAAAGAAAGTCGTGTTAGTTACTCCACTTATAACTCAAGAACGGATGAACCGATTTAGCTGAAAATTGGCAGGGAGGTAGTTTAGAGCCAGGAGAAGGACATAGGATAGGTAGGGGTAGGTAGGTAGGGTAGGTAGGTAAGGTAGATAGGGGTAGGTAGTGGCAGGTAGAGGTAGGTAGATAGGTAGGGGTAGGTAGGGTAGGTAGGGTAGGTAGGGTAGGTAGGGTAGGTAGGTAGGGTAGGTAGGTAGGGTAGGTAGGTAGGGTAGGTAGGTAGGGTAGGTAGGTAGGGTAGGTAGGTAGGGTAGGTAGGTAGGGTAGGTAGGTAGGGTAGGTAGGTAGAGTAGGTAGGTAGGGTAGGTAGGTAGGGTAGGTAGGTAGGGTAGGTAGGTAGGGTAGGTAGGTAGGGTAGGTAGGTAGGGTAGGTAGGTAGGGTAGGTAGGTAGGGTAGGTAGGTAGGGTAGGTAGGTAGGGTAGGTAGGTAGGGTAGGTAGGTAAGGTAGGTAGGGGTAGGTAGTGGCAGGTAGAGGTAGATAGGAGTAGGTAGGGATAGGTTTGTAGGTCCCAGTTTTATTTTTGTTCTCAGGGCAGGACAACGTCTGCCGGGTCAGCTAGTTAAAAATAAACAAAGTATAACATTTGAATTTGGAATCTCTGTAATTTTTATATGATTGTTCATTGACATTTCTCATTTTGGCGCCAATACATTGTACAATATTTTGCGATATTAAAATGGAGTGGGGTGATAGAGAAAACCGAATCGCTGTAATTACACAAAGTAGGTATAAAGCCAAATGCAATTTTTAAAACTGTCCATACGCTTGGTATTAGTAAAATGTTTGTGTTCCGGGCTATTAATAGGTACAATGAGACCGCCTCTGTTTGTGACAGAAAAAGATCTGGCCGTCCATGTAGTGTTCGTACGAAAAAGGTGGTCAAAGCAGTAAGGGAAAGAATTCGAAGAAATCCTGTCCGAAAGCAAAAGATTTTATCTCGGGAGATGAAGATACCACCTAGAACCATGTCGTACTGGTCATTTCTTAACTGATAATTTAAAAAAGAATAGGGTGGTAAAATCTAAACAACTATTGAAGCGATACGCAAAGGGAGGTCACAGAAACATGTTGTTTCCGGATGAGAATTTTTTTACAATTGAGCAACATTTTAACAAAAAAATGACCGTATTTATGCTCAAAGCTCTAAGGAAGCATCCCAATTAGTCGACAGAGAGCAACGTGGGCACTATCCGACTTCAGTGATGGTTTGGTGGGGTATTAGCTATGAAGGGAAGGAGTGACTGAGCCATACTTTTGAGAAAAAATAAATCGGACAAATATTACTACAACATATTACTAAGTTACATATCTATAAGGTGCAAGTGTAGGTAAGTAAGTATTTCTGATATAGGCCACGGTAGAACTGCATGTAGGTATCTTCACAATCCTTTTTCAATTCAATTTTTTATTGGGCAGTTATAGCTGTAGCTAACTAGTCTCAGGACAGAAATCATTGCTCGCGGTACTAGATCAGCTCGCCCCTTTGAAAGGAAGGAGGAAATCTTTTAGGTTATGGCGATTACTGTTAGTGTCAAATAAATTTAAATTTTTACGGACAAACATAATATTTTCAAAGATGTATAACGACGGTAAGGTTAATATCTCAAATTCCTTAAACAATTTCCGTACGGATTCGCGAGGACCCAAGCAATAGATTGAACGAACGGCCCTTTTCTGCAAGATAAAAATAGATTCCAAATCCGCAGCCGAGCCCCATAACAGAAGACTGTAGGACATTAGACTATGGAAATACGCAAAGTAAACCAACCTAGCTGTAGCCACATCTGTTATTTGTCTAATTTTTCTGACTGCGAAAGCGGCGGAACTCAATTTGAAATTCATTTATTTTCATGTTTTTTTTTTTTTTTTTTTTTATATTTATTTATGAAAAAAAAGTTACATTTTTTTACAAATAAGTATCTGCCAAACTACATTGCAGTTTGTCGGCAGTTAGTTCTCATGTTTTAACAAAAGTCCTTGCATATGTCTCTTTGTATGTCCGTCTGTTTGTATGTTTGTCTATATGTCTATCCTTATGATTGTCAGTTAGTATGTATGTCTGTCTGTAGTAGGTAAGTAGAAAGTGGTATACGCACGATGTGGTTAGTCTCGCTATGTTGTTATGGACATAGGGATAAATAATGTTTTTTAAGTACTTTTTTTAGTTGGTTTTTAGTAGTGACATGTTTTATTAAGTCTTCTGGTAATTCATTCATAATTGTGGGCGTAATCCACCTTCTCGTGCGTCTACCAAAATAATTACTTACCTTGGGTACATGTAGCTTTTTCTTTTTGGATAAGCGGGTTGGATAGGTATGTACTCGTTGTATTTTATTTTCAGTTCTATTATATTGTTCTATCATAATCATTACTTTAACTTTTAATTCTATAGGTAGTATTTTGCATATTTTAAACAGTTTTGAGTACTCGTGATTTAAACTATTTTTAGTCTTTTGGTCTATTAATAATTTTAAAATTCTAGTTTGTATTGTTTTAATTTTATTTAAGTGTGTTCTAAATGTGAGTCCATAACCGTTCAACCCGTATCCAATTACAGAATCGACGAGTGCATAGTACAATATGTATAGTAAGCTTCTCCCGATAAATGATTTTAAGACAAATAATCTACCAAGCACAGTCCGCAGTTTATTGCATACACTTTCTACATGAAGGTTCCACGTGAAGCTTGTGTCTATAGTAAGCCCCAGATACTTATATACATCCACTTGTTCTAAGTTTTCACACTGACAATCTTGATTATTGTGTATACAATCATAACTGTGCCCTTTTATCGTGATTTTAATATTTTTACATGTTTGGTATGGCGAGGATATTGACATACATTTAGTTTTAGCTATATTTATTATTATGCCGTTGTCATGTGCCCACTTTATTACATTGTCCAAGTCCTTCTGAATTACTTTTTGTATTAGAATTGGGTCCTTACCACTAAACAATATGCACGTATCATCAGCGTACATATACGCTTTGCACTTCTGTATAACATTTCCCATACTATTGACGTGCATTATATACCCAATCGGCCCATAAACGGATCCGGTCGGTACGCCATATTTTATAACACCCTGTATGCTCTCGACTTCATTAATCTTTACTTTCATAGTTCTATCCTGTAAATATGCAGCAAACCATCCATTGACAGGACCGTCTATCCCACATTCCTTCATTGCTTGCAACAAGCCGACGTGATCCAATGTATCGAAAGCTTTTTTGAAGTCAATAAATACCGCAATTACTAATTTCTGTTCATTGAGGTAGTTATTGACATCATCAGTAAACCTCTCTAACGCCGTCGCGGTGCTTCTATTTGACCTGAAACCGTGTTGTATGTCTGAAATTATGTTGTGTTCATCTAGAAATCGGGTTACTTGGCCTACGATAATTTTCTCAATGATTTTATTTACTGAATTTAATATTGCTATTGGTCTATAATTTGTATAATCTAAGTGTGAGCCTTGCTTGTATATAGGTCTAATAATTGATTTTTTTAATTCGTCGGGATATACTCCTCTTTTAATACTTTGATTGATTAAATGTGCCAGAACAGGACCGATGTTTTTTTTAATTTGTTTTAGATCTTTTACTCTGATACCATCTGATCCCGGCGACTTGTTGCAGTCCAATGTATCTATTATTTTAATGACATCATTGGTATTTACCTGTTTATATCTAAAACTTACATTACAGGGTTTAACATATGATGTCCTATCCAAAAATTTAGTGTCGCATTTATGTTTGATCTGATCTATTTCCTTTGTAAACGTATAACAGAAGCTATTACATATAGTTGTGAGGTTTTCTTTTTTTAATAAATATTTTTCTATTACACTATCAACTGTTCCCTTACTCCTACCAAGCCAATTATTTAAATTGGCCCAAATTTTCCGAATGTCTCCCTTACACTTTTCAATAACATTCCGTCTATGTTGATTCTTAGCCTTATTTATATATTTATGTGTTTTATTTCTATATCTAGTGTATTCTAATCGTAAGTTATTGTTACTGGGTTCCATTTTCCACTGCCTAAATAAAATATCTTTATATTTTATCATTTGCTGCAATTTGTCGTTAACCCAGACCTGACTTTCACGTTTTATTGGTATTTTCTGCTTAGATGAATTGTAGATACCTACGAAAATCTTAAATATAGTGTTGTACAGCATAATAGGATCATTTATATCAAGTAAAGGCACCCAATCTACATCCTGTAATTTCTTACTAACTAACTTGTTATTGCATACCAACTTATTCAAACATGTGTATTGTCTTTTATCGATATCAGCTGTGAGTCCCGTTACGTAGTGGTCGGCGATCTTGTGCGTCAGCGTGTATGCTTCCAGTCGATGCGCCTGCGCTCGTTCAGTCCGTACGAACACGTGGTCGAGGCAGGATGTCACTCGTCGCTGATCTATAACTACTTCGCGCGTAATGTCTTGTATACCACATTGCATTCCGAGCTCTGATAGTGCATCGAGATACCTACAGGCCACCGAATCCATATTGTTGTTTATTATGTTTAAATTGCAGTCCCCAAGTAGTATGATGTTATTATCTTTTGGTATATTTCGTATTATCCCAGTGATTTCTTCTATGAAACTTATTTTATTGCAATGCGGCGGTCTGTAGATGGTTATAATATCTGTGTTATAGTTTTCCATTGTAAGGCATCCGTGTATAAACTCGACTGAAGGTGTAATGTTTGCATTTATTTGGTTGAAGGTTATGTTACTGTTTACATATAAAAAAATACCTCCTCCCCTTTTTCCTTCTCTTGTTTGTAAGTATATATTAAAGCCGTCTATGCAATACAAGTCTTTCTCCTTCTCTTTAATGTTAATTTCAGTGAGGCATATCACATCCAGGTATACTAAGCATTTAGTTAGTAATACTTGCAACTCGTTGAAGTGTTTACGTAATGAGCATACGTTTATATGTATAATTTGAAAGGATGACTTTCTTGCGTTAATACTTTCATACCACTCGTCTAAATCTATAACTTTTTTGTAATCTATGTCACTTAATGTGGGTTGGGGATCAAAATTGGATGACATTATGGGGTTGTGGTTGATACTACGTGCGATTATTGCGGAACTACTCTTGCTCTTCAATCAGGTAATTTTCAATATCACTTTCAAAACGAATTTGGTGAACTTTTTTATTATTATCATCTTTCCTAATTAATATTTTAGCATTCTGTATCCAGATATATTTGTATTTTTCCTTTAAATTAGTTTTTACCTTCCAGAATAGTTGGCGCATTTGCCTAGTGATATGTTCATTGATAAATATATTTCATTCATTTATTGTTATGTTTGGGTCACCGACTTACTATGTGTACCAACTTTCAACTCAATCCAGTCCAATAGATTCGGACAGACAGACAGACAGACGCACGAGAGATTCTATAAGGGTTCCGCTTTTTTTTTCGGAACCCTAATAAAAGTAAAAATAGATTTTTATGTCGTAGTACTCCTTCATTTATTTCACAGACACACGAGTAATTTTATAAGGGTTCCGTTTTGTTTTCTTTTGAATTTCCGAACCCTAAAAAAGTTACGTTGGGTAGACATCTACCGTTTTTGGCGAATAACTCGAAAATTACTGGACGCACAAATTTTAAATTAGCATACACATTTACACGACATTACACTAATTATCTACTAAACTTGAATCATGAAATTCGACACTTTTCCGCTGCCCTGACGCACACCCTGCGACCTTCGTCTAGGCATTTGACGTCACTATCACTGAGCTATCATCGCCTTGTATTTTGATAAATAAGACGATGAATACCTATAGATTTAAGTAAGTCAGTGTTTAAAAACCAAACATACCAGATAGTTTTATTGGGAAGGGGAAGGAACAATAAATAATAAGAAAATACTTACACGCGATTTTCCATGCCTCTCTGCAGCAAGAATGTATTTTTCGGAAGTTTACGACCCTCGACTATCCTGTTGAATAAGAAAATAAATCGATTACTTTTGTTTTAGAATCTTTTATTTCAGACCAAAGAAATCCATATTTTGTTAGTATTACATAATAAATAAATATACACTCAAATAAAATAAATGGGTTAGTATCTAAATTAAAAGCAAATCAACAAAACAGCACAAAACACCGGACAAGTGTGAGCCGGACTCTCACTCGCGCACCGAGAATTCCGTAATTTCCTATGTTACTCTAAATACCACAGCCTTCATATAGGTTTTCCTGTAATCAATAGGTAAAGAACTATTTTCTGTATTTACAAAATTTTGTCAAAAAAGTGATAAATTTTCGCCTATTTCCAATAACTTCAAAACTATTTATCGTAAAATTATAAAAAAAATACTAAAATAAAAAAAAAATCTATTTAAAAAAAAAAAACAAAATTATTCTAAATTGCCAGGGCAATTAATCGCTGGCTTTTTGTACTTATCAGAGTCCAACAGGGTCTATAGAAGTAATCTACTGTACTATCAACCACCAATACAATTTTATCTACTCTCATATCGTAATGTTCTTATTATGAAATCAAAATCAGTACTTTAATGACCCACTTTAGGCACACCCGTCTATAATGAAATTAAAAAATTATATTATAGCACAGTTTTCTTCCCAAGATAATGCTATAAAATAACTTTTTTTCATTAAAGTACAAGTATATGGACATGTCTGGCCACTCACAATGTTTTTTGGGTTTTAATATTTCAATTACTGTCAGTCAACTTGTCAAACGAAATAATAATGAAAAAAAAACATTATAAGTGGCCAGACATGACTAAACAATTAAACTAAGTATTATATTCTCTTTGTTAACAATTAGGAATCAATCAGTATCAATTCAATTTTAGATGCAAATTGACTCTGTGGTCGCGTATGCGGTAGGGAGTTTTTCCCAACACGGATTTGGGCGCCATGATGATTAATGTTTGTTTATTTTATTGATTTTTTTGCATACATATTTTATTTTGGCCAAAAATGACAGTAAAATGGCAGTGATAGTAAGGTGAAATAAACTTGGATCTGAAATTGTGGAGGCGGCAGTGGAAATGACGAATAATAGATACCCGTGAGTCATGAAAACTTATGACAAAATATTATCGATTTTTTACCTTTAAATTACACTATTAGATGAGTTTAGATAAAGTACTGTATGATACTGCACATAATTAGGTATAAGAAACTCGTGTGATACTATTAAGAAACTCGCCTACGGCTCGGTACTTAAACTCACACTTGTGTTTAATAACCCCTATTATGCAACAGTATCATAAACTACTATTATTGTAACCTAATATTATAGATGGCAAATATACATGTTGAATCTAGATTATATTTACCACATTATACTTGAGAACCCCAGATCAAGGGCTGGAATTTGCAACGGGCTCCGCGCTTGCTTAATCCAGCACTGCTTTCAATGGCACACCAAGTCTTTTCGCAACGGTATTGTTAAATAAATATACTTACCCGCGGTGCTGTCTTCCCGCGTAGTGAGACTGCGCATGAACTTTGGAAGTAATTTCCACATCACATAGTTCACAGTAAAGATCACGAGATTTCAATGGAATCTGAAATATTTGAATTAAGTAAACTTAATGATGATTTGCAACCTCTGAACTGAACACTTTCTTCAACAGGGAACAAGAGCAACGTTGTTTTGTCATATCTTGATCATACACAATAATAAAACTGGGCAGCGGAAAAGTATTGAATTTCATGATTCGAATTTAGTAGATAATTAGTGTGTAACTTCGTGTGTGTGTATCAATGACTAGACACTTGTTTTATTTAAACAATGGTCAATATAACATACTTATATGAATTAATTTAATTTATCTACTCTCATATCATAATGTTCTAATTATGAAATCAAAAACATTGCTTTAATGACACTTTATGCATATATACAGTACAGTTTTCTTCCCAAGATAATGCTATAAAATAACTTTTTTTCTATTAAAGTACAAGTATTTGGACATGTCTGGCCACTCATAACGTCTTATTACAAAACGTGTTCTAAATATGTTACCTGGTTTAAAATTGAAATAAACGATGATCGAAAATAAATCGTATTACAAAAAGTGGTTTATCTCTAAATCATGTACTATTTATGGTACTAAAGATAAAACTCTGAGCCCCCTAGTTTATCTTTGGACTTAATACGGATTCATCGAATTTTACTGTTAAAAATTATGCTGGAACCGTTTTCACCTAGCACCATCTAACGTACGTAATTGAAAAAATTTTGAGCAGAAGCTACAACATTTCAATAGCTTATTATTTTTTTCTTAATTACATCTAATACCTTTAAACGAGCCATTCTTGTATCGCTATCCTATATCCGAATCTAGGAAACGGCACCATACACAACGTAGTAATTGTTGAGATATGTTTTGCATAATTTTATTACGAAATAATATCGAAGAGATTTCTAAACAGTGTACGGACAATTTTAAATAAAAAGTTGCCTTTATTATGTATAGCCACATACATGTACCTAGTCAGGTCATAAGTATTGTCACACAGTAAAAACAAAAAAGTTAATTGAATTCGAATTTCGAATTGTTCATGAAAATAAAAATGTATACTTTTTAGAATTTTACTCACTTTAAGGGTTCCGAAACTCTAAAGAAAAAAAAACAGAACCCTTATAGGATCACTCGTTTGTCTGTCCGTCTGTCTGTCTGTCTGTCTGTCTGTCTGTCTGTCTGTCCGTTACGTAAATAAATGAATTTCAAACATGGGGGCTACTTCTGGGGGGTAAATTAGAAAATTTAAAAAAAAGTTTAGCAGACTATATTTTGTGACATATCAAATGAAAGGGCATATTGTGAGGATTTCAAATATTTTTTTTTATAATTTTAATATAAATTGTTTTGAAGTTATTTAAGAAAATAGGCGAAAAATGACCATTCCCCCCCCCTTATTTCCGAAACTACTGGGCCAAAAGTTTTGAAAAAAATACAGATAATAGTTCTTTACCTATAGATTACAGGAAAACCTATAAGAAGTCTATCTAATATCTTTAAACGAGAAATTCATGGATATATATATATAATCTGAATCTCTGAAACGGCTCCAAAGATTTTCATGAAATTTGGTATGCAGGGGCTTTCGGGGGCGATAAATCGATCTAGCTAGGTTTCATTATTAGAAAACAAGATTTACCAAAAAAAAAAAACCGGTCATCCAGGTTTTTTTTTTACCCGTACAGGCCTGTGTTTGACCACAATCTCACCGTGGTCAGTGATGATGTGGCCGATGGTGATAAGCACACAAAGCCTAGAAGGGAACTAGCTCTCAAGTGCAGCTGCCGGAACACACCGAAAGGTGCTTGGCGACAGATTTTCAACTTGAAGGTGGTAGCCAGCCAGGCGGGTAGGTACTACAAAGTATCCTACCACCGTGCTATGGTTTCCTCACGATGTTTTCCTTCACAGAAAACTCATGCTCATTGTAGGATTGTAACCCGTGACCTTCGTCTCGGCGTTCGGCGTCACTTACCACTGGTATTTAAAGTAACATAGGAAATTTCTCAATTCTTCCTTATCAACTTCATTTGCACTTGTAATGTTACCATCCATTTTGTTTCGGTTTGAGTTTAAATTTAGTACACATGTATTTCTGTGACCCTGACATGGATGTGTTAAGTAGGTAAGGCCCGTTTAAGGAGCAAATTAGAACATAAAGTAAAGTTTTGCAAACTGTACCGTAATACATATCAATCGGAAAGGGCTTACTGTGAAGGTCTAAAAAAATATTTTTTAAGCGACGCTTGATTTGAAAGACTTATTTAAACTGTGTAGACTTATTAAAAAAATAAGACGTAACTATCGTAAACAACGGTGACAAAATAAGTGAAGACAAAATAGATACGAGCGCATTTGCGTAGAGAGAATAATATTGTAAGCTTGCTGAGACTCTCAAGTACGAGTGACATATTCATATATATTAAAAAAAATCGATGACTTGCAACCCTGATCAAATGGCGTCAAAAAATTGTTCTGTCAAATGACATCGAATATTATTGTGAATAGTAATAAAATTACACAGAGAATCGGTTACTTTCTTGTCAACCGTAATCTCAAAATCCTTTTTCTTTAAACACGAATTGTTTTTACATCTGTTTATGATGCACGACGCCATAATTTCGTAAGTGATTTTTTAATATTATTATTACGTCTTAAGCTCTTCGTCACTAACGACCGGTTGTCTTTATATTGCCGATTTGTCTTCATACTACGTACTTCACTTTTAATGGCAGATCTATCCGTCTTTAATTTTTCATCGGTCTGAGATAAACTAATAATAATACCGAGCGCAGCGGCGCGGCGCACAAATTAAGGTGCTGTCCCACTGCCGCAAACGCTGTGGACAAGCACGCGGCGCATTTTAACTGGGTTCTAAAAAGCGCATTTTAACTGGGTTGAAAAATGGGTCTACTGAAAAATTTGAATATAACCAAAAGATTCGTTTATCGTACCATCAAACGATACAATGAAGACTCTTAGTGTAGATGACAGGTCAAGAAGTGGTCGCCCTCGGTCTGTTAGGACTCCAGCAGTGATAAAAGCTGTGAAGGCGCGAATTCAAAGAAATCCTAAACGTAAGCAGAAACTGTTGGCCCTTCAGATGGGGTTAAGCAGAACCACGGTGAAAAGGGTGTTAAATGAAGACTTAGGCATATCGAAGAAAAACAGGACATCGTTTGAATGCTCGTCTAATGGACCTGAGACTGAAGAGATGCCGCGCTTCGTTGAAGCGGTACGCGGGAAAAAAATATCGGGAAATTCTTTTTTCGGATGAAAACATTTTTACCGTGCACAACAAACAAAATGATAAGGTGTACGCACACAGTAGTGAAGAAGCGACCAACCGTATTCCGCGTGTCCAACAAGGTCATTTTCCATCCTCGCTCATGGTATGGTTGGGAGTTTCTTATTGGGGCTTAACAGAGGTACATTTTTGTGAGAAAGGTGTAAAAACGAATGCAGTTGTGTATCAAAATACAGTCCTGACGAACCTTGTGGAACCTGTTTCTCATACCATGTTCAATAACAGGCACTGGGTATTCCAACAAGATTCGGCGCCAGCTCATAGAGCGAAGAGCACACAAGACTGGCTGGCGGCGCGTGAAATCGACTTCATCCGGCACGAAGACTGGCCCTCCTCCAGTCCAGATTTGAATCCGTTAGATTACAAAATATGGCAACACTTGGAGGAAAAGGCGTGCTCAAGGCCTCATTCCAATTTGGAGTCACTCAAGACATCCTTGATTAAGACAGCCGCCGATATTGACATGGACCTCGTTCGTGCTGCGATAGACGACTAGCCGCGCAGATTGAAGGCCTGTATTCAAAATCACGGAGGTCATTTTGAATAAACTTTTGTGTCATAAGAATCTATGTTTTGTTAAGTTCATTTTGGTATATAAATGGTTACATAATGAATAAACTTGTTTCAATTATTTTATATTAAACATGTGACAGAATTTATGACCTGACTAGGTATATTTATATAGTACCATATAAAATATATAGGTATCTATAGGTATACCTATAGGTTACAAATAAGGTTCAACTATCAACACCAGGAGGAGCCACTTTGTAAGGCATAGTTTCTGACATGAGATGCCTGTCTATACTCTATATACATACCTATATACGTACCTATATAAAATCAAAGAATACCATTGATTTGAATGCATACTTAGGAAACAATTTCATAATTTAATATATTAAATTGTGCTCCTGCCATGAGTACTTTTTTATTGACATAACCTTGTTTACAGTTTCATATTACGTATGACAGCCTCATTTCGTTACGCGCTAAAGTTGTTAGTATGTAAAATATATTGAACGTGAATTAAACGTTTATAAATTCAAGATTTGCTGTAAATTGAGTTGTTTTAATTAAAACTTTTAAGAAATCAACATTCGCATTTTTATCATCATAATATATTAAATTCTAAATATAAATAATGTGTTGAATAAATCAACAATCTTGTTAAACGAAACGGTGCGACCGAATTATCTAAGGTTGAACGAATTTTTTCTCTAAATAAGCTGTGGATCTGTTATTACCACAGTACTATCTGCGGTAATAACTGATCCACGATTGGTCAGCGTTTTGTAATAAAGTTTTAAACGTTATTACCGTAACAAACCCGGACCTTTTAGTTCTGGTTTGAAACGAGTTTTAAGAAGATTTTTGTAATAAGACTGATAATGTTTTTTGGGTTTTAATACTTCAATTACTGTCAGTCAACTTGTCAAACGAAATAATAAATTCTACACATTGATAATATGGGTAATTTACCCCCCAAAATTAGCCCCCATGTTTGAAATTCATTTATTTACGTAACATGTATATGTTTGGGTCTCCGACTTACATATGTGTACCAACTTTCAACTCAATCCAGTCCAATATTTTGGGACAGACAGACAGACAGACAGACGCACGAGTGATCCTATAAGGGTTCCGTTTTTTTTTTCGGAACCGTAAAAACAAACAGACAAATAGAAAAAGACAAACGTCTGCGCAGCGGCATCTTGAATATCTTCGGACTTAAGGAGACACGTTCGGTTGGAGCGCGAAATTCAAATTTTATCACGTTTTTTTGCAAATTGCAGCTCAGTTATAGGTCGTAAGTTATCAACATGTTATTTGCGACAAAAATGATAGTATATTTACTGATTAATAACAAAATAAATCATCAACATATTCCTCATGAAATAGTCGTATATGTCAGTAATATACCACCTTAATTCGACACTTTTCCGCTGTCCTGACACTGCCCGCACACCACAAATCTTCAAAGAACCTAATTTGTTTTGTTATATTATGAGGGACTAAACACGTTTTGGTTTAAAATAATAGTGACATATTTTTACAAAGAATTTAAGATAATGAGAGTTGATGGAACCTCACGTCATGGAAGACGTGGGGACAGATGATTTGTTACAATGTAATTTTCTATTTTGACGACAATATTCACATAAAATTCACTTGATATTTGCTGTCAACAATCAGTTCGTTGGCCTAGGACGCAGACAGCAGCACAAATGAACATAAATATAGTATCTAATTACCAAACATACTTAGGTAACTACATTGTAAGCTATTAGCCGTAACGCCAAACTGTCTTAAATGATAACACCATACTTTTTTCATCCAATATTTACACGCTATAATCCATTTTATTAAAAATATTAAATAAGGTCTTGTAACATTATGTGAACCAAAGAAGTCGACAAAACACCTATTGAAAGATTACATTGTCAAATCATCCAATTACCTCTCTGCCGCTTTGAAATCCCCCGTGATTGGATATCCATTTTTTCTGATTCTTCAAATGATTTTTGCAAATATAGTGCATGCGAGCTGTAAAAAAATCAAGTTAATATGCACTTTATATGTATCATAATCTAATTCCAGGGATTTCCATCCATACGATCTATGTCCCTCGTACAAATCCGTTCAATCTTTGATTAAGTGAATCACAAATATCTAAACATCAAAACTTTAATATTTTATGATAGATCTTACTGTAAGATGAGATTAATGATATAATAATGTAGACCAGTGCAGATAATTTTTGAAACCAAATAAAATTATAGTAGAATGAAACCCATTGGAAAAGGAAGAGAATATGACAAAAAATAAAGGAAAAATAATTTACGGGCGATCTGAGGTCGAGAAGTGGAACCCCCAGGGGGGGATTTAAGGGTAAAAAACCGGCAAAACTACAAGTCCTATGAAAAAAAGTCAAATGGCAAAGTTGTAGGTAATAAAAAGATCTACAACTTTTGTATTTACACTTTTTTCACATAACCTCAAAATTTATGTGAAAATTCAAATAACCAAGTTTTAAGTTTTTTATTTTTATCTTTTACAAACAATTTTTTTTTTGTCACGAAATTTGGTGAAAACTTAGCTGTTTATGTCTCAAACACACTGTAATTTTTTTTATTTAAAATATTTATCATTTCACCATATTTTGACATAATATCGAAAGAGCAGCCTGATTTTCAGTCGAAAATTCTCACGTCAAAATATCAGCTTTTTTAATCTGCACTGGTATAATGCACTTAACACCAATTTTATTTATATTATGATTATGATATGAGTATTATTTTATAATATGAGCAAGTTTTAATAAAGTGGTTTTTAGTTTCTAATTATACAGTTTGTGAAACACTCACACATAGTAAATGATTCAAGATGTTGAGCGCATACACCGCAGTAGTGTGGTTCTATCAAATCCAGTAGTGACTTTGGCAGATTCTTCACAATATCTCTAGTCACACCACAACCTGTCAAAAAGTTACAAAAAGTGTTCATTATATTTAAATTGCTTTTAACATAATTATATTTGTGATTAAGGAGATCACCAAGGCCAGAACACGTCTTCCAACATCACTGAGAGTATCGGGATCCTTGGCATAGACATTTTAGTGACGTTCAGTTGCGTAGTCACTTGGAAAACAAAGCCAAGCGGGTGTCTAAAACTCTTGGTGTGCTCAATAGAGCCAGGCAATACTTCACATCGAGGCAAAGACTACTACTTTATAAGTCGCAAGTCCAGCCCATATGGAGTACTGCTGTCATCTTTGGGCGGGGGCACCTGCATACCAGCTTGGACCTTTTGACTCTGTTCAGCGGCGTGCCATTAGAATTGTCGAGATCCCGTGCTCACAAGCGGCCTGGATGGAACCACTTAGTCTGAGCAGTGTTTGCCTTCTTAAGTGTGTTCTACCGCTAGTACAATGGACAGTGTTCTGAGGAATTGTTTGATCTGATGCCCACGGCTACCTTTTAATATCGCGAGAGAGAAGAGATTTTTGCAGGGTCAGCAATGCACGAGTGATACCGCTGGTGTTGCAAGCGTCCATAGGCTACGGTAACCACTTACCATCAGGTGGGCCATATGCTTGTTTGCTGCCTTAGTAGTATAGAATATATATATATAGTTTTTATATTGTAAAAATTTCGCTTCGAGATTTTTAATCTAAGACAATAAATTCAATATGTCAGTTATTCCACTATTTCAGTTTTAAGCCCCCAAATCCCGTGATTTGACGACGCCTTAAAACCACCGTGACACCGTGAAAATTGTCTTCGACAGATTCTCTATACAATTTCTGTCATATAGATAATGAACAAAATCACACTAGAGATAAGGAAAGAGGAAGGTACTAACGCATCAAATATCTTGCAGCCCTATCTTGTACAGGGTACCTGTTTCGATTAGGGGGACCTCCTGGGCCAAAACCACGACCCCACATATGGACTGGCGGACCAGGAGGAAAATCGAACCCAGGGCCATGTGGAAAGAAGCCCGGTGGCCCAAATCCCCCACCTGGTCCATAACCACCCCTGTAAGCACCAAACGCTTTAGTATAGCGTTCATTTCTGAAAAAAAAAAAATTATTCTTATTAAACTTTTTAGTAAAAACTTTAATATAATTATAAGTAACTAGCTTTCGCCCAGCGGTTTCACCCGCATTAGAGTTCATGAACACCCCGTACTCAATTTAACCAACCAAATAATATGTAGGTCAATTTGTCCGTTAGTATTCTCATACCTTGAGAACCACAGTACAGATTATGAAGCGCTTTTCAAAGATAGGTATCCTCTTAGGTTCAGGTTCCTAGATGAAGGTTTTAGGCTATTTAATATCCAGGGACAGGTATAGTTCTGTGACGATTGAATGCTACATAAATATATTATGCATGTGGAGTTCAGTTTTCACGTCTAAATACTTGTCAAAAATTACAATCCATTATTAGTCATACATAACTTTTTGTTACGTTAAAAAAAAACAGTCAGAGCCATACAGCCTTCTTATTATTTTTTTATTTTTGTAGGTATATTGAATTTTTGTTTGATATTTTTTTTTATAAGTTTCGAATGGCATGCAATGCAGGAGATAAAAGTTTTTCTTTCTAAACGTTCAAACAGGGTGTAATGAAAATTGGCAGAGAGGTAGACCCGTGAGATAAGAAGGTAGGTATTTTTATCCCAGAACTTGTGAGAAACTAAGGACAGCTTCTTAAATGATTGTGTCAATGATACAATACAGATTGATGCAAAATTGTCAAGAACGGCCAACATAAACCTATCTATAATTTATCTATACTAATAAAAATCTATATATCTATCTATCTAAACTATAATGAAACTGAAGAGTTTTTGTTTGTTTGTATGAACGCGCTAATCTCTGGATCTACCAGTCGGATTTGGAAAAATCTTTTTGCAATTGAAAACCTGAAAAAAAATATGTGAAGAATGTCCCAGGATATTTATTTATTTTTGTATAGCACGGGCGATGAGACGCGGCGCCCGATGTAACCCGAGCAATACCGAAAAGAACCGAACTATGCACGACTTCACCGACATGAAGTCCTATACGTAATTTGTTTGATGATCATTGCTTTAACGTTGAATATTTTTAAGTTGAATTGTTGTAGATATTATATACGGATTTCATAGAAACAAATACTACTTAAGAAGCTCCTAGTTATTTCAAAATTGGTTTTGAGTTTATTTTTACTAAATTTGTTTTTTTTTTTATTTCTTGGGTGAAAACTTAATCTATCTATAGGTAGTAATAATAAAGCTGAAGAGTTTGTTTGAACGCGCTAATCTCCGGAGTTATTGGTCCGATTCGAAAAATTGTTTCACTAATGGGAAGCTACATTATCCCCGAAGGTTATAAGCTACTTAAAAAACCCGCGATCGAAACCGCGGGGAACAGCTAGTTATTTTATATAAACTAAATGCTAAGTATTATAATTTTAGATCACTTGTTTGAGATATTGAAGAAAATTTAAAGCTTTGTTACTTTATTTTGGCATGAAAGTTGAACAATACTGTGAGTGGAAGGGTTCTTAGTTTGCTATAAACAATGCTTGCTATATGATAGCTTAAATTCATAATATATGGTACTTATATGAATAGAGTAGCTTTATACAGTCTGATAAACTTTTTTAAAAAATCATATAAATATCTATGACTAAAATTTAGAATAATTTTGATTTCTATGTTGTTACATTTGTGTTAATTAGTCTATATTTAAAATTTTGAATCTTTTGCTCAAGTAATTGCAAAAATATTAAAGGGTAAAAATGAAATATTTCACCCTCTATAACATTGCATTGCTAAATAGTATTACAAAATGCTTTAGGATTCTTATAGTTCTCGCTATGGGTAGCTTATAACCAGAAATTCGTGGTTCTGAAATCAATAGGAAAAGCGTTATACAGGTTGATGAAAAAAATTTAAAAAGTTTAAAATTATTAATGTGCATATTGTTACAATTATGTTACATGGTCTACACCCAAAATTTTTGATCCCTAGCTCATGTAATTGCAAAAATATGAAGGGGCCAAAATACTTTCGCCCTCTATAACATTTCATTGCTAAATAGTATTACAAAATGCTTTAGGATTCTTATAGTGCTTGCTATGGGTAGCTTATTTCCAAAAAATCATGCTTCTTAGTTAAATAGTTCTTGCGTTATACAGGTTGATAAAAAAAAATTAAAATGGTCATAAAATTGTCTATGATATATTTTTTTTTAATTATTGACTTGCATGTTGTTACACTTATGTCACATGGTCTACATTTAAAATTTTGGAACCCTAGCTTAAGTAATTGCAAAAATATTAAAAGTCAAAAATAAAAATTTCCACCCTCTATAACATTTCACTGCTAAATAGTATTGCAAAATGCTTTAGGATTCTTATAGTGCTTGCTAAGGGTAGCTTATTTCCAAAAAATCATGCTTCTCAGTTGTATAGTACTTCCGTTATACAGGTTGATAGAAAATAATTTAAGGTGTCATAAAATTGACAACTATGAAAAATTTGAGAAACGCTGGTTTGAATATTATTCCAATTGTATTGAATAGTTTATATTCCAAATGTAAGGTCCCTAGCTTGAGCCATTACAAAAATATTAAAGTGCAAAAATTGGATATTTCACCCTTTATAACTTTATGCCGCATGAAAAGTTTGAGGAACTTGATAGTACATTTCGAAACAAATACTGTAGAAAGGTTATATTCCAAAAATCAAGATTCTGCTATGAATAATAACTGAGAAAAACAGGATGCTAAAAAAAAATTTTCGACATTTTTACTTTGTCTATGGGCAAAACTTTGACAAACACCAAGTTGAAATTTGTAGTAATTGTATAGCATAACGCGTGTATGAAATTTCATTTGCCTATCTTCAGCCGTTGCAGAGATATAAGAGTTTGAAAAATGCATAATTTCCATCGGTAATATCTTCCTCGAAGAAAAAAAGTTTGAGAAATGCCGAAAATACATTTTAGCAGTATTATTAAACTACTTACACTATAAATTTTGAGTTTGTAGCATTCAAACTCACAAAGTTATCAAGGTTTAACGGAAACAAAGAAAATCCTTTAGACAGGGGGATGTTTACCCAAAAAACCGCTACTCTTTTATATATATAGATAAGTTACATAAGGTCGTAAAAGCATAGATACGACTTTAATTTATTTATTTATTTAATTGCGTTCCACAATGTGTACACCTTAGGTGGTAATTATGTAATACATACATTGTGGACCCTGTCGGGCACAGCAACATCTCTAGAGAGGTATAGGAGAGAGGAGATATAAATGGTCTACAGTTATTCTATAATTGTTAAATTGTATGTATATCGATATATTTTAATTTTTGTATAGAAGAGTAATGTAATATAAGTTTATGATACTGTTGCATAATAGGGGTTATTAAAATACGAGTGTGAGTTTACACGAGTTTTTAATACCTAATTATGTGCAGTATCATACAGTACTTTATCTAAGCTCATTTAGTAATGTAATTTAAAGGTAATTAAATCGGACAAGTGCGAGTTAAACTCAAGTGGAGAGGGTTCCGTACATGCTTAACTAAGTTCCATAAACATTTTTAAATCTGACCAAAATTTGTTGATGGTGACTATAAATATTTCTTTTTTTGTAAATCGTGTTTTCTAATAAAGAAACCTAGCTAAGTCGATTTATCGCCCTCAAAACCCCCTGCATACCAAATTTCATGAAAATCGTTTCCGAGATTCAGATTATTATACCTAGTCAGGTCATAAATTCTGTCACATGTTTAATATAAAATAATTGAAACAAGTTTATTCATTATGTAACCATTTATATACCAAAATGAACTTAACAAAATATAGATTCTAATGACACTAAAGTTTATTCAAAATGACCTCCGTGATTTGGAATACGGGCCTTCAATCTGCGCGGCCAGTCGTCTATCGCAGCACGAACGAGGTCCATGTCAATATCGGCGGCTGCCTTAATCAATGATGTCTTGAGTGACTCCAAATTGGAATGAGGCTGCCTTTTCCTCCAAGTGTTGCCATACCTTGTAATCTAACGGATTCAAATCTGGACTGGAGGAGGGCCAGTCTTCGTGCCGGATGAAGTCGATTTCACGCGCCGCCAGCCAGTCTTGTGTGCTCTTCGCTCTATGAGCTGGCGCCGAATCTTGTTGGAATACCCAGTGCCTGTTATTGAACATGGTATGAGAAACAGGTTCCACAAGGTTCGTCAGGACTGTATTTTGATACACAACTGCATTCGTTTTTACACCTTTCTCACAAAAATGTACCTCTGTTAAGCCCCAATAAGAAATTCCCAACCATACCATGAGCGAGGATGGAAAATGACCTCGTTGGACACGCGGAATACGGTTGCTCGCTTCTTCACTACTGTGTGCGTACACCTTATCAATTTGTTTGTTGTAGCTCTCTTCTACGGTAAAAATTTTTTCATCCGAAAAAAGAATTTCCCGATATTTTTTTCCCGCGTACCGCTTCAACAAAGCGCGGCATCTCTTCAGTCTCAGGTCCATTAGACGAGCATTCAAACGATGTCCTGTTTTTCTTCGATATGCCCGAAGCCCCCGGTTCTGCTTAACCCCATCTGAAGGGCCAACAGTTTCTGCTTACGTTTGGGATTTCTTTGAATTCGCGCCTTCACAGCTTTTATCACTGCTGGAGTCCTAACAGACCGAGGGCGACCACTTCTTGACCTGTCATCTACACTAGAGTCTTCATTGTATCGTTTGATGGTACGATAAACGAATCTTTTGGTTACATTCAAATTTTTCAGTATGTCAAAAATTTGAATTGGCGCGTAACCGCAACGATGCAACGTAATAACTGCAACACGGTCTTGTGGCCAGAATTCTAAAAGAAAAGTTTTTACTATGTGACAATACTTATGACCTGACTAGGTATAATATCTGGTTGACCTAGCATTGCACGTTTTTTTTTTAAACGGCCTTTTCTAAAAATGAAACCTAGCTAGATCGATTTATCTCCCCCCTCTGCATACTAAATTTCATGAAAATCATTGGAGCCGTTTCCGAGATCCAGATTATATATATATATATCAATATACAAGAATTGCTCGTTTTTTAATTATAATATATCCATGAATTGCAGGTTTAAAGGTATTAGATTGACTTCTTATAGGTTTTCCTGTAATCTATAGGTAAAGAACTATTATCTGTATATTTTTCAATATGTTTGGCCCAGTAGTTTCGATAAAGGGGGGGAATGGTCAATTTTCGCCAATTTTTCGCATATTTTCTTAAATAACTTAAAAACTACGATGATGAAACGATGTCACTGATGTGTGCGTAATGAAAGTATGTACTGGATTGTCACAGAGGTACGTTTATTATTCAGGAGGTAATATACACTTTCAATTCAATCGTGTGGCTCTAGCGGCAGTCCGGGCCAGAATAACCCGACCGTCAGTCATCCCACAGTTCTTAGCCCGTGGAAAGAATAAACCCGCCTCTAATGTATTTCGTCATTTTGATTGGGCGAGCTAAGTAAAGCCCGCTCCCTAGCCATGCAATGGTTCACAATAATAACTACTGATTCCTACTGATCTAATATTTACGATCAACATTAACATTAATTCATTAAACTACTTAAAACTATAACAATATATTTGAGATCCTCACAACATACCCTTTCATTTGGTATGTTACACAATATAGTCTGCAATATTTTTTTTTTATTTTGTAATTTACCCCCCAAAATTAGCCCCCATGTTTGAAATTCATTTATTTACGTAGCACGTGTATGCTTGGGTCACTGACTTACATATGTGTACCAAGTTTCCACTCAATCCAGTCCAATATTTTCGGACAGACAGACAGATGGACAGACGCACGAGTGATCCTATAACGGTTCCGTTTTTTTTCTATTGAATTTCGGAACCCTAAAAATCGATAATATTTTGTCATAGGTTTTCATGACTTACGGGTATCAATTATTCGTCATTTCCATTGCCGCCTCCACAATTTCAGATCCAAGTTTATTTCACCTTAGTATCACTGCTATATTTCTGTCATTTTTGGCCAATATAAAATACTAGCTTCTCTGTACTGTCTCTCAGCTTTTCTGTACTATAATATGCATGTATTATACATATAAACCTTCCTCTTGAATCACTCTATCTATTAAAAAAAAACCGCATCAAAATCCGTTGCGCAGTTTTAAAGATTTAAGCATACATAGGGACCGACAGACGGCAAGCGACTTTGATTTATACTATGTAGTGATTTAGGCAAAAAAATCAATAAAATTAACCAACACAATAATCATGGCGCCCAAATCCGTGTTGCCAACTCCCAAAAATGCTTACCTCTGAAGTTCAAGTCAAAAATTCCTAAAATCATCACAATTACATGTAATGCCCCCCAAAAAAAATACAATGTTATGCTTTGTAATTGTTTTATTAAAGAAACTTATTTACTCAAAAGTTGGAACTATCAAAAGAAAACGAAATTATGTTGAATAATTAATAAATGTATTATCCCCCTAAATGTGCGGAAAAACTGCTAAATTGAGTTTGGTACTCCTGAGTTGACTACTAATCTCTACCGCATACGCGACCACAGACAAAGTAAATTTGCATCTAAAATTGAATTGATAGTATTGATACTGATTGATTGCTAATTGTTTAGGTCCAAAGTGTACTTTAATAGAAATAAATCGGACAAATGCGAGTTAAACTCGCGTGGAGAGGGTTCCGTACATGTTTAACTAAGTTCCATAAATATTTTTAAACCTGACCCAAATTTGTTGATGGTAACTATAAAAAGTTTTTTTTTTTTTTGGAGACTGAAGAGATGCCGCTCTTTGTTGAAGCGGTACGCGGGAAAAAAAATATCTGGAAATTCTTTTTTCGGATGAAAAATTTTTTACCGTAGAAGAGAGCTACAACAAACAAAATGATAAGGTGTACGCACACAGTGGTGAAGAAGCGAGCAACCGTATTCCGCGTGTCCAACGAGGTCATTTTCCATCCTCGCTCATGGTATGGTTGGGAGTTTCTTATTGGGGCTTAACAGAGGTACATTTTTGTGAGAAAGGTCTTCTACGGTAAAAATTTTTTCATCCGAAAAAAGAATTTCCCGATATTTTTTTTCCCGAATACCGCTTCAACAAAGCGCGGCATCTCTTCAGTCTCAGGTCCATTAGACGAGCATTCACACGATGTCCTGTTTTTCTTCGATATGCCCGAAGCCCTAAGTCTTCATTTAACACCCTTTTCACCGTAGTTCTGCTTAACCCATCTGAAGGGCCAACAGTTTCTGCTTACGTTTGGGATTTCTTTGAATTCGTGCCTTCACAGCTTTTATCACTGCTGGAGTCCTAACAGACCGAGGGCGACCACTTCTTGACCTGTCATCTACACTAGAGTCTTCATTGTATCGTTTGATGGTACGATAAACGAATCTTTCGGTTATATTCAAATTTTTCAGTATGTCAAAAATTTGAATTGGCGCGTAACCGCAACGATGCAACGTAATAACTGCAACACGATCTTCTTTAAGCGTCCACTCCATATTTAAAAATGAGTAAAATTCTAAAAAGTATACATTTTTATTTTCATGAACAATTCGAAATTCGAATTCAATAAACTTTTTTGTGGCCAGCATTCTAAAAGAAAAGTTTTTACTGTGTGACAATACTTATGACCTGACTAGGTATAATCTGAATCTTGGAAACGGCTCCAACGATTTTCATGAAATTTGGTATGCAGGGGGTTTCCTGGGCGATAAATCGATGTAGCTAGGTATAAAAAAAAAAAAATTTTATAGTTACCATCAACAAATTTGGGTCAGATTTAAAAATATTTATGGAACTTAGTTAAACATGTACGGAACCCTCTCCACGCGAGTTTAACTCGCATTTGTCCGATTTATTTACCTTTAAATTTCATTATTAGATGAGTTTAGATAAAGTACTGTATGATACTGCACATAATTAAGTATTAAAAACTCGTGTGATACTATTAAGAATCTCGCCTACGGCTCGGTACTTAAACTCACACTCGTATTTAATAACCCCTATTATGCAACAGTATCATAAACTACTATTATAGCAATCTCTTGGGAAGAAAACAGTACTTTAGTATAATTTTTTAATTTCATTATACACGGGTGTGCATAAAGTAGGTCATTAAAGTACTGTTTTTGATTTCATAATTAGAACATTACGATATGAGAGTAGATAAAGAATATATATACAAAAGGTACAAATATTCTGATGTGTGTATATTTATTTTGGTACTTAAAACGTTGTACTTTGGGGACTTCTGTCTATACAGCAGTCCTATCTATACTAATGTGAAAGTGTGCATGTATGTCTGTGTGTCTGTTTGTCCGTCTTTCACGGCAAAACGGAGCGACAAATTGACGTGATTTTTTAAGTGAATAGATAGTTGAATGGATGGGGAGTGATAAAAGCTACTTTTTGTCTTTTTCTAACGCCCCACTTCCCAAAAATAGGGGGTGGATGTTTGTATGGAGCATTCCACAATTTTCAAGGTAGAAAGCTAAAAATTGGTATGCGGACTATTTGAGAATAACAAAAAAATAGTGCATCATTTCTTTTTATTAAACAACTTCGAGAAAGAAGCCAATAGAAGAATACAACTAGGCTGGGCACCATATGGAAAACTGTTGTTGCGTTTTCACATCGCCAATTCCACAAAGTTAAAGACGAAAGTCTTCAATCAGTCTTAACCGTCATGACATACGGTGCTGAAACGTGGACACTCACGGTTGGGCTGGTCCATAGATATAAAGTCGCTCAGCGAGCTATGGAAAGGGCTATGCTCATAGATTTATTTAAAGCACAGTATATCATAACATTTCGTGTCTTTAAAATGGCAATAATAAAATTAACTATGAAACCGCCAAGCCATACTCTTTAAACCAAGGTGTAGGGTTAGTAAAGTCAGGGCTTAGCGGCTTGGCTTTTCCTGTGATCTGATAACTTTTTTACAGCGAAAGCGTTAGGAGCTTGTTTGGCAGCCAATTTTACATGAAATGTTTTTGGTAGGATCTCATTTATTTTTGTAAGGTGCCCTCTATAATGCATGTATAGGTATACTATACTACATTATAATACTAGGAATTCTCGGGAAGGAAGGAACCTAGTTTTAATATTTTTATAGACAGATTCGCCCCCTCCCCCACTCCTTTATGGAGGTGGGAGGGAAAAGTTTAAGATTTTTTGTTATATTTCTGTTCTTTGTATATAAATCCTGGGCTCTATAACAAATTTCAGCTTTCTAGGACAACGGGAAGTACCCTACTTTTACTAGTTCTGTATACAACATCTAATGTAGTAATATTTTGAAATTTGACGAAAGGCCCATATACCTACACTTATCCCCTAATTTAAAGGCTTGAGGGATGACTTTTTTTAAACCCGTATTTATTAATTTACACTAAAAATTCTATGTAGGTACTTGTATAATTTTCAGATCTCTAGCATAAAATTAAGTTGTATGGGAAATCCCATACAAACTTTCATCCCCTAATTTAAAGGGTGGGGGGTGATTTACTAAAAATCCTGATATAGGTATTTTATTATTAATAACAAGGAGTCCCTATATAAATTTTCAGACCTCTAGCATCAAAATTTGCGGAAGTCTCATACAAACTTCCATCCCCAAATTATCCCCAAATTTAAAGGGTGGGGGGTGATTTACTATAAATCTTGAAAAAGGTATCTTATTATTTGTAACAAGGAGTCCCTATATCAATTTTTAGACCTCTAGCATCAAAATTTGCGGAAGTCTCATACAAACTTCCATCCGCTAGTTTAAGGGGTTGGGGGGTGAAAGTTCCAAGTTTTAGATTTTTTTTGTTGTTTGTGAACTAATAATAGCTTACATGCTAAATTTCAGCTTTCTAGGACTTCAGGAAGTAGCCTAGAATTTTGATGATCATCAGTGAGTGAGTGAGTGAATGAGTGGTCAGTCAGTGACGAAATTGGGGTTTTTTAGATATCAATAAAATCTAAAGTATAAGAGCTATACAACTGAAACTTTATATGTTTAATAAGTTCACTATTGACATCAGATCCCGAGAATTTTGTTGATCTGGTATAATTCAAACCCAAGTTATGAGGGTTCAAAAAAACGACGAAGCGCTTCGAGAAAGGATAGGTAGTGCCCTTGCGCTTCGCTTGGCTCGTTTGGCGGGGGCACGACCGTGCCCCCAGATATAAATTGTTACTATCTGTGTGGGAAACGAGTTAGTCGGATAGTTCAGTTAGCTCTCCTACTATAACCAAAATTAAGTGTGTATACTAATTACTATAATATGATTACATGTAAGATCTGGTATCTACTGGTTACCGTGGTTACCTAAATAACATGTAGCACACGGACAGTGGCAATCCACCCATTTCTCTGTTAAAATGATGACGCAAATGTGTGAGTAAAATGTGTCAATATGTGTAGTCTAAAATAAATTTCCACGCTTAGAGACTCTTAAGAGGTTTTATTGTTTTTGTTACGGATAACTTATATCCGAAAATTGGTAGTTCTTAAATGAATACGAATGGTTTTGGGGGCGATAAATCGATCTAGCTAGGTTTTATTTTTAGAAAACGTAGTTTTAAAAAAAAACGAGCAAAGCTCGGTCGTCCAGGTACTTAACTTTTAATATCGCAAGCTTTGGAGCTTAATTATTCCGCCACTCAGACCGATTAAATTTCAAATAGAAAATCTTATAATGGAAAGCCTTCAAATTTAGCAAGTACCTAAGAATTACCTATTAAAGTAGGTACTTACTTGTTACAATTATTCTTTATTATATTCTTTATTACTTTAATATGGGATTACCTTGAGTTTCCAGGTAGCCCATATTCAGAGGGCCCTATATCGTCTTCCCACAGAATATCATCATCCACATCAAAATTACTATCCATTTTGAAGCTGCAAATAAAAAATAAACATAAATATTAAAGTTTAGAATCAGTGAATCAATCATCATTTTAAGATAAACAGTATTGAAGTTCTTTAAGATAAAACCGGACAAGGGCGAGTCTGACTCGCGCACCGAGGATTCCGGAATTTCCTATGGTACTTTAAATACCTAGACTTTTATATGTTTTCCTGTAATTTAAAGGTAAAGAACTAGCATCTGTATTTTTTCTAAATTTTTGGCACAGTATTTTCGGAGATAAGGGGGGGGGGGGTCAATCTTCGCCTATTTAAAATAC
Source organism: Tethea ocularis (assembly GCA_963555595.1). Classification (NCBI taxonomy): domain Eukaryota; kingdom Metazoa; phylum Arthropoda; class Insecta; order Lepidoptera; family Drepanidae; genus Tethea; species Tethea ocularis. The sequence goes on along the minus strand of OY741960.1, from coordinate 7,098,169 downwards.
TAAAATTATAACAAAAAAATATTTGAGGTCCTCACAATTTGAGAAAAAAGATTTTGATATGACACAATATTATAGTTTGCAAAACTTTTTTTTAATTTTCTAATTTACCCCCCAAAAGTAGCCGCCATGCAGTGTTGCCAAAAGGTTACTCGTAACTTTTGACCCCCTCGCGTAATTTTTATATTTAAGGCAATTTTCATAACTTTTGATAACAACGAGATTTGTAATACATCTAGTATAGTAACAGTTTACGAACGCATTACAATTCAAGGCATCCAAATTGAATGCACCTAAAACTTAATTCACTCCATACATATCACACCCAGAGATGGAAAGCGAAAGCGCCACGACAAAAGGAAACGTATCCTGGAAATATTAAAATTTGATTTTGCTTGAGCGGCTGCACGCAAGTTTCCTATCTAGCTTCCGAACTCTGCCCCAAAAACAAGTAAATTAAAAAAATACAATAATATAGCTTTTACAACAAAAATGTTACATTTCAGGAAACGAAACGTAACTTACAACTCAAGGACCCTGGCATCACTGCCCCCATGTTTGAAATTCATTTATATACATAACACATCCATGTTTGGGTCACCAACTTACATATGTGTATTAAGAAAGTCAATCCAGTCCAGTATTTTCATACAGACAGATGGATAGACGCACAAGTGATCCTATAAGGGTTCCGTTTTTTTTCTTTTGAATTTTGGAACCCTAAAAACAATAAAAATGATTATTGTAATGTCTTTTTTATTTCCCATAAACATCTAAAAAAGATTGTTTTTTGCGAAATTGATCTTTTATTTTTGGGAACACTTTGTTATCAATAAGGAACTACTGGCATTTTTTTTTTACTAATTTTCAACAATTTTAATAAAAATAAAAACAATTATTAGTACAAATTACATAGTAGACTAGCTGGCCCAGCATACATTGTCCTGCCCTAAGAATAAAAGAAACTGATACCTACGTAAGCAGAGGCTATGGGAGTCCTGCTAGCTGCAAGAGCACTACTGGACATGGACACTATGCCAACATTGAGGGGTAAGCAGGGAGTTAACACACTCATGTTCATAGAAGGAAGGTACAAAGAAACAGGTAACCAACGACATAAGGCACCTCTGCAAACCATCTATGATGGAGGCTAGAGATCTATACTAAATATAAATGCCGTGATACTGAAGGTGGACACAAAAGATCATGGGACAATATCAAACATAAAAAAAAAGAATTTGTGAAATCGGTCCAGCCATTGGTCAACCATTGGTCGGCCACCACAGGTGATCTCGTTTCCAAGGGAAATTGTGATTAATTTTTAACAGACTTCAAAAAGGAAGGGGTTAACTATTCGCCGGAATATTTTTATCCAATTACTCGAATATGTCTGGACCAATTTAGAAAATTTTTTTTTGTTTGAAAGGAGGGCCAAGTCAGGATCTGATGATGGGATGGTCAGTGACATATCTAGAGAGTCATTGATTACACATAAGAAACTGAAAAACTTTCAACAAAAAATAGAACCGTCAAAACACACAACGTTCTAAACACTAAAAAAGATAAAATAAATATGTAGAAACTCTAATCTGACAGTTTTGAAGTCAGTAACAGTTGGGCAGTTGGGTATCGAATGTATTTGCGCAGAACAACGGCGGGCCTCTTGGCGGAGGCGGGTGACGCGAACCGCTGCCTGCAAAAACTTTTAGTTTGCACACGCCTAGTATTATCCACACTGTAGGCAGATTATAGTTGTTACACTGTGTTAATACACAAAATCCAACAGACACCCCACATTTTTAAAACTATTTGATGATGCAGTTTGGCGCCTAAAGCAATTATCTAAAGAATCACCAACCAAAATGATACATAAACTACCTACCTACAAAAAATAGTAATATCTTTGCTAGCAAACAAAATTGGTAGTACATCACGTACACGTATAGGTGCTAGTTCACAATACTTTGGTAAAAATCTACGATTTACCTACCTGAATAAATCGTGAATTATCCCGATTTTAGTTTCTACAACAATCAACAATTATGATTTTCGTTTCACAATTTCATCGTTGATTACGGACTAGAGATGTGCCAAGTCAGACTGACTCGAGTACTGACTCGAATACCTAGGGTACATTCCGAAACATGACATAATCGATCTTAGCGCTCACATCGATAATTTGCGTTCCGATACGAATATCACATCTATAAGAGCTGTGAACTGTCAATGATTCGGAACGCTTGTGAACGCGCTAACAGTATTTAGAACTAAAACATTCGAAAAAGGGATTAAAAAATTAATGATCAACGCGTTGGTACTCCCTAACTTCAATTATTAGACTCTCTAACTTGAATACAGTGTATTTTTATTTGTTATTCTCACATAAAAACCTTTGTCAAAACAAAAACACAACACAAATGTCACTTTTGACAGCCACGCTCACGGCGATAACGTTTGGACCATGGTCGTCGTAATCGCAATATGGCGCATGTAATGACGTCACCGATGACGTTTCGCGAGGCTTCGTTATCGCGCTAAAAGTGATTCGGTACGCGTTTTAGCGCGCTCACATCGATAATTATCGATATCATCATCATTCGGAATGCAGCCCTAGCAAGTACTCACGTACTCAAGTATATAAAATACAGTATTCGAATCCGAATGAGTACATAAAAGAAAGAACGAAACTTAAAGATGCAATAAAAACAATCAAAGAACTGAAGTGGCGCTGGACCGGACATATGATCAGGTGTAAAACATAAAATACAAAAATTTATATTAAATAAATATAAAGTTAAAAAATTCAATTGATAATTATCATAGTCAATAGTTATTTGTTAGCTTTAATATGCCGTGCCATACAAAATTACTACCAAATTATGATTAATATAATGATTAAATTACTAAGTATACATAAACTGCTATTATTATTTACTTAATAGGTAATAAGGCATAATACGTTCATACACGATTTGTGATGAAATATTAGAATTTGTCGTCAAAAGCAAACTACAAAGTTCGATTCAAAAAGTACTCGAGTCCACTGAAGTATTCGAATACTCGTGCTAGTACTCAAATACCTGCCCCAGTCTTCAGACTCGAATCCTAACTCGATTCTTATTTTAACGAATACCAAAGTACACGAATACCAAAAATATCCGACTCGGCACATCACTATTACGGACCGCACAAAGATTAATATATATTTTTTTTATTTTGGCATCACACTTCGTATATTTGGCCAGTGTCAAGTTGAGCAATGTAGGTATTTTTAAATTCACGTCAAGTTTCATAGTTCTAGGTTCTAGCAAAGAATAATTAATATACTACGCTATAGTAAAATGAGAATAAATATATTGATAAAATTTGCGAAATTTATTATACTGACCATCGCTTCATCAACAATAATTAAAATTATATTCCTCCATAATTCTTTTGTATTTTAATATAATGTAAATATGAACATGTCTGTATGTCCTGAGTCTGGGTGTGATTATATATACAGGGTGGAATTTTGTAATGCCACCTGGAGGGGAAGTACTCTTAATACTTTAGATAGAAAATTTTGCTCAAAGGAAACATTCCTTTATTTTTGAAAAGAAAAAAAACGGCATTAAAGATTTTTAAAAATTCGCTTGCCGCACACGGTAATCGAACCAGTGTTCTTTAAATTATCTATCATTCTTTTCAGTACAAATCGAGTTGGTGTCTGACGGTCTCGATATCTCTCTCCATACCACCGCAGAGCACGATTCACATCTTTATTATTTAAAAAATAAGCTTCCATTAAATCAAATTGCTCTTGATAAGCCATTTTTACCGTGAAACAATTATGAAATGATTTGTAAAAACAATCAAATGTGAATAACAGATGAAAATCTATTTTCAAATGTAACATTCCATATTTAAACTACGTCATACACGCAGTTATGTCACATCTAAGAAAGGAGTCTGCATTACAAACACGTGCAAATTGCAATCGTCTTATCTAAATAGTAATTCGTCATTTCGATGGATAAATGACGTCAATGATAATAATTAATGAATAACATAAGTACACAGATAGATCTTTGAGTAAAAGTGCTTTAACTTGACCGATTGAATTAATAATTTAAGATTTCATTGTTTTCCATTCATTTAACTTCTGAAAATGGAGCTCATTTCGAGCAATTAATTAGTTAGTTTAAATTTTTGTACATAATTAAATTAATTTAAAATTTAATTGTTTTCATGTAATTCAATTTATGAAGTTTGTTAAAGAGATTTCATCCTTATTGACCCTAACAATCAATGCAATAGAAGTACACGGTGCAACTTTTACAGATTTTAGTCGGTTCGATTACCGTGTGCGGCAAGCGAATTTTTAAAAATCTTTAATGCCGTTTTTTTTCTTTTCAAAAATAAAGGAATGTTTCCTTTGAGCAAAATTTTCTATCTAAAGTATTAAGAGTACTTCCCCTCCAGGTGGCATTACAAAATTCCACCCTGTATATATGCGGCTGCTGTAGCTGCGGAAAACCAGAAGCGGCGGAAATATATAGATCTCAGTGAGAATTACATATTTCTACCGTTTGGGGTAGAGACTATGGGACCGTGGGGGCCAGATGCTCGGACCCTTTTTAAGGAGCTGTCGACGCGTCTCATCGACTGCACAGGTGAACAAAAGGCTGGCTGCTACCTCGGACAACGGATAAGCCTTGCTATCCAACGAGGCGATGTGGCCAGCCTTCTGTCTGGGCACTCTACCAGTGGGCAGCAACTTCAACGAAATTTTTTATTTATTAAGAATATTTCTTGTAAATAATTAGATTTAGGTTCTGTATATATCTTGTAATAATATATATATGTCGGCGTCAGCGATAGCCAAGCGATACAAACATCACGTATAGGGTTCAGTGGTATCAGGACCCGATTCAGAGGACGTAGTGCAGACAATGAAACAACGTAATACCATCGCTTCGGAACAGTCCCGTATGAGGAGAAGAAGCGACGCAAGAAACTCCTCATGGGCCCGATAGATTTATTGTTGCAATTTGACAAATAATCACTTCAACTACACGTACAGACTCACACTAAGATAGACTTCAGTATCAATTGAAACAACAGTTACACCGACGTGTGTACAACTCGAGAGCTCGAAGTGTTCCATCCGCCCGTAATGATCTTACCCACATTAACTTGTATCATAAAACTATCATTCAGTCATAGGTTATTCATTCACCGAAAGTGTTGCCACCATTTCAACCGATACCTCCACCATGATAATAAATTGAGCCAATCGAGTCGGACAAACAACCCTACTTCCCGACATATATATAAAACAAAAATAGCTTAAACAAGTAAGTTAAGCCGTTACAAATAATAAACATAAAGATAATTACATAGATAAAGTATATTTTAATATACATACATATAACTAGTACTTAACATACATTTAGAAATATGAATATAGGCATATTATACATGTATTAACATTTTATATTGAGAATTTCCTCAGTAGCAGAGTAAGTCAATGTATTCAACCATTTACGTATGATGAATTTTGCCTCCGTGACAGATTTATGTTTTAATTCACAAAATTTTATCACACAATTATAAATATGTGCTCTTGGAAAAAGACCAAAACGTCGTGCAAAAGAAGTACCTACTAACTAGAGGGGTTGGAATTATATGGACTCTTTTGTTTAATAAGAAATTCCTAGTTGTAAGGTAGTACTTGTGTGCTGTTAGTGAGAGTTTAAAGATATAAAGTTGTCGCACGCTTTACACACCGCTTTCCTTATACAAATCTGTAGTTGGATATCTGAAAGGCTTCCTGAGCATAACCTTAACTACAGACCGTTGTGCTCGCTCAGCACGAATCAGACAAGATTTTGCAGCACTTCCCCAACAGGTATCTAATACAATATAGTAGGAGGGACTGACACATTGCGATGTAAACTGATGTAAGCAGTTCCCTGCTTGTAGTGTTCCGCAGGTTACGCATTATGTTGATCACTTTTCTAACTCGCTCCGAAAGACCCTCGATATGTTTCTTAAAGTTTAGATTTTCATCAATTTGTGCTCCCAAGTATTTGATAAATTTAGTTCTGCCGAGTGACACACAATCACACAAAGTAACATGAGTACAGTCCAAACCATGTATTCTTATACTCATATCATTCGTAGGGGGAGCAGAAGCAGAAGTTTTGTGGAAACATAAGAACATGGTTTTCTCTGCATTTAAAGTAAGCAAGTTTCTACGGAGCCATTCACCAATCTGTGACATCCCACTTTCAGCGAGCGATGAGACCTTTTTCCAATTAGGACCATGGATAATAACCGCAGTATCATCCGCATAACACATGACTTGGCCATTATCAATGGACAGGTCATGAATATCATTAATATAGATATTAAATAAGGTGGGCCCTAGTATGCTACCCTGGGGCACACCATAAGAAACGGGAAGTGGTCCACTAAAGGTTTCTGCAATTCTTACACACTGAGTCCGCTCCAGCAGGTAACTTTTAAACCAGTCTCCAGCAATACCACGAATTCCCATGTTGTCTAAATTTTTTAAAAGTATCGGAATGGAGACAGTGTCGAAAGCTTTAGCTAAATCTAGAAATATTCTTACACAGCATTTCCTGTTGTCTAGTTGAGTGGACACTTCAGAGCACAGAAGAGACACAGCATCTTCCGTCCATTTACCTCTCCAGAAACCAAATTGTTTTTGGGATATCATGTTGTGAGACTCGAGAAAATCAACTAGTCGCTTGTCAATAACCTTTTCTAGGAGTTTTGAGAATACACCCAGAAGCGAAATTGGTCTATAGTTGTTAAGTGAGTCTCTAGGTCCATTTTTTTTAGGGTTCCGAAAAAACAAAAACGGAACCCTTATAGGATCACTCGTGCGTCTGTCTGTCTGTCTGTCCGAAAATATTGGACTGGATTGAGTTGAAAGTTGGTACACATATGTAAGTCGGTGACCCAAACATGGACGTGTTACGTAAATAAATGAATTTCAAACATGGGGGCTAATTTTGGGGGGTAAATTAGAAAATTAAAAAAAAATGTTTTGCCGACAATATTGTGTAACATATCAAATGAAAGGGCTTGTTATGAGGATCTCAAATATATTTTTTTTAAATTTTAATATAAATAGTTTTGAAGTTATTTAACAAAATAGGCGAAAAATTGACCATTCCCTCTCCTTCCCGCAATGATTCACCACTCAAAAGCGATCTAGAGTCTATTTTCGCGCTAGGTAACTGTCATTCTGGCAGGTGACCTGAACGCGAAAAATATACTCTGGAACTGTCACTCAACTTCCCCCAGAGGTAGACTATTAGAATCCCTCCTTGACCCTCTAGACATAGACATTATCGCACCCCTGGACCCGACGCACTATCCCCACCAACTGACACACAGACCTGATATTCTTGATGTGGCATTGTTACGGAATGTAAACCTACGTGTGCATGACGTAACAGTGCTACACGAGCTTACATCCGACCACCGACCTGTTATCATAGAATTAGCAGGGCGCATAGGTTCCCCTGATGCAGGTCAAGCCCCCTCCACAAAGGTCGTGACGAATTGGAATAGACTGAGTGAAAGCCTCAGGTCAACCACTTCCGTCCACCTTGATCAGATCCCAGATAGCCTCAACTCCGCTGATGAGGCTGTCGGCGCAAGCGACTCACTCACTAGCCACGTGCAATCGTTAATTAGCGATTGCTCACGGACAGTGCCAGCGGAGAGTGATCAACGTTGGCGCTTGCCCGATGACGTACGTGACTTGTTGAGAGAGAAAAATGCCGCCATTCGCGCCTATGATAGTTTCCCCTCAGAGGACAACCGCATCCGTATGCGTGCTCTCCAGCGTGACGTTAAGTCACGAATCGATGAGGTACGACAGGCCCGCTGGGACCAGACCCTTACAGACATTAGACCCTCTCATCAAGCCTTTTGGCAGCTTTCTCGTGCCCTTACCAAGGACACGGTAGCACCCATGCCCCCATTAAATAGGCCCAATCTCCCTCCCGCTTTTGATGACGATGATAAGACAGAATGCCTCGCTGAAAGCTTAGAGTTTCAGTGCACGCCCAGTACCCTCCCGATAGACCCGAGTCATCTGGAATTTACACCCGCGGAAGGCCCCGGGCTCGGACAAAATCACTAACAAAGTGATAAAACTCTTCCCCGCCCACCTCATAATACTGCTGACTTCCATATTTAACGCTGCCTTCTCTTGTAATATTTTTCCACATCAGTGGAAAGAAGCCCATGTCATTGGAATCCATAAACCCGGCAAACCCAGGTCCGAGCCCTCCAGTTACCGCCCTATAAGTCTATTAAATGTCCTGGGCAAGATGTATGAGAGACTGATCTATATCCGCCTCAAAACATATGCCGACGCCAATAAACTCATCCCTGATGAACAATTTGGCTTTCGAGCCAAACATTCTTGTGTTCAACAAGTCCATCGTATTGTTGAACACATCTCCTCTCAGTACCAAGAGCGCAACATGACAGGTGTCTTATTCTTCGATGTCGCGAAGGCATTTGACAAAGTGTGGCACAATGGCTTAATTTTTAAGCTATTTACCTTAGGTATCCCACATAGACTCGTGCTCATCTTACGAGATTATTTGTCAAATCGCCACTTTGAATATCGCATTCCTGGCGCACTCTCCTCCCCTCACCCTATCGGTGCCGGTGTCCCACAGGGCTCGGTACTGTCCCCCCTGCTATTTTCGCTCTACACGAGTGATATGCCAAAGACCGACAAGGTGCAGTTAGCACTTTTTGCGGACGACACCGCGGTCTACTTCTCTAGTAAGTCCCCCTCAGTCATTGTTAAGAACCTCCAAACCGCGGCTAACGCCCTAGGCGCCTGGTTTCGGAAATGGAGGATCGAGATCAACCCTGTCAAAACCCAGGCGGTCCTATTCTACAGACCCTACCATCTAGGTACCCCCTCCCCTCCAAAGGCAGTTACTCTATTCGGTGAACCAATCCCCTGGGAAAGTCAAGCCAAATATCTCGGAGTAACTCTCGATGATCGTTTGACCTTTGATGCCCACATTAAAGCGGTCCGCGCGCGCGCCGCCTTTGTTATAGGGCGCCTCCACTTTTTATTAAATCGTAAATCTAAACTTGCACTTAAAAGCAAGGTTAGACTTTATACCACGTGTATCCGCCCCATCATGACCTATGCTAGTACTGTGTTCGCAGATGCAGCTCCATCACGGATCCATAGCCTTCAGGTGATTCAAAATCGCTTCATGCGCAAGGCCACGGGCGCCCCGTGGTACATGCGTAATGAAAATCTCCACATTGACTTAGGTCTCCCCACGATAAAACAATTTATAAAACGCACCTCACGCAGATTTTTCAATAGTGAAAGCCGCAACCTACACGCCCTCCCGTATACTCCGTATCCATAGACCAAGGCAAGCCCTCAGCGAGCCAGATGACCCTATTACATTAGCTCAGATCGAAGCTGACGAAGCTCGTAAAAGTACACAACACACTACACACAACCGATCACGCTACCGTCCTCGACGGCGAGGACCGCCGCGACGTCCCACTCAGTCTCGTCCCGTTCAAGCGGCCCGAGCTGCCTACAGTAATCCGACCGCCCCCAATTAGTCGTAACTCGTACAAAGTCCTCCCCCTCCCCCGGTAACGCCCTGAGCCGAGGTTCGTACCCCATTCGGGGGTGCCCTCAGGCGTTGTTACCTAAATATTACCCGGCTGAGAGCCCTCTGCGCTCGCCGATTTGTCCGGTAAGGTTGTTGCAGCCATCTGAGGCTACCAACTTAGTCCTTTCAAAATAAAAATGACCATTCCCCCCCTCTTATTTCCGAAACTACTGGGCCAAACATTTTGAGAAAAATTCAGATAATAGTTCTTTACCTAAATATTACAGGAAAACCTATAAGAAGTCTATCTAATACCTTTAAACCTGCAATTCATGGATATATATATATAATCTGAATCTCTGAAACGGCTCCAACGATTTTCATGAAATTTGGTATGCAGGGGGTTTTGGTGGCGATAAATCGATGTAGCTAGGTTTCATTATTAGAAAACACGATTTCAAAAAAAAAAAACTTTTTATAGTTACCATCAACAAATTTGGGTCAGATTTAAAAATATTTATGGAACTTAGTTAAACATGTACGGAACCCTGTCCACGCAAGTTTAACTCGCATTTGTCCGATTTATTATGTCTTGGACAAACCAAGGCCAGTTTCCAATCAGTGGGAAAAACCCCAGTCGCTAGGCTTAAATTAAAAATATAAGTCAACGGTTTTATTATTGGTACTTTTATGTATTTTAGTAGAGTGTGATCTAGACCATCGATACCCGGAGCTTTACCGTTTTGTAGTTTACTAATTAGTAAATCAACTTCATATACGACGTTGGGATTCATAAAGAAAGAGACTGCAGGAGTATGTTTTGCCCTAACTGATTTTGCTAGATTAAATTCACTAGTGTTAATGTTAGATAAAATTTTGCCAGCAAGTTTCTGACCAACTGTGGAGAAATGAGTGTTACAATGATTTATAGAGCTTTGTGAATGTATGGAAGAGATAGAAGTTCAGCCGATTCTTGGTCTCTTGTGGTTAAATTACAGATGTTTTTAATGGTTTTCCATAGTTTTTTAGGATTATTCATATTTAGGTTTAGTTCATTAGATTCATGTTCAGTTTTAAGTTTCCGGATTAGTTCTGTAAATAAATTATGGTAGCGTTGGAGATCAACTGTATAGTTTCATTTTTAGGCTCTTTTCTTGCTTGTAAATATAATTTGTCGCGGTTGCGCATACAACGCATAAGACCCGGCGTTATCCATGGTTTGAGGTTGTACTTCGATCTACTAACTCTAATTTCTCTTGTGTGTGCATTAACAGAGTCCATCAATTTCCGAGTAAAGATAGTTGTTGCATTGTTCGCATCTCTAGTTTCATAAAGGTCGTTCCAGTTAATATCCATTAGATCTCCCATTATAGCGTCGTAATCTCGCTTCAGTTTAAGACGACAAAGTCGCCTCAATTTAGGCTTATTAAGATTCACACCCAACATGACTGAGTAATGGTCAGTAATATCAGTTTGACAAATAATACCAACTGCAGACTGGGCAAAACAGCTACTCATATAATTATATATGATCGAGACATGCTGAACCTTTTGTTGGTTTATCTATTGCTGGTAGGAGCCCAATTTCCGCCATAAAGCATTGGTATTCTAAGCTTTGAGTGTTGTCGGTACTGTTAATTATATTCACATATATCTCCTGCTACGATCAGGGGCAAGTTATCTAGACTGTTCTTTACTATATATGATTCCATTGATTCTAGGAATCCTTCGAGGTTTTTATTCGATGGTGAGCGGTATATGCTAAGAATGGTAACCAATTTAGGTATTTGGATCGCTAGACAATCTGCACATTCAATTTTAGGTTCCGATACTGTAGCGTTCCAGATGTTATTAACGTAAACTACTATCCCACTATTTTGGTTTCTGTATATAACAGTTGCATATGAATGGAATCCTGCTAAATGTGGGATAGTTATGGAGTTATTTAACCAACACTCTGTCAATATTATTATATCAATTTCAAGTTATAAACGTGAGAAACCTACAAGGAAAGTATCAAAGTTCTTCTGTATACTCCTGATATTGAGAGCGAATATTTTAAAACTATGTACAGACTTGAAAATATATTGGCACTTTTCAAGCTCATCCGTTGTCTCACAAGCACCTTAAGCGAATCCAGTTCTAAAGCTAAATCATTTAAGAAAAGCATTTTTATGTAAATCAAAAACTACCATGTAGTTGCTACTTTCGATACTGTAGATTATTTCTATATTTTGATTTCTATAACGGTTATAATGATTGGTTAAGGTAATAGTTGTTTGATACTGAGGAGTACTTAAATAAAAATATAGTATAACATAGATATAAATAGTATATGATTAAACATTCTAGATAAAGAGTAATAGCTATAATATACATATGACACCATAATTTTTAATATTTTATAAAAAACGAGATAAAGGCAAAAAACCAGACTATATAACATATAAAAGCCAAAGAGATGGAGATACATATACAATGATCTTATTTGAGGTCTGGAGTTACTAAGGACTATAATGAAGTTATATAGCGTTACTTTTTGCTCTTGAGCGAGTATTTTGCTTAGTAAGTCGTTCGTTGAAGAACACCCTAGTCGGAATACCTGCTACTTCTAGATCAGAGCTGTTGATATTCCGACGTCACTTCGATGCAACCAGTATTTGATCACGTTTAGACCGGCGGAGAAGGCGCACGACAATTGGTCACGGAATTCTATTACCTACTGCAGGAACACTTGATGGAATTGGTGGACGGCGGACCCCAACCCTAGTAACTTAGTCCACATCCTTGTCTTCTATCTCCACTCCTAATTTCTATGACACTACCCAAACTACGTGCTGAAGATTTTCATTAGAGTTTTCCGGAATCCCAACAATTTCTATCTCATTACGCAGGCCGAATTGAGCTTGCGTGTTCAGCTCACTCTGAAGTTGGCTAACGGTTGTCTTAAGGTCTATTATTTCCTGGTCGCGTTTTTCCAAACTCTTTAGGCGAGCATCTGTAGCTTTCATAGCGATCACAACATCATCCATTCGAGCGTGGCAGTGACTCAGGGAAAGCGTCACTTCTTCCAGTTTAGAGTTGAGCGAAGAAAACTCTCTCATCAATTGACGAAGCTCCGTTGTTAGTTCCTTGAGGTCAGAACCAGATTGATCCGGGACCAATTCAGTCTTCTTTCGCATTGTTATATTTTGTATTTCCGTTCCAGGTCTCACCGGCGTAAGGGTATTATCTCCACCTTTTTTTAGAGCAGCAGCACACTCCGGACATTTCCAGGATTTTTTGCGCTCACTGGAGAAGGAAGATATATTCACACACAGTGTGTAATAATTACTATCACAACCCATGTTTGTGCATTTTATAGCATTAACGTCTCTCGTAGCTTTAAGGCATCCGGCACACTTCATTATGAGTTTGTAAATATGACCGCTTGGTTTTGCTAAAATATTATCTCCTTATGTTTTGGCAACGCTTCCCCAATTGGCAACACTAAGCTACTGTCAGAGTGCTAGTGACGCTGTCAATCGACTTTGAAGTTTGACAGATCTGCTTGTTAGTGTTGTCAAAAGAAAGAAAAATTCACGCTGTCACTTGAATTGGCAGTTTAGAAATCAGGTTATGTGGGTATTTCAAAATTAGAACTGTGAATTGGTTGTAGACTTATCTTTGATGATTTCGTGATAAACAGGAAATAATTTCGATGACCACAATACTGCCGATTCTTCTCGTATAGCATTACACTTTTCAAAGACTTTTAATTTGATTTGGAAGGATATGCACAAAAATGAAATTTAATAATATCGAGAGTATGGTTTTACAGAGGCAGAGTTGCCAGAGTTGAGGTAGGTACAAGCATTGACTCCCCCGACTGTGTTGCCTCCCCCGACTGTGTTGCCACCTTGCCGTGGTGGGGGAGCTTGCGTGTTTCTATGATCCCCGAGGCTATACCGGAGGGCCACCCATACCGGGCAGGCTCGGGGTGAGAGACCAGAAGAAGAGCAACACGTCCCTTCCTATCCTTTCCCTCGTTCCACTTCCCATTCTAAAGGGTACGTCGCTTCCAGTGCATCTCTCGTCTAGAGAGACGACTGATGAGGCCGACTTCCCTATCCTTCCTACTTTCCTTCCCTTTTTCCTTATTCCTTTTCCGCGTGGAGGGAGCGGCGGGTTCGGAGTGCACTCACACTGCCTCCGATAAAAAGCCTTTTTCAAGGCTCCCGCCGGTCAACCCGTAATCCACAAAGATGGCAGGAGGCGTACGTGGACCGGGGGCCTTGGCTTAACCGCCTAGGTCGCGAGGAAGAAAACCTCTATAAAAATTACCCGAATCCCAAGCGGCGCCGCACCGCGAGGGGATGGATGGCCAGACGGATTTCTGGTTCTTAGTGCGTGTCCCCACACTGGCACCTGTCGCCACCAGTGTGGGTTACACATCAGACTTACCTAGGGTACGGGATCTCTGCCCAGGTGGACATTTAGTTCTCCCATTCTCGTGGATCCAAATATGGATTTAAATTTAAATAATAATGAAGAAGAGGTTAGGAAGGAGGAAATGAAAATTGTGAGGGAGATGTGCGCGCGAGAATTGCGCGTACAAGTTACGAGGCTGTCGGATACCGACACAGACAGCAGTGTGATGAGTGTCGAGTCGCTCGACACTCATCATACTCCAGAGACTGAAAGGCGGCGCCTTTCCTTTTTGAAAAGGCCCGCCAGTGAGGGTGAAGGAGATTTGTTGGGGTCGCCGCTTAAAGGTGCTGCCCACAAATCCAAGAGAGGAAGAGGCCGCCCGCTGACAACTCCCAAGTTTGTCGGCTTGGCGGCGGCCAAGGCACAGCTAAACGCCGCCAAGGCGGAAGAGCTGCGCCTCGAGGTGGAAGAGAGGGTGGCCGGCATGGCGAGGACTCTGGAGGAGTCCCGAGACGCCTGCCGCCACATGCTCAAGGCAAAATCTCCCGGAGTGGACACAGCGCAGACTATGTCTGCGCTAAATAAAATTGTTCTGGACGCCGCAGACATGGTGACTACCGTGGCTGCGACGTCTGAGGGCCCGCACCATCACCGAGGAGGTTGCCAAGCTTGAGGCGGCCAACCTGCAGCTCTCCAAGCAGCTCGCTGAGCTGCAGGCAGAGTTTGCAGAAATGCGGCGGAGACCGGTGGTGGCAAACGAACCCTCTATCCGAGAGATTATGGAGGAAGTCTCGCGTTCAAGCATTGCACAGTTCGGTGCAATGCTGAACGCGAGAATCGAGGGTATCGAGAGCCGCCTACTCCCGGAGCCGCGATTAAGGCCGCCTCTTGCGGCTGATAGAAAGAAGGAGGCTGAGGTGGCTGCGGCTACTGCGCAGGCTGCGGCTCCGGCACCCGCTGCGCGTGCTGCACTGAGGTCGGCCCCGCAGCCCTCAACCTCGAAGGGACCCGGTGTCCCTGATGAGTCCTGGCCGCCGCTCAAGAAGCCGGATGCCCGGCCGCAGCCCATTCCCTCCACCCAGCCTCCTGCGGCGGGCAAGGGAAAAGGCAAAAAGTCGGCGGCAAAGAGTGTGAAAGCGGCGGTAACAACGGCACCAGTGGAGGCAAGCCCGTACATATCCGCATCCCCACCCCCACCCCCGCCGTTGGAGGAGGGGTGGGCAACGGTGACGAAGAGGGGAGCTAAAAAGAAGACTGGGGTTAAAGCAGGAAGTACTGCTCCCCCCAGCCTTCTAAAAAAGGCGGTGCCGAAGTTGCGCCCCCCCCGTACGGCGGCTATCACAATCACCCTACTACCGGGTACAGCGGAGAAAGGCGCGACCTATAGGTCTATCCTTACTGAGGCTCGTAGTGTTATTGACTACGAGAGCCTTGGTATAGAGGATATGCGCTCAAGGACCACGGCTACCGGCGCCCGCATTATGGAAATTAGCGGTGATGCGGGCACCGAGAAGGCCGACTCCCTAGCTACAAGGCTAAAGGAGGTCCTGAGCGCGGACCTGGTGCGCATTTCGCGCCCGGTAAGAAGGGTGGAGATAAGAGTCACCGAACTTGACGACTCGGTGACGGAATCAGAGGTGGTTGCCGCCATCTCCAAAGAGGGAGGATGCGCCGCCGAGGACATAAAGGCTGGTGTCATTGGCCCGCGCCTCTCACTTTGGCTGAGCTGCCCGATCGCGGCTGCCAAGAAGGTGGTGGAAGCCGGCCGCGTAAAAGTGGGCTGGGTGAGGGCTAAGGTAGCGCTCCTCGAGGCAAGGCCGCAGATATGTTATCGGTGCCTAGAGGGTGGACATTTCGCCAACAAGTGTACGGGTGAGGACCGCAGCGGTCTCTGCTACCGCTGCGGGAAGCCAGGCCACTTGGCCCGAAGCTGCCAGGCCGAGCCTTCCTGCATCGTCTGCACGGTGGCAGGTAAACCCGCGGCGCACCCACTTGGTGGAGTTGGGTGCTCCAATGGTGCCAGGCCTAAGGCTAAAAGGTCCAAAAGGAAGAGAGGAGGTAAGGCTAGGAACGCCGTGAACGTTCCTGAGCCGACCCAGCGCCCTACCAGCGCGGAGCGGGAGCCTATGGACACGGCCCATTAATGCCTCCATGGCCAGTACTGCAGGCGAACATCAACCACTGCGCCAGGGCACAGGACCTGCTGGTCCAGACCATGGCGGAGTGGGAGATTAAAATAGCCGTGGTCGCCGAACCTTATTTTATTCCCACACGGGATGACTGGGTAGGGGACCGTGAGGATTCGGTGGCCATCGTCACCCGGGCCTCCACTGGTGCTCCGCCCTTCGAAAGCTCTTTGAAAGGACGGGGCTGCGTGTTGGCCATTGTGGGTGGCGTTGCAGTGGTGGGGGTATATTTCTCGCCCAATCGTAGTCTCGCCGAATTTGAGCAGGTGCTCGATGAGGTTGGGGCTATGGTTCGGCGAGTGTCCCCCCTCCCCGTGCTGGTCGCTGGAGACTTTAACGCCAAATCCACGGTGTGGGGTTCTCCGGTGACGAATGCGCGGGGTGAGGCTCTGGAGGAGTGGGCTGTGTCCATGGGACTTGTCATCCTCAACACGGGTTCGGAGGACACGTGCGTACGGCAACAGGGTGGGTCGATCGTTGACATAACGTTCGCGTCAGCCCATCTGGTGCGCCGTGTCCGGGACTGGAGGGTGGTGGTGGACGTGGAGACACTATCGGACCACCGATATATTCGATTCAATGTCTCCGCGCTCCCCACTGACCCACTGCAGAGCAGTGCTCGGACCCCTAGTGTTGGGGACGGTCCGCGTTGGGTGCTGGGTCGGCTCAACAGGGAGGCCGCCGCGGAAGCGGCCGTCATAGAGGCCTGGAGGTCTGGGCCCCGAATTGCTGCCGATGTGGATGAGGAAGCGGAGCGTCTCGGCGTCTCGCTTTCCCGCATCTGTGATGCGGCGATGCCGAGGGCGAGACCACTCCCTCCACGGCACTGGGTGTATTGGTGGTGCGCTGAACTCCACCAAATGCGGGTGGCCTGTGGGACGGCGTGCCGCCGTTACACCCGGTGCAGGCGAAGGCGGGTCCGAGATCCCCAGGAGGAGGATGCCTCCTATGCTGCTTATCGGTCCGCGTGCAGGGCTCTCCAGTTGGCGATCGCGCAGGCCAAAGAGACTGCGTGGGAGGAATGGCTGGAGATTCTCGACAGGGATCCATGGGGAAGGCCGTACAGGGTAGTGCGGAAAAAGCTCCGCCCCTGGGCCCCCCCCATGACGAGCACTCTCCAGCCAGAGTTCCTCGAGGAGGTGGTTGGTGCCCTCTTCCCGCGGCGAGGTGAATGGGTGCCTCCGGCGATGGCCTCCGGCGCGATTCAAGTTGCCGAGGAAGACGCTTCCCCGACGGAGATGTCGTGCGGTGTTCCGCAGGGGTCGGTTCTTGGTCCGCTCCTGTGGAACATCGGTTACGACTGGGTGCTGCGCGGGTCCATGCTGCGGGGGGTCGGCGTGACATGTTACGCCGACGATACCCTCGTGTCGGCCTGCGGCGGCACCTATCGCGAGGCGTCCCACCTCGCCACGGCGGGCGTGGCCCAGGTGGTGGCGCGAATCCGCGCCCTGGGACTCGAGGTGGCCTTGGATAAGTCTGAGGCCCTCGTGTTCCACGGGCCCCGGCGTGCGCCGCCTCCTGGGGCCACGATAATGGTGGGAGGAACTTCCATCACCGTCGGGTTGACGATGAAGTACCTGGGACTCGTCCTCGACGGTCGGTGGAAGTTTGAGGAGCACTTCCGGAGGTTGGCCCCTAAACTGGTGGCCGCCGCCGGATCACTGTGCAGGGTCCTCCCCAATGTGAGGGGCCCAAGGAGTGCTTGCCGACGCCTCTACGCTGGTGTGGTGCGCTCCATGGCGCTCTACGGGGCGCCGATATGGGCAGATGCCATGAGCGCCCGAAACCTGGCAGTGCTGCGACGTCCGCAGCGCGCCATGGCGTTCAGGGTGGCCCGGGCGTACCGCACCGTGTCGTGCGTCGGCGCGTGCGTGCTCGCCGGTATGCCGCCGTGGGACCTCGAAGCCGAGGTGCTCGCCGCGGTGTACTTGCGAACAAAGGAGGCCAAGGCCGAGGGTGGCCGCCCTCATTCGAGGGAGATCGAGCGCTGGAGGGAGGACGCTCGAGATGTGCTCCTCCAGCGTTGGGCGGCCCGCCTCGACAACGCAGTGGTGAGCCGGGAGTTGGTGGCCGCCATTCGGCCGATCTTAAGAGAGTGGCTGGAACGGCGGCACGGGGCTCTCTCCTTCCACCTGACACAGGTGCTCACCGGGCATGGTTGCTTCGGTGGCTACTTGTGCCGGGTGGCGGGCAGAGAGCCCACAGAGGAGTGCCACCACTGCGTGGCTAGAGTGGCGGACACGGCGCAGCACACGCGCGAGGCGTGCCCGGCTTGGGCAGTGCCTCGCGCCGCCTTGTCCGCGGTGGTGGGAGGGGACTTGTCGCTGCCGGCCTTGATCCAATCCATGGTCGATAGTGACGAGTCCTGGCAGGCGGCAGCAGCCTTCTGCGGCGAAGTAATGTCGCAGAAGGAGGCGGCGGAGCGGGAGCGGGAAGATGATATCAACTCGCTCCAGATTCGCCGCCGGAGGCGTGGGGGGCGGCGTCGGGCCTTCGCGGGCCGGATGCCACCCTAACGGGGACCTGTCGGCGGTGGATCGGGGGACCTGCCGCTGACACTATAGGTCCCATGCTGGAGGCACCCGTGTGTTCCGGGTGCCACAGCGGTGGGGGGCGGGGCTCGAACTAGTTTTGTGATGGTTTGAGCCCCGCCCCGAAGAGGAGGGCTCCCCGTGAGGGGCAGCGACGCCGTCGGCGGGGCGGGCGGTCGAAAGAACTTCGAGGAATGTCCCGCAGCCCCGCCGTCACATGGCGAGAGAAGGAACACCCCAGGGTTTTAGTCAGTAAGAGTCTGACATAACCCGGCCACTCCCCCCGGAGTGGCCGGGTATCCATGAGGATTTCCCTGGGTCACAAAAAAAAAAAAAAAAAAAAAAAAGGTACAAGCATTGACTGTGTTTTCATGGGCCTCGACGGGCGCCGCCTCGATGTGCCCATATCGTCGTGAGTGGAGTCCGCATAGGCGTCGGGTGCGGCGGCTGCTGCCGAACACCGGCGAACCGGGTGCCCTTTGTAGGCGGCTGTACCTGGGGATCGTGCGATCGATGGTGCTGTACGGAACTCCCGTATGGGCGGAAGCCTTGAACCGCCGCATTATCACTTTCTTGCGGAGACCGCAGAGAGTGGTGGCGATCAGGGCTATACGGGGATATCGAGGAGGAGGCCCAGCACACGTTGGAGGTGTGCCCAGCCTGGGCAAGCGAGCGCAGCGAGTTCTGCGCCCAAGTGGGGACTGACCTATCGCTGCCGAACGTTGTTCGAGCGAGCGTTCGGAGGGCGGCCTTTATGAGCCACCTTCCCCCCCACATGAGCCCAAGGGTGGCGGACTCGGGGGAGTCTGCTGCCCGCCATGAGGCTCGGGTAGACGTGCGCGTGTTCCCGCACGCTATCCAAGACGAGACGGTGAGGACAAGAGCTCCGGTCCCCACCGTCGACGACGATGACGTCGTCGAAGAGGAGGCCTCGCACCAGGCCGTCGCTGCTGGGTACGCGGACGAATGCTTCGGCGCCCCCGTATACCCAGCCGGCAGCGACATGTAGGAACACTGTGGGGTTTTAGTCAGTAGGAGTCTGATATAACCCTGCCGCTCCCCCCGGGGCCGCAGGGTATCCTATGAGGATTTCCCCACACAAAAAAAAAAAAAAAAAAAAGTTACAAGCATTGAGGACTGGATGAAAAGGCTCTGCCGGATACCCAGTTCTCCACAAAGACGATGCGGGAGTGCCGCTGGGTAGTTTAGTGGGTATACCGGTTGGCTAGCAACCGGGGAGCCCCACATAACCCTTCCTGTCCCTCCGACGAGCAAGGGTATGCGTAATGCATTTTTCCCAGCGTCAAAAAAAAAACAGATACAAGCATTGAAAATATCGGTCAATAGTTAAATATTTTTAATTAAATAACTAAGAATTAAAATCCATGGACTTTCAAAGACTAAATTACAAAAAATTACACGTCGAAATTGCTCATTTTATTAGATTTCTTCCAAAGTTATATCACAGCGTGTGGTTATATGATGCCAAGCTGCCGCAACTGTAAAGTAATAAAAGTAGGTATATTATTATATATAATAATATAATAGCAATTCTTGTATATACAGTGTATCCGGTCATAAAGTAGCGATATTTGACGTAGGTACAATACTTATATTTGAACACTTTTCTTAGGACCAACCCGGAAAACATGAAGAAAAAAAAATCCCCCGGGCCTCCGGTCTTGGGGGGCCCCCAAATGACTCCGCGTTCCCCTAATCTAATCCTAAACAAGACTTTAAAAATGTGCTTAGAAAGAAAAATAAACCAAACAAATCGATTTCACAGAAGTTATTGAGGAGTACAGTAAATGGAAGGCACGAAAACACATAATACCTATAACACGCAACAAAAATTAAAAAAAATATCTTTGATTTATTTTATCATTTTTTTTTCGGCGATCGATTCGTATTTTAATTTCCTGACCCATATCCATTCCATATTGTATGTTTATTTAGAGCTGCCATTAGTAATCCGACCGCCCCCAATTAGTCGTAACTCGTACAAAGTCCTCCCCTTCCCCCGGTAACGCCCTGAGCCGAGGTTCGTACCCCACTCGGGGGTGCCCTCAGGCGTTGTTACCTAAATGTTACCCGGCTGAGAGCTCTCTGCGCTCGCCGATTGTCCGGTAAGGTTGGAGCAGCCATCAGAGGCTACCAACTTTAGTCCTTTCAAAAAAAAAAAAAAAAAAAAAAAAAAAAAAAAAAAAAAAAAAAAAAAAAAAAAAAAAAAAAAATGTTTATTTAGCCTAAATAATTTAATTCGCCTCATTCAGCTTTGGCGCCCCGGGCCTCTGACGGGCTTAGGTCCGAGTTCATCGACAGTGAAATAAACAATGGTTTCGTAATCGGCGCGACAACTTGAAACGGATGTGTAACCAGGAGGCGGGAATTTTAGTGTTCACTTCAGTTCCAGCCTCGGTTTTGTAACGGAGCATTTTAGGAATGAAAGACCGAATGATATATTACGGTTAAACAATATTGGTAGATATACACCTTAAACCCCGTATAAAATATGAACATTATAAAATGGTTGCATTTAAGATTACCCTGCGAAAATAGAAAGTCCCGATTATGTCACTTTTTATTAAAATTCTATTACTAGTTACTGATTAGGGTGGTTTTTAATTTGGCAGCATTAAATATGCTGTCTTATCAAACATGTCTGTCAGTCAACATTTTTATTCGAAATAAATATTCCACGATTCCATGGTAATATGAGAATTATTATACATTAATGGTTGCAGAATGGGTAAAAAGAAGCACATCGATAATTTTTCGCAACAACAACGATGAAAAGACGACGCTGGAACAAGTGCCCAATAATTACGAACATGGATCACTCTCGACAATGAATCAATAATATAGGCTCGTACTGCTATCGACCGTAAGACCGTAAGACTTTAATATTTGCCGATGACATTCATCGTTTGACCTCAGACATATGCTCAAATTATAAAACATAGATGGCGCTATGCCGTGAATATCAATGCATCTTTGGGGGAGGCCTTTGTCCAGCAATGGACGTCTTTCGGCTGACATGATGATGATGCTAAAATTTCAATGGAATCATGCAACAGTCGAAGTAGTTTTGATTTTAATTTTTCATACTTGATGAATTTCAGTCCTTTATGAATGTTGTTTTTTGTGTAAAATAGGGATTAATGTAAAAAATTAAACCTCAGTGAACACAGTCAAAGAATGAACTTTATGTTTTTCTTTTTGAATTTGCGTACAATACTTAAAATTGACTGAGTGCACTGAGATTTATTTTACATTAATACCTTTTTTACACAAAAAAAACAATATTCATAAAGGACTGATTTTCATAAAGTATGAAAAATGAAAATCAAAATTATTTCGACTTTTACATAATTCCATTGAAATTTTATATCTAAGGTAATAGTAGTTTATGATACTGTTGCATAATAGGGGTTATTAAAATATGTGCAGTATCATACAGTACTTTATCTAAACTCATCTAATAATGTAATTTAAAGGTAAAATATCGATAATATTTTGTCATGACTTACGGGTATCGATTATTCGTCATTTCCATTGCCGCATTCACAATTTCAGATCCAAGTTTATTTCAACTTTGTATCACTGCTATTTTTCAGTCATTTTTGGCCAAAATAAAATATGTATGCAAAAAAAAACAATAAAATAAACAAACATTAATCATCATGGCGCCCAAATCCGTGTGGGGAAAACTCCTAAGTTGAAATCTCTACCGCATACGCGACCACAGACAAAGTAAATTTGCATCTAAAATTGAATTGATATTGACTGATTGTTTAGAAAGAGATAATACTACGTTTAATTGTTTAGTCACGACTGACCACTTATAATGTTTTTTTTCTTTATTATTTCGTTTGACAAGTTGACTGACAGTAATTGAAGTATTAAAACCCAAAAAACATTATGAGTGGCCAGACATGTCCAAATACTTGTACTTTAATAGAAAAAAAGTTATTTTATAGCATTATCTTGGGAAGAAAGCTGTACTATAATATAATTTTGTAATTCCATTATACACGGGTGTGCGTAAAGTGAGTCATTAAAGTACTGTTTTTGATTTCGTAATAAGAACATTACGATATGAGAGTAGATAAAATATTATAAAATTGCCGAGTGCAAGGAGATATAAAATGTATTAAAATCACTTTATTTCAATAAATAACGGCTTTTTACACATATTTGCCTACGAATAAATTAATAATACTTTCATAACTGTGGAAATATTTGCTCAGTAATATTATGAAGGCGTTTGAAGTGCTCATTACGCATGTGCAATATGTCAAATTAAGGTGAGTCACTGATGTCATGTTATATTAACATATTATATTCAGGGTAATGTTGCCCCAGGGACTGTATGTTTCTTGTGCCGGGTGGCGGGCAGAGAGCCCACAGAGGAGTGCCACCACTGCGTGGCTAGAGTAGCGGACACGGCGCAGCACACGCGCGAGGCGTGCCCGGCTTGGGCAGTGCCTCGCGCCGCCTTGTCCGCGGTGGTGGGAGGGGACTTGTCGCTGCCGGCCTTGATCCAATCCATGGTCGATAGCGACGAGTCCTGGCAGGCGGCCGCAGCCTTCTGCGGCGAAGTAATGTCGCAGAAGGAGGCGGCGGAGCGGGAGCGGGAAGATGATATCAACTCGCTCCCGATTCGCCGCCGGAGGCGTGGGGGGCGGCGTCGGGCCTTCGCGGGCCGGATGCCACCCTAACGGGGACCTGTCGGCGGTGGAACGGGGGATCTGCCGCTGACACTATAGGTCCCATGCTGGAGGCACCCGTGTGTTCCGGGTGCCACAGCGGAGGGGGGCGGGGCTCGAACTAGTTTTGTGATGGTTTGAGCCCCGCCCCGAAGAGGAGGGCTCCCCGTGAGGGGGAGCGACGCCGTCGGCGGGGCGGGCGGTCGAAAGACCTTCGAGGAATGTCCCGCAGCCCCGCCGTCACATGGCGAGAGAAGGAACACCCCAGGGTTTTAGTCAGTAAGAGTCTGACATAATCCTCATGGATACCCGGCCACTCCGGGGGGAGTGGCCGGGTATCCATGAGGATTTCCCTGGGTCACAAAAAAAAAAAAAAACAAAAGGGACTATGTTTCGTCCGTTTATTAGGGTTATATCCTTACAAATTCTCTGATCCACAACTATTCTATGATTTTTCTGTAGAAATGCGATGTAGGCTGCATTGATATTCACGGCATGACGCCATGTATGTTTTATAATACGAGCATATGTCTGAGGTCAAACGATGAGAGTCATCGGTAAATCTTAAAGTCTTAATAACATTTACAGTATGACACAACTTAGATGTAGCATCGGCAACTCGTTTTCGTCCACTTCACTTCCGATTTACACAACTAATAAAAATCATTCACTAACGCGGCATTCAAAGTTTCAACAAGATCATTTTCGCCAATCATTTTTTAACACATGAGTAATGTTGTAGGCGCACTCTTTTCGGGAACGATCGATTTTACGAATTTTGCCGATGCTTCATTTAAGTTGGCTCATACTATACAAAGTTTCGTATTGATACATAGCCTAAAACCTTCCTTCTACGGTTTCCACAGACTAGGAAAACTCTACCAAAATCCGGGCTGGCGGTCTAAACACTCTAAGCTACATGAATACAGATGAAGAGACGTTGCGTTTTATGATGTGTGTCTATTTAATAGGTGATTAGAATGAAACTGCTGGGCGAAAGCTAGTATGTATATAAAGATTATGTGGTAGTTAGGTAATTAACTTGACGACCCCGATCACCCCGAGTAGATCTAAATAAAAAATAATTTACGCTACTTACGAAGCCTTGGCGCTCTTTCTCTTTTTGTAACACCAATTGCGTTTGCATATCGTCAAATTTTACTACAGCTGATAATACTCGAACCAGTGTTACAGAGTGTGACCCTGATCCAGTAAGATATTCATAAAGAATGTTTCTCAAATATTCCAATTCAGTATTTTCTTGTAATGCATGTAAATGCCTTAAGCTCACCAGAGCTTCATCAAGTCGCCGTTCAAGTTTTTCATTAGATAACTTCAATTTTTCATTTTTGTCGTAAATTTCTTGCATATTTCCATTTACAGACCTATTCATCTGCTCTAAATCATGCAATCTTTTCTCTAAAGTAACATTCGTGTGCAACAAACTTTTTATTTTTAAATTTGAAGCAGAGCTTTCTATCCCTATGTCATTTTGAGAGTTACCTTCATTTGAGAGAGTATAATTTTGCAAGTGTATTTGATCTTTAAGTTCAAAGTTTTCTTCAATTAACAATGTGTTTTCTCTTAATAAGTCATCTATTTTCTCCTTTCCTATAAGGACTTCTTTTTTCAATTCTTTTAAATCAACGGTTTCTGAACTGTTTTCAGTTGTTGCAATTGATTCTCTTAATTTATCATTCAATACACTGTTTTCTTTTGATATTTTTGTCAAATAACTTTGTAAACCCTCAATATCTGACTGTAATCGTTTATTTTCATCTTTTATTATATCATATTCAGTTTTTAGCAAATCGTAGTTTTCTGTAATTTCTTGATTGTTAATGAATGCTTTACATTGTTGGCCTGAATCATTTATGACACCTTTCTTTACTTGGATTTCATTTTCGACTAAAATATCATCGGCTAATAAATCCGTTTGACAGTTTTCATCAGATTTGATCCATGATTTTTCATTTTCTAATTTTTGTATTATTTCAGTCAAACGGTCTTTTTCCAATTCCATTTCAGCGTGTGATTTTCGTACTTCATTAATTTCAAACTCAAGAATCCTTACATTTTGTGAAATCATTTCAGCTTGCTCTTTTAAGGAAATATTTTCTTGAGTTAGTACCGATATACTATCTTCAAGTTTATGAACATAAATTACATTTTTATCGAAATCATTATGGTTTTTTAACAAATCGTCATTTTTTTTCTGTAAACTATTCAAGTCCATAATATATTTTTTATGTTTTTCTTGTAACTCATATAACTCTGCATTTAATGAAGATTTATTATTTTCTAAATGTTTTATTGATTCAACCAGGTTTTCTTCATAATTTTCCAACGATTTGATATTATTAGCAACAACATCAGTAGTAGTCTGTAGTTCTTGATATTTTTGTTCACACTCTTGTACCTTGATGAGCATATTTTGTTGGTTCTTAAGTGCGTTTATTTCTTTTACGGAAATATCATATTTACTTTGTATATCAGATAATTTTTCATATAACTCTTTGTTTTCTGATTCCTTGATTTTAATAGTTTCATTTAAGTCATTGTTTTGTTCCTGTAATGAGTTGAATTCTTTGGAATTAGCAGCCAATTGCTCATTAGATTTGTCCATATTTGTTTGTAATACAAAGTACTTTACTTCCAATTCTTTAAATTTATTGCTACTTGTTTCTATCTCATGTTGAATGAACTGATTTAATGATATATTCACATTCTCCATAATAGTATTTACCATGTTTTTATTGGCTTCTCTAAATAATTTTGTTTCTTCAGATGTAAACTGAAGAATTGATTTTAACTCGATAAATTTGTTCGTCAATTTCTTACACACACATTTAACCTTGTTATAATTCACAACTTGGTCACGCAACAACTTATTTTCAGATTTTAATGTCGAAAGGATCACATTATATTCAGTATTTTGTTTCTGTATCAACTCGTGATTTTCTAAAAGCTTTTCTATTTCTGACTGGAGTTTTACTAATTCAACTCGTTCTTCTTGAATTTCGGATTCTAACTTTTCAAACCTTGACTTCCACATGTTTAGTTCTTCAGTTAATTGTTTTTTTTCTTGATTTCCAGAAATATGAGTAGAATCAGTGTCCATTTTATTTTTTATCTGTTTAAGTTCACTATCCAAAATACTTAATTGTGCGCTCTTCTTCGTATTTTCTTCAGTCAATTGGGCATTTCTATTCTCTAAATAAACATTTCTATCAATCATAGCCAACTTTTCAGCAGTTTCTTGTTTCATTTGTAGTTGATAACATTTGGATTCTTCGTCGGCTTTTGTTTTTGATTGCTCAAGACAGTTACATTTTTTTGTAAGGTTTTGTATTTGTGTCTCCATTTCAATGAGATTATTTTTCGTCAAAGTAAGTTCAGTCCTGTCATTAATATATTTTTTATTTTCTTCTTCCAGAAGTGTTATATTATTTTTATAGTCAGTAATTACAATATTAAGTGATTGAATCTCTTTTTTAACAGCAGATAAATTACTTTTAAGTGATTTTATTTCTGTCTCCTTTCCTTCTAATTCTTTATGAATACTTAATTTATTTTCAGCTAGAGAAATAGCATATTCTTCTTCTCTTTTAACAAATATATCAATTTTACTCTGGAGCTGTGATATATTTTCTTGGGCTTTCTGTAGATCTATTTCAAGAGCTGACATTTCTTTACTTTTCGCAAAATCGTATGAATTGATTTTATTTTGAAGCTCTTCATTTATATCATTCAATTCTTGAACTTTCAGTTTTGTTTTACTAAAATGTTCGATCGTTTCATTAAGCTGTTGATTTTCTTTACTTTTATTTTCAAGTTCACATGTAAGAATCTGTAGCTCTGCTGTCATCTGAGAACTTTTATCTTTACATGCTTTAAGTGATTCTTTGTACTTATTAATTAGTTTTTCCATTTTTTCAATCTTATTACTTAGAGTAGCAATATCAGCTGATTCATTTTTTGACTGATTAATTTCATCGTCACTTGATAGGTTTATAAGTTGAATTTTATTTTGATTTTCGTTCATAGCTTTATTGATGTTCTCATATTGATTCACAAGATTTGAACTGTCCATGTAGGCAACATTAGTTATTGGCGTGTTCACTTGTAGAAGATCAATGTTTGTGTTTAATGCATTTATTTTCATGTTCTTTTCATCAATTTCGACACGAAGAGCTTTTTCGAGGTGTGCCTGTATGCAAATAATAATTAAACAATCTCTATAGTCTATAAAAACGAGTATAAGCTAATATAAATAAAATAATATAAATGTGTTTACCTTTGCACTTTGTTCTAAAGAACATTGTTCCTTTAATTCCGATATTCTTCGGAGAGCTTTATCCTGTGTTTCAACCAAGACACTCTGAAAAAATATTATATTTTAAACAACTATACCAATATTAAAAAGAGGTAACGTGTGTTTGTTTGAATTAAAGAAGGAATTATTATTATTTCAAATAAAAACCGGGCAAGTGCGAGCCTGACTCGTACACCAACTTAACTTTGCAACTGAGGATATATTATACGTTCAATCCTCCAACTGCAAATGTAAAGTTATTGCAATTTTCAAATTTATTCCTGTATGTGTGCTCTAAGACCTTGCTTCATGCCAAAAATGATTCGAGGTCTACGGGAAGTATCCTATAGGTTTTGATTCCCTTGCAAGCAACAAATTTTTAGGGTTCCGAAAGTCTGTTCCGAAAGTCCGAAGTTCCGAAAGTCCGAAAAAAAAATGGAACCCTTATACCTAGTACCGAGGTCTTCTAAGGTTTCAGCCATGACTACGATATTATCAATTAGGTATTTTTTTTTATTTCATTGGCTATCTTTGTTAAATTGCCTCCGTAAAGCAATTTTTTTAAGCGTTCTTTCTCGCGTTTGTTGAAAATATAATATGATAAATAAAATAATGGATAAAATCATAAAAAACTTTCAACAAAAATAATTATATAATATTTTTTTAGTATTCTGATCAGGAGGCCAATTCTCACGCTGTAGAGATGATCTATAATTCGAGATATGTCAAAACAAGATGGCGAATCTCTAATAAAATAAATTTTTCGTATTCTCGGGATTTTTTTTTTTTAAAGGTCTAAGTTGGTAGCCTCAGATGGCTGCAACAACCTTACCGGACAAATCGGCGAGCGCAGAGGGCTCTCAGCCGTGTAATATTTAAGTAACAACGCCTGAGGGCACCCCCGAATGGGGTACGAACCTCGGCTCAGGGCGTTACCGGGGGAGGGGGAGGACTTTGTACGAGTTACGACTAATTGGGGGCGGTCGGATTACTAATGGCAGCTCGGGCCGCTTGAACGGGACGAGACTGAGTGGGACGTCGCGGCGGTCCTCGCCGTCGAGGACGGTAGCGTGATCGGTTGTGTGTAGTGTGTTGTGTACTTTTACGAGCTTCGTCAGCTTCGATCTGAGCTAATGTAATAGGGTCATTCGGCTCGCTGAGGGCTTGCCTTGGTCTATGGATACGGAGTACACGGGATGGCGTGTAGGTTGCGGCTTTCACTATAAGAGGGTTGCGGTATTCTCGGGATGTCACGCAAGAGAAATGTCGAATCCCTTTCGTTCGAGATGCTACATATGGTCCGGAGCAGTAGAGATTTCGATGTCGAATGACAAATTGGATAAAACGTTACTGACTTAAAATTTTATTTGTCATTGTTACCAAGAACTTAAATGTATAAAATATATTTCAATTTTAATAATAAAATTTGTAACTATAGAACTCCGATTAGATTAAATTATCATTATTTTGTGTTAAAATATAATGGCAAATAATTTCCGAAAAAGTGCCCTATATTCTCCATAATAATATTATTATTATAGTCTATCTACGTGCAAAATATTTATGTTTTATATTTTTATTTTAAAATTTAAATATAAGATATAGCGCCATCTATTGAGAATGTGTCGAACCTTTAGATCGGCGCAACATAATTTCATTTCACGCGAGTAAACTTTTCTCTAAGTCTCATACTTGTAAAGTTATTTTTTTAAACTTTTGTAGTTTAGGTACACTATTGATTAATGAATTAAGTATTTGAAGTAATATACGTTATTTTTACACTATGTTCATATTTTTAAACTTTATAAATCGGTAGTTACTACGTTTCTCGATTATACGTTACCATAATCGATAAAACGGAACGTGTTATTTTGATGTCTACAGCTAAGTCGAAGGAAATAATCTCTATTGTAACTGAGAATGCAGTTTTTTGATTCAGTAGACATTTTGGTGAGATTTTTCATAGACATTCATGATTAGAGATAATCTCTGATTAGAGATGATCTCTACCCGCGCGAGAATTGGGCTCCTGCTGCCCTACACACGCAGCCCTATATAGAAAGCTGAAATTTGGTGGAGGTACTCAACAAGGTGCAAGGTATCTTCCCATATGTTATTCAGATTTTGCCGCGCTTGAGTAACTCCAAAAATTCCCCTCTTGGCTCCCTACTATGACAGAGGTATTTTTTTTTAATTTAATTTTAAACAATGTAAAGATATTACTATTGTAAATTACTTATTTGTCAATTTTTGAAATTTCCATTTATCGCTATTTTATAATACACTGAAAATTATTTATTTTAGTTCTGAAGATAATTTTCTTTCGTCCATCATGTAGTCTCTAACGTGATCTGGCTCGTCTGTGTTACATTTCTCTTGGATCGCGGGGCGCGTCCCAGATTCTACTCACATCATCGCTTCTATTAAACATTTTACTATATCTCCTCCAAAACGGCAAGTGACTCCAGGGATAGAGTACCCCTTCAAGGACCACATAAACAAGAGATGTACAACCTATTAATTTCAAAACCTGAATAATAGTTACGTACCCTGGCTTTAGCATTTTCCCTCTCCAAAAGTTTATAATGTCTGGCGAGATCTCCATATTGTGTTCTGTATTTTTTATAGCGGTCTTGGGTGCGCCTGTATGCTGTATATAATTGTTCTTTTGTAACCCTGTCAAGGCTAACGAAACCACTAGAAAGGCTTCTTTCTTCAGCTTCACTTGCAGACACCTCCATATCGGACTTGAAATAATAATATCAATTGCATTAATAATCACATAAACGTCGCTTACGCTGCTATTAAACTAACTAATGTGATTTCGATGGAACTTTCACAGGAAAGTTCAGTATTTACTTAGTTACGTATAGTTTAGCAAAAGTTTCATCAATATATAATCAGCCGTTTCCGTGATTGGCACTTTAATAAAAAAGTGTCACAAAAGCATTCCTTTAGTTATTACAAACTTTTATTTAAATTCACATGTTAGTATGTTTAGGTCGAAACTCGCAAGGCAATTTTAACAGACTTCCCAGTGTTCAATTGATCTGAAATATGGTACACATTTTGTTAGTCGGGTGACAATACAATAATATGGCTAATCATTAAGCTACTCTTAAAAACAATATTGTTACAAGCTTCACTTGTTAGTATGTTTAGGTCGTAACTTGCGAGTCAATTTTAACTCGCTTTCCGGAGTTCAATTGATCTGAAACTTGGTACACATAATGTAAATCCGATCACCGGGTGTAAGGGACAGCCTTCCGAAAAGTGATTCCATGGATTTCATTCATGATTCTGGAGCCACCAGACTTTGTATTTTTCGTCGATCATTTCATTAATTATAAGATTTTTTTTTCAGAACTTTAGGATTGATTATATGTACTTTAAAGTCATTATAACTAAACCTGATTTAAAAATAAATAAACAGTAACTACTAATTTAGACATAAAACTACAATGTAAATCAAATTTCAAAAGCTGTTTGAGTTCACGAGTGAGGTCATTGGGTCATTTCCCTCGAGTTAACATAGCGGCCGCGCCGAATCGGTCTTTCGGCAGAGGTCAAAGCCGCCCGCTGTCGGATCCTTTGACATCGCTGCATCACCAGCCGCCGGGGGGCCTTTTGGCAGAGGTCTAAGAAAGCCGCCCTCTGTCGGAACCTTTGCCAACGCCGCATCGCCCGCCAGCTGCCGCACAGCGCGGTCGATTGTTTGATGTGGTTAGTCGACGACATCTGTCTCCTATCCCGTGCGGGCGGATGTTGTATAGCAAGATTTTTAATTAATTTTGTTTGTAATTGTTTTCTATGTGTGTGATTAACCAAATAAAAATCACACGTGAGCCGGCGCCGGTGGTAGAAGATCCTTTTATTAGTTTTTGTGAGCATGTAAAAATGCTGATGTGATGCGTTATGATTACGTGGCAATGTTCTATGGGGCCTACGTTATTAAAGGTACTCCAACTCTCGACACCGAGAGAGATTAAGTTAGTAAATTATTTGATACAGTAGTTGAGACATTGATAACTAATCCTTAAATACCTAAAATAAAGTAAAAAACGAATGAGTGAGCTCGTGAGTGAGTTAGGTGTGTGTGAATGGATGAGGAAGACGGAGAACCGGCAGGATTGGTCTTGGTAAACAGCAGGATTGAGAGAGAGAAAACAGTGGTTTGTAGGCTACTTGCACGAGTCGGGTAGGTATAGCGGGGAGCGTTGTGTTGTGTTTGATAGCGTTGTAACGTACATTGCGCGCTCAAAAATTACGATATCAGTAACCGATGACTTCTAACATAATTGATGTCTATCGTGTTATTATAGGCATTCAGTGTAACCTTCTCACAAAGTTTTCGGTCGGCTGTCCCTTACACTCGGTATAATAATAGTGTGTCATGGTCTGAAAAAAAAGCTTGTCCTTAAGAAAAACATTAAAATTTAACTTATTTTAATTATCTTTATCACCTGTAAATGATACATTGAAGGAGTTTCATAGCTTGGCAGTCTAAATGACACGTCACTAGCTAATGAACTATTTGACAGTCTTCTTAGCTTTTGATTTTCCTGGAAATTTACATTAAAGTTTTATAAATGAATTATTGTAGCATAGAAAAAAAAAGAATGAAAATAGTTTTTGATATTATTATAACAAAAATTACAACTGTATCATGGCTAGTTGGGTAATCCATTGTTTCATGCGATGTATCTGGCTGTACAAGTAATACATCTTGGAAATTCTCAGGCTGAATATTTGCCGTCAAGTGGGTTTTCACAGTTCGTAGTTGTTGATTATCTGTAAGTAAATAAGAATGAATTTGAATATCTACTAAAGGTAGAAGAAGTGTTATTTCATTTGAAAATCACTCCAGTGTTGGTCAGGCAGGCTGTGTTGTAAAAAAGGTTTTTCTCAAAAACTAAGTATAGTCTCAGACCTCAGAATATACACAAAAAAATCGGTCAAGCCGTTTCGGAGGAGTTTGGTGGCAAAAACTGTGACACGAGAATTGTATTATATTACATAACGTGTAACATTATTTTGAAACATTTTCATTTTGAACATTATTATGATTCATAATAAACCTAGCCAGTGATAACGAAAAAGTAAAAAATAAATTAAAAGTAAAAAAACCTTTTATTTAAATGCTCTAAATAGAAGAAAATAAAATGTTCCTTTAAAATTTTAACTATCAACTTATAACCTACATAATTTATATGATCATAATAGTAGTTTATGATACTGCATAATAGGGGTTATTAAATACGAGTGTGAGTTTAAGGACCGAGCCGTAGGCGAGGTTCTTAATAGTATCACACGAGTTTTTAATACCTAATTATGTGCAGTATCATACAGTACTTTATCTAAACTCATATAAATAATGTTATTTAAAGGTAAAAAAATCGATAGTTTTTTTGCAATTTTCAAAAAAAAAAAAGCTATATTTGTGTGACTTTGATAAATTTAGGCAATAACAATAAAATAAACAAACACAACAATCATATACCTAATCAAATCCGTGTTGCCAACTCCCAAAAATTCTTACCTATAAAGTTCAAGTCAAAAATTCGTCACATGTAACCACATACAAAGTAAATTTGCATCTAAAATTGAATTGATACTGATTGATTATACTATTGATAGGTCCAAAGTGTAGCAGCAGCAAGTTTTATAGCATTATCTTGGGAATAAAACTGTACTATAATATAATTTTTTAATTTCATTATAGACGGGTGTGCATAAAGTAGGCCATTAAAGTACTGTTTTTGATTTCATAATTAGAACTTTACGATATGAGAGTAGATAAAAGCTTTTGTTGCACTATTAGATTAGATTTTAAAAAATATATATTTTTGGTTAAAACTTTGTTCTCCCATAGATCACAAATAAAATAAGTCAGTTTTGCTAGCCGTTGCTGTGACAAATAATTTAACGATAACGTTGGATGCAAGGGCGGATCCAGGATTCCAATTTGGGGGGGGGCCTCGGCCATAACATTTCAAAATAAGTTCACAGAAACAAAAGGTTTGACACCATCGGGTCAAAAGTCGTCACACGGTTGTCGTCGCCCAGTAGGATTCTAAACCAATTTCATTAAGGTGGAAAAATATGCATACAACTTACCATTATCACCAATAGAGAATAGATCACTGTTGGTGATATCAGATATGCTGCTTGATGCTGATGTAACAGCAGCCTGGTAAAAAAAAAACATCATTTCAAGTCACAAATATTTAAACAAGGTGATTTTGGGAAGGTATAATAAGCCGAAAGGGTATTGAATGACGTCGACAATATACGACAAAACAAGTGCTAAAATAAAATCACGAAAATATTTTTTTTAGGGTACCTCCCCTTCATGTAGGTTTTTTTAAAAACATTCAGAGGTTGCCTGACGTCTGACGATTTTTTGATTTAGGTATCTGTTTGCGATATATTCAACTTTAAAGAGCATTATTTTGTTTAAATAAGGCGCCCCCAAGCCTTTTGGCAGCTTTCTCGTGCACTTACCAAGGACACGGTAGCACCCATGCCCCCACTAAATAGGCCCAATCTCCCTGCCGCTTTCGATGACGATGATAAAACAGGAGTTTCAGTGCACGCCCAGTACCCTCCCGATAGACCCGAGTCATCTGGAGGAAGTCCACTCTGAAGTTGAACGGTGAGCCGTCAGGAGCCCTCCCATTGCCACCCCCCCCCCCCTCTCAGCGAAGAGGATTACCCCCTTCCTCCTGCGACCCCTGACGAGGTCAAATCGATCATCAGGAACTTACACCCGCGGAAGGCTCAGACAAAATCACTAACGAAGTGATCTAACTCTTCCCCGCCCACCTCATAATACTGCTAACCTCCATATTTAACGCTGCCGTCTCTTGTAATATTTTTCCACATCAGTGGAAAGAGGCCCATGTAATTAGAATCCATAAGCCCGGCAAACCCAGGTCCGGGCCCTCCAGTTACCGCCCTACAAGTCTAATAAATGTCCTGGGCAAGATGTATGAGAGACTGATCTATATCCGCCTCAAAACATATGCTGACGCCAATAATCGCATCCCTGACGAACAATTTGGCTTTCGAGCCAAACATTCTTGTGTTCAACAAGTACATCATATTGTTGAACACATCTCTTCCCAGTTAAAGCGGTCCGCGCGCGCGCCGCCTTTGTGTTAGGGCGCCTCCACTTTTTATTGAATCATAAGTCTAAACTTGCCCTTAAAAGCAAGGTTAGACTACATACCACGTGTATCCGCCCCATTATAACCTATGCTAGTACTGTGTTTGCACATTCAGCTCCTGCACGGATCCATAGCCTTCAGGTGATTCAAAACCGTTTCATGCGCAAAGCCACGGGCGCCCCGTGGTACATGCGTAATGAAAATCTCCACATTGATTTAGGTCTCCCCACGTTAAAACAATTTATAAAACGCGCCTCGAGCAGATTCTTCAATACCGCCTTTAATCACCGCAACCCTCTTATAGTGAAAGCCGCAACCTACACGCCCTCCCATATACTCGTATCCTTAGACCAAGGCAAGCCCTCAGCAAGCCGGATGACCCCATAACATTAGCTCAGATCGAAGCTGACGAGCCCGTAAAAGTACACAACACACTACACAAAACCGATTACGCTACCATCCTCGACGGCGAGGACCACCGTAACGTCCCACTCAGTCTCGTCCCGTTCAAGCGGCCCGAGCTGTCATTAGTAATCCGACCGCCCCCAATTAGTCGTAACTCGTACTAAGTTCTCCCCCTCCGCCAAAAAACTAAACGGCTGGCTATAACTATAACAGCTTAGATAACTTTGTTAGTTCAGGAGTTATACAGGCCTAACTAGAGGAAAACTTCATACCATAATAACGAAATAATAAGTAAACATGTAAAATATTTAAAATATAATCATATCTTCTAAGTCCACATGCCATTATGGGTGACTATGGAACCCTATTCTTTGCATGGCCTGATACACACTTGACCGGTTTTTCGCATAGTATTTTGTTTCATATGGTTGCACTCAGGACACACACAATATATTGTGTGTCATAAGATAACTAATTGACTCAGGCGTGACCTAGCGGAAATCCATTATAAGATTAGATGGAAGACAAATATTTAGTAACTAATTCCGCTGGATATATCCTTCTTTGTCAAGTCCAAAACAAGGGAACTTAACAGGAAATCGACACGTGTTTCGCTTCTTCACGAAGCATCATCAGGACTTAGTAGACCCACTGTCGACTACTCGACGAACGCGAACAAACACATAACACAGACCGCCGGCGGTCGACGAGTCAACACGTCTGCGGAGCTCAGTGTGTGTGTGCTTGTGCGCGTTCATACGGGTTCTGTGTTCATGTGTTTGTTCGCGTTCGTCGAGTAGTCGACAGTGGATCTACTACGTCCTGATGATGCTTCGTGAAGAAGCGAAACACGTGTCGATTTCCTGTTAAGTTCCCTTGTTTTGGACTTGACAGAGAAGGATATATCCAGCGGAATTAGTTACTAAATATTTGTCTTCCATCTAATCTTATATTGTGTGTCATTTTTGACAAGGGGTGACTCATCCAGTCTATTAATAAATCCATGTTCATAAACAGTTGGCAGCAATAGTTGTCAATGATTTACTTTATTTGGGGTTTGTCTGAGCGGGATCATGACTACCAGTGAATAAGAAAGAAATTGTTAAGGTTTATTGACAATGTTCTTGTGAAATGTAAACTCACAATCCTTTTTATGTAAGAACGAATTGTTTTTGCATCAGTTTATAACACACAACTGCATAATTTGATAGGTGTTTTTGATATTATTATTATGACTTGAGCTCTTGCTCACCTGCGGCAGACTAACGACCAACTGTTTTCATATTGCTGAATTGTCTTCATACTGCATACTTCACTTTTAATGGCAGATCTGTATTTTTTTTTAAATGTATAATTATTTTAAGATATTTCATAATTTAAAGATATTTCATAAACCAGTACATAAAATAGTTTAACCAGCAAAATATATAGGTACCAAGGTACCCTAATTAGGTCTTGAAAAGGTGAGAGAAAGAAATGTACCTAATGTTCAAACCTAATGAGTAGGTAGGGGAGACCTATTACCATACCATACTCATTTTGTATTTTTTCCTCCTGGGCTCGAATAAAGAGAATTTTATAGGTGTAACCAGAAGGAAATTTTATTAGACCAGCAGTGGAAACGTGGAGTTTATGGTACCTACCTGAGCAGCCTGTGCAATTTGTTGTATTCTTTGAGGGGAGGACTTCACTTCCTCTGCTAACTTGTCTTTAAGTTTCTTAAACATCTTTATGTTCCAGTACACATTTTAACTAAATCATAGAACACTTTTACCCCTGATCTAACTACCTAACAATTCTTCTCAAACGTAGACCCTTCTCAATTGCTAAGAGTGTTCATAGAATCAAAGCAAAGAGTATACAAACGTAGTAATACTTGACAAATACTACTGTGAATAATACCATAAACGTAATAGTTATAAAATAAAAGCTCTTTGAATATGTAATACTAAAACGTAGTGTTTATATCCTCTTTGATTAATATACTACGTAAGACATAGAATATTGGTTGGTATAGTTGGTAATTGGTGTCACAACTCACAAGTCACAGATAAGATAAGGGATGGACGATATACCTACATTGATGTATTAAAATAAAACATTGATCGATGTTTTTAGATCGATGCATATCACAAACCGATTTATTGAAAGCCCTTGTTGTATTCGATACATCGATGGTTTTGATTCGATGCATCGTAAAAGCATTTACGTGAATGATATGATTGTGCACGGTAGGGTGTGATGTCTTTTGTTGCAATCAACATATACGACTATTTCATGAAAATGTTACTAATATACCTTGGAGGAATATGGTTGGAGCGCGAAATTCAAATTTTATCACGTTTTTTGCAAATTGCAGCTCAGTTATAGGTCGTAAGTTATCAACATGTTGCGAGAACATTTGCGAGAAGAATGGTAGTATATGCACTGATTAATAACAAAATAAATCAATATTACTCCTATACTGCCGTTCTTCTATACCAACTATTACCAACTATACCAACCAATATTCTATGTCTTACGTAGTATATTAATCAAAGAGCAGTTATAGGTCGTAAGCTATCAACATGTTAATTGCGAGAAGAACGGTAGTATATTTACTGATTAATAACAAAAGAAATCATCAACATATTCCTCCAAGGTATATTAGTAACATTTTCATGAAATAGTCATATATGTCAGTAATATAACTTGGAGGAATATGTTGATGATTTATTTTGTTATTAATCAGTGCATATACTACCATTCTTCTCGCAAATAACATGTTGATAACTTACGACCTATAACTTAGCTGCAATTAGCAAAAAACTTGATAAAATTTGAATTGGTGATTTTGCGATCATTTGTCTTGATTTTGACAGCTGTGTATGCGTGGGTGGTCGGAACTAGTCGGAAGATATCCACCACGCTATGGTATCGGCCATACAAGTCGGTGGAACCCTACAATATCTCAACTGATCAAAGTATTGTAGTTTCTATTTCAATGTTATAGAGTTTTAATTGTACTGACAAAAATAAGTAATTTGACGTTTGTCAAGCGTATAAGCGTGTATAAGCCAAATAGTACTTTAATCATTAAAGCTGGAAACAAATTATCGGACGCGGCTGATGGACGCGGCTTACAGTCGCGACTGATAAGTGTGCACAGTCGTTTGAGAAGTGGCTCGCGGACGCATTCCAACGCCTATTCCTGATTGACACTGGCAAAATACAAAAACTGTGTGACTAACGTTTTGTGCAATATGACGGTCTATGTTGCCCTGTGTAATATTTGGTAATAATAAAATATATAATTTTTGTATGGTGTTTATCGACAAGAAAAATAAAATTAGATATTTTTTATCAGTTTGAATAATTATTTAGCTTATTTATAAAAATTAGGTAACTAATAGGTATCTACACGCCTTTTGGAAATTGAATAAGAAAATACTAACCCGTAATATTTAATTCGGAAGCTATTTGCTCCCAGGCTTCTTGTTTTTTAGAAGCATTTTTATAATCTTTTATTGTGTGATTATATAGTATTTCTCTATTATGAACACACTCTATAATTTTTTCGTCTATTTTTAGGTAGTAGTAGTGTAGATAGACAACTCGGTGAGCGCAGAGGGCTCTCAACCGGACAAAAACAATTTTAGGTAACTGCGCCTGAGGGCACCCCCTGTGGGGTACGGACCTCGGCTCAGGGCGTTATCGGGGGGAGGGGGAGGACATAGTACGAGTTACGACTAATTAGGGGCGGTCGGATTACTGGGAGCAGCTCGGGCCGCTTGAATGGGACGAGACTGGGTAAGACGTCGCGACGTACCTCGCCGTCGAGGACGATACTGAGGAAGTCGGTTTTGTTGAGTGTTTTGTGTGTCGTCGTTTTGTCGAGCTGAGTCGGCTGCAATCTGGGCGAGAGTAGTGGGATCATCCGGCTCGCTGAGGGCTTGCCGTGGACGTCGGATACGCGAGATTCTAGAGGGGGTATAGGTTGAAGCCTGTACGATGAGAGGATTGGAGTGGTTGACAGCGGTGTCGAAAAAGCGGCGTGAAGCGCATTTCATAAATTGTTTGATGGTGGGGAGTCCTAAGTCGGTGCAAACATCCAGCGCGCCAGATTTCTATTGGACGTCCGAACGCTCAAGGTCAGCTCAAGGTTACGTCCACGACTTGCATCCCATGATTTGCACAGCTCAGTGTACATTCATTATCTAGATACATATAAGTCGCGGCTGTCAGCCGCGTCCCTCAGCCGCGTCCGATAATTTGTTTCCAGCTTAATCTGGAAACTTGATGAACTTGATATCCACAAACTAGGTAGAATACATCTCTTGGTAGTTTGTGGTAGAATACTACGTAAGTTTTAGGTGCGTTCAATTGAAATGCGTTCGTAAACTGTTTGCAATAATAAATATCTCTATAGTATTACATATCTCAAAAAAAAAGTTACGAAAAATGTAAGAAATGTAACCTACTGGCAACGCTGCTACATATATCTATCGATAAACTTTTTGCGATCATAATAAGATAAATATAACAAAATAGTACAGTATGACACAACTTAGATGTACCTACCATCGGCAAATCGTTTTCGTACACTTTACTTTCGATTTACATAACTAATAAAAATCATTCATTATCGCGCCGTCATATTCAACGTTCAACAAGATCATTTTTTAACACATGAGTAATGTTGTAGGTGCATTCTTTTCGAGAACGATCGATTTTGATCAAAAGTGAAAGAAAAAAAAACTAGTGATTTCATTGTTATCTATGATTAATTGAAACAAGTCTATCGTTGTTTCGTATCCCAGTAAAGTAGATTATTATTGTTTTTATGTGGTTTGCAAGTTCACGCCGACTTTACGCCGCGCAATCAATCAGTCAGTTTAATCAATCGGTCTTACTCTTATGTCGTAACGTAGTATTTGCATCAAAGAGGA
This sequence comes from Tethea ocularis, assembly GCA_963555595.1. Classification (NCBI taxonomy): domain Eukaryota; kingdom Metazoa; phylum Arthropoda; class Insecta; order Lepidoptera; family Drepanidae; genus Tethea; species Tethea ocularis. The sequence continues at coordinate 7,057,887 of OY741960.1, read as the reverse complement.
TGTCGTATGCCCGCGAGTGAAAATATATGACATATTCAAACTAATAAATATATTTATCTACTCTCATATCGTAATGTTGCTAATTATGAAATCAAAATCAGTACTTTAATGACCCACTTTATGCACACCCGTGTATAATGATTCATTATAGTACAGTTTGGTTCCCAAGATAATGCTATAAAATAACTTTTTTTCTATTAAAGTACACTTTGGACCTATCAATAGTATAATCAATCAGTATCAATTCAATTTGACGATGACAATGTAACAAATTTTTGACTTGAACTTTAGAGGTAAGAATTTTTGGGAGTTGACGGATTTGATATGATTATTGTGTCTGTTTATTTTATTGTTTTTTCCTACATATATTATTTTGACCAAAAATGTCACAAAAATAGCAATTTTTTTTTTAAGTTGGTAGGAAAATACTATCGTATCTCACACTCGTATTTAATAACCCCTATTATGCAACAGTATCATAAACTACTATTATTCTACTCTCATATCGTAAAGTTCTAATTATGAAATCAAAAACAGTACTTTAAGGGTAAACGTTCGGTTGGAGCGCGAAATTCAAATTTTATCACGTTTTTTGCAAATTGCTGCTGAGTTATAGGTCGTAAGTCATCAAAATGTTATTTGCGAGAAGAATGGTAGTATATTTACTGATTAATAACAAAAGATATCATCAACATATTCCTCCAAGGTATATTACTGACATATACGACTATTTCATGAAAATGTTACTGTAAATGGTACCACACACAAAGTAAATTTGCATCTAAAATTGAATTGATAGGTACTGATTGATTATACTATTGATAGGTCCAAAGTGTACTTGAACTTTAGAGGTAAGAATTTTTGGGAGTTGGCAATAAGGATTTGATTACCTATATGATCATTGTGTTTGTTTATTTTATTGTTTTTGCCTACATATATAATTTTGACCAAAAATTACACAAAAATAGCAATTTATTTTTAGTAAGCAAAATAATATTTATTTTACCTTTAAATTACATTATTTATATGAGTTTAGATAAAGTACTGTATGATACTGCACATAACTAGGAACCTCGTCTACCGGCTCTCACTTACTTAAACTCACACTCGTATTTAATAACGCCTATGCAACAGTATCATAAACTACTATTTCGATTATTAAGTAGGTATTAGCGGTACTACGTCCTCAGGGTCTTTAGTTAAAACAGGCGTACCGCAAGGATCAATTCTAGGCCCATTTTTGTTTTTGGCGTATATCAATGATCTGCCCTATATGGTTAATAAATTGTGCGATATAGTTTTATTTGCAGATGATACTTCCTTAATTTTTAAAGTGGATAGAAAAGACACAGAGCTTACACAACTTAATGACACGTTATCAACTATATCAAAATGGTTTGCGGCCAATAATCTGATGCTTAACTCCTCCAAAACTAAATGTATAAGATTTTCGCTCCCCAATGTTACTAAGATTGACAGTCGTGTCCTAGTCGATGATGTTAGTCTCGAACTGGTTGATACGACAGTTTTTCTCGGCATAACATTAGACCAAAACTTAGCTAGCAAATTGAGTTCCGCCGCTTTCGCAATCAGAAAAATTTGACAAATAACAGATGTGGCTACAGGTAGGTTGGTTTACTTTGCGTATTTCCATAGTCTAATGTCCTACAGTCTTCTGTTATGGGGCTCAGCCGCGGATTGGGAATCTATCTTTATCTTGCAGAAAAGGGCCGTTCGTGCAATCCACTAGTATATTATTTATTCTTTGGTGCAATCTATTGCTTGGGTCCTCGCGAATCCCTACGGAAACTGTTTATGGAATTTGAGATATTAACCTTACCGTCGCTATACATCTTTGAAAATATTATGTTTGTCTGTAAAAAAATCAATTTATTTGACACTAACAGTAATCGCCATAACCTAAACACAACTAAGATGTCGTACAATAAATTCAAACTGTATGTTAAACATAAATTAATCGACAAGGCCTACTATAAGGTGGCTCATTACGTTGAAGACAAGAATACATGGTTGTAGTAGCTTCTCTCTGCACTTGCGGCCCCCTGGCCAAGTGACAATTGTATGAGCTTTATGTATATTTGCAACAGGAACTGTAATTACATAAATTAATAAATCGGACAAATGCGAGTTAAACTCGCGTGGAGAGGGTTCCGTACATGTTTAACTAAGTTCCATAAATATTTTTAAATCTGACCCAAATTTGTTGATGGTAACTATAAAAAAAAAAATATTATTGGAAATCGTGTTTTCTAAAAATGAAACCTAGCTACATCGATTTATCGCCCAGGAAACCCCCTGCATACCAAATTTCATGAAAATCGTTAGAGCCGTTTCCGAGATTCAGATTATATATATATATCCATAAATTGCAGGTTTAAAGGTATTAGATAGACTTCTTATAGGTTTTCCTGTAATGTTTAGGCAAAGAACTATTATCTGTTTTTTTTCCAAAATGTTTGGCCCAGTAGTTTTGGAAATAGGGGGGGAATGGTTAATTTTCGCCTATTTTCTTAAATAACTTCAAAACAATTTCTATTAAAATTCTAATTTTATATTTATGTTGTTATAACAAAAATGCTGAGAATTTCGATATAGAAAAAAAAACAACGAAAATATACAACAATAATGTCCGAAAATAATGGACTGGATTGAGTTGAAAATTGGTACACATATGTAAGTCGTTGACCCAAACATGGACGTGTTACGTAAATAAATAAATTTCAAACATGGGGGCTAATTTTTGAGGGTAAATTAGAAAAAAAAAAAAATTGCAGTCTATTTTCCGTAACATATCAAATGAAAGGGCTTGTTGTGGGGATCTCAAATATAGTTTTGAAGTTATTTAAGAAAATTGACCATTCCCCCCCCCCTTATCTCCGAAACTACTGGGCCAAACATTTAGAAAAAAAATGAGATGATAGTTCTTGAAATGAAATGAAATATTATTTATTCAAATAGACCTTCACAGGCACTTATGAATTGTCAGACTCTAATGCACGGTTCGGAAGATAGCTTTTGCTGAGAAGAGCCGGCAATAAACTCAGCAATTACTCTTTTCAAAATAAACTTCATAATTTAGGTACATAAAATATATCCTGCAAAAGCCTTTTTGTCATTTAAATATTCGTTAATATTGTAATAAGCCTTTTTTACTAAAACAGTCTTAATATGTTCCTTAAATTTTGTGAAGGCAAATTTAATAGTGAAAGAGGTATCATATTATAAAAACGTGTACACAGACCTAAAAACGAATCATGCACTTTTTGGAGTCTATAAGCAGAATTTACAAGTTTATGTTTATTTCTAGTATTGATACAATGCACGTCGCTTTTTTTTACAAAAAGACCAATATTTTGATGAACAAATAATATGTTTGCATAAATATACTGTGACGCTACAGTGAGGATACCGATTTGCTTAAATTTATCTCTGAGGGAAGCCCGAGAATTCAAATTGTGAATAGCTCGCACTGCTCTTTTCTGTAAAATAAAAATAGTTTCTATGTCAGCTGCCTTACCCCAGTAAAATACCATAGGACATAATACTATGAAAATAGCTAAAATAAACTAATCGAGCTGTATCTACATCTGTTAGCTGCCTAATTTTTCTAACTGCATAAGCAGCTGAACTGAGCTTCCCCGCAAGACATGATATATGGGTGTCCCATTGAAGTTTTGAGTCTAAAGTAATCCCTAAGAATATTGTTGACTCAACAAGATCTAGAAACTCGTTATTTATCATTAAGTTAGTCAACTTTTTTTACATTGGGTAGTGCAAATTTAATACATTTAGTTTTTTTAGCATTTAAAACTAGATTATTTACAGTAAACCAGTTTAACACCTGGGCTAATGCACCATTTACATCGTCAAAATTAGATTTCTGTCTATCAACACTAAAAATCAGTGAGGTATCATCAGCAAACAGTACAATTCCACAGGTATTTTTAAAATGAAAAGGAAGGTCATTTATATAAATTAAAAATAGGAAAGGGCCTAAAATAGATCCTTGCGGCACACCCATATGCACAGGAGAACCAGATGATTTAACTCTATTAACATCAACACTTTGAGTTTTATTCCCAAGATAGGATATCATCAGATCAAGTGCTGCCCCCTTAACTCCATAATAATCCAGTTTACGTATGAGCGTCCGGTGATCAACGCAATCAAAAGCTTTAGATAAATCACAGAAGACTCCAATAACATTCTGTGACTTTTCCCAAGCCAATATTTCTCAAAAGTGCTACCCCGGCATCAATGGTTGAATGCCCTTTTGTAAACCCATACTGCTCATTATGTAAAAGTTTATTCAAATGAAAGTGAGCAAGTAATTGCGTTAAGATGATCTTTTCAAATACTTTGCTCCGAGCTGGCAAAATGGAAACTGGCCTATAATTAGTAGGATCACTAAGGTCACCTGCTTTGAATAAAGGAATGACTTTGCTATGTTTCATTAAATCTGGAAATTGTCCACTATCTACACATTTGTTAAAAATTAAAGTCAGTTCTTTACCTATAGATTACAGGAAAACCTATAAGAAGCCTATCTAATACTCATGGATATATACAGGGTGACTGGTGAGTCACCAACAATATTTAAGGAGAGTACTCGGTACTCGATCCTCGTTCTTAATTAATACTTAATTTTTGGTCAAATTTCCCTATAAATAAATGAAGTGTGGCTACATTCCCGACGCTCATGCTTTTGTCTGGCGAGATTGTGTTCCGTAGTATGCGTCTGCGCGGTGACCATGCGTTGCGTAATAAATTACTTAACTTTCGGTTAAGTTTACTATGTAGTCAATTAATATTTATTTTTAATGTTATTTTTATTCTTCTTATATAATCGTCAAATATCACGTCCTCGAATATCGTTGGTGACTCAACAGTTAGCCTGTATAAATTTGAATCTCTTAAATGGCTCCAACTATTTTTATGAAATTTGGTATGCAGGGGGTTTCGGGGGCGATAAATCGATGTAGCTAGGTTTCATTTTTAGGAAACACGATTTACAAAATAAAACTTTTTATAGTTTCCATTAACAAATTTGGGTCAGATTTAAAAATATTTATGGAACTTAGTTAAACACGTACGGAACCCTCTCCACGCGAGTTTAACTCGCACTTGTCTGATTTATTTTATTATAAGACACAAAAATCACATCCTTTTTATAAGTCGCAAGTCCGGCCCCATATGGAGTACTGCTGTCATCTTTTGGCGGAGGCACCTGCATACCAGCTTGGACCTTTTGACTCGGTTCAGCGGCGTGCCATTAGAATGAGGAATAATAACAAAAAAATCTAATTAGTCCGTCAGTTAGATTATCAAAAAATATTGGATACGTATTTTTTATTTTATCAAATCAACTAGCTTTCGCCCAGCGGTTTCACCCGCATTAGAGTTCATGAACACCCCGTTCTCAATTTACCCAACCAAATAATATGTAGGTCAATTTGTCCGTTAGTATATTCTCATACCTTGAGAACCACAGTACAGATTATGAAGCGCTTTTCAAAGATAGGTATCCTCTTAGGTTCAGGTTCCTAGAGGAAAGTTTTAGGCTATTAAATATCCAGGAACATGTAGGTATAGTTGTTCTGTGACGATTGAATGCTACATACCTAAATATATTTTGCATGTGGAGTTCAGTTTTCACGTCTAAACACTGGTTAAAAATTACAATCCATGAAGTAGCTTACCTAAGTTTTTGATAAGTAAAAAAAAAACAGTCAAAGGTTCAGAACCATACAGCCTTCTTATATTTTTTTATTAAATTTGTAGGTATATTGAATTTCTTTTTTATAAGCTTCGGATGGCATGAAAGAGATAGTTTTTTTCTTTCTTCTTTTTTTCTAAACGTTGAAACAGTGTTTAATGAAAATTGGCAGAGCGGTAAACCCGGAGATAAGTAGGTAGGTATTTTTATTTCAGGACTTGTGAGAAACTAAGGACAGTTTCTAAAATGATTGTCTCATACAATACAGATTGATACAGATGTCAAGAACTACCAACATAAACCTATCCATGATTAATCTATCTATCTATACTAATAATAAAGCTGAAGAGTTTGTTTGTTTGAAAGCGCTAATCACTGGATCTACCATTCGGATTTGGAAAAATCTTTTTGCAATTGAAAGCCCAAGTATTAAGAATGGTTATAAGCTAAATCACGCTACGATCCTTCAGAGCCGAGCAATAATAAAAAAAACGCTAAGCGGGAATCATGTATGGTAATGGATGACAGCGATCGCCCGATGTAACCCGAGCAATACCGATAAGAACCGAACTATGCACGACTTCACCTGAAATACGGGTGAAGTCCTATACGTAATTAGTTTGATGATGAACTGCTTTTCTGCGTTTAATATTTTTAAGTTGAATTGTTGTAGATACCTATTACGGATTTCATAGAAACAAATACTCTTTTTAAGGTTATAGGCTACTTTTAATCCCGGGAACGCGAGGGAACAGCTAGTTATTTTATATAGACTAAATGCTATTATTTTAGAAATTTTAAAGCACTTGTTAGAAATATTGAAGAAAAATACCTATTAAGCTTTATTACTTTATTTTGCAAAAATGCAATTTTCTATCCTCTATAACATTTCATTGCTAAATACTATTACAAAATGCTTTAGGATTCTTATAGTGCTCGCTATGGGTAGCTTATTTCCAAAAAATCATGCTTTTTAGTTAAATAGTTCTTGCGTTATACAGGTTGATAAAAAAAAATTAAAAAGGTCATAAAATTGTCTATGATCATATTTTTTTTGATTATTGATTTGCATGTTGTTACACTTATGTTACATGGTCTACATTTAAAATTTTGGAACCCTAGCTTAAGTAATTGCAAAAATATTAAAAGTCAAAAATAAAATTTTCCACCCTCTATAAATTAAATATAGAGGATTATTAATTTAATAATCCTCTATATCATTGCTAAATAGTATTGTAAAATGCTTTAGGATTCTTATAGTGCTTGCTAAGGGTAGCTTATTTCCAAAAAAACATGCTTCTCAGTTGTATAGTACTTCCGTTATACAGGTTGATAGAAAATAATTTAAGGTGTCATAAAATTGACAACTGTGAAAAATTTGAGAAACACTGGTTTGAATATTGTTTCAATTGTATTGAATAGTTTATATTCCAAATGTAAGGTCCCTAGCTTGAGCCATTACAAAAATATTAAAGTGCAAAAATTGGATATTTCACCCTTTATAACTTTATGCCGCATGAAAAGTTTGAGAAACTTAACAGTACATTTCAAAACAAATACTGTAGAAAGCTTATATTCCAAAAATCAAGCTTCTGCTATGAATATTAACTGAGAAAAACAGGATGTTAAAAGTAAATTTTCAACATTTTTACATTGTCTATGGGCAAAACTTTGACAAACACCAAGTTGAAATTTGTAGTATTTATATAGCATAACGCGTATACGAAATTTCATTTGCCTATCTTCAGCCGTTGCAGAGATATAACAGTTTGAAAAATGCATAATTTCCATCGGTAATATCTTCCTCGAAAAAAAAAAGTTTGAGAAACGCCGAAAATACATTTTAGCAGTATTATTAAACTACCTACACTATAAATTTTGAGTTTGTAGCATTCAAACTCACAAAGTTATCAAGGTTTAACGGAAACAAAGCAAATCCCTTATTTTTTTAAATTTTCCTCCCATAGACAAAAGTTTGAGAAACACTCGCACTCATATCTAATATATTTGACTGAAAAAGCTACATTAAAAATTTCAGACTTCTAGACCCTAAGGTTCCGGAGATATTAAGATTCTTAAAATCGCACAAAGGGCCCGTTTCCACCGCTGCGGAAAGGAATTTCGAAAAATCGCTTCTTAAATGGGGTCTACGTGACAAAATCTATGCACATGCCAAATTTCACATTAATCGGTTCAGCGGTGTGGGCAGGGGGATGTTTACCCAAAAAACCGCTACTCTTTTATATATATAGACTAGCTTTCGCCCAGCGGTTTCACACGCATTAGAGTTCATGAACACCCCGTTGTCTATTTAACCAACCAAATAATATGTAGGTCAATTTGTCTGTTAGTATTTTCATACCTTGAGAACCACAGTACAGATTATGAAGCGCTTTTCAAAGATAGGTATCCTCTTAGGTTCAGGTTCCTAGAGGAAGGTTTTAGGCTATGTAAATATCCAGGGATATGTAGGTATAGTTGTTTTGTGACGATTGAATGCTACATACCTAAATATATTATGCACGTGGAGTTCAGTTTTCACGTCTAAATACTGGTTAAAAATTACAATCCATTAAATACCTAAGTTTTTGTTACCTACGTTAAAAAAAACAGTCAAAGGTTCAGAGCCATAAAGCCTTCTTATAGTTGTATGTAGATTGAATTCTTTATGTGTTCGATATCGTTTTTTTTTTATAAGTTTCGGATGGCATGAAGGAGATAAAGGTTTTTCTTTCTTCTTTCTTTCTAAACGTTCAAACAGTGTTTAATGAAAATTGGCAGAGAGAGTAGACCCGTGAGATAAGAATGTAGGTATTTGTATTCCAGGACTTGTGAGAAACTAAGGACAGATTCTTAAATGATACAATACAGGTAGATGCAAAATTTTCAAGATCTACCAACATAAACCTATCCATGATTAATCTATACTAATAATAATCTATACTAATAATAATCTATATATCTATCTATCTAAACTATAATAAAACTGAAGAGTTTGTTTGTTTGAACGCGCTAATCTCTGGATCTACCAGTCGGATTTGGAAAAATATTTTTGCAATTGAAAATCCAATTAGTAAGGAAGGTTATAGATAGAACATAGGCCATAATAACATCACGCTAGGATCCTTAGGAGCCGAGCAATAATAAAAAGAACGCTAAGCGGGGAGCATGTATAGCACGGCAGAGCGATGCGACGCGGCGCCCGATGTAACCCGAGCAATACCGAAAAGAACCGAACTATGCACGACTTTACCTCTCCTATAGGTAGGTATACGTAATTTGTTTGATGATTAATAAAATTAAATGCTTTACTGCGTTAAATATTTTTAAGATGAATTTGTTGTAGATATTACGGATTTCATAGAAACAAAAACTACTTAGGTAGGTCCTAATTATTTCAAAATTGGTTTTGGGTTTATTTTTACTAAATTTGTTTTTTTTTTTATTTCATGGGTGAGAACTTATCTATCTATAGGTACTAATAATAAAGCTGAGAGTTTATTTGAACGCATTAATCTCCGGAGTTAGTGGTCCGATTCGAAAAATTGTTTCACTAATAGGAAGCTACATTATTGCCGAAGGTTATTATAGGCTACTTTTAATCCCGGGAACGCCAGTAAAACCGCGGGGAACAGCTAGTTATTTTATATAAACTAAATTGATTTTAAAAATTTTAGATTAATTTTAGTTTGAGATATTGAAGAAAATTTAAAGCTTTGTTACTTTATTTTGGCATGAAAGTTGAACAATACTGTGAGTGGAAGGGTTAGTTTGCTATAAACAATGCTTGCTATGGGATAGCTTTAAATTCATAAAATATGGTACTCAAATAGCTTTATACAGTCTGATAAACTTTTTTCAAAAATCATATAAATATCTATGACTAAAATTTAGAATAATTTTGATTTCTATGTTGTTACATTTGTATTAATTAGTCTATATTCAAAATTTTGGATCTTTTGCTCAAGTAATTGCAAAAATATTAAAGGGCAAAAATGAAATATTTCACCCTCTATAACATTGCATTGCTAAATAGTATTACAAAATGCTTTAGGATTCTTATAGTGCTTGCTATGGGTAGCTTATAACCAGAAATTCGTTGTTGTTAAATGAATAGGAAAAGCGTTATACAGGTTGATGAAAAAAAATTAAAAAGGTCATAAAATTGTCTATGATTAAAAAGTTTAAAATTATTAATGTGCATATTGTTACAATTATGTTACATGGTCTACACCCAAAATTTTTGATCCCTAGCTCATGTAATTGCAAAAATATTAAGGGGCCAAAATACAAATTTCCGCCCTCTATAACATTTCATTGCTAAATAGTATTGCAAAATGCTTTAGGATTCTTATAGTGCTTGCTATAGGTAGCTTATTTCCAAAAAATCATGCTTCTTAGTTAAATAGTTCTTGCGTTATACAGGTTGATAAAAAAAAATTAAAAAGGTCATAAAATTGTCTACGATCATTTTTTTTTAAATTATTGATTTGCATGTTGTTACATTTATGTTACATGGTCTACATTTAAAATTTTGGAACCCTAGCTTAAGTAATTGCAAAAATACTAAAAGTCAAAAATAAATTTTTCCACCCTCTATAACATTTCATTGCTAAATAGTATTGCAAAATGCTTTAGGATTCTTATAGTGCTTGCTAAGGGTAGCTTATTTCCAAAAAATCATGCTTCTCAGTTGTATAGTACTTCCGTTATACAGGTTGATAGAAAATAATTTAAGGTGTCATAAAATTGACATCTATGAAAAATTTGAGAAACACTGGTTTGAATATTGTTTCAATTGTATTAAATAGTTTATATTCCAAATTTAAGGTCCCTAGCTTGAGCCATTACAAAAATATTAAAGTGCAAAAATTGGATATTTCACCCATTATAACTTTATGCCGCATGAAAAGTTTGAGAAACTTAACAGTACATTTCAAAACAAATACTGTAGAAAGCTTATATTCCAAAAATCAAGCTTCTGCTATGAATATTAACTGAGAAAAACAGGATGTTAAAAGTAAATTTTCAACATTTTTACTTTGTCTATGGGCAAAACTTTCACAAACATCAAATTGAAATTTGTAGTATTTGTATAGCATAATGCGTATACGAAATTTCATTTACTTATCTTCAGCCGTTGCAGAGATATAAGAGTTTGAAAAACGCATAATTTCCATCGGTAATATCTTCCTCGAAGAAAAAAAGTTTGAGAAACGCCGAAAATACATTTTAGCAGTATTATTAAACTACCTACAATATAAATTTTGAGTTTGTAGCATTCAAACTCACAAAGTTATCAAGGTTTAACGGAAACAAAGCAAATCCCTTATTTTTTTAAATTTTCCTCCCATAGACAAAAGTTTGAGAAACGCTCGCACCCATATCTAATATTTTTTACTGAAAAAGCTACATTAAAAATTTCAGACTCCTAGACCTTATGGTTCCAGAGATATTAAGATTCTTAAAATCGCACAAAGGGCCCGTTTCCACCGCTGCGGAAAGGAATTTCGAAAAATCGCTTCTTAAATGGGGTCTACGTGACAAAATCTATGCACATGCCAAATTTCACATTAATCGGTTCAGCGGTGTGGGCAGGGGGATGTTTACCCAAAAAACCGCTACTCTTTTATATAATAGACTAGCTTTCGCCCAGCGGTTTCACCCGCATTAGAGTTCATGAACACCCCGTACTCAATTTAACCAACCAAATAATATGTAGGTCAATTTGTCCGTTAGTATTCTCATACCTTGAGAACCACAGTACAGATTATGAAGCGCTTTTCAAAGATAGGTATCCTCTTAGGTTCAGGTTCCTAGAGGAAGGTTAAGGCTATGTCAATATCCAGGGATATGTAGGTATAGTTGTTCTGTGACGATTGAATGCTACATACCTAAATATATTATGCACGTGGAGTTCAGTTTTCACGTCTAAATACTGGTTAAAAATTACAATCCATTAAATACCTAAGTTTTTGTTACCTACGTTAAAGTTCAGAGCCATACAGCCTTCTTATAGTTGTATGTATATTGAATTCTTGATGTGTTCGATATCGTTTTTTTTTATAAGTTTCGGATGGCATGAAGCAGATAAAGGTTTTTCTTTCTTCTTTCTTTCTAAACGTTCAAACAGTGTTTAATGAAAATTGGCAGAGAGAGTAGACCCGTGAGATAAGAATGTAGGTATTTGTATTCCAGGACTTGTGAGAAACTAAGGACAGATTCTTAAATGATACAATACAGGTAGATGCAAAATTTTCAAGATCTACCAACATAAACCTATCCATGATTAATCTATACTAATAATAATCTATACTAATAATAATCTATATATCTATCTATCTAAACTATAATAAAACTGAAGAGTTTGTTTGTTTGAACGCGCTAATCTCTGGATCTACCAGTCGGATTTGGAAAAATATTTTTGCAATTGAAAATCCAATTAGTAAGGAAGGTTATAGATAGAACATAGGCCATAATAACATCACGCTAGGATCCTTAGGAGCCGAGCAATAATAAAAAGAACGCTAAGCGGGGAGCATGTATAGCACGGCAGAGCGATGCGACGCGGCGCCCGATGTAACCCGAGCAATACCGAAAAGAACCGAACTATGCACGACTTTACCTCTCCTATAGGTAGGTATACGTAATTTGTTTGATGATTAATAAAATTAAATGCTTTACTGCGTTAAATATTTTTAAGATGAATTTGTTGTAGATATTACGGATTTCATAGAAACAAAAACTACTTAGGTAGGTCCTAATTATTTCAAAATTGGTTTTGGGTTTATTTTTACTAAATTTGTTTTTTTTTTTATTTCATGGGTGAGAACTTATCTATCTATAGGTACTAATAATAAAGCTGAGAGTTTATTTGAACGCATTAATCTCCGGAGTTAGTGGTCCGATTCGAAAAATTGTTTCACTAATAGGAAGCTACATTATTGCCGAAGGTTATTATAGGCTACTTTTAATCCCGGGAACGCCAGTAAAACCGCGGGGAACAGCTAGTTATTTTATATAAACTAAATTGATTTTAAAAATTTTAGATTAATTTTAGTTTGAGATATTGAAGAAAATTTAAAGCTTTGTTACTTTATTTTGGCATGAAAGTTGAACAATACTGTGAGTGGAAGGGTTAGTTTGCTATAAACAATGCTTGCTATGGGATAGCTTTAAATTCATAAAATATGGTACTCAAATAGCTTTATACAGTCTGATAAACTTTTTTCAAAAATCATATAAATATCTATGACTAAAATTTAGAATAATTTTGATTTCTATGTTAAAAAGGTCATAAAATTGTCTATGATTAAAAAGTTTAAAATTATTAATGTGCATATTGTTACAATTATGTTACATGGTCTACACTCAAAATTTTTGATCCCTAGCTCATGTAATTGCAAAAATATTAAGGGGCTAAAATACAAATTTCCGCCCTCTATAATATTTCATTGCTAAATAGTATTGCAAAATGCTTTAGGATTCTTATAGTGCTTGCTACGGGTAGCTTATTTCCAAAAAAATATGCTTCTTAGTTAAATAGTTCTTGCGTTATACAGGTTGATAAAAAAAAATTAAAAAGGTCATAAAATTGTCTATGATCATTTTTTTTTTAATTATTGACTTGCATGTTGTTACACTTATGTTACATGGTCTACATTTAAAATTTTGGAATCCTAGCTTAAGTAATTGCAAAAATATTAAAAGTCAAAAATAAAATTTTCCACCCTCTATAACATTTCATTGCTAAATAGTATTGCAAAATGCTTTAGGATTCTTATAGTGCTTGCTAAGGGTAGCTTATTTCCAAAAAATCATGCTTCTCAGTTGTATAGTACTTCCGTTATACAGGTTGATAGAAAATAATTTAAGGTGTCATAAAATTGACAACTATGAAAAATTTGAGAAACACTGGTTTGAATATTATTCCAACTGTATTGAATAGTTTATATTCCAAATGTAAGGTCCCTAGCTTGAGCCTTTACAAAAATATTAAAGTGCAAAAATTGGATATTTCACCCTTTATAACTTTATGCGGCATGAAAAGTTTGAGAAACTTAACAGTACATTTCGAAACAAATACTGTAGAAAGCTTATATTCCAAAAATCAAGCTTCTGCTATGAATATTAACTGAGAAAAACAGGATGTTAAAAGTAAATTTTCATCATTTTTACTTTGTCTATGGGCAAAACTTTCACAAACATCAAATTGAAATTTGTAGTATTTGTATAGCATAATGCGTATACGAAATTTCATTTACTTATCTTCAGTCGTTGCAGAGATATAAGAGTTTGAAAAACGCATAATTTCCATCGGTAATATCTTCCTCGAAGAAAAAAAGTTTGAGAAACGCCGAAAATACATTTTAGCAGTATTATTAAACTACCTACAATATAAATTTTGAGTTTGTAACATTCAAACTCACAAAGTTATCAAGGTTCAACGGAAACAAAGCAAATCCCTTATTTTTTTAAATTTTCCTCCCATAGATAAAAGTTTGAGAAACGCTCGCACCCATATCTAATATTTTTTACTGAAAAAGCTACATTAAAAATTTCAGACTTCTAGACCCTAAGAGTCCAGAGATATTAAGATTCTTAAAATCGCACAAAGGGCCCGTTTCCACCGCTGCGGAAAGGAATTTCGAAAAATCGCTTCTTAAATGGGGTCTACGTGACAAAATCTATGCACATGCCAAATTTCACATTAATCGGTTCAGCGGTGTGGGCAAGGGGATGTTTACCCAAAAAACCGCTACTCTTTTATATAATAGACTAGCTTTCGCCCACCGGTTTCACCCGCATTAGAGTTCATGAACACCCCGTACTCAATTTAACCAACCAAATAATATGTAGGTCAATTTGTCCGTTAGTATTCTCATACCTTGAGAACCACAGTACAGATTCTGAAGCGCTTTTCAAAGATAGGTATCCTCTTAGCTTCAGGTTCCTAGATGAAGGTTTTAGACTATTTAATATCCAGGGACAGGTATAGTTCTGTGACGATTGAATGCTACATAAATATATTATGCATGTGGAGTTCAGTTTTCACGTCTAAATACTTGTCAAAAATTACAATCCATTATTAGTCATACATAAGTTTTTGTTACGTTAAAAAAAACAGTCAAAGGTTCAGAGCCATACAGCCTTCTTATAATTTTTTTATTTTTGTAGGTATATTGAATTTTTATGTTTGTTTTTTTTTTATAAGTTTCGAATGGCATGCAATGCAGGAGATAAAAGGTTTTCTTTCTTCTTTCTTTCTAAACGTTCAAACAGTGTGTAATGAAAATTGGCAGAGAGGAGGACCCGTGAGATAAGAAGGTAGGTATTTTTATCCCAGAACTTGTGAGAAACTAAGGACAGCTTCTTAAATGATTGTCTCAATGATACAATACAGATTGATGCAAAATTGTCAAGAACTGCCAACATAAACCTATCTATAATTTATCTATACTAATAATAATCTATATACTTATCTATCTATCTAAACTATAATGAAACTGAAGAGTTTTTGTTTGTTTGTATGAACGCGCTAATCTTTGGATCTACCTGTCGGATTTGGAAAAATCTTTTTGCAATTGAAAACCTGAAAAAAAATATGTGAAGAATGTCCCAGGATATTTATTTATTTTTGTATAGCACGGGCGATGCGACGCGGCGCCCGATGTAACCCGAGCAATACCGAAAAGAACCGAACTATGCACGACTTCACCGACATGAAGTCCTATGCGTAATTTGTTTGATGATAATTGCTTTAACGTTGAATATTTTTAAGTTGAATAATTGTTGTAGATATTATATACGGATTTCATAGAAACAAATACTACTTAAGAAGGTCCTAATTATTTCAAAATTGGTTTTGAGTTTATTTTTACTAAATTTGTATTTTTTATTTCTTGGGTGAAAACTTAATCTATCTATAGGTAGTAATAATAAAGCTGAAGAGTTTGTTTGAACGCGCTAAACTCTGGAGTTATTGGTCCGATTCGAAAAATTGTTTCACTAATGGGAAGCTACATTATCCCCGGTTATAAGCAACTTATAAACCCGCGAACGAAACCGCGGGGAACAGCTAGTTATTTTATATAAACTAAATGCTAGGTAAGTATTATAATTTTAGATCACTTGTTTGAGATATTGAAGTAAATTTAAAGCTTTGTTACTTTATTTTGGCATGAAAGTTGAACAATACTGTGAGTGGAAGGGTTCTTAGTTTGCTATAAACAATGCATGCTATATGATAGCTTAAATTCATAAAATATGGTACTTATATGAATAGAGTAGCTTTATACAGTCTGATAAACTTTTTAAAAAAATCATATAAATATCTATGACTAAAATTTAGAATAATTTTGATTTCTATGTTGTTACATTTGTGTTAATTAGTCTATATTCAAAATTTTGGATCTTTTGCTCAAGTAATTGCAAAAATATTAAAGGGCAAAAATGAAATATTTCACCCTCTATAACATTTTATTGCTAAATAGTATTACAAAATGCTTTAGGATTCTTATAGTTCTCGCTATGGGTAGCTTATAACCAGAATTTCGTGGTTGTTAAATGAATAGGAAAAGCGTTATACAGGTTGATGAAAAAAAATTAAAAATGTCATAAAATTGTCTATGATTAAAAAGTTTGAAATTATTGATGTGCATGTTGTTACAATTATGTTACATGGTCTACAACCAAAATTTTAGATCCCTAGCTCATGTAATTGCAAAAATATTAAGGGGCCAAAATACAAATGTCCGCCCTCTATAACATTTCATTGCTAAATAGTATTGCAAAATGCTTTAGGATTCTTATAGTGCTTGCAAAGGGTAGCTTATTTCCAAAAAATCATGCTTGATAGTACATTTCAAAACAAATACTGTAGAAAGCTTATATTCCAAAAATCAAGCTTCTGCTATGAATATTAACTGAGAAAAACAGGATGGTAAAAGTAAATTTTCAACATTTTTACTTTGTCTATGGGCAAAACTTTGACAAACACCAAATCGAAATTTGTAGTATTTGTATAGCATAACGCGTATACGAAATTTCATTTGCCTATCTTCAGCCGTTGCAGAGATATGAGAGTTTGAAAAATGCATAATTTCCATCGGTAATATCTTCCTCGAAGAAAAAAAGTTTGAGAAATGCCGAAAATACATTTTAGCAGTATTATTAAACTACCTACTCTATAAATTTTGAGTTTCTAGCATTCAAACTCACAAAGTTATCAAGGTTTAACGGAAACAAAGCAAATCCCTTATGTTTTTAAATTTTCTTCCCATAGATAAAAGTTTGAGAAACGCTCGCACCCATATCTAATATTTTTTACTGAAAAAGCTACATTAAAAATGTCAGACTTCTAGACTCTAAGGTTCCAGAGATATTAAGATTCTTAAAATCGCACAAAGGGCCCGTTTCCACCGCTGCGGAAAGGAATTTCGAAAAACGCTTCTTAAATAGGGTCTACGTGACAAAATCTACGCACATGCCAAATTTCACATTAATCGGTTCAGCGGTGTGGGCAGAGGGATGTTTACCCAAAAAACCGCTACTCTTTTATATATATAGACTAGCTTTCGCCCAGCGGTTTCACCCGCATTAGAGTTCATGAACACCCCGTACTCAATTTAACCAACCAAATAATATGTAGGTCAATTTGTCCGTTAGTATTCTCATACCTTGAGAACCACAGTACAGATTATGAAGCGCTTTTCAAAGATAGGTATCCTCTTAGGTTCAGGTTCCTTTGAATGCTACATAAATATATTATGCATGTGGAGTTCAGTTTTCACGTCTAAATACTTGTCAAAAATTACAATCCATTATTAGTCATACATAAGTTTTTGTTACGTTAAAAAAAAACAGTCAAACATTCAGAGCCATACAGCCTTCTTATTATTTTTTATTTTTGTAGGTACATATATTGAATTTTTATGTTTGATATTTTTTTTTATAAGTTTCGAATGGCATGCAATGCAGGAGATAAAAGTTTTTCTTTCTTCTTTCTTTCTAAACGTTCAAACAGTGTGTAATGAAAATTGGCAGAGAGGTAGACCCGTGAGATAAGAAGGTAAGTATTTTTATCCCAGAACTTGTGAGAAACTAAGGACAGCTTCTTAAATGATTGTCTCAATGATACAATACAGATTAATGCAAAATTGTCAAGAACTGCCAACATAAACCCATCTATAATTTATCTATACTAATAATAATCTATATATCTATCTATCTAAACTATAACGAAACTGAAGAGTTTTTGTTTGTTTGTATGAACGCGCTAATCTTTGGATCTACCTGTCGGATTTGGAAAAATCTTTTTGCAATTGAAAACCTGAAAAAAAATATGTGAAGAATGTCCCAGGATATTTATTTATTTTTGTATAGCACGGGCGATGCGACGCGGCGCCCGATGTAACCCGAGCAATACCGAAAAGAACCGAACTATGCACGACTTCACCGACATGAAGTCCTATATGTAATTTGTTTGATGATAATTGCTTTAACGTTGAATATTTTTAAGTTGAATAATTGTTGTAGATATTATATACGGATTTCATAGAAACAAATACTACTTAAGAAGGTCCTAATTATTTCAAAATTGGTTTTGAGTTTATTTTTACTAAATTTGTTTTTTTTTTATTTCTTGGGTGAAAACTTAATCTATCTATAGGTAGTAATAATAAAGCTGAAGAGTTTGTTTGAACGCGCTAATCTCCCGAGTTATTGGTCCGATTCGAAAAATGGTTTCACTAATGGGAAGCTACATTATCCCCGAAGGTTATAAGCTACTTATAAACCCGCGAACGAAACCGCGGGAACAGCTAGTTATTTTATATAAACTAAATGCTAAGTATTATAATTTTAGATCACTTGTTTGAGATATTGAAGAAAATTTAAAGCTTTGTTACTTTATTTTGGCATGAAAGTTGAACAATACTGTGAGTGGAAGGGTTCTTAGTTTGCTACAAACAATGCTTGCTATATGATAGCTTAAATTCATAAAATATGGTACTTATATGAATAGAATACCTTTATACAGTCTGATAAACTTTTTTAAAAAATCATATAAATATCTATGACTAAAATTTAGAATAATTTTTATTTCTATGTTGTTACATTTGTGTTAATTAGTCTATATTCAAAATTTTGGATCTTTTGCTCAAGTAATTGCAAAAATATTAAAGGGCAAAAATGAAATATTTCACCCTCTATAACATTGCATTGCTAAATAGTATTACAAAATGCTTTCAGATTCTTATAGTTCTCGCTATGGGTAGCTTATATCCAGAAATTCGTGGTTCTTAAATCAATAGGAAAAGCGTTATACAGGTTGATGAAAAAAAATTAAAAAGGTCATAAAATTGTCTATGATTAAAAAGTTTCAAATTATTAATGTGCATATTGTTACAATTATGTTACATGGTCTACAACCAAAATGTTTGATCCCTAGCTTATGTAATTGCAAAAATATTAAGGGGCCAAAATACAAATTTCCGCCCTCTATAACATTTCATTGCTAAATAGTATTGCAAAATGCTTTAGGATTCTTATAGTGCTTGCTATGGGTAGCTTATTTCCAAAAAATCATGCTTCTTAGTTAAATAGTTCTTGCGTTATACAGGTTGATAAAAAAAATTTAAAAAGGTCATAAAATTGTCAATGATCATTTTTTTTTAATTATTGACTTGCATGTTGTTACACTTATGTTACATGGTCTACATTTAAAATTTTGGAACCCTAGCTTAAGTAATTGCAAAAATATTAAAAGTCAAAAATAAAATTTTCCACCCTCTATAACATTTCATTGCTAAATAGTATTGCAAAATGCTTTAGGATTCTTATAGTGCTTGCTAAGGGTAGCTTATTTCCAAAAAATCATGCTTCTCAGTTGTATAGTACTTCCGTTATACAGGTTGATAGAAAATAATTTAAGGTGTCATAAAATTGACAACTATGAAAAATTTGAAAAACACTGGTTTGAATATTGGTCCAATTGTATTGATTAGTTAATATTCCAAATTTGAGGTCCCTAGCTTTAGCCATTACAAAAATATTAATGTGCAAAAATTGGATATTTCACCCTTTATAACTTTGTGCCGCATGAAAAGTTTGAGAAACTTAACAGTACATTTAAAAACAAATACTGTAGAAAACTTATATTCCAAAAATCAAGCTTCTGCTATGAATATTAACTGAGAAAAACAGGATGCTAAAAGTAAATTTTCAACATTTTTACTTTGTCTATGGGCAAAACTTTGACAAAAACCAAGTTGAAATTTGTAGTATTTGTATAGCATAACGCGTATACGAAATTTCATTTGCCTATCTTCAGCCGTTGCAGAGATATAAGAGTTTGAAAAATTCATAATTTCCATCGGTAATATCTTCCTCGAAGAAAAAAAGTTTGAGAAACGCTGAAAATACATTTTAGCAGTATTATTAAACTACCTACACTATAAATTTTGAGTTTGTAGCATTCAAACTCACAAAGTTATCAAGGTTTAACGGAAACAAAGCAAATCCCTTATTTTTTTTAATTTTCCTCCCATAGACAAAATTTTGAGAAACGCTCGCACCCATATGTAATATTTTTTACTGAAAAAGCTACATTAAAAATTTTAGACTTCTAGACCCTAAGGTTCCAGAGATATTAAGATACTTAAAATCGCACAAAGGGCCCGTTTCCACCGCTGCGGAAAGGAATTTCGAAAAATCGCTTCTTAAATGGGGTCTACGTGACAAAATCTATGCACATGCCAAATTTCACATTAATCGGTTCTTTTAATCTCTTTTATATAATAGATAAGAAATTACAAAGATAAGTCCCATCAAAGTGCAGGAGTGGGGGCTTGTGACGTCATCATACTACTACTTTTTAGTACACTTTTTGCAGACCGGAAAATTTTAACGCACTGTATCTTCGTTATTTTTTGTTTTCGGATCAAAGTAAAAAATACGTATCCAATATTTTTTGATAATCAATTTTTTTGATAAACTGACGGACTAATTAGATTTTTTTGTTATTATTCCTCATTGTCGATGATCTCGTGCTCACAAGTAGCCTGTAAGCGCTTGTACAATGGACAGTGTTGTTGACGCTTGTAAAAAAAGATTCCAATAAATTGCGAGATCCTCCTCATTTTTAGAAGTCGGTTAAATAGCACTGAAACTTCATACTATGTTTCATTTTATTAATACTGAATGTAATGTATATTTTTCTTGAAGTTCCAATTTTTTTTTATGATGTGTCACATGATCCCTCTTAGGTATTCATCCCTAAAAAAATCCTCTTTCTCTTTCTGGCACTAGCTAACAGTACATTTATTACTCTGTGCTAACAGTGTTTAATTCACCGGAGTATTACCGGTATCGGTAAAAACACCGGAGGAAAACCGATTAATTTCCGATTATCTATGATCATTTTATTTGATATGAGGTAGTATTAGTGGAGAAACATTTATTACAAATTACTGCAAGATGCGCCCACGCAGTGGAATAGAGTTTGCATGATCAGTACTTTTCAATTTGATAGTTTACTAGAAAATAAAACGGGGCAAGTTCGAGTTTGACTCGATACAACATGGAATGATGGAACAGCGGACAACATATTTGCCAAGGAACATGAACTACACTTTGGCTGACTTCAAAACAATTTTAGGTTGATTAGAGTTCCTACATGGTTATTTTTTGTTTAAAGTTTTTACTTTACGATAACGTGGCAAGTGTGGCAACCCACCAAATGTCATTTTAGTCTATAACCTCTTGCTTGCTTGAGTTGCTTGATCCAGTTGATCCACACATTGTCATAACCATTGAGTTAACTTGGAGTTATCCTTTTCTTTGGTGAACAACAACCGTATTATTCTACTCTTTGGTACAACATGAGTACTTCGAAAGGAAATACGACCAGAAAAAGGCCGCAAAAACATCAAAACAGAACAGCATTTAAAAATGATTTACATGATACGAGCCATAAGACTAAGTTACTGAATAAACTGGAAATATTTGGTGTATGTAATCGCTGCAAAGATATAATCGATTGGAAAATCAAATACAAAAAATATAAACCATTGACTGCACCAAGAAAATGTGTTGGTTGTGATCAGAAAACAGTAAAATATGCTTATCACATGATTTGTTCAAAGTGTGCGATAGAGAAGAAAGCTTGCGCTAAGTGTTGCAAACCGACTGAGGTGAGGATCTAGAAAATACTATTCAGAGATTATGATATTCACTTATTCTAATAGAGATTCACTCCTGGCTCTTTATCAAGCTACTTTTGTATTGGATTGTATATTTAAGTAATTATGTTTTCTTGATTAATAAATTTATCTACAATCATTTACCAAAGATAAGTTAGAGTAAGTAGCCATATTAGTAGGTTACAATATTCAAAATAGTTCTCTCTATAGTGTCCCTAAGGCTTCATTTCAATTGAATGCTGTTTATTTAGTCAATAATTGTTGACAGTTATCACTTATAGTGAAACTGATGTATAATGTCATGGATATTAGATTGAAAGATTTTATTAAAAATTAAAATTTTATACTTAGATTCAAATGCATTATATTACCATACTTGTTTCTTTAGCTATGTTGACAAATTATTGATCTCCCCCTTCAACACATTGCTTGTAAGTTTCTCTAGTATTTTATGCCTTATTTTGTTCCATTCCCAACTCACTTATATATAAATACTAGTGTTCGTCCTGCGGTTTCACCCACTTTAGAATTCATGATCATTATTGTTTATTATTTTATTTTATTTAGGACAACAAACAGAATGACAATAATATGTTTTACATCTATACTAATATTATAAAGAGGAAAGATTTGTTTGTTTGTTTGTTTGTAATGAATAGGCTCCGAAACTACTGGACCGATTTCAAAAATTCTTTCACCTTTGGAAAGCTACATTATCCCCGAGTAACATAGGCTATATTATATTTTAAAAAAAATTAGGGATCCTTACTAAAACTCCAATAATGTAACATAAGGTGTAAAAAAATGACCTGAAAAATTCCTTATGTCGCGTGCGCTGCGAAAACTATTGATGATAGAACAAAATCATTTACTACGACTTTGCAGAACTCATCATTATCTACAAAAAGTGTCGCGACAGCATATGTCTAAATATTATAGTTATGTCACAGTAAGCAGTTTTTTATTCTAAAATATTAATTTATATATGCCGCCTCTTGAAAAGGCTCTTCATTTGTACCTTGGTATTAATCCTCATCAAAATAAATTACTTTATATTCAAGACGGCTTTAATACCTTTTTATAACTTTTTGAATTATTCAATTCGGACATTTCATTCGGAAGATATCACGAGTTTAAAAATGCAAGTATTAGAAAAAAGTCGCGTGGTTGTCGCTCACCGCGCTCAGCTAGCCAGCATGCGATGTAGGCTCCATGTAAGCGTCACTGGGGTACAGGGGGGGGAGTCAATGTAATCTTATATATATAAAAGAAAGTCGTGTTAGTTACTCCACTTATAACTCAAGAACGGCTGAACCGATTTAGCTGAAAATTGGCAGGGAGGTAGTTTAGAGCCAGGAGAAGGACATAGAATAGGTAGGGGTAGGTAGGGTAGGTAGGTAGGGTAGGTAGGTAGGGTAGGTAGGTAGGGTAGGTAGGTAAGGTAGGTAGGGGTAGGTAGTGGCAGGTAGAGGTAGGTAGATAGGTAGGGGTAGGTAGGGTAGGTAGGTAGGGTAGGTAGGTAGGGTAGGTAGGGTAGGTAGGTAGGGTAGGTAGGTAGGGTAGGTAGGTAGGGTAGGTAGGTAGGGTAGGTAGGTAGGGTAGGTAGGTAAGGTAGGTAGGGGTAGGTAGTGGCAGGTAGAGGTAGATAGGGATAGGTTTGTAGGTCCCAGTTTTTTTTTTGTTCTCAGGGCAGGACAACGTCTGCCGGGTCAGCTAGTACAGTATAAAAATATGGGGAAATATGGTTAATGTCACACCAACTACGTTATCCACAGATTACAAATTTTGTTATTATTCTTAGGGTAAGTGGGTACAGAAGGTCTACTGAACAAGTCAGCGATAGTGTGCAACTAAAAAAGAAGATGATAGTAAAAAATCAAATACAAGATTTATAAATACATAAGAAATAAATAATAACAATTCTGTTGGTGCTACTAGAAAACCTTAAACTTCAAATTAAAATAATAAAATTATATTTTGCGATGACAAAGTGTTGGTTATGGCTCTTTTAAACTTAGAAGAAGACAGTCCAAAGATATCAATATCTAGAAAGTTGGCATTATATGTGGTGATGGGTTGCCGGGTAGGAACATGTATACCGGCATTTGTTCTACAGCTGCTAGTTGAGAACAGCTGGCCAGCTTGCACTTCATGCCTTTGTACTCAAAATCAAAATCAAAAACTCATTTATTCAGTTTAGGCTCTAATAAGGCACTTATGAATGTCAACAGTTACAGTTTTACAATAGACTCTACTACCGGTTCGGAATACACTTGAACTGAGAAGACTCCGGCAAGAAACTCAGCAAGGCGTTTTTTTTTTGGTGGATCTTTTTTTTTTTTTATTTATGTAGGTAATTACAGTTTTTGTCTTAAATATACATAAACTTCATACAATTATCACTTGGCCAGGGGGCTGCAAGTGCAGAGAGAAGCTACTACAACCATGTATTCTTGTCTTCTATGTAATGAGCCAACTTATAGTAGGCCTTGTCGATCAACTTATGTTTAACATGCTCTTTGAATTTATTATAAGACATCTTAGTTACTTCATATGGGATTTTATTATAAAAGCGAATGCAGTACTTTCCGGGGTACACAATAACAAAGTTTACCTGTAAGGTCAGGGCAGTCGAATCCACCACTACACAGACCATATAACATCATTGCTCCAAGAAGTAGTCGTCTTTGACTTAATGTTAATAGCTTATACATTTTGAGTAAGTCTGGGTATGATAAAAAAACCTTGGTTACACTTAAAATGCATTGCTTTAAGGAATTTGCGTTGAACCCTCTCTATATTATCTTTATATTTTTCATCATAGGGATTCCAAATAGCAGACGCATATTCTACTTGAGGCCGGACGAGAGAGTTACATAGGTATGTGGATGTGCGCTTACAACAATGGAGACCAACTCTCATAATAAAGCCATACATTTGGTATGCTTTATTGGTTATCTTTTGAATGTGATTGTCGAGGTGTAGCTTTGAATCTAGCTCAACACCAAGGTCACGCAGGGAGTCGACTCTTTGTAAATATATATTGCCCAGTTTATTCTTTTTCAAGAGGAAGGTTTATATGTATAATACATTCATATTATAATACCGGAAAGCTTAAAAAAACCGTGCGAAGCCGGAGCGGGTCGCTAGTTATAATAAATTTTAATTTAGTTTTAATTGTTTGTTCTGGCAATTGCACTTGAGAGCCAGTTTGCCTTCTCGGCATTATAACAGGTCAGCAACACATAGGCAATATTTCTGGTATTGCAAATGGCGATAGGCGACGGTAACCACTTACCACCAGATGGGCCGTATGCTTGCTTGCTACCTTAGTAGTATACTATAAAAAAAGTGATCTATTATATAAAAGAGTAGCGGTTTTTTGGGTAAACATCCCCCTGCCCACACCGCTGAACCGATTAATGTGAAATTTGGCATGTGCATAGATTTTGTCACGTAGACCCCATTTAAGAAGCGATTTTTCGAAATTCCTTTCCGCAGTGGTGGAAACGGGCCCTTTGTGCGATTTTAAGAATCTTAATATCTCTGGAACCATAAGGTCTAGGAGTCTGAAATTTTTAATGTAGCTTTTTCAGTAAAAAATATTAGATATGGGTGCGAGCGTTTCTCAAACTTTTGTCTATGGGAGGAAAATTTAAAAAAATAAGGGATTTGCTTTGTTTCTGTTAAACCTTGATAACTTTGTGAGTTTGAATGTTACAAACTCAAAATTTATATTGTAGGTAGTTTAATAATACTGCTAAAATATATTTTCGGCGTTTCTCAAACTTTTTTTCTTCGAGGAAGATATTACCGATGGAAATTATGCATTTTTCAAACTCTTATATCTCTGCAACGGCTGAAGATAGGTAAATGAAATTTCGTATACGCGTTATGCTATACAAATACTACAAATTTCAATTTGATGTTTGTCAAAGTTTTGCCCATAGACAAAGTAAAAATGTTGAAAATTTACTTTTAACATCCTGTTTTTCTCAGTTAATATTCATAGCAGAAGCTTGATTTTTGGAATATAAGCTTTTTACAGTATTTGTTTTGAAATGTACTGTTAAGTTTCTCAAACTTTTCATGCGGCATAAAGTTATAAAGGATGAAATATCCAATTTTTGCACTTTAATATTTTTGTAATGGCTCAAGCTAGGGACCTTAAATTTGGAATATAAACTATTTAATACAATTGAAACAATATTCAAACCAGTGTTTCTCAAATTTTTCATAGATGTCAATTTTATGACACCTTAAATTATTTTCTATCAACCTGTATAACGGAAGTACTATACAACTGAGAAGCATGATTTTTTGGAAATAAGCTACGCTTACCAAGCACTATAAGAATCCTAAAGCATTTTGAAATACTATATAGCAATGAAATGTTATAGAGGGTGGAAAATTTTATTTTTGACTTTTAGTATTTTTGCAATTACTTAAGCTAGGGTTCCAAAATTTTAAATGTAGACCATGTAACATAAATGTAACAACATGCAAATCAATTATTTAAAAAAAAATGATCGTAGACAATTTTATGACCTTTTTAATTTTTTTTTATCAACCTGTATTATGCAAGAATTATTCAACTAAGAAGCATGATTTTTTGGAAATAAGCTACCTATAGCAAGCACTATAAGAATCCTAAATCATTTTGCAATACTATTTAGCAATGAAATGTTATAGAGGGCGGAAAATTGTATTTTGGCCCCTTAATATATTTGCAATTACTGTAGCTAGGGATCCAAAATTTTGGTTGTAGACCATGTAACATAATTGTAACAACATGCACATCAATAATTTCAAACTTTTTAATCATAGACAATTTTATGACATTTTTAATTTTTTTTCATCAACCTGTATAATGCTTTTCCTATTCATTTAACAACCACGAATTTCTGGTTATAAGCTACCCATAGCAAGCACTATAAGAATCCTAAAGCATTTTGTAATACTATTTAGCAATAAAATGTTATAGAGGGTGAAATATTTCATTTTTGCCCTTTAATATTTTTGCAATTACTTGAGCAAAAGATCCAAAATTTTGAATACAGACTAATTAATACAAATGTAACAACATAGAAATCAAAATTATTCTAAATGTTAGTCATAGATATTTATATGATTTTTTTAAAAAGTTTATCAGACTGTATAAAGCTACTCTATTCATATAAGTACCATATTTTATGAATTTAAGCTATCATATAGCATGCATTGTTTATAGCACACTAAGAACCCTTCCACTCACAGTATTGTTCAACTTTCATGCCAAAATAAAGTAACAAAGCTTTAAATTTTCTTCAATATCTCAAACAAGTGATCTAAAATTATAATACTTAGCATTTAGTGTATATAAAATAACTAGCTGTTCCCCGCGGTTTCGTTCGCGGGTTTATAAGTAGCTTATAACCTTCGGGGATAATGTATCTTCCCATTAGTGAAACAATTTTTCGAATCGGACCAATAACTCCGGAGATTAGCGCGTTCAAACAAACTCTTCAGCTTTATTATTACTACCTATATTAAGTTTTCACCCAAGAAATAAAAAAAAAACAAATTTAGTAAAAATAAACTCAAAACCAATTTTGAAATAATTAGGACCTTCTTAAGTAGTATTTGTTTCTATGAAATCCGTATATAATATCTACAACAATTCAACTTAAAAATATTCAACGTTAAAGCAATTATCATCAAACAAATTACGTATAGGACTTCATGTCGGTGAAGTCGTGCATAGTTCGGTTCTTTTCGGTATTGCTCGGGTTACATCGGGCGCCGCGTCGCATCGCCCGTGCTATACAAAAATAAATAAATATCCTGGGACATTCTTCACATATTTTTTTTCAGGTTTTCAATTGCAAAAAGATTTTTCCAAATCCGTCTGGTAGATCCAGAGATTAGCGCGTTCATACAAACAAACAAAAACTCTTCAGTTTCATTATAGTTTAGATAGATAGATATACAGATTATTATTAGTATAGATCAATTATAGACAGGTTTATGTTGGCAGTTCTTGACAATTTTGCATCAATCTGTATTGTATCATTGAGACAATCATTTAAGAAGCTGTCCTTAGTTTCTCACAAGTTCTGGGATAAAAATACCTACCTTCTTATCTCACGGGTCTACCTCTCTGCCAATTTTCATTACACACTGTTTGAACGTTTAGAAAGAAAGAAGAAAGAAAAACTTTTATCTCCTGCATTGCATGCCATTCGAAACTTAGAAAAAAAACAAACATAAAAATTCTAACATATACCTACAAAAATAAAAAAATAATAAGAAGGCTGTATGGCTCTGAACCTTTGACTGTTTTTTTTAACGTAACAAAAACTTATGTATGACTGACTAATAATGGATTGTAATTTTTGACAAGTATTTAGACGTGAAAACTGAACTCCACATGCGTAATATATTTATGTAGCATTCAATCGTCACAGAACTATACCTGTCCCTGGATATTAAATAGCCTAAAACCTTCATCTAGGAACCTGAACCTAAGAGGATACCTATCTTTGAAAAGCGCTTCATAATCTGTACTGTGGTTCTCAAGGTATGAGAATACTAACGGACAAATTGATCTATGTATTAATTGGTTGGGTAAATTGAGAACGGGGTGTTCATGAACTCTAATGCGGGTGAAACCGCTGGGCGAAAGCTAGTTATACTATAAAATCATTATACAAGTCTAACTAAACCTGATTTATAAATAAATAAAAAGTAACTACTAATTTAGACATAAAACTGTCAAACACATTCAAATCAATACGTAGGTACACCTACGTAAGACGCAAGCAGCTGGTAGGTATAGGTATAGCGGGGGGCGTTGTGTCATAGTATAAAGAAGAGGGAGTAGGCTATCTCCGGCCCAATTCGCGATATAATTTCCTACTGTCTTAGGGTTGTCACTTTTAGCTAAATATTAGGCGCGGCTGTTCGCGCTTCGCTAGCAACCACAAAAAATGAATAAAGTGAATGAAATATTATCATTAAAAGAAACAAAAACAACATTAAAAACTAACGACTATCTCTTAGACTATAATCGAATTTGTTGTTATGATTCGAACTTTGTTTTATATGTATTTGATTTACTATTAGTCAATTAGGTACTCGTACATACTTATTTTGAATTACGATTTTCTGTAAGTAGGTAGGTACTTAGTTACTATACCTACAATACTGAGAAATCGGCATAACTAAACGTAAACAAAGAAATAGCAGCAAACCAATTGCCAGATCAAAAGTACCTAATACATTCTAGTAGGAAATTAGGCCTACCTACCTACTTCCTGTGTGATAGAAAACTAATACAAACAAAAAATATGTAAGTACGTAGGTATCTCATCATCAAGTAAAATTATATTATGCTAGAATAAGTGACTAACTTACCTTTCCTGTTCAATAGGTAATATGAACAGAGACAGGTCTGGAATCGATGAATTATTAAGACACCCAAACACACAGCAATACGTTCTTCTGCGATTATCAGACATTTTGATGATGATATTGATGAATAAATCATTTAGCGGTGCCGAAAAGCCGTGACGCGCGCGCGAACCTTGTGCAGTGTTAGCCCCGACTGGCGCACTGAGAAACGGGTCGAGATTTTGTTAAAGTGTGCGTGCGTCGACACATAGATACAATAGCGCACACATACAAGCCGCGCGCGGTGCGTTTGTATGAAGATAACCTACTTCCCCTCTCTTTATACTATGGTTGTGTTGTGTTACATTGCGCGCTCAAAAATTACGATATCTGTAACCGATGACTTCTGACATGATTGATTTCTATAGTGTTATTATATGCATGCAGTGTAACCTTTTCCCAGAGTTTTCGGTCGGCTGTCCCTTATACCCTGTATATGTAAGTAAAGATTTTTTTTTATTTTTTTTTTCAGAATGATGAGGTTGATACAGAACATGAAAATGCAGATTTAAAAGTAATGCTTCGGGGATTGCCTGAAAGGAAACGCCGAACTATTCTTAGGTACCAAGCTTTTGTTTCATCATTCATATTCATGGTGAAGATAATAATTGATTCATTTTGTAGTTTGTTACTGGCACGCACGAGTGATCTTATAAGGGTACCGTTGTTTTTTTTGGAACCTTAAAAACCTTTAAATTCCTACTTTAAAATAAGAATTTATACAAATACCTACTTTATGTAAAATCCTTTTCAGATTAGATAAATGTACTTTAGTTGGTTGGTTATCACATACAATACCTCCTGACTTATATAATAATTCTTCTTACTTACTTCTAAGTTCTAACTGATTTATTGAAATCCTTTCTGTTCTAGTGAACACAGAAATGTTAGTTTTACTTAGGCATGCAATATCACTGATATTGATACTGAGACTACACTCTTTAGTTAGTCAGTAGTTTTTTTTCGTGGCTAATTCTTTACGTTTTGTATATAAACGAATGGAAATCCCGTACCATGTTTTCCTATATTATATATATTCCTATAAAATGAATACATAGATAGATCTATAGCCATATCTCAATCTCAATGTCGCGAATTACATTTTGACCATAAATAATCCTATTACTGAGCTGCAATTAGCAAAAACTTGATAAAATTTGAATTTCGCGTTCCAACCGAACGTTCTCCCTTAAGAAATACCATACGTATTGCAACATGATAAAGTTTATGTGTATAATTTTTAAATTTTCCTTGCTATGCTTTTAATACGCAATAAGTTTATTTTCGTTGTCATTTTTAACAGATAAAACCTTTTAATGACGCAATAAGGTATATTTTATTTTTCGTTTACCTTCCTAAATATCAAAAGGTATTAGATTTGTTGTATGTAGTTGTATAAATCATTTTGTAACACCTATAATAATAATAATAAGCCTTTTATTCGGACAATTACAATAATAGGTTTGTTTTTAAATTATTTAGTTTTTGCTCCATTTTTGCGTGTCCGTTTGCCAGTCGGCAAAGGCCTCCTCCAACCGTTTCCATTCTGTTGTCTCTCTGGCTACTCTGCCCCATGTTGTTCCAGCAACCTGTCTTATTTCATCATCCCACCTTTTCTGTGGTCTACCTCTCTTCCTTTGACCTTCTCATGGGTTTGTAACACCTACAGTTTGTAAAATATAGCATGAGTCCTGCCTGTGACAGTAGCCATAGGCAGAGTGATACAAAATAAGCTTTTAGTATTAAATGTCCTGGGCAAGATGTATGAGAGACTGATCTATATCCGCCTCAAAACATATGCCGACGCCAATAATCTCATCCCTGATGAACAATTTGGCTTTTGAGCCAAACATTCTTGTGTTCAACAAGTCCATCGTATTGTTGAACACATCTCCTCTCAGTACCAAGAGCGCAACATGACAGGTGTCTTATTCTTCGATATCGCGAAGGCATTTGACAAAGTGTGGCACAATGGCTTAATTTTTAAGCTATTTACCTTAGGTGTCCCACATAGACTCGTGCTCATCTTACGAGATTATTTGTCAAATCGCCACTTTCGATATCGCATTCCTGGCGCACTCTCCTCCCCTCACCCTATCGGTGCCGGTGTCCCACAGGGCTCGGTACTGTCCCCCTTGCTATTTTCGCCCTACACGAGTGATATGCCAAAGACCGACAAGGTGCAGTTAGCACTTTTTGCGGACGACACCGCGGTCTACTGCTCTAGTAAGTCCCCCTCAGTCATTGTTAAGAACCTCCAAACCGCGGCTAACGCCCTAGGCGCCTGGTTTCGGAAATGGAGGATCGAGATCAACCCTGTCAAAAGCCAGGCGGTCCTATTCTACAGACCCTACCATCGAGGTACCCCCTCCCCTCCAAAGGCAGTTACTCTATTCGGTGAACCAATCCCCTGGGAAAGGCAAGCCAAATATCTCGTAGTAACTCTCGATGATCGTTTGACCTTTGATGCCCACATTAAAGCGGTCCGCGCGCGCGCCGCCTTTGTTTTAGGGCGCCTCCACTTTTTATTAAATCGTAAATCTAAACTTGCACTTAAAAGCAAGGTTAGACTTTATACCACGTGTATCCGCCCCATCATGACCTATGCTAGTACTGTGTTCGCACATGCAGCTCCATCACGGATCCATAGCCTTCAGGTGATTCAAAATCGCTTCATGCGCAAGGCCACGGGCGCCCCGTGGTACATGCGTAATGAAAATCTCCACATTGACTTAGGTCTCCCCACGATAAAACAATTTATAAAACGCACCTCACGCAGATTTTTCAATAGTGAAAGCCGCAACCTACACGCCCTCCCGTATACTCCGTATCCATTGACCAAGGCAAGCCCTCAGCGAGCCGGATGACCCTATTACATTAGTTCAGATCGAAGCTGACGAAGCTCGTAAAAGTACACAACACACTACACACAACCGATCACGCTACCGTCCTCGACGGCGAGGACCTCGTCCCGTTCAAGCGGCCCGAGCTGCCTACAGAAATCCGACCGCCCCCAATTAGTCGTAACTCGTACAAAGTCCTCCCCCTCCCCCGGTAACGCCCTGAGCCGAGGTTCGTACCCCATTCCGGGGGTGCCCTCAGGCGTTGTTACCTAAAATATTCGTCTGTATATCTAGCTACCCCTGATGTTTATATACGATTTTTATCACAATTAAATAAGCTAGCAATATAAAATAACAGAAAAATAACGTTTTATCTATACTAAAATTATAAAGAGGAAAGATTTGATTGTTTGTATGTTTGTTTGTTTATTTGCATTGAATAGGCTCCGAAACTACTGAACCGATTAGAAAAATTCTTTCACTAATAGGAAGCTACATTATTCCTGAAGGTTATATATAGGCTACTTATTATCCCGGGAACGCGAGTGAAACCGCGCGGAACAGCTAGTAGTCAATAAAGGCGAAAATCGCATGCGATCGCGTGCTATGACTTAAGGTGAAACGTTCGGTTGGAGCGCGAAATTCAAATTTTATCACGTTTTTTGCTAATTGCAGCTCAGTTATAGGTCGTAAGTTATCAACATGCTATTTGCAACAAGAATGGTAGTATATTTACTGATTAATAACAAAAGAAATCATCAACATATTTCTCCAAGGTATATTACTGACATATACGACTATTTCATGAAAATGTTACTAACGAAAATGAACCGCATAAGGTGCCGCAGTGTGTAGCTTGATCTGTGGCCGTGTGTACCTATCAAAATTCGTTGTAAATTGCTGTTAGTTTTCTGATAAATAATGAACAATCATGAATTGAATTGCAGATATATGAACAAGCAACAAGACGTAAAACCAAACATATCATCAGATATACTTTCACATATTGAGGATTTGCTATCAAAAATTGATGATGTTAACCTAGCTGATCATGACTTGGATGATTCGCTGAGTGATGAAGATAAATGTAATGCATAGTTTTGAAGAATAAATATACTCAACAACAGACGTAGTTTTACTTTACCGTACTGCCAGGATGCATCCCCAGGGTAGAAATTTATGTATTTTTAAGTGTGCTTCTCCTTGGCTGATATTATCTTCCAGCTTTTTCGAGCAAGTTATACATTACCTTTAAAACATTGTCTGTATTTGCTAATATAAGTACTTGCTATCTGGGTTATAGTTAAAAGGTTCACTGGCCCTATTGTTTATAAATCTGTGACTGGCACGATCTCTGATACTCAGTCAGTTTCTGGATAGTTGAAATAAACCCAAGTGTTTTATTACCACCTTCCAGTTCTCGCCCTGACCAGGCGTGTAAGAAAATAATAAAGAACTTCATTGAATTCGTCTCCTGTTTTCTAAAATTTGGTTATATACTTCTCATCAGAAAAATCGAAACACTTCCGTTTTATGGACATATACCTATTCCTAAATATACACATTTTTCTGATAATCCTTACAAAACATAAACTTGCAAGATTTTTCGGTTTTTCTGATATTCTGTGTATTTACGGGACACACATTTATTGAATCATACCGTGTCCCGGCCCGCGTGGTTATGGCGTGGTGTCTAAATATTGGTGTGGCACTTCCTGGCAGGGCCACCATCACGGATCTGAATTCCAAGTCTGTCGCTATTTTGTCCCTAATTTGTCAAATTTTGTCCCCGAATCCCAGATTTTGTCACACCTTGGTTCAAAAGCTATAAGGGTTTTAAGGAAGCATGCTTCCTAGCAGGGCCACCTCATATCTCAAGAACTAGAGCACCTAGCAAAGATCTGTTTGCTTCCAGAATTTGGAACAACTCCTTAACGGTTAGGAGTTAGGGGATAATTCTTAAATATTATAGGAACGATGATGGAAGGTACAACGCTAATATGTTTATCCTAGGTCAGTGACCTTGAGAGTCATTTATATTAGATTACACATAAAAAAAAAAAAAAAACTTTTAACATAAAATAGAACCGCCTTTAAAGGCACTAAAAACTGTGTGAACTGTGTTTCCCATGGACAATTTTATGTTGCCTTATCTAGATCAGGTTGCATAGACTACTTTTTATCTTGGAAACGCAGGTGAAACCGCGGGGGACAGCTAGTACTAATAATAAAGCTGAAGAGTACTGTTTGAACGCGCTAATCTCTGGATCTACCAGTGGGATTTGGGAAAACCTTTTTGCTATTGAAAGCCCAATTATTAAGGAAGGTTATATTCTATATAACATCACGCTACGACCCTCAGGAGCCGAGCAATGATAAAAATAACGTTAAGCGGGAGCATGTATAGCATGGGTGACCGATGCGACGCGGTTGTCAATGGATGACAGCGGTTGCCTAGGTTACAGTTTTTGTTATTTTTAAATGTCTTCAAGACGAGGTTATCAATTCGTCGGAATCTTTTTTTTATGTATCTTCCCCGATAACTCGAAGATGCCTGAACCGTTTTGAAAACTACTATAGGTACTCACAGGTGGTCACATCGTCACCAAGTCAGGATCTGATGATGGGATCTTGAACACTCTTCAAATTTTATAGGCACAAACAATGTTTTTCATATATTTTCTAAAACTCGTAGTCATCACATGTTGCTGAGCTGATGATGGAAGGTACAACTCCTTAACGGTCAGGAGTTAGGGGATAATTCTTAAATATTATAGGAACGATGATGGAAGGTACAACTCTAATATGCTTATCCTAGATTAGTGACCTTGACAAATTAAAAATTTAAAAATAAAAAACTTTTAACATAAAATAGAACCGCCTTCAAAGGCACTAAAAAGCTCTGTGTGAACTGTGTTTCCCATGGACAATTATATGTTGCCTTATCTAGATCAGGTTGCATAGGCTACGTCTTATCATGGAAACGCAGGTGAAACCGCGGGGGACAGCTAGTTACTAATCAACCGTGTTTCAATATCGCATTAATTGGAACTGGCTGAAAAGCAAAACACTACAAAAAAATTAAAAGAAAACGATACTCCTTCTTTGGTGTTCGTTCTAAATTCAAAACCTTTATCGCGGTTTGTCGTTCCCGCCAATTTATTGTGATTTTTTATTTGCGTTAATAATCGAGATTGTTTCATTAATTATTGAAAGAAGGTCAATAATTTATCAACAAGATGGAGCACCTGCACATATTACGAAACAATTATGATGGCTTAATAGCCAATACAATAACAGTGCAACCCCTTGGCCTGCAAGATGCGCGGATCTCACGCCCTGTGATTTCTTTCTATGGGAATTTATCAAAGACAACGTGTACGCTGAGAGAGTGCACAGCCTAGAAGAGTTACAGAATCGTGTACGTCGTGAAATTTCTTTAATTACTCCGCAAATGTTAAGGGTATTACTAGGCTCAACGACCTTGATGATTCGACGCTGCCACTAAGTATTGAATGTTTAGCGCCATCTAGCGTCAAATTTCCGTATTGTAATGAAATCGATCATAGAAAACACAAGTGTACATATGTGTCGTATTATTTTCGAATTTTGCCTACTTTCATAAAACATGTTTAAAAAATATCGATTTCATGGCTTTCACATTAGCAATGACGTTTTAGTTTTTTGTCTTGCTGACTAATATTACACTTGTGTCACTGGATGATCAAACTCTAGGCTTCGATGATGATCATAATAATGCTTATTGGGTCTCAGAAATGGGAATAGTTAGATGTTCTAGTTTTCACATGATGTCCGATTATAACACATGTCACTAAATGATGAATCTCAAGGATTTGATGATAACCAGATCAATACTTATTTACTGGTTCTTTGAAATAAAAATAGCTGAGGTGTTCTAGTTTATATAACATGTGTCTTGCAATATGTTGAATCTCAAGGTTCTGATGATGATCTCAGCATTAAAAATATCAAATTTTCACTAGTTGCTTAATAAAAGTAGGTATAGAACTATAGTAACAAAAGTGAACATAATGCAAAAAGAAATAATAATACGACAAAATATTACAACTATGAAAATATTTAAACTATTCACGAAACATACTTTAGTATTTTTACATAAAATAATATTTTTAGGGTTCCGAAAAAAAAAAACGGATCCCTTATAGGATCACTCGTGCGTCTGTCTGTCCGAAAAGATTGGACTGGATTGAGTTGAAAGTTGGTACACATATGTAAGTCGATGATCCAAACATGGACGTGTTACGTAAATAAATGAATTTCAAACATGGGGGCTAATTTCGGGGGGTAAATTAGAAAATTAAAAAAAAAAGTTTTGCAGACAATATTGCGTAACATATCAAATGAAAGGGCTTTTTATCAGGATGTCAAATATATATTTTTTTAATTTTAATATAAATAGTTTTGAAGTTATTTAAGAAAATAGGCGAAAAATAGGCGAAAATTGACCATTCCCCCCCCCCCCCTTATTTCCGAAACTACTGGGCCAAACATTTTGAAAAAAAATCAGATAATAGTTCTTTACCTAAAGATTACAGGAAAACCTATGAGAAGTCTATCTAATACCTTTAAACCGGCAATTCATGGATATATATATATATGTATATAATCTGAATCTCGGAAACGGCTCCAACGATTTTCATGAAATTTGGTATGCAGGGGGTTTCGAGGGCGATAAATCGATGTAGCTAGGTTTCTTTTTTAGAAAAGACGTTTTCTTTTTTAGGTAACTAAAAAAAAAAAAACTTTTTTAGTTACCATCAACAAATTTGGGTCAGGTTTAAAAATATTTATGGAACTTAGTTAAACATGTACGGAACCCTATCCACACGAGTTTAACTCGCATTTGTCCGATGATTTTTATAATGAATCGAATAAAAATAATTGGGCATAAATTGGGTTCAGTATTCAAACTCTCATACATTCATTATTTCCGGAAAGTGCGCGGGCCGGGGCGGGGGCGAGCGAGTGAGACATTCGCTCTGTCACTCACTACCGACCGATCGCAACCAACTGACTGATGTGTACGTACATACCTACATGACATAAAAATTGACTACACTGTTTTCGCCCCGCGCGTATAGTAATTGTACCACTTATGAAATCCTGTTCCCACCTTCGCAGTTCATCATCACATCAGGTATACTTATTATATTATGATCATCACTCCCAAATTGTCACGTTTACTGTAACAAAGCGTTTCTAATTTATTATTATAATTTATTCCATTTATTCGTCACATACTTATTTTTTACATTATTAATAGGTATAGATATAAAAAAAATATAATAATAAAAATTCATATTATTATTATTAAATTATTCCAAATACGATATTTCTATTTCCTACGATATTACTACCTATTGTTGTATGTAATATAAAAAAATAGGGTAGGGTAATAGATAAATATTTACGTAATAACAAGTACCCGTAACTATCCAGTTTTCTCAGAAAATTGTATTCTCTAAAAAATTGTACCGATATATATTTAGTACAAGCGCAAAATTAATTAATAATATACTACTTTATGATACTACGTACAAGTACAAGACTCCGAGTGTTTTTAGTTATTTTGGCATAACTATCTGAAATATTTTGATTATTCTATGACGCCCTCAAAAATATTATTGTATCATTAGACTA
The DNA here is from genome assembly GCA_963555595.1 of Tethea ocularis. Taxonomy (NCBI): domain Eukaryota; kingdom Metazoa; phylum Arthropoda; class Insecta; order Lepidoptera; family Drepanidae; genus Tethea; species Tethea ocularis. Next base: position 7,019,992 of record OY741960.1, on the reverse strand, counting down.
CTTTTAAAATATTTACAAGCTTAAAGATATGCTTTACATTGTAACTATGTTATTCTCAGAAGAAATCGATATAAATTTCATTCAAAAAATTAAATCTTTAGTTATTTTGCACAACAGTCATGAAGACACTGGCCATAGATAATACACTATATATACGAGAACACTGGCGAGACTGTCCGCTCAGGCGCTCGCGGGTGGGATCTAGTGGGGCGCCTTGGATTTATGCTGCGTGATTATGATTTTTATTTATTATTTTATATTGATTAATATAACCATAATTTTAACCAATACAAGTTGTTAAAAAAAATATTACCTTTTTTTTGGTTTAAAATTCACATACATGGAATGAGCCGTTTTGCCAATATTTTCCCATTTAGATTAAGATTACATGTGATAGATTTTTTTTTCTTTTAAATTGGGGGCTGTTTACTTAAATTTTAATCAATACAATTTAAACATGATGAACTAAACTATAACATATATTTTTTGTAGGTCAAATAGACTTAAGGATTCGTCAAAATAATTGTTTAAACACAGCGAATTTTGGCGATTTGACTCATGTCCAGCCTTAAGAAAAGTTCATTTAGAAACTAAATAGAGCTCGTCATTGTATCGCACAACAAGGGCGTCACTTCGAACATTTGCTTTGAATACAAAATTTTGTACATACTAAGAAATAAATATTATTCAATTAAAAGATAGTTTTTTTACTTAGGTTAATTAACAGTTTCCTTTAATAGCAGCTAAGCTAAAATAACCTTTTATAATAAGGAAACTGAAACCTTTCTTTCTACTAATCTCATACTAAATGTAAGGGAGTGTTTATAATGTCAAAATTTTGGATACTTCTCATTTGATTTTCAAAAAATTATTGATGGTATTTAACTGATTGGGTAACGTACTTTTGATATCAGTTTATTTTTTTTATATGTGTAATAGTTACGGAATAATCGCCTGAACACACTTAATGATTACACCCTGTATAGATTACAACCTATAACTGAGCTGAAATTTGCAAAAAACGTGATAAAATTTGAATATCGCGCTCCAACCGACGCCTCCACCTTAAATAAATTATCTTTTTATTACGTATATTGTACAATGAATGAGTCGTACAATATAATTACGGGTGGGTGACACGCTTACCATACTCCGAATTATTCCAATGCCTCCCGATAGAAACTGCCTATTCCATTCGATTGCATATTCTTTGTTTGAGTATTATAATATCCAACAAACAAATAGGGTGCGTGAGACTATAGTAATATCCCAGTTACGACATACCACAGATCGACATACATACTCATGTATGTCGTAACTGGGATGATGTATGTACACTAGCGCTCCAAAGAAATCCTTACTGCTCTCAAAGACTGCTCTGAAGAAGAGTATCGAGCAAGCATGCTTTATTCGACAACTTATGGAGCTGCTTCTGAATTAAATGCTGCAGTAAATTTGCAAAATATTAAGATCGAAGCGTATTATCAGGATGGTGTAATGCTAGGTTTGTTTGTACAAAAAGTAATGATATCCCATCAAAAACATAAATGTGAAATGAGAGCCAAGTTCAATATTATGATATATGCCTTGGTTGTTGACTTCAACGACAAAAGAAGTGAGATCTAAATGGGTGCCAAATCCCCTCAGAGGACAACCGCATCCGTATGCGTGCTCTCCAGCGATACGTCAAGTCACGCATTGAAGAGCTACGACAGGTTCGCTGGGACCAGACCCTTACAGACATTAGACCCTCTCATCAAGCCTTTTGGCAGCTTTCTCGTGCCCTTACCAAGGACACGGTAGCACCCATACCCCCACTAAATAAGCCCAATCTCCCTCCCGCTTTCGATGACGATGATAAAACAGAATACCTCGCTGAAAGCTTAGAGTTTCAGTGCACGCCCAGTACCCTCCCGATAGACCCGAGTCATTTGGAGGAAGTCAACTCTGAAGTTGAACGGAGAGCCGCCCTCCTCCATCCTCCTCCATCGATCATCAGGAACTTACACAGGCCCCGGGCTCGGACAAAATCACTAACAAAGTGATCAAACTCTTCCCCGCCCACCTCATAATACTGCTAACATCCATATTTAACGCTGCCCTCTCTTGTAATATTTTTCCACATCAGTGGAAAGAGGCCCATGTAATTGGAATCCATAAGCCCGGCAAACCCAGGTCCGAGCCCTCCAGTTACCGCCCCATAAGTCTATTAAATGTCTTGGGCAAGATGTATGAGAGACTGATCTATATCCGCCTCAAAACATATGCCGACGCCAATAATCTCATCCCTGACGAACAATTTGGCTTCCGAGCTAAACATTCTTGTGTTCAACAAGTACATCGTATTGTTGAACACATCTCTTCCCAGTACCAAGAGCGTAACATGACAGGCGTCTTATTCTTCGATGTCGCGAAGGCATTTGACAAAGTGTGGCACAATGGCTTAATCTTTAAGCTATTCACCTTAGGTGTTCCACATAGACTCGTGCGATTATTTGGCGCACTCTCCTCCCCTCACCCCATCGGTGCCGGTGTCCCTCAGGGCTCGGTAATGTCTCCCTTGCTATTCTCACTCTACACGAGTGATATGCCAAAGACCGACAAAGTGCAGTTAGCTCTTTTTGCGGACGACACCGCGGTCTACTGCTCTAGTAAGTCCCCCTCAGTCATTGTTAAGAACCTCCAAACCGCGGCTAACGCCCTAGGCGCCTGGTTTCGGAAATGGAGGATCGAAATCAACCCTGTCAAAAGCCAGGCGGTCCTATTCTACAGACCCCATCGAGGTACCCCCACCCCTCCAAAGGCAGTTACTCTATTCGGTGAACCAATCCCTTGGGAAAGGCAAGCCAAATATCTCGGAGTAATTCTCGATGATCGTTTGACCTTTGATGCCCACATTAAAGCGGTCCGCGCGCGCGCCGCCTTTGTGTTAGGGCGCCTCCACTTTTTATTGAATCATAAGTCTAAACTTGCCCTCAAAAGCAAGGTTAGACTATATACCACGTGTATCCGCCCCATTATGACCTATGCTAGTACGGTGTTCGCACATGCAACTCCTGCACGGATCCATAGCCTTCAGGTGATTCAAAACTGTTTCATGCGCAAAGCCACGGGCGCCCCGTGGTACATGCGTAATGAAAATCTCCACGTTGATTTAAGTCTCCCCACGTTCCCGTGTGGTGTTACTGGATCACCCATCGGGCGCGTCCCCGGGTTGCGGATAGGGGAACGCCCCCCAGATATGGGGGGTACCGGGTCTACAGACCTGGCGCGGACAAAAACCAGTAGGGAGAAAATACCCCAGTGATGGGGCGAGGCGGGCCTGTGTGGCCTCTTGGTTGCTCCATGTATCCCTCTCTGTTTGAGAGGGGACAGAGGATGCAAAAGGTGCGGTGTGTTTGCCTTGTGCACTCGGCTTTTGCCGACGCCGGACAAGAGGAAGGAAACCTCTTTAAAAAACACTCCCTTGTGCGACGATGTGCCAGGTGCACTCGACTTACGCCGACGTCGGACGATCCGTAATCCCAGGCGGGACCGGAGGCCGCGCAAGGCCACGAGGAAGAAAACCTCTATAAAAAATTACCCCAATCCCAAGGTCTAGCGTGCCGAGGGGATGAATGGTCCAGTCCCTAGCGCTTGGTTCAGGGACCGGACCCTAGAAAAAAAGGAACAGAAAATGTTATCATGGCAGATCAAAAAAACAATCTACCCCAGGGTGGTTCCGGCATAGCCGGAGAATCCACCCCCAGGCCTAGCCTGGGCTGCCCCACCGTATCTGGGGGGGGCAATGACCTGCACAGCGATACAATCGCTTCTAAAAACAAAGAAGGAGGAGTTGCACCGGGGGGACCAGTGGTCTCGGTGCGTGGCAGGCGTGGGCGTGGACGTTTTAAACGTCCTAACACACCAGTAAGTCGGACGGATGTGAGTGATGGGGGCGAGACAGATGTCTCGGTCATGTCACTCGCATCGGATGGCTCTCAAGAGTCCAGCGACAGAAGGAGATCGGCGTCCCGGAGATGCAAACGGCCTTTAGAGGCTCCAAATGTGGACCGGGCGCCCAAGTTGAGGGCTGTGTCACAGTCGGGAGAAACAAACCCAGAGGAGGATGATATCGAGGATGATCTTTCCGATCCCTCGATGTCAACTAAGAATACTCGGGCCAAAAAAAATCTCCCGAGTGTGGAGGCGCTGGCCCAGGAGATGCGGACGCAAGCAAATACTGACCTGGGCGGCTGCATTGATCGGCACCTTCTTGACATCGAGAAGGTTGCCGACAATTCAGGGAATCTAAAAGGCAGTTTTGTCCGCAACCTCAGACTGGCTGTGCGGGCCGTCAAAGCTGCAACGGAGGAGCTCGCAAGCAGGACGGATGTCAACAATAATGTGGCGAGGTTGGAGAGAGAAAACACGGATTTGCGCTCTCAGCTCTCTGACCTCGCCACTAAAGTTGATAAGCTGACGGAGGAACTGAGCATCCTGCGTAAGCCCCCAGCGAAGAGAGCAGGTGCGGCTGTCACTCAGTCCACACTGGCTGCTCAGTCTGTCCTGGCTACTCGGCCTGCTGCCTCTACTCAGTCGGTCCCGGCTGCTGCGGTGGTAGGGGAAGGTGATGACGGGCGGCTCTTGGAGCGGATAGAGGCGGTGGTGGATGCTAGGCTGGCTGCCTTTAGGGCGGAAATCTTCCCTGAAAGGGCCATTAGGCCCCCACTACATGGGGGGCGGGCCCGTGAGGTTCAGCCTCAGTCGCAACCACAGGTCCAGGAACAGCTGCAGCCGCAGATTCAGCCGCCGCCGCAGCCACAGGTTCAGCCGCAGCCGCAGATCGGTAAGAAGAAAAAGAAGGGTAAAAAGAATCGCACTCCCCTCCCGGTGGTGGAGCTACCCCCAGTTCAGTCTCTGACCGCTCTTGAGCCGCATGCCACTGCTCAGGGGGATTCCAGTTGGTCGGCTGTTACAAAACGACCCAAAAAGAAAATGAGCGAGACCCAGGGCAGAACTCCTGCGGTGCCACCCCCCCCCCCCCCCGCACCCAGGCAGAAGAAAGCCAAGAAAAAGAAGGTCCCCAGGGTCCCAACGACTGCCGCCGTCACCGTGACGATACTGGAGGGTTCGCGTAACCAAGGACGCTAAAGCCGGGATCCAGCTTAAGGATCTTGGAATCTCTGGCGTCCGACTGAAGCGAGCAGTTACCGGGGGCATCCTCATGGAGATTGACGGCCCTGATTGCGGTGCTAAGGCAGACGCCTTGGCAGCAAAATTAAGGGAGGTCCTCGCAGATCTCGGGGTACGTGTCGCCCGTCCTGTCAAGACGGGTGACATGAGACTACGGGACCTCGACGATGCCGTCACTTCTCCGGAGGTGGCGGCGGCGGTTGCTATAGCGGGTGGATGTGCGGCGGACGACGTCAAGTTGGGTGAAATTCGTCGTACGCCCACGACTATGGGGACATGTTGGGTCCGTTGCCCCTTGGCGGTGGTTAGGAAACTGACCACCGCGAAGGAGGTATTTGTAAGTTGGGGGATGGTGAGGGTCGAGGCGCTGGAAGCTAGACCCTTCCACTGCTTCCGTTGCCTGGAAAAGGGACACGTGGGCTGCAGGTGCAACACAGGCGTGGACAGAAGTGGTCGCTGTTACGCCTGTGGAGAGGGGTCGGTTTTGGGCCCTTTACTGTGGAATCTCGCGTACGATGCGGTTCTGCGTGTCAACCTCCCTGCTGGCGTTAATCTCGTTTGTTATGCAGACGACACGTTGGTGGTCGCCAGTGGGGATACCTTCGAGAGGACCAAACAGCTCGCCGAGCTTGGGGTGGAAGCCGTCGTCGCAAAAATTTGCGAGTTGGGTCTGGAGATAGCGCCTCACAAGACCGAGGCGCTATGGTTCCACAAATTGCCTAGGAGCAGGGAACCACCCGACTCGCACGTCCGGGTGGGTGAGCCAGAAGTCAGGGTGGGTGAGTCAGAAGTCAGGGTGGGGCGGTACATGAAGTACCTAGGCCTCATTCTGGACAGTCGCTGGGGCTTCGAGGAGCACTCTGATCGCCTAGTTCCCCGGATCGAGAGGGTAGCGGGTGCTATGCACAGACTGCTGCCCAATCTCGGGGGACCGAGGGAGGAAGTTCGCCGCCTCTATGCGGGGGTCATACGATCCGTAGCCCTTTACGGGGCGCCCGTATGGGCGAAGAGGCTGGCCATCCGACGCTGCAGGACGAAAGTCTACAGCGTCCAACGAAGAATGGCCCTACGGATCGTACGAGGATACCGGACCGTATCATTTGAGGCGGCAACAGTTCTGGCTCGCTTTCCGCCGCTGGATATTCTGGCGGACATGGATGCGAGGGTCTATGACCGGATTCGCATCGTCCGCCAGAGCGGTGGAGGCGATCCAGAAGAGGCGATCAAATGGCAGGAGCGACTTATCGCACTCGCGACGTGGCGCGCGAGGCTTCGTGAGGAGCGGTTTGCGCGCAAACGCGTCGTCGGGGCAGTCCTGCCAGTCTTCGAAGCCTGGATGTAGCGACAGGGTGGACGACTCACCTACAGACTCACCGGCCACGGGTGCTTCGGTGATTATCTGGTAAGATCGGACGTGAAGCGACGGCGGCCTGCTTTCACTGTGGTGGAAACGATCAGGATTCTGCTACGCATACTCTCGCGGTGTGCCCCGCGTGGGAACCGGAGCGGCGAATCCTGGTCGGCTGGATCGGACGGAATCTGTCCCTGCCAGCAGTCGTGTCGGCGATGCTGAGCGGGGATACGGCGTGGAAGGCCGTAGCCTCCTTCTGCGAGACCGTAATGGTCCAGAAGGAGGCTGCTGAGCGGGATCGGGAGAGGGCCGATCCCGCCCGGAGACGACGCCGTCGAGGCGCAGCCGTGCCTCGTCACGGCCCTCCTGCCCTGTAGCTGGGGCTCAGAATAACAGCTACGGTGTTCCCCTGCCTGTCGTAAAAGGCGACTAATCGGGGACCTTTGGGGTCGTGGGCAATCGGGGCGGGGGCTCTGTGCGTCCAGAAGCGATCCCAAGGAGGACGATGGGTCATCGTGGTCACGATCCATCGTGCGATAGCACAGCGAGGGTGCTGGGGGGAAGTATCACACTTCCCCTGGGACGGGCTATCTAGCGCCGCGCGTGGAGGGGGAGTGAGTATGCGTTCTAAACAATTTATAAAACGCGCCTCACGCAGATTTTTCAATACCGCCGTTAATCACCGCAACCCTCTTATAGTGAAAGCCGCAACGTACACGCCCTCCCGTATAGGTACTCCGTATCCTTAGACCAAGGCAAGCCCTCAGCGAGCCGGATGACCCCATAACATTAGCTCAGATCGAAGCTGACGAAGCCCGTAAAAGTACACAAAACCGATTAGCGAGGACCGCCGCGACGTCCCACTCAGTCTCGTCCCGTTCAAGCGGCCCGAGCTGCCATTAGTAATCCGACCGCCCCCAATTAGTCGTAACTCGTACAAAGTCCTCCCCTTCCCCCGGTAACGCCCTGAGCCGAGGTTCGTACCCCACTCGGGGGTGCCCTCAGGCGTTGTTACCTAAATGTTACCCGGCTGAGAGCTCTCTGCGCTCGCCGATTGTCCGGTAAGGTTGGAGCAGCCATCAGAGGCCACCAACTTTTGTCCTTAAAAAAAAAAAAAAGGTGCCAAAGTTCAATGGTCAGTCCTGAAATTTATTTATAACAACATAAAATATAATTTCCTCTTATAACTTAGGATAATGTATTGTAGCCTAAGGTTTGACTTGGCTAGTTCTCATATACGAATTATTATGTTTCTACCAGCAATGCAAATTTTCGGAGTAATAAAATAAGAACTAATTCGTATAAATTATGAAAACTAGCCAAGTCAGACAGGCTATCGTCATACGGCGTAGTCACCACGGGTAGTCACTATATTACGTTATCTAACGTGATAAACTCATGGTAGTTGTACTGGATTACGATACAAAAAGAAGATAAATAAAGTCACGTGTTTGTGGTGGTGGTGCCTTGCCTTGTGCTTGTGGTCACGTTGCATGCGGTGTGGGTGGACCAACCTCCTATATATCCAATCATCAATCTGAGTAGGTATGTATGTATCTTGACATTTATGTTTAGAGACAGGATTACTTTAAATCGATTTCAAATGATTGAAACCTGGAATCGATTATAAAAAAAAAAGTTTAACTTTTTCAGCAGATGGATTTATCTGATACTCTACATGACTACAATGCACAAATAATATAAAATACATACGCTTGCCACACTGTTATATCTATAAAACTATTTAAAAGAGAAGCCGGTATGTTTGTAAATTTCGTCACCTAAGACGGGATTTTTTGTCCGGTAGGGTTGATGAAGCCATCAGGTTACCAATTTTTGTTCTTTTGACAAAAAGACCGGAATTTTTTGAAATTCGTTCTACATCTGTAGAAACATGTTTAATTCTTCATAAATCAAGAACCGTTAGGTTGTTTGATGGTTTAATGTAGCTTTCTCAGTAAAAAATATTAAAGGTAGGTACGTGCGAGTGTTTTTCAATTTTTTTCTCTGGAACAAAATTTAAAACAGAACAATATTTCTCAACTTATTATTATTACTGTTTATTACAATGTCTTTAAGTTCGGTAAAAAAAATCGATTGTATCAACCTTTAATTCGAAACATTGTTTTTCGATTTTAGACAGTTCGCCATCCCTATTATCTATTTCAATTCAATTTCATTCATTAACTATTTTTTTGCTGGGTGGGTTGCCTTGGCTGGCTGAATCAAGGGCTGACTGTGCCGTTTGCAATTGCACTAAATCCCTATGTTGTGTTGTATCCATAATAGTTTCATTCTATTAGCTCAATCCAATCTAATTGGCAATACAATTAATTAAACCTCTGTGTTTAACCCTCACTCATTTAACTTCATAAATTTGTGCTTTGTGTTTCTTTTTTATGCTGAAAGTGTCTATACTAGTAGGTACTAATAGGTACTTAGAACCAAAGAGGATATAAACACTACGTTTTACTTAGAACATTAGGGCTTTAAGCAGTATGGTAATATCCATATTATACATCTCAGGGTCACTGGTCAGATAGTACTTTTGTTTTGTACAGTGTTTGTAACTTTGTAATAAATTATTGATTGTTTCGATTTCCAAGTGTTCCAAAAATCTACTTGTGATTCCGTGAGAATCTTTGAAATTATATTGAGCAATACAATTTATTTGTTTGGTGGATTAATCCAATTCTTAACATGGAATGTAATTTAAAATTACATTGATAGTGATCTATGCATTCCACTGTGATTATTTTATGGTGAGTCCTTTGTTACTTTTATTGTTATTTTTCCTATAATTATTGTTCCAATGTTTGTGATGCATAAAGTGAACTGAAAATGCCTTCTAATTTCTTTGTGCAGTTGTGTAGTACTTGAGGTTTCCTGATAAACATTCAAAACAACATTTGGGTGTGATAAATTAATACAATTTAATTAAGAAAGCAGAAACCAAATCTAAATCTAGCAATAATATACTGAAACTAATCATGGCAAAGATGTATTGATTAATCTCAGAATTTACATTCATCTGTGTATACTGCCCTGACTAATCTTACCTGTAATATAATAATCTACTAATCTTAATTGGGGTGAGTAACCTATACCAAGGGCGGATCCAGGATTCCAATTTGAGGGGTGCCCTTGGGCAGGTCATATTTAAAAAAAATAATAATTTGGAGGAACAAGCAGATGAGATAGACCCGAGTTGTTCCGAATTCGTTCGATCAATGGTCAGCAGTAGGTAGGTATCGCATGAGCTGATCATAATCTTAGCCTCAAAATTCAATCCAAACTGCAAAGGTAGCTGGCCTTGTGGGGGGAGCCATGGCCCCCTGGGCCCCCCCTGGAACCGCCACTGATCTATACTATAATAAAACAGTAGACCCTGGTATGTCTGTAGTTACATTGAGAAAAAGTAATAAAAAAGGAAAGGGGGTAACTAAAGAAGAGCAATAGAACATAAATCAGCAATTTTTTGAATTCTTTCCTGTCTGTCTGTTTGTCTATACACACACATCTTTGGATCTACTGAACCGATTTGCATGTAGTTTTCACAGATAGAGATTAATTTGCAGCACAACTAAGGTTTTTTTTCCTCAAAATTTGATTTCTAAAAAATTACTTAAGTATTATTATTATTATATATAGCCTTCCTTCGGACATGACAGTATTTCTTTTCTTATTCATAAATTGTTTCTTTGTTCCACTTTTGCATGTCCGTTTGCCAGGTGGCAAAGGCCTCCTCCAATCTTCTCCATTCTGACCTTTCCATGGCCACTCTACCCCATGTTATTCCCGCGATTTGTCTAATATCGTCGTCCCATCTCCTTTGTGGTCTACCGCTCTTCCTCTTTCCATCTTTTGGGTACCATTGCGTGGTTATTTTACTCCATTTATCCTTTCCCCTGATCATGTGGCGTGGAAATGGGCAAGCCACATTATTATTATTACAGAACATAAATAAATCAGCAATGTTTAGAATTCTTTTCTGCCTGTCTCTCTGTTTGATGGAACACACACCTTATGCGGTTGTAATAGGCGCTATTTTGCAACAAAAATGTGTAGCTTGATCTGTGGCCGTGTGTACATGGACAATATGCACATCTTCGGATCTACTGAATGGATTTGCATGTAGGTTTCACATATTCATTTCAAAATCAAAATCAATCAAATATATAAATTATAAATGGGAAAGTGTTTAGAGTCAGCGAAAGTATAGTTCATGTTCCATGGTTTTTGTTAAAAGTTTTTTATTTTTCAATTTTTAGTTTCTTTTTATCACTGGCCTAGTATAAGCTATCGTTGTACCTTCCATCATCACATCAAATGATATAACTAACGGTCTAAAAGGTCCTATAATATTTAAAGAATTATCCCCTAAATCCTAATCGTTAAGGAGTTGTACCTTCCATCATCAGCTCAGCAACTTAAATGATGACTACCAGACGCAAATATTTGAATAGCTTTAAAAAATAAACAACCATTATGAGCTTCTGAAACTGCTATGGAAACAGATTATTCAGATTTTGTTTTGTGATTTGGATCATTTGACTTATTTATGAGGTTCAAAATAAATTTGATTTTACTTGCTAAGGAACCCTATAAATCTAATAATATACTAAAAAATAATATACAGAGTGTCTGTCTGGTCATGAACTAGCGATATTTTAGGTACTTACATTTCAACACTTTTTATACAAAAATACACGACACACTCGGGTCCAACCTCCCCCCTCCCCCTCTATGTGGCAGCTTTTTTGTATTTCTTCTTGAGATATTCTCTACGTGTTTACAAAAAAAAAACATATCTCTCAAAGTTGTAATCCCACTGAGATAAAAATAAGCTTATTTAAAGGATAACAATCATTTCAAAATACGAAATAACGACCCTATATATTATATTTTAATACAGAACAGAATTTTCGTAAGTTAAGAAAGCAATAAGCATCAGAAGTTTTCTTTCATACCTACCTACCCAATTCAAAAAACTCCTAACAAAGGTATTGCTCTATGGCACATGTCTATGGTGGTTACTCAAGCTTTATTGATTGAACTGTATAGGACCCGCCTAGGTCCGTGTTGCTTTATGATAGGTTAGGAACTATACACCGGGGTTATGTCAAAATACCTATTTATGTTTTCCTCGTTTGTTTTTGCTAAAATTCAAATGAGTGTTGGTTTTTTACCGACTTCAAAAAAAGAAGGTAGTTCTCGATTTGGTTTGAAGGTTTTTTTTTATTGTTCACGCATAACGTTTTTGCTTATGAACAGATTTTAAATAAATCTCTTTGCTTTAGGTTCAGTATATGGTCCCATATCATTTTATTGTCTTTGAAAGAGGTCTTCCTCATTTTTTTTAACGTTAATTTTATTATTGATGCAGGAGTGAAATGTGGATGACTACGTAATCATGTCAGCAGCAGCAGAAACGCTGCCGGCGAGTAGCGCGCTTCCCCTACCGCCGGTTGTTGTGGCCACCTCCGCCGACGCCACGCGATGCCCGCCCAAGCACACCGTGCACTGGTTCAGGAAGGGCCTCCGACTACACGATAACCCAGCTTTGAAAGATGGTCTTACCGATGCAGTCACCTTCCGATGCGTTTTCATCATCGACCCGTGGTTTGCCAGCTTTTCTAACGTTGGTATAAATAAATGGAGGTATGTTTGTCTATGTATATAAATTACACATAGGTAATTGAACTAAAATTAAATTACAACAATATTTCACAGATTCCTTCTACAGTGTTTGGAAGATTTAGACTGCAGCTTGAGGAAGCTGAACTCTCGATTGTTTGTGGTACGTGGACAACCGGCAGATGTATTGCCCAAACTGTTTCGCGAATGGGGCACGACTGCGCTCACGTTTGAAGAGGATCCCGAGCCCTACGGCAGGGTACGCGACCACAACATAATGTCTAAATGTCGCGAAGTTGGAATCAACGTCATATCGCGTGTATCACACACACTTTACAAATTAGACAAGTATGCTGTTTGCTATATAAATCATGATTTTCAATTCACATAAAATTTTATTTCTCTAAGACAGTAATATTAACTAGTGTTTAATGTTTCTAAAATATTCAACAATTTAATCATTTTATGCCCCTAAAAACTACAGAACGGATTTGGGTGAAACTTGGCACATAGATAGGTCATACCCTGAAATAACATATAACTATAAGGCTACTTTGTATCCCGGGAAAACATAAGATCCCTCGGGAACGTGGGTGAAAACGCGGGGCGAAAGCACATTAACAAAGAAAATATATAGTCACTAGACTATATATTTTCTTTGTTAATGTGCTGTCATGGATGAAATTTAAACAGAAATATACGTGTCTATATAGGAATATAATTTTGTTATGATGCAATGATGTTACATAACAATTGAAAACATAATAAACATTTTCAGAATTATTGAACGAAATGGTGGCAAAGCACCCTTAACTTATCACCAATTTCAAGCTTTAATAGCGAGCATGCCACCGCCCCAGCCGGCTGAATCTGCAATATCTGCACAAATGCTAAATGGCGCCACGACACCGCTATCTGATGATCACGATGATCGATTTGGTGTACCTACCCTCGAAGAACTCGGTAAGTGTATGATTTCTTCAATTTTGACATCTGTGACAGTTTTCTTAATGCAGTTGTAATCGTTTTAAATACGGGTGTAGACACTAATACACTAAACGAAAATAAATACATATTACTTTTTGTTCCGGAAGTGTTTGATATACAATAACCGATAATCAAACTTTCATGCTTATTATTATTATTTATATTTATAATTATTATTTACTAGCTGTCCCCCTCGGTTTCACCTGCGTTTCCATGATAAAAAGTAGCCTATGCAACCTGATCTAGATAAGGCAACATATAATTGTCTACACAGTTCACACAGAGCTTTTTAGTGCTACTATTTTATGTTAAGTTTTTTAATTTACAATTTTTAATTTGTTATGTGTCAAGGTCACTAATCTAGGATAAGCATATTAGGGGTTTTTTTTTTGGACTAAATTTGTTAGCCTCTGATGCCTGCTCCAACCTTACCGGACAATCGGCGAGCGCAGAGGGCTCTCAGCCGGGGATATCAGCGTTGTAACTTCCATCATCGTTCCTATAATATTTAACAATTATCCCCTAACTCCTAACCGTTAAGGAGTTGTACCTTCCATCATCAGCTCAGCAACATGTGATGACTACCAGACGCAAATACCTGAATAGTTTTAGAAAATATATGGAAAACATTGTTGCTATAAAATTTGAAGAGTTCCCTCGAGTTCTTCAAGATCCCATCATCAGATCCTGACTTGGTGACGATGTGACCACCTGTAAGTATAGTAGTTTCCAAATTGGTTCAGGCATCTTCGAGAAAACGGGGAACATACATAAAAAAAAGATTCCAACGAATTGATCACCTCGTCTTGAAGATATTTAAAAATAACAAAAACCGTACCTTAGGCAACCGCTGTCATTAATTCCCGCTTAACGTTCTTCGGCTCGGCTCCTGAGGGTCGTAGCGTGATGTTCTATAGCCTATAACCTTCCTTAATAATCGGACTTTCAATTGCAAAAAGGTTTTCCCAAATCCCACTAGTAGATCCAGAGATTAGCGCGTTCAAACAATCTCTTCAGCTTTATTATTTGTATAGATTATTAGTACCTAGTCAGGTCATAAATTCTGTCACATGTTTAATATAAAATAATTGAAACAAGTTTATTCATTATGTAACCATTTATATACCAAAATGAACTTAACAAAACATAGATTCTAATGACACTAAAGTTTATTCAAAATGACCTCCGTGATTTTGAATACAGGCCTTCAATCTGTGCGGCCAGTCGTCTATCGCAGCACGAACGAGGTCCATGTCAATATCGGCGGCTGCCTTAATCAAGGATGTTTTGAGTGACTCCAAATTGGGATGAGGCTTTGAGCACGCCTTTTCCTCCAAGTGTTGCCGTATCTTGTAATCTAACGGATTCAAATCTGGACTGGAGGAGGGCCAGTCTTCGTGCCGGATGAAGTCGATTTCACGCGCCGCCAGCCAGTCTTGTGTGCTCTTCGCTCTATGAGCTGGCGTCGAATCTTGTTGGAATACCCAGTGCCTGTTATTGAACATGGTATGAGAAACAGGTTCCACAAGGTTCGTCAGGACTGTATTTTGATACACAACTGCATTTTTTTTTACACCTTTCTCACAAAAATGTACCTCTGTTAAGCCCCAATAAGAAACTCCCAACCATACCATGAGCGAGGATGGAAAATGATCTCGTTGGACACGCGGAATACGGTTGCTCGCTTCTTCACTACTGTGTGCCTACACCTTATCATTTTGTTTGTTGTAGCTCTCTTCTACGGTAAAAAATTTTTCATCCGAAAAAAGAATTTCCCGATATTTTTTTCCCGCGTACCGCTTCAACAAAGCGCGGCATCTCTTCAGTCTCAGGTCCATTAGACGAGCATTCAAACGATGTCCTGTTTTTCTTCGATATGCCCGAAGCCCTAAGTCTTCATTTAACACCCTTTTCACCGTGGTTCTGCTTAACCCCATCTGAAGGGCCAACAGTTTCTGCTTACGTTTGGGATTTCTATGAATTCGCGCCTTCACAGCTTTTATCACTGCTGGAGTCCTAACAGACCGAGGGCGACCACTTCTTGACCTGTCATCTACACTAGAGTCTTCATTGTATCGTTTGATAGTACGATAAACGAATCTTTTGGTTATATTCAAATTTTTCAGTATGTCAAAAAAAATTATTGGCGCGTAACCGCAACGATGCAACGCAATAACTGCAACACGGTCTTCTTTAAGCGTCCACTCCATATTTAAAAATGAGTAAAATTCTAAAAAGTATACATTTTTATTTTCATGAACAATTCGAAATTCGAATTCAATAAACTTTTTTGTGGCCAGCATTCTAAAAGAAAAGTTTTTACTGTGTGACAATACTAATCTATATCTATACCTATATAGATATAGATTAGTATAGATAACTAGTTGGCCCGGCAGCCGTTGTCCTGCCCTAAAAAAATAAAACTGGGACTTACCTACCTATCCCTACCTACCTCTACCTACTCCTACTTACCTACCCCTGACTACCCCTACCTACCTTACCTAACTACCCTAAAAAAAAAAACCTACCCCTACCTAACTACCTACTTTACCTACCCCTACCTACCCCAACCTACCTATGTCCTTCTCCTGGTTCTAAGCTACATCCCCACCAATTTTCAGCCAAATCAGTTCAGCCGTTCTTGAGTTATAAATAGTGTAACTAACACGACTGTCACATTCGGTCAAATTCGTTTAATAGTAGTTTTTCATACTGTTGCATTATAGGGATTATTATAAAACCAGTGTGAGTTTAAGGACTGAGCCATAGGCGAGTTATTAATAGTATCCCCCGAGTGTTATATGTGCAGTTCATACAGTACTTAGTTATATCTACTAAACTTACTTATTAATATAATTTATAGGTATTTTTTTTATATTTTGTCAGAGGTAACGGTTTCATGACTTACATATGTTTATCAATATACGTCTTTTCCATTGCCGCCTCGGGAATGATCTACCTATAAATTACATTATTAAATGGATATCACATAACAAACACATTTTATGCTTGCGCATATTATGCTATGTTCAAACAACAATAATTCTTAAATAATAGACATACAGCCGTTAATCGAATGTTGTATTGTAGCTCAAAATCTATCGATTTAGTAAAAGAAGGGTAATACGGACTGTTTTTGCAGTAATTTGTCGAATAGCATAATTTTTTGTAAATTTTTTAGGAGTAATTTTTTTTTATTAAGTTACAAAAAAGTGCAACGTTATTTCTTATGTTTAAATGATAGACAATATTGTTACCCTTTGAATAAGCTTATTTTTATCTCAGTGGGATTCAAACTTTGAGAGATATACTTTTTTTTATGAAGTAACTAAGATGTCGTACAATAAATTCAAACAGTATGTTAAACAGTATGTTAAATAGTAGTTTTTCATACTGTTGCATTATAGGGATTATTATAAAACCAGTGTGAGTTTAAGGACTGAGCCATAGGCGAGTTATTAATAGTATCCCCCGAGTGTTATATGTGCAGTTCATACAGTACTTAGTTATATCTACTAAACTTACTTATTCATATAATTTATAGGTATTTTTTTTATATTTTGTCAGAGGTAACGGTTTCATGACTTACATATGTTTATCAATATACGTCTTTTCCATTGCCGCCTCGGGAATGATCTACCTATAAATTACATTATTAAATGGATATCACATAACAAACACCTTTTATGCTTGCGCATATTATGCTATGTTCAAACAACAATAATTCTTAAATAATAGACATACAGCCGTTAATCGAATGTTGTATTGTAGCTCAAAATCTATCGATTTAGTAAAAGAAGGGTAATACGGACTGTTTTTGCAGTAATTTGTCGAATAGCATAATTTTTTGTAATTTTTTTTTATTAAGTTACAAAAAAGTGCAACGTTATTTCTTATGTTTAAATGATAGACAATATTGTTACCCTTTGAATAAGCTTATTTTTATCTCAGTGGGATTAAAACTTTGAGAGATATACTTTTTTTTATGAAGTAACTAAGATGTCGTACAATAAATTCAAACAGTATGTTAAACAGTAATTAATCGACAAGGCCTACTATAAGAAGGTGGCTCATTACGTTGAAGACAAGAATACATGGTTGTAGTAGCTTCTCTCTGCACTTGCGGCCCCTTGGCCAAGTGTCAATTGTATGAACGTTATGTATATTTGAAACAACTGTAATTACGTAAACTTAGATCCACGAAAAAAAAAATTAAACCTTGCTGAGTTTTTTGCCGGAGTCTTCTCAGTTTAAGTGTATTCCGAACCGGTGGTAGAGTCTATTGTAACTATCGACGTTCATAAGTGCCTTACCGGGGTCTAAACTGAATAAATGAGTTTGATTTTTGAAAGGTATTAAGGATAGGAAATTCCGGAACCCTCGGTGCGCGAGTCAGACTCGCCCTTGTCCGGTTTTTTTATTTGGTTGAATTAGATCTTGATTTTGCGGAATTAAAAGTTCGTATATGTTATGCCAAATATAATAGGTTGGGGAAAAAGTATCTTCGCATTTTTTAAGAAAATTCAAAACATTTTTTAATATAGTTTATTTACATTTAACTAAAGTATGTAGGTACCATTTTGTTCGATAACTTTTAGCCATCTTGTAGGTAGGGACATGATACCATTGCTATAGAAATTTTGGGACTTCTGATCAAAATACCGCAACAAGTGGTTTTGGCAGTCCTCTCGTGATGTTAACCTGACACTGCCTAAAGAATTCTGAAGAGACCGAAACAGGTGGAAATCTGAAGGTAAGGAAGGTAAGGTCAGGACTATACGGCGGATGCATTAACACCTCCCAGCCAAACTCTCTTAAATTTTGCTGAGTGGCTAAAGATGTGTGAGGTCTTGCGTTATCATGATGAAAAACCACACCCCTTCTGTTGATTAATTCCGGCCGCTTTCTCTCAACTTCTTGCCTTAATCTCATCAGTTGTTCGCAGTAGAGTTCAGAATCGATGGTCCTACCTGGTGGTAACAGCTCATAATGAATAATGCCCTTCCAATCCCACCACACACACAGCATCACCTTGTTGCGAGTTAACCCGGGTTTCGCCACAGTCTGTGAAGCCTGACCGGCCTTTGACCACGACCTTTTTCGCACGTTCTTGTCGTACGTGATCCACTTTTCATCACCAGTTATCAGCTTCTTCAAAAATGGTTCGGTTTCAATACGTCGTAATAAATAATCACAAATGAGTACACGGTTCATTAGGGTTCTTTCAGTGAGCTCGTGAGGTACCCATTTATCGAGCTTTTTTGTGTACCCAGTTTTTTTCAAATGCGCCAAAACTGTTTTGTGGTCAATTCCCAGTTCTTCAGCTACGTCGTAACTACTGATATGCCGATCTTGCTCCACTTTTTCAAAAATGGCATCCATTTTATCCGTAATAGGGCGACCAGAGCAACGTGCATCTTTGACATCAAAATTTCCGGATTGAAAACGCTTAAACCAAATTTGTGCTACTCTCACAGACCCTGCACTAGGTCCATAAATATCTTACATACAACTACAAATAATATACTTATTAGATTTGACGTAATCCAGAAATAGGATATTTTAAAGGCAAAGAGAGAAGAGAAAAATAATCTCTTTTAAATAATCTTTACTCTAGACACAAAATTTTACTTTTTTGGGATAAGACTACCTACATAGGTAAGCCGAATCAGTATATTTAATTTTTACAAAAACAATAAAATAATTGTAAAAAATAAAAGAAATACGTTTTTAATTAGTAATGGTTCTGTGTCTACATAATGCATACTCGTGACGTAGTGCCCGGCGCGATGTTTTGTTTCTGTATTATCAAGTGTTGGGTGGCTGGTGGGGGTTTAGGGGGGATTAGGGTCCAGATGCCCAAGGCCATAAAAGATGTCCGACTCTCTACAGCCGATCAGTAAGAAAATGACATTTGACGTAGGTCATTTATGTCAGTTTTGTAATTAATCGAAAAAAAAAATTATTATCTATCTATCTCTACTAATAATAAAGCTGAAGAGATTGTTTGTTTGTTTTTTGAACGCGCTAATCTCTGGATCTACCAGTGGAATTTGGGAAAACCTTTTTGAAATTGAAAGCCCAATTATTAAGGAAGGTTATAGGCTATAGAATATCACGCTACGACCCTCGGGAGCCGAGCAATGATAAAAAGAACGTTAAGCGGGAAGCATGTAATAGCATGGGTGAGCGATGCGACCCATTGTCAATGGATGACAGCGGTTGCCTAGGTTACAGTTTTTGTTATTTTTAAATGTGGTTATCAATTTGTCGTAATCTTTTTTTATGTATGTTCCCCGATTTCTCGAATATGCCTGAACCGATTTGGAAACTACTATACCTACAGGTGGTCACATGGTCACCAAGTCAGGATTTGATGATGGGATCTTGAAGTAATCGAGGGAACTCATCAAATTTTATAGGCACTACAGGCACTAACAATGTTTTTCATATATTTTCTAAAACTATTCAGATATTTGCGTCTGGTCATTATCACATGTTGCTGAGCTGATGATGGAAGGTACAACTCTTTAACGGTTAGGAGTTAGGGGATAATTCTTAAATATGATAGGAACGATGATGGAAGGTACAACGCTAATATGTTTATCCTAGGTCAGTGACCTTGAGAGTCATTGATTACACATAAAAAAAAAAAAATTGAAAAATAAAAAACTTTTAACATAAAATAGGCCGCCTTTAAAGGCACTAAAAACACTGTGTGTGAACTGTGTTTCCCATGGACAATTTTATGTTCCCTTATCTAGATCCGGTTGCATAGGCAATTTTTTATCTTGGAAACGCAGGTGAAACCGCGGGGGACAGCTAGTTTTATAATATAATGCAAGCTTTATAAAGCTTAGCTGATATTGAAGCGGCCACTTGGTGGTTCAGAAGCAGGTGGTTGTCCATTACCTGTTCGGAACCTCTCTTTCCGCGCAATGAACTTCCTTTTTAGGGTTCCGAAACAAAAAGGTAAAAATGGAATCCTTATGTTGGCACTCCGTCCGTCTGTCACAGCCACCACTATGCTATTGATTTGTAATTATTTATAGTATTGCTTATCCAAACATAAATATTGTGAACGTAAGATTACGTACGTAAGAAAATAGGCGAAAATTGACCCATTCCTCCCCCCCCCCCCCCATTATTTCCGACAATACTGGAAAATGTTGAAAAAATGTACAGAAAATAGTTCTTTACCTATAGATTACAGGAAAACCTTTAAGAAGTATATGGTACTTAGAGTAACATATTTTTAACAATTACAGAACCCTCTGTGCGTGAGTCCGACTCGCACTTGTTCGGTTTCTACACTCATAGACACAAGTCTATTGTATTTTTTAAATATTTTTTTATCTTAATGTAAGTACTTAGTCTTTTTAAACATATTGTTTTATTTTATCGTGGTTGACAGGATTCGATACGGAAGGTTTAAAAGCTCCTGTATGGATTGGTGGGGAAAGTGAAGCATTAGCTAGACTAGAAAGACACCTTGAGAGAAAAGCTTGGGTGGCATCATTTGGACGACCTAAAATGACACCACAATCACTGTTGGCGAGCCAAACTGGATTATCCCCTTACTTGAGGCAAGTAATGACTGTGTCTTTCAAAATTTGAAGTGTATGGATGTGTGTGTACCTACCTATTTTATTTTTTATACTGATGAATATCTGTTTGGCATGCTGAATTATTATTAGTAAAAGTCGTTTTTGTTAGGTATGATTGACTTGAATGGATTTTTTATGTAATAATAATATCATGGGACAGACTAGAAATTCTTGATTATGATAAGAAAAAGTTCTCTTGACGTAATCATAAAATTTTCTAGGATTATTGATAATGATGTAGCTATAGGTATTATCCGAATTATTCTGTATATGACGCGGTAGTGCATACACTAATATTTTTGTATTTTTTTTAGATTTGGATGCTTATCGACTAGATTATTTTATTATCAGTTGACTGAATTATATAAAAGAATAAAACGGGTGCGGCCACCACTATCCCTTCATGGTCAAATTCTTTGGCGAGAATTTTTTTACTGTGCTGCAACCCGCAACCCAAATTTTGACCGTATGGAAGGTAATCCTATATGCGTACAAATCCCCTGGGAAAAAAATCAAGATGCTCTTGCAAAATGGGCTAGCGTAAGTTACTTTCAAGAACTTTATAATCCTCGTTACCTTTTATCAAGCTAATATCCTGGAAATTCACGTGTGGCCTTCAGATCTTAAACAGAATAGCGCTTTTACAAATGGAAACCAAATAACTAATATCTACACACCTGACTCAGGACAAGCAGACAAGTTCATACACATGCATGTTTGGGCTGGGTGTGAATTGAACCCGCGACCTTCGGCGTGATAGGGTAAATTATGTCAGACCTGCTCACGCAGATTTTTCAATACCGCCGTTAATCACCGCAACCCTTATAGTGAAAGCTGCAACCTACCCGCCGTCCCGTATACTCCGTATTCTTAGACCAAGGCAAGCCCTCAGCGAGCCGGATGACCCCATAACATTAGCTCAGATCGAAGCTGACGAAGCCCGTAAAAGTACACGACACACTACACAAAACCGATCACGCTACCGTCCTCGACGGCGAGGACCGCCGCGACGTCCCACTCAGTCTCGTCCCGTTCAAGCGGCCCGAGCTGCCATTAGTAATCCGACCGCCCCCAATTAGTCGTAACTCGTACTAAGTCTCCGGTAACGCTCTGAGCCGAGGTTCGTACCCCACTCGGGGGTGCCCTCAGGCGTGGTTAACTAAATGTTGCCCGGCTGAGAGCCCTCTGCGCTTGCCGATTGTTCCGGTAAAGTTGGAGCAGCCATCAGAGGCTACCAACTTTAGTACTTTAAAAAAAAAAATGTCAGACCGGCGAATTTGCCAGGAACCGTCACCTGGACTAGGTGTACACATTAAACCGGTTGGCGCAAGAAAACCGGAGTCTTACAGTCCTCATCTCATGCTTTAGTCGAATTCAGACCACTGCGCACGATGGACGACGAAATTGTGGTGGTATCTTAAAAGGCTTCATCATCATCATGTCAGCCAACAACACTCCAACGCTGCCCTTTTTCAGCACCCTCGCATCTTCTGTGGTCGCATTTATTTGTAAAATTCTGTCTTATCCCGATTCTATTGTAACTGAGAGCTGTAGTGTAGATACTAGCAAGATAGTTCGTTTCGTCGGTCCGCACATACTGTCCCGTCATCTTAATTACTGTTAAAATTTTAGGGTCAAACTGGATTCCCATGGATTGACGCCATAATGATACAACTAAGAGAAGAAGGATGGATACATCACTTGGCACGGCATGCTGTCGCCTGTTTTCTTACCAGAGGTGACCTGTGGATTTCATGGGAAGAAGGGATGAAGGCGAGCTTAATTTTCTTTTATACCAATCTTATTTATTTATTTACTAGCTGGCCCGGCAGCCTTTGTCCTGCCCTGAGAATAAAAAAAACTGGGACCTACCTACCTACCCCTACCTTTTTTTATGTGGGGAAATCCTCATGGATACCCTACCGCCCCTGGGGGAGCGGCCGGGTTATATCAGACTGCTACTGACTAAAACCCCACAGTGTTCCTATCCTACTCTGTCGCTGCGGGCTGGGAATACGGGGGTGCCGAAGCATTCGTACCCAGCAGCGACGGACAGGCCTGGTAGGAGCCCTTCCCATCGTCGACGGTGAGCACCGGAGGTCTTGTCTTCAACGTCTCGCCTCGACTTTGGATGATGGGGTGCTATACCGCCTAACATGCTGGAGATTGGTATAAATCAACGAGAGGTTTGGCTGAAGCAGCTCTCTCAGGACATAAGTCGAGTGGGCCAGATGGCATACCGGCAGTGGTACTGAAGCAGTGTGCTCCTGAAGTGTGTCCTGTATTAACGCGCCTTTTCGCGCTTTCTTACTCTAAAAGGCAAATCCCGTCTTCGTGGAAGACTGCCCACTTGCACCCTGTGCCCAAGAAGAGCGACAGATCAGACCCGACGAATTATAGGCCGATCGCCATCACCTCTTTGCTCTCCAAATTGATGGAGCTAGTGATCAAAACGCAAGTTTTAAGATACCAGGAGGGTCACGATCTGTTGAGCGACACACAATTTGTCGACACAAACTAATAGCGTCCATCCAATAGTTATAACAGTATAATTTATGAATCCAGTCGTCAACTCTTGGGGACCGCTGAAAATCAGTGTTGTGACGTAGCCCGTCATAATGTATGCTGAGTCGGTCTCCTTTCTGGCAGTACTTTTTAGGGTTCCGAAATTGAAAAGAAAAAAACCGGAACCCTTATAGGATCTCGCGTGCGTGCGTCTGTCTATCCGAAAATATTGGACTGGATTGAGTTGAAACTTGGTACACATATGTAAGTCAGCGACCCAAACATGGACGCGTTACGTAAATAATAAAATAATTAAGGGCTACTTTTAGGGGGTAAATTAGAAAATAAAAAAAAAAGTTTTGCAAACTATATTGTGTCATATATCAAATGGCTCATTGTGAGGTTCTCAAATTATATATTTTTTTAGAATTTTAAGATAAATCGTTTTGAAGTTAATTAAGGAAATAGGCGAACATTGACCCATTCCCTTATCTCCGAAAATACTGGGCCCAAAATTTTTGAAAAAAATACAGATTTTAGTTCTTTACCTAAGGGCCGCCAGGCCGTTCAAATATTACGCAAGCAGATTTATTACAATTATTTACCCCCATCCCCCCTGTCAGAAAAGTAAGCTCTTACCCTCTCCTCCCATGCTTACTTGAATATTTTTCAATTATTGTTTTTTTTTATATTATAATTTTAAAAATAAGAAAATAGATTTAGGATAGAGATTTATACAGTGAGAGAGCGTTTCGTTTTCAAGCATAGACAATGTGAGGGTTGCCATTCGTATAAAAAAGTAAATAACTACCGATGACGTAATCATCATCTAGACTCCCCTAACCCCCATGTGCTTACGTAATACTTGAACGGCCCCCTATAGATTACAGGAAAACCTATAAGAAGTCTATGGTATATTTGTTTGTTAACAAGTCAGGGTCTGATGATTGGATCCCCGGAAAATAACAAAATCCTAAAAAAAAACTGTCCATAAAATATATACATAATATTTAATATGATTACCCAACCCACTTACCCTATTTTTTACAGGATATGTATTGCTCTTGCCGCTATAACAAAAAATTAAAGTCCCCACGCAATAAACTTTTCTTTTTAGTCGATCTTAATAATAGCTGTATCTCTTGAACCGTAATAGGTAGACAATTAAAATATACATGTTTATACAGGTGTTTGACGAGTTGCTTCTTGATGCCGACTGGTCTGTCAACGCGGGTATGTGGATGTGGCTTTCGTGTTCCTCCTTCTTCCAGCAGTTTTTCCACTGCTATTGTCCCGTACGCTTTGGAAGAAAAACCGATCCTAATGGTGATTTCATCAGGTAACGTATTTATTATTCATGTATATGTCGGGGCCAGATCTACAATTATTGATCACTTCATGAAGTGACTGACTATTTCACGAAATGGTTGTATTTCATGATATAGCCAGTAAAACTGAGCATATCGTTTAAACAACAACGTTTAATGATATGGTAATCCACATTTGGTCATATTTTCATTAGTGTAGGGTTTCCATCGTTTTTTGTGTGCCTTCGTAATATTCAAGTAGTTTTACGTTGTACGTAACGACATTTCATGATGTGAAATCCTTCAATTGCCGCATAATTATTAGCTTTTTTATATCAGAATAATTGTCCGAAGCCATGGTGCATCACAAAAACAAAACTATATCAGCGCCTCTAATGATGGATAATACTCGTATAACTATTTTACCGGGGGAGGGGGATGACTTAGTACGAGCACCTCTGTGGTACGAGTGACTGACTAATAGGGTCGTTTCATGACATATCAAATCAGCTACTTTTTAATAAATGTCAAAACGATAGTTTATATGGAATTTTGTATGAAACTATGACGACTGGTAATTAAATATCAGAAAAAGCATTAAATATACATTTGTTAGTGTTTGCTCATTTATTTTTGACACTGTCAACTAGCCTATTGGGGGCGGTCGGATTACTAGTGGCAGCTCGGGCTGCTTGAACGGGACGAGACTGGGTGGGTGGGACGTCGCGGCGGTCCTCGCCGTCGAGGACGGTAGAAAAGATAAACGAACAGCAATAGATTTTTATATATATGGATTGTAAATTTTTCCGAGCTGGCGATATTAGCTCAATGATGCTGACGTCTAATGGAGTGACGTATAGGGTCATTGGGGACAGCAATTTTAATAAATTGGCCTATTATGAAAATACAATCAGGTCAAATCTATAATGTTGCCAGTTTTAACGTTTGTAAAATGTATATTTTTTTTTAATTAAGTATTAATTTGTGTAAAATATACTTGTTTTAAGTTAAATTAGACAGTCATTAATGTAACGTTAGGTGTATAACGTTAGATCTTCGAACCTGATCGAACTTTCGGTGAAGGAAAACATCCTCAAGAAAGAATATCTTGGTGAAAGGGATCTTAGTAGTACCCACCTGGCTGGATACCTGCACCAAGCACCTACTGATATATGAGAGCTAGTCTTTTCTAGGATTTTAAGTGTTTACCACCTTCGGCTATACCATCATATAGATAGGTATTCTTGTGACATTGAAGTAGACACAAAAAAATAAACAATTGTTGTAATTTGCTAGGAGATACATCCCAGCCCTTAAAAATATACCCACGCGGTACATCCACGAGCCATGGATGGCGCCCGAATCCATTCAACAGTCAGCGCGCTGCGTCATCGGGCGCGACTACCCAATGCCGATGGTCGACCACAACAAAGCTTCACAGACCAATATAGAGCGCATAAAACAGGTGTATTCACTGCTCGCCAAATATAAACCACAAGGTAAAAAAGTTTTAAAGTTATTTATTTCTAGGGATCGTTTTAAGTAATGCATTGTGTTTTTATTAGTGTATACCAGCGGTTGTTAACTGTTCTGCCGTCATAAGGAAAAAAGACGTATCTAACATTTTTTTCAAAATTGAGTTAAATACATCATCGGAATCAGAAAAAAAAGACGCACCTACCTGTATTTTTATATTTTAGCTTAAACAAACGCAAACATATAAATCTTACTTTTAAATAAGACGCATCTGCTACAAGTTATAATATTTACCAAATAGAAAAGACATTACTGACGTCTAATAAGTTGAAAAGACGTATTTAAGTAGAAGCGTCTTATTTATTTACAATATATGTAAATAATCATAAAATAAAAAGACATTACTACATGGTCATAAGAGGAAAATACGGTTCTACTTAGATGTGCCTTTTCATCTTAGTATTACAAATAATAACTAGGCGCGAGTGGCAGTAGCGTCTTTTTTAATTAGTATTCCTAGTAGTGCGGGGTGAAGTGGGGATCGTGGCTAGAACAGATTGATCAGATGCGCCCAGACAGTCAAGACGTAGATACGCGCGCGGCTCTTCAAATTATTAATCATCATCATCATCATCATGTCAGCTGAAAGACGTCAACTGCTGGACAAAAGCCCCCAAGGATCTCCACGATGGCCGGTCTTACGCTGCGTCTTTCGGTTCGTGGTCGCCACTCAAGAACCCTTCTGCCCCAGCGGCCGTCGGTTCTACGAGCGATGTGCCCCACCCACTGTCACTTAAGTTTGGCAATTCTTCGGGCTATGTCGATTACTTTGGTTCGCCTGCGGATCTCATCATTTCTGATTCGATCTCGCAGGGAAACTCCGAGCATAGCCCATTTCATCCATTGCTCTTTGGGTGACCTTGAGCCTTCTGATAAGACTCAGCGTAAGCGACCACGTCTCTGCTCTGTATGACATCACTGGCAACACACACTGGTCGAAGACTTTCGACTTGAGACACTGCCACCCTCAGTCTTCAGCTTCGTCAGTTGGCTCTGCCCAACAGACAGATTTCTTGCGAACACTTTAGAGCCTTTATTTTGCTCGATGGCCTCTTTAATACAAACTGTATTAAATTGGCGTATGTCGCGTGTTAAAGACTTTGAGATCTGTCTGTTGAGCCGCCGGTATCTGGCAGCATCATCCGAGGATGTCAGAACCATTTTCCGTCTTTCTTCCATAAGCTGAAGGCTAGAATTGGAGATCTTTTTGGTTCCCTTTGTACGGCGGGCCTTGAAAAACTTAGACCCAGTCGTATGGACAGCTCCCACGAACCTGTCGTTTACGAGTCCACTTCCTCGCAGTCTGCTAGGCATTCGAATCGGTTTTGAAGTTCGAGTTGAAAGGGTTCGGGGTTTTTTTTCTGACGTTAATAATGAAAAGTCCCAATTTTTTAAAATCTATTCCCCGTCACATATTCTCTAGTTTATCATATATTTTTTCCAAATCTCTTGGGATAAAGAATACAGAGAAAAACGCATTTTAGAATTATCATTTCACGTATAGCATCGCCTTGTAGAAAATCATTTTGGTATAATTTACCTATTGATAAAAATAGTGTACCTAGATCTTACTCAAGTTTACGAAGACTGATTTACACGTAGGTACATAATAGCATCTAAAGCTGTGATAATTATTTCTAATTAGAGTTAATATAGATTTTGATAGTTATTATATACTATATTTTAAAAAGAGTTTAACATTTTATGTTGAAATAGCCAGAGGTTTGTGATTTTTTATTTTTGTTTTAACTGATTAACAAGTTGAAAGTTTCCAATTCCAATTCTGTGATAATTATTTCTAATAAGGATACATGCAAAGTCTGATACCTAGTTATTAAATTATAAGCGAGTTTAAAGTTTTATGTTGATAAAGCCAGGGAGGTTTGTGATATTTATTTTTGTTTTAACTGATTAACAAGTAAAATGTGTCTAATAATTAATTCTAAATATAATAAATACAAACATTGACATATTGTATTGTTTTTGATAAGTTGAGAGAGCTAGAGAGATGTGGTTTGTGATTGCTAATATTGTTTTATTGTTCTCATAATAAATAGTACCTGGTTGACCGAGCTTTTGCTCGTTTTTTTTTAAACGACATTTTCTAAAATTTAAACCTATCTAGATCGATTTATCTCCACCGAAACCTTCTGCATACTAAATTTCATGAAAATCGTTGGAGCCTTTTCCGAGATCAAGATTATATATATTGATTGATTGATTAGATAGTATTGCTCGTTTAAAGGTATTGTTATTATTAGATATGTCTGATTTTTATAAGGATTGTGTTTAATTTGAACAAAATGATAATTATTATATTAAAATTTCATGAAGTTTAAATATGCTTTAGAGTATTTATGCATTTCAAAATCTGGAGTAGGTACATTTAATTATGCAACATGGGTGTTTTTGCAGATAAAATTTTAGGCTCATCTGAATTAATGAGTAGGTATTACTAAATTGAATAGCAGCAAATGGTTAGAAATGTCTTTTTTAATTAAGATTAGAAAGACCTGGACCTTAATACCATTAAGAAAGAAAGACGTTTCAGAAGTTACTACGTTGAAAGGACGTATCTAGCCAGAAACGTCTTTTCATTGCAGTATTACGTATTTTTATGTAATTTTTTTACTACAAAGAAAATTAAAATGTAAATTTATTTAATACAAAACATTTATATTTTCAAAATTTGAATCAGCATTTCGATAAGCCATACTTTAATTTACACTTTTGCACTTCAAGTATTTTTATTCCTTTATTTACTTTAGCTCGGCAATTTTTTTAATTTCCGAAATACAAAATATTTTTTTTCTCCGTTTCTAACTTTATGTAGAAACGTCTTTTTACCTTATGACGGCAGTGTTGTTGGCTGACGACAAAGTATAAATATATTTGAAGCCCGCGACCCGAATTTTTAGGGTTCCGAAAGTCAAAAGAAAAAAAACGAAACTCTTATAGGATCACTCGTGCGTCTGTCTGTCTGTCTGTCCACTTTTGTGGGATAAATTAGAAAATAAAAAATGAGAGTTTTGCAAACTATATTATGTGTCATATCAAATGAAAGGGCTCGTTGTGAGGATCTGAAATATATATTTTTTTATAATTTTAAGATAAATCGTTTTGAAGTTATTTAAGAAAATAGGCGAAAATTGACCAATTACCCTCCCATTATCTCCGAAAATACTGGGCAAAAAATTTTAACAGAAATACAGATAGTTCTTTACCTAGATTACAGGAAAACCTATAAGAATCTATGGTATTTAAAGTACCATAGAAAATTCCGGAAGCCTCGGTGCGCCAGTCAGACGCGCTCTTGTCCGGTTTATTTATTTATCTACTCTCATATCGTAATGTTCTAATTATGAAATCAAAAACAGTACTTTAATGACCCACTTTATGCACACCCGTGTATAATGAAATTAAAAAATTATATTATAGTACAGTTTCTTCCCAAGATAATGCTATAAAATAACGTTTTTTTCTAATAAAGTACAAGTATTTGGACATGTCTGTCCACTTATAATGTTTTTTGACCGCCTGCGACCCAAGATTAAGAAACGCTGGTCTATACTAATCCTTATATTGGGGAGAGTAACTCTAACGCGGCAGAATAACATATGGGGAGATACTTTGCACCTAGTTGAGTACCTCCACCTTATTTCAGCTAAAGAATGGTAGGTAGATCCATTACTTACTTGCTGAAAAGTGTATAATTTACTGACATTTTGAGCGTGACGCAAGGAAGTGGGAGGGTCGCAAACTTGCAAAAAATTACCTGGAGATTCTTGAGCGCGTTTCCAAGGTGGATTTCATAAAATAAAACCGGACAAGTGCGAGTCTGACTCGCGCACTCCGTAATTTCCTATGTTACTCTAAATACCATAGACTTCTAGGTTTTCCTGTAATATACAGGTGAATTTTTTAAGCGGGCGTGGTAGACCAAATCCTAAAGTATAAGGAATAGCGAAAAATGCTGAAAGGAGTCTCGGGGCCGATTTTGATAAAAACTAAATCTGTATACTTGGATTTTCAAAAAAAATAATTGCTCTTCCGGGAATCGAACTCATTGATTTTGAAAAAAAAACACAACCTGTATTATTGCTCCATCTCATAGTGTCGCTTATAATGATGAATTTCTGGGAACTAATGTTGTATGGAAAATGAATGGAAAAATATTTTTCTTACGAAAAATAGATTATTTACGTTTATTAAACTTTACTAATCAAATGTTCGAAATGATGTCCATTGTTTTCAATACATAAGCACACTCGACGCCTCAAACATTTAGTGGGTTCTTTTATCATAAGGTTATGTATTTTAAACAATTGGTGTCATTTTGAAAAATGTATTATGGTACGAGTATGTACCTACTTCTATAAAAGTAAACAGTATTTTCTTAAAAAAATGTCTTTTCCTTTATTTTGTCATATAACATTACTTAACAGAAATTGATCATTATAAGCGACACTATGAGATGGAGCAATAATACAGGCTGTGATTTTTTTTTCAAAATCAATTTGTCTTATTCCCGGCAAGAGTTTATTTTGCCGGGAATCGAAATCGAAAAGTACCTTTACCTGTATAGGTAAAGAAACTTTTTTCTGTATTTTTTTCAAAATTTTTGGTAGCATAGTTTGGGAGACAAGTTGTCCAATTGTTTTGAGATAAGGGTTTTGAGATAATAACTTCGAAACTATTGTTTTAAAATTATAAAAAAATATATATTTGATATTCTCACAACGAGCCTTTTCATTTGATATGTCGCATAATATAGTTTGCAAAACTTTTTTTTTATTTTCTAATTTGGCCCCCATGTTTCAAATTAATTTATTTACGTTACACTATCCGTGTGTGGATTGACTTACAAATATGTTCCAAATTTCATTTTATGTGTCTCATAATATAGTTTGCAAAACTAGTATTTTGGGACAGAGAGACACGAGTGATCTTATAAGGGTTCCGATTTTTTTCTTTTGACTTCCGGCACCCTATAAATATCCCTTCGCAAAATGAAGGCCTACTATAAGGTGGCTCATTACATAGAAGACAAGATACATGGTTGTAGTAGCTTCCCTCTGCACGTGGCCAAGTTAAAACAACAACTGTAATTACATAAATTAAAAAGAAAAGATCCACAAAAAAAGAAGCCTTGCTAAGTTTCTTGCCGGAGTCTTCTCAGTTCAAGTGTATTCCGAACCGGTAGTAGAGTCTAAAAATATTTGTAACTGTGTGTACACATAAGTGCCTTATTAGGGCCTAAAGTGAATAAGTCTGAATTCGCACATGTACCATACATTTAGAAAGCAAATGTCCATGATGACATTTGCGATAGACCCTGCAATCTAGCTGGCTTAATTCGGCACTGCTATCCAGTTTAAATATCTAATTTTCAATTTTTAGGTGCACTAAATCCCAATGCAGTACAACGGCCAAATGTGATGCAATCATCACCCAGCCCAACTTCAATTATCGCTAGCATCAATCAGTCAAATTACTTATGCAGTCAGACTCCTGAACAACAGACGACACCTCAAATAATTCCATACAAGGCTAGTGAAATATTCCAAAGACCCATAAAATATGCTAATCTGCTGGATACCACTAAACAACCTCAATTTAAGCAAATTGTGATTGTTGAACGAGGTCAGAATTCTAATATAGCATCAGAAAATACAGCAGACTGTCAACCATCTCAGAAAAAATATGATAACGGCCCGTTAGATGACTCGTACAAGCCTAGTGAAGGTGGGGACTTGAGACCACAAGAAAAACAAGATAAATATGACTTTAAGAATTTGGCTATCAACAACTATGCGCAAAATTGTCCAAATACACAAAAAATGCATGAAAATTTGCAATTAACTAGTATTGAATTATACCCTCAACCGACGGCAAAGTTGAACAGTTATAGTTATGGAGCATCCAAATATTTTTTGCCAAAATTGACGGAAAATGGACATGGAACGAGAGGGAGTGACACGCCACAACCATTCATGCCTGCGTCATTATGTTATAGCAGAGAAAACAAAACTGAAACCAAAAAGGAAAAGTCTGATGAGGACACGCATTTACATGCTATGTCCAATAACATAGATGGGACATTCACAGCAGAGAATACCAAGGCATCAAATAAATGCGAAATTGAACCTCCAAATGATAACAAATAAAAAACAGTTTTGTGCTCCAACAAAACTGCGATATATTCATAAATATTTTACATTGTAAAACTTACAGTGTGAATCCTAGCCCGCCGTTAATTATTGGGTAATAAATACGTTTCATACCTCAAAAAGCTATTTACATTAAGAGTTGTAAATATTTTTGTTTCTTTTAGCTCTCCTCTGATGGTCAGATTCATTAATACTAATAAAAATTTACCTACAATTTTTTTTTAAAAAGGACAGAGGCAGAGAGGCCTCTGTTAAAAAATTCTCAAAATTAAGAATCTTTATAATTTACTTACTGCATATCAGAAAAATGACTGTTGACTACAATTATCTACCTATTCATCGAAACATGCTCTACTAAAAAATGAAGAATTATATCAAAACCAGGGTGCCAATTCTACTAATAAATTTTGATTAGATTACAATTGGATCGCAGCTGAATGACGACTTTTGCTCGTTTTCGTATTCCACTAATAAATCTGAGGGCCTACTCCGAAAATCGATATACGATAGTCCGATCATCGTTGTCAAATTATTAACCAATAGAATTGCAGCAAACCGACGAGATGTAAATTGTGAGCAATTCTATTGGTTAATAATTTGACAACAATGATCAGACTATCGTGTATCGATTTTCGGAGCCCTCTGACAACGATGAAAAAACGATGTTTCGGTTGCCAAGGTCAACAACGATGACAATCTAATCATAATAATCCAATCGTGGTTCTGTTTCGTTTATTTAGAGGAATACCGTTTTTAGTAAAATTAGAAATGGATTGGAAACGAACTTAACTGAATCGAAATTGGATGTCAACCGCTGTAATTTAGCAGAATTGGCCCCCAGATAATGTGCATTGGGGTAATTACGATATGTTTTTGGGTGAGTTTACAGTATTTACATGTTAAGACTCCAATCTGTGAAATTTTGCCCACAAAATAAAACCATTTTTGTTTAAGGGATATTATGTTGTCTAATGCTCTTTATAAAAATATTATTACGAAATATTAAAAATTTAAGAAAATAGATGCGTTTCAAAATTTTGATTTCTTTTCTACTTCCACGGGTAATTTCAAAAACTGAGGGGTAATTTTGAATGACAGTGGTTTATATGTAATACTAGCTTTCGCCCAGCGGTTACACCCGCATTAGAGTTCATGAACACCCCGTACTCAATTTAACCAACC
This sequence comes from Tethea ocularis, assembly GCA_963555595.1. Lineage (NCBI taxonomy): Eukaryota > Metazoa > Arthropoda > Insecta > Lepidoptera > Drepanidae > Tethea > Tethea ocularis. The sequence continues at coordinate 6,986,535 of OY741960.1, read as the reverse complement.
ATATAATATGTAGGTCAATTTGTCCGTTAGTATTCTCATACCTTGAGAACCACAGTACAAATTATGAAGCGCTTTTCAAAGATAGGTATCCTCTTAGGTTCAGGGGGGCTAAAACGGCCGCTCAAGCAATATTGCTATGCAGTTCATATCTCGAATTTACAGCAGATTATGGTGTAATTTGTCTAACTTGTAAATTAATTGATTAAAATGATTTGCATTTCCGCCAAAAAAATATTAAAATAACATTTGGCTCTGCTGTAAATTCGAGATATGAATTGCATAGCAATATTGCTTGTGCTTCCTTTTTAGACCCCCAGGTTCCTAGTTGAAGGTTTTAGGCTAATTAATATCCAGGGACAGGTATAGTTCTGTGACGATTGAATGCTACATAAATATATTATGCATGTGGAGTTCAGTTTTCACAACTAAATACTTGTCAAAAATTACAATCCATTATTAGTCATACATAAGTTTTTGTTACGTTAAAAAAACAGTCAAAGGTTCAGAGCCATACAGCCTTCTTATTATTTTTTTATTTTTGTAGGTATATTGAATTTTTATGTTTGATATTTTTTTTTATAAGTTTCGAATGGCATGCAATGCAGGAGATAAAAGTTTTTCTTTCTTCTTTCTTTCTAAACGTTCAAACAGTGTGTAATGAAAATTGGCAGAGAGGTAGACCCGTGAGATAAGAAGGTAGGTATTTTTATCCCAGAACTTGTGAGAAACTAAGGACAGCTTCTTAAATGATTGTCTCAATGATACAATACAGATTGATGCAAAATTGTCAAGAACTGCCAACATAAACCTATCTATAATTTATCTATACTAATAATAATCTATATATCTATCTATCTAAACTATAATGAAACTGAAGAGTTTTTGTTTGTTTGTATGAACGCGCTAATCTCTGGATCTACCAGCCGGATTTGGAAAAATCTTTTTGTAATTGAAAACCTGAAAAAAAAAATGTGAAGAATGTCCCAGGATATTTATTTATTTCACAGGCGATGCGACGCGGCGCCCGATGTAACCCGAGCAATACCGAAAAGAACCGAACTATGCACGACTTGACCGACATGAAGTCCTATACGTAATTTGTTTGATGATAATTGCTTTAACGTTGAATATTTTTAAGTTGAATTGTTGTAGATATTATATATGGATTTCATAGAAACAAATACTACTTAAGAAGGTCCTAATTATTTCAAAATTGGTTTTGAGTTTATTTTTACTAAATTTGTTTTTTTTATTTCTTGGGTGAAAACTTAATCTATCTATAGGTAGTAATAATAAAGCTGAAGAGTTTGTTTGAACGCGCTAATCTCCGGAGTTATTGGTCCGATTCGAAAAATTGTTTCACTAATGGGAAGCTACATTATCCCCGAAGGTTATAAGCTACTTATAAACCCGCGAACGAAACCGCGGGGAACAGCTAGTTATTTTATACTAAGTATTATAATTTTAGATCACATGTTTGAGATATTGAAGAAAATTTAAAGCTTTGTTACTTTATTTTGGCATGAAAGTTGAACAATACTGTGAGTGGAAGGGTAATAGAATAGTCTGATAAACTTTTTTAAAAAATCATATAAATATCTATGATTAAAATTTAGAATCATTTTGATTTCTATGTTGTTACATTTGTGTTAATTAGTCTATATTCAAAATTTTGGATCTTTTGCTCAAGTGATTGCAAAAATATTAAAGGGCAAAAATGAAATATTTCACCCTCTATAACATTGCATTGCTAAATAGTATTACAAAATGCTTTAGGATTATTATAGTTCTTGCTATGGGTAGCTTATAACCAGAAATTCGTGGTTTTCAAATCAATAGGAAAAGCGTTATACAGGTTGATGAAAAAAAATTAAAAAGGTCATAAAATTGTCTATGATTAAAAAGTTTAAAATTATTAATGTGCATATTATTACAATTATGTTACATGGTCTACACCCAAAATTTTTGATCCCTAGCTCATGTAATTGCAAAAATATTAAGGGGCCAAAATACAAATTTCCGACCTCTATAACATTTCATTGCTAAATAGTATTTCAAAATGCTTTAGGATTCTTATAGTGCCTGCTATGGGTAGCGTATTTCCAAAAAAATATGCTTCTTAGTTAAATAGTTCTAGCGTTATACAGGTTGATAAAAAAAAATTAAAAAGGTCATAAAATTGACTATAATCATTTTTTTTTAATTATTGACTTGCATGTTGTTACACTTATGTTACATGGTCTACATTTAAAATTTTGGAACCCTAGCTTAAGTAATTGCAAAAATATTAAAAGTCAACAATAAAATTTTCGACCCTTTATAACATTTCATTGCTAAATAGTATTGCAAAATGCTTTAGGATTCTTATAGTGCTTGCTAAGGGTAGCTTATTTCCAAAAAATCATGCTTCTCAGTTGTATAGTACTTCCGTTATATAAGTTGATAGAAAATAATTTAAGGTGTCATAAAATTGACAATTAAGAAAAATTTGAGAAACACTGGTTTGAATATTATTCCAATTGTATTGAATAGTTTATATTCCAAATGTAAGGTCCCTAGCTTGAGCCATTACAAAAATATTAAAGTGCAAAAATTGGATATTTCACCCTTTATAACTTTATGCCGCATGAAAAGTTTGAGAAACTTGATAGTACATTTCGAAACAAATACTGTAGAAAGCTTATATTCCAAAAATCAAGCTTCTGCTATGAATATTAACTGAGAAAAACAGGATGCTAAAAGTAAATTTTCGACATTTTTACTTTGTCTATGGGAAAAATTTTGACAAACACCAAGTTGAAATTTGTAGTATTTGTATAGCATAACGCGTATACGAAATTTCATTTGCCTATCTTCAGCCGTTGCAGAGATATAAGAGTTTGAAAAATGCATAATTTCCATCGGTAATATCTTCCTCGAAGAAAAAAAGTTTGAGAAATGCCGACAATACATTTTAGCAGTATTATTAAACTACCTACACTATAAATTTTGAGTTTCTAGCATTCAAATTCACAAAGTTATCAAGGTTTAACGGAAACAAAGAAAATCCCTTATTTTTTTAAATTTTCCTCCCATAGACAAAAGTTTGAGAAACGCTCGCACCCATATCTAATATTTATTACTGAAAGAGCTACATTAAAAATTTCAGACTTCTAGACTCTTAAGGTTCCAGAGATATTAAGATTCTTAAAATCGCACAAAGGGTCCGTTTCCGCCGCTGCGGAAAGGAATTTCGAAAAATCGCTTCTTAAATGGGGTCTACGTGACAAAATCTACGCACATGCCAAATTTCACATTAATCGGTTCAGCGGTGTGGGCAGGGGGATGTTTACCCAAAAAACCGCTACTCTTTTATATATATAGATGAACATAAAGACTATATAAATTTTTTGTTAAACTTCCCCCTTAAAATATATTGATAAAAAAGTCAAAGAACATCCTCAACTGTAGTTTTGCTAATTTTATTTTCGAAGTAACCCCACGAGTTTAGAAATGACAATCAGTGGTTCTAAACATTTGTGTGAAATTCCCAGACTACGAGTAGCTCGTATCAGATAAGGCAAAAGTCTTTTTATTGATTTTTTTTATTAACAAAACCTTTTTTGCATCGGCCATCTGACAGCGGAGGTCACTGATAGCTTAACTAGTTAACTTTGTTTTTCCACATGTAATTTTCAAAATAAGTTCCCAGAAACATGCCGTCACACGGTTGTCCACTATAAAGGGAAATCTATTAAAGCTGTATTAAATGGTGGCGACGCCCAACAGGATAAAAAGTTGAAAGAAACTTAACATCCTATTGAATCAGTCTGCCAGTTTTGGTATGGCAAAATTTTTATCATTTATGCAAATTTTAAGTGGCTATATAGGTAAAGGCAAGTTTCCTCTGGCAGGTGGCTAAGCCCATGAAACTGATTCCATCGTTTAATACATGATTCTGGAGCCGTCGATGGGAATTGTTGTGACATTTCTTATCATCATGTCAGCCGAAAGACGTCCACTGCTGGACAAAAGCCTCTCCCAAGGATCTCCACGATGGCCGGTCTTGCTCTACCCGCATCCAGCGGTTTCCCGCGACCCTCACAAGATCGTCGGTCCATCTTGTGGGGGGCCTGCCCACGCTGCGTCTTCCGGTTCGTGGTCGCCACTCGAGAACCCTTCTGCCCCAGCGGCCGTCGGTTCTACGAGCGATGTGCCCCGCCCACTGCCACTTCAGTTTGGCAATTGTTCGGGCTATGTCGGTTATTTTGGTTCGCCTGCGGATCTTATCATTTCTGATTCGATCTCGCAGGGAAACTCCGAGCATAGCCCTCTTCATCGCCCTTTGGGTGACCCTGAGCCTTCTTATGAGGCCCATCGTAAGCGACCACGTCTCTGCTCCGTAAGTCATCACTGGCAACACACACTGGTCGAAGACTTTCGACTTAAGACACTGCGGTATTTGGGACGAGAAGATATTACGTAGCTTCCCGAACGCTGCCCAGCCGAGTTGGATTCGACGATTGACCTCTTTCTCGAAGTTGGACCTACCTAGTTGGATGGTCTGTCCTAGGTAAATGTAGTCATCTACAACTTCGAGTGCAGAGCCTCCAACATTTACTTGAGTGGGCGCAACATGGACGTTCATTTTTTAACCCACTTGTTGAGAGACTCTACCGAGGTCATCGAGCATTGTACCGAGGTCTTCTAAGGTTTCAGCCATGACTATTATATCATCGGCAAATCGAAGGTGGGTGATGTACTCGCCATTGACATTGATGCCAAATCCGTTCCAGTCCAGAAGCTTGAAGACATCTTCCAATACAGTTTCGGAGATATCACGTCTCCCTGTCTCACACCTCGCTGCAGTTGGATAGGTTTCGAGTTCTGGTCCTGGAGTCGGACCGACATGGTGGCGTTCTCGTACAAGCACTTTAACATCTCGATATACCGATAGTCGATTTGGCACCTTTGAAGAGACCTCAGCACGGCCCAGGTTTCTATCGAATTGAAGGCTTTCTCATAGTCCACAAACGCTAAGCATAATGGCTGGTTATACTCCTCGGTCTTCTGTATAACTTGCCGCATCGTGTGTATGTGGTCTATGGTGATAAAGCCTTTTCGGAACCCGGCTTGTTCGGGAGGCTGGAAGTCGTCAAACCTGCGTGCGAGACGGTTCGTGATACCCTAACCTAACTTGGCCCCATAGAACTTTTTGATCCTTGTCGAAGACAGGATTGATTAAGCTAATGAAAATTATTTTCAAATATCGCCGATTTCTCGCGAGACTGTACATTTTTTTCAAAATCTGTAAATGCCGATAGTAATAACATAAAAAATAAGATATGGTCTCCTAAGGCCATATTCGCGTGGCTTAAATAAGAGATGGTCTCCTAAGGCCATATTCGCGTGGCTTCAAACCTTAAGGTAGCTGCCCTTACTGACCCATCTCAAATTTCCATCCTGTATATATATAAGAATTGCTCGTTTTAAGGTAAAACTGCCGTGCCGTCCGCCAAAAATGTGCGCCGGACATAACTCACCATACCACGTTGTAGTTATAGATATATGTATAAGGTTTACGTTGACGTGCTGCCGTGTGTACACTGTGTGTGCAGGTGTGCACTCTCTTCAATAAACATAACAACAAAAAGTCTTTAATATTTTTTATTACATAGTAAAAACCTTAATTAGCCGAAAAATTTCATTTAGTTTCCAGTGAAGCCACAGTTTCCATGTGTAATTGAAGCGCCTTCTTTGCTTTCCTAGACTTAGCAGTGGCTTTCTTCATTGGTTCTGGTTTCTTTTGCCTACTTAATTCATTTTTTATAGTTGCTAATATTGGCACCTAGATGAAAACGTTAAAAATATTTGTTAAAAATATCTAAAAATCGTAAACTCCCTCACAAACAACAGATTTATTTAGCTACTGACCGATTGTTTATTTGTAATGTTTACGGGTGCCTAAATAAAAGGAAGAATAAGGAATCGAACTTAACATTTTTTATCTTAATTTCGGGGTCGCTAATTAATTTACTTAAGGCTTTAACATAGGCTAAATGTGAGTTTTATGCGATTTAAGAATAACGCCTGTGTCCTCAGCTAAGTATTGTACGCAAATTCAAATAGAAAATCATAAAGTTCATTTTTTCACTGAGTGCACTAATATTTATTTTTTTACATTATTGCCTATTTCACACAAAAAAAAACAATATTCATAAAGGACTGAAATTCATAAAAATGAAAATCAAAACTACTTCAACTGTTGCATGATTTCATTGAAATTTTATATCTAAGGTAAAATATTATAAAATTGCCGAGTGCAAGGAGATATCAAATGTATTAAATTCACTTTATTTCAATAAATAACGGCCTTTTACACATATTTGCCTACGAATAAATTAATAATACATTTCATACAGTTTGCAAAACGTTGCTCAGATATATTATGAAGGCGTTTGAAGTGCTCATTACGCATGTGCAATATTATGTCAAATTAAGATAAGTCACTGATGTCATGTCATAATATTTAAGGGTGATCGTTATATTATTATGTAGCAGAATATAAAATTTAATATATATAATAGCTACATAGCGTATTATTTATAAAATGAGAAGCTAGCTATAGATAAATATATTTTTTTTCCATTTCAATTTTAATAAGCTCCACCTATTTACAGGCTCTGGAAATTTTTCAACTCCAAATTCAACAGCAACTAGCGCCCAACTATTCATTGAGTGATTATCAATAATGTTTTAAAAAATATGCTATAGATGGCGTGACTAGGGCATGCTATCCGGATATTCGGATATCCGGATATCCGTCGATTTTAATATTCGGATATTATTCGATTTACTATCCGGATAAAACGAATAGTTACTTTATTAATGTAGCATACTCATTTTTAATTGGATTACCCCATCTATTTATTGACTTATTTATTATTATTTTTTCCTTGAAGACCATTTGAATATTAATCACTTACTTACCTTTGGTAGGAGGAAAAAACAAAAAGTTTTAACAAAAAATAGAACCTACTTCAAAACACTAAAAAGCATAAAATAACCATTGTAGGAACTAATCAACCTGACCTTGTATAGAAGTCAGTCAGAAAAAGAATATTTACTTATCTGTATTACCATAAAATATACAATAAAGTAGCCTACATTTGTAAGGTACTTACCTACTACTTGCAGAATCTTTCGGTACAATAACTATTAAGGTAGAGGCGTCGGTTGTAAAAAATCATCAACATATTCCTCCAAAGTATATTACTGACATATACGACTATTTCATGAAAATGTTACTAATATACCTTGGAGGAATATGTTGATGATTTCTTTTGTTATTAATCAGTAAATATACTACCATTCTTCTCGCAAACAACATGTTGATAACTTACGACCTATAACTGAGCTGGAATTTGCAAAGGTGCCAAATCGACTACCGGTATATTGAGGTGTTAAAGTGTTTGTATGAGAACGCCACCATTTTGGTCCGTCTCCAGGACCAGAACTCGAAACCTATCCAATTGCAGCGACGCGTGAGACAGGGAGACGTGATATATCCGAAACTGTTCACCGCTGCACGTCTTCAAACGTGCCGTGCCAAATCCGTTCCAGTCCAGAAGGACTGGAACGGATTTGGCATCAATGTCAATGGCGAGTACATCACTCGCCTTCGATTTGCCGATCATATAGTAGTCATGGCTGAGACCTTGGAAGACCTCAGTACAATGCTCGATGACCTCAGCAGAGTCTCTCAACAAGTGAGTCTAAAAATGAACATGGATAAGACGAAAATCATGTCGAACGTCCATGTTGCACCCACTCAAGTAAAGGTTGGGAATTCTGCACTCGAAGTTGTAGAGTACTATATTTATCTAGGACAGACCATCCAACTAGCTAGGTCCAACTTCGAGAAAGAGGTCAATCGTCGAATCCAACTCGGCTGGGCAGTGTTCGAGAAGCTACGTAATATCTTCTAGTCTCAAATACCGCAGTGTCTCAAGTCGAAAGTCTTCGACCAGTGTGTGTCGCCAGTGATAACTTACGGAGCAGAGACGTGGTCGCTTACGATGGGTCTCATCAGAAGGCTCAAGGTCACCCAAAGAGCAATGGAGAGGGCTATGCTCGGAGTTTCCCTGCGAGATCGAATCAAAAATGATGAGATCCGCAGGCGAACCAAAGTAACCGACATAGACTTACTTACTGATTAATAACAAAAGAAATCATCAACATATTCCTCCAAGGTATATTAGTAACATTTTCATGAAATAGTCGTATATGTCAGTAATATACTTTGGAGGAATATGTTGATGATTTTTTACAACCGACGCCTCTACCTTAATAGTTATTGTACCGAAAGATTCTGCAAGTAGTAGGTAAGTACCTTACAAATGTAGGCTACTTTATTGTATATTTTATGGTAATACAGATAAGTAAATATTCTTTTTCTGACTGACTTCTATACAAGGTCAGGTTGATTAGTTCCTACAATGGTTATTTTATGCTTTTTAGTGTTTTGAAGTAGGTTCTATTTTTTGTTAAAACTTTTTGTTTTTTCCTCCTACCAAAGGTAAGTAAGTGATTAATATTCAAATGGTCTTCAAGGAAAAAATAATAATAAATAAGTCAATAAATAGATGGGGTAACGCAAGACTGGCCATCGTGGAGATCGTTGGGGGAGGCCTTTGTCTAGGGGTGGACGTCTTTCTGCTGACATGATGATTATGACAATGAAGTCAATAAATTCATTTTTTATGAAAAAAGTTCTTTGGGGCACTTTGATTCGGTTAGGTGGTGGTTGTCCTAAATAAATAAATAAATGATACGTATCAACCTGCCCCTTCTGTTTTATAATGTGCCCCATCACACATAATATAATATTAAAAATAATATGATATTAACGTTCATCTTCTAGAGCCTTAGCAGGGCCTAAAATGAATAATTTTATTATTTTAGAGTTTGATAATGTTTTTTAAATTTATTTTTTAGACAATGGTCCGCACCTATAAACATAGAGACTGATAGAAAAAAATATAAATTATATACTACGAAAAATTGGTGCATCCAGCAATGAATTAAATATATTCTTAATTGTTTTCTCGTTGATAGAGGTGAGAAGTTGTATTTATCTCACACCTTTCAATCACTCACTTTGCTCAGTAGCCTATAAAGAAGAAACTTCTTTACTAGTTCGTGATTTAAAATCAGCACTCTCGTAGCAGGAAATTATGTTGCCCATTTGTTGAAAAAATAACTATTTTAACGTTTAATTTTTTTTGAAGAAACTTGAGACATTGGTAGTGATGTTAGATATGCTTAATAAAGTTGATTTTGTGATCTCATTCAATATTGTTTTTATTTTATTTTAACTAGGTAATAAAACAGTTTAGATCGCAGTATAACTTGCAGTTCTCATGGATTTTAACTTGGCATCAAACTATATTAAAGTATCACATCTAGGTGGGGCAGAATGAAGCAAAACTATATTTTTACTAAAATCAATATACCTATATACCTGATAATTTTTAGCGGGTATTTTATACCAAAAAATGTAACTGACTTATTAACTAATGCACACATCAAAATAAATACAAATATTATGCTTTTCGTTTTGTTTCTAATTCAATGCTTTTAGTCCACTAAAAAAAGAGTTTGAATTTTTGAGCATCAATTTGCTGTAGTATGTAATTTACTGCAGTATATAGTGGCAGTATACTTACATTTTCAGGAATATGTAGATATCTTATATTACGACCTTGTATAAATAGATTGTCAAATTGAAATTCATTGCCTTGTGGATCATAGTACACTGCATTATTAAATGATATATTCATAAATCTGAAATTAATGTATTTTCATACACACATACAAAATTATTTTAGATATTCAGTAATTATATTAAACTTACCCATCAACAGAATCAATTTTGCCACATATACTGGAATCATTACGCAAATCTAATGTTATACTTCTACCTTGCAAAGTTTTCACTAAGCACAGTAAAGTATTGTGGTAGAAAAATTTTTCTTTAGATGTTCCAATAAACATGTTCATACTGTCAGTTTCTGAAAATAAGCTAAATAAAGGATAAGAAAATAGCAATACTGAGAGCAGTATGATGCAAGAGCTTATTTATTTATGGTGCTTAATGTATCAGATACCCATGGTATCTGAGCCTAAAGTTACATAGCTATATAGGTAATAATTACTATTCGTATCTGAAATAATAATTTAAAGGAGACAATCACTTCATTATAATTAATCTGGACTCTGGTTTTGATTTTAATTCTAACTCTGCTTTAGTCAAGATCCATTCCTCATTTGATCTTTCAGCCCAAAAATAGTAAAAGCCTTTGTCTTTGGGGCCGGTTACAGGAACACAAAATCTAGCCGATGCACCATCAGAAAAATTATTAACAGAATCACTCAATTTAAATCGCCTGTCCTTGATGGGTTCTCCTAGGTAAAGAACAGCGCCTGGATGCGTTCTCAACTTTTTCAAAGCATTTTGATAATAATCATAACCTCTGCATCTATCCACCAATTTGTGTTGTAAATACATTCCTGTAGAGCTGACTATGAGAGCACCCCAAGCGGCAATTTGCACAAGAGTTCGATTTGATATCGTCATAATTATGAAAATATGATTGGTATTAAATAATTACCTAAGTGATGGGTTCTATGTTTTAAAATTTAATGAAGGACAAGGTAATTGTTTTTAAAATGAAGACTTGATTCTCACGTCCAATTCCAATTTCTTGTTTATGGCTCCATCGAGTGATCCATGACTTTGCCAATGTCATGGTTACTTGGTTAGAAAAAACAGTGAAAAACAACAAGAGTAAATATCGCAAACTAACTGAGCATACTATATAGTGATAGATAAGACAGATATACAAAAAAATAATGTTAGAAATAGATACATAAATATTAACAGCAGTTTTAATTATAAACGTATATTATTACATATAAGAAATTTCGTTAATACATAAATAAATGGGGAAAACACAGTAGTTAATAGAAAATTTATGTTAACAGGGCGAGGAAAGTCACAGGGAAGAATATCATAAAGAGGAATGGATATATTTGGACAGTTAAAAAATATATGTTCCAGGGTTCCATCTTCAAGTCCACACTCACACAGAGAATGATCTTTAACTCTGATTTTAGCAAGGAACACAGGGGAGCATATATGGCCTAAGCGAAGGCGAATGATCCTGGAAGTAACAATCTTAGAATATCTTCAACATTTGAAAAACCATGGTTTGATAGATGTGAAAGACCCGGATTAATATACGCAACTTAGTTTAGTACACAATATATTCAGAAAATTAATAGAGTTCTTTTTAGACAGTACTGTTATTTAGTAACTACGACAACGAGTACGTCACATTCCCCGGCGGGAAAAACCGGGAGGCTACTAGTTAGAATCTAATACATAATCAAAAAGGTGCTGTGGCAACCTCTTGGCTCGACTGGGTCGCACGTCTTTAGTGTCACTATGTCCTGTCGTCTGAGTCACACGTTCCCTATCGTTTGAGTCAAGTCTGTCACGGTCATGTAGCTCCAAATGAAATAGTCGTTGTACCGGTCTAACTTTGGAGCCTCCTAAAGTGCGTATTTTCGCCACCCTGGTTCAGTTTCTACTAAGACAACATCCCCAATTTGGAGTGGTACGTGTCTGATGTCGTCGCGTCTTTGAATCAATGAGCTCACGTATTCGTCTAAAGCGTCTTCGTAGATCTTCACGTAAGCTCTGACAATATTGGTATCTCATATTAATTGCTCCCTCGTCGACTGCATCGAGATCGTCTGTTTGGCTGAATGAACATTGACGGAGCCAATGGTCGCAACTCCTTTTCATTTCCCACGTAAGTTAGGGCCCTACTGTTGATTACCGCTTCGCAGTCGCAGAGCACCGTTTGCAATTCAACCAAAGTGAGTGAGGCCCTTCCTAAAATCCTGCGAAGGATTTGTTTCAGAAATCCAATAAGTCTTTCATAGAACCCTCCCCACTAAGGAGCTGCCGGAGGTAAGAAGTTCCATTTTATCCTTGCGATTGAAGAAAAACGTTGGATTTCGTCCCAGTCGAGGGATCCAAATGAATTATCTAATCCTCTGAAATTAGTAGCATTATCGCTAAATAATAATTCAACTCGTCCTCGTCGTGCGATAAAACGTCTTACCGCCATTAAAAATTCGCCTGTTGACAGAGACTCTACTACTTCTAAGTGTACTGCACGATAGGTGGCGCAAGTGAATAAGACAATCCATGCTTTAGCTCCAGAGCGTAATACTAAAGGACCAGTCAAATCTACGCCTGAAAACTGAAAGGCAGCGCTAGCCTCCATACGTTCCTTTGGTAAAACACCAGTTGGCACTTGACAGCGCTTCGCCTTAAACCGCTTGCATCGCATACATCTATGAGTGATGTTACGAACTAGTTTTCTAACTCCTACTATCCAAAAGGTTTGGCGTAAGCTGTTGAGCACGGTTTGCACTCCAGCGTGCTTTAGCTCGATGTGTCGCTGTTCCACAAGACGCCTGACTATTGTCTCAGCTCCAGGAAGTATTATAGGGAATTTAAAATTATAATCTTCGCTCCCTAGGGCCAATTTTGTGTTAAGGCGAATAATGTTGTTATCGTCGACAAATGTTTGCAAATGTTTATCATTGGTTATACAATCTTTGTGTTTGTTTTGAACCAACTTTATAATTATGTTTTCCGCATATTCGAACTCGTCGTGCGTAAGTTCACTAGTGACTGGCTTTTTTTTCATTCGCATTATCCAGCAAATCACCGTACAATTTTATTATAATTTGAGAAGTAATTCAATCGATCTAGGAATAATTCATCTTCAATTAGCAAATTAAGTGCAGTTGGTTTCTTTCGTTCGTTTTCTACATCTTTGGAGTTGGGTATGAAGTTTGTAGTCGGCCAATTTTATTCGTCTAGTCGCAACCAGTACGGGCCATCCCACCATTGACTCTCGAGGAGACCTTTCGGGTTTACGCCTCTTGAAGGTAAATCAGCGGGATTAAGATGACCAGGGACGTGTCTCCAGGAAGAAGTAGCGCTTAAACTCTTAATTTCTTTCACCCGATTTGATACAAATACGCTCCATGGACCATCACATTTTATCCAGGTCAATACAACGCTTGAGTCTATCCAATAATACACAGCACAGTTTGGTATAGCTAACGATTTGATAGCCGTAACAGACAGTCTACTAGCAAGCGTAGCCGCAATCAACTCTAGTCTTGGAATTGTAATCTTCTGAACTGGAGTAACTCTCGATTTAGCTAGGACAAGACGTACGTCAACATATTCTCCTAATTTTGATCGCAGGAATATACACGCCGAATAAGCATCCTTACTTGCGTCGCTGAACACGTGTAAAGAAGTTTCACATTCTTCAATAGAAACAGAAGTGAGCCGCCGAGGAATCACACAATCATTGATAATGTAAGCTTGCTGTAACCACCTTTTAAATTCTTTCGCAAACTCCTCGGGTAGCTCTTCATCCCAGGTAAGTTTCCTGTGCCACAACTTTTGCATTATCATCTTAGGAATTATGGTGCTATAGATAAGAGTGTCCTCTTTGACAGTTTTCCATCAATATTTATGAGGTTTACGTTACATCGCATGGTATCTGTTTTGACTTTGAATCCAAATACTTGTACTTTAATAGAAAAAAGTTATCTTATATCTAAATTTTATTGATTACAATATTTCATGAAGATGGAAAAAAAACCATCTAAACTAGGTCCGAAAAATTTACTGACTTCATCTTGCATAGTATTGACCATCTCGGTTTGATAACGTATTTGACAATCTTTGAATTAAGTAATAATTTTGCTACTACGTACAAGTGAAAAGTGATCCCTGGACATTTTATTCTAGTATGGCTCCTGCACCACTTCACTACATATCCTGGCATGATGATTCACATCTGTAGTTTAGATAAAAATGTCTCGAAGATTTGATGTATGCTAGCTTCTAGGCTAGCTTGCTAGAAAAATGACAGACTGATGTCGCACTGTACATTACTTTAATGCCCAGGCTACTTGTACATGACTTTTGTTGAGTCATTTTTTTAATGCAGTTATATTCCTGACTTATTATTTATTCGTAGTGAATTAGTCGTACGTATATGTCAGTAATATACCTTGGAGGAATATGGATATGATAAAATTTGAATTTCGCGCTCCAACCTTAGGTTTCACCTGAAGGTACTAATGGGTGGTAAGTTATCAACATGTTATTTGCGAGAAGAATGGTAGTATATTTACTGATTTATAACAAAAGATATCATCAACATAATCCTCCAAGGTATATTAGTAACATTTTCATGAAATAGTCGTATATGTCAGTAATATACCTTGGAGGAATATGTTGATGATTTCTTTTATTATTAATCAGTATAGTTACTACCATTCTTCTCGCAAATAAGATGTTGATAACATACGACCTATAACTGAGTTGCAATTTGCAAAAAACGTGGTAAAATTTGAATTTCGCGCTCCAACCAAAAGGTTCACCAAGGTGAATCGGACGAAAAGTCCGCGAAATTCAAATTTTATTAGGTTTTTTTCAATTCATTCATGCTAATTTATTAGTGTATGTATACATTATGCTTTTTAACTATTTAAATCCATACATTGTCCATCCATACATAAGAAATCATATCATCATCGGAATCTCTTTGATCGGCGGGGATGTCGATTGTTATTCGAATAAATTGAACAATCGAATATTTCGATTGTTTTTAGTAACAATCGCACATCACTACTGCAGTCTTTTTATATTTGATCCTCTTGTCGATGTACGTAATTTTAATTTCTAAAATCGTATCTTGATTAATCGCAATAATTTGATTGATTTTGTTTTTCGAAAATAATTAAATAGCGATAGTAATAGATAAATTAATGGTCCTACATTTATATTTTCTCGCTCGTTAACCCATAACGAACGTAATTTTTCAGTGACGAGACACAATCATGGGTCGTGTGATTCGTGCTCAACGTAAAGGTGCCGGTTCCGTATTCGTATCACACACGAAAAAAAGGAAAGGAGCCCCAAAACTTCGTTCTTTGGATTACGCTGAACGCCATGGGTACATCAAAGGCGTCGTCAAGGTACATTAAACTGGTCTAAAAGTTATGAACGATTTTCGAGACTTGTAATTGTGTAGGTACTAAAAGGAGCATGGAATTTAGTAGGTAGGTTATAATTTTTTTTAATTTCTTAATACTACCTATTTTACATGCTTTTATCAGGATTTAGGACTGTACAGGTTAAAAAATAATTTCTTTGTATTTAGTACGTGAAAGATGTAAATTCATATTGGTAGAATTAAAATACCCTTGGAAATCTGAGATAAAAGTTAATTACAGTTATTGATAGTTTCAGATAGAAAAACAAACTGTTATAATGTACCGGGACATGAGGTTACTGAAGAAAAAATAAAAACCAATACTCTAATACTCCTCCATAATCTCAAGTCTCACACAGCTGTCATTCATACAACCCCATCCCTTTCATATACCACTCAAACTTACTTCTGGGAAGGGGTTTAGTAAGAACATCTGCAATCATTCTCTCAGTTTGACAATATTCTAACTTAATGACTTCTGCCTTAACAGCATCCTGCACAAAATGATATCGGACATCCATATGTTTTGTGTGTTGATGGTGCACTGGGTTGTAGGCAATAGCTATAGCTGACTGACTATCTGATAAAATATTCTCTCTATTATTATTATTCTATTATGGTCTCTATTTTCTTATCAGTCAACTCAGAAATGAAATGTCTTAAAAATACTGCTTTTTAGCAGCCTCTGATAATGAGACTTACTCCGCCTTAGCAGTGCTCAATGCCACTGTTCGCTGCTTGGTGCTCTGCCACGAAACAGCTCCTCCTTGAATAAGGAACACCGTACCTGAATATGACCATCAATAGCTATCTCCTGCATAATCAGCATCTGTGTATCCTCCAATCAATGTTAGACGTTTCTCTCGATTATATCTTATGCCCACACTCTTGGTACCTTTTAGGTAATAAAGTACCTTTTTAGCTGCAATCCAATGTTTCTCTTCGTAACACTCATTGGCTTAAATAATTCACAACATGAGCAATAACACGAGGCCAATTCTCGCGTGGGTAATTTTTCATAGACATTCTAATCATGAATGTCTTTGAAAAATCTCACGAAAATGTCTATTGAATCAAAAATCTGCATTCTCAGTTACAACTGAATAGGCTGACTGACCGAATAAAATATTAATTCAATAGAAAAAAAAAATTTCAAAGTTTTTTGTAATTGCTCTATCTCATGAACCATAATAGGTAGATAATTTGAATTTTCACAGAATGTGTATATCTGTGGCCGCTATAAAACAACAAATAAAGAAAATAAAACAATGTTAAAAATCTAAGGTAGTCCCCATACATCAAACTTTTCGTTTTGGTCTATTGTAATAATATCTGTATCTTTTGAGTTTTGATAGGTAGGCAGTTTATATTTCTACAAAGTAACTATTACTATAGTCCCTATAACAACAAATAATAAAAATAAAGTTAGTAAATTGAAGTTATACCTTTTACCACTATACAATAATAATTAATTTTATTCAATAGATAGTGTTTCAAGAGGAAGATATATATGTATAGTTTAGTATTGTTTTATGTTAATTTATTGCATTATGATGACAATTGTTCAAAATGTCGGAAGAAACCAACCGACTGAGAGCTTTCATCAAAAATGGTGTTTTATTCTTTTGAAATTTAACAAAATAATGTAGGTAAGTATGATGAGATACATAGTATTGTACCTTGTACGATGGTACGGAACCCTTCGTGTGCGAGTCCGACTCGTACTTGGCCGATTTTATTTTTTTCTAAACTATTGTGATTTGATTAGTCGGATTTGGCTCTATTGCAAGCATTTCAAGAAAATTCGGTCATGGTGAACTTTGGGGTCTGACCATCTAGTCTGGGACCAACCACAAACTACACATGACCACGTAAAGTTTTGATAAAAGTTTTGGGCCAGCAGATTTCGTGAATGATAATAATACAGCTCATGGATGTAGCTACTACAGTAAATTATGTATTTAAAAATATCTACATTGTTTTCAGGACATCATCCATGACCCTGGTCGTGGTGCACCACTAGCAGTTGTTCATTTCCGTGACCCTTACAAGTTCAAGACACGTAAAGAGCTATTCATTGCTCCAGAGGGTCTATACACTGGCCAGTTTGTTTACTGTGGCAAGAAAGCTACCCTTGAAGTTGGTATGTTAATTATTATACCATCTTAACGAAAACTGATAGGGAGTCCAGCATAGCTATTTTAAAACACTCATTCGATATCGAAAACGGATTCGAAAACCGAGACGAATTCCCGCAATAGGGAATATGCATGATATTGTTTTCGCAAAAATATGACAAATAAACCCGGACAAGGGCGAGTCTTGACTCACGCATCGAGGGTTCCGGAATTTCCTATGGTACTTGAAATACCATAGACCTATAGGTTTTCCTGTAATCTATAGGTAAAGAACTATCATTGTATTTTTTTCAAAATGTTTGGACCACTATTTTCGGAGATAAGGGGGGGGGTCGATGTTCGCCTATTTTCTTAAATAAATTAAAAACGATTTATCTTAAAATTATAAAAAAAATATATTTGAATTGAAATCCTCATAATGAACCCTTTCATTTGATATGACACAATATAGTTTGCAAAACTTAAATTTTTATTTTCTAATTTACCCCCCAAAAGTAGCCCCCATGTTTGAAATACATTTATTTACGTAACCCAAACATGGAGGTGTTACGCTCCATGTTTGGGTCACCGACAGTCCAGTATTTTCGGACAGACAGACAGATGCATGAGTGATCCTATAAGAGTTCCGTTTTTTTCTTTTGAATTTCGGAACCCTAAAAATGAAATTAAAATCGGCCAAGAAATACGGAGGATAAATTCTTTTTTTCGATTCCGATGGCTCTCGTAATCATTTTATAATTTTGGTATTGTCTATTCTTAGGTGAACAACAACTAAACTGCGATTGTAACTACTTCTAATAATAATTAATCATTTGAAATTAGTCATCGGAATAAAAAAAGATAGACAATGCCAAAAATAAAAGATGATTACGAGAGCCATCGTTATCGGAATCGGATTACGAGATGGATAGACAATCGCCCAGCCGTGCATGCCCTGTGACGTCAAAGGGCACTATGCTAAATTCTGTTTTCCTCACGAAGTAGATAGAGAATGGATGGAATGGAATGGCGGTGGATGGTCTTAGAGATTATGCCTTGCGGCCGCAAGGCATAATCTCTATCTCTCTCTTACCTCTCTTATTTCCAGAAAAAAAACATAATAAATTATCTCAAAACATCAAATTTACCGTTGCAGTTTCGTAATTTACATTATTTCGAATTAATTTATTATAAATCTTTTTGTATAAAATAAAACTGAAAAGTATGAAACCCATTTTCACCATCTCAGTTTCTTTTACAACCTAACACCATAACAATAATCTACGTTTAAATATTAATAAAATTCGTCCGCCATTTTTCATTTTCATTTCATAATTAGTATGGAGCGGAATGTCACCTTATTTATTTGAATTATTTCGAATGCTTGTATCAAACATTTTCAGTAACTTTTTAGAAACAAAGGTGAGAGCACGTCAGGTTGAAGCTCGACGATGGATTTTAATAGTAAAAGAAACTTTTTATATCATTATCAACTACTAGCTGTTCTCCGCGGTTTCACTCGCGTTCCCGAGTTAAAAAGTAGCTTATAACCTTCGGGGATAATGTAGTTTCCTATTAGTGAAATAATTTTTCAAATC
Organism: Tethea ocularis; assembly: GCA_963555595.1. Classification (NCBI taxonomy): domain Eukaryota; kingdom Metazoa; phylum Arthropoda; class Insecta; order Lepidoptera; family Drepanidae; genus Tethea; species Tethea ocularis. Next base: position 6,967,677 of record OY741960.1, on the reverse strand, counting down.
ATAACTGTAACTCCGGAGATTAGCGCGTTCAAACAAACAAACAAACTCTTATTATTAGCAATACTATATTTATTATTAAAACTATAAAATATATACATGGTGAAATTTTAAGTGGGCGTGGTAGGCCAAATCCTAAAGTATAGGGAATAGCGAAAAATGCTGAAAGGAGTCTAGGGGCCGATTATGATAAAAACTAAAACTGTGTACTTGGATTTTGAAAAAAAATATTTGTCTTGCCGTGAATCAAACTCAATGATTTTGAAAAAAAAAACAGCCTGTATTATTGCTCCATCTCATAGTGTCGCTTATAATGATAAATTTCTGCGAAGTAATGTTATATGACAAAATAAAGAAAAGGTAATTTTTTTAAGAAAATACTGTTTACTTTTAAAGAAGTAGGTACATACTCGTACCATAATACATTTTTCAAAATGACACCAATTGTTTAAAATACATAACCTTATGAAGAACGCACTAAATGTTTGAGGTGTCGAGTCTGCTTATGTATTGATAACAATGGATATCATTTCGAACATTTGATTAGTAAATTTTAATAAACGTAACAAAAATAATATAGTTTTCGTGAGAAAAATATTTTTCCATTAATTTTCCATATAACATTACTTCCCCGAAATTGATCATTATAAGCGACACTATGAGATGGAGCAATAATACAGGCTGTGTTTTTTTCAAAATCAATGAGTTTGATTTCCAGAAAGGCAAATATTTTTTTTTAAATCCAAGTATCCAGTCTTAATTTTTACCAAAATCGGCCCCGAGACTCCTTTCAGCATTTTTCGCTATTACTTATACTTTAGGATTTGGTCTACCACACCCACTTAAAAAATTCACCCTGTATAATAAACCTTTTAAAATTTTAATGATTGCACATGTGCAGTGCATGAAGTATGTCTTTAAAATACTGTTTTAGTAAACCTTTAAACTGATCACTTTCATTTATAGGCAATGTTATGCCCGTGGGTGCTATGCCTGAGGGAACCATTGTGTGTAATTTGGAGGAAAAAATGGGAGACAGAGGACGGCTAGCTCGTGCTTCTGGTAATTTTGCTACAGTAATTGGCCACAACCCTGATGCCAAACGTACTAGGGTCAAGCTTCCATCTGGTGCCAAGAAAGTATTACCTTCCAGTAACAGAGGCATGGTTGGTAAGTAATATTTATTTAATATGAATGAAATTAAGTTTTTATAAATTAATTTATTATTTCTGAACATGATGACTTTACACTTACCTACTCTGATTAATTAAATTATGATTACACAGAGGCTCTTTCTGAGGCAGTATTATTAATTAAATTAATTTGATTTTTAAGCTCCCATAATTAACAAAAAAAATATTTTATCTCAGGTATCGTTGCTGGTGGTGGTCGTATTGATAAGCCAATCTTAAAAGCCGGTCGCGCTTATCACAAGTACAAGGTGAAGCGTAACTGCTGGCCATATGTTCGTGGTGTTACCATGAACCCAGTAGAGCATCCTCATGGAGGTGGTAACCATCAACACATAGGTGAGTATAAGGGTCAAGTTAATATTGGTGTAATATGAAATCATAATATACAAAAGAGAGTACGGTCAGTTTCTTGCTACATTATTCAAACCTGGGGTGCTATTCTGTAAGGCGATATCACAAGCCCGACGACTAATTCAACGCTGTCATTATACTCTGTCTCTATCATTTACTAAGTTATTACGTGAGAAATCAGTTGTACGCGGCTTAATTTTTGGCCTTATCTGAAAACCAGTGCTGCAGTAGAGATAAATTACGATAACATGGCGCGCCCCTCTGAATTACTGTTTCAAAGTATGTAGTCACATCCTTACGAACGAGTTTGTATGCAGTTGTAAGTATTCGTCCAGAAGCATGCCGTCTTCAGTCTCTCACTTATTATCTTACACGCCCTCCCGTATACTCCGTATCCATAGACCAAGGCAAGCCCTCAGCGAGCCGGATGACCCTATTACATTAGCTCAGATCGAAGCTGACGAAGCTCGTAAAAGTACACAACACACTACACACAACCGATCACGCTACCGTCCTCGAGGACCGCCGCGACGTCCCACTCAGTCTCGTCCCGTTCAAGCGGCCCGAGCTGCCTACAGTAATCCGACCGCCCCCAATTAGTCGTACAAAGTCCTCCCCCTCCCCCGGTAACGCCCTGAGCCGAGGTTCGTACCCCATTCGGGGGTGCCCTCAGGCGTTGTTACCTAAATATTACCCGGCTGAGAGCCCTCTGCGCTCGCCGATTTGTCCGGTAAGGTTGTTGCAGCCACCTGAGGCTACAAACTTAGTCCTTTAAAAAAAAAAAAAAAAAACTTATTATCAGATATGTTGGTCAACTAATCATAACTGGTCGACCGCGCAAGACAACGGACGTATCATTGTCATAGAGTACGTCAATGCAGCGCCATACTAATAATAATAAGCGATTAATGACGCCGTTAGTCGAGCAACAAATTCTTGGATTTATTTTTAAGCACACATGTGTTGTGAGTGTAAATACTTTCACAAATAGGTACATTTCAAAAATTTTGCTCTTAGGAGGGGCTACATGTTATCGTAATTAATCTCTATTATGAAAAACTTACAAGCTAATAATAATATTATGCAGGGTAGTGGAAAAAAAGGACAAACTACAAGTAACTAAAATCTATGGTCATACAAAATCTTTCGTCAATATTGAATAATATTAAACAATTATTTTACGCATGTCCAAATAATGGCGATTGGATGTCTAATATTATCGACTTCATACCCTATTGACGCCTAATGCCTATTTATTCGTTATGCAAACAAGTCTGTCAACTAACTGAGGTGTGCGGGCGAGAGGAAGTAGGTGGTGATTGGTTCGGTCGAGGTTACAACAAATCATAAACATTATACTTAGTTTCTATGAAAACAATAATCCATATTTGTAACAATGTTTTTACTAATAAGTATTCAAAGGCACCCTTTCCATATACAACTGTGCAAAGTTTCAAATCAATCTAATGAACAACATATGGAACTGGCTTAAGACGATTGATGATCTCCTTTACTAAATCCAAATCTTAACTTAACCTATACACAAGTAGGTACTGACAATACAATAACACAACAAAGTGTCAACCAAAGATAATCTATGCGGGAACGCATAAAAGATGAACAGACAAAACATATTTTTAGGGTCTCTAAACTCAAAAGAAAAAAAATTGCCTATAAAGGATTATTCGTGTGTCTGTCTATCCCAAACTATATTGTGTGACATATCACATGAAAGAGCTTGTTGTGAGAGATATTCACGGGTCACTAAAAAAATATATAAGATTTGCCTGATGAGTTACCTGAAAGCGTTCGCCCTGTACTAGGAGTCTATAAGGTAGGGTGTGAAGTCGACATCTAATATCGAATAATGGCTTCCGGCCGCGGCACTTATATTTGGCACAGGACCGATAGTTACATGATATAATAACATTTCAGGTAAAGCTTCAACTGTCAAGAGAGGAACATCAGCTGGTCGCAAGGTCGGTCTAATTGCTGCGCGCAGAACTGGAAGAATCCGTGGTGGCAAGACTGACACAAAGAAGGAGGCGTAGATAATTTGTACGCAAAATAAAATCTAAACTTCACAAGTGTTATTATTTAATCTGAGGTAAAAATACTTTCACCTGTAACCTGCTAGGGACCTAAAGACCCAACAAAAAAGGAACCAACCTAAAGACACGTTATGTGAACCATGCAATGTCTTTACTTATTTTCTTATTACTGCATGTAGGGGCAGGTCCTTCCGGATTGTAGGAACGAAAATTTATTTGTAGACGCGCACCTTGTACCGGAGTCGTCGTAGTCGTCAAGTAGGCGGTAGGTACTTAAAAGTTGTGTTCAGCGCGTCATCGCACAAAAAGTGCAACGTTATTTCTCTCTAATTGCGAGTACATCACTCACCTCCGATTTGCCGATGATATAGTAGTCATGAGACCTTGGAACACCTCGGTACAATGCTCGATGACCTCAGCAGAGTCTCTCAACAAGTGGGTCTTAAAATGAACATGGATAAGACGAAAATCATGTCGAACGTCTATGTTGCACTCACTCGAGTAAAGGTTGGAGACTCTGCACTCGAAGTTGTAGACGACTATATTTACCTAGGACAGACCATCCAACTAGGTGAGGTCAATCGTCGAATCCAACTCGGCTGGGCAGCGTTCGGGAAGCTACGTAATATCTTCTCGTCTCAAATACCGCATTGTTTCAAGTCGAAAGTCTTCGACCAGTGTGTGTTGCCAGTGCCAATCTTTGGACTTGTCCTCGTGTTGATTTGAATCTTTGTATCATTCTTTAAAAGCTCATTTTCAATACTGAAATAATAATAGGTAAATATAAAAATAAAGTGATGACTTACGGAGCAGAGACGTGGTCGCTTACGATGGGCCTTATAAGAAGGCTCAAGGTCACCCAAAGAGCAATGGAGAGGGCTATGCTCGGAGTTTCCCTGCGAGATCGGACATTGAATAAGCTTATTTTTATTTCAGAGGGATTAATTAAAACTTTGAGAGATGTTTTTTTTTGTAAACACGTAGAGAATATCTCATAACAATTACAAAATGGCTGCCACATAGAAGGTTGGACCCGACTACCCGAGTGTGTCGTATATTTTTGTATAAAAAGTGTTGAAGAAATATAAGTACCTAAAAATATCGCTATTTTTTTTTTTTTACTATGTATAAGCCTGTGTTTGACCACAATCTCACCGTGGTCAGTGATGATGTGGCCGATGATGGTAAGCACACCCCAGGTTGAGAAACGTACAGATTAAAAATATGACAAGGCGGTCTTTGGAAAAGCACATGGTTTGTGAAAACAACATAACAGATAAATGAAATGAAATATTATTTATTCAAATAGACCTTCACAGGCACTTATGAATAGTCAGACTCTAATGCACGGTTCGGAAGGTAGCTTTTGCTGAGAAGAGCCGGCAATGAACTCGGCAATTACTCTTTTCAAAATGAACTTCATAATTTAGGTACATAAAATATATCCTGTAAGAGCGAGCGCTACACCCAAGCCTTTTTGTCATTTAAATATTCGTTAATATTGTTATAAGCCTTCTTTACTAAAACGGTCTTAATATGTTCCTTAAATTTATGTGAAGGCAAGTTTAAAAGTGGAAGAGGTATCATATTAAAAAAGCGTGTACACAGACCTAAAAACGAACCATGCACTTTTTGGAGTCTATAAGCAGAATTTACAAGTTTATGCTTATTTCTAGTATTGATACAATGCACGTCGCTTTTTTTTACAAAAAGACCAATATTTTTATGAACAAATAATATGTTTGCATAAATATACTGTGACGCTACAGTGAGGATACCGATTTGTTTAAATTTATCTCTTAGGGAAGCCCGAGAATTCAAATTGTAAATAGCTCGCACTGCTCTTTTCTGTAAAATAAAAATAGTTTCTATGTCAGCTGCCTTACCCCACAGTAAAATACCATAGGACATAATACTATGAAAATAGCTAAAATAAACTAATCGAGCTGTATCTACATCTGTTAGCTGCCTAATTTTTCTAACTGCATAAGCAGCTGAACTGAGCTTCCCCGCAAGACATGATATATGGGTATTTATCATTAAGTCAACTTTTTTTACATTGGGTAGTGCAAATTTAATACATTTAGTTTTTTTAGCATTTAAAACTAGATTATTTACAGTAAACCAGTTTAACACCTGGGCTAATGCACCATTTACATCGTCAAAATTAGATTTCTGTCTATCAATACTAAAAATCAGTGAGGTATCATCAGCAAACAGTACAATTCCACAGGTATTTTTAACATAAAAAGGAAGGTCATTTATATAAATTAAAAATAGGAAAGGACCTAAAATAGATCCTTGCGGCACACCCATATGCACAGGAGAACCAGATGATTTAACTCTATTAACATCAACACTGAGTTCTATTCCCAAGATAGGATATCATCAGATCAAGTGCTGCACCCTTAACTCCATAATAATCCAGTTTACGTATGAGCGTCCGGTGATCAACGCAATTAAAAGCTTTAGATAAATCACAGAAGACTCCAATAACATTCTGTGAACAACTTTTCCCAAGCGCTAAAAATATTTCTCAAAAGTGCTACCCCGGCATCAATGGTTGAACGCCCTTTTGTAAACCCATACTGCTCATTATGTAAAAGTTTATTCAAATTAAAGTGAGAAAGTAATTGCGTTAAGATGATCTTTTCAAATACTTTGCTCGGAGCTGGCAAAATGGAAACTGGCCTATAATTAGCAGGATCACAAGGGTCACCTGCTTTGAATAAAGGAATGACTTTGCTATGTTTCATTAAATCTGGAAATTGTCCACTATCTACACATTTGTTAAAAATTAAAGCTAAATGGGGAGCAATCTTGTCTATGATACCTTGCAAAACAGTTACGGATATATCCCATAAATCACCTGTGCGTTTAACTTTCAAGCTTTTAAATGTTTTGACTATGTCGTAAGATGTAATATGTCTAAAATTGAATAGTTCACAGCACTCTGAGACATTGGTTTTCAATATTAATTCAGCATCTGTCGGTGAGGAATTTAAGGATGGAGGAGTTATCCCGCGGTCCCAGGCACGATGACCCAGCCTGGATCGAAGATCTTCCCTTTTCAGAGGAGTCATCCACATTGCTCCTCCATAACAGTAGGATGCCTACATATTTATAATAACCAAAGAAAATAAATAAATTGTGCTTATGATAAAAAGTTGTTTAATAATGTACATCCCTTAGAATCATAGATAATAAACAGTTCCCACCTACCTACGTAAAGTAACTTTATGAGATCATGTTTTATTACCGGTACCGTCTAAACTAAACTCGGAAATATCTACATCACTGTCGTCTTTTTCAGTAACTTTTTTAGGCTTTACAAAAGCTATAGTATTATTTACAACTGGACTGCTTTCAGAATCATCCAGAATAGAGCTGCCTAGGCTAGTGTTACTTCCACCAACACTAGCAGTTCTTATTATCGGTCCAGCTAAAACATCGACTCCACCGACGAGAGTAGTTGAAGATGACAGATTGCGGCGTGCCAATTGTGATTCTATAGTTTGTTTCAATTCAGCAATCTTTGGACTTGTCCTCGTGTTGATTTGAATCTTTGTATCATTCTTTAAAAGCTCATTTTCAATACTGAAATAATAATAGGTAAATATAAAAATAAAGTTCATTCCGCGATAAGGCCGCATAAATTAGTCTACACTAATATTAGCCATCAAAAAAATAACTTGTAAAAAATCGAAGTCTCGCAACTCAGTTCTTCTACCGTAAAAAATTGTGAGATCTATGTAATACCAAGTCGGTTAATTTATTCAGCCTAACAACATCTTATTGTGACCATATCAATATTAAAAATCTTTCATGTTTTATTAAAATAGATTAGACTTGGCCATCGCATGAAAACACATAAGTATCTCACAACACAAGTAGTACATTCTTTGACACAAGTAATACATATTATATTAAATTAGATTGTTTAGTGCGATTGCCAAGTCAATCTATATTTTTAAAACAAAAGATTTTTAATATTGATTATGGTCACAATAAGATGTTGTTAGGTTAGCTAATTACGTAATAACTTAAGACAGAAGGACCCACAGTACAAGACAGTAGGGACTGAATAAATTAACCGACTTGGTATTACATGGATCTCACAACTTTTTACGGTAGAAGAACTGAGTTCCGAGACTTAGATTTTTTACAAGTTATGTTTTTGATGGCATCTCATTTCTTTTTGTAGATAGTCCGTTAACGAATACCTATATAAAATTCTACTGTCGCGGTGTTTGTTACTAAACTCTTCCGAAATGGCTCGACCGATTTTTATGAAATTTTGTGTGCGTATTGAGTAGGTCTGAGAATCGGTCAACATCTATTTTTCATAACCCTAAAGGTAGGGGTAGGTAGAGGCAGGTAGGAATAGGTAGGAGTAGGTAGGGTAGGAAGAGGTAGGCAGGTAGGTCCCAGCTACAACTTCATAAGATAAGACATGTCCCATTCTTGCTTTCTCATTCCGTTGACCATTTTATAAGTTACCATTGAACATAATTATATCTAGGTGCCCCATCTACAGCTATTATTCCATTATATTATACATATACATTATTATATTAAACTTAATACAGGTACAGACGACCACAAGTCAAGGTAAACACTGCGGCACCTTAAGCGGTTGTAATAGGAGCTATTTTGCAACAAAAAGGTGTAATCCTATATATTTATATGGGACTAGCGACCCGCCCCGGCTTCGCCCGGCTTTTCTCAGGTTTCCTGTACTATAATATGCATGTATTATACATATAAACCTTCCTCTTGAATTACTCTATCTATTCAAAAACCGCATCTAAATGCGTTGCGTAGTTTTAAAGATTTAAGCATACATAGGGACAGACAGACGGGAAGCGACTTTGTTTTACTATGTAGTGATTACAAAGTTATTTATGAATCTAGAAAACTAGACTGAAATTTTGTTGTGAGGATCTCAAATATATTTGTTTTATAATTTTAAGATAAATCGTTTTGAAGTTATTTAAGAAAATAGGCGAAGATTGACCCATTCCCCCCCTCATCTCCGAAAATATTAGGCCAAAAATTTGGAAAAAAATACAGATGATAGTTCTGTACCTATAGATTACAGGAAAACCTATATGAAGTATATGGTGTTTAAATCACTATAGGAAATTCCGGAACGCTCGGTGCGCGAGTCAGACTCGACCTTGTCCGGTTTTATTATGTAGGTATATAGTTTTTATATTGTTCGCCTATTTTCTTAAATTACTTCAGCACGATTTATATAAAAAATTATAAAAATAAATATTTGACATCCTCACAATGAGCCCTTTCATTTGATATGACACACAATATAGTTTGCAAATCTTTTTTATCTAATTTACCCCCTAAAAGTATCTCCCATGTTTGAAATTTATTTATTTACGTAACACGTCCATGTTTGGGTCACTGACTTACATATGTGTACCAAGTTTTCAATCCAGTCCAATATTTTCGGACAGACAGACAGACGTACGAGTGATCCTATAAGGGTTCCGTTATTTTTTTCGGAACACTAAAAATTATCTCGAAGCGGCCGCTGCTGCCGATGAAATACCTATTCCAATTCAATCGATCTTCCTACGTCCAATCCACATTTCCCTAATTCTAGTAAACTTGTTTCGATGTAAACTGGCCGCACCAACTAAATACTGTCAATATCTTGTGTTCGAGTGAGCCGCAAAATTTGTGAGTATTTAATTAACAAAACTATGAGATAATAGTAGTTTATGGTACTGTTGCATAATAGGGGTTATTAAAACACGAGTGTGAGTTTAAGAACCGAGCCGTAGGCGAGGTTCTTAATAGCACCACACAAGTTTTTAATACCTAATTATGTGCAGTATCATACAGTACCTACTTTATCTAAACTCATCTAATAATGTAATTTAAAGGTAAAAAATCGATAGTATTTTGTCATAGGTTTTCATGACTTACGGGTATCGATTATTCGTCATTTCCATTGCCGCCTCCACAATTTCAGATCCAAGTTCATTTCACCTTAGTATCACTGCTATTTTTCTATCATTTTTGGCCAAAATAAAATATGTATGCAAAAAAATCAATAAATCCGTGTGGGGAAAAACTCCTAAGTTGAGATCTCTACCTTATACGCGACCACAGACAAAGTAAATTTGCATCTAAAATTATAATTGTTTAGTCCTGATGTCTGGCCGCTTATAATGTTATTTTCTTTATTATTTTGTTTGCCTCGCCTACGGCTCGGTACTTAAACTCACACTCGTATTTAAGAACCCCTAATATGCAACAGTATCATAAACTACTATTTTTAATTTAATTATAGACGGGTGTGCATAAAGTGGGTCATTAAAGTACTGTTTTTGATTTCATAATTAGAACTTTACGATATGAGAGTAGATAAACAATAGTTACATCATTACATGCAAATAACTAATCACTTGTAATTTTATTGTGACGTGTAAACAGTGCAACGCGTAGTTTAGTACTGCCTTTTCGTATATACCTACCTATAAAAAGTATCTGTGGTACCTACTGACGCGAGGTTGTAGTAGCTATTCGCTATTGGAATTTTATTTGCTTTGGTAGCTTCACTCTCGTGTTCTATACGCTCCATCTGCCTATTGTTTTGAAATCTGAGTCCTGAACCTCTTGTTTTGATATCTTTGGTATAACATGTATGGCCTAGTATTGTCTATGTAGTCAGCTCAACTGCCAGACATGGTGATCGGTGATCGATATGGATGTGTTTGGCATATTAACGCACAGCTCAATTAACAGGTCTATTACACATTTGCGCACAGGTTCCTTATACATAGGTACCTACCTAACTACATACATTATAATTTTTGCCAAAAATATATTATTGAGGGGGTAAAATATGGGATCTTGTAAGCAGCAGTGAGGCAGAAAGCTATGAAAGTACCTAAACAAACTAGTAAAAAAAACGTACCTGGATATATCCCACTCCTCACCATCAAGATTTACAATACCCATCTCGTAATGTTCTTTACCATCGCTTTTCTCTGTACTTTGGGAAGGAGATGCACTCACAGATTTCATTTGTATTGCATCCATATCAAATAAAACTTTCTTTTTGTATAAAGAGGTTGAAGAGGCATTTTTTAAAACACTCCTTGTTTGTTTTATATTATTATCTATGTTTTCATCTTTTATAACTTTATTAAATGGAGCACCTGCACCAGTCAAAGATTCAACATCATCACTGCTGTTTTCATTGTATATTGGTTGTGAATTATTGTTCAAATTACACATTTTCGGTTTTAGTTCTGTGATGCAGGTTTCGGATTGAGTTCGTGTTATGTTATCTCCACTATCTACTGTGCATTTATTTATTGTATGGTTAGAATCTAAATTAGCAGAAGTTGGTCGTTGCACTGGTGATTTTATTAAATTGTCTATGGATTTTGAAGTCTGATGAGTAGACGCACTAATATAATATTTGTGGTCACTTTCAGTCGAAGATACATTTTCTGAAATACTGTCTTTTAAATCAACTGAATGGATATTTTTATTTTTATCATCAATAGTTTCCATTGAATTATGTGCCATGACGATCTTCATTGGGCTATGGCGTTGAGCATTAAAGGGATTTGCCAAACTTGGAGGCGTTTGTAATAAATACATCGCTCGTTTGGTGACCTTAGAGTTCAATGAATTACGTTTGTCTTTTTTATTAGTATCATTTAATTTTACTAAAGACAACGCTTTATTTTTGACACTAGTTATAACGGATGTGAGATTTCTGAGGGGCTTATTTAATTTACTCGGTGATATATAATCATTCATTTGAGAAACTTCTTTTTGTGCATTTGTTGTACTTGAATCCAAATATGTTAGGATAGAATGTCTTACATTCTGATGAGCTGGATTTCTCTATAATAATATGTTTTTCATGTCATAAGATAGGTATACCAAAAAATAAACACAAATAAACCAATAAATCATTCACTTTCTTATTTACTTTTACTTACTTTAGACTTCAATTCATGTTGGAGTTGTAGTTGACGTTTTTGCTTTTGGAATAAGTTTTGAGGTATTCCATTTTTTAATGGGTCCACACCTGCTGCCACTAAGCGGTTGTTTACTTCTTCTACTAATTTTGCTCTTACCACTTTCACTGGGCTACAACCGCTATGAGTGGTAAAACAATTAACAATAATAGATTAGAAACGAGACATGCTGAGGAAGTACAAAATTAGCACCAGTGAATGAAAAATTGAGAGGGAACCGTTCGTCGTAGTATGGATGTCGGCGGCCGATCATATAATTCGCCAAATCATGATATTCCTTTTTTTTTCTTGGGGAAATCCTCATTGGTGGCGGAAATCCTCTATGCGCAGCGCTAGATAGTCCGTCCCGAGAGAAGTCACAGCACCCTCGCTGTGCTACCGAACGAAGGATCGTGACCACAAAGACCCACCGTCCTCCTTGGGGTCGCTTCGGGCCACAGGGCCACGACCCCAAAGGTCCCCAGTTAGTCGCCATTTAGACAGGTAGGGGAGCCCGTAACTGAGTCTAGGTGTAATTATCTACATCTTAAGTATGTATTTACAAAAAAAGTAGTATATAGCTAGTTACTGGGATACAATTTAGCCCTCCAGAGATTAGCGCGTTCAAAAGTCTTCAGCTTTATTATTAGTTTTGATATAGATTGGTAGTATGTGGTCTATATCATCATCTTATAATTTTGGTATTGTCTATCATGGATGAGCAACAACGAATCTACTATTGAATTACATCATAACAATACATTTTTGAAATTAGCCATCGGAATCATAAAAGATAGACAATACCAAAAATAAAAGACGGTTACGAGAGCTATCGCTTACGGAATCCCATTACGAGACAGTTGCACAATCGTCCTGCAGGAGGGCGTATGTGATATGATAAATTAATCAATCACAAAAAATATATTAAAGACTCCTACCTAAGGGATTACGGGTGAAACTCATCGAGTTCGATTTATATCCGAGCTCACTGGTGAAACTCCTATTCTGTTATCTAGTTTCCATGATACAATCTCTGCTTAGTTTGGGATCTAGAGAGCCGTAGGAGGAATGATGTGAAAGATATCCAAAGATACTATAATAAATTAGTTTGCTTACCTTGCATGATTAGGAATGAGATTATTTTCCTCCACTGTTGGCGCCAATTTAGGCTTTACCTTCTTCAATACTTTTTCTTTTATTTTAAAAGCTTTGTCATTGCTTAAATTTTTAACGTGATTTGATTTTGTTTCTGGTTCTCGTATATTTGTGTTTTTATGTTTTTTTTTTTGTAACCGCGATTCTTGTATTTCTCTTGTCAATCTGGAGGAATCTGATGATGACGAACCAGTAGAGTCAATATTCAGAAGCTCTTGTGCTTTTCGATGTAAGTGTTCAAGATAGTTACGGTCAGCTATTTTTTCGGGTTTCTTTTTGTTATTGAAAGATTTTTGTATATCACTGTTTATGGTATTCGGTTTGATGTCGATAGATTTCTGCCTTGAAATCTAAAAAATAATTTCGGTTATATTTCCTCCTATAGCTGTCAAGTTTGGAATAGGATAAGTATTCCTTATCCCATGAAAATGTACAAAAATATCAATAGACGTACTAATAATATTTAAGGCGATGATAGCTCAGTGGTAGTGACCTCGAATGCCACGACGAAGGTCGTGGGTTCGAATCCTACAATGAGTTTGAGCTTTCGGTGAAGGAAAACATCGTGAGGGGTTTCTTCACGACGACCCCTACACGCGGGTAAATTAGAAAATAAAAAAAAAAAGTTTTGCTAACTATATTGTGTCATATCAAATGAAAGGGCTCGTTGTGAGGATCTCAAATATGGTAAAAAATTGACCCATTCCCCCCCCCCCCCCCATATCTCCGAAAATACTGGGCCAATAATTTTGAAAAATACAGATGATAGTTCCTTCCCTATAGATTACAGGAAACCTATAAGTAAGAAGTCTATGGTATTTAAAGTACCATAGGAAATTCCGGAATCCTCGGTGGGCGAGTGAGACGCCCTTGTTCGGTTTTTTTAGGGTTCCGTACCCAAAGGGTGAAACGGGACCCTATTACTAAGGCTGAGATACGCGTACTTAGACTTTGCTCAGACTTTACTTCGAGTTAAGACAAAGTTTAATCCTTTTGAGTGTATTCTAAGCAAACCCTAAGTGCACCAAATCGACGACTTAACAAAAACTTTGCTTCAATTAATTGTCAAACAAAAATATACTTTATTACAACTCTTAAATGAGTCTAAGCAAAGTCCAAGCACTCTATAGATCTCAGCCTAAGACGCTGCTGTTTGTCTGTCTGTCACCAGGCTGTATCTCATGATCCATGATAGTTAGACAGTTGAAATTTTTACAGATGATGTATTTCTGTTGCCGCTATAACCGCTATAAATATAATCAAATAATTAAAAACAGAATAAACTAAATATTTAAGGGCGCTCCCATACAACAAACGTGATTGTTTTTGCTCGATATTGATAACGGCAACAGGTAGACGCTTGAAATATTCACAGACCACTTTAAAAATAAATAATTAAATTATTATTAGAGCATATACTGGCTGCGACAGACTTAGTAGACATGTGTAAGTATAATGAGGACAGATTTGAGTCGCTTATTAAAAACCATACATGTGGCTGTATGCATGTGTCTGCCGAGGAGTCAACGCCAACATTATCTGAGGTTGGACGAGCGGAGCAGTGTGTGAGTAGTGATGCAGAAAGCTCATTTGAAATTAAATATAAAACAGTAGTTTTTTCAGATAAAATAGGAGTAAACATGGGTTCATTTATTAGTAATAATTCTAAACAACCAGTAGTTAATTATTGTATGCCAGGTGCTTCATACATACAAATTATTAAAAGCATAATGCAAAGGAAGTTTGACAAGTACACCACAATTGTTATACTGGTTGGAAATGGGTTAGGTGTACTTAGGAAGGACCTATATGATAGTTATGAGTCCCTACAAAAGTTAGGGGTAATGAATGTAATGTTGTGTGCTTTCCCCTATTCAGTTTGTTATACTGAGAAACAAAATAAGTATACCTATTATGTTTTTAAATAATTGTATACATAATTTGACATGTCATAATGATTTATTTTTTGACACTAATAAGTTTGTTAGTGGTATTAAAATGACTCAGGATTCAGTGAGCATGCCTAGAAGGACAAAAATCCTGATTGCTACTTTGATAGCCTATAATATTGACATGTTTATAGCAAACATAACACACCCTAGGCTAAGTGACAAAGCAGTATTATCTAGTAATTCTAATAATATTGTGATCAATTCTTTAAACATTTAATTTCGACAAAAGAGAAGCAGAGACATAATATTATCCTATTGCATCAGAACATAAATCGCTTCTCTGGCAAAATATATGATATAGAACTATTATTGGATAAAATTAAGGTTGATATTTTATGCTTTACCGAAACCTGGTTAGGCTGATATGATGCTTTTTAATGTTAACAATTTCATCGTCGCCAGTGCGTTCAACAGAGTGTCTGCTAACGATGGTGGATCTATTATTTTACTAAACAACAACATTAAATTCAAAAATCGTACAGATATATGTAGTCATTCTGTGGAGCGAGTCTGTGACTTTTCATTATTTTATTCTATAATAGAAGTAATCCTTAGTAAACTAATCAAGTCCAAAAAGACAATAATAGTTTGTGGTGATTTCAATATTGACATTCTTTTTACTTCATCTGAAAGAAATAATTTTATTTCTCTTTTTAAATCTTTTAATATGGATTTTTTGTTTAGTGAACCAACTCGGGTAACAACCACATCTTCTACGTGTATTGATAACATTATAACAAATGGGAGTATTCTCGAAAAGACATTAATTAATGGTATTCGCTCGGATCACTTGGCTCAAGTTGTTAAATTGCCTTTTAAGTGTCAAACTTCACCTGTACATAGAACATTTAGAACAACAACTAAAACCAAGTTAGAGAAATTTAATACTCAATTAGAATTAAAACTCAGTAACACTTCATTTGAATCCGACGATCCTAACAATACATATAAAACATTATTTACAGCAATTTGTAATGGATTTAATAAATGTTGCCCAGTTAAATCTACTATGGTAAATAATAAAATAAAATTCTGTGACTGGGCATCTAAAGGGTTAATGGTGAGCAGGGACAACATGTATGAACTTTATCATAAAAAATCGTATACAAATAATGAAGAGTTTCATACATATGTTAGGAATTATTCAAAGATTTTCAAAATAGTCTGCACTAAAGCAAAAGCTATGTTCATTGCCAATAAAGTTAGTAATTCAACTAATAAAATCAAAACTGTCTGGAAAGTCATAAATACAGAGACTGGTAAAAATAAAAAGGAAGATGAAACATTCACACTTAAAATTAATGATAAACTTATCTCAGATAAATATGAAGTGGCTTCGGCTTTTGAATCTTACTTTTCAACGATTCCTACTGAAGCTACTAAGTATCTTGCATCGTCCCCGGTGAAAGCGGAGTGTTTGC
This sequence comes from Tethea ocularis, assembly GCA_963555595.1. Lineage (NCBI taxonomy): Eukaryota > Metazoa > Arthropoda > Insecta > Lepidoptera > Drepanidae > Tethea > Tethea ocularis. The sequence goes on along the minus strand of OY741960.1, from coordinate 6,951,554 downwards.
TTACAAATCATTTTCCCAAACACATTCCAAATTTTTTGTTTAATTTAATTGATGCTAGCGACATTTTAAGCGCTTTCAAGTCTTTAAATTTGAAAAACACAGAAGACTTATGGGGTTTATCAGTTAAAGTCATCGGCTCAATTATTACTAGTATTGCACCTATTTTAGCAGGTATTTTTAATCAATGTATTGGTAAAGGTTCATTCCCTGATTTGATGAAAGAGAGTAAAATCGTTTCCATTTTTAAATCCGGTAGCAAAACTAATCCTTCCGATTATAGACCTGTATCGGTTCTCCCAGCGCTAAGCAAAATCTTTGAGAAAATAATGCTGAATCAATTGTTAGCTCATTTCAACAATAACCAAATTTTACATAAACACCAGTTTGGATTTACTAAAGGGCGGTCTACGACTGACGCCGGAGCTAAACTTTTGAAGCTTGGGAGAACTCTCAAGATGCGGTTGGCGTATTTTGTGATCTTTCCAAGGCATTTGATTGCGTAGATCATCACACCCTAGTTTTAAAACTTCAACACTATGGCGTTCGCGGGGTGGCACTAGATTTTGTAACATCTTATCTGTGCAGTCGCCAACAAAAAGTAGATATAAGCGGTACTACGTCCTCAGGGTCTTTAGTTAAAACAGGCGTACCGCATGGATCAATTTTAGGCCCATTTTTGTTTTTGGCATACATCAATGATCTGCCCTATATGGTAAATGAATTGTGCGATATAGTTTTATTTGCTGATGACACTTCGCAAATTTTTAAAGTAGATAGAAAAGACACAGAACTTACGCAGCTCAATTACACGTTATCCACTGTGTCGAAATGGTTTGCAGCCAATAATCTCATGCTTAATTCCTCTAAAACTAAGTGTATAAGGTTTTCTCTCCCCAATGTTGCTAGGAATGACAGTCATGTCCTAGTCGATGATGTTAGACTCGAACTAGTTGATAAGACAGTTTTTCTCGGCATAATATTAGATAGTAAAATACAATGGGATCCTCATATAGAAAGCTTAGCTAGTAAATTGAGTTCCGCCGCTTTTGCAGTTAGAAAAAATAGAAATATAACAGATGTGGCTACAGCTAGGTTGGTTTACTTTGCGTATTTCCATAGTTTGATGTCCTACAGTCTTCTGCTATGGGGCTCGGCTGCGGATTTGGAATCTATCTTTATCTTGCAGAAAAGGGCCATTCGTGCAATCTATTGCTTGGGTCCTCGCGAATCCTTACGAAATCGGTTTAAGGAATTTGATATATTAACCTTACCGTCGCTATACATTTATGAAAATATTATGTTTGTTCGTAAAAATTTAAATCTATTTGACACAAACAGTAGCCGCCATAACCTAAATACAAGAAACAAAGACAAAATTGTTACTCCTAGATTCAGGCTAGCGAAAGTCAATAAGACTTTTCTCGGGAATTGCATTCGCTTTTATAATAAAATCCCGTATGAAGTAACTAAGATGTCTTATAATAAATTCAAAGATTATGTTAAACATAAGTTGATCGACAAGGCCTATTATAAGGTGGCTCATTACATAGAAGACAAAAATACATGGTTGTAGTAGCTTCTCTCTGCACTTGCAGCCCCCTGGCCAAGTGATAATTGTATGAAGTTTATGTATATTTAATACTGTAATTACATAAATAAAAAAAAAAAAAAGATCCACCAAAAAAAGAAGCCTTGCTGAGTTTCTTGCCGGAGTCTTCTCAGTTCAAGTGTATTCCGAACCGGTAGTAGAGTCTATTGTAAAACTGTAACTTTTGACATTCATAAGTGCCTTATTAGGGCCTAAACTGAATAAATGAGTTTTGATTTTGATTAAAATAAATCAAATATTTAAGTGGGGCACCCATACAACAGACATGATATTTTTGCCGTTATTATAGATAATGGTACGAAACCCTTCGTGCGCGAGTCCGACTCGCACTAGGCTGGTATTTTTTAAAGGTGATTATTCAAAAATTTTATCAACTGAAAAAATAACCAGGAAAATCATAGAACCATTCATTTATATTTTTCCTTTTTTACGTTACACGCTGAATATACGAGGATTATTTTTCATCCCCCCAACTCGGAAAGAGTATTTTTGCTCTTCGATATCTGAGTGCAAAAGTCGTTTTTATCCGCTAGAGGATAAAGTAAATTTGAATTTAGAACATCCTGTGTACTAAGTTTGTGAATAGGGTAGTTGACACTGTCAAAAATAAATGACCAAACACTAACCAATGCATAAAACATCTAAAAACACGTGGAAATATCAAATATGTTGTACATTTAATGCTTTTTATGATTTTTAATGAGGAATACAACAAACAAATCTAATTAGTCCGTCAGTTAGATAATCAAAAAATATTGGATTTTTGATAATCTAACTGATAAGGACTGCGATCGCCAACCCGTCTGCCAAGCGTGGTGATTATGGCACATCCCCCCTATGATTAAAACATTAATAAAACCGCGGCCCCCAGTCCCCAGCAGCCCTGCTATTCCCAGCCTTGGTAACAGCTGTGGTAACGGCGGGGCAGGGGGTGCTAAGAATCTCCGGCAGATCCCGTGTTACCAACACCGACGACCTCTGGCCCTGGCAACATATAACACGCGTACACTGCGGACCGACGAGAAGATCATCGAACTGGAGGAGGGACTGAGCAGGTTACACTGGGATATTGTGGGATTGTCTGAAGTCCGAAGAGAGGGGGAGGACACGATAATTCTAAGATCCGGTAACCTGCTCTATTTCCGGGAGGGCGACCATCAGTCTCAAGGTGGTGTCGGGTTCATAGTCCACAAGTCCCTCGTGAATAACGTCGTGAAAATCGAGTGTGTCGACTAGGGTGGCGTACCTTATACTCAGAATCACCAAACGGTATTCGTTGAAGGTCATACAGGTATACGCACCGACTTCGACACACTCCGACGATGAGGTTGAGATTATGTATGAGGATATTTCTAGAGCCATACATACCTCTAAATCTCATTTCGCCGTTGTCATGGGGGACTTCAACGCGAAGATGGGTAAACGATTCGGTGGTGAGCTGAAACTGGGGCAATTTGGGCTTGGAGACCGGAACCCCCGGGGCCGGATGTTGGCCGACTTCATGGAGAAGGAAGGACTCTTTATGATGAATTCCTTCTTCAGGAAGTCGGAACACCGCAAATGGACCTGGGCGAGCCCCGATGGTAAAACGAAAAACGAGATAGACTACATCTTGTCGACGAGAAAACAAATATTCAATGACGTCTCTGTGATCAATGCGGTCAAAACCGGGAGCGATCACAGACTGGTAAGAGGCTCATTGAACCTTAATGTTAAAATCGAGAGGTCCCAACTGATGAAGTTAACGCTCCGTCCTTTACCTTTCGACGTCCAAAACCCCGAACCCTTTTCAGCTCGAACTCCAAAACCGATTCGAATGCCTAGCAGACTACGAAGAAGTGGACTTATACAATGACACGTTCGTCTAAGTTTTTCAAGCCCCGCCGTACAAAAGGAACCAAAAAGATCTCTGATTCGACCCTACAGCTCATGGAAGAAAGACGGAAAATGGTTCTCACGTCCTCGGATGATGCTGCCAGATACCGGCGATTCAACAGACAGATCTCAAAGTCTTTGACTCGCGACACAGCCAATTTAATACAATCAGTATTAAAGACGCTATTGAGCGGAATCAAGGCTCTAAAGTGTTCGCAAGAGATCAGTCTATTGGGCAGAGCCAACTGACGAAGCTGAAGACTGAGGATGGTAGAATCGTCACGTCGAAACCTGAGCTGCTAGGAGAGGTCGAGAAGTTCTATGGACAGCTGTACACGACAACTCAGTCACCTGTCAGTAGTCATGCTTCATATCCCAGAGCAAGACTAACCCGACACTACACTGAAGATATTCCGGACGTCAGCCTGTACGAGATTAGAATGGCTATCAAACAACTTAAGAACAACAAGGCGCCTGGGGATGATGGAGTTACAGCTGAGCTTCTGAAGGCGGGTGGTACACCGATCCTTAGGGCCCTTCAGAGACTATTTAATTCCGTCATATTCAAAGGTCAAACGCCACAAGCATGGCACAGAGGTGTGGTGGTGCTCTTCTTCAAAAAGGCCGATAAAACCCTATTGAAAAATTACAGACCCATCACACTTCTGAGCCATTTTTACAAGTTATTCTCGAGAGTCATTACGAACCGTCTCGCGTGCAGGTATGACGATTTCCAGCCTCCCGAACAAGCCGGTTTCCGAAAAGGCTTTAGCACCATAGACCACATACACACGCTGCGGCAAGTTATACAGAATTACAGCAAGTTATACGCTGCATTGGAAGACGTCTTCAAGCTTCTGGATTGGAATGGATTTGGCATCAATGTCAATGGCGAGTACATCACTCACCTTCGATTTGCCGATGATATAGTAGTCATGGCTGAGACTTTGAAAGACCTCAGTACAATGCTAGATGACCTCAGCAGAGTCTCTCAACAAGTGGGTCTAAAGATGAACATGGATAAGACGAAAATCATGTCGAACGTCTATGTTGCACCCACTCGAGTAAAGGTTGGAGACTATTTACCTAGGACAGACCATCCAACTAGGTAGGTCCAACTTCGAGAAAGAGGTCAATCGTCGAATCCAACTCGGCTGGGCAAACGGGAAACCGCTGGATGCGGCTAGCGCAAGACCGGCCATCGTGGAGATCCTTGGGGGAGGCGTTTGTCCAGCAGTGGATGTCTTTCGGCTGATATGATGATGATCTTTTCTAATGAAAATGACATCGCGAAATAAAGATATAAATCCGAAAATGAGTGACAAACACCCGTAAATAGAGCTCATGAGCTCTGCCCGCGCGCCACCTGCGGGCCCTGCGGTGCCTACCACGCGCCGAACCGAGGCTCGCGTACGCTCCCGCCAAAACTTGTAAAAGGTTATGCCATAATGATAAGTTAGTGACCTACCAAAAAAAAACATAGATCTACAAGTTGTGTGTTAATATTAAACTGTTTTCCGTATTTTAAACTATCGAGAGTAACCGACGCACAGTGGAACGAATGTATGGGAGAGGTTGGACATAGGCAATTCCGAAAAAAAAAAGGCGAATTTTGAAAAACTAATAATGCCATCGTTTTTAATTATCAAATTCCTTCAAAACTTGTTCTGACAAATTTCTTTCTATTTCTCGTATTTCAGGAGTTATTCGATTAAATGAGAAATTTTACTATGAAAATGACTGTATCGATCTCTCTGCTGCCTGATTCCGGCCTTGTTTCAAGTTTTGGTCTTTACTATCATAATACGCATAGCAAAAGCTACATTTACTCCTAAGACACATGGTGCGCCAAACTTGCACCTTCTGACTTATTGTTGATGTATTTTTTTACTGAATTGAGCTCTTTGCCTCCTGAATCTGGTGCTGATTTAAGTTGTGGTATTTACTATCATAATACACACACCAAGATCTGCATTTAGTGCTAACACACATGGTGCGCCAAACATGCACCTTCTGATATATAGGGTGATGTATGTTTTTACTGAGTCGAGCTCTTTGCCTCTTGAATGTGGTCCTGTTTTAAGTTGTGGTCTTTACTATTACAATACACATACCAAGAGCTGCATTTAGTGCGCCAAACATGCACCTTCTGATATACAGGGTGAATTTTTTAAGTGGGCGTGGTAGACCCAATCCTAAAGTATAGGGAATAGAGAAAAATGCTGAAAGGAGTCTCGGGGCCGATTTTGATAAAAACTAAAACTGTATACTTGGATTTTCAAAAATATTATTTGCCTTGCCGGGAATCGAACTCATTAATTTTGAAAAAAAAACACAGCCTGTATTATTACTCCATATCATAGTGTCTCTTATAATGATCAATTTCTGGGAAGTAACGTTATATTGAAAATTAATGGAAAAATATTTTTCTTACGAAAACACTATTTTATTTTTGTTACGTTCAATCAAATGTTCGAAATGATGGCCATTGTTTTCAATACACAAGCAGACTCGACACCTCAAAGATTTAGTGCGTTCTTCATCATAAGTTTATGTATTTTAAATAATTGGTGTCATTTTGAATAATGTATTAAGTAAACAGTATTTTCTTAAAAAATTGACCTTTCCTTTATTTTGCCATATAACTTTACTTCGCAGAAATTGATCATTATAAGCGATACTATGATATGGAGCAATAATACAGGCTGTGTTTTTTTTTCAAAATTAATGAGTTCGATTCCCGGCAAGGCGAATAATATTTTTGAAAATCCAAGTATACAGTTTTAGTTTTTATCAAAATCGGCCCCGAGACTCCTTTCAGCATTTTTCTCTATTCCCTATACTTTAGGATTGGGTCTACCACGCCCACTTAAAAAATTCACCCTGTATATCAGAAGGTGCATGTTTGGCGCACTAAATGCAGCTCTTGGTATGTGTATTGTAATAGTAAAGACCACAACTTAAAACAGGACCACATTCAAGAGGCAAAGAGCTCGACTCAGTAAAAACATACATCACCCTATATATCAGAAGGTGCATGTTTGGCGCACCATGTGTGTTAGCACTAAATGCAGGTCTTGGTGTGTGTATTATGATAGTAAATACCACAACTTAAATCAGCACCAGATTCAGGAGGCAAAGAGCTCAATTCAGTAAAAAAATACATCAACAATAAGTCAGAAGGTGCAAGTTTGGCGCACCATGTGTCTTCGGAGTAAATGTAGCTTTTGCTATGCGTATTATGATAGTAAATACCAAAACTTGAAACAAGGCCGGAATCAGGCAGCAGAGAGATCGATACAGTCATTTTCATAGTAAAATTTCTCATTTAATCGAATAACTCCTGAAATACGAGAGATAGAAAGAAATTTGTCGGAACAAGTTTTGAAGGCATTTGATAATTAAAAACGATGGCATTATTAGTTTTTCAAAATTCGACTTTTTTTTTTCGGAAATGCCTATGTCCAACCTCTCCCATACATTCGTTCCACTGTGCGACGCCATGATATACCTACCTATTATTTTATTTGTAAACTAGCTATTTCAATTCGATTAATTGAACACTACAGAACATTGAATGTTTTAATAAAAAAAACAATACCATAAAAGTGACAACCCTACTGCTTCAACGGAGCGTAGGTATTTATTTTACCAACTAGGCTTCGTTTCCATACTGGTCGATATTTCTACTGTGCTATAACCTTCGGGGATAATGTAACTTCCTATTAGTGAAAGATTTTTTCAAATCAGACCAGTAACTCCGGAGATTAGCGCGTTGAAACAAACAAACTCCTCAGCTTTATTATATTAGTATATATAGATATATATAGATTGTACCTACTGTTGTATTATACAATGCACGGAAAGACAATCTTACATTAAAGTGAAGTTATTATATATTAAGAGTACCTATTACGTAATTAATTTTTTTGGGAACTTTTCAGCGTCTAATTTGTTAAAATAAAGATTTCGAAAAACGTTTCGCCATCTCATAAATGAATTTTTCAAGTGGGCGTGGTAGGTCAAATCCTAAAGTATATGGGAATAGCGAAAAATATTGAAAGGAGTCTCGAGTACCATCTTGATAAAAACTAAAACTGTAGGTATACTTGATTATAATAATTATTATTTATTTGCAGTTTGTCACTCTCTTAGAAAATTTTCGTTCATCCTTGTTTCACAATAAGATTTCTGTTTAAAGCTAACTGATGATGTGAAAATGTAACTTACCTCGTCATGGTTACAGATATTTTTTTTAATATCTGATGAAGTTTTATTAACATTGCTTTGTTGTAGCAAACATTTCAAATGAGCAGAATGTTCCTTATCAGTTTCAGCAAGTGCGCGTAACTCTTGGCTATCTTTTGCCATTTCATTAAGTTTATGTAGTAGTAGCTCGTATTCCTTAGATTGTGTCTCAGCACGTTTTGTCCACAATAATATTTGAGCTTCTGCTTGCTTACTCTTTTCGGCATTTTCTTTTTCAGTCTTTAGTCTCTGAAATTTCAAAAATAAGAACATGTAGGTATCTACTTACATTATTTGTCAACACTTCCACTATTAGGTCAACATGTAGGTTGTGAAGCACTAACAGAACTTTCTAACTCTTTTTTGAGAGCTAGAATCTCTGCACCCTGTTGTATTATGGTAGTTTGAAGTTGATCGACTGATTTAGTATTAGTCGGAACAGGCTTTTGAAGTTCATTTTCTTTAAAAGAACTAATAGTATTTATTATTTGATTTCGTAGTAAATTTATTTCATTTTTATATTTTTCATGTTCTTCTTTTTTCCATTGCTCAATTTTGCTCAATAGGTAGTCCTCATTGTTGGTTGCAACTTCTGCATCTTTTGTTTCTTTTACAATAATGGGTTCATGTTTGTCTTTATCTTTGTTAGTTTCGTTTTTAGGTAGCTCTTCGGTTATTCGATTACTTTGACTATTTTTGTCTGCAACCATATTTTCCATCTCCTTTATTTTATTTTTAAGTTCAGAGATTTCATTTCCAAGTTTGATATTTTCGAGTTGTTGATTTTCTTGCTCGCCCTTTTTTAGAGACTCCGTTACAATATTATTATGTCGTCTTGTCATATGACTCTGCAAATAAAGTTGATTCAAAAACACTTTGTCACAATATGCACATTTATTGTAATAGTTCTTGCCCTCATTCGATGACGGTAGAAATATATCGTTTTTATTAGTTAATGTTTTTAGAATCATAGACGCTATATTGTCGTTGCCGTAAGGAAGTGGAGTTTTGAATGTTTGACGCATCCTTCTCCTGAGTTTTCTTATTTGTTCATCCTTTTCTTGACATTCTTTTTTTGTTATATCGAGTTCCTAAAAAACATAATATAATCATATTATACCTACATCTTAACCTTTGAATATCAGAAAAGCTATTTGACAAATATTATGATAACCTGTGCTAGTGAACTTATCTCTTCACGTAAAACGTAAACACTACGGTCGAGGTAGTGACGGCAGAATTGCTGGTATTCTATCGTAAGTTGTGCTAGCCGGAACATCTTCATCACTCCCTCATCGAGAATGCGTATATCAAATTCCGACTCTAATATGCAGTCCAAAATCTATTAAAATAGACATTAAAGTTAGTTTCCCAAAAGAAATTCCCATGGGATGAATTTGTTTCTTCTGCAATATAGGCTTATGTATGGGACTACTTTTGTGACTAATTTTACATCTGAGAAAGTTAAGTAGGTAGGTAAAGGTAATTAGAATATCTATGTAGGAACTAGCTTCCCTAGAATTAGGCAGCCTCCTAGCAATATCCTGGGACATTATTTCAAAATCACATAGAATAAAGCACTCTTAGTTTTTCCAATTTATCGAGCAACTTTTTCAATTTTTCTCCTCTAAAGGTCGTAGCAGACATATCAACTCGGAAAGGGATCGTCACCGTACTTATCGCCTTTCGACGCGTCGTCAACCAGGACGTCGACTTAGTATCTTTATATAACTTATTTATTTGTTTTATAATGTAGGTAATTTGTTTTGGTACTATTTTAGATTCCCAGTGAAAACAGACATTAGAAATGCATGAAAAGAAATACAAATTAGGCCGTGGGAGGGGTGAGTGGGGCAAGCGTGGACGTAAGCGCGGCGTCGCCTAGCCGTAAGCTCGGCGTCGTTCGTAAGCTTGTCCCGAGGCAATTACGTTACGTTTCCGATTAGTGTGCATGCAGTAAGGAGTTTCATACTGTAGCATTCCCTGTCAGCTACATAATTCACAACCATTGGATAGATGTACACACAACAATCTACATAGTATCTAGATTATTGTGTATTTTATTCGGGTATAGGTATAAATAAAAATACCTACCTTCTTATCTCACGGGTCTACCTCTCTGCCAATTTTCATTTAACACTGTTTGAAGTAGTTTGAACGTTTAGAAAGAAAAACATTTATCTCCTGCGCATGCCATCCGAAACTTATAAATAAAAACAATATCGAACACAAAGAATTCATTACAAAAATAAAAACGATTTTATATACAGGATTCCAACATCAACAGTCGAACCGCGGTTCCCGGACACGATGACCCAGCTTGGCGGAAGACCTTCCCTTTTCAATGAAGGAATCATCCACCTTGTTCCTCCATAATACAATGAATACTAAACGGCTCGAGTTGATACGGTGACGGACGATCCGTTTACGATTTGATATGTCTGCTACGACCTTTGTACCTTCCTTGGACTTCAACGAAAAACGGAAAATTATCGAAATATATTTACCTACAAATTACATATATTTATATACAAACGTATAATACCAAAACTTACATCATTTAAATGTTGCTCGATTACTATAAACTTCCTCTCTCTTATTAGATTTTCTATATTTATTAATCCTGTAAGAAAATACATTAGTAACATTACTGTCGATGAACTGAGATTAAATTATTTATTTACAGGTTATAAAATTATGTCATTATTTTATAGTTTACAAGCTGTCGCCCGCGATCCCGAGGGATCATTGAGGGGCCAGAATATTAGTCCCCCAAATCTTTTATCTGCTTCTTCTCTCTCTTCTTTATTTTTACTGCAATGTCAATAATACCTAAAACATCTGATGGCTTCTTCAACCTTACCGGACAAATCGCCGAGCGCAGAAGGCTCTCAACAGGTGGTTGACCTTGAATTACAGTAGATATGTATGGCTGAAACGCCCTCTATCACAGAAACGATTGAGCGCACAGCTTGCCAAAAAGAAGTACCTATATTTGTGCCAGAAATCCAGGAGACGGGGATAAAAAGAAGGAGAATTTAAAAAACAGTACTTTTTGCTTTCTTTAGAATTATTCGTAGGTACACACGGCCACAGATCAAGCTACACACTGTGGCACCTTATGTGGTTGTAATAGGCGCTATTTTGCAACAAAAATGTGTAGCTTGATCTGTGTCCTCCTTATTTTCATTAGTCACATCACATGCAATCAAGTACCTAGTTAGTAAGGTAATATATTCATGCCTTGAATTGCTTGTCTTATCTGACGATACTTTAGTACATATCTAATCGAATACCTTTAAACGAGTAATCTGAATCTCGGAAACGGCTCCAACGATTTTCATGAAATTTAGTAGGGGGATTTCGGGGGCGATAAATCGATCAAGATAGGTTTCATTTCCAAAAAACAAGATTTACCACAAAAAAATACCGAGCAAAGCTCAGTCATCCAGGTACTTTTATCAATATATGCTGTTAATAAATTGGTAACCACAGAATTCGCTCCAATATAGGCTATTCAATAATAATCCAGGAGATTTTCTTGGAATTTAAAGAAAAATCAGGAGCATACCCAAAAATCATGGAATCTCCTGTAAAAAAAGGAGAGTTTGCAGCACAGCGCATAAAAAAAAATCGAACAGAAACAACTTTTAAAATGCCAAAATGAAGGCGTATACTAGTTTCCAGCTTATTATCTCTCATTCCGAGGTGAAATTTGACTGGACTATATTACAAGGTTCATTCATATTCGTTAAGCCCTATCTATTATTATTAGGTTATCTTTGGTTTAGCCTTACGAGCTGAGTGGTAATAAACATAAACACACACGAACTAACACATTTATAATATTAAGTACGATTATTATAACATTTTCATAAGGAAGAAGGCCTAATTACCCCGCAATTTGCTATTGGAAAACGCAATTATCTCATGATCTGGACCATAAGCTGATAAGAGTTAATAACATAATATTTCATGTTATTTAACTTGAAAGTACATAATGTTTACTCACTTATTTTACTCCAGTCTATGTGAACACGAGGACGGTGTACATTAAAACTGAAACCAGACTCTTCAGCTAGCTTCGGGAAGTGATGGTGAAGTTCATAACATGAACTATTGTACGCCATTGTACATGCGTTAAATATGTTGGAGGTACCTCAAATAATGATTTTAAGGTAAGTAGGTACTTATTTTTTATTAGTTCCTATCGAATTATTTATTCAAGAGATATTACTATATGGCAAAGACTCACGGAACACTTTTACTCCTAGCGGAGCAAAGACTTCTCAGCTTTGTTTGTATCATTGGTGGTTGCCTAGCAACCAACTGGGTTATCTTCGTCGCGGAGTCACAGACAAAAAAGGTTTGAATGCTACTCGCTTGTCAGTAGATTTCTTTATATTACGTTATAGGTTAGACCGCACATGATCGGTATACACTTGAATCAATTAGCCAGGGATAAGCAACGTTTCCAAAATGTATGAAAACACGCGTAGCCGATTATCGCGCGCGGGGCCCCGGCCGGGCGGAGGAAGAAAATGCAAACATTTGTAATTTTTTCGTTATTACACAATTACATTTTCTATTGTAGACCTATTGTACACCTATCTAACTATGTGTACCTATGTGTTCTACTTCGATTAAATATAACTGTCTACTCTAGATTGACGGTTAAGGTATGGTTTCCTCCAAAAGCGGTGCCGTCGTTAAACGAACGCAATATGATGGCCGCAAAAAGACGGCCGTAGGCACGTGGAATGTTCGGGTTTGCACATCTTTCACACACCATTCGACACCGTCGCGCGTCGAGACGGCCGTCATGCAGATGGCGGCACCGCTTTTTGACGTTACGGACGTTACGGTGTCAATTACCGTTCTTTAAGAAACCGCGCCATTTGGTTAACATCTAGTGACGTCATTCATCTCAGGAAACCTTACCTTTAGCGCGTCTAAAAAAATATCAGCCAACTGTTGGCTGATACGCTCATTGCTGACAGCAGCATTCAGCAATAAACACGTTTTCTGTAAATTCCTGTGCCTTACAAAAATTTACAGTTACAGTACCTTTTTTCATTTTGCTTTTAAAAAAAATCCTAAATACTTAAATAGCAGAAACCGAATATTTACCTGAAATTTTAACACACACCCTGAGTTTATACACCTTCATTATTATTTATTTGGAAAAAATAGGCCACATGACGATGTATTCATAAAAAACCAATATTTGCAACTGTCACGTCAATACAATCAGCTGATTTGCATGCTAGAATAAAAGTCAAACGTACGGATGTTGGATTCTTTTTGGTAATAATACGAAATGTAATCCTTGTTGATGCCTTGATGCTATGTACCCGGATACAGTGATGTGCAGAATACTTACTAGGTTCCTAGGACGAGCAGATGGCCCCATGCACGCGCGTCGGGTGTCAGAGACATTAATATTTTAATCTTTTTATATATTCTTCTAACCTTCGATCTTCTAACGTTATTTTATAATTTTTAAACTACTCTATTTTGTTTTTAGGTTTATTTACTATTAGTTAATTTTCATCATCATTAACAAATGGCAGAGCCCATACCAGTGCAGCAGTGGATCAAATTGTTTAGCTATTTATCCAATCATTAAGCGTCTCAAATCTAAATTTTTACGTCTGGTATCTTGATGATGGGAGGAGATTTGACTACTGATTTAAATGATTTGGAACAGTTGATAAAAGATTTTCGCGATATAGGCTTAGAACAAAATTTTTCAAAATGTGAAATTTATCTTACAGCTTAGCAAAAGATTTGGCACTTGAACGTTTTAATTCTTTGGCTCATAATATTAAACTCTTAGACAGTGCCTCACTTTGCCTCCTAGGGTCCCCAATCCTTGACGAATCAGTACCTAACTTTGTCGAGGAAAAAAAAACCAAATTTCCATAGTGCTTCTGATCGTCTTTTCAAAATTATTAAACACATGGCTTTCACAATCATCAGATACTGCCTTTTTGTCCCAAAATTTGTGTATTCTCTTTGGTGTTGTCCACTTTGGAAGCTTCCCAACATGATGTGTTGTGCCCGGCGCGATGTCTTGTTTCTGTATTATCGAGTGCTGGGTTACTCCTTTCAAAATAAACTTCATAGTTAGGTCTTCGATCAACAATATCATAGATATCGGTATTGACACGTACAAAATCCAAGCTAAACGATGTCCGCGTGTATATATACTTTTACAGCTGCATTTGTTTACTAACAAACGGAGAGAAATGTTTTAAAACAGTTTTAAGTTCAATCTAATTACAACCATATCACCTAGGTAATAAAATCTAAATCTTCAAAATATTATCTAATACTTACGATCATTAAGAACTAAACAAAATAAGAGCTCACTTCTGAAGTGAGCTGTTATTGATCTAGACGTATTTTTTGCGCCGACTCGATATCTATGATATTGTTGATCGAAGGTTTAGGCACATAAAATATATCCTGCAAGGGCGAGCGCTACACCCAAGCCTTTTTATTAAATTGTGTATACTTAATGATGATCAGTACCTGGTTGACCGAGCTTTGCTCGTTTTTTTTAAACGGCCTTTTCTAAAAATGAAACCTAGCTAGACCAATTTTATCTCCTCCGAAACCCTCTGCATACTAAATTTCATGAAAATTGTTATATAATCTGAATCTCGGAAACGGCTCCAACGATTACGTATAAATATATATATATATATAAAAGAATTGCTCGTTTAAAGGTATTAGATATAAATTGGGTATAATGAGGTTATAACTTTTTAGAGCATTTAAATAAACCTCTTTTTAAAAGTTTTTTTCCTTTTAATTTTTGTCTTTTAAATATTCGTTGATATTGTAATAAGCCTTCCTTAATAAAACCTAAAACCATAATAGTAGTTTATGATACTGTTGCATAATAGGGGTTATTAAATACGAGTGTGAGTTTAAGTACCGAGCCGTAGGCGAGGTTCTTAATAGTATCACACGAGGTTTTTATTAATTATGTGCAGTATCATACAGTATGTACTTTTATCTACTCTCATATCGTAAAGATCTAATTATGAAATCAAAAACAGTACTTACTTTAATGACCCACTTTATGCACACCCGTCTATAATGAAATTAAAAAATTATATTATAGTATGTACTTATTTCTTCCCAAGATAATGCTATAAAATAACTTTTTTTCATTAAAGTACAAGTATTTGGATATGTCTGGCCACTTATAATGTTTTTTGGGTTTTAATACTTCAATTACTGTCAGTCAACTTGTCAAACGAAATAATAAAGAAAAAAACATTCTAAGTGGCCAGACATGACTAAACAATTAAACGTAGTATTATATTCTCTTTGTAAACAATTAGGAATCAATCAGTATCAATTCAATTTTAGATGCAAATTTACTCTGTGGTCGCGTATGCGGTAGGGAGTTTTTCCCAACACGGATTTGGGCGCCATGATGATTAATGTTTGTTTATTTTATTGATTTTTTTGAATACATATTTTATTTTGGCCAAAAATTACAGTAAAATAGCAGTGATACTAAGGTGAAATAAACTTGGATCTGAAATTGTGGAGGTGGCAATGGAAATGACGAATAATCGATACCCGTAAGTCATGAAAACCTATGACAAAATATTATCGATTTTTTACCTTTAAATTACATTATTAGATGAGTTTAGATATAGTAGTTTATGATACTGTTGCATAATAGGGGTTATTAAACACGAGTGTAAGTTTAAGTACCGAGCCGTAGGCGAGGTTCTTAATAGTATCACACGAGTTTTTTCAGATCAAAGTTTAGTTCACTTTATTATCACTGCTATTATTCTGTCATTTTTGGACAAAACTAAAATAAAATTGGTGGCCAAGATTCACAAGTTCAACACTTGATCCAGGAAAAGCCAAGCCCACATTTACATTAATTAGGTAGGTATCTACTAAACTCGAATCATGCGACACTTTTCCCCTGCGCTGATGCACACGCCCCTAAGCTCTGACTTTAACTAACCTAACTTGGTTTAAAGAGTACCTATGGCATGGCGGTTTCTTAAAATATCTTTATATAGATAGGTACCTACTTAATCGCTACGTCGTCGCTTGGCTCGTCTTGGCGGGGGTACTACTGTGCCCCCTCCAGATTTGCTTATTCTAATGAATTCCAATTTTTTTGTCATTATTCCTCATTGTTGGGTTTTGGGCTTTCCAAATTTAAAATTCACACGCCAACTCCTCGCGACAAAGCAATGGCGGGCGCACCAATCGACCAATCGATCGATGTCGCTGTCAGCCGCGCGTAATTTGTATTTGAGTGCAAAAATAAATACCTATTATTATAATATGTAAAACTATATAAAACATTGAAAATGGATGCTTTTCCACAATTCTGGACGCAGTTGGGAGACCCTAGAACACATCCAGGCGACCTACGTCCGGGTGACGTACATATAATTGTTCATTTATCTCTAGCCCATGCTAATAGTTGAATTTAATTATTTTATTTCACTCATGGTGTATCGTATTCACCACCAATATTATAATCCTTATGTGACCCTCATTTTATTATTTACAGGTACCTTTCAGGAAGTATGATAAGGAATAAAAGAAAAATAAACAGGTTTATTGTGGTCTAAACCACCTTGCGAGTTATTATATTTTTATTGGTTCAAAATATAGGCGCTTATTTCGTCGTGTGTAGTAGGTATCTTATAGTAATAATCTTATAACTAAGGGGAGCAGTCTCATGGGTACAGGGGCAGCCTGACGGCATAGACGCATAGTGTAAATCTTTTAAAATAATATTAATATAAATATTTTTTTTTAATATTTTTTATGTCGTCGGCCGATGTTTACATGCAAGGTATTATAAAAGTGTGCAACGTACAACTCGATACACAAAACGTACACTCAAAATACGCAGGAGCCATCGCATCTAAATTATAAAAAATACGGACCCTGAATATTTTGCAACTAGCACACGCTCTGTGCTCAAGTTAATAGCTTTGTACAAATGTAAATATTTGCGTATAAAAATAATAAATAACATCGCTTTGGCAGAATCGTGTCATCAAAAAGGTCGCCAGATCGGTAGAAGCTTGTAGGGCGTTGATTACGCGGCGGGCTTTTCCTCAGAAACAGCTGTGGCTCCGGAGGCTACGGAACCAGACTCCTCTGGCGACGCCTGGCACGACAGCGAGGGGAACCTCTGGTACAGAGCAGCCCGGTATTTAGGGTGGCTGAAATGTAATAGCACATTTTAACATTTTATTAACGTATGCTAGTAAGTATCTACCTAGTAACCACCGTCTTATAGAACCCTTTGGTCAATTGTGTTTTATAAGGCCCAATGAGGGTTGGTGCCAGCCTTGCTATTCCCAGCCTTGGTATCAGCAGGGCAAGGGGTGCTAAGAATTCCCTGCAGACGCCGTGTTACCAACACCGACGCCTGGCCCTGGCAACTTACAACACACGTACACAGCGGACCGACGAGAAGATCATCGAACTGGGGGAGGAACTGAGCAGGTTACACTGGGATATCACAGGATTGTCTGCAGTTCGAAGAGGGGGAGGACACAATAATCCTGAAATCAGGAAATCTATTCTATTTCCGGGAGGGAGACCAACTGTTCCAAGGTGGTGTCGGGTTCATAGTCCACAAGTCCTTCCCCATGACCACAGTGAAATGCGCTTTAGAGGCAATGTATGGCTCTAGAAATATCCTCATACATGACCTCAACCTCATCGTCGGAGTATGTCGAAGTCGGTGAGTATACCTGTATAACCTTCAACAAATAGGTATCGTTTGGTAATTCTGATTACAAGGTACGCCACCCTGCGAAGTTATTTAATTTCGTCATACTTAAAGGCCAGACGCCGCAGGCATGACATAGCGGTGTGGTGGTGCTCTTCTTCAAAAAGGGTAATTAAACTCCATTGAAGGATTTACAGACCCATCACACTGCTGAGCCATGTTTACAAGTTGTTCTCGAGAGTCATCACAAACCGTCTCACACGCAGGTTGGACGACTTTCAGCCCTCCAACAAGCCGGTTTCCGAAAAGGCTTTAGCACCATAAACCACATACATACGCTGTGGCAAGTTATACAGAAGACCGAGGAGTATAACCAGCCAACCAGCCTTTGATTGGATAGAAACCTGGGCCGTGCTGAGGTCTCTTCAAAGGTGCCAAATCGACTATCGGTATATCGTGGTGTTAAAGTGTTTGTATGAGAACGCCACCATGTCGGTTCGAGTCCAGAACCAGAACTCGAAATCTATCCAACTGCAGCGAGGCGTGAGACAGGGAGACGTGATATCTCCGAAACTGTTCACCACTGCATTGGAAGATGTCTTCAAGCTTCTGGACTGGAACGGATTTGGCATCAATGTCAATGGTGAGTACATCACCTACCTTCGATTGCCGATGATACAGTAATCATGGCTGAAACCTTGGAAGACCTCGGTACATTGCTCGATGACCTCGGTAGTCTCTCAACAAGTGGGTTTAAAAATGAACATGGATAAAACGCAAATCATGTCGAACGTCTATGTTGCACCTACTGAAGTAAAGGTGGGAGGCTCTGCACTCGAAGTTGAAGACGACTACATTTACCTAGTACAGACATCCAACTAGGCAGGTCCTACTTCGAGAAAGAGGTCAATCATCGAATCCAACTCGGCTGGGCAGCGTTCGGGAACCTACGTAATATCTTCGCGTCCCAAATACCGCAGTGTCTCAAGTCGAATCAACTCAGTCTCTTCTGTATGGACGTACTCGCGCGGTCGTCCGCGTAACGCAGCGCACGGCAGGGAGGTAAGGGGCTGAATTTTGAAAAAAAAAACCCTTTCTTCGTGGCCCACGTCTTACGCTACAAAAGGAACCTGAATGCAAAATTTTATGTTTCTAATTCTAGCAGCCCGAAGGCTGCGTGGATAGATTAGTCAGTCAATCTAGACAAGTCTTTTTAGAGTTCCGTGGTTCACGTCTGGAACCTTTATAGTTTCGTCATGTCCGTCCGGCGTCGGCTTACCTTCCAAACGGTTAGCGCTAGAAAGATGAAACTTTGTATGGATATGTGTATTTACCACGTCGACAAAGTGCTAAATTAAAATGACGAAAAATATTTTTTTTTGGCGTACCTCCACTACATGTAAAGTGGGAATGATTTTTTTTTCTCGCGTATATCTCATTTTTATTTATGTTGAAATTACACTCACTTTTGTGACCTCGGTCATTCGATTAAGCCACGCATCCTCTTTGCTGGGTGATCTAAATAAATTTTAATTTTAGGTTATATTACCTATTAGGGTTTGGAAATTTAAATCGCAATAACTTTACATAGTGGAAAATATAAAAATAAGATTATTACTGACCTGATTCCATATACAATTGGGTTATAAACGGCATTAGCCTTGGCGAAGAGAGAACCCCAGATAGTGGCCAGGGGACTGATTGGCATGCTCTCGAACACACCCGTGTAGTTAATCACAAGGTAGGGAGTCCATGCCATGAACCACAGAGATATGGTCATCAAAGCTACCTGTAACAAGATTTTTGGGCTAATATCTACTTATCTGTTTCAGACGGAATTTTTTTTCAACACACTCGTAGATTGTTAGAGCTCGTAAATTGGCTCTTATAAGAACTTAATACAACTTATTAAAAAGGTACTTGATGCCTTTAAATAGGTATTATCTGAGAGATTTTTCTAAGTCCATGTCTCTCAACTACAAATAAAATAATGTGTAACATAAATCTGACTATTGGATTTTTCTGATAAAAATTAAATAAAATACAATGACAATGACAAAGAATATAAAAAGAAACAAATTTGCCTATCAAAGATATGTATAGGTATATATGAAAGTAGATTGACGAGTAGGTAAACTAAATAGTTCCAACACTTCCCCTAATTTTAAATAGACTAACTTATAATAACTTTTAAATAGGTGCTAATAGTAGTAATACATAGATAGATGGTAATATATCAATGGATAATATAGATGCTGTGACAAATGACTGAATACAGTTCATTTTCTTCTGCAGGTGTGAGGCTCTGCACATTTCACAATGTTAATAGTAGAGTACTCTATAGTGAGACATTAGATTTTTTGTTTTTGAAAGGATTAAAGTTGGTAGCCTCTGATGGCTGCATCAACCTTACTGGACAAATCGGCGAGCGCAGAGGGTTCTTAGCTGTACAACAACATTTAGGAAACCACTCCTGAGGGCACCCCCGAATGGGGTACGAACCTCGGCTCAGGACGTTACCGAAGAGGGTTGCGGTGATTCACGGCGGTATTGAAAAATCTGCGTAAGGCGCGTTTTATAAATAAAATTGTTTTATCGTGGGAAGACCTAAGTCATTACGCATGTACTTACCACGGGGCGCCCGTGGCTATGCGCATGAAACGATTTTGAATCACCTGAAGGCTATGAATCCGTGCAGGAGCTGCATGTGCGAACATAGTACCTTGCAGGATATTCTTAATATCATATTGACTGTGCAATCATTTTATAAGCAATTTCAGTACCAACAGTTTCAACTTATACAGACCTTGGCTAGTTTACACTCGGCACTGGTGTTAGCAGCTTCAGATGATCGAAGAGAAGCGACGTTCATTTTCTTCGCCTGTTCCCTCATCCCCTTTTCGTGAGCAGCTACGGCCTAAAATATTAACGTTAAATAAACTAAACATTGCCTATGTAACTGTGTAAGACAAGCAACAATATTAAAATAATACTATAGTCTACCTGGACAATGAAGAAATATGAATATATGATGAGGAGAAGCGGCATGAAGTAAACGAAGACAGAGTAAATTAGAATGTAGCTTCGGCTGAGCCATTCCTTGGACAAGTAGTCAGTGCCGCATGCTGTCATGTTTCCTTCAGGTACATACCTGTAGGCATCGATTTAGTTTTTTTTTTTTAGAAATAGTTATGTTGCTTTAAAATCATACCTTTAGACCTTGAGTAGTTTCCCCTGGTATGTTTGAGAAAAAGTATTTTATCATATTTTTTTATGAGAGCTGCACGTTTTTAATTTTATTTTTACCAGATTCCGTATTTATAAAATTTCAGACTGTTTAAATTGTCTGAATAACGATTATAAATAATAATTATAAAAAATATACTTATGAATAATGATTTTGCACAATAACACGAATACACACTAATTTAAATAATTTTGAAAAATTTCTAACGTTTTAACTTAATCTCAATAATTTTTTCACTTTTTTCTTTGAGGTCATTTTCACTGGACTGTATTCAGAAAAGTTATCCGCGGGTAAGATTAGAAGCATAGGTATCATAATTGTGTGTAAATTCAATATTTAATCCATATCCAAGAGTTTTTTATATGTCTATGATCCAAACCTACAAACATAAAAATTTTGAGTAGTAGACGGTCACTTAGACCGTCTACTAAGCTACTCTCGGGCGGGTCCATTTTTTTTTCGTAAATTATTGGTTGTAATTGATGTCTGTAGGTAATTTCATATTTTACAATTTATTGGAGATTGTTGGATTTTGGAGTAAGTTGCATAAAGCGCGGTCATAATAGTTATAGGTTACGGTTATAGTTAACTTTAAATGCCGAAAGAAAGCAAACTGGGTTGCTCGTGTCACTTTAACTAAAATTTTAACCGTAACCATAACCGACCGAGGGCGATCGGTCATCGTCAAAGTTAACCCTACGCTTAAAGCATGGTAATGGTTATAGTAAGGTTAAAGTTAACGTTGACTATATCTATAACTAAAAGTACGAGCAGAGCAACCGAACCTTAGTGTTAAGTTAAATGTCATAATGACAAGATTTTGTATTTCATGCGTCAGATATCACATGGCGTGGCATACTAACCCTAGGGCTCTAATACTTATTTTATATTTTGGCATCACACTTCGTGTATTCTTCATGTATAAAATTCTCGTCAATCGTCAAGTTTCAAAGTTCAAGTCATGTTAAATCTTCTTCGAGTTATAGTCAGTCTAGTTAGGTTTTAGTACAATGGTAGCCGTTCTACTAAAACTTTTCATGGACTTCTTGAGACAACTTGAAAAGCCACTATACACGTAATCATTTCATTTCACTGGTGCACTTATATTGATCTTTATTGGACAAAATACCACCGATAATATTCAATAAAACTCAAAATACACGATTTTATGAAAATAAAACGAAAACGCAACGTCACTTCGCAAGTTCCCGCCAAAAAAGTCTAATACTTATTTTAGGTTAGCTTTACTTTACATAAGTAGGTATAATTTGACGTTTTCAAGCAGATGGTATTAACAATAATGAAAATGCCATCATAGTCAAGAAGTGAAGTGAAACAATAATGAAATTAAACAATTATATTATAGTACAGTTTCCTTCCTAAGATAATGCTATAAAATAACTTTTTTTCATTAAAGTACAAGTATTTGGACATGTCTGGCCACTTATAATGTTTTTTGGGTTTTAATACTTCAATTACTGTCAGTCAACTTGTCAAACCAAATAATAAAGAAAAAACATTATAAGTGGCCAGACATCAGGACTAAACAATTAGGAATCAACAAGTATCAATAATCAATTCGAACTCAAACCGACTTCGAAAAAGCATTCGATCGTGTGGATCATCATCACGTCATTTTGCTACGCAAGTTATACGAACTTTGAGTTCAAGGAGACCTCTTAAGATGGATAGAATCCTATATTAAAAATCGTACTCAAGCCGTGGTGATAGGAGGTAAGCGCTCTAACTTTATAAACATCCCTTCGGGCGTTCCGCAAGGATCGTTGCTAGGGCCTTTGCTGTATACGGCATATTTATACGATATCGGATCGTGTTTTCGTCACTCAAAGTTCTTACTTTACGCCGACTACAAAAAAATTTGTTCACTGCAAGATTGCGTCAATTTACAAGAAGATTTGAACAGACTCTGCGATTTTTATGTTTCCAACCGAATTGAGGTCATTATCGCCAAATGTGTCCATATGACTTTTACTCGCGGGAACACACCTATTGAATTCAATTATACCATTAAGGACAAACTTATAGAAAAAACAGACACAGTGAAAGATCTTGGCGTTATTCTAGATACAAAACTGACTTTTTCAGCACACATTGAAAGTATAATTAACAGATCTTGAGAATCTTGGTTTTATACTCCGAATCACCAAACCATTCACTGTCGCTGCGTGTGTCAAAATATTGTATTTTGCTTACGTACTCAGCGTTCTTGAGTACTGCAGTTCAGTTTGGAACCCTCAATACGTAATATATGAACACGGCATTGAAAGAATACAAAGAAGGTTCGTAAAATATCTAAATTTCCGGTCACATTTAAATTGCGAAAATTATGAAAATTCTTGTCAAAAACACAAAATACCAACCTTGCGAAATAGGCGGGTTTTGCGTGATGCGTGACATGTTGCTATTACACGACGCTTGTTCTGGTGCGCTTAACTGCTCAACACTTATATAAATATGTTGCGTTTGTGGGCTCCAAATAAACGCACAAGGCATACTCAGCTTTTTTATGTATCTACCGCACGTACTAATTACTCTGCTAATAGCTTGTCCATTCGCATTCCACGAATCTACAATAAATTATTTTGTGACATTGACCCTTTTTGTTTCACAAAACAAGTTTTTAAAAACAAAATAAATAATAAGTTACAAAGCGATTACAAATTAATCCTTATATAATGCTTAGCTTAGGTTAGGTTGAGCATAGAACCCGCCCCCCTCTACAGCGCAGATGGCGACCACCGTGGGGTTTTAGCCGGTACGAGTCCGGCATAACCTGGCTGCTCCCCCGGGGCGGCTGGGTATCCTATGAGGATTTCCCCATTAGGTTGAGCATATATTTTAATTTTAATAAATAGTTCACCTAAGGTGATGATGCATAAACTATAATTATTATTTTTACACCTACTCCTTGTGCGCCTTAGTTGTTTACTATGAACAATGGACACGCCACTAAGAATATACACAACGCCTACACTCCACACACGACTACTTTCTTATTAATTTATCATCTTTATAGACTTTTAGTTTCCTACCCACTTCTTATTTATTAAATTTAAGTAACAAAATAGATATTCCTTATTGGCAAATGTGCAAGTAAATAACTCATTATAATAAAAAATATTGCAAAAGCTGTGTAATATTAAATAAATAAATTCAATTTTAGATGCAAATTTACTTTGTGGTCGCGTAGCGGTACAGATCTCAACTTAGGAGTTTTTCCCCACACGGATTTGGGCGCCATGATGATTAATTGCCATGATTTGTTTATTTTATTGATTTTTTAATACATATTTTATTTTGCCCAAAAAATACAGCAAAATAGCAGTGATACTAAGGTGAAATAAACTTGGATCTGAAATTGTGGAGGCGGCAATGGAAATGACGAATAATCGATACCCGTAAGTCATGAAACCTATGACAAAATATTATCGATTTTTTACCTTTAAATTACATTATCAGATGAGTTTAGATAAAGTACTGTATGATACTGCACATAATTAGGTATTATAAACTCGTGTGGTACTATTAAGAACTTCGCCTACGGCTCGGTTCTTAAACTCACACTCGTATTTTAATAACCCCTATTATGCAACAGTATCATAAACTACTATTATATGCTACAATAAGCACAAACTCGCTGTAGGTTCCTTAAAACACTCGGCAAAGTTATGGAATTCGTGTCCCCAAAAAAAAATCAAGGCCTAATTAACTTTGTATAAAAAAATAATTACACAAAATCTTACTCGAACTATATAGTAATTATCTTCTCTGTGCTCGAACTAAATGTAGGTAATTTTTTATGCGATAACATGGCTTTAACAGAGTTGGTCCTATCTATAGTAAAAGTACCTAGTTTAAATTGATGAGATTAGATATTAAAACCCTACTCGGCTACTGCTCAGGCTTTCAACCTCAATATTATGAAAATATAGGTATATATCTACATAGATTGCTGGTAATAGTTTATGCAGGTGGAAACTACAAAAAGCCTAAATGGCTCCCCAAAAAATACCTGTTCCAGCCGAAAAATGGCGCCAGTGTCCAAGCCAGTGAGAATGCCCATATTCCGAGGATACGCAGAAGTGCACCATTATTGGTCATGGGCTTAGCAGCG
This sequence comes from Tethea ocularis, assembly GCA_963555595.1. NCBI lineage: Eukaryota > Metazoa > Arthropoda > Insecta > Lepidoptera > Drepanidae > Tethea > Tethea ocularis. The sequence continues at coordinate 6,926,695 of OY741960.1, read as the reverse complement.
ATACCCTTCACAATTACGTTGTAGCGGTCGAAAGCGATCATCGTCATGGTCCAGATCGATGTACAGCCAAATAGAGAGCCACAGCATGCGTAAATTTCACATGCAAGTGGCCCTGTAAATTAAAGGAATCTTAACAAACATTAACTAAACTTTAAAAAAAATAACATGGTATACCTACTACATAATTCATTTAAAAAAATCTTACCGAACACCCATGTTTCATTGTAACAGTTTACAACCATAGCCGGTGACATGGCGCACATCATAAGGAAATCAGAAAACGCCAAATTTACTACAAGCAGGTTTGAGGGTGTCTTGAGGCTCTGTAAAAATACATTACAGTAGGTATGTTCAGATAAAGCAATTTCAAAATAAGTTTTAATAGTACCTACTAGTTACTTTGTTATAAAAGGGGTTAAATGACCCATTAAAATTTCATACGAGGTAGTTTCTTCCGAGCTTTAGCAAGTGAGTAAATAGAAACCGAGTTGTAAAGGGTTTTTAGCGCCCTGCGAGAAAATAAAATAATCTAATAAAATATTATTTGTTAGGTTCATTTTTCACTTCACTTTTTTCATATTGTACCAATTTGTTTTTCATTTTATATAATTTATCTCTGTCATATTAAGTACCTACCAACATACATTATTTGTTAGTCTTTAGTTATAAGAAAGCCTTTAATTTTTACAAATTTTATTTTTTTTATATTTAAATTTTAATTTTTTAAGTGTTTAAATATTTCTTAAGGTATATTTCCTAAGTAGTATGTGTCGGATGGCGCGTAAAAAAATATTTTTCCCCTAGGAAGAGAAAAGCTATTTTATCCCCGATCTGCTAAGATATAGGTAATGACGGACTTTTTGAGCAAGAGCAAGAGTATCCAATCGAAATAAGGTATTTCAACCAGCGATGCCCTAGAGCAGGGATGGCGAACCTTTACGTATCAACGTGCCATTTTTCTAAATAAATGTTTAATGAGGTCATAGACGTGCCATCAAATAATTTTGACTTTGTGATTATTGGGAAAATAATAATAATAAATACTCTCTACTCAAAACTCATTATTTACTACGAAAAATAGGAAACTTTTGTAGTAAGTAGCGTAGGGATCACTCGCGTTCGCTCATCACATCATATAATACCTCCTTCACACTTTTTTCATAGTGCATAGTGAATTTTGTGATCAGTGACGTGCCCAAAATATTGCCATTGTTCGCCGTCCCTGCCCTAGAGAAAACTGCGCCGCGATGCTCCGTCCGAGGCCAATCATCTTCATTCAATCAAAATCAAAACTCATTTATTCAGTTTAGGCCCTAATAAAGCACTTATGAACGTCAACAGTTACAGTTATTGTAAATAGGCTCTACTACCGGTTCGGAATTCACTTGAACTGAGAAGACTCCGGCAAGAAACTCAGCAAGGCTTATTTTTTTCGGTGGACCTTTTTTTTGAATTTATGTAATTACAGTTTTTGTTTTAAATATACATAAACATCATACAATGATCACTTGGCCAGGGAGCTGCAAGTGCAGAGAGAAGCTACTATAAGCATGTATTCTTGTCTTTTATGTAATGAGCCACCTTATAGTAGGCCTCTTGTCGATCAACTTATGTTTAACATACTCTTTGAATTTATTATAAGTTATCCTAGTTACTTCATACTGGATTTAAAAGCGAATGCAGTACCCGAGAAAAGACTTTCGGTAGCCTGAATCTAGGAGTAACAATTTTATCTGTTTCTTGTATTTAGGTTATGGCGGCTACTGTTTGTGTCAAATAGACTTATTTTTTTACGAACAAACATAATATTTTCAAAAAAATATAGCGACGGTAAGGTTAGTATTTCAAATTCCTTAAACCGATTTCGTAAGGATCGCTAGGACCCAAGCAATAGATTATTGAAATATATACCTTATTTCGATTGGAAAACTATAAAATTCAGTTGATTTTAAATCCTCTGCCGTGCCGTCTGCCACTGTGGTCATTAGGAGTGGACCGACCAAATAAAATATCTTCTTCTCTTTTCTTAATTTTAAATATGGAACACAGGCCATCCCGTTTTATCGTCGTTAAAATTCACATTGGCTGTTATGCTAATGCCGGCCATAGACGTTAAAGTGATTTGATCAAATGGAAAATAAGAATTATAAGCCTGCCGCCTGCCAAATCTCAATGATATTATCCGTAGGACTCTTGCTGTCCCAATGTGCCTTCCAATGTACTGGAACCAGTCGGTATTATGCGTGACGATGGCAAGAGGCCGGATGGTATGTCTTTGATCCCATAGAGTGTCAATAAGCCAAAGTTAGTTCTGTGTCTCCGCACGGTTGCCGTGCGTAAAGTCTCAGTGGATTGCCTTCATATCGGTACAAAATCAATGATGAGCGCAATACATACCTTTGTAGAAGAGAAAATGTAGATGACCATTCCATTGCCAGTGATAGAGATGAAACCAAGAACGCCAATAGTGAAACCCAGGAGCCCATGCCAGAGTGGGTTCATTGGTGGAAATTGGTACCTAAAGGAACAAATGAACCAAATAACAAAATAGTTATGAAATTATACATGACGTTGTTTTGGTGAACATACCAGTGGGGATCGACCATGTGCAGCATGTCCGGCGGCACCTTGTCAACGACGGTTTGGTTCGACGCTCCGTACGCCGCGACCTGACCGCCCCAAGCTTGAAGAGCCGCATACCCTGGCCCGGGATCTAGGCTTGAGATTGTCATCTCCACAGTTTGTTTTTATGCAATAAATCTGTGAAAGAAAACTATATTTTTTTACACCATGAGATAGAGCGAAAGATTTATAGGAAATAACGTTTTACTGGTCTTTAATAAAAACTTGGTTTCAGTGAATGTACCTAATGGGAGAAATCTTGCCTGATTTATATAGGTATAAAGCTTGTTATTTTGTCTCCTTGACTCAATAAACAAAATTGGCATGGCAAAATATCAAAAATGTCCGAATCATACTTACATATATGTGTTTAGGACGTTTTAAAAAAAAGTCGTAAATGAGGCCAACGTACAACAAACCCTATGTAACTCACCTTGGCCAATACTAAGTTGTACCTAGGACATATTAATATTATTTGGGAATAAAACATGGATATGTACGGAAACAATTAACTTTTCTTTACTTAAATCGTTTAATCAGTCTAGTGAGATGAGTTATTTAAATAACAAATTCTAAACAAAATCAACTTAATATTCATAGTATTTTATTCATAAGAAAAAAAATCCTTCAGTACAAAACAAAATATATTATAATTACTGTTTTGTCACATGCCAATCTTCAAGACTAGTAGGTACATAGACAGATATATTTCAACTTTAAAATCAATACTAACAGGTACCTTACAACAACAAGATCAAACAACCACGATCTAAGTTGTACGGACCAAGGTACTACTCATCGACAGTGACCGAGGTACAACACTGTTTTATTGTTGTAGAAAACGGTGATTTTAAATATTGCGAGGTTATATATCTCGTAAGTTTGTTATTGTTTTAATACTTGTTTAAACAAAGAACCGATCGCATATAAAAGTTAAGTGATTATTATAAAACGTATTAAACTATCACACTTCAAAATATATTTAAGTACTTTTTTCGGCAAAAAAAGTTTTAACACCAAACACCGGCTTATTGGCGGTAAGCGACTAACTACTTCACATTGGTTAGTAAGCACAAGCAGTGATGTACTGAATACTAGATATCAGAATTTAAGAGCGAGGGAATATTTGAAACGAGCCAAAAGGCCTAGGTACACACGGCCACAGATCAAGCTACACATTTTTGTTGCAAAATAGCGCCTATTACAACCGCATAAGGTGCCGCAGTGTGTAGCTTCCGTGTGTACACATAGTGCCAAGGTTCAACAGGTTCCCCCTACCTCAGTTTATACAAAAGTTTAAATGGGAATATATTATTTTTTCATTGTTTGGTTGGAGTAAGGAGTATACCTACCAGTGGCGAGGGTAAGCCGTTCAAAAAACACCTGTAATTTTATAATTACAGCGTATTTTAAGCATGATATAATAATGGCTTTGAAATTATGAAAATGTGTGACTGCGATTTCTAAAAGGTAAGCCGATGTTGTATGGACCCTTCGCCACTGATACCTACCTACTTTCTTTGTGCAGATTTGCGCTTCTTCTTCTTATAATAAACTAAATTACTATAAGTACGTATATTATTTTTAGGGATAATATATAATCTGTAACTTACATATATTGGGATGAGGAAGTTGTTCCGAGATGGTTATTTATTTATAGCAAAAATACTGAAGAAAATCGATTACACGAACTACTCCAGTGTTTATTATGCTAAATAATATACCGATCCCGAAAGGCGGGGTTTCCGAGGCGTGGAGGCTACTCGACGTTATCATGTCCGCCCTCGCCTTATATAAGAAAACGTTAAGGATTATCAGCGTAGTGCGATATAGTCATTCGAAAATCAATATTCATAATTAGATATAGCATCTAAGAAGGTGAATACATAACCTGCTAGCCTACGTACTCATATAACATTATTTACAGGGCCGAACTTCTTTCTATTTTATTTAAGGTAGGTAATAAAACCTTCAAAATCACAAAGACTGACGCGACGTGACGTGACGTATCATACTTTTACTTATTAAGGCGATAATTAACCACATACCACAAGGCGGCCCGCCCGTATGCTATGAAGGTATGGATTAGGTGTAATCAAAGGACTGAATGTTGAATAAAAATCTAAAAAGCAGTAGTACCTAATCGTATAGAAATACTGAACATCATCAGACCACCTTTGTTGGTGCATGTGCTCACTAACACTGTTTATCTATCACTTTACGTAGTAGTAAAATTTTGGTAAGTATTGTCTATCTTTTTTGATTCCGATGACTAATTTCAAATGATTAATAATTATTAAGAGAAGTAATTACAATCGCAGTTTAGTTGTTGTTCACCTAAGATAGATAATACCAAAATTAAAAGATGATTCCGAGGGACCTCGTAATCGGAATCGGAGATAGACAATCGCCATACTGGTTTTTTTTTTGATAAATCTTGTTTTCTAAAAATGAAACCTAGCTAGATTAATTTATTGCCCCCGAAACCTCTGCATATAAAATTTCATGAAAATCGTTGAGCCGTTTCCGAGATTCAGATTATATATATAACTATATACATTGCTCGTATAAAAGTATTAGATAGATAGATTAAAAACCTACAGTTAAGCCTACTATGCATTTAGATCCGGGCAGGGTTTCGGGGGCGATGATCTAGGTAGGTTTCATTTTTATAAAACCTCGTTTTTAAAAAAAAACGAGTATAGCTCGGTCAGACAGGTACTAATTGCATAATATTTAAAAACTAGCTAGGTTTTATTTTTAGAAAACACGATTTACTCAAATAAGAAAACCGAGTAAAGCTCGGTCATTCAGGTACTTCTTTTATGTATGTTCACCGATATATCTGCCAATTATCGACCGATTTTCAATCACCGGGCCCACCACTCTTTCCAAGCCATCCATCATCTCATTCCTTTCATCCGCATACAAAGGATCACATGCTTACGCACATTGACATTCATCTGCCATACCCGTCCGTCCGTCCCCATGTGTTATTCTGCTGCGCTGGAGTAATTCCAAAAATCCCCTCTTGGGCTCCTAAGTAAGTAGGTAGGCAATTTATTGGAAATAAAATATTTTATTAATTAAACACACTAAATAGACAGTGTCAGTATTTTATAACTTTTGAAGACAAGTCAAATAAACGACGAGCCACTACAGTGAACAGGACTCATGTGGAATAGGTATGTACCTACTAATAAGTTTTATTGATTAGGTAGGTACTTAAAAACTGACAGCTTCTCACTGGTAATTATTATTTGTGGCAGTTTAATAGTTTGAAGTTCAAAAAAACTTTAAAGTCATGACTGAAAATACCACCCTGTAATTCCTACGTAGGTATGTAATATCGTTATGAGGCTCTACCTCTACCTTCGTTCACTAACAGGATTATGTTTACAGGCTATGTTTATAATATAAATGTCTGAAGTAGCTATTATTAAAATTTTAAAAATCCTCCATTATTTCCTTCTTGATGATGGATTTCCATTAAGGAACTCTAACCTGACACTGATTTAAAGTCAACGAAAAAAAAAACAACACAGGAATGAGGGACTGGCCGGGATTTTTTAAGCGCTTAAAAATAAAACCCTATCATATAGGTTGTACATAGTATATTATATTATCTTACTCTGTGATTACTCTCTTGAACGAGTGCAAAAACCACTTTGGAACGAGGTACTCTATCAAACCTATTTGTTTTTCTTTTTATGTCAGAAGGTTAACAAGCAGGCAGGCGGACCACCTGATGGTAAGTGGTTACCGTCGCCTATCGCCATTTGCAATACCAGAGGTATTGCCAATGTCTTGCCGACCTATTACAATGCCGAGAAGGCAATTACCGGCTCTCAAGTGCAATTGCTGGAACACACCGGTAGGTGCTTAGCGCCAGATTTTCAGCTTGAGGGTGGTAGCCAGCCAGGTGGGTACTACAAAGTACCCTACCACCGTACAAAAGCGTGCGTGACCTGCTCAGAAAGTGACATCGCCCGAAAGTGACCAACTCAGAAAGCGACGTACACAGAAAATTACCTACTAAGAATGTCCCCCGCCTAAACGTCCGACGTCACTACCACTGAGCTATCATCGCCTTGTAATAGGGAAACCCATTCCGACCCAAAACATTGCAAAATAAACTGTCTGTAGTCTGTTTATTAGTTATAATTTAGGGTAGGTAACTCCAATAAAAGCTAACGAGTTAAACCTACAGATATTCCCCTTCAAGTGGTTATCATAATAAAGGGGTTAACCGTTAACCGTTTCGCCAGGTAACACACCGAAATAAGTTACAATAATGTACCAACGGGTTACACTATCAAAAGGCAAACTCATAAGTGGGGTTGTCCAGTCACGGGCTAGAATTAGCTGCTTCAAAAAAGTGTCAAGTTGAAATTCCAACTTTAGTAATAGGCAGGGAGGCTAAAACAAATTATTAATCATTGGTAAATCTAAGTACCAGGTTGATCGAGCTTTGCTCGTTTTCAGGGTTCCGGAACTCTAAAGAAAAAAAAACGGAACCCTTATAGGATCACTCGTGCGTCTGTCTGTCTTTCGTGCATCGTCGTGCAGTAGAGTCTGACTATTCATAAGTGCCTGTGAAGGTCTATTTGAATAAATAATATTTCATTTCATTTCATTTCTGTCTGTCTGTCTGTCCGAAAATATTGGACTGGATTGAGTTGAGAGTTGGTACACATATGTGAGTCGGTGACCCAAACAACGACGTGTTACGTAAATAAATGAATTTCAAACATGGGGGGAGTAAATTAGATCTAATTAAGTAATTTCTAATTTTGGGGAGTAAATTTGAAAATAAAAAAAAAAAGTTTTGCAGACTATATTGTGTAACATATCACATGAATGGGCTTGTTGTGAGGATCTCAAATATATTTTTTTTTAATTTTAATATAAATATTTTTGAAGTTATTTAAGAAAATTGGCGAAAAATTGGCGAAAATTGACCATTCCCCCCCCCCCCCTTCTCCCGCCAACAAAAGGGATTTTAAGCCATTTTATCTTTAGACTTGAGAATTTATTTATTTACACTGGAGATAGCAGGATTCGCTCATGAGCGACCGGAAATAATGGTGGGCCTGGCGCTCCTTTACATCTGGCGCCCTGGGCGATCGCCCTACCGCGCCCTTTTTTTTTTTTTTTTTTTTTGTGACCCAGGGAAATCCTCATGGATACCCGGCCGCTCCGGGGGGAGTGGCCGGGTTATGTCAAACTCGTACTGACTAAAACCCTGGGGTGTTCCTCCTCTCGCCATGTGGCGGCGGGGCTACGGGACATTCCTCGAAGGTCTATCGACCGCCTGCCCCGCCGGCGGCGTCGCTCCCCCCACGGGGAGCCCTCCTCTTCGGGGCGGGGCTCAAACTGTTACATACAAAAACCAGTTTGAGCCCCGCCCTTCTCCACTGTGGCGCCGAGGAACACTTGGGCGCCTCCAGCATGGGACCTATAGTGTCAGCGGCGGATCCCCCGATCCACCACCGACAGGTCCCCATCAGGGAGGCATCCGGCCTGCGAAGGCCAGACGCCGCCCTCCACGCCTCCGGCGGCGGATTGGGAGCGAATTGATGTCATCTTCCCGCTCCCGCTCCGCCGCCTCCTTCCGCGACATGACTTCGCCGCAGAAGGTAACGGCCGCCTGCCAGGACTCATCGCTGTCGACCATGGACTTGATCAAGGCCGGCAGCGACAAGTCCCCTCCTATTGTCGCGGACAAAGCGGCGCGAGGCACCGCCCAAGCTGGGCACACCTCGCGCGTATGCTGCGCCGTGTCCGCGACACCCGACGGGCAGTGGTGACACTCCTCTGTGGGCTCTCTACCCGCCACCCGGCACAGGTAGCCACCGAAGCAACCGTGCCCGGTGAGCATCTGTGTCAGGTGGAAGGTGAGAGCCCCGTGCCGCCGTTCAAGCCACTCTCTCAAAATTGGCCGAACCGCGGCCACCAACTCCCGGCTCACCACTGCGTCGCCGAGGCGGGCCGCCCAGCGCTGGAGGAGCACATCACGGGCATTCTCCCTCCAGCGCTCGATTTCCCTCGCATGAGGGCGGCCACCCTCGGCCTCGGCCTCCTTTATTCGCCAGTACACCGCGGCGAGGCCCTACCGCGCCCTACCCTAACGCCGGTACTGGTTACCATCAACAAATTTGGGTCAGATTTAAAAATATTTATGGAACTTAGTTAAACATTTACGGAACCCTCTCCACGCCAGTTTAAGTTGCAGTTGTCCGATTTTTTCTTTTAAAAGGACGTTTTCTAAAAAAAATGTTACCTAGCTTTAGTATGCAGAGGGTTTCGGGGGAGATAAATCGATTAAGCTAGGTTTAATTAGGACAAAGCGCTTCGAGAAAATGTAGGTAGTGCCCTTGCGCTTCGCTTGGCTCGTTTGGCGGGGGCACGACCGTGCCCCCAGTTACGGCATCATTGAATTTGTGGTACTCATTTTTTTTTATTGAGATAGAGATTGATGCCTCGTCGCGTGACTTCATCATAAGTTGGTGTCAGTAATCCAGGGGTATGGGCGATCTTTCAGGACAATTGTCGTAATAGACGCTGATGGGCATCGAATAAGATGACGACGACGTTTAGATTAAATTAATTGACCATATCGTTTACGTCGTTAAGTACCGTCATCACATGCCATCTTGTACTTTGCAAGTCGTTACTAAAATGCTCTTGGCAAATATTTTTCTGAGGCATTGACTTTTCGGTGACCTAAAACAGAGCCCACGTCTTCTATAGTCGTATTAAGTCTAACATGCATATCGGTACAAATGACATCAATCAATGTTTGACTACTATCAGTGTAGTGAGTCGGTTGGTTTACCAACAGCGATAGATTTACACGTTAAAAAAGTTGTGAATGTTATCGTTTTACTATTGGTATTACAAAAAAAGATTAATATTAAAATCTCCTACTAGAACTTGATTGTCATTATTAGGGATAGAGCTAATGGAATCGGTAACCGATGAATGTGAAATTTGGAATGTGCAGTGTACCTACCTACATATAGATTTTCCCTTCATAAGACGGCTCATACAAAGTGGCCAATAAACTGGACAGTCACTTCAAAGTTATGTCATAGATTTTTATTGATACAGTGTGTCTGGTCATGAACTACCGATATTTTAGGTACTTATATTTCAACACTTTTTATACAAAAATACACGACACACCCGAGTGAGTCCAACCTCCCCCCTCTGTGTGGCAGCCATTTTGTATTTCTTCTTGAGATATTCTGTACGTGTTTACAAAAAAATATATAGGTATCTCTCAAAGTTTTAATCCCACTGAGATAAAAATAAGCTTATTCAAAGGGTAACAAATATTGTCTATCATTTAAAAATACGAAATAACGTTGCACTTTTCCATAACTTTCAAAAAAAAATTAAACTCCTAAAAAAATTATGCTTTTCGACAAATTATTGTAAATTACTGCAAAAACGCCCGTATTACCCTCTTTTTTAAGCTACAATACATCATTCAATTCACGGCTGTATGACTATTACTTTAAGAATTATTGTTGTTTTTTTTACCTATAAAATGGCCTTTTGTGCTTGCGCATATGCTATGTTCACAACAACAAGGCAAGATTTTACATTTTGACATCTTTTTTTACGGTATTTTCATATTTTGTTTAAGAAATGCGATTAAAAAAGCATTTAACCATGTAATCGCAATATTATAGCGCATGTAATGTCGTCATTGTGTATATTGTGATAATTATCGATATTAGCATGATTTGGAATGTAGCCTAGACTTTCTGTCAGTTCCATAAGTCAGTTGGACTTTTTGGCGGGAACTCGCGAAGTGACGTTGTGTTTTCATTTTATTTTCATAAAATAGTGTATTTTTTGAGTTTTATTGAATATTCTCGGTGGTATTTTGTCCAATAAAGATTAATACAAGTGCATCAGTGAAGTGAAATGAAATGATTACGTGTATAGTGGCTTTTCAAGTTGTCTCAAGAAGTCCATGAAAAGTTTTAGTAGAACTGCTACCATTGTAATGGTAGCAGTTCTACTAAAACCTATGTGAAGATGATCAAAATAAGACAAGGCTGTATGGCTCTGTACCTTTGCCTTTTTAAAAAAACACAACAACTTAAGTCAGTTCTGTCAGTATGACATGACATGACATTTTGGCTGCATTCCGAATGATGATGATATCGATAATTATCGATGTGAGCGCGCTAAAACGCGTACCGAATCACTTTTATCGCGATAACGAAGCCTCGCGAAACGTCATCGGTGACGTCATTACATGCGCCATATTGCGATTACGACGACCATGGTCCAAACGTTATCGCTGTGAGCGTGGCTGTCAAAAGTGACACTTGTGTTGTGTTTTTGTTTTGACAAAGGTTTTTATGTGAGAATAACAAATAAAAATACACTGTATTCAAGGTAGGGAGTCTAATAATTGAAGTTAGGGAGTACCAACGCGTTGATCATTAATTTTTTAATCCCTTTTTCGAATGTTTTAGTTCTAAATACTGTCAGCGCGTTCACAAGCGTTCCGAATCATTGACAGTTCACAGCTCTTATAGATGTGATATTCGTATCGGAACGGAAATTATCAATGTGAGCTCTAAGATCGATTATGGCATGTTTCGGAATGTACCCTTTATGATAAGTGTAGACTCAAGACTGTAGACCAGTGTAGATAAATAATGTAAAATGTAGTATTCTTCATTCATCCAAAGACTACAATATATCATTCAGTATTCTTTTCGTGAATGTTGTGACTGTCTTCCCCTGTACATTACTATTTACCTATTTATTTACTATACTCTTTGGACTGTCTGTTGTCGACTGTTGTGTCAGAATCGCAGGATATTATGGGATCACAGGGTGAGAATTGAGAAATTTGATAAAAAATATGGATTTGAACAATGATATAGAGTTGAGTGACGAAGAAGAAGAAATCTCAGCAGAAACTGTATTAAAAACTTTACAAAGTGCTTGGCAAAATGAACGTTTGGCTCCGGAAATACTCCCACATCGAAACGATATGGTGGAGTGTATGCTAGGACAAATTAAACACATGGAGCGAAATATCAACAAACTGCCTAAGACAGATCTTCGTGCTTCCATTCATAAAATGGAACTTAGTAGAATTAAGTTTATCATTTGCAATTATCATAAAACAAGGTTATCAAAATTAGAAAAGTACTGTATTCCTATCATAGATGAAGAGAAACAAAGAATGGATACCAGTAGTAATTATTTGACACCAGTAGAATACAAATATGCCCTTGATTACTTGAAAAACTTGGAGAGTCATTTAAAATCTGTTATCCTCAATAAAGTACCTGGGAACATGCAATTATTTGAAATGAATAAAATGGCAGTTTATCCAAATATACAAAGTTACGTGTTTTTAAAAGTAAATGAAACAGTAACAGGAGTTGTGTTAGAGGATCTTAATGGAGAAGATGAAGAAATAGATTTAGAAGGTTTGTAACACCCTAATAAACATTAGCTTTCTAAGCTTTTTAGAGTTCCATACTGAAAGGGTCCAAATGGAGCCCTATTGTTGTCACTCATATGTCTGTCTGTCCGTCACCAGATTTTTCAGAGAAACGGTTGGAGCTACAGTCTTCATATTTTCACAGTGTAAGCATCTTGTTGACCCTGAAGTTGTCAAAAATATTTTTAAATGTTTTTAAGGGAAGTTTTCCCATACAGCTAAACAGGAGTGCAAAACAAAAATGTTGACCATTGTGTAGGGTATCATTGTTTAGAGCTCATTGATGTGATTTTTTATTTAAAAAATTTTGGAATACAATGGAGTCAGAAGCAGCCAAAGCCAGCTTTTATTTTTACAAAATTTTGTTGCATCATTTTTTTAAAGACCACTTGAAATTTGGTGATAATGTTTATTATTATTATATATATTTTACTATCTGATTTTTCTTTAAAATTACCTCATTTTTAAGTTTGAAAACTAGAACTCAAAAAAAAAATGAAACCCTTATAGAATGAAGGATCACTTGTGTGTCTGTCTGTCCCAAGATACTGGACTGGATTCGTTGAAATTTGGCATACTTATGTAATTTGGTGACTCAAACACGGACATGTATCGTAAATAAATAAAATAAAAATTTCTAATTAAAAAGAAAAGATTTGCACACTATATTGTGTGACAAATGAAAGGCTCATTGCGAGGATTTCAAAATATTTTGTTTATAGTTTTAAGAGAAATAGTTTTGAAGTTATTTAAGAAAATAAGCGATAATAGTCCATTCCATATAATATATTATAGGTAGTAAAACTATGGAACCCTACACTGCATGTATACTAACACACACTTGGCTAGTTTATTTACCTTTTGTTTTCGTAACCTTGAAAAGCAATTGGTTTGATTTTCTACTCAAGCAACAAATCATCATCAGCTCCGTTGTCCGGTAATGGTACTTTTCTCATAAATTGAGCTCATGTTGTAGGTACTTACACAATTTTTATATATTTTTTTTTTACAGAGGGATCTCAACACATCCTTCAATTCAAACCTGTTGCTGCTTTGGTTAAGAATGGGAAAGTACAACTGGTGTAAAATTATGTGAAATAAATTATTAATATATTACACTTTTTCATTTACAAGTAGCCTATTCCACAATACACTTGATGAATGGAAAATTAATTCAAGGTAAGGTATTCGGAATTTTTGGTATTATCTTAAATATGAGGTAGAAGAACAGGAGAGAACTACTGCAATATTTTGAAAGACTTACGATTCAAGCTTTGTATAGAAAACATCATCGCATGTAAATATCGTTCGTTATCGATGGTGCGAATCAAAACATCATACAAAGAGAATATAATCACTACATCATATTCAACCAACCAAAGGTTGTATGTGGAGACCGAAATACTGTTTGTTAAGCGATAAATAGTTGTGTTAGTTGCTAGTTGTACGGTCGGCCAAGAAAGTGGTGTGCCAGTTTTGATTTAGTTTCCTAGTCATCAACAAAATTCAAACTAAGAACAGCTGTCACGTAACAAACAGTAAACAAAATGTTGTAAGTTGTCAGATTGATCTGCAAGGCAAACCACCTAATCATTTGGTATCATCTATGAATCTGCAAGCGACATTCAACCTTAGGGTGGTACACCACTTTCTTGGCCGACCGTACTACGAGCATTATACCAAAAATTAGTAACATTTTCATGAAATAGTCGTATATGTGTTAGCTACAATATAATTGATTGTGTATTTATGTTGCAAAAATTAGTAAAACCACGTGTTCATTTGCGGAAATGGCGTACGAACTTTATTGTTAAATGTGTCAATTTAATTTGCTAGTTTAATTAATAATCATTTATTGCATTCTAATTTATTTATTTTAATGTCAAATGGAGACATATAAATTGTATTTATTGTTGGTACTTTATTTTTGCAAAGAATGACGTTCGTCCGGCCGCCGCCATTTTGTCTTTATAAAAAGGGGTAGGCTGCCGTTCCGACATTCATTCCATAGATTAATATGTATATAGGGTATAGATAGGTATCTCACGTCAGAAACTATTCCTTACAAAGTGGCGCTTGTCGGTGTTGATAGTTGAACCTATAGTACTATACAAAGTTTGTGAGGATGTATGTACATGTATAATGTACATACATCCTCACAAACTTTCACCTTTATAATAATGGTAGGATAAATTACGCTTTTAAAACTATGTATTTAAATCGATACATGGTTCCTTATCACTGATGAGGCACTAAAAATAGTTTTTTGAGATCCAGTTGTGCCTAGACATAGTTTATTTGCATATAGACATAGTTTATCTATCTCGACGGGATAATTGAAACGAATTACCTCAATTAAATGCTTTATTCAACATTTGAACATTTACTTATGCATAAAAATCTGCAACATCATTGGTAGGTATCATCATCGTATTATTCAAATAACAATAGTATATAAGTAGTTACAATATATGTAATAACAATATGTAGTACCTAAATAAGTATAGCTACAAAATAATAACATTATTCTTTTGTGACAGAACAATTAGTGTACATTTGGTCCATTGTGATCATAGGGAGGTAGTATAAGTAGTCTCAGCAGATTAAATAAAAGTAGGTCTGTACCTATTGTAAGTACCTCTAGCGCCCATCCATCCATACAAAAAATAAAAGATTCCGACGAATTGAGAATCTCCTCCTTTATTGAAGTCGGTTAAAAAGAGAACTTATATCCATAACTAGATATTTCTATTCAAGACCTAACAGCATCTTACAGCCGAAGTGACTTAACTTCAAATGATGATTTTTGTATTTAAAATTTTGATGTAGTAAGTAGTAGTAGAGCAGTTTGTAAACTAGGTTTACCTACAGGTACTCTAACTATGATTTTGGGCGTCAGGTGTATTCCGGAAAACAAAAAAAGAACATAGGTATATATATTATAATTGCTATGATACTTAATGCGTAGAAAAAAAAGACGGTGATGGATGGATGCTTAAGTCGTACCACCGTTAAAGTTGATTTTAGACTTTATTAGATTGGTTAATAAGTACTTAGGTATTGTTTTAAGTATGTAGTTCTGTTACATGTTCAATCGATTAATTTTCTAGGTACGACTAAGGCTATATATAGGTGGTACGAATTTAGGTTGTCCCGTTATGGGGCTGTTGGGAAATTTTCTCCTAGAATTCCCTTAACAAAGCCATTCAAAGGTAGGTAATTTAATGTGCCTATGTAAATAAAAGGCACTTAAAATGTATAAAACTTTTTAAGTATCATTTATAAGTACAAAATTAATCCACAAACCTAACACGGTTTTTGCATACCTATAATACCTATGTTAACAAAAAGTATGTAATCCATCATTGTATACAATACCTAGGAAATGTGTACAATTCCTAGGTTTCATACATTTCTGGTGACATATACAACATATAAAATAGAATGTAAGTAAGTAAGTAATAAGTAACATTTCATTTCGGTACCCGAGTACCTAGATTATGGACCAAGGGGATGAAACTGCTGCCACGGGAGGCATATTGGATCCCAAGCGTAACAAGGTCCCTAGAGCCTACTAGATATGTATATGTAGTACTAGATATGTGTATGTACGGTCGACCAAGAAAGTGGTGTAAAACCCTAAGGTTGAATGTCGCTTGCAGATTATAGGTGATAATTATTAGTTTCGCTTGCAGATCAATCTGACTACTTACAACATTTTGTTTACTGTTTGAACTTTGTTGTAATTTTCGATGACTAGGAAACTAAATCAAAACTGGCACACCACTTTTTGGGCCGACCGTACCTACCTGAGTGAAGCGAGACCCCTCGTTTACTTAGGTTTGGTTTGCATGGCATATAATTTGACGTTGTCGAGCCATCGAGTTCTTGTTACTCACCGATGGAAAGTTATTCCTTTGCACTTTTTATTACTAGAATTATTAGTGCAATATCGAAACACACACGAGGGCATATTTGATGTGTTTAAAAGCTGGCAAGCAACTAAGTGAAGTGTGGCCCGATGGCTGCACTTGAACGGAACATAGTGCATATATGTGGCGCCACTCTATACGTAGTAATATACCTCAGTGTGTCGAGCAGGAGGTATGAAAACTAAATTTTCATTGCAATTATATAAATTTGTCTAAAATATGCATTTACGAGGCCTGTTAGGCTGTTACATAGTTCGAAAGTTAAAAATTACGCACCCACCACACCCTTGTATAGCGCCGTGCATACCTAATCTTCACGGTTTCTTTTTAATTTCTATAAGAAATCAGGTAGAAAAATTATCTTTATGTAGGTAATTGGCACTCAACAAAGAGCTTCGCTCTTCAAGCAACTGTGTAGGTACTGTCTAGGCCGAGTAGGCTAGGCTTGGTATCTAAGCCGATGTAGAAAAAATACTTTAGTTATGACATACTTGTATACCTATAGGTGGCTATGAAAATATGAATATCTATCGTAATAATTTCGGACGCTAAGCCAAGTAAGAGTAATTACAACTTTAGGCACACACATCTACTTACACACATATGCACTTAAACTAATTGGTACCCACATTGTGATGACACGCACACGCATGCGAACGGTGGATGAGGTTGAGGACGATAGTCACATATATAACTGTTTTTATTTGTGGTGTTTTTGAAAAACACTTATATACAGTTTTAGTAGTTAATGTTATCATAACTCGGCCTCGAGACTCCTTTCATCATTTTCGATATTCCTGGATTTAGTCTCCACGCCCACTTGAAAAAAATCACTCTGTATACCTATAACCAAATTAAAAGAAAAACTATCACAGTAAAAGTAGGCTTTACAAGTTAATGAGTAATAGTCGATCGTCCTATGTGGGCCTGTTTTTAGACGTTAGTTGCCGTTAAACTGTGAACTCAATTAATAATAGTATCAAACAAAAAGCCCCCTCTTCCCCCTTTTCGTTCGCATATTGTGACGGTCAACTACAGAACCCTACACTGTGTGTAGCCCGACACGAGCTTGGCCTGTTTATCTGACTATCGTCACAGAATACAAAATAGTACTGCTATCGTAATTAAGGCACTGGAACTGTGCATAAAGCAGGAAACTGGGTGGATGGATATTTTGTGATGACAATCTTTTCGAAATGCTAACCTAGGAACTGTGTGACAAATTGAAAATTGTTTTTACAATCAAATTTTGTACGTAAATTTTTAAAAATGTTTGAATTTTTATTAAATGTTTTTTTATAGTAATTTCCAAAGTTTAAAGAATGCGATTTCGCCGCTATATTTACTCGTGTTTAGGTCACAGAACAATTTTACTATAGGTATATACGCTTTAGGTTACTCACACCTATCGTATGGACCCCAAAAAAGAAAAATGTTGCGTGCCGTGTTACCGTTTTGGCATTACTTATTATCATTATCTTTTATCATATTCAATATTTTTTTATAATTTATTCTAACACCAGAAATGTTCGTAAATAACAAAAGCAGCTTAATTATTATTCTAATAAAGTCATTCCTATAAAAAAATATCGATGTAACGTTATTAGCAAAATATAGTGTGGCACTTCCTGGCAGAGCCACCATCACGGATCTGAATTCCAAGTCTGTCGCTATTTTGTTCTCGAATATCAGATTTGGTCGCGTCCTGGTTCAAAAGTTGTAAAAGGGCCACCTCATACCTCAAGAACTAGAGCACCTAGCGAAGATCTGACTGATCTGAATTCAGATCCGTGATGGTGGCTCTTTATCCACATTTACCTATAGTAAAATTTATTCACACAACGACTCTAGCATAGAATTTCGAATCGATGAAATTTTATGTGGGTTCTCCACATAAAATAATGCTAATGTAAACATGACGTGTCAATATTATATACTATTTCATGCTTGCACTTCAGTGTCGGCGTCGACGTACTTAATATGTTGCACATGCGCGTCGCGTGCAAGGTCGCGCAAGCTCTGCTCGGATGCGGGACCCAGCTGTTGCACCATACGACTAAAATGTCCAGCATCATTTTGGAGCAATTCGTGTGGGTGTCCACATTCCACTATTTCACCCGCCTCCATAACCTGTATTTTATAGATAAATTGTATACATTAGTAATTACATAAAAACGAGTAGGTATCCGTGGCGTAGCTATGTAACCAAGGGCCCCGGGTCAAAAATGAAATTGGGGCCCAATTTAAACTAAACTCAGAAAAACCTGCTTTGTAATAATATATCTATACTAATATTATAAAGAGGAAAGATTTGATTGTTTGTTTCTTTGTTGTTTATTGAATAGGCTCCGAAACTACTGAACCGATTTGAAAAATTCTTTCACTAATAGGAAGCTAAATTATTCCCAAAGGTTATAGGCTACTTTAAATCCCGGGAACGCGAGTGAAACCGCGCGGAACAGCTAGTACATAATATTTACGTAATGTAACTCCAAAACTAAGACCAAACGTAATCTGAATACTTATATTTAAGTTAAAAGTTGAACATTCTTTATTCTAGGATTAATAGGTATATAATTTGTTCAAATGTCGTTCATGGAGGCCAAGAGGCCCCTTGAGCTTGGGGGCCCCAGGGCACTACTCCGCCTAGCCCTACGGTAGCTACGCCGCTGGTACCTATGGATTTTTTTAGGTATAAAGATACCTAGGCTTATGTTTGACAACAATTAAGAACAACCAAAGTTGAACTGTAGATCATGTAAGTATGTTGCAATCAGTTTCAATCAATCTCAATCAAAAATTCAATAAATTCCCTCAGGAATGAAGCACTATTTAAATATGAAGTTACCAAAACGTTATAAAGCTGTAAAATACCGCTATGTGTAACCGTTTTCAATCAACAATGGATTGAAACTTTTTGCAACAAAACGTAATAACCCCACAGTTCCTTATAGGCTTTGTGTGCTTACCACTGTGACCAATTATTACTAATATTTACTGTAATGATTAAATTTTATGATTATTATTATTTTATTCAGATGGCGTTGGTTGTGGTATGCGATTAATTAATTTTGTCACAATAGAACACGCCGGTAGGTAATTGGGAAAAAAATGTGAGGAGTTATATGGTTGTCGAAATCAAACTTCCAGTCTCCTTCTCATATGCGATATAATGTGTTCACTTATTACAATATTACAGTGTGGATTAGAGTAAGGCGCGTACGACGACATTTTTCTTGAATGAGTGAATGTCCCGAATGTTCGAGAGAGCGGTAAAGTACCGGTCAGTCTAGAGATGTTTCCTTTTCCGTCCGGTGTTGCCACAACGAGTACGGGCAATTGTGCTGTGGCGAAAAGGTAATGCGCCACAAATGTATTTAGGCTTTGACGTGTTTTAGAGTTTTTGGAAAGTCCGCCCGCTTGTCTTGCACGCGGCGCGAAAACTCTACTACTAATCTAGACTACTACTGTCTAGCTAGGGCATGCAGAACCGGTCCTCTATTTCAAGAACCGATGTTTGGGTTCCGATAGCCACTTACCCAGTTCCAAGGTGATAATGTAAAAAAATAATGCGAAACATGTAAAATCTCAAGATTTTAAATGAAATTATATTTTAATAAATGTAATCCTTCATCTTGTGACATCATAGCTAGAACTTCGCTATATTTTTATGGCTGGCAACTAGTGATGGAATAATTCGCAGTCGCATTCATTTTTAGCATGCTACTGATTCAGTAGCATTTAACAAATTAAAAGTAGTTGCTATATTCTACGAAATGCGAAACAAATTCAGTAAATAAACTGTTGAACGTGAACGTGTTGAAATGTCTCAACGAACTAATCCTATATGGGATTATTTTTCGAACGTTGCTGAAGGAAATAAAATTGCTAACTGTAAGAAATGCTCTAAAAACTCCTTCACTCTCGCTATTGGCGCATACTGTCTTGCGACAGTCGCGAACATCACCTGATTAGTCAGTTAGAGCCAGACCTTAGAGCCGAATCGAATATATACCATTTTTGTTGTGTAATAGCTAAATGATAATGTGGGTTGTTTTGTTGATAAACTTTACAATGGCGAAATCACAGATTTATAAACAATAGGAATCTGAGGGTGAAATATACTGTACTTTAAATATAGTGATAGATATGTGCATTTGTTATTATGTGCAATAATCGTCATTTTATATTGTAATCGTAAATAGCATAGCAAAAGCATGCTATGGCTTAGGAATTCACATAGTCATGAAATTATTTTGAAATCGCAATAATTGCCATCACTACTGGCAACACAATAGAAGGAGTTTAAAATTCAATAATATAAATGTTTATAGAATCTGTTTTTATGTCATATAGAACCGGGTCATAAAATTCCTCATAATCGGTTTTCGAGGTTTTGTTGGAAAAAGTAAAATAAACTCTATTATCCCGTTAAATCTAAGACATAAGTTTTGACAGATAAAATAAAATTCATAAACTGAAGATAATTAAACGTGCATTCTTTAAATAATTAAAAAGCCCTATCCATTAGACACCCTTAAACCGTACCTACCATAACATTTCTAACAAAAAATTGAGGTGTCTTATGGACATCCGTACCCGGTTAGAACGTTAAATTAAAAAGTAGTAGTTAAAAATTAGAGTGCGTTTCCACTGACGTGGAGCTGGGTGGAGCGGAGCAAACAGTAGCGTAGCTACGTGACCAAGGGCCCTGGGGCCAAACAAAACTGGGGAAATACAGAGAAAAGTGCCCCGGGGCACTGCCCCGCCTAGCCCTCCGGTAGTTACGCCAGTGGGAGCGGATCGTGAATTGGCCAATCACATTGTTTCCATTGATTCGGAGTGGGGATTGTGAATCGCACCCTTAGCCAGAGGTGGCTACAAAAACCCGTACGCGTAAAGAATGGTTTCGACCATAGCTCATTTAATAAAAAAAAAAATGACTTTACACCCAACCAGGCCAGTGTTGCCGCTTCTTATTACTAATTTTGGATGAAAGAAAAGATCCATTTATATAAATAAACAAATATGAAAAACAATGAAATTTGTTGAATTTTATTATGTTTATGGTCGTAATTAAGATGAACAAATACTTAAAAAAACATGGATATTATTAATTCAATTTCTTCAGATTTTGAACAAAAGTGAACGAAAATGCTCGATTGTAGGCTTACCTGGCAACACTAGTGTAAGTGATAGCCGTGTGATAGCATATTTTGATTTTGACACTGATAGACGCTATTTGATGTCATTCTAATACCTATGATTGTTACATTCTATTCTATCTATGATTGTTGTTATACATTTTTCGGTCTAGCACCTCAGCCCGCAAACGATAACGTGCCTCATAGAACTCTGTTCTAAAAAAAGGATTTTCTTTGCTCGATCGTTTTACATAGGTAGGTACCTCGGGGCCGGATCTACCATATGGCTTTTTGGGCTTCAGCCCAGGGCCCCGTGGATTCAAGGGCTTAAGTCAAGTCAAAGTAAAAAAAAGACGATAATGCGAAAGAATCCATAATTTAATTAAATTAAACAGATCATATGGTTTGCAAACCTATTCAATAAATTTAATTCAAGTCAGGTGTTGGTACTTCGAACTGAGTTGGTACTAGCCCCCTAAACTTACGGTCCGGCCCTGAGGTACCTACTGACTTACTTTTAAGTAAGTAAATATTTTCACGTTCTAGTCTAATTTTAGGTACTACTTATACGTAGTATATTATTAGATACTCTATGGTACTGCGGGCCTAGCATGACCACGCGTCGTAGATATACGATAAAAGATATCGTATCATATCAATACCAATATATTTACCGATTTCGCGAGCATGACCGATGTAGCGACACGATATGATAAAATTTATCACGTGATATGATATGATACGCTTCGCGATATGGAATAACAGTGGTGCCAATGTAATAGTATAATTTCTCAATCATCATTCATTTTCCACTCATTCTTTTTTTTTTTCTACTTTTACCTCTTTTTTGAAGTCCTGCGGGCCTAGCATGACCACGCGTCGTAGATATACGATAAAAGATATTGTATCATATAAATACCAATATATTTATCGATTTCGCGAGCATGACAGATGTAGCGACACGATATGATAAATAACATCTTAACATTTTTTTTCACTTAGACAACAATCATAAAAGCATGTTAATTCTTACCTTTTCACAATAATCATAAATGTTTAATTTAACTCTCGTTGAACACCACAATAATATTATAATATCAATTGAAGAACAATGGACGATTGGACGCCCTATCTATCACATGTAATCCCTACGTAACGTACTACGGTGCTTGCTTGACGATAATCTTCAAGCGTATACACGGTATCCACGCATATCACGCACTCTAAACCTTGTCGATAAAATATCACGACTAAATGTCAAAAATCGATATTATTATCATTTTATATCTACAAATAATTGGTCATGCTCGACTTTTCGATAAATAACTGACTGTCGTGCTCGCTCTTCTTTCTATCGTAACGTATCATAACTCGATGACGTCACTGGAACAGGTATGCTCGCTGTTTCGATAAAAATTCAACATGGCGGCGATATTTATCATATTTTGACAGTTGGCGTCGATAAATCGCTATATCATATCGTGTTTTGGTGGGCATGCTAACCCCGCTGTTGTTGATTCAGGGGCGTAGGTAGATATATACCTAAGTACCTAACAAAGCTAGACTCTGGTAGTAGTTACTTATGATAGAAAACGATACGAACGAAAACGGCATAGGTAGGTACTTACAATAACTCTATCGGAGTCGGCTACAGTATGTAAGCGATGCGCCACTGTCAATACGGTGCAATCAGCAAAATATTTACGTATAGACTTTTGAATCAAGGCATCAGTACTGTAACAAAAACAAAAAAATAGATTGTAATATACCTAATATAACGATATTAAACAAGACATGACAGACAGATGATGAAGTGTCGAAAAACTTGTATAGCTTACTTTGGATCAACGTTAGCTGTTGCCTCATCGAGAACGAGTAATTTATTGCGAGCAAGGGCGGCTCGTGCCAAGCACAGCAACTGCCTCTGACCGGCGCTATAATTTGATCCGCCTGATGCCACAGGAGCGAACAATGATGTTACAATGTTTTTTAATTCCACCTGAAAATATAAATATTTATAGGTACTTGCATTCGTTTCCTAGATAAAATCCCTACGTACACTACACGTAGTATATTATTTATTCTATGCAAGTAGATAGGTAGTAGAAATGTGCCGAGTACCCGGAGTACCTCCCTACAAGTTAAACTGATTTCCTTATATAACCTACAAATATTAAAATATTACTAAGATACGTCAGAAAATGATGGTTTCATTATCTGATCCCAAACTAAGCAGAGCTTGTACTATGGAAACCAGATAACTGATATAGTGACTTGTCTAATATTAGTTAAGTTCGTATACAACAGAATCGCCACCATTAACGTTTAAATATAAAAATACCATCGGCCACATCATTCACTAACCGTGGTGATATTATGGATGGAGTAAGTCATCACTGGCAACACACACTGGTCGAAGACTTTCGACTTGAGACACTGCGGTATTTGTTGCGGTACTGTTGCATAATAGGGGTTATTAAAATAAGAGTGTGAGTTTAAGAACTGAGCCGTAGGCGAGGTTCTTAATAGTAGGTATCACGAGTTTTTACGGTCTTTACGGTACATGGTCCAGAGTAGGTATGCAGAATACTGAGTAATAAATGAGTACTCGGTCTATCTCTATTAGATTCAAACCAAAGAAGAATAAAATTCCTTTAAAATCTTTTGCTGTCATTGTTTCTCTATGGATAGTATCTACCTGTTCGTTAAGTACGTAAGTACCTAATTATTATACATAATTACCTGTTCCAACGCCTTCCAGATGTCTTCATCTGAATATTTATCAAATGGATCCATATTGTAGCGTAAGCTAGCTGAAAATAACACTGGTTCTTGTGGAATGATCGAAATCTTTGATCTTATCTCCTGCAAATAAAATGAAACTAAGTAGGTAGGTACCTATATCAAATAAATATAAAGATTTTCTTACGTTAGTGAAATTAGTTAAGTTTAAACATGGGGCATTCAGGTACATGATGTATCTACCTTCAAAGCGATATCTCCAGTTTCAACATCATCGATGTAAACGTTTCCTTCAATAGGCGCTAATCGGAAAAGAGCCGAAATTAATGAAGATTTACCGGCACCTGTACGGCCGACTACTCCGACCTAAAATGAAAGATGGGCACCTCATCAAATTAAAAAGCACATTTCCATATACTTATTTCTGCTAATATTAACCTAAGGCAGAGTTGGAAACAGGTACAAAAAGTAAACCATAATGCTACGTTGCGCTGAGTGAGATAAAATTGTCACGAGCGCATATTTGATGGTCTGTTTAGAAATTACAATTTTATTAAAAACAGGCATTATACCTATACCGGCCGAGACGTCGTCGCCAGCCTGAGACATCATGTCATATGCATGGACTTACAAAAATCTCATGGACACCCTGTCTTCGAACATTCGAACGACGCTACCCAATTATGACAGTTCTGTTGTAATATAAGCCTCACGGACACATACAAACCACAATCTCGTCAAAATTTTTATGGGCAAGTTACCCTAAACATTGGGAATTTTATATTGTTTATACATACGTGCTACAAGACGATTGCATATCATCATCATAATATTAATACGTAAACCAATTGGCACAGATACATTTTATAAGAGAAGGAGTGCAGAAAGCTAATTTCATTAGAAATAAATTAAATTAGTAAGATAAAAATTCCTCACACTACCTACTACGTTTGACGCACACACACACACAAATATGTATACCAGTGGCGAAGGGTCTATACAAGCCGATTCCCATCGGCTTACCTTTTAGAAATCCCAGTCCCACATTTTCATCATTTCAAAGCCACTTTTATCCTGCTTTAAATACACTGTAATTGTAAAATTACAGGTGTTTTTTGAACGGCTTACACTCGCCATAATTTCACCCCTCGCCACTGATGTAAACATACATAATTAAATTATTAACGCAGTGACGCAGTGAGTGAAAATCGCATGAAGAAAACCCCTTTTCGCAGCATTGCGCAAGCGATTCTTGTTTTTATTGAATGAAACGTTATTATAATCTTATTTCTTTCCTATCAAAGTGTAAATTGAAATAACGAAAGGGCTCTTTGTGAGCACATTTTTTTTAAATATAATTTTAAGATAAATCGTTTTGAAGTTATTTAATAAAATAGGCGAAATTGACCATTCCCCCTCCCCCTTTATCTCCGAAAATACTGGCCCAAAAATGTTGAAAAAAATACAGATGATAGTTTTTTACCTATAGATTACAGGACAACCTATAAGAAGTCTATGGTATTTAAAGTACCATAGGAAATGTCGGAACCCTCAGTGCGCGAGTCAGACTCGCCTTTGTCCGGTTTTATTATTTATTATAGTACAGTTTTGTTCCCAAGATAATGCTATAAAATAACTGTTTTTTCTTTTAAAGTACACTTCGGACCTTCGATCAATCATATCCTCTGGACCTAAATAATTAGGAATCAATCAGTATCAATTCAATTTTAGATGCAAATTTACTTTGTCTGTGGTTACATGTAATAGTGACGAATTTTTGACTTGAACTTTAGACGTAAGAATTTTTGGGAGTTGGCAACACGGATTTGATTACCTATATGATTATTGTGTTTGTTTATTTTATTGTTTTTGCCATATATCATCATAGACCAAAAATGACACAAAAATAGCTAAATTTTATTTTTGTAAGCAAAATAATATTTAGAGTGGTAGTGACGTCGGATGCCGCGACGAGGGTCGTGGGTTCGAATCCTACAATGAGCTTGAGCTTTCGGTGAAGGAAAACATCGTGAGGAAACCATAGCACGGTGGTAGGGTACTTTGTAGTACCCACCTGGCTGGCTACCACCCTCAAGTTGAAAATTTGTCGCCAAGCACCTACCGGTGTGTTCCGGCAATTGCACTTGAGTGCCAGTTTGCCTTCTCGGCATTGTAACAGGTCAGCAACACATTGGCAATATCTCTGGTATTGCAAATGGCGATAGGCGACGGTAACCACTTACCATCAGGTGGGCCGTATGCTTGCTTATTATTTTATTATTATTATTTAATAACCCCTATTATGCAACAGTTTCATAAACTACTATTAAAGTTTAATAATTAAAGAAAATAGTTTTATAGTGGTATTCATAATTGCCAAACATAAGTGGCAGTGGGAGGGGCACATCGCTCGTAGAACCGACGGCTGCTGAGGCAGACGGGTTCTCAAGTAGCGACCACGAACCGGAAAACGCAACGTGGGCAGACCCCCCACAAGATGGACCGATGATCTTGTGAGGGTCGCGGGAAATCGCTGGATGCGGGTAGCGCAAGACCGGCCATCGTGGAGATCCTTGGGAGAGGCTTTTGTCCAGTACCTAGTGGGCGTCTTTCAGCTGACATGATGATAATGATTTTTATTTGTAACACTCCTTTCTCATATGATAAGAAAGATATAAAAAAATGTTTTAAGTAGTAACTATAATCGTAGTATATTATTTATTCTTTGCTATAATAATATTATTTCCTAAAGTAATATTATTTCAGAAATTAAAACGGAAAGACAGATAAAATGATTTTAACAACATTTTTTTTAGGGAAAATTTGTTTCATATAGGTACCTAGTAGCTCCTAGTATACACATACATACGGCATGTTGTGCATCATTTTGACAAAGGGCGACTCGATCCAGTCAATTCCTATATCCATGGTTATAATGACCATATTTATCTAGGTAAGTCGGTACTTCCGACGGAAAACATGGCGGATATCTATGAAATTAACAAATTTTGACCGATTATTAACCTGGAGCATTAGGCCCACAAAATAAAGACGTGCAGATAACTTACTTTCCAACCGCTTTCAATAACAATATTAAGGTTTTTTAATACTGGTTCAGCGTCTTTATCGTATCTCAAGAAGAGGTCCTTGAAGATGAGTCGAGCTCGTTGTGGCCAGCCAGTGGGAGGCGATGGACCGTCCGTTTTTTCTTGCGGCAAAGAAGTAAACTGATCCACGCGCTCCACACTCGTCATCTGAGATATGACTTCTGTAGTCTGTTTGATACCATATTGGACCATGTTGACTAAGATCAGGCCTTGGCTTATTGCCAAACCAACGTTACCAGATTTCGTTTTGGCTGCAAAGGAGGATAGACAAATTTATAGTAGGTAATGTAGACATCAACTACCTAATTATAATTATGTTTATTGTATATAGCCTAGAAAGACACAGTTTTTACCCGGGTATGCAATAGATCCCTAGAACATCTTCTTATAAAGAAAATCTCGAACATTTTAAAATATCCTCATTATCCAAACGCAGGGATCTCATTTATCTAGTGTTCCTATACAAACTCTTTCGTAATAAAATTAATTGCCCTCAGCTTTTAGAAAAAAATTATCTCAGAGTACCTCGCCGATGTCCCCGTAATAAAATCTACTTTGCCCACCATAGCGTAGAACTACCCTTGGTATGAGCTCGCCAATTCCACGACTCTGCAAGTTACTAAATGATAACAGCGATCTTGACTTGCATTTTCAATCACTTGCCACATTTCGCAAGTGTATATTAGGGAATGTAAGTAATTTAAGCATTTGTGTACCAATTTTTTTTGAGTTAGTATATTTATTTTATTTAACTTTTTTTTTCTATTAAGTAGTTAGTATCTATTGTAAGCGTGTTTATGTTTTTAAACGACTTCAACAAGGGGAGGTTCTCAATTCGTCGGAATCTTTTTTTTTTTTAGTTAGTATTCCTCAGTAAGTTGTCAGTAGGTATTGTCTTATGTTATTATTATTTTTTTTACTGTTTTAAGTACATGTTGTGTTTGCCTATAATTAGTTGTGTGCATTAGAGGCAGACCTAATAAATAAATAAACATGGGTAAAGTCGCGGGACGGGTTAGTAGGTATGTAATATTGTTCAAGAATAGAATTTACCGTTATCTCCGAGTAAGAACGAGTAAGATACGACGATAACGTACGTCGCACAAATGAGGCTCAGCCAAATTGAGAATGCCGTATTTGTGATCAGTGTCAGGTACCTGCAAAATCAGTCAATGAATACAGCTATTAGTGAAATAATTTTCAGAATCGAAAAAATAAAGATTTCCGGAGATTACCTCCTACATCTAAAAAAAATTACCATTTATAGTTTAAAGAACGTTAGAAATGATTTTTGCGATTTCAGAGTTAGTCCCATAATATAAGTTATTCCGAATGACGAACCGAATATAGGTTTCGAAAATATGTAAAAGTTTATAGATATAGAGCCTATGCATGACAGACCTACTACCGCAGGTGTTATTATGCCTGAGGTGGTCGCGTGCTTTGTGGAGTGCAGTTAAGGTGATTGATACCTTCGGTTGGAGCGTGAAATTTTATCACGTTTTTTGCTAATTGCAGCTCAGTCAAAGGTCGTAAGTTAACAACATGTTATTTGCGACAACAACGGTAGTATATTTACCGATTAATAACAAAAGAAATCATCAACATATTCCTTCAAGGTATATTACTGACATATAACTACGACTATTTCATGAAAATGTTACTCGTGATGGTACGTGGATGGACTTAAAGGATC
This sequence comes from Tethea ocularis, assembly GCA_963555595.1. Taxonomy (NCBI): domain Eukaryota; kingdom Metazoa; phylum Arthropoda; class Insecta; order Lepidoptera; family Drepanidae; genus Tethea; species Tethea ocularis. Next base: position 6,897,968 of record OY741960.1, on the reverse strand, counting down.
GTGTCCAATAGATTATTGTTATGATTTCATTTTTAATATTTTACATATTTACTCATTATTTCGCTCTATAACTCCTGAACTAACAAAGTTATCTAAGCAGTTATAGTATTTCTTTAAAGTTCATCAAATGTACTACCATCATGAATTTTTCCAGATTTTTCGAGCCAGCCGTTTAGCTTTTAGAGGCCCTCGCCCTATTTTAACATAAAAATAAAACTTTAAAGTTGAATATCTCGCAATCGGATACCTAAATCAAAAAACGTCTTAGCAAACTCTCAATGTTTTTAAAAAACCTATCTAATGATACCCCACACAATGGGATAGACGCGAGAAAAAAAATCATCCCCACTTTACATGCAGGGGAGGGACGCCAAAAAAAAAATATTATGATTATATTTGATATGATTTTATTTTAGCACTTTGTTGACGTAGTAAATACACATATCCGTGGTAAATATACATAGTTTCACCTTCCTAGCACTAACCGTTTGGAAGGTAAGCCGAGGACGGACGGACATGACGAAACTATAAGGGTTCCAGACGTGAACTACGGAACCCTAAAAAGGGGCATATTCACGATTTCTTTCCGACGTTACTAATGAAAAATTCCAATTTTAAAAAATCTATTTCTCGTCCGTCACATAGGATTCTTCATAATATATTCTAACTTATATATTTTTTAAATCTCTTGCAACAAAGAATGCCGAGAAAATCTTGATCTAGAATCATCATTTCTCGGATATTTAAATAGCGCTATCACACTGTATTCCGTTCCCGTCACGTAAAATCATGCATTACCAAACGGACAGATCGTTACACCTCTCCCGCACCGCGCTCCAGATAAATAAATATTTTAAATACCCCAGGAACAGTTGACATTGGTTTACTCACCAGGCAGCTGTATGTACATCTTGCTTATCGTCGAATTGGTTCTGCAGTATCGTCTGTGTACCACAAGAACGCACCGTAACTAGGCCGGACATAGTTGCAGACACGTGCGAAAACACAGGACTCCTTGATACGCTCTCCAACCTAACAATAATATGAACAGTTACACTTTTTCAACATACCTTTTTTTTTATATATATATATATATAAAAGCACCCAAATATTTCATAATAATATTTTTTTTTATTTTCTCCAATCTACAGTATTTAACAAAATCAGGAAAGAAAAACTTATTATATAAGGCTAAAAATAAATATGTTGCTCCTAGAGTGGCTCTTATTGGACCGCTTTTAGGTTCATAATACAGCTTATTACATACGCTCGCTTTTTATTTTACATTCCGCACTAGTTTTTTACTAAAATGGCTGATGATGATGACGATGATGATGTTTTTTACTTTATAGTTTTTTTAAATCTCCGAGAGATCGAGAAGTTCTACGGACAGTTGTACACGACAACGCAGTCACCTGACGATAGTCATGCTGCAGATCCCGAGCAAGGCTAGCCCGACACTACACTGAAGATATCCCGAAAATCAGCCTGTACGAGATTAGGATTGCTCTCAATCAACTCAAGAACAACTAGGCGCCTGGTGATGATGGAATTATAGCTGAGCTTCTGAAGTCGGGTGGTATACCCCGATTCTTAGGGCCCTTCATAATCTATTTAATTCCGTCATACTCAAAGGCCAGACGCCGCATGCATGGCACAGCGGTGTGGTGGTGCTCTTCTTCAAAAAAAGGAGATAAAACCTTATTGAAGAATTTATATACCCGCTGAGCCATTACGTCTCGCACGCAGGTTTGGAGACTTCAAGCGTCCCGAACAAGCCAGTTTCCGAAAAGGCTTTAGCACCATAGATATACAGAAGTATAACCAGCCATTATGCTTAGCGTTTGTGGACTATGAGAAAGAAACTTTGATTCGATTGAAACCTGGGCCATGCTGAGGTCTCATCAAAGGTGCCAAATCGACTATCGGTATATCGAGGTGTTAAAGAGTCTGTATGAGAACGCCACCATGTCGGTCCGACTCCAGGACCAGAACTCGAAACCTATCCAACTGCAGCGAAGTGTGAGACAGGGAGAATTGATATCTCCGAAACTGTTCACCGCTGCATTAGAAGATGTCTTCAAGTTTCTGGACTGGAACGGATTTGGCATCAATGTCAATGGCGAGTACATTACTCACCTTCGATTTTCCGATAATATTGTAGTCATAAGGCTGAATCCTTAGAAGACCTTGGTACAATGCTCGATAACATCGGCAGTCTCTCAACAAATGGGTCAATCGGAGTAGGTATGTTAAAAACAGACAATGTTAATAACTTTATGGATAATGGCGCGCTGGTGATTGATACGATACGCGCGCAGGTACATAAAGGCACTGGCAAAACCGCCAAACAGCCTATATAATAGTAGGTACATTATGATACAAGTGTGCTATGTTGGTCACACGCACGAGACAGATTAAAATTCAATTATCTCTCTCTACTACTGATATAAAAAAATATACTGTTTAATTTATAAACACTTATCACTTTTAATCCATATCACTATTAGAAATAATTATAGAAAAAAGAAACAGATTGATTTTTTTTGTCTAGGCCGTCAATTGGTTTATATTTTAGATGTCTTTGGTATCGGGCCTTAGGGCAAATCAGTCACTGACCACCACTCCATCACTGACCACGTTGAGATTGTGGTTAAACACAGACCATGGTTAGTACAAAAACACATTTAGAAAGTGACCTGTATTACAATTGGTATAGAGAATGTCGAATGAAACTGCAAGATACAGTAGAAATAAGAAGAAAAAAAAAATATTCACCTTTTTATTGCCTGCGCTGTGGTGAGGTAGACTAACGTTAATAAATACATGATTATACCACACCCGAGTGTAGTTAGTAGCATGTATGGATTCACTAGAGCTACCATTACTAAAATACCGATCATCACCATGAATATCTGGAACACAACAATCGATTTGAGACGAGAGATACAATTTGTTTTGCTAAAAATAGGTACTTACTAATTCATGTCACGAAAGTTAGCACATAAATTACCTGAATACTATCAAGAAACATTCGTGGTAAAATCTCATCAACGACTCCCATGTCCTTAGAGAATCTGTTGAGAATGCGACCTGAGGGGTTTGTGTCGAAGAAACGCATTGTCGCCGCTAGAATATTGCTAAACATCATGTTATGTAGCTTAATTGAACTTCTCATGCATACCCATAGGAACAGAATGGATCTGAAATAAACGTTTAATTTATGAGAAAGATATGATATACTAATTAATAACACTTGCTTATTTCAATGTTCAGAATAGCTGTATTTGTCTGTACGCGTGGCGCCGCGGAATAAAGAGCTGAACGCTTGTATCATAATCGTGACGTTTTACTTACGAATTTCTAAACTTACCTCTCGGTAGTGAGCACAATGCATCCAAATATTCCTATAGCCCATATATATATATAGTATGGATGATTTATGGGTTCTTCCACGGTTGTAATATTATGCGTGAAAGTGGTATTAAACAATTCCGGTGGTGGAGTAGTGGAAGTTACAATAGAATTATTACTGGAGCTGGTAATACTGTTGTTAAATTTTTCAGCGCTATGTGTTGCTTCTACGTCATTCATCCTAAAAATAAAAATAAATAATAATATAAATACAAAATAGTTCCTACATTTTATCGGTGAAATTTTATGTCTTTACGTGACAAATGACAATTTATCTAGTTTACCTAGATAAGCTGATCTACCTTGCTATACCTACTCGTGAATAGAACCCAAGACCTCCAGTTTTTTACACTGCTCGACCTCCGAAAAAACATGCCTACATCTTTATATATCTGTATCTATTGATGTAAAAATGTTAACCAAAGTTATTTATAGTCATAATTTACCAATGTGTCAGCCAAAGGTCGCTCATTGAAGTAACAACTTGCGCTAAAATAATTGACAAGACGGTTAAAAATAGGAGACCCCATCCGCCACCTGCACGAAAATATTTTGCATACACCTTTCCGGAGACACGCCCTGAAAAAGAAGACATACAAGCATATTCACCTGGTCTATAGTAAGAATAATACTTTTTAAACTGTCGCGAACACAATTCATGTTTCTATTGCTCTCGGATAGCCAAGTACTATCGGTCTTACTTATCGGTCTACCGAGCCGTAGGCGAGGTTCTTAATAGTATCACACGAGTTTTTAATACCTAATTATGTGCAGTATCATACAGTACTTTATCTAAACTCATATAAATAATCTAATTTAAAGGTAAAAAAATCGATAGTATTTTGCTAACAACTTTAAAAAAAAAAAATTGGTCAAAATGATATATGGAGGCAAAAACAAAAATAAACAAACACAATAATCATATACCTAATCAAATCCGTGTTGCCAACTCCCGAAAATTCTTACTCCTAAAGTTCAAGTCAAAAATTCGTCACTATACATGTAACCACAAAGACAAAGTTAATTTGCATCAAAATTTTATTCTATAAATATACAATATTTACAATTATTTACAACAAATATACAAACTATATATAAAAAAATTCCTCGAGGCGGCCGCTGCTGCCAATCAACGGCAAAATTTGAATTGATACTGATTGATTATACTATTGATAGGTCCAAAGTGTACTTTAATAGAAAAAAAGTTATTTTATAGCATTCGCACCTTGGTCCAGTACTCTTTTCTGTATTTGTAAATGACATCGCTACACAATTTTTGCATTGTAAATTCTCGCTATTTGCTGATGACCTAAAGTTTTATAGATCGGTGACCTCCAATAACGATGTTAAACTTATTCAAAGTGACTTGAACAGAGTGAGGGTGTCAGTCTAATGGCATGCAGTTAAATGTGTCTAAATGCTATCATATTAAATACACTCGGAAAAAAAAGACAATTGCATCAAGTTACTATATCGACGGCGTCGAGCTAGAAGAGGTTAATGAAATTCGGGACATGGGTGTCATTATCGATAAGTTGAGTTTTAATTCTCACATAGACACAATAGTTAGAAAAGCCTCACAGATGCTCGGATTCTTGAAGAGAAATACGAAGGGTTTTCAGCAAATTAAGACTAAAATAATTCTTTATAATGCTCCGGTGCGCAGTATTCTTGAATTTGCTAGCGTGGTTTGGAGGCCTTATTATAGCACGAATTCCCAACGTATTGAGAGCATCCAGCGCTCATTCACAAGACATATTGCTTTTATTTCAAGGGGTATTTCGCACAGGTGCACGTATGACCAACGCCTTAAATATTTCACAATGGATACCTTGCGTAACCGCCGTACAACTCACGACATGGTCTTCTTACATAAAATAATTAATAACCAGATCAAGTGCTCCGAAATATTAGAAGCAATATCTTTGACAGCGCCCCGTAATTTCCCTAGGCATCCCATGACCAAGATATTCTGTATCCCCTTCTCAAAAACAAATATTGGCGCAAATTCACCAATATCCAGACTGACTAAAAAGTACAATTCCATAAGCAACGAGACCGACATATACATACATATTTGGCGACTCACTTCCAGTATTCACAAATAAAATCCGTAAACCCAAACAATAATTCACTATCTATAAATTTTGACAGTTATTCTCAGTTATTATTATTTTTAATTAATATATATATACATATTTTTAATTACATTAATTATCCAATTGCAATTGTTATTCTCATAAATTATATTTATTATTATTTCATTTGTTGGTAACTTTAAAAGTAGATTCATTTTTTGTTTTTTTTTATTCTCTAGTTAACTATCTACCTAGTCTGTTGTCTTGCATAATCAATGTTGTGTGCATCTGTAATGGGCACATGTATCAGAACTATTGTTACAATCCCCGGCACTTAAGGTGACCTATGCGCAGTACGACGTTTTCAGGTATCAAAGGAGGTGTAAAACTCTCCGTAACCATAGCAACGTAGCGACGCTATCCTTCCGCGCATGCGCGCAGTAGCTTCCTCCCTCCGCGCGCGTTCACACGCTCCCCGTTGGCTTAAAATACAATCGCGCACAGTCGTAAGTTAATATAAAAGATTTCGTTTTGTGAGTAGAGCAGTTTGTTGGAAGAAACATGCCTCGTCCACAACCAACTTTGAAGAGACAAGCGAGAAAGTTAGTATTTGACGTCTATAATTATTTTTTGAAAGAAAATAATATAACGGTTTCGCAAAATAAAACAGCAGAAGCGACTGAAACGTCAATATCCACCGTCAAGAGTATTATAAAAGAAAGTAATAAATCCGAATTTTTAGTAGTATTTAGAACTCCCGGTAAATATAGACGTAGAATGAAACCTGTTACAGATATCGACGATTTTGACAAAGGAGTTATAAAGCGATGTATCCACAATTTCCATAAAACCGAAAATGAAGTACCGACCCTTGAAAAACTTCGTGCAAAATTACGTTCGGATATAAATTTTCGAGGTTCTGAAAAGAGTTTGCGCCGCATCATTATTAAGGAACTCGGATTCAAGTGGAAAGCAACTGAAAATAATCGTAAACTATTGATCGAATCGTCATCTATTAGATTATTAAGAATAAATTATCTACTAAAACTTAAACTGTATCGGCAACAAAATAGACCAATAATATATACGGACGAGTCCTATGTTCATGCTACTCACACAGCATCCAAGGGTTGGACAGATGGGTCCACAAAAGGTTTAAAAAAACCTATATCAAAAGGTCAACGTGTTGTGGTCGTACACGCTGGCTCAGAGGCTGGATTTGTTCCCAACGCCTTGTTGACATTTAAATCCGGGATGAAGACAGGCGATTATCACGATGATATGAATCTCGTTAATTACGAGAAGTGGATCCTAACACAACTAATACCCAATCTTCCTCCAAAATCGGTCGTGGTTATTGATAATGCCCCTTACCATAACAAACAGTATAAACTAGCACCAAATTCTACTGAAAGAAGAAGCGTTATGGAAGCTTGGTTGACGGAAAGGGATATACCATTTAGATCTGAAATGTATAAGCCCCAATTATATGATTTAATTAAGCGCAACAAAGACAGGTTTAAACAATTTAGTATAGACAACATTTTTAAAGAATATGGCCATGACGTGCTTCGTTTGCCGCCATATCACCCCGACCTGAATCCTATTGAAATGGCCTGGGCAGCTATAAAAGGATACGTCGCCCAAAGAAATGTTAAATGGAATGTGCCAATAATAATAGACCTTATTAAAGAAAAAGTAAATATGATGGGACCTGAGGAGTGGAAAAAGTTATGTGATAATGTAAAAAAAATAGAAGATTTGTACGCAAAAAGCGACCATGTTATTGACGATTTATTATTTTATCTACTCTCATATCGTAATGTTCTTATTATGAAATCAAAATCAGTACTTTAATGAGCCACTTTAGGCACACCCGTGTATAATGATTCATTATAGTACAGTTGTTGTTCCCAAGATAATGCTATAAAATAACTTTTTTTCTATTAAAGTACACTTTGGACCTATCAATAGTATAATCAATCAGTATCAATTCAATTTGACGATGACAATGTCACAAATTTTGTAACTTGAACTTTAGAGGTAAGAATTTTTGGGAGTTGGCAACACGGATTTGATTAAGTATATGATTATATTTTATTGTTTTTGCCTACACATATCATTTTGACCAAAAATGTCACAAAAATACCATTTTTTTTTTTTTGCAAAGTTGGTAGAAATTCAATTTTTTAAAATGACATTATTTATATGAGTTTAGATAAAGTACTGTATGATACTGCACATAATTAGGTATTAAAAACTCGTGTGATACTATTAAGAACCTCGCCTACGGCTCGGTACTTAAACTCACACTCGTAGTTAATAACCCCTATTATGCAACAGTATCATAAACTACTATTGTTTGACAAGTTGACTGACATTCATTGAAGTCTTAAAACCCAAAAAACATTATAAGTGGCCAGACATGTCCAAATACTTGTACTTTAATGAAAAAAAGTTATTTTATAGCATTATCTTGGGAAGAAAACTGTACTATAATATAATTTTTTAATTTCATTATAGACGGGTGTGCATAAAGTGGTTCATTAACGTACGGCTCGGTACTTAAACTCACACTCGTATTTAATAACCCCTATTATGCAACAGTATCATAAACTACTATTTTTGCGCCCTATAACCGAGCTTCTATAACTGCGCCCTTGTTTTTAGGGTTCCGTAGTTCACGTCTGGAACCCTTATAGTTTCGTCATGTCCGTCCGTCCTCGGATGAAACTTTTGTATGGATATGTGTATTTACCACGTCGACAAAGTGAAAAATCACGAAAAATATTTTTGTGGTACCTCCGCTACATGTAAAATTGTAAAGTGGGGATGTTTTTTTTTCTCGCGTCTATTATCCCATTGTGTGGGGTATCATTAGATAGGTTTTTTAAAAACATTGAGAGGTTGCTAAGACTATGTTTGATTTAGGTATTCGTTTGCGAGATATTCAACTTTAAAGCGCATTTTTTTATTAAAATAGAGCATTCTAATATTCTTTGCGAGGCCTGACACCACTTGGCCAGTTTTTATTGAAGTCTATATAAAAAGGCAAGAAATGTTCGATCAAAATTCAAACTGCTGACCACCAACCCTTATTGATAATTAGATAACAAATCATTAAAAAAAACTGTAATGAAATCGCACAGGTGCATAAAACTAGCTTTCAAGCCATGTTCACTGCCACTTTATGTACCTACCTAGCAGTGGCGAGGGGTGAAATTATGGCGAGAGTAAGCCGTTCAAAAGCACCGATAATTTTATAATTACAGTGTATTTTAAGCATGATAAAAGTGGTTTTGAAATGATATGGGACTGGGATTTCTAAAAGGTAAGCCGATGGGAATCGACTTGTATGGACCATTCGCCACTGCTACCTAGCTACCTACCCTTTTCGAACGACTGTTTTGAAAAATATCTTACCGACTTCCATAATTTCAGCGGACTCATCTTGTTCCTTTTCATCAAAATTGCCTCCATCTTGTATCGTACTGGTACTTGCATGCGACTAAAAAGTAAAATTTATGTACTGTATTAAAATTTGTTAAATATAGCATGAGCCCTGTGACAGTAGCCTATGTGACACGAAAATCAGTCTAATCCCTTTGTAATCAAGTTCATCTGTTGGTTTATTCTATGATTAAAAATTATGTAGATTCAGATGAACCTGAATTGAAAGTGATGGCAATGTCACGTGGTTCATTTTCATATAACTCTGGCTAGGCACCTACTGTCACAGGACTCATTATTATATATTTTATAGAGATAGTAGGTAAGTTTTCACTATTATAAATATTTAAGTTTATAATTAAGTAGTATATATACCTACACAGATTTTAAAAAATACTGGAAATTATACAAAAATATTCGATACAAACTTAACAATTAAATTAGTTCAGGCTGGGTATCTTATGAGAAGTTCCCCACGATAACAAAAAAAGCATGATCGACTACCTATTACCTACTCGTTAACCTGTAAAGCCTACTTATAGGTATAGTTTACCTTTTCATTTCATTATAGACAGTCGTTTGGGATGGAAGTACCTACTCATCAACTTTTTATACATTTTACCGGTTTATGTTTTATATGAAAAGTGCAATATTTTTTCGTGATTTCACAGTTGGTTCCGTAATAAAAGTTGGTCATATTAATGAGTACTTCCATCGCTTAAAGCGATCAACGATTTAAAAATAACCATGTATAATTATGTAGGTACACCTACTCTTGTATGTCGTCTTCAGCGGCAGCCAAGCGATACAAATAGGTTTCGATTCAGTGGACGTAGTGCAGACAATGAAACAACATTATACCATCTATTTATTGTAGCAATTTGACAATTATTAATAAGTCTCCACTAATAATAGATTTACATATAAAAAAAATCAAGGATATAATACCGGGTGTAAGGGACAGCCTTCCGAAAACTGATACCATGGATTCAATTCATGATTCTGGAGCCCCCAGACTTTGAATTTTTCGTCGATCTTTTCATGAATTATACGATTTTTTTCTCAATTTTTTGATTGATTATACTATAAAATCATTATAAAAGTCTAACTAAACCTGATTTAAAAATAAATAAACAGTAATTACGAATTTAGACAGAAAACAGACTGCACGTGTTGTGTGTGATAGCGTTGTAGCGTACATTGCGCGCTCAAAAATTACGATATTTGTAACCAATGACTTCCGACATAATTGATTTCTATAGTGTTATTATAGGCATTCAGTGTAACATTTTCACAAAGTTTTCACCTATATCGAGTGATAGTAACTCATGCCACCTCCATTGAGTGGTGATAACCTTGCCAACTCCATCAAGTGACAATAACCTTGCCAAGTGTCGTTACTATCACCTATATCGAGTGGTAGTAACTCATGCCACCTCCATCGAGTGGCGATAATCTTGCCAACTCCATCAAATGACGATAACCTTGCAAAGAGTCGTTACCATCACCTATAGATAGTTACTCATGCCACCTCCATCGAGTGGCGATAATCTTGCCAACTCCATCAAATGACGATAACCTTGCAAAGAGTCGTTACCATCACCTATAGATAGTAACTCATGCCACCTCCATCGAGTGGCGACAACCTTGCCAACTCCATCGAGTGGCGATAACCTTGCCAACTCCATCAAGTGACGATAACCTTGCCGAGTGTCGTTACTATCACCTATATCGAGTAACTCATAAATTAAGTATTGCAACACTGCGAACATATTCACCTAAACTGAGTGACAAGTTAAAGCTTTCAAAAGATAACGATTAGCTATCGTTATCATATCAAGAATTTCTAGTTCTAATTTATAATACGCTAGGGTAAGCTAATCGCTACCGTGATCACTATTTTCTTCATCTACCTACACTAAGTTACTTACTTACTTTGTTAAAACAAATCCAAAATTGTTTGTACTTTGTATGTCATCAAAAAGTTTAGTTTAGTAGGTACAAGATATCCAAACAGACTTGTGCTACCTGCATCTAAAACTGATTTATGTAGCAGAAACAGTTACTGCATGTCAGTCAAAATCACTGAGGTATATTTACATGGTCAAAATGTATAATCACTTGCCAGATGTAATAAAAGAATGACCATATAGCAAGTTTATGGTGACTCTTAAAAAATGGCTGATCAAAAATGTTTCTATTCTGTACAGGAATATTAAAATAATAAGTTGACAATTTTATGTAAAATTTTTTTTTTGTGTGTTTCTGGTTATTTAATCATTTTTATCCTGACATATTTTAGGGAATTAGACATTGCACTTAATTTTATTATCATTTGTATTAGCGGGGTTTATTAGGTATCTTTCTTTCTTTCGTTTTATTCCATTGCCTGTCTTTATCCGACCTTCCAATGTCAGCTTCAGCGACAGCAAAGCGACACGAACACCGTGTTTAAGGATTCGGTGTTATCACGATTCGATTCACTGGACGTAAGTCTTAAAGAAATACAAACTTTTCATACATTTTGACCGAACAAGATAGATGATTAGTCTGAAAAAAATATTGTTTTCGAGTTTTCAGGGTTGGTCCTAAGAAAAGTCCCATAAAATGTGTTCTATTATAAATTACCTAAAGTATCGCTACTTCATGACCGGATACACTGTAGGTGACAGAGTTACTTACGCTAATCTCCGGAGCTACTCTGTTCGAATTGAAAAAATATTTCGCTAATAGAAAGCTTATTACCTATATACATTATCCCCGAAGTAGCCTAAGGCTACTAATAAGGCTACTTTATATACGGGAACGCGTGATGCCGCGGGGAACGGGTAGTAATATACATATAGGTAAAAGCAACATAATAGGGGTTTCTTGTTGACTTCGGAACCATAAAAACGAAAATGCTCATGTCTAACCTGGATAGATAAAGTTCGTTGCCTTAAATGCTGCGTGCGCGCAGGCTCCTCCGGCTGTTCGTCTTCCTGAAGCAATTCAGCGAAAAGCGGCGACCGGGAAACTTCATCGAATTCACCTTGAGTTTCTATTTCACCCTTCAATTAAGACAAATAGACATTAAATAACACACTTCGGGTTGGTTCAATCAAAATGTAGATAGTTAACTGCTGCCTAATAAGTTAGTTAATACCTCTAATGGTATGTACCTAACGACGGGGAAAATGTTTTCATGAAATAGTCGTATATTCCTTGGAGAAATATATTGATGATTTATTTTGTTATTAAGCAGTAAATATACCTACTTACTACCATTATTGTCGCAAATCACATGTTGTCAAACATACGACCTATTTATTACTGAGCAATTTGCAAAAAACGTGATAAAATTTGAATTTCGCGCTCCAACCGAAGCCTATGTATGGAACCAAACTCGTTTTTGGCCGTTTTTTTTTTACTTTTACCTTTGTATAGGCCTGTATTTGTCCACAATCTCACCGTGGTCGGTGATTGTGGCCGATGATGGTAAGCATACAAAGCCTAGAAAGGAACTGGCTTTCAAGTGCAGCTGTCGGAACACACCGAAAGGTGCTTGGCGACAGGTTTTCAATTTGAGGGTTCCGGTTGTCACAAGCGCACTCGGCCAACGGACAGCATTTGTCTGTCTTGCCCATTTGCCTACATCCGCATTAGCTAACATGAAATAAGTGTGGAACGTGGAACCTAGTAAGAATACCTATACCTACATTTTACCTAATAGCCTATACAAGATGATTTTTAATTCACCTAAAGCGCTGCCCTTTAGAAAGTGAAAATACTCATCAATAATGAGTATACCTATATGTATATGAGGTGATACCTCAGAAATCACGAAAAAATTTCGAATTAAAAATAACCCACTATAGGAGTGACACTTAGGTAGACATAAACACAATAATGTGTCACAGTCACAAGGGATGTATCTGTCGCAGTAGGATTGTATAACACGCCGTATTACATTACGGCTAGCCGTTTCCAAAAACAGGGCCGTTTTGTATTGCGGTGGGTCAACGCAAAGAGTATGTAACCGCTACGCTAGAGGTCAACGATTAGCCGGATTGTCATTGCGAGACGTTTTACAATATGGCGGCGCACGTTTAGCCACATTGTACTTATTTCACAATGTAGGTTGACTATGTACTAACAAGATGAAACATTGTTTAAGGGTAAACGTTCGGTTGGAGCGCGAAATTCAAATTTTTTCACGTTTTTTGCAAATTGCAGCTCAGTTATAGGTCGTATGTTATCAAGATGTTATTTGCGAGAAGAATGGAAGTATATTTACTGACTAATAACAAAAGAAATCATCAACATATTCCTCCAAGGTATATGACTGACATATACGACTATTTCATGAAAATGTTACTAATACCTTGGAAGAATATATTGATGATTTCTTTTGTTATTAATCAGTAAATAAATATACTTCCATTCTTCTCGCAAATAACATCTTGATAACATACGACCTATAACTGAGCTGTAATTTGCAAAAAACGTGATAAAATTTGAATTTCGCGCTCCAACCGAACGTTCCCCCTTAAATGAAAATTAATTTAAGTATTTAAAAAAGGTAAGTACTTACCTACTCTTTAATAACTAATATAATATAATAATAATAAAAAAAAAAAAAAAAAAAAAAAACGTGCATGGTTCGTTTTTAGGTCTGTGTACACGCTTTTATAATATGATACCTCTTTCACTTTTAAATTTGCCTTCACATAAATTTAAGGAACATATTAAGACCGTTTTAGTAAAAAAGGCTTATTATAATATTAACGAATATTTAAATGACAAAAAGGCTTGGGTGTAGCGCTCGCTTTTGCAGGATATATTTTATGTACCTAAATTATGAAGTTTATTTTGAAAAGAGTAATTGCTGAGTTTATTGCCGGCTCTTCTCAGCAAAAGCTACCTTCCGAACCGTGCATTAGAGTCTGACTATTCATAAGTGCCTGTGAAGGTCTATTTGAATAAATAATATTTCATTCATTTCATTCATTCATTCATAACTTTGTACATAGTACTTCTGGTATGGTAATAAGTTTAATTTTCTACACGAGGTTACAAAATAGTTTTCTATCTCTATGGATATTCTATTACAATGCAAAAAGACTTCTTTAGAACAAAAAATAAATAACTATATATAGGCTATTAACCTATACACTTCTAACCTAAAGTGCCCGTGTCGTTTTTGAATGGAATTTCATAGTCCCCCTAAGGCTACACTCCAACCAATTTTATTAATCTGTCAAAGAGGCGGATAATTACCCGCTCTATTACCTTACGGCTAGGTATATTGAATAATACATATAGCCGAACACTTTCTGGTGGACTTTGACTCAACTATATTCAATCCGGCTAATCGTTGACCCGCCGCAATACAAAATGGCCCTTTTTTTTTAAACGGCTAGCCGTACCTAATTTAATACGGTGTGTTATACAATCCGACTTCGACATATCCAAAACTTTGAAGGTAACTTTCAAAATGATATAAAAATAGCATCTATATTTCATACACTCACGTCTTATCAGTTATCTCTATCACTAGTCAAGAAGTGTATTGAAACATACATCACGCAATATGACGATTTTATCAGCGGACTTCAAGTGATGAAGTTGATGAGTAACCAAGATGCGCGTGGAATGACGTAGTAGACCCATCACGCACTCCGAGACGAGGTGCTTTCCCACGTGGGTGTCAACAGCAGACAGTGGGTCGTCCAGAAGATAAATGTCCGCCTGTAACCACAAATTATTTTCATTAACTTTATGAGGATACAGCTAAATATCTCGGCATAACACTTGATGTAAAGCTACGCTGGAAAGCCCATGTCAAGAAAAAAAAGGATGATTTAGAACTACGGTAAAGAATATTTGGCTGCTTGGAAAACACTGTACCTAAAGATAATTCAATTAAAAAAATAATCTTAAACTACAAAGCGTCCATGTATTTTGATAGATAATCGTGGAGCTCACTAATGGAAACCCTCAATAAAATGGCAGTTAAACTTAATGGTTTTAAAAACCATTGTCAAATTTTGATAACTTTTCCTATTTACGAGACAAATAGGATCAAAGTGACTATTTTACACGTATAACGTTTACATCCATCCTATCACACACCCACCCACTATAGCTTAAGATGTAAATAATTCTGAAAAAAAAAACACAGCTAAATAAAAATCAAAGAAGAAGTTCCATGAAAAACTATCACGACTAATGAGACTATTTCAAGCTATAGTTGCCGATTCTGTTGTTTACGAACTAAATAAATTTAATCTCACTATATCTCTTTCTAATAGCCAATATAAAAAAGGGATGCAAGATATTTGAATCCTGTCAGTTTAGTCCGATCACATATTTCAACGTGAATTTAAGCGCGATCTTTATTAGTCACGACTATTTACCCGTACATTACGACGGCATGGATTAAACTGACATTAAAAATGTTCTATCTTTATTCAATAAGGTTAACATGAAAGAGAGGTGACTTGTCTAATATTAGTTAAGTTCGTGAACAACAGAATCGGCACCATAGTCGACAAAAAAGTAGATAATAGTTTGAATATAATATAATTTTAACCTAACTTTCGATCGAAATTTAACGGAACCCTATGCACATGTGAACCCTGATACCTATACATGTTCCTACATATCGACTTGGCAAATTTTTTGTTGAATCAAGCGTGTTTTACATGAAGTTAATAGAATCCTGCATGAATCATCGTCCTCTTTTCATTTAACTTTTTGCCGTGTTTATTTATACGTAGCACCATTGTATTTCATACATACCTACTTACTTGTTGTTAGATTTAAGGGCACTGACATATGATAAAGAAAGTTTGTCGTCATTATTTCTTTTATTTAAAAAAATATTATGCCTCTTACAAATGTATTGCGGTCGGTTAGGTATTGATTATTGTACCTAGTATGTTTCGGAATAAAGAAAAAAATAGTGATCACTTTGTTAGCGATTTTGTCCGAGGCCGGGGCCTTCCGCGGGTGTAAGTTTCTGATGATCGATTTGACTTTGTCAGGGGTCGCGGGAGGAAGGGGGTCATCCCGAAAAATACCCGCTGCCCACATCATGATTATGGTCTGGGCCAGATCAATGAAAGATTGGGTCGACTGGCTACTATGGTTAAAACAAAGGACAGTTGAAACCAAACAAATATCTCGGCAACTGTTTACGCGGGGACAGCAACCAAACGGTAGGTTCGAACATGAATTTCAGTGTTCCACCCTTGTTCCACCCATTGATCGAAAGTTCCACCTCTCCTGGCGCAGTATTGTTGATTTAAGAGGTCGTATTGTATCTTGGTTCCCAAAAGTACTCGTAAGTATTTTCCTTCTGCGACCTTTGCTTGCTAATATCGTGTGTTCTATTCAAGCCAAAGTATTGAGTATCAGTTTGTGATTTTTATAAAGCTTGTAAAATACGAAATAGTACCTAATAATAATCCTACTAAAAGCATTTCATGTAAAATTGGCTGCCAAACAAGCTCTCGCTAACGCTTTCGCTGTAAAAAAAGTTATCAGATCACAGGAAAAGCCAAGCCGCTAAGCCCTGACATTACTAACCCTATATGTACCTTGGTTTAAAGAGTACGGCTTGGCGGTTTCATAGATGTACTTATTCACACAGCATATCATAACATTGAAGACCTGTGACGTAATTTCGTCCCGTAAATAAGTCTGGCCATATATATAAATTATATGAAAAGTTTTTATGTATTATTATTACTAACACAGAACACTTCTATAAACTGTCATTTACCATAGGCGAGGTTGTAGACGTTTGAAACAATTTTCGTTTAGTTCACCGTAATGATGGTTATAATTAGAATTAACGATAAATAAAACTTATATAGCTACTCCATGATATGCACAAACATTAGTGATCATACGTAAAATACCTAGGTTTATTATCTACCGTTAGAGGCGCTGATATTGTTTTGTTTTTGTGATGCACCATGGCATCGGACAAATTATTCTGATAAAAAAGCTAATACTTACAGTGCGACAAGGATCTTTTGGCAGTTGAATGACATCGGCAGGAGGACACACTTTAACTTTAACATGTTACTCTCGGACACCACTTCTTATTACTTGCAGTATATTATTTGATTAAATAAGAAGCAAAACCAACACAACACACAATAATGATAAGCGGACAGAGCGAACTCTTAAAAAAGTGACGACTCTTCACAAGATAGGTGCGTTAGTTCAGTTAAAAGATTCTTGTCTCACTGTACCTAATGATGCACCAATTGAAGTTAAAAGTGAAGTGAAATGTCGTTACGATGTAAAATTATTTTAAGTTAAGAAAAGTCACTCAAAAAACGATAGTGATATGGCCAAACTTGGATTGACATATTATCATTAAACGTTCACGTTTAAACGATATGGTCGGTTTTAGCTGGCCATATCATGAAATACTGCCAATTCACGAAATGGTCGGCCACATCAAGAAAATTCTCGAACAAAGATCTGGCCAAGACGTAGGTACGTACTAGGGGATGCAGAACCGATCCTCTATTTCAAGAACCCGTTTTTCGGTTCCGATAGCCACTTGGCACCCGGTTCTTTAAGTTCTTCAAAATATTTTTTTTTCATACATAAGTAGTGATATCTGAGATAAAAAACCGGCCAAGTGCGAGTAGGACTCGCGCACCGTATCATTATGTATAAAGACGGCAAAAGAATCATGTCTGTGGTATGGGAGATTAATTTTATTTTAATTTAATTAAGAGATTTGATTTTTTTTTAAATAATAAAATTATTTATAATGATAGCGTCTATCTGTTGTCGTTATCAAAATCGTGCAAAAACGAGCAAAAAAAAATGCAAAAACGTTTGTTGTATGGGAGCCCCCTAGAATATTTATTTTATTGTTTTTTAGTATTTGTTGTTATAGCGGCAACAGAAATACATTATCTATGAAAATTTCAACTGTCTAACTAACACGGCCGAGATATAGATACGGCCTGGTATACATACAGACAGACAGACGGACAGACAGACAGCGGAGTCTTAGTAATAGGGTCCCGTTTTACCCTTTGTGTACGGAACCCTAAAAATAATGCGAAACATCAAATCGCTAGATTTTATACGAAATACGTAGGGAACATGTAATTAAATAGCTCATACAGCACCCCATTACAGTTTTCCCTTATAAATAAGATAAATATTCATTAAAAAAAAGATTCCGACGAATTGAGAACCTCCTCCTTTTTGAAGTCGTTTAAAAATAGGAGGTTCAAAAGAAGGAGGTTAAAAATGCGTGTAAAGATCCGTTTGAGAATGGCAACGCATAGAAGAGATTAAAATACAAAAAAAAAATCTGTAAAATAATAGAAATCTATAAGGTAGGTACTGAAGAACCGAAACCTGTTCTTATATCATATGGCCCCGAGACTCCTTTCAGCATTTCTTTGCTATTCTATATAATACTTTAGGATTAGATCTAATCTAAGTGCCATTATTCATTATTCAGGATGATTTTAATCACATTAAAATTTTCAGGGATTATTGTACTCATCATTATGAACAACTTTTACCAACCAACCCTGAAATATTGATGGTGATTTAAATATCACCCAGTATCTATCACCAAAAGTATGACGATACGTACTTACTACACTCTTGCTGCTGATAACAGTACCTATAATTTATATGACCGTCACCGTGACTTCAAGAGGATGCCTATATACCTACTTACAATACTAATCATTTCCTAATATTTATCTATGCCTTCTTTATCTCGATGTTACGTCATATTATTTTTGTTACTGTCATTAATTATTTCTTTAGGTAAGTAATCGTTAATTAGAGGATTCACATGTACCCACTAATAATTTATCCAATAAAAACAATAGTGCTTACTATAAAAATAAGCTGACGTAGTAGGTATTCCATTTTATTACATTATGGTGACTTCAGCATAATAAAAGACTACTATTTACTACTAATAGGATATACAGACATAACGACAGACACGCGCGGGGGCGAGATAAAACCCTATTGAAGAATTACAGACCTATGACACTGCTGAGCCATGATTACAAGTTGTTCTCGAGAGTCATTACGAACCGTCTCTCACTCAGGTTTGAGCCAGCCATGACTTCCAGCCCTCCAACAAGCCGGTTTCCGAAAAGGCTTTAGCACTATAGACCACATACACACGCTGCGGCAAGTTATACAGAAGACCGAGGATTATAACCAGCCATTATGCTTAGCGTTTGTCGACTCTGAGAAAGCCTTTGATTCCATTGAAACCTGGGCCAAGCTGAGGTCTCTTCAAAGGTGCTAAATCGACTATCGGTATATCGAGGTGTTAAAGCGTTTATATGAGAAAGCCACCATGTCGGTTCGACTCCAGGACCAGAACTCGAAACCTATCCAATTGCAGCGGGGTGTGAGACAGGGAGACGTAATATCTCTGAAACTGTTCACCGCTGCATTGGAAGATGCTTTTAAGCTTCTCAACAGGAATGCATTTGGTATCAATGTCAATGGCTGAAATCTTGGAAGACAACGGTATAATGCTCGATGACCTCGGCAGAGTCTCTCAACAAGTGGGTCTAAAATGAACATGGATAAGATGAAAATCATGTCGAACGTCTATGTTGCACCCACTCAAGTAAAGGTTGTAAACTCTGCACTCGACGTTGTAGATGACTACATTTACCTACGACAGACCATCCAACTTCGAGAAAGAGGTCAATCGTCGAATCCAAGTCGGCTGGGCAGCGTTCGGGAAGCTACGTAATATCTTCTCTTCTCAAATACCGCAGTGTCTCAAGTCGAAATTCTTCGAACAGTGTGTGTTACCAGTGATGATTTACGGTCGCTTACGATGGGCCTCATAAGAAGGCACATAAACACCCAAAGAGCAATGGAGATGGCTATGCTCGAAGTATCCCTGCGAGATCAGAAGTGATGAGGACAAGATCACACAGGAAATTGAGTTTGCGCTTAAAAGTAATCCAAAAACAAAGGTGGCGGGCGTATGACACAAGAAGGTGGCTCCTCACTCGCTCGCTAGTCTCCGTTTGGACATCTGTCAGAAGCCGCGCGTCGATAATGCCGTTCTGTATAGTGAAAAAGTGTAAAAAACTACTCCAGTAAAAAGATGTTGGAGTATCACCTAGTTATTTTTTCTTTCTGGTGTACATCTATCTATATATAGATACTTCTAGAAAGTTAGTATACACACACATTGTATAGTTCTCTGACTATACCGTGTGCCTAACTTGTTTGTCACTGTACACTGCATAGAAGTATGGATGAGTAAATATATACTTTAAAGTATAGATTACATTATTAAAGTAGATAACAATAACTGCTATCTCTCTTAGTAATTACTTAATAATTAAACGATTTGCTAACAACTGATTATTGTAAGCGCTGTACTTAAGAAGTGCAAATTAATGTCACGCAACTTATTTGTGCAGTTTATTTCGTTCTGCTTAGTTGTTGGGTAAAGTAGTTACAGACACATGATATTATTTGAGTGAGACCCTCATTATTTTTATCAATATATTTATGACAAGCCGTACTATTAAGTTTCTCAAACTTTTCATGCGGCTTTTCATTATAAAGGTAAAATGAAATGTTATAGAGGACGAAATATTAAATTTTAGGCAATTAGCTAAAGCAACAGATCCAAAATTTTGAATATAGATATACATGTAAGATAAATTTAACAACATGCAAATTAGTTATAGATGACCAAAATATTTTGGAACTCTGAAATTAATAAATCATTTTTTTTTTATTTTGTTTAGATAAGTAAATCATTCTTGGAAAGAATGGTATGTTCAACACCACCTGATAGGAATTTAGAACTCTGCGAAGGATTGTGTAATATGTAACGAATCCAATAGATAGGTATAACTCAGTGAAGGTTAAACTCATTTAATATCGTAACTTTCGTAGACGACGTTCGCATTGGTGCCACTACATTTAATTGAAACAAATTATAATGTAATAGTAGGTTGTAAAAACATACATGTCTATAACAGGCGCGAGCGAGGCCTATTCGTGCTCTTTGTCCACCACTGAGGCTGATTCCGCGTTCTCCTACCAGTGTGGAATCTCCCGCTGGCAACAGTTCGAAGTCACGTATCAGAGCACATGCCGTCACCACCTTGCAAAAAAACGAAAATTATAGTGAACACTTAGGTAATACTAATGTCCTATGACAGCTTTAATCAAACTTCACCTTCTTATATCGCACGCGATCATAAGGCAAGCCAAATAGAATATTCTGTCGTATTGAGGCCACAAATAACCATGGCTCTTGACTTGCGTAGGATATGCGTGATCCACCCAGAGATATCGAACCATGGGAGGGTAGAAGTTCGCCTAGTAGAACATGTAACAGCGTCGTCTGAAAAAAAGAACAAGGCATTTCAGTTCATACATTAAAAAAAAACGCTCGGATAAGTGCGTGTCCACGGAGGAAGGTATTTTCGCTCACCGATAAGTCCTTAAAGATAAGTCTGGTTGAAGGACAAGCTTATCTTTGTAGTTGTAAAAATATTCTCCCGTAAGTATATCCTTAAATTAGGATTAGTTTTTTTGTCATGTGATACTTAACTACCTACTTACTTAACCAAGAATTATCAAATTAAAAAATTGTATAGGGTCCACCCACCACCACAAAATCCACCTTTAGTTGTGCTGTGAGACCTTACTTCTTGTCAAATATCATGATTCTAGGTCATCGAGAAGTCTGCCTAAAGGTTTTGGTTTACCTACGCGCAAAATATCAAAATATCGACTTATATGACCGTATTTTTTAATTGCGTTGACTTGAAGCTTGATTGTTATACAGCTCTAAGGGACCATTAGTATTTGATATTAATTTATTTCAACTTGATGCGGTGATACATCCACGCGTTCTTGAGAAAAAAGAGTAAGTACGGAACCCTAAAAATCAATCTCAAAACTATATCACCTTTCCTGATCCGACCAATCCAACGATGCCGACAAACTCTCCAGGTTGTGCAGTGATTGAGATGTTTCTCAACGTGTGTACAATAGGGTCCGACTGCCAGCTAGCACTAACTCCGGAAAGTATTAGGCCCGTAGCTTTAGGTTTATCTTTTTCAAATGTTTTTTCTTTTTCCGTACCGTTGCTTAGTATTATATCGGAGCCTATCAATTTCGGTTTGGCTTCTATTGCTTTAGAAGATTCTAATTCATCCAAAAGCAGGAATTCCTAAAAGAAGGATTAAAGAATCAAAATTATTCAATAGGTACAAATGATACAATTTGTTTCAATAATGTATGGAAACTCCGTTAGTTATTATTATGGTTTACCTCAAGCCGTCTCACGGTTACTCTTGTTTCAGCGAGGAATGACAGTCCCAAAGGCAACCCAATGTTGCACAAGAGTTGTAGCAAATTGAAGTACTGCACTAAGGAGAATGTGGTATCCGCGCGAATGTCACCTCCAGACAACACGAACGCTACGATAGCAGCGAAGAGTATGAATCGCTCAGTAAACACCGACAGCGCCGTTGAGAAACCCTTCACCATGGATGTTCGCATTATGAAGTTTACTTCAAGCCTGTTAGCAAAATTTAATTTCTTAATAAAATAGATTCAGTGAATAAATAAAGATGATCTGTTCTACATACTTTCGTAATTTTTCAACCAGTTTCTCAAAGGGCTTCTCCCAGGCGTACATCTTTATCACCTGCACCCCATTAACCAGTTCGCTCATAACTTTTACTCTCTCGTCAGTTCGCTTTGCAATCTTTCCTCGAAGAACTCCTTGAAGATTACTTAAATAAGCTAAAAGTAGATAAATAATTAGCATGATAATTTGAATAGCAGACGTAGGTACTCGTATGTGTAGCAAAGTACCTACTTAACATCACTACATAGTATAAAACAAAGTCGCTTCCCGTCCGTCTGCTGTCCCTATGTATGCTTAGATCTTTAAAACTACGCAACGGATTTTGATGCGGTTTTTTTAATAGATAGAGAGATTCAAGAGAAAGGTTTATATGTATAATACATGCATAATATAGTAAAAAAAAGCTGAGAAAATCCGGGCGAAGCCGGGGCGGGTCGCTAGTTACTTAATAATCATAAATGAACAATTAAGATGTCCCCTTCATTGGTTACCTTGTACTAAAACTGTCTGTAGAAATATCACCGCAAGAGCTGCAAAAGTGGCCCAACGTACATGTTGCCATACCAGATACGATACTACTGAGACTCCAATCGGCATCACCCAAATGTAGTGTAAGAATAAAGTCACCAAATCAAATCTATTGACATCATTGGACATCAAGTTTATTACTTGTCCAGGTTCTGTTTTATTCATACCCACCTGATCCAGTTTTAAAATCTGAAAACAACAATGTTTAATTTTCATTTTTCTCTATCCATCAATAGTCAACATACTTAGGTAAATATTAAAGGCACTTCATAGGCATAAGATGAAATGAAGTAGTTATTTACCAACCTATTTCGATATAACTCACCTTCCTGTATAGTAATGAACAACTAGCTATTCTAATTCTCATTCCCACACGTGCTTGACTCAACGTCAAATGGTTCAGCATTAAAGACGTCAAAATGCTTAAAGCATTCATAACAAAATTATATATATGTGCATCTCTATATGATTGTTGAGTCCTCTCGTTTGAAAAGTAGTTTATAAACAAAGCCAGCGTGAAGGGAATCAGAGGCCTATAAAAGACAAATATAGTATTAAATAAAACCTTTTCTTATTCACATCAAAGATCACATCATCAACTCATATACCTACCAAAGAAATATGAAGAGCAGTCCAAAGAAAAATCCACAAATCATATATTCAACCCAAAATGTACGGATAATTGCTTTTGAAAATGATGGTTTGATATTCTTGCGAGTTGCAGATTCAAGTTCTTCAAACCAAGCTTGTTCCAGTCGGTCCCCCAAGCGACCGGAGTGATCGTTACTACGGGCTTGCCAGAGATCTTGCACTGTGAGCCCACCTTTATACCCTCTACGAAATAGATTGAAGCTCCATCTAAAAAAAAGTGACAGTTATAAGTAGATATCTTATGTACCTACCTACCAACCAACCTAAGTGAGATGGTAGGTTAGTAAGACTCACAACTTTAAGTTTGTGGCGAACGATACCCACTCACAGGAAACATTAATAAAATGGCAAATTGATCCAAGTAAAATACCTAGGTAGGTACATTTCAGACATTGCCTACGTAAGGATTATGCCCAATATCTTTTTCCCGCATTTGAATTAGGTATTATAATGTTTTCCTTACGTAAAAAAATATTTCTGGTTGTTCCTACACATTTATAGCGTCGAAACTCGAAAGAAAAAACGGCCAAGTGCGTGTCGGACCACACATGGAATAGTGTTCCGTAGTCACCCATAATGGCACGTGGACTTAGAAGATCGTGGCCAATAAATAGATAATTGTTATGATTTTATTTTTAAAATGTTACATGTTTACTTATTATTTCGTTATTATTGTACGAAGTTTTCCTCTAGTTAGGCCTCTATAACACCTGAACTAACAAAGTTATCTAAGCCAACAGCTAGTTTTCCTTTAAAGTTCATGGACATGGACTATATCATGATTTTTTCGAGCCAGCCCTTTAGCTTTAAGTGGGGGGGGAGCATTAATTAATTCCGTCATCAAAACTAAATAAAATGCTTGCCCAGCTAGCCACCGTTAACGGGGACAAGCGAGACAGGAGAGACGTAATTTTAGTAAAAAAAATGGTTTTATGTTATTTAAAAAGAAACTAAGCCTTTTTTTAAGGTACGAAAACTATTCCCTTTCTAATGGATTTCAGAATGTATGTTAATATTTTTCAAGTTAATTGGATGGCCCAAATAAGAGAATACATTCTTTCTTTTAAAAAGGGGCATATTTACGATTTTTTTCTGACGTTACTAATGAAAAATCCCAAGTTTTAAAAAAACTGTTCCTGTCACATATTCTCTAGTTTAACTTATATTTATTCCAAATCTCTTGGAACAAAGAATACAGAGAAAAACGCATTGCTCGGAAACATACACAGATAGCCTCCTCTTAAACATGGTTTTTACCTACTTAGGTACCTATTACCTTGCCTCTATTGGATATTCCTATTTATAAAATAGGTAGAGCCTAAATTCTGGTGGGAAGTCGTTTGCTTGTAGAAATGACTTAAAAACTACGAGGTCCGTTCAGCTCAAAACTGATTGATAGCTTTGTTGACTGACATGAAGTTTACATTGTTTTGTTACCATTCTTTTGTTTCTTATTATCTTGTTGTTGCAAATATTTGAGATAAAGAATCGATAAATATTCAACCATCCATGACCGGACATATTCAACAGAAGAAATGATTTATTTTATTACTAGCTCTCCCCCACGGTTTCATCTGCGTTTCCGATTTTATTTAATTCTCTAATTTAGGTACGCCCCAAAAGTGACATTTCTACAAGCAAATGTACAAAATGATTTTTGATGTTAATTTATGTAGTACCTATCAATATACTTGTTTGCTTTTAAATATAGTAGACAACGCACGACCGGTTATTTTACCCTAGTTACGCTAGGAATTTTGTTGTGTATATTACCTAGTATCTTCATTAGATGATTTGGGAAATATACAGTAGGTAGCAGTGGCGAAGGGTGAAATTATGGCGAGGGTAAGCCGTTCAAAAAACACCGATAATGGTATAATTACAGTGTATTTTAAGCATGATAAAAGTAGCTTTGAAATGATGAAAATGTGGGACTGGGATTTCTAAAAGGTAAGCCGATGGGAATTGGCTTGTATGGACCCTTCGCCACTGGTAGGTAGGTACATTATGTGGTCTTTCTTACACGCACTTGGCTGCCAACAAAACGTCTAATAATTTTTAGGAAAACAGAATCCTATTAAAAAACGGCAAGTCATCCTAGTGCGTAGATATAATGTGTTAGGTTTAGCTATAGTAAATACCTACGTATACTTATCGAGTACGAGTCATCATAACCACAGAGTAAAGTGATAGCACAGCGTAATATACTAGTAAAACTGTGGTAGTATAATCATGTCAATTAATGTACTGTTACTGCCATGCTTGCAAACAATCCGTTCG
Source organism: Tethea ocularis (assembly GCA_963555595.1). Classification (NCBI taxonomy): domain Eukaryota; kingdom Metazoa; phylum Arthropoda; class Insecta; order Lepidoptera; family Drepanidae; genus Tethea; species Tethea ocularis. Next base: position 6,871,925 of record OY741960.1, on the reverse strand, counting down.
AGCATACAAGCACAGTAGGAATACTTTATACTGTGATAAAAGTCCGTACCTACTTACATTACTAACGTAACGGCAGAACGGAATTGATTCAAACTTATAATGTCAACAGATCATAGGTACCCTTGATATATATCATACATGATGAAAGGGTATTCACCCAGATAAGCCTACTGTCCTATATGTATATGTAAGATAGTAACAGGTCATGAAAAACATATTTTAGAGCGGAAAACAAAAACAACACTAAAATATTTCCACAATTAAATACGCTTCTATGTAAGTCTAACTGAGTAGGTATCTAAGTGGGTGTATAACTTAAGTGAAGTGCGGCCGGATGGCTAAACATAGTGGTTATGTGTGGCGTCTTCTCTATACTTACCTACTTATATATATACCAAACTAAACCAACTTGTGTGTGCTTGTGTAAAATGGCATGGGTATTATTGGGTATCTACTATACATACATGTTATAATTAACTTAGGAGATGTGGGGATGTTTTTACTCTAGTCTATATTTTACTATAGTGTGGGGTGTCGTTGGATAGGTTGTTCAAAATAATGTGGCGTTTTCGAAATATGCCACAGCCTATGTGTGAAAATTTACGGCAGTAGCAATTATAACGAAGCGAAAACTATCACACCTAAGTAGGTTTTAAAAGTGAACAGGTAATAGTCGATCGTCCTATGTGGGTGGACCCGTGGAACAAACAAGGAGCCCCCTTGTATGTAAGTCCGCATATTGTGACGGGCAACTACGGAACCCTACACTATACGTGGCCCGATACGCACTTGGCCTGTTTATTTAAAAGAACTTTTTTTTATGAAGGTTTTTACAAAAAGTTATAAATACCTACTTAAAAAATCGGCCAATTGCGATGCGGATTCGCACACGAAGGGTTCCGTACCAACGTTTGCAACAACAGAAGCCTATTCATGAGATACAGCAGTGACAGCTTAACGTACGGACAGACGGACGGAAAGAAGCTTAGTAAGAGAGTTCCGTTGGCACTCTTTGGATACGGAACCCTAATAAACATGTTTATGTAACAAATACCTAGAGTTTAATAATTTTAAATTAAATATTTTATTGTCAGATTAGAGTTTCTATATTTTTTTTTTTTATTTTGTTGTGTCTTTGAAGGCGGTTATATTTTTATTTTTTGTTGATAGTTATATTTTATCACTGACCTAGTATAGGTAAGTATATTATTAGCGTTGCACGGTCCGCCTTCACTCAAAACCAAAGAATAAATAATATACTACGTACTACTCAAAACACTCAATAAAACCAACTTTGTGTGAGTGCACATAGATACGTGACGCAACCCCGCCGCGCACCTTCCACACTGCAGCGTGACATGTTTGATTCTTAATATTTTGTTGTCTTAGAGTTTTAACATCATAGCTGGCCTTTATTTTAACAATTTTTGCTTATTTAATTTTTAAACTAGAATACCTCTCTCACTTATGTTATGTACCTACCTAAAACATAATTAAGTTTATTTTGAAAAGATTTTTTGTCTGGCTCTACTTTTGGTGATCACTCACACAAATGCAACGGTCAGCTAAAGCTTAGACCTGCCGGACTGTATGTCTCTACGTCCCACCCTGTCTCGTCGCTTCCGTCCGTACCCATTCAATCAAAAAAAGAATTTTCCATATCGGTCCACGTCTTCGAGTAATCGGGGAACACACATAAAAAAAACTTCCGACTGTTACCTAGCCTTGTTTTGGCCGATTTCAGAACCGGTGGAAACTTCAGTAAATTTGACCTTCATAAGTGCCCTTTTGGGGCCTAAATTGAATAAATGGGTTTGACTTTGAAGTCCAGACTAACATAAAAATATGACGTACTAACTAAATAAACTATTCTATAAAAAATACTCAAGTTAACGCCCTACCTACCTATATCAAAAAAGCTATGTTATTTTATTTCCTTTATTTTTATGTTTATTGTATGCATGGGGATTACCTATCGTGATAACAGACAGAAGGTTACCTTATCTATGTAGAGACTCGTTCTCGTCTGGGTATACTGAAGTTCAGTAACTAAATATGTATAGTACGGCTGCCGAACAATGGATCTTTCGTAGGAAGATTTAGTATTTTGTAACGCATAATTTAGAGGAAAAAAATTAAATAATAGTTTGTGAAAATCTCGTGAAATTTACCGTTGCTATGATTAGCCCATTTTTAGTTGTGTCTTTCACCATAAACAGATGTCTTTATTTAAAAGTAATTAAAATATCGAATCATGAAAGTAATTTATAACTTTTGTTTCTTATATGTAAATTACATGGTCTGTTTGCCTGTAAATGGTTGTAGAATAATTTTAGGTAGGTATATATATATTTAGTACTTATATACATAAGTATTATTGTAATAAATTATACCTTAAATAAATAACTACCAATACCAAAGAATAAATAATATATAGGCTTATTTCCACATAATTAACCTATTAGAGTTCGATTCCTGGCAAGGCAAATTATTTTATTGAAAATCCAAGTAAGTAGGTAGGTAGGTACAGTTTTAGTTTTTATCAAAATCAGCCTCTAGCCTCCTTTCAGCATTTTTCGCTATTCCCTATAGGGTGCCACCCTATACTTTAAGATTTGGCTTACCACGCCCACTTGAAAAATTCACCTGTATACCTAAAAACTAACTTAATGAGTAAGTACTTACGTCAAAAAGATTTTAGAGAGGAAGTTGGTTTTATCATGTGGGTTCTTCTCCTTGAGAACTACTTTTGATTCCATGATGCACTGTGTATCCGGTACCGACCTAACGTTTTAATTTCACAACGAAGTTTTATGTAGAAAGGTAATTAACTAAATTACCCTTTTTTCTTTTTAAACGTCAATTTAACCGGTGTAACTTGTACCTATTTTTTATGTTTCGCGTTTATGTAACTAAGGAACCTCTATCTATCTATCTTCTAGTTAGTAGGTATTTAAAGCTCTTGTACTCAAGATTTGTATTGTTTATATATTCGAACTTTTATTTTTATTTTTACAGCATTGGTTAATTAAGTAGATATGTACTTATTGCATAATTTAACATAGGCACTCATGTTAAAGTAGGTAGAGTTTCGGATATCACACATTGACCACTGGTTCAAATGAGATGACGTTTCTCCGTCAATAAATAACAACTGAAATTGTCAGCGTCTTTTTAAGTATATTTATGTAAAATTAAGAACAATCAACTTTATTTAGTACACAAGTGCGGTTATAGGCAGATATTAGACGGTTTAGTCGTTGGTTTATGAAAATATATCTCCGTTAAAAATATTTGTAACAAGACCGTAGAGCTACAGGCGAGTAGCTCGGGCGCCGCGCCGCCGATGTACTGACTGACGCTACCGAACCGACGCGGCGCGCTCTGTCTGCTAGCTCTCCGCAATCCTCATCACGTACACGTGACGAGTCGTATCGTGTCAAATCGCTTCACTGAATCACTGCAATCTAAAAATATTTTTTGCAGCTTAATTAATATTTACTATTTAACAAAAAAGAAGAATCATGCATGATATGTTTTATTTAGTATGGTCAGCCAAAAAAGTGGTGTACCGCCCTAAGGTTGAATGTCGCTTGCAGATTCATAGTTGATAATGATTAGTTTCGCTTGCATATTGTTTACTGTTTTTAGGTGACAGCTGTTAGCTTAGTTTGAACCTTGTTGTAATTTTCGATGACTAGGAAACTACCTAAATAAAAACTGGCACCACTTTCTTGGCCGACGGTACCTATAGGTAGGTAAACTAATAATGGGTAGGCAGGCAGGCCCGTGTTAGTTGATAGGAGATCTATTTTCAGGGTTAGCTACGTATTCAAAGATAATATTTTCGTCAAGTCCATTCTTTCGTCCGTCTCTTTGTCACAGCCATTTTATATGTAAACTATAAGGCATACCTATAATAGATAGTTATAACAATAAAGTTACATAATTAAAAAAAATGTGGACTAACACATTTTTTTCATTTTGCACCCCGTATTTAATCTATAGGTATATCTATATACTAATAATAAAGTTGAAGAGTTTGTTGGTTTGAACGCGCTAATCTCCGGAGTTACTGGTCCGATTCGAAAAATTATTTCACTAATAGAAGGCTACATTTAATTCTTTGATGGTTTTACTCTTTTCGTGAAGAGTCGATTATAACTAGGTAGTATAGTACATACCCAAACTTTGCAAACGTCAGTTAGGTAGGTACAATTTAATTCTACTACCGGTTCAGAATACCTACCTACACGAAGGAGACGGGGAATCGAGAGGCGATGATAGTTCAGTCAGTGGTAATGACGTCGAATGCTGCAACGAAGGTTCGAATCCTACAATGAGCATTCGGTGATGGAAGACATCGTGAGGAAAACATTGGACCTACTTTGTTGTTCCCGCCTAGCTGGCTACCATCCTGAAATAGAAGCGAAAAAATCTACTTTTTTAATATTATATTTTCCATGAAACGTGAGCTACATTTTCGCTGACTTCATCAGTGTCAGATTAGAGTTCCTTCTTTAAGTAGTTACATAAAGTACCTAGTTTATGATACTGTTGCATAATAGGGGTTATTAAAATACGAGTGTGAGTTTAAGTAGTCTTAATAGTATCACACGAGTTTTTAATACCCAATTATGTGCAGTGTGTAAAACTCGTGTGATACTATTAAGAACCTCGCCTACGGCTCGGTACTTAAACTCACACTCGTATTTAATAACCCCTATTATGCAATAGTATCATAAACTACTATTATTATTTCGTTTGACAAGTTGACTGACAGTAATTGAAGTATTAAAACCCAAAAAACATTATGAGTGGCCAGACATGTCCAAATACTTGTACTTTAATAAAAAAAAAGTTATTTTATAGCATGTAGGTACTTTAATATTAGAGTAGTAATTTTTAATTTTCCTGGGATCCCGTCATCAGATCTTGACTTGGTGACAATCCTCTGTAGTAGGTATATTCATTAAAATGAAAAAAGATTTTTTATCGGTCTATTAATGGCAAGCTGGCAGAGATACATAAAATAAAAATATATACCTACAGTCGAACAGAACCTCGTCCTTTTTTGAAGTCAGTTAAAAACCGCATCTGTTATTTGCCTATTTTTTCTAACAGGGAAAGCGGCGGGGTTCAATTTACTGGCAAAGTTTTTTATGACGACCCACCCCATTGCAGTTTACCGTTACCGGCTACGATTTGATCTGCTGCGATAATTCGATCCCGACAAATCTCTCCGGGACAATTCAACCTGTATAACTGTAAGGCTATGTTCAAGGTATAACTGTAAGGCTATGTTCTTTTAGAACCTTGGACATTAGAAATAGCAGGGTGATTGCAGATGTACAGCCGATCTTAATTAAAGACCTCCTTTTTTTACGTCCCTTTTAAAGAACTATATTTCCATGTCTTTCGAGTTTGAGTTGCTTCATTAGTGGAGAAAAACAAGACATTATTCGGCTCTTACAGTGCCGGCCTCGACTTTATTCATTATTGTTAAGGCGAAGTTATAAGTGAAATGATGATTCTAAAATGCGATTTTCTCTGTATTCTTTGTTCCAAGAGATTTGGAAAAAATATATGTTAAATCAGATATGTGACAGGGAATATTTTTATAAAAATTGGGAATTTCCATTAGTAACGTCAGAAAACAATCGTAAATATGTTCCTTTTTTAAATTAAGAATGCATTCTTCTCATAAATTTGGCCCATCCAAATAACTTGAAAAATATTAACATACATTCTGAAATCAATTAGAAAGGGAATAGTTTTCTTTTTAAAATAAAGGCTTAGTTTCTTTTTAATTAACATAAAATCATCTATTTTTTCTAAAATTACGTCTCTCCTGTCTCGCTTGTCCCCGTCAGTTTAGTAAGGGATGGAGACATAATGCAGATAGCCTCCTCAATGGGGTGGTAGGTAAGTGGTAAGTGTAATCATTAGTTAAAATTTTAACTTCATGATAGTGAAAATGAATAGTCAACGTTATCGGTTGTTAGCCAGTGATTTATTTTTTATTCCATTTCGAGCATCTATTCACAAAACTCAGGGTATGTAGGTACACTACAGCTATACATAGCTAGGTTAGGTACTCGGTAGACTCTACTGTTACGTATACCTTATCTATGTACCTATGAACATATTTAGTTCTATTTGTTTATCTTTAAGTGCATACACTTACTGTAGGTACGTTATCTTAAAGTAGGTACCTACCTATATTCCTAATCATCATTCCTATAATGTTACATCTTGAGCGAGTAGATACCATTGTCCATCCGCCAACAAGTGAAGATTTTTGATACGTTCAGTAATATCCAAGTAGTATAATATAATTTGAATATGTTTTGTTTGAAGATACAATAATTGACACCTATACTTATACTACGTTGTATACATATAATCAGCCAAGCCTGGGGGGTAGATATTCCTACTAAACTAATACCTATTATAAATGCGAAAGTGAGTTGGTGCCAATTTATGTGTAGGGGAACCTGTTGAACCTTGGCACTATGTGTACCTAGGCTTTTTGGCTCGTTTCAAATATTCCCTCGCTCTAAAATTCTGTTGTCTGTGGTATTCGGTACATCACTGCTTTGAATTTGTTACCTTTTCACTCCTAATCTACTGAACCGATCACGATGAAATTTGGTACGCATATAGGATATGGAGAAGGACATAGGCCACTTTTATACCAGAATGCGGGTTAAACCGCGGGGTGAACTCTAGTAGGTAATACTATACAAAATACAATATATACCTAATAATATACAAAAGGGCTGGGTGTATGTAAGTGACACCGTAACGAAAACTGAAAACAACGTTATCTTGACACCTTTCGTCATAATTTTTTCAAAATGTTTACTACCTACGTTGTTCGCAGTTTTTATATCTTCAGCTTCTTGGAGAACGGTTCAATAGAGTCGTCAGTTTTCGTTACGATGCCACTTACACCACTTACAATAATATTTATACTTACTTGATTTCCTGAAACATTATTCATACACGGCTATCTGCAGTGCTATTCTCTAAGCCTACAGCCTTGCGCGCAGCGCTGTTGCAGCCTCGAAACCTCGGTTTGGTATTCACTAAGTTACGGAAAGCTACACTAGCGCTCAAGGCTGTGACGGGCGTGAGTCGGAACTACTCGACGGCGAGCAAATTGACATTTCTTCATACATTTTGGTATTCCTTTAGAAAAAACAGCGTCGAAGACGCCGACAGCCTCGCCCACAGCCACGCTTTTATCTGTCAAATCTAAAAGCTACATTATTTGAGCTGAATCTTCGCAAGTGTTGTGACAATAACTGTTAACTTACTCTAATTAATAGTGTTTGTTTTGTAATCTACGTAAACTATTTATAAAAAATGGCAGCGCGAATGATTACAAGGCTCTATTTGTTGGAAGAAGCTAAGAAAAGTGACGATTTAATGAAAACAAGACAAGCAAAACAATTAAGAAATTTTTCGAACTATATCCCGGGATGTAGATTTTATCCATATTTACAGGCTTTCTGAGGATTTAATTAATATATTGGAGAGGGATATATCTCCTTATATGCCTCCGCGAATTCGTGCCGGTGGTTTAACTACTAGACTGAAGGTTTGTTTACAGCTTGATCTCTTTATTCATTAAGTTTTATGACACCATAAAAAGATTTTATGAAATTCGTAATGTTTCAGTTATTATGCACTCTATCATTTTTGGCTAATGGAAGCTACCAAAAAATCATTGCCAAAAATATAGACACATATGTGTCTCAGTCTTCTGCTTGTAGAGCCATCCACCAGGTTGTTGATGCTCTAAATAATATCAACATAGTCAATAAATATATTAGATTTCCTCAAAATCATAATGAACGGCAGGTTCTTAAGGAAAGGTAAATGTTAAAGTATTAAGTTATCTTAGCTTATTATACTTAGCTTATATGTTTTAAACTAATATTACTCATAACTAAACATTTATTATTGTTTGAATGCTTGTTCTAGATTTTATGAAAAATTCAAAATTCCTGGAGTGTTAGGTTGTATTGATGGCACCCTGGTATCTATGATACGTCCCAAGCAACATGAGGAGAGATATTATTGTAGAAAAGGCTATCATGCCAGAAATGTTCTTATTGTAAGTGAAAGATCTTTCTTAATTATTTTTAAATTTTATTAAGATAATAAATATTATAAAAGAAAAATGTATTCTTATTTCAGATTAATGATGTTGATCTTAACATCTTACATGTGGATGTGACTTTTGGGGGTGCAACACATGATAGTTTTGTCTTTTCTAACTCAAAAATAAAGGTGCATTTAGAAAACCTTAATAACAATGGAGAAATAGTATACTTACTTGGTAATAACATTATCATTATTAACTAATTTATATGCCAGGAATAAACTTACATCCAGATTAATTTCAGGTGACTCAGGATATGCTCAAAGGTCATATCTAATGACTCCTTTCAATAACCCAGAAGAAGGGTCTCGAGAGAGCCATTATAATGATTTACACAGCAGTGCTCGGAACAGTGTGGAAAGGACAATTGGAATTTTAAAAGGGCGGTTCAGATGTCTATTAGTGCACAGAGTAATGCACTATGATCCTAATATGGTGGGAAAAATTGTGATAGCCTGCTGTGTTTTACACAATATGTGTAATCGTTGTTAAAATGTTAATTTTAATAAAAAAATTGTAGATAATAAAATTGCATGTTCTTCAACTTTTGTCTGAAGTATTTTTTTGTAAAACTTACCATTTGACTAAAAATATATTTGGCCAATACATAAATTTAGAAAACTGTTAGTTGACTATCTAGGCTGGATGACAAATGTTTTTATAGTACCTATACACAAATATTTTTAAATAATTTAATTAATAAGTTCTAATTGTAAGATGATAATGATGACATTAACTTTGACACATCTTTTAATTATTTATTGATTTGACCTAAAATATTAAGAAGAAATTTAAAATGTAGAAAATATATTATAATTATTATCACTGTCACTTGACCTTTGTAACTTTTTTAGAATTTTGTTTGCATGGTATTATAATTTGATATAATATAGGTAATATTTTGTTTAAATTTAATGTACTATCTATTTTATGTGTCTGGAAAGGCAGAATTTGGAATGCTCCTTTAAAAAATGGAATTGTAAAAGAATAAATTATAATGGGAAATAAAATATGTGTATTTTCCTCATAATTTTTATAATTCACATTTTCTTAAGTACTCAATTTGTGTAAGTAAAACGACACAAATAACCCCAGTGTGGGATGCAGGGTAGTAATAAGTAACACATTGATAAAATAATATAACATAACAATAAAAACAAATTGATAATCAAATCTTAACTAATATAATAAATGTGAAAGAGTTTGTTTGTTTGTTACTTTTTCACTCCTAAACCACTGAACCGGTTGTGATGAAATTTGGCTGTTATGGAGGTCGTAGTTTGAACCGATCGCGATGTAATTTCTGAATAATAGAACTAATTTCTATTGGCATTCTCCACCAGTGCCCTGGTGGATGCACATAAATCTTGCAAAGCTTGGGTCTGCCTTGACCATGACCGACTTATCTCCATAAAAATATCAAACATCCTTTTCTGGTTTTCAATCAGGAGCCTTTGATTTTCCAATCGCTTCTCTTCAAAAACCTTCTCATTTTCCAAACGTCCTTCTTCAATAGCTATAAAACGTTCGGTGAGACTGGCCAATTGTGATTGTCTTTGTGACGGGGGCGAGCGCTGAAGGAGACGTCGTCGTGTCGTAAGCAAACGACGCCGACGAGGTGCTATAAAAATACAAAAATATTATTATTATTCAAATGCCACCCAAAAACAGTATTGGTATAAAGAAGTGTATAGCATTTTGAATCAGACTTGCTGCTGATGAAACAGAGTAATTAAACAACTCAGCCTCGAAATCAAAAGTGCATACCATTAAATACATCACACTAATCAATCTATTGAGTCTAGTCAGTTACATACAAGAGGTAGTTTGGGCACTGCTCCTATGAGGAACTGTAGTTGGTGGTGTTCTAGCCTCAATCTGTAATTCAATATTTTTTTAATTTAATTAATTATAATATATTCTGTGAATTAGTAACTTAAATATTGCTAATCTATTTTAAACCTTACCAATTGTTCAGCATCTGGCTCGTTTTCTATTGGGATATCTCTAAGCCAAGATGGGCCTGGTTGTACATCCTGCAATTAATATAAATATTTTATTTTCTTAAATATATGTTATGTAATTATTTGTTTGTCTACTTACTGGTATTGAAGGTGTGGACTGCTCAGTCTGGAGCATGCCAGCAGTACCAGGTTCCACTGCTAGTGATTGCACATAACCCTTCAAAAATAATTATGAAGAATTAAACAAGTATACATAATATTGGATTTTTTTTCATGTCTAATAAGTAGATATATTTTTAAATAATGGTATACCTGTAAAATACTTTCTGAGCCATGTGATTCATTTTCCACCTCTGTAACATTTTGTAGGCTCTGTAAACAAATGCCAAGACTTAATATCTCTTTTAAAACTAAAATATGTGGTTTTGTATCATTATACTATACATACCAAATGTATGACTTCTTCTGCTTCAGATGTACTTTGTGGTACATCAGAACCATACAATAAATTAATATACTATCCCACGAATAACAGTAACATAAAATGCATATAAATGAGAAATTATTAAACCATACATAATACTTACGTTTTGATTTCTTTTTCAAGTCACAAACTAACTTTCAAATAGAGGTAATATTTTAAACTTAGTACAATAATTTAACTCAATCCTCCACTAGGTATACTTTAACAAATAAAAGCGTCTAAAAGTTTTAAAACTTACTCCACTTGAACGAAGAACTTAAAAAATGTCAAGTGGTTTTGTTTACATAACAAATCACAAGCATCGGCAAATGAATCGTCATTCAGCCTTAAAATTTGTCAATAAAAATGTAAATACTCTAGAAAAAAATATTTATAAATTGTAATTTCACTAAATTCCCTAAAATACTTAAGAATAGACTTATTTTATATTTTTTTAACCCTTATAACTCTTAGTCGAGATAAATCGATTATGTTGTAAAGAAATTTGGTCCACGCACTAACTCGTCTACGAAAAAGATGACGAGTAGGCACAGCCTCGAGTTCGTCGACGAGCTCATACGCGTAGTGAATACCATTTGAAACAGCGATGCGCTCTTGGCCGTTCGTAAGGCTGTCTCGACGACGAGCTCGTCGCTGCGTACAGCCATGAAATCGTCTCTTAGAGAATAGCATAGCTGACCTCAAACTAAACAGACAGACCTTGTACCGAATATTTTATCTATTACGATCTGTGCTTGTACCTATTATGGAAACCACAGATAGGTAACGTACACACTTCGATTATTATTATTTTACAGAACTGTTTGTGCGCGAGTCTCTCTTTAGCAAGGTACCTACCGATTTTCAAATGACATGCGTAATCATAAATGAAAAATCAGTGACCTACGCTGTCAGATGGCCGACGCCAGACTGGCTAGACTTTTTGCCATCACAATAGCGTTGGAATCGCAAAAGGCGAAGAAGAATCGCGGTACTAAAGCGCTCCAGCTCCTTAACTACCTTTCAGTTGCCAGTCGGGATGTTCTAGTGCTGTGAAAATTCGTATTGAGCGTAAGATTTTAATCGGCATGTTAATAGTAACAAACTTTAATTCCAAAAACTCTTTATTGGCTGAATGATGTCTGTACATTGCATTATATAGATCTCTGCGCTTTGCGAATATGTTGGCTTTTTGATTCCTTCAAGGCTTGATCTAATTTATTTGTTACATATAGTAGAGTTGGTAAATCACACTGGAGTATAATATGATTAATAATATTTTGACAATGACTTGCAGCTTTAGCATCATGTATCGTTGAATTTATATGTATCGGAGAGATGCATTTTGTAGACTTTATGGTACCATAGCCAGATCTGCTGTTTTTATCGTCTTTGTATAAATTCTTAGGCGTCATTAATATAAAATCCATTGTAACCATTGGTTTTATTTCCTCACTACAAATGCGAGATGCTACCTGTTAAAGATTTGAACACAGTTCATTAAAGATAAACAAAGAAAATTATCAATAATTAAAGATTTTCACAAGTAAATACTTACTTGAACTTCAAATCTCCAAGAAAAATCTTGATATGAAACATCTTTTTGCTGCAGCAAATGTAAAGAATCTAATAACTCATTTTTTTTTGCACTGTGCAACTTTGCTAGTACCTCTTGTTGTTCTGCAGAAAACCCTGCTATGGCTAATGAAGATTTAAAATCGGCGTCTGATAGCTGTAAATAAAGAATATTAGGTAACTTTTCTACTTCCACCTTGATGAAAAAAGCAGATGGTAAAAAATAGGTACGAATCTAGTTTTACACTTGGTTTATAAAATATAGCATGAGTCCCCTGACAGTATCATATGAAAATGAAACAACATCTCATTGCAATAAGGTTCATCTGACTACTGTCACAGGACTTGTGCTACATTTTACAAACATCAACTCCATATAAAAAATAATAGTAGATTATGCACCAAGGGGAAGCAGAGTTTTATGCGGACTCTATAGTTAACTTCCGAGCGATACGAGGGAATCAATGTAGGTATAACCCTACATTGATTCCCTCTGATCTTTCCATTGATTTCTAGTCGCATTCTTTAATTATGCAGGTTATTGAGCAAATGCAACACAATTAATCCTGTAGTCATTCTCTGGGATTGGCAATATTAATACTTACATTGTGTTTACTTCCTTCCACTATTAAATGTACTAATGCATGTACAAGGTTCTGGACTACTGTTTGGGAAACATCTAACTTCTCTGAAAACAACAGCCTGTTAGTAATTTATTTATATTTTTTTTAATCAATCTATTACTGTGTGCAACACATTACACTCATGTATAGTAGCAAACAGCATCAGATTTTATTTTTTATTTCCAGACAGTTACAAAAATACAAATCATATCATACATAACTTAATCTAACATAAAACCTTTTTAAATTTGTATTCCTAGTATGCATACAACATTTGATAATAACATAATAGATATTACATATACTTGCAAATTTAACTAAATATAAAAGATCAAGCATATAAAAAATATTTTTTTACTTATAAAATAAACTATTATAGTTACATATCTGATTACCTACATCATTTATATTATATTAGTATTTAATTTCTTATTAGTGGTTATGTAAGTGTTTAAGCATACATTGGAATGGCAAAAAGTTTACATTTTAAATGGATATACTTACCTATGTGTGTATAGAATATAAAATAAACTTTTGAAACAAATAATTTTAATTTGTATATTCATAATTACCTGCAGCAATGGTATACTTTTTATTGTTGATCCCATTGTTTACATAGTCCACAGCTAATTTACAAAAATCAATCAACACTGAAATGAAGAAAAATATTTTAATTAATTTCAGAGATGTTACACGCTATTTAATTATGCTATATCTACTGACTGAATCTACTAAACTGTCTAAACAACCGCACCAATGTAAATGTATGGACATGAACACCACATTACATAGGTGGTGATTGTTATCTAAGTTGTGCCTAAGTATGGCCTAAGTTATCAATATTGTTCGTACCTACCTACCTTGTATTGAGTGTCTATGAAGTAAACCGAGATGTTCTTTCTGAAGTTCACTTAGAAATATGATCATTTTACAACAAAAAAAATATTTTATTTGGTGAGATTTTTAACTTTCTAATTCAATGTTTATAACCACAGAACACTTTTACTCTGTAGGTATTTTACCGACTTCAACGTCGTTGGAACGTTAAATTTCTCAAGTGATTTTAGTCTCTTTAACAATTTAAACAAATAAATAAATATTGTTATAGAATGAAAAAAACAATAATGATTATTGACGGCGTGTCAGTGTCAGTCACTATTTAGATCCACAGATTAGGTCCGATTAATATCTTCGGCCATTTATTACGATCAATGATAATAAATAAAGAGAAGAATACAATAATAATGTGTCAAACACAGAGTAAAAAACAGCCATAACATCTGTAATCTTGACTTTACCTATCAGAAAATTTTGCTAAACTTATGTTATTTTAAATGTTTCCAATGTGATTGAATGTTTTTTTGAGATAAATATATGTTATTGTGGCAAAAAGTCCGGGAATTTTGATAAAGTAAACAAAAATCAAGCGTATTTGGAGTAGAGATGGATACTTACTTATTTATCGTGATTTATTCATCTGTGGCTCACTGCTTCCTAGGACCCTAGGAAGCAAGCGTTCCATTTTAGTACCGACGGTACCGACTTACTATTTAGGGTCGATAAACATAAAGAGAGGTCATAGTATGGTTATAGTTAGGTTAGGGTTATAGTTAACTTTAGACCTCTGTACTCGTTCAGTACAATTTACTTTTTTATTTGCTGTTCGTTCAACTACTACACTTATACAATTTTTAATAAAAAAAATCGGATTTCAATCCGATTTTTTTGTGTCTCAGATCGATTCACTGAATCGATTAATTGCATAATATCGACTAAAATCGATTTTAAGCCAAAAGTCGTCTCTGATTAATTGATCTCAGATTCAGATCGACAACCCTAGTTAGCTGTCAGATTCTTGCTTGCGCATACGAAAATTTATGTAAATTCAATTTTCTTTTAAAATTTTGTTGTCATATCCATGTTTCTTCGCTTTTAAGATAATTAAACTATAATTAATGGTCATTAAGGAAGCATTTCAATATGGCTTTAAAAAAAGTCAAGGGAAACTTCGAAAGGATGTTTGATAAAAATCTGACGGATTTAGTTCGCGGAATCCGAAATAACAAAGATAATGAGGTAAGTATTATGTATTGTATTTAATTTGGCGAATAATTGAAGTACGTCTAAAGGCCTAAGTGCCAAAAAATCAAAAGTCAATATTTTTGCGAAAATACGATAGTAATGAAATGCCTGTTTCTTTCAAAAAATTACTCACACATTGATAAAGTTGTGACAGGGTCTAAGTGCCAAATGTCCTGCAGCCTCGCCGCTACATGGCGAGTGGAAAAACATCCCAGGGTTTTAGTCAGTAAGAGTCTGACATAACCATGACTACTCCAGGGGGACCATTCCCCCTGCAGCGGCCGGGTATCCATGAGGATTTCCCTGAGTCACAAAAATAAACAATGGGTTGCACTCCGGTAGTGCTGGCAGAAATGAAAACTTGAACATTAACATTGTGCATTTTTGATATTTTGGATTAATTAGGGAATAATTTTGCACATATTGTTTTAATTATCAGTGTAAAAGTACTATCATTTATGTGGTAAAATACAATATTCATTTATTGCGCTATCATACACAAACATGACAATATATAACAATAAAAATTATACACTTCAGAACTATTACAATTATTTTACATTATGTACCTACATGTGTATTATGAGTCACATTTCACTCAAGCAAAGCTGGGTTTTCATCTAGTATTTTTATAAAGTACTTTCACTATTTCTTTGTCACTTTTTTCATTAATAGCATTAATGCACTTTGTTAAATTTCCATATTCTAAACACTTTATATACACAAATTTTACAAATATATATTACAATTATAAATAGTCACCATCCATGAATGTGTAGTGCCCAAAATATGTTACCTATCTCCCATTATGTTATTCTGCCACACTGGAGGGATGAAGTAAACAACTTGTACTTGGAGAAACACACTTATTATTTATATATGTAATAACACATTATTCTTATAAAGCTAGACAAGCTTCAATTGTAGCGGTGACGCCATTCTCTGTCTGGTATTGCCGACCCCATTGATCCCATAGATTATACACAATGTTACAGGAGTAACTCCAAAAATTCCCTCTTGGGCACCCCTAGTATATTTAGATGTATTTTTGAAATATTTGTTAAATATAAACCCAACTTGCTCTCTGGTACTGATATGAGATTTTAGGTTCAAATATTGAATCATTTGTATAGTTTATGATAAAACAACTGGCGTAAACAATATAATGTTCTTACACTAAATGTTGTAGCTTGGTGCAGTTTCACCTGAATCTACATTATTATACTGAATCATACATTAAACAGATAACTTTAATGCAAAGATGTAAGGCTCACTTTCATATCTCTCTTGCTATTGTCACCTGCACCAATCTATAACATAAATAGTGTAATCATTATTTGTTTATTAATGTCATCAAAATTGTGATCTTAAAAATAATTTGATAAATTGACTAAAGATTGGTATTATTCTCATAACATTTAAGACTGCTCTGATTATTACAATAATTCTTCTTCAATAGGGTAGTTGACACTGTCAAAAATAAATGACCAAACAGTAACCAATGCATTAAACATCTAAAAACACGTGGATATAACAAATATGTTGTACATTTAATGCTTTTTATGATTTTTAATTGCCAGTGGAACCACTAAAAGTAGATCAAATCATCTACTTTTAGTATGCTATGAAACTATGACATCATAGTGTAATATTTCATACAAAATTCCATATAAACTATTGTTTTGACATTTATTAAAAAGTAGTAGCTGATTTGATATGTCAGTCAACTACCCTATTGCTAGAGTCAGATATTGTACCAATCAAATCCTAACATAATATATTAAGTATACATGAACATCAGGACATCTAAATGAAATATGTAAACATTATATAGTAAACAATTGAGGTTATTTGCTATGTGTTCTTTGTGATGGAATACCCTACATTCCAGGGGAATCTTGATTTTTAGTGTATTTTCAGTATTAAGGAATAAACTTTTTACTTATTACAATCTGAGAAATTTAATATTTATGTGTCACAAAACCTTTCCAGGCAAAGTATATAGCACAATGTATGGAGGAGATAAAAGTAGAGTTGCGTCAAGATAATATTGCAGTAAAAGCGAATGCAGTTGCAAAACTAACTTATGTATGTATTAAATAATGTTGTTCTTACTTCTCCCTATTACGGTAAAAAAATTACAGATCTTTTGACAGATAGATGAACTATTCCATCTAATACTAAGCCCTAAGGCTAGATGCCGGTCGCCCACATGTAAATCGAGACTGCGTCACGTCGCGTTTTTTTTTCAAGAATGGAGATCAATTCTCGCGCTGTAGACGTAATCTCTATATCGAGATATGTCGAAACAAAATTGCGAATGTCGAATTAAAGTAAATTTTCGTATACTCGGGATATGACGATAGAGTTATGTCGAACCACTTTCGCTCGTGATGCAACGAATGGTCCGGAACAGTAGAGATTTCGATGTCGAATGAGAAATTGGGTTAAACTAAACGTTAGTGACTTCATTAATTTATTTGTCATTGTTGTCAAGAACGTAAATACATAAAATATATTTCAATTTTAATAATAAATTGTTAACTTTTATAGTTATATGCCTAAATTGAATAAATGGCTATGATTTTGACTAACAATCATTGTAGATTAGACAAAATTATCATTATCTTAGGTTAATAGTAAATAATGGTAAATAATGTCCGAAGAATATATTTTGACTTATTATTGGCTTTTATAAACTCGGGATGATATGTTCCCAAAGTTTTCGTTACGCTGTCCCTTACACCCGGTATTATGAAGTGTATTCCGAACCGGTAGTAGAGTCTAAAAATTGTAACTGTTGACATTCATAAGTGCCTTATTAGGGCCTAAACTGAATAAATGAGTTTTTGATTTGATTTGATTTGATGTCCTCGCTAGAGTAAAAGTGTTCTATGATGATGTCTACAGCAAAGTGGAAAGAAATAATGTCTTGTAAGTGAGGCTTGTCAGCTATCATTTTATTAGATTAGAGATAATCTCTACCAGCGCTAGAATTGGCTTCCAGGGCACAAGCGGCGCTTTTTTGTATGAATAAACGCGCCGCGCGCGATACCACCTCCACTTACATATGGGCGACGGGTCTAAGAGTTCGTAATCAAATATATTTTTTATTACTAATGCTATGGATTCATTTTGCTTAACTAACCTAGGAAAGCAATGATAGCTCAGTGGTTGTGACGTCGAGAGTCGTGATGAACGTCGTGGGTTGGAATCCTACATTGAGCTTGAGCTTTCGGTGAAGGCAAACATCGTGAGGGAACCTAAGCTCGATGGTAGGTAGGTACTTTGCAGTACACGTCTGGGTCGCTACTACCCTCATGTTGAAATTCTGTCGCCAATCACCTAACGGTGTGTTCCGGTAATTGCACTTGAGAGCCACTTGTCTTCTTGGCATTGTAACGGGTCGGCAACACATTGGAAATACCTCTGGTATTGCAAATGGCGATAAGCGACGGTAACCACTTATACCATCAGGTGGACCGCCAGCCTGCTTGTGAACCTTCAGATTTTAAAAAAATACTGTTGCTAATCCTCACCTGTTACTCTTTCAGCTCCAGATGCTGGGATATGATATATCTTGGGCAATATTTAACATTATAGAAGTCATGAGCTCAAATAAGTTTACTTATAAGCGCATTGGCTACTTAGCTGCTAGTCAGTCATTCCATGCAGACTCAGAATTACTCATGCTCACTACAAATATGATCCGTAAAGACCTGAATGCTCAGAATCAGTATGAAGCTGGGCTGGCTTTGAGTGGACTCAGCTGTTTTATTTCCCATGACTTAGCTAGAGACTTGGCCAATGATATTATGACTTTGGTAAGCTTATAATATTGGTTAGGTTCCGTACTCAAGATTTATTTACATACACAGTCTATTTACATCATAATAATATTAATCGAAAGTTTGTGAGATAGTATGTTTGTTACTTCTTCACGCTCAAACGGCTGGACCAATTTTAATGAAATTTAGTATGGAGGTAACTGACGCCCTGGATTAACACATAAGTTACTTTTTATACCTCGGGAACGCGGGTAAAACCGCGGGACGGAATGTTAGTAAATTATAACTATTGATACTATACCAATGATGACACATTTAATTACAAACTTTTATTCTCTTCTAAACCCTTTTTTCTAATCCCACTCTCCCTCTTCGTTTTATTATTTGTTAATCTCAGATATTAATTCATTTTTTTAGATGAGTTCTACTAAACCATATTTACGAATGAAAGCTGTACTCATGATGTACAAAGTATTTTTGAGGTATCCTGAAGCTTTGAGACCGGCATTTCCAAAACTGAAGGAGAAATTAGAAGATCCGGATCCTGGTAGGTACTTATCATTTAATTTTTTTTGTTAACTAAATGCATTGTGCTAATATTATTTTTATTCACAGGTGTTCAGTCGGCAGCTGTTAATGTTGTGTGTGAATTAGCAAGAAAAAACCCCAAAAATTATCTCTCCCTAGCTCCAGTGTTTTTTAAGCTAATGACTACTTCCACCAATAACTGGATGCTAATTAAGATCATCAAATTGGTATGTTAATATTACATTGTTTTGTTTTATTTCTCACACATTTGGCATTTCTTATATTAATAGAAAAAAGTTACTGCATCTGGAATATTATTTTTGGAGACTGATAACAATTATATCAGTTTATTTCAAAGATAAATAGATGAATGTTATGTTTATCGTACATAATTAAATGAAACGTGTACATAATAAACTGTAAAATATTTTGAAATTCCACAGTTTGGTTTAATGACACACTATGAACCAGATATTGGAAGAAAAATAACACAAAGCCTCATTGATCTCATTTGCAGGTACCACTAGTGAAACTAAAACAGTCGAATTTACCAAAACTGCTAGATTCATTCACCACATGCCACCGTTTTGTTTACAGTTTAGCAAAATTATCCACATATAACTTTACAAAGGCTGGAATATTTTTAATTTGCAGTTCCCAGAACCACTGACATTATCACATATCAACGAAATATTAAATAATGTGTACATAATACATTACATAAATAAAAATACCAACTATAAAATATACTAGATACGTTTCTAAATAATTATGGTTAAATATAAATTAATGAATGTGAATATCAATAGTAGGTTAATTGAAATAATAATAATGTCGGAATTGAAAACATTATAATGAGGAGGCTGCAAACCTTACAATTTTCCAATTAATTGGCATATTTACACATTTTTATTTTGCTGTTAATAAGAATAAGAATAAGAATAATTTATTGCCAAACTCATATTACACATACAATATTATAACTAGTAAGTACTTAACTAAAAACAAATCATTAATTACATCAAAAGTATGTTTGGCAAATGGTAGCAAACTCAGCATGGTGCCAGTGTGCACTGTCATACACAACAGCGCTGATTTTCAGTTTGCCCCATTGTTGATACAAAAATATTAATAGAATATTTTAAAATTATATTTGAATGCTCCGTGCCTATTTCAAAACAAAATTAAGTAAAAAAAAAACAATAAATTAACAAAGAAAACAATGCAATGCAGTAACTATATAGCGGTGTCAGCTTATTGGTTGGTATACGTACTTCGCTGCTTCAAGCTGTCTGGACATTAAAATAGTCCTAATTTTATTTTTAATGATGATTTTTTTTATTTAATGATGACAACCATACCAATATAATTATTGAAGAGTCGAATTACGTAGTGGAGATAGGTCTATCAACGTCATGACAATTAGTTATTTGTTGCTCCACATAAGCTAGTCTTACGTAGTATCATTGTGTTTGTTGCAGTTTGGTGCGTTAACCCCATTAGAGCCTCGACTTGGCAAGAAACTGATAGAACCATTAACTAACTTAATACATAGGTGAGTCGGTTACTGTCCCATTGATAAGCAGCCCTAAGGTATAATAAATGTGGCTTCAGAAAAATATATTGTACCTACATAGAAGGTACATTACCTACTTGTATGGAATAGTTTCATACCGATGGATTAATAAATTGCGTCTTCCTTTTGAACTAGGTTCGTCTACATTAAGACTAGCATATCAATGAGAGTATACATTTCTGTGAACATTCTTCATTTAAATTTAGGTAACACTACATGAAAATGATGGACTTTCACTGCTTTTTTATCTTGATATGTTTTCAATTAAGCTTGATTTACATAGTAGCACTTAAAGTACTTACACTAGTTTTGCTTTGTTTTATGTTATGTACCTTCACTGTAAGGTTTTAGTGTTTGATATTAGAATTGACTTTCTGTAGAAACCTAAGACACTTTTATATCTATCACTAAATATGACTGAAGCACAGAAATGAATAAAACAAATAAATCGTTCGTTAACCTGAAAATGGACATATGGTGTTGTTGTTCATTTCACCCAGCCCTGCGAGTAGTTGTGTTTCGCGTGTGCACATGAGCGTCTATTGATATTGTACTTTTATGTTGCGGTTGGGGCCCGATACGGTTGTGACTGGCAAAAGCAAATCAACAATTCAAACAAATTAGCGTTTCACCTCGGAATGTGAGATAATAAGCTGGAATCTCGTAACACCAAGTGTTCTAAAAGTTGTCTCAAAGTTTCATAAAATCTTGTGTTTGCGTCAGTTACTCTAGGTCAAATGTCACAAAAATCAGGTTTCGCGATGATCTCGGTTTCTTTAGTTCCAATGTTGACGTCTTTATAAAAATTTTAGAGCTTAAAATTTACGTAAATTTTTGTTCGAAACATTTTTTTCAAACTAGTACAACTCAAAACTCATTTATTCAGTTTAGGCCCTGATAAGGCACTTATGAATGTCGATAGTTCTAACTCTCGCAACGGAACTCAATTCACTAACTAACATTTTCAATAAGATTACCCCATTGAATATTACATCTAGGGTTATCCGAGAAAAACTGTTTTATTTTTATCAATCAACTAGATTCTAACATCATCGACTAGGACATGACTGTCACTCTTAGCAAGATTGGGGAGAGACAACCTTATATACTTAGTTTCAGAGGAGTTCAGATTATTGGCGCAAACCATTTCGACACAGTTGAAGGCTCATGCGCTCATAGTCCGGTCAAGTTAGCCCAGAAAATAGGGGTAAGGTTACATCATTTGCATAAAGCCGAATCATCAATGAAAAAAATCTATCGGTACCATGATATTTTCTATGAACATGAACTACGCTTTCGCTGACTTCAAAACTGTGTCAGATTAGAGTTCATTTATATTAGAGAAACTTTAATGTAAACAAAGACGTTTAAGATGGTCTGTGTTTTTGCAGCGATTGCACAGCGAAGGATGTGTTTTAGCCCATCCACAAAGTTTTAATTCTCACAGTAGCTCGCAAGCAAGCAAACCTATTTGTTAAAACACATCCCACGCTACGAATTTCTGGTAGACACGCAGAATATAATATAATATTTATAAATTATATTATTTATAAAATATATGAATGCTTGCCTCCCAGTACATCAGCGATGTCGTTGCTGTACGAGTGCATCAACACTGTGATAGCAGTACTTATCAGCATCAGCAGTGGAATGCCCGGCCATTCCGCTTCAGTGCAACTCTGTGTCCAAAAACTCAGGATTCTCATCGAAGATAGCGATCAAAATCGTAAGTCGTATGACATTATTTTTCAACAGTACTTATGGGATACTTATGGTGGGTGGAAAATAGAATTTCAATGACTTAAGGTAGCCAAATTTTCAGGGATTATTGCACTCATAATTTTGAACAACTTTTACTATAGACCAACTCTGAAATCTCGATATTTTTTTTCGAGATTTCAGACTTGGTTCCATAGTAAAAGATGTTCATAATTATGAGTAGGTATGTACAATAATCAAATAATTGAAAAGTAATATGTATCTGATGTGACAATGGGTGGCGCCACACAATATTTAACATAATAATTTACGAATCATTTCAGTAAAGTACTTGGGTCTATTGGCGATGTCTCGAATACTCAAATCGCACCCGAAGTCAGTGCAAGCTCATAAGGACCTCGTGCTGGCATGCCTCGATGATAAAGACGAGTCCATCAGACTGAGAGCTCTTGGCTTATTATATGGAATGGTAAGTAGGGTAATTAAAAATAAAAATAAACCGAATAAGTGCGAGTCTAACTCGCGCACCGAGGATTCCGTAAAGATCATTTCCTATGTTACTTATAATACCATAGACTTCTTATAGGTTTTTCTGTAATTTGTAGATATAGAACTATTTACTGTATTTTTTTTTCAAAATTTTAGGTCCAGTAGTTTCGGAGATAAATGGGGGGAATGGTAAATGTTCGCCTATTTTCTTAAATAACTTCAAAACTATTTATTTAAAATATATAAAAGAGATCCTCACAGCGAGCCCTTTCATTTGATATATCACACGATTTAGTTTGCAAAACTTATTTCTTATTTATCCCCACAAGTTTAAATTTTACTTATTTACTTTACACGACCGTGTTTGGGTCACTTACTTACATAATTATGTGTACCAAATTTCAAGTCAGCAAGGAGCAAATTGGCTGTAACAGACGGACGGACAGACAGACACACGAGTGATCCTATAAGTATAAGGGATCCGTTTTTCCTTTTACGATACGAAACCCTAAAAGCCCAACTTTATTTGAAAAAAAGATTTTTTTATCATTTCTCATTCCAAATTATATTTAAATAGTTAACACTAGTGTACAATTTATTATTTTTTTGTGTCAAAGGTGAGACACATAATTTCTCGTAAATTTTTTGACGTTGAATCTTAGCCACAGAATTGCTCTAGAACAGGATTTTGAGGAAAAGTTAGTATTTTACTCACTAATGATAATGCAGAGAAATATTTCGATAAGTTTAATACAAGTGACAATGTGACAATTCCGCAATAAAGTCGAATATAACGACATAATTATAATGCATTAAAATCCATTCATCCGTTTAAAGGCTACAGGAGGTCACAATGGAATTTGTATGTCACAAAGCGCGAAAATCGTTACTTTCCTATGTCAGTAGGGTAATAAGCAGCAATGGTCATGTTATACCAACAAGATTTCCATACAGGAACAAATATTAAGGTCTACGTTACCTTGGAGCTGTAAAGAAATCAAGCTTAAGAATACGGCCATTTACAGGCCCTTGTCTTTGTGGTGGTTTTTAATGATGATGCTTGACGTGAAATTCTAAGTTAGTAACAACAATTAATGCAATAAAGTATTAATCATGATAAACAATTAAATATTAAAAAATGACGTTTGCAGCTTCTTCTAAGATTAAAATTTTTCAAATATTTTTCTACTTGGGTTCCTCGAGTGCGCGAGGCCCCTGCAAGAGCGAGGCCCTGGGCGGTTACCCTGCTAGCCACCCCCATTGGCCGACCCTGGCCATTAAAGTCTCATATTTTACACTCTCAAGTAAATCAAAACTATTATTATACGGGTACTTTTCATTGACCTTGAATCATCAATTTTGGAAAGAATCGAACTCTCACAACACAAATAAAAATGAAAATGAAATTAAAAATAAAAATCTCAAAATGATTAATAATTAATTATTAAAGAGTTAGTTACTATTTAACACAAACGTTACGTTGGTACTTTGAAACAACAGGTGTCCAAAAAGAATTTAATGGAGATAGTCAAGAAACTTATGATGCACATGGAACGCGCTGAAGGGACGTTGTACCGCGACGAACTGCTCACGCGCATGATTGAAATCTGCTCCCAGAACAACTATCAACATGTGGTGGACTTTGAGTGGTACGTTACCGTTCTCACCGAGCTCACCGAGATGGAGACCAGTGCTAAACACGGTAAGTCAATGAAACTGGATTTTAAGAAAAATCATTATTTGACTGTGGGGTTGTACTTCTTGCAACACTCGTAAATGGCTCGGGAGTTGTGAACGGTGTAGGGATGCTAAAACAAAACCTTTGAGCTAAAACACGACACAGCCCTTCGTAACGGCTGTCATTAGATATGTCACATACATAGATCATACCGATGGCCGGTCTTGCACTACCCGTGTCCAGCGATTTCCCGCGACATTCACAAGAGAGCAGGCGCCCACGCTGCGATGAACCGTGGGGCATAGCTAGTATTTTTTTATGTCAAAAGGTTGACAAGCAGGCAGTCGGTCCACCTGATGGTTACCGTCACCTATCGCCATTTGCAATACCAAAGGTAATTGCCAATGTGTTACCGACCTGTTACAATGTCATGAAGGCAACTGGCTCTCAAGTGCAATTGTCGGAACACACCGGTAGGTGATTGGAGACAGATTTTCGACTCGAGGTTGGTAGGCAGCCAGATGGGTACTACAAAGTATCCTACCACCGTGCTATGGTGCTTGAAAACTCAAGCTCATTGTAGGATTGCAACCCACGAATAGTATTTCAGCTTATAATAATGACATGTTTTGTGTTGTGTTATGTGGTGTGCAGGTTTGATCCTGGCGGGTCAGCTGACGGAGGTGGGCGCGCGCGTTGTGGACGTGCGCGAGTTCGCGGCGCGCGAGTGTGCAGCGCTGTGCGTGCGCGCCGCCACGCCGCCCGCGCCCGGCGCCGCCTCCCGGGAGGTGCTCTACGCCGCCGCCTTCGTGCTCGCCGAGTACTGCACGTCAGTAAACCACAATACATTACTTACACACATTCTAACTATATAATACCATCCTTACCCACCTTATATACTGGCTATACTAGGCCAAATACTGCGGATAGTGTAGCTACATCAGTGTGTTAGCCTAGTACCCTACCCTCTTCCTAGTCGGACACTCTTGCCAGAGTGGTCGTGGTTATGATAAGTCTTGAGTGGCGGCTTTTGCAATCCGTCTCCATTCGGCCCTGTTCTTGCAACATTGCGGGAACACTCGGTCATGGTGGTATGTGTGGTAGACACTATAAGATCCGACCATCTAGTCGGGGACCGACCATGTGCTCTTTTGCCATTCATTCTGCCTTGAACTACCAAACGTTCCATTGAGTCCTCTTTGCGGGTAACATGACCAAAGAACTTCAGGATTCGTATCTGTACAGTTGATGACAGTCTTTCCCTTATCCTGAGCTCATCCAAAATCGACACATTGGTGCGGTGCGCTGTCCACGGGATCCTCAGTAGCCGCCGCCAGCTCCACATCTCCAGTGCAACTATTTTCCTCCGCTCCTTCAGTCTCAATGTCCATGTCTCAGCTCCGTAAAGAAAGTTCGGAAAAACGAGGCTTCTCATAAGCCGAACCTTAGTGGCTCTGGTTATTCTTCGGTCTTTCCAGATCTTAGTGAGCTTTTCACAGCCTCCGGTATTAGAGATGTTAGAGTCCAAGTAAATATAGCTCTGGACCACTTCACAGCTCGCTATACATTTAACGTCCGGTTAACCAACCGATCCGTATCCGATCGACTATCATCATTTTGGTATTTTCACGGTTAATAGCGAGCCCAACCTTAAGCTGTTCGATTCCAGTCTCTGTAGGATATTTTCCATATCTTCTTTAGATGATGTAAGAAGAGTGGTGTCAGCATATCTTAAGTTGCTTATTTTCCGACCTCCCATTGAAACCCCTTTATCCCAGTCATCCAGTACTATCCGCATAATAAATTCAGTGTATATAAGAGCAATGGAGATAGTATACATCCCTGCCTTACACCAGCCTGTGTTTTGAATTCTTCTGAGACTATACCGTCCACCCTGACTGCTGCAGTGCCATCTTCGTATAGCCTTCTGATGAGAAACGTTAAATGTTTTGGAACTCCCATATTTGTGAGCACATTCCACATCTCCTTCCATTGGACAGTGTCAAAAGCTTTTTTGAAGTCTACGAAGCATATGAAGAGGGGGTTGTTAAATTCTCTAGCCTTTTCTACAATTTGGCGTAGAATGAATTTAGACACGTTTGGATGGGGTGAGATAACGATTTTACTAATCTAATAGGCAGGTACTTATTTAGATTGGAAGTGACAGTTGAAGTGTAATTTGGTTGATATTTCTTTTACGTTTGTATGTATGGAAATACTTTTGTCTTCCAGTCTACTACACCCAACTAAAATCACCCTATTTTATACAGGTAACATTGAAAACTGATACCGTGGATCGGCAACCTTGCCCTATGGATGCTTGCAATACCCAACAACTTAAACCTACCGAGGTCGATGTTCCCCAACTCGAAACGGTCCATTGACATTATACTACGAAAATTTATAGTAAACGTCCGATTATAACTTATCGGACCATTTTGTAGTCAGTGAACATCGACCTAAGTGATGCGGTAGAGTTGTAGCAGTGCAGTACCCTAGGTGTAAGTGTAGGTGTAGTAGAATATTAGTTGTTTAGTGAGGAGCAGGTGATGCGCGAGTCGGTGTCTCCGCTGCTGGTGTGCGCGGGAGTGGGCGGCGCACACATGCGCGCGCGCGCCGTGTGCGTGCACGCCGCGCTCAAGCTCGCCGTCAAGCTGCTCGTCATCTACGAGAACCGCGACGATGCCAACGCGGCCATCTCTGTAAGTTGCACAGATGTGTATGGGGCCTCCCATTATGATTCGCCATTTTCAGTATTCATTGTTTAAATGCAGTATAAATGGTACACAATATATAGAAATTCTAAATTCTTAACTTGTTCATTTTTTTAAATAAAACGGCGATGTGCAAATTCATAATCCGCCGTTTTGTTGCCGCCCGGAGTTGTGAAAGTCGAATGAACGTCAGTAGATGTGATAGGACCTGAAGTTCCAAAGACCTTTTGACGCCTCAACGGCGCAGCGTAAGGTGATAAAATTTGGCACGCTGCCACGGTAGCCTATGACAACGAGAACGATATAGGTTATTTTTTATCCCGACAATGCGGACCTAACCGAAAAAACTAGTCTATACTAATATTATAAAGAGGAAAGATTTGATTGTTTGTTTGTTTGTTTGCATTGAATAGGCTCTGAAACTACTGAGCCGATTTGAAAAATTATTTCACTAATAGGAAGCTATATTATTCCTGAAGGTTATAGGCTACTTTTTATCCCGGGAACGCGAGTGAAACCGCGTGGAATAGCTAGTATTTAATAAAGTTGACTCAAATTATGCTTCAAGCATTTGAAACATGTCACGAAGCAGCCTGATAAAGATTATCTATTTGGTGATATTCCATTTTCATCCCCCGACGAAAAACAGGGGCGTTATAAGTTTTTAGTGTGTGCCTGTCTATGACACCTCAGCTTATGAACGGGTGGTCAAGTATTTGTGTTTGAAAAGTTTCTTAATCGAAAGTGTTATTAGCTATGTTTCAAGGAAATCCAGCCATTTGAAGATCGTCTCTTTTCGTCGGTCGATGGTTTCTTTAAATTTTAGTTATGTATATTATGCATTTAATTATTTTCACATATATTTATTACTATTAATATAAAGATACGATGTAGATAGTACGCGAGGCATTAGCGGGCATGCGTCCACTGCTATGCAGTGAGGACATGGAAGTCCAGGAGCGAGCGCACAACGCAACTGCGCTGCTTGCGCTACTCCTGAGGCGACTCAGTCCCGACGACGAGGCGCTGTTAGCGGCGCCCCCGCTCCCTGCCCCCACTACCCCCACCGCCACCGCAACCGCCGCGTTATACACTGGCCTCCTTGTTGAACATGAACAAAGGTATGCTTTACTACATTTGCGAGTATTTAGGTTTACCATTTATCTTATTATACAAACGTAATATACAGGCTGGAAAAATTTTACACAACATTCTGGAAACATTAATTTATTTTCAAAAGTGTAGGACTAATTAAAGGGGTCGATAGGGTATTCTACTCTGTTTGAAAAAGTACTTCAAAATGTTGATTTCCTAATAAAAAGCTACAGAAAAAATATTTCGGCAAAATAAATAAGCTTTCTTGCCATAAAATTACATTAAAATTCTGTCCACCGTGTTCAATTAAATCATGACGTCATGATGATATGTAAACAAAATAGACGTGCGTGACCGGCGACTACTCAATAACTTATGAAGATTATGTTATGATTTCTTTTGTTATTAATCTGTAAATATACCTATATGTATTGATGCAACATGAAAACTTTGAGAAACTGAATAGTAGATTTCAAAAGAATTATTGTGGAAAGCTTACCTATATTCCAAAAATCAAACTAAACAAAAACAGGTTGCTAAAAATATATTTTGATAATTTTAATTTTTTCAAACTTTCTTTTCAAACAAACACTGAATTAAAATTTATAACATTTGTATAGGATAACTGTTATACACAATTTTATTCTTCTTACTTTAGCTGTTGCAGATATATGAAAATTTGAAAAGCGCATTATTTCCATTAATTCCAAACAATTTATTATTACTAACATAAATATTATTATTTTACCTACACTACCTATCAGTAGCGAGGGGTGAAATTATGGCGAGGCGTAAGCCGTTCAAAAAACACCTGTAATTTTACAATTACAGTGTATTTAAAACGAGATAAAAGTGGCTTTGAAATGATGAAAATGTGGGGCTGGGATTTCTAAAAGGTACGCCGATGGGAATCGGCTTGTATGGACGCTTCGCCACTGCTACCTAAATGTTTTTAGTTTGTAGCATTTGAACTTAAAAAGTTATTAAAGTTTTTCCAAAACAAAGCCGTTCTTTTTTAACCCCCGGCTGTTACAAGTTTGTAGCGTGTATCAGTGGCATCATAGCTTTTGATCTTTGATTTGATTGTTTTTTTCGTCGGTGCCTTAATCAAGAGTGTTCTTAGCTGTGTTTCAAGAAAATCCGCTGCCTCTACCTCTCTTGTCAAGTGTGTCGAGCGTGATAATGATAAATTAGTTCTACCTCCTATTTATTAGGTTATAGCTGTAGCTGTGTTTGTAACATTTCCAGTAACGGTATCGAAGAAGCAAAGGAGCCGGAAGAAGCCGTTAATGGCGAGATCAAGTCTCAGTGCTTCAGCGGTGGACTGATTGAGGAGCTCGCGGAATTGTTCGACGGAGAACTGAAGCCAGTCGCACCCAAAGCGCAGAAGAAAGTGCCTATGCCAGCAGAGTAAGTACTATGTAGTTAAGCTTTAAATCTATACTGGCCAAGCATGCATGCTTAATGTGAATGAAACTCAAGAAAAAATTAAATCACCTCGTTAAATAATTAACCCAAGTAATCCATGAAGTCATGAAAACCTATGACAAAATATTATCGATATTTTACCTTTAAATTACATTATTAGATGAGTTTAGATAAAGTACTGTATGATACTGCACATAATTAGTAATTAAAAACTCGTGTGATACATTTAAGAACCTCGCCTGCGACTCGGTTCTTAAACTCTCGTATTTTAATAACCCCTATTATGCAACAGTATCATAAACTACTATAATGGTTACTTTATATTATACTTTAATATGTTAGTTGAGTGATCACTGTGAGAGTCGTGGTAATTTTCTAGCCTAGTGTTGTTCATGTTATGTAGCGTGAACCTAGAGCAGTGGTTGTCGCACGACCACTGGTCGTCGGATAGCTCGAGCTCGGACGAGGGGGAGGGCGAGGGCGAGGGCGCGGGAGGTGGCGGGGGCGGGTCGAGGGGCGCGGTGTTCGCGGCGCCGCACCACGACCCGCGACCCACCGCGCAATTCACCCCGGAGGAACTGCTCATGGTGAGATTACATTTATTTACTAAGGAGACACACTAAATAGAGTAATACGCTAAGTAAATACCTATTAAGTCTTCACAAAATGCGTTAGAGGCAGACGCCCAGTATAGGGAAAACTCTTTGAGAGTATTATTTTGCGAACATAGATCCATGCCCGCCCAGTAATGTTTGAATATCTCTATGCTAGCTTTTTTAAATTATCAAAAACCTTGTTGAAGTATCATAACAAAGAACAAAATGCAAGAATTCAGTATTTTGTCAACCAATATGGCTTGACTATACCAAGATCAATCAATACATAGGTATTGATTGGTTGGTTGGTACAAAATATCGAATTTCAACAAATGCCTCTGTAATCCTACTAATATTATAAATGCGAAAGTTTGTGAGTTTGTATGGATTTTTGTTACTCTTTCACGTAAAAACTACTGAACGGATTTGGATGAAACTTGGCACATAGATACCCTGGTATTCCATACTCTGGAATAACATATAGGTTACTTTTATCTCGGGAAAACATAAAATCCTCGGGAACGCGGGTGAAACCGCGGCGCGGAAACTGGTTCTAATTAATTTCAGATGTGATGAACTACATAGAATCTGCTGTGAATTCGAGAAATGAAATCCATTCATTGCTCGAGTGGCTTTTTTAGAGAGTCATAATTTAATAATAGTCATCTAATATTGTGTTATATAATGAAAATCCGTACAAAGCTGTCTATGACTAGCATTTTTATATCTAGTATGAGCGAAATGGTAATTAATTTATATTAAAGTTAAATTATTGTGTAATTTCAAACATTAAAATTGCAATAATTTTCACGTAAATAAAGATTGTTAATTTCCCCCTTGGATAGGGACATTACGTTACGTTACTTATTTATATTAGTATAGCTTTTAATTATTTTAAGGACTTTTACTGGGTGGGTATATGTTCAATACATGTGGGCACAAGTTTCTTATATTCGTTATAAATTTTGAGCCTATATGTTAGTTACGCGAAGCTCGACGTCAAGAGCAGGCCAACAATCCGCACTACCTGAAGGATGACTCCCCACGTTCCTACCAACAAGACGACATTCCTGTAGCGGAGATCGCACTTGAGATACCGTTAACAATCAACGGTAAGTAAAAGTAGTTTTCAATGAAAGTGAATTATACTATATGATCAATGATATTTAGGTATCGTGGCCACCAATTAGTCGTAGCTCGTACTAAGCCCTCCCCTTCCCCCGGTAACGCCCTGAGCCGAGGTTCGTAACCCATTGGGGGGTGCCCTCAGGCGTGGTTACCTAATTGTTGTTGCCCGGCTGTGAGCCCTCTGCGCTCGCCGGTTTGTCCGGTAAGGTTGATGCAGTCATCTGAGCTTACCAAATTTAATCCTTTAAAAAAATAGGTATCGTGCTAGGCATGATGATTATGAAGACGAGACAGGAAGCGTGACAACCTTGTTCATAAAATAGCTATTCATTCTCAGCAATCAAAAACAAATCGCGACGACAATCTTTTAATACTTTGACATTGAACAAGCTCAATGATTTATGCTACGTAAATATCAAAAGAAACGATATAACTTATCTTATCTCATGTGATTGTCATTACAGCAGACATCATATTTTGTGCTAAATCATTCTATACTTTACCTTGTGCAATTTGCGCAATGTCAGCATTATGTGTTGTAATTGTGTCACTATACATCATCAAATTACGTTAGAAAATATTTATCTTATGATTAATTAATATTTCATCATGTCCTCAGATGCGACTTTAAAACTATCTATATAGTTTTAAGTTATCAATATTTAGTTATCTTATTCCTTAAGACCCTGGAATACAGAACATGAGTAAATACTTGATAAGACATTTTCCTCATCAATGTTTAAAGAAGGTCATTTTTAATTATTAAATTCACGTGTAACAATACGACTCATACGTGTAAAACTACACGTGAATTCAAAGTCTTTTAGGGTTCATTCATCTACACGCTTTCAGAAATATAAAAAAAAACAGACACTTGTAGGTACTCGAACCCGTCAGAAATTAATACTGTATGACTCCAACGTAGGTATAATAATCTGCCGGTTTTCATGGTGGCTGTCCAGAAGGGTTAAAAATGAAAGAAACAATTTTTTTGCCGAGCGCGGTAGAAATTCACAGTGGATGTTAAGTTAACCTTAATGAAGCTCCCATTCTAAAGACTGATGATTTAGATGCGACACAAGTTCGTGGCGGCTTTTTGGAAAGGCAAAAAAATACATTTTGAAATACTCGAGCGCGTCAGATTTTCATAAATAAAGACGGTTCAGCTTGATATCCTGGTCGAGCTGGTTCTTAATCTGACGATTATTTAGAGGGATTTCCTTAATCTGACGGTATGAAAAAAATAACATTGTTTTTTTTTTTTTTTCAAGGAACGCGCTAATCTCCGGAGTTAGCGCTATCCAGACATTTCCGGGTCAGGGCTATCCGTGTTCCAAGTTGTTCGTTATACTATGATGTATCCGGACGCGCCTGACACGGAGCTGTGTGAACAAGTTCGTACTAATTGTACGTAACTGATTTATCCCCGTCCCTGACGGGACACACGGGGCAGGGCCGGGTACCCGGAAATGTGTGGAATAGCGCTTTACTGGTCCGATTTGAAAAATTATTTCACTAATAGGAAGCTATATTAAGACGATGATAGCTCAGTGGTAGTGACGTCGAATGCCGAGACGAAGGTCCCGGATTCGAATCCTACAATGAGCTTGAGCTTTCATTGAAGGAAAACATCGTGAGGAAACCATAGCACGGTGGTAGGGTACTTTGTAGTGCCCGCCTGGCTGGCTACCACCCTCAAGTTGAAACGCACAAGAACCTTTCGGTGTGTTCCGACAGCTGCACTTGAGAGCCAGTTCCTTTCTAGGCTTTGTGTGCTTACCACCATCGGCCACATCATCACTGACCACGGAGACCACTGAGATTGTGGTCAAACACAGGTCTATACATAGTAAAAAGAAAACTTTAGCAAAATACATTTACAAAAAACGATAACTAAGTAGTTATAAACATAGACAGAATAATAGTATGTGTTATTATAAGCATGTTATTAGTTATCTGTTCGTGCTGTGCGTTTGATGTGGTTATATCTGCGATAATATTTATAACTAGCTTTCCCATTATACCTAAATTCCACATAGCCCTGTAATAGCTATCTGCATGCCAAATTTTAGCCCATTACGTGGTCCGTCCAGTGGTTTGAGTTGTGCGTTGATAGATCAGTCAGAAACGCTTTCCTTTTATATTTAGATGAGTTATAGTAATTGTTCCGAGGTTTTTTGGTTTTAGGGTTTTAGCCATTAATCTTATTACATATTACCACAAAGTAAAGAACCACCCAAAGAGAAAGCTTCTTAAGAACGTGCAGAACGTGCGTGTTGTCGACTCGAAATCTTGTTTTTTTTTATGTTTTATTATTTTTATTACATTGTTATTTTTATTACTCAGGTAAGGTTTCGATCGAGTCTACCGTACCCCTTCACGAGATTATTAATATAGATATTACTTTATTTTCCAGCTAAGAGATCTGATAAGTACTTAATATCACGAGAAAGTTCCAATAAAAAGAAGAAAGACAAGCGAACATCAAAGAAACGTAAGAGCAAAAAGGATAAACATTCCAGTGATTCGGACAGCGAAGGTAAAAAAAATATCTTATATATACAATTTAGGTTTGACCGTCGACTGACCCCAAAAATGATTGATGACGAGGCCGACTATGTACACGCTTGCCCAAGAAATGCCTATTGACTCTGGCCTTGGTGACATTAAATTTACTTTGTATTCAAACAAGTTGAAGACGAAATTCTTCAATTTCCTAATGATGAAAGGGCTTGTAATATTATGTGGTCTGACATAACATTATTTTCAAATTTCCTGAAATCGTAGCCTGTTGTCAAATATTACTAAAAATCATAAGATGTTGCCTACAAATAAATTATGTCAGTTCTAATTCAGAACAAATTTCAACCAAAAAGTAGCCAAACTTCAAACCAAAACGACGTATGATTCAAAATACGAATCCCTTCTCACATAATAGACATGCTAGAATGCTTTAAATTCAGAAAGAAAGCAGGGATTGGTTCGCGCGCATGATGCAAAACCGATTGCTTGTATAAAGTGAATTTAGTAACAGATCTTTATTAGGCACGCCTATTTTCCCATGAATGAGTGGCATAGACAAACGACAGCTTTCAAAAAATTCTATGGTTTTTTCAAAAATGCTTGTAAGAAAGAGATGAGACGTGATTAATCTTTGTTTTGTTAGTATACAAGGAAATCGGTTCCATTGTGAATGGTATGTAATTGTGCAGAGGGTTCCATTGTGGGTGCGCGACCGATGGTGTCGCTGGGCGGCGAGCTGCCCGAGGGCGCGGCGCCCAGCGACGAGGAGCCGCCGCCGCCGCGAGACGACCCCCACCGCGCGCTAGACCTCGACCTAGACTTGTAAGTCACTCACACACCCTCCCACCCTCAGCCACCCTACATATGAGGAAAGATAATAATACATATACACACAATTTCATACATAAACACACACGTACAGTCAAAGTCAGAAATTGCTGATCACTTTAGAACCTTGTCACATGACGCAATTCATAGTTTTCATACAAAATGTCATGACAATGTAAATAGATTATTACTAAATTGACAATCTACTTTTGACGCTGACTGTACACCCTAGTCTAGTTGGACTAGGCAAGGCATCAATATAAATATAAATTACATTATTAAATGGATAACACATAACAAACACCTTTTATGCTTGCGCATATTATGCTATGTTCAAACAACAATAATTCTTAAATAATAGACATACAGCCGTAAATTGAATGTTGTATTGTAGCTTAGCTCAAAATCTATTGATTTAGTATAAAAAGAGAAGGGTAATACGGGCTGTTTTTGCAGTAATTTGTCGAATAGCATAATTGTTTGTTAATTTTATAGGAGTTTAATAATTTTTTTTAATTTACGAAAAAGTGCAACTTTATTTCGTATTTTTAAATGATAGACAATAAATAGGTATTGTTACCCTTTGAATAACCTTATTTTTAGCTCAGTGGGATTAAAACTTTGAGAGATATGATTTTTTTTTGTAAACACGTAGAGGAAGAAGGAAACAAAATGGCTGCCATATAGAGGGGGGAGGGAGGATGGTATAAAAAGTGTTGAAATATAAGTATCTAAAATATCGCTAGTTCATGACACACTGTATATGTTTACTATTATTTAATGAAACCATTAAAGTAGTTTTATATTCTTGTTTTACAGTAAAAGTACAACTAAACATGACAATTAAACAAACTCTGACATAACTAAAATAAAACACACACTTTTTGAATAAATTTCAATAACCAGAAATGATTTCACAATCATTTGTCCATTTTGTAATATAAATTAATGCACATAATTTTTATTTTTTGTCACAATGTCGTGATGAAATGTCAAAGCGTCAGAGCCTCAGAGCCAACAAAGTTGCGGACGCTAGGTGGCGCTGAAGTCGTGCACCGAGCCCATAGCATAGCATAGCTTATGATTTTTCCCTTTATTAAAAGCAAGCTTGACTTTCGCCGTGGAATCCTGTGTCACTACCACTGATTAAAATAAATATGTTTAAATTACAGGCCTCTACGTGAAGAAGAGTTACTTACGTCCAGAATACATCAGTACCCATCGCCAGAATCCGGTCTGCTAGATAAAAAGCCCAAGCCTGTGAAGAAAATCAAAACGGCTGAAAAAGGCTCGGGCGATAAACCTAATAAGAAAAAGAAAGAGAAGAAAAATAAACAAAACAAAGATGTAGACCTAATGTTACCAGAATTAGGTAAAGAAATAATGGAAGAAGGCTTGCTCATAGATGACCTAGCGTATGATAAGAAACAATCTAATGACAGCGTGGTAGTTGGCGACCAAAATAAGCTAAGTGATAACCACCTCAAAACAAAGACTGACAAGCATAAGAAATCCAAGAAAGAAACGAAAGACAAGGAATCCAAGAAAAAGAAAACTTCCAAAAAAGGTTAGATTGTTAAATTAATAAATAATAATAATTACAAAACCAAATTAATTACGTACAGAGAAATATAAATTATTTACACATCTTCTTTACATAGTATAAAAGAAAGTCGCTCTCCGCGCCTCGTTCTGTCTGTATATCCACTAAAGCAACCGAAAAAAAAATTCCCGGTTCGGAGTCACTCGGCAGCCACAGGCGCCACGCACTACCGCCCTCCCCGTGTCTTCGAGCATTTCAGCGCGACTCTACAAAACACTTTTGATTTGTCAGGGGTAGTGATTTACATATTTTTTTATTGTGTTGTAAATATTATTTTTATTTCTAAATTACACCTGTGCGAAGAGCATGTCTAATACAGCAGTGCCGGATATAGGGACAGTCTAAACTACTGGAGATCATTGCCAGAACGGTGTTCGAGCTGCCCCGCACTCTGTGCACCAGAGAATTGCACCTCTTGCACATACTCGTGTAGAAACAATCGGAGCGCGCCTCCGCGAACATGCCTGACGCGCTACAGAAGCGAAGCAGCCCCAACACCGCCCTGAAAGCATTGTTATATTGGACACGAAAGGTATTATAGCTATTCTGCGTATAGTTGACCCACAGGCTGCAAGTGTATAACGATGTACTTGGAAAAGTGTTATCTTCACCTCAACCGAGCATCGTGTAAATCTGCCGGCCAACATGTTTGCTTTTCTTGACAGCGTCCTCCGCTCCCTTTCGTTGTCCCTGAGGTCGGAAGCGAAAATACTGGAGCATATACAGTATTTTAATCGTTCTACCCCTTCTAGCGAAACCCCATTAAGACGAACGGATGGCACATTATCCGGGCATTTTCCACACGCGGCCTCAAATACGTATTGACTTTTAGCCAAGTTACCA
Source organism: Tethea ocularis (assembly GCA_963555595.1). Lineage (NCBI taxonomy): Eukaryota > Metazoa > Arthropoda > Insecta > Lepidoptera > Drepanidae > Tethea > Tethea ocularis. The sequence goes on along the minus strand of OY741960.1, from coordinate 6,834,509 downwards.
CCCGCGTTATCTTTACAGACTTTCATCAGATTCCTCAAACCACAGACCGACGCGTTCAGCAACACCATGTCATCCGCATAACTCAGATTATTGACACATGCATCATTAATCTGACAGCTTACATGTTGAGGTGACTCCTGAGCGCGACGATCAGCGCGTTCATGTATACGCTAAATAACGTGGGTGAGGTCAGTCCGCCCTGTCTTACTCCGCACTCCATCTGATACGGTTCTGACATTGCCCCCGCCGATCTGACGCTGTTGACCTAGTGCATACACCATACTTGAAACAATTTCGCGTGGCAAGTCAGCATCTTCATGTTTATTCCACAGAATGTCATACGGACCAGATCGAAGGTAAAGCCTAAAGGCAGGACAGAAAACAAGCGTATATAGGCGTTTAACGGTATAAATAATATTGAACTTACGACAGTATTGCACTCTCAGTAGATAGTTTGGGTCTCTAAACCCAAACTGATTGTGGTGAAGGATGCGTCAATTGTCTTTTATAACGACTTTTTACTACTGGCACTACTATCGTTTTCACGAGATTTGATGGCAGGTAAGAGTGGCTCACACACAGCGAGTAAATCTTTACCAGTACTTTATATGTATGCGGGCCAGCGTGCTGCAGATGCTCAATTCCCGCTGAGTGAGCTGACTCCGTATGACCCGGGGACTTGTCTCTCGTCCAAAGTTGAATGGTTATAGCCACATCCTTGGCTTGAAAACTAAACGTCACAGTAAACATAACAACCGGGAAAGGGATTGGTACCGTATCGCCATTTCAATCAGTTTGAATCCGAACGTGAAGTGTAGCGCACGGTTATGTTCCGGTTCACAATACGCGAGATGGCTATCATAGCCATAGCACTTGATGAACAGGAAAAAGAACTACAAATTAGGCCACTGGTGGGGCGAGCGGGGCAAGCGTGGACGATGAAACGTTATGCGCGGCGTTAACGCCCTTATGTTATAACTTTTGAACCAGGCCGCGACAAAATCTGATATTCGAGATAGGACAAATTAGGGACTAAATACCGACACTCTGAATTCAAATCCGTGATTGTGAATTAGGGACTAAATACCGACAGACTCGGAATTCAAATCCGTGATTGTGGTTCTGCCAGGAAGTGCCACACCGATTTTCTTTTACTATTCTGATCGGGTGCCCTACACGCGGACCCTATATAGAAAGCTGAAATATGGTGGAGGTACTGAACAAGGTGCAAGGTATCTCCCCATATCTTATTCTGCCGCGCTGGATTAACTCTTAAAAATCCCCTTGGGTGTCCCTACTATATTGAAGGTTCCATGAAAAATTATACCTTCGCGTAGTTTAGGAGGAGTTACAGAACGACACAGACACGCGGAGGGCGACTTCATTTTATACTATGTAAAGATTAGATGGCACTACCCTATGTAATAGAACGTTTAACAGAAGTTCGATTGTGTATGCCATAATTTATATTATGATCATATTTTTATTTACAGATAAACATGAAACTAAAGTTGGATATGAAGAAGCGTTAGGTATTTCTACACCCAGTAAAGAAGTTGTATAGTGTACAGATTAAGATGACCGAACTGCTTAACGATTACTTAAAACTTGTCACACTACTCATTCAATCTCAGTGCAATTGTTGATTTGAACAACTTAGTATAGCATATTATATATTTTGTTTGTTATAATTCGTTCCAAATTAATTATATTTGTTTAACATAGTTTTCATTACTATTAAAAAGTGATCATGTTCACTTTGTATTTAATTTCTTATAAGCTTATATTAAAAATCTAAATATATAATCATGTACAGTTTTATTAAAAACAATTTATGAAATCAACTGTTTTTTTTAATTTAAAAAGCTATTAAAAATACTTTGAGCGTGAAAAAAAATGCTAAATTACAGTAATTTATCTACTCGTATGTATACAAAAATATGGCACTCGATTGATTTGGACGTAGCATGAGCATTAATATCACTTCTTTTTTCTTTGGTTGCGGCAGACCTTACTCATGTCACTACCGGATTTTCCTCCGCCTCCACCTTTCTTGTGAACAATTGCAACCTATAATATTTAAAGATGTTAAATTGCTGTAAATGATTATACTGACTGTACATTACATACCACACAGGATCTTGGCTATTTTCTTTACGTTTAATTTGATCTTTAATGCGGCAGGTATTTTTTTGTTGGAATTGATGTTTGGGCCAGCGACGTTACTAGTCGGTTACCTACCGCTTGATGGGGTCCAATCGGTACAATAATTTGCTATTTACTCACTGAAAATGTAACTTCTCCCTTACGTATTATTGAGAAACCTCCCGTTCAGTTTCCTAAACAAGTCACCTAGTTATTTAGACAATCGGGAAGTTTACTTATCTTTTAAATATAAAAGAATAAGCAAAATGAAACACTTAAACCTATTACTAAGCCTCCGCCGCGCTGTCCGTCCGCCCGTCCGTCTGTCAGCGGGCATAATGAAAACAAAATAATGCTCCTTGAATAATGTTACGATGGTACGTAACCCTTCGTGTACGAGTCCAAAAAATGGAACCCTTATAGAATCACACACGAGTGATTTTGTATTTTTTTTAAATTCATCAATATATGACCAAGTTATAAATTATTATGACTACGATTTTCGCGCGGAACGTCTGTGGTCTCCGACTCGCCTGTGACGTCACAAGATCCTACTAGCTCCGCACCATAAATCACTTATTATTATTTCCTAGTCGCGCCGGTGTTCTCGCGTTTGAAATTTTCCTGTTCTTTGACTGAGTGCACTGAGATTTAAATTTTTACATTAATGCCTATTTTACACAAAAAAAACAATATTCATAAAGGACTGAAATTCATAAACATGAAAAATGAAAATCAAAACTATTTCAACTGTTGCATGATTTCATTGAAATTTTATATCTAAGGTAAAATATTATAAAATTGCCGAGTGCAAGGAGATATCAAATGTATTAATTAAAATCACTTTATTTTAATAAATAACGGCTTTTTACACATATTTGCCTACGAATAAATTAATAATACATTTCATACAGTTTGCAAAACGTTGCTCAGTTATATTATGAAGGCGTTTGCAGTGCTCATGACGCATGTGCAATATGTCAAATTAAGATAAGTCACTGATGTCATGTCATAATAACATATTATATACATGGTAATGTTGCCCAGAGACTGTAAGTTTCGTAAGTTTATTAGGGTTTTATCCTTACAAATTCTATGATCCACAATTACTCTGTGATTTTTCTGTAGACGTGCGATGTAGGCTGCATTGATATTCACGGCGTAGCGCCATCTATGTTTTATAATTTGGGCATATGTCTGAGGTCAAACGATGAATGTCATCGGCAAATCGTAAAGTCTTAAACTTTTTAAGTACCCTCATTTACCTTATTTTATGTTCTACTGCTTCACCTTAAATATAGAACAACCAATCAGCATACAAGTTTATTTTTAAATAGGTATTCTTACATACATTAGATAGGTAGGTGGTAGGAAGGTAGGGGATAGTGGGTAAGTGGTAGGCAGGTAGTAGGCAGATGGCCTCTGAGAAGCCACAATTAAACTACCTTTTGGACTTTTTGGCGGGAACTTGCAGAGTAACATTGCATTTGCGTGTTTTTTTGACAACAGGTTGACAAATCAGGCAGACGATTCGACTGATAGAAAGTGGTCATCGGCCTCTTTTGAAGAACCCCATATCGTAGCGCTGAGGGATAACCGTATTGGGGAGCTCATTCCACATCCGAATGGTCCGCAGCAAGAACGTCCGACTAAATCGTAGTGTGCTCGAGGCTCGAGAATGTGAGGATGAACTCCACAACAACGGCGAGCGGTGCGATGGTAAAAGGATGATGATGGCACCAGGTCAAAAATATACTACCATTCCTGTCGCGAATCACATGTTGACAAACATACGAACGACCTATTACTGAGCTGCAATTAGCAAAAAACGTAATAAAATTTGTATTTCGCGGGACCTGATTGAATACCAACATTACGTCACAGTTTCGCTACTAGTATAGGAAAACAAAATTGTTTATAAAGACATGATATCGGAACCACACAGACGAATTTCAAGTTGTATAGAATTACAAACACGTTAAATATTTAGGCACCTACTACAGTCGCAACGACGACCTTAACTCATGAACTAGAAATCGAGGGTTTCTAAATATGTCGGTCGGTACGTTACGTAATACACTCACAGCTCCGCAGCGGTTAATGATCTTTGGATCGACCTCGGTCTTAGCATCGGTTTTAAATAGATTGATAATGGTTGCTGGTTTGACCGTAATTAAAGAATGTAGGTAAGTAGTAGGTACCTTTTTTTGAACAAAAACATTTTTTCAACAACTACCGCATACGAACGAACCATAGAAAGTGAGCTCAAAGCACTGATTTGTATTTCAAAATTAATATTAAAGTATTTTTAACCGACTTCAAAAAAAGAAGAGGTTCTCAATTACTGTTTTTTCATTCAATGAGTAAATTTGTTAGCACCTTTGTCATTCCAAACATTTACAAACTACGCTTTCACGATTCACTTGTTCGGATTAGTGATTAACACTTTTTATCCACGACGTAAATTGATCAAAAATCATTGCAAGACCATCTATAAATAAAAAGATTTTCCACTTACAGTATCAACCATAACAAATAAAATAATTCGATGAACTAGCGATCTCGTCGTTTACATTTTTATGCTTTCAATAGAGAAGAATATGTAGGAGTTATGATAAGGTTCGAATAATACGAATATAAAATACAAAGCAGATCTAAATTATTTATTTCGACATAAACGAACTTTCGAAGAAGCCAATAAATATATAGTAATTACTTAGGTTACGTAACTACGACAGATGTAATAACAACATTGTACTTAATTTTAGAGAAAAAATCTCTGGTATAATTATAATTCGAACAAATACATGAACTTCATGAATGTTTTTTATTTACAAAGAAACATACAGTACGTAATGTACACAAAATACCTCGATTATTGCGATGATACACGTATAAGGATATAGCCGTCTACAGGCGTCCTCGAGAAATATATGTTAAAAACAACAATATATATAATTTATTAAGTCAACTTGTATACTTAAAGACAATAATTAATTACAGTAATAGGTGATGATAACAACTCTATTGAATACTTTCAATTGGCTGCTTGCTGATGCACGATCCTTCTACATACACATACGTATTTACCGTGTGTCTTAAAATGCAGCATATTTCTTCAAATTATAACATTATTTGCACTATCTACTCAACAACCAATATGGTCACTTATACTAGCTAGAAGTAAATTCAATAAATAAGTTAATGAATGAAATTAATTTAAAATTAATAGTTGTTATGCAACAGTGTACTACGCCTACGTTACATTCCCGCGACATACATCAAGTTATAAAGATTCCAATAGGAATGACTTATTTATTTATAACGCATAAGAAATTTAACCAAATTCTATACTATCTCAAAACGACAGAACCGCGTCATCATAAAAAAATATTTAATTGAACTGATAAAAACGACCAGCATCTCCTTATCTATCTAGGAATGAAGCGAAATAACGTAATGTATAAACTAGTCTATAGTTTTACTTAAAGTATCATAGTACGCGTAATATACATGTCTTACAATACAGATAATGTGGTTAAAGTGTCGCGTATACTAACTTGCATGTAGCGAGCGAAGCACAATAAATTGCTAAATATTCGAAAACTCGATTACAATAGACAATCATTAATACGATGTATGTATTGCAGTTACATAAGTTACAATGAATGAAGATAGTGAGAATACTGTATAGTTTTACTTTTCAAGCATATATTTAGGGATATCGAATTTAACCTCGACTCCGGCCTTCCTGGCGAGCGCCACGATCTCGGAGAGCTGCACGACCAGCTGCGCCGCCTCGTCCAGGTCGTCGCGCGGCACGATGCGCAGCCCCGACTCCGCCACCAGCTTCCGCGCCTCGTTCACTTTCGTACCCTGGATAGACAGACAATCATCTGATTAACCACACCACATCACTTCAACCTCGACATTTCACAATAGTTTTCGCGTCGCAATTTTACAAGCGTTCCAGAGGGATTTTATGTTTTTCTGGATAAAAATTAACCTATATATCATTTCGTATGTATTTAAATGCAGAGTTTCATACCAATTCGATCAGTCGTTGAGGAGTAATCAAGACACAAACACACATCCTCTCGTTTACAATATTAATAGTAGGTACACTTATCACACTGCGTGCGTGACACACAAGATATTCGTAGGTATATCAGATGGGTAGCTAATATGCCCCAGCCACACCCTCCATGCGCATTAAAATTAAATATCACTCGCACAATGTCGTCACTGTTTTGCATATCTGATGTTAGATAAAGATGTCTGAGAATCGAGATAAATCAAATCAAATGCCAAAAGATATTGAAACTAAACAAAAATACATTAAAATAATATGTACCTGTAAGCGAACAATAACAGGAATCTGAATGTTTAGATTCTTGGCGGCGTTGATAATACCCTCCGCGATGACGTCGCATCGCATGATGCCGCCAAAGATGTTCACCAATATAGCTGACACCTTGGGGTCTGACAGGATGATTTTGAATGCTTCCTGTCAATACAAGCAAAGTTTAATCGAATGGTCTTATAGTGTTCTTGATAATTGTATATAATTATGTTTAAATACCGAGACAGCCTGTGCCGTAGCGCCACCACCGACGTCAAGGAAATTTGCGGGGTCTCCACCATACAGCTTTATGATATCCATTGTAGCCATGGCCAAGCCTGCACCATTGACCATACATCCGATGTTACCTACATAAATAGACAACTGGTAAAACAATGTGATTGATGATGTGTCATATTAACAAAATGATTATTGTTACAAATACCTTACCATCCAGCGCAATATAATTCAAGCTAAATTTAGCAGCTTCAATTTCCTTAGGGTCTTCTTGAGTAGTGTCCCGCAATGCAAATAGTTCCTTCTGTCTGAAATCAGCATTGTCATCAAATCGGAACTTGGCGTCCAGGCAATAGACTGCAATTAAAAATTTAATGAAAATAAATGGTATTGTAGAAATGGATCAGTCTTTACCCGCGTCTCTGCCCGCGTTACTATTTTCGATTACTTGTTTCCTCAAAACGGCTGCCTGTAATAACAGCGCATCGACTTGATACCCTATAGACTCCTAGTATAGGGCGAACGCTTTCAGGTAACTCATTGAGCAAATAGATCTTAAATGTGAATTAACCTAACTACAGGTTTAAATATAGTTATTTTATGAATTTAGTACCTAATATATTAAATTTAAAGACTTTGTTTTTTTTTAAACATTTGTTCAGTACAGTAATAGGCACATACCGAAGACAACCCTAACGTCGTCAGAAGAGCTAAGAGCTACGCGATAGAGAGGCAACTTTTAGGTGAATATAGCTTACTAGCTAATAAATTAGCGCTGTGCGATCTGAATTGCACTCAATTGTATCTTAGCGAGAGTCCTTATTTCTTTAATTTATTTTGGGGAGTGAATCTTCTGTGCCTGTACAGTTGACAGACTTGTTTGCATAGCGAATAAATATATAGATATTAGCCGTCTTTAGAGTATAAAGTCGATGAAACAGCGTTAAGGGCGTCTAAAAAGGAAGGATTACGCAATATTGCTAAAAGGAATTCATTTCCTGAATTCACAGCAGATCTCATGCAATTCATCTATTTTTTGGTAAAATAGTCGCCCTTTCTGCGCAATTCAATTCATAAACAGATTCTGTTATGAATTAATGTTACTAGACTACAAAAATTAAAACCGTAACTTTACCGGTTATTCTTTCTATTTAGTTTTGGTTAAATTAAGACTGAATAACTATGTTTTTTTTTGTATTATAATTAAAAACCAATCGAATGTTGCTTCATAGCATCTATTTGATTGGATTTGGGTACCCAAACTGACATTTTAATTGATTATAAAAATATTTTCTTCTTCGACTGGTATCAATCAATGACAATATATTTTATCTTGTCTGTGGTCGGTCGGTCAAACTTTATATTGGATGTTTTGATAGAGTACAAAATAAATATTTAAAAATTATAGTTTATCATTAAAATAATAGTCTTTCAATAATTTAAGGAAAATATGAAAATTATTATACCTATAGTACTGTAATTATTTACGTAAAAATGTAAAAGGAAGACAATATCGTTACGAGGATATTCCAACAAACATTCAAGTTATTATTTCATAAATCGTCAGTCAAGCTTGATACTAGGTAGGTACTTACCAGTTATTCAAAAATGGTTTTACCATTAGTAATTCGATATTATGATCTAAATACTGAGGTACCCATTAGAATAGAACCATTTTATTTGTTAAACATAAGTATAATAATTTCATTAATGTTATACTATTATTGCACAAAGCAAAGACCTTTTTATAAACTTCCTCTTGTTATTATGTTAAAGATGATATTACTGATAATGTGCATATTCCATCAATTAATTTAACTAACTATAATTTTACTAACTTTCAGGTTACCCGAAGAAGGTGATTAATGGTCCATAGAATTATCAAGAAAGTAAAATGTTATGATTAACATGACAGTTACATATTGATGCAGTCATGCTGTAATTAGTGTCACAGTTTAATATACCCACATATCATTATTATATGCAGTTTCTGGGAGCTGTATTTGCATACTGGCTGATTCTTGCCTTAGTATTAATAATTACACTAAACTACAGAAAGATGTAACAATGATACTGTAATAAATGTTTATGCTGTTTATTTACATTCTTTTATTTATCCTAACTAAATAAGTGACCAATGATAATTCTTATATCATGAGGATGTCTCTCTGATCTCATCTATCCTTGACTCTCACATATGGATACCTTTAGCCTATCATGACATCATGCAGTTCCGCTAATTTAATCAAAGACATCACAGATATGCTCATAATAATGTATTTTTTTGCACAAACTATCAACCTGGGTATGGTTTTAATATTATGAAGGTATTATAATTTAGATTGAAACTTAGAATAAAGATAGATGACATATAGGCTACTTTTTATCCTGGGAAAGCAAGTGAAACTGCGGGACAGGCAGTAGGAATTATTGCTCAGACCATCTGAAGCTCATCCTATTTACGCTGTAGGTAGTCTGTTCCCCTTGGCAATAATTAGTTTATTGAAAAGATATGCATCCAATGTATTTATAGGTACCTACCTACTAATGTTATAAGTAAGGTGTTGATATGTTAGAACACACTGATTCAGTCTGATTTAAAAATCTATTATTGCCTTATATATACTGTTTATTGAAGAGGGTTACCTATAGGCTCAGGCTATAATAAATCACCCTATTTCTAGTGAACCCTAAAACACCCTATGGGTAGGTAGGTACCTATAGCTCATTATAATATTAAGACAACTTGTAAAAATTACGATGGTAAGAAAGAGGTTCACAAAACTGGTGGTAATGAACTTATTTGTAAGCCAAAACCTTTAAACTGTCCATAAAATGGGTTATAGACGTTAAAAATACATATTTAATTACTAAATATTCATTGATTTTTAACAAAATCTCTAAGTTGAATTGTAAAAAGATAGTTCTCAGTATCTTCTTATGATTCTACTATTTGACGTAAAAGCAATTCGGATTTAGTGAACCATTTTAGGAAACTCTATAGAAAACTGTCAAAGAAATGAATTGCAGATACAGAATCGTATTAGGATCATATTCTGAATTGCATAAAAAGCGGCCATTTTACGATTTTGAATTCAATTCATAATAGGATCTCATTATGATTCAACAAGTGCTTCCTTTTTAGAGCCTAAGATATGTTACTATTGATATGTACTTTCAAGCACCCTCCTGAGTAACAAAGCAAACTGCAACAACGTCTGCATAGTGCTTCCTGCGTAATCAAGCGCTCTAACGGGCAGACAGACATTGCGCTTAGTAATAATATATATGACTTACATTTGCCAGTAATTGCATCTTCAGCATAGGGGTTCACTTCAATAAGCAAAGCATCTTTTTTCAGAAACAGTTCATACATTTTTTTGATCATAGCACTTGCTTCTTCACATTTTTCTTGTAAGCCAATCTGTAAAAGAAAACTGATCAAGTCCAAGCTGAACTCGCATGAAGAGGATTCAGTACCATTCCGGTTTCATAAAAGTATAAAGGCTCAATTGATCTAGATTTTCGTTTAAGTCTTCTTTCATCCGTCATTTCGATTTCCTGTTTTTTCAAAAAAATAGGTTTAGGTACTGCTTTGCATAAAATCTTCTCATCGTTCTTATGCGCGCAAAGCCTAGTTACAACTCGTAACAGAAGAAAACCCTGGTAGACTAGTATTAGAGCTTAATGAGAGCTTGCTGAGTTTCTTGCCGGAGTCTTCTCAGTTCAAGTGTATTCCGAAACGGTAGTATAGTCTATTATAAAACTGTAACTTTTGAGATTCATAAGTGCCTTATTAGGGCCTAAACTGAATAAATGAGTTTTGATTTTTTGATTTTGATTTTAATGCATAGCTCACACCGAGGAGAAACCTGAGCGAACCGCAAAATGCGAAACTCAATCAGAAATTTTACAATGCTGTAATAAACGCTTCCATGAGCAATGAAGTACTTTTTAGGGTTCCGAAATTCAAAAGAAAAAAACGGAACCCTTATATGATCACTCGTGCGTTTGTCGGTCTGTCCGAAAATATTGGACTGGATTGAGTTGAAACTTGGTACAAATATGTAAGTCGGAGACCTAAACATACGTGTTACGTAAATAAATGAATTTCAAACATGGGAGTTACTTTTAGAAAATAAAAAAAAACGTTTTGCAAACTATATTGTGTGTCATATCAAATGAAACGGCGCATTGTGAGGATCTGAAATATATATTTTAACATAAATCGTTTTGAAGTTCTTTAAGAAAATAGGTGAAAATTGACCCCCTTATCTCCGAAAATACGCTCATGTCCGGTTTTATTTTATATGGGGTTACAAAAACATAAGAAAGTTATCAGAGAAGCGCTATATTTAACCAATTTCAATCAAAAATTGATTGAAACTGATTGCAACAAAGTTATTGAACGTGATTGTCTTCAGACAGCCTGGCTTGATTGTTGTGTCCGTCGAACGCCTGTCCGACTCTGACATGGTAATCTAAGTTTTATATGTAACAAAATAAGGTTGATAATCTTATGGCACCTTGCACAGTGAGGCGGGACGACGCGCGACGACGTACTGCGACCGATTTCGAAAATTCGTTTTTGTTGTGTTTGTTATTGCCAGAAAGGTTCTTATGAAAAAAACAAATCGAAAAAATTATAATAATTCGGTAGATAATTGTAAATAGGTAAGTGTAGGTAGGTAGGTTCCAGTTACATTTATTCTAAGGTCTACGGGGCCAGATAGTAGATTTGATACCTTCGTAACAACACGTCCCACTTGGTCATCTGTAATTCCTGTCATAATATCTATGGGTTCGTAAGTTATGGCATCAGGGTTTTCGGCTGCAACATCTTCAATATTGACACCTCCTTGTGAAGAAGCAATTATAACTGGACCCTAGAAGTACGGAAAGTATAACATAGATATTAACAACAGAAAATATGAGACGATCATACATTTTAGTGACGTCAGTGTTTGATAGAATAATATATTAGTTTTTGACAAAAACATAATTTATGTACATACATTAAAGCTGCGCTCCATCATGATAGCAATGTAGAACTCTCTTCGAGGGAATTTTCGTTCGGTGACCATGACCATGTTGCATATACGTCCACCAGCTCCAGTTTGTTTGGTCACTAGTAACTGATTCAACATCTTACTGGCAAGTTCACCGGCCAGCTGCGGCCTACATCATGACAACAACAATCGAACAAAATATATGTGATGTTCATTCATATTGGTGGAAAACATACCATAAATTAATGTAGGTACTTACGTGTCAACCATTCGAACACCACCTTTGAGACCGCTCTTGAATGAGCCTTTGCCTCTCCCTCCAGCGAGTACCTACAATAAATATAAATACGAAAAAAAAATATATAATCGAAAAAAAGTGGAGGCACCCTAACACAAAGGGGGCGCGCGCGCGGACCGCTTTAATGTGTGCATCAAAGTCAAACGATCATCGAGAATTCCTCCTAGATATTTGGCTTGCCTTTGGGGGGGTGAGGGTACCTCGTTGGTAGGGTCTATATCCTCGATCCCCCATTTCCAAAACCAGGCGGTTTGGATGTCACTGATAGCTAGCTAGCTTTGTTTTTCCACATGAAATTTTAAAATAAGTTCGCAGAAACAATAACGTTTAAATGCCGTCACACAGTTGTCCACTATAAAAGGAAATTTATAAAGTTGTGACATGCTTGTCGACGCCACTCGACGCCCTGTTGGTTATCATAAAACATATATGTAACAATGACTGAGGAGGATGAAAAACTGTAATATTTTTAAAAACACTTACCTGTGCTTTGAGTACCATATCTTTAGAGTTGAGGTCGGTGGCAAACTTAACCACCTCTTCCTTGGTCTTGGCCACATTGAATTTTGGTACCGGGATGCCATTGTCGCGCAGTAAAGTGTAACTAACATACTCATGTACATTTAAGTGGCGAACTTGTTGTTTGGATGGAAGGTTGTTGGCGACCGATGCTGGTAATAACTGCATCAGAGAAGACATGAATTATTGATTTTATTACTATCTAGGTCCCTACTACGCTTTGTTTTACTGTAAAAAAAACATTGTTATAACCATACCCTAATGTACTTTATAGTTAAGAGTATAAAGTTTCTTCTTTAATACATTAGAACATATAGGTACAGTGGAATTTTATCAATGAATCATCTTTACATAGTAAATACATGAAGTTGCTTCCACTGTCTCTTTGCTTAGACCTTTTATAACTACCTACTCAACAGATTTTAATGCAGTTTTGAGCAATAGATAGTGATTCCAGAGGAAGATTTATAATTCTTCTGTATGTGTGTTTTTATCTAACTCCTCATAACGGGCTGGACCGGTTGGTTGGATGAAGTTTTATGTGTATATTTCAATGGGTTCCTGGATGGTTTGAAAAACAATTGGACTGGTAGGTGGTGCTGCTGTCTGGGCACAATGGTGTATCACTTTTGAATGTATATTTGATGAAGCCACCACCACTCTTGTGTCCATCTGCCTATAGTTTTGTAATCTGAGTTCTTCATAAACAGATTAATTAGCATAATATCACCTGATCTATGTTAAAATCACCAATGAGTTTAATGAATGTACCTATTAATTAAACATATTATGTACCTTCCCAATGCATATGTTAAAATTTGTGATAAACATGTTAGACTGAATCCTCTACCTGCCAATGGAATTCCAAATTGATTCAAGGGTTTCTGAGATCCCAGACAAATAAACGTGAAATTTCAATTTCATAGACACTTCCATTTTATTTATATATAAAACAGATATAGATAGGAGTTGGATCACGTATGACCATCTCTACGACGCGGCGACATTAGTAAAAGGACATACATAAATATTTAAAACTATTCTGTTACCGATGACGTAAGGTCACATTAGAGCTGAAAACGACAAGGTCAAATTTATAAATAGTTTGTAATTCATATCAGTATAAAATTGGATGAAAATACACACAAGTAAATCTAAAATTGTGTCAATATATGTAAGTATATAGTGGAAATGAGAAAACTATAGTGTTTTTTATAATTTTATGCCAGAATTTCAATAGTGATCGTAAGTTTTTTACCTACAAATAACACTGTACCTAGTTCAATTATCGATAAATACATTCAAGTTATTTACCTTTTTCCCACATTTTAGAAAAATAGATTCTGTAAGACCAAGAGAGCGAGGAAGTAAAGTCGCCATTTTTCCACCGACAAAGGCCACAAACCGAACCGAACGAAACCAAAAATGATACGTAGTTAATTAGAGGAAAGAAACGTGATAGAAACTACGAACGAACGTTCATAGTACGTACGTGATGATATTGACAAATTTGACAGTTCGGTGTTGCCACATGGCGAAATTGAAAATGTAATGTTTTAGTCACAGTAAACTGTGGGATGTTAGAATAAGCTTTTAAAATCACTACGTTTATATTCTGTGCTTTGGTGGGTAGTCTGTCCAAGGAACATATATATCTGTCGGTGACATAAAGGAAAGATAGTCTGTGCTACGCTACTATGGAATCGGCTATGAACGCGGTGGAACGCTACATATCTCAAGTGATTATAGGCTCTATTTCAATCACAAAGAGTTTTGTAATGAATGACAAAAATAAGTAATTTGACGTGTGTCAAGTGTTTAAGCTAGTAAATTAGACCTAAATTTAAAGGTAATTCGTGTTGATTTTCAGATATAGTTTAATTACGTGGGTTTTTATTAGGTACTTATGAACACGCGCAAATTCTGTGCGGGGCTCCTTAAATGGGGGCCTCTTTTTTCATACAGATCCTATTCTGCTGCAGCTATAAAAGAAAATACTTTACGTAATTTGTGTAAATATCTAAGTATCACTGAAAATAAAGCAAACCTCTTATGCATGAAACATCCAGTAATCAATAAATTGAATGAAGAAAAGATTCGTAATCTAATAGAAACTCTTTATCAATTGGGTTATGCTCGAGAGGTGCTGATTGAATATCCAACATTATTTAGTATATTACCTATCACACTTCAATTTCGGTATAATGTTTTGAAAGAATGTGGAATTACTGATATTAAACCTTCACATTTAGTTTCATACTTAAAAATAGTCAAGGAACGACCAGTAGGAGATTTAAAAAAATCTGGTGAAATATTGAGACATATGAACTTGGAAAATAAGCTAGCAAGCTATATGACTCAGTGGCCAACTTCTCTTACCACCTTAATTGATGAAGATATTGATTCATCAACATTATATACATTACGACTGAAAATAATACAAAGGTATCTTGAACTTCTACTAGATCTAACACATGAGGAATTTTACAGAGGCATACAGACATATCCTACTATTAAACATCGGCCATTAGAAGTCATCAATGAAACCCTAAATATTTTGCAATCAATAATAAATGTACCAAATCACAAAATAAAATCAAATTTATATCTTGTTCATGCAGATCCAAGAAATTTAAAAGATATAATATATAACTTTAGATGTATTGGTGGTATAGATGTAAAGGAGGTAATAAGGCTACATCCAAAGATTGCAATGAAGAATTGTTCTGCTTTAGTTGAAATAAGGAATATATTAAAAGAATATAACATCAACTGTGAAGCTCAAATGAGATGTTTTGACATTTACACTCTGGGACCAAGCACAGTAAGAGAAAGATTACAGATAGCAATGACCACTCCTGAGTTCAGTGCATTTGTGAATCATCCACGATTTCTGAAAATGATCTACTACAGCTCAACTGCAATCAAACGATTGAATAATCTGTATAGTCAAAATAAGAAATGTTTAAGCTTAAATATTCTTTCAGGAAGTTCAGCACATTTTGAGACTTTTGAGAAAGCTCCTGGAGATAGATTAGGAAAGGGAAAAGACTTGATTTTTTGTATATCACAGTCATTAGGTACTAAATACAATATGACCACTGTACATAATATACTGAAGCAACATCCATTTTGGATAAATATTCCTCTGATTCAAGTCAAATTTGTCTATCAAAAGTTGTCATGTGAATTCTCGGCAAGTGATATTTATGAAAATTGTTCAATACTTCTCTATCCCTGGAGTAAAATAAAAGATACATTGTATCTATTAGACAAAAATGATACACACAGCTGTTATCCATTCATTCATGATAGTATTGATATAGATAAATTGAATAAATCTCAAAAATTAAGCTTAGTGCACTATCTATTAGAAAAAAAACATTATTTTACAGGTAATGGTGTCTGGAGTGAAGAAAAGATGAAAGGTATTGATTTAACACAATCAAATCAATGATAAATAATAATGTTTAGTGTAAGTTATTTAATAATTACCTATAATACACCTAATTATATTAATATAAATAATTTAATGTTTATTTAATATTGTTCTGATTATAATATGGACTATGAAAGTATTATTTTGTTTCATCACCCAATAAAGTTATTTTTTTTTGCTTTTATGTGGTTTACTTGTTTTTAATCAATTATAAGACATTTTAATGACTATACATATTATATGAAGCAAGGGTGAATATTTGAGAGGCTCCAAATCATGTCTTTGAACATTTCTCGAGAACGGGTGTACGTAGTTTTAAAAGAAGTGTACTTTTAATACTAGCATAATTAACGAAAATGTCGCCCTAAACTACGATTGTAAAAAAATAATAATAAAAAAGTTATTTATAAAAAGCCAGTAAAATTGACATTTTAGGGTTCCGTAGCCAAATGGCAAAAAACGTAACTGTAACGTAAACCTAGTATTTTGTATCCATCTCCAAAATTGTATCAAAGTATCTACATTCTACAATGTAAGTGCTACTCTCGTAACTAATAAACGTACAACGAATATAAATCTATTATATACTCTAATATATACTGACATATACGACTATTTCACGAAAATGTTACTAATATACCTTGGAAGATTATGTTGATGATTTCTTTTGTTATTAATTAGTAAATATACTACCATTCTTCTCGCAAATAACATGTTGATAACTTATGACCTTGAACTGAGCTGTAATTTGCAAAAAACGTGATAAAATTTGAATTTCGCGCTCCAACCGACGCCTCCACCTTAAGGGTAAACCTTCGATTGGAGCGTTAAATTCAAATTTTTTAATACTAAATATTTATCATGAAGCAGGTCACTGTCACAGGTACTCGCAGGTATTGGTAAAATCTTGTCACAGTGACAGACTGTGACATTTTAATACCAAGTATTTATACCTGTGAGTCCTGTGACGATAAAATAATACGCCTTCAAACCTATTGTCATGTCATGTCATGCATGTCACTCACTACTTATTGTAGTATGGGTACATTCCGAAACATGCCATAATCGATCTTAGCGCTCACATCGATAATTTGCGTTCCGATACGAATATCACATCTATAAGAGCTGTGAACTGTCAATGATTCGGAACGCTTGTGAACGCGCTGACAGTATTTAGAACTAAAACATTCGAAAAAGGGATTAAAAAATTAATGATCAACGCGTTGGTACTCCCTAACTTCAATTATTAGACTCCCTAACTTGAATACAGTGTATTTTTATTTGTTATTCTCACATAAAAACCTTTGTCAAAACAAAAACAAAACACACACAAGCCTATGTAAAACGTAGGCTGCATTCCGAATGATGATGATATCGATAATTATCGATGTGAGCGCGCCAAAACGCGTACCGAATCACTTTTAGCGCGATAAAGAAGCCTCGCGAAACGTCATCGGTGACGCATGTAATGCGCCATATTGCGATTACGACGACCATGGTCCAAACGTTATCGCCGTGAGCGTGGCTGTCAAAAGTGACACTTGTGTTGTGTTTTTGTTTTGACAATGGTTTTTATGTGAGAATAACAAATAAAAATACACTGTATTCAAGTTAGGGAGTCAAATAATTGAAGTTAGGGAGTACCAACGCGTTGATCATTAATTTTTTAATCCCTTTTTCGAATGTTTTAGTTTTAAATACTGTCAGCGCGTTCACAAGCGTTCCGAATCATTGACAGTTCACAGCTCTTATAGATGTGATATTCGTATCGGAACGCAAATTATCGATGTGAGCGCTAAGATCGATTATGGCATGTTTCGGAATGTACCCGTAGTATTAAATTCTCTTTGGTAGTATGCTAGGTAGTATGTATTGACGAGTGTGTTGATTGTTTGTGAATTCAGTGAAATATTTTTTTAAATATTTGCAATGGATAAATCTAAGACAGGCCTCATTGCTGTGGGGTTTTTTATATTCGCATCGATATTTGTGATTATATCATTTATTAGTCCTTATTGGCTAGTTACCGATGGAAAACTTAAAAATCCCAAGTTCGAAAAAATCGGTTAGTAGGTGTGGGTGATAAAATGATTTATTGGTTTGTTTGTGTCCCTCATCACTAAACAAACTGGTACCGAAATATTTACAAATTTTCAAAGATTTAAAGCCTTTAGAGTATGATTGCATTTCTATTTCAGGTCTGTGGGAAGTTTGTTTCAATGGGTTTGAAGAAGTCCATCATTTATATGATACAGTATTCCGACATTGCTGGTGGATATTTGAGGAGGAATATTATATTATTCATGATATATTACTACCTGGATTCTTCATTGCTACTCAATTCTTCTTTACTGTAGCATTGTGTTGTATTCTATTGTCAATGTTGTTGACCTATCAGTATTTCATCCGAGACAAGGATGATGATAAGTATTTGACACTACTTGTCACATTGGGTACAGTGCTGGTGATTGGAGGTATGCAAAAATATAAATCCAATAGTAATAACATGTATTGAAGTAAGCATGTTAGGTATGAGTTGGTTATCATACATTTTACCATAATTATTGTTTGGAAATTATTGCTTAATTTGTAACACTTCAAAATTCAAAATCAGCAAGTTTGTAGACAATCTTGTATCTCAAAGCTAATAAGTAATTTTTGTTTATGTACTATACCTATGCCTTTTTGTTTTGTTGGGATAAAAATAGGGTGTAACTGGTAAACAGACTGCTTTTGGCATAGTTATTTTGTTTTTTATGAACATTGCATAAAATGATTATAGCAATAAGTATAGTCAATTTCTCATACTAAAACATTAAAATAAAATATCCCTAAAAATAAATGCCCTCCCTAAAAACTCTGAACTCATAATATCCTCAGGAGCCTCAGGGCTTATCTGTGGAAGTTGCATTGCAGTTCCAGATTTTCACATGTTATTATAGGATTTGCATCCTATTTATGAGCCATCGGGTTAAGCAACAAAAGTAAAGTTAAAATATAAATGATATACTCTCATCATCATCATATCAGCCGAATGACGTCCACTGCTGGACAAAGGCCTCCCCCAAGGATCTCCACGATGGCCGGTCTTGTGCTACCCGCATCCAGCGGTTTCCCGCGACCCTAAGATTGTCTGTCCACCTTGTGGGGGACCTGCACATGCAGTCTTCCGGTTCGTGGTCGCCACTTGAGAACCTTTCTGCCCCAGCGACCGTCGGTTCTACGAGCGATTTGCCCCGCCCACTGCCACTTAAGTTTGGCAATTCTTCGGGCTATGTCTGTTACTTTGGTTAGCCTGCGGATCTCATCATTTCTGATCTGATCTCGCAGGGAAACTCCGAGCATAGCCCTATCCATTGCTCTTTGGGTGACGTTTAGCCTTCTTATAAGGCCCATCGTAAGCGACCACGTCTTTGCTCTGTAATTCATCACTGGCAACACACACTGGTCGAAGACTTTCGACTTGAGACACTGCGGTATTTGAGACGAGAAGATATTACGTAGCTTCCCGAACGCTGCCCAGCCGAGTTGGATTCGACGATTGACCTCTTTCTCGAAGTTGGACCTACCTAGTTGGATGGTCTGTCCTAGGTAAATATAGTCGTCTACAACTTCGAGTGGAGAGTCTCCAACCTTTACTTGAGTGGGTGCAACATAGACGTTAGACATGATTTTCGTCTTATCCATGTTAATTTTAAGACCCACACACAGTTTGTTGAGAGACTTTGCTGAGGTCATCGAGCATTGTACTGAGGTCTTCCATGGTCTCAGCCATGACCACTATATCATCGGCAAATCGAAGGTGAGTGAAGTACTCGCCATTGACATTGATGCCAAATCCGTTCCAGTCCAGAAGCTTGAAGACGTCTTCCAATGCAGCGGTGAACAGTTTCGGAGATATCACGTGTCCCTGTCTCACGTCTCGCTGCAATTGGATAGGTTGCGAGTTCCGGTCCTGGTGACGGACCGACATGGTAGCGTTCTCATACAAACCCTTTAACACCTCGGTATAGCGGTAGTCGATTTGGCACCTTTGAAGAGACCTCAGCGCGGCCCAGGTTTCTATCGAATCAAAGGCTTTCTCATAGTCCACAAACGCTAAGCATAATGGCTGGTTATACTCCTCGGTCTTCTGTATAACTTGCCGCAGCGTGTGTATGTGGTCTATGGTGCTAAAGCCTTTTCGGAAACCGGCTTGTTCGGGAGGCTGGAAATCGTCAAACCTGCGCGCGAGACGGTTCGTAATAACTCTCGAGAACAACTTGTAAATATGGCTCGGAAGTGTAATGATATACTCTAATTAATATTTATTTTATTTATAGACGAGCAGCTTTGTAGCTGATGTGCCTATATCACACTAATATTTATTACAGGATTTTCAGGCATCATATCTGTTGTAACATTTGGAGCTAGAGGTGATGGACGTGACTGGATGCCCAATTGGGAACATAATGACCTTGGATGGGCCTTTGCACTTGGAGTGATTGGTGTGGTATTCCTCTTCCCAGCTGGTATACTCTTTTTAGTTGAAGCAAGAGTTCATAAATACAAAAGACTTCATGAAATGCAAAGTAGGGAACCATCATCCTATACAATGCAAGAAAGAAAAATTGCATACACAGGAGGACACACTGACATATAATATAAACTAGTGCCACTCTACTTAGGTTTTCTCACAAGGTAAACATAAAGATAATATTTGAGCTTTATGTGCCACAAATGGAAATTTAAATGTTTTTGCATAGTATCCGTCCATAGTTTTTAATCTTTATTATTACCTATGCTATAAATATTTTTGTTGTGTAGATTATATGTCCATACAATATAGGAATAAAAAAATAAGCATTTAAAATAATATAGTATCCAAACTAGTTTATTAATTATGTTATGTTTAAGTAGATTTTAGTTTGACTAAGTACTGTGCTAGTTAAACTTGCTGGACTAGTATAAATCACAAAATAATACAATATAATCTTAGTTTTATTAAAATTATTGCTGCTGTTTTATAAATCACTAGCTGATCCGGCAGACGATGTCCTGCCCCGAGAACAAAAAAAAACTGGGACCTAACTACCTACCTATACCTACCTACCTGCCCATACCTACCTCTACCAACCCTTATCTACCCTACCTACCTACAACTTCCTATTTACCAAATTATTTTCCACGTAACTTTTTTTCTGTACTAATTTTGGGAAGAGTCTGACATAAAATTTTTAGGTAACCACGCCTGAGGGCACCCCCTGCGGGGTACGATCATCGGCTCAGGGCGTTACCGGGGGGAGGGTATAGTACGAGTTACGACTAATTGGGGGCGGTCGGATTACTGCTAGCAGCTCGGGCCACTTGAGAGGGACGTTGCGACGGTCCTCGCCGTCGAGGACGATAACGTGGTTGACGGTTATGTGCAGTGTTGTCTGTGTTGAAGTTATCGCGGATTGATTTAATCGCATTTTGGGCGACTGTGATGGGGTCGTCTGGCTCGCTGATGGCTAGCCTTGGACGTTTTATACGTTTCGAACGCGTTGGGGGAGTATAGGTCGCGGCCTCTACAATGAGGGGATTCCTATGATTGACTGCGGTGTCAAAGAAGCGGCGTTAGGCCCGCTTCTTTAACTGCTTTATGGTGGGGAAAACTAAATCTATATGGAGGTTTTCATTGCGCATATACCAGGAGGCCAATTCTCACGCTGTAGAGATGATCTCTAATTCGAGATATGTCAAAACAAGATGGCGAATCTCTAATAAAATCAATTTTTCAAAACGCAAGAGAAATGTCGAATTCCTTTCGTTCGAGATGCAACGGATGGTCCGGAGCAGTAGAGATTTCGATGTCTAATGACAAATTGGATAAAACGTTACTGACTTCAAATTTTAACGTAAATGTATAAAATATATTTCAATTTTAATAATAAAATTTGTAACTATAGAGCTCCGATTAGATTAAATTATCATTATTTTGTGTTAAAATATAATGGTAACTAATTTCCGAAAAGGTGCCCTATATTCTCCATAATAATATCAAACCTTTAGATCGGCGCAACATAATTTCATTTCACGCGAGTAAACTTTTCTCTTAGTCGCATACTTGTAAAGTTATTTTTTTAAACTTTTGTAGTTTAGGTACACTATTGATTGATAAATTAAGTATTTGAAGTAATATATGTTCTTTTTACACTATGTTCATATTTTTAAACTTTATAAATCGGTAGTTACTACGTTTCTCGATTATACGTTACCATAATCGATAAAACGGAACGTGTTATTTTGATGTCTACAGCTAAGTCGAAGGAAATAATCTCTATTGTAACTGAGAATGCAGTTTTTTGATTCAGTAGACATTTTGGTGAGATTTTTCATAGACATTCATGATTAGAGATAATCTCCGATTAGAGATGATCTCTACCCGCGCGAGAATTGGGCTCCAGGGGGCGCCCGTGGCTTTGCGCATGAAACTGTTCTGAACAACCTGAAGTCTATGGATCAAGCGGGGGGAAGCCTGTGCAAAGACAGGGCTAGCATAAGTCATGATTGGGCGGATGCACGCGGTATAGAGTCTTACCTTGCTTTTAAGGGAGAGTTTAGATCTGCTATTGATTAGGCAGTGGAGACGACCTAGCATCCAGGCGGCTCGCGCGCGTACCGTCTGAATGTGCGATGCAAAGGTCAATCGATCATCAAGAGTCACACCTTGATATTTGACTTGCCTTTCCCAGGGGATCGGGTCGCCGAATAGGGTGATGGGTCTGGGGAGTTTGTGGTGGGATCTGAGTTTGGGCTTACGGAATATTACCGCCTGACTTTTGGTCGGATTAATTTCAATCCTCCAGTCTCGAAACCATTTCCCTAGGGAGTTGGTCGCGGCCAGGAGTTTCGAAGCAACCGCCTGGGGGCTGGCACCCGTCGTAAATAGAGCTGTGTCAACCGCGAAAAGGGCTAATTTAACATTTCTGGGTATGGGGATGTCGCTCGTGAAGAGAGTTTAAAGTACGGGGGCTAGCACCGAACCTTGAGGAACTCCGGCGCCTATCGGATGAGGGGAGCTGAGGGCTCCTGTAATGCGATATTTAAATTGGCGGTTTGACAGGTAGTCTCGTAAGATGAGCACGAGTCTGTAGGGAACTCCCATGGCGAACAGTTTGTATATCAGACCTTTATGCCAGACCTTGTGAAATGCCTTCGCAACATCGAAGAACAGGGCACCTGTGATTCGACTTTTTTGGAAAACGATGGAGATGTGTTCAACAATGCGATCTGGGATGAGTTTATTAGCATCGGCAAATGCTTTTAGACTTCAAAAATCACGTCAATTCGTCGCTTCGTTTTGCCGTGAAAGACGGACAAACAGACACACTCACTTTCCCATTTAAAATATTAAAGTATGGATGAACTGATTTGGCTGAAAATTGGTGGGGAGGTAGAACCAGGAAAAGAGAAGATAGGGGTAGGTAGATAGGTCCAAGTTTTATTTTTGTTCTTAGGGCAGGACGTCTGCGGTGTCAGCTAGTGTTGTTATAAAATTCACTACACGTCATTCTTAAGTTAATTTTCATGTGAATTACCGCTTTGACATATTCGGGTGTCAAACGGTTACGTCTCTCGGAATATTCATTATTGTTAATAATAATGGTTTTTAATAAATTTATTGATTTATCAGGATGCGTCTTCCTTCAGACACCTGAAATCAGGATGTCCCGCGCAAATCGGGACGTCTGGCAACACTAGTTCCCTTTTACAAGTAAAATACTACATAGTTAACTAGCCTTGTAGGTTTTTCTAAGTAAACGAAATAAATAAAAGAACTTTAA
This sequence comes from Tethea ocularis, assembly GCA_963555595.1. Classification (NCBI taxonomy): domain Eukaryota; kingdom Metazoa; phylum Arthropoda; class Insecta; order Lepidoptera; family Drepanidae; genus Tethea; species Tethea ocularis. The sequence goes on along the minus strand of OY741960.1, from coordinate 6,810,712 downwards.
TGATTGCCACATGAGACAGTTTTAAAATTAAAGTACATAACTAACAATAACTTGAAATTTTGAAAGTTATATCTAAGTAGGTATTATAATGATGATACTTTAATAAACGCTTTTTATTGTATTGTACTCAGCTTTTTCCAATTTAGCAATGACGACATTAAGTTCCAAGGGAACAGTTTTTTTAGAAGACAATGCTGATTTTGCCGACTCGAAACCCATACTAACACTGATCGATTCCATGAAACCTGACAGCATACCATGAATAAAACCGCTTGCGAAACAGTCCCCAGCACCAGATACATTTTTAATATGACTTATAGCTATGACTGGATAGTGCCTTACAATTACATCACTGTTAAATTTTCTAAGAATAAGAACCCCATCGGATCCAAGTGTTACAATAAGGTAATTAATATATGGTAAAACAACTTTACATAAATCTATTAATTCAGTTTGAGTTGATGTTATTTTCGCTTGATAATTAGGATTCAGAAAGTGAGCCATTGCTCGTAATTCAGATATATTTGGTGATGCATATGTAACAGTATGATTACAGTGTAAAGGTTTTATGGCTTTTCTTTTGTCGGTGGGTTCGAAGAAAACTGTAACAAAAGAAACATGATTCAGTAAGAAATATGAACATAGTTAGGTACAGTATACCACAACTTAGATGTAGCATCGGCAAATCGTTTTCGTACACTTCACTTCCGATTTACACAACTATTAAAAATAATTTACTATCGCGCCATTCTACGTTCAACAAGATCATTTTCACCCCTCCAAAGGCAGTTACTCTATTCGGTGAACCAATCCCCTGGGAAAGGCAAGCCAAATATCTCGGAGTAATTCTCGATGATCGTTTGACCTTTGATGCCCACATTAAAGCGGTCCGCGCGCGCGCCGCCTTTGTGTTAGGGCGCCTCCACTTTTTATTGAATCATAAGTCTAAACTTGCCCTCAAAAGCAAGGTTAGACTATATACCACGTGTATCCGCCCCATTATGACCTATGCTAGTACTGTGTTCGCACATGCAGCTCCTGCACGGATCCATAGCCTTCAGGTGATTCAAAACCGTTTCATGCGCAAAGCCACGGGCGCCCCGTGGTACATGCGTAATGAAAATCTCCACATTGATTTAGGTCTCCCCACGTTAAAACAATTTATAAAACGCGCCTCACGTAGATTTTTCAATACCGCCGTTAATCACCGCAACCCTCTTATAGTGAAAGCCGCAACGTACACGCCCTCTCGTATACTCCGTATCCTTAGACCAAGGCAAGCCCTCAGCGAGCCGGATGACCCCATAACATTAGCTCAGATCGAAGCTGACGAAGCCCGTAAAAGTACACAACACACTACACAAAACCGATTACGCTACCGTCCTCGACGGCGAGGACCGCCGCGACGTCCCACTCAGTCTCGTCCCGTTCCAGCGGCCCGAGCTGCCAATAGTAATCCGACCGCCCCCAATTAGTCGTAACTCGTACAAAGTCCTCCCCTTCCCCCGGTAACGCCCTGAGCCGAGGTTCGTACCCCACTCGGGGGTGCCCTCAGGCGTGGTTACCTAAATGTTACCCGGCTGAGAGCTCTCTGCGCTCGCCGATTGTCCGGTAAGGTTGGAGCAGCCATCAGAGGCTACCAACTTTAGTCCTTTCAAAAAAAAAAAAAAAAAAAAAAAAAAAAAAAAAAAAAAAAGATCATTTTCGCCGATCATTTTTTAACACATGAGTTAATGTTACAGGCCCACTTCGGCAACGATCGATTTTACGAATTTTGCCGATGCTTCATCTAAGTTGTGTCATACTATTAAGCTCATTTCAAACGACGCTATAGGTACTATAATAATAATATATAGCTCATAGCACGACAATATCGCGCTCCATACATTGTTATGCTCATTTCAGACGACGCTATACTATTGTGCTATAAAGTATAGCAAGGAAGGACCTCATGCTATAGCCTATACTATATAGCATGGCGTTCACATAGGTACGCGATATTTATCGTAAGCGTTTATAGTATATAGGAAGCTCAGTCGACCGCGATCTTTGAAGAGTGTGCACTGTTACACACACATTACGATCGACACAATGGATTTAATCCACAGATCATATAGAATATGTTGTATACACAACAGATAAGACAGCTACATCATAGTATAAAGAAGAGGGAGTAGGCTATCTCCGGCCCAATTCGCGATATAATTGCCTACTGTCTTAGGGTTGTCACTTTTAGCTAAATATTATAATATAAAAATGAATAAAGTGAATGAAATATTATCATTAAAAGAAATAAAAACAACATTAAAAACTAACGACTGTCTCTTAGACTATAATCGAATTTGTTGTTATGATTCGAACTTTGTTTTATATGTATTTGATTTACTATTAGTCAATTAGGTACTCGTACATACTTATTTTGAATTACGATTTTCTGTAAGTAGGTAGGTACTTAGTTACTATACCTACAATACTGAGAAATCGGCATAACTAAACGTAAACAAAGAAATAGCGGCAAACCAATTGCCAGATCAAAAGTACCTAATACATTCTAGTAGGAAATTAGGCCTACCTACCTACTTCCTGTGTGATAGAAAACTAATACAAACAAAAAATATGTAAGTACGTAGGTATCTCATCATCAAGTAAAATTATATTATGCTAGAATAAGTGACTAACTTACCTTTCCTGTTCAATAGGTAATCTGAACAGAGACAGGTCTGGAATCGATGAATTATTAAGAAACCCAAACACAGCAATACGTTCTTCTGCGATTATCAGACATTTTGATGATGATATTGATGAATAAATCAATTAGCGGTGCCGAAAAGCCGTGACGCGCGCGCGAACCTTGTGCAGTGTTAGCCCCGACTGGCGCACTGAGAAACGGGTCGAGATTGCGTTAAAGTGTGCGTGCGTCGACACATAGATACAATAGCGCACACATACAAGCCGCGCGCGGTGCGTTTGTATGAAGATAACCTACTTCCCTCTCTTTATACTATGGCTACATGGGATTGGTGAGAGTTACTATGTTTACGAGTATTCAACACGTTTCAGAGTGGGGCGCTACTGACGCTATGTTTAGTGTTGTGCATGCCAGAGATGTTTGTTTGTCGATATCGATACAGCTAGTGCTGTGACTATGTCGGTAATAGACTACTTATATCTTTGGATTAATTATTTTAAAATAAAACAGATTCGTATGATTTATTTTTTTATTTCTGCTCAAAATACAAACTTTTCTATGTTAAAATTGTTCCTTGGTGAGATGGTCAAGTTCAGGGCAAATTGGCAATATAGTACGGTTGAGCCACTTATTTCTAATTTTGTCATTCCGAGGAAAATTGAATAATGTACACTCCTTGGCAGCAGCATGACAAACATAACACTTTGTAGGTAAATACCATAATAATAATTTGGCAATCAGTGTCCAGAAAACGTAACCTTTCAGGTAGGCTTTTCACGTCGGAGTCCGGTAAATCAGTTCGAAAGAGATATCCACAACAAGTCCCAAGCAAGCACAGTTCGTTAGAAATAAATTGCAACCAAAATTCTAAAACCTAAACAAAGTAATCAAAACCACAAACTACCAAGAGAACTAATGTTATCAAAACGAAATAACAACGATAATATTTGTCAAAACTGTCAGATACACTGGCAAGATTGAACTGAATGTAGTTATCAAAGAGAATTTAATACTACGTTTTGTAGTTATAATAAAAGCGAAATGGCGGCCGCTCTGTCAACCAATAGCGAGGGCCGTTTCTCTTGAATACTTATGAAGTTAGAGCGAATCATAAGATCAAGAACGAATGTATGAGCTGTCTTAGCCCTGATTTAATCCTGGATAGTCTTGAAAGCTCATCGAGCGATGATGACAATGCGGAATTTGACACTATCTTGTCATTAAGAGGGAACGTTCGGTTGGAGCGCGAAATTCAAATTTTATCACGGTTTTTGCAAATTGCAGCTCAGTTATAGGTCGTAAGTTATCAACATGTTATAACGTCATCGTATATGTCAACTGACATATACGACTATTTCATGAAAATGTTACTAATATACCTTGGAGGAATGTGTTGATGATTTATTTTGTTATTAATAAGTAAATATCTTACCATTCTTCTCGCAAATAACATGTTGATAACTTACGACCTATAACTGAGCTGCAATTTGCAAAAAACGTGATAAAATTTGAATTTTGCGCTCCAACCGAACGATTAATGGTCTGTGGACTGAGTTGAGTTAGGCCTCAGAATTTATAAATCTGTGAGTTGGGCTCACAGACAGTGTAGTTCAGTCAGAGTACTTTGTTATATATATATATTGTTAGGCTACGTATAGAGTTGGGTTTTTAACGACTAATTGGTAGTTTGGTACGATTTTATTATTTTTGTAAAACGTAGTGTTTATTTATATTTTTGACTTGTTCAGAGATTGTAGAATTGTTGTAGAACGTAGTGAATAAATATTCTTTGCTCTTTTAGAAAACTTTAACAATACATTTCACCCATTGTATTTCTAAAGCACCCACCCACTGTTGGGAGAAGTACATAATCGAACTGGTAAGTGTTTTTTTTAAATATACCTACTTAGTTTTATTAATTTTATCAGCAGTAAATACTATTACACATATTTATTTAAACATAACACTAAAACCATCAGATCTAATAAATTGACGCTTTTGTCACAATCAATTCGTATGTGACAAAAAAAATCCAAATAATTGTTTGTTTAACTTTTATTCCAATACGAATAAGTGTAGGTAATCCTAAATCCTAAATCCGTTTTTATTGCAAAGGAGTATCCTTTGCAATAAAAACGGCCGGTTTTGATTTTTCTAAATTTTTTCTAATCATTTAGTTCTAAAGAATTTATCGCCAAAGTATGATACTGGCACAAAAAAGACATGAGTTGTTCAATGTCCAAAGAAGCTGGACTCAATAACAAGGCACATGTTCCATACAGGCATGGTTTTGGGAGAAAACGTTGTACACAACCATGACACAACTGCTTTTTAGTGACTCAGGGGCTGAAAAACTGTAAATGCAGTTACATAGACCTAAAAGAAACCTTCAAGAGGTATGAGGAGCACAAGTTAGGCTATGGACTGTGAAGAGGAGGCTTTTAGTGGCTGATATACACAGTCGAGTACTAGTGTGGATCCCCAAGTTACTCCATGAGCACCGGATTGCTCAATTGGGTTTGCTAGAAATGGCCTACCTAGGAGTAGCATACTCTTCTCTGATGAGGATCTCGAATTTGTCTGAATGGTAAGGACCAATGTCAGCAGGTGTTTTGAAGAAAGGGGGTGGTGGGTCTGTTATGTTGGGGCGTAACTTCCCGCTATCATACCGAGACAGTATTCATTCAAAATGACTCACTAAATTCGCATAGGTACATAATAGAAACCCGTACTGATTATAATTAGTGAAGATGCCATTTATATGGACTATAATGCTCGGGCCCACCGTTCTGGCGACAGATGCTTAGATGCAAGAGGTTGGTATTTGTCGTTTGGTATTCGAGGTCATACACATTATTAATTTTTATTTGAGTTTCTCATATACCTCTTTGACTTACTTTTATTGTACTTAGGTAATCCACGTCAATAAAGTGTTGCCTATTAACTATATGTAACTTGCTATACTCTGCAGATTCACCTGTGTTCCCCGGGTAAAAATTTGCCTATATGTTCTTGTAGGGGTACCTACCTTCTAGAAATCCCAGTCCCACAGATTCATCATTTCAAAGCCACTTTTATATAAAATACACTGTTCACAATACACTTAAGTATAAAATTATCGGTGTTTTTTGAACGGCTTATCCTCGCCATAGTTTTACCCCTCGCCACTGGTTATATTATATGTATAATAGTGTGGAGTTTTGCTGCAAACACATTAATTCTATGTAATTTGTCACAAGGTACATGGGCTTGGTTGAAAACCAGCGCTGAGTGTCTGCCTTCGGCACTTACTCAGCAAATGCTGATGCCAAGTCCCTTTCCTTACAATAAACATTTAGTTTATACAATTATTTTATTTTATATACTTGCTTTTTGTTAATCTACTACTAAATTTTAAACTGTAAGGAATAAATTATTTTTCTTTTCTTTCTTTCTTTTCTGGTTCTATGGTTCTATGTTTGACTGTATATATTTTTTTATTTATGGTTCACTGATATCTCTGCTAATTGTTGACCCATTTTTTTTTTCATGTGAGAGAGTATAGGTCCCATTGTCACCTCAGTCAAGATCTGATGATGGGTTCCCAAGAAATTCGCAAAAAACAAAAAATTTAAAAATAAATTACTTTTTACAAAAAAAGGGGGAAAAAACCACAAAAAAATATTTATAAAATAACTATGTAGGAACTCTAATCTGACATTGTTTTGAAGTCAGCGAAAGTGTAGCTTGTGTTCTATAGAAAATATCATAGTACCGCAGATTTTTTTCGCTGAGATACTGATATATTATATATCATTGGCGTTTCGAAATATCTAAGTAATTAAATAAATCCTATTTAGACCGGATTTAGTCTCGTTTTGTTATAATGTAACTTTTATTGTTATTAAAATGTTTGGACCATAGACATTTTGGCCTTAACTTTGTTGTTTCCATTAAAACATACTTTATTTGAATACTTATTTTGTATTTAAAATACCTTTTTTCAAAACTATCCTCTACCTATTTATTTTTCATACACCGGCACGGAAACTTAGCCACTTGCGAATTTGCTGGTAATTTGCATTTGAACATATTTTATTTAGTTTTAGTTAATAAAGAATAATCAAAACAAAATAGGATTTAATTAGTGTCTTATAAGTGTTTAAAACCTTTTAACAGTTTTTAAAATCACACGTTTTCACAAATAATCTCTCAATTTAAAAACGCTACAAAATTACAAATAAGGCGATTTTCTTTGTTGTCTATACGTTTTTATATCGGGTGTTTCCTCCTCTAGCCCTGCATAATCGCTTGCCTGTGGTCTGTCATTCTTTGGATAATGTTTTCAACACCAAATTGCGGAAATCCATGCGGCCAACTCTGTATTTCGGAGTGTTTCTAGCGGGTTGGAGGTGGACTTTCTGGGTAATTCAGAGCCGCTTAGTTCAGGGCCCGATTCGGATTACGAACCGAATACTTAGGTAATTTATGGAAAAAAAAGGCAAGTGGGTATTTCCCAATTTTAGACTTCAATTTCGAACTAGGTACACGATCAGTTCAACGATCACGGTAATAAATAATACATACGTTTACAGTAATTCCTAATATTATAAATGCAAAAGTTTGTGAGTATGGATGTATGGATGTTTGTTACTCTTTCACGCAAAAATTACAGAACGGATTTGGATGAAATTTGGAACACAGATAGTTTATAACCTGTATAGACACATAGGATACTTTTTATCTCAGGAAACCATAAGATCCCTCGGGAACGCGGATGAAACCGCGGGCCAGAAGTTAGTCGTTCCTAAAGTTCGGAATGGAAACCGAGTCTGTCTGAATAAGGGGGTTATGCTTCTTTTATGCATGTTCCCGATATGCTCTATTGGGTTACGTGCTGCCCACTGCAGTTTTTGTATGCCGACCTCTGTAAGGTATTCCTCCCGATTTGCGATATTTGGATGTTCATTAATTTATTTTTTTATTTTATTTATTTAGGACAACCAGTGGTTATTACATTATAAATAACACTATAAACTAATAATTAAAATAAAAACAAAAGTAAATGCACAACCTATTAAGGTGCCACAACATGCAAACAACACAAACTTGGTAATTAAGTATCTAAATCTTATAATTTGAAAAAAGAAACAATAAATAATAATTAAAACTGTAGTTCAAACAATTAAAATTAATCATAAATAATATTTACTAAATGAAATGTCATTTCATTTCATTTAGTAAACTTTTGAAGTAAATATCTTACAATGAAGAAAAATTAAGGAGGAAAGTTCTTAACCAATTAACCCCAAGTACGGCGCAACGTGACCCTGAAGGATCTCCTCAATTAATAGAATAGATGTTAGCCGATGATCGACGATAACCAACTTCATGCCTCTGAACTTATACCTCCCCATACCATTACAGAGCATGGACAAAACGACAAAATCTGATATTCGAGGACAAAATAGCGACAGACTTGGAATTCAAATCAGTGATGGTGGCCCTGCCTGGAAGTGCCACACGATTATGATAAATGTGTGCTATGTTGGTCATTACACACGAGGCGGTATTATTCGCATTGCATAAGCGAGGAAAAGGAAATAAGTTTTTTCATGTAAACAAAAAGGGCAAACTGTTTTTTATTCATCTCCATCATCAGACCAGCTCAATGACACCATATTATTGTATTGTCAACGGACTTACATTATGTGTACCAAATTTCACATCAATTTAACACCGGAAAGGAGTCAAAAACCTACAAGATTCGACCTAAACAGACATAATGATAATAATGATAGCTGTATCGATTTATCTCCTCCGAAACCCTCTGCATATAACATTTCATGAAAATCGTATTAGCAGTTTCCGAGATTCAGATTATATATATATATATACTTACAAAGGTATTAGGTAGATAGATTAAGTGAACTAAATGTCTGTCATTTTCATGGCAACATTTAAGGGTTCCTTTTTTTTTTTTTTTTTTTTTTTTTTTTTTTTTTTTTTTTTTTTTTTTTTTTTTTTTTTTGAAAGGACTAAGTTGGTAGCCTCAGATGGCTGCGACAACCTTACCGGACAAATCGGCGAGCGCAGAGGGCTCTCAGCCGGGTAATATTTCGGTAACAACGCCTGAGGGCACCCCCGAATGGGGTACGAACCTCGGCTCAGGGCGTTACCGGGGGAGGGGGAGGACTTTGTACGAGTTACGACTAATTGGGGGCGGTCGGATTACTGTAGGCAGCTCGGGCCGCTTGAACGGGACGAGACTGAGTGGGACGTCGCGGCGGTCCTCGCCGTCGAGGACGGTAGCGTGATCGGTTGTGTGTAGTGTGTTGTGTACTTTTACGAGCTTCGTCAGCTTCGATCTGAGCTAATGTAATAGGGTCATCCGGCTCGCTGAGGGCTTGCCTTGGTCTATGGATACGGAGTATACGGGAGGGCGTGTACGTTGCGGCTTTTACTATAAGAGGGTTGCGGTGATTAACGGCGGTATTGAAAAATCTGCGTGAGGTGCGTTTTATAAATTGTTTTATCGTGGGGAGACCTAAGTCAATGTGGAGATTTTCATTACGCATGTACCACGGGGCGCCCGTGGCCTTGCGCATGAAGCGATTTTGAATCACCTGAAGGCTATGGATCCGTGATGGAGCTGCATGTGCGAACACAGTACTAGCATAGGTCATGATGGGGCGGATACACGTGGTATAAAGTCTAACCTTGCTTTTAAGTGCAAGTTTAGATTTACGATTTAATAAAAAGTGGAGGCGCCCTAAAACAAAGGCGGCGCGCGCGCGGACCGCTTTAATGTGGGCATCAAAGGTCAAACGATCATCGAGAGTTACTCCGAGATATTTGGCTTGCCTTTCCCAGGGGATTGGTTCACCGAATAGAGTAACTGCCTTTGGAGGGGAGGGGGTACCTCGATGGTAGGGTCTGTAGAATAGGACCGCCTGGCTTTTGACAGGGTTGATCTCGATCCTCCATTTCCGAAACCAGGCGCCTAGGGCGTTAGCCGCGGTTTGGAGGTTCTTAACAATGACTGAGGGGGACTTACTAGAGCAGTAGACCGCGGTGTCGTCCGCAAAAAGTGCTAACTGCACCTTGTCGGTCTTTGGCATATCACTCGTGTAGAGCGAAAATAGCAAGGGGGACAGTACCGAGCCCTGTGGGACACCGGCACCGATAGGGTGAGGGGAGGAGAGTGCGCCAGGAATGCGATATCGAAAGTGGCGATTTGACAAATAATCTCGTAAGATGAGCACGAGTCTATGTGGGACACCTAAGGTAAATAGCTTAAAAATTAAGCCATTGTGCCACACTTTGTCAAATGCCTTCGCGACATCGAAGAATAGGACACCTGTCATGTTGCGCTCTTGGTACTGAGAGGAGATGTGTTCAACAATACGATGGACTTGTTGAACACAAGAATGTTTGGCTCGAAAGCCAAATTGTTCATCAGGGATGAGATTATTGGCGTCGGCATATGTTTTGAGGCGGATATAGATCAGTCTCTCATACATCTTGCCCAGGACATTTAATAGACTTATAGGGCGGTAACTGGAGGGCTCGGACCTGGGTTTGCCGGGTTTATGGATTCCAATGACATGGGCCTCTTTCCACTGATGTGGAAAAATATTACAAGAGAGGGCAGCGTTAAATATGGAAGTTAGCAGTATTATGAGGTGGGCGGGGAAGAGTTTTATCACTTTGTTAGTGATTTTGTCCGAGCCCGGGGCCTTCCGCGGGTGTAAATCCCTGATGATCGATTTGATCTCGTCAGGGGTCGCCGGAGGGAGGGGGTCATCCTCTTCGCTGAGAGGGGGGGGTGGTAACGGGAGGGCGGCTCTCCGTTCAACTTCAGAGTTAACTTCCTCCAGATGACTCGGGTCTATCGGGAGGGTACTGGGCGTGCACTGAAACTCTAAGCTTTCAGCGAGGCATTCTGTCTTATCATCGTCATCAAAAGCGGGAGGGAGATTGGGCCTATTTAATGGGGGCATGGGTGCTACCGTGTCCTTGGTAAGGGCACGAGAAAGCTGCCAAAAGGCTTGATGAGAGGGTCTAATGTCTGTAAGGGTCTGGTCCCAGCGGGCCTGTCGTACCTCATCGATGCGTGACTTAACGTCACGCTGGAGAGCACGCATACGGATGCGGTTTTCCTCTGAGGGGAAACTATCATAGGCGCGAGTGGCGGCATTTTTCTCTCTCAACAAGTCACGTACGTCATCGGGCAAGCGCCAACGTTGATCACTCTCTGCTGGCACTGTCCGTGAGCAATCGCTAATTAACGATTGCACGTGGCTAGTGAGTGAGTCGATTGCGCCGAAAGGGTTCCTTGTTTAACAGACAAACTTCAGATACCTACCAACCAACTAAAATAATATCTAGCTTAGCTATACCATTTCTTTATGATTTCATCAAGTCAACTCTGAACATTGTAATTAATCCCATAATACATCTTCGTAAGTTGTGTTGTTGTAAGTATTAAAAATAAAGTTCCCACTGTGAGTAATGCGTGTGAACTTTTTGGCATTGTATTTCTAGGTGAATGTTATGCTGTAGGTACATAGACAGTGCCTCCACCATTGAGTGTATTGCGAAAGATTACATAGTACCTACCTACTTGTATGTGCTATTCATCTCACACACAACCTTGTGGTTGATGTTAAATGGTGTAGCCTTATAAGGATCTATTATACTATTTCAAGTTCAGACTTCATCATCACACTAGTTGACATCTGTACCTTTTGGGCTAATTATCATCATACTATATTATATATATAGTATATATAATATGGTGTTTAAGTGGCCTGAACTTCCAATATTACCACATTGATATGTAGGTAGAACCTTGTTTTTTTTTCTAAATAAACCAATGATGTAGATAGGTAAACTAGAACCTACCTATTTTATTTCAGTAGGTCCCTAACCCTAATGAATGAGTTCGAAACTGTGGTTCGAAAAAATATCTTCAAATTATTGTTCTGTTAATTATAGTTTAGAATTTATCTTTGAATCCAGTTGAATTCATAATAATAGTTAAAAGCACAATTTGTATGCCTGGGATGTAGGTAGGTAGTAGGTATATTCGTTTATATATAATAGCAAATGGAGCTTTTATTATTACTTTAATAGAAAAACAGATATTGGATTGAATTATGAACCATAGCTATCAACTTAGAATTTAGTACAATCCGTAGGGTGACAAAACTCGCATACAAACGAGTCATTCTACGAAGAATCATAAGGTTTTTTTTACTGTTTCTTACACGACAGGAAGTAACGACTTTGATTCTCAATTTTCTGATACAAGCTGCATAATCGAATGTTCTCATATTGAGATTAATTTGTTACAGACACAATGAAGAATAGAAGTTTGGCCGGTAATTGTGGCATTGGCGTGTTTGTCATTGCCCTTGTCACAGTATCATTGGCATTTGGTACGCCAAGTTGGCTGAACAGCGACTCCAGAATAAGAGGAGCTAGACTTGATAGGTATAGTTACCATGTTTGCTATCTCGAATGTACCTTCCATTAAAAAGTTGAAAACATATGTGCATGAAATTATTCTCTCATATGAAGTACAAACAACTTATTTTATTAGATGGAGTTTGTGATTGACCTTGATGTAGCCAAGGGTAAGTACTTACTAAAAGCCAGGCAGGCATTAGGTACAAAACCCATGCTATAGTATCCTCACGATGTTTTCTTTCATCGTAAACGTAATTTTGCATGAAATGTGATTGCATGACATGATTTTTGACAGGCCAGTTGGCGCAGTTGGTTAAGACGCCACCTATCACGTCGCTGGTCGTGGGTTCGATTCCCATCCAGGACAAACATTTGTGTGCATGAACATGTCTGTTTGTCCTGAGTCTGGGTGTAATTATCTATATAAGTATGTATTTACAAAAAAAAGTAGTATATGTAGTATGAAGTGTGTGTGTGTGTAGTGTGTGAAAAAATGTCCCAAGATATTTATTATTTATTTATTTAATTTTAGGCGTAACTGCTCTCATTTTCTGCTTCATTATTATTACCTACGTAACTCAAACTGAAGTTATAAACTAAAAAATAATAAGTATATTATTTTCAGATTGGGTCTCTGGAATTACTGCTTTAGATCACTACCAGATCCTTTAGATCAATATCAGAGGCGATTTTTTGTGGGCTGTCGTTGGGTATACGATCCCTTTACTACGGGATATGACAAAATACGTGGTTATTTATTACCTGGTTAGTGTTGTTTTATTTAGATTTTACTATGTGTAATTGTGTATTGTGTAAGAGACGGATGTAAGCTATGTATACCTATTGGAAGACATCTCGATATTTGTTTCGATATACGAAGTATATACGGGAAGGGGATAAACAAAAAGGAGATGGATGGATTGTGTGAAAGATGATATTGATTAAGAAAGGAGTGAATGGCGATGATATCACGAATATTAAGACGAATTAATGGAAGAAGAGTACTTACATATTGTTGGGAACAGGGCAGGGATGATGGGAGAAATCTAGCCATTTTGCAATCAAATCGTAAAAAGATGACAAGAGGTAAGTACCTACATGAAATTAATATAAGTACATACCTAAATTGACATACCTACTTTGCATAAAATCTAAGGTCTTATAAAGACTTACAGAAAAGGAGTGGGTGGGCGGATAGACAGAGAGATAAACAAGACACTACTTAACCGAAATGTATAAGAAAGAGGCTTTAGGTTGATCGATCTACATTATTACTTAAAAAATATGAAATATGATAAATCAATAAATCTTTCTTTGCAGGTTTTATGATAGCTACTCAATTCTTTTTTACACTGTGCCTAATGGGAGTTTTGATATCAGGAATTTTAGTTTTAATATTCTTCCTATGTTGTGGCCCTGATCAAAACAGATTTGTTACGTTGATCCAAACTATTGGATTTATTATGTTAGGATCAGGTAAGAAAAATACTGTTTAATCAATTATATATCATTATATTTACTATTTATTGTATGCGATCGATTACAATAAGATCTGTAAAGGTTCGTTCCCATGTTGGTAACTAAGAATACCGCACCGTTGCCGGTGCTGGGCGATAGATTTTCAACTTGAGGTATAGCCAGCCAGTCAGGTACTACAAAATACCCTGCCACCGTACTACCTACTTTCCTCACGAGGTTTTCCTTCACCGAAAGCTCAAGCTCTTTGTAGGACGTCACTACCACTATCATCGCTTTAATTTTAGTTTCTCTTTTTCGGATTATATTACGACGAAGAAAGGAGTGAATATTAAGATGATAGATAGAAGAGATAGAGGAAATGAAATAAAATGCTAATTAACTTCATTTAAATTAGCTCCTATCATGCGGGAGCACCATGATCAGGAATTCTATATTACTTATTTACAGTCCACACGAAACAACGGACGACTCAATTGATAATTATTACAGAATTCTAGATAATGGGATCTAAATTTAATGAAATTCATTACCATTATCTTACGGTCATAGGACAGATGTTGAGATGATTCTATAGGTTCGGATGAACAGAATTTGGAACAAACCTTTCAAGCTTTATCTGCAGATTTCCTCTACTGTTTAAAATATTTATTTACATTTCAGGAATTTGTGGAGTGATCGCAGTAATCGTGTTTGCATGTTTGGGAAATACAGATGGATGGATGCCAGATCACCCAAATAATTATTTAGGTAAATTATTTTATTTTTCCTTCAGTCTCCAATTGTAAATGTAATGAAAAATATTGTTACAATATAATGGTACTGATTGATAATAAATAAAACACAAAACATCTGAACAAATCACCGTTACTTTTACAAGAGCTAGCAAAATTGATAGCATTTTGAGAAATCTTGTAAATAACAATAGTATTCTTTTTTTTAGGTTGGTCGTTCGGTTTAGGTGTGGTGGGTTCAGTCGCATGTATCATTGCTGCTGCGCTATTCTTAACAGAAGCTAACATTCAAAATAAGAAACGCAACAAATTAAAGGAATCGCAGGCACGTTTCGAATTGGAATACGAGTCCAAGGCTTAATTTAGTGTGAATCAGATTAATTAGGGTTCATTAGTGTAAGTCCGTCCTTATTAGACTACAACTACGGAGTTGCGAACCGACTTGACTGGTACCACACTTTGTACCGCCATCAAGAATCTCAATAATACCTATATTTAGGTTTTGAAATTTGGTTTCTCAGTTTTTTTTTGACAAACTAAATGTTATGGACAGTTAATATGTTTATGATGATGAATTTTTGGAAATCTTTACGTATTTTTACAAATAAATTGTATAATATTGAACAAGAGAATTTGTTAGCATAAAAACGTTAATATAATTACATATTGTAAACTATTGCATGTACATACTACGAGCTCAAAAGAAGCCAGTTTTGAAAACGCTTATCTACGTTAAACAGGGTGGAAATTTCTGACGGATCAGTAAGGGCAGCTACCTTAAGGGTTGAAGTCACGCGAATATGGTCTTAGGAGACCATCTCTTATTTTTTGAGTTATTGCTATCGGCATTTACAGATTTTGAAAAAGATGTACAGTTGGCGAGAAATCGGCGATATTTGAAAATAGTTTTTATTAGCTTAATCAATCCTGTCTCCGACAAGGATCAAAAGGTTCTATGAGGCCAAGTTAGGTTAGGGTATCAGAAATGTCACAAATCGAAAAAAACGATTTCAATACATTTTGTTAGGAAAATGAATAGGGTAGTTGACACTGTCAAAAATAAATGACCAAACACTAACCAATGCATAAAACATCTAAAAACATGTGGAAATAACAAATATGATGTACATCTAATGCTTTTTATGATTTTTAATTACCAGTGGAACCACTAAGAGTATATGATTTGATGCTATGAAACTATGACGTCATAGTGTAATATTTCATACAACATTCCATAGAAACTATCGTTTTGACATTTATTAAAAAGTAGCTGATTTGATATGTCAGTCAACTACCCTATTGTAGCACAGCACAGTAAAGTAAAGTTCCTTATTTCGAGAAAATACTGGCTGTCAAGAAAGAGCTCGACAATAAAAGAAAGTTTAGTAGTCTGATCATTTTTAATTTCGAATAATATTATTACATGCTACAAATTCATAATGGAAAATAACCTATCTTTGTATTGGGCAGAATGGGGGCCATTTCGAACTTTTAATATCGTGATCATTATACCTACTCCCAAACCTTAATTTTTTTATTGTTTCTTTTTTAATTGTTGTTGTCCTTATTAAAAATACATTTTTGTTTACATAAAGTCACCACAGTATGATAATTGATTGACATATGATTAATTTCCTAACAAAATGTATGGGAATAGTTTTTTTTCGATTTGTGACATTTCTGATACCCTAACCTAACTTGGCCCCATAGAGCCTTTTGATCCTTGTCGGAGATAGGATTGATTAAGCTAATAAAAAATATTTTCAAAAATCAGCGATTTCTCGCGGACTGTACATTTTTTTCAAAATGTGTAAATGTCGAGGAAAAACTCAAAAAATAAAGGATGGTCTCCTAAGACCATATTCGCGTGGCTTCAACCCTTAAGGTAGCTGCCGTAACTGACCCGTCTCAAATTTCCACCCTGTATAGTAATAAGACTAACAAGCTATTATTATCATCATCTAAGTGGGCTTGCTTTTTTAATTACTTTAAATATTACAATATGTACAGTGAATGATTGACAATTTAATTGTTTAGTTTAATGTGCCAGATGATAAATATTTAATTATAATTGATATTTAGGTACTAGCATGTAGCCTACCTCCACAACTTCAGTTATTAGTTAACTGTAATTACTTATGAAGCTTACGCGCATATTGATTATGGCCTAGCGACCCGCCTCTATTTCGTGGGGGTGCTTTTAGTGGTCATCTGTCCACATTGTAGACCTTTTTTTTCGTCTGAACCGTCCTAGGTGGTATTCTCAGTTAACATTTTTTTGCAGTTACATTGGTTGCCTCTGTGGGAACTCTTATAAAGTTAATTGTTTGTAGTAGTAGGTTTGAGATATAACAAAATTTCCAATAAATGTTAGTACCTATCTAGATAAGAATAATAAATACGAAAGTAACGAATTAATAAGCACATTTTATGATACTTTATCTACATACACTTAGATTTATGTGGTTATAAACAATGTCGGTAAATTTCTAACGTGGCCAACTCCACTTTCAAGTTTAATGAGAATTTTATTTCAAGAGATAAAACATGTAATTATGTTTTAGTTTTCTCATTAAAAATAAATTCATGTAGGTATTTTTAATCAGTAGTTTCTAAAGATGGCAGTCATTTCATGATTATAATGAGCTGAATCTATGACTCATTTTTTCCATATTTTTAATCGACTTCAAAAATGGAGAAGGTTCTATGTCATTTGGTATGTATTTCACCGATCGATAGATATGTCTCCCAATTTTCGACCGATTTTCAAAATTATTTTTTTATCCGACCTACTCCTGAGGTCACCAAATCAAGATCTGATTATGGGATACCAGAAAAATCGCAAAAAAATAAAAAATAAATTACCTTTTACAAGAGAGAACACACATTCAAAACCACAAAAAAAGTATAAAATGTAGGAACTCTAATGTGACACAGTTTTGAAGTCAGCAAAAGTGTAGCTTGTAGCATGTTCCATAGAAAATATCAAGGTAGCTGAATTCAAAACAGTGTCAGATTATAGTTCCTACATTTTAGGGGTTTTGAAGGCGGTGTTCTGTTTTGTAAAAAGTAATTTATATTTCGCCAAATCCTAAATGGAAGATTACTACTACGCATATATTCTCCGAAACGATGTTTTCTGTAATTACCTATAGGTAGAGAGAGGTGTGAAATTCATCGACATTGAGACCTTTTATGCCGTCCGCATTTTTAAACGTTATTGTTTATTTTATACCGTCCATATTATTATTATAATTATTATTCAAATGTATTTCTAAGAGTAAATGTAAATCTTTTACTGCCTTATTGAATAAATAAATATTTTTATTTATATTTTATGTTTTGATGATTTGTATTGCTCACTTTCACCCACATAACAATTTTACTCTAGCCAGCTTCTATCCCACCAATAAAAAAAACCCGGACAAATGCGAGTCTGACTCGCGCACGGAGGGTTCCGTAGAAATTTATCTTTGGAATCACAGACCATTAAGGGGATACTACGTATTTTGTAATGAGGAAATTGTTTGTAATTAATAAACTAAAAAACTACTAGGTATTTGAAATTCTTACACTAGTAGAATGCTAAGTAGGTATATTATCACTGAGTAACATAGGTAATACTTTATTTTATTTGTTACAGAAATTCCGTTTGTTGCAATCCATTCTAAGTATATAGAAATAAAAAAAATCAAAAGGGAAACCCCTATGATATGCAGGTATTTCATTTTGTTTGGGCGGCTATAGATGGACCAAAATCCAAATCTCATTTATTCAGTTTAGGCCCTAATAAGGCACTTATGAACGTCAACAGTTACAGTTTTACAATAGCACAACAATAGACTCTACTACCGGTTCGGAATACACTTGAACTGAGAAGACTCTTGTATACCTCGAAATTTTGATAGAAAAATTTATACATAAAAATGATTACTTCAATTGATCGTTAATTTAGGAACATCCTACAATTATAATAAAACAATTAATACGAATTTCATAAAATGTGCTAAAAACAAATCAATAATTGAAATGCATCGAATTTATTTGTATAGAAATCATAAGACTCAACTTTTTACGATTTGTTCTTGTATTTTTTGATGGTAACCCTAGCCGCATGTTAATGTCACTCTGACTTAATTGACATTGACAGTGACAGATAATGTTAGACTGACATTGACGGATCGAATTGCGTGCGGTACATACAAAAAATAACGCATTTATTTTGTGATTTTACCAGAACAGATTTTTTTTGGTATTTATTCATTATAGTGTTTTGCTGAAGCCTGCATGTGTACTGTGGAGCCGATGCAATTGTTAAACTAAACAATTAGCAAATATGACGGCCGACAATGAGTACCCGAAAGCCTCCAGTAAGTAACTATCTAGTATTATTATTCTCACGGGCACGCCCTTTGCTTTCCTACATATTTTCTGTAGAAAGTGTGCATTAGTTATTTGATAAATTAAATGAATTGACCAAAGATTTAAATAGTTCTGATACTAAATCTTACGATTTTTATTTTACAGATGCTACTCTTATTGGAGCCAGTATCACGTATGTGGCTGGTTTATTCCTCCTTTTGTCTTTTGCCGGCCCTTACTGGATAGAATCTTATCCAGAAATGTTTTCATCCTTCAAGCATATGGGCCTATGGGAATATTGCTTTGACCGTTTTCGCTTCCCATCATATCAATTTGATAAGTTGTTTCATGGATGTCACTATATATTCAGTCAAGTAAGTATTATGGCCCAGTTACATGTTCCGTATTGCCTGCGAGCATGCCCAATCAAATCAGTTTGCGCAGGTAAGAGTGTGCATGTGGATGGCAAGACGGTATCTTTGATTTGCTGAAGATTGAACGGTACAAATTTGGTTTGCACAGTTTTGCCTACGGCGTGTGGCTGGTCATTCAGTCTGGCAAAAATATTTTTTATGACATAATATGTTGTAATTATCAAAACACTATGAGGTTTGCATAGTCCAGTTGGCACAAACTTAACTGCACATGTGGTCACTATACAATATTCAGCCTTTTTGTGCAGTAATGTGCAGTAATGCCTACAGCTTTGGGACTGTACAGGCAAGACGGAGTGTGTAGCCGGGCTATTAGTTATCATCATTCGACTTAATACAGTTATCAACCAACAGTTGTTCTGGTCAGCTATAAATTTGACCCAACCTGTATTAATGACATGTATTAAATACCTTTGTTAATGTTGTGTTGAATATATTATAGGTATTATTTTTAGTAACCCTTATGATATTTTTAGGAGTTTTATGTCATCAGAGAATGGCTGCTGCCAGGATGGTTGATGGCTGTACAATCATTTGTGACACTGGCACTTATGTTATCCCTAACTGCTCAGATATTATTAGCATGTGTCATTGTACGCTGGCCCTTAAGAACAGTACTAAGATATGAATGGATCTTTGTGTCTACTGCCTTTATTATGGTGGCAATATCAAGTAAGTATTTACAATGTTATTATATCTTTATTTCCCACACATAATTTATTTTTTTTGAAAATTCTCTGTTAATTTGTTTCTTCCCCCAAAGCTTCTTTTTATATTTTGGTTTACTGTGAAACATAATAGAATTTGGTTGAATTAATTAAATCATCTAAAATTTTCCTGCTGTGTCTATGATGTTATCAGCTCATCTTTTCTTCTGTGAATTCCCATGTGAACTGTGTCTATATAATATATACTTGTAGTTTTGCCTGATTCAAGTCTAATTTCATTCCCTATAATAAAACACTATAGTTAAGCTGCTTATTAATCTATATTGATCAAAGCACTGAATCAGCATAAGCCAGATTCAACATTGTGGCCATATTTTATGTTGTTTGATGAGTCCAGCTCTTGCTTGCTATATGTTAAGACCACTTCCATGTTCTCCTAGACCAGGGGTCGGCAAGTATTTTTATGTGGGGTCTGGATACTGTTGAAATTTTTTATCGAGGTCCAGAAAATAAATCATGATGATTAATATTGTAAAACAGGTACTAGGTAACAATAATAGAATAATTAATAAGTTAGTTTCTATGTGGCTTTCAAACATTGTGAATATTGTTATATGAAAATATTAGGTATTTAATTTATATGTAGGTATAACAATATTTTGGCATTCCGAGGTCAGACCTTCCGCCTGTTTTCTACCTCTGTTCTAGACCATACTGAAGAGTGCCATTAATTAATTAAATAATAAAGTTTATCTTGGTATGTATACATTATTATCCATACTAATATTCATGGTTTCCTATTTGCAGGTGTTTTTCTGTTTTTGGCAGTGGCAGTGTTTGGAGGCAACTGTTACCGTCGTGACTGGCTTTTGTATCCTTCATTCAACGTTCTCTCATGGTCATATGCATTTGCTGTTATTGCTTGCATATTGTTTGGTAAGGATTCTACTGCTGAGATTTATATAGTGCAGTTGATCTATGTATATTACATATTCTTGTTTGGCTTAATTTTTATGAGAATGAGTAGCATAGCAATTAGAGTTTATTCAGGGGCAAAACCAAGACAGATGGGGCTGCAGAATATGTATAAAAAATTAAAATTTGAAGATACCCCATAACACACTAGAAAAGAGGATCTTCAAACGGCTGAGCGGATTTTCTTGAAACATAGAAATAAAAAAAAAGAGAAAATCATAAGATCACTCTCGATTAACACAAATTAATTCACACCTTTCAAACGAAAAAAACTTGACCACAAAGTCTATTCATCCGTTCAGGTGCTATGATGTCGTAGATGATGGTGCTATGATGCCCTCTCTTTTTCGTTGGGGGTTAAAAACCATCTTGTTCATCGAAAAATGTATTCCAATAGGTGTGGCAGGAATTCTTCTGTATCTGGAGTCCCGCAAGTTATACGAATTACGTCGCGAGGCGAAGAATCTCGTCGCTCAAATGCAGCACAGTCAACCCGAGCATGCGTTGCATCAATTGCGCGGTCAACTTCAGCACCAACGTCAAATGGGTTTCATGTAATTGTTCATGTGTGTTCTTTAAGGAAATTTCTTATCATACTGTAAAAGCTTAATTTTAACTGGTGTCTCATATTAATGAATAGGTATATTTTGTATGCATTTCCGATACTAAAAGCAAACTCAAAGTGTGATGATCAGAGAGCTCGATTGCCTCAATGAGTAAGAATGTAGGCTAATAAATAGGATCTACCTATTTGAATGCCACCGCCACAGCTACTGCTGCTTAACTTACTAATAATTAATGTGATTTGGGCTTTACAGATAAAATGGATAGCTGTAGTCACTTATAAGGAAAAAAACAAAGCCAGTAAAAAAAAAATGCCTTGCGTATGTAAAGATGTAGCTTAAATTTATTAAAATTAGATTCGTAGATTAATCATACATTGTTTAAAAGGCTATTTGACTGCTTTTTGGAAAACATTTCCAGTTATTTAGTTGTGGTCATCGACCCCGAATTAAGTGGTTTATTTTTCCTCTTTTATATATAGGTAGATAGTACTCGTATTTCACTGTTGCACTGGATTCAGAGACGTCACTCCTCAGTCAGTCAAAAGTTAAATTTAGCATTCAGCTATTTGTGGTACCTTTTAATGTGTATTACGTAAGAAAGTAAAAAATGGTGTGCAGTACTAGCAGCATGCATAAATACGTAAATTGCTATCCATGGTCGGATGAATGAAAATGTAATAATGGAAATCGTAAAATATTACAATATCGCGTTAAGAAAATAAATAATAGTATCGTAATCGCAAGACACCAAGGAATACATAGGAAAGGCAATCTATATTATATTTTGGTTATGAAAATTAAATATAATTTTTAGTCAGGTTACTGCAAATCGCTTTAAATACCCATAATCTATACGGATAATCTCTGCTTAGTTTAGGATCAAATGGCCATATGTGAATAGTCTCAGGTTGTTTTTTATTAATCGTATGTCACAACTTAGGGCATGTTCAGAGGATACCCGCACGTCACGCGCGTCAACACCCGCGTCTAATGCCAGCCATACACATTCAAGTAATTTGATCAAACAGTTTTATCAAATTGGCATGAATGTTTGTGGGAAAATTTGATAAAAAATTAGTTGTCAAATGGCACGAAGTAATATACAGTTGTTACGACAAGGATGTTATGACACGTGGCCAAAATAAGAACTAATGCTGCTATCTTGTGAAGAGTCACTGTAAAGAGTCAATTTAGTTATTTGACTTTCAAAAGAGTTCGCCCATGTTAAAACTATCTCTCTGACCCACTTCTTATTACTTTCGGCATATAATTAGATTAAAAGTTAAAGAGTGCCATCCTGCCGATATCATTCAACAGCAAAAACATCCTTGTCGCATAGGTACGCCTTGTGCCGCGCTTCGGTTAGTCCACTGAACGAACTAGTGCAACTACTAGTTGTATAAGCGGGCGCGGGGCGTGTGCGAGGCGTGCGCTGACTGCGCGTGGCGGGTTAAGGTGGGCACAACGCGTGTGCGGGTCCTGTGCGTGGTCGGCGCGTGTCGTCTGAACACGCCGTAAAGCGTTGCTTCGAATTGAGGCCTTACATCTTTGCGGTACACACACACCCTTATTTCCCGCATGGCGCAGCTATCGTAGACAGACTGATTTAACCGATAGATTTATAATTCTAGGAATGTTTGTAGACTTTTAGACAATAGGTCCCACATTCTATTGATTGGTCTATTGGACCACAAATGAACTAAATTATATGATACTAATGATGATTACTAAGATATGGAATACTAAAACTAAACTTTACTTATTGAGTTATATTATTATTGATGCATTGATGTTATTCCATTATTCCATGATGAATCTCATTTTTAATGGTTATCCGTCCATTTTATGCGATATTACCATAAAGATAGGTAGACGTATAGAAAAAAGCATTGGCTAAATTAATGTTTTTAAAGATTATTTTTAAGTGCACTGACAATCTGAATATGTAGGTACGTACTCTAATAACATATATGATAGCTTGTGTGGCACTTCTTGGAAGGCCATCGTTACAGATTTGAATTCTGGTTTTGACTCGATTTTTTTCCAAGTAGATATAAGATGTTTCGACGAACAAGTTATAGATAATGGTTTTAAGTTTATTCTCTATATATCAAGTACTCAGCGTAGAACAGTTTACTCCTAGAATTTGTCCTTTGCCATTTTATAAACTGAGTTTATAGTAATATGACGTCACTAAATGGCGTCGGCTTTCTATAAGACAGCTGTTTGTTTATAAATGACGTCAAAATGCGTTTTAGCGCCAACTTTATATGGAATTATTAAACTATGGATTTCACAATAACTACGCTGAATTTGTTTTTATTTCATAATTTTAGTTACAGAATTCTTAATATTATAAAACGATTTTTTTTAAATTGTCATGTACTTACCTAATTCTAATGTGTGTTGGTGGCCTTGCTATAACGTGCCACACAACTTACTTAATCTTACGATTGTATTTCTTTTCAGGGTAAGTCACCTTTTATCGCAAAACAGTCTTGAATTAATAGGTTGGTAAAAAGAATATATAATTACCAAGACATAAGTTAATATATATTATGTATGTATAACGTTATACGAAGTAAATAACAAAATTAGACACAGTGCCTTACCATATATTTAAATTTTAAGCATCGGAAGACTTAACTCATTTTCTTATTAATATTATTTAATTACAAACTAGTTTAATTATTTTATCCGTCCTAATTGAATAATTAAGTATACCTTACTGATTTAGTTTATAAATATTGTAGACAGCACATTTGTACTGAACTATTAAATAGAGTTATATTTTAATGTAAACCTGGTTTTTATTATTTTTTTCTATCAGATAATTTAGAGTAGGTACACCTACTAACTGATTTTGGTGGGGTATTGTATTAAACCCTAGGCCAAAAGGGCATTGAAGTTAAACAGGTCATAAAATATATTTAAGAATAGAAATGTTTGTACAAACATACATAAGTCTGAGTAAGGATAGTATAACAAAAATATCTTCTTCTATATCTATACTAATATTATAATTATAAAGAGGACAGATTTGATTGTTTGCATTGAATAGGCTCCGAAACTACTAAACCGATTTGAAAAATTCTTTCACTAATAGGAAGTTACATTATCCCCGAAGGTTGTATATAGGCTACTTTTTATCCCGGGAACGCGAGTGAAACCGCGCGGAACAGCTAGTATTTTATAGAAAAAAACCTTTTGTTACATCGTCTTCTTATTAATTTCCATAGGATCACCAGTATTTAAAAAAAATAGAATAGATCAAAATTATACTTAGAAACTATTCTAACTTCACCTTAATAACCTTTAACCTCAATTATGTACCTTAATATATGTTTGGTTATCAAAATCAAACTTAAACAAATAAGTATCTGAAAATATTTTCTTTTCTTTTTCTTCTATCTGTCTAGATTAAAGTAGTCCTTAGTATTTCTTATGAGCAATCAGTCTGACGTATTGTTTTTGTTTCCTTTTTAGGTAATGACAATTTATGCTCAATATCATTCACTCCGACAATAGCAAGATCAGGTTCGAAAGGAAAATAAAAGACGTTATCAACATTACTACTGTTGCATTGACTGTACCCCACACCCAGTATAACAGTAGTTTAAAAAAAACCGTTAAAAATGTATAGGTTTGAAATTGCACTAAACTTTGTTTGCTATTTAAACACCAAATAATTGAAGATTAAAGGGAACATACATTTATTCATCAGAATTTAATAGTTCCAACAAAAACAAACTTCATTATGGGGGTTTTAGTTAGTTTAAAGTTTTAAAGGAGATTTCCAAAAAATCCTGTAATATGTATTTTATTATTTATAACAAGGAGTCCCTATATCAATTAATTATCCAGATCTATATTATTATATCTATATTATTTTTGACCAGGGCATCAAAATTTGTAAGTAGGTTTACCCACCTGGTTTCTGCAAGCGATGGCAAGTTTGAAGCACGTGCTCTATGGTACATTGCGGTATGTTGCCATCTATAACTACTAATGGCGCCTGTTCCAGCACCTGCATATGTCTGTTCACCTGATAAAAAGATAATTTACCTATTGCAAATATACTCGGCGTCGGCGAGCTAGGAAAGATTTAAGCTCGAAATTTAAAAAATACTGTGTGGCCTAGATCCCAAACGGCCAAGCTACATATTTTAATGAAGGTGTGTGAGTTTGTGAAGTTAGAGCTCGTAGATTTAGGGCGTGTAGAGTTAGAAGCTTGGCTCTTTATGAGATCGGGGGGCTAAAACGGCCGCTCGAGCAATAATGCTAATGCAATTCATTTCTGGGATTTACAGTAGATTATGGTGTAATTTGTCTAAATTGTAAATTAATTAATGGTTTAAGTTTTCACCAAAAAAGATTTCATTCACCAAGCTCGTACTTAACGAGCAAATGATTAAACAGCCAATGTAAAGTATTGTAAAGGATCATACCAGATCAACAGTAATTTGTTCATGTAGCTCCATGTCGCCCAGACCTATAAGACATTCCCCCCGAGCGTCCAGCATTGCAGCGTAGCTTGGCGTGCGCCCTTTCTTCACTATGCACCCTATAATAAGACATACTTACATCATGGAGTTGTACACACGAACACAGATCAAGCTACACACAGCGGCACCTTATGCAGTTGTAATAGGCGCTATTTTGCAACAAAAATGTGTAGCTTGATCTGTGGCCGTGTACAAACTTTTTATTTAAAAAAAATATTTGATTGGCGTTTTCGACACAAATGTATCATATAGGTACCTATCATACCTGAGAGTGAGTGTTTATGGTTCTGTGTATTAAATACCGAGCCTATTGAGTAACTAGTTTTATATGGGAATTAATTTCAAAGTGTGTGGTGTGTGACGGCTTACCATCAAGTAAAAGTCCTGGTGCAATGTCAGTGAGGTATCTGCCATCAGCGTCGTCACCAATGGCAGTTAGAAGCCGCGTGCGACCCTCGCGCAGCCGCCAAAGTGCTTCTGCCATGTTGCGCGCCACTCCACCGCCACACTGCTCCGTTTTACAAACGTGCGTACTGCCATCCATCTAAATATATATAAAAGGAAAAGGTGACTGACTGACGCTTATGATAGTTCAAACCACTGGACGAATCGTGCTGAAAGGCATACAGGATAGCATTGTTATGATGTAGGTATCCGCTAAGAAAGCATTTTCGAAAATTCAACCTCTAAGGGGTTCAAATAGGGGATCGAGTGAAACCGCGAGATGGATAGTTAGCTAGTCTTAAATAATAGTTAATGCAATATCAGGACTTAGATGTTATCATCTTTATTTGTAGGTGTAGGTACCTACCTATGTTTATGAATCTCTGTTTATCCATAGGAACGTGTGTACAGTACCGGCGTTAGGGTAGGGCGCGGTAGGGCGATCGCCCAGAGCGCCAGATGTACAGGGGCGCCAAGCCCACCTTTATTTATAAATTCTCAAGTCTAGGGGGGGGGGAGTTATTACATCTCGCCCAGGGCGCTGGTAGTGCTAAAACCGGCACTGCGTGTGTAGGTAATAGGGAGCAGCTAAAGCAGGTCCTACACACTCCATACTCCTTCACCATTACAACAACCTATACGCTGTGACCACACACTCAGCGAGCGGTGAGGTTATTTTTCGATATTCGCGGTGAGTAGGTACTCTTATTCTATAAGAGGTGGGTGACAGGGCTGTAGCGACGATAAGTTCGCGGGAGGGTGTGAGTGCCCCTTTTTTACGTAATGTAACATTGCTAGAATAAAGTGAGTAAAAAAAAATATTTGTGATGAAAAAAGTCAAATTTATGCCCGTCTAGGTATAGCAGAATGTCCTACTCTTAATTTAAGCTTTTTAAAACATTATCCAAAAATTGGAATGATTCGATGGTATGTTTAAGCCCTTGTCAGAATAGCTGGATTCGTTGGAAGGAGGAGGACCAAGGCCCTGCGGTGGGTACGTAGAGTAAGTTGGTATTTATATAGGTTAGATAGTTTCGTAATATCTGCAGAGTAGCGAAAAATAACCAGCCAAAAGCAAAACGCCACTTCGTTTACGTTACTTAAATAAAATTCTTAAAGAAAATCTAATGGCTATAAAATTCTCGAAATAATTCTTAAGGATTTATATGTTCAGCTTTGAAATGTTATGTTGCATGTGAATTTTAATAATAGGGTTTCACGATAGGTTTGCGACAACGGTTGGCAAAGGGGGAACTGGCACATGCATTGGCACTCGGTCAGTTGTGTGCCAGTGGGAGCGAGCTGGAGCCTGAGGCATGGCTTGTGTTGTGTGCATGTCATTGACCGCGATGATGGTATCAGCTGCCAACACGCGACTGTCCGCAGTACGCTGCATTATGCGCTCCACTTCTACTTGTTTTTGCACATATAATAAAATAAGTAATTTATATTGCGCTAAAACCTTATCTAAGTGTTTATTTTACTAGACTACCTACCTTATTAGTGTGCGGTGCAGTATACAATTGTGTTACTATTTTATGGTAATAATATAACTAGCTTTCCGCCCCGCCGTTTCACCTGCGATCCCCTATTTTACCCCCTGAGGGGATGAATTTAAAAAATCCTTTTTTAAACGACGTGACGTGAATACTACCTCAATAAAAAATGACAGAGCTTCATACAAAATTTCATCCCCTATTTCACCTCTTTAGGGAATGAATTTCATAAAATCTTTTCTTAGTGGATTCCTACGTCAATAAAAGCTAGCGAGCGGTTTAGGCTGTGCGATGATATGACAGTCGGGACATTGCCTTTTATATTTGCCACGCCATATGCCCCGCGCCGCCATGTTTAGCTGTTGTCAAAGATGGCGAATGGTAAACAAACAACTGTTTTTGAGGGTTTTAAATATAGTTTAATAAAAAATTTTTTTGATTGATTTATTTGATTTCAAATGTGCATTTACCGAGACCCACCAATCAGGGACGATTCACGATTAGGAGTGATAATACGAACAGATTGTGTGTGAGCCCTGTTCGTAAGTGCAGGTCTGTTCACATTTTAACGGTTTGACGTGGATGTATGTCATATTGTGGGCGGTATGGTGCAGTTCACCTTCACAGTTAATGGCCAGTTTGCAATTTCGCGAGATATTTTGTGAACTGACGGCGCTCACAATGATACGGTAACATATACCTACATATATCATATCCAATAGTGTACATTAAGTCTATATTGATTTCAGGAAATGATAAAGTGTTCAAACTATAGGTATGCCCTGGAGTTTTACTCGCACTCCAGAGATTTCTTGTTTTTCTAAGTGAATATGCTCCGTCCACAACATGTTCATTTAAATCCATTCCAATCCATAAGCCGCGACGATGCGTGATTATTTACGTCCACCTCACATTCACATTGATAATATTAGTACCTACTAGGAGTTATATTTATCTGACATACCTACCTACTTATTAATTGTTTGATTTTATCTCATCTTATCCCACTAATATTATAAACTAATTAGGCACTAGACCCCTGTTTCACCCACGTTTCCAAGCAAGGATTCTCCCCATTTTCCCGGGATATAAAAATCCTAAGTATATGATATTCGAGGGTATGATCTATCTAAGTGCCAAGGATGCATCCAAATCCGTTCATCTGTTGATGCAATAAGGAGAGACATTAGTAAGAAGCAGGATGTATAATTATTAGTATATTTTAAAAATATGTTTGAATTGAACACATTTGAAAACAAATACTCTATAGGTAGGTACCTATTATTGTGCCATCCTATAGTGTCACTAGTAAGGACAACATTTTTAGAAGTAATATGGTAAACTAAAGGAAAAGTAAAATTCATCCTGTTTCTATCATGTTTTATTAGGATGGTAGTTAAGTACCTGGTCGACCGAGCTTTGCTCGTTTGTTTTTTAAACGAGGTTTTCTAAAAATTAAACCTTGCTAGATCGATTTATCTCCTCCGAAACCCTCTGCATACTAAATTTCATGAAAATCGTTGGAGCCGTTTCCGAGATTCAGATTATATATATATAGGTAAGTATATACCTATGTAAGAATTGCTCGTATTTCTAAATCAATTTAATTTTAATTAGTCGGTATTTTATTAACACACTTCATCTATAGAATAAATGTATAAACAATAATGAAAAGGTTCTATAACAAAAACGAATGCTTCATAATCAAGAAAAATAAAAACAACCTTAATACAGTTATTTAGAAAAAAAATACCGTTTTATTGCCACGCCTCTACAAATATACATATTATGCTTTGATTCAATAACGAGTTCGAACATAATTGAATCACGGCACAAAAGTGGAATGGAGTTTAATCATACTTACGGCAACGGTCTCGGAATAAATAGTCGATCATATTACCGGCAATATTGACATTTAAGTAATAAACAGTTGATTTTTTATAAATTATTTTGCAATGTGGGAGGGCGTTGGGCGCTGGGAAGGCGGCGGTATCGAGCGTGGGCGCGCCGCCCTAGCCGTGCTGAAGCCCTACAGTCCAGTCCGCCGAGAGGTACGGCGCGCACGCCCGCCCCGACGCCGCAAGTCGCCTCACTCGTCACAACGCTCACTAAACAGTGCACATGACAATATATATTTCATATACATATTTTTACCGCGACACTGCACGTGCTCACTGCGAACGATCGTCAATTGGTTTTAAAGTTTTCGAATAAACACCGCGCTTAACTTTCATTTTACATAATAATTGACACGTCAAAAGCGATTGAAATTGATAGTGTGACAATAAATAATATGATATGTGACAGCAAAACAGTGTTTTTCGATTAAATTGGGCGGCGGCGACGCCACGTCTACGTCATGCAGCGAGGTAATATAAAGTACTTGCCTAATTTATAAAGATTTTTGGTTTTATATCAACTTTACAATGGCATGCAATAGCCCGACTTATAAAACATTTTCTTGTATAAGACAATAAAAATAAACAAATTACGAACAGACAGCTTAATGTGTTAATATGAAAACAACATGTCCATTATTATAATATATCTATCCTACCGTGCCCAGTCAGGTAAAAATAGAGATTCATATCTTAAATAACTAATTCAGTAAATTACCCCGCGGTTAAAGACAGACAGACTTTTATAGATACCTACTCAAGATGCTATTTACACTCTCCACCTGTTTCATGATGTATTTAGGTATATTTTTTCTTACGAACGAGGGAATATGGAACACACATATCTCTAAAAGGAAGATTGTCTACTGCTAAAATATAAATTTAACATTGCCCCGGGGGCTTGCTTGGCTCCGAAGTCCGAACTATGATCAAAGTAGAGGGAACTTTAGGTTATTGAAGCGATAGCTGTAACAATATTCTGCATAAAAATCGGGAATAAAAACTTGAAAGTTAAACATAAACCTTTTTTAAACGAATAGGTAGGGAATTGTATGTACGTTCAATAGTTAGTAAAATGATTTATATGTCCATAGGGAAAATCGCGAGAGGTCCTTAGATACCTAATGCTGTTGCGGTATAAGTATGCATATTACAGTAAGCGTCAAGCATTATATCAGCATCGACATTTACTTCATATTAACACTTCTGAGGTTCAGCTCCTCAAGTGCAGCTGCCGAACATACTCTGGCATTTAGCGACAGATTATCAACTTCAGTAGTAGCTAGCCAGGCATGTGAATACCTACCTAAGCTTATGTTATGTCAACCTAATTTCCATGACATCCAGGCGTACTACTAAGTAGACGTATCGAAATCAAACACTATGCTATAATGCATTCTTCACTTTCATTTGATCTTTGAAAAAGCCCAAGCTTATTATATAAATTTTCTGGATTTAAGCGCAGTCTTCGCCGTGGCATCTGCGTATTTTTTTATTGTTGAAGAGAAAATCACGAATAATTTATTGAACTCTAGCTTTCCACCCGCGTCTTTTCTCGCGTAGACCACAAACTTTGTTAATTTATAAAAATCACATGTAAATTGATATAAAATGAGCATAAACTGAACTGCCTTCGTGTTCTAATAGCTATATAGAGCGTTGGTTTTTCATTCCGGAGGTCTCGTGGGATCGATTTCCACGGGGAGGTACAAATAGTCAAATAGAAGACCTATACCTTTGCTTAAAATTTTTTAATAGGTATAATTAGTAGTATTCGACACGACATCCGATACGACAGAAAATTAATACAGTCTAGATATGGATACTCCAATATAACCTTACGCTAACAAAGTCGTCAGTTAGAATTTAATTAAGCACTTCTTTAAGTAAACCTACCATAGTGGTGGTTTTGTTATATATCTGGTACCAAAATTACCAGGCTGTTATTAATACCTACTGACTCTGGAACAAGCAACGCGGCAACGTTGTAGAATTGACTATCTATCACCCTTAATGACTGAGTTTTATTGGTGATCATTGCAAATCAGACGTAATAGGATTGAAACACAGAGTTGCAGTAGCGCTAATAGCTCTATAACTTAAAAGAGATCCGAAAAGCACCATGCCTGGTGGAGAGGAATCAAAGGATGCATGAATAATATAAGAAAACATTTCTTTCATTACAAATAAAAAATGACAGAGCTTCATACAAACTTTCATTTGCTATTTCACCCCTTTAGGGGATCCTTTCATCAATATCCTCTCAACATTTCAAACTTCTATCTTTAGTAGTTTAGACTGGGCATTAAATTGATATGTCAGTCGGGACATTGCCTTTTAAATATCTATACTTACTTATATAAAAGCAAAAGTAAGTCTCTCTGTTTATATAATTATTCAGATCTAAAACATCGAATAAATTTTCAGAAAAGTTAATAAATGAGATGAAAGATGGTATAATCTGGGTCCAATATAGATAAGCACCCGCTGAGAAAGGATTTTTTTTTTACGTGCGTTATTTTTTATAGGGAGTTTATTTAAAAAAAAAATGGTTTGTCTATTTATATGTTTGCGATCTAAACAATTGTATATTGTTACAAAAACATCGATCTAATTCATAAAGACGTTATTATTAAGCCCTCATACTAAGACTTAATTACTTCAGCTTGAATACAGCTGCGACGTTTTTCTAATAATTAGCAGACTGCTATTTCGCCATCCCGTAATTACAAGTTTTCAGGAAATGTAATGAAGCTTCAATAAACGTTTTGATTGAACTATTTATTTAAAGAGGAGCAAGACCTTACTTGGAGGTTCTTCCTACTAAGTATTTTATTCCTTGAACTCAGAATAAATTAAATAGTAACCATTGATAGCACTGGCAGTTCCTTAGTTCATTTGGCACTGTAAGAAGTTCACACCACATTAAGTCTCGACGTAGACTTGGCCGCCAGCCATGGTGCTATGTAGAATCGGGAATCCTGGTGTTATTTTTGAATGCTGCTTTTCAAATGCAAGTCAATTGCTTATCAACTTGGCCTGTTTGCTTAGCAAAACCTAATACCTACTATTTGAATATGTACGTACTATAATTAATACCTTCGTTGATGTTGGAATACGCAATGTTAAATATTGACAAGAAAAAATTGATCTCAGTTTATAAATGTTTACATTTACTAAGAAATCAATTATATAAGCAATTGTAGATAAACGTCAACTAGATACATCATACAATGCGTCAATATTAGAACATAAATTGCGTCTACTAGAGCAATAAATAGCTCCCTAGTTGTATTAAAGGTTGGAAGTCAACCAAAATTTGATTTTATAGTAAACTAGCTCTTCCTCGCGGTTCACACGGTTCTACCCGGGATATAAAGTAGCCTATGCAATGATATAGAGAACCATATCATAGATTATTTATCTGCATGCCAAATTTCATAGCGATCGGTTCAGCGGTTTAGGCGTGAAAAGGTAAACAAACATAAATATAAAAAAAAACAAACAGTGTTACTTTCGCATTTATAATATAAAATAGCATGGATAATGTGGTATTCTTTATGAAGCCTCAGCAAAGTGCGGCATGATTGGTGGACCGACGGCCTGGATGTGGTCTGGCTGGCACCGTGCCACGCCTCGCGCTGCTGATGCTGCACTCACCACCGCTTCACTTCGTCTCCCAATGCATACATAGTATTTTTAAATAAGATAATTAAATCTAGTTCCTCTTATTCCAACTATGTATACACATCAAATATCATAATGGCGGTGTTGGTGTAAAGTGCAACAATGTCGAAGTGCTATATTTTTGTCCGGTAAGGTTGTTGCAGCCATCACAGGCTACCAACTTTAGCCCTTACAAAAAAAAGTGCTATGTTTGTTTCGTTTTCAAATGAATTTTGATGTTTGTATGAATTATACCTCTCAAAGAATTTTATGTTGGGCTGGAATACCATTGTAATTATTATAGATCGTTGCATAAACAGATTTTAGGAACGCGGTTGTTTTCGCGAGATGGAAGGCTCCAGACATTCAATGTAAATATTTAGAAAATCGAAGTTTAAAACATTTGGAAAAGAGATTTGCCTATTTATCTAAGAAAGTAGATGTTACGGATAAAATCCTCAAACATTTCTAGTTATCGAATAAGTAATAATAGTAAGAAAATATCCGGACAAGTCCGGAATCCGGAAGAGTCTGACTCGCGCATCGAGGGTTCCGTAATTTCCTATGTTACTCTATATAGACTTCTTATAGGTTTTCCTGTAATCGATAGGATAGATATCTATCTATATCTTCCTGTAACTAATATCTGTATTATTTCAAAATTTTTGGTCCAGTAGTTACGGAGAATTGTCAATTTTTGCCTAGTTTCTTAAATAACTTCAAGACTATTTATCTTGAGATTATAAAAAAATATATCACACAGTAGGTACCTATAGTATTTAAAACTTTTTAAAATTTTCTAATTTACCCTCAAACATGAGGGGAATTCATCATGTTTGAAATTCATTTAATTACGTTACACTCGGTCCGTGTTTGGGTCACCAACATACATAATGGGTACCAAATTTCAACTCAATCTAGTCCAGTATTTTCGGACAGACAGACAGATACACCGTTTTTTTTCTTTTGAGTTCCGGAACCCTAACAATATCACGATTCACAAGCGAGTACAAGACAAGTACATTAATGATGATGTCAGGGTTGACAGATTTCAGGGTTGATCCCATAGTAAAATTTGTTTGAGAACAAGAATCGCTGAAAATTTGCTACTCATTTAAAGTAAACCTGTAATTTTATCGGCTACTCATTTAAAGTAAAACTGTATTTTGAGTCATTCGGAACTGTTGCCATTTTCAGCACATTGTAAGTGTAAATTCGTATTCATAAAATTTAAGGGCTTTGTTATAGGTATTACATTACCGTGATTACCCTGAAGGAGGGAAGCGTCAGCTGAACAAAAGCCTTTAATGTAGTTGGTAGTTGGTACTAGTGATAACCGGCATTGACCTGATGAACACCAACATAGAAGTGGGTTAGGGGCACGCCGATGACACGCGTTCGTTGCGATGCCCTACACTTGCGCTCGCAAGAACCTTTCTGTCGTCGAGTTGTCTTATCAACTGCAGTAACTGTCTCTGGGTACATTGTATAGCCGTTATAGCTTTGAACTACTACCAAACATATGTATCTGTTGTTGTTATTTCAGGATTTGGGTGCGATATCCAAATTGTATTAGGTATACTGGAGATTCTGCAGAGATAATTCTGAGTGTTCTTAATGCTCTTCGTAATTGTGTTGGGTAATTTTAGTCTTATTTATACCTATCTGGTTACTATAAATACAAAAACGTTGATATTATTTTTATAGGGATTCATATTTTTACAATTTTTATTGGGTCATACCGTAATAATTAAATAATAAATATCAGTAGCCCTAGCTCGAACTATTTTAATGTTTCGAATCATTAATGTAAGCAATTTACATGTTGATTTAATTTTATGCATTGTTTCCGTTGTATCATACAGAGTTCAACCAAAGTTCAGTAGCGTGACGTCATTTATCTCGACTACTGCAGGGCGATTGGGTTTAGGTTTAAGACTTTCTTTATTTCTCATTAAGATTGTGTAACTTGATTCCGATTACGATGGCTCTCGTAATCATCTTATAATTTTGGTATAGTCTATCTTAGGTGAACTACAACTAAACTGTGATTGTAATTATTTCTCATAATAATTCATCATTTGAAATTAGTCATCAGAATCTAAAAAGTTAGACAATGCCAAAAATAAAAGATTATTATGAGAGCCATCGTTATCGGAATCCGATTACGAGACAGTTACACAATCGCCCTGCTGGTCTTCGTATAAACTGAAAATGTGCCAGTCAATCAATATTTTCGCTTATTGATTGGATCGAAAAGTTAATAACTATAAGTTTTGATAATTTCAAGTAAAGCACTTACAGGTACACAGCAGAAGGTACGAGTACCTATATAAATGAACAATAAAACATTATTTTAAATATGGAATTATGTAAGTAGTTATCGGTCGACGGTGGATTGATCGAAACGAGGTTACATTAATATGCAAATTTGAACCTTGCTTAGATATTACATAGTATCTACTGTGGTATCTACCTATCATAAAGTTATGATTCCTCAATTCCAACGTTCTTTGTTGCAAAATATATTATTATGTTTAACGAGAGAATAAGTATAAGACGAGAAATGTTATTTAAGTGAATTTGCCTATTTTTAAACAAAAAAACGATTTTTTTTTCAAATATACCTACTGAAAATTTTAAAATATCTACGAAATTATATCTACGGAACCTTCAGTCTCGCACTTGTCCGTTTTTTTTAAATAATACCTAGTTCCCGTCTCTTGTATCGTTTGTCCCCGTCTGTTTAGTACCGGGCGTAGTTATTTGCGTGGAGCAACCTCATTTCATACTATAGGTTTTTAGAGTGGCTCTTTGAAAATTGAATGGATGGACATACAAAAGACGATAAACGGAGAGTAACAAAGAGAAAGAGAGGTGTTTGTTGTCGCCAGACAAATACCTACAAATACCTATAGTTGGTGCTGAGGTAAAACCGTTTATATATTTTCGATATTAATATTCCATTATTTTATACAAACACTGATATCATTAGGTATTTTTTTTAGTTTAGAGTATAAAGCCTGTCCTTATAATACACGGGTCATTTGGTGTGGTTGGCGTGGGTTCGATTCCCATCCAGGACAAACAAATGTGTAGTAGGTGAACAAGTCTGTTTATCCTAAGATTAGTCAACTGTCCAGTAGATTAGTTAACTGTCGAATTACGCACTGGAAAATAGGCATATTGATAAAGACTCAATAGAGACATAAATTTTAACCATATAGGCCAAACGACCTACTTAAACCTTTAATAATATTACAATATGCTGCATATTGGAACCGAGACATAAAGCTTTATTTGTATAGGTACTAGTGGTGTATAATTTATAGGATTTTTCTCCTGATTAGGTTTAGTTCATAGTTCCTTTATTAGGTTCTAACTGAACAAATGTTTTTTGAGTTTGAGTTTATAGTTGATACTTTGTAGGTAGGTAGTATTTAAATTATTATATTTCCCATGAAATACATAATTTTAAATAAAAATTAAAGTAGATAGTACACACAAGTACCTCAAATAGGTATAACTGCAGAAATCAATGAAAATCTACGTTCAATAATAATATAAAAATAGTTGTGTCGCCCCGAGGGTCACCTGCATTCACTATGATAATGACAAAGATAATTTAAAGAACGGATCAATCGATAAGACTTGACTTCTATCGATAGATTTATAAACTATGAAGATATGATTATTAGTTTTGCTTTCAAAATAATTATAAAGAATACAATGATTGCTTCACTTGCTACAGACTAAAGTTGGTTGTCACTTGGCAGATTTTGCAAAGAATAACACGCTTTTGTTAAAATTATTTTAAATAGACTTGGATTTGACAACAATCTCACCAAAAGATAGTAAGCATAATAAGGGTCAAAATCAGAGAGGAGAGTATTATGCTTCTGACAACGATTAATAATTAAAATAAATAAAATAACATTACTCTCTTTGATTTATAAATCCTAGAAAGGAACTAACTGGCTTTTAAGTGCAAGTTGTTGGTAAAAGGTGACACTAGTAACTTCTACGAATTCGAATACGATTCGATATGTTATATCATATCACACGTCTTTTAGTGGTTTAATATATCTATACTAATAATAAAGCTGAAGAGTTTGTTTGTTTGAATGCGCTCATCTCCGGAGTTACAGGGCTGATTTGAAGCGACGATTAATACGAAGCTACATTATTCCCGAAGGTTATAAAGCTACTTTTTATCTCTGGAACGCGAGTGAAACCGCGGGGGACAGCTACTTTATACATATACCAGTAGGTATAGATTATTAATTTAATAAAAAGTAAAGTAATTTATTAAAATTACAATGTACGTATCTAAGCATACATGCTCTGTTATTCTTACCCAGGGGCGTAGCTACCGCCGTATCTGCCGTATCAATTATACGGGGCCCCGGGTCACAGAGGGCCCCGACGTGCGTCATAGAGGCAAAAGCATTAGAAAAACCAGTCATCATCAGCTATAAATGATTTAATAAATCAGTTTGCCGAAAAAAAGGCAAGGAGAGTGTATATTTAATTTGAATTGTTTGTAAAAAAAAAAACTTTAATTTTATGCAAACATTTTTTTTTTTTCTTAATAATCTTTACCATTCATAAGGGCCCCCAAACATTTTTTTATACGGGGCCCCGCAGGGCCACGCTACGCCACTGTTCTTACCCGACTGAGAAATAGAAGATAGAGAAGAAAATACCTACTAGGTACTTACTAAGTATATTAGTTTGTAGCTATGTAGTCACCTGAGTCGGTAGAGGTGCACCGATCCAATCTTATTATAAGTTGGAAAACTTTCTATCCCAAGTGTCGAGGAAACAAATGTGCGTCTCAGGTGGATTCCACTGATAATGCCGTGTGATTCAATCCGATAATAAATACCCGGCTTCACGTGTGGCCTTTATTTTGTAATCTTCCTCTAGGGACAATGAATACAGGTAGGTATTGTTTGGTGTTTCTACAGTAAGTAAATATAAGAAATACTTGTACGGCTTTTTACAGCAAAACATTATGATTTAGAATGTTACTATTAGAAATACATATCACTGATGATGATAATGATTTGGAATGTTGCTACTAATAGCATTACTGTCATGAAACTAGTGGACGTGTTTCAGACACTTTTTTGTGGTATTTCTTATAGTATTATGATCTTTTCAAAAAATCAAAAAAGTCATATCAATTTCAGAGTTGTACAAATATATACCTAAGTACTCATTAGTAACTTTACTATTAATAGATGAAATAGAAATTATAAAAAACGTTATGATATAAAAATGTACGTCAGTAATGGTTTTCAGGTGGGTAAGTAAAAGTTAAAACAATGCTGAAACTATTTCTGGCAGTCTTGACGCATTTAGATTCAATTGTGTGGGTTTATGTGTACGCTACCTATCCAGATGCAAAAGTCAGTTACTCGGGCAGGTTGCTTTATTTTTGTATCTGCTCTCGCAAATAATCATAAACATTTTATACTTTATCAAGTTCATACTTGGGAACATTTTATACTATATTGAAATGTTTTTCTCCTTTCCAATATATTATTGTAATTGAGAAAAGTTTTAATGTCTTCCAGACTATTAAATAAGAACTTTATTTTAAGCCCCTGGCATGACCTGTTATAATAATTATTAAACACATTTTCTACTAATCAAGAATAATAATAAAGAACTAAGTTTTAACCATCATCGCTGGAATTAAATATAGATATGTAATACCGTATCTTGTTTGACTTGAACTACCTGCAGCATTTGATCAAATGCTGCAGGTAAGTGAGTTGTTAAATTAGCTTAGCAGAGTTAATGACTTTTCTCACTTATCTCTGTGTCAAGGCTACGACGACTTCCGTTGGGCTGTGGGTAATAGGCAGTTAATCATATTTATATTTTTAATTTACTAAGCAAATTGTAAGTGGCACAGGTTAGTGGAACGAGCACACACTATAAAATGTCCCTCACAATGAAATGTGTTTCCGCACGCAACGGATCCGCTGTTTACTTTGTGTGAGACTCCAAATTCGCCGCGTCATGGGGCGTGTACCGTCACCCGATGCCACTACATTGTTCTGCAAGTCAATCTTAAACTCTTTGTAACCTTTACTCGAAACTAGTTTCCGCTCGTGGTTTGTACCACGTTCTCGTGGATCTTGTGTTTTCACAGGATAAAAAGTATCTTACATGTTATTCCATGACCTATCTACTATTATTCCGGGTTCGTCAGAATCCTTTGAGTCACCAACATCAACATTTTCACATTAAGATTCGATTGCATAAAGCGCGGTCATAGTAAGGTTATAGTTAGGTTACGGTTATAGTTAACTTTAACCTCCGAAAGAAAGCAAACTGGGTTGCTCGTGTCACTTTAACGAAAAACCCGTAACCATAACCGACCGAAGGAGATCGGTTATCGTCAAAGTGACTCTACGGTCAATGCATGGTAACAGTTAAGTTAACTTTGCACCAATATCGTTTAGCACTAAGTTATCTGTCAATAATTAACATATTTAAGGGTTAGTGCTATACTACGTTGGTGCAATTGGGGCTAATAGTATTCCAGCGCTATTCTCAATGTCATTGATTTCAAGAGCAGGTACCAATTGTTGTTTCCAAGATTTATACAAATTCTACCTTGTCTTAATATTTTAAATAGTTTGCGGCTACACACATACTCTGAAAATTAGTTTTAACCTATAAATAAATCAGTGTCCTTCTAAATTCGTTGTTCTGAGACACATTTGTGTTTATTTGAAGTTCCAAATTGGAAGACTGCCATCACAACTTTGCTATGAAAATATCATTAAAGTCGCGAATTGATGGCAATACCAAATCCTATGAATTTCTATGTGATAATATTTAAAAAAAATCAAATCATCGTAAAATTTAATTAATATGTATGATGACTACAGAATGTTTATTAAATTCAGTGGGTGTAATAGACCCAATGAAATACGGATATTATACTAATCATGTCATACCCTAAGTATGAAAATCTAGCTGTTTCCTGCGTTTTCAACTTAATTGTTGGGGTGAAAAGAGTAGCCTATAGGACTCAGGTAGGTATATTGCAGCTTCCTACTAGTGAAAGATCTTTCGGAGTCAGAGCCGTCCGTAAAACCTATAACTTATTTCTGCGCATTAACTAGTTGACAAACGTGAATAATTTATTGATGAAATATTCTAATGAACATTAGATGAAAACATGCTTCGTGGCCGACAAAATGAGTCTGATATGGTAGGCGGCCAGATTCCGTAAATGAATATTTTCTGGTCTAGGTCCATTCGCAACTAAAGGTTGCAAATCAAACTAATAGGTGTATATCTTTGACAAATGAATAAGGTACTTGTTTGTTATGGAATACGAAGAAATACGGTGTGACGTGGGCGATGAAGCTTATAAAGGCAATAAATAATACATTTATAACTGTCGAGTTGTTTACGTCGCATCGACGTCGCACATATACCTACAATGCGCCAATTTGGACTGCAATAAACTGAATGCAAATTAGTGCAATTGTGCACCACAATATGTATATGAGTACCTACGTCCATACTTATTTTTTTAGAGTTAAGTGACTACTTATTTACTTGAAGGGTACCTAATGAACACTGGTGGCGATTCTGTTGTTTACAAATTAAACTATTATTTATTAGTCACGTCACCTCTCTTTCATAATATGTCTTATTGAAGTAAGTGAGAAGTAGCAACATTTTTAGTGCTGACAGATTAGTTCATGTCATCGTAATGTACCTACGGCTACGGGAAATGGTCGTGACCAAATATAGATCGCACTTAAATTCACCTTGAAATAAGTAATCGGACTAAGCTGACAGGACTAAAATATCGTTCATCCCTTTCTTTGTTTGTGAAATTAAATTTGTTTGATTTGTAACCAACAGAATCGTGGCCACTATACCTACACATAAAACATAATTTTATAATTATGATAAAGTCCTAATAACCAAAACATAGATTATAAGTTATAATAATAAAAAAAAAAAAAACATTTTTATAAGATATTTTTTTACATAATGCATACTTGCATAGGCAAGGGCATTAACACAACACGTTCTCACTATTATAGTTATTGATAAAGAGGCCTAACTAAGGTGGATAGCACAGGAAGTCAACAAATTGCATTACCAACATACATTGCTCTATGGAAAATTTTAATACCTATATGTGCTATATTTACCTACTTGGTAACTGTAAGCTAGTATTAAATTAGTGGTTGTCATTTATATTTTACGTTAAATTCTAATTGGTGGGTAGTTGTGGACCGTCACACGAAACAGTGTTTATTTTCGACACCGGAAACTCTACCATGTTGCGTGAACTGAGTAGCGGAAGAGGCGAACTGTTACTTCCTTTCGCACCACATATTTAGTTATAATAGAATATACTTTGAGAAAATGACCCTGTATTGAATGAGCCTATATAGTTTTTAAGGGATAAGTAAAAATAAATTGACAAAAAGCACGACCAAATAAATAAACCAAATCCATTAAAATAAAATTAAAATATGTCATTTAGGGTCGGTTGCAAAAAGCGCGGTCATAGTAAGGTTATAGTTAGGTTACGGTTATAGTTAACTTTAACCGCCGAAAGAAAGCAAACTGGGTTGCTCGTGTCACTTTAACGTGGTAGGTATTTACATAATAATATGTTTATAATATCGGTAGGTACCTACTCTAACATAACATACGAGATAAATTATGTACTAATTAAAGAAGGTACGAAGGTAGAGAGTAGAATAGTAAAAGGTTGCCAAAGACAAAATTTTATATCCATGGCATTCTAGTAAAATTTACGGTAATAACTTGGTAGCGTCGTAAAATGTTAAATTTGTGGGTGGTATGACCGAAAAGGTGTACCTATTGCGTGTTACTCCGAGGTCTCGCCGGAAGACCCGTGACCTGCCGCTGCCGGCCCGTTACAAACGACACCCTTCCTATGTAAAATTATCACGATTAGATACTTCAACGCGTATATAGGCTGCCCAGGAACACTTTTTGTAATCTTAGTGTCAAATATATAAGATGTAAATTTTTCACCTCTCTATCTGATACTAGTGTGAAGTCAGCTAGTGTTAAATAAAGTCATCGGTAGATACATTCTGTACCATTTTCCCTAAATACATCGAAGGTGGGAGAACAATTCCTACATATTTTTCACTACTATTTATACAGCGCACGCGAAAATGTCTCGCAGGTAGTTTTGCTGACGATAATTCATCATAAATAAAATTATATTCTCTTAATAAACTTTCCTCATGATAAACGTTTTTTTCGATTAATCAGCAATTTGTTTGAGAAGCATAACAAATAAAAATAGCATGTTCTTTGAACGTATGCTCAGAGCTCATTTCTCGCGGGAGACGGAGAGGGAGAGCATCCCCCTCTGAAATTATTCATTATGTTGAGCGAGCCCTCGTCTGGCGCTTTGTGCGCGGGTACACGATCTCTGTGGTTGGTTAATAATATTACCTTTAGCTCCGCTGTTATTGCAATTATAATTATTTTATTATGTGCATTAGTTGATTCATAATATTATTGTTATTTTTGAACCGAAGAAGTACAGACAAGGAAGACTATGACATAGGAATGACATGTTCATTTCTAAAATAGATACAATCTTAAAAGTTTTCAGGTCACGTTTTTGTAAAATTGACCATTCATTCAGTATTCGCTTGAAAAAGTAATCAGAGATGTCAAATAAACTGTGAAATATATTTAAGAAAGTATTTTTATTTTATTTTCTATTTCAGACAGCATCTGCCCTCATCGGACGAGCAGCCTGCTACAATGGAGCTCATCAGTTTGCATCAGTTCCGACGCAACCCATTGAAAGGTATCTCGCCGTAATATCGAATCTGTGCACATTATCTTGTATTATGCCATGCACAACGTAGCATACTAGAATATTTTTTTTATTTGGGAATTCGTTTTGCAAATACGTCTTAATGGATCGCAAAAATACTCTCAATGAATGGGTATATATAAAAATGTAGCCTACCCCTTTTCCATTTCATAATAGAGTTCAAAGGTATGATTTATAAAATGGCTATTAAGATTTTATAGCAGCCTTGGACATAGAGTAATTTTGATCGTTTATTAATATTGTAATACATATTTTATTACTTTCTAGGCTAGCCATGTTTTATGAAGGGCTCATCCCCTTAACTACTGCAACTTACGCAGCGCAAGAGAAAATGTCTCTCTGACGCAGGTAGTATTGCAGGTCCTTATGGGTAAATAAACAACACAACACAACGTAACGAATTAGCATTAGTCGCCAGTTGATGCGTGCCGGCGTCGTCATTGACGTCAAGATCGATAAATTGAGAAACGACTGTCGCTAAGGCTCTAACGATGCCTGTAATTAGTTTCTCTCGAGAGGCTTTTTCTCCAAATATTTTCGAGT
Source organism: Tethea ocularis (assembly GCA_963555595.1). NCBI lineage: Eukaryota > Metazoa > Arthropoda > Insecta > Lepidoptera > Drepanidae > Tethea > Tethea ocularis. Next base: position 6,766,920 of record OY741960.1, on the reverse strand, counting down.
GGCATTTTAATGTACCTAATGGAAAATTTATATTTATTGATGGATTCGAATTGTTTATTTTGATGCCCATTGTAATGAAAAAAAGGAGCGACCACGTTATAACAACTAAGTGTAAATCTTTTGATTCAATAAATTACTTTCGGCCCTAGTCGATTCTTTTTCATGAAATGCTCTCTTCAGGTAAATAATCAAAGTACATGTGTCCGTTTAGGACATTTCTGCCAATGGCGGTGTTATTACTATACTTCTCTTTTTATTCCTTGTTTCCAGTATGGCAGCAAATACTTTTTATTACGCAACACTACGTCTCTCTGCAGGGGTAGTTTAGGCGTTTTGGCGGAAACTTGCGAAGTGACGTTGCGTTTTCGTATAATTTCCATAAATCGTGATATTGATATCAAAATATTTTTAGGTTTATTGAATATTAGCGATTCTGATAAATAGAGATCATTCCAAGTGTACCAGTGAAGTACAAAAATTTGTTGGTAAACTTAAAAAAGCCTATTTGCACCTACTTAAAAATTATGAAAATATACTTATACTTTTCTTATATATATTTCTTACAGGTGAATTTTTAAAGAGTTTTTATATATTTAAGTTAAAAAATTCAACCCGTATATTATCTCACATCGTTCTCGTATAGCAGTGTACGTATTGCTTCTTTCTGGGGTAGGTGTATGACATGACATAGACAGAGGATCAGTAGGTATTACCGTCCGACGATCCGGTGGTGTTACGTCGTATCAGTTACCTATTATGGCGGACTGAGTTATCTGGGGGCACGGTTGTACCCCCGGCCCCGCCAAGACGAGCCTTCGAAGTGCAAGGCACTACCTCCTATCTTTTCTCGAAGCGCTTCGTTGTTTATTTGAACCCTCATAAATTGGGTTTGGATTATACCAGATAAACAAAATTCTCGGGATATGATAGGGGACTTATTCTACATGTAAAGCTTCAAATGCGCTATGCATTATTTCTTATACATTAAATTTTATTGATATCTAAAAAACCCCGATTTCGTCACTGACTGACTGACTCACTCACTCACTCACTGATGATCATTAAAATTCTAGGGTACTTCCTGAAGTCCTAGAAAGCTGAAATTTGGTATGTAAGCTATAACACTAGCTTACATACCAAATTTCAGCTTACACAAACAACAAAAAAAATTAAAACATTTAACTTTTACCCCGCAACCCCTTAAACTAGGGAACGGAAGTTTGTATGAGACTTCCGCAAATTTTGATGCTTTATAAATAATAAAATACGTATTTTTTTTAAATCACCCATTAAATTATTTTGAGATTTAGAGTTTTCCATACAAAATGCCATCCAAATATCCTACTCTTACGGTGGAATTTCCAAAATGTTTCTTTCATACAAACCTTTGTCCAAAATATAATTAGACAATTATGCAGTCGTTCTAAAATGATGCGCTTAAATAAGTACATTTTGGGTATATTTATTTATTCATTGATATTACATTTCAACCTGTTTGATATTTCGTTTTGTGTTACATATTATGAAATGATAATTGTATAGTTAGAACAAATTCTGCCTTATATATATATTATCGAGGTTAAAAAACCTTGAGAAAGATTAGATATGCGTAATAAAGTTTGAGGATTGTATATAATTTTGAAAAATAAGAATGCAAGACATCGTTTAGCCGAAACTTGGTTTGGCAGGCGCAGGTTACGATGTCGATAAGGCACGAACTCTTTCTATCGGGATGATTGCTTTTTATCCATGAACCTCGACCTCGTTCGAGCGCACTTACCTACATTACACAGCGTCTTCCGCTAAGCTCTTATGATGACTAAATATCTGCCGTCAAAGTACGTAGGATAGGTACTCTAAAAGTAAGTACATATTTACTACCAGTAATATTTTATTTCATAAATATCATTCTATTTTTATTATATTTGTTTTAAGGAGACACGACACGGTAAGACGTTATAAATTTAATATCAGTCAGTTAGGTATACATAATAGCATAGACAGGTACACGTTATTACATATATATAATGTGTTTACCAGGTGCAAGCTTATGAGCAAAGTTATCGTCGTTATCGAGATGTTAGTCGTCGGTACAAACATGATTATATGAAGATATCGATGACATGATTATATGAACATATAGAAATGAATACCTTACCTATGTAGCCTAAGTGAATGTTAAGATGGATGTGTGGAGTAACAAAAATGCTCTAAATTAGGAATGAGTATATAAGAGGAAGTTTGAAAGAAGCATCAGTTTATGATACGTTGAGAGGGAACCGTTTATCCTGGTTCGGACATGACATGACATTGAGGAGGAATGAAACCCATGTGACTAAAAGAGTGATGAATATGAATGTTGATGAAGGGGAGGCACAGGAAGGGGAAGACCGAAAAAGAGATGGATGGGTTATGTGCAAGATGATATGAGTAAGAAAGGAGTGAATGCTGAACATAGGGCTATGAACGAAATGAGTACATATTGCGCCGACCCCAAATGATTGAAACAGGGCTGGGAAATGATGTATGAAAACTTTTAATTATTTTCATAAATTTCATATTTCTTCAACTCCCTCTGTATAATGTCTATACCCAGTCTATTTTTTTGTCAGAAAACAACATTAAATGAAATTAAAAATAATATTGCATGTATGTAACTTGAATATGAATCTAAAACTTTATAACCGTTGGAATATGACGAATAAATTATTTATATCTACCATATTATTCATACTATGTCCCTATTCCCTCGCGACTACTATTTATAGAAGCTGCATTCTCCTTGGAAAACGTGAGGTTGAATAAAATTATTGCCACGTATAATTAAAGTGAAATGGGTTGAATAATATACGAAATGCCGAGCTATTTCGTATATTATATATACACCTGATATAAATACATAAGTGTATTTATACCAATAACTATTGAAACAAAAGAACGAGTAATTAGTAACGTTACAATAAAAGCGAATTGAAGAACTATAATTAGTGGCAGACAACTAGTTTATGCACCTTTGTCATTGGGATACCTACGTGTAGGCTGTTTGTGGTTAACTGGCAACTACAATTAACGGAATTAAGGTTCGGTCTCGCTCGACCATTATTATCCATTGTGAATTAAATCACCACAGGTTTCTTTTTATATCGATGGTTTTATCTGTTAGATATTATTTTCAACGTTTTTATTTAAAAAATTTAACGTTATCCGGTGATTTATTTTACATAGAAATTGGGAATATATATACATATTTATTACAAAGAGGTAAGAGATTTCTATCGTCCTGATAGAAATTACATCTGGGATTAGGTACTATAAGTTATCGAAGAAAATATTTATTATTTTACATTTAATTTCTGGCATCCTGCATAAAATATTAATAATACATTAATACCTTTGCAAAGCTATATCGTTCAAGCTTGTACATTATAAATGAAATCCATGGTCTATCACTCGCGGGAGAGGTCATTCTAATACAAATAGTATAGTATCGTTTCTAAGCGTTATTATGACTGTTGCTCGTAGCGTAGCGGTCGTAGGCTCGTAGCACGCTACGAATGTACTACGTGTTTTCTGAATTCAAACTATATAATATAAATTTACATAAACAACGAGAATTTTGTTTTAGATACTTTTAAAAAGCAATGTTTTTATAATTTTGTAGATTAAATATTTTCACAACAATAAAGAATTCTGTGATATTAATCTTTATTGAAATAATTTAATTGCAGGAATTTCTAGCTCTGGGTTTCATACTTATTTGTAATTATATTTTCTTTTATAAACGGAAATTTGACATGACTATAACGTAAGTTTGATAACGTGTTTTCTGACATGCTGAAGTAAACAAATTTGAATATAATTTTACCTATTAGGAATTTTTATATTTTGTAAAATGACCTACTTTGAAATTCGGCTCGTGTATCACAAACTTTTATTATGTTCCCGAGACGGGCGTGACCGCTCTTTTGTTATGCTTGAAATTGTACGATTGATTTTCTCTTAACACGAATATTCTGTTAAATCCAACTCCAGCCTTATATAACATTTACTTCACCCAAAACGTATTCAAAGCCACACGACGGATCCTCGTGCCAACAATGATCGTGATGTCTCTCATATCGATTACAGCTTTGTTCACACTTTCGCATTTAGAATGAGGTGTAGGTAAGATAAAAGTTCCCAATTTTATGAGTATTTTATGTAGAGTGGAGTGTCTTGAATCGCGTGTCAAATGGTTGCTTAGCTCGGTTTGTTGGGTGGTGGCGTGTGGCGTGTGGCGTGTGGCGCAGCAGTGTCTTGTGGCGCGGAGGCATGATAGCGCGCGGTGCACAATGCATGCAGTGCGCTTGCTGCTATTCTATTCCACTAATTCATAGCTTAGGTATACGTCACTGCCTTCATTATCAGGTTTCCGGTAGCGTGTGCGGCGAGACCATTCTACATCAACGTAGCAACGTTTATGCATACTGCGCTAAGGTAAACGAACCTTTTTAACATTTGAAGAAACTTTCTTGCGGTAAAATTATTATTATGCTAAGTATCTCTCTGTTTTAAGTATAGAACTTGCTTAATGTTTATATTGTTTCCTGTAGGGGCTGTAGGCGAAGCTGCGGGCGGAAGCTAGTATTTCATATAGGTACACAGTGAATTCTTGTTTAGAGATTACAATTAATTGCTAGGTAGGTACATGTTGTGGAGTAGGGGATGTAATTAAGTAATCTTGTTTGTAATTAGTGCAGCCATAATCACACAATATACTTATTTACGACAATCTATTATATTAAAAGTTGAATGATCCTTATCACGAGTTAACAGGCGAGAAATTAATTAGGAGCGATACGCACGTTTACCACGATAATTAGTAAAGGCCTTGTGTAAACATCAATATCGTAACATGCAAAGTGTGACGTCCTCGCTTTATCTCTCTATATTACATCGATACGCGTTCCTAAGTATGTACATACTTATATGTCTCAATTATCTGTTTGGGACGCAACACTTGTACGCAAAATGTATTTGAAAATTCTATAAGTATTTAACGTACACGGATCGTGAACGAAAACGCGCGAGATACTATGCAATGAAAATATATGTATGCTTGTTTAAACAATGTTTGATCAGTTAGTTAATTTAATCTAATGTTGACTTTGATATGTTAAAAATATAGAATACCAACATTTCAACGATTCTTTATTTTAATGTCTTTTAAAGCATTTGTTTCTTGTTTGGGTTTATCTCCGTATTGTAATTTATAAAAAAAAAATAGAGATATAACCTGTTGTGAGGTATTCAAAATGTAGTGTAGTGATTAGTGATAGCTTGCCGTAGGACGGCAAGCAAAATAAGCTTGTCAATTTTCATTGCCGTTACAAGGCAAGTAGAATCAACAGTAGAAGCATAACAGTCAAATAATTTTCATACAAAAACTACCAAACTATTCTCGCCAAAATATTTCATATCCTTTATCCCTTTCAAAGAAATCGGCTGAATAATAAATTAAATATATTTTTATTTTGATTTTATTTTATGTTCACAAAGCAGAGTACATAATAATTCCAAAGAATGTGTACATAACAAACTATTTCAATAAGGCAACAATGCACGTTCTATAAGCTAAATTTAATTTGCTGCATGGCAAGTGGTTCTCAAACAGCAGTTCAGGAAACTTCATATCATTGTCCGTAGCAACTTCTCGCGCAGATCCGAGGGTATATAGGTAGGTACACTTGTTATTTAGACAAATACAAGTTGAGCTACAGATTGCAAGTAAAGTTCAAACATATTTTTAATATGATATTTGTGTTTTCTCAAGTTCAGTGGGTTGCGTCATAATAATTAATCGGATTATTTATTATCGAGGTCAAAAAGCGATTTAATATTTCAGACTTCTAAAATATAAAATACTTGGTCAGCAAACTAAAGTACCTAAGTCATTTTGCATAATGAGTGCTGTTAGTAATGTCGAGAGGCGGGATCTCATTTCCATTACATACCTATACTTATATCGAGCATCTATCTAAATAACCATTATATAAACCATCAAAGATATATCCCTATCTCTTTCTAGCAAAGCAGAGTTTATATGGCCGTAATGATTTCACATACCACGTCGGTCACATCTCTCTGTCTATTCGCTGTCTAATTAGTACTTATAAAATACTTATATCTTCCGTATTTCGTGCTCAATTTTAACTTCACTTTTTTACTTTTTTACGGGATTTACATATTTTGTTAATAAATGCGATTCATGCATATACTCTAAACCTTCTACTTTCAGGCGTATAGCTGAGTATCAACTGTGGTACCGAAAATAGTTGTGTTTGTCTGAATATGTCTGTTTTTCTATGTTAACTACTCTCTAAGCGTGGGAATTTATCATAGACTACACACATTGACATATTTTACTCACACATTTGCGTCATCATTTTAACAGAGAAATTGGTGGATAGCCACTGTCCGCGTACTACATGTTATTTAGATAACCACGGTAACCAGTAGGTACCAGATCTTACATATAATAGTTTTATATTAATTAGCATACACACTTAATTTTGGTTATAGTAGGAGAGCTAACTGAACTATCCTACTAACTCGTTTCCCGCAAAGCTAGTAACAATTTATATGATGTTTTATTTATTATCAGTCAATGAAGAATGTACCGTTCTAGGCATCTCGCGGTAGCGTATCATCCCTTATATTTTTGAAAGTGTAAAAAACATTTTCAACTCTCTCGCACGAAAAAAGCACTTTTGACGTACTAAAAATAAAAAGCTATTTTGCTGCGTGAGGAAAATAGATTTTTTGCAGAGTGAGGAAAAGTGATTCCAACGAACACCGCCTTTTGGAGCACCAGCACCATCTAGTCTAAAATAAATGGACGATGGTTTGATCAGAAAAATCATTTTTAGCATAGCGATTTAACACATAGGCACAACATCTTGTGTGTTATTTGTTGAAATTGAAGTTTATGAATTTTACTATTGCCTTTTTAAGGACACGAAATAATATTTAAAATAAATAACTTAATATTTTTATATAAAATTGTATAACATATTTCTTATAAAAACATCATGTTCAGTTTTGATACAAATGTCAAGCAGTGAAGTTTCCAAACGCAACATCTAAAAAAAAAACATAAAATCGGAATGGTGGGTATCAATTTTTTTCAGCATTAGGTTGTTTGAACTATTTCTGTGATATATTAAAAAAATTAGTGCTGGATCGCAATGAAGATAGTTGACTAACTCCAAAAGCGTTAAGAGAAGAAGTTTCAAATATTGACTTAATTTTGTTTTCTCGCTGGTAGAATAGAAAAAAAGTGTTTCGCACGAGATATTTTGTTTTCTCGTGGCTTTAAATCACTCACTGTGCTCAGTAGTCTACATTAGAATCACTTGCTATGCCCGTGAATCAATTTTTGACTACTTCTTACAAAAATAACGCAAGCAAAGTTATTTTTCGCTACGAGTGCGGATTTCAAATCATGAACTAACGAAGTATGTAGTTTAGAATTAAATCACGAGCTTAGCAAGTGATTCTAATTTTAGCTACTAACCACACTGAGTGATTTAAAGGCACGAGATATAAAAAAAATCTCTCGTGTCAAACATGCAACTTTTCACCTCGACCAGCGAGAAAACAATTAAGACAAAGAAACATTTAACAAAGAATAGAGACGATTTCAAAACACTACAAATCATAAAATAAACATGTTCGCTTTTTAAAAGATCCATTTGTGGTAAATAGTTAATGTGATATGGAAAGATGATATTTTTTTTTACAACACTATTTTTATGTTTATTAAACTTTACAATCCAATCTTTGAAATGATTCCCATTGTCTGAACTAGTCGGTGGCCAATCGTATAATTCACCAAATCATTATATTCCTAACCTATATCATGATTTGACGAATTATACGGGCTGAATATTTCTATACAAACGAAAGATATAAATAAATTAGTTCATCGTTATAATACACTGCAATGTGAGTCTAACTGAGTATCAACTAAATTACTCGAGTGAGTATAATATAGCTATTTTGAACTGTTAGTACTATTCTGATAGCGAGTAAAGGCTTTTGCTAGAGATATTCGATAAACTTGTAAATCTTGTCATCGTAATAGTAGTGCTCAGGCACCTGAAATTTTGTAGGATTACTGATAATGATGTACACTATCCTTAGAATTTGGGCTAAAATAACATTTCAAAATCAGCCTGTATACATAATAATAAGCCTGTAGAAAATTCGTCTGTAATTGCAAACTTTTTGAGAAAAAAAAGGAAGGAACTAATTGAGCGACATTGAAGACGAATTAATATTTTTAGTGTTGTTGTTTATCTGTATGTTTGTATGCATTAGTTTGAGTTTAAAATATTTATGACTTTCAATAATTTTGAAACATCACAGTTATGTAGGTAGTAACAATATTGACAGTTGTCAGTCATAATGTCTTATTGAGCAGTCGCGACCCAACTTATGCAAAAAAACAAAATTCATCGTCGAGCTTCAAACTGGCGTGCTCTAACCTTTGATTCTAAAAAGGTACTGAAAATGTTTGATACACGCATTCGAAATAATTCAAATCAATTTCAAATAAATACGGTGACGTTCCGCCATACAAATTACTATGAAAAATGGCGGACGAATTTCATGAATATTTAAACGTAGATTATTGTTATGGTGTTAGTTTGTAAAAAAAACTGAACGGTGAAGGTGGGTTTCATACTTTAAAGTTTTATTTTATACAAAAAGATTTATAATAAATTCATTCGAAATAATGTAAATTTGGAAAACCGCAAAGGTCAATTTTAGGTTTAGAGATAATTTATTATGTTTTTTTTCTGTAAATGAAAAAATATTTCATAAATATGACTCGGTGAAGTTGTTGATATACCTGTTTAGATTTTAAAATGTCTTTGAGATGTTATTAAATGTGGGTTTTTTGCCGTTATTTTGGGAAACCGTAACACATGTTTTAGCGTTTTTCAGGGAATGGCGTCTTAATAATAGTTATAATACGTAGTAGGTAAATAAGTATGAGTCTGTCTGTTAAAGGTGCAAGCTCTACTTAGCTTGTAATAAGATGGCCGTGTGTATATGATATTTTGTGCCAGTCCATAATTATTAAGATAAGAATATATATAACCTATGATTAATTTTATACATTAGACTTCTTTCGATTTCTAAGAGAAAGTTAAATAAGGAATCATTTAAATAGTTTATTTATCAACTGTGTTCGTTAGTGGACCCAAACGTACCGTGCCACCAAAGGTCTTAATGTGGCCCATTTTGCTCACAAGTCGTGTAAATTAAACGCCACCCGAAACTTGGTTACTTACATACAACCCTTTTGTAACTTAATATCGAGCAAATACAAAGCGTAGCTTATTCCCGTCCCTCGTCAGTGAGAAAATTAAAAAAATTATTGATATGACTAAGAAGACGACGGAATGAGGAGTTCTACTGAATAAGGAAATTGGAAAGACTAAGAGAGCTTCTTGGCGTATTTATATCAGGTAAAAGCTCAGAATACTACAGGAAATCCAATAACATGGATAGGTGTAGGTAAAATGGGTGGTAAACTCCTTCAAACCATACAAATCAAGTGTAAAAATTGTATTTTTGTATATTTTTTTTGAACCTCAGATTTAAGTTTTTAGAATCCTGGAACTCAAAAAAAAAACGGAACCCTTATAGGGTCACTCGTGTGCCTCTATCTGTCTATCCAAAAATACTGGACAATTTTTAACTACTGACTATTTATTTTAATTTGGTATACAAAATGTAAGTCGATGACCCGAACACGGACGTGTAACGTAAAAATTGAATTTCAAACATGGGCCCATTTTGGTGGGTAAATTAGAAAATTAAAAAAAAAAGTTTTGCAAAATATATTGTGTGACATATCAAATGACTTATGGGGCTTATTGAGATCTCAATTTTTATTTTTTATAATCTTAAGTTAAATAGTTTTGAAGTTATTATATTTTATTTAATTTAAGCTAGGCGAAAATTGACCATTCCCCCCCTTATCTCCGAAACTATAGGATCAAACATTTAGAAAAAATACAGAAAATAGATTATAGATTACAGGAAAACCTTTAAGAAGTCTATGGCATTTAGAGTAACATAGCAAATTAAGGAAACCTCAATACACGAGTCAGACTCGCGCTTGTCCGATTTTGTTTAATAGGTACCATAAAAAGTCTTGTACCAACGCTGGGGCCGCTGGTATATTAAATCTTATATGAATCTGTGTATTTTATATATTGTAAGCATTCCGGATTATAACTGAAATTCAGAGTTCAAATAGTCTTAGTACCGCTGGAGTTGGATCCCAGACTATAATAACAAGGTACTGCAGAACTTCAAATCTCACTTACACAAACGGGCAGTACCAATATAGCATCAAGACTGGGGAGTCAATATGACAAGGTATCTGTTAGAGATTCACAAATAATCATTTTAAATCAAGCAAGCAGGTACTACAAAGTGCCCTTACGAAGATATCGTGATATCCTTTACCAAAAGCTCAAGCTCACTGTAGAAAATTCGATCAACGACCTTCATCTCTGTTTTCGATATCACTAAAGCTGAGCTATTCTTGCCTTAGGGAGTAGCATGAATGATAGCGATATTGTTACTCATACTTTATTGACGCAAAGAACGAGTAACAATGGCTATCATACGGCCAGGTGGAGTCGGATTACTAATTTAACGAGAGCTCACAAACTGGCCGGCGCGGCGTCGTCGTCGTAGCGACGCATCGCTATTTGAGCGAGAGAACCTCGGTAATTGGATAAAGCTATTTTTAGCTTACTACGGCTAACTGGAAGCATTTCATCGTTTGTCGTCAGATGTCCTAAGCTCTGATTGTGGATTTATATAAGAGATATTTCCTATGCCTATGTTGGTAGGCTATGGATTCAAATCGTAACACAATCATGATATGATTGCAAATAAACACAAACATGTTCATAAATGTAGTTTGTCGCAGTTATTATACTTTTTAATTTAATTTTAATATTTTGTATTATTCATGATGTTTTGTACTATTATTTACGTACTATCGTCAATAAAGAGAAGGGTAATTAAAGGTTTAGATTTTAAATTGATTATTTTGGTGACTGGTATTATAAAAGTGAAGAAATGAATCATTTTATAAAGGATTTTAATTATCATAAAATGTCTTTGACGACACCTTGTGTAAAAGAATTCTATAGAACTGGGGTTCACCTTCAACTAGCAGATCAATGACCTGAAATGGTCATGAAACTACCTATATAAGTAGGTACCTATTTACAAGGGTTTTTTTAAATCATAATAACATAGATTTCGCACAACCCTAAAAGTCACTGGAAACCCTGAAAATTACTCGAAAATATTATGAATTCGGTTTATTAGGTGTTGACTATAAGTATTTATGTCTGTGGGTACAAAGTACACAGTACATTTTACACTCACTATTTCTCTTTACGAGAATACAAATAGCGACCTTTTACAAAAATGCTTGAATTAAGACACACTACCAGTTCGTTATAAAGTCGTAAACCTGTAGCTGTAGCAGTTATCTACTACACTGGAATGAACTACGGAGCTCTGACTGACTTCATTAAATATTTTTTCTATGTTAGCGATCTTCACTGGAATATATCATGTCTATAGGGGAAAGTGGGTTTGCCCCATCCCCTACTCCTACCCCCTGAGAGTCGGGTAGTCATCGCCTGGAAGGCCACGCAAACGGTCCAGTTCTATTTTTAAACCGAAAATGCCTGTTCATTGGATTTCGATGTAGCTTCGATATTTTTACCGAATATAATAAATATACCTACGTCGTTAAAGTAAATAAGGGGATTACTTACTTAAAATTGCCGACTTAGATATAGCTGGCTTATATTTTCACCACACTTAGCATATTTTATATTAATTTAAGAGAGTTACAGTCCGCGAGGCCCCACTGACATAAGAGAATCAATGAGATAAAACCAATAAAACGGAAGATTTTTGTGGCATATCATTTATCAAACGATTTTCCAAGAATAGCCCATTCTATTCAGTAAAGAAAGCTAAGTGAGTAGACGAATATAAAATAATAGTTCTTTGGCAATCAGTCATATCTGTGGGATGTAGTTCGGTTGAAGCCAATTCAAACTATTTATCTGTCAGATAATCATAACTTCATACCACATGAAAGTTTTTAATATTAATCTATCCCTCCATACGATGAGCTATCTTCGAGCAAAACGCATGTTTGGTAGTACCGTTGAGGCGTCAAGATGTATGTTAATTAATTATTATTTTACTTAGGATAAATAAATAAGCCTGTGCCCCGGGTGATAAAACACTGTGACCACTTCCCTTTCTATTAGATCTCAGAATAAGTTATTATTTTCAAGTTATTTGGATGAACCAAATAAGAGAAAAAATAGTTTTTAATTTTGAATAGAGGGAAATTCGCGATTTTTTGCTGGATTTACTAATACAAATTCAATTCATTTAGAATCATCATTTCTCATATTATTATATCGTATTAACTTGTGGAAACTCCATGAAAATCTGTTCAGTAGATTTGAAGCATGAATAAATATCAAAATCGTTTTTTTGTATTTTGATACTCTAACTAGTCAGTCTTACTTCATGAAATAAGTTGTTTGTTAAAAATTACACTTACACTTAATTTTTTTATCACACTATTATTCGCGCCACTCACGTTCCTGAGGGAACTCATATTTTCATGACGTAAAACATATTCTATGTATGTTACTTCAGTCCGTCCAGTCGTATAATTTTTATTATATTGGAGATACTCCATAAACCAACCATATTTCAACAATACCTAAACTACTTACTTGTAACTCATATGCCAACTCATTTACCAATACAACTACAATTGTGTAGGTAAATAATGCATTGAGAATGAGGGTTCATTTCCATGGAATAGTTTACATATTAAATAAATTTAAAAACATTTAGAGATCCTGACGAAAACTACAATAATGTTACTCAAGGTATGAAAAAAATTACCATCGAAGACATTATTTGGCGTACGCTGCGAAAACTATTTATCGATATATAAAATATTGTACTACAAGTTTACAGTAGGTAGTAACTACCCATTAAATGCTGAAGGTTATGCGGATAAAACCGCAGGGAACAGCTAGTTATTCATACAAATAGGTTTTAGATTGGACAACACCATTTCAGAGAAAGCCTTTATTAGATGATATTGTCACACCAACGCATATAAGGTTCCTGCTTATTGCTTTGACGTGTATCATGTGTATGGTCGTAATTATCTTGTTTTTTGCTTCAAAATTTAAGATTGTGACTGAATTTATTTGAAATCAAGTTTTAGAAGATACTAAATTTAAATTGGTTGAATACTTAAAATAATTAACGAACTACCAGATACCGTCACAAACAGGTACATTGAAACAGATAGTTAGATTGAAGCAGGTAGAACAAAGGGAAAATGAAAGAATATTTCTTAAAAAATCGGGTTTGAAAATTTTGTAAATAAATTCTCATGCTTCTGGCCTATTTATTATTGTTTTTTACTATTAATTTATTTTTATTCTTATCATTAAGTTACTGTTGTTGCGGCGACCGCCTACACAGATAAGCGCACGAGGCTTCCGTGAAGGCTCTTGTATTATTTATTGTAATTTTTTATATGGTTAATAAATAAAAAAAAACTTGAAAAGTGTTGTGCAGTGCAAAGGTACCTATGGTTACTACAACAATGCAGTTTAACAAATTCATACCTATGGTTGCGACCCTGACACAAACATATTGACGATCAGATATAACAATGCTTAAACCTAAAATTAATAAACGATTTTATACCTTATCCTATATCTAAAATTACAGTTTATATCTCAACATTTATATTTTTAACTCGTACAGAAAGTTGATGACTGAATATTATGTAACATGCAGGTAAGATATACCTATATTTCTATTTCTTTACAAACGTAGCAAAGAGTATATGGAATCTCGGTTTAAACTATACTGACTGATTCTTTCCCTAGAATTTTTCCATACATTTCACGTGATAAGGTGTTTGTTTGTGTACAAGACGCTTACATATTTACATTGAAGCGTACCGTAATAAGTAGGAGCGATGCATCTTTAATGGAAACCTACGTAAACAATCTCGTGAGAGTGCCAGACCTTAGATTTATGAGTGCGTGACCTTCAAGCAAATGAAGGCACTCGTGAACTATGTACCCATGTATGAAAGTACGAGGTAACAACGCGTGCCGTCGCTGAATTAATTTCACTAATTAAGGTGGCACCTCCCGCCACCTGGCTGCAAGATGCCATTTTGTTTACGCCTCATTACTGTTTATGTTCGTTCCAACAGCTAGTTATACTAAATACAACATGAATGTTACGTTGACCCGACTCGTGTACATACAAAATGTCCGAATAACGACGATGGCTTGTTTACCATGAGATGCTAATGAGGTTTAAACCTTTACTTTGTGGAATTATAATTTCGTTATAATTATATTGGAGAAAGTTATAAATAAACTTCTGTAAACCATAAATAAGGTATTTTAAGGATACATATAATACCAACCTCTAAATCCTACTTTTTAGTACCTAATACAAATTATAAAAAACTTTTAACACTATAATAAGCATATTAGCGTGTACCATCCATCATCGTTCCTATAATATTTAAAGAATTATTCCTCTTCAAATTTCAACTCCTAACGGTTAAAGAGTAGTACCTTCCATCATCAGCTTAGCAACATAAGATGATGACTATCAGAGCAAACATCTGAATAACTTTAGATATTATATGAAAAACATTGTAAGTGCCGTATAAAATTTGAAGACTTCCCTCGATTTCTCCAGGATCCCATCATCGGATCCTGACTTGGTGACCACCTGTGATGTATAACCCTTTCAAACAAAAAAAGAATTTTCCAAATCGGTCCAGGCGTCTTTGAGTAATCGGGGAACATACATAAAAAAAAAAGATTCCGACGAATTGATAACCTCCTCTTGAAGTCTTTTAAGGAGTATGATAGCTACGATAAATATATCTGGTTATATAAGTTAGGAAGCGGCGAACGGACTTGGAATTACAAGAGTTAAGTTGGTAGGTTTCAATCCCGACTCAGTTGCATAATATGAATCCACCAGCATAATGTCTTCGTTGAAGTTCGTATCGCAAGTAAATTCCATAGACTATATAGAGGGTTAAGTACTTAAAGTAGGCAATTTCTTTAATTTAACGTATAAAATAAGAAGAACGAAAAAATAAATGAACTTTCGGCAAACAATAATTAAACATTATAATTAAACATGTCTAGAAAAAAAACGATAAGGCGAACGATCTAGGTATTGGTGAAATTAACTGAGCAAAGAATTTATGACATGGTGACCTTGTTTAGATAGATAGTATATTTTCGAGATAATTTTTACGAGTGCAAACTATACTTCACTAACTCAAACTTTAAGCTTTGAATTTAATATCCTGACAGCAAAGCGAGAATAGACAATTGTAAACATCTGTAAGAGCATAGAGCCACAACAATATTTCCCATCATAGGAAACTGTAACTGTTTGATGGAAATAACCAAATTTTCTTTTATTACAGGAATTTTCCAAGGTGTAAGAGAACAACGGCATGCCACCTAAGTAAGATCTTATTCTTAGATTGCAATACATTACAGACATTTTAGGTATTTTTACGTTTCCCCTGCACTTTTTGTTTACAGACACATATAGGATGTATTAATAAATAGAAGCTTATGCGAGTTATTTGAAGCTGATACAAACATTACGCTTTATTCTATAAATTATACCATTCAAAGTAAGAGCTCCTTAGACATTCTAGTAAATAAACAATACAACTTTATTATGCTATAGTACAATAAATATCTGTAAAATTTCAAAATGGTATCTATAGTTATTATTAAGCGAATAATCAGATTTTTACAGATGGAAATATTTTTTTATGATGTCAGATATCAGATATCTCTCTTAATGCTTTTTCATTTGTTTAAATTTGTTCTGAGGAGAATATCTGAGTTAATTTAACCTCCGAAACATTGGTGCCAATAGACTATGCCATTACCCAGTCCTAAAGAAGTAATATTTAGGTGAATGGTAGTATCAGCTTCTAATATAACTAATCAAAGGGGTGCATTCCAACATACGCTACACTCACCTGGTAATATTTAATATCTTAACTTTGTTATTTCACCGCATATAATATTTTTAAATATACCTTTATTACATTTAGCTTGAGCTTTTGCTTGGAGATTATGATGTTGCTTAAATTAAACACGTCGGATATAGCAACGCTTAGAAACATTGCAATATGTACCTTTGCTTATACGAAGCAAAGGCCTTTGTATTCGCTTTGTAGTGCTCGTAGTGACCACAGAATCCTAAAAAGAAGGGTTGTAGCCATTAGGGTAATTTGGGTCATCGAATACGTATGTGAACTGAGTAAATACGATAGTCACATGTCGTTGTCATTAACCTTTCGAAATCCAGGCAAATGTTTATTTCGAGGGTTGTAGATTGGTATGTTCCGTGTCTGTGATCATTAGCCTCCCTGAAACTTTTATCACTTCACATTTAGCGTTTCAACCTCGTTTTCGGTTAAAATGTATAAAAAAGTTCGCTAACTCCGGTATGGGCATCGCGGAGTTGGAAGGTATCTAGTAAGATTTATTGGCGCCATTAATCGTCCGAAACAAATTGGATTTTTGGCATAAGTAGGTATATGGAAGTTTATTAAACCTACACCATACATATTCCATACCTATATACCAAAATTAATATTTGTCTTTATTTTCTCTATTGGTAAAAAGATATAAAACGCTGTGATGAAAGTCCACAAAACCAAATATTTGGGTTAAACTTTTTAAGCTGACTTTCCAGTTATCTGCAAATGTGCAATATAGTTCGGCTTAACTTTTGATATTTTGCGGTGATGCTCACGGTAGATAATTAATCAATATACTAGGCTATTTAAATATAAAATTCGTGCTAGTACCTTCAATACGTGGCAGCATAGACGGCACCAGGAATGTATATAATGTAGATATGACACATGAGATATGCTCGTTCAAGTATGTATATATATATACCTACATACTTACGTTCGATTGCACGAAACGTACCATGTTACAAATTAGTGTGCAGCTCGTACGTAATAGGCCAGTCAACATGTACAAAATGGTGTTCATTCTTGATAAAGCTCCTAAAAATATGAGCGATAGCTAATTGGATTCACAAGACGCCTTCTCAATCACAAAAAATCTAAATAGTCCAATTGATTTCCAAAACGTTTCCAACGATTATGAATTTTGTATTTTTCCATAATTAATAATTTTGATAAGGGCTTTACCGTACCAAATGGGATATGAGTGCTTACCATGAGATTTTTTTTTACTATGTATAGGCCTGTGTTTGACCACAATCTCACCGTGGTCAGTGATGATGCTTTAGGTATGTAACGGTAACTTAATTTGTTAATAACCATTGCAATTTTTTATGTACTAATAATTAATACATTCTCGGGATACATTTTTGTAGATATCAATGCGAATCCATATTTTTAGGAGCTTTATCAAGAATTAACGCCTTGTTGAGCTTGTTGACAGGCCTATAAATGAGTTTTGGCATTCCCAATGCCCAGGTAGGTAGGTGGGTACACGGAACTCGTTCACAAGTTAGAAACTAATTTCCTGTGTTACAAAGCAATTGGCGGGATCGATGTGTGCTATGTCTGATAGACCTGGCTGAGCACGCTCCGCTGATTCATATTTACATTTAAAATCTCGTTCTAGATAATTAAAATTTTCTATAGTTTAATAAAATAAATAAACCACTACAGAATTAATTTCGATATAAGTAAATTGTACATAAAATACGTTTATTTTGCCTTTGCTTAAACTGATAAATATTGTATCCGGACAAAATATTTCCCTTACAAATACTTTGTGTGCATGTTATCAATCGAGTTATCTTCAGCCTATACTTAACATTGCCACTTCTGGATATTGGGTGACGCACACCCAATATGCATAACAAGTTGCCCAGAGAATTGAAGCAATAGACATGCTTTAAATCTAAATGCTTTGGATGAAACACATATTAATCTAATTTCACAACCAAATACACATAAAATAGAAGGTTACGTTCACGTTACCATCAGAATTTAAGGTTACGCTCAATAAATACCTCATTGGGATTCCATACAAAAAGTTGCGTTACTGGATCCTGTATAAATGGGGTAACCTTTAAAAATAATTGTGACTCGGCATTCAGCACACAGAGGTGAGCCAATGGCCCCAGAATCAGATTGCGGTCGGACTCGTGCCGTCCACACCGACAATTCTGCAAATTATTGTATTTGTTTTTTGCCACTTTTTAAAAAATAAACAAGCAAAAGCAAATGTTTTTAGAGACATTATGAAAGTTTTTATGAATTTGTATCCCAGTGTTTATTAACTCATTACATTATTCTGATAAAACTGCGGAATCCTGTCTTTTTCCGCCCGAGTTCTCGGGTGTCAGGCTATCTAATCCCCATAGAAACGTCCTTGGCCCGCACTAACAGGTCGCAAATCGTAAAATGTGAAAATTAGTATAGTAACATCACATTTTTCCCACAGACTAATGGCCACAGATTAAAAATATCACTATCTCTTATCAGACGGACAATAAATTCCATTCATAGTGGAAGTTGGCTGGGCCAGGCGTGCCGTGCCGTCAGCGAGCCCAAGCGCTGGGCTCTAATTAATTGTGCCACGTCTATTTTTGGTATCGAAGGACACGCTTAAACGTGACGAGAATGCCTCCTAACCAAAATAAAATAGCCAACTGTTTTTAATGTTGTTTCCCCAACAAATGAAATCAGAGTTTTATTTTATTGGTTCATAAATCAGAATGTTATTCGTTGAATATTCGAAATATTTGAATGTATGAAAAATTTACTCGAAATAAAATTTATTCTATTGGCGAAATTTAATTATGTTATAACAATTTGCAGCGTATCGTAACGTGCATTAATAAGTAGGATTAAGGTTATTAATTCATCTCAGCACCCTGGGTCCCATGAGTATAGCGAATTAAAGTGTCGTATTCATGGTATACCTAAACTAAAGGCGTCTGTAGTACCTATACTATAGAGATTTATCAATGTCCAATACTCGTTAGTCCTCCGGGCGCGGTTCGCTAGTTAGGCAAAATAAAACGTAGGTCTGTTTAAATGTGTTCGTAGAAGCATGCAAAGTCTCGTAGCAAATTCGTAGCGAAATCGTAGCACCTGGAACGGCGCCAATAACATTCGAGGGAAATATTGGAATATGCAAAATTTCATATTATCTTATTGCAAATGTTAACTCATTTGTGCTCTTAAATGAGTTACTTTTATTTAATTATCTTCATGATAATATTGTATCAATGGCATTGTGAATATTATGGTGAATTAATTATTTTGAATTAATGTTTAGGTTTAAAGTTTTATTAAAAGCTTTAATCAAAGGCGTATGTTAAAATATAAAATAAAACTTCTGAAGAAACAATTAATGACACAAGAAGCTTTTTTACGATCTTATTTTGTAATTTTGAGAGAGCTTCGTAATCGATCAAAGTTGTCAGTGGATCAGTGTCTTGTTAAGAGTACCTACTTGTGCTTCTCTACCGACAACCCGTGGAGGCGAATATCGAGACGAGGGAAGGGGAAAATATACGACAGATGGTACTTGAACAAGTTTACTTCTATACTTGTATGGCGTGTTTAACTAAAGCATAAGTAGAGGCACCGCCATCCATCATCATTTCTCGTCCTTAATTCGGTGCGATGCTCAGTCTCATTTAATCAAGTTTAAGACAGGTTAATATAATTTTGTAACGTTGATAAATAGCGCAAATAGGATGAGGTTGCGGAAGTCTTTTTATTAATGAGGAAACACCAAAAGGGAATTACCTTTAATATAATCTTATGTTCATTATTTGTCAAGATCCCGAGGGCTCTTTTCTACATATAAAATTTCAATAGAATATTTATAGTTAACTGATTTAAAAGGCGGTAGGATTTCCTTTTTGGAGAAATAATTCTATTATTTTTTGGTTTTTTTATTTATTCCGTATTGAGTAAGTGAAATGTGCGAGAGAGTAAAAGATGTATGGAAGTACGATGATAAATAAAGTGCCTGCTGCTGCTAGCCAAATATACCGCGATCTACAAATTAGGGATCCTTCGGAAAGCCCACACATTTATTTCAAACCAATTATAGCCAAGTTTTCTACTTTTCTTGAAATTTGATCTAATGAAGTCCCATAGACGATTAGATCGTATGCGTACAGGCGTTGTAAATTATGGAACACGATTTATTACCTACTTCACTACGAAGTAGGTATACACGAGTATTTGCGTACTGCTCTTGTATGAATTGGAAGATCTTAGTAAAAAAGTTATTTCTAATATATACGCGAGCAGTTTCCTATGGCTGCGTTATGGCCTTGTATGTAATGGAAAGACGCAACGTATAGACAGGAAATATTCAAATGATAAACTAAATTACTAACGCTAGTATAAAATATTAAGTTTATAATTAAATTCAATATGTGTTTAGTTTATTCGAGATTGTTAAATTTTATTAGCTTATTTTTTATGTCGTTTAAAAAAAACGAGCGAAATTCCGTCAACCAGGTACTATATAGGTATGAAAAGACTAAATTATGTAGAGTTTCGTGTAGGATAGAGAAGTAACACAACTTCAAATGTTTTTGAGTGAAATGAAATAACTTAAAAAAATACGCATATATATTATGAAAGGACTAAAGTATGTAGAGCTACGTGGTGAATAGAGAGGTAAAGCAACTTCAAATGTTTTTGAGAGAAATGAAACATTTTGTTGGAATAATTTTCGTATAAACTCAGCAACGGGTATGAGCCACGTATGACGGCGGCCGCGTTCAAACGCTTTTAGTGAAATAACAAGAATTTCATGCCTCCCTCCTTCACTGCCAGCCCCCCTAGTACCTATAGTATAGTACCTAGTCTGTGCACACGGGACCCCCGGTTTGAGCCTCTACGTAAGTAATGATACGAAAAATCACGATTGAATTTACGAACATGACCTCGAACCCCGAAGTTAGCCTATAGTTATTATATTTAGATATATAATTATTTTATAAACATGTTAACATTTCATGTTAACTTGTTATCTTTATTACGTTGTTTAACTGTTCTATACATTTACTGTCATAATATTAGATGTTTGTTTTCAGTAGTAAGTACCTATCTACCTTTATCTTTTTAGATTGAGGACTCACAAGTATGAACAATCATTTTTTAGGTGGGATACTCAATACAAAATAGATTTTTGTATCATTTGTAAATAGATGGAGAGGTGTTAGGTTAAATGGGTCAAGCAATTTAATATTAGATATATCGGTGGAAGAGAGCCGATCCATTTCGATCTTTACATTTTTTTATTTAGTGTATATAGGATAGGTAGTTAAATAGGTAATAACTGATAAGTGATATTTCACGGTTCAACTTTTTAATCAAAAATTTGAAATTTGAAATTGTATTAAACATTTTTGATTAAAAAGTTTCTGACGGGTAGGTAGACTATTGATTATTTTCTTCTCTGCTTTTATCTTGTCTCGTATTTTATTAACTCACTTTTAATAGCTTCTCATTTATAAAACTAAGTAATTAAGGCAATAACTAATTAAACCGTTACCGACGTACTTCTAAAATATCGAATTTATTTGAAAAATGCAGGTGCACGTAGTTAGGATGATATTGAATAACAATACAATACAATCGAGGTGATTTGGTGACGGTGCCATAATAATATCCCAGCCGTTTTTGAGCATATTGGAAATATCTCGAGTACACTGTTTGGCTATATTATATAATACATAGTTGTGCCACTGCACTAGCGTGTTTGGTTAATCTATCGATATCTATATACCAAAAATAAAGCTGAACAGTTTGTTTGTTTGTTTGTTTCAACGCGCTAATCTACAGAGTTACCTACTGGTCCGATTTGAAACATTCTTTCACTAATAGGAAGCTACATTATCCCCGAAGGTTATATATATAGGCTACTTTCTATCCCGGGAACGTGAGTGAAACCGCGGGAAACAGCTATTTAAAATAAATTTTCACTCGTTTAAACTTTAACTATGCAACTTCAAAATTCAGTAAACCAAAACAACGATAGCTAAATGATTCTGGAAAATGACTATCAATCAATATCGAAACTGAACCTATCATCACAATTTTAAGATGCAAGCTATTATGTATGTATATAAATATATTATGATGCATTTTTGTTATATTTTCTATGGAGTAAGTAATCAAAGTTAAGGTCACGGAGGCTGTATGCGGTAGGGTAGGCTGTGTTGGCATGTCGCCAGCCGCAAATTGCTCCTACACATCGTTACACCATTTTCATAGAATCGTGAGTAAAGATTTTACTCATGACTCCAAAAATATTTTATAGCTACCTTTGAGTTTAGATATTTAGAGATACCTAATCAAAAACAATTTCACGGGGACGCCACCCACAAAACATCCAAAGACTACTACACAGTCAGATTAGACATCGTTATTATAATTCTTTTTAATGTAGATTTGCATTTTGAGGTCAGTTTATTTAATTTGTCAATATACATTAGGGTTCCGTTGGCACTCTTTGGGTTCGGAGCCCTAATGGTGCCACTCAGTCCGTGTGTCTGTCCGATTGTCACTGTGGTATATTTCGGCAACCACTGTGGTATATCAGACAATTTATTTAGAATTTGAAATAATTTTAAATATTGCGGAGCCTAAGAGCTCAGATCAAAGCGGAGCTGACGACTTAAAATCAAACAACCCAATCAAAACCGAACCGATTACGCTTTCGTCCTCGACGGCGACGACCGTAGCGACGTCCCACTCCGTCTCGTTCAAGCGGTCTGAGTTGCAATCAGCAGCTTTATTTATTTAAAAGAAGTGCATATTATGCATTTCGCAGAATAGACATCAAAGAACATTTTCATAACCTGTGTTTGAACGTTGCAACAACTATTGAAAACAATAGCAAACCTCCAATTAAACAGCAATAACTCGAGGTCAAACCTTAGTGGATCAAAAAACAAACAACGGTACACGGATGAAAAGTTGAGGTGGCGGAGGAAAATGGGTGGGCAAACACAGCAAACGTATTGGGAATAGCAGCTAAAGCTACAGTTATATGCCAGTTTCACTCCACTCTCTCTAGTTGACAGATTAATAATCTTTGTACGTTGTTTCTGAAAAGCTGTTCGGCTAACTGGCGGCTACGGCTGTGTGCCACAAAAATGCTAGACTATTATTATTCTATAGATTGTCAGAATGAGGCTGATCGTTTGTAAGTTATGACTACCTATTGGTTTCGATAGGTTTGTGAGGTATATTGGGAGCGAGGTAGGTTTTAAATTAGGTACTTTATACTCTATTTAATAGCTTTCCTTACTTCATGTTACATCATAATAATAACAAGTAACACTACGTTAAGGACCCTGTTGGGCACCGCTAAGCAAAGTGTAGGAGAGAGGACTATTAGATATTAGAGGTAATTGTAAATACGACGGTGCTTTGTATCTACTCTAATAAGGCAGAATTTCATTAAATTGCGGCAATTTATTTGAACTTCATCCTTTTATTCCATATATTATTTCATTATACTATGGGATGCAAATTGTTGCTTGTTTGTATATAGACACAGACGTCTTCGAATCCAATATTCCATTAAATGTGTAGGTAGCTAAAGTAGATTCTAGAGCGGAAGATCGTATTTGCTTTTCTGAATCACTCGAGTTGCGTTACACAATTGTCAGCAATGTTGGTTGCAATATTTAATCTATACAGTTATACATCTAATAAGGTGTAGAATTCGGTATTTTTTGTGAAGCATCATTCGGTTTATATTTTTTTTTTGGGTAGGACTGATAAACTAGGTAGATACCTACTTATGTACACCATCTGAAATTTGCCATGAATACAGCTTCTTTGGAATTTGCTTTGTGATTTGGTTTATTTGATATGAGTTTAGTTTTTGAAATAGGTACTATAGATACCCCGTAACAAATGATGTACTCAGGTGGTTACCCACTGTAAGGCGTGAGTGCGCGGTCTCTTTTTAGTAGAACTCGTTACAAGTCCGCCAACACTAGACCGGAGACTCTGTGAACTGATGTTCAAAACACATGTGCTTAAAATTTAATAAATATCTACTTACAAACAATAATAATGTACCTCCAGTACTGCGTTCTACTGTATTACAAATAATACGGTATCTCTAACGACATAACATAAGATTATTTCAGTCGTATTTCACGGGAATGGTAAAAAATCAGTAACTCACTCACGTGCCTTGAGTAGAACGGCTTGCCCTTTTTCCCTGACCTTTAAAGTCTGGAATTATTCCCTTCGCGGTAGTATTACGGGGTCTTTGTCCACACTTACAACAATAGTAGTAATGCGGTAAAATGTCAAGTCAAGCTTTATGTATTTTGATAATGTCTGCTGGTATTTGTGACTTTGCACCTTTGTAAGGTTAGCATACGGCACCATATTATTAAATTACTCCTCAGTCAACTATTAGATGATAATTTTATATTACAATCTGAACTTTATATTATTTTTGTCCAAAAATTATATGCAGAAATGTTATATTAGTTAACATATTATTATGTGTCTCCCACACAATTTTGAAGTCGGTCATAAAATAAAAATAAGAATTAATAGTCTTAGGAAACCTCTACGCAAATTATTCAGATGTTATTTTTGTAATGAACTGTTCTATCTACTATCATTAATTTACTTTAGTGTGCATATGTACATTGTATAGTAAACAAATGTATGGACTGTCAGACAACAGAGACAAATAGCTATTCAAATTGTGATGTATTGTGCTTTTCATTCGTTATTACAAGGACTGTCCATTAACGATTGCGTTAGTTGGAAAATTACTGTATTTCACGGACTGTGTTTACAATCTTTAAATAGATATTCAACTCATTATTAATGATATAAGTATTATGTAATCTACTGCATGTAGGTACAGTGTTGAAGTACTTACAGGGGATGGCGAAACTTTAAAAAAAAATACTAACTTTCTATAACTTATCAATATTTAGACCGAGAAGATTGATCATTGTGTGAAATGTTTGCACTTTTAGATGTCTTTTTTTGACTTAATTATACCTACTCAAAGTTACTGAGATTCGGGTAATTAATTATACGCTACAAACACATAGAATTACAAAACGAGAATGCATAAGACCATGATACCAAAAGAAAATGAGAAAGAAAGAATAGTTGCAGGCCCTTAATTTTACAGAAGCCATCCTAGCAAGCAAGTTAAGTGATTGGCTTAAATATTTAAATTATGAGATGACAGAGCTTTTCATCTGGCTTTCAATATACTACATCTATTCACATACATACCCCCACACATTCACAACACACCACTGTACTGTTATCGCACACATCATAAAAACTCACTTCTATACAATAATAACTCATTTTTTTTTAAATTAAAAACATTGAAACCAAAATGCGAGAATATTTTGGTTCTTTGCGATTTCTATAGTACCTTAGTAGTATAAAAATTGATGAGCCGATTCCATCCAAAAGCCGTATTTCATACATGTTTTATTAAAATACCGCGTAAAACTATAGATGAGAGTCTATCTCACCATTTTTATATGTAGGGTATAGTCAATTTGGCGACATAGTGTTGTAGAAGCGAACAACCTGCGACATGTTAGGTATCCGCCGCGTATATTGTATTCACGTTAGATTGCTCTCGAGGCACAGCACAACTTGGCTCGGTATGCAGAGAGCCAACAATGCGCCACATGTTCTGATATAACAACTTACAACAATACCTAGTTCTCTCGGCGCATTCTTGTTCTGACTATTCAATGAATATGCCACAATAATGTTGGTATTTGTATTTAATAAATTAAAATCGTGTTCTGAATTCTTGGTTTTGTTAAAGATTTACTTAGTTACCACACGTAATATTTGTTACTTAGACATCAATATAAATGAGTCTTTTAGGTTCTCTACTCAGATACCACTACCGACATCTTCAAGTGCAAGTAAATCAAATGGATGTTTCAGGTTTGGACTTAAAAAGGGACATTTGTACCATCAATTCATCCATGGCCAAAAAAGTTTTTGTCTCTAGTTTATAGTAGCTTGAGCATTGTCCATTACATCATCGTATATTTTTGGTATGTAACAATGTCGTCTGGACTACGGACATTCGAAAACCCTTTCTTATTGGACACTACACTTCACAAGAAACATAACCACCGAAATTCATGTCTCTGGGAGACTGGGACCAGTGGTTTAGGATGTGCGTTGATATGTCAGTCAGTGATCATTCAGCAGGGTCTTTTTATACCTAAAGAACATGGTAGTTTCACAATCCTGCGTTTCGTAGATATTGGACTGTTTTAGACTGAGATGTTACCTAAAGTGAAAATGATCACAAGTATACTATTTCATCATCTACAGAACTAAGGATGTATATTTGTTTCAGACCCCGCACGGGCGTGGTAGGCGCGCTGCTGTGGGCCGCTCGCCCTCTCCTGTGACTAGCCAGAGCCCTCGCATACGGCACGGGCGGCGGATTGTAAGCATATATCTGCAAGTATTTATCATTACTCTAATATCACAGAAAAGAAACCCGGCCAAGTGCGTGTCGGAATTCACTAATTTGCGGTTCCTTACCAAATGTAGAATATAAGGTTTTGTAATAGAAAAAACTAATTTCAAAGAAAAAGACTGGTTTATCAATATATTGTTATTTTTTTACTAAAATATACGTAATAATAAGCGTTATCACCAAATTTCAAGTCAATGGGAAGTTAGAAAATTCTTCGGAACAAAATTGCTTTGTATTCCAGTATTTTTAAAACAAAAAATAGTTTAAAGTATTTATCACCTCAACGAGCTCTAAACAACAATACAAATATAAGTACTCGATTGAGTAGATCAACATTATTTTTCGCGCCCCTTTAGCTGTAGTAGGCATGGGCCCCTTAAACGTTGAAAAAAAAATATTTCTTTTATTTACATATTAGGACGTAGACATTAAAAATACGAACGAAGTATCAAAATTAAATTTTATAACGATTCCCTATGCATTTTGTTGATATTTATGTCCGAAATTATTTAATTTATTCATGATCTCAAGATTGCACCTATTCAAAATTGATAAAGTAAGATTTGAAAAATAATATGCCAAGGTAGGGTATTGTTCTCTCGCAGGAGTGTGAGAGAACGGAGCGTGTGGAGTTTGCTACTGAGTAGGTACAAGATACAAGTAAACAATTCAAGAGTTGTCTACCAAATTATTTATGCAATAGAACAACCGCAATCTCTCAACTCAAGTCACGTAACTTTTGGCTATTTTTTGACCTAGAGGTTCTGCACTACGATCACTAATGTACTACATATAGACATATATACATACATAATGTATATAGGTATAGGTATACATACATAATGTGTAGTACCTACGTGTAGGACAACAAACATTTTTATGTTCATACTAAGGCGGATCTTATTTTATATTCTTATTTATTACTAGCTTATGTCCCACATATATACACTGGCCGTCAAGTGCAGCTGTCAGAAACTCGGAACACTGCTTGGCGACAGATTTTCAACTCGAGGGTGGTAGCAAGTCAGGCAGGTACCTACTACTAAGTACTATATCATGCTATGGTCTCCTTACGATGTTTTTCTTCACCAAAACTCATTGTATGATTGGAAACCTGCGACCTTCGGCACGGCATCGGCATTCGACGTCATTACCACCTATCATCGACTATGATGTAATGTTTCAGAGGCGTGGGGCGCGGCGCGTGGCGGCGGCGCGGGCGCGGGCGGCGCCATGACGCGGCGCCCGCCACCATGACGCTGCCGCCGCCCGCGCGCCCCGCGCACCCCGCCGCGCACCGAGCAATGCGCTATTACCGCATCTGGATTTACGCGTGCAACGGCGCGCTGCTGCTGGGAGCGCTCGCTTTTTGCGCGGCGGCGGGTCGCGCGCTCTCCGACTACAGACGCACTCTCGTACCGGGGCTCGGGGCCGCACAGCCGGGCTTCCTCTACGGGTACGCGGCGTTACCGGTGCAGGCCGGGCTGCTACAGCTTCTTGGCTGTCTTGCCGCTCTGCGTCTCTCCGAGCGCATGCTCAACGCCTATTGGCTGGCTCTTTTGGCTCTTCTCGTCGGTGACGCTGCTATTGGGGTATATTGGGCGTTTCGTTTCGAACGCGTCTGTAGAGAGCTTCGGCCTCAGTTGCGCTTACGTCTTGCGAAAGATTACGATTCGGACGTGGACTTTTCTGAAGCCTGGGATCGGCTCCAAAGAGAACAACGTTGTTGTGGTGTGACCGGTCCGGCAGATTACGCAGCCTTTAATCGGACTACTCTACCTGCGAGCTGTTGTCGGATTCCTGCGCACACTTCTGCCGTTACACCGGCACTGCTTGCCACGACATCCGCCACCTCACCGGTACCAATCACGCCGGTACATTGTGCTCCTCATACTGCCGCGTGTGCGGAGAGGTTGCTCGTTTGGTTACGACGAACTGCCGACGCATTATTTGTGTTAGGATACTGCGTTATTGCATTTCTAAAGTTGTGCTTCCTCGGAATTCTCCGTTATGAAATAAAGGAAATGATTCAGAAAATTAGAATATTGCGAAGCGAACTTGGAGCTGGCGAACTTCTCGATGGCAGTCCGATTCATGGCGGACCTCTGTCGCAGACTGTGATAGTGAACGCAGTTAACGCTAACGGTGGTGTCAGAGCGCATGGCGGTAGCCCAGAGCGAGCAGGAGAACGCGAAGCGCTTCTTGGGCGAACTTCGGAGCCTTGCTCGCGGCGTAGTATACACGACGAAACTCTCGGCCCCAAAACAGTAAATGGAAATAACAATTGCGAAATGCGCGAACTAGCTCGAGGTGAATACAGACCTCTTGCGGCAGACAATGCCGCGACCCGAATCTGACTAAGATGTTACCTGGAGCGGTTGTTCGGACGGCGATGGCGGTCGTTCCCGGCCGGCGCCGGCTGCGAGCTGGAACCGCCGCTGGGGCGCGGCGCCGCCGCCAACGCACCTGCGAACGTGCGGCGAGCAGGCGCGCGCGTTCGCCTTGATCACCGCCGCCAAACCCGCTCCGAATTCGAGCTATAAGCTTATTGTGTCTCTTACCTACTGCAGCTATCGCCAACGCAGTATTCACCGAGGAAAAACAGTAGGATCGCTGCGAATACTGATATATTTAGAAGAAATTCTTGTCACGATGAGTGGCCTAAGTGAACTGTACTTACCAACGATGAGAACCGACGTTTGTGTTATTTATTTTGAACATTCCTTTAGTGAAGTATGAACGTTTAAACGAGATTTTGGTACGAGTAATTTAGACGGGGTGAATTCGGTTCCACGAATGCTTGTGTTTAGTTCCTACACTTGGCAGTTACATTTCTTTGATTGAGTGCGGAATATAACAGATTTCCTTTAGTGTCCCTAAGGATTCGTAAATAACGATTACGATTAAAATGTGTGAGCGCGTGAAGGTGCATGGAATCATCATAAAGAGCCATAATCGTCGTATAAACATGAGCGAGTGTGCAGCAAGAGTAGGTACATTGGGTACTTACTGGGTATCAATGACGTAAATAATTATAGCACTAAAATAACGGGAATCAAACCAACATTTATACCTATTGTTTAGCCGTAATCAGCTTTTTGATTGTATACCAATAGAATTACGAGAAACTATTAACATGTATTTTACATTACATAAGGTTTTCCTGTTATATTTGTAACTAACCTACCTTATTTCTTTTTTAAAATCTGTGGAATTATCATCCATTTCAAAAAAATTATTACATCTTTACTATAACTGCAATTCAATCAAAATCATATTTTTTTTCATTGCATCCACTTTAGTAAAACTTTAAATTATATTTTAAAGTTTCACCTTTGTGTGGAAATAGTAATAGTTTTCTTTCAATCGTGGTCGCTGTCCCAATTCCAATCGATACCCCCTCGTCAATTCACTTTTTTTAAATATACTTTTTCATATAAACTACCATAGAGATCATAGTTTAATTATAATAGCTAACTACATTATTGTTATATTTTATATTATGCACGTCTATCCCGAACAGTATTTATAGTTGTAGCATAGATTAGAGATCTCTGAACCCAACACCGCTTTACTTAGCTAAACAAGCGTATTTCATTGAGATTTTGTTTCCAAAGCTTACATATTCTAGACGCGAGTGTCTTTACGTCTATTTGTCTTATTCTCGTTAACGTACCTACCTAATGATGTCGGTAAATGTAAATAGTTATCATAATTTGTACCTACATGTGTAGAATGCGAGTAATTGTGCATGGACAGATTGACAAAAATAGTACTGATATGAGCTTAAACGACGTAGTGCCTACAAATATATGCTTGTAAACAGTATCAAGCGACATTAATCCTTTTCTTTATGGCAAAAGAATTTGAAAAGTTTGTTCTAACGTTTTATCGATATCCCGACCTAAGTTAAAGGTTGCGGACGTGACAAACATTTTTAAATCCACGATGTAAGATGTTAAGGTACTTATATTATAAATGGCTGTGTAACATATAGGTGAAACCTATAGATGCCGTGTGTAGAGAACTGTCACAGTAATAGCAGCGCGGGCGCATGCCGCGGCGTTCGGTGTGTAGGCTGGTGTCGGCCGTGGCGTCTGCGGCCCGTGGCGTGGGGCGCGCGCGACCCATGCGCCGCGCCTGCCTCGCCCTTCCGCGCGATCATCATCAATCAATCAATGTTCTAATACCTACATACATATTTGTACTTAATACGAAGTAAATTTATAGATATATTGTGACGACGAGTAAGATGTTATGTTCGCTTAGAGTAGGTATAATATTTTGGGAATTTATGCAGAAAAATAGTTTTTTAATATTGTTGTCACATAAATAAATGTACCAATCTTATAAAAATTTGTACCTATATTCGGAAAGTTGAATAATTTGTAGCTAGGATCCAATCTAAATCCTGCATTTCTTCCAAAAAAACGGTTAAAGTAACATGTGCCTTGGCTTTTAAAATCGTATAACTGACGTTATGTTTATTATAAACTAATCGATATAAAATAAATGGAAATATGAAACTCGTCTCTGATGTGCTACCTACACCTTCTAAAACCCAATTGTATAATTATAAATTATTAGTTAATACATTTCAATTTCCTCATGTATACAATTTACGATTGAATGATTATATCAAGTCTGTATTATGTTTGCATTATGAGGTTTCTTCTAGGTATTTTATTAAAACGAATACAAATTTTAATTATAGTTTCGTAATAAATCAATTGCAGTAATTCATGATGTGATGTGTGGGAATGCTCCTGCATGCTGGTGTAAAACTATTTAAATATTTTGATGTATCATACTTGATACTGTAAGTAATCATTTAAATTCTCTACTGTCATCATACTGTTGTTCTCATTATGTGTGTTTTTATTATTACAGTAGAGTTGTTACAACTTTCCGAAGGTACGCACTAGGCGACTGAGAGCTAATATTATCATATAAATGCATTAAATAAAGAGTTTGTTAAAACGTTGCGAAATTTTATTTATCTCTAAGTACCTACCTATGTAAACAGTTTGAATTATCGTTGAGTACTGACCTGTACTTGTTCTTCAGTGAGCCTGTAGGTTCTGTCGACATTAGCTCCACCGATAACTAGCACGTCGGCGTCGGTACATTTGTCATCAGGGAATAATGGCGGATCCTCCTTATCACTGCTTCCAGCTTCCCACGTCGCTCGCGAATTGCATGAAGTGTGAAAATGTCTCGAAGAATTGTACGAACATTTTCCCGCGCCCTTTGAGAATCCAATATAAGAGGCGTTCTCTAAATTGTCCACATTCTTCAGTTTTTTAAATTCTACGGCGATATCGGCGCCGACTTTCGCGTTGTTCTTTATGAGGGCGATGTCTGCTAGTCGTTAAAGAAAGAAATTGTGGCAATTAGCTTCACTACTATCATTTAATGACTGTTGGCGTTTCTACACATTTAATTTACGACACTATTACGCAGCTACGAGCGAGCCAAGTTCTAATTAAGTATTTTTAATGATCTCGTAATTATTCTTTGTATACGTTTGGAGCGGTAGGTCAGTAGGGAGGACCTTTTGTCGTTAGATTTGCTGCTTTCTATCCGTTCAACCACTCAAGTAAATGAAATATTGATCTAATAATACTAACATATAACATTGATTCAATTTGTGTTTTGTACAAGACAGCCGAAACTATGCTTTCTGATAATTAATTTTTAACAAAACAGCAGTAAAAGCTCCTTCAAAGACAAAAATGGGACCACCTTGGAGATATACTGAACCTAAGTCAAAAATAATGATTGAAATCGGTTTATATACAAAAAAGTTATGCGTGAGGAAAAATCAAAAAAACAATCAAGTGATTTGAGAACCTCCTCCTTTTTTTAAGTAGGTTAAAAAGGATACTGGCTTCAAGGGATGCGCCGCCAGTTGCGCTGGCCACTGCAGATAGAATGAACGGAGTTACCTCTTTACCTCGGATGCCCTTATGTTTAGCTTGTTCTAATGTGAGACAAATGGCTTCGTTAATCACTTTCTCTATAAAAAAAATATAGTTACAGTTATAAATTTAGTTATTCACTTTACAATTTCTTTTAAAAAACTTTGGCTTTCTATACCTAGGTTATGACTTATAAACTTTGATCAATAATATTTTTCATTAATGAAAAATAAGCAATATATTTTAAGTAAAGGAGTTAATATCATAGAGCAAAGTTACACATATCAAACCCAACTGTAGGACGCTTTTGAATAAAATAAAATAGAGACCTTTTATATAAATAACGTAAGTATGTATTTATTAATCTGCTGTAGGAAATAGGTACGATATATTGTCTTTTATAAAGTAGATTATTACCATCCATAGCAAATTCGGTAGGCACAGGTACAGCAATAACAATGCCGGAGTCTAGACACAAAGAATGGGCAGCTCGCAGAACTTGCGCGGCTTGTTGGGCGTTCGTAACGCGGTGCGGCGCACGGTGCCCCGAACGCATGGAGTAGAACGCAGGGAACTCCTGCGATTCACCGAAAGCACATACGCACACACCCTGTGTTTCCTATTAATGAATGAGCAAAGAATGTTGTGGTTATTAATGGGTCCCATACTACAACACACTAAGTTACCAAAATTACTACATAGAAATGATTTTATGAAAAACACCTAAGGGAGCAAAGCTACGTTTTTACTATCAAACTTATTTATGTAGATTAATTTTGGTAAAGACTGAACTATGATCACAAGAAATTTATTATCCCGAGAACGCGGATAAAACCTCAGGGAACAGCTAGTATACTGATTTACTTATTAAATATTCGACATTATTAATACAAAACTAGAACAGGATCCGTTTTGTTATCGTATCCGTTTGTAGTGACCTATTTTTATACTTCGTTGAAATGAAAGTTTAAGACATAAAACATAAAGAGGAAGCGATGATATTTACCAAGTATTCCAAAGTTCTTCCGATGTCAAGGATGGACTTGACTCCGCTGCATACAACAAGGGTCTTGCTGCGACCCAGTTCATTCAAATCTGCCGATATATCCATGGTATTTTCTCCTTCTCGATGTACACCTCCTACGTCATAATTACATTATCGAAGTACAATAAATAAGGTTTATTTTGGCTACGTCATAGCTGACGTCATTTGCTACGCACAAGAATAGATACTGCTACGAGTGTCTACGAGATAGAGAATCGAGAAAAGCAACCATGCCAACTGTTTGGAGCACAATATTTTCGATCAGATTATTAAATTATGTAGGAAACCATTGCACTATAGGTATATTTGTTTTGGTTTAAATAGTATTGTTCGAATTCTGATTAGATAAACTAATTAGTACTTAAAACTTTACGTTTAGAACACATTAAACTGTCGTCGTGCTGTCACAACAATGTGCCAATTTTGAAACTAAATCAATACCAGACAATATACGTTTTACGACAGATTTGTGCAGTGAAAAGAATATTGGAATTGCTAAGTTAACTCACAGTGCTATAGAAATAAAAATTTATTATAAAGTATTTTGATCCTTCTTGTTTGAACAATCTTTGTGTCCACAAATAATAAGGATACTTGTATATTGAGAACTAAATAATCTAAAATCTAAATCAAACTACAGAATCATTTCAGAGTAAGTATCTGTTTTTCATGAAAAAAATTCGCTGGCCTTTTTTTTGAGACACTTGTATAGAGTGATGACTCACAGAAATGAAAACAAAAGTATGTAGTGGGTTAAGTTATATGCTAAAAAATATATATGCGTTAGTAGGTATGTACTTTATTGTATGTATACCCATACTAAATATAGGTATATCTACACCAACCGGAGTAATATTTACATTCCAGACATCGTCGTATATTTTGGGCCATGAATACAAAATACTATAAACAAGAGACAGCTGTTACCTTTATGTACTGAATAATTTCATTATTAACTCTAAGTTGGCCCACAGTCATAGATCATTATAGTACCTTGGTCTAAATAAATTAGTTGAAACGTGGGTACAAATTTAATACAGAAGTTTAGGAAAGGTAATGAGTTTCCTTATTCACTCTACCCTTAGACATTCCTAATAACTCAAAAGTCGTTAATAACTTCCGTGAAAGTGACACTTCAAATGAGCCGAACAGATTTTTGTATGACTTCCTAAGACTAAGTAGGTACCAACTATTAGCTGATAATCTGTTATTACTTAGCTGTGGGTAAAATGTAACATACTAGTAAAGAAAATAAGCCAGTTGTTCATTTAGGATTATGGAACGTATTATGAAATAGGAATGAGATTTATTTCCCTGAATAATGTCAAGAGATTATAATATTAATAATTATTCCAATGAATGTTTGTTTAAGTTACCAATAAGATGCGGGCTTAGGTTTATGTGCATCAAAATTCTATATCACGGCTGGATTGGAGTTAACCAAGTTTTGAGATGCAGAATTGGTAGTTAATTACATAGTCTGTTCGACACGGTTATCCCAGTGAATGCACTAATTGAATGTGGTACTGGCTAGCGATGAATTCCCACGTACATGCCGTCGTTGAAATTCATTGTTATGCAGGTGTAAGCTCACTACCCCGGTTATTGAAATATTCATTCTATTTTTGTGATCATTGCTCGATTTCACCACAGCTAAATACTATTTGAATATATGAACTCGTTCTCCCGTAAACATAAATTATGTGATCATTTAATAAAATCATATAAAATAGATTTCAAATTAGCAGTTATTTATAATGGGTGAATGGAAGACAAAAAAACGTTTTATCAAAGACTTATAGATACGTAATGAAGTAGTTACTCATAATTAGGTATTATTGATGCATAAGTAGTGCAAACAAGATCATTTACTCGTATATTATGAAGAGTTTTGGAAGATTATGGAAGGACTTTTCGCAAGTGAGTTGAGGATATGTCAACCTAATGTTTTGTTGCTTATTTTTTGAATTAACGAGAGGTGACTATGAAAAAAATATTGTTCAAGTGATTAATGTTAGGAGTGTTATGTATCTGCTCTTATTAGGTAAATCTATAACTTAGGTACTGATACAGCATTTATAGAAACAATAATTTTGAATTGTAGAATGTACACCGTTTTATAGAGATAAAAAGGTTTCCTTCGAAAAACTAACAATGGCCTAACACGACAAATATATACACAAAACCCTATTCATTGAAATACAGATGAACCCTATCATTTCTCAAACTGTCATTTAAATCGCATGTAATAAGTTAATAATGGCGTAGTACGACCACATACAATAACGCAAATTACTACCCACGACAACGGTCGACGCTCGTAGTCCGAGGGCGACGTATGACGTCAATAAGGATAATTAAAACCAAATTGAACATTATACTTATTGCGTCACTGTTAATCAATGTTTTCATTGCACATTTGTATTTGTGTGTGTTATGTAATAGAAGAGAAGTATTTATTAGTTTTCATTCGGAACTTCTCTACATAAATTACGTAATAGACTGTCACAGGTCGTAAAATTTGTACCTAAACTAAAGTAGCAAGCTACATCACTCACAGACTCGATAACTAATAACGAAGAAAATCGAGTACTTCTCAGAAAGCGACGAGCAGCTTTCTTCGCATCGATGCAAATGGCTCAGCATCGTTTGCTGTGGAAATCATTCTTATAGGTACTGAATCTTCGGTGTATCTATATGAGTTATACGTATTCACGTTTCGTTATATACTAGTTATATTTTCAGATATGGCAAGCCAAGTAAAGACGGTTTATTTCAGCAATTGTAATTGATACTTATTTGCCTTCCAGACATTGTTACAGGTCGGAAATTCAGGTAATCCTCATGGTTTTGCCATAGATGACGTTAGCCCTTACTATCAGTTGGATCGCTTACATACTTGTCAGTCTCTTGACATTAAAAAGCCCCTATCGGTTTATTTTCTTCCCTCACTGAAGGGTTTCATGCTGTTGTGTTAGAATTATCAATCTAGATTTCTAGAAATGTTCTCAGTAGCCACAAGAGCAATAATAATAAGAGCTTCTTTCTTTATTTTATATTAAAATGCTTTGAAAGTATGAGAAAATGTTCATGCAGCGTTTTGATGTGACATGTTTCACCACGATAACGCGAAATGGAAACTCGGTTAGATATTACGAAAATGAAAACTTATTTCATTTATTATTACCGTTTCTACCAACACCTGCATCCACATTCTGAGAATTGCACTTTGATTTCACTTCTATTTTAAAACTACCTACTGTAAACGTGTAAAAGTTTTTTTTATTGTTAAACAAACATGAGCACTGGCATGCATGACGCATGTCAGTGCGCAGGCGCATTTATAGTTTTGTATCCATCGTAGTAAACAATAAAAACAACACAGTACAATCGTGAAAAGTAACTCCTTTTCGCAGGCGATTCTTGCCTTTATTGATTATGAAAATGTTATTATTCTTATTTTTTCCTATCGAGGTTGAAATTTTAATAAAATTTAAAAAAAATACATTGCCTCTTTGTAGGTAGGTACATGAAATTATATTAAAAGCCTTAAACAGTTTTTTTGAGAGAAACGATTCTATTTATAATATTCTATATACTCGTATATAATAATAAATATATTATTATATACTTAGTATCGTTTCTTTTAGATTTAAATCTGGAAGAGCAATGATTCAGATGTAGCATATTAATTAGAGATTAAGCGTAGGAAGTGCGACAAACAATGATAATTAAAATTAGTATTTTATGAATCTCCAAACGCGCGAAGTAATGTAAATAAATAAAGTTGCATAAATTATAGGAATTTCTACTTTAATTGTATTGTATGTGTGTGTGTACTAAATATATGATAAAGATACACACCTATACCTCCAGTGACGAATATAGGTATATCGGCCAGCTCAGCAGCAATGATGGTGCCAGCAACAGTAGTGGCTCCATCTAGTCTGGCAGCAGTTATGGGAGCCAAGTCTCTCCTCGAAGCTTTGATCACGCCTTTTGCTTGAGCCAGATATTGAATCTGATCCTCGGACAGGCCTATAGTCAATTGACCCTTGAGTATTGCTATAGTGGCTGGTACTGCTCCCTTAAAAGTATTTTCATCCTCATTATTGAAATAATTTAAGTCCCAAATATGACGTGATCATGATAATTTTTGGATAACGATGGTAAAAAAACCAACTCTAAAATCCAAACCAAGCGATTGCGATCAGTTTAATTTTGAAACAACTTTTTAATACACAGAAACTGCTACAAAGTTACGTAACAGTCCCGGTGAATAAAAAAAAGGATTCTTAGTATTCTAAATTACATGACTTGTTTCGAGTTCCTAGTAGGAAAATCGTTTTGATGTGGTGTTGTGTCAATTACGTATCTATTATTCTATATGAACGTATCGATGCACAAATAAATAAATTGTTAGCAAGATGGTATTTCCTGCATACATCCTTTTTATCACACATTATGCATGTGCTACGAGGGAGCTACGAAACCGTAGCACTTATGGAAATACATGATTCGTAGAATAGTATATTACATATTACGTACATACATATAAAATACTACCTATTCTGCAAATCTAAGCCTCGGCACATTACTAGAAGTAATTGATAGTAAATATAAATGACTAATACCTGTGCTAATACGTTAAATTATTTTCACATAAACTTAAATGTCGCTAATGAAATGATTTCTTGTTTACGTTAGTCTAACTTTGGTTAAAAATATTAAAGCCAAATACTCATACTAAAACATTACACTCTTTTTTCGGATAGTCGCGTAAAAATAACAAAAATCCGATTTAAAACTTACTCTTTGTCTGATAATAGTTTCAACTTCGATAGCAGTTTCCAAATTCTTCGGGTACGGCATCCCATGGGTGATGATGGTAGATTCTAATGCGACAATCGGCTTATTCTCCAACTTAGCTTGAATAACCTCTTCTGAGAAAACTAGGGGAGAACTTCCGCTATAACGTCTATAATAATGTGCAGTGATCCGTGGGCCTCTCGACATACACTTCGCTAAGTACGCCATCATGATTGCTAAAAATAAAAGTCAGCTCGTTATTGGATATCTAAAAATACTCAAACTGGTATTTAAGAGGAAAAATCTGTCGGCAATATGTAAAAGGACAGAAATAGATTAAAACTTTTTGTCCAAGCGCACTTCCTGGGTTTTAACTGAAACTTATATAAGCATAAAAAGAGATCAGCTCGTTTAAAACGATGAAGTTTGAATTTAGGCACGTGATTCTTGTGCTGGAAAA
The DNA here is from genome assembly GCA_963555595.1 of Tethea ocularis. Classification (NCBI taxonomy): domain Eukaryota; kingdom Metazoa; phylum Arthropoda; class Insecta; order Lepidoptera; family Drepanidae; genus Tethea; species Tethea ocularis. The sequence continues at coordinate 6,727,983 of OY741960.1, read as the reverse complement.
GTGAACATTCCCAATCCGAAATAACGAGAACAAAGTTAAAGGTGGCGGAATATGCGAGGCATGTCAGAGCCCAAACGAGGGCCAGTCCGATGACGGGCCATCTATCGACGCTCACAGCCGGTGGACATTAATCAACGTCCATATTGTAGTGATGCCACGCTAGATTTAGTTCATTCGGTAACGATATATATTTTTTTAAAACATCTAGGACGCACAAATACATATTAAAAAAAAAACGCGGATAGAACTGCAAGGAACAGCTAGGTAGTCTTATTTCATAATACCACTCTATTAATCTACTTACGACTTAATATTCAGGAAGGCTAACTTATAAGGCGAAGGCAAAACTATAAGGCCTATTAACTTCTTATATTTTAGGGATAAGTTCATTAAGTAAGAAAGATTAAAGAAGAAGTTAGGTACCCTTAACCCATTACCTAAAATAGGCCATCAAACCGGTCCGGATGAAACAATATCTATGTCACATCACTACAGGCTGACCTGTATAAATCTCATCTCGCGCGTTTCACCTGAGCTGTGACGTCGTGGCCAAAGTAACAAGATTCTTCTGGGAAACAATACATTATTGATGACTTTGCCTGTGGATTGTTACAAATTAAAATAAATATAGCATTAAGCACCACAAGGACTTTATCAGTAAGTTTATATTAAGTATTAATTTTATAATTAAATGATGTTAATCTTGACACGATACCTATCTTGATGTTTAATAAATTAACTTTTAACAAAAAAGAATAGAACTGCCTTAAATACATTAATAAAAAGTATTATATAATCATGTTAGCAAAAAAAATCAGCGATGTGGAACTCGACATACTCTTTTGTTGACTTCCTTTGTGTGCCTTCGTAGTTCAAGCCCAGAACAGCACGTCCTTACGACCATAGTTAGACATCATAAGGATTCTCATTTTACAATACAGCAATAAGTTTACATATTATTCTATTTGATATTGAGAAGTTCCCTGGTGTATGTTCGAAGTCCACCTTAAAGCTATAACTACAACGCAAATAGAAGTTTGTCCATAAACAAAAAAGTTATGCGTGAATAAACAAAAAAAACAACCATATTGAGAAACTCCTCCATTTTTTGAAGTCGGTTAAAAATAGTAGAAATGTACCGTGGTTTGCATGTGGTTTGATAATTTCATTTTTTCTTCCAGAAGGTAATGTAGAAAGGACGTGGAAAGAGTGCTTAGCAGTGAGCTTACCTATTTTTTTTGGATAAATTCTAATGCTTTTCTTTCAGTATTTGGAGCCACCTTCTAAATGGGTATGATAATGATGATAAGATATCACTACTGTTTGGGTATGTGTTTTACATTAGATCTCTTGGTAGGTGGGTTACATGTGCTGATCTGTAGTTTTTATATTTCACTTAATACAGACATAAAACAGAATACACAAATAAAACAGAAGTTGGTAAAAAATAATTATTGAATATTTTACATATATTTTAACATTGTATTATCATTATACTAAAACACCAGAAATACCTACTCATAGAAGCAAAAATATGCAGCTGACATGCAGCTGACTGAAACCATAGATTTATACGTAGCATAAATTAACTATAGTAGTATTATATTCTCGTTGTATTTATATAAAGAATTTTACGACATTTGAAATACCTACTTTTGTTGTTAACATTTATGTATATTTTTTTGGATTAAAATAGGTATAGTTTACCTTCTCCTCTCCTTCTCTATATAATAGTATAAAATAAAGTCGTTTTCCGCGTGTCTCTGTATGTCTGTCTGTATATCCGCTAACTCCTCCTAAGCCAGGCAAAGGTTTCGATTAAAGTTTTTATTTAAGTAGAAAATTAAATCAATATTTTGCAACCAAGTGGCCGAAAAATAAATTTACATGGCTTACGTAGGCTAAACCTTATGAGATACATAACATTCTTCTAAAACCCTAAAGAAAACTCCACGATGGCATATCCCTACCTGTTACGGTAGACTCACAGTAACTAATTTAAAAAAAAATGTTCGTTAATTTACGACGAATTCAGTACCGTATAGGTACAAGTTTGTAACCGTGGTTGGACATAAAATATTGATTATAGAGACCTATAATTTATCTGAGGTATTACATTAGCGCAACCGTAAAAATCGACAGCCGCCACAAAATGGAGAGCAGATTCATGCGATCCGTACGATGCGGATTAGTGGACGCACTTGTACGACTTCCTCAGCGACGACTTCCTATAACAAAGAGGATACAAATACTTCTTTGTCCTATACAAAGAATACTACGATTCGTTTGATGTGACGCGTAGCCTCGTAGCGTAGCGTAGAGCGTAGGTACGATGCGTGCGATGCGGACATGTGGACGCTTACCTTAAAGGTTCGCGCACATTATGTCGGGTCACAGCGGGGCGGAGCGGGCCGCAGCGCAGCGCAAAATGCTTACTTATGCTTAGCGCATTAGTGACAATATGAACACTATGCCGCATGCTGGGTCGCAGCGCACACAAGAGCTCGCAAATATCGTTAAATGAACTCGTGCGCACAAGCACTCCATTCTGCTTGCTATTGCACACTGTATGCGGCATCGCACGCAACCAAAATCCGCGGCGGAATATGTGGCCCGCTGATTTTTGCGCTGCGACCCGACCCGCTGCGGACATTATGTGCGCGAACCTTTAATTCCATTTCGGAAACCCAAGTGACAGCTTATCGGCGCGGGCGTAACGTTGTGATTGCCTAGCAACGACTATGTTTATTATTCCACCATACCAGCTGTTTACTTAACAACGGAACTGTGAAAATATTTGCTCTTGATTTGTTCACTTTATTACAGCATTTCTGCCATGTTTTCCTCGTTACTACAACTTTTATAAAGTATAATTATTTACACAAATCAATTATTAATTTGGAGCTCATTATATTTTAGGTAAGAATATATTAAATCTTTTGTCTTTTGTATAGATACCAAAAATATGTTCATGAGTTTTAATAAGTCTGGGTTCATTCGTGATTTTTTCTTTGATTGAATAATGTCTTCATACAAATAAAAGATCTTTTCGTCTTGAAAAACAATTTGAAAACGAAGATAGTTTTAGCAAAGAATAAATAATATACTACGTGTTTTAGTAAGTTCGCATGAATAAATATGTTGCCACAAAGATACATATTATAGGTATATATAATAGCGATGATAGCTCAGTATTTTTGGCCCAGTATTTTCGGTGATAAGGGGGGGGGGGGGTCAATGTTCGCGTATTTTCTTAAATAACTTCAATTTATCTTAAAATTATAAAAAAAAAAATTGAGAACCTCACAATGAGCCCTTTCATTTGATATGTCACACAATATAGTTAGCTAAACTTTATTTTTTAATTTTCTAATTTACCCCCAAAAGTAGCCCTCATGTTTGAAATTCATTTATTTACGTAACACGTCCATGTTTGGGTCATCGACTTACATATGTGTACCAAGTTTCAACTCAATCCAGTCCAATATTTTCGGACAGACAGACGCACGAGTGATCCTATAAGGGTTCCGTTTTTTTTCGGTACCCTAAAAAATATAGTTTCCTACATTGCTTAAACTAAATTGTTATCATAAGTAGGTACCTAACTAATACCTACCGTCTACCTACCTTACGCTAGATAAACGTTCACAGGGGATAGTGGTAATAGTTTACTATTGTTGTCTCTTTGATTACATGTTACGAGCTGTTACGAGTAATGGTCGTAGCACACATATCAACTCGGATAGGGATCGTCACCGTATCAACTGGAGCCGTTTAGTATTATTTTTATGAAACTCCCGTAATCGCCTCACCTCGGGACAAGTTCACAAACCGCGCAGTTCCTGCGCTTACGTCTCTCCGTACCCGAGCTTACGTCTCTTCGTTCACACTTGCCCCGCTCACCCCTCCCGCAGACTTTTTCTTCGTTTCTTTCTATTTTTCTTCATCAAATGCTCTGGCTATGATAGCCATCTCGCGTATTATAAACCGGCTATAACCGTGTGCTACTGTAGATTTCTTTGTACGTCTATGTTGTATCCGTTGGTTTTCATTTCAGGTAAGTACGTTTAGTTACATTTATCTAGGTATACCTACTTACCTACTTAGGTATACCTAGATAAATGTAACTAAATTCTATTAGCTACTAAAAAATCATTTTGTTTTCAAGTAATCATGGCTTGGGGTTTGCCTAAGCTACCGGGCTTAACATTCTCGGACCCTTCGAAAACGCAAAACCACATAAGAAGCTCGTTGCGCCTCTATCAGGGACACAGATTCCCGGATACAACAATTCGTGCTCCTGGGGGTTGTGCAACTGATGTTGATAGCAATGCCTTTGCTTTACCTGAGGATTCGGTCAAGTAAGTAATTATAATTACATAAGTATTGACTACTATACAAGGTTTATTGCTGTCTCGGTTTGTTTAATAAAAGTATCAAAAAAACTTGTAACAAAAATCGAATACCTAGTTATTTATATTTGAAAACCACTCAAAATGGTCTGAGACAACCTTACTTGTACGTAGCTAGGACCGGGGCGTTGCCCCAATACTCACCGAGGATCAGACGCCCTTTGTCAAGTGCCAACAAACCGAAGATAGTCGAAATTCTATTTGATACTTTACTACTCAAATAATGATTGAACCATCCACAATCACGCATTAAAAATCACTCACAAGACCTTGGAATATTTCATGGGGAAGTTTCTCACGGAGTAAATTAAGTATATATTTTTTCAAAAACCCGATTTGCGGATCGTACTTTTGTGATTTTTTTCGATCAATTTAGTGGTAAGACAAAACTAAGGAACCTTGATGTGATGAGGGTGGGGTGGATTGAATTAGGACCTGGCATGCATGAACTGCGAGTAAAGCCTTGAATGTATTTGTTCATAGCAGTAGTTAGAAGTACTAAACATATGTTATTTCATAATATCACTGAATGAATTCTCAAAAATAAGTAGGAATCCTAAAACATTTATATTTGATTGATAAGTAAATAATATTGGTACTGATTCTGCAATTTACAAAATAAACTAAATATAGTTTCACTTATTTCTTTCGAACAAAGACACGATGTGAAATCTGACTTTCGTTGTATTTGGTTGTTGTAGGTACCTTCATCAAATTTATTACGATACCTTATATCGTTATAACTTATAGCTAGAAGGCCCTTTGGGGTCTCGCATACCTGATCGATTTTAAATGTTATGATATAACGTGGACAAATCTATGCTTAGTTAAATTTGTTTTCATATTGCGTTCGTAGCTATGACCCGTCATTAACATACGGGCGCGTGAAGCAGGCGGCGCTGCCAGCAGTCGTTCCACATTGGGTGCACTATGACAAGCGATGTCTCAATTTCACGGCGTTCTTTAAACAGCCTGTATACGATAACCCCGACGAGAACTACAGAGTCCGCATCGTCAACATAGTGTACTTCCTCGAAGACGACAGTATAACAGTGATAGAACCACGGGTCAAGGTAAGCTCAAGAAATCAAGAATACCTAAATTTGTATTAAAATGTTATTCTTATATTGAATTTGAAAAATTACGATTCTATTTTGAGCCTATAAAATTTTCTTGGAGATTTCAAAGAATAAGTAGATTATTCGAGCGAGGGCTTGCGTACTATATTCAGCTATATCTTATTCAGATAGTGCAATCTGAATGTCTTCGCTTGTACCCACGGTGTAGGTACCTATTTGTGTTGATTTCCTTCGCTTGTTATACAGTTTATGCTTCGAAATTGCTTTATGTTTGATAACAAAACCATAATTAGATCCCATGTTGGAGAACGTGGTGCACAAAAATCGCCTATCTAATATTGACTCAAACGAAACTACTATAGGTAATCGTATCGAAATAATTATAGATAGCTCGCACAAAATGTGTGATGTGTTTCAAACAACGCTATATTTTTAAGTTGTTGTAGCAAATAGATTAGATTTGCGGAATATTCATGGTAAATGAGCGAGCATCCCATTATTATGAAATGCATGCACGCGACGACCGACGAGGCTATTTCGCTCGCGGCACTTCTCGATCCCATTCTATTTATCTTTTCCAGAGACAACTGCGAAATGCGCCATTCGTCCTCAATAATAACGAGATGAATAATGCCCCCCCGCAGGCGTTTTCACTTTAATTAATTGATTGAATTTCATCGGTTTTAAGTAATAGTCTTAGGTAGTTTGTATTTGTTTGAAAGGAATCTAATTTTGAAAGAAGTATTACAAGGATATTTTATTTTAATAAATTAAAAAGTGTATTAGACTTACTTTATAGCTACCTATACCCACCCCAGCAGCTAAATATTTAGTTCTCCTAACTCAAATAACTTGAAAAGTAATTGTTTAATTCCTGGGTAAGTGTATAAATATATACTAATTCTTTATTACATCACCATATGATTGGAATTCGAGTGAGAGATGTCGATTTCTTGTATATCCATATGTTTGTCTCCCTTGTATTCAGGTCAAAGCTATTAAAAAGTTACTCGTGTATTTGTAACATATTTGCAAAATAACGAGATTCGTAAGTCTCAATAGAACTGAACTCCAAGAAATCCAATCTCAGACAAGAGCCAAGTGACATTTACGTTGGAATGGAACACGACGCAAATTGTAAGCGAATCTGAAACGAAGCTGGCAAATGAGCGCGCATTTGTCTACGTATGAATGAGTTGCGACGACGGACGGTTGCAGCCGCCTTTGTTCTCATTTGAGACTAGGTCCCATGTCCTCATGATGACTTACTGCCTATAAATTCAAGGATATACGAAACACTCAAATATTTCATAATTTTCGTATAACATCACGAAATATTTATGTATGTTTCAATAATTTATACCAAGTTTAATTCAAGCTATCTTTTGAAATGAAAAAATCTTATCAACACAAATTTTATAAGTAGGTATATTCATCATCAACATTAAATATAACATAATTATTAATATAAAAGAAATTTATCCCATACGGCATACCCCAAGCTTCAAGACAACTGGCTACTTGGCTAGTAAAATATTTTCAAAAATGTGTAATCTAATCCCCTTACAAAGTAACTGAATATTAAACTTATTATAGGTAGGTAAGTACCTAAGTACTTAAATATTATTCAGAGTATTTAATTAAATTTCCTTTAGATTTTATCAAAATTTATCTCTAAATATATTGTTTTGGCAGATTGTCTCGAAACTTGGAGGAAAGTCTATACCTATCTACCTACCCATACTAATGTATTTTCAACTACTAAGAAAAGCTTTACCGATATTATATTTTCACTGATAACTTAATTTAGATGAATTTTGGCAACAAATTAGCATGATTTACGAAGATAAATATAAAATACATAGATACAATTTATCCCAAGACAGCGAGTGAAACCTCAGAATACTTAACTATAGTAGGCTATTATTTCCTTTTTACAGAATTCAGGATTATGGCAAGGGAGAATGGTAAAGAGGGCTAAGATACCGAAGAATGATTTAGGGGAATTCTGGCATTGGAAGGACCTTGACGTCGGAAAAGATATTTGCATCTATGGGAAAGTTTTCCACACAGTCTCGTGTGATCTGTTTACAAAGGTATGTTGATAAGATTTAATTTTAATATCTAATAGATAGAAAGACGAATGTTAATTTATTTATCCTCTTAGATAACTATTGCTTCAAAACAACTATTAACAAAATATTGAAGCATACCTTACCTACGAGTAGGTACATGCTTCAAAGCTTGTTAAAGATAACGGCTTGACTTGGACCTCAGATTACAAAGCAATATAATATAATAGATATTAATCTAAAATTTGGAATTACAACTTGTAATTTACGGTACACTTTTTCAACATTTACCCGCTCTCTAAGAACGAACACAATGTTCGAGATAACAGACATACACGCCTACGGGATGCATACAAAGGTACCTCAGTAGGTAGACTGACTCGCAGGTAGGTAGGTACCTACCTGGTTTTTATTATTATTAGGATGCTCTCCGCAATATGATTCCGTCCCTTACTAAACTGACGGGGTAAAGCGAGACAAGCCAGGGGCACTCTTAGTAGATGTTTAAATTTTATTTAAAACTAGCTGACACGGCAGACGTTGTCCTGCCCTGAGAACAAAAATAAAAATTGGGACCTACCTACCTCTACCTACCCCTACATACTCCTGCCTACCTCTACTTACTCCTACCTACATCTACCTGCCCCTACCTACCCCTACCTACCTTACCTACCTACCCTACCTACCCCTACCTACCCCAACCTACTCCTACCTACCCCTACCTATCCTATGTCCTTCTCCTGATTCTAACCTCCCCACCAATTTTCAACCAAATCAGTTCAGCCGTTCTTGAGTTATAAATTGTGTAACTAACACGACTTTCTTTTATATAATATATGTATATAGATATAGATAGATATAAATATAGATATACAAGATAGATAAAAATAATTATTTAAAAAAAACTGGACAAGTGCGCGGCTGACTCGTTTTATTTTTAAAAAGAGGCATATTCGCGATTTTTATGTGGCATTACTAATGAAAAATTCAAATTAAAAATAAATCGTTTCCTAATTTTTTACAAATATCTTGCAACAAAGAATGCAGAGAAAGCCTTCATTAGAATCATCTCTTCTTATATATCGTCGCCTTAATCATAAGTTTAGCTTTTATTTTTGCGCATGGGTCGTCAACATCTAAAATCAGGCACCTACAATCTATAGATTTTTTAATTAATGACATTACGATATAGTTATTTAGGTAGGGTACCTAAATAACTATATAGGTAGGTAGGGACAACTACGTTTTAGAGTTTTAAATTAAAAACGCACTTATGGTATTATTGAGGCGCGCGGCCTCACCTTTGTTTTGTCCGGTTTTATCGTCGAATTTCATTTACTTATACTCAAACAAACAAGACACACACAGCTAGCTAACTAGCTGTAGCTTAGCTGTAACTACCTACGGTATCTCTATCAAGTAAGCGGTCAATAACCCATATCCCCGTCCTTTTCTTACTAACGCGACTTGCTTATTGTAAATGAATGATCAAATTCTAACCTAAAAGTTTCTGAAGTCATTCCTTATTCCTCAAGGTACGCGGTACCTATCAAGATAGGCTTCAAATTAAAGTGATTGGTTAAACATGACTATATAATGAGAACCTTACCTTTTCAAACGGTGAATGTTGACTACAAAGCTGACAAGTTGAGAACCGCAACGGGAAAACGGAATGTAGTGAACAGCGCGTGCTATTTTTAGTAACCGACTGACCCAGGAGGGTAATGAGATAATATTACCGTGGTAATGTATTTCGCGCGCATGCAGGTATGTGTGTTTGTATGTCCATTCCATTGTGACCTCCTGTAGTCTAAACGGCTGAATCGATTTTGATACATGATCTAAATCGTTAGAATTGTCTTTATTGCGAGAGTGTTTCTGTGAAGGAAAGTACGATGGTCACTTTAGAAGAATCTGCTCCATAATATAATAAGGTAAACAGTTGTCAGCTGAATTCAAACGTGGTCGGGAGAGCATTGAAGATGACCCATGCACTGGACGGTCATCGACTTCGACAACTGAAGAAAATATTTAAAAACCTGATTTATTTAAAGGAGACCTAATGATATTTCCTCGAGGCGGCCGCTGTTGCCGATCAACGCAAGGTTCCCAGAAGGCTGGTAACTGCTCTTTGGATATCCAAGATAATAGAAAAAATACCTGGGAATGTTATCCAAAAAAGTGTTGTTTCGTCAAGTCAACGCGCGCCATCACATATCCTGTGAAACGATGGCTAAAATCCATAATAATTGTGGATTCGTATATTAGTTCCACACCCTTTTTATTCGCCTGATCTGGCACCATCGGACTTGCACCTCTTCACTCTCATCCCGAGTGACACTGGCTATAATTAGTTTGCTTTTTGTAAAAAATAATCCGTGCTTTTTTTAGTTTTGCTATTAATTGCGACTTGTTTTAATACAATAATATCACAATAGGCCTTCGGTGTCAAACATCTACGCGACTTTCTGCACCCAATGCTTCAAAATATGATTAATATTATTTGTGAAACACCTGGCAAGTAACAATATTCATTCAAAACGGGCGACATGAAGTATTGCCATGTTGCCTCGACAAGTTGAATCGTTTGATTCCATCAATCAATCACTGCCATTAATGACAGGTGTCAGTTTTAATAGTTTCATTGTCTCCAATACCTACCTTTATACTCGTACATACTCGTACTTAGTAATTGATGTGACGTTTTATTATCAGTAGTTCTACAAAACAAATAAAATTGAGTTTGAAAATTTAATTGTTGTTTTGTCTGTTTGTAATGTTAATTAAAATCTTAACAACATTTTACTAAATGCATACATAGTTATAATCAGTAGGTAGGTAACACGACTGTGTGTTCCCTGCGGCTTCACTCGCGTTCCCGTGATAAAAAGTTTATAACCTTCGGGGATAATGTAGCTTCCTAACAAACTCTTCAGCTATATTATTAGTATAGATATTATAGGTATAGATAAGTTAGCATCTCCTTGAATAAATTTATCAAAAAGAAGCTCTGAAACTTATCTACACTTTTGTGGTACTTAACCTCTCGCATTCTTTGAATTATGACGCCCGCGACCTCAATGCTTTTACTCAAGCTATATACATAATTATGTTTATGTTAGGTAGCTATGCATTTATTTATATATTTTCACTCTTAGCTGAAAATATCGTCGTGTATTCACATGCAAAAATGTTTCTTCGAGTGCTGGAACGCGGCATTTACTAGCTATTTCTATGCAAGCTGCATAATCTCTTCTTTCCATCCTCAAACTGCAACCTAAAAATCCATCCCATAAAATAAGCAGAACAAATCTGAGATTAAACAATAAATATGAGTAGAAAATGGGTATCCACATTCATATTATTATAGTTTTATATTTAGGTATAGACTAATTTTATTACAAAGAGCCCTTGAGCCGCGCGCGGTCCCTTTGTGGACCAAATCTTTGTACTTTATACTTACAAAGGATTATATGTACAATCAGGTTTATATTTTATTTAGAGGACATAAACTGATCATAGCATAACATGTACTGTCCCTGGCACAATACATAGGTATTTAAGTATATGAATATTTACAGTCATCAGTTAGGTAGGTACTTACATTGTAGATTTAACTTAAAACTTAAATATCGAAAAATCGATACTATGCCAACAATCCACAAGTATCCTACCTAATGTTGATCGATCTAATCCGTCGACCAATTACCAATTACAAGGTATCTTGATTGATTATTATTAAAACGAATGGGCGTTCGATAAGGGCCTTTTTTGTATCTATTACACAATCTAAAGACTACTATGCTGACTTTGGTCAAAACGAGACTGTACCGAATTCCGCGGCGATCTTTCTGCGGGCGTTGCTGTAGGTGGCAAGATTATTTAGACATTTAAATATTTTAACCCATAACCTATATCTCGACTATAATAAAAAAAAATCGTTATTTTGCTGTTGTGGCCTACATGGTGCTGACCTAATAAATATGAGCCATTTTGTAATTGTATAATTCAATAGGTAGGTGCTGATTTTTTAATTTTATTCATGTTGTATGAAAAACATACTACTTACATGCGTGCATACTTTTTTGGATGCTCGTAGACTATGGCCATATACTATGTACTTTCTTGGTAAGAAAATAGGATATTATTCTCTCCTAGCTGCTTCTTTGTTTGTTTGTAACCTATTGCTCGCTGCTACCGCTGCCCCTATCGCAATTTAGTACCTACGCATATGGCATATGATATGGAGCAGGTCATGGGCTACTTTTTATCCAGGGAATGCGGGTGAAACCACAGGGGAAAGTTAGTGTTTTCATAATTTAAGGATTTTTCGTACCAAGAAGGTATGCTGTAAGATGGCTGTACAAGTGTATGTTTTTACTACATACATACTGAAATTAATAACTAACTCATTTCAATAATATTATTAAGTTATCTTTCGTAAACATTGATCTAACCATTGACTACGTTACAATCAAGGTTAATAAAACGTTATTGTCCTATATATACGTTTTTAAATTCAAAAAGTGGTTCCTTTGCAATAATAGAGCAATAATGTGAAACGAATGACCGCCGTAAAACCGTGGAATGGCTTTTCGAATAAAGCCAAAAGGGAGGTCGTGAGGCTTAAAGAAATGTGTTTATAGCCAGAGGAACAGTGGAACCGTCCCGTTATAGCCCACACTGACCAACCTATTCAACTAAAACACGCCCTTTATGTTCTTTGCACTCAATTACTTTCCCTAGGTAGGTATCCTATGGCTACCCTGTGGTGATGGATTCAGGACTTCTATAAGATTTATCTCTAGACAGCTCGTTTATTTAACTTCAAAGAGTCACAAGATTTTGAATTATATTTTAAGGGTTTTACTTTGATTTCTATTTATGTGGGAAATACCTACAGTTCATGAATGTCATTGAAAATTTTAGTCACTTAAAAAAGTATCTGAGCAGTCGTAGCGGAGAAAAATATAAACTAAGTTGGTACAGTACATCTAACTTTTTATATATAGAAGCTCATACTCAGTCAGTCGTAGGTACTACGTACCATTCATTGGTTTCTGGAGGAAATAACAACCAAACATGTTCAACATTATATTATTTGAATATTGTGATATATAATAAAAACTTATGATATTGAAGTTGGTAAATTATAAAATAAACGCAGTACAAACCTGACTTAATTGTTCATCTTCATCATTAATTAATTACAACTATTTGGAGTCCTCAAAACAGTCGTTACACAGAACTTATTATTTACAAAGAGTTCTTACAGAGGTAACAAATTCATCTTACATGGCCGAGATGTAGTACGACACTACTTTAACTCCCATGTAAATATTAATAAGAAATGGCATGCCAAAAGCGATGGCACGAGCTGGCTGCGGAAGCGGCTTGACTGCGTACACGATAGTGTGTAGGATACGGCCAGCAGTAAATATCCTGAAGAGCATGGTGGCCCATGAAGCCGCCGGTCCGGTCGTCAGGTACAACGCGCCGAGAACCCAGAACGCAGGAATGTTCTCCAAGTCGTTGAGGTGCGCCCGTCTCACTCTCTCCACATCGGGATCATCGAACTTTATCTTGCCATTTTTGGATCTAGCATCCTCTTCATTCGCGAAAACATTTTTTTTAATACGCACTCTTGAAGTCAGAAACGTCACTCCAAATAATTTTAAGGCCAATACGCCGGAATATAATATGTATGATTGCACCGCGGGGTCAGTTAGGAGAATGGTTCCCATTTTTTTGGAGTAGAAAATAGTTAACCAGTAAACACCACAGTCGTGCTGACAAGCCGGATATCTACGCATAAATGGATGTTAGTGTGAGATACTGTTAAACACTTGCTTAGCGTATAGGTATATCGTAATCCTATCTTATCTTATCTTAGTTCAGTCCATGCGACCAAAAATAACTTAGATTTTAACATGTCGGTATGAGTTTGTCAGAATCAATAAAAAAATCGATTGCCAATGTTTTGTTTGCTAATTTGCCTTAAAACATGAAAATGTAAGATTATGTAGATTCTTATTACTTATTGCAAAAAACGCACTTAATAGTTTCATCTTCACGTAAGTAGTTTTATTGTACCTACTTATTAAAAAACATAGTACCTTCTATTTAATTAAATACATTTTAAGTCTGTTTTATCGAAATATTAGATAACTTTTGGGTTATTGTTGAGGTAAAATTGTATACCTACTTGATTAAATATTTTGATAGGATTTCTTAAATTTGGATACCTGTAGGTACCTACTATTATGTATGTACTGTGACATCGTGGGTAGGCAGGCTGAGTTCTAAACTGAGTTATATTTTCATAAAAGAAACCTCAGTTTGTAATTGGTTTGATGAAGCTACACAATAATTATCAGTTTATAGATAAACAATTGAACCTCATATCACAATAGGTATCATACTTTATTCGGAATAACATATCACTATAAAACATTTCCCCGGCATTGAATATTAAATGATAGCTCATTATATCAGCGAGAATTAAAATAAGCAAAAATGCACTCTAAAGCCCTATTTTTTTTTAATGTAGGGCGAGTTCAGAAACGTTGCAGGTAGGGTAAAATTTGTCCAAACGCGTTCAGAAAGACTGGAACTCCAACCAACGCACCAAATACCGTTCACAAACTCGGAAAGTTAAGAATTGGATGCCATGACAAATAATCGATGCCCTTAAATCAAAAAAGCGCTACGGCTAATGTTATCGATTTTTTACCTATAAATTATATATTACATGAGTTTAGTTGAAATAGTGTATGAAACTGCACATAATTACTACACTAACATCGAGGTATTAAAACACTCTTGTTGTAATAACCCCTATTATGCAACAGTTGCTTAATTAAACTATTATTGTGACATATGAACTTGTTGATAATTAAACTTGAAATCATTCATCCAATTTATAATTTACTTGCTTACGAAGATAATTAATAATAATTTTGACCAATTTTGATCGCTGAAATAGTTATAAATACATACATGGTAAAATAGTATAGTCGAGGCAAGTAATTTCAAAATATAATTAGTTATTTCTGGTAAGTTATAAGTAGATATAATACACAACCACCATCGGCCACATCATCACTGACCACGGTGAGATTGTGGTCAAACACAGGCCTATACATACCTAGTAAAAAAAAACAACAACAATATTATTTCTCAGTTCACCGTGAATGAAGTAGCCTACACAACATAAAACATTACAAAGCTAAAATGTAGTGCAACACAACTTGGATGCCCATGTAAACGTTAATGATTAGTGGAATAATGAAGGCTATGGCTCGGGCTGGCTGTGGCAGCGGCTTGACTGCGTACACGATAGTGTGGAGGACACGACCAGCAGTGAACATTCTAAAGAGCATGGTGGCCCAAGAAGCCGCCGGTCCGGTCGTCAGGTACAACGCGCCGAGAACCCAGAACGCAGGAATGTTCTCCAAGTCGTTGAGGTGCGCCCGTCTCACTCTCTCCACATCGGGATCATCGAACTTTATTTTGCCTTTTCTCGCTTTGGCGTCCTCCTCGTTCGCGAACACGTTTTTCATGTAACGCACTCGTGACGTAAGCAGCGTCACTCCGAACAATTTCAAGGCCAATAAACCAGAATATAAAATGTATGATTGTACCGCTGGATCAGATAGAGGTATTGGTGCCATGTTTAAATTATTTTGTTGTTGTCATAGAATCTGATAATTTCACTATATAGGTATATACACTTCCTGGTTTCACAGTAAGAAAATCACACACAGCGGAGTGTTGTGCACAGATAACTTATGTGTTGTCGCGGCGAGTATCCACCCGAATATCCACACTTGAATGAAATTATAATGGTAGTGGACTGTTGATACCTACTTACGTCACATAATAGCCTCCGTATAATTTGCTTGTTAGACGGAGATGGCATGATTGTTGTTTGTTACCTCGTACCATAGTGTCATTCTACTAAAACCAAAGTAGATTTTCCGTTCAGCAAAAAGCTGGTTTACCGCGCCTTCACTCGTGTACCCGGGATCAAAGAGTATGTAACCGCTACGCTAGACCCGGGATAAAAAGTAGCCTATACCATTGGGGATAGCTTTCTATTAGTGATTTTTTTTATCGAATCCGACTGCTAGATCCAGAGATTAGCGCGTTCAAATAAACAAACTCTTCAGCTTTATTATTAGTACAGATTTGGTTGTTGTTGTAGGGTAGTGATAATTTTTGAATAAAAAATGCAATTTAACCCAATAACAATTTATTTTAAAATATCCAACATTTGAACAAACATCCAGTCTTCCATTTGTTACATAAATAGGTCCTACCTATTCCCTTCCATATCCTACTACAAAAAACGAATACTAAACTAAATGGCAGTGGCGTAGTGGAGTACAATTTGCGCACCCATATAGATCGTGATAAGGAATGGTATGCCGAAAGCAATACCTCGTGAGGGCTGTGGCATTGGAACCACGGCATACACCAAAGTATGCAGGATACGTCCAGCCGTGTAAATTCTGAAGAGCAGTGTGGCCCATGAAGCAACCGGACCGGTAGTCAAATACAGCGCCCCCAGAACCCAAAAGGCTGGGATATTCTCCAGGTCGTTGAGATGCGCACGTCGGATCCTTTCAATAACTGGATCGTCGAACTTCACCTTTCCCCTCAATGATTTTGCGTCTTCGGGATTCGCAAACACACCTCGCACCACACGCGTAGCACCCGTCAATGGCGACAATAACAACAGTTTCACAGCTAATATTGCTGAATATACGATATAAGATTGCACGACAGGGCTATCTAAGCTTAAAGACACCATTTTTTTACGTTAGCACGCGACAGTAATTATATCTAGTCACACTCGTCAACGAATATCAGCCAAATGAAGTCAAAAGATTCGTATGATGATGTGCTGTGCTCCATCGAAGCGACCAAGCGTTCAATAACAACTTCATGTTAGTGTAGTCATGCCTTTGAACATTCTGATGTTTACGCAATGTAAAAATTGTAACGCTGCGATTGCTAGGGATATAATGACACTAAACTAAGAAAATACGCAATGTATACTAATGTTGTAAAGTTATCACCATTCATAATGATGATCTTATTACGCAGTTATAAATGGAGGTCAAGTACCTGTAGGTACTATTATGTATTCTGTGGTCAAGTTAACTGTTTAAGTAAATATTAATGGTATTATAGATTCTAACAGAATCTCTATTTAAAATGGTTATTGCACATTGCATTTACCACCTAATAAATAAATTGACCTTAGGTAATGTCAAAGACAAACCAATATTTTTTTAAACTATAGGTAGGTAGCTTACTTTATACCAAGTCTAAGTTTAGTACTGGAACAAACAGACTTAATGCCCGAAAGACCCATTTACTGAGTGGTTTCTTAGAGCCGGTGGTGGCGGGCGGCGGGCTATGCTATAGGTCAGTGATGACAGTGCCTCCGTGCTAGCTCACAGCAATGATGCGATTGCATGCAACCTTGCTCTTACACCGAAGGGAATTCATCTGACGGAAATAATGGAATTCATACGTGGTTGGTTGTGACATCGTAACGAAAACTGATACTATAGATTCGGTACCTACATGATTCTAAATGCTAACCTTTTTCATTTTGTGTCGGTTTTTAGGGATTTTAATTTATTTTATGCCAAGTAAAAAGAAACTAAAATCATCTTTTATTTAAAACTGTTATATTACTTACGGAGTATTAGTGACGTTCCGTATATTTTGTGCACCCAAACAATATCCATACTAATATAATAAATGCCAAAGTACCTATTTCTGTTTGTTTGTTACCTTTTCACGCCTAAACCGCTGAACCAATCCAGATGGCATGCAGACAGTATGATTTGAGATGACAGTATGATATGAGATGGATATAGGCTACTTTTTATCCCAGGACCGCCGGTGTAACCGCGGGCAAGAGCTAGTTCAATATAAGTAATCAAATTCATGAAACATTACACAAATTTCAAACACTGAGGGTCAAAAGTCATATTGAACTGCATCCATGGTATCAATTTTCGTTACTATTGCACTTAATAGGTACTTTCTTTAATTTAACAATCGGAAAAATGGTCGTTAGGTTTAAGTCGTAGTTCAAGTTTATATTTACAAAAATAAACTAATTTTACATAAGAAAACTCTCGTGTTTAGTGAAGGAGCAGGCATAAATATAGGTACCTAAGTTATATTAACACGAGGGTTTTCTTATTAACGTTTCAATTTGATTTGTTGCCATCAGTCCTTGACATGTTTTGGTACAATATTAAGATTTTGTCCTAAATTACGCAGTTTAGGTATTTAACTTGTTTATTTCACCATGAGGTTATTTTATTACAAACAGAAGGTTTTATAATTGCTTGTAACAAAGACAATATTGGAATTATTGTCCATGAATAGTACTACTCTAAGTAGAACTAATTCCTATGGATAACTCTTCTGATGATGATACACAGTAGGTATAAGCAAAGAATAAATAATATACTACGTACTGTATAAGTACAGTACTAGACTACCGAGCATCTGTCAGCGTTTTTCATTTTTGTCTTTTTCGCGTTTTCAGGAATGAGGCCCATATAGATAAAATTGTTAGAGCCGAAATAAATACAAAATTTACTAATTTAGTAATAATATAGTTATCACTACTCGTAACATTAATCACAATGTTACAAGAATAGATCCCATCTGGATGAAGACGGGGGAAGTTTGGAGTGTAGGTAATGAGAAATACCTAAGTACATTTGTGGACGAACCATCAACAGAACAGAAGATATGTACCCAGTGGCGTAGCTAGGTGACCATGGGCCCTGGGGCAAAATAAAAGTGGGGCCTCTAAACTGTTTTATCCAATATACTGGATGACTACAACTTGTGTAAATAGAATTATAAAACTGTCTGAACTGTCGTCGTCTTTTAATGAGTTGCTTTGATTGAAGTAGTATTGCAACCTATTTTATTCAGATTCCAAAGGTGGGAGAATTTACGCTAGTTCAATAAGAGGTTATCTAATCAATAAAAAGAAACAATAATAGGTTTTGGGGGCCCCTTGAGCTTAGAGGCCTCGGGGCACAGCCCTCCGGTAGCTACGCCAGTGTAAGTATGTACCTATTATGTGCATTATCTCGCGTGTCGTGGAAGGCATGTGGTCTTACGGTTAAATTTAACAATAAATAACCAGTCTGAAGTGACCACTCAAAGAAGGATTTTGATGTATATTGTAGAAATAGATAATGTCAGCAATATCTGTAGACACTAAAAAACGACGCAAGCAGAGAAATGCCGCCGAAGGTACCTAAATGTGAAAAACGGACTCGATTGGAAATTTTAATATGTAGGTAACTAGGAATCTTCTTCTATCTTCAATATACAGACTCATTTTTAGTATTGTATATTTTGTCCTTCTGATTGAAGTTTTTCCGACATTCTCACCGGGCATGTGTATATGTTAACGGAAAAGTATCTAATCCGTCATTGTATACATTTCCTAGGAAATCCATACATTTCCTAAATATCTATCGGAGTACTACATTCGGTATATTTGTAAGGATAGCGGTATTTGGGGGGTTGTAAGTGAAATTTATTTTTGTGCGAATACTTTCAAATTTATGCAAAATAAAAAAACCCCAACCTATTTTTTTGCAATAGTTTCTATATATTTCCAAGTATAATTATTGTTATAATTTCCTAGTTAATTTGTATACAATTCCTATATTTCATACATTTCCGGTAACATATATAAAGATAAAATTATTTCTGACATTATTTACCTTTATTTAACACTAGTTATGCTTAATTTTACTTAAAAAAATATATGATTTTATAAAAGCCTTTCCCTTCTTCCACTCTCTTGTCCGTTAGGATTTGTGCATCTTCTAATTTGTCTAGTTCGTCTCTCCATCGAGTAAGTACCTAGTTGTCTTACCTATTCTTTTAGCATCTCTTATTATGTACACACGGCCACAGATCAAGCTACACCTTTTTTGTTGCAAAATAGCTCCTATTACAACCGCATAAGGTGCCGCAGTGTTTACCTTGACTTGTGGTCGTCCGTACTTAGTTGTCATGTCTGAGTCGATTTTACCAAATGCAAATATTACATTCAGATTTTATATAAATAATTTAAAAAAACATTACAATTTTATGTAAAAAAAATTCCGCCCCCGGGTGGGCTCGAACCACCAACCTTTCGGTTAACAGCCGAACGCGCTAGCCAATTGCGCCACGGAGGCCGATGAGTACATTGTCGAAATTAAAGTTGGATTTCCCATAGAAAGTTTGTGTGTCGTGTGAGGTAGAATATTATAATAATATACAATAAAACTCATATACACTGATATCCTAATTTGAAAAGGTTTTTGTAGTTAGGTAAACTGAAGTAAACAATGGGTATGTATACATTAGCCTGGCCATAAATATTGTTACAATAAAAAAAAACAATAATATTACATCAGAATTTGTAACCTAAATTCTCATTTTTTAATTAGCTTTCTGGAAGTCAAAAGAAAAAAAACGAAATCCTTATAAGATAACTCGTGTGTCAGTCTGTCCCAATATACTGGACTGGATTGAATTGAATTTTTTGGGGGGGTAAAGTAGAAAATTTTAATAAAAGTTTTGTAAACAATATCGTGTGATACATCAAATAAAAGGGCTTGTTGTGAGGATCTTAAATATTTTTTTTTATAATTTTACATTATATAGTTTTGAAGTAATTTAAGAAAATAAGCGAAAATTGACAACCAAGGGCCCTTATCTCCGAAACTACTGGGCTAAAAATTTTGAAAAATACAGAATTTTTTTCTTTACATATACCTAGATAACGGGAAAATCTTTAAGAAGTCTGTGGTATTTAGAGTAACATAGGAAATTACGGAACCCTCGATGCGCAAGTCAGACTCGGTCACTGTGACACTTTTCCGGTTTATTTTTACACAATAAAAACGGGAAACAAGCATACGGCCAGATAGTAAGCGGTGTGAATATTCATTGTGCTTTCTCATTTTGGCGTCAATTTTTTGTTCAAATACATAGTTACATTTAATGCTCCTTGCAACCTTTACAGGAATGGTTGGAGTCCCAAGGCATCGAGTTGTCTAAAGAAGAAGAATTACCAAATGATGCATATGCGCAGAAAGAACATTGGAAGAAAGTGCCGACTCCCAAGCGGGCTAAGGCGCACAGCGACCCTTTGCGACGCTATTTAGAATACGAAGGAAAAGTCCTATCGTAAGAAAATAGTTCTTATTACTACCTACCGGATTAAAAAAACAAGAAAACGTGTTCACTCTTAATACAACTAGCTTACTGTATCTTTTTAGATGAAAGTAAGGAGGTAGGTAGTAGATGTACCTACCTAATTATTTTCAAGTAACTTCTGTCGACGTTTTTGTTTTTTGCACGATGAACTACTTAAATATTATATCCTGTTTATGAGATTTAGTATTGTTAAATTAGTCCAAATGCTTGATTGAAGTTGAATTTAGTCGCTGAATTTCATAGTAGTTTGACAACTTTACATATTTTTCTCCTTTTATTGAAAAAGTGCTCGTAAGAAAGAAATGTGATGTGATTAAATAATTGTTTTAATTTGAACAGAATCAACATCATTGTCTTACCTATTTATTATTATTCTTATTACTTCCGGGAATAAACAAATCATTCAGACATATCCGGTATATGTCAGCTTGTTCTTCTAAACTACATGCGATTGAATCGCACGGGGCTTGATAAATCTAATCAGAACTAGGTTGAAACTGCCAACAAGATATATGGTGGCTGCACAGTGCACACCTCGAGGGGAAACATCCGACTCCAATTTGCCTTCACACTAACGTCACTCGATACAATTGTATTAACTTACCTACATACCTAACTTCATCCACCTGTATAATTGCATCAGGCCTCGTACTTACGCAATTACCTCCATTCTCAAAGACCAATCTAATAGAGAGGGATCGGGTGCTCGCATACAATTTTAAATTCACTGGTTTATATCATTTTCTGACAAATTCTTTATGTGTTTTTGTGTGAGAATGCATATAATATTAAATAAATACGCAGGTTGGTACTAGCTATTTCCCACGGTTTCACCCATCCATGGTTCCATTCCAGGATAATAAGTGTCCTATGTTTATTTCCGTGATCAAGGCTACGTAATAGCTTTAATCAAAATTAACACAACATATTTTCACATAACGGACGTGGTTATACGTGGTTACTTGAGCCATCCAGCCTAGCTCTGCCCAGAAACGCAGGACTCTCCTGGGATGTCCACAGGTTCCTTGCCCAAAGGTCTTTTGGGTGACGATAGTCCTAGTTGTTTGCCAATCCATTCGGTTAGTGGGTGTGTTGTTGGTTAGTCCCATGAGGAGTTATCTGGGAAGTGTGTTTTCAGTAGTAGCTCGCATAGTTCAACGTCGGTTTTTGTGTATGTGCCATCAGCCTTCTTGACGCTGCCCAGACTTCTGTCCGGGTCACCAGACAGAATGCGTTAGCGAATGCTAGGGAAAGTTATCCAAGCCAATTTTGTGCAGCTGATCCGATCTGTTTTCCGCGGGTTGCGTCTTGGGGTTAAGGTAGCTGTGTTGATATTTAGCTTGTAACGTATCCACCTGTGATCGGAGCAGGATGCGTTTGTTGGTACATTCCATTCCTTAATGCAATTGACCACCTGTTCAGTGGCGAGCGTTATGTCTATGATATCTTTCGGCTCTTGGGGGTCCGTATCATTTGGCAGGTAAGCAGATCCCTTAAATTTGGGTAGGTCTCAGAGATACGAAGCCTCAATTTATTCCAAGTTTCAAAGCCGCATTTCAGAATAAGGCTAATGTCTTTATGCGTTGAGATTCAATTCCGATTAAATATATATACTATGTACAGATGGTAAAGCTTAGGATGTCCGGAGGTGTGTACCATCAACGGTACGATCTTAGGGTTCGACGCTTACCGAGAATGACGTCTATATAAATTGCTCGGTTTAATTACGACCACTATACCTCCCGCTGCTCAGCGTACATTGGAAATTAAATTCTCTAGATTTATTTGTTCTTATAATTGGAGTCAAAAAATGTCCGGTTTCCAGATCGAGGACCAGTAAGAAGGTAAAATAATGGTGTTCTAAATCGAGATATATAATTGAATTGTTCGTTGAAGGAATTAAGGACCTATACCAAAGTATAACATGATGTGAAAGCGAATCAATGAATTAACATTGACTATCAAGCAAGAACCTCCGTTGGCATTGATATTTTTGTCGTGCAAACTATTATTGTTGGTTTTGTTTTTCATGTCCTAACGACTAACATCGACTTTATCATTTCTTTTGTCTTGCGCGACGTCGTTTTTAGCTTTGCATTTCAAGAGTACGAAAATGTTTGCTGGTTTCTCGTCGAAATAAAAATAGGTACTTTGAATTTCTCTCCGACTTTGAAGTAATTATTGCACAAAAAATTAAGTCGTTGTATAAGTACCGGAAAAATTGGAAACCATATTAATACCTATAACAACGTTTTTTTCCCTACGAATGCCAATGTTAGTCCAGAAACAGATAAACGATAATGCTTGCTCAGGGATAACCGCATTACCTTCTCTACTTTGTGCTTACTTTTTATAACTTTCGTACCTATCCAATTCCACATTTGCTCTATCTATGTAAATCTCTTTCTTCAATGCCCTTCCCACTAGCATAGTTTATGTAAATAGTCTGTGTAAGTATTTATAAAGTCAAGTAGGCACTTTATTCAATATAGTGCCCAAACTGCTCAAAGTATTACCTACCCTCTTGTTGTCAAAAGGCCATACGCTCGTTTGTCATGAAAAAATGTATGGTTTATATCAGAATATTTCCTCCCTTCAATACGCCAAACACGAATCATTATGACGTGAGCTATAAGCAAAGTTGCCTCTCGACACTCACTCACAGTGCCCGCCGCCTTTTATGACCCATAAACAGGGGCCTATATTATTCTAGAGATTTTTTATTCCAAGTATGCCATAAATAACAAGTTCTTTTTAATGAAAATATTTAATATGAACGTCCCATTGAAAGCTCCGCGGAACCTACTTTATTTATAGGCACTACCGCAACTTTACACTTGGCAAGGCAACTCAATATCGATATGAGGTTTGTCTATAAGTACTCTCTATATATGGAGGAGGAAAAATTGTATAGTGTATATTTTGAGATGAATAGTACCGACTTATAAATTTTTTTCACGATTTCCGAGTTGGTTCCATGGTAAGAGTTGTTCAGCAAGACAATCCTAGCATAGGGTTAAAATATGCCATTTCAAATTTGGTATTCTAAATTCTTCTAAAGCTAAAACTTTTATAATAGGTGAATAGACGGACACCGCACGGAAATAGGTATATGCCACAACCATTACCTACATAATAATTGTATTGTCAGCTGCACAAACAAACCGCTAGCGCTGGCCGGCTTATATGGCTGCCGCTGGTTCAATTTCAATAGTAGTTCCATATACATCCTGTAGCGACTTACCTATACATGTATCGTTTACTAAAATGGTTTTGCTAAAAATAACAATTATTTTGGATAAATTGGAATCAAATCTAAACTTTAATTTGAATGCGATCTTATGTTAATCAAAACAAAATAAACTTTTTTGTTCCGGCTTTTGTATGAGTTAAGCAAAGCCAATTAATTTTCTGTCAAAATTAATTTGTTGCTTTGCGTTGCGTGTTGTCAAACGGCTTATTCTCAAACTGCTCCAAAGAATTATTATTAAAAATAATTTATTTAAAAATTATATATTTATGTTCCCATCCTACTCCACGGGTAGCTGGGATTATTCTCAAAGTACTCCAGTGATATTCATCATCAATTCCCAAACTACTCCATTTGAAAATAGCGGAATATTATTAAATCAAAATATGTTTCGTTATACTCCATGAGATGGGGTACAGTCAACAGTATTTATAAACACTTGCAAACTTATTACAAAATAATAACGTAAATAAAATTTATGTTGTATTAGACGTTTACGTCTGTGGTTAATGGACTAAATCTAGTTATTTAAAAAAAAACGAGTGCCATAGAGAGAGCATTATACGCCAAGATTTTTAATAACTGGTAAGCTTTTAAATATTTTTTGTCTGTTTGCGTTGATCTATTTTATTTTTAATGTTTATACTAAACATTTATTTTTCTATTATTATTAGTTTTTTTTTAGTTATATCATGTTTATTTTAAATATATTAACATTTTTTTTTTACTTTATTCTATAATATACAATATTTACAATTATTTATTTGTTAGTTTTAAAATTTAGTTAGCTCTAAATCTAGAAGCACATTTTTTTTTGGCAGAATTTTTCAATATTAGTTTTTAAGTTTTAGATAGCTCTAAATCTGGAGACTGATTATTATGGTTGATTTTTTTTAATGATTATAATAATTATTACAAAACAGTCACTGTATTTTATTGCAACTTTAAAAAAAATATTTAGGCAAAAACAAACAGTCAATATACATGAAAAAATAAATATAGGAAACAAAATATTATCTTAGATTATATACCTATAGTGCCAACAAATAGTTATAAAATGAAAATAAAAAGCTGTGTTATATGGAAGAAAAAAAAAACTCATAGTTAAACATATTTTTGCTTCTGACTGTACGTCACCTATCTTTTGGGTGAGATGCAATATAAAAACAGTATTTTTAATTTACTAAGTTAGAATTTTTGCAATTAGTTTAGAATTTTTGTAAATTCTAAATCCAGAGACTCATCACGAACCATTTACTGTACTATGTATTTATTTCTCATAGTTAACATATTTTTGAGCCTCACTGTACCTTCTGCAGAAGATGCAAATTACAAATATCTAATTATTAGTGCGTGGAGTAGAATGTTGAGAATGAATATATGGCTTATTTCATTTTTAGAAACAGGTAGGGTGGAGTACTTTGGGAACATTTCTATATTCTCATGGAGTAGAATGAAACTAAATTTATAAAATAATATTTCGATGTTTTTTTTCGTGGAGTACTTTGGGAATATTTTTTGGAGTACTTTGGGAATAAGCCGTCAAACCAATATAAAAATTTCAAGAAATGTGTTTTCTTTTTTAAATTACGATACAAATTTTATTTCAAAAATGAAAGTGTAGGTTCATCATTTTATAAAACTCGCTCAAACAGGGATATTTTTCTACTACACTACAAAATTTTACATATATTGTCTAAATATATAAAAGGGGATCGTGACTGACTGACTGATCTATCAACGCACAGCTCAAACCACTGGACGGATTGAGTTGAATTTTGCTTTGCTTGCTTTTAAAGGACTAGCTGACCCGGCAGACGTTGCCTGAGAACAAAACCGAGAACAAAAAAAAAACTGGGACCTAACTACCTATAATTACATACCTCTACCTGCCCCTACCTACTTCCACCTACCCCTACCTGCCTCTACCTACCCTTATCTACCATACCTACCCCTACTTACCCCTACCTACCTACAACTACCTATTTTACCTAACTATTTTCCACGTAACTTTTTTTTTCTGTACTAATTTTGCGAAGTCTCACACAAATTTTCATCCCCTATTTTAGGGGCTGGGGGAAGATTTCCAAAAAAAAAATAAGGCAGGTATTTTTCCTTGGTAACAAAGAGTCTGTGTACCGATTTTTAGCTTCCTACCTTGAAAACTGCGAAAAGTCCGATATAAAATTTCACCCCCTCTTTTAAGGGGCAGATTTCCAAAAAAAAAATGATGCACGATTTTTTTGTTAGTCACAAATAGTCCGCATACCAATTTTTAGCTTTCTACCTTGAAAGTGCGAAATGCTCCATACAAACATCCACCCCCCGTTTTAGGGAAGTGGGGGGTTAGAAAGAGACAAAAAGTAGTCTTATGTCACTTCCCATCCCTTCAACTATCTTAACTTAAAAAATCACGTCAATTCGTCACTCCGTTTTGCCATGAAAGACGGACAAACAGACACACAGACACACATGCACACTTTCACATTTATAATATTAGTATGGATGTTTGAAAAGTCACAGGGTGGTAAAACAGGGGATCGCGGGTAATCCGCGGGTCGGATCTAGTTGTAGGATATAAAATTACACCTTCCTCTAACTACAATCTATTTGAGATCTCAAAATTCTCAGAACTAACATCCCTATAAGATAGCCAATAGGACTGCTTCCTTCCATGCCTCATTTAATACTTTATTACCCTGGGAAATTGGAATTCTGGCATGCGTCATGCGGCGAAATGTGGATGCCATACGAACCGGCGTAGGTACATACCTATATACAACGTACACTCATTCTATTCGCCTTTGCTCGATTGTGAAAACAGGTTTCTTAATAATAAAAAAAAAGAGTTTATGGTAGTTAACGCCATTTTTAATAGTACGTCAATGTAAGTTGATACAACCCACTTATAAGTATCTCATAGGTACAAACAAATCAAATTGTTATAGGTATCAATTTCTATTGAAAAATCATTTTAGTAACAAAATCTACCTAAAGCTCTTGGTATATTTTCTACAATTGACTATTTTAATATGTAAGTAGCTAATCAGTCTGTAAGCACGCTCACCAGCCACCTTTGTTTGACGGTAACGATTTTAGGTGGATATATCTTAAAAAATCGGTAACAACTGCGCACTAATTCTTCATAAATCTTAATGTCCGTTCTACAATATTTCATCAGTTTTTACAATTATCTAGTGACAATGAAGTATCTGTGATCGATAAAACGTTCTTTTTTTTGGTATATGTGGCGCCGACGGCCGACCGCAGAGCCTTGGGCGGGCGGCGCGGCGCGCGGCCGCGTCGTCTCAGCGTGGTTTAACGCTCCAACCAACCTACCATCTGTTTCTAGTTTATTACTCATAACTTTAGTGCTTCTTGCGGGAATATCACTTTAATCCTTTTATTACTTACTTCTATTACTTTAGTTCAAATACCATTTGGTACTCACCCCACTGGTTTAAAGTCTTTGTTACCGATCTCTCATGAACCACTGTAAATTATAAACAATTCTCTTTGTATTTCAAATACATTGTTTATTTAATAACTCGTAATCTTATCTCTGTCATAATAATAAACACGACCCTCTCTAGAGTTTTGTTAATAAATCACGGTCGGCTCCGCTACGGCTCTGGTGCCGGTGGGACATTGTGACGTGGCTCCTACTTTTTCTTCTACGTTTCTTAGAATATCATACATTTGAAAATAAATATTTTCATATAAAATTAAAATTGTGACAGTGACTCGGAATTACATATTATTCGGATGCGGTAGTCTTTTATTCGTATAGTTGAGTATAGTACTTTATTACCAACTGGATATTGCTCACATAGCTCTATATTACACACAGGTTCTATGAAATACTACCAATATATACCTACCTATATAGACTGTCTTAAAAATAACACGCTAGAGTGACACTGGAGCTAGATTGGCTTCTGGTCAACATCAACATGACCTTAGTAAAGATTTCTGGTTTTTAAGATATTGCAACTTTTAGGATTTTTTTAAAAATCTCTACTTTTGGTCTCTTTTTCGCCTGTTTTGGCTATAAATGGCGTGTTATTTTTGGGACACCTGTATAATATCATTTATTTACAGGTTTGACGTGGTATGGGATGATCGCCAATCAGAAAACGGCGAACTCCGTCAATACAAGCTTCTTTACTTCCTCCAAGATGATAAGATAGCAGTTAAGGTATGCAAGGTGGTAGAATAAATTACAATACTTTACTACTCCTAGAGCCATCACTCACTTAAGTCGTTCATAGAGTGTTTAACTTATCCACTATCGTTCATGTCCGCGACGAATCCCTTTGTATCACATAGCTACTATTACGATTACTACGATGTACTAACCCGAGCGATTTGTACTTTCCCTACAAATATCTACACGGACATTTCTCGGTTCAACCCCATATAAAAAGGAGGGCAACAAAGGCCTTCGTTAGTGGAGTGCCTTTCGAGTAATTTTCTCATTCACTTATATAATCCCCAGTTAATGACATCGACCTTTCCTTTAATTATTTAACTTCAGTGTGAAAGCTTATCATGTAAATAAACTCTATTGTAGTGCAGAGAAATATGTTGGTACCTAATGATATTTAGTCTCTTTTATTTATTTCCTAAAAGAATAGTGGATATGGACGACAACAACATCCGTATTCGTATCTACTTATATGTATCCCCCATAAAATATACTACAAAAGCTTTGA
This sequence comes from Tethea ocularis, assembly GCA_963555595.1. Lineage (NCBI taxonomy): Eukaryota > Metazoa > Arthropoda > Insecta > Lepidoptera > Drepanidae > Tethea > Tethea ocularis. The sequence continues at coordinate 6,699,183 of OY741960.1, read as the reverse complement.
GGAAATAAAGCTTTTGTAATCTTTGTAAATAATAACGTCCTTGACTTTTGGGTGGATCATTGAGGTATTATTAATTACTAGGGTAGGTATTTTCATTGACAAAGTAAAGTCGCAATTCCGACGATATTATCATCATGTAGTATCATCAGCAGCTGTGTAGTAGGTAATGCTATGTACAGTGTAATTAATTTGTAATTCGTAGAGAATATTATAATAGAAAATGTTTAATAAAAACATTGTAACGGAACGTAAAGCATTCATTTAGCAACAATCTGGAACCTTGGAAAATCAGAGCAATGAATATTTATTAGGGTTCTGTGAGCAGGGCGCTCTCCAATTACCAAGCTCAATAAAAATTCCTTTGCGCCTACAGAGTCGGGAATGCGTCGGCACCATGCAACCGATCGCGCCCACCTCTAAATATATAAAACTTTAATAACTATAAATTGTTACCTCCTACTACATTCATAAATATTTTTTGACAGGAACTTCACGATGATCGAGGCGGAAAAGATCCTTTCCCATTACTTCTCAAGAAAATGAAGCTCCCAAAGAAATGGAAGGAAAAACCCGGTGAGATTTTTCATCATGTCAAAAAGTCTATAACTTTTGTTTATTACAGAAACGTCTGCAAACTTTTATGTAGCTTTAGCTTCCACCCCGCGGTTTCACTCCCGTTCCCAAGGGATCTTATGTTTCATATTATATTAGTAGAAAGGATAATTATAGATAATAAATTACCTAGATATTGTATTTGATTAATCATTCAGTAATCGCGATAAGCGTTTGCCGCCGTGTGTTGGATGATTGAGATCGCATCGCTGATCGCAAGTAGAGTGTGAACCGGACTAGAGCTAAACGAGTCGGTACAAAAACCTTTAATGGCATTTCAATGGCACTTGTTAGCGCTCGCGTCAAAATACCGATAAAAAATAACGTACAAAGGATTTGGGTTCTTGTATGAGAGAAAGTACCTAAGCGTAGCGTTTCTCTCTTTATAAATTTGTATGTTCCTTTCTCTGTTACATTTTGAACTAACGCAGAGTTTCTACACCTCGTTTTTCTAAACTATCTAGATTCTGGCTAGTCTGTTGTTCGATGCCCGTAGTTAATCCCTTGTTAGATACTTGCCTAGTAAATTTGTAGAGCATCCTCATTTCCCAGTAGCGTAGGTAGGTATCTATCTTATATTATCTATTTTTTACTGACTAGGTATATTCAATATAGCATTTTTAGTATTAAGCTTATATACCATGCAATGCACTGAAACAATTCCCGTTTTACATAACAGAACAAAATACACTGTTTCCGCATTTTAACTTTTCAAATGGCATTCTGATGTTCCACTTTGTCGGAGTTAACGCGCCCGGGTGCATTGAATAATCCCAATAGTCATGCAGTCGGCTCAAAACACTCACTCATTTATTTAGCGACTGAATTATATAAGTACCTACTTACCTACTGTCGATTCGTAAAACTTTCGTTACGAAGTAGGATGCAGTCTTTGCGATGAAACGTTCCATTATAAGAAAGCGAATTTATCCAAATCGACCAAGTGCGAGTCGGAAAAAGGGTTCTGTATCATCGTACATTATTTATTGATTTAGCGGCAGTAGAAATAAAAATTCAGGAAAAAAAATTGTTTCTATGAGATACCTACCTACAGCGATTGTTAAAGTCGAGCAAAAAAAGGACTACACACAAAAAGTTTTTTTGTACATGGACCATAAATTCTTAACTTTATTGTTTTTTATTATTTGTTGTAGCGGCAACAGTAGAAGGTACATATTCTGTAAATTGATACAGTCCGCTGACAGACGTACGAACGCAAAGCGGAGACTTAGTAATAGGGTTCCATTGGCACCCTTTGGGTACGGAACCCATAAAAAGCAGCGTTTAGGTATAAGTAGAATTATTAATTTTTAACTTTGATAATAACGTTTTGAAGGCGAATAAATACGGTACCTACTCGCTTTATATTAATAGGCCGCTTTTAAGGAGATTAAGCTATGAAAGTTTGAGGAGTTGTCGAGCCGCCCGAACTCGAACTTCTTTATTAAAGAGATTATAAATTATTGCAAGTGAACAAAGCGCTCACTGCAAACCTTTTATAATCTGTTGTTTATCAATTCCTCAAATTGTACATAGCTACTTATCTTTTCAATTCCATAATTAATTGCGTACAATTGTACCTACCTAGTAGGCACTTGTAATCATTAGCAGTACCTAAGTAGCTTCTTCGTTTGTTGACAATGAGGCAACAAGATTTAATCTACTATTATCCAACTCACAGTGGGGATGATAGTAGATTAAGATACTGTTGCATAATAGGAGCTATTATAATAGGTACGAGTGTGATGTACGAGTTTAAAGACCGAGCCGTGGGCAACGTTGTTAATAATGTCTATCACACGAGTGTTTTAATACATAGTTAGGTAGGTATGTCAGTTTCATAGCTCAGGACGTTGAATGCCGTGGCGGAAGTCCGCGGAAGTAGTGGGGTTGAATCCTACAATGAGCTTTTAAGCTTTCATCAGTTACTTTCAGGTGATGGAATTAGGAAACATGTTCTATGATAGGGATACTTTGTAGTACCCTACCCACTTGATCGACTTGCTCAAACTGAAAATCTATCGCCAAGCTCATTACGATGGTTGAATTTGAGAGCCAGTTCTCTTCTTAGCTGTGTTACGACTTACCAATAAATTTATCAAAACAAAAGCCATCATAAAAAGTTTTCTTACATTTTTTATATTACAGTATCATTTCCATCGACGGTGCTGGAGACGACAGACGAGGAGGTTACGGAGTACTACGCGCCGCGGGACCTGATTGTGGGATCGACGGTGTTCGTTCTCGGAAGGCGGTTCCTGGTCTGTGACTGTGATAACTTTACAAGGAGATATTACACGTTAGTTAATGATATATTTAGGTTATTAGTATTTTTTAGGGATCCTATGTACCTACTCATTGAAAAGTGGCCCTAATTAGGGTCCATACTTACTCTATTCTTATCAATATGAACTACTTTTACTATTGGATAAGCTGGATTGACATTTTGCGTTCATATTGACGAGCATTTCCACCACATCTTCTGCAATTATTATAAAAACGGTAGAATAGAGTCATAAACTCAAAAAATAGTTCAAGGAAAACATCGACACTCGGTCAAATGGTCCTCAAAAAGTCCTATATGACTTATGACGGTCGGAAATTGAAACGGAAGGAAAGTTGAGTGCAAAAAATATCGCATAGGATTCGACATTCGGTCGAGATTCATTAGTTTAGTTGTACAATACAACTAACTAAGCTTTATCCCCTTGGTGCATAATCTACTATTATAGAAGCTATACCTTTTTAAATGTTGGCTTTACCTATTTGATGATCGATCGATTAAACACTATGTAAGTAAAATTGCTAATAAAATATATTCATTAGTTTCGCAGCGGCAGACTTAATTTTATACTACCTATTTGATGATCAGGTAGGTACCTAAACGATTCTCAGCTCAAGAGGAAATGCCTAAGATAACTTATAAATTCGGCTATTTACTTTTTATATCAAATGGGCCAAAACTAAACGTAAGTTTTAGTAATCGACTGACTCCAAAAAGAAGTTATGACGAGACCAAAGATGTATCTCAGAAAACGCCTATTCACTCTGGCCTTGGAGATATTATCAAGGTTAGGTTAGGTAGTTACAATCGCATGAATCAATGAAGCTAGTACTTATTTGAAAATCTTTAATGGAGGGAGGTAAAAAATAACCTATTAGTAACTTATAACACATTTTGGTAAATATCTAATTCCTACATTTTCCGAGAAACTTGGCTCAAACAAGTACGTAACTCTCATAAACAATCACGCAGAACATTATCGTGGCCTAACAATGACTATTTCGTTAGCCATTGTTAGCTGTTAGGCATAACAAGATCATTTGCGACAATGACACGCCGGAGAATGGCTCCCGCTTTATCTCCCTTTTATTCAATTTTGTTTCCTATGACACTGAATAATAGCTGTTCGCTAGTGCAGCGTAAGCTCTACGCGATCACTTTACACAAATTAACTACTTACACCCTTATATTTTTATTTGTCTCAAAGTTCTGTCTTAATTTGTTTCCTAGCTGGCCCCCGAGGGTTCACCAGCGTTCCTGGGATTAAAAGTAGCCAATATGATATTCCAGTGTATATCAATCTATGTTCCAAGATTCATTAAAACCCCTTCAGTAGTTTTTGTGTGAAAGAGTAACAAACATCTTCACATCCTAACAAAAATTCACATTTATTAAAGTAGGCACTAAGTTAAAGGATGTATGCACATCCCTAAACGCATTTATGGCGTTAAATGTATTTAATCATCACCTGTCAATACACACAAAGACATGAAGCTAAACGTAGATCTAAATATATTTAGTGAATACCGTGTAAACCAATAAATCCTGGAAGCAAACAGATTTTCGCCAAAGGTATTTATAGTTTCTGTGATACAAAGGTGGCCCTTCCACTAAAATAACTTAATAACTTTGAACTGCGAACCGTCACATTCTCGATGCGAACATATTAATTATCTCTGTTAAATATTCTATGGTGCTTGAGATACAGAGGTTTTCGTCCTGACTGGGCTACTATATAATGTGGGCTACTAATATCCTTATTTATAACTTTTGAAACAGATAATTCGATATTTTTAAGTTAAATTCCAAAATAACAGAGAGTAGGTAATAGTTAATAAAACCATTAAGCAGGTTTATTGGATAGGTAAAAAAATACGTACCTTTTACCACTATTACTAAAATATGCATAATATTTTTCATTGTTAATTTATTATCATGAATTTATAAAGAGCACAATGAACTATATACGAGTAGGTATATGGGCAAACTAACAATGAACGGTGAGGTGCACGAAAATACACAAACCTAAACAATATTATAATATTTTACTCGTGATTGGCTCCAATAAATTTATATCGGGCTTCGCTTATGGTAACGACACAGTACCTACGTGAGATGGGAATTTAGGTATATAGGTAGGTATCCTACAATGACTTACTTAAGAGTGAATTGATGATTTCCGGGAGGTATATTACCTTTATTGGACTGTCTAAGTACTCAATTATTCATTTATACTGTGTAAGTAGGTACATAACCACCTAATTATGACAGATTATTGGATTATGACGATGTTTTCAAGAGATAAGGTGCGTTACGGATCGCATTAATAATATTTGTAAGGATTATTAGGATACTATGCAAGTATTATTATACATTATGAGTATATCATGTCTAACTAACAGTTTTCTCCGTCTGTTAACGCAGAATGATGCTAAATATAGAACAACCACCACGGGTTGAAGTTCATCACGAAACCAAGAAAGAGTTTGCTAAGGTAGTGTACCATTTTCATAAACTCTACTTAGATATCTACTATACTTTGTCCAATATTGGTTAAAGTACTTATATGACAGTCAGGTATTCTTCTTCTTTCTTCTTCTTCCTAGTCAGACACTCTTGACAGAGTGGTCGTGGTTAAGGTAGGTCTCGAGTGGCGGCTTTTGCTATGCGTCTCCATTTGGCCCTGTTGCAGGCATTGCGGGAACACTCGCTCATGGTGGAGTGTGTGGTAGACATTATGAGATCAGACCATCTGGTCGGGGACCGACCACGTGCTCTTTTGCCATCCATTATTTTGCCAAATGTCTGAAATGTGCTGAAATGTCTAGAGCAGAAGGCAACGGGAAACCACTGCACTATAATCCCACGAGAATTATGAAAAAAGTCAGGAATTATATTATAACAAACATAATAATATTATGTTTGAAATATTTATGTCTTGCGCAGTCTTTACCGCCGCACATTGGTATTGGAGCTCCGGAGGATACGCTACAATCTTGTTTCGGTCTCATGCCGAAACCACCTCACAAAGATGTTATCAAGTACAACCTCAATGCCAACAAGGTAACTTATACAGGATGATTTTGAATTGGTATATTGGTACCTACCTACTGAGTGTAGTTTTCTCACTATGAAACATATTGATAAGGCGAAATAGCTATTTTAGGACTTGGTTATTGTAATATAGGTATATAGATATAATATACTCAGTTACTTTCTTGATGTTTAATTTGTATGGAAATATTTTAGTGTTGTTTTCCACTTCAAATATTTTTTTCATCCTACTATACCCTACTTTCAAAATCACCCGGTATATATATAAAAAACTTAGGAAGGTTATAGGTATACCACTCACTGTTTCACTGACTAATCTCGTAATCTCTAAAACTATTTGACCTATGAAACTGAAATTTGGTTATGGGAAATAGACGGTGTTAGTGTAATTACCTAGTAGTTTTAAGATTATAAATATTTATATCTATTTCAAATTAATACCTAGTAATAATAAAAGCAAAAGTGAGTCTATCTACCTATTTATTGAATTTTCACGGCTAAAAACCGAACCGCCCGAACAATGCAATTTTAATTCGCCAGTTAGATCCCGTAGATGGTGATCTAATACTTATTTGTGAGTTAAATTATAGTAATATATATAATGTTAAATATTTCTTATACAAAACTTACTTGCGCAAATCCTTTATTTATTTCAAAGAAAATAGTTCCCTGACGTAATTTAAACCCCTCAGAACTGAAACAACTTCCTGTCTGATTTTATAAAAAGTTATATATTACGTATATATTTTCATCGAACAATATAAATTATGCTTTGATACTCCTCGCAGTTTGCAGCTTCTTCCTGACTCAATTAAAGTTGCAGCGCTCGACTTACTTGAGAAGCGAATTCTTGTGACTCGTTGCCTATTTATTCTATCTACCTAGATGCAATTTTTGCTTCGAGTATCTTTATTTACTTTTTATTTTTGCTTATTTCAAATAGAAGATTATTCTCTACCTTGGTTGCATCGAAGAAATCGCTATAATGATATAGTTGTTGTCCCTATTTTTTGTCGTAGGTATACCTATACAATAAAGTGTACTTAGATATAATTATATTCTATTCTAGAAACTGTCTTGACTTTGATTTCTCTTTATAGTAGTCAAAAATAATGCTTTTCTTAAATTAATCTAACTCTTTTCAGTATCTTCGTTACCTCTGTGAGCTGGACTCAATCCACCCGGAAGACAAAGGGCGTCAGTTCGTCCTGTCCTACAGCCTCGCTGATGGTTCAATCAAGATCGGTGAGATCCCGCGACGTAACTCCGGTATCAGAGAAGGCAAATTCTTGAAGTCAATGCGATTGCAGACGCCTGATTCTGACCCTAATTTTCCTACGTACTATACACCTGATAAGTTTTATATAGGTAAGATCTATTTTCTACTTTTTCCACATTACATTTCAACTGTTGATGTATAAAGAGTTATATGATTATATTCTAGGAACCTACTATTTCTGCTACTTTATATCGGCACCTACCTACATACCTAGCATATCATGCGAGATACTTATACTTTTTTTACACCTACTGATAGTGAGATGAAGTGTCTTAGTTAAAAGTAGGTATGGTTCAAAACACATGTTTTATGTGAAATAGGGGCAAATTGGCTGTGACAATAGAATCACTCGTGTGTCCGTCTGTCACAACCAATTTGCTCCGACACTACTGGACCGATTGAGTTGAGATTTGGTACACATATTATGTAAGTCGGTGACCAAAACACGGTACGTGTAACGTAAATAAATAAATTCCAAAAATGTGGGCCATTTCTGGGACGTACTAAGTACCTACTTACTAAAAATATTATTCTAGGTGCTAAAGTTCCGATATTCAAACATCGCTTCAAAATCATGGGGTGCGATCTTTACGTGTATCGATATATGAGCGCGAACCCTGAAAAGTTCCCGCAGGAGGTGATCGACAACGTCCGCAACTATCACATGCGGGAGGGCAACCTTAAGGATGAGCTCCAGGTAAAATATTGATAACTGTACGTTAAAATACTGATTGCATAACCTTGAATGCCAAAATCAACTTTGGCAGTTCTATTGAGTCAAAGGCAAAAAACCGACGATCAGCAGTAGGTATCGCACGAGCTTGTAACATACCTAGCCTCCTCAAAAATTCAATGCGAATCGCAAAGGTACCTAGTCCTTAGTAGGCCATGGTAGTCCATAGGTGGGAGGTGGTGGCCATGCCCGCCTACTTTTCGTAATTAGTGATTTTTTATGGCTAGCAAATAACTAGTAGCTATTTGTTTGGTGTCATTCAAAAACCAAAAGATTATTCGATTTAAATTTTTATATCGTGCAACACCTAGATGATTTATCAATGAATTGTCTCAGATGGCGATACGCGAAGAACACGCGGCTGACACCAGGGCTCAGCTTGACAAGATCGGTCAAGCAGCGGTGGCAGAACCAAGCGCGATGGAGCGTTGCTTGACAGCGCTGGATGTGATCGAGGGTAGTGCAACCCCGCCAAGACCACCGACGCCGCCCAAGACCACGGATCGAATATCGTATGATGAATCGCTACGTATGACTCGGCTGAGGTAAATGAATTAATGTTATACGTTACCACTTTACTGGGAAGGAACCTACTGACTTAACACTTTTTTACTTTGAATAAAGACCTATATACATAGGTCATTACTTTTCAAAAGAAAGTTAGAAGGTGGGCGATTTTGGTAAGCACAGCAAGCTTAGAATATGGATTTGCCTCATAAGTTGCAGTTACCAGAATAAGTACTATGGCTTGATGATATCATTACTAATGAATAACCCGGTACTAAGGTATCATCATAGATAAGTTGTAAAATAATTTGGACCTGATAAATATTAATTAACTCCACAGCAATCCAACATGCGACAACATTGTTCCAATAAAGGGGATTCTTAAGTCTGGTACGGCACGCGACGATCACCAGAAAATGGTGTGCTTCAGTGGGCCCGCACCAGACGAGCACCGCGACGCCGGGAAACCCACGCAGGCGACATATCCACCAGGGCAACAACCACACTTCGTAGAAGATGATAACTATTGTGAAAGATACAAAGATCCGGTTAGACATTACCTATGTTTAAAAAATGTTGCACCTATTTATAGATAGCCCTTGTCAAACATTGTAAAATTTTCAGTAAAATTGTATATTTATGTTTCCAACTTCAAATACCTTACCAGGATGCCAAGGAGCGAGCCGAGCGTCGTGCCCGCGACGAGTGTCCCTACGAAGTGATACCGAGCGCGCTGATGATGAACGCTACGGGAGACGATACCGACAAGCCGCCCTTACCGGGCTACCTCGGGACTTACGGCGTCGACTGCAAGGAGGTATCAATCGCTATTTATTGAAGCTTATCTTCTTAGTAGATATCATTTATAGCACCGTCTAACCATGCTAAGTGACGTTGTGTGTGGATGTATTGAATACCTACCTAAAGGGTGCAGGCAATATATTTTTTAAGTATGTTAACCAATCAAGAAGGTAATTTCCTGCTAGTGAAAGTAAGCAACGGTATTTTATGTCACTACCACTGGGCATCACCTAACATCCCGTTTAGACCACATAACACTTTTACGTTTAGACCTAATCATCCCGCAGCTACTGCAAAATAGCTGATAGTTGTGAAGGATAATATTCGTGCAACAGCTGCAACTCGATAACAAGCTCTCGTCTAGGCTTTGGGTTATTTTCGCCTTCGACCTCATTATCGCTTATGTTGGTGAATTGTGGTAAACAGTCTCGAAGACAGCAATGAATATTCAAATGCTGTTTTACAAAATCTTTCCTATTTTTGATACGCCTTCAAACAATGGCGGACGTCGAAATTGTTGTCTTTCTACCTCACGCTCTAAGACGTAAACACTCACTTGCGCTTGCACCGCTTAGTTTTTTTTATATCAGATGGCTAGCGCACCTAATGATAAGTGGTTACCGTCGCCTGTAGGCAATTTCCGAAACTCTGCCACGTAACACTACGAGTATATCACCTAATATCTTATTATTTTCACAAGGTACCAGATTACATGCGTCTAGCCCCAGACGCGTACGAGCGCGTGAAAAAATATCGTCGCGATGTTCCTGAAATATCTCCTGCTGCTGTACGAGTGGCCGACTATCCACGAGCGCCAGCGCCCCCTGTCGACACTTGCCTCAACCCGCCCCCGGAGGCCATCGGCCCCTGTGCCCCTCGGAAGGAGGAAGACGTAGCTTTCGCATGTCCACATGTCGAAGCGCGCATGCCTTGCTGCGACCCCCACGAGAGGGATAAATAAATAAATAGCTTTTTATTTGATGTAGGTTTGGCACATTTTGGTTTGTTTACCGACAAATTTCTTTTTATTTCATAGTTAACTACCTACTTGATTTGTGTGATTAAAATTGTTTCATATACCAAGACTTCTTATCTATCTTTATAGATCGTATTCCTCTACAGTACAGCAGATGATTTAGAATAAACAAACAACAGTTTGAAAAATAACTCAATATAATTATTTCTTAACCCATACCTTAGCATTTGTACAATATTTATACTTCATCGTCAATTCAGAACATTTAATAATATACCTAATCAACACATTTACAAAAACGATTTAAAAAATATAAATGAAGGAATGTTATATATTATTTTAAGGTCAAATAATACTTATGGATGAACGAAATTATTAAAGTCAAATATGTATTACTTTCTGCAGTATAATTTATCTAAACGCCAAATTCGATTCAAATCCGTCATGGCGCGATTTAGTAACTAACATTTGCATTTGTGATACAGTAGCACTGTAGCATATCTTCACACCGAATTATCAAAAAATCTGAGAACTAGATCATCGTGAGCTGTCAGAATATCTATGGGCAAGCGCCACAAGGTGGACCGACGATTTTGTGAGGGTTGCGGGAAACCGATAGATGCGGTTAGATCGTGGAGATCCTTGGGAGATGTCTTTGTCCAGCAGTGGACGTCTTTCGGATGACATGATGATAATGATCAAGAACATTTAAAACTCCTGGCAGGCTATAGGCCGTTTATGATACGTTAATATATAATCAATCATACTGTCCCAATATAACATTAGACACGTTAATAAATTATCTGAAACCTAGTCATTTTCTTCTCTTCAATAATTTTTCATATATATTTTTTTATTGTCTTGCTTCAGCTCTCATTACAAGAATCGTATTGCGTATTTCTCATAAGCAATTTAAGTATAAAAATTCCTATCTATGTCCTTTACTATGTAAGATATATGATGACTAGTACAATAACAGCCAATGTAACGAACATCCCACCGAACAGAACATATTTATCCTGTGACACTCTTCGCTCTATTAACGATATTGTAGCGTTTGAAAGTCCCAGAGTGTTGGCCAAGTCTATTATTCTTCTGTGAGCTCCCTTTAATGTCTCTCTATTGTACCGCAACGTCTCAAGCATACTCGAACCTGGAAAATAAAAACGATAAATATTATTCAGTGACAAGAGGTAATTAGAGTTAGCTTATAAATATTAATTAATATCCATACCCAAAGCTCTTACTAAGCCTCCGCTGTCCGTCCGTCTGTCTGTCAGCGGGCTATATCTCATGAACCGTATAGGTAAACAGTTGAAATTGTTTCAGAATGTTCAGTTAATGAAATGAAGGTATTTCTGTTGCTCAATATCATTGTCACAACCATGGGCGAATTTTTACATTACTATGTATTAACTTTCGAAATAATCTGACCCCCCTAGGCCAAAAGCTAGGTACGCCCTTGGTCACAACCGGAGAGATTCAATCGTACTTACGTGAAATTAGACCTAATGATTACAAAATTACGAACATAAAGGTAGGATGGAACTTTTACAGTATCTCTACCTACATGACTTTTGAAATCTTTGTCTGTCTGTCTTGTCTGTTAATAAAGTTACAATTTATAATGACTACGAACGGTTGCACTCTCGAGACCAAGACCAGACTATATAGAGTTTTCAAAGGCAAAGTTATTCAAATAGAACCATTTTCAAAATACTGACGAGCTGCATTGAGCTATTATGCGACCAATTTAAGGAATGTTTCGTTTGAGTAAAATTTGCTATCTTCAATAGTTCAGAAAATCAGGTTTTTTAACTGATCAGGCAATATAACATATAATTTGAAATGTTAACCACGGAAAATAATACTAGTGACTGCTTCACTGGTAATTATCATAACATGTTTTGGTTAACATTAGCTTCGTATAACTAATACAACTGTCAAGTCCCAAGGTAAGAAATATTGATATTCATAAATATACCTTTATAAGTACCTATGTATTTTTTCCATTACGTTTATTTATATAAAATATCGAATTAAGAAGAAACCAAATGATTCGTGTAATTTAATAATTATAGTCGCGTCACGTTGCGACAAGTTGCGAGTGATAAAAGATCGATGATACAAATCGCAGAAACTACATAAACAAAATCTTAGCAATAAATACTAACTACAATAATTAAGAAATATATCTACGTTTATTAGATCACTTTGATGAGATGTGGTCGGAACTGAGAGCAAGTTGATTTTTATTTTGTTTAGAACCTTCAGTAAGTGAACAAGTGCATTGTGTTTGTGCTGGTTGAGGCTTCGAATTCGAATCGAAAATGTGGTAAGTTGACATTAGCACCACTATTCTATTTTTTCTCAGCACTTAAATACTTACTATAATTTGTGTGAATATAACTACACTGATTAAAAAAAATGGTACCGACTGTGTGTTTTAATGTTGTAAGGAAGCACAATGAATGTGAAATACAACAAGATGCGGCTACAGCGACACGCTGTGAACAACTCGTAGATTACATCATCACAGGTCAGAGTCTATGTGCAGCAATTAATGTCAAGAGTTAATTTAACCAATCAACGTGGTATAGCATAATTATGCCATGACATTGGCAGTTGGCAGATAGACTTGCATCATGTAGGTAAATAATTTGTCAATAAGTAACAACTTCACACTAGTAAATTATACTAAAATTCTTAAAATACTATAATGAACTCATAATAATTCATTGTCATAACTCCTATCACACAAATATTACTGGCTACTCGTCCGCGGTTTCACTCGAGCAAACAAATACCTAATATGTACAGGGTTATTAATTCATCTGCAAAGCTTCAATGGTCCGAAATAGGTATTCATCAATAAATCAATATGAATGACTTTTCAACTATGGGACCAACTTAAGAATCGCAAAAACTGAGCTTATTAGGTATCCTACTAATATTATAAACGCGAAAGTTTAATTGTGAGTATGGATTTATGTTTGTTACTCTTTCACGTAAAAACTACTGAACGGATTTGGATGAAACTTGGCACATAGATAGATCATACCCTGAAATAATATATACTATATATATATATAGGCTACTTTTTATCCCGGGAAAACATAAGATACCTCGTGAATGCGGGTGAAACCGCGGGGCGGAAGCTAGTGTATTATAAGTGATCATCGGTTTTATCAACTTTTATCAAACACCGCTATATGAACAAACTAAATTCATATTTTACTTGTCATGTTAAAATGTAACAAAATGATATCTCAGCAATTTAAGTTGATATCAGGCAAAAAGACCTTGTCGTTCGCAAAGAATGAAGAAAAACTTAATTGGATCTACGCTAATAGTCATCTATGATTGGATCAGCCATTTAGAAAACGGAAGGGATCATTATTTGGTAATTTTTAAAATGTTGAATTTTTTCAAAATTTGTGATCTCAACAAAAATTGCGGCCAAATCTGGAATTTGTCGGAATCGGCATTACCGATTTGATGGTTTAAACTGTATTCTAAATGTATATAGTAGGTAAGTACATCCCTTGTACATTTTACTTTGAACTGACCAGATAATGATAGAATTCGCTTATAAATTAACTAAGTCACCCCCACAACATAAGCGCTATCCCAGTGCCTCAGACAGTATAGGCAGGCAGCCAGTTTTATTAGTTAGTAAACGTCACAAGCTTAAAAACTAACAAAAATTAAATGTAACTTTTCTAAAATTTATAATAAATATGAAATTGCATTAATATTTTTTGAGTAGGTAAAGGAGCTCGAAATGGTACAAAAACAAAAAATAGAACCACCATAGGCGAAAAGAATAAAATGTGTATGCAGGAACTCTTATCTGACAGTTTTGAAGTCATACATGTAAATGTGACTAATCCTAACTAGGTAAGGTAACTATTGTCTATCGTCTAATATTCCTTTGGTTGAGAAAAATTCTAAACAATGTATTTGTACACTTCATTGTTGTCATATAGTACAAAACATGATATGAATTAAATCCTACTAATATTGCGAAAGTTTGTGAGTATGTATTTATCTTTGTTGCTCTTTCACGTAAAAACTTATGAATTGATTTGGATGAAACTTGGCACATAGATAGATTATAGCCTGGAATAACATATAGGCTACTTTTTATCCAGAAAAAACATGAGATACCGCGAGGCGGAAGCTAGTATACTGTAGGCATACTAGATGGACACTTCTAGGTGTAATTTATTCAATACATTAGTTTGGCTTGTCATGCTAAATAACTTTTATAGGTATATGGAGGAGGATTATTAAGATATCAATTCTAACCTGTATGTAGCATCTCATCCACATTCCGATGTGAATTTTGCAAAGAGACTTGTTCTTGGGCAAGGTAATCCACGTTAATTGCGGTGTGGTCGTGGCCAAACCGCCTGCTCAGCAACTGTTCCCTATCTGCATGTTCTTGTTCACGGCGATTCCTCTTGGTTTGAGCATTTGTAAGAGATGCCTAGACACAATTGACAAATTGAACCATTTTTATTTAAATATGACCTATATTTTGCCGACTTTGTTATGTAACAAAGTTGTTCTTCATGCAGAAAAACATTTTCAAATACCTACACGCACAGTCAGACGCAACTATTTGAAACTTTATATACCACCTTGCTCCACCAACTATGAGCAAAATTCCTTCCTAGTTCTTTACTCTGGTAGATATATTTACCATGAGGCATATCACATTCAAAAAAGTTATATGTGATAGTTTCTTTGGAGGAGACAATAATATTCAACTGAGTACTTTTATATACCTAAATGTATGTATTTAAATAGATATTTTCTCTTATAACATTCAACACTGTTCTCGTTGTGTTATTAATTATTTTCTATTGTGTTTGATCTAAATGCGAAAACTATTTTTTTTTTATATTGGTTCCAAAAATGTAAAAATAAAGTAAAATATTGCAACACCAATAAAATTAAAGTGTAGCCAAACATATACCCAATGATCAAGCACATAGAAGAATGTTGCATTTTTCCTCAGAAACACTGTTTTTTTTAGAATTGCTGACTAAGCCATAATTTGTCATCAATTCTTTAAATAACTTGGGGCTTTGCTCGATCACCCAGGTATATATAAGAGACATTAGGCGGCTACTCTTTGACCCATTGTATGGTTACATAAATCAGTCACAAAGCATTTGATTCGCCTATGCATGGCACACATGCATGGCGACCTTGTAAGGATTTTCCTATCATCTGAATTATCAGCATTCTACAAAATGCTAAAAATAACATTAGATCCTGGTAAAACGACTATAATCACTATCTTAATACTACTACTAATTTATTAACCATTGAATAAGTAGGTATTCACCATTACCTGGATATGTTTATTGTCATACTTCAGCTGGTCAACCCGCATTTTAGCCATTGGTCTCTGATTGATAGGAGTTTTAAATACATATATATCCAGCTTCTCACAGTTTCTGAAATTCATAATAAGGTTTTTAATTTAGTTATGTTCATATAATAATTATTCGAATTTTAATTTACTTATCGCTGAACAATATGGGATTAATGTATAAAATTTTTGTGGGAATTAACTATTTGATAATTGTAATTAAATTATGATTTAATCCTATCGATAATATAGATGAAAATCTTACGCATTAACTGCATGAATTTTAGTCTGGATTTCATTTTCGATATCCATGAAATTAGTTGGATCTTTTTCTAATCTATAAAAAAGATCTGATGTTTCTTGTATGATTCGATTCGTTTGATGGTATAAGGTTTCCATTTTATGATAAAATTATGTCCACCGGAATCTAGGCACGATTCTGTTTGTAGAAAGAAGAATAACTCCAATTTTATAGAAGGTAACCTATAACTCTGATTTCTAATTAATTTGTAAATATTACTCCAAAGAGGATATAAACTATTACTCTCTTTGAATAGACTAAAAAAATTACATTTGATGGGCCACCACCATCGGCCATATAAGTCGGTGGAACACTACAATATCTCAAGTGATTTTAGTCTCAATTACAATCGAGTAGAGTTTTTATTGTAATGACAAAAATCTTAGTTTACAAGTAATTCAACGATGTCATATTATATAATATCTCAAGTGATTATAGTCTCAATTTCAATGGCTTAGAGTTTTAATTGTAATAACAGAAATAAGTAGGTAATTGACGCTTGTCAAGCCACAAGCGTTCTTTGGATTTGTACTTTTGATTATCTGTACTTCAGTACTATTTATTAATCTGTGCCAGCCTCGTTATTTTATTCTTTGTGTCTTTTGCCAGTGTCTAGCTGAGCATTGTATTTTATAATCTTTATGTACCTATTTTTATTTCTTGCCAAGTAATGTGGGTTGGTTGAATGAAGTAATGATAAATCATTTTCAAGTCAAAGTCAGTTACATACTAGATAGGTGTCAGTCATAGATAATACACTATATACGTCAGTGCCACGTCACGTTCACGTAGTCAGTCAGTTTATGTTAGGTTAGGGTTTTAGTTTAGGCAGTTCTAATAAATTTTCACGGACTTTTTGAGTCAATAAAAATATAAAATAATCAAGAGTGTGCCAACGCGTTGATCATTAATTTTTTAATCTCACTTCACTTCTTGACTATGATGGCATTAGATGTTTCTCGAAGTTTTAAATACTGTCAACGCGTTCACGAGCTTTCCGAATCATTGACAGTTCTCGGCAAAGAGGATATAATACTATGGTTCTCGGCTCATAGACGTGTATATCCGGATCGCAAATTATTGATGTGAGCGCTATGAATGATTATGACATGTTTCGGAGTGCAGCCTTGTATCCTGAGTGATCGATTAAGAATCGATTGGAAGAATGGAACATAAATCTACTTATGTCCTGCATAAAGATTCTGTAAATTATTAAATTCCAAGACAGACGTGATATCAAATAACACAAGGCTGTATGGATCTGCACGTTTGCTTATCTTTTGGCGAATTGAATAGGAATAGGTAAACAATTCATCTCATATGTCAGTGTCAGTCATAGATTTTGTTTAACTTGACTTAGGGATGACAATCCTCTTCGAAAAAAAATATTTTTAAATCGATTTGATTCGTCTCCTGATGAATCGATTCACAAACAAATCAAGATGTAAAAGATCGATTTCCAAAAATCGTTGTTTTTTGCGATTTTAGCTTTATTTATATGGGAAAAAAAGACATCACAATAATCAAAAGAAAAAGAAACTGAAATTTTAAATGAACAAAAAGTCAAAATAAACAGTATGCTTGGACAATATAAAGTTTGGAACTATTTTTTTTATTAATTTAAAATTTAGCTAACGTACGTTCTGCAATTTTATAGTTGCATTCCGAACAGAAAAAATAAAATTTCGATTTTCTAGTGTCTCAGATCGTTCCACAGAATTGATTTATTGTTTATTTTTGATTAAAATTGAATTTTTTGCTCCATAAAATTGAATAATCGATCTCAGATCACCTTCCATCATCATTAGAGATGTGCCGAGTCAGACTGACTCGAGTAATGACTCGAATACCTAGCAGGTACTCACGTACTCGAGTATATAAAATACTGTATTCGGATCCACAATATACATAATTATAAAGTTAAAAATTTCAATTGATAATTGTTATAGTTGATAGTTGTTAGCTTTAATATGCCATGCCATACATAATTACGAAAGGATAAGGATATTATGATTTAATTACTGATTATACAATAATCTGCTGTGATTATTTTTTACATTGTACAAGCGTTCATACACGATTTGTGATGAAATATTAGAATTTGTCGTCAAAAGCAAACTACAAAGTTCGATTCAAAAAGTACTCAAGTCCACTGAAGTATTCGAATACTCGTGCCAGTACTCGAATACCTGTCCGAGTCTTCAGACTCGAACCCTTTTTTTAACGAATACCAAAATATTCGAATACCAAAAATAGCCGACTCGGCACATCACTAATCATCATCACATCCCTAACTAACTTGACTTGAGACAAAGTAGAAAATTGGAATGATAAAGACTTTCTCTTTTTTTAATGTTCACAATTTAGTGAAAAATAGAAAAGATAAACGGTATCTTTACTTTATGTTCAGTGGTCTATTAAAGTGAAAATGGGTGATGCATGTCGAGCTTGTCTTACGAGGGTGCCTCATGCAACTCTCATCGCTACAATTATGTGTTGTCTGGGCGTGGGTGTGTTCTGTGGCACCATGTACCGAGGCTCATCACTCTCGATACGGATGTTTGATGAAGTATTCCACTTCCGACTTATATGGATCGAAGCTTTGCAAATGATATTTATCGTTGGCAGTGCTTGTATGGCCGCACTGGGATTCATGCTGTTATGCTTGGGTTGCTTGACGACCGGGGCCACTAGGCAGAAAGTGTACCGTGCGTGGAGAGCACGGGTCGGAGGGCGGATATCCTGCGCTATCTTCATGATTATCACATACATTCTAACTTTTATATGGATCTTATTACTAGGCTTTCTAGTTATTACGACATTCTTGTTTACAATATTTTGGAAGCTCTGTTCGAAACCGAAAAATATTGATCTGTCGACATGCATAGACTTCACTCAATTTGACTTTATGTTCCCATCATCAGTTAGGCAGGAAGATATGAAAATTTGTGAAGCACATAAAATGAAATTATTTTGCAAAGACTATGTAGAAAAAGCAGAATTCATGTTTATTCTTGCTATGGTATCTTGTATACTTGTAATACTGAGTCTGGTGCACTATTTAATGTGTTTATCTGCCAATTATGCTCATATCCGTGATCATGAAAAGTTCCAAGAGTTACAAGAGCTGCAATATCTTACCAACCCGGATTTACATGCTTCAAAAGACCGTTTCTAGTATATGGCCCGCGCTCCGCTCCTGCGCTCACTAGAAGCATCTACTAAAATGTGACACTCTTAATCATTTGACCAAACAAAATAGGTATTTCACTAACAATTTTATAGAATTGAAAGACTGAAGTTAGTGAAAAATGATTTCTAAATGCAAAATTAGTGTATACACTCTTGTACTGCATTTTACATATCTTTAAAGATACAAATTTAATATAGATAACAGCAATTATATTTTAAAAGCCTGTCCAATATTAACATTCCAATGATAACCTCTTTTTGTTAATTATATTAAGACAACATGAATATTTATTTATTATGGTGCTTATCATTGTGTTTAGACTGGTGTATGTAATCAATGAGGCATGTTTATTTGGCCTGTATTATTAGTTTATTGTTTGATATATTCATACATGTAATACAATTACTTATTTTGGACATTTACCCACTCTAAGGATTGTTACTGCCAACTAACATAGATTTGTTACAAATAGAAATATAGTAGAGTAAGGAATAGACAATATAATTTGTTTATAATTATTAAATGTTCAAAGTATAGTACAATATAATATCATTCATTATGTGCACCACATTAATTTTTTGTGTAATATTATGTAGATGTAAGAAACCTTATATGTATAAGTTAGACTGAATTGTGCAACTTCTATGAAAGAAAAATGTTATAAACACAAAATGAGCAAATTTTTATACAAAATTGTAATTGATATATTTTACAGTGTTTAACTATAGTCTCACCATACAATTTATTTATGTGTATAGACTTATATTATTTCCCCTTATAAAAGTCATGCATTTGCTGAAGAAAATTCAGCTGAAAACAGCAATATAAAGCAATTCTATACAGGATTTTTTGTAATTCACTTGCAGTGCTTTATGGATTGGTGGAAAGTAGGTACCAGTACTTCAAAGATGTGATTTATTTGAAATACTTGTACCTATTTAAAATGCAAAATACCCTATTTTCTGTTATACCTAGTTTATACCTTTTTAAAAAAAAGATTTTGCATTTTATTTGAAATACTTTTTGAGAAGTTATATTGATTAGATCTTCCATTCCTAAAAATACTGCAGATAAATTAAAAATAACCCTGTATATGCACAATGGAATAGAAATATCTGAGAAATAGCATTTTTTTGTGACTCAGAGCTATTTAGTCAGTTTCTTTCTCTCTAAACTAATCTTCACTTGGTAAAATTCTAAACTCTTACAGCTGTAGCAAAGTATTATAACTATTTTCCAGTTCATAATGACACTAACCTTATGTACCTAAACTCTAACAAGACTAACCTAAAGTATTTAGACAAATATCTCTTTGATGCATGCATGTCAGAGAAACATTGATAACTAATTTTTTTTTTTGATGACTAATCTATTTATTTTTATGTGCAAGTGTTCATCATTAGAAGGAGAAAGGTGATTAAGGGACAATAAAAAATAATGTTTCTTTAGAACACTTTTCACACCTAAGTATGCTATTTTCACACATTTTTTACATTAGTAATCTACTTTACAAGTAATTTTATGTTAAATTTGAGATAAATGTAAGTGTATTGAGTAAATAGGATACGTTTTATATAATAAATTCTCGTTTTAAAAATATATGTGTTATGAATATCACATAAGATTCCCGATCATAATTAACAGTCTTTCGTTGTCTATCGCTGGGGTTTCCTAGTATTTTTTTTATATTGCGACTCCCTTGTAAAAGATGATAGCCATGTATGATGTGTTTTCTGATACCTGGGGGCTTCCTTTTCCGCTAAATTACAACGGTCCCCATCCAATTTCGATTCAGTTATAGTTCGTTTCCATCCAATTCAAATTTTACTAATAAACGGTATTCTACTAAATAATCGAAACTGAACCGAACGATTGGATTACGATTAGATTGTAAACGTTGTTGCCCTTGGTAACCGAAACAAATCTAATCCAATCAAATGTGTCAAATGTTTAGTGGAGTACCACTTGATCAGACTTGATCGAACGTCAACTTTAACTCAACCATGATTAGATCTCGATCTTTGTCAGATTATTACTGGAATACGAAAACGTGCAAAAGTCGTCATTCAGCGGTAATCCAATTAAAATCTAATCAAAAATAATTTGTGGAATTGGCCCCCTGGGCGTTATTAGACAGCGGGCGTTAAGGGAATGCTCTCCGTCCGAATGACCCCGTCCCATGGAGACAAGACAGATAAAATATATGAGTTCGATTCCCGGAAAGGCATATAATATTTTTGAAAATCCAAATAAACAGTTTCAATTTTTATTAATTTCAGCATTTCTCGCTATTCCCTATACTTTAGGATTTGGTCTACCACGCCCACTTAAAAAAATCAATTGTATGTATATAGATTATTTAAATCATACATTGGTACCTTTTCGATAAATAACTGACTGGAACCAATGTAGGTACCTACAGTTCTATAATATTTTCAATGCAAAATGAATAACATATCATTATCTCTGTATCGTCAATCACATTTTGAAAAACACGACCTATTACTGAGCTGCAATTAGCAAAAATAAACATTTTAGTGAAGTTAGTTCGCGCATTCGCATAGGTATATATAAGATTCCAACATCAACAGTTGCACCGCGGTCCCCAGGCACGATGACTCAGCCTGGCTGAGGAAGATCTTCCCTTTTCAATGGAGGAATCATCCACCTTGTTCCTCCATACCTGTGTTATCTTTTCAGTGCAATGTTCCTTAGCATGCATAGGTCGTTTACAATTTATCTATGACGCTGTTTGTTTTCGAGGCGATTCATAATAATCGAAAAATTCTAATAAAATTCTGTATTATACCTACCTATAATTAAAAATAAATTGAACACTGTGTGGTATGGTGTACCATAAAGCTTGACCTTCAGAGAAATGAAGGTTTAGAGCGAAAACCGGCTACGCTTTACCGGACAGGTCACCTACCGCCTGCGTCGACGAGTCTTTAACCTTTCATTATTTTCCAATCTTTATTATTTCCGCATTTTCTTTTCCTCATCAAATTCATATGAAGTTCCAATACTTACACCTTCCTCATACTTTAAAGTTCATAGTTTAATTTCTAATTATGGATATCTTCGTTTCTATAACGAACGACTTGATTCAAGCTACCGACCTATTATGTGATGTCACATTTCAGGCTTTTGATGTGAGAGATCTATAACCAAAAATCCGATAGTTGGGTTGACTTGAATCGGAGTAGTCATTCTTTAGGTACCTACACGATATTAAAAAGTTAATTAACATATCTGCTCTACGTAGTTACGAGCTAGGTACGTAGGGCAGTCGTAGGTCTTTCCAGTAGGTTCTTACCTATTTATTCATAATATGGAAAAGACCCTGATAGATTTTTCCATAGTTTAAATCTCCATTAATTGCTGTTATGTTTTCGTTGTTTTTTTATTGGAGTCTTCTACTTAATTAATACTATCTGAATAACAAGTTTTCCAAAATACTTTTCAAATGTATCTAATCCTTCGTGTTAGTGTTGTAGGTATGTGGGTAAAATATTTAATTTAACCAACCGGTAAAACCAGAAATTACCTAAATGATACAATAGGAAACAAAGATCACAGTTTAATTCAAGTTTAATTATTGTGCAATGCTAATATATTTTATCAACCACTAGCTGACCCAGCAGACGTTGTCCTGCCCTGAGAACAAAAATAAAACTGGGACCTACAAACCTATCCCTACCTACCTACTCCTATCTACCTCTACCTGCCACTACCTACCCCTACCTACCCTACCTACCTACCCTACCTACCTACCTACCCTACCTACCTACCCTACCTACCTACCCTACCTACCTACCCTACCTACCTACCCTACCTACCTACCCTACCTACCTACCCTACCTACCTACCCTACCCTACCTACCTACCCTACCTACCTACCCTACCTACCCCTACCTATCTACCTACCTCTACCTGCCACTACCTACCCCTACCTACCTACCCTACCTACCTACCCTACCTACCCCTACCTATCCTATGTCCTTCTCCTGGCTCTAAACTACCTCCCTGCCAATTTTCAGCTAAATCGGTTCAGCCGTTCTTGAGTTATAAGTGGAGTAACTAACACGACTTTCTTTTATATATATAGATAACGGAGATTATTTAAGGTTTTTAGCAAAATGGAGCTCTATTGCTGTAACTCGAACCTGCTATTTTATACATTCGCATATCACAAGTAACTACTTAGCTTGTAAAAATACCTACTGAGTTTCAGACCTTTGAAATGCATAGCGTTCATAAATGGTGAAAAAATCTTCAGTATGCATACCACAAATATGCACGACTTATGCAAAAAATAACCAAAATTAAAAATATATATAAACCACCGAAACTCACTAGAAAATTGGTGATAATTTCCAAACAGCTGAGCGAATTTTCTTGAAACATAGCTAAGAACACTCGATAATGACACCTTTCAAACAAAAAAACTATATCAAAATCGATTCAGGAGCTATGAGGCCACAGACAGACACCCAGATACATACTCCCCTTTTTTTCGTCGGGGGTTATAAAACATTTCACATGGAATTTTAAACCTACCTAAATCCTAAACAGATATTTTTGACAAAACGGATCATCAGGTACAATCTTTAACTAAATGTGAATCTTACGCCAAAAACAAGAAAGTATTTTTTTGAAAATTTGTATTAGTTAAAATGGTTTCAATAATTATTTAAAAATAATAAATAGAATTCGAGCGACGCGAGCGAGCGGGAGCGAAGCATAAAATCCGTCGCTCTCTACCTAAATCCCACCCGCGGCGCCTAAGCTTTGGGTACCTACTTGGTGGTGTTGTATTGTGGTGTGGACGAATCATCAAGGTTAATGGCCTTAGTGGTCTCCTAAAAAGTGTCATATTTAATTCGACTAAACGTAAGCCTATTTGTAAGTTTTACATACCTGCTCGTTTTATTTATAGGATGACAAAACGAGATATTATACCTTATATAATAAGTAGGTATTTACCTAATATATTAATAGCTATACTCAGTTTTTGCTGTTAACGTTTATTTTATTGGCTAAACGTAGATAAACACGAAAATATGAGACTGAACAGAGGTACAGAGAACTTTACTTAGGTAGGTAATGTTCTATTCAGTGCCTTAAATAGGGGTGTGCCACCGGTGCCCAGGCACAAGGAGTAGACTCTGGTGGGCGCAAGAATGGCCAGACTAAGCAGGCACTATTATTTTTTCGGTTCGGTCCTGATAACGTTCCCGCTGCGCCCCTAGTGCTCGATTCCAACACATATGTACCATCAACAAAGTTGAAGCATGATCAATTTTGAAACCTTTTCGCTTGGAGCCAGTTATCATAGTTTGCCCTGTCCTTTGTTGACAATAATAACCATCTCTTGTAAAATCATTTGTTTAGACTATTTTTTATGACAAGAGCATTGTCTGGTTATATTGTTTAAGGCATAGGTAGCCAGTGGTCACTGCATACAAAATACACCCTTAAGGTAATCATGCTTCAACTTTGTTGATAGTACCTACATGCCATGTATCATCAAAAACGTCTGTTAAATTAGACAAAACATCGTGCAATTTTTTTTGGCATTAGATAATTGTTCCACCAACACCAAGGTCCTTGTGCTTTATTTTATCACCCTGAATGAAATAAAGTAGTATAGCATTGCTCTAGCTAGGGTACCTATAATATCTAAAAAAAACAAGGGCGCAGTTATAGAAGCTCGCATAGGGCGCAGAAAAGGCTATTTACGGCACTGGTTCTATTCAACTTCGAAGCTGACGAAGCTCGAAAAGTTAACAAAAAGCTAGCTTAAGCTTAAAAGTTACGCTATCGTCCTCGACGGCGAGGACCGCCCGTGACGTCCCACTCAGGCTGAGAATTGAGATCTATAGAGCGTGCTATTGTTTCTAAATCTGTGAGAGCGTGCTTAGACTTCGCTCAGACTTTACTTAAGGTAATAATAAAGTAAATATTTGTGTGTTTTAATTTGTAGCCAAGTTTTTGGTAAGTCGTCGATTAGGTGCACTTAGCACACACTCAGAAAGATTCGAAGATTGCATTTTAAATACCGACTTTGTACGGTAAAGTCTGAGCAAAGACTAAGTAGGAACGCTCTATAGATCTCAGCCTCAGTCTCGTCCCGTTCAAGCGGCCCGAGTTGCCACTAGAAATCCCACCGCCCCCAATTAGCCGTAACTCGTACATCCCCCATTTATGTAACCACGCCTGAGGGCACCCCCGAACGGGGTACGAACCTCGGCTCAGCTGGGCGATTGTGTAACTGTCTCGTAATGGGATCCCGATAGTGATAGCTCTCGTAAGGTTTACTATTTCATTTCATAATAGGTATACTTTAATTTTTTTGTAGGTTTTTAATTAAACCTGAAGTTAAATTTTGGTACTAGGTAAGGCTAAGTATCTATAATTACATATTCAAAATCGTCAATAAGAATTAATACATACTTAATAAATACACAAGTACAAATAAAATTAAATCTTCTTGGTAGGTACAGTAGGTACTTACAAAGAGCTGCCAGCTTTCAGTGGAAAAATACTGCCAACCTTTTTCCGTTGGCAGCGATTTGACCCCAATATTCAGTTTAAATTATTTCATCTAATAAGATATCCATAATATAGTATCAACACTACTTATCTGTTACGACATTCAATAGTAGGCCGTTCCCGGGATAAAAAGTAGCTTATGTTAGTCAACGACCTTTTACGATCCGTTGCTGCATCACTTCGCATGTAACAATATGACTAGGGATTTCGCACTTAGCTCTCGATTAGTCAACGTTGATATTTTATTATGCTTACTGTTTTGGATGTGAATACCTATAATGTAATGCCCCTTCATATTTATAAATCTGCCCTACGTTCAATGTTTAGACAGACATAGGTACCTAGGTAAGTACGGTACCTACATGTATTGTGTACCTACCTAGCTATGTGATCGATCTGAATGTATAGTAAAAACATGCGTTTATATATCAGAGGGACTGCTACTCTAACACCAGGTTTAGTGAGATATTGAAAGCACCACCTTTTTTTATCTACTGAAATAAATAGTATTATTTAACATCAATAAAATGAAATGACAAATAAACGCCGCGTCATATTAATTGAGTACATTGCGAGCCATAAATTCCTTATGTTAATTTATACATATACCCACGCTGCGATACATTTTCAATAACAACCAAATCACAGCAATGTCGACCACGTTGGGTGGATAAGTACGTTTTTTTTGTTTAAACACCTTCTTATAATAGAGTTAGTCATTCGGAACGGCAAAAAGTTCGTAAAATAGACAATATTCGAATATGTTCAGTGAAATAAAGACAAAGATACAAAGCACCGTAAGGAGTGATTCCCTTAGCTGATCGCGAGCCAGCCGAGGTCTCGCCAAATCAGTCATTTGTGTACCTCCGCAACGATCGCGTCTACGAACGCCCGGACGCAGGTATGTGCGCTTCACAACAAACTTTGAACATACATACTTTTGTTGATTCGATTTTAATTATTAACTAATAGAGCCAAGTCAATGTCATCATTAATAGTATCGAAAACAGACAATTTTATCGGTCGGACAGAGTTAACTAAGTTCTACTACATAATGATATACTCGTTTAAGTCACCAGTTTCATTGCTTTAGTTTTTAACATAAATTCATTAGTTAATAATTTAATTTTGTTACTCATACCTTCGTAATATAGTTCAGACGTATTGTACCTATATATAGTTTAAAAATAATACGGTGATACAACTTTATACTGACTGGTTATATTGTATTGTTTATAAAACGGTAGAGCGGGACAACTTTTATTTAAATTGATTTCAACCGCAGTAAAGTAATGTCATTAACGAGGAAAATATTATTCGAAACAAAAGCTCGGCTTGAATGTGGGGATATTCCATCGTGTGAGATGCAGGTGCCCGTAGTGCTCTATAAAAATAACAGTGAAATAAAGACAGTGTTATCTTTGCCCTCGGAAGGGGTTGATGCAACGTTGACGTTAAATGATGAAACTCCCCCGGCGACTACCGGTGAGATTATGTCGCAAGTTGCCGAAAACACGGACCAAGTGTCGGATAGTCCGAGTGAAAATGTAACAATAACAGTATTGCAAATTGATACACAAAATGAGAATTCACATTTAGAAAGCACTCAGTGAGTATTTATATAACTAATCATGTTTTACTGGATTTTGTATAAAACTAACTACATATTGCATTTGAGTAAAAACATACTCAATAAGTTATATTTATAGTTAGATAAAAAAAAATAGACCGTAGCCCCGTAGGTATCTCTCCAGTCTCCATCAAGGCTCTACATATCGCGCGCCTACTAGAGGTCGCCAGGATATTGCATGCAATTGGGCGCTACATGGGCTAGACTAGAGCTGACCCTGTACATATCCTATGAGTGCCTATAATTTTTCACACTAGCTGCCATACGGAATCTGTATCATGGTAAATAGAAAACCTACGAAATATAACAACCTGCCTACTTGTTATATACCTACATACATAAATAGTAATCTAACTCTCGGATAGTTAACTCTTGGTGATCCTTGGGGGAAACCTTTGTTCAGCAGTAGACGTCTTTCGGTTGATATGATGATGATGAATTATTTGTTTAAAATAACCAACAGTAGAAAAAGCAAACGAATAATCTATAAAATAACCGGTAAATAGATAACCACTGTTATTTGAATTACTTACATGATGAATCGTGCATTACCCTGAGTGTAAAGTATGAGCTGACTTCATTTTTATACTTGGGGAGAATTTTAGTTCCATAAGCATTCCGCAAGAGGCGCTGTGCCAATTCCTATAGATAGAGGAATGTCGTAAACGCGTTACTAACGTTGTCAATTCGTTGCACTCAGGGTGCAACATCACATCGCCTACGGACATCAGCCATACCATTAAGCTACAATTATTGTTACTAGGCCTAGAAGGCAACTGCGAGAACAATTCTATCCGTCATATCGGCATTCACTCCTTTCTTACTCATATCATCTTTCACACAATTCATCCATCTCTGGTCTCGGTCTTCCCCTTCCCGTAAGTAGGTATATCCATCTACTTTCATATTCGTAAATCCTTTAATCACTTAGGTTTTCACACTGTATATGAAGTAGATTAGATATGTATCAATCAAAGTGATCATCCAAAAAGTAACAAATATCTATAAAATAAATAGGTAATTACATAGGTACCAACATAATTATATTCCTAATGGAGAGAATTTGGACCTAATTTAGTGTTACTATGAAAATGTTTAGACCTTAGGTATTTTGATAAACTTTTGTTGCATCAATTACCGGCTCAAATAAATGGGTAAAGAGATCAATAGAACTAATTGAAAAAAACCAAACCTAAGTAAGTATATTATATAGGTAGGTACCTACTGCGACGATTGCTTAATATCTCGCCACACTGGATAATATAAAACACGTACTCATTAACATAGGTTCTTGTCCCTCAACTATGTTTCTTAATTAGGTCATCTATTTCTCAATCTAACAAAGCTAAATTTAAATACAATACTAAAAGAAGGAAGTAGTATTTACCTACTATTTACAACTCCAGTAGAGACATCAATTCAAAAATAACGGATATCCGTTTTTGAATTAGTTGCTAATCCATTATAGATCATAGGTTCCCAACTTTTTATATATTACAAGATAAAAAACCCGCGTTGGAATTTTACATAATAATTAAATATAACAGTTTTATATGTCTTCCTATTGGCTACTAATAATCACAACTGGTTCTTGCTTTCTTTCTCTCTCTCTCCCTGGTGGTCGCGGCTGGGGGTCGTGATTAATTATTTAAAAATACAAAAACATATTATCATAAAAATATTTAATTAAGACATAGACCAATATAGGCTTACCTACTTGCATAGACTTGTTACCGACATTCCTGAAAGTTTATAGAAGTCATAAACGAATCAATAGTTTATACTTAATGCTTATTTAAATGTTTATTTACGCCATAAGAATAAGATAAAATCTTAGACGGCTAGATAAAATGATAGATGTATTTTAAATTATTTCATTATTTCTAATTAGGTAGGTATTCCACGACCGCCCCCTTAACTGTCATGACGCCCGGCCCCCCATTTTCGACCCTCTTCTGCCCCCGTAAAAAGCTACATCGCCCACTAGGGGGCGGTACCGCCCCCTATGATCTAGATCGATAATATTTGATTAGGTGTAGACATTATCCGAAGACGCAGAAGTAGATACAGTTTACTATATATTTGCTATTTTAGTATTTTTTTTAGATATGTCTGTGTTTAACCACAAACTCACCATCTACTTATAAATGTAAATAACAAAATATGGTTTATATTTTTTGTTAAAGCCAGGCTTTAAATACCTATATCCATCACTTTGTAACGTCATATGCAAAAAAGAGCCAAGGCTATCAAGACTTGCTTTATAATAATACAGTAAGATATGATGTCAATAAAAAAGTCATTTGCTAAATTGTGAACCTAAGTATCTTTAAATGTTAATCTCAAAAAATCTACCTTGACCAGACTTGAACTCAACTTTTACAAATCGGATAGGTACTATCAACAAAGTTGAAGCATGATCACCTTATGGGTGTATTTTGTGTGCAGTGACCGGCTACCTGTGCCTCACACAATATAACCAGACAATGCGTTCGTCATAAAAATAGTCTAAACAAATGATTTTACAAGAGATGGTTATTATTGTCAACAATGGACAGGGCAAACTATGATAACTGGCTCCAAGCGAAAAGGTTTTAAAAGTGATCATGCTTCAACTTTGTCGATGGTACATACCTACTAATAATTATTTCACCAACCTTAACAGTGGCAGTCACGGCCGTACGTACTCGGAACTTATTTATACGGCGGAAATCAATATGAATATAAAGGCATAATTTTTATACTCGTAGTAAGTTTTACTAACTGTATCTACTTATATTTCAAGCTTACTAAGGACTGACATAAATGTTTTAAATAGTAGGTTGTGTTTGACAAAAATCTCACCGAAGTCTGCGATAATGTGGCCGAGGTGGTAAGCACACAAACACGAAGTCTGGCTCTCAATAATAAGATATTTAGGCCCGTATGCTTGTTCGCCGACTTGTTGTATAAAAAAAAGCGCAGATGTCGCTTGGTTACAAAGTTTTTAATTAACATAAGTGGTAGTCTGCCAAACGAGTAGTAGTAATAAGGTACCCTACCATCGTGCTGTGGCTCACGATGTTTTTTTTTACACCGAAAGCTCAAGCTCATTGTTGGATTTGACCCGCGAACTTCGTCATAACATTCGACGTCACTGCCACTGTAACATCGCCTTAAAAATATAATAATTTTGGTGACTGAAGTTTAGTTAGTTTTGTTATTATAGGTAGGTAGATATAATCTAAAATAACTCTAGCAATAGCTAAATTATCATTGATTAGCGATAACACCGCAGTTTTATGGTAATTTTAAAACGAGTAACTTGACTGGCTATTAAACAAAAATTAAAGAATTATACGTAATAACAAAAGTTGCTAAATAATTACCCTTGATTATATGTTTTTGAATTTAATATACCTATATTTAAAACATTGCCGAACACAATGTGCCGTTGCGGCGTCAATGGGTAAATACCAAACAAACAAATAAAAAAAATAGTATTTTGGCCTGTTAGTGAGGCTGCTGAGTGTTTTTTATTTTTATGAATGATTGCGCAACATTTATTGTGATTGAAAATATTGAAATCTATGTTAAAGTTAAAGCATTTAACTTCCCATACAAAAAGTAAACTTCTGCTAGATTTGTCAACTTTGTCTAATTATTTTGATTTTTATTAAATACTAACTTTATGTTCTTCATACTAATGCTGTCTTCTTGTTTGACGACCTTTTGACTTTGAAAAATGTATTCAAATTATTAGTAAAACAATGTTCATAATAGTATTGGTAGCTTCAAAATCGAGTGGAACTTCACAATTTTTTATTATGCTATCTACTCAATAACTAACTATTCCTTAACAGAACTGTCTTCGAGTTTAAAATATTCTCCTCAATAAAATTCGAGGCGAGGCGATTGAAAAGTTTGTAGCCATTTTCCTGGTTCCCTTTTTTAATTTATAATTTTTTCAACATATTCTCTTCAGAGTTCAATATACCTATTTTTTCCATCGGCCTAGCAATGTTTTTACCAGCTTTAAAAAAATCTCCACCTAAGCTCGCAAAAAATGCTAGACCCCACGCGTGGGGTAACAATTCAACAAGCCATTCGCATTATCTAGGCGAAACAAAACATTTCTTCTCAGCAATCCAGTCTGATTTTCTTACATTTCTTAACGTCGCAGCGGATTGCAATAGTAAGCAGAATTTATATAGTTTCACCCTTTTCTAAGTAACTTTTCAAACTCGCCAGGTACATAGATTAATTAAATCTTGCTGCAGTTTGATTTCTCAGAAAGTTTACTTTCTGATGGACCTCTATCGACAAGAAATCTTAATTCATTTTTTTAGATAGCTGTCGCCCTTTCGTATTGGGGCATCGACCTACAAACCGGCTATCAGTGAACCTACTTCCTTTAAACATAATAATATATGCGCTCATTGCCATCAGGTCATTCGCAATACCGGACGGTCTGGTGATGGACCCGCTTGCGCCCACGGCGCTCGCGGTCTCGGCTGAATTTATGGACCGCATCGGCAGTGGTCTCACTATCCTCAGGGATCATGGAAAGAAAGTACAAAAGGTATGTGCAAGAAATTATATTTATCCCCTAGAAGTATTTGCATAATATTCAGAATTTTATATAAAATAATTAAAATAAAAAAAAAATTAAGCTCCTAAAATATATAATAAATCTATAATATCCTGGGATGTTGCCAAATTTCAGTGAGATAACAACTAAACGTTATCATTTACAATATTAAAACAATTTAAAGATAAGATCGAAGTTAATTAACAGTATTTTGTATTAACAAGTTACATAACAATGCCTGTAAAATAAAAGCGTGGTAAAATGAAGATAATCATTTGTCATTATGTTACTGCACCAACCATATTTCCTGCCTATTTCGAGTTTTCGGCTTGACGCTTTACAAAGAACAATGTAAAGCGATTAGTTATGCTAGATACTTAATCTCATCACGACACTACTATTAACTGTTTTTTTTACTTTAAGACACTTTGTTTGCTTTAATTTTATATCCCTAATAGAGTTGTTTGTTACAGTATGTTTGGAAAAACAAAAAATTCGACATTCTAAAGAAGTCTTGGAAGTCAATAGTGAACGTGGTATTAGTGGAAGCCAAAGCTTTGCCTGATGGGCCAGCCAATGGATCCAATAATCTCTACTGTAATTTTAAGTGAGTGCTAATGCTAATATATAATACTAGCTATCCCCGCGGATTCACCCACGTTCCGGATAAAAAGTAGCGTGTAACCTTCAACCTTCGGAAATAATGTAGCTTCCTAATTAGTGAAAGAATTTTTCGAATCAGACCAATAATTTGTACCTAAGTATAGATTAGTTTTCTGCGCCACTGTGTAACTTATAAATTTGTATTTTTTCCAAGTGGCGAAGGGTCCATACAAGCTGATTCCCATCGGCTTACCTTTTAGAAATCCCAGTCCCACAGATTGATCATTTCAAAGCCACTTTTATATAAAATACACTGTAATTAAGTATAAAATTATCGGTGTTTTTTGAACGGCTTACCCTCTATAATTTTACCCCTCGCCACTGATTTTTACTCACTTATTTGATTTTATAAACAACCCTTAGCGGACACGGATGTTCAGATTTATTTCTACTTTCTAAACAATTGTATTTTAAGTAGGCACCTTGTTTATAGGTACTGCAGCTTGGATAATTTGGGACTGAACAAATTTTGCTGTGGAACCAATACAAAAACACAAAAAAAAATTGTCTAGGTACCAATCATTTATTTCATACATTTTGATCGAGATTCGATTACTTTGATCTTTATCTGTATGAATTTTGAATATTTCGGAGTTGGTTAATAGTAAAAGTTGTTCAGCATGACAAGCCAACACAAATGAATGACAAAAATTTAAGATCAAGTCAGTCAAAAAGATGCCATCTCATAATTCCAACCAATGAACAGTATTGTGCGCTGTGGGAAAAAAAATCATCATTTAGCTTTAATTATTCATCAGTTCAGGGACTAGACCGTAAACACGAGATCATAGGTTCACACCTAGGCAACATTACTTTATTGCCTGAGGCCATTGTTAACACGTATTGCAAGATCAATCTACTGTTTTAAAAAATGTATGTTCTGTACTGCACACTGAATTTATTAAGTATTTCATATTCAATCGACATTTGACATGAATTATATAATTTTTAAACGATCGATCAACTAGGCGCTAGCTAGGTAGGATCCAAGGTTATAAGATTTATAGTATCGAGACTATGACGTCAAGGTTGGAAACTACAAAAAACCACTTTCGGACTTTGTTCGCTGACGCTACAAGACAGTTCTATGTGTCATGCTTGGCCGATTACTACCTTATTTAGTTACTACTAAGCTACTAACAAGGATTTCTAGGGGTGACAAATAAATTACCTGTATAGCAACGACACACAAAATATCCTCGAAAAATAAATTTGAAATAAGTTTTTCGATTGTTTAAAACTTAATATATTAAATTTTAAACAAATATTATAATTATTTGTTTGGAAGACGAATAAACAGCATAAAAATATATTTTCAAGGTCGGCAACACATTCGCACATCGGATTGTAAATGTCCATATAGAGTAATTTATATTGGGTGAACCGTATCTCTGCTATAAAGTCGATATAAGCTACAATGTTTATTAAAACTCTATAATAAGCTTAGTGCATTTAAAATCTCGAGTCATTTATCTTCCACTATTTTTTTTTGCCATCAGATGGAACCAACTACTTTTTTAACGAACCAATTTTTGTTTCAGACTAGGTTCAGAAAGTCACAAATCCAAACAAGTTTCAAAGTCAAAACCAACGTGGCATGAAAGATTCAACCTGTATTTATACGAAGACAATAATTTAGAAGTCACAGTATGGCATAAAGGAAAACAGAAAAATTTTATGGGCAGGTGAGACTACTGAAGAAGCTCAGTCATCATTAGTACTTAACAAATAAATAAATAAGTGTGAAAATGCGGTTATATATTTTTCGAATGACCAGTAGGTACTTATATGTTCCAAACTAATAGATTATCCAAAGAATGGAAAGTACAATAGATACCCTTTATTTCGGTATAAACAAAAACCTTTGAAAACTAATGACCATATTATTATGTTCTAAATTTAATATGAGTACATAAACTACCTCAATCTTATCGCAATTGGAAACTATCTCAGATGTGCTACCGAATATCAAAATCTCAATTTAAAACAAACAATAACATTGTGATATTTGATTACCAATCTAAACTATTATTCTTAGCTTGCTTCATACATAACTGATATTCATACTTTATGAAATGAAAATTAAACAGTGGGACCACTCTTTGTTTCATAGTGTGTATATGTAGGCATTAACTCGAATCCGCATTCTTTCTTGCAAAATATTGCGTACTTACTAAGTTTAAGTATACTTTGTTATTTTTATTCATTCACGGTTAACGCGCAGTTGCTATCATATGATTTTTACAGTAGTCAAGTTTATTTATGGTTTCTTAATGCTATAAACTTTATGACAAAAAACTATAAATACACTCGAAAGCCTATTGTATAACTCGTATCCTGGTTGCAAAATTTAACTGGTTGCACTTAACAAACTGTTTATTACCTACCGACAGGTGTGTCATTGACCTCTCACAGCTTGAGAAGGAGCGAACACACGACCTGTGGTCGGAGCTGGAGTGCGGGTACGGCTCCCTGCATCTTTTAGTCACACTCAGTGGCTCAGCTAGGAGTGTGCCCGTAGATAACGTGCCCACCACCATCGATACTGTCCATCACTCTGCACCTCTTGAAGAGGACTTCGTGAGTCGATCTTAATTAATATTAAACTCTAGAAATTAATATAAGGTTTTTTGATGATGATGAAATTACTGATATTGCTCTTACAGTCCAAGTCAATGAACTCTGTAGGCATAATATTTTGGCCCCAACTCATGATTCTTAAAATTTTGTTTATTTCTAATTTTCACTGAATATTGGTGGTATGTTCTTATTATGAACTTATTAGATGTTATTTTGGTTCATTGAACTGTTTACCATCTAATGAATATTTCATAAAATTAGAAACATCACTGCGCTCAGGAAAATGCATGACTGTAGGTAATAAAATTATTCAAATCCAAAACTCATTCGTTAAATTTAGACTCTGATAAGAAACGTTACAATTTGACTGTACGACACGTACACAGTTTGTAAATATTCGTAATACATTCAATAATTGAGAAGATTCCGGGAAGAAACTCAGCAAGACATTTTTTTGTTAATCTAAATTGCACACATTACAAATTTTATTCAATAACTTGTTTCTCTTTGCAGGTTACTATTATTAAATATCTATATAGTAATTCTATTGAAAAATGTTATCTTCTAACTGAAACTGAAAAGTCAGTTATTCAGCATAGGGTTAGGTAGGTTAGTTAGGGCCTGATAGACACGTTACAATTTACTCTACCACCGGTTCGGAATACCTGCTCTTTATCCGTTTCTATAAACGCTTTATGTAGCTTTCCGCACCGCAGTTTCAGCCGCGATCCCCTATTTTATCCCCATAGGGATAGGGGTTGAACATCCAAAAATCCCGGATGATGTTTTCCCGAGATAAAAAGTATCCTATATGTCATTCCAGAGTATGATCTATCTATGTGCCAAGTTTCATCGAAATCCGTTCAGTAGTTTTTACGTGAAAGAGTAACAAACATTCATCCATACCTACTCACAAACTTTCGCATTTATAATATTAGTAGGGTAGAGAGAACTGAAGAGGAAAATCGTTATTAGTCACCAGCAAATAATTACCATGTACATAAATGACAAATAAGTATTTATCATTCGTGAGTTTATTTTTAGATACTTTAACTGTGTCATGAGTGTGTGTGATTGATATATGATTATTTTAAAATGTATTTTCATCTTACTAATACTATTGTAAAAGCGAAAGTTTGTAAGTGTGTGTTTAATTACTACTATCTTGTAACGTAATTCTTCATGATTAACCAAACTACTTAGCTCCGTAGCTCAATTAAAAAAAAAACAAATATTAATTTGGGAACAACAATGGCATATGGTAAAATTAAAAAACGATGGCACCTGCAAAAGTATAAAGACTGTGTCGCAGACACCAACGCCCTCCTCCGTTACATTGGAATTTAGTTCCATACAGAATCAATGGATTTGAATGAAATTGAAAAAATATACCTTTCATTTTCGGAATTAAGATCCCTCGATAACGTAGGTAAAACCGCGGTACAGAAGATAATATGTAATATTTTTAGCTCTTATGATTAGGAAAAAATAATTAAGAATTTATTCCTAATCATATGAGCTACCACAACTTTACCGTCCTAGAATCCGTATAGTAAGGTCATCCAGCCACAGCGAGAAGCGAGAATTTGTCTGTGACATTGAAAATGGGTTCTATGAATTAAAGTCGACTGGGTATTCTACATCGATAAAATAATAAATAAACAACATCTTAGCGTTTTATTGCTGTGCGTAATCATGTTCCATATTTATATATTTTTTTTTTGTAAAAGAAATACATTAATTTTTCTATGAGACTTTATATAACGACCGCGCTAAGGGAAATAGCGACACTAAAAAAAAATAGCGGTAGGTATCTCATATAAATATAAAAAAAATTGTTACTTAATCAAAATAAATATAGACAATATTATATGAATCAACAGACGCAAAATCAATTTTCACATTTTCTCAATTTACTAGAAATGTCTAAATATTTGTTACCGCCGATTGCTTTCTTTATAGGTATTGTCAAATCTGTAGTTTTGACCTAACAATCAATTTCTAAAGAATTAAATAACTATGTTCATCCCCAAAATATTTCAATTGATATAGTAGTTTATGATACTGTTGCATAATAGGGGTTATTAAATACGAGTGTGAGTTTAAGTACCGAGCCGTAGGCGAGGTTCTTAATAGTATCACACGAGTTTTTAATACCTAATTATGTGCAGTATCATACAGTACTTTATCTAAACTCATATAAATAATGTAATTTAAAAAAATAGAAAAATCGATAGTACTTTTCTACCAACTACCTACCTTTTTACGATTTTACTAGCAACTGAACTAGTAAAAAAAAAATTCAAAATGATATGTGTAGGCAAAAACAATAAAAATAAATGGACACAATAATCATATACTTAATCAAATCCGTGTTGCCAACTCCCAAAAATTCTTACCTCTAAAGTTCAAGTTAAAAAATTGTCACATTGTCATCGTCAAATTGAATTGATACTGATTGATTATACTATTGATAGGTCCAAAGTGTACTTTAATAGAAAAAAAGTTATTTTATAGCATTATCTGGGAACACAACTGTACTATAATGAATCATTATACACGGGTGTGCCTAAAGTGGGTCATTAAAGTACTGATTTTGATTTCATAATAAGAACATTACGATATGAGAGTAGATAAACCATTTTATGAACTTATATAATTTCATATTCCTTCACCATGCGCATAGATCTATCTATGAAGATAGATATTTTTTTACTCTCCACCAAATAAAACAAATAAGTATTGTACCTATTTATGTTGAACAATTTGTG
Source organism: Tethea ocularis (assembly GCA_963555595.1). Taxonomy (NCBI): domain Eukaryota; kingdom Metazoa; phylum Arthropoda; class Insecta; order Lepidoptera; family Drepanidae; genus Tethea; species Tethea ocularis. Next base: position 6,661,288 of record OY741960.1, on the reverse strand, counting down.
TGCGAGGAAATACGCCAACATAATATTAGTTTAGTTATGTACCATTCATTTCTTGTCATAAAAAACAGAAAATTAATCCATCAATAAATAACTATAAAAATTTTGGTTCATAACTATTTTTTCTGTTCTACATTTTAACCAGATTTATGCTAGTATACGGATATGGCCACATTTTATGCCACCATTCAATAATCTATCATTTTATGAAGTTTAAATAGTCATGCAAACTTAAAATCGTAGAACAACTTGTTTGTTTACTCAAACTTTACGACATCTCGCTCATCTCTGTCACATATATTCTAACTTATTTACAATAAGGTCACAGAGCTAAATTTATGTCTGGGAGAACATACCTATACACATATTAAATGCCTACTTAAGTAATTATTATTCCATGCAAGTATGTATGTAATATCCTTCAAATGAAAGACAGCAGGTGCTATGCATTGCATCGAGTTAGTCGGGCCCTATACTTTAGATGCTTTACATATTTTGTTAAAGCGACCTAGTCGGTCCGTTGGACTTGAGACCACTAAACTGGCCCCCTAAAACGGCCGCTCGAGCAATATTGCTATGCAATTCATATCTCGAATTTTCTGCAGATTATTGCGTAATTTGTCTAAATTGTAAATGAATTGATTATAATGATTTGCATTTTCACCAAAAATATTAAAAAAAACCTTTGGCTCTGCTGTAAATTCGAGATATGAATTGCATAGCAATATTGCTCGAGCGGCCGTTTTAGTCCCCCTGATTATCACAAACCTGTTTATTAGAATATAATTTTTTTTAGGATTGGAATATTTCATTTATCAAAGTATGTTGCGTACAATATCAAAGGTGTGAATTAAATTATAATTAGCATATTCGGCTGCGTTAGTGTCGAACTCACTCATTTTAAGAATACGAAACTATAATTTCATCGTGGATTTAGGTTGAAAATGAACTTTTCAGAATACTACAGGTCAATATTTCTGCAGTCTAATAGGGATGTAAAGTCTTTGACTTTTTTTTGACAGTCACGTAATTTATCCTTAGCTTGTATGTTATTTTTCATGGTATCTGACTAAAATAAACTTTTCGCAAACAGTCACACTGGCAGAAAGTGACTCGTGTCTGACTTTTTCCCTTGTATATGTGGCTAAAGTTGCGTCAAATCACATAGCTTGTAATCAAGGAATTTGTATACCTAGTATCAGTACTTACGTACTAGGTACTTATTAATTTCATGCTTATAATCAATTTCATGCTTACAAGCATGAAATTTAAAAAATATCGAATCATAACATATATAAAAACAAATATACCACTAAAATTAGAAACCAATAGGTACATATTAATTTATCGTTACCGAATTGATACTAAATTACAATAAAGTACGATAATAAATACATAATATAACGATTATAAATTAAGCTATTCTTGGAAAAATTTCAAACAAGTTTGTAACGACTTAATGGAAATGTTTGTTATATTCAAGAACAAATCGCTTTGAGGGATTCCCTTTTGTATATTTAGGTACCTACGCTATGACATGAGTAAGTATAGATAACTACAAACTTTTTTCACACATTTTGTTTTTTTTACGATTTCATAGTTTATCCGAGTTAAAACGATGCCATTACAAAATATGTATTTGTATAAAATGTACCTATACTTTAGTTGAATGTTGAGCAAACTAGATCTTGATTAATAATATACTTCTGTAGATATCTTACCAACTTCAAATTGAGAAATAAGTATAATGTAGGTACAACTTCACAAACATTTATTACCATCGCATTAAGTCACAGGTCGTGGGTTCCCAACAAGGACAACATTTGTATGCATGGACAATACAGTCATGTCCACTTGTTCTGTCACTTGGGTGTCAATGTGTCTATTATTTTATATTAATAAACAATTTAAATACTGTAACTGACAGAAGTCAGAAAATGTACAACATAAGCCTTAGCCGGTCTAAGTATAAGTCATAAGTATTTGCGGTTCCCGACTAGGCAATTAAAAAAAAACCATGTACCTATACATACAGTTTTAGTTTTATTTAATATATCGGACTCTTATTTGACTTTTTTTAGCAATGATTGCTATTATACTTTAGGATTTGGCCTACTATACCCACTTTTAAATTTTCATACATAATAATATATTCAGTTATCTTTGTATTAGCCTCGCTTAGTTTATGATCAGGCTATGTGTGTAACTCTGCAAGGTAAACATTTACTTTATTAATTAACAGACATGGTATCGACTCGACAATGACTGGAGTGAAGTCGGAGAGATGTCTGTGACGGTGTACAGCGCGCGAGGGCTAAGTGCTTTGGGCCTCAGCGGCAAGGCAGACGCCTACTGTGTGCTGGAGCTGGACAACTCCAGGGTACAGACACATACTGTATGCGCCACCAACGAACCTACATGGAATAAGAGCTATAACTTGTAAGGAATTCATTTACTATCTACTACTACCTATATAATATTAAGCCGTTTACATATTTAGTTTATCTTAGGATTGAAATAAATAAAAACTGATCCTCATAAACACAATATTTTGAAATTTTGTGTAGATAAGGTTATTAAAATTTCACACTTCGTAATTATTTGGTAAATACATCGTTTTCGGGCATACATCGTGTTATGTTTTGTCGGTACTCAGAATAACATTATTAAATATATACTTTTCAAAGTAAGTATGTAAACGTCCTCACTTTCGGTCATTAGCTCTTCAAGTAGGTATAATTCTAAATACAGAAGCCACATAATGTTTTAAAATATTACGATAATCAATACTTAGTGTAAATACTTAGAACTTGCGATGACGTTGTTATAACCCACGTGTGGAATTTCCCGATTTAAATAGAAACATTATACCGTAATGGTGCAGTCTATTGAATAATTAGTCAGAATACACACATAAATAAATTTTACGATGAAATGAAAATTATGATTATGATGAATGACAATATACTTATATATAGTTTCTAGGTACTACATAATTATTTATACCTACAAAAATATGACAATTACAGTTTATTAAGATGTTAGGTTACATCTATAAAATGTTTATTTATTTATAATAATCACGTACCTTTGTTAGGCATTTGATGTTATTTATTTGATAGGATTTTTTTCTTACTACTTACCTGATTAATTATTATGTATTTTATTTTCAGTGCTGTTAACGATATAACATCAACATTAGACATCACTGTATACGATGAGTCGATAATCTCAACGATAAAAGGTGAGATTCTCGGAAAAATATCGATACCTTTACTCAGGATTAATAATGACGAGAAGAGATGGTACGCGCTGAAGAATCGGTCGAAAACGTCCAGTGCTAAAGGGAACTGCCCAAGGATTCTGCTGCAGATATCCATTGTATGGAACCCGGTTAGTAAACCATGTGCTCATTGTAACAAAAATAGGTATGTGGCTACTTTCATTTCAGTGCAGTGTTATTCACTTAGCGATCATATCTGTCGTCACGAATACGTCATAAATACATAATAAAAATATCAAGAATACTGAATCGATATGAATTCGATATCGATATTCATATTCACAAAATGTTGTTGATTAGATTGAACGAACGAGCGAGCAAGCCTATAGGTTCGTATGACGTTCATAGAACTAGGCATTTTCGTGCATAGTCATCGACAAATAAATCGATTTAATACAGGGTATAAACACGCTGAATTTCAAAAAATACTTTCTTTATTCTTATATCGTTCGACTTCGTGGTCACACAAAGAATTCACAGAGTTTTTGTAGTCATGGTCGAAAAAAGATCATAAATTGATCCGGCAATCCAGCCGAAGGTCAAAAATTGAAAGGCGATGCTCAATGGTAAAGTGATGTCGAATGCCGTGTCGAAGGTTGTGGGTTTAAGCTTTCTGTAAAGGAAAACATTGTGGGAAAACCGAAGTACACCTACAGATAAACTAAGATAAAAATGGCGCGCCCCTCCAAATTACTGTTTCAACGTGTGTAGTCACATCACTACGAAAGAGTTTGTATGTAGTTGTAAATATTCGTCCAGTAGAGGTCGCGTCTTCAGTATTTCACGTATTTCACTTACCTACTGACTACCAGATTTGTTGGTCAACTAATCTTATCTAGCCGACCGCGCAAGACAACGGAGACGTGTCATTGTCATAGAGTCTGTTAGTGCACCCACAAAGTAAAGAACTACCTATACATAATTTGTGGTGCAGCGCCATACTTATTATTATAGAGCGATTAATGACTCCGCTAGTCGAGCAACAAATTCTGGGATTTATTCTTGTTTGACGGCACGCATTCGCTATGAGTCTGTTAATACTTTCACAAATACAATGTCAAACGTTTTGAGCTTTCGAGGGGCACGCCATGTTATTGTAGTCAATCTCTACGTACGTAGGTAAATCGATGTTTTTTACCGTCGCTCATGTGAAATTAAGGATTCGACCACATTATCACTTACCATAATGAGATTGTAGTGAAACATAAGCCTATACGTAATAACAAAAATTCAAGCATTAATTTCAACTGGTTTTAAGTTCACGGGCGGAAGAAAAGCGTTTTAGTTACTAAAAAGACTTCAACGCGTGGCACATTTTATCACCATAAAAATGAATGATATACGAGTACTACGTAATGGTAGATTTATGGATTCAACTGTTCGTGAAATGTAACCATAGTGTAAAATGCCGCAAGCTAGGTCATCTAGCTAAATTATGAGAAATACTAGCTTCCGCCCGTGGTTTCATTCGCGTTCCCACGGGGTCTTATGTTTTCCCGGGATAAAAAGTAGCCTATATGTTATTCCAGGGTATGATCCATCTACGTGCATAGTTTCATCCAAATCCGTTCAGTAGTTTTTACATGAAAGAGTAATAAACATTCATCCATACTCACAAATTTTCGCATTTAAAATATTAGTAGGATTGTCGTCACAGTTTGGCGCTCGCGTTCACCTTTCGACCGATTGAGATACCGACAATAAACGCGCGCGTATGGTGAGACGGAAGGTAAAGTCCTCATTATGTTAATGAATTCCGCGTTTATTAGGCGCAACCTTAAAATCTAAATAAACATGTTTTTGTGATGTATGTTAATAAGTTTTATGAAAAAATCTTTTATAACTATGTATGAGCTATACAGAAATCTCGTTATTTTATGTAGACCAAGCGAGATTGATCTATTTATTATTTTCACGATTAGGTACAGTTTTAGTAAATTGTGTAATAAAACCCATACCTAAATATAGTTTAAAAATGTTTATAATTATTTGAATAAACAAAGCACTCTATCTATTTTTCAGATAAAAGCTTCTCTGCGCGTACTCAGTCCGAAAGAAACTAAATATACACAGAAGCGACCTAAATTCAGTATTCCTCTAATTTATAATAATCTAAGGTTCATCAAGAATATTTTTGATCTAGTGCATTTGGGACATGAACATTTAAAGTAAGTGTCATATTAAGTATCAACTTATTATTTTTTAATTATCATCAGATCAGTGCCTTTTTAACCATATTACTATGAATCTAAATGATATAGGTAAGTATCTACGATGTAAAGATAATAGAAGATTAGATGCTGTTTTGAATTTAATTCAATACACCGACAAATGTAAATGATGAGTTGTTTCAGAAAATCATGACAATTTATGATTTTCTCTCACTGTTTTTCTAATTGAGCTACTTAAATAAAAAAAAAATATGATTAATGAACGTTAAATATCGTAAGTCAGAGTCAACATTTAATGAACGTATGTAACTTTATCTAATCTTTTGAAATATCCACCTTTACTTTATTTGCATTAACATTTGTGGCAACATAATAAAAGTTAAATCAATACTAGCTTTATATAATTTCTATGTTACATATTTGCATTAATTATTTACAACAAATATACAAACTACATATAAAAATCTCGAGGCTATTGATAATAATAGCTTATTGAATCATGATTATGTTAATAGCATAACATAATTAAAAGCAGGTACGAACTTTGGACTTACCGCTTATTTAAAATATAGAACGTGTCACCACTGATTATCCGTGTTTACCTTACATCAGATATCGACACATCGTTCTAATTAAAGTTTAGAATTTCTTAAAAAAGTACCCATTGTCTTATTATCTAGTGTAAGACTGTACTACTACTAACTGTCTAGACATTGGATTGTGGATGAATCATTTGGTATTGTGAATTTATAAAAATAATCATTGGTCATGATATTATCATTAGGTAGGTATATGTAAAATAGTGGGTCACACTGTGTGACTAGTAGTCATTAAATGACTGATTTTGGACATAAAGGCTTCATAAACCAGGCCGCGCTACGCGTTGGACAGATTATTTTTTCGTATTTTCGGAACCAAGTAGGTATTTATTGAAATTGAAATCTATGGCCTGTGTATCTCTAAAAATCATAAACATGATCAATGTATTTTTTTAGATATGCATTCGAGTGGGAAAACCGTGAGAAGTCTACTATAGCACTAATAGGATGGCTTATCTTCTGGTATTTCTTTCGAATGTGGATGGCACCCATGTTGTTTCTGGCACCTTTCCTTTACCACTGGGCATCATATCGAGGCTATAGTAAGTATTTTAGCTTCTCAACTTTTAAATTCAGCTATCACTTCTATATGAATGTAGTGGCCATATAACCGAAAGGTCGGTAGCTTTTACTTTCCCTACGCAGCGCTGTAATAAGAAAAGATTTTCCGAAATTCAACACCTTAGGGAATAAAATAGTTGTGTACTAAGTATAGTTGATGAGGAAATGTTTGTTCACCTATACTCGTACGTAGTATACCGGGTGTAAGGACAGCCTTCTGAAAACTGATCCCATGGATTCAATTCATTTTCTGGAGCCCCCAGACTTTCCATTTTTCGTCGATCTTTTCATGAATTATACGATTTTTTTTCAGAATTTTTCGATTGATTATACTATAAGTCTAACTAAACCTGATTTAAAAATAAATAAACAGTAATTACTAATTTAGACAGAAAACAGCAATGTACATCAAAATTCAAATCAAATACGCAAGACCGTGTTGTGACGTACATTGCGCGCTCAAAAATGACGATATCTGTAACCGATGACTTCTGACATAATTGATTTCTATAGGTTTATTATAGGCATTCAGTGTAACCATTTCCCAAAGTTTTCGGTCGATTGTCCCTTACACCCGGTATTATTTACTCTATGCCTATACTTATTAATTAGCTGGATTTTATAAAAATAGCATCCTGTGGGGCCTAACGCAGCTATAACTAATTTTCAGATAACTCCACTTTGATACCTATATGCACATCTGACGAAGAACTATCAGACGATGAACTGGAATCCAGTAAAGTAAGTATCTTATTTGGTCAATTGAATAAAGCCATCGAGTTATTCATATCAATAAAAATTCTATAAAATTTCCGAAGTAGGAATTATATATTATTAATTCTAAAGGGGGAAAAAATATATATATTTTCCCTTTAGAATCACATTAGCTTCAGGATATAAATAAATTGACATTATACTGGAAACAAGAATAATAATAATGGTAGTTAGAGCCCCAGCACTGATTTTAAAGGGAGGTAAAGCATAACGTTCTTTCGCTCAACGAGCATCTCGGGGGAAGGATCGTAGTTTCTTCCTCGGATATTGCAAGCGTCTGTAGGCTACCGATAACCGCTTAAACACTAGGCGTATGCTTGTTTACCGTTTCTGTATGTACCACAATACATACTATCGAATAATTTTTCACATACACAATTTCGCATTGATTTATTAAGAATTTATTTAATTTTACAGGATGAGAAAACAATAAAAACACGATTGTATGGACTTCAAGATTTCACATTCACGATCAAAAATGGAATCGACTACATTGTATCCCTACTTGAGAGGATAAAAAAGTATGTAGTTAGCCTTCTTCCTTTATGTATATATCTCTATGCTATTGATAACGACTGTCATGACAAAGATCATGTGCTTGAATCGATATATGAGTTGAACAATGTTTTAAATAAGTTCATTAAAAAGTTAAAGTCTTGAATTTGAACTTTCCTTGAAGGAAAATTGTAGGGAAACCTTAATTAGCACGTTAAGTATTCAGCTAGTTCAGCCTGTTGCATGCACAAGTGCATGTTCAAATACAAACCTTCAAAAGATGACTGGCTGACTGATCTATCATCTGCCAAAAAAGGATTTTGAAAATACAATCCCTAAGGGCAATGCCTAAGGGGATTAAATAGGGGATCGCAGGTGAAACCGCAGGGTGGAAAGCTAGGAAATATGTAGTCCTAACGTTATTGTTTTTTTTTTTTCAGTTTGGTGAACTTTACTGTACCGTATCTCAGCTACTTGGCAATGGCTGCATTAGTGGTAGCCTCAATAGCTATCTACTTGATACCTGCAAATTATTTATTTATGGCATTAGGTGAGGCAATTAAGATTTTATTTTACCACTTTGTCGGCTTTATTAACATGTACCTGTACCCATGCCAGATGGACGGATGGACATAGTGAAACTATAAGGGTTGTTGTCCTTGTTAACTTCGGAACCCTAACTAGAGTTTCTAAATACATACTTTTATTTTATTGTTTTTACAGGTATATATAAATTCACACGAAAATTCTTAGATCCTGATCGAGTTCCTAATAACGATATACTGGACTTCATATCAAGAGTACCGGATAATAGAATACTGGTAAATATACCTATGTTTTAAATTTAGATAGGTTATAATAATAGCGTTGTATATTATTTACTCTATGATAATAGTTGTGTTCAAAACCGGGTACTACCCGATATTACCCCATCGGTTTTACCCCGAGCATACCTACTTCCCATAGACAATTAAACGTACCTACACTTACATTCCCAGCTGATATATATTTTTATCATAATTAATGAACACTTAAAAACATACCTAATTTCTCCCCTGGCTGGAAAACCACGAGTTACGGGATTTTCATTTAGAGTCTGTTGGCTTTAAAGGTCAGTTACCTTAGCTAATATCCCTAGGTGATAATGACCACTGATCCACAATTACCTGCTTGCGGTCAATAGTCTGATTTATGAAATGTTCTTAATTGAAAATATCATGGGTCAATAAATAAATAAATCGGGAACTACGGCTAATGTACAATATGTTTGATATTCGCTGCTATTCGCGATTTAGCCCTATCAAACCGATAAAATGCCCGTGTCATAGGTACCTAGGTACCTACGCATCTTGAATAAAACAGCGCTCACACCTTAGAAATAGGCAACAACTAAAGTATCCCAATCAAACCTTAATCATAAAACGAATGGTAGATTCTTCTGCAATAAGGGTTTTGTAATACTCCCTGTGCTAGGTTCTTTTAACCTAAGAATAAATTCAAGTTTTTATTTTAATGTTATAATTTGGTTATAATTGTTTTTAATTGACCATATTTATTTTCTCAGAGAAAATGGCAAGAACTCAAAGTACCTGAACCGAACCTCAACAGAAGCAGTTCTGCCAAGAGACGATAAATATTTAGTTAAGCAAGCACCTTGAAGGTTAAATGTAATCTGTGTAATAGAAACGAGGGTGAATATGTACCTAAAGTTGAATGAACAAACTATTAACCATTACGTAAATAAATATAATGTAGGTACGTAAAATAATAGATACGATCGTAAATATAGAGTGATGATTTGTTAATAAAAATGTAACGTGAGTATTTTTATTGTTTCAGTATTCGTAAGTCAGAGTATAGGTCATATATATCTCGTATGACTGTACGATTTATAAATTAAGAAATGAAATGATAATAAATATGTAAAATGTGAATGATACCTAATAATAATATATGAATTTATTTTATTATTGAAATCTTTACGACTATTTAAACCACCGCCGCTGCCTCTGATTTTGTAAAGGTATTTAGTCGTCTTAATTCTTGCCCTTATTTTTAAAATAACTATTTAATATATTTTATTGTTTTACAATACTATAGATAGGCGGTAAGGGTTATATTGTTAGACTGTGAAAGAAAGAAAAGCAAAACCTAAAGGTTTTGGTTGTCAAAATCTTCATTATTGCTTTTTAATCTGTTGTGTGTAGGTATTTCACATGAAATTAAAAATTAAAATAACAAGCGCAAAACTTTACAATATTTTAACATATTTTAGGAACTACAATTGTAGGCATGAATTGAACTATACCGGATGACTTTTTAACGCCGCACTGTCTAATTTTTTTCTACGCATTAGGTAGGTACCATTAAGATTCTATTATTGAGGAAAAAATGGTTCACAGGTTTGGAACACTTGTTCTAGGACTTCTTGTATTATTTTTACATTTTGCATTATATTATAACCTTAGAGTTATGGGACATCAAAAGAAACACATGGTATAAATTTAGACGGTGGTGATTAAAAAGTCACCTGTATGTGTATAATTGGTATTTATGTAAATAGACTGTACATTACTATAGGTACTTATCTATAAATTGTGATAATTACTATTAAGACTAATAATAAAAATACAAATACTTTTCAATACAAACAATATATATTTTTAATTTCATATCAAACATACCAGTAAGTAAGTATTTAATATTAGCTTCTGCTAGTGCTTATACTGCCAATTGAAGTAACTCTATTTTGAGTAGGTTCTGGTACGCTTAGTTCCCTCCAGTCTTTCTGTGGAACCAAATTAACACATGTTTTTTACTAACGCTATTCAATATACACCATAACGTAGGTACATATATATAAATATGTTATTTTATAACAAAACTAATTCAAACCCAATGTTAGTTATATGAACCTTTTGTAAAATTATAATGCACACACACACATGGTAAATATAGGGTTTAGCTGTTTTTCGTAAATCCACCCCGTGTCTGGGGAACAAAAATATCCAACATTTATCTCCGTGATGCAAACTACCTATACCTATAGGTAACCTTCTTCCAAATTCATTAATATTAATTCGACTAAAAAACGTACTCAAACAGACAGTCGGCTGATGAAATAATATATTAAATAATTATTTCTATAATTAAATCTAAGTCAAGTTAGATTTCGAATTGAAAACTTGCTTCCTACCTAGTACCAAAATAATAAAATAAGTGTACCAATAGTTCATTGTCCGGTATCCTCGTTAAGAAATCTATTATATCATTGTTCAACTCTCGTTCTGGGTTTAAATATTTTCGTGTAAATTTATAAATTCCTATAAAAAGAAACAAATAAATATAAACTTTAAAATATAGTCGATACGGTTCAATTTTTGAAAAACTATAGGTATAAATATATAATCTACTCACCTAGAGTCATTAATAAATAATTGAAAGGAATTAAATATAACATAACAGACGTGATGATCAATAATAATATCGTTAAGTAGCTCAAGAATGGTACTTTGAAACTAGCTAGGCTGAAAGAAAAACAAATTCTAGTAAGTAAGAGTAAAATATGGCATACTTAATAATGAGTACTTAATTACTTAAGTACATACTTATACATCTTTTCTGCTAAAGACACAATGTAGTCTATTCCATTTGTAATGATTAAAGTCATTTCAGGAAGGTTATTTACTCTTTCTGTTAATTTCCTAAGACTCGACCTCGAAGAAGAAATATTGTCATGTTCAATGTCCTCGATACTACCATAGTGTCGCATAAACAATTGCTCCTCTGAAAGTTAAGTCGGAAAATTAATTTGCTTACTTATATGGTTTCAAATCAAGACTTGACTTGACAAAGTCATTTATTTAGTTAATCAAATTAGGTATATCTTGATCATAATAAAAATCATCTAAAATCCATCTAATAATAAAGATTCAAAATATTTCAATGGATCCCAAACTAAAACTGAGGAACCTACTACGTAAATAAACCGCAGTGGGATCCATTAAAATATCGTCACATTATCCCAAACATGCGAATAAGTGTGCAGTGAAATGAAGTCCGCAAATAAAATTTTAGGATAGTTATCAAAACAAATTGAGTCCTTACTGTGTGTCAGATTGTACATCCAAAAATAAATGAAAGGTATCAAACAAAGCAGTGGTATCGTCCAAATCTTGATACAATAGCAAAATAATAGCCAGACAGATAAAATTATAAAAGATAGCTGTCGGTCTTCCCACTCGAACAGACACCTGCATAAATAAATAAAGAACAATAAAAAAATACTTCATGACATAATAAAGCCGCATACATCTCAAAATGGCTTTCACAATTCATCATTTAAATATTGCGCAATATATTTATATATTGAGAAAATAATGGATCAGTTGCAGCATACAACTGCATTTGAAAAATAAATGATACAAGCTGAATACTAAGGCAAAGAAGAATGGCTAATGAATAAATAAATAAGATTGGTATACATTTATCTATCATAAACCATACGATTATAAAAGTACCAAATAAATAGGAACGGATAGACAATATTGAAAATAAATATTGTTCTTACTTGAAACTCTCATTAATCTCTAATAGAAAATTAAAAGCAGCTTGCACAAATTCAACGTTTTTATAAACGAGAGCTATGTCGAATTTCGTAGGTTTCTTTATGTGTTTTACTTCCTTTGGTTGAAATAATCTGAGTGTGGCTTTTATCTGCAAATAAAGCATTATCAATACATATAAAAAGAAAAGTTCTCACTCACTGACTGACTCATAAACGCCAAACCCTTGATCCTAGAAAGCTGAAATTTATCAGAGTGGAAGTGAGAGACTTTTCGTTTGCCCTTATGATCCATGGCAAACAAGGTATACGATTTAATCAACCCTGCTACGTGGCGGAAAGTTAGTCTTTCATAAATCTATCTGAGGGGTTAAAAGGCCGCTCGAGCAATATTATGGCTAGCTGCAATTCATTTTTCGAATTTACAGCAAAGCCTATATACCTAGTTCTAATATTTTGATGAAAATGTAACTAATTCATTTGGATCTTTTCTTTAAATAAAATAGTTTTCTTTCTTCTTTCTTTCTTTCTTTTATAACATTTCCGAAATTAACAAATTGCATGTAATCTGATGTAAATTCGGGAAATTAATTACATGTAGCTATATTGCTCGAGCTGCTGTTTTAGACCCTCTGGTGTCATTAATATCAATCAATCTTATCTGACTTTGTTAGGAATATCTCAAGTGTATTCCGAACCGGTGGTAGAGTCTATTGTAATGATTGTAACTATCGACGTTCATAAGTGCCTTAACAGGGCCTAAACTGAATAAATGAGTTTTTTCCTTCTTTTCGGTCTTTCCCTAATTGAGTAATTAATCTATTTAATATACATAATTTTCACTAACAGGATTCCATACAATTGACATTTCCAGTTGTACTCTTGGACAATTTCCTTTAGCAATTTTCCTTTTATGTTTGTCTTTTAACGCGTACCACCACGTCTCACCATTTCTAACCCTGAGCAAAGGTATAGTAACTTCGCCTAAACATTCACTACGGAGCACGTTTACCATGGAGTTTTCGTACACTTTCAAATCCAACGTAGATGTTATATCATATATGTTGCTGAAAAAGATATAATATAATATGTATTTAAACTATGTACCTAAAGTTTCGTTATATTTCGTTAGCTTGAAATTATTTGAGTGTAATATAAAGTAGTGGTAGTATAATAATTTAATATATTTGGTTAGCTTGCACAACACAGATTCGGCTATTAGATTAGACTAACTCTCCGGGAAAGCCCATGGAAAATAACAACTGTTATACTTAGCATAAATGTTAAGTCAAGAATATCTACAGATATACTACTATACTACGCTACGTGTGTTGCATTCTGGTACGAATATAAAAGAAAACAAAGGTTCAGAAAGTATTACATAATGTACCTACATACTTACAAAAAATAGGATTTATTCCACTTGGGCTCAGATCCACGAGCACTAGGCGTTTGCACTCGCTCATTGTCAAGTTCCAGGGCGCAATATACGTTGGATCCATGTAACCCCTTTGCACTTATAATTTTTACGAGAATCTTACCCACTACCTTCCAATCTTCTCCAAAATTGAATAAGCCCTGAAAGCAATCACTAATAATTATAATAAGGAATGCTCTATGCAAATGTTTTGATATTTTAATAAATAAAGTAATTCGTAATTTTTTAGCAAAACTCTACTTTTGTAGAATGTGAAATGGCTTTGGAAACTAATGCATAGTTGCTAAAATCAAAAGTAGGTTAAAGTTTATCTACACCAAATATCATTTTTTCCAGTTTTATCAATTTTTAACGAAATTATTGGAGATTTAAAGTTTTGGTAGTGACGAAATTCAACATAATTAAAAAAAAAATATTACTTTAGAGCCTACGGCCAATTATTTGGGCTGTGCACGTAGCAGACAACCCTACCTATCGCTATTGTTATCGCTACTAACTGTAGCGCTATTGTAGAAACAAAATTTATATGAAGTTATGCTATGATCCATTAGAGAGTATTTCAGAGTTACATACAGTACATTTACGCCGGAATTAACTAACGTCTGTATTTCTCAAATAACTCTTACATCAGCGCCTGATATTTGTCAGCGGAGATCCATGCCCCTGCAATGCATACCTCATTCATCTGTGCCTCTGCAGAGGGATCGTATATGAGCTCTCGATGAAAAATAAGCCCAGGTTATCAACATATTGGGATGCAATAATACGTAGGCTTGACTCACAGAGGACTGAAGTCTCTACAGTTTCTACGAGCTACGGACGGTTTCCATACGCTTTAGAAGTACTTGTGAGAATGAATATTTTATGCTTTGTTGTGTGTGATATTCACAGATACATGCACATTGTACATATCATGCTTCAACTTTGTTGATAGTACGTACACAGAATAATTAGATATGTATGGCGTAGAAATAATATGTCATCGTATTTTATAAAGAATTCTATAGAGAAGACCGGAGAATTTAACTAGGTACTAATAATAATAAAGTATGTCCCTATATATAATAGGGCACGTGTAGGATTGACAGATAGTTTCATTTGAGTGCATTTGAGTTTCATAAAACTCATAGAGGAAAACATTCTGTCAACTTTTCTCACAGATTATTATGGTATGTGTGAATATATTAGATTTCATTTTACCTTTTTTTTGCCAATGTCGAGTTATATTTTATTCATATTGCAAATTGAATGGCCAAGTTCAAGATGTCCCTAAGTCCTAACCATTAGTGCTATAAAACGTAGGCCTAAGTGGGCCTAATCAATAAAAATAAAATAAAACAAATACAGATCAGTAGGTTAGCAAAAGATAAATACAAACATATTTTTCTTGTATATCTTCAGAAATATGTGCATCGTTGTTGGGAGTTGAGTCGCTGTTCCGAATGGTGCACATCGTTACGGTTAAATGTATTGAACCGTAACCATCATCCAGATCTTGCCAAATCTCATGTGTACACTCCTTTCCCAAGGAAGACAAATCTAGAACACAACTTTAGAAATGCGAATTAATGTATCTTCGTAATGGTTTCATTACGTGGATTATGTAACTTTGTTGCAATCAGTAAGTATAAAGCAAAGCAACCTTTTGACCAACCAACCGATAGATATTTTACAATAATGTCAAAAATGTTTGCATTTGCAATAAAGCACTGTTTTCATAAGCAGTTACCAGATCGACGGCAGAGGTAACTGCAGCCGTCGATCTGGGAACTGCTTTCAATATCGAATATCAGCAGCACCCGTCGTCAGCTCACGACCACCTCTGGTCCTGGCAACATATAACACGCGTACACTGCGGACCGACGAGAAGATCCTCGAACTGGAGGAGGAACTGAGATATTGTGAGATTGTCTAAAGTCCGAAGAGAGGGAGAGGACACGATAAATCTTAAGATCCGGGAATCTGCTCTATTTCTGGGAGGGCGACCATCTGTCCCAAGATGGTGTCGAGTTCATAGTCCACAAGTCCCTCGTAAACAACGTCGTGAAAATCGAGAGTGTATCGAGAAGGGTGGTGTACCTTATACTCAGAATCACCAAGCGGTATTCGTTGAAGGTCATACATACGCCAACCTCGACATGCTCCGATGATGAGGTTAAGGTCATGTATGAGGATATATCTAGAGCCATACATATTTCTAAAACTTATTTCAGTGGAGTAATTTGGTATTGGAGACCGGTACCCCCGGGGCCGGATGTTGGCCGACTTCATGGAGACGGAAGGACTCTATGATGAATTCGTTCTTCAGGAAGCCAAAACACCGCAAATGGACCTAGGCGAGCCCTGATGGTTAAACCAAAAACGATATAGACTTCATCTTGTCGTCGAGAATATTTTTCATATTCAATGACGTCTCTGTGATCAATGCGGTTAAAATGGAGAGCGACTGGTAGGTAGGAGGCTAATTGAACCTTAATGTCAAATTCGAGAGGACCCGACTGATGAAGTCTACGCTACATCGCTACATCCTTTACCTCTCCACGACCAAAACCCCGAACCTTTTCATCTCGAACTTCTTAGGAATATCGTATGTATGTTATGGTATGGTTCATAAGGTATGCATATATATTACCTTCCCATAAAATTTTTCTGCTTTCCTTCATCCCATAAAGAAATTCGTAACAAATAATCTTTGTGCAGATGAAGTTTGAATCGCTCTCGCCACTGTGGCTGCGGAGTGTTAGGAACAGACTTTGATTTTAATGTTTCTGAACCCAACCTGAAAGAAATTACATATAGAAGTTTCAATTCGCTGGAACTTTTTATAATAAGTATTTATGATATTAGGGCGGTTAGTTATTTTTTTACAAACGAGTAGACAAAGTAGACGAGTATTTTGTGGATATTTTAAAAATAATATAATTAACGGACAGGCTATAAAACTGTTTGTGGTAAAACAGGTAGGTAATTCCGTTGTATGGTGCGTAATATTTTTTTTTACTTATGCGAACAATGTAGGTATACAGGCTTCATAAATGCATATTATGTGATGAAAGAGTTATTTTGTAAGCTTTATTCAATGATCAAAAAGGACAGGTAAAAAGTAAGTGGGTATTTACTTCTTTAACGACAGCATTAGGTATAACTTACTTAATTTTGCAATGAAGGGTATGTAAGGAGCCGTCATCAGGGTGGGCCGGAAGACCTTTGGCTTTCACGATGACTACGTTGACAATAGTACTCCATCCACTTTTGAATTTAGCCTATAAAAAAACCTACCTATTTAAATTCAGAATTCAGCGGCATTGAAATTACTTACACTTTTGAAAGTATGTTCAAGGATCATTTTCTATAAGTATAATAATAAATATCTTGGGACATTCTTCACACACGTATAGGAATTAACTTAGAAATTTACTAGTAGATACACTACGTATATTGGCATAGAGATGAAAAGTAATCTCAAGAACGCGGGTGAAACCGCTGGAAACAGCTATATATAACATCTGTATCAACAGATACAAAATATATTTGTCTTACCTTTTCGTCATCATTAGATTTATCCGATCTAATTTTATCGGTAATAAGCGGTGTGGATTCATATACAGAACTCTTTTTTTTGCCATGGTGGACGAGATTTATTAGAGAAGTCGAACGCCACCTATTGAAAAAAAATATTAACTTGTCTTAGCAATTAATGTACCTACCTCTAACTAATAGCACAGCTAGGTAATAGCATAATAATCTAATTCACTTCCTACTAATCATTTAATAAATATCTACTTCATCTATTTTCATATGAATCACTTAAATATGTACCTACTGTGATGGAAACTCCACAACCGACTGGGAGGCGGGGGTGCAGGGGCAAGTCCTCCCCCTCAAATCCGCCCTTCGTACGAAGTAGCAGTTTGTTTGTGGCAATCAAATGAGCTAAAAGCTGAAGTTTCTAGTCCACTAATTAAATATACCTACATATTATTCTGTAAAGTTGGATCATACATAGATATCGACTATACATTTTCTTGACACTATGGCCTACTGTAGGTACCTAATTCAAACAATCTAAAATTATTGTAGAAGTTTCGTACATGTGTTAATTTTCATATTGCACTAATTAAATCAGTAAGTAGCTCATTGTTCCCCATTATGTTGGTCACAGTCTAAACTATTTAGGTAATGTCACTATATTATTAGTCACTATTATTATATTAGTATACACATAAGGATAAAGCGTGAAAATTATAGGTAAATATGATAACAATTATGTACTTACAAGTTCATACCTCGATATCTATTTGTAAGAGTTGTTGCATTACCATTGTTATCTATCGTACCGATGGAATGACTCCTGCTCCCACTTCTTTTAACGTTTTGCATTCCTATACCTAGTTACTTTTCCATAACACTCCGTGAATGCAGTAACCTACACCACAATGCTTGAATGTGCAAATTATTCTAAGATAATATTATGCCTCCTATCTGTCTTTGTAATCATTCATTAGCAAAACTCTGATAACGATAATAGTAATCGTCCAATTAGTAGATATCGTATGACCAGCTGCGTCTTTATTATACCAGTACAGTATACGCATACAACACTAATGCATAACTTCTCAAGCAAAATTTTAATTCAATTTCACCAACTTTTACATGGGACCAATTCTGAAATCCCATAAATCGTAGATTTTGATAGAGCTAATTGTTTTCCTAATTGCTAAGTGGTCACACCCCCCTATATAGTCATTAGAATACCAAAGAGGATTTTGGAGAGATGGGGAGTGTAGCAATAAGGGAAAACCGTTAACTAACTACCTACATCCCGCAGCGCGGGGTGCTACTGCGTAACACAATGATAATTAATTTCATTGATAGATTTTGCAATTCTGCATATGGCGATTGTCTATCTCCGATTCCGATTACGAGGTCCCTCGTAATCATCTTATAATTTTGGTATTGTCTATCTTAGGTGAACTAACTAAACTGTCATTGTAATTACTTCTCATAATAATTAATCAGTCAGTGTAAGTATTAGTCCAGTAGCAGGCCGCGTCTTCAGTATCTCACTTATTACCAGATTTGTTAGTCAACTAATCTTATCTAGCGACCGCGCAAGATATAAACACAGTAGAAATATAGATCTTTATTCTGTGATATAAAGTTCCTCTACTCGCCCCTAGGAGCGCTGCAGTATGGCGTCGTCAGTCGGTCCATAATTTCCGTATATAAAATGTAGGTACTCTGTGCTCTGTGTCTCCTTAGCGTGCGGTCGATCACCACGACAGGCGAGGCGAGGCCGAGGAATTATCTATTTATTTTATACGATCGTTGTGATGTGAAAAAATAAATTCTCTGGCAGTGGCGGATTTGCCCTAAGGCCCGATAGTTCTCTATGAGTATAATATTCTATGCCTGCCCGGGCCTAGGGGCGGCAGATATTAGGGGCGGCCAATCATGTGCAAAAATAAAATGATTGGCATTGGATGTACAATTTTATTGTATAAGTACAATAGTGGCCATTCTGTTAAAACATTTCACGGACTTTTTGAGATAACTTGAAAAGTACACCACTTATATACGTACCTATCATTCACTGGTGCACTTGTATTAATATTTATTGGATAAAATACCTCTGTTCAATAAAACTAAAAATACCTAAGGCAATAAAACGAAAACGCAACGACACTTCGCTCGCAAGTTACCGCCAAAACGTCTCTATGTTTTTTATTCTAGTTACAGTTAAAGGAATAGATGGTAAAAAGTTTTCATCCTGTCCTTTTTTTATCTTCTTTTTGGCATCACACGTTGTGTATTTTGCCAGTGCCAAATTGAACATTGTGTTTTTTCATTCTTCGTGTATTTTTATTATTAAGTATCATTAGGTATAGTAGGTATAGATATAGATATAAGATAGATAATAAAATCAACTACTCTGTCGCATTAGGTTAGCCTGTAAGATGTTTATGGTAATAAATAAATATTTCTTGTCAAGTAAACTTGAAGTCATTTTCAACTCATATTCAGTCATGTAGTCGGTCAGGATTTTAGTACAATGGTGGCCGTTCTAATAAAACTTTTCACGGACTTTTTGACCGTGAAAAGTTTTATTAGATCGGATCACCGATAATCTATATATATAAAAGAAAGTCGTGTTAGTTACTCCACTTATAACTCAAGAACGGCTGAACCGATTTAGCTGAAAATTGGCAGGGAGGTAGTTTAGAGCCAGGAGAAGGACATAGGATAGGTAGGGGTAGGTAAGGTAGGTAGGGGTAGGTAGTTAGGTAGGGTAGGTAAGTAAGGTAGGTAGGGGTAGGTAGAGGTAGGTAGGGATAGGTAGGTAGGGATAGGTAGGTAGGTCCCAGTTTTGTTTTTGTTCTCAGGGCAGGACAACGGCTGCCGGGTCAGCTAGTATTCAATAAAACTCAAAATATACGATTTTATATGAAAATAAAATAAACACGCAATGTCACTTCGCAAGTTCCCATCAAAAAAAGTCCCATCAAAGAGCTTATAACCACTACGTTTAGGTCCCATCTTGTCCTTGCTTGCCATTAGGCTTAATTTCCTGTGTGACCGTTTTTGGCTGATTTCTGCCACTATGGCAGATTTGGCTATTGAACATTACACGATGGCACTATGTTGACGAAATGCTAAATGGTAGAATTTTCCAGATTTTGGAACCATAGTACATTCAACTATAATAACTATTTAATATATTTATGTTTTTCACACTAAAACCAAAAAAACATATAATTTAGTTGGAAATCATTTTAATTACTCAAGATCAAAAACTCATTTATTCAGTTTAGGCCTTAATAAGGCACTTATGAACTTGAAATCTCCTGCGCCTCATTAGAGGATTTCTAGTTTATTGTTATTATGTTTCTTCGCCATGTAATTAACAACTGTAAAGTATCGATCCTAAGGTCACAGCAAGGGTTGACAACTTGACAAGTAGTTTTAGGTGGGGTCCGGATACTGTTGAATTTTTTTATTGAGGTCCAGAAAAATGATGATTAAGTAGGTATGTACATAACTTAACTAAACAAATCACATTAGTCATAGGTATGTACTATGTAAAACAGGTACTAGGTAACTAGATCGGCAGGGCGATTGTGAACCAAACCGATTTCATTGAACAGCTTTGGCAATGTTCTTTAGCGTGCGGAAAAATATTCATTTTCTCAACGGTTGATCACATCATCACACTATTGACATTAGAGATGTGCCAAGTCAGACTGACTCGATTACTGACTCGTATACCTAGCAGATACTCACGTACTCGATTATACAAAATACTGTATTCGGATCCACAATATACATAATTATAAAGATAAAAATTTCAATTGATAATTGCTATAGTTGATAATTGTTAGCTTTAATATGCCATGACATACATAATTACCAAAGGATGATTATGTTATGATTTAATTACTAATTATACAATAATCTGCTGTGATTATTTACATTGTACAAGCATTCATACACGATTTGTGATGAAATATTAGAATTTTTCGTCAAAAGCAAACTACAAAGTTCGATTCAAAAAGTACTCGAGTCCACTGAAGTATTCGAATACTCGTGCCAGTACTCGAATACCTGTCAGAGTCTTCAGACTCGAATCCTTTTTTTAATGAATACCAAAATATTCGAATACCAAAAATAGCCGACTCGGCACATCACTAATTGACATACGTAGTTGTCAGTTATGTCAGTTACTTGTCAACATTTGTTGTCTATCGTATCGTACGTACCTACATCAATATCATTCAATTTCATTCGTTCGTTTGGTTCGTTTTGGTTCCGTTGTCGTTCGTTGTCTAACAAATTGTGAAAAAGAGGTTATGGAATAGAATAAAATTTAAATAAAATTGTGTTGTGTCGTGGGTTTCGCTGAAAGAATAAATCATGGAAAAAAGAAAGGATTCCTTGAGTTCCCTAAGACTTTGTCGATTTTGTTTATGTCAAGATAAACCGCTAACAAGTTTGTATGACAGAAATCGAGAGCAAAAAAATGCAGTGCCCCTTGCATTAAAAATACTGTCATGTGTTTCTATCGAGGTACGTTAATATACTATATGCATTTTTTATCATTTACTTATTAGAAAGCTTGTAAAAGGCAGCACATCTTTCGTCGAAGAATGGACGCCATCTATAACTAGGTAATTGAGTCTACTCAATATTTACATTATTGACGCCAAATATTAGTAGTTCTAGGACAACCAGGATTCTGGTATATGGACTGGGGTAGTAAAATTCAATGTATGTATTTAGAAGTGAAGAAATGAACCATTTTAAATTGAAAAAAAGAGCATGTAGCGCCACCTGGTGGCGGCTGGTGTCACATGCATTAAAACTAGTAAAATGAAAATATTTGGATATCTTTGAGTGTCACTGGTTCCAGCAGACAATTTATATCGTTTTGAGATAAAATATTGATTGTCCTATTTTGTCCTAATCGGTCCCTATCCTATGCACTGAGTTTGAAAAACACTATTGTTACAATGTATAATATGTTTTCATCTGTTTATGATCCTACTCAATACATAGGTTTCTTGACAACTAACAATTTTTTTTTTATGTCCAGGTTTTCCCTTCAGATAGGATGCCAGCCTTTATATGCAACCGCTGTAAATTTTTCATGGATCTCAGCTATGATTACAAACAAATTTGCCGAAAGGCTGACGAGACAATATTGCAGTATGTTCAAAATGGGACACCATTTGAACCTGTTAATTGGTCTCCTTCACTAAACAGGGTAAGTATTCTAAAGTTAAATTACTATAAACAGATAAAATTGTGGTGGAAGCTTTTATTTAATATGCATGGAACCTAAAATTAAATTATTTGGTACTACTTAGCTTCCACTAGCTTAGTAGGATTTTGCTGGTAATACCAAAGAAGTCTTTAAATATTACTAAGTAAAGAAGATAACTCTCACATTCACACAGCCCCACCACTGTTGCCTACAACATAAAAGTATAACAATACTTTAGATAAGCCCTGCCCATCTACCAATGGTCTCACTGGTCACTGCATGTGTGTGTGGGCACAGTATAGGCATAGCAGATTAGTTTGCTTGTATGAAGTTTGTAAAATGTGGTAATACTGACATACAAACTTTTGTTTTTAGATATTCCGAAGTGGAAATAAAGCACCTGAAGTAGGGATAATGAAAACTGTTATAGAGGGTGGTGCTACAGTGCAAGTTACTGCTCAAGAGATCTCTGATAGTGATGAAGATGATGATGAGAATGTATATAATGTAAAGGTTTGTTGTTGAATGTTACTATTATTTCAAAGTCTAAATATACCTATAAAAGAAAAGTGTGACTGACTGATCTACACACATCTCAAATTTGCCATACAGATAGCTATTGTGACATAGGCATCTGCCTAAGGGATCTACCATTATGGGAATAAAATAAGTGATTGTGGGTGAAACCATGGGGCAGAAACTAGTCTTATATAAAACCACTCTTTTATGTGGATCTTGTGCCACTAATATGCAATAAGACAAAATAAAATTGTATATATATCAAAATCACAAGCACTTGTATTGATTTTATTATTTTTTTGACTTCATAAAAATAATAATGTTATCAACAGATAGGAGATGGATCTGATGATGGATCAAAAAGTACACGCGTCAAAGTAATAACTGGTGATGAAAAAGATCCTAAAGGAAAGGCCAAGAGAGCCCGTAAAGGTAATTGTAGTACACCAATACATACAATTCTGTAGATTATAAATATGGTTTCTTATATTATTTACTTTTTCTTATAATTTGTTATACCAGAGAATAATTGGAAACATTCAAATAAGTTTATTCATGTTAATTAACGATTTATCCTTTTAATTTGGTTATAATGCTTCCAGTAATTCTATTATCAATATTAAGAACAATTATGTCTTTTAACTGCGTGTGTTCATAGCTTTTTATTATGTTTTGTCAACTTTTTATTTTGTAAGTGGCATGCTTGATTATGCAAATTGTATGTGCATCCAAAATTTATTCTTCATTTCAAGCTAAATTGATAAACCCGCAGATTTTAGGCAAAGCTGCATGTTGCATTATGTACCTATTATTAAAATTAAGTAAATTCAAATAGCAATGAAATGAAGAGTAAGTTTGTTTGGTAAATATAGACAGTGTGTTTCCCACAGCATTTTTCTTTAGATGGTTTATTAAAATCCTAGTATAACTTCAGGTGAGTTGTATAAACTTTATTTATTATATTGAAATAAAATTAGAAAGAAAAAGACTAACTAACTAGACTATCTATTTGTTATTACTGATAATGAAAATAAACATTTTAGTATGAGTATTAAGTTTGTAGTTAAGTTTGAACATGAAAATATTGAGATTCAAGACATTACTAAATGTCAAAATGTAAACAAAACTTATGCTGATACAAATATAAAAAATAACATGAAGAGAAGCTCCTTTAAAATTAAGCACAGCTGACAAAAAGTTCTATCTTTGTCTTCATTGAGCTATAGCGCTTAGGGCAGTAAGGTAGAATAAAACCGGACAAGTGCGAGTCTGACTCGCGCATCGAGGGAGTTACATTATTTGTTAGTCTTTAGTAAAATTTTAAAAAATAAATACCTTGTCAATCTACTATTTTTAGTTCATGACTTTAAGTCCTCTAGAGTCATATTCAATTTGATGTGTCACATATCCTATCCGTCATTTTTCATCAGTCATTATTTTTACTCAACGAAGGGTAGATAACTGGTATACATAAGCTTTAGTTACGGTGCAGATTCGGAAGAGTTTGATGTGATGGAGAGGGACGATCTAAGCGATGGGTGCTGGCCTTGTGACGAGTGTGACTGCACTTACCCACTCCAGCAGCTCCTTGACCTTCACAAGATGCAGAAACATAGGGAGAGGACAGTTCAATGCGACCAGTGCAATAGGTATGTTTTTTATGCTAATATCTTTGAATAAGTGAACATTTTGTAGTCACGCATTTTTGTGTATAAATGAAAGACCTTGCCTTTGAATTTTATATTTGTTTTATTTATTCCAGTAAATTTTTCTCAAAATACGATCTGTCGGTTCACCAATCGCGACACTCCGATGAAATGGCATTCCAATGTGTAGCCTGTGATAAAAAGTTCAAACGGCTGGTATTGCTCAAGCGGCATGAAAAGGTATCTTTGCAATATAGTGTCTATCTATTCAATAATCGCAACAAGTATTCAATGCTTTCGTTGTTAATATTTTAATAACATAAGCCACGTTCCTTTTCAGAAAATGCATTCAGAGTTGCCTCAACGGCATTGTCCTTTTTGTCCAGCAACATTCCTATCTGAGGAAGAATTGGAGGCCCATCAGAAAATACATGCTTCAATGCCAAATCGCCGCCACGTTTGTAATTTATGTGGCAAAAGGTAACAATTCAATAGATATTTCTTTTAATATTAAACATAATATTTGTAATTAATGGCTTACACTGATTTCAATTTGTTTTCAGGTTTTATGACAGTTCCACTAAGCAAAGGCATAAAGAGATGATGCACAGCGAAAATCCGGCTTATTCTTGCAAATACTGTCCAGAGCGTGAGTCTTAAGTCGAAGATATCCCGGATCTGTTTTCCTCTGATTAAATCATATTAGTTTATAAGCTATGAACATACGCAATTAATATATATTTTTAAGTATATCTTAGAAAGTCTATGTGATGGCATACTATAAAACTTTAATTTTACAGGATTTACAACGATATCGAAATTAGCGAGGCACGTACGTACTCATGCAGGCGAGAGACCCTATCCATGCAAATATTGCGAGAAGAGCTTTATGAAATCCCATCATTACACTAGGTATGTTTATCATCTCTTTTTAAATTGATTAAGGACCGAATGTTTAATGGCTAGATCAAAGGCGGATCCAGGTTTGGCGCCAGGAGGGGGTCACATAGTCGTGGTTAAGTCAAGAACTTATAATTTAATTTTGATACCAATAGATACGATTTTATTAATGTACGTAAGTACTGTACTTAAAAATATTTATTCTTTATTGTACACTTGAAAAACTTAACACATAATAACTTGTACATATACACGTGTGCATATTGCCATCTTCTCTTGAAGACATCCAGAGAAGCAGAAGTGAGTGATAACGCACGGAATGAGGCAGCCTATTTATATTCCATAACCGTGGTGAATGATTTGTCATAACAGCTAGAGGTATGTCGAGGGGTATGACGCAAAAGTTCGCAAAAGTGAAGAGATGGTATGACAAGGGTTAGAAACAGACAAAATACATATATTTAAATAACAAAATCAATTTTTCTTTTACTTCTTCTCCCGAAACGCGTTATTACGTCATTTACGTCAATGGGTACGTTTTTATGAACGTGGAGAAGTGCCAGTCTGGTTAGGCGATCTTCAACCATTGAAGATCTTAGCCACGATTTAATTCTGCGCAACGTAGAGAAAGACCTTTCTGCTGTCGCTACACTGACAGCAGTAGCCATAATACATAAAAATACCTCCAGTCCACCTAAGTCCTGGAACCAGCTCAGGGGGGGGGGTCCCCCTCCCCTGGATCCGCTGTTGGGCTAGATAAACCTCTGATAAGCTATTTGTAGATAAGTCTAAATAGATTCCGCCCGCTTCTCTAGCCATCGGGAGGATTAGTAATTATTATATCAGAAACTAAATGGATCATGATGATGAACGTGCAGCGAATGAAAAACAGAAGATTAATATACTCTCACGGCGCGACTAAAGTTAAAACATTTCAGCCTTAAAATTATGTTGAGGCACAGTTCACCAGGCACATGAACATACGTTTCCTTTGAGTGGATACAAAGAAATTAAAGCATACTTTTTAATTTCTCTGAGTGGATATGACTATGCTCTGGCGATCACCACTGCGAGTCACGCACTCTTGTTGTGTCGCAGTTGAAAACTCGTTTGTTATTAAATATAAATTCTTCTTCCCAAATTAAGCTAGCACCTAAATTACATAAAATGATTACAAATTTTGTTTGATATCAAAAAAGGCACCCTACGCTTTTACATTCAAATATTATATTCATAAACATGGCTTAAACTATGACCTTTTCGGAATAAACGCAGTACACAAGATCAATAATGAATTAATAAATATGTGATTGGCAGACACCTCCGTGTAAAGCATCGTGAGACGATAAAGTCAGCGCGCGGGCCGTTCGGCGAGGCGGAGCAGTACCGGTGTGAGCAGTGCGAGGACAGTTTCGCGTCGCAGGACGATCTCATCTACCACTCCGCCATACATGCCACGCAGAACCTCACCTGCCCACTCTGCCAGGAGAAGTTCCCCAACGTCGATGCCGTCACTACTCATATCAAATCTCATGTCAATGGTAAGTTACCTATTATACTTTACAATGTACTTTTTGTCCTATTATTCATGGTATTAACATTTTTCTTGTAACGGGAATTTTTGAATTTTGCATTTGACTGTTCAACTACCAGGCCGGACAGCTACATATATTTATTATGTTGTTTACATTTGGTAGGGTTGCATTGTCCACAATCTATGTTATGTGATTATCTGTTTGAACAACTACGATCAACTCTTAATTCGCATAGAAAAAATCACGCAGCTAAATATTTCATGTTTCCTCGAAACTAGTTTTCGAATAGATTCAAAATTAAACCTTATTTCACAGGTATAGAGTTCATGTGTGACTATTGCGAGCTAGTGTTTACCTGTAAGGACAAACTGGATCTCCATTTAATCAATGTCCACGAGGATGAGATTCATGGCAATGTAAGTACGCAACAATTCAACATCTTATTGAGCTTTAGCGGTAAAGTTATTAAAAAATATAATTATTATTTTGTTTACTTATTAGGATTTAAGACAAGATGATTCATCTATGGAACTGGATGCCGAAGAAGACGAAGATGATGATGATGACAATAGCATTAACGGTAACTTATCTATATTAAAAGTATAAAACTAACTCACTATTATGTTCACCTGAAAATCTATTGCATAGTTTAAAAGTACTTCTAGAAAAGTAAGCCTTTTAATTATTTCTATGTCTTGAAATACTGTACTTTTTGTTTTTCCTTTAGGCTAGTTGTGTTGTGTGGCGCGCAAAAAATAAAATATTTTTCTTTCTTTCTACTCTTGAACTACTCCATAGATTTTTGTTGATAGTTTTTTGATTGATAGTTATTACCATAATTTAGAGGATTTATAATAACCTACCTTACCATTAAATATATAACATGTATATTTTTCAGTGAAAGAAGAAGACGACCACATGGTAGTAGAAATAAAGAAAGCTGATAATTTCATGGTAATTATTTTAAACATACATAGAAATTGTCATTCAGTACAAAAAGTTTTGTTTTTTACTTCATGAAATTTAATTATGATTAATTACGTAATAAAGTTATCTGGAAAATGTGCATATTTACAGTTGTCGCGATTCTATATGTCATAAACACATACAATCATAATAACATTGTGAAACTAATTGTATTTATTAAAAATATATGTATATATATAAACGTTGATATTTATATGATAAACTTTCTGGTACAGCTTGACAACTCACAAGACGATACTGAAGACAAGGTCGAAAGTGTCAATTCGGAAGGTAAGTACTTGGAGGCTGTATGTGTGTTGTTAGTGGGTGTGATAAAAATGTGTGTTCATCGGGATTTGTGGATAATATGCATGTGCTTTGAGAGTGAGTGCATGCACTATATACAGGGTGACTGGTGAGACACCAACGATATTTAAGGAGAGTACTCGATCCTCGTTCTAATTACGTAATAAAATTGGGTACTTAAATTTTAGTCAAATTTCCCTATGAATAAATGAAGAATGACTACATTCCCGACGCTCATGTTTTTGTCTGTTTCCCCGTTAGCGCGTGGCGAGATCTTGTGTTCCGTAGTATGCGTCCGCGCGGTGACCATGCGTTGCGTAATAAATTACTTAACTTTCGGTTAAGTTTACTAAGTAGTCAATTAATTTTTTTTTTTTCTTCTTATATGATCGTCAAATGTCACGTCCTCGAGTATCGTTGGTGACTCACCAGTCAGCCTGTATATATATAGTCATAAAGATTCACACCCACTACAGATACCTATCTGCAAATATGTTACATGAATTTTCCAGAAAGTGAGTCTGAAGCGACCTACACGGAACTAGCAACTGTTGACACTTTAGCTATGATAAAGAAGGATGCAACTAAAGCTCGGGACGTACCTACAAAAATAGCGAGTGACGTAACAATTGTTAGATCAACAACAATTGCTCCAAAACCGGCCGACAATAACAGTGAATCTAAGGTAATTATTGATTTGTATGAAGAATTTAATAGTTATGGCCTGTTTCATGTGTAGTAGTGAATGGTCCAAAAATCCCGCGAATTAAATTTTATCAGGTTTTTTGCTAATTGCAGCTCGGTAATTAGGTCGTATGTTTGTCTTAATATGATTGGCGCCTGATATGTATGTCAATTGATTATATATATACAATAAACTATTTAAATCCATACATTGGTTCCTTTGTAATGTACAGTTCTATAATATTTTGTATGCAAAATTAATACATAGATAAATCTATAGCCTTATCTCTTGGAGTCGCCAATCAAATTTTGACAAACACACGACCTATTACTGAGCTGGAATTAGAAAAAAATCTGATATAAGTTGAATTTCATGGGCTTATTGGACCATTCACCTTAACATCATATACTGAACTAGCTTTCCGCTCTGCGGTTTCACCCGCGATATTTATTTATTATTTAAAAATTCCTTTCTTAGTGGTTGCCTACGTCGTAATAGATATCTGTAAGCCTAATTTCAGCCTGATCCGTCCAGTGGTTTGAGCTGTGCGTTGATAGATCAGTCAATCAGTCACGCTTACCTTTTATATAATATTTAGATTTAAGCTATGTATAAACAGACAAATAAGAAAATACACTTTATATTTAGTGAAAAACAGATAAGTAATCAAAATAATTGTATAGTTTGTACCAATCGATCTTTGTAATTATATACCCCATATCATATATCAGTGCTGCATGGATAAACTTATAGTTTGGATCTTAAGCAATGGATGCGTATGTATAATATCTGTACCTTAATTATAACAGACCGCGAGTATTGTGAAGAAAGCAGAAGAAATTAAACGTAAAGCTACTACTCACCAGCAAGCTACGGAAACAGGTATTTTTTTCTTTTTGCACCTTTAAAAGTTTTGTTGACCCTTAACACCTGGCTATCTGACTTTAATCTAAGCAGAGCATGTGCATGTGCACCAACTCTGATACATACAAAATAAGAAGCCGGATATTCGGCTTTACCGACTATTCGATACATCTCTAATAGTAAACGTACAATATATTTCATGGTAGATTATTATTTAATTTTGCTGTTTTACAGCGCAAGAAAAAACAAAAGAGAAGACCAATAATAAAGTGGAGAGCAGTAACAGCGGTGCAAGTGACAAATCACTGCGTTTATTGGAGAAAGAACTTCAAGAACTCAAAAGGGTAAATCTTATAACTACTAAGTAAATGTAATACAAATAAATGAACTGAATTTACTTACTTACTTGAATTACTATTTTCAGACAAACACACCGTCAAACGTACGTACTGAAGCTGTAAAGGCAGCATCATTAAGAAGTAAGCGGCCACAAGTTCACACATCGACACCAAAGTTGAGGTAAGTCTCCGTTTCAACTGAAGCAGAGTAGAGCTTTGTACTAAATTAGATAATTAACCAATATCTACTGATATCCATTTTTTCCATACAACAAAGGTGGCAAACAAGCATACGGACCGCCTGATGGTTAGCGGTCATCACTCGCGCGTTGCCGATCCTGTATATCTCTTCACATCCTTCTTAAAGAACTTTATACATATCTTTTAGTACAGTTTATGATTCCAGTAAACAATCGCCTAATATTTATCGAACCTTCGTTTGATAATGAAACAAAAGAAATAATACATTTGATATTTTTTCCATAGATCTGCAGAAGAAAAGAAAACGCCAGTAGTATCAAAATCACCGGTATTAGAGAAAAAGTTACCGGAACGCCGAGTGATCACCAAAGAAAACAAAGAGCCAAAAGAAGTGAAAGAGACTAAGAGTAACTCTAGTCTTAAAGAAGAGAAGGAAACACCAAAGGTATGATTTCCAATACGCTTTTTTGTATTGAATCAGCCAGGCTATCGCGAATCTTTTGGTGGTAATCTTCATGTACACCATTAATAATTTCATCGAATCGCGAACACTTGTAGTGTATTTTTGCGTTCAACACTAATATGTCTTCGATTTATGCGTCAGACATAACTGAAGATGACTGACCGACTTCACGATAATGACGTACGTTAGACCCCTCATTCCTTTGAATGTTCAGACTAACAACAGCAAATCTTTCAGAGCGTGGTCAAGAATGGCGGTAGTGATAAAAGCACTTTAGAAGATGGGGTAGTCCGTCGGTCAACTCGCCCCTCAAAAGTCAAGGACTATGCCAAAATGGTTCGCCACAGGTAATAATTCTGGTATTCCTAATAAAAGGCACAAAACGAAAATTCCCAGTAACATTATTAAACATATTTTATATACTCCATTTTTTTTTGGCTACAGTAGGTACAATAATAATAAAATTATCTTTATTTTTAATAGCAGCTCGCAAGAATCAGAAGAAGAGATTGATGATGACTCAGATGACGAGTTGGATGACGACGAATACAAGGACAGTGAACCTGAGGTACTTATTCTGTTCCATATTTCAATAATTTACTGGATTTTCCTTTATTCCATTGTTTTAAATCATCTATATTGGTACGTCATATCTATTATTGTATTGATAGGGGGGGATGGGGACGAGGACTCTACCGCATAAGGAAATACTAAAGAACTTATTTGAACCTGGCTATAATAATTTTTTTATGTTCTGGCAAATTTTTAGGTTTCCGTATCTGTTCGAAACCCATATAGGATCACTAGTCTGTCTGTGTCCGTATGTCAAGACCCTTATTCTCAGAAGTACGTAGAGGTATTAGGAGCTGTATAAAAATCTTCTAAGTCATAGCAATACAACTTAAGTATTATGGTCGAAGTACGGTTACACCTAGTTCTAGCCGGCTAATTGTACAATTTAAATATAATATTTCATCATTCCGTTCAAAAACGACACGGATACTTTAGGTTAAAAGTGTATAGCGATCCTATAAATTTTATGGTTATTTTTTATTCTCAAAACAGTTTTGCATTATCTGTACTATAATACTCTCAAGTCTATAATAGTCTCAAGCAAATAAATCATTTAATTTCACTACAATAATATTCGTTTTTATAACAATACTAGCAGATTAAAACAAAAGTACGGCGACCGAGTGTGAAACAGCCAGTGAAACCAACGCCGGCTCCCACTCCAGCCACCGCGACTGCCACCAGGAAACGAGGCCGCCCGCGCAAGGATCAAGGGTCAGTTCTATTTAACCCATTCATTTTTAAACTGGCTTATTGAATTAATTTGATAATCCTAATACAAGAGTGACAGCTGAAATAAAATATTTGCTGTTGTTTTTGTAATTACATATAGTTATATCAGCTCTCCACCCCGCGGTTTCACCAGCGATCACGCTATGAAATCAGCCATATAAGTCGGTGGAACGTTACAATATCTCAAGTGATTTTAGTCTCTATAGCAATGTTTTTAAAGTTTTAATTGTAATGAAAAAATCTTAGCTTGACGTTGTGTCACGCTGTGTAACGTTGTGTAAAACTTAGTTATGACAAAAGTGCAGATAATTTCGACAAGAAAAAGAAATCTATCTGTACTTTAGTACTATTTATTAATCTACCCTACGATCCCCTATTTTACCCCATTAGGGGTTGAATATTCCATGGTGGATACTTTCATCGAACCTTTGAGCAAAAATTGAAGTTTCGGGACTCTTGTAAGCCAAGACAAGTGGTTTTATAATGAGACTATCTTTCCGCCCAGCGGTTTCACCCGCCGATCACCTATTTGATCACCTTAAGGGTAGTTTCAAAAATCCTTTCTTAGAGGATGCCTACGTCATTATAGCTCATAATCTGTATGCCAAATTTCCACCCGACCCGTTCAGTGGTTTGAGCTGTGCGTTGATAGATCAGTCAGCCACGTAATCGGTCCATCCGTTCAAGAGCTATGAGGCCACAGACAGACACACACTGCAAACCCCTTTTTTTCGTCGGGGGTTAACAAAATATCTAAATTTAAAAATATTCCTTCCAGAGCTGCGAAAGTAGTAAAAAGAGAAGAACCTGAAGAGAGCTCACCCAAAACAGACAAGAATGGTTCCGAAGATGTTAAGGATAAAGAGACTGAAAATAAAAATAACACAACTGAAAATAGCACCCCTGTAAGTTTCGCAGTTAACTTTCTTGTGTTATGCTCCATAGAATAGAGCATAACCCATTAATCGTGATTTTACAGTTCGACTCTTTGATAAAAACATATTATATACTTTGTAATAAAATATTTGTATTACAGGAAAGCAAAACTCCGGTTCCTGAACTAAAGCCTGCAAATACGATGGTTTCTCCAACAGGTCAAATGTTAAAAAAGGTACGTAAAATGTATTTAATTCTTACCATAGCGTGCCGTCGTGTATCTGGAATACCTGTGGGTGTTGTTTGATAATACCTGTTTAGGATATGGATAAAATCAGTTAAAATAATACTCTGAAAATTCTCGTGACACTGATTGGATTTGATTTATAAAAAAAAAACAATATCTATCTAAGTACTGCTTTGTACAGTTGAGATTTATAAAACAACTAGGATTTTATTTTGTGTAGTATAGCAGGTGTATGTGAACCCTTCAATGAAATTATATTATATGCTTAACATCAGGTCTATACTAACATTTTATAACAGGTGCCGATAAAATCATTGCCGCCAGGAGTGAAACCACTTCCATTGCCTGTGAACGCTCGACGTAAGTAATTAAATTATTGCAGCTTTACATAATACTTGCTAATTGCTAGATAATTTGTAGAGAACGGTGTTTCTATTGTAATTTGCAGAAATGGGTGGTGGCGAAGTGTGTGAGATGCAAATTGGCAAGAAGGTCGTCAAAGTTCAGAAGATCGTAATGACCAAAGCTGAAGTAGAAGCTATGGCCAAGAAAGGACTTGTTGAAATGAAGGTTCGTAAAACAATCTATAAAAATATATATTTTTTAATTACTTCAACATTTTCTGATAATAGGTTTGTATTTGACCGCAATCATCATGGTAAGTGATAATGTGTCCGAAGGTGGAGCTGGCAGATCACATTGATGAGCAAGTACTTTTAAGTACCCTAACACCACAGGAAATCATACATAGTACATGTATGATTTCCTTCAATCACCGAAACCTCAAGTAGGATTCTTTTCGAACCCATGACCTACGCCATGGCATTTAGAGTACTATTACCACTGTGCTATCATCGCTTATAATTATTTTTCCAGGATGGCACTATGGTACTCAAGCAAGGTATCAAAATCCCAACAGCAGATCCAGCTGCACTCAAATCTTCTCTGGTCGGTGACGGAGGTTAGTATAATATTGTTAAAAATAAATTAGTATATTGCTAAGCATAATTATTGATGACGTATATTTTTATGCCCATTATTTTTTAATCACTAGTTAAATGTTTTGAAGTGAAATGTCCCTAATTTAAAAACGAAACTTAAAAATACCCTTGCATTTTGTATAAATTTTCACTAGCCAAACCGAAAAATTGGTATTTATTTTTTCAGAAGCATGTAAAGAATCTCCTAGCAAAAAAGAAAAGGCAGTCCCAATGCGATGCAATTTGGACGATGACGCGTAAGGTGTTCAATAAGCATAATCATAATTATATTATCCTTAATTCACCTAGTATTCTGGTGACTAGACATTAAAATGTCTTTTTTATTATAAATATCGAATTAAGTTAGTGCGTTATTTTTAATTATGTTATTCCTCATAAGGAAAAATAACATTAAATGTAAGTTCTCTTGCTATAAAATGTGTAAGTAAAATATCTTAGATATTTCCGAAAATTGGAATTTTAATAATAATACAATTTATGATGTAAACGAACATTAACATATAATATGAAATTCCTTTGATTGTTAATTGTGATACGTCTCACTTTAAATATTTTACATTTTTGTGCACTGTCTATGATCTAGCATGTCATAATTTATTTTTGTATGTATTTCTCTATTATGTAGACAAGATCCCGCTTTGCAGTACATATTATTTTTCGTTAATATGAACCGCTTCCCACTATAGATCGTGACGATAAATATTACCTGTCGTTCCAGTAATACTATCGTGGATTGAATGTTTAAATGGTATATAAGTGAAATGGGCACAATCAAATTAGAACAATGTTGACACAAGTTTAGTAGTGGGAACCGGGCCTTAAGATATAAAAGCAAGCAAAATATGTTATGTTGTATTTACTATAAGAAACTAGTATGAAATAAAAATTATACTTAACTGCGTTTTTTATTTTTAACCGACTTAAAAACAGGAGGAGGTTCTCAATTCGACTGTATGTTTTTTATTACACATTTCATCCATCATAACCAAAAATAAAAATTTATCAAACTTGCATATTATGGGTTTTTAAAACTCGAGTGTGAGTTCCTCGCCTATAGCACAGAACAATTTTACTCTAGCGAGGCCTATAGTACAAGAAAAATGCTGAAAAATCGACGATCAGACGGAATAATTCGTGTAGTTTTGAAAATTGGTCCAGAGAACAACTCTGAAGTGTCCAGGTAAACATACTAAAAGTCCTCGAGGTCGGCAGACGAATCGGCGGTGGCGGAAGGGGGAAGTAGTTTTTTGCTTTTATCTCAAATACTTAAAAATATATCTTGAGTCACTGCTACATAAAATTTTCTATAAATTATGTTGTATACATTTTTACTGTAGCATCAATAGTTAGGAGATTTAAGGGGTCAAATATGACAAAGTTGATAAGTCGCTCAAAAATCAGCAGATAGTGATAGTCAGCAGAGAGATCGGCACACGTACCATAAATGAGAAAAATGTTTGTTGCAGTATACCGTGCGCCCTCTACTCAGTCTGGGGCTCTAAAAAGGAAGCACTTGTTGAATCATAATGAGATCCTATTATGAATTGAATTCAAAATCGTAAAATGGCCGCTTTTTATGCAATTCAGAATATGATCCTAATACGATTCTGTATCTGCAATTCATTTCTTTGACAGTTTTCTATAGAGTTTCGTAAAATGGTTCACTAAATCCGAATTGCTTTTACGTCAAATAGTAGAATCATAAGAAGATACTGAGAACTATCTTTTTACAGTTCAACTTAGAGATTTTGTTAAAAATCAATG
Organism: Tethea ocularis; assembly: GCA_963555595.1. Classification (NCBI taxonomy): domain Eukaryota; kingdom Metazoa; phylum Arthropoda; class Insecta; order Lepidoptera; family Drepanidae; genus Tethea; species Tethea ocularis. Next base: position 6,625,029 of record OY741960.1, on the reverse strand, counting down.
AATATTTAGGAATTAAATATGTATTTTTAACGTCTATAACCCATTTTATGGACAGTTTAAAGGTTTTGGCTTACAAATAAGTTTATTACCACCAGTTTTGCTATAGGTACCTACCTACCCATAGGGTGTTTTAGGGTTCAATAGCAATAGGGTGATTTACTATAGCCTGAGCCTATAGGTAACCCTCTTCAATAAACAGTATATCTAAGGCAATAATAGATTTTTAAATCAGACTGAATCAGTGTGTTCTAACATATAGACGCCTTACTTATAACATTAGTAGGTAGGTAGTAATACATTGGATGCATATCTTTTCAGTATAAACTAATTATTGCCAAGGGGAACAGACTACCTACAGCGTAAATAGGATGAGCTTCAGATGGTCTGAGCAATAATTCCTACTACCTGTCCCGCAGTTTCACTTGCTTTCCCAGGATAAAAAGTAGCCTATATGTCATCTATCTTTATTCTAAGTTTCAATCTAAATTATAGTACCTTCATAATATTAAAACCATACCCAGGTTGATAGTTTGTGCAAAAAAATACATTATTATGAGCATATCTGTGATGTCTTTGATTAAATTAGCGGAACTGCATGATGTCATGATAGGCTAAAGGTATCCATATGTGAGAGTCAAGGATAGATGAGACCAGAGAGACATCCTCATGATATAAGAATTATCATTGGTCACTTATTTAGTTAGGATAAATAAAAGAATGTAAATAAACAGCATAACCATTTATTACAGTATCATTGTTTCATCTTTCTGTAGTTTAGTGTAATTATTAATACTAAGGCAAGAATCAGCCAGTATGTGAATACAGCTCCCAGAAACTGCATATAATAATGATATGTATATTAAACTGTGACACAAATTACAGCATGACTGCATCAATATGTAACTGTCATGTTAATCATAACATTTTACTTTCTTGATAATTCTATGGACCATTAATCATCTTCTTCGGGTAACCTGAAAGTTAGTAAAATTATAGTTAGTTAAATTAATTGATGGAATATGCACATTATCAGTAATATCATCTTTAACTTAATAACAAGAGGAAGTTTATAAAAAGGTCTTTGTGCAATAATAGTATAACATTAATGGAATTATTATATAAATGTTTAACAAATAAAATGGTTCTATTCTAATGGGGACCTCAGTATTGAGATCATAATATCGAATTACTAATGGTAAAACCATTTTTGAATAACTGGTAAGTACCTACCTAGTATCAAGCTTGACTGACGATTTAAGAAATAATAACTTGAATGTTTTTTGGAATATCCTCGTAACGACTTATCAAAAGTATGAAATACTATAGGAGATAAACTTACTTTAGTTTTGTTTTCGAGATTCCTCGTCTTTTCATTTCAAAAATCTTGACGTTCTAGATTCTTCCGTGTTATTCGTCCAATAGGTACTGATATTGTCTTCCTTTTACATTTTTACGTAAATAATTACAGTACTATAGGTATAATAATTTCCATATTTTCCTTAAATTATTGAAAGACTATTATTTTAATGTTAAACTTTAATTTTTAAATATTTATTTTGTACTCTATCAAAACATCCAATATAAACTTTGACCGACCGACCACAGACAAGATAAAATATATTGTCATTGATTGATACCAGTCGAAGAAGAAAATATTTTTATAATCAATTAAAATGTCAGTTTTGGGTACCCAAATCCAATCAAATAAATGCTATGAAGCAACAGTTCGATCGATTTTTAATTATAATACAAAAACACATAGTTATTCAGTCTTAATTTAACAAAAAGTAAATAGAAACAATAACCGGTAAAGTTACGGTTTTAATTTTTGTAGTCTAGTAACATTAATTTCTAAACAGAATCTGTTTATGAATTGAATTGCGCATAAAGGGCGACTATTTTACCAAAAAATAGAGGAATTGCATGAGATCTGCTGTGAATTCAGGAAATGAATTCCTTTTAGCAATATTGCGTAATCCTTCCTTTTTAGACCCCCTGAGCTTAACAGATATCGATATACATTGTTTTGAAATCTTGTACCAATCCCAAACATAATCTTTCTTCCCTCCTCCTACCAAAGAATCAGTCAAGTGTTCCACAAAGTTCACGAGTGGCTTGAGAACCAACTGCCTCCTGAAATATGGGGCTGGAAGCGAGTTATCGTATTATCGAAACTTAGGTATGACTTATGGAACCTCCTAATGCTGTTAATCTTGATGATGCTCCTACTCGACGACAGATGTCACTAGCGCCATGAGAATAGATGTCGCTACCGTCTAATAAATAATTGTCGCGCTTTCGTTATGATTACAAGGCGGGCAGGTTCAAAATATTTAATTCAAACGACAACAAAAGCGCGCGACAGTCGGCTGCGGCAAACGATAAACCAAAAACGGATTACAATAATTCATTATTTTTAATTAAATTATTTTCTTGTTTTAGATAAATCACGCTTTTTGCGTACCTTTATCATAGTGTTGTGTGTAAAAAGATTCGTGTTCAAATAAATTTGAAAAGTTTTAAGTGTCTACTGTTTCTACCATTAAATAACGTAAGTATCTTTTTACTAAATCTAATTTAGTTTGTAAGATTTTTTCTTCTCTAAAAGGATGTATTTTTTCATAAAGTGAATACCTATATAAAATTAAATAAATAAAATTAACTAAATACAAAAAATCTTACAGTTGACCACGCAACTGTAATAAATAATGATTACGACAAGATTTTTTTCACTTATACCTAATGAACACTACTGAAAACATTTTTCTTTTGTTCAGCTCCGGCATTCTTCAATTTGTAATTCTAATAAGATAATAAAATATTATTACCTACTTATCCCATCATAATTAACGAACAAGCATTTAAATTACATTAAGAAGGACCATAACATTTTATTTTTTTCCTTAAATTAGTAACTATTGCACATTAATTAGTTATACCAATACCAACTATCTAAATACCTGACGATAATACACAAATCTAGTCCTAAGTTACTTCAATGTGAAACTTTTGTCTCGAGTAGGTAGGTACCTTATTAAAGGCCAAACATGAAAAATATATAATACATATATAAAATTCTTATAGAAACATATTCAGCTATCCCAGAGCATACCTTGTCCATCAACTCAACAAAACTTTCTCTTTTGCGCCCGGTTTTAGTATCCACAAAAATATAGGAGAATTAGAAATCCCACCTAATAACAAATTCCTTGACACCAAGTTCTTGAGAATTACAGTGTTAGGTAATTAGGTACCAAAAAGTTCATAAGATAAAAACATAGACTTCTAGTTTCAAAGAATCTTTAAATTTAAGTGCATAGCAAAGCACAGTTCGATAATTAGGTACATTAATGATTAGATTAATGTATTAGATTTTTGTATTTCACCTACAGAATTTGTATTATAGGTCAGAGAGACCCACAAAGTAAGTACAAACAGTTTTCACAATTGATAAATTGGATTAGATAAGATAGGGACGCCTATCAAACACACTAACCGAATGCTAGTAAAGAACTACAATTTATACCTCGCTAGTAAATCTATGTGCATAAAGTCAAAAATAATCAAAGTTCAGAAAGTATAAAAATAAAGTTAGATCATATCAATAATTATCTCATAAAATTATTATCGGATTTTTTTATCTACCTATTTTAGTAAAGTATGGTTAATTAAACAATTTAGGTGCAGTTTATTTCTCTAAAGAAGTAAATGCTGCTAACCTGTCTCAAGGCCTTACAATTAAGCGTAAAATAGCAGAAAAGTAATATTAATACCTATATTTAAAAAAATGGTTAAGTAGGTATGTATACGCAAGAAATTGTATTTCTTACATGCCTATTTAGTAAAGCAGAATATTTTCCGGGTAATTACTTTATCTTAGAATGGCATTGAGACTTGAAAATCGTAACATAATTGACAGTAAAAATAAGTACCTAGTGTCAACAAGGCTTGTTAATTTACAATTGAGTTATCGAACTAGTGCTACAATTGTTGTGACGAGAACTTGTTAAATGATTAGACACGGCAAATATTTGGAATCGCTCGCCTCTAAACCTATCCGTCTTTCCTTTATTTTACAGAAGTTGTACCTAGTAACGTAAATAAATGGCTATTCTGAACATTCTTGGTATTATAACACAGTTTTATATCAGATATCCTTATTCCAAATATAAGCCTGAAAAAGAATCTTAAGTAATTTCAGTTTATTCCTATCTTCTTAAACAAAATGAAGATGTTAATTTGATCCTTTTAAATTTGTGACTTTTGACATATTTGGATTTTATTTCTTCGAATCAGTATATACCTGGGGTATTTCCTGTTTATGACTCCAAAAGCTGTATCAAAATACTTTTCGAATAAAATCCTGGGTTTCCCTGACACCAACATTAATCTTTCACTTTTGTGAATCGACCTCCATTAAAATTTGTAGGTAGATTTAACTGACGTCTATAATTTTATCATACGTCATTGCATTCCGTCATGTTGTTTTTTTTAGGTAGTGTTAGAAGGAAGTCACTGAAAATTATTAGAAATGCGTGCTTAGCTACAATGGACATAGTTGATATCATTTATATAATATTTATCCTTTTGTTGTTATTAATATTGAATAAATGATAGGTAGCTATCAACCTACGTATGTATGTAAGACGTACTTATAGTAGGTATAATGTTAGATACACTCGATCATTACCTAATATATTATTTGCATAATTCATTAAGTTTCATGAATATAATTTGAATAAGGAAAATTTACTCTACTTCAGATGGTAATTAAGCCCATAGTTTCTGTAGCCCATGGAGACTTGCGTTATCCGGGGTACAGAACACTTACTACTAGCTAGGTACTGCCGAGCCTTGCCCCAAAACAATGAGCTCTACCGACCTAATTGATGTGCAGGAACACAACATTAGGAAGTTACTTGGCTACGGTGTTTTTCAAGGTGAAGGCATTCCCCAAGTCGATGCGCTCTTCGAGTGAAAATGCTATATATGCGATATACCTCTCTCATAAAAGAAAACTGAATAGAAGCTGGTGAAAATTATGAGCTTTTCAATTTTTTGCATTTTTGAGTAGGGATCTAGTTACAAAATATTTGGGCCTCTTAATAACCATGAGTGCAACGTGCTCGGTCTGATGACCATTGGGTTTTGTTTGTAGCCTGCATATTGTAGTTAAGGACGTCTGAGTTGTAGCTTGACAACTGTGACGAGACATACAATGTGGCTAGATACGTTAACGTCAACAGCTATCACCCGCGACGAATGTCACCCATTCAAGTATATCATGTCTGCACAGGCACCTCACGCATTCTAACAGTAAATAATCTCAAACAATTTGACATACCGTCTTTACAAAAGTTAATTTATCCTTCAGAATGATCCTTCAGTCAGCGGTTGTCTTGGATGCTGACAGCTTTGAAGCTCGATCTCATTCTTTAGGTACTCTCACTGCCAACTCTCAGCCAAAGAGCTATAATAAAATTTGTATAGTAATGTACATTTTATAAGCTTTTGTTAGTGTGTGTATGAATGTTGGCCTTTAGCAGCTTAGTCTACAATAATATGCAAAGTAGGTATATAGAGTAACGGAAAATTGCAAATCAATTACGCGATCGACCGTGGATTTAATTTTATTCTAGTACACGAGTAGGTACCTATATATTATTAGTTTCCCGCTCCGCGGTTTCACCCGCAATCCCCTTTTTACCCCCTTAGGGGTTGAATTGTCAAAATCCTTTCGTAGCGGATACTATACGTCATAATAGCTATATGCCAAACAGCCCGATTCGTCCAGTGGTTTGAGCTGTCAGTACCTTTTCCTTTTAACAAGCTTTTATTTCACTAGCCATGTTAGAATGTAGGTATATTTATTTTTTAAAATTTAAACTTATATACGAGTAGGTATATTTAGATAGAACACTGGTACTTTTGTTACATATTGCTTCTAGTAACTTGAGTGTATAATAGGTACATAAATATTCTTTCACATGAAATGTTTGCCTAATTAGATGAACGCTGTCCATCAGCCGAGGGCTTCTGTTATTTTTACGATACAAACACTGATGCATGTGACAACTGACAACTGTTCCATACATGTACAAATATTTACCGTTGTTTATCTGAGCTTAGGCTTGTAAAGATATATGATATTTACATTATGAAATCCGCTGCGCTACAAACATCAATTAATTTACTGAATTACACATTTCGTTCAAATAAATATTTTGGCGAAATATGGATTTATTTTCTTATTATTCAGTAAATATACGACTTACCTATTACTGAGCTGCAATTAGCAAAAAACGTACGTAATAAAATATAATTTTCGCGGCTAACCCGAAGCATAAAGTGATCGTTTCTGAAGCCAAAATATGCCAAAACGATGCCAAAATATTTTGAGAGCCGGTATTTCATAGGATATTTTGTAAGTAATAACATTGAGCAAGGACGAAAAATGAAACAATTGTTGTCAACTGAAAACAATTTAAAGAGCGCGGATCGAATACAAATTAAGTAGACAATTTGAATATTAGTTCTCCTGAAATATCGTATACCTACAACAAAACAAATTATGAGTCGAACTAATGCTCCATTACCAAACGAAAACCATCTATCCTTGTATAAGTATCTTCGTACAAGGATAGATGGAAGGCGGTAAAAGACATCATAGGCTACATTTCAACTCTACAATGAAGGCGCAGGAAGCTATAGGTATATATTTCATGGGATAGACATTGTGTGACAACTGCGAAAAACTTTATATTTCCGGGGAGCTTTATCTACTTTTATAAATACCCACCCATAGCATTATATTTATAATAGAAATAGAACGTATCTCTGCAATTATCTGTAGTTACAGACAAATTGGACAGGCATTGGATATACGAGTACTTATTTACCGAAAACTGATTGAGGATAAAGAAAAGAGTAACAGAATTCAAAGAAAGCATTTAGATGTATTTGTTTGAAAAGATTATAGGAATTTCATAGATGAAGTAAGCCTAGCCTAGCTCGGTACAACATATTCCTAATTAGGCTTTATTTATCGAAATCGACTGACGAAATATAAAGCAGAAATTTCAAAAATTCTACACGAAATCAACCGAGAGTGAAACTATAGTAGTAAATGAATAATAACATAATAAATGCTAAAATGTAAAAAGTAAATTAGTTATGGTAATGAGCAATGTTACCTGCGGAAGGCGGGCGGATTCCGCCCAACGCGAACGGAGCTAGGGGAAATGTGGACCGGATGTCCGGCTTATACAATATTGTAGGTTGGTACATGTATAATGCAAAAGAATCATTACCAATTTTTCCACGACCTTGAATTTGAATTGAATAGCTACAATGTTTTTAAGATCTAAAATATTTAATCAATATTTTTTACCCAATGTAATGAAAATTTATCCAAACTTTGTAGCTGCTTATTTTTGCATATGAAAGTAATACAAAAAAAAAAAATTGTTTCGGCTTTTATTTTAGAAAAATAATTTTAGGGATGCCTGCAAAAATCCAGGAACGTGGGTGAAACCGCCGGGGCATCTACTAACATAATAAAGGGAGAGTTAAAATCATAACCTATGAATACCTGGCTACTAAGATAAATCAATCACTGGCATGCCACTAACATTTCCCAGACAAGAAATTCAAAGTGTTACAGATGTCGATTGTGTATTATTTAAAGCACAGAATGCGGTCACTGATCATTTGCAGAATTTAATCTAATTAGAAGTCAACAACAAGCAATACAATACTATTGTTGCCAGCTTATAAATATCTACAATTCGATTTTGATTCAAAAATATAAAACAAACTAAATTACTACATGTATAAAAACGTTTGTTTATTTGCGATATAGCTGCCATGAGTTTTACTTCTTACATGAATTAATTCAATCACTTTCAATATTCATGAAAAAATAGCCAATGATAACAAAGGAGCTGAATGTGGCAATAATTATAGTATAGACGTAACAATTAGGCTTATTTTATATTTGTAGTACCTAACTAGCTAATCTTAAGTGGGTACTTCGGTCCTTTGGTTATAAGACGAAAAAAAATTATTACCTACGTATATTTTCTCATTTATAGCAAGAATTGCAATCCTTCTACAATGAGCTTTGTAGGTACGTTCACGTTTTACGAACTATGCACGTTCTTTGTTTGAAATTATACATCGATTAATAAGATTGTCATACAAAATTGAAACAGATATCTACTCAACGGGCTTCGTTTATGGTAATTTCTCGAGCGACTGTGTGTTATACACAGTCGCTCGAGAAATTCCCGAAATCAAATTGACTTGATGTCAACCTTGAAGTTTAGTAACAAACGGAACTAGTTTACTCTGAGGTTTGCAGCAAAAAATCCATGATACTAAGATACCTAACCACTGAATCATGATTCACGTCGATACGCTTTATATCGTCTCATTCACTACCTACCTTTTTTTTAATTACCTATTTACAGACGTAGCTAAATCCATAATGATCTAACCATTGTCCAGCATATTAGAAAATAAAGTATTTTCATAACATAATAGCATAGATATCGGGCAAATGTTTAGTTCCTTTATCTATTTAATATGAAACATTAGCTATTTCAATCTATCATCCTCTCGTACCTCGAGCTAAACGGATTTAAACCATTTGCAAGATACCTACAATATAAGTTTATTGGTTATTGATCGTACATTTGTTTCATAGGAAAAACTGTGAGCTATCAATAATAATTATCAATATTTATATACCATAAACACTGATAATTGATATCTCTGTCAAAAACATTTGTGTTAAACTCGCAAACTCTATTTATCTCGTAATCATACCTTTATTAGATCAACAAAATGTATGCACATATTATTTTATAATAAAAACACTTTTACAAAAAATAGAACCGCCTTCAAAGGTACTATAAGCTTATAGAGCATAAGATAACTATGTCGGAACTCTAATCTAACTGTTATGAAGTCAGCTAAATTATCTAAATGTAGTTCATGTTCCATGAAAAATAATAATAAACTATCTGGCCTTTTTTTGGTAAAAGTTTTTTATTTTAAAATTTTTAGTTTCTTATTACTTGTAATCAATTACTCTCAAGATGTGTCACTGACCTGGGAGAAACATATTAGCGTTGTACCTTCCATCATCGTTCCTATATTATTTAAAGAATTTTCCCCCAACTCCCAACCGTTAAAGAGTTGTACCTTCAATCACCAGCTTAGCAGCAACATAAGAGGATAACTACCAGACGCAAATATCTGAAAAGCTTTATAAAGTATATGAAAATCATTATAAGTGCCTATAAAATCTTCAGATCCTAACCTGCTGACAATGGAACCACCTGTGAAGTATACCCTCCCAAACAAAAAAATAATTTTCCAAATTGGTCCAGGCGTCTTCAAATAATCGGGGAACATACATAAAAAAAGAAAAAAATAACATATGTAAAAAGATTCGCGAGAAATCTGCGCAGTGCGTGATTGAGTATGCAACAATAATCCAAGCAAACTTCATTAACAATATGAATAGATAGACATCATGAAAACTAACATGAAAAATCGGGAATCTTGTAGAGCTTATATAAACTTGCTTGGTTGTATACCTATTTCAATTTAAATAATTAACATATTATCAATTATGTAAATTCAGACAATATACATTCGCTACAAGCATATCCATATCCTTAGATAAATACAGTTACTCAAATTTAATTTTGCGGTTAACCAAATACGACTTCATAAAAGTCAATATGAAATAGAGCTTCCTTGAAAGCTAAACAGCTATTATATAGGCTTACAAATATAAAAAATACTCGTATGATGATACGTTATTTTTATGCGTAGGCTTTACATTGTCTATTCACAGTGTATTACGTAACAAAACTTATAATTTTGTTATTAAAATATATCTTAAAGTATATTTAGTAATATTTATTTTTAGCTCTACCTATTTATTGTAGTTTATGATGTAGGTAGGCAATGAATGAGGTAAGCAAACGCAATTTCATCTAATATTATTTATTTGTGAGATAGCTTATCAGTGATGTATTAATTTTACTAATACGATTCGAGCTTGCTAAACAATTTATATACTTATTGATTTTCAAGTCAGACAGTACCCTCCACCATAATGTTGGCACAGATTTTGGGCTGCAATGTTTCTGTTTTGTTTGTCTGTACCTAGGTACTACTTGATGACAAGTATATTGTCGGTCTGTAATCCTATAGAACACAAATATTACAAACTCTACATCATCTTCGTCATCATTTCAGCAATTTCATGATGTAAAAAATGTAGTTACGTATCAATTATTGTAATACCATAAATAATTAAATACGTGCATTCCACCATTATTTCTGTACGTATTTTATCGGTTTTCTTATGCCTTAACATCCCTTGTTTCTTGTATATCTTATTATTTAAATGGCATCCATACCTACCTACCTTATTATATCCACATTGCGTACGTAACCAATAAGCTTATCAAACATTCACGCTATCATAGTGTTACAGATACTCAATGCAATTATTTGCCAACATACATCTTAAGGTAAATTTGCACCAACACGCCACAAACATTTGTAATAGGTCGATACCATAATAAAATTATAATGACCGTCACTGACACATTCATTTCATGATTACTTAAAAACAGATATGTAAGTAAATCCCTACAATTATTTAATCACCATTTATTGCATTATATAATTAATCTACTTAAATACTTGTGTAATTTTTTGGTAAAACAGCTTTGTATCTTGCACAAGACTTCATGAAATCACTATTACCTTCGACTTCATGAAAGTACGTAGGTATAACTTGGAGATGTATCATGTAGGTTACTCTCATCTACTATGCCTATATGTAGGTATTTATACTCACTGAAAAAAGTATTATACATACTTATCTACTTAATAACAACAAAATATTCGTGCGGTTAAATAATACGATGTTCTGCAAGTAGGTATCTACCTATCTGTATACAAAAAAGTCCTATAGTAGCATTTAAAGATCCGTAACAATAAAAGCGTGTCAGAGCAACAAAAAATTAATGGAAGTTGAACTTAGTACCTATATACTCTATCCCTTTCTTACAACCTTTTATAGAGAGAAAGGTAGCAAGGCCTAAAAAAGTATTTTTTGTAACTAAATTACCGAGTCACGGGGATCTACGTAGCGTAACCCCATCGTTTTCCTTCGGAGTTCTTGGGATGCAATTATTGTCGGCTCAGGGCCACTACCATTATGGACCGAGAGAACCAAAAAACACGCAAGTACGTCTAACATAGATAATGACACTGGCTGGTGAGCCCGAGGCGTTTTACCGCCTCTACTTTTGATGTGTTTTTTGTACAGTCGGCATAACATTTCCCGATTCAATTGGATCTTATTCCATTTATTGATATAGATACTTACTTACCAACATATACCTTTTATGGAATGTAATTTAACGTAGAATTATATTATTAATAATAATAATTTACAGATTTATCGTCAAAACAAAGATGCTTTGAAAGATAAATTTATGATAGGTAATTCAAAAACAGTCCCAGCGTCACGATTATTAGAGATACCTACTCACTCATTAACATTTTTAAGTTTCAATCGATACCGTAATAATTATACGTAAAAATGATATTGTATTTTTAGATAATAAAATAATATTAAATGGAACCGGCTTTCACGATTATGGATATCTAAGGAAGCCGCTCCCATTTTATCGTGAATCGTGACGTCAAAACGTCTGTCCTGCACTAATAGAGGCGGTGCCGGTGTAAAGATAAATAATCTGTAATTAATATCAGATAAACAGAAAGCCTATCAAGGCAAATATTATATTTAGGTCCCGAATTCTTTACCATCTCACAAGCTAAGTAAGTAGTTTATTGGAAGCTTAGGTTCTTAGAATGAATGTTTTTTTGAAGGGCCAGCTGACGTGTTTGGTTAATATTCCACTTATCACGCCGCAGGTCGTGGGTTCGAATCGAATCCTATTCAGGACAAACATTGTGTGCATGAACTTGTCTGTTTGACATCATAGTAGATATATGAATTATATCAGTAATCAGTTTCTATAGTATACCTAATACAAGCATTAGTTTGGGATGATAGCCTATGAATGAGAAATGATATGATTGGTGTGAATAATGTCCCAGGATTTTATTTAGAATCAAAATAGTTGAATATTTTTAAGCTAATTACTTAAAAATAATTTGAACGTTGTCGACGACCTCTTAACAAACAAGGTTACAAGTGGCGCGTGAAGAATCAAATTACTTTTTCATCTCGTCTGTCTGCGTCTGAGTAAACACGCGGAGTAGAGTTAGGCACAGATCAAGAATTACCAGATCAATTTTTATCACTCTACAATTTCCTGTGCTCATAATTCGAAATTATAATATTTTTTTGCGCGTCAGACGGTTGGATCAAGGGCCTGTTGAGACAGAAGGCATTGCTTCTGGAGACTGTAGGAAAGGACGCTAATAGTAAGGGTTTCTCTTTCTGGAGGCTTAACTCCCGGTGGTAACTAGGTGAAAATTTCAAAGAATCAATATGATATAATGACTAAGCATCAGGTAATAGTCCAAAAATTATTAAACTCTACATTATCTATTTACTACAATACAGTCGTTTCTACCATTTCTATGCTATTGATTGCGCACAAAAATCAATTTTCATTGTTGTTCACTTATTTGTTAAAAAATGAGTAGGTGGGCATACCTTCTCAAAAATAGCTTGACATCAGTCAAAGTACAAAAACCCAGCGAGGACATTAATAAAGGAACCTACGAGTAGGTCGTAGGGCGTCATCGTCAGTCCCTCCGTACCAACCAGTGACAGATCCTGAAAAGGCTCCACTGAAACAAATATACTAAGGTATATTGTAGTTTTATTTGGCAGCGCGCTTTAAAGCATTTTTTAGTTGAACTGTTAATGTTTTTATGACATTTACCTTTCCTTCCTTTTTACTATAAATTTATTAAGACTCGTACTTAGAAGGTATTTACGAAATTCAATATTTTTTCTTTTATGTTAATTCTGTAAATTATCATGTTTTAACTTGCCTGAAAGTGATATAAATTATGCTTTCCTATCACAAAGCAAAGATTCATTCAATGTTCAACTCAAAATGGTTTTTCGTAGCATTGAAATTTTAAATTCTGAAAGGGGTCTCAAACTTTTAATCACAAAATAACAGATAATTTCCAAAAAGTAGGTAGTTAAATACTCGTAGATCGTTTTACTTAATTAATGTAATATGTCATGTCATTAAAATCACACTGCCAGTCTGCCAGTATTTGTGTGTGAAATATGATTAAATTTCGTGTATTTCACACAACACAACACATTTTATACCCCTCGGACAAATGATATAAAACTAATTGGCTTTATGACTATACGTTAATTGTTTTCACTGGAAAGTACAATTATTATTAAACACATTTTTCCGTAGTCGTAGTATAATTGATATTCTCTGGCCTTACACACCTTTGTTGAGTAATTATAATAAATAGAGATGACGTGAGAACATTACTTTACTTTATACTTACGTTTCTTTGTATGGACAGGGGGTCTAAAAAGGAAGGATTACGCAATATTGCTAAAAGGAATTCATTTCCTGAATTCACAGCAGATCTCATGCAATTCCTCTATTTTTTGGTAAAATAGTCTCCCTTTATGCGCAATTCAATTCATAAACAGATTCTGTTTTGAATTAATGTTACTAGACTACAAAAATTAAAACCGTAACTTTACCGGTTATTGTTTCTATTTACTTTTTGTTAAATTAAGACTGAATAACTATGTTTTTTTGTATTATAATTAAAAACCGATCGAACTGTTGCTTCATAGCATTTATTTGATTGGATTTGGGTACCCAAAACTGACATTTTAATTGATTATAAAAATATTTTCTTCTTCGACTGGTATCAATCAATGACAATATATTTTATCTTGTCTGTGGTCGGTCGGTCAAAGTTTATATTGGATGTTTTGATAGAGTACAAAATAAATATTTAAAAATTATAGTTTAACATTAAAATAATAGTCTTTCAATAATTTAAGGAAAATATGGAAATTATTATACCTATAGTACTGTAATTATTTACGTAAAAATGTAAAAGGAAGACAATATCAGTATTGGACGAATAACACGGAAGAATCTTTTAGAACGTCAGGATTTTTTAAATGAAAAGGCGAGGAATCTCGCAAACCTAACCTAAAGTAAGTTTATCTCCTATAGTATTTCATACTTTTGATAAGTCGTTACGAGGATATTCCAAAAAACATTCAAGTTATTATTTGTTAAATCGTCAGTCAAGCTTGATACTAGGTAGGTACTTACCAGTTATTCAAAAATGGTTTTACCATTAGTAATTCGATATTATGATCTCAATACTGAGGTCCCCATTAGAATAGAAACATTTTATTTGTTAAACATTTATATAATAATTCCATTAATATTATACTATTATTGCACAAAGCAAAGACCTTTTTATAAACTTCCTCCTTGTTATTATGTTAAAGATGATATTACTGATAATGTGCATATTCCATCAATTAATTTAACTAACTATAATTTTACTAACTTTCAGGTTACCCGAAGAAGATGATTAATGGTCCATAGAATTATCAAGAAAGTAAAATGTTATGATTAACATGACAGTTACATATTGATGCAGTCATGCTGTAATTAGTGTCACAGTTTAATATACATATCATTATTATATGCAGTTTCTGGGAGCTGTATTCGCATACTGGCTGATTCTTGCCTTAGTATTAATAATTACACTAAACTACAGAAAGATGAAACAATGATACTGTAATAAATGTTTATGCTGTTTATTTACATTCTTTTATTTATCCTAACTAAATAAGTGACCAATGATAATTCTTATATCATGATGTCTCTCTGGTCTCATCTATCCTTGACACTCACATATGGATACCTTTAGCCTATCATGACATCATGCAGTTCCGCTAATTTAATCAAAGACATCACAGATATGCTCATAATAATGTATTTTTTTGCACAAACTATCAACCTGGGTATGGTTTTAATATTATGAAGGTACTATAATTTAGATTATTACTTAGAATAAAGATAGATGACATATAAGCTACTTTTTATCCTGGGAAAGCAAGTGAAACTGCGGGACAGGTAGTAGGAATTATTGCTCAGACCATCCTATTTACGCTGTAGGTAGTCTGTTCCCCTTGGCAATAATTAGTTTATACTGAAAAGATATGCATCCAATGTATTTATAGGTACCTACCTACTAATGTTATAAGTAAGGCATTGATATGTTAGAACACACTGATTCAGTCTGATTTAAAAATCTATTATTGCCTTAGATATACTGTTTATTGAAGAGGGTTACCTATAGGCTCAGGCTATAATAAATCACCCTATTGCTATTGAACCCTAAAACACCCTATGGGAAGGTAGGTACCTATAGCTCATTATAATATTAAGACAACTTGTAAAAATTACGATGGTAAGAATGAGGTTCACAAAACTGGTGGTAACTTATTTGTAAGCCAAAACCTTTAAACTGTCCATAAAATGGGTTATAGACGTTAAAAATACATATTTAATTCCTAAATATTCATTGATTTTTAACAAAATCTCTAAGTTGAATTGTAAAAAGATACTTCTCAGTATCTTCTTATGATTCTACTATTTGACGTAAAAGCAATTCGGATTTAGTGAACCATTTTACGAAACTCTATAGAAAACTGTCAAAGAAATGAATTGCAGATACAGAATCGTATTAGGATCATATTCTGAATTGCATAAAAAGCGGCCATTTTACGATTTTGAATTCAATTCATAATAGGATCTCATTATGATTCAACAAGTGCTTCCTTTTTAGAGCCCCAGGGCTACGAAAACCAGCTGGGAATAATGTACCTACTAGAAGAAACCCAAAGCATTCTGATACACAGTCTGAGACTTATAACGTAGTGATTATATTCTCTTTGGTCCACTGACGACCACGTTGCCATTATGGTGATAGACGGCGAATATTTGAAAGTACCTATAGTCTGTTCAGAAAAAGAGCTGTCGTGGCCAAATTATGAACTAACATTCCGTTTTTATATTACAACCATAATTAGGAGCTAGTTTCTTTCTGTCTGCATTTTAAATCATAAGTAATAGCACAGAATAATTAATATAATAGGATCAAAACGGAATCGACGAAATTTTTTTTTTCTATTGTATGGCACGCTAAACAAAAATAAGCACAGCAGCAATACCACGACGGGTCTCAATCTGAACATACTCTATTTATATTTTTAAACCACTGGGTAAAAAGCAATAAAGTTGTATTTGTAACCTTCTTAGGATAGGTGCGCGGGTGTCAGTAAGTAAACAGTCACGTTAGCGGCACACCTCGACGCACGGGCGCCTCCCCAGAGGGAAGCAGACGATTACCTCATTGTCACTGTATCAATTTACAACTACCAATTATTTACAGCGAAGAACAGTTCAATTGTTTGTTTTCCACAAAAAATATATACAAATCGTCAAATGCACATAATTGATATAATACGTAGAATACGATTAAGTACCTATATTACCTATTAGATATTTTTAAACGAATTAGTCATAAGTATTCACATCATAAACTTGTTACTAATCTATCCACATTATAAGATAATTTCCGTTGCTAAAATAATGGATATTTAACTATATTAGGTACTAATGATAAAACTTTTTACTGAAAATTAGCATTAGTTTGCCTGCTAACGACATATTATGATACCTACATAGACAAAAAGCAGATGGGAACAAAAAGTTAACGTCCTCAATCTATATATTTTCTAGGGTTCCGAACAGAAAAGGCTTCAAAAAGATATAGCCCTATGATAGATAGACAATAAGCATAGGCGTAAGTACCTAATTGAACTTCAAACAGAAAATATCGTTTTAGAATCGCCAAACCGCGCGATCGGTCGATCAGCCATGTTCAAAACGTTCCACAGAAGAAGTAATTATAGTCAAAAGAATATAAATTCATTATATATATTGTCGAATACTTCTTTGTATTCTACATATTCACCTAACTTGTAGGTATATTCTTTTATTCTTATTTTATTTTTTATTCTATGAAATAAGATGACGCGATCACACCTGCGTGCGCGGGCGCTGCGTACCTAACGAACGATGCCGCTATATACCTCGCTCATGATTAATTACCTGATTTATGCATTACAAGTCATGTAATTTAAATATTCATCTCGGTCTTGTTTATTCATGGTTCCCTTTAGGACTTAATTATCTGTCTTTGATATATTTTCCATTCATCTACAATTATCTCGATTATGTGGCTGTATAAGGCATTATTACGTAGGCACAATTCTTATTTCCTTTGTTTCGTATCCGGTATGTGTCATTAAATTGCTTTTTTACTATTAGCATGGGTTTTTCTCATACCTAATCATAAAAGGCACTAGAAAATAATTAAGCGGCTGCAGTAGCCGCTAGTAATTGCATGCGGGTAGAGGTCGTCGCGGCTGCGCTTCTGTCCTTTATGGAGCTACGAAGGTTGCGCTGGTCACGCATGCAATACGTCGTCCTGTGGGATGCCCCCCTCCCTCCGCCGCAGTCACAATACGCGGACATACATTGCAATCCCTCGTGTTTATTAACTAGCATTACATCACTTTGAAAATATTGTAAATTACCTACTTATTTCATTTTAAAATCTGCAGCTAAGTGGTGATCTGGTCGGGTATACCTATATAGTTCGGAATAACCATATAATTACCATGATCGTGATCCAATCCTGCCGTTTTTGGCTAAGATTTACGTAGCAGTAGGTATTGGTATAGGTAGATATCTTATCAGTGTTATCGTACAAATTGTTTGGAGAAAATGTTATTTTTAACCGTTTGGCGCAGTGCCGCCGTTTCGTCCAAAAGATAAAACAAGAGGGATTGCAATTTTGTTTTTAAAACACATCTCTTTTTTTACTACCGTGGTCAATGATGATGTGATCAAAGGTGGTAAAAACACAATCAAAGCCTAGCTCTCAAGTGCAGCTGTCGGAACACACTGGGTAGGTGCTTGGCAACAGATTTTCAACTTGAGGGTTTTAGTCAACCAGGCGGGTACTACAAAGTAGGTACCCAACCACAAGTGATATGTAATAAAACGCTTTGTTACACACTGTATCTACATTTGTCAGTAAGGCTGTTAAAAGGCAAGTCATTACGAATAAGGCTTAGGAGGTTTGGAATTCGTAGAGTTTTACAATTTGCCTGCAATTTTCTGCGCACTATTAGTCTTCTCTAACGCGTTACAACATGACTTTGTTCTTATATTCTGAAATACTTACAATAACTTCAAAAGTTAGTTGGCATGTCACTCAGTGAACATTCCAACGTAACGAATTACGATTCGTCCGGGGCTCAGCAGTATTTTAGTATAAACAAATCATAAACTTTGCATTACGACCACGTTTGTCGATTGATTGTTGCTTTGTGCTACACACGCTGTATTTTATTCGCATGCCTTTTGTCCCCATCGACCGATTGTATTAATTCATGCATGTTTCAGTTTCAATTCAATTCAGGCAAATAGTTTTGAATGCCCTAATAAACCAATCCTTCCTAATATAAATACGGAATTTTGTGTGTGTAATTGTAATTGCTACCAACTGGCTTTGGATGAAACTTGACATAACATAAGATCCTCGGGAAAGTGGGTAAACACCGGGCGGAATAGTAGAATCTTACTAAAATATTAGGTACTTCTGGCATTTTCATTTCTTTATACCGCACATAGTGATGGAATACACTACATTATGCCTGGTGAAATAGGCAGTGACCCCCAATTTCTTTGAAAATATAGCCTGTTACTCAATAATAGCTTTCTATGGGTGAAAGATTTTTTTCAACTACAACATAAAAAATATCAAATCTTTCTTCTTAAAACTTTTCAACGAGGTAACGGTGATAAACGTGGTTTATTATTTATAGTGTATATATATTACAAAGTCCTCCCCCTCCCCCGGTAACGCCCTGAGCCGAGGTTCGTACCCCATTCGGGGGTGCCCTCGGGCGTAGTAATATTACCCGGCTGAGAGACCTCTGCGCTCGCCGATTTGTCCGGTAAGGTTTTTGCAGCCATCTGAGGCTACCAACTTAGTTCTTTAAAAAAAAACTGTATATATAGATATTTTAATTTAGTTTTAATTGCAATAATTTCCTATAAATACAGAATTCAATTAGTACCAACCTAACTACCTACTTATTTTCTGTGGTTAATCGTTGGGTTTAATGAAGGAAGTCATTCCAACAAAAAGTATTTACATGTGTTTGCAGTTAACTCGTTAAATCCTGAGTGTCATCTTGTTAGGGATTTATAGCATTACAAGTTTTGCAGTTTAGTTTACTCCAGACAATATCAGCGGGGTCGTTGACCCGTGAGAGGAAAAGAGACCTCTCTTTGACGCCTGTCTTATGGTAACATTATAGCTGTTTTTGCGGAGCTTTTTGTCGATTACAGTGTTGAAACTCGTTGTGATATTCATCTTGCTTGATGTTCATTTGAAGATATTTTTACGTCACTGACCGCACATACACAATATTATCTTGCTTAGGTACCTACAGTACATTGAATTTCTTAGGAATATAAATTAAATAAAGTATTAAATAAGTACCTACTCAGTTGGGTACCTATATTCTATAGGTAGTAGATATGTAGATTCGCATGAGTTTAAAGTAAGTAAATATGCTGGTTTTTTACGGGTTGAATTTTGATAGAAAAACAGTTCTAGAATATTTTGTGAGTCCATGCGTAGTCCAACCCTCGTCAGCCGCGGCCACTCGCATGTGTTAACTGGATGGTATGCCATGGTTAGGTATTCGTAACGTGCGTATAATTTCAATGTTTATAGGCAAATCGGCACACGCTAGGAATACGAAAGCACTCGAGTAATGTACCAACACTCACGATTACTTTACTGCATTATAATTGGAAGTTGGAATAAAATTTTAATTAAGTGCTCGACACTGTAATAAAAATTATACATGTAATATAATGTGAATGATGTAATCTATTTTATTTTATAATCGGTAATTAGCTCTATTGCTACTACACGATATATTGTAGGTATTTGGCAGCCATAAAAATGTCATTCATTTATAGAATACACACATCTAAATCTGTACCTAAATAAATCCGAAACGATAAATCCGATTTACATGAAAATGTCTCTAAAATATGCTTTAGAAAATTGTGAATATTCCTTTCACGGGTAGATTTAGAATTAGTCACATCGAAATCATATAGGAACTTAATACCTAATTTCCATGAGCCAGAACATGTATAGAAACCAGATATCTCATTATAGTACATACCTACTATAAAAAAATACTACTTTTAAATATCTAGATACAAGTACTTACCTGCCATGTTTTTAATGTATTAAAATTGTTAAACGTAAGTAGGTATATTATAATTTTGTTATTCTATGAATGAGTATTCCGCAAGAGGAGCTGTGCGAATTCTAACATGAATTATTTACTCTCGAGATACTGAATCGAACCTATGGATCTGTTACGTGGCATTCAGTGTACCTATCAAACCTTCGCGGTAACCGACCCGCACAAAATAATGTACTTACTGGTGACAAAGTTCAACAACAAAATTGAAATCAATTTCCTTTGATAAATTATCATGGGATCGTTGTCACCACATTTGTTCTCATTTTCAAATTATTGCTGTAACTGGGTACCTAGAGTTGTCTAGTTAATGCCTCCCACATGTCAAAATGATATTATTATCACATGTTGTTATAATAACAGTGTTCCGTATATACTACTGTCATTAGATACGATCATAATGATAATTTTCGACCTGCTTCGAGGTCAAACCCCACCTCTAGAATCACCCATTAATGATTCTCTAGAATGAAAAATACATGAAAATAATGTGTCCACACCACACCTTACAAGTCTACCTAATGGATATTTTGACGTCAAATAAATAATAGACTGTTATTTCCACCCTTTTACTATAACCACCTATAACTATGTATTCGGAAATTAGAGCCTTTCATATACTTAACCTATATAGATGTTATACTATGGGTATATACTACTACATTATTATGAATGACAATATGCTAAATAAAACAACGTTGTTGTTAATTAAAACGTATTTAATGTATTTAATATATTCTCAAATCAAAAAAAAAATATCCGTCTGTCTGTTGCCTCTAACGTCATAGACAACAACAACCGATTAAGTAATTAGTTTAACAGAATAATGGGAATTTATCTTTCCCATAAGACATTTATATGACGCCGGCAGACTACGCTTTTAAAACTATTTATTGCTATGATGATAGATAATTATAATCACGCAAGTATTAATTCTGAGACAGTATAAACACGGGGAAAATTATCTTTTGCCTACCATGTTATTATCTTTAGGCTTCATCCGCGCTTACTTTAATATTTTGTATCAACTTGGCTGACGTCACCATGTGGCAACAATTGATATAGAGTGCGAGGAACCAACTTCCGTATGTGCACACACTTGCCATTTTAATCTACTGTCTTGTATGAGTTGTATATCTACTAGACTAAAATATACTTAGATACATAATTATGTAAGGAGCTTCTTCTGAGGTATGTAAGGTGTGTGAGGAGTTTTTAAATAAGTTTGACTTTTTTTTATATCTCTCCTTGGTTTTCTCAGCTTTACGTCTTTGTCAGTGACACTAGAATGTTATTTTATTTTTTATCTACGCATGCTTTGAAATTAGTGATTGCTGGCGTTATCAGTTAAATCAATTTGGAAATTTATTTGATGCCACGTAGGTACCTACCGATTAGTGGCGAAGGGTCCATACAAGCCGATTCCCATCGGCTTACCATTTAGAAATCCCAGTCCCACAGATTCATCATTTCAAAGCCACTTTTATATGAAATACACTGTAATTAAGTATAAAATTATCGGTCTTTTTTGAGCGGCTTACCCTCGCCATAATTTTACTCCTCGTCACTGCACCTATACCTATACAATTTCGTATTATCCAACAATGTCAATAACCTAATAAAGTCGCAAATTAGCGTAACCAAAATTTAATAGTACCTATCTACTTAGGTGTCCTAAAGGCAGGCATATGTAAGTGGTAATAATTATGCACTGTTTACTCTTCAAAACTAAGGGAAATTACTTACATATTATGTTATTTCGTTTAGTTGCTGCTACAGATTGCTGAGACAATGTCATGAAGAAGTAGATATAGCAATATAGTACCTACCAAATCAACCCAAAGTCGAGTCAATATTAAAACTTCTAATATAAATATTGCCTTATTTTTTTTTACCTTTCAATAAAGTAGTTGACTTCTCTGGGTTAAAGGTTAATAAATGAAGTGCTTTATACAAATAAAGGTAACAGGTAATAAATAACGTTGGTAAATATAGGTATATTTATCATTACAGCCGAATATGGTAAATCGGTCACGGTAGGTAAGCTGCACAGACCTCGAACTGCATTGAATTCAAAGAAATTATGGATATTCCGTCATCTTACCTTCCACAATTACTTATAACTGACACTAGCGAGTTGAAATAGAATCACGGCAGTAGTTAAGACTCTAGGAATTGCCAGATATATTCAAATGACACGGGCCGTTGAGTGTCTACGGATCGTTGGTTGAGGTATTTTATTCAGTTGTGACCACTGTAAGCAATTTGATAATAGTGGTTATGAAAGAGGGCTAATTTTGGTCCAATAAACAATAGGCCGACGCATTCACCAAAGGTCCGGAAATTCGCTTTCCCAATTTCCCAGTAATTACCACATACAAATCGGTCACAGTGCATGACCGACGACAACGGGGCGTGTAGCCAAGTTAATTAGTATAATTTACGTCCGGTCAGTTTGTCACAGGTCCCACTTCCCTATTACGGTTATTACTCTTGGTCGTGAATATTGCTGAGCCACCGCAGTTCTTTGTTAACGATATGTAGTGAATAGACCACCCTGGCTAATAACCACTCGACTTGCCAGTCCACCGAAATATGTAAATCAACGTGTTGAATGTTATCAGATTTCCCGAACTAACGACGTATAACGTAGCCACGTAGGTAAAAATAGGGCGCTAATGGCTTCAAACGTTTGAGAGGAAGTGTTATATCAGTGCCTATTGTTTACATCATTTTAAGCAATTTAAACAAGTTCTGTAACAAAACATTTACAGATTATAGATTTAAAAATTAAAATTATTTCTTTAGAAATAAGTAGTTAAACTGACAATGTTATGGTTTCAAGGGAAGGCTTCGTAAATGAGATCATTATTTACATAATTCTGTTATTTTGTTGCTAGAACTATGGGTGAAATCGGAGCTAAGCTTGGTCTGGACGAGCTGACTGGAGGTGCCGGGAGCATCAGCAGAGCACTGTTAGCGGAGTTTATTGGTAAGTTCAGCTTTCATGGGATTCCATTCATTACATTACCTATAAATAAATCTTTGCAAAATGTATTACAATAATTAACGGGTATTGAACAGGTGCACGTCACTGATACGTCCTTTTACGGGATATCTTACTATGGCATCACTAAACGCACCTTATATTCTCAATTCCGTTTACCTAAGTGGAAAATTCTATTGATATGGAAACGGCTAAATTAATTTTAAAAAAAATATCGTAAGTATTAGGTACGACTCTTTCCCAGTGTAGGTGGTACCTACTCAAAATGACATGCTCCACTTCCAATTAATTATTTAAATGAAGACCTCAAACCATTTAATAATGGTACACACGGCCACAGATCAAGCTACACACTGTGGCACCTTATGCGGTTGTAATAGGCGCTATTTTGCAACAAAACTGTGTAGCTTGATCTGTGGCTGTGTGTACAACTAGGTAATAATTTTTTATTTATTAAGGCGGACCATTTACTTAATAGTTGAGTGAATTTGACGATGTACCAATATAATAATTTGCCGTTGCTTGGCAATTCACAAAAATCTGAACCGTACAAATATTCGCCAAAAATATTTTGCTTTTACGGATAATTTACGGCAAATTATAGCATCGTCAAATTCACTCTATGATAAAATGGTTTTGCCAACTTCAGTGTACCCCTCTTGTGTATGATTTATTTCAGAACAATATTAATTATTTAATTAAAATACAAGTAAGAAATATAAGTATATGGGGTGTTGTAACGTTTGTCTATTCATATAATTACATATTCTTAGCAATAAGATCATTATTGATATGCAAGGCTTGTTGTGCAGGTAACGTCCTACTGAACCTGTTTGGTTGCGGTGCGTGCATCAACATCTCCATAGGCACCACCGCGCCCCCTGACATTGTTCTCATAGCCCTCACCTTCGGTCTCACTGTATTCGCTGCAGTATCTGTAAGTAAATCATCTTTATTTTTAGGTATTATTAGATATTGAGTCATAAAATAATTAAAAAAAACTATTTTACTATTTTACCTAGGTACATCAGCTTAACCTAAAATAAAAAAGAGTTACTTATTTAGTACCTATATATTTTTTGTTACGCTGATGTACCTACTATAAAATATCTACTTCAGTGTATACTATATTATATCCTACTTACTATTTATATTAAGGCATAAGTAGGCTTCTTTTTATCCCTCGGAAACGCAGGCGAAACCGCGGGGTGGAAGCTAGTTTATAATAATGCTTACTAAATTCAAATTTTTAAACCTTCGCCGATTTTAATGTAAACTCAATGAATTCATTAATAAAATAAAATATTTTCACCTCAAAATACGTTGATAATCATCACCCACATTATGGAAAACAAATAAAAGATAATGAAATTGTTATCTTTTTGTGCTACCTACTGGTGGTTTCAACCTAGTTGCAACGGTGTTTCCTAATTATATATTTTCCGATTTTGTAGTTGCAGGTTAATTAAGTATCAATCTCGCGTTACCGACCTTTTTCCTTCTTTCTTTATTTATACTTGCATGTATGAAACAGGCGAGAATTTAGTCAAAAGTCAAAATATTTATTTGCAGTACAGGTACAGAAGGTGGTATGTTAAAATTATGCGAATCAATTGCAAATTTCTTCTTTTCTTTCATCTTCTTTAAATTAGTAGTCCTGACACTCGGAACACAGTAAAGTTACAGCATACTTAGTATATGTGTAAATACAATAAACAAGTGAAACAAAAAAATATTATTGCATATCGAAATATATTTCATGAATTGACATTATTGTCCATCAGGCGATAGGTCACGTCTCCGGCGGACACTTGAACCCAGCAGTGACAGTAGGCCTAGCATCAGCAGGGAAGGTCAAGCCAGTGCGTGCAGTGCTCTACATCATAGCTCAGTGCGCGGGCGCCGCTGCCGGCTCAGGTCTCTTGAAGGCACTGACGCCAGACCTTGTGGCGGGTAGCTTGGGAGTTACTGGTCTGGGCACTAACGTCACACCTCTCCAAGGCTTCGGCATTGAGTTCTTCCTTGGATTCGTCCTCATCTTCGTCGTTTGTGGAGTAAGTATTATTTGCAGATTTTTTATCATTTCATGTAAATGACAGCTTAATTTACTTATGTTTAATTAAGTTGATAAACATATTTATTTTTATTACTAGGCAATTTTATCAAAACAAAATTAAGTATAATTATTCCTTTTACGTAAAAGTTATGACCACCATAAAACATAGACGTCGCGTCGATAACAAAATATTGAGAAGCTTATTTATCTAATATCGTGATGTGCGATGTTCATTCTTAGGTAGGTAGGAAACTAACTCCTCGTAAACCGTTTGGATGAAATTTTGTGTGTATATTTCAATGCGATGCTGGACGGTTGGAAAACACAATTGGACATGTCGGTATACATGTTTTCCGGTCAGAACGACGTCTGCCGGTTCCGCTAGTCTTATACATATTATAATAACATGGCAACAATAGTATTCGTCACAAATCAAAATAAAGAGCAGAGATTATAAAGATACCTACATGCTCATGACTCTATATCTTATTGGTATTTAGCATTATGACGGGCGCGGCGGCGGGGCGGCGCTAATTTACTAAGCCAACTAGCTACTCTCTACTCTACATTTTTGTGAAATATATAAAATATCCATTGCACCTTCGACGATTACTAAATAGCCTTTATTTAGGTTAATTTGATTAGAGTTTGCGGGTTACATATTTGATTTGCGGGTAGAAGCAAGGGTAATGTAACTCAATTTTCCCTTTATCCATAAGCTAAATTACTGTACAGACATTCATATTTTGTTTAGTAAATCCTGCAAACCAGTTTTAAATTGATTAATGGGTCGTTTAATCCTACAATTCTTTAACAAAGGCAGTCATTATATTGATTTTAAATAATATTACTACACAATTAAAAATTTAATTAGTCATTACATATCTGGGTGAGGTTGACATGTAATCACTCAATGTCATTCCAGTAAATAGTATGTTGTATCCTCACGACCACCTTGTGTGCTATAATTATGTGGTTTGTACTAATACGACATTGAAATGTGCTGTCATGTGATACATTTTCAGTTATTATTTACCACAATATAACCTCAGATTTTCATCATCCTACGAGGTCCATGAGTATGTAGTCACCATTCGATGTATAGACTTATATATATATATACCTAGCTTCATAAATATATCTTAAACCTCGCCCTAAGTCCATGTATCATCACGAATCAATTAAAGCATAATGAGCAATCATTGTTATATTGTATACCTTTAGTCCCATAGTTACGCAGTCAATTCAAATAATGTTGTCAAGTTATACCTAGCCGCAAGAACTAAGATCCGCCAATTAAATTAAAATAATACAAGAAACAATGCAAATAGTATAACAGATAGAAGAAAAGATAACGTTCAGTCAGCCACATCGCGTGTCATAGTACAATAATTTGTTCGCGAAACAAAATAGCTTAGAGATTACCATAATCAATAAATTACGCAGCTGTTAGGGTACCGTCTTTATTAAATATACGTATATATACAGTTATTTATAAACAACCAAAACATTAAACAGCATGTCATTAAGACTTCGTGCCAAACGGTCTCATTACTGACAGAAAATTCGCTAAACAACATTACCGCACCGCCACCAATGAATACTAAATATTAATACTGACACACACAAACTTTGCTATTTTGAAAAACAATAAAATTTATTACGACGGAGTAATTACCGTTTGGTAACAGAGGAATTAAGGTATGTAGTACCTACTCTGCTTTGATGGTAAAGTCACAGAGCGGAGCGATTAAACTAATCTAGGTACATAGTTGAAATAGGTAGTAGATACATAAGTACTTACTTAAATATGTAATGATAGGTAAGAAGTATTTTGTGAATATAATAGTCTTTACATTTAGTTTAATGAAAAGTTAGACCATACCATTACTTTCACGGTCTTCAACTTTTCTTGATACTCTACCCTAAGAGGCTACTACAATTAAGTACATAGAGTATTGAACACAGCTCTCACTTATAAAAATAGCAAACATGCACCTTATTGGCTTAGTATAGTTTTGTTTTAGAAAGATAAATGTTTAGTAACTAAACTTTACTCTATACCCATAACACAGAGAAAATAATATACTATACCCATAATAACGCCATCTAGCGGCCAGTAGCAACGATTATAATTTTGGTTCATAATTTTTAATTTGTATTTTGGACTCATTTTTTACCAGCAATTTTGTTGTGAAGGTATGTGACCCAAATAAACCGGACAGCAAGGCGACAGCACCCCTCGCTATTGGTCTAACGGTGACATTAGGACATCTTCTGGCTGTGGATTACACGGGTTCTGCCATGAACCCCGCCCGGTCTTTCGGCTCTGCGCTCGTTGCTAACGATTGGACCAACCACTGGGTATGTTTTAATTTGCTTTTCTATTATACCTACTTAACGGACAGGTGGGAGTTGTGGTTTGGAAGATACTTTTCTATTTTGTGAAGTGCCCAACCATAAAAATAAAGAAATATGAAATAATTCATAACAAACATAATCGAATACGCATGACACCAGCTGAAGTATCAGACTCTATTTCAACTAAACCTAAACACTCACCTCTTCTTTCTTTCTTTCCATAGCTTTTAATTAATAATACACCTAAATGTAATGTATTAAATGTTTGTATTGTAGGTGTACTGGGTAGGACCAATAGCCGGTGGTGTAGCAGCTGCGTTGTTGTACGTGCACGGGTTTTCCGCACCAGAGACTCCTCGCTACAGATCTGTTGCCGGCGATGAGAAAGAGGTAACTTACTAATATATTTTCAGAAATCCTCCCTATCAAAATTTTATCAGAGAATAGCCGGGGCGGGTTAGATGTCTGTATTACGCTTATTTAGTTTCATTAATTGCCTGCTGAAATCAAACTAAATATCAGGGGAGGGGATTTTGACTTCATTGGCACCACTTGTTATAGTGGAAATACTTATTCATATCAAACAATTTTTACAATGAAAACAACTGTGTCGCAAATCGCGAAAAAGTTGTAGGTAGTATTGGCCGCCCTAGGCCGTGTAGTACTAGCCGCCCCTTTCTCAGCTCATCATTTCCGGATAATATATATTTTTTGCCAAGGTTAGCCGCCCCTAATAATCTGACGCCCTAGGCCTGGGCCTAGTCGGCCTTAAATAAAGTAGGCCACTGTTAATACATAAACATTAATCTGATTGCTGACAGGTTCAATGATCTTCATGACTTGTTTTTGGGAATTAGTTTCCTCAACAATGAAAAGGTTATTCCCAATTATATTCAAATTACAGGAATTACTTTATCAATACTAGTAAATAACATGTACCTACCTATTATGTAGGTACCTAACACGTTTGCCGCAGTAAACAAATTTGTAAAATTACAACTTCGAAGTATTGTAAGTATCTATATTATAGAATAGAGAATAGAGGTTATGAATGCAATGCAGTTTCCGATTTTCCTGTTACTTCTTCCTGTTATTTTACATTATTCTCAATAATCTATTTCATTGGAATAATGATGACTACATATTATTGCAATTACCTAGAATTGATGCAGTGATTGATTTTTTCGTAAAACGTTAATACATTTAGGTACCCATATACCTACTCGTATAGTTAAACAATATTTTAGTAACCTTTGGCCCTTTACTTGCAAGCGTGCTGGACGCCTAACTACTACTGCTTGGACGGTGGAGCAAACTGTAAGCTTTACAATTTGGATATCAGCATTTAATTACACATTTTTATTAAACTATACAAGCATGTTCATAAACTTCGCAAAAGTCTGAAATTGACCATTTTGAAATCTAGTAGGTACCTAATGCTGAATTCGGTTCAATGTTTATCACAAATTTATCAGATACTTAATTCAAAATTCTATCCAACCCGAGTTTGCCAGCCAGGGGGTATCTACTACTAGTACGTAGTATATAGTATGGAGTAAATAATATAGGTACTACGTATAAAACACCCAACTACATACGATGATCAATATGATTTCCTCACGATGTTTTCCTTCACCAAATACTTGGTTCATTTTAAGCTGACTGTAGGCTCATCAAGGCTTTTGACGCTACACGAGCTATCATATTTTTATGTAAGTACTTTCTGAGTCCGCGAACATTTCGTCAGCACTATCCTTTGTTTGCTTGATATACGAATGAATTCCTTGTTATTGGTGGTACAGCTGAAGCGGCTCGACGGCAAGACGGAGGATCTTGCCTGAAGCCGCGACTCGGTGCGCGCCCACCACCCCACCGGAGTGACCGCGCTGCCGCCGCCACCACCCCTGGCCGTCGCTCGCCACTACTCCATACAGAACCCTTACAGATACTATTCTCAATACAACCAGCAATAAAACCCTTGGACTAGACCGACTATAAGCATCCGATTTCCTAAAGTTATATTCAGATTTATTTTCTACTTTAATCAAGGGCTAACAATACAGTTTTTTTTAATAGGATTGGTATTTCCTGCGATTATCTAGGCCATAGGCCACATTGTCACTGGGTTTCAAAATGATATAATAGTGACGGGAGTCAGTGAAAATCAGTGCTGTGCCTTAAACACAGCGTTCACTGAGCTGGCTACCTAGCTACACACAAGTTGATTGCACACCTAATTTAAAAAATATGTTTATTTTGTCTTGTGTGTGGAATAAATGGTTTAAATGGTTTATATAAAAATGTTCACCGTACATCAGGAAATCGGAAGCGTAGCTTTTAGTCGGGACAAGATTAAAGATATTGCTAGTATAACCCAGACATCAACAGATGCGACTAAATGCAGGCTAATAAAGTTTGAATCTTCATGAATGAGTATGATCTTGGCTGTAACACGTTACTCTTTTCTGAAGTCAAATACAAATAACTTAAAAGATAAACTTCTTGATTCACGTTTGTATAGAACACTCGTGTGTAAAAATGTTAAAATTAGAAGTGATGTGATTTATATATAACAATTATCCCAGACACATAGCTTATTTACAATCTATGATTTTTTTTGCAGCCCCTATAAAATTGAATGATGTTTCTACTCTTTTCAAACGTTCTTTCGTAACATTGTTGGACTTAAAGCAATCTATTACTATCTATTAACCTAGCCAGGCTGATAAATAAGGAATATGGTGGTTTACACTAACTAAAGTGCTTTTCTGTCCATTATGTTTCTTGTATCTAGCGTGTTTATTGTACGTTGGTACCTATCATCCTTGTTTATTATATTAGGTACCTATAATAAACATACATTTAGAATTTACCTCATTCACAATACATAGGTACCTATACTTAGGTATAGTTTGTCTCGTTGTTTCTTTTATTCTCAATAGCTTACGTATACTATACTTATTTTAATCAATTTCATAAGTAAGTATGTATCTAAGTTGGTATACAATTTTACGAATTATCTATACCTACATCCTACTTATCAGTAGCGACGGCTATGTGTCTGGTGTAAAATTTATATAAGAATTCGAACCAATCGTGACATCTTCATCTCCCTCTGCCCACACACTTCCAAATACATAAAAATTTATTAGTTACTTAATCAAATCTCGTAAATGTGAGTATACCTATATACCTACCTATCTACTATAATATATGTGATTAAGTATAACAGGCTTTATTTGTACTACGATGTCATAACGCCTACTAGCTGTAAATATTTACATCGAGATGATGGATGTTCATATACAAATGGTCTAACTCACGACGCTCTCCTTGCAAACGACAGCGTTAGTCGTGTCAGCCCCATTATAAGTGCACTTCAAACATCTATCCGATATTTAAGTAATTTTATATACGATATTCTACTATATTATAATTATAAGACAATCAAGTTAGAATTGAAATATGTAAGTACCTAAGTAAATAGGTACTCAGCTTTACCATTGGTATACTTAAAGTACCTACCTACAAACCAAATTAATTCTAATATTGATTTATATACCTCCTAAATCGACTCGCATACCTACTTACCTGTTTTTTTGAGTACACTTTGTCGAATAATCAATTAATTTAATCTTAGCGTAGCATGCATAAAGCATTTACGAAACGTTTTATATTTAGTTATTGTTAGATTCTAAGTAAGTAGTGCCTAAAAAAACTTTCAATTGAAGTGTTCAAATTATACTAGGTACTTGAGATATTGAATGAATTTGTTTTTTAACTGATTTGAGCGAATGGCATTTAATCTTTATTTAAAAGCTTTTATGTGAAATTTCTCCATAATTTTTAACTTTAATAAATACTTACTACGATATTATTATTTAATACAAAGTGTTTTATTTAAACCTTACTTCACGAGTTAAAAAAATCAAACTTTTAAACATTCCCTTATAAATTACATTATTAAATCATATCTTTACTTACATTTTTACTGTAGGTTCAATACTTCAGGAGATTTATAACAGAGAGATCGGCATACCTATGTCAATAACTTTTTCAAGATTTTCGATCAAAATCCATTAATAAAGGAAACAGCAAAGATTGACTTTTATGACCCAACTCCAGACGCCATAGCAGAAGCAGGAGAAAATATGTTTCTTGCAGTATACTGTGCCCCTCAACTCGGTCTGAGTTTAACAGATATCGATTGAAATCTTTGTACCAAGCCCAAGCCTTATCTTCCCTCCCTCCTACTACGAAAAGATCATCGAAGTATCACGCCTCCAGAGTGTTCCATCAAGTACAGGAACCAACTGCTCCCTGAAATATGGGGCTAGTAGCGAGGAGACGATGGAAAATTAGAGCCAATGACGTTCGCCTATGTTAAGTATTTCCTCCGCGCAGGGGCTGGCATTTGTTTTATGAGTTACAACAACACGAACACAAACAGAAAGTATTAGGAACATAGAGTTAAATCTTTATGTACGAAAGTAGGATAATTACCATAAATTACACTGATATAGTGTCAGCTTGCTACTATTCATTTATCTGTAATAGTGTCACGATAATCGGTAATGGCGATCTCTACTTTAGATGCAAGGGACTCGGTATATACGGGGCGGGGCGGGGGGGGTAAGTAAGCTACACTAATAAAGGCAAAGTTTTTTTAATTCCTAAGAACTATTTAGGTAGGTACTTCCTTTTTACTCTAGTAGGGCATTTCATAGTCCTTTACCATATCACGATAATTTTTTTCAGTTCACATCAGTTTTATATTGTTTTACGTTATTGTATTGTAGGTACCTACCTACTTACTAATAGAATGACGTGTCAGGTTGTGTATATTCAGTTTAGTAGGCTTACTCAGATCATTAGCACTGTATTACAATAAGAAAGGAAAATATTACAAAATATACCGGATAGTAAAGATACTTGGAAATATTTTAAATAAGGTAAGTACTTATATACAATTTTATTATTTTTTTTTAACTACCTACCAACAAAAAAATAATAACAGTTAGCGTGCGTGCAGCATGAAATTGTCGTACCTAGGTATATCCCACAAATAGGTATCTATATCTTGGAGAAATATGTTGATAATTTATTTTCAGTAAATATACAACCATTTTTGTCGCAAATCACATGTTAACTTACAACCTATAAATAACTCAGCTGCAATTAGCAAAAAACGTAATAAAACTAGAATTTTGCGAGCTACCCTGATGCACCCCTTTAACTTAACTTTTTTATTTGGTCTGGGTTACCTCTTGATGCTACAACGATACAACCAATCGTGTTGAAATTTGGCAGGTAGATCATAACCTTCAATAACATAAGATACTTTTAGTTTTATCCCAGGAAGACAAAGATACCCTGGGAACACGGAAAATACGCCAGTATACAAATTACATTTTTCTTTTATGCCAAGCTAAGATATTTGTGTAAGTATAAAGAATAATCAATTATTAGGTACTTAGTTCTTTGTGAACTTGCGACTACGGGCGGTCCGATGTTTAGTGTTAGTACCTAAGTGTAACCGAGTCTGTAAGCTAAGTAAGTAAGTAACACTGGGGGCACGAGGCGCGGTTGCGGTTGACATTAGAACTTAAGTAAGTAGGTATATCAGCAACCGCAATTAGCGATGTGCCTACTTAATAACAAAGGCAATAACAAAAAAGTTAATCATTAAAATCAGTAGGTTTTTCAGGTATGGAACCCCAAAAAAAGTTAATTATTATATAGTCTGTGTACAAATTAAATTTATAGGCACTTAGGTAATATTTTCCACTGATATTATTTCTAAATATGGAATACTTTTATCTAGAAGGTAACTTACTTTCTTACGATTATGAATATGAATAAAATAACACAAAATTCTATCGGGTATTTTTTTTTATTAATCAATGTGAACTTATTGGTTGGTAACTACATATTTGTAAACAATAATTTCGGTCGAAGGTACAATTATATGTACTCTATTGAATTGAATAAAGACTGGTTTGAGCGGGAACACTATCACTTGCCATCTCTCGTTTGTTTAGATCATGTTAGGGTAGATCAGTTTTTATATAGAGATAAATAAACTAGGGGAGAATGCCTCAAGTTGACAGTTGATTGGAGATCAGAAAGTTACTTGATGAAGTGAGAGGAATACGCAATAGGTTGAGAAAGCAGGGGCGACGTGATGAAAGGTGATCCAGCGGCATAAGCGGTTGAATACAATGGTCCAGTTGCAGCGTAAGTAGAAGGCGCGATATAGGTGCTAGGAGAAATGTAGCTGGTAGACAACAGAGGTGCGGACCTCTTCTTGATCAAGTGTGCAGTGGTGTAGCCCAAGGGTGAAGCAGCCGGCAGTATAGATGCAGTTTGAACCAGGGGAGCGCTGTAGGCCGTAGACGCAAATACTGGGCTGGTGGAATAATAGCCGGTATTAGGCGCGAAGTAGCCTAGAGGGATTTGCGGCGAACGTTTCTTGATGAAGTGTGTATATCCAAAGGGAGTATTGTAGACAAGCGGCGACGGATGAATGACACTGCTAGCCTGCTTCGTAATGGTTGTTGATGCCGGAGAGATGTAGGTTGAGTACCCTCCCAAAGGTCCAGAGATGAAGACATCGGGTTTGGCCGCCGCAGCAGCTAAGAAAGCGCACAACACCACCAGCTTGAACATTATGGTCTGTGTTGTTCGATGACACGACTGATATCGAACGATATTTCGGAGCAGTATTTATATGAAAGTAAAACTAAGAGCGATCTCGTTTCACAAACCGGTGCACGGGCGGGTGGCCGTCCGGGAAGCTGATATTTTCAAATAGCAAGGTCAACCAGAAGCCCTGACTAGTTCATCACCCTTATTATGAACATTCATTGTATGTGCCTAGGGTAAACTTGCCTTATTTGTACCAGCTAGTTCTAGTTATCTAAAAGTTTTTTTTTAACATATTTTCGTTTCAGTATAATATAGATATCTAGGTAGGTACTATGAGTTTGCTACGATAATTCAATAACACTCGCTAGTGACTACAGTGAACATTGTATATGTTGTTTTACAGTATAGTCGCTAGTATCGAATACATTAACATAGCACGAGGTGTCTACAGGACGTAGGACGATGTTAGATTAGCAAATCTTTGTAAGTAGGTAGGTACCTACGTCTATGGTCATGGCCGAATGTTATTTACAATCCATACCGCTATTGGTATGCAGTCCTTGATTTGTCAATAGGCCGTATAGGCCGCGGCCTAGGGGCGGCAGATTTCAGAGGATGCCCACTAGATTTGTTAAAGGGGCGGCTAGTACTACACGGGCCTAGGGCGGTGAAAAGATAAGACCTGATCAATAATAGATACCTATTATAGTCTCTAGAAATATTGTAGGACGATTTAGGTGTAGGTACGATTTATGCAAGTTTACCCTACCCTTTACTGTTTAAATACCAAATGATAAGACAAAGGATTAATCGATAAATGCCCACCTACCTAATATCACTCGCAACTTACCTACATGATTTATTCAACAGTTAAGACAAAGTTTAATCCCTGTGAGAGTGTATTCTAAACAAATCCTAAGTGCACCAAATCGACGATTTACCAAAAACTTTGCTAGAATTAATGGTCAATCACAAATATTAATTTTATTTATAATTATTATTTTAAAATCTTTAAATCTGTGTTTACAATGAACGTGTAAATATTCGGTTTCGGGTGCCTTGTGTATTTCGGTGTATGCCTCTCTCCATACAAGTGTAAGTACCTACTTCCTGAACCCTATCAAGTACCTACTACAGGTGAATTAATTATCACGAAGGTTTGAAAGTGTCCTTCGTGCCCTGATAATACCTATACATAAACTGCTAAACAGAAATGCGAGCCTGACTAAGCATCTGGCATACCATGTTATAGGTACATTGCGTTTTAATATATTTTCTACTAGCTGTTCCCCGCGATTTCACCCACTTTCCCGGGATAAAAAGTATCCTATATAACCTTCGGGGATAATGTAGCTTCGTAATAAGTGAAAGTATTTTTCAAATCGGCCCAGTTACTCCAAATACCAAAATTATAAGATGATTAAGAGGGATCTCTTAATCGGAATCGGAGATAGACAATCGCCATGCTGCTCAGCTTTATTATTAGTATAATTTGGTTGTTGTTGTTGATATGTATAGGTATAACATGCAAGTCATAGAAAAAATCTCAGATTTATAATATTTTTATGTTTCAACTAATTCAACAATCGCGATAATATTTTTTGTCGGCGGATTATTGTTCATCCCACCAATGGCACGCGTCCCATTGATGGCACGCGACACAATATTTTGTGTCTTTTTCGAGCGGACCATTATTTTTTTCAAAAATCCATCATATTTTTCCGAGACACAAAAAAGCACTTGTTGACTAGTCTGCCAAAAGGTTGCTGACCGCTGGACATATACGGAAATTGAGTTACATGTCATTCGTGAACGGATAGGTAGTAACTAGAATCCTACATCACAATCTGAGTATTATCTTGCCTCTCAAGGCCAATTCCTCAAAGTCATCATAATGAGGGTTTTTAAATTTTTTCTGACACCAGAGAACTTGTGAGAAATTAAGGGACATCTTCAAAAATGATTGTCCTTTATATACAGGTCTGTTTCATCTCACAGACAAAACTTTGAGAAACCCCCGAACCCGTATCTAATATTGTTTATTGAAAAAGCTACATTATAGATTTCAGACATCTAGGCCTAACGGTTCTTCAGATATAAAGGTTCTTAAAATCGCACTACGGGCCCGTTTCCACAGGTGCGGAAACGAAATTCGAAATGGGGTATACTATACGAGACAAAATCGATGACATGGCGATGATGATTAATCAAAACACCTTCTCTTAGGTATGTTTAGATTAGCAAGGATAGTACGATTAACCTATTCGAAAAACTTAATTAAAACACTCTGGTATAAAATATTTTTGATTTTTATTTTCATTAAAATAATAAAATTGATAATATTTCCAAAAATAATAGACTAGTCTAGTCACAAAATTAATTTAAGTAAATACTAGATTCTCACAAACCATTGTTAAATACACGAAACTAATTCAATCGGAGGATATAATATATGTATTCATTCAGTCTTAGTTAACTTTATACCTACTTATAGGTATGTACCAGTTAAATCATAGGAAATGTATTAAACTGTATTTAATTTTAGCAACGAGTGGAAGGTATGCTTTATTGCCTAAACGACTTAAATTCAACCAATTTGCGTGTGATCACAATTGACTTGGTCCTATTAAGTCTTATTTCTTAAATACTACTTGTAGTATTGGTTGTTAAATTATTTCAGCACCTCTACAATGAAGTCGCCCTCCACGTCTGTCTGTCCGTTTCAGAGTTCAGAGATGTGACTTATTTGAAATAAAAAATACATACATTAAAATACAAAATGCTTTTTATCGTAAAACTAATCGTACCGTGTGCGTACGTACCTTTTTCCTTTGTCTTTGGCTGGACGTGCAATAGGATTTTTTAGTTTCTATTCGAAATGTCGAAGTAATTAAATAAATCCTATTTAGTACGCGATTAAGTCCTGTTTTGTTATAATTTGTTTTTTTTTTTTTGTAGTTTCTACTGAAACTGAAGGTTTATAAGTTATTTATATCCCAATTAAAATTTCGTATATGTAAAAAAAGATAATATTTCGGAGCCAAGTCGCCAAATAAATAGCTTCCATGGCGTCTTTGAAATCTAAATTGCACCCGTGCGAAGCCGGGGCGGCGGCGGGTCCCTAGTCAAATATAAAACATGTTTGCATAAAAATGAAAAAGAAAAACATGCAGATTCTTGACTTCCAATGAGTATTATTATTAGCTGCTAGTATATATACGACGGCATTTAAAACTACTTCATCTAAATCTTCTACATATTTTTTAAACATTATGTTTTATTATTCAAAAAAAAATAAGTAAACAAACCACATTAAATGAACTAAATAAATGTATATTTATTTACATGTAAATCCTATACCTTATTATTTTTTCTTGCGTATTTATTTTTAAGGTGTACAATAAAGTATATTTTCTTAATCTGACTCACACAACACAAATTAAGATATAAATCTTAATACAAGTTTGATGACACTGACATAAAGTGTTGTAAATAAAATACAATTGTACAATAGGTACAAAATTAAAATAGTTATATGTACCTACTGTGATTATTGATTGGGTACCTATTATTAGATTTACAGCAAAATCTGCAAATATAAAATAGTAATCGTTTTTTTTTACATGGATCACATATACGAACAAATATCAAAGTCAAGCATAGGGTGCCAAAGATCATTAATTTTCATATTTGGTTTAATTTTAGGGTCTGCTCCAATAAACGGTACCTACACAAATAGTCCGTTCTTCGTTTTATAAATGTATAATAGTAACAAATAGTATTGCAGGAGAACTATTATTATAGGTATAAGTACCTATGTATTTACAAAAAAAAGTAGTATATCAGTTATCTGGTTTCCATAGTACAAGCTTTGCTTAGTTTGGGATCAGATAACCGTGTGCGAAGAATGTCCCAGGATATTATTATTATTAAGTTACATAACGTGACATTTAAGCAATTATATTAGATTTTCAAGGATTTCAGATTCTGTTGCAAATCGCACTACACAAATGTTTATCGCGTCACATCACAACGCTATAATGTTTTAAAAGGATAGAATATATTTAAAGCTGTCAAATTAGTATATGCCCTTGTCATTTCCGGGAATAGTCATGTCTTGTACTTGTTACATAACTTATTCACCTGTATCGTAAACAATAAAGATGACGATTATATTTACGCTGCATCTATGTTATTTATTAGAAAAAGATATAAAATTAATTTAATTCGTAAATAATACAAAATATTATAAGAAATTCGAGAAGAAGATACATTAACTGATACCTATGACTATTTTGATGTGAATCACATGCACATTTGTAGTTATGATTGTGGCTTTATAGAAGCCTATTCGGTAAACACCATCTAAATATTTAAATAGTATAATTAATAAACAGATGATGAACTTTTGTTGATTCCAGAACTCCAAATTTTAATGGATTTTATTTCCCAGTAATAATTATCGAAGACACGTCATAGCCTTCCAAGAAACATTAAATTTGAATGCCCACTAAATAAATTTAAAGCATTTCTGTTTGTCGTGCGGTATCCGCGTCTTGAACAACACTGAATCGGCTCTGTATTGAGTGGAAAGTAGAGGCGTGTAACCCATTACCTGTAATAATATATCTTGTTAATCATATGCCAAAATGAATAAGTCTTGTTCATTCAATCCATACTATAGATAGGGTAAAGACAGGTTGAGGTGGGAACAAAAACGTTACATTATTTTTTCGGACAGTTTTGTTAAATTAGTGTTTTTGTTTTTCATTTCACTGGCTCGTATCCCGGTTCAGGCATTTTTAAATAAAAAAGTACCAATGCCAATGCATTTTTACTATTAATTTATTTTTTATGTCTACTTACAGTAAAATTTCCTATTACGCCTCCGTGGGGGATAGCTATGGTACACACTGTATAAAAGAGACAATCTGTTATAAATATACACTCACTTGAGAAAAGAATTGTATGCATTTATGTCTCTCGTGAAAATGTGTTTCGTCTGCAGAAAGTGTGACGGGACAGCCGGGGCAGCGGAACGTCCACCGTGACGTCACCTGGATAATACAAAACCATTTATTGTACTCAATAATTACTATGCAATCTAACTAAAACACATCAAGTACTTTAGTTACCATATACAGATGCATTTTGCTATAAATAGTACTATATATTTTTTGTTTTAAATAGGATTATCAACAGATGATACACAAAATATACCAGGTCTACAAGAAAAAAGAGATACATGATTGGTGCTCATCCAATATTGATACCAACAATTCGTATACATTTAATTCAAACAAAATTTAATGCAACTATATATAAATTTATTCAGCGCCACACTCTTCCAAATATCTTGGGTCTATCTACTACT
The DNA here is from genome assembly GCA_963555595.1 of Tethea ocularis. Classification (NCBI taxonomy): domain Eukaryota; kingdom Metazoa; phylum Arthropoda; class Insecta; order Lepidoptera; family Drepanidae; genus Tethea; species Tethea ocularis. The sequence continues at coordinate 6,585,125 of OY741960.1, read as the reverse complement.
ATGAAAATATAAGAAGTTTAATGATTTATTGATAATGTTAAATTCCCACTTGTATGAATGAAATACTCTTTACTCCCTATTATTCTCGCACTCCACGACGCAATATAAATACAATAGAGTTCTCTCCTTCCACTGAATATGTCTAAGTCCTGGAAGTATTTAAGGTTACCTTGACAGGCGGTTTCCTGGTGATGTGTGCGACGAGGAAGTTCATGGCGATGTCTTCGCAGTTCATGTACTCGTCGACGTAGTCTCTGATGGCGGCGGGCAGCGATCGCCAGTACGCCCACAGGTAGTACCGGTGGACGAACGCAGCGCCCGTCAGTACCATGCTTAGTTCACAACTGTACCAATCATGGAAAATATTAATCATTATCATTTACCAACAACTGCTTTAAAATATATACCAACGTACCATATGTACCTAGTCGGATCATAATCAATCCAAACTTTTCTGGCCAGTATTAGATATTTTAATAAAATAAGGATGTGATAGTACTGACTCACTTATACCCAGCTACACTAACTATAGCAGGTCGCAAGCGCTCTTCTGTATGTTCGTTTCTCGGTAGATTTCCTTATCACAATATTAAAATACTGTAAAGAAAAGAATGTAACAAAGCTAACTAGTGCTTTTACCTGTAATTAGAGTTGTAAAGAAAGCCATTGTTGAAGTTGAGATCCCAAGCGTGGTATCGACCCGGGAACCCGACGATACGATCGCGGTGTTCCCGCCACACTCTGTACACATAACAATATATTATTAGTTAGAATATACTTTAATTTAATAAAATTATATAGTTACTAGACCTTTACATATGTTCAGTTTCATTCATATATTTTTGCACAAGACATATGTATAATGGGTATAACTGGTAGGTATACGTGACATCGCAGCGAAAACTGAAATATTTCAATTTTACGACTTTATTCACAGTTATTAGTAATTTAAAAAACAGAAAAGGCAAGTCGTTTTGAAAAAAAAAAAACAAACCAAAATTTTAACGGTGCGGGTTCAAAATGGTCTACAGGAATCCATAGTTTTCGTTAAAATGTTACTCACACCCAGTATAGTGATATCTTCACATTCCGGGACGTCATTAAACATGAATAGATGGATGAATAATGTAAAAAAAAACACATGTAAAAAAAAAAGTGACCTGAAAGCGAAGACAATTTCATCGTGTCTGAGATGCGCGTCGTCGTCGACGCATAGCACGGCCTCAGTTTCGATGAGGTGGTACGGCAGGAACCTGTTGTTGAGGGAGTTGCGAGCCGCGCGCACTACCGCCACCGGCGCGCCGCTCTCCGGCCACGACGCCACCGCGCCCGGCGCCGACGGACCGTTCCACACCACCACCACCTACACCACACACCACACTACACTACACAATATATACCTACTATACACTACAATACAATACAGTACAGTACAGTACAATTAGAGGATTCGATCCCGGTCGATTTTTCTAATCCCGGGATTTCGGGATTATCTACAGTTAATCTCGGGAACCCGGGATAGTCCCGGGATTGTATTGGTAATGGAAAGTGGTAGCAAAAAGACAGTAAAACATATCAAAATAAATTTGTTATTTATTTTATATTTTAGTTTTGTGAGGTCTGGCCTGATATTTAAGTATTAAATCTTCAAAAAGGCTGTTAAACAAAATTATACTTTCTTCTTATAAAATAAACAAAGTCTATAAATAATAAATATTTTATGATACTAACAATAAACTAAAGAATGGCAGGGATTTTTACACACTTTTACACATAGTCCGGTACTGAAGGCCAATTCTCGCGAGGGTAGAGATCATCTCTAATCAGAGATGTCATCATTCAACATCGAAATCTCTAATAGTCCGGACCATTCGTTGCATCTCGAACGAAAGGTATTCGACATTTCCCTAGCGTGACATCCCGAGTGCGTTTCGTTTCACGCACATTTTTATTGACATATTTAAAAAAACATATCAATCCCGAAAATACCGGGATTCATTAAATTTTATCCCGAAAATTTACGGGACTAAAATAAGACTGGGATCCCGGGATCGAATCCTCTAAGTGCAATACAGTACAGTGCAATACATCACTTTTACCACTTTTATCACTAACTAGCTGTACCCCGCGGTTTCACTTGAGTTCCCGGGATAAAAAGTAGCCTGTAACCTTCGGTGATAATATAGCTTCCTATTAGTAAAATAATTTTTGGTAACTCCGGAGATTAGCGCGTTCCAACAAACTATTCAGCTTTATTATTAGTATATAGATATCGAAATCAACTAGTTTTTAATTTAATTTTTTTGTCGTATTTTACAACTCATTGAGGATTTACAAAACTCCTACTAACTTTATTTAGATACGGAAGCCCACGTAGCCGCGCCAGCGCCGCTGCCAAAACCGCCTCCCGTTCGTAAGTGAGAATGACGACGGTGAACTGTTCCCTCGGGCGGTCGCCGCCCAGCGCTTCGCTGAACTCGCGGCCGGAACCGCCGGCGCCCGCGCCCACCGGCCGGAAGCCCGCCGCCGAGCCCACGAAGCGCGCCTCCGACGTCACCGCCGGGTCCCACGGTAGGTGCGGGTATAGCGCGAACGGCTCACCCCACTCGTTCCACAGCTCGTAGCCGTGCACCAGCCCCACCGAGTAGTTCCGCCGGTACGCGGGGCTCGGGTAGGGCGCCTCAAGCGGGCCCAGCGTCTCCTCGGGCTCCGCGTCCACGGGCGGCGGCTCCGGCCGCGGCGGCACGTACGACTCGTTGAAGGCGGGCGCGCCCACCGTCGCCGCCGCCGCCCGCGCCGGGATCTGGAGCCGCGTGCGGATCACCGCCAGCAGCGAGTCCACGCTCGCCTGCACCGAGCTCAGGTACCTCTCCCATAACACCCGACCCTGTCTCCGAAACGATAGCAGATCGGCGTCCGACAGCGCTCGCAACAGAAAATGAAGCTCGGTGACGCGCGATTTGGGAAGTGAAATAGCGGCTCGTCGCCAATCGAGCACCTCGCCGTAGGGCAGGCGTGTCCTGTCGCCGCCGAGCAGCACGGGGATGGCGCCGGAGCGCAGCGCCTCGTACACGCGCGCCTGCAGCAGCGCCGTGGAGGCGTAGCCGCGCGCCGCCGGGGCCAGCACCAGCGCGAACGTGGAGTCGCGCAGCACGCCGCGCCGCGACCGGTCCGTGCCGCACAGCGCCCAGTCGCCGATGCCCACCACGGTGCGCCTCTCCACGGGAGGATCGCATTCGAATTGTAAAAGAAATTGATCCGACTCGGGTGCCGCACTCGCGGCCCTCTCTAGGTGTTCGATTACCGACTTATCTAGGTCCTTATCCGGTCCTATCGGTGGTGGTTGTGATCCCTGAAAACTGAATGTAGCTTATGAATTCATAACAAATAATACTGTACTATTTTTATATGCGACTACAAAAATAAAATTACCTCAAGAGATATTTTCGTCTCGCAGGCGATATGGGCGCGCAGTCGGCCCACACGTCACCGCCCGGCGGTCCAAGGGCCGGTGGAGTGATAATATCGAATCCCGAGCGAAATTGGTCATGGGTAAAAGTCGACTGAGCGATCATCGCCCTGCCGGTGGATGCTCCGCGGAAGGCATCACCCGAGCCGACTGAAAGTTCTCGTCGAGCCAAATTCAACAAAACATGATTACGTCCGTCACCACCCCAGTATGGTAAACTTTTGATAGCTGTCTCGTTGATTAACAATCTATAAGTATCTGTCGTAACCCTGGAAATACAATGTGTAATTTCAGTCATTGCCTATTACATAGACAACTTCAGTCAATAGGTAACTCGGATAGGTTTAATTAAGTTAACTTACGGAGCATTCTTATCAAAAGGGAAAGCTTCCCCTACGATGACTATATAAATGCAAGCCTCATTTGGATCCCGCGTGACGTGTGTATTGTAGCCCAACGTCTGTCGCAAAGTAGTTTTGAGGAAGCCATCGACGTCGGCGCCGGCAAGTAAAGCGTGCGCGTCCGGGTCATAAAGATAGACAGGGAAGCCAGACGTTAAAGAGCATCGAGAGTGATCGAAGCAAGAGAACATGCGGCATTGTGCTTCGTAGGCGTGGTTGAGAGGAGGTAGAGTTGGAGGTGGCCGCGAGGGTATTATTTGTAGCGGAGGAGCGAGTTCTGGTGAATCTCGTCGTATAGCTTCGAGTTGTGCGAGGCGCGCCTGGTCGGCGGAGGAGCGTAGTCGCTGTAACTCGGCGGCGGCGCGAGCATGCTCCGCTTTAGCGCTGTCGGCTTTAGCGCTAGCCGCTGCAGCTTCACGTTGCAGACGCCCCCGCTTGGCTTCTAGCTCACGCAACTCTGTAGATACTGATGCCTAAAATTTAAAGATATAGTTAAAAAAAAAAATTTTTTTAAAGGTTGCAACAGATTTTCAACTTGAGGGTGGTATGTCACCTAAATCCTGAAGTAAAGGGAATAACAAAAATGCTGAATGGTGTTTCGGAGCCGATTTAGATAAAAACTAAAAATGTTAACTTGGATTTTCAAAAAATATGTTTGCCTCGCCTTCTCGCATTTCTCGCTATTTCCTATACTTTAGGACTTGGCCTACCATGTCCGCCAATAACATAACAAATTTAAATTAAATTGTTAAAAATTAAGAACTGCTTTTTTTATTTTCTAGTTCATTACCATACCAACACTTGCATGCGCTGTTCACCAACTATCATTATCTGGTATTCACGAGTGATACCCTAGTACTCAGTGGCCTGGTACAAACCCTTAGTATAACACCTATTAAATAACATTTTCATACATTTTTCTATAAATTAATGAAAGATGCAAATATGCACAATCGCTACATTTTAGGTAAAATATGCAATAACCTGAAGAAATTGTCTTATTATCCAGATGTATAACTAATAAAGTCTGGCATTATTATAACAATAATAATAGATTGCCTTTGCTATACAAAGTTTACACTAGTTGTCATAGTGCTCATATTTTAAGTTATTACCTTAATTCTGAGCATTTCTTCTATTCTAATTTTCAGATCAGCTACATTCATGGTGGAAAAGTCTCCAAGTACCTCCAAAGTGTGGCGAATAGAGTTGCCTCCATAGGTTCCAGATGATGATTCATACTTAAACAAAAATTATAATATAAGCCCAATACAAATCTTATTTAAAGTCCAGTCATATAATATCCTAATATGCTTCAACACTTATCAACTCAAATATAATAATTATCCTATATAATAGTTACTATATATCCTATAATAAGTAATTAATAATAACAATCTAAATCAGGGTATCCCAATATTTATATTGTAACTCCCTTTATATGTATTTTTACTTTCCCTATATCTATGTTCACATAAGTGACTCACCTTTGATAAATAATAATGTGTAAACAACGGCACCACAAATAATATAACTGAGACAAGAATAATTACACGAGACAATTTCATGTGTCCTATCCACTGACAAAACTTTTCGTAAAAATACATTTTAATAAACAGTTATTCTCATCACCATCCAATAACTCCCGACATATTCTAAGATATTCTTTGCTTCATTTAAATTATCAAAATTGAATATTTCCGCCTTTCAATTTACATGCAATTTTTTATATCATGTTTCATGGTGTACTTTTAATATCCTCTTCATTTAAACTATAAAAATGAATTTTAAATGATTGAAGATTCTCCTATTTTCAGGGATGTTTCAGGGTGGTTAAGTTGAGTAGGTATATTTCATTTCACTTAGTTTAGACCCATTGAGAGTTATGAGTTATAAAAAATGGGTAGCCGCTAGCCATTCTATCAAAACTACAATAATATATATATTTCGGATTTATTAGGGAATTGACGAAATTGTGTTTACTTATTTATACTATGTATCCTTCACTTAGAAAAAACGTATTATTTATCCAATTGAAATTCTCTTTGACATTAGATCTGTCATCTGTGACATTAGATTCCGTCACTCACTCAGTCACAGCCTAGCGAACGAAAGTGCCTGTAGGAAATGGTACAAATCTATGAAACCAACACGAAATAAAAATAAACCAACCAACCAACCTCAATAAAATTATAATCCCTTCCAGTTGAATTTAACGTTATCCTTTGTTGTCTAATAGACAACTGAGTGCTTCCAAAATGATACGGATTATATTTTATCGAATTGTCTCATAGAGTGCCATACCCGTTCATGTTTTGTCAAAATCAGTCTGTGAGTCTGTGATGGATAATTTTCAGTTTGATTATTGGTGAATTTTAAACTATAGGACTTTTTGGCGGGAACTTGCGAAGTGACGTTGCGTTTTCATTTTATTTTTATAAAATAGTGTATTTTTTGAGTTTTATTGAATATTATCGGTGGTATTTTGTCCAATAAAGATCAATACAAGTGCACCAGTGAAGTGAAATGAAATGATTACGTGTATAGTGGCTTTTCAAGTTGTCTCAAGAAGTCCATGAAAAGTTTTAGTAGAACGGCTACCATTGTACTAAAACCTAACTAAACTGACTGACTATGACTCGAAGAAGATTTAACATGACTTGAAACTTGACGATTGACGAGAATTTAATACATGAAGAATATAAAAATACCTACATTGCTCAACTTGACACTGGCAAAATACACGAAGTGTGATGCCAAAAAAAAAAATTAAAAAAAAAAAAAAAAAAAAAAACTATAACATGTTGATAACTTACGACCTATAACTGAGCTACAATTATTAGCAAAAAACGCTTCAAAAAACGTGATAAAATTTGAATTTCGCGCTCCAAAGTTATAGACAGGAGAACTATTCGATTGTTCAATTGTACGAATTATTCGGATTACAATCGACATCTCTGTTGATTGTTAGTAGTTAGTACCAACTAAAGGTATGGTTTCCTCCGAAAGCGGTGCCGTCTTTAAGGGTAAACCTTCGGTTGGATCTCGAAATTCAAATTTTATCACGTTTCTTGCTAATTGCAGCTCAGTTATAGGTCGTAAGTTATCAACATGTTATTTGCGAGAAGAATGGTAGTATATTTACTGATTAATAACAAAAGAAATCATCAACATATTCCTCTAAGGTATTATATTTGTAACATTTTCATGAAATAGTCGTATATGTTGCCTTTTTTCTAGGAATTACCACTTCCTTCTACCACGTGTATAATGATCAGTTTACTGAGGAATTATTTTGACATGTTGCCCACGAATACTTATACCATCGCAACACACCTCACGTCGTCGAGGAGGAGGACATCCTTAACACTAAAATGGTCTCGAACTGTGCAAAGGAAGTTTCAAAGGAGTTTTCAATCGGCGAAGAGTAGGTTTGTGCTCGACGAATGGGATCGCCACGCGCCGCCACCAGCAGCGTACATAATTATGTTCGCAGCGTTCACGGATTTCGATAATGTGTTGCTCTGAAATCCTTAAATTGCGAAACAAATTTTAATGCGAACGATTCATGAAATGTCAACATTGGTGCCGATTCTGTTGTTTACGAACTAAATAAATTTAATCTCACTATATCTCTTTCTAATAGTAAATTTAAGGGATGCAAGATATTTTAATCCTGTCAGTTTAATCCGATCACACATTTCAACGTGAATTTAAGCGCGAACTTTATTGGTCACGACTATTTACCCGTACATTACGACGGTATGGATTAAACTGACAGGATTAAAAATGTTCTCTCTTTTTTCAATAAGGTTAACTTGAAAGAGAGGTGACTTGTCTAATATTAGTTAAGTTCGTAAAGAACAGAATCGACACCATTGTCATACATTCGTGGCATGATGCGGTGCCGATTCTGTTGTTTACGAACTAAATAAATTTAATCTCACTATATCTCTTTCTAATAGTAAATATAAGAAAGGGATGCAAGATATTTAGTCCCGTCAGTTTAATCCGATCACATATTTCAACGTGAATTTAAGCGCGATCATTATTGGTCACGACTATTTACCCGTACATTACGACGGCATGGATTAAACTGACAGCATTAAATATGTTCTGTCTTTTTTTCAATAAGGTTAACATGAAAGAGAGGTGACTTGTCTAATATTAGTTAAGTTCGTAAACAACAGAATCGACACCAATGAAAACTAAACGTTGCACTAACTATATCATCCAAATAAACGACATGAACAGGTAATACTTACATTGAGTTATATTACTACGAATAGAGCAGCTATCCCAAGCAAAGGACATGCTTCCTTCTGTTATGAGATAATTAGTCGCCTAACCAGACAGTTTAATTAAACACATAGCGCTGGAACGCCTTTTAAAGTACGTAGTAATATAGCTCAATCTGAGCTCAATTAAAACTTAGAGAGTTTTGTCAAATCATTTAACGAATTTAATAATTCGGATTTATAATAAAAAAGCATGCCAAACTAGGTATAATAAATTTTATATTAAGAAAAGTTTATGTACTATTAACACATATTTTAAAATAGGTACAAGCAGTGATATAATCGACAATAATAACAGTAGGTACCTATTATTAACAGTACTATTTTATTCTTATTTTATTTACAAACGAAATAGAAAAGTAGATTAAAAATTATACTTATGTAAGTAGGTAGGTACTCAACAACCTACTTATTTACCAAAAAAAAACATTTACTTAAAATAAAACTACATAAATCAACATTATCAAGAGACTAATATTCCTTACGTTAAGTAGTCAGTAGTAGTAGGTCAGTTTTTTTTATATTAGAACTTATGAGAAATTAAACGTTTTTGTAACTTTGGATTTTTAAGCAATATTTGTCTATATAATGGCTCCTTTACACATCGACAGATGCAGATCGCATCTGCGGATACATCTGCCTACGTGTAGTAAAACGACGTGTAGGAAAGTAGCTGAGAGGCATCCATAATAGAAAGCGCTTAAGGGGGAACGTTCGGTTGGAGCGCGAAATTCAAATTTTATCACGTTTTTTGCTAATTGCAGCTCAGTTATAGGTCGTAAGTTATCAATATGTTATTTGCGAGAAGAATGGTAGTATATTTACTGATTAATAACAAAAGAAATCATCAACATATTCCTCCAAGGTATATTAGTAACATTTTCATGAAATAGTCGTATATGTCAGTAATATACCTTGGAGGAATATGTTGATGATTTCTTTTGTTATTAATCAGTAAATATACTACCATTCTTCTCGCAAATAACATGTTGATAACTTACGACCTATAACTGAGCTGCAATTTGCAAAAAACGTGATAAAATTTGAATTTCGCGCTCCAACCGAATGTTCCCCCTTTACTACCTGTCAGACAAGACAGATTTTTGCATGTTACAGCTTCTAGTTCGACTTATTTAGTCCGAACACTACTATCTTCACGTTCGCAGACTACTTCGTAATCCAGAACTACGATGGAACAATCGTGGGCGAAGACTGTAATGGTACATTTGCTCTGGGAAGTAGCGTCAGTAGCGCGCAGTTTATTGATGAATCTCAGTTTGGATCTTTAGTAGACATTTCAAGATCATGCATGACCAAACCACTGAACCGATCGCAATAAAATTTGAACACAGGATGGACACTATAGAGGACATACCTGACGAACAATTTGGCTTCCGAGCCAAACATTCTTGTGTTCAACAAGTACATCGTATTGTTGAACACATCTCTTCCCAGTACCAAGAGCGTAACATGACAGGCGTCTTATTCTTCGATGTCGCGAAGGCGTTTGACAAAGTGTGGCACAATGGCTTAATCTTTAAGCTATTCACCTTAGGTGTTCCACATAGACTCGTGCTGATCTTACGAGATTATTTGTCAAATCGCCACTTTCGATATCGCATTCTAGGCGCACTCTCCTCCCCTCACCCCATCGGTGCCGGTGTCCCTCAGGGCTCGGTACTGTCTCCTTTGCTATTCTCACTCTACACGAGTGATATGCCAAAGACCGACAAAGTGCAGCTAGCTCTTTTTGCGGACGACACTGCGGTCTACTGCTCTAGTAAGTCCCCCTCGGTCATTGTTAAGAACCTCCAAACCGCGGCTAACGCCCTAGGCGCCTGGTTTCGGAAATGGAGGATCGAAATCAACCCTGTCAAAAGCCAGGCGGTCCTATTCTACAGACCCTACCATCGAGGTACCCCCTCCCCTCGAAAGGCAGTTACTCTATTCGGTGAACCAATCCCCTGGGAAAGGCAAGCCAAATATCTCGGAGTTATTCTCGATGATCGTTTGACCTTTGATGCCCACATTAAAGCGGTCCGCGCGCGCGCCGCCTTTGTGTTAGGGCGCCTCCACTTTTTATTGAATCATAAGTCTAAACTTGCCCTCAAAAGCAAGGTTAGACTATATACCACGTGTATCCGCCCCATTATGACCTATGCTAGTACTGTGTTCGCACATGCAGCTCCTGCACGGATCCATAGCCTTCAGGTGATTCAAAACCGTTTCATGCGCAAAGCCACGGGCGCCCCGTGGTACATGCGTAATGAAAATCTCCACATTGATTTAGGTCTCCCCACGTTAAAACAATTTATAAAACGCGCCTCACGCAGATTTTTCAATACCGCCGTTAATCACCGCAACCCTCTTATAGTGAAAGCCGCAACGTACACGCCCTCTCGTATACTCCGTATCCTTAGACCAAGGCAAGCCCTCAGCGAGCCGGATGACCCCATAACATTAGCTCAGATCGAAGCTGACGAAGCCCGTAAAAGTACACAACACACTACACAAAACCGATTACGCTACCGTCCTCGACGGCGAGGACCGCCGCGACGTCCCACTCAGTCTCGTCCCGTTCCAGCGGCCCGAGCTGCCAATAGTAATCCGACCGCCCCCAATTAGTCGTAACTCGTACAAAGTCCTCCCCTTCCCCCGGTAACGCCCTGAGCCGAGGTTCGTACCCCACTCGGGGGTGCCCTCAGGCGTGGTTACCTAAATGTTACCCGGCTGAGAGCTCTCTGCGCTCGCCGATTGTCCGGTAAGGTTGGAGCAGCCATCAGAGGCTACCAACTTTAGTCCTTTCAAAAAAAAAAAAAAAAAAAAAAAAAAAAAAAAAAAAAAAAAAAAAAAAAAAAAAAATAGAGGACATACGCTACTTTAACCTTGAAACACGGGTGAAACCGCGGGGCGGAAGCTAGTTCACTATAACTCTTTGAGTAATTAAGCAGATTTTCACATTTTATTAGCAACATTATATTTTATTAATTTTATAACCTTCGAAATGTCTACAATTTGGAAATTGGAACCTATTTAAAATAATAAATTAAAAACCTAAAATTCCCTAGCGAATGTTGATGTATGTAGTGTATTTTAATAGATACATACATAAAATATATTTTTACATCACGTAACAAACAAAATATCTGAAATAATGTTTATATACAATATACAGTAATATCCACGTCAACAACAATATCGATGGGCCGTGGCGCAGTAGGTACAAAAATACGGGATCAATTTAAATTATGCTTAACTTCAGACTATGTTCAGACGGCCAAGTAAAAAAATTCAATCTACTTGACGTAGATGCTGCATTTTATAGGACACGAATAAAATTGTACAGACAAGTTTGCTTGCGTAAATATAGGAAACATTAAAGCCACCCCAAGAATGTTTCAAGAAAATACGCACAGCCGTTTGGAAATTATAACCAAATTTCTAGTGTGTTTCCTCATCTTTAAATTTTAGTTATTGCACATTAGATAGTGATACCTTTATTTAAAACTGTATGACTTTCTTCTTTTTTAGTAATAATGTTCCATGTGGTTAAGGTTTCATTGTCCTGTCAGGTACTTGCATCAGTTTTTACTGATAATTTCTACTCTAAAATTACTGCTGCAAACTTCATGAAAACTAGTCAAATGAAATTTTAAACTACAGTTTTTACACTCTTTACCATCGTTTCCATTTTCATCGCAATGATCAAAATGTATATTTGCTTCGTTGGCGGAGGAAAAATGTAATTGACAGTTTGGACACTTATATATAATTCGTGTAGTCTCTTTAAAGATATTGATAATATTAAATTCATATGAAATATTCTTATCACCATGATGCATTATCAAGTGATCAAATAAATCAGTAGGAGTAAACAGCATATCACATTTAGAACAATTTTGTTTCGATGCGCGAATTCTAGGATTACAATTATTAAGATGTGTCCTTGCACATAGTTCATTAACAAAATGTAAACCACATTGGCATTTATAAATGTTGGCTATATTTTCTGTTTTAGTCCTGTCGGGACTAGTAAAATTAATGTCAACATTTTTTTTGTGGCATTTCTTTTCAAGTAATTTTGTTTTGTCAATAGATGAGTCTTCCATCAGACCTTTAGTCTCAAATTCATTCAGTATACTATTAGACGTTAGCAATGACGTTGTATTCCCATCAAATGTTATGATATTCATATTGTTTCTGATAAAATCTAGATCATTTCCATGTAATTTCAAGTGATATTTCAGATTTTCTTTCAAAAAAATTAGGCCACAGCTCGGGCATTTAGAATTTGAAGTACTATTACAACACTTATGCTTTAATTTTTGGTCTTCATTTTTCAAACATATCGCACAATTTAAACACTTGTAAAATGTGTAATCGCAAATTGTACCGGTAAAAGAAGACTGGAGTTCTAAAATCGTATTATTTTTCGGTTCTGTTTCATTGCCAAGTAAAATAACTTTAATACGTTCCTTATTAAATTTAATCAGATCTTTATGTTTGGTCATATGACATTTGAAGTCCTCTTTATATAGCAACAAGCCACACTGTAAACATTTTCTTATAGATTCCATGACGCATTTGTGCTTCTCAAATGTTGACTTATTTACTAAGACATTACAGTTTCTACATTGATATAAAACGTATATATTTTGGTTAGTAAAAATCAAGTTATTGAAAGCTATATCACCATCTCTATTAAATATAACTATTCTGTAAGACTTTAATCGAATGTTAGGATCTTTATGAATTTTTTCATGTTCTATTCTAGTTGCTGTTGAAATAAAAGGTAAGCCACAATGCGAGCATGGATGTTTTCTCTGCTTAAAACAAGAATTTTCGGCATGTTTGTAGACTAATAAGGGATCTATAAAACTGCGGCACCTATCACATTTATAAACTGTTAAGTTCGATGGGCCGTCTTGTATTACTTCCATTTTAAGTCTACCTTCAAATTTATAAATTGATTTATTTAGAATCATTGAAGATTGTTCAATTGGTAAAGATCCCAATACATGCTTCGTCCAAATCTTATTTTCTGAAGTAAAATATATAGGATCAAAAAATAATATTTTAAAAGAGCTTTTGGCAACTGTAATAATATCATGCAACTTTTTATGAGTTTCATACGAACTTCGATCGAATTTCATACTACAAGTTTTGCACTTCAGTAAAGGTGTTAAGCTTTGTTTACGCGCCGAGTGGTCTTGACAGTGTTCTATTACTTTATCGTATGTTTCCATAGCAATAAAACAACCTGTACATGAATAAATAATTGGAAGTATTTCATTGAGATTTGTCATTTCTTCTGATGACCTCAAAGATGTAGTGAATGACGATATTGTTTTAATTTCATCCGATTTGGGAGCATTTACACTATTGGGAGGGTGACTTTTATTTTTGATGGAATAATTATGAAACAACATATGTAACTTAAATGCCGCTTCCGAGAGTTTCGTGTGGCAAATCTGGCATGTTAAATAATCATCTTCACTACACTCGTGATTTATTTTAGCAACCTTAGATATGAAATGTATGCCGCAGATTTCACAATTAGGAAATTCGGGGATGGGAGGGCATATTTGCTTTTTACTTTTAAGATCGTAAAACTTAAAATCTTGTAACTTTAACAGCTTTTGTTCACGATGCAAAAGTTTGTGGGACTGAGTCGCTTTTTGTGTTGTCATAATGCCACAATATTTGCAAATATATTTAACTATGTGTGCACAACGTGACTGGATATGAACTTCTCGATTCGATCCTAGCTTGCTAAGAAAACATTTACATGTGTGACAATATGTTAATTTAAGGTTGTTTATCTCAGACTTCTTTTTAGTTTTGTTGGAACCGTTTGTATCGCCGGACTTACTTTTCTTCCGCACATCAAATTTAGCTTTCTTTGATATTGTTTCACTTGAACTACTTTTATTGCCACATAGTTTTTCCCTTTTCATACACAATTTTGCCGCCTTCGGTATTATGTAGTTAGAACATTTTTCATCGACACGCATAACATTTTCAGATTCTTCTATCATTGATGCAGCATTTACATTTTGTTTTTTATTACATATATCCTTTTCAAAGATAATTGTTGTTTCAATAATAGTGAAATCAGTCGATTTAAATTTGTTATACTTGTGACAATATTTATGAAATCGCATAGAACTTTTATCAACTAAAATATCACATAAATCACAATAAGCCGAATCAGCAGTTTCAAACTCACAAATTGGATAGTGACTGAGATAGCGATCTTCGGTAAAATGTATAGCACATTTAGAACAGCTATACAGCACTCTATTGAGCGCTGATTCACCTAAATCATAGACTTCAAAGTAATCAGAAAAAGTATGCTGCTTTATATGAAGAGCTACATCTCTGTTTTTAAATATTCTTGTGCAAGTGAAACATTTCCAGTTAACTAACATTTCCATATGTTCAACATGAAGCACAGCATCCTTAGCGGATAAAAAATGAATATCACATTTATTGCACTTAAATAGAACAGATTTCATTGCAAATGGATCCCAACCACAAATATTCTGACTATTTGACTGATCATCCTGAGGTTCAATATTGGACTTTAGTGGTTTTATTACAGGTGTTTGTATCTTATTAATAATCACTTTAGGTTGGTTCTTCATAATTCGCTGTAATTCATTCTGATTTCTATGTCGTCTTAACAAATGTTTATTATATGATATACAATTAGTGCTTTTCACAGAACAGTACCGACACTTAGGATCAAATCTTACCTTCTTGAGTTTCGACATCTGTTTTACTTTGTGCTTTTGAGCCATATGACTCTTAAAGAATCTGCCACTTTTGAAGTATTGCGAACAAATGGGACAACTATACAAATTCTGAAACAAAATTCTTGTTCTTTGATAGTAATTATTTTCTTTCCGGGACTTTCGTTCAACGAAACTCATTTTTCTTTGTGTATGAATTTCTTGAGAGTCAATTATATTTTTATTCATATATTTTTCATCTAATAGTATTTTCAAGCTAGTTTCTGTCATGTTATTTTCTTTTTTCTTGGGCTCAAGTACATTGTAGAGATGCTCAATAAGAGATTTTTGATCCTTGAATAATTTTAGGCAGTGAAAACATGAATGATTTGAACTTAATGAATGTGTTGCCTTATTTTGAAATTGTGAAACTGATTTATTTACAATATTAGTAGCATCAAAATTTGCTTTATCGTTATGGAATGTCATTCTATGTTTTTCCAAATTCTCAAATTTAATGAAATATATTTGGCACTGTTCACATTTATTACTTGGTTTATTTTTATATTTCTTCAAATTGTTGCCAGTATGTAAATTGGAGGAATGTAGCATTGTTTTGTGAACATCATACACATTATTATTTGGAAATAGTATGAGACAATCTGCACAATATCTTTCGCTTTCATGTAAATAAGAGCTAACATCTTGCAGTGTAACTTTTGCTACATATGGTATAAAATGATTCACATAGCTTTCCTGTGTATGTTCAGGAAGTTTACTTGGCTTTGAACCAAGAATTATTTTATTACCATTTAAGTTATTACTTGTTCTCCCATTAGTGTCATCGTTTATAGATGAAAGAACATTTACAGAATGTTTAGTTGTTAAAGCTCTGTGACTTTTCACTATACTTGGATTAAAGATTCTCCCATTCTCGACTGCAAAGGAATTTTTATTTTTACCAATAGTTTGGACATTCATTGAAGTTGTCTTAGTTGCATTTGGATTTGCTCTTGTATTTAAAGATTCATCTGTTTCATTGTTAACTGGCATTTTGATGACATTGTGACTTTCAAAAACAAGTCTTTTAAAACATTTATGTTTCTCGTTTTTAATTTGAAGCTTCTGTTTAATTTGAGTTCTAACAATATTGTTTGATTTAGGTATTTCAATTATTAATTGATTAGATGTAGGGCCAATATGATTCTTTTGTCCTTTTCTTTGTGTTAATTTATCGTTATATCTTGAATCTTTATATAAATAAGGTGAATCTTTTATTTGTTTAGATGGTACAAGTGATTGAATTATCATAGGATTATCTACTACTGATGTATCATTACTACTATCAGACTCAAAAGAAATTAGCATATGGTTATTTTTTGTAACAACAGTTACTGGATCTGCCTTTACATCTGGTGCTGAAAAAAATACTTTGTTCTTTTATGCCGCTTAAAACATTGTACTATTTTTTAAAGTGCCACAGTGTTTCTGCTGTTCATACCCAAAATGTTTAGATAGTTATGTGTGATGTGCTTGGTCAAAATGCAAACATTACTAAAGAATATATATTTAAGTCAATATGATTTGTGTTTTTTTTAAGTAACCTACCCAATAAAATTAATGTAATGAATCAATTTGTTTGTATGGAAAAATAATAATGAATTATTACCATAATCATATTGCAAAAGTTCTTTCTTTAGCACAGCCAGATCAGGAAATATGCTTCGTACTGTTGGGTTATCCATCAAGTCATGTTCTTCTATATCAATGTCATCATCCATATTGAATCTGTAACAAATAAGTTAGTGGATGAATGTTGCAACAACATTCTCTAAAAATTTTGAATTTGAGTGCAACTAAGTGCTACAATATCTAAATTGTGTAAGTAACAATATACGGTAACTTTCTACAGCATACAGACATTCCTTGATTTTTTTCTTAAAAATACAGTAAGAGTTTTAAATATAGGTATTAGTTTCTAACACTCTCTAGCCTGATTTCTAAGAAAAAGGTGTATCAAACATCAAAACCTCTGTATGCCATTGCCAACACACTAAAGATTAAAAAATTGTCAGCCCTAGGTGTAGCGTTGCTAAAGGCTACACTATGGGATAATAATAAATGATAAATATTTAGATAACTGTTATTCATATTGCCAATAAAACAAACTCAATGAGTCAGACTCTAATCTGATGAAAATTCAAAATATATTTAATCAGCACTTATACTCGCTTGTGATTTGATCAGTCCATCAACTGAGATTTATTTTAGTGGCTACCTTCACCACCCTTGCAGACATACAAAACATTTCAATGCACCTCATTTATCACAATCTAATTCCAATCGCTCATCTTGTTTTGAATAGTATCTAATAGAAATTAAGACCATTTATAACTAAGATGATCTCTAATAACACAGTACACATAATAACTATTATAATAATTTCAATGATTTCCTCTCAAATGAGCTTCTAGCTCATCTTTGAAAAGTGACAAAATAAAGCTGGGTTAGATAACATTCAATCAAGACATAATGTGAAGGAAGCATTTATGTGTGGTCTAATTCCTAAAGAAATTAAAATAAGACAAAATTATGAAGACAATATTTTTGATTAAATGAATAGAAAAATTACTGAAACCACTCAAGCTACTACTAGTGTGAAAAACACTGGGGGTGTTCACAATAGAATTCTCGGAATCCCGAGCCAACAGGTTAAATTTAAGACACTTTTCTATATTTCGAGCGACTTTGAATTGAATACCTATTTGAAATTTAATTTACAATATAAATTTTACAATTTTTAATATAATTTTTTTTTCTATGTAAAGAAAATAGAAAAATTAACTCTACCAAAAAAATAAAGCTCAAAATGAGTAAGTACCTAAGATAAAAAATAATTACAAATTATCACAAACAACACAAATGTAATAATTTTAAATCATCTAATTTGATCTGGACACATAATCTGAAAGTGAAGAGGTGTGTATCAATGTGTTCATTGTGTCTTAGCACAATCAGCTCTCCAAATGATTTGTTGATGCAGATGATGATTTATTTTTATTCAGTAGGTTAGTAGCTTAATCAAATTACTACTATAGATAGGCTTGTTTCATCAAAATGATACGTGTCTTGGTTAGTAGGTAGGTACATACCTTCACAAAATCAGATCTTTAGCTGTTACAGAAATTCACTCCACCCGCTCATTCCTCACCTTAACTTCCACATCCGCGATAAGGTACACCTAGAGAAGTAGGTTGATCACGGTTTAGGTATAGCTCACCATCAAAAAAATTTAAGTATACAGGTTTTTTAATTTCTCTGGTCACCATCAAAGATAATATAAAGTTTTAGTCACCAATAAACAAATTTAATCACGAAACTAACAATCATAACTTGAAATTGAAATAATAAAAAACGGGCAAGATGCGGGCAAGTTAGTTTATTATAGGTGGTTAAAGGATCTCTGAGGATCTCCCTCCCGGCAACCTCCCGGAGTGCTTATATTAACTATCAAAGAGATTTCAATACTACATTTCTCTATCTCTCTTCTCTTTGCCCGGGATCTCGACGGTAGAATCCAACCCAAGTATATGTATCCTCTTTGATCCAACCAATAGGTACCCAAAGACACAGAACAATTTTACTCTAGCGAGGGAGGACCCCCCCGTATTCTACTCAATTGTGACCCGGTATACAATAGTAGTCTTTGATTTTGACTCAATTCTTCTCATAAATGTTGCTTTTATGGACAGATAATGAATGAAGGTAGGGTAGGTACAGCGCGGTTACAGCCACAGAGTACTTTTTATAGTTACAGCTTAATAATAGTTTTTTCATTTCTACTGTATTACATCCGTCGATGTTTTTCTAATATTGATCATCCGTTAGAATACAGTGCTTTTTCAGTGGTTATAAGCTCTTTGGCTTTTCCCTTCCTTCCTCCATCCCTTGGGTGTGCCCCCAGGTGTGTGTTTATGTGTTTAACTTGCTACACTACAATTCAATAATCTGTGTACCTATCAGACAGCACCTATCAGTATTATATCCCCATAACTAAACTACAGATTTTTTAAATCCATTCTGGCAACACTGCACCACCATATGCCATTCTTAAGCCATCCCCCTTCACTCTTCCTCACCTCACAGCTGATCAAATGTCAAGAAAATGGAGTTTTGTTACGCATTTTTTAATTCAGATTAGAAAAAGTTTCATTATGAAATCAATAAACACTATTTTTTTAACCTGGCTGGGTTAGAATGGATAGTCCAAGTCCATTTCAGCCATGGGCTACTGAAGATAGTGCAAAAAATGTTAAAACTGAAAGAGAACTAGTGGATGACGCGAAACTTCATCGGGAAAATGTCAATCATCCAAAACATAGGCAAACTGCGTCTTACGATAAAGAAAGTGTCGCTGTTTCAAGCATCGCACCAGGAACTTCGGGTGCCACAGGACCGGGCACCGACCCTGTTCGGGGCAAGGAGTCCAACATGGACACTAGCAAAATAGCTTCTATGCAACAGATAGTCGAAAACACTCTCAGGTAACCTTCGTTTACTGTTTTTAGATCATTCTCACAGGTTTCCGTATGGTGGAGGACCTTTACCCACAATTTTTCGGGACATAACAGTGGATAGGGTTACATATCCTAGTGCTGCTGGCAAGACAGCTGTTTGTGGAACTAATGTAATTATCAGTGATATACCTACTAGATTATTTGCTTGATACCTAGTAGATAAGATACTCCAATGTAGGAACTGGAGTACAAGCACAAACTACCACAATGTAATTAAGTAAAGAAATTCTCTTTTTTTTGCCTTAGCGGGAATTGAATTGAATGATTTTGAAAATTCACCTATATCCTATAGTTTGACTTAGCATCGAAATTTTTCATTCTGAAACTAGACAACTAACTAAGGAACCCAATGCTATACAAAGTCCTACATGCACTTGGCCAATTATTCACTACTTTTAAGTACCTGATATTAATATGTAATAGTATCTAGCTATTATAAAGAATATTGATTGCAGACAGGCTATCTTTGTGGAACAGTAACAAGACTATTATGTGTATCTATGTTAGTGCTATAACAACAAATAATCAAAATAAAATAATGTTACGATGGTAAGTAACCCTTTGTGTGGAAGTCCAATTCTCACTTGGCCAATTTTTTCAATATAAATATGTATTATAGACAAAAACAGAGACTGTTTTCACAATTATCTTTAGAATACAATATTGTATAAAAGAATATAACTCTGTGAATGATTTAAAAGATAATTAAATGAAAAAAAAACATAAACTACATAGCACCCATGTATTTTGATCGACTGAACTTTCACTATAGTGCTGTAACCTCATGGTGCTTACTAAAGAAATCTTTAATTAAGGAAACACATAGATAGGTATATAAGGATTTTTTAGATTTCACAAATAGGTATATAAAAGAAAAGCGTGACTGACTGATCTATCAAGGCATTTTTGAAAATTCAATAAATGGGTAAAATAGGGGATAGTATGATATAATTAGTGATGTAGGTACTTGCTTAATATTATTGATCATAATAATACCTATTAGTCAAGTCATAGTTTATATATTTGTCTCTCATGTTTCACATTGCAATGCCATAGAGGCAACACTCCGTACTTTAAGGAGCTAGGATGGCTTGAGTAAAGCTGGCAGGGGGGAATGCACAAAACATCCCAAGTGGGATGTAAGTGCAGGCCTCATCGCCTCCACACAATAAGAATAAGCTACACTAGATAGCACATTACATATATTTACCTAATTAAGTTGTTTTATTGGACTTAACAGAAACCTTTAACTTAAAATAATGTTGCAGTCAAGAGGGCCGACAGCGTGTTGCTCAGCTACTTGAAGCAGTAGAAGCCCTGAGTGGTGCTGAGAGATTGCTTCTATACCTACGCTTGCCTACTGGAGTGCCACCGCATGATCCTCTCAAGCAGCCCATCAACCCATTGGGTTCTAGGTATAAACTACTTTATATAAGCTGATGCTTGACCTAGATCCTTAAAAAAATATTATATTTATATAATTTTTAAAACAATGAAGTTGTGAAATTTTATAACTACTCATAGTACATCTTACTTATACTTTTCCTTATGTAAATACTACTACTTTTTTTACTTTTTCTTTTTTTCTAGCTGCTCGTCTATAAATAAAATAAATATACATAAATAAATAGGAAATAATTTTACTTTTTATATCTGTTACCGTATAGCTCCTGGTTAGAAGGTTTTTGATTCGGCTATTCTATAGTTATCAATCTTTCAGCCACGTTACAGACTTGGGCCGTAAGATCAAAAAAGGTTTAAACTATCGTTTATGTAATCTAAGATAAAATATAATCCATGGTTTAAACTGTTCTTCTAAGATCAAGTGACAAATATGGACAGATTGGTTAAACTTCGATTAATCCCATAGATACGGCAGTACTTTCTAATAAGTTTTTTTAAGGTGAAATTTGACATTGACATTGGTGTATCAGTTTACTTCACTTCTTGATTATATGGCATTAGATGCGTTTTTTACACAATTTTGCAAGTGTCAGGGTCATACGTCTTGAGGGCAATGACAAATTATGACAGTTTAATCCATTATCCGGAGTTTAAACCCTCAAAAAGGATAGTTTAAATTAATCGATAGTTTAAACTATCATTCATCGATCAACTGCCGTTGATCTTATGAAATAATCAGAGACGGGAGATTAAACTCTCTGTCGTGGTTTAAACTACGATTGATCTTACGGGCCTTAGGTACTTTGACCCATAATTCCATCGCAAAATTTTCTGCATTTTTTTTAGTTTAACGTTAACCTAATCAATCAAAAAACAGTTGATCAATAAAAGCGCACATCGGAATCTGTAGATTTGTCATCGAGATGAGAAAATTAAAGTTATCCCATATTTGAAATGCTCATCATAGAGTGATTTATGTGTGCCTTACCTATAGAATTTGCAACCTAGTAGTCTAATAAATGTTGACAGCTAACTAATTTGGACTAACTATAGTTAGTCAAAACATCTAAAAGTTTTCACATAAGGCGTAGATACACAATATATAAATAAGCATTAAAAATATATATATATATTTTTAGGGCTGAACTTCAGCAGACTGTAACATGGATACAGACACATTTAGAAGTTGACCCTGATGTCTCATTGCCCAAGCAGGATGTTTATGATGAATACATGTGAGTATATCAACTGCTTTCAATGTAAAAAAAACATTATCATCAAAACTGATTTGGCTCTTTAACCAAGAAAAACCAGCAAATCGTAGATAGATTAACTTTCGCATTTATAATATCTATCTATCTATCTAATCTATATATCTAATACCTTTAAACGAGCAATTCTTCTTTAAATAGGATATATAAAGTGGCTCCAACGATTTTCATGAAATTTTGTATGCAGGGGGTTTCGGGAGCAACAAATCGATCTAGCTAGGTTAAATTTTTAGAAAACACTACCAAAAAAAAAACCGATCGGAGCTCGGTCATCCAGGTATAAAGTAGGTACCTACTCTTTTTCCATGCTTTGGTTTCTTCACAATGTTTTCATACACCTTTAAAGTCATTCGTCCCAGCATCGTCATTCGACTAGTTAAGTCACACAATTTATTAATGATTAATTTTGACCGTATTGCCTATAACATTCTATATATTTGTTGGCGCCCCGTAGGCTAATGGTCTCGGCACACATATCAACTCGGAAAGGGATCGTCACCGTGTCGCCTTCCGCCTCGCCGTCAACCAAGCGTCAACCTAACGTAAGCACGTTACCAAAGCTACGGCTAGGCGACACAATGCGCTTACGGCTAGCCGACCGCTGGTTAACGGCTAGGTGGCACTAGTTCAATCTTTGGAATCCGAACGTGAAGTGTAGCGCACGGTTATGTGCCGATTTAGAATACGCGAGACGAAATGGCTATGTAACCTTAAGGGTGCTAACACCCATACGATCGATGTCGCATTCAGGCCAGTTGGCGTGGTTGGTTAAAACACTACCTATTACGCCGCAGGTCGTGGGTTCGATTCCCATCTAGGACAAACATTTGTGTGCATGAACATGTCTGTGTGTTCTGAGTGTAATTATCTATCTGAGTACATATGTACTTATAAAAAAACTTTATAAAAATAAACTTATAAAAATCAGTTATCTGGTTTCCATAGCTCTGTTTAGTTTGGGATCTACTATGAAAAACTATACTAGATAGTTCGATCATCGTAGTCAAATTATTAATGAACCAATAGAATTGCGCAAAAAAATTACGTCTCGTCAGTTTCCTGCAATTCTATGAACACTAATATAATAAAGAGGAAAGATTTGATATTATTTGGCGAAAACTATTATTGATGATACATACAATATTGTACTACATTTTATAGTATCTACTCATCATTAGCCACAAAAAAAATCTCTTCTATCTTGAGGTTATGTATCTAACTGTTATAGTTAAATCACAATAACAGTCTTTTTTGTTAAATTTGTGATTCAAAACACGAGTAATATCGATGAATAATGAATAAATTCAAAAACAACTGAACCGATTTAAAAAATACTTTCATCTATAGAAAGCTATCACTGAATAACATAGGCTATATTTTATTTTCCAAAAAACTCCAAAATGTAATCGAAGGAACATATAAAAATCCATGCTAATATTATAAATGCGAAAATATCTCGGTCTGTTATCTTTTCACGCCTAAACCGCTGAACCGTACACGATGTAATTTGGCATCCATATGGCCTATGATATGGAGAATATGATATGGAGATATGGTACTATTTAACTAAGGAGCGCGAGGAAATGAACCGCAGGAACAGCTAGTTGGTTAATAATTCGACAACGATGATCGAACTATCGTATATATATCGTATCGTATTGGAGGTAGGCCCTCAGATAAACTTCTGTGAAGAATTTCCCACCCAGGATGTTTATTTATGCTCAGATAATTCAATAGCTCAGCTGAGAATGATCAATGATTGAGGCTTGTTATAAAATAAAACCTTGTTTTCCATCAATCAGAAATAATAGATCTGGATTAATCTTTATGATTTGATTTGATCTACGTGAAACAGTTTTATTTTATAATCTTACTCCAATATTGTCTTGACGACAGTGCACACTGCATGAGCAGCAATATGAAGCCATTGTCGACGGCTGACTTCGGGAAGGTGATGAAGCAAGTATACCCCACGGTGCGGCCGCGACGACTCGGTACTCGCGGTAACTCCAGGTAAACTCACTATACACAGTCACTTCACTAGCGACCTGCACCGTCTAAACAATTTGTAATTAATATAAAATAATGTACATTTTTAGGGTTCCATAGCTGAAAAAGAAAAAACAGAGCCCTTATAGGATCACTCGTGTGTCTGTCTGTCTGTCCATCCGTCCGTCCGACCCGCTGTCACAGCCAATTTGCTCCAAAACTACTGGACCGATTGAGTTGAAATTTGGTACACACATGTAAGTCGGTGACCCAAATACGGGCGTGTAGCGTAAATAAATAAATTTTAAACAATGGGTAAAGTTTTGCGAACTATATAGTGTTATATATCAAATGAAAGGGCTCGTGAGAATCTCAAATATTTTTTTTTATAATTTTAATTATTGACAAAAAGTATGTAGGTACTTATATAAACAACCACACATATTACAATGAACTATTTTTAAGAACTGGTCATAGTTAGAATTAACTACTCGCGGATTCCTCGAGTCTCGCTCGCAGTGTCACCTAATTTTCATAGTGTTGCCAGGCTACACTGCGACTCTGGATAAATACTACTTACGCTTACAGAAATATATATACGAATAACTTTTAATAACATTGTTAGTTTTTTGCGAGCCCCTCCTCAGGTTCGTGGTCGTTGGCGGTCTCCGATGCCTAGCGCCGCCACTGCTTGGTGAAGTAAATAAAAAATAATTTTTCGTACAAATTCGATTGAAAATTACATAGATAAAGTTGTTAGTTGTGTAAAACAAGAAATAAATACCTATAAGTTAATGAACCTGTAAAATTATGGAAAAATAAAAAATAGGTAACAGACGAACAGATTACTTAGTTACTTTCGAATTTATAATATTAACATCTATAAGTACTTCAATTGGTTGATGGACATAAACATCCTATGAATTATCTTTATTAGACTACACCCTGAACAAAAAAAAACCTTTACACGCCTAGAAGGCTAACGCAAAATACAATGTAGTATCAATTTATTGGCTGTCTAAAAGAGATTGTTTTTATCTCATCCATCAGCATTGATTATTTCACTATTCTTATTTATAAAGCTCCGTAAACATGCACGGAGGTTATCATGAGGTGGTCATTTTTTAAAGTCACAAATTGTTATCAGTAACATTGTCTCTGCTTTATCAGTGACGCAAATTTATGATAGTGACATTCAAATGCATAATTATAAATTGACTTTTCCGGGTCATTGGAACCAATTTTATAGACGGTTTTATTTATTTTGCTCTATATATTTATCGCATAATAATTTATAACGTACTCGAACGTATCGATTACACAATTTGCTTGAATAAATTATATTTGCTCGAGGCTTAATCTCATAATAACTAATTAAATACCCACAAGAAATTAACTACTATAACATGGCGCGCCACTCCAAATTACTATTTCAATGTGCGTAGTCACACCCTTACGACCCCCTCCCCTCCAAAGGCAGTTACTCTATTCGGTAAATCCAATCCCCTGGGAAAGGCAAGCCAAATATCTTCGAGTAATTCTCGATGATCGTTTGACCTTTGATGCCCACATTAAAGGGGTCCGCGCGCGCGCCGCCTTTGTTTTAGGGCGCCTCCACTTTTTACTAAATCTTTTTTTTTAAATCATATACATTTATACCTACAGTTCGCTGAGGACACTGGTTCATGAAGTTTATATTAGACCATGAATCCTGACATTTCTTTTTGTAACTTTTATATAATTAATAAATCTACTTTTTAGGATTGTGGACAATGCTCATAGCGAAATACCTAGTCATGGAACTAATGTATTCGTTCTATTTCACAGGTACTGCTACGCAGGTCTTCGTAAAAAGATCAAGTTGGAAGTACCACAGTTGCCTGATTTAGGAGAATCGTCGAAGGTAGTATTCAATTCGATTATGTATCTTACAAATCGTATACTCTAGCTTAGCTCCGCAATTAACGTATTTTACAAGCACGATTGATAATCGCAGTGTAGATACCTATATTAATCACAAATCACGTTGTTACATTATCGAGATGGGTGAGACTGCTTTGCGAACAATTTAGCATTTTATATCGATATTGACTACGTTGATTGTTTTAATTAGGGAGTAGTCTTTTTGTATGGTAGTACTATTTCTTATGCCGTGGGTATAGCCAATAATTTATAATAAGTTAGATTTATTCACCGATTTCTAGGAAAACATATTGGTCAGTAAAGCAGGATGACCGTCAGGGACTTGGATGTAAACTAATGTTTACCTCGTCCACTGAAGCCGCCGAAATCGTGGCGTCGCTGGATTCAGGGTATAGTCAGCGTGTTGTAGCTACACGATTGCATTTTAGCCTCTCTGCTGTCAATAGAGTAAAAAACCGATTTGCTTTTGTATCTGGACCTCGATTACCATTAAATGGGTAAATTTAATGGAAGATGTCTTGGGTAGTAGAAGGGTAGGCTTTTCAAGTTGTCTCAAAAACTCCTTGGCTTACCTTCCAAACAGTTAGTGCTAGAAAGATGAAACTTTGTATGGATATGTGTATTTACCAGGTCGACAATGTGCTAAAATAAAATCACAAAAAATATTTATTTGGGGGTACCTCCCCTACATGTAAAGGGGGAAAACTTTTTTTTCTAGCGGCTATCCCATTTTGTGGGGTATCATTAAATAGGTTTTTTAAAAACATTTAGAGGTTGCTCAGGCGATTTTTTTATTTAGGTATCAGTTTGCGAGATAATCAACATTAAAGCGCATTTTTTTGTGCAAGCTAAACGGCTAGCTCGATAACTTTTTAAGCTATTGCATAGCTTCTATCGCGGGCCTTGAGCGTGGAGACCGAATTCAGAAATTCCGTAACGAAAATAACCTAACACCCCCCACTCCGACCGGCACAGCGGTGATACTTTTTAGTTTTGCTATCCATCGATGAATAGCAGAACTTTTAATGACTTTTTGAAATATCACGCTTGTCTCATTAGTTCAGCAACTCGTCTCTAGGTGGCATTGGTTGTATCGGACCACGCCCAAAAAGTGTAACTTGAATTAATATCAAAGAAAAGAAAAAAAAGGAAAAAAAATACTGCATAAATAAAATAAATAAATAATTTTAATTACATAAGGATAATAACCTAACACCCCCCACTCCGACCGGCACAGCGGTGATACTTTTTAGTTTTGCCATCTATCGATGAATAGCAGAACTTTTAATGACTTTTTGAAATATCACGCCTGTCTCTTTAGTTCAGCAACTCGTCTCTAGGTGGCATTGATTGTATCGGACCACGCTCAAAAAGTGTAACTTGAATTAATATCAAAGAAAAAAAAACAAAGGAAAAAAAATACTGCATAAATAAAATAAATAAATAATTATAATTGCATAACTTGATAAAAACAGCTATGCAATAGCTTTACCGCGGCAGTCTCAGAGTGCCACACGTCTTTTTTTGTTAAGAAGTTATAGAGGCCTAACTAGAGGAAAACTTTGTACAATAATAAAAAAATAATAAGTAAATATGTGAAATATTAAAAATAAAATCATAACTATTAACAATCGGACACGATCTTCTAAGTCCACGTGCCATTATGGGTGACTAAGGAACCCTATTCTTTGCGTGGCCTGACACGCAATTGGCCGGTTTTTCTTATTCAGTGTTCATTTAGTTTTGCATAGTGATTACAGAGTACTTTTTATATACGGAAAATAGTATTTGTTAAACACAATGAACGATGATATACTAATCTTGCTTTGCCTATAATATTCATTTAATATACCTATACAGATATATTATCTACGAACATTTTGTATCTACATGTGTATTAAGAATTATTATTTCACCCACGCTACGAGATTTTTGATCTTAGACAACAAAGTCAATATGTCAAAGTTTATAATTTTTTTTTTTTGGGTTTTAATGTTTACCTATTTCAGAGTTTTAAGCCCCAAAATCCCGTGATTTGAGGACGACACGCGCCTTAAAGGGAAAAACATAGCTGTTAAAAAAAACACGATAGCTAAAGAAATTTAATTTAATTTAAAACATTCATATTAATTAAACGATACCTTTAATATACACAATTAGCAAAAAAAAAAATTCATTCAAACCCAAACAGAGGTGTTTCGATTTTTTTGTTTGAGTAGTGTATCCCTTGTTTTTAGGTTTTCATTTATTATTTCACACCACATAGTATGTAGGTAATTAATGCAGTTTTTTTCTCTTAAATGTAATAGGTACTTTATCGTCACATAATGGGGCGGCAAAGCTAACTGGCACGGGGCGCCAAATCTTTAAATACGCCTCTAGCCACATCATCACTGAGAACGGTGTGATTGTGGTCAAACACAGGTCATGGTACTCAAACAAAATGAAAAAAATAATTTATATTCAACGATTCTCGTTAAACACGCTCGCGTCGTCCCTCAACGTTCGGATGCACAAACCAACGCGTTTGGAGCAGCAGAGGTCCACGCCGCCCGCTTCTCCGCGAGATCCCCGCGTTGCTCTTTGCTGTACATTCGTTGCGCTACTGCATTGTAAAATTGCCTATACTAGGTATAGTATAGGTTTGAAATTTTAATGTGAACTCAACAGTTGTCTTGTTAGCTGTACTATATAGTTTGTTATACGAGTAGTTAGGCAATATTGCTTTGTGTCTTGGGTTTTCAGTGGTTTTCATAACGAAATTATGAACCATAATCATAGTTTAAATAAGTAAATTGTATGCAGATTTGTTATAGTTGAACTTTTCTTTGTCAGCTGTAGTTACTCTTATAAAAAAAACGCTTTTGCGTGTGTTACAGGAACCATGTGCATCATCGAGAGAAAATGAACGCATAGTCTGTGATTGGGCCGAAACCAAATTAGGTATGCGGATCTCTACTCCTTTCAGTGAAAAAACAAAACCTGCAACCTGATTAGTGAACACTCTGAATTCAACCGATTTTAAGATTGACGGGTCGACGAGCTATCCTTTCCGTTTGGTAATGCAGGATAGAGATAATAATCATCGAACTATTACTGTACAATTTGATCCGACAAACTGATTTTAATGAAATGTAGGGTGTACTTGACACCCGTGGATATCGGACCCTTATTCATCACTGAAAACAACATGATAATTGTTTGGTAGGAAGCTGATAATTACTTTTTTCCACCACTTGATAGGTGCACTATAAAATGGTCCGGATATATACCTAGTGCATCACTAGATTGGCGCTGGTGAAACCGCCGATATACTTATATTTTGAGAATCATTTGCTAGAGGTGCTGGAATCTGCTGGCGTCATTGCTCGCTCAGTACAATTTGGGTCGAAGGACCATTCTATGCGTTTGCACGTATAGTGATGTATTCCAAAACTACATAGTTTCCGCCCCTCGGTTTAATCTACGATCCCGAGGGATGTTATGTTTTACCGGGATTAAAAGTATCCTATGTGTTATTGAAATGTGTGATTGTATCAGGGGTGCAGTTCACCAGCGTGTCGGAGTTGTCACGTCACCTGGCGTCGCTGGGTGCGTCCGTCGCGGTGCTGCGGGACGCCAGCGCCTCGCCGCCGCACCCGCATCCCCCGCCGCAGCCGCATCATCACCCCCCGCACGGTAACCGAACCACGCTGCTTATACCCTTAACTATCATGTTTATTTGGACGTATGGATCCAATTCTAAATTGTTTGTTGTAGCCCCTTCGGATGACCCGACCAGTCGACAACTGATGAAGCAACTGAAACGAAAATTACAGGTAATCTATATTTTAAACGTTAATCGTTTCTTAACTTAAGCGGATGAAGATTTAGATAGATATATTTTATAGTAGACCTAACGACCTGCATACGTTTAACCGTAGACACAGGGGACACCCGGTAGGCCGAAAAAGAATAAAGGGCAGGAAGCCACGAGCGAGTCGCCACCGTCCACCTCGTACGTGAGCCACCATCCGGTATTGAAGCACGAGAGCGAGATGGTCACCGAGGCCAGCTACGCGTACCAGCCGGCGTACGTGCCCGTGTACGAGCCGCGGCCGCCGTTCCCGCAGCCGCAGTACTCGGTGCCACCCCGCGCGCACCCGCCACACCCATCCCACGCACCTCACCCGCCCCACGTGCCGCCCGCGCCGCATCCCGCTATTTCCGTCCACGAGTATCGACCGGATCCCTACGTTTTCGAACCCCCATACGCGCCCCGCGACCTGACCCTGCCAACGGATACGACTCACAACTTACCCATAAACCTGAGTAGCGACGCGTCGTTAGACCTGTCCACGGAGCGCATAGAGTGGCGCCGGCGGCCGCCGGAACAGCCGCCGGCGCGTCTGCCGCTTCCCGGCAAAAAACTCATTCTGGAGACGTACCAGAGCGAGAACCGCGCCAGCTCGCCACGCTCCTCGCAGACGGATTCGGTGGCGCGGTCGACGCTGCACACGGAGGAGTTCCCGCGCACCGAGTACCTACCTAAAAAGATGCGAGCCGCCGAGATCCTCGGCGGCAAGCTGGCTGCAGCGCGCGCGCAGGCACTCAGCGCGGAGGCCGCTTCCACCTCCCACGCGGCCGCAGCTCTCGAACCCGCACCCGCACCCAGACCCGACCCCGCTTTTTTAGAGGATCCAAAAAACTTAACGAGCCGGTCCATAAGCACCGCCGCGGCGCTGGCCCGGGAAGAACAGGAGGCGGCGAGTCCCACACGAGCGGCGAAGGCTCCGACGTCTAAGGCCGAACGCACCATCAAACGGAAGTCGTACAGCCGAACGAGGGGAGCCTCGCCGGATCGGGCGGGATCGCCCGACCGACCCGCGACTCCCGATTCTTGTTGTGGATTAGACGGAATCAATATAAAAACGGGTATGATTTGTGAAGAGAAACATACAGAAATCTTAAATAGGGAACGAGTGATCAGTATCTGTAACATAGACAAACACGACTTAGACGATTACTTGAATGAAGGTAACAGTCAGGAACACGAGGAGGAGTTGCTGCAGTATTTTCATCATCGTACGACGGAATCGGGAGCCACAGCAGATCCCAACGTACCGAATAGCACCGTTGCTTTTTTAGAAGCAGGCCAGGACCCACAAGACGATCATAGCCAGGGCAAAAATGAAAAAATATCACAATTGAGAGAATTGTTAGCTAAGAATTTAAAAAATCAAAGTGGGTCCAGTTCTCAAAATCTGCAAACAAGTCAGGAGCCTCAACTCTCCCAAGAGAATTCTCACGACCTACCTACAAAAACGTCCATCTCTGAAGGTGCCTTCAAGCCTCTCTTAGGCCCCAATGAATCTGAAATTAACGGAACTGACGTGAATCAAACCGAAATAAATTGTCATAAACATAACAGTTCTATTCCAAACCAGAATGGAACTTCATTACCTTATGTTAACGATATTGCACCTAATCAGTTAGCTTCTAATGTAGGACCACCTCACCTTTACAATGGCCATTGTCACAACGAGCCTCAGAGTCCCACCACGAGAACACAACAATATGAATTTGTGCCGATATCAGATGGATGTCATTCACCTGGCCATTTTCATTCGAAATCTCCTTTGGGGTTTGGTCAAAGAGGACAAAGTCCATCAAAAATAAATAAAACCGCTATGATGGGTGGTTCATTACAAACTTCTCCAATTTCACACAGCACTGCTGCTAGTCCCTTCGTAAGTCCTAGGAACACTCCTGTGCCCCGATCGCGACTCTGTCCTCGGCCTATACCTAAACATAACGGAAGAAAAAGACGTAATCCTCTATCGTTAGGTGTCGTTGATCAATGTTCTAAACAATTTGCCATACCGAACGATCAAAAATTCATTTCTAAAACTGCAATTTGTGGTCCAGGAAAATATTGTCAGCCAATGTCTGCTCCGCCTTCTCCCAACATACTCTCATCACAATATAAGAACCATATGTATCAAGGTAACACTGCCATTACGAACGGTAACAATAACCTATGTTTAAATTTCTTATCGAGTGCACCATTTAGAGAGCATTTAAATGGTGATCCACCACTGTCAGCTGATCCTTTATCAAGTGAAGTCAGTCAGTTTTTCCAAGAGTCGCTCGGCACATATAGACCTGGCCAGGATGCTTTTAGATCGCAGTCTGTACCTCTCAAGCAAGGCATAAATAACATGACACTATTGAGCTACAACAACACGCCGGTAGGCTCGGTACCGCCGACACCAGTGCCAAATGAATTTTGTGACTTTGGGTCTCTCGCTGATACCTGTGACATCTCGAGAGCAGGTCTAAACCGTGAAACACTTGACAAAATATACAATGCAATAGACAGCAGCAATGATGTACTTAATGCAAGCGCAACGCAAAATCTACTGAATACCAACGATACCTTAAGCGATGGTTGTGATACATTACCTGAACAGCAGATTCTTTCAGGTGACCAGCTTATTATCCCGAGCGGTGATGAATTACTCGACAGAAGTAATCATTTTAATCAGTCCTACACCAACGCCACTGCTGCCGATAACGTGGAAGACTTTCTCAAACGAACGAATAGCATCGAATTTGATCTGACAGAGTTGGTTAATGAAAAGAGCAAATATTACACATCACGTTCAGTACCTAGCACGCCATTACCGTATAAGCAGCGCATGGCGCCTAATTTACAAGTAGATTCACGTCGTCCTAGAGAATTGTTTACTACAGAGAACTATTCCAATATGTCTAATGGCATCAGTTCCAAATCTGTACCATCTACACCTCAATTTGCGGAAGACAGAAGTGTATTTAGCTACAGCAATCGCGATTTTCTAATCAACGGCAACTCTGTGTGCGGTTCCACTCAGATCCATGACACATTAGTGGAGAGTAATCAGGGGCTCACCTCCCCGCTCCACGACATTCTGCGAGAGGACATATTGGACCCTTTAACACCCGCCTTGCTGGCCGACCTCGACAAAATGGACGGACCTCCATACGTCGATCTCTAGTCAGCTTTTCTGTTACGTATATCACCACTTGTAAATACGTAGGATAATTAGTTTGATTTCCATTTGTACAGATACTGAAATATTGGATATCTCTACAGAGTACAATGTTTATTTGTATGCCTTCAGTGAAGGCAAATAATAATTTGTGAATAAATAAATTTAAATATTGGATTGCACACTCCCAAAAGTTGAGTCAATATATAATGCACCATAATATTGTGATAAAAATAAAATCTATGACTTCAATTACTAGAGAGTAGGCAGAATCAAATGTTTTCATTATTGAATGTAAGCAGTATAGTTTTTATTTTAAATTAATACAGTAGTGCTGTCAGAACATTTAATTCACAGTTTACGTACTCATATTGATTTCAAAGTCTCTGTCAAGATTTTATGATTTGCTCTTTTCGTTAATACATATTTCGATTTGTAAAAGAGTATTGGGTCACCGACGATTGCATTTAAAATTTATTCTTTAAAAATATGAATCATCTGATTTCTAATCAACTGATATTTTATAATGCGCTTATCTGTTTAAATGTCTAAGGTAGACCCAGAGTTAAGCTCAAAAAATCTGTGCTATGAAACGTTAGGATAGTGTCATCGTGTGAATGTTTTAATGGACCATGGTAATTGTTGATGTTGCCTTAATAGGGCGTTTTCATTTGGTAGAATATGTAAATGTAAGCTTCAAGAATGGTACTTATTGAATCATTGTACCTAAATAAATTATTCAAAATCATGGGTTCACTTACAAGAAGGGTGTAAACTATGTATGATTGATTTCTAAAATTCATATTAAGTGACTGGAACAAATATCACTATAAGTTTTATTTGTATGAAATCATGGTTCAATATTGTTTGCATGACTTCGAAATAATTGTTTTTTCAATATTTATATATAATTCCGTTTAAGGTCTGCCCGCGAAAAGTTGTACCATAATAAACTGGAACATGTAAACCACTTATGACCCTGGAAACAGGTTACATTTTGTAATGGTGAGTTTACATGTTAGTAATTGATTTTTTTCCTGCCATAGCTACTTCATTCTCGCAGGAAAAAAAATATTACGTTCAGTTATGGTACCAGTTATGGTACAACTTTTCGCGGCCAGACCCCAAACACGATAGATTAAATAATTACGATGCAGAACTTTGAAATTCTGAAAGTGTTAACACTGTTCAAAATGAAAACATGTTTGTTTCTATACTAAACCATTGAACAAAGAGTTACTTGTGAAAAGATTTATTTAATTTCGTAGTAAGCGTATTATTAAGATGAAGAAGACGGTACGTGCCTCATGATAATACCTACGCTCATCGTAAATCACAAATTAACATCGAAATTTTGATATGTATTTTATAAAATATTTAGTGAGATACAAACAGTCATAAATTAGCTAACCAATTCCATCAACAACTTCTTAATGCATATAGCTAATGTAGTTATAGAAAATTAACCAGACCAATGCAGCGTGCCAAGCACGCTTAGGAAATTAGAACTGGTTTTCATAAGAAAATTATATAAATAGTAGGTATACCTATAGTATATGAAAAATGAATTTATTGTAAGTTAGCACAAAGATTTAATATATTTTATTATCACATAGGGAGTTTTACTAATATACTAAATTTACATAATCGCATTAAATGCGGAATGAAATATTAACCTGCCAATACGGCCTCAGTGAGCTTATAAGGCATAACCGAAATTACTATTTGATTATTGTTTTATTTGTCAAATAGAACTCACGGTCTCAAGTTTTTATTGAGTGATGCCTAATTGGACTGGAGCACAACAGGTTCACGTTATCATAATGAAAATTTAACATGTAACTCAAAAAAATTCGTGTTGAAATCTAAAAAAGAGAAAAATAAAACGATTGCCTTAAGTTAAATTGATCATTCAAAAAGCGAAAATTATATGAGCGTGCTTATTATCAAAAATAATATATAGTAAATATTGGTGCCGATTCTGTTGTTTACGAACTAAATAAATTTAATCACGAAGTTGAAATTTAATCAAGAAATCAAAGAGTTACGACGGCATGGACTAAACTGACAGCATTAGAAATTTCTAGCTTTTTTCAATAAGGTTAACATGAAAGAGAGGTGACTTGTCTAATATTAGTTAAGTTCGTAAACAACAGAATCGGCATCAATATCTTTATACGTGAGACCCAGAAAGTGATTATTTTATAGACCGGTTTCAACGTTTTCCAGTGCCAGAACTAACCGACTAAGACGGACGGATGCGGTCTAACTTTGTTATGTATTTTTTTTGAAAAATTTTGTACTAAAGAAAAAATGTAGTGACGCATTAAAGCGATATCAATTTATATTTTTTTCCAAAACCTGTGCCTCAATATTAGATATTATGATTAAAATATCTTTTTACAAGCTTAGTAGTTGGTTTTTTAAAACGCTAGTACAAAGTAATACACTGATTCAACAGGGATATACCTAGATGTAGGTATGTAAGTTAAACCGAAGACTGTTTTAAAGTTTGTAGATAATTTCAACACAAGAAATAACTGATGAATCACTTCGTGTCGAGAAATAGAGTAAGCAACGAATGAACCTTAGTGATCAGTGTTATATTCCAATTTGGTACAACTTACCAAAATCGACTAGTACCTAATTACTCTTAAGTTGTAAATTTTGTAACGGCACATTTCTTCTAAGAATAAGGCATAAATGTGACATGTAAATATTAAAAAAATGTTTTTCCATTCCTCATCTTTCGATAGCCTTCATCATAAATATAAAAATCCATCAATTGTCGTTAATATATGTGCATAAATGCGGATAAATGTAAGTTTGAGTCCGATAAAGGAATCGTAAAAATCAATGAAAAATGTGACATTTTATATAAACATAATCTACTTAAAAGCAATGCGGTGTAGAAAAACGTCTTAATCTTTTTTTTTCACTCTGTATGTATAGGCCTGGGTTTGATTACAATTTAACTGTAGGTAATCAGTGATGATATAACTGAAGGTGGTAAGTAACCACATGCACAAAGACTAGAAGGGAACTGGCTCTTAAATGCAGCAATCGGGCGGAACACAGTAAGCGACACATTTTCAACCACCATTTTGGTAGCCACCAAGCTGCTGTTATAACGCGGTGGAAGAAAATGTATACTTTGTATACCAGCTGCTCCACAACATATTTGTGACTTTAGGTAGAGATTAACTGCGACATCATGGCGCGCCCCTCCAAAACTCACCGCTCAACGCACCGCACGCGCTGTCACCGTCATGTCACCGTGAAACGGCACGACCTCAGTATATAGTATATTATCTATGGACACGACTTCGTGTCGTGGTACAGTGCCGTGCATGTTGCGCCTCGCCGGCTCACGGCGGCGGACACTGTCGGCAGTTAACTCGCCATCGCTAAGTTCGTAGGTACGTGTTAGTGCAAAAAAAGATGGCTGATAACATTGTTGTTGATTTGTTAATTTCATTAGCAGAGGTACGTTCCGTTCTCTGGGACAAGATAATAGATGTAATCCTCAATTGTCTTGTCCCAGAGGTGCACGGCAACGTGACACGCCGTGACGTCATTTCACGGTAGCGGCGCCGCGCCGTGACGATGTGTCCAAGCCGTAAGATACTGAAGACGGCCTGCTATTGTAGACTAATACTTCCTACAAACCCTTTCGTAAGGATGTCACTACACACATTGAAACGGTGATTTGAAGGGGCGCGTCATGGTATCGTAGTTTATCTCTATCAGTTAATTGTGGCGTCTAAATTATCAATTCCTTAAATTGATAGTCTACTGTAAATTTTATTTGATTACGCGCTGCTGTGCATGTGCAATGAACTCATCTAAGATAAATGTTTCAGAGTTCAATTTATGCAAATATTTTAATGTACGTTACATCCATTTTATGTTGTGTAAGTTTGACATGTTGCTACTATGAAGTAAAAAATAATTAAATGGTGAGTAAGTCATATATTTGTTGGGTTTATATTTCATAAAAATTATATATAAATGAAAAAGGTTTTATTATTTTATTCAGAAATTAACAAATTCAGTTTTATACCATATTACCATATCATAATAAATAAATAATTTAATGATTGTGATGTGAAGTTAGATGAGGATTTTTCGGATATATTAATATTTTATTAAATACATTATGCCTAAACAAAAGATATAATTCAATTATATCATTTTATATTATAAGGAGTTATTGTTATTAAAAATATAAATAATACAATTATTTGATGGAGATTCTGTAACTAAAAATGAAAAATTGTTATGTAAAAACAAACACATAAATTAAGATTAGTAGATGTATACATGACACTTGTTTATTTTTATTACAAGTATGTTGTTCTGTTTATTATTGTTTTTACTTCTGAATATTTTTTTTTATAAATAAATGTATTAAAAGTTAGTTTGAAAATTATT
Source organism: Tethea ocularis (assembly GCA_963555595.1). Lineage (NCBI taxonomy): Eukaryota > Metazoa > Arthropoda > Insecta > Lepidoptera > Drepanidae > Tethea > Tethea ocularis. Next base: position 6,547,612 of record OY741960.1, on the reverse strand, counting down.
GTATTCTTAAGTGAAACTATCCATGTTGTTGATTAGTCTTTTATGGATGTTGAATTTATACCATTTGCTATGCAGCGATAATAAAATGGTATGATAGTATTTATAAAGTATTTTATTTCATAGCAACAACCAAAAAAACCTATAAATCTTATATATAAAAATGAATCCCTATTTCCCTTGGTCACGAGATCACGCGTAAACAGCTGGACCGATTTCACTAATTCTTTTTATGTTGTACCTACAGTATAATATTTTCTGGAAAATATATTACAATATTCCAATAATGAAATAGTTCATACTTAATCTAAAAAAAATAATTATGTGTAAACACTACCTAACAATTTTACCATAATTCTCAGTAAACCAGCGAGGTAATATAGGATCATCTTCATGAGTATAGTTTGCCGCCACCTGGACAGGCATGCCGGGTTTCCATTCGAAGAGAATGCTGATTAATGGCAGTGATTGTAAATTATTCAATGCCTTGTCACCATACTTGTGTTTTATTTCTCTTGCCAGGCATCTTTTGACGTACGTCAGGAATGATTCCAGAAAATTAAAACAGACATTTGGGTTCCAAAACCTCTAAAAAATAAACAAATATTTGGTTTTGAAAAGAAGGCATGATTGATTGTTTATTAATTTAATTTTAACCTTAAAAATTATTTACCTGTGACATTTTTGTAAGTTCTTGTATATTAAATTCTTTTAATTCTTCTATGATTCCTTCATCATTTCTGAATCCACATAAAATTGTATCTATTCCAACTAGAAATGACTGACACCACCATTTCTTGGTCTTAAAACGTCTAAAATTAGAAAACATCTGTCTCATTCATATTTTTTTTTAATTTTTGTAATTTACGCCGCAATAGTGGCCCGCATGGTTGAAATTCATTTATTTACTTTACAAGTCTGTGTTTGGGTCATCAACATCATGGTTATGAGTACCAAATTTCAACTCAATCCAGTTCAGCATTTTGGGACAGTCAGGCACACAATTAATCCAATAAGGGTTCCGATTTTTTCATTTGATTTCCGGAACCCTAAAAATGAGTAAAACCTGCTTCAAAGACTACTAAACTTATATACTACTTTAGGGATATACAGAACACGACACAAAAATAATTATTAAAATCGGTTCATAAGCAAAAAAGTAATGCATGAACAAACATTAAAAAAACCGGCCAAGTGCATGTCAGGCCACGCAAAGAATAGGGTTCCGTAGTCACCCATAATGGCACGTGGACTTAGAAGATCGTGTCCAATAGATACTAATTACATATTATGATTACTTATTATTTCGTTATTATTGTACGAAGTTTTCCTCCAGTTAGGCTTCTATAACTCCTGAAATAACAAAGTTATCTGAGCCGTTATAGTTTTCCTTTAAAGTTCATCACAAGGACTACCATCATGAATTTTTTCTGATTTTTCGAGCGAGCTAGGACGGACGGACGGACACGACGAAACTATAAGGGTCCCAGACTTGAACTACGGAACCCGAAAGAACATACAGCCGAATTGAGAACCTCCTCCTTTTTTAGAAGGAGGTTAAAAATATCATAGTACCGCAGATTTAACTGACATGAAAACAGTGTCAGATTAGAGTTCCTACATAGTTATTTTATACTTTTTAGTGGTTTTGAAGGTAGTTCTCTTTTTTGTAAATTGATTAAAATTATTTTATTCTTTAAAAAGCCAAGTAGTATATACTTGGCTTTTTAAAGAATAAAATAATTTTAGTTTTAGGAGTTTTAGTTTTTATTTTATGTTTTAGTTTTAGGATTTAGCCTACCATGCCCACTTGAAAAATTTACCTGTATGATAACGATTAAAATAATGTGTGAAATGAATATCATTACAGTAGTCTTACTATTCTGGCACTATTAACTAACTAAAATCTAATAACTATATTATTAGAATGTTTGAATTAATGAATTGTATAGAAAAAATCATGATCTATACTAATAATAAAGCTGACTAGTTTGTTTGAATGTGCTAATAATCATAATAATGTATAGTTTATTTTATCTCTGGAACTACCAGTCAGATTTGAAATTTTTTCACTAATAGGAATTGACATTATCCCTGAGTGTTATTGGCTACTTTTTATCCTGGGAATGTGGGTGAAACTGCAGATGACAGCTAGTGCATTCTTATACTGATGCCTGCACAAGCACTTATTAAATAATTACTTAAATCACTTACCTAAAACTTTTTTCTTGGTTGGGAAACTGAATGTGTCTATTTGTTTTCAGCTCTATGAACTCCTTAGTGGACAGGTAATCTACAATTACATCAGGCCCCAGTTCTGCCGAAGGTGGTTTAGATACTGGACTTTTATCACACCTTATACCATCCATTTCAGCTCCATATAGTATTTTGTGATGTTTTAAATGTGTTGTGAAAACTAATGAAAATTCTTCAGTCTCATCAACAGGTACATTTGGATTTGGTTCACTATTTGGTTCATCTGAAGCAATAGGGAAGATGTAGATGAAGTGAAAAATAATCACAGGTTTCCATAGTTAAACCTTACTTAATATGGTTATGTCCATCCATTCACCTATTTGTCACTGAGAGATTCTCACACACTCAAAGATTACCACTGACATAAAGTTCAAATTATGCAATAGCATAGCTATGACACAACATATAACACAATCAGTGGCGTAGTGTGCCTTGGTGGGGCCCCATATAAAAATTTGTTTAGGGGCCCTTATGAAGGGTAAAGATTTCTCACAAAAAAAAATGTTTGCATTAAAAGAAATATTTAATTTTATTCATCATAATAGGGTAGATGACTGACTTATCAAATCAGCTACTCTTTAGTAAATGTCAAAACGATCGGTTACATGGAATATTGTATGAAATACGTCATCATTTCACAGCATCAAATGATCTACTCTTAGTCGTTCTACTGGTAATTAAAAATCATAGAAAGCATTAAATGTACAACATATTTGATGTTTCCGCATGTTTTCAGATGTTTTAGGCATTGGTTAGTGTTTGGTCATTTATTTTTGACACTGTCATCTGGCCTATTATTTATCTGTCTTGCTTTTTTGATTTATTAAATCATTTATGATGATGACATAGTTTTTCTAATGTTTCTGCCTCTATAACACACATTGGGGGCCCCATATAATGGATACGACAGACGCGGTAGCTACACCCCTGAACACAATCTTTTTGTTTCGTAAAACCGGATTAATTGTGTTTTGTTTGTGTCACTCAACTACCAGTGCCGTAAATAGGGCTGTGCCACCAGTGCCCAGGCACAGGGCGTAGACTCTGGGGGGTGCAAGAATGGCCAGACTAGGCAGGACTATTGTTTTATCGGTTTGCTCCTGATAAGTTCCCGCTGCACCCCTTAGTGCTTGTTTCCAAGACATACGTACCTTCATGCCAGTATCATAAAAGACGACTGTTAAATTAGACAAAACATCGCGCTCATTTTTTTGGAAGCGCACAAGCGCAGATTTTTCTTCTAAAATATTAGATTATTGGTCCACCAACACAAAGGTCCTTGTGCTTTATTTTATGACCCTGAATGAAATAAAGTAGGCCTATACATATCATTGCTCTAGCTAGGGTACCTATAATATATAAAAAAAAATATGGGTGCAGTTATAGAAGCTCACATAGGGCGCAGAAAAGCCTATTTATGGCACTGTCAACTCCATTTGATTTTTTTTATTACTGGAACTGATATTCAAGTGATTAAGTTAATAGTGTACAATCACTTACCGGATAGTATATATTGTTCAAACTTATATCCCCATGAAGTAAATCGCTTTTCATCCTCGGATATATTAAGTAACCTGTTAAGCTTTTCTTCAGTATCTCTTGCACATAAATAAATGCTACCTTTGAACAGAATCGCTACAACTTTCCAAGGCTCTCTATTTTCATATGGTGTACAAGCAATGCAAGTCATTAAGCCGCGATAGCAGAGGAATTGAGCTTTATCCAGCATATTTTCTAAGGGAATATTTAATCTAGCCTCATGTTCCAATAGGAATTTTAGTAGCTCATTTAATTTTACATCAAAGCCTGGTGGCTTACGTTTAGCTTTGTCAATGTGTAGGTTTAAATCGTATTGCACATTTTCATCACGTAAATATCGGGCAAACTTAATATTCTCCAAGCCAATGTAACCAATTACTTTTGGTCGATCAAATCGTGGAAAGGACCCTGTATAGATATTTACATTAACGTGAAGGCTAGGTTGTGATGTCTGCGTCATATTATTATTGATAATTTTATCAACAGTTCTCAATCTCAATCCTTGTTTTCCTTCCTTGAACTCCAAACAAAGGGGGCGGAAGCGGGACAGTGCTATATATCACCCTTGACGTCACTTTTTGACGTAGAAACTAGCGTACTCTATTATCATATCCGGAATAACAAAATAACTTACACTACTAACCACAAATTAGAGGTTCGAAAATATTAAAACAGATGGCGTAATAGTTAAAAAATCGTTATCTCAAATGAAATTTTATAGAAAATGAAATAAATTATATAAGTATTCTATTATAATTCATAAAACATTATAGAAGAATGATATTATTATTATTTTGAAACCTTTGGTTGCCCTGATTGAAATAGATTTAGAGTTTGATTGAAATAAGTATAAATTATGATTACTGGCAGCACAAAAAAATCTACTTGTATTAATACTAGGGCAGAACTAGTTAAAACATTATAAAGCATCGATATAATGTATCGTATTGAAATTAATATCGATACTATCCGAATTATTGAGTAATATGTCGGTGTTTTCAATATCTGGCAGAGTTTTGTTGGTTAAGATTTTCAGTTATACGTTAATTATATTTAGTCTCTTATTATAGAGAAATTACACAGAAATCTTATCGTTTTAAAAACATCGTGTTTAGTTCATCATGTTGAGTTGTTTCCATTCGATAAATATATAAAAAAAAAAATGTTTATGTTAGTCTATATAATAATATTAATAGCTAATTTAATAAATAAATTTGACAGCTCGATACCGCATAGTTGTCACAGACTGTGATTTCGGGAAAAATCTTAGAAAGTAATTATAATTATTGACTGAACAGAAATGTAAAAAACTTATAAAACCTCTCGGGACACTTTTTCAATAATGTGCAATCCAAAATACGCTGAAAGTGGAAATATCGCTCAAAGATGCGTCCCAAATCAGTGTGAGTGCGCTTAAGACAGAAGGCGTGACATCGTAAATGTTGTTGTTACCTGCGCCATATTGGATTAACATACCTTGCTCTTACGTGAAATCATTGCGCTAAATGTTAAATTGAAATTTGTTCCAATCACAAGACTGAAGTTATGTCGTATTTGTTGTGTAACATTAATTCATCCAATGATCAATTATAATGTGGTCTGATTAACTAGATATCACGCTGAAAGTGCACTTCGTATTAGTAACATTTTTATGAAATAGTCGTATATGTCAGTAATATACCTTGGAGAAATATTTTGATGACTTATTTTGTTATTAATCAGTAAATATACTACCAATCTTGTCGCAAATAACATGTTGATAACATACGACCTATAACTGAGCTGCAATTAGCAAAAAACGTGATAAAATTTGAATTTAACGCCCCAACCGAAGCCTCCACCTTAAGGAAAAAAATATAGCTCCCGAAACTAATGTTTCTGAAGAACATGTAGAAATTCTCCTTAGAGACGAAATATTCTGCAATGAGAATTTAGATTGTGACTTAGGTCAAAGAAATTATGTGTGTGGCTGGGTCTTGAGAAAATGTCTCACAAACATAATTAAAAATTGTAAAGCATGTAGAAAAACTGTTTTATGCACTGACAACACGCAGAGAAATGCTTATACAAGAGCAAAGGATTATAAAATTGATAAAAAGTGGTTCTTATGTTATTCTTTCGAGCAGTTGGATGAATGTTTTCATGAGGTCCAAAAAATATGTGTAGCATATTTAAAACAAGACGTACCAAAGGTAAGACTGAAAAGAACCATGAAGTATTTTATAGAAATATTTGTACGGTTTCCATTTAATTGTAAAACCCATAAGGAAGCTTTAAAACAATATCTCCTAGATGTTACTCTTAACGTTTTAATATATAGTTGGTGCAGATCTGTCAATCGAATTTTGTCTGGTAAATTAACTTATAATGGTGATAATGAAGTTAAACTAGCTGCTCAAATATATTATAATAAACATAAACATATTAAAATAAAGAAATAATGTTAATTTTCTTATTTCAAAAATCTTTTTATTTCAGAATTCTGAAGCTCTTAGTTTTATGAGCATTATGTATTTGTCTTGTCATATTTTAAAAACTAATTAATAAAACGAATACTTATGTTTATAAAACTGAGAAACTTTAAAATGCATCTTCCTAAATCCAATCCCTAAAAATAAATATAGAAATATAACTATATCTAGTGTATGTATATATTTAGTTCAACGGATATGCTAAGAGATGGCGCTATGCGTTATCCGACCGAGGTGACAAAAATATCCTCAAGAGGGTTCCCAAAGCAGAAACCAAAACCACGGAACACTTTTCAGCAAAAAGAGAAACGTCTTGAAAGAAATGTCACTGTCAATGTGTCAAATCATTACATTTCAGAAATCTTTTCTTTTTTAACAATAAAAATATTTATTTATTCAACAACGCACAAACAAGACGAAACGTAAGGAAGAATCATGAGAAACCTTCTCAGGAGCACATTCAATGAACGAGTGGACCAAATGTTTAGTACCCATGTGATATGTTGCAGTACTCAAAAATGTGGCCAGTATCATAATATAATATATTACCAAAAAAATACATCTGTTTATAAAATATCTTCGTAACAAACATTACATCATCAGAACAAAAATATGCTAAAATTGTGTCATTTTATACTTTTAAAAGTTTAGGCTAATAGAAAAAAATCGTAGTTAGTAATTTTACGAAACTCTTCTGCTAAAAAGAAAATATTTTTTTCATTGGTTTCACCTTTGTTTACCTTTACATACCTAATTATTTATAAAAAAATATCGATTTTGAAATATTCGGAAAAAAATATCAATAACGATACATATTTTAACATTTAAAATATCTACTATATATAATATTTAGGTAACAACGCCTGAGGGCACCCTCGAATGGAGTACGAACCTCGGCTCAGGGCGTTACCGGGGGAGGGGGAGGACTTTGTACGAGTTACGACTAATTGGGGGCGGTCGGATTACTAATGGCAGCTCGGGCCGCTTGAACGGGACGAGACTGAGTGGGACGTCGCGGCGGTCCTCGCCGTCGAGGACGGTAGCGTGATCGGTTGTGTGTAGTGTGTAGTGTACTTTTACGAGCTTCGTCAGCTTCGATCTGAGCTAATGTAATAGGGTCATCCGGCTCGCTGAGGGCTTGCCTTGGTCTATGGATACGGAATATACGGGAGGGCGTGTAGGTTGCGGCTTTCACTATAAGAGGGTTGCGGTGATTAACGGCGGTATTGAAAAATCTGCGTGAGGTGCGTTTTATAAATTGTTTTATCGTGGGGAGACCTAAGTCAATGTGGAGATTTTCATTACGCATGTACCACGGGGCGCCCATGGCCTTGCGCATGAAGCGATTTTGAATCACCTGAAAACGTATCATACTTATACAGTGTGTTTGGGATAGGGCTAGCGATAATTTAAGGCGATGTAATTATGTCAATTTTATCGACAAAAATGCCCCCATATGTGGGCCCACCCCCCTCCTCTTGGAATGGGGGGCATAATTTTTTAAATTTATTTTTTATGTGACTCTACACAAAAAAAAAATATTTATTTCTTATGTGCCCGTCTTACAGATAAACAAAAAACATCATTTGAAAGCCAATAATGTGTCATTAATTGAAAATACAAAAATGAAAAATAATGACCAAAAAACTTTAAAAAAAAATATATATATGAATTTTAGTATATAATATTATATTTGAACGTGCAGTATTGGTACAAACTTTATCATAAGAGTAGCTATACTAAATAGGGTAGTTAACACTGTCAAAAATAAATGACCAAACACTAACCAATATTCATAAAACATCTAAAAACACACTGACGGTACAGTTGGTAACACTGCGGTTCAGTCAGAATTTCAATTCAAAAAAACGTCGTTTGATTTGTTTTCTTAATGATCGATCTTATGATACAAATAGGACAGTCACAAAATAAGTGCTTACCTACTGTATATTTTGGAAGGAGATCCTTCCAAAATAAATATCGGTGAAATATGGAAAACCGATTCCATAAATGTAGATTATGTCTAAAACTTGGTGAATTCTGCTCAATTTTTGAGCAAGATGAATCTATCAAATTATCTGAAATGGTTATGTCTTTTACAAATATCGAAGTGAGTGTATATTATTTAAATTGGTTTAGTTGGTTAAATAGATCTGTTCAAAAGTTTAAAGTCTTTACAGATTTATGAAGGTGACGGATTATCTGACCGTGTTTGCACTTCGTGCATAGAAAATTTGAGCACAGCATATTTGTTTAAGCAGCAATGTGAGAGGATAGATGCCTTACTTAGAAAGTGCCCAGGTCGGTATATATTAAATACTGCTATAATAGGACAAGGTATCAATTGCAAATTTAAAAAAAAATGGTTATGAGGGTAGGGTTTTCCATTGTTTATCAATTTCATTCATAAAGAATTCATGTAATTTCTGAAATTGAACAACAAAGAAACCTTTATTTTAAAAAGTTACTCATTTTAAGCAAGTATAGATTTTTTTCTCTGCATCAATTTAACTCCTAATGAAAACATGATAAACAAATGTTTTTTCATACATACATAACTAATAATGAGTTGTATTAACATATCAAAATAAGTGAATGATAAAACTAAAATCAATATTATATATATATAATTGTTTATACCCAGGATACACCATAAGTAGTGTTATTAAATCTTATACTGAAACCTAAACACATTTTTTGGGTAGGCATATACTCTAATATAAGTACATACACCTAGCTAGAGCTAGATAGTGGTAGTGGATAAATATTGGTAGGGTAGGTATAGGATTGATAAGGACTGTTAGGTACTCATTGCTTTACCGTTATGAACAGATACAAGTATAAACAAACTACCTACAAGTGACTACAATGATTTCTTCAATCAAGAGTTTCACATGCACACTATATATGAGTCTGTGGAAGGTGAGAATGATCAGAACTCTGTAAAGGATGCAAACAGCGACACACACACAGGCCACCAGCCCAGCCATGACATGAGTGATGAAACTGATAGTGATGTAGATTCTGTGAAGTGTGCATGCTGCAGTCAATCATACAGCACCCTTGGAACTCACACCTGTCGCGTAGCTTGTACAATAGAGCATAATGAGCTACAACGCTCCAGCAGTAATGAGACTCTGGTTGCTTCTGATATTACTCCACCTACAAGTCGAGTACTCCAAGCACCTCCTGTTGATAAGCCTAGAACAGTCCAAGTATCATGCGTACTTTGTGATGAAAACTACGAGAATTATAATGATTATGTGACACATCTGAACAAATGTACTACTAATGTAAAATTGCATCATTTTGTATGTCCAGTCTGCCATGACATTTTTACTGAAAAAAAATCTTATTTAGAACACTTGAAAATAATACATTTCAAAAGTGAATATAACAGTCCTGGGATAGATTGTGTTGATTTTGCAACAAATGCTGAAAAAATTAGGAGACCAAAAGCTGTACGTCGTCAAATAGGTTGGTCTATTGAAGATATTTATCAAGAGATAGATTGTAAAAGAGTAGAAGAAAAAGAAACACCCACATCAAGTCCATTAAAAAGTTTTTTTTCACGGTTGGGCAATGAGTGAGTCAAAATTCGAGTATTGGCATGATTGGGGGACCTACAGAAACGCTTTCTGAACTTATTTAATTAAATACTTATTTCATTCTGTATTAACAATAACAATATTTCAAAAATCTCTAACAGATGATAAAATATTCATCGGGATTTAAATGCTTCTGCTTTATGAGCTAGCTAATGAGCTTTTTGCTCACAATAACATTTATCACTAAGAAAAGTCTATCCTTAATTTCCTGAGACAACATTTCTGTAAATTTTATTAATATTATTTGAAGACTATGTGAATGTTTATTTATTTTAGATCTTTCAGCAGACAAAGCACACCAAAGAAAGTTAATTTCCGTAAATTACTTGAGACTGGAAAAGCTAAGACTTCAAATTATTTGCCATTTCAAAAGTATATACAAAACTACAAGCTTAAGAAAAAGATGAATGCTTACAGTCCAATAAAGGGCAAAATGCAAGTTACTTCAAAAATACAAGCCAGTTTGCCTGAAGCTATCTCTGGTAATAGTAGTATATTCTTTGTATCAAAAATTGGCTTTTGTCATAATTTACTTAAAAGTTATTGAAGGTTGTTTGTCAATTTGATAATATAATATTATAATATGTTCAATAGATAGCGACTACGGCTCACCTAGCGGCACATCTGAGGAATCGTGGAAAATGAAGCAAGACTTGAAATGTGCTTGTGACAAGAAAGTTTTTATGCTCTCGGAGTTTATCAATGTGAGATTTTATGTTCTTTTATCTCGGAAAAATATCCTTAAGAGTTTCACTAAGCCCAACGACCTAGATGATTTAATTTTAGCGACAATTTTCCGTATTGCAGTGAACTCGATCATATAAAACGCAAGTGTGTCGTATTGTTTTCGAATTTTGCCTACTTTTATAATATTTTTATTTTTATATTGATTTCATAGCTTTCACGATAGCAATGACGTTTTAGTTTTCCCTAGCTGACTAATATTACACTTCGGGTGATGATCAGATCAATACTTAAGTATTGGATCTCAGAAATGGAATAATTAAGATGTTCTAGTTTTCACGTGTAGTCCGATATAATACATGTCTTACTATGTGATGAATCCCAAGCTTCTGATGATGATCGGCTCAGTACTGATCTGATCTCTGGATTAAAAATATCTATTTTGTTAAACTTTTCACCAGTTCCATAATACAAGTATATAACATTGTCTTGCAACATGTTGAATCTCACGGTTCTAATGATGATCAGCTCATTAGGTACTTATAGGATCTCTGGGTTAATAAGAAAGTAATTTAAAAAACTAAAAAAGGAACAAGTAAATCTGAAACGAATCTAGACACTTTGGGTGCACTCGGGACTTACCGTCCGAGACTCAGTCATAAGTCATCAAGACACTGGCGAAACTGTCCGTTTAAGCGCCGCTTAAACAAATCGTCTAAACACAGCTTATTTTTGCGATTTGACCCGTGTTCCACCATTTATCCGTCTCCGTCCGAGGGCCTACTCCGGATTTTTAGGATTAGGAAAAATTACAAATGATTATCGTGCTATCATGTCTCGAATGTACGTCCTGGATATTGAATTATCCCTTTATCAAATTACATCAAAGTTCAATAGATTTTTTCAAGCAAATACAAACTATACAAACAAATATTTTTGTTAACAGGATAGAGACAGAGTGTCAGCGATGATATGTGAGCTAGGTGGGGTGATTGCTGAGAGCACAAAAATGGAGATGTTGGCGACACATTTTATAGCGGTGCTGCCTAACGATACACTGACTGGAATGATGGTGTGCGCGCTCGCGACCGGCAAGTGGTTGCTAACCGTTAATTTTATATACGACAGTTTTAGGTGCAAGAAGTTTTTACAAGTAAGTCATTTTTATTTTTTTGATGAGCTAGTAAATAACTATATCACACTATAGGTAGGTACTTACATATAAAATAGGTGTCCATAGTACATGCTCTGCTTGCGTGTGTGAAGAAAAATATATCAGTTATCTGGTGTCCATAGTACAAGCTCTGCATGCGTGTGTGAAGTTAGAATGTTCCTGAATATTATTATCATATTTTCATTGTATAAGTACCTACTGTTCTTTCACTTCAGGAATATCTTTACGAATGGATGAAGCACCCTAAAATATTAGAAATAGATACTACAAGTGTTGAAGTCGCCAGGGCAGCGATGTACTGGCATTTAGAGCTCCAAGCATTAAGTGCCAGGTTTCCCTTTGAGGGAAAACAGATCGTTCTTATAATGAAAAAGAAATATAGACAATATTATCAGATGATATTCAAGACACTCAAAGCTAAGCCAGTTACTTATGATCCAAGGTAATATATTAATATATGTTTTTAGCAATATTTAAAGTTAAAATAAACAGGCTACCCATAGTGTAGGGTTTCGCAGTTACCTATCACAATTTGCGGAAAAGGGCTTTGAGACTTTTTAACATCTAAAAACGAGACCACATAGGTCGATCGACTATTACTCGTTAACTAATAAAGCTTACTTAGGTCCAACCAAGTTCACCGACATTAAAACGGTATAATCGGGTGTTTACCATGAATTTTTCTAAAGAAAATACCGACCTAACTGTTTTTCTTTTAACTTCGTTACAACACCACTGCCGTGAATTATTTCACATATTCAAAAACGACATTGCATTGCAACCTATGTAGACGAGTACAACCTGTATTTTGAGAGTTACAAGTTGTCATCCGGATAGTAATTAACCCACTCCCTTTGTTAGAGTTGCATTTAGGACAGTTTTTTTTGGAGAGTCGGTGTGAGCATGGAAATAATACGCATGCACGAGTCGAGAAATTCTATCGATGCTAAATTATGTCCCTTTCTATGCACAGGACTCCAGGCAGTTGTTGCACGGCTGACTATTGTTTCGTTGACATGAAGGTCATTGAGCGAGTGAAACTGCGCTTCTTCGCTCGCCACAACGTGCCAGTGTTTCCATATCAATATATTTTAGTGTATCTCTTAAAAAGAGGTAAGGTTGAAGATGAACATAAATTTCTCCTGCAGGATTGCAAGTTTTATCCTAAGGATACCAATTATTTGTTAAATAATACTTATTAATATATCTAATGATTAAATATGACCTATGATTAAATACTGAAACGCCACATAAATTTTGGAGTATATTAAATACTTGATAGCCCCCTATCCTATATAAACGAACGAAATGTAATCAAAATTTAAATATAAACGTCTCTTTAGTATTTGGGTATTAGTTTAGTAGGTATATTATTACATAATATTTAGTCACTGACACAAATGTGTAAAATGCAATATAGTTGAACTTTTTGATTTTTTATCATTGTTGATTCGATCAATGGATCTTCCTTGAATAAATGTTACGCTCAAAGACCGAAAACGCCCATTGAGCGAAAAAATAGCTCACAACGCGTTGTGGTCATAGTAAAACATCCACATCGCGAAATTCGTGTTATGGCTCTAACGAAAACACTCACGACGCGTTGTGGCAATCACAGAAAGACCACATAGCAAAATTCGTGACGTCACTGACATACAATTCGACCACAACGCGTTGTGGCAATGGAGAAAAACCATGACGCGTATGGAACCATATTATTTGATTACGACGCACAGTGCTTTGCAATATGGGTCCTACTAGTCTTGAAAAGTTATGGTAGATTTCCTTAGGAAATATTTTTTATCCTGTAACTATGTAATTAAAGCCCTTTCTGCTGCTAAAAAATTGAAACACTGCATGACGTATTTGTTATTATTAAATACCTAGTCAGGTCATAAATTCTGTCACATGTTTAATATAAAATAATTGAAACAAGTTTATTCATTATGTAACCATTTATATACCAAAATGAACTTAACAAAACATAGATTCTTATGACACTAAAGTTTATTCAAAATGACCTCCGTGATTTTGAATACAGGCCTTCAATCTGCGCGGCCAGTCGTCTATCGCAGCACGAACGAGGTCCATGTCAATATCGGCGGCTGCCTTAATCAAGGATGTCTTGAGTGACTCCAAATTGGGATGAGGCTTTGAACACGCCTTTTCCTCCAAGTGTTGCCATATCTTGTAATCTAACGGATTCAAATCTGGACTGGAGGAGGGCCAGTCTTCGTGCCGGATGAAGTCGATTTCACGCGCCGCCAGCCAGTCTTGTGTGCTCTTCGCTCTATGAGCTGGCGCCGAATCTTGTTGGAATACCCAGTACCTGTTATTGAACATGGTATGAGAAACAGGTTCCACAAGGTTCGTCAGGACTGTATTTTGATACACAACTGCATTCGTTTTTACACCTTTCTCCCAAAAATGTACCTCTGTTTAAGCCCCAATAAGAAACTCCCAACCATACCATGAGCGAGGATGGAAAATGACCTCTTTGGACATGCGGAATACGGTTGCTCGCTTCTTCACTACTGTGTGCGTACACCTTATCATTTTGTTTGTTGTAGCTCTCTTCTACGGTAAAAATTTTTTCATCCGAAAAAAGAATTTCCCGATATTTTTTTCCCGCGTACCGCTTCAACAAAGCGCGGCATCTCTTCAGTCTCAGGTCCATTAGACGAGCATTCAAACGATTTCCTGTTTTTCTTCGATATGCCCGAAGCCCTAAGTCTTCATTTAACACCCTTTTCACCGTGGTTCTGCTTAACCCCATCTGAAGGGCCAACAGTTTCTGCTTACTTTGACTAGGTACATATAATATAAAAAATCGTGTCATTAACATTCGACTATATTTGTTATTTATTGGGATAACTTTATTAAATATTAATAAATAAATATTTTTTTATTGACATAAAACATTTTACCTACACTTTTTATTGAATCCAGCCTATGGATTCGGCTTGAAATACATAAAATAAAAAGATTTTTTTTATGACAATTTAAAATTCTTTTAAGTATAAAAAATATTTGACACAAACATAAATTAATTTATATTTCATTTGTTTTTACTCAATAAACGTTATTATTATTAATTTAATGCTCAGAACGCGTCATGGCTTTTCTCTATTGCCACAACGTGTTGTGGTCGAATAGCAAGTCAACCACGTCACGAATTTCACTATGTGGTCTTTCTGTGATTGCCACAACGCGTCGTGAGCGTTTTCATTAGAGCCATGACAAGAATTTCGCGATGTGGATGTTTTACTATGACCACAACGCGTTGTGAGCTAGTTTTTCGCTCAATGAGCGTTTTCGGTCTTTGAGCGTAACATATACACTAATTTAGTATAGTAGAATAGTAGGGAGATCAGTCAGATATAATATAAGTACATACCTATATCATGACATGATGTCGTATTCCCGCCGAAAAATTTTTTAATGTTCATTTGTAATGTATTTATTGGCCCAGAGAAAATAAATTGTACAGAGACAAAGGTTCCTAAGAGCGTGCGAAACACATTCCAATAAAATTAAATAAACATTACATTTATCAGCTTTTTGCTGTCCAATCATTTATTAGGTACCGAATAGTGCATTGTTTCTAATGGTAGGAAATGCAAAATTTGGAGTCACTCTAGCGTCGTCGGGACCTATTGGATTTTGAAGATTAGAAAAATAAAACCAGACAAGTGCGAGTCTGACTCGCGCACCGAGAGTTCCGTATTTTTAATATACTAAATTTGCCCCCAAAAGTGGACCCTATACGTTATACGTCCTGTTTTGGGTCCAGTAGTTTCGGAGCAAATTGGCTGTGACAGAAGGACGGACAGACAGACAGACTGACACACGAGTGATCCTACAAGGGTTCCGTTTTTTCCTTTTGAGGTACGGAACCCTAAAAATGATAATTACCTGTTTTTATTTCTTCTATTATTATTATTCATACAAACAGAACAGTAAATCATATTTGCACTTTTTCATCGTTACACTATTATAAAACCAAACAAATACGATGTCGTCGAGTGCAACCGACTGCACCCTGAGCTTGACCACTGGCACAGAATACATAATACAGTACAGAAGATTCACTCCGCAAAATCAATTAAAGAAATAGGGACTACGATACAATTAAGTGCAATTCAGATCGCACAGCGCTAATTCACCTAGAAGTTGCCTCTCTTTCTATCGCGTAACTCTTACCTCTTCTGACGACGTTAGAGTTGTCTTCTTTGGTATGTGCCTATTGCTCAACTTTAGTGAACAAATTATGTTTCAAATAAACCTAGTCAAGGTCTTAGTAGTATGTCATCAGAAAACTATTTTATTTTTACAACGTCTAGGTCGTCGTATCTTCTCTTCTTAGGTACTTTTACCTAAGAAGAGAAGATAGCGGCATACTAGTGTGTAAGTACCTTGTTTATGAAACTAAATAATAATTAATAGGTATCTTATTTAGGTGTTTATGTAGGTAGGTGCGTATCAAATCAGAATGATATACGAAATACCTAGATATTTCGCACGTGTTGTAGGTAAAACAGTCTTTAAATTTAATAGGTATGTAGGTACCGAATTCAGAAAATAATTATATGTATATGTACCTTATTACAAGATGTACTGAGTACATAGGTACCTATTTCTCTCATAATAATAATAACCATGTACTTTAAAATAGATCGTACCTTTCAACGACTTTTTAAGCTTTCTTAGGACTTTTAACACTGCACAGTATTTATTTGCCTTTTTTAGTATCAGTCGTATGAAGTCGTATAGTCAGTTGTATGAAGCTTTGTCTCTGTACCATTTATTTTCACTGTAGTAATGGATTGCAACTTGCAACCCATTTATTGAGTTTAAGATATGACAATTCTATATTTTTGTTACTACATATATTTTTTTAACGTAAGGGTATGGGTAGGATATAACTGATATTTTTTATATGCTAAATCTATTTTGAAATGCCATATTGAATATGTTATCGAATATTAAAAGTTTAGTTTTATTTTATAAACAGTTTTATTATTTATTCTAATGATATCCTCAACGTGTAGAGTTCTTAACTCTTGGCATGTGGCGATGTTGTTCCTGAAGTCTCTTAACCCTATATTTGACCTGTGAAACACAAAAAAAATCTTTATTAGTAACTAGCTTTCCGCCCCGCGGTTTCACCGCGTGTAATGAGTGGGGAATGGCTAATGGAAAGCGGAACGGATTTAAATTCCACCAACAAAGAGTTTTGTCTATTATTGTTCTTTTGTCAAGGAAAATGAGAGAAAGAGCTGAGCGAGTTCATTTCAACTTTTTCTGCTTGCTCAGTCTTTTCCGCTCGACTATTTGTTAGTGGAAATACAAGTATGTACTTTACTATTGCGAGTTAAACTGTGTCCGTAATGGGTCCTCTTGAAATATTCCTTGAGTTTTAATTTATTACGTAAATTTTTAGCGTAATTTTGTGATAGAATGAGGCGTGTAGTTGATTTATCTATGTAAGTATTAGATTTGTCGTTCCATGATCTAAAAGTTACTATAGATTATAATTAGGTCTCCCTGCTAGGACGATATTTTTCTGGAAAGGCAACCTGGAGTAAGTATCTATTCTTAAATACCTACCCCGTTGAAGTTGTTAAAAGTTAATAGATGTTTGCTGATCTACATAATATTTACATGCTATTTACCTCTGTGTAAAATATCCAACAAGCGACCGTGGCTACTATTGTGCCAATCATTCCCCAGATTTGGTCGGTACTTGGAAACACATCTTCGTCTAAATCGTGCCTATTTTTTGGTTCATCACAGCTACAGAATGAGACCATATGAGCAAACATTTTATTTTACTACTGACAATTTTAACATAGTTTTACACCAAAAATCGATATTAAACGTCACTAAACGTCTCCAGCGTTACATCATTCAAAGACGAAAGAAGATTTTTATACGAACATTATGTCAACCTAGTATAGTATGACACAACTTAGATGTAGCATCGGCGAATTGTTTTACACTTCACTTCCGATTTACACAACAAATAAAAATAATTCAGTATCGCGCCATTCAACGATCAACATCATCATTCTTTAACACATGAGTAATGTTGTAGGCGCACTCTTTTCGAGAACGATCGATTTTACGAAGTTTGCCGATGCTTCATCTAAGTTGTGTCATACTATACCCAACTAGTAGGTACCTACAACGCAAGAATCACGTCCGATATGTTTTTGTTATTTCGACTACGAAGTTTCGACCCACTCGCGTGAGTGGCATATATGGAAGCACAGCAATAGGTATATGTCCCTATGGTTTTAAGGTAAACCGACAAAACTATTATGTTTTTAGTCGTCCAAAAGGTCTCGTTTGGCAAATTGAAGTGAGGGCGTCGGTACAGAAACCTATAAAATACTCTCGGCCAGATAAGAAGAATCTACGATAGCGCTTTATGAGTAACTTGAGTGAGGGTAATAATATTTAATGATAAATACCTATTAATACGACTGAATAAACTGAAAAAATAAACACAGTAATGAACAATACATGTTAGTAGTATTTTAAAAATATACCTACTATGATTTTAAAATAGGTAGGTACATAAGTACTTGTTGATTATACTGAGTAGTGATTTTTAAGATTTCTATATTTATTTAAGTATTTTTCATTATAGGTAGGTACAGTGCCGGTTTTAGCTCTACCAGCGCCCTGGGCGAGATGTGATAACCCTGCCCCCCTTCTCCCGCCAACAAAAGGGATTTTAAGCCATTATAGCCATTTTATCTTTAGACTTGAGAATTTATTTAGACTCGACTCGATAGCAGGACTCGCTCATGAGCGACCGGAAATAAAGGTGGTCCTGGCGCCCCTTTACATCTGGCGCCCAGGGCGATCGCCCTACCGCGCCATACCCTAACGCCGGTACTGGGTAGGTATATTCATGTCTTACTATTTTTCGCCAATTATGTAGGCCAAATGTCATTTTTTCTGAAAGAATTTCCGGTGGAATACGGATTTCAAAATAAGGAGCTGAATGCACCCTATTAGTTTGTGGAAAGCTGTATAATGATAAAAAATTTAAAACTTATGCTAGGTAGGATATTGTGTGGCAGTACTTAACGTGCGAGCATAAAAATGCTTAGTTAGGTACATACTATGCGCTTCTACAATAGCAGCATCTTGCTCAGCGGTCGTGGCGCGCTGGTAGAGTTGGTGAGCCGATTGGTCGCCCCCAGTTTCCTCGTGGCGTCGCAATCGCAACCAAAAATTTATTGTTTTCCTCTAAATGACATTAAATTTAAAAAATAATATCACATAGGTACCTGCATCATTATATCAGATACCTAAACATTGTTGAACAAAACAAGGTAGGTTCGTGATTCGCTGATTAGGTAATAACAAAAGAAATCATCAACATATTTCATTATATCTGTATGTTGACAAACTTACAACCTTGTTGACAAACAAACAACTTGAAATGTTTCAGAAGGTTCAGGGGAAATTGTCAAGCCAAGCTCAAAATTAATGACCATGGAAGAGTATTAGCTGAAACCGGTTTTCATAATCATGATCCACCCAACATAATTAAAGTTAAAAGTGGAATTAACATTACTTTTAAATTAAGTTAACTATGTAGGAATGATCTATTGCCATTATCACCTTTCTTCCATCGGACCGCTCGCCGACGACGTGGATTTCGCGGGCTACCTTGAAGGATCCCCTTAAAACAATGCAAAAAAAACCGGCCAAGTGCGTGTCAGGTCACGCATAGAATAGGGTTCCATCAGTAGTCACCCATAATGGCACGTGGACTTAGAATTAGAAGATCGCGTCCAATAGATAATTGTTATGATTTTATTTTTAATATTTTATATGTTTACTTATTATTTCGTTATTATTGTACGAAGTTTTCCTCTAGTTAGGCCTCTATAATTCCTGAACTAACAAAGTTATCTAAGCCGCTATAGTTTTTCTTTAGGTACAGTTCATCACATGGACTACCATCATGATGTTTTTCAGATTTTTCGAGGCAGCCGTTTAGCTTTTATAGAGGGTGGAGACGCCCTATTTTAACAAAAAATGCGCTTTAAAGTTGAATATCTCGCAAACGGATACCTACCTAATTAAAAAAAATCTTTGCAACCTCTCAATGTTTTTAATTAATCTATCTAATGATATCCCAGACACACTTTGTCGACGTGGTAAATACACATCCATACAGTTTCATCTTTCTAGCACTAACCGTAACTAACCTGCGTGCGAGACGGTTCGTAATGACTCTCGAGAACATCTTGTAAACATGGCTCAGCGGTGTGAGGGGTCTGTAATTCTTCAAAAGGGTTTTATCTCCCATTTTGAAGAAAAGCACCACCACACCTCTGTGCCTAACTTTTAACAAAACGAGTAAAACATTCAAAGGCAATAAAACATATCCCGGGAAAATATTGCACCAGCGTTTCCGTGGGAAACCTAATAAGGTAGGTAGGGGGACCGCTAGATATTAAATAAATATGAAATAATAATACCACGTTTAACTAAGTATCGCCATTTTATCTTTAGACTTGAGAATTTATTTAGACTAGAGATAGCAGAACTCGCTCATGAGCGACCGGAAATAAAGGTGGGCCTGGCGCCCCTTTACATCTGGCGCCCTGGGCGATCGCCCTACCGCGCCCTACCCTAACGCCGGTACTGCGTCCGCCCAATAATAAAGATCCGTCAAAAATCCCGTCATCCTTCAGATTACATATTATATTACCCTGATTTCTGGATCTGACGAGAAATCTGTCAAGTTGGCAACACTATATTCATAGAAACAAACAAACATAAACCAGACAGAAATCACTAAGACATATTTATTTTAATAAACATTAGCACTAAGGCAATAAAGTTCATATTTGTACGGTATATCGGTGTTATCATTTAGTTAAACTTTACGGGAAATCCCCGATGCGATCTTTTAATCTGTATTGACATCTTCCTCGTAATATTAAAACCATAGACTTAGAAAAAACTCATGGACAGACTGACTTCGAACTACAGAAAACTATAGGGGGATACTACGTATATTCGACGACGACTACTTTATTCATTGTGACGGACGACGTCGGCTGCACTCATTTTTGACAAGGGGCCACTCGATCCAGTCTTATATAGTCCAACATTCGTGGGAAAAATAAAACAACAAAATTGTCAAAACTACTAAAATCTACTAAGGCATTTCGACCTACGTGATCGTACTAAAAAAGTAGAAATCTACCAAAAGTGGTCACGCTGCCCAAACTACTTATTGAAATAATATTGAATTCCAGGAACTGCTCTTCAACAATGGGAATTCACTATTTATCTAGTAGTTATAGTTTATGGCATAAGCTTGAGTAAAAAATAATCGATATACCTGTATTTTTTGAAATCTCTAAATAACGACATTCGGAATTTTTTTCCTAGTATCTTGGTTTGAAATTCGATATTTTTAAGAGCTCAGTACATACATAATTTTTTGATTTATCCCATCCCTAAACTGGCAGCACTGCCACAGGGGAATTACCATATTACAAGGAGCTTGTTTACACTATATTGCCCCTGCTAAATATTATTAATCTGCGAAAACCTAAGACGTTATGGCACAGATTTAATACCTTTTACCTACATAATTAATTTTATTAATTAGGCACAATATGGCGGAGAACTTAATAATTGGTTCAAATTGCCAACGGTTTTCTATGAAACATCGCGGTCGTCTAAGTATTTCATAATAACTGATTTTATTTACCTAACTGTACATACCTACCTAAGTACTAACAGAATGCAAATTTCTTGCAACACTTGGCATTGTTTATACAATTATTATCGTTCCTTCAATGTAATGTAAGTAGGTAGGTACCTGTACCTACCCACTTACAGGCGTACAGCAAAGAGGATATAAACACTACGTTTTAGCGTACAGTGAGTAAAGTAAGCCATTGATAGACACACATACAACTTCATCACCAATCAAAGAGTATGTAATTATTGACTAAGTGCGTGATCATTATAAAAATAATTTAAAGTGATCGTACTCGTATTTTTCCGTGAGTGCCAAATATTTGATAAATCGTAAGAGAACTTTTATGTAGGAACCTAACCCCTTATTTAAAGATAATAATGGGTTCCTGTTGGTCAGATGAGGTAAGTTTGTCAAACTTATTTAGATTTATATTAGGTATAGATATGTATTCTACATCAGGTAGGTAGGTACAGATGCCAACACATCAGACTATATCTTTTTGTTGTAAAATAGCTCTTATTACAACCGCTGGCAGGGCCACCATCACGGATTTGAATTCCAAGTCTGTCCCTATTTTGTCCTCGAATATAAGATTTTGTCGCGCCCTGGTTCAAAAGTTATAAGGGTTTTTAGTTGGCCCTGCCATGTGTATGCTTTCTAGCAGGGCCACATCATATCTCAAGAACTAGAGCACTTAGTGAAGATCTGTTTGCTTCCAGAATTTGTCTAATTTTGTCACCGAATCCCAGATTTTGTCGCCTCCTGGTTCAAAAGTTATTGATGAATTTAAAAAGATTATATACCATAAATATACAATAAGATAAAACAATTTTTATTTGTACCAAATATTAAGCCTATGTTAGTAAGACTAACACTACGTCATTGTGCGATCGTGTGGCACTTGTCCAAGGAAGCAACAAAACACCACGCCCTGCGGCCAAAAGTCCTCTTCCATGACGAGGAAAACATGTTGGTTCAGCGTTCGACTGTGGCGGCAAAGTGCTGATGCAAAATTGCCCCTGATAAATCGAGGCATGCTTCGCGACGCGTGTTGATGTTTAACTTTGATGCACTCGATGGTGACCCCGTTTTCGCTACAGTTTTACGTGGGAATCCCTGGACTAGTGTAATTCACCTTCAGCAACACGCACTCAGTGTGTCCACTCACTTTGTGACATCTACTGTACCTCAGATTACTAAACAATACCTATTGTTTATAAATCTGTGTATTATACATGCAATCTACAATTAGTGCAAAGCCGGGCGGGCTGCCGCGTATGCTAATGAATATGATTCCCATTATCTGGAGTAGGTATATATATAAAGGACGAAACTGACTAGCTGACTGACTCACTCAATGACTGACTGACTCACTACTGACTGATCGATCAACGTACAGCCACTCGGAGCGGGCTGAAACCACTCGTTGAAAAGGATATTTGAAGTAGGTACCAACTTTGCTTCATATACCTACTGTCGGTGATAGTTAAGAACATTGTTGATCACTTGTAAACTCTTTTCTTTCAGAGTGAACGTGAACGTCCTGTGAGAAACAATCGCGCCAATAGGCAAAAGGCACCCTTGGCATCGGTAAGGAAATAAAACCGGACAAGGGCGAGACTGACTCGCGCACCGAGGGTTCCGGAATTTCCTATGGTACAGCGGAGTCTTAGTAATAGTTTGGTAATAGGGTCCCGTTTTACCCTTTGGGTATGGAACCCTAAAAACCAGATCGCACAAATTTGTTTAAGATTTTTTTTAATGATTTTTTATACATTTACATATTGATGAATTTTGAATAATATTTACATCAACTTTAATTATTTCAGATGTTAAAACATATGGCAATTTCGGAGATTAGTGGGAGAAAGAAGAGTATTTTTTTGAAATTGTTAAAAGGTCCCTATTTTCGGCCCCTATAAAAGAAAATACTTTTTTAATTTTCACTTACAATATGTTTGGGTTAGCAATATTTAAACTATTCCAAAACAATAACATGGCTGCTGGAATATACCACTGTGACAGACGGCATCATAACCATCCACTTTTAGGGTTCCGTACCCAAAAGGTGCCAACGGAACCCTATTAATATTAAGTCTCCGCTGTCCATCCGTTCGTGTCAGCGGGCAGTATCTTATAATAAACTGTAATAGGTTTATCCCTACCAGTGGGGATAGCTCGGTAGGAATAAGTGTACCAGCAGGAAATTTTCACTGAATGTGTATTTCTGTTGCCGCTATAACAACAAATAATGAAAATAAAATAAAGTTCAAAATTAGGTATGCAAAAACTAGAAAATGTTGGTATACTTTCTTACTTATAATACCTGACATAGGAGAAACACTAAAAAAATACGAACTACGGGTCTATTACATAAAAAAATACGAACTTAATTATTTATTACCTACACTTTCAGACCAGAGCGAGTTTCGGAGAATACAGATGTTCATGTGGACGCAGTTGGAGCAGCCGTCTCTCTTGGCAATATTCTTACCAGATCTGCAAGCGCTGTAAAAAATCGGTTTACCCTTATACTCTGGTTAGTAATATTTTTTTTCATCCCACAAAACAATGCCCGAGGATATTTTTATACTTATGGTTAAAGTAAAGTCCTGTCAGATTTGTCCGATCACTATTTCAACTTGAGCTCGACTATGTGAATGTTATGTTAATTAATTCTAATGGTTTTTCAGAGAGAACTGCGTCCATCTGATAGGACTATCGATAAAGAAAATGTTAAGGAGCATGCGCAGGACCTTTGTCAAATGTGTAAGGAGCTTGGCCAGTATTGTGGCAATGTTAATAAAGCCGGGAACAACGTTAGAAGAGGTCAAACAGCCAAACGCAAATATTGATATTTGATAAAGCATACAACACGATCATTATTACTTACCTGCCTTAATTATACTTTCAAATTATTTATCAAGACTGAAAAATACATATTCAAGCTTATATAGGTAGGTACCACGTAAGAATAGAGGGCTTATCTGTGAAAGATCCACATTCACGAACCCAAGCGGCACATTTTACATTGGGCTAACTAAATTTGCTTGTTTG
Organism: Tethea ocularis; assembly: GCA_963555595.1. Taxonomy (NCBI): domain Eukaryota; kingdom Metazoa; phylum Arthropoda; class Insecta; order Lepidoptera; family Drepanidae; genus Tethea; species Tethea ocularis. The sequence goes on along the minus strand of OY741960.1, from coordinate 6,523,078 downwards.
GGGTTGACTTTAGTGTAAGTTTAAGAAAAGGAAGCAATAACTAGGCTCTATTTCTGAAACTAGTAATCAATGGATAAAAGTCCAGAGTCCGGACGCCTCCCCGAGGGTTACTACCTCCCCGGCCCGGTACAACAAAGTGCCCTGCCAACCTGTTATGGTTTCCTCACGATATCTACAATCACCGAAAGCTCAAGTTCAATGTAAGATTCAACTTCTACCCACGATCTTCATCACGGCTTTCGACGTCACTTATACAGAGCTATCAGCTATTGGAAATAGGACCCTAGGAGCATTTTTTCAGAACTCACAGGCCGCGGGTAGTGAGGATGGTACGAACTATTACTAGCTACTAATCTAAACATCAAAAGCAAATTAGGTGGTGCTCACAAAAGTTTTCGTAAACTTTTGTGTTTGGTCTGCAATCGTTTTCGAACCAATTTTATATGCAGGGCTCAGCCAGTACAATTGGGAATCCTATTAGTTGTAAGATAGTTAGTTCAGCAATAATAAAAATGTCTCATCATTTTCATCTCTATAATGAGGATTAGATTACAATGGCCCTGTTGCTTACAAACTAAACAAATTTAATCTTACTATATCTCTTTCTAATAAGATATATAAAAAAGGGATGCAAGATATTTTTTTTAGTCTGTCAGATTAGTCCGATCACTTATTTCAACGTGAATTTAAGCGCGATCTTTATCGGTCACGACTATTTACCCGTATATTACAACGGCATGGACGAAACAGACAATTTAAAAATGCTCTAAGTATCTTTTTTTTTTCAATTTAAAAGAGGTGACTTGACTAATATATTTACGAACTAAACTAAGTAGTTCGTTAACAACAGAATCGGCACCATTGTCTATTGAAGACTATGATCACAGCTATGATTGAAGAGTCCTTCATGATGAGTTTCCCCTGGAGCGGATTTTAATCAATTTCACTTAGCTTTTCTTTTTTCTATAGAACTCTATGATATTCTATGATTCTAGTATGCCTCTCATTTCCTCCGCTTCAGGAGAAAAGTGATAAAGTAAATAAAATATGTTTAGGTATAAATTAAATGTTTTTTACTCAAAAATAAATGTGAACAGTATAGCATTTCAACGGTCCTATGCATTATGTATAAAATAGGTACTGGATCCATATCACCAACTTTTATTGCGATCCAACTTAACTAAGACCTCAAGTTGTAGGTACTATGATTATACTGAATCGTTTTTGTGTTAATGAACGTCGGAATGTATGGAAATTAAAAACTTTTAAAAAATAAAACCGACTGCACAACACTAAAAAGCATAAAATAACAATGTAGGAACTAATCTGCCATTGTTTTGAAGTCAGCGCAAATGTAATTCATGTTCCGTGGAAAATATCATGGTACCGCTGACATCAAAACTGTCAGATTATAGTTCCTACATAACCATGTTTCATGCTTTTTATCTAGAAACCGCGTGGGACAGCTATTATTCGATATAACTATCAGAATTACAATGGAGATAGATAATCTAACGTAATTGTTCGATGTTTTAACCTTATCGATAATCCATAAAGGCAGTTTCGATTTTGTTGAACGCTATAGAAGTTGATGGTAGGCCCTAAGGCACTAGTCCCACCGCCAACGATGAGTGAGAAGCGAGTGTGTAGTTCCGATAGTTTTCTCGCTGGACTATTATTAGCGAGTTGGTCTCTCAGCGTATGAATGAACTGTCTAACTGCCAAGCAAGCTTCGCTGGGCGAGTATTATCTTTGATAGCTCTTGTCGCTCTGAGCGACAAACTAGTGAAGCGAATTCTCGCCGGCAGTGAACATCAGCGATCAACTATATATATGCATCTCTTTTGTTTACACGGAATATGTATCTTATTGTACGTTTCTTGAGCGAGAAAATAGCCAATTCTTCGCTTACTCGCCAGCGGTGGGACACCTGCCTAAAGCACAATAATAATTTAAAAATATTTACAATGTTTAACGATATAAGTATTCATATTTTTACTTATACTATTTTACTATGAATCACAGGTATTCCCGTTAGCTAACACTTTATTGACAAAATCAGCTAAACTAGTATCTTCCAATTGTTTCTTTAAACAAGTGGAAAAATCAATTTTACTCTCGACCAAATATGCAAACAGTGGTAACAAAAGTGTCTCAAACTCTTTGACATCTTCTTCCTTGATTAGTTTTGCTGTTGCTGAAATTATGTTGATGATCTCTGACACTTGACTGTCTGTTAGCGGGTCTTTGAAGAATTTATACTGAAAAGTCAATAGGTATACTTACAGAAACTGAAAAATCGTTGTCATGTCGTCGTAAAACTCTACCATAGGTTACATACCTAATGTTAAAAACTTTCAAGTAGAGCGCGGGGAGGGGAGATCGTGTATTATAAAATAAAATTTCATACAAATTAATCATAAAGACTGCAAATAGAACAACAGCGGGGTTATTTTCAACACCTGCAATTCTTTTATGTGTGGATATAGTATCAATACCAACAACTTTTACAGTGATATCAATGAATACCTACTTGCAATTTCAGAAAAAATGTTTATGTCTATGAGTACCTACTTCACTTCCGCCATAAAGTACACCTACTGCAATAAAATCACAAATAATTTTACAGCCTAAGTTTTTTCAAGGGGAAAGAACAACACATTTAATGATTTTGTAAAATAATTATCAATCGAAAAAGACAGGACAGGGTTTTATACGGAGCTGATTGGTTGTGGTCCTGATGCCGCGATGATTCTAAAGATGAATTTATTGAGTAGGTACCTACAGTCTAATTAATTTAATGGCAAAGCTTTTCCAGTTCTGAAATTCCATTCGGAAAGAGGCAGTCGATCGGTACACGATCGTGGCAAATGAAGTCTGCGTCTAAAATAGCATCAGAATTAAAAAAAATAACACCATGATAATGGAGTAGGTTTAAATTTTGAATAATGAAAACTAGGTATACGTAACTTTGATAGATTTTCTATTATGCAAAGAACAAAAAAAATAAAACTACACATGTCTATATAAATATTATTTACTTACCCTGATAACAAAGACAATGTTCCTGTAGCAATAAAGCAAACATTTTCTTGAGGCGTCTGTACGGTGGTCTCCTTCAGCTATTGTTATCAAGCATAAGGCGTCATGCATAATGTTCAATATGGTCATATCATCGAACACTAACAAACTGTTCCATATATCACACCACTCTTGCTGGGTGCAGGTACAAATAATCTGAAAAACATTGTTTCAATTCAAATTCACTGATTCATTAGATGAGACGTACAAAGATGCATTATTATAGAGTAATTGGCAAATATTTATAGATTTGTAGGTAGGGTATATGTCGCAGTAAGATAGTCGTAGCCGTGATATAGTGGTAATATGAAAGTGGTTCATAACTATCTTACTAGGGATATAATTATGATACGAGCATGATCAAGTAATATCATTATCTCACTAGATTGATTTAGTAAGATAATTACTTATATTACTAGACCGTGCTCGTATTATATAATTATATCTCTAGTAAGACTGCTTTCATATTGCTATATCACGGTACATAATTAAAGGGATATAATTTAAATCACAGCTGTAACTATCTCATTGCGACATTTATAAATGTTGCCCAGTTATGTATTTTCTATGTAGTTTTATGTGCCAAGAATTTAATTGTGACCTGTGATAACCATGTTGTCAACTGTTCCTTATCCATATCATTTTGCACTTTTGTACCGCTAATGACTTCAAGAAAATTTTCACCAGGTGGATTCCACAATTTTCTGTAATAATACATATTTAATGGTTGCAAATTTTTCAATTTACTTTTCAACCATTTTTCTTCATTTTCTGTAATTGCAAAAATTGTTTAATTATCTTTAGAATATGATTTTTTTATAATTATTATAATGAATAAATGTTTAAAAGGATCTAGACACTTTTATTTAAATTAGCTGAACAAATTATTTACGGCTCGGACACATCATAACGGCACCGTCACCGTGAAATGGCACGTTGTCTTGCCGTGTCACAGTGCCGTACACCCTAGGACCAGACAATTAAGGATTATACCTATTATCTTATGCCAGAGATCGAACGTGGCTCGACTAATGAAATTAACAAATCAATATTGATGTTATCAGCCATCTTTTTTGCACTAACACGTACCTACGAACATAGCGACAGCGCCGACAGCGAATCATCAATTGCCGACAATGACAGTGTCCGCCGGCGCCGGCGCCATGAGCTAATCCGGCGAGGCGCACCGTGTGCGGGCTTACTGTACGGCACTGCGCGGGGCGTCGTAATGTTTCACGGTGATGGCGCCGGGCCGTGATGATGTGTAGTGTAGTACCAAGTTGTTAATATTATTATTATAATTAATCCAGATAAATGATAGACTAACATTGACGTAATTCTAAAAATAATAAAAAATTAGGACACTAAAATTACGATAGGTATTGTGAAGTAGAAGGTGGTAATCTAGTAGCATTGGGCTGCATTATAGGATTTGCCCGAACGTGGGGATGGTATCCTCAAATTTAAAATCTGCTGTCAAGCACAGACCTATGAACAGTTTCCATTCTAATATATGGTCACCATTTTCAACCACATACCATACCAAGCATCACATACCAAGTATACCACATACACTGAGATTATAATTATTATGATCAAGTTATCATAAGTATAAAGAGGAAAAATTATAGTCAAATGTTTGCTACCTGGTATTGTTGAAATGTAGGAATTCAATAATGATTTTTGTAGATCTAGTACAAGATGTAGTGTGGCTGGGCCAAGCGCCATAAATGTGTTGATCTTCCATCGCACAACATCCAGTACTTGGGCCAACATTGCCAACATTGGTGCTCTGTATTCCATTAGTTCCTCTATTGTGTACACATCTTTCATGAGTTTTACCTGTACATTAACACTATCAATGTCTTTATTTATTAAAGCCTTATGCATATTCGGCATTATAATCAGCAGCAACAATTTAGGTCCTGGGATTATATCATCATTTTTAAGGCCCTTTATAAATTTTATAAAGTTTTGTTGTTTAGATTCTGTGTCAAGATGGGTGTCAAAAATTTTTTGTGTCACTTTAATAATACAAGGTTCAGTTTCAGTACTGTAGTAGTGATTAGAATATTTTCCAAGTATGTTCATTACTCTCAACATTAAATCTGTTTGTTGAATATTTTCTGTTGCTAGTGTAAATATCTTTACATAAGTTTGTTGAGGATTTTGTAAAAATAAAGTTAAGATATCAGTGAGGTTGGATTCCTGGGTCAGAATAAGTTTATTGAATATTTCTGTCATCATACAAAGAAATTCAGTTGAATCCTTCATATCAGTAAAGCAATTTTTACTGAAATGTTCCTCAAGTATTTCAAACTTTTTAGAATTGCTGCACCTATGATATATTTTTACAGCCAATAATTCAATTATGTCTGTGTTGTTTGAACTGCCATTTATATGTTTCCTAAACATTTTGTACAACTTGTAACAATCCTCTTCATTATAAATGTCTAAGTTCAGAGCTACAATATTTATTAAATTGATATGATTACATAGGTCTTCTTTATAAATAAGTGCTCGGACCCATATTGCTTTATCTTCATCATCCTTATTTATTTTGTCTATGATATCAGTTGTATCAGTTACATTGATTATATCTTTCATTTCAACAGGTTTACGGGCGATTTGCTCTATCATGCTCACAAGAGGGTGCTCAGATAAACTACTGAAGCTTAATAACTTTGTGCGCAATTTATCACAAAATTCACCTATTGTTTGTTGCATACTCTTTCCATTTTCATCAAATTCACTCCAGGCACAAAATATGTCCACACTTATGTCCATTACTAGCTCTTTGCCCATGTCTAGTATAATTGTATGACAATTATTTAGACATTCTAATATTAATTCATTGAGATTATCATGAACACTTAAATCAATAGAATCTTTAACAACACTTTCATCTTTAAATGTCAATTCGTAAATGTAGTCCACTGCATTTCTATTGTGAGTGGCATTGAACTGTTCCAAACAATTATACATGAAATGTAATGCGGCATGAAGACATTTACCCTTGTATCTGTATAGTCCATCTTTATTTAAGCTGTTCAATTTAAATGTATTTGGAGGTTCAGAGAAATACTTCAAGAATTTTTGCAAAATGTTGTAGGCATCAGCTAATTTTTGAGATAATTCATCATTGCTAAGTTCAAAAAGATGTAACCGACAGATGAGTATGTAGCAAGCTGCAGAAATATTATTAAGTTTTTCTAAACATTCTGTAGGATTGAAATACTTGAAGTTATCTAAAAACGCACTGGCGACTTCTAAGCCTAATTGAGGATAGCTGTATGCTATAATTTCAAATACAAACATGTCCATGTGTAAGTTCCAAAGCATTTCGCACATGAGACATTTTGGTATTGTAGGTATCGTCCAGATTACTAAATCTATTCCTTCTGTTTCTACTAACTTTTCAAGTACCCGTAAATCTGAGTTCAAGATAATGTACAAGGCAAATTTTCGGACCTTCGTTATGGTATCCCTTACCAAACCACTGTTATTAATATATTTCTCATCTTTTAAGAATTTCAGAATAATATCTATCACTTCCTGGATCTTCTCTTCATTCCCTATAAAAATATTTTTTCTAATTATAATGGTTTTATGCAAAGAAAAGCAAAAATACGATTTCAGGGATACATTACCTCCTTTTGCTGACAGTCTCGAAAAAGGCTGAATATTATCTGCCGATATAATTACACCTTGGAATGTTGACAATTCTGGAGTGAAATCCATATTTATAAATATAGTTAATTCTTTTAATTTGTTCAATGGGAATTCTTAGATTCAAAAGTTAACACAGGTAAACTGAGGTAAACAAACAAACATCAAACATGTGAGGCAGAAGCAGGCAGGCAGGGTTGCTAACTCTCAAAAATTCTTGCCCCTAAAGCTCAAGTCTAAAACCCCTAAAATCGTCACAATTACATAGAAAACCCCATATTATAATTTTTAATTTCTTTATTAAAACATTTTTCTTTACTAAAACAGTTAACTATCAGAAAAAATTAATTAATGTCAAATTATTAACATTTCAAACATATTTTCATTTTCTTCTGATGATTCCGACTTTTTGAAATAAAACATTTAATTTTGAATGTTGAATAAAATTAATATATTTTTAAATGTTTCGTTATTATGGTTTATATTATACATTTCATGTATTTAATTCTCATCAAGTTATCTATACTATTCATATATATACTAATAATATTATAATGAGGAAAGATTTGATTATTTGTTTGTTTGTATTGAATAGGCTCCGAAACTACAGAACCGATTTTAAAATTCTTTCACTAATAGGAAACTACATCATCGCTGAAAGTTATAGACTACTTTTTATCCCGGGAACGCGAGTGAAACCGCGGGGAACAGAACAGCTAGTATTTTATAAAAGTTCAAGTCATTTTAATAAATCACTTTGAAGACATAGTCAGTCAGTTTAAATTAGCGTTTAGTATATTCGTGGCGTTTCGTAAAAACTAGTTCCTGCCAAAAAGTAAGCAAAGTACTTTTTTTTTTATTTTGGCATCATACTTCGTATATTTTGCCAGTGTCAAGTTAAGCAATGTAGGTATTTTTATATTCTTCATGTATTCAATTCTCGTCAATCGTCAAGTTTCAAAGTTCAAGTCATGTTAAATCTTCTTCGAGTCATAGTCAGTCAGTTTAGTTAGGTTTTAGTACGATGGTAGCCGTTCTACTAAAACTTTTCATGGACTACTTGAGACAACTTGAAAAGCCACTATATACGTAATCATTTCATTTCACTTCACTGGTGCACTTGTATTGATTTTTATTGGACAAAATACCACCGATAATTTCAATAAAACTCAAAATACACGATTTTATGAAAATAAAACGAAAACGCAACGTCACTTCGCAAGTTCCCGCTAAAAAGTCAGCAAAGTACTTGTAATGTTACTAAAAAAAAATTGTCTATAGTTTAACACTTATGTCAAAAAGAATCATGTCATTTTTTTATTTGTGTCAAAATCAAAAATGTTTAAGGTCCATCGTTTAATTCTTCGCAACACTCGTAATAATAAAAAAAAATCATCTTTGTTCGTGACGTTCATCTTCTGTACTAGATTATTCTGTACGTATTCTATACATGTATTCTGTACTAGATATCACTATTTAATTAAACAAACTTTAAAAAGTCCCTAAAGCTCCTAAAAAATCCCTTCCCACTCATTTACTCCCAAAATATACGGGGAAAACTCCTAAGTTGGGAACCCTGCAGGCAGGCAATTTGATTATGATATGACATAGTGTTGCCAACTCGCAATATTGTTTTACCCCTACAATTTCATTATTCTGTACCACTGATACCTGCTTGGCTGACTCTGCCATGGTAATCTATGTTTTATTCTTAACTTTTTAAGGTTGATAGTCATAAGCGACCGCGACGGGATTTAAGTGTTGCCAGATATTTGGAATTTCCGTCAAATGTAACGAATTAGGATTACTGAAAGTGAATATGACCGAATACGATTTATAATAACATTATACCGATGTTTCACATACTTCTCACTTCACTTCACTTCTCACATACTTCTCTTACTGTGAATGAGGTCCGCGCAGTTTTTTTTTTGTTTTTTCGTTTTGGCATCACACTTAGTATATTTTGCCAGTGTCAAGTTGAGGAATGTAGTTATTTCTATATTCTTCATGTATTAAATTCTCGTCAATTTTCAAAGTTCAAGTCATGTTAAATCTTCTTTAAGTCAGTCAGTTTAAGTTAGGTTTTAGTACAATGGTAGCCGTTCTACTAAAACTTTTCATGGACTTCTTGAGACAACTTGAAAAGCCACTATACATTTCATTTCACTGCACTGGTGCACTTGTACCAATCTTTATTGGATAAAATACCACCGATAATATTCAATAAAACTCAAAAAATACACGATTTTATGAAAATAAAATGATAACGCAACGTCACTTCGCCCGATGACGTACGTGACTTGTTGAGAGAGAAAAATGCCGCCACTCGCGCCTATGATAGTTTCCCCTCAGAGGAAAACCGCATCCGTATGCGTGCTCTCCAGCGTGACGTTAAGTCACGCATCGATGAGGTACGACAGGCCCGCTGGGACCAGACCCTTACAGACATTAGACCCTCTCATCAAGCCTTTTGGCAGCTTTCTCGTGCCCTTACCAAGGACACGGTAGCACCCATGCCCCCATTAAATAGGCCCAATCTCCCTCCCGCTTTTGATGACGATGATAAGACAGAATGCCTCGCTGAAAGCTTAGAGTTTCAGTGCACGCCCAGTACCCTCCCGATAGACCCGAGTCATCTGGAGGAAGTTAACTCTGAAGTTGAACGGAGAGCCGCCCTCCCGTTACCACCCCCCCCTCTCAGCGAAGAGGATGACCCCCTCCCTCCGGCGACCCCTGACGAGGTCAAATCGATCATCAGGGATTTACACCCGCGGAAGGCCCCGGGCTCGGACAAAATCACTAACAAAGTGATAAAACTCTTCCCCGCCCACCTCATAATACTGCTAACTTCCATATTTAACGCTGCCCTCTCTTGTAATATTTTTCCACATCAGTGGAAAGAGGCCAATGTCATTGGAATCCATAAACCCGGCAAACCCAGGTCCGAGCCCTCCAGTTACCGCCCTATAAGTCTATTAAATGTCCTGGGCAAGATGTATGAGAGACTGATCTATATCCGCCTCAAAACATATGCCGACGCCAATAATCTCATCCCTGATGAACAATTTGGCTTTCGAGCCAAACATTCTTGTGTTCAACAAGTCCATCGTATTGTTGAACACATCTCCTCTCAGTACCAAGAGCGCAACATGACAGGTGTCTTATTCTTCGATGTCGCGAAGGCATTTGACAAAGTGTGGCACAATGGCTTAATTTTTAAGCTATTTACCTTAGGTGTCCCACATAGACTCGTGCTCATCTTACGAGATTATTTGTCAAATCGCCACTTTCGATATCGCATTCCTGGCGCACTCTCCTCCCCTCACCCTATCGGTGCCGGTGTCCCACAGGGCTCGGTACTGTCCCCCTTGCTATTTTCGCTCTACACGAGTGATATGCCAAAGACCGACAAGGTGCAGTTAGCACTTTTTGCGGACGACACCGCGGTCTACTGCTCTAGTAAGTCCCCCTCAGTCATTGTTAAGAACCTCCAAACCGCGGCTAATGCCCTAGGCGCCTGGTTTCGGAAATGGAGGATCGAGATCAACCCTGTCAAAAGCCAGGCGGTCCTATTCTACAGACCCTACCATCGAGGTACCCCCTCCCCTCCAAAGGCAGTTACTCTATTCGGTGAACCAATCCCCTGGGAAAGGCAAGCCAAATATCTCGGAGTAACTCTCGATGATCGTTTGACCTTTGATGCCCACATTAAAGCGGTCCGCGCGCGCGCCGCCTTTGTTTTAGGGCGCCTCCACTTTTTATTAAATCGTAAATCTAAACTTGCACTTAAAAGCAAGGTTAGACTTTATACCACGTGTATCCGCCCCATCATGACCTATGCTAGTACTGTGTTCGCACATGCAGCTCCATCACGGATCCATAGCCTTCAGGTGATTCAAAATCGCTTCATGCGCAAGGCCACGGGCGCCCCGTGGTACATGCGTAATGAAAATCTCCACATTGACTTAGGTCTCCCCACGATAAAACAATTTATAAAACGCACCTCACGCAGATTTTTCAATACCGCCGTTAATCACCGCAACCCTCTTATAGTGAAAGCCGCAACGTACACGCCCTCCCGTATACTCCGTATCCATAGACCAAGGCAAGCCCTCAGCGAGCCGGATGACCCTATTACATTAGCTCAGATCGAAGCTGACGAAGCTCGTAAAAGTACACAACACACTACACACAACCGATCACGCTACCGTCCTCGACGGCGAGGACCGCCGTGACGTCCCACTCAGTCTCGCCCCGTTCAAGCGGCCCGAGCTGCCTACAGTAATCCGACCGCCCCCAATTAGTCGTAACTCGTACAAAGTCCTCCGCCTCCCCCGGTAACGCCCTGAGCCGAGGTTCGTACCCCATTCGGGGGTGCCCTCAGGCGTTGTTACCTAAATATTACCCGGCTGAGAGCCCTCTGCGCTCGCCGATTTGTCCGGTAAGGTTGTCGCAGCCATCTGAGGCTACCAACTTAGTCCTTTCAAAAAAAAAAAAAAAAAAAAAAACGTCACTTCGCAAGTTCCCGCCAAAAAAAAGTCCGCGCAGTGTTTGCCACCTTAGCAATACAACAATTTGGTATTTACGGTCGGCCAAAAAAGTGGTGTACCACCCTAAGGTCGCTTGCAGATTCATAGGTGATAATGATTATTTTAGCTTGCAGATCAATCTGACAACTTACAACATTTTATTTACTGTTTGTTACGTGTTAAATATTCTTAGTTTTTTTCTATGGTTTGAACCTTGTTGCAATTTCCGATGACTAGGAAATTAAATCAAAACTGGCACACCACTTTCTTGGCCGACCGTACATACCAATATAATTTAGATGTCTTATAATTTGAATAGATTTATTGACGGGAAAATAATTTTCGACGGACGACGAAAAAAAAAATTATTCGCTTCGCCGTCGTCGTCGACTGGGTCAAAGAGTACATTTGTGCCTGGGTTTCGCCTCGCCGTCGCACTGCCTTTATAATGGATTTAGACAAATCATTTTCTAAGTGTATACCTATTACCTAATATCATTTAATATTTGTTGATATGCCGCGTCGTCGCCCAGGGCCCAGGTATGGTTCAAGTATCCGGTCTGTCGCTCGGGTATCGCCTGTGCTTTGTGTGAGAGCAACACGAACTGGAGTAGCCGTTCCCCTCTGTCAATGTACAAGTCCACGTGGTCCTATAGGTACGTACTATTATTAAAACTAATTGCAGCCGCACTGCTCACTACACTAGACTATCTAGCTGTGTAGACGTCCTATAAAAATGCCGAATCGTTCAGTTTTTGCTGCAAAAATTTATAAAATTTATTATAGGTATATCAATATAAATGGCGAAATCAAAGGAGCATAGAGTAAGTTATATTAGGTCACTATTAGGTATACCACATCTTATATATTGGGGAGAGCTTATGTCTCTCGTGCATATATATATATATATATATATATAATTGTTGATCCACCTATTTCACGTGTATACTCAGCTCCGCGTCTCGCAAACTGATATACTTTGATCCGTCTTTGATGCGCGTGTGACGTAGGTGGATCTGCACGTATCGGTTTTCAACATACTCCTCAACGATTTGACCATTATTTGTTGATCCATCAACGGTCGAAAAAATCATACTGAATGTGATTTCTTAGATCCAGAATATATTTAACTTATATGCGACATTTACTTCGACAAAGTTGATCCGGAGCCAAAATTGACGAATAGGTACTGAAACACAAAGCGGCAACGTCGCGTTCTGCGTGTGACAGAGAACCCCGTATATTAATTCGTTAGAGTAATAAGGTAAGAAAGATGCGTTAGCTGCTGCGCTTGAGTTTAAGGACAGTTTTTAACCACGGACACCGTCCAATTGTTATATGGAATGCATAGTAGATACCTACATATACTGGGTTATTTTTTTTACCATCCCGGATAATTTTAGGGATTCATCTACTCGTGAAAACAAGCAACTTTTATTATAGGACTAAAGATGAAATCCTACTTAATATTATAAATGCGAAAGTTTGTGAGTATAGATGTATGGATGGATGGATGTGTGAATGTATGTATGTATGAAACTCTTTCACGCAACAACTACTGAACGGATTTGGATGAAACTTGGCACATAGGTAGATCATACCCTGGAATAACATATAGGCTACTTTTTTTATCCCGAATAATCCCGATAGTATTTTCCCGTGGGACAATTATCGAACACCACGAGGGCGACGCCCCGGGCTTCCATTATGTATGTTTGTTACTCTTTCACGCAAAAACTGCTGGACGGATTTGGATGAAACTAGGCACATAGGTAGATCATACTCTAAAATAACATATAGGTTACTATTTATCCCGAATAATCCCGATAGTATTTTCCCGTGGGATAATTATCGAACACCACGAGGGAAACGCCGCGGGCTTCCATTATGTATGTTTTTACTCTTTCACGCAAAAACTACTGAACGGATTTGGATTTAACTTAGCATCCCATCATTTGGGAAAACTTAAGATCCCTCGGGAATGTGGGGCGGAAGTTAAAGAGTAGCCGTTTGAGTCATCATCGCCCTGCCCACATCGCTGAACCGATGAATGTGAAATTTGACATGTGAATAGATTTTGACACCATATATGAAGGGATTTTTTAATTCGTTTCCGCAGTGGTGGAAAAGGGCCTTTTGTACGATTTTAAGAATCATAATATCTCTGGAACCGTAAGGCCTAGAAGTCTGAAATTTTTAATATAGCCTTTTCAGTAAAAAGTATTAGAAACCGGTGCAAGCGTTTCTTAAACTTTTGTCTATGGGACGAATATTTAAAAAAACAAGGGTTTTGCTTTGTTTCCGATAAACCTTCATAGCTTTGTGATTTTAAATGATACTAACTCAAAATTTATAGTGTAGGTAGTTTAATAATATTGCTAAAATGTAATCTCGGCGTTTCTCAAACTTTTGTTCTTCGAAGAAGTTATTACCGATGGAAATAATGCGTTTTTCAAACTCCTTTATCTCTGCAACGGCTAAAGCTAAGAAAATAAAATAAATTCAACTCGGTGTTTGTCAAAGTTTTGCCCATAAACAAAGTAAAAATGTTGAAAATTTACTTTTAGCAACCTGTTTATCTGAGCTAATATTCATAGCAGAAGTTTGATTTTTGGGATATGAGCGTTCCACAGTATTTGTTTCGAAATGTACTACTAAATTTCTCAAACTTTTCATGCGGCATAAAGTTAGAAAGGGTGAAACATATTTTGAATATAGACTATTCTATACAATTATAACAATATTAAATACAGTGTTTTTCAAAATGCAGAGCAATGAGCAGTCCCGTGAGTGTAGATGTTGATCCGGTTGGAGCCACATTAGTTACCAGAGATGCATATTGGATCAACAAAAGGCGCCGGATCAAAATGCGTTTTTGGATCAACAAAGTGCTCGCGTGAAGTCGCGTCTGATCAACATTTACCCTAAAGCGATATCTATATATATATATAGACGTAGGTAGGGATAGGTAGGTAGGTAGAGGGTAGGTAGACGTAGGTAGACATAGGTAGAGGTAGGTAGGGATAGGTAGGTAGGTCCAAGTTTTTTTGTTCTCAGGGCAGGACAAAGTCTGCCGGGTCAGCTAGTCGCCAATAAAAAAACAGCTGTTTATACATACAAACATATTAAATAAAAACCGTATGGACCAGCTAATTTTTTGTTTCGCGATTTCAGTTTTGGTGCCACATTATCTGGGGTCATAACATTATTGGTTACTAGCTGTTCCGCGCGGTTTCACTCGCGTTCCCGGGATAAAAAGTAACCTATAACCTTTGGGAATAATGTAGCTTCCTATTAGTGAAATATTTTTTCAGACCGGTTCAGTAGTTTCGGAGCCTATTCAATGCAAACAAACAAACAAATAAACAATCAAATCTTTCCTCTTTATAATATTAGTATAGATAGACACCACCTATCACGCCGCAGGTCATGTCGTAGGTTCGATTCCCAACCAGGACAAACATTTGTGTGCATGAACATGTCTGTTTGTCCTGTTGTGAAAAATGTCCCAGGATATTTTATTTTTAAATTTTTAGTTTACTATGTTTTATCACTGACCTAGTATAAGCTATCTTTGTACCTTCCATCATCACATCAAATTATATAACTAAAGAATTATCCCCTAACTCCTAACCGTTAAGGAGTTGTATACTTCCATCATCAGCTCAGCAACGTAAATGACTACCAGACGCAAACATCTGAATAGCTTTAGAAATTATATGAAAAACATTGTAAGTGCCTATAAAATTGGAAGAGTTATCTCGATTTCTCCAGGATCCCATGATCAAATCCTGACCTGGTGACTATGGGATCATCTGTGAAGTATAACCCTTTCAAACAAAAAAATAATCTTCCAAATCGGTCCAGGCGCCTTCGAGTAATCGGGGGAACATACATAAAAAAAAGACAGAACCTCCTCCTTTTTTAAAGTCGGTTAAAAAGACAAAGCGCTGACGCTGTAATTTTTTCGACGTATGCCATTGCCGAAAGTTGAAAGCGAAGTGAGGGCGAAGTAGGGCAGACGGCAGTATGTAAACACATACCTACTTCTCTCAATCATGCCACGGCAATATTTAGGTAATTATTGCCGGCAGCGCGAGGAGCAGCGGCAACGTCGCGGCTGCTTTCAGCCAATCCGATTGTTTGCTGTGCTCTGATTGGCTCATTTAAATCGGATCAACGTTTTCCGTAACTATCGCAAGGTGGATTTGTATATCGGATCAACTTCCGCAAACGCTAATAAACAGTCCCGTGAGTGTAGATGTTGATCCGGTTGGAGCCACATTAGTTACCAGAGATGCATATTGGATCAACAAAAGGCGCCGGATCAACATGCGTTTTTGGATCAACAAAGTGCTCGCGTGAAGTCGCGTCTGATCAACATTTACCGTAAAGGGATATATATATATATATATATATATATATATATATATAATCATAATGATGATCATAAAACAATATAGAATCAGAAAACATAATCTCAATAATGATTGAGATTATGTTTTCTGATTTATTTATAAATTGCAACCACATACCTACATACAATACTTACGAGTATTAATATTTACATTAAATAAAAATGACAAAACGGGTCGCTAGTTATTAATATGTGACGTCGTATCCTATTACGACCATATAAACTCCATGCTAAATTCTGTTGTTTTACTAAATTATATAATATAAAAACACGGAGGGGGAATAATTATTATATGCCGACTTTGTTGTGTAAAAAAACACATACCTTTATTTATATTACACATTTATTTTGAGCAGAGATCCAAGATTCTTATGTGCACTTTTAAAAAAGGGATCTATTTTTAAGGCATTTAAATACATTTGTTCGGCTAGATGGTACTTTTTCCAACGGTGATATAAAACACCTGCAAAAAATGGTTAGGTTTAAAATAAAATAACATAGGTATATATACCTACTCACAGATTTCAAAACAATATGGTTTGTTATCTGAGCATATACTACTTATACAATATAATGTAAAGGTTAGGTAAAGATAACGCTCGTACGAAAAATGCGATTAAAATATTATAGTTAATAACTAGTTTCCGCCCCGCGGTTTCACCCACATTTCCGAGGGATCTTCCAGGATAACATTATAGGGATTTATATATTTGCCAAGTTTCCGCCAAATCCGTTTAGTCATGTTGAAATATATTTCGCGCATCTTATTACCTACCTAAGTTAGCATAATGTATAGCTTGTACTTGTTTCCCAAATAGTTTGATGGCTCTAATAAAATATTCCTCTGCGTCCTCGTACTGATCCATTTTGCCATAAATATTGGCAATGGCAAAGTTAATTGAAGGTGAATTTGGTAACTCTTTAAGAGCTTCAGGTATTATTTGCAGTGCTTTATCTATTTCCCCTGAAATAATATGCCATATTTTAAAAAGCTATAGGTACATAGGTATCTAACAATCATAACATTTGTTCATTAGTAGGTAAAATTACTTAATTTATTTTTACTATGAGTAATTATTAAATTCACAAATATGTCGAGAATAAACCTCAATAGGTACCCTAAATTATTTGGAACTAATTGTTCCCCGCAGTTTCACGTGCGTTCGCGGGATAAAAGGTGGCCTATTAGGTAGGGTATCTATATGCCAACTTTCATTGTGATCGGTTCAGTGGTTTAGGCGCGAAAAGGTAACAGACAGAGGTACGTTGTCATATAATAAAAAAAAATTGAAGTAATTTACCTGTATTATCCAGCAAAGCCATTAAATTTGTCCAAGCTAACACATGCTTCGAATTAAGATTGATTGCTTGAAACCAACTGTTCATAGCTTCTTCTGTTTTATTCATTTCGAGAAACTGTAATAGTTATTATAATGTTCTTACAACCAACAAACTTCAAGCATGACCACTAAAGCGTACCCTATACTTCATACAATATGGTACATACTTGACATGTAATTATCCATTATAAAATGTTTTCTTAAATGTAGGTTTGAATCAAAACCTACATTTAATTTTAGTTTGTAGACTTTAATAACTAGTTAAATTTGAATGAAAATGATTTTAAAAATTAGTATTACTTGAACAAGATTTTTTTTAAACTGTGAACCACAATGATCGAAACGACGCCATGATTTTTAGTGACGTCATATTACTATAAACTGACAGCGTTGCCAGAAGGGTACCTACGAAATCCGTACTTTGTGTCATGTTCGTATTTTTGGTGTTAGTTTTATTTAGTCTTAGGTCTGATTTTTCAATCGCTAGACAAACCTCCGATAGACTATTCATCAAATAAGTCTATACAAAAACTGTTCTAATTAGCTCGCGGAGAGGTTCCAACAACCACCTTCTTCTGAACCTTCAAGTAACCGCTTCAATAATGGCTTAGCTTTGTAAAGCTTGCATTATAATAAATACCTACTGCATTTTCGATTGTATAAGAAACTGACATATTTGACCTACATGAAATTTTAAAGTCTTTTTGTTACTGATCAGCTATAGAGAGTTGGCCATCTTTTACCTTAGAACCCTTTTAAAGTAGCGTTCTGGGCTCCTACCTAACTAAAAATACATTTAAATAACTGTTTAGTGTTAATATGTTGTTATGAATACCACTTTTTCTAAAACATACGCGAGCCTTTAGATGTGTTTTAACTTTTTATGAAACTGATTGTTTAAAATTGTCAAGTACCTTATTGGACTAATTTAATCACCTACACTGTAATTACACCCATACGCAGCTGCGATGAGAAACTGATCAGGCTTCAATGGTAGGTACATAGGTAGGTAATATACCTAGTCAGGTCATAAGTATTGTCACACAGTAAAAACTTTTCTTTTAGAATGCTGGCCACAAAAAAGTTTATTGAATACTTTTTTAAATTTTACTCATTTTTAAATATGGAGTGGACGCTTAAAGAAGACCGTGTTGCAGTTATTGCGTTGCATCGTTGCGGTTACACGCCAATTCAAATTTTTGACATACTGAAAAATTTGAATATAACCAAAAGATTCGTTTATCGTACCATCAAACGATACAATGAAGACTCTAGTGTAGATGACAGGTCAAGAAGTGGTCGCCCTCGGTCTGTTAGGACTCCAGCAGTGATAAAAGCTGTGAAGGCGCGAATTCAAAGAAATCCCAAACGTAAGCAGAAACTGCCCTTCAGATGGGGTTTTTTCGGATGAAAAATTTTTTACCGTAGAAGAGAGCTACAACAAACAAAATGATAAGGTGTACGCAGTAGTGAAGAAGCGAGCAACCGTATTCCGCGTGTCCAACGAGGTCATTTTCCATCCTCGCTCATGGTATGGTTGGGAGTTTCTTATTGGGGCTTAACAGAGGTACATTTTTGGGAGAAAGGTGTAAAAACGAATGCAGTTGTGTATCAAAATACAGTCCTGACGAACCTTATGGAACCTGTTTCTCATACCATGTTCAATAACAGGCACTGGGTATTCCAACATGATTCGGCGCCACCTCATAGAGCGAAGAGCACACAAGACTGGCTGGCGGCGCGTGAAATCGACTTCATCCGGCACGAAGACTGGCCCTCCTCCAGTCCAGATTTGAATCCGTTAGATCACAAGATATGGCAACACTTGGAAGAAAAGGTGTGCTCAAAGCCTCATCCCAATTTGGAGTCACTCAAGACATCCTTGATTAAGGCAGCCGCCGATATTGACATGGACCTCGTTCGTGTTGCGATAGACGACTGGCCGCGCAAATTGAAGGCCTGTATTCAAAATCACGGAGGTCATTTTGAATAAACTTTAGTGTCATAAGAATCTATGTTTTGTTAAGTTCATTTTGGTATATAAATGGTTACATAATGAATAAACTTGTTTCAATTATTTTATATTAAACATGTGACAGAATTTATGACCTGACTAGGTACATATAAAATACTGAAAATTGAAACAATTAATTTAGCATGTATTCAGTAACATATGATTGTTATATTGCTTTTCTGGGTTCCATACCATTCCCGTTCCTAAATTATTACTTAGTCAGGAACATGGTTGTATCTTGTTAATAGTAATAGGTATCTACATAGATGTTAACAAAATATCATTCAGTTTTAAACGATACCCAAAACAATAATCATACTTTATTTTTTATGGAAGTGGTTCCCTTAAATAGGTTCAGAAATGTATTTCCACAATGGGTCATTCGAATACCTTAATCACAGCTTTAGTGTTTAGGGTATCAATTCACTCTTTAAATTTCCGATGTAATTACCTACCTATATACAAGATGAATGGGATAGGCTAAATTGAAAGTAAGGTGACAAGATTGTAATTACCAAGTTTCCCAAATTGTAGTAGCA
The DNA here is from genome assembly GCA_963555595.1 of Tethea ocularis. Classification (NCBI taxonomy): domain Eukaryota; kingdom Metazoa; phylum Arthropoda; class Insecta; order Lepidoptera; family Drepanidae; genus Tethea; species Tethea ocularis. Next base: position 6,503,486 of record OY741960.1, on the reverse strand, counting down.
ATCTGTATAATTCTTTCGGTATTTTAATGCAGTTCTATACGCGTTTTGTGATTCTTCATGGTGACCTATACTAGCGAGAACGATGCCCAAGTTCATCCAAGCTGCTGGGAAGTCATGCCTAAAAAATACCATTCATGAAGTATCGCATCGCGCGTAACTAGTAATATTAATAGAAAAACAGCTTAGAGTTCTAATGTTACCACTGGAAATTAACCAAGTAATCGTGGAGATGGTCACTTTTTAAGGATTCGCACCTCAAAAGGAGGACCCAAGCCTTGTTGCGTGAGTCAGACTCGCACTTGTCCGGTTTTTTTTTACCTGACTGCCCGAAACTTTGACATGACAGCATTATGAATGATCTTTTCAGTTCAAGTGTTGAACCGGGCGGCAGTAAACTAATGTCCGTCTGTCTATCATGGTCATTTTACTCGGAAAGTGTATTCCGAACCGGTAGTAGAGTCTATTGTAAAACTGTAACTGTTGACGTTCATAAGTGCCTTATTAGGGCCTAAACTGAATAAATTAGTTTTTGATTTTGAAACTACCAATTAAATCATGAATAAATGACATTTTAAATATATTATAAATTAAAATAGTATGAAAAAAGGTGTATTAATCTACATGTTAAGTAGGGGAAAGCGTCATGGATCACGATACGACACTGTCAACACGACTGTACGGCTAGAACGTCGGCTAGCTGACACTATATTAAATTCATACATGCAGAGGCAAAAAACTTACTTATAATTTATTGCTGTTCGGAGGTAGTATTCAGCTTCAGTAAATTTCTTCTGATTTTTAAGTAAATTTGCCAAATTGTTCATTGCTTGATAATATTGTGGATACAATCTGAAATAAAGATAAATGTCTGAGAAGAAAGTATACTTGCCAAAAGTTGCGGGTTAGGGTTGTCAGAAGATGGTTCGCGATTTAAGACGTCACACAAAACTGAAATGATGGATATTATATTTTACATAAGATATCACAAATCTCGTTTTTCCAAGGGCAATAACAAATATTTTCCTAAAAAGAGCCTGCAGGAATAAGATTCCGGAACAGTAAACATGAATGAAGAACAAATCTTTCCTTTCCAATAATCAACGTAAGTACCTGATTGATTCCTTGTATTCAGTAAGCGCCCAGTCTGTGTGTTGCCTTGCATCAGCTACTTTTGCAATATTATAGTGAACTTTAGCATTTAGAGGGCAAACAGCCAAACCGCTTATAAACAATTCATGTTCATTCTGCCACTGAAATGATCTTTGCCAACTTCTTGATCCATATGACAGAAGTAAAATCAAATACATTGCAATGCCAAGCTGAAAAAATAAAATTATATTATTTCATTCAGGTATGTTTGTCTACTATATCCTACTAATCCCAAAGCCCCATCTTATCTCAAGGAAAACTTTGATTATTATAGCTCCCAGCATCACACCCTTCGTAATTCTGTCCAACTTCGCCTCAAAACTCCTGCACACACTTCCCAAACTTTCAGTCAGTCCTTCACTGTGCAAGCTATTCATCTTTGGAACTCCCTTCCTTTGACCATTAGACAAGCTCAGACTATTGAATCTTTTAAGTCGCAAGTATTTTCCTACTATCTCTCTAATTATTATTCTTATTTTTTTTTTTTATATGTATATGGTTATATTTATATTATTTATTTATTTTTTGTATTATATTATTATATATATTTGTATTTATTTATTTATTATTATTATTATTTTTTATTCATATAAGTAATTTATTACTCTATTTATTAGTTTACTATTTCACATAATTTATTTATAAAATTCATAGGTAGAATGCTACACCTGCCTCTACTATTGATAATATTTTCCTGTCACCCAAAGGTTGCCTGGAAGAGATCGCTTAAGCGATAAGGCCGCCTGTATTGTACTCTTATTATGTACCAATATTTTATAGCGTCATCTGTTGTTTAAGGTGTACAATAAATAATATTCTATTCTACTAATATTAAAAATGAGAAAGTTTGTGGGTATGGATGTATGGTTCATGTTTGTTACTCTTTCACGTAAACTTGGCACATAGATAGATCATACACTGGAATAACATTTAGGCTACTTTTTATCCCGGGAAAACATAAGATACCTCGGGAACGCGGGTGGAACCGCGGGGCGGAAGCTAGTGCTAAATAGGGTAGAGTGAATCCAAATTTGCAAATTCAAATATTTATGTTGCCTGCGCAGCACGCGAAATACTGCGATATTTTGGGACTTTTCTCACTTTTTGATCTAAAAGTCTTAAACAACCGCGTTTTGAGGTTTTGGCAGGCAGTACACCTGCAGCACCAGGTATGAGAACGAATTTTGATGACAAAATCTCATTCACAACTCTTAGTCAAAAATCAACAGATCCTCAAGTCTTATGGTTGTATATAGCTTGGTCCCTTTAGGGTTTATAGGGCTGCAGATGGGCTTAATTTTTTACAAATTTAACAAAGTATGTGACTTGTGTTTGTCAAAAAACGGATAGTTCAGAACTTTTAGAGCACAAGACCCAAAATTGCGCAGTTTTTCGCGTGGTGCACAGTTAGCACTAGTTTTTCGAAGTGATCCATATATCCATGCGATTTAAATGTCGTTATTCTACTGGGCTATAATAGGTATTACACATTAAATGCAGGAATCAATCAAAATACAAACCTTAAATTTTCTGTTGATTATTTTAGTAAGCCCCATAGCAATGAGAATGCAATATCCAGCTGAGGGTATGTACAAAATTCTCTCGGCGATCACAAAACCAACTGGATAGAAGATGTTAGTGGCTGGTAGAAAAGGGATAATTATTAGAGAAACTGCTAAAATTGTATATCTGGAAAAAATATTTCGATGTTAATTAGAATACTTAGTGGGTAAGCATCTGGGTGCGTTACAATCACCCAACCACGTCGTGGCCTAGCCAAGATCACTGATGACCCGTAGATATGTAGGCATGTATGGCAAGTAAAAAATATGCAGTTATCAAAATGAATGTTTTAAAAGTTTGTTTGGCATAAATAGGAACCTGGATGATCCAGAATTTCTTTCTCGGACCATAAAACTATTATGAATGTATGTTTACAGTTATTATCGTAAGTTTACAAACTAAACCGAAATTAAGATGGTACTTTTATTTTTTTACGTCAATTTCAAGCGCCCCAGGCGCGCGGCCATGGGAAAACGAATCCATGATTGCAGTTTTCGTTAGTTACGATGTCACACCCGGTAAGTATATGAGGCTATATCGTCATTAGTTCATAGGTGTAGAGTACTTACTACTGAAATCTTTTGCTTTCTTACCTCTTATTGCAGTTTTTATTATTCTTATTAAGCAAAGTTTTTAATAACAACACTCCATACAAATACATCAGTAAAATTGAAATGATTCTATAGTCATTTACATTTTCAAGTAATGGTATACATCCCATAGACCAATCATAGCAAAGCCACTGTGGCCATAAAAATAGAAGGAAATTGAGGGAATATATGTAGTTGTAAGTTCCCATCTGTAAAATGAATTAAATATTAGTTTTAGGAAATTCACAAATAATTACCTGCTCTCTTTATTGCATCTCTATAATGCTTGGATTGAACATTGGATAAGCTTTGTCAACATTGTAAATGTAAAGCTCACTGTCATTATTTTCAATGTGACCAAATGTTATTATGCACAAGCCGAGGTATATTGTATATTATAAGCTCCCTAGCACTACAAATATGTGTCACTTGAAAGAAATTATATTTATTTTATTTTGGGAAAATAAAAAAATTGTACTAGTACATACATATAAGTATCAGAAGTAGCAATAACAGGGAATTCTAAAATATATATCTATTACCTTTGTAAAACTGTGATTGGAAAATGCTGCTGGATTATCAGTTGGTTTAAAAACTGGTTTTGAACAACCCATAACAATCCACCTTCCATACAGTGACATCATTATAGCTATCAACATGTAAATAATTCTTACAATAGATTGCTTATTCAGATACTTTTTATTTGTACTTGGCCTTAGTTTTGTGATAATTTCATAAAGTATACAAAAGCCCTGTAAATAAATAAATTTGCACTTATTAAATGAAAAGCTAAATCATGTTACTAATTTGTAGAATTGCAGTTATTTGCAATCAATATAATAAAATACTAACCAGCACTGTAATACCATTTTCTTTAAACAACATAGAAATTTCAGAGAGTAGAACAGTCACACATAACATAGTATACTGCATCTTAGATTTTAAAGCTTTGTTGTAACACAGAAAGGCTAGAAAGAATGTAATGGCAGCTAAAATATCAGCTCTGCCTACAATACCACACACAGCTTCTACATGTATGGGGTGTACCGCAAATAAAAGAGTTGCTAAGTAACTAGCATTTTGCCACCATTTCATCTGTATATTGTTTTTTGGATTATGTAAAATATTGAATGTCCTCCACACCAATATACAGCAACTTACATGGCATATAAGATTTGTTACTTTGAAAGCAAATGCTGAAAGTTTGTTTCCACTTAATAAGTAGTTTAATCTGAAAATGAAGTATTATAATGACATTTAATAAAATGTGTAGATATTGTGTCTTTCAAAGGTATTTAGCCAATTTTATATTTATAGCATGATTTTTTTGAACACATTTCTTAACAAAATATGAAATTACAGTAAAAAAGGTGTCAAAAAAGGAAATTAAAGCAGCCAAAACAAAACAGAAGATGGAAGCATATTAAGCTACTAATTAGACAGAGAGATCTGACATGGTGTGTGATGTCATATAACACTACCTGCCATATTAACTACAAATTGCGGAATTCTGTTTCGTTGGAAAGAGATAGAGATCAATTTTTTATGAGTTATATCTGGGTTATTTTTATCGTTATTTGAAAAATATTTTTTTTTCTACTGTTTCATAAATGAGCTTTTATTAAAGCAAAATGACATGCATGGAATATGGTTATTTTTATGTAGGTAAATAGACAAATGTTAATAGGTATTTATTTATTTATTTATGGTCTGCCAACTGTTATTACAATATTACATAAGCCACATACATAGCATACATAAATTAATTTTAAGAGTAGAATCAGTTACAGCAAAAAACAAAATACAGCATAAATATGTTTGTATTTTGTATGTATTTAGGCAGTGGGAATAAAGTGCATTTTATTACTATTTTGTAAGCTTGTGTTGACCAAAATCACATCATAGTCATTGATGATGTGGGCAAAAGCGGTGAGCATGAATTGCCTAGAAGGGAACTGACTCTCAAGTGCCTTATCAGGGCCTAAACTGATTAATTTGAGTTCGAGTGCAGTTAGTTACGAATACACATTGGTTGTTGGTGATTGTCTTGTACTACAAAGTACCTTACATCATGCTATGGTTGCCCCGCAATATTTTGTTTTACCGAAAGCTTATTGTAGGATTCGAACACATTCGTCACATGAGCTATCATTGCCTTGTGCTGAGTAATCAAATAAACAGCTAATTATTTACCTGAAAGATATTATCGTAAAAGGCCGGTATGACTTGTGACTCAGGTTACTTTTTAGACTCGTACCCCAAAAGTCATTATAAAATAATTCTTTCCAAGAGTCGGAAGTAACATCTTTGTTTTTAAGAATCGCTTCAGAATCATCGAACACAAAATCACCGTTCAAACTAAATAAAAACGGTACGGAGGAGAAAAACACAATACTTAACAATTTGTAAACCATTCTCATGAATTTGTTGTCTAGTCTGACTGAATGTTGCTTTCCAAATATTTGCAAGTAACTACTACACTTATACTATAGTATTTTGACTTTTCCCTGAACAAACTATTAGTTTTGTTATAAAAACCATTTTTTTTTAGTTTGATAGACTTTCTATCATTTCAAACAGACGTAGCAAAACAATACAATTTGACTGTTGTTGTTGTTTATTAAATTCGCCAAAAAGCAGGCAAAGGTACAGAGCCTTACAGCCTTGTCTTATTTGATTATCTTCAGTTACGTTTTAGTACAATGGTAGCCGTTCTACTAAAACTTTTCAAGGACTTCTTGAGACAACTTGAAAAGCCACTATACACGTAATCATTTCATTTCACTTCACTGGTGCACTTGTATTGATCTTTATTGGACAGAATACCAGCGGTAATATTCAGTGAAACTCAAAAAATACACAATTTTATGAAAATAAAATGAAATCGCAACGTCACAACGCAAGTTCCCGCCAAAAAAAACAACACAATTTGACTGATATCTTTTCTTTTTGGCATCACACTTAGGCACTTTTGCCAGTGTCAAGTTGAGCAATTAAACAGGAATAAGTAGGATTAGTCAAACAGTAAGAATAGTACCTACCTCATAGAATATTATACTCCTTTTATTTATGTGGGGAAATCCTCATTGGAGGGTATCCTGCTACCCCGGGGGGAGCGGCAGGGTTATGTCTCCTACTGTCTAAAATCCCACAGTGTTCCTACATGTCGCTGCCAGAGAAAATAGGGTTGCTGTAGGCTTCAGTTAGGTTCATGAACTTATGCTTATAGATCCCCATACATACTTACGCTATTTAGAGGAGATATAAGTACAGTAAATCACAAATTTCAGTTTTTTATTTTCCTGATCAGACTATAATTACAATTAGGTGTTATGCACATTAATGCGACATAGTAGATGTGACAGTAAAGTTGGAGGCGAGTGGTTGTAGAGTATGTTTGATATCGAGCGCAGTCCTGGGGTCCCTGAGCGCGGCGGCGGCGTGCGCGAGCTGCAGCGCACACTCGGGCGGCGCGGAGGCGGTCAGGGCGGCGCATTCCCGCTCTAGCGCACTGCCCACGCATGTCAGCAGCTCGGAAAAACCGAGGGAGATCGCCGCTCGACGCAGTCGATTCAATTCCTGGTAACAAGATAAATCGTAACGACGATCGGTATAAAAAAAATATCTGGCAATACTGTCTAATCTGGAGAGACGTTAAAAAAAATTGTTCATTGTTAAGGGATGTTACCACTCCATGCATTCACCACGTTCCAGGGGCATAAATTATTATCTCGAGCTAAATGCTAAGTTTCATTTGAATTCAGCCATTACACTGTACACATACATACATACATTTCAGCCGAAAAACGTCCACTGCTGGACAAAGGCCTACCCCAGGGATCTCCTGGATCATTTGGGGGGATATGCCATAATCGCCACGCTTGGCAGGCGGGTTGGCGATCGCAGTATGGTGTTATAGTTCTGAGATACGCTGCTGCCCGTACTCTGGTATACCTTCCCTCGGACGACTTCTACGCCCCCCACGGGATGAGATGGGGTGGTGATATTCGTCGCCGTCACCACACAGCATTACACTGTGTTTGAGTAAAAAACTAGTAATTATTTACTGTAAGTAGAGAGACAGAGAAGGTAGAAAATACACTTACTTTGTATAGGTGTTGCGTCTTATCGGGCAGTTTCCGTGCGTGTCGAAGGACCTTCTGCACGTCGGCGAGCAGTGCGTGCGGACGTGCCCACGCGCAGCCCGATCCGCCGCCGCTGCCGCCGCCTCCGCTGTACGACCGCCACGAACGTATCGGGAATGTCTCTCCTACACATTATCATTTCGTCTCACAAAATGAACTCGATAAAAATTATAATTTGTTTCACTAGTCAGTAATTTTGAAACTTATCTGATTTTCCACAGGCCTACATAGTAAACTTTCCTAACACTTAATTTTTAGTGTAAGAGACTACAACATTGCGTTTTTCAAGAAGGGCGTGAAGAATCTTGTTTTGTTTTTACAATATAGTACCTATTCACGTGCTAATGAATGGCGCATTTTCCTGCAAGTGAGAGGTGAGCGAGCATGACGTAATGTAAATAGTAGGTATATAAGTAATCCGTACCTGTGGTGTTTCCATCGTCGGCGGGTCCCAGTTGGTCGAGCGCGCCGAGCCAGGGCGCGGCGTTGGGCCCGGGCCGCAGCACGCTGAGCAGCAGGCACGAGCGCCGCGCGCGCGACGCCTCGCACCACACCGTCACCGTGCCCCACCACTCGGCGCCCACCGACACTATCGCCGCCATGCCTTCCACCTGCCGCATCATGCATCACGCATACCGTTTGCCCACCATTATAATTTCATCCTTACTCATACATTATTATTATAATGCCAGTGGGCTCCAATTCTGTTGTTTAAAATATAAACATATTTAATCTTACACTAAATCTTGTTGTAACAAAAAACATCATAAGAAAAGGTCCTCTCAAATTAGTCCGATTGCTTGTTTTAACGTGAATTTAATCATTATTCGCCACGTAGTAGATATTTAATTAAAGAATGATTTTATGCCACCACAGATCAGTATAAAAGTAATATGGAAGAGCCTGGATTAGGCTTGGAATGCTTTGGAGTTCTTAATTTAGCACTAAACAATTTAGGCTTCATTAAATAATTTTACCTTTAGTGCACCATGGAGTAAGACGCAAAAATTGGGAACTTTACTTGGGTCCGTCATATCTTCCTCGGTAGCTGATCCATCAGTGCTTGATCCTTCCTGAAGAAATTATTTTTGTTACTTAACCTATTTTTGAAATTATGTATCTGTATGCCAAATCAAATCCCAAAATTAGTGGTTTGAGCTGTGCGTTGTTAGATCAGTCACGCTTTACTTTTATATATTTAAAAGGAATGCTACATACCTTTGTAGGCGTTTTAGATCCATAATTTTCTCTATTTGTCGTATTACCGCCAACTTGAGGCTGTGGTATCACTAGATGCTTACTTATTGCTATTGGCGTACCTGTGTGATAAATATTCCATATGTGAAATTACATCTATAGTCAATTATTTAGATTATTTTAAGTAAAGTATGAATATTGTATTTATTTGCATTTAATGTCATAAGGCCCTCTTGTCATTGTAACAGGTTGGCAACACATGGGCAATACCTTTATGTGAATGCAGCTACAAAGTCGTACATCTAGCAGTTTTTTTCTTATTTAGGTATTAGGTACGTCTTGATTTACTCTTTGTCACACAAACTATTTATAACTAATTCATTATAAATATATAGATAACATGCATATTTTGTAACTTTGTAGTTACCTAAGTCCTGTTGGTTCAAGAATCCAATGACATGCAGTTGATTGGCAAGCGTGTAGGTAGTGGTGGGGCTTTCATGTGAGATAGTCTGTGGAGCTGGAAACAGTTGAACACGAGTCTCCAGTTGTCCGCATTTGAGTGAACACCAAAACTCTTGATAATGTTGTTCGCAAAGACGCGTCATTGCCGCTGTGACCTGTGGAACATTATTTTGTTTCAATTTGATTAAATTAGGTACTGTTGCCTGTTATAGGGAATATCCACATGACGGTAGATGCTCTATAAAGGCGCTAGATCTTCGCTATTATGACGGTAGACTAGTACTTAAAGCACTTATTTGATAATTATTATTGCAGAAGGAAAATAAAATAGCCAATCAGAACTTACACTAGGGACTGAGAGTTGATCTGGACAGTAAATGGAGCCATGCATTATTGTGCCATTGGTATTGTTTGCTGCATTGCAACCTTGGTCCACTATCTTCTGATAAAGAGGCATGGCTAAAAAAATTATAAACATAACTTACAACAACTTATTATACAGTTAAGCAATGGAAATGTACTAGAACTATGTCAGTGAGAGAAAACCACCTATTTTATGTATTTAATAAAAATAACTTACATTGCTGCAAGCATGGATCATGTGGTGACACAATAGGTAGGACATGTATTTTGGCTGGGTATGAGGGTGGTAATGGCAGCGCTTGTATGATGCGACTCCTGCCTATGGAGCCTACTCCACTGTTACCATCAGTCACCTAATTAATAAATGTTACTTATTACATATTTCTGGTGCAGCATAATTATTAATTAAATTATCTTATATTTATGTTCTCAATTAATCACAATTTTTATCATACAAATAACTTTGAATAGCCATTACCGAAAATGATTTTGTAACAACATGTGTCTATCTATACTTATACTTTACTCATTTACCAATATAATTTGCACTGGTGTTTGATATCCCCATTCTCCAAGTACAAGTGAGTTGACTCCTATAAGTGCTGAATCAATGCAGGTTTTATCTCCTTCCTCCAGCAATGGAAGCTTGCTACGTATGTTGTCAAAGTCACGAGTGAACGGAACAGCAACTGAAATAAGTTAATTATAAATAAATTTTATTTATTAAGGAACACAAACAGCACATAGTACACAACTTTCATTCATAAATAAACTATTACTAACAATGGTTCTTGTACCTACACTTATGAGTGACATCACATTTATTTTAAACAGTACAATTTAATTAACAATAGAGCAAATGCTGTTGTTTACAAACTAAACTAATTTTAATCATGATGCCCTGTTGCTGTTAATAGTGTAACATTGTAATTTAATGTACGGTGTACTCTTAATTTTCTATTGCCCTAACCTACTGTACCTACCCCAAAACAATACCAATGTTGATAAAAGTGTAGTATTTCTAATTCTAATGTATAGGAATAGGGGAAGACCACAAGACCAAATGGATATTTTTTTGTAAATCTTACCTAGAAACTTACCTACCTTCATACACAGACGAGAAAGATACTAATGCGACGTATTCTAATTTTGCGTGTGCACATAAATAATCCAAAAAAGTGTTTATAGCCGCAGTAGCTATTGTGAACCGTGTATGTGTTTCTGTGGCATCCGATGTTGGTACTGGCCGCGACATTGATAAGGACACGTCAATTAATATTACTGTTGGCATTATTATTGTTTCTAAATGCCTGATAAAAACAAACAATGCACATTTAAGTCGGTATCTTTTATTGTTTATTTATATTACATGACATTACAAACATAACCTAAAAGTTATGTTATTGTTGTTTATTAAATTCGCCAAAAGGCAGGCAAAGGTACGGAGCCATACATCCTCTAAAAGTTAAGCACAAACTACCAAGAGAACTAAGTTAAGATAATGACAGACAGAGACAGACTGACATTAGTAGGATCAAAGAGAATATAAACACTACGTTCTAAGTAAGATGGTGATGGTGAGTGACGCAACCAATACTACTTATAATCATTATTGCGACTTAGGTATGTATATGCCAACTGCCGAAGAAGAGTAAACAGAAGGCTGCAAATGAAATAAAGGAACTGGGTCTATGTATAACTATTTTATTTTTACAAATGTCTGCACAGATGCAGGTGGCTGTTGCCATACGGCTATCTTCTTAGGTTATACGGTAATGTGTAGGTACCTTGTTTATGAAACTAAGGTCAATGTTCACAGACTAGAAAACGATCTGATAAATTATAATGGGGCGTTTACCATGAATTTTCCTAGGAAAAAGTAATCATAAACGCCCGATTATAATTTTGAGGATTTCGTACCTAATATACACAAATACACCTTGGAGAAATTGTTGATGATGAGGTACCTACGTTGTAGTACGCCTGACTGCCACACTCATGTTGAAAATCGGTCACCAAGCCGATTGCAGTGCGTTCCATCAACTGTACTTCAGAGCCAGTTACCTTCTTAGCTTTAGGTATATGCTTACCAACATCAGCCACATCTTCATTGATCACTATAAGATTATGGTATATACCCACAGGGTACCCACCTGTCCGATCCGTTATGGGGGATGGCCCCCAATTTGAATTTTTAACGGACATTTTGTGATAAGTCCCTGACTCCTGAGACTTAGATATGCCAATTGATTAATCTATGGAGGTATTCATGAATTATTTAAATCCTTACATTGGTTCTTTCTCAATAAATGATGGACATTTGTCGGAAAGGAACCAATTTAGGTAAAGTTATAGGTACCTATTTTGAATGCAAAATTAATATCTTAGCAGGTACCAGTGTGCTCTATATGTAGGTACTTAGATTGATCTATAGCCACAACCCTGAGTCACTAATCGCAATATTACCTATGTACGACTCATAGGTGCTTGTAATGTACCTATGTAATAAATTAAAACGCACGATTTATTCGTTAAAAATTCAAACTGCGGACCATTCACCATAAATAGGTACGTCATACATTTTTGTATTGATGGGACAAACTGTGATATAGCAAAAAAACATGTGTTTTCATACATTTTGAATGAGCAAAACTTTAGTTTAAAAAGATACAAATTATTTTTCATTTGTTCCAAAAGTTGTAAACCACAAAGTCTTTATATGTATAAGAATTTGTTCACAAACCCAATGCACCAATTATGTAGGCACCTACCTACTTACATTGGTTTGTCTTTTAACAAATGAGAAAATGGTGGGAAAAATCGCACGATATATCCAGTTGGCTTCACTGTGAATAATTTTATGAGGCACTAATTATTTAAGCCATGGAAGAGCATAATATTGATGATAACAAAATAGTCGAAAATAGCGTAGAATTTGAGGACTATGAATTCAAATACAATTTTATTAATATGCCTTGGGATGATCGTTCCAATAGAAGTAAATTTGGAATTATTGCTTTGTTGGTTGCAGTATTCGTGGCAACGATGGCTTGCGTCGTCAACAATTTTGTCATGCATTATAAAGGGTTTTACTCAAAAAGATGTCTAAACAATAGCGAAATTAATTGTATGCGCGTGAAAGTAAATGATTATCGATTCGTGGCGAGGATTCATTCGGCAACATCCCAAGATTTGTTGTGTGTTGGTGCAGTTGTAAGCCCAACTTCAATTTTGGCAAACGGCGTGTGTACCAGATCCGGGCCTGTTCGGGTATACCTAGGAAGCAAGTAAGTTTCATGTCGAATTGTAAGATTACATAAAAAACGATATTTGAAACACTTGCTCACTCAAACTCACTTATTCAGTTTGAACGTCGATAGTTATAATTATTACGACAGACTCGTTTCAGAATACTCTTAAACTGAGAAGACTCCGGCAAGAAACACAGCAAGGCTTCTTTCTTTTGTAGAGTTCTTCGTTCTTACTTAGGATCAACGCTTTGCAATCAATAAGTACGTCTGAGTAGCAAAACGTCCAACTACCCAAGACGTCTATATAGCAGAATGTCCAAATATATAAATGCCTACCTATATATATATAGATCAACGTCCAATGAGCAAAACGTGTAATTCTTAACACTTAGGTGACTTAGGTACATACAATATACGAAAAAAATTCTCTGCATTATTTGTTGTAAGAGATTTGTAAAAAATATATGTTAAACTAACTTACGAATATATGACGAGGAATAGTTTATTTTTAAATTTAATATTTCATTAGTAACGTCAAAAAAATGGTGAATAGGTATGTCCCTTTTTAAAACTAAGAATGATATTTCCTCTTATTTGGTCCATCCAAATAACTTGAAATTAATTAACATACCTACATTCTGAGATCTAATAGAGAGGGAATGGTTTTCTTACCTACTTTAAAAAAAGGCTTTTTTTGGGCCTGGCCTGTCTCGCTTGTCCCCGTCAGTTTAGTAAGGGACGGAGTATTTCGGGGAGAAAATCCTTTTAACGAAGTAATTATGCACTCATTATATAGGCAGGCACTACGTATACCATTGCAAACGTAAAAACAATAAGTACCTTGGCAATTAATTTTAGCCTCTGATCTCAAAACTAAATGTACCTAATGTTTTCGTGCTTAAGTGTCCAGATTTTGAGCTTTAAATTAGAAGTTTTGCTCATTGGACGTTCTGCTATATTGACGTTTTCGGGTGTTAGTTGACCGTTTTGCTACTTACATGTATTGATCATAGAGCCGGATCAACATGCCACACACCATGATCCAGGTTGAATGTATACAGGTTGACAGGAAAACTCGAACTATTCCTTGAAAGGGATACTAGAGTTCATTAGCAATAAATTAAGTCCTGTCAACTAGGGGTCAAAATTGGAAGGTTACCGAACTGTGACGGTTTTTCGGATCTCTAGAAATTTTCCGACTTGTTACTAAAACTTAACAAAAAAACTGATATTTTTATTCCTTTTGAAAGTCACCGGTGAATGGGTAAACATCATTATAACCTTTTTTCTTTCTATCATCTTATCTTCAATAATGCAATAGTCCCCAAGGCGCTCGAGTAAATCCAGGTTTCATCGTGGTACTATTAGGACAGGTGGGGTTATAGACCCAGTGCTATGGTCTATAAAAATCCTTGAACAATAGCAAGTAGTTGTTTAAGATTAGCGTGCAAAACTATTTATTTTGCAGCCCACGTTGCAAAAAAGGATTTACCATAGATGTGATTGAGCCTATATACCACGACGGCGTTGTGTCGAAGAAATTAGTTCTATTATCGAGCTACGAAAACATGGACGGCTGTGTAGATATTATCCAAATCGGCAGAAAACTAGACTGGGACGATAAAGTGTACGTGATTGGGAGACCATTAAGGCCAGGAAGAAGCCTATCATTCCAACACGCGACGATGGCTAAAAAGCAAACAAGCTACGGGTCTTCAATGAAATATCTGAACAAAAACAATATGTTATGTGTAAAAGATGTAACGCGGTGTCCGGTGCGGGCTGGGGACTTGCTGATTCAGAACGGTCGCCTTTTTGGGCTAGCCACCACTAGCGTACTTCGTATAGACAGATACAAATTGGCATGTTTTGCCGATTTAAATTTGATCCTACAAGATTTAAGGGAGTTAGATGATGAAATTGATATTAGATAATTCTAACGCTTGCAAATTTACATGATGGTTGGAGAGCGCACTGTAGTAAACCCTACCTCATAAGGTAACAACATGGGACTAGTTTCTGGTGGTGTATAGTAAAAAAATACTCTTAAAAAAACAGGGTTGCGTGGGCGCAACCTGGAGGGTTTTGTGGAATGGGCAGTTAAGAGGTCCCTTTTTTTGGTGCTTTTTACCTCATCGAGTAACAACTAGAGACCTAGCCTATTCGATAGAAGTCATCGAAAAACGTATAAAAAAAGTTGGTTGCCTCATCCTATCCTGGCACTTTCTGAAATCGGCCAGATTTTAGGGGGCTGAAAAATGACCGATTTTACCTCATCGAGTAACAAGATGCCACTAATGCCATTCGATAGCTTAGATAAGCCCGATGATAAAAATATAAGGTTGCGTGACCTCAGCCTGGAGGATTTCCTAGTCGGCCAGGTTTTATGTCGGATTTACGAAGACAAAATTTAAGGAAATCGTCTATAAAACAATGAATTTCACAAAATTTCAATGGTTTTAACTGTATGAAAATGGCTATGGTACATATTTGAGTTCATACAAAATCAGTCAAGTGTGTGTCGGACCACGCATTCCATAAAATTTCATATTTTACAGATTTTTGAAATCTTTAAAATGAGCGACCCTACCTCTTCGAGTTACAAGATTTCAATAATGCCATCCGATAGCTTAGATAACCCCGTTTATAAAAACATAACGTTGTCTGCCCTCACCCTGAAGGATTTCCTAGTCGGCCAGGTTTTATGTCGGATTTACTATGGCAAAATATATGGAAGAAATGCAATTAAATTCACATTATTTCAATGGTTTAACTTAATGACGATTGTTTGATACATAATTGAGTTCATACAAAATCGGTCAAGTGTGTGTCGGACTACGCATCCCATAAAATTTCATATTTTACAGATTTTTTAATGCTTTAAAATGAGCGACCATACCCCTTCGAGTTACAAGATTTCAATAATGCCATCCGATAGCTTAGATAACCCCGATTATAAAAACATAACGTTGTCTGCCCTCACCCTGAAGGATTTCCTAGTCGGCCAGGTTTTATGTCGGATTTACTATGGCAAAATATATGGAAGAAATGCAATTAAATTCACATTATTTCAATGATTTAACTTAATGACGATTGTTTGATACATAATTGAGTTCATACAAAATCGGTCAAGTGTGTGTCGGACTACGCATCCCATAAAATTTCATATTTTACAGATTTTTTAATGCTTTAAAATGAGCGACCCTACCCCTTCGAGTTACAAGATTTCAATAATGCCATCCGATAGCTTAGATAACCCCGATTATAAAAATATAACGTTATCTGCCCTCACCCTGAAGGATTTCCTAGTCGGCCAGGTTTTATGTCGGATTTACTAAGGCAAAATATATGGAAGAAATGCAATTAAATTAACATTTTAATGACGATTGTTTTGATACTTATTTGAGTTTATAGAAATGCCGTCAAGTGTGTGTCGGACCACAATAATGCCATCCGATAGCTTAGATAACCCCGATTATAAAAACATAACGTTGTCTGCCCTCACCCTGAAGTATTTCCTAGTCGGCCAGGTTTTATGTCGGATTTACTATGGCAAAATATATGGAAGAAATGCAATTAAATTCACATTATTTCAATGGTTTAACTTAATGACGATTGTTTGATACTTATTTGAGTTTATAAAAATGCTGTCAAGTGTGAGATCACACCATGCATAGCAAGTTTTCATAGCAGATTGGTTACCCAAAATAGTTTTAATCTAGAGTTCTTGTCCCAATGTATCTTATTATGGTACATTATATACATTTAAACTATTTTTCATCCAACCTGTGATGAACTTGCACATAAGTAATCAAGTTAAATTAAGCTGTATTATTATTAAAATAATATACTTATAGTTTGTGTTAATTAATTCAAATATTGTGATAAAGTCGAAGTATGATAATAGTACTATTTTCAGTTTCATCAATAGCCGCATCCAAGTTGAATGATTGATGATGATTTTTCATGTTTATTCCGAGAATAACTAAATACAACTTTAAATATTATTAAATTTACAACGTTTAACTCTAGATGATAGATTTCTGGCTGAAAATAAACTTTTTCATTATCCGTCATATTCAATAAATATACTTCCAAAATCTTCGAAATATTGTAGATTGTAGAGTTCTCGACCAAGCATAGCATAGAGTTTAGTATTTTATCACAGTTTATTTACCCAATATAGTTTAAATTAAAGTACCTAAATTTACAAATTTGTCCAGTGAGGTTGAAGCAGCCATCAGAGGCTATCAACTTTAGTCCTTTCCAAAAAAATGGCTTGGCAAAAAAATCTTCTGACTGACTGATTTATTAAAGGAGAGCCTAAACCACTGGGGCTATAAACTTGCGGCTTTTTATTCGTAAAAAAGTTACCAATTTATTAATGATTAGTTAAAATTCCGTAGTCTTTATCTTTATCTTTGTAGGATATTTTGGATATTTATCTGACAAGTGACGTATGGTGATCGAAAGAGTGAGGTGGAGGACACTATAAAATTGATTTAGTTAAACAGCGTTTATGAATAAGAGGGCTAAAGTTTATCTCCCATTCACTATGAACTTGAAGTTTGGTAATTTTTTTTTATACCTAATGTCACCACAGTATGATAGATTAATTTCCTATCAAAATGTATGGGTTTTTTTTCGATTTGTGACTTTTCTAATACCATAACCTAACTTGGCCCCTTAGAGCCTTTTGTTCCTTCGCGGAGACAGGATTGATTAGGATAATATAAATTATTTGAAAAATCACCGATTTCTCGCAAACTGTAATTTGTTTTCAAATTCTGTAAATGCCGATAGCAATAACTTACAAAAACCGGACAAGTGCGAGTCTGAATCGCGCATCGAGAGTTCCTTAATTTCCTATGTTACTCTAAATATTTAGGTTTTTCTGTAATTAATAGGTAAAGAACTATAAATGGTTCAAATTCGGTATAAATGGTTGTACATTTGCGATTTGCGTTAACTTAAAAATTCGTTTTTTTTACAGTTTAATGGCAATTAGACCTAAGTATTTGATATGCATTTCAACTTGATACCTCTAAGCGTTCGTGAGGAAAAGGTTATAATTATTTAAAAAAAAAATATGACAAGTCATGTGATGTAACTTAAAATTTAAGGTTTTCGATTTTTTTTCTTTTTGTGCTATAAAATGTTGCTTCATGCCAAATTTCAAGATTCTAGGTCGATTGAAAGTATCCTTCAGGTTTTGATTCCCTTGCGAGTAGTTGCGAGTTTCAAAATATGCGGCTTAAATTGCTTTTTGATTGCGTTGACATAGAAGTTTTATTTTGTTACAGCTTTAAAGGTATAATAGACCTGAGTATTTGATATGAATTTAAAATTAATACCTCTACGCGTACATGAGGAAAGGGGTCGTAAGTTTAATATTATTAAAAATATTTTTATTATATAATGTAACAAAAAAATTATGCTTTTCGCAATTTTTCCTTCTTTCAATTTGAGGCCGTTCAAATATTACGTAAGCAGATTTCTTACAATTATTTACCCCCCCCATCCCCCTTGCAGGAAAAGTAAGCAAAGCTCTTACCCCCTCCCCCATGCTTACGTAAACATTTTTCAATTAAAAATACGTATGCGTTTATATTTGCAGGAATCCCCGAAAATGCGTTTCGTTTTCAAGCATAGACAATGTGAGGGTTGCCATTTGTGTAAAAAAGTAAATAACTACCGATGACGTAATCAACATCTAGACTCCCCTAACCCCCATGTCATCCAAAATAATCAAAACAAAGACCCTACCCCCCATAGTGCTTACGTAATACTTGAACGGCCCCTTTCTTGATTAAAACTATGTTGTGTAAATTAGGTTTGGGTGAAAAAATATTGATACATGAACTCAAATACGTATCAAAACAATTATCATAGAGTTAAATCATTGAAATAATGTACATTTAGCCTTAGTAAAAACGAGTTAAAACCTGGCTAAATATGAAATTCTCCAAGCTATTTTTATTATCGGAGTAATCTAACTAAACTATCGAATGGTATTATTGACATCTTGTTACTCGAAGCAACGCTAAAATCATATAAATAAAATACTTTTAAATAAGCAACCCTACCTGAGTTCAAATATCTGTAAAATATGAATTTCTATGGGATGCGTGGTCCCACACACACTTGACGGCATTTCTATAAACTCAAATAAGTATCAAAACAATCGTCATTAAAATGTTAATTTAATTGCATTTCTTCCATATATTTTGCCTTAGTAAATCCGACATAAAACCTGGCCGACTAGGAAATCCTTCAGGGTGAGGGCAGATAACGTTATATTTTTATAATCGGGGTTATCTAAGCTATCGGATGGCATTATTGAAATCTTGTAACTCGAAGGGGTAGGGTCGCTCATTTTAAAGCATTAAAAAATCTGTAAAATATGAAATTTTATGGGATGCGTAGTCCGACACACACTTGACCGATTTTGTATGAACTCAATTATGTATCAAACAATCGTCATTAAGTTAAATCATTGAAATAATGTGAATTTAATTGCATTTCTTCCATATATTTTGCCATAGTAAATCCGACATAAAACCTGGCCGACTAGGAAATCCTTCAGGGTGAGGGCAGACAACGTTATGTTTTTATAATCGGGGTTATCTAAGCTATCGGATGGCATTATTGAAATCTTGTAACTCGAAGGGGTAGGGTCGCTCATTTTAAAGCATTAAAAAATCTGTAAAATATGAAATTTTATGGGATGCGTAGTCCGACACACACTTGACCGATTTTGTATGAACTCAATTATGTATCAAACAATCGTCATTAAGTTAAACCATTGAAATAATGTGAATTTAATTGCATTTCTTCCATATATTTTGCCATAGTAAATCCGACATAAAACCTGGCCGACTAGGAAATCCTCCAGGCTGAGGTCACGCAACCTTATATTTTTATCATCGGGCTTATCTAAGCTATCGAATGGCATTAGTGGCATCTTGTTACTCGATGAGGTAAAATCGGTCATTTTTCAGCCCCCTAAAATCTGGCCGATTTCAGAAAGTGCCAGGATAGGATGAGGCAACCAACTTTTTTTATACGTTTTTCGATGACTTCTATCGAATAGGCTAGGTCTCTAGTTGTTACTCGATGAGGTAAAAAGCACCAAAAAAAGGGACCTCTTAACTGCCCATTCCACAAAACCCTCCAGGTTGCGCCCACGCAACCCTGTTTTTTTAAGAGTATTTTTTTACTATACACCACCAGAAACTAGTCCCATGTTGTTACCTTATGAGGTAGGGTTTACTACAGTGCGCTCTCCAACCATGAGAACTAAATTATATTTGCTTTATAATAAATTAAATTATATTTGCTTTATAATTAATCAATGGTGGTGAAAATTTGAATGTTTACAACGGTAAGCACGTGATGGAATTTGAACTGAGCCCAGGTCCACCTCTTCCGGAGTAGTGAATCCTTTCCAATTTTTTGTACCTATGTATATTGCCAATACTACACAAAATGTGACCACTGTGTAGAAAAATAAGCTTCTGCCATCTCGTATTTCTTTGAGGCCCGAGCCCAGCGAAACTTTGATATTGGATCGCCTTCGAGATTTCGATGTCATCTTGTGTTTTTACGGTTTTTATGAAAAGTTCGATGTGAACTTAATCTGAAATAAAAGAATTATCGTCACGTCAACTATATAGGTAGGTATTTATTTTATGTAAATGAACGTGGCTAACGAGTAAAGGATGAAACGCGGTGTCATTTACATTGACGTGGCTCCAATTTAACACATTCGTTAGTAGGTCGTCGAAAATTATAATAACCTATTAAGAGCTCGTCACATACACGATTGGATGTCACGATGGCAAAACAGTGATTTTCCAGAGAGTGGCGATGCTGTCACCACTACTTGTCGGCTTGCACCAAAAACGCCGTGGCGTTCACAATTAAAATGTTAATTTGTAGCTAGTCGCTGCGGCACGCTCATGCTGCGCTGTGTCAACTACGCCTCATATGCATACTACCTATAGGCTATTGTGTACACAAATAGTTACAAATGCATCATAACATAGATAAGCTTGTTTGACTTAAAATGAAATAATATTTCCGCCGTGGAGAGAAGGCTGCAATGAAGGCTTTCAGTTGAAGCTACTGGAAACCAACGGAATTTCCTTGTCGACAGATTTCATGAGTGGGTATCATAGTACCTATTAGTTATTGTACTGTGGCGGTAGTTAACCTGCCTGGTCGGCACTTCAAAGTATAGTACTTTCAGCTACAGTATTTTTACAATAAGCTTTACTTAGTTTGGGATCAGATAACCACGTGTGAACAATGTCCGAAGATATTAATTTATTTATTTAATAATTCCCTCAATCAAAGCTCAAACATATTGTATATCTAAATACTAAATATATAAAAGGAAAGGTGACTGATAACTGACTGATCTATTAACGCCAGATCAACGCACAGCTCAAACCACTCGATGGAGGATCGGGCTGACTATAACCTTAATCTCAGGATGTGAGGATATGAAGATGTTTATTACCTACTCTTTAGGTATTTTAAATGAACCAACGGATCGGCATAAAGATAGCTATAAACTATATTTATGCCAGTAATCAAATCGACCTGTTGCTTAATTTGCTGCGTGAAAGATGGACAAACTAACAAACACACTTTCACATAGATATCTCAAAGCATCAAATCAGTAATAGATAAAGTACTTATAATACATAGATGTTATTATAATAATAAGAATCGATACATACAAATCCATTATTCGGTGTTAAAACCTTGAATAGTGATGAAAACACTTGTCTTGCAATTAATACATTTTATGTAGGTAGGTAGGTAAGTACCTAAGATACTTTATGATATTAAATTGTAAGCAACGCTACAATATTTAGATTAGGTAGTAAACTTACATCCACTAGTTATTTATGATACATATTTTAGTGTTGGTAGGAAGCTGGATAACAGTAAAATAAATTGTCCATTTTATATTTTAACCAAGTTCTAACTAAACACTTTGACTAAACATTTCCGTTAAAATGTCAGGACGTGACGGACAATATGACCAAAGAGAAAATATCGTGATTCATGACATTTCACTACATAATATAAAACAAAGTCGCTTCCCGCTGTCTGTCTGTCCCTATGTATGCTTAGATCTTTAAAACTACGCAACGGATTTTGATGCGGTTTTTTTTAATAGATACTTAGAGTGATTCAAGAGGAAGGTTTATATCTATAATACATGCATATTATAGTACAGAAAAGCCGAGAAATTCAAAGATTTGTACACCCGTGCGAAGCTGGGGCGGGTCGCTAGTTATTTATAAAGAACAAAAGCAATCAAATTCAATCTCATAAAGTTTTTAATGTTATTGAATAAGATGGAAAATCTATGAGACGAATATTTTCCCACTTTACGTAATACCGTAGTGGGTATCTATATTTTATTAATTTATAGATAGCTTATACATTTTCAGTGTCTTGGTATTAGAAGGTATTTTATTTACCCACTTAGGAACCTTTTGTTAAGTTACCATTTATACAGGTACAATGACAATTGTTTAAGTAAACGATGTTGTCCAAAGAAATATTAAATCTCTTCTAAGCTCGGGAGGTAAGATGAATGGTAGGATTAGCATAATCCAGCTAAAGGGGCTGATGCAAATAACACCTAATTCTCGAAGATTATTAACTTTTATATAAGCGACTTTCCGCCCGCGACTTCGCTCGCGTACGTAGGTCCATAGATTTTCAAACCGGCCTCTGCTTGCTCAACTTTTTTTAAAGTCTCATCTGTATGAAAATAAAACGAAATTTTATGAATATTATAATATTCATATATTTCAGGTAGCTTACCATCCTTCATACACACATGGATCAGTTTAGTAAATGTTAAAATAAAATGGGAATATTCCGTTATGTTATTAATTCCGATCACTCGTTAAATCATAAAAGAAATAAAAATCGTTTTGACGGAGTTTAATATTGATGAGCCGCCGATGGCGGGCTCCAATAAAAATATTAATTGCAGTCTTGTTTGCCTCGTAAACAAATCAGTGGACATGAAATATTAACTGCTACCGTAGGTAAGGAAGTGACACAGACAACTACTTGGATTCCGTGGTCAAATATTATAAAATTCAACATAGCTCAAAATCTTTTCTTATATAAACACTGATATAAAACAACGTAATATTTGTGATTTCATAATATGGCAATACCACTTCTACGCTCGTAGAGCTCTTGTTGTAGACAGAGTGGATTTTTACAGATTTCGTAGCACAGGCATTGCGCTCAGTCGTAGTAAATTGTTATAAAATGTCTGAGCATAGATAGAGTAAATAATATACTACGTACAACTAATTGGTAATTACCTCAATATTTATTTATTCAAAATATATTACATCATTACAGTTAATGTGTATTTACCATAATAGGTAGAAGTTAGTTCTTACAACAAATTATTGTAAAAATCATTCGTTTTCGATAATTTGGAAACAGATACTTAGTTATTAAGATCTATGTTGGCGGAGGCGTTATTTGAGTCACGTGGGGTAGGACAAACGTAATAATATTATTGGAAAGTACGTATTCTCATTAAGTCGGTCAAGTAAAATCATATAATTTAATTTAATCAACATATTCCCAACTTTTATTTAAATTTAAACAAACATACAGTATATAACACTATTGTATATAGGTACACAGGGTCTAGCTAGTTGTAGCACTAGCAGGTAAGTAGTTAGTTAGAAGTTTTTACGCCATAGAATGCGTAGAAGTTTGTAACGGGTCATTAAGCAGTTTAAGTAATTACAGATGGTGGAAAATCTATTTCCTCTTAGAGCAGGTACACTTCTGTAGTAACAATATGTAAGTTTGGTTTCAACCAGTATTATTTTTAATAATGAATACTGAATTTACATATTCAAACGATTTTATTGCAGTTTATGTTTAAATTTCGGTATTATTACTTATGAACGTTAGATATAAATTAATTGACTGGGTCATTTTATTATTTGTTTATCCTTTCCCAATTCTCTGGATCTGGTTTTAAATATTATGTCGGCTATATCCTACTAATATTATAAACGTGAAAGTTTGAATGTATGTATGTATGTTTGTTGCTCTTTCACGCAAAAACTACTGAATGGATTTGGATGAAACTTGGCACATAGATAGATCATACCCTGGAATAACATATAGGCTACTTTTTATCCCGAGAACGCGGGTGAAATCGCGGGGGACAGCTAATATATCATATATGCATTACATTACTCAAGTTTGATTGTTATTTGATGAATGTCTTCAATAACACTATATGTAGATCCCTTGGGAACGCGGGGTAGAAAAAAAATAAAGATGAAGAAGAATATAAAACGTCTTTGTGACCGTTTCTTGTACTAATTATAGATCTAAAACCTACACGTAGCCAATTTCAACTGCGCTTTTCAACTTGATGGAAGAGAGCCAGTTCAGTAGGTGCTTTTCAACTTGATGGAATACACTAGTATTCTCATGCTATTTCCTTACATCCAAAACTAAATTCATTGAATAAGTATCAGGTATTTACATAATTACGGATAGCATCACTACTGCGACTAAACTATCATTCACTTGAAACCCACTGTGTGGGACATGTCTGCTTTGTGTCCTGCCTGGTTCAATATGTAATAAACATCCATTGTACATGTATGTATGTATATATAGTATAATGTAGAGGTATATATATACATCTATTTATTTATTTATTTTTTATAGGTGGGTAAATAGCAAGTCAGCTAATAATGGTAAATAAACAGTAATGGTTAATGATAAGTATTACTATATTTCTCAATAGATGAAGAAGTAAATAGGTACATTACATGAAAAACTAAAGTTAAAAACAGATGAGTGTGTACCTAGGTGCGTAATAAAATGATATACACGAGGTGTTTGTATAGATTAACGATAATAGAATTCGAATATCGTTGAAGTCTTTTTCAGGGTTCCGTGTGTGATCTTAAGGAAATTGCAGTGAATTAAATATACATCGTAAATGATTAGGTTTAGGGCGAAAAAACAGATTAAGAAGTATTGAAGTATTTGTTTCAAAGTGCCTTAGGTTGCATACCTAATTCTCTGATTATTTATTACTTTAGCCGATTTCAAGAAAACAAGAAGTAAGATTATATTATAACCATAAACCTAATATAAAGTTTATAGAATAAACATATAAGTTTTAAATACGTCACATGTGTTTATAGACAAATATATACATCGTGAAAGACCTTGAAAGGTCATTGTTACCTGTGATCGATATTTTGCCTAGCCGTATGAAAATCATTATGTAAACTCCTAATACGAGTAGGTGCATTACCTACTGGACTTAGTAAAGATACGGAACGGGTGGTCCTTATGCTTTTTATCAGGCTTGAAATATAATACATTTTTAATGCACAGTAGATGTATCACAAATAATTATATAAATATTTACGTAGGACCCTTAATTATTTCAGAAAGCATACGATATAATCGTTAGTCAATATAATCCAGTATGTAAACTATTATTTACAAATATTTATTATTTGAGTATAAAAATGGTTCAACTCAAATGTATAAAAAAAAATTCAGGCAATTATAAATTCTAAGAACACAATTTTGCTAACGCTAAAAATAAACTAAAAGTAATTTTCTGTAGTTTTGATTACTATTATTAATAATAGGTAACATATATATATATATTAATCAAACAATGCCTATGTCACCGTACGTTATTGTGACCGACAGTTCACAAAATATCTCGCGAAATTGAAAACGGGCGATAAATTATGTACTGCTCCATACCGCCCACAATATGACGTATTAATTTACGAACCCACGAACTTCGTGGCGGCATCCGACGTCACTACCACTGAGCTATCATCGCCTTACGAGTGATACAACGATCAGAGTGTGAAATGCAGATACGTTCACATTTTGACGGTTTGATATCGATAAATTCTAAACTGTAAACAGTTTGGTACAGTTCACAATTCTTCGACAGTTTACAATTTCACGATATATATGGGTTGTTCTACAAACTAAGGACGAAAATGAGTCCGATTCCGGCCCAACGATTTTTTTTCATTATGGTTGAAAAAAAATCGTTGGGCCGGAACGGTTTGGTCTTTTAGCATATATTAAGTGGAACGGACAAAATATTCAAAAATATTAGAGTTATGGCAATTTTAAGAAATCAAGCAGCAGGAAACTGAGATTGTAACCAGGAGACTGAGGATTTAAACAAATATCAATCAAAATCAACGTTTATTTAATAATAAATTCAAAAATAAAAACTATGCTTCTAACCATTAGTTTGTAATTGTCCAAATATCTTAAACTATCGTGATAAATAAGTCTATTCTTGACTTATATTAATTATCTATCTAAATCAGTCTTGAACAGGAACTTTTATCATTAAATCTACAAAATTAGCTTTCATAAAATAATAATGTTAACAAACATAATGTAATAAAATCTGTTTTATAACAAAGTAACAAAATTATTGTTAACAATTTGAATATGAACATCACTTGTCATAAACAATAGTATGACGGAAACCAAAAACATTTAGCAGGCAAATACAAAATAATAAAGAAAATTGTATATAATATAAATAGACATAGGCACATGTTTTAAATGTACATTTACGTTGTATTTATCTTTTTCTGATATTTTGAAACGATTATACGAATTGCAATGCTTAGTTCAGTGATCATACTTATTAGTTATAGATAAATTGATTATTTGAACTAGCTAACTGCTTTATTATTTTGACTTCATAGTATATAGCAGAGAAAGTAACATATGATGTTGAACAAAAATTATATTTCAATATAGACACTCAGGATCCTGCATTTTTCTCAGTATCCTGGCTATTTATTTGACAGGATCTTGAGACCAGGTTCCTGAGAATTTCGGAATAATATTTAAAAATAACGTATATTTATAACATTCAACCAAAATCAAGCAGCATTAAGCCTTCGTGTAAGCAATTTATACATCAAAATGCTACAATTACCATATTACCACATGAATTTCGTAATTAAATATCTTACCAGGATTCTGTGAGCTCGACTGATTATGACGCGACTTCCTCCATCAAATGTGCCGGGCAGACTAAGCAACACACTGGGTGCAAAACGATAGGTGGTATTTTTTGTCTCTTTCGTACCGGCAACGAACTCAGCTAAACGTCAAAGTCGCGCGGCTAATAGAATATTGAATATTCGCTTATTTAACATTGGGCAGGATCCTGATATAAAACTGTTGGGACAACTTCTGGACAACTTCTGGACAAAGTTTTTATAATGTTTTTGTTACAATAAATTAGTAATATGTCACCTAGGTAACAATAATAATAGGATGTCATTTATATTGGTTTAACT
Organism: Tethea ocularis; assembly: GCA_963555595.1. Classification (NCBI taxonomy): domain Eukaryota; kingdom Metazoa; phylum Arthropoda; class Insecta; order Lepidoptera; family Drepanidae; genus Tethea; species Tethea ocularis. The sequence continues at coordinate 6,476,364 of OY741960.1, read as the reverse complement.
TATGGGCTCAATGTAGTAGAAAATAAATAATATTGCACATTAGATTTAATTTTGCTCGTGGGACACTCCAGGATCCTGGGAATTTGACGCTTTGAGTATTTTTTTTCCTAAGATAATATATTAGCATCTAAATTATTTTTAGAGACTAGGTAGATATAGGTACGGTAAACAATATGTTATGAAAATAAACTTGGTTGTAACAATTTTTTTTGACATTTTAGCTGAGCTGTCGAAAATTTCTTACTTTGTAGAACTACCCATATTATAAACTAACGGCGGCGTTCACAATGGTACGGTGATACCTATATATTTTTTAAGATCATCCACGTCATTTCAAATGCAGGGTCCAACAAGAACAATTTCAATCTTTTTAGATCAATCCTATTTCACTTTGAGAGATAGTTTCGGAGAACTTGCTTTTAAACTAAACTTTTATTTTTTAGAGTAAATTAATGCAATTAATTCTTAATTGAATCTTCAAAGCAAATACTAAAACATTATGATACGTAAATGTCATTCCCCAGTTTACTTTTTATTGGTAGGTACAAGCATCACCCTATAACAAGCTGTAAAGTTAAACACCGGAGTTTATAACAAGCTTATGTGTAGAATATCCTTCATCACCTTCTTACTCAAATTAACAATCCTGTGTTGAAAAGGGATGAAATGTTTTAATCTTATGAAAACTGTTGAAACACTTTATCGTTTTCTTCTAGCGATTCATGTGATTACGGCGTATTCTCGAAATACCCCGAAGACTGCTCATTATCATAGAAATTGTCTACTTTTATAGACTTTTATCCATTTTTGAATCTTCAGGGACCTTTCACACTAACGATTCGTTAGTATCTATCTGGATGGCTTTAACTATGACTTATATCCAAGTTTTCATATTACCCTTCAACTGAAATGTGGTTAAAGACAAAGCTCAAGTTTCAAGTTTTAACACCAGTTCAAAAGATGCATAAATCATTTTTATCGCTTATATGAACGATACCGACATTGATTAGAACAGGATATACAAAAATATAATTATTAGAAACAAAAAATATCCTGTTGAAAAGCAGTTCCTGGAAATCTATTTTTTTCATATGTAGTTATGGAACGGTCATCTCAACTGCGAGACATGATGTAAATTAATGTTTAGCAATTTTTCTTTTTTATTCAAAAATCAAAATTTCGTAATTAAAACACAAACATACTTATTTCAAAAATAATAATGTTGGTTTTAAGCCAGAAATATGATTTTACAGTATTATGATATACAATAGGAATGTAAATCTTCTATGATATCTTGGAAGAAGAAAATTATGTTATGACGTGAAAAAAAAACTGTATGATAACGTTTACGGGGGCGGTCATTGAGAGAGTGACATGAATGGTGGTGGCGCATGCGCGCAGGCTCCGCTTTCAGCGAGATATAAGCACGTCGCGCGAGCCCATCACCGCACAACTTTGGCGCGCTCAAACGTTCCAAGATCTTGGCGACGGATCACTTACATAAAAAATTCACTATCATAAAATCTATCACGCATTAATTTTATTAAACTTCAATGCTTCAGTGAGTTGAGTAACTAAGTTCTGCGCAGTGCATACTTGCTTAATTTTCCTGAACATTCTCCGCGAACTTTTGGTTGGTAGTTGTAAAGTTTTTGGCGGCGCTGTCCGAATCTCCGTATATCTGTAAAGGTGAGTGGCTAATTATATTGTAATTTGTTACTATAGTCACGTGTATGGTCTACAAATATTTATCGAGTTGACTGACTGTAAAGTACTGTCTAAAACTATATACGTAGGATATCTGGAAGAATAAAAAAATTAAACATTTTTACATTACTTTAGATCTAGGTTTAAAAATTATTTAATTGACATAACTATTAAACAGACACGATAAAGTATTATATAAAAAATATCGAAATAAATATTCGCATCGGTAATGAAAAAAATATTGCTTATTCACGATATTTTAATTACTTTTCTAGGAACACGCCAGTTTCACTCTATATCCTATTGAATTTATATTTATCTATTTAGCTGAAACACTAAATTTAATTTAAATATTTATTGATGGTTATTTGGAATTTATGTGGAATGGAGTTTTAAAGTTATATTTTAATCAATGAGTAAATTACCTTTATAATTTACATAATAATAATTGAAAAATATGTAAACCTGTAATACAAATAGCAATATTTTAATAAGACTTAAAATCCAATAATAATATGTCGCGGTAGTAAGTACATGCAAATGAAAATATAGCAAACGAAAAGTAAATTTATCCGTATTCAAAAATCAAATATCCCTCATAATTTCGGGATTTCCATTTCATTAGTTGAAATGGTTACGAAACAAGCATGTGCCCTGAAATATGACACTGGTAGGCATTTTTTGCCAACTTTCCTTGTTATCGTCGTTACAAACGCTTTATACAGGAATAGGTATGCGACTTAGCTGGGGTCACTGAAATTAAATTGTACGGAGATACACACCTACACGAGCGGTTAATTCCCTCTAAAAAATAAATATACCTATAGGAAAAGGTAATCTAATAGGCTACCGAGCCTATTTCCTACATTTTCTTATTCCGGTAACTACACATTGTCAACGTCGTTCTAGGTCGGCTATAGGGTCGTTCCGTGCAAATCGAGGCCCTCCGGGATATATAATATACGTACCTATATTTTTATAATTACAAACTACATATAAAATTTGTCGGCGGCTACTGCTGCCGATCAAGGGCAAGGTTCCCAGAAGGCTGGCAGCGTTTCCTTTTTGGATGGCCAAGCTTAACGCGTTGGCTGAAAAAGGTTGCCGCCGGTCCCCTGTGACCTCAATTTTTAAAGATAATGCTCGAGAAAATCGACGAACCTCGGACCCTCAAGGACCCATGGTCTCATTGGGCCAATAGAAGCGTATTTTTTGAATTTGAAAGTTTCCGCACCAGCCGCATCTGCAATTCTACATGTCGCTGGCAAGTGAGATGGCGCAAGTGTATCAACACATGTGGCATCCCACACCAACGACTTACCGACACTCCATGGGATCAAAGATCTACCATCCGACTTCTTGCCATCGCCACGCATAATAACGACTGGTTCGCAAGAGCCCTACGGATAATATCATTGAGAGCCGAGTGACGTGAGATTCGGCCGGTGCTTAGAGAGCACGACAGCCCATGGTGGCCAAGCTCGCCGACGTAATCACCACAGCGAACCAAGCGAAGACAAATGCACGAGCTTAATGTTATGCGATCTAACATAGTCCCGATATTTGTGGATGGAATGGCTTGCAACCAGTGACCTGAGTCCCTATCAAAGACAGCTAGCGATCAGAATCCGTGAATCATTTGTCAATTACCTAATAAAAGATAAAGCTTTTCATACTTTATCAATAAGAGTTTTCTTAGTTAGGCAGTGGGCATAGGGCAATACCAGTAAAAAGGAGCAAACATTTTCCGAACCGGTTGTAGAGTCTATTGTAAAACTGTAACTTTTGACATTCATAAGTGCCTTATTGGGGCCTAAACTGAATAAATGAGTTTTGATTTTGATAATGTATCTTATATATCCTAGTCTAATCTTGCGTTTAGATACTGCGAGTAACTAAATGAAGATTGTTAATGCAAGACTGTCTGCCATAATCTTTAATATATTAGGACAACCTTTGGATAACACAACAGTAGACCCGCTTAAGATCAAATGCTCTTCTTTATAGCACATAAGCTTAGTATTATCGACATATAAATTCTTGGTTTCGTGTTTGCAAGCAAACTGTTTTCAGCCACTGAAGTAGTTTCTAACACGGCATGAGGTTTCATTATGTCCGTTTGATAGAGTTTAGTATTTCAGTAGTGTGGCCGTTGTAGTATAGTTAGGTAGGAGTCATTATAAAGGTTGGGATAAATATTTGCGGAGATAGTTTTGATACCTACTCTTATTAAGTAGGTACTCGCATTATGTGTATATGGCCATATTTTATTTCAATCATAGTGTTCAGCGGTTGGAAGCAGCAGGCGTAAAAAAGTAGAGCCGATTTTTTTTACTATGAACCTATAGGCCTGTGACCACAATCTCACCGTGGTTAGTGATGATGTGGCCGATAATGGTAAGCACACCAAGCCTACAATGGATTTATAATATTAGTATGGATGTTATTCCAGGCATTGGTATAATATATGAGCCAAGTTTTATCCAAATCTGTTAAACCATTGCGGCCTGATTAACAATTGCATTTATTTGTAGTAAGATTACACTTATTCAGTTATGAGGAGCAATTACTTTTAAATGAAAATGTTGATAAAAGTGTTCGTAGTTCGTCAAGTTAGTAGATATGTTAACGGAAATGTATGTAAACCGTCATTGTATACAATTCCTAGGAAATGTATGCAATTCCTAAAATCGCACGGAAATGTGTGAAATAAATTACACATTTCCTAGGACATCTATACATTTCCTAAATCGCAATCGGAAATGTAAAACATTTAAGACATTGGTGGGTACGCGGGGATAGCGGGACGAGGGGAGGGTATTGCTATATAGGAATTGTATACAATTCCTGTGTATTTCCCCTAGGAAATTATAATTCAATAATGATACTTGGAAATATATAGAAACTATTGAAAAAAAATAGGTTAGGGTTATTTTTTTTATTTTGCATAGAATAGCAAGTATTCGCACAAAAGTACCTTTCACTTACAACCCCCCAAAAATATTATTAACAACGTGTTTTATTACAGAAATCATTTACTTTATACATTTCCTAATACGATATTGGAATTATATACAATTCCGAGGAAATTTATACATTTCCTAGGATATCTATGCATTAAATAGTTTTTCAAACAATATTTCATACATTTCCTAAATAGTATCGGAATTGTACACATTTCCTAGGATTTGTATACAATTCCTCGATTTCATACATTTCCGGTAACAGATACAAGTGAGATGACGGACGCAGCAATGAAATTAACTCCTTTGATCAATTTACATACTTGTTTCCGTACCTTCAGGATAGATATTATGTATCATAAGTAGTAAAAAGAACAAATTATAAAAGAATTGAACGCTTTCATTTTTTATTGGCTTGATAAATCAATACATTGTTAGTTACTATGATTGTAATGATGAGTACAATTTTAATCCCTGATAATTTGGACGGTCTAAAATGTCATTCTGTATATGTATACAGAGTGTAAGTGATATTGTAACGATAACTGAAACCATGTATTCATTCAGTAGATAATACATGATTTTGGACCCCTCAGCGTTAGAATTTTAGCGTCAGTTTAACTCATAACGTTTTGTAAAAAAACTAAAATATCGTTTTTTCACTTAAGGTGCAATATAAAAAATGCAGTAAGCGTCCGATTAACTATTTTTGAATTCATAGACAAGATCCACAATAGAACTACAGTTATTTTTGCATTAGATATTTGTCATATTTGCTAAAATTTTGTGCACTCAAAAAATGCTTAAAATTAGTAAAATTAATTAAATCTGACGTAAAATTGTAGTTTTCGTTTCTATGTTACACGCGGTATATGTATATCGGTTGAATTTATTGACTAAGAGGATATAGTATTTTTTTTTTAAACTTTACAATTATATTTCACAAGTTCCATATCCTAAGATACATAGAATCTGAAATCGTGAGGATATACTTATAGACTTGGTGTCTTTTGGCAAAAGTCGAATGAGTAACGTATATCTAATTCGTCCAATAGTGAATACAAATAAATGCCTACAAATTATCTAAGAATTCCTTACCTTTTCAGACTCATTTAGTTGATAGAAAGTTACTAATGAGCTTCTCTTGGGACCAATATTATGTCCAAGACGATCTGGTTTTATATCCTGCTGACTATCTCACTCTAGAAAAAGTAAATAGGAGTAACCTTTTAAGTTAATTAATGGAATATCAAATCTGCAACCAGTCAGCTCTGGTGCGCATTATGTGTATAAAAAACTTTGTTATATTATTACATAGGTACTGGTATTATGAGAAATCGAGAATTAATTTATAATATATCTACGGGTGAATTTTTGGTTGGCATCCTAAGATACCTAAGGAGGTATAAGGAATAGCGAATAATGGTGAAATGGCCATTTAGATAAAAACTAAAATTGATATATCGTAATTTGAACTAGCTGTTTTTAAATGCGGCCGAGTCCCAAGTTTTACTCCGGTTTTGTATTAACCTCCCCTAAATTTAGTTAAGTATTATTATAAAAGTATTGCTAAAATATTTTAAAAGTTATCGTATTTATAAAACCGACCACTTTCTTATAAGCGTATATATTTGTCCGATCATAATCCATATATCGATTATTATTATATTATACACAAAAATATATATTATAAATAATCATATATATGGGTTTTATACTCAAACTCAAACCACATTTATTCAGTTTAGGCCCTGTTAAGGCACTTAAGAATGTCGATAGTTACAATTATTACAATAGACTCTACCACCGGTTCGGAGTACACTTTCGGTTCTCTCACGGCAAGAAAGTGTATGTTATGGAGAAGGAGAAGGACAGGCTACTTTTTACCCGGCTGGGGTAAAGTAACTGGTTGAAGGCAAAAAAAGGAGGGTTATGTGTTTGACCTGTATGTATGTATGTCCGTCTCTATGTTCCCTCGTATCTACTAAACTGATTGTGATAAATGATATGTCATTAGATTCGTCATTATTGCGTGAGTGCCACTGGCGATTTTAAAATTATAAATAATCAAAATGCCGGATTTTTGCCTAACTTATACGGTAGTCCGGTATTTCGTTTTTTTTAATTAAATAAAAATCTTCGGACATTCTTCACATAATAATATACTACTTTTTACTACATATACTACTTTTTTTTGTAAATACATACTTATATAGATAATTACACCCAGACTCAGGACAAACAGACATGTTCATGCACACAAATGTTTGTCCTGGATGGGAATCGAACTCATGACCAGCGGCGTGATAGGTGGTGTCATAACCAACTGCGCCAACTGGCTTGTCATCCTAGGATAGCAGGAAATGGAACGCATGATTTCATGAGTAGTGTGGATAAAACCGCAGGACGGAAGCTGAGTTCATGTTGACATTTTCGAATGTAACCCTACACGTTATTACAAAAATATACTAAATGTAATTCATCCCAGAAGGTTGTAGTGAAACAATAACAGAAATACAAATAGTAACCAGCTAAAGTAGTAATAGAACAAACGGCTGCTAAGTGGGATCGGGTGAACAATGGGTGGACTTCCGACGAGTTTTGAATAATTACTGCAAGGGACACTGCTTTCTGTTCTCCGCTCGTTATCTGCAGTTCCACGAAGTACCTTTTATATCAGTTAATTTCTGACCATTGCAGGCTACTCTGCCGTCTTATTAATCTAGAAATAATATTATTACCTTTACTGTATCGTCTTTACTGCCCGATATTTATAATTTACTAACTGTTCCCCGCGGCTTCACTCGCATTCCCGGGATAAAAAGTAGCCTATATATATAACCTTCGTAGATAATGTACCAGTACCAGACCAGTAACTCCGGAGACAAACAAACAAACTCATCAGCTTTATTATTAGTATAGATTTGTTCGCTTCCGCTGTCTGTTCGCTTAGATCATTTAAACTAGTAAACTACTTAACGAATTTTAATGCAACGATAAAGTGATTCAAGAGGAAGGTTTATAATTATGTATAATACATGCATATTATAGTACAGAAAAGCCGAGAAATTCAAAGATTTGTACACCCGTGCGAAGGTGGATCGGGTCGCTAGTTAGTTATAAAAAATATACGAGTAATACAAAACAATGTTCCACTCATTGGATAGGTACCTACTGAAACTCATTTAGAAATCAAAATAAATTGTTGTAAATACCTTGAAATTTTGCTTACGAAACTTGAAACGTTTTGACCCGAGCACCTAGAGTTGAGTGTGGTTTAAATAATCTTTTATTTGGTTACGAAGGAGGGTCATGTTTGTTTTACCTGAAATACTAGATATTCCCCTGAATTCTCTCTGATTCTATAATGCAACTGATATTTATATGAACTAGCTATGAGGCCATTTTGTTTGATTGGTTCCCTCTTAAAACGCATCTTCGTTATTATACAAACTTACACTAGTTTTCTCCACGCGGTTTCGCCCGTGATTCTTATTTTACCCCATTTAGAATTGGAATTAAAAAAAATACATTTCTTAGTGATCAGTAGATTAGGTTAGGGACTTCGAATTTTATATGAATATACCTTCAGGTGACCAAAATATTTGTATAGACTCGTATACGTATCGTCTTCTAGACTTAATGTTTTGATTTAATTTCTTTACAACAAGGAGGAAAAATATAAATTACGGCCCTTTGAAAGTTTTGTTATTACAAAAAGGTGTCCAAGTTCAAGGAGGATTATTATTGAGCTGAATAAAACTTCAATCTCGATAAAAGAAAATCGACAAGGTGGGAATGCTAAAACAGTAGGTACCTATACGAGTTTAATCGCGTCGCGTACGGCCACGAGCACGGGTCATAACATTTCATAAAACTACCTATAGTAGTTACTAGTTGTAGCCCGCATCCTCGTAACTTTTTGCCATGGGATTACCGCAACGATCGTCGAGTTTGTGACTGAGTTTAGTCACTTTTGTATCTACACGATATACAGGATGTTAGGAAGAGCGTGTGCCAAACGTCAAGGGTGAGTAGCTAGGGTCTTTGGTTATGTATTCTGGCCCAACAACAAAATAAAATTATGGTAAGCTATCAAAGTCTTGAAAAGAGAAGAAAAACTACAACAACTTCAACTTTAAGTTCACTTAAAAAAACTATGGGCGCATCAGATTCGCGTCGCTCTACCTAACATCCTGTATACTTTTAATGTTAAAATAATATTTAAGTAGTGTTTAGTTTCGTTTTAATTTATTAATTAATTATTAAACAAATTATATATCTATTTTGGTATAATAAACATTCTTTTGACAAATAAAAAGAAATATATATATTTAATATTACAATTATGCGAAAATTTTACATTGCTTCACCTCGACCTCGTAATGACTGATTTACTTGCTTTTTTGCGCGGAATAACTGACAGGGGATACCTAGAAGGCTGTTGTAGGAAACAACCATCGTGCCTAAGTAATATTTTTTTATATTGAAGTAAAAAAAAGTAACAGAAAAAAGAATCTGTATGAAAGTAAAAGTGGTAAAGAATTTTCTTTGTTTTCAATTATAATCTTAGTGATGTGCCATTCTCCCAGACTAATCCAGATTAAAAGTTAGTTTTTTTATTTCTTGTACATAATAATAACGTAAGATTAACGTTCATTAATATTAATTAGGTACATACCTAAATGCTCTACACAAACAACGTTAAAGCGTTCTTTTAAAATTTAACAAGTTTACAACTCATAACAAGCGGTGCTCGAATTAGCAGAAGTTGTGTTGTAGTGTTAAAGTTTGATGTCATCATTGGGACTACAAAGTTTGTTTCAAGAAGTCATTCACTTTTTCAAATAATTTTATGATGACTATATACACATGGAGATATATTGAAGGTATGTATTTATGCATAAACTAATGGTACTTGACAATAACTATAAAAGAAACCCCCGACACACACAAAAAAGAGGTGATTATCTTCAAACGGCTGAGCGGATTTTCTTGAAACATAGCTAAGAACACTCTCGATTAAGACACCTTCCAAACAAAAAAAAATCAAATTCGGTTCATACGGTCACGAGCTATGATGCCACAGACAGACCCACAGAAACATTCTAGCTACAAACTTATAACATCCCTCTTTTTCGTCGGGGGTTAAATGAATCATCAAATAGGAATTAAAATAGGAAGATTAGGAATTCCTTCTAAAATTATCATATTCTTGAGAAGCTATCGTTATCGAAAAGCTCTCGAATAGATCTCAAATAATAAGTAGTTGTTGACGAAAACTTAGATTAATTACCCAAATAGTTTCTGTAATATTTTTTGTTTATGTAATATACCTAAAACTTGAAAATGAATTTAGAATTCCAGAATTACTGATACCAAAACGCTATCTGCCTTCCGTGGATACTAAAATCAATTAATAGGTAAAGGTTCTGCTGGTTCATGGCAAAAAGAGCGGCTTTTAGGCGGAAAAGTAACTTTCTAATTGGATTTTCATTTGAATGTGTTTTTAAAGGGTTATTTTGATGCTAAACGTCGTCCAAATATGTACCTACATGGAAATTATTATTTTAATTAGATAACCTATTAAAAATTGTGTCATCACTAAATCCAGCGGAATTTTCACCATTGTTACATTTTTATTAAATGTCTTAGTTAAATCTAAACGCTATTCAACAAGGTAACGTCGCCAGCTTTTCGGGAACCCTACCTGCAGGCGGTGACTTAAACGTGGTTTATTTATTTATAGTGAGTTTGTATATTTAGTTTTAATTTATATCTATTTTATTTGATTCTTATTGTTATTAATAAAAATAAAAATTTGACAATGGTAAATCGAGTATGTGAATCATTGGATAAAACTAAATCATTTAAATTCGTCGCTAGAGTTAAATCGTTTGAGTAAAAGTAACGATATAGTCTAGACCCTAGACCTAGCATTGTGATAATACAAAGTTCCTTCAAGGGAACTTAAATATTTATTTACAGTCTATCCAGGTACTAAAGTAGCGGACTACACAGCACCGTCTCGGTTTGGGGCTAGCTACGATCTTTCTATTTATTCACACATTCATCTCAACTGCCTTTGACTGAACTTGATGATACGTAAGCCTACCTTCCGGTACTAAAGACCTATGGGGATAAGATTATATAAGGAGGATCGTACACTAAATATAGAGTTGATAATTTCGTGGGTTGTTTATTGTTGTTATTGCAAAAGCTTATTGACCATTTAATTTATGAATTTATGTTGTTTGATTTCATGAAATGCTCAAATGTTAATTTGGCTACCTACATACGAATCAGTTCTTGAGTATTCTAATTTTGCTGAAACAAAAAACATTATTTATTGGTCTCATGCCAATGTTTGTTTATGGCTCAACCGTTTAAGCTATCGAGATTGATTAATTAGTTTATGAGTGAAAGATGTCTCAGGATACTATTTGATATCTACCCCACAAGCTAGGAAAAGAAAAATCTTTCAACTCCTTCTTCATACATATGACCCACCCGTAAAATAGTTTTGGGTCATCAATTTGCCAAAATTATCCATATCTCAGGTTTGAAATTAGTCATTTTTATGAACAAGGAATCTGACAAACGGACGTTCCTACAAACGATAATTACAGCAAAAGCCCCCAATCCGTTTTGCCCTTTGGGTACGGAATGCGATATAAACAATAAATAATTTTAGTTACTTGATATTTTTCCAATAAAAGTACCCACCTACTGTCACTGACGTAATTGGTTCCTGATTAAATCCATGGTCGTAAAGAGCTCAGTGCATAAACGCAGCTGTTCCGTCTCGATATATAGGACGTAAATCTGTCATCACAATACATTACCTCTCGCTTTCAGATACATCTACATATTTATTACAATATGAAAGCATATGTACTAGTATTAGGTACTTGTAAGATTTTAATATCATATTTTTGTATACATCAAAGTCGGTAAACAAGCATACGGCCTATATGGATTTAACTAATTGGTTTTAACCATTCAAATATTTACTACGGCACATTTTAAAATACAAACAAAATATTTTTATGTCGTATATTATAACGTAAAATAAGTTTGCCGACTGCGGACGATTACTGAATATTCTATAGGTGAGCAACTAACCTCATTGGGGGTCTTATGTTTTTGACTGTTTTATTTATCAACCCTATTTCATTTTTGTGTAAAGTCGATTTTTTTTCAAGAAAGATGCCTATATTGTAGAGTAAATAATGTACTACGTACAACGTATATGTATAGATAAACTTATATAGGAAAAGCTTATTTAATTACCAAAAAATTACAAAAAAAACATCCAAATAATAGATAGAACGATTTCCGAGATGCACGAGATAAATAGGTATATAATATCAATAGGTACCTACCTACCTACCTACCTACAAATAGCTTTCCTATTTGTAGGTAGGTATGTAATACGCTGTCCGCATAACTCGTAGCCCACGGAGCCTGATAATATTACCAGAATGAAGTTAAGGGTTGGTCTGCAATTACCCTCCTTGGATGTAGCGGCACAACCTTGCTAAAATACGATAATATCAATATTATACCGATAATGATTTTAAGCTTTACTCTGCCCTTAAATTTATGAAAATGTACATTTCAAAATATATCCTAAAATAGGATCAATCATTCCTTGATCTAAAAAAGTCATAAAATAAATACATGTGTTACAGGTACCTATTTCCCAGTCTCTAACAAAATAAAGAATCTGGACTGAAAAATAAAGAACCTAGTAGAAAGTATCATACAGTAAACATGGCCCAAAAACATGAAGGAATAAAAGATTTACTTATGTCTGTCTACTGTATTCATTATTTCCGTGGTAGCTGGCTCGCTTGCGGCCAGGCCAGGGCCAGCCAGATTGCGCGGGTTTCGAGTACTTTGGGGTTAACTTTTTAGTTTTAATTGTTAATGATAAAACGAAATTATTGTATTTAGTTACTGATGAGTTATTTTTAAGTTTATGTTTACAAAAACACAGACATGCTGTATATCTATCTATTCAATTCAACTGATAAATTTTAAATCACAATTTATCAGTTGAATTGAATAGATATCCAATCATATATTTCAATGCACCGGTAATCGGCTTTGGATAACTATTAAATTAAATTATTAAATTTTAAATCCTCTGCCGTGCCGTCCGCCGGTTTGCGCCGGCCATAATGTGTCGTGTGTTTTCATTATAAATGATTCCTAGAAAATATGGTTTTTGTTCGCAAATTGCCAATTTGTCAATAATTTCGAACCATTGTATCTTCGTCCAAGTTAATTAACTTAAAATATATTTATAAGCTAAGTAACTAAACAGTTAATTAATCAATAAACTATAAATGATCACCAATTACAAATGGCTAAACTAAAAGCTTCGTAGCCGTTAAAAGCCAACGCTTCAAAAATTTATCATTAAATTCCTGAATGTCTTAAATGAGGAGATTAATCGCCTAAATTGATTTATGTTAACTAACACCATGAATTATATTAATCACGATATGAATAGTTAGAACTCTGCTCTGATTACCATCCTACCTATCCTGTTACGGATATTATATATAGCTCCGTTCAAAGAAAATAAAGTGCCTACTACCCCATTATCTCACAATTGGTATTGCTAATGGACGTCACGTCAATTGTGAATTTTACCGCCAATACCGTCATACATGTGAAGTGAGGCCCTAGTTCAGTCACTACCACTAGTGTAGTGCCGGCCTGCCTTTGATTTATAGCTGTTTGCTCAGCTACAATAAATCAGTTATATTGATTTATTCTAGGTTTGCGATAGAGCTTTCTAAATGAGTTTTATTCGTAGTTGTGCCTACACTATTTATTGGTAAAATTAACACTAATGACCGCACTGATATTATTCAAAGGGCTGTTATGTCGATTGATCACACGTTTGATACTAATCACTCATGCTGAAACGTATTAATAAGTCAAGCCGAGACCAGTATGATGATAGATCTCAGCCATTACATCTGTTAACTCTTAGTCAAAATATGTTGCTTGGCCGTTTCGCTACCGTCATATGGGCGTAAGGTGATAAATGTTAATTACTTTTCTGTTATACAGTTCTTGTAGTAATTTATACAGAGTTTGTAAAGTTAGGGCTCGTAGAGTTAGAAGTAGGCTCTACATAAGATCTGATAATTTTTGACAGTGCAAGCCATATGGTCTCGGCTTGGGAACATTTTATATTAAAAAAAATTTGGTCGGTTCAAATAGTCATTACATTACAGTATCCATTCCATTCCAGTCGGCATGCCTCCGAATATTATTTCATTAAATAATAATAATTATCATGAATTATATATATAATATTTATTATGGTATTTGTGATTCTGTCATGATAAAAATGGGGTGATAAATGAATGAAATGATAAATGTTTGGGTGCAGTAATGTAGTTAGGGTAGTTAATGTCTAAATATTAGTTTAATAGGTATATATATAAACGTTTCAGTGCCTTTTCTAATAGTAAATAACATTCACATGGACTTTTGAATGCCACAGAAAGAGCTCACAAATAGCATTTAAATATGTTATGTAAAGTTGTCTTAACAGTTTTATTTGTAACAATAACTGACAGCGCAGTCACAGTGAGGAGTGGGTGTATCTGTTGTAGGCACTTTTTCTACTCCACTCTGGCACACGTTTCAAAACTTTTTATTGTTATTTATTTAGCCTTCCGAGACGGGAACTTGCACGATCTTTATTGTAGTACCTACAGAGAATATTCAAATAATGTATTTTAAGTATATTTTCATAAGAACGGATTGAACAAAATCTAAAGTTTTTTTTATAGGAACTAAATAAGTCATTATTTCGGTGATTAGGTATATAAATTGGGTCAACATCTGAGTTTGATAAGCCTTTTCTTGACATCTGCTTTTGAAATTATACAGCTAAATTCATTTAAAGTTTTAACTTCGCTTGACGATGATGCTTCGCGATGATAAAAGATATACCTATAAAAGTTACTAAATATCTGACAATACCTACATAATTATTATGATTGAGGCAGTAAAATTTGAGAAGGTTGATGCTAAATAACTTTCAGCGATTTGGGACAACTTTTTTACTTATAAGTATAGGTAGTAAGAAGTTTTTTTTTATGTACATAGTTAATGTTAGTTTAGTTTAGATTATATAGTTTTAATTTTAGTTTAAATAATTGCATTATAATCCATTGTAGTACATTTTTGGAAATAAATGTTCATTACTGCAACACAAAAGAAATAAAACAAAACTCTCATTTACTACTACTACAACTTATTTCGAATTTCTTGTTCCATAATTTGGCTGTGATGAGAATCGTTTTATTCATACAGATTTGGCTCTCCTTCACAGACACCTTTTGTCATTCCTTACATAAAAGCTATCTAACCCTCTATTTGTCATGATAATGCACGCGTTCGTTAGGACTATGATCACTCAGTGTTTGTGGCTCGCCACTTGTTGAGTTAGATGTCTATCCATATAGTACCGTTGCTCAATCTGGGTCATTATATACATATACAAGTACCAGCTGACCAACAGCTGTCAACATTGTAATGGCAAATACACCCTTCACACTGCAGCTGGATAATGAAGCTTCTCGTCTCTATGTTGCGGTCCAGTCACAGTAATTATTTCGAATGATTTTAGGTCATTCGAAGACAAATAAGTCACGTCTGTAAGTAATACGTAAACAATTCTTAGTATGTTGTGAGCGTCATGACGTGACATCCCATATTTCTTTGCCTTGTTCGGGATCTTATCAGTGTCTTTGTCGCCTTTATTATATTCATGATTCCTTTAAGATGAGGAAACTGCAGATAAACCGAGCGAGATACCAAATTAAACAATTCTTTTCAGAGGTTTCGTACCGCTGGCACTTATAATTTATATTCCGTATCTGGAGGCGTTGAGTAGGTATGGTGAATAGAAATGGCTGGATCTTGCTTAAAGTGCCACCTTTGTCATTAGACAGATTAAAGTACACAAATATCTGCTAAAGCTTTCCTGAGGATAACTATTTGCCTACTTTTAAAAGAAATTAATTTTTTCGTTTCCTATCGCTGGGGTTTCTTTGCACAGCTGTTTTGCGGGGTTTCTCTTATTTCATTTCCCTTGCCTGTTTCTTTTTTATTTGATAGTTTTTACAAGCAAAAGCTTTCTCGGAGTTGGGAACTTTTATTGCTTTTAAATCGTTTGAAAAGTTTCCTTATTAAGACTTTTTAATATTTTATGCTGCATTGAAATGAACTTCGTGAGATTTAAAAACATATTTATGAAATGCTTTCAATGTAACTTAACAGTTATAATAAAAACGATCACCACTATGTCATACTAGTAGTTTACAAGCGATATTGGCGTATACGGATGCGCTGAACACGTACGAAACGCACATTGCTATACCACCACTAAAATGAATAATTATTTTAAACACATTTTGAATTATTAGCATTTTACGTTTCATAAAGAGAAGTTAGTTAGTCTGTAATATATGTCAAACTAAATAATTTCCAGAACATGAAAATGAGTAATACTCATGGATGATACTAGGAGTATGTAGCAATTGTTTGTTACTCAACTGATAGCATGACAAACACATGGTTTATATTTTCTACTTATTTTTGTTTTAGGGGTCTGTGGGACGCATTACCACTATAACTTGTACGTGTTGACATTTAGTGCCCACTCATGCTGAGCTCATTGTTAGCCACCAACTACAATATTCTACTTCCTACTATAGCAGTATTATAAATGCGAAATGCGATTGTTTGTTCTGTGTGTATGTTTGTAACCACTTAGTTCAGTAATGCCTGAATGGATTTGTATGCAACTGATAACTTTTAAGCTTAAAATCGCTCGGGGACGCGGGGAAAACTGTGGGCTGGAAGTAGCACCAAAAAATAGTAGGTATATTTAAAAGTTATCAAAAATTGAGCATTCACTCACTCTCGATGTTTGACAAACATTGGCTTCTCATCAAACTTTCCGTTTTGCTAAGCGAAGAATAATTAAAGTAGCTTTTTCATTAGGGTTTTCTTCATTCAAACTCATCAGCCTGTTTTCAAATAGCCTGGCTTCCGATTATTGGTTCCTCTACATATTTGCTACATATGTCTACAGGTATTAAAATGAATGCATCAAATCGTTTTTCATGGTTTCCAAGGGCTCATTTTTTTATGCTACTCAGGGAGCAAAGTCAGAATAAATGTAAATGTTTTTCTTTCAAACAGAACCTTTGTATAAAAAGACCCAATATTTATGGTTTAGATTGAAGTATATTTAAGGTACTTTACTAACAAAAATTACCTAGTATTTATTAATTTTAACTCCCCATATAAGTTTGCGTTTAGGTATTCTTGTGTATAGCGCGGCGTTGAGGAATTTTCAATGTTTGCTCAAGTTTACTTTGAGTTCCGGTAAAGGAACCATTTTCGCTAGAAATGCATGAAATTGCGTCTCAAGTAAAAATTCTACGACTAGAATAGAAAATGTAAAATATGAGGATAAAATATACTGAGAACTTAAACATATATTTTCCTTTAAAATCATTATTTCCATTTGCAGTGTTAGCTTATGGTTATTAAATTTATTAAGAACCACTAAGAGATTTCAAGCAATCAGCTTATATGTAATTTATAACAAGGGTAAACAAAAACAAAACAATTACTATTACAGAGTAACTGAGAAGTAATTATACCTATTTGAATAGAACATTCAATAATTTGTGTCAAGTGCAGATATCCGTATTCGACATTGACGCAGGGACGTTGTCTAAGATATTGCGTGCGGGTCGGGTCGACGTAGGGCACAGTGTTTTATATTGACAAATTGGAACGTCTTCACAAACCTATACGAGAATCTAAGGAATGTTTCACAAAGACATCACCCTCGGGGATTACAGAGCAGTCTTGCGACAGGAACAATGTGAGACGCGATTTAGGTAATTGAATAAAATTGAAAAAGAACAATTCTAAATTAAATTTTCTGGTTTCTGTATTTTCCCTTTAATCAATATAAGAATGGCATGGCATCGATTGTTTAAAATACTGTTAATGATTTCTATAAATGGCATAGTGGAGGTTTACTCAACTAAATTAATTAGAAAAAATTAAGCTCTAACCAAGATATATAGCGGAGTTACATACGTTAAATATGGATCTAATTTAGGTAACGTCTAAATGAATAATTTGAGCGTCTCATACGTACGTAAGTGAAGCAAATCTGCTTTAATGAATCATAGCAATTATATGGATGATGTAAAACGTGTTACAGGTGGAACTTTATCACAGGTTGTTGGGTACGGGTCGTTACTGAAATTGCTGAAAACGTAACATTCGTCATAAATTTTTCTGATGACAGTCATTCGAAGAAGTCGCGAACTTAAATGGGATAGACATCATTCTTGTGAGCGCTACGTTTCTCATTTAGAGAGACTAAAGGATCAGTAGCTTTACAACGCTTGATAAATGTTTTGGCGCCGTTGAATGCTGGCTGTTTCGGATTCCTCTAAAAGTCGGTGTCTTCGAATACAATAACGAAAATACATACATTTTATTTAACTATGAATTGAGTAGGTATAATTTAAATATGCGGTTTTTTTTAGCTAAATCTAAATATATAAAAGGGAAGCGCAACTTACTGACTGATCTATAAACGCACACCTCAAATCACTGGACGGATTAGGGTGAAATTTCGTATACAGACAAGAAGATGAAAAGATTTTTGAAAATTTTAACTCTAAGGGGATAATACCTATAGGGAATTGCAGGTAGGGGTTGTAAACCACAGAATGGTAAGTTTATACATATAACGAAAAGTTCATCATCCATTATGTGTATAATAAATATATAGGAAATAGGTAGGTAATAGGTATTTACTTAGTTACTATAGCAGCTCGTTGAGAACACAAAATCAATTTGTAACTAGACCAATTTTAGGGGAAAGTTTCCCAAATTCCGTTAAACTAGTGCTATCTAAAGTGTTCACCTCATTTGGAAGACCAGTCATGCGAAGGTTTCGTTCGGCAACTTTTAATGCGGGCTATTTGACTCTCACTCAGAGATTAGCTATAAACTAATGTATCTGTCGATCAGGTTCGCCCAAAGAGTTTGGCTAGATGTTAGCCTCGATCACTAAATTAATACTTTTGAATGAATTGATAAATAAACCCTTTGTTGGAGAAAATAAAACAATAATTCCCATATTACCTATCAACGCTCATGTCTTGTAACAAGTCAGCCCTATTTAAAAGGCTTTGAAGAATTGGTAATTGAAAGAGTTAGTAGGTTTGTTACAAAATAAAGGCTACATATATACAATTTAGATAAAGGGCCCAAAATAACGTAACATGAAATAAATAAATATTTAAGATTCCATCGTGGGACTGAAAACAAATTGTTCGAATAAAAAAGTAAAGAGATCATAGTAAATGTTTCCCGGCATTTATCGTGAGGCCGGGACTCAAGTCAGGCGGAGTTCCGAGCCTCATTCAGCCTTTCCGGCACCCGTCGTTTCATCTCGGCAATCAGTTAGCTAGCTAAATCTATAAACAGAGCTTTCTGAAAATCTCACTCATATTGCTTTCGTCACAAATGCTGAAATGAAAAGCTTCCGCGCAGAATCACAGTCATGTCAATATTTGCTTTTATCAACATAGTTTAGGAATCAGACTAGTTTACTCGTACATTACTGAACGTCTCGTAGCTGCTCTACCTTGGAAATGATCCCACGCTACCTACGCAACAAGTAGCTGCGTTGTAGGTACTAACAATTCCAAATGTTAACACTAGTGCTATTGTTGAATCCATATAAAATGCAGAGATTATACAAATGAGCGTTTCGAGCAACTAATAAACATATATTGTAGTCATCATCGTGTCCCTAGCCCCGATCATTTGTACTTTTACCCATCTTTTCGTTGAAGTTACAATAAAATTAACATACAAATGTTAACCCTGTGACAGGAGTAGGTACGTATAAACATATTATGGAAATGGCTGGTAGACAAGGGTTGTAGTACTTGTAGTAGAATGGTCGTAATGGCGCGCCTCCACTACGTTTAGTTCTATCTATTAGAGCACGAATAAGCGGGCAGTTTGTCTGTTTGAGATAAAATGATGACGAAAAGTTTACTTTTATTTCAATCTTTATTATGATTAAGTAATTTTTTAGGAAAAAGATCTTTAAATTCTCGTTCTTGTAAAACAATTTCGGATTACTAATGCTTCAAAGGATTTCATATCTGAGATAAGCTTGTAGTAAGTAGGTACCTACATTTATAGGTGTTAGAGTGGATTGGTGATCAGAAATTAAATACTCGTACTATTCGAGTAATCGCTTAGATCGAATTCTTTTTCCGAACATTATAAGGTTTGTTTCGTTTGAGTTGCTTCATCACCCAGCGCTGATCATTAATCTCTTCTTGTGCACAGTCATCAGGATTTAATCAATCCTAGCCCGATACTGATTTATAGCACCTTGAGCCGAATATTCAAATACTTAAGAACCTAAATCATTACCTTAATTTCGGTAATGAGTAGGTATCTCGGTAAAATTCATGAAAATAAATGCTACACTGAATATTAACAAAAACATTTCTTTGAGCTCCATTCCATTTCCTAAGGCTCCAGATGTAAATCAGGAGCTGTACATACATACAAATGCTTATTTTTTTTGTTAATTGAACCAAAAGTGATTAGATTTAATTTGATTGGGATTAAAGCAGATTTATATTCGTTAAACAAGATTTCAACCTTTACAGAATGATGATCCTAAACCGGATATATAAACGGTTTATCCCGTATAATCCAATGACAGTAGGAAAATTTGAATCGTAAATCTGTAAGTTACCCAGTTCAAACTGTTTCAATCTTGGTTAGACATCATAATATTATAACTCAAAAACTATTTCTTGTTCACACAGGGAGGTTTTGAAGTGATTTAGCGGTTTTCCCACGAGGGGTTATCAAAGCAGTAAAATGTATCAGTAGTTATGAAATATTTGTTATTTTTTGTACCTACCTAGCTAATGTATTGCCTCCAAACCTCCAACATTAACTTGAATTCAATAAAATTAATAATAAAACTTGTTTAATTTGTGCTTATCTCATGCCTTTACCACAATCTCAGGTATACTTACCTAATACAAAAAGTGAACTAATTTTATATTTAAATAGCAAGTAAACCTAAGTCTGTCCCTCTTGTTAAACTTACTCGTATTTTCCATATTGCGTTTTACTTTAGTAGGATCGGTTGGCTTGTTCGTCAAGCGACTCCATAAAATAAGTAAAATATTTTTTTTGTGTTAAAATCTGCACTAAGTCAAGAATAAGTTGTAGAAAAATATGGTTTCAAACACGTTAATGGCCAAGTGCTTTATAGATTTTGAAAATCAGTGTAAGTTTAAAATCTTCTTATAGTTACAATGTTACATTAAAAAACAAAGTTTCGATTTCCAATTTTGAGATACGGAATCCTAAAAGCTATACAGTGGATGTCAAATTTCCGTTCCGAGTGAATCGGCTTAAAAGATGCCAATGACTTCCTAAAATTACGTCCGGTACCTATAAGCACTTTTAGATCGTGTTCGCACGTATCATGACAGCATAAACTGAATACAGTATCGACGTCACGTCTTGTACTTTGTTGTACTATGTATACTGCTAGTCAGCCACACTATGTATCGTCGCTTTGACAAATTTGTCAACAAGTGTTAAAGTTATCAATTTGGAATAGAAAGAATCGTATTTTGTTATGATCTATGTCGGTCAGTCATTGATGGGTGAAACTTTCACATTTGTAATATTAGCGAGATAATATATAACAATATCTTGTAGGTCAATTAACATATTTAAAAATATGTTACATTTTCATTGAGTGCTTTTTTGTTACAGTAAAATATCAAGTTATATGAAAGGCTTTGCAGGCTTGGCGACGCTCTTTTCGGCTGGGTTGGTCAAATTTATGAAATAAGTGTATCATAAATACTTTCAGTCGGTGGATGGAACCGCGAAGCGATAGGTAGTGTTGTCGTAAAGTAATTCTTGGCCAAGTCACTTCTTACCTCTTGCCTTTGAAAGGTGTTTATTAAACGGACGAGACTCGTTAGGAGTTATTGAATAAATTGCTTCAGGGTGATTAATTGAGTATTAATTACGATATCGTTTAGCACCTCTTGTTCATTAGGTCCTGAAACAAAGGTACATTTTATTTTGAATTGTTTGACAGAATTACGAAAGTTAATTTTTGTAATTACAACATAGTTAGGTACACGTAATGTAATGTGAACCTCTTTACGAAGGCTATATCTCTGTTTATTCGGGCATGTGTAAGTGCTGGGGAACCAATTTCAAGAGGTGTCATGGTTTCCTATATATACATCGCATCAATAAGTTCCATATCTCGATTGCGTGCAATGGCTAATATTCTCAACTACTTCTCAACAACAAAAAGACTGGTCCCACGTTCCTAAGGTAGCAGGGCAAACTTTATGTTTAACTTTAAATATATAGAGAAAATGTTAAATATTTCTAAATGTTAACATTTTTAGAAATAAATTATTGTTATTTGATCGAAGCAAAATACATAACTTTACTATTATTGAAAATGCTACAAAGAGCAACCTTATTACTAAAAGTAGGTAGTTAATTAGAAAATTGATTTTACAAGCTTATTTTCAAGTGCATTCTGATCTATTGTTAGATAAATATGTAAAGGATTTTCAATGCAAACTATTAACCTACAAAAAGCAAGTTATACAATGAAGTCCTCAGATTCAGGTCAAAATATAGATCCTGTAGCCATAACTTAAATCGCTCCCAATTATTTGAAAGGTTCTCGAGTACCTACTACAATTAAATACTCGAGAATCGGAAGGGTCGTGTCATGCGAAAAACTCTCGAAATAAAATGTTCATGAAATTATTTGTTTAAGATGAGCAATGTACTATGATGTAGGTATGTCAATGGTTTTTTTTAGTTAAATAAATTGTTAATTGAGCGCAATTCAGATTTTCATTCAACAGAGATGAGTAAAAGTCAGATAACAAGACATTTAAAACATACGCTTGATCACTACATAGTATAAAACAAAGTCCCTTCCCGTCTGTCTGTCCCTATGTATGCTTAGATCTTTAAAACTACGCAACGGATTTTCATGCGTTTTTTTAATAGATAGTGATTCAAGAGGAAGGTTTATATGTATAATACATGCATAATATAGTAGAGAAAAGCTGAGAAAAGCAGGGCGAAGCCAGGGCGGGTCGCTAGTTGTTTATATAATCAATTTGTATCTATTTATTATAGGTATAGCAATTTATATCATAATAAAATATAAGATTTTTTGGTAGCTGAACTTTATGACTAAAATATTTAATATATTCCATCACAAAGCACTTCTAGCCTTTTCAACGCGTAAATTAATTTAATAACGTTACCTACATATATTGGGACGAGTACGTTCATTTTCAGCGAGGCTGCATTTACTGTATTCTCTAACTAAACCCTAAAGTTACACTATTTTTTTTACATTAAGTATACATTTCAATTGTAAAATAAGGAGTAATGTGAGATAAGATAATAATAGAGTATGAGTACTACGATTCAACTAACTTTACTACACATCCCGAAGTAGGTACCTAACGATAGTAAGTAGATAGTAGTTGTAGTTGGTGTTAGTTAATTGTTCATTTGCTACGACGACTCTACGAAACCCGCTACGAGGCATATTTAACATAGATTTGTAAATTAAATTGAAGTTTATAGTTACTAAAATTGTATAAGGAGAACGAGGTTGACGTCTGTTTTAATTGCATCATTTGAAAAGTTCAAAGGGCCTCTTACAAAATTTGTTACAGTTTTACTTAAATAGCAAACAAAGTATTTCGTTAAGATCCATTCAAACTTGAGAGTATAAGTAATATTAGATTAAATAAATTGAAGTTGAATTAATAATTATCGGGGAGCCTCCGTAGCGTACCTACGGGAGCCGAGTGTGTGTCTTTGATGCGGTAATTAAAATTGTTGTATGACCCTTATCAGCGTTGTGGAGTGATGACATGACGGGATATTACAATCTGAACGTTAGAACGCTAGACTGTCGGTCGCTCCAATATATTGATGAGTTCAGGTACCTATACCTAGAGACACCGTTTAACATTTATATTTCAACAGTTACCTACGCTATATTTTGAGCTATTCTGCTAAAAGACAGTTAAAGCTAGACTTGACAAAATGTATGCTTATTGCATGAAAAGTTGCCAAACAGTATTACGGTTCAAAATTACCTCTATATAAACTTATTTCTATAAGTGATATCTTTCGTGAAACTATTTCAAGCGAATTGACATTTGGGTTAGAAGTTATATAGTTCCCGAACTTATCTATATGAGAAATGACAACCAAAAAATGGTACGATTCAAGAATAAAATACCTTATTATCTATTTGCATACTGTAAGATAAATAGTACATAACTACAAACTTATTTATTATCATTATCGTAATTGAAAGGGTTGATTTTTATTGTTATTAAAGTAATTGAATCTTTGAACTTTTAAATTTTGTGTAAAATAACGTCAAGAAAAAAGTTACAAAATGTAACAGTAATTATCATAATACATTGTGTACACAAAGGAGTGTGGATTACATTTGAAATGGCGCCACCGCGGTCAGATTAGATGGCAACATAAATAATCAGGGTACCCACTCACCACACCAGGGGTGCAGTACCTGAGTAGCTGGGGAGCTAAGCCAGGGATTAGCCCAGAATCAGATGCATGTTGGGAATGTAAATATTTATCAAAAAATATTTTGTTTTTCAGTATCTGTCATATTTTTGTTACATTGTATTACTAATAGTAATACCCTTCCACCTTACTTGCGACATTATGATATGGATAAATAATACAGGCTGTGTTTTTTTTCCAAATCAACGCGTTCGATTCCCGACGAGGAATTCTTTTTTGTAAATCATCAACAATTTTAGTTTTTATCAAAATAGGCTTCGTGAGAAACACGTTCTTTATCATTTGGTTTTTCATTAACGTTTCATTCATTAACGTTTCGTAAACTTCCTTTAACTAAAACGTCGTTATATTACGTTTAAAGTTTTTTGTTAGTTTGGCTGTCGGACGTAATCTTCGGAACCACTGAACGGATTCTATAATTCTTTCACAAATCTGAGGACCTACTTTAGGTATCCTTGAGTGCTATAATAAGTATTTGTTCTACTCATATTTATAGCGATATAAAACATTATTCGTTGTAGCAACAGAAAAAAAAACATTGTTAATGTGCATAATAAAGGAGAACATGAACTGCTCTTATATTGTTTTTAATACGACACACCTGATGCACGTAACTGCACGCTTGTATGAATGTGAATATGATGAGTAACAAAACATGGAAATGCAGGTAGCACATAAAATGATATAAAAAAAATGAAATAAAAAGCGATGCACCTACCAGGCTTCCCACGCTCGTCAAACATCTGCAACAACTCTCCCGTGGCTTCAATTCTGTCTTCCTTCCTTTTGTTTACCTACATTTTACTACACAATACTGTTCAAATACGCATCATTTTTGTGTGTGTATCCTAAAAGCAGGATATAATGCAATTTTTCTGGTGTAGAACGCTACGTACGTGACCACGTATTAAATTTGCAAAGAATGGAAAACTGCATGCACGCATATCTCGTAGCATACCGGGGATATGACCTGAATATGGAATATAATCTGGTAATTGAAATATTCCACAAATCCTATGGATATTTCAAACAAAATACTGCTAGAGTAAATTTTTTACTTGTTTTCTAGCAAACCTACTTACACTATGTGTAAGTAACCTATATTACGATGTTTTACAGGGTACTGACATGACTTTACAGGGGAGCAATGACGACTCAGAGAATTGTGCGGCGTAGGAGCGGGGGGTGATTACGAAAACCACGCGAGGAGCGGATAGTTCACTACAACATAAGCCCTCACTTGCTCATTTCTATCGTGTCGTAGGCGGGGACTGAGTTATCCGGTCACACTATAGTTGGGAAAGCCGAACTATTCTATATATACATACTTCAAAGTCTATTTCTGACCTAAGTAAACCTCGCCTTCCCGTGACGAAAACCACCTGAACAAGCTTTCTTGACATAGGTACCTGATTTTAAGTGATACCAATTAGCAGTTACCATTAAACAGAGTAAGTACCTACAACCCTTTATTCTCAATACTTAGGTACTAATATTATCTACAACATTTCATTAGGCAACTGTTTACGAACATAATATCGTGTATTGTCTGGTCATAGTTGAATTGTCACGTAACACTTATCAATAACACGAATACAGCTCATGCTTGAGCCAGAGCACGTACTCACTCACTCCAAACCTAATTATTGTATTGTTAAGCAATGCAGAATTCCATTATCAGGCAATAAGTAATTATTTGAATAACTACCGGTAACTACATACACGACTAATTGCATTACGCGAATTTTATTGTCTATTTACAATATATCGATAAAAGTAAATTGGCGTTTTTTAGGTGAATTTATGAAATTCATTATTTAATTCATAGGCCTTCCAACATTATAAAGCATAAATTGTCAACGTATGTATATGTGATACGAGAGGTACCTACAAGTTGGCGTCTAATTCTTTGTAGCCGGTATTAGTTCCGTTAATCCGTTTATTTAATTGGTAGATACATCGGCAACCGTCTGAGCTAAAAACTTGATAAAGATATTATTAATATTCTTTTTTACTATCTATGTACTTATAGGCCTGTGTTTGAACACAATTTCACCGTGGCCAGTGATGATGGTAAGCACACAAAGTCTAGAAGGGAACTAATAATTATGTGACAGTGTTTCAGTTTAGGATCATCGATGATGGTCTTAAATCAATAACCCTCCTTCGTGAATATCAATTCCAGTGTTTAAAAGTTTATAAGAGTTAGAACGGACTTCTAAACCAGTTTTGTAAATATTTACATACAATTTAACTTTTTGTTAGCACCGCGTTGCGTCCTTGTTAAGGCAATTGTCAACAACTTTGAATGGTTATCCTGTGTCGTGGTTGGAGCATGATTTATTGTGTATGGCATCTACTTCGATAAGCCTATTATAGTTGAAGTGTTTATAATGTCCGAGACAGGATCAATCAGCTCCTGGCCGCCGACCATCGGAAGCGCGCATTGTTCGTCATAATTAAGTTTCGACGGAAGCGTACTACAGGATGATTGCATTCTCCCCTGTGGCACTCATTATTCATATTTAGTTAAACCCTGTTCTTGACACATTTAAGTACCGACTAACATTGAATCAATGAAAAATTAAAAAAATATATTTATCTTTATGCTTTTCGTGAATGTTTCAGTTGTTCCGAACTTTGGTTCCGAACTATTTTATCCTTTGTAAAACAATGTTAGATATCCATTTTAAGAAACAACTTTCAGGCAAATTCTTCATCTACTTTTCGAGTAACAATTTTAATTGAAAATAAAAATAAATAAGATTGAATATTAGGGCGTGCGATTGTTCAATTATGCCTTTATTTTTTGGAATTATTGCAAAAACCAGTTGACCCAGACCTCCGTATAATCTCATCAATGGCCTCATGGAATCTTTCAACGCCACTCGTATATCTCTAAGCTTATCTTTACTTTACGTAAATAAAAAGAAGTCAAAATCGTCTTTAGTTTTACATTAAGTATATCAATTCTCATTCGTTATGATGGCGAAAAGTGCGTTGTCTTGGTAATAATAACGCTTTTCGCGATATTTTTGCAACGCTCTGGGTGGGTAAACAGGTAGTTATTCAGGTAAAAACCAATCTGCTAAATAACCATAGGTATTTTTTTTTTCGCGATACTTTAGTGTAATGATTTTTTCACTTTATATAGGAAATCAACCTATTCTACTTATAGGTTAGTGAGATCTGTTATGACAATATTACTTACGTATTCACAGATAGGTAGAAATAAGGCAATGATAGCTCTGTGGTAGTGACTCGAATGCTGTGAAACTTGAGCTTTCGGTGAAGGAAAACATCATGAGGAAATCATAGCATAAGAGTACTTTGTAGTGGACTCGCCTATCTGGCTACCGTCCTCAAGGTGAAAATCTGTTACCATGAACAGTACCCCCAAGCGTGTTCCTGGTAACTTAGGAAACACTTCTGGTGGGCTATTTTAAAACACTTAGATTCGACATCGGAATCAGAAACGAAAACTGTTCCCGACAAGCTGTCAAAAGGCTATTTAAAATAGCAGTCGGATGACAGATCGAATGTATTCGATAGCATAAATATGTATTGCGTTTACGAAGAAATTAAATTAGCAATTGCGAAAATTCGTCTCGAAAGTTTTCGAATCCGAGTGTTTTAAAATATAATAGCAGGACCAATTCGCTTCCGGGCTTTGTAAGCTTATCTTCGGTCACATAATTACTGACCACGGCGAAATTGAGGTGAATCAAATACAATACGTTATTAATCGTAATAAAAAAAGAAAACTTAATACCATGACCGTAAAGCCGATTTTTTTAGACTTCGCGATACGCTTCCTGGATGTCAATGGGCCTGTCGCCCATTCCCCTTTATATAGGGATTACGAGTTGATAGAGAACATGAATATTGGAATAAATAATACACAGCTAAAACTTTACATAAATTTCAATGAATTGCCGAATTTAAATACTACGTATTATTCTCGTAAAAGCTATAATTAAATAAGAGGATATGAATTCTGAACGCTACGAGCGGATAACATCCATTCATATGTCACGGATGCAATTTCATAAACTTATACACAATATAATATTAACATAACAATAATTAATACGATTGTTTCTTTTTGTTGCAGATACTTGCTGGTTTAAATTTTTATTTCCCAAACATAATGGTAAGTACCAAAAAAATTAAAGACTTTTGATACTATTTTTAATCAAAAATCTCCATAGACATCACGATAAGTACTGGTTAACGGTTGCTTCACAACATATTTATTTATTTATTGATCACATATAACAATTTTTTTTAAATAAAAAAATGAACATTTCACAATACATTATTGTAATACTTAGTATTTGTATTACCTACTATAATTACATAACATTATTATCTTATTGATATTATTTTATTTGATGATATATTTTATTGTTTTTAAACCTTAATTAGGTTATTTTTTCAAAGAAGGCTATATAGTAAATATACTTATATGTTTCCATCTATACGCCAAAAATTACCTTGTACTTAAAGGCTAACCCGGCTGAGAGCCCTCTGCGCTCGCCGATTTGTCCGGTAAGGTTGTTGCAGCCATCTGAGACTATCAACTTAGTCCTTTCAAAAAAAATTTATCCGCGCAGACAGCCGTTTCACAAGTAAGGTTGTGTAGATATTTACCATATAAATAAAAGTATACAGTTATTCAGGTTAAACTATGGGAAAAGTCTATGTTGTTTGTTATGTTACATAACACGTTTATTAATTAATATTCCATATAGAGGCGGCACATCAAAGTTTCGTCTGATGTTGAATACCATTCATTTAATCAATTAGGAACTCCAATAATATTTATATTTGGCTACATACTTTACACCACTTTAGTATAAGAAGAATATAATCAACGTAAATATGTTTCTTTTGTTTTCACCTTTTGTTATTTAATGTAAGTTCTCTGAATAGAGGTAACAATACACTGATATTAGCACTACATTATGTTGCCTCTTGTTATTATGATCAATTATTATAAACATATTTTCTTATAAAGGCGATATAGTATATGTTTGTATTATGAAGAAAATTACTTAGACTGCTCATAGAAACTGTATTTTTTTGCAATTTTAACCAATTACAGTCTGGGACATACATACAAAATGATCTACATACATTATAGCTTCGGACACTCGGTGCGTTGTCGTAGCTTACAAAAATACATGTGATCGTAGCAACCTCGTAGCAAATTGTAGCACCGCTACGATGATACGATCGAAAAACGTTGCGCTTTTGGCAGCACAAAAAAGAACGGAAGCGTCAGACGTGGTCAGACGCTACCTACCGACTTCCGGTTCGTAGCACATCATGTCAATATTCGTAGGTTCCCATATCCCTGGCGGTGACACTTGTTGCATTTGGCACATTTCTGAGTAAAGATCTTCGTATTCGGAATTTTTCCGAATTTCCAAAATTAGAATAGTTTTAATTTTACGTTTTATATCAATATGATAATTAAGGTTCTAAATAAAAAAAAAGATAAGTTATACATAAATATAAGAATAAACATATATAACAAATTGAATTATTCCTGGCTGAGTGAGAAATTCTATATCTATTCACTCTTTTTAAATTCAATTAAATATTTATAGAAGTGATTTATGGAAAGTATTTAATTTACCATTTATCTGGAATTTTCAAATTACAAATCCCAAGTCATTACCTACTGTGAAAGAAGTCTGTTTAATTCTCACGAAGATAATGTAAATCTCCAAAGCTAAACACAATAGAATTACGGTAATAAATAAAATACTTACCGATTCAGAGTATAAATCTCGCCAATAACATCTTTCGATTTAGCAACATACGTATCCTCGCTAAGGAAGTAATATGATTATATGAATAGGCCCTATAGGAAATGAGAATTTCGGCTAATCGTTTCGATAACCAGGACTTATAGCTATAGAAACTTTTAATATGTGTTGGGATGAAAATCAAGTAAAGAGTGGAAAAATATCGTACATAAAACATATGAAATTACACCGTTTATAATATTATTCATCGCAAGCATGTTACAAAACATGACGAACGGGAGGCATAACTCTGGAAATGTAATCAAGAAGGGACGGCACTTTTGTAAGAAAGTGATAGTAGTCAGCCTGAAGCAGCGGGAAACATTCCTCCGAACTGGCTTATCTAAAGAAATTTATTACGGCCCAAAGGCTATTCAGAGATCGTGACTAAGTTATAGCATTTACGATTTTTCATTGACAAGGCTTAACGTCTCAACGAAAAGGTACCGTACAATTATATATTTTTAGAAAGCCACCTCCTCATAGCTTTTATGTAACCTGTAGTAGGTTAGGGATAAGGTAGAAGTGGTATATTATTCAAACTAAAATATCATGTTAACAATCCATCACAGGAACAATACGTACCTACGAAGACTTCCGCACACTCCACCTTCAACATATTGAGGATGGCGGTGATTGATCTATTGAATATCTATCAACATATTGAATAATTTATTGAATTTCAAAATATCTATATTGTAAAGTAAGTAAGTATCTGTAATTTATGTATAATGTTTTAACTATTTGTTAAAAAAAATAAACTTCAGAATCATTGATTCGATGTCTTTTCGGATTTCATGAAGTTATGTTTGTATAAAGTTATGTTTATTATACCTAAGTATATTATTTTAAAATTCATTTTATTCAAATTTATTCAGTCACTTATAAAACGGTATAATGTCATTTTTGCATTGAAAAAATATTTACGTCAGCATGAATATTAATTCATTCAGGTACGAGGATCACGCAGTACAACTTTTTTATTTTGTAAATATAATTTGTTTACTTTATAATAAATTGATTTGTCTTGTAAGTATATAATTAAAAAAAAATACTTAGTAGAATCAGTTTACAACGATATCATTAACATATTCATAATAATTAATTGCAATGTCGCTATGCTAAAATTTATTTCTAATTTTGTTTTACTTTCAATGTTTAAATACGCATTAAATATTTATTCAAAATGATTATTTATAGGTATTTAGTTACATAGGATTTGCCTCGCGTTTTCGAGGCATCTAATCTGTCTACATACAATTATGTACCAAGCTTAGATGAAGCATTTCTTTCGACCGGTACCAAGTTTCATTCAAATCTGTTTAGCAGTTGATGCGTGATTGAGTCGCAAACATCCAAAATTTCACATTCATATTATGTGCCTATTAATGAAATGACTGACAAATAAATATCAAAACATTCTCAAGTTTACAAAATACAACCTTTACTTATATAAAAGTACCTACCTGTACATTTAGTCAAGTGTTTATCACTCTGGGACAGGTGTTCAAACCATCAACACTGAATCTTTGTTTAGTTAAACGGATCCTTTATAAATAGACCACTCTCTGAGTGACAAGCGAAATTCACACTGAATACTCATTGCTGACGCCCGCGCCAGCGCTAGTTACAACTGTTGAAATTATAATGACATATTGAAACTGTACCTGTAGCCTAATCTAAAGGTAGGTAAGTACCTATTAAAAAAAAAGCCGAAATGTTCGAGATACTTTTAATTATTATGCATTTTTTCACAATAATAGGTAAATCCAATAAAGACATTTCATTTCCACATTGAACGACCACACATCTTGATCAAAAGCTGTGTTTCCCTTGAGGATAACACTCGTTAGTGCTGATCGGACGGGAAATATTATTACATTGTGAATATCTTCGGTGGTAATTTATGTCAGTCATTTTGACGGTATATTAGAGAATAGGAACAAAATTCGGATAATTTTAAATTTAAGTACCTACCTACCTGCAAAAATAATGTGAATTATTATACTAAACCTAGGTATCATCTTTCATACCTAAATTAGTATATAATAATTATCGCCTTGTTTAAGTATAGGTATATGTAGTATAATGTACTACATATTTTTTTCAATAAAATATATAACAGATAGTGGCAAAATGAACGTTAATCTCTCCGACGACGAAGGTACGACGAGAATCGTAAATCCGATAAGTCATGGCCCGACACTTCATAAAAACATAACTCGTAAAAGCAAAGGGAGAATACACTGCACCTGCGTGCGAGGTTTTTGGATACCTATGTATGCCCCGCTATGAAATACAAACTGCAATGTTCAAAGCTAAAACGTCTCGGTTGCAAATTTAAATATTGTAAAAGTGAAATAAGACAAAAACTGTGTTATTATTATATTAAGATCAGAACTATTTCATAAATTTAGTTCAGTTTAGATTTCATTTCAATCACCCTATTTTAATTATATTTTTTTTTTTTTTTTGAAAGGACTAAGTTGGTAGCCTCAGATGGCTGCATCAACCTTACCGGACAAATCGGCGAGCGCAGAGGGCTCTCAGCCGGGTAATATTTAGGTAACAACGCCTGAGGGCACCCCCGAATGGGGTACGAACCTCGGCTCAGGGCGTTACCGGGGGAGGGGGAGGACTTTGTACGAGTTACGACTAATTGGGGGCGGTCGGATTACTGTAGGCAGCTCGGGCCGCTTGAACGTGACGAGACTAAGTGGGACGTCGCGGCGGTCCTCGCCGTCGAGGACGGTAGCGTGATCGGTTGTGTGTAGTGTGTTGTGTACTTTTACGAGCTTCGTCAGCTTCGATCTGAGCTAATGTAATAGGGTCATCCGGCTCGCTGAGGGCTTGCCTTGGTCTATGGATACGGAGTATACGGGAGGGCGTGTAGGTTGCGGCTTTCACTATAAGAGGGTTGCGGTGATTAACGGCGGTAATGAAAAATCTGCGTGAGGTGCGTTTTATAAATTGTTTTATCGTGGGGAGACCTAAGTCAATGTGGAGATTTTCATTACGCATGTACCACGGGGCGCCCGTGGCCTTGCGCATGAAGCGATTTTGAATCACCTGAAGGCTATGGATCCGTGATGGAGCTGCATGTGCGAACACAGTACTAGCATAGGTCATGATGGGGCGGATACACGTGGTATAAAGTCTAACCTTGCTTTTAAGTGCAAGTTTAGATTTACGATTTAATAAAAAGTGGAGGCGCCCTAAAACAAAGGCGGCGCGCGCGCGGACCGCTTTAATGTGGGCATCAAAGGTCAAACGATCATCGAGAGTTACTCCGAGATATTTGGCTTGCCTTTCCCAGGGGATTGGTTCACCGAATAGAGTAACTGCCTTTGGAGGGGAGGGGGTACCTCGATGGTAGGGTCTGTAGAATAGGACCGCCTGGCTTTTGACAGGGTTGATCTTTTAATTATAATACAACAGATAATACCGACCGACTCTAGTAGCCAACTAGTTGGTACATCTCTAAATCTTGCATAGATTAAAATTATAAATAAACATTACAACAATTAATATTGGTATCTTTTCTATTATTTGTAAACTATAAGTACTCTGATTTTTACAGATTTTTATTTAAATAGACTAAAATGACATTTGGTGGTTTGCCACTTGCCACATTATCGTAAATTAAAAATAGTGTTGTTTAAAAAAAAACAGAGTAAGTATACTCCATAATTTTTACTTTTTCATAGAATCAATGCGAGTAAGGCTAATTGATAAGTTACGAACTAAGGATAGTTGAACGTAGTAGATATATTTTTTAACTCTGGGATAAAAGCTTGTTTATTTTATTTTGTAATTCAGCATTAGAATTTATCTAATTATATATAGCCTGGGACATAATTCTTTACACGGGACCATGATCCCAAACGAAGCTGAGCTTGTACCTAATCTTCAAGGGTTAGACATTAATTCTTCAGCAAAAGCTAAAAGAGTGCTGAAAGTGTCAATAGAAAGTTGAAACTAGAAATTCGTGAAAGCAAGTCCGTTGTGTGCGGTGTAGTAATACCCGTACTGCCATAAATGGCGTTTGAATATTCATAAGTTCACCTTCCAAAAACGCTCACAAGGCTCGCGTGGAGTTCCATGTCAAAGTCAAAGGCACAACAAACCGATACCATCTCGCCAGTGTAGACAACGTGCTTTTAATATTCATTTAACCAAAACCTGTATACGGCAGAAATTGCACAACATCAATTTATTAAAATTCGGACGTCCTTCCTACTAATCCTACCGGACCTACTAATTATTATGAACGTGAAAGTTTGATGTTTGTTACCTACTCTTTCATGTAAAAATGACTGAAAGGATTGGATGAAACTTGGCACATAGATCCTAGCCTGGAATAACAAATGGGCTACTTTTTATCCCTTGAACAAATAAGATCCCTCGGGAACGCGGGGTGAAAGCTAGTACAATAATAAAAAAGTTGAACTGATACACAAGCGTCATCTCACTTGCCAGAGACATGTAGAGTTGCAGATGTAGCTCCGGCTGCTGCGGAAAATTCCAAATTCTAAAAATACGCTTCTATTGCCCCAAATTATTTCTGCTCACCGATTTTCTCGAACATCATCTTCAAACTTATTGAAGTCGCGGGGACCGGCGCGGCGGGCAGGGTGTTTTTCCGTCAACGCGTTAGCTTGGCCATCCAAAGAGGAAACGCTATCAGTCTTTTGGGAACCTTGCCGTTGATAGGCAGCAGCGGCTGCTTCGAGGTTTTTTTATATGTATGTAGTTTGTATATTTGTTATAAATAATTGTAAATATTGTTAAATAATCTTTATCTAAATAAATAATATTTTTATTAATCAAGTTTCAAAACCCATATAAATATTATATCGGATTAGAGATGTCCACAATCTTCGAAACATTTTTAGTAAACTCAGGCTACGGAATTTCCAGCCATAATTTGGTGCAAGTTATTCTACATGATGATGTTTCATTGTTATAGATGTGGTGGGCTATTTGGTGTGTCGCTGTGGTGGCTGGAAGCGCCAGTGCAGCGGCTGCGCCTGCACCTGATTCATTGGCTCCCATGGACCTCCTGCAGATCGATTCCTCTGCGTCAGATGATGTAAGTTCATTGAACCATTTTAGAAAAGTACTATGAACAATCAATAACAGGTAGCCATATCGGTTGGTATTGGTACCAATTATGTTGTTTATAAACTAAACAAATAAGTATATTATGATATCTCTTTCTAACAAAAAATATAAAACCGGCCAAGTGCGAGTCGGACTCGCGCACGAAGGGTTCCGTACCATTATATATAAATACGGCAAAAAAATCATATCTGTTGTATGGGATCCTCCTTGAATATTTATTATATTCTTATGACGTATTAAAATAAAAATATTTACTAGATCACGTTCAAACTAATATTAATGGAAGTTTGGATGGTAATGTACATCATATATTTTTTTTAGTTTTATCATTCTTTTATTTTAGAAGGGAAACACACATTTTACCACTATGGAAGTGTCTCTCGCGCAAACTATTCAGTTTAGAAAAAATGATATTAGAAACCTCAATATCATTTTTTAAGACCTATCCACAGATAGCCCACAAGTATGGGTTTGATGAAAAAAACATTTTTGATCTCCAGTTCTAAGTATAAAACCCCCAAAATTTATTGTTTTTTTTTCTATTTTTGTGTGAAAATCTTAATGCGGTTCAAGGAATACATCTGCTTACCAAAGTTTCAACAGTATAGTTCTTATAGTTTCGGAAAAAAGTGGCTGTGACATACGGACGGACATACAGACAGACATGACCAATCCATAAGAGTTCCGTTTCTTGCCATTTGGCTACGGAACCCTAAAAAAAGGATAGAAATTTAGTGCTGTCAAATTAGTCCGATTGCGAGTATTTCCCGATTTGACAATGGCCTCA
The DNA here is from genome assembly GCA_963555595.1 of Tethea ocularis. Lineage (NCBI taxonomy): Eukaryota > Metazoa > Arthropoda > Insecta > Lepidoptera > Drepanidae > Tethea > Tethea ocularis. The sequence goes on along the minus strand of OY741960.1, from coordinate 6,440,212 downwards.
CGTTATATTTTTTTTTAATTTTGTAGATACTTAACATAAATTATTTGTATGAGACTAAATGAAAATAGAAAAAACTAATATTTCATGCAAATATATTTATTTTGTAAAACGTTAAATGCTTGTGTATTGTAGGTACAAGTATACTACGAAAATACCGAGGCCGATATGTGGAAAATGTACGATTCCTTCGGGACCGTCTGGCAGATGAAAAGATAACATCTGTTTCATAGATTTAGAGAACATTTGATTGTGTAAGCAACATGTACCAATCCCTGCAACCGTGGGCCGTAGACTGACTAAAATCAAGGTTATCTATATGCAAATGTCAAAAAGGTTGCATGTAACGTGATTTTTACGGAGTGCTACAACTGTTACGACGCACATCTTTATATAGACAAAATCTTTATCAATTCTACCCGCGTAATCTTAGAATGTTTCTTGCATTTTGCACATGAAGTAGTTCATTTAGTTCAAGCCTAATTTATCAGGAAAGCCTGGGATATGCAGTACCTCCAATGGGCGGACGATACGCGGCAGGCGCGCCTTGGCTGTACTTACTAGCCGAGATGCCTCGAGATTCACAGGTAATAAATATGATTGATTTACAATAAATATAACTGCATATTCATACTATTTTTTACCAACATGACCAGACATATAAATATTATCATTTATAAATAAATTAAAAGTAAAGTAACTTACTATTTTATACAATATGTACATACTTTGATCGATTGCAATGAGGTTATTTCATAAAGATGCTATGAATCTCACGATTTATTTAAGCTATATTGAAAATCAACTTAATTGCGTTATGGTCATAGAATAAATAATATACTACGTACTAGTTATGTATGATAAACTGTTGTGCTACGATAAAAAAATAACATCATACCGTCAATGTGGTAGGTATCTACGCTAATTTTACAAATCAAATCAACAAGGTTCAAATTAGATTCCACCTAACAGTACCAAAATTAATATTATTTTAACATCAAACATTACATTCCGTTATGGTATTGACGGCTGAGTCTACTTCAACAAAAATCATTCGAAGCTTTATTGACTGAACAAAGTCTTTTATTTACTTGATACTTTCGAAGAGCTTTTTGTTATTTAAAGTTAAAACTCTCTCTGTAATTAGTCTAACAAATTATCTACAGTGTCAATTAGAAGAACGTCGGGTCCATTCGCGATCGATATTCGTTAAACATGGCAGTTTGTCGGGTTCTCCGTAAGTAAACGCTCTATTACTATCAACAAAGTATATAGTAGTGTCATACAACATATCTACAACATCTGACTCTAAACGATTGATTCCATTCTTTATAACAAAAAAGTAGGCTAATACCATTTTGTTTGTTACCAACCGCGTAACAAAGTGTTAATAACTTAATTAAACTGGGTTTCCATTTTCTGCAATTCTAGTGTATTTATGGGACACGCGAATATCAAGCGAGTCAATTAAACCATCCATGGACTCGTTCAAAATCCCGGAGGTGGTCTAGTTATTATACAACTTCAGTTAATAAAGTTCATTAAGTACCATCTGAGTGACGTGCTTTCACAATCCGTCGAGACAGATTGGTGATTAAATCCAATCCAACCAACGACAATTATGCAACAATGTACGAGCTTTAGGAATTATACGTGTATAGGTGCGATGACCTGACCCAGACTCATTACCTATTGAAAAACCTTTGTGAAACATAATCTAAAATTACGTAACAAAGCAAACGAATTTCACTCGTCCACAGGACTATCTCCAAAATGTATACCTGCAGTAAATAAATACCATTTGAAATTATAGATATTAGTTATTATCAAGTTGACAATCACGCTATTTTTGCACTGGTCATTAAAAGATAAATCCTAATATTGAAATGGTTTGATGAATTCCATTTTGAAAGTAAGGTTGTTTAATAAACTGCGAGTATATAAGTGGACAGCAAATGTATTGTAAGGTGTACCTATAATGAAGGTGGCAAGTAGCGCAGAGGCGATGCGTACGCGCCGCTCTTTCACCGTCAACCCAGCCGTCGAAGTACTCCAGCGGGGAGTCATCAATCACTACATGGAACGACTAGCTCAAAACAACCGAAACTTCCTCAACCGTGTCGGCAAACGAGGTTAGAAATACTCTATGTATTTCTTATATAAGTGTAAATGTTGAAAATCATGATTTATCACTGAGAATCTCCGTAGTTATTTTTGGTAAAAATGTAAAACGACAGTACCTCTGGATTGAGTAGCCTGCATGATCAACAGCAATATTATATGTATACCTAATGTCAGTAGGACACATTGCTAATTGTATGCATGTTTACAAAGAAGTTGCCTGCATCTGCCTGTGTTATTATGTTTTACGTGATTTTAATCTATTTTCAATTTATTTTTTAGATCCCTGGAGCACCGCAAACTGAAGATCTGATGTCCTTTCTGCCGCCTTTTAGCAACCTGTGATCAAGTTGTCGTCGTCATACAAATATAATGCGCTTCCAAACACAAACCTGTTGAAAGTTAAATTACATATATTATTACTTATACATAATGTTAAATATTGGTAATGTAACATAATTTTTAAATAAATACAACATTTTCTAATTTGTTACATTATTTCACAATTCGAAACCTAAGATGACTATAATGTGACTAATATATAAATAACTATTATTCGATCAGATATAATAGTTAGTGAAGTAGTCTATTATTTGAGTGAGAACTATTGTTATGAGAGGAAATACATTATCTTATAAACTTATTATGTAAAGCTCTAGAGATTATTACCCTGAGAGTTTCAGTTTATTAAAAACTTAATTTCATAGTAGCCTACCTGCTGCTAACTCGATCGCCATTAACTTAAAAACATCATCCTGGACAGTCCCAATTATAAATAAAGCTAATACGAGTGTATGTGTGTGTGTGGTGTTGCGAAGACCTACAGCGAGCGTGTGAAACGGCGAATGCCATCGCTATCAATCGACTTGCCGATGTCGGTGCTGCGACAGAAACTCAACCAGGAGAAGGAGAGGAAGGCAACAGCTCTCCGAGCGGCTGCCAATAGGAACTTCTTAAACGACATCGGAAAACGAGGTCGGTCGAATAACGTTGTTGTAGTATATGAGTTGCTATTAAATCTTAGTTGAAAAAAAAACCACTTTAACTATACGAGCATGTACGTAGGATTTAAAAATATATATCGTCTATCTAAACTAATAATATATCTTTTAAAAAAAACAATTTCTGTACCACAGCTTTTAATATTTGTTGTTCTCATTTGTTTTGATTTTATCAGACACAAACTACCTATAGTTTGGCATGATTCAATCCAGATTTTGTTTATTAGATACGGGATACTAATTTACATTTATATTACCTAGTTGTCAAATTTCAGCATCATTTTAGTACCTGTCCAACGTTTTCCTTCACATTCTGCCGTTATTCCGCAATAATATAAGTTTTATTGCAGGTTTCCAATGGACTCCTGCAGCACAATCCGTGAAGTACTTCTAAACACAAAAATAGATCAAGAATGTTAAACAAATCTTCAAGTTTATTATACATACCTAGTTATTTAAAGAGAACTATTATATTATATTAATTTATTACTCATTAGTAATTATGAATAGACAGTATTACCTGATATCTTATGTATTGTAAAGGTTATATTGTTACTAATTGGAGGAGAAAAATCCTAAATGATGCATGTAGGTACTTTTAAATATACGAAATAGTAAAATAAAAATGTTATATTTAAAATATGAAAATTTATGTATATTCCTCATAATTTTCCACCCATGTCCTAAAAGGGTGCTTGATATAATTTAAGACCTGAATATAGGTAGGTGTATGTTTCAGAATTTGGCAACCTAATTGTTAAGATTAGATGTAATGATACAGTATCCAAAGATTGTGCTAAACTTTATGAATTCAATAAAGACGAATATAAATAAATGTTGTTTTATTTCATTAAAATAGTATTATCCATGCTATTATAATTGGCCCCGATTCTGTAAATTACAAACTAAACAAATTTAATCTCATTATATTCTCTCTTTCTAACAATAAATATAAGTAAGGGATGAAAGAGATTTTAGTCCTGTCAGGTTAGTCCGATTACTTATTTCAACACGAATTTAAGCGCGATCTATATATTGGTCACAATCATTTTATTCACCTACAAATAAAGATGGCATGGACTAATCTCACAGCATTCAAAATGTTGCTATATTTTTTTATTAATAAGGTTTATATGAAAGAAAGGTGACCTGACAAATATAATGTATGGCAAATTGCCAAATCGAATTTACATTTAATTCATATTTATATTCCTTATAAATATTTCATCATTTTTATTAGAAGAAAAGCTCGAGATCTCTACGAAAGGGAAAGAAAGGTATTTAATTCAATAAGCATAATAAAGTCGGTCAAAAAACGAACTTTTACCAATAACTAAGTCAGTTTCTGTCAGTAATTAGGCATATCTCTTTCTTTAGATCTAATACAATTTTCTAAGGAATAAAAAAATGTGTAAATTTTTAAACATTGAACCTTATAAACCTGAGCAAGAAATAGTGCCAACGTAGTATTTATTAGATATATGCAAAATAAACTCAAACTAGCACAGTAGGTTCCTACTGCATACAGAGTTTTTTAAATTGATATTGAATTTAATAATAATTAATATTTTAATAACTAATTTATTTATTTAAATGAAAGGAACAGCTAATTTACTAAACTAGAATTTTACATAGAAAATAGAAAGTCACGGTGAGGTAACTTATTAGCATGAACTAACTCGTAAGGCAACTAGTAAGTAGGTAGTATTAAACACTTTGTGTAATAAACAGAAATAAGTAATTAGATTTTTGTCATGAAAGAGGGATGCTCAAGTTAATTATAAGTATGTACTTACAAAAAAAAAAGTAGTATATGTAGTATATCACTTATCTGGTTTCCATAGTACAAGCTCTGCTTAGTTTGGGATCAGATAACCGTGTGTGAAGAAATGTCCCGAGATATTATTATTAATTAAAATAATTTGGGTTAGTACCTACTTAAAGAAATTAAAGAATTGTTATTTTATTTTTTCAATTACTTTTCTATTAATAAAGATGTCATCTGTTGTAAATAATACTTAAAGTTGTCTAATAAAAGATGTCATTGTCACAAAAAACTAAGAAATACAGAAAAAAGGTACTACGCATTGTATTATTAATTAGCTATATTAATTTCAAAAGGGCTTATTATTTTTCGAATAACAAAGTAGGTAAAGAATACACCCGAATACTATGAGTCAAATTAAGTAGGTAAGTTACAATCATTGAAGGTAATTGATCGAAGGTACTAGGTAGGTATCAGTGGCGATGGGTCCATACAAGCCGATTCCCATCGGCTTACCTTTTAGAAATCCCAGTCCCACAGATTCATCATTTCAAAGCCACTTTTATATAAAATACATTGTAATTACTATCAAATTATCGGTGTTTTTTGAACGGCTTACCCTCGCCATTGGTAGGTACTTATCGTATACTTTTGTACAAACTTGAACATTTTTGATTCGTACTAATTTAGACTAGGGTACCTAAACAAGATTTAATCGAGATCACATAAAATAATGATAAAATAAGAATTCTTCTCTAAATAAGTAGTATAAAACAGTCTAGCTGTGTCTATTTCTCTGCTTATTTCTCATAAACATGCAACGGATTTTGATACGGTTTTCACAAATAGGTGAGCAATAAACGATGGTTTACCAAACCGGGGCGGTCACTAGTTAAAAATAATTCATTTATATAAAAAGTGGAGAATGTGAAGAAAATTATAAAGGAAATGAAAATTGAATGATTTTTTGGCCTTCAGTAATTAAGAAAAGTGAATCATGTAAATTGCTGAAATAGACAGGAAAACCCGACCGATTCCTTGAAAGGATGGTTGAAGGTCGTTTCTAATTTGGATCTTAGACTATATGAAAAAACATATCCAAAATTCAAATCAAGTTCAAAATCTGTCAAGCAAGCCAAGCACCTTCACATGTGTTCCGACAGCTGCACTTGAGAGCCAGTCAGTTAGTTCTTTAATAATTATTTTACGACAGGTAATTTTAATATTTGTTCGTCTCGGCATTCGACGTCACTACCACTGAGCTGTCATAGCCTTATGTAGAATAAGATAGTACAAGTATTAGGATAGGTAGGTAGGTACATACTCATGATTTTCCAATGTCTTATTAAATTTTTTGTTAGAAATTGGCGGAACTACGTGAAGGGCGCTCGCGGCCGAAACGCAAGATGCCGTCGCTGTCAATCAATAACCCCATGGAGGTTCTCCGACAGCGGCTTTTGCTCGAAGTAGCTCGCAAGCAGATGCGTGAAGCGAACCAGCGGCAGGCTGTCGCCAACAGACTCTTCTTACAGAATGTTGGCAAACGAGGTCAGTTCTTATACACCATTAAATATACCAACAGCGTTAACTTTTAATGGACACTTCATACATATTTGACTGTTTAATTTTATGTGTGGGCTAAACTTTTGCTCACTCAGCCATATACACTGTTTTTGTAGTAGTAAGTACTCTGCAATTTTTTTAATTTCCTTCTTTCGGCATATTAAAATGTATCGGTATCTTCCTTCAGAGGTCTTGGTATTACTATAATTATATAATAACACTACACACATTAAAAAAGTGATAGCATCTTATTGTTTAGGATTCTGGGCCAACTCTGCTTCATCCCGGTACGACAACTAGAGCATCCAACATTGACAACACCTTTACGTTTCCTATAAACTGTTGTCACCGCCTGCCTGGGAACAAGATGTTATTACAACTATGATAATTATAAATTTTATTTAAGTAACTATGTATATTTTTTTAAATAGGCGTTTTTAATATATTAATGATTATCTTTTATTCTTCCTAAGCCTGAATGAAAGCTGAATAAGTGAAAGCCCATGTTTAGATAATGTCATCTTCATTTGTTTAAGTTTGCTAGCAAAGGAAAGGTAGATAACATTCAAGTCTATAGAATTATAGAAACAAGAGCTTTTGTATCTAAAAATACTCGTAAATATGACTAAATGTTATTATTGATTCATTTATTTGTAGGTATTATTGAAGCACGATACGATAGAAATGTTAAATACTATGCGTTTCGTTTGCAATAATGATCACATCTTTTGTTGAGAATGTATTTCATAAAAAGCTTTGTTGTAGGTTCACTTTACGATCATTCTTTCGATCGTAATCGTGCACGTGTGTTGGGTGCAAAGTTTTGTGCCCACGGCAGGCCGCATGATTGTTAAGCGATGCGGTGTGTGTTACCCAGCTCAACACTCACCATATAAAAGTTGTCTTCATGTCTTGTTTATGGTGAAAACAGTATTGTTCCACTATATTTTTGAATTACCACTCTATATAGATGAGAGTCTGTATTTTTCTACGCTTGTTATTGTTATATAGCATTCAGATAAAGTTTCAAGTGACTTTGCAGTGTCATGATTTATTATATAAATATATTATTTAATCGTGCCAAATACTATCACATAAGATAACTAACTATCTTTAGATTTTAGAAGTTGTCTTCTCATTTTACTTTTCATTATACAAATTAATGATTTTCTCAATATCTAGATCTTAATATTAGATACATGAATTCCTAATGACTAGTAATCTCAATAATAAATTCCATATACGTAGGGATAAATAAATAATATGTACAGTGTAGTTTAATGTATGTATATGTAATAACTATTTCTATGTTAATAAAATGATCTCTAAAGCTTATGTCGTAGACAAATATGTAGTTCTTACAGTATAAAATTACGTTCAATAAAAACGTTAAATTATTACTTTGTCTTTGTTTGCCACCTCACGTTTATTACTGATAATTAAACCATGAATATTTACCTCGATTTAAACTCCTAGATAGGTATTTCAAGAAACTATGTCTTTGATATTGTGCCGATGTCGTTTGTTGATACTGTTGGAATCCATAATTAAATTCACGTCACCTACCCAACATACCTACCCACTGTGAGGAAAAGCTGTTGCGCTGCATTAGGTATGTTAAGATAAAGAGAATATCTGGAGAAGCAATTATGACTAGGGCTCAGTTTCAGTGGTCTCGTCAGTATCCGCGTCGGTCGGCTCAATCCCATGAAAACGCTCTAAATAAAGACTCAATCAACTTTCATACAGCGAAGGCCGACCCTTTGACGACATTAATTAGTTTTTTTTACTCGCCGAAATTAGAAAGCATTGGTATTGAATAATGTATGTGCCTTTGTAAGCTTCAATATTATACCCAGCACCACAATAATCAATAATTAATTATAATTAATTCGTAGTAGGTACCTACTTACTCTACATAATATCAAAATATTTGCGTTCTGCCGGCGGCGCCGCGGCGATGAAAATAATAATTTAAACAACATACTAATTCATTAAAATAACATTCCTATTTTTTTTTGCATTACCAAAATGTAATGCAAAAAGTATGTTTGTAGTAAGTATTGAGAGCACTTATGAGGGTCGATGCTACTGAAGCACACTGAAGTTATCATCGAAAATCGGCCCTCTACTGAAAAAACTGACCAGAAACACAGCAACAATATAAAATCTCTATTCTAATGATCATAGACAACAAAAAATATAAGTAATAACTGATCTAGGTACTGGTAATTAAGTTTAACAACATATTCTGAACGTATTAATACGTTATCTTTTCAATACTTTTCATCAATATTAAGTAATCGAAATCATTTGCTACACTATTTAAAACAACCCTGTAAGCATGGTAAATACAGTGGTGGCGTAAGGGGGGGGCGATGGGGGCGGTCCACCCCGGGTGCCAAGCACCAAGGGGGTAACAAAGCACAGTATTTTTAGCTCTAGTAAGTAGCCACTGGCGCATCTGCTCTGACCGATGAGGACCGAATATGATTCCAAACCAGATTTTTTGAAAAAATGTGTGGAAGTAAACACAATAGTTCAGCTCTGGGGTGGGTGCTCAAAAGAAAACCGCCCCGGGTGCCAACCCATGCTACGCCGCCACTAGGTAAATATGTTTAGTTTGCCTGCAAATTTAAAGTCGGTTGCTTGATCCTGAAACGCATCGGATGGCTTTTAAGTGCAGATAACGGATTTTTTTGGAATGGTTACCTACTCCTTAGACTCTGATGGATTCATAAACCTTACCGGACAATTCGGCGAGCGCAGAAAGCTATCAACCATTAAGCAACATTGCGCAGAAAACAAGCGAAAAAAAGACTAAATATCCAGCAGTGAACGTTCATTATTATTAAACATCTCGTATTGCAGGACCTCTATGTCACCAATATGTGATGAGGTGTACATACTTGGTGATAACTATGTGCGAATAAGCCTGTGCAGAGGCGCACTGTGTCGCTAAAGGGCCCGAGGGTGGCCTCTCTCCGTCTACGAGCAATAATTAAGGTGATTTAATTTAAACTGTCGCCTCGAGAGCCACGTGATTTCATTACTCTTCAACACATTTTCGGCGCTGTGAGACGATACCCGCCTGCGGCGTACCTATTGCCGTCCTTTTGATTCCAACAATTTGACACTATGTAAATATCACTAACCAAAAATTTTCCAGCGTAACAATAATCTCGGCAGTGTCGAAATGTCCACCTAGGGAATAATTCGAAATTATGTAGATTATATTTCTAACCGACTTCAAAAAAGGAGGAGATTATCAATTCGGTTGTATGTTTTTTTATGTTTGTTCATTTAAAGTTTATAAATCGAGTTTAATAATTATTTTTGCGTTGGGTTCAGTATAGCTCCAAGGTGGTCAAATTTTAATTAAGTATATTGTCTTTGAAGGAGGTTTGACTATTTGTTAAAAGTTGATTAAGTCTTGTAAGTTGATTAGGTCTTCGTTTTCATAGAATATTTTATCAATAGTGTTGCTATGTGATATGAATTCCTATTGATCAATTGCTAACTAAACCTTGTTTTTTTTTGGTCAATCAAGGTAGATTGGAGGAAACACTGTTGAGTTACTAAGCTTTTTTATTTAATTTCTTATTACCAGTGATAAATAGAAATGGAGTTCAGTGGAAGGTATTTTGTAATTAATTTGAATATTACCTATACCACTTTATAGTGCGACAAGGATGTTGGGTACGTGGCCAAAATCGGAACTAACGCCGTTATCTTGTGAAGAGACATTTTTTGAGAGTTCACTCTGTCCGTTTATCACTGTTGTATGTTGTCTTGTTTTTGGAACTATCTCTCAAACCCACTTCTTATACTACTTACGGCATTATAATTAGATTAACAGTTAAAGAGCGCCCTCCTGCCGATGTCATTCAACTGCCAAAATATTCTTGTCGCACTGTAGATTAGAGATTTCACTAATGTCAGTTAACTTTACATAGGAGACCTATGACAGTTTGACAGATTCCCTATACAAATTCTGTCACATAGTCATAATAAACTGTGTGGATAAAAGCTATTCGTCGTTGGTGAAATTAAAGCTATGTAGATTTAATTTCCCTGAAAAAGTATACCTATATGCGGTCTCTTGACAGATATTTTGTCGTAATATGATACCTATTGCTTTTGGGTTATTTCACTCTGTCCGAAAGTTTTCATTTGCATTATCCGTTCGAGTTCTTGCATTCGGACAAGTTATTCGGATCAAAGGATATTATTGAGGATCTCCAACTGCAAATGTAAATTTATAATCGGATTTTTTAATGTGATAAACTCAAAATTAACATGTTTTGGATGTATTCCTTTATATGTATACTGTGAGATCTTGCTTGACAAATGAGATCTTGACAAATTTCATGATTCTATAAGTCGAGCGGAAGTACGACTTGTAGGTTTTGGTTTACTCGCAAAGTATAAAAATATGAGACTAAATGGCCATATTTATTCAGATCGCAGAAATATGAAAGAAAAAGTAATTTGAAAGCAGAATATACCTAACTAAGATACGAGCACGATCTTGTTTTTGGACATAGAAACTCTGTCAGTGTAGATAAAAAAAAAACACGAGTCTAATAATCTATTTTCAGTTTCTTAAGTGTAATCAATGAATCTCAAGATGTGTCACTGACTTACGATAAGCATAAATTAGCGTTGTAGGTACCTTCCATCATCGTTCCTATAATATTTAAAGAATTATCCCCTAACTCCTAACCATTAAGGAGTTGTACCTTCCATCATCAGCTCAGCAACATACCAGATGCAAATATCTGAATAGTTTTAGGAAGCATAATATAACAAACATTGTAAATGCCTATAAAATTTCCCGAGTTATAGAGTTCCCTCGATTTCTCCAGGATCCCATCATCAGATCCTGACCTGATGACTATGGGACCACCTGTGAAGTATACCCTTTCAAACAAAAAATAATTTTCCAAATCGGTCTACGCGTCTTGGAGTAATCGGGGAACATACTTATTTTGAAGTCGGTTCAAATAAATACGTGTCTGTTACTGTAGACTACTCTCTGACATACATAAAAATAAATCAAATCCATTTACCTTTCCATGTAAGTAACTACTATAGATAGATATTCCATAAACCGCTATCTCGTCCCATCAGAACATCACTAAGTGCGATTTAGGATTAACCCAGAGGTTTTACTCTAAACTTGTAATTGTTATAACTTTGTAATCGTAGGTCTCAGGCTCCCGAATTTTGTAGGATTATTGATAACTAGCTGTTTCGCGCGGATTCACTCGCGTTCCCGGAATAAAAAGTAGCCTATAACCTTCAGGAATAATGTAGCTTCCTATTAGTGAAAGAATTTTTCAAATCGGTTCAGTATTTTCGGAGCCTATTCAATGCAAACAAACAAACAAATATTTCCTCTTTATAATTATAATAATAATATTAGTATAGATGACGTAAACTATTCGCAGTATTCGGTCTGATTAGTTATATGTGTTACCGGAAATGTATCAAATCAAGGAATTGTATACAAATCCTAGGAAATGTGTACAATTCCGATACTATTTAGGAAATGTATAAAATATTGTTTGAAAAACTATTTGATGCATAGATATCCTAGGAAATGTATAAGTTTCCTCGGAATTGTATATAATTCCAATATCGTGTTAGGAAATGTATAAAGTAAATGCTTTCTGTAATAAAATACGTTGTTAATAATATTTTTTTATTATAGCACTTATTGAGATAATCGGGTAACAGTCATACCGTAAAATAATAATAATATGATCATATTATCTTACTAATTTGCTATTCTATGCAAAATAAAAAAAATAACCCCAACCTATTTTTTTCAATAGTTTCTATATATTTCCAAGTATCATTATTGTTATAATTTCCTAGGGGAAATACACAGGAATTGTATACAATTCCTATATAGCAATACCCTCTCCTCGTCCCGCTATCCCCGCGTACCCACAAATTTCCGATTGCGACTTAGGAAATGTATAGATATCCTAGGAAATGTGTAATGTGTAAGTATAATATAATTTATTTCACACATTTCCGTGCGATTTTAGGAATTACATACATTTCCTAGGAATTGTATACAATGACGGATTACATACATTTCCGTTAACATATGTACCAAATAATTAGTTAGGTATATGATCAAAACACAAGCTTTTACACCCGACATTGGCCGCGTGGAATTCGGTTATCCCTCTTTGTGGTTTGTGTGTAGGTAGGTAATCAAGCTTCTAAGTCCACGTAATCAAAAAAATTTGCTATTTACATATTTTGACACTCGCCAAGTAACTAAATCAAAATCTATCTATATATAAATTTATAACTTCCCGTTGACCTAGAATCATGAAATTTGCCAAAAAGCAAGCACACACACAAGTAAAGGATTAAATATATTTTTTTCTTTTCGACATGTCATATATATATATTTTTTTAATTTTTAACAATTACATATATTTTGAAAATTGTTAATTTATAGTTATACCATAGAATAAATAATATACTACGTACTAGTTATACCAAAAAAAAATCTTAACTCTATTTTTTTTTAAACAGAATCGGCAATATGGATGCTATACTTTTTTCTTTATCCTTAGAAGTGGTTTTACTGCAAATCAGAATTCTAGGTAAGTGCTTACATAAAATTACACAACGCTACAATGCCAATTTCCAGGGTTCAGTTTCTAAAAAGACAATATGAAACCTTTATGGCATCACTGTGTTGTCCACCCTTTTCTCCGTCTATGAAGATCATTTTCTCAGGATCGAGTAGAGGTATCAAGTTGAAATTGATATCAAATACTAAGGGTCACAGTCCTTATATGTGTAAAAAATTCAAACTTCCAAGTCAATGCAATCAAAAGATACGGCACATTTTTTGATCTACAGCAAACTCACTCATCAAGCCTAAATATAGCAAAATCTCACAGGAAAAGGTGAACTAAACTACTTATCAGTGTCAAAACTAAACTAGCTTTCCCCCGCGGTTTAGATTATGTTTTTCCCCATGGAATTAGCTGCCTGTAGCAAATTTCACCACGATTGATTATAACATTCAGGCGTCAAGAGGTATCAATCAGACTCACTTTTCGCATTTATAATATTAGTTAGGATAATGGATAGTTCTAAGCTAAAGCCCACAAGTAAATTGCTATAACATGACACAAATTGATAAAAAAAATGTTTTATCTTTCAAATAATTAATATGGAAAACCCTAAACCCGAAGACTGCATTATGTGTGGTATTGCCATCTCTTGGTTAAACGTGATTTGTAATTGTAGAGGGCAGCACTGCGCTACGAGCTCAGCAGTGGCGCTGCATCGAGAAAATTGAGAAGCTTCAACGCGACAAACTTTTAAACGATCGGTAAGTTACAAATCAGTGTTCTAAGAGGGCGGGCGACTCTATATTTAAAAAATACGATTAGGTTTTATATTATTATGTTGAATAGAGTTCCTTAAACATATATACGAGTAGGTACATACCTACCTTTAACTAAAGTCTCAAAAATATTCACGGCCGATTCATTATAGGGGAACCTGTTGAACCTTGGCACCATATGTACCTAGGTCAAAAGGCTCGTTTGCAATATTCCCTTGCTCTTAAATTCTGTTGTATGTGGTATTCGGTACATCACTGCTTACTATCCAATGTGAAGTAGTCGCTTACCGCCGATTAGGCGGTGTTTGGTGTTAATACATGTCAAAACTTTTTTTGCCGAAAAAAGTAAGTATTTTTAATATACTTTGAAGTGTGATAGTTTAATAGGTTTTATAATAATCACTTAAATTTTATATGCGATCCGTTCTTTGTTTAAACACGTATTATAACAAACTTACGAGATATTATAACCTTACAATACTTAAAATCACCGATTTCTACAAAAATAAAGCAGTGTTGTACCTCGGTCACTGTCGATGAATTGTACACTTGGTTCGTACAACCTAGTAAGGTGTTTGATATTGTTGTTGTAAGATACCTGTTAAATATTGATCTTCAAGTTTAAATATATCTCTGACTATGTACCTACTAGTCTTGAAGACTGGCACGTGACAAAACAGTAATTTTATTAAATTTAGTTTTGTGCTTTACAATTTTATTTCTTAAGTAAGAAATATTTCATTCCAAATATCACAAGTCAATATGCTACGCGATCTCTAGAGCGACGAAATGCAGACGCACACTGCAATGTCACTGTGTGCGTGAAATGCTACTTTGTTGCGTGAGGTCGTGAGCGCTGCATTGTATGCCTAATAATATTGATACTTTTTAGATAAATGCCATGTTGATATTTATTATTATTTCCATTTAATGATAATCATACTATTCGTGTTCTAAAAAGTAAGAAAATAAAAACGACGACCTTTTAGGAATTTTATTTAAAAAGTTGTGTCTCTGATTGGCATTGGCATCAGCTTTTTCTGGGGTCAATCATTTCGGGCTAAAGACATTTTACCTAAATGTTAATAAAGTAAAAGCTTTGGTTCCATTTGAGTACTTCAAAACATGTAGAAATATTAATAACGAGAGAGTTATTATTTATTGTTATTAGAGAATACACTTTTCCTGTCCATTCCCCAAATATTTTTTTTTCCTGTAAATAAATAAAATTCTATTACAAAAATAGATATATTTTGCTGGTAATGCTAGTTTAGAGCAGGTTTTTAAATCTAGATTTGAGAATCAAATCCGAATTTTTCGCCCATTTTCCCAAAATAAACATATAATTGACTGATATGAATTGACTGGTACCTACTCTTTGTCTTTATCCAGGGGTATTGGGTACCTAGGTACTAAGTGGGGGTAATTATTAAATTCTATCTTATATCAAAAATACAATATTTTAATAGGTATAAGGCTAATTCTCATTTCCGCGATTCTCATCGTCACCTTCGTGGCAAATTTTATTTATTGCTTATTTGAAATATTTTTATAAAAATGTATAGTGCTTGATAAGACGAGTAAATTCATATGTAAATTAATCAAATCGTGCGTCTCGTTTGGAAGAATAATGGTTTTGAAGTTTTAGATGCCACGAAAGTGACGCAGTAACATTACAGCCATTATTTTTTCATAATTACATTTAACTACTGTTTATGAGACTAAATTTAGGTACATGAAATAACAGCTTCTTATCTTAGTTTCATAATTAAACACGCAAATACATGATATCATCAAACTACAGACATCCTTTTGGACATAAGTTCAGTTTTCCTACGAAATGGGTATACTGATATGCTTGAACAAAAATGTTGTCCACGCAAGTGATCGGTACAACTACGAATAAATACAAACTTATATTTTTTTTTTTCTCACGTCACGATGAGCCGCTTATCTTACTTCTGCGATGCCGGACGGAATACGACTGACGTTCTAATGAATCGAACTCTGTGTTTGATTGCTGATGGTGTGTTCAATAAAAAGTAAAAATTCTGTTACCTATAGGGAATGGACGTCATTGCAAATATTGACTAATTGTTCTACGAATTGTGCTCTGCGGTTGCAACTTCTTATAATTAGGTAACTGCGAACAACAATAATACTCATAACCTACCTACTAGGCATATCACCCTCGTGCCCTCGTATAGTTCTAACCTACTGTAAACTATATTGATAGGTAAGTGATAAAGTAAAGTTTTCGCGTAAAGAGCAGGGTAGGGTAAGTAGTACCTCCACTACCGTTACCAAATTACTCCTGTACATTAGATATGTCCATCAAAGCTCATCGGTAGCGGTAAGTGATACTTCGGGTGTTGCTTTACAATCGTTCATAGACTAACCGCTTAGCTTACAACTAAGTGGGGCGTATTACCAAAAACTTAGGTAAGTATTTATTTTTCTGGATCCCAAAGGTCCCAAGATAGAATACCAATTTTACTGAGAATATTATCTATCGCTAAGGATTGTCTAACGATTTATTCCCGTCTCCATTTTCCTTAATGGAATCGAAGAGCTATGCCGACATACGATTTGGTTCAGTTAAATAACTTCAAGTTTGTTACAGTGAGATGGTAAAGGACGTCATAAGAAGAACCTTGATAGAAGTTGCAGAGATCGGTGACTGGTATACTCTTCGGAAGGCAGTGGACATATTTATCAAGCGGGACTCTTCCAGCGTAGAATTGCAACAGAGCCACGAGAAACTCAGAATGTCAGTCGGAGTTATTCAAAGCTACTTGTTTGCGGTCTCGAATCGTATAACCAACCGATTGTCAATGTGTAGTCTACCGCATCAATTGGCTCCTTATAGTTTCTAATTTGAGACTTCTATGGGGTATGAGGCATGAGATCAGTGGTGTTATCACATAAGAAAGTGGTTAATTTCATTGATTCTGGTTCCCGTATTCTCGATTCTGTTAATTTATGGTACACACGAATATCAAACGTGATTTACTGACTCGTCCGGTGGAGTCATTAGGTACCATTTCCTTTCACGGTAGTAACGTACTGCGTTACAATCGCGGTACTTAGATGAAAACTACATCTCACACAGTAGAACCAGTAGAACGACAAGCGAGTAGGTCTGAATAAGGGTAGTTAGGTATGTCAATGAAATTTGGCACGCAGATATTGAAAAGGACATAAGTAGGTTACTTTTTATTCCGGGAACGCGGGTGAAATCGCGAGGAATAGCTATTATTATAATAAATTCCTTGTACCTACTTATATATCTAAAACCTAGAATAAAATTGACAGATAACAGAGTTAGTCTTTACTTTAAGGTGGTTTGGGTTTGATTGAACAATATATGTGGAGGAGCGTGATTATAATGTGCATTATTTTATCCATTTAAAGGACTAGAAATGATCTTGTCAACGAAATTAAAACAAAACGAAACCAATGGACATCTGATCTTCGTAGCGCTGATCAGAAAATAGCAATACTTAGAGATAATATAAATGTAAGTTTATGCATATAGGTACCTAATTGGATTGGATGAATGCGTCATGTTTCTTTCTTTCTATATCTTGTGACAGGAATCGAGTGGCGTCTAACCGGCATTTCCTAGTAAAATCAAAATGATGTTATTGAATGTGAAATCAAACAGCGATTTTTAATTTACATACTTTAATTTAAGCACCTACCGGTGTATTCCGTCAGCTGGACTTGAGAATCTGCAGTACCCTATTAAGCTCGTGTTACCACCTTCGGGCAAATTCGCGATATTACAGCTAGAGTTGATCACGGCAAATAGATTAGACAAAGACAATATAAGCCCCAGAGCGGTACGGTGCCAAAAGTCAGTGTCATAAATTAGAAGTTAAAAAACAACGAGTTTACCTACTTATTATTTATTACAGGATGATCTTCTAAACGCAAATGCGCGTATTTCCTATGCAGAGAAGTGGTTATTTGCCCGTTTCGAAGAAATGGAGCTGCGATGTACACGGCAACCAGCGCCTGTACCTCGCGCCGACCACGAACAGCGCGTTCATGACGAATTGATAAGAGCTTATGAGTTACAAATAAAGGTTTTTCATATTCATTACAGTTATAGCATGCCATCCTATAACGTAGGATATGATTACAGGTAATTAGGTATAACTATGACCGACTGATAATACACAACACCATAGATTTAGAATCTACTACTTAGGTAACAAATACAAACTTATAAGGAAAGAATAATAATAATATATTAATTAAAACTTCATAATGAATATGTTTTTATTATAAGAGACCTTCACAGGCTTACGAATTGTCAGAATCTCGACCCATACAATAATCTTATTGCTAGCTCAATATAGGTAGATGATTGCATGATAGAATTGAAAAATTGCGCAATGATTGAACAAAAGTTTGAGCGAGCATAAATTTTATAGCACACTAGTTTTTCGTTGCGGTGAAGCAGTATTTTTAACCGACTTCTAATAAAGGAGGAGATTCTCAATTCGGTGGTATGTTTTATTTTTATGTTTGTTCAGGCATAAATTTTTTGTTTATGAACCAATTTTAATAATTCTTTTTGAAAAATACCTTATATAGGATCACTCGTGTGTCTGTATGTCCATCTGTTTTAGCCGATTTGCTCTGAAACTACTGGACCGATTGAGTTGAAAGGTATACATTACGTAAGTTAATGATCCAAACATGAACGTGTAACGTAAATAAAATATTTTTAAACTTATATTTACACCTCCCAGCCAAACTCTCTTAATTTTTGCTGAGTGGCTAAAGATGTGTGAGGTCTAGCGTTATCATGATGAAAAACCACACCCCTTCTGTTGATTAATTCCGGCCGCTTTCTCTCAACTTCTTGCCTTAATCTCATCAGTTGTTCGCAGTTGAGTTCAGAATCGATGGTCCTGCCTGGTGGTAACAGCTCATAATGAATAATGCCCTTCCAATCCCACCACACACACAGCATCACCTTGTTGCGAGTTAACCCGGGTTTCGCCACAGTCTGTGAAGCCTGACCGGCTTTTGACCACGACCTTTTTCGCACGTTCTTGTCGTACGTGATCCAATTTTCATCACCAGTTATCAGCTTCTTCAAAAATGGTGACCGAGCTCACCGACCGAGCTCGTGAGGTACCCAAATATCGAGCTTTTTTGTGTACCCAGTTTTTTTCAAATGCGCCAAAGCTGTTTTGTGGTCAATTCCCAGTTCTTCAGCTACGTCGTAACTACTGACATGCCGATCTTGCTCCACTTTTTCAAAAATGGCATCCATTTTATCCGTAATAGGGCGACCAGAGCGACGTGCATCTTTGACATCAAAATTTCCGGATTGAAAACGCTTAAACCAAATTTGTGCTACTCTCACAGACACTGGCACTAGGTCCATAAATATCGCAAATTTTTTTCGCGGCTTGCGTTGCATTTTTACCTTTTTTGTAGTAAAATTTTAAAATGTATCGAATTTCTTCATTAGATTCACCCATCTTGATAATACGAAAAACAAATGAAAATCACACATTTTCCTAATTAGAATTTGGAATTATGTTCTTTAAAATTTAAACTTTCAATGATACCTTAACCAGCCAGATACAAATAGCCAAAGAGATTTTATTACAAGTTCATACATACTATAATGCGAAAAGACTTTTTCCCCAACCTAATATTAAATTAAATCATTGTGAGGATCTCAAATATATTGTTTTTATAATTTTAAAATAAATTGAAATTATTTCAATATTAGGCGAAAATTCACCAGCACGACTGCAGCCAACTGCAGCCAAGCAAAAATGACAAAGATTCTGAAAAGTCCCGTGAAAACCCCACAATATAAATCTATGTCACAATTATTTTAATACTTGGCAGGAATGTGAAGATCTCGTTGAGTATTGGCGACATCGTTACGCTAACGATACGATAAAAATTTGCGAAAGTGTAGCACAAAAATGCGACGAATTGCGTAAAACTACCGCTCGTCGCCAGGAGTTGCAGAAAGTGGTGGGTTAACCTTAAGAGACAGGTATTCGGATAGTATAATAAAAATTAGTATAAGTAGTAGGTATCTAGCAGTTATCTGGTTTAGTACAAGCTCTCCTTAGCCCCAAGGATCTCCACGATTGCCGGTCTTGCGCTACCCGCATCCAGCGGTTTCCGGCGACCCTAACAAGGTCATCGGTCCACCTTGCGGGGGGCCTGCCCACGCTGCGTCTTCCGGTTCGTGGTCGCCACTCGAGAACCCTTCTGCCCCAGCTGCCGTAAGTTCTACGAGCGATGAAGATCAATCTCTGAAATCAAAATGTTGGGTTTTAATTTAGAGGGTACATTAGCTGTTAGTCATGTCAGGTTTTTACTTTCAGTATGATCTGCATGAAGGCGAGATGCGTGCTTGGTTAACATTCAAGCGGGAACGGGCAGCCCGGCTCGCCCGCGAAGCACGCTCGCGCGCTTCTGCAACGCGCATCCAGTCTTGGTGGCGTGGTGTCATGGTGCGCCGAGCTCTAGGTGCATTCAAATTTCTGCGAAATGCTAAGAAAACACCAGCTAAAGGAAAGAAAAAATAAAACCTAAGCAACTTTACTCAAAAATTTTATTAAATAAATCATTTATATTTATTCATATATCTTTTTTATGTATCGTTCCCCCATTTTGTTTGGAAGGGTATAGGTACTTCTAAGGTGGTCCCATAGTCATCAGGTCAGGATCTGATGATGGGATCCCAGGGAAATGAGGGCAATCCTTAAGTTTTATAGACACCATGTTTTTCATATAGGTAGGTACTTTCTAGAGCTACATATTTAGATATTTGCGTCTGGTAAGTAGTCATCATAATATGCAGAACTAAATTATAGAAGGTACAACTCCATAACGGTTAGGATTAGGACTCAGGGGGTAGGTAATTCTTTAAATTAAAGGAACGCTTAGGGGTAATTCTTCAGTAGTTGACAGGCCAGTTGTTGATAGTATTTATTTACAACAGGGATATTTACTAAATACATATTTTTTTATTTTTTTCAATCAATAGAGTTTCGCCATTTGGCAGCACCGCTTTAGCTTTTATTTCTTTTTGACATCACACTTTTGTGTATTATGCCAGTGTCAAGTTGAGCAATGTAGTCTATTGGCCGGCGGGCGTGCGGCGCGGGCGTAGACGTGCGCGGACGGAATACTCGGTTAGCCACGAAAATTAAATTTTATTACTTTTTTTGCTAATTGCAGATCATTCCTAAGTTTGTTAACGTGTGATTAATGACAATAATGGTAGTTTATACTGGTTAATAACAAAATAAATCATCAACATGCTTCAAGGTAGCCCGCGAAATTCAAATTTTATTACGTTTCTTGCTGATTGTAGCTCAGTCGTGGAGGCGTCGGTTGGAGCACGAAATTCAAATTTTATCACGTTTTTTGCAAATTGCAGCTGAGCTATAGGTCGTAAGTTATCGACATGTTATTTGCGAGAAGAATGGTAGTATATTTACTGATTAATAACAAAAGAAATCATCTACATATTCCTTCAAGTTATATTACTGACATATACGACTATTTCATAAAAATGTTACTAATGTTGATAACTTACGACCTATAACTGAGCTGCAATTTACAAAAAAACGTGATAAAATTTGAATTTCGCGCTCCAACCGACGCCTTCCCCTTAAGGGGTCATTGTTCACCTACGTGTGACTTGCGACAAGAATGGTAGTATATTTACTGATTAATAACAAAAGAAATCATCAACATGATCTGAGCTGCAATTAGCAAAAAAACAGAAGTAGTCTTTAACTTTCAATTTTTGGTATACAGTTGCCGCTTTTGCACTAATTTGCACAGTACATACCTACTATACTATCACAGAGTGTTAATTAATATACCCAATTAACATGTAAAATCTTACTGATAATTAACAGTAGTTCCAAGCTGTATAGCGTCTACATAAATTACAAGATAAGCCAGCGAGTATTTCGTTAGTTATCGGAGCAATCAAATTCATGGTAGGGTACAGGCTGGATTGGATTGCTGGTTGTTATAACAGTTGGCAACACCAAAACAGTTGTACCACGCGATTTATCGTGGTTAGTTGTGTGTGTAGTTTATGATTTATTTCTTAAAGTTTATGTATTGCCGGTATAAACAGTTCTTTTGACTGTATGACATATTTATTTAAATTCTACTATTATCAGTTATTAAAGTGCAGTGTTACATTAAAAAAAAACTGTGTTAAAGTACACATACCTACAGGCCGAAACAGAGTTTTCAATTCTTGGAAAGTTGGATTGTCATCTACCGCATTCGGTGAGTAATCCATTATTAAAATTTTCTCGCTATTTTAACTAGCGCAAGCGTCTAGAATACGATTATTAAGTATTAGGTAATTAAAACCATTTCATAAATCTACTTAAATTCGAAACTGCATGCTAATTTTATATCATTTGCCATTGTTATGGTTATGGCAAAGGATAATTTAATTATGGTTATATTGATACAGTTTTTTGCAATATTAATAAATATATGTACTTATATATATATAATAGTTAAATGATAATTTGACTAACAACAGTCAACACATGTTTTGATCAAGTTACATGTCATGGTCACAAAAGGACCTGGAGACTAATGGTAATGGTTTAATAAAATTATTCCTCTAAAGATGTAATTTCAATTGCTTTTCCTTACTTTTGAAATTCATTCCCTTCTATGTTAAAATTTTTTTGATATACACATTCAAATATTATTATTAAATTCCATGCTTCAATTTATTGAATTGAAAAATAGGTTTTTTGGAAGTAAGTCCAGTGGTGTACGCGTAGGTATTTAAGTTTTACCCCAATGCTCGTTGATTACCGTACTACGGCAAGCAACACATAAGTATTTTTTTTTTATAAACTTCATTTAATTTGACATGTATATTTTTTTTATACTACTAAGGTATCAAGTAGTGGTCGGTTGGCAATACTCCACTTGAACAATCCTAATCACAAGAAAGACTACATTATCATCCAAGTATATGCCCCTACAGAGCAAGCCAGCGAAAAGGACCTACAACTCTTCTATGACACCCTAACAGAAGTCGTGGGGAAGTACTCCAACCATCATCTCGTAGTGATGGGGGATTTTAATGCACAAGTTGGCATGAGACAAGTAGGAGAAGATCCCATTCTGGGGAAGTACGGACACGGAAAAAGAAGCACTAATGGCCACAAATTGGCTGAATTCCTACTAGAAAACAATCTGACCCTACTCAATTCTATCTTCAAGAAAAAAGCAAAGAACAAATGGACATGGATATCCCCGGATGGAAAAACAAAAAATGAAATCGATTTCATATTAACAAATAAGCCCACACTATTCAATGACACACATGTAATTCAAAGCCTAAATTTCAATACAAATCACCGTATGGTACGCTGCTGCCTCAACCGCAAACCACCTAAGTTGTCCAGAAAGGCCATCATGAGCAATCACACTCCACTACACGAACAAGAGTTCAAAAAATTAGACATACCTGATGCCAAACCTCTCCTGGAAATTGCCAAGTCCGATATTCATGTACTGGAAAAATACAAAAGCATAGAAAACAAACTCACCGAATTAACTAAAACCAAAAGAATAAACAAAACACGCTACCAACACAGTGATAAAACAATCAACCTACTAGAGGAAAGAAAAAAGCTAATATCAGAAAATAAAAACGATAACTTAAACAAAATCTCAGAGCTTAGTAAACAAATAAGAAAAAACATGAAAAAGGATAGGAAAACAAGAAGACTACAAACTCTAGAAAAACATATAGCAAGGAAAGGTGGCACAAAAAAAGCTCTGAATGAACTAAGAGAAAGAGGAAAAGAATGGATTCCAAAAATGAAAAAGAACAAAACTTGCAGCACAAAACGAAAAGAAATCCAAACATTGGCTACAGACTATTACCGATTACTGTATTCCAATAATCATCCAATAACTGAAGACCAGCTAAACGATCCTAAAGCCCAAATCCATAAATATCCTGTACCAGCCATAATTAAAGCAGAGGTGAAGAAAGCAATAATCTCCCAAAAACTGGAAAAAGCACCAGGCCCCGACAGAATTACAAATGAGCTAATGAGAGGTACAGTTGAGGAACTAACACCAATCTTAACAGCGATCTTCAACGACATCCTACAAACACAACTCATCCCGAAGCAATGGGGCGAATCCCACATTATACTTTTACACAAAAAAGGTGCTAAAGATGAGATTGGCAACTATAGGCCAATAAGCCTAATGTCGAACATTTATAAAGTGTTTGCAAAGGTAATATTAGAAAGGGTATCAAAAACACTCGACGAGAGCCAACCACTAGAGCAAGCAGGATTCAGGAAGAACTTCAGCACCATCGACCACATTCACACTGTGAAACAGGTCACTCAGAAATATAATGAATACCAGAAACCCCTGTACGTCGCATTCATCGATTACACCAAAGCATTCGACACAATCAACCACAATTACATATGGTCGAGCCTAAGACAGCAAGGTGTCAACGAAGTCTACATAAACGTCATCAAAAACATCTACAGCAAAAGTAAAGGTAGCATAAAACTTGAAACAACCGGTCACCCATTCCCCATAAAAAAGGGAGTCAGACAAGGAGATCCACTATCCCCAAAGCTCTTCTCGGCAGTGCTAGAAAGCGTCTTCAGGAAACTCGACTGGGAAGAATTCGGCCTAAATATCAATGGCTGTCGTCTGAACCACCTGCGCTTTGCCGACGATATCGTCCTGCTCGAAGAAGATCCAAAGAAACTAGAAAGTATGATCAATGATCTAGCCGCGAAGAGCAAGGAAATAGGACTGGAAATGAACGAAAGCAAAACTCGGGTGATGACTAACTCTAAACAGGTGGACATAGAAATCAATGGAAACCTTTTCATTTATTCAACAGAATATGTTTACTTAGGACAAATAATATCCCCCAGCGACCAGATGACAAAGGAAATTAATAAAAGGATAGCCTATGGGTGGAAAAAATACTGGTCTCTGAAGGAAATCATGAAAAGCAGAGAGTTAGGCATGAACATCAAAAAGAAAACCTTCGACACATGTATCTTACCATGTCTGACTTATGGATGCGAGACGTGGTCCCTCACAAAGCACCTTAGGGAGAAACTAGCTAGGTGCCAGCGCGCAATGGAGCGAAGTATGCTTGGAACAAAGCTGAAAGACAAAATTTGTAACGAGGACATAAGATTCAAAACCAAAGTAATCGATATACTCACACGGATCGACCAATTAAAATGGAGATGGACAGGACACCTACTGAGGTGTAACCTTGAAAAATGGAGCAAACGGGTGACGCATTGGTACCCCAGAGACGGCAAACGAAAAAGAGGACGCCAACAAAGAAGATGGGAGGATGAAATTAGCCAAACCTTGGGTCCTCTCTGGACAAGAGTAGCAATGGACAGAGTTCAATGGCGTCAGTTGGAGGAGGCCTTTGCCAAAAGGCACACAGAAACCAGAGACATATTATAATTCAACAAAAAAAAAAAAAAAAAAAACTAACCTGAAGAATTATTCTCTATTAAGCAATGGTTCTGTATAATAAAAGGCTATTTTATTTTATTTTATAAGGTATCAAGTAAGCATACGCCCCACCTAATAGTAAGTGGTTACTGTCGCCTATTGCCATTTGCAATACCAGAAATATTGCCAATGTGCTGCTGACCTGTTACAATGACGAGAAGGCAAACTGACTTCAAGTGCAATTGCCATTTGATATTATTACTTTTAGTACTACAAACCACTGATACATTATGGATAAGTCTTATTCTTATGAAAAGTACCTATAGACTTATAATCTCTGATCTATCTCAGATCACTCAAATGTGAAAAAGAAAAATGTACTTTTTCCCAAATTTCTCCTCATTTTAGGACCTGTCTCGGATTTCAACCAACACTTATTTTTAAAGTTGCCGAATTGGTCCAGCCATTCCCAATTTTGCCATTCATTTTTATTTATATATACATAGATAAAAAGTACTTCAATTATTGCAAATATGAACTCAATAAGGAATTACCTACCTACTTGTAAACCTACAATTAACATTATCAATATCACCTAGTAGAAATGAAATACTTATATACATTTACTACTTTTAGAATACAAATATTATGAATGATAAAAACCAGCCAATTGTGAATCTGAATTGTGCAGGGGTGGTTATTTATTGAAATTTAAAAAAAAACCTAGGTAAGTACTTAATTATTTACTTAATTGGACTTTCTCATTTAACATTATAAGGTAAAATACCATAATGCTTTTATTTTTGATTAACTTAAATTTTATGAGTTTTTTTGTAGATTGTAGATCTCTTTTGGAGCATATGAATTCTAAACAGACAAACTTAATACCTTTAAAAGAGCAATTCTTTCTTTATACTGTGTGTCCGGTCATGAACTAGCGATATTTTAGGTACTTATATAATCTCGGAAACGGCTCCAACGATTTTCATGAAATTTTGTATGAAGGGGGTTTCGGGGGCGATAAATCGATCTAGCTAGGTTTAATTTCCAAAAAACACGATTTACAAAAAAAAATATTCATAAGTACTCACAAACTTTTATTAAATTGAACAGAGTTAGGTATTAACGGTGAATCAAAAAGAATGCATAACGCATAACTAAAGCATGTAACATTATAATGCACATTATAGTAAAATATTTCGCAGACAATGAAAACGCACGCTTAGACACTTTACTCATGACGTAATGCAATACAGAAATGCATCGATCGCCGATATCGGTCAGATACTCAGATATCGCATAAACTTGCTTGCATGCTTGCGGCCTTAGAAAATGTATGCACAATCGCAAAGGTTTCCTGACAACATCTCACGGTTTGACGATATCGCTCACAAATCTCCTCGATTTTCCGTTGACTTTCGTGTAACCAGCGTTCTCTATTCAAATTATATGACCGATCGCCGCGACTGCTCACTCAAGTTTTGGCTCGCTTACTTAATCTTTGTATCGGATATATTTTTAGGGTTCCGTACTCGAAGGGTCCAAACGGAGCCCAATTGCTATCAGTCACGTGTCCTTCTTATCCGTCGTTCGTTTGTCACAAAGAGCGACAGTCTTCAAATTTAGCATCTTGTTGACCCAAAGCGTATGGCTTCTAAATACTTTTTACAAAGAGAACCGTTTTAAAATCACTAAAATGTTTAAAATTACTATGTTATCTTGAACTTTGAAATCAATCTCACCACGAGAAATCGCAGGAACTATCAAGAGCAACATTCAACTGTAGAGTGCGACAGGCATTTGAAAGGAGTATTGCTCAGCCGCATTTCTTGATGTGCGGCAGGTATTTGACAGGGTTTGGCATAAAAACGACTTTTATGTAAAACAAAAAAGTTACTGCCCAACTCTATGTTTTCAATAATAGAATCATATCTATCTGGTACACACGGCCACAGATCAAGCTACACACTGCAGCACCTTATGCGGTTGTAATAGGCGCTATTTTGCAACAAAAAGGTGTAGCTTAATCTGTGGCCGTGTGTGAAACATAGTGATGCCAGATCAACCATACACGAGTGCAAAGCAAGAGTACTCCGAGGGTCGGTTCAAATACCCTATAACATATTCACATGTAATCTTAAAGCTCCCTTAGAACGTGCATTTTGAATCGACAATCGATTCGATATCGCACGCATTGCGTCGCGTCATCCCTCCCGTACAGTACATACGAGTAGTTGGCTATATGTATAGAAACTATCCAAGAGAGTAGTGGTTTTTACACGCGACGACAGTGGTCACCGAGGCAGCTACACGACTGTGGTATTACCACTGCACACAAACGAGCGCAGTAATTAGTGCGTTAATCATACTAGCTTGGAGCACAGTTGATGCAACCTTGATTCTGAGAAACCAATCACCAGAGCTCGCAGGAGGAGCGGCAAATTGCCGACAGATATGTGTACCGCCTGTCGGTAATTGCAGAAATCACTCGTTCTGCCGCGGAACAAGCTTGTGGTCTTGTAGTACCTACCTAGGTTCTACAGGCTATGTTGTACCTATTAGACTTGTGTGAATAAAATAGGGGTAGTAGGTATTTAACATCGGTCCTGCCTATAGGTACTATAGGCAAGCTGTTTATAGCAATAGGTTTTCAATTATATTGTTAAACTAACTTCCCCGCGGTTTCCCTCGCGTTCCCGGGATAAAAAGTAGCCTATATTCTTCGGGGATAATGTAGCTTTCTATTAGTGAAAGAATTTTTCGAATCGGACCAGTAACTTCGAAGATA
Organism: Tethea ocularis; assembly: GCA_963555595.1. Classification (NCBI taxonomy): domain Eukaryota; kingdom Metazoa; phylum Arthropoda; class Insecta; order Lepidoptera; family Drepanidae; genus Tethea; species Tethea ocularis. Next base: position 6,412,076 of record OY741960.1, on the reverse strand, counting down.
AACGCGTTCAAACAAACAAACAAACTCTTCAGCTTTATTATTAGTATAGATAGATAGACAACAACACCTACCACAATATGGAACTGTGTACCTAAGTACCTACCAACTCATTTTCTTTTATTAAAAACAGTTGCAATATCGATGATAGCTCAGTGGTAATGACGTTGAATGCCAAGACGAAGGACGGGTTTATAGCTTGAGTTTTCGGTGAAGGAAAACGTCACAAGAAAAACATAACCCGTGGTAAGGTGCTGAGGTACCCACCTGGCTGGCTATCACCTTTGTGTTAAAAATCTCTTCCACCTCTTGGATCTTCGGTGTCATTGCCAACATGACCCAAGAAGTATGATTTTCGTACTGTCCGTACCTTTCTAAGAACACTGGGTTGGACAGCGACGCAATTTGTTTGAATTGCATTGCATTGCTCCATTAGAACGTAGGTACATGCAATTGGAATCGTCAATAGATTCGATACCGCACGCATTGCCTCGCGTCATGAGTAAGGTCCCTTAGTTGAAGAACTTTTTACCATGAACTACTATTTCATACTGTCATATAATAGTATACCTACATAAAGGTTTAGTAAGTCAAAATAAAGATAGAAGAGTACCTTATTTTTAGTTGTCTTTGGCAGGATGCAAGAATAACACGCGATGTTGGTGATAGTGGCGATGGTCGTGCTGGGCGCGACTCCTGCGCTCACCGCCGGCTACTGCTCAATCAACACGTTCATGAACAACGCCACTTACATGCAGTTTACCAAGGAGCCAGTACCCTTCGAATACGGCTTCGAAGATAAATTCAAAAGCATCCATTGTTGTGTCAAATTATATAGGAGCATCGAATGGTAAGTTACTTTATTGATAACCTGCTTTCACTATTAACGAGTACAATCTTATCAGCTACTGAATATCAATTCGAAAGATTTTATCGCATCTGAGGAAGTGATGGTTTATACAAGTTATTCTAATTGAACCATGGTATTTGATAGAAACAGCTTGAGAAACACGATAATAAGTACATATCACTATTATAGGTAAGTACTTATACCTATAGGTATATACAACCAACTAAAATCCGAAATAACTATACCGGTCGACTTATGGTACGAGAGTGCACTGTAGTAAACCCTGCCTCATAAGGTAATAATATAGGAGCAGTTTCTTTCTCGTGGTGTCTAGTAGAAAAAAAATCCTAAATAAATAGGAACTACTGAGCGTTTTATGCCATAGGCAATTTTGGTACACACCTATAACATCGAGTAATAACTTGAGAACTAACTCATTGGATAGAAGTCATCAAGAAATATATAAAAATGTAGGTAGCCTCATCATATCCTTTCTGAAATCGGCCATATTTTTGTATGCTGAAATATGCTGTATTACAAAATTAGCATCATTACCTCATCGAGTAACAAAATGCCAATAACGCCATTCGATAGCTTAGTTAGATAACCCAATAGGTACAAAAATCATAAGATTGCCTGCCCTCAGCCTGGAGGATTTCCAAGTTGGCCAGGTTCTATGTCGGAGTTACTAAAACAAAATGTATGGAAATCGTTCATTTTTTGAAAGTTTCATTTTTATGGTTTAACTTTGTAACAATGGTGATAACAAATTCGGGAATACTTGTGTAATGGGTATTCCTGGCTGGACCCAGGATATTACTATAATATTGAATATTAATTATTCATCCTAACTCGTCAATTCTAAAATTGTACAATTATTGCCTTATTTCTCTCATCTCATACCTACTTAAATGTTGGTAAGGTTGGTTGTTCGAGGATAAGAATAAAATTGATAAAACAATAACTGGGAAAGGTATGATGGTAAAGGTTTTATTTGTCAACCTACGTGTAGTAGGTACATGGCATGAATGCACCTGGTGCGAAAACAAGTGCGATTCTAAGAAGTGGTGATTGGCACTCGTTACCCCGGCCGGCCGTGTCGGCGGCGCGAGCGTCGCCCGTCACCAGCCAACCTCGGGCTCGCCTCCAACTCTTACAAACCTGACTATGACATTCCGCATAAAAAATATTACATAGAAATCTATAAATAAGTATTTCTCTTACACTCCAGGTTAGAAGGTATTAACCAGGTAATTATAGCTGTTATTGCATCACAATTATTTTATTATCATAGTAGGTCTCGATCTACACTCTGAGAATAGGTAGATCAAGTCTTATGATAACATCATACAATATAATCTGTTTTACACGAATATATATATACTACCTATATGTTTACTAAATATTCATTTGCGTGACTCAGGCACAACGCTTGTGATATGAGGCTAGCTAGGCCGTCGGGCCAATGGATTATGTCATTATCCACTTGTTTCAACTTGTTAAATTACAAACCATAATATCATCACGCACTTCATTAAGTTCTTAGTAAGTTGAAAAACATATTTTAATAGTTGTTTTGCGAAAATGCACAAGACCTCAACGGATTGAATAACCTTTTTGCTTCACACGTCATAGAAACCATCATATACCTAGATAATATTAGTAGAATAGCATCTCATATGGTACCCAACCTACCAACCTACTGGGTTTTGTCATCACATACGCCAACATCAGTGATAATACCCCTGCCGTATTGCCAACGTCTATAGACCGCGGTAACCGCTTACCATCAAGTGGGTCCAAAGCTTGTTTGCTATTTTAATAGTATGTATAAAAAAGGCCTACAAAAAAAAAAACATAATTTTATAAACTAAATCTGATTTTGGAGTTGGACGAGGTCTAAAAATCGCCTCCTATTAATTAACACGAATTCTAATTTGAAACTATCAAGATACTGTATAAAATGTTGCGTTCATTTACGATTTTTTTTTTCAATTTGTACCTATTAATAATAATTAATTACATTCAAGGGTAATTATGTACTATTATTTACTGAATTATATGTTTATTTATTTTGATAAATTTTAATGAGAAAATGATGTCAAGTTTACTCACTTTTGTATCAATAGGAAACAAACTAGAGATAGGATTTAAGTAAGTAATAATCTGAACATTACATGCAAGTTGGTATTGACAAGAACCAGGATATAATTTATAAAGGCGGCCTTAGCCCAAAACTACCAATCAACATATTTTTTGTTAGTTATTTCATTCTGGCCAATTTTAATTATGCCGAAGAATCACCTGTAATACTGCCTGGAATCTGGAATACAATGTTAGGTACCTTTACACTACCAAATATGCGTAGCTATAGTAGTAGAGTTTACAGGACTTTCCTATTTAATCCAAAGTAAATGATAAGAAACATTTGGTGCCTGTATATGACTAATACACTTGTTATCGTTGCATTATCGACAATTTAATTAATGATTCACTTCATAATCGAAATCCAGATTTAAAATCTGTGATAGGTATTGTATGTTTATTTATTTAAATAATCGACTTTTAACAAAACGAGTAACACCTCCTTCAAAGACAATAAATTTTGTAAAATGGGACCACCTTGGTGCTATACTGTATCCAACGCAAAAATAATTAATAAAATCGGTTCATAAATAAAAAAAGCTATGGCTGAGCAAATATTTAAAAAAACATGCAACCGAATTGATAATCTAGGCTCCTCTTTTTTTTTTAAGCCTGTTAAAAATAGGGGTAATATGGAAGGTTGATGAAGGCAACCAACGAATTTTTGTCGTATGATTATTTAAATATAACGTAGGTGTCGTTATTACCTACAGCCTACAGAGTACCTACTAACGAACGTCATTCACTATTATTTTGCTATAATAGTAACGACTACGCACTCGGTAGTTTACTTACTATAGACAATTCTGAGAAACCAGTAGGTAGCAGTAGCAAATTGTTTCTAAACATTAGCGAACTAACCTAAAGCTATTGTGCACCAATATAGGACTGTTGAGTTCACCAGTTGTGGGGTAATCGCTCACCTTCAGTCACATGACGACTTCCTATACATTTTTTTTTAATATTACGAAATATCCAAGGGGAATCCTATCTAGCATAGCTCTTTCTTAGCAAGTCACTTTAGGTCCAATCTATCAATAATCCTGTCTATTTACCTTACTTACCATGGATACTTTACATGGATATCTCTAGTATGTTATCTGTCAGTTATATTATGTGTAGTAGCGAGATTGGCATCTCTGCTAGCTGAAAAGCAATAAATACTGCACACACGGCACAGCGGCAACACGCCCCAGAACCTGGTTTCTGTCGATGTCCGTATAGCCTGGGAATTTATTTTATTACCCTACTTTTACTTTTATGCTAAACTGCTTCCCATCAACTGGAAGCTAACTTATGCCACATTTATTTCATGTCAATTTATGAAATGATACCTAGTTTGAAAAAATATTTTGTAAACAATCAATAAATAATTTCGTTATCATTTGAATCGGAAATTTCGATACATTTTAATATACTTATTTTATAATAAATTGTAAATGTATGTAATGTACGTCGTATCACAAAAGCCATTGATTGATCCAAGTCAAACCTCATTCATATTCATGTCATACTCGAAGTCATACATCCTGAAATTCCCGGTAAAGCGTCGTGCTATTTTATGTTAGCATTTTTTTGTTAGGTACTATGATTGGTATCTGGAAAACAATACATTATAATGATTTGCAAGAAATAAGAGTTCCTCGGTCGCGGTCTCGTAATCTGTAGTCTGGTTTGTACTATTAAGTATTCTGTGGTCTGGTCTCGAGCGCCCCTGTATGATCCTGATAGTTGTATTACTTAATTACATTCAGTCCGTTCTTATAGAGTATCTGAAAAAAAATTACCGTTGGGTGTTCATTGTCATTAGGTTGACAAAAGTTCAGGGCTCGGGTGTACCTGGCCGGTCGCAGCCGGTCGGTATCTGCGAAGGTATCGCACCGCACGTCGTCGTCGCAAACCAGTATTGTGGCGGTTCCCGGAAGGCTCTTTGTTGCACACCGCAGCTTCGTCGCTCGCGTCCCCCACTCGGCCGGCATCGTCCGCGTTCGCCTGCTCTTTCTTGCTTTGCTGCATAGCTACTGTGGGAACTGTTTCTCTTGTTATTTCCTTGATTACTTATTGTACTCGATTTTATTAATCACGCCCAAAATTTTGCGCTTTATATCCTTTTTTTAAATATTTAAAGTTGCAATAACAGATTACAATTACACATTAAAGATAAAGAAATCCTTTATCGTAAACTATGTAGAGTTAATTATAAACTAAGGACATAAGTATACTTAATTACATAATAATATTGTATAATAAATGTAATAAACAAAGTGATAATATACCTACATATAGAGTGAAAAAATAAAAGTAATAACAAAAAGATAAGTTAGCTATATAAATTAGTTACTTAAATAACTTGTCCTTTTCAGCTTTTTAGTATTTAATATTTACGGTTATCTTTTTTAAAAGGCCTAAGAACTTGAGAGACTTGACATTTTTAATTTCTTATCGCTACCAGTAGTGAATTGAGGGCGAAATTACGGATATGAGAACAATAAAAAAACTGGATAAGTGCTAGTCTGACTCGCGCACCGTGAGTCCCGTAAGTAAAGACTTCATATAGGTGTACCTGTAATCCATACATAGCTAAAAAACTATTTTCTGTAATTTTTTCGGCCCAGTAATTTCGAAGAAAAGGTCAATTTTCGCTCATTTTCTTAAATAAATATCCTGGGACTTTCTTCACACAAGGTTATCTGATCCCAAACTAAGCAGAGCTTGTACTATGGAAACCAGATAACTGATATACTACATATACTACTTTTTTTTTTGTAAATACATACTTAAATAGATAATTACACCCAGACACAGGACAAACAGACATGTTCATGCACACAAATGTTTGTCCTGGATGGGAATCGAACCCATGACCAGCGGCATGATAGGTGGTGTCTTAACCAACTGCGCCAACTGGCTTGTCGCCAAATAACTTCAAAACTATCTTGAAATCATAAACAATATACAATCTGTTTTTTTTATATCCCATAACTCTAGGGTATGACTGAGACCATATCAAAGAATCAAGTGGCATATGAATTATGTTTCAAACATCCTTTTTTTTTTAATCATTTTCATACAAAATAATTCGACAAAGTCACGATTATTAATGTAAAACACCCTTACGTGAAATATGACAACGTCGCATTTTCTTAGCTTTAAATATGAATGAATTACTCGTATTTATCAATGAAACTTAGATACCTAGACATATCGAGGGTCTATTTTGTACGGTAAGCAAACAAAATTAGGTAGGTGAAAAGTAATGATTCGTCATACTGGTGACTATTTTTGACCTAATTTTATTATGATTGATGATATCTCCGAAACTATGCATTTTTGGACCACCTATTCTTGGAGTTTTAGTATTATTTTTACCTACAGAATATAACCTTAGAGTTATGGGATATCAAAAACAACACGTTGTATATAATATTTGAGATTCTCACAACGAGCCCTTTCATTTTATATGCCACACGATGTAGTTTGCAATTTTTTTTTAAATATTCTGATTTAGGTAAGGTAAGGTGCAGCCATCTAACTTTAGTTCTTTAAATAAAAAAACAACGTTAAACAAGATCATTTTTAATAGGATGCAACTGAAGTTAATTATCCCCGAAGGTTTTTTCCGGGAACGCGACGCGAGTGAAGCTGCGGGGAACAGCTAGTAGGAAATCTAAAATTTATTTCTTCCGAAATAAAATAAGAACAAAATAGACACCTCTATCGGAATTCATTGATGTGTCAATGCTGCGGGTATTCAAAGTGGTCGTTTTTGATACTACTCTTAATGAAGTGGCCATAAACACACAAAATAACAGGTACTATACATAGTATAGACATCCCACTGAGCCCAAATAAAACCGACAACATGTCCTGACACGTTCTAACGGCTCGATCTGTTGGCCCGATTATTTTTATATCACAGTTCATAACTGCCCAAATTCAGGTAGGGATTCACTTTTTTTTTACAAATTCGTTGATAGGCTTATCTTGTCGATACTAAATTTATTGCAATGGATTATTGAAGTTACAAGCAACTTTATCTCAGGTTATGAAAGTAATACTAGTACGTAGTATATTATTTATTCTTTGGTAGTACCATTAGTCAGACACCAAGACACGTTGTTTAGTAAACGAAACTATCCGTAGCTCCTTCCATTTCCAGTGCTAAAACAATAAATTAAAGCATAGGTACCTATACCTATCCCTTGACCTTTCCCATTATCGAAACTCATCACAATCGTACTGAGCGATACCTAGTAACGATACAACCTAATTTAAATGTATGTAATAGGTATACATATTGTATTTTTACCCCATTTCTGTTATATAAGGTGTTTTAATAAATTTGTTTGTTTCTTTCTTTGTTTCTTTCAAGCAATAGCAAACTTCTGTTTGTAAATTAATGGTTATGTAACATTTCATTGTCACCATATTTTGTTTATATAATCTTAGGTGCTAGACTAGCTAGGTACTATTACTATAAGCATAGAGTAAATACTCGTAATATACTACGTACGTACACTTACGGCACGGAGGTCTTGGAATCGAGGACCCTCGCACGCACGCGGCAGCGACAACGCACTTTACACAATGGTCTGTTTTACGTATCTAATCTACCATATTGATCTCCCTCATCAGATTGTTATTCTCTCTTTTTTTATTTCATTCGAGAGTAGAATACAATCCCTTTGTAGATATTTTTCTGTTAACATATTTCATTGTAGCCGGTACGATGGGACACGCAATTGTTCCAAGTGAATTCTCAATAAAACTATATTGTATTGCACACATACACAACAAGCGACTATCCCTCCCAGGCATTTGGAAGCAATTTATAATATTTATCACTCTTAAATTTTTCATACCCTACTAAAATTATACTTGTATATGATATTATTCCGATGAAAACCTCAAACGACACGAATATAGCGGAATATCAAGTACGGCGGCGAATATCAAGCGGAATATATTTGAGCCGTTAGGGGTAGAAACCCTAGGATCCTGGTTTCAGTGAGCCCACCACCTTTTTAAAGAAATAACTAAGCGGTTGGTGGAAGCTACGCGAGATCCCAGAGCTGGCGGCTACTTAGCCCAAAGAATACACCTCGCCATTCTAATGTCTACTATCTAGGTGCTTACATATAAATAAAATTACTATTATCATAAAAAAGTCAAATAAAACCTAATCCATAGTTTCATATATAATTTTCCTGTTTTAATAACTGCCTGAGGCAAATATAAAGTTCCAAATCTCGAATACCATACAAATTAGTTGTCATAAGCTGTTGCTACCTGGACCCCTTGTCTCACTATCTCACGATCATTAAATGTCTCTTGTCTGTTGTGTCAAACTTATGACATTGATCGGCAGATGAAGAGAAAAAAACGAGCATGTTTTTTTTTTCTAGTCTAGGCGCACTATGAGTTTGTTCCAATTTTGTTTTGGAATATTATAAAGTTAATTAAATTTATAATATGATGAAACCGAGGTGAGTACCAATACGTTGGGTACTTCTATTTTCTCCAAATCAATTGTAATAGACCTCCTCGTTGTCAAACCAGGGACTCGTGACATCAACAATAGTAATGCGTAAGTGCGTAACGCAAGTGACGACATTGCTCTTTGGAAAGTCAGTAAACTAAACGGTAATAATTCCGAGCGGAAATTGTCAGTTTGTCGAGATCGGATGCTCGAGTAGGCTAGCCACCATCGATCGAGTTCTCACGCCTATGCCTTTACAAATATGATTCTACTCGAAAAGATAATATTTACTTGACATGGATGCAACGGATTGTTGATCCCTCTGGGGTTATCAATTTATCTGTATCTCAGAGCTGGAGAACAATGTCTGCGTTTTATTCTTGTTAACCATTCATTATTTTCTTCACTGCAAGAAACATCTTTTCCCCTACTTCTGCTATGGTATCCGGAGTTGATGTTGGGTCATAAAAGATAGTTGCTGTTGCCCTTATTATTGGATTTTGATCAAAAAGCTTGAAAAATGAATGGACATGGCGATCTCTCCTTTATTATTTTATACGTGACTTATCAACTTTGCCATATTTTACCCTTTATATCTCCTAAAGTATTGATCCTACAGTAAAAATGTATAGACATGATTTATAGAAAATTTTATGTAGATAATTAATAGAGATATTTTTCATAGTTTTCGAGATACAAGCAAAAAACTGAAAAAAGTACCTCGTATCCCCCACCGGCTTGTCTCCTATCGTCGGGGACGGATGATCGGACAGTCAGATACTAAAAAGTATGTTCATCTGGACTTCTCAAAGAATAAATGTACTAATTTTCAAAACTATACAAATTCTTTTGTCTTATCGACGATTTTTGAGCTAATAAATTTCAAGATAATTTCAGATGCGTTTCATATGAGAGTAATACTAAGGAAAAAAGAAAATCTATCTCTAGGGAGTTGTCATGGTTACAAAAATAACTCGCTCCGGGAGATACGAACATATCAATTTTTTTATTGTGAATATCCCATCCTTGAGTCCCATCTTTGAATATCTTACATGAGAATTAAATGTAAGGAATGTACTTTTTTGGCGTTGTTACGCATACTAAATCTTTGAATCGAACGATCGATCGTCTCAACCTTATAGACTACGTATTTGTTCTGAAATGCCAACGAACGCAGCGAGCCTTCGTCTGCGTCGCCGCGGCGGTCGTAATATTATTCTTTTTCGCATAATTCATTCAAGCATAGATATTGCACAGTCGTCGAATCGTATCGTTTTCGAGAAATGTAGCGTGAGCTCGTTATGACGCCGGTGCACGTCCGGCAAATGGCTTCATCGTGAAAATTAACATTCGGCCTGCATCTCAAGTCAACGCGCCGCCGTTCGCTCTCCCGTCCCTCACTTCACCTCTGTCAGCAAATATTGAATCGCCAAGCTTAGGCCTGGGACCTCCGCTGAGGTGTCGCATTCTCAGTATAGGTAAGTAGTTAACACACGCAATGTTTTTTGTCGACCGATCCCACAATTGTAAATTCATTCACTTCTATCTGTTGTATTCTCTCTGCGTTTCAACTCGTACGTAACACAGTGTAATTTATAAAAAGAGAAAAAAAATTGTTTCTTTTCTCTATTCCTAAATCAAATATGATCTAGATTTGCACAACCTAGCTGCTGGTCTGCACCAGACACATTTCAAAAGATTCATTAAAAACAAATAACTCTTTGACAGGCTTGTAGCACAGAGTAAAGGCCTTGCTTATCTGTATATTCAAATACCTATCACAATTGGGTTTTTTTCCCTGAAGATACTGTGTCATCTGGAGGCTTACCATCAACTTTTAGATAGCCATTCAGTTCCCATGCAATCCAGTCTAGGTACCTAAACTGATCTGCTAAAATTCGTACCATGAAGCTAATAAAAAAGAATCGCGTTTGGTCGGAATGAATGAACGATATTGTCTCTGATCCGGGTTTTGCTAGAAAGTGAAGATGCTATACGGTAATTACATAAGTCTGTCTCTTTTACTCTGAGTCAATGCGATACGTTTAAAAACCTAAATGTGTGATTTTGCGGCAAGTTACGGTTATTTTTAAATGCTATTTACGAAAAAATAAAAATAAATAACGTCTCAAAGTATCAAATAATATTCTTTTAAATAATTCTAGCAATCAATGAATTACTGTGCATAACATTAAATAACAAATAAGAATGTTGACTTATCTTAAAAAATATTACTACCACGATATTTTAGAACGGAAAACTTGCGATCGGATACATGCACTTGTCGTATAAAAAGTATACACGTTTTGACTTTTGTGTCATAATTTTCTTAAAGTATTATGGATTATTGAGTGATTATAATTTAGAGAAAAATATTCTCAATAGTACCTATGTATATATTAAATACCTAACGGTATCATACTTGGAACTATGTAAGTATTTCTATAGACTCGTATATACATTTTAGATCTTAAATTGCAGTAATGTATCCAAATAGTTAACAGTGACACACACATACAAATGGCAAAGCGGTAAAGAAAGTTTCAAATTTAATCTAGAAAGTAAGATGTAACTTATCGTAGAATGATAGGTACTTTGATTTGGCAAGTACCTACCTATAATATACAATATTTACAACAAATATACAAACTATATATAAAAAAATTCCTCGAGGCGGCCGCTGCTGCCAATCAACGGCAAGGTTCCCAGATGGCTGGCAGCGTTCCCTCTTTGTATGGCCAAGCTAACGCGTTGGCGGAAAAAGCTCCCCGCCCGCCGGTCCCCTGTGACCTCAATTAATTTTGAAGATAATGTTCGAGAAAATCGGCGAGCCTCGAACCCCCATGGTCTCGACCGCAAAAGGCAAAAAAAAAATATTTGGGCCAATAGAAGTGTATTTTTTGGATTTGGAATTTTCCGCACCAGCCGCAGCCGCTCCTGCAACTCTACATGCCGCTGGCAAGTGAGATGGCGCAAGTGTATCAACAAATGTGGCATCCCACACCAACGACTTACCGACAACTTATCTAATTTCGCGTTATTCTTTATTATATACTAGCGACCCGCCCCGGCTCGCACGGTTTTTCTCGGCTTTTCTGTACTATGCATGTATTATACATATAAACCTTCCTCTTGAATCACTATCTATTAAAAAAAACCGCATCAAAATCCGTTGCGTAGTTTAAAAAATCTAAGCATACATAGGGATAGACAGACAGGAAGCGACTTTGTTTTATACTATGTAGTGATAGTGAATCAAAAGTAATATTTGTTTGCTCTTGACATCATTGGAAGAATCAACAACGGTCAAATGAAAGAGCATTTATTTAGAAATTGGAAATTTAAATTAAATTCAAACAATGGTGTTAGTAATTTTGTGAAGTTTGTTTAATAACATAATATTTTCACGTTACAAACTTTGTACGTAGCTGCAAAATTGTATTACCTATGTCTCTAAGTACCTATATTTTACCGTTTCCACGTATACAAAAAAAAAAACTCTATAACAGGCAGGAAGGCAGGCAGCTTGTCCAGGCACAAATATTTATAATCTTGAGTTGTTCTCAGAGAGCGTAGGACAAGACTCTTTGCAAAATTTATTCACTTTGTTCTACGGAGTCTGATCGCGCACACTTGCTAGCTGTCTCCTATATGGCTGTCTCTGAACGGGACTCGAGCAAGGACTCAGGTCCACTGGTTGCAAGTCATTCTATCCACAAATATCGGGCGGGACTATGTTAGATGTTTTTCACTTTCTCGCTTCGAGCCGCGCGACCGTGTAGGTATTCGTCTTCGTCTTGGTTCTAGGATCAATTTATCCTCATCGCTGGTGATCACTTCGGCGAGCTTGGGCACCGTGGCCTTTGGTACTCTCTAACGTCGGCCGATTCTAAGGCTTGAGGCTTGCTGATTTGCTCGAACACTTAAAAACTTATTGAGGTTTCGGGGGACCGGCGGGCGGGGAGCTTTTTCCGCCAACGTGTTAGCTTGGTTATTCAAAGAGGAAACGCTGCCAGACTTCTGTTGATCGGCAGCAGCGGCCGTCTCGAGGATTTTTTTATATGTAGTTTGTATATTTGTTGTAGGTAAATGTAAATAACTTATTTTTAACATTATGGCACATGATTTAATAAATCAAAATACCTGAAACTATGTATTATTATCAGTTTTTACAATTTAAATTAGAAAGCAATTCAGTTTTGACAAGAAAATAGTAACTTTTTTTGGTTCGCTTATATTGACACTTGAACGGTCCAAAGTAGGTTGACATCTCACCTCATGGTACGAAAAATGAATGAACGAAAAGAGTTTACGTATCAATTGCGAACCAACTACGATCATAATATTACTGGATCGCTATAATGATGTCATGGTATGAAATAGCGAAGCAACTCATTTTAGGTTTGCATTTGGATCGCAATAAGAGTTGATGGTAAGCCCCCTGCTCTCTAGAATTTCATTAAATAGTAATAATGTTGTTCCAATCAAATATTATGTCATTCACATATCATTTAGAACTTTATTATTATTATTTTTTTCCTTCCGATCACCTTCCGATACATAATAATAAGAGGGTTGTAATAAATTGGAATCCTTTGTCAGTAATCTCTATTCTATACATAATATTTAATTATGTATGTCTGTGTTGTATCGTTAGCTTCAAAATTAATGTTATTATTAACCGACTTCAAAAAGGAGAAGGTTAACAATTCGTCGGAATCTTTTTTTTTAATGTAGGTATGTTCCCCGATTACTCGAAGACGTCTGGACCGATTAGGAAAATTATTTTTTGTTTGAAAGAGTATACTTCACAGATGGTCCCATAGTCATTAGGTCAGGATCTGATGACATCTAGCTTATCTTTGGTATTGCCTAATTTTCAAACATCAAAATAAGACAAACTTCGTTTTTAATTTACCTTCTTAGAATGTAATTTACATAAGCTTTTTGCCGGGCCGGAGGTAATTGTTCAATGAAGTAGGTCTGTAACGCGAGCTGCAATAGGTAGGTAGGTGAGTCAAGGTTACACGTAAGTAAATCTTTTTAATAGGCTAGTTTACAGTGTCAAAAATAAATGACCAAACTCTAACCAATGCATAAAACATCTAAAAACACGTGGAAACATCAAATATGTTGTACATTTAATGCTTTTTATGATTTTTAATTACCAGTAGAACCACTAAGAGTAGATTATTTGATGCTGTGAAACTATGACGTCATTAGGTTAGTATTTCATACAAAATTCCATATAAACTATCGTTTTGACATTTATTAAAAAGTAGCTGATTTGATATGTCAGTAAACTACCCTATTCTCTCGCTCGCATTCCCTTAATTTTTTGGTTAAAACATATCAAAATGATCTCCCTCCTTAGAGGGAGATCCTAAATCTCCCTCTTAAATATGACTGATGAAGATACATACCTGTGTGGGCTAAAAATACAAGCACATTACTTTTATAATACACATATTGTTAAAATGTAGATATCATTTTACAAAGCTAAATCCATTGATAAGTTCATTCAATACAGGGTGATCGTAAAAGTATCTAAATAACATAAATGGATATGAGTGTTATAGAATTTATTTGGTACTTAATATCATTGCTCCTTGCTAATATGCTAGAATTATAGACATTATTTATTTTGATTTTAGGTCATATCTTTAAAAAAAATATTTCAGTTGTTTTAATGTTGTTTATTTTATCAAATCTTTAGGAAGTTTATTTAAAATTAGGTATGTTATGAGTAGGTATCATATTAGTTACCATTTGCTACCAAGAAGCCTAATTGCAAGAGTGAGTCCGTCGATACATGAGCCGATTAGCGGGAAGATGCTTGCGTGCGTCTAAGATGTGCGACCGACATGCGGCCCTGCGGTCCCTGCGGGTGCGAGCCATGACAGCCCCAGCCCCTTTGTCCAATGCACGCTATCACGCACATGAGCTTTCTTGATGCAAATTATACCTACGTTTCATTTAATTTTGAGTGCGTATATAATAAACAATAAACAATAAATGAAATCCAAACCATGTCACATCAAATGGAAATATCGTATCTAAATAGAGATAGCGTTATCGCACGTGCATCTTGGTTGATAGAGGTGAGCTTGACGAGATATTATGCTGCTGTCGCCACATGGCGTGCTCGGTCGCGACTATAATCCTCCGAGGTGGTCAACATACATTACACAGCCAACAAAGCTATTCATCTGTCATTCTCTTAGTGGTACATACCACAAATCAGTTAACTAACAATAGGGACATAAGACAGAGACAGCCGATTACCAGTCTGCTTGAAATTGAAGCATCGGTACCTATAATGGCAAATTATTTCGAAGCTCAATCTTTTACTATAAATCTGTGTCTATTAAAGAATTGGTGTTGTAAATGTTTATGAGGCGCTGTGCATGCAGTTTTTTTATATCTACTAAGGTCTAGTCTAGTTTTTTGTGTTAAATTTGCGATGGATCTCCGAATGTAAAACGTTCCCTCAGGTTTCAATACTTTCAATTCAACGTCTCGTATTCGTCCATGGTCTGAAGCGATTCAGCCATTACTACTAAGAAATATTATGCTCAAGTTATCTTTTGTGGTGTGCCTGATGATCTAAGAAAGATTGTTATCGGAAAGATACAAGATGAGAAATGCCAGTGTTGCCAACCGTATCGATCATTTCACGCACCCGGGCACGGGTGCGCGCGCATAATGAAACAGTCATTTCCGGCCAATTCGCGGAATCGAATATTTAATATTTCGCACAATCGAGTGGCCAACGTCGGAGCACGCACGGACGACACTGCGACCACCCCTTATTAGTATTCGTCGCGTGACCTAAAGCAATAATAAATTCTTGTGCACTTGCAGTTTCACGTAGTGCCAAGAAACCACGATCGGCTACCGAATGTTAAATGGCTATTGTTCAAATAAATAGGTACTTAGCTTCTACTTAGATATAAATCTAAGCAAATACTTATTTAAAGTAATGAAAGAAAAACAAGCTTTAAATATACTCATTTTTACAAAAAAAAATTGTGTGTATAATACAACTAGCTTGCCGTCCCATGGGATCACACGCACAAATACCTAAGTCAAATGTATCTACCTACTGCCTAAAATTACATGGCTCGATCCGATAGTGATAAAAATAATGTATTCAGTACAGCAAGTTACTTAATATGATAGCTTCCCTTTATTGGTAGTTCCTGTTTCCGATAATATGATACATTCACATCATTAAAATACAAAGCGTTTGTCCATCCATCACTCAGTCAGTGCCAGTAGTAGTCAATGTAGTCATAGAGTCTTAGAGACAGTCATTCATTTCACATTTACATCCGGTCCGTGTGCCCGAAATCCGATTGTTTCATAATACTTGTACGTAGTATATTATTAACCCTGTGATAATTCTATGTCGTATATCTTAATTGGTAAGCATGTGGTGTTTGGGGCTTATTTCTATCAAGAAATAACAATGCACAATTGCAAATCGATGCAATTATAGGTAAATATATAATTTCCTCAAATTGCAGCCAGTACCCAACTCCATTAGAACATAAAATATAGATAGATACTTAGCTAAAAAAAATCTTTCTTTTGCTAAAATGCATGAAATCGAAGAAAATCGAAAAATTACGTTAGACTCAAAAGATCTTGTCGCGAGAGAAAATATTGTTTTATATATTCACGTTTGTTTTGGTTGTAAACCTTTCTCTAAACTTATTATTCGATATGTAAAATACAAACATGCGACCTCACTTCGTTTGCAGCTAAAAATGCATATGGGCACGCGTTTGATTTTCCAAATAATATTTGATAGTATCTATGGGTATACATTTGCGGCGCTATTTCTTTGCTTTGAAAGTTTCGTTTATTATAGCAACGAGTAGTTAACCGGTAGTTTTGAATTTCATGTTGTTTCATGGCAGCTTGTGAATTCGTTTTCTTGGGATGTAGTTATCGCGTACCTGAATCAGGTTGTACAAATGCCGAGAGAGCGCAGGGCGGACATGACAGCGAGTTGATGCTCGCCGCTGTGTTCCCAGGCAGGGCGCAGCAGCGGTAGCATTCCTTGCCCATACGCAGTCGACCGAGCCACCTGGCTGTTCCGGGACGTGTCATTACCAGCCTCGCGACTACATTCCCTGGACACCAGGAACGCAAATACAAACTGCCGCCTTCCTCTCCAAAGTTTTTCACTGCGATTCTCTACGTTACAGGACCTAGACATCATTATTGAATTATAACGTACAGTATTGTGCGTTTTTCATACCCGGTAGTTACGCGAATGTCGCATTGCTGATTGCAGTATATTTTGCTGTATAAGATTATCTATTACAACATGATGCGTCTAAGTTAGTTTTTCAAAACCTATTGATTTGATTCGATCAATTTAATCCTGTCAATTTAATTTTGTTGGCATTAGGTACTATAGAAAGTTAGTAAAAAGTATATTTCAAGTATATATATAATAATTATCAAATCCCAAAATAAGTGTGAAGCTGCTGTGGGCGGTTGCTATTCTTGCTTGTATAATTATTTCTTAGAAATTTATTAAGATACTCATCCATCATAGAAGGAAACGATTGTTATTTTTATTTTTCATAAAATGATCCTCAGCAAAACATCTCTAGATGGTTTTAAGTCTCAGAACTTCCAGGAACAAGTTTAAATGTTAAGAATTTGCTATATAATGGCCACAGGCAATGACGCACCCAAGCAACGGTTTGAAGACGATTGAATCATAATATTCTGAATAAACTTCGGCAATTCAGGGGATTCGGCAATGAAATAATTATGAATCAAGATAATTTAAACATGTAATATCATTTGGGATGATTTACCTTTTTCAAGTTCAATCAAGTTTCAAGGCTTGTAAATAACTCGGTCGAAGGCGAAACCAACTAATACGTAGCATCTATGGATATACCGCTTACGGTTTACAGTTGTCGTAGGTATGAGACATCTCGTGTTGTATACAAACAGACAGACAGACGAATATTGTCAGCCAGCCGCACGCCGTCGAGCGATACGCCACGGTACCCGTGCTGGGAGTAGCTGTAGTCCCTCCCCGATCCCGCGGTTTTCCGTTCACCTGTTTCGAACAAGTTTTTATCGAGTACCCGGTAGTTTGCAGTTTTTCTAAGCGTTCAGTACAAATTATTCCCTAAACCGCATTAACTGTATGTAATTATTAAGTGTTGTTGCCACAGCACAGGAACGCTCGTTAGGTACCGCCGCGCCGCACGCGCCCGCTACGTTCTATATTATTACTGCGACTCTATTATTAATATATAGGAATTTTAACTGTAACCTGTATTTAAGTTAGACTTGTAGATATAATTACGTACGATGCTAAATACGATCGGTATTTACTCTATACTTTTATAACGGTGCGATGGGCACAGGCAGCAGCGCAATCTGTTGGAAATGTACGTTTACCGTTAACATTTATCAAATAATAAATATTCAATGATATTTAAGATATGCATGCATACATGCGTAAATTTTGACAGAATTCGTTATAAATAATTGATTTATTGGGATTGTGTGATTTGTGCAAATATTGCGTGTACATACTTCATCAATAATGTAGGTAGGACCTACGAGTATCTACTCATGGATTTACTGATCAATATGACATGATGGAGTTTCAGCAATGATTGAATTACCTTACCTAGTCAATATTTTAACTGTTATTACGTGAGGCCCAGCACTTTCAGTGAAATTACTTTAGACAGTGACGATAGCTATTTGTAAAATCTGGATTTTAATACATAGATTTGCTGTATCACGTAATATAAGAGTTTTGAGTTTGAATTGTAAATATGTTTCATTAAATTGATTTTAGAATTGTGTTATCTTCTTTTTTTAATAACACAAAAACTTCAAAGAGTAAGCACTCTTACAACAGTGGGACACACTATAGTACTTGCATGTACAATGTACGTACATAGGTACCTAATTATCATTATTGTCATCGGGGCATGACGAGCAAGCGTGCGATTACACTGCTGTTATGTGAAGGAACAACGTCATTATGTTGCCATGTGTACTATATATGTGTGTGACAACAGTTCGCAAGAGAAGTATAATTGCGGTGACTTCACAGAAACGATCAGCGAATGCGAATGCCAACAAAGGATTACCTACGTACGTACGTTGTGCTAGTAGACGTAGGTGTATGCAGCCTTAAATCAATCAGGCTGCAGCGTATACCTACCAGGTGTAACGTTTAACTGGCCTCCCTTGCGACCTACCTTTGTCGACCACATAAAACTCTTGTTTTGAACACTTTTACCGAATAAGAAAAATCCTCCGAATAGGTATGTTGTTTTTGCTGCTGAATACCAGACTTAAAACGAATATTCGGTTCCTAATTTATGTATTCTACTACTAGTGTTAGGTGCATCTTTAAGTGGTTGTGTTGTTCCTCGAACACTATTATTTGCAATCTTCAAAAAATTAAAGGTACTTGGGCAAGCATCATGCTCTTGTCGTTTTATAAACCGCCAACTGTCATGAGGAGAAGCGGGCGCCCGGATGCAAGGTCATATGGATGGACTGGCGCAGTACCGTGAAGTACATTGAACCTTCTGTATAAATCATTACTTAAAATTATCTATTTGGTGTTCTTAAAAGTCCGTTTTTTGTTAAGACAAATTTCCATTGAAATGACGTAATTCGTCTCTTATAAAAACCCGGACATGCTCGACATTGCATGAATTGCATATACCTACTTATTAAATTATACTTTCGATATTATGCCACATCGTTTTCTCAAATAGGACAGGCCAAGTTAGGGTTGGGTTGCGGCGATAAATTGGGATCCATAATAGAATTCAACTTTCATCATCATCATCATCATGTCAGCCGAAAGACGTCTACTGGTTACCTTGGTGCTGGATTAACCGCCGATCGACCTGACTGTATATGAGTACAGAATACTAGGTGCTTCTATGTAGTAAGCGAGCTGTTCAAAATGTTAATTTGTTTTTCTATTACTGAAAGGAATCGGTGAGTCTAAAGATCCTTAGCAGCATGGGCAGCCCCCACATCCCCCCTAGAGGTGGAGCGACGATCTTGTGAGGGTCGTGGACACGAGTAGTATGTATGTATGTTTGTTACGCTTTCACGTAACCTACTGAATGGATTTAGATGTAACTTTTTATCCCAGGAAAACATAAGATCCCTCGGGAATGCGAGTGAAACCGCGGGGTGGAAGCTACATTGTTCTTAGTTTTAAAGTAAGAAGACTAGGGGAACAAGTGGACAGTTCCGAATGATGACTACAGCAGCAGTCTATTACTTATTACTAACTTCCTATATTATGGTCTATTGTTTGCATCTTAATCTTCGAGAAAAACTATACCTACCAAGATACTATTATCAAAAGGAATATCGCGGTAACATCATATTTCTTAGCCGCACCAAGTATTCTAATCAAAAGCCAAGTCTACTTCCCCTCATGAAAATACGCTCTCAGATTATGATCTACCTCCGAGAAGTTCACCATACCAAACCCATTGTTAATGTACTACAGTATACGTATAGCGCTAAAAATATGTTGTTCGTTTTTTATTATTATTGACTAGCTGTTCCGATTCCGACAGACATTGTCCTGTCCTGAAATATCAATTTCAATATTTCAACCAAAAATATTTATTTCCAATTTTCCGGACAACAATTCATCCTCTCTAAAAACCATATCCGGATGATTCGAACAATCTCGTTTCATTGGAGCTGTCTCAATCAAATTATGTCCGCACCAACAAACAATATACAATTTTTATTTAGATCGTTTTACAATCTACAATAGTTGTCTTTCGGCTAGAAAACATTAAAAAACTAACAAAAGGATTTGTAAACTTCAAGAAAAATTGTACTTAACATCTAAATCACGTGTCGTTGAATTCTCATCTCGCAGCTCTCTCATCGTCGCTGTTACGTTGGTCAATTCGACCCACTTTCTTTCTAACATAACCATGTTATTATCGGTAAACAACGTGCAAGTACCGTTTAATCGATCGGATTTTCTCCCATCTTTTGAAACGGATGAGCATTAAGAACTTTCACTGTTTGTTTGAATCATATACATTTTATTTATCAACGAAATATCATATTTTTCAAACCTTGCAAATGTATATACTCGTATGTAGTTCGGAAGCAAGACAATACTAGACAGTAGGTACTAAGAACTGAAACTCGATAACGGAATAACCTTGCGCAATTTGGGCTTATTGGAAATATTTGATTGATCGAAGACAACAACCTATGATTTTTCACCGACATCAAAACTGGAATTTATCGGAATCTTTTGTTTTTTTTTAATTTATGTACCCCGATTACTCGACGAGGTCTTAACCGTTTTGGAGTATTTATCAAAGGTGGTCCTAGGTCACCAATTCAGGCTCTGATTATGAGATCCTGGAGAAATCGAGGGAACTCTTCAAATATAGGCACTTACATTGTTTTTCATAATAATAAACTTTCTAAAGCTATTCAGATATTTGCGTCTGTTAGTCAGTTGAAGGTACAACTCCATAAAAAACTGCGGTACCTTGATATTTTCCATGGAACATGAACTACACTTTCGCTGACATTAAACCAGTTAGATAAGTTGCTGCATAGTTATTTGATGCCTTTTTAGTGCCTTTGAAGGCGGTTCTATTTTTTATATTATAAGATTTTATTTGACTGTACATATTATTTACATAATCGGTTATGTATAACAGATATTACATCTCGCCCATACCTACGTCCTATTGATCTCAAGAACAGTTAATAAATGTTCCAAGAAGAAATTATAGCGATATTATTATAGTACGTTTAGTCATATAGGTATCCTTTGTGCCAGTGAAGGCTTCACGAGAATGATTTGTGGTGAACGTTGAGGGAGTGCAACCCGACACGCAGTCAAAGACCGGTTCGCGATATTTCGGAAATGTTTGCAACTTTTTGCAAGATGGGCCGTCGGCGGTGCTCAGCCGGAGGATGACCTCATCGGGGACTTCTTTTTGACCTTTTGCAGTTTTCTTGTTTTTGATGAATACCTAAAAAAATATATATTAGGCGTAACGGAAGTTTGTTTATGTTAATTAATATAACGATTTGGTATTTTCATATTTTGATAAAAAGAATCATGCATATTCCCTATTATTACAACTGACTCTCACTCGGACAGAGTGCAAACCAAGCGTCTCTAGCCTCAGCGCTATAATAGAATCTGAGTATCACCAAGTGACTTCGTACCGAAAACTATATCCATGGATCCTGTACGTTATTTTGGGCCCTTTATACCCCTTCTAATTTCAATAACGCGAACCAAGGCGTATTTTTTTACAGAGAGCGAGAGAGGTAAGTATAGAATCTATGGTTTCAGGTTTTCAATAAAAATATTATATTACGATTTCACTTACACGGAATATAATTCATATCTAAATACTTACACTGATAAAGATTGTAATATGTATGCAACTAAAAAGATGACTATTTATGACTGCAAATCTTCCTCACTTTGCGTGAGTCACTACTACGGAAAAAAGTTAAAAATATTCACACCGTTCTCCCAGGGACACTGGAAAGTGGAATGAAGACTGTAAACATTACGTTCTTGAAACGTTTTCTTGGAAATTGATACGAGTGTAGTGCAAATAATAGCTATATAAGTAAGACATGTACCTACTTATAGTATGTTAACGTGAAGTAGGAATCATTGTGCAGTAAGATTTAATGAGCATAATCTTATTGGAATGTATATATATATATATACATATACAATAATAATATGTAGGTATATATTGTATTGTATAATTGAGTCAGTATTTAGGTTGGTTACTTGTGACTGTTATTATATTAGTGGTGGGACGAAAGATACTCACCAGATCGCACTTCGTATCCGATTCTAGGAAACAATCCCAGTACTACGGCCTTGCGATGAAACATAGCTCACGTGTTTGTTTTCCTTTCAAACGATTCAAAAACGGCTCCCGCAAAATTTTACTGTTTCGCCGGAATCGGTAGCTACGTGCGACGTTTTGTTTGCGTAAGCCAATTCGTTGAACAAATTACAGCTGCTGCGCAATATTGACCTAAACCCTAATCGCGCAAATCTAAACATTTGGGATGAACTCTTTCGGCGTGAGTGCACAAGAATATGTATCGTACGTATCATTGCTGTGCAGCGGTTATGTCGAGATGTAGAGTAACATGATTTGCTCATTGACGAGTGAATGGAATATATTATTTCGTGGAACCGCGGCTGTCATCGGTAGCAGCATTACGCCATTACCCCGCTATGGCGGAATGACTCTCCATTAGTCGCTGGCTTGCCGGTTTCGCTACTCGTTACTAAGAATTGTATCCTGCTCTTAGATATGCCTGAGAGCTGAAACATTGCGTAATGATAATAGGTTCTTACCTGCCACACCTAAATTAACATAACTAATGTACATTTTATCAATGAAGACTTCAAAATATTGTATAGGATATAGATTTATTTAATAATTTAGAGCAAACTGTTCCTAAACAATATGATAGACGTTAGTGGTGGCGACGGTGGCGTTCTTAACAAAACGAACGACACGTAATCATTCATATCTAGGTACTCGTTTTCTAGAGGATAGACCTGAAGCCGCGTTTCCTTCCACCCTAAGCGGAGAGGACCCATTACGGACTCCGTTTAACTCGCAAGAGTAAACTGTATCTTGTATTTCCAACAACAAATAGTCGAGCGGAAAGGTCTGATCGACCGACCAGAAAGAATTGAAATGAATTCGATCAGCCCTTTCTCTCATTTTCCTTAACAAAACAACATCTACGGACAAAACTCCCTCGCCACAAAATTGGACTCGTCAAAATGCATCATATAAGCCTAAATTCGAGGAGTTTACTAGTAGCAAGAGCCACTGAACCTCTATTCACTATTCACCTCTGACTCTATCATTAGATCTGTTCCAACATACAAAATTATAGTATTCTCATCCAAACTACGTCCAATCAAGCAAGCATGAAACCCCCGATGCTCAAAGCTTGCAAAACCAAATTTGAACGTTTTGTCCTGGACCAAATATTGAAACGGCACAGAACTAAGGTCACATACCTACCTAAATTTAAAGAGTTTTTTGGTTACAGGTTCAAAGACAACGTTGCGTACCCTTGGTCAGCGGGCGTGTCGAGCCTCATCCTGTACCCTGAGGCTGCGAATCAGACACTGTACACAAGGCGAGGCGCCCGCGCTGACTCCGGCAACTACACCTGCCGCCTCAGCAATGAGACACACTCCGAAACACATACTGTCCGACTCGATATCTTAGGTAAGTTGTTATACCTATTACCAATATTGCACTAACATTTGTAGGTTTTGTCAAGCATTTTTTATTTTGTTGATAATATGATCAGGTAATATGAATATGATCATCTGCAATAATGCAGTGGATAAAATTTGTGTTTCCTCGGGTGAAATAATTCAGATTGATTCCTAGTATCACTGGGCAAAGCGGCTTGCTTTCTGCATAAAATGCACCTTCCGATGTAAATATCGCCGTAAGCCAGCTCATCAACATGAAAGAATACAACTAACGGTCTAAGCGCCCTATAATATTTTGGGACCACCTGGTAAGTATACCCGTTCAAACCTAAAAGAATTGTCCAAATCGGTCCAAGTGTTTTCGAATAATCGGGGAACGCAAACAAATAAAAAAATTAGAACCGCCTTCAAAAGCGCTAAAAAGCATTAAATTACTATGTATGTAGGAACTCTAATCTGACAATGTTTTGTCTAAGCATAGACAAATAGTTAAATAACAGTATTATATCCAGAGATTAGTGCGTTCAGACTAACAAACAAAATCTTCAGCTTTATTTATTAGTAGGTATAGATTATATGTAGGTAGAAAATACAAACTGTGCTCAGTACCCATGGTAACATATCGATTCACAGAACAACCGACGGACACGCCGAGAATAATGTTCATTTCGAAAGATCAGTGGGTGGAGGAGGGAGCCGAGCTCCGTCTATACTGCGAGGCTCTCATTGGTAAGTAAATTTACAAATTACATGCCATTAGACTATATGATTATTTACTTTGATAATGAAATCTTTTGTCCAGCCAGACCAATGTGACTATATTTCATTTTTTATGCAGGTCGATCATACCTAGCGGACGCCCGCAGTGACCTACGATGGAGGAAAGTCTGGCCGAATGGAACCGAGGGAGATCTACTACCCACTCAGACTGAAATAAAGACCACCCGGTGAGATTAAAATATGTTCGCAGATTAGTTTTATGTAATTCGGTTTCTAAGAAGAGATTCTTAATAAACAATAATGCCAATGTTCTCATGTTACATACAGTGAGGACGTTGAGGACATCATCGGCTCGTATCTGAACGTGGAGCGCGTGTCGGCTCAAGACTACGGCGAGTACGTGTGTCTTGTACACAGCAATGACGTCGTCTCTAGAAGTTACGTTACCGTACATTATCGATGTAAGTAACCTATAATTTATGATCTTGTTTATAATAGGATACGTAATAAATAATACGGATAAGGATTATAGTAATATATGAAATAATAATGAAGTTGGTCAATGCTCGAACATTTCGCATTCGAAGACAATACATGCGACGCCTGCGAGTGTATTATAAATAGCTCACGTTTCATTTAAATATCCTATATGCAGATGAAATGACTTAATAAGCTGCGCATAGCTTAGCGTCCGATAGGTGTCGATTTCTTAGTTTTGTTTGCATATGGATTTATATGAACTGGAAGGAAGTTAGATAATGAAGTTATTTTGAAAGACTAGATGCGCTTAACATAACAATTTATAAAGCAACCGCGGGGCAGATGCTAGTAGTCAATAAAATCAATATCTGTAACACATTATTCCTAATGGTCAAAAAACTTATTACTAAAACGCTAACAAGTAGAAAACAATAAGTATGTTTTTCCCAGCCTATGATATGTATTTAAATCTTCAAGGCTATCTGATCCCAATCTAAGGAGAGTTAACTACTATGAAAACCAGATAACTGGGTTACTACATCTAGATATTTTTTTACAAATATGTACTTTATAGACTCAGGTCTAATATCGTCTGTCATGCCTATAAATGACTAGCTAGCTTGCTATTCAACGCAGTTTAACCCGCGTTCCTGGGATAAAAAATTGTCTATAGCGTTCCGGAATAATGTACGGTGAGTTGTTGTGTCGTGTGACAGATGGGAGCGGCGTGGGTGAGGGTAGATGGTGCGGCGGCGAGGCGGTGCCGTGGCGCGCGCTGGCGCTGGGCGCGGCGGCGGGCGCGCTGCTGCTGGTGTCGGCGGCGGCGCTGCACGCGCGCTGCACGCCGCGCCTGCTGCTGGCCGCCCGGCACGCGCGCGCCAGGGCGCACACGCACGCGCACAGGGCACGAGGTTACTAAACAAACAAACACTTTACTTACTAACACCACACCACACCACTGTTGCATGATTCCATTTAAATTTTATATCTAAGGTAAAATATTATAAAATTGCCGAGTGCAAGGAGACATAACATGTATTAAAATCACTTTATTTCAATAAATAACGGCTTTTTACACATATTTGCCTACGAATAAATTAATATTACATATTTTCATAACTGTGTAAATATTTGCTCAGTTATATTGTGAAGGCGTTTGAAGTGCTTATTACGCATGTGCAATATGTCAAATTAAGATGAGTCACTGATATCATATCATAATAACATATTATATACAGGGTAATGTTGCCCCAGAGACTGTATGTTTCGTACGTTTATTAGGGTTCTATCCTTACAAATTCTCTGATCCACAACTACTCTGTGATTTTTCTGTAGAAGTGCGATGTAGGCTGCATTGATATTCACGGCATAGCGCCATCTATGTTTTATAATTTGAACATATGTCTGAGGTCAAACGATGAATGTCATCGGCGCATCTTAAAACCTTATGCTTTTCATTATTTTAAATTACCAGTAGAACCACTAAGAGACGTCATACGTCCGGTATTTCTTACAACTCCATACAAACTATCGTTTTGACATTCAATAAAAAGTTGCTGATTTGATATGTCAGGAAACTACCCTAATAAAGAGGTAATAATTATGTTGTGTAATGCGATGGTCTGTTTGCACTGAGCAGTGCTAGAGAAGGAGTTCGACGTGCTAGTATGCTGGACGGCGGTGGACGGCGAGCTGGTCCGGGGCGCGCTGCTGCCCACCCTGGCGCTCAAGTACAAGTACCGCGTTCACGCCGTCGCCTTGTCCACACAACCCGATACCTGTAAGTTTAAACAACTCATTTCGCATTTAAAACATGAGTACGATATTGGATAGGTTAGCTAGATAAACAAAAAACTTTGATAGGCTATAAGTTTTTCAAATTTGATTTCGAATTCAGTTAATATAAAACATATATTAATATATTAACTAAATAAATACATACCTAATATTTAATATTAGTATATAAATATGTATTGAATAGGATCTGAGGCTAGGCTCTGAAAAAAATGTCATGATTTTGATATTTTTAATTAGAATGAATTTATGGTGTCAGTTAAACATGAACCTTATGTCCTAGTTCCAGAATTCAAAGTAAACTGTTGTTCGCTTCCTTTGAGCTGTCAAGTATTTGTGGCTAAATACTGAAACACTCTTAAAATTTAGGTTCGGTTGCTATCTCATAAATTCGATCTGGCAAATGACGACCGTTTCAGTATTTGGCCATAGAAGTGTTGTGTAGTGTAATGTAGTTAGATATCTGAATGAGGTTATTGTTAATGTTTTGTCAGGGTACGGCGAGCTCGTGAGCGAGGCGACGCGGTGCCGGTCGCTGGTGGCGGTGCTGTCGCCGGCGCAGTACTCGCCGCATCAGCTGCTCACGGCGCTGCGCCAGCTGCGAGCGCTGCCGCTGCCGCCCGTTATCGTTCTATTACAAGTATGTACCTACCTACATTGTACATGCACTTTATGCCTCTCCAACTTGTTTTGTTTACACTATACACGATCTGAAAAGCAAGTCTTTCTATAATTAAATTCATCCATTTGGATGGCATTTGCCAGTTCATCTGAGAACTGTTAAACTCTAGCAGGAAATATTTTGACGTATCGAATCGTAAATGTATGTTAAAAAATTTGTAATATAAATAAAGTTATATAATAGTAGTTTATGATACTGTTGCATAATAGGGGTTATTAACTACGAGTGTGAGTTTAAGTACCGAGCCGTAGGCGAGGTTCTTAATAGTATCACACGAGTTTTTAATACCTAATTATGTGCAGTATCATACAGTACTTTATCTAAACTCATATAAATAATGTAATTTAAAAAAAAATAATTTCTACCAACGTTGCAAAAAAAAAAAAAAAAATTGCTATTTTTGGTCAAAATGATATGTGTAGGCAAAAACAATAAAATATAATCATATACTTAATCAAATCCGTGTTGCCAACTCCCAAAAATTCCTACCTCTAAAGTTCAAGTTACAAAATTTGTGACATTGTCATCGTCAAATTGAATTGATACTGATTGATTATACTATTGATAGGTCCTAAGTGTACTTTAATAGAAAAAAAGTTATTTTATAGCATTATCTTGGGAACAACAACTGTACTATAATTAATGATTATACACGGGTGTGCCTAAAGTGGCTCATTAAAGTACTGATTTTGATTTCATAATAAGAACATTACGATATGAGAGTAGATAAAGTAATTAAGTACATCCCAGAAATTGATAATTTTATGTTGTTTTTTTTCCAAATCAACGCTTTCGATTCTCGTGTTAAATCGAATCAGGCTTAACAATTTGTCTTGTTACATAAATGAATGGGTTTCAAACAGGATCTACCGAAACTGAAACGCGAAGCTAAAGAGAGCGGTGAGCGGCTGGTGAGCGCGCTGCGCGGCGCGCGACTTGTGGCGTGGCGGCACGTGCACGAGCGTGCCTTCTGGACCGCGCTGCGGCTCGCGCTGCCGCTGCCGCCGCCCGCGCCCCCCACACCACCAACACCACCAACACCAACACCGACGCTACAACAGGTAACTTCTTAAAATATAGCTTACCTTTACCTACTTTCAGTAGGTACAGACATTTCACCATTGTATCGCCAGGATAAGTAGTTTAACCAATACTGAAGGTGACGCGAAGATATGGCGCATTTAAAGTAAAGTTTAATTTGGTTATTAACTACCTTTTGTGTTTTAGTTTGAACCTAATTAATTATGCGAGGCTGGCCCGCTCTTGAACTGTTTTTTCTTTTTCCATATTTCGTAAAAGTTATTTTGTTTCGATACTACTTAGTGTAAACCCAATTTGTAGGTTAACTTTAAATATGATATTTAATATTATTGAACTGTACCTATTTCAAATTATAAAATGAGAGTGTTCTTCCAGGTGAAGCTGAATGCGACGGAAGCGGACGACAACAAGAACTCTCGCTCGGGAAGTCTAACTGCGCTTGTTTAAACAATTAGAACGTACGTAGACGAAGAAGGTTAGAAGAAGTCATGTCATGAAGCACACTGAACATAGAGATATCTTGTAAACATTGGTATATAGGTATATGAATAAGCGAAAGTTCAGGATAAAGGGCTTATTAATTGATTGATTGAACTAAGCGTGGTGTAAGCAGATACGATTTGTGTATAAATATAGTGATAGTTAAGTGTATGACACTAAAACGCCAGTACTGAATATTTGGAAGATTTGCGTGTATTAGAACGCACGCGGTGCGATACATGCCCTGTGCTGCCAATTTGTATGAAGACTGTGAGTAGTTAAGTTCTCTTTATTTTATTAATAATTAACTATCACATTACGATATTTTAGGTATAGGCCAATTTGAATTCTTTATACAGTTTTCTAAGATCTCAGTATCTTTGACTTTTTCTCAAATACTTAATTAAAAAGTTTTCTCCTTTCCACTTCTCTTGTGCCAAAGGGAATCTCTATCATGACAATTTAATCATTAAGTTTAAGTATTATGGTTATATTCTACTATTTATTCTATTTATCTTTTTTTCTTGTAGGTACTTTAGAAGCACATGCATCAAAATATTCCTATCATAATGTGTAAAACATTTTGTTTTGTTAGAATATGTTTATGTCATGGATTTATAAAAAGCGACTTTCGTGTACTAAATCTATGGTTTATGTTGTTTTAAACGAAACTATTAGTCTTCTCGAGTAAAATATAAAATTATATAGTTTGTGAACGTGCGGTGTGTTAAAATTTTGAGCGACGATTCAGGGTTCTGTGATATGAAAATCGAAGTATGGATATTGTTGTAGAGGCAGCAGTGTGTAATTGAAAAGCAAACAGCACATACCAATTTATACCAACTTCTGTACAGTTTGTGTTAAATTTACTTAGTTACTTTTTATCATTTACGCTCTGCTGACTCGAGTTATTTTTAACCTTTTTTTTTATAATAGTAAACATTTATTTTTAATTGATGTAAATATTAAGAGTCGAACAAAAGTATTCTCACAACATTGTGGTTAATTAAGTAATGAAGAAGCTAAGCAGGTTATAGGTTATTATTAGTATTAAAAATATAATTGTAGTATTAACTTAACTCGTTCGTTACATTCCGTAAAAGATGTTTTTATGGTAATTTTTATGTTAATTTTAATACATAGTGAAAAATAAAAATAAATTCATACGAAATGAAAAATTATCAGTGGACTTTAATATTCTTGATTGTTTTTTTTTTCATGGTATAATATACCCTAACCTATGTTCCAGTTACTCAAAAACTCACGGCATTTTATGTCCCGGTCGGGCGGAGTTTTTTTTTTGGAAAGATGCCTGTCTATATTTACGGAATAAACTTAAAAATCATAATCGGCGGTTTCACCCGCGTTACAGAGATAAAAAGTAGCCTATATCCTTCTCCATAAAATAGGTTATCTGCATGCCAAATTTCATCGTAATCTGTTCAGCGGCTTAGTCATGAAAAGGTAACAGTTACTTTAGCATTTATAAAAAACTAGCTGTTCCAATAATTCTTAATACAATAGATATACGGCCGTAAATTGAATGTAGTATTGCAGCTTAACTTTTTTTTTTTATACTACTAAGGTAGC
The DNA here is from genome assembly GCA_963555595.1 of Tethea ocularis. Lineage (NCBI taxonomy): Eukaryota > Metazoa > Arthropoda > Insecta > Lepidoptera > Drepanidae > Tethea > Tethea ocularis. Next base: position 6,381,514 of record OY741960.1, on the reverse strand, counting down.
AAGCAAGCATACGGCCCACCTGATGGTAAGTGGTTACCGTGGCCTATTGCCATTTGCAATACCAGAGATGTTGCTGACCTGTTACAATACCGAGAAGGCAAACTGGCTCTCAAGTGCAATTGCCGGAACACACTGGTAGGTGCTTGGCGACAAATTTTCAACTTGAGGATGGTAGGAAGCCAGGCGGGTACTAGAGATGTGCCGAGTCAGACTGACTCGAGTACTGACTCGAATACCTAGCAAGTACTCACGTACTCGAGTATATAAAATACAGGATTCGAATCCGAATGAGTACATAAAAGAAAGAACGAAACATAAAGATGCAATAAAAACAATCAAAGAACTGAAGTGGCGCTGGACCGGACAAATGATCAGGTGTAAAGCATAAAATACAAAAATGGATAATAAATAAATATAAAGTTAAAAAAATCTATTGATAATTGTTATAGTCAATAGTTAGTTGTTAGCTTTAATATGCCGTGCCATACAAAATTACCAAATTATGATTAATATAATGATTAAATTACTAATTATACATAAACTGCTGTTATTATTTACATTATTTACTATCGTTCATACACGATTTGTGATGAAATATTAGAATTTGTCGTCAAAAGCAAACTACAAATTTCGATTCAAAAAGTACTCGAGTCCACTGAAGTATTCGAATACTCGTGCCAGTACTCGAATACCTGTCCGAGTCTTCAGACTCGAATCCTAACTCGATTCTTATTTAAACGAATACCAAAGTATTCGAATACCAAAAATAGCCGACTCGGCACATCACTAGCGGGTACTACAAAGTACCACCGTGCAATAACTCAAAATCTATCGATTTAGTATAAAAAAAGATGGTTACTACGGGCTGTTTTTGCAGTAATTTACAATAACTTGTCAAATAGCATATTTATTTGTTAATTTTTTAGGAGTATAATATATATTTTTTAAGTATTTCATATTTTTAAATGATTGACACTTCGTTCAATGATTGACAATATTGTTACCCTTTGAATAAACTTATTTTAATCTCAGTGGGATTGGAGACTATTTTTTGGATACCGATCAAAATGACGATATATTTAATACGTAATTAGTTACGTTACGAAAAAGTAACCACCCGCGTTCCCGACCGGAGGGACCTCTACGTTACTGGCTAATGTCGGCCATAGGCGTTCAAGTAATTTGATCGAACTGGCTAGTTATAACAGTTTTATCAAATTAGCATGCATGTCAGTGAAAAATTCGATTAAATTACATGAATATTTATATTTCTTCATGTCATATATATAACAACAACTCATATTTGATTAAATTATCGTACCATGCTAATTTGATAAAAATGTTTGAAGTAGCCTGTTTGATCAAATTACTTGAACGTCTGTGGCTGGCACATATTAGATGACTAATTATACTAGCGGGCTGGCATTACTCTGTGGCAAATGTGGCAATGCTTTTTTTGCTAGCCGGCCGGCCGGCCGGTTTCATTCATTCATTGTCTGTTATAAATTGTCAATGTCAAATGTCAGTCTGTCAGCAAATCATAGGTTGACTTGACATTGGTTGGTGGTTGTCATTTATTTGTTTAGTGAAGTGAATTGGAATTCGTCTACCGACATTCTACGGAGTACGGACCGGCGGCCGGAGAATAATAAATTACTCTTTCTCATTCATCCATCAATCAATCATCTCGCTGAAGTAAAAATGATTTATGTCAAATAATGTCAATCTTGTAGTAAAGTTACATACCTATTTTATTTTAACCAAATTCCAAACTGCACAGTAAGTAAACATATTATAATTTGTTTAGGTACTTTGTGAGCACGCAAAATACAGTAGTGTAAGTAGTGACTAGTGGTGTTTGTTAGATATTAAATTATAGAACAAATCATGCAAAAACAAATAAATAGTTTAGTGTAAACAAGTTTACTAATTCTTGCTGATAAATCATTTGACGTAAGTTTTTTCTATGTACTTTTTAAAATGTTTAGTTAAATTGTCATCCATTGTTCCAAATTAATGATTTATGTAACCAACCAAAGAGTTATCTCTTTCATATTATCATAGCTACATACATACCTACCTATCCTTTAATCTAACTAAGTTATAGTTAAGTACCTTACCTAGGCATAGGTCATAATATTCATATTAAAAACACATGGCTAAGTATTTAGGATAAGTAGGTAGGTATGTGCATTATTTCAAAGGTAATAATTAAATTCGTAATTTTCCTGCCAATAGAAATACCTAGCCTAGAAATTAAATATTATTTTTAATTTATTTTGATTAATTAAGGAACATTACAGCTTTTTTTAAAGTAACAATTAAATACAATAGGAGTTATTCCTTATATGAAGCCAATTACAATATTCCTAGTTAAATTATGTAAATTATTCTTACTTAAAATAGGTACTTTCAAAAACAATATTATATATTTGAAACACAATCAAATAAATCGGACAAATGCGAGTTAAACTCGCGTGGAGAGGGTTCCGTACATGTTTAACTAAGTTCCATAAATATTTTTAAACCTGACCCAAATTTGTTGATGGTAACTATAAAAAATTTTTTTTTTTTGGAAATCGTCTTTTCTAAAAATGAAACCTAGCTACATCGATTTATCGCCCTCGAAACCCCCTGCATACCAAATTTCATGAAAATCGTTGGTGCCGTTTCCGAGATTCAGATTATTTTAATTTAATTTTTCTTCATTGTAGATATATACTTCATAAGTTTACTATATTTGTAAGTTCCAAGTTTTTTTTTTTTCCTTATTCCTTTTCCTAAAATGTTACAACTAATTTTAATTGTTTGAACTACAGTTTTAATTATTATTTTTTCAAATTATATTTAGATACTTAGTTACCAAGTTTGTTTTGTTTGCATGTTGTGGCACCTTAATAGGTTGTGCATTTACTTTTGTTTTTATTTTAATTTAGTTTTATAGTGTTATTTATAATGTAATAACCACTGGTTGTCCTAAATAAATAAATAAATAAATATCCATGAATTGCAGGTTTAAAGGTATTAGATAGACTTCTCATAGGTTTTCCTGTAATCTTTATGTAAAGAACTATTATCTGATTTTTTTTCAAAATGTTTGGCCCAGTAGTTTCGGAAATAAGGGGGGGGGGGAATGGTCAATTTTCGCCAATTTTTCGCCTATTTTCTTAAATAACTTCAAAACTATTTATATTAAAGACAGACAGACAGACGCACGAGTGATCCTATAAGGGTTCCGTTTTTTTTTTTTTCGGAATCCTAAAAAGTATTATAATACATACATATATTTATATATCATATTAAAACATTATACTATATCAACAAATTACAATTTAACAAAATATAAATTAAGAAATAATAATAATGTAATTATATTAATACAAATAAGTAAAATTAGTATGAGTATGAGTAGCTATACTTATATATATTATGCATTAGTACTTGCTCAATAGTATATTTACTGTACGTTTTTTGAATGTAGCCTTGGATGTGGTAAATAGATCTAAGGTACAGAATTCCTTATTATATTGTCGTAACAACCTAACTATTGTTGAATTTTGTGCGTAATTATATTTTTTAATTTATTGTTACAAAGATGCTCTAGCTAATTGTGGGTATGATAAGTTGTACATGTACCTACACATATTACACTTATTGCAGAATATATTGTAAACATGGAAACATCAAAGAAAGCAAGCCGACCTCCACATCCCAGAGCTACAGCAAATATTTTATCTGCTATGACTTTCATGTAAGTTTCATAAGTACATGTACATAAATATATGTATCACGTATATATTTATAAAAAATCAGTAGATAAAGATTTGTTAATCAAATGTTTGTTTTCATAGATGGACTTTACCAATTTTTATGGGTGGATTAAGAAAAGAAATGAAAGAACATGACCTATTTGAGCCTCTTGAAGAACATGCCTCAGGTAATTACCATAGGTATTACATTAGTTATCTTTTGTATAGGTACTTACAATAGTGTGTATATGTCACCTTAATATTATGATTGTAAATACCATTAGTATAGTATACTCTATTCCACTAGATTGTGATTTGTGAATTGTACCATACTAGTTACAATAGATATAACATATAATTATCGATAGTTTATAATCTATCCATGACAAACCATCGAAATGTGAATGAACCTGCACTTACCGACAGGGTTCACTCGCAAACAAACTCTTCAGCTTTATTATTAGTATAGATATAGATAGATTATTTTTAGTATAGATGTTTGAAAGCCACATAAAAACAAACTTAGTAATTATTCTAGTTACCTAGTACGTATTTTATAAGTACGTACCTATGACTGATGAGATTTGTTTAGTTAGGTACCCACCTACTTAATTATTATCATTTTTTTCTGGACCTCTATAATTTTTTTTCTATGGTATCCGGACCTCACCTAAAACTATTTGCCGACCCCTGGCCTACACACACTTTAGCTGTGTGACTGACTGCGATCTCTTCCTGTTCCTTTCATTTTCTTTCCACTCCACTACACACGCGGCTTTCGGATATTGACTCTTAAACAGCGTGAAACTACGTCCACGTGAGTCGCATGGATACATGGATAGCGTGGCGTGAGCGAAGCATCTAGCAGACCACGTGTTTAGTGACGTCAATCAAGCCACGCATTTGTGCGTAGCTTGATTGACGTTTTGTTGTGTTCTTAAAAAGCGAATAAGGAAGCTAAAGTAAGTAGAACTACAGAGAACATACATAGATATGCATAGCGAGTCCGTGCGTAGCAATATTTAACCTTGCCCAAGCTCATCGTTAAAGTAGGTTTCAATTCAACCTATTCTTGTTGGGTATATGTGAAGGAAAGAAAAAAAATCTTAAAATTAATATTGATTCGTCGTTTTACTAACGTTTAACTATTTATTTATCGATCAACAGGACATAGCGGCATTCGTACGTAACCACGTAGGTGTAGATACCTACTCGGTTGACAGTTGTTTCTTACATAAGTAGGTATATATGTAGTACCTACGACTATACTTTCAGGCTATGAATTCGCTGAACACAATTTTTATGTTCAATACCTACTTTTCCTTTCGAATACGATTTAGAATCGAATACGATATAAGTGCTATATTGAAATATAACCTTATGTACAACATGAAATGGAAGAGAATACATAATATACATACACTTCAATCAAATAACAGCGGATTATACGCTGCTGTCACGGTGTATAGGTAGCGTATTTTGAGCTCCGGTGCGGCGGAGGCCATATAAAACTCCAAGGCCGAATGTATGGTTTCTATCTTTCAGTCTTTTACCTAACACGTTCGACCGTTCGTGTTCCATCCAATATCATTCCGAACGGAAGTCTGAAATTGAAATGAGTCCAATGGTTCGACATTCGCATCGTGACCGTACCGAACAGTCAGGCCCTACGCACTCCTGTAACGGGACTGATTTAATTAAGTACATACTACGCTTTGATTACGCGAAAACTCTGCAAGTGACGCAAATCACTTCATGATATGGCAGACCACGCAAAATACCCGCCCACATCATGATATGGCCTGGCCATATCTATAAATAATCGGCGTTTGACAATATGAACGGCTAAATGCACGGCTGGTCAAACATTAGTGATCATAACGTAAAATGTTTATATTATATATATAATGTGAAGCAACATGGCGGCGCACATAGGGGTATTTTGCTGATCTAGCCGGTCAAAAATCAATTTATAAAAAGTTGTCGCAGGTACAAAAGAACGGGTTCTTTCATATTATAGTTCTCGAATGACTATAGAACAATAATCAACCCGTCCCGATCTCATATCGAAAGCACGGAAGTGTCGGAAGTCAGTCATCGCTTCAACTGTACGTATCTTACGCGTTTCCTAAGTATCTGACAAAAAGATAAATATTTCGTGACTACTGATTTCTTTCATAATATTGTATTGGAAATGGCTCAAGGAGATAAGAACACATATTGTTGAAATATGATAGTGTACTTTTTTTTATAGGATATTGTTATTTTGGCGTTTGAAAATATAGTTTTAAATTTCTAACCCAATTTTAGTTTGAAAAGGTTTTTATTGTATTTCCGGTTTCATCCCGGTTATTGTGTTAATTGATAAGGGTAGGTTATAGTTTATATAAAATTATTAAGGCCTAATTGGGCGGTTATGGACGGCCAATTAGGCCTTAATAATTTTAAGCCCTTTTTGCCAGAGGTGACAGACCAAGACAGTAAAAAAAAAATATTTGTAAATTACAAATATATTTTTTTTACTGTGTATGTTAACATGGTAATTATTTGGTTTCAGTGTCACCTAGTCACTCAGGCGTTAAGAGTAGTAACCCGTAGATCACTTTTTAATACAACTAGCTGACCCGGCAGACGTTGTCCTGCCCTGAGAACAAAAATAAAACTGGGACCTACCTACCTACCCCTACCTACCTTACCTACCTACCCTACCTAACTACCTACCCCTACCTAACTACCTACCCCTAACCTAACTACCTACCCCTACCTACCTTACCTACCTACCCCTACCTATCTACCTACCCCTACCTATCTACCTACCCCTACCTAACTACCTACCCCTACCTAACTACCTACCCCTACCTACCTTACCTACCTACCCTACCTACCTCTACCTACCCCTACCTATCTACCTACCCCTACCTATCTACCTACCCCTACCTAACTACCTACCCCTACCTAACTACCTACCCCTACCTAACTACCTACCCCTACCTACCTTCCCTACCTACCTCTACCTACCCCTACCTACCTTACCTACCTACCCTACCTACCCCTACCTACCTTACCTACCTACCCTACCTACCCCTACCTACCTTACCTACCTACCCTACCTACCCCTACCTACTTATCCCATGTCCTTCTCCTGGCTCTAAACTACCTCCCTGCCAATTTTCAGCTAAATCGGTTCAGCCGTTCTTGAGTTATAAGTGGAGTAACTAACACGACTTTCTTTTATATATATAGATTACATTGACTCCCCCCCGTACCCCAGTGACGCTTACATGGAGCCTACATCGCATGCTGGCTAGCTGAGTGCGGTGAGCGACAACCACGCGACTTTTTTCTAATACTTGCATTTTTAAACTCGTGATATCTTCCGAATGAAATGTCCGAATTGAATAATTCAAAAAGTTATAAAAAGGTATTAAAGCCGTCTTGAATATAAAGTAATTTATTTTGATGAGGATTAATACCAAGGTACAAATGAAGAGCCTTTTCATGAGGCGGCATATATAAATTAATATTTTAGAATAAAAAACTGCTTACTGTGACATAACTATAATATTTAGACATATGCTGTCCCGACACTTTTTGTAGATAATGATGAGTTCTGCAAAGTCGTAGTAAATGATTTTGTTCTATCATCAATAGTTTTCACAGCGCACGCGACGTAAGGAATTTTTCAGGTAATTTTTTTACACCTTATGTTACATTATTGGAGTTTTAGTAAGGATCCCTAATTTTTTTTTAAATATAATATAGCCTATGTTACTCGGGGATAATGTAGCTTTCCAAAGTTGAAAGAATTTTTGAAATCGGTCCAGTAGTTTCGGAGCCTATTCATTACAAACAAACAAACAAACAAATCTTTCCTCTTTATAATATTAGTATAGATGAATGGGCATAATTTGAGCAAATTATAAATATTGTCTTCATAAATTGATGTTTTGTGTCAGTATCTTTAATCTCTAAACGTTGCGTTCAAGCGACAGCAGCGGTGGACGATGGTAGCTATATTCGGGGGAAGGTGTGAGTGCGCCTTCTTTACGTAGGAACGCATTCTTAAGAAGAGCATAATAAAGCTGTTGAGTGGTATGGTATTCATACCTATCATTTGGATTCCTCACCGACATCAACTAGGTGTCACTCTGGGCCCCTGCGTCCTAGCATTAAAAGTAGGTACACTAACGCGTGGGCTCTCGCCTTGAGACCTCCAAAGCAAGGAAGCATACTCGCTGCTTCAAGAAATTGTGCTATATCCCCGTATCATCATCAGCTCCCTGCTTATTATGTCCCAGGATCTTAATTTATTTATTATTTCACATTCACACAATCCAATATGCCTACGGTATAATTAGAATTACACTTAGAAATGTGTAAAAAACGATTATTTGTTTTCATCAGGTCAATTAGGCGACAATTTCGCGCGCCTCTGGGAAGAGGAAACAGTTCGAGCACGTGGAAAACGTGATCCGAGCCTACTCAGAGTTATATTGAGAGCGTACGGTGGGCAGTGTGCGGTTTATGCAATAATATTGCTGGTTATGGAATGTTTTCTCAGGTAAGAGTAATAGTACCTAATCATTATATATGATCCTATAAGGGTTCCGTATTTTTGTTTTGAGTTTCAGAAACCTAAAAAAGAGTAAAAACTCCTTCAAACAAAAACAATGAAATTAATATGGGACCACCTTGGAGCTATTCTGAACCAACGCCAAAATAATTATTAAAATCGGTTCATAAACAAAAAAGTTATGCGTGAACAAAATATTTAAACACATGCCTCAATCGGCAGAACATAACTATTATTACTAATGTACCTGTATTCCTGCAAATAAATATATTTGATTTGATAAACATCTACTGAATTGAGAACCTCCTCGTTTTTTGAAGTCATAAAAGAAGTAGTCAAACAACTAAACTAAATATTATTTTTTATATCTTTACAACTGTTACCTACACGCTAAGTTAAAAAAACCATGCGGTTATATGGAAAAAACAATGGATTATACGAAGTGACCTTGAACGTAAGTATTCGGCTATATTATGAGCGATGAGAATAAATATAATACTTCTACGTGCTACTACATTGATTCAAGACTACTTTAGAGATCTTTGATGACCTCATTTATCGTAGGTATATTTACTCTGTAGTTATCAATTAGGTAGAGTAGGTCTGTGGTGAGTACATGTTAAAATAGTCTAAATAAATAGAATAATAATTTGAGTTAAATGATGTTATAACCTTCGATCAATCACCTGTTATAACAGAGAAGAACTGAAATGATTGTCGTGGGAATGGGAATACAAGTTTTTAGTGATGCTTTATTTACTATGCTATGACAATCTCCGACTATACAAGGCATTGCTTTAGGGAAATTTGGCTAAATGTGGACTAAACTATAGTTTTCTTATTTTCATACTTAGATTTTAAACAATCAAATCGGGACATCGAAATTGAAAATCTGTTATCAACCAACAACATTGCAACACCTGGAGCATCTCTCACGTGCTATATTTAGCAGCTGTATTTTTGAGCCTGTTACCTTCCCTTCTATAGAAGCTTTGAGTGCTTAGCACTTTCGGCCACACCATCACTTATTATGTTGAGATTGTGTTGTCAAACATAATCCTAAAATACGCAGTAAACTGTTTTGAGACTAATTGAGATGAGCAGTGAGTTACTGATTAGGTCAATTGCATTCGGTCGTCTAGTTTACACAGAATTTAAATAACATATTATGGGTAGCGCATACATACTTACATTGAGATTCAGAGGTTAGGATATAAGTAAAGATCTTGGACGATTTTGAAATCTTGATATCTCAACAACTTATATTTTTTTACCAATATTAGCTCAGAAAATATGATATGAATATCAAAGATGAATTGATTTAGTGTAAGTGATAGATAAGATACTTATCCTCTCAGTCTCGATAACAATCGCATTAAAAGAATTGAATCTCACGATATTTGTTGTTTAGAAGTTATTATTAACAAGTATCTTCTTTACTTTATGGTTCCTGGAGAACTTTATTTCGTGTTATTGGTGCACACGATTAGTAGGTATGCTTCGTGTGGACCAATATACTATTAACAATGGAATGTTTACTTGAATCATTGCGTATAGACCTGTGATATGGTCATTGTTTGTTACCATGATTATTACCAGTTCTCTTTTAGACTTTATGTTACCACTTTCTGCCACGCTATTACATTATATGGAGAGATTGTGTTCAAACACAAGCCTAATAATATACACAAGGAAATATGCTATTGTCTATATTTATTTTTTTGCTCCACAAAGTCAGTAAACATCGGTCTGCCTATAAATAGTGGTTACCGTGTTCAATAGAACATTGCAATACCTGGAGCATCTCTCACGTCATCAATATACATTCAAGTACATATACATACAAGCAAGTGATTATTCCGCTGTAGAAAGAAACATTTATTGCTAAAACGCTAGTGGCAATCGCCTATAAACATATCATTGTGTTGGTAGACACAATAGGAATAGGGTAGTTGACAGTGTCAAAAATAAATGCCCAAAAACTAACCAATGCATAAAACATCTAAAAACACGTGGAAACATCAAATATGTTGTACATTTAATGCATTTTATGATTTTTAATTACCAGTAGAACTACAAAGAGTATCATTTGATGCCGTGAAACTATGACGTCATAGTGTAATATTTCATACAAAATTCCATATAAACGATTGTTTTGACATTTATTAAAAAGTAGCCGATTTGATAAGTCAGTCAACTACCCTATTGTCCCGTTTAGTAATGATGAATTATCAGTAAACACAGTAGCCTTTATAAGAAAAATCTAATTTATATTGTCAAGACATCAGTATGTTTGTCTTGAAGATAATAAATAAACTTCGTTCTTAAAATGAACAATTAATTATTTTATCTACTCTCATATCGTAATGTTCTTATTATGAAATCAAAATCAGTACTTTAATGACCCACTTTAGGCACACCCGTGTATAATGATTCATTATAGTACAGTTGTGTTCCCAAGATAATGCTATAAAATAACTTTTTTTCTATTAAAGTACACTTTGGACCTATCAATAGTATAATCATTCAGTATCAATTCAATTTGACGATGACAATGTGACAAATTTTTGACTTGAACTTTAGAGGTAAGAATTTTTGGGAGTTGGCAACACGGATTTGATTAGGTATATGATTATTGTGTCTGTTTATTTTATTGTTTTTGCCTACATATATCATTTTGACCAAAAATGTCACAAAAATAGCATTTTTTTTTTTGAGAAGTTGGTAGAAAAATTCTATCGATTTTTAATTTTTTTTAACTTACATTATTTATATGAGTTTAGATAAAGTACTGTATGATACTGCACATAATTAGGTATTAAAAACTCGTGTGATACTATTAAGAACCTCGCCTACGGCTCGGTACTTAAACTCACACTCGTATTTAATAACCCCTATTATGCAACAGTATCATAAACTACTATTATCTACTCTCATATCGTAATGTTCTTATTATGAAATCAAAATCAGTACTTTAATGAGCCACTTTAGGCACACCCGTGTATAATGATTCATTATAGTACAGTTGTTGTTCCCAAGATAATGCTATAAAATAACTTTTTTTCTATTAAAGTACACTTTGGACCTATCAATAGTATAATCAATCAGTATCAATTCAATTTGACGATGACAATGTCACAAATTTTTTAACTTGAACCTTAGAGGTAAGAATTTTTGGGAGTTGGCAACACGGATTTGATTAAGTATATGATTATTGTCTGTATATTTTATTGTTTTTGCCTACACATATCATTTTGACCAAAAATGTCACAAAAATAGCAATTTTTTTTTTTTTTTTTTTTTTTTTTTTTTTTTTTTTTTTTTTTTTTTTTTTTTTTTTTTTTTTTTTTTTTTGCAAAGTTGGTAGAAATTCAATTTTTTTAAATGACATTATTTATATGAGTTTAGATAAAGTACTGTATGATACTGCACATAATTAGGTATTAAAAACTCGTGTGATACTATTAAGAACCTCGCCTACGGCTCGGTACTTAAACTCACACTCGTAGTTAATAACCCCTATTATGCAACAGTATCATAAACTACTATTATGTACTGTAGGTCTTATGCACTTCTGGAAGCATCCAATTTACATATTATTTGCACTTACCTACATAATTATGTTATGATATAGGTAACCAGTGTAAACGTCAAAATTCAACTCATGTAAAGCTTTTTAGGGTTCCGTACCCAAAGGGTGCCAAAGAAACCCTATTCCCTTCGATGTCCGTCCGTCATTCTGTCAGCGGGCTATATCTCATGAACCATAATAGGTAAACAGTAGAAATTCTCACAGAATGTGATATAATCCTATTATAATATTATAAATGCGAAAGTTTGTGAGTGTGTGTGTGTGTTTGTTATTTTTTATCCCTCGGGAATGCGGGTGAAACCACGGGGCGCAAAGCTAGTAACAAATAATGAAAATAAATTACTGAATTTACGATGGTACGGAAAACTTCGTGTGCGAGTCCGACTCGTGCTTGCCAGATTTTTTTATATATTATGCAATATAACATTGGAATGCTTATTATTAATTGATACATTTTGTTTTATTAGGGTAGCCCAGCCGATATTTCTGGGCAAATTAGTGGAGTACTACAGTGCCGGACATGGCTTGATGAACTCAAAGGATGCGTATTTCTACGCTTCTGCCATCGTGTTCTTTTCTGGCCTCACAGTGCTTGCGTTGCATCCCTACATGATGGCAATCATGCATATGGGAATGAAGTTTCGTGTTGCTTGTTGCTCGCTTATATATAGAAAGGTAAGTAACGAGTAGTCTTTAGTACGAGTAGGTAATTTTGATATCACATGATTGACAAATATAAAGTAGGCCTCAAACTCATGTCTGCTCCGTGATATATATATCTGATAAGATAACACCACAATTGAAATCTGTTAGATATTATGCTTTATCTACCTATTATTATTTTAGCCGTAACTTTGGGAAATTGTAGGTCTATACCTACCTACTTTAAAGTTTATGCGATACAGTTTAATTAAAATGCGTGGTTGGTTCCATTTACGACCGGGGTCGCTTGCTTGCTTGCTGCCAATTTAGCGCGTTTTTTTAAATCATAGTACCATAGCGAATAAATAAATAAATAGCGTAAAACTGAACGCATCTCCAACCCTCATAAACTAGCAACACTGAAAGGCTGATATGTATCTTCGTCCGACCGTTATTTTACTTTTCACGTTAGAATGTAGATGAAAAATTAACCTTATTTTATTTTATACCTATATATATTAAGGTATATTTAGTGAACCATATTTTTCCAGTAAGAAATTTAATTTTCTTTGGCAATCTTAAATTTCAAAAGTAAAATAAATGGATGGAGGAAGACAGTCTATGAGTTAGGTATTCCCTGATAAATATTTTGTCATTAGTGTCAGGTAACCTATGCTCTGTTAAATTTAGGATGATTTTATTTCAATACATATTTTGTCATAAATAATAATTGTACCAAAATATGATTAATATTTTTTATTAATATATTAATTTATCGTATGGAGTCGGCGTCATTGTAAACGTAACAAATACATTCGTTCTTCTTTAATTTGTGGCTCTTGTGGTTGTGGATGCTATTTACAGGGGAGCACTGTTGCATGCTTATTTTTACCGACTTCAAAAAAAGAAAGGTCATCAAATCGCCATGTTATAGTTGGAACTGCAATAAGTATATTCACATATGATAATCTATTAGGGCTTCCAAACAAATGTATAAAATTTTACAGGTGTCTTCATGTTTGTATGTATGTATTTTTATCCATGCATATCTCCGGAAATATTAGTCGAATTGTGACCATTCTTTTTTTATCGGCTTACATTTACTTCAACTTATGGAACAGTGAAAGTTTCATTAAAATCGGTTCAGTAGTTTAACTGTTCCACAGTCACTACGGCTATCGAAGACAGCGCTCGGAGAAACAACAGTGGGCCAAGTCGTGAATTTACTATCGAACGACGTGAATCGTCTCGACCTCGCTATCCAGTTCATCCACTACCTATGGGTCGGCCCACTTGCTACCTTCGTCATGACATTCTTGATGTGGCAGGAGATCGGCTGGGCCGCGGTCGTTGGTGTTGGGTTCATGCTTGCGTTTCTACCACTGCAAAGTAAGGATCTATCCCATAATAATTATATTGTACATACAATAGCTTTCAACAATCTTACGTCGTAGAATGCAACAAAATAATAATAACCATCGCACCTCTCGCCATCGGCGGGGAGTCCATCCTCACACACTAAATGGTCTCGCACTGTGCGGTTCCAAAAGAGATTCCTACCACTAACGCTCAAGTTGTGGAATGAGCTCCCCGTCGTGGTGTTCCCAAGAGACAACAGCATGGGGTTCTTCAAGAATCTCTTGTGTTGCAAGCGTCCATAGGCTAAGGTAACCACTTACCATCAGGTGGGCCGTATGCTTGTTTGCTGCCTTAGTGGTATAAAAAAAATACCAATAGAGGGTCGTATTTATGGTGGAGATTGTGGATCACCCATAAAAGTAGTTATGAATGTTTGTTATTACCAATTAATTATTGCTAACATAGGGTTTTTGTATAACAGCGTATCTGGGGAAACTTTCGTCTGTTCTGCGTCTAAAGACTGCGTTGAGGACGGACGAGCGCGTGCGGCTCATGAACGAGATCCTGGCCGGAATCCAGGTCATCAAGATGTACACCTGGGAGAAACCCTTCGCCGACCTTGTAGCTAAAGCCAGGAAGTAAGTTTTACAGACACACATTTTCCATCCCAAGTTCCAAAGTCTCAACATTCAGTATATAAGAAACTTGAAGAAAATCTTTAAGATAGATTGAAATTCTGTTATCATTCATCTAGGCAGGAAATAAAGCATATCCGTGCAACATCGTATATCCGCGGCGTGGTGATCTCGTTCATAATGTTCATGACGCGTGTGGCTCTATTCTGGTCGATTCTGGCGTACGTGCTGGTCAATGACACCATAACTGCTAAACAGGTATTCGTCGTCACCAGCTACTACAATATACTAAGGCATACTATGACGGTATCCTTTCCCCAGGGTGAGTGATTTTCATATATTATTCTTAGCGCTTTAAAGGTTGAGGTTGAGGTTTCTTCAACATACTTAACTACATGGAGCAGCTGAAGTGCCACTATCGATGCTTTTATTAAAAATGCATATTGCTTGCAAATTTGCTTTGGATATCTAAATATCTAGTCCCATTATAGATCTGAGTGCCTACTCTGAAAAACGATATGCGATAGTTCGATCATCGTTGTCAAATTATTAACCTAATTTAGAATTGCAGCAAACTGTCGAGACGTAAATCTTGTGCAATTCTATTGGTTAATACTTTGACAACGATGATCGAACTATCGCGTATTGTTTCTTGTGGTAGACCCTCTGTTTCCAATACAATACAAAAAATAACTAATTTACCTACCCTTTTGTAACATTTTTTGATTTAATGATTGTTTGTGTTGTTCCAGGTATCACCCAAGCGGCAGAAGCTGCTATTTCTATTGGTCGTCTTGAAAAATTCATGATGCTGGATGAGACGATCAATCCCGTGCCTGGCATAGCTGAGATACAAACAACCACTAAAAAAACCTACAAAGGGGAAAAAGATAGCGAATCTGTTCCGCTGACTAATGGAGCAGTCAAACTATGTAAATCTGAATTGAAACAGTGGAGTGTATCTACAGATTTCAAGGATCCAAAGCTGGGTGAAGTTATGGAAAATGCTAAGATAGGTGTGGTTAATGAACATGTATATTTTTATTAAGTTATCCAACAGCTACAACCACTAAAACTATACATGCATAAAATAGATATGAAAAAACTAAAAATCTAAAGCCATTAACTGGATACCACAACGTGATTAGGCATCAGAGGCTATCACCAACATTTAGTCCTTTAAAAAACAATGTGTACTAGTATTAGGGCGTGTTCAGACGACACGCTCCCGCTATGTGCATGCCACGCGCTTCAGCACCCGCCTCTAACTCGCTTTGAAATTTGTGGCATATAATTTGAGTCTTATGACAGGTCAATAAATCTCAGATTGCATTAATTGAAGTCCAACCACACACGCCTCGCACACGCTACGGTGTTGGCGGGAGGCGGGTGGCTTCTGGACACGCCCTTAAGGTTTGATTGTGTTAGTGAGAAGATGTTTTCTTATATGATGATACCTAGATGATGGGAAGTTGTGTGAAAGTTTGATCACGTGTTGCAGACGCGGACGGGGTAGCCCCCGGGTCGTCATCGAAGGGTGGGGCGGATGCGGAGGGCAAGGCGGAGGCGGAGGCGGAGGAGCTGGAGGCGCAGCAGCAGGCGGAGCTGGCGGCGCGCGTGGAGCAGGACGCGCGCGGAGTGCGCCTCAAGCACGCCACCGCCAAGTGGCATCACGACCACCCGGAGAACACCCTCACCGACCTCTCGCTCACCATCAAGCCGGGCAAGTGAGTACTATACATCACGCTACACTACACTAGTCACGCACGCACCGACCACCGTCACATGACACGTCTGTCTGACCGCGCAGGCTCATCGCGGTGATCGGGCCCGTGGGCGCCGGCAAGTCGTCGCTGCTGCACGTGCTGCTGCGCGAGCTGCCGCTCGTGTCGGGCTCGCTGCACGTCGGCGGCACCGTCTCCTACGCCAGTCAGGAGCCGTGGCTGTTTGCGGGTGCGTGTCGCTCTCCCTCCCCCGCTCCCGCTGCTTCCTCGCGCCCTCTCGCTCTCTGTCTCAAGGCGGCGTCCGTCTCCCTCCCGCAGGTAGCGTGCGCCAGAACATCCTGTTCGGGCAGGCGATGGACCGGCCGCGGTACAACGCGGTGGTGCGCCGCTGCGCGCTGGACCGCGACTTCTCGCTGTTCCCGCAGGGCGACAAGACCGTGGTGGGCGAGCGCGGAGTCAGCCTCAGCGGAGGTGGGTTGTGTTGTCTTGTATATGGGTATGCTGCGTGTGACGTCACGCCCCTTGTCACGTGTACGTGTACGTGTGTATGTGTGCAGGGCAGCGCGCGCGCATCTCGCTGGCTCGCTCGGTGTACAAGCGCGCCGACATCTACCTGCTGGACGACCCGCTGTCGGCGGTGGACGCGCACGTGGGCCGGCACCTGTTCGAGTCCTGCCTCGTCGGCTACCTGCGCGACTCCACCAGGATCCTCGTCACGCACCAGCTGCAGTTCCTCAGAGACGTCGATCAGGTTATACACACTGGCCTAATCTAGTCACACTAACTAACCTATATACTTAACTGATTCAATACCTACTCATATTATTACGATTACAGATAATCATACTGAAAAACGGCGCCATTGCTGCAGCAGGTGAATACGAAACATTAATAGCTTCTGGTCTTAACTTCGGGACGCTTTTAGCACGGGAGGAAGACGAAGAAGCGAAACCGACTGGCAATCTAATCACTTCGGAGACTGAAACATCTTCGCTACAGGGTGACTTCATTAAGCGTCAGATGAGCTTCCAATCGGTAAGATTTGTAATTGTGCTACTGAATAAATTTAATATCTAATTGGATTTCAACCTTGATTCTGGAAGAGTAAGTGAGTATGAGCTCATCCATACTTACTAAATAATAAGTTAAAAATAAAGTAGGTACCTAAAAGTAATGCATGTTTGTTTACTTTTTTTACTACACAAAATTTGCTGACTGAAGCTCTGAAAGATGATCATGATATTTAACAGAAGTTAGTCTTTTTTTTGCATTGAACTAAATAAAAAGTTCTATTAATATGGGACTCGGTGTAAAGGGAAGACTTCGAATCGTCACTCAGTAATGAGAGAGGCCGCCCGTCGTCGCTATCTCATAAGTAGGATTAAAGTACCTTTCTGTTATGAAAAGGGCAAAGAGTACTAAAATTACGTCTTAGATAAGATACAAATCCTCGAGTCTTGAAGAATATTTTATGAACTATCGAAAATGGATTAAATGTATTGACAGTTTACAATCTTGCGAGATGGATTGTAAACTAGCGGTGTTCGCAATCATACGGTGACATTATATTCTAAGTCCCGCTATTCCCAAGCGAGGGTATAACGTTGTTTCATTATCTGCCCGGTGACTCGAACGCTAAACATAGTGTTTGTATCGTTCGGCTGTCGCTGTACCTGACATATATTTATTTTCATCGGATTTTGTTGTAGATGAGTTCTGTGGACAACTTGACGGCGACGGCGCCGCCGGAGGGCGGGCGCGAGGAGGCGGAGATGCGGTCGGCGGGCGCGGTGTCGGGGCGCGTGTACGGCGCCTACCTGCGCGCCGCCGGACACCCGCTGCTCGTCACGCTCATGACGCTCGTCGCCGTGCTGGCGCAGCTGCTCGGCTCCGGCTCCGATTGGTGGATTAGCTACTGGTGAGTGCCGCCTAGTCCTCCCAGTCTAGCTTTATACTCATTGTAGCTTCCTCTGGTGGGCTAAAACGGCTACTCGAGCAATATTGCTATGCAATTCATATCTCGAATTTACAGCAGATTATGGTGTTATTTGTCTAAATTGTAAATTCATTGATTGAAATGATTTGCATTATCACCAAAAAATATTTAAAAAAGCATTTGGTTCTGCTGTAAATTCGAGATATGAATTGCATAGCAATATTGCTCGAGTAGCCGTTTTAGCCCCCCTATACACAGATACATTTTGTATTTTCATTATCGGATAGATGTTATCAATACGTGCAATCGACGTGTATTTGTAGACATACATTACAAGTGTAATCGTAAGAAGTTATGAGTCTTGGAATATTCCTTTTTTTTTCGTTAGCGAAATAAGGACGCAATCACTCTAATTTAGTGATACAGCGTTTATGAATTCTAGCGTTTCTTACTTCCCGCAGGGTTAATATTGAAGAGAGAAATAGGAGCCCCTATGAAGAAAAGCGTGCGATGAATGCGACGACTTCTGAACTACCTGCCAATACGACCGGCTTGTACATGTTCAGCAATGATACCTTCCCACTGACTGACGACTTTCCCAATAGATACGACTGCATATACATTTATTCAGGTGAGAAACTACAGTATATTCTTGTTTTTATAAAGTTTTCTTCATTGGTATATCTTTCTCATGTAATTTTCAACTGGATACATATGTATAGTAGTAAATCTGAAAGTCATAGCGATAAAATCTTTAGGAGTCACAGGTCTCTCTTAAGGGGGATCGGCTAAAAAGTCCGCGAAATTCAAATTTTATCAGTTTTTTTTTTCAAATTGCAGCTCAGTAATAGGTCATTTATTTGTCAAAATGTAATTCGCGACACTGAGATATATTTGTGAATCTTTCTATGTATTTATTTTACATTCAAAATATTATACTAACTGTACATTGGTTCCTGCGCGTTATTCATCGAAAAGGAACCAATGTATGGATTTAAATAGTTTAAAAAGCATAATGTATACATACAGTAATCAATTGGCATATTAATGAGGCGCAAATCACATTTTGACAAATATACAACCTATTACTGAGCTGAAATTTGAAAAAAACCTAATAGAAATGAATTTCGCGGGCTTCTCGGCCGATTCACCTTAAGAACTAAAACTGTATACTGTTGATTTTAATAATGTCAATTTATGACGTATGACTGTTTATGACTGCGTTGCAGTCACGTTCCGATTTTTTGAGCATGCACAATTTTTAATGAGACGTTCCAGTATTGTCTATAGAGTAATAACTATTTGATGTTTAACTTTATTTTAACCGATGACAAAAAATCTACTAATTGTCGTAATGTTATGGTGAGAAACCATGACAAAAGTTTCTAGATTTATTTGCTGATACTAATTGGGCAGCGAAGCAACCCCTATTTAGATGCTGATTCTGTAATCTTAAAATAATTTAAATCACATTGCATCTTTTTTTCTCACAAATTTAAAATCGCAGTAAGTTAAAAAATGTTAATGTTGATGTTTTGGGGTACGTAAATGCAAAAATAATAATAAACGTACCGACAATTTTGGTGACTTTTTTATCTTTCCATACTTTTCGTCGTTCTTGTTTGTATCGAGAGCTCTAAGGCAATAACAGAGTCTTATTATGAAATCACTTTGGTTAGGCTGTCCTTTATTCTTTACATTTTTGTGATATTCTCTAACATTGACGTATATAACTACATTTCAATTGTTGATTATTGATATTGCAGGCATGATGATCGGTTTAGTGGCTGTCACTATTCTCCGTACGGTCATGTTTTTCTCAATGGCGATGCGTGCGTCGACGCGGCTACATAACAACATGTTCGCGGCCATCACGCGCGCGCCCATGCGCTTCTTCCACCTCAACCCCTCCGGCAGGATCCTCAACCGCTTCTCCAAAGACATGGGCGCCGTGGACGAGGTGCTGCCCTCGGCGCTACTCGACGTGCTACAGGTACTCACCCGTCTCACTCACTCCCCCGCGATCCCTCTCACTCGTACACTCACACGGCTCGCTCGGCTCGCAGATCGGGCTATCGCTGATCGGTATCGTGGTGGTGGTGGCGGTGGTCAACTACTGGCTGCTGGTGCCGACGGTCGCCATCGGATTTGTCTTCTACGGAGTGCGCATCCTCTACCTGTCATCTTCTAGGAGCATCAAGCGCCTCGAGGGTGTGAGTAAGTCAACAATTTATACAGTGTCGGCTTATAGCACTATGAGCTTGAAAACATTATAATAACACATTTATAATTTATTTATATTCTATTAAAATATTACGTCATTTATCAAGCGGTTGATTATGTATATGGCTTCCTTGTTTGTGCTTCTTGAGTAGATGTTAAAATTGAAACACTCGTGTTGTAATAACCCCTATCATGGAACAGTTTAAAACTGCTATTTAATTACCAGTTGAACCACTAAGGTCCGGTTGCATCGAATCATTTGTAATAGTAAAACCATTCGTTTAACTTTGACGTTCATTATTCAAAAATTTCCAAAGCAACCTGACACCAAACTGACCCGCCTGACAAAAAACTGTTAGTAGATTTTTTTCAGAAAGAGACCCGTCGTGGAAATGGAGGGTGCCGGTGTGGCACTTCCTGGCAGGGCCACCATCACGGATCTGAATTCCAAGTCTGTCGCTATTTTGTCCTATTTTGTCCTCTGGTTCAAAAGTTATACACATTTGTTTTTTGTATGGAGTTGTCCAAAAGCTATGTAGCTTTTTCTATACAAAAGTTAGACTAGTTAAACATTTTTCTATTATTTCATTGAAAAAGCAAGTTTTAATGATTTAATGATCTATAAATATGGAAACAAGAAATAATCATACACTACATTCGTGTTTTTCTGTATTATATCTCTCGATTGGAATTATGTAAAAAGCCTTATAAATATTCACGTTCACTCCTAGACTATTCGATACTCAGGTGTACAATTCCGTAAAAAAGTGTATCAGCGAATCATTTTTATTTGGGAAGAATAATAAAACTCGCAAATTCGATCGTTGTAAACAAGATATATTTCTTTAATAATCTCTAATCTCTATCTCTCTCTCTAATTCAGAATTTTAAACTTTCAAATCAGTCTTATTTTTGTAGATATTAAAAATCGATTTGTACCAGGCTATTTGTAGGGTAAAACAACTTAAACAATAAAAAAATCATCTAGACATACATTTGTCTGTGAATTTTATTACATAAAAGGTAATTCTTTTTATTTACTTTTCTAGGAACCTGTTTTTTATCCTTTGTACTCATTGTACTAAAATACATATGTTTTCCAACTACGAATACATTATTTTATTAGACAGTTCAAAGTTTTAAAACAATTTAATAAAGATATCAAAAATATTTTCTACTCACCTGTACAACAGTATAGAGAAATTTAGATTCATCAATAACTTTTGAACCAGGGCGCGACAAAATCTGGGATTTTGGGGACAAAATTTGACAAATTAGAGACAAATTCTGGAAGCAAACAGATCTTCGCTAGGTGCTCTAGTTCTTGAGATATGAACCCTTATAACTTTTGAACCAGGACGCGACAAAATCTGATATTCGAGGACAAAATAGGACAAATTAGGGACAAAATAGCGACAGACTTGGAATTCAGATCCGTAATGGTGGCTCGGCCAGGGCGCCGCTGTACTTATTTAGATTTTTTGTTTAGCGGGTAATACAATAACGCGTCTGTTCCATTTTGATCGTATTGCAACTGTAACTATTTCATTACTTTATTATTTAAAATGCCGACAGAACTAAATCAGCTCCTAATTATGGTTGTAATATAAAATTGGTACGACAGTTCACTATTTGGTCACGACGGCTTTCTTTCTGAACAGACTATAAAAAGTTATATCATTTTTAACTATTACACGTAAGTTAATGTCAGTCGATACAACTGGACCTAAAAGTAGCTCAATTGACAATTGCTGTAAATAATGAAGTCACACGCAAGTATTTCATACAAAACTCCATAGTAACTATTATTTTGAGGTTTCATAAATAATTGCTGATTTGATATAAATACCTTAAATTTAGAATGAGAAATGATAAAAAAAACGATCCAGATTTTTCAACTTCACGTAGGTACAGTATAACACAACTGAGATGTCGCATCGGCAAAACTCGTATTTCCGATCACTTCCGATTTGCTCAGCTAATAAAAATCATTCATTACCGCGCCATTCAACGCTATTGGCACAATATATTCCTGCGTTAGTTCGACTCAAGTCAGCGTTGGAAATGCCTGTGAGTTATTTATTCCCTACACTTCAGGACAATTTAATGGTACAGCTATTTATTTTATTTTCACTATGACTTCGTTAAAACGTGGTAAGCCGTATAATAGTCAAGTAAGTAAGTGAAATTATTTTTAATGTTTATCAATTTATGAGTCAAGAGGCCACGGAGTGTAAAAATATAGTTTTTGGGAAAGATCACTTTCAAAACCTTCAAGAGCGAACTGCGAAAGCAACTTCTTTACTGTCCTAAATTTAAATGACTCATCATCATCAGACAGCGACGAATCGTTTGACGACAAGAGGCGCTGTTGAGACTGGGGATATAAGTATGGATGTCAAAGGCGTTAATTTTGATTTGTAACATTCATTGTTCTAGCCGTGTACCCTCCATATCAAATGTATCAAAACAAATATAAACAATACATACTTTATAAACGTGATCACTTATTTCGCAAATAAGTGTATAAAAATCTACGCATCAATTTTACGAATGTATTTGATTATTTAAATTTACAAGTTATTGCGTTGGCAGAAAGATAATTTTCGCCTAAAGTACTAATAAACATGGGTAATTTTGTAGGCGCACTCGTTTCGGGAATGATCGATTTTACGAATTTTGCCGATGCTTCTATGTTGTGTAATACTGTACCACAGTCGGGTTTTTAGTTTTTTTAATATGTAACTGCCTTGTTGTAAATGCACAAACACTTCTATAACTATAAAATATACAGACTGATTTTGGGAGGTGTATACATGATATACTAGCCTGTATTCTACGGATAAGTACATCCAAAATGTGCTACCATTATGAAGTTATGACAGTTTGAAGTTTAGCATAGATAAACACTCAGGAACATACTGATGGGGGGAGATAGCTATTTTAGTATCTTGAGTAATCTAATAGGTAGGTACTTAGACTTACGTTGAAGCGTATTTGAAAGCTAAACTAATTTGTTATTTAAAAAAAAATGGAACTATTTTAGTGTTGTTTTCCACACTCAAATATTTTTTCATGACCTGTACAAGGTATACGTCAATGCCCTTTTGGCTCACTATACCCCAAAATTACTCTGTATATAGTACGTAATCTGTCAGATCGTTTTCCACGTAAATATTCAAGTAAGTACAAATTACGCTTGCCATCCACAGCTCGTAGTCCTGTGTTTTCACACCTAAGCGCTTCATTGCAAGGCATCACTACTATACGCGCTTTTGGGGGTCAGGAGGCCCTCATAAGAGAGTTCGACAACCACCAAGATCTTCATAGCTCCGCTTGGTGAGTATCGTGAAGCGAATGAGCAGGATTATTCATTTATTTATATACTTCAACGGTAGGATAACAATTACAACAATTAAAGACTGGATATAAAGGAAATTGAATGGAAATAAAAAACCGGACAAGTGCGAGTCTGACTCGTGCACCGAAGGTTCCGTAATTCCTATGTTACTCTAAATAACATAGTTTTCTTATAGGACTTCCTGTAATCTATATATGAAGAACTATTTTCTGTATTTTTTTGCAGGTATTTGTTCATCGCATGCTCACGTGCTTTTGGGTTCTGCCTTGACCTCGTCTGTGTGATATACATCGCGATTGTTACACTCAGCTTTCTGGTCTTTGACCAAGGTCAGTTTAATAACAAAAAAAATATCTAATTGTCGTCTAAAATTGATTTAATTAATTGTTTTTTTTTAATATTCCAGATGAAAATGGTGGTAATGTCGGTCTAGCTATAACCCAAGCGATTGGTTTGACCGGTATGTTTCAATGGGGCATGAGACAGTCCGCAGAACTTGAAAATCAAATGACAGGTGTTGAAAGGTATGAGTTACATAATACAACATATTCTGCTGAACATTGTGAATATTTTTTCTTGCGATTTAAAATCCGTCTATAAACGAGATCTGTCACGTGTCCATATCAAAGTACATAATATGTATATGTGTGTGCAGGATCGAGGAGTACTCTCACATAGAGTCGGAGCCGCCGCTGTCATCGTCGAGCGACAAGAAGCCGCCGCCGTCGTGGCCGGAGGCCGGGCGGGTGCAGTTCCGCCACGTGTTTCTGTACTACGCGCCCGGCGAGCCGCCAGTGCTCAAGGACCTCACGCTCGAAATCGCGCCCCGAGAGAAGGTCGGCATCGTGGGCCGCACCGGCGCCGGCAAGTCCTCGCTCATCAACGCGCTCTTCCGGTAAACAACCATACGATACAAACATATACTCGCACCCGCACCACTGCAGCAGTGCACCGCGCTAACGCCGTCCCTTCCCCTCCCCAGACTCGCCACCATCGAGGGCGAGATCATCATCGACGGCCGCGAAACCTCCACACTGGGCCTGCACGAGCTGCGCAGCCAGGTGTCTATCATCCCGCAGGAGCCGGTGCTGTTCTCGGGCACCATGCGCCACAATTTAGACCCCTTCGATGAGTATCCCGACCAGGTCCTGTGGCGGGCGCTCGAGGAGGTGAGTCTTGATTCGTGATAAATGGTGACAGACGTCAAGGCGACTCTCCCGACTGACGACTTCGTCACGCAGGTGGAGCTGAAGGAGGCCATGATGGAGCTGCCGGCGGGTCTAAGCTCGCGCATGTCGGAGGGCGGCAGTAACTTCTCGGTGGGACAGCGGCAACTGGTGTGCTTGGCGCGCGCCATCGTGCGACGCAACCGCTTGCTCGTGCTCGACGAAGCCACCGCCAACGTGGACCCACAGTGAGCTACCTACTATAACAATAACACTGTCCCGTCACACACACACTCGCACACATACTCACACGCGCGTCACGTTACAGGACCGACGCCCTCATACAGACCACCATCCGTAGCAAGTTCGCCGACTGCACTGTGCTCACCATCGCGCACCGGCTGCACACAGTCATGGACTCGGACAAGGTGTGGCTCGTGTTGGCTGACGATTACTGTGCAAATACCTACTCAGTTAACCACTACTAAGTACTCCACTACTGCGTGCAGGTGCTCGTGATGGATGCGGGACAGATGGTGGAGTTCGATCACCCGCACGTGCTGCTGCAGAAGCCGGACGGAGTGCTGCGCGGTATGGTCGACCAGACCGGCCGCAACATGGCAGAGACGCTCACCAGGGTTGCGCAACAGGTATTATTGAAATAAAAAATAATAAGCTATGAGATTATAAAAAATAAAAAGTAAGTTCAAAAACTTAAACCCGACTACTGGAAAAATCAGGCTCTAAAAATTATGAAACAAGAAAATATTCTCATTCCATACATTCTCATACGTCCCAGAAATTGATATGCGACACTATGAGGAGGAGCAATAATTCACTCAACAAATCAACTCATTGATTTTTTAAGCCTAATACAGGCTCAAATCCCGGCAAGGCAAAATTAATATTTGAAATCCAAGTATACAGTTTGTTTTTATCAAAATCGGCGTTTAACGCTATTCCCTATATCTTTGGCATACCAGACACACTTGAAAAATTCACCGTAGTAGTGTAGTAAATTCAAGTAGCGGTCAAAGTCATGACCCTTCTTTTTGCTTTGCCAAAGTCGGTTAATTATTGCAAGATTTGAAATCTTTCTTACAGGGATACGAGAAAAAGCAACAAGGGGCTACAAGTAATTGAAGTTGAGATTTTAGAGGCTAATTTAGTTCAATATGTAATTGGGTTCTACATGCAGTCCGCTGAATCATTTAAATCTATTATTTTAAATTATTGTGACTTAAATAATTATAGGAATGTAAAGAAAATCTGTCAAGTTGAAAATCTGTCGCCAAGCACCTTTCGGTGTGTTCCGACAGCTGCACTTGAGAGCCAGTTCCTTTCTAGGCTTTGTGTGCTTACCATCATCGGCCACATCATCACTGACCACGGTGAGATTGTGGTCAAACACAGGCCTATACATAGAAAAAAAATTAAAAAAACCGAACTATGTAATATTTTTTTATATATAAATAAATATGTACCTATTTATTTGAACTCCCATACTGAATATTTCGATAATTAAAAACTATTTCTTTTTAACTAGTTCACAATATTATAAAATCATTCAAGCATTTACAAGTACCTATTTTAATATGTTTATATTTAAGAATTACTTGTTAATTTTAACAATTGATAAAAAAGGTTAAGAGCGAGTCAGACTCGCGCGTTAAGGGTTCTATACCACCACACAATTTCGTTTTTATCTAGTAGATAATATTTGTTTATAAAACAATTGATTTTATGTTGTTATTTTATCCACTTGAATCAGACCAAGTTTCACATTTTGTGTATGAACATTTTTAAAAGTCTCCCATATTACAACCATAGACACTACTAGCTTTCCTCCTGTGATCCCTTATTTAGACCCTGTCCAGAAGGGGTGCTTCGCTTGCTTTGTTTCGCCGTGCAAGTGATCAAATTGTTAAAGATTAAGGAAAGTACCACATAACGCGGCAAACTCGTGCGTACCGAACCCTAAAAATGCGAATATTCTTAATTATAGGCTATGATTTAAAGCGGCAGTTATATCATGTGGTTTTGGTAAGTTAAAAATTACAAAGTACATATTTATTAACAAGTTCAGCAGTTAAAACTTAGCAGTAAAGTAAACAAAAATGAGTCATAAAAACAATGAACTGGGTAATTATATAAATATTGAGCAGTAAAATAATTAAATGGGAATAATTAAATTTACCTGTTTTTTCCTGTAAATTTAAGTTGAAATAACTTAGAATTATTTAACGTACATACCTACCCTAGGTGAATCAAGGGCCACCCCATTCGCACCTTAACCTACTGTCACGGTATAGTTTCTAGCTAGTTTATAATAAACTAGCCTATTGTGTTGTGTGTACTTAGAATAAATGTTTTTTTTCTTTCTTTTACTATACACTTGTATTGATCTTTTTTGGACAAAATACTACCGATAATATTCAATAAAACTCAAAATACACAATTTTATGAAAATAAAATAAAAACGCAACGTCACTTCGCAAGTTCCCACCAAAAAGTCCAAAATGTACATTAAAATTTTATTACGAAAATAACTTCAAAATGTCATCCGGTGTCAGTGACGTTTCTCTAGAATGGTCAATATGGAGACTGTAATTTGTCTGTCAGCAGTCAGCACCATTAGAATTTAACAAAATACTCGACAATCCGAATTTTGCGGATATATGTTGTCGACTCGAAATCTTTATTTTTTTAAGTTTTATTATTCAGGTAAGGTTTCGATCGAGTCTACCGTACCCCTTGACGAAATTATTAATATGGAATATAGATAACATCCCTTAAAGTGATAACTTTTCCCCGCCCTCTCTGACGAATGTTTACCTTTCTTTTCAATCAAAGTAACCATCGGATGTCACCGCGCTTGTGAACTGCCGAACTATTTATCGAACCTTCCATTTCATCATTTTTACTGTCCATTTATTTATTAGTCTGCTTACGTATTTTTGTACTTATATTTTAGGATGAAATAACCGGCCAATTTATCTTTTTATTGCTGTTCATGTTTTACTGTCACCCTAATTTACCAATCGCCGAAAATTTAAATAACTGGCCCATTATTTTTTCAAGTGATCATATTAACCTCCCGAATGTTTAAATAAGTAACAGTTATAAAAATTATTTCCCTTATACCGGGTATAAGGGGCAGCCGACCGAAAACTCTGGGAAAAAATTACACTAAATGCATATAACACTATAGAAATCAATCATGTCAGAAGTCATCGGTTACAGATATCGTAATTTTTGAGCGCGCAATATATGACAACGCTCCCCGCTATACCTATCCCTGCGAGAAATGACCTCACTCATGAATGTATTGATTTGAATTTTGATTTACACTGCAGTTTTCTGTCTAAATGAGTAATTACTGTTTATTTATTTTTAAATCAGGTTTAGTTAGACTTGTATAATGATTTTATAGTATAATCAAACGAAAAATTGTGAAAAAAAATCGTATAATTCATGAAAAGATCGACGAAAAATTCAAAGTCTAGAATTATGAATTGAATCCATGGTATCAGTTTTCGGAAGGCTGCCCTTACACCCGGTATAGGTACTTCATATACAGTAAGTAGAGTTTAAATCGAGAATACACTATGTTAGCGAACAAAATATGTAATTCTGTAATTTCTGTTGTGAATGCTAGTAAATGCAAAGAAATAGGTAGGTACAATGTGATAATACTTTAATACTACTTAAAAGTTTATAGTGCCTTATTTTCGTATCAATTTTATTATGGATAAATATTTTGTACATTATTGTTAAATGAAAATAGGTACTAATGTTTAAGATGGTAATTTGTACGAAAGTATGAATAAAAATAATATGAATACATTATTGTTGTTTTTTTTTTTCAACTAAAATAAACAGTGGCAAATAAAAAGTGGCATATGTGTTTATCTTTCTTATTTATTCCGTCAGCGATCTCATAAAGCTGCAGAGGTAAAAAAAATTTGTACCACACAACTGTTATATTTACCTAGTTCTCGTTTTTTTCGATTACGATATTATTTCGTAGGGACAGCGATGTATTAAAAAAAATATACACTTAAAAACTGTTTTATTTTTGTTGCAATAATCAACAAATAACAGGATCTTAGTGCTATATCACAATAACCTCTACTATATATAATAGCAGCAAACACTGCGTTCATCAAACAATCAATTATCACATTGAATAAAAAAAAATACAAAATCAAACAAAATATCGAAAAACATTCTATCAAAATTAATCATGCACGTTCAGTACATAGCAGTAGTGCTTTTGAAAAATACTTATTTTAAGTTACGTAGTTAACGTTAAGGCCATGTAATTGTTTAGTTTATTAGTTAGGTTAATACAAATAAACTAGTAGCACCCCAAAACTAATAGTTTAAAGCTCCTTAACGTTCTTGGACCATAGATTGATTCAGTAAAACTACTATATAAATTATATATAATAAATTACTAAATCCTAGGAAATTAGATATTCGAGAAATATTTGGCGTTGTTTTCGAATGTGTAATAATATTGAAACATTTTACTATACAATTTATACCTAAGGACTGTCAATTTGCTATAATCAACATAAATAAATTTCACTTTCTGATTTATAGAAATGGACTCAATTATAGTGTTTCAATGGACTATTCATAAAAAGAATTCAATTATATAAAAGTAAGCTGGATTGTGACAAGTTAATGATTGTAAACATTTGATATTTATAAAATTAATTAAGTATTCATAAATTGTTTTACTTATAGAACAATAATTATTGTGATGTTCATAATTCTACACAAATCATGCAAAAAAATTAAAATACCAGATCCTTTGTACATATTTCAACTATAGGAACAACAATAGGTACTAAATTCATATATAACATTATTTTAATTAACACCATCGGACTTATCTTTCATTGATTGCTGCTTCTTTTCATATGCCTGAAACAATAAAGGCATTTACACAAGAAATAATAGACTTTCAACAAAAAGAGTAAAACCTCCGTCAAAAACAATAAAATTTAAATGAGACCTTGGACCCGACGCAAAAAGAATGAATAAATCGGTTCATAAACAAAAAAGTGATGCGTGAACAAACATAAAAAAAAATACAACCGGTAATTTTTTGAATTCTGTTAAAAATCAGGCTGATACGGCTGATTTATTTGTATGTAAATAGTAATAACAAAGTCACTGTCTGCCTCTGTTTCTCCACTTACTTCGAAACCACAGAATGGATTATAATACAGTTTTTACTAATAATAACTGAAATTAAAAAAAATTAAGAAACCCCTGAAACTCACTACAAAATTGATCATAATTTTCAAACGTCTGAGCGGAATTTCTTGAAACATAGCTAAGAACACTCTTGATTATGACACCTTAAAAAAACCAGACAAGTGAGAGTCCGAAAAAAAAATGTTGCGATCCTCACAAGCCCTTTCATTTAATATGTAGTAACACAATATAGATTGCAAAACTTTTTAATTTACTCTCCAAAAGTGCCCCCCTTGTTTTAAATTGTTTTAATTACATTACATGCCCGTGTTTGGGTCACCGACTTACGTATGTGTACCAAATTTCAACTCAATCCAGTCCAGTATTTTAGGACAGACAGACGGCCACACGACAAACCTATAAGGGTTCCTTTTTTTTCTTTAGCGTTCCGGAACCCTAAAAAACTAAATCATAATAGGTCGTTCAGGAGCTATGAGGCCACAGACAGACACAGATACACACTACAAACTTTATAACATCCCTCTTTTTTCGTCGGGGCTTAAAAAGTGTGATAAACGAGTAAGTTTTGTGTATATAAATTGCACCCGTGCGAAGCCGGGGCGGGTCGCTAGTCATAGACAATAATTGAATCGAAGTTGTTTTAAGTTATATGTTACCTGTTGCGCAACCCTGGTGAGCGTTTCTGCCATGTTGCGGCCGGTCTGGTCGACCATACCGCGCAGCACTCCGTCCGGCTTCTGCAGCAGCACGTGCGGGTGATCGAACTCCACCATCTGTCCCGCATCCATCACGAGCACCTGCACGCAGTAGTGGAGTACTTAGTAGTGGTTAACTGAGTAGGTATTTGCACAGTAATCGTCAGCCAACACGAGCCACACCTTGTCCGAGTCCATGACTGTGTGCAGCCGGTGCGCGATGGTGAGCACAGTGCAGTCGGCGAACTTGCTACGGATGGTGGTCTGTATGAGGGCGTCGGTCCTGTAACGTGACGCGCGTGTGAGTATGTGTGCGAGTGTGTGTGTGACGGGACAGTGTTATTGTTATAGTAGGTAGCTCACTGTGGGTCCACGTTGGCGGTGGCTTCGTCGAGCACGAGCAAGCGGTTGCGTCGCACGATGGCGCGCGCCAAGCACACCAGTTGCCGCTGTCCCACCGAGAAGTTACTGCCGCCCTCCGACATGCGCGAGCTTAGACCCGCCGGCAGCTCCATCATGGCCTCCTTCAGCTCCACCTGCGTGACGAAGTCGTCAGTCGGGAGAGTCGCCTTGACGTCTGTCACCATTTATCACGAATCAAGACTCACCTCCTCGAGCGCCCGCCACAGGACCTGGTCGGGATACTCATCGAAGGGGTCTAAATTGTGGCGCATGGTGCCCGAGAACAGCACCGGCTCCTGCGGGATGATAGACACCTGGCTGCGCAGCTCGTGCAGGCCCAGTGTGGAGGTTTCGCGGCCGTCGATGATGATCTCGCCCTCGATGGTGGCGAGTCTGGGGAGGGGAAGGGACGGCGTTAGCGCGGTGCACTGCTGCAGTGGTGCGGGTGCGAGTATATGTTTGTATCGTATGGTTGTTTACCGGAAGAGCGCGTTGATGAGCGAGGACTTGCCGGCGCCGGTGCGGCCCACGATGCCGACCTTCTCTCGGGGCGCGATTTCGAGCGTGAGGTCCTTGAGCACTGGCGGCTCGCCGGGCGCGTAGTACAGAAACACGTGGCGGAACTGCACCCGCCCGGCCTCCGGCCACGACGGCGGCGGCTTCTTGTCGCTCGACGATGACAGCGGCGGCTCCGACTCTATGTGAGAGTACTCCTCGATCCTGCACACACATATACATATTATGTACTTTGATATGGACACGTGACAGATCTCGTTTATAGACGGATTTTAAAAGTAGACTAGACGTATGCTGCCTGTTAGTCGCAATCAAAAGGTAACTAATACAACAGTGCTGTGCGAGTGCGAATTGTTTATTGCAGATCGGCACAAAGTAGAAAGTTGCATATCTTTTTATGCACAAAAATTATAATTGGGAAACTCATACAGATAGCTCACCTCTCAACACTGGTCATTTGATTTTCTAGTTCGGTTGACTGCCGCATACCCCACTGGAACATGCCGGTTAAGCCCATCGCTTGCGTTATAGCTAACCCTACGTTTCCTCCATATTCACCTGTAATTTATAAAAGGGTAACAAATAATAGTTCAAGTACATTATGAGTATTGATTCTTAATATAGTTATGATATTAAAATTAGACTTACTTTGCCCAAAGACAAGGAAACTCATTGTGACGACTGCGATGTAAACCACACACACAAGGTCCAGCCAGAATCCGAACGCGCGCGAGCTCGCGATGAACATATACCTGGAAAAAAAATTCGATAAAGCTTTGTGTCACATCAATATTACGAAGAATCCAGCTATATCTTCATGCTTACTCACCAAGCGGAGCTGTGCAGATCCTGATGGTTATCAAACTCCCTTATGAGAGCTTCTTGTGCTCCGAAAGCGCGTATAGTGGTGATGCCTTGCAATGTAGCATTGAGATGCGAGAATACTGGACTACGAGCTATGGATGGAAAGAATACACTTAATTCGAGGATCATGATGCAGATGCGCATATGTCAATTATTATAAAATTCACGTTGTACAGAATCGTCAAACTTGCAAAGGTAGTAGTAGCACCAGTTTGGATCCACAGAAAGGTGGTGTTCAACACAGGTTGGTGCAACCTTATAAAACATGTTTTTTAAGCCTAGCCTTTAACTCTCAAAATGGGATTGGCGTATTTTGTGGTGTGTTTTGTAACAAATAAGAACAAAGAAATTCAGTTTTATAACTTCAAATTTAGCATCTGAAAAATTCATATCATGTTTATTCCAACGTAGTTCTTCAACAAAATCTTTATTGATCATAACTATTTCCCCGTTAAATGACTATGCCATAGATTAATTGATAGTTTTATCTTTTGTAAGACATGCGACTAATTAGCTAGCGGTACTACGTCCGTAGAGTATTAAGATAGAACAGACGTAAGTACCGCAAGGATTTTTAAGGACAATTTTTGTTTTTGGTATAATACTTATTTATGACCTACCCTGAATGGTAAATTTGTTGTCTAATATAGTTTTATTTCTGCTGAACAAATTAAAATACACAACTTTTTAAAATGAGAATTTAGGTTTTTGTTAATTAGTCAGATAGTAACTTTTGTATACATATTATCCTATTGTTGACTTACTCACACCCTCGAGGCGCTTGATGCTCCTGGAAGATGACAGGTAGAAGATACGTAGCCCGTAGAAGACAAATCCGATGGCGACCGTCGGCACCAGCAGCCAGTAGTTGACCACCGCCACCACCACCACGATACCGATCAGCGACAGCCCGATCTGCGAGCCGAGCGAGCCGTGTGAGTGTACGAGTGAGAGGGATCGCGGGGGAGTGAGTGAGACGGGTGAGTACCTGTAGCACGTCGAGTAGCGCCGAGGGCAGCACCTCGTCCACGGCGCCCATGTCTTTGGAGAAGCGGTTGAGGATCCTGCCGGAGGGGTTGAGGTGGAAGAAGCGCATGGGCGCGCGCGTGATGGCCGCGAACATGTTGTTATGAAGCCGCGTCGACGCACGCATCGCCATTGAGAAGAACATGAACGAACGGAGAAGTGAAACTACTACTAAAGCTATCACCATACCTGTAATAACGGTTTGACATAAGTTAACTAAATTTCACGCAGTATTTTATGTTTGAACAGAGCAGATTTTGCAAAGTCATTAAATGATCTTTTTTATTATGTCCGAAGGTTGACAAGCAGGCTGGCGGTTCACCTGATGTTAAGTGGTTATCATCGCCTATCGCGATTTGCAATACCAGCGAGGTATTAGAGATCTTTGCATTATCTAAATATATAAATGGTCTATCAACGCACAGCTCAAACCACTGGATGGCTCAGGCTGAATTTTGAAATTTCAACCCCTAAGGTTAAAACAGGAGGTCGCGGGTGAAACCGCGGGGCGGAAAGCTAGTTGTTAATATGATCGAGACAGAGTCATGTAGCACTAACCGGTGTAAATATAAATACAGTAGTATCTGTTGAGCGGCCCGTCGAATTGCACGTTGTCGACGTATGCTTCGTCGGTGGCGGAGAGGGCGCCAGTTTTGTTGTTGCCGTCCAATGTGCGAACTATTGCTGACGGATGGCTCTCTTCCATGTTCACCCTAATCAAGGTACAACAATTAGTCGCATACATAGATCTCATCACAAGCCAGTTGGTTAAGACGCCACCTGTAGCGCCAGTGGTCGTGGGTTTGATTCCCATCCAGGACAAACATTTGTGTGCATGAACATGTCTGTTTGTCCTGAGTCTGGTTGTAATTATCTATATAAGTATGTATTTACAAAAAAAAAGTAGTATATCAGTTATCTGGTTTCCATAGTACAAGCTCTGCTTAGTTTGGGATCAGTTAACCATGTGTAAAGAATGTTCCAGGATATTTATTTTTATTATTTATTTATTTATCATATGAAGTCATTTTCCTGTTTCTTGAAATGTATGTCGTTACCGTTTTGTATCAATGAAAGACGAATTCATTGTTTTTTTTAACACTTTATTATAAATTACATCTATAACATTATAATAAAAAATCGGTTTTATTTAATTTGATTTTATCATCTCTAGAAACTTCAAATTTCAAATCTCATTCATAGAGGTGAAAAATTGTGTTTCACACGAGATCAATTTCTTTTATAACTCGTACGTTTAAATCACTCGCTGTGCTCTGTAGTCTATATTAGAATCACTCGCTACGCTCGTGAATCAATTCAAAATTTAGCACTCGTAGCGTAAAATAACATTGCTCACTTGTTGAACAAATAACAATAGGCTAGTTGACAGTGGCAAAAATAAATTACCAAACACTAACCAATGCATAAAACATCTAAAAACATGTGGAAACATCAAATATGTTAGATCATTTGATGCTGTGAAACTATGATGTCATAGTGTAGTATTTCATACAAAATTCCATATAAAAGTAGCTGATTTGATAAGTCAGGAAACTACCCTATTGTTTATTTGAATGCGTACCAGTAGCTGGTCCACCAATCGGAGCCGGAGCCGAGCAGCTGCGCCAGCACGGCGACGAGCGTCATGAGCGTGACGAGCAGCGGGTGTCCGGCGGCGCGCAGGTAGGCGCCGTACACGCGCCCCGACACCGCGCCCGCCGACCGCATCTCCGCCTCCTCGCGCCCGCCCTCCGGCGGCGCCGTCGCCGTCAAGTTGTCCACAGAACTTACCTGGTGGAAGTCATACAATAAGGATACGCTAGATACCTACTCGAATTAAAAACTAAATCAAAGTAGCAATACAACATGTATCATTTTAATAGTATGTAAATTGGGCTAAAATGATATGACCCACTATATAAATCACTACATAGTATAAAACAAAGTCGCTTCGCTGTCTGTCTGTCCCTATGTATGCTTAGATCTTTAAAACTACGCAACGGATTTTGATGCGGTTTTTTTTAATAGATAGAATGATTCAAGAGGAGGGTTTATATGTATAATACATGCATATTATAGTAGGAAAAGCCGGGCGGAGCCGGGGCGGGTCGCTAGTGGTAGATAAAAAGATATATAAAATAGGGTTCATGCTGCAACTATGGTTTATGCAATAAATTATAAGGAAACATTGCAAAACGTCACATATCAATTTATTTCTAATAAAAAATATTAAAGCACTAATCTATACTTCAAGTCTTCAATTCAAGTATGGAGACGACATAGAATAGAATATAGTTTATTCAATAATTGCATCAAAGACAGCATACGGTGAAAACTATAATGTGCCAGTTTTGATAGGTCATTAACAGCCATAGGGGGAGAGGAGAACAGAAATTAAAATAATATTATCAATTAGTACAAAAAATATAGATATATTTTTTTTTTAATTCATAATAATGAAAGAGTATAATATTAGATCATTTCAGCTGTATAGGGGCTTTGTCAGTATTGCATTGAATGATCCGTAATCTATCGATTTCATATCATCGATCTGCTGTTTGACTGAGAATGATCTAATATCAACCAATACCAAGTATCATGACTGCAAAAGCTAAAGATATTATACTATAAAAATCGTTGTAGAAAATCTCTCACCGAATGGATGCTCATCTGCCTCTTGCGGAAGCTACCCTGTAGTATTGAGTCTTCATTATCCAACGCCGCCTGGTCGACCACTGGTTTCTCTTCCTCTTGTTCGTCTCTCGCTAGAAGTTTTGCGAAGTCCAAACCGGACGCGCTTAGGGTGTCGAAATTACCAGCTGCCGCTATGGAGCCATTTTTCAGTATGATTATCTGCAATAGTAATAATATGAGTAGGTATTGAATCAGTTAAGTATATAGGTTAGTTAGTGTGACTAGATTAGGCGAGTGTGTATAACCTGATCGACGTCTCTGAGGAACTGCAGCTGGTGCGTGACGAGGATCCTGGTGGAGTCGCGCAGGTAGCCGACGAGGCAGGACTCGAACAGGTGCCGGCCCACGTGCGCGTCCACCGCCGACAGCGGGTCGTCCAGCAGGTAGATGTCGGCGCGCTTGTACACCGAGCGAGCCAGCGAGATGCGCGCGCGCTGCCCTGCACACATGCACACATACACGTACACGTACACGTGACAAGGGGCGTGACGTCACACGCAGCATACCCATATACAAGACAACACAACCCACCTCCGCTGAGGCTGACTCCGCGCTCGCCCACCACGGTCTTGTCGCCCTGCGGGAACAGCGAGAAGTCGCGGTCCAGCGCGCAGCGGCGCACCACCGCGTTGTACCGCGGCCGGTCCATCGCCTGCCCGAACAGGATGTTCTGGCGTACGCTACCTGCGGGAGGGAGACGGCCACCGTGAGACAGAGAGCGAGAGGGCGCGAGGAAGCAGCGGGAGCGGGGGAGGGAGAGCGACACGCACCCGCAAACAGCCACGGCTCCTGACTGGCGTAGGAGACGGTGCCGCCGACGTGCAGCGAGCCCGACACGAGCGGCAGCTCGCGCAGCAGCACGTGCAGCAGCGACGACTTGCCGGCGCCCACGGGCCCGATCACCGCGATGAGCCTGCGCGGTCAGACAGACGTGTCATGTGACGGTGGTTGGTGCGTGACTAGTGTAGCGTGATGTATAGTACTCACTTGCCCGGCTTGATGGTGAGCGAGAGGTCGGTGAGGGTGTTCTCCGGGTGGTCGTGATGCCACTTGGCGGTGGCGTGCTTGAGGCGCACTCCGCGCGCGTCCTGCTCCACGCGCGCCGCCAGCTCCGCCTGCTGCTGCGCCTCCAGCTCCTCCGCCTCCGCCTCCGCCTTGCCCTCCGCATCCGTCCCGCCCTTCGACGACGACCCGGGGGCTACCCCGTCCGCGCCTACACCACAAAGTTAGTAATTCTTTGTAAATGAATATCATAACACATTTATTTTATTTTTATTTATTTCATAAGATTCACAGCAAAGCAAAGTTAAGTTTATATAATTCAAAGTTGAATTAAATGTAATAAACACTTGGCTGATTTGATCACAATTTGAACTGGTAAATTATGATATGGTCAAATATTATATCTAAGAAAGGCTTACCGTTTCCTTGAGCGTCATCAAGCTTGGATATTTTCAAATCTGATGACTTCGCTTCGTCTATGTGTAAATCAAGATCCTCTTTAGCCAATACAGAAGAATCCCTTCCACCTACTTGTCCCTTTGGTTTAGTTGATGTTTGTATTTCAGCAAGTCCAGGTACTGGTTTGCTGGTGTCCTCGTATAACATGAAGCTTTGAAGACGCTTTATTGAAATCGTAGCTTCTGCTACTTGAGCAATGCCTGTAGAATGAACAATTTATTAGTATCATAGTAGAGGTATTTAAGGAAAATTATACAAAATAATGCCGATTATGTTGTTTACAAACTAAACTAATCATATCTTTTTTACAGTTTTTGTTATTTAAGAAAATAGGCGAAAATTTACAAAATTGTCTCCGAAACTAAAGGTCAAAAATGTTTTAAAAAATACAGATAATAGTTCTTTATACCTACCTACCTGCTAACAAGCCAAATTTCAGTTTAATAATAGGTGTAGTATTTTTCGAGAATTCGTTATTATATACAGATTCAAAACTCAATATTTGATTAGAACGTCGATCACAAGAAAACACTACTTACCTTGTGGGAAAAATACAGTCATTGTCTGTCTCAGTATGTTATAGAAGCTGGTGACGACGAAGACCTGCTTTGCGGTGATGTAGTTGTTAATCAGCACGTAGACAAGGATCGAGCAGAACAGACAGATGCGAGTTGTGAACATTATGAACGAGGTCAGCACACCACGGATGTAAGACGTCGCGCGGATCTGATGTATTTCGTGTCTAAAACAAAAATATATACACCTGTTCAGGTTCTGGGTTTTAGAATTAAGTAAAACTACGTTAAGATGGATGCAATCACAGTATGTAATGCTACGGTTTCAACCTCTTTCTAGGAAAAACAGTAGGATAATCCTATTTATATACTAAGTAGCCTAAATATATAATAAAAGGAAAGCGTGACTGATTGACTGACTGATCTATGACGTCGAATGCAGAGTCGAAGTTCGCGGGTTCGTATCCTACTATGACCTTAAGCTTTCGGTGGAGGAAAGGAAATATCGTAAGGTAACCATAGCTTGGTGGTAGCGTACTTTGTAGTAACCGCCTGACTGGCTACCACCCTCAAGATGAAAATCTGTCGCCAAGCACTTTTCGGTGACTTTGTGTGTTTACCATAAATATGTTTACCAAAATCGGCCACATCATCTCTGACCACAGTGAGATTGTGGTCAAAATATACCTATAAGGTCAAAAACAGACTGACAGCGTCACTCATATGTTTATCATAGTCAGGATGTTTTTTTACAGCAATGTGTAAAGAGAAATAAAACAATTTGACCCTTGATAAGCTAATTGATAAATAAACCACGCCAGGTGCACTATTATTGTCAATATTACATTATTCTTTACAATTACGTATTATTTATGTAATGCTTATTGTGTAATAGTGCCTAGCTCATATATAGATGGGAAAATATTATTGATAATATTAATAACTACTTGGTAAAAATACTCCTCGTATACCACAGAATAAGAAATAGTACTCTACGTACAAATGTCATACATAAGCGTGGGTGCAAAAATGCGAGCGTCACGGTTAGCTTATGGCACCCACACGGTATGTTTTCGAGCCTAGGCAGCGGAGCTAGGAAAATTTAACCTGTATGGGTAAAATTTTCCTAGCTCCGCTCTAGTGGACAGGCAGCCTAAACTGTAAAGCCAGTCTTGCTAGTACTAAAGATAACTTATAAGCAGCTATGTATCTCTATTGCTGTTATACTGACAAAAACATCAAAATATTTTTTTTGGTAGATAGAAAACCACAAATGCAATTAAAAACAGTTATGTCCTAAATCATGCTGAAATTGAAATGGACTAAGAAATTAACTAACGGCAGTACTTTACTTTTTAAATAAAAATCGATGCTCCTTACTTAAATTGGTCCTGTAACAAATTTTGTTTGAGGAATCAACTGCGAAACCAGAATTGTGTATAAAATATTAGGTTTTTTTTTTCAAAACAAACGTAATGAATTGAGAGCTGAATATTGTACATTGGGACTAAAGACAGATGATCTCACGTCATATCTTGTGAGTCAGAACATTATTTGGCGCGTACTACAGTTCTGTCTGACGTCGGACAATTGACTGGATAATGCAGTTAATGTTAATATACTCTTTTGACTGGATAAAGGATGTGTAAGCAGTAGGTATTCATAATAAAATAATATGTAACAAGTTTACTAAGTAATTAACTGAAACTTATCCTACAAAAAATATAATGAGGTTAGTATTCATTATTAGTAGGTACCAAGCCAATCTTATCGTATTTCATTGATATGTTCTCAAGCGGATCATAAATTGTAATATTAGTATGTAAGATAATTATTAAATAGGTACATCACTAAAAATTTTATAATGAAATCTCCCGGATTGGCGCGTCTGTCTGTCCACGATTTTTTCGAAACTATTCAGATTTTTACTAATGAATAGTATAGTGTATAATTTATGGACATAATTTGTCAAGTAAATTTTGTGGTTATTTTCCATGAATACGGCAAAAAAACAGTCATCAGAGAGACATATTCACGCTATATTAAAAACTTACGTATGAAAATATTGTTGAAAAACCTTGAAAGTTCTACAAAAGATCCGCGATACCACATGTGCAATTTCAGTCATCCAGTTAGCACAAATTATAGAAAGAGTTAGTAAAAAATTTGCTAACGTCTTGATATGAAGATACATTTTGGTACAAATATAGGTATAAATCCTCATCAAATTACAATCTTTTTGTTGAGCATTTTCAAGATAACTGTTATTAAATTAAATCGTAACATTTGGACGAATAGTTAAAAGGATTTCCTAAGATCACGTCATCGCCGGTGAAATATCGCCGAGACGATACCCAGCATGTATTTTTTTAAGCTGGTTTTTGTAAATAATACGACCATTTGTTTTCACATTTTCTTACTTCGTCAGGGTGGAATTCGTTCTAATTCCCAAGGAAGAGTCTAATGTAACTTTCTGTCTCTCTAACTGTCGCTGTGCAAAAAATCAAGTCAATCTTTTCCTCTATCCTGGCGTGAAAAACGGACAACAACTATAAAGATATGACCAAATTCCATGCGGAGGAAGTCGCGGGCAAGAGCTATTAAATATATGAATAAGTAGTACTTACTATATGCAGTAATCTGGATTTCATAATATAAGTTGTGCTTAGTTTGGAAGCGGACAGAATGTCCAACGATATTTATTACAACTACTTATACTAAACACTCACATACTTATAATAAATACTCGGCACCAGTACACCCGCGCTTTCAGGAGCTTACAGGTTATTGATTAAATAAAACAATTGATTTGTCTGTTAACCCTACTGGTGATAAGATAACGTTTATTCCATTTTCAATAAACTTCCCTCTTCTGTTGTTATCCTCTTCTGTGTTATGCTTTTCTTTTGACATTCATTCGAATATTAAATAATACCCTAGCAAATCATAAAATCAACCCATTGTCTATTTGCTTATTTTTGCATGAATTAACAACTTTATGATACTTCTTACGTGATTGTGTCGTAACATACATATTGTACTTTTGTTCTATATTGTACTTAATTTATTAGAATCAGAAATGATGTTCGATTGTAGGCACGTGATCACTGTAGCTAACATATATAAATCTGGTATATTACTTACTTCCTCGCCTTAGCGACGAGGTCGGCGAAGGGTTTCTCCCAGGTGTACATCTTGATGACTTGGATGCCGGACAGGATCTCATTCATGAGCCGCACGCGCTCATCTGTCCTCAGAGCAGTCTTCAGACGAAGAACCGACGTACGCTTGCCCAGATACGCTATAAAGAAATATAAAATCTGCACTTTTTACAATTTATAGGCATAATTTTGGTTATGTGACTGTTTCGACTCATTCTAAAGCTTGTATCACTGGTACCAAACAAAATCTATCCTACTTAATATTATAAATGCGAAAGTTTGTGAGTGAGTATGTTTGTTACTTCACGCTCAAACGGCTGGACCAATTGTGATGAAACTTGATATGGAGATAGCTGTCGGTGGTTAAGTGAATTGGACTAGCTTTCAAATGGGATTATGGGATTACGAAGAGCTTTATATGGTAGTTTCCGCTCGATGTTTATCTGCGCTGAAATCTCAAGTAGGTACATTGCAAGAATCACTCTCACGACATTCATTCAATATCACTGTCAACATATCACCTCAGAAAATAAAAACCTCGTTCCCTCTCCTATTCATAAATGCATTATAACTAAATGAGTGATAGTTTGCAGGCACGTGGTGATTTCAGAATATTAACAATTCAAGGTTTCAAAGATTATGTGGGTTTTTTACTAGTTTATCAAGTTATGACACAAGTGTTTTATGTATACGTCATATACAACACTGAACGAATTAACAAGTGGCATTAAATTAAATTAATGTGAGCCAATATAAAATTTTCTATTAAGTACACATTATAGTCGAAGTAGGTAGGTACTGTTTATATTTAAGAACTACGTTTTTAACACACATCCGTCCACAA
The DNA here is from genome assembly GCA_963555595.1 of Tethea ocularis. Taxonomy (NCBI): domain Eukaryota; kingdom Metazoa; phylum Arthropoda; class Insecta; order Lepidoptera; family Drepanidae; genus Tethea; species Tethea ocularis. Next base: position 6,339,144 of record OY741960.1, on the reverse strand, counting down.
ATCATAACTGTAATAATCATCGTAATGAAAATACAATTATGTATTTAATCACAAGATATCCAAATATTTGCTTAAAATACCTACAGTAGTTATGGTACGCATAAAACCATAAAAGCATGAAATGAATTGCGTCGTGTAATTTTCGTTTATTACTAAGCGACTGAGGCAGTGGGTAAAGCGCAGCATACATGTCAATTGATCATTGCTAGGGTTAAGTGAATGTTGACCAGACCAGACCGTGGTCAGGATGAATGGCCGTGGAACTACAACTGATGGAGCCAAATTAAGTAATCAACATTATGACTAGATTTTACTCAATACAGGTAGCATGTTTGGTTTGTACGAGCAATAGTGTATGAGGCAGGTCATTCATTAATCTGAGAAGTTTTAACGGCCGCTAAAATACGAGAAGTTCATGTTCAGTTTCATAATTGATTCAATTGCCACCATGATGATCCACTTAGGATGTTTATCATGATGTTTAAATGTTTATTTATGCGCATAAACATGGCAGTTTGTCTGGAGTCTGGGTGGGATTATCCATTTATGAAAACATATTTACAACAAAAAAGTATTAGGTTTCCATATTAGGTATACTTAATCTTAGCTTAGTTTGGGATATAGCCGTGTGAAGAATATTTCAGGATATTATTATTATGTCCAAGTCCAACCTTTATTTTATTATTTGGTCATATCAATATAAAATTAAAAAGAACCGAACAAGTGCGAGTCTGACTCGCGCATCGGGAGTTCCGTAATTTCCTATGTTACTTTAAAAACCATAGACTTCTTATAGGTTTTCCTGTAGTCTATAGGTAAAGAACTATTTTCTGTATCCTCCTTTCCAAGTTTAAAAATCTTTTTTTACGTTACACTTCCGTGTTTGGGTCACCGACTTACAATGTCTCAATCGGTACAGTAGTTTCAGAGCAAATTGGCTGTGACAGACGCACAGACAGACACACGAGTAATCCTATAAGGGTTCCGTTTTTCCCTTTTGAGGTTCGGAATCCTAAAAAGTATACCCGCAAATCAATTTATTATATGGCTTTCATAACGAATAGCTATAGTCATTTAAGTTATTACAAGCTTTTATTTAACTTCACATGTTAGTATGTTTAGGTCGAAACTTGCAAGTAAATTTTAACCCACTTCCCGGTGTTCAATTGATCTGAAATTTGATACACATTATGTAAGTCCGATGACAATACAATATTATGGTGTCATTGAAATGGTCTGAAAAAAAGCATGTCCTCAAAAATTGTTGCTTTAAATTTCAATTTATTTTAAACTTACAATGATTTTTTGTATCAAAGAGCCATCGGAGTTTCTCATGATTATTTGACCCGGCTACAGGGGTCCCTGTACATATATACATATAGATAATTGTACTTTATTCTACGTGTTCTGAAATAGCATTATGTAGTTTATTACTTTTTAGTCCACATTTTAAATCGGAGGCAGTCATGTTTTTATTTATTTTTTGTTTAATTCCAACATGACAAACTAATAAGCTTACCTTGTAATGGTATAAAGGCAAGCATGAATCCGACACCGACGACGGCCGCCCAACTGATCTCCAACCACATGAAGTATGTGATGATAACAGTGGCCAGCGGGCCTATCCAGAGGTAGTGAAGGAAAATTATTGCCACATCAAAACGGTTCACGTCGTTCGATAGCAAGTTCACAACTTGTCCAACTGTTGTCTCGCCAAGTGCTGTTTTCGACAAACGCAATGACTGAAAAAATAATACAAGGGCAAAAAAGTTAGTCACTCGGTAACAAGAAACGATACACGTTTTCGTATTTAACCCGCTTGGATAAAGAATGGGATTATAAATGGCGTCACAGCTATTAACGTAAAAATAAAATGGCGTGGTAGACCAAATCCTAAAGTATTAGGAATAGCGAACATTGCTGAATGGAGTCTCTGGGGCGATTTTGATAAAAACTAAAACTGTATTAATTGGATTTTCAAAAAAAAAATTTGCCTTGCCAGGAATCGAACTCATTGATTTTGAAAAAAAAACAGCCTGTATTATTGCGCCATCTCATAGTTTCGCTTATAATGATCAATTTCTGGGAAGTACTTAATGTTAAATGGCAAAATAAAGACTACTTACTTTTAAAGAAGTAGGTAGGTACACACATACTCGTACCATAATACATTTTTTAAAAATGACACCAATTGTTTAAAATACATAACCTTATGATGAAGAACTACTAACGCACTAAATCTATGAGGTGTCGAGTCTGCTTATGTATATAAAACAATCTGCATCATTTCGAACATAATGATTAGTAAGGTTATAAACTGAACAATAATAAAATAGTGTTTTCGTAAGAAAAATATCTTTCTGTATTGATTCAATACTGACTTGAGTACCAATATTCAATTAAAGAGTTTGAAATTCACCTTCCTATAAATGAGAGAGCAGCAAGCTACGCGAAACTTCATCCCCATGTGCAATATGGCCATCATGTAGGGATGGACCACAAATACGTTGAGCGCAGAACACAGGACGACGGCACCAGCATATAGGTACGCCGCCTCAGGCTTTATGTTGGTGTTCTGACTATAGTACTCCACCAGATTACCGAGGAAAACAGGCTGTGCTATCCTACGAATAACAAAGATATTATTATTATTTGTATTCATTTTTAAGACGAAATACTACATTTACAACATAGTTTTATTTATTTAGAAGAATATTATTTCGTTATATCTACTCACACATATAAACTACGAAGAAGTATCTTTGTTTACCTACGTATTATTACGTCTACCAATTTTCTACCAAGAAACTAATAAATATTTAGGACTATACCTAATTAAACTAAATCCTAGGATCATTATCTTGGTAATTATAGATCTATCCAACAGGAAACTATCAGATATAATACTAATAGTTATTTTACAGTTACTATTTATTTACAACGTCGTCAGACATTTGCTTACACATTGGCCGTTGTGTTGAGGGCTTGGGTCCGAGCTTTGACAACTTGTTCGTGCAATTGCACTAACCGTTCCTGCACAAACGTATGTTCTGCTTGGCCAAAAAAGCCCAAAAATAAGCCCAACATACGTGGCTGTTGGATCCTAGAAGACATGAAGTAAATAAAGTATGAAGGATATTATATTTGTCTTGTCAGCATCACTACTGATCTGAAAGATGGTCGTATTTAACTCTTAATGCAGGATTTAACTCTCAATGATCTTCGTCGTAGCCTATCATTGGATAAAATCATTAATGATGTTCATTACGATTACCACCAAAAGATACGCGATAGCCCGGATAACCCGTATAAATTGGTAAGACTAACTATAGTAGAACACATCCAAGAAATACATTTTTTTTCATTTTGGAATGTAGAAGATAAGTTTTTGCAATAAGATACGTCTACATTATTATTATATTACCACAAATTTGACGGACTAAAATTAAACGAGTAGTAAGTACCCTCGCTTGTGCACTAAGTAATATTCTTTTAGTGTAATTGATACCTCCCTAATTGATACCTGGTTTACCCATTTACAAAAGCTTTTTGTGTGTGTTGGGAACGTGTGCAAACCACTTTTTATGTAACATGTAGAAATGAGTGATTTATTACACGTGTCACGTGTCAGATCGAGGCGATTCACTTTATCGTGCTATACTCGAATAGGTATATATATTTTATAGTATAGTAGAGTACTACGGACGTGCCGAATCAATGAAATATAGAAAGTAGATAGGTATAGGTAGGTACGAGATTAAAATAGCAAATATTAGGCTACTTTTTTTAATCATGAACATACTATTAATATTTTTTCCCCAAAAATAAGTTAAAATTCATTTTAAAATGCTAAATATTATATATACCTACACATATGTAAAATAATATAGATACATGTCTTATTTAGGCACTTAATCAATTTGTAATACGTACCATGCTACCGTGAAAATGTGGGATTTTTGACACCATTTATTATGATCAGGCGTGTTTCATCACAATATTGCAATTAAAGTTTCCATTTCAAGGATCTTCTTTGATGATAATTGTATTTGATTTCGATACCGTATTGATATGGATGAACATTAAACATAGTAGCATAACATGATACCATGTATAAATAAATATTAAATTAATAACAACCATACACTCCAATTTTACTCATGCATGTATTACTCGTTATCATATCAACAATAAGATGTTCGTTCTTTCGATAAGAATTTGACCGATAAAGACGAATTACAACACACATAATATTTATCTTCCGGAAATAGATATAAAACAGTAGTTTCCGAGATAAGGGGGGTCTGTAAATGTGGTAATGGTCAATTAATTCCAAATTCCCTTTCATTTGATATGTCACAGGAAATAATTTGAAAAACCTTTTTTAAATTGTCTAATTAACCACACAAAAGCGGTGTTTAAAATCTATTTATGTTACACGTCCTTGTTTGGGTCACCGACTTACATAATGTGTACTAAATTTGTACTCAATCGGTCCAGTATATTGACAGACGGACGGACAGACAGATAAGACATACGAGTAATCCTATAAGGGTTCCAGTTTTGGAGTTACGGAATCCTAAAAATAGACAGATTTATTGCTGTTTGTAAATATAATAGAATAGGAATAATTTATTGCAAAACTTACATTACACATGACAATGACTAATAAGTACTTAACTAAAAAACAAATCATTAAATACACAGATCAAAAATATATTTGCAAAATGGTAGCAAACTCACAAAAAAAATTCTTAAATCGCCTCCAAGTTAGGAAAGGCATGTGCCAATGAAGTCTGAACCTGAAGAAGTACCTATATGAGCTGTATTATTCCAGTCGAAAAAATATGTAATATACACCTATTATAGATAAATAGTAGTTATTAGTTACTTACTAATAAGTAAACAATAGTTTTATTTTATTTACTCTTCATATAGGTATATACAGGTTTCATATTCCTTAGGTATATGACATAAATATTAAATCATATAAATAGTTAAATGAGTCTCAAATGGAATGCGACGCAGGAAGGAAAACGGTAGATTGGATGAAGCAAAGTTTCAAAGACAAGTTATGTCTGACTCATCGTCAATGTACCTACGAGTTATGCCTTCCTACGAATACCTAACTTACTGACGCAGGCGAAAAGTATTGATGTAAACAGACTGGAAAATTTACTACTAGGCGGTGAATTATAAACTAAATCCGTCGGAAATATCGTACATATTATTATAATTTTGTTCTTACAAGAAAATTCCATCCATGTTTAGATGAGACTATGCATAATGCATACCATGGGGTAATATTCTTTGCTATGGGATTCTGTAGTACTTATAATTCAATAACAATTAATAGAATCGCCTTCAAAGGCGTATTCAGATTAGAGTTCCTACATAGTATTTAATGCTTTCTAGGTTTTTATTTTACTAATATTCATCAGGACTTTTCAACCGTGAGAGCTATTACTATAATAGGCAGTCAGAGTTTATGTAGTAGCTGTGTTGAGGTATTGAATAGATCAAAAATCCCTAAAATTGTTATGCAATAAACATATTACACAGGCGTGATATTAAAATAATAAACATGTACGTAATAATTGTATCAATTCGAAGCAAACTCAAATGAATAACGTCAATACATATAAAAATAATCAAAACGGTAGCATCGAACGACCCTCCTGACTTCTTTCATCTGTTTCAAGACAACCTTCAAGTTAAATAATATAAACGTTGCTGACCGATAATCACATTTCGAGGTCATGAACAAACACAGATGCATACCTACTATACTACGTACCTACTGTTCTTGGTAATTTTTAATAAAACTACTTAGTGTAGTGACAATTCAATGTGTGGCATAAATTGTGTGTTCAGTCAGTCAATGACAATGAGGGAAAACAGAAGTATGTAGGTACACGGATATTCATGATTACCCATATTTTAACAGACTCCAAATGGAGGTTCTAATGGAGGTTCTCTATTCGTCGGAATCTTTTATTAATTACTGCAATAGATAATATGTTAATAAAATTATACACAAATAGTAGGGTACAAATAGTTATTTGCGTTTTAATATCGATACTAATAATAAAGCTGAAGAGTTTGTTTGTTTTGAAAACTAATCTCCAGAGTTACTGGTCCGATTCGAAAAAATATTTCACCAATAGGAAGCTACATTATCCTCGGAGGATATAGGCTACTTTTTCGTTTGACTTCATGATAACTATGACATATTGTTTTGATTACTTTGTTTAGATTTAATAATAATAATGTATTTTACACGCCAAGTTTATGTACGATTAAATAATAATTATCATAACGCTTTAATGTACACATAAGTCAGCAAATAAATGAATTGTAATTTGAAAAAAAGTATTTAAAAAAACTAAAAAACCCGACTGCGGTACGACAAAGTTAAAAAATCTACTATTTTGATTTTTAAATTTTTAATATACCATTGAAACTCGCGCAATAAAGGCGAATATAATGACATATCATTCATTAAAATCAGTTCAGCCGTTTCGTAGTTAAGAGTGAACATTGAGACAGACAGACATACAGGTCAAACACATGACCCTTCTTTTTTGGCTTCGCCGCAGTCGGTTAGGGAGGTGAAAATCGATTGGATGCTGCATAACTGGAGGCTCGCTCGGGTTAAACACATCGCCACTCTACCCATATCCGCTTTGGTGGATAAAAGTAAGAATAAGAATAATTTATTGCCAAACTCATAAACAATATTATAACAATGACTAATAAGTACTTGACTAAAAACAAATCATTAAATACACTGATCAAAAGTATGTTTGGCAAATGGTAGCAAACTCAGCATGGTGCTAGTGTGCACTGTCATACACAACAGCGCTGATTTTCAGTTTGCCCCATTGTTCATACAAAAATATAAATAGAATATGTATTTTAAAATTATATTTGAATGCTCCGTGCCTATTTAAAAACAAAATTTAGTAAAAAAAAAAACACAATAAATTAGCAAAGAAAACAGTGCAATGCAGTTACTATATAGCGGTGTCAGCTTATTTAAGTCACGTAGGTATACTTTTATTACCTACCTAATAAGGTAGTAGTAGGTACCTTACCCATCTACTTAATTTTACAAACATCAATATTGCTTTTGCCTCTTGCCTTGACCTTGCTTGTCTATCCGATCAAGTAGTAATGTTCGTTGCATCACATATTTAACTTGTAAGTACCTACTATTCATAACCCTATTTATCAACGAAAGTAGGTCGTTGACACAATATCAAAAACGATTTGCATACACTTCTCATTGTTTGGGTTAATCACCTTTGATTATTGTACTTACGTAAACATTATTATTATATGCACACATTCAGTAACAACACAGCCACCTAATATTTGATCTAATGCGCCAAACCAATTCTGTCAACTAGCTGAGGTAAGTACCAAAGAGGTACGGGCCTTGGCAGTGAAATCTAGATCGCAGTGATACAAGCTCTAGGAAGACTTGAATCAGCAACCAAACCCAAATAACAATACGGAATTAATTAAGATTTAAATTAAGCTATTCATTTCGAAGTTTTCTATAAAAAATATTTTTAATAAAATTGAAAATAAAAATTAATTATAGAATCCACAAGTCCGATCCGGTCAGACCGGTGTCGCATGTCTTGTTTGTCAATCTTATCTTATTTATTCTTTGATCCTATCAAACTTTTCAAATCCCAAAAAATTAATAAAATTTACCATCCACCATTACATAACATTATGTTAATTTATGTTTATTTAAAAAAAAATCTATCGTGCAATTTCCTTAAAATGTTTAACATACGGAATGGACGCACTATGACGACAAAAGAATGTTTATTTTTTACAGAAATGCGATTGGTATAATAAATATGCCGCCGTATAAGTTGTAAACTTTATTTTAATTATTATTATAAAAATTGTAAGGTATTCTCAAGAAATGGGTGCCAAATAGGACTTACTGCTTTTCATACTAAATTCAGATGGTTGTTACGAGGAAAAATTCTAAAAAGGTATTTTGAATTGTCATGATAAATTAATCATTATGTAAAGATTAGCTTCTTTATACAAGTTTTTTTTAAATGAAATAGTAGTTTATGATACGCATATATACCTATATATATATATGCATAGTAGGGGGTTATTAAAATAAGAGTGAGTTTAAGAACCGAGTCGTAGGAGAGGTTATTAATAGTATCACACGAGTTTTTAATAACTAATTATGTGCAGTATCATACAGTACTTTATCTAAACTCATCTAATAAGTAATTTAAAGGTAAAATATCGATAATATTTTGTCATAGGTTTTCATGACTTACGGGTATCGATTATTCGTCATTTCCAATGCCGCCTTCACAATTTCAGATCAAGTTTATTTCACCTTAGTATCACTGCTATTTTTCTGTCATTTTTGGCCAAAATAAAATAAGTATGCAAAAAAATCAATAAAATAAACAAACATAATCATCATGGCGCATAGCGCCCAAATCCGTGTGGGGAAAAACTGCCTAGGGCGGCATTTTTTTTTGGTATATAATTTTTCTTCCTAGAAGTGACATTTATGATACTTAGTAATGAATCGTGAACTCAGTTCCTGTGATTATGAAATCTTACGCCTTTTTTACCCAAGGTCCCTTGGTGAATGCCACTTTAGATTATTTATGGTGTGATAAATGAAAAGTGACGTCACCCGTTTAAATAATCGTTTTTCAAATACTACATCGTTTATTTTGTTTTCTAATAGTAATAACAATTCATGGTATTTATGACGAGTTGAAATAGAAGTTTTAATAGTAGGTACATAGGTATTCGAATGAATCATTTTGTTCTTACACGTTCAAGATACGAAATCATTTGGCATGAACTTAAGTTACACAATGACATGTAATGTTGCTAGTAACCGTCGTTGGTCACAATCTAAGTGCATAATAATTGGTAGAGCATCAAATATAGTATTACACTTACCTAATACCGCATTCCATGACCAGCAATACGATTCCATAGAGCATACACCGCGCAGCGTACGCTCTCAAAATAACTCGGAGGAGGCTCGGTTTACGTTTGCCACTTGCACGAGCCACCTCTTCTTCCCACAGGCGAGCGAACTTGTCACCTAGAGGACCTGACAAAAATATTTTTTTGTAACTTCTTAACCTGATTTAATAAATATGGTGTACATTTATCAATATCTATACTACTATAAAAATCTGTAGCTGTGTCTGTAGGTTCGTTCTCTGTATGTCCTCTTATCTATATCTATGCTAATAATAAAGCTGAAGAGTTTGTTTGTTTGAACGCGCTAATTTCTGGAGTTACTGGTCTGATTCGAATACCGATACCGATCTTGATGAAAATTGTTTTGTGTACTGCACTTGCATGTTGGTGCACATTTTGGTAGGTAATATTTGAAAATCTGTCTGTAGGATATACTTTGGTACTACGGTGTCTACGGTACTACTATAAAATCTTATAAAACGCCCAGCGCTGCATAGTAGTCATGGTATTCTATGTAACTACTTACTAGCTACTGTAAGTCTATAATATAGACTCTACATAGGTATATTATGCGCTACGATCGTTTGTACTTTTTATTATAGGTACTGCGATGTAGCACTTGTACGGTAAACGGTGTTTAAAAGCATTAGATAGGCCACTGAAAGAGGTAAGTTCATATCATACATAAACGAATTGACGAGCGACAAAATAATGACAGTACCCAAGGTGGTCCATATTTATCTCTGAATAAACATTTCTGCCCGATACATTGTATTCTATTTGTATGAAGTTTACGTAACAATGGGCGGAAATAATTGAGAGTATTGTGACTATTCTCAAGATTGTTTTTCTTTTTGCTAAAGACAGATCACAATTTGGTACTCTCGCGATTACACCCGTGTTTCTGGGATAAAAAAGGGTTGCCTATGATTTCATAGGTTTTAATTTTTTTCGGCAAGGAAACCAAATTCTTTTTCTAAAATACCTATGTAAAAGTAGCCTATGTATATATCTTTTTGTAACATGTTTCAATACTTCAACTATCATTCTAAATGAAGTCCAAGAAAATATTGGATACTAGCAGTTCCCCACGGCTTCACCCGCATTCCTTAGATAAATAGTACCTTATGTCCTTCTCCATATCATAGGCTATCTGCATGTCAAATTTCAATGTGTTCAGTTCAGTGGTTTAGGCGAGACAAGATAACAGACAGAGTTACTTTCGCATTTATAATATTAGTATGGATTTTTATATAATAATATGTACTTCCGATTGGAGTTTTGTAGGGACCCCTAATTTCTTTGAAAATAAAATATAGCCTATGTTACTCGCAGATTAATGTAGCCTTCTCATTGGGTTTATTCATTAAAGATTTTACTAGTGTTTTGATTGATTAAATTGGACAAAAAAACGGTTATTGTGCCTCTATAATAGACACATACCTACATTTAGCATTTTTTATGGGTAATGATGAGCACTGTAAACATGTAGTACAATTTTTTATGTATCATCAATAGTTTTCATAGAGCTCACCAAATAATGACTTCTATGAGGTAATTTTCATAAGGATCTCATTTTCTTTTGGAAATAAAATATAGCATATGTTACTCACAGATAATGTAGTTTTCTAAAGGTAAAAGATTTATTGAAATTTTTTGGAAAATCTGCTGGGAGTAGGAAGTTTGTATTGCATGTTTGTATATTTTTTTTAATAAAAATCACATGGCTGATGCCAGACCCAAATAGCTAGTTTTATATAATTTTGATCAACTCATTGAAAATAACATTCTTGTAAACAAGTTTTAAAAAAAAAATTACCTGATGAATGTTCTTCTAGGGGCTCATACAGGTCTGGCTCCTCCATTTCTTTTTTCAGGCCACCCCAAAATATTGGCAGTGTCCATCTATAAAAAAGATCACAAATTTTAAACTAATTTATAAAAAAAGAGATTCCATGTTGATATTGATTTCAGAGACATTAAACAGGTTTAAATTTGTTGGTAGGTAAGATTTTCTACAACAAAAACTAATCAAAGAAGCAAACATCACTAAATAATATTCATAGAAAACTTTCATCTTAAAGAATTGAAGGTAGATAGTCTTAAAATATTAAATTAATATGATTATGTTCTAAGAGTACTAAACACTAATACACCTACCAAATCAAGAACACAAATTTAATTTCATGTACTTACGCAAAAGTTAGAGCTGAAAATGGATTTGCTTTTGCCCTGGGGTGAGGAGGGCGACCCTTTTTCTTTAATGATTCCATTTTTAAAATACCTGCAAGTTAATAATATATCATGTGATGGAATTGAATGGAATTTATGATTGTTATCATAATAATCATGGGTTACATATACCAAATATTTTTATTAAAGAGATTTTATATAATACATTGAGGAGCTATTATTAGGTACTTACTGTAGCAGTCTTACACGGACGGGACGGTATGTTTTCTATGTACCTGCCTAACCTATGATCAACAACGGCATGACCTCGGCAGCCACTACCGGTCTGTCTAGCTTCTCAGCGTAACGTAAAGAGGATTATTTTACTTCAGTGCGATTGTTTTAATAAAATTACAAATTATATTCTTTACTCACTTCAAGTACAAAGTTTTACGATAAAAAATTATTTAATTATCCGTATCTTTTTTATTTCTAGAATAACAATCTCTTCAAATCAAGAAATTATTGGAATTCCTTTTAGAACAAATGTTCACTTCCTAAAACCTATTTATGACACATTTTTAACAACGGTACTGTAGTTTTTTTTTAGCACAAATTCTATTGAATTGTATCTATCCTCACCCCACGAAACGACCGAACCGACTAACCAAAGACTAAACAAAATAAAAAGTAAATAACATGAATGAATGAATGTATCATCCATCATCGCCAGTATTTTTTTCTTTTTAGCTTCACACTTCGTGTATTTTGCCAGTGTCAAGTTGAGTTCAATCGTCAAGTTTCATAGTTCTAGTAAGTTGTAGCCGTTCTACTAAAACTTTTCTCGGACTTCTTGAGATAACTTGAAAAGCCACTATACACGTAATCATTTTATATAAACTTCACTGTGCTCTTGTATTGATCTTTATTGGACAAAATACCACCGATAATATTCAATAAAACTCAAAATACATGATTTTATGAACATAAAACGAAAACGCAGCGTAACTTTGCAAGTTCCCGCCAAAAAAGCCACTCCGAGACACAAACGTCAAGTGAGTCAGTGTTGCCAGATGCATTGAAGATTTTATTTGTATAGCAGAGACTGTTAAAGCTAAAATATATATCTATACCACATGAGTAAATAAAAAGAACTATACATACTAATAATAAAGCTGAAGAGTTTGTTTGAACGCGCTAATTCTCTCACCAACTAATAGGACTCGCAGCACTATTTAAGCTACGTACATACATACAAGTACATACAGTGAGTGCCAAAGAGAATATAAAGTTTTAGTGAGTGCGACAAGAATATTTTGGCACGTGGGCAAAATCGGAACTAGCGCCGCTATCTCGTAAAGAGTCATTTTTTTTAGAGTTCGCATTAATGTATGTTGTGTTGTTTTTGCTTGTTCATTATTCAAATAATATGCCGAAAGTAATAAGAAGTGGTGTTGTCAGAGATATAGAGCGCACTACTGCCCTGCCGATGTCATTCAACTGGCAAAAGATGCTTGTCGTGTCGCACTTGTTTATCCTATCGAAAATTTCGTAGGTATTTGATTTTTTAAGTACTCCTAACTAGAGGTGGGTCATAACGTAAACGAGCGTAATCGGTTATACGTAGTTTCGTGCATATGAGTAACTAGTTTCAAAACTGCTTATTTTTGTAAATAGTTACTTCGGGATACGGTAGAGCGTTAGTTACTTTTGGGTATGATTACGAAAATGTTACAGGTTATAGGTATTATAATATTAGTTTTACTTTCGTGTTATGTTATGATTAGGAATATGTAACAGGTTTCTAGGTATTATAATACCTATGTAAGCAATGCGTGTAATTTGTTTGAGTAAATAATTTTATCAATTGAACTTCACTTCATACTTGTCCAGGCTTAGGACTGGCTGCATTTTATTTTAAAGTTACGTCTTTGAGTGAGTGTAAACTGGGTACGTAAAATAATCGTTACATTTTTGTCCACGAAACTACGTACACGATTATCAACCTCGTAAGCAGTTACTGAAACCGATTACGTTAAATAACGCTCATCTCTACTCCTAACTCAAAATTCTGACTTTTTGGCGGGTACTTGCGAAGGGACGTTGCCTTTTCATTTTATTTTCATAAAATCGTGTATTTTGAGTTTTAATAAATATCATAGGTGGTATTTTGTCCAATAAAGATCAATACAAGTGCACCATTGAAATGAAATTAAATATTGGCGGTGCGCGCACGTTGCCATGCGACAACTGGGTCACATTTTTGTATTTTGTATGGCAAAGAAGCACGATAACATGACTTCCACTTGTCAAGATAATATACCTACCTACTAATATATTAATATTATATTATTTAAAGATATAAAAAAATACAATACTTATCTTGACACTAGCAAAATACACAGAGTATGATGCCAAAAAGAAAAAAAAAATGTCAAAATTCTCAGAAGTGAATTTGCTTGCTCTTTAAAAAATAAGATAGGTTTAGCTGTTTTGTTTTCTGTTTTAGGATAGTTTAGGATGCTAATATTGTTTTTGAAGCGTTATAGGACAATTATGCTTGCCAGTTTATTTTTCTTTTATATTGGCTGCGGCCTAACTATAAGTTTCTTACGTCTTGAATGTGATGCTCTCTCTAGTACGGAAACGATAAGTGATACATCAGAATTATCTAAAATCGAGTATGCAGTCGTAGTTTTAAGTGGGCCTGAAAATTTTGTAAAACGAGACACAATACGAGCCACTTGGGGAAAATTGATGTCCAATATATTCATTGAGAATGGTGAGAAACTTTATAAATGGAACCTCAGCAGAACAACTCATAACATTCCACAGGAACACACAAAAATATATTTTGTTATTGGAACAAAAGGTTTATCCGAATTGGTACTAAATAACCTAGCTGCAGAATATAATAAAAATAAAGATTTATTATTACTGGAGAGTTTTGAGGACAGTTACACAAATCTAGCTTCTAAATTACTCTATACATTGAAGTGGTTCAGTAATAATTTAGTTGGGATGAAATATTTGATCAAATGTGATGATGATTCATTTGTAAGAATTGATTTGATTGTCAAAGAACTTGAAGTTTTTGGATCAGATATGACTACTTCTGAAATTACTGAATTTGTTAGTCATAAGGTAAATATGGATTTAACAATGGGTTAAGTTTGTCATAATCATAAAAGCTTGTTTTGACAAGAGGGTTTTTTATTTTATATACTACCAAGGTAGCAAACAAGCATACAGATCACATCCCACTGATGGTATGCTGTTACCATAGCCTATAGATTTATATATCTTGCACATTGATATCCTTAAAATATCTTCACAAACCCTTCTAGAAGAACTGCACACTCAGGAAAACCATGCTGTTTATTCTTGTTGCACTGTTTCTCTTTTTGGCACATGTACGTAAATGTGCTGTCAAAACAAACCTATATAATAATATGATGACTTAAATGATTAATAAGTCTGCTATTTAAATTATAGCCAGCACTATGACAGCCCTGCACGAGCTCCGAGAAATCATAAGGAATGTTGACTGAATGAGCTAAATTGGTGATTTGGTTGATATTATGTTATCAATTCCAACAGACTCCATGGGAGTGCTTTAAATTATGAAATAATTCTATGAGGATGGATGTGCTTGAAGAAAAACACAAATTATATCACAAAAAATTAACTGTCAGAATCAGAATAATCAGGTACTTGAAGAAATTGATATACTATTATCACTCACTTCAAGTACTTGTTTTCTTCTTTGCCTGCTGTGAATAATCATGCTCACCATTGCTTTTTCATTCAAATTAAAAAACAGTAATCAATAATCAACGTCTACATGGGGAGAGTGCGTGGAACAATGGTCGAGCGCAGCACATACTCGCCTGCTTCCGCAGCCCCGATTCGTCGGTGCTCACATGCTGACTGTAGGCAATACTTTGTCATGCAAATACACATTAAAATGATATGACACTCAGACAAAACATTGCATAAGTTTAGAAAAATTACCAATATAATATTTTAAATTCAGAAATGTAGCTACCAAACTATTACTGAAACTGGAACTAATAACTGTCATTCAATCTTCATCCTAGGTTAAATAGTTTCAATAACATGCAGATATCCTCACTGTTTCTCTTCACTTTTTATTAAAAATATTGCCTACTTTACTTTTCAGGACAACCTTAAATCATATAATGGCCTTTACTGGGGATACTTTGATGGCAGAGCACGGGTTTATCTAAGTGGTAAATGGCAGGAGCAGGATTGGTTTCTGTGTGACAACTACTTACCTTATGCTCTAGGTGGTGGATATGTCATATCTCGAAGCATTGTTGACTATATTAGCAGGAATGCAGATATGTTAAGGTAAAACTGTACTATATTTAAAAAAAAAACTGATACAACACATATGATTAACAATTCATTTGTGTGTCAGAGGATATTTCTTAAATCCTTACAAATGTCTCTTGGGACAGCAATCTAAACAATATAGTACAATAATAAAGTGAAGTGAAAACAGTGTTAAATTGCTACATAGTTATTTTACATACTTTTTAGTGGTTTTGAAGGCAGTTCTCTTTTTTGTTTACCTTTATTACCTATTCGGTATGGTCACCCCCATCGGCAATCCAAACGGCAGATTAACATACCTATGTCATCAGACACATGTGGAGCCAGTATACATAATCTGATGCGCTCGAGTATTTTAATGTGACAGTTTTTATTAAACATTTTTGAAATCTTGTAGACATTCCCGGGGGGAAAGGTCTAAAGGAAATCTAATCTTCAAAATCCAATATGTGCTTCTCCTATGATGCTTGAGTAAATCCAGATTTAGTATTGAGGGCAACCGTGCTATTCGTTTTTAGTTGTTATTATGAAAATAAAGTTTTTTTTTGTCTCCATAAATTGATTCCAAAAAATTTTGATGAAACATTGTATCCATTTTATCTTCCAGTCACTACAAATCAGAAGATGTTTCAATGGGCGTGTGGACGGCACCTTTAAAATCTATCAACAGAGTTCATGATACAAGATTTGACACAGAATGGAAGTCCAGGGGTTGTTCCAACAGCATGTTAGTGCGTCACAAGCAATCAACAAGTGATATGAGTCAGCTGTATAAGATACTAGTGCATACACATGGTGAAAAACTTTGTAGGACCGAAGTTGCAGAGAGAAAATCTTACAAGTATAACTGGAATGTTCTCCCCAGTATGTGCTGTAGATAGATATGAAGTCTACATTGCGTTTAAAGTTATTTTATTGAAAAGTTTTCAAGGCAAACATTGCCATGTACAATAATATTTCAGGTTGTGTGAGATGTTTAATTATTATTGGACATAAACTAATAATACCTACAACCTAAAAGTTATTGACAAATAACTTGTAAATGGAGTAATTATGTAAGATTGATCAAATATTGTTTAAGAATTAATTCCTTAGTTATATCCATATTTTGGATATATTTTTATATAAATTGGTGCCGATTCTATTGTCTACAAATTAAACTAATATGAGTCACGTCATCTTTTATATATGCATTTTTAAAACAGATAGCAACATTTTTAATGCTGTCAGATTAGTCCATGCCATCGTAATTTGCGGGTAAATGTTGTGACAATTATAGATAGGTGCTTAAATTCACGTTCCAATAAGTAATCGGACTAATCAGGACTAAAATATCTTCATCCCTTTCTTATATTTTTTATTAGAAAGATATTAGGTATGTAGTGACATTAAATTTGTATAGTTTGTAATCGACAGAATCGGGGTCATTGTTTTCCAAAATGGAATTCCTAGTCATTTTTAAATGTAACCTATAAAATAAAACATTACTTCAAAACAATATGAGAAATATGTTTTAATATTTATAAACAAACATTTGAACACAATTAAGATGCGCGTTCACCAGCCCGCACCGGCCGCAATGCAGGCTCGACACGCAACGGATTTTGGTTTGGTTTCTATGAATTCGTATAACACTGTTCGCTATCGGTACCTCCCGCACCGAGTGGTCTCGCCCCGGCTGAACAAGAAATGCCCGTGAGGGCCAATGAACGCATGCCGGCATTTCCGTTTAAAGGCGCTGTCCCACCGCTACGGACGTAGGCTACCTACGTGTGCCTAGCTTCGCTTTGTAAGATAATGTATGTAATAATGTCCACTGCAACCCACGAACACGTACGTTTCGTATCTACGAATACGAGATTAATGACGTCATTGCTACAGGCGTGGCATGCTCGAATGAGGCTACCACGCAGGTCAACGCTATGCACGCGGTACACGAAAACGAGCGTACCTTCACTGCGGGAGGTGTGAGGGACCAAATAGATTCATCATCAGAAGAACTGACTAGCAAAGCCAATGTTATTCTATAAGTACAATAATATGGATTTACGGGAAACACGAAATGAGTCTATTCCACAAGGCGTATTTTCGATTCAAAACTGTGCTGCGCTACAGTTGGACATAGTCGTGGGTTAATATTCGTGTATAGTGTGTGTTGTAGTGGAAACGTAGGCCCACGTCAAACAAACTAACCACGCAGCTGCCCGTGCACAACGTGTGTCGCGGTGGGACAGCACCTTATCTGTTGCGTATCGTTAGTGCGCCATGTCCGGCGTGGCTTAGTGAACGCGCAACTTTAAACAAACAATAAAACATTATTTAAAAAATTGCGGGTGGACATTACGTAAATCATAAATAATCCATAATCGTCTTACCTCGCATATAGCGTTCAGGCACCCTAATATCACATGAATAAAGGAATTTTCAAAACTTTTCTAATGGTGACTTTTGACTTTAGTATCCATGTAAGTCTGATTGTTATAAAAAGTTGTTCTTGATAATTCCTCTTTGAAGTAGTCTATTGTCCTCTGTAATCCTTCTTTTAAGCTAACCTAAAAATAAATAACACTCCTTAGACAATTTACCCAATTCAAGAAGACCAAGAAAAACACTACAATTTATCTATCTATGGTGTTTATTTACTGACTAGGTACTTTAGAGAAATGCTAAATCCCACCATTCATCTTTCAAATGCATTTGCATTGACAATGCGTTTTCCATTGACTATTGTGCGGATCATACCGGATAATTCCGACTCTGTCCACGTCTTCGACGTTAGAGGGGAGCGGGTTGATGACGACAAAATGGGAAACTTGCGGGGTAGAGGAGAGTGGGAGATGACAATAAAGGGAATCGCGCGCGGAAGCCGGCGGTTCACTACGGGTGCATCGCCCTGTAACATAAGCTAGCCCCCGCTTCCCTCTAACGTCGTAGGTGTGGACTGAGCTATGCCGGTTATAGACGTTCAAGTAATTTGATCAAACAAGCATACTATTATGACTCCCCGGGTTCATCCCACCCCAACGCCCCGTCCGTATTTACGGACGGCGTCGAGACCCTGGGAAAGGGGAACTCCCCCTCGGTCCCAGCACCCCATGCCCCGTGAGGGGTAGTGTGAAAACCAACGAGTATTTATCAAACAAGCTAGTTCAAACAGTTTTATCAAATTTCTATATATATTATTTATATATAATTTTGGTTTCAAAATATTTATTTTATTTACATGTACAAAATTTTAAATAGGATAGGTACAGGTACATATAAACCTTTCGGAGAAAAATATCTACATGATGGTGAAAACAGTTTCAAAATCCATAGCGTCGTTTAGGAGTTAGCGGATAAACACACGGACAGATGCGGTGGGCGACTTCCTTTTATACTATGTAGAGATGTAACACATTTAAGAATAAAACAATTAATAACCTTAGGTGTCCAGTGTAGATTGGCCTCTGCCACGGCGATGTCGGGCCGCCGCCGCTGCGGGTCGTCCTCCACTGCGGCACCCGTCGCCACTGTACTGCGGCAACCGGGGACTAGATTCTTTATTATCATTGCAAATTCTGTAAAAAATAAAAATAGCCTTATTGAAGAGCCAGTTAATAGTCATTTGTTCAACAAGTGACCAAAGTATTTTTTTGCTACGAGTGCTGATTTTATATCACGAACTAGCGGAGTAGTCGAGAATACTGAAAAGATTTGGTTTTCGCCATTTAATTTCATAAGATTATTTTTTATTTAGATGTTGCGTTTGAAAACTCCACTGCTTGCCATTTTTATAAAAACCAAATATTTTGTGGACGAAAAGATAATATTTAGTGCGCGAAAAGACCAGATATATTACCAGAAGCACGAATAGGGAATATTCATGATAGTTTTTCATTTTGAAGTACGGAAGCCTAAAAAGTGGTTATGTGATTTATGATCCCAATGAAAGTCTCAAAACCGAGTCAAAATAAAAATCTGGCATTATGGCGCTTAAAAAAATTAAGTCATTGGGCCCGATTCTGTTGATTACAAACTAAACAAATTTAATCTCATTCTCTTTACTTCCTTTAACTGTTCTGTGCTCTTTCTAAAAAAAATATAAGAGATGAAAGATATTTTAGTCCTATTGTGCGTTTACGAGTCGGTGAAGGGTACTGGTATACTTATATTCAGGGTCAACAAACAAACACCTGACAATCATTACTGTTAACACTTTTATAGTTATTGGTTAGAAGGGCCTATCAGCGTTTGTAGGTGTTAGGTATTCTGATTGCTCCGTCAGGTCGCCTGATTACCTATAGGCCAAAAATAATTGTGTACATATATAAACATGTCTGTTTTTTGGTAGCTCAAGTTTTTTTGTTTTTTTTTGTGTTGCTGAAGTGTTTGTTTGTTTCAACGCGCTAATATCTGGAGTTACTGGTCCGATTCGAAAAATCATTTCACTAATAGGAAGCTACATTATCCCCGAAGGTTATAGACTACTTTTTATGCCGGGAAGGTGAGTGGAACTGCGAGGAACAGCTAGTTAAACATAAAATGTAAAATATGTATATTAGATACCTTCTATAGTGTGTTCTACAGGGTTGCCAATATTCACAGGCAATGTATAACTAGATTCCATCAAAGCTAAGAGACCATCTACGAGATCTGATACATAGCAGAATGAGCGGGTCTGCTTTCCGTTGCCATAAAGCTGGAAAATATAATAATAGGTGTAGCACGAGCATACTATATATTATTGGTAAGATGAACGCATAATTTAATAAATTTTCATAGAATGCGGCGGTGTTTCAAGGGATCTTTAGGGTCAATGCTACTTACAGTTATAGTTAGATTTTGCAATGCTTGCATTATAAAATTTGATACGACGCGTCCATCAGACACATGCATTCTCGGTCCGTAAGTGTTGAAGATTCTGGCGACTCTAACCGATACTTTCTCTTGCTTAGCATAAGAGTAGGCGAGCGTTTCGGCCACTCTCTTGCCTTCGTCGTAGCATGCACGTGGTCCTGAAAACATTTGTACGGGAACTTCTTTAGAAAATGTTGTTGTACTACATTTAAAAATAAGCTAAAACATACATGGGTGTTGTATTTATTAATTAAAGCTAAAAAAAAAACATGCATATGTTTTATCAATAGCACTGCAATCTTTTTAGTATCGCAAGGCAACAATCTCATTTTATACCATTAAACTACTTTTATTATAGTTGGTTGGCATACTGCACCATAAATATCACAATAGATATGTTTAGGATTCATCATTATGATAAAATCAATAAGAATCCCATTCAAAACGAAAAACAATAAAGTACCTACTTACTTAATTAATGCCTTAACCATTGACATTTGCTATTAAGACTATATTTAAGTCATTTTCTAACTGGGAAAACATCTGTGACAGACAGATAGATGGACATTTAGGATTCAGTATTTTGTTTTTGCACTATAATGACCTTAAAAATGCAAGTAGAATTGACTAACCTATTGGATTAACATGGCCCCAATATGATTCTGGTTGGGGATGTACCATAGGATCCCCATATACCTCTGAAGTGCTTGCTATTAATATTTTAGCTCCAACGCGCCGTGCAAGACCTGAAATATGTTGCAAAATTTTTCTATTGTTAACAATTAATGTGCATGTATTTTTTCCGCCGTTTCGTAACTGGCCATTTATGTACTCGATGAGTGGTCATATTACTAGGTGTCTATATCTATATTTAACTCGAGGGTCTGATTACACATATCAGTGTTACACATGCGTGGATTCTCCACTGGCACTTACTGTCCTGGTTTGCACTGAATTTTTGTGTTATCTAATTTGTGGATATATGAATAGCAATTAATCAGTTACATTTATGGAACGGCTTGGCGACGACCTTACCACTATCGGCGGCATTAAAAATGTATGAAGCACACCATGGGTCATCTTTTTTATATAAAGCTAATATAATATGTGTATAAATATACCCAGCATATTTATGGTTCCCAAAGTGTTCGTTTTGATTGTCTTCACTGGGTTCTGCATGTAATGTGGTGGACTTGCTGGACTAGCTAAATGGTATATTTCGTCAGCCTGAAAAAGTATAAAACAATATTTTAAGAAATAAATAGAAATAAGAAATAACAAAGGTCTCTGAGGGTTTTCTTTAGTATTTATATCATACTAGTTATCCAATGTGGATTCACCTGCATTATCAGGATAACATTGGC
Source organism: Tethea ocularis (assembly GCA_963555595.1). NCBI lineage: Eukaryota > Metazoa > Arthropoda > Insecta > Lepidoptera > Drepanidae > Tethea > Tethea ocularis. Next base: position 6,317,410 of record OY741960.1, on the reverse strand, counting down.
TTATTGTACTTGAGGATAATGTAGCTTCCTTTTAGTGAAAGAATTTTCTGAATAATTTCAGAACTTACGGAGATTATCTCCTATATTCAATCAAACAGAATAAACAAATGGAAGCATTGATTGTAAGGAGAAAGAAAATAGATAATCATTATATTGTGAAAAGCTTATGAGACGAGAATGTAAAAAAAAACTGTCAGTGCTCATTGGGGTGGGTGGAACAGTCAATAACGCGTAACTGATACCATGAGTGTTGAAAATGTCTATAAAATAGAATAACTGCTTTTTTTACTATGGTGTATCAAAAGGTATTTTTATGCCACTCTGCATTAATAAAATTAAATAGCTACAATGTTAATATTTGCTCAGCTGTTGCTACATTCCAACCAAACTGTCACTTTACTACAAATGTTAGAGATACAAAACCTGTAACTGAGATATGTCATTGACAAATAAGCTAAGTCACATTCATTACTTCAATGATAATTACAACATAACAATACCTACTTCAACATAAAGTGGATTAACTATGTCATGATGGATCATTTCAAAGTTTCGATGTCCAAACCAATGCTCAACATTGCGTTTACGTCCAGTGAAGAAGTTATCCACAACAATAACTTCATGTCCCTGCATCATAAGAATATCAACAAGGTGGGAACCAACAAAGCCTGCCCCTCCAGTCACCTGAAATATTTAAAATTGTAAAGGCTTATCAATTAAGCTGACTATAGTGTGTTCCAGCAGTTACACTAGAACAGACCTTTTTCTCAGTAAGGTCTGTTCTAGTTTTGCGTAGTTACCTTAAATTTTTATGAGATATTATGGTAAACCACAACCTACAAATATGGGTGAAAAAAATAAAATTATTATGTTATTTCTGTTGTTTATGGATTAAACTAATTTTAATCATGTCACATCTCCTTTTTACCTTTATGGTCAATTTTTAATCTATATTGTGAAGCCGGGGCTTTTCGCTAATAGATGTAACATAATTTTTAATTGGTTTGTTATATGAATATGAATCCATTATAATTGACCTACAACTTTGTAAAATCACAGCAATTTTTTTTATATAAAACCAATATTTCTTAATTTATGGATGGTTTTGTGCTATTTCTTAGTAACCTCTTATCTTACGAAATGAATTTAGAAGCAGATGCTTAACATCATTATGAAGGCTTAAGTTATTTTTATTATGAAATACTTACCAAAATCCTTTTTCTCTCTTTATATCCTAAAAATTTTACATCTGGATATTTCTGTGGAATGCGTCCCTCTAAAATTGCAATTTTCTTTTCTAACTGTTCAATCTTTGCTTTTGCTTCTAGTAAGTCCCGTTTTGTACTATCATTGTCAACATTATTTGATTCTATTTGTTTCTCCATGTTATCTAAATTATCATATTCAATCTTCTTTGGTATTTGATTGAAACCTCTAAATCGTTCTTCTAAATCTTGGAAATCATCTGATAGCCTTTGGTGCTGCCCCTTTACTGTGTTGTCTTTCGTTAGTATGAGAAATAATAATAATACTGAAAAAATAGTAGCATGTATAATAACACCGAAAATATAACCTTACTGGAAAATCGGGATGAACCTGCTTTGTTAATTAGATGCTCTTAAAAAAAAATTAAATTATCTAATTCCAGGTTATATTTCAAAGTAAACAAATCCTTATTGAACCAATTAAAAAGTATTGAGTGGAGTGATACACTAAAACATGTATTATGTACTTACATAAAGACAATGTACACGCGACGGTTATTGTCTTTCTGAACTTTAGGGATTGTCTTATCATTTCTATGGGTGGAATAAATATTGTGTCCTTTCACATTGCTATTTATTTTCTATAAAATTATTTGCGAATTTACATGAGAAGCGTACAGCTGTTTTGTATGATGGAAGAAATGTCACTACACTACCATAGATAATACATGGTCACTACTATTTGTCACTGTCATTCGCTCAGGGTTGCTAGGTCAATTTTCTGAAATTTCCCCTTATTCAAGTATTCTTTTTACCAAAATGGTATGTTTTGCAACTTTTTTCCTAATTTTTTTTCAAACAGGAAATAAAACAAATATAATGATACAATTTTTTATTAAGAAACTGACTTATGAAATCGTTTACAACTTCCGATCAAAGAGTATGTAACCGCTACGCTAGACTTCCGATATACATCTTCACTTATTAAGGTCAGATAAATAGGTATGCTCTTTGTGGAACGCAAATAAATAATATGATTATGAACGTTTTCGGAGTTTCATTTTCGCCAAACATTTGCCCACGGTTTTCACTTCCTCAAAATTTACCCAAGAAAGATTTTTTTTTCCAGAAATGCGAGTAAAACCCCCAATCTACCAACACTACAAAGGCACTCACTTCAGGGATGCCGTTGTATTAAATGTAGTAGGTACCTATATACTTATTAATTTCATGTGGATGCCAGACGAACGAGTGCGAGTGAATTATCATAGGCATGTCCAAAGAGTACACACAGCCACACATCAAGCTACACTCTGCGGCACCTTATGAGGTTGTAATAGGCGCTATTTTGCAACACAAATGTGTAGCTTAATCTGTGGCCGTGTGTACATGGCATGACCCACTGGCGTAGCTACCGTAGGGCTAGGCGGGGCAGTGCCCCGGGGCCCCTGAGCTCTAGGGGCCCCTTGGCCTCCATGGACGACGTTCGAAAAAGTTAGGTATATTAATAATATCCTAGTTGAATAAAGAATTTTCAATATATTCGGATTACGGTAGGTAGTTTTGGAGTTTTAAATGCCCATCGTTAGATACCTATCACAAGATCTTGTTATATATAATCAGCTCTCATTGTTACCTACAGCAAAAGCTCCTACAGTGTTCTACGGTACGTAGCCTCTAGCACCTCAACCACAGTAGAAACATCTTTATTCTGTGCCTCAACGCCCTATCTACTTACTACCTACTATAGGATAAATTTTGGTATCGATCGTAGGTCATATGTTGAAAAAGGATAATGATACTGGGGTCAGGGCACCCACCATAAACATCATCATTCATTGTGGTCTGTGAAACAAAATAACACGGTAATGTGCACAAACTGTAATGTGATGTAGGCACTTGTTACCTAATCAACATCAAAACTACTACTTTCAGGAAGTGTAAACAAATATTTATTGATTATGTACAATACACAAACGACGGGTACTAAATATATAAAATATATAATAGTCTTCCTACACGGGAATTAACAAAATACCTGCTATCCATACTATATCTAATATATACATTGCTTTTATACTGATTTCATATCCATGAACCATCATTGAAATTAAAAACAACAGATAAAATTCACTGGCGATTTAAATAAATTCGGACATGCGTCTTGGCTTCTGCTAATAATAAGTTATTAATTATTGATACACAAATAACAAAAATAAAATGTAATTCAGAATTATATGTGTGACGTAGGTAGCTATTGTTTAGTTAACATACAAATGTTCTGCGATTTACCTACCTATAATATGAAGTCAAGTGTCCCTGAGTGTCTAATGTTGCGCGATAAATAAAAAGAATACCCGTACAAGCTTCTACCGGCAGTTTTATCAACGTTTCTATGTTCTACATTTTTTCCGAGACAGAGCAAAAACTTGTCATTGACATACTTTATTATGTATCTTACGTTTAAATAATGTAATTACTAATTAAGTATTCATCCTCACCTGTAAATCGCTTGTTTCTACTAATAATAGTGACATTCGTAAGTGTCTATAATTGTTAACAATGAAATGTGTTAATATTGACGCTAATTACTGGCATTAGTGTTCATTAAAAATAGTTTATTTGAGTTTTCGACAATACCTATCGATAGTTTTTAAATCAGTGTAGGAAATGAATAATTTGGGGAATAAATATTTTTTTTAATATTTTGTCATCGAATGTACGGGATCCTAAAATGTATCATAACGATAATGGTTCGCTATGTGGGAACGTCCATTGAACTTATATTATTTGTACCTACTACGGTAATAAAGTTCAATTATCTGGCAGTCAATGGGGTACCTTATGTAATATGGTAATAACATAATTAAAATGTAGGTATACTATGTAGGTATCTAACTTAAAACTTCTAAATTATACTACTAAAACTTATAACTTATTTCAAACATGGTCCACGAATACGAATTGGGATATCGGGCTGATCTGAGAAGAGTCCATCAATGCCCGCGTCGAGATAGGCTCTTATTTCACCATACAAGTTACCAATAGCAGCTGGCGAGGGGTCATCACTCTGGTACTCAGCAGGTAAGAAAGTGTTTTCAGCACGGAATGTATAAGGATGCACTTTTAACCCAGCCGCGTGGGCATCTTCCACGAAACTTGTTGCAGTACCGAGTTTATTGTTCTCATCACGAGGGATAATGAAGCTCTTGTCTGGTCCTACAGCATAAGCGTATTTCGCCACATCCCGAAGTCCTTCTGGCGTGGACATATCACCATAAGTAAGGCCGGAGCTCAGCTGCACTTGATCAAATGGCTTCAGTGATTTATCGCTCTCATAAAGCTGCAATAATTTAAGACCAGTCATATGTTTTAGCTCTTTTAAGTTATTAATTTCGAATGACTGAATGTAAATAGGTGCTCTAGGGCCGCGATATCCATTACTATGAAGTGTATCTACCACAAGCTGTTCCATCGCCAAGTCAAGGTTTCGGAAGTGGCTACTGTGTTTGATTTCTGGATAAATCCCAATAATTCTTCGTTGACTAATCTGCATACTTTTGGCTAGATCAATGATTTCCTGGAAAGTGGGAATTTCAAAAGTTCCATTCAATCGCGCATTGCCAGGCCTCGTTGTCGGGATACGTTCGACAGCTCGTAATGTTTTGAGTTCCGCTAGTGTGAAATCTTCAGTGAACCAGCCACTTATTTCCTTACCATCTACGGTCTGTGTTCGATAACGGTTGGCGAAGTCAGGATGCTGGGCGACGTTCGTGGTCAAACCTAACTCGTTATCATGTCGCGCGACTAAATGACCATCTTTTGTCATCACTAGATCAGGTTCTATGTAATCGGCACCTATTGTGATCGCTAGAGCATAGGAACCCAAAGTGTGCTCAGGAACATATCCACTAGCGCCTCGGTGACCGATCACCAACGGTTGGCAAAAATTGGAGTCATAATTTGCAGTTGTTGATTCGAAGTTTGGCAATGGTGGACCCGCGTTCACTACACTTACCTTAACGATGAAAAGCACAAAAGCTGGCATCAGATGATTCTTCATTTCCTGAAATTTATAAATATTCATTATAAATAGTAGGTATCTACTTATATCAAACAAAAAATATCAACATGGGGAATTAATGGTGCCAAATGTTGAGTCAACCAGATATTAGGTACCTACCTTTAATATTTAACATATTATATATTTTATTTCCTTAGCTGATGCTATAGGTACCTATAACCATATAATTTTATAAGATTGGGAACTATATTAATTATAATAATATAAAAATAATTTAGAAATATATACATATATTTAATTTGAAAACTCATATTTTTTTTACACATAGATTGATTAGCATATACTTACTTCAAATTGTTTATTGATTGACTCTACTCAGAATAAAAAATCATGCTAAGCAATAACAGATTTACATACAACAAAATATATAACAAGTAAATACTTACGTATACACAGACACGAGAGACTCTTTGCAACTGTTAAAATAACAACGAATAACTAGACTTTAAGGCGCGTTTAAGTGGCACGTAGGTACAGATATCAAGTAAATTGTTGTGCTTGAGGAAAACTTTAAACGACAAGGTCGATGTACGGACGTGGTCAGCGAGAATATCAAATCAGCAATGAGTCTTAGGTAAAATCTTACGTATACCATTTATTGGTAATAGTTTAACCGGTTTTATAGAATATACTTAAATAGATATATTCGTTTTGGAGAAGTGACATATTCAGTTCCATCTATAATGTAATGATTTATTTTCTGCGTCTCTGTACTTGAGATAAAACTATACTACATTTGAGATAAAACTATTCAGTTTATATCATATCTTTTTATGAGAATTTTAGTATCTCGGTCATCGATCATAGGTAAGTGTCTACAAATCGAGTGGCTGGTGTAGTGACCTAATGTAGTATCAATTAAATAATAGTAGCCATTAATTTAGTTTATTAATAATTAATGGGTCGTAGGTACAAGAACCTTGTAGGTTCTCGTATCTAACATGCGGCGTAATCAAGACCTGACTTTATTTTTTTGTCTATTTGAGTCTAGTTATAATTGATGTGTTTCTCGCACTAGTTGGTTTTAATTTCCAGTTACTATTATTGTAAGTGTTTTAAACGAGATAACAATATGACGTGTCACGTTGCTCCGACGCATTGCAAATACAAAACCCGCTCGAATAGATCCTACGACGGTTTTCCATCAGTGGTATGTTACGGAGTACTTAAAAAAAGACGTAAAAAGAGTTAGCTATTGTTTATAGGCGACGATGACCACTTTACATCAGGTGGATAGTCTGCCTGCTTGTCAATCTGTTGAAGTAAATCTTGACCAGTCTAATACCTACCAAAATCGGGTTGGTTGGTACCTACCCAAAATTTTTGTTTTATTGCTAAAATTAAATGATAATAAAATTACAGGTAAGATTATAATTTGCAGACAATACCTAATTTATTTCCTTAATTATTTTAAATCATAAATGTTGCTTTTCAATAATATTACAAGCCAAGACTATTCAATCGTAAATCAAATATTGCTTATTATTTATATTACCTTAACTATATGCGACTTGCAAAGGTTATCGTAGTTCATTCACAGTGTAGGTACCTATACTATAAAAGAGTACAATAATTGGGTAAGAAAAGAACTAAGAGCACGTACTTAAATCTAATAATTTTATTAGGTAGGTGCTTAGGATTTCTTGGAGTTATTTTATTTAAATAGGAAAGAAAATAGCCCGCTAATAAATACACACCTAGGTATTTTCTTACTTCAATATTTTTAATTGTAGCTTTATAGGTATTATTACGATTTTATATCCCTACGCTAAAACTACACTTTACAACATTGCTTTGTAAGTATAAATGACCTACACATTGTATAGGTAATTAAGTTATACCTACTAATAACTTAAGTATTTAGCTGCTTGCCTTCCGAAGAAAATGAACTAAAATATTTACCACCACAATCAACAACCAAAGTTTTCATGACAAGAAACAATTATTGCTTTCATAGTAATTAGTGCTAACATCGAAGCGTAGCTCTCCTTGTGGTAGAGATAAATATAAAAATAGATTGATTTACGAGACTTCGTAATAAATAAATACCACATTCTTAGAGTCCATCCTAAGAAAATGTTGCTTGGTAGAGTACCTAGGTAAGTAACACTTTCACTGACTCACTATCTGACCGTCATCGTCACAATAATAATAGTATAGGACCCTATTTGGCACAAATGGAGAATTGCATTGGAACTTTGGATATATTTTAGGTTGAATTTATATACAGTTAAGTACTCTATTAAATTGTCAATTTCACAAATTCCTTAACAGACACGGATGCGGTGTGATATATCTGGTTGATCAGAAAATACACCATCTACACCGGCATCATAGAATGCCTGCAGTTCACCTCTGAAGTTACCAATAGCGGCTAGTGAAGAGTCATTGCTCTGAAATTCGGCTGGTAGGAAAGAATTCTCAGCGCGAAACGTATATGGATGCACCTTCAAGCCGGCTGCGTGAGCATCCTCTACAAAACTCGTAGGTGTATCGAGTTTATTGTCAGCATCACGAGGAATAATATAAGTTTTTTCCGGTCCCACTGCATAAGCGTAGGTTGCAATTTCACGCAGCCCCTCTGCAGTAGCCATATCACCATAAGTTAGCCCAGTGTTGAGTATAGCCTGATCAACTGGTTGTGCTGCCTTTGCACCAAATAATTGTATCAATCTAAGATCTGTCAATTCTTTCAGTTCTTTTAAGTTATTAACTTCAAACGACTGGATATAAATAGGATCTTCAGGTCTACGATAATCGTTTTGATGCAATAAGTCTACGAGAGGTTTCTCCATTGCCAATCCCAGTTGTTGGAAATGAGTACCATGTTTAATTTCTGGATAAATACCTACGCTTCGACTTTGACTCGTTTCTAAACCCTTGGCTAAATCTATAATTTCTTGCATTGTGGGTACTTCCATAGCCCCATCCATTCTAGCATTGCCAGGGCGCACTATGGGGATACGTTCAATAGAGTGTAAAGTTTTGACTTCTGCAAGTGTAAAATCTTCAGTGAACCAACCAGAGATTTGTCTACCGTCTACTGTTTGAGTTCGGTATCGATCAGCAAATTCAGGATGATCGCCAACGTCTGTAGTCAACCCCAATTCGTTGTCGTGTCGTGCAATGATATGTCCATCTTTTGTCATCACTACGTCGGGTTCTATGTAGTCGGCACCCATTAGTACGGCTAGCGAGTAAGCGCCGAGAGTATGCTCGGGTACGTAGCCACTGGCACCTCTGTGGGCGATAACCAACGGATGACAGAACTGGGAGTCATAGTTAATATTGTTTGAGGTGGTGCGTATCACAGCAATTGCAATAACAGCACTTATTCCACCAGCTATAGCAATTGCAAGTATGATCCACAAAGCCACAAGGCCTCGACTTTGCATCTTGCTAGATCTGGAATGGATAAATATATACATTTTAAATTGATTGATTGATTCAGTTTAACCAAAAATAGATTTTCCAAAAATACTTAGGTACCTACACATTAGAATTATTGAATTAGATTTAGATTTTTCTACTACATACTCCTAATAGTATTTTTTTTCAAGAAGGTAGAAATTTTATATGCCTTATTATACTTAAATGAAACATTGATATAGAAATAAAGAAGCTAAAAAAAACTCATAATAAAATGCAATGCATCGTACTGAATGAAATTACATAAAAATATCAATAAGAAACTCACTTCCGTCTACGGCTGTAACTCGTCGTTGTTTGTTTAAAATTAGTTACAAATTCAGTCAAGCGATAATGAATGCCTTAAACTTTTATAACTGTAATAAAATAACACAGGATTATTATGATAAGAGTTTTTATGGAGCATAGTAGTGTCTTCGTCGTAGGTACCTACCGTACGACAAAATAATGCTAATAATCATTAGCAAACGTGGAATTCATTATGTATTTTGGACACATACCTACCTACTAAACTCTATTACAATGTGATATATTCACGCTCATTGTTATGTGTTTAATGAGATAAATCTTTACATGACTAACTGGATAATGATTTTCGAAAAAAAATAGGTGTTAACGAAATAAGATGAAAAATAAATCTAACTGAACTAGTTGCAGGAGTAGGTGCAGTAAGCTGTTGTTGTTGCTGAATGTTGCTGATGATCATTGTACTTCCACTTTAATTAATCTTTAATTACGGTTTATCTTCTTACTATGATTTCGAAAGGTTGTTAGGATGTGAAAATGTTACTTTTTCACGCAAGAACAACTGGACGGATTTTAATGAAAGTCGGTACATAGATAGATCATTAAGTACCTACCTGGAATAAATTTAGGCTGCTTTTTATCCCGGGAACGCGGGTGAAAATCGCAGGGGACACCTAGATATATCAGTTATTAACTGATTTAATAATGTTGTTTTCAAAGATTTAGTTTCCACTTAGTACCTAACTAAATATTTTTCCATAAGTTTTCCATAAAATTACTGAGATAGCGAGTTGGAATCGCGGCGAAGCAAATTTACTTTTTGAAAATGTAAATATAATTTCCAAAACAACGAGTTGTAGGTATAATATAATTGATATTTCGCTGTAAATCTTCCTAAGAGAAAATAAATAAACACATACTTTGTTACGATTATCTACAAACGGTTACGATCTAATTAGGCCCCTTTTTTAATGTGACCAAAGTTAAAAAACCACTCTCACATCTGTAAGTAGGTGGTGGCAAAAAGTATTAGCATTTAAAGTTCTATTAGGTAAAATAGGATATTCGGTACCAGCTTTTCGCCAAAATGTACTGAGATGATAATTTTGATATTTCTTTGCACAAGTTAGGTGCCTATTCTCGCGTAGGATTTTGTTACCCCCACACTGATTTATCCCCGCGGGGTAATTTTCCCGTTAGTGGAATACCGTTTTTTAGTAAAATTATAATTGGATTCGAAACGAACTTTAACTGGGATGTCAAATGAAATTGAATGTCAAACGTTGTTATTTAGCGGAATTGGCCTCGCCGACTTAAAAATTTATCAGTACTGTTTCTCAAGTTTGTTTCGCATTATTGTTGTTAAATAAAGACTTTTATTAAAAACAAACCCGTCCCTCGAGGTAACCCTAGCTAGTGGCCCCTACTTGTTGATATAAAGATTTTAGGGCTAGGGTTGTCAGAAAAATTATATTTATAAAATATTTATTATTAACTAGCTTTACGCAGTTTCACCCGCGTTTCCCTATTATACCCCCTTAGTGGTTAAATTGTAAAAATCCTTTCTTAGTGGATGGTACGTCATAATAGCTATTTGTATGTCAAATTTCAGCCTGATCCGTGCAGTTTGGGCTGTGCGTTGATCGATCAGTCAGTGAGTGAGCCAGACATTCAGTCATTTTCTTCTTTTATATAATATAGTAACTATATTTAATTTTTAAGGCGATGATATTTCAGTGTGGTATCTAGTGACGTCGAATGCCGAGACGGGTTCGAATCCTACAATGAGCTTGAAGCTTTCGGTGAAGGAATTCATCATAAGGAAACCATAGCTCAGTGGTAGGGTACTTTGTCGTACCCGTCTGGCTGGCTACCACCCTCAAGTTGAAAAAGAAATTTTGTTTTGTTCCAACTGCTGCACTAGAGAGCCAGTTCCCTTCTAGGCCTTGTGTGCTTACCACCATCGGCCTAATTCACTGACCACGGTGAGATTAAGATCAAACACAGGCCTATACGTAGGTAGTAAAATAACGGTCTGTCCTGAGCACAAACAAATATATAACCATTTAAGGTAAATCCGTAGTGACGGGTTAGTTTTAAACAAATAATATTTATAATAAATGTTTTTCATCTTTACCCTCTCACACCCACTCATGTGTGAAATGATAATTATCTTTAGGTATTTGTTTTTCTCTAAGAAGCTGATAAGATAATCTAAGTAGGCAGGCAAGTATGGGACAGATACAAAGGTATAGTGTGTTAGTGTTAGTATTATATGATGCCATTCATGCAAACGAAGTGTGAAAAATTATCTAGCGTGTACCGAGTGTGCTACTTGCCGGCAAATATTTATTTATCTAATCTAAAGAATCTTACGAATACAAATTTTACGATCATAAGTATTAATATATCTGGGAATTTTGCAATTCCTGAAACCTATATGTTTGATTTGATTCCATAGCTGATTTTTTTTTCTGTCTGTGTTTGACCACAATGTCACCGTGGCCAGTGATGATGTGGTCGATGGTGGTAAGAATACAAGGACTAGAGGGGAAGAACATAGAAGACATAGAGTATTTTACCTTTTTACTAGGTAGCCAAGGCGACGACAACATAAAAAAATAGTGTAGAAAACTTAATCACTAGGCAATTGTTATACACTATCATTATTTTACCTTGATGTAGTACAAAGATATGAATATAAATAATTTGTACCTACATATAGTTTATTTATTTTGATAAATGAGACAAAATCCACAGCTCTTAATAAAAAAACAATTAAGAACTATAATTATATATTTTTAACGCATGTGGCAACCCTGATCAACTATCCTTTTAGAGCTCCCTAGAGCAATAGGTGTCCCTTGCAAAATTCGTTTGTTTTTTCCTCGTACCCTTCGCCACAGTGAGCAGCCTCTAATCCCAGTTGATCGAATTAATAATGTTTGTCGTTAATCATTATCGTAAGCTGTGAATACGGAATTAGACACTGATTACAGCAAGGGTGAATGGCTAAGTCGACTTTATTGGGTTTAAAGATTTACTGTACCTACACACACTAACATAACATGCTTATCTATTACCTATTTGTGTTTTATTACTGTTTCTAGGTAGGTTATTGAAAAAATGGTCCTACTTTACATACTTATTAAATAATATCTTATTATATATAATTCTTCTGTACGTGTGTTTTTGATATCTAACTCCTCCTAAATGGCTGGACTAATTTGGATGACATTTTATATATTTCAGTGGGTTTCTGGATGGTGCGGTGTGAAAACATAATTGGACCCGATAGGTGGCGCTGCTGTCAAGTAACACGTATAGGTATATAATTCTTCTATACGTTTGTTTTCCGGGCAGGACGACGTCGAGTTCGCTAGTATATATAAAACTGTATACCTACTATAAAATTATAAGTAAACTATGTTATATAGATCTCCTACCAAAAGTGATTAGCAAATTGATTTGTGTATGAAATTGAAAATATAGAAGAAGGTTGATTCTATTGATGACTGATACAGTCTGTGTCTTATGTCTAGACTTTAACTGCGAGCTGAGGCAGCCATCGTTTAGGTTTAGATAAAATCGTCTAGACACAGATACAGTCTGTAAAAACATACCTACTCTTTTCAAATTAATAAATTTAATTTATTGTTCATTGTATAAAATATCATACGCGTAAGCTATTAAAACTAGTAGAAATCTTCATATTCCCACGCAAAAAATTATAATTCCCCTAAGTACTACTTGTTAACTATTAGTATATTTGTGTAATAGGAATCTATCCCTAGAGGCCGATGGAGAGAATTGTAATGACATTACTAAGTATTCGCTACCCTTTTGGTGAAACAGAAGCGTGCGGATTTTCCACCAACTAAATATTGTCTATCCCTAGAGAGGATGTTGTCCTGTCAAAATTTCTAGACATAGGTACTAAATAGAAAAATGCACTTTTTCCGGGCAACCTTTCTATTTTTTCTTTCCATAAAATCGTTATTACAAAAAGCGACATCGGTCCAGCCATTCTCGCAAGTGATGAAAAAAGCTCTTTAATATTATGGTCAAGGTAGTGGACTGTAGGTATGTGGTTCAAAGAAAATACGTGGTGACCTTCCATAGAATATTTTTATTGAAATTTTTTCACATTATTTTTATTCTTATTTTTCTTAATTTCTAAATTCAAAATTATATTAATAAAAAAGTTTTGTTGGTTTCCAACATGCTCGCCACGAATTAACAAATAAACCTTATAATATTCAATTAATTATAAAACAAATCAATAAAATAATAATTAACTCTAATATTGTTTCAATATTGTAATATTGTTTCTAATTAAATATGTACTTAAAGTATAATCATGTTTAACAAAGAATTTACTATAAAATAAACAAAATATTAATCTTACACATTTGAGTGTTAATTTCAAAGTTGTGCTGACATTTCTGTACGAACACGTTAAAGTTAATCACACAAAGTTAATCAAATTAAAATAATTAACGTTAAACGATTCATTGATACTTCTGAAACATCGCGTTCAGGATATGACACTATAGCATTTCCTGTCAAAAAGTGACCTGGAGTCAAGTAACTAAAATCATTAACATCTGAGGTAATGGGTACGAGAGGCCTCGAATTAAGCATGCCTTCAATTTGTATCAAAATAGTATTCAGTTGCTCATACTCGTATGTTAAAACTAAACTTAACTCGTATATCTTCACATCCACATGCAAAAAGATAGCTTTAGCTTAAAGATTTTAGGTTTGCATGTGGATGTGAAGAGAGCTAATTTAATAATGTCTTGTCCACACTCTTTTGATAAGGAGATAATATCGAAAAGGTCTATTTTAACCTATATTGCGAAATTTTATGATCCTATGGGTTTCGTAAGCCCTATTATAATAAGAGCTAAGGTTATCATGCAAAAGGTTTGGTTAGAAAATATAGACTGGAATGCCTCGCCTTCTGAACAGCTTAAAAATGAATGGTTACATTTTGCTATTAATCTTGCTGCTATGGAGCCTATTAAGTTTAATCGAAATATTTCAGTCCCTCAAGCTGCTATAGCGGTGCAACTCATCGGCTTTGCCGACGTATCAAGCTCTACAGACTATGGTTGCTGTTCTAGTAATGAAGTAGTACCTCCAATACATGTGGTTGATATTATTTTTAAATATTTTGAAGTAACTTAGGTTAGGATAAAATATTGAGGGTGTGTTTAACCCATTACATCCTTTCTTAGATAATGAGGGTTTGTTAAGAGTAGGTGGTTGGTTGAAGAATTCTCAGATATTAAAAATAAAAAATATTCTATGGAAGGTCACCATGTATTTTCTTTGAACCTCACAATATACAGTCCACTACCTTGACCATAATATTAAAGAGCTTTCTTCAAGTGAAGCGCTTACGAATAAACAGCATTCAATTTTTATGTATTTAGTTTTGTATTTTATTTCGACCCATTTTATTTTCAAGCATTGGTTTGCAAGTAGGTATTGTACCTAGTATTAAAAACTGTTTGATATAATATAAGTACCTACCTACACATTATGTATAATAGGTATTAATAAATAGGAAGTGAAATCGTGAGTTGTGTATTTTTATGTATTAATACAATATTACTATAAAAATATGATTTTGTATCTATGAACGCGCTAATCTTGGGAACTAGGTACTTATCTGATTTAAAAAATATATTTGTAATTTATTTTTATTATTATTTATGATTTACTTTGTTTTTAAATTTGTAAATATGATTTAGTTTAAGTAGGGTTAATTAGGTTACTAACATAGGTTTAATGTAAATGCGAAAGTTTGTGAGTTCCGTAAATAAAACATTTAATTGAGTTAAATTGAGGAACATTGAGTGAAGCACGCGGAGCAAAACTAGTAAGTATTACATTAAATTGAATAGGTATACTATACATTAGCTTAAATTTCATAGAATTTTCCCTTCTTATGGAACTACTTACTAATAAAGATAGGCTACGGTCTTTTTATGATGTGGTTGTATCCATATTAGGTATTTATCTCTCAACAGCCTACCTATTTGCATACGTAGGTATATATATCATACTAATTTAAAATAAATAAATGCTTAAAACCTTCCTAGACAATAAAATTTTAATCATAATATGGTGTCTCAAGCCATTTCATACAGAAGTGATATGGTTAAGTGGATAATAAGTAGGTTGGAGAGCCCGGGCGGGGCAGCCACGCCTACACATACCCATTTGATTTTTATTTTATACAAAAGTCCAACATGACGTCATTGGTCATTAAATAAATGTTAGAAATACGAAAACCAAGTAATTATGGGTCGGTTGCTCGTACATTTTAGTTAAAGTTATAGTCAAAGTTAACTTTACTATTACCCATGCTTTGACCGTAGAGTCAAGCTGATTTCAGACGACGCCATAATATAATAGCATATAGTATATAGCTCATAGTACAACAATATGGCGCTCCATACATTGTACTGTACTGTACTATATAGTACCGTAACCTAACTATGATCGCGCTTTATGCAACCGACCCTAAGTGTTGATTATTTACATGGTTTCTTTAAAAGTTAGAAGGCTTATCCAAAAAAAAAACAGGAACTATTTAATAATACTAAATTAAATATTTAATTAAGTACATACTTATGTTGCGCCTGAACGAACAATCGGAACAATTATAAACTACCTAGTCCTACATCAAGCCATACAAACAAATTAAAAATCAATTGCATTTTTATCTCAAACAATTTCGCAAAACTATCAATGATGTGGGTCAAGAGTCACGACCTTATGAAATGTAGTAAGAGATAGCATCGGTATTCGGTCATCTCATCACTTTCGACAGATATGTAAGCGGCTTCGGCGCCATCAAAATGTTATTCGAATTGAACAATCCCGAGTTTTGAGTACAATCGACACGATCAACAAGAACCACAACAATAATGTCTATTGATGAAATTCTATAAACATAATAAAACTAAACTACCTACCATGTCACAGTACAGGAAAATGCCAACAGAGCAGTGAAGCTAAAATTTTGGATCAGAAATTTTACTATTATTCTTTATGTGACGTCGTTGTTCCCTTCTAGAACAAACTACCATGTCTGAAAATGCTTTCTTTATTTTCTTTTTACGAATATACGGTCTGTTTTTACTCCTTTAATTTTTCCCATCCCTACACCAAAGTGAAGTTCTCAAAAATCTTCAGTAATTACCAGTAGGTACAAAGACTGAAATTATATAGGTATTATAACTAGCTGTCCCCCGCGGTTTCACCCACATTCTCGGGATAAAAAGTAGCCTATAACCGGGGATAATGTAGCTTCCTATTGGTCAAATAATTTTTCGAATCAGACCAGTAACCGGAGATTAACGCGTTCAAACAAACAAACATCCCATCATCTTCAGCTTTATATTATTCGTAAGTAAGTATAGATTCGGATAAAATCACGTCTAATTAGTGTACACGAGCCACAATTGATTAGGTATACCTAATTGTTAATGGGTTCAGAATATAGACAAATGGACATACACCGAGACATGGACAGAATCGAACTGTTGAACTTTTACCTTTTTATTTACTGTGTCATCGTATCGTAACATAGCGTAACAACCATAGCATAAGACCGAATTAAAATTACATCTTAGTATTATAAGCGTGAATTATTAATTTGTAAGGCATTGTCCCAATATCAGCGGGCATTGTAGCTGAATAAAAGAGCGATTGTATCGTATGTTTTTAACATTGCCATTACTTAGTAGATAATCTAATGAATGATTAATATATTAATATTTAAAACATTATCAGTTATATTTAAGTAGGTACCTACATACATGTAATAGATCACTCCTTCCTGTAATAATTAAAAAGCCTTTGTAAAAATCTACATCGATAATTCGATAGGTTAGGTACCTACTTACCTACCTAGATGCCACCCAATCGGAGGAACTTAATTTCCACATAAAAGCAAAAAAATCAATGTTTCTAAAGCACTTCATTATCCGTGACAATCGACTATCAATCATCGAAAAGCTCGCAAAACAATAATCACATTATCATTCTCCCATAATAACAAATGTAGGCCCGAAATGCATAAAGAACCCGCTTTGTAACTGTTGTTTTTTATCTCAAAATAATTTAAAGAAATATCGTCGCAACGCAGCGTCCCGGCCGAAATCGAACAATGTAAACTTATGAGCGAACGTATTATTTATTGTAAAATAAGAAAAAATTAAAACGAAACGGTTTGACATATTGTAAGGGTCCTTATAAAATTATTTGCTATCACGCCATCCGAGATATGTTACGAGGAAGCAATGGAATTTGACAAGAGTACCTATGTATACATTATGAGAGGTACTTCAACGATTTATTTATTAAAACCTCGTTTCGTTGGAACGGAACAATAAAACAGTGATGTACGTAACCGAAACATGGACCCGATTTAATGGGAGTGGATTTTGTCTAAGGATAAGTAATTGCTGTCTTCTCATTTTAATAATCATGGAGGAACCCACTTCAAGAACGCTATTAATAATGCTTTGAATGAATTTTTTGAATTCCCAAATGTCATCCAGCTTATTAACCGGCTTCATTTTTTGTTTAAGTTTTATTTGTTTTGGACGGAGCGTTTTGGTTTTGGCGCGGTCATTCCGACCTTTTGTTTTTTGTCTCGCGTCATGCAATCGCAGCAAATGAAATATTGTTTTGAGTTAATTAGTTATCCCACTGATAAAAATTTTCTATGAAACTGATCAATTGTTTACACGGTTTTTTTGCGGTCCTACAGTACAGTCAACATTTCTTTGCTAATCTATAAGTTCTTGTTGTTTTACAAATAAAATTAGAATTATTATTAGTTGGTTTGGACTCTGTTTTCATCATGTTTTTAATAAATACAACCATATTTCCATTTACATCTAGTTATATCTATGTACCTTATTATAGTATAGATAACATGTACTACCTAATAGGTATACTTTTCTGTAAGTACTTAAAATGTTTAGGTAAGTACAGAGAGAATTGTTAATATCTACCTATGTATTTGATCTATAGTCTATGATTTGATTTTAATTAAATACCTTAAATGCATATATTGCATTTAAATCATTAGGTATGCCTATGGTTGTAACTCCAATTTAAGTATTAAGTATAGATAATTTATCATCAGGTCTATACGTCAAACATCATCTGCAAAAAGATGCCACTATACATGAATAAATTTAGATTCCAATGCGCGTGATCGATAGACCCGTAGATCGGATCTATAGATCATATCGAGTTCGAAAATGGAATGCGTGAGTAAGACAAAATATAATTAATAGTCGTCCTTCGAAATTCGAATCGGTCTGGTGCAGACATATTGGCGTCGTCGCAATAAACAAAAGGCAAAAAGTTTTGTTTAATTTTTTATTTATTTTTTCCATTTATAGATGTAAAACGTTAGTAGATAAGTAGACAATTAATCATTCGTGGGTTGCATTGTTGCATCTGTCGCGTCGGCTTGTAAGTTTGAGTGCCGGCTATTGTCAGAGCTGAACCTCTGTGCTTTTGATAACTGCAAAAAAGCCTTCGCGCCACCTGTGCCCCAGAATAACCGTTCGATTCTTTTCAATTGTGTACCAAATATGAAATTGATTAGCTTTATAAAATTGACCATTTCTGTCTTATCCAGAGACCAAAATTAACTTCTGGTGTATGAGGTGTATCTGTTATTCCAGGTAAATAGGTACTTCATCATCATCAACTCCCTGTCATGTTCGCAATCAGTTGGGGTCGGCGCAATATAGGCAAGACATATTATAATGTACTGTAAATGTTTAATTCCATTGTTTTCAGTCAACACCATTGCATAGGTGAAGATATGAAGAATGGTTTCCATAGAATCTAGAAATATATCTTTGATCGTAGACATCTGAGATGATACCTACATACAGATTTACAGACACAATCAATCGCAGGCGCAGACGATTATGACGGATAACGTGTTCTGTCGTAGAGCAATCCGTCACGGTCGGTTTGGCCGGCCGGCGGCTCGGCGCAGGCCCATTCGAGGCGCCCCGAGCTTTTGTTGCTCGTGGGAAAACCGTGACACCATTAAAATAAATAAAAATACAAAATATCCTTAAACATATTATCAACGAATAAGTAAGCAGTGGTCTCATACTGAGTGAGTACAGTGCACCCACATTTTATAGAGAATTTTTAAATCCCAATACTTACGACTTCATTATATTATTATGTTCAGCATACTGCGGTCTTAAGTTGGTACATTATCTATCTAAGATTCGATAACTGAAGCCATTGGATCTCTGGCGTAAAGGGGCAACTCGCTGTCTTAGTCTAGGAATAATAGGTACCTACATATTCATATGAGTGTACCATAATCATACCTAGGTATACTTGTACATCAAAAAACCTGTGCAAACATACAAATAACCCTGCACTATGTAATATATTGATGCTGAGCTTTCTAGGCAATTAAAACTTCTCAAAAGCTAAAAATCGAATAAAGGTGCCAGCCAACGGAATAGGTACTTATTCAGAAGATACATTCACCAACATAATATTTGTTTAATTTTTTGTTGCACTCCTTTCGATATTTTACAGGTGAAAATATTTATCATAATTAGGTCGGAACATTTTATCTACAACCTTTTTTGAATTATGATACTTCTTCCTAGAACACAACTCATCTTTCTCGTTCTGAACCACTAGACTTGGCGGGTCAGCTAAAAAAAGAAACAAACTAATGTGCGACCAGTTTTTTTCACCTGACAACACCCAAACGTTAGTTTCTATGTGGGCCGTTTCGAAAATTAAATTATAGGTTATAATTTTGATATGATAGGTGTGTTAATATATTATTATTTTCTTCAGTTGTAGAGATTTTATCATAGAAAAATATCTATTTGATTATACTTTTATATTACTACTCGTCCCTTTTAATTTTATGTTGATTAATTATTAATATTTCAGATGGTTAAATGTTATCTCGGTAGTTTCTTTAACTTGTCGCTCTAAGTGCTATTATGAATTAAACTAAGTAAGTAGACCATAGTTTTGTTAGGTTGTGGACATGTAGTATTATGTATTCTGTGGTAGGGGTTTATCGTAAATAGAGAATAGGTAGGTAACAATTAACTAACCTAACCTAAATTAATATTATTAAACGGTACTAATTTAATAAAATCCTAAATAAGTAGATTTTGTCAGGTTAAGCTACTTACCTACCTAAGTAGTTACTTTAATCCTGTGAATATCATTATTATAACCTTACACGGGGCTAAATATTTTAAGAAATAAAAAAATGTCGGTATAAAAGACAAAAGTATATCTTTGCATGTATCACAATATAGAAATGCCATAAAGATGAAATCTACAAAGAAAACGGCACAGATTGCGGCTTAAAGGGGCCATTGCAATCAAACGATAAGTTTTAACGACTTTGTTTTTTGGCGCGACGAAAAAATCTTCGGCCACGACAAAAGACGATCGTCACAAAGATCTTCCTTCCAGATAAAACAACTATAAATAACACTATAGTTTTTGGATTGACTTTTTTGAAGTTCCATTAGTTCGTGGATTTAATTTATTTTCTTTGCATGCAATCATTTGTCAAAATGTTCTTATAAGTATATTACTATACGTAATAGGAACGAAGCCTACTGAGGTAAATTATTTGGCTTAGTATACATATATAGGTATACGATACGTCTTGGATGAATAGGAAATATTTGGTCACTAAGTACTTAGTTTAGCACGGGACATGGTTAAATTGTATTTTTGAAACTGATACAAATCTAACCAGCAAGAGCACATTTAGCAAGAGCGCTATTTCTACCGATACCGCTCCACCAACAAGGTGGTTAATTTATGTAATCATCGAAATAATTGCTTTAAATAAAATTTCCGTAACTTCCATGCCCTCACGAGAGGGAAAAAGTGTTAAAGCAAAGTTGTGATAGGTAGGTAGGCAGTTCGTACCCCTATGATGGAGGGATACGCCGTCCCTGGCTCAAGTTTATTAAATCTTCCTTAGAATTCATTACAGGCCTGTTTCTAAATTAAGTTTCGCCCCCTAACGCTTCACTTCTCACTTTATGAGTTGTTTTACCGAACTTTTGTACACTGATT
Source organism: Tethea ocularis (assembly GCA_963555595.1). Classification (NCBI taxonomy): domain Eukaryota; kingdom Metazoa; phylum Arthropoda; class Insecta; order Lepidoptera; family Drepanidae; genus Tethea; species Tethea ocularis. The sequence continues at coordinate 6,296,305 of OY741960.1, read as the reverse complement.
TAATTTAAAAACATGGTCTATGATTTATTATTTTTCCGGTTTAACAAAACCCCTGTACAGCAGTACCGTTATTTAGGTACATGCTCATTTTAAAGGGACATAGGTACTCTTTCTTAATTAATTAAAGTTTTTGTTACGTTACATAATTTGTACTTTGAAAACATTTGTAGTTTTTTTTAACAAAAATCTAAAAATTACTATTAGAAAGTGTAACTAACTCCCTTGAGTTAATAAATACTTTATAAAGCTTTATTTCTTACCAAATCAAACAGGAGTACTAGTACTCGTGGACTGAAAACTGTAGACACAAAAAAACCTCATTGGTACAAGATGTTTTCTTCAGTGTAGGTCGAGGGCGGGCGGGCGGCAGGGCGGGCGCGTCCCGTTGCTAGGCAACGCGCCGCGGGTGGGCGTGGCAATCGATACCACCCTAGCCTCACCCAGTCACCTTCTGTCCTCACGCACGTGATAGCCCTTTTCCTTTCTACTGAGACTGGTCATGGGTACAGTTGACTGCATTTAACTATTAATTTGTTATTACTTTTCCAGATTGTTTTTGTCCATATTTTTTTAAATATGTAGTATTTACATGTCATCTCATATAGTTGAATCAAAATATAATCTAATGTAACTGACTCTAAATAACCTGGGACAAACTTCACACAAGGGCCTCCGATTTCAAAACTCAAAGATTTTTTTTGCTAAAATAAATATCTCGTGTGAAATGGGAGCCTTACATCCCATGGTTAACAATATACTATTTTATGTCAATAGCTGGACAAACAGGTCGACGATCTGCCTGATGGAAAGTGGTCATCGCCGCCTATGGCTAAATACTTGGTGATTTTTTAATCACCGTCCAAATTCTCAGGGATGAAGTTTGAAATTTTGTTCGTTATTCCAGGTGAATGATGAGTACAACAATCATGTATACATTTTCCGAAAACTAGCAGGCAAAAGTTCATAGCAGATCAGAACAAAATATGATCAAAACAATTGATGTTATATTAGCTTTAAAACGTATTGTAAAAAAATATTAATACACCTACCCGATATTCCCAATTCGTCAGTTCTTTTAATGTTCCTGTCAAAAAGAAATTGCGTTTCCCTTCTCAGTATTGTGGGAGAGTGCTGCAGACAGGTTCCATCGACACTGTACCTACTATTAGTGCACAAAGGTCGGCTGTCGTGTACATTCATAAGTTCGGGAGGGTTCACAGGGCGCGGGGGGCGGTAGTGCGGAGGGAAGCGCGAATTATGACCTGTCAACAACAGAACCTTGTATTCTTGTATGACTGTACCTGAGGCTAATTTACACCATTTTGTTAGCTCTAATTTTTTTGTGTCAGTTAATTAGATTTTCTTAGTTTATTATTAAATGGATTTGAATCATATGGTTGGTTTACTACCTACACAATGTGGTGGAGTGACAAAATTTTCACAGCAGGATTTTTACTTGGTTTCTTGAGACTTCCCGGGAATATAAGAAATTTTTATTTAGTATTTAATGTTTATTTGAATTGGACAAAAATTAACAAAATCTCTTGTTTATTTAATAAAATTATAATATTTTTCTTCTTTTCATAGAATATGTAGGTATAATCACAGCATCATTTTTGGCAATCTAAAAAAACTAACCCATGTATGTATACTGTTGTCAGACAGCCTGTTCCTTAATTTGCAAACAACAATTCCCGACACGAAAATCACTTGTACATTTTCAGTTGATGTTGACTTTACTGAAATTAGTGCTTTGTATATTTTTTATGATTGATTTTGTTATAACGCATAACGACGCATTTTGTATGAAACTTACCAGTTTTTACATCCAGTAACGTATGTACACATACAAATAAAATAAAAACATAAAAGAAATGGATATGATGACAAGGGACTGCTTATTTCTAATCTAATTTACTGACTGATTTTTTTTATTTTAATATTTCTAACATACTAAACTATTTATGAAGATAAAAATTTTGGTCAATATTTAAATAAAGCATCAACCTTGCTCGTTCAAAACATATGAAAAGTTTGCAAATTCAGAGTAGGTAGTGGTAAAAGATTTTTAATATTGATGTTTACTTCCACCACATAAACAACTACAGGTGAATTACAAATACCGCTATAATTCGAAATAATTATTTTTAATACAAAATATACTCAATTTCAAGAAATACTTCTATAAATTGTATTCATTAACAAGTCTATGATGACGTTGGCAATTATTATATAAACAAACAATATTTAATTGGAATTGTTTTTTTACGTACCTACGGCCTACGGATTAGGATAGGTAGGTAGAGGCTCGTCTCGAGGAAGTTAATTAAAACAAATCGTGTTCGACGGCCGTCCTGGCTTGCTCGACTGATGCTCCATCCATCCCAAATATATGAACCATAAAACTACGATTACGTTTTATAAACACTACATTTATAACTACTTTATGATTGTATTATTTATTTTACGTAATATATTATGTTGTAGTGGAGATTTGATTTTCTTTTTCTAAACTGTGCTTTCAAATATTTAAAATTCTCTGGCACAGTACACTCCATTAATTTATAGTATGCAGCTGGTATGATTGAATGGAAAAGGCTTCTTATTTTTCAGGATATTTCCAACGAACAACGCATAGGGATCAAAGTTTGCATGTCTTCTATATTTCCAATAATAGGAAGTATATTTTTTCATTTGATCCATTTTTCATACATTTTAAATTATTGTTTTTAGTATTTTGCCTGTTTATTGTTAGTTGAATTGAATGTTTTTTTTATCATAGGTAATTTTAATCGCGGCCAGTGGGACCGAAGGATGTATATGTTTACGTAAAAATAACATTTATTTTAATAATATTTAAAAAAAAGGATAAATGTTATATTTTTCTGACAGGCCAGTTGGCGCAGTTGGTTAAGGCGCCACCTATCGCGCCGCTGGTCGTGGGTTCGATTCCCATCAAGGACAAACATTTGTGTCGATGAACATGTCAGTTTGTTCTGAGTCTGGTTGTAATATCTGTATAATGTATGTATTTACAAAAAAAAAGTTGTAAGTATATGTAGTATATCAGTTATCTGGTTTCCATAGTACAAGCTCTGCTTAGCTTGGGATCAGATAACCGTGTGTGAAGAATGTCCCAAGATATTTATTTATTGGTCAATTATTGACTACCATCGACAATATGTACCTTAAGGGTCATCATGCCCCATAACATAGGATATTTCGGTATGGGCCGTTCAATGTTCGATAATGGACCTTTTAGCTCAGAATATTTAATAACAGAATCTATTTCCATACAATCCATCCCGAGCGGTGGTGTCGAGGTTTGGTTGGCGTTCGCCTGGACGGGCGCGAGCGGGACGCGCCTGCACTAAATTTAAATATTTTAATCCTTAATTTAAATTTTTGACATTTTTATTTTATGTTGGTATTCGTGTAGTTCCATTTTTAATGTTATTTGTCATATTCAGGAGACGGCACAACTCTTGAGTGGCGCCTTGAAAACCCCATTTGCTGGTAAAATATTGACAATGAGACAGACAGACTAATGCAAGACATTTTGTTGTGACATTACTTTTGAAGCAAAAGATTTCTTGGAATGTTTATAGAAGTAGTTATGTAGATAAAACGGTGACTGCTAGCTGTGCTGCTAGTAAATGAAACTTTTAGTCTATTTATAAAAACATTTCCATGCTTTTGTTTGTAACATTATTAAGATACCTAATTATTGAAGTAGGTTATTTATCAAAGAAGATAAAAAGAAAATCAACAAACAATTATGTCAGAAATCGTTTTAAGAATAAGTATAATCGATTATAACATTTTGATCCTAGGAGTGGAGTTAACGTCACGAGTTACCTAAACCTTAGCCGATTGACATACTTTTCTTCATATTTTGAAAAAAATAGTAGTAAAGTCTGGTAAGTATGTGCTAACTGCAGCTCTAGTGAAAGCAAGTTTCATTCCCTTCTGGCCTTGCTATGCTTATACTTTAGGTCTCGTTATCACCTGCGACAGTCACATTTTAGTCAAACTTGTTTATTCATAACTTGCTGTTCTTCGCGGCTGCACTCGCGTCCCTGGGATAAAAAGAAGCCTATATAGGCTTATATAACCTTCAAGGATAATGTAGCTTCCTATTAGTGAAAGAATTTTTCGAATCGGACCAGTTACTCCGGAGATTAGCGCGTTCAAACAAACAAACTCTTCAGCTTTATCAGAGTAGAAACATCTTTATTCTGTGGTTTTATTATTAGTAGCATAGTGTAAATTAATATACTATACTACGTTCAAGTACAATTAGTAGTAAAATAGATAAATGTACAAAAAAATATTACTTGTAGGTAATTTTTTTGTTTCTTTTTGGTATCACACGGTTTGTGTATCTTCCCAGCACTAAATATCAAGTTGAGCAATTACCTATACACGATGATCCTGCTTTAAGTAATTAATAATACCTATATTATCCACAACCTAAGTACTTAACAAGTAGATTTTACTCGTAAATAATGTTCCAAAATTCAGAATATGCTAGCTGGTGGTAGTGGGGAGGATAAATGACCCAGGTAGATCATTATAATGCGCATTGTAGATCATTAGTCATCCGGGGACGGGCGCTTAGAGCCGACCCATTACATCGGTTTTTAATATTTTAACATCATGTCGAATTTATGCTCATTATTTTTTATCTTCGGGTCTATTCTGTCTATTTTGTATTCTTTATTGTTCACACCACAATATAGGACATATAAAAAGAAAACTACATAAATAGGTCACTAAGGAAAAACAAACATAGGGATCGATCTAATCCTTACTTATCGATAATCTCTCAATATCTAGTGTAATGTAGAATATAAATCCCAATATATGCTACCTATATCACCAAAACAAAAATTATAAAATTGACTAATAATACCTAAATGACAGTATCAAAAAAAAAAAAAAACAAGAATAGGGAACAAGAAGTCAAGAATATGAAAATCCAGACCTCTTGAACCCCTCATACATATACCCGCCCGCGGCTCTTAATATTTACCTACTTATAATTTTATTAAAATATGGCCAAATAGGAAACTATGTAAAACTGCGAATGGCGTTTACGTTTCTCAACAAAGTTTAGTTGTGATTTAAATACAAAACCACACAAATGATCATCGATAAAAGATAATGACGTCATGGAACATAATGATTAGGCAATATTCTTGTCAAAATTAATTTTAAGTTAGAAACAAATGCCTTTCGTGAAATATTCGTAAATTTCGCCCTCGCTTGACAAGACGAGGTGGCCGAGTGGTTAAGGCGTTGGACTGCTAATCCAATGTGCTCTGCACGCGTGGGTTCGAATCCCATCCTCGTCGATTCTTTTGTATTTATATTTTAGTACGTAGTATATTATTTATTCTATGGTAATACTATTTCCAGCATAGTTTATTATTTGTTTTTTTTTCTAATCTTTTAAATGTACCTAATCAATATGCATCATAGAATATAGGTATTTACCCGATTGCAGTGAAGCCCAAAAAGGAGGGTTATGTGTTTGATCTGTATGTATGTATGTATGTATGCTCGTTCCCTCGTAACTACTAAACGGTTGAACTGATTTTGATCAATGATGTCGTAATCGTCTTTATTGAGTGAGTGACAATGGGTTCGTAATCAAAACGGCGGCGCCAACATTAATATTTTTACAATATTTATAATTTGGATAGGTTGTATAAATAAAAAATAATTAACGCCTACGAATATTTTTTTATATTTATTTTGTTTTCAAGTAAAGTTGTAATTGTTGTAAATAATAATTGTATAAATATACTGAAATAATTTTATCGTAAAAATATATCCTATATTCATTTGATTGATTATTATTATTATTTACTATGGGTTCTTATAAATATATTAGGTATTATTTATTATATTAAACGATTGAGAGCTAAAAACCATCAAATATGCGGATGTTTACAGAAGGTTTAACTGATGTTTACGTACAGTCGCAGTCGACCGTGCCTTAGTTGTGTGGCTTGCCCTTACAAAGAGGGGTCTTACGCCAAATCAAATGCGTACATTATATTCGGAGGGGTATGAGCAATGACTATGAATAAGTAAACAGCTTGAAACGGTTACTATGATTGACTATTATAGCTTGATTATGTTTATCTCCAGAATTTTTTTTCTAATGTAAATATTTCATTAGTGATTTACCAATCCTGAAAATATTTTGGTTAGGTATTATCTTCGATCAACTACTTCAGAATCAAACGAATAAGTCGAAATAACTTCTTTTTACACATTTTTTATCTCCATTTTACCAGTGTCCCAATTCCTAGAGTGACTTATGTCCTCGAACCGCCTACTATTTCCTTCCTTCCTCTCCACTATACGTATCGAGTAGGTAGGTACTGTATGTAGCCGAGCGGGATGCGGCGGCGCCGGTGGCGCGCGGGGTTCACCGGAGGCACGCTTGACATTCAGTCTCGCCTCTACTTCCGCACACGACTTGTATTACCTACCTTCAGATTTTTAATGTAACTAGCGACCCGCTCCCGGCTTCACTCGAGTAGTGTACCATACCAAACCTTCCAGTAGTAATAATCAAAATTATGGTAAAAACCCATATTAAATCTAATGCGAATTTTAAAAGAACTTGCACAAACAGATAGAAATAGCTACATTGTTTTGTTTATTCTATTAAATAAATGTGAAATAAGTACCTAAAAAAATCAATTCAGTAAAACAGATATTCTAAATTGGTTTTCCACTTGTCACAATTTATGATCTCAAATATTTTGTGCAAGATGTAAATTCTTCTAAATACAACAGTCTTTATAATACTAATTTAGGTGACCAATAACAATAAGCAATAGTTGCAATTGATTTCCATTTTTGATTTATTGATTTACCGGAGTTCAACGCAAACTTTCAATTATATTAATACTTATCTATAGATTTATATATAGAAATAATACTATAGTATCATCCTGCATCTTATGACTTTTATTCTATTGTGAACCGCGAATCCGCGAAAATAATTAGATGTGGCGTGGCAAACCCTGCGCACACGACGACTGCCGCCCGCCGCCGCCGCCACGTGGCGTCAAGTCCGCGCTTTGTTATTGACGTTATTTATGAATATTGTCTCACGCGGCCGTCGTCGGTCGTTGACGAGATCGGTGACACGCGCCTCCAAACCCCTGATGAATGTCCTACATCCACTTATAAACACTTATAAGCTGTACAGTTTATCCTCTAAAGACACGTCTAATATATTTTTATGAATGTTATTTAATATTTTGCTTATAAGTACATTTTTATTAAAATATGGCCAAATAGCAGTTGATATTGAAACTATTTTTTTATTACAAAAAAGAGCAATTCGTGCTATTTACAGTATGGGTCCTCGTGAATCACTAAAGGAATTATTTAAGGAAATAAACGTTATGACCCTACCTTCTCTTTATATCTATGAAAACATTATGTACATACGTAAAAACTTAGAAATGTTTAAAACAAAAATACAGACTCATCATATACGAGACAAAAAGAGAAATTAGTTACTCCGTATTTTAGACTAGCTAAAGTTCAAAAGTTCATTCTTCGTTTATTTCTTGCAAATAGTGTGCGTTTTTATAATAAATTACCACTTTCATTTACCAAGATGACTGATTTTAAATTCAAATCACATATAAAAAAAGTCCTGAAAGAAACAGCTTATTACAAAGTAGCTAATTATATTGAAGATAAAGATGTCTGGAAGTAGGTAGGTATCTGCACAAGCGCACCTTGCTGATGTTTGTTCATACGAAAGTCTCAATAGGTTATTATTATTATTTTCTTTCGGCTGTATTTATGCTCAGGGTACCTACATGTTTTTATTCTACATGTTTTTATTTTAATTTTGTGGTTTTGTTTATTGTTAATAATTTGTAAAAAGATAATTGTTATAATTCAAAAAATAAATAATTATAATACACATATTTAAAAAATGTAGCCTTGCTGAGTTTCTTGCCGGCTCTTCTCAGTTAAAGGCCTTGTTCGGAACTGGTGGTAAATTTAGTAAATTTGACCTTCATAAGTGCCCACCTGGGGCCTAAATTGAATAAATGGCTTTGACTTTGACTTTATTAATTTATTTTATTATCATTTATAAAAAACATGTTTTATTATTTATTTTTAATTGTTTTAAAGTCAAAATCTCGCTTACGTACCAGATTCAATTTCATAATAAAAATAATCTGCAATGGGTTTCTATGGCGATCTGTAGTAGGTATTCTATTGTATTGTATCTTTAGCATTAGTAGTAATATCTGTATCTATCTTTCACCTGTTTCAACCTACCAACAATAGTTATATTTTATACGTAACATAATTATTTCTGAATCTTATAACCCGAGTCTCATCATAACGGCATTTCCTCTCGCCATTATACTCATCGACAACATTCTATACGCACTCAGTTGCAAACATCATTGTATGAAGTAGCGGAATTGTCAATAATTTATGAAATACGGCGGCAGTTTTAGCTAAAGCCCGTCGATTGGTATCGGAAACGGGGCGGGAGTGCGCGGGCGCGGGCTCGGAGGGGTGACTTCCGTGTTCCGGCCTACTGCTCCTCCTGCCCGTAACTCATCATCAGTACGCGGCGGGAGGGCCATCTCTCCCTCACATGAACACAAAGAAAAATAAAGATTTGTGTGAATTATACCCTCTATGTAAGCAAAAAGGGGAAACGTCGCAAGATATAAAAAATATCTCATAAGTTTATAAATACGCAAGCGAAATCCACATGCATGATTCCAGTAAATACTAAAAACGATTTCTCAATAGATAATATAGTTTACATACCTATAAAATAATTTTCAGTATTTCAAAGTTGTTGAAATTTTTAAGCAGTTAAAGTGTTCTGTATCTTAGAATGTTGTAACTACTCTGAGTGAATGATGCACGTTGACGTATCAGTAAGCCATGAAGCCCTAAAAACGCTGCGATCTATTGAACCAAAAAAACAAAGACATATTTTATGTTTTATTCGAAGGTCGCGGAAGGAATAATCATTCTCATCGGAATTTTTAGCGTCAGCATAATATTTCTTATAAGAATACTTAGTATTTAAGTGCCAACCAGTACTTCGTTTCATAGGGTTCTGTACCCAGAAGGCGCGAACTATTGCTACGGCAACTCTATTCGTACGTCTGTCCGATTATTTCAGCCTTTTTAACTCCTAAACTAAGTAAGATAGAGTCTTGAGATTTACACACTATACTTACATATTTCCACAAATACTAAGAAAATGACGCAAAACCAAAGAAGACAACAAACATTTACAACTCTTTACGATGTTTTTTATTGTCAGAAGTAAACTTTTGTCGAGAAAAAGAAACAGCATTTTGTTATGTCTTATCTAGAAAATATGAAAAAGGAATAATATTGTTTGTTGCTCTCACTACCAATACCTATCATAAACAAATTGCATAACTAGTTAGTATTTATTTTACCGCGGCGGATTAACCCGCGTGCCCGGGATATGTAGCCCAACTTATTCCTTATCCTTGCTATCTGCCAGTGAAAGTTATTTAAGAAAATAGGCGAAAATTGTCCATTCCCCCATATCTCCGAAAATACTGGGCCTACAATTTTGATTAAATTATCGAAAATAGTTCTATACCTATAGATTTCAGGAAAACCTATAAGAAGTATATGGTATTAAGGGTAACATAGGAAAATGTCTTTACGGAACCCTCGGTGCGCGAGGTAAACTCGCACTTGTCTGTTTTTTTAGATTATTGAACTTTCAATCAGAATCCAATTAGAAAATAATTAGTAATTGGAAAATGTTTTGTGTTCCTTTTCTAAAATATAGCCATTAGCCATTCTGGGAAAATGCCAGCCAGTGTGCATCGCATCCCTATGTAACAACACGTGAGACTGCGAGTGCGACCATCCCGTATCGTAAGCGTATCGTAGTGTCACGATAGGCGGTCGTCGGAACACTTGTATCGATAACGAAACAATGAGTTTCCCACTGTTTACCCGTTGCCGTTGGGTGATATCGCGCTTCCGCACCTCTTCATTCCAATTCAGAGCACGTATTGAGATGTTTTCGTTTTGAAATTCAAATTATGTGATACATTAAGGCAGGTACACTTTAACTTTATAATTTATAGCAGACAAGTGCATAAGTTAACTGTTAGGTATAATAGTTTTGTTTGGCGTAAAATTATCATTTTTATGGTATAGCATTTAATAGTGATAGTACTCGTTCACGACAAATGATAGGACGCATGTTTTTCAAAATTCTGTAGAGACTTATAATAGTAAAAGCTCGCTTTAATTAGCAACTTATCTCCGAACAGTCTACTGCCATAGTTAGCAATTCCATGACTGGACTTGTACTCATCGCTTGTACTTTAAATTGGTTGCAACTGTCCAGGCTTGAAGTAGGTAGTACCTACCGTTTTACCTTAGAGATGATGCTTTATAGAGATTTTCACTTTTGACTAAATAGAACAACCACAACTCATTTTAGCTTACATACGCAACGATTTGGCCTAATATGTTACTTTTCATTTTTAATTACTACATTGTTTTAGTGTGGTAAGAGTCAGTCAGTAATAAATTACTAACTATAACATAAATGTAGGTCATTTGCAAAATATTTGTTAATAGCAATCAAGCATTTTTTAACTTATTTTCTGTTATTGAATTAAATAATCTGAAATGTTAAAAAAACTGAATAGCATTCTCCCCCACAGTCTAGCGAACTAAAATATGTTTTTGTCGCTTGTCACTAACAATGCGATCGACATAAAACACTCGACTTTTATAATTTACCGATTCCTAATAAATAAAGATTTCAGTCCACAGTGAACGGGTTCCGTCGAAAAACGACCGCCCGGGTTGCATGAATTAGAATTCCAACTCTATTGTATTTATTTTATCATACATTCTTTTTTGCACCTTGACGGCATACATTTGCAATTTACAATGATAAATGTCACCATAATGTTTTTCTGACTGTTTCTACTATCAAAAATGGGACATAGTGTATTTATTGGTTTGTTGCTTGTATTTTAAGAAATGCAGAAATAATGATAGAGCCAATACATTCCAAAATAGGCTTTTGACTGAAATTGCTATGATTTCTTCAGTGTTGATTGCATCGGTTCAGTAATTTTGACATGTCCCTGTGCTGCCCTCTAGGGAGAGTATAAACAGGTCACAAATCATATGTATAATTCCAATAAGATGAATTTTATTGGGAGAATCTACTCTGATCCCAAGGATAGATTAAATACAAAAAACAAAAACATTTTGTCTTATTTTTTTCCAAAATTATCGAGTAGATATCGTCTAACTAACTTTGCAATCTGTGTTCACTATTGAGATATCTTGACTACGTACTTATCTTTTTTCATTGTAGACCCTAGCTCTAGACTGGTATCATATATTTTATAGAAGTTAGTTTTAGCAAGTTTATTACTTCGTAGACAGCTCGTAGACAGTAGCACTTATTTGAACGATTTACTTTGACCTTAGATACCTACTGTGTGGTAAACAATGCACCTCACAGGCACTGACGATGCCCTACCAATTTTATTTTTCTTTACTCACTGCCTTATCACATGCAGTAATTTTTCTAGAAGCTTCTTTCTACATATAATCCATACTTTTAAGGGTATGTTTTTTTCTATGTCTATGAGGGTATGTGTGTAATAAAATTGGGTATTGCCATCGAGACAGGGGTTTATGGAGGCGGGGCCAGGTGTCACGCGCACTGCATGCAGATCTTATCTTGATATGATGGGGATGCTCGTCGACTCTGCTACCGCCGGCGCCGACGCCGCCGCCGTCTGCAGCTGAATAGCATTTATCGTCCCTGGGGATGACGCCTACATACTTGTTTGATAATATTGTTAATAAACAGTAATTATAAGTTAAAGTGATTTGTTATACTGATGAAACTTTGATTTTTGTTAAATCGATAGTAGAGTCACTTATTGTTAAATCATATCACAGTGAGATGTCAGAAACGAATATTGTGTTGTAAACACTAAATATAGTTTAATGAAACATAATTTAGACCCATACCTTTGTTATAGAGAAATACTTAACTTGTCTTAATATATTATTATAAAAGTAAAAGGTCTGACTGCTCTACCAACGCACAGCTCAAACCACTGGATGAATCGGGCTGAAATTTGGCATAAATTTGGCATAAATAATACAGATAGCAGATAGCTATTATGACGTATACATCTACTAAAATAGGTGATCGTCTATTTTACCCCCTTAGGGGTGTAAAGCTAGTATCTATAAGACTTCTCAATAACTCAAACTTTCTGTAACCTCTATCTATACATAGAATAAAATGTCTAGTGGTGTGTATCAATTGTTGGTATCATATATCATAGCTTTTCTGTGACTTTTCTTAATTTAAACAATAATATAAGATATTTATTTAAAGGAGTATGTATAGTACTAAAAATTAATTGATTCATGCTCAATGTTTGAAATCACCTAGGTACTTACAACGCAAGACCTAAGCCAAGTAAGAGTCGTGATTTAGATACCTATTTTTTTTCTATGTACCTACCTACCTACGATCTACATATTAAGAACCATTCACTGAATTTATTCAAAAAGAGGGTTCTTAATTAACGCATAATGACATTAATAAATGAAATAATGTTTGTTGTCAAATTGTAAATAACAGCGCAAGGTCAACTTGTAAGCAATATTATTAAATCTATTGTATTGAAGAGCTCTGATACAATCAGCAGCATTGATTGTGATGTGTGGCACACACGTTACATATTTATTTATGACGTAATCAATTATTTAGTTGGAATGAACATTGAACAGCGCGCACGCATCGCGAACGGTGTCTCCGTGCTCCGTCGCATTAAGTAACCTACCCAGCCAATTACTTGCTATGTTCTCCGGCCAACCTCGAGTTCATTTCGTTCCTTTACAAAGCAATATGTTAACATATTTTTTAATTTTTCCAACGGACAGCTAAAGAGGCAATCGCGAGTGCATGTGCAGGAGTGAGATTTATAATACGAAAACGCTCCTACCGCGCATGCACCATAAGGATCTATAAATCTTTAAGTACTGCATCGGCCAATCCCTGTTGAGAAACGATAAATCATCCCCTCGGACAGTACGTTCGGGTCGAATACGAGCACCATCCCGCTCGCACCCGCCGCCGCTTACGGCCTTTAGATCATTTATCATTTCATTTTCTCGCTTCTTCTCAATGATAAATTCAATTCTCTTTTGGAATATGATTGTTCCTGGTTTCGTTTTGTTATTGTAGTGTTTTATTGTAGGCATCGTCACGGAGTTACGTTTTTTGATCGAAATCCGATCGAAATGATCGCGAGAATTGGATTTCCATTTTAGATTTCGTGTCTCGAATGATCAATCTTATCGTTTTGAACTTGAAAAAGTATTTATTCTCTTTATGACTTTTATTTGTATGCGGTAAAAAAATCTGTCAATTTAATGTCTGCCTATATTTCTATAATATATGTAATAAAAAACTTTATTGAAATGAAACTGTTACTATGTCAGTATAAGCTAAAAGAAAGATATAAAATAATTGAAATTGAAATGTTTTTTATTTAATTTGTCGCTATTTACAGGGCAGTAGAAAAGCCAACAATTTCTTCTTAAAATATAACTTAAAATACATCATGCTTTATGCTCTTTCAGTCATTTAGAAGGTAGGTATAATAATATAGTAGGTACAATTTTAACGTTTTCGTTCTATCTAAAAATGTCTGTCCGTGAAAAAATAGCGCTTTATCAATATACATATTATTACATAGTCATATAGTTCAGAAGTCGATAGCACAATTAAATATAGCAACGACACGTGTAATTTAATTTACACAATAAAATCAAACCCTTAACACTACTATCACTGGGCATTTCTCTTAACATATTTTTACACAACATTATCTAAAGTAAAAATTTACATGAATTTTACAACCTATAAATCATAGTTTTATTAGACTTCGGTGCTTTGGCCATGCTGATCATTATAATTTTATGTTACAAGACTCGTAATCAAATATTTACTGTAATATTCTATTGCTGACAATGTAACAATTTCTATTAATGAGCTTATCGTAAATTTCTCAATTTCTTTAATTGAATTCATTGTATAAATAGCTACTTATAATTATAATGAAATATAATAGAAAATGTATGAAAACTTGATTATACTGGATTGTAAAATGTTAACAATGCATCTTTTTTGTACGTATCTCTCTGGTGTCACTACCTATATAGAGGCTACAATAAATCATTGTCAACAAAGAAGTTCACAAAATTGTTCTTTATCCCCAAATGTTACAATTGCTTATAACGGACAATACTTACTGACGAAGAAGATTTCGGCCAATATAATTTGACACGTTTCTTTCCAAAGAAAGATTGTGTACAGAAAATATACAACATGTTGTAAAGTATTCAACTAGTGGTTATTGTTTAAAATTCAATTGTTTTAACTCTGGCGACAGATACGTCTGCACAGGTCACTTTTGTCTGCAGTTACATTGTCTCTGTACAAATAACTATTAGCTTAACCGTAGGACACAATATCAATAATTTACGGACGGCAGGCATACGATGATGAATTTATAGAAATGGTCGGACTGTCTATTGACTAATTACAATATTAATAAGCGTAACACACTTCAACCTAACATAAACGTAAACCGGGAGCGCATTAGTGAACTTTTCATTCCACGTTAAACGAGGTAATGACACTAAGTACTATGATTACTTCACAACGGAGTTTTATAGAATCTCATATCGTCTAATCGTCGATTGAAGAGTTCCCTAAGCGCGATGTGGTCAGTAGGCGGCAGCTGCACCCGAATGGTGCATCAAATGATGGTGATGGTAGGACTCCTGCGTGGGACACCACCAGTCTGGCACACCGTGTGGCATTGTTGGCGCCGGCTGCTGAAACTGCGTCCAGTGACCACCGAAACCGATCTTGTTGTCCATGACCCCGTTGCCACCGATGTTGGTTAGATGAGGAGGTGGTTGGTTATGGTGAGGGGGTGCTGGCGGTCGCTCGTAGGACTTCTGATCGTGTGGGTTTAGGTATTTTTCGTTGAGGCTCTCGAGCTTATCTGTTATTGAGGGATGGTGATGCGGATGGTGTGGTGGGACGGGGGCGGGTACAGGAGGAGGAGGGAGGGGTGCTACAGGACTAGCGGCGCCGGCGGTGACACTGACGCTGCCGGCGGAGGAGGAATCGTCACCGTCGCTGTCGTAGCGTGGTGAGCCATCGCCAGCGGCGCCGTGCACCTTCATGTGCTTGCGCAGCGAGGATGGGTGTGTGTACGACTTGTCGCATCCATGAACCCGACAGTTGTAAGGTTTGTCCGATGTATGCACGTGCGAGTGTTTCTTTCTATCCGATGAGTTAGCGAATCGACGATCGCAGCCAGCGTACTCGCATTTGAATGGTTTTTCACCTGCAAAGAATAACCATTAATTATAATCAAATATTTAACACTATCACAATGAGGCAGTTATAAACATTGGTTTCTTTTCGTCATATGCCACCTACATGCGAAACCTTTTGTTGATTTTAAGTTTTAAGCTTTAAATGTATTAAACAGACAGGAGATTAATAAATAACTGGATGACTCCATAAGAATGAAATATGTGTATAGTTATATTGACAATAATCCCCCAATGGGCGATATCGGTAGTGTAGGAAGCTATACTCTGTTCTTTCATATTCTTCCCGATCTAAGAATAAAAAGTTGAAGCTCCGTATGCGAATGTCCAATCACGCCATAAATAACCAGATTTGCTTGTTGTTTATAGTTTACGAGCGTAAATAAATATTCACAACAATTGCACGGGATACTTAACACGGCCATAAATCATCTTTATAAGACGACTTTGTCACATTGCCGTAACAAAGCCGAACGCAGCAGTAAACAACCAATACTGAACTTTAACTTCGCGACAAATGACATATTATAGAGGTGACATTATAATAAGATGTGGTGCATTATCACAAAAGGACCTCGACATCCGTTTAACTTCTGATAACCTGATGATTATGGGGAACAATGGAGATAATCGCTCAAAAATCTTGTTATCTCTTACACTGACGGTATCATATTCAATGCGTATTTACGTAATTTGATTATTTTAAATGACGATTAGGTAGGCAGGAACGTATTTAGATAATGACACACAAAATCAGTATGTCACATGTACTACTACAAAAATTAATTGAAAGATAATTTTGTATACCTACACGATATTTACCAGCTATCACTTCTACTAGTTTTCATTAACGTTTTAATTAGAACATTGAGACAAACAATAAAAATATTAACTTTGCAACATTTGCGCGAGCAATTCTGATGACGATAATTGTATGACACATGAAAGCAATTTCATTCTGTAAATCAAATTTACTGAGTAATAGAGCTACATGTCTACGAGAAACAATATTCAATAACATTTCAAATACCACTTTGACAGATGGATAGACGGAGACGGGCGCCCGGGTGTAGGCTATGACTAGAACCCCATAGGCAGTCTTTGGGTTCAGTATACCTGGATAATATCTATGTAAAGCTATTTTAATGGCAAAACAATATAGTGTTACTCGCTTAACGAATTTTGTAAAATTCAGATATTGAAAAAAATATATATCTTAGCTCAAACTCATTGCTTTAAATCCTGATAAGGCACTAATAAACGTTACAATTGACTCTAACAGCAGGCCGGGGTTCTAAATAAAATCCATAATGTTTTGTCTCCTTTTTTAGAATATTGATAATGCTGTCAAATTCATAAGTATGTATTCTGTAATTTGAGCATGCTACATTAACTATATACAGATTCCGTACATTTATATTCATATTTTGTTTGATACTTCATTGTTACAGTAATTTTTTGCATCGTTTTTTTTTGTGGTATCGACGTTCTTTGATACATTCTTCACAAGTTCACCGAAACGCATGACTGAGAGAATATACAATAAACTACATTACAAGTAGGCACACGGTAAGGTTTGTGTGACCGCGTGAATGTTGCTTTCATTGTCATGTTTACAAATAAACCTCTTCGGTTTGTAATCCCCCTTTGTGTTTGAAACTTGAAGATCGGTGAGGAGGCACAGATGCTAATCTCAAGTGTCTGTTAACGCACCAATAATAGAGCTTTTTAGACGTGGCCTTACCGCAATTTCTGTTACTATCGAATCCAATGAATGAACGGATCACACATACGATGGCTTACTTACTTACAAATTTCAATAGAGTGATACTTCCTTTCTTTCATTCAGTACTTCATCACAATTTTTTTCTTATATTCATTTATTCAATATGAATACAAAATAAGCTAAATATCCTTATTTCTTTATTATTTTATTTTGGCCTGTGTTTGACTGTAATGTGAGATTACGTAGTCAGTGAAGATATGGCAGAAGGTGGTAAGCACACGATGCCCAGAAAGAATTAAAGGAAGGATAGAAACAATCAATAAGGGTTACCCGTTGGTTTTGTATTGTACCTACTTAGGTCGTTAGGTTTAATTTTGCAAGCTCGATATGTAATTTGAATTATTTCCAAAATACAACATACTTATACCAACCTATATTAAAAGTGACTATAATTTCATAAAAATAAAAAACCACATTAATTTTATTTCGAGTGTTGGAATAATAAAAACGTCTCGGACCCGACAGAACCTTAATGAGCTAAATACAAGATAAAAGAGTTCAAAACATGTGTCGCCCGTCTAATTACTAATCGGCCGTCTCATCTCGGTGGATCACACAAAAAAGGATCAACGACAAATTCTATTACAATGTGATACGTTCCTGCGCACGCGTCGCCCGCCACTCCCTGCAGCGATGGCCACTGGTTTCAGCCTGCAGTCAATTACAACAAGTTCCCTATTCATTATTATGTGCATGTGCAAAAACCTACTGCGAAATCATAATAGAACTTATGACTTCTGCGACAAAGAAGTATTTATACGTTTCATGAATCAATCAATATTTAAAAATTAGCTAGTCAGTGCCCGATATAGAGAAGAAAAAAAATTGCAGTGAAAATATTCAAACTATGTTTAATGTAGGTAGTTGTATTTGAACCGAATTTAGTGACAAAATAAAACAGACAGACATAGGATGGGAATGCGCTTCGTGAATTCGTTGCATGCCACGCCGGGACACGGGCTAGGGTCAGATGCTTATCTTAAACGGCTGTATCACCCTCTGGAGACACTTTTTTGTAACGTTATTATCGATGTTAAACTTTATCTCGAACTATAAGCTATAGCTTTAAAGGTTATTATGACAACCACAATAAAAATATTTGGACATAATAACATGATTTAAATTTAATTACTGCATAAATACCGCAAATGAATTTCAATTAATCATGAAAGTACCTATGTATCTATAAGCAAAGAACAACAAGTCAACAGTTGGCACATCGCCTAGAACGAATTACTCAGCGGTAAGTATTGGGTTTCAAATCGCTACTTAAGTGCGCTCCGCTAAGAAAACAAGCTTTTTAGAAATAGCACGAGTGATGTGTAATTCGAACCATTCGGCCTTTGCTCCCAAATTGTGGTAAATGGCTTTAGGTGAGTTTTGAGAAAAAACAATCGCAGGTTACCGCGTATCACGTTGCGGGACACGAAAGTCTCATACAAAATGCTATTTATTACCGCTTAACATTTAATGAAATTAATCTTTTTTACTGTATTGGACTACTGCTTTTGGACTTGTCATCCACCTTGAATAATAATTGGGTGACACTTGATACCTGGCCACCTGTTCATACTATCGTATTTATCATTAGAAATTAATTCTAAAATTGTATGATGAGTTATTTCACATATTGCCTATCGGATATTAATTTTGAAGAGACAGTAAAATTATGACCAATAGCTATATTTATAATGCATAATCGCTACAAACAGATTAGATATATCTATTTATCCTTGTAACGTAGTAGTAAAAAAACTCTAGACGCAAAGAGGACGTGTAGCCAGAAACCTACCTTTCCTATTAAAACCAAAATTATATTTATATTCCCAGAAATTATCGAACATTGTCTTAATCGGTTATTAAATGTAACTGAATGGAGCATATCCAAGTTAATTCAATCTCCAATAGAGACCGGCTAATGAGCGGCGGATGACTGGCCGATTGCTGACACGACCGACCCAGGGCAGACATGGCCACGCGCCATGTTCTCTCTGACCCACTATACTAATCGCTACATTCAATATCTGATAACAAACGACCATACAATCCATTGAAACAAAACATACCGCGGCCGGCTCACGACACAATCGACGCTTTTGAGTCTCTCCAAAAGTGTCACAATAATAGCTGATTGACTGACTACACTTCCCCGAAAACCGATTTTCTCTCGCATATTTAAAAAGAATCGTACGGAACGTATAATGATTTATGATCTTCCTTTTATCCGAAACGTATTTCAAATTAGAAAGATATATTAATATCTTAATTTTTTCCACTTCTCAGAGAATACAGGCCCTCGTCCGGGGAGCACAAAAAGAATAAGCCCGGGGTCGGGTGAGCGCATTCGGCGCCCAACGACCGTGTGACAAGGTGCTTTATGCGGACGATTATGAGCAGGCCGAATAATGTTCCGATACCCGATAAATATCTGCCAACTCATACAAAAGCATCCCAATAAAAATATAATAGTAAATGTAGCAACAACACTGGCCACAAACTGCACAGTCATATCTCGCTGATAAATATAAATTAAAATGAAAACGCAGTGCGAGAGGAAGAGGGATGGCGAGTGCGTCGTGAACGAAAACAAATTAAAACTGATATAACATTCAAATGCGCACGCGAAGGTTAGCCGATGGCTTTTGGAAAATCGAACATATTGCGAGGAGGTCTCCTAAGAGGCCTTTTTTGTCGCGCTGGTCGCCCGCGCCTGCGCCGGACGGTGATTCACGACAAGGCGGCTCCGTTCCGTGCCGTGGGATCACTCGCCTTCATTGCTTATTATAATAATTCACTCAATGGCAGTGTTCATGGTATGTATTTAAAAGTAATTAACATGCAGATCAAAATACCTGGTGACATCTTGGATTTAAATACATAAGTATAAATTTTACCAAACGGATATAAAACATAAACAAACAAACAACTTCATTTCTCTTCTATGGCTAGATAAAATATAATGTTTTCCCGTCTGCCCGTATACGAACGAGTCTGTTTCATTGTGTCGAATAGGTACTGCTGTGAAACCTCCGTCCGTCTTGCTCCGATAGGTATCTGCTGTGGAAGCGCAACAGAGACATTTTCACATCGTGCTATTTTATAGTAGAAAAGTAGCATGAACATTTTCCGCGATCATTTTATTGTACACAAAAAATGATCCTATTTCATCTCTTGAATAGATAGCTGTTGTAGCCTGGTATCTTTTTGTTTATGTTGTTGATATTTTTATTTCATAATTAAAATAGGACGCAATACGAGTTAAATATAGATAAACGATATATCATAAAGCACCTGCACCTGAAGAATAAGTCCAAAACAACCAGCGAACAAGCAGGGCACGCTCGTCAATCCTAACGTCAAGCGTTTTGACAGCCCTAACCGGCATCATCGTCTGCACTACAAAAAATAACAGAAATAATATTGTACCGGATCCTTGATTTCTGAAAATTGTCTGTATCAAAGCAGGTATAACATAGGTGAGAATACAAAACGTGTGGGACAATATTCCCACAATGGATCCACGATACAATGTAGGTAATATTCTTCGTATTTCTAAAATTATGGGTTTGTTAAACTATACATTGGTTTATATTTTATTTACCACAGCCTATTTGTTACATATGCTGACTGACGGTATTTGATATTTAAAGTACCTACCTACTTCCGTATTTTCGAACACTGCTTCACGCACGATTAGTCAAAAATTGTAGCTAAGTACTTTGAGAATTGTTGTTATTTCTATGAGCCGTACTCCTAAGCCTATAATATACATACATCAAAAGTTGTGTTAACCTTTTCTTAATCTTTATTCTCTCTAGAAAGAATTTACAGTATATACCTACCTACGTTGTCTCAAGCTTAAAATTTTCCTTTCTTGAAATGCAGGGATGAAAAATATCATGTCGTATTTTTTTTATAAAACTTGTAAGGGGTCAGGGAAGCGCCGTGCCGTCAACGGTGTAACTTCGTGTCACAAGATAAACGATAAGCTATCAAGCGCTCACATCTACGCTGAAGATGGACGGGCGTCGGAGACTGCACATTGTCTTAATACAATTTCTGAAATATTGTGTGTTAAACATATTTTAGAATTATGGGATTTGAGTTCTGTACTGTATGTAAACTGTTATTGATTATAATATTATCGTAGTCAATTATGTGTTCGGAGGTGGAAGTAGGTATCTACACAAAGTGCAGCAGCTGGAAAATGCCAACTCAACAGGAACAAGCAAGTAATCGGTGACATTTTTTTTTAACTCAAAGCACAGAATACGATAAACGATTAAAGACGATGATAGCTCAGTGGTAGTGACGTCAGATGCTGCGATGAATGTTATGGGTTCGAATCCTACAATGAGTTTTCGATTAAGGAAACATCGTGAGGAAACCCAGCACGGTGGGTACATTGTAGTAGTACCCATCTGGCTGAAAATCTGTCACCAAGCACCTACCGGTGTGTTCCGGTACTTAATTGCCTTCTTGGCATTATTGCAAATAGCGATAGGCGACGGTAATCACTTACCATCAAGTGGACTGCCAACCTGCTTGTCAACCTTGTGACATAAAAAAATCGATGAATAGAACTTGAAGGTGGTAGTAGATAGTGAGTCAAGTAGTATTTACTACGAAGTAAAGTACAATCGTGCAAAATTTTCTTCACTATGTTCAAAGTCACAGATCTCTGTGCTATCATCTATCAGTTATCAGTTTATTACGTACCGCTAGTACGTAATAAACTGATAACCTACCAACATATTTTTAGGTCTTCGTTACTCTTTGTTACAAAATATAATGTAGAGTCTGAATTCGTAGTAAAATAATCGTTTTATTAATTGTTCATGTTAGTGTCGGTTCTCAGTATTAAGGTACAAACAGGAGGTCGGTATTGAACGGACCCCGCGCGGGCGCACGCCATCCCTAAGCAAAGTATGGACATGCCTGCAGCTTTTAATTTAATGGCATTCTATAATATTGCATGTATGATTACTGTAATCACAATCTTCGCAATCTTATTAAAAGGATAGGCATAAACAAGTATATTTTGAAATTCATAAGTAGGTATTATAACAGGAATGTTAATTAGGAAAATATTGCAAGAGACAGGTATATACTGTGGGTATATATATATGTATAGAATATAAGATAATTCCTGCGGCGATCTTAAAATCATTGTTTTGTTTTGCCATTACTATCAATTCAATGAATATTAATGTGTCCACAAATCATAAATATTATATTATAATTTTGCGGCAAGTAATATTAAAGTCGACCAATAAATTTCTTATGCAATGTATCTGGATCGAGCGGCGGGCGTCTTGTCCACTCAACACCCACGCCAGATCGAGTTTCAGCCCCTGGGCACATTTTTGGGACAAACCAATATTTCTAACGAATATTAATAGCCACTTTTGTTTTTGTTTTATTAAGTTTAATTTTTGTTGTGAGACGCGCCCACATTCTACGCATGCCTCACATTCCGAGAGTCCATGCCTTCTAATTCTTTAACATTTGCGTAGCGATTATTTGTCAATTCGTGTAAATTTTTATTGCAGTTTTTACAAGAATCCATCTGTAAGTTTAATAAACTAAAAGTTGCGCTACATATGGAATTGCCTTTCTTATAGCTCTGACGACTTTCCGATTGTTCTCTGGTTGCGTTAACCATTAGTCTCCTTTTTTGGGATTCAGTGTTAAATATTTCGAATCCTTTACAATGGTCTCTCTCAAGCGTTTTTATGATTGTTTCGTAATAGTTAACAAGTGTACTTACATTGTAGAACATTTTTGTTAATAGATACAATTAGCAACAGACGCTTATATCGTGATTGTAAAACGAACTCGTTTACCTTGTCTTACGTGTCATAACGGGTATAACATATGGATACCATAAATGCAAAAATAATGGCAAATTGGACGGGATTTAAAATACAATTAAGCAAGATAAAAAAAAGAGATTTTTTGCTTTTAAACCGATAACGTCAAAGCTTTAATGAACACTTCATTTTATTATTTTTCTGCAGGAGAAAATTGAGTCATTAATATTTTTAAATAAGTTTTCGCCCCGCGTTTTCACCTGCATTCCCAAAAGATCTTACGTTATTCCTGGATCTCTATCTATGTGCCGATTTTCAGTCCGCTCAGTCGTTGATGCGTAATTCAGGCACAAACAAAACTTCTAAACATCCATATCTAATCTAAATATATAAAAGGTAAGCATGACTGAATTACTGAATGAATGATCTATCAACGCACAGCTCAAAGCACTGAACGGATCGGGCTGAAATTTGTCATACACACACATAGTTATTATGGCGGCGTAGACATCCGCTAAGAAAGGATTTTTGAAAATTCATCCTAAGGGGGTGAAATAGGAGATCGCGGGTGGAACCGCGGGTAGAAAGCTTTTTGATTATTGACATGAAGGTAAGACACAAAATTATAAGTGTTAACATAAAATTACATACAAAAGACAGTGAAAACTTTGTGTAGGATCTGAAATGATCTTTCTGTTCTTTATTTCGTATTATTACGTCGTATGTATCTACGAATGCTACCAATGTTATTTGTAATGTTTGGTGCAAGGATTGCGTGCTACTGAGTTGTCGGCAATATCACACACTCCCATACATATTGATACCGACAAGGTGTCGGCTAAAAAACACATGAATGATGCAGTGAGACCTCCGCCGTCGCCCTACAAGACCAAAGAATTTCGCACAGTTAGGAGCCTCAAAGCGCAAAATGTTTTTCTTAACGCATTGAAAACGGCTGATAGCTCATTTAATTTAATGAGGCAACTATTTGATGCGCTCAAAAACATACACTGACATCACAGAGTTACCTACAATAAATACCTTTATTTACATAGCATTTGCGCAGTTCATCAGATAAGATTGGTTCGTGAATATAAATTAGACTGACTTCAAAATAGTTTCTAAGTTCTCTAATTGTCGTTTTGAAAACATAAATGTGAAAGTAGCTTTACAAAACAAAAGTGTATTCCGAACTAGTGGAGAGTAGAGTCAATAATTGTAGCTTTCGACGTTCAAAAGTGACTTATCACAGCGCCTAAACTGAATAAATGATTTTTGAGTTTGAATTTGAGAATTTAAATCAGAAGTATAATTCTTCACATTAGATAAAGATCATAATATGTAGAGACTACTTCTAAAATAGGTAAAATCTATATAAGAAAATGAAACATGCAAATATAAGCTTATTAAATCGGTTAAACGATAGTATAATAATAATAAGTTTGGTACGAATGGAATAAATATAAACTTTTGTTTAAAGAGAGAACTACAGTTAATTTAAGTATGTAACTGTTAGTTTTGTTGCAACCATGTTAATAGTTTATTCTTATGTGTTAAGTGTGGCGATACGTACAATAGTTATTATGCACCTTGCAACTTACAAAAACAGTCCTGTCATTATAAAATACAAGCATAGATAGTAAAGTGTCAGAAGAAATGATGGTAATAAGATAGGAAGGCTGAGGCAGGCGTAGGTAGAGCCAACGCTGGCACATCCCGCGGTTTCAAACTATTGTTACGTTGCAACCGCGCACAATTTATGTACCCTGGTACCGGTGCTTGTAAACTCACGCCACTGAATCTTGCTTTTGTATTTGCTAAATAGTCACAAAAAAGCTGAACAACGATTTTTCGGTAAAGAAAAATTTGCATTAAAATATATAGATAGTTAACTGCTATCATTAACATTATATAATATTAATTTCCTAGAATAATTTTCATCAATATCATCTCAATTCATATTAAAATATATATTATTTAGTGTTGCCAGACAACCGTAAACAAAATTAATATCAAATGAATCACTAAATAGCCGATAAATTCTGCATCTATATTTGATTATAATGTCAATAAATGGTGTCGATGTTCCGTGACTAAATGATTGTGAGTAGGCGTGCCGAGCGGATATTAGTAATAGGTCGGATGTGTTCCCGATTAGTTGCCCGATTGAACGGAGCCAGAGCCAGGTGAAGCCGCGCCGCCCGCGCCCTCCCGTACCAACGAGCGCTGATCTATTTGATTGATTATGCGGTCGCGATGCTTATCTCATCTGAACAAAACAGTTCTTGATTGAATTTATAATTTCTCTCCAAATCCATTTAACTATTTTGAATCAAAACTTATCGAACAAAAACAAGAGAAAATCAACGAATGTCTCTCATTAGATAGATGACAATTAATAATTCATTAGATGGGATTTATTGCTGCCCTATGCGGGAGGTAATCTAAAGACCTGCGTTTGAAGCTTGAACAAAAATGAGAACTTGTTAACCATATATAGAAAATATACATAGATTAACTTTTTCAGTTGTTAGAGGCAACCATAATTATGAAAATCATAACTCGCTGTCATCGATGTCTTTCATGAATCATTGCAAAGTTTTTATGAACTCGGATATGACTTTGTAATTAACTAATTGCTCGATTCACATTAGTGATGCAAGATTCGTATCGCTTCCAAAGGTATTCAATTTCGTCTGATGAAAGTCAGCATCGAATCGATGATTAAAATCCGATGCGTCGCAATTCTGGTATCGTGGTGGAACTGTTTTTGCACGCGCTCCTCTGCCCTGTTCGCACTATCGCTTTGACGTTTAGCGAAATTCTTTCACAAATAAAAACAATTGTCACGTTCGCTCTCCGAGGAATGTTTAGGATTCTCGAGAACGTGTCTTTAACATCACAAAGCTGGATATTTTTTCATGTTTCTGTGTGTAGGGAGAGCATCAGATCAGATAGCCATCAATGATGAGAGATTTATTCCGGAATGGCTTACTTTGTTATTTAAATGCGTTCAACAGATCTGTGTAAGTAAATGATGTATGTATGTGCAATAGGTACGTTGCACATGGTGTATCGTCACTTCGTCGCCGTAGTCTGCACCCGCGTCCGTGTCAATCCGGAGGGGAATGTAGTAACAAAGTAGACAAAAAATAAAGCGCTTAGCGCTCTCATTGTCTATGTAAGCGACAATATCAGTAGGTGAGTGTTGTATGTTTAGGGTAGCAAGTGGTGTGCGCATTTTTCAGCACACATGTGAGTGAGAAAATGGTGTCGACGTGTGTGTATATGCGGAGGGTTGTAATATGCTACCGACGGGTGACGGGTCCGCCACGCCCATGAAATAATCATTTATTTTTACACGGTTCTTTCAGAATATAGATTGTAATGTAGGTACGCATGTAATTACTCGTGGAGCCATGATTTGTTAAAACTTTATTGAATCATTAATTGACATAAATTAACCTCAATAACCTTCCCTTTTCAGAATATTATTTTCTTGAACACAAGTGTTTGAAATACCTATGTTTTATATACCACCTTTAAACTAAGACTCAAAACTCATTTATTCAGTTTAAGCCCTGATAAGGCACTTATGAACGTCGAAAGTTACAAATGACTCTACCACCTCCGGTTCGTTAAACTTAGAAGTGAGAAGACTCTGGCAAGAAACTCTACATTTTGTGGAAGGTTCCTTTGAATTTATGTAATTAGAGTTTTTACTTTAATTTTACATAAATTTCATTATACCTAATTAGACTAAACAAATGATAAATGATTAATACATTTTTATCCCAAATTATCATAAATTATTTTAAAAATTGTTCCGTTTATCCAAATTGAAAATGCGAAGTAGAACTGTCTAGTGATGAGATCTAGCCAATGTTTTGATACACTAGACTCAATCCCGCATTGTCACATCAGTGAAACACACACAGACGTGTTATTATTGTGTTGGTATAATATTTTTTATACAATTTATCAATCCGGGCAGATGGTCGGACCGGCTCATATAAACACCTTTCAATTCCATGCACCCAACTATTTTAGGGTTGGTTACAACATTATCATATGCGGAGATAAAATGGTCGATGGAATAAAAGATATGCAGCTCGTTTCATTATATTTTATCTTTTTAAGTAATTATGTTAGTTCTAATGGCCGAAATGGTCATCAATTTAGTTTAAAACATAACATACCTACTTTGGAGAAAAATATCATTTTCGGTATTCCATAGGAGCTCTAGAAAAACGTCAACCAGAATCAATTTTTATTCAAATACCTATTCGCGTTTTGCAGATGATAATTAAAATTGTCATTTTCTTTTTATCATTATTATTTTTTATATTTTAACGTATTTTGAATAGCACTATTATCGATGTGTGTTTGTGTACATTACAATCTGTGCATGTGTTTAGTTTAGAGCAATAAAGTGAGGTAAGCGCTGCACTCGACGGGTGAGTACAATGAGCACGACCACAGGGGCGGCTCGCGAAGGGTACCTACCGTATTGTTTGCAAAATATTTTGAAAGCGTCATTTTATACGGCATATTAGCCAAGTGCTGCGTTTGATAGTCGGGGGACGTCTTCACCGGTCCCAATCGTATCATCATTAGCGTATTGTGAGATTCGCCCCTGATGCCTCACTGACGTTACAGAAGCCGTGCTTTGAATTGTTTATAAAGAGATATTATAAGATATTAAAGCTTAACTAATATTCATTTTCTTCACTTGGGTTGCTCTACTAGTTTAAACATATTGTACTTATTGCGAATTTTTACATTACAGTCTAACATTTCAGTTTAATGGAATTTACATACTTATTTGAAATAAATTTAATATTGATGTAATGTAACAATATTCAAAAAACGGGCCAAACGGGCCAGATTTATCAATATATGGTATTTTTAGTAAAATATACGTAATAAGAAATATTAATCAAGAAAGTTCAAGTTCATAGATAAATGTGAAGTAAAAAATAACTTCGGAAAAAAAAGCTGACTTGGTGGCTTCTCATTTCTGTTTTCCAATATTTAAAAAAATACAGTATTTATCTTCTCAACAGGTTCTAAACAACGATACCCCACTCGATGAGGTAGGTCAAATTTATATTTCGCATTCCCCTTTAGCTGTATAAAGAAGCCTCCCTCTAAAACATTTAAAAGTATGTTAAGGATCCCTAAAAAACTAGAGGATATTAGTATTCTAATTTAAAATTCACAGAAAAAAACAATTAGGACGATCAATCGATAACTCAAAACGATATCCCAATTCAAATCGTAATATTTCGCATAATTATGGAAGATATTAAAATTGTATTTATTAGGTATTTTGAGTTTAATAAACGTAAAGCTATTAATAAAAAGGATGATTTAAAATTATTTATCAGAGTGTTAAATCTATCAAAATAAAGTAATCATAGTGTTAGTGGGCGGAATTCGCCGGCGGGCGCTCGCCGCCGGCGGCGGCGCCGCGCGCCTCCGCTGCCTCGTCCTACTGTTATGTGACACTGGCCGGAGCTAAACTCGACGTGCTCCCTCTGTTTTCTCAATATGATCAATCACATTCTTTTTCAATACCTTAATTTTTTATACAAATAAAATACCTATAATCATTATTTGTTCAGTGCCTTGACTCGTACAAGTGTCATTCGTAGCAGGTCATAATTTGTCTACAGAATGCTGTACCACTTGTAGTTTGTCACAACTACGACCTTATGTGTGTCAAGTGATTTAAAATATTATATTTGGAAATTGATCCAACGGTATTTATTATATCTTATACGCAATTGATTGAAGAAGAGATATTTTTATTTTTATGCTTAAAACATTATGTCGAATGAAAATAAGAATTAACTGCGGGAAAGAATTTATAACTCACACATCCGCTACTGAACATTAAATGAAGTATCATTTTACGCATGTAGGTAATAAAAATATCAATTTCCAGCCACTAAGGTTAACCATAATACCAATCCTATATGTAAGTAGGTACTCGAGTGTCTTGACTTGGTAACCATAAAACTAGAAAATCAACTGCCTGTAGGTATAATATAAAAAGCAGCAAATAAGTTTCTATTGCACAATTAATTGTACTGTTATATTAAATATTTATTTCAAAAAAAATCAAATAGAATATCATCATTATTCGGTCAGTTTTTTTTCGGTTTTATCTTCTAACTGGGTTAACCATAAATAAAAATTTATGACTAACTATCTCAACTCAAGATATTTGCACACAACTAATTAAATTTATAATGATAATGCGCTCCTAGTTCCCTATTGCTTCACAGAGCATTCGAAGTGAATTTATAGCCACCCATAAAACAATTCTTCAAACTTCCCCACAAAAAGGTCCACTCTATTCAAAAGCCCGTATGAGATAATAGCGGACGGGGGCACGGGACAAAAGTTTAAACGAAACACTAAACAGTGATGGTCAAAGAAAAAAGGAATGAAACCATCTGTCTATACTCTTCGCGCCAGCACACAAATTCTTGACCCATTCCCTTAAAAATCGATATTTAATGTTGAGTACCAATAGTTTAAATATAACAATACTGTAGCGTGCGAGAGAGAGCAGCAAGAAACCGGCGCGACGGAACTAGACATTTTAATTTACGGCTTTTTTTTTTAAGTAACATGCACAGTTCAGATGAATCTTTCGACTTTTGTTATGGATTGAAAAATGTCCTAACCTACTAAGAAATGGATATCACAAGTCGACCGTGGACATTTATAGGATGCCCGTTACCTTCGTTGTTTGTGCTCAGGATCGTATTACAAGGGTATTCTTTGATAACAGTTGTGTTTGATGTCATTGTGTCAGTTTGGTTATTGTTGAGGCGTGTTCCAGGATATCGCAACATTGGGCATCCGTCGCGTCGGTGTCCGACCGGGCGGGCGGACAGCGGCGACCGGTGGCCAACCGCGGGAGGTGCCTCATTATTACATAATGAGAATCGAAATGTTTCAGCAGATCAACATTCATTCGTTCCAGTGCCTTCCATGTCTTATTACTTATGCGTTTACCGAACGTAAGCGTTTATCCTTGACTGCAGAACGTGACGAATAGACTCTAAAACCGATGTAGCTTTCAAGTTAACGCTCACTAGATTTATTTATTAGGCGTGTACACGTTTAGAAATCAATTTATCTGTATATATGTAGTAGTGTAATGCCCTGGCCATGTTTGTACTGTAATTGGACTGGATTATTAAACCTTATAATAATAATACCTTCACTAACTTTATTCCAAATGTAATTAAAGGTCTACTCACCAGTATGTGTTCTTTTGTGGATTTTGAGGTTTTCTGATCTCGCAAACACTTTACCACATCCAGGAAACGGACAGGGAAAGGGTTTTTCTCCAGTGTGGACTCTGATGTGATTTACTAGTTTGTATTTCGCTTTGAAAGGTCGTCCATTCCTGGAGCAACCCTGCCAAAAGCACGCGTGTGTCGTGCACTCCGGTCCACCGACGTGCTCTACAGTTAGATGAGTCACGATCTCGTGCATACTCGAAAATAGTTTGTTACACAATTTTCTTGGTGGAGGCTGTTCGGGATCGAGCCACTGGCACCGCATGTCACGTCGAGGCGGTGCTCTAACGTACCGAAGAAAGGCGTGAGGAGCGTGGGCGTGAGTGTGCGGCACCAGGGGTGGTGCGCCACCCTGGTAGTGGACATCGCCTCGCCAGTCCCAGCTCTGTTCCAGCGGTTGTTGGGGAAACAGCTCGCCACAACCACCGTAGTCTCGTAAATACCCAGGTTGATATGAATGTAGAGGGTATGGCTGGTAGTGCGGCGGGTGGTGCGGCGGCGGATGGGGCGCAGCGGCGCGGTGCTGCGGCCCGACGCCGCACCCTGGTTGGGGTGACATCTTCAACCCATAGGTGGCGAGATGTGCGTGGTTTGTGTCGAGGAAGGCATTCATGGCGGGGGTGGCCGACGCCGGCGCATAGCCCCATTCGCCCGCCACCATCCACGCGGCGGGTACAACCCGCTGATGACAATGCCGTTGAACGCGTCCACGTCGACGCTGTTGGTGGCTGCTGGAAGTTGTACGACCTCGTCACGTTCTTACACACTTCTGATAATCTTTGTTTGATATCATGACTTCTTTTTTGTCTCACACCCTGTCAATAAAAAGAAAAAAAGTTTAATTTGCAGTTCTATAACATCAACCAGGTACAATTATAAAATAAAAACGCTAAACCTAAAGGTAATTTTAACCTTTCGAGACAAATTCAAAACCATTTCTCAAAATAATAACATACATTCGTGCAGCCATAACCGGCGACGAACATTTATTTATAATAAAAAAAATGTGAGACAGGTACTTTTGGACATTAAATTAAACTGTGGGTAAATTTATAGGACACTTTTATACGCCTGAGACAAAAATTTCGATTGTATTCGTGTATATTTAATTTTAGTTTATTTGTTAGGCAGGCTCCAATCTCTTTTATGGCTGAGGTTTAGCATCGATAATTTATGAAAATAGTTTTATGAATGATAAAACCTGTTTCACCATAGACAACATGCAACCCTGTCCACTTTATTACCAACTCCATGTCCTTTTATAATAATTATTGACTAGTTTTATCTGGCGAAAACAATTCTGTGCATTATATTTTTTGTTTCTAGTGATTAGGTCTAGGACACAGTGAAAATATTCCCAATACATACTCAAGAAGAGTTTTTAAAGTTGTTGTTACTGTTATAGAATGGACGTTTGTTATTCTAAAATTATGGAGTAACAAAGTAAATCATAATTCAAATATCAAATTATGTTATTAATTACCTTTATAACTTCCCTATCTGCTTCTCATAATGTATAATATTTCACCTTTGACTCATCTTATATTACAACCAAAGTATAAAAAAATTTATTAAAACATATAGGTATGCGATTTAAAATAAATTTTAAGCATTCGGTATTTAATTATCATCTAACTAAACAGCCTTCCAAGATTTGTTAATAAAAAAAAATGTTAATCCCGCATCACATCTTCAACAACTGTCAGTCAAAACAACTGTATATTTTTTGCGAGTAGGTATATACGTATATAATCGCATTAGTAGTAAACAATGTTGTTTATATATTGTTTGGAGCACTTCATCGTAGTATCGGGGCGTATGGGTCTACCTGAGTCCGTTAAACAATGTCGTTTCTTTCAGATTTCCATCTAATCTTTACATTATCTGCGTGACTCCCCGCCGCGTGGCCGCTTCATCACAAAGCAACGGGTTGACAGATCTCTACAGACGCCCATGGAGCAATGGGATTACAAATACACGGTATTTCCTAATCGATTGTCGATTTATTTTGAGCCTTATTACATCACAATAGCTATATACTATAGTTTTTTAAAATGCAGATATAAGTTGGTAGTAATTTTTGCAGCTGCTAACATTTTTCACAGTTTTAAGGAATTAGATTAGTCATAATCGCATTAGATGCTATTGAGATGTGCAATGCAATTAGTTTAACCGGTCCATCAATTTCGTTAGAAACTATTCACACACAAGATGGCATCAACAATTAATTCTTTTTAATGTGAATTTAAAGTTTTATGATGAAAAAAAACTTGTAAGCTATTTCTGGTCTCTCATGTATTGCTATATATTTCTAATTCTGAACTTGAAATATAAGTCTAAGGATTAAACGAATTATTTAAATGCCAACGTTTATTTAATATCAAATAGGAATTATATTATTTTTATATATAGTTATGAGACGCTAAACATTATACACTATTTTATATAAGTCTTCTATGTGTGTGTTTGTTATCTAACTCCTCGGCTGGACCGATTTGGATAACATTTTGTGTATATGAACGACGTCTGCCGGGTCAGCTAGTTAGGTATTAATATAAATTGCATTCTAAAAGATTATTAATGCAATGAGCTGTAATCATCTCCCCAGGCTCTCTTCCTTATAAGGGGGAGAGGGAAACAGTGCCAGGGTCCTTATGACTGTAGGTAGTGAGACATGTGGGGCCATGAATTGGCTGGGCATTACGTCAGGCCAATGTTCTTTAAGCCACCACCACCGCAAGATACAGCCAGTCGGGTGAGAACTATAGAGGAAGGCCCAGTGATATGCGAACGGTGGCAATCAGGACCGTTCTTCTGCGCTCAGTTCTCAATGTGACGTTTCACGTGATCATGGAACAAGCAAAAGTTACGAGCAGGAAGAGCCCTGTCATCACCATCGGGATGGGTTGGCATTTTGAGCGTAAATAAATGATTATTTATACATACTACAGCTCAATACATACGTACACTAAAGCCCATGTTTTGAATCTTCAATATATATAAAAATAAGAAAAAAAACATTGATTGAGTCGAAAGGGCGCACTGTGTATCAATTAATTAGCCATCAGCTCAGCATGGCTCTCAAGTGTAGCAAACGGAACATACCGGTAGATGCTTGGCGACAGATTTTCAACTTCAGGGTGGTAGCCAGGCAGACAGAATTCAATCATCAGTAAAAATATTAATCCGCTAATTTACAGCAGTTTTTTTTCCTATGCTTTTCCTAATATTGAGTCAAATTTAATGTATGTAATTATTTGTATTTAAATAATATAAAAACTATTTCATGTAATTCATTTAATTAGTTTAGTGACTTTTTTGTAGTTAATATTTTCGCGGTAAAGAGTAGTTTAATACAATTATTATGCAAATGCCGTCGCTTCTTTATATTGATACCGATCTATGGCATCATATTTTTAAACTGTTTGTAAGCTACATGGATTTCAACAATTTAAATGTACTTACGTGAAAAATACGAGATAAAATATACAACAAGTGTTTCTATAAAACCGGTTAGTATTCATTATAGGTACTATTTTTTTCCTTATTTATTAACACTGCTATAGACTTTACAAATGGTAAACGATATCGTAGGCTATGTGTTATTGTTAACGTTCCTTCGGTTTCTTTTTTTTATAATTCATATTTCGACGATCTACTTTGAGTGGCACTCTACTGAAGAATAGAAAGAAAATCTACAACAATTTATGACTTTAAAATAATTTGATCATATTGTTGTAGCAACGGAACCCAAAAAGATCTTTGAAGACTACTCTTAAAAGTTAAAGTTATTTTTCAGTTTGTAAAAACAATTCAGTTTAGTTCTTATGATGGTTAAAACTAGAGTTATCAACGGTTTGAAAGTTAGCATTCTACTTAGAAGAACTGATAATTAACAACTTAAAAACAATATAACTAATAAAACTTGAAAATGTTCCCAATTATAAAGACTCTACCGGCTTTCGTACAAGAATGAACATGGTCCACTCGTGCAGAGTGATGCACTTCAAGATTTCTTTACGTTAGATTTGAATATTAATCAGTCATCTTTATAACCAAATGTGGTAAAATTATATCTGAACTTTAAATAACTTATTAAATACGATTTAAATAATTTAGCTTTGTGTATTGTATTGATATTATTATTTACCACATATTATTATCTGTATACAAAATTCATTTTTTAACTGAAACACAATCTTATATTATAAACATAGTCCATATTTGTAAACATCAACGTGTTAAGTGTTAATCGGTTAGTCTGTCAGTCTCTCAGTCTATAATTTACGTTTTCATGGCTATCAACTTGAAAATAATATTTTTTTATTCAATTTAGGACTTGAGTAGTATCTAAATATTTGGCAATCTAACCCTACACTATATATAAACTAAACTAAACTACTTGAAAATTAGTAGGTATAGGGAGTAAATTAGTGCTGGGATCGTTCATATTGTTTGATCCAGGATTACAGATAAAGCCAGGGTGAACAGCTAGTTAATTAGCAGCAGCTAGCACACACTTTTGCTTCATATATTGTAAAAGTTAGAAGTCACTTCTTTGGTTAAATAAAAATTTCGTAAACATTTTCATACTCGACCTTCGCCTTGTCATAAAATTGCCTGGAACTCGTAAGTTAAATACTTGCTAGGTATTTATCAAGCAGGTGAATAAACCATCTGAAGTTAAGTAGTCTCCATCATTCGCCTAGACATTAATACGGTTATGAATGTCCTCCAGAGAATTGAGAAGAAAACTGTAGGTACTTGAAATTTCACTTCTTCTCTTACAGGGCTATACCTACTTTTGGCTATACCAATAAAATTATCCTGTCTTGACATAAAGTAAATTCTTATGTGTAAGTAATTCCTTTTCAAGAATATGTTCTAGGTTGGAGTAATAAGTAGGTGCCTATTATTGCTAATGTAATAACGATAAGACCTATTAATGTAAAATGTCCAGGAAACATTTTTATTCATGAACATATCTGTTGGTCCTACCTAAGTCTGGATGTAATTATCTATATAAGTATGTATCCTAAAAAGCAAAGAAGTTAGCATATCAGTTATCTATAGTACCTACAAGCTCTCCTTAGTTTGGGATCAGATAACCACACGTGAAGAATATCCCATAATATTTATTTAATGTATTTATGCTTGGGTTTTTTTGCGTTATTAAAACAATTTATTATAATGTCTTATGTAATACTAACGTAAAAATATGTGATATGAATAATCAACATTACAAAGTTAAATTTTGTTAGTCAAGAGAAAATTTAAATAATGTTATGAAGTTCGTAATTTAATCTACCTAAATACTTTATTAAATTCATGGTTTTGTTTTTGCATAACAATACATAGCTTTTTTGGAGATTCTTGTTGATTTATGTTTATACTTAGTTTATCTCTATTTCATATTATTTTTATATTATTAATAATAATAAGAATGTCAAGAATGGAGAGAACCTCAAGCGGCGTAAATATAGGCTAGCTTAGATACCAGCTACATTTTTAGCCGTTTGGGGTAAAAACGCTGGGTTCGTGAGGGCTATTTAAAGACCCAAAACGCCTAGTCCAGCATGACCAGAATTTTGGCTATCAAAAAATAATATTGTAAGACAAACAATATTAATATTGCTTTATAAAATTGTAGTAATTGTTTATTTTTGTTGAGTCGGTAGCACTTCGTAGAGGTTATAGTTAATTAATTATTTCAATAAACTATTGTACATAGATATTGTCGAGCATTTGGTAGGTACCTACTTCTTGCTAGAATATCTTCAAAGCACACAAACGTGCTGATTGATCGTTATTTAATCATATATATGCTTTCCTATTATTTTTTAATTATTTTATTTTCCTTTGCTAACTAGAAATAGGTTCTTATGTTACAAAACAGTTAGTAAAAAGGTCCAAGGAAAGCACTTACCTAATAAAAAAATATTATCGTCTTGCTAGATTTAAACTTTTGTAACATTTAAGTAATATTTGTATTTGACCACAATTTCACGGTGGTAGGTATAGTGGTAGGTATCTGATGAGATGATTTGGTCGAAAGTGATAAGAAGGTACACAAAGCCTAGAATTAAATTAAATTACGTTATATTTTAAGTTATACGTATCCAAAAATCATAAATAGATAATTGAATAAGCCAAACTATGCAAACATAGCAAGATATCAATTCAAAATTTAATTACTCTGTGTAGTAGAGTCACACAAACAAAGTAAGTGTAGGCATCATGAATTTCATACTGAAACTTTTGTGTTGTTTTTAAAGCGTTGAAAAAATGGTAAGATGATTTAGCAGCGCATACTAATAAAATTAATAATGACAATAACAATGTAGTTATATACAATAGGTACAACTACCTACTTGCACAGCATGCTGGATACTAAAATAAGATGATTTTAAAAGAGTTTGAAAATTATTATCCAGGTACTTTAATCTATGTGGACTGTGGAGTCACCACATGTCTCTATAGTTTATTGTAGCTTCATAATAACTATTATATTTATTTAGAGCTAGGAGTTATAGGTAGCACTTACTTGTTTATAAGGGTTAATCCAGATAAGCTAATGTACTCAAGCAAAAATTGTTATCACTATAATGTTTTATTGATTAACACAAGAAAATATCAAAACACTTCACTCAACATATACAATTTACATACAAAATAAATTTCAGTATCCTCATAAAAATATCGCAATAATTATCACAGATATTGGCGCGTCGTTATAACAATCTCGTTTCGATTTCACAGCCGTATTCTGCGATAAGAGGCCGTCTCATCGGTAACATAAGTTTTTCGGACAAATTGTCACGCAAGGATTTTTTCTCGTAACGATGAAAGGCTTCGCGACGTGTGTCCACTGACTCCGCTGAGGCTCTCAGCATGACTGCGGGCTCCCGCGTCGCCGCCCCTCGGTACAGCCGACATACTGCTTCTTAGAAAATATTTTGTGCGAACCGGGCCCAAAGGCGCGGACGCAGCCCTGCGCGCCGAGAGAAGGGCGGGACGTCGTAAACTTTTTCATCCAATAGTACCGGCCTCGCAGTGAAAATGTTCGTTGTGGTGCTATCTCGCTTCGACACATACTATAGCTCGACAAACAAAAGAGATACTGAATCATCGAAGCTCATAATAAAAGCTTGAAGAAGAAAATTTCTTTGTGTTTGTGTCGTAATGTGTTCGCTTTATCAGATTTACGTTGAAAGCTCTGGAGGGCGCCATAGCATGTTTTCTTATCTCGCGAGGCAGTTATCTCGTTCGTAAGAGAAGGATAAAAGATACTAGGGAAATGTTTCGGCTAATGTATTTTCCTGTGGGAAGGAAAACACATGTCGTCGCTTTTAATTTAATACGCGTCACGCTGTGTCCTCATGTACGGCTTGGGTGTTTGTTTCTTATTATTTTCCGAAATAAATTTTAGCAACCACTATAATTTATAACAGCTTTTATTAAGAATTTGGAAATATTATTTTAAACATACCTACTTTTATCCATTGTTTTAAAGTTCAACGAGTGGTTTATTTTTCAATCAAAATTATAGTCATAATTTAGTAAAATTTAGAAACATTTCTATTGAAACTTTTGAAAATTTATGTTGTTATTTTAGTTATCAAACAAAAACATTTTTTCATAGCTCAAGAGTTTGTTTGTTTGAACGCGCTAATCTCGGGAGTTACTGGTCTGATTTGAAAAAAAAAACACTAATAGGAAGCTACATTATCCCCGAATTTCTACTTTTTATCCCGGGAACGCGAGTGAAACCGCGGGTAACAGCAGCAGAACAACAGATACTTAGTATTATTAATAAAATTAAGTAGTTTATTGATCTTCATATTTATTTTACTTTTATAGCATTTTAATTAAAACATTGGTTGTAGTGTAGGTGGTACCTACATATACATATAAATAGAGGATAGACGTCCAATTAGTCTGAACTGAGTCAAGACTTGTATTTACTAAATGATCTTATTCCAGATCTAATCTACACATTCTTCAACGGTTCTTAGGTGTAAAGGAAGGTGTTAATTGGTCTTCGATTCTTGTATTTACAAATTAAATTAACTCTATACACCAGAACGGTAAGAGTAAAAAATTGATGTACCTAAATAGCTCAGGGAGTTGGAGCTTCAATGTCATTTAATTAGACTCATTTATCGGACAGACTGCATTATAATTCTATCGAGTTTCAAGGCGACGATATCCGAGAAATGATGATTCTAGATTAAGTATTTCTCGACATTCTTTGTTGCAAGAGATTATAAAAATATATGTTAAACTAGAGAATATTTGACGGGGAATACTTTTTTTTTTTAAATTAGTATTATTCATTTGTCAGAAAAAAATCCTGAATATGTCCCTTTTTAAAACGAAGAATGCATTTTTCTCTTATTTGGGCCATCCAAATAACTTGAAAATATTAACATACATTCTGGCTATTTTAGTACTCTAGTAATCCAATAGGTACCTAGTTAGGTACTCAATTAGCCTTAGGTATGTTGAAGCGTATTTTAGTGCTAAGCTAATATGTTGATATTTTTTTGAAATTTTTATATGGTATTATTTTTCACTCGATAATATTTTTTTATTAACTATTGCAATATTCATTGCCTTTTTGGCCTACCCTCTCAAAATCAGCATGTACAGAAATAAACTATTTTTAAATTCAGATAGGGACAAATTATATTGCAGTCTCTCTCACTGTCTCGCAAAACTATTATATTTGTTTAAAATTTACAGAACTTTTATGAATCTAATAACTCATTTTCACACATTTACATTACGTTAGTTAGGTACTTGATTAAGAAAATGTTCATATTTAACTTGTAAGCATAATTTAGAATAACCATAAACTGGCATGGGTCTGCAAAGTTATTGTAAAGAACCAATGAAAGATAATTTATCATTGACCAATCCGACAACCTTACTTAATGAATTATTCTAGAATCACTTAATTATTATTCATCATGTTACGTCAAGTTCGAAGCTCGAATCATTAGCATGCCAGATTATTAGGTACATAGTTTAAGCGTCTATACGCCTTGTCCCATGACTAATTAAGATTCTAGCCGTAGTGCGGTGCGTCAAAAATAATTGACGTAAGTAATTAATTTCACATTCCAATTCAACTTTTTAATTATTTTTATAAAAAGTCACATTCCACATGCGTGTCCAACTCAAATGGCACGCCCCCGTGCGTGCGCGGCGCCATTGGCCGCCGCCGCAGAGGCTCTCAAGCGCGGGGCGGGGGCCGCACGCTCTTGCGCATACCACTTTTATTTTTATAAACATTTATTCTCATCCACTGCACGAACAGTCGTGATTAATTTAATATATTTTTACTGGGGACTGAGGTACCTCTCTCACGCAATACGTTTTTTGCGTTGCTTACTTACCTGTTATCGAGTCACCACAGTTGTTTGCATTGCAGTGTCATGATATCGTGCATTTTATTGGTAATTAATGCTAAAACGATTCTGAGTTTTTTTTATTATTATTTGTTATGGATAATTTCTCGTATTTAGTAAGTTTGAATTCCTTAACCTTTTCTGTGAATACTATTAAAAAGATTTAATAGTCGTAGTACACAATATGTAGGTAACATGTCTATTAGACACTACGGTATTTATCATATTGTTTCTAGAATTATAGGTATCTAGGTATATAACTAAATGTATTCAAAATAAAATAATTAATAGTAAAATAAATTATTTCTAAATTGTTTTAATACTCATTATTTTTACGAATTTTACTAGTATTTTTTAAATGAAACATTATAACAAAACACGATTTTCCTGTAGTCATAATTATAATAGTACCTAATGGTGTAGAATTTTAACTATAAAATGTACCCAGCAGGTATCCAGGTTACGTAGCCCGCACAATGGAACACCATGTTGTAGGGTTGGTAGGTATTTCATTAAAATAAATAACGTTATTATTTATCTGAGTGTTTGTCTGGAGTGACGCTAGCTACAAATTACCGCGGACAATGCCTCCGCGGGACATCTCCCTTATTAAATGCAGCCCACCAGATGGCGGGTATGAGCGCCCCTGCCATCATCGTTCTATAAACAATATTAAATTCAAAATTGATTGTTATATTATCAATTAGTTGTTTAATACATTTATATAATACAATCTATATAACCGATATATACAATCTACCTACATATAAAAAAAATCCACGAGAGCGGCCGCTGCTATCGATTAACGGCAAGGTTAAGGCTGGCAGCGTTCCCTCTTTGGATGACCAAGCTAACGCGTTGGCGGAAAAATCTCTACATAATATAAATTTCCTAGGTGGCCTCTGCTGCTGATACAACGACAAAATTCCCACAAGCTGAAAGCGTTTCCGCGGGTAATTCCGTGGGTAATATTTAATTAATCTAAGATTTATGTAAACCATTCAAGAGGTATTCGGTGCAGAGGCTTCATCTCAAATATACTTATAACATCATTGATATATAATCAATGTCATGATACAATATTTATATTTCATTTAATAGGGTTGCAGAAAATAACGCATGAAACTGTATACAAAACTATTTCTCACAAAAAATCACTTGCTTTAAAAGTGTGGCGCTGTCACTTTTGATTGACAGATAGAAAAAATTGATAAAATATCAAACATCGAAAATATGTTTTTGTAAATTTAATAATTATAATAATTGTGATTCTATATTTCCTATAGCTGTCGTTTGTAACTTCTACTCCTTCTGTTTGTTAGTTAGTGTGTACCTATATATTAAACTGGTTATTCTTCAGTTACTGTGTCATTTCTTTCTACGTGCCTAAACGCCTCAGGTACATATCGCTAAAAAAGTTTAATTTTGAAAGATTATTTATGTTTTAAATTACAATTATTTACAACAAAAAAATAAATGAAACTAAAATAATGAACTATAAACTAAAAAAATATCAAATACTTATATACAAAATGATAATTTCCTATTCCGTACATATTTATAAACTCAAGATTTTATGTAGAAAATTGAGTTCAGATAACTGCCCGTGGGTAAAGTGCCAGTAAAGGCTGGCAGCATTACCGCGCTGGTGGTAGTTTAAAATAATACCCTTATTTTATAAGAAGAAACATGAAGTAGTTTTAATTATAATGTTGAAAGAAATTATAAAAGTAAATTTACTCTAGTCTACTCTAACTGTCAATGACTTACTAAACTAAAAAAAAAACATGAATATATTCGTACCTACTAGTTGCATGATTTTTCCTCTGTTCCGAGCGACATAACGTTCTCTTGCGGCAAAAAATATTAAAAGTATCCCATAGTAAGATTTTAGTAGCTAATACGGCGTTAACTGAAATCTAAACAATTTATGGTTCACATATATCTTAGTAAGTATAAATCTATTATTAATGTTTTATTTACCAATTACATGTATTCAGTAAAAACAATTAACTATAATATAGTCAGTCAGAATAAATTAAATGCTTTAGAAATAGTTCAAATAGCAAAAGTACAAAGTAACATGAAGAAATAAATTTCTAAGTTGATAATGCGGAAAATTGAGTTCATGGGAGCTCGAGTATACACGCTCTATTTCACTTAAAGATAGTAGACCAGATAGTTTTCAATTATTTGTACTGGTTACAACTAAACTATAAAATATTCTTTTCTTTATTAACCGACTTAATTTAATTAATAAATAAATATTCATTGTCATTCTTCACACACGGTTATCTGATCCCAAACTAAGCAGAGATTGTACTATGGACAACCAGATTTACTATATACATATACTTACTACTTTTTTTGTAAATACATACATTAATAGATAATTACACACATACTCAGGACAAACAGACACGTTCATGCACACAAATATTTGTCCTGTATGGGAATCAAACCCATGACTAGCGACTTGATAGGTGGTGTCTTAACCAACTGCGCCAACTAGCTTGTCAAGCTACTCTAGAGTTGAATATTTAAATATCAATAATGTAACAAATAAAAAAAATATACGTAGCTACATTTTGTTTATACAAGAAAGCTGCCATGCAAGCATACATTATACCACCGGATGGTAAGCGGTTACCAACGCCTATAGTCTGTTGCAACACTAGATGTATTACTCACGATGAGCTCTGGCGACCTTACTCATGAGCATGGTGGTTATTTGGTTGCGGTATTCTGTAAGTTGAATACCTACTTCCCCAGTTGAGTTGCTCGTTGAAGGAACACTAAACATAGATACTATATTATACTAACGTAGAAATTACTCCATACTCACGATATAAAAACAATACAAATTAATTGAAAATTAAAAAATGTTTCCATTTATTTTATTCCTTTGTGGGTAATAACTAACATATTTCTGTATGATGTAGCTTATATTTTTATTAGGAGTTTCATCAAACATACTTAAAAATATTTTATTTTGATAAGTATATCAATAGAGTTGTATGTTTATATTCTTCTTATTATGTTGTCTTCTTCTTTGACGTGATAAAATCTTCATTTGTTTATGAAAAAATTGAAGTGGACTCGGCAATGCTGCTCGTTGATGTCTAATATTAGTAGCGTTATTCTCAATTTCGTAGAGGGAAAAAAATATTTTTTTCCCTATATTTTTATAAAAATCATATGATTTTTATCAATTGATAAATATGTTTTCTTTTACATTAATTTACTGTAACCTATTATATAGTTTGATATAGGTAGTTATATGCCGATATCTCACGTACCTATATGCGATGTATCTTTTCTATGAATAAGAAAATCATTTATTGGCGGTTAAGAACGATAAAAAATCAAATCCTTATATCTTTCAATTCAACAGTTCTTAAGCATTTTAACTAAGTACTTTTTATTTTCCATTTATAATCTGTTCTATTCCTTAAAATACGATGTGTGTTAATAAAATTC
This sequence comes from Tethea ocularis, assembly GCA_963555595.1. NCBI lineage: Eukaryota > Metazoa > Arthropoda > Insecta > Lepidoptera > Drepanidae > Tethea > Tethea ocularis. The sequence continues at coordinate 6,253,011 of OY741960.1, read as the reverse complement.
AGAGCAACACCGCGGGGCAATGATAATTCTATTGTGACCTTTTTATTACAAAAAAATCCACTTGTTCACCTTTAGCTTCTAACTGTAACAGTAATTAATTCGATCCTGGGGCAGAAATCTGTCAGTCCAATCGCATGACTATTGATATCGATTCTTATGAGCCCGCCGACACAATCGGATGTGATCGACTTTTTGCCGCGACCATTCAAATGAAATTAGATTCGGATTCGTAACGTTTTCCTTTCATTCGAGTATAACTATGTCTTTGTAACAACATTAGATATATACCGTGACCAACCGCGTGTATAACATATCGGTGTAGGTACCTACCTATATTCCACTTACAGCAACTATATATATATAAGCAAAGCTTTTTTTGCTTGTAGACCAACAATAAAGTAGACTGTCACATTTTATATTAATTGCAATTTTATGAAAACATAGTTAAAGTCGTTTTCATAACAAATATAGCATGTTTATTTTTTCGTTTCTACTAAAGTAGGTACTAAGTAATTGCTGCTCAGCATTTGGCTCGGCAATTAACGATAGTTATTGTTAAATATTTGCGATTGTTTCAAGAAAGTAAATAGGTACTTCATCATCATCATATCAGCCGAAAGACGTTCACTGCTGGACAAAAGCCGGGGAGGCTATAGGAACTCCACAGTGGCCAGTCTTGCGCTACAGATAGGTACTTAGTTGAAACAAAATCTCCAGCTGATATAGTTTTGTCACTCCACGCACTATTAATGCAAAATTAGAGGCACCGTATTGCTCATTAGTCGTGTTTCATACACATGTTTCTCTACAGTAATTTTATAACCACATAGTACCTACCGACACCGCAGAATTGCGCGGGCCCCCGTTGAGTCGGCCGAGAAAGCGTACCGAAGAAGCTAAACGAGCATACATACACGAAATGGGATAATAATTTAATATGCCATTTGATTCAAACCAAATTGAGCAATTTATACACGTCTCTGCGTCGACGCATGATACGCGCAGTGGCGCGGGCGCACCGTGATCAGTGCGTGCGAGTGTAATGAACACTCCGCAAACGAGAAGTGTTCAAGTAATTAACATTAACTCGTCTTATTATTGATTCCCATAACGGTGAAGGGTTTATTGGTGTAAATATAATTTTCATAAATAACTTCGGATGATGAGTTGCTTTAATGCGTGTGTAATGTAACTGTAACACGCGTCTATCTTCGCATTTAATATTTATATTTTGCATTTATGGGCTCTATTTATCAGTTAAGCACGTAGCGTAAAATTATCGTTTATGTTTTATATGCTACGCAAGCATTGCTGTTGTAATGTAAACAGGTTTGTAGAAACCTTTAATTGCAATTTTACTGTAATTATGTGTGTTTCACACATAAATAAAGCGGATAACCTAGTCTCAACATTATTACAGATATTCTTGTAAGTCATGTTATGTTACCAATGATCCATTAAATGTTTAAGTAAGTACCTTTATAAATAGAATCAAAAGATAATTAAAGACGATGACAAACATATAGGTCTACTTTTGCGTCGTCTGAATACTCAATAGTACCTACCTACACCTACCATATACCTACACACTCATGCATGATACATCCAATAGTCAATAAATAATAAGAGGTCGTATAAATTGATGCTGACTCAGTACATACTTTTTACATAATATCAGTCATTATGTCCGTCTATTATTTAGATATTTTAATCAAGACGATCGATTGTTACGCATTGATATAAAAGAAGGTAATTAATAATAAGAGATCGACAGAGCGCGCCGGTGTTGCCACATGCCGCAGCAAAAACCAAATGGAAATGGACTGATTTGAAACGGACTCCGAATCTCCGATGTGAAACGCGCGATGACGTTCGACTGCCTCAGCCCTTTTTGCTTTTTATTCACAACGTACCTATTATTCGATATTTGCGGTAGGTATATCAAACCAGAAATTAACAATGATTGGAATATCATTTTAGATGTCATTATCACTGAAATACATATTTAGATCTGTTATGGTGTGAGCCTTCCAACCACTTCTTGATTTGCTTCCATCCTTAGGTAACATTGATGTAAAACTAAATTTTATTCGGTTTTATACATATGACACGGTTACTGACAGGGTATTCCGTTTTTCGAAGATCTTCTATAGGTAAGTATATATCAATGTTGTAAATTATAAGTAAGACCTTTTCGGTGCGGTCACGCGGAGCAAGTCGGAAAAAAATGGTGTAACTAACAAAATGAACTCCCACGCGGGGAAAATCTATACCTATTGGTATCGATCAGGTAAAAACGTACAAAATAAGAATTCAAACACAATAAACAGTGAATATTAGATGTCTAAAACGGTTTGCGAATTTTATATTGAAATTGATTGCTTCCATTAGACTATACTTACTTATACTTACACAAATTGATATTTTACTCCTTCTTGCTGTGCACCTAAAGTCAACGCTCTACCCAAAGCGGTATTTAGAAAGACGAAACTAATAGTCTCCTAAAATTAGAGTGCTTACAAGTCTCTAATAGCATTCCAACTATAAGTTCAAAAAGAAAACCCATTAGGTGTGTTATATAAATGTGTCGATATATACCTAATTACCAGGCGATATAAAGCGGCATTGATAGGTAGGAAGACTTTTTTTCGGTCGGTTAAAGGTACAACCATCAACGATTACAAAGAGTGGTAATTCAACTAGCCAGTAACCACGATCCGAAGCGGGGCCAATTGCGTCGGAGATGCGGCCGCCCACAAAAACCGATCAAAGTCGCCGCTCGGCCACGAATCAAACGCGACAAATTGCTTCCATTTTCAAAATAGACCAATAGCTTGGTAAAAAATATGGTTTCAGAGCGCGGACTCACGAGAAAGCAAGCCATGAGCCCATGACTAATAGAACGGTTTTGATGCGCATAGTCGCTGCTGAAAGTTAGTTTGTTCAAATATAAAGTCTAACGAATACTTATACCTAACGAGTACATATATAAGACGACGATAGCAGTGGTTGAATGTCGTGACGAAGGTCGTGATAGTCGCTCCAAATCATACAAAAACATAATACACAACTACATATCGTCATTAGAAATATGCTATTAGGTGCGTATGTACTTTCGAACTTATTGTTAGCTTCGAACTATTCGTTCACGGTCCGTGGGGTGAAAAGTAACTTAGCACTTGAAGATAATTAGCTTCCTTTTAGTGAAAAAAAAATTGAGTATTAGACCAGTAGCTGCAAAGATCACTTTGTACTTACATCAAAACAAACAAACTTTACCTCTTTATAATATAGTAGGTAGGTTTAATGTCGACCTATCTGAATTGTAGTGATATACACAGCTTTTTTTCAATTAAAAGTAAAGAAAAAGTACCGGTAAGAAAAAAGGTGACATTATTCCCAATCAAAATAAGAAATCGACAATGTATAATAGAGAGAAATTATTGCCGCATTACCTACCATTTTTGTTTGGAAAACAAGAAGGGCAATCAGGTACAAAGGTAAATCAGTGAAATCTATGCGAGTCATTGCAAATGGCCGATTGCAGGGGAATAGGCGGCGTTATCAAGATTTCGGCAATCAGTGCCATTCAGATATTCTCGGGGGATTTAAATAATGCCTTATAATGAACGAGATCCATTATCTCGTTATGATACTGTACTTACTTCTTGTATAATGTTTTTATAAGAAATAATATTGCTATGACAAAATTATATTCATTACCTAATTTTTTTTACCCTAACGATAAATAAAGGTTCCATAAAAACAGTAAAGATTTTATTAGCTTGTATTAGACACTTTTTATGATGTTCCAGGTTTTTATAACCTTTTAGATATGACATTCATTTACCTATAATCATGAACATAATTAATCGTAGGTATAATATTATTAAGTACCTTTTATTCACTTACTAACAACAGTTGGTTGGGTATGTTTACGTTCTCAGTGGTTTCACATGCTTTCCTGGGGTAAAAAATAGCCTTGTCTATATCATTGGCAATCTAAGTGCCAAATTTCATCGCAATCGGTTCAGCGTGAAAATGTAACAAAGCAAACAGAGTTATTTTTCCATTTTTAATATTAATACGGAATAGTATGGATGTAACACCAACAAATATTATAACTATGACGTAATTTTTAATTATTTTTGATTAACTACCAAACCACAAAAACTTAAATAAATAAGACCCTCATCCACATTTTTATTACTCAATCATATATCTGATCCTGTTTAATTAGATGTTTTCGTTGGTTTATTAAGAAAAATGTGTTATTGATAACCGTGGAAGCGTTAATGGGGTAGCACGACCACGCCCGAGTCCGCCCTCTCACGCCCGCACCACATACAACACCATTATACTCATCTTGACCGTAAGAACACAAAATATTTTATTTACGTTATTGAATAAAATAACCTCTTCCTTACAAAATAAACCACACATTTTATAGATTTTAAGTCCAATCCAAAAGATAAAAACAATATATTTGAATATTTGTCGTATCGTGAAAAAAATTAAAGTAATTTAACTAAGTGTTTACTCTCAAGTTTGTAATTTTTTTGTAACTCTAACGAGAAATAAAGTTTTGTTTATATGAACGGGGTTTCACTTTTGGCCCCGTCTGAAAACCAGCGCTGCAGCATCTAAGTGTTGCAGCATATGCTGAGATGGGCGCCTTTTTGGCTTCACACTGCATAATGTCATGTTATTTTGTTTAAATGTAGATATCTATTTTTTTATGCTTATGTTTTTGTGAGATTAAAATAAAAAAAAAACAATATATATTGCGAGCTTTTTACAATTTTACAATATTATTAGCTATGTATTTCGGTTTTTGAACAAACATCAATAACAGTTACCAATTTTTTTTCACAATATTATATATTGATAATGCAAAAGACTGGAGGCAAGTATTATTGCAAAAATATAGTTTCATTATGGGTATGGATTGTTTATAAGTAAGTTGACATTATGAGATAATTGTTAATTGATACAAGTAATGCAAAGATATAATAATTCTGCGCAGCCTTATTATGTATTGTTTTTCTCCACGACCCTTATAAGCGGGTAATATAGCCTTCGTAGTGTTGTAGAAAGGCACTTATGGCTCCGGCGCGTTTTTCCCGGCGTTATGGGCATCCCCGCGGGGCTCTGTGGGGCTCCAACCTCCCCCACTTAACGCAATTTATTGTGCGACCCTTTAATAAATAAATAAATAACCGAGGAAAATTCAATGAAATACAACCGCGACTCGTGCTGTGAACAAGTAGTTTGAACTTTCCTTGCACGCCGTACTATGAAGTTTCTCGTGAAAAATTGCCTTATTTCGAGCTCGCTGTTTATGAATAATGGCCAATTTTGTATCAGATTAGGACGCTTCGATCTAAAAGAAAAATGATGTAAGGTACTATATCGGAAAATATGGACTGAAAATAATTATTTACCATAGTTTTTCAATATTTTTAGAGCAATCACAGAATCATCAATTGAAGAATGTGAATATGAAAAAGTTAACTAACAAAAAAGATCTGTTGTCTGGTTTCTATAGTATTACAAGCTCTGCTTAGTCTGGGATTAGATAACCTGTGTGAAGAATGTCCCAGGAGATTTCTTTTTTGCTATGTATATTGTATAGGCTTTGTGTTTGACCACAATCTCACCGTGGTCAATGATGTGGCCGATGGTGGTAAGCACATAAAGCCTAGAAGGGAACTGGCTCTCAAGTGCAGATGTCGGAACACACCGGAAGGTGCATTGCTAAACACATTAATACAATTTATATGTGATGGGGATGAGCTGTACTCTTGTACCTACAAGTATATATTACTAGCTTCCATCCCGCGGTTTCACCCGCGTTTCCGAGGTATAAAAAGTAGCTTATGTGTTCATCCAGGGTGACAGCTACCTCCATACCACATCAAAATTGGCCCAACCGTTTGAGCGTTAAGAAGTAACAAACATACTCTCATATTTTCGCATTTATAATATAAGTAGAATAATAATCCCACATAGTACCTACTTGTTTACTATGTGGGACCTAAAATAAATAATTCTATAATACTTTTAAAGGGTGTCTTTGTTTTTTCAACATGTGAATAATTATTTTACCTACTGGGACTTATTATAGGTACATCATATCACATAATAGATACTAGTTTCCGCTGCGTGATTTTCCCGTGTTCCTTACTTAGTAATAGGGACTGTATGTTTTCCCGGGATTATGTAACATACATTTATGATAGGATAGTAATTAAATTTTATGAATTATATGATTTGTTATGAAAGTAATGACGTAATACCGATCTCCATCAATAGAATATACTTAATCTTAGTATAGATAGACTATGATTGTTTAGAGTCCCGATACAAACGGAGCCAGTACAAAAAGTATAAACTCATTAGTAAGGCCCGACCGGGAGCACAAGAATTAATGAAGGTGAACAATAATTTAGGGTTTAATTAAAAGTGCAGACCCCCGCAGCGCCCGCCTCCGCGCCCGCGCCGTCCGAATTATTATTTCTACATAATTTGTGAAAGCAGTAATTTAATAAAACTCACTCGTCTTCTTAAACAACGCTATGAAATTAGAAAATTTTGTTAATAAATTCAAAGCGTTGTTTATGGATGAATACTTCTTGTCTTGTCTCACGATCATGAAAAAAAGTTAGGGTTGTCCAGGGAAACAAAATTCTGCTTATTTTGCAAAGAAAGTACCTACATACTTAAATAAATATCCCCTATACTCAATGATAACAGTATGTTAGTGTTCCTTACATTAGTATATATACCAACATACCGTCATGTATCGATAGTTAGTATGATAATGAGCGTTCTTATCGCAGGTATTACTTATCACTATGATCGAATCATTCGAATGCTTCCTTATTGTCAAATGTATATTTGTTATCTTATTGCAAACAGGAGTCAATAAAAATAGATTCTTAAAATTGTAATACGTTGTAATTACGGTTTACCATCAAACAAAATTCATTTTTTCAACCTATTCCAGTAATTTATTGCTGTGCAAGCATTTTTTCCATCGAACTAAGATACCTTAGACTTGTTACTTATATGAATATTTATGACATTCTAAAACGTGATAAGGAGACTTAACATAGATACTTGGATATGTAATAAAGTACCTACATTTTTAAAACTCATTAAAGTTCCTATATTTAACCATGTAGGTAATTGCATCGCAGTTCCTGTAATTCTATTTTTTTAATTTATGTAGTTTTAGGACGCGTGTGATTACTAACATATTACCAGCAAGTATGAAGCTCGAATTATGCCGCTTTCTCATTAACAATCTAGTTCTGTCTGATCGCTTAAATTGAAAACAATCGATAAACGATCGAATGAAAAAGAAAAAAAAAATATGTCAGAAGGTTTGTTGAAGCACTTTTAATTCGAAAATGGTACTACAACACTTGACTTTATATTTTGTCAACGTCTTTTCTCACAGGTATCGTTTGAACAATGCAGCTCGCAGCAGCATTGAGCGCCTGACCCCCGGCGCTAAGAGAATGGCGATTATTCTCAAATCACTGTTATTACAGAACCACAATGGCACTGATGAACAAGGGGTCGTATAATACGAGACTTCAGTTTACGAAGAAACTTTGCCGTTAGAGAAAGTAGCAGTAAAAATAAAATATAACATTTAAATTAATCAGACCAGAGATCTTTAACTAACAATATAAGATGTAGGTAGATAATTTACCTAATAAAATAGAATGGAAATAAAGTGAAGAACAAAATATAAATTTTAATACGTTTTTAAATTATGTTTTTGTCACACAATGTTTCAATGGAAGACGAACGTTTCATTTATACGCCTACAAATGAGATAAAATTGTAGCCGGTGCAATTCCATCAAAGACAAATTAAAAGAATATCTATGTATTCTTTGACAGATAGAAGATGTCGATGGTGACAAACTCTGTAATCAACAAAAAGCAAAACAAAGAGAAACAAAAATGTGAATGCAGCCGCGCTCGACACCGGCTTGCAATGCGCGAGCCTGCACCGCGTGCGCACCACCCTTGATGCGCAAAACAATAACGCTGCGTTGAAATCTGAAACCAAACGGAAGTGCACGGACCCCCGGGATGCGGCGATTTTCTTGCGCTCGCGCTCTCTACACTTAAAACTTTTCAAACGTGAAACGAAACGGCGAAGAGGGCTAATGGGCAATGGCATTTTTGTTATCGGCATGAGGCATTGAAGTCAACTCCGCGACGTTCATTGTTCAAGCGTATAATTATTCGAGCATTCTTGCATTGTTACGTATAAAATCAAAGAATATGTTATATTCATTTTCCCCTGACTTTTGACTCGAGGCGTATTGAGCAAACTCAATGGGGGACGGTTAAATCTTCTCACGAATTACTGCGTCTTTGAGTGTTGTTAAGATTTTAATGATCAATCAGCATACTTTATTGGCAAGTCCTTGAATTTCTAATACAATTTCCAATAATCTGGCTTCTCACTTGAGTACCCAGTTAAAGTTTAGTTACTATCAGATATTTTTTTTGTAATTAGGTATAATCAAGATCTAGCTTACAGACATGAATACAGACTTAATTTTTTTTTTATTGATGTTATAGATTACACCTACTTGTCTCTTTATTAATTATGATCCAAACGATGACTATTTACCGCAGCGGTAAATTGGGTTATCGCTTCGTTTTTATATTGCAAATGGCAAACGGTTCACCTGATGGTAAGTGGTCACCTTCGCATGAGTACGGATTTTCAATATGTTACTTTATCAACCTTCGAAAGCCTAGACGACGTCTGAGACTAAAATACATGCCGTTTAATAATATCTAGCACTTGGAAAGTCCATGGGCTAAATTCCATATGCCCCTTTTAAGTATTTTTATCATAGGGAACTACGGGGCCCTTCCTCTTCACAATCGTCACGTGCGGCTAAGAGTTGGTGACAATACCTCCTCGTGTAATCATTTCGGGTCCTTGTTCACTTATTTGATCGGGTTCATAATCGTCCTTCAAGTACAGCTCGTACTACCCCAACTGATCATTACCTACTTACATAGCGCGTGCGCAGTGAAGTGAATACCGTCAACTGACAGTTTTTGAATTGGATAGCGGGTTTATTGATATTTTAATACATATTATGATGAGTACTAATTGATATTTACGTTTAGCGTACATTCAAATAATTATTTTTCACTTTATTTTATTTAGAGCAACAAACAGTAGGTACCTCTACCTATACTATATTAAAACGCTATAATATGTTATATTGAACATAGATAGAGATAAATATACCACTTCGCTATCCATAGATGAATTACTAACTAATATTACAACTCTACTTCTTTTAATATGTGAAGTAACATTACATTTTTAGAAAATAAAAAATTTTCATTTTAAAAAACGTAATAAATAAAGTTTTATTTTTACCTTCGGCCACATAATCACCGACCACGGTGAGATTGTAGTCAAGCACAGTAATATAGTAAAAAATATTATTAATATCTACCATTACATACGTAATTACCAACAAACATTCTCGACATTTGTTGTCACATCGCATTTGGCCTTGTGTTGATATATTATTATTTTGTTAGATTTTACAGACGTGTTTCAACATACCACAACCCACCCAAGTAACGAAACTGACTCTAAATGAATTTAGACGTCACCTTTTTTTCAATAAATATAATTTGTTTGATTTGTAAAGAGTGAATGGTTGGCAGTACGTCTGTATTACGTTTGTTCGTCTCGCGACTCAGCAGCCATTGTTTGGTGCTCGCGGGTGTCCGCGGAACCCCGCCATTTTCCCCGCAGGGTACTACTAAAGACCAGCCATGTTAATTTTAAAGTCACCAAATGTGCCTTTGGAATTCCCAGCAAAGAATAGACTTGCCCTTTGAGCGCTGTCATTATTCGCGGGCTCTATAATTTTATGGTAGAAATTATTATTAGGTCACCTGAAAAATATTGATCGTTAATATTTTAGATTTTTTTTTAACCGATAATTACACTTTACACTAATTTTCATAATATCATTTTAAGATTTGTTAATACGTTTGATCTATCTCAATTGAAGTAGGTACCTATATCACAACTTGGTTTTACAAAGAGGTTTATTATCGGGTTTCTAAAAAATATATCTGAGTTTCACTAGGTTCATGACAATATGCAAATTTTTTCATCAATCATGAAATCGTTAGGTATAACTAACTTTCCTTCTAACTATACCTCAAAAAACTGTTCTGTGATCTCGAACGATTAAAAATAAATTATCTGGTGTTATGGTTCTCTCGGAACTAATCGGAGCGGACGTGTCACCGCGGGTACCACAACGTGCTATTTTTTTCTAAATGGTACCCGCGGGGACAACCGGATCAATGGTCACAGCACGTCCCAGTTGTGCATTGCGATCTATGGCGCAATTATGCGGTAGCGATGACCCATAATTGCGGGAAGCTTTTGCTCTTTGTTTTTCTCTTTTATTTAGTAGTGATTGGTGCTGGGAGAAATATCTACTTACTTCTAGTCTACATATTTGGGAGCGAGACATGTTGACAACATGGGAGCGAGCCTAATTGCATTTTTAAAAACGGCATCAATACCTAATTTCGTGTGAATTTATGACTTCCTGTCATAATTTGTAGTATTTTCTTACTTTGTCATTTATAGGAACTTATTTAAATATTAATCCGCCATATTAGGATTGTTTCAAACTATATCACGTTGTTGTAGTAAATTATTTTAGTTTTTACGTGGATATAAAAGTGGGCCCGACAAATGCTCGGGCGCAGCGGGGACCAGCGGGGGGCCAACCGTCCCCGGACCATTGCATAAATACTACAAATTCGAAGCATACATTTGAATACGTATGTGTTATTTACTAAAATTAATTTATTCGTTTTGGGTATCGAAAACTCCAATGTATCCAAAAATATATATTATTAGGATTTAATGAATGATTGAATTTGTGGATGGTTTTTAATTAAATGACACTGAAAAACCATCAATTTGTTGTCATCATCAATACAATTTGACAATCTGAATCTAATTTTGTTATATGTACCTAGGTAACTGATATTATTTTGTATCTGAAAGCTGGATTATTGCGACCGGAATTCTTGCGCTTAGTAGGTAAATATTTGCAAAACATGTATACAGTATGACACAACTTAGATGTAGCATTGGCGAATCGTTTTCGTACACTTCACTTCCGATTTACACAACAAATAAAAATAATTCAGTATCGCGCCATTCAACGTTCAACAAGATCATTTTTGCCGATCATTTTTTTAACTTTAATGTTGTAGGCGCACTCTTTTCGAGAACGATCGATTTTACGAAGTTTGCCGATGCTTCATCTAAGTTGTGTCATACTATACCATACTACAATAGTAAGTAGTAGTAGACCTGTGTTTACAATACATACGCCTTATTACTTGTGCTGCAGTCGGGTAATTACTTTATGAGTTTTCTTTTCTGCGGGACATAATGACTAAAGCCCTATACAGTAGGATCCACGGATTCCACGCTGCAAACAAGGTGACACAGCTTATCATTATAAAGTTCTGGTCATGTGGATATTCCTCATTTACAAATGATCGATAATCAAATTAAATTAATCCATTTACTCACAGAGGTAAAGGCAAAAGTCATCATTTGACATAGTATTTACTACATAAAGATCGATGAATTAGTGTTGTAATATATTTTTTACCACTTATTACCAATCTAACACGCAATTTCTATCAGTTTTTAATTCCTTGGCTTATTATCTGATGTACTTACATAACTAAGAAAGAACACGAATGTAGGTAAGTACAGTACTGCATATAGTATACGCAGTATATAGCTGTACAGTATTACATAGTATACACTATGTTAGTAGGTACATAGTTACTTGACTTCTCGGTTACTCTAGATTCTAGAGTAACCGAGAAGTCAAGTAACTATGTACTTAACTATTACTATGTACTTAACTATGTAGTAACTATTCAAGTTCTAGAGTCTAGAACTTGAATTGCAGATATAATCTCTACAACTCTACATAGTATAGAAGGAAGTCGGTCTCTGCGTCTGTCTATCAGATCGATTAGATCGATAAACAGATAGACTCTATCTGTTTATCCGTTTACTCCTTCTAAAAATACCATACGGATTTTAAATCGGTTTTCACAATCATGTAGGTCTGCCTTCAAAACTTGGGGGAAATTTCAGTTTAATTTTAGTTTATTAAAAGTGTGGTAAGTAGGTAGGTACTAAGTTTTGAAGGCCATGCTTTACGGAAGGTTGATATGTATAGTAATTTTGTATATATAAATAAAGACATTTCGTAACTAAGTCGCCAAAAAAAATACTTATACATTTTTTTAAATCTAAATGGCACCCGTGCGAATCCGGGGCTGGTAATAAATAGGTACGATACAGATACATGTAGATTACTTACATAATATTATAATGTTAAGTCTTAAAACTTGCAGAATTACATCTAATGATAGCTTGAAAAATTATCTTGTGAAAAATTTAATCATTCAACCACTAAGGTTAACTGAACATAGGTACCTACGTAGGAGAGGTATAAAGGGCAGTAATTGCAATCATAAATATTAGATCTTGGCAATTTATAATCCGCTCAGAGCCATCTATTAAACGAGCTGTCGGTACCCCATTTTCACTTAGATGTTATTTATTTACATTGCCTTATCTGTGGGAGTGAGGAATTGTTTTGTGGGAATTTGCGGGAACGAGCGCATCTGTTACATCTCGTAGGTACATAATGAATATTATGATTAGATATTACACAATTTTGAACACATATTGTTCTTATTTTCTACTTACAATTATTGTTATGCAATTACTTGTTAAATTAAGTTTAGTTCTTACCTAGTTATAGTTTCCTTAATGATGGACAACGAAAATTTCTTTCTTTTTTCTACTCAAGGAAGGCTCAATTCATTTGTCTAAAACTACAACTTTAGTTGGAAGATCATGAATTATAGCGATTATTTACCCCTTCGATATTTAGTTTTTACATCGCAAGAATTAGGTACCTACTTGATAATGTTCGAAAGATAAGAGGGAAGCTATGAGATTTCCATACTTTAATGTCTGAAATTACAGAATTAAATATTTAAAAAAGCAATCAGTGATATTAGGTTTCGTATAGATACTTCTTATTTACCTATAGGTATTATGACTAACAACTCGCAGTAATTAAGCTTATTATTACTTAAGTAAATAACGGTCTTATGTAATTTAATTTGCAATATGTATGTATACATATTGATTTGGTGGGCGGATGCTGGGGCGTGGCTGTTCGACGCCCCTCCCGTACCGTACACCCACTCGCAAACAGGTTTGCAATTGCACATTACTGTAGCTATAATGTATTTTATTGCAAACTTAATGATGTCACTGTACACAATAAGAAATATTTTATTGGAGTATTCCTTGTCTCGAATAACGTTTTAGTATATTTAGATGAGTAATAAAATCTGCAATAGGTATTGATAGTGATAATATAGTTGTATGTATTGGTGGTCAAAGAGAATATAATGTAGGTACTTACCTACTAGCTTTCCGCCCCGCGGTTTCACCCACTATCCCCTAATTTACCCTGTAGCTAGTCCCAATAATGTCGTCGAGCGACGTCAATTTACTGCTTGTAACTTTAGTAGGTACATTATCAATATTATGTAAGATGTGTTTAGGTGCAGCTATAAAAAAAAATGCATGACCGATTTGTTCAGAATCTGGGTATAAATATCTAAGTAAATTAATTTTGCACATATTCTATAATATACAATATTTAAAATTATTTACAACAAATATACAAACTATATATAAAAAAATTCCTCGAGGCGGCCGCTGCTGCCAATCAACGGCAAGGTTCCCAGAAGGCTGGGAACTATATCTATGTATATCCCAAGTGTATATTTTTTTACAAGTAGTTAAGTATCCGTTATACTTACCTAGTTTCCACAGCTCTAGATAGATATTTTGTATGAGTTCAGATAGTCGTGGGTGGACAATATCTCATAAAGAAATTCAAACTTAAAACTCATACATTACATTTAGGCCCTGTTAAGGTACTAATCACACTGGGTCAATTACCTACCTAGGTATCGCTTTTAAATTCTCGCACAGTAATCGCCAAGTAGGTAATGTATGACAATGAAATATTTCCCAGTTAATAAATATAATATAATGCGCACGTACAGTACTTACCTGAAAAACCTACTGCTTGCGCTCGTTGTTGTGGTAACTGCTGGGTTGGTATTGCTCACAAATGAAATGTTCAGATAAATTTAGGACGTCACGATAATTTCAATGTTGGTTTTTATTTATTCTCTCCAGCAATTCTCTGTTAGTTTGCAGATAAAGTTTTATTCGAGTACCGCACGCATTGGACAGTGAAGTGTTGTCCTAGTTGCAAGGAAAACTAGCTTCACATCAATACACCTGAACTAGGTAGGTGAAAACTATGCAAACGATAACAGATAGTATGAAAATATTTGGCGATAGGTGGTTACCTTGATAGGTATACCTAATACTTGATAGAGCACGCAGAAAGAACCAGTATACCCAACGTAACCTTCAATATTTGATTGCCAGACAAATTAAAACTAATGTTAACGGTTCAATTCCTGAATATAAATAGTTGTAAGTATATAACTTCGATCAACAATCGAAGGTATATAAACCATGACCACTGAAATCGTATGCACTTTTGCGCCTGTATGTTCAGTCAATAACGAACGAATGTCATTTTAATTATTAAAGCGAGAACAACTGTGGTTAACAAGAGTTGTGATTGAGACCTTATTCAATCAGTGGTCGGACTGTGCAGGACGCGTATCCTCTAGTGTATACTTATTTGTTAAATCATGAACGATCATTAGAATCCCTATTTTTGCTTAATACTAGTAGGTACTTTAGTGGTGGCGCGTGCGACGGCGGGAGATCACTACGTGTGGTCGAAGCCCACCGCAGTGACGAGTGTTCAGGCGTTTTGAATGATCCTTCATAGCTAAACGACACGGTACGGTGCCATAGTGACTGCAGCTGCCATATTTTTGAACAAACATTTACATTACTTTACGAATGTTCACATATAAGCCGATACATTGGCCGCCTCATATATACCACGGTGTAAGTAACCATAACGCTATATTACGTGCTTTAATGATAGAGGAATTAATCGTTTTTTGGATGTAGCAAGGTCAATCTAGTGTAGACACTATCTTTTGTTTCTTACTCAGATCATTGAGAATACTATTAATCAGAATCCATACAAACAACATTTTATAACAAAACTAGAAGTGTTTTTTTTAAATAGATCTATAGGTACTTATTAAAAAAATATTAATACAATTCCTTGCTACTATGCTACAAACAAAAAAATTGAAAACAAATAGAATAAATCGTAAATCACGGATCCAATATTTCTTCCTAAAACAAACATGAACATTTGAAACCTATTTTTATTGTTAACGCTAAACAATACATTTACGGGAAACCAACAAATCTGTCACTCAGGAATCAGTGACGCTCAACTAAAATGTAACATTTCCTTTTGTCACAAATCTCGAAGAAGTGACAAAAACTCATTACAATGTAGACGGGACAAAGTCCGCACCCTACGTCTTGTTTAGGAAACACACTTTAAGTGAAATAATAGTGGAGTGAAAATTGTAAGCCCACCGTGACCGAACGGAACTTATAATGGTTGATGTCATAAATCATTCAGAATTGAACGTTATTGTGTTAAATAGCAATTGTCACGATGAAATAATTAGAATAGTTCAAGAATGTTTAGTGATTGATGCTAAAAATTGGAAATATTTCTAAGTAAATTTAAACGCCTTCAGTTTATAATTGGAGCTTATTTTTTTTTAAAAGTTATTACTAGTTTCGAAGCCACAGTTTCACCTGCTTTCCCGACTGGAATAAAAAGTTCCTACACACTGTTATTCAAATTTTATCCTATGTTACGTTATTATCTAATACCTTTAAACGAGCAATAATCTGAATCACGGAAACGGCTGCAATGATAAGTCGATCTAGCTAGATTTCATTTTTAGAAAACGTCGTTTAAAAAAAAACGAGCAAAGCTCATCATCCAGGTACTAAGTAATCATATGGCATCAACTCCTATTTATTTTGATAATATGTGGATAGACTTTTGTTTGTTTACAATTTTTCCATAGTAAGAGGTGATGTTGCTAATGGTGGTAAGCGTCTCTCAAGTGCAGATATAATCTCTATGAGCATTACTCCTGCCTGAGATAAGCTAAACTAAGTACCTAATATCTTATCGCTCGCTCCTGTTTCGTAGAAAGCTACTAGGTACATCTAAGGAAAAGAAATATATGCCCGATGATAGCTCTTTAATACCTACCATGGTAGGTATGCAGCTTATTAAATGTAGGTACATACATATAGGCACCCATGGCATTTCGGTAAAGAAATTTAATACTGTATACAGAGCAAGAGGGCAAATTCAAAGGTGTATATAGCCTTTATTTAATTATGGTCATCATCCTTCCCGTTATGTTCAGGATTCAGTTTCCAAATTACAACTAAAATATATGTTAGACTTTAACGTCAGTAATTTCATACATTTTATCAAAATGATAAACTGATAATCCTTATCGACGATGAAATATTATATACGGTCAGTCGTGATCCGTGTAGGCGCGAATCAAACGTAGTCTGTTAAACTTAACGACAGCACACGTCAACTATGATAATAATAAGTACTTATACAAACTACTGTGAATTGAAATTTAAGTAAAGTTTAACCCTAATTTAAAGTTTTAGAGTTGTTTATCGATTAATATTTCCTATTCATAATGAAGGAGTCGGAGAACAAAGGGTGGAACGCTATCACGAGGAAGAATACGTATAACATCAGCGATAATCGAAATGGCACTCATCCTAAGAAGAAATCTATGGACGGAAGGTAAGATTTAATAGAAATTAGCACATTTAAGAAGTAGGTTGAGAGCAGGTTTTGTTCGTTGCCGTTTAATCGATAGTCGATACCACTAATCGAGTGATTGAACAAACGCGTTGTATTGTTATCATTTTATAATTTACCTACTAGATTTCTGCTTTGCAGATTCACCAGTAAGCCGCTATTATATTCCCTTAGGCGTTACATTTTAAAAAATTCTGCCTATTGTCTACGTCGTTATGGAACTCTCTGTGCAAAAATATTTTATAACTAGCTTCCGCCCCGCGGTTTCACCCGCGTTTCCGAGGATCTTATGTTTTCCCGAGATAAAAAGTATCCTATGAGTTCATCCAGGTTAAAATCTATCTGTGTTCTGAATTTCATCCAAATTCGTTTAGTAGTTTTTGCGCGAAAGAGTAACAGACATACATCCATACTCACAAACTTTCGCATTTATAATATTAGTACTTATAGGATAGCAGGATGAACGGATCATGCTTTCATGTGACAGTTGCAAAGAGTGTTACAATAAGTCATTATTAGAGACCGGATTATATGCATGAAAAATGCTTGAAATAAGCACGAAAATTGGCAAAATATGCAAAATTAAATGATAAATTTTAGGAACCCCCAAAAAAAGAGAGCATTTGTTCAAATCAGCATACGAGTACAACTAGTCAATTATTTTTTGATAGTAGGTACCTATTGTACAGAAACATTACATGACATTAAAATTATTCTTGTAAACGTAGACAAACAAGTATTTTTCCATATTTTCAGTGGTAAGATTGTGTCTTCGATAATTTAAAATATTTATTGTTAATGTACCGATAATAGGTATGCATCATAACTAGATCTTGGGTAAAATATGCTATAATCGCTGAGAATGGCTTAATTATACAAATGCATATGCAACTATGCAAATGCATATAATCCGGTCCCTAGTCATTATAGTATTAGGTACTCACTTAAGAATTCCAGACTGCTGACAAAAAATGACTTCGTCATATCAACTGAAGCCAGTAAATGTGTTTGATATCTTGATTGGTGATTGACTCAACCTACCTCCAACTAATATCATAACTTCGAACGTTTTAAACTATTTTATACATGACGATAGCTTTTGCCTCTCATTTCCGAAGATCTAATGATTTCCTGGGATAAAAAGTACCGTATCTTTATTTTATTATAGTTTATGTAAATCTGTTCAGCTGAAATCTGAATATTAACGAACACAAACTTTCTAAATTATAATATTAAAGTAGGATATGTGATAAGTAAGATACATAGTATAGGAAGTAGGAATAAGATTTTGCTTCCAACCATGAGATCCCGTTGTCTACCTGCAATCAAAAATAGTCAATCCTTTACTCCTTTACGTCGAAAAAAAGTACAATTTAATCGATATATTTTTTTTGTTATCAATTCCTCACGTTTATCTTGCCGCCATTGCTCTGCTCTTGATGTTTAAACATTATGTTAATGTTATTATTTATCCAAATTTATATTTATTATATTGTTATGTTATTAACGTATTTTGAAGATAGGTATAGTATACGTAATACTGTAATAATCTTTTCAAAAAATAATTAACTTCAGCTACGTATTTCCAAGTTTAGTGACATTAGCACCAAGATTAATTACGAAACTTTTTATTTAGGTATGAATCGATACTTACTCCATAAGTATCATAAAGATATTGTGATACAAGGGAACGACTGATCCGATGAGGAAGCTACATTAATATTGACTTATTACCATTAGGTAGAGGCACTTTTCATCTAGAAAACGCGGGTAAATACGCGGGAAACAGCGAATTTATGAAAATAGGGCAATGTTAATATATTAAAGTAACCTATTGATCGCCCGATTCTTTCATTATAACAAAAGCGACTCTGTGTAGCTTTACGTGACATTGTAACGAAAATGCTTCTAAAATTAGCCATCGATTTATGCTTTTGTATCCTTCGAAGTTATTTTAAACTGTTTCCCTTGGCTACTGAACGCCAAACCGCGCCATCGTTTCGATACCTACTTACTGATTATAGATTCATCAAAATCTACTTATAGTTTTATTCAAATTCAAGAAAATGAAGAGTTTGTGTTATTGCAGTGACTCCGAGCCGGAAGATAAGGTTGATGATGTACCCAGTATATCTTTTAGCACATTAGTAAGTAATATCTAACTTTTAACTAACAATTTTAAATATATTTTTGTAGACCATACTCACCGATTAATAAAACAACTAAGAAACTCTGGGTCCGTGGGGGCCGAGTGGTCACCATCTTTATAAAGAAATTTCAAAGCGCCTGGTCGAAGCACCAGAATGCTGGCGTATACTTGGGTCAGAGAATCAGCTCGTATTCTGGGAACGATGCCTTCTGACAGCGACTTTTTCATTTAGTTTAGTCCTTTTTATCTAAGTAGTTTTTAGTTTTTCTTACATTTGATGTAGCTATTAATATATATTTGAATTAGAATTAAAAAAAAAACATAGTAGATAGGTAACCTATAAAAAAAAAATCATTTGATATAGGTTTATTTTTATAAGTTATTGATAAATCAGTTGGGTTGTTCGACATCCATTTTGAGACCATTTCGTCATAATTAGATATCTTCAATGTCATTATTATCAGGACGATGAGTAACTTACTGAAATTTGTACAATATCAAATGTCGTTTTTACAAATTATCGGTTTGTTATCCTTATCTTGGAGTAAAAGTATTAATGTACAGCTAACAGCTTTAAGTTTGACCACTATAAGGCTACATTTGGTGTGCAATGATCAGCGGCTATCATAGCAGCAACACGCACGTCATAAAAGTTATCAAAACAAATTATTTTACAAAAAAAAATTTTTATATAAAGTGCGAGCTAATGATAACTGCAAGCTGCAAGCGAAAATGACCATGCTACAAATTTGTCAATGACACATCCTACAAATTGCAATACATATGCTTGTTTATTTCCAGTTCCGTTTCGCTACAAAGATGGACGTATTCTACATAACAATAGCGCTGTTGTTTTCAGCAATTAGTGCATGTTCTACACCCCTAAATACGTTACTTCTATCTTCTCTCCTACAAAGTATGGTCGATTATGGAATATCCCTCATAATTGGTGTACCAAATAACGATGATTTTCTGGACGCTATAGCGAAATTTGCAATATACAACTCCATTATTGGTGTTGTGGTTGTTACTCTATCGTATGCTGCGACCACGTTGATGAATATATCAGCTTACAACCAGGTACGCTAGGAGAATGATACTATTCTTACAATTCTTTTAATTTCAAATTAAGAGAAACACTGACATGAAACATAAATCAAGGAGTATATGTTTAACGTTTTTTTTATCTATCTAAGTTCCGTCAAAAGCTGCAGAACATTAGTATAGTATATAGGAGATACGATGGTTAAAAAAACCCTATTTAATAGACTTCGTCCATAAAACTAAATATAGCTGTATTATGTGACAATTGTAATGACTAAAACAAAAATATATCTCCGAACTCTCTCTCTCTCTCTCTATTTATTAAGTAATAGCCTAGGTCGTGCATGATTTTGACTAAATATTTAGATCAAAATTAAAATTAAACAATTTTCTGCAGTTTACAAACGTATTGATAAAAAAATATTTTTCGCAAAATGAAGTTTGGCTACAGTAAAAAAAAATATAACTTCTTCCCTTATAAATATGAGAAGCAGATTAATATTTCAGTTTGATTTTAATTTAGAAAGGTATTTAGTTTTAATTCAAATATTTTGTTTATTAAAATCGAGACTTTCAAGATCAAGCTCTACTTGGTGTAGGTTCAGTTAACCATAATGAAATATCCCTGGATCTATAGGTTTGCATTCTGCCCACTATGTAAAGACATTTATATTATTTATTTACGAATATTTTTTCCATAGGTGTACAAAATACGGCAAGAATATTTGAAAGCAGCCTTAAACCAAGATTTCGAATATTTCGATGTTCACCAAACCGGAGACGTTGCTGCAAAAATTAACAGGTAATGTAAGTTCTTATTAATTATCAGGAAATATAACATAAACATCAAAATCGGTTCAGCATGGGAAACACAAGTTGACATGGCATTCTAAAATAATATTGTTTCCCTCTACAGTGATATGGTGAAACTAGAAGATGGTATTGGAGAAAAGCTATCAACATTCATTTTCTATCAGGCCGCGTTCGTTAGCTCTATAACGATGGCGCTTATCAAAGGATGGAAACTGGCGCTTCTATGTTTGATATCCTTCCCAGTTACAATGACGCTTGTTGGAGTTTCGGGCCTGGTATGGATTATTATGTAACTAGCTTCTAATCCCGTGGCTTTACTCGCGTGCACAAATATAAAAAATAAAATACATAAATATAAACACAGGTACAAAAATACAAAGGGACTGCTTATTTCTAATAGAAATTTCTTAGAGAAACCATGCGTCTAGAAAATTTTAATTAGAAATGTAGGCATAATGACAACATTTCTAATTAATCGAACGTTCCCTAAAAAATATCAAATGTTTTCGATTTCATCCTGTACAGTATCTACCTACAGGTAAAATAGAACTAAATATGCCCGTTTGGCGGCAAATTATGTTATATTGATGTACCTATTTTTATTGAGGTACATCAATGAAACTTTGTTTATAACTTTATTTTGGCACTTAAAATGAGGATCTGCCGAGTTCTCCAATCGCGACGAAAATTTAAAAAATTTCATTGTTCGACGCAACAAATTACACGGAAAATTACAATTTCCTTTAAAGTACTCTGGGATAATGTTCATCCTAGTAGTGAAAGTATTTGCAGTAGGTATCAGTTAAATAGTTCCGAAGATTACCTCCAACATAAAAAAAAAAACTTCTATTTAATATTAATATAGATATCCTACTTACGAGCAGGATGTTTTAGCGTTGTGAATTACCAGCAAAACCCTCCTTTTAAATATTTGTTATCGCTACGAGCATAAAGCTACGAGTATCTTTTCGTAGAACACTCGTAGATTTGTTGAAACTTACGCATAAAGCCCTAATTTGATTATTGAAAGTAATTTCAGGTGATTAACATATCAACTTGTATCAACAGGTAGCTTCAAAGTTGTCAAAAAAAGAAGCAGTGGAATCAGGCAAAGCAAGTTCGGTAGCTGAGGAAGTACTGTCTTCCATACGAACTGTCTACGCATTCAGCGGACAACAGAAAGAGCTGGATAGATATCAAGTGTATCTGAAAGCTGCCAGGAAAATTAATATCAAAAAAGGTAAAATACGATTCCTATAATTTGTAATTGTAATGAATAGTCTGAATAAGTTTTATTATGTTTCAGGGTTGTTCAACGGATTAGCGATGGGAATGCTTTTCTTCTGCATTTTCTGCGCATACGCACTTTCATTCTGGTTTGGCTACAGACTTATGGTTGACGAACCGGAAAACTACGACGTGGCAACCATGATAGCTGTAAGATAAGAAAAAATAATTTTTTTTCACGCAAAAAGAAACAATTTGACAAGATAATGTTTTCAGGTATTTTTCGGTGTTATGACTGGTTCAGCCAATTTCGGTATTTCTTCAACCCTCATGGAGGTATTCGGAGTAGCCCGCGGCGCAGGAGCACAGATCTTCAACCTAATTGACAACGTTCCTACTATCAACCCATTATACAATAAGGGGATATCTCCACCCACTGTTGATGGGAACATTGAGTTGAAAAACGTTGTTTTCCACTATCCGTCCAGACCTGACGTACCGGTAAGCAACACAATAGATAATAGCTTTAGTAAAGAATGTAGACAGTCATCTGATTATTATTTCGATAGATAATTAGGGTTTTATTAAACATGGCAATACTCACGAACGAAATGAAGAAGATAATCCGATATTATTGATTGATTACTATGTCATAATATGTTCTAACATACTTCTCTACTTACTTAATTAACTGAAAATGGAAATTGTAGGCATTTCGGCTATCGTATTTACAAAGAGTACTTACTGTTTTTTTACAACTGTCAGAAACTTTCTAGGCATGAGACTATGGTCACCTAGCCTTTGAAATTTATTCAATATTTTTCCTGCTACAGGTGCTGAAAGGTGTAAACCTGACCGTGAAGCGTGGCCAGTCCGTAGCGCTAGTCGGTCATTCGGGCTGTGGCAAATCTACCATCATACAACTCATATCCAGATATTATGACGTCATCGATGGCAACGTATGTATAATGTTTCGTGCATATGATGTAATATCGTTTATCCGAGGAAATTATGAGTTGTTGTACGCAAACCGGGAAAGGTGTCTGACAGAAAAGACAAAGCCGTTGCAAAGTTTGGAGAGCATTAGCTGGTACTAACTGATAAGTAATCCTAAGTACCTAATATACTTAAATGCCAAGGTGTGTTTGTTTCATATCTTTTGAAAATCAAAAAAAATCGCTTTGCTGAATGATTATAGTCATACTCTGGAATAACAAATAGATACCTGTATTTTTATACACAAGTTAAACGTTTTTTTACCCGCAACAGAATTAAATATTGCAAGTCACTGAGAAAGTTCGTAATAACGCGATAACGTTTTAAAATAAAAGGACAATAATTTATAACCTCAAGTGGACCGTATGCTTCTATCATAGTAGTATAAAACAAATGTAGGTATTAATAATAATAATAGTATTATAATCGGATATAAGTTTATGAGCATAAAACAATGAATTTATATATATTATAAAATTTATCGCTTAAAATTTCGATAAGACTAATTTATTTTTAAATGTCAGACATAGATTAGATAGGTAAATATTGAACTTTGTACCTACCTATCACAAAGTATTTCGTCATCTCATCGTCATTCGCGGATTGAAGCGAGGTGGATTCAAGGTGGCTACATGTGGACGGCAGCGGAGCTAGGAAAATATAAACAACTACCTTTCCGCCCCGCGTTTTCACCCGCGTTCCTGAGGGGCAAAATGTTTCCTATGTGTTAATCCAGGGTGTCAGCTACCTCCATACCAAATTTCATGAAAATTGTTGCAGCTGTTTGAGCGTGAAGAAATAACAAACATACTCAGTCACAAACTTTTGCATTTATAATATTACCAGGAAGTAGGATAGAATTGCAAATAATTTTCGTGGCATAATTTTTGTTCAATTATTATTTAACTTTTTATCAAACACAAAATCACAAGACAAACTAATGAAAAAAAAAACAATCAAAATTAGGTATCGCTAGACGGCCACGATGTTCGAGAACTATCCGTGCGCTGGTTACGTGGTCAGATCGGTCTGGTAGGCCAGGAGCCAGTTCTGTTCAACACTACTGTACGGGAGAACATCAAGTACGGCCGCGAGGAAGCCACCGACCAAGACATCGAGACAGCCGCCAGACAAGCCAACGCACATCACTTCATCATGAAACTACCTAATGTAAATACAAACCAATTTTCATTATCACTTTTTCTTCGATCAGTGAATTTCTATTTTTTAATAATATATTTGTCGTTAGCATGAGCTTCGAAAATAAGTCCTATGTAACTCAATTAAAATATCTTAGATTCAATTTATAATTTTAATACCTTAGTCAACTAAATCGATACTTTATACATTTGTAGGGCTACGACACACTAGTTGGTGAGAGAGGTGCATCTCTCTCCGGTGGACAGAAACAAAGGATAGCTATTGCTAGAGCTTTAGTACGTAATCCACGAGTTTTACTTCTCGACGAAGCAACCAGCGCACTTGATACGTCTTCTGAGGCTAAAGTGCAGAAAGCGCTTGACAGGGTAAGTATTAAACATAGACAGAAATACTACGTACAACCTATATATACAGGTATTAGCTTAGATTTACAGAAATTGTTTTTGACATACACTTTTGACATCCCATTCTAACTTAGCTACTTTGTCTTCCGAATATGTAGGTATTTTCGTTGAAGGTGCCCATAAAACCAGAAAGCACAGAATCTTTTCGGTATAATGTCTTTATCAATCCAGATAATGAATTAATTGTATAATTATATGAAATAGATCCAGAAACAAAAATAATTCCGATTAACAGGCTCAAGAAGGACGCACTACTATTGTGGTTGCACACAGACTTTCAACAATAAGAAATGTTGACGTTATCTATGTATTTAAAAGTGGAACAGTTGTAGAATGTGGCAACCACGATGAACTGATGAAAAGGAAAGGACATTACTACGACATGGTTATGCTTCAAACGTTCCCGGACACTAACGAAAATCAAGGTAGCGATTTAGCTTTTATTGAAGATAAGTAATTTTTATTATTAATTATATTCAAATACTATCATTATTTTGACTCCAGAAAGTGGGTCTCAACTAACCCGAAAAGTATCAGTAATGAGCGAAAAAGATGAAGATGAATTCCTGTTAGAGGAGACTGTAAGTGATATACAAATCTGCAATTATACTGTTGATTTGTTAACGAAATCATTAAATAATATTTTATGATTTACAGAAAGATGCAAAAACCGATGACATAATACCAGAAGTGTCATTTTGGCGTGTGATAAAACTAAGTGCGCCCGAGTGGAAGTCTGTTACTGCAGCTAGTTTTTGTTCTTTGATCAGTGGCTTTGCTATGCCTCTGCTTGCAGTCATATTTGGTGATTTTATTGGAGTAAGTTCTCAAAGGTCACTGTAGTAAGAATAAATTTTATTCACAGATAGTTGATGTAATTATTTTTTTTCAGGTCCTCTCAAATCCAAACGAAGACGAAGTTTTGGCGGAAGTACAAAAATTTTCTCTGATATTTGTTGGTATAGGCATATTTTCTGGAATAGCAAATTTCATCATGGTAAGTTATGGTATATTCGGATGAACGTAAGTTATTGGCACAAATATAATAATAAGTACTTATGCTATTTTGTAGGTATTCATGTACGGAATAGCTGGAGAGTACTTAACGGAAAGATTAAGGAGGATGATGTTTGAAAAGCTACTTCAACAAGAAATTGGTTTTTATGATAATAAAGATAACTCAACTGGCGCCCTATGTGCAAAATTATCTGGTGAAGCTGCAGCAGTTCAAGGGGTAACTTTGCAACAAATAATCTCAATAAAGTTCATCAACCTCATTTGATTTAATCAAGGACTTCATTACAGGCAACAGGTCAGCGAATTGGTACTGTG
The DNA here is from genome assembly GCA_963555595.1 of Tethea ocularis. Taxonomy (NCBI): domain Eukaryota; kingdom Metazoa; phylum Arthropoda; class Insecta; order Lepidoptera; family Drepanidae; genus Tethea; species Tethea ocularis. Next base: position 6,226,901 of record OY741960.1, on the reverse strand, counting down.
TTGCAAGCAGTTGGCACATTCGGACTTGCTCTGGTTCTATCAATGATATATGAGTGGAGGGTAGGACTGGTTGCGTTGACTTTTGTGCCAATATTGGTTGTTATTCTTTATAAAGAAGGTCGTATGGCTCACGCGGAAACTTCTGGAACGGCCAAAACGATGGAAGTCAGTTCTAAGGTAAGATCAAACTACGTATGTAATGAAACTGTACCAAAAGTGTAATGGTAAATATATTTCTCTTAATTTACAGATTGCTGTAGAAGCAGTAGCCAATGTACGAACAGTGGCGTCATTAGGCAGAGAGTTAACGTTCCTTGAAGAATATGCTAAGCTGTTGTTACCAGCTCTACTAGTCGCCAAACGATCCGCACATTGGCGTGGCTTCGTGTTTGGTATGTCTCGGGGTCTATTCAACTTTATCATCGCTGCATCATTGTACTACGGTGGAACTCTCATTGTAAACGATGGGATAGAATACACTGATGTTTTCAAGTAAGTTTTTAGTATAATTAAAAAGGAAAAAAATAAAATTAAAATATTGCCCATTATTTTTACGTTCATTAATTATAGATAAGTTAAATCTCCCAAGCGTTAACTATTCCTACAATTGTTATCTTCTAGGTCTGCACAAGCGCTTCTAATGGGCGCATCTTCAGCAGCACAAGCATTTGCTTTTGCACCTAATTTCCAAAAGGGAATAAAGGCTGCAGGAAGAGTTATATTGCTACTTAACAGACAGTCTAAGATTACTGACCCTGCGAAACCAGTTGTCAAAGACTTTGTGAGTGAATCGATTGGATTAACAGACTTTATCTTTGTTTTCTATATTAATTAATTATTTTGTTTTCAATTACAGAAAGGAACTGGTCAAGCTAGCCTCCAAAATGTATTTTTCAGGTATCCGACACGTGCGATACAAGTACTGAAAGGCCTAAACCTGGAGATAGAGAGCGGTAAAACGATCGCTCTGGTGGGGACTAGTGGTTGTGGCAAGAGCACTGTCATACAGCTGCTTCAGAGATACTATGATCCTGATGAGGGGATTGTGGTACGTGTTACAGTTACCTACCTAGGCCTGGTAAAATGTATTGTGCACCCTTGAAGCTATTCAACTGATTAGTATAAAATATCAACTGGATTAATTTCATTAGTACGTAGGATTAATTTCGTACCTACGTAGTATTAACCCTAGGAAGTCATTCAATATGCAGAAAGTGAAATAGGCTTTAGGTACTTACTGAATTTCATACTACGAAATCTATCTATAAATCTATAATATTGTTAATGTTATTGTAGGTATTACCTACTAAATAAGAATATGTATATATATAATATAACTTCATTGTCGCAGGCTCAAGATGGCATACCACTTTCAAGGCTCAATCTGGCGGACGCGAGAAAAGCAATAGGATTCGTTCAACAGGAACCTATTTTATTCGACCGGTCGATCGGTGAAAATATAGCGTACGGTAACAACGCGCAAAAACCTAGCATGGATGACATCATCGGTGCCGCTAAGCAAGCCAATATACACAATTTTATTTCTTCATTACCTTTGGTGTGTAATAATTTTGGTGGTTTTTAAATTAATATAGATTTTATAATTTAGAATTTCTTTACCATAGGAGTTCATACATAGTAACCAGACTAAAATGATCATTTACAATTTTACATGAAGTAACCTATTACAGTATAATCACAACTTAGATGTAGCATCGGCAAATTGTTTTCGTACACTTCACTTCCGATTTACACAACTAATAAAAATCATTCATTAGCGCGCCATTCAACGTTCATTTTATAACACATGAGTAATGTTGTACCTATACGCACTTCTTTCGGGAACGATCGATTTTACGAATTTTACCGATGCTTAATCTAAGTTGTATCATACTATACTTACCTATTAACTGATCGTAGTCGATACCGAAAAACGTTCAGAAAACTCGAGACTCTCTCAAGGTATTAAAAACGATTTCAGGGTAGAATAGAGTAAATTCAAAACGGTCATTATTTGGTTATATCTCAATACAAATTGTTTATTTCCTATAGGGCTATGATACAAACATAGGCTCTAAGGGGACTCAGCTATCGGGCGGGCAAAAGCAGCGGGTAGCTATCGCAAGGGCGTTAATAAGGAGACCGAAGATGCTGCTGCTCGACGAAGCCACCAGCGCTCTCGACACTGAGAGCGAGAAGGTAAAGTAGCTCCCATTTATTTAAGTACCTACCATTTTTAGCAGCGTAACTATAACTATTGTTACTGGTTAGTTTTAATAGGGTGCGGCGTAAAAATAAGTTAAGGAAAGTAATATATTTTATTCTTTTGCGTGCGACGCATATAGCCTAAAAACTTAAAATTACAATATTAAACACTTAAAGTAAAAATTAAAAACAAATAAGAGAAAAAATAAAATAAAATAAAGCCTCTCTGAGCCTTTGAGCTAAAAACATTAGATCTTAACTGTTTACAACCATTACAATGTTTACAAAGAAAGGGTTCAATGTCGTATAATACATTTCTTTTAACTCACGGTGCAAAGAATGACCTTCACTTTAAAATGTTTACAGCCGCAATTGAATGTTTTTATTGAAAAAAAAATTAAAAGCTTTCTTGCAAGAATGCAATAGCGTTTATTGTTAAATAGAAACTATAACTCATTGTAAGTATGAAAATTAAGCAGGTATGTCTAATACGAATATTATCAAGAGAATGAAAAAACAAACTTTCCGGAAAAAGTTACTGATGACGCAATCGTCATTCGTCTTTAAAATCACAATTATATTTAAAAAAAATAAACAGGTGGTGCAAGAAGCCCTCGATGCAGCTAAAGCAGGCCGCACCTGCGTCATGATCGCGCACAGACTCAGCACGGTGCGCGATGCGGACATGATCTGCGTCGTCAGCGATGGACGCGTGGCCGAAAGTGGCACCCACGCCGAACTTATCGAACTAAAAGGACTATACTATAACTTAAATAGAAGAGGGTACACCTGAAAACGATACGACATGCCATAGGTTATAAGTTATATACTAGTTTTTAATAAGTGTATCTCACTTCTACAGTACCTAACCTTGTTTCAATTTTAATCTAGTTTTAAATTATCTATTCCTGCTGAATTTTCTATTATTATATTTGAGGAAGACGTGCTGTAAATTACTATTCCACTTGTACGCAATAATGATTTATAATACCATTTAAATGTACACAAAAGCAAGCAAAAAAGTCTTTGTCCCGCATTGAAGAAACAAATGTTTTATAGACCCATTGCGCACCCCATTGTTTAAAAGGGCTCTAAGCTGTAGCATGTGGTCGAAAACATTTGAATGTAGGTTGTACAAATTGCGGACATAATAAATTATACGTAGGTATTGAAGTTTTTGTTTATAAAAATATAGTAATAAACAATATGCTGTGTGTATTTTTTTTATTAATATTCAAATTGAAGCCTCTTTACCTTACAATTAGCCCGGTCACAATAGTTTTTAATATCTTCAAAAATGAGAAAAATATGAATGTTTGTAAATCTCATTTAGAGAGAGAGGGAAATACAGAGAATTGACGTCATGGCTCAGTATCGCCATATAAATCAGATACAAAACCTGGAATAATTTTGTATCCGAATTAGATAACGTATTATTCATGGACTTAGCTATAGGTAAAATATAAGTAGGTACTCTACAAAAATGATGTTAAGCATAAAATCTTTCTACAGTTAGTGTAGCTCCACCTACCAAGAGAGAGATAACCTATCCATAAATAATATTAATTTAGTTGCAGATGGCCACTTTCATTTTAACGTATTTTTTTGTCTATCTACCTACTCCATCAACGACCAATTAATAAAAATTACTTGTTACATAAAACTATTAACGTCCAGCCGCGCGCGCCGACGATAAACTGATCGAAATCATCTCCGAGAGCAATAATAAATTAATTGTTTTATTATGTCACAAGCGAAACGCGATAAAAAAACCGACAAATTACTACGGAATTGAGACATCCCGCTATCTCCCTTATTAGACACGTGTAGCTCTTTTACGAATAACAGTCGTCATAAGATAAAATAAAGCCTATGGAGAAATCAAAATGGCTGCGCCTCTAATTTTTTTTCGACCCCAGCATGAGCCTTATGCTAATGAGACCCAAAAACAAACATTGTTACAAGCCAAATGTGTAACATACAATAAAAATAAATTAAATAATAAAGGGAATCGTTAAAATGGAAGAAATGTACGTAATTTATCCACGAGTCACCTTTTAGGCATACCGTGGATGCCTTCGCGGCGGGGTCCCGCCCGCTCTAGACGCGATCTCCAAATAAAAAGGCGCCACAAAAAGACGTATTCAATAAGCCGTTGGCCATTACCGGACGTAATCGATGAGATAAATTAATAATAATGATATCTGTAGATATGAGAATGAACGTGAAGATGCAGTGATATTTGACAAGCGCTAAGCTATGGAAACACTATAGGTAGATACTTATCTTTCTACTTAAAAAACAGTTTAAGTTAGTATATAGTACCTACTTATCAATTCATTTTCCTAAAATAAAAGATTTAGCAAGTCATAGGTAGGTACATCATACCTAATCAATGCCGAAATGTGGAGCAATGAAAAACGCAAAACCTCTACTATTTTTTTCTTGGAATGCATTACGTTTTGGCAAAAGTCATAGAATAGAATGGAAGTTGTTAGTCTTGATGAACCAAAGTCGCCCTTATGTGGTTTGCGTTACCAGCCCTGTGCCTGTATATTAAAAATGGAAAACAACACTTTAATATTTCCATACTAGGTAATTTAAAAAAAAAATAACAAATTAGTTTAGCAAAGTCCATCTACTAGCTATTTCGCCCGATTACTACGTTTCTGTGTGCGAGTACTTAAAGGCTTACCTGAAATTTACGCTAAACTTCTAATTGTCTTCTAATATCTTCGTAAATGAAAGATTATTGTTAAATAGCTTTCCGCTCCGAGGTTTCAACCGCTTGAACAATATTGCTAATGCAATTTATTTCTGGAATTTACAGCAGATTATGGTGTCATTTGTCTAAATTGGAAATTAATTGATTAAAATTATTTACATTTTGACCAAATAATATTAAAAAAACATTTGACTGCTGTGACCAATGCATAAAACATCTAAAAACACGTGGAAATATCAAATATATTGTACATTTAATGCTTTTTATGATTTTTAATTACCAGTGGAACCACCACAAGAGTAGACGATTTGATGCTGTGAAACTATGACGTCATAGTGTAATATTTCATACAAAATTCCATATAAACTATCATTTTGACATTTATTAAAAAGTAGCTGATTTGATATGTCAGTCAACTACCCTATTACTTAGGTACCCAACCAAAATCAGTCCGTTTATATGGGATTTTATGTTGCGTTAGTCCACTGCTGACCAGTGCCGTAAATAGGGCGGTGCCACCGGTGCCCAGGCACAGGGCGTAGACTCTGGGGGGCGCAAGAATGGCCAGACCAGTCAGGACTACTATTTTTTCGGTTTTCGAAAGTACGCGAACGAATGCTTCTGCGCCCCCGTATACCCAGCCGGCAGCGACAGGTAGGAACACTGGGGTTTTAGTCAGTAGGAGTCTGACATAACCCGGTTGCTCCCCCCGGGGCGGTAGGGTATCCATGAGGATTTCCCAACATTAAAAAAAGGCCACTGCTGACCCGCCCATAAATGATGCCGTGTGACGATGACGAGCGTACTTCACGGTACGCTTATCCGGAAACCTAACCAGTTGGAGAAAACACAACGCCGGAAACTTGCTCCACTTCTTTTGTTTGTTGTTATAAAATTAGGATGATGGACGTCAACTTAGGCTTTAAATATTATTAGTCACTTTCTTTCGTTATCTGACGATCTTGGTTTCATAATATTTTCTGCTAATGACCAAAAAACTTTAGTTGGCGTAAACAGTAATGATAATTTTATTTAGTACTAATTTCCGCCCCGCGGTTTTACCCTCGGTTCCCTCCCAGGATAAAAAGCAATCTAACCTATCTCTGTGCCAAATATCAGTTGATTAATTGAAAATGATGAAATTAAAATAATAATTATACTACTAAAATTACTACCAACGGGGAGAGGGGTCCAGAATCATATTGTACAGAAACATCCATGCTATAAATTTTCGTTACTATGTCGCTTATGTGTTCCGGAACCCGGTGTTCCCCGCTCCCCTCCAACATCGCAAACAAGGATTGAGTTATCCGGGCGCACTATAGTCGTTAAATGTATATCTCTACCTATGATTGGACATAAAACAATAATTGGTATTACTTACAGAATAATGATTTTTTTGGCCTTCCGAGTAATCGCACATACAGAAAAATCATACTATTAAATTGAGAACCTCCACCTTTTTTTAAGTCTGTTAATATAACCAAATAGCAATACTCATTGTTTATCTCATTATGAACTAAATGTTGAGTCACGCGCATCATGCTTCAGTTGAACGTTGATAACCTAACCCCAATGATATCAATATAGGAAAAGGAGATCAATAATCAAAAACAGATATCCTGTTTCTCAAATTTTATTGGTAAATTCACATTCAAATTATAGACCACGTTGATGACAGATGTTACATTATGAGATATCTACAGACAAATTTTTGTAATTATTTACTATGATACTGTATCGGTACTTCTCAATTTCTAAAACTACTGCTTCAATAGCTACATCGAGTTTAAGGTGCATAAATGCTTCAAAATTCCAGTGTCAGGAGTGAGTCTGCAATGAGACCTTCAGAAAATAGAGAATCGAAAATACACAATTACATCGTTCATTAACGAATCCACGATACAGATCGAACATCAAAAATATTTCTATATTAATCAACTACTCATCACATAATCATAACTAAAAAAATGATAAAACGCGTGCGAGTCACGAGACGTGACGCAAACGAAACATGTGATCAATATAATAATTTACGCTAATCGACTATTCCGTTAGTCGATGCTGCCCTCCTGGGGTCGGGCAGGCGCTAGGCGCTAGGCGCTGGGCGCCGGGCACCGGGCACTGGGCACTGGGCACTGGCGCAGTCGCGGGCCGGTGAAGCTGCGCGTCGAGAAACATCGCACGCGGCCGCGGGCAGAGCGCCTGAGATTCAGCGCCCGCGGCCGCCGTGCCCGCATACATATCGTCTGTCGCACCGCTCTCCTCTATTGTATAAACATCATCTTATCAAACAGTCACAGGTCAATTTCAGTCCGACTCTCAGTTTACGAATTAAAATAAAATATATTAATCTAAAACGTTTCACATCGCTTAAGTTAGAGACGGGGGGTCGAGGGCGGGTTGTCGCTGCGGTGCGAGGCGGGGGGACGGCGCGCTTACGAGTCCCACCAGTCCGGGCCGCCGCTGCCACCGCCGCCGCCGCCGCCGCCGTACGACCCGCCGTAGTTGCCGCCATACGATCCGCCGCCGCCGCCGCCGTATCCAAATCCTGAACACATACGAGTAAATTAAACACACCGAATGTTCACACACAATCTCGTTCCAAATGGAGCTAAAATTGAATATCACTACAAAAATATAATAATAAATTGTAGTTACCTGAACCCATGGAAGAGGGTCCCGCGGAGCGCGGTGGTTGCCGCGACTGCGTACGGAAGTCCCTGGCACCAAACGCACTGCCTCCGCCGCCGCCACCGCCGCCGCCGCCGCCGAATCGGCCGCCTCCTGACCTACTGCCGGTACGACGCCCGCCGCCGCCCAGCCGCCCGTCAGCTGCCGTGCTCTGCAACCAACTATAACAAATATACAAATAAATAAACATCAAAACGAAATATCGAATACCAGCGATCCGCCCAGACTTCGCCTAACTCTAGTATTATATAATTATCGTTAAATAAACGTTCCAAAATAAATTGCTTACATGATGGTAAAATCCACCTGAAATCTATTGCTTAGTTTAATAGAACTAAGATAACAAAAGTTCAGAAATAGAATAAATAAAATAAAAATAAAAAACACCGAAAGCTCAAGCTCATTGTAGGATTCGAACCTGCGATCTTCATATCGGGACTCGCGTCACTGCCACAGACAGGCACACATATACTCACGTCTGCTGGACTATCATCGCCTTAATTTCGATAATGACTAAACGATAACGATCTTTAAAATTGGCACATATGTTAAAGTGATTTAAAACCACTCATTTAATATTTAAAAATAAGCAATAATAATAGATATTAATGCACTTGACTCACTTAGGGACATCTTGCTTGGCTTCGACAAGCAACTCGACTAGGTCCCGAGAAAGACCGCGATTAGTGTCATTGAAGAAGGAGGTGGCAACACCGAGGTTACCCATACGGCCGGTACGACCGATACGATGCACGTACTCCTCTACGTCAGACGGTAAGTCAAAGTTGATCACGTGACGCACGTGAGGAATATCAAGACCTGGACAAGAGAAAAATAAGGGTTAAGACAATAGAATATGCATGATATTTTTTTTATCGCATTTCTAGACAAAATAATATGTAAAAAAGATGTCAAAAACTTAAATTAAAATCGGCCAAGAAATACGGAAGATATAAGCATTTTAAACTGCGGATTAGACAGAGGTCCAACATGGTATGTGACGTCATATAATACTACGGCCAAATAAACTCCATCCTAAAGTCTATTTTGCTAGAAAGAAATAGAGATACATATTTTATGGCTTATATCTTGGTTATCTTTATAGTTATTCGAAAAATATTCTACTGTTGCATATTTGAATGAGCTTTTATTAAAGCAAAACAAATAATCATGCATATTCCCTAATTGACAAGTGAAGACATGACATAAAATATTGTTTTCAGACATTGATTATCTAACCAAGCCCATTTTTTGACAATAATATTACTTGTTGTGACCAAAGGTATTAGACGAGGATCTGGCTCATATCGTAATGGACTACAAAGTCGATTTTAACCCATTTCTTTGATTACTTAAACGATTAACGATAACCTACATAATAATATACTATTGATATAATATGTATCAATTTGAAATCTAACAAGTGTATGTCGTTTGGAAGATTACAGCCATTTGGTACCATCAAACTGACCGGAAGGTGATTGGCGACAGATTTTCAACATGAGGATGGTAGTCAGGTACTACAAAGTACCTTCACTGAAAACTCAAGCTAAAGACCCTGCGGCCTTTGTTTCGGCATTCGACGTCACTACCACTGTAATTATTATTAGGCCCGAATAGTTTCAGAATCTGACGAAGTGAAGTATTTTCAAAAACGTGGATTTTTTATTTTCCAAATGAATTCATCGTGTGGACTTACTTATCAACTCAGAAATCGAGTTTTTTTTTATATTTAAATATTTTCGAGCAAGGGTTTTGTATGAAAATTCATATTGATGAGTACTTCATAAGGCACAATGAGTAGTAAAGAGTAGATTGTGACCGACCTCTGGCGGCGACAGCGGTGGCCACAAGTATGGGTGTCTGTCCGGTGCGGAAGCGACGCAGGGCCTCCTCACGCTCGCGCTGCGTGCGGTCGCCGTGGATCGACGTGACCGGGTACCCCTGCGTGTCTAGGTACTCCTCCAGCTGGTCCGCGCCTGGATCATACAAAAATGACTCTATTAGAAAGATGTTTGCTTACACAAAGTTGGAAAGGAAGTAATACTAACACAACCAATAACATGTATCCAAAACATCAGAAAGCTCCATGACAATGGTTAGGTAAAAAACCTTCAAGAGAACCTTTATGAGTGTTCATAATTGACTCTGCAACCATTTTGAAACTTACTAACAGGTTTTATTACATTCGTTCCTTTAGCAGATAATATACCTTTCTTTGTCTCAACGAACACGAGGATGAGCTGATCCTCTTCGGGGCGCGCACGCTGCAGCAAGTTGGACGCGTTCAACAAGTCCAATAGGAAGGAACGCTTATCCATCTCTTCGACCCAGACCACCTGGAAAGGGTTATAAAAATTATACAATATGAAATACCTATTTATTACTTATTGATTGAAATACAAATTACATTGGATATACCAAACAAAAAAATACAAACTCAACAAAAAAAACTTGAAGATGCGCCGTTGATTTGATAGGCGTCCTGTAAGGTACTTCCCCAGTCAAGCTGCTCTTTGACCGAAAGAACGCTATACTATACATCTGTCGTACGCTAATTTAATAATTATTCCATTGATTAGAATTTTACCTTCTGAGTAATATTTTCGGATGTGGATCCTACCCTGCCGACGGCAAGGAAAACATAATTATAAAGGAAATCTTGTGCCAGCACTTGAATTTGCTTGGGAAAGGTAGCGGAGAACATGAGGGTCTGCCGCTCGCCAGTCTTGGGCATGGTATGGCTCTCGACGATCTTGCGGATCTGTGGCTCGAAACCCATGTCAAGCATGCGGTCGGCTTCGTCCAGCACGAGGTGGCGGCAGTGGTCGAGCGCCACGCGGCCGCGCGCCAGCATGTCCACCAGCCGGCCCGGCGTCGCCACCAGCAGGTGGCAGCCGCGCTCTAGCTCGCGGAACTGCTCGTGGATCGGGGAACCGCCGTACCTATATTTTGCACCATTAGGTTCAATTATTCCTTATACATATTATTTTCTACACCTATAGCTAGTGTTGAACAACTTTAGATTCGCGAACTCCTTAGTAAACGTCGTTCAGCATGAACTATCTAACATGAATAAAAAAAACACCCCAGAATTATACATTAAAACAACATTTATACGTACACGACACACGGTCGCACGCGAGAGCGGTAGGCGAATTTTCTAGCCTCGTCGTAAATCTGAGTGGCAAGCTCACGCGTCGGAGCTAACACCAAGCCCAGCGGGTACTGTTTGCGTCGATTGAACCTGAAAAAACAGAAAACAAATAAGTCCCCGTACTTAATAGTTTTACAAACTTAGTGTAACTTAATAGTAAGTTCACAGACCCCATGTTCTTGACGGGCCCCGCTTCGTATATCTGATTGAGTATGGGCACGAGGAAGGCAGCGGTCTTGCCGGAGCCAGTCTGCGCGCACGCCATCACGTCCCTGCGCCCGCACACTATTGGGATCGCGTACTTCTGCACCGGCGTCGGTTTGTCGTAGCGAGCGAGCGATATATTCGAACGCATTATTTCCGTCAAGTTAACATCCTCAAACTGAAATAAGTGAAGTAATTTTAAATTTTAATACGTGTAAGAGCAGTAAGTAATAAAATATAGGTACCTATCAGTGGCGAGGGGTCCATACAATCCGATTCCCATCGGCTTACCTTTTAGGAATCCCAGTCCCACATTTTCATTATTTCAAAACCACTTTTATCATGCTTAAAATACACTGTAATTATAATATCACAGGTGTTTTTTGAACGGCTTATGCTCGCAATAATTTCACCCCTCGCCACTGGTACCTATATATTGTGTAGTACTTACGCTGGTGATAAAGTCCGGTACGCGGTCGCCGCTGGCCTCAACCGGTATATCCTCGTATTTGGAGAAGTTAATGCCTGTGTTGCCTGTGCCAAACAACTCCAACTCCTGCCGCTCGTCGCGAGGTAACGGGATCGTCCAATCATTCTGTTGCATATAAAATTATTTACAATGAAAAGGGTTCTCATGTGAGACATACAGGTTTATTATATAACATATTTTTTTATGATCACTTCTAGGCTTGTTTGACTACAATCTCACCATGCTATGTGATGATGCAGCCTAAGGCGGTTAACACACAAAGTCTCGAAGGGAACTGGCACTCAAGTGCAAGGTGCTTGGTAAAACAGATAGTAGCCTTTCACTGAGCTAGATCATACTTTACGATTTTTTCCATCACCGAAAGCTCGAGCTCAATATAGGATTCGAACCCATGACATTCATGGTTTGAAGTTTTAATAATAATAATTATATAAGTGTTGTGATTACATTTGACACCTCATCCCTGCGAGAGGATGTGCGGCGAACATCATCGGAGGCCCAACGGGAGTTGCTGCGCTGATCGTCCGCGCGTGGCTCCGGCTCCTTCCAGCGGTCGTTCCGCGGCGGCGGCGGTTCGTTGTAGTCCTCGTCGCGGCGAATGTCGCGATGGCCTGTGTCGCGGCCTCCATCCCGGCCTCCGTCCCGGCCTCCATCACGGCCTCCGTCTCGGCCTCCATCACGGCCTCCGTCGCGACCCGCGTCACGTCCGCTAGACCCGCCGCCGCCGCGCCCTCCTCCGCCACGCTCACCCCATTTGTCTGACGATGACTCAGCCCAACGATCTGTATCGCCATTCTGACTTCCTGGATCACGACCTGCGATACGTAGTTGCTTACAAAATAATACTTTCATGAATGAAATAACATCTATCATATGAAAAAATTGGCCTTTATATGAAGGAAATAGATTCCATGTGTTAGTTAATCTACTAGATGTTTTACCATGTGTATAAACAACAAAGGAATCTAAAATATAATGTGTTTTATAAATCTACCAGCAATTGCGTGTTCTTATAAACTAAAAAAATTAATACTGTTTGGTATAAGTATACCGAAAATGATATTATAAATCAAAATTAAGGTGTCAAATGTGAAAAACTTTATCATATGTATGTAAATTTTCTGTATTTAATACAATATATTATAATGTTAAAGATTGAGGTTGTCGTTTCATTTTTAGTATCATTTACGAAATATAATATCATTGGTAAGAAAATATAGGATAAAATTAAATTAATTTATTTTGAATTGCGACCATCTCTATTATAATTTTAAAGAAATAAAAATACTTATTTAGAAAATATACGTCGTAAATATTGAATGAGTAAATATATTATTTTGCGATACCAACTGTTATAATACTCTACTCTAATTATAGTAAATATCTAATTTGAACTTTGTCTAATGTCTAGTATACAATAAATCCGTTTATTTGTATATTATTATTATGACTTGTATCGGTGCATACCGCGGTCCCTGCGCGGGTATCGCGAGTCGTAGCCGCGATCGTTTTCACGTTCGCGGTCACGGTCGCGGTCTTCGCGCCGACCACCACGGTCGTAGCCTCTAGTGTTGCTTCCCAATGATGAACGGACGTCACGTGACTCGCTAGGACGACCGTCTAAGCTTTGACGCTTAGACTCTTCCCCTGTGCACACACCACAACATTAATATTGTATACTAATATGTATTTATGACATATAGCAACAACATCCCCGTGCATGAAAAATTAGTACTTAGTATGTATGTGGTACACCGCATTATACACATTGATTTTACCAGTATAGTAAAAGTGTACCCAATGAGTTTATCAATCCTGCATGAGATCGAGAAGATAAAGCAAATATCTTCAGTTTAAAGTATACCATACAAATTGTCAAAGTAATCAGAACAATGTATTGAGAAATACATATAATTTTGTTACAAAACACTCAAGTTTATCCGAACTAACATCAAAAATAACAGTTGGTTTACGTAATATTAATTGACTATTCCCATTTAGAGATTGCGTATTGTTACAATGACCGCACTTCAACCGCCACGCGCGGTTAAAGTGCGCCCGTAACCAGCTGATGCTGATCGTGAGTGCATAACGCGCACACACACACCGCATTAGTGGTAATAAGCTGAACTAGACTTCAAGATATGTCTAATCCAATTTGAGATGCTTTATACTATTATGCTTTGCTTTTTAGTATAATGCATTATCAAATCTGTTCTGTATTAAACCGACTGACGGTTTCATACAGATAATTTGGATTGAAAGAGACATTCTCTAATAAAATTGAGTTCAAGTCAGATTTCTTCCCTTATTTGTATTGTGAGACCATACTTCTTCTCAAATTGTATGATTCTAGATCAACGGAAAGTACCCTATAGGTTTGCTGGCTAAGTATCAAATGCAATGCAACATAAATGGCCATTCTTCTTTATTGCATTGACTTAGAAGCATGATGCAGTTCTGATTTTTTGGTATGTTTTATGAACCAAATTCGCTCTATAAACCCTATAGGGACTCAAGTTATGGCCCTACGAAGATGGTGCAATTTTCCCGAAAATTCTAAATTTTTAGTTTAGCTCTCCCATCCGGATCAAAATCGCTAGTCCTATGAAAAGTCATTAAAAATAAATTTGTAGAAGGTACATTTATAACGAAGTTGGTGAGACTAACAGTTCAGTCACAATCTCTGAAAAATGAAAAAAATAATTTTGAAGAATTGAGACAAAGCCCTTTGAAAATAAAATATTTGTTCTATAGAACATATAATAACATCCTGAGTAGGCAAATAATTTAAAAGCTAAACATTTCAAACAAATTTTATGTGCTATGAAGTCAGCACATAATCAAAAATCTACAATACAATACAAATAGTTTTGTCTCATACATAGCACTAACGAAAACAATGAAAATTAATCAACATCATCATTAGTTTGACACAAATGGAAAAAATGTGAATGTTACCAATCTGTAATCATTGTAACCTACTTGAGATAATTTTAGGAAGTATTATTAATAAATTTTCAAACATTCTAACAAATAAACCAGGTAACTGTGAGAGAAACAGGCACTCACTATCAGATTGAAGGACAATCTACTTGAGGATGTCCAACTGCAAACGTAAATGATATAAAAAAAATAATTGAAACTACAAATTATCAAGTGTCCGATTTATTCATTTACTTACATTTTTCAGTCAAGTGACCAAAAACCTTAGTATTTGATATTAATGTCAAATTGATACCTCCATGAGTTCCTAAGAAAGTGTCTTATACATGGATAGACAGATGGACTACCAAGTGATCCTATAAGTTCCATTTTTTCCTTTTGGGCTATGGAACCCTAAATTACATAGATAGTAGATAGATAAAGATTTGTATGAAATTCTCTATTAGGTAGTAAGGATATTTAGGATAATGGTTATATATAGGGCATGCTTTTAAAATCTTCCATAAGCAGTGAAAGTATGAAGTGGCAAAGATATATTCAATCAGTAATCCATTACCTGACAGATCCAAAGATATCATATTTCTTAAATTGATGCATAGATTACCATTTAAGTTTATCTTTAAACCCCTACATGCTGTAAGCTGTATTCCTGTTGCACTATAAAAAATACTCTATTAATTTGTTCAGCAAGATCAGCAGGCTGGGAATTGTAGTGCAGATTAGCAATCCAGGGCCACCTTTATCACATCATTTACCTACCTACATTCATACTATAACTTAAGCAGCTACTTTCTTATATACAAGCAAATCTAAATATTTAGAAGTTAAATGAAGCCAGGAAGCAAATCACAGCATTCTACAATCATTCAAGGTCTAGAATTCTAGTATTAGCCTATTTCCAATCAAAATTTTAGACATAAATAAAATTCTCCTTCAAGTTCCTATTAAAAGATCACCACACTCCTGTTGTCATCCCAATTCTTCATATGTCCCAGCATTTCTACATATTTATAAGATACAAGACCATAAATAATAAAAACAGTTACCTGGAGAGTTGCCGGCCTGCAACTGCCTGCGCAGATGCGGGGGAATATAGCGGCCAGCACCCTTGTTAGCCTGAGGCTGCAAGTCCAGACCAGCAAGCTGGAAAATACAAACAAAACACTTAAACTATTAGTTCACTGTAACTGAATGATGTAAAAGTAGTCAATAGGTTTTTATTTCTCTTTTAATATGGTTATTGTGATCTTAGAAATGTATAGACCTCCCTGTTGTAATAATTTTGCTATGTACCTACGTAAGAATGGTCACAGAACCGTGACAAAATAGGGTGTGATATATAATATAGCCACATAAGTAACTATCGGCAACGTCATAATTATCTCTTGATAAATAATAGGTGACGGATCTCGAATTCATTCAGGCGTACAGCTATCCGAAGCGGTATACTTGCGAGGAGAACATTATTCATTGCGAAATATTAATTTCCTCCCGCCATGACACGCAAATATATCGTGACAATGACCTCACTCCTATGTGACTTTGGAAAATTACTGCTCTCCATGAGAGTTTGAGTTCAATATAGAACAGGTGAATTGTCGACAAAATCAATGAAATTATACACCCCAAGTGGAAGATCCCAGTCGCCATGTTGGTTATTCAAAGACACGTAAAAGCATTGAGATTTTATTGTTAGAATCTATTTCCGTAAAATACAATATACGAATGAATTAGAATATTTTTAATCTGATATTATATTTCTTCGGATATCAAAATCTATGAGAAGGTTTTCAGTCATTAGGGTAAAGTAAAAATCAATAGTGCATGTAAGTACATGAGGCACAAACCTGCTGCTCTAGACCTGTTCCATTTTGGTTGGTAACATTACTCATATTACTACCAAGCGGTACGTTTTTTTGGCAACTTTGCTCCAAAAATATTATACAAACACAGTCTACAATGAATTTTGCACAATCACAAATTCACAAAATCACATGAAAAGACTTCAATTTTTCTCTCCGAAATCACTTTTCATTCGTAGTTTTTGTTCTTCACTGATTATCGAGCTTCTCACTCATTCATTCATTCCATACTATTCATTCTTCCGAAGTTTCCACATCTAAAATCAAATTCGCTCGAATATGAATAAAAATAACCTAATCAATAAAAATGGTAGAAATTAATCTCAGCTTTCCATAAAACTTTTTTATATTTTATAGACGCTTTTTAATTATTTCTTGCGTGTAAGACTCAAAGTGCCGCTATTTCTATCTAATCCATTTTTTTTGCACGGATAGTACTTGTATTGGTTTTTGTTTGTGGGATATTCCTCGTTTCTTGTAATGGTTATAATTTATCTAAGCTTTACGAATGTAAGTTTAAATTTTGCTGTAAATCATTAATAACAATAAAATATTGTCCATTTTTTTATACACCCGGATACAAATACCTATGAAAATGGTAAGATTTTGAAATAGGGAAACATTTTTGAGTGAGTCAATGTGTTTACTGTTTTATCATGAGAGCACATCCATTTTGAATATCTTTACTAGCTCAATAGATGTCACTATACTAGGAACTTATCGAAATTTCAAAATATTACATGCATTAAACCATTGATTTAATTTTGAAGCTTATTACGCTATTACACGACACAATTTGATTGGATTGGTAATCAATCAATTTGTAACATACGGAGAGCCGATGACAATAAATATTGACAGATATCAAAATTGTATGTGTCTCCACCTATATTCATCCCATAAGACTTTAGAGCAAATCCTAAAGAGAATATAATACCACATAATACTACGTTTTTAGAGCCCGCACTCAAAATATTGAAAAAAAAAAGATCCCGACGAATTGAGAACCTCCTCCTTTTTGAAGTCGTTTATAATAGGGGTTAGGTAGAAGTCTAACTGAAGCGTAGACAGATGAGTTGACTTGAAGGACGATCATAGAATATATTACTCACAGAGAGTATGAATAGTACACACGGCCACAGATCAAGCTACACACTGCGGCACCTTATGCTGTTGTAATAGGCGCTATTTTGCAACAAAAATGTGTAGCTTGATCTGTGACCGTGTGCACCATATGATTTTAACAGTCCTAAAATATTGCCATACTAAAAGTTTAGAAAATAATTCGTGGTAAATTTTTTTTTAAATCTTTGTCATAGTATATTCTGTAGTTATATATATTTTTTACAAATCTCTTGCAAC
This sequence comes from Tethea ocularis, assembly GCA_963555595.1. NCBI lineage: Eukaryota > Metazoa > Arthropoda > Insecta > Lepidoptera > Drepanidae > Tethea > Tethea ocularis. The sequence goes on along the minus strand of OY741960.1, from coordinate 6,209,256 downwards.
TAAGAATGTAGAGCAAAAAGACAGAATCTATCTATAATCATCATTTCTTGTATATCGTCGCCTTTACAAGTTTACAACCGGGTGGCAAGTTGGCAACACTTCACTACGTCAGTCAAAGTCAGAATAGAGTAACTTTTATGAAAATAAAATTGTTTACCAAAGTTATGCGTTATTTCGATAGTAGATTATAAAAAACAAAGAGTACATAACTCAATACAATCATTACGTTTGAATAAAACTTTTAATGTATTATCAAGTTATCAACGCTCATAAAACATTCACCTTCTCTTCATAACATACAAGGTACACAACATATCATATCTTTTGTTCATTGTGCGTTATTAGATAATTTTTACTTGTACCTACATATTTAAGAGATATCATAAATTGCCGGAATATAGGTGGTAGATGCTTGGCAGATTTTCAACTTGAGGGTGGTAGCCATCCGTCTGGATACTCCAAAATACCCTACCACCGACCGAGCTATGGTTTTCTCTCGATGTTTTCCTTCACCGTAAGGTCAAGCTCAGTGTAGAATTCGAACCCACCTTCTTCTTGGCAATCGACGTCTCGAGCTATCATCGCCATAAATTGTTTCATTATGATATTTCCATACCGTGCTTACACAGTTTCAAATCTACCTTTGATGGACCTTACTTGTTTATAAGTACCTGGATGATGGGCCTTTTTGGCAAATAGTTTTTTTCTAAAAATGAAGCCTAGCTATATCGATTTATCGCCCCCAAAACCCCCGGAATACTAAATTTCATGAAAATCATTGGAGCCGCTTCTGAGATTCAGATTATATATACAAGAATTGCTTGTTTAAAGGTTTAGATAACTATTATATTGCATTCATATGTGTAGTGCCCGTAGATTACTTATTGCTGCATTTCTTGTTGTTTCTTCTCAGTAACGTTTGCCATCTAAACCGGGTAATGAGAGTATAATCCTAGTTGCATTGAATTTCCTAGAATTATATTTTTTTCACGAGTTATAGAATATGCCTCATATTCTCGAGCCATGAGTATTAGGGTGGAGAATCACCACAGCTTAATGATCTCACAATTTTTGACAAATTGGTTAGTACTAAAAATTTGTTTTATCTTAATTAAAGTACATTCTACAGAATGAAAGCAAATCAAACACCACCAGCTCCACGCGAACGTCAGCCTCCGCCGGAGCCTAGAGCACGTCAGGCACCACCGCCACCCAGACGCGCTACAGCAGTTCCACCACCTCAGCCGAGGGAACGCCACGCACCTCCTCCACCAAGAGAGAGACAGACACCACCTCAGCCAAAATATTAGAAGTGATACTAAGAAAGAGCAATCCATTGAACATCATTGCTCTATATATATGCTACCAATCCTAACAAATAGTAATAATATAATGTAGTAGGTATGTAGTTATTTTCCTAGCATGGAACCATTTAAAATAAACAGAAGTTATATTTTAATTAATGAAACAAAAACTGATGTGTTTTTATATATGTACTTGTGACCCGCCCCGGCTTCGCATGGCTTTTCTCTACTATAATATGCATGTATTGTACATATATACCTCTTGAATAACTCTTATCTATTGTTGAAAACTGCAATTAAATCCATTGAGTAGTTTAAAAGATCTAAGTGAACAGACAGCAGAAGCGACTTAATTTTATACTAGGTAAAGAAGCTCCACTATGACCTTCATGATTCAAGGGCTTATTTAATACATACCCACAGATATTTAGTCATATATGCTTTTATTGCTTTGGCTGATTTTGTTGTGATAAACATTAATTAACTAGTTACCTACCTACCTAAGTTGAGCTAGTAACACTACCCACTGCCCACTGTTATCAAGAATCTTGATGTTCAAAAGGTAATGCATTATTATTATGGACTTGTTGCAGAAATAAAGTTTCTATTATAATGTTCGAAAAAGTTAACAAGTTTTTACTGTAATAGAATTATGTAAGTCACTTAAAAATGTTAACATTATTAAGAGTTTATTTTGATATGTATATTTAATCGTTATAATAAAGTTATTTACAATTATTTATTGTTTAAAAGGCTCTTTATTTTACATCTTTATTTACATACAGTACTTGGGCGATCGAGCTTCGCTCCACCTTTTTTTTTTTTGTAAAATACTTTTTCTTTAAGGAAAGGCATATAATAATATAGGGCAATAGATAACCTTAAAAACCAAAACCTTATTTAACAAAATTTCATCCAAATTGTTAGAGCCGTTTACAAGATAAACGAAATATATTTATACCTTTTTCCGATAAAGCTCAGTTGTAGTGACCGTAGTATCTCTACTTAGTTTGTGGTAGTGACGTCGAATGCCGAGACGAAGGTCGCGAGTTCGAATCTTACAATGAGCTTGTACCTATTGAAAATACATTGAAGAGTTTGGCACAAAATAAGTATCTAACTAGCATACCTTATGACAATTTGCAAAAAATTACAAATTCGGCTAGACCTAGGAAACCTACTGCAAATTCAGGAGTACCTACCTAACTTAAAAAAGTATATTTTGACAGAGATTATTTTTTTTATTTTGAGATAGAGCATAGCGATTTTTCGCTCGAAGAGCAGCTCGACTGGAGAGGTACCTCCAGGCTCCACCTTACAGAATACAGCAGCGAAATAAATAACTAGGTTTGTGTTGTTCTGCGCGTGAGTAAGGTTTCCATAGTTCATCGCCTACGTATGGATTGAGGAGCCACTTCGGGTTTTGGAATGAAACTATCACACATATTTAGTAGGAATTGAGCTGATTTTGTAGGCGAAATCGGAATAGCGAAAAATTTTAAAAGGAGTCTCGAGGCCGATTTCGATAAAAACTAAAACTAGCTTTTCAATAAATAAATTTTCCTTGCCCGGAATAGAACTTACTAAATGATTTAGAAAAAATAGAGCCTATTGCTCCTTTTTTTTTTTAAAGGACTAAAGTCGGCGAGCGCAGAGGACTCTCAGCCGGGTAATATTTAGGTAGGTAACAACGCCTGAGGGCACCCCCGAATGGGGTACGAACCTCGGCTCAGGGCGTTACCGGGGGAGGGGGACGACTTTGTACGAGTTACGACTAATTGGGCCTATTGCTCCATTTCATAGTGTCACTTAAAAGATCAATTTCTGGGAAGTACCGTTAGCCTACCTAGTACCTAACCATTTTAAAAATAAGTTACCTAGTTTCCACCAAAATATTTTTCTACCTGTATCAAAAATTTTAATAGTTAGCGAGATCAGTAGGTAGTTACCTACTTACTTAAACCGCTTATGTTAGGAACAAAATTTTTATTCAATAAATCTGCCATTTGCATTGAAAAGATAATTATCTGAATATCCAAGTTAAAAATAAAATTGGTCCCCAGCTTCCTCCGCGTGGGTGAAGGAAGAAGGATGTCTGTAATCTGAACATCGCACCGCGTTGATAATTTAATAAATCCTCAGTCGACTCTTGCGCATCCCAATTGTTACTGTCATAAATAAAATAGTGTACTTAGTAACTAAGAAAATGAATAAAATAATATTTTATTTCTTTACTTTGCTCGTTCTTGTGGCCTCCGTGTCTTCGCGGTCACGTCCACCGAATAAAAAAGAAGAGGTAGTGCCTGCGCCGGATATTGTAAAGGAGAAAAATATTGTGATGAGGAGTGCATTACCAGAAGATTCCCCATTGCTCGATATGGATGAGTGCCCGACTGGGCTCGATATGGATATCACGGGAACATGCCGAGAAGTGTGGTTTGATGATTACTAGACTGCGATATCTGAATCGTTTTTCTATTGTCAAGTAGGTAAATTATGCTATTACCTATGTAGGAACCTAACCTATGTATTTTGAATAAAATGTATTAGTAAAAAGGATTATTTATGAATTATTTTACTCGGCACTCTACGGTAATGTAGATTGTACATAACTTGGTACTTATGCTAGGTACTTTTATAAATACCTAGATTTTACCGTACCGTATAGACGACTACTCGTAGTATTTTATGATGTTGTAACATTAGGTATGTTTCGTAGCAATTTGTACCAAAAGCCTAGCCTAGGTAGGTATTTGACTGAACTAAAAACATTAGGTGGTTACCTATTTAATATTTGGCATTTAATACCTCGTTCCTCCGTGGGTGCATAGTTTCGAAAGTTATTAGGTACAAATAAACAGGTAGGTATCTAAAAATAATAATTTCAATGGCAGTTTTAGTTTTTTGGCATCAGTGGAGCGATGAAGCGCCAGGTATCAAGTTGCTCGAGGATTGGGTTCAAACCCCTCATCACAACTAAGGACGTGGCAGCGGCTATGGCTCCTTGGAAACGGTTCACGTAGTCGAACACTACGTCTTCTATCATGGCGTTGACGACGGCATCGATGTCTCCGCCGCCGATCACTCCGGTCAGCTCTGACTGAAATAATGTATTTTTTTTAAAGTTCAGAAGGTAGTTCAGTGACCGCAGGTAGCTTCTAAGGTTTTGAGAATCTAGCTGTCTCCAGCGTTCCCGGGATGAAACTATAGCACTCAGTGTTAATGTAACTTCATATAGGTACATAAGTGAAAGAATTTTTAGAATCGGATTTTAGTAGTTCTGGAGATTTAATTTTTTTTTTTTTTTTTATACTACTAAGGTAGCAAGCAAGCATACGGCCCACCTGATGGTAAGTGGTAACCGTCGCATATTGCCAATGTGTTGCTGACCTGTTACAATGCCGAGAAAGCAAACTGGCTCTCAAGTGCAATTGCCGGAACACACCGGTAGGTGCTTGGCGACAAATTTTCAACTTGAGGGTGGTAGCCAGCCAGGCGGGTACTACAAAGTACCCTACCACCGTGCTATGGTTTCCTCACGATGTTTTCCTTCACCGAAAGCTCAAGCTCATTGTAGGATTCGAACCCACGACCTTCGTCGCGGCATCCGACGTCACTACAACTGAGCTATCATCGCCTTAAAATTGAAATGAATTGACTTGACAACAAACAAAATCTCTTTACAATAGTGCAACCGGATCAGTCCCTCGCCTGCGATATTACTGGGGAGCAATGACGATAAAGTGAATTAATTGTGCGGCGTATAGGTGAACGGGTGATGACTACGAAACCCGCGCGGGGGGCGGATGATTCCATCCAGTCGGTCGTGTTTCTCTCGTTTTTAACAGCGTCCTTGAGATGAAAATTATAGCCTATAGGTATACCATTTTCAAAATCGAGTTAGTAAGTAGTTATTTAGGTAGTTCCGGAGATTACCTCCAAACTAACAGGCAAACTTTATTTGTTTTGTAATTACATATTAGTATCAAAGTATAGATAACAAACCTTCAATGATGGAATGACGAATGACGCGCCGTCAATCCGTTCAATGAGCACAGATTTTCCATTATCAGACTGCTTCAAGATAAGTTTTGCTTGGAACCTGAAGTCGATAGCTTTGAACCTAACAAGGAAAAACCATAATAAAGGAATGATTACCTCTGGATATTATCACAATTCAGGTTAAGGTTAAGTTAAAGCTAGTTAGGTATACTTAGGTACCTAGTTAATTCTACTAAGAGTTTTTTTTTAATAGGTAAGTACCTACTTACACGGCGTTGCCTTTTCCATAGAGAGGGATCGCAGTAAAAAGATCACCAACTAAGTCGTAAGACTCTGAAAAAGAAGTTGAGGTGTTTCATAATTTAGGTAGGTACGTAAGTAGTGTGTGTATAGTGTTTCATAACTATTTTATTATAAGAGTAGATACATCGAGAACACATGTAAAACCACTGGGCAGAAGCTAGTCAACTATACAGGCTGGTTGGGTATAATATGCCAAATACTGGCGTTAGTGTAGGTAGTAGGTACACATAATTGCATTATCAATAATCCTACAAAATTTTACGAGACAGCATTACCGTTACGATGTTACGATAATTTGAAGTTTAGCGTAAATCTCTGGTAAAAATGCTTTTACTCGGAAGTTCTCTGAATCGAAAAGGTGGGGCGAGATAGCTAATAGATACCTATTAATATATTAGTAGGTACCAACTTGAGTAGAGAAGTAGGTACTCAGTGGGATTACGTTGAAGTGTATTTTAATGCAAAGTTGATATTTTCTTTTTTGTATATATGGAAATAGTTTTGTGTTGTTTTCCACTCTAAAATATGTTTTTCATGACCATGACAATGATAAGGCTATTTCGGCCTATACTATGCCCTCCAAAACACACTCTATATAAGTAGAGATTTAAGTTAATACCTACCACAACTGATGTCAATAGAAGGGATAAAGACATCGATGTCAAAGGTCAGATCACGAAGGTTTAAATCGCTTTTATGTACCACGAAACCTCCGAAGCCAGTCACAAGAGATTTCTTTAACTCCAATTCTAAGCTGAAAAGATAGTTCTTATTTAATTATGTATATCTTAAATAACATTGTAAATTACGTACTTACCTACAAGTTGGGAGAATTTGTTTTCTAATCAATTTTAATTCGTTTTTCGGTTTACATTTTAGTACATAAAAATGTCCAAATTAGTCTCAACATAAATAGGTAAGGTAGGTAAGTATGTTTATTGAAAGGGAAGGTTAGTTCTTGCGATAACCGCAAATTACTGTCATGTATCTATAATGTATATGACATAGTAGATACATAGATAATATAAAAATACAATTGTCAATGTAAATACCAAATATATAATAAGCTATCTCTACTCCTTTTTGCCATACCCTAACAGGGTCCTTGTACTCATATTAGTTCACTGTATGTGTAACATTGTGTGTACATAGTGCATTTTATAAATAAATAAATAAAGTTTAATGATAGATTTAGGTATTATTAGACTTAGCGATAAACAAATAGGTATACTTATAGGACAAAGTTTTTCGAGCGAACACAATAAAACCTCAATAGCTGTGTACTACTTTCAAAGGAGTTAAAAGTTCGTTATTATTGGAAATGTTCAAAAAGTAACAAACTACCTATCCGATATTAAATTTTCTACAAATATAACCTGGATTAAAAAAATAGTTACCTACTTAATTAAAATTTCTTGCAAATAAAAAAAAATGCATTAAAACATGAAAATATCGTTCACATAATCTAGTCTACTGTTCTTTTTTGGACATTTCTAATGAGGCAGATGGTCATAAGCTCAGATTACTAATGTGGTCATAAGGTAATTCTAATGACCTTTTACGCCATCTTGGGTTCATGATATAGCTATAATATGTAGGTCGTGGAACATAAAGTCCTTCCTATTTTTATAAGTCACTTACTTTAAGAGTCCAGCAGAAATGTTCAAATAGGAATGATCCATCTCCAAGGGGTCTAAAGGTGGGATACCAAAAAATTCTGAACCTTCATTGATGACACGGCGCACATAAGAGATAAGCTGACGGACCAGTGCGTTTACTAAGAGATTGGACGTTTGCGGAGTCTCGTTCCTGAAGTCAACTAGAACAATTTTATTAAAAGTTTAATATTAGATCAATGTTTAACAAATAGCCTAAAATACAATAAAAAACTAGTTTCGAGAAGATAATAATGAAGGTGTTCTGAAACAAATTTTATTAATTAACATTACCTTAGTACCTAAGTCGGTATCACAATATTGCAACAACTACTTATGTTCTAGTCTAGGACAAATCCGTTCACCAAAAACTTTAATAGCCATTTATTGAATATTTTTTCTGTGAAATGCAATGTCTGTCAAAGTATTCTATCCTATTAAGTACCTATATACCATATAAAATTAATTAAAAAAAGAAACTGAAAAGGTATCTAAACATCAAATTGTCCCATGGTACGCTGAACAGTGAAAATATAATGAAAATTTTAGTAATATACCCACTGTAAAATGTCACTTTTTCCTATACATTCTGACTATCTTTGGTACTAAAACAATTCAGTAACTCCAGCAAATACAGTCCTAGTTTACGGACATAACGTTTTAAAAAAATTCTGGCACACACGTTTATATATCTACCGATGCTGTAAAATTAATATTTTTTTAAACATATAATAATAATATATTCAATTTACCAGCGTTTAAGTTCACGACATCATTTTTAGGAATAGCTGTAGCAACTGCGCACACCATCAGCACAAGGAACAGCTTCATTCTAGTGGAAAAAATATAACATTATTTTAAAAACAGTAGGTACTGTAGGTATGTAGGTAGTTTTTAGCATGTTTGTATTATTTTCAGGCGAACCACGGATATGATGGTCAGATAATGATGATGATTTTTATAATGAGTGACGGTTATCAGTTAATCTTTTGAACAGGTAGATACGCCTACTTGCCTTTGCAGAAGTTAAATGTATCTACAATACCTGCATAATTATACATACAGGAAACAAGAACAGTTTATTCAAAAAATATTTTAACCTAACTAGAATACATTCTAGATCTTTCGTTAGATTATTAGCTTGAAATAGATACAAATAAAAAAGTAATTATTAAACTAAAAAACCCGACTGCGGTACGACAAAAACTTTGGGTGCACTCGGGACTCATTATTATCAAATAAAATTGGAACTGGGTGGAAGAAGGTGACAGTGAAAGTAAAATGGGTCCCGCCTCATACCGTTAATAATAGACTAGCTGTTCCTCGCGGTTTCACTCGCGTTTCCGGGATAAAAAGTAGCCTATACCTTCGGGGATAATGTAGTTTCCTATTAGTGAAATAATTTTTCAAATCGGTTCTGTAGTTTCGGAGCCTATTCAATGCAAACATACAAACAAACAAACAATCAAATCTTTCCACTTTATAATATTAGTATAGAAGTATAGATATATGTAGTAGCTTCCGTCCCGCAGTTTCACCCGCGTTCCCGAGGGATCTTATGTTTTCCCGGGATAAAAAGTATCCTATGTGTTAATAATAAATACTCACAAACTATTGCATTATAATATTAGTAGGATGGCTGACAATCGGACAGGTGGGATTCAATCCACTATTCACCGGATGATATTTTATATTTTAGTTAAGTTTTAATTTAGTAGCTGTACCAGTGGCGAAGGGTCCATATAAGACGATTCCCATCCTTACCTTTTAAAAATCCCAGTCCCACAGATTCATCATTTCAAAGCCACTTTATATAAAATACCTACACTGTAATTAAGTATAAAATTATCGGTGTTTTTTGAACGGCTTACCCTCGCCATAATTTTACCCCTCGCCACTGGTAGGTACCTAATTATTTTAAAATATTTTATGTTCGTAGAATTCTAAACTACAAATTAGTAACAAAATCTGTAGGTACAATTGGTATGTTTAGCGACTCACCTGACGGATGTCACAACACGGTTGGCAAACAATTACTGTGCTGTTTTTGCAAAATTATTCATAATAAAAAATCTATAATCTCCTAACAATCAGCACTGATTTTATGGATAAATGATCAATCAACTTAAGCATTAAATAGTTTGATAATGTCTTAATCTATACCGTATTGATTCCTATCTTATTTGTTGATCATAGCATCAGTGTCGAATACCTAAACAATTATTACATACCATAACATATTATTTTGCTTTCTTGTTTGGGCGGATTCAGTAATTTTAATAATAGCATATAATAGTATAGTTATGTTTGACCGAATATATCTTTCACTATAGTAAGTACTTATAGGTTGACGTAGCCTAAAGTGGTAAGCACACAAAGCTTAGAAGGGAACTAGCTCTCAAGTGCAGCTGTCGCAGGTAATATAGTAAGCATAGATCCTTGATGCTTACTCATTTGAAACTGGGCATCTGTCCCCTTAAATGTTTCATGCCTTAGAAGATACCTATTGTCGATCGATAAGATACGTCGCAGAGTCTCGTTATGACTTACTTTAATATATGAATATACCGTAAAAAAGATGAGAAAAACTGAAATAAAAATTGAAATTATTAGAATCGAGAATCATCAGAAGTAGTGGATTTGCATCTACACTTTTCTACGGCAGGGTTGCCGGACTCGTAAGCTAGGTACCTACTCGTCTACTCTACTCTACTATCCGGTCAAGTATCGGAAGAGCGGCAAGCTGCTATAAGGGTTCCTCAGTAACCCCATGTCTGCCCGAATGGAATGCAGTGTAGCCATTTATTTCTACACTTAGTGACCTTAGGGGTATTATTATGAGAAATGAATTTCCATGTGTGCTCATACAATTAATTTTATTTATTGAAGTAATATAGCAAGAATATCCCACGTTTCAAACTTGCTCAAGTAACTGTTCAGAGATTGTTGTACAGCGTCAATGTAAGACATAGAAACAAACTTGCTGAATCGATTGAGATACCCTGCTAAGAGATCCTCCACCATAGCGTTGAAGATATCGTCAATATTGTTGTCGTACTGAGTTTGGGACTGAAACATCAAACAGGTATTATTTATTTATTTAAATTCTATAATAGCGTAATAAATACACGATGAGCACTAGAATATGACATTCTACGTATTTTTTTTTATAGTTGTCTGTCATTGTCATGTTTTTGAAAAAAAACTCATGATGGTAGTGATGATGTGGTCAAAGGTGGTAAGCTCATCATAAAGCCTAAAAGAAGAGATCTGAATGAAAGCTACCGGAACTCACTGGTAGGTGCTTGGCGATTTTCAACTCGAGAAAGGTACCTACTACAAAGTACCAAACCCGTGATATGTTTTCCTCACGATGTTTTCCTTCCCACTCAAGTTGACTGTATGGTTCCAACCCACGACCCATCATCGTGCCATTCGACAAATCTCTGCTATCATCGTATTAAAGATTCTGAATTTAGTGGAAATAATTGAACTCACCACAATGCGGTCTATCTCATAGTTTGGATTTTTAAAATTGTCTATCATAATCGCTTTCCCGTCTTCTGATTGTTTAAGGTATACTTTGTATAACAACTTTAAATTATTGACTTTGAAACTGTAAGGAAAATATTTTAAATGATAATAGTCAAAGTCACTTTTGATTGAGATGTATAATCTATGTACCTACTTTAAATGGAAGAAAATAGAACGAGGGGGGTAAAGTCCAATGCGTTGGGACAAGGAAACCCGCTCCACGATAGACGCAGGTATATAATATGTCCTGCTATCCATACTGCACAAGACAACAGGCAAAAAATACTTAGTCCGTGCAAAATTATATTACATAAAGGCACAGATTAACTATTTGAATATAGTTACACTGTGATAAAGGCATTGAGGCTACCACGGCAAAGGTGTCGCTACTTTGGAAGCTCGATTATAACATACCGATACCTACTGTGATAAAAAATATTAGGTATCTAAATGCTAATAAGGTAGGGTATCACTTACTGTACTTTTCCTTGCCCAAGTATTGGAATAACTTCCCAAATATTTCCCATTATTTCGTAGTATTCTGTAAATCAATAAAAATGGAAATAAGAAATAGTAGAGAAAATAAATTTATATCTTTAAGTACAACTGGAAAAACCTGCTTCAAATGTTAGCACTGGAATTCTGACATCTAATTCCATTGCAATATTATTCGTTTCAAATTCATATGACTGAACATGAAAGTTTCCCAATCCGCTGAATATTCCGTTAGTGATGTTCGCCTTGAGACTGTAAACAAACAAAGCCGTATTCCATAATCTAATACCCACCTACGAATTTGTACCGCGTCTAACTATGAGATTAGTTTGATACTCTAAGGGAGGATTCGCCACTGCGGCTTATCAATAGAGAAAATACACCTACATGTCTAGAAGTCGAATAGCAATGTGTGTGCTGGCTGGGCCTGTACTATGTGGTGGCCTTTATTCCCCTCGTAATGCTATTTCCCTACCTACCCCTGTTTGTAAAAGTCTACAGCGCGGAAATTAAATTAGTTTCACTGCCGCTTTGGAATTTAATTTTTACTCTGTGTGTCAAATGTTTTCAAACCCTAGAAAAACTGCAAATTCTCTCTCTGCAGACCTAGCTCCAATAGGCTTTCGGGGTTTTAGTTTTCTCACGATGTTTACCTTCTACCTGAAAGTTGAAATTCATTGTAGATTCGGTCGAATGGCATTCGATCGCTAAAATAATTTGTGCGATAATATTGCTGTGTTTACCAATGTAGTTTTGATCATACCTTAAATAATTACCAGGATAATAAAACTGCATGCTATCAAAAACATAAGGATCCAGGACAGGGAGATCCTCTTCAAGACTGCCATTTTTAATAACATTCCTGAGCATTCCAAATAGTTTGTCAATTACAATGTTCTTAGGGATTTGTGGCGCACCTGATAAATAAAATTTTAAAATTCTAGAAAATTCACTTTGTTGTAAGTAGTCATAAAATTTAAATTGTACTTACTAGGGTTTGCTTTTGAGTGGCTTACTAATATAAACAAAAGAAATGGCAGCGAAATAATTTTCATCATAAATGTTTTTCTAATAAACATTTTCACCACAGATGTTTGTTCAATGTAACTATTGAATTAACTACTTAGTAATTAACTAACCGATATTATATCTCTTTGGCCGTGAAGCTTATGGTTTCTTTATCAACTAAAATTACGAAAGCAGGTCTTATAATCTGATAAAATCTCAGTGCACCTTGTTTACCTATACATATACGATATATAAAGATACTAAAATGGAATACTTAGTTAATGCCTTGAGTTATGCAAACGACAGCTCATTAAGTTTTACAGAAAAAATGTGTTTTAGGGTTCCTTACCATCACCTATCCTGGTAATGCCGTCCGTCCGACTATCACAAGCTCCTCGTGAAGGTCAATTATTTTAGAGTAGGTAGGTACCTAGTTAAAATGTATGTTGTCGATATTATCTAAATATATATAATTATATATTTTCAAAGTCTCTATTTTTTTATGAAGTTATTAGAAAAAAAAACGTTTTATTCACAACATTAAATTAAATTGTATTTATTTAACGTTTTTTTTCTAATAACTTCATAAAAAAATAGTCTAATAAATGTATTAGTGATGATATTATTGCTGGAACTCTTAATTCACGAGACCAACTTGCACTCTGCCTGCTGAAATATCCTGAGCTCTAAGACAGATTTCAATACCTTTGATCCTGCCACGTTTGATTAAATCAGCACACAAAAACAAATCTATACCAATAATAAAGCTGAAGAGTTTATTTGTTTGTTTGCACGCGCTAATCTCTGTAGTTACCTACTGGTCCGATTTGAAAAATTCTTTCACTAATAGGAAGCTACATTATCCCCAAAGGTACTTTTTTATCCCGAGAACGCGAGTGAAACCGCGGGGAACCGCTATTATTATAAAGGGAGATCTTACTTTAACTAAATACTTACTAAACTAAACTGTTTTTTTCACAATCAAACTCAACAATCTGAATTTCAGGGGTCAGGTGAGACTGACAGTTTAATGCACTAGCTTTAATCTAGGATACCACCCAGGCGTAGGCTACAAACTATGTCTACTGCCCATTGAATGCATTAAATTGCAATCAGATCAGACGTCTATCGTTTCATGTTTTTGATTGACATATAAAGACGAATAGACAGCCGATACGATTTATACGTTATCCTAATTGAATTAATTTTCCCATGATAATAAAGGCAACGAATTGTTGGTAGATACTACAATTGGCTCCATGATCTGTTAGGTCCTTGACACAATTTGAAAGATAAAATGGATTATATGCATATCTATGAGTGAACTGCCATGCGGCACTCCCATCTTAGTCACTGTTACTTTTATTACAGCATTGTACAGTTTATATTGCATAGGCCATGGTTTACCATAATAGTTAATGCATCCTAAGGCAAGTAAGATGGGTCATTGTCAGCATAAAGGTTTATTTAAATATTTCGTATAAAAACCACTATTTTATAGTTATTAGGTAGGTACTTATTACATAATGTGTAGGTATTTAAATATGTACGTGTAGGTACCTATAGAGAGTGTATTTTCTTTTAAGAGTGAGTGACTCACCTACGTTATGAAGCGGGAATGACATATCTAGCAAACTATCTGGTTAGACCTGGGTAGATACCATATTTAGAAGTGTTACGAAACAAGCACCTAATAAAGGTGCTTGTAATTTTCTCTCGAATATAGCCTTACACCCATTAAGGAAGCTTTAATCAAAGCTAGTGAAACAATGCCGACATTTTCTACCAAGGCTTTTAGACTGTGCGTCATAAAGTTAAAAATACCATACTATTTTTTAAATGTTTGTCTTCCTAATTTATTACTTACGAATGAGTAGGTACTACAGTGTAGGGTATGTCATATTATGTCATACAGCGATTGCTTCATCGATAGTTACAGCCAAGATTTATTGCAATGTACTTAATATTTATGTTACGCTACGATTGAGCGCATGGGACGCCAGATGTCAAAGCTCACATGATGACTGACTCGCTACGATCGCTTCGGAGTTGAAAGCCCGTAATAAATTAATTACAAGCCCACACTTTAACCGAAAATTTACTTTTATATGATTGGACGTTTGTGACCAGATGAAAATGTAGATCGGTCGTTGAATCGGAGTGGTTGGAGCTCCATAAATAGGTCAGCGATTGCGACTGCATCCATTATTTTGTAGAGCGTGACGGGAGGAACTCCAGCAACTGTAATTAAAAATGATGGCAAGTAATGGTATTCATAAATCTTTGAATATTAATTACATGGCATTTAGTGCGAGTTTGATATACATTCACCTACAGGAATAGGGAAGGAATCAATATCTGTATCTGTAACTATGTCCTTGACTGACATATATTATCGCAAAGCCTAAACCGTTGGTCCTAGAAACATAAAATTTGGAGGGTGTGTTCCTTGTGTAGTGTAAGGATCCACTAAGAAAGTGTTTTACAAATATTAACTTCTATGGGGGGAAAATAGGGTGAAACCGCGAGTCGAAATTGTTTGCTTAATAGTAGGTTAGTAGGTAATTTAAGTACCTACCTATTGTGGGAATTTTCTTATTAAGTACCTACTATGCAAAGGAAATTTCTGTAGGTACTTAGGTTTTATTCTGATACCAATATTACAGGTAGGAGTAGGAATGTCCAATTCTTTTCTAAAACTGTAAACTCGCTTGCGTTTTATTACACAAATAAATTAGTAGGTGTTGGGTAAATAAAATATATTCTACAGATGTATATCTGGTTTTGCTTTGATAACCCTGCCGTGCCAGTCAGCCTCACTCACCTATTTTCGTCGAGGCCGTAAACTACACGCGGCCCTTTTCGTTTTTAAATTATATGTGTATCCAAACAGATGAAATTGTAATTACCGTGTGTAAAAATGTAGGTTAGGCCTGTGATCACAATGTGATGATGAGGCCGATGCCGCGATGGTGGTAGGTAAGCACACATAGCCTAGAAGGAAACTGGCTGTCAAGTGTAACTGTCGGAAAACACCGGAAGTTGCTTGGCGACAGATTTTCAACTTGAGGATGGTAGAGAGCCAAGCGGGTAACACAAAGTACCTACCCTACCACCGTGCTATGGTTTCCTCACGACCTATGTTTTCCTTCACTGAAAGCTCAAGGTCATTGTAGGATTCTAACAGCGACCTTTATCTCGGCAGTCGACGTCATTACCTTGAGCTATCATAGCTTTATATTTAAGTAGTTATCCTAGTAACCCACGTTCGTAAAATGAAGATACCTATCATCCAAATATTTTTTACTATACCTTGCAAAACAATTTAGTTTCAGCCAAAAAGATATTATTTTATATGAATAGACCTAATTACTCTATTGTGGAGTTTTAGTTGGCTGGACTTTCATTCAGTCAATGCCCTATTGGTAACTAAAATTAACATAATAACTTAGTATCTAATAGTACGCTAGGTTTGAATGAAGAGCAAGGATATCATGACCTTTGCCTACACTGTTCACCAAACTCGTCTATTATAGTTTAGCCTTTTTCGGCGGGATATCTGTTGTGTAGTTAGTATTTATTCTCAACTCGCTGACTACTTCTCGTTCAGTTCCCGCTGACCTGTGTCATACATACACCATACAAACCGTATGGGACGTGCGCGCACCTTGTGACCGATCGATTTATTACTGAAAAAATATGAAACAATTGCAACGTAAATAATTAATTTAGCTACAAATTTCGATTGAGTGAGTAACTACCTGAAATTGTATCAAAATGTGTCGGACAGTTGTGTCTCCAGTGATCTTGTGTCTGGTGGTGGCGTACGTAACCACAGCCCCTGCATATCATCACTGTAAGTAACCATCCCCAATTTAATTTTAGTTAAGGTTTTAAATATTTCCTACATATATATATAAGTAGATACTGTTAATAACTTCGTAGTATTATATTTATTTTATTATGCTATTCAAAATAATTACGTATGGAAAAAACTAGTAAAATGTCTTCTATAAACGAGCAATCTCCCACAGATTCAGATCCCCTAAGGCCTAAACTAAGGAAGATTCATAAATAGAAGCAAGTCCGTGAACCCAAAAATTTGTAGATGACGCGTTTTGATGATGCACGAAAAATTTAAATCAAAGTGTTTATTGCTTTAATCAGTGGCAAAATTTTAACTCCTCGCAATTGTTTGTTAATTAACCCACATAGAGCTTTTGCCACTGGTTATTCGATTTCAGGAGTTGCAAAATTAAATTGAAGAGATCTCTTCACACTTGCAATGACCAGTGTACCTAATGGTAAATTTACTTTAGTCTTGCTTTTACTTTAAGTTTCATAATATTTATTTAGATAAGTTATCGTACTAGTCCTACTCCTACTAATTTATAAATGCGAAAGATGCGAAAGTTTGTAAGTGACTATGTTTGTTACTTCTTCACCCTCAAATAGCTGGACAAAATTTCATTAAATATGGAATGACAACTGGATTAGCACATACTTTGTATCCCTCGGGAACGCGAGTGAAACCGCGTAGCGGAAAGCTGGTATCTAATATATATATATCTCATTAAAATTGAAAGAAGTAGGTGATTTTACGCATAGGTACCTAATAGTCTAGATTTTATTGCTTTGAGAGCTCTTGATTGAGAACATAACAAATTGCTCTTGTTAAAAAAATAGGTCATACCTAGTCTTCAATGTAGCCGACTGCCAATAGTTTCAATCTTCATTATCTTACAATGACATTCTTTCATTTCTTGTTCTGCATCATTGAATTTTCCGTTTAATTTTGGACATTAGTTTCGTCTACCTACCTACGAATTTGTAGGATACCTATTAGGGGACATAAGACCATACTATACTTATTATTATAAATGCGAAAGTAACTCTGTTTGTTTGTTACCTTTGTGAAAAGGTAACAAACAAAAGGTTCAGTGGTTTAGGTGTGAACCTAAACCACTGAACCGATCGCAATGAATTTTGGCAAGTAGATAGGCTATGATATTGAGGACACTTTTTACCCGGCTGAAACCGCGGGGACAGCTATGATAGATAGTTATCTGCCAAAACGCCGCGGCGCCGTAAGAGGACGCAATTTCATCTGGGAGCCTAAACAATATGTATGATTGACTCATTATTTTCTTTAGTAGACTTTTGTGTCTAAATTAGGTAGGTACCTGTTAGGTACCAAATACAGCTTTGTCATTGAAGTTTTACGGGATGCTTACAGAATTATCTTATTCTTTATCTATAGCAAGGGGACCTCGCTATACCTTAAGTGCTCCAGAGCATCATAAGCAACCCTACATCGAGGTTCGAAACTCTACGTATCACGGCAGTGGGCCGCGAGAGGAGGCGCGTGCGATGTGCTCAGTGAAGACTCAGGAAATCAACGCCACAGCCAATGCCACTATCACAAGGAGACTGCATGGTGTTGTTACTTCTAGTAAGTTGACTGGATCTACTCCACAGATATAGGACACACTTGATTTTCTGAATGGAAGGACCCATTAACACGCCAATCGTGTGAGATTTTTAAGTTTACTCAAATGTGGCCCGAGGTACCGGGATGACCATCTATCATTGGTATGAATGAATAGGTGTACCTAGCTTTAGCGTGTACCTATATAAATTATAATACCTACATTTGTATTCAACGATGTTAATTTTTGTTTCTCAGGAGAACTACATTCTTCAATCCAGCGTCTGGAGGTGATTATATTCGGTCAAATGCAACAGCTGTGGCAAAGTCTTGACGCTCTGCGCGCGCAACTGGCGGGCGATACGAGCGCCTCATTTCCAGATAGGCGCAGTTTAGTGTTCAGATACAGACCCGGAATGGAGTGATATGAGATTGATTCAAAGTGTTTTTGTACACTATTAGCCTTTGTGGTAACTTTATAGTGTGTCAACCTACCTCTTTGTGACACGGATTCCATGTCTCTCATGTTTAAAAAAGCTATTTTCCAAATAAGTTTATGTATCTAAACACTGCAATTTTAAGATAAAAACTAAAATGAAACGAATAAATTAATAGAGTTCAATTTATTAACAATTAGTACATAACTGAATACATCAGCAGCAGTTTACATGGTCAAGTTCTCTCCAGTGCAGTGTCGCGTGAATTTGACCAAGTAATAACAATAAACAATATACCATCGTTAGTTACAATAGTTAAGTTACATATTTGTAAAACTAAATGCGTTATTAATAAATATTAACAAATAAAATTATTATGCTTTTTAATACACTTAATTAAGTGTTGCATTAATTTTGCATGTACTTATGAAAGGACACGAATATAATGTATAAAGGAATGTTGGGTTAGTTAAGTTCATCATTGTTTCAAATCTGGAATGAGGAATCTGCCAAAACGAAAATGATTTTGGTGAAACATGCAATACAAAATGTACCTATGGACTTATTTCTAAAATAAGCTTTACAAAAACATTGGACGGAATTTGTATTGTCAGTACTAATTCTTAGTCCTACTTTATCCACGTATACTTCGATAAAAATCTTACGTTAAACATAAAAATAAGGCAGAGATTCAGTTATTGGTAATACTTTTTAATTGCAGGATAAGATTAAACCTTGGGCAATGTTAAACAATATTTATTGGTATGTTAAATAAACTTATTGTTATAATGTCAGATATACGCATACAATCACGCAGCGACTAGACAGCCACTGAACAGTTGATCATTTAAAATGTTGTCAATAACATGTGACGCTTTTAAAATAAGTCTATACATAAGGGCAGTCGACCACATTCTGAGTATCCATCGGCTATCTCCGTTAATACCAAAAAATGCCGAATGAAATATGGCTGGATTTAAAGCTGAGGAATACAGCGTATAAGCTAGCGGTAACCTAAAGTTACTTAGGTGGGAAATAAAAACTCTGGTTTCGACGATGTCAGCCGATGGACATCAGAAATGTCAGTTGATGGTGTCTGATATGAATGGGCATTGTTATGAAGCGGTGGAGGCTTGCATGTACCGGCGCAGTTCCTCCTGCGTGTCGAATATCATGACAGGGAAGGGCGAGCCAGGCACGTGGCGGCCCGCCCACCGCACTTCCACGCGGTAGTCGCCGGGCTCGGTGGGAGAAAACTGACAACAAAACACGATTCATTAATTCATTTACAATCATCACCAGGCAGTTTTATCTGGGGATCGGATAGGGGGAAGGTTGCCCTGAAAAGAATCCTCAAGCTGATTTATTCAGTTTGATAACATATCAGGGCTAATCAGTGATAATGGACACTTATGAACGTCAAAAGTTATGATTCACTCTACCACCGGTTCGGAATACGCTATGTAATTATCTATAGACTTGAGAAATGGATAATGTACTATTAAATTAAAAAATATATATATTCAGGTTTTTAGACATCTAGAATGCTGGCTTAGAATCAACAACCAATTATTCTGATGTTAAGAGACCAGAAAGGATTTGGCTTTCTAGTGCACTAGTTGGATTTCACCGGTAGGTTCTTGGCGCGAGATTTTCAACTTGAGTATGGTCAGCCAGGTGTTTCAAGGTAAACAGTAAGTTTAAAAATACCTGTTGTGTCCATTCTTCGCAAGTTGCTCGAATATCGAATGAATAAAGTCAACTTTCCAAAGTACTTGATATTGGATTCTGTGTTACAGAATCACATTGCCTCTTATCGAATATGCATGTGTTCTCATAATTTAATTCTTTATGAATTAGGAATCTAAGGATGACATTAGGGGGAACTAACACGTAAGACTATAACATGTTTATCAATGATAAAAACGTGATATAAATAATTACGAACGCACAAAAAAGTATTAGGTGAAAACAGCTAGATGATCAGCTAGATACACAATAATTAAGATAAATATATCACTGATAAATCTTTAATAATAATCATTAATGCTCTTTATTTTATCGACTTAGCATGTGGTCAGAATTTTAAAGTAGGTACTTATCTTAATCCTTGTTTCTGTTTTATTGGAGTACAAAAGAGACTAGGAAAAAAAATAACCACGAAGTGTATAGGCGATCGCTTTCTACGCTTCGCCTTACACTTCTAAGCTAAAGAATCCGTTTCTTTTTGAACGGATTGATGAAATATAATATATTTCAATTGGACAATTAGACGGCTAGAACTAGATGTAACCGGTAGCGAAACGGCCAAGCTACATATTTTGATTAAGGTGTAGAGTTTGTGAACTTAGGGCTCGTAGTTAGGGCGTGTAGAGTTAGAAGCTGAGTACAATAGAAAGGGCGGGCAACGGCTAGTAGAGTATATAATATAAAAGTCCCATACCTTGCAGAGTATTGTGCGGTCCTTCTGGTTCTCCCTCTGCATCTCGACGCGGAAGGCTCCCTTGGGCCCGCGCACGCGCACGGTGAGCTGCCCCGCGCCGGCGCCGCGCGTGTCGCACAGGAACCGCGACTGGAACGTCGCCAGCACGCCCGGCTCCACGCCCGGACCGTACACACGGACCTGACGTAACACACAATCATTACACTCTTCATTCTTTGTTGTTATATACTATTTCCAAAAATGCCCTACATTCCATTAATGACTGTAAATGCATTGAGAAATACCTTTCAATAATCAATTAATTTTAACTGTAGTGTAGTCGTGCCTGCGCCCACGTAGGAAGGTAGGTAGGGGAAGCAAAACCTGAGCAATACCAACAATCATAACGGAATTTGTTGGCAACAATTGAGTTTCGACTTCGACGCTTAGGTTTCGTTCGCCTCGGTTTTCGGCTCTCGCGCTACGCTCGGGTAAGTATGAGCGAAGCTTAAAATGGAACACCTGTTGGTAATCCTCTAGATAATGTTTTTTTTATTCTCAGTCAGCTTAGTCTAGTCTTAGTACTAGATACCAGTGGCGAAGGGTCCATACAAGCCGATTCCCATCGGCTTACCTTTTAGGAATCCCAGTCCCACATTTTCATCATTTCAAAGCCACTTTTATCATGCTTAAAATACACTGTAATTATAAAATTACAGGTGTTTTTTGAACGGCTTACCCTCGCCATAATTTCACCCCTCGCCACTGCTAGATACTATAGAAAAATAGTCACCTTGGAAGGATCAGGTGCGCCGGCGACTTTGAGCACGAAGGGCGAGCCGGGCACGTGCTCGCCTGCAAACTGTATGCTGAGCACGTGTCGGCCCGCTTCAGCCGGCTTCACGTTCAGCGTGAACGTACCGTCGCCGTGCTCGTATAGTTCGCAATACGCCACCTACGGGATACAATACAGTACAGTTGAATCTTTGAACTCTTTAGATCTGTCACTAAGCTGTCTTCAAGCCGCTGGTTCAGGTAGTTGGAAAGTTAGAAGGTAACCTTAACATTAACATAACCATGGTGGATTGTGGTAAAAAATTAGTTTTTATGGTAAAAAAAAAACAAGATTTTTATGTGTTTTTACCAAGCTTCATGTAATAGGGATGAATCCTGTATTCAAGACTAACTATCAAACATCAACGAATCCAACAAATAAAATATCTAAAATTTTGAAAAATGACCTTCAGAACCAACAATTGAGTTTTGACGTTATTGTACGTCAAAACTCAATTGTAGTGTATTTACCTTGTTAGGTCCAGTACAGTGTGCGGTGAGTTCTCCAGGGCCGGCGCGTCGTGTGTCAATCCAGGAGCGTACTTCTCGTCCGACAACCCCACCCGCTAGCCCCGCGCCCGAACATACCACGCGAGAAGCGTCTCCCGACTCTGAACCCGCTGCCACGCTCACTGTCAGTGGACAACCTACGACAACGGTACACATCATTAAGGAGCGATCTCTTTCCACACATAAGTTACGTCTCCAATCTGCCGTGACGTAACTGATCGAAATGTAAAAACCGGTCACCAAAGTAAAATTAAAATCGACCAAGAAATATGGAAGATTAAGCATTTTAAAATACTAATTAGACAGCGAGATCCGACATGTCAAAATAACACTACGGCCAAATAAACTCCATGCTTGAGATAAATCTTTGATGGATTATATCTTGGTTATTTTTATAATTTTTTGCACTGTTTCTTAAATGTATGTTTAACATGCATAGTTTCCCTTCCCATACAAGCGATTCTGAAAGATTGGTTAAATTTAGGAGCAGCTGTAAGCCTTTATTTGTCACCTTTGACGAG
Organism: Tethea ocularis; assembly: GCA_963555595.1. NCBI lineage: Eukaryota > Metazoa > Arthropoda > Insecta > Lepidoptera > Drepanidae > Tethea > Tethea ocularis. Next base: position 6,186,803 of record OY741960.1, on the reverse strand, counting down.
TCTCCCTGCCCACAAGACCCTGAGTTGATGTTCCCCGGCTCGTCTCGGCGTGTAGGTAGCCCTCCACAGGCCGGGCCCGGCGGCTGCGAGCGCTACAGGCACACTCTCACCGTCCGGTGACGCGAGAGACGCTTCCGGCGCTCCTGGACCGGCTGCACTGCCATCTGTCAAGGGAATTTGTTTCAATAAAGAAGATTATACAATGGCTCAATAAACTGTATCTGGTTTTATTTAGAGATTTTTTCCCGAAGTTAATATAGAAATGGAAAAATTTAACCTAAAGGTCAAAATGAACAAGTAAATTTTAATATACTGTCAAAGAAATCATAAAATAATGTGTTGTAAAAAATGATACATAGGTATTGAGTAATCCAATTCATATTTTCTATATTAGTAATTAAATAAGAAGCAAAGAGGGTGATATAAATAAAAATGATATATAAAATTACATTTTCTTGTGTGTGAACTCCGGCTGTTTCGTCTCATTCCTTCCACTTTCGTTAGTGATATACAGTACTTACCGACAGTGAACACGGCGGGTGTATGTGGCGCGGCGTGTGCCAGCCCTCGTCCGGCCAGGGTGACTCTATCGGCGGTGTTCCCCGACGCCACCAGCGCACGTCGCGGCGCCCCAGCCACTAAAGCGCCGTTGTACGTCAACTCTAACTCTTGTTCACCGCTAACTCCTTCCACTGCCGCTAGAGTCACTACCGCTCGTCCTGATACCGTTTCCACTCCTGAATGGAGAACGCAGATATTAGAACCCATATGTAGATTTTAGGCTTTTTTGGATGTCGTTGAAGGTGGATTGAAATTATTTTTATAGACCTATTCACAGATTATACAAAACATTACTAGTAATTTATGTTGTAGGTATAAGTTATTAAAAATCGTTTATAAAGCCATTATGGTTCGGATTCTAAACCGGTGGTAATCTTTAGTGCTGAACCAGAGTAATGCTTTATTTAAAACTGGTTTATATCCACGGCTCAGCTCCCGTGCCTATGTCATTTCTGACCCATTAAATGTCTCTATACAAAATCTCTATGTACTTTAACAAACATACTTTTATATTTATAATATTATGACTAAGAAATGGGTATTTTCGTATCTGTTACTGGTAGCGATAGAAATATTATTATGCTTTTATTTAAATTGTTTATATTCCATCCATGTTTCCAGATCAGTTTTTTTAATACTACTAAGGCAGCAAACAAGCATACGGCCCACTTGATGGTAAGTGGTTACCGTAGCCTATGGACGCTTGCAACACCAGGGGTATCACTCGCGCGTTCCCAACCTGCAAGAATCTCTTTACACCCTTATTAAAGAACCCTGCTGTAGTCTCATGGGAAAATCACAATTACATATACAATTATGAATAATTTTAAAAATATTCTAGGACATTCTCCATAACCCCATCAAAATCCAAACTAAATAGAGCTTGTACAATGAAAATCAAATAACTCATATACTACATATATTTTACTTATCGTACTGCACCTACGGTCCACAATAAACTACTTTCAGTTTCAAAATACTAGGTACATATTACACCCATACACAAGACAAACATACATGTTAATTCACACAAATGTCTGTCCTGAAATCACGACCTGTGGTGGAACATACAATGTGAACCTTTCTACTTACGTTGATGCCTCCCAGCCAGCAAGCATTCTAGCGTGCCGGGGCCCGCGTTGCTAGTGTCCAGGACTAACTTAGACGGCGCACGCACTCGACCAGAGCCGTCCGCGCCCCATCCACCCACTGGCATTATAGCTGATGTGTCTATCACCTAGTTAACATTTACATCATAATATTATATGTACACGATTTTTAGTCCAGTTTGAAGGTTTAAGAAGACGAAAAACAAAAATATTTTCATAATTTTTTACATTACATGGCTGTGACATATAGAGTGAGGATCTTATGTTCCTGATGGATAAAAAGTAGTCTATGTGTTCCAGGGTATCAGCTATCTTCATATCAAATTTCATAAAAATTGGTACAACCGTGTCAGCGTGAAGAAGTAACAAACATACTACACACTCACAAACTTTCGCATAATATTAGTAGGATATAAAATGTGTAATGTAATGGGTCCATGGACTACCTTCAAGGCAAGTTTCAATACAGTTAATTATTCCATTGAGGTGTCAAGAGGTAACAAACAAAGTTATATAAATTTACATTTATAATATTAGTAGGGCACTCACTTTAACCGAGAATGGGCTCCCAGGCAAGGGTCCAGAAGTGGTGAATATCCTTACTTCGTACAGCCCCACGACGAGCGGTATGTACGCGCAGAGCCACTCTCGCGGCGCGCCCGCTGTCACTCGACACTCTAGCAGACCAGAGTCAGCGTTGTCTTCCTTGCTTTCTGTTAGTCTTTCCACCTGAATGAAATTAATATAATAAAGGTAAACGGGCATTTTGTTCGCACCTGTGACCCGCTGCGACCACTAATGAAACTAGTATACCTACTAGAGATAAATCACTTTTGCTCAAAGGTCCATCAGATAACTTATGTTAGTAGTAGTCGTCAGAAATACTGACGTAAAAATGACGAAGAACTAATTCAGATAAGAAGATTGCAATTAGCACGTGTGTGTAATGCAGACTCTATGCGACATAACTGCGTGAGGCACGAGTAATTTTAATATGGAATGTTACATTTTGTTAGAGAGATTTGATCCTTATGATTGACCATATCGATTGATGCCATACAAGAACAGGGTGTTATTCCTTACCGGGCCAAAAAATATACAATGGAACTACTCTGATGAATAAGTAATATAAAACATCTACCTGTACAGTGGGCGGCGAGTCTTCAACACAGTGTATAGTGAACGCGGCTTCTTTCCCAACATGAGCTTGTGCTAGCCCTGTACCAGCGCACCTCGCCGCGTTACTGCTACGCCCGCTTAGTACTCCCAGAGATATTGGACTGCCTAATACTGGCGCTCCTGGAAGGACCAATATTATATGTTTTAATATAATTAGAGAGGATCAGCTTGTAGAAATGTCGAGTGTAAACTAAAAGGCACGTAATATAGAGACAAAATACAATATATGGGAAAATATAAGACGAACTTACCTCCGTAAGTGATATAAATTCGGTAGTGCGCAGGTACAGACGGTCGCAAGCGCACTTTATACATGTGTCCGTCTTCTCTAATATCAACTGGCAAACGCACGCGTCTCTCGCTCATAGCTTCACATACCACTTCCAACTCCCCAACACCCGCATCTTTTGTATCCACTGAAATAAAAAAAAATATATGAATACCTTGTGTAATTTAATTTAATGTAACGTACATTAAAAGTAAATCAAAAAGATAGTTACCTGAGAAGTTGATAGGCGTTTGTGTAATAATGTTTCCAGTAGGTAGACCAGATATAATGACTCTGTTTGAATCAAATGATTCGCAGGTATAAGGGCTGCCGGACACTGGTTTTGACAGATGTAGTACCTCTGAAGAAAAAATATACAGTTTAATGACATGCTCAAGGCTGCTTCTGCAAAGCCTAGGATAAAAAAAAACAGGTACTTTTTTCTATAGTATGTGCAATATGCTTACCGATAGTACTTTGTCCAACTTCAGTGATAGTGTATTCGGCCTGTAACAAGCCAGATTTGGTCTGATAGCATCGCACCGGCAGAGCTCTAGAGCCCGGTCCTGATACGACAACATCGAACTCCCGCGCAGGACGGCCCAACGTGTCAATACTGAACGATGCAACCCTACCGACTTGAGCTTGGTACAAGCCGAGGCCAGATGCTGCTACCTGAATGTGAAAAAAATATGGGGTTGACATCTAAAACGTAGCTTTGATACTAGATCTCTGGTAGTAGAGTCTATTGTAAAACTTTAACTTTTGACATTCATAAGTGCCTTATTAGGGCCTAAACTGAATAAATGAGTTTTGATTTGATTTGAGTTTTCAGACGTAATACAGATGTAATATTGATAAAAGAAAAATAGAGAATAATTTTGTGTGTGTCCGACAGCTTCACTTGAGCTTGTTCTCTTCTAGGCTTTGTGTGCTTATCGGCCACATTATCACTGTGAGAAAAAAACAGAAAAACAATGTGGAGAGAATTTTATATATTTCACACACCTGTCAATATTTTACAGCTATCAGTTATATAGTTTAATCCCTTTGGATAAAAGAGAATTCGCCTAATACTGTCAACCTTGTGCCTCATTTGCACGTGCTTGCTTTTTTATAAAGCTTACCTCCTGCCCGTGATGTGGCGGCTGTACATCCACAACGAGAGGTTCCTTAGCTACAGGCGTGCCGCTCCAGAGCAGGGTGAGTCTATGTGGTGCAGCGCGAGCCGGGTGCCACACTAGTTCCTGCCGCGCACCGCCGCGACGACGTACTGAGTGTGGTACCGCTTGACCACCACATGTCACGCGACCGGATAAACGACCGGCGCCGGCGCTGCTTGTACTCACTGTCGAATTATTATGATACATTACAATGAAATAACTTTCATAAGTCTGGTGGAGTGAGCTCTAATATTCATAAGGGCTTTATCAGGTCCAAAACGGAATAACTAAGAACTTTGAGTCGTCCTTTTGATAAACTGCGGGTAGGTAAATGTAGTAGAGTCTATTGTAAAACTGTAACTGACATTCATAAGTGCCTTATTACGGCCTAAACTGAATAAATGAGTTATGATTTTGAATGTAGGTAGGTGTAGGTACGTAGAAGTAGGTAGGTAGTTGTTGGTAGGTAGGTCCCAGTTTATTTTATTCTTAGGGCAGGAAAACATCTGCGGTTAAAATAAAGTGTATTCGAGTCTGGATATAGAAGGTAATCTCTGGAACCACCGTTCCAATTCAAAAAATTCTTTCAATAACAGGAAGCAACATTATTCCTTGTATCTCGAGAACGCGGATGAAATCACAGGAGAAAGCTAGTTAATAGATAAAAACATCGTTATAAATACAGAATATGTTAATCACCAGTAAGTATAGCAGGCCTGTGTGCAACAGCATCGCCAATGGAGAGCACTTTAACCGCTGAAGCATCAAGAGCTTCCACTTCAGCGACGGGTCCTCTCGAGCTCCTCACTAGATACCTGCCGACGCGACTCGCCGGGAATGTAAGAAGCCCGGTATCTTCTAAGTGAGCTTCGGCCACTCGAGTACCGGAGGGCGAAAGTACTTCTACTTCTGTTAAGTTCTCGTCTATTTCTACTGTTGCTACGCCTCCTGAAAACGATTAGCAAATTTTTACAGCATTCTTTGATGATGAAAAAAATAATAACAGAGGTTTTTGGTTAATTTGGACATAGGAAATAATTTCCGGTACCACTGATCCGATTCTGAAAATTCTTTGATTAATAGGAAGCCACATTCGCCTTGAATGCTTTAGGCTATTATTTCCCGGGGACACGGGTGAAAGCGTTGGGGATAGTTTATAGGTTTTATATACCAAGACTTATATGTATAATTTTGATTTTCATTACATGCATCGGCGTGTATTATTTTTTGTGAATTTTAAAGATGACTATTAGATTTAGTATTAAGTTTCTTTACAACAGTCAAATCATTGAATATCTATACTAATAATAAAGCTGAAGAGTTTGTTTGTTTGAACGCGCTAATCTTCTGGATTTACCAGTAGGACTCGAATTTTTATTTCACTGATTATGCTACATTATCCCCGAAGGTTAAAGGCTACTTTTTATCCCGGGAACGAGAGTGAAACCGCGGGAAACAGCTAGTAAATAATAAGAAAAGGAAAGCAAAAGTTAGTTTCGAGGTAACACATACCTATTTGTACGTATGTGTGCGGTTCACTGACACGACACACGAAGGGACTTCCGGGTACTGGCTGCTCATTGAATGTAACGGAAACTCTGTGAGGCTCGCGCGATACTGGTACGAAGGTCACGTCGTATAAGCCTCGCGCTACTGCTACTACCTGTATAAATAGAAGAAGAAGGTGCAAACATATTCATTGATATCCTAAGAGTCTGCTACACGGTTGTCTATTAGCTACCAACCAAGAGCATTGAGTTGGTGGCGTTTTAGCGTTACAATTTGTTTGAAAACTTCGATATCTACACGATTGTGTTCCAAATCAACATCCTCTATTTGATCTCGGTTGGTGGCTGGTAGCCCCTTTACATGTCGATACATTGGCTAAATTGTGATTGTTTTCCAAAGTGACATGCATCTTTCACGTTTGATACATAATCATTAGAAAAAAACATCTGTAAATAAAGGAGTTAGTCTTCACTAAGCTAGTCTTAGTTGGCAATCAATCAAATAATCCATTCAGTTGGTAACACTATATACACTACAATTGAAATCATTATTAAAATTGATAGCCGAATCAGTCCGATTGTGCTGTATGATTATTCATATGGGAATTGAAATCTATGGATTATGATGAAATACCTCAGCCTTGACAGTAGTGGAAGGTGTAGACACGACGAGCTCTAGAGTGCCCTCTCCAGCGCCGGCCGCGTCTACACTGAATGTCACCGGCTTGCCTACTTCCACGCCTCGCTCTTCTTCAGCACCGTCGTCTAAGCTGAGACCTTCGAGTGTACCTTCCAGTTCTGAAATCAGTATTAATATTACATTAGGGTCTAATTTGGGAAAATTAGCACAATTACAATTAAGCAGTTAGACAAACAGATCCAATGTTTATTGTGATCATAACGCAGTGATGCCGACAATAACCGTACGAAGGTTGTGGGTTAGAACTCTTCAAAAACTGCCACATTATACCAGCAGAAAGACGTCCATTGCTAGACAAAGGCCTCCCCCAAGGATCTCCACGATGGCCGGTCTTGCACTACCCGCATCCAGCGGTTTCCTGTGACCTCCTCAAGATCGACGGTACACCTTGTAACTAACATACTAGTAACTTACACAGTACTGGGCCACTGAGCTTATAGAAAAGTAATTAGAAGATTCATTGCCGGAGTCTTCTCAGTTCAAGTGTATTCCGAACCGGTAGTAGTCTATTGTAAAACTGTAACTGTTGACATTCATAAGTGCCTTATTAGGGCCTAAACTGAATAAATGAGTTTTGATTTCGATATGACTTACCACCAGGCCCCAATCCAGTGACTCTCACGCGTCGCACATCATACACATTGCAAGTGAAGGGCGAGCCTGGTACATGTCGGCCTGCGCAATTAACTTGCACGCTGTGTCGGCCAACTGCTTCAGGAGTGTAAGTGGCCGTGTAGCGTCCCTCACCCGTTGGTGATACGAGGGCGCGAACGCTACTGCCGCCCGGCCCGGTCACGTACACTGTTGGTTCACCAGCTATGGACAATTATTATTAAATTGAATAAAAAAACTGGAACAAAGGTGTTTAGTAGAGATTTTATGTATGTACTAAAGATAATAATCATATTGCTACCATAGCAGGGTATAGCTGGTTAGATACCACTCTCAAGTTTAAAATCTGTCGCCAAGCAAGTACTAAGTGTATTCCAACAGCTAAACTTCAGTGCTTATTACTTTCGAGCACATCACACTCAGGCCTATAATTTTAAGATTATCTCTGTGAAGGGACAAAATACTATTGATACGCGTTAAACACTTTCAAAAGCAATATTATGACAAAGAACAATTTTAACAAATAATTATTAAAATCAACATACTTTTGCAAAGAAACAATTTTATACTGTACGCAGTTTTCAGTCTATATGCTAATTTATATAGCATGACGTACAGCGACATTTCGAACAGGCCCAGAACACGAGACACAAACACGTCTGTAGGTGCATTAGCGACTGACACGCTCAACGTGTTAACCTTTCATGTTCTATTGTAAATAATAAACAATGATTTGTTGATACTAAACATTGTTATTTTTAAATCTAAAGATGAACCGTCTGGACAAGAGATATTGAATTCAGAGTTTATAAACTGCACAATAGAATCTTAAGTTTACATCATTGAGTGTTGGATGAACTTCTGGCTTATACTTCAGGCAATAAATTTTAAAATTTAATTGGTTAAAACCATAGGTTTTATATATATTATATAGTTTTTACAACGGTCAGATGTCTTTATGAATATTTTGTGTGGAAATTGTCACTTCACGGGGATGAAACCACGGTAAAATATTTCAATTCTTTTAATTTTAAATGGAATTCTATCATATCTTTACAGTCCATATACAGAACACAACACAATGTATGCAAAAACATTTAAATCCATCTAGAACCTGTTTGAAAATTGGTTAAAACTAAGTTAAGTATAATGCAACACTTACTATGAAACCCAGTGAGTAGTATCTCAGCGGCTTCGCCCCTCGCGGTGGAGGTGAGCCCGGGGCCGGTGGCGCGGGCGTCGGCCGCCGCCGCCGGCGCGCTCACCGCGCACGTGAAGGGCGACCCCGGCACCGCGTGACCGTTGAACCTCACCGATAGTGTATGGGGAGCCGCTTCTACTGGCTTGAAGTTCACCTGAGACACATTATGTTTTATACATATACCTGGTGGGATTATTGAAAATATATTTTTATTTAAAATTCAAATAAGCCTTTACAGACTCTTATGAGACAAACGCAATGGTTAGGAAGGTTGCTTTTGCTGAAAAGAGTCGACAATAAACTCAGCAGTTAGTCTTTTCATAATAACTATTTATTGATTACATAAAACGGCTCTTAGCTTTGTTTTTATTAAAATTGTTACAGGCAAGATTCAAGAGCGATTAAATCTAAAAGCGATACTAATTATATCTAGTTAGTTAGACCAACAATGAATTACAATATTACCTTAAATCTTGCATTCCCTTCACTCTGTACATAATTTGGTACATTTCTTCCACTGACAGCTACAATGATTTCTAAATTTCCAGCACCTATATTAAAATATGTTAAGAAATTAAGTCATACTGTCTGCAAAAAAATATAATGGAAATAATTTACAATTATATTACCAGCATGAGAAGCGTTGATAGTGAAGGATACTGGTCTGCCGACGACTCCGGGCGATATGTCAGTGACATTAACGCGGCCTGCACTATACGCTTTCACTAGGAAGGGGCTGCCTTCCACGTGACCACCCATAGCGCCTGCACGGACCTGTACAATTAGGCATTGCATAATTTTATGTATCCTCTAGCAGGTAGCAAATTATTATCAACATCAGAGGAATTGTATAATAATTTATATCCAAGTCTCTATTGGTAGGTATTCTCTAGTTGGGTTCAAGGAGAGCTGGTCCAATAACTTACTTCGATGCTGTGGTCGCCTACATCTACAGGCACGAAAGATATTGTGTATCTTTTGCTGGCCTCGTTTTCACCGATGGTTTCTTCTGCTGATACCTGAAAAGTGGCCATAATATCACATAATTAATTTGGCGCCAGTGAAGTCAAATAAAAGTTACCGATTCGTTGGTGGAATAATCGAGTTTTTTTAAATATGATAGGAATTATAAAATGACTGAGAGAATGAGAATTTTCTGATTAGAAAAATAGAGTAAAAGATTAAATTAGTATACGTAATCAGATAAAGGTGGTTCACCACTGGCTTGGCCGCCAATTTCTTTAAAGGTTTCTTAACCGGGTCATTCAGCAAAAGCATAACAAACAATATACCTATTTGAAAATGAAACTTATTATACAACTTATTATTGTTTTGACCAATTATATATTTATTATTTACCTGTACAGGCACTGGTCGTCTCGCTGGTCCGAGGACCTCAACATGCGGTGAAGCGGGCGAGTCTACACTGAAGGTATAAGCGTCGCCCACTGACACCTTGTCAGGAGATTCGCCTGATCCGGCGCCTATGACTCGCGCTGGAGCCGATACATGACATACGAACGGACTACCTGTTGGGGAGAATGGTTTACATTACTTCAGAATTGCAAGTCAATTTTAACTCATCTCTAAAGTCAGAAGAAAATGTAGGGAGATTTGAAATTGTCTAATTAATTGTTGATATCGAGAACAGTGGCGGATTTGCAATTTTGGCCGCCCTAGACCATGTAGTACCAGTTGTCCCTTTCTTAGTTCCCATCATTTAGGCATTAGAAGGTGTTTTTACCAAACAATGTAATTTTTAACCGACTTAAAAAAAGAGGAGGTGTTTTTAATTCGGTTGCATTTCTTTCTATTGCAGATTTCAGGTGTCGATTATTGTTATGATTGGCTACCCCTAATCTGGCCTACCGGGCCTTAGGGCAAATCGGCCACTGATCGAGAAGTTAAAAGTCGGAAAGTGATTCTAATAACATAAACTTACAGAAGAAGAATAATTAATAGTCAATAAATATTTCTTACCAGGTACATGGTCCCCATTAAAGCGCAATTCCACAGTGTGTGGCCTCGGATCTCTAGGTGTAAAGCTGATGGCGTATGTGTGTGCTCCCTGGGCGGCTGCTGCTGTCGGTACTCGGCCTCCGTTCACCGTCACCTCTAGGTTACCTGGTCCAGCTGCCATTGTCTCCACTACAGAACAAAGTAAGATTTATATACTGACACCATTTTTTATCTCATGGTCATCTATTTTACTAAAATCCGATATAAAGAAATTACTAGTTACTACTCACCTAAAAAAGTAACAGGCTTTCCAACTGTGCCATGAGCGACGTCCTTTACTCTTATAGCAGTCACATCATACACCTGAAAAATATAATTTCATTGTAAATCTTGAAGACATTCTGAAATTAAAATGCAAAGGGTATTTTTAAGAAGAAGGCTATTTAAATAAGACACAAACGATGTATGTATAAGGCTACCTCTAGTCAATTTCATGTGGATGCAAAGATAAAATGGGAAATTGCTGGCTCACATACATAATAAAATATGACCTTACCTTCAAATGAAATGGGCTGGCAGGTATGGGCAAGGAATCGACGAGCACGTTGAGTCTATGTTCTCCGACTGCTCTAGGCACGAACTCCGCTTTGAAGAGAGCCGGGCCGGTCGCGGAGACCGCCGCGGGCACCGACGCTCCGTTGGGACCTGCGCCCGCTCATCGCTCAGCACTCACTCCACTCCGCCACGCCCTAACCCCACTCTACCCCTCTATTGTTCTTACGTTCATGGGTGTTAGGAGTTAGGGCGAAGCGGATGAGCTTTACACGCTAAATTATTTATGAATATAAAGATGAACGCATCTGTTATAGAAATATGGTACATATAATTATTTCTATTGAAATTTACGCTGTTTGATGGTTCAAATTAAATAAATAATGTTTCTTTTTATAGCAGATAAAGTCCAGGCTTTAAATCCATCTAATACTTCAGCAAATAAAAACGATTCTAATGATTGTTAAAATGTCGAGTTATTTGAGTATTCTCTGTGACCTAAAACATTTATGGTAACTCGACAAACTTAGCCTACTGTTATTTGCATGTAATCCGGAACTTATCCTAAAATTCAGTATATCAAAAATTTCATAAGTGTTAGTATATTAGTAACAAAATATTTCTAAAACTTCTAAGCCATTAGGTGTACTTTTGTTAGTATGCCAAAGCTTGTGAAATTCAGTGTAGTTTTTTCTAAATCTAACATTCTTCAATTTTATCTCCATCAATTAATTAATTATCCCCATGATCATCTTTCGTTCAAATCATGCTTTGTCTTAGATATTGTTTTATAAATCAATTCAAATTTTAACATTTCCTCATCTATACCACCCTGTAAAGAGATAACCAAATTATTATAAACTGATAGTGCAATGCAAGTAATAGAAAGAGTACCTACTAACAAATAGTCATATATATAACAACTAAAATAAGCCATATACAGGTTGAAAATATGGAACGGGACACATAGGATTCAATGTTTATTGAATATATTTGATCCTCATTATTTATTATTATTTCACTAGTGAGACTTAGCTAAGACAGGCGACTATTCGAAAATCTTTGAATGCAGTTTTACTAAAATTGGAAACGAAACAAAACAAAAAAAATCCATTGAGTAAGTTTTGCTAACTTAGAGTACATTCCTTTCATATTTTCTTCCATGTTTCCATCCAGTATATTGTATGTCAGTAAGGTAATATTTATTCTCACCCTCAACATTGACTTCAATCTGGTCAAGCGTGGCAGATGGGTGGTGTAACGTTAGTGCAGCTGGTTGGTGCAGACGAGCGGGGCCGGGGACTGTGACGCGGGCGCCGCCGCCGCTGCCCTCTGATACCTCTATGATTAGAGGACAGCCAGGGACCCGCATCTGTGTAAATATAAATCATCATATCATTATGTAACTTAATTTTATAATGTGTTTATAACTATATTACCACTATCGTAATTATGTCTAGTAAACTGAACACCATCTTGGTGGAGAAAAATGTGAATCCTATGTGTTTTATTAATTATGTAGCTATTATTCATTAATCTGTAATCTGTATGGGCCAATAAATTGATTGATCTATTTATATGAATAAAATAAAAATTAGGCTGAGCGGATTTTCTTGAAACATAGCTAAGAACACACCCAAAAAAAAAACGAAATCAAAATCATCCATGCATTGAGGAGCTATGATGCTACAGACGGTGGTTAAAAATGTATTTACATTATTAAGGGATATGGTGTAAGAGTTTGAATGAGCTTATCCTTTAATATAGTTTCATGCTGGGAAAGCAGCGTGAATAATAAAGATCTTTTGATTACCTTGTTGAACGAAACATTTACAACATGGTCACATGCTTCTGTAGGTGTAAAAGACACTGTGAATCGAGCATTCCCCTGAAAAAAAGAGATCATATTATAGTACACTTAGTGATTCATTTAATAATATGTACCTACTACCTATACTCTATTTTTTAATATCAAATATGTAACACTCACTTGAGGATGAACTTGTGTTGGGATGTTCAAGCCTCTTGCAGCAACAGTAATCTCAAGGTTTCCCTCTCCGGCTTGTGCTGCATCTACTGCCAACTGTACTGGTACTCCCACACGGGCGGAAGCACCCCCCGATACACTCACTAGCTTACCATCATATGCTTTGCATACAAATGGTGTACCCTGCAGGGTAAATATGACAATAAATATTATTTGAATTAATTTACTTATTCTAATAATGTGGTAGTGGTTTTTCAAGGTAAAATAATTATTTATTCTTGATCATATGGGTAAAGTTTTTACATGGCCTGTAGAAGCATCTCAATGAGAGAAAAAAATATGGTTACTTCCATTTCAATTTGTTATTGTATGTATACAACATAGATATAAATATTTGTGGTTCAATATTTTTGGACAAATTTCAGAAATTGTTAAAATAATAATAATAGTGGACTGTTGGTTAATGATAAATATTGATGCCTATTGGAAATGGCTAAAGTTAATCTTTTGGGCCCTTTGGAGCAATCATAGGAATCTATCATATGGTAAATAACTGATAAATTAAGTGTTACTTATAGGCTCATTTTACATACCGGTACAGGCTGACTGTTATAGTGTGCAGTGAGCGTGTGAGGCCCAACATGTCTTGGAGTAAAGCTGGCCACGAGCCCTGTGACAGCGTCACCGGTCAGCCGCACGGGGGCTTCGCCTCTCGGCCCACGTACCGTCACCGTCAGCTCCCCACCAGAAGATCCTTCCACTCGCACTGAACATGATGCTACTTCTCCAACCGGTATCAGTTCTGGAAAAACAAGTGTTGGGTTGCTGAGTGGTTGCTTTTTTACAAAATTATAAAAGGTAGCCGGGCGGCGGTCGGTATCCTCAGATTTTATGTATTTCATTCATAATTATTCATAAAGAATGTAATAAATGTAGGTAGAGATCTGTCGGTGGTGGGTGGGTAGGGTGACACTGACGTTTGAGATTTGAAGTTTCTAGTGATGTAGTGATGATAAAATCAAAAGAAACAAACCGATTAATTTAACTCGATAACATATAAAATCGGTTTGTTTCGAGCGATTTTTATATGTTATCAAGTTAAATTAATCGTTTTTGATTTTTACTTTAATAATTTCGAAATATTCATGTAGGCCCTCAAAAATATTGAATGCTAGTCATATCACTAATATTAATCAATCTAAAATTTCGCGTGTACAAAATAGCGATGCGCGAGTCAAGTTACTTGACCCGAGTAACTCGATTCAAATCATAAACGAATCAGATCAAGTTCAGTTTTTAATAACTCGAGTCAACTCGGTTTACTACAATATTATGTACATTGTCCTACATACTATTGTAGTTTCTACTATTGTATATTCTACAACATCACGGCTCAAGCGAGTTCACTCGCAGCTCATGTCACAGGTCGGGACAACTCGGGTCGCGACTCGCATCACAATGACAGATGTTGTGTTGTTGCGAGCGGCTAGTTGACCGATTCACGTGCTTCATAACTACCCAACTCGCTGACTCGTCAACTCGGTCGCTCTCGCACCTCACGTGTTCGAGTCAACTCGAGTTGCGCCTCGAGTTTCGGGCGTATCAGCCACTGGCCATACCAACTCGAGTAACTATAGTAAAAAAAAATCCAACTCATCATATTGCTAGTGCAAAAAAGACAAATAAGACTGTTCTGTCTATTTAATATAAAAAAATAATTACTATGAAGAATGGTGATATCCACAGTGCCGTATCCTATCACACCGCTTTGAATTGTCATGTGAAACTTGATTAAAAAATACAAAAAAAAAACCCCTCACTGCGTTTCAATGTACCGAAGCCATTATTCATTATATTAAAATTATGCTAAGAGCGATTAATAGGTTTTCCAACCGATTCTCAAAACGACCCTAAGTCAACTACCGATCCTATCCTACTGTACGGATGATTGTTTGTTACTCTTTGACGTAAAAATTACCTAATTTTTTTTATAACTAAAACCAAAAAATAAGGTTGGGTTATTTCTAAGTAATTTGTTTTTACTATGCTTGTTTGTGATCTTCTTTTTTTTTTTTTTTTTTTTTTTTTTTTCAATTTAGGCCCTGGTAAGGCACTTATGAACGTCAATAGTTACAAACATTACAATAGACTCTACCACTCTTCAATCAATCACCATACCTACCTAATATATGTTTGTGATGATACCTACTTTCTATCTTAGGATTTGATGGGAACTTTACCTAAGTGCGGGAAGGAACGCAAAATTTAACTTTAAAAAAAAAGAGTAATTCAAAGTCAATAAATCATTCAAATGGGACCATCTTAGAGCTATACCGGACTCAACGCAAAAATAATTTTATTATTAAAATCGATTCAATAGGCAAAAAAGTTAAGCGTGAACATACAGTCAAAATTAGTTCTTTTTTTGGCTATTTTAGGCGCGGGAAAGTGGGTAGAACCTAGGGGGACAGCTACAGTACGTAGGTACCTACGTTATAATTTCTTAAAAAATCTTTACATAGGTAGGTAGGTAACTATTTTATACTTAAGATTATGTTACTTACATAGATAAAATATGATAACTTAATGGAAATACAAATGGGCCGACCCACCTAGTTCCAGCAGAATCCTATGCCATTATGGCGTTATTAGTCTATCATAAAATAATGCCGTATTATGATTTATGATAGCTACCTACCTACCTGCTGATAGATACCTACAATAACCGAAAATCACCATACATTACGTTAATTGAAACTGCGGTCGTGATATATAGGTATACCTAATAGGTATCAACTGGATATTTACCTATTTGAGACGTGTCGATGGTTACTCTCTGTGCTGGTGCTACATGAAAAACAAACGGAGACGAGGGAACTGGCTCTCCATTAAATTTAATGTCAACACGGTGCGGCGTAGGTGTCTCCGGTCTCCAGAATACCAGACAACGTCCACCGCCTACTACCTGATGGTAATAGAAAACGGAAATATTATTTTATGGTAGAATATACAGTAAAATCATAATAATATGGAAAAAAGAGGTAAGGGCGTCAAGCAGCCTGGGTATTTATGTTCTTTATTTTTATTTGAACTTTTAGACTGTATAACGAAATAACGAATAGTTATGTATGAATTATGAGTACCTAATTGGACAATGTTGAAGTTAATTTACCTGAACATGATTTGGAACTTCTCCCTCGTTTATTGATATTTCTAATTGTCCTTCACCGGCAGCACTGGCATCCACTGAAAATTTTACAAAAAATATAGCAATTACCAAAATATTATTTCCGACTAATACAAATGCAAAAGTTTGTGAGGCTATATGTACCTATGTATGGATGTTTGTTACTCTTTCACGTAAAAACTACAGATCGAATGTTTAACTATTTTTTTTTAATTCAAGAGGAAGTAAACGTAAACCTAAACGTTGTTTATATGTTTGTTGTAGACCTATTTTTTCATATTTTTTATGATATGTAGATAATATAGTTCATATTATACGTGCAACCTACATTTTAGAAGTTTATAAGATGGAGCCTCAGATTACAATTTTTTAAATTTGCGGATGCAGTAATCTGCTGTCTCTGAGTCTGAGTGCACTCCAAGAGATCATACCTACTTATTGTTTGTTTCCAACGACAAACATTATTTGGAAATCTCTTTACAACAAATACCTAGTTATTATAATGGTAGATGGTTTAATTGAGTTTACCTCGGAACTGAGACTGCTGCCCAACGACTGCGGTTCCTAAATCTGTAACTTTGATAAGACTAGCGTCGTACACTTTCGCCACTAGTGGGCCAGCAGCCAGCTTGTCTTCTGCGATTGAAACCTGAAAGAAATACAACAGATTTAAGTTTGTAACATTAATTTCTTATGGTATGGTGTGTAAATTAATTTGGCCTAAAACAGCGAATCTACACATTATGATAATTTTATTGTTAATTTAGTTTTTTGTCTCTGCTGTAAAGTTTGGAAAATGCATAAGTATTCGTGGTGTTGTATAAATGTTGCGATAAACTAATTAAACAGTTAATATATTTTCTGACAATTAGACTAAATCTACCTATGGCAGAATCATATGGTGCTATCTATATGTGGTTACTTCGTAATTGAATATGTCACTCAATGGTAATGTTAAGATATTCCTTTGTCTATCAATTGACATTAATAGGTTACTGATAGGATAAGATGATATGACACATTATAGGATTGATTACATTAGGGGTATAGGTATATTTGCTATCTACAGAGTTTACAAGTAAGTAGATACCTACTTGTAAATATGCGACCACTTCTTTCAATCAACTTCTCTCACAATGAGTCAATATTTATTAGTTTTTCTTACACGTATCTATTTTTTATCCATTGTTACCTATATATAGTTCTTCACTTCGGTTCATTTCTTACATTTGTTCATTTCTTACAGAAGAAAATAAATGTCTAATAATTTATGAAACTATGTGTTCTGTCATAATTATATTTTCTAGTTTAACAATATTTTTACATATCTCTTGCCACCATGAGAAATGTGATTATGTGTTTCATGCATGCAGAGGAAAAAATCTAGAATCGTCATTTTACGTATATCGTCGCCTTAAACGTTTCCACCTATAAGTACCACATGTTGTGACATACCTATTCGTAATATGATCGTTACTCCTTTTTTTTCTATAATTAACTTGTCTTTATTCCTCGACGGCGAGGACCGTCGCGCCGTCTCACTCAGTCTCATCCCGTTCAAGCAGCCCGAGCTGCCATTAGTAATCCGACCGCCCCAAATAAGTTGTAACTCGTACTAAGTCCTCCCCCTCCCCCGGTAACGCCCTGAGCCGAGGTTCGTACCCCACTCGGGGGTGCCCTCAGGCGTGGTTACCTAAATGTTACCCGGCTGAGAGCCCTCTACGCTCACCGATTGTCCGGTAAGGTTGGTGCAGCCATCAGAGGCTACCAACTTTAGTCATTTAAAAAAAAATTGTCTTTATTTCCTGTGATTTAGATAACTTTGGTCGTGAAAATATTGTTTATTACAATTTATCATTTGTTTAAAAAACATATTTGATAGTTCAATATAAAGATTACTATTACCAATATCACAAATAAATTGAAACGATGTTGTGCATCAGACCTTTTTTAGATGGGTTACCTAAAAGTATTTGAATTGAGTGTATTAATATATTCACCTCCAGATAAAGTTTGGGGCGATATATCCATAAATAAAACCGATCGAGACCTTTATAATCGAAGGTCAAAGTTCTTCCCTTAGGAACGTGACATTCACGGTCTCGCTTACCTTACGTACGCAGTCCCATCTTCAACATACCTACTTTATTATATTGTGTCATATTTATTATTGAGGGATATGATTTATTTATTTAGGGCAGAGGTAGCAATTTATTCCCTGAAAAGGCGGTTATTAGATGGATTACAATAAAATGTTCTTACGTCAATCAAATGTGTACCGACTTCCTCTGGTGTGAACTCGATGCGGTACACTCCAGGGCGCTCTGCTACGTCCAGGACCCGTGACGTCACAGGCCTTCTTGAAGGCGCTGTTACTGTTACGCTGACCTGCAATAGAGATATCGTGCTAAATCATTTTGTATCAATAATAAAAACTTGGCACCATCCCTTGGGGTACAAAACCTTAAAAAAATAAACGAATGTGCAAAATCCACTGAATTTCATATAAATGCATCGATATAAATTACTCGTAGCACGAACAAAATTAAGGTAGCGAGCCATCGATAAATTAATTAGTGTCAGAGAGCTCTCCCGTTGACTGACTATATTACATGTTGTGTGAACCTTGAATGAAGAGATTAATTGGAATACATTCAAACGAGTGAGTGCCTCAAATATGTAAAGCACAATAGAGTTTAATGATATATTGATGAAAAGATACGAGTACGAACGCGGTGCTCACAAACGAGCGAGCTCAATCATACTGCAAATTAATAATAATAATAAAGTGATAAAATCATAATAAAGGCAAATATAACTTACCTCATTTTTGGTAAATGTCGCAGCTCCTGGCGAGGTGGAGATCTCAAAGATGGCCGGCACCCGCGCGGGGATCAGCCTGGTGGGCTCCCCTCCGCCGCCGCCCGCCGGCCCTGCCATCACCTCAACCTTCCACGGGGAACCTGAAAACAAAAATTGACAAAAATTGTCACTGACAGTTACAGCTACTTGACTCTGCTATTTTTTCAGATTTTTCAAAACTTACTGTTTACCTAGTTGTAGTGGGTGGTCAGCTCGAATAACTGCTAAGTGAATTTTTCGGTACCTACATGTTCGGTTAATTAGAGCCTAAATTATATACATTTTGATTCATAATGATGCCGCGTTGTTGTAGTTACAACTACAGAGGTACTTAGTAGTATTATGCATCAAATTAGAGCAATATAGACCTTATTGTTTATAAGTAAAATATATAGAGATGGTATATAAAGACGGCTAGACGATCAGAACCAAACAATCCGAATCTCAAAAATTCCGAATTGTATTAAGGCATGTTTGACAACGGAACGAAACCCAAATGAAAATAGTCGTGTATGAGAAAACCAATAAAATCAATTACTTGCAAGTACTTTTCATTTAGGAAAAGAGGGCTTTATGTTTTTTTTATCGAACGAACGATG
Source organism: Tethea ocularis (assembly GCA_963555595.1). NCBI lineage: Eukaryota > Metazoa > Arthropoda > Insecta > Lepidoptera > Drepanidae > Tethea > Tethea ocularis. The sequence goes on along the minus strand of OY741960.1, from coordinate 6,167,356 downwards.
TATGTACAAATTAAAGCGGTTCTCTTATTTCATGATTTTCGTAGATCTCACCTTAGATGGTATATCATAACAAGTTGCGTAAACGTGAGTAATGGTAATCATTATTGCCAAGCTTTTTAGATAAGCTCTTTTTGCCACTTTCTGAATATTTTATCCGAAAACTTTGTGAGGGTAAACGCACGCAATAAACTGCGTAAAAAAACTTAGAAAAGGGTAAGTAAGTAGTAGGTACATACATTTATCCTTTCGCTTGAGGCACTATTACATTCTATTTGAGATTTACTATTAGATTTATCAATTGCTAGAACACACCGGTAGGTGCTTGTTTTTGCTGTTCACAAAGGATAGGATTTATTTTTGCTGTCATTTATGTTTTTATAGGTCACTCTCTTTAGGTTTTTTAGATTTATGTTAACTTCCAGACGTACCTAGGTCCTAGATAATGTTGAACGATGCGCAGTCCGACACTAATGTCCAAGGCAAAGTGGAAGTGAATTTAAGGCTCTACATCATGTACGATTTAATCCTATAGGTAGGACGAGAGAGTTTACTTAACCACGTTTCTTTTTACTTCATAACTTGAAGCTATATTTAATTTGTAAGGTACCCAATAGTACTTATACCAACGAACATACAATTACGAGTCAGTACTTGTTTGACAACCTTGAAGTTGATTGATCTTATTACTGATAGTCAGCTACATGCAACAATCAGCATGCACCTGCTCGTAAGTAGGTACTTCGACCACTTGATTCAATAAACAATTAATATGACTTCTGCAGATGTTTCCAAGAAACAATATAAGTTATTATGTGTACAATGTGTTTGCAAACAAGGCTTTTTGCATCTTTTCTGAGCAAATATTTATTCAAGCAAATACGGTTAATAACATCCAAATATGCAAGTCATTGTTTATATCATTATTATCTATCTAGTGCTTATTACCAGCACATAAAAATCCTCGCTTTTGGACTTAGAGCCTTCCCCTAAGAATAACAAGAACAACATCGCTGCAAAAGTTTATAAACGGCGGTGACCTGACCACTTAAAATCAGGTGGGCTGTCTACCTGTTTTTACTCAAACTAACCTTTCACAACACAGTCATATATAAAGTAGTTGAGTGTGAATATATATTTAATAGGGGCCCCGGAATCGCACGGTTACTTAGATTAAAAAAAATGACCGTGAAAGAATTTTTTTTGGCATCATGGATCTGAATATTGTGTTTTATTAGGATACATATAAACCTTCCGGAAAAAAATATCTGCATGATAGTGAAAACCGTTTCAAATCCGTTTAGGAGTTAGCGGATAAACAGACAGACGCGGACGGAGAGCGAGTTTCTTTTATACTTACTAACTATGTAGAGAAGGAATATAACAAGTTTCAGAAGTAAGTATTGCCACTATGGATGATATTCGTCCAAAAACATAATCTGCGAGTAAATAATTGATTGCTTATACGCTCATGCCTATCTCAATATCTGTATCGGTATGATAATTGATCACCGCTTTGGAAACGCTGCAAGTAGCTCTCCGAGCTCTACCACCATACTCTCTATCAATAGAGCCTATTTACATAATATAAGGTAATTTGTCACCGTTGAGAAGACTTGGCGACATTGATAATCTTAAATAAGAATATTTATTCTATTCTTTATTCCATATTTTGCGTTACTTTGAAGCAAAATTGCCTTTAGTGTTTGTGTAGGTAAGTTCTCACAAAGAGCTTGAATTTGCTGTATTTAATATTTATATGAGTGGGTTGGGTTTGCATTACGTAGGCCGTAACAATTCTTGGGATGCCAAGAACTTAACGTAGGTCACTACTATAAGTACCAATGTCTACATACAGAATAAAATTCAAGAACTTAATGGTCGGGTCAGGAAGAAGTTAAGAAGGCAGTGATGGAGGTGTTGATTAGAGAGGTTAATTGGTGAATAGAATTAATAATTATGAATGTTTCAATTTATGTGTTTATTCTGGCATGAATTAGGTGTGTATAAAAGCAGATATTAGATACATAGGCAACTTAGAGGTACCTGCTTAGTAACGCATCTTTGCTTCGCGAGCGGTTTTCATTTACAAAGGGATTCAGATAGTACAGATCGTTGTATGAATTTATACTTAAGAAATTATTATAATTTTACGTATTACTTATATCAACCAAGGTGGCTTTTGCGGTATAAAAAATAGCCTAATTTGATAAGTAGTTCCGAAAATTATACCCTACCTATATCCAAAACTCTCCTGATGTAGGAGTAAAATTATTAGGTTTTGTGGTAAACTCAACATGCATCATCTTCAAAACTAACGGTTTGGGTGGTTCGTGTTCAAAACTACCTTCTAAATCATTTTAAAAGAAATTGTTTGAACTTAATTGGAAACATGTTCCGAAGATTTAATTAATGTTCGATTAGCAAATCGAAACGTGGGAAACCTAACTTGATTACCTAGTGTTATTTATTGATATGAGCTGGGAGAGATTTTAACAAAGGTAGGGGAACGTTCTGAAATGTAAAAGTATATTTTCAGCAGTAGGTAGATAGCAAAGCGCAGAAAGCTAGATTGTTTAGCATATTCATACGCTAAGGCAACAAACTACTTTAGTATAAATTATAGTGTAAAATACTGGGAAATATTTTTTCATAATCTATCTCTAAGTACATTTATTTTCTAACCTACCGTAGTACTTATTAAGTACATTTACTCTTTTGAGAAAGCCATAAAAATATTTCCCTGTTAGTAGGTTATGGCAATTCTTTAGAATAATTTTCACTGCCGGTGTAGACGTCCAAAAGTTAAATTGATTGAGTAGATGGCGTATTCCAATTTGTGATCCGGGTGCGTGCACACTCCACCTGTTTCAAGCCTGACCAGAGCCGTTAGCGACTCCACCCTGTGCTTGCCCATTGCCACTTGACTACCTACATAGTTTCGCCATAAGAAACGCATGTAACGGTGTATGGTATTAAATAAATTACTCGCTACACTAGCGAAGGTGAGCTATTAACAAGGAGTAATTATTTATTCAGCATGTTTTAGCAGGAAAAGTGTACGAGAATCAGTAACCTACTTTATAAAAAGTTAATTAAAATCCAGTAGGGTAAATTTTGTCACATTTGCAACCACATAGTTTGTTTCGGATATATAGCATTTTATCAACATGTTTTCGCCTAAAATTGGGCTATATTACGAAACTCCATACAAATCTATCAAATTAAATGAAACAAAAGAAAGTTGATAGGTCGATGAAATGCCATCTAAAATAAAAAATAAAGCAGCAAATGTGACAATATTAACCTTACAGGCTACGAATAAATAATAAGCCAGCAGGTCAATCTTTTTTCACAGTGGGTTCTTTGAAATTAACTATAATTCAGCAAACAATTTGGATAAGAAAATAAATAACGTTACGTGTTCAATTTATTCGACATCGTTAATGAAATATGTAAGTATTCTACGAACATTATGTAATAATGACAAATGTACGAAACAAAAATAATGTCACTAATTACCTTCGTTACACAACATGTACGAACGGTGAACGAAGTTGTTTATTTTGAGCGAGATTCAGTCAAGACAAAAGATGTCCATTAAAAAAGTACATTTCTATAATGAACGATACGTCTGTTCCGTTGCTTGTTCTGTGGATACTTACTCCCTCTCTCTATCCGTATTCATTCAACCAACGGGACTGACGCTCGGCTATCTAACTAGCGTAATATAAAAATTGTATAGCTTATCTAAGCCAAAGAATAAATCCTAAGCATTCTGTTTGATTTAAGTCAAATGCAATAAAAATTATATATAAACCGATCTTAATAAAAGACTTAGATGTGAGAATAATTAATTTAAATAAAACTTATTAGTCGCCGCTGTCTCATACCTACCAGTTTAGTAGTCTCTTATAATTCTAGTCTGAGGATTCCGAGACTCTGCAATGCGCGCACAGGTTCCTTATTCGCAAGGATTCTTCACTATGCTATCCCTAAAACGGTAAAATAGGAGATCACGACTGGAACCGAGGGGAAGTTGTAAAACATATATTTTTATTATAATTTCTTAGTTAGGTTACCTTTATATGTAGATACAGATTTACAACTTTCACACTTTCGAATATCACTATTTCTGTAATAAACGTATTTCCACGTTCCGAGTATAAGATTGCTATAAAGCTTCTACTTTTTTGTTATGCATATTATGTAGAAAAGTTATCTTGATTTATGTTCGAATTAGATTTTTGTTGAAAATAAACTTGCAGATTGAATAAAATGTATCACTTTTGAGCTACTTCGCTATCTTTATGTCGTGCTTTTAGAGAGCATCTATGCACTAGTAGTAGACACATATACGTGGCAATTCAATAAATAAAACTAATATACCTATACAAACAGGCATATATTAAATAAGTAGCTACACCTAAATTATAATAAGATTAGGTAAATCTTCTCAACGTTACTGATTTGTTTTAACTTTGCAGTTTATTAGCTTTTAATTTCACGCTGTTATACAATGAAAAGCGAGTCAATAGACCTACATTGTCAGCTGATCAAAGTTTAACTTGGTTAGTTTCCAACTGAGATTACAGGGACGTCACCGCCCGCCGCATGATTGTTATAAAACGAGCCCGAGCGCTTCATCAGTGTTTGCCTACTTAACGAGTGAACCAACAAATCGATCAATCATTTATTGCAATGTATTTACTCCAAAGATATAAAGGACACTTCTTTCACAGATAAAATAATACTAACATCTGTGTTTCGAGATCGGTTTTATGGTGATTCTTTAACTATAAATTTACAAAAGATGGCAAAAGAAACGTAGTTGTGACACCTTCATTTGAATGCCATTTAAGTATTATGTAAATTCAAAGTCAAGTTTAATATTCATGATAGCCATGACACTTGACTTTCTTCTCATTGCGTACTGTTATGTTTATATTAGCAATAAATAACTTTTAACAAAAAGAGAACCGCCTTCAAAAAGTATTAAATAATATAATTGATTCAAGCTAACTTAACACTTAATCTGACAGTTATGATATCAGCGAAAGTGTAGCTCGTGTTCATTTTTTTTTACTGGCTTCAAAACTGTTAGATTAGTGTTCCTACATAGTTTTTATTTCAAAATTTTTGAAGGCAGTTCTCTTTTTATTACAAGTTATTTAATTAAATAATCCTGATACTTGGTGACGATAGGACCACCTCAGGAGTATACTCTTTCGAATAAATGAATATTTTTTAAAAATAGTTTCACCTATTGCGTAGTAATCGTGTAACAAACATAAAAAAACATACAGTCGAATTGAGGAACTCCTTTTTTTGACGTCCGTTAAAAACGATGTAAAAGAATTCACATAACATGAGGAACTAAACAAAGCGTCGTAAATTTCGATCGATGTGAGAGAGAACACACATAGTAAATATAATGTATGAATATCTTTCTTTAATAAAGACCTAGCACCTAATCTTTGTAAGCTACATACATCTATAAACATGTTGTAAACAAAAAGTATATGTAGGTTCGACAACATAACATATTAAGTGATGTTTTAGGATGGATTAAGGAGGCCCTTATTTTGGAGTTCTTATAAAGGCAGATCCCCTCTGATCTAATAGACTTTCGATGTAAGGAAAAAACAAGGGTTTGACAAAATACACTTTGATTCTTTACTAATTAATAATTTTGGCGCTCACTCTGTTCCCTATAAGTTACGATTTCTTTTAGAGAAACAAAAGGCAACCATTATAATGTGAGACGTTAAATATTTAAAGGGATTGGCATGGGACTGGGTATTGTCCCTTTAGGGAATCCCAATGGGAAAAAGTAATCAAGAAGACATATATAGGTAGGTATATGTACCTAAGTAAGAATAATAAATGAATAAAAATCACTTTGATTAACCAGAATTTAAGTTGAGGTAAAAATAAGGTTCGTCATTAAAAAATTAAGATATTTAGTAGAGATTCTTCTAGGCCTCTAGCTAGGGCATAGATATTTTTAATAAATATAATAGGATGTCATTAATGTTACTAAAAATAAATTCAAGATTTAGAATACTTAACTAGGTAGGTACTATCAGGCATACACACTATTAATAATATTCAACAAAATTTAAATAACTTTCTAAATTGCAGGTATATTATAAATAATCCTGTACTAAAACTTTGAATAAATTAAAATATTAAGTACATTACATTTTTTTATTTTTCAAAGTCAAAACTTGAGGGAAAAAAAACATGTAGGTAAGCTAAAGAGCTATGTAAACATAGCAAGAACATATTCCTAATGGATACAAACGAAACTCACATTCGTATTAAATACAAAAAAAGCATTTTTTGTATTAAAACATTATACAGAGATAGATAAATACTATAGCTGTGGAAATTGTATTAAGAAGGGTTTCCCTACAGCGACGCAGAAGGTTTGTTAAGCACACAAGAATGTAACCCAACTACCTATATTCTTTTTCCAATATTTATACAGAAGAAAATCTGTGGAACGTTAGCTCTCTTCCAATTTCCGTTTTATACCTACCTACGTAACCGTATGGATATGTATATTTGCAAGTGCGAAGTCGTTAAAAAACGGAAGAATCGTGTGTTCTTGTGATGAAAGACTATTGGCACGATTACACCATTATGTTACGAAAGTTATTAAATCGAAAGTTTATATTCGTGATAACAGTAGGTACCTAAGTACCTATTACCTATCGCAAATCTTAACGCTCGAGGGAGCCAGTACAACAGAGGCGCGTTATGATCGTTTGTAAACTATATTGTTAAACAGCTATTAGGTACAAGTTAACTTGATATGACTGTCGATAATATTACGTATATAATACGGTCTGAAATACGTAATCAGCCAACGTGAAATAGTGACGGTAATACTAAAATTAATAGATAACCTTAGCAAAGTAATCTGGGCTCCGTGATGTTTCAAATATAATAATGAATTCCGATTTACCTTTTTGTGGAACATTATTTGATATTTCTAGACATAAGGTACCTAGTTTCTAGACATAGGTATAGTTATTTACAACAAATAACATGTAAAAATCCTCGAGGCGGCGCAGATTTCTACATAATAATATTATAGATAGATAAACATTTCATCTAAGAAGAAAATAGAAAATAACATGCATAGTAAAAAGAACATATGTATGTAAAAATCAACGATAGTTGTACCAGTGTTATTTTTTTTACAATGCATTTACCTATAGCACAATCAAAATAATTATTTACAAGCATAAAATATTTAAGTAATTCGTAGATATTCGGACCAAATGACCAATATTGTTTGGTATGTACATTATCAGAAAACACCTTGTTTCTTGAGATACGCGGACAAGAATGCTCGTAATGAGTATTCTTGTATTGAACAGCACATACACGTAAACTTTTCCATCTTTGTAACAGGTACGTACATACACGAATTCTTCATACTACTTAAATTTTATTTAAGATAGAAATGTTTCTTTCATATTGTGGATACATGAATATTCGTGTTGACATTGGTTATGCTCTCAGATTTATGTGAGATATAAATCTCTGCCACACTCTAAGCATTTCAAGGCTTCTCAACTCCATAAGATATAATGCAGATCAACATTTCATACGTAGGTTTTCAGTACCTATTCATCAACTCGATCTGTCTTTCATCCATTAATCTAATAATAACTTTATTAACAACATATATACCTACAGAATACATTGCCGCTTGCTCGCCCCTGTGATATAAAAAAATATGATGTAGATATTAGACATCCACTACGAAAGAATTTATTATTAAGACCGTATTACCAAAATTAAATTATATAAAAAAAAGCGCCAAATCGCTGCCAAAGACGTTATTAATAATTTAGATGTTTATATTTTCCAAAGAGTTATAGCAAAATTATCCGAGATTCATCAATTTCCTGACGAGAGCTGGAAACTGTCGGAAACATGTTCTATTATAGGTAAATAATTAACCACTAACTAATTAATTCTGTAGGAAACTACAGCAACATATACGGCTATATGTATGTGTATTTTTAATTACAATGTAGGTAGTTAGTTTCTGTAAAAGCCTTCTATTGTTTACTAGTAACATAATAAGGATTTTTGTTCCCGTGAAGTGATTTTATCTTATACATAAATAGAAAATGATGTTCTTCGCAGAACATTTTCAAGGTGAGCACCTCTACTACAAATATAATTATTTTTGTAAACAATCGTGAGAATTTGATAAATAATATGACTTTTTATAACGTTTTTTAAGAGAACCAATACATAAAATTACATTGAAAATTATCCTCATTCAATTATTAACGAAGATTTTTATATGGATCGAGACGAATCAAGCCATCACTGCCAGCAACGCCCTCGATGTGTGGAGCTTCTTAGATGTATACCTACTTCCATATTAAAAAATTAAGGAGGAGAACACATAACGTGTAGGTAGGTTCATGTTTATTTAATTATGTTGACGGACTTATTTCGTAATTTCTAAATTGGTTTGTAAGTAGGTAAAAGGTAGTATGGTTGACAAGTTTTGAAATTGTCTTATTTGTTTATTATACACCTGCTAATTCTGAAACTAGATTCGTAGAAATATTATATCGTAATCTTTAAAAGTACTTTTATGTATGTTTAGTGTATTATAATTTTATGCAGGAGACTTAAGGGTGTATAAGGTTGTCTAATATTTCGTACGTTTTAATTTATTTCTTCAATTTCAAGAGCCTATGAGTCGTAATTTTGTAATTAACGACTCAGTGATAGGGCTACAGATTTATGTATTTAATTACTTCATTTTGCAAAATATTACAGAACTGTATATTGGTTGTTGCCGTTGTGTGCAAATGTCCGTTATTTATTGTTGGAACCAATGAATGGATTTAAATAGTTTCAAGAGCATAATTTAATACATACAATTCAATTGACCCACATCTTAGGCGCTAATCACAAAAATCAAAATAAAAAAGGAAAAAATATTCGTTATAAATTATTTCATATAAATCATCACTACCCAACCCATGACATGGGAACGTGATACTTAAACATGATATAATTAAGATGTCATTCATGATTGAGTGAATAACATTGGCCTCTTAATTTAATATTAATATTCCTAAATTATTATTATTTTTATAGGTACATATCTTCTAATAAATTACCAGTTTTACAATGTGGCAAGGTAATTTCAGTAGGTACCACTTGTGCTGACTACTATCCTTGAGATAAAAATCTGTTACTGAAAAGCAGTGCCAAGCGCCACCTTAGAGTCCGGCAGAAATACTTGAGGGTCAGATCCATTAAATATTTAATAATTTAAAGACATGAGTACCTAAATATATTTTTTTAAACAATGCCTGTTGTGTTTCCTAATAGTGCCGGGCGTTTACTATTTCCTAATGCTGGTGCATGGCGGATGTCACGAGTCCAACTATTGTTTGGCGATCAGCACTCGCGTACCGTTCCTTCTACAATAGACATGTTTGCCGTAGACTGTGTGCAAAGCCAATACAATACCTACGCTAATCATATTGTCTTAAAATTGTATCATATTTAATAGAATGTGTTGTAAGTATATTTTAAGTCATGTGAGACATCAAAAAAATTCGCCCCAAATTTGCCGCCCCTTAAATCTCTAGCCTACTCAGCCTGCTGGTAAATCCGTCACTGATCATTTGTAAATAATAACAAATATTAAATTAACTATGTACCTAGGTACCTATTATTTTTATTACGTTAGTCATATTTTATATAGAGATATAATTATCTTCTACAAAATATGATATTTTGATTGATACCTACAATTATTTTGGTAAAATAATTGCTAGACAATCAGGCGAAATAAAATCAATGTAATAGGTATCTACATAATATGTAGTAGCACAAATGGTAATTTGAGTTTGGGTCTTGACTGATTTAGTTTCAGATTATATAAGATCTGTAGGCCCTATAACATTGTATATACGTACCTATATTTTAAATGCGTGTTGGAAACATTGCCCATTTGCACTTATAATTGCTAAAACAGGCAAATCACTGCAGGTGCACATACAAATTGACTTCCACTGGAATAAACCGTAATTATGCGTCTCGTTTTGATGCGAAACACGTGTCGAATTTTCCGGGTCGCCCTTTCCCGCAGAAGTAGAATATAATTACGGTATATGTATATGTCGCAGGTTAAAAACAGAGATTTGATCAAATCCCTAAGCGATTTCATTAAATCATGTAGGATGTTAAAATAACACCACGATTTTATCTTTTCCCTAAACAAATCGAGTGACTTGATCAAATCAGAAATGACGAAATAAACATACGAGTATAGGTCTTGGAAAATAACTTTTCGTATTTCGAAGGTTTATACAATGGATTCATCGTTATACAACATTGTTTTCAAAAGAGGACACTTACTAATTGGTTGTAGTGCAACTTTGATGCCAAAATTCAACATTTAGGTAAGTACCCATACAAATATTTAAAACAAATGAACTAACAGATTTTAAATAATAGCTCCACGAAATATAATAAATTGAAATTTCCATATAATTAATGTTTGTTTTACCAAATAAACCTTCGAAATACGATATAGAAGAATTATTTTCCAAGACCTTGATATGTTTGTTATTTTCGTCAATTAACTGAGCTTTGTGATTTGATCAAAATCACTAGACTTCTTTTAGGCAAACGATAAAACCGTGTTATTATTTTAACATCTGTTTTTATCATATCCCTGCGACATATACATTATTATAAAACAGGAATTACATCAGCTTCCTCATTTACATATAGGACAGTAATAAAAATTGACACTTCTGAATGGATTGAAGGTGATATGTCGATTACACGGTCTGGCTATTTGTCTATTTACATGGAATTATTATAGTATTGTTACAAGTGAGCCAAAGCCAATTCAGTATTGTTTAGCCCGCGCCCTGTCTGGCGAGGTGACCTCCTTACGAACAGCCAACGGTGTCGCGTACCTACTTCATCAGCTACACGTATTACATCGAAATTTACCCAATGTTTAATTTAGCTTAATTAATGAAAGTAAGCAAGCCATCCTGTTTTGTTTATCGTGGTAATTTGCATAAAAGTGCCATCATTATACCTATTGGATAGATAAGTATTTTGAGATAGCATATTCTTGAATATTTATGGAATCTAACTTGGTAATTCCAAACGACTTTTACAATGGGAGAAACGTAAATCGCGATTTTTTTTCTATATTCATAATCGAACATTTTGATCGAGCAAAGATAACTTTTTGTGTGAAAAACATAGGTTTTGAAAATATGCCATCCCAAAGTATTCAGCTTGTATGCATTGAATTGAAATATCTTATGATATCCGACGATATTTCAGCACTGCAGCATTTTGTGTTGCAGCATAATGCTGAGATGGGTGCCTTTTTTAGCTGACTTCAAAAAAAGGAGGAGGTTCTCAATTTGATTATATGTTTTTTTTTATTTCGTCGGGTTCAAAATAGTTCGAAGGTGGTCTTATTTTAATTTTATTGTCTTTGAAGGAGGTTTTACTCTTTTTGTTAAAAGTTTATTATTGTCCACACTGCTTGTAGTTTTGAGGGTTTATTTGCTTTTTATTGCTTGTGTTTATGTGTGAATCCGAAATAAACTACCGATTTACTACGTAATTGCTTTCTATTCTATTGATTCAAAATTTATTTGAAACCAAAAAACAGGTGGAAACAATATGAAGAATAATTAGGTCTTAATTAAATTGTTATAGCTCATTCACTAATTAATGGTATTCCTAGAACGCAATTAACTATGTATATTGAAAAAATAACCCATATAGTTAGTAATTACGACAAGATTATGTAATTGATATAACCAACAATTTGATAAAATGAAATATATTGAAAAAGATAGCCTGCGTAATCGTTCAATTTTTAGGTTACAATATTTAGCAGAAAGGAAAGTCCTGAAACATCATTATTTCGATTCGATTCGAAGTTAGTCAGTATAACAAAATGTTGGTAACTTTATCGGTTTGAGAGTAAACGAGGCGAGTGAGCGCACTCACCCACCGTATGACTAGCTTCAAGTAGAAAGGTACGTTAGACAAGTAAGTAATGCGGGCAAGGCCTGTTATCCTCGGAACGTGACCCGTCCTGACGGCCTCCATTCAGCCTCAGATAAGTCCCGAGCAAGCTGACTGAATGCCTGTACTCAACTTCCAAATTAATTCTTGCATCCGCGTGGCATTCCTTTGTTACACCAACAATTTTCTTATTGCAAAATTTAACTATTACCAATTTAGATGCAAACGATCTAGTTAATTATGTTAGTTTCATAACAAACAAGTGGCCATTCATGTATCAAACATTAGCATTGGAATGCGTAAAGTGTAGTAGTTGAAAATCCAATCATTTGCGTTATTGAGTTTTGAATACGAATAAATTCTTTGAGCCGACGACGACACCAAGTGAAGTGACACCATTCATATTATCTTACGATTCATTTAGCAGCCTATCTACTACAATATCATTTATGTACTAAGTAGATACGGTTAGGTATCTTACCTACGTCATAAAATGGAAATCATAATACTTAGTCATTTGAATTATGTTAGTGTTTTTATGTAATGGGTCACATTTAACATCAAGTTGAAATAAATAATATTGAAAACTTGTATTTTTGTCGTCATGATTCGAAAGTCTAAGCAAATGCAGTTTCAACCAGTTTCTTGCAGCTGACGAGCTGACTTCTAGTAACTTGAACGGTTCTTGTTAATCACAGGAAATACATAGTTAAAGTGGTTCGATACAGTGCATAACTACGTATACATATGGCAAAATTATGAAAAAGTAGTTATCATAGAATCAGCCGATTTCACAATTATGAAACGAGATACGGTTAAAAATATCGATGTTTATGGAGGTACATATTGCTTAAAAATAACGGTAGGTAAAATAAGGGTAGGCACCCTGAAATAGCTTTTTATTTTTAATTTTGATTGACAAAATTAACTCGATAAATAAATGATCGATCACTAACATTTTTATCTGTCTGTCATATACTTATGTCCCTATAGGGTTTTTTCGAAAACTAAGTAGGTACCTAACGAAGAAACTTGTTTGGGAAACTGGTGTATATTGGACACACAAGTAACATATTAACATGCGGGGTCAGTTTAGTACCAATAAAAAAAGTTTGTATTAACATATCGTGTCAAGCAGGCGTCGCGTCGTTTGAAAAAAACCAAATATGGACTATAAATTATTTTTTTGAAAACCTTAGTGACCAATAAATATTTCATGATTTAGCTTAGTTCTTCCTTCTCCAAGGTTTTTGATGTTGACATTTTTAATTTAAAAAGTTCAAGGAAGGCCCCAAACATGTCGAATGTTTAATAAGCCTATCGACAACTTTTCGTTGTTATGTTAGTACACAATCCTAATTGTGTACCACCTTCAAGTATCAAAACGTATTTGGTTTAATAACCCAAACAAAATTAAAAGATGAATTAACCATTAATTTTATATTTCTAATAGACGCCGGATATTAACGTCCGTTTGTTAGTCAGTCAATGTAATATTGTTTATGCTATACGTCGTGTGGTAAAATGCTAGTCTCTCATCGAACGGGTGCGGCAGTGGTCGTAACCAGACACCACCGGAGGTGCAATCTGAGATCCGAGAGAAATTTCCGACGCACCTTGCTACAATATTATGCTTGCTGATATTATACCTACATATAGCAGTCCAGGGGGTAAAATATAGTGGGAAACCTCAGGGCGGAAACCTAGTGGAAAAATATAAAATAAATATATATTCTCTACTATGAATTTACCATTTAACCTTCGTTACTCTTGTGTATGTATATTCGGTTAAAATATAAAACTGATTCATAGATGAGTTAATTGCGTGAATTGAACCTACAATTATTGTGCTCAAAGATAATTGAGAGTAGGTATGAATGATTAGTAAATTGCTCAAGAATATATTTAGTGATATTTTTAGTTGGAAAATTCATATGTATGTATAGGTACAGTGTCTGTTTTATTTATATATCGTCATTTGGCCTAGGAACGAATGGGTAATTATTATATTTTAAATTATTATTTTATTACAGAACTGTCATAGGCAAGCGTATTATAAGTAGTCTACTTGATTGTAAGTGGCCACCGCTGCGTATGTAGGTATGTACATCAACAAAATCAGGGGGATTGCCAATACCGCCTTTCTTTGTGTAAATATGATGTTGACAGTACAGAGACAAGTGGACAGAGCTGGAATATGGGTGCGTTTGCCCAAAATTATGAAGGTTCATATATCTCCACATGTGATGTGGCCTAACCTGCGCTTTATATGTATGTAATACGGCCGCCCATTGTAACACTTTCTTTATGTAGGTTACGTTTTTTTTTATATTATAGGTACTTAATCATTGTGGTGTGACAATAAAGTGTTATTATCTGTCACTTCTTGAGATATCGAAAGGATTATTCTGGAACTTTGGTGCTATTTCACACGTTCTGAAGTTGTCTCGAGTACACAAGTCGAATATGGATTAAGTACTTAGCTCTTACACTGGTAGAGAGATATTATTAGCCATACCCAGTATTACCATTCTAATAGTAGTAAATGTTGCTATCTTCCAACTCATTATTGATAATGTAGGATGAAGCAATTTAGGCGATAAATCTCACGCAACACTTATCAACTAGCGTTAAAAATGACATGTAAAATGCACGTATCTAAGTGCCTACATTACTTTAAGTAGGTACATTACTGATCAATTAATATAGCAAGATTTTTTTTCATTTGATTGAATACACAGTAGGTATAAAACCTACTTATATCCTACATTTATTCTGTTATATTTCAGACAAACAGCAAAATTGTTTTTTTCGTTCCATGTATTTTATAGGAAAGATAGATACAAAAGTTCAAAACTAGCAAAATGTATCTTTCGTAATTTTCAACGCTATTATAAACACTAATTTATATGTACCATCAGAACAATACACGTACCACGGATATCCCTCGTAACATCAAAAGAAAGTGATAGTCAACAATATGTTATATGTAAAAATATTTTACTTATGCAAGTAAAACACCATTAACTATGCATAGTTGGTTGCTTTCACCGACTAACATTCGAAACGTGTAAAATAAAAACGGCAATTTAAGTAATTTTAATTTTCAACGAAGACCATTAAATTTGATATGATGAGTGTATTGAAACAGTTGATGTCTTGAAAGAGTTAGCAGTTAGCTAACTATTATGAATAGGCATTACATATACTGTCTGCTCTATATGATTGAATAAATCATACGTATTATCATAACACAGTCTATTGTTTTTGCACCACGGCTCTTATGCTAGTTACGCTTGGCATAAACGAGCGATCGGGTGTGATGAGTTGAGTGTTAGCCATAAAAACCTCATATCCGTTAGCCGATGTAAGCAACGATATTTTATAGTAACTATTAACACGAATAGATTTAAGACACATTTTTGCCTGTCAGAAATTTGTCAATAATTTAAGGGGTGTGCGTGAGAAGCGGCCCTTATAAAAGAGTTCAACGCACGTTTACGCTTTGTACGTACGCAGTCGTGCGAATCTATAGCCTAGATCCAGGATGTCCATAGTTACATTGAGTGTTGAATGACAATCAAATTGGATTGTATTGAGATCAAGATTAACATATTACAATAGGTATAAACTTAGATGTACATTAATTATCAGTCGGTTGATAATCTGTTGTATAGGTGGGTATATAGTTGAGTGTGCATGTATGTATATAGGTCATTTGTCACTGCTTCTAGTCGTTAACAATGATTAGGGTTATACAAAAGGTTATGAATGGTTATGATATCGTTTGAGTTTAAACAAGAGTTACTATCGATTATTGTATTTTAAATGCATCATATCCTTGTTGAACGTGCACAATGAGCTGAGTTATTTTGATCCTACGTATTATAATTACGATACTGAAAAAGGCAATGCAAAGGTTGCTTATGACGTGTCGCGCCCACACTTCACTTAAACAGATGAATTGAACACGGATGTGGGTCCACACCACATTATAGGTATGCAAATACACTCACTTATCGAGGGCGGTGCGACCTCCGGAGACAGGCGCAAGTCCCCTCAGCGACAACTAAGTAGGGCACTGTACTTAGCTAGACGAAAAGAAATCACAACAATAACACTTTCTGTGAATATTCACTACACCATGAAGTTCGTAATGAAAACTATACAGCTCAACTGTTCTTGTGATATGCAAAGATCAGAGAGGCACTGTGTTACGAGTTTTAATAATTAGCACATATGCGGAAGAACACGCGGCGAAATTGCATTTTGGTAGTTCGGAGGCATCGCCTCGTTCTGATGCGAACGCGACTCAAATGTCAGACGCAGACGGTGCGCAAGCGCTGAGTCGCCCGCGCCCAGCCGCGCGCGTGACGTCACGCAGGTATTCAAAATGGCGGCTCGGAATTCGAGAGCCTACATTCGTACTCGTAGTGGTAGCAGAAGCAACTGGTTAGTCACGTTGGTTGCGCGGTGAAGTGACTAGGGCTACCTACATTACCTAGATACCTACTTGTTTTTTCGCCTCTTCGGCTTTATTAACGTAAATATAGTAGGGTCTTTACTTTCAAAAAAATATAAGGTATATAATATGCGTCTTATTCCTTCTGAAAATAAATAAATTCTTACATGACATTTTTCGTAAACTGATTTAAGGCACTTCTATATAGTGAGATACGGTCAAGCTGTACCCAAAATTCAATTAAAAAGTCAAATATGATTATATCTCTTCAAACAATTCAAGTTGACCTTACTATCTTAAAAGTATTCACTCCTTCGTTTTTAGCTTTAGAGATGAAGCTTAAAGTACCTATCAGTTACGTTTTAAAATTTTTACCCACTCGGTACGAAGCCCCTTTCACTGTCACAAGATAGCCAGGTCTGTCTCGATCACTCCAGGTGCTGATGAAAGAGACGGAAGAGGATTGTATGCACTTTTATTGCGACATTTAGTGCTCACAATAGTCGAATTGAATATAGGGTTACAGTAGCGAGTAAGTTATTATTATGATCGTGCTTACGTAGGTAGGTACTGTTATGAGATGGTCTTACGAAGTACAAATAATGTGTTTATATAAGTCTACAAAGATATCGAATACGCTACGGGCTTACTCGTAGTATAGAAGTGAACATAATTATATGGATATTATTGTAACGTGCTGACTAACTGCCTAACCTACCGAACGTTGCTTTTAATTAATTCAGTTTACTTGTATTTTTTATAGGTTATGGTTACCGGTTTTAAGTAGGTTGGTCGTTTATAAGGTAAAGAGGTGAAATCTATTATTTTATTGGAGTTTATGGTATAGTTTATTTAATTACCCATGAAATCCATAAAATTCGTAGCTCATTTCTTGAAATGGGAATTCTTCAAATTGTTATGGTAATTTCGCTTAGCTTGCGTAAGAAGGTAGGTATCTACTTACTTTTTGGTCAAATCTTAAGCTATTGAAAATATTGGCATAATTTTTATTTTCCATTATCATTTGACATTAACGTAAAAAGTATGATTACAATCGGTTCATAAGAAAAAAGTTACGCGTGAAAAATACATACAACCGAATTAAGAACCTAAGTAAAATACTCTTTTAAACATGTGTTTAACAGACTACCTATTTAATTCACGTAAGGGCGAGAAAGTACGTACCTAGGTATACTCTCGATAAATTCTTAAGAAGCTCACACTTACTTAACATTAAGTAAGGCAGAACATCGTCAAATGTTTCAGTATAATAAGGCTAAGATATCTGCTATCCCTCTATTTGCACAAACAAAGATATTGCGGTGGATATTGCGACGGCGACGGGATATTTGTTTTCGCGTGACACGTTACAGATACTAATCATGAAGTGCTTGTGGAAGTAAAATAAGTCTACTGATTTATACTAGACAAAAAAAATATTTATTAGCAAAATACTTATATAAATAGATGCATCCTACAAAAAAATTACAGATGTGTGTTACATAAAATAGTGTCTTTTATTTCATCCATAGGATTAATTTTACTAGGTACTTACGAGTACGTATATTTAATTAACAGTTTCAATACACTATGTGGTAAAACAATTATTAGTATGATCGATATCTCATAGTATCAATTACGATTTAATGTTAGGAACTTTCATCAACTTCGATTATTGACAGCTAATGCAATTGAAAGCGTAAATCATCTTTCTCTATGAAAGCATTAATAACATTGGTATAGTGAGTAGTGACGTCATTTAAATTGATATCTAATTATACACGTATCAACGTGTGTTGTGCGAAAGTTTGCTATTAGAAACGTGGAAAGTACTAAGCTGAACAAATAAACGGCTCACGTTGACACTTTCATGACGGGGCGGCGGAACACGGTTGACCTGACGCACGCAGTAAGGCGTATCTACAAAGCTTTTAGACGTTTTGATATTTGTACGCTTGCCGAATATCTCACTTTCGACACATCAATTTATTGCCAGTCTCACATGTAGGCATACATATAAAGACTCGATAATGTATGTAGGTACCTAGGTATTTATTTCCCCTATAAGTGGACGCCCAGGTATAAGCAGGAACTAATTCTAAAGTATTCTATGATATGTCGAACGCAAATGTTTCAAGCGATTTCAAGTGAGGACGCGGCTTAACGACGTCGTTTTCATTGTACAGAACGTGGTAATTACACTGAATTACACGCACCATACTGGAAACATATCACAATACACTTTCTACACAATACACACAAGAAAATATTTTTAATATTAATAATGTATTTTTCAACACACTGCTCGTTTGGTGACTCTTATCGTATCGCTTTTAGGTTCATAATACAGCTTATTACGCACGCCTGCTTTTTATTTTCAATTACCGCACGCGTTTTAGCAGATTTTAATCATATAATAATACATGGCCCTTCTTAGGTCGATGTTCATTGAAAATAAAACGGTCAGATAAAATATAATTGCGCGTTTACAATGACTTTTTCCTACGAAAATTCGTGGTAAAAGCCCAATTATAATTTATCGGACCATTTTCTAGTCGGTGATCGACCTTACATGCTCAATTTGCTTTATATAAAGAAAAAGTAATAGGTAATTATATTGAAAATTATATACTTAAAAACATTATTGTTTCGTTAACATTTTGTTTGCTACAAAAAAGGTTTTGTTAAACATGTATTCTTATCTCGTGCTGGTTATACCATTTTATTCGGGGATAGACCTTCTAATCAGCTGGCGCTACTTTAGGTGTTTGCGGGTTGTATCAGGTGTAAAATACAAATAGGTATGGAAATATACTGAGCACTTGATTAAAGAAATGTTCTGCATACAAATTTTAGTCAAGTAGGCTCGGCATTTACCGAATACAGGGTTCCTATTCTTGATAAAGTATATTTATTTTGGTTAAGACTGCCATAGCGTTTATTAATATTTATTAATAAAATGTGTTAGTTTTGGGTTCTACAAACTACTACTATCTTTGTCCTTCAAATAATGATATGCTTTCTTTCGGCGGTTAAAGTTAACTATAACCGTAACCTAACTATGACTGCGCTTTATGCAAACGACCCTTAATCATTTAATGCTGTAAAAATATAGTGTTACGAATCACTGTTTTAATCAAAACTCCATAAGTATAAACATTGAATAAATAATAGATGATTTGATATGTCAGTCAAATACCCTATTGAATAGGGAATTTGAATTACTCCAGGTATTAAAAAACATCCCAAAATTCAATTTCATTTCTCTGAAATATGTAGTAAATAAATACACAAAAGATTAAATTAAATGGGGACGAAACGTCATGAACAGGTGCAATTCAAATACAATATGAATGAATATAATATTTGCCAGAGTTCTACGAAATACTATTATAAATATGTTTGTTTCGCTTTGACAAATTCATTTTCTCAGTGGAAAATGTTTCGTAGCTGCAAGGAATGTTACTTGTATCAATTTAACTATTCGAGCTGCAACCAAGTGCTATGTGAAGTTGCACTGATTTGTTTCCTGCAGCGTAGATTTCATTAGGAGGAGCGTTGCTTTTACATTGTTCTCTACTTGTTTGTTGTCAGAAGTTGCAAACTTATTGTAATGATAAGCATACAATGATTATAATAAGCTAGTACCTATCCAAATTATTATTGCTATGAATTTTTTTTGGTTCTCGACGACGAAGATATATTCGATAATTTTCGTAGTGACTTTAGTTGCGGATATTTCATAAAAAGTTAATACACGAGTGAGTTACCCTGATCCATCAAATAAAATTCAGTGAACTAAGGCCCACTTGCACGTATAGTCGGGTATACTTATTATTTACTTATATTTTAAAACCATATCGTTTATATAATGGATAGAATTGCATCAGAATAATAATTTGACAGTTACTTACCGGGCACATGTTCATCGTTGAAAGTGACTCGCACGGTATGTGGCCGCGGCACGCGCGGTGTGAAGGCGGCCGCGTACCGATGCCCACCAAGTGGCCGCACTGAGCTGGCCACCAGTGCGCCGTTGCCACCCGACACTTCTAGCTCCAAATGTCCGGGACCCGCCGTACTTCCGTCCACTTTATGAAGTTACAAGAATCATGTAGATAATATAGCTTTATTGCTAGTATGTTTATTTAAATTAATATTATTAATTCTTTATGACAATAAATATACTAAATGTAGAGATAATGCTCAATGTTATAAAACAAAATAAAGTATTTTTGTCAGAATATCTGAACTTAGGTAATTGATAAATATTGAAATATTAAAAGATTGTCTTACCCATAAATTCGACAGGTTGTCCTACAATTCCTTTGTGAGTAGGTGTAACAATTATTCCTCTAGCACTTATAATGTTGTCCCTTTGATTTAATCTGCAACAAACAAAGGCATAGTGAAGATTGTAAAAACTCTACAAGCACTTTTTTATTTTTGGAAGTTTAAGACCCTTTAAATCTTTTTAGTTTAAGTAAGGTTTAGTAAATTTAAAGAAAATATAATTATAATAACAATTTTACTGTACGTACTATTAAATCTTATAGTCCAAAACCATTAGGTTCAATAATAAAACTATCATCACTAGCTAAGAAAGAGTATAAAATTTATATGGTCGTGAAAACGTCTCTTCTGTTCAACAGCATTATATTTTCTGAAAGACTAGGGTTGGGCACTTATTTCATTCTCGTTCACCGTTTCAATCTTATTTCTATCTTGCAAGAAATGTTTTATTGTAAAATAAAAATAGCAGAGGCAAGGCTGAAGTATAAAATACTTGGAGAAAATATATTAAATTGTATATTAACAACCATCACGCGTTTTATGAACCTATTTCTTTACATTACGTTTTTAGTTGAGATTTCACTAGGTGTTGTATAATTGTTGTAAAGGTTAGTGTTGCTCAATTAGAAAATAAATATGCAATGAGCTACCTTTACCTCCTTTATAATGCTTCAAACTAATTTAAATCTGCCATCCACAGATCTATCCAAATCTATAGAATATAGAAACTGACATGGACCAGCCTAAACTTTTCACATTAGTTTCGGAGCGAGTTCATTGTACTTGTAGCTATCCTCTAGGTTCGGACTCGAACTACCAAAATTTACTTTTTAATACTTTCAGTAGCTTTTAAGTCCAAGTTAGATACTAGCTTTAGGAGCATCTGATCTTGATACGTTTAATATAGAGTTAAAAATTAAACTTTGTCAACAGGTTTTGAAATAAGAATATATTATAATCAAAAAAATAAAAAATAACCAAAGTCATTAATTTCCACAACATTATTATTGTATAACAACATATAAGGTAGGACAGCGTTTCAACCTATATTGCCGATAAAAATTATTAGAGGTACTCGTAGAATAAGTATTTGATATATGCTGATAATAGTAGTGAATTACAAAAAAAAAATACCTGAAACGTGCATGTGCGGCGTCCGTTTCAGAGAGGGCCCCCCCGGCAGGGTCGCGGGGGGGCCTATTCGATAAAAAAGACTGCTGTTGGTGATGCTTCTCTTCCACACTGCTGTAGGACGAATCTCGCACCACGTACGAACTTTCGCGGACTTCCCGCTTGCTGAACTCTTGCTATAAAAAAAAAACAATGAGCTCGTCACAAAAAGGGAAAAAACAGGGTTATTTTTTAATGAGTTATTGAGATGAGATTATTGTGATTACTCATGAAATCACAAAATAATCAGTGTTTTTGTTCCGCCATTTCAGGGTTTGTCCAATAGTTAAAGTTACCTATTCACAATGATGAGTACAATAATCCCTGAATATTTGACACTCATTGAAAAATTACCCTTCATCATATTTATTTACTTCAGAATGGCAATATGATGAAACTGAAGAATTTTCGTCCACATTTCTTATGGTATCCACATCAGCTACTTCACTACTGGCTTTCGTCGGTGGTTTAAGAGAATCACTAACGCCAATGACCTTTACGATTTGTCCATACAAATAAGTACTCAAAGCTTAGGCGTCCGCGTATGGGATCTAGATGGCAGCCTTGGGTTTATGCTTGATTTTTATTTATTACTTTAAAATTATTGATATAAAAATAATTTTAACTAATACAAATTATACAAAAATATATTTCCTTTTTTTGGTGTAAGATTAATTTACATCGGATAAGCCGTTTTGTCAAAAAAAACCCATTTAGGTTAAAATTATGATTAACTAAACATAACATAACTATAACATGTAGGACTAATAGACGAAAGAATTCGTCAAAAAAACTGTCTAAACACAGCGTATTTTCGGGATTTGACCCGTGTTCCACCCTTAAAAACTCACCTCCACAAGATAAAATGTGACCCACCGTTAAGAAAGAAAAACAAACATTATTTCTTAACAATTCAAATGAACATACAATTCCAAGCAATGTCAATTAACTATGGCAGGAAAATCTCTCTTTAATAAAAAGCTATACATCTTACTGGAATACTTTAAAGCACCTATAATTGAATTGAAAGACTATTAGAGATTTTCACTACGGCTCATTCTGAAACCCAATCCTCTGGCCCAAGGTTAACTAAAGTCCTATTGTACTAATTTTATAGGACAGCGTTTTGAAGATGGGTAGCGCTTTTGTCAAGTTCTATTTGTTGATAATGGAGTTAAGTAAAAAGATCTTTAGGAATTTATGTCACACGACACATTATCAAACAACTAATGCGAATCTTATTTGAATCTTAATCAATTAACACCCAAACTTGGTTTCTCATCAAACTTATGTACTTAATGGATTATTCAGTCTGCAACAGCAGTAGGCCTGACAGCTCAGCTACTCAATCGTCTTCACTACGCCAGTATTTCGTAACCTAGTTTGCCTGGTCTTTGGCGAGACTCCAGCTAGTCCTTCGAATCACCGACTAACAGTCCTATTGGCCAGATCAAACCAGTCTCTACGATCTAACGTTACCAATACTATTATAATAATGATAGAGTCGAATCATTAATGCGTCTACGAAATTAGGATATTTTTTGAAATTATAATGAGCCTTTATGCCTCGTGTTGAATAAAATAATATTATAATACGTATGTATTTATATATCTATTTGTAAGGATGTAATGTTTAAATGTAACACCGTATTAATGGAGGCAAGGCTGACGGGAAGTCATCCCTATGTGGAAATAGCTCAGAGACTTATGGTAATGACTACAGTCACGCACGCTGTTTACTTTACACTGTAGTTATGAGTTCATTTCTGTTTCACATCATTGTTACCGCATTATGGAACTCAACATTATTTATTACGTCAAGTCCTTTATTAGGTAGTTTTGTTATTCATACATCTACCTAGATGATGAATTTATCCTTATCTATTATATAAAAGAGTAGCGGTTTTTTGGGTAAACATCCCCCTGCCCACACCGCTGAACCGATTAATGTGAAATTTGGCATGTGCATAGATTTTGTCACGTAGACCCCATTTAAGAAGCGATTTTTCGAAATTCCTTTCCGCAGCAGTGGAAACGGGCCCTTTGTGCGATTTTAAGAATCTTAATATCTCTGGAACCATAAGGTCTAGGAGTCTGAAATTTTTAATGTAGCTTTTTCAGTAAAAAATATTAGATATGGGTGCGAGCGTTTCTCAAACTTTTGTCTATGGGAGGAAAATTTAAAAAAATAAGGGATTTGCTTTGTTTCCGTTAAACCTTGATAACTTTGTGAGTTTGAATGTTACAAACTCAAAATTTATATTGTAGGTAGTTTAATAATACTGCTAAAATATATTTTCGGCGTTTCTCAAACTTTTTTCTTCGAGGAAGATATTACCGATGGAAATTATGCATTTTTCAAACTCTTATATCTCTGCAACGGCTGAAGATAGGCAAATGAAATTTCGTATACGCGTTATGCTATACAAATACTAGAAATTTCAACTTGGTGTTTGTCAAAGTTTTGCCCATAGACAAAGTAAAAATGTCGAAAATTTACTTTTAGCATCCTGTTTTTCTCAGTTAATATTTATAGCACAAGCTTGATTTTTGGAATATAAGCTTTCTACAGTATTTGTTTCGAAATGTACTGTTAAGTTTCTCAAACTTTTCATGCGGCATAAAGTTATAAAGGGTGAAATATCCAATTTTTGCACTTTAATATTTTTGTAATGGCTCAAGCTAGGGACCTTAAATTTGGAATATAAACTATTTAATACAATTGAAACAATATTCAAACCAGTGTTTCTCAAATTTTTCATAGATGTCAATTTTATGACACCTTAAATTATTTTCTATCAACCTGTATAACGGAAGTACTATACAACTGAGAAGCATGATTTTTTGGAAATAAGCTACTCTTAGCAAGCACTATAAGAATCCTAAAGCATTTTGCAATACTATTTAGCAATGAAATGTTATAGAGGGTGGAAAAATGTATTTTTGACTTTTAGTATTTTTGCAATTACTTAAGCTAGGGTTCCAAAATTTTAAATGTAGACCATGTAACATAAATGTAACAACATGCAAATCAATAATTAAAAAAAAAAAGATCGTAGACAATTTTATGACCTTTTTAATTTTTTTCTATCAACCTGTATAACGGAAGTACTATACAACTGAGAAGCATGATTTTTTGGAAATAAGCTACTCTTAGCAAGCACTATAAGAATCCTAAATCATTTTGCAATACTATTTAGCAATGAAATGTTATAGAGGGCGGAAAATTGTATTTTGGCCCCTTAATATATTTGCAATTACTGTAGCTAGGGATCTAAAATTTTGGTTGTAGACCATGTAACATAATTGTAACAACATGCACATTAGTAATTTTAAACTTTTTAATCATAGACAATTTTATGACCTTTTTAATTTTTTTTCATCAACCTGTATAACGCTTTTCCTATTGATTTAAGAACCACGAATTTCTGGTTATAAGCTACCCATAGCAAGCACTATAAGAATCCTAAAGCATTTTTTAATACTATTTAGCAATAAAATGTTATAGAGGGTGAAATATTTCATTTTTGCCCTTTAATATTTTTGCAATTACTTGAGCAAAAGATCCAAAATTTTGAATATAGACTAATTAACACAAATGTAACAACATAGAAATCAAAATTATTCTAAATTTTAGTCATAGATATTTATATGATTTTTTTTAAAAGTTTATCAGACTGTATAAAGCTACTCTATTCATATAAGTACCATATTTTATGAATTTAAACTATCATATAGGTAGCATGCATTGTTTATAGCACACTAAGAACCCTTCCACTCACAGTATTGTTCAACTTTCATGCCAAAATAAAGTAACAAAGCTTTAAAACAAATAACTAGGACCTTCTTAAGTAGTATTTGTTTCTATGAAATCCGTGTATAATATCTACAACAATTGAACTTAAAAATATTCAACGTTAAAGCAATTATCATGAAACAAATTACGTATAGGACTTCATGTCGGTGAAGTCGTGCATAGTTCGGATCTTTTCGGTATTGCTCGGGTTACTTCGGGCGCCGCGTCGCATCGCCCGTGCTATACAAAAATAAATAAATATCCTGGGACATTCTTCACATATTTTTTTTCAGGTTTTCAATTGCAAAAAGATTTTTCCAAATCAGACTGGTAGATCCAGAGATTAGCGCGTTCATACAAACAAACAAAAACTCTTCAGTTTCATTATAGTTTAGATAGATTATTATTAGTATAGATAAATTATAGATAGGTTTATGTTGGCAGTTCTTGACAATTTTGCATCAATCTGTATTGTATCATTGAGACAATCATTTAAGAAGCTGTCCTTAGTTTCTCACAAGTTCTGGGATAAAAATACCTACCTTCTTATCTCACGGGTCTACCTCTCTGCCAATTTTTTATTACACACTGTTTGAACGTTTAGAAAGAAAGAAGAAAGAAAAACTTTTATCTCCTGCATTGCATGCCATTCGAAACTTATAAAAAAAAAAACAAACATAAAAATTCAATATACCTACAAAAATAAAAAAATAATAAGAAGGCTGTATGCTTTGACTGTTTTTTTAACGTAACAAAAACTTATGTATGACTAATAATGGATTGTAATTTTTGACAAGTATTTAGACGTGAAAACTGAACTCCACATGCATAATATATTTATGTAGTATTCAATCGTCACAGAACTATACCTGTCCCTGGATATTAAACAGCCTAAAACCTTCATCTGGGAGCCTGAACCTAAGAGGATACCTATCTTTGAAAAGCGCTTCATAATCTGTACTGTGGTTCTCAAGGTATGAGAATACTAACGGACAAATTCACCTACATATTATTTGGTTGGTTAAATTGAGTACGGGTTGTTCATGAACTCTAATGCGGGTGAAACCGCTGGGCGAAAGCTAGTTTTCTATAAATACCAACTGACCTAAATGTTATGGGGTAAAATCAAAATTAAGGTACCTATTGGAATATCAAGAAAAGGCGTCACTTGCTAATTTGTTATTTAAACCTCCGACATTTGAGAGGCATATTTATGTCGATCGATTTTTGTCCTCATTTGAAGGTAAACAACACTTGAAAAGTTACTGTTTTTATGATTTATGGATACAATTCCATTGTCAAAGAATTCGTTTTAATTTAATTTTTTTGACTATAATAAGTATGGCAAACAAAGGTACCTATTTTATTTATACATTGTTTACTCACTCGACTTGTGTAAGTATCAGAGTCACGGTCGTCGGCCAACCGGTCGAGTTGTCTGTTGAAGGAGTCGCGAGAGAAGTCGCTGAACTTGTTGAGTTGCGTGTTGCGCTTAGTCTCGCGGTCCAAAGTGCTCTGCCCGCGGTTACGGTCAGATGGGTTGTTGGGAGACTCGAGGCTACACACACACAACTTTATTATTATGCAACAAACGTGTGACACGTGGCTAAATTAGTTATGAACTTGCTTCTATTCAACCACACCAACACATAAAACCTTATAATTTCACGGTACTGAATATCAATTAGATTTTATATTTATCTCACCTATTAGTACTCAACATTTGTCTTGTTTTTTCAACAGTATCCCAAGAGTCACGTCTAGGAAGGTATGATTTTCCACCTGGATCGCCAGTATCTGTCAGATAAAATGGAACTGTAAACATTACAAAGTAAAATTGAATAAACTAAAGTGTGAGCAGAAAATGGTTATACGGGGACAGGAGGGCTACATGAATAGGACATTTATATGCAACCCACTACCATTCTATCGGTCAACTGTCAAAAACAAAATTAGGATCACTGATTTATGGACCATAAGTGCGAGTCATAAAGTATAAAATGCGGAAAATCGCTTAGACTCGGAAAATACAAAAGAATTAAAGGTGTATTATAAAAATGTATGACGTACTGGGACTGCCAAGTCTTTTAACGCGTTCAGTTTCGAGTGAAGAGTAAGGGCTGTTCTGATCCAGATTATCTTGGGAGCCGCTGTATGAACTATACATCTTGTAGTTAGATTTCTTTTCTACAACACGTTTAGTTGTCGTCACGGGGCTATAGCGCTCGATGGGACTGCTTACTCTGTAAACGTAAAGCAAGCATAATATTATTATTTCTTACTATATTAACTTATTGTAAGATAGACACCATAGAAATAAGAATATTATCGATAAATAATCTGACGGCGAATATTTATAAAGTTCTATTGTGGATACCTTTAAGTACGGAACCTTAAACATAAAAAATGCTGCATTTAATAAAACTGATGACTTTTTATCAACATAAAATGATGGTATGCTCATTATTTGTACCTCTTGAGATTTTTAAATATACTTATTTTCACGTTAATTTTCTAATAAATAAAATGAATTTTATTAGACCATAGAAATATATTGTATGCAGGCGAATGTTGCACGTACCTGTTAATTGGACTGGCGGTTCTATTCAAAGGGCTGTCTTTTCTCGTCAGCGGGCTTGTTGTCCGCCCCACTGGACTAGTCCCCCTGTATGGACTGCTCTCTCTATAGGGACTAGTGGATCGATTTATGTCGAGCCGGGACCCATTGCCCAAATGCTTCGTAGTAATAGGGCTAGCTGTTCTATTTCTAGGACTTTCAGAGCCGTATCGAGTATTAAAATTTTCCTTTTTATTGACTCTCGAAGTCGAGTACGCGGAATCTGTGACATCGTAGCTTTTCTCTTTGACATCTGAGCCGAAGGAGGATTTGTAATAATCAGTGGAATCACGTCTCTCATCGCGTCGATCAATAGAGCTGGTATTGTGCTGTTTCGTTGTATTCGCTTCGTATAAATTGTACGGGTTCATGGGACTTTCCGATCTCAATCGGGTTACTGAAAATATCCGAACATGAAATTGGAATTCGTTGTTTTCAAATCACATGTAAGTACATAAATTGTGATCTATATAAATTTTATTTTATACATATACCTGGACTAGATATTCTCGCATAAGCTGGTGATGGACTAGAGCTGTCTCTATGCTTCTTAGAGCGTGATCCCACTCTGAATATATGCGGCGATCCATGGACGTCGTATCCGTTGAAATAGATATATAGCTGTAAGTTATGATCTTTGTATCATATTTAGATTTTTTTATTAAAGGAATATAATAATAAAATTAAAGGTCGGCAACACATCGGCAATGGTATTACAAATGTCTATAAGCGACGGTGACCACTTACCATCAGGTAAGCTGTCTGTCTGTTTGTCAACCTTTTGTCATAAAATAATAATCAATATTTATTAATCTCCACAAATTACAAGTCCATTTTACGGAGAAAAAATACTTATTTGTAATTTGTGGGAGATCTGGTGCCCAAACTAGCCGTAGGGTTCATTGAAGTAAAAAAAAATATTTTACAGTTATTTTATTATATATCCATTAAATACACAATACCATGACAATACTCTGTACTCTGTGTTAATGGGCCCAGAAGAAAAAAAAAGGGTACAATAGATGATGATGGCATTACAATAGGTACTTACTCTATGTTTTCCAGGTGCTTTTGGCATAAAGGTAGCACGGTATTTAGTAGCTGACAGTTTTTCAAGAGCGCACATAACGCTCCGTTTGTCGTGAACAATATCCAGCTGCAGGTCACCTCTGACCCCGCAGCCGCTAGTATCCAGCTCGAAGGAGTGAGGTTTAAGGGGCTCTGCACCATCCAACGCCCCTGGACTGAGACGAACTCCAGCAGGGTCGAAAACTTCGCAGGTGAATGGACCTCCCTTTTACATAAAAGCAGTATATCTTACAACTAGCTTCCGCCCCTCGGTAAAAAGATGTAAAAGGTAGCCTATATGTTATTTTAGGTTATTATATATGCCAAGTTTCATCCAAATCCGTTCAGTAGTTCATACGTGAAAGAGTATCTAACTTCCATATAGTCATACATCCATTATCCTAACAAACTTTCGCATGTATAATATTAGTAGGCACTCATGGCATTTTTGTTTCACACGGTTTTTGTCAGACACCAAAAAAAACATATTTTCTACCTGAATATGCTGCCCTTTATAAGTGATGGCTATAGTCCACGTGCCAGCTTCATCAGGTTGGAAGGTAGCGCTTGAGGCGGTGGTGCCGGGTGCTGACGGCGGGGGATGGCGAGGTTCCAATGGTACAGCGCGTCCACTCGGAGAATGAGCTGTCACGTCGATGTCCTCTCTTCTGGGTGCTCCTAAGAGAAGTTAAATTAAACTGTAATTTTTTGAGATGATCATACACAAATAAATAGACTAAGTATATTTTTACCTGTAGCACTGACTAGTACTTCCACGATACTGCCAGAAGCACAAGGAGCCATGCCTGGCGGCGGTACAGTTACTAATCTTGGCAATACCCTAAAGAAATATCTTCCATCCACCCTGAAATATGAACATGAATTCTTCACATGTGTTATGATTTTTTTAGATCAACGCACTTATTACGTACGGGCAGATGATTCTCGGGTCAAAATCCTTTATTCGCACTATTATACAATTCCTTTGCATCAACCAGTAAATCCAAATCATCAATAAGTAGGTCAACCTTTTGTAGAACGAAATTAAATTATCCTCTTAGCTTTGTCTTTCTTTTATTACCATTTATTTTTGAAATAGTAATAATTATCTATCTAACTACCAATCTATAGGTATGTATAAATAATGAGAGCCGGCCAAGTGAGAGTCTGAATCTGACTTCGCGCACCGAGGGTTCTTACCTCGGAACTCTACAAAAATGTGTAGAAAGGTTCCTAGGACGTATATTTATTGGTTTGGGTTGGTCACTGTACTTAAAAACCAGACCATATAACAATTTTTTTCGTGAAAACTGTGCTAGTTAGAAACATTGTTCTATTTTTCATATAATACCTACTTATTTACATAATAATATTACGTCTATCAACTTTAATTTCAGATTTATTGCTTAGGAACTGTTTTTGCTAGGAATTTTCAAATGTTTAAGTACATACAAAAGTTTTAATTGATAAAAACAGTCACCTGATATCATCAACCGTCAAGACAATTTCATGCATGCCAGCGTGTTCGGGTACAAATTCGCCAGCGCCTCGCGCGTCCAGCTTGAGTCGACACTCTTGCTCTAAAGGGTTCACTATCGATACTTTCACGTCTGATATGGATAACTCATTTGATATGCTTTCCACTTTTATGTATGTCTGAAAAATACAAATAGGATGAAATTTCTGATTCAAACATTGACTCTATAGAATATATTTCATAAATATACAATATTTACAATTATTTACAACAGATATACAAACTATAACATTGACTCTATGTTTTTTTGATCAGTATACAAGAGTTCGAATTCACAATACTAATCATTCTACTTCGTATCTCTCTTCGATGACGTAGCTTACCTATATGTTATTTAGCGCAGACATACGTTCATATTGTAGAACAATAAAAATTGCAAGTGATATAGAAACGTAATCGTATCGTCATATCTTAAATTTTCTGCTTAGTTCTCTTTGCGTATAAAAACAAAAGTTAATAAATCAGTTAACTATACAAGTATTTAAAAAATACTAACAGGCTCTCCAACTCTCCCCGAAGTCGAGTCTAGTGCCACCCTCAACATGTCATGGACAGGCGGTCTCGGAGGCACATTTTTGAACTGAGTGGCCCACGCCATTACACCCAAGTGCTCCACGTCATTCTGACTCATATCCCGCGCAGATAACACCGGCTGGACTCCTAAGCAAGTAAGGAAAATAAATGGATTAGCTTTCCTCACAAGACATCGAAATAAAATTCAGGAGATAATAAGGTTTATATCGAAAATATGATTTTATTTGATGAAAAATTCATCTTTTATTTAAAAATTGTTGTCTGCGAAAAAAATCACAAAAGAACAGTTAAATAAGTATGACTGAATCAGAAGTGTTACTTTGATGTTTTTATTTGAATAAATAAAGTTTTCATTCACGAAAATGTGACTTAAAAAATATAAATCTCAATATTATATCTGGATTTCAATCTTAATAATTTAATATCATTGTTGTAAATGGCAGACGGAACAGAGACGGAAATGACTCCTATAATCCGGCAGAAAATTGCCTGCGAACCGAGGAGACGCCAGACGTCATTTGTCATAAGTGATGTTATCATTGAAAGATTGACTCTTCATACCCCTCAATATAATGCGCATACCGAGTTTTTTAGCGGCATCGATAGCCTGTTGATTGTTCTCCTCCCACCGCGTGGGGTCGCGCCGCAGCCGGCTCAGCGGAGGCGCGGGGCCACCCAGGGACCGGACGAGCTCGTTCCCCACGCGTCCATCATTCCAGTCCGTCTGGGAACAACCGATAAACCTTTCTATAATGTTGCTAACTTAATATCCAAATTATTATGTACATAAATAAATATCCTCGGACATTCTTTACACACGGTTATCTGATCCCAAACTAAGCAGAGCTTCATTATGGAAACCAGATAACTGATATATTACATATACTAATTTTTTTTTTGTAAATACATACTTATATAGATAATTACACTCAGACACAGGACAAACAGACATGTTCATGCACATAAATGTTTGTCCTGGATGGGAATCGAACCCATGACCAGCAGCGTGATAGGTGGTGTCTTAACCAACTGCGCCAACTGGCTTGTGTAAAATAACTTTAAAAAAAATGCACGAGAGCTAAGTCATGTGAACAACCGCATAT
This sequence comes from Tethea ocularis, assembly GCA_963555595.1. Lineage (NCBI taxonomy): Eukaryota > Metazoa > Arthropoda > Insecta > Lepidoptera > Drepanidae > Tethea > Tethea ocularis. The sequence goes on along the minus strand of OY741960.1, from coordinate 6,134,713 downwards.
AATAAGATAACGTGTTTAGCAAAAGCAAGCTACGTAGACATTCATTCATTTGCAAACATATCATTGAAAGTTGTTTTATGAGAAAACCATGCTTCTCGTTTAGGTAAGCTCCCAAAAATATTTACGTACCTACCTACCTAATACTTACTGTGAAAATGTTTCAGAATAGATAACCACTTGCATTGCAGTTATTGAACCAAAAAAATGTTTCATACCGTAAAGTTAGTTATTGCCCTCTCTAGCCGGGAATTGACCCATTCGAGCGCAGCCCTATAGCCTGCCGATCCCGGTTTCATGAAATACGACAGGTAAGTCATGCCCGAGAGCTCGTCCAGCCAAGGGGAGGCTAAATATTCCGGCTCCAATACCATCGGCACTTCTAATTCTCGATGCGCCAGTTTCATAGCTCGACGGCAATTTTCTACAGCTTCGTGACGATCTATTGATGAAAAACAATTAATGGCTTTTATTAAATGTAGTCGATATAATTATTGATGTTTTTGTGCCTCAAAGCAGATGTAATCATTTTGATTGGAAAAATTACAAAACTAATAAACACCGTAGGAAAGTGATGTACTTAGTATAGGCAGGTATCAGAAATTGATTAAAATCTAAAGGTTTCAAATTCAAACTTTATTTCGATCGACTTCGAGTAATTCAAAAACTCCTCAGACTTGTTTGTCTAGACAGCACGAACTTTAACTTGAAGACTCGTAATATTACTCAATCCGTGTAGGTAACGTGCTATGTGATGGAAGCGTATAAAACTACCATAAAATCTGTGAGTAAGTATGAATATTCCAACAAATATTAGCGTATGATTTAGGTACAGCAAACACTGTAGTATGTAATGGAATCTGTCGTAATCAATACTGACTAAGTTCCCGCCAGTGCGGGAATATGCCGGGCTTGCAGTAGTCGATGAGTGCTGAGAGCAGCACCCCGCTGTTCCAATCCGTCGTCAAGTTGTTGACGCGGCACTCGGGCAGCGCTGACTGCAGCCACGATAACATCAACTTTCTGCAATCAAACATCAACAAACGTGCAATTTGCTACCCTTTTAGCCGAGCGTTTAGTGAGCGCGAGCCGGCATTGCAACGGCGGCGCGGAAAGGCTTTGCTGCTGACACAATATTGAGATCGATAATTTCTCAATTAGAGTCCCGTTTTATAGGATAAGGAAATATTTATAGCAAGATATTTTTACATTAACATTAATCATGTTTGTTTGATTGATAATTTTGATACTTTCGAAAGTGTAGGGTGATTTTGGTAGAGTACTTATAGGTAAGTAAGCCGAACGTATAATTTAAACAGGCTATACAAATATATTTTAGAGTGGACAACAACGATACCTACCAAAACACTGTATATAATGCAAAACACTATAATATAACATATTTTTTCAATATAGAAGTTAAAAACATTATGTTATTCTTTTTGCAATTACACTGGGACTGGTGAATTAGCACGCCAAGCGTATCTCTAGCTTTATATGTGCTTGTTTACTCTTAAATGCAACCATGACATGAGACATGGACGGTTGCGCCTGCGCAGGCGTGTCGCGCTAATTGCTCTTACGCCAAAGAAACCTTTTGTGCTATTTAGATACAGTTAGTTTTTAAATTCAAGGCTTGTATAGCTAAAACTACATCCATTGCAGCGCGATCAGCTCATTTGTGAGAACTAAAATTGAATTGACATTCGCGAATTACAAAATACCAATATTAGGATTTTATTCACTGTTATTGTTATGTTGTAAGATCAATGTAGGATAAATCTAGTACTGTCTGCATCAATCAAGAATATCGGTCACGGTCGTCAATTATTGTTTTTTACTTGAATACCTATTTGTTACATCTGTTAGCGTGTGTCTAATCATCTTAATAATACCTAGGTACAATAAGTTTTATGAGATCGCTACCTATTTCTCATTGATAACTGTATCTGAAAGATATCTTACCTCGGAGGGAACTTGCTTCTGCCGATTTGATATCGAACGATCAAAGACCAAATCAAACCCAATATCAACTTGAGATTCCCATTAACGATGTCAACATTACCTGGAAATGATAATATACGGTTTTATATTTGTTCTATAGCTAACAAGTAGCTAGGTAAGCTGTTTACGTAATTCTGAATTCAATGAATTTATTCTCAGTTTGAGATTGCTCATTTTGATTTGGTTGATAGTCGGGGAAAAATGAATAATTCTGTTTCTAGGCTTGTTCTAAAGTTAATTGAAGGTTGGTAGGTAAAGGAAGGTAGTTAACAAGTCTACGTTCAAGTAAATCGTATTAGAATATATTTGTTACACTGCTCCGACATCAAATATTTCATCGCTTTTGCCATCTTAGGAATACCCCTATTTATAAAATATAATCCTAAGGGCTAATTCATCGCTACTAAGTTGACTTTCTTAAAAAGTCATATAAATAAATTAAAAGTGGGTGAAGTCCAATAAAACACCAGTGTGCTGCAAGAATATGTAGGTACGTTGCATTCACTGGAACCAAAGCAGAATTTATTACCATCTAATGTACCGGTGTGGCGAGCATTATTACTGAAAGATATATCTAAGTAAGTACCTACTTACATAGTTCTTGCTGTTTGCTGGTAAAATTCATAATACCTATGTTTCTCAACCAATTGTTAATCAAAATTAGTTTTGAAATGTTTTGCAAATATTGAAAAATTATTATAGAATTGCAGTTTTGTAATCCTTACTAATATTTGTACGTAGTAGGTATATTATTTACTCAATGCTAATTTATAAACGCGAAAGTGAATTTGTTTATTTTCCCTTTCACGCCTTGAATCGCTGAACCGATCGCGATGAAAATTGACATGCAGAGAGCCTACAACTAGTATAATAGAAATCCTTTATAAAAAAAATTACTTACCAATATTAACAAGTTTAACTCCATCGTCTTCAATGGCCTGCAGAGCTGTGGTAACATTTTCAAGCTTGTGGTGCTGGTTGCTGGGATTCGGGCTCCATCCCTTTAGCCTTCGGCCTTGTAGGGCTTCTACCAATGCACAGAGCACGGTACCATCTCTTAGATCCTCTACAAGATCAAGAACCTATAACGTAAATTATTTATGTTGAACAATGTATGCGTATCTTAAAGTTCACGATTTCGTTTTACCTATATAAAGTCTTCCTTATAAAAATATGTGTAATCGAAAATCGATAAAATACCTAAGTAGTTATTTCTTAAATACCTTGATGTTCACAGGCTTGAGGGTTTCATTGACCCAGTTCCTAAAGGTGTTAGCTTGAATTTCGACCCATAGGTCTTCATGGCCCTTAATTGCCATGCCCTTAGCAGCTGTGCCTTCAGGGCTACGGGCTGCCAGCCCGGCCTGAGTGATACGCCCTGCGGAGCCCTCGTTTGAGTGGGCCTTTAAGCCCTGATGCGTCACTCTCACGCCCTCCATATTGATTAATCAGTCAGTTAACTTATAAATAATTCGGTAGTTTTCGTTTGACTTCATTTTCTTTGGCACAACGCATCGTTGTCATCTGGAAATAATTTAAATGTAAGTACCAATATTATAAGTCATGTCGAGGATACAAAATATTTTGTGTAGGATGAATAATAACAATATATAATAACACTAGCGACCCGCCCCGGCTTCGCACGGTGTGGGACTGCTTGACGCGCGGCATGATTTCGTCCGACGATGTCTTTAACAATTTATGTATTGCAACCAATTTACAAAAAACCCTAACAAATTATACAGCAAAACCTGCCTCATTAATCACTCGATTTTCATGCGGTTTTCACCAATAGTCAATCGGTGAAAACCGCATGAAAATCTGTTCAGTAGTTTTTGAGTTTATCGTGACAGACAAACAGATGGGGCGGGGGACTTTGTTTTATAATGTAGTAATGCATTTGCGGATGGGCCCTCAATACTTTGAGGAGAGGTATTCTTCCAAGCTGCTGTTTAGTAACTCCTCTAAGTATCTATGTATATTTTTATATGCCATGAATGTCTCTAAGATCCGAATGGCTATAGAGTTTCCTTGTATTTTAGTAGGCTTAAGTTTGTCTGTTATTGTTTTCGCGTATCAAGGCAAAGTTATGATGACCTCCGGCGCTAACGCCCGACTCGTTAGACCCATCAATGTCATAGAGACCGGATCTAGAGTTTTGAGCAGATTGATGACGCATTGTCACTTTGGCTTTGATTGATGACTCTTTCCGACAACAGTTGACGAGTCCGCGCTTCTAGAATTGTGAGATACTAATAAGTTAACTGGCTATATGTACCTATACCTAATATTCTATGGATTATAACGTTTCTCCTCTAAGCAGTCATTATGACTAGCAGACCGTTTCAATGAAAAAGTGCATTTAATGAAGACAGACGATTTATAAGATTTAAACACGAGTTAATCCAATTAGTCTGCGTTGTTTAACCGAAAAATCTTTAACGCTTGGTACCGTTTCGGTCAAGATTTAATTACCTATGTGACGTTGGATAAATTGTATCTAAATTATTCAATTGTGATGTAAGTGTAGATAGTATAACAACTAGTTATACGTGATGTACCTATTTGATAAGTGTGTGTGTCAGAAGCCTGCTAGAAACGAGGACGCTGCAATTATTCGCCCGAGAATATCGTCGCAGCGGCACGCACTAATTAGTCGACGCACTATGTAGTTAAACTCAACCAAGTTATACAAGTTGTTACTTTATAGTTGAGGGTGAATTGTTGACATGAAAATGCATAGATAAGTACAGGTAGGTTCACGTTTATATCTGTTTTTCAAAACGAATACCTAGTTACTACGAATCAATTGCACGTACAATAAGCGTGATGCTTCAGTTCAATGATTTATCTACACCAAATTGTGTTTATTCTAAGTTTTTCTAAGACATACGAGCAGAGAAAATACATAAGTTGCAAATAAAAGTATATAAACATAAAGCACCTACGTTGTAACGAATACGCTTCGTGTATACCCTTGAGATACAATGGGAAGAATGTAATAATTAGGTAGGTATGTTTTCTGATTCCGAAAGAGGTTCACAATATTGCCGGCGAAACTGAACAATGAATGAGAGAGGAGCCTGAAATCCCATACGTAATTCCCTCGTGGACGCTACAATAAGAAGTTTCAAAATTAGGCATGTGATGTTAAGCAAAAACAAGGTTTTAATTAGATCATAAGTCATTCTAACCTAAATACTCATCTAGTGTCTCTATAACTGATATACCTAACTAAACCAGATAGAAAGGTAAATTATAATTAAATTTGAAATTAGTAGGAAATAGATAAAATCGATTATAAATTTTTAATGAAGCATAAAGTATGTGTAAATTATTTTTTTTCACTACAACGAAGTCCTACAGAAGGGAACAATGAGCAATGGAAGGCTGCGCTGAGCCGCGTGTGGGCTTCACCACGTTTAAATTGGTCTATCGATCGGTATATTTTATTATGTATGTTAAGTTATTACAAATGAATCTATCGTGGGATGAGTGTTTGCTATCGCGCCGCCGCCGCCGCCGCCCGTCAATCGTAGATCCCAGGTAGTAGGTACAGGTGACTTCGCGTCATATCTATTTTAGGTATAGTTGATCTAGTGGTATTATGTCATTGTAAACATATAACCTGCGGTCAAAGTCCACTCCGATGTCCTTATAATCAAGAATGTATACTAAATTCCTAATTGCGACTCATCTTGTGAGTTAAACCGGTCTTAAATGGGCATTAAATTGATGCAGGTTTAAAAATGCACCTAATTTGTATTTGCACATAAAATTGAAATTTAATCGTGTTGTTTAAGTTTTTTACTTGATTGTAATTCTCAATATTAGCAGTGCTATATGAAATACACCGACAATAATTATTTTCAACCCCAAAAGTATTTTTCATCCTTTAGCGAGACTTTAAAAAATGTTTTAACTAGTTGTCTTTTACATGTACGTAGTATACCTACTCGTCCTTTAACCAAATAAAAATAGTTAATTTTAACTAACTGCAGTATCTTTAGTAGGTATAGCGGCTACAGCATAGTATATGTTTTTGTGAAGTGTTTTGTAGATCCTATAGAATTTTCTGTTTAACTTTTACTAAGTATTGTTATTATAAGCTACCACTACCTTTGCTTGTATACTTAGGTAAATGATCAGAATATTTACAAGTTAAATTTTGATTATAATTTCTTTCAAGAATTTAATCTATTATAGGTATTAGGTTTTTTGTCATACCGACCTTGAATACCACTTATTACGCTTTTAGGGAGACAATATTTTTTTATACTTGGAAGAATTTGAAATTAGATTTATTATTTTTATGTTAGTATGTATTTAAATAATATAATTATGAAAATGAAGCCATGCTGAGTTTCTTGCCGGAGTCTTCTGAGTTCATTCCGAACCGGTAGTATTTAGAGTCTAAAAATTGATCTAAAAATACTGTTAATAAGTCCCTTATTAGGGCCTAAACTGAATAAATGAGTTTTGATACCTATATCTCATTTAAATTAATAAAAATAAATTAATACATAACAATAATAACAATTATGTGATGTCGCCCACAGCAAAACGTTCTAATTAAAACCGCGAAGACACGACTGACTAGCACCCATATACATATACAATAACACTGTCTAATTACAGCTAATTTAAAGATTAATACTTATCGTATGCGAGTGCAGAAAAACGTTGGTATTGTGGGCTGCTTGTTATTGAGTGTCGACGAGGCACGAGCCACCCACTGAGCTATGATTTGAATCAATTTATGGCATTACGGTACAGTGCGGTTTGAGTGGACGATAATAGTAAGTGAGCGAAAGATATTAATGATCTGACTCGGTTATATAGGTAGTTTTGACACAGTTCTTTCTTATTAAGTAAGTCATCAAAAGTTCGGGAAGCTACGTAATATCTTCTCGTCCCAAATACCGCAGTGTCTCAAGTCGAAAGTCTTCGACCAATGTGTGTTGCCAGTGATGACTTATGGAGCAGAGACGTGGTCGCTTACGATGGGCCTCATAAGAAGGCTCAAAGTCACCCAAAGAGCAATGGAGAGGGCTATGCTCGGAGTTTCCCTACGAGATCGAATCAGAAATGATGAGATCCGCAGGCGAACCAAAGTAATCGATATAGCCCGAAGAATTGCCAAACTTAAGTGGCAGTGGGCGGGGCACATCGCTCGAAGAACCGACGGCCGCTGGGGCAGAAGAGTTCTCGAGTGGCGACCACGAACCGGAAGACGCAGCGTGGGCAGACCCCCTACAAGGTGGACCGATGATCTTGTGAGGGTCGCGGGAAACCGCTGGATGCGGGTAGCGCAAGACCGGCCATTGTGGAGATCCTTGGGGGAGGCCTTTGTCCAGCAGTGGACGTCTTTCGACTGACATGGTGATTATATTTTTAATGAGTTTAAGTGAGCCCTATAATTAAGTGTATTTCATGCATAAGTTACGTCTGGAATGAAAAGATTTACTGTTAACATTTCCTAGATTGACGCAAATGTAAGTGTCGCAGTAAAAGTCAGTGCGTGTTGGGCGAAGCATGGAAATACACTTCCAGAGATAATTACTTACTGTTACGTACATTCTTAAAGCGAGTATCGGCGTTGAGAATAGAGCCCGCTATTCATTCTTGTGCGCATAGTTTAAATAAGTACCTAATAGTTTAATGTTTTCAATCTTAAAGTTTAGCTACTGTATTAAATTTGACTATATAACTGAAAGTAATAAATATGATGTATTTTGCATTTAAGCTCTCTCCGCCGTATTCGTCACATATCGCCGTTATAATGTATATTATTATTTATTTCTAACCACTGAATAGGTATCAATTTAACGGCACGGGCACGACATAGTTGTTAACTCCTCTAGTGGCTATTTATTTCGCATTTTATTTAACGACTAGCGCTCGCCCACTACTCCGTCCACGTGGAAACATTATTCTGATTACCATAATATACAGATTTTTTAGTAGTAGTGATAAAAAATTGCTGGTTCTGTGATTACTGAGATAGGCCTAGTTGTATTGTTTCCATAGACGCTGTACTTGGAAATATTCGAAAAGACTAAAGATGCTAAGACAGGAAGTTTTACGATGCTATACTATAATAAACATAGATTAAGTTATTATTTTTTACTACCCACGACACCATAGATCATTATAGATAGTCATGTAATATTATTCAGGTATTTATTAGTTCGCATCACCCACGCGACATGGATTGATGGCATCACACATAACTACTGTTCGAGTGTTGTAGGTACAATCAAACTCATCTACATCTAAGGTGATGATAGTCAGTAGTAGTGACGTCGAATGCTGAGACGAAAGTCGCGGGTTCGAACTCTACACTGAGCTTGAGCTTTTGGTGAAGGAAAACATCGTGAGAAAACCATAGCACGGTGGTAGAGTACTTTGTATTGTAGTACCTACCCGCTTGGCTCGCTATCACCTACAAGTTGAAAATCTGTCTCCAAGCAACTTCAGCTGCACTTAAGAGCTAGTTCCCTTCTAAGTTTTGTGTGCTTACCACCATCGGTGACATTATGACTGACCATGGTGAGATTGTGGTTGAAAAACAGGTCTATATAGGTATAGTAACCAAAATATACGACAAATATTCTGACACATTCTTCACATGCTTACTGATCTCAAACTAAGTACCTATTTAAAGAAGCAGACTTTCCTCTGATGGTAAGTGGTCACCGCTGCCTATGAATTATCGACTTAGAAGACTTCTTTTTACACCCTTATTGAAGAAACGATAAGGGGGTATCGTAGCGCTGAGGGAATAGCGTAATGAGGAGCTCATTCGAATGATCCGTAGTAGAACGTCCATCCGACTGAATAGTAGTGAGGACGATCAAGATGGCTCAAGCATATATGAGGATAATTATGGAAACCAGATACTACTGCTATATTCATGTTGTTGCATATAAATATAAGTCTAGGGTGGAAATTTAACCCACGAGCTATGGCATACTAATCAGAATCTCGGAAACGGCTACAACGATTTTCATGAAATTTAGTATGCGGTTTCGGGGGAGATAAATCGATCTAGCTAGGTTTCATTTTTAGTAAACGTCGATTTAAAAAAAAACGATCAAAGCTCGGTCAACCAGGTACTATTACGAGAACATTAGTAGATATAAGCCCACATATATAAGTAATATGATGTCGATACAGGTTGTAGGTTTCTACCTACCTAATGTTCATTACCAGATTAATGTTTAAAACGTCCATCAAGTGAAATTTGTGTCGTGGTTATGAGAGTTGAACAATACGTTTTATGACAAAGCGAAATTGTACTTCGGTTAGTAATCGACCACAATGCATTTTGGGATATTAGTGGCCGTGAAAGCTGCCTCATGTGATGAAAATAATAATACAAGCAAATAATAATAGCATTATATTCTGCAGTCTGCGTATAGACTGAAGTTACAATTAAGAAGTTTTGCATATTTTTCCCTTTAATTTCTTTGATACTGTAAGAATAATTATGGCACTAAATAAGAACTAGCTATTGTCAAGCACTTCGTGCTTTAATCAGGAAATTAGTCATATTTCCGTTGCAGTTATTATTCTATAACATGGAAGCAACGCATTGCCGGGTGTCATCGGTACTCACGGATCACGATATATACCTATGACATGCTTCGTGATATCCACCCACAGAACACATAATCAAGGTAGGTGCGGGATTCGTGGTACGATGCTCATGACTAATCGAGTCATAAAGGGCTAAGGACTAAAAAGGATTGCATTAGTCTTACTAGTGGGTAATTTTGATAGAACACATCGCAGTTGTCTTGAATTGTCAAATCAGCGATCTCGTAACCAAACCACTGTACCAAAAATCGCCGATCGTCATTTCCGAACATAAAAAGTTGTTCGAGAAGTGAATAAAATCTTGGTTTCTTGAAATATTGTTGTTTCAATCGGGAAAATGGTTTAGTTTTATTTTCTACATTTTATACTTGTGTAGGCCTGTGTTTGACCATAATCTCACCGTGGTCAGTGATGGTAAGCAAGCATACAAAGTCTCGAAAGGAAATAGCTTTCGCTTTCAAGTGCTGCTGTCGGAACACACCAAAAGCCCGATAGGTGCTTGGCAACAGATTTTCAATTTTAGGTATCTTGACGTATCTAGTGCGTGGATAAAATCCGGCTATAAGAAATTGTTAGAACCGTGACATATGTGTGTTGATACTTACTTAATACAGTTAGTATCTAATGTGCAGTTGAAAACAACCCTCGCTCATCAAGATCCTGATCCACTTTACCAGTCGACTCTACTCGCATCAATTTGTAACCACTACAACAAACTGTCAGTATAAAATGTTGTATTGTGCTCAATCAAACTTGATGTGAAATGTCGGAATTTGACACGATATGTTACTATAAACATGCATGAGTCTTTTAAACAGAAAATAAGAAGCAGAAGAACTGTTTCCATCGACATTAGAAAGCAAAGGTATCAGTTTGTATATGAATTGATGATTCACAAGAACAAATTCCAAATCGGATCGAATGTTTTTCAAGGAACATATTATTTTGAACAATGGAGTACTCGTATCCACGTAGGTCACGGTTAAGTAGACTTCAATATATTTTTTGAATAACAGTCTTCGCTTCGCATGTACTTGTTACATCGTTGGTGTAGCTACTTACAAAGCATTGTTGAGTTTTTTGCGATCAAAATTATCTACAATTCAAAAATATACATGAGTTTTACAAAAACACATAATATATTCAAAGGCAACCTCTGTAATAATGACTTGCCTGTTGAATTCAAGATCATCAACTGTTTATATTTATTAAAGCTTTGAAACTTTGTAATCATACGATCTAACTGATTTATTTTTATTCCATAAACACTGCATTTTATTTTGTTTTAATCGAATATATATGAAACCAATAATGAAATTGCATTTATAATAAATGGAAACTGAAAATTCCCTTACTAACAACGTATTTTGGTGATGAATTGTGTTAGAAACAATGATGGAAAGTAATTCAGAGTAGGTACGTATTCATACAATGTTTTTAGGGTTCCGAAAAAAACAACCCTTATAGGATCACTCGTGCGTCTGTCCGACTGTCTGTCTATCTGAAAATATTGGACGGTATTGAGTTGAAAGGTGGTACTCATATGTAAGTCGGTGACCCAAACACGGACGTGTTACGAAATTAAATGAATTTCAAACATGGGGGCTAATTTTGAGGAATAAATTAGAAAATCAAAAAAAAAAGTTTTGCAGACAATATTGTGTAACATATCAAATAAAATGACTTGTTGTGAGGATCTCAAATATATATTTTTTAGAATTTTAATATAAATAGTTTTTGCCAAACATTTTGAAAATAATTCTATAGATTACAGGAAAACCTATAAGAAGTCTATCTAATACCTTTAAACCTGCAATTCATGGATATATATATATATATAATCTGAACCTCGGAAACAGCTTCAACGATTTTCATGAAATTTGGTATCCAGGGGGTTTCGGGGGCGATAAATCGATCTAGCTGAGTTTCATATTTAAAAAACACGATTTCCAAAAAAATCTTTTTATAGTTACCAAATTTAGGTCAGATTTAAAAATATTTATGTAACTTAGTTAAACATGTACGGAACCCTCTCCACGCGAGTTTAACTCGCATTTGTCCGATTTATTTTTTAATAAGGTGCTACGAATACGATGCTACGAATGTTACGATGGGAGAAGTTGACAGATCAGATATTATGTATGCGTTGCATGATACAAATCTCCATTGAATTTTTATATTTTTTATATAAATTAGGTAAATTGTACCTACAGTGGATACCTGGTCCTATTATTTTGGTGCATTATTTACTCCTTTTTTATCCTGGGGAAATCCTCATAGAATACCCAGCCGGCCCGGGGGGATAATATTTACTCCTATTCTTAGAGTATTGACTACTCTAAGAATAGTTACTTAAAAAAAGATAATAAATAATCATAAAATGCTTTGGCTAAACGATGTCTCTGTGATGTCTTGCATTTGTAATTTGACAGTGACAGACATTACTCAGCTATTTATTTACGTTTATTTATCCTGGCTGTATTGTAAGCACCCATACAAGGAAATCTCTGTATGCGACCCATAGGTTATTCTAATGATATGTTAATGTAAATGCAGATTATTTTATCTCAATCTCTAAGTACATAAACGGTATGATGAAACCTTTGATTAAAAGCATTTGCCGTGCCCTAGTTATATTTTATTCAGGTACCTAGTTCAAATAGTATGCATACCTAAATGTTAAACACGATTATTCAAGAACTAAATATGAATCCACTCAAAAATGGCAGTACTGGCCCGCTGCGATAAGGGAACCGGTCGCCAATATAAAAATATATAATGGACCCTACCAAAAATCCGCGCAGCTTAGTTTGACATTCAGGGTTTTGTTTTTCTCTTCCTGTAGGGTAAATATAAAAATGTTGGGTATATTTGTGCAATATTGAACAATTTACATAGGCACGTTGATAAGATGTAGGTATAATCAGATATATTATAAATGCAAAACAGCCTCCGTAGCATGAAAAGCGTAGACTAGAGAAGAGTCGAGTCAACCAATAATAATTGCGCATTAATATCATCATGTCATATTTATATGATTTCATTGGCCGAAGATTCAGTAGAAGAGTCTAAGCTAGCAAATTAGCACATCATATCCAGCAATATCTATTTCTCTTCAGGAAGCTGGGATAATAGAATAGGTAGGTGTAGATTGTTCTACTTCATGGAGATTACAGCCCATATACCATGACTTCTACCAACATTATTTTGATGACCGGTTGCTATCTGACATTATCCTCAATTCTGCAGATTTACGTCAGTTTTCAACACATCATGTAACAAAAGCTATCTAGTGAAACCAGAACTGATTTACCGTGCTCTCCGATGCTACCGACGGCAGTGGGTCTATGTTCGCGTTGCTGCGTAAATTGGCAGATTGATTGCACAGTAAGACCACTACAGAGACGTTTCGATAAATTGGATGCGATTCGTCTTACATTGCTGTGTTTCCTATGGCTAAATGTGAATTATTGTACTAGGAAATTACGATGTAGTTCAAATTGGTGCAATAGCGGTTTCCGTTAGATTTGCGCGCTTGTACTTAGGTTACGTACCTACAAGCGCGTTATCTATCTTTATATAGGTACAAAATAGTTTTATAAATGGGAAAGTGAGTTTATTTGTATCTCTTGACGCCTCAAAAGCACAACCAATTGTAATGCAATTTGGTACACAGATGTGGCATGGAAAAAAAGAAAAGCTATTTTTTATTATTAATTTTATCCCGGAAACGGGTAAAACTGCGGCACAGCAACTGTTAAATCAAGTCGCCAATTAAAATTATTTTCTACATCCTTCAAAAAGCAAGCAAAGCTCACTGCCTGTTAGATTGGTTTTATATATATATTTGAAGTTTAATTTCTACATAGATTGGTAACAAATAAAGTTTTATTTTCATTGTCTAGATTTATTTAACCCTACAGAATATTTCTCTTTGAAACAGTTTTCCGTGATCGCTGCTTGCTATTAAATTGAAAATGTTGTATTATACATAAATAGTAACAAAGAACTACCGTGTATAGGAGAAATAACGATGGGGGTGCTAAAATTGTATAATTTTATTTTTAACAAGCGACTGCCTAACGACGTACTTCGTGCTCCGCTGCTTCCAATAAAATGTGCGAACCATCGATGTAGAAAAACCTATCTATAACTTGTACATACACATATATATACGCTTTTATTGTATTTTTATTTTAAAACAGCAGTAAAAATTATTGGTATTTCAAAAATATAGAATGTAGGTAATAATTAAAAGAAATTGTTACCAGATAACATTTATTTTCGGGAAGTTCTTTATTTCTGAGCTTTCGTTGCTGCTCATGCAGTGTAATTATTGTTAAGGAATTCTCTATTTTATTTTCTATTTTGTTATATAATATGCCGTTTAAACCCTAAGGTATGTCTAAACAATGGATAGAAATAGTCTTCAAATAAAATATTAAGGTCGAATTTACGGCGGAACTGACCATTATGGTAGTTATGACTATAGACAATGACTAAACAATTAGCGGCTTTTCTTTGAAGGAAAATATCGTGCGAAAACCTGTAGAGAAATTAAATTTAAAGGTAATCGATATAAACCTAAGTGAAGTCTACCAATATACACTGGTTTGCTAGATGGACTGTGTTACCCAATCTGCAGGCTTTATCAAGAGAAGGTTGTGTCATACCCTTACATTGAGACAAGGTGTATAGCTGCATACCCGCCCGGTGGCACCTAATCGGTTACCGCGTAGCCTATAGACATAAAACACCCGGGATTAAAAAAAGATACGTTCTCCATATTCATTTTTCAGACTGTAGTACCATTATACTTGTTTGCCGACTTTAGGGTAGAAAAATAAATCTTTATATGTAGGTATGTTTGAGGCATTCCGTGATCTTTTTTGCAGTTACCAGTTGGTTGGTGGTATTATCATAGCTTATATATTGACTGTTTGTTATTTATTTCGTAACATCACGACAAATGTTTACACGCTGTTAAATAATTGCCTGTCTGTACAAATATGTGCAGATAGGTATACGTAACGTTTGTGGGTAGGTTTCTCGTTTGGCATGATTGCTCATATTAAATTATGGAAAGCAGCTTATGGAAAAGTGTTCACTTTCCTATTAAAACAATCTCATGAAAATTTTACCAAACATGGATTTCTGTTAATTGTGTACCTATTATAATTTCTAAGGTAGGTACTTGTAGTAAATAAAGCTAATAGACTTAATAAATTGTGGTTTCAGATTTTCAGCATTGGGTTAATAAGAATAAAAAATGATTTAAAAAAAACCTATTTAAATGTTGTCATTAATAATTGTCATAACCTAGAGACACGTGTACTGTGCTGTGGGTGGAGTGCGAACATATTATGGGATGATGTCATTACGCCAGCTCTCTGCAATCTTTGTCATATTCGGTAGTTACTAGGAAAAGGTACTCAAAAGGCTCCAATGACACACTACTCTATTTGACTTTTGTTATGCAAGCTACAAACCGGTCGTGCGTACTTACAGTAGAGTCATTCACAAAATACGATGCACCTGCTCTGAAAATACTACGTTCACTAACCGTAGGTACCCGACAGCTAGCATACTGTTTATCTGTACAACGGATTTCATCAATAAGCTGCAAATGTTTTGTATAATCATTAACTAGGTATATAGTACGCTGACTCGTATATGCTCTTGTTGATTGCTATCCTGCACAAAATTAAAATGCAGCAAATTAATTTCACTATTTACCTCGTTTATTTATCTGTACGAGCACATCACTTGTTCTCTATCACTTCACTTCAAATTCACGTGTTATGGGATTGTTTTCGTTATTTTGCCACACAAATGTTCGTTACAGGTACGTGTAATGAGAGCGCGTATGGGCGCTGAACATGCGCAAGCGAGGCGCTAGCCGCGAGGAGTGACGGAGGCAGCAGGTTGTGCGGGAGGCCCCGCGCCGCGCCGCCGCCGCCCGCGCCCGGCAAGGCTGCCCCTGCGCCTCCGGCACGCAGAGGCATTCCAACTGTGACGACAACGTGCCCATTTATGTCTTTGGACATGGTTGACGGTCGCAGCGACCATATGGTCTCTTGCACTCCGGGTGATTATGTTTTTTCAATGAAATTCTGTAATAGTAGTGAATTGCTTCAAGGTGTGGGAAACGGTAGATTTTTTTTAGAATTTCCTGTGTCTGATTGTTGTTTTTACATAGATGCTAATTTTACTACATAATATTATGTATTAAGTAGTAGACTAAGTTTGTAATATGCTTTTTAAGATCATAGGTAAATAATTTTGAAGTTAAATAATAGTAGTTTATGATACTGTTGCATAATAGGGGTTATTAAATACGAGTGTGAGTTTAAGTTATTTAAAGTTATTGAGTAGATAAAAATATTTATCTACTCTCATATCGTAAAGTTCTAATTATGAAATCAAACACAGTACTTTAATGACCCACTTTATGCACACCCGTCTATAAAGAAATTAAAAAATTATATTATAGCACAGTTTTCTTCCCAAGATAATGCTAGAAAATAACTTTTTTTCACCTATGACAAAATATTATCGATTTTTTACCTTTAAATTACATTATTAGATGAGTTTAGATAAAGTACTGTATGATACTGCACATAATTAGGTATTAAAAACTCCTGTGATACTATTAAGAACCTCGCCTATGGCTCGGTACTTAAATTCACACTCGTATTTAATAACCCCTATTATGCAACAGTATCATAAACTACTATTACTATTAAGGTTTTTGGTTATTAGTACATATTATTTATGATTTATTTATAATGTCACAACGAAACATCTGATTCTAAACTAAGTATATAGTTAGTAGGTACTATGGAAACCAGATAGCTGATGTATATTACGTAAATGTACTAATTAATACTTGTAAATATAGTTATTCATTCATATAAAGATAGTACCTCAAATACTCGGAACAAAGATACATGTTCATGTATACAAATGTTCGAACCCATGACCTACCTATGTTGTGACACTCAAGGTATCTGACCACCACGCCAATAAAGCAATAAATTCATGTTAGCAAGGATTTTTCCGGATATTTAATGAATTACCTCAAATGATCCAAAAAGACTTATTAGGTATCATCTTAATAAAAATGGAATGTTACGATACCGATAAGCTGTATTGTCAAGTATTCATTATGAGCGTTACGTGACCGTGTGTAGGTAGGTAGGTAGGTAGGTATTTGTAGAATTTATTAGTGTTTGTTGTGTAAATTAGAGGGAAATGTTTTCGTAATTTATGTGGGCATAAATTATTAATATACAGCCTTATGTGAACGTGTGCAGCTATCTGTGGAAGAGTTAAATTGGATTCAAGGGTCGGAGAAGGTTTAATTTGATGCGGGTTTGGTCGAGCGAGACCCTTTATGCTAAAGGGTATTTGTCGATTTTGAAGTCCTCACAATAATATATTCTTTATTTTTTAATATTTTCATGTGCCTATAATTTCTACTTCAATATAATAAACATCATAATCATCTACAAAGTGCTTAATATCTAAATTCGGTCACTACCTGCGCAAACATAATTCTAGTCTTATTGATAATATTTATTTTGTACGATCGGTTATTATTATGGAGTAATTTAAACAACCAAGAAACAACGTGGTTTTAAGTATCTAAAAAGTATACAAATATCATGGACTTAGAAAAAATATTCCTTTTACAAATATACCTACTTACCTTCTTTTCTTTCATAGGTGGACGCGGACACATAATTTTCCCAAACTTGAAAAAAATTTGAAAGTCTTAAAATTTCCACCATCAGAAATATCAAATTTACCAGTATACACCATTACTTACAATCATTGAAACGGAAATGCGTGGATGTCGAAGATTCTGAAGCAGGAGCAGGCCCGAGGCGGCCTAACTTGTGAATAAATTTGAATGACTGAGCATGACGACATTTGGCCTACAGGCCACAGGTGCTGTCGACTTTACGATTTCATATAAACTCATGTTGAAAAAATGCCAAAACGATTTCCAATCGTTTAGTAAGCAGCTGCAGTCCATCCTAGATGTAAGGAATCACCTAAGTAGGTATATAAAGTTACACTAAGTACCAATAATACTACCCATACAGGATTGTATAGCGGTTTCTGAAAGTTGCAAATGTGACAAAAAAAATCCTACTGATAATGCAATTAAAACGTTGTAACTTTTAATATATAAACAGATTCGGAATACACATACGGAGAAAACGAAGAAATATATACCTAAAAATATAGAGACACCGCGTACCTATAGGTAAAACTTAGATAACACGGAAATGGCAAAACTCGAATTGAATTTTTTTGATAACCGGACGCAGGTGAAAAATTTATAGAATTTTTTCAATAGGTAAATGAAATATGAAAATGGTTTTGTTACCGGTAAATATACACTCGTTGGCGGATTTTTAACATCATTCGTATCTTGGTCCCGAAAATAATAATATTATACAGGGTGTAATCGTTAAGTGTCGTCGAAGTTGAATCGTTATCGTTAACGATTACATCCTGTATACCCAGTAAGTGATATGAAAATTAATATAATTATTTGCAAACTCACATAATATTATTATTTAATTCATAAGGAACTGCATTTGAAATTATGATAATTTCGGTAGGTTCTTGATTTTTTCAGAATTAAAATTTGTCCTCTTTGGATTGTCCTCGTCAGGTTGTGCTGCTATGAAACATTCATAAACATTCTTTTTTTTTAGACTATAATATTATAATGTTAAATCTTCGATCAACAATAGTGTTCAATAGATCACGTTTTATAGTATTACTAACTTCCAATAGCTATTTCTACTCTGTAATAAAATTTACACAAAACAAAATTCAAGGCACGCGATGTAGAGTCTGATGTATAAAGATCTTTAAACTGCAAACAACCAACTTTATAACCTTATTTTATTTGCTTTCATTAATTTGTTGTCTAATGTGTTGTATAATTTGTTTTTGAAAATAACAATAACATATCTACTAGTATTTTCACAGTAATAACATGCAACAACGCAAGTTTCCGTGTACCCGAGATATCTTATGTAGTCTTGGTATACAAAGTATCCTTCCTATATTATAGTAGACCCAGAGCATAATACACCTAAAATGTTACCCAAACAAAACTGTTCAGCAGTTACGATGTGATTCAGTTACAAATAACTACATGAATATTCGCATTTATAATATTATTCTGTAGGTTATTAGTAGGGTCTCCGTTCAGCATAAAATATTATGTTACCCCAAAACTCATGAATTTAATAAAGACCCTATTTATTATTCACTAATGAATAAAAAATGCAACGTGACAGGCTGTATAAATGTCAGCGTTTTTTGGTGCTTATAATATTTTTTGGTTGAATTTGAGAATTCCTATGAAATACGTGCACTCTTTTGCTGGCTTCAAAGTAATCTAAGATCCCATTTTAAAGTCCGCTTTCATTTTTATTAGTCGTTTTGACAGCACAATATCTTCATTTATGTGCCAAAAAGAGATAAACAGTGCGATAAGAAGATACACCCTCCTGTGGATACGGGTTTATTACATTGTGACGGCTTTAATAATATTAATTTATCTACTTACGTCGATGATGGGATCTTGGACCAATTTTTGTTATAACTAAATGGAACCAATATAAGATGAACTCAAACTCTTAGTACCCAATTGTAGGTACCCATCTTATATCAATTCAAGGTACCCATATATTGATCGGGAGGATAGTTTTGATCAGCATTTTGTAGAAAATGACACATCGGCAAAACTCCAACCTTCCGATGTGTAGGTACATGGTCTATCTAATTTAAAAAAAAAAAATCACAATTTACATATAAACCTAATAATTATGTACTGACAGAAAAAATACTTTTAAACATATTATACTTTACCAAGTAAACTGGAAATGCCATTTGTATTGACATTTGTATGGATGCAGGTTGTTTTCAAGTTGCTGTCCCACATTTGTAGAGATACGAATAGGTTTCTCTGGCTTCTTAGACATTCTAGGGACACGTTGTCGTCCACTTGAAGCTACGTGAGCCGGCTGGAGAAACGCCGACACATATCTCTGTTTTATATAGTCTAAATAACCACCTGCTTTACATTGACTTTCGAATGATATGTTGGTAGCATTTCATTTTCTATTTAAGGATTTTTAGGACTAATGTAATACTTAGAATTATTTTAAAACACATAAACCCTTCTTTTACAAGCTATAAAAGTGAGCCAAATGTATTCTTGAAATCTACATAATATTTTTAAACAGCTTCTCTAACTTGTTTATACCTCAACATAAAAAGTCATTCGAATGTCGGAAAAAGACGCGTTTGTATTTACGACGTTTTTCATTCCTTTGGCACAGTTGAATTAACATTTTTATGGTTCAGCAGCAAATGGCATAAAACCTCGTCGGTCATTAGACAACAGTCAGGAAAACTTTACGCCCGGGTGCGCTATCGAAATTATTGCCCCTGATTCCGCGTTATACTCCAACAAATTGAGGGTTGAGGAAGATTATTTCCCATATTTTTATTTTCCCAAACGAGTTTTTTTTATTAACCAACATTTGGCCAACTTTTAATTGGTACCTTCTGAAGTACTAGACTCAAATCAATAACACAATTTGAATAAGTTTAATCGGTTTAGAGTTCGAAAGTACAATATCGAGTAGATTCTAATTTTGTAAATTTATTTTTTGGAGAAAATAATAGCCATCAACCGCGCAAATAAAGGCTTGAGGTACCAGCAAAAAGCATCACCAACTAAACGGTTAGGAGTTGAAAACCTTAAAAAGCCAATATTTTATAGCAGTTAAACAATATTTCAGTACCCCACCTATAATGAACTGAAAATGGAGCGTGGTGTTTCGCAAATTGAAACTCGTCTGAGTTCTTGCACTTGAGCCGGTAATTAGTTTTGGATTGGTGGCGGCTGGCAAATGGTGGTCCGAGCGCAAAAATCACAAAGTCGCCTATTATAATGGATTTAGCGAGAGATTGTCGGCGGCACCGTCAGACACTTGAATTAATGAGAATTTACCAGATTCTAAAATTTGTATTTTAAAGTTTTATGCATGCTAAAGCTGCCGATGTATGCTTTCTAATGGCAAATGTAGGTATGTATTACAGCTATAATTAGCTGACTTCGAAAAAGGAGGAGTTTCATAATTACTTGGCCATATTTGGACCGTTTGTTGATAGAATTGACAAAAAACTAAAAAATAAAAATAAATGTCTTTTAACAAAAAGAAAACCGCATTCAAAAACACTAAAAAGTCCTGCATGTAGGAACTCTAATCTAATAGTTTCACAAGAATAGATTTTGTAATCCAATTTATGTATAGATACTAGGTACCTACCTATACACATACACTATGGATCATAACTAAGTTTAAAATGAAATGATAGAATAATATTCATTTACAACATTTGTACAACATTTTATTTGGTAAATAAAATAGAAAACTTTCACGAGGCGGCAGCTGCTGCCAATAATTGACAAGGTTCCTAGCCTAATTAACAAGGTTCCTGGCCAAGCTTTGGAATACATTGATGGAAAAAGCTTCACAGCAATGACCCCCGGGCGTCGATTAGTTTTATAATGATATGCGACCAAATAGGCAATAATCGCTTTATATTATAAATGTAACTTACAGATTGTATATTGTAGGTACATTTTACGTGCATACAAAATGGTAGGTTAGGTATAATATGGTGAGGAAGCATTATTTAATTTATTAAAGGCTCAAAGGGAAGGCTCTAATGCCCGGAACGCCTGTCGCGGTAGTTTTGGTGCGACGCGTCGCGCCAACAATTTGCTTTTGATTTGAAACCAGTGAGGTATAAATTTTCATGTCAAGCACGTTTCATCTGTCAACCTTACCTGTAATACCCACTTACCTATAGCGGAATCTCTTAAGTATAATAATACAATATAAGCTCCAACGATTGAATGATCTTGAATTTCGAGAATTCATTAATATTGAACGATGAACAGAAACTGTATAAAAACTTTTGAAATAATTTTTACAATTGGAGTGTCGGTAAGTGGTTGGTGTGGGATGCCACATGTGTTGATACACTTGCGCCATCTCAGTTGCCAGCGACATGTAGAGTTGCAGGA
Organism: Tethea ocularis; assembly: GCA_963555595.1. Classification (NCBI taxonomy): domain Eukaryota; kingdom Metazoa; phylum Arthropoda; class Insecta; order Lepidoptera; family Drepanidae; genus Tethea; species Tethea ocularis. The sequence continues at coordinate 6,112,977 of OY741960.1, read as the reverse complement.
GCGGCTGCGGCTGGTGCGGCAAATTCCAAATCCAAAAAATACGCTTCTATTGGCCCAAATTATTTATTTTTGCCTTTTGCGGTCGAGACCATGGGTCCTTGGGGGTCCGAGGCTCGCCGATTTTCTCGAACATTATCTTCAAAATTCATAGAAGTCACAGGGGACCGGCGGGCGGGGAGCTTTTTCCGCCAACGCGTTAGCTTGGCCATACAAAGAGGGAACGCTGCCAGCCTTCTGGGAACCTTGCCGTTGATTTGTTTGTATATTTGTTGTAAATAATTGTAAAAAAAAAAATTTACATCGTATTATTTTTTATTAAATCTTAGATGTTTTTTACCATTACAAAGAAATAATAAAATAAAAAGTTGAGCGTAAAAGCTCAGGTGGAAAGTTGCACTCAGAATCGAGGTAGAGATTTTAATAGGTACTCTATACTACGTTTAATGCAAAACTAATTTGTTTGATATTTTTTCGATACTTGTATAACAAATTATTTGGTCTTTTTTCTATTGTCTATTCTATGACCCAGCATAAGGTTCAATGCCTTTTCAGACGCAAAACTTATATGACACTCTATATTCAGCTCATGGTTCCCTAAATGTGAAAATTTAAAGTTAAAAAAAAGGAAATGTTTAAACATTCGAATATGTATGTGTATTATATCTAATAAAAACATTACTAACGGTTGGAAACGGCTTGACAGCTTATCCTAGGCACAAAGCCGTGATGTAGGTGTGAACCCCCGGCAGGGTAGTAGTAGTACGCCCGCTCGCCATTCTCCGCCTCTCTTCACAAATCCACTTTATCATTCGTATGACTTGAGATTGGCTACTGAAAATACGTTTCTTTTCTTGCACGCTTTTTTGCAGTAGGTACCTAATTATTTTATAGTTTATATAAAACTAGCTTTTAGCGGTTTCACTCGTAATGCTCTATTTCAAAATTGTTTTCCTATACAAACTTTGACCGAAACTTTTCGATGTCATAATTTTAAATTCTCATATTGGCTTTTATAGCGATTAAAAAAAATTTAAAATAATGAGATCAAAATATCAAATGAAGGTCAAATACTGAACAGCTACATTTATGGGGAAAGATATCACATGGATATGGGTATTAAGTCCATGGCTTATCATTTCAAATGGTAGAAAAACGACGTCCTCTACAAATGGCCAAAGGATGTTTTTAAAATACGCATAAACCTCAACTCATCTGCCAAACGTATAAGTTTTTTAAACAGGCCCACATTTTATAATTATGGCCTGTGACATAAATATACTTTTTCGAAGTGATTTACATCGTCGTAAATCCGAAGGCTTTACTCCAAACACCATCAAATATGCCTTTTCTTGGAGTAATTTATGGAAATGAGCTTTCATTATAACGAAAATTTGCACGTCATTTGCAAACTAACAATATACGCCAATAAAGTTTTCTCTATGTCTATGTTAAGATTTAAAATTGATATTTATTTTATTGTAGGTATTAATTAATCAAAAGATTCATTTATTATTGATTTATATAGGTATATAAACTGTCTGCTTTCAGTAACCGTTTTTATTCAAATGTCCTGATTTAGATGAATTAGCTCCAAAATAATAAATATTTGGTATTCATACTTTTATTTATTTATATTTACATAATATAAGTTGGTAGATAGTATCTAGGTATGTGATATAACTAAATGATCGCGCATAATAATACGGTACTATTACAATACTCGCGGTAATCGTATTCGCGAGTCATTAGCGATTAGGCTACAGCCGCTCGCAGGGAAGCCATTTGTGTTTTAGTCGAAATTTGGTAAGTAGAACCCTCAAAAATATATCTCGTTTTCCACATTATGACACGTAATTATGCGAAGTTGTGGATTTCATAAAGTTTTACATCATTATAAAATATGGGTAGGTTACACAGTATTTTTATATACCTAAATTATGGTAACTACGTTGAACCTTTCTATTGTCGTACGATTTTTCATTACAAGGTTCACTTCCAATCCATCACCAATTATAGCAGATTAAAGTGAATTTAAATGATTTAAAGGTTTAGGTTAGGAGAACGCGTCAGGTTTTTTGTAAACATAAAGATGACACTGATTATATGAAAAAACTTACAGATAAGTACTTTAAAACATATAATTTAAACAATCATAGTTTTTTTCATAAGATGTTTATCGGTATTTAAAAACTCGACATCAAACTAAGTATGGAAGAATACACAGCAAGATAGGTGGCCACTTTGTGATCCCCGCCTGGCTGGCTACCCTCAAAAAATTTTGAAAAATTATTGCCAATCACTTATGTATTCCAGCCACCTCCGGCCACATTATCACTTACTTTGAGATTGATCAACTAGAAGCCGCTCCACAGTAATAATTAATAGTTAATGACCTAACTATTTCATATTTTTCATATTAATGTTTATGGATTCTGGTTTTATGTTAGTCTTAATAATTTAGGCCGCATTTAGTGCTTCTCAATATGAAATGTCTAACTGAAGCAAGAGAGAAACAAAATGCAAGGTGTATTTTACACTTGTATTTTGTTCACTCACAAATGACACAATGAGCGATTGCTCGAAGCACAACACAGCGCGAGCTATCGGCAAAATACTTCCGGGTCATCCCTTTATGTGCACTTCCGGCTTTTACCCCTTTTAATGACGGTTCGACCTTTATATCTCGTATTTGGCGTGAAAATTGTGGAATTTCCCGTTAAAATAACACAGTTTATTATCTGTAGCGGACTCGACAAATAAACGAACTGTCCGTCACCACCACTGATATCACCGCCGTTTTTGTTACTCTGAAGGGTACTTTAGCAAAACAAAAACGACCTGCTCCCTCTTCATATTGATTTTCATACAAACACCAGGAAACAATGAAATAAATTCAACGAGCAAAAGAAATTGTTATTTTGTTTATGCTTCACAGACCGTTGGTTTTGTTCTACGTTGCGGTCTGTCAAAGGAGTCATATCGGGTCACAGCGCAGCGCCCAAAATTTTGGAACAAAAGGATGTAATAGAAAATACTGATGATGTCACCTATTAAAAAGCGGTTTTTTATACCTTCAAACCATCATATTTGATATATAGATACTTAGCTTCTAGATAATTTTAATTATTGCGGTAGGACACCAATTACAATTAATGAAAAAATATATGTATAAAATTCTCAAGACTTTTCTGCAGTTTTATATTGTTTGTCCACAATCTCACCATCGTAACTGATGATGTAGTCAAAGGTGGCAAATCATCATAGAACAGAATTCTCTTTTATATTCATAAATGTCTGATAATGAAAGCGTAGTCACATGAAATAGCGTCGATGTGATGTAATATAAGCAGAGTTTTTCCACTCGATGTATCCGGGTGACGGGCGAGCTTAGCCGGCCGCGTCGCTCTCCCAATCCCGGTCCTTTCAGCGAGAAACAATAAACTTTGAAAACGACTGACACGTTTAAGATTGCTTGTTTAAGAATACATACATTGATTTATTTTTCAATCACTTTATAAATCATGGGTCTGCTGACTGTATCCTAATCTAATCACCCCTAATTCTGTAGATAACAATAATATCACCATCCACATTCTAGCTCTTATTGTATTGGAATAACATACATTTACAGAGTTTTAAATAGATACGACTTCTGTATGTGGGTATAGTTCATTTACTGTTTCAAATAAAAGTGTGTTAAATATAGATACATTACTGAATAAATAATAATAACATTAATGAAAAACTTACATAGCAATGTTTCAGTAAAGTAGCTATCCATATAAACGTAGCTACTATGTAGTAAAAAGGTAATAGTGGTGTATATTTTGCGGGTTTATTGTAGAATACAAAGACAGTACGTTCACATTTGAGCAGGAACAAGGCACGTCCGAGTGACGTCTAGACGAGGGCGGTGGTGTCGGCGTCCGCAGACTGGTGCGGTGCACACAACGACAGTTGGCGTGCAATTCGTCAAGAAACCGCTCTACCGTAACTAGAGCTCTGCCAGTCTTTTATACACAGGCAAAACAAAAAAAAGAAAGCAAAATGTAAAACAAGCAAACGATACGATACTCTGATACACAGCGAACGTTATTGATAGTGGCTGAATATGCTCCTTCATTTTGTCTGCAGCTGAAATGAGCTACCTACATTGTATGTTATATGAGGTGAGTTATATCTAGAACGCAGTTCGTTTGTTTTGTAAAAAGAATGAACACACACCGGTACCTAAGTTGTAGCACATAAAGGGAGGCTTAACTATGAGTTTTTAATACAGTTGCCACTACGAAAATAATATGAGATTTTAAAAGCACATGGTAGAGCTGGCGGTCTGCCACAGATGGACTTAAAGAAAATTTACTGCCCACAAAAATTTCGCCTCGCTACAACGCGACCTCCCCGCGGGACGTGCCGGTTAGATTAAAGTTTTGTTAATATGAAAACGTTGCCGTACCGTACGATTTCCCACGAGATTAAAATAAACACCTTTCGGATTTGCAACAGAACCCTAACTTTGAAAGATTCGGCACATTCGTCAGTTGTGATAAGAGTGAACAGATATTCAGACAGAAAATACATCACACGACCCTTGTGAAGCAGAGAACGCTTTACGTGCAAACCCCAATTAACTTTGGGACTTTTGAAACGGCGCCTCTTTAATTGTGAAAGTCAAAATTTATGGGCCTATTAGAAACAAAAACGCTTAGGTGGAAACCGACCTACATTATGTATATTACTTACATTAAATTTAGTAGACATGCAGCTTGATATATTTCATCAATTATTTTAAATTTCCTTTGAATACATCGTCGAGATAAGGGAACGCAGAAAATGTGAGCAAGAAGTGAAGTGCCATTCTCTGAAGTGATAATCCTTCAGTTTTTCAATCCCAATCAGCTCGGTTAGCGGGCGCCTCCGGAGCCTTCAGACAATCTCAGCAAATGGTGCCATTAGGAGAATGCGTTGCGGCTGAGCCGCGAAACGAGCGGCTCTACCCTCGCCTCGAGCCGCGATCATTGAACAATTTGAATAATACATGAAACACTCTCACATCTATTGCTAAGTAGATATAGAACTTGGAGTTGGAGCATTGTCGTCCGACCGGGACGTTCGGTATCCAGGGACGGCTGCGACCACCACGCTTCTGTACTGCTTCAATACCAGTGATTAATACAAGTTCGATAAACTCTATACAATTGAAGTGACAGAGACAGGGCGATAGTTTTCTCACGGGTGGAGTAATTAATCAAGGGCGAAGTGGTAGCTGCCTGCCGCCTTCGACGATAAATCATCCAGACCGGACTCTAACGAGCTGATCCTCGGTGCTGCTGCTATGAATTTACTCACAATCTCCCTGCTAACTATATGACTACCGTTTATAGGTACGATATTTTACCCAAACCCTTTCATATTGTTTGAAGATATAAACGATATCATATCACATAATTAATAAATATAGCATTATAGTAAAATAGTAGGTATTATAGTAAAATATGTAAATTCAAGTAAGAAGTAGGTACATACCTATGTATGTTTTTTTGTTCAAAAATGTCCCTGTACGTACCCTACTACATACATAACAATATATTAATTTTCAATAGGCAAATCAACTGAAGGATGCAACCGGTTGTGGTCAGTTAATTATGGGTGAACACGAGATTTCTGAAATATACCTATTTTATAATTCATACCTAAAATGCCAAAAACTAAATGAAATAAACCAGTATGGATTCGAAAATATATTACGATGCTAAAAATAGCCTCTAAATATAGTACCTTATAGCACTCCGGGATAAATAAAGCGTAGTCATTTTATACATTCAGTCTGTGGGTCAACTATGTATGTGTATGCGGCGGGCATACGGCGCTCTGCGCGTCCAATATAATAATGCGTTTAGGATGCTCATGGGACTGCCGCGGTACTGCAGTGCATCTGGAATGCTTGCCGAGGCAACGGAAGACTGCTTCAAATAGTTCAATACCATTATAATGAAGAAAACCGCCTCAATGATGCACCGCCTCCACGCCAGTTCCCATAGCACCCTACCCGAGTTTGCTAAGACTGAGTAAAATAAATGGCAAGGAACTTTACTAACATTAGATTTAGGTGCAATATAAATAAATAAATAATAGGAGCTTTTTACTAGTGAAATCGAAAAATATCTCAAATATCAAAACTAACCCACAAACTACCTGCCGCTGCCGAGCTCATTCTTGGCAGCTAGTTTAATGTTCGGTAAGGTTGGAGCAGCCATCAGAGGCTACCAACTTTAGTCCTTACAAAAAAAAATGGCAGCTAGTATTTTTTCGATATAAGGAACTTTCCATTACTGTGAAACTTACAATTCATTTTCCTGACAAAATGTATGGGAAAAGTTTTTTTCGATTTGTGACATTTCTAATACCCTAACCTAACTTGGCCCCATAGAGCCTTTTGATCCTTGTTGGAGACAGGATTGATTAAGCTAATAAAAATATTTTTTAAAATAGCCGATGTCTCGCTGCCTGTAATTTTTTTTCAAAATCTGTAAATGCAATAACTCAAAAAATAAGAGATGGTCTCCTAAGACCATATTCGCGTGGCTTCAACCCATACGGTAGCTGCCCTTACTGACCCGTTTCAAATCTCCAGCCTGTATAATATTAGTATAGATTGATACTGACAAAGGACTAATGAACCATAATAACATATAAAAACGATACTATTAACTCGAGAGAGTTCGTACAAGATAAATGGTAACATAGTTACTTTGTGTCGAGCTCCGTGCATTGTTCGTAAATGAGCGTCAATAGGAAGCTGGTGACAGTGGGCACGTCGCAAACCGCACTGCGGTCGGCCGCACACTCGCCCACAATGCCCAAAATGTTACATGATATCTACCTATTGCACTTCACTTCAAAAGCAAAAAATCTGTAACAAACATTTCTTAGTTGTAACTGTTGTAAGTATGGCAACAATAACAGTTTTTGTCAGTGTAGAGTTAAAAGTTCTACACGGTCAAGTCATTCACAGTACTTAAGTCAGGGTTCGTAGTTTTTTTTTTATATTACTAAGGTAGCAAGCAAGCATACGGCCCACCTGATGGTAAGTAGTTACCGTCACCTATCGCCATTTGCAATACCAGGGATATTGCTAATGTGTTGCTGACCTGTTACAATGCCGGGAAGGCAAACTTGCTCTCAAGTGCAATTGCCGGAATACATCGGTAGGAGCTGGGCGACAAATTTTCAACTTGAGGGTGGTAGCCAGCCAGGCGGGTACTACAAAGTACCCTACCACCGTGCTATTTGTTTCCTCACGATGTAGTATACTCATGGTAGCTGTTTTAGTAAAACTTTTCAAATAATTTTTGTGACAACATGAAAATTTCTAGACACAAATTCATTTCTCTTCACTGTTATACGTGAAACGATCTTTGTTACATAAAAATTACACATAATATTCAATAAAACGGTTTTATGAAAATAAAACGATGTCATTTCACAGGTTCCCGGAAAAAACTCCTATTAGTAACTTATTCCATTGTTTTTATCTTTAAAATAAGTTTTTATCTCACAGGGTAAAAAGATTCATTCATTATAAAAGGTTACTTTTGTCCTAAATTTAAGCTTTATGGATAAAATAATGAGCTTTTAATTAGCAAGTCAGTTAGCGTCGTTGGTTATGACACCACTTGTCACGCCGCAGGTTGTGGATTTGATTCTCATCCAGGACAATCAGCTTACATGAACATATCTGTCATTATGTATCGATTTTATTTATTTTAAATAAGAATATAAATGTAAATACAGTACTTTCAATAAGTAATAATCACAGTCGTCAGTGATGATGTGACCGATGATGGTAAGCACACAAAGCCTAGAAGGAAACTTGCTCACAAATGCTGCTGTCGGAACACACCTGAAGGTGATTGACGACAAATTTTCAAAAAGAAATCAATTATACTACTTCTAATTGTGGTGATAACTTTAAATGTCTAGTAGGTATGTAGGTAACATTGAATACTTACGGGAATTACTAATCATCAGGGTATCTAATCGTCGAATTGCAGCGTCAGCTACCAACAGCGCTAATAAACCTGTTATGCGACTGATATTAACTAAATTATATTTTTACCTTTATACAGACAGCTGTTTAAACTGTTTGAAAAATTGTTTATAAGAGCGATGCGATATGTTTAAGCGGGTGGCACCCGGGACGACGCCGAAGGCGGCAGGTGTTTCCACCAAGCGAACAAATAAAGTAACGATCAGAATTTTATTTCCGTCCATTAGTATGGAATCTGCACATGTTTGCTGCAACACCGAATGAATTATTTACTACATACGTGCTCGTTTTACTTAGGGATGCTTTAGGTACTTTAAGCCTGATGCGGTAATCGACAACATTGCACGGCGATGCCGAGATATTTAGGATCGCAACTCAACACTAGTTATACGATTGAACGCGGATTTAGTATAAAAGCTTTGACAGTTTGAGGATCCTTTGTTGGTAAAATTGGTATTTGAAATTAACTTATTTTTGCAGAAAATTTGAATTCATAAATAGGCATTTACATCACATGTCAATAAAATATATCATCATTGAAAATTATTTCTTGGGGATGCAAGTCAGACTTAGATCATCACGAACTTGATACTAATACTGATTCCACACAGCTTTATTCCATCATCATCATCATGTCAGCCTAAAGACGTCCACCTGGACAAAGGCCTCCCCCAAGATCTCCACGATGACCGGTAGTGCGCTGCATCCAGCGGTTTCCCGCGATTTATTGCATGTAAGTGAACAATAATAATTAATGAGCCTCAAATTCGAATCTGAAATTCGATATTAATTTTATGCAGTGGGAGCAGGACAAGGTAATAAACATAGTAGATTGTGGTGTAGCAGTTACAAATGGGCGCCATTTGTTGTCTCCGCGGCATCCTTTGGCACTAATGAGGCTGCGAATCACATTCCTAACCAAATCGTATACATTTCAGGTATAACTTTATTTAATTTATGTTGTGATTAAATATTTGTATAATATATTATGCAGAAGTAAAACGTATCAATAAACGATGGACGTACGAAACAATAAACTTATAAATAAAATAGTCGATTTGACAAATCTGTTTTCTGACTGCATTCTTGCAACGTATCCATTACGTCATATTCATATTTTGGAAATAAGCTAAACACCTTACATACATACCTCATCATCCATAAATTTCATTTCAAAATATCGTAATCTTTATCTATATAAGTATCAATTTTTAAATGCCATTTATCTATATTTTTCCATGAAACGACAAACGACAACGACGAAGCTTATAAAAGAAAAGATGCAATGCAAAAAAACAATTGTTATGCCAGGTATTGGAAAGCGGTCTTGGATACAACTGGACTATAGGGATAATACGCGGGATTGTTAAGTATAGATTTTTTTCTCGTTTCCGCCTAAAGGTTTAGGTTAAGCCAAGTTTTCGGGATAAAAAATAGCCTTTGTCAGTCTCTATATACAACCCCTTACCTATTATTATGTCAAAAATCACATCAGTATGTGGCTACATTGCGTGAAAGAAGGCCAAACCAACTCAAACGTTTACACGTACATAAAGATAAATTATTCGAATAACTAAGTTTCACAACTTTACCTACTACCTATATTGAATTCTGTATTTATGTAGAATTTAAGAGGCTTAAAAGAATCGCTACGACGATATATCCTTCCTTTATAGTTAATTTCTTCTACTGATTATGTAATTATTTACAGTACTAGATTAATAACAAACAAAAGCACTAATTTCAATGGATGCAGTTAAGGCGACAATATCCCAGAAATGATGATTCTAGATTAAGTTTTTCTCGGCATTCTTTGTTGCAAGAGATTTGTAAAAAATATATGTTAAACTAGAGAATAAGTAACGAGGAACAGTTTTTTTTTAAAAAGGCTCCGTAGGTAAGATTGAGCGCGTGTTTTGCTTGAGGTTTTTAAAATTTTGATTTAAATAACACATTTCATTAGCAAATGAAATAAATGGTTTTAATTAAATAAATTATTCATTCTAAACGGCATGATTATTTGATTCGAATACTATATTATATTCCAACTTAATTACAGAATAATTAATTTAAAAATGTTCTATCTTTTTTAAAATAAATCGTAATCTACGGGAAAATATTCGTGACCAAAAAAATTGGCGATTAAATTCACGTTGAAACAAGCAATCGTACTAATTTGAAACAACTGAAATTTCTTATGTTTTTTGTTAGAAAGAGATATAGTACTAGGTATAGCAAAATTAAAGTTTAGTATGTAAACAACAGAATGGGGGCCATTTTATTTCGCTTTTAGTTTATAACCCACAAATCGTGTATGCACACATTTAGAGTAGACTTAGTATTAGCCTTTAGCAATAAGGTAGGCATAATCTCATAAATAATAGTTGTCGGTACTCACGTAATAGACCTACTGATATTTCGTGTCGACGTAGTCTTGTGGACAGCTTAGCTATTTCAGTCGGTTATCCACATGTTGCCAACATGTCCATCATCCGGTTTGCACTGATGCGATCTATGACAACGACATACCATTGAATTTCATGAGTAGTAAGCCTCTAATGTACATAGTAAGTAGGTATAAACAATACGAAGAGGGCACGTTTACTTCTCTTGACGTTAACCGAGGTGCAGTTCCGCTTTGTGTGATCATATTAGTACATAGTAAAAAATACTACTATTTTTCGATTTTGAGAGGTGAGGAGATAGCCACAGATTAAGTAATTGTTATGGTTTAGCTGCTGACGACGGATCAGATGAACATTAGGTAGGTAGGTAATAGTTTTCCCTGTACGCAGACATTGGTTTTGGGTGTTCCTTGTCTTCTAACCGTGTCAAAATCATTCACCGTTGGACAACCACTGGACCCGTGAAAACCAGATTTCAGTCAATAGGCTCAACCAGGAATAGTAGGTAAATACGCTCACTTTACATTTAATCTAAAAGGCAAATACACTGTCTATATTGTATCTTTAGATAAACCAAATAACCGTAATAGACTAAATTAATAGTGTTATTATTACAATGAAATGTTCGTATTCAATCAACAAGGAGTAATTTATCTTTGCTTTATTACGTTAGGAGGAAAACAGAAGGAATCACGATGATTGATGCGTATTTTACTTCGAAAGAAGTGAACATAGCAACTAGCGTTAATAATTAAAAGTTACGCAATGATAATGGAAGCTCTTATAATATGATTTACTCATGTACATGTAGGAGTATATGTTGTTTATAGGTAATTTTATCAACGCAAGACTTATTTATAGTCTTCCAGTTTACGTTTGAAATGTGTAATATCATAGTTTGTTTTGGAATTTGGAAACCTCGACAAATATTACACAAAACAAAGAACATAATTTTATAATAAATTTAATATTATAAATCTATTTTTTTTAATAAAATAAAATTTAAAATTTGCAAGGCAAAAATAATATTTAGTGATAATTTTAATGTAATTATTAAATGTTTGGTATTTTATTTCAATCTTTTAAAACAATATTTTTAAGCAAACCAGGTGGATTCCTGGGAGTGATTACTAACAACTGCACTACTTATATTTCTGTTGTTCTTACGCCCAAGTTTCTATGAAATGTGCCCATCATCCTTTAGTATTTCTTAACAATCCAGATATCTCGTATTATTTATTATGTCATAAACTACCCAAATAGGAGTCGAGCTTTTATGACTTACATGGGTAATTAGACGTGAATAATTTAGCACCAGGCAATACCTACTATTTAAATGACCATAAATTATCGTTGATATCATTGGTACTTTCGAGTATTTATATTGTTGCAAATTAGTACATTAGCTGAAAAAATCTATATTTCTAAAACTCTTGTGCAATAAAACTATTCAAAATATGGAAAAAAGTAAACAGGTGTATTGTACCTAAATACGTGTCAACAAAAACCTATATATACTATTCTACATCATGTATATATGTGGCTTTAATGTAGGTATATACAGGTATTTATTACCTACATTTAGATTAAATCTCTTCAGATACTTATTTATATGTTGCTGACCGTATTACTCATTAACACAATAAAATTTCCTCAACACTATTTATGTTACTAATTACATGGTAGATATCAAAATTTGTAAGCTCCGTACAAATAATATTAATTTTGTAAAAATGAAAATATTTGAGTACCTCCCTACTATTGCGTTCATGAAAAAAATAACAAAACAAATTCTCATTTCGAACTGAATTAAATAATGCGGGTGAATATTTTAAATTATTGGGGAATATCTCCCCTGCCTATTTTTCAGACGTTTTTCCTTATGAGAACGAAAAAAATCGTTAGAAACCGTTGAAAATATTGCCAATAAATTGTATGTTTCTGATGGAATTTATTAAAGTCGACTAAAGGGGAAGGTGCTATGATTGGACCACTTATCTTCACGTCCTAATACCTCTTCATGCGAACAAAAAATTGATGTGAGTGTCATAATCTACTTTTGGTTTAGATGCTATTTATTGAAAATATAAGGAATGTATTTGAGATTATAAAAACCACAGATTATTGTGGGCTATTCGTGATTTTGTATTGTGATATTTGTGATATAATTGTGTACCTATCATATTCAAATCTACATAAAATAATAATATGTATATTACTACTTCGGCAGCAGCAGCCGCCTCGAGGACTTTTTTTATTAGTAGTAGTAAATGTTGTTTAAAGATAAATGTAAATTTCTATAAGTATTCAATAACCAGCAAACTGAAAACTACATCCACATTAGATAGGTAGGTACTAATAAATTTATTCCTAAAATTAAAAATATATTTCATGAAAAAATATATCCGATTTACACCTCGTCGAATCAGGCCAACCCTATTATAACACAGACTAAAATAATTAGGTATTTGCGCGAAATAGACAGAATACAATAGCTGGGCGTGTTTGCAAGTCCCGTAGAGTACATCCCGGCAATTTGATATGAAGCTGGACCATTAGGTGCGGGACCGTAAGCCGGCGGCCGACCGCGATGTAAATGTTGTCGATTTGTCCCGCACCCGGCCGGTGCCCGCGTTCCACTAAGCTAATGAGCCTCTTAGATAGGTAGCGAAATCATTTCTCTTCCGGCTGAAAATTTCCGATAGGCATCAACCTTTTTCCGCTTTACTGAAATCGTTCGCACCCACCGAATATCTCTGGCTCGTTCGTGTCAAAACATCGTTTATGACTTTTAATGTTTTGTACGAATATCTCAATGCCATTGCCAGTGCCGTTTACTCACAATCTGAATAATAGATTTTCTTGCAACAGGCAAGATATACATCGCATTTATATGGATATAGATATGAAGTGTAAAAAATAATGGGTTAAAAAAAATTGGCATTTGATTTGAATTTGACACACACGTAGCTCATATTAATAAGCTACACTTACACGTATTAGTACATATCCTGAAAACGAGAATTTTCTAAAACATAAAAGAAGTTTTACGACAAATTAAATTTAAGATTAACAATGCATAGCGTACCTACTGAATAAAAATAGCAGCATTTGTATTATTTTTGATGGTAACCAGCTAAGAAGTAATGAATGAGGTTGGCGTTGAATCAGGGAAATGGGGCGGCGCGTGATGAGATGTAAACCCATTCAACATGTAGGTACTAGCTGATAAGATAGGTACAAATCCTACTAATATTATAAATGCGAAAGTTTGTGAGTGTGTATGTTTGTTACTTCTTCACGCTCAAATGGCTAGACCAATTTTGATGAAATAAGGTATGGAGGTAGCTGACCTAACACCCTGGATCCCTTGGAATTGCGGGTGATACCGCAGGGCAGAAAGCTAGATCATAATTTTTTATTATGTTTTTGGACCACATGGTCGGATTACAACAATTGAATAATTTATTTGTAAATAGGCACTAATAATTATTATTATAAAGATGTGACATAGTATTTTACTAGTTTTGATATATAATGTATAAACGATGCATAATTACTGGAACTACTGATCCGATTTCGAAAATTCTCTAAAAAATATATTTTACGAGTAACTAAATGGCTGAACCCGAGAGTCAATGTCAAAAAAATGAAAAAATAAGTAAGTATAGTTTATCGGATAAAAATAAAACATCCCATAAAAAAGAGGTGGATTTTTGTTTATATGATGTATGTGTTCGTGTGTGTTAATAAAGTTTGGTAACCTATAGAAAAACGCCTATTTTAGTGGTAAAAAAATAAGTGGTAGGTGTTACGCAAGCCTAAGAGTAATTTCCTGGCACGCATTGCCCCCAAAAACAGTTGTTTGTCTTTGTATTTTCTTATGCAAATTGTTTTGCATACTTTATTTTGCTCGAATGTGGTAAAACTTTATTCAACGTGCCAAATTTGGTCAAAATAACAAATTCATATACATATTATATTCATACACCTAAATAAGAATTACGAATAATAATAAAGTATATAGTTTCAATGCTTATTTTGTCGATTTAATTAAACGTAACATTTTAATAAAAAATACAAAAATAAAATATTCCCAACTTACTTCGTCCTATATAAGAATTTTAATATAAAACAAATTACTTATATTTAATATCAACTGAAATGTGTAATGTCATTTTTTATAAGAAAAAGGTTACAATTTTGTTTTTAAAAATAGGTGATTTAGGTACCTATATCTAATATCATGGCTCGGGTCTGTCATCAACGACGCGAGAGTACGAATGATTACTGAAAGAGGATAGACCCGTGCGATGATTCTTATCATCCGCCATTTCTCCCTCGGCGGAAAAACTGATATGATGATGTCCCTCGGGGTGTTAATCATTTCGATAAATTTGCGCCCGTAGCGATGGGTTATAAATTTAACCCATCGCTACGTTTATCTGTTTATGTTAATCGAGGTTTTACGTATAAAATGTGAACCTCTTTAGTCTGTTTATCTTTTAGTCTTTCCATAAAATTATACTAAATCTTAAGACCTCATGCTATCAAAGCGCCGAGGCTGCACTAAATATATCTACCTCGGCACGATGACGTCACTACCCCACTGCGCTCGACCGACCTCTAGGTGCAACGTATTTTACCAGTTATAAATATAACATAAACTATGTTTAGAAACAAAAGACACAATAAAAAAACGACAATATTTTGTCTTTTGGCCAAAATAAAATATGTATGCAAAAAATCAATAAAATAAACAAACATAAATCATCATAGCGCCCAAATGCGTGTGGGGAAAAATCCTATGTTGAGACTTGAGATCTCTACCGCATACGCGACCACAGACAAAGTAAATTTGCATCTAAAAATTATAATTATTTAGTCCTGATGTCTGGCCACTTACAATGTTTTTTTTTTATTATTTCGTTTGTCAACTTGACTGACAGTAATTGAAATATTAAAACCCAAAAAACATTATGAGTGGCCAGACATGTCCAAATACTTGTACTTTAATAGAAAAAAAGTTATTTTATAGCATTATCTTGGGAAGAAAACTGTACTATAATATAATTTTTTAATTTCATTATAGTGCATAAAGTGGGTCATTAAAGTACTGTTTTTGATTTCATAATTAGAACATTACGATATGAGAGTAGATAAAATGGATTTAAAGGTCCAACGCTATAACATTTAAAGATGTCCAATTAATTTACTTTGATGATCCTTTTCTTATGTTTTTTGTGAGATAGAGATACCTAAATAGTGAGGCTAAATTACTTTGTAAACAACAAAATAGATACAAATGTATACCTACTAAGTATAGGTAGGTAATAACTATCCAACTATGCATGTTTTACAATATTAACTATGAGCAAATGCCTTAAGCATCATAATTGTCAGATTTGAGTAACATAAGCTTTACATTTATAAAATGAGTACGAGTATGATAAATACCAATTCATTTAAAACTGGTGATTAAACATCCGTGTCGCCCGTATCAATTGCCCTCTCAAAGCCATTGAAGTAGCATCGACATTATATTGGTAGGATCCTGCTTAACAGCCAATGAGCCAACTATATATGAACGTTCAAGCGAAATACACTAGTCGTGTGTTAATATCTTGTAACCTGTCATTAAATAGCCAAGCTACATTATATTTCTGCTACTCTTCGATTACTAACTAGGTAATCTGTAAGTAAGAGATCTTTAAAAGGATAAGGCAGTCTTGGTTTGTTTGAGTTTCCAGTAATAGCTCGGTTTGGAAGATAATAAAATCCACTCGACCGACTGGAACTGTGTCTGAGCCATGAATGAAGCTTTCCAAACAAAAGAAATAGAGTGTTAGGTACGACCTTATTCAACTTAATAAAAAACTTTATTTAATAAACTTTTACAAAACCTGTACAATAAACAAACAAAATTGTGTAAATATTAGAATATACCTAATTTATAGCTAAAACTATCCAAAAATATATCCTTTATGTAAACTATTGTAATTGTTCAGGAATAATATAACGCTATACTTACCTATTTATTCTCATAGCGTTAGAACCTTCAACTATGTTATAATATTTATAAACAATACCTTTTCCAGAATGTACGAGTATGTACCTACTGAACACAGCATATTCGTATATATATTGACGAAATGACCTTCTATATGATTCTAACCCTAGTTTTTCATAGAAATATAACACTTCACATTATATGATTTACGCCAATCACAATCAATATTAATCAAAGCTTTCGTTTTAAACCAAGCCGTATATAACTTAAGGTAATCTTGTTTAGGTAAAGACGTTTTACGGCTTTATTACGACTTTTTCGTTCTCCCTCCTTTCCTAGGAGAATTAAAATTTTAATGGATTTTCAATGGCGACGCAATTGAAATAAATCCACCACGGTGATTACTCTGATTCCATAGCGAAAACAGTGGTACCAGTTGAGAGGAACCTACATTTTAATTGCTGTTTTAAATAAATTCATTCGAAATAACACCTTTTCAATTGTTTTTTAATGGAATGACCGAAAAATTATCATAATGTTTTTGTTCAGTGATCATTAAACATTAAATTGGAAATGCACCAATACAGAAAAATATCAAAGTGGAAGAACTCTCTGGCTCCATTGATATAAAAGATTTTAGATAGATTGACCTGAGAAAATCCACTTCACGCTTGACGTAGCCATTTTGAATGCTACCTGGATAAAGGCCATCAAAGTTTTCGATGCGGCAAGAAGACCTGGAATTTTGCAATTATTGTACCTACCTAAAATCTAACATCGCCTTTACAACTGAAATGATTATGGCATAAGTTTATCACAATATTTACTAAATAGCTTCTGACCCGCGGTTTATTCTGCATTCCCGAGGGATTTTATATTTTCTCCTGATGAAATCTTGTATTTAAGTACCATATTTGTTATTCCAGGATATCTGTTTATGTTTCAAGTTTTCCCCAAATCCGTTCAGTTGTTACGGAGCTGAATGGTAACAAACATACTCACGCACATACAAACACAAACTATTTCGCATTTATCATACAAATATTAGTAGGTATCTTGCTTGCTACATCCAAATAATTCATAATGATCTCAGAATTATTATGTTTGTCGAGTTTACCTATTCAAATGTAATAGGGATGATGAATCGGAAAAAAATAATTAATTCTGTTTAGTCCGTCAGTTAGGTTATCAAAAAATATTTTCAGTGGTGGCTTGTGACGTCATCTCTCTGTAAAAAGGGTACTAAGGCGTGACGTCTTTCAAAATTTTAACGCACTGTATCTTCATTATTTTTTTGTTTTCGGAACTAATTAAAAAATATGAGTTCAATATTATTTGGTAATCTAGCTGACGGACTAATTAGATTTTTTTAGTCATCATCCCTATTGTAGTAGTAATTAAAGCTTACGTGTGTCCACGTTCACTTTGTATAACAGCAGTAAAAATAAAAAACAATATGAGGATGGCGCTCTAATTAACATCTGCGCAAGAATAAAAAATATTGTGTAGCTCGAGAATCACACACGAGACACCAAATAGAAAAATTGCAAACACACGAACTAATTAAAGCGGTGAAATGATATATCATATTTCTTTACCCGCATATAAAGCCGCATTACTGAAGTGTTCCAATGTCGTAGAATAAGTAAACATAATCTTTCATTATCATAGTTATAAAAGACTCGTTAACTATCTGAAAGGATCTGGCTTATTATCCCCAAACCAATTTGGCTCATTGGTTGACGCAGTATCGAGCCCTGTAAACATCGTGGCCAGTGAACTAGATGCCAGCAATAAATCTCTTTCAATCTTCCTAGACCTGACTAAAGCCATTTATATAGAAGGTAAGGGGGCGAGGGGCTAGTTGTAACATTTTTTTGTAATTACTAATAGCTACTGGTCTATTAATAATTACAAAAAAATGTTACAACTAGCCCCTCGCCCCCTCCAGAGCAACCAGAAAATTCGGGGATAAATAGCGTCAACCTTTTACTATGATTATTATTGTACATCCGAGAGAGCTCTTGTGGCTTTTAAGGCACGTTCGCTGAACATCAGTAGGTACCCTAGGTCCAGCACAATAATCTACAAAACGATAGAACTCCACTAGGACGGCATAGGCACAAAGTAAAGAACCACCTCTGTGGCATAGGTATATATCTAAATATATAACCTATTATTATTATATTTGGTTATAACTTACTCACTCTTGAGTAATAGATAATTGCGTGAAATGCGTGAAGCTGATCACATAATTATCATAAGCCATTTAATGGATATTATGTTGAAATCAAGCCACCAAATATGAAATCATAAAGGGATGAGGCCACTGTATCACCAACCTTGTTCATTAATAAACGATATAGGTGTGGGATCAGTGTTTATTAGTTGTACTTATACAATTAACTTTCGGGGATGTGCGATAGCATGGTTTTACTATGGCTATGATATACGAGAAATGATGATTCAAGATTCAGTGTTTTTCTGCATTCATTGTTGCAAGAGATATGTAAAAAAATATGTTAAAGTAGATAATAAATGACGAAGAAAAGAATGCTTTGAAATTTGATTTTTTTATTAGTAACGTCAGAAAAAATACGTGAATATGACCCTTTTTAAAAGTAAAAATTATTTTTTCTCTTATTTGTTCTATCCAAATAACTTGAAAATATTAACATACATTCTGAGATACTTATATATTTTTAACGTTCCTCCGTAGTTTGTAAAGCACAACGTATAAAATACAATAATTTAAAACCTTTTAATAATATTATCTTCCATAAATACTACCTACTAGTACCTACTGGCATAAATTTTATTAAACTCCAGGATACTTTATTCATCAAACAAAAATAACTGATACAAAGCTTTTTATCACATTACACCAACACCGACTGTGTAGGTATAAACTTATAAGCCTACTTTGCAAAGTACAAAACGTTTTATTTTTGGTAATGCTGAATATTACTTTGTTATTTTATTACTCTTTAACTATTCATGTTGTTATTATAATACTTATTTATGAAAAAAAAAATACTATACTTTAGAGCTTTTTGTAGAATGTAAGGTTCTAGGTCATAGGTTCCCAATAATGGCGATTCCGCCCCTCAGTCGACGGTAAATACAGTGGATAGGTTGAATGTACAATAATTCAGCGTAGTAGGTACTATTTTTACTTTCTAAGAAAAGAAACACTACCTACAAATGAGCAGAGTATAGAGAACTATTTTCTGTATTTTTTTTTATTTTAGGCCCACTAGCTTCTATAGGTATACATAGGTACATATATATAAATAAATATATCCTGGGACATTTCTTCACACACGGTTATCTGATCCCAAACTAAGCAGAGCTTGTACTATGGAAACCAGATAACTGATATACTACATGTACTACTTTTTTTTTGTAAATACATACTTATATAGATAATTACACCCAGACTCAGGACAAACAAACATGTTCATGCACACAAATGTTTGTCCTGGATGGGAATCGAACCCACGACCTTCGGCGCAATAGGTGGTGTCTTAACCAACTGCGCCAACTGGCCTGTCTAAATATATAATATTGTGTGACTGTATTTTAATATTCAGCATTTATAACTGTTAAGACAGAGGTAGCTGTAGTCTGAAAAAGTTTGAGAAACTCTGTCTTAGGCAGTCTACAATACGGGTAACAAGATACGATGACGTCGTAACACGTAAGCTATTAAAGCAACAAACAGGACTGAGATGTAATCACGTCCAATACTCAGGTAATTGGATCATTCGAGCTGTGGATGACTCTCCTTGGAGACTTGACCCACTGTCGGTTACGAACCTACGTTTTTATTATCTATCGAATAATACTGATAGCTTCACAAACGAGTTTTAAATTAGATTTTCCTAAATTTGTTACAATAAATAAAACCCAAGGAGATGGATTTTATATAAATAGACTTTGTTTTTAATATAAGTTTTCTACAATGTGTTTTACTTTACCGGATTAAAATAACAAAACTGAATTCCAATATGTATAAAGCCGGAAACTATCATGGACTACATTCACATAGTAGTTGTTGTTTCCATTTATTTATATCTCATTTTATTGCGTATCATTTAGGAGTTTGTGTTTGTGATGAAAACAGTATTAAGTACCTAGAATTATCTAGAGTGTATCTTATATACATGTAGTGCCAAAGATGTCCGAGTAAAATAGGTAGGTAGGATTTATATACCTAGTATTTATTATTGTATGTTATTAAATCTTTAGTGCCGTAGCCATAAAGCTTATATATAGATAGATACAATCCGCCAAGAAATATCGATTTAAAACTGTTCGTATAATACAAAATGCAGTTGGCAATGAATATGTTAAAATGGTGGAGAGTAACGCGAGTAGGGCACGGGTGTCGGCGCGGCGGCAGCGCACTGCAGGCTTGCGGTGCAGATTTAAGTGCAACCAAGCAATGCACACGAATGATATTCCTTACCAAGCAAAAGCGAGGGATTAAGAAACTTTAATTGACATATAGTCCTAGGCACCAAATATATCGCTGCAGACTGTCAAAAGTGGTTTCGCATAAGAAGATGTAGCTTTAATTATAATTTTTAATTATCAAAATAGGATGCTTAAACGAGGGTTTTATAGTATAGCACGGTGGTAGGATACTTTGCAGTAGTAGTGGTACCCCCCTGGTTAGCTACCACCCTCATAAGTTCGTTGAAAATCTGTCGCCAAACACTTACCGGTGTGTTTCGACAGCACATTATCACTTAACTACGGTGAGATTGTGGTCAAACACAAGCCTATAATCTTCGATCTTGTGAGGACCGTGGGAAACCGTTGGATGCGGGTAGCGCAAGACCGGCCATAGTGAAGATCCTTGAGGGAGGCCTTTGTCCAGCAGTGGACGTCTTTCAGCTGACGTGATGATGATAGGTACGTTTAATAATTCTCTATTGAAATCAAATTCAAATCATTTATCTGTGCAACAAAATATTGGTGGTTACGTAGTTAGAATACAATATAAATTCTCCTCGTATTATTTACTTACTATATACTTACTCGTTTAAATACAAAATGTAATCTAACGTAGAAAAAATATACAAAGCATTATGCAGGAGCAAGCATCTAAGCTAAAGCACGAAGCCGTGATCCGACAACGTTCGTATTATTCACACTCCTCACTCTGTTTACCAAAATGCTCGAACAGGATTGGCTCGAGCGAAAATGCGATCAAACACAAATAATTTAGGATCAGCGAATAATAGGCCACCTTATGATTCTGTAATATCCATTTACGTAGGCACCTGCTTATTTGAACACGAATATGATAAATAAATATATATTTATCATTTCATCTTAAGGCGTAAAAGTCTTAAATAAAGGTAAGAAGTATAAAAATTTATGAACAGATGCCGTAGCGGCGCGGATTGCGCGTTAGAGCAAAATAAAATATTAAACGAGAGTGGAAATCCGGGTAACCGCACAAAGTAGCGGCATCTTGGTGAGTGTTTCTTTTACTATTGAATAAAGCTCGCTATAACTAACTAGATACTCAACGTAAACTTGACTGTAGGTAAAAAAAATAAAAATGTTTTCGTAATCTCCACGTAGAAATAAAACAAAACATGATATCATGTCTTATTACGTCTCAAACGTAGGTACCCTATTTTAAGATAGCCCCGAATATGTTTTTTAAAAGACGTACGCAAGTAATGAATGTATTTTTTTAACATGAGTTTTCCTATACTTGTTTTAAACATCTCACGTAATAAAACAGACAATCAGGTTTAGCTCTGTGGTAGTGAATCTGACAGTTTTGAAGTTAGCGAAAGTGTTTCACCATGATGAGATTTTGGTGAAACAAAAGCATATTCCTCAAAAATAGGTATTTTTGTATACTTATGGCCAAATAGTTCGATTGTACGGGTTGAAATTGAGTAGCGTTTCAGTATTTGGCCATTAAAATATTTAAAAACATTCTTAATAAATTATTTTTAATAAATAAAAGACATTTATCGTATTATCATAATCTTTTTATTAACAATAAAATGAATCATGTGCGATACATAATCGAATTTCCAATGTAAGATGCACAAGCCTGGTAGTGCGTTACTACTGAACCACGTTCCAATATCCTTCCAAATGATCGTTCACCGCATGTTAAAATATCTGAACTTCACGTGAAGGTAAAGAAAAAGCACTTATTATAATTATTACAAAAGGAATGTTCGTTCGATCTGCAATGGCATCGGCAGCCGAGTCGCGCCGCTCGACAGATGTCTCGGAAGAGTTATAAACCTACATAGTTAATATGATAATAAAAAGCACTTGCGTTTTTCGTTAAATATAAGTTTTCAATTGCGTAATGCGTCTCTCTTACTATTTTTTATCGAGAAATATGTAAGAAGATTTTTTTATGGAATATAACAATAAATAAATATTTTATTTACAGTTAAAAATTTTATCGCCTATCTATTATATCTTCGGGCGCATAGGAAATTAAGTGTAGATACGATTGAACTAACTAATAACTTGCAATGGGAATGAATTATATATTCAATAAAATTACTACAGAATGAACATTAAGTCACCAGTCAAATATATTACCTATATTGGTAAATTTTGGTAATGATTTAGCTCGAACTACTTGATTGAAACTACCGTAGGTACAAACCAAACCAATGACCGTAGCACGTCATCCTCTACAGAGAAACGGAGGTGGAGCGCTACGGTACGCTACGAGTACGTGCGCTACGCTACGTGCGCCTACGTAAACACAGTTAACTTGTTTACGCTACGGGGCACTTTACATAAACGTATTATTAAATAAAGAGACGTTATTGAAGTTTGTCGGGTGACTAAAAATTCATACTGTAAACTATATATACAAAATACAACTAACATGCATCGTTGAACGAGAGTCGAGGTATTGTTTACGTTAAAAACAAATAATATAAATCTTTACAACACCGACACTCGCCTATCCCTCGAACATTTCACATCAGGAAACTTTGGTTTCCAAAACAAATCGGTATCAATGAAAACAGCTTATAAACACGTATCATAGATATTAGAATAAGTATATTTACAATTTACTTAGAGTTGAATTACAATTTTACTTTGTTCTTACACTTGGTACCTTTTTCATCATGTAATAAATCATATGCTACCTATATTTGTATTATCGAGGAAAAAATATTCAAAAAAATTGTTTGTTAAACTAATATAATAAAAAGTACCAACACAATTCGGAAGCTTCAGAACCTAAACCAATTGTATTGCATCCAGCATCTATAACTTTTACTAATGCAGATGATTTCAGAATAAATACAAGTACAAAACATTATTAATCTTTTTATATTAAAACGTTTTATCTACTTATTTATTATTTGGCAGTAGTGATCTTTATATTACCAAAACTGATGTAATAATCAGTTTTTAAGCTACATCCCTTAATACATAGATAATAATCGTTTTTTATAACAAATTACATCATACTATGGTCGTGTTATGATTACAACGGACAAAACTGCATCAGAATCGTAATAATATTACTTCACGTTAAATATACATAGATTATACCAAATTTAGTGACGATGAATGAACTATTCACTAGACAGTTACTTCGTAATATAACAAATAGGAAGTTAGTAAATTAACTCTTAAAATGGGTTTACAATGTTTTAAGTCTTCCGGGATTTTATAATAATTAAAGCTCAAATTTTATGGATAAGAAATTATCCATTTTCATTCTATTTATGAGTTAACACAAAAACCTTATCGATAGTACATTCATCTTGGCCTTATATTTGGCACTCAGTGCCATTCACTGATTATACAATACGCGATACTTATTGTACACAAACTTTCAAACTCGTTTTAATAAATATACCGTTTGAAGGATAACTTAAATAGGAAATTATGTCACATTACCCAATGAACCGTAAAGTGACGGTAACCTTAGCGTACAATGAAACAATTTCGATAAACATAGGTGCCACGTATGCACAACATAGGTCCAGGCGACAAGTGACAACGGAACTGGGGTGCCCTTTAGGGCGGAACTGCGCAAACGAACGCTACAAATATCTCGGGCACAACGGCGCGGACGCAGACGACGCGTCGCGGCCGCGCCACACGCACTCCGCGCACACTAAACACCTCGATGTACCTAAACGATATTAAATTTAAGATAATATTGTCTCGGCAAAATCTCACTCCACGACACTCGTCAAATATTAGCGAGTCGTATATACTACGTATATATAAATTTGATAAAGTTAATTCGTATTTAATATACCGTAATAATATTTATTCATAAAAACACTAAGTGTCCAATGTTACATGCATTCGAAGTTCACAGAGGTCACAAGAGTACAAGACAGGGGATCGACATTGGGAGGGGACAGAGGGGTTAGAGAGGGTTGGGGAGGGCTCGCTCAGTACACAGCGGAGAGCCGCTGCACCGTGAGAGGTGCAAGCGGCGCCACCAGCCTCCGGGGAGATGGTGAGGCGCGCCGTTAAATGATACTCTCACGATTGCGCTCGTTTTCCTCCTGCGAGCTCAGCGAACTGCCACCGCATATCTGCATCTCGATCTCTTGCAACCTGTTGCCAAACAACAATCCAAGTGACCAACATACCTACTAACCACACAGCTATTCTTATAACTACAATTAGGCTATTCCTTGTTTGTCAGTCAGTCACAATATTGTTTATAGAAGATAAAAAGAATTAAGTATGCCTCAAGCCGAACGTTACCCAAAATGAAGATGATATATACCAAAATAATATTGGAGCCATCTCTCCTTTCCTCTTTAAGAGACCACCAACCTATGATATTATATGGTAACATAAAACAATGTTACAATTTACCTTTGATCGACTTCCCACTGCTGTTGGCTGAGTTTGGCGGACATGGCGGCGTTTTCAGTTTCGACTGTATAAAGTCGTTCGCGCAGTCGTTTGATCTCACACTCGAGCGCATCGTGTGAGTCGAGCAGCACGCGCGGCGGTAGTGCAACTGTGCCGGTGCCGCCACCCGCCGCGCTGCCGCCGCCCGCCGCGCTACTGCGCGCACTCGACGCCAGCGACGCTACGGGGGATGCTACACGAAGAGGACTTACTGACGAACTGAAACAACAATGTAAACATCGATTCTGCAATGTTGATTTTGATAAATCAAGGTAATTACTAATCATGTTGTCTTGAAGTGTCCGTAATCGACGCAAGTGTCGGTCACAGCAGACAGAAGAGTCAGTGATCACTGATGAAGTCACTGTGAGCGGAAACGGTACGAAATGTCACCGACTGCTAGAGTGACGCCGATTGAGAGAGTGTGTATTTGACTTTGTTTACATGTTACCATCATGGTTACCATATAATTATTTGTTAAAGTCACCTATAAAGCTGGTCCCGGTAGGAAGGCGGGTGTGAGGAGTGCATCGGTGGTGGCGCCGGCGCGGTCTGCAGCTGCATCTCCTCTATTGGCACGCGCCCGCTCGTCTCCACGAGGCCGGGCGTCGATTGGCAGCGCCCCATTGCCACTACGTAATACCAAAACCATTATCAACCTTTTATAAAAAGCTATCAAATTATAAAATTCACAGAATGATTGTTTTTTTTTTCTAAGTACTTAAGTACTAGCAGCAAAAATCTACATTAGAATTTGTATGTATAGGTATTCATCGAATAACGACATTCAGATTATCGATGGAGCTGGTGATTTTTTTTTCCACATTCAGTATCTCTGCGTGTAATGTGTGTGTCCATATGTGTGTTAATAAATTGATTATGAATAATTAATATTTTTAGGAGACAGTGTAATTTCAAAGGGCACCTTTCTCAAGAGGCGCTTTCTTATATTTCTCAAGTCTCTTGACGGCAATCGCTTCGAGGCGGACTCTGGCGGCGGGATACTCCTTCAGCACGTCCCACATGTCCTTCTTGCTGAGCACGAACAGATCCGAGTATCCAACGGAGCGCACCGACGCTGTCCGTCGGTTGCCTGTCGACGTGTCATCCACACACTCCGTGCCAACCGGCGCTCGGTTCCGAGCACTCACCATCTGTTCTGGTTTTGATTCGTCTCTACTCTAACTCAAGGTTACTACAAACGAATCACAGCCAAAACAGATCATGACTGAATCTACTCGAGGAACACCGATGCACCGGCGGCAGGGAAGAGTTAATAATAGGTAGGTAATAGAGATCAGTTCAGGTGAACATTAGGTAAAACTAGGAGCTAAAAGAGATTAAGCTGACATAGTGACAATAATATAAACTACCTGAAAGGTTAAAAACACGCAGGATAAATGTATACCAGTTCGGAGTCACAACACGTTCATAGATATAAAAAATAATAAATCGATAGTAAAGCGATTTTAAGAAGCCATTACTATGGTGATTTTTGTTCGTCATTACAGAGGTATTAAGCTTAAGGGTATAAAAATCAGTAATACACATAAATATGGACGTACACACCAGAGCTATAATAAAATCAGTAGATATACAAAATTTGTAAAAGAACTAAGCAGTTCTACAAGTTCTTAAACGCAAGAATTATTAATAATAATAAATTACTTGATGGTTTGTTCCCAAGGCTGAATAATTACGTAAATAACACTTAATAGTAAGGGGTTACATGCACCAAGAGGTCACGCCAAGTATATGAGGTACTTGAGGGGGATGCAAAGCGATCGGGGACACTGCCTTCAATACAACCAAAGGAGATAGATATAAATATGCAAAGAAAACATGACATAAAATACTATAGAATAACTCCTTGAAGAGGATCTCACAGTAAGCCACTAAAAATTGAGCGTTAAATTAAAATAGATTGTAAAGCTTACCATACATTAATGATTAATTGTTGATTGAAGAATCAATATGAAAAGAAAATTAGTTTCAAGAGAATAAAAAAGTAATTTTCAAAAACAATAGTCTAGTGTACCTAATAATATTTTATATTGAAAATATTACATTTAAAAGCATTCCCTATACAACATTTTGTATGTGACGATTAGCGCTGTTCATTACCTAATAGCTGGTGTATGACCAATGAATGGCAATGCCATGCACTGTCGTGCAGCACATAATATATTAGAGAGGCGGTAAATAGGCATAGAACAGCGGTAACGGTCGTGGTCGGTATGATGTCCCAGAACCTGTTGGTAGCGTCGCGGCCGCTCCCTCGGCCTGATTGCAGCGTCTCCTCGAAACGTTTGCTTTTCGAAACTTTTCAAGAACAGAATAGAATAATAATGGCGTGGCGTCTCGGGCCGTGGCGATATTTACCAAGTTGTTTACCTGCCGTGCCCATGTTCAGAATTGAAATTTCGCCAAAATAAGAACCCGCTTTGAGTGTTGCTAGCACTGTTTTTCCGTTATCGCCTACCACCTGCAGTTTTCCTCGGTTCACTATGTACATCTCCTTCCCGACTTCACCTAAAAATTAAGTTGTTTTCTAGTTTTGTGGTAAAGTTACAAGAAATTAAATATTATGAGGATTTAACACATTTTGAGGTACCTTTCCTGCAGATATAATCGCCAGGCGAGAAAAGAACTGGCCGAAGCCTCAGCACCAGCTCGCATAAAAAGCCAGCTTCCGTATTTTGAAAAATCTCCACCCTATAAACAAAACAAATAGTTACCTAATTTTCCCAAATATTATACCTATCTATATTATAAATTAAAAAATAGATACGTTCTAAATAAAATGTAATAGTTTAGAGTGTAAATATTTAATTTCACCTGTGGTACGTATAGCTACCTATTTAAACTGTGCGCAAACAAGATTCAGTTGAAAAACGAAAACGCTCGCAAGTGCCATTTGGCGACAAAAATTTACGGATCGTATAAACGAACACTTATGCATAATTCATGGACATAAAAAGCGAATGTTTCTCTTTTTAATTATACAACACGGGATATTAAGCTTGAACTGCCACGCTGCATTAATGTGGCCGTAGGTGTACTATAACGAATGTTAGCATCTTTATCATTTCGCCTTCACGCAAATACATTTCATAAAAAGCCCTGTAAAATAGAAACGGAACCTATAATTTTTATAATTTTGTTTTCTCTTAGCTTTATAGTGTCGAAATATGAATTTATATTAAATATTACTTGTCCAATTGTTCCATTATTTTAGGCACATGTTAGGTACATCATTTTGCAATAATGTATCATAAAGCAAAATAATACAAGTCAAGTGTATTCAAACATGAGTGGCCCCGATTTTGTTGTTTACAAGCTAAACAAATTAAATCTCACTATATCTCTGTCTAACAATAAACATAAGGAAAGAATAATTATAATTCTAGTCCTATCAAATTAGTCTGATTGCTTATTTGAATGCCTGAATTTAAGCGCAATATTTATTGATTTCGACCATCTCTTTCAGTAACTTTTTTTAAGAAAGAAAGGTGACTAATCATCATCATGTCAGCCGAAAGACGTCCACTGTTGGACAAAAGCCTGCCCCAAAGATCTCCACGATGGCCGGTCTTGCGCTACCCGCTTGTGAGGGTCGTGACTAATATTAATTTGCAAATAAAAGAATCTGCACAATTTGATTGCCATGAAATAATATACCTATTCGAGTTCATACCAATTCAATTAACACGGTGCGACTGCGAACGTCAAAAGGGATTTTTATAAATTTCACTCATGATTAATTCATTTCTCATGATATCAAATTACAGTATCGTGATATACCCGTTTCCCATTCACGCTTACTGATTTTATAAAAGCCCCCGCGATACAAATACGATGTGAAATATTCGCGTGAATTGGATATTGATGTATCTAAATTGCATGTTAATTCTATTACCACTTGCGACTGGCGTTCAGGTTGTGTGTCAGTCATCGTAGTAGGTATATAGCTAAAAGGTTCGTTATTACACTTATTTGAGTAAAACGACTACATGTTGTTACGGCTAAAAGCCGAAGTACGGTTACACCTAGTTCTAGCCGGCTAATTGTACAATTTAAATTATATTTCATTCTCCTTCATCATCATCATCATTCTGTAATTTTTTATGAGAGTTGTCAAAAGTTCCAAAGCTTTTATTTGAAAAAAGAAGAATAGTTTGTCGACGCATTATATTTCTTGAAACATAGAAACTGTTTAGTATTAATATAAAAAAGTATCTAAGTCCCTTTTAGTTAAGGGATCATAATAGTTTCTGTCCAAACTTTCTACAATATGTATGAATAATAAACCTTGTTTGGTACACTACTACTAAGTTGTAGCGAACCTATTTGTGGTTGCGAAAAAAATGTGGGTGTTTAGACAGACTTTATACCTAATTCAAACTACATTCTCTGTTCATAGCGTGTATATGCAATATAAGGACAATCGTAATTTCAGATAAGAATACTTATATACTTACCTTTGGAGAGCTTCAGACGAATTAAGAAATAACCCTGTATAGCAAATATTCGGGGTACTTTTAGTACAAACCTCTTCAAAGTATCTAGATGTACGTTAATAGCTATTTCCGCCTTGAGCTTGTCGGGAAGACACGAGACCGCCTTCTCCTCGTCGGAGCACTTCTGCGTGAGCCACAGGTAGTCAAACCACTTAATCACTTTCACTTGTAAGTGTGTCGGCACTCGTCGCATGCGCATGTATGTTTTCACACCGTCTAATTTGGCTGAAACAATTATTGGTGGTTAGTATTTGTGTAGTTGTTTGACTATTTTTTATATAGGTGATTTAAATTAAATATGAAATTAATTTAAAAAAAATACTTATTATTTTATGAATAAATACATCATGTTAAAAGTGTTAAAACTATAAATAATATTTAAAAACGTAAATTAAGGATGAATATCCAACACAATATTAATTATATTTTATTAAATTTGTGTTGGATATTCATTATTGGATAGTCTGCTAACTTGCTTACTATTTTTAAAATGTGTATATCATTATCGAAAAAGAGTTTATTTTATGAAATGATAAGTAAATGAAAAATGAAAATGAAAATATGTTTATTCCAAATAAATATGTAATAGTAGTCAATTTTAAATATACAAAGTATTCCAACAGCCTTTTGATAACAAAGTCATCAGACAAAGTTTTCCAAAGTTTCCCTAGAGATAATGAAATTATACTGTTTTGAAAATCGCACTTAATCTCACCTGTCGTCGGCCCGGAAGTAAGTTTGGCTAAGTGGAGCACCTCGTGTGACAAGCACTAACTTGATTTAAGTAAGAAATAATTGCAATATCAAGTTTACCAAAACTGTTTAGCGGCTTTTATGTCGGCTTTAAGTTACTTCAACATTTTGTTACTGTCTTTTAATTTTGGTGATAATTCATTTAACTATCATTGAGGGTGAAATCGAGACGGCAAAGACCAGAAAAATACTTTAGTATCGGTCCTAACGGGATGCGTGCTACGAGGGCTACGCTAGTAGAGGCTACGGTTGACTACGACGCTACAGCATTATTATTGAATCGCTAACAACTCTCTTAGTTTTGGCTTCGACATTTACGATACTTCGATCCCTACTACGATGAATTTACGTCCATCATACACTCAATATTTTGCTCCTAAATGTTTATTGTGATATTGATTATGATTAGCAAAGTATGTGCATAGGAATAAGAAATACTCTAAGATGTACGGTAGATAAATATCAACTTAGCGAATACAGATACATCTTACAGTACAGTGGATTGGATCCTACGTGAACTAATGCAAGTAAATTTATACAGTGTTCCAGAACTCATTACAAAGAAGCGAATCCGGGTATAAAGGTAACGTGAGCTCGCTGAAACAAAGAGCTTCATCTAATAACAGTTTGAGTAACAAGTGGGCTCGACTGTATAGGATAAGTTCATACTAATCAGTGCTTATTGGAAAATCGGACCGCCATTGTATAAAATTAATTCATCTTGCTCAAATGATGCCAAAACTTTGTAGATGCTCTTATACAACATCAAAATTATTATGTGCTAAAGTTAATCTCCTCGAAGAATGAGGAACATCTTATAAAATTATTGGAATATGTCTTGAGTTTAAAATAGTTAAAAGGTCCACAGTTTAAATATTTAATATTTTGTGCTTTTTAATTTATTACTTTTTTTATGTAAGATTTAAGGTTTAGTTTTGACCTTCGTCTGACCCCAAGAAAACTCGAATAAAAATAAAAATTTCTAAAAACTTCCAGGAGCCCGAAGAGAAATAGAATTATAGCAATTTAAAGGCAAAGAAATGTGTTTTCCGAGTGCGTTGGGGTTTTCATGTAGGTCAATATGAAGTACCTACACAGCTCGGATACACATAAAAGAAGACCGCCTTTACTAAAGCTTGTTGGTATTTCAATTTATAAAAAGGTTGAAGATGCCTTCGCTTCTTTAGGTATTAAAATATTACAGGATGCAGTTATTTATATACCCTATGGGCTTTCTAAAAAGCGAGAAAAGGATAATGGAAAATACACTACGTTACAAGTTACAAGTTAGTGCATTATTTTATTTGTAACAAGGTAATCTATAACGTAAAATATGTATAAATAAAACAGTATTATAGTAATAATCTTCATATTTTATCTATAAAAACCATATAAAAACGATGGCTCAGTCAATGCTTAAAGGAGTAATGGAAGGCTGATTGTTTACGAAGCAACGTCAACAATAATTGTTCGTGCACAAAAACGAGTCAACATTGCGACCCCTTTGTTTTGTAGTATGATTGTACGCGTTGTTATTAGTGTGCCGACATTTGGAGTAATTTAATCTTCCTCAAACAAGGTCCGGGAAGCAGGGAGCAGAGTGCGGCCGCAGTGTGAGCGCAACCGCTCGTTGGAAATAAGCCACGTCCACGACACGACACGCTACATTAGACTCATTACACCACACTTTTTGGGAACCGAGAAATAACACTTGTATATTTAACAAACCGTAATTTACAAAGTAAACGAATTTGCCTGACCTTTCGAAATGAAAACTATATCTATTAATAATGTTTTACTTAGAAACATGAAGTACAAACAAAACATATCGCCAGGAGCCCTGGCTGCGCACACAATTTGAAGACACAGCGCGTTAACAATTTGAATATAAACTATATCCTTACTACAGAAGCGATTGCACTCGATTGTTGACATTGCGCTCGCTTCCTTCGACAACTACTAACTCCTTATTGAACTAAGAGTACCTACGCTTCGGATGGAACTCTATGACATTCATTAGCTTTCGCCTTTCATTTACAAGCAATTTACAAGAGTCTACGTACTTACCTAGACCTTGTTTTTACTTTTGAAAGTTTAACACTCAGTTTTACAATTTAACTATTTAAGGAGAGACGTTTTGTAAACTACACAGTTCCTGTCCTTACAAACTTAAGCTTATTATGTATACGTCTCGAGATTGTAAGTACTTACGTAGTTTGTAGTGAGCGTGAGCTCGTACGAGACGAGCTTATCTAGTATTTCATTAGACGAGCAACCAACTGGCGCTCACTTTATTTAATTAGTAAAATACTAGCTGATGAAAACGTTAAAAACACTATTATAAACCATCCAAACATTGTTAATACAACACTACTATATTATTTTATGTAATTTTTATAATTAGAATCGTAAATTAATATGCCATACTTAATTACGTAAATATTATATAATATAATACATTTTCTTTAAATTTTAGTTTTATTAAAATACTAGCTGTTTCCCATGGTGTCATCCGCGTTCCTTGCATGAAAAGTAGCCATTAGCACTCGAAAATCATTATATTAGTAATAACTGTCTATAAATGATAGAATTTCCAGAATCGATCAGTGGTAGTCAGAAGTTTACTGGATATACATTTTGAATTGATAAGATTTTTAACTAAATAAACAATAGTTGTAAACACGAACTAATATCATTGCATGTCAATCTGTTGCGTGACAGTTTTTTATTTTTCTAATTTACCCCTCAAAAGTGGTTTATTTAGGTACATTACATGTTCTTTAATCATAAATTAAATTGTAAGTATTAATGCATTTACGTAACCAGACGTAACGGCATCTTGGGAAGACTGCAGCACACTTCTTTTGGTCACTGTTGGGGAGAGGCGCAGGACCAGCAACAATCCACAGACAAGTGAGGAGTAGATCAATTTATTGTCAAATTGTTAGGCTCAAGCGGCGCGGCGGGCGCATGGGGCGCGCGGTGGCGACGGGCGGATCGATGTCGGGCGGACGCGCGCGGGACGACCACTCCCGCTGGGATGGGGCGCGGCGCCCGACTTTCGCCGAGCTATTTATAGCATTCAAGCCGCTGACCTATTTCGCTGCAGCGCCGCCGAGGAAGGTCACGGATACAGCCTGCTCTCTGCCGTCGCGGCGCCATTGTCTTTTCATCCGAGCTGCAGCGCTAATTAAAGATGTTGACACTTTACCGTTCCATCTGTATTTAAAATGCTCTACTTAAACTATCTTTCCTTCGAACTAATCAGAGCCGTAAAGATAGTGACAGTTTAATGCACGAATGTGAAGATCAAGATGTGGTTAGCGTGCGGCTGCCGGCGTGTGGTGGGTCGGGAGGATGCCGCACGTAGCGACGCGGTCGCGGCCGGGTGGAGTGGCACGTGCCAGCATCGGCACGTCTACCTGCTTAGTACGCTAATGTGACAACAACCCTGTGTCGTGCACCTCGAGCTCGGCAATGTCGACCGATCTCATATGTTCGCATGATTTATTACGTTGCCAATGTAAGACGGAGGCTGGATCTAATAAAAACACAAGTTTTTGCTTATGGTTTAAGAGATTTATTCTCATGAGAATTAGCTTATTATAAAATAACCGTGTATGGACATTTAGGTAATTATTGTTTAGTATAATAACCAACTCAAACATTATATTCTGGTGGATATGTATGTAGTTAGTATAATCTGCTTGATTTTAGCTACGAAATTAGGTTGTACAGTATATTTTTTTATAACCATAAGGAGTAACATAAAATTCGTTAAAGTAATTTGATTTAACGAGGCCAAATCAGTTCACGTTCGTTACATTCACACTAAGGGTCGGTTGCTCGTACATTTTAGTTAAAGTTATAGTCAAAGTTAACTTACCTATTCCCATGCTTTGACCGTAGAGTCACTTTGACGA
This sequence comes from Tethea ocularis, assembly GCA_963555595.1. Lineage (NCBI taxonomy): Eukaryota > Metazoa > Arthropoda > Insecta > Lepidoptera > Drepanidae > Tethea > Tethea ocularis. Next base: position 6,078,415 of record OY741960.1, on the reverse strand, counting down.
TGACCTATCTCCTTCGGTCGGTTATGGTTATAGTTAAAATTTTTGTTAAACTGACACGAGCAACTCAGTTTGCTTTCTTTCGGCGGTTAATGTTTACTGTAACCTAACTTAACGATAACCTTACTATGACCGCGCTTACGAGCAATCGACCCTAAGACGAGAGTCTTGTCAACTAATTCAAATAAATGAAGTTCGAATTCCACAGGAAGATGATGGCAAATGCAGGATGTACCTACCTACCTACAACTGGATAGACGCTTGACGTGGTGCAAAAATATTCAAACCAAAAGAAAACAACTTGGAATTGTATTGTTATTGAAGTATCAAAAAAATTTCTGGATGTTACAAAGGAAATCACAAATTATCCCTCCACTCAAAGTAACTACTCTACATGTGTACCATCACACCCATATGGACCTAAGGAATACAGTGGTGGGGACCCAGCTCTAAATCATACAAATATTCCAGTTCAAAGTACTATGTATATGATCACCAAAGCACCTTGGTATGTAACTATAGAGACTCTCCATAAAGATCTAAATATACCTACGATTGAAGAAATAACCAGAAAGATAACTGACCAAAAAATAATAAACTGTCACCCCCTGATATATAAGTTCAGAATCTAATGTCAGAAGATTTGATTACCAAAAGATTAAAGAGGAAAATGCCCCAAAGACCTTCTTAACAGTACGAAGGATTAATTTGAAGGATGTGTTAATGCATACCTTGCATGACTTGAATTAAATGTCACACATTATTGAATGTCTTTTTTGAGACAGAGCGTAATGAAAAAGAGAGATATAAAAAAAAGTTATTTGATTACCTTGAAATTCTTTCCTGGCAGTGCTGACGGAGGTAACGATGTTTGCGACGTGTCCGAGCACCGTGGCAAACAGAAGCAGCCCAAACAAGAGCTGTGCTATCACGAACACGTACTCCCCCTTACTTCGTGGCCGTGGCAGGTCACCTGTTTACAACATAATCATTTGTTTACTGTGCTTCATGAGTAAATAATATTTCAGAAATTGTTTTACAATATTTTCAACCTCATACATATTAAAATAGTACTTAAGTATACGAAATAAAGATCCATACGAAAATTTGAATAAACATAGCTCATTTATCTATGATTTAATTAATTATTTAGTAGTCAATTAACGCACAACAAAATAATTACGTGCAATATGAAGGGTGAGCGATGCAGTGAACGTAAATATTTGTAACGATGTGGTAAAGAGCGGGCGGTCAGGGGCGGCGCCGGCGTTGGCGTCGGCATCGGCATCGGCGCCGTGCCGACAGCACTCAACCGTGCGTGCCTTTTTAATTGGGATTCGAGCTCAAAAAACTAATAAACAAACAGATACACGCTCGTTGTGACGGCTAACTAAAAAGTCTAAGGTCTAAGTTCACCGACTGAAGAAAACGGTCCGATAAATTATAATCGGCCGTTAACGATGATTTTTTCCAACGAAAATTAAACATCGACCTAAAAAGGGTAAACTTTTCGTAAATGTTTCTGGCATTACAAAATGATATATTGTAACAGTATTTTTTGTCATTTTGTTCAGGTATCCTCAACTTCTATATCTTCTGTGACCCTAGACGACAAAAGGATACTAACAGTACCTACCATTAATTCTAATTCTATCCAAGTATTATAATAAAATTTATGTTGGAATAAAAAATAGGTAAACACATGAACCCTGAAAGCATTGCCACTTTTTTCGGGCAGTCATTTAAAAAGTTGCAAACGGCTCGTCGCTATATCTCCCTTCTCGTGCGAATCAATGTCAGATTAAGCTTCGTGTGTAAGCACTTTATCCTACCACCTGTAACGAGGATATACAAAAACAGACCATTTCATTTTTATGAATAATCTGTTCGCTGTCACTCGCAGTTTAGGTATAGTATGACACAACTTAGATGAAGCATCGGTAAAATTCGTAAAATCGATCGTTCACTAAAAGAGTACGCATACAACATTACTCATGTGTTAAAAAATGATCGGCGAAAATGATCTTGTTGAACGTTGAATGGTGCGATAATGAATGATTTTTATTAGTTGTGTAAATCGGAAGTGAAGTATACGAAAACGATTCGCCGATGCTACATCTAAGTTGTGTCATACTGTACTTAGGTAGATATTATGAAAATTGACTAACCAAAGTTTAAGAACCAAATACCTACAGTATTTAAACGCCTGCCCAACTGGTTAACTGATTTTATGCATGATGATTTTGGGAGGGTATAGTAGGCCGAAAGGATATTTTAAAGTAAATAATAGGTATCTACCTAATACACATATGAAAAATATATTTTTCACTACTCTTGCTCAAAAAGTCCATCATTATGGCTAAAATAGCTTTTCTCTCCCTAGGGGAAAAAGTTTTTCTTTTTTTGTGCCCCATCCAACACAACTGACACAGATAATATAGCCTACAAAAATATAACATTTAAACACTGCAAACCTACTTAGTATAAAAATTAAGATTAAGTAAGAAACAATAATTAAAAGTAAACTAATGTAACTTCATACTGCCAAAAAAAAATTTGGTAGCCATATTCAAAACAAAGAAGAAGAACATAATAATGTAATCGATTGTATTATCTATATATCTTTGCACTATTTATTTTATTAAACTGTGAGTATATTTATTATTTATTTATTTAACTACAAATTGTACATGACAGTTTACACCAAAGCGTACAAAATGGTATTAATCTATAATATGTGGTCTTTGCTGTGAGATAAATATAAAATAAACAAATTGTATCTCGCAATCGTAGTGAAAAGTATAAGTGTAACACACGACGCTAAAAACTCATTACAACTCGGTTTCTATTTACTCCTCGTAAAAATAACTCGTATGAAATGGATAATCTTAGCCCCTTGTATGACAACGTACTATTTGAGTGGAAAACAATACCAACTAAAATATTTTCATGCAAATTAAAAATTAATCCGATAAAAAAGACGCTTCAACGTGTCTTTAAAAAATCTATCACTACGTTTCAGATTGTAGGTAAAGGCTTTTACCAGAGATTTATGCGAAACTTCAAATTGTCGTAACTTCGTAATGGAAACATTCAGGCTGTTGAAATTTTGTAGGATTATTGTTAAATAACATCCGCGCTCCCGAGTAATCTTATGTTTTTCCGGGATAAAAAAATATCTCTGTGCCAAGTTTCATCCAAATCCGTTCAGTAGTTTTTACGTGAAAGAGTAACAAACATCCATAAATCCATATATCCTATTTCGCATTTATAATATTAGTAGGGTGATGCATGATTGTGTACACACACTATCCACGCTTAACCGATGTTAATAATTATTTTTGCGTTGGGTTCAGTACATCTCATGATGTGGTTCCAAAGTGGTCTCATATCAATTTTAATGTCTTTGAAGGAGGTTTTACTCTTTTTTTAAAGTTATTTATTGTAGAGTCTTATTTTATCATCCGATTGCTAATTAATTTAACTAGCCATGACAACCATTTTATTTTGTTCAATATAGGTACCTACTCATATTTCAACACATCTATTTATTACTTCGGCACTCAAATTGCTAAAAGTTAACATAACATGAATATTCAGCAAAAGAAGAATAAATATTTGTATTGGTTATTGAATATACATATTGAAATAAATTCCCTAACGAGAGCTCAGAGCGTAGCGTACCCGAGTGAACGATAAGTGGATATTATAAGCAGGTATAAGCCTGCCACGGAAGACGGATGGGGCCTCGAGAGCTAACATTGACATCGGGTTCGCTCTTCGAATACAGTTTTAAGATAGCATTATTAGGGTGGAATGTCCGGAGTAAAAAAAATTAAACAATATTCCGTGTGTTTTAATTTGTTACGTCAATTTAAATCGTAATTTTGTGATTAGCAACTCAGGGTTATGTTATGACTACCTATAAATTTATCTATGTAGGTATTCATTTTGCATTCAAAATATTATAGAACTTGGTTCCTTTCTGACATACTTACGTTTCAGGCGCTAATCACAAAATTCCTTTTACATGGGAAGAGGAGCAAGCACTCATTCCAAAATCATTGCATAAACTCCAAACACACTTCCGGTAAGAATCTTCGCCAAGTAATTATTTATGGAACTTTCATTTCTATACCTACATATAGGTATATATGCAAGTATAGATAGAAGTAACCATTTCCATTAATTTCGAATTTATTTAATCTTTACTCCAAGTGGATTTTTGTTTTAATAAAATGCCAAAAGTTTTATTAGCCTTAGCTAACCTCTCTTATTTTTTTTTGTCTTATTCTACCATAAAATCAAAAATATACATATTCCTGAATAGTCCTAATTATAATTATGAGTACCTAGGCTATGAATGCATGCCTTCGTAAGCTTGCAAAACGATCACCATTAAAGTAAACGGTCCTGAGACATTGTAGCACCTTTTTACTATACTCGTAAAAATGCATTATCCATCGTTAGCATTAAGTAAGTATAATGCCGCCGGCATAAGAGGGTAACTCAATTTTATTTAAGAACTCGTAATTAGGAGATTAAGGTTATTATGAGCCTCACGCTCCTTTGGTATAAATACGTAATTACTACAGACCTTTTTGTATCTTTAAAATGTATAATTAATTTCCCGTTTGCGTTATAAAGAAAATTAATTCTTCATTCAATTGTTTCGTATTATAATCTCGGACTCAGTACAGAATATACTGTATTACCTCCTAGTTACGTTTACAATATTTACAAAACTGAATTAGCCCTAGCTAGACCTTAATCAAAATTATGTCTTGGAAGAAATTAAAACTAATTAAATATAAACTAAATATGACGAATAAAAATAATACCCATAGTTAATGAATCAGGTTTCAGGTGGACCTAGCAAAACGTATCTACGCCAGTGAGCTCGGATATACCTCAGTAATCTACGCTGTACGAGAAAATTACTGTTTATTTAAACTTTTCCTATTATCCTAAGGGCAATTGTGCCACTGTACCTACCTACATACGTAGATTATAAGACTTTTCTGTCACTACGATGAACCAACCATACTATATATAACATTTTTACTTTAACTATAAATTTTGTACTGGTATGATATTAATTATCTTTCATTCCTACTGTTGTGAAGTAAATATAAAAATAATATAGTATAGACTGCTTACAATATTTCTCTACCTATTCGTCAGCCACCGTACAAAATACCGATATTAATAATATTTATATTGAAAATATTGACTTGTTAGTTGCCTTTACCTACAAATTTATATTTCCATAATTTGGTGCGGTTTACCGACAACCTCATCCCAAAAATTTGCCCCAGGGCAAAGGATTCGACGACAAAGGTAAAACTGCGTAGGTATTTACTCGGGAATACATATTGATATAACCACGAGAATAACAACCCCACAAAAAAGCTTGGACAATACATTGTGAATGTCTATACATATATTTGTACCGGGAAAGTTTAAAAACGCTCCTTTGAATATATCGCTATGTTTTGGTATGAAGCATATCTATACTAATATTATAAAGAGGAAAGATTTGATTGTTTGTTTGCATTGAATAGGCTCCGAAACTACTGAACTGATTTGAAACATTATTTCACTACTTTTTATCCCGGGAACGCGAGTGAAACCGCGCGGAACAGCTAGTAATAAATAATATACTACGTGTATGAAATATTTATGAACATGTAGGTACCTGAAATCTATACTTATAATAAAGCTGAAGAGATTGTTTATTTGTTTGAACGCGCTAATCTTCCATGGTTACTTAAATCTTTCACTAATAGAGAGCTACATTATCCCCGAAGGCTATAGGCTACTTTTTATCCCGGGAACGCGAGTGAAACCGCGGGGAACAGCTATATAGTAATATATATTTTTGTTCGGTTATATTAAAGGAATATACAAATTTACTCAATAATTTAATACGATATTTTGCAATTTGGTTATCCTTTAAGAATTTTGACCATGTTGTTTAATATGTTTTTTTTTTTTTACTACGTATAGTGTTTGACCACAATCTCACCATGGTCAGTGATGATGTGGCCGATGATGGTAAGCACACAAAGCCTAGAAAGGAACTGGCTCTCAAGTGCAGCTGTCGGAACACACCGAAAGGTGCTTGGCCATAGATTTTCAACTTGAGGGTGGTAGCCAGCCAGGCGGGTACTACAAAGTACCCTATCACCGTGCTATGGTTTCCTTCACCGAAAGCTCAAGCTCATTGTAGGATTCGAACCCGGGACCTTCGTCTCGGCATCCAACGTCACTACCACTGAGCTATCATCACCTTGAATCTCATCGACCAATGAGACGAATCAATCATCATCGATTATCCCAACCAAGATTTTAAAAAGTGTTATTTATATCTTAACTAGCTTTCGCCCAGCGGTTTCACCCGCATTAGAGTTCATGAACACCCCGTACTCAATTTAACCAACCAAATAATATGTAGGTCAATTTGTCCGTTAGTATTCTCATACCTTGAGAACCACGGTACAGATTATGAAGCGCTTTTCAAAGATAGGTGTCCTCTTTAGGTTCAGGTTCCTAGATGAAGGTTTTAGGCTATTTAATATCCAGGGACAGGTATAGTTCTGTGACGATTGAATGCTACATAAATATACTATGCATGTGGAGTTCAGTTTTTACGTCTAAATACTTGTCAAAAATTACAATCCATTATTAGTCATACATAAGTTTCAGTCAAAGATTCAGAGCCATACAGCCTTCTTATTATTTTTTATTTTTGTAGGTATATTGAATTTTTATGTTTGATATTTTTTTTTATAAGTTTCGAATGGCATGCAATGCAGGAGATAAAAGTTTATCTTTCTTTTTCTTTCTAAACCTTCAAACAGTGTGTAATGAAAATTGGCAGAGAGGTAGACCCGTGAGATAAAAAGGTAGGTATTTTTATCCCAGAACTTGTGAGAAACTAAGGACAGCTTTTTAAATGATTGTCTCAATAATACAATACAGATTGATGCAAAATGTCAAGAACTGCCAACATAAACCTATCTATAATTTATCTATACTAATAATAATCTATATATCGATCTATCTAAACTATAATGAAACTGAAGAGTTTTTGTTTGTTTGTATGAACGCGCTAATCTCTGGATCTGCCAGTCGGATTTGGAAAAATCTTTTTGCAATTGAAAACCTGAAAAAAAATATGTGAAGAATGTCCCAGGATATTTATTTATTTTTGTATAGCACGGGCGATGCGACGCGGCGCTCGATGTAACCCGAGCAATACCGAAAAGAACCGAACTATGCACGACTTCACCGACATGAAGTCCTATACGTAATTTGTTTGATGATAATTGCTTTAACGTTGAATATTTTTAAGTTGAATTGTTGTAGATATTATATACGGATTTCATAGAAACAAATACTACTTGAGAAGGTCCTAATTATTTCAAAATTGGTTTTGAGTTTATTTTTACTAAATTTGTTTTTTTTATTTCTTGGGTGAAAACTTAATCTATCTATAAGTAGTAATAATAAAGCTGAAGAGTTTGTTTGAACGCGCTAATCTCCGGAGTTATTGGTCCGATTCGAAAAATTGTTTCACTAATGGGAAGCTACATTATCCCCGAAGGTTATAAGCTACTTATAAACCCGCGAACGAAACCGCGGGGAACAGCTAGTTATTTTATATAAACTAAATGCTAAGTATTATAATTTTAGATCACTTGTTTGAGATATTGAAGAAAATTTAAAGCTTTGTTACTTTATTTTGGCATGAAAGTTGAACAATACTGTAAGTGGAAGGGTTCTTAGTTTGCTATAAACAATGCATGCTATATGATAGCTTAAATTCATAAAATATGGTACTTATATGAATAGAGTAGCTTTATACAGTCTGATAAACTTTTTTAAAAAATCATATAAATATCTATGACTAAAATTTAGAATAATTTTGATTTCTATGTTGTTACATTTGTGTTAATTAGTCTATATTCAAAATTTTGGATCTTTTGCTCAAGTAATTGCAAAAATATTAAAGGGTAAAAATGAAATATTTCACCCTCTATAACATTTCATTGCTAAATAGTATTACAAAATGCTTTAGGATTGTTATAGTTCTCGCTATGGGTAGCTTATAACCAGAAATTCGTGGTTCAGAAATCAATAGGAAAGCGTTATACAGGTTCATGAAAAAAAATTAAAAAGGTCATAAAATTGTCTATGATTAAAAAGTTTAAAATTATTAATGTGCATATTGTTACAATTATGTTACATGGTTTACACCCAAAATTTTTGATCCCTAGCTCATGTAATTGCAAAAATATTAAGGGGCCAATATACAAATTTCCGCCCTCTATAACATTTCATTGCTAAATAGTATTGCAAAATGCTTTAGGATTCTTATAGTGCTTGCTATGGGTAGCTTATTTCCAAAAAATCATGCTTCTTAGTTAAATAGTTCTTGCGTTATACAGGTTGATAAAAAAAAATTAAAAAGGTCATAAAATTGTCTATGATCATTTTTTTTTTATTATTGACTGGCATGTTGTTACACTTATGTTACATGGTCTACATTTAAAATTATGGAACCCTAGCTTAAGTAATTGCAAAAATATTAAAAGTCAAAAATAAAATTTTCCACCCTCTATAACATTTCATTGCTACATAGTATTGCAAAATGCTTTAGGATTCTTATAGTGCTTGCTAAGGGTAGCTTATTTCCAAAAAAACATGCTTCTCAGTTGTATAGTACTTCCGTTATACAGGTCGATAGAAAATAATTTAAGGTGTCATAAACTTGACAACAATGAAAAATTTGAGAAACACTGGTTTGAATATTATTCCAATTGTATTGAATAGTTTATATTCCAAATGTAAGGTCCCTAGCTTGAGTCATTACAAAAAAATTAAAGTGCAAAAATTGGATATTTCACCCTTTATAACTTTATGCCGCATGAAAAGTTTGAGAAACTTGATAGTACATTTCGAAACAAATACTGTAGAAAGCTTATATTCCAAAAATCAAGCTTCTGCTATGAATATTAACTGAGAAAAACAGGATGCTAAAAGTAAATTTTCGACATTTTTACTTTGTCTATGGGCAAAACTTTGACAAACACCAAGTTGAAATTTGTAGTATTTGTATAGCATAACGCGTATACGAAATTTCATTTGCCTATCTTCAGCCGTTGCAGAGATATAAGAGTTTGAAAAATGCATAATTTCCATCGGTAATATCTTCCTCGAAGAAAAAAAATTTGAGAAATGCCGAAAATACATTTTAGCAGTTTTATTAAACTACCTACACTATCAATTTTGAGTTTGTAGCATTCAAACTCACAAAGTTATCAAGGTTTAACGGAAACAAAGAAAATCCCTTTTTTTTTTTTTGAAAGGACTAAGTTGGTAGCCTCAGATGGCTGCAACAACCTTACCGGACAAATCGGCGAGCGCAGAGGGCTCTCAGCCGGGTAATATTTAGGTAACAACGCCTGAGGGCACCCCCGAATGGGGTACGAACCTCGGCTCAGGGCGTTACCGGGGGAGGGGGAGGACTTTGTACGAGTTACGACTAATTGGGGGCGGTCGGATTACTGTACGCAGCTCGGGCCGCTTGAACGGGACGAGACTGAGTGGGACGTCGCGGCGGTCCTCACCGTCGAGGACGGTAGCGTGATCGGTTGTGTGTAGTGTGTTGTGTACTTTTAGAAAATCCCTTATTTTTTTAAATTTTCCTCCCATAGACAAAATTTTGAGAAACGCTCGCACCCATATGTAATATTTTTTACTGAAAAAGCTACATTAAAAATTTCAGACTTCTAGACCCTAAGGTTCCAGAGATATTAAGATACTTAAAATCGCACGGGCCCGTTTCCACCGCTGCGGAAAGGAATTTCGAAAAATCGCTTCTTAAATGGGGTCTACGTGACAAAATCTATGCACATGCCAAATTTCACATTAATCGGTTCAGCGGTGTGGGCAGGGGGATGTTTACCCAAAAAACCGCTACTCTTTTATATAATAGATAGATAACTTTAAACGACCAATTCTTGTAGGTATATATATCTATTTATTTTTTCGTGTATTTCGGAAACGGCTCTAACAATTGGGTGAAATTTTGTATTTAAATTAGGTTATGTTCTCTAAGATTTTCTATAGGCGTCATTCCTGAAAAAAAAGCAATTTTACACGAAAAATAAAAGGCCGGTCGCAGATACTTTATTCAACTTATAGTTGAATGAATATAGTTTATTAAAGGCATTATGCTGATCAACTAATTCTAAAGATAAGCTTTTAAGGAATCAAAGGAACAGTGAAAATAGATGTATTCCTTTGTTGTTTACTAAGTGAATTTTCTTTTCTTGCCAAAAAGGGCTTCCTTTTGATTAGATTGCCCTTAAGTAACGCCTTGAAATAGAAAGGGATTCCTCGTAACCTATGTTCGATCACACAGCTACGAGCATTTCGATCCCTCGCCGGTCATGGTGCAAAAGATAACATTCATAAAAAAACAAACACTTGTGATATAAATACCCTAGAGACTTTTCGAGTAAATTCTCAGAAACCTTGTATTAGAAGTTAGTAGTCTTTCTATTATCTTCCGTAAAACTTTTATGTAGGGACTTATCTTGTCTTTATCTGTTCAAGTATATTCAATGTATTTTTTATCGAGATACATAATGGATTAATAAATAAGATCGGCCACAGATCAAGCTTGCAGATTTCAGACACAAAAGTTATGTTTCGTAAATTTATTATTTTAAATTTACACATAAAAGACGAGAAAATATAATAATTCTTACTTCGCGCGTCCATTGAAAAAATAAAACAATTTATACTGTGCTAACAATATAAATAAGCGCTATCTTTCCTGCAATTATCTCCCTATTTATGTGCGGAAAATGTCGACCTCCGGGAAAGTTGTGAGCCTCCTATTCCTATAGAAAGCAGCGGCGAGCACCGCTCAGCGTATTATTAAATCTACTAATCATTATAAGCTGGAAACACGATAGGTATGTTGAAACTGTTAATTAGAACCGTCGTAAATAAGCTTATTTAATTAACAATTATCTATCGCTGACACTTCTTCATAACAGATCTTGTTTTAGTTGAGAAAAGTGTTAATGGGATTAATTTTCTCCTCAATTCAGATTTAGTCAATTCATACCCAGTAATATGAATGAATTTATATGTAAGTATTAAATAATATGGTACTCGTATTACTGTAATTTATTATTTCAATAGGATATTCAACAAAATGTATGTATTAATTAAATTGACATATACCTACTACGGTTTAGGCGAAACCGTTTCACTGAAAACAAAAGCATGAGTGAATTGCCATTTTAAGCAAGGCTTTAATCAATTTATAATTTGATACGAATGCGACGTGGGTTGAGCTTGTTTTAATCCAATGCATAACAGGACACGCACGTTATTCATAAGTTATGCGGAATATTTAAATTTATGTATTAACTTGTTACGTGAACGATCGTAACGACTAATCGAGAGCGTGATCGAGGTACGAGTCGAATAGTCGAGTCGCGACGGCAGTCAACAGACAAGCACTACGTAGGCACTTCAAGTCGATAGTACTCGACTCGAGGGAACTTCTTAACCTCAATATTTTCTTTGCTTTTTATTTGGATTAGTTTGAAAGCGATCTTCATGTAAATATTTATAAATGTTCACGTGATACATAATTTCATGGAGATACCTATATCAAAACATAGAAAAGATTTTCCTAGGAACCCCTTGTGAAGTAAACTAGGAATCGATAAAAATAATGTTTATTGGAAAACCAGTTTCGAATATGGATTTATTAAATAAGTACCTACATAACTTTGGTATTGCAATTAAATAACCATATCACAAATGTCGAAGTTAAATTACCTACCAAATAAATGTGATTCAATGGGCATATTATAAATGTTACTTTTATGGTAGGTATGCATGCTGTTACCTACTTATTAATATTTGTATCTACTTCGAAATGTTGCGTACAATTTACGAGATAATTTGATATAAATTATATAATTTGGTTTAATATAGGTAATCTGAGCTACCATCTACTTTAACGGCTTACGTCCTGGTCCATGATTAACAAGAGCTCGTAGCACGTAAATGGTCTTACAGTTTTCAATATAATTTTGTAGCTCGTCACTGCAGTGTTAGAATGTAAAATGTCAGGGGAAACCGTAATCTACAATATAAAGTTCACCCATTAACATCTGTAGTCGTTACATTATTCAAGATAGTAAACGTTTCCATCTAGTTTATGGAGTCCGACCGACTGGTAGAGTGCTCACAAGTTACCTAAAACTTGTTACACAGAAGTTGGTTTACGTAATTAATAACTACTACAAATTAATTTTCTGTAACAGTTCTAACTATAATGTTTCACCTACAAGGATAAGTTACGAGAGGTAAGTTATAAATACAAGTTTGGTAATACATAAGTAAGTAGCACGACTAATCATAAACATCCCTTAATGCCTTTCATGTACCTACTAATCTTATTCTACTATCTTACTTACATCATAAAGCGAAAGTTTGTGTTTATGTTTGCATGTTTATTCACAGCTCCGTAATTGCTGAACGGATTTTCATAATATTCGGTATAGTCACTTTAGTCGGAATAGGACCTAGAGTATTTTTATATCCCTGGGCCGTGGGACTGTAAATACTCTAATGTAGTAAAATAGTAAAATAAGTATGTATCTAAATATTCATTTGTTACTAAGAGCGTTATTTTATGTTTGTGAATTTATATTTCACAGCAGGCACATCACTCAGAGATTTGAAAGGCTTTTGTATTCAAGACATTATTGATGAACTTATTTTTTATTTCACAAGTAGCCAGAAGGTTCACTTGATTGTATAGTAACCGCTTGCCAAACTCATTTTGATATGGTCATGCAGTTTGTTGTAAATATTTTTAAAATGGTAGTAAGTAGGTACTTATAGTAGAAGGTGAAATAAGCCGACCGCGTTGTAACAGCTAGAACGTCCTCATCCATTGTTCCGCTTGCCTATAAAACTTAATTAGCCATTCTGTGAACGTCCTTATCATAACCACAGGTAAACAACTTCCAAGACAAGAACGCCTTCGTTCGTACAATTGATTCGAGCTACATTATTCTCACTAATCTTTATTATCCATGAAAACTCAATTCAGTTTAAATACCTAAATTGATAAAGTAGAGAAGATTATAGGTTACTCAACATTTATGAAGATATAAATATCAGTTATTTATTGTATACAATAAATGAACACTTAGGTATATAGTTTTGAAATGTATTTTATTTAACCTATTGGGCGTCGGCCATCTGACAGCGGAGGTCACTGATAGCTGGCTAGCTAGCTAGTTAATTTTGTTTTTCCACATGAAATTTTCAAAATAAGTTCCCAGAAACAAAAGCGGCTAAATGTCGTCACACGGTTGTCGACTATAAAGTGAAATCTATTAAAGCTGTATTATATGGTGGCGATGCCCAACAGGTTTAACTAAAGGTATAGGCGATGATAGCTCAGTAGTAGTAACGTCGGATGCCGCGACGAAGGTCGCAGATTCGAATCCTACAATGAGCTTGAGCTTTCTTTAATTATCTGTCGCCAAGCATCTACACCCACCGGTAGGTGGTTCCGGCAATTGGACTTGAAAGCCAGTTGCCTTCTCGACATTATACACAAGTCAGCAACACAGATAGACGATGGTAACCACTTACCATTAGGTGGACCGCCTGCCTGCTTGTCAGTCAACCTTCTGACATAAAAGTAAAGGTATTGTACAATTATTTAACTTTCAAACTTTGGGGATCTTATAGAATAAAAATAGTCTTCAATCTAATAAATCCCGATGATGTTACATCGAATCTTACATTCATACAGGCAAATGACTGTTTTTTAATCATTACTACGCCAAGATTTTATCTTAATTCTGTTCGTAATAGCACAGAGTAATAATATACTACGTGTAATATATATAATAGCCTTGAATCAATTGACTAACTAACTTTGACATCATAATTATAAATTTAAAATTATATTTAATTAGTTAGGTAGGTGTAAACATAAGAAATAAATCTGGCTCACTTTCACATCGCTCACCTATCTACACACCCTCTTATAGTGCGAATCGCTTCTTTTCTCTTCCAATTTCTAACTTTATTCGAAATTCAATGAGAGAGAAAACGATTTCTGGTATGTCACACGGTCTAAAATTACTTTAGATGACACACTCGTCTTCAAAGGTACTGAAATTAAGGGTCCCACTTGGAAGGGCCTACTTCGGTAATGTACAGGTCTGAAGGATTTATTATTACATCATAAAGGCCACATTATTGGACCTTTGCTGTAGAAATAATCACATTACTACAACATGAAAGTTGATAAATACATATAGTAAATATAAAGCAGTTTAAATAAATAAAAGACTCACCTATCGTCGTGAGCGCCAACGTGCACCAATAATAACTTTGTAGATATTGTTTCACCACATCCGCCGTTTCAGTGTCATGATACACCCAGTTTTTACTACCGAACCCATTGTTTTTATATATTATATGGTACAAGCACCCGTTCCAATGGAATATCACTAATAAATAATGAATTAAACTCGTTGATCTAAACAAGTTAGGATAGTTCGTATGCCGTTCAGTTCGATCCATGAAAGCCCAGAAGCGATATATCTTGACGAGGCGGAAAGACCGCAAGATGGAGTTGAAGCCGATGGAGAGGTAGAGGAAGTCCAACGGCAGCAGACAAAGGCAGTCTATGTAAAACGTCGTAGAGTTCATATAGTGCACCCGCATTTTAGCTGTGTCCGTCTGCAGCACCCCGTCTTCTAAATACCCCGTCCGGAAGTGAAACACGATGTCCACGAAATACAGGAAATCCGAAAAATAGTCTAGACAGAACCAAACTACGAGCGTCTCGCCTGAAACAAATTAAATGATATTAATTAATATATTCATTGCATACAGTTATTTTTTACAATACCTACATAATACGTGGAAAATTAAATTACAATTTATTAGTAATACAACATCTTAAGAGTAGAGATAGTTCAATTCTTAGAGTGGAATAGTTTATGCTTTAGTTACAGCAACCCTGAATATGGTGAATAAAGGAATGTACCTAATAGCGAAATAATTTAAAAAATATTGTTCTATTGTCATGCACACGCATTTTAAAAACCGTTTTCACGTAGCTTTAATTTTTCTTACAGTAAACGCCACGAATCAAAATCAATTTCAACAATAACCGAGAGCGAACTCGAAATAATGTAGTGAATAAGATTACGTGTTGGTGAAACTCATCGCAGCTGTAAAGAGGCAATGAAACAATAGGAAACTGAGCCGGCGAAACATCGAAGCGTTACCTTTGGAAGTATTGTCTTCGGTGCGAGACATTTAACTCGGAAAAGCTATTTAGGTAAGTAATTTAATTCTCGGCGGGGCAAGTTGGCGGAAACTATGCGCGGAGTGCGCTAAGTCGGTGAAGCCCTAGACCGTGTCGTCGCTAATCTTGGTCGCTATCTAAATAGAGACTTCTTTTGCATAAACTCTAAATTGGATTTTCATCCACTTTTGCGTCTTTCAAAGTCATCCGGCGGTGAAAGTGATGAGCAAAATATGGATCACTGAACGGAAAATGAACGAAATTGAAATTACCGTTAATCTCCTGGAAGGCGAACCTGTAGACGATAACCCATAAATTGTATAGGAAAGCGAGGGAGACAACCATGGACCAGTAGTAGCATAGCCGGCCGGCGGGGTCGAACAAGAAGGACCACTTCCGCCCCGTTCGTAGCCGCCCGCTCGTGTACGTCGACCGCCGACGAAGACCCCCTCTGCTACCACTGTCAACAATAACAACATGACTCAATTACTTCTCTTCCATAGGTTTGGTATATACAATGCATATCTCTAGGTAAATAGTATAAAATAAAGTCGCTGTCTGCCACTGCCTGTTTCTCCGCACATTTCTAAACCGCACGCAACGGATCTGCAGATAAAACATTATCGTATCTGACTCACATAAAAGCTTAAATTTTCACATACAATTTTTTTTTTTATATATATAGTTATCTTAGTGGATAAGAAAAAAAAATTGTCAAAGTGGACGATCACTGCTGGAGTAAGCAAGGACAAGATTAAACACATTATCTGCAGTGGTGAGTAGGTACTCAAGGATGCACTTAGCTTCAACTATCGACATAGTAGCTCAATGGCTTTAACCATAAGTGTTATGGGTTACATGTCTTATCATATACCTATACATATATGAACAACTTTTAGCACGGGATCAACTCTTGACATGATCGATATACGAATACCTGTACTACTTTAAAGGGTGTAATACATTATGATGTAAACTCCTCCAGAGCACATGTGCACACGTACGTACGTACCTACTTACAATAATGTCATATTATTTAAAAGCGCAGAATTATCAACAAATTTATATAGATAATGTGTCTGAGGCAAGGTCAAATGTAACCTAATTAAAGTTACATTACAAAGATAGGACCAGGTAAGATAAGAGATGGGTCTTCTTTCAAAACCTTTTCCCATTTATATTTGGAGTCGGTTCTCCTAATCGTTCTTCTCCAAAGACATCATTTCTCAGCTATCGTCGGGACTATGTTGCTCGCTACGAGGTCTTCAATGTCAATCGGGGTCTGCCACGGCTGTTAGTCTAGACTCGATAATAAGATACGATGGGTACCATATTGAAAACAGTTTCTGCTCAGGAACCTATTTATTGCCATGTGGTATTGGCGATATAATGCGTGCCCATTACCAATTCAATACGCAAGCTATCAGCATCTGATTTGTTTACATAAGTTGCTATATACTCGTACACGTCTATGTTAAGACATGTGGCTTACGAGCATGTACTCGCAAGTATCAGATGCAGAGACGTTGTAAGATAAATGTAAGCAGCGGTGTTTGCATTAGTTGATTGTTTGAAGTTAGCTCCGATTGACTGAGTTAACTTTGGATAGGGATGTATGTTTGTGTAATTTCGACTGTTGAATAATTGAATATTACGTTTACCACCTGAGGGTTCGCCGCAAAGATATTGAGGGATGTGTATCCTATTAATCCAGCGGATTCTCGTGACAGGCGCCTAGCCACAGGATTGCGGTCCGAATAATAAACTGATTCATTATCGTCAACAGACATACGTTATACCAGTTGACTTCATACATACCTTATCGAATTTAGTGGATAAGTCTATTATAAGGTTAATACAGGGTGGGCCAATAATTTTTGCAAATAGCAACACTAAATTTCTCGAATACCGTTGGAAGGAGGGGTGCGCGGGTGGCGGGAAACTATGCGTCGCTACATGCAATTTTAGTTTATGCATTCAACGTAAGTTATTGGCTGACACAATGCTGGAGCAATTCTCTAGCCTGGAGAATGTATTCTTTACGGACGAGGCCCACTTTCACATCAACGGGCACGTGAATAAGCACAATTGTCGATATTGGAGCAGGGAAAACCCTCGCCTTAAACACCAAAAGCCACTTCATTCACCTAAAACGACAGTATGGGCTGCCATATCAGCAAAGGGCATAATTGGTCCGTATTTCTTTGAAAATAATCAAGGAGATAATGTAACTGTGAATTCAGCGGAATATGTCAAGATGTTGCGAGAGTTTTTGACGCCGCAGTTGCATGAATTTCAAGGATACAACAGCAGGACCTGGATGCAACAAGATGGAGCAACATGCCACACGTCAAATGTGACTTTACCGGTAGTCAAAGAAATGTTTCCGAATAAATTGATTTCTCGCAGAGGTGATATTCCATGGCCTCCGAGAAGCCCGGATCTTACACCATGCGATTTTTTCTTATGGGGATACCTGAAAAGTCGAGTCTACCTTAATAAACCGACGAATATATCCCAATTAAAACAAAACATCCACGACGAGATAGCCGCGATCCCCCGCAGCATGTGTCAGCGAGTTTTCCAAAGTTTGCGTAGTCGATTGCTAGAGTGCCAACGACGAGACGGTGCACATCTCGACGATGTCATTTTTAAAAAATAAATTTCATTAAATTTTCAAAACGTTAAATATATAATCAACAAAATAACAGTTGTAGTTTTATTTCTATTCATGTTTTAAAAGTGCAAAAATTATTGGCCCACCCTGTATAATGGAAAAGTCATGGAAAAGTGTGTTTGTTGGTTTGTTCTTCTTTCTCGCAGCAATAAAGCAACAGATGGACGTGATTATTGGTAGGTAGACCGGATACTAACATAGTCTTACTATCTTATCTTATACTAGCTGTTCCCCGCGGCTTGACTCGCATTCCTGGGATAAAAATAATGTAGCTTCCTATTAGTTTAAGATTTCGAATCGAACCAGTAACTACGCGTTCAAACAAACTCTTCAGCTTTATTATTAGTATAGATAACTTCTTATCCTGGGAATAATTGTCAAACCGCGGGTATTTTAGCCTCAATTCTACGGATAATGTACATCGGTATAAGGCAATCATACAATATTTCAGGTGTAATAATTACGAACCATTGTATCGTAGTGTAACCATTACGAAGTCATAACATTTACAAGTTTAGCGAAAATCTTTGGAAAAAGCCTTTAATCGCGCTCAGAACGTAGTGACAGGGCAAAATAGCTCTATTACTCAAGTACTAGAGTAATCTTATAAATACTCAGTTAGCTTACACTAGATTTACTGCAGCGTATTTGAACGCTAAACTGATTTATTGATATTTTTTAGTGTTGTTTACCACTCTATCATTTTCCATGATCTGTTGTATAAGGTATAGGACTCTGTAGTATAGGTACATCAATGCCCTTTCGGCCTACTATATCCTTTCAAAATCACCCAGTATATTCGTGACACGGCAACCGCCCGCGGCGCCGCTGCGGTTTACCAACAATCCAAGTAAAAATAACCTTAAGTACTATATAAAAAGCACGTGATGAAATCGATCGTATAACAAACAGTTGGCATTCAAAAGAAGTCTAAAACTATCTAGTTAGCTACAGATCGTTCCAACGCCTTTGCTTGTTTGCTAAATTTGGCGAGTGCCGGGCAAACTAATCAATCCAACGATCTTCCCACTAACTTCGACTAATAAAACTAGCGGGAACGCGACGAGTAAATAACACTTGGAACGTTTTAATTTTAAATTTCAATTCGCCTTCGTCGATAGCCTTAAATAAAACTTACGATTTAATATAATAAATAGGTACCTACATTGAGAATACACTTTGAGCGTATCCTCATAATTGTAGGTAATCGGTTATAGCAAGACCTAACCTACGAGCTGAACATACAGGGTGTTGCGTATTTGAATTTACGTAAATCCTGCGCAACCAAAACAAAAATAACGTAGATTTTATGAAGATTTTTACAGGAATTTTGTAATGCCTGCTTTCAATAAAATGTGATAATCCTCATTAATAAAATTTTGTTTAAGGTGCTTACGATGACAATTAAAAGCGATTTTTTAAACCATCATTATTATCTCCTTTATAGATACTTATTTTTAATTAAAACATATACTTATATGTACAACAAATACATACTTATGTATGACAACTCAAGACCTTTCTGTAGCCTTTCATGGAACTCAAAACATATTTGTAAACATACCGCTTGATTCACTTTTAAAGCCAGTGTTTCTCTTAATTTTCTTTTTAATTTGAAATTAAAAATTTATCACAGAATTTCAGATTCTAAACCACAGATTGATTTTTTTTTTTAATAATAGGTAAGTACCTATATTTTTTCTTGTGAATGAGTTTTTTTTACGTTTTTACAAGTTGCGTTAGCTTAATTTATTCAATATGTACGGTGATAATTTTCGATAGGACAGCGCCTTAATTTTCACACCATCAGCATCTAACTGTAACTGAATTACTCAACATTTTAATAGGTTTTATTCGAGAGTAAGGGTGCGTTAATGGATGGACCAGAATAACCTGCCCTTAATAATCAAATGAACGGTATTATGGCGACAATAATGGGATACGGGCACAGCTTATACGTTCTCATAATGCTGATAAGGCGCACGTATAATTTGTGAATATAATTTAAGATATTATAATTATTATATCAGGGGCGTAGCTATCGCCGTATCATCCGTATCAATGATATGGGGTTCCCCGAGCTACAGGAGCCCCGATACCGAGATTTTATAACACTTTAGTTAGACTGCTGGGCCAACCATTTTATAAGAAACATCACATTAGTTTAAGCCCCCTTAGCTGCGTATAAATTATAGTAAAATATAAGTTCACTTCATTCATCACTATACGCTTTCAGTTGACAGAAAATTGTTTAAAAAAAAAATTCATCTAATTACAAAAGGTTTGTATTTTACTGCAAATTGGATCCAGGAACAGTTTCTCAGGGAACATTTATTTTGGCATTAAACAGCAACCTTTTATATTACTTTTCACCATTATTTTTGATGTTTAGCACAATTTGTTTGTCGCCTTTAATTTAGTTAACGAGTCACCACTTATTTTAAAATCGAATTTCTCGTAATAATAAGCGTCTCTATATGTAAAATGAATAAACTAGGTAATATTATAATAAATATATTTATTTCTTTCTTTTTATACTCCTCCTATCGCCCTTTATTACAGACAACAGTGTCAAACAATATTACAACAATAGTGAGCTGGAATTTTCAGTTGACACTGCATTGCATAAACAAGTTTCATAGCATAAACGAGTGAGAACAATTAAATAAAGTGATAGAAAATACCTATCAGTGCCGTTGCAATGTGGCGGTGCGAGGTGATTGTGTGAGTGATGTGGCGCGGGCGTGGCGGGCGCGTGTGGCGTGTGTGGCGTGCTGCGCCACCCGCCCAGCAGCGGTGCCTCCCCGCTAGCACCCAGCAGTTTTAATCTAAACAATACAATATAATCACAAAGGTTACACTGATAAAAACCATCGTACCGCTTATAGTTTAGTGCATGTTACGTTTTAATTACAGTATTTACCTATTGTAAAATAAAAAACGTTCCACATCTTAGGGTGAGGCCTCATTAGTGCGTTGCGTTGCATTGTCGCATCGGATCAACGCATTGTATGCCACACACAAGAAGGCGTCGCAGCGTAGCTTCTCAGAGTGGCACTATATACAACTATTGAACGTTTTGAGCATCTAGGTGCCTACTTTGAAAGTGACTTTCTCCAAAAGCGATGCTGAATCAAATTTATTAATTACAAATTGTTCGATGGTCATCGGTAGAAGTATGATCAATAAATGTAATATAGGCTATAGGATAGTATAACAGTAGGTATACAGATTTTCAAATTGTTGTTTGTTTACTAATTGTATCGATAAAAAAGTCGCTGACGTTAATCTGTCAACTTATGCAGATATGACATTTTATCAGAAGAGGGAAATCGTTTGAAGTCCAATTGACTTAGCAGCACACGAGCGGGCGGTAGAAATTGGTTTTCCCAATGCGAGAGTGGAGGCCAAAGGAGCCGGCTAGAGCTAGCTGTCGTACCGTGAAATGAGATATAATATAAACCGTTCAAAAATGCGATCGGTTCTACTGCCACGGGGCGGATAAATAGATACTTACTCATATCCCTTATAAAGGGCTGCCTCAAAACTTACCATGATCATTTGAAAAAAGCATCTGTACAAATTCGTGTCTTTGGATATTATAAACATTGGTAAACCTTCCCTACCTCCCTTCCTCCATAAGTAAATAAATAAATAAAATTAATATTACTAGTAATAAGTTTCACTCATAAAGGTAAAATGCAACCGTGTCTTTCAACGCAATCGCCAACCGGTTTAAAGGTTTAGTAGTGTTAAGGTAACTTACAGTTTTAAAGAGTCTTTTGCATTTATAATAGTGACGTGAAACACCGGCGTACGACATGTTGAAGCGTCGTATGTATTATGTTATCACTGTTAATTTCAGCTGGTGAATAAAGTTTATTTAAAGACAATCTTCGTTAGCCTTTTTTTAAGTATTTTTCACACGTGTGAGCGCGGGCTCATCGAGCCCACACTCGTGATTAAAGCGGCACTCAAGAAAAGGGCCCTCAAGCTCCTGGACAAACAAGAGACAGGCCCTCGAACCACTCCACTGACGCCTTAATGGAGACTGCACATTTAACCAACTAAAATAAATAATTTTTATTTTAGTAAAGGGTACACAAATAATATTTATACCATTTCTGTTCTTTTTGCAACTTGCTAAATAACCACACAA
This sequence comes from Tethea ocularis, assembly GCA_963555595.1. Taxonomy (NCBI): domain Eukaryota; kingdom Metazoa; phylum Arthropoda; class Insecta; order Lepidoptera; family Drepanidae; genus Tethea; species Tethea ocularis. The sequence continues at coordinate 6,056,200 of OY741960.1, read as the reverse complement.
TTAACAATCTATTTTAACCGACTTCAAAAAGGAGGAGGTTATCAATTCGTCTGAATCTTTTTTGTAAGTCTATATATATATACTATAAACCTACATTTAAATAGGTATATTTGTAACAATCTCACGTCGCGTCATGCGTCAAGAAAAAGCCAGGCCTGTCTTAAAAACCTGGATATTACAAGAATTATTTTAAACCATCATGTAATAAGGCAGTAATCACTTAAATAAAAAAACAATTTCAAGATCGACTCAACTAGCGACTCCGCAGTTTTGCCCTAAATCAGGGGTTCCCAAAGTGCGCGCCGCGGTGCCCTGGAGGCCAATTCTCGCGCGGGTAGAGATCATCTCTAATTCGAGATATGTTGAAACAAAATGGCGAATCTCTAATAAAATAAATTTTTCGTATTCTCGGGATGTCACGCTAGAGAAATGTCGAATCCCTTCATAGACATTCATGATTAGAGATAATCTCTAATTAGAGATGATCTCTACCCTCGCGAGAATTGGCCTCCTGGTGCGCCGTAGAAAGATACTGCCCTTAATAAAAATAACTGAAATTGTGTTCTAAAAAAACGAAACGCACAAACAGATAGACGGAAATAGGTAGGGATTTAGTTTTATACTCTTAAAGATCAAGCTCAAAGAGATTTATATCAAAATCAAAAACTCATTTATTCAATTTAGGCCCTGGTAAGGCACTTATGAACGTCAATAGTTACAAACATTACAATAGACTCTACCACCGGTTCGGAATACACTTGAACTGAGAAGACTCCGGCAAGAAACTCAGCAAGGCTACATTTTTTTTTTGTGGATCTTAATGTATTATCATTGTGTTATATTAGTCAAGTAAAGATAAAACAGTATATCTCCTTTAAATACTTCATAACCAAGATATTATACGAAAAGATCTACTTTAAAGAGCAAAAATAGCTACTGAAAATAGCTTTCATAGGAAGTTTTGACATTAATTTTCTTGTCCAAAGTTTGATAATGTAGACAGCGTACCACAATGCTTTAAATTGAATCACATGAAAGTTTAATTTATTATTTAGATAATGCACTAACATAGATAAGCTTTTAGGTATACTCAAATTCAAAACTCATTTATTCAGTTGAGAACCTAATAAGGAACTAATGAACGTTAGTTTGTATAGTAGCAAGTTGAAAACTCAAGCAATTATTAGTTATCTCCCGCCTAAAAAGACTTTATTTGGGCTTTAAATGTTCCGAAAGGGTTTAAAATCAATATGACATCGGAATGTGATGAACATAGAATAAATGAACGAATAAGTTCTATTCGTAAAAGGCCCCACACGAAAACAGTCCCCGCTGCAAAGGCACGAATCTCTAATAACTATAAACATAGTCCACTATTTTTGTCAAACTGATTTCACATTAATTTAAATTGGTCTTCTTGGCACTGCTATCATCTAAAGTCTAGACTATAGGTAGTGATGGCACGTTACCTTGCTTTGTGAGCGCGTCTTGAGCGTGAAGAGAGGTCGAGTTCGCTGGCGGCGGAGCATGCGGTGCCAGCCTGCAAGGAGCCGCGGGACCCGCCCAGCCGCCGCGAGCCCAGCCGGCACGTCATCATTTCTGCATTAATAACAACAAAATTGATTCTTATTGTTTTAGGGTACCTACATTTTTTAGTTTTGATGCTGAGAGAAATACAAATAATCGTAAGGTCCTAATAAATTAAAGAAGTTATCATAATAGTTTATCTCGAGTGATTGGAATAGCAGCCTTAGAGGCTGCTGCCTGAATAGCAGCCACTAATATTTTAGGCTTTGCGTCCTTATCACCATCGGCCACATCATAACTGACCACGGTAAGATTGTGGTGAAGCACATACATAGTAAAAAAATATAAGGTAAAATAACAAGACTAAATAATAATGGAACAATCATGGTAAACGAATAAAATGAATAAAGCGTAAATCGAATGACCAATTATTGTTGCGGCCGTATTCTTTATACAGTATACAGATTGTCGGCCACAATTTCGCTCATTGTGGGCCCACTTTCTGAAAGTTCCGGTCCAAATTACGTGTTTCGAAAAGAAATCTCCCTCTCCTTATTTCACCAAGAAGTTAACTTATGAATGAAAAATAAAATAAAAATACAATGCAATCGGCCAGTTGGCGCAACAACAGCATACATAATCAAATAGGATAAATAAGCGTACGCTAGTGGCTAGGGACTAGGCAGTTGGTCAACTTTATGGCGTCCAGTTAAATGTTGGAACAACTGGCGAAGTTTAATAAATCCAATTATTAACACCACTTATATATTGTGCTTACTGAAGTATGACATCACAACATTGTTATGCTGGCAAAACGATGTAAATTGGAATGTATGTATGTACCTACGTGAATTGTTTCATTCGCAACAACCCGTGGTTTTGGTAATATCATGTCGCGTCGCAGTGCGGAAAACAAGGACTTTGTTAGTGTAGGTATTTATCATTAAGCACTCTATTTCAGATTTGATCTTATCAAAAGCCTTTTATTGGCTTTGTGTTTTGTGTTGCTAATTATCACCGTTCCAAAGATTTCAATAAAAATTTGAGAAGAGGTCGATATCTAAATAATATAAATGGAAAGCGTGACTGACTGACTGATTTATCAACGCAGAGCTCAAACCACTGGACGGATCTGAAAACTCAATCCCTAAGGGGGTAAAATAGGGGATCGCTTTCAAATACTTGATGTCTATTCACTGTAAAAATATCAGCGATTATCTCATTATGTACATTAGTCATTTGTAGGTATTCCATACAAAAATACGGCTATCGTCGCCCCGATTACGCCAATCAGACTCCGCAAACATTCGATATGTATACAATTGTACCATAAACGCAATTAAAACAGCATTTGCAATTAATTAATACGAGTAAGCATACCACGTCGCGTCGTCGCATCGATTAACCATCAAGTAATTATAAGCATTCTTTGAAATCCTTTGTCGTTTCAATGTTGGCTTAAGGTGCATGCATGCTTAATAATGCTCCACAAAGATTAATATAGTTTTAAAAGTATATAGGTACCTACGTAGGTATGCGTATATCATTTGACTGATTTCGATAATGTGTGAAGTGTTCTATGGTATTTTAAATATTGATTTTGATGTAAATCTCGTTAATTGATTATTTTGTTTAGTTACCTTTCTATATATATATTTATATTTTAGGTCCGTAGTATTTATAAGATTACAGTACAGATTAAACTATGGAATTATTTTAAATGAAACTACATTTAAAATAATTCCATAGTTTTAGATTTTTAAATCTATGGAATTATTTTAAATTATATTTCGTAACATTTGTTTCAGCGCTTACATTTATATTATATCTATTACTAGGATATTATTTATCGATCGCGGCGATAGCGGCGATATAAGTTAAATAAAAAAGAGTATCCCAATCGATAATGTGGGCGACACCCAAAAAAAATCCGTTCGTATGCAACTCACACACGAACCGAACACCTCTCAAACAATTCCCGTCACTCCGAAAGCAACAGTAGGTATATTTTCCACATCGAAACATTTTTTTATTTCGGCGACGAATAAAAAACGGTATGATGAAACTTTTTTACACTTTTCACAGGAGTAGACAGTGGAGATCAGCAAAATAAAAAAACTACTTGTTTTGTACAGTGGTAGGTACGGACGACGACAATTAAAGATAAACACTGCGACATCTTATGCATTTGTAATAGGAGCTATTTTGCAAAAAAAGGTATAGTCTGATGTGTTGACTGTACGAAACCCTTCGATTTTATTATTATAATAAAACTAGGTTAAAAAATAGTACATATACCTACCCATTTTTTCCAGTTAAATATCTTTTCATATAGAACTTTGTCAATAGTCTTTATTCTTTATATTAATGTTATATGCATAATAAATGCAATGCTGTACAATATTCATGTTTGTCTTGTCGCGTGAACTAGCTACGGCCGTATCATGCTGTCAATCAGCCAGTTACGGTTGTACCGACGTAAATAGTTGTAGTAATAGGAGGCGAGATTCCTAGATTCTAGTTTATCAAACCAATTACAAAAGGTTAGGAAACGTCACGATCATCTTTCATTACAAATTAGTAGTAGTACAAATTCCACCAACAGATACACCGGGTACACGTCACAAAATAAATCTTACAAAAATACAAGTTGTTAAAAAAGTACTCAATTTATGTCCCACCGCTTATGTTTGTTTAAAACATGACTACCGCCGACGCGACGTTGCACGATAGGAAACAGCGAATTTTCTTTCGTTTAGTACAGAGTGAATTTTGTGAAACTCATTCATTTGCTCAGTGCCAACGTGTTCCAATTCCACCAACCAAGTGTTTGCTTAGTTAAAGTTAATTTTCTTCCATATTACCTTACAAGTTAAATGTAAACTTCGTGAACATACACTTGGTTAGTTTCTGTGAGGCTAGTTTAGTTGGCTAGGTAGGTACGTAGAATGATATCTGCGAGCAGGAGAAATGATTTATATCGTTGGTCTTGGTACTTTTCACTAATTACTTAAACGTGATGCCCAGCCTCGTTAAGATTTGTAGAGCCTCAAGCTAATTAATTTCTTCATTAGAGGTAGGTATTTTTACACGAGCCAAATCGATAAATTTAATTTATTTGATACGTGCCCTACAAGGATTCAATTCTGAGATTCATTAAGTACATAGGTAAACAGTAATAATATATTATGTATACACATACTCATTAATTTATAATATATATATATTACTACCATTTGAAACTAGCCTACTTACTACCTAAAAAATAACTTAATTATAAATAAAATACCTTCCCTAACTCCTCCCCTAGTGACAGAGTACGAGGAATGCTGAATTGCCTTGCTGTATTGCGAGTATTTGCGAGGCTTGTTCTTTGGGCTAAGTAGCCGTCAGCTCCGGGATCCCGCGTAGCTTAGATATTTCTATATAAACAAGTGGTAGGCTCGCTGACCTCAGGGTCCTATGGTTTATATATTAAAATAATTAAGCGCCTGCCTATTACTACTCATATTACGCAGTATAAAAGCTTCTCGAAATAAACCATTATTATTTTATACGCGTAAGCACTGCTACATTATTATGAATTTCATTATTCATATCAAAAATAAAATAATTTGATTTAGCAATTTAGCTTTCCTTTTGAATTTAAATATTACTCATTATTTTAATGAGTTAATAATAAAATCATAGTTACTTTTATTTTAGGTATTACTTTTTTCATAAAAGCTGGTTCTCTCGTCTTTCATCACTGACCGCCAAGAGTGAGTAGGTATTATCTTTGATAGCCAGTGGTGGGACAACTGTCTAGATCCTGAAGATAAAATCGGCGAAAGTTGTCTCGATTTTTTATTTACTTATTCAAAGTACCAAGGTAGTAAATTAACCTACATAATTAAGAGTTCCTACATTCTTAAAATCTAAGAGGTAGCTACGGAAATACGTTTGGAATTTATAGAGAAACGAAATCCGTCTAGTTAGTGTGCCATACTATAAATTATTAATTGATCCGGGCACCTGGCAGCTGTTCAGTGCTGGGGGTGAGAGTTGTTGGGCAACACTAGTACGGCCTTTGTGACAGATCGTATGCAAAATGTTTTCCCATAGAAATTTTACCACCCCGTTTTCGAGTTATATTTAGTGCAGTCGCATGACAAGCAATTGCAAGTTTCAGCATCCCTCGGATTTGTCACTAACAAATTGTTGCCACCTGTTCAAAAGACGCCACCGCCGATATGGACAGCCAAGCTTAGATAGAACTTTTCACTCTATTGCACTTAGCCCTTTTCACTTTAAAACTGACTTCGGACAGTTGTACTCTGCAATAAAATCCTTTCTATTGATATATTTTGCCCTTTCGCTTAAATCAGGTTTCAATTCAAAAGGTGTCGATAAAAACAATATACGTGATGCAATTTTCTACGTAGATAATTACACCTATATAGCTTTAACTATATAATAAGAATGCTATTGACAAAAGTGTGGAAGTCTCAAATACTTATTTCCAGTCATATTTCAACAAAATATGAGTGGCGGGGAAACCTCCTATGAAGTCATGTTTTGTACTTATTTATGCTCGTGTGTGCATGCCTGCGTATCAATTGTATAATTTTGGAGATGTTAGTTACAGAGATGTTAGATTTATTGCAGTGATATGTCCTCAAACCATATCATCTCATAAATATACGTTGTACTTGGGATTTTAATACATTTTATGTAAGAGATACAAGAAGTATACCTATATACAAGAAGTATATTAGGTATATTCGCAACAACTTCAAGTTTGTGAAAATATGGGCGCGTCCCCACCAGGCTCATAGCGGCAGACTATCCGCCGCGGCATAGGTCAGTCGCTGACTCAATGGATCACGCTGTGAATCAGCCGCTCGCTGAATGAGTCGGCAAGCGAAACGCCGCAAAAACTACACGCGGTATGGACACTCCATTTATAAATTATAGAAAAGCAAACTGGAAGAAAACAGTGCACCCTAAGACATTGAAAAAGAAATATAATTGAAAATACCTGTCAGTGAAAAGCGTCCCAATTGGTATCCATTCCATTGCTATCGCTTTCTTATAGTTTGTTGAGCAATTGAATGCGGGTATACCTACTTCAGTAGACATTCATTAGGTACGTAAGTAAGGAGGGAGCCGAAACCTTCGCACCGAAAGGGTACCAGCCACGTAACAGTTTAATAACCATAAACTTTGTCGTTGTTTGCCCAACTCACCCACTCTTAATATTTCTTATGACGTCTTTAGAATTACGCTTTTGAACTTTAAAATTGCTTCAATGAATTTAATTAATTTCACGATGTAGGTATGTTTTACTGTAATTTAATTTTACAGGAACCGTCGTGATATGGTTGCATCAACTAGTGCTCAGAACGCGTCTTGGCTTTTCTTCATTGCAATATCGCGTTGTGGTTGCATAGTATGGAAGCCACGACACAAATTTCGCTGTGGGGTCATTTTGCGATTCCCATAACGTCTCCTACGTTATAGGAATCGTAACGTTATAAGAGCCAACGTGAATTTCGCGATGTGAATGTTTTACAGTATGTGACCACGATGCGTTGTGAGCTGTTTTTCACTCAACGAGCGTTTTCGGTTTTCGATCGTAATTTGAACATCAATCAATTAAGATTTAAAATACTGCATAAATAACGTTAGATTGTTTGAAAGTAGTCCTACCATGCCAACAATTTTTTTTCACTTACTTATTCCATAGTATCTACCTAAATCCCTTGATAAAATATATAGGTATTGTCGTTACTGGGGACCGAAGAGCAGGCAGCTTTTTTGCGCATAATAGGGATTACGATACACAATGCGAGGAAATGCTGCCAGTATTTTCTGGAGCCTAATTTTTTAATTTATTTTAATTTTAATTTAAAAGTGTTATTTTTGTTTTAATTTAAACATTATCAAAATTAAAACAAATGTTATTTTGTGCACGAACTGACGAGTTTCAATATAATACGGGAAAATCATAACAAAAATAAGACAAAAGGCTTGTACACTCAATTATAAAGGTTCACATCGCTTAATAAAAGTAACGTGTCGTAAGGTCTCTCTTAACCAGAACCCAGGAAAGTTTTGTCTGATAATTATAGCTGATGATGGAGCACTAGCAGGAGGGTGAATAACGAAACTCAGTAAACGCACCGAGATTATTGCTACATTTATGGAAAAAACAACATTATCAGAATGACTTGAATTTGAATGTATTTTTATTTTTTTAAGCGGCTAACTGTTTGGTTAATCTTTGAGGTTCCCTCTACCCTTCTTATCTAATCTTGTAATTATTCATTGTCTTATTACCTATCTTAAACAAGTAATAATAACAGCTTTCTGTCCCGCGGTTTCACCCACTATCCCCTTAGGGGTTGATTTTTCAAAAAACTTTCTTAGCGTCATAAAAGCTACGTCATTATATGCTAAATTCATTGGTTTGAGGTGTTGATAAATCAGTCAGTCAGTCACGCTTTCCTTTTATACAGTACATTACAATTTTATTTATTCTTCCCATATTCGTCCTAAATTTTTAGGTAGATGCCACTAAAATAATAAAATCATAAATAAAGAAGAATTACTTCTTCTAAATTAGTTATTATAAATGTAGGATATCTAGTATGGAACTCTTCAAAAGCCTTACCGTAATTGCCAAAGTTTGTTCAAATTAAGAAATTACACGCAACACCATAATAACTTCATCTTTCGATAAGTAGATAATATGAAATTAAAAAAAAAACCCGATTCTCAAAGAAAGATGACGAGCTAATCAAATTTCGCGCAAGTTGGGAAAGTTCCCGGTAAGTTTTCCGATTCAATTATTAGATACGAGGACTCTGCTGTCGCCGGCCGAGCGGCCGCGGCGCGGGCCGGGCCCCCCGGGCACCCCGAGAACCGGCCTGCGACGCCATGCTGGTGGCTCTTTCAACTTCAACTAGTATATTATGCTATCAAAGCCTCCCACTGAAGCATACAAGTCCAAATCACTTAAAGATACCTACCCCCACATATCTGTCACCGTCACATCTCTGATACGGACTGATACCTACAAGATCCCCTATAGTTGGGTTCGATCATACGGTAGGTATATGCACCACCATCGTCCACCGTGACGTTCCGTGACGAGTGACGTGTGGGTGGGGATGACGTTATGTTATGATGTCACTGAACGGAGACGTTATGAAGTGACGTGTGTGTGATAAAATTACAAGCGGATTAGTGATCATAAGAACTGATATCATTTTCTGAATTCAGTTTTAGGGTTTTTGACGGGAACTGTTACCGTACTTTCCTTAGTCAGTCAACCAAGGATCCGAAAAGGTATTAAAATTGTTATAAGAATCATTTTCTTTTTAAAAATCATGAAAGCTAAAAGTGGCTACGACTTCAAATGTCGTAACGAGGATGAGTTCGAATCTTACAATAATCTTGAGCTTTCGGTGTAGTGATGTGTAATCGTGAAATAGAAGAAATAGGTGGTAGAAATATTATGCAAACGCATTATATACTTGAATATTTTCTTTAAATACGTTTATCATACGACCAAAAAAATATGGAAGTAAGTTCCCTAATATTTCATCATTTATTATTGTTAAGCATTGGCCACATAAAACTTCAACTGTTTGTGTAACTCATAAATAATTATAATCTACAATCGCCTCTGGTTCCGGCGGCGCGGTTGTTTCATCTGAAAGTACCCGACAAGTAAAATAAATTATCTTTTTTGAAATAAAATGAAATACATTATTCCTACGTTATACTGTAAAGAGCGAACGTTAATCATCATTCTAACTTTATCAGTCTAAAGTGACTAAGCTGTCCTACTTCAAAACAAAGGCCGCTTCCCTTTTTCAACTCCTAACTCAGAATATAATCTGACAAAAAATGTTTCCAAGTAATATCGTACCGTACCTAAAGCGGTAGGTCGGTTTTCACATGATCACAATCAGCCACAATGAGAATACTGCGGAGGGAACACCTCCGGGACACAACTTGCCGGCGGAGCGGAGATGTGCGCCGCGCGGCACATTACCGAATACGACACGTGCGCATAATCAAAGACTGTGGAACTTCCTGTATTTTTATTCAATCAAAATGAATAACCTATAGCACCTTAGGTACATGCCTCTCTTTATACTATGATACATGCGTCCTTAAATAGAACCTACTTGAATATTGTTTTGTTCATGATGTAGCCTAAACATAATTACATAAATATATTTCGATATAAACTTTGTTATCGATATAAAAGACCATTACACCGCGCTGTCTTTTGATCTTTGCTGTAATAAATCGAAAACGTCCAATAATGCAACTCTGGGAACGATAATTAACAATTTTATTACAGTGATGGAGTCTCTTTGTTAAAGATATTGACTACCTACATTTTCCATGCTTTTAATAGGTATGTAAATAGGTAAATTTGCGAGAAACACTCCAGATGGGAAGTAGGTATCTTTCAACATAATTGTTGGAAAGCTCTTTAATGATGGTGACGGAGGCTAAATGCCAAAGCGCTTTAACAATGGTACCTCCACCTTTCAGATAGGAATAAAGTCCTTTGTGGCAAGTTCTTCTTGTCCAACGTATATTCCTGCCTTACTAAAACTTTATGGGCGTTTCTAAGCGTTTAAAGCAATTATCTCTAAGAGCATTAAATTACGAAGGATGTACAATAGACATATACCTAATACATATAAATATATGAATGTTGTCGGGTGCGCAAGTGACGCGCACAAATTACGCACGCCGAGTGAATCGACTGTGAGCACCGGCCTAGAATAATTACCGACGTGACACCACCTTATGAACACAACTCTATAAAAGTGCAGTCTATTAAAGCTATACATTATTTACCTACTATAATTGTAAAGCTGCTTTGCAAATTATTTGTAGGTACATACCTACGTAGCACAGGTCCGAAGACATGTTTTTCAGGCCCAAAAATAATACTATTAAAAGACGTGGCATTTATGAACGCAGAAAAAGTTTTTAACCAGCATAGTAGACCCCATGTCGACGAATATAAGGTCACAAAAAAAGTCAAACTACCGTCTAGTTTGACTGTATAACAGTTACACCTGTTACACAGCGCCATATTTCACAAGCGGCGCCCTCCAGCGCAAACATGCCATGTGAATATCCCGTAAAAAGTTTTCACTTTCCTCTCAATTCCTACATTGATATGATTTAATATTTTTTAACTGCTATCCTTTGGAACGCTCGACGCATTTGATATATTTGAATGATATAAATTATTTTTGTAGAGATCTATTATGCCTACAAATAAATTAGATACCTTGATACCATATTTTTGAATGTATGTACATGAGAGAAGGAATAATAAACTAGACGCTAACAATCATAGCAAGGTACAAAGAGCAACATTTACAACATAAACAATCAGACCACGCTTCCCGGGCACAGCTCGACAACAGCAATTGATATTTGTATTGATTAGCAGCGCAATTTATGTCAGTGAGTACCATTAATAATGGTTTGTCAGCATCATCATTAGTACAATCAGACGTTTACCATCTTGTCTTGGATTTTCATAATAATTATGAAAATCAATCAAAATTATTTTGATTGATTTATATGAAAATCAAAAATGCTTTTATTTTTATTTATATGTATAATGGACGATGTTGGGGACATGTGCATGTTGGCTATCGATCGTATGTTCAGGAAAATCTGAATGTCAATAAAATTTGTACATTAGACAAACAGGAAGCATTTAGAACACAAATCCTCTATAGGCACCTATAATAATCTCTGGAACAACCGATTTCAAAATTATTTAAATTCGACATTTTAACCGTTACAAACATCATTTAAAATGGTTGCACATCAACTGCATCGTTATGTACGTACCTGATATTAAAAACCACACAACTAAACATAAAAAAAAACTTAAGAAAGAAGAAGAATATTTAATGCAAACAAACCCAACCTTATAAATAATTTAGTTATATAATTGCATATTTTAAGAGAGCTGATGAAAGCATCTTCAACAGTTGTCATTAGAGAATCAGGTCTTGACCATTATCAGTAAGAATACCTACATTTATTGTAACCGGTTAATCGCGGACAATCACACAGTGACAAGGGCTGACATCGAGTGACACCGACGACGACGCGACGGGGCGGGCGGCGCGGCGGCAGCGGTCACCGGAGACAGCCAGAGACGTCTTCACATGATCAATCATTGGGGATACATTTGGGATACCATTTACCGATTTAGTTTGGATGTCTCCCATTTAAGCTTTTAATTGATAGGTTAATCCTTATATTATTAATGGGTAGCTAATGTGAAAGCTCTCAAAAAGAGATACGAATGAGTACATTCTAGCTATGAATGAACTAATTAATATCTTCAAGTATAATAGTGAAAAATTTGATTCATTGATAAAAAATCAACAATGTGATTGTTATAAAAGTGTCTCGAACTGTACACAGTTGGACTGTACTCTGATTTCATCCTTAAAATCACCGAAGGAGTGAAGGTTCAATAAACACTTCCTTCAGTAAAAGTAAAATTAATACACCAAATGTAAATAATTATGTAATGTTTAGTGATGAAATGGGCAGAGGCATGGGATTGCAACTTAGCCAATACTTAGGGCAGGCCATAACAAATAAGTACTTGTATGCCTGGCGCGTCTTATTCCCAAATTTTAGATAAAATTATAAAAACCACAATTCACAAAAATACTACCCTAATAATATTAATTGGAAGAAGAGGAAATGTTAGCAAAAATGCACTGCTAAAATACTTCCATTCAATTGCATTATTAAATGTAAAGCATATTGTTATGTTTGCATTTCCTTTTATTAAATGTTTGCCACAGACGGAAAATACAATTAGACATCATTTGAATTTGACATTACACACATTGACATGTCGTCACAATGACAAATTTCATTTCATTGATACCAATACCTTCCTTGGTAAAAAATATTTTTTGACTGTAGACAATTTTTATCTTTACAATAATCATAAGAGACTAATAGCAGAATTGCTATCACATTATTTTAGGAATCTAGCCAAATGTATGGCTACACAAATGGCTGCTTCTATTGAGCAAATTAATATTGACATTTGTTTACAGTCCTTGGAAACTTTTCCAAGCAATTTGTTATTACTGGAAAATATTCCAAATAATTTAAATTAGACCAAGAGACAATAGAGGCATCCTCTAGCACTATTTGTGAGAATAATAATAACTATTTGCATAAATCTGGCCCAGTAAATTTAACTAATAATATTTCTCATAGTCTAAATACATGTAAAAATTATAATAATATTAACCTGGTGCACCAAAATATTCAAGGAATAATGGGCAAGGAACTTGAACTCGAATTGTTCATGAACTGTAATAATTTAAAATTTGATGTATTACTAAACATTGGCTTAAGGCCCACCAGTTCATGTTCAGTTTTAGTAACCACCGGGTTGCAAGTTCGTCCAGTAGAAAACATGCTATACATGGTGGTTCTTTGATAGTTATTCAGACTGATATAAAATTTAAAGAGCGTAATGATATTGTGAACCTGTCTATTGAATGTACTTTTGAAATAGCCTGTGTAGAGCTTGAACAGTTCATTATTATGAGCGTATACAGACCCCCATCCGCGAGTTTTGATTTATTTGAAAAATGTATGGATGAAACATTGTTTAGAGTAAGTAAAGCTAAAAAGAATATTATAGTTTGTGGTGATTTTAATATAAATATTTTGGATAATAATGCTTTGAGTAATAGAATTAAATCGTTATTTTTGTGTTACAATCTTGTAAATATTTTTTTTTAACCAACTAGGGTTACTGCTACTTCAGCAACCTGCATTGATAATATATATACAAACTTGCAGTCTGTTACTAAGTCCATCTTTAGTAAAATAACTTCTGACCATTGTGGTCAGATGGTCACTTTCAATATACCTAGAACTAAGGTGATAAAAAAAGATATTAAGTGTGTACCTATGAGTGAAAATCGCTTAGAAAAAATTAGGAATAATATCCTGAGTAAATTACCATACTTACCTTATAATAATTATGCAAATGACCTCTATAATGAAATTTTTAATCTAACCAAAACAGAGTTTAATACAATATTTAAATCAAAAAATGTAAAACAAAAAACCCACAGTGTATTTAATGATTGGGCGACGGTGGGAATTCATAAAAGCAGACAAAAATTGTATGACCTATATGGCGAAAGGCAGTATAATCATAGTCCTGTTTTTGCGGATTATGTAAGAAATTATTCTAGATTATTTAAACGTATTTGTGCCGCGGCGAAATCTAAATATCTTAGCAATAAAATTAAAAGTAGTCAAGATAAAATTAAAATGACTTGGAAAATTATAAACAGCGAAACTGGAAAAGTCAAAAGGTATAATAATGATATTCAACTCAAGATTAATGATAAAGTTATTGAATCTTTTACAGATATTCCAGTTTCTATTACTAAATCTCTTAACACCTCTCCCACCCTCGCCGTATCTTTACTAAGGGAAAATGTTACAGTATGTACTGATGACTTTAAGTTTTCAAGTGTTACCTCTAGTGATATTATTAAAACATTCAGATCTCTAGACTTAAAAAAGACTGTTGACCTATATATGGGGAATTTCTGTCAAACTTGTTAACTCTATAATTGATTGTATTGCGCCATATTTGGCTATTACCTTTAATAAGTGTATTGAATGTGGTTTATTTTCTGATCTAATGAAGTATAGTAAAGTAGTTCCCTTATTTAAAGCCGGTAGTACCGCGGATCCCACTAATTATCGACCAATTTCTATACTACCGACACTTAGTAAAGTTTTTGAGAAAATCATTCTTAATCAATTAATGATACATTTTAATAGTAATAGACTGCTTCACAGTAATCAATTCGGTTTTACAAGGGGTCGCTCAACAACCGATGCTGGTGTTGAGCTTGTTCAACATATTTTTGACGCCTGGGAAAATTCACATGATTCTTTCGGTGTTTTTTGTGACTTATCGAAGGCCTTTGACTGTGTCCATCATGAATTGCTCATCAAGAAATTACACCACTACGGTATTAGAGATACTGCACTCAGTCTTTTGAATTCATACTTGAGTGATAGGATTCAGAAGATTGATGTTAATGGCAAAGTTTCCCCTGGGTCCTTAGTTACTATGGGCGTCCCACAAGGTTCTATTCTTGGACCTTTTCTTTTTCTAGTTTACATCAACGATTTACCTTATCTTGTAGAAAAGAAAAATTAAATAGTATTGTTTGCTGATGATACTTCACTTCTTTACAAAGTGAAACGACATGATTTTAATTCTGACGATGTGAACAATGCTCTTTCAGTAGTTGTTGATTGGTTTACAGCTAATAATTTGATGCTCAATGAGAAAAAGACTAAATGTATTAGATTCAGTCTACCGAATGTAAAACACTCCGATGTCAATATTGTTATTAAGGGCGAAAAACTGGAGCTCGCTAAAAGTAGTGTATTTCTAGGTATTACATTAGACGATAAGCTACAATGGGGTCCTCACATTCATAATTTAGTGAATAGACTTAGTTCTGCAGCTTATGCAGTGAAGAAAATTCGTTCTCTCACTGATGAATTAACGGCAAAATTAGTATACTTCAGTTATTTTCATAGTTTGATGTCTTACGGCGTCCTCCTTTGGGGTAGCGGTGCCGACATCAATAGAATTTTTATTCTGCAGAAGAGGGCTATTCGCGCTATATATAATTTAAGTCCCAGAGACTCCCTTCGAAATAAATTTAAAACTATAAATATAATGACAGTGTCGTCACAGTACATATATGAAAACTTAATTTATGTTCGGAAAAACATTCATAATTTTCCCAAAAATAGCGATACTCATAGTTTAAACACTAGAAATAAGGATAAACTTGCTATACCTGTAACTCGTTTGAGCAAAGTTAGGGATTATTTTAAGGGGCAATGTATACGCTTCTTTAACAAAGTACCCAAAGAAATTCAAGAATTGTCCGTGGTAACGACTATTGTCACTGGGCTAGTTTTCCTTACGCGGATATATTTATGTATAACCACAGTTTCACTGAGGTAAAAGAATATTTGAATGCGATTACGCACAATGAGAGAAAAGGAGACAAAAAACTTTTTTCTGTGCTTTTAAAAAAAAACATACAAAGAACCATGAAAACAGGACCCTTATATGAGCTAGCGAATAAGGCCACATTGAGACATTGTTGAGCGTTTCGTCACGTAGCCCCACGCCAGCTATCTGTGGCGCTATTATGCTGATTCTAGCGCAACGAGTGACACGTCTTCTTTACGGAGCCGGGACTCGCTACCCAACTATATACAACTTGCTTTCTATACCTAATGTTTGGGTCCTTATTCGAAAACCAGAAAAAAAATCTTTAATTACTACAGCATTGAGATTCATCACTGAGCGGAAGCTGGATGATTCACGAGATTATGAGGTAAACAAAGTAGGTAACCTACTTATTATTAAATATTAGTGACACATCCATTCATCAATCTTATTCACACAAATTTAGCAACTGAAGATAAGTACTAAGAAAGAAAATATTAAAACTTTTTCCTTCAATTTTTAGCCTTTATCGCTTCCATTTTTCCAGATCAGGAATTATTTACGTACAAGTTTCCAGAAATATTTAGGTAACTTATCTCCTGTACTGCTGCCAACCTCAGACTAATATTCATAAAGATGAAGTGGCCAACATGCATTGTGCCTACCTCTTATTGTTTTGAAGTATAATCGAGCAATATGACATAGCTTGAAATAAATGAAGCACTTAGAACAAATCATTTATTGGTAGATATGCAATAGAAACAAAGTGACGCGTTACGCCAGACGGTAATATGATCTAATAGCGATGGGAGAATCATAGAAAGCTACATACTGGAAATAAAACTCATATGATCAAGTACCAATTATGAATCGCATACCAGTAGTACAATTAACAAACGACCTAAATCGTTTTCCACTACGGGCACTAATTTGCATAAAATCGTTCCAAATAAAATAAACATACTATTAGCTTGATTTCATGAAATCACCACTAGGGAACAATAAATCGAAACCAAACGTAGCATATTGTTAATAATTACCGATGATTTTGCATCGCTACACATCGTAGTGATAAGTTTTGAAATGTCATTATCGGCCACAGAGCCGCCGCGGTCGGTCGCCGATGGCTACGTGAGGGCGGGTGCGGGGTGGCGCGGCACACCACACAAAATGTCATGGAAATATAACATTTACCCGCCCTAACTTGTCAAATTCAACTGAGGTCGGGAAATTACTACTGTAATCGTATTTCAGTAACGCAATTTTACATAAAAGCGTTGTGATTGCTGGAGGGCTACGCGAAGAAAACGTTAGAGAATAAAATCAGTTCATTTTTTACCAAGATATACCAATATTAAAAAGTTATGAAATTTTATTAGTAACTTCACAGAATTAAATAAGCTGAGTAATTGAAATTTAATATCAAATTAAGTTCTTTAATTTTCATTAGTTCAGTTGGAAGCACTACGCCCGCACGCACAGGTTCACGATTGTTATGTAACAACTAGATCCATAATCAAATAATGTATACGGATTTTGTTTCAGCGATCATATTCTTTTATTCACCCACATTTCTAATAATGCTGTATCTACCCTAAGGTAAATGTTATTTGAGCAGTATAACGGTAGGCAAATTGAAAGGTAAATGTAGTCAGTTCTCATATTGTTACACGAGTTCTTTATTCCACGCACGAAACGCCATGTTTCAGTTCAAACATAGAATACGTACAAATAAACGTCAAAACATACAAAATAATATTGATTTATTTTTTGTTGGATTGAACCACAAGTTGAAATCCACTAAATTCGGCGACAATTAATGAAGTCTGCAACTCATAAGTAATGTGTGTTGCATAATAACACATGTCACATTGGTTTAGTTAGCTGGCACCTAGGTATAATTAATACAATAATTAAACATGTTTTTTTTCCTAAGTATAGTCAAATAATGTAAGGAATAATAACCAGGAAAGGCCATCAAAATGTGTATTTAGTACGTACCAAATTATTTAATAAACTATGTTTAGTATAAATGTATAATAACATATTATTGTCCTTTAGAAGAGTAGCATAATATGTTAGGTACATTATTTTGTACTCAGATACACGGCCCACACTACAAGAAATCTATTTTATAGTTAATAAAGCACACTAAACAGGAAGCTAAGAGATTGCAGAAGTAAGCTCCATCGCATTAGCCATTGCAGCAATGTAATTTTAATAATAATCTGTCAATTACTTAATCCTTTCCAGCGTCTATCACAGATATTTCCGGAGTTGGTATTCAATGCGCTGCGTCCCACATGAATAATTCTAAGTTATCTCCTGCTCAATATGTTTCTCAAAGCCTCGCTTCATCTGATAACGTAGCGTAGTAAGAATAATTTACCGATTAAGATTAGCCAGTATTTCACTTACGCTTCAGCTGTTTATTTTTTCTTCAAAAGATATTGAAATCTTTTTAATTATTGTTTGAATTGTTAATAATAAAAAAAATCATTATTATATAACGCCGACTTAACTTGACATTAAATGTAGTCATTAATGTAACCTAACTAATAAACAATAAAATAATTATCTCATTTCATTTTAAATAATCTATTAAAATACATGGCAATCGAAGGAAATAAAAAATATATAGAAAAATGATTTTTAAAATTGTATGCTATTGTTTTGGTGTAATGGAATGTCCATTTGCATAGTAATCCGTATTTGCGAAAAAAAATATAATTGGTATATTTGAAGTCCATATTAAGTACGGTTATAATAACCAAGTACCTACTGTATAGTACCTAAATTAAATAACCTTCTAGAATTATCTTTTTAATATTAATACCTAATATTACGGATGTTAAGGTTATGTTAGTTTCAACATAGTTTCACCGCAATATGTAGGTAACTTGTAAACAAAGTAGTGTTCCTGAATTTCAGTCAACGAGAACCACAGCAGAACTAATTCCCCTAACTCTGTGGTTGACATCAATTTGTAAAGCCGTATTCCATAATTCATAACGAATGTGACTTCCTTTATAACTGATGACTTTCGCATGAAATATAACTCTGAATATTCAAAGATCTAACACAAGAAATTAGGGCGAGACGGTAAGAGTAACGAAATCCACCCTAAATAACGCTTCTCAGATGAGTTACACGGATTCTCTGAAAATAAATTAATCAAGCGGTAGGGCAACCCACGTAGCGTAGATTTACGAGTCACCTCGAGGCCCGTTGCCGTACCTACCCCTCCCCATCATCCTCTCGCGGCTCTCCCCCACGCCGCACTCTGCCTCGCACTACACAACTCATCAATTTCCTCAGGACATACGACTTGGAATCCTGTTAATTAAACTATGCCGCCAAATTAAGCCGGGTACATCAGGGGACGGGCCCGCGGTTTCGCAGCCTCCCCGGAAATTATGCACATCAGTGTTACGAGACCAAGGACCCACCCGAAACTCAGTGAATGTTTTTATGTGAGGTTTACCTATAATGCAGCCAGTTTAAAAATATAATAATCAATTAGAAAATTGCGTCAACTAAAACCTATACATAGTTTCATTACAGATCTTAAGTAAATTGTAATATTTTAAAACTTTATAACTTGAGGTTGAACAGACAGCATAGAAAGTAACTGACCTATAAGACTGTGCCGGCTGGCGCCGAGGCTGGGCGCGGGCGGCGAGCCGGCCGCACGCAGCGCGCCGAGCGCGCCGCCGCCGCCGCCGCCGCCCAGCGCGCCGCCCTCCAGCGCGCCTGCACCAAACATAATACGTTAACACTATACATACAATCTTCACCTAAATAATACTAACACGTACTTTCATCTTTTTTTCTGACCCTGACCTACTAATCTATTGAAGCAGTGTAAAATTAAAGACATTTAATTTTGACAATAGTTCAATTCTCAATTTCAAAAGTAGGCATCTATTTAAACACTGATATAGTTATAAAAATCGCCTACCTCAATTTTTGTTTTACTAAAATTAATTCCAAAACTAGTAGATAGGTAGGTAATACCTAACAGTTTCACCGAACAAGGATTCAATTTTTTAACTATATATAACTGACCTGAATCGTGCCCATTATCCATGGTTCCGTAATCGAAACTAATTTTGAATAGGTAAGTACGCCTATAGGTAAAGTCTAGTAAAATATTATCACAGTTTTTATACGTATTTTATTAGATGTAGGTATACACTTTTTAAACATTAAAATTGAAATAAAACATTGTAATAAGAGAATAATTACTTCACAAAAACTAAAAATATTCACGGTCACAATAGATAGGTTATTGTGAATATGGAAAAATGTTATGAATCACCGCCAATTAAGTACTATTTTTAGAGCAAAAGTCGTACCACATATAAAATAATAGTACGTACTATATGGTATCAAATCATACTGACCCTACGGAACTCTATTACGCGAGTTATGACACTCACTAGGCCAGTTTTACACCCACAAATCAGTGATCAAATATTGTATAGTACGCTCTACTGCTTTTATGATGATATTATATCAAGCAAATGTGAAGTTGAATACCAACTAGATTATGACGATCTAATCACCAATGTCTTAATCAAATGTAAAATAATATCCACAGAATATTATCATACAGAAAAATGTATAACCTTAGCATATAGCTTGTTATATCATTTAAATAAAACACCAGTTACTATAGTAAAATCACGAACTACATATTTTTCCTATATCTAGCAGTACGTCGACACTTGTTTCTGGATAAGAACAAAGCCAACGATACAAAATACTCAGTTATTGACATGCATACCTAACTATATAGTTACAATACACAAAGTGAAACTTGAAACGTTTTCTATGTCAAGCGTGTTGTCCCATATTATGATATTTTTTAGTAAACAATAGAGGGCATAAAAGCGGTTGATTTTAAAGAAACTTTCGCTGTTAAGCTATTATTTTTCTGGGGCTGAAAGTTGGGAAATGTTGTTAATATTTAGTAATCCCTATGCACATATTTAGTTTTCAGTAACTAAATAAAGGCTCCGTATTATAATTATAATATATAATAAAGAGCTATAGAAAATTTTATTAAATTAGAAAAAGCGGACCCTTAATCTTTTTTTCATTAAAATATTTCTATTAAATCTAAACACTAATCTCGACTAAATGTAATAAAAAAAAAACAAGTTCGAGATAACAAAACCATACGTAACAGAGGAAAACAAAGCATTACCCTGCAGACCGCGGCACCAAACACCAAAATGAGGGCAAAAATAGGATAGGAAATTGATAGGTCTTTTCGGTTTCCAATAACGTGTCGGTGATAAGAGCTCAGGATATAGCGGACGCTTAGATGTGTGCGAACGAGACGCTGGGGAGTCGTCGTCGTCTTGCTTTATGTCCTTTAATGTGGCGAACTGTCATGTCGCACGCACACTGTCACCAATACATGAATAAACTTTGTCACAACCTCAAGTTTACAAAACTTTACCACCGATTCTACGTAAATAATTAATGGAAAATAAAAAAAATACTATTATGTTAGAGTTTTAAGATCAATAAAATATTATATGTTATGCAATATTAAAACCAGGAAATTTGGTAACAATATATGTATAAGAAATAGCCCGTAATGCGATTCGGGAGCGATACCTTTTATATCTCCTTTATTTACTCCAAAATACGCAGTACTAAAATTTGATGTTGTCGTACCTATATACGATGACCGTATTTTTTTCACATGGGAACCTTTTTAGCTTATGCCGTGCAGTAGTATCGTTGCTACAAACTGTATCTCGATGGCGCACCGACCAAAAATATAGCCACCCTATTTCCCAAAGTCCACTCTTCTGCTTTTATGGACCATGTTAAGTGAATTTATCGCCGTAATTTTCCCACATTTCTATGCCTATTGTTTCATTGTGTTTGTGAATATTTTTATGAACATTGTTATACTGGTGCTTTGGGAACATATGTATGAAATTATTTATTTTTATGAATTCGCTTCATGTTTATAGGGCTTGTTCCCGAACGTAATTGTCAACACAGGCTCTCTATGTTTAATTAATTAATTTAACAAACAAAATAAGGAAGGCATCTAGCTATTTATGGCTAGGTTTACGATTATCAAAGCAGTAGAATTAATTGTAGTTACATCAAAATCCTTATTATGTATCAAACTCTAGTAAACAAAATAAATACCTAATAGTTGGTCAACTTTAAGCATTGATATTTTACTTCCTTGAATCAATCAGCCATTACCTCATATCAATGCTTACAGTTGTATGTACCAGTGAAACATGTAGGTACTGTTACTGGCAAAGCGCAGCCGATACTTTTGCATCGACATTTCAGTACGCCAAGCGCCAACTCCTAAATGAAGAGCTCAATGAAAATGCAAAATATATGTACGGAGTACCTAGTTGAAACATTATTTATATTTACATATTCAACGCTCATCGCTCAGTGAATAATTTATTGTCATTTTTACTAGACGTAAAATTTTATGTAGTTAGAGTAGTTTGCATACGGTCTTTGAAGATTTACAACGTGACGTATCATTTTTCTATCTTTTGTACAAAATACGTAATATTACGCTTCAAGATAATAATAGAGAGCTGAATTAAGATTTGATGATATTTTAATTGATAGAGTACATTTTCCTGCGCACCAAACGGTTGAATGTAATGGTAGCTAACTATTTAGGTACATGAACACGGCAAAGCGACGGTTAGCAACCAACTCATAATATATTCACAACAGTCTCAGGTCACAATCTTTGGAAACATTCAGAGGCACTTTAAACTTCATCAGATATTCCTGAGCTAAGCCATGGAAATACTACTGTCGGGAAGCGTAAATTGACAACTCGATTATCTGATAGCAAATGAAGTTCAGCCACGCACAGAAATTAAAATCTTTGTATTTGTGCCGCGAGGGGAACAATGTTGAACCGCAATTTATTATTTCGATTGCTTAAATATTTAACAACCCCTGCAAGTATTCAATGTATGCCTAAAGATATAATATAATACAAATAATTACAGAAACGTACAAATGTAATTATTATTTTCTTTCTGATAAGTATCTAAATACTGCTATTAATATTTTTTTGCACGTAGTAAGTAACTTATTTATTTACTTTGGATATATGGATATAGTATATGCCTAAAATAATGTGTTGCCAACTTGTTCCAATACCTATAAGTTTGATGTATATACAATGTTTGATTAAGGGTCGAAGTCGCTCTGGGCTAACAAACTACTCGTATAATTTATGACCATTAATGTACGCTAGGGGAATAAAATGTTTGCGGTAATAGAATCTTTGAAATATTTAACATGGATTACAATAAAGGACGCGAACCAATCATTTGTTAAAAATACCTACCAATAAACGATAATTACTAAATGAAACATTAGGTTAGTAGGTATAGTCTTTTAATTCAGGCGTGATTAATTTCGTGGCCTCACCCATTGAACTGCCCATTTGTACCTATAAATTAAAAAAAAAAACATATAAATAAATAGTTTCAAAACCCTTATTTATCAGCACGATTTGCACAGTTGGTAACTACGGACATTATTGTCAAATACCTACTTCGAATAAATACTTCTTAACTTCCATAAAATAATGTTTTCAAACAGTATAAATCTGTCAGATACATCTGCAATAGAATAAAGCACTTCGATACCAAAGCTAATACCACTAATACCTAACAGATATTTCTTACTTAACAGCCCCAGAAGCAATACCGTGGTTGTGTAACTCACTCTAACTCTCCATTTAAACAATTGTCCCTCACATTAGTTCCAACGAGCTTAAGAATTGCTCTCTAAGAAATATTATAGTATATTGTATTTACAGAACAACTAATAATATGTGTTACTAAAGCCATTAACGTTTGTTTCTGGAGGGGTTACCACACCCATAAAATTAAGTAGGAAGTGTTTGATTAGTGACTACAAAGTTTCCTCTTCTGCCTTCTCGCCTGGAGCCACAACAGGGAGTCGTAAAAAGAACGTAATGACATAATATGCATACTAAGAACATGCGAACCACAAAAAAGGTAATCAAAAGAAAAATGGTTTTAATGAATACCTACCGTCTTTATTACTCATAAAACTGAATGTTCCATTCATAGATGTGAAGTAAAAAAAAAATCAAATTTAAGTAATTCGAAGGAAACAAAATAAGGATAGACGAACGTTGTCGTAGTCATAGACAGCTTTGAGCTATAATTTGTAACAAAATTTAAACATAATTAGAGATTGCAATTATTAATATTATGACATTATTACAAAATCGATCACGTCATGTTTCTATCACATTAATGTATGGGACATACTCGAAGCTAGGTTATTACTTTTGGCTTTGAAGCGGATGTCAGTCATATCCGAACCAAAGCGGCGACGTTGATTAAAATATAAATTACCTACAAACTGTTCCACTACTCGTACTCACTAAGTACGAGGTAAGTATGAACACTACATTTTGCAATTCATTCTGCTTTTTCAGTTATTGCAAACACCCAGTGTTTGCAATAACTGAAAAAGAGATAAAGAGATAAAGAAACAATTTATAGGAGAACTAATTTAAAGCTTTAGACTTTTGTTAAGATGATTGTAGAAAATGTACAATAATGCACTTTGTCGTCAACTAAACCATCAAAATTGCAGTGTAATAGCTTACCTATAAAGCCAAGGCCTACTCATGAGTTAACTGTGTAGGTAGGTACCTACTCGTATATATCATGTATGCTCTTACTCCCGACATAGCATGTCGCACATCCCCCCCTGTATATCTCTCACAATCTTGGAGGGAGCTTTATTCAACACCGCTGCTGTTTTATTTACATTCTATCTGATTATCCGAATTCCCTTTTTCAATTCGAGTCTCGGCTAATGCAAAATTTTGCGAAAAGTTGATTGGACACTTCATCTATATTTTTCTTGGACAATTAGGTTTGATTTAACAATGGAAATTGTACAAATGAAAAGATTTTTTAACTTTGACATATTTATGACAATATAATTTGGTGGAAATAAAAAAAACTCACTGTAAACATTTATACCGAAGAATGCTACACACATGTTACACCTACTTTTACGTGATTTTTTGGATGATAATGTCACTTAAATTATACAGTGGCTCTTTAGTCGATATACCACACTTTTGATTACCCCGCGGGGTATATTGGCTAATAACTAAATACGATAGCGTATCTTTTTAGTTATTTTTACTTTTTAGTCGATATTGAATACTGTGTGTATAACTTTATTTAAAGCAAAATCGATATTTACAACAGCTCATATACCTTTATAGTATTAAGTAGACCGTACCCTAACGTAACATGAGGTAGGTACAATATTTATACCCAGCTTCCATGTTGTTGAAATACAAAATGAATGCTTATACTAGAAAGCTTAGTACCTACGTGTATACTTACTCTACTATCGATTAATTAAGTGAAGGCTCTCCGTGACTGACTCTATTCCTTACTAAACCCACGAAGACAAGCGAGACAGGAGCGGCGCAATTTTAGTAAAAAAGACGGTTTTATGTTATTTAAAAAAAAATCATTTTTTTAACAATAAGAAAACTATTCCCTTTCTACTGGGTTTTAGAATGTATATTAATATTTTCAAGTTATTTGGATGGCCAGAAAAAAAACATTCTTAGTTTTAAAAAGGGGCATATTCACGGGTTTTTTCTGACGCTACTTATGAAAAAAACATTTTTTGTTTTAAATTGCTCGTCACATATTCTCCAGTTTAACATTTATATTTTTAACAAATCTCTTGCAACAAAGAATGCCACGAGTAAAACTAAATCTAGAATCATAATTTCTCGGATATCGTCCCCTTATGACGGATATGAGTCATAAACTGAATTACAGCTAAGATCGTAATTAAAATCGTAAGAGCCCCGTTCGCGTTGTTCAAAGACACCTTGCATGTATTTTATAAACTATTTAGGTAATTAGGTATGTATCCTATAGCTCGCTACAAAGCTAACAATATATATGTAACATGAGAACATAATGTATTTTAATCATAATTAATAATAATTACTAACGTAGTATCATGATTTCAATAAATACGCCATACAAGATTTCTAGAAAAAAATGGCCGCCTTTTAATCCTCTTTTATGCTAGTAAACTGAAATTAGAACACTAATTTTAACATCAAATGTTATCAAAGTCAATAAAAACACGAAACGACTAAATCTTGATCATAGTTTAGG
Source organism: Tethea ocularis (assembly GCA_963555595.1). Taxonomy (NCBI): domain Eukaryota; kingdom Metazoa; phylum Arthropoda; class Insecta; order Lepidoptera; family Drepanidae; genus Tethea; species Tethea ocularis. Next base: position 6,030,361 of record OY741960.1, on the reverse strand, counting down.
CGAGATTTTGGGTGTAAACAAGTATTATGTGGGTAACATACGTAAACGAAACCGATAAAGAAGAGTACAGTCGACCGACGACACAAAAGTTTTGTTTGCCGCAACTTAGCCCAATTTACCCTTATGCGAGTTCATTTAATAGTTCAAGGTATAGCCAAGGTCGTCATAATATTATCATAAAAAACTATTATTGCTGCACTAAATAAACAATCAATCAAACGGGTCACGCGAAGAGGAATGATCATAAAAGACGTGACGTATAAGTGACGTAGGCGTGACGTAAATATGGCGCACGCGTATCGAGGCCATGACGTGGGTATGGCACGTTCACGTTTTCTTTTATTTGATCGTCTACTCTCTAACACACGCTCTATTTAATTACGGAAATAATATTCAAACAATTCTATGCTCAAACTAACTCTACAAAGCATGGAAATGTTACTACCTTCACAAAGTGCATGTTTATAGCGAAAGTAGAGAGGCAAAGTAAATTCTAATATGTGCAGGCCCGTCATCGTAGCGCGTTTCGTAGCATTGTAGCGTTGGCGTACCTTTCGTAGAGCGCGGAATGGTGTCATTAGCTTACCCCTACTGTGAGCGTAAATCAAATTCTATCTAAGTGGTGCACACTCACTGATTTTATACAACGTATGGTAATAAATTACGAAGATATTATACCTGTCGAGAACATGTCACTCACCTCTCTCTAGACACGTCATCAATCAAATGCATATTTATTGTTAGGACCATTCCTGCTACAGTACACTTCTATAATACAAATAATAAATTTATCGATCAAATTTTGTGGATGACAGTTCTCTTATGTGAGACACGTTTTTATGCAATCGTTTTGTGTTCATAACCACCGCTTTTCAGGTGGTATAAGCATGTCAACCATTTACACGTATAAATGTTGTAATTAACATTTTTTTAGAACATATACTTAATATTGCTCAGATTGCTGGAGAGGATGTTTTAATAGAATGCACTGCAGCATTGTGGAAACCCTTTGACGTAGGTAACTAGGTAATACGCATAATCCAGGCAGGTGAATTTCCATTTTACGAGTGGGCATGTGCTCTCCAGTGGCAGGGATCGTAAACATGTGTAGTTTACGACGAGTGGTCGATGCCATACACACCAGTGACGTGTATCTCCCGCCCTCCGACCATCATCAAAACCCTTACACGCACCTAGCCTTTGAATAATGATTCGCTTTCTAAGGTCTCTTGGTAGAAGTTACGCTGTATCGTATCCCGACCGAAACTTACCTCCGTAACGACACTCGCTGCCCGTATCGCTTACCCGCATCTGATCAAATATTTGATATTTCATATCATATACAAACCTATATATGAATATACATTTAATTTTATTTGAATTTTATTTGGTAAATTTTAACCAAATAAAATTGTTACGATAAAATGTAGGTCCTACCCATCATCATAATAATACTCATTGATACAGAGTTTATAATATTTAACATTTCGTACAAATATTGATGAAAGATATTACTACAACTTGACTACTATTAGCTATGATATAGAGGAGCCATATTCTAGTTCAGTGTATCGACAGCTCAGAAAATGCATAATCTTCAATTAAAAAAAAATACCCATACTTATTTACTTTGGATCTAATTTGTGGAATGGAATTGATTTATGAGATTTTAATAAAAGGGAAGTACCTACAGTTCGTTTATTGGGAATAACTGATTGCGGATATAAACTTACTTAAAAAAAAAATCGCACCATATTTATTGTCAAAATACTTTGTCAAGATTTCATTAATGAAATAAAGTTTGTAACCTAGTAATGAAAAAAAATAAAGTACATTTTCCACTCACAAACCGAGTAGGTACGACCTATAACAATAAACAGTATCTGTGCCGCCGATATCAGTATTCTTCCATTACTGCGGTCACGCGATTGGAGATCCACTTATTTATTTTGCGCGATGCATCCGAGTATCCATCGACGTCGAAATAATATTTTCATAAGGAAGGAACTAAAATGAAATAGGAATATTTCATAGGTGACTCGTATATTGAATGAAAAATACACACGTTTAGGCAGTCAACAAAGAGTCAATCTATTTGCTCACAAATGATACCCCTGTCCGTACCGCAGACCCGAGGGGCGACCGTCCCAAAATTGGAAACATCAGATTTTTCTTTAAGTGTGGCTTCGGATTTTCCTTTTCTTTTATGCAAGGGCTTTGTCCCGACTCATGTCAAATATTTAAAGGACATTTTAACTTTTTACATTTTATAGTAGGGTCTTGATTCTAATTTATGTATTTTAAGAGCATAAAAAATCTTTCATCATCGATATAAAATAAAACAAAAATTCAATCCATTCTATAATATTTTACGACAAAAGATTTTTGAGAATGTTGAGAAAAGAGAAAAATAACGATGAAAATACATAAATCTAATGTACAAATCCAAATATTTTACTATAAAGAGTAGATGTCGGTACATACTTACAGGAAACTCAGGTATTTAGCAGAAATAAAGCAAAGAGTGAGAGGGTTAAAATGTTTACTCTCGCATTATCATCTTAAAGTCCTCTACAAACAAGGGAACAACACAGCTTTAATTACATCCGCGTACTGTTTAACTGAAGAATTAAATTTTAACTAGAGAACCCACTCGAGTGAAAGGCATGTAAAATCTAAACGTATGTTAATACTTTGGTATTTTTAATAACGGCTGTTTGAAAAACTGGTTCTCCCAAAACATATGCTCGATATCCTAACATGGCTTTTGCGGGGTAGAGAAACGACGGGGAGGTGTGCACGGTCCTCTACAAACACGCAAGGTACCCACATCTTGTATACGGCTTTTAACTAAACTGCCGACAAATCTCTAATTTTTTCGACAAGGGCCTTTACATATTCATACATGTCCGTGTCCGTAGGAAATGTTGTCGGTTCTCAGAGAACGTGTTTTCACTCATGCATACGAAGAGCCCACTCCCAAAAACCTACAGGCTTTGTAGTATGGATAGAGGCACAAATAATTGGATATTTATTTTATTACAGCACTTAGGTATAGATATTATAGTCAAAACTTTACGGAATTATGCTGTTTAAACCTAACCTTCGAAATAATATTTGTAATTCAAATAATTAGAAAATATAAATATTTAATTATAATTAGTATTCAGTATTTAAGGTAAAGCGGAACATTCAAAGTGGGACACAATGACTAAAGCCCCAAACCAGCACAAGTGAAGCATACTTTACCATTTCTGTGTGTTTTTTTTAACATAATTTGTATAGCACATAGATAAATAATAATAGAAAACGCTAGTCCATAAACAGAATTGGAACTTTCATAGACTATCTCACTAGGGGCAGTGGGTAACTTTTTGTATTACGCGTCTCTGTTGGGCGTCGTGGGAACATTCGAAACTTTTCAGAGAAGGCAGTTTTGCAGGCAGGAGTTCGTGCCTAATTAGTCGGTGGCTCGTTTCATTAAAAAAAATAATAAGCACCGCGCCTGACCTTACGGCCAATTGAGATTAAAGAGACACTCCAACTGGGAGTAAGATTATTTTTTACTAATTACGTGACAAATGTGATAACATAACAAAATAACTAAGCACTCTTCAGCCTTAATGGAACTCTCGACCTTCGTAACTATACTACATAATATAATCAAACAATAAACAGAATTACAATTGATTTGACACCCAATATGAATGTTACACTCTACTTTAAGGTTAGAGTTAACATCAAAATATTATTGGAAAAGTTTATATTTGTAGTTTTACCAATATTAAATATATTTTCGAGGTAAACAAATTTCTGAAAATATTTTATATAGGAGTTGGCAATGTCCATCCATAATAACAGATACAATGAGAGCAACATATTGACATTTTAAACGAGGTCAATTCCGTAAGTGTTTGCGGTGGATTTTTACTCGCTTACACAGAGAAGATTTTGAAGAGTGAGAGAACGACCAAAGATGTATGTACCCGCCAGACGAAATATTAATGAGCGGAATAAAACGGAATGTGTTCGTATATCGATGCAGAGACAAACTTGCTGACACAAATGATCGACAAAATTTCCCTCGGGCCCGGAGAGGCCGGCCGACACTGTCTCTCCGTTGTTTTATTTTTAACCCGGGTGAGTTCGACGAGGAAGGTTATGTGTTAACAAAGTACGTATACATAAATTGTTAAACATCGACTCCCAGATGACCAACAGCTTTGTTCCACGACATAAATTTCCCATGGGCATATAGTAGGCCACGTTAATATTGCAATTTTCAAAAACTTTTTTTCAACAATGAACGATAATTAAGCAAACAAATAGCTAATGGAGTCGCATAAATATTTAGGTGCCTACAAAAAAATACAACCCCTTCCAGAATTTATAATAAAAGCATAATAAAAACTTCAAATAGCTATGAGAAAATGAATCTATATTTTATATTTCCCTAGAAAGTAATAAGGTAATGTGTAAAGTTTATGAATTGATTATTGAGGCCCAAAATATACTTTATTGTATCAGCCAAAGTAAAGTTCCTGATAGAGCTCCCTGAAGCATACCTATGTAACGTACTTTGGACGGTTACTAAGTTTTGTGGATATAACTCGATATCGGCGACCCTTGTAACCAAGTTTGAAAATTATAGCAACTTATCGTCAAGAACACGAACCATGCCCATGATTTTACATCATAAATTATAATCAACGCGCAGTCAAATCTAATTATTATGTTCACTTATCGTAGCCATGCACGAGTAACGTATAGTAAGTATATAAACTTACCGAAAACATGGAGGAACAGTTTACCCAATAACCTTTTGTATAAATAAATATTATAATTAAAATTAAAAAAGTTTTTTTTTTAAATACCTGACATGTTTGATGTGTGTAATAAAACCATACATGATGTGCGGTGCGGTACTTCACTCAATTGTGTAATCTTCAAAATAGTGATAGATAGGTACCCTACTGTTTCAATTTCAATTGATTTGTCGTTGATTTCATCGCAATATTATAAAAGCAATGGAAAATAAGATAATAATAATAAATGTAGGTAGGTATGTACCCGTGAATGTGGTCGTGGTTTGATCCTCTAGGTCTGGGCGGGCCGGCGCGCCGCCGCCCGCATGCTATCAGCTGGCTGGCGCAGCCATCTCGCCCGCGCGCGCTTCCTCTCACCGCCCTGCGCCTGCACACAAAAAATTAAACTAATACAAATACATCAATTATAGTGAGACATTACAATAAATATAAATATTTAAATTCTACGAATAAGTCCGCTACCTACTATGCATTAATGCCGTAAAAAAATATTAATTCATTTACAACGTATATAAAAATTTTGCCAAAAGCTACCATCATAGCTACATTTTATGTTTTTAGGGTTCCGAAAAAAAAAAAACGGAACCCTTATAGGATCACTCATGCGTCTGTCTGTCTGTCTGTCTGTCCGAAAATATTGGACTGGATTGAGTTGAAAGTTGGTACACATATGTAAGTCGATGACCCAAACATGGACGTGTTACGTAAATAAATGAATTTCAAACATGGGGGCTAATTTTGGGGGGTAAATTAGAAAATTAAAAAAAAAAGTTTTGCAGACAATATTTTGTAACATATCAAATGAAAGGGCATTTTATCAGGATGTCAAATATATTTTTTTTTTAATTTTAATATAAATAGTTTTGAAGTTATTTAAGAAAATAGGCGAAAAATTTGTGGAAATTAACCATTCCCCCCCTTATTTCCGAAACTACTGGGCCAAACATTTTGAAAAAAAATCAGATAATAGTTCTTTACCTAAAGATTACAGGAAAACCTATGAGAAATCTATCTAATACCTTTAAACCTGCAATTCATGGATATATATATATAATCTGAATCTCGGAAACGGCTCCAACGATTTTCATGAAATTTGGTATGCAGGGGTTTCGAGGGCGATAAATCGATGTAGCTAGGTTTCATTTTTAGAAAAGACGATTTCCAAAAAAAAAAAAACTTTATATAGTTACCATCAACAAATTTGGGTCAGGTTTAAAAATATTTATGGAACTTAGTTAAACATGTACGGAACCCTCTCCACGCGAGTTTAACTCGCATTTGTCAGATTTATTAAGATACAGTGACAAGCAAAGTGGATGCACAAGCCTATTCCCGCACGCTCCAGTTTTGTGCTACCAAATCTCTGCAATATATTTTGTGTCGATACGGTCGTAAGTAAACGCGATACGGTTATTTATTCACTGTACCTCTGAACGCCAGCACCAGAGTTTATATTATAGTCACTGCGTCTATGTTGATACAGACGCACAATTGCATCGATACAATCGAAAGACGACTTCAGTGACACTATTTCACGAAAGACGGCACCAATACAATCACGCAGGAAACCATTCGTGTACCTATCATGTATTTTCTTGCTCATATTGTAGCGACTCCTGCAAGCTACACACCTTGTTCAGACGTGTTCTATGAATAGATGGCGCTGTAATATCTACATACAACCTACATCGCGCTTGTGGAGTTTGTTCACGCATTCGCATATACAGGATTCCAAATTTCCAACATCAACGGTTGGACCGCGGTCCCCAAGCACGATGACTTAGCCTGGCGGAAGTTCTTCCCTTATCAATGAAGGAATCGTCCACCTTGTTCCTCCATACTGGTGCCCCCGACGTGATGGATGGGAATCTTCCAATCCGTCCATTCACTAAACATAACATACTTCTGAGCATTATCCACGCTCATTACTCCGCATCAATATCAAGTCCTTGCAGTCAACACAGCAAGCTAGCATTGCCACAATGAGTTCCGACTCACCGTACTTCATGGTCCTGCAAGGCACAACCCAGTGACAGCACTCATCGCCTGCAGCAGCACACGCCCGGATCATCACCGGCAGCCTCTTCACCTTCACTCTCCGGCTTAACGGTCTCTGCACTACGTGGATTACGGCTCAACCCGTCGCAGCAACCCTGCTCTGTCTCGACTTACCGCAGACAAACTGTGCAGCAACCCCGCTCAGTCATGACTCACCGCAGACTTCCGAGCAGCACTGGCACTTACAAGCTTTATGCACTGACGCAACAACAGATCGACATCTGGTCTAGGAAGGGAGTGATGTTGCGACTCCTGTCAGCTACATAGTAAGACACCAATGAATAGATAGCGCTGCAATAATAATATCTACATACAACCCACACCGCACTTGTGCAGTTTTTCGCGCATTCGGAACAGCCCAGTCTGGCCTTCTGATCTTCCCTTTTCAATGGTGGAATCATCCACCTTGTTCCTCCATAATATCATAAAACATTTTAGAAAGTCGCAACATCTTCAAAAAATATGAAAAGCAGATAGTTAACGCTGAAAATTATATTTGGTTTGGGGTCAAGTTGCAAAAATTGATAGTTTTTTGACGAATTTTTTCGTCATTAAAATTATTGAAAATGATAGTGATTAAAATTCATATCCCCGAATTTAGCAAAAGAAAACTTAATATATATACAGAACTCGGTTAAAAAAACTGATACAATATAGGATTTTTACGTTATTCATAATATGCACCCAATTAAATATAGGTACTTTCTAAGGTTATGCTGAAAACAAGACTATGGTATTGAGAAATTCTTCAGAGTTCAAAGACAAAGGAACAATAATTCATCACAAAGTTTCAAAGATAGCTAGGTGTGTAATGTAGCACCGGATACTTCTTCTAACTTTTATTACGGTCTTTTTTGAGCTTACTGTTTATGTCACCTTGCCATTTATAACCGAGACAAGATATTTTTATAGACCTTTACCTACAGACAAACTTCTATAAAATAGATACCTACTATTTCATACATAAATATAATGTAGGTATTTTTTTTCGTGAAACAATCTACAGTTCGCAGCACACACGAATTCCAAATATCATATCACGTAATGTTTTTCTTGCAGCGAATTATACAGAATACTTTTAATTGGTTCCCGGTTGCGAGAAGAAACTACTAGTATTATTCCACAGGCAGATCGGTTCAATGTTTCCGAATGTTATTTCAAATTTCATGTAGCCAGTTCAGCGAGTGTCACGTGCAAAACATACACCATTTATTTGTACCGGGCTGCTTGTGACACACGCTCATTTTCTAAACGTTTTCGTTGTTTGTTACGAAACTCTGACACAACGAGAGCTATGTTCTGATATACGTCACATTCCTCTGCTCCAGTACGTTCATATATGGCCGACAATTCACCGTACTTTTTCAACCGCTTTTGGCTCTACGTGCCCCAAAAACCTTTTTCCAAACGTTATCTAGCGAACGTTCTCATATTCTGTCATTTACTTTGACTGCTTTCATTGTGAATGCCGCGATGCCGTCCCTCTTAATATACATCAATGGACTCGAAATAGTATTTGCTCGTTCACATCACCATTTCAAATTACCTTTTTGTTAGAAGTCTTGTGAATTCGGTTCAGTAAATTTTACAAAGAAATTCGTTATGCTTTCATGTCGCTCAAGTAGGTAAGTCTTCTTAACCATGGAAATTAGATTTATCTTTTATATTTTATGACTCTCCAGTATTATTGGCATCGCAAATTACAAAGATAATGGTCGAATCGTTACATGCTTGAAAGAATCGCAATATGCAATGAATAGATACGGAACTACGGAATTACGGAACGCCTACCAGCGCGAAGTAGACCGTTTGCTACTTTGTATTTATAACTCCTCATGTGCATATTATTTATATAACAGACTTATATAGTAGCCGGCAAGCCTCCCCTTCCCAGCTAAAAGCCTAAAAGCTTTTCTACTGAACTACATTCAGTTAACCCACAAAATTATATGCAAGTGCATTTGTTTCCTCATATATATGTAGGTACTTTCTTTTTCAGGTATATACCTAGAGGTATTGTTTGTGGTGTTCATATCAAACTTATTATAAACTCAGTAGCTAATGGGTTTAATTCAATATCAAAAAAACATAATTTGAAACAACAACTAATACAACTGAACAAAGGAAGTAAGTTAGGAAGGTACTATAATGTAGGTATTTGAAATTTCTAGACTTCAAAAAGGAGGAGTATAACAATTCGTCATAACTCATCATTTTGATGCTGAGCTAATGATGGAAGGTACGACTCCTTCACGGTTAGAAGTTAGGGGATAATTCTTTAAATATTATAGGACCGTTTAGACCGTTACTTGTATTCTTTGATGTGATGATGATACAATGCTATTGCCTATCTATGCCTATATTAGGTTAGTACTAAAACAAAGAAACTAAAAATTGAAAAATAAAAATACACTTTCGCTGACTTCAAAACTGTCAGATTAGAGTTTATATCGCTTACTAATCTATCGCTTTCTCTCGACATTATTGCCTATTTCATAAGTTATTACAGTTTCTTTGACATCTGGTTTCTTTAGATATTATTTTGAAACAATTTTAATCAATTCCTTACTCGTTATAGTAGGTATCGAAGATCTTAAACATGTAATGATTTTTTTTATTATTTTTGCTGCACGAATCAAACGTGAAAGCTCTTTATGTTAATAAATCACTCATCTACAATGAATTAATTAACGGTTTGTTATTGAAAGTTAGTAAATTCTGTGAAAATTTAACGCTTATTATCAAAGCACATGGCGGATTCAAAGCCTGCACCATAATAGCTACATTTGACTTCTTATTTGAGTGATCGTAGAATTACTCGTAGGTATGTATTGGGTTCAGATTTTAATTGTACCAATAAAATGTTATTGAATTTTGTATAATTGGGTTTAAATCCCAAAACATCGCGTTTCAATGTCAAACAAGATTTGATAGAATTCGACACCTGTTACATTAGAAACACAATGAATGATCACGTAAGAAAAGATATCGACTGGCTGTACAATTAGTAACTCCTAAATATTTATTATTTCTTGGAATTGAGCAAATCTACTAGCGTATTCATTTTGATCAAAGACAACAGCGCACGTGCGCGACCTTATCCCCTGCGGATAGAGGTTAAAATACAATGGCAGCTCTCCCGGGTTGGATGCTTCGTAATTCATTCATTTTTATTCCGGATGCCTCTCGCTAGAGCTGTTAGCTTACGGAAAATCGTTACTGGCGGTCGACAATCGCCATGCGGGGTAGTGATACACGCAACGCACCCACTTACACATGAACTCACGGTCGCGGCTTCTTTACATCGCGCCACAATAGCCGGTCCCCGGGAACGTGGTCACTGAGCTAAGATTTAGGGCACTTGCACTACGCGTAATCACCGGCTTGTAATACCGGCACGTAGGGCGGCGAGGAAGCAGCAACGTATGGCTCGGCACGCCTGGCTACGGCACGAGGGCGTGTTCACACGGCGCGGCGCGGTCGGGGTACGCGGCGCGGCTCAGGTGACGCACGGCACAGTCGCAGCGCGGCACGGTGCGGTGCGGAACAAGCGCTCGCAAGGGCCAGCACCGACACACGACAGCCTCCGTCGCAATGGCGAAGCGGCCGGGTACGCGCGCGCGCCCTGCGACGCAGCCTCCCGAATCTCCCCGACAACCTGCGAAATCTCACGATACAGGGGTGAACAAACCCACCACGCTTCTCCTTCTAACACAGTGATAAGGCTAAAAAGGATTTAGACTTCTCGTAGCATTTTACGGTTCGATCGTCCTCCACGTCGTTTTACACTACACACATAAAAAGGATTTCTTCATTTAAGATATTTTAACTTCCACGAAGTTAGTTTGCATTGAACCAAGATAATGGCGATTTCATATATAGGGAAACTAATATTTTCTTGTAGAAAGAAAAAAAAACTTTTGGATTAATATTCATAATTCAGGAAATCAAATGTCAATTGTTTTGTGACAAGACAATCTACATTTGATCCAAGACAATGTATCTTCCACCAAAGAGATTTAGTTTTCTAGTTCTAATGAAATTGAAGTTCTTAATCCAAAAGTACTTATAACTTGTTCAATCAAGAAAATGCAGAATCAATGTAAGAGATGATATTCTTAGTTCAATAAGATAAAAATGTATAACAAAACAAAACGATCTTGTTTTGAAATTGGTTTTACTTGGATTTTGAAAGTGATACATATCTTAAGATTTTTTTATCTTCACATGATATAAAAACATTCTCAGTTTAATTTGTTATTATATTATAATAACAAATAAAAGCCTTGCATAGAGAAATAATAGATTCTTTCAAGATTTCAACATTTTTGTGTAAGTTTCTGAAATCTTCTGCAGAAATAAAATATTCTCATTATAGAATTATTTGTCCTACCAACAAAAAGGGTTTTCTCATTATGAGATAAATTTTACTTGTGGCAAAACGTAACGATTTTTTACTAAACCGTTACTATCTTGGATGTAGTAATGTTACTTTCTTCTGAGAATTAAAGGGTGTTTATTAAATCGTAATTATCTTGGATGTAGTAAAGTTACTTTGTTCTGAAAAATAAAGATCTCCTTTCAATAATTTGTTCCTCATTGTGAGATTTTTGGCATGCTTGTATAGGTAGATATATATTTGCTTAGTCTAAATTTAAGATTATATTAGTGTAAAAACCATAATGTAGGTATTCGTGAAAATAAAAAATAAATCTTTTTTTTTATTTCTTTCGTACACATCTAAAAAATGTTATAAATTTTCACGAATACATTATGGTTTTTACACTCATATAATCTTAAATTTAGACTAAGCAAATATATTTCTACCTATACAAGCATGCAAAAAATCTCACAATGAGAAACAAATTATTGAATGGAGACCTTAATCAAAACAAGCTAACTTTACTACTTACATCCTAGATAATTACTATATAATAAAAACCCTTTTAGTCCCCGTACAAAGTACCCTTACTACATCTAAGAAAGATACAATTTACTTTCTTTTTATTTCACACAATTTTTTCGATCAAAATGAAAAACAGGTTTGAATATAATGCAATCTATATTAATAGCTGGCTGTACACACGAATAACATCATATTATTCAAGTAATCAAGACATATCTCACATAATGTTATTAATTTACACATAATTAAAAAAAAATAGGAGAAACTGATTTTAAATTCTCATATAACACTTACAACAGTCAATAATATTGATTAATTACAAATAGCAAAAATAATAGCCTAATAACTATTTAAAACTAAAACGATAATTTAGATACTTTTAACATTATTCTTTAAAAGTTGGCATGCTTATGTCGACTTACCTACAGTAAATATGTCTAACATTATAAAACTGTCAATACAGTATAATTAATAATAGGTCATTGAATTATCAACACATTAAGGTTGAAATATCTTTGTGCAAATTCCCTTGTAAAATTATATTGAACAGATTGTTTGCTTGCAGATGCCTTCAGCTTTTGTTCTTCTATTTTTGTATGTAGGAATATCACCAGGATTCTAAAAATAAGACAAATGTATTAGAACGTTGATTGATCAGATCGTAGCGATATTATAGAAATGACACCTAGATTAATGTATGACAGACAAAATAAAACATAAGAGGAGGATGAATGCATATGTATTGTAATGAAATGATCATATTCTAAAATAAATAAAATACTTTAGGGATGTACTAGGTACGAGTACCTACTGTATGTATCTAAATGTATACCTATAATTTCCAAACCGGTCCAGGCGTCTTTGAGTAATCGGGGATGGAACATGAAAACAAAAGAATATGAATAATTCCAACGAATTGAGAACCTCGTAATTTTTTGAAGTCGGTTAAAAATAAACTTATTGACTTACTTTCACTGTCCAATTTTTCTAAGCCTTGCACAATGCTGAGCAGATTTTCGTTTACAGGTTTTCTAAACTTCTATAAATAACCTGTAAAAAGTTGTTCGTTGCGTGGGACAGCAACGCACAATTGGACACGAGGGAAGGTCCATTGCAGTAAAAGCATTTATGCAATTTATATTGGCCCTAAACTGCCTCTGCGCGCACAAATGGAGTTGCTTGTTATCACTTTCTACTATAGGCTTCTGCTTGCAGAACTTCTTGCATCTTGCTTTCAAGATGTGCACCAACGGCCGCCGGTCACGCAAAGAATGGACATGGTGGCCGCTCGCTGGTTGCGCGGTATTGTTTTGACAAAAACATATTTTGTCTGCCGTAAACCGTAATTCCTTTAATCTAGAAAATGTATCTTACTATAAGTTATTTCGTTCAATGATATGAAGCAATAGGAATTGTTAAGACAACATTATTTATTCCAATTAACACACTATAAAACTACAATGAAAGAAGACTATCTTAATTTAAGATATTATTACTTTGGAACTCAATAAAATAATATTTTCTAGCTTAAATAACATAATTCTTCATTTGAAGATTAAATTTTAATAGATTAAATTGTTTAAAAATGTTGAAATAAGATTTTTTTTTGTTTTTAAACTAAAACTTTGTATATTTGCTTTGAAACAAGTTTTCTTTAAATGTCAAGTAAAATATTTTATTGTACAAAGAATAATATTTTCTTGGAGAAAATATATATGACTTGAACAGAAACACATTCTCTTTATATTAAGAAATATTTCAAGACATTTTTTATTCTTAATTGGAGAAATCCTTTTTATCTGTGTATAAATCTAGACATCGCGTCGTATTAGTTGTAAAGTTGACTGTATCAGCAATAAGAATTCGTAAACGTGTTTGAGATTTTAGTAAGCGAACTGAGGACCACGCGAGAACAAAACTAGACCACTGGTCAAGACACGTACTCCTAGAGATGAACAACCTCGCTGTTGGTAGACGACTCTGGAAATTTAATTTACTGTCTTATTCACATTTTATTTCTTCTACGAATGAATTTTTGACATTTTGAATTATCATTTGGTCACTATACAGTTTTTGCATCATTTAAAAGAACTCATAAAATGCCTGTGAAAACATTCGTTATATAATCAATCAATCAATTCATATCAATATAATATTCGTCAAAATTAATAAATCACAAAAGTTATAAATACCTACTTTCTGAATTGGAATGGCAACGAGCAATAAAATAGATTGGTATTTTAACTAAGAGTATTTAAAGAGGCACCAATAAAATTGTTAAGCGCTGGCTGATCGAAAACGGCCTAAATTGATATCCCTGGGAAAGCGGCAGGTGACGTAAGTTCCAACAAAAACATCCCATTGCTTATAAGAACCAGACATTACCATTAGCCTACCTCTGATGAAATATTTGCATGAAACATCCTTGTTTATTTTAAATATTAATTTGCCTTCCTCAACTACAAGCTATAGGCAAGTAGCTCTGCCGACATTTACATTATAAACAACAGATTTCCATTTTCGCGACGTATCCACATGTACCTACATTATTCAAAATCAAATCAAAAACTCATTTATTCAGTTTAGGCCCTAATAAGGCACTTATGAACGCCAACAGTTACAGTTTTACAATAGACTCTACTACCGGTTCGGAATACACTTGAACTGAGAAGACTCCGGCAAGAAACTCAGCAAGGCGTTTTTTTTTTGGTGGATCTTTTTTTTTTAATTTATGTAGGTAATTACAGTTTTTGTCTTAAATATACATAAACTTCATACAATTATCACTTGGCCAGGGGGCTGCAAGTGCAGAGAGAAGCTACTACAACCATGTATTATTGTCTTCTATGTAATGAGCCACCTTATAGTAGGCCTTGTCGATCAACTTATGTTTAACATGCTCTTTGAATTTATTATAAGACATCTTAGTTACTTCATATGGGATTTTATTATAAAAGCGAATGCAGTTCCCGAGAAAAGACTTATTGACTTTCGCTAGCCTGAATCTAGGTGTAACAATTTTAACTTTGTTTCTAGTATTTAGGTTATGGCGGCTACTGTTTGTGTCAAATAGATTTAAATTTTTACGGACAAACATAATATTTTCAAAAACGTATAGCGACGGTAAGGTTAATATGTCAAATTCCTTAAACCGATTTCGTAAGGATTCGCGAGGACCCAAGCAATAGATTGCACGAATTATATATTAAACCTGAATATCTGAAAAGGCCTCGTGGCTTTTTTAAAAACAGAATGAATATCCCAAATCCATAGCAGACCCTATGTAATTCTAATTATTTCCAATACTTTTAAGATCCGAACGTCCGATCAAAAAGAAATATCACTTTCTTGTCCGTTTCTTTTGTCACAGCTGATTTTCTCCGAATCTACTCAAAAAAACTGTAACTCGAAAATAATTTATTTATGCAGATTATAAGGCACATTATGAACGTAATACACTTAAACAGAGAAGATTTCGAGTCATGATAATGTAATCCCTAAGAATACTGTTGACTCAACAAGACCTAAAGATACTTTAGGATTTGGTCTACCACTAACACTTAAAAAAACACCTTATATACTAGATAATGTAATCATCGTATCGGCCGAAAGACGTCCACTGCTGGACAAAAGGCTCGCCCAAGGATCTCCACAATAGCCGGTCTTGCGCTACCCGCATCCAGCATTTTCCTGTAACCGTCACAACCTGCCAAGCTCGTGGTCGCCACTCAATAACCTTTCTGCCCCAGCGGCCGTCGGTTCTACGAGCGATGTGCCCCGCCCACTGCCACTTCAGTTAATAATGTAAAAGCTGAACGTGGAGTCTAAGTCTAGTATCAAAATTATTGTTTTATATCGACTGAATCTTTTTCCCCGTAAACTAGTAAAGTCTACTTACCGCGTGATATGAATAAGACTAGAACCCATAAAACGATGAAAGGAATATGTTTCATTTTCACAGATACTTTGGGTGTAATGTTATCATATTATGTGTATGTATGAAGCTGACAATAATTATGGGCCATTTTCTCTTACTTTTTCTGTCTGTCGTGTGTGCCTTGCCTTACCATAAATAAATTCAATAACTCAGAGAAAAGGAAGTTTTAATTCTATCCAGACTCAAACAAAAATTTACCCTGTATAACACCCACCCATATTCGAAAATAAATACAATTCAATATTGTCAATAATTTATTACAAATACACGTTAGGTAAACTATAATCGATAGTTGTGTCACAATCTAAATTAATAATCCCACTTTTGTGTTCAATCGACATTTCAAAAGCGTCGCAATCTTCAGTCAATTTATCAAAGAAATAACTAGTATTTACTTTCGATGTTAACGAATTGTTAAAACTGTTTGCAACAATATTAAATTTGCTTCTCTTTATAGGACTATCAATAGGAGTTGAACAGTGATGTTGAGTTTCACACAAAATACTTTTTCTGAGGCTAAACTTTTTAGGAGTAGAATACTTGTCAAATACTAATTTTACTAAATTATTATCAACTTTCACAGTTTTTGAAACGGGTGGTCTATTTATGATCTTATCGATTATATCTGATAAATCATTATTGTGTATCGTGTCTTCCTCAGTTTTGTTGATCATGCTCAAGTAATGTGTGCTTTTATTAAAATTTTCTTTATCAAAAATCATTTCAGAATATTTGTATTCATTATGACTGTAATAGACAGACATATTTTTGAAACTACACCTTAGTGAATGTATTGAATTTTTAGAAGATTTTCGTCTTTTATTTGCTATAAAACTATCCATCGTGCGCTGAGAACCTTTTTTTGCATTGCTTTTGATTTTTCTTTTCAATTTATTAATATTAACGCTGACGTTTCCTTTGCTCGTATCCAGTTCACATGATTTCACCTTAGATACATTTACAGTTTCTACTGGGTTTTTAACTTTTCTATCATATTTCCTTTTAGATTTCGCTGGATTGGCTATATTATCATTTTCCTTTTTCTTTCTACCTTTAGCTTTCTTTTCTTTCGGTGGCTTTTTGATGGACTCTTCATAGCTCTCAACCAATCTCGGGTAATATTGACGCATGAGATCTTGACGTTCGATTGTAGTCCACGCAGTGGATGGGTCTTCATCTTCTGCATTCAAAAATAAACATATTTCATACAGAAAGTTTTAAATAATCAAGCATTGAAAGACTATTCATTGAATCCAGACTCAACTCAACAAAAATCTTTAATAAAATTGGTTTAAAGTTTTAATAAAAAACTGTGTATGTGGTCTTGCTTACCACTAAACTGATCATCAGAAATAAGCGCATCGTACTGGCCGCCTATATCACCCCAAACGACTTCGTAACTGGGTACTCCTGTAATAAACCAAATTATTGCCGTAAAAGCACACTCTTGAGCAATCAATATTAAGCAAACCATCGTAAAATCTAAATTCATCATAACATGGAATAATGAATCCCGTTGCATTATGATAAGGATAGTTTTCTCCTGGTGCTATTATTATTATTGTATTGTGATTGATTATAATAAAAAAAATTGCATTATCAAGCAAAATCTAGAAAATTCATTATGTACCTATATTCTATTAGTCCATAATAGCAAATGGCACTGACCTCTAGGATTCCTCTTTTTCTTGATAGCGACGGGATTAATAGTCCTGCAAGGTACATGCTCTTGGAGATGCCATTTAGTTAACAGAGGTAAGAACTTCTCTACACAGTATCGTGCTGACCAATCTAATTTATATGACATCAGTTTCTGAAACAATTCAAAAAGCAAATTAGTATTTACTCATTTATATTTACACCTCAGAAAGAGTAAAGAAACGTAAAATCGGTTTAAAAAATGATTCGAAAGAGCGAAAAATTAACCCGGCGCCGCGGCGCGTGGCAGCTTAATGTCTTTCAAATTAGCCCGAACGTGAGAGTGAAAGGCGAAGGAGCGCCGGGCGTGTGGGAAAGAAAGAGATATAGTATAATACAAACGAACTGGCAAGAGCGAACGGCATCGCGCGGTGACAAATAAGCTATAGAAATCCGGTTTCCCTCGAATATTTGTACCAATGTATTTTGATATTCTTTACGCGCATGCGTTATTTTTTCGTAATATTTAAAAACTAATAACTGGCCCGGGGCGCCAAATCTTTAAATACGCCCCTGTGTATATATGCCAATGAAACGAAGATTGAAATGACCGCTTCTAGTTGCTTGTGTATGGCCACCTTTATATCGTAAGGAAACTAAGGAACATGTTATGAAGTTGGATCATATAACTCTGAATTACATAAAACTTTCACTATCAAGTATAAGATTTTACATAATGCCAGATTTGTTAAAACTTATTGCGAATATTTACCACAAACTGAATCAAGCTCGGAGCAGGACTTTTCAAACTATTGATATCAATTTTTTCCGCAGTTGTATTCAAGAACTCTTTCATAACTTTTGGCTCGGGGAAGAGAATCCCACACGATAGCGCTCGACTACGTAGCGACAGTTCGCGTTTCACTTCCGCTACTTTCAACCTAGAAATGAAACATTTTATTTTCAGTCACGTCGATAGCCTAACTAGATATATAGTTGTTTTGTAATTATAAGAATTGCGGTATACATTTTCATGTGCACGCATAAGTACTATTCGATGTAGGGACTAATCTCCACCTGCATGCTCCGAGGAATTGTGAATTATAGAGAAATATAAAACATACACCTGATTAATTTATTTTTCAACACACTCGCTCGTATAGTGACTCTTATCGCACCGCTTTTAGGTTCATAATACAGCTTATTACGCATGCGTTTACTTTATATTTTTTCAATCTCAGCACAGAGTTTACATTTAAAAACAATGTTTTTTTTTAAAATGTATATAAACAAAGAAATTCAAATTCGTGTCAGCTTATTAAAATACATCCGAGATGAAAACATGCGTACGGATCCATCATTATGTTTCCGGCTGTGAGGTAATATGCAAAGACTAAGTACTATTGTATACTGGATGTCGGAGAAGTATAGTTCAGATGCACGTGAAGTCCGCTCATCCACACTTGATCAACGTGATGAATTATCGGTCTTGTTACTATAGAATAGAACTAGAAGATCCCAGCAGTTAGAACTATGGACGATAATTAATGATTGCTCGGTGAAGCATATTGCTACTAATAAGAATATTACTTATGTCCCAAATCACTGCAGCCTTTATGTGTGGCGCACACAGGGCATCCGTTCTTGAGGTGCGTCCGTCCAACGTGACCGCAGCGGTCGCAACGGCCCGGGGCAGACACCCAGCGGCTTTGTTCTTCATAATGTTGCGGATCTATTACCCACGATAGTAACCTGTAAAATTTTGCGATGTCTTTGGTTACGTTCTTCACATAAAGATACGAAAGCTTGTTCAAGATTGCATATATCCAAACTTCATTTCTTATTTATTTGTGTTTTGCTGCACTGCAACCAATAAACTAGCCTCGAAAGTAAGCAACAATTATTTAGATTTTTGAAAATTATATAAAAAAAATGCAAATACATAAAGTTATGAAGATAATTATTTGAAGCCAATAACCACTATAACTTACCTGGGTATAACTTCACTTTCAGGAACAGTATGCAAGAATGAGATAGCTGTGGTAATCGAAGTACCGCAAGCACCGACGACATAGTCACAACCACAGAGGAGAGCTAACCCAACCATTTTGTTGCGGCCAAAACCTAGGAAAATGTGCAGCAGCTAATATGAAATCACAGCTTTCTTATAGGTAGGCTTGCAGGTAGCCAAAGCGGATTCACTTGAAGTTAATGTATATTAAAATTTTTGTTAATAATTCGAACTGCAGACAATCCTTACGAAAAAAAATAATAATTTATATAATCTTCTGAGTAGATATATCTCAATTATTTATTGCAGTCTGAACATATACATTAAAAAAGATTCCGACGAATTGAGAACCTCCTCCTTTTTGAAGTCGTTTGAATTCACAAAAAATAAACATCAAGCAGTGACATACAGTACATGACCCGAATAGGGTGTAGCAATTTATAATACAATACAATTAAATATAGTACTATAGGAAAGGAATGGAAGACGGACCGATTTATATATTAGATACTATTTCTTGTACATATTTTAAAATAATGATTTTGTGTAATTCGGCAAATCTTTAAAGTTACCATTATTTTTAAACATTTTTTCAGCATCATAGCAGTCGACGGAGCCCTGCATAGCGCCGCCTCCCGCAGCGCTCGATACACTGAAGTTACGGTACACGCGACGAGCTCCGTATGCGAAGCAGTCAGAGTCCTGGGATACCACTGCATCAACCAACTACACATAGTAAATAAGCATTTAGTAAAAGACATACAAAGAACAAAAACTACTTAGGTAATGAACTTATTTTCACATATAAATCGCAGTGTTTATATGTGGTAAATACGAAACTTGATCTCTCGTATACTAGTTAGGTGACTACAATATTTTATTTGACAAGAATTAATAAATAGATAAAAGCAATATTTTATTTTTTGTGACTTGCTATGAGAATAACCCATACTAATATTTTAAATGTAAAAGTAACTCTGTCTGCCTCTCTGTTACTATTCCATTCCTAAATTGCTGAACCAATCACAACGAAATTTTACATGGAGATAGCCTATGATATGAAGTAGGACAAGGCTACTAATTATCCCGGGAATGCAAATGGGGAACAGCTAGTATTGGTATAATTACAAACACCTTGAGCATTAAGTTCTGCACAAGTTGCTTCAGCCTCACCACGACCTTTAATGCATCTCACACCCATACACTTGAGGAGAGATTCACACTGAAATATGAAAAAAAAAAAAAATATTAATAAAATGAAATTTTAATTTACAAGTGATAACAATCAGCTAATATGCTCTACTAGATATAGGTATTAACTATACCTATCAAAATCAAAAACTAATTTATTCAGTTTAGGCCCTAATAAGGCACTTATGAATGTCAACAGTTACAGTTTTACAATAAACTCTACTACCGGTACCTATAGAGTAAATCTTTCAGTAACTCTGTTAGCAGTATGACACACAGGCCCGTGGCCATGGTGGGTTGGTATCTCAGTGCAGGTTTTCAACATCATTGTCAAATTCAACATTTGCCAAAATACATGGCAGATATCTAGGAAATTCTATACATTTTGTTGAATTTACATTGAGTCTGGACAAACATTTTTACCTATGAATATGTCTTTTGTCCTGAGTCCAGGTGTAAATATTTACATAAGTTTGTTTTAACAAAACAAAAGTAGTGTATATAGTAAAAGCTTTGCTTAGTTTGGGATCAGATAGCTGTGTGTATGAATTTCCCAGGTTATAGTATACTTACTTCTTTCAGTACATTTTTAAATTTCTTCCTACCAACATCAGGTTGTTTCTTAGTAGCTGTCTCAGATCTTGGAGCAGCACCACGGAACTGTATTGCATTTCTAGCAGCCATAACATCCCGCTTAAGCTCTGGTGCATCACCTTCTAGCACAAATATAGGATTGATATCTGCTAAGATAAGATAGATTGTTCTGAAGAAAAGGTTTCTGGAACAAATTACACATTATGTGGTGATTAAGTGATAAATGCAATTATAAGATAAATAAATAAGCATAACTACCTTATGTATAGTTTTGGCTGTATATAATAATCAGTGACATTCTGGCTGTCACAGACCCATCCAGATAAGTCCACTGCTAGAGTTTCTCCTCTTAACTAGAAGAACAAATTAACTTTATAGGGTGTAGGTATGTAATATCAAATTAGACCTGTATTCTGGATACTAAGTACTAACACACATAAGTTAAAAATAAAAAAATCAGAGCACAGAAGACAGAGAAAATAAAACTTACTTCATGCAAAGATTTTTTTTCACTATAAGGTGTCATCACAGTCCATAATCCTTTTATACCCATTTTGTACTGCTCGTATATATAATAGTTAGTTCTTTTTAAAATAATTAATGGAGGAATTTAAAAAACCTATTCAACAATTCAAATACATCCGCTGCAACGTAAATCCAACTTCTATGTTCGCAGTGTTTTAGTTTATCCCTATTTCCTCTATATTTATCCCGTTCCGTTATTTCTAGGCTTAAAATGTAAACATTTTTTCTTGCATATTCCTTGCCATTAATTCTCACTGAAGACGACAGTCAAAACCACAATTTGATCATTTCATTTCAATCAAAACAAACAAACAAACGTCAAACAATATTTAAATCATAGATTCGTTGTTGTTTATTAAATTCGCCAAAAGGCAGGCAAAGGTACAGAGCCATACAGCCTTGTCTTATTTGAATTTATATTCAAGAGTGAATACAATTTTTTCAAATCACGATGATCGGTGGTGTGCTGGCGTGATTAGTGCAGTCTGCGGTCGAATACATGCGACGTACGTATGTAAGTACTAAAAAACTTACAACTCGGACGGAATACCGAATATCTAGAGATAATATTTAGAGATTGAATATATGGACGATATGTATATAAGATATTATATCGATATTTTTTGCTCAAGCGTGGCTCAAGCCTATTTTTGTGACGCTAGATTCAGGGTTCTCAACTTAGGAGTTTTCCCCCAAAATTAAGGAGAAAAATAAGTGGGATGGGATTTTTTAGGGGCTTTACATTTCTAGGGACTTTTTGAATTTGTTTGTTTAATTAAATAGTGATGTCTAGTGCAGAAGATGAGCGTTACGGACGATGATAGTTATGAACAAAGATGAAGCATTTTTACTACGAAGAATTAAAGAAATTACAAATTATAATATTGTATGTTTTAGGGGGTTTTCTATGCAATAGGCTAGTTTACAGACCAAATGACCAAACACTAACCAATGCATAAAACATCTAAAAACACGTGGAAACATCAAATATGGTGTACATTTAATGCTTTTTATAATTTTTAGAGTAGATCATTTGATGCTGTGAAACTATGACGTCATTAGGTTAGTAATTCATACAAAATTCCATATAAACTATCGTTTTGACATTTATTAAAAAGTATGTCATTAAACTACCCTATTGTGGCGATTATAGGCACAGAGTACTTTGATAAATATATGAAAATTTTAGGGGTCTTTGACTTGAGCTTTAGGTTAGGGGTAAGAATTTTTGGGAGTTGGCAAGCCAGGCTAGATTTTAATAAACAAACATGGATTATCATATTTATCAAAGAAAACAAATTCTGTTTTTCTGTTATTATGAATGATTTATCAACATTATAATAAAACTTCAATTACTTCGTATATTTTTCAGTTTATTACTTTCATATTAAATGTAATATTTAGTCACAGATGAATGCTTCTGTTTGAAACACTACCAAAATATGAAACTCATTGTAGGTATGCTCTTTGCGTTAAAATTAAAATTGCTAATGAGTTAATAAGGTTAGTGATATTAATTTTGTGATAACAACGTCATTACAATTTAGATAAACATTATCAAAATATGTGTACCTAACATTGAGTAAGGGGCCGAGCCTAATGTAATGTAATCTTGAATTACTTCACAGAGTTTAAATGAAGATAACAAGAAACACTGTTTTATTCCAAATAGTATTACACACGCACAGCTCCAACCATGTACTATCTCAGACATCTATATATGAAACGGTAAGATATACTTCAATTTGTATAATTTACTTAGGTTTAATGGATAATTTATTAACTTTTAAATAAAATAACACTATGGATTTTTCATAATGAGTAAAACTGACTGAACTTTAATGATTGGTTGTGCCTTTTAGGAATCAAGAGGTAATTATCAAACTCACTTTGGCATTTATATTAGGATTATATAATGAATGAGAATGTTTGTTTTGGTACTTGTAGGATTAAAATATTATACAAATGTGAAGTAACTCTGTTTGTTTGTGCGTTTGTTACCTTTTCATGCCTAAACTGCTGAATTGATCATGATGAAATTTGGCATGCATATAGTCTATGATATGGAGATGGACATAGGCTACTTTTTATCCTGGGAACGCAGGTGAAACCGCGGGGAACACCTTGTTGCCTATACATTATACTTGGCAGGTTTTCCCTGAATCTGCAGTACTCTTCAAGATTCAAGCATGCACAACAACTTAAGGATGAAGTGCAAAGGAGGCAGATCAGTAAAGTTCTCATTGCTAACCGTGGAGAGATTGCATGTAGAGTAATGAGAACTGCCAAGAAACTTGGCGTCAGGACTGTTGCAGTGTATTCTGATGCTGACAAACATGCTATGCATGTTGAGATGGTAAATAACAATTATTTTTTACACTAAAGAAAAAGATTCCTATTTTTTATATTTAGTGCTTATGGTATATGATATTGTGATCTTCTATATTATTTGTAATATCATGAGACATTTTGGCAATAGATTATTGTTTGTATTGTTTTAGTATTATAATAACTAAAATTAAGACACAAAAACAAACAAAAAATACTAATTAAAAATCGGTTCCATCTGTTCAGGAGATATGATGCCACAGACAAACAAACTGATACTCACTACAAACGTATAACACCTTCCTTTTTCGTCGTGGGTTAAAAATACCTCATGTTGCTTCCTTATCAATAAATAACACAATTTTATTTATGGAACCAATATGTTGTTGTATGAACGCAAAATCTATACTTATATGTATATATTTTAACGGAAATGTATGTAATCCGTCATTGTATACAATTCCTAGGAAATGTATGTAATTCCTAAAATCGCACGGAAATGTGTGAAAATACTTACACATTACACATTTCGTAGGACATCTATACATTTCCTAAATCGCAATCGGAAATGTAAAACATTTAAGACATTGGTGGGTACGCGGGGATAGCGGGACGAGGGGAGGGTCCAGAGAGGATATAGGAATTGTATACAATTCCTGTGTATTTCCCCTAGGAAATTATAACAATAATGATACTTGGAAATATATAGAAACTATTGAAAAAAATAGGTTGGGGTTATTTTTTTTATTTTGCATAGAATAGCAAATTAGTAAGATAATATGATCATATTATTATTATTTTACGGTATGACTGTTACCCGATTATCTCAATAAGTGCTATAATAAAAAAATATTATTAACAATGTGTTTTATTACAGAAAGCATTTACTTTATACATTTCCTAATACAATATTGGAATTATATACAATTCCGAGGAAATTTATACATTTCCTAGGATATCTATGCATTAAATAGTTTTTCAAACAATATTTTATACATTTCCTAAATAGTATCGGAATTGTACACATTTCCTAGGATTTGTATACAATTCCTTGATTTCATACATTTCCGGTAACATATATAATATTATAAATGGGAAAGTGTGTGTGTGTGTCTGTCTGTGTGTCTGTTTGTCCGTCTTTCACGCCAAAACGGAGCGACGAATTGAGGTGATTTTTTAAGTAGAGATAGTTGAAGAGATGGAGAGTGACATAGGCTACTTTTTGTCTCTTTCTAACCCCCCACTTCCCTAAAATGGGGGGTGGAAGTTTGTATGGAGCATTCCGCAATTTTCAAGGTAGAAAGCTCAAAATTGGTATGCGGACTATTTGTGACTAACAATAAAATCGTGCATCATTTTTTTTAAAATCATTCCCCAGCCCCTAAAATAGGGGATGGAAATTTGTGTGAGACTCTCCGCAAAATTAGTACAGAATATAAAAGTTACGTGGATAATAGTTAGGTAAATAGGAAGTTGTAGGTAGGTAGGGGAAAGTAGGGGTAGGTAGGGTAGATAGGGGTAGGTAGGTAGGTCCCAGTATTTTATTTGTTCTCAGGGCAGGACAACGTCTGCCAGGGCAGGACAACGTGTGCCGGGTCAGCTAGTGAATACATAGATTTTATTGCCATACAACTCATTGCATGTGCAAAACACAAATATTACGTCTATCTCAAGCAATTGAAATTGATGTAGTAATAAATAAAAAACTAAAACAAAACATTATTATATAATGAAGATACTATAATATTTGTTTTTAGCTTTAGATCACGATACTAAGAAAAAGCACATAATAATATCTACCTTCACTTTCCTCCTCTTTTTCTAATATAACATTGTATCACTCAGCCCACCCCATCCTCATATCTTTGTCTGCGAGTTGAAATCATTGAGAAAGTTGTTAGTTTATTTCCTGACACAAACATCTTTGTAATTCTTTAAATGCAGTAGACAGATGTTTTATCTGATATACTGGGTATTTCATCGATAGCTGTTGTTGTTATGTTAAACAGAAATAAATTGCATATATTATTTTTTTTTATTTTTCCTTCATTTCTAGGCAGACGAAGCTTACCATATTGGGCCAGCCCCATCAACACAAAGTTATCTGAATGCATCAAAGATACTTGAAGTGGCTAAAAAGTCTAACAGTCAAGCTATACATCCTGGCTATGGTTTTCTTTCTGAGAATGTTGAGTTTTGCGAAAAATGTGCCAGTGAAAATGTTATTTTCATTGGACCTCCACCATCTGCTATCAGGGATATGGGTATTAAAAGGTTATTGTTTATTGCATTGATTTCTATTTATCAAAAGCTGTGCAAATATTCAAGATAAAAGGCCTGTCTGTAGTCAGACTGAAATTGAAGACTAATTATACATCTATTATTTTATTTTTGTAGTACATCAAAAGCAATAATGTCAGCAGCTGGTGTGCCAATAGTGAAGGGCTATCATGGTGAAGTACAAAACATTGAAAAATTACAAGCTGAGGCCAAGAGAATTGGTTTTCCACTTATGATTAAAGCTGTCCGGGGTGGTGGTGGCAAGGTGAGAAATCGCCCATCTATCTATCCTATATATAAAAATTAATCCCTATTTCCCTTGGTTACGGGATCACCAGTGAACGGCTGGAACGATTTCTCTAATTTTTTTTTGTTGTGTTTTTTATTGTCAGAAGAAGGTTCTTATGTATGAAAAAATGCGCGGAACATTTGAAAATTTAAGAAAACAACGACTATATAAACTTTTCTAATGTATCCATAATGCGTAGGTAGGTCCTATTTTATTATTATCAGAGCAGGACAACGTCTGCCGGGTCAGCTAGTACTAATTCTTCAATGAAATAGAAAAAAGATAATGATTCAAAGTCAATAGGCATATTATATTTCATTCATTTCTGTCTTATAATGTTTTCAGGGAATGAGAATTGCGATGACTGAAGTTGATTTCCTACCTCAATTGGAGTCAGCAAAAAGAGAATCGTTGAAATCATTTGGAGATGATAATATGCTATTGGAACAATACATAACTGACCCAAGGCATGTAGAAGTGCAGGTAAATACTAAATTGATTTAAAATGCCATTACATAGTACCTAATTCTAATGCAAATTTCAATGATTATTTTATACATTTTCAAATAATATCCTTCAGGTATTTGCTGATATGCATGGAAATGCAGTTCATCTTTTTGAAAGGGACTGTTCAGTGCAAAGACGTCACCAAAAAATTATAGAAGAGGCGCCTGCGGTAAGTCAATTTATGTTTATGCTCAGTCAGGCGTTTTTTGTTTGGCGTTGTTATTGGCAAATTGATAAATATAATGTGCTTTTCATGTTAAAAAAATAATTGCCTTTTAATGAAATAATAATTAAATAAAGATATTTATTATTTATTGAATCATATTATGCAAATATCATGTATCTTTTTGGTTATCAATAAATTTCCAAAACTTTCCAGCCTTGTATATCAGAAGAGACCCGCAGATCACTAGGTGAAGCGGCAGTGAGGGCGGCTAAAGCCGTCGGCTACG
Source organism: Tethea ocularis (assembly GCA_963555595.1). Classification (NCBI taxonomy): domain Eukaryota; kingdom Metazoa; phylum Arthropoda; class Insecta; order Lepidoptera; family Drepanidae; genus Tethea; species Tethea ocularis. The sequence goes on along the minus strand of OY741960.1, from coordinate 6,002,819 downwards.
TCGGCGCCGGTACCGTCGAGTTCATCCTTCACAGGACCACACACGAATTCCACTTCATGGAGATGAACACGCGTCTTCAAGTCGAACATCCCATCTCGGAGATGATTACTGGTATATTTGTTCTCAGTTTATTTACTGCTTCTATTTCTTTCATTGCTTAGTATGCTAAGCTCGGCCACATCATCACATTCAAAATGGAGATTTTAGTCACAAGCTTATCATATGCTAATGAAATAGTTACCAAAATTTAAGATGATGATAGCTCTGTCGTCGAGACTTCGACTGCCTGACGAAGATTCGAATCTTACAATCTGATTAGCATTTGATGATGAAAAATTTTATAGTCTTTGTGTGCTTACCACCTTCGGTCACATCATCAGTAGAAACGGTGCGATTTTGGTCAAACAGGCCTATACATACGGTAACCACTTACCATCAGGTGAACCGCCTGCCTGCTTGTCAACCTTCTGACATAAAAAAAAATAATATATAGTAAAAATACATCAACTTCTGACGATATTTTTTTTGTTCTGCCGATGTCCGTAAATTGATCATAGAATATTCTTATCGTAAGTTATTCCCGCTTTCCAACCCAAGCAACTTTCCAGGTACGGATTTAGTAGAATGGCAACTACGTGTAGCTGCCGGTGAACCTCTTCCTCTCACTCAAGAGCAGATCATCCGTCGCGGACACGCCGTCGAATGTCGTATTTACGCGGAGGAGCCTCGCGCTGGATTCTTGCCTAGAGCCGGTACTCTGCACCATTTGACTCAGCCTTTACCTGAGGAGTTTGTGAGGGTAAGTAGAAACACAAGTTACCCATTGTTGAGTCTCAGCATATCATACTCCTCACTCAGCTCTGATCTACTAGTTGAAGACCCTGCAGTTTCATTTGGCCATAAACAAAATAGTAGATTGTTATAGATGGGGTTAAAATGACCCATTATGTACGAGGTAGTTTTATGAGTAAATAAAAACCGAGTTATAATGGGTTTCTGGCGCCGTGTGTTACACTATACTTTTCACTACGATTGCGACAAAATAAAATAATCCAATACAATATTAAAATTTGTTTTGGCTTGATGGTAACAGACTATGATATTTTATTCCCGCTCTGGTACGCTACAATGACAGGCCTCTTGAGCAGGAAGAGTGAAAAAAAAAACTACTGTAACTATACTGACACAATTACTTTCTTTTTTAATCATTATAATTACTTGAATAGGTAGAGACAGGGGTGCGCGAAGGTCAAGAAGTGTCAGTACATTATGACCCCATGATCGCGAAGTTGGTCGTTTGGGGCCGCGATCGCAGCGAAGCGCTCGCCAAGACCAGAGCCAAATTAACTGAATATCAAGTAAGTTTGTAATATTTACTACTATGTAGTTCTTATACCGCGATTTCATCCGCACGAGAGAACTAACTACCTATGTAGAATGAAAGTATGAGCCAGGTTTATTTGTTTAATTTTATTAGCAAATTAATGATTCAAATTCTTTAGGTATACGATATAATATTATGAGGGCTCTTTCTTTGCCTAAATTAAAGTAGTAATCAAATGATTGTTCTTCATTCTCCATGAATGGCTTCAGTTACAAATTATTCTTTACTACCTTCCGCCCCGCGGTTTTACCCGCGTTTCCGAGGGATAAAAAGTAGCTATGTTAATCCTGGGTGTCAGCTACCTCCATACCAAATTTCATCAAAATTGGTCCAGCCGTTTGAGTCACGAACTTTCGTATTTATAATATTTAGTAGCATAATTAAAAATAAAACTCGTCACCGATTTACATTATGTGTAGCAAATTTCATCTCAATCCAGTCCGTAGTATTATCGGACAGACAGACACACGAGTGATCCTATAAGGGTTCCGTTTTTTTTCTTTTGAATTTCGGTACCTAAAAATATTATATTAAAAAATACATAGATTTATGGGAAATTCAAATTAACAACATAATTTGAGTGTAGGTAGCTGGTTTAGAGACAAACGTCAACTTCCTCCTGCGGCTGAGCGGTTCGAAAGCGTTTGTTGCTGGCGACGTGCACACCTCGTTCATACCCCAACATGAAGCGGAATTATTCCCTAAATCCGATTCTGTGCTAACCGAGGAACGTGCTATACAAGCTGCCCTTGGATACGTAAGTTTGTTTTATTATCTACTAGATATTTTTGGAAAGACAAGTTAATAATTTAAAATACATTGTAACGATTCTTATGTGTTAAAGAATTTGAAAACTATTCACTCAATCTGTTTTCTATCTTCTTTTCCCTATCCATATTTTTTTCTTTACTTTTTTCTCTTAGTTACTCATTTCTCGTAAAGAAAGTGCAGGGAATGACAAGTGGAAGGGTATTTCAGTGGGACCGGCTGCTTGGAGGCCGAATTATCTGTTAAAGAAAACTATACCCTTGAGGTTTGATGAAAAAGGTACGCATAACATGTTATTATAAGAAAAGTACTAAGTACCAAATTAATTCGATTTCTTATTTCATGGTGATTTTAGTCGCCATTATTTATTGGTCAAGACTCCCAGTCCCTATAAATGCCAATGGCATAGATAGACTAATTTGACAGCTCTAAATATATTTTTGATCCTTCTAATAATAAAGCTGAAGAGTTTGTTTGTTTGTACGCGCTAATCTCCAGAGTTAGTAGTCTCTAGTAGAAAGCTACATTATCCCTGAAAGTTACAGGCTGCTTTTCATCCCAGGAACGCGAGTGAAACCGTGGGGAACTACTAGTTTTCAATAATCTTTGTAAGAAAGAGAAAATGACGTTTTTAAAAAGTATTTTACTTGTTGCTGAAGACTTTCAGTTTCATATACTGAACCCACTCTTAGAATAATTTCAGCATATTTTTTGAGCGTATATTGTGTACATAATACATTTTTGTTTTAGATCTATCGGTAACAGTGGAATATGAAAACATGCCGAACACGTACCAAGTGAGAGTGAACGATGGAGAATGGCGCCGTGTGGAGGCTTCCCTACAGACCACGGAGCTGGGCCTTCGACTCAACACGCAAGTGGAAGATAAGAAGAGCAATGTTGGCTTATTAACCCATGATCACCAAGTCCACATCTATGATGAGGTAAACATTTTACGTTCAAACAACCAATAGTAATCATTCGAAGGCCCAAATAGTAAAGTGGATTTTTTGATCGAATGCTAGCGATGTCAGGTCGTGGGTTCGATTCCCATCCAGGACAAACTTTTATGGGTATAAATATTTCTGTTTGTCTTGAGTCTGGGTGTAATCTAAATATATAAATGGAAAAGGTGACTAACTGATCTATTAACATACAGCTCAAACTTCTGGACTGATCGGGCTGAGACATACAGATAGCTATTATGACGTATGAAGTATCCGCTAAGAAAGGATTTTTGAAAATTCAACCCCTAAGGGGTAAAATATCCCGCCCGGGTTCATCCGCCGGGCGGTAAACTGGCTATGTGTGTTTATAAGTGTGTATGTATGGACAAAAAAGTAGTGTATCAGTTATCTGGTTTCCATAGTACAAGCTCTGCTTAGTTTGGGATCAGATAAACTTGTGTATGTCCCAGGATATATTTTATTAAACGACTCAAAAATAGGAGGAGGCTATCAATTCGGTTGCATGTTTTTTTATGTTTGTTCACGCATAAATTTTTTGTTTATGAACCGATTTTAATAATCAAACACCAAGATGGTCCCATTTTAATTTTATTGTCTTTGAAGGTTGTACTCTTTTTGTGAAAAGTCGATAATAATATAAATTTTATAGTGGTTATAAAAGTGTGAGTGTTGTATAAGATCTATTCATAAATGTTAACAGAATGGTCAAACAGTAGTAGAAATCCCGCGGCCCAAGTATCAGGCAGCCAGCGGCGCAGACGCAGCGTCGGCAGCCAACAGTGCCAGCTCGCCCACTCCCGGCGTACTCGAGAGGATACTCGTCAACCAAGGCGACAAGGTGACATATCCAGGATGATTTTTTAATCCAATTTCAGGAATAATTATACTCATCTTTATAAACAACTTTTACTACGGGATCAATCCTGAAATCACGAAAAAAACATCAGAGGCTACCAATTTTAGTCCTTTAAAAAAAATCCATCATATTTAAGTCAACATCAAGGTTATACAAGATCAGGTGTCTACTCACAGTGATGTTACCATAGAATTTGTTATTTATTACATGTTAGACCGGCGATGCTATTTCTGTGCTATTTGTTTTAGCCAATAAGTCGCTGCCTTGATATTTTATTTCTAAGCTAGCTTCCGCCCCGCGGTTTCACCCGCGTTCCCGAGGGATAAAAAGTAGCCAATTTGTTAATACAGGGTGTCGGCTACCTCCAAACGAATTTTCAGCAAAATTGTTCCTGCCGTTTGAGCGTGAAGAACAAACATACTTTCTCACAATTTTCTCATTTATAATATTAGTGAGATATAGTGTCGATATATTATGGTATAAATTTGCACGACATCTTACTGTAGGCCTGACCTACTTCCCTCTTCCAAAGGTGGTGAAAGGGCAGCCCCTGTTCGTAGTAATAGCTATGAAAATGGAGTACGTGGTGCGATCGCCACGCGACGGCGTGGTCGCAGCGCTAGCACCATTCAAACAAGGCGATGCCGTTGGCAAGGGAGCTCAAGTCGTAATGTTAGAGGGAGACAGCTGAACTATGCAAGACTAACTACATAAGCTAGTAATAAAGGTTAGCTTGGTGAATTACTTAATTAAAGTAGTAGTAGAGCTAGTTATGCCGAAACTAATCGTATTCCAAAGTCTGGAAACACATGTCGATTATAACTGACTGGTTTCTCGCGTCTTCAAATAAAGGGCAATAGGGGATCGGACAGGTATCACAAAAAAATCTTAATTGTAGTTAGAAATAATGATAATTAAATAAAATGACCATTCAATGAGTATTTTTGTAAAATAATAATGTTTTATATTTTTAAATCAACAAATAAAATTAATAAGTTGCAATATTATTTAACAGTCACCTTGAACCTTGAACGCCACCTTGAACGAAACACCAATCACAATGCTTTACGTCATACGTTTGGATACAAGCTCAAAAATCTCATCAATTTTGTGAATTTGTATGTGATTCTTACCGTTTTCTACGATTATTTCCATTTTTTCTAATTATTCTGAAACTGTATGCAGTCACGGAAGTATTCTTACACAGAGGTGCTGCACACCAACGATATTATTTCCATTATAAACGTAACTAAACTTGACATTTTTTTTTTTTTATATATACTTATGTACAGCAATCTGTCTCAAATAGGACATTTATCTGTAGGTCAAGAGTGTGCATATTGTCTTGTGCGGTGCATGCCCAGTGGCATACCCGCTTATCAGTACTCAGTCTACCGTAGTAGATCTTGCGGGGCCTTTCTTTTTAATCTATTAAATGTTATTTTCGTATCCATGAGTTCACGTACTAGCTTATTTGGATGGTTCCTTATTCTGTCCTTGTATTTCTGAGAAATATTTTTTGTCTCCTCTTTAACTGTTGGGATACCTAGATCACTGTGTATTCTCTCATTAGTAACAAACTTGACATAATCTTTTAAAATTCAGTAGATAACTTACACTTGGTTGTTTGATTCAGTAGCGGTTACATACTCTTTGGTTTGATTGATGTTTGTTTCCAAACCAATGACGTCACGCGGCCTAAAGTGACAGATGAGAGCGTTTTCGCGGCATTTTTATGCATTCAACTTTTATATGTAATTTAAGTATATTTAAAGCCTTTATTTAAATAAAATATTATTTTATAGGGTATTTAATAACCATTCTAATTAGTTTCAAACACTTTGTGAAAAGTTGTCCGATCCCCTATTAGCTTTTACTTGCTTCTTAGCTCGCCTTGATACCTAATAACATTGAAATCCTAATAATAAATATTTACAGCGAAACCGACATATATAAAAAATACTTATAATATATTAAATAAAATTATTGACTGAGCTACAATCGTGCGCATACTTTTGCATTTACGATATTTATATTAATAAGATTTATTCAAGAGGCGCTATTTTGTACTACTATTACGCATATTTTGGGTGTAATTTATTAAACGAGTTGCATTTAAGCCTTATAAAAAGTAAGAAATGTTTATTTGAAAGATAAGGCAAATGGTAGGAATTTATAAATAAGTCAATATTATATATCCGGCATGATTCAAAATATTATTACTTATTGCTGTAAAAACACCGAAATATGGATTGCACATAGTGGCGGACGGGACGGCAGAAGATTTAAAATTTATCAATTGAATTTAATAGTTATCCAATCCTAAATCCTCTGCCGTCCCGACCGCCAATGTGCGCAGGCCATTAGGTATAGGTTAAGATTCAAACAGTCATATCTTCATAAACTCTTTTTGTACAAATGTTTATAAATCATATATAATTGTTGTTGCTGATTGTTAATATTTTATTATAGATTTAATCTTATACATACAATTTATGTACATTAATTTATACATTTTATAATAAACTATTTATGTTATTCTATGTGTATCATATTTATATCTAAGAATTGACTATTTTGTATGCATATGACAAATGACCTTACAGAGCAAAATAATGAATTAAAACGTAGTGTAGATATACTAACATATAATTTAGACCAAACAATAACACAGTAAATGCAGTTCCGTTGATTTAAATTTACTATCTGCATTGTATTTTTCCAGGCCTTTCGAGTGCCCGTTCGTTTGAATCAAAAGTGTTTTAAGTGAGGTAGATATTAATTCGAAGTAGAAGTAATACTAGGGTATTACAGCCATTTTTCAAAAATGTCTCAATTCGATTCTATTGTGCTAATGAACCACAAAAAAAATACAATTTTAATTTAATCGATAAGTGCCATAAAAATGCTTTTAAGTTTTACATTTTCAAAATTTCGCGTGGATGACGAAAACGATGAACGCAATGGACGCCATTATTGCTCTGCGGTACCGGGATCGATACCTGGCGCTTCCAATTATGATATTTATTTCATTAAAATCGATGAAATTTTAGGTTATGAACTTAGTACTATCAAATTTATATAGTCTTTATCATCTGTAGCGTGCATGAACATGTCTGTTTGTCCTGAGTCTGGGTGTAATTATCTATTTAAGTATGTATTTACAAAAAAAAAAGTATAAGTAGTATATCAGTTATCTGGTTTCCATAGTACAAGCTCTGCTTAGTTTGGGATCAGATAAACGTGTGTGAAGAATGTCCCAGGATATTTATTTATTTATCGTAAGAAATATGAATAGAATACTTTTTAGGGTTCCGGAACTCAAAAGAAAAAAAACGGAACCCTTACAGGATCACTCGTGTGTCTGTCTGTCTGTCCGAAAATACTGGACTGGATTGAGTTGAAATATGGTATACATTTTACCAATATGTAAGTCGGTGACCCAAAAACGGACGTGTAACGTATGAATTTCAAATATGGGGCCCACTTTTGGGGGGTAATTTAGAAAATTAATTAAAAAAGTTTTGCAAACTATATTGTGTGACATATCAAATGAAAGGACTCGTTGTGAGGATCTCAATATTTTTATTGAGATCATACATAGTTTTGATTTTATTTAAAAAAGTGGACGAAAATTGACCATCACACTATGCGCTTGGTGTGATATGTCCGCAAGCTATTTGTTTCAAAAAAGTTCCAATTTTGCTCTTGATTGCCTTATACCTCACTCAAACTCTGATTAAGAAAGAGTATTCAGCAAAGTTAACATGACTGAAACAAAATAAACTTGTAACTGACTCCCTGACACTTTCTTGCGAAGCTCTAAAAAAAGTATTGTAAAAGTACTTGTAGTAATCTTACTAAATAGTACTAAAGTAATGTTGAACATCGACATCGAATAGAAGCAGTCTTTCGCATGAAGTCACGGTACCTGCTCACGAAATGCTGTCTTATTAGCGCGATTATTTATCGTTTAAATTTAAAAAAAAATCTTCGCATAACGCGATATTATTTTTAGCAGTTGACAGTCGTATCTATACGGACATTTATAAAAATATATTTGAAAAATGTAGAATAGCCTATTTTTATGCATACATGATTGAAATTGCGCTTATGACCACAACTCCCCAATAGCAATATTGAATGTCCGTCGTATAATGTAATTTTCCTTGTTTTTGTTAAAATCTAATTTATCATTCAATTTGAAATAATTATGTTTAACAATATTTTTATCATTTCCTTAATATATATACTAAGGCCCACTTGCGCGTTCTTTGGCTGAGCTTATTTAAGAGGCTAGTCTCCAAGCGTGGGAATTTATCATAGACTACACACATTGACATATTTTACTCACACATTTGCGTCATCATTTTAACAGAGAAATGGGTGGATTGCCACTGTCCGCGTACTACATGTTATTTAGATAACCACGGTACAACCAGTACGTACCAGATCTTACATATAATAATTTTATATTAATTAGCATACACACTTAATTTTGGTAGGAGAGCTAACTGAACTATCCTACTAACTCGTATCCCGCAAAGCTAGTAACAATTTATATGATGTTTTATTTATCATCGGTCAATGAATAATGTACCGTTCTAGCACGGTAATGATTATAATATTACCGTGGTTCTAGGCATCTCGCGGTAGCGTATCATCCCTTATATTTTTGAAAGTGTAAAAAACATTTTCACCTCTCTCGCACGAAAAAAGCACTTTTGACGTGTAAAAACAAAAAAAGCTATTTTGCTGCGAGCGTGAAGAAAAGTGATTCGAACGAACACCGCCTTCTAGAGCACTACCACCATCTAGTCTAAAATAAAATGGACGCTGGTTTGATCAGAAAATCATTTTAGCCTAGCGATTTAACACATAGGCACAACATATTGTGTTATTTTTTGAAATTGAAGTTTATGAATTTTACTATTGCCTTTTTAAGGACACGAAATAATATTTAAAATAAATAACTTATTATTTTTTATAAAATTGTATAACAAATTTCCTATAAAAATATCATGTTTCCAAACGCAACATCTCAAAAAAAAAAAACTTTTAATCGTAATGGCGGATATCAATTTTTTTCAGCATTACGTTGTTTGAACTATTTCTATGATATATTAAAAAAAATGTGCTGGACCGCAATGAAGATAGTTGACTAACTCCAAAAGCGTTAATAGAACAAGTTTCAAATATTGACTTAATTGTTTTCTCGCTGGTAAAATTGAAAAAATGTATTTCACACATTGTTTTCTCGTGGCTTTAAAACACTCATTGTGCTCAGTAGTCTACATTAAAATCAATCGCCCGTGATTCAATTTTTGACTACTTCCTACAAAAATAACGCAAGCAAAGTTATTTTTCGCTACGAGTGCGGATTTCAACACATGAACTAATGAAGTATGTAATCTAGAATTGAATCAAGAGCGTAGCAGTGATTCTAATTTTAAAATTCTTTAACTACTAACCACAGTGAGTGATTTAAAGGCACAAGATATAAAAAAAAATGCTCTCGTGTGAAACATGCAACTTTTCACCTCGACCAGCGAGAAAACAATTAAGACAAAGAAACATTTAACAAAGAATAGAGACGACTTCAAAACACTACAAATCATAAAATAAACATGTTCGCTTTTTACAATTATATATAAAGATCCATTTGTGGTAAATAGTTAATGTGATATGGAAAGATGTTATTTCTTTTTACTACACTATATTTATGTTTATTAAACTTTACTTAATCCAATCTTTGAAATGATTCCCATTGTCTGAACTAGTCGGTGGCCAATCGTATAATTCGCCAAATCATTATATTCCTAACCTAACCTATATCATGATTTGACGAATTATACAGGCTGATTTTTAAATGGTATAGTAGACCGAAATGGCATTGATGTATACCTTATACAGATCATGAAAAATCAATTTTAGAGTTTATATAATAAATCATAATAATAATTAATATCCTGGGACATTCTTCATACACGGTTAAGAGTGGAAAACAATATTACAATATTTCCATACAAACGAAAGATATCAATCAAACAATCAATAAATTAGTTCATCGTTATATATACACTGCAATGTGAGTCTAACTGAGTATCAATTAAATTACTCGAGCGAGTATAATATAGCAATTTTGCCCTGTTAGTACTATTCTGATTGCGAGTAAAGGCTTTTACTAGATATTTTCGATAAACTTGTAAATCTTGTCATCGTAATGGTCGTGCTCAGGCACCTGAAATTTTGTAGGATTACTGATAATGATGTACACTATCCTTAGAATTCGGGTTAAAATACCATTTCAAAATCATCCTGTATACATAGAAGAAAGTAAGAAGAAAGCCTGTAGAAAATTCATCTGTAATTGCAAACTTTTTGAGAAAAAAAAGGAAGGAACTAATTGAGCGACACTGAAGACGAATTAATATTTTTAGTGTTGTTGTTTATCTGTATGTTTGTATGCATTAGTTTGAGTTTAAAATATATGACTTTCAATAATTTTGAAACATCACAGTTATGTAGGTAGTAACAATATTGACAGTCAGTCATAATGTCTTATTGAGCAGTCGCGACCCAACTTATGCAAAAAACAAAATTCATCGTCGAGCTCAAACTGGCGTGCTCTCACCTTTGATTCTAAAAAGGTACTGAAAATGTTTGATACACGCATTCGAAATAATTCAAATCAATTTAAAATAAATACGGTGACGTTCCGCCATACAAATTACTATGAAAAATGGCGGACGAATTTCATGAATATTTAAACGTAGATTATTGTTATGGTGTTAGTTTGTAAAAAAAACTGAGACGGTGAAGGTGGGTTTTATACTTTTAAGTTTTATTTTATACAAAAATATTTATAATAAATTCATTCGAAATAATGTAAATTTGGAAAACCGCAAAGGTCAATTTTAGGTTTTGAGATAATTTATTATGTTTATTTTCTGGAAATGAGAAAATATTTCAAAAATATGGCTAGGTGAAGTTGTTGATATACCTGTTTAGATTTTAAAATGTCTTTGAGATGTTATTAAATGTGGGTTTTTTGCCGTTATTTTTGGGAAACCGTAACACATGTTTTAGCGTTTTTCAGGGAATGGGGTCTTAACTCGAAGTTAACTGCTAACACGGGTTAAATAAATAATTTATCTTGCGCCAGTTAGAAATATACCTAGGGTTAATTTTCTAAATATTTAACCCACCAAACCACGAGGGTTAATCTATATAACCCCGAAATTTCAAATTATTTAACCCGACTAAACAAAAGTGGGCCTAAGTCACACAAATCAAATTTATGCCTACAAAAAATATAAACAAATTCAGTTGACATTTAAAGTTATCTCTGCATAGCATAAAACAAAGTCGCTTTTCGTGCTACCTCCTCCTAAATCACGCACGTCGTCGGACCGTTTGCTGCGTCATAGAAGGACATACCAACAACAATATTTCGAATTAGTAAGGATTGGTATTGCTAGCGAAGGTGCTTTATGTCGGTTAACTGACATGATTGGAAAGTCCCATAATCACCATGTTGGTTGTCGCAACTGGGCAGACCAGTGGGTTGCTATTATTTATAATCAACTTAAACCTGTCAACCCAAATACGTAGACATTTGAGTTCTAATTAAATCACAATAATTATATTGACATTAGTTCATTCTAATTAATGTCAATCGGTAAGCATGATGCCAGCTGCATGGCCGTGCCACTTGCGTGCGCGGATTTTCCTATGTATCCTATAAGATAATGTGATGCTAAAGGCACGTAGTTAATACGTACAACTAAAGATTATCTTGATGTAACTAGGTATATATTATCATATCAAAGAGGGTTTACAAGTTATTTAAGAAACTAGTCATTACTGCTTCTTACAAGGTAGTACTGTTTGTCATCCCAAAAGCTTGTCAGTAAGTAAACTTGTTGGACTCCTGGAGATAGTTAGCTACAATAAGTTATCTGCTGGACTGTAACCAACTGTTGTACTAAAACTGTTATCGAAAATAATCGCGGTTTGTCTCGCCGCGCCACACCGCTCCACCCCGGTCGTGGTGAGACATCTAATGTACTCGAGCCGCTTTATCTCCATGCGGTTTACAGAGATATTGCACACTTCCCTTTGTGCTATTTCTATCAAGGCTCTTTGTTTCTAATGTTTAGTGTTATGAATTCGGCAGAAACCGGCTTAGAATTTGGAATGTGTAAAACCATATTTCCCAATAACCACTTACATCTATACCTATATGTGGACCACATTTAAATCAATCGTTACAAATGTCTTCGAACAAAACTTAATATACACATTACTTATCATTATCGTCAATAAATTGTTATTAATTACAGTCATAATTATTAGCTAATGTAATTATAATGACTTCATGTTATATACGAGTTTTTGTCTAGATAAGACAGCGTAGGTAACTAAAATCTCTTGGATCAACAAAACAGGTCTAAGGTAGGTAGGTAACCGTCAAGTCTTGTCTTCCTAGAATCATTGAATATTTCTATTACATCTCACGGAACGATCCGAATTCCATTGACTATCCCCCAATATTATTATTCTCTAGTCGTAGCTATCCTTTATTACCTGGGCATGCAAGGGTCGTCTGCGACGGCGCAGGTTTGTAGATGTTTTTGTGAGCATTCCCTACACAGCTGATCGGGACAACAAACCCACGTGACGGGTATGTCCGATCTCATCTCTTATTGGTCCGAAATACACCCCAAACAAGCTCTCAAACAACATTCGTTTATTTGTTTGGAAATGGTTAGCATTTAGTACTTCTACGCTGTATCATATGAACTTCTTTTATGAATATGACCAACCTACTATACCTATATTATACCAGAAGACTCGATGCATTAAACAATAGAAACGAATAAAAGAGTAATTAATAAATGACTGTTATTTATTAAAAGTTAAGTGAATATTGTAGGTACGTGCAGTATAATAGCGAGAATAGATGCGTCATCAATGATCCTTTGTTTCAACTGCCTACTTAGTTCAGATTCCAACCTCACCTCCCTTTAGTTTTAAATAAAATGCGAATTAATTGTATTGATTCTGCAATAAAATATCGAGGTCAGATTTGAAACCGTAATATGCGTTTTTAAATCATTTCGCGCTTGTTTCTACGCAAACATTGTTTTAATGTATTGTAAACGAGAGGGGCAGCAATTAAGCAAGCGTGTAGATTACGTCATATTTTAGCAAGTGTACATAATATGCTAAAACTGGCTTATTTTATAGGAACTAGGAACTTCATCATTCAATATGTAGTTAGTATATTACTGAGTTCATCATCTACATAGTGTGCTCCGAAAGCTATGAATTAGACATACTTAGACGACTTATTTCAATCTAGTTGCGATTTAAATTTTATTAGAAAATTAAGATCTAAGAAAGTTATATAGGTGAGACTACTTACACTATCCCAGTTATTGACTGTAAAAAACAAATAAATTTAAATTACCTATACTGAAACGTACTAAGCAGCGACTATCTAAATATAGTTTAATGTAACAGATGTCCGAGTTAAATAAATTGAGTTATTATAATTAGGTTAACATTTTCCTTGATGAATAAGCCGCTAGTACAGAAATCAAATATCTAAATATTATTTCTAATTTGTTTACCTTATGGATTCAATTATGGTAGCATAACGTTAAAACAGATCCACATGGATTAACTTAGATTATAACCTATATTGGACAAGAGGAAGTTGATTTGAAACACTTATAAAATTTTGATTATGTTTCTGATACGTTTCTAGTAAATTTATCTATCCATCTGCACCCATATAAATATTTTGTACAGTAGGTAACTAATAACAACACATGACTATTCTCTTTGGTCGCAGTCGTCAATGCAGGTGATGTCACATGTTATTGTCTCCCAAGAATGGCAGAGTAAAAGTAAAGCCGTGTCCTAAATTAATTATTTCTCTCGGTGACATTTCTTGCTTATTCACAAATAAATGAATAACAGAATGACCTAAATATTACAATACGAAAACATTAATTTTCGCATTCATCATATCCATTGCAATGTAGCTGTGTGTTTTGTACAAAGTCCATTTTTTCTGTACCAACTGTTATGCCGTAGTGACATTCGGCATTGGCAGTGAAATGATTCTCAGCGTACAAAGTTATTCTCACTTAATGCCATAACATTTTCTCTTTTGCACTATTAACTAAGCTCTACATAGGTAGTATGTACAAAAGAAAGTCGCCCTCCGCGTATGCTGTCTGTTTATCCGGCAACTCCTTCTCTAAACCACGCAATGGATTTTGAAACGGTTTTCACCATCATGTAGATATTTGTATCCGGAAGGTTTACAATGTATAGTACCTACCTAACCTACATCAAATTAAAATTTCGTATATGTAAATAAAAACAAAATATTTCGGAACCATGTCGCCAAAAAAATTACTTTCGTCGCATACGTTGACTAAGCCATAAGACATACATAAAATAAAACCGGAAAAGTGCAAGTCTGACTCGCGCACCGAGGGTTCCGCAATGTCCTATGTTACTGTAATCTTTTCAAAATGCTTGATCCAGTCCAGTTTCGGAGATAAGGGGGAATGGTAAATTATTCTTTCTTAAATCACTTCAAACCTCAAATCTTAAAAATATTTAAATCCTCACAACGACGAGCCCTTTCATTTGATATGTCACACAATAGTTTATTTGCAAAACTTTTTTATTTAATTTTCTAATTTACCCCCAAAAAGTGTTTGAAATTCATTTATCTACCTACGTTACACGTCCGTGTTTAGGTTATCGACTTACATATGTGTACCAAATTTCGCCCTATATTCAGCTATATCATATACCACAACTTAAACTATTTATTATTATCATTATTTTGAAAAATAAATTGAGTTACTAATTTGACTGTAAATTCAATAATAACCTTATTTTTTTGTGTATTACTTAAAAAAATCTAATATAAAGCTGAAAATATTGAGTGACGAATCTCTAACGTTGGACCGCTATTTACAACACACCCTGTATAAATTATACTATATGTAAGAGTTAGTATGCTTTTGGACATTTAAGTTCTTAGTAAAAAATATTATCATTTTAAACGTGCTCAAATTTATTTTCTTTTCCATAAATACGTGATGAATATCTACACGTGCTTTCTATGAAACAGTTTATGTTGCAAAATATCGAAACGTATACACATACATGTTATTATTGAGTCTATAGTAACCTTTCATATTTAAACGAACATTTGAAATAGTGTGATAATATTTATTGTTATCTTTTATACCTATTGATTTGAAATAATTGCCTTAATTATCAGTGTACCTATATTTTATAATAATATATTTCAGATACCTACTAAAATTTGTATCACATATCTCCTTAATATGTGATACAAATTTTGAGAGAAATATTAAATCAAACTGCTAATCAATGGATAGTTTGTGTGGTTTGATCGGGGAATTCGTTGTGATAAAAATTCCCCCTCCTAGTGAATATAAATTCTCACGTACTCGATAACAAAATGACGTCCTTTAAACTCGTGCATGAACCAATACATTATGTAAGCTGCTAACATAATATAAACATAGGTATGTGACCATAAACTTGATAATTGTCGGAACACGCACTTGAGAGCCAGTTTCCTTCTAGACTTTGTGTGCTTACATTACACCATCGGCCACATCATCTCTGACCACGATGAGAATGTGGTCAAACATCGGCTTAAGCCGATTGCAATAATAATAGATAATGCAAGATCATTTCGCTTGTTTTCGTGACGTGACAAAGTGTTGAAGCGTCGTTGCATGTAAAGTACCTATGCATAACGGGGTTTTCATATGGGTGCACAGTTGTATATGTCACCGTATGATTGTGAGCGCCGTTGTTTCGTGATCTATCTCGCGAGTTTGTTGACTGTCGATGCATTGTGAGCTGTACCATATTGCTTGCAATGCGGCGTGAATTATAAACTGGTATCATCGACGGAACTCACCACGCGCGCCCCACGCTTTGGCTCTCACCGAGGATGGCGGATGGTAAACAGCTGTTTTTGTGGGTTTTAAATCCTACTAATGCGAAATTTGTGAGTATGGATGGATGAATGGATGAATGTTTGTTACTCTTACACGTAAAACGGATTTGGATGAAACTTGGTTAGATAGATATAGGCTACGTTTTATTCCGGGAAAACATAAGATACCTCTGGAACGCCGGTGAAACCGCG
The DNA here is from genome assembly GCA_963555595.1 of Tethea ocularis. Lineage (NCBI taxonomy): Eukaryota > Metazoa > Arthropoda > Insecta > Lepidoptera > Drepanidae > Tethea > Tethea ocularis. The sequence continues at coordinate 5,986,620 of OY741960.1, read as the reverse complement.
GGGCGGAAGCTAGTAGTTTAAAAAATTATATTTTATAAATACTTTATTTGGCTCAGAGACCGACCAATCAGGGACGGGTCACAATTTAATTAGTTATTGGAACCGTCGGTAAGTGCAGGTCAGTTTACAATTTAACGGTTTGATATGGATATATTATGAACTACCGCAAATTGATACATTGTATTGTAAGCAGTATGGTACAGTTCAAAATGTATCGACGGCTTACAATCACGCGAGATGGATTGTAAACTAGCGGTATTCGCAATCATACGGTGACATATACACCTGATATTTTTTTTATAACTACATAGGTATATGTTGCAAAAAAGTAGGTATACGGTGGTAAGCGATTACCGTAGCCTATATAGACGCTGGCAACACCCGCCGCGGGAGATAGGTGCTCTTAGACAATTAATTGTAAAGTTATGTTTATTTGTGGTGAATATTGTGGTCTCACGACGAATAGAGAATGACAATGTTACACCGGCTATTAGTGTTGCATAAGTGGGTGCATCTGCTTGACATTTGAATCGACCCCGAATCCGAATAGAAACTGTGTCACGTATTAAGCGGCAAGCAGGCGCACCGTCGTCGCGGCGGCGGGCGGCGCGGTAGCGGCGGCAGCGTCGGTCGGCGAGGTGCGTTGTGCAATCCCGTTAGTGCTCCACGTGCGAACCAAGCCGGCGCGCCTCAATGTCGCCCGTGGGCGGCCACCCGCCGCCCGCCCGCCCGCTGAAAATAGCGAGTCCATCCGAACCCTACCGGGGACCCGAGGGCGGCCGAGACGCCCGTCCAGCTCGCTCTACCAATTACCGGTACGGCTGTCTCTCTCGCGCGAACAGCTGAGTATCAAAACAAAAGAGTGAGACGGGTGGTCGCCGCTCCCGCTCGCCGGCCGGCCGGTGTCGCCGGTCGCGCCGCGCCGCACGCACGCACGCCCGTCAGTTCTCGTTCGAACCGCGTTTATTGAGGTCGTTCGCTGTGAGCTCGCTTGCGAAGTTTGCTACCGCGAAAGGATTTTCCTTTGTCCCGATCTTCGAGGACTCTGCCCTCGTATTATGTTTCTGCGCGAGATCCGCGACCAGCCCCGGCCTTCTGAGGAGCCGGACCGCGCGCAGCGTGCCGAACCACGTCGAAATTCTTTAAATTTTCCGATATTCTGTGACGGTTACCCCGCAAAACGCGTACGCCGGGCGATTTGAAGTTTTTCAGTGAACGTGTGAGATTTGGATATCTGAAAGAGGCCATCGGACAACGTGAGGCGTATTGGTGTTTATTTTTCGTTAGTCGCGAGGACTGTGATCATCATGTCGACCGGCAAAAGACTAGCGAAGCGCTCGATCATTGGGACGCGTGTCGCCGCTCTTGTCGATGATGGACTCTACTACTCGGGAATGATTCAGGCGGTGAAGACACCGGCTCCATTCCCGGAAAATAACAATTGCATTAACCTGACGCCGAACACACGCTACACGGTGCGCTTCGACGGTGGCAAGAGTACCCGCGAGTATCGTGACTTGGAGCTGATCGGGCCCGGCTTCCGCGGCCTGGCCGGCGTCCGTCTACAGCCCGGGCAGCGCGTGTTCCTTACATACAATGGCCGTGAAGTGCGCGCCGACGTCCTGCATCACGATCATGACACTGACGAGTTGCGTGTCCAAGTCCACGCACCCGCTGCTGAGGTCAGTATTAAGTACCTAACTACCTACTTAGATACCTACTAGGTACTTTACCAGTTATTTTAATTTAAATAAATAAATATCACCATCAACAGAAAAAAGGACACCAAAAAGGAATCTCGTTGAACTCTTTTAGAAAGCCTTACCAAAAGACATCAACGAGCGTATTTTATTTGACAACAAAATAAACTTGGGTTACGAAACTAGTCTGTTAGTACGTTTGTAAAGGATTGTTGGTAAATGATGTTAACTCATCGGCATCGGGGGTCGGGCGCAGTGATAATGACGTTTGGGGAGTGAAAGAGGACAAAGGTTTATAGCGATGAGCGGGTGCGAGGGCGGCGCGGTGGTGACGGAGGAGGCGCGCGTGCATTGAGCTATTGACCCCGGCCGGCTCCACGTGCGGAGTGCGGCGGCGAGGCACGAGGTGCATCCTCTACTAACAACAAATACGAGTTCTGAGCACTTTTTGACGCATCCCGAGTGCAGTGGTACGACCGATAAGTATACTAACGCAAACTTTCAACACGGCCTCTCCATGATAGTAGATAGATAGATCTTACTGTTTATCATGCAAATGTGAATTTGTTTTTTTTTTTTTTTTTTTTTTTTTTTTTTTTTTTTTTTTTTTTGAAAGGACTAAGTTGGTAGCCTCAGATGGCTGCGACAACCTTACCGGACAAATCGGCGAGCGCAGAGGGCTCTCAGCCGGGTAATATTTAGGTAACAACGCCTGAGGGCACCCCCGAATGGGGTACGAACCTCGGCTCAGGGCGTTACCGGGGGAGAGGGAGGACTTTGTACGAGTTACGACTAATTGGGGGCGGTCGGATTACTGTAGGCAGCTCGGGCCGCTTGAACGGGACGAGACTGAGTGGGACGTCGCGGCGGTCCTCGCCGTCGAGGACGGTAGCGTGATCGGTTGTGTGTAGTGTGTTGTGTACTTTTACGAGCTTCGTCAGCTTCGATCTGAGCTAATGTAATAGGGTCATCCGGCTCGCTGAGGGCTTGCCTTGGTCTATGGATACGGAGTATACGGGAGGGCGTGTACGTTGCGGCTTTCACTATAAGAGGGTTGCGGTGATTAACGGCGGTATTGAAAAATCTGCGTGAGGTGCGTTTTATAAATTGTTTTATCGTGGGGAGACCTAAGTCAATGTGGAGATTTTCATTACGCATGTACCACGGGGCGCCCGTGGCCTTGCGCATGAAGCGATTTTGAATCACCTGAAGGCTATGGATCCGTGATGGAGCTGCATGTGCGAACACAGTACTAGCATAGGTCATGATGGGGCGGATACACGTGGTATAAAGTCTAACCTTGCTTTTAAGTGCAAGTTTAGATTTACGATTTAATAAAAAGTGGAGGCGCCCTAAAACAAAGGCGGCGCGCGCGCGGGCCGCTTTAATGTGGGCATCAAAGGTCAAACGATCATCGAGAGTTACTCCGAGATATTTGGCTTGCCTTTCCCAGGGGATTGGTTCACCGAATAGAGTAACTGCCTTTGGAGGGGAGGGGGTACCTCGATGGTAGGGTCTGTAGAATAGGACCGCCTGGCTTTTGACAGGGTTGATCTCGATCCTCCATTTCCGAAACCAGGCGCCTAGGGCGTTAGCCGCGGTTTGGAGGTTCTTAACAATGACTGAGGGGGACTTACTAGAGCAGTAGACCGCGGTGTCGTCCGCAAAAAGTGCTAACTGCACCTTGTCGGTCTTTGGCATATCACTCGTGTAGAGCGAAAATAGCAAGGGGGACAGTACCGAGCCCTGTGGGACACCGGCACCGATAGGGTGAGGGGAGGAGAGTGCGCCAGGAATGCGATATCGAAAGTGGCGATGTGAATTTGTTATTCCCCTTGATTTAGATATTATGATCGTTTAACAATGTGTCATATTATAGGTCTTAACTGGTGTTTGTTAAACGTGATTACTAATGGTATATTTACACATTTATCGTACAAAGACAATAAACATTTTTTGTTATTATTTATGTAGGAACTGAATGACTGATTATTACAGAGTATGTAAGTCTTTTTAGGTATCTTGGTTGAGTTGCGCATGCGCTTAATTTACCCATACAAGTTTGAATATCTTAGCGAATAGCTTAGCATCAAGGGCATCGCTATCGTACGTAATCCGCGGCCAATACAAATTCGACACCATTCACAAGGTAATTTAGTTATTATCGTATTAAATTTATTGTGCATTTCGAGCGGGCTATTACGATTAGATAAAATATGCTAGGCTGCGACATCAAATATGATACGTATCGTATTTATTTGAATGTGTCGAGGTAACGAACACGTTTTAGTGAAATTAAGAATGCAGTACACGTGTGCTCATATCTAGCTGCCCAAACCCACCGAAATACACTCATGCCACGGTCTCATACTATCAACAACGTGGGGTTAATGCGTCGCACGTCTCAGGCGCCGCCGCAGCTCGGAGCACGCATGCGCTACATTGGATAAATCCGGCCACATCGCATCGTAAGGGTGCTTTTCCATTAAAGATATGCAATGCTACGTTGCTATGGATGCGTTTGATATCCACCAATCATATTCATTGGTCCATATAGCATAGCACTGGTGGAAACGGGTTCTTCTAAGCTTTGTTTTTATATGGACGTATGCATGCTACGGATGCATGCTATGGATGCGTGTTATGGATGGCCGCTCCCCGTACTTTCCCTACTGTCGATGCATCGCATAGCTCGAGCTGCGCATCCTCCTCGCACAGCTACTTATCGGCGCGATAGCACATTATATAGCTTATCCATTAGTGGAAACGATCGCATACTTTTGTAGCTTAGCTTTCGCATCCTCTCATCGTAGCTGCATAGCATATCTCTGATGGAAAAGCAGCCTTAAGTACGTACTTAAACCAATCAAACTCCTAGTTACAGGTGGACAAAGATTACTGTAATAATCGTTTTTAAACAACCGGCTGAAATAATAATATGCAATAAATAGTTTTCCTTCATCACAGCCGGACGGGCGGATAGTAGGCGGGTAGGTACCATCGACAAAGTTGAAGCATGATCAGTTTTTAAACCTTTTCGCTTGGAGCCATTTATCATAGTTTGCCCTGTCCATTGTGGACAATAATAACCATCTCTTGTAAAATCATTTGTTTAGACTATTTTTATGACGAGCGCATTGTCTGCTTATATTGTGTGACGCACAGGTAGCCGCTGGTTACTGCACACAAAATACACCCTTAAGGTGATCATGCTTCAACTTGGTTGATAGTACGTCTCATGGACTCTGTCGATATGGTACGCCCTTACCGGGCCAAGTTACATCCAACCAACACATACCTACATAATAATTTGAGTTCTGAGCCGTTTTATTTTTGTAGATAACACTTTCAAACAAAAAGTTTCCACACAATGTACCTACCTATTAAAAATAATAATAAAAGTAGTTATTATGATAATGATCTTATTCTAAATAAATCGTAGCAGTGGCGAGCAGAGAATGTACACTTACCAAAATATATTTTACAAAATGTTGGACTTAATTAACAAAAAGTAAAGTATGGCGCAGTGACTTCGCTGAACAAACAATAATAAGGAAGCCAGATAGAAGCGCGCGCGCAGGCCTTGTGCCGTTGTGCGTAAATAGTGACGTAGCACGCGATAGGTAAGTACTAACTAGCGTGACGCGAAGTCGGTTCGCCAATTATCTTGGGGCTATAAAGTAGGTATATGCATGATATTTTTTTACACATATCTTAACAACATACGAAAATACCGTAAAAAAATGTAAAAAAGCGAAATTAAAATCGGCCAAGAAATATGGAAAATAATATAAGCATTTTAAACTACTAATCAGTGTAGGTAATTCATTGTAAATAATAATTACCGTAAATTTGTAAGTGACCTAGGTGTTGCCGACTTCGTTCGCTGTATAAAAAAATAGAGAATTATAGAAAAATACATATATAAGACTAGATTCGTCCCCGCTGTTTTACTCATGTTACCGGAATAAAAGTAGGCTATGTAAGTATATCCAGTGCTCCTTTGCTGTTCTTCGAAAGAAGGACATACCAACAACACACTTTCGCATTTGTAATATAAGTAGGGATTTAATATAACAGTCTAATTAGCCTGCCAGCAAATATTTATTGAATCTCGTATTGTGTCGTATAACAGTATCTTCCATCCAACCCAAACATACCTACCTTGCGCTACGTCACGCACACGACACGCTAGATAGAGTGCACTGCGCACATCATCAAAACAAGTTTATAGATCTACACACGATCAAAACAAATTGCTAATATAAAATCAAAGTTACAATACAACATTCAAGAAAAGAACAACACTTGAAATAAAGCATAATGATAAAAGCCCATGCACTAAGAAAGGTATATCCGCATTATAATCCACAGTATCCAGTCTGTAACGGGAAAACATTATCAATTTAATGATGTTCGGTATTCCCCAGGTACCGCGCTAGTACCGTCAAAGATACTGTTCGCGCCACCATAATATGTATTTTACTTAGCATATCCTCTCAATACGTTACGCGGAATTAACCCACTTAGAACCTTCTCGGCTGACTCATTATTACAGTGATGATTGTTCATTACAAGTTACTGATATCTACAACCAACTTAAACTGAAAATTACGTAATATGCTTTAGTTGATTGCTTATTATTGAATCTAAATAACTAAGTCATGTCTACTATCTAAAAATCGTGCACAACAGATAAAATATATATTCTTTTAAATACTTTAAATAGTACCTACTCTTGATATAAAATCCTACTTCAGTTAGAGCGAGTCGGCCATCATAATGTCAGGCAATAAGATATAAAAATAAAGAGTGCTCGGTCGAGAAATAAGGTCAGCGGCAAGCCCGGAACCGAGTAACGGTATTCGTTACAAAATCGCGTCAAGAATTATTTTCACGTGCGCGCGGCGCCGACCGACCGACGAAGGCGCGCGGTGTTGCGCCGGTCATACCGTTAGCCGGTGGCGATGGCGAACCAAACCAACATCGACGGTAACCTCGCGGACTTGTTCGCTACTAAGTGGAACGAAGCGTAGTCGCTTAGTGACTCGGTTGTATCACCAAATAAAGCTCATCGACAGCGAAAATGCTACGTTCTTACTATTCAGTTTCAGATAGGTATTTCAACTTTATTTTTGTTGGGGTAGGTCAACATAACATGCGTATTACTATAAAAGTTTTTAGTTACGTAGTATTGTAATTTGTACTTTTGGCTTAACTTATGTGTGTTGTTAACAATTAAAAATATTAGTAATTTCCATCTTTTAAATTGGTAACCGTATAGCCTTTCGCTTGCGGAGGTCGTAAATGGAACGTTTCCATTCCAAGTTCCAACCAAACGGCCCCAATGACATGACAGCGAATGCCAAGAAACGGCCGCAGTGTAAGAGCTCGCGACTTCGCATAGAGTGTGAAAGTGCCACTCACACCTGTGTTGTGATATCTATGGTACAGTAACTGTTTCAGTCTCAATTTATTTTTACAATAAAAAATTGTAGCAGCTGCACAATGGTGGCCTGTAAACAGAAACATAACGTAAATATTTAAATTATATTACCTAAATTGCCTTATAACTTTTATGCGACTCCATAGTAGGTAGTCCGAAATAACATAGCCCGATAAATCATTAAGCCTGCCTTAACAGTATGCCAAATACTGTTTATGTAAAATTTATATTACGCCATTATTATTATTATATATTATGCTAAAAGGTAAGCCTAACTCATTATGCCAAAGTAAATGAATATTAAAAAAGTTATGCGAAACAAAGGGATCCCACAGTTTATTTGTAAATGATAGATAGATTTGGACTTTTAGATAATTTTACAAACAAACTTATAATCGACCACCTACCAGCAAAAGTTAACGAACATGTATTACCTAAATACGAAAAATTCTTTCACCAATAGGAAGCTACATTATCCCCATAGGCTACTTTTTATCCCGGGAACGCGAGTGAAGCTCCGGGGGGCCGCTAGTAAATAATATAAGTACATGTAATATTCTTTGCAAAATAAAAAAAAAACATTATCATCATTTAATTTTGAGAATACCGAATCTCTATATAGTATAAGAAGAAATCGCTCACCGCGCCTGTCAGTCTGTTAATCCAGTAACTCCTTCTTCTATCTAACTCACGCAACGGATTTAGTAACTGTTTTCACTATCTATATTTTTTGCCGGAAGGTTTACATGTACAATAATATTTTTAAATCTAAATTGCACCCGTGCGAAGCTGGGTGCTAGGGCAAACAATTACAACTGGCCAAGGTTGTAATTTATATCGCATAACTTACATCGGCGAAAGTAGTTACGATTCAGAAGCTATTATAAATGCGTTTTCCAGATTTTCCAGTCCAGTTCAGATTTTTTTTAACATAACGAAGACACTTACGCTTATGGCGCTTAGCGTTGCGTGGAGTAGTCGCGTGTGAAGCGCAAATTTCACTCAAGTATTTTGCAGTGTGATATGTTCCTAATACCTGCAACAAAATTGTTTCTTGTTATGGTAAAAAAATCGATGTATGACCACTAACTCACCATTGTAGGATTTTGGTATTGGTAAGCAGTAATCGTACTACAACGAAGGAAACCATGAGAAGCCAAGCCATTCGCGGCCGATTAAAGTGGTTGTTGCATATAACACTTTGTTTAAAAATCATTGTATCGTAACACATCGGCTGGTGACACGGTTTCTAAATAAATCAAGGTTGATAAGATAAAACTGTTGGAGATTTGTTGGTTCTAGTCGGCGACAGTGTCAGGAACTTGATAGTATTAATGAAGTACTGAGCTCTAAGTGGGCCGCGAGCCGGACACGCGCACTAACAATCGGAATACATATTTTCTTTGTTCCTTTCTTAAAAATTATCATAATAAATCATTCTTTTTTTTTAAGACGTATTAATTAAAGTATTTGTATTTCAAGAAGACGCATTTAGTTGTGCAGGTCATACCATAGAATTCTTATAGGTTTCCCTGTAATCTATAACAAAATTACTATTTTCAAGTGTCGCAAAAATTGGTGAAACGTTAATTTGACTCGACTAATACAACAAGTTCGGAAGAACTGATCGCTATAATAATAACCACCCCGTATTAGTCTGTGGAAAACCCAAACATCTATAAAAATTACACCAAAAATTTGACAACTGTTTACGTACACAGTTGTCGCAAACCCCATCGTTAGATAGGTGAGAAGCACCTATTTTATGTTTAAAAAAATGTTTATCTACTCTCATATCGTAATGTTCTTATTATGAAATCAAAATCAGTACTTTAATGACCCACTTTAGGCACACCCGTGTATAATGATTCATTATAGTACAGTTTTGTTCCCAAGATAATGCTATAAAATAACTTTTTTTCTATTAAAGTACACTTTGGACCTATCAATAGTATAATCAATCAGTATCAATTCAATTTTAGATGCTAATTTACTTTGTGTGTAGAGGTAAGAATTTTTGTGAGTTGGCAACACGGATTTGATTAGGTATATGATTTATTGTGTTCGTTTATTTTATTGGTTTTGCCTAAATATATCATTTTGACCAAAAATTGCAATTATTTTTTTAAATTGCAGAAAACTCTATTTTTACCTTTAAATTACTTTATTTATATGAGTTTAGATAAAGTACTGTATGATACTGCACATAATTAGGTCTTAAAAACTCGTGTGATACTATTAAGAACCTCACCTACTCGGTACTTAAACTCACACTCGTGTTTTAATAACCCCTATTATGCAACAGTATCATAAACTACTATTACATTATCTTAAAGCAACCAATGGAAACAAACCTTTGCCGTCTTCATTTCAATAAAAACAGCGCTACATCAATCACCACTATTTGACAAGTAATAAACGCCTGTCGTCTAAAAGTTCCCCTGCATGGTGATAAAATAGTTCGGCTAATATATTCGACCTAAATTCGCTACCGAAAAGCCGAGACCATCGACAATTAAATATAATCACAAAACCGTTGCGAATGTAAGAGTTGTTTCTGTTGCTTTCGCGATTTTGTTGAAAAAATTGGAATTAGTTTTTTTAATTAAACTAACTTCTTTAGCTTTTATTTTTTTCAAAACTACATGCGAACTACATAGAAATGATCCTCCTACATTCCAGTAACGAAGGCAAGGTCAGCCCTTCATGAACGACCTCAATGCACTCGCCTTGAAATAGTCACATGATTAATGTGCCTTTTCTTATCTAATGAACTGACAAAATTAAGCATAATGCTCGATCATCTTAATTAAATAAAGCACATGTTTCATTTCATTATAGTAATAAATAGACATGCATGCAGCAATAATAAATATATTTTACTAAAATTGTATATTGCATATGAGCAGTTGATGTTGAATGAGGTTGGGCGTGTGGAGGTATTCCCTCTTCGGAATATCTCTCTAGTAAGGATTTTCCAGATTGCTCCAGAATATCAAGTTCCAGTCTCTTAAGACGGTTTTCACTTTCTGGTGACAAAAGGTGTAGGGCCAATTGGTTGTATGTTGTGCAGCACGATCTTAATCTTATCTTTGACCGTCGCGATGCTCAGATTCGTGGACTTCAGAGTCCTTTATGAATCATGGTGCATTACATATTCGTTTCAGAATATTAATTTGGGCTCTTTGAATAATGCTGATATTTGAGTTAGTTACATGTAGAATCCCATGGGGCCAGTGAGTTTCAATATTATCTTGTTTATTAACAACTTGTTGTCAGTGGAGACTTTAGAAGTTTCTTTAGGCGCATCAACGCAGTGCAGTTCTTTAAATCAGATGTTAATTTAATTCCTTTTTGTCTGTACGTATTTTTTCCATGTTAGACGACTGTCAAGGTGCATCCCAACCGTTTAGATTTGTTGGAGGACAGTTTCTCCCAATACTTAGGTTGAAATGGGGCAGCTTAAAAAAGTATGTGTACCAAACTCTATCGAATGCCTGTAGTACGTCTAGAGAGGAGTACTCCCTCTTCTCTAGGGCTCTTCGAATGGTGTGATGATTTAATTATATTCATTTGGTAAAACGCTTTTTTTCCTATATTCATATCCTCGAAACTCTATCTCAACTCATAATTGGTTCAAAGTAGAATTTCGGGGTCACTCACGTCCGTCACGGCGTTAGCAAGTTGACTCAGCGACGCAAAATAACTCGTATTCGGGTTTGAGTTAACAGTAACACATGACCACCGTTACAACGTGGGCGACGGTCACACACAAGTCAACAGTTTCGACTACGCAAGATCATCCTCGCTATTTGTATGCTGTCGACACCGCTAAACAACGCCTAATGCATACATTGGTCTTGAACGTAAAGGTCAATCTCGAAAATGCCAAACTGTTGGTTTTTGGGATTTTTGTGAGCGCGCAGTATTCTACTCAGCAATATTATAGATACCGAGTCAACAGGACGACTTCAAAATACATAATAATATACATCTTTCTATGAGTAGCAATGAACTTGTGAAATAAAATAACTTTTCTCTCAATTCATTCATAAACTAGGATGGCTCATATACCTACTATAATTCATTTGTGTAGGTCGTGTTCTATTGAAATACCTATAGCCTACTCGGTTCAAGAGTGTCATCCCTGAGCTCATTTCGGAGTTCAAAGGATAGCACGGTTCATGTTTCGACGAAATGTTTTGATATAAGTGACGAGCAAGTTTAATTGCGAGTGTGTTGCGCGCGGGGAGCGGCCCACTCCGGCACGGTGACCCACTGACCCAGAATCGCTGATATTGAACCGGTGACTACGCACCATCCATATTCGAAATCGGACCTCCACTTGCGTTTTCCTTTTATTTAAACATGATATATTACGATCATCATTTCTTCACCTTTTCCTAGAGACTTCGCTTAAAACGGTATGATGACGAGCATATAAATTTCTACGAAACTCCTCAATTAAGTAAGTATTACATAATCATTAAGCGTCATAAGTAGAAAGAAACCTGAGATTTATAAAAGGGTATTAAAATTGAAAATACTCAATGGAAAGTAGAAGGTATCTGCGGCGGCGGCAAGTTAAATAGTAACGGTGATATCTGTTGGTACTATGTAGTGCGTATGTTAGGTCGATTTTTGCGTTTGTTTGCTACGAACGAGTCCCCGTATCCGTTATCAAGTGGTAATTCGGGGCGCGGTGAGTCGGACTCCGTTTATGGGTCAGGCTGGGTCACGACGCCTGCGTGCTAGCCCACCGCCCCCCTCTAACATATTTAGTGCTATTTCGATATCTAAGAATAGAGAGGCAGCTACGCTTACAGGCATCTCAAGGTGAAACGCTCACTTTTCTAAACGTCGCAAATAAACGATGCGATTATGGCATCACGCCGGGTGTAGCGATGTCGAAATGTTGAGACTGTGTCCTTGTGCAGATTTCACGTTCAATTACGTAATAGCGAGCAATTTTATTTACGTACTAGTGGACTATGTTACGCGCTCGTCACGAGACGCCCACATGCGGCTGCCTGTGGAGAGGGCGGGCGGTGAGCCGTAACATTTTACCTGTGACGTCACCGCCACCGTCGACGCGCCTACACAAAATAGCTATCTTGCCAACGCATTATGACGTCGTTTCGAAAAAACTCATTGTTTTACTATTTGTGACGTCACGTATATCAAATTAATCCCTACCCAATAGATAAAATGGTATCGTATACCTACTAAATCGTTTCACGTTGCATCAATGTTAGCAGCTACGTAGCGCAATAACAATTTCCTGACGACACTGATCACGCTGACCTACATGCTTCACTGAATTTATTGTATTTTTAAATCATTCTCTTGTTAAGACACAAAATTTTGTTGCCATGACAATTTAGTTCTTCCTATGATATAGATTAAAATTAATAAATATTAGTTTTAGACACAAAGAAATAATTTTTCATATGAATGTAACCTAATGTCATTCTTACGTAAGTACGTAATACAACCATCGATATAATACAACACATGCATGCATTGTTTTGTTACTAGTTGCATTATTACCTAACCTAGTTGTTAACCGTATCAGATCCGAAAATAGAGCACAGGGAGGTTACCCGGGCTGCGAATGCAGGGCGCCTAGATGCTAGGATCGCGCGCGACCTGCTGCCCTGTGTGCGCCAACTAGGCCGCCTAGTTTGTCCTGAGCAGAGCAAACAATCGATGAGCCAGACCAAGCCATTGAAGCGCCATAGTCTGCCAACATCCGTCGTCTTAATTTTGTAATGTAATAGACTAAATTAAGCACACTTGGATCGAACCAAATGACTTAGAAATTATACGGTAGGTATCGACTCTCATTTTTTTATCAATTCAATTTAAACACCAGTAACCAGCAAATTAAACGTTCATTTTCAAGGAGAATGGCCTGTAATAAAAACGCTGGTTGCATTTTGACGTATGAAATGTAGGTCACGGATTTTTGGGGCAAGGTTGTCGGTTGCAGTGGCTCGGTAGATGGCGGGCGGTGCGGCGGAGGCGGTGCGGCAGCGGCGTCGGTGCTCGTATGGCCTGCTTCCACCACATCCGCTTTGCAACTCGTACTGTTTGTATTCACTAATCATACAAGGCCACCGTGCCGATTGATTGATCAGCCTAACCGTACGCGTCCGATTGGAATCGCAAATTGTAATAATAACTATCAAGCTAAATCTGTAGAACGTGACTAGACTATTGCTTTTCGTGTGTACTGTGTTACTTTTTTTAGTTAAAAGTGAGATTCTTTTATTGTATTGAATACCTATGATTTGTTTAAAAATGTAATTTATTAGGCAGGAAGACGCTAAAACTACAAAACTACTTCTGTTTAGAAAAAAGACCTTACGTTTAAATTTTATCGGTAAGAGTAATTACGAACCGATAGAGGCAATTGGTTATGTTCATAATGTGGCCAGGGTCTAATTTTAATAAATTAGTTTTTTATTAATTCATTATCATCATAATCATACCAGCCGAAAGACGTCCACTGCTGGAAAAAGAAGGACTTCCCCCAAGGATCTCAACGATCACTGGTCTTGCGCCGCGCTACCCGTATCCAAGCAGTTTCCCGCGACCTTCACAAGATCGTGGGTCCACCTTCCGGTTCGTGGTCGCCACTCAATAACCTTTCTGCCCCAGCGGCTGTTGGTTCTCCGAGCGATTTGCCCCGCCCACTGCCACTCTAGTTTGGCTACTTTGGTTCGCCAGCGAATCTCATCATTTCTGATTCGATCTCGCAGGGAAACTCCGAGCATAGGCCTCTCCATTACTCTGGATGACTTTGAGTCTTCTTATGAGGCCCATCGTCAGCGACTACGTCTATGCTCCGTAAGTCATCACAGGCAACACACACTGGTCAAACGACACTGCGGTATTTGAGACGAGAAGATATTCCGTAGCTTCCCGAACGCTGCTCAGCAAATTTGGATTCGACGATTGACCTCTTTCTCAAAGTTTGCTGAGGTCATCGAGCATTGTACCTAAGTCTTCCATGGTCTCAGCCATGACTACTATATCCAATGACAAAACGCCAATGACATTGATGCCAAATCCGTAATAATTAATTAAAAGCAAAATGTCATGACAAATGATCGTTCACTGGGAAGTCGGTTTTTGCTAGTATTTGCATATATCTACAAGTGTTAGCAGCAAACACGTGCGGTTGATTCAGGTTTGCCCACGCATCTATTTCTGGTTGCTCATTGCTCAGATAGAACGTAAACTATCACAAATACACTAGTCTTGTAGGTATACTAAACTAAAACTCTGGTTTGATTCTGGTCTACGTTTTTAGTGACGTGACCGGTGGCTCTATACTATCCAGTGACGACTGTCAGCTTTAACACAGAAAATATTGTCAAGTAACAACTTTGCGGTTAACAAAAGCTCTACTGTAAACTGCATTACGTACAACGCATAATACTATGACTGTTGACTAGTTCTAGAGCTATTGGCCTATTTATTGGTGCACGATCGCTCGACGACAACCGAATTGCTTATGCATGCGTGTCTACGTGACTCCAACTGCAGCCTCACTGAATAACTAATAATGGAATAATCGGCAGTCGGCTCGGCACCCATACATCACGAATGCTTTCCATCAGGAGCATTTTGAACGACTTTGCTTTACATTAACCATTTATATAGTTTCTCAGGTAATTTATCTTTTTTTTCTGACAGATTCTATGACGTTCTATTATTGATTCTAGATGGACTAACTAAATTTTGGTACTTTATTTATAATACTCTTGTATTTCTAATTCATTTTTGTATGATAATCGGATTATGTCATATTTTAATGACAAAGGTTTATTCAAATATGCATAGAATATTTTGATATATCATTATCGATTAAATTCTATTGTCGCGTTAGTTCGAAAGAAAATATTCAAAGCATCTTTATCGGTCGTCGTATCGTATTGTTTTCCCAACTACGAGGTAATGAATTCTAAGTGCATTGTCCTGCTATAGAGTCCCGTGTCTGGCCGATAAGTGGCAGCTTATGCGTTCATTTTACTCACCAACCTATGTACCTGATGTACGATAATTGACTTTGTAGGTACCTACATCACATGTTTGGTATTCATTTTATGTTAAATGGGACGATAAATCCCCGACATGGAATAGATATGCCATGTAATATCTTTACTTCGGAAATGCATAAAATGTATAATTTTAATATTATTTTAAATAGGCAGATATGGAATAGTAGGTAATAGTATGATAGAGTTACTGCGCCGCCTGTATTGTTTAGCATCCCGCGTCATGCACACGCACGCATATTATCGTCATAGACCGCGCCTGCGCCCGCGTCGTCTTCACGGCCGGAGTCGGCTTGCATTAGCCACTAGCAGTCACTAGCTCATAGCTGCAGTGAATGCCACTTGGCGGCTCTATAAAATAGTAACCACTTTCTCTTAAATTTCTGACATTACCATACTTTGTCTTTCATGTCTGCTTAATTTTGTTACAGTTTCGCTACACACGTCATAAGTCAAATGCATGCATCATTAAAGTCCATACGTAAATCAAATAAATATTCTGTTGCTATGTTTAGCGATTCCTCTACACCTTTATTTGAAATACAGTTATTATAACATTTCGACACTGAGGAGGCGTTACATCGCGGTTAATCCGTTTTGCGCAGCGGCAACATCGATGCGCAGTAGAGCGGGCAGAGCTTTCGCAACCCAAGCACCAAGAGCACCGGACTAACGACTATTAAGTGTGTACGTGTCGCTGTACTCCTAGTGAAATGGAAATAGACGAGATAAAGCTATTCACAAAAATTTCTAACTCCACTAAACCAATCTTAGGGCTTCATCATCTCCCTGAACTGATCCCAGTGCATGTAGCCTTATAACGGAATAATAGTACGGAATAGTATAACGGAATAAATAGTAGAGCAACGATTTCCTCAGCCAGATAGCTTTGAAATAGCTTATTAATAGGGAATTTCTATTTCTTTATTAAGTCTAGGCGATTCGACATTCATCGTATTTCGTTTCAAAATATATTTTTTAATTGAGAGCGAGCGTGACAGAGGCATGCCGAGGCGCATACCTTCAATATTACTTAAACTTTTGTAGAACTGTAGACAGAAAGATACATAAATAGTCAAAGTTTACCAAATTAGGACAAGCTTCTCGCGCTCGGCTTTTTCTCTAAAATGCACAAAATCATGGCTAAGAAATATTTGCAGTATATTCAACAAAATATTTATTAAGAAGCAGTTTAATATTTCCAACGTTATAATAGTTACGCCAGTCGCGTTATCACGCCATGCCAAAGTCACTCGGTGACTTTCACTGGCATTTCAAAGAGACCGTTTCGCCATCGAATGAAGCAATTGTGCAATAGTTGTCACTTTTTACATAACGTGTCGTTGTAGCGACTACGAAAATCGATAGACGTCTAGCTGAATTATGTGGAAATATAGTGTAGTGTGAATGAGGATTTTACAGTAAATAAAATAAATAGGGAAATGAATATGTTAATAAGCTGGCCATATTAACCGCACGTAGACCTCATTGCATAACATTTTATTGTACCTACATATTTATTTTAATATTTCGTTTCGTTTCCTAACGCAGAAATGGTTGGATTAGTTACTAAACATCGTACATATCCTTTCAAAATAAAAAATGTGTTTAAAGATGCTCATTAAGACAACTTTCATTGTTCCGGTATGAGTGAGGGGCCGCAACGTCAATCCACGTCTCATGGCTCATAGCACGTCCACCTCGCACGAAATCACGTAAAAGGGAAAGTATGATGTGATCAGTTGCTCAGCGCTCATTCGTAGCATGTAATAAACTCGAAGAGAAACCGATCCCGCACAATAATACATTTAAATTGTATCAAAGTGTGTCAAGGAGCTAGTGTAACTAGCAAATGGAAGAAGGTTGAAATTACTACAGGGAACTTGAGATTTCAAGGCCTAAGCTCCATTAAGCTTCATAACAAATAAAAATATTTTCCGCGAGCTACTTAATTTTTACAAGACTGCTTGAAAATAGAGAGTTTTAAAGGAACATGTATGTGTTTGTCCGTTTCTTTATTTCGACATAACTTCTAGATGTTTGATCTGATTGTAGTGTGTGTATGTATAAAAATCCATGTCATCCCGGGAGTCATAGGGTAGGCACCTACCTAAAATAGTAAAATGACAAAATACTACTAATAGGTATGTGTGTATGGTACCACTTAGGTCCAACTTAGGATTTGATTGAAACTTGTAATATAACTACTTTTTATCCCGGGAAAACACGAGAATTTTGTAAACATTTTGAACTTGTAAATTGGCAATCGTGTTTATATATTGTTTTTTATTTCAAATTTGTTTAGACGAAACTAATGAAAAAAATTCAATATATCTTTAACTAATCAAACAATATAGAGTTATGTGTACTTAAACTTTCAAATTGTTATATTATAAGAATGCTAATAAAATTCATATTTACCTACAACTTAAATGTTATATTAGGCATTAATCGTTCCAGGCTAATGATTTTCTGAATAGGTCATTCAATGCGTTATTAAACGAGGCTAAATACTGACGATTAGTACAAACCTTTTAGAGTAGCATTTGAAAATTCATCACCCAACCTAACCTACTACCAAAATATTTTGATTGTTTTTTTTAGCATCTAGCAATTACAAATTGGCCGATCACGCCCTTATTATCCGTATATTTGGGTTGATGGATATAAACAATCGTCACCTCACAGTGCTAAATATCACAAGGTTAGTGCTCTGACGTACCTATGTATATTGCATGTAACGTGTCAATCACGCAAATGTCGATGTCGTAGAAGGAAGCGAGCGACGAAAACGTAACCAATGTCAACTACTCGAGTGCTTGTAGTACCTACATAATTGACCGAGAGTGTGACCGCATTTTGAACAGCTTTACCAGTGCGTGATATGATAAATATATGCGTCATACAGTCCCACTTCCTAACTCTTGCAATACAAGTTCAACGTATAATGTTTAACCTAGAGAATACTAATTCATTATTATATTAGTATGACATACTTTATTACTTTTTTTTTACTCAATAAATGTTGTTACTTCATTATAGCGATTTTAAATTATTGACCATGTATTCAACAGCAGATTTTCCACTCTTGGCATCGTCTATGCAAAGAAAATTATCTCGGAAAAGCACTATCATTAAGCTCGATATTCATTTAAGCAAGTAATAATAGGTACAACTCGAGAGTACTACTATGACCAAGGACCGGTTTGCCTCTACGAAACTACTATTTATGTACATTATGTATGTTTCCTGTTCACAGTTGCGAGCATTATCTATAGGTATTAGGTATATTTAAACAGTTATTTTGTATCGTATAATCAGTGCAACGTTACGGAAAGCAATGGTATAAATCACTTATGTTATAGCTGCATTGAAATGCAGTCTTATGCAACATAGGTAATAGTTATTTATAAAGTCCCGAGTCCATGACATGGCATACATCTCGCTCCATTTCCACCCGGTCATGATGTCACGCTCGACTACAGACCGTGCGAAGGTCGCGAATATTGATCTCGTGTCCGAATCCACTTATTGTTGCATAGCATTGTACATTTTTGCAGCTATCGAATACTGGTTTTGCAGAACAGCATTTATTTGATTAAACGTAGCTTTAACCAAGGTCTAACTAGTGTGAATATGCACTGTTGCCTTTGTTATGCTAGAAAGTATAGGCCTATGTAGTAATAGATGACTAAATATCTTGCTATGCCTTTACTTGGTTTGATTTTAAAGATATAGGTTTGATATGTAATATGAAGGAGTATTTATTTATGTCTTTTTTTTTGTTATCAGGTGCCTATAGAGCTGAAGAAAAGACTGGATGAGATAAGACTGCTGGAGTCCCGCAAGTCCGCGAGACTGGCGGATGTAGACACAGATTTTGCCAGACTTGCAGATATGGCTGGCGACCGGCGTCGTGCATCCGCCACTATTGAGGTGCCCGCACATCATATGCAAGCGTAAGTAACAATAATATACAGCAATTAAAACATGCATAAACACGGTACAACGATTAGTAAAAGCAATTGAAAATTGAAAAGACAATATGGCAATGAGGGGCAACTTAGACACGATATAATTGTTGCGAGTCGTAAATCAGGATATCAGGGAGCTTAATTAACAAATATCAGAGCTATGTCGCCTTGAGCTAGTGGCTTACCTCGCTTCAAGCTCTTAGGAAGGCCACTGCATTTCTAATGCCCCGGTCCGGTCGCCATCTTGCAAAATCTCTATCAAATTTTGTGAACTGGTTCGCCATTATAACAGGAAGTTGGTAATAAGTTGGGTACAATATATATTACTCGGCAAGGTTTTGAATCATCAGAGGCTAAAAAAACTGACGCTTCTCTACTTACATAATAGTTTCGAACCATATTGTGATATCTTCGAAGAACGAAACGGATACAATTATTCTGGGATAGATAGTGCATAGAGCTATGTACATGTAGGTAGGTACTGTACTTGTTACCTTGTAGCCCTTGTAATGTAGGTAGTGGTATTCGCTCACGGTATAACACGAGTGTGCATCGACAAAGTGGGGCCGGGTGCGGGCGCGGGCGAGCGTTGCGAAACGCGCACCGAGCATGTTAGAAACTGGATGGAAGTGTTAGCGCAGAGTACGGGCGTGTCCTTGTCACACTTGCCTACATTCTGCGGCCGGAGCCCGCCGCCCGCGCCTCTCGCTTCTTGCCGCGCCTCTGACAGAGACAGACAATGCAACACTATTGTGAGAACTATTAAAAAAATCTAATAGATTAGGTATTACATAAGTCAAACAAGCTGTGACTGCAGTAGAAGAACCAGAGAAGAATTGCATATACGTAATTATACAATGGTACTTAATTTTCTCATTTAATTCTCCATAAAAGTGATAAGGCTGTAAATCTGCTTTACTTTCTGCTCCTATTGATGATGCCGACAACAAAACATTGTATGTAATATTCTGCAGTGGAACCGGAACAAACGGCATCAAATGGCTGCCGCGACGTGACGCTCGCCGACACCGCAGTTTCACTTTTCATCGTGATCGTGGTGAGAGGCGAGACCTCCACTCGTGGTCCAAATTTCACAACAAGCACCGAAGCAAATGCGCAAAGAATTATCTATTTTGAGATCGTAAACTAACTATTATTAACTTTATAAAAGTAGACAGGTAGGCTTAACATTAGAATGAAGAAGAATAATTCCTGACCACCGATTGTTTGCTTGATTGTCATTGCTGCGGATAAAATGTTGGT
Source organism: Tethea ocularis (assembly GCA_963555595.1). NCBI lineage: Eukaryota > Metazoa > Arthropoda > Insecta > Lepidoptera > Drepanidae > Tethea > Tethea ocularis. Next base: position 5,966,171 of record OY741960.1, on the reverse strand, counting down.
AAAAGAAACCTGATACTTTTATAATTGAAAGATAATAATATATATATAATATAATCAGACCTTAATTTGAAGGTCTAATCCAAAGAAAGTCAAGAAATGCCACATGGATTGTACCATAAAACTTAAAAAAAGCCACTGGTTGGTATTTACTTATAAGCAGTGATTATGCAGTCAACCTGTATAAATGCTACCTTGAACAGTTAAGAAATACATAAAGGATCTCTGGCACTTACTGGAAAACATTCCAAAAATTTAAACATTGCAGCAAATACAACCGTAAATTATCAACAATAATCTGTTAGTTGTTCATATTATGATCTGGTAGCTATCGGATTTTATATATCTAAAATCTTTATATAGGAATACAATTCATGATTGAAGCAAATTTCGGGACCAGGCCTTGGCGCGAAGTGAAAGCTACCAACATTCGTTTACGTTGAGCTGGTGATTGTCACGTTACATTAATTAGAAACAGATGAAGTGAATAACACATTATTTGGTCTGAATTAGGGCATGCTATCCGGATATCCGGATATCCGAATTATCCGGATATCCGGCGATTTTAATATTCGGATATTATTCGATTTACTATCCGGATAAAACGAATAAAACGAATAGTTACTTTATTAATATAGCATACTAATTTTTAATTGGATTACATCAAAATCACTCAAATATTACAACATATTACATCGTCATCATGTCAGCTGAAAGACGTCCACTGCTGGACAAAAGCCTCCCCTAAGGATCTCCACGATGGCCGGTCTTGCGCTGCGGTTTCCTGCGACTCTCACAAGTTCATCGGTCCATCTTGTGGGGGGCCTGCCCACGCTGAGTCTTCCGGTTCGTGGTCGCCACTCGAGAACCCTTCTGCCCCAGCGGCCGTTGGTTCTACGAGCGATGTGCCCCGCCCACTGCCACTTAAGTTTGACAATTCTTCGGGCTATGTCGGTTACTTTGGTTCGCCTGCGGATCTCATAATTTCTGATTCGATCTCGCAGGGAAACTCCGAGCATAGCCCTCTCCATTGCTCTTTGGGTGACCTTGAGCCTGCTGATGAGACCCATCGTAAGCGACCACGTCTCTGCTCCGTAAGTTATCACTGACAACACACACTGGTCGAAGACTTTCGACTTGAGGCACTGCGGTATTTGAGACGAGAAGATATTACGTAGCTTCTCGAACGCTGCCCAGCCGAGTTGGATTCGACGATTGACCTCTTTCTCGAAGTTGGACCTACCTAGTTGGATGGTCTGTCCTAGGTAAATATAGTCCTCTACAACTTCGAGTGCAGAATTCCCAACCTTTACTTGAGTGGGTGCAACATGGACGTTCGACATGATTTTCGTCTTATCCATGTTAATTTTTAGACCTACTTGTTGAGAAACTCTGCTGAGGTCATCGAGCATTGTACTGAGGTCTTCCAAGGTCTCAGCCATGACTACTATATCATCGGCAAATCGAAGGTGAGTGATGTACTCGCCATTGACATTGATGCCAAATCCGTTCCAGTCCAGAAGCTTGTAGACGTCTTCCAGTGCAGCGGTGAACAGTTTCGGATATATCACGTCTCCCTGTCTCACGCCTCGCTGCAATTGGATAGGTTTCGAGTTCTGGTCCTGGAGACGGACCAAAATGGTGGCGTTCTCATACAAACACTTTAACACCTCAATATACCGGTAGTCGATTTGGCACCTTTGAAGAGACGGCCCAGGTTTCAATCGAATCAAAGGCTTTCTCATAGTCGACAAACGCTAAGCATAATGGCTGGTTATACTCCTCGGTCTTCTGTATAGCTTGTCGCCGCGTGTGTATGTGGTCTTTGGTGCTAAAGCCTTTTCGGAAACTGGCTTGTTCGAGAGGCTGGAAGTCGTCAAACCTGCGTGCGAGACGGTTTGTAATGACTCTCAAGAACAACTTGTAAACATGGCTCAGCAGTGTGATGGGTCTGTAATTCATGAAAAGGGAATTATCTCCCTTTTTGAAGAAGAGCACCGCCACACCTCTGTGCTATGATTGCGGCGTCCGGCCTTTGAGTATGACGGAATTAAATAGTTTCTGAAGGGCCCTAAGGATCGGTGTACCTTCAGAAGTTCAGCTGTAATTCCATCATCACCTGGCGTCTTGTTGTTCTTGAGTTGTTTGAGAGCCATTCTAATCTCGTACAGGCTGACGTCCGGGATATCTTCAGTATAGTGTCGGGTTAGCCGACACTATACTGAAGATATCCCATGATATCCCAAGATGATCCCCATGAGATCCCAAGAATCCCACATCAATGTGATGATTCTGCCACCCTCAGTCTTCAGCTTCGTCAGTTGGCTCTGCCCAACAAACATCTCTTGCGAACACTTTAGAGCCTTTATTCTGCTCAATGGGCTCTTTAATACCAACTGTATTAAACTGGCGTGTGTCGCGAGTTAAAGACTTTGAGATCTGTCTGTTGAGCATTTCGTTGGGCGTCTTGCGGGGTGATGCCGTCTCTTAATTATAAATGGTTGATGAGGCACTTAGCGTGCGTGTTTAAAAATGTCAATTAAAGACATATTTTTAAGTTGACTGATTGATTTACCCATTTCTAAGGGGGTATCCGAATTATCCATATTATCCGGATTTATTCGGATAGTGAACTGGAAGAATCCGAAATATCCGGATAGTAAAATGAGGCGGATAATTGCATGCCCTAGTCTGAATAGGTTTAGAAACCTAAAAAGCAAACTGAAAGGATAAAGAATCGGCTTAGAAAATAAATCAACAATATTCAAAGATGGCGTCGTATTCGACTGGTACTTGGCGCGGCCGCCATGTGACACGGTGACCCAGTTTCGAAATGGAACGCCACACACACTAGAAAAATACCGCATACAGCGATATCTGTTTGTTCTCTGTGGCCTGTATTGTACAGTGAGATATACACGCCTAATTGGAGTAACCCATTCATGAGACATCTAAATAGTTGCTAACGATTATTTTGAATACAGTACCCATCGTGATTCTTTTGCGTGACCGTATATATATAGAGCAAATAAATAATGGTGTCGCGTAAACATAATAAATATTCTACTGATTCTATTTTTCTCGTGCTGAAATGTCCTTCCTCAGGTAACATCCTTACTTACCTTAGTCGGGCACTAGGGCGGCAATGCGATACGATCCGCATTTTGATGTCGCAAGTCACAACACCTCCACTCGCTTCATCGTTGCCTCGCCTCGTTATCCGATGCCAAGTCAATGTCGTTGTTGGGTGATGTAGCTAAATATAAATAGTATCCTAAATAATAGAGCTGTATTTCAATTAAAGTTTCTAAGGATCTTATCTATGTTATTATAATGTTATCGTTATTGCGCAAATGACAACAAAAAGAACACGTCGATGAGGCACACATCAACATTTTTTAAACGCTTTCAATATCTAAAATGGTAGCTCCATTAAAGGACATGAATCGTTGTATGCTAATGTGACACTTGAGTGTCATTGACGACTGCTTCGCGATGGATGGCAACAGATAATGTGACGTGTCATCCATCTCCGACTGACCATATTATTATCTTGGTTAGTTTCGACGTGTCTAGTTTACAACAGTCACTAATACTTGATTGCTTTAAAATAGAAATAGAAGACATAAAGTTACATTCCGTATGCGTTTACGCAACATGCAAAGAAAAGGTGCGCTCGCGTCGTCGCTCGCATCGGAGGTGGGAGTGGGGGGAGGCAGCGGCACTTTCTCGTTGGGTAGGTATACGTTTGCTTTCGTTGGAGTTGCGAAGGCCCGTTATCTCATTTGGCAGGTGTAGGTACCGTATGCCGCCATGAGAAAGTGTTACAAACATTTATTCAACATTATGCAATCTACTTGATTATTGATTTATCTTAATTTTCCAATCCACAAAGTTAATAAATCATTATTTTGTTGCCCCAAAATTTTTCGAAACACGACTCAAACAAAGGTGTCCTTATACCATTAGTCACAAATACCAGGAATATGGCTACTTACTCATCCGGAATCACCTTTGTGTTGACTTTATTTACATTGACCTATACCTGTAAGTTATTCCACTGATCGACGCGGACGGGAACAAAAACTCTAGGTGAATGCACGGAATAATAAGAGTCGTGGCATGGACTAAACTCGACCTCTGATTTAGACTAGACCGCAAAATAATTACCTATGTATCCTTTTTTTCAATTATACACAGAGCTACTACGCTCTGTGTACTGTTATTGCGAATGAGAATAGCAACGGCTACATTTTTTTTTCTTTTTTCAAGTTTGGTGGTAAATTATCCATAATTTAGTGATGCTGATTTGTTATGCTTCTGTAACTCACGGGCAATTGATAACCCTTAAATTCCGCGTTACCCCAACATTTTTAATGCAACGGGTAAAAAAGAGCTGTCAGAAATTACAAAACGTAGCTCAATGTAGCGATGACCTCATCTTTACAGAGTTGGGAGGGGGTTAGATTGATTGAGCTGAGCGCGCTCGCCGGCGCGGCGGCGGCCTGCCGCGACCGCAAAGGCTCTGCGTTTTTGTAGCAACAAAAAACTGCGTCCGACCTACATCAATATCAGCAAAAACATTAACTTTAAGCTTAGCTATCAAACGTATATATTTACGATACTCTAACATATATACCTAGGTATAATACCGGATGGATCTCATTTCGTTTAGTTAAACGTTAATTGAGCTGATATAATTATTAATGTAATATGAATTATTATTAGCAATTTTGTATGGTAAAAAAGTGTTTTGTGATACATTTTTGCTTCGCAATTTCATAGTAGTTCCCATGTTATTCATTTGTTTCAATTAACGAGCCCAACATAGGTTTTGAAATAGGCACACTATGTTTATTTAGGTACTCTGTTTACCTAGATATAACTATTAAAGCGTGTTTTTTTTATTCCATCTAATTCTTAATAAGTCTTACCCTTACTAATAAGATAATTTAAACCAAATAAATATACATACCAAATGTCATTCTTTTTTCAGAAATCTATAAATTATCAAGAATTATCATCATCTCAGTAGCTCTGTAGAAAGTATCGGTATTTTTCACATTAATTGAAATTGAGTGATGATTTAAAATGTAATTTTGAACCATTATCATTATCATTTGAGTTTTATTCTAGTCTAACACATATAACTAACTACAACTTCTCGTTTATTCACGTTTACTGGCGTGGTGTCAAGAAAAGTTACGCGTGGATCGACAATGCTGTGACTCAATTCACCGAACTTACTATGTATGTATAATGAAAACGAAAAACAGCAATCTGAACTTAAATTATCATTGTTTGGTAACAGACAATAGTTATTTGTTCAACAAGAAGCTAAGTTCGCTTTTGTTGCGAGTGCTAAGTTTGAATCCTAAGCAAGCGAAGGATTCCAACGAAAATTCATGAAGCTAATTTCCGATCATACGGGAGAAAATACATTTCATTTTGTGTTCACTCGAACCAAAACATTTTTATCGAAATATATTTTCGCTATCAGTGGTATGCTAGGTGCACGGTAGCCGGCAACAAGCGACAAGGTCGTTCTCAATGTTACGTGTGTACTACGCCAGAGTGCGAGCGTAGAGCGATAGTGTGCACAGCTGCTGCCGGCCGGCCTGTGACCGTGGTGAAATACATCAAAACGATTTCTTCAACGTCGACATTCTTAGACCGAGCATTGGATTATTAAGGTATAAAAGTTACGTAGGATGTTATTATTTCGATCGACATCGCACTGCATTCTCATATAAATTATAGAATATACCTATATGTCACAGACCTGTGAGTAATGAAATACGTAACATTATGCGCAGCTGAACAGTACGTCAGCGCTTTGACGGATTCAACGTCACTCCGACCGGCTAAAACCCCCATTATCGCGAACATGAAAGTCATCTCCTCTAAAAGTAGAGGTCGTCTCTGTCTGAGCCGATAATGTCCTCTCGTCCGTCCGACCTCACCTAGCCCCGCTCGCTAAAAAGCATGACCATCATCTGGCATCAATAGTTTTAATTTCAACTTTGGTGAAACCTCTGAACAGTCAGTACGTAGCGGTCGCTGGTACCTATTGTAATTTATAGCAGTAATTGTCTCGTGAAGGTCAGGCTACTTCCGAACCTACCTTAGTTGTTTGAAGCACGGGCGCGTCTTCGACACAATTCTTTCAAGAAATATACATATTGTGGCGAAGAGAACGTCCTATAATATAACCCTAATCATCTATTTTGGATCGGATAACGAACCTAATAGAAGGTCGTACGTAGTGTTGCGGGGTGAATACACTTTGTATCTAGGGTGCGTTCGTAGGTCGCTCGAGTCGCATTGTTATATTTACGTGTTTCGACGCTAAACGGTCCTATAATAAACATTGTTCTGCATCACAGCGATGGTATATCTACTTTTTTGAAAATCGGCCAACATATATTTAAATCTTTCTTTTCTATAGTTATTTCATCTTGATCATGACTCTTCATTACGATAGCCGCCAGTTAGGGGCGTTATGTAAAAAGAATAGATTATAAATCTTTCTAATTAAAATACGATATCAAAAACATATAATATAATGATTACCTATATGATAAATACGCTAATATAAGTAAGGTGCGCGTCTCTATAATACTACTTGCTGGCCGGCCGGTCGGTCGGTCACCGATCCTGTTCGTGTCAACGGACACGCACGACCGTGTCGAGCTCATCACACTATCAAGGACATTACCTGCACAGCTTCTTTCTTGGCTTGACCGATGACCCGCTACACTTCTTGGCAATAGATATTATGACAAATTGCGAAATGATCATGAACTTATAAAACTCATTAATACTCGATGGTTAATACCTAGGTACATTTTGTTCTATTGGTTGTTTATCAGTTTGTCTGGAAGAATTTAAAATATTAGTATCATCATTTTAACTTGAGTATTATTTTATAAATACCTACTATTTTATATTGTGCAGTATTTCCATTCGCGTCATTCAAAAAGATAACAAATAATGATTACGTAAAGCAATCCAAAGAATTAAATGCCAAATATTATGTAGCCCGTGTCTTTTTATTGTGAGTAGGTACATATACGTATTAACATATCCAACTGTTTATTTCTGAATAGGTGGACCTGCGTCATTACAGTCATTGGCATCGTAACAAATAACGTTATTCAACGTGCTATCATTCATGACAAACATAGTTGAATCAGAAAGTGAAAAATATGTATGCAAGCAGACCGATTTTATACTCGTAAATTGTACTTTTTCCTTTGTACTATTTTAAAAGATTTCTAAATTATTGTAACTTAATAAATATGTTATTTGTACCTTCATGAACAACGACAACACCATAGGTTGGTTATTGATAAAGATCCAGATGTTCTGCGAATAAAACAAGTTACGAACAAAAAGTAAAACAGACGCCTAGACGGCTCGGTTATTGGCTGGGGCATTGGACAGACGCATTCGTTGAACGCTGAGGTTGAATGAACCTCCTTGTGAAGGTGGTGTAGGGTGATCGGTTGGATCAACAGCCTTCGTCCTTACGCGACTTGTCCAAATGTCTAGCGTTTGTGGGTCGCCGCCGGTTACGCAACGCCTGACGCCCGCGCCGCCGCCCTCACCCGTCGACTCCTGACTACCCCACTCGACCCCGCGCCGACGCCCCTCATGAGCCTCCAGAAAATTGATCCCGCGAACTTATTGCAAGGTTCAACAATCTCAGTCTAGACTTGTTGATTATCAGTTCGAAGTTACATCAACCTTGGTCAGTTAGAGTCTTTCGTACTTATTTTGGAACCATGTGAATGATATTCAAGCAAAACTCAGTCTCAAAGAAATGGAGCGTAGCTGCCTACCGAGCTGTCATTATCTCTCGTAGTGACTTATTATTGTTATGCTATTTATTGATTTTACTTTGAAATGCAAAACGTTCTAGGAAAGCATCGGTTCCTACCGTCCGTCCACCACATTTAAAATTTTCTACCTGTCAATTTATTACTATTGGTAAAATATAATTTATGAATGAAGTTCACACGTCTCCATAATTATATTTTAAATAATGCATAAGTTTACATATGTTTACATTTGATGTTTTGAATAAATAGCTTATAATTAATTAAAAATCGTTATTAGAATTTGGATTATTTTGATAGAAAATATAATTTGTTGAAATTGTTTCAGTTCGCGTAAACGCGGGCCGAGCAGTTCCTGCGACTTGGGCTACGGTGAGCGCGACGAGCAGATGAACGAGTGCAATGCAGCGCTCGTGCTCATGTCGCTCAGTTGCTCTCCCAACTCGCCGCGCCCCAGTAAGTCGCATCACACGACCTCACAACACATCCGACGAGGCGGACTCCACGCCGCCGACCGCGCGGCTGTCATACTACGACCTATCCTAATCTTCGACTTGGAGAACGCAGATCGCTAGTACTGGTAGTCAGTTCTCGCATTTTATAAACATTACCTACATCCTGTATCTGTTACGTCATCCACGCGGTCATGCTACGCAGCAGTGCTACGCTTTGCAATTGATGATGACCATACGTTTATATAATGCATAGCTTAGTACTTACTATTTACGTACAAATTTCATTGACTGACTATCTTTATAATTCTATCTGTTTTTTTAATATACATAAAAGCATTACCTTTTACATTATTAATTAATTTTGCGAGGGTTTTATACCTAGCATACCTAAATACATAATACTTTGACAGTACGAGGAGTGCTTGAGTTCAGAGTAAAATTTACAAAATGTGTTCGTCTAGACTATAGTCTAGACTTCGTCTAGACAGGTATTTGGTGTAATACCGATCTCATGATGAGCTTCGACCAAATGTGCTCTTACTCAACTAGCATATTTGAAGATACATTTTAATTTCAATTGTAGGGACTGTAAACTGCAATTAGGTAATTCTCATGAGCAATAAATTAAATAATTTTAATTTAACTTATATATATTATACATTACGCAATCCAAAGCTACAGCGTTTCACATCACCCATAAAACTTTATACATCTTAAAGCTGTTAGAGGCAGTTCTTATGCGCAGGCGCATGAGAGCCGCGAGAATAGCAGCTCTTGTGAGTGAAAGTGGCTGACCATAGTTCCGTTTCGCAATTATTACATTTAATTCATTCATGCAGCTACGCTGCTTGTAATGTATAATTTAAATTAGAAATTTTTGTTTTGTACTTTTTCTTACTACAACTAATACAAATATTAGAATTGACTAGAAAGCCATACAGCCGTTGTAACTTGCGCATAATGCTATTATTATTCACAACACAACACAATATTAACATTCCTTAAGATACCTACCTGAAATTTTAGAAAGTGGCTCTAAGCCGTAGACTCTACATTCAATTTCGCCTATTAATTTAGGGAATAGGAATACAACACAACAATATTTCCATTCTTTAATTGTTTCCAATATAAATAAAAGTTTTTCGAATCACCAAATAGACTTATAGGATTTTGGTAGACCCAGTTTGAAGTACATAATAAGTTATATTTAATAAATTACATCAATTAAATTTTTATTCCAAAATATGGGTATCGTAAAAAAAATGTCTACATCGTAGGCTTTCGTAGAAGTGTACAAGATCAAATGAAAAATTGCTGGATGTTTATGGTTCAGGTGGTTGGGGTGGCCGATCGTCGGTGTCGCCGGGAGCCAGCAGCAGCTCGGGCTCGTCGTGGCGCTCCGGCACCCCCTCCCCGCCGCCCGCCTCCTCCTCCTTCAGTGACGAAGGCATCGCCATGGACTACGAAGAACTACATCCTCGCAAGAAAAGGGTAAGTCCATTATTACTACAACTATCACATAAAACAAGCTCTGCTATGAGTAAGGGGAATTACGTATACGTAGAGCTTGTATAAGTATATTCTATCTTACGTATTACACTGTCCTGTGTGTAGAGTAACCAAAGAACTTAACGGTTTAGAGTCAAAATTACATACATATGTCGTGTAGAACGTGCCCAGTCACCAGCACGAGCTTCAATTAGACCATGACACACATCGTGCTCGCTTTCGTATTATAAACTCTGGATGTAATTGTCTACTTACGCATCTATAAAACTTAGACAATGTTCTTACCGTTATTTCATTACTTTGTCGAGCAGCTTTTCTTTGTCATCATGTAATTAACGGGACTATCTAAAATTGAAATCGTGTAAGTACCTAGCAACGACATCCTGCTGAACAGTGGAAATACCACTGGATTCGCACAACAAACCAATTCTAGTTCGTTAGAATCAGACTCTGACATTGTAAACTCTTTGTTACTCATAAACAATATGCTATGACTCAATAATACAGATGCACTTTAACAATCATGTGTACAATGTTCATGACATTTCAAGTTTTATACATCGTTTCTCTATATTTCCTTTGTTCATTAGAACGAGACAAAGACGTTCGCATTGTAAGTATCTCTGTGTACTTTACTTCACTTTCACTCAACAGGTGTTCATGCTAGCTAACACACCGTCTCTAAATGCCATTAAATCACAAACCACTACGTAACTAAAGGGATATCAAACGGCTGTAACTGTGATGTAATACTTCACTACGTACCTACGTACGTATTAATTATTATGTATAAGGTCTTATCTGAATGCTTTAGTTGTTCGTCAATACATGCAATCGTTGCGTTCAATGTAACAAAAGAATATTCTTAATTTAAATTTATGTTTTATAACAGTCTACGTTGTAAGCTTTCGTAGACTTACCTACGAGACCTCGAAATCTATGTTTTAGGTATATTTTATTAATTGTTTGACAGAATCATTTCATGTATGTTCTACTACATGTAGTCTATAGGTCCCACTTCAAAGTAATACAGTAGCAATGCAATATCGAAAGGCGTGATAAAACAATAAATCGCCTATTAATATTCCAAAGTCATGTGTTAGATAAGATGTCAATGACACATAATGCACTTTAACAATGTTTTGCAGCACGTGGAGCAGTGATAAAAACATGTTATTTGCTTTTACATATGCATATTTTATTGAATCTTGCCAATACTCGATCAAAAATAACCTAATATCTGTCAAATTTATGAATGGTCTTTTGAAAGAAAAAACGGAATATGTATATTACAATTAAAAATTAATAGATATCAATTAAATAATTGAAATTGTAATTTTGTAGAGATTTTTAATGAAGTTCAGTTCACCGCAAAACCTTAATTAATGAACCAGTTTATTACGAAAAAGTTCTCATAAAAATGCTTTGGATACAACCGCGTTACTAGATGTTGATCACCGGCAAATAATGCATTATCGGCAGAATCAATCATGTCAGCGTTGCAACGAGTGAACCGTGCATATTATGTGATGTGCCCATAATATAACATGATTTACGATCCACGTGCGCAGTTCACTGTGTCGCAGTCGCACAATGTCAAGGCATAACACCGCGTCGTCGCCGCAGTTATGCAACACCATTGTAAAATTGACATAAATATGTTTATGACTGCGCGAGTGTCTCCGACCACAAACTATACCTTGTTCCGAGTATCTATGTAGTTACGACACCTGTACTTATTACCTATTCATTAGAGGGCGAGCAATAGATACTTAATGTAACAATAACAAAAGTATCCGATAAATAAATCACGATCATATTTTTATATGCAAGCCTACATGTAAAATTGTCAGTCGTTTACCTACGTCATCGATTAAATATGTTTGCTGTTTGTATGACTACATAATATTCTAATGTGAACCATTTAGTTCACAACAGAGACTAATGCCGTATTAGTTTTGTTAGTATGCGTGGTGTGTTATACGTAGTGGAAAATTCGCCATGCTCGGTGCCACTGAAAATAATTGAATCCTTGATATTCATTTAAAACTACGATCTACAATAGCCCAGAGATATATTATAGCACTGATATTATATTACACATGAAATTAATTTGCTCTCTATGATAGTTCATTTTCCAGAACACATTTCAATTATGTTATGTCACGTTATGTTGCCATTTTTCATTTATACTTATAGAGCGTAAATAAGTAATTAGTTTTTAGATAAAAGGAAATGTAGAATATACAATAGATGGTATACGTAATGTAGGTACGTTTTATTGGCATGCGTTTCAGGCCCACACTCTGTTTTTAACCTTGTATACAATTGTTGGCGGCCAAGCGGTCGTCGTGGGCGGACCGGAGACTAGTTGTGCTCGTGTTTCTATTACATTACTTTAGTTACGCAACACCTATTTACACTCACCGACTGTGTGCATCCAGTACCCGTTAATTGCTATTCGTTTTCACGTTATAATAATATAGTTATTGTATTGAAGGTTCATCGATGTTGTTCTCATCGAAAAATAAATGTAAAAACACAAATCATCTCCTAAAGCAATTAACTTTCAGGAGTACTTTTAACCTTCCGGGAGGACATGGCGTATAAGCGAATAATGTTTGTATGAAATAAAATCCGTTATAATGAGCCATATTCTCACAATATGAGTATGTAATTATAGTCACGATTAGAGCTAAATAGAACCGCCTTCATAGGCACTAAAAAGCATAAAATAATAATGTAGGAACTCTAATCTGACAGTTATGGAGTCAGCGAAAAAAATCTGCGGTACAATAATATTTTCCATGGAACATGAACTACACTTTCGTTATTTATATCATAACCGAAACACGTGTATATATCTTTCTCCGTCTGTTTGTTTGTCCTTCAAACCTGTTTTACCGATTTTGAAGAAAATTTGATTTCCAAGTAAATATTTGCGACGTAAAAATGGAAAATGCAGCAGTTTGGTTGTTAGTTAATATTTTGGGTGTACATACAGTTACTTTAGGTCCTGGAATAGAATATAAGTTTATTTTCATCCCGCGAATGAGCGTGAAACCGTGGGGTGAATGCTAGTTATATATTTTTTATAATAGTTACCTACTAAGCCAAAATAGCAAACAAACATACCTGTATAAAATGTTTCAAAATTTGGATTAACACCGCATCAATATAGAGTATACGTGACGTGATTCATACAGCATACGGTGATCGCTGTGGGCAGAATGCACTTCTGAATTATTGAAACATGTAGGCAGGCGCCTACGCAAACGTTAGACCATTGCGTGCTATTATTGGTGCAGCAAAACAATGGCATGCCCCAGACGCTGTGTCGCCTAACAAAATTATCACATTGGCTTCGTTGCCAAGTGGTAGGTATATCAGATATTACCAATTTGTGACACGGACAAACGTTTTAAACGTGGCAAACGATTTTCTGGCAACATTTACACCTCATAATTTAGTCACTAAACAAGAATTTAATTATGTTCTCTCAAAGTATAAATCTTAGATTACGGAAAAACAAGCCATTTAGAATTCAGCCTCGCACCTCACATCTAGAAGGTACATAATTGTATAAAATGAGCGTAAATGTATATCCAACCAGTTGGTATATCTGCGGATTTATTACGAGACGTTGGTTAATAAATATCTACTTGTTCACTGTTAGGGTAGGATTGATTCGCGGCAATAATTTAATTTTCCTCGGTGAGCGTGTGTCATCCAAGTGGCCGGTGGCGGAGTGGCGGGTTCTCGGATTATCGTCCCCGGGTCGGTGACCCTATCACATGTGATCCGTGCGGAACCTGTTCCTGCGCACCACTTATACCAGCCGGGCCTGCAAACTATCTGTTGACCCGGAAAAAACTCCATAAACACCTCAATACGTTAATAATAAGATTATTTCATAGATACATTTAATACCACATTCATAGTCATCATATAATGTTTTTTCATTAGTTAGCAACTGATGTCATGATTAGGTGTATACATATAGATAGACGTATCTATAGATGCAAAATCTCTTGTTACCGAGCGTAGGAGCCTGACGTCAGCTGGCAGACCTCGGTTGAGGACACAGCTACTAGAGCGAAGCAAGGCCTTGCCAGCATTCTGCATGCTATGCAAATATTTATATGTATTTGTACGTATGTTTTACTTGAGCTTCTGCTTTATTATTTAAGCCTTGTCATGTGATATTGAAATATTGGCTATTAAAAATAATTAATAAAGTACCTATAAATTACTCTGTTTGCACGAAAATATTATAAAATAGCAAATATAAAGTTTAATTTTTTAAATAATTTCAGATTTACAATGATATTAGACTAGGTGCCGATTTTTCAATGGTCAGTTAAGAGTTATCTGGCTATTCATTTGAAATTAGAACAGTTTTTTATAGACTTATCGATGGAATAGCTTAATCGCGGTGTATCTAGTGATTGAAATATGGAACCTAAATGAGTAAACACATTGAATAAGCTATTACAACAAATTTTGCCTTTAATATGCGTAATGAATAGGAACTTACGTCACTTTAGTGTATCGTTCGTTACTATACAATGCGGGCTTAGTATTAATTCCCAGGGCTCCCTTTGTTCGTCGTGTCGTGAGGTGAGCCGCCTACCGCCATTCGTTTCTAGCTTCGCTACTACCTTGCAAGAACAGATTGTCAGCCTGACTGTTGCAGCTCACTGCTACTATTAGTCACCACAAATATAATTGTACTAGTGTCATGCTGACAGTATATCTACAACTATTTACGTTGTAGCTTGGTGCGGGTGACAGTAGAGCCAGAGAGATAGGAAAATGAGCCTTATGTATTTGCTATAATGCCATTTTGAACCCTGTAGGTACTATTAGGTATTCTGTACTACAACGTAAATAGTGTACTTTATGAAACCAACTAACAAGTAGTTATATTATCGTAAAAACTGTTATACTTGTAAAGTTCAGTGGTAAATAAATAAAGAGAACACTTGCATTCTTTCGTAAGATACACTCCAGACCACAAATATGTCAGCAGAGCACAATTGACAGGTGGACATTAAACAAGCGGACATGCGTCATTTGATAACGCATTTCGTTATCAATGTTCGTCATATCGTAATGTTTTGGTTGAGAATAAAGCCATATACGTATTATCTACTACATAATTTAGTTTGTCCACCAGCTTACAAATATGCTGACGTAGGTAGTCGCCTACTAACGTAACAAAAGCGTTGCATCATACATAGTGCACGCGCACACATACTGCATGCAATGTGCGGACTGATGGATTGCATAACATTCTTAACTATCCTGTGATAACTTTGTGGTTTTAACTCACAAAAAAAATATTAAATTGATAACTTATAATAAAATAAAACCTGATATACGAGACTAATCCTTTTATCGTAATGAAATAATACGAGTGAAATAAGTAAGTTTACAAGATACTCTACGATACGAATGTGATATTCGTGTTTACTGCAAAAGGCATATCCTTGTAACATGTTCACACGGAAATGACACTACACGGTCACCCTCACAGCGCAGCGCTATACACGCTGGGACGCTGGTGCAATTCATACATACTTATATATTTTAAGCGAGACATTATGCTGATAAGGAAAATCAAGAGAGTGCATGCAACACTTAAATTTGCACGAGTTGCATTATCGCCAGGCGCACGTGTAACCTCGAGCTCGTTATAAATTGCCATAGCAATATGAGTAAATCAATAATCGTAAAGCAATAAATAGGTACTCTACCTTTCAGCGTAACAGAGCGCTGCGCAACAGTCAATTAGACTTACTCGATTCGATCTGCCGGTGCAGTTCTTTGTCTATGCAGATACAACACAAATGCGGAACCGATTTAGAAACACGGTCGCTGCCGATTGCAACCTCTTCACCTAGCTACGACTTGATCATTTGACCAATGATCCTAACGTCAGCTTTTCGGTGCAACGAATAAATATGTTACAAAATTACTTTGCAACATCGATTCTACGAGTAGGTACTCGTACTTAGTTGTTACAAATGAGGATTCCTTAAAAAAAAATAAGTACATGTTCCTACTTAAAATGGGTGGAATCTACTCACAACTTAAATAATAGTTCTTTTCTACTCTAAAAACGTAAATAATTATGAGATTACATACCTACTGCCCCAGTGCTTCTAGTTAAATAACACAACCAAATTGAGTACTGTAATTGATTCATCGTTACAACAATAGTATTTTCAATATAATTTATAAACAAGCTACTTATACTTGCGTAGAACTCAATCCCATTGAGGTACTAGATATCATCATATAATTTATCATTTTGTTAATTTGAACTTTATAATATCAAGGTTATATTCATTCTATTTTACAACTTATCTAGCCCGACTTATCTAAAATTAAGATGTACCTACAATAAGATTAGCTAAGGCTATGTGCTTAAAATACCCGACACCACGGGTAGTAGGTTATATAATATTTTTTGATTATGCAATACGGAACTAAATAGAATAGAAAATTTAATTTCACATGGTCGTGATATAACAGGCGAAACAGCTTGAAACAATCATATTAGCAGGGTTTAAATCAAACTTACAGGATTGTGAAGTAATCAGTATTTTGCCGACTTAATTTCCAGATAGGTCCAATGGAATGTAGAAACTATGTGACGGCATACACGCTAGTTATTATGTGGTATATACTTGTTTGAATGAAGGCCGCTTTATCGCAAGCCACTGATAAAATACGCCAATTGTTATCTGTAGAGTCGGCGAGGTGACTTCCGCGTGCGGCTCACGGCCACTGTAATTACTTGTTAGTGTTGTCATCCATGGAAGGTTCTTCTTGTCAAACATTATTATCATATATTACACTATTATCTACAGTATAAATAGCTTTGCTTTGCTTTTAAAATATTGGGCCGATATATAAATTACATACATAATCTCTACATAGTATAAAAAAAAGAAGTCGCCCTCAGCGCGTCTTTTTTTTAATCCGCTAACGCTTTCTAAACCACGCAATGGATTTTGAGGCGGTTTTCACCATCATGTAGATATTATACCGGAATGTTAGGTTAGAAGGTTTTCCCATAGTATACTTATGATTATACCTAGTCAGCTAAATTTAAATTTCGTTACCAATATTATGTAAATAAAGGAAAAAAAAATCGGAACCAAGTCGCAAAAAAAAATAAAATTCATGGGCAATTTTTAAATCTAGATTGCACTCGTGCGAAGCTGGGGTAGGTCACTTGTATACAAATAATAAGAAACCAATCAGAAATAATTAGTTAGAAGAATAGATTTCCTAGGTGGTGTTATCTACTATTTCTTGAATCTTCCTACGATAAGTTTTCCACTCAATTTATCTATGTATTAACTATAAAATCACACGGGTGTTATTACTGAGCAGATAAATAATGCGTGGTCTATCTTCTCAAGTATCTAAACATAAGATAACAGTATTAACAGCCAGATAGAATAGTTTAGTAGATGACAGAGGCGCTGTCATCGCTCACGTGAGCGAAGGAAGACTGCGCGTGCACAACGTGACCACATGGTCCACCATCTAAAATACCTACAATACGTTATTTGTCTTACTGGCCCGACCTTAGCTACAAACTTCTTTCTGTAGTTTATTCATCTACATAATGCGCAAAACTTGTTTACTGATTCGTTCCATAGTCCGTTAGAATGCTAGTTAGAAAAAATATACCTTTAAACCAGTTTCAAGGTTTATGTTGTGTACTCGCATCAAAACTATAGCTGTAGTTTCCACACGAATAATGGCACGGCCTTCGTGGTTCTATATATAAAACGCGGAAGGCAATGCGGTACTAGAAGCGCGCTGATCATTGCTCGCTCGGTAAACAGTTACGTTAGGTGTGTAAATGCCAGCCACAGAACTGGTCGTGCTCCTAGCTAGGACGATATGCCGACGCGGGCGCCCGCCACGCTGCTCACGCATGTGTGCTGTGCTGCCAGATTTTGTGGTGTGGTGTGACCTCAATTCTTTAATGTCAACGCAACTATGTCATTAATTTCATTTGAAACATAAGAATGTTTAAATAAACGGTCCTTCGAGCCGGATCTTAACCGGCTTTTGTCATAAACACGTTATTAAATGAGCATGTTACTGACTAATATAGTTAATAAGTACTGTTTAAAAACATTTTACAGACAATAAAAAGATTTGTATTATAAAATAAAGCATTCCACTAAATATGTAGGTACCGCACTTACTGCTACCGAGTGCTAATTTATGAGTATGGGCATCCGGCTCGTTTTGTAGCCCGTAGCATGACCCCTACAACCCTGCGCGTATGCATACTTCATTGCCTTCGGTCAAGTACCGATACGTTCTGCTTTGTCAACCAATTACTCGTCAATTTTGTATAGGCGTTGTATAATATTGGAAAAAAGATAGTATAAAGTCTCGAATTATTAATTTTATCATAGATTTACATCAATATCCACTTTTTACAAGCTTTTATTTAACTTTGCCGCGAGTGAAACAGCTAGTACCTATATAAGTCTATATTTACAAAAACAGTAGCCTAATGTAGTATTTTAGCTATGTGGTTTCCATAGCCCTGTTCTCCCAGGTTTTTTTTTATAATATAGCTGTTCTCCGCGGCTTTACTCGCGTTCCCGGGATAAGAAAAAGTAGCCTATAACCTTCGGGGATAATTTAGCTTCCTATTAATGAAAGAATTTTTCAAATCGGACCAGTAACTACGGAGATTAGCGCGTTCAAGCAAACAAACTCTTCAGCTTTATTATTGGTATAGGAGATATAGATAATTTAAAATGTGTAGTTAGTTTCTACAAATTGTTAAAAATGGAGCACGCGACATATTCGTAGAGAACGACTACGGTATCAAAGTGGGACGCGAATGTAGCACAACACAGACCTTGCCAAACACACTTGATACATTAGATTGCTCAAATAAACGACACTTAGGAACTATTTTTCTTTTAAAACAATTTAATCAACTATCAATCATACAATCAACAGGCCAGTTGGCGCGGTTGGTTTAAAACAATAAAATGTACAAACGCTACAATATTATTTGAACGTTAAAAGTTCAGCATATTTTGAACCTAACATACGTATTGAAAAAAAAAAACTTTGCTGCTAATATTTATTGGCGTAGATTCTAATTATTACATTATTTTATTTATTATTGGCGTACATTAACTTACTTCTTTAAGTCGGTACATTTATTTATTTATGTACACACACAGACAAGTAAAGTGAAAAGACAAAACAGATACAATAAGGCACAAAGGGACTGCTTATTTCTAATAGAAATTTCTTCCAGCAGCCCGCTACTGGAAAGTTTGATAGATATGAAGACACCATTACAAGTACATTAACATTTTCAATAAGCTATCGATCGTTTGATTGAATAACTGGGGCGGTTGTTATAATAGTTTATTCTACTATGTACCTACAGTATATAGGATCGGGTTGTGCAATCGCGCAAATAGGTTGTAGCCGTCCACGAGCGACCTAGTTCCGTCGATTACATTAGGTATCTCTACTCCTTTGTGCAACTGTACACTAGGTTAAGTATACTCTCCTAAAATGATAAATAAAATTAAGTAAGTATATCTCTTTTTGTATACTTAATGCAAATTAATCGTGATTCAATTAATTTATTACATAAGTAACACTTTATAAACTCATATGACAATTACCTATTGACATTCTATTATGGATTTTGTTATCCATCCCGGGCAGTTAAAATTGCTTCTGGTCAGTATTGCCTACCTTGTATAGGTACTAACTACCTACTCAAAGTATAAGTAGTACCTACCGTTTTGTATTCTTATTCCATTAATTTAAATACTATTAAATATAAATAGGTACTACGCTGAATTATATAAATAAGTGTATCTACCTACCTATAAAGAGATAGATACCATTAAACGGTGTTTTATATGTGGTAATTTCGTCGTTCAGGCAAATGGAGCGCGCGAACTTCAGTGTTGTTGTCGTTCTGTCTCGTTCTAGAGGTCATCACCCTCATGCAATTACTATACTCTTTCGTTCTAATAACCCTGCTCATATCAGTGGGTTACATTATCTTTTATGCAAAATTCAATAGCAGAACTCATTTTAATTGACAACTAGGAATTTAAAGTAAAGAACGAGAAAAATTGCGCTTTGGTGCTTTAAGTTCACGTACCCTAAGCTCTATCCTGTCGACCTTGACGCGGTCGAAAACACCGTCCAACAAGACATTGACCAGTTCAGTACTCGACGGATACACCAACACCAGCAGCGGTTACGGTCATTATGGGTGTGTAGCCACATTGGGCAATTACTTTCTGCCACCTTGCACAATGAACAAAGGAAGTGCTACAGTTACAGTTTTGCGTGTCACACGTGAGCCAGTGGGTGGCAAATAGTAAAATAATCTACTAGTGTCAATAACTTCAGGCATTTCAATCTTAATCAAACGTGATTAATACCTACATTATAAAATCTATTACCATCCCACAGGATTGACTAAAGCTTTGAACAAAATCAGTTACCTAATATATTTTCTAAAGATTAAGTGTTCTTATAGGTGCGAATAAGTAACTACCTATTATATCGATGAAATGCGTGCGTAGTTTGTATAAGCTATGCAGCTGCTACAGACACGGAACAAAAAGTTGATCTCCTTGATTGCTAATAGCATGACATTGATATGATAAAGAAAAGGTGTTACTTTCCTCACAAACTGACCAATCAACAATTTGAAAATGCATTGATACCTCATTTATTAATATTTCCGTATGTAATTTATTTAACTATAGAAAGGTATATTTAAACTAAAGGCAGTTCAAATGTGAAACTGGTATTATTGGCAGCACTTATACGTACGTTTCTCGATATAAAACTCACGTCTCGCGGCTGAGCGTCGTCATTGGATAGATAGATGGAGGCAATGCGTTTTTTTTAACCGGCATTGACAGGGCAATGACACCACGGCCGGTTCACCGCCCGTTCTTGACAGTTCAAATGTTTACACTTGTTCTGTAAATCTAAAAGGATCCACTTGCCCTTCAATTCTGATCACTCTAAATCAGGACTAACACAAAAATATCTATGGAGCATATCTTTCTGTTACAAATATCCAGTTAGGAGCTGCAGTAGGATGCCTAATTGTTTCAACTATTGATATCGCTTCATCCTACTTACAAAAGGATAGTTCCCCCTTCCCTTATCTATAACATTGAATAGGTTTCCTTGTCAAAATTTTTCGTTTACCATTTAGTTTTATGTACAATTTGAAGGCTCGACTCTTTTTTCGAATTGCACCTAAGTACACGTTCCTATTACGATTACAGTTATGCGCCTTGGCATGCACAATCTTCATCCTTGCCTGTGCCCTTGCCCTGCCATAATGCAACCATATTTTCGTTTCGAAATACGAAGATTGCATACTTTCCTTTATTATTTACTAGCTTTTGCCCGCGACTTCGTCGTTTTTCGTAAAAAAGTAGCATATGTCCTTCCTCAGGGTTCAGTGGTTTTGATGTGACAGACAGATTAACTTTCGTATTTTAGTAGGGAAATATAATATGTCAATCCACAATACTGTTAAAAAATATCGCAATAAGGAACCGCAGAATATTATTATATGTTATTATGTTAATGTATTGGTAATATTGTTTAGATCACTTTCACATGAGGCTTAAGTACATATAGAATGAAAATACGGCACGTGAACATAAAGAGTTCAAGAACTGCTAACCCGGGAAAGAGCGACATATAACTGACCATGTGAAAAACGTTAGAGTAAACAAATATAATCAGAATGCTCCGAAAGAACCGAACCTTAAAAGATAGACATATGCTGTTCCGGGATATTTTTTAGACAATTTTATGTAGAATATTTCCGTCATACATGATTTCTATGTAACTTTAACCATTAAGGCTGCACACGCGACGGAAGCTTAAAAAATGGAGTAACTTCTCCCGTTTTCCCAACATTTCCCTTCACTACTCTGCTCCTATTGATTGTAGCGTGATAAAAAGTATAGTATAACCTGCCCAGGAGTATGAAGAATAATTGTACCAAGTTTCGTTAAAATCCGTCGAGTAGTTTTTGTTTCTATAAGGAACATACAGACAGACAGACAAAAATTTTACTGATTGCATATTTGGCATCAGTATCGATCACTAATCACCCCCTGATAGTTATTTTGAAAATATATTTCATGTACAGAATTGACCTCTCTACAGATTTATTATAAGTATAGATTTGTTATATAAATTATGGTAGATATTGGTTATTAATTATTTATGAATTATTTTCTTGTGTTTTATTTATTGTTGTTCGGCGAGTCAACAGGTCTGTCTGTATAATACTATATTCATAAAGTTATTAACTTACTATAATATAGATCTAACTTATTTATCTGATATTTACCTGATACCTACAAGCTAAAAAATTATGTCAAAATCAAGTACAAAGGTATGCACCGTCTGTGTCGTCAGTCAGTAAGTATGGCAAACTGAAACAATGGCAGGGATGAGTTCGTCAGTCGCGAATCGTGACAATGAGTAGTCCCGCGGGTTCAACAAACTCCCATTTCACAAAATAATGTTTATCACGGTGTCGGACATTTTGCGGCCGGATTCCTTGAAATACTACTAATATAGTACCTATATTTTAAATTGTGTCGCTTACAGATATTGAGACTTTGCCAAATCATGTAAAGATTTCATAAAAAGCAAACAATCAATATCGTAGGTATGTTGACCGATGTGAATCGATTCAGTACAAGAAAAAAAAAACTCTCAGCATACTTCAAATAGATTTCCAATTCGGCTGTCTGAATGAATTTTTAGAACCTGAACCCAAATGATGGGGAACAGGGCAGTGAGATGATGAGAACCTGAACAAAAATACATAATATGATGTTTTCGCCCTAGTTCATACTATTGTCGGAAAAGTACAGATAAACTTAAAAACCTCATTTAAAGCTCTAATTTTGAAAATTGCTACTGGAAACACTGACGCAATTCCTTCGGATTGAAAGAAAAAGTGAAACTGTAACATGTTAGAACCTGTAGAGGTCAGTGACCAAAGAGGCGACGCTCCGACACAGCTCTACACCGATTGGCGACTGCCCCACTCGAATGATTCGTCATCTGACCACCTTCCAAGATTGTAACCGTGAACCAGTTGAGCCAGTGACTCACAGGAAAGTCACTTGTAATTGTCATGACTATCTTCACATACCTACTAATTTCTTAGCGATAAATCAACAATAATTGAGATTACATTTAACGGAGCCAATCCAAAATATTTATTTAAATTTTGTTAAACATATTTTATTGGATGGGCCTAGTCAGAATAGTATACAATATAGTCAAACGCACATTATAAACTCAGAAGAAATAATATAAGAGCCAATTATATTCTCTTTGCCAGTCGCCATAGACACAAGTCACAGCTTGACATGCTTTTAATGTGTCATGGGATTTCTAGTATATTGAAAATACCATGTTATTCTTTAGCGAATTTAAAGTTGCTGTGCTGCATTATATATTATTATGGTTTAATCTTTGTATTTTAAAGCAAAAATGTATAAATTACTTAGACAAACTATAATTTTCGTAAATATACCCTGGAATCCAAATCAGTAATATGTAGTAGTAAGCTATCTGTTGATTCCGATCAGAAATGCAACAAACAATAGTGAACCCATCTTACTTCACACATAAGACGAGATGAGGCGAACGAACGCTTCGTGGTTTCTTACCGCCAGGCGTTTTTATGTTGTTACATAAGTGTGTGTGTGGGTGTGTGTGATAGGGATGGGTAGGCTGAGTGAAAAATATAAAGTGATGAGGGTGAAAGAAACGCCTTGCACTTGCCGAGCTGCCTCCGCGCGGCGGCAAGGACGCAGGCATTGCCCTCGCTGGGTACCCCCCAGCGAGGGCAATGTTTTCGACCGGGTTCAATGCAACTGAGACGCCACCTGTAGAATATCTTTTAACGTAGCTAAATCTACTTACTCATGTAATTGCATTAATTAACAAAGTACCTAGGTATGTAGATTTCCTTTGATGTAATTTTGAAGTACTCCAACGGTTGCATATCACCACAACACAAAATCCTCAATGATATTCCTATTAAGAACCTACATTTATAACAATGATCCGATTTTTATTTTACCCACCAGGAGGTCGACATACGTAGATAGTAAGAAAGGCCATTAACACCAGGGGTAAACCATCGTCAGTTCAATGACCTGCCATTCTCTAAGCAGTCCCTTAGCTTCATGGGGTGCACATAGTGCACACAACACCGTATGGCGCATTCGGTGCACTCTCGCTCGGAGCAACGCATCGTGCCACCTCATCTACTTATACTTACATGTTACTTTTATTTATCACAAAACCTACTTGGTATCCAATTCTTTGTTACAATTTTTCATATGAACCTATATTGCTTAAATCGCGTACGATGACGTAGTACGAGTTAGGCAGTTCCTATTAGACAGTTACAAGTTATACAAGAATTTGTTCTTTTTATAACTTGGTTGGTGGGTGATATGTTAAATCTTATATTATTATAAACATTCCCTTGTTCCACTTTAGTTGGATAACTCTTTTCTTTATCCTAGGATACTTCAAAAATGTCACAGTACACTAGGTACCTATACTTTTTCCGGAAACGTCTCTCTTTATTTTCAAATATTTATAAACATTCATTTTGAGAGTGGGTTTATTTGTAAATATGCAGCTTGTCGACAAAGCGTGTTTTGAAACACCGCACCTAGTCCGGCCACGTGATGACTCCATCCATGATTGCTCGCACCTCCCGCTCAATTTCCTTTCCTCCCACTCTCACGCCCTGGAAATTATAATAGGCTACTTGTCTTAAAATCTACTGCAATTTCTTTGGAGGTCACTTAGTAGGTACATTTGTGACATAAGTAACAAAGGTAAAAAAGTAAGGATTAGGTAGTCAAGGAATGCTCCATCTTATGTAGGTAAAAGTCACATAGAAACAAACAAATTACAAAAGATTTTGCTTTGAAAGACTTTGTGTTACTAAGTGCAACTGCGACACTGCCACACGTTTGCACTGGCCTATATTAAGATAATCACCCGCGCTACACACACAGTCTCACGAAAGTACCGGCCGGCAGCTCCTCGCCCTTAATGGCGTCTTCCTTGTTGGTTTCCACAGCTAGAAGGAGATGACATGAAAACAACTTATTAGACCGTGGGTGTGTGTGTGTACATAAAGGTCACGTAGATGAAACGGTGATATCATGTGCGCTCATGGGTAAAAGAGAGACGCAATGAAAACAAATCAATATCATCTCGCAGCGTTTCGCGGTAGAGTGAGACAGCGCAATAACAAACCGGCATTTTGTGCCGGTTCGTTTACATGCTCTACTGTTATTAGAGTATAAACTCTATAATAGTCGTTTATAAGAACTAGAATTGTTTAACAGCAAATTGTTTACAGATTAAAACTTGGAACGAAGACCGTTATTATTTTCTTGATTTCAAAACGGAGACCGTTTTGAAATTTCCAGGTAAAGCAAAGTGTTCTCGTTTCTCTGCGATATCAACGGAGATGTAGGTAGGTACGTTAGATGTGAAATAAAGGGCATACAATAAATAAATAAAGTAGGTAGTTATATGAATTTATAGAGATGTCCAAATAAAGACAATCACTTCGATAAATTTATTGTGAAATAGTCGAGTAAAGTAAAGAGTAGAAAGTATAACAGTACTCTTATTAATGTGGGTAACACTATAAATTTTATCATCGAAAATATTGTAATAGTTTCTTTATGCCAATAATACTGTAATAGTATTATTAACTTAAAATAATTACAAGCTCCATAATTACCTACTCATTATTAGATACTTACCAACAATTCTAACAAAGAGTTTTATTTCCAGCAGAATGGTGTGCGCTCAAGGCAAAATTCCCCACCACCGTTCTCATCCTCTTCCGTATATTGGATGCCCCTTCCCCCCACCAGCCCGTAGCTGAGTAGTGCGCATTGCCTGACACGTGTAGAATGCAGAGCCTTACTTATATCTACATCTATCCAGTTAATAATAAGAATTAATTATGATACATTTATTATATTGTTTGTTTTAGATTTTAGAATGCAATCCACAAAAGAACCTGAAATGTCTTTGTTTCGCTATTTCATCTACTATTTCTTATGTTTTTCTACGTATAACTAGCTACTACTATATGTATATGGACAAATAACTACATACTGCACTCTGGCATCCATCGCCAACTGCATTGCACACATACAAATCATCCGGCACGTGTAAGCGTATCTACGGCACACAAACACACTGTTATGATGAAACTATTTTACAAAAAACTTTATTCGAAGGAGATAGTTCCAACTATTAATTGAATTTCTTTTAAAATCATTTTTTGATTAACTTTATAAGGTCGATAGCTAAATTGTTTTTCATTTTCAGTAATAATATTATCCTTATTTTATCCCACACAAATAGGCACTTACCTGAAAATAAAGCTAAAAATGTTCTGTGGTTTTTGTAAACCTCGGAAATCACTTTGTAAAACCGCATTGACTGCCTTAATGCAGTACAACGAGTATTAGTAGGTCAGCTTGAGGCTAATTGTGAGATAAATAGACACGTTTCACTCACGATGAGCGGCTTTACGAACGTGATAACATGGATGATAGATCTTTGATTTGCCTTTTTTGAACATGTACAGTACCTTGGTAACTTTTAAATGTGGAAATGTAAAAGTTTTTTTTTATTCATACTTTTTGGAGCAAACCCACTTTTTTACGTATTTTTTATTGTATATCGCTATAGGAACGCCACGGGTGTAACGGAAGGCCACAGCTAGTACAGTAAATTATCGCAACTTCTTTTATTTTAACTTAACCGAGTTCAATGTAGGAAAATCTATACCACAACTTAATAGAATACTGAAAGTAGGTCAGTGGTGCAGCGAAGGGTAGGGAGAGGCGCCCGCCCTCCTGAAACGATCTCTCCCCGCGACTCGGCTATTCCCCTATAAACCGCTCCGTTCAGAAGGTATGGTGCACTATACAATATTAAAATAGGTTATAGGTAGGCAGGTTAGATTCGCGTTGTGAATTCATATTTTCTAATCCTTAGAACTAAATTCACAGAGATAAAGAACCTATAGTTATATTAGTAAATACTAGTTTCCCATAGGAGTTGATTTCCCAAAATGTTTTCTTAGTTGAAACGTTGACTAATCGAAAGTTACGTAAAGTATCAAAACAGGCACACACGATGAATCAGGCTCGTAGCATAGCCGTAGCTCGTAGCATATCCCGTAGACAGGACCGATAGACGAGGGGTTGAAAACTTGAAAAGCAGTAATTAAGTACTATGTGTAGTGATTTAATGGTTTATATTAATCTATACTAATATTATAAAGCTGAAGAGTTTGTTTGTTTGAACGCGCTAATATACGTAGTTACTAATAAGACTAATAAGAAGCTGCATTAACCCCGAAGGTTATAGGCTATTTTTTATCTTTGAAACGCGAGTGAATCCGCGGGGAACAGCTAGTGGTTTATACTTGTATCTCCTCCTACTGTCTATGACCCTGGGAAAACTCAACCTTCATTATTAAACGTCAACCATCGTGGGTACTTTTTGTACAAATTATCCTTGTTGCTTTACAGTGAATTTTATTAATTTATGACGCATTTGTTTTGCAGTTTATACGTCATATTTTGTTATGAACTTCCGACGTCATGCTATACAGTAAAACCCATTGGTATTACTTTTCAATACGTTTCATGATTAATTAACTGTAGCCTGAGTATATAATAATAAATACTTTACCTTGGGCGAGTACCTAAGACAAAGGAGCGCAACCTTCGTAGACCACCCTTGGCCGTGGTGCTACGACCTAGTTGGCGGCCTCCCTCCTCGCCACGCTACCTTGTAACCTGACCTAGTTCTGAATGCACTTGATTGCTTCAGTTTCCAGGCTTGGAACTAAAGCTAGCTACATTGCTCGCGTGTTCAACCCGATTCATTTGGGAAATCTATTAACAAAAAAATCATGAGGTCGATTATTAGATACCAACTTTGAATCCCGTCTACACTACACCAAATCGAAACAAAGAGAAACATTGAAGAGAAGAAAGTAGTAACTATTAATTCATTCAACAGTACAAGATCCACTTTTTTGACCCCGCCCGAATACACTATACAGGATTATTTTGTTTTTACCTGCATTGCTTTAAGGGGTGGAAGTACCTACTTATCAATTTGAACTACTTTTACTGCGTAAGTACTTTTCACCCCTTAAAGCATTGCAGCAGCTGATTTCAAAATAATCCTGTATAAGAACATACATTGATATAAAGTAGTAGATAAACGGTTTACATATAACAACATAACATAGCAACGGGATAGTAAACCAGCAGTATATTATGTATACTTGTAGCTCAGCCCGGGTGGCCGAAATAATATGGCATTGGGTAGAAGGTCGATGCAGAAACTTTGGCAAACCTCGCCAGCTTCGGCCTCGAGCGCTCGCCTCGTCACGCCTCGCTCGCACTCCCTACTACATGAAATACCTAACCACTACCAATGTTGCATGTACTTTGTGTCGAAATGTACTTTACGTAATACTTTAGTACTACAGGATAATAGTTTTTCTGTGTTTTGGAATAAATATTATATTTTGGTTTATAAGTTCTGAATCCAATGTCAGGAAGAATAGCTAATGCAGAAGAACATATTTGAGCGATCACAACCTAGAAATGATTTTGTCTGTTATATCCAGTTTATTCCAGACTCATCTTTAGGCCTCTCATAACTATTTTTATGCCATCTATAACTAATCCTTACAAAAAGAAATACGCGTGAAATTGAGATCCTTCTTCTATCCTTTTCTTTTCGTGAATTGAAAATTATGCCGATAATTTGAAGTAAAGTTTTTGTCTGTTTGTTTTTATTCTTACTGAAGTAAATTTATTTTTGTTACAGTTAAACAGTGTTATGTACGAATGCACCTGGCGGGGTTGCAGATACAGCACCAACTCCTGCTCATCTATAGAAGCGCACATAAGACACTCGCATTTGGGGTATGTTATGTTCCCGACCTAGCATAACTTTCACGAAGATGATCAAAGAAAAATCGGTCATATTATTTATTTTACGAGATAGATTGTGAATCCCTTTACTGTGTGATTCATGTTAGTACCTAAGTACTATAGATTAGTGGTAAAGTTACCTTAAGTAGAAAATTCCGCAATGTATATACCTACTTTTACTTAAAGTTTTCATGTTTTCTCTTCCCCTATACTTATCATGAAGATTTTTTAAACGGTATTTTATTACGCAGCTTAAATATGTAGATGGGTTACATTCAATCATCTATTATAGATAAAGGGAAAACTAGTGATAGAGCTTGTCACGTGTAAAGGGTCACGTGTGTGCAGATAGATGCACGTGCATGTACAATTATTGCGCAATGCCGAGCCAGTTGGCAAGGTTGCAATAGCGCAGTGCATTGCAAACATCTCATTTCCTACGTATCAATAAATAAACCATAATATATTACGGGTATATATATTTATATATTATTCTATATGTGTTACCACCATGTCCATTTATGTAAAAAAAAAAGCATTAGCAACTAATAAGAATTCTCTTATTGCCAAACTTAAGTATGGAAGTATTTATAACGCCATAATTTCCGATGAGCTGTAATATTGGCAATCATTACTGATAGCTCAGCTATTGCCTTGTGAAGCGAATACCAGATAACTGTAGACTCCCGAATGCCTGAAAGGCCGGCCCTAGCCGACCCGGAAGCAGCAAAGCGCAAGGCTTCGTGACAAGGTTGCTCGCGCTTGCCACATACCTAGCTACTGCCCGCGCCCGCACCCGCGCCCGCGCCCGCACCCGCGCCCGCACCCGCACCCGCGCCCGCCACACAAGGCCGCCTGCCTCACCCGCGGCTTACGTAACCCTGCCCTGCGTCCTACGACGATCGCTTCTTATTATATCAATCACAATTTGTAACCAACCAGAATTGAACACACATTTATTAAAACTTACTTTTGGTATGTATTTTATAACATTAATCACTTAAAAGGGTGAATGGCAAGATAAGTTACGCTTAAATAATCTGTTTATATTTGAGTTTGCAGATTAAAGTTGCAAGATTGAGAATCTTGTAAAATTAAAATAAAAACCATAAAAAAACAATTCGTCTTCGATCATCTTCATTCATTTTTATTTTGGTTTTTGAGAATATTAATAGTCATTTGTTTCTCTAACAACGGTAGCTATAGTGTAGCTAACGCAAATCAAAATTATATTTCAGACCAAAGAAGGAAGGTGACAGTGACCGTGAAGAAGAATTCTATTACACAGAGCGCGAGATGGTGGCTCCAGCGCCGCCGCCCACTCTGTCCCACCGAGACATGTGTCGCCCCCCTCACGAAGATCCAGAATACCAACGTCAACTCGTCGGATCATATAGGTATTAAACAATACACTTAAACAAACTATTCCATTGTTTTTTTTTTGCAATTAATACAGCTTAACATTGGTAAATTATAATGTTTACATAATGTTTTTATTGTTTTCAGGCAAGGACTGCTCTCAATGCAGAACGGGTCCGCGAGGCCAATAAGCATTCCCGTAACGCATTCCTGGTCCAATTCACACTCACCGGTAAGTCTCACTCTCTTATTCTTTCGGATTATTTAATCTGTAGTCTAGCTAAAATGTCCTGATATCTATATATACAAAGTCAGGTTATTTACACCATTTAAACTCGAGTACTACTGGATTGATTCTGATCTCTGATTTGTTGGATTCGTCTAATACGAGAGCAGAATAAATTTAAATATTTGTAGGTAGGTTGGTAGGGGTAGGTAGATAGGTCCCAGTTATTTATTCTCAGGGTAGGTCATCATCTGCCGGGCCAACTAGTACTAAATAAAAGACGTATGTTTTTCAGAAGCACATGCGGCTCTCGGCGGCGAGTGGGTCTCCCGGCAGCCCGGGCCGGCGGCCTCGGTCGGATAACAAGAAATGCCGTAAAGTATACGGTATGGACCAACGCGACCTGTGGTGCACTCAGTGCAAGTGGAAGAAGGCGTGCACGCGCTTCGGCGACTAGCGCGCGCGCCTGCGCCCGCGCCGCTCTCCGCCGCCGCCGCTCTACGCGCGCGATAACTGATCAAATGAACACAACTATATAATGATCATATTGATTAGTTGATTACTACATACCTATGTTTACCCGAACTGACGTCAAACGTTTATAAAACACACTGTGCGAGGACTATTCCGTGTGCGGGACGTGATTAAGATTAGTTTTAAGAAATTATTACATTATAAATGAAAGGTTTTTATTTAATATAAGTAAGCGAATACGGAGTAAAATATTGGATATAAAATTTAAAGGAGACATATTTTTGCTCTTTAATGTGGCCCGTATTTTGACTGCATATTATGGACATTGCCCACGTATTTTTGTAGTGCAGTAAATTCGCCTTTACTGTGACATGCATGCTGCATGCGGAATTTGTGTCGCCCTCGGACGAGACTGTGAATAATAGATTTTAAGTTTAATTATAAGGCTAGACTGACATGAAGCAGTGTGAAAACAATTGTTATCCACTCCCGACGACGCTTCTCATTTAATAATGGCGTCGCGCTCGCACCTGCGCCCGCGGCGGTCGGTACAGATACATTATTGTACGTACAGTGAACAGTACTACTTCGATCCATTCCTACTATAGGTACGCGGTGGACGAAATGCCGATGAGGTGCTGCTTGTACAAGAAATATATTTAGATTCTAGGATTGTTGGTATTGTACAAAATCAAATATATTTTCCTCTCATGTACCGCTTCATTAATATTACATGATTAGCCAGTCTAGAACCTATCAGTGAAATAGATTGGCTTAAGTACAGAGTTATAATATTTTCTAAAATAAGTACTCTAACTGTAGAACTACATATATAACGCATAAATGAATTCCGTCCACATTTTCGAATGTGATGTAACTTACACCGCAAAACAAGATGTTTTCACACTGTCAACAACTTCAATGAGAATGCCGCACGCGGCACAGTATAGCAATCGACTCTATACAATTATCGTTCGAGTCGTAAGTCCTTGAGTGATATTAATCACTAAGTTATAATGTATTGACTGAATTATCTAGATAATAAAATAACAAAACCACATAATATATGAATTAGTCTCGTAAGTTATCTCAGATTCGACGAAAAGACTACAAATCACGTTTAGACTTAAATTTTTATGAACATATCTGTGTCGTATACAAAGGTGGTTCTATCAGAACAAACGAGGTGACAATACTCAGTGCCGCCGCACCGCTCGCAGCTGCAGCGGCCCGAGCACAGCGCTGCGCTGCGCTGGCCGGATACATCTACGCATGGTTATCACTGACAGGGAAAGGAAACAAACTACCTATTACACAAACAATATGTTATATTACTACATACTCGAATCAAATATTATTTTATATCCAAGTTGAAATACTGCCGTCGAGGTTTGTCATTTTTTTTAGCAAGCTGGCGAAATTTTCATAATTTGGGAATAACAGAACAGTAAAGTACGTATTGCAGGGAGTGCGATAGCTTTGCAACCTGTAACTATTGCTGCCTTCTTATACATCTGTCGACAACCAATTAGATAAATAAGAAAGAGATTAAGAGAGAGAGGAGAGAAAGAGATCTCGACAGCGACATTACATCACGAAAATTTAACTTTTCAAACAAATGAACGACATTGGGAGTTGGGACGTGAAGACCGAAAACAATAATAAATAATTGGAATGTGACAAACAAGTGGCATCGTGAAGCAAGAAGTGAATGATAGGTACGTGAAGGCGATTGTGAGCTGCAATATTATTTGTAAGTATTATTGATTATATTTGTAAATAATAATTATTAAATAGTGAATTATATAAAACGATATTCTATATTTGTTTAAAAATGAAAGCAATGTTGGGATGTGTACATAAAATATTATTATGATAACATTATTATTGTTACTTAATATGTTCGTATAAATATTAATCTTTTATACGATGATATAAATTAAAAACGAGTTTTTAATTGTAGATAACAATTTATTATAATAAATAACGAATAACTTGTAGGACATATATTTTGTTTCATCATCATACGTCACGGCCCCATGTTTCACACAATAGTAGTTACCAGTTAGAATAATGCCGTTATTTCGAGCTGCATTAAAATGATGAATCTAAGTTTAATAACTAATAATATTGCTCTTCAAATATGTAGATACGTAACGTAGGTACCTACATACCATATATCAATGTGCCAATCGTGGGGAATCAATTTAATGTTAGATCTCTAAATAAACTGCCTTGACAGTAATTACTTGTAAAAACGCACATGTCACACGTGCCTGTCCTGAAGCGAGCGCTGCCATGTACGTGATAGAACACTACCGCATCTATTGTACTATATCTTCAGATCTGACTAACATAAGGCAACATTATCAGGTTCGCGTTACAAAATATTGTCACTTCCATTATCTATACCTATAGAGGTAGGTTCACGTAATGGAATCATTTTGTCGACCTTCTTGCGACGTCCCTTCCAATTCTGAGCTATCATTAGGTATGTTTATACCTACCATAATAAGGTGCTTAACATACCTACACCCAACAAAGTGTTTTGGCATTCATAACTTTATCATAATAATATTATTTTACGTGATGTACCTGCAAATCTTACCAAATATAAAATTTTCATTGCAATAACGGTTGTGATAAAACAACATGAAGTTGTCATATAATGTAGCAGACAGAACTAATATCTATTGATTGAGGCGATGAAATTACGCGCTCTTCAGTTAAACCAATGATCACTGTAGATAGGTTTAAGCCACAACTCAGCTAGCGATTTGACAACTGCCATATTGTAAGGATCTAGATTTAACTGCGGCTTAGATAATATAAAACATAGCTGTTAGTTATATTTAAGTTGAAGTCATAATAATAGTATTTAATAATGTTAGGTTCTATAAAATTGTATTATACTTAGATACCTACCTACTGTTTGTTATGTCCACACAGTGATCTTACAGTGATTTCTAATTCTTTCTATGGCTGTAATAGGAAATTTGGAACGGAATCGGTTAGATTTTACAAATACTAAATTCATTTATTATTTTTAACTGTCTCTAATGGGATTTCGTTAGCCAAAATAGTCATCCATAGATGACAAAGCAATGATTTTCCAGTAAATGTCTTACTACTCGGGCCATAGGTGTCTAATAGCACTTCCTCAGTACAGGCATCTAAACTAAGTTCCAAATGAAAACTGTCTGAACATACATTATTTTATCATCAAAAAAATATTATTATGAGCTTAACGTTATGTGCGAACACTACAGTAGCGTATCGTAAACATCGAAGAATTAAGGCGGCTCTAAGTTAAATTGCTTTCTCATATTCTTCAATTAATTGGGAGAGGGCAATCATTTCAAATATAGGTACCCAACTTAATTCATTGCACAAGGCTTCTAGATTCAGAACGTACCTTGACCGAGCAAGCCTGAAAATATGTTACTGAAATGCAAAGTGACGTAACACAAGCTCGGGGAGAGCGGGGTGGCATGCTAATAGTTTGATAAACATCTTTTTTACGATGCCGATCTCAATTTTTTTATTCGAAGCTATTAGATTTATGTAAAGATAGGTACATATTTCATAGATATTTTTTCTTATTTTATATAATTTATTTTAGGTTATAGATGAATTTTAATAATTTAAAATAAAGACACTTTATTTTTATTACGTGATTTGTAAATATTAAGTAAGTATGTATGTTTACGTGACGTACTAATTTAGTTAGCCAAAATTTTGCTCAATTTTGTATGCACTCAACACCAAAGTCATTATACTAAACAAAATACTAGGTACATATCAGTACAAAAAATGCATAATTGCAACGATCATTGTAATAGTATATATACATAGTATAAACCCATTTCCGCCACTTTTATTAATTTATACAAAAACTATCCGGAACATAGACAAATATTAGGTACAGGATTTACATAATCTTTAAGTCGAAATTAACTCATGTTCTCCTGTCCTTCAATACAATTCCATCACATAAATTATGGTATGTTGGAGTTGGAACGATTCACACTGAGCGCTAGTCGAGCTCTAAGTCTTATTTTTCGTAGATACAAGTCCCATATCATACTGAACTTCGTACGTACCTTTTTCTATAAAAGAGTGTTTTAGTTTAAAACGAATATTTTTTTGCAATAAAAAATAATAAATCTGCTTGTACTTAGAATTAAACTAAGTTGTTCATAAATATATATAATTTTACTTATGAGTGAAACAATATCTTTGCCTTTAACCGTATAAGTATGTAAGTAGTATTTTATTAAGGTGTGTCTGTACAGAATGTAGATTTATGGAAGTATCTAAGATGTTTCTACATACGATATTAAGTAAAAATGATAAATTATGGATGCAGCGTATACTGGGTGATTTTTTAATCACCGTCCAAATTTTCAGGGCTTATTGTACTCATAATTATGAACAACTTTTACTATGGGACCAACCCTGAAATCTCGAAAAAAAAACAAACTTTTCATACATTTTGATCGAATAAGATGTTTTGAAAATTTGGACCGTGATTAAAATATCACCCAGTAGACGGTAATGAGGGCGCTAAAATTTCAAATCGAATAATCTACCCTATGGTTTGTAAATTATAGCACGAGTCCTGTGACAGTAGCCAGAGTGATACTAAAATTAGCCTTATCTCTTTGCAATAAAGTTCGTCTTTTTAATCTATAATTAAGAATATGTAGATTCAGATGAACCTTATTGCAATGACATATGGTTCATTTTCATATCACACTGGCTACTGTCTCAGGACTCGTGCTATAATTTACAAACCATAGCTTAAATGTTACTTTTCACCACATCATATTGGATCGAACTTAGATGTGTAAGTGCCTCTTCTATTTTTTTATCTCTATATATTATTTTTCTGTAGTACTAATAATGGAAATAATAATTTAAAAACTCAAATAAATATGATTTAGCTTTATGCTAAAAAAATGTCAGTCTCATTCAAATATGTAGAATTTTAACGTACAAAACATTATAAATTCGTCATGTATCATTTTGCGTACCTCTTAAATGTAGTTTATTTACTAAAAATTGGTACAGACACAATCATTATCATACATTACGATACGTTTCAAGATTCAAAATTATTATGTACTATAATCAATTAAAACGGTTTTATTAATATATTTTTTGGGCAATATTTTGTATTCATAGATACTATCTAACCTTTATTAATCAGTGGCGGATTTGCAATCTGGGCCGCCCTAGGCCATGTAGTACCAGCCGCCCTTTCTCAGCTCCCATCATTAATTGCTAATAAAAACGCTAGTTTTTACCAATGTAATTTTTAACTAACTTCCAAAAAAGATATTTTTTTCCAATTCGTTTGTTTTCTTTCTATTGCAGATTTCGCGTGTAGATTATTGTCATGATTAATGGCCCTAATATCAGGCCGCCATAGGCCCGGGATTACCGGGCCTTAGGGCAAATCCGCCACTGATATTGAAGCTCGTGAATGTACCTATTACCTATTAATGATTATTCATAATATACTAATGAATTCGTGAATTTAGAAGTAATTAGGTACTAAACATTTTCGATCCGTTTAGTATCCAATAGGTATCGATCACATTAGTTTCATAGTTTCTTATTTTTTTATCCCTAAAATTAGAATGTATGTCTAAAATTACATGTTTGTTTCTATTTGTAATAGTTTTACGACACTTTATATTTTATCATACCTAAATAATGAAAAATAACTCGTTTAGTTTTAATTTGGTCTAAATATTTATTATTTCAGTGTATACTATAATATTCCGATACATCATGTTCATTTATGTGGGCAATTATGTTTTATGAAAATATGTCTCCTAACTTTACATGTTTGTAAGTAAAGTACCAAACTAGGCACACTTCATGCAATACTTTATTATTCACTGATTGCGGCGGACTCAGCGTATCGTATGTCGAAAATGATGTAGCTAAGATTTAATGAACTAAGTCCTTTAATTTGATTTATTATAACAAATATCTAAAACATGTATGTGTTCCGAATCCTCAATATGAAATATACTGACTGCAATATATAATTTTATTTAAATTTAATTTTGGAAGTACTAGGAACATAACGTAAACATTATGTTTTGCTTAACTTAATTGGTTATTGATTTATTTGTATGACAACGTACGCCGTTCCTTCTTACAGCATTCGTATACTGTATTGTAATATTAAAAAAAAACATTAAAAGCATATTTTACTTTCATAGATAGATTACTTACAAGTGTTTACATACCTAGCATAACTCACGAATCTTCAGGAACATATATGTCAAATATTTTGTTTAGTGTCTGTTGCATAGGTGGGTACGTTCGTTTTAATGGTTACCAGTAGTTCTAAGGTCGCAACATGATCAAAGGTGTTGTTTTTCACTCGGAAATGTGTATATTTACTTAGTTGTCAATATCACAGCAGTTTCCAACGAAACTGTCAGCTCAAACCTTTATTATCCAGACTTGTATTTTAGTTTCACCTTTTTTTTTTGCTAACAATGAATGTTAATGCTGTAACAAGTTCGATGGGCATCTACATCGATCTTTTGTTACTAGCCTAATAAATCAATTCTGTACCTAACCGACAAGTGGTAGGTAAAGACTAGCTGGCAGTTATTCTACTGTGATATTAATAATTCTATTTATTATGTATTTCTAAATTATTATTTTTAACCTTAATGTTGAATGTGAGCGTGTTATATTTTGATATCGTCTTAGATAAGACATGTTATTTTATTATTGAACCTAAACTATTGTGGAAAAGGTCGATAATGTGTTCCAAATGTTTGATTTTATGAAGTATATATAAGTATATAAAGATACGTATAACAATTTATATTATTGAAGTGTTTTGTTAATTGTCTTAAAAATGATATTTGGAAGATGTAAATATTATGAAACAGGAAAACAATAATCCATGAACATCACAAAATCTAACGTATCGCACTCTCAGCTCTCTATAACTAATGTAGATGTAAATTATGCATTTCATAGCGAACGTAATTTTACTGTGAAGCCTTAAGAATATTGTGAATACATACCTACTCAAATGAAATGAATTAATAAGTACACAGTTAAATGAAATCTATAAAGAAAAAATATTATTATTTTAATATGTGCTACTTGAAGTAGACTATTTGCCTGATATATTATACCTCAATAAGTTTAGTATGAATTTTGTGTGTCTTGAAAAATATATTTCAATTATTAGAATCACAACGGCATTATTTTTTCAATCCTTACCCACCTACTAATGTTATAAATGCGAATATGTAGTTATGTTATCATTTAGATCCGTAACGGTAGAACGGTTTTGAATAACACTTGAAACATAGGTCACACTATAATACAAAATAGATAGTTATATTTATTTGCCAGAAACCTTGGTAAAAAAGTTGATCAATATCTAAAAATGAATAGGTACCTTGCCGGCCTTACCAGCCGCTAATACCTACTGCCCACGATAGCCGAGAGGTGTGGCACTTCCTGGCAGAGCCACCACTATTGTAACTATTTTGTCCCTAATTTGTCCTCGAATATCAGATTTTGTCGCGTCCTGGTTCAAAAGTTATAAGGGTTTTTAGGTGGTTTTTGAACGAGAACGCGACAAAATCTGGGATTTGGGGACAAAATTGTTGAATGGAATTAATTTAAAAATATAGAAAATCTATATGAAGATAAATTATAAAATAAATAAAATTTCGATAGTAGTAGGTATATGACATTTATTAATATAAAATGAAATTAAATGTGTCCACGTAATATTTAGGATAGTTAGCATAATTTGATTTATAAAAACCATATCTGCAGAAATAAGAAGAAATTATTCTTACTTTATACTTTATAGAAATATATTAATAGATTTGATAATTAAATTTTGGAAAATATTTAGTAGTATGAGATCTTTGACACAAATAAAAAAAAACAAACTAATATTTACAAAATCGAATAGATTTTACAATAAAAATAAGAGGGAGTATTTGAGCGCCACTGATTTTTATAGAAAATAACATTCATTTTTCCTTAAGCGCCTTTTACCAGGACATGGCGAATGTTTCGTATTTAAATATTAAGTTTAAAGGTATGTAATGTAAGTATGTAATTGCAATATGGTCGTATGTTTCTATATTTAATATATCCGACGAGCGCATATCACGTTTATCATAAAAGTGATTGTTTTTCAAGAAAAACACTTGCTACTAATTGATTAAAACTTACGTAAGTATATAAGCATTGAAATAGTGAAATCATTGTTTAATATACTCCTTTTAAATTAGTGATTGTAAGCGCTAATTTCAGAGGTTGGTTTTAATTAAATTTATATGTTTAGTTGAACTCCCGATCAGGAAGTACGGCGGGTGCGACGAGGGTCCACACGTAGAGACCGACGCAAAGCCACGACGATGTTATCTTGATCCACATCGAAGCTACGTTTTCCTTCGTAAGCTGCGAGCTCGGGCTAGGAACATCAAAAGTGAGTTATATTAACCAGCCAAGTTAAAATTGGGGTCAATGACAACCTCCTAGATTATTCAAGGGGATTGTTTGATTATTCCAGGATGTTGAAGTGGAAATGTAGACATAAGAAAACTAAGAACGTCAAAGCTCTTTATGGTTTGCAGTACTTTGTTGATACTTATACCATAGCACGTATAGATGACCACTCAACATCAGCGCTTACATCAAAAAGTTAGCGAGATATATGTACTCACTTGTACCAATTGGTGAGTGTCATCATGATGTAGAGGGTAGCGAGTGCGAAAACAAGGTGGAAGAATGTCCACGAGTAGGCGACGCCGTCTCCCTCGTTGTCGAACACCTTCGTCTCTGCGGCCGCACCGGACTCACCGCCGTCAGCGCCCTCTATGGAATCATACCCTGCGCTCAGTGAGCATACCACACATGCAACAATTAACATTGTTATACAAAGCTATTATAACTCTACAGGTGTAGCTAAACTGTCTTTACCCGACTGCGGCGAATTGAAAATGCGAAAGTTTGTTACTTCTTCACGATCAAACGGCTGGACCAATTTTGATGAAATTTGGTATGAAGGTAGCTGACACCCTGAATTAACATATTGGCTTTTTATTCCTCGGAAACGCGAAACCGCAGGGCGGAAGCTGGGTTATAAAGAAAATTTAAAAACATCTATTGTGAAGTTTAAAAACCGGTCAGGCTCGATTGACCACCATATTTATATTATTTTTTTGTCCTACTTATTAATTATTTACGAGTGATATAGCACATCTATCATTATGCCAAAATTGATGATATTTTGATGAACCCGTTTTTCGGTTCGGAACCCTAAAAAGAACTAGGTACTATTAACATAATAATATGTACAAAAGAGAGGATATGAACTAATAGGTAATTATTAAATTAATTTCCTACTTAGTCTGATCATTAATATGTAACATGAATAAAAAGCATATTATACTTATGTTAAAGTGTTTTCCGCGATTTAATAATGCTTGTGATAATAGCTTATCCAATACCAATGAACTAATTAAAGTTAGTTAAGCTTCGTTAGTAAGTACGTATATATATTATGGCTTTACCTTCGTTAGCAATGAGCCCTCCTTGCCCTTTCGCCGCATCGCCGCCGCGCATTTTGTCCGCAAGGAATGCACAACAATGTGTTAGTGTCTCATATTTTTATTATTGATGATAATAATTATAATTAAAAAGATAAATATACTGGCAAACTATAATTCATTCGTGCTTTCCTTTTTAGTAAAGAGTAATTAAACAAAATAGGAGTGCAGTTAGGTTAGGATAGAATAACATCATAATCAATATTTTATTCGTGTTGTGATTATGAAGCTGACGACAATTTAATCGCGTGAAGATATGCAAATTAATTTCGAAAAACCGACTGAAGCTCATTTTAAATGCAAAGTGGTTTAAGAAATAAAATTATGGAATACTTCGAATCCATGTTACCTGGCTGCACCTAATTTTCACCCATTCAGCAGGAATCTCAGAGCAGAAGTAATTAAGGGATTTTAAAAACTGAATAATCACCTCCAGAACCCTCCTTGGCGAGGATATGTTCGGACATGGTGATCTTGGACGATGACGACGCGGTTCGGATGCTCGAGTACAACACGCTGCATACCCAAATGACCAGCCCGATGATCGATTGCTTGTCGAAGGAAGACTGTCCGAGAATAATAGCCATTTTAATGGGTTTTAAAACTATTACCAATGCATTCTATTTAAAACAGATTTGTCATGAAGAAAATATTAGACATTATTTTTATAATTCAATTAATTAATAATAAACCTACATAAATAAATAATAATCTAAATGAAAAAGTTTCTATCAGAAGTATCAGAAGAAGGCTGTACTTCGCCAATGTTGATTCTCTGACCGAGGTATAGGTACATGAAATATAAAATAAACTCAACAATATAGAATTTTGTCCGAGTTCGAAATTTCAAACAAAAGAGTGTTTCCATACATATCCATCGTACATACCCAAAACATTGCTTCTTTGGACTCCTGGTTGCGTAAATTAGTACATAATAATGAATACATATATAGTAAAAATATTTTAACAAATTATTTAGTAAACAATTCATAAATTACAGTATTAATCTTGATACAAAATTTATTTATCAAGTTTTACTCATAATATAATCAATGTCTTTCAATTGTGTAGTTACGATACAAGAAGATTTGTAAATAGCATTAGGTCAATAATTGTTTTCTTTAACATGTTATTTAAATTTCCTATAAATCTTCCTAAAAATAAATAAATAAAAAACTTGTCCTCTAAAAAACATAAAGAAACGTGATAATAGTTAGATCAAACATAATAATATGCTGGTTAGGCTTAATTCCTGCAGACACGAATATAATATTATGTATACGAATATAATAATTCCTGCAGACAATCCCGATAATTATCAAAAAAGTAACAAATATATAGGATGTAAGATCGAATAACATCTCGTTAAGGTCATCATGACGATTCTGTACACTATATGGCATTGACCAACTACCAACAACTATAGCCAACTGATATGTTTGTAAACTTTGCTATTAACTTAATCCTTTTTATAATTTAACCTTTACCTTGGCAGGAAGTAAAAAATCTACTATATTTGAAAATACAATTATAAAAAAATTCAATAAATAACGAGTTTTTTTATGTGTGTACATTGGAGTGTACTTTGTCAAGTTAACCAGTCAGCCGGCGCTGTCAAATAAAATGAAAATGAAAATCTAGGAAAGTCGTGAAACGCAACTCTTTTGCAGGCGAATCTTGTCCTTATTGACTTTAAAAACGTTATTATTATAATTCTTATATTTTCCTATCAAGGTTGAAATTTAAATAACATTTAAAAATAATAAAAGCGTAACGGAAACTACTTGTTATAAATAAAAGCCATATGCCAACAAAAATATTTGGGCTAAATACGGACAGCGACGCCGGACTGGATAAGGGTTAACAAGATTTTGGTTTTTTCGGGCGCCATACCTGAGTGGAGTTCCCAGTAATTCCATTACATTCAGCAGATGCATTGCCAAGCGCGGACCAAGTCAGGTACATGACGTACAGTGACACCACTGAGGACTGCAGCAGACCAGAGTGAGGCTGGTGCTCCTGCACTGAGGGCAGGATTGATATGCCACTTGCGATCACCACCAGAATCAAGTTGAATGAGATGAAGAATTTGGATAGGTCACATCCACTTGCCTGCAAGAAATTATGTTGTATGTAAAATGTATTAAAGAAAACTCAAGTGATGTCGAATGCAGGAAGATAGTTTTCGAATTGTAATAACAGAGGTAGAGCATATTAGCGTTTTTTCGTTTAAAGTGCATACCCCAGTCAGTAAAAAAGCTTGTTGTGGTATTAAAAAAATATTGGTGACGGACAAATATTAATGAACACCGTGCATGGTTGAAGGAGGAAGTAGAAGTCTGTCGCCAAGCTCCTACTAGTGTTCCGGTAGTTCCGATTAAGAGCCCTTCCGGGCTCAATGAATTAATTATCAGGGTTTATGATTGAAAAATTATTGGCATGGATAAATATCTATAGGTAAGGCTTCCATTTCGATCCAAATACACATTTATATGACCATGAATATATAAGCTGTTTGTCTTGAGTCTCGATGAAATTAGTTTGGAATCATATGGCTGTGTGAAAAAATGTCTCAGATTTATTATCATAATATTTTTTTTATAAAGATAACATTTTGCTAGTTGGTAGATGTCACCAAG
This sequence comes from Tethea ocularis, assembly GCA_963555595.1. Lineage (NCBI taxonomy): Eukaryota > Metazoa > Arthropoda > Insecta > Lepidoptera > Drepanidae > Tethea > Tethea ocularis. Next base: position 5,922,939 of record OY741960.1, on the reverse strand, counting down.
TATAGAGCTTATCTTACAAAATGTAGATAAATACGTCAGACACAGTGTTATTTTGTATAGATATGGTAAACAAAGACAAAATAGTCTTTGTTTAATATAATTATAGTACATAGTGCATTGTATTCTTCAAATCAAATCAATGGCCCTTTTATGCTGAAATTCCTCTTTTGTTGTTCTTTTCTTTCCCAAAATTATAGTATATCTCGGAGTTCAGTGTGCCTTTTGCCCAGTTTGGACTGCTGCTGTGAGTTTGAGTTCATCATCTTTTATGTTTTCAACCACTATTTCGTTTCCCACTTCTTGGGTACCATTCTGTCAGGTTTTTGCTCCACTTGTCCTAGCATATGACCCGTCCATCTTCATTTCATTTGGTCTACTTTAGTGAGGATGTCTGTCACTCCTGTCTTAATTCTTATAGATGTGTTCCTTTCTCTTTCTAGTTTCCTGATTCCCAGCATGCTTCTCCCTCTCCATAGCTCTCTGACAGTGTTCTAGCATATCCCTGTGGTGTTTGAAGAGTGCCAAGAGAGAGTTTCAAATCCATAAGTTAGTTACGAGAGAATACAGGTGTTAAACACTTAGCGCTTAGTTTTGTTACTGAGATCTGTCGCTTTCATGATCTCTGTGACCAATATCTTTTACATCCATTGGCTATTCTTCTTTTGATTTATCTGGTAATTTAAATCGATTTGAAAGATAATTTGTCCCAGATAGCTTCTGTCACATATTCCAGAGGTTGGTTGTTGACTTTAATTTCGTATGGTACAGAATTTGATAATAGCTTTGTTTTGCTTATATTAATTGCTAGCTCAACTTTCTCACTTTCTTTATTTAGGTCTTGTATCATTACTTCCGGCCTATGAGGGTTTTGTTCATTGTCGTCTGCGAATCGGAAATGGTGCAGTCTATTTCCATCTATACTTCGTCCAAATTCGTCCCATTCGGAATGTTTTCGGAGCACTGCAGAAAATAACTTGGGAGACAATGGGTCACTTTGCCTGACATTTTGTTATTCTATTCTTATGCATTATATCACCTTGTGATAGATTTTAGACACTTGATCACATCAAGGTTAACAGCCTTGAGTGAGTTTCGACTACAATCAAATTAGCCAGTACTAATAAATTGAGCATGAGAAATGTTAAGCACCAACTTACTTTAGTGTAGAAGACGTACAGTAACACAACGCCAACGATTGTGAGCGTGAAGCAGGTCAACATTGCTAACAGCAGTGCCGCGTACCATCCCCGCGACTGAGATTCCTCATAGTTTGCTTAATGGAACAGACAAATACATATAGTTAAAGTACATAGTGAAAGAACATATTTATTTGCATATAATAATATCATATCATAAACATTTTGAAAGTGTAAATGTGAGCCATATTTGTAGTACTATTACCATTGTTTCATCTGAATTTTGTAAATAAAAATTGAAGAAAATACCATCTAATACACATATTTTTTGCGAACACAAGTAGTTAAAGCATAAATTTTCAAAATTGGGTCAATGATTTAGGTGTGAAAAAGTAAAAATCTCAATTTCACATTGAGGATGGAAAAACTGCCAGAATTGTCCCTTATCTTCTAATTTTAGATGTTTATTTGGTCCACAATAAAAGTGAAAAAATCGAAAATATTTCCCACAAGGAGCATTTTTGTTTAAACACAGTAGGTATAATCTGTGGTAGGTACTATCGACAAAGTTGAAGCATGATCACCTTAAGGGTGTATTTTGCGTGCTGTGACCAGCCGCTACCTGTGTCTCACACAATATAACCAGACAATACGCTTGTCATAAAATAGTAGATTGTCATTGTCAGTAAATAGTCTAAACAAAATATTTTACAAGAGACCGTTTTATTGTCAACAATGGACAGGGCAAACTATGATTACTGGCTGCAAGCGAAAAGGTCTCAAAACTGATCATGCTTCAACTTTGTTGATGGTACATTGAAAGGAATTAACTCATTGTGTACATAATTTAAGTTTAGCAGCAAAATAAATTTCCTTATTATTTCATGTGGAAATACCTATCTACAATGAGTCACAATGCTTGTGAGTCACCTATAGTTAACACTCTGAACAACCTAAGGACTTAGATGCTGTCTTTTGCTACTTGATATTAAAGTAGTTAAAAGAAATATGACTTTTCCCTCAAATATTACTTAGAACAAATATTTTGATGATTTCTTTTGTTATTAATCAGTTAATATAGTTACTATGATTCCCATTGCGAATTACAATTTGACAAACATACAATTGAGCTGCAATTAGCAAAGAATTTAATAAAGTTAGAATTTCGTTCGGGTCCACCGGATTGAGGGCTACCTTGATATTGATTCATACAGGTTTCTTGTTAAGTATGGATAGCAGGATGTAACTGTAGCATGTAACTAAGAAACAATAAGAATTTCAAACAGGTTAGATTACAGGTAGGTTATTATTATTAAATACTTACAGACCCATTTTTCAGCCCATGAGTGTGCAAAATCAATAATCAGGATAAGCTGAATAACTATGAAACCAAATCCGCCGATCATGCCAAAAACCATCCATGTAGATGCAAATTGACCCTCTGGGATGAAGAAAGCTCCAATGATGCCACCAATCACCAATAAATACTTAATACCCCAGAAACTTTAAACAAGCCAAAATTAAAACAATTAGTATGTATCTTTAAATTTTTTTTGTCATCTTAATCAAATATAACATAATATTTGTGATTAATTCTTTTAATGTATTTTTTAAATTGATATAATATGGAATTCCAAACATACCCATTCTGAACACCTGATCTAGGATCCTTTGAAGACTTGACACCAATCATTATCAGAGCCATCAGACAAAAGAAGAGACATGCAGCAAAACAGATTCTGAAAAGGTAAGAAAGAGTACAGATTGAATACAAAAAACTTCATAAAAGATCAGATTTAAAATATTCTCAATGGCAATGAGTAAACTAAAGCTGGCTTAGACACTAAATTCTCTTTCTCCTTCAAAAAAAAGGGAGGAGGTTCTCAATTTCGTTGTTTTTTTTTATGTTTTGCCCATGCATAACTTTTTTGCTTATGAACCAATTTTAATCATTCTTTTTGCATTGAGTTTAGTATAACTCCAAGGTGGTCCAATTTTATTGTCTTATGTCTAATAATGATTGCTTATGTCATTGATACCCAAGGTTACAGATACACAAAATATCTTCTTATGGTTGAAAATTGTTGATTCTTCATTCATAACATACATAAGCTAAATATAATCATACCTATAAACAGCCAAATATCCAACAGCTTCACTACAGTCCACTTTGAATGTGCCAGGCAAATAATGTGTTGAGTTTTCACAAAATGGTACCTGAAATTAGAGACTCATTGTAACTGAAATTACAGAAAAATTAAGGAAAATGATTTCTATGATTCTGCAAACATTTTGTAGTATGGTTGATCTGTTTTCATTACCTTCTGTAGTAGATCATGCAATCCTGGGGCAAGTGTGATGCAGGCAGTGATCATGACAAGGAGCAGCATCACAGCATACATAAGCCGGCTGGATGTGGAGTTGGCACATGAGGGGCATGCTGAGCAGCATAGTGAGCACGCAGTACTTCCGCAGCAACAAGCCAACTGATATTATAAATATATTACTTATTTTTTCTTTATAGATACCAAAAAAACCCCAACGTGATTTTGAAATTAATAATATTTACAAAATTAGATAATTTGGAACTTAGATTTGAAATCATTAAACATTTTTATTTTGACAAGTTTCGTGATTCGTACTAAATTTGAAGGCGTTATTTACAATAAAGGTAATTTGCAGACTAACTTACTTGGGCTGCAGAACAAAGACCTAACACCGCGCCCATGATTATACTTATATCAGAACAGTAATGTAAGTATTATCGACGGAATTCTTAGAATACAAACTAACTGAAACTGTTTTGAAAACAAAAAGATGGCTAATTTAATTACTCAACAGAAACTACTCAGAAGAAAAACAATCAATTTTTCTTCGTACTTGTGTATGAAATGAACGTCAAGTCAACCACTGTCAAAGTGTCAGTCAAGTTAAAACTAGGGCTGCATTCCGAATGATGATGATATCGATAATTATCGATGTGAGCGCGCTAAAACGCGTACCGAATCACTTTTAGCGCGATAACGAAGCCTCGCGAAACGTCATCGGTGACGTCATTACATGCGCCATATTGCGATTACGACGACCATGGTCCAAACGTTATCGCCGTGAGCGTGGATGGTAAAAGTGACACTTGTGTTGTGTTTTTGTTTTGACAAAGGTTTTTATGTGAGAATAACAAATAAAAATACACTGTATTCAAGTTAGGGAGTCTAATAATTGAAGTTAGGGAGTCCCAACGCGTTGATCATAAATTTTTTAATCCCTTTTTCGATTGTTTTAGTTCTAAATACTGTCAGCGCGTTCACAAGCGTTCCGAATCATTGACAGTTCACGGCTCTTATAGATGTGATATTCGTATCGGAACGCAAATTATCGATGTGAGCGCTAAGATCGATTATGGCATGTTTCGGAATGTACCCTAAGGCTGCATTCCGAATGATGATGATATCGATAATTATCGATGTGAGCGCGCTAAAACGCGTACCGAATCACGTTTAGCGCGATAACGAAGCCTCGCGAAACGTCATCGGTGACGTCGTTACATGCGCCATATTGCGATTACGACGACCATGTTCCAAACGTTATATCGCCGTGAGCGTGGCTGTCAAAAGTGACACTTGTGTTGTGTTTTTGTTTTGACAAAGGTTTTATGTGAGAATAACAAATAAAAATACACTGTATTCAAGTTAGGGAGTCTAATAATTGAAGTTAGGGAGTACCAACGCGTTGATCATCATTTTTTTAATCCCTTTTTCGAATGTTTTAGTTCTAAATACTGTCAGCGCGTTTACAAGCGTTCCGAAACATTGACAGTTCACAGCTCTTATAGATGTGATATTCGTATCGGAACGCAAATTATCGATGTGAGCGCTAAGATCGATTATGGCATGTTTCGGAATGTACCCTCCGAAACATAAAAACCTTTGTCAAAACAAAAACACAACACAAGTGTCACTTTTGACAGCCACGCTCACGGCGATAGGTAACGTTTGGACCATGGTCGTCGTAATCACAATATGGCGCATGTAATGACGTCACCGATGACGTTTCGCGAGGCTGCGTTATCGCGCTAAAAGTGATTCGGTACGCGTTTTAGCGCGCTCACATCGATAATTATCGATATCATCATCATTCGGAATGCAGCCTAAGGGTACATTCCGAAACATGCCATAATCGATCTTAGCGCTCACATCGATAATTTGCGTTCCGATACGAATATCACATCTATAAGAGCTGTGAACTGTCAATGATTCGGAACGCTTGTGAACGCGCTGACAGTATTTAGAACTAAAACATTCGAAAAAGGGATTAAAAAATTGATGATCAACGCGTTGGTACTCCATAACTTCAATTATTAGACTCCCTAACTTGAATACAGTGTATTTTTATTTGTTATTCTCACATAAAAACCTTTGTCAAAACAAAAACACAACACAAGTGTCACTTTTGACAGCCACGCTCACGGCGATAACGTTTGGACCATGGTCGTCGTAATCGCAATATGGCGCATGTAATGACGTCACCGATGACGTTTCGCGAGGCTTCGTTATCGCGCTAAAAGTGATTCGGTACGCGTTTTAGCGCGCTCACATCGATAATTATCGATATCATCATCATTCGGAATGCAGCATAAGTCAAGTGTCGAAATTCTCTTGGGCTGTCAACAACATATTTTTTAGATCTGTGGTTCAACAGCACAGCAAAAAAAAAATTAATGAATGACCACAGACTAGATAGTACGTATGTATGATGAATGACAAACGCCAATGTTGCCAGATAGATGACTATCACATCTCATCTCGTTTTATGTACCCCAAATCAGGGACATAAAACAATAGCGGAATACGTTTAGGTACGTAATAATGGTAACGCTATCGCAGTAACTAATTTCAAACGTTTTTTTTTTAGGTAAAATGATACTCGCAGAACAAAATAACGTAACGTAAAATGTTCTCATTTTTGGTTTTCCAAAGCTCAACCCCAAAGAATTTTTGGGAGTGAGTATCACTGACTGAATGTGACGGATTGATTACTAGATTACTACTGGTACACTAGTTTAAAGTGATCTGTGATTACTACTAGGTACATTATAGTGATCTGTGGATTGATTGATTGTTTGTTGTCAAAAAAAGAAAGAATTAAAAAAACATAAACTTCGATTCTAAAATTAAAAAATTATAATCCCTTTAGTTTAAATTGAATATAAAATCTTTTTAAATATTACTACGTCTAAGTTTAACCTAGGTAGTTTTGTGATTGTAATTACTTGTGATTTATGTTTGCTTCAAAATTAAAATACCTATTCAATTTATAATACTACTATTGGGGAGGACCAGTGTTATGTAGTAATTTTATAAAATGAACATTTTTACCTTACTTTTTTTTATTATGTCCTCAATTCAACTGGTTATATGCCAACAATGTATCGGAAAAGAAAAAACTTGCACTGAACATCATAATAAATACAGCAAAGGTTAGTAAAATAAATACATGTATAGTTCCACCTAAAGCTATTACAATTTATGCAAATTGTAATAAGCAGGCACTTTACATCAGTTTTTATTCATTCACTATTATTATCATAATATTCTGTATAGGATATACTTACAGAACTAAACGAATGGACTACCAATCTAAACACAAAAATGAAGATAGCTATTGAGCAATACATTCCTTGTGAAAAATCTAACTGTAGCTGTCATAAAACAGTAATTGAGAAGGATTTAAAACCCTACAAGAATGGTATAACTAGAGAACAATTTTCCCTTGCCCAGCATAAAGGAACAAAATATCAGGTAGTTAAATTCTTAATTTTGTTGTTGGCAGATAAGAAATTCCTATTATATTATTTTAATTCATATTATATTTTTATTCTTAATATTTTCAGATTATAGATGGTAAACTATACCGTGAGAAAAACTGCCACTTTCCAGCCAGGTGTGCTGGAGTTGAACACTATTTGAGTGCCCTAGCACCTAAACTGCCTAACATGGAGCTAGCTATTAACACAAAGGATTGGCCGCAAATAAACCTAGCATGGGGTCACAAAAGTGCACCAGTATTATCATTCAGTAAGGTTGAATAGACTTATTTAAGGATAGAATTGAATAAAACTTTATTTTTAAATAGTAATGAATGTGTTTATCTATAATTATTGCAGACAAAGGATTATGATGACATAATGTATCCAGCATGGAGTTTTTGGGAAGGTGGCCCTGCTATATCACTGTATCCAACTGGTATAGGCCGTTGGGACAAACATAGGCTGTCTATCTCCGCAGCAGCTGATAAGTAAGATATCTGAACAAACTGTAAATCCTGATTTCATTGTTTTAGTCATGACTTGAAAAATTAATTAAGCATGTTGCATTTGCATAAGAATTAAAACGAGATTGGGCCTGCTAAAAGGAGTTCTTTTCACAATTTTTATTCTTCTTTTTCATCTATTTTATCACGCTGCAACATCCATATTTTAAAATTCTGTCACTAATAATATGGTTACTTTTTACACTAATTAGGTATCGGCCTTTGACCACAATCTCACCATGATCAGTGATGATGTGGATCTGGCTGTCAGATGCAGATGTCGGAACACACTGATGACTTGGCGACAGATTTTAAACTTGAGGGTGGTAGCCAGTCAAGCGGGTACTACAAAGAACTACTACCATGCAATGGTTTCCTCAAGATGTTTTCATTCACGGAAAGCTCATGTTCATTGTAGGATTCGAACCCGCGACCTTCGTCTCGGCACTTGACGTCACTACCACTGAACTATCATTACCTTAAATATTTTCTTTTATACCAATAGTGCAGGTGGAACTGCAAGTGACGGCTAGTAACTTATGTTTAGAGTATTATAGTAAAACATTCTGAAGATTTTACTCTCAAATTTCAGGCAATAAGCACTACAAACAGAAACCTATTCAAATAAAAATTTTATCTTGTGTTCAGGTGGCCATGGGAGCAAAAAGAATCAAAAGCATTCTTCCGTGGATCTAGAACAAGTGAAGAAAGAGATGCATTGATACTGCTATCTCGCTCCAGCCCTGAACTTGTTGATGCACAATATACAAAGAATCAAGCTTGGAAGTCTGATGCGGTAATTTATCATAAACAAATTTAATTTACACTCAAATAGATTGCTATTAAATACAACTAACTATAATATTATGGTTCCAGGATACTCTTTATGCAATACCAGCTAGTGAAGTGTCTTTTGAAGACCACTGTAAATACAAATATCTTTTCAACTACAGGGGAGTTGCAGCCAGTTTTAGATTCAAACATTTATTTTTATGCAAATCTTTAGTTTTTCATGTTGGAAATGAATGGCTTGAATTCTTCTATCCATCTTTAAAGCCATGGGTGCACTATGTACCTATTAACCCAAAAGCAACTCAAGAAGAAATCAAGAGACACATAGATTACTTTAATTATAATGATTCACTAGCTAAGGAAATTGCCAATAGAGGTTTCCAACAGATTTGGGATAATTTAACTGACAATGATGTCAAATGTTACTGGAGAAAGTTGCTCAAGAAATATGCTAAGCTTGTTTCTTATGATGTTATAAAGGATGATGATCTGATACCAGTTTAGATATTTTTACTATATTGTATAATCAAGTATTAATACCTACTACTATTCAAAGTGTGAATTCCACTCTTGCGATGATGGCTGTACCAGGAAGCCATGTGAGTAATTGATAGCTCTGATTTTTATTTAAATTAAACAGACATGCTAAAATAAACATTTATTTTATTATTAACATTAAAGGCCAGAGCAGAGACTATTGTCCGTTGAGGACAAAAATCGAACACCCAGAACAAAATCGCATAACGCACGACTGAACTAACACGGCGGTTCTTTGTCCTTTGTGGACAATATAGTTACTCGACTGCGCAGGATTTGATTTGTATGTTACGAATTTACGATGCACATTAGTCAGTGACGGATACATATAGTGTGCGGATCAAATCCGTGCACAGTCACATAGTAAAAATATTCTGATAATCTCAGATTAAATTGCATTGGTAATGTTTATAAATGAAACAGTAATGATATGTACATAATGTCACCAGTTTTTTACTTCATCCATCCCTGACTTTGTTCAAGTTCAGTCTTCAATTCACTCTTTTCAGTCTCAATTACAATTTTTAATTTTTTTTAATAAAACAACATTAAATGTTACTTTTCAAATACCTAAGTATAAAAGTTTGCAGATTATACTAATTTTGATCAAAGTTTACTGCCAAAGTTTTATATCACATGAACATTTTTGTGATACAGAGCTACTCATGATGAAAAAACAAAAACATATTGGGCTGCAGCTAATTAAGAACTGGTTAAGAATATAGTTCCACATGGCACAAGTAATCGAGATCAAAATTAGATACTAAGCAATAGAATTAATACATAATTCAACATGATTGGATATAAGCGCATTAAATGGAACTTTATCACTGGTTTGGCGAATATAGCATAAGGTAATTAATCCTTAGATCATTTGTGCTAAACGCAGCACAGTAATTCTATTTCTATGTATAAATAACTGATCAATCATACTTTAACATTCATGATGTATAAAATTATTCTAAACACTTACAGGAAGGCAAGGCAATAATAATTGTAACTTAATTGTAAAAATAATTTCTCTTAAAATACTAATTTATTGCATGTATTTATATATATCATGCATTATAATTTCGGTCTAACTATTTATTAAGAAAGTTTGCGTTCGAGTTGTTCAGCTATAGCTTGGAGGAAGTCTTCAGTGTGTAAGAACATTCCTTCTTTAGTGTTGGCCATTCCGTGAATGCAGATCACCAAGTCCTTAGTCATCTTGCCACTGTTGATGCACTCGACGCACGCCTGCAATCACGTTACTTGATAAGTTACATCATATAAATTAGTGCATTTATTATCAACCACACCTCGATATTAATCTAAATGAGATTTTCATTATTTAAACCCTCAAAGACATCTTGATACAAAGCAAAGCTGGTGATTGATTTTCGAGTTTATCTCGTAGATTTTACAGATTAAATAATCTGTATTACAACCCCACATTAGTGAAAAACAATCTTATCTATACCTACCTATAAAATAGTACCTACATATCTGTGACTTTCTGAATCGGTGGTCTTAAATTAAATTACGACGAAATATTATTTGAATATGAACTAAGATTGGGTTTTAAAAGTTCTACCCCTGAGTCACTAAACACTGATCATATTTATACTATAACTGTATTACCAATCAAACATGGTTTTTGGAGGATACTGTATCCTATACTTGTCTTTGGTTGGTCAACATGTGTGTCACGCACTTTGGTAATCTATCAATTTGAAAATAATACCTCTTCAAGAGCCAGAGCAAACCGGTCCAATTCCGGGGTCCCGTCCAACTTAGCGCGGTGTGAGAGGCCCCTCGTCCAAGCGTAGATGGAGGCGACGGGGTTGGTGGAAGTGGGTTTGCCTTGCTGGTGCATGCGGTAGTGGCGCGTCACTGTGCCGTGCGCTGCCTCCGACTCCACCGTGCGCCCGTCCGGACACATCAGCACTGACGTCATCATGCCGAGGGACCCATAGCCCTGGACAAACATACATTAGTAAATAGCAAAGCAATATGTGATAACTACTGATATAGATCTGACAATAACATTTATATTCATATGGAATGTGACCAGTATCGCGACCTTAGATTATCAAATGATGAAATTGTATGAGGAAAGGAATGAATATAATTAATTATAACCGGCGTAGTTAAAGAATGGGATTAGAAATGACGGCCTCTCATGCTGTCCTGCTCAGATCATATGTCCGTCTGTAATGATCTGAGCAGGACAGCATGAGAGAGACCACTGTTATGATATACCCGCGTAATGAAAGAATTGGATTATAAATAGCGGCGACAGTGGTTTGCATGTTATACCTATCGTAATAATAGTATCCACGAACCCATGACGCCCCGCCGCCGTCGGTTATACCTATAATAATCACCTAGTATACTGAAGGTCAGGCACTGTATTACCACTAATTATTGATCCAACTCAACATGAACTGAATCGTTTTTATGTGAAACCCTTTGGGTACGGAACCCTAAAAAGTATCATACTTGTGCAACAATATCAGACTGCACATCCCCATCGTAGTTCTTGCAAGCCCACACGAAGCCGCCAGCGCTCTTAATCGCCTGAGCCACCATGTCATCGATCAGACGGTGCTCGTACCAGATCTTGGCATCTTCGAACTGCTTCTTGTAGTCACTAGATATGAAAAACTTTAATTAATTCATTACATTCATAGAAAATAAGAAACTGGTATGGTGAGTTTAGATATTGATGTAATATGCGAGAATAGTAGTTTATGATACTGTTGCATAATAGGGGTTTTTAAATACGAGTGTGAGTTTAAGTACCGAGCCGAAGGCGAGGTTCTTAATAGTATCACACGAGTTTTTAATACCTAATTATGTGCAGTATCATACAGTACTTTATCTAAACAACTCATATAAAAAAAAAAAAAAAAAAAAAAAAAATTGCTATTTTTGTGACATTTTTGGTCAAAATGATATGTGTAGGCAAAAACAATAAAATATAATCATATACTTAATCAAATCCGTGTTGCCAACTCCCAAAAATTCCTACCTCTAAAGTTCAAGTTACAAAATTTGTGACATTGTCATCGTCAAATTGAATTGATACTGATTGATTATACTATTGATAGGTCCAAAGTGTACTTTAATAGAAAAAAAGTTATTTTATAGCATTATCTTGGGAACAACAACTGTACTATAATGAATCATTATACACGGGTGTGCCTAAAGTGGCTCATTAAAGTACTGATTTTGATTTCATAATAAGAACATTACGATATGAGAGTAGATAAAAATAGAAACTGGCGTGGTAATTTTAAAGATCGATTTAATATGCGAAAAAAATAAAAACTGGTGTGGTGAGTTTAAAGATGAGAGCCTCCCACACTACGCCATGGCGCGCCATTGTGATTGTTTTATAATGCGTTTATTTTTGTTATAAATATTATTTTGCGAAGATTAATTGGGTATTTTCTTTAATTTAGGACTGATTTTTCAATAGCCATATATTTTCGGATACGCTATTCCGCTCATAAGTCCATACAAAACTGTTCTAATTTCAAATTAACAGTAACAGCCTGATACCGTTTATGTGGCCATAGAAAAATCAGCCCTTATTATTATGTTTGTTTTCTGACTCAATAGACACTGATAATATAATTTGTGTCATAATATTATGGTCTATATTCAAAATTTCATGTACTTGGGTCACGTAAAAGGGAGATGAATACCCAAAAAAAAAACGGCTTCTCTTTTATAATAAGTAAGTACAAAGATTATTTTGGATTTAAAACAAAAACGGTAGAGCAAATCACATGCTCCGACTTTCAAACAAGTTGAAATAAAAAAAGGCATTCTTATTCTTAGTTACATAACGGTTTTTATAAACCTACCTTTGATATATTTCTTCAAAGATGTCCTTGAAGCGCCCATCGTATCGCTTGAGTATAGTATTCTTTGTAGATAAATAAAGCGGCCATTTCTTTTGTAACGCTACCTGTATACATTTATATTATGTAGGTACATATCGACTAACTACCTACAGATAAATATTATAAGTCATTGACCTTAATTCGAGTTTGATGTTGGTATCAATATTTTTTTATGCTACCTTATTTATAGAAGTATAGTGGCAAACATTTATAAGTTAATTTTATAAGTATCTAATTATGCGCATTTTACTTGATCATAGCAAGAAAAATATCTGAATTTAATAATTAATTTACACCAAAACATGTTTAGTTTTTAACATAAATTACCTGGAAACTGGAATGTGCGAACGCTCTGATGGATTCATCAACATTGTACATGCCCATAACGACCCCAGGGCTCTTGAAGTCAAATAAAAGTCGCCTGTCCGTCGTACCATCCTCTGTTGTATAAACTAGTTCCACCTGAGAAACACAATAACAAATAATTATATGCACTCTACTCCAACAGCATTTTAAAGTTTCGTAGCTGATTTAAGATGAAACTCATTATTATCTGTAATGATTGAGCAGTTAGTATATACATTTTATTTTTTGTAACTTGTGTATGTATATGACAACAATAGTAAATGTAAATAAATAAATAATAAATTAATTAAACTTGGAAAGTAAGCTATGTAGACTAAGAATTTAGAAACTGTAAGAGATTTACGATGAAACTCAACGACACTTAACAACGCGCGTGAGTTTTAGTTAACAATTTAATTTGAAACCACTTTTACCTTTCCAGCTTTAGGAATGACCATATCTTGAGCTTTATATTGGTCGCCGTGAGCATGACGGCCGATCACAATAGGCTGGGTCCAGCCTTGAACTAGCCTTGGAATACTCTTGCATAGAATAGGCTCACGGAACACTGTACCACCGAGGATGTTACGGATTGTCCCGTTTGGACTCAGCCACATCTTTTTTAACTTGAACTCTAAAAACAAACGAATAATGCTTGTACTGTGTGTTATAACTATTAACTATACTATACCATCACATGCTGGAAAACAGTGCTCACTTTTTCCCAAACTGCTTTCAACGTATGTTGTTAAGCTCACAAGAGTGGTTAGTCAAATTGTATACATTTGATAATTTAGACTCACTGCAGGGTTATCATTGAGTGAGAAGTACCTTCAACTCTCTGTTCATCGGGCGTGATGGTGGCGCACTTGATGCCCACGTTGTGCTTGAGCATGGCGTGCGCCGCGTCAATCGTCACCTGGTCGTCGGTCGCATCGCGATGTGGCAGCCCCAAGTCGTAGTACAGGCAATCCAACTGTTATCATAGAAAAAGATCATCATCATCTAACTAAGGAGAAGGTGCACTTTACAAGATGACCTTAAATTCTTAGTTTATCTTGAATTCATTTATTTATCTTATTTATGTAAAACATGTATTTTTTCAATTCCCATCTATAACTAGGTACATTTAATACATTATGTAATCATATTAATCAAATCTATGTAGAATGGAGTACTTAATTAAACAATATTTTAGGTACTATTTATTACCTATCTACTTAATACTTATTTAGTCTACTTCAGAGACTTTATGTAGATATAATTTCAAGAGTGTTTTTATAGTAAACATACAATCCAGTTATATCTAGCTATCTCTACCAGTGTCAATAAACAGCTCAATTTATCTATTGAAAATATTAAATTGAAACGCGTATGTACGACGACCACATGTCAAGGTAAACACTGCGGCACCTTATGCAGTTGTAATAGGAGCTATTTTGCAACAAAAAAGATGTAGCCTTTTCTGTGGCCTTGTGTACGTCATACTACCAATTGTGAATCTGAGAAATGGTTAATTAACGTCACGACCTCATCAGTTTCAAACTCAAACATCTTGAAAACAATGACCAGATTTTGGTCACTTACTACTTCACTGTATTTCTATTACAAAACAAGAATTATATAGTTTTCCATGCTGCAGTTCTACATGAAATAGTTTGAATTCATCACACAGATATACATGCATTACAAACAAACCAAACAATACAAATAATATCTACTAACTAATAGTAATAACGGTAACATTGGCCCAGTAAAATAAAGATAAGAAAAGCTAGTGACACTATTATGTGATAACCTGCAGCGTTGATATTAAACATAATGATGATGCCCTATAACAATAAAGCTTAGTTTTAGTTTCTACTGCATATCTTTAACATTTACCTACCCTTGAGTAGCAGTAAATTAAATGAAATTTTTGATATCTAATCTACCTCAACAGCAAAGAACACCAGTGACAATTATGAATACTTGATTCCACATAATATTTTCCCCAGATAACAATTATTAACAACATATTCTATATTCAACTTAAGTAGCTATCTATTGAACACTAATATCCAAACTTTCACATTTTTATGACTAAAAAAAACAGAGATTCTCAATTTGGTTGTATGTTTTATTCATGTGCTTTGTTTATGATCCAATTTTAATGATTATTTTTGCATTCAGTTGAGTATAGCTCCAAGATGTATCTTAATTTCATTGGTATTGGACCTTGGACTCCAAAAGATACACCAGAGAACTCCTCAAAATAAATTAACTTTTAACAAAAAAGAATAAATTGCCTTCAAAAACACAAAAAAATATAAAATAATGATGTAGGAACTGAAAAAAATCATCAGAATACAACCATCCTAACATTTGGTAAAGTTATTTAATATAATTAAAATATTTCCTATGGAACACAAGACACACTTTAGCCGACGTTAAATTAGTGTCAGATTTAGAGTTTCTACATCATTATTGTATACTTTTTAGTCTTTTTGACGGTGGTTTATTTTTTTTCGTAAAAAGTTCATTCATATTATTGGAGATGGTAATCAAGCTGATTGAAAACATTACAAGTGGGGTACTATAAGTTTTCTCTCTGTACACACTACCACTATTAGGAATACAATGGAATTTAAGTTTTTTATTATTTTCAGATGGCTGAAAATATAATCACAAAATGCATCCTAATCTCATATGAACCAAATCATTACCTTACTCTGAGTGTGACCTAATTATTATTTTCTCTTTACATTAATTGTAGACTTACTTTGACATATGGGAATATCAGCTTCTCCTTAATCTTGGCCCAGATGATGCGAGTCATTTCATCTCCATCCATCTCCACAACCGGATTTTTTGCAACCACTCTCTTGGCTGTTCCATCTAGGTAATAACAATTTATTTATTCATGGAATAGATAACCAAATCAAACATATGTAGGAATATATTTGAAAAATAAACAAACAGAAACAAGTGAAGTTCCCTAATAAAAACTAATAAGGTGAAGGAGCATTTTTATATTTTTTTTTTAAATCTCATTTATTCAGTTTAGGCCCTAAACATTTAAATGGAACAAAGTTAGGTAGGTACACAATTTTAAATTCAAGCAATTTTGCTATGCTTGAATTACTTGCACTTATAAAGCTGATTGAGAGAGACTTGATGAATTAGACTTAGTATTTTATGATTGTATGGTACCTATTTATTAATTGTTATCTAACCCACATTTATTCTATATCAAAATAAGGTTAGCTGAACTACTTACAATTTCTTGTCTTTGTGATCGTAAGATCCGACACATAATTGAGTAATTGTCTAGTATGATTAACAGCCATAACGACAAGAACTTAACGTGGCAATTTTGTTTTTGAATTTCTGCCACTCCTAGACACGAGTGAATTAAATTAAAATTGTCTCGATCGTTTCAGATGTACGACAGTCGAGGATTGAGTGTCTGAATTGTCTGATTGAACTGGAAGACAGCTAAAACTGAAAAAGCACTCTATGATTTTTAACGTCCCAAAAAAAGTGTCTGCCAAAGACTACTATTATATACCGGAGAGATGGCTAGAGTAAAATTGCTCTGTGCCGTAAAGTGTCTGCGCCCGCGCAGCCGGCTACTTGCTTTGCTAACATAAACAGAATACAGATTATATATGATGCAAGTCATGCAAGGAACATCATATATTCTCTCTCTCTGCCGAGCGAGAGGTTAGGTATATATATATAGATAATTGAATGAATGAAATACGAATAAACAAAACGATGGCAGATGCATTGAATGAAGGAGATTAGGAGATACAAAACATCATTCACAAGCGATCGAATGGTGAGATCGTGCGTGAGTGACGCTGACGTGGCTGAGTTGGCTGGAGTAAAATTGCTCTGTGCCGGACAAGGAACATATGGTGCCGGAGAGTGTCTGCGCCCGCGCAGCCGGCCACTTGCTAACATAAGATATAAACAAATTAAATATAATGCAAGGAACATAAATACTCTCTACCGAGAATTTGTATAGATAGTTGACTGAATGAAATACGAATAAACAAAATGAACGATGGCAGATCCATTCAATGAAGGATCCTAGGAGGAGATACATCATTCACGAGCGATCGAATCGTGAGATCCTGCGTGACGTGACGTGAGTCGTGACACCTATATAATTATCTGTGCGTGACACCGGATGGCGGGCGGCGCCGCGGCGGCAAAGCGAACGAACGACAAATTAGATAGAGATAGGCGAACGATCGATGCCCGTTCATAACTTGAACAAACAACATAATTATTGCATTAGTGCATTACTCTCTATTTGTCGTCCGTCCGTACCGTACCGTATCCTAGTCGGAGACAGACCATAGCATAGATCATGCACTATAAACTAAACGAGACAGTCAGTCAGAAAGTCCATACGGACGCATAGGTACTAGTAATATAAATTTTTAGGGTTCCGAAAAAAAAAAAAAACGGTACCCTTGCAGGATCACTCGTGCGTCTGTCTGTCCGTCTGTCTGTCTGTCTATCTGTCCGAAAATATTGGACTGGATCGAGTTGAAAGTTAGTACACATTATGTAAGTCGGTGACCCAAACATGGACGTGGTGCTACGTACATAAATGAATTTCAAACATGAGGGCTAATTTTGGGGGGTAAATAAGAAAATTAAAAAAAAAGTTTTGCAGACTATATTGTGTAACATATCAAATGAAAGGGTTTGTTGTGAGGATCTCAAATATTTTTTTTTCTAGAATTTTAATACAAATAGTTTTGAAGTTATTTAAGAAAACAGGCGAAAATTGACCATTACCCCCTTATCTCCGAAACTACTGTGCCAAACATTTTGAAAAAAATAAAGATAATAGTTCTTTACCTATAGATTACAGGAAAACCTATAAGAAGTCTATCTAATACATTTAAACCTGCAATTAATGGATATATAATATAATCTGAATCTTGGAAACGGCTCGATTTGACTAACTTCCTTATGTCCGATCGGTTACTTCAATGATATTGGTAAGGTAACCTTGACCTGATCAGCCGTTTGAAGATCATCAGCTCTTTTCTAGTTGATGGGGGGATCTGACTACTTTCTTAAGGCCAATCGGTTACTTCAATGATATTGAAAGTATATGTTAAGGTATCCTTGATCTGATCAGCCGTTTGAAGATCATCAGCTCTTTTCTAGTTGATGAGGGGATCTGCATAACTTCCTTATGTCCGATCGATTCGAAATTTGGTACAGTGTTACTTCAATGATATTGAAAGTATAAGGTAAGGTAACCATGACCTGATCAGCTGTTTGAAGATCATCAGCTCTTTTCTAGTTGATGAGGGGATTTGACTAACTTCCTTATGTCCGATCGGTTACTTCAATGATATTGGTAAGGTATACTTGACCTGATCAGCCGTTTGAAGATCATCAGCTCTTTTCTAGTTGATGGGGGGATCTGACTACTTTCTTAAGGCCAATCGGTTACTTCAATTATATTGAAAGTATATGTTAAGGTAACTTTGATCTGATCAGCCGTTTAAAGATCATCAGCTCTTTTCTAGTTGATGAGGGGATCTGACTAACTTCCTTATGTCCGATCGATTCGAAATTTGGGACCGTGTTACTTCAATGATATTGAAAGTATATGGTAAAGAAACCTTGACCTGATCAGCCATGATACCTAGTAGGTACCTAACTAAGTTACCAACTCAACTAACTAATCACTATAAATGCCTTCCTAATATTTATACCTACTTTAAAAAGGACAAAATAAGAGTAAAATTAAAAATTTTAAAATCCCTC
The DNA here is from genome assembly GCA_963555595.1 of Tethea ocularis. NCBI lineage: Eukaryota > Metazoa > Arthropoda > Insecta > Lepidoptera > Drepanidae > Tethea > Tethea ocularis. The sequence goes on along the minus strand of OY741960.1, from coordinate 5,904,140 downwards.
CGTCCCAAAAAATAAACACTAAAAACGAACAAATAATATTTTAAACCTATTATAATTTATATCGTTACATATAATAAGTAAGTTCAAATATTTTTATTTTCCAAGCGTCGTCGTCTCGTCGGGGGACCGCTAAGTGAGAAAAACAGGTGTAGTCGTAGTAGACGCGACGACGACGCTTGGAAAATACAAATATTTGAACTTACATATTATTATATGTGACGATATAAATTATAATAGGTTTAAAATATTATTTGTTCGTTTTTAGAGTTTATTTTTTGGGTCGGGGGGTTTTTATTTCTTTTTATTTTTGATGTTGAGTATAAGGTAAGGTATGGTAGGGTCACCGTCTCGCTCGCTAGAGTAAAATAAAATTGTTCTGTGGCGTAGCATCTCTACTCTAGTAGTTTGTGGATGGTAGGAGGCCGGCCGAGCGAGAGAGAGTGCATGCATTGTGTGTGTGTGAATAGCAAAGAAATAAATTACCTAACTAACTAATGCTGGTGATCAAAGAGAAAGAGAATATAATACTTGCTGGTACGCACGCACACGATACGAAGTTATGTTAGGTGTAGTGTAGTTCATACTGGTACACTAGCTAGTATAAAGTAATCTGTGGTTCATACTCTTTGGTGTAGTTCAATTCAACAAACAAAGCAAAGAGTGAGTATCTACATTCTGGCTATTCTAGCGTAGCGGTTACATACTCTTTGTGTATTAATAAATAATAGCACAAGAATGTAATAGTAAGTGTACATTGCCTTGTTGTATTAGTTTAGTTGTCGTGGCAGACTGGGGTTGGGGTTGAGTTCTTGATAAGCATTATTTTGACGATAATAATCGCAGAAGAGTGCCGCTCATGCAGAGCTGCGTGCTATATTATCTAGCTGTGTAACCAACAACTTTTATTTTGAGGCTTCCCAATATAGATACAATACCGGTTACATATTCCACAAGAGAATACCGGCTATTCCAGCTTGTAAAATTGGTGGTGTCACAGGCAGGTAAATGGTCATGGTCTTTTTACAAGCTTTTTAAGCTTTTTATACGATTTTCAGGACCGCTTACATTTATGTTTCATTTCAAACGTAATTATCTATATATTATTTGGAAACAATACTATTTATTAAAAAGATATCATGGTCATTTTAAAATTCATTAATAGGTATCTCATGGTACATTCATCACACATGGCCATCTAAGGAGAGCTTGTACTTGAAAACTAGTTAACTGATTATACTAACACATGTTCCCTTTTTTTGTAAAGAAGTGATTTAAAAATATTGATATATTTAAAGATTTTAAACTCATAGGTACCTAATAAACTCATAGGTCTTGTGTGTTGTATGGTTCAACCTCAATTCCAGATCCTCTGGCAAGATTCCAAACTTTTGCTGTCAAGATACATATAATATTAGCAAAATATATATTTTACATAATGGCTTCAGTACCTCCCCATTACATTATCATTATGTAGCAAAACTACTGTACCCTTTGTAATCGATGTGGTTGGAGTATTCCATTTTTGACGGTTTTGAAGCATATGCAGATATTCCGTTCTCCATAATTTCCAGAACAATTGAATAATTTTATCTAACAGATAAGTACTCATTCTCACAATTTTTCCATGAAAAAAATATCCAAAGTGACTTTGTGGTAAGCACACAATGCCTAGAAGGGAACTGGCACTCAAGTGCAGCTGCATTCAATTTCAAAGAACTATGTGTTTAAAGGAATAAAAAAAATAAAACATTTTAACCGTAGAATAGAATACCTGATACATAATTCCGCATCTACTAGGATGTACACAAACAAAATCATCATCTTTGTGATCTTAGCTAAAGTTGAGCCATGGACTAAACTCTTACTTTAAAAACACTCAGACCATTAAAAAAAAATATCAGTCTGAGGGTTGTGGTTGAGCCTTATCATCTACAACATGTATAATTTATGATCTACAATCTATATTACATAACATCTGTATTGTATCTATGGTCCACTATAAACCACATAGTCTTTATTATGGGCCTCTTTTATTACCTATATACATATCATTTTCTTTTAATTGTTAGACACTTTTTAAAATATATTTCTGTAATCATCCTGTAATATAATAATTTATGTAATGAAGTATAGACACTTTTTAAAATATATGTCTGTAATCATACTGTGATATAATAATTTATGTAATTAAATATTGACACTTTTCTAAATATATGTCTGTAATCATACTGTAATATAATAATTTATGTAATTAAATATAGACACATTTTTAAATATATTTCTGTAATCATCCTGTAATATAATAATTTCTGTAATTAAATAAGTTTATCAATGGGTGTGTTGTATGGTTAAAGTTTTGATTACTGAGTCATAATAAGTTAATTTTATTATTTTTATACAGAACCCCCCATTAACAAGTCCACCTTATATTTTCTCTTTTACAGGCTAAAGTGGTATGGTAATAGGAGTAAATGATACATATTCACACCCTGTTTTTTTAGGGTTCCGTTTTTTCCTTTTGAGGATTATATATTTCTTATAGGATCACTTTATTGTCCGTCTGTCTGTCTCTGTGCGCGAGTCAGACTCGCACTTGTCCGGTTTTTTTATTTTTATATTGCCTTATACCTTGCATAAACTTTTTAAAATTAATAATAATTTTGCAATACTGAGTATATCAATCAAACATTTAATTGGGCCAAGTGATACATACCTACATGATTTCATCGTTAACACCTAGTAAGTACCTATTTGTAGTGTATAATTTGTGACTTACTGGGTACTTTCTTTCTGTAATATACAGATAGATAAGATATTATGATAAGATTTTTTTTTATACCTCAATCAAAATGAGTATAATCTAATCGATAGCTTAATTATTTGTATATTATATTGGTTGTTTAAAAATATTCCATTTGGCCTTATTAAGTATCTACTATGATAACTATCAAGCAAATAATAAATTATATTAACGTGCTATTAAAAAATCTGGAATCTGCTATTGTGCCTGTATTAGAGAAGGTCTCTATCTCTAAATAGTATAAAACAAAGTCGCTGCCTATCTCTCTGTTTCTCTGCTTACTTCTTCTAAACCACCCAACAGATTTTGATATGGTTACCTACGAAGCCGGGGTGGGTCTAGATATAATATTAAGCAGCTAAGCTAATTTAGAGGAATCCCATTATTATTTTTTACAGCAAATTTCAGACTTTCAACTCTATTTTAGTTGGTGAAGCTCAAGATGTGTGGGTGTGTGAGGATCCTTCGCGCGAACAAGACGTTGCCGCGTTTGTGGCACTGCCGACTCTCCAGCTCATCAGCAGCACCACCTACTCCAGGGGTGCCATATACAAAGCTTAGTATAGGTATACCAAAAGAAATTTGGCAGGATGAACGAAGGTAAACATTTTTAGGGTATTTTACACCTATAGGGTAATTTTTATGTTCAATTTGATTTATAAATGATGTTTTTTTTAGAGTATCAGTAGTACCAGCAGTAGTTAGCAAATTAGTCAAGAAAGGTTTCAGTGTGAATGTTGAAGAAAATGCTGGGGTTTATGCCAACTTTCCAAATAAAGCTTATGAGGAGGTTGGTGCAAAGGTTACCAATTTAAAGGATACATTCCAGTCTAGTACGTATTTATCATAAACGATATTTACTTTGTATTTCATATTATCACTGCAAATAATACATTAGGCTCATTGTTTCATTTCAGATATTGTTCTAAAAATCCGTCCACTTATAGAAAATGAACTTCAAAATGTAAGAGATAGGGGTACACTTATATCTCTTCTGTATCCTGCTCAAAATCAAGATCTGATTAAGAAACTAGCCGCTAAGAAAGTAGATGCATTTGGTAAATCTATATCTCTATAATCTACTAAATATTAACTAAATTGTCAATATTCTTTGAATTTAAAATACATATTGAAATATTTTTCAGCTATGGACTGCATTCCTCGTATAAGTCGTGCTCAGGCGTTCGATGTACTCAGCTCGATGGCAAATGTGGCTGGTTACCGAGCCGTTATTGAGGCCGCGGCGCATTTCCCACGATTCTTTTCTGGTGAGACCCATATATTAGCATGTTATGTTCGTATAAATATAGTGTAGCAGCCTAGATACCTGATGGCCTAATCATGAAAACGGTATCGATATCGTAAAGATCACATGTAATCGTACTAATCCTTTGTTTACTGGTGTCAGAAACGTAATAATATATTGCACTCAAAAACTCATTCAAAAAAGTTCGTTCCTTTATTTCTTCTGGAACACCATCAATATTACTTCTGTGCGGCAAGCGGTAAGTAGCCGCTATTTGTAGTATAGAGTTATGTCCAATCTGAAGAAGAGTTACAAGTACAGAAAGCAATAGAAATCGTTGGAGGAGGCCTTTTGCCATGAGGGCACTGAACTCAGAGATATTATAACTCGGGGAAAGAAAATAACAACAATAGAAACAACACAAGATAGGAGTTTTAGGATAAAAAGGCTACATATTGAAATTGAAAATACAAATGTAGGTAGTTTGTATTCTAAGGTAAAAATAGGCAAAAGTAACTGAAATGAAATATTATTTATTCAAATAGACCTTCACCGACACTTATGAATAGTCAGACTAATGCACGGTTCGCGAGGTAGCTTTTGCTGAGAAGAGCCGGCAAGAAACTAGTAGAAAGTACCTAAGTTAAATGTTGAAAGGTCAAGAAATCTCTCGCTCTAAAATCTAGATTTCGTTCATCAACTTATATGAGTTCTGTTAGATATAGCTAAAAATATGCCACAATTAGCTAAGTCCCAAAGTACCATCTATGTATCAGCATTTGTCCGTCTCGCCGTGTAATTAATGTTGATTATGAAGTTATTTTTAGCATCAAGAATTATTGTAACCCCATTGCGACTGGACTCTTAACTAAATGCAATGTATACTCCTTTTCTTACATATGAAATTAAGGTTTTATATGGAAAAAGTAAATGAAATTATTTATTTAATCAATAATATGTACACACGGCCACAGATCAAGCTACACCTTTTTGTTGCAAAATAGCTCCTATTACAACCGCATAAAGTGCCGCAGTGTTTCCATCAGTGTTATCTATACACTTTTGCCATTTTATATTTTCACTGATCGCTTTGCTGAAATAAATGTGGGAGCGAGAATCAATGCGGCGGTTTGACTGCTTCATCGGAATGGAATTTTTTCCTTGCAAGAAACTGCCCAAATTCCGTAAAAAGTGGTAATCTGTTTTAGCAAGGCCCGAAGAGTATATGGTGGATGTCGGAAACATGCTTGGCGTGATCTTGTTGGGGAGTGCAATGTGATTCAAGCATATATTGTGCAGGTCAAATGACGGCAGCGGGTCGCGTGCCGCCGTGCCGCGTGCTGGTGGTGGGCGGCGGCGTGGCGGGGCTGGCGGCGGCCGCGCAGGCTCGCTGCATGGGCGCCGCAGTACGAGCCTTCGACACACGGCCCGCTGTCAGGGAACAAATCGAGAGTCTCGGTGCACAGTTCATCACTATGGATATGAAGGTCGGACACACGCCTCGATTGTATACATCATTAATTCTCTATTTAATATTTCTCTTTACAGCTATTAAATGTTCTGACATCTATACCTACATATGTTATTATGCACCTGTTTCACGATAAATACACAATGATAAGCGGCGTGACGGTGGCATATCTTCTATCATACACTATTAATGCGCCTCCTATGTCACATGAAGGACGTACAGCCGTAGATAGAAACAATACTATACCCCACTTGCGGGCAAAGTCTGCATATAGTCAGTAATCTTGCATATCACGTTCCTTATATTATAACCGCAGGCTTATTAACCACGTGTCGATATTGTTGATTATTTTGGTGTTTCTATTTATTTTTCAGAGGTGGGTGTACCCTAATCCTTGTGGTTGGGGTGCAGCGTCCACCCTGGCCTTGGCTGCTTTCGCCAATGGTAAATTTCCTAGATCAAACGACTTGTTGTAGTGATAGACAAACAGTAATCTCATAGTATGCGCTGTTTATTTGTTTTATTTCGCATATAGCACTTATATTTTATGTACTTATCTAGTATATAATGCACCACTCCTTGATAAATTAGCTGATACATGATGTGAACATAATTATACTTTGCAGTGGAGATATGTGTGTTTTTTTAATTATTATATATGTATTACATTTGTTATTCAGTCACTTTCACTGAGTGTTTGAGGTGCTATGTTTGCTCTATGATTTTACTTGTTATCACTATTAAACTGCATTCATAATAGTATTACGATTTGTTGCAATATTTATTTAGCATGTTAAAAATGAAGGTTTATTTGAGAATAATATTTACAAAGTATAAACAAGAATTATCTATTTGCGACTCTAGTTTTGCAAGTTCACAAATAAGAAGCGATCCGATAAGCAATGTATGCTTTGTTCAAGGTCAATGTCAAAAAAACTTGTTTATTTGAAAATGTAATGCGCTCTAACGAACACGACAAACACGTTTAAAAGAAGATTGAACTTTCAAAGACATGGTTGGATAACGTATCCATACAACAAAGTCTGTTACGGTTAAATTCTAATGACGGCGCTTTGAGAAGGTTTATTGCATATGTTATAATGTTTCTATATACACATCTTGCCTAGTTTAGGCATATTGGGGCTAGTTCGCTTCGTTCGCTCGTTGGATTGATAAAATGTTTGCATCATAAACTATGTACCAATTACCGACCTATCTAGACTAATGTTAATAGATAAATGTTTGAACTCATCAATTATTTAGACGATTTAAATGACTATATTAATCAAGTACTGAGTAAGATGAGAATACACAACAAAATAAAATATATAAAAAATAATAAAATAACTTATGCAACACACCTTAATACACTTAAAACACCATCATTATCAGTTTGATCAAAGTATACTTGCATTATGTGTTATTACACTGAAAAATTTCGGAATATCCATATTAATCCAAAAAAATATAAACAGGAGGAAGGAGCCGGCGAAGGTGGATATGCAAAGGAAATGAGCGAAGAGTTCATGAACGCTGAGCGCGCGCTCTTGGGCAGAGAAACCAGGACTTCCGACGTGGTCATCAGTACAGCGCTTATACCTGGGAAACCAGCGCCACTGCTTATTTTAGAGGTTAGAATACTTAAATGCTTAGCAACACTATCAACAAGGTTATTTATCTTGGCCTTATATGATGCACATAGTAAAAAAGAACTGCACTCAGGTATTTAATATTTAAGAACATTTTATCCGTTGCTCCAAGGATGCAGTTCGAGACATGGCTCCGGGCAGCGTGATAGTGGACCTCGCCGCAGAGATGGGCGGCAACGTGGAGACCACGAAAAAGGGCGTCATCACTAAAGTGCATGACGTCACACACATCGGTCTCACAGACCTGCCCAGTCGCATGCCGGCACATGCGTCCACCTTATACGCCAATAACATATCTGGATTCCTGTTGAGCTTAGGTTATTGTTTTGTTATTATTGGTATCTACTCCTTGCGGTATTTTTAACTTTTGACTCGCAGCTTTGGATTAACCTTTACACTAAAACAATTCTTCTACGAAGCGTAGGTTATGGTATGGCAATAAACTAGCATAATAGTGACCATCTTCATGTCGCTGTACTTGCTACAAAAAGCAATCAGAATCTTCAGAATAGGTTCAATTTCGAACGACATGACTCAATCACAAAAGATACAATCATTATTAATATTATATTCATCCGAATACAGGATCAAACGACCACTTTCATATCAACCTAGAAGACGAGGTGACTCGCGGCGCGATAGTACTGAAAGCCGGTGAATTACTGTGGCCTGCGCCGCCGCCGCCGAGTATGGCGCCCGTGCAGGCCGCCAAGCCAACCGCAGCGGTCGTAGTTGAACCACCCAACCCATTCAATGAAACTATGAAGGATGCCTTCTTATATTCCACAGGTCTGTAACAATTGGAAGCATAAATGAAGTTTGCTTCTTAGGGTTCCGAGACCAAAAGGTAAAAAAGGAACCCATTGGTGCTACTCCATCCGCCAGTCAGTCTATCACAGCGGTATATATCGGCTACCACAAATGCTATATTGATTTGAAAGGAATAGTTAAATAATTTTGAACCAAACATAAAGCAAATGAAAAATTAAGTTTTTTTTTATTTTCTTTGTAAAAAGGGCCGAAATGGGAGATTGAATTTTCAAAATAGTTTTCAAGGTAGGTAGTACTTGTTCAAATAGGGTATCATAATAATTTTGAAAGAGCTTAATTTGTGTATTTCAAAACAGCTTTTTGTTTTCTTTTATGATGCGTAGTTTTTGAACATACATAAAATCTTATTCCTATGTTGTTTGTTACAAAAAGGTAAACATATCCGAATGGCTTTGGTAGTATTAGATGTCACGGGACTTCTGGGAGAAAAAATCCCAACAGACACGTAACGGGACATCTTCAACAGGATATCTGGGAATACTCCATCTCCGAAGACAACAAAGCAAAAAATAGACATTGATGTAAATATTACGGGAAAAATAGAACGATGTTCCAAACTAGAACAGTTTTTCAAAATCATCAAAATTTCTTCACAAACAAACATAGTTATGCAGTCTGGTTTTTAATAAAGTGAATGACGGCCCAAAACAATAAATATACGTCCTAGGAAGGTCGGAACCTTCGGTGCGCGATTTATACTCAGACTTGCACTTGGCTGGTTTTTATTTAGTTACTAGTTTTACGCCTCGCGGTTTCACTCGCGTTCCCGAGGGATCTTATGTTCTTGAGGGATAAAAAGGAGCCTATGTGTTAATTCAGGGTGGCGGCTACCTCCATACCAAATTTCATCTAAGTTGGTCCAGCCGTTTGAGCGTGAAGAAGTAACAAACATGCATACATACTCACAAACTTTCACGTTTATAATAATAGTAGGAAGTAGGATAGTAAAGTTACATTTATATTTTTCTTTATTTTCACAGGCTTAGCCAGTTTGATTGGATTAGGAATGGCATCACCGAACCCAGCGTTCACAACTATGACAACTACCTTAGCTTTATCAGGTACATAATTATTAATAATAGGCTAGTGGGCAGTGTCAAAAATAATTAATCAAACACTAACCAAAATGTGTAATGGAAATAACAAGAATATGTTGTAAAATTGCATTTTATGATTTTTAAGTACCACTAAGAGTAGATCATTTGTGAAACTATGACTACGGTATAGTGCAGTATTTCATACAAAACTCCATAAGAACTATCGTTTTGAAATTTAGAAAATGTCCCTGATTTGATTTTAGGACATTATAGGGTAATAAATTGTTACTGAAATTACAAGTTCAATAAATACTCACTGAATGAGCTCACATTTTTCTTCAAAATTAAAGAATAATTTGCTAGCCTCTTGTACTGTTTTAGGTGTAGTAGGATATCATACAGTATGGGGCGTAGTGCCAGCGCTACACTCGCCGCTTATGTCAGTCACTAACGCCGTATCAGGAATTACTGCTGTTGGCGGTTTATTGCTCATGGGAGGTGGATACGTGCCCGAAACGCCTGTTCAGGTAAATATAAACTTATTACATTATACCTATAGAAGCATGAGGTACTTCAACAGGCGTTAAATAGTTCTTCAAGTTCAGCAACAAATTGGCAATTATTTATTAACTAGCTGTCCCCCGCGGTTTCACCCGCGTTCGCAGGTATAATATCCTTATCCGTATGATAAAATCTGCTAAATTAAGTTTAGGCGTGAAAAAGTAACAAACTAACTCACTTTCGATAAGGATACAATATTTGTAAGGATTCCTTGTGATACAAAATACTTATTAATGTGAAAAATATAAAAAATAAAAATATTAACTAATATTAATTCTTGCAGTGGTTGGCGAGCACAGCAGCCCTCATCTCGTTTGTTAACGTGTTCGGTGGTTTCTTAGTCACACAGCGGATGCTTGATATGTTCAAGAGGTGTGTATTTCAATACTTTTAACTTACATTATTTTTTATTTATTTAACCATATAATTGATGATCATATTTTGTTATTACTTGTTAGGCCTACCGACCCACCGGAATACGGCTACCTTTATGCGATCCCCGCGGCAGCTCTTCTTGGGGGATACCTTACAACAGCAATGCAGGTATTGATTCCATGCATGATCAGATTTCAAGGTATGTGCTATGGTTTTAATATATGTGACGCTTATAAAAATACTATTGTTATAAAATGTTAATATCTTGTTTGTGGCCTATTGCTAGAAAGAATAATAATATTGAATAGTATTGTGATTTATAGTTATGGTTAAGAATAGGAATGTCAGTGATCCACAAAAAAAGAAGCCTTGCTGAGTTTCTTGCCGGAGTCTTCTCAGTTCAAGTGTATTCCGAACCGGTAGTAGAGTCTAAAAATTGTAACTGTTGACATTCATAAGTGCCTTATTAGGGCCTAAACTGAATAAATGAGTTTTTGATTTGATTTGATTTGAAATGGTTTGTGCATGTGTTTATACGCATAATGTATCCATGTAGGATACATTACTAATGTCTTATGATAAAAGAGGTTTATTTTATAAGTCTTTCTTTTCAACCTAGGGATATCCTGAAGTGCACCAAATGGCGTACTTGGCATCTTCGTTATGCTGCGTTGGAGCTCTCGCTGGTCTAAGCTCACAGGGTACAGCACGCAAAGGAAACTACCTTGGAATGGTAAGCACTGAGCATTCTACCTATAGTAGTGGAAAATAACAATGCCTCGGACGTCATTTGTCATTCTGGGTACGACATCTGACAATAGCAACACGCCCTGACAGAATTACTCTGGGCATTATACATTTTCCGCTACTATACAAATAATTTTTGAGGTGTCTGGCAACCGATGATTAGAAAAGGCATGCATAATCAAGTATTTCAAGTGAACGCAGCTAACAGACTCGGCCCAAGACCCGCTCATTGTAATCTTGATGGCTCTAGCTTTAATCTATTGACCATTGTAAAGACATTGAGACAGCAATGAACCCATTATTGACAAAATTACTGCATAACCATACATTTAGAGTAACTTTTTAAAACTCTTATATTTATAGTACCTTCTTGTATATATATAGTTTATACTTTATTATTTTAAGATTATTTTTAGATGCGGTAGTTTTGTCAAGTTCAGGTAATATTTTGAATTAATAAACAATACTTGTTCTCAAGCTCAAATTAAGTGTGAACCAATTATTACACAAAACTATATTTCAACGAGGCAACTTGGGTTAGGCTCGTCACTTACATAACTTGATGACACTTTAGTAATATGAGGTTGCAAGTAAAGCTAAAACCTCAAATCAAAATATGTCTTATGCGAATGACGAAAGGTTTAATATTGAACAGATCGGTGTTGCGGGTGGTATCGCCGCGACTCTAGGCGCGTTGACGCCTAGCGCTGAAGTACTTGCGCAAATGTTAGGAGTTGCCGGTATTGGTGGTCTACTTGGAGGCACTATTGCTAAGAAAATTGATATCACTGACCTACCTCAGCTGGTGGCTGGTTTTCACAGGTAAGAAATCCCTAGTACCAAATAGTTTTTTTTTTGCGATTTCAGAGTTGGTCTCATCGCAAAAGTTTTTCAGCATGATGAACTAAACATAGCCTTCAATAGATCGGACACTGTATCCTTACATCATATAGATATATAGATGTAAAGGGTAACGTCAAATAAACTATTTTATTTCTAAAGTGCGACTACGTTTTCGGTGTTACAGGGAAGCAGGGCCGAGCATAATATGTTATGTAATATGTTACAATACAATGCACGCACACGTAGTAAACTGCCGCTTCCCGAGCGATTTCCTTTGTCGTCATTCCCCGCTCCCCTCTAAATTTAGTATGTGTGTGTTTATTTTGGATGAAGATTTAATGGTCCAAGTACTTAGATATATACTACCCGTACATAACCTGGAATAACATATGAGTCAGGGATGGCGAACCAATGGCACGCGTGCCATTGATAGCACGCGACACAATATTTTGGGCACGTCACTGATCACAAAAATCATTATGTACTACGAAAAAAGTGTGAAGTAGGTATTATTTGATGAGCGAACGCAAGTGATCCCTACTACATAATTATTTGATGGCACGTCTATGGCCTCATTAAACATTTCTTTTGAAAAATGGCACGTCGATACGTAAAGGTTCGCCACCCCTGATATAGGTTTTTTTTTCCCGGGAAAACATAGGATCCCTCGGGAACAAGGATAAAACCGTGAGATGGCAGCTAAAATTAAATAATGTTGTTATTAGTTTGGTGGGTATGGCCGCCGTGCTGACGTGCTTGGCCACGTACATGCACGACTTCCCTGCGATGGCGCTCGACCCAACGGCGGCTACACTCAAGACTTCCCTCTTCCTGGGCACCTACATCGGTGGTATCACATTCACGTAAGTGTAGTGATGATGAAGATAAATGTCACAAATCATTGGAGGAAACTGACCTATACTTAACTGTTGTTCTCCTTTGGACTTTGTTAACTAATTTGGATTAGTGTAGCCAAATTGTGTCACGGATACTGAAAGGTTATAATCGCATAAACAAAAATTGAGTTCGCTGTATGGCCGGTTCTCATTTCAGTAGTAGGCGCAATCGCAATATGATAAAAATATACGAACATTTGTTTTTTTAACCTGAGTGCTTGTTCAAATTAGACTAAGTTCCCACCACCAATCAATCAGGCATATTATTTTACTATGTATAAGCCTATTTGACCACAATCTCACCGTGGTGAGTGATGATTTGGCCGATAGTGATAAGCACACAAAGACTAGACGGGAACTGATTCGCAAGTTGACCTTCACCGAAAGCTCATTTTAGGATTCCAACCGCGACCTTCGTCTCGGCATTCGACTTCACCACCACTGAGCTATCATCGCCATAAAGGGTATCATCGCTTATGTAGGGTGATATGATTAACTCCTCTATATTTCTGTTATGCTAATGGCGTTTTAATAACGTCAACTCCATATTCCATATATACGACGTGATTACAGCGGTTCGCTAGTAGCATACGGCAAGCTCCAAGGCTCGTTATCATCAGCCCCCCTCCTCCTCCCGGGGCGTCACGCGATCAACGCGGGGCTGCTGGTGGGCTCGCTGGGGTGCGGCGGCGCGTTGCTGGCGATGCCCGACGCCCCCGGCCTGCCGCTACTCTCTGCCGCCGCCGTACTTAGCGGTCTACAGGGATTGACACTCACTGCTGCCATTGGAGGTACGAATATTGCAGCTAGACCACGTCAATAGCTAGTTATTAGCCCTCAGGCTTCTTATAATAGGGATGCTGACTGGGTAAAAAATAATTAAGTCCGTCAGTTAGGTTATCAAAAAATATTGGATACGAATTTTTTATTTTATCTAATCAATAAATACAAAGATAAGGCGCATTAAAGTTCAGGAGTGGGGCCTTGTGACGTCACGTCTCTGTAAAAAGTGTACTAAGACGTGACGTCACGCGAAATTTTAACGCACTGTATCTTCGTTATTTTTTAACTAAAGAAAAAATATGTATATTTGTTGTCGGTAGGTGCCGATATGCCGGTAGTAATCACGGTACTGAACAGCTATTCGGGCTGGGCGCTTTGCGCTGAAGGCTTCATGCTCAATAACTCCTTGATGACCATCGTTGGCGCACTCATCGGCAGCTCTGGTGCTATTCTATCTTATATCATGTGCAAGGTATTATTTCAACTACATTTCTACCAAGATTCATTAAAAATCCCATCAAATAAAACTGCTGCAGTTAAATGCTTGTGTTTGTTAGTTAGTAACAGTCTATGTGAATTCCGTACGATGCTACTATGTCTTCTTACTATATTCCGTTACTTGGCCTGTTAAACTTCTCAAATAAATATAATCTCTTAATTCTAAGTGTTTATAATTATGTAATTAAGCTGAGTTTTAAGATCATAAGATCTAAAAGCTTTAATGACAAGAGGTTCTCTCTATGTCCCGCTCTCGTCGCACACGGCACCAGCAAATATGAGTTCTTTCCCTATCTACTAATATTAATTATTTAATAGGCCATGAATAGGTCCCTGCCAAACGTAATACTCGGCGGGTATGGAGTAGTAAGCAGCGGGTCTGCGCGACCAACCGGCGGCGTACACACCGAGCTCAATGTAGACTCCACCGCTGATCTCATCAACCGCTCCTCCAACATTATTATTACACCTGGTCAGTCAAAAAAACATGATATTATATCTTAGAGTTCAAGTATCTCCTGGCAACACTGACGCAACTGAGGCCATAGATAGATTATATAGATCCGATGATTTGTAATGCCTTTGAATTTGTCGTGAAAAACAAATACTAATAATGAAACAATATTCACTCTTTTCACCATTATATATTACGCTATGTATTGTTGTGAAGTATGAGTTATAAGTTGATTATTATAATTATATTTGTTTCGTAGGTTACGGCCTCTGCGTAGCCAAAGCTCAGTACCCCATCGCAGAATTAGTGGAAGTCCTGAAAAATGCAGGAAAGAAAGTACGATTCGCCATCCACCCTGTTGCTGGTAAGTATTATTCATTTTTTAAATATCCAGGAAATTAATAAACTAAGCCTCTACTGTCCGTCCGGCCTTCCGTCCCACTGTCCGTTGGTCTATCAGCGGACTGTATCTCATGATCCTTAGGCAGACAGTTGAATTTTCTCCAAGAAATTTTCATTTCTCAGCTTTTCTGTACTATAATATACATTTATCATACATATAAACCTTCCTCTTGAATCATTCTATCTATTTAAAAAAACCACATCAAAATCCGTTGCGTAGTTTTAAAGTTCTAAGCATACATAGGGACAGACAGACGGGAAGCGACTTTGTTTTATACTATGTAGTAATGTATTACGGTTGCCGGTATAGCAACATACCTATAATAAAAATAAAATAAAGTTAAAAGTTTAAGGTGGTCCCTGGCGCTATAAGAACAAATAATGAAAATAAAATAATGTTACGGTGGTACGTAACCCTTTGTGTGCGATTCCGACTCTCATTTGGCAAATTTTAACAATTTCGTAGAATACACTTTATTGTTTACATCACAAAATAGGTTTTTCTTGTCATGTCTTACAATAAAGTGTTTTTTGGTATCAGGTCGCATGCCGGGACAGCTGAACGTGTTGCTGGCTGAAGCCGGCGTCCCCTACGATGACGTGTTCGAGATGGAGGAAATCAACGACGAGTTCCCCGAAACAGACCTTGTACTAGTTATTGGTATGGGCCGTATAATATTTAATCCCACCAAAAATATTTTCATATAAAATGTTGACAAGCCGAGGCCATTATAATATGGCTCGCAGAGTCAAAAAGTTATCAGATCTCATGTAGAGCCAAGCTTCTAACTCTACACGCCCTAACTCTACGAGCCCTAACTTCACAAACTCTACACCTTTGTCAAAATATGTAGCTTGGCTGTTTCGTTACTACAAGAACTGTATAACAGAAAAGTAATGAACACTGAATAAATTTATCACCTTATGCCCATATGACGGTAGCGAAACGGCCAAGCCTACATGTGATCTGATAAATTTTTGACAGTGCAAGCCATATGGTCTCGGCTCGGCAACATTTTATACGAAAATGTTTTTGGTGGGATTTCACTTCTTCTTGTAAGTAACGAAGTAGTACATAAGTATAGTAAATTATTCGTATAAGTAAGTATATTAATGTGCCATGATATTTTCCATGGAACACGAACTACACTTTCAACCCTTCCCTCGGTCGTAATAATATTATACATGACTGATGCCAATTCTATATTGCAGGTGCAAACGACACTGTCAATAGCGCAGCAGAAGACGATCCCAACTCACCCATTGCTGGCATGCCTGTACTTAAAGTGTGGAAAGCAAATCAAGTTAGTATACAACTTTTATTTTGAATACCTATAATATTCAAAAATGTTCCAGTTTGTTTATTTAAATTATTTGCTTTAGGTGGTAGTAATGAAGAGATCCATGGGCGTCGGCTACGCGGCTGTCGACAACCCCATCTTCTACAATCAGAACACTTCAATGTTGCTCGGTGACGCTAAGAAGACTTGCGACGCACTCCTTGAACGGGTCAAGCATCTTGCAGCATAAATCAAGGAAAATATATTGAAAATATTATTTGAATATAAGTATATTGTACATACATACTCACTATAAATAATTTTTAGATAAATGTGCGAGAAACAAGCTATCCTCTATTCACTATAGTGTGATTGATTTGATACATGGCTTGATTCATAATAATATATGATAATTATGAGTGTAGGAGCATCACTGAAATCACTGAACGTCACTGACACTGATAAGTGCGGATAGCGTGTCGTACTAAATGATTGGTATCACACAACTTTGATGTAGCATCGGCAAATCATTTTCGTACACTTCACTTCCGATTTACACAACTAATAAAAATCATTAATTATGGCGCCATTCAACGTTCAACAAGATCATTTTCGCCGATAATTTTTAACACATGAGTAATGTTGTTGGTGCACTCTTTTCGGGAACGATCGATTTTACGAATTTTGCCGATGCTTTGCCGTCCTCGCCGTCGAGGACAGTAGCGTAATCGGTTTTGTGTAGTGTGTTGTGTATTTTTACGGGCTTCGTCAGCTTCGATCTGAGCTAATGTTATGGGGTCATCCGGCTCGCTGAGGGCTTGCCTTGGTCTAAGGAACTTCAGGACAATTTAATGGTACAGCTTTTTATTTTCACTATGACTTCGTTAAAACGTGGTAAGCCGTATAATAGTCAAAGTCGTGAAATTATTTTTAATGTTTATCAATTTATGAGTCAAGAGGCCACGGAGTGTAAAAATATAGTTTTTGGGAAAGATCACTTTCAAAACCTTCAATAACGAACTGCGAACTTCTTTACTGTCCTAAATTTAAATGACTCATCATCATCAGACAGCGACGAATCGTTTGACGACAAGAGGCGCTGTTGAGACTGGGGATATAAGTATGGATGTCGAAGGCGTTAATTTTGTACCATATCGAATGTATCAAAAAAAATATAAACAAATAATACATACTTTATAAACGTGATCACTTATTTTGCAAATAAGTGTATAAACATCTACGCATCAATTTTACGAATGTATTTTGTTATATAAATTTACAAGTAATTGCGTTGGCAGAAAGATAATTTTCGCCTAAAGTACTAATAGACATTGGTAATTTTGTAGGCGCACTCTTTTCGGGAATGATTGATTTTACGAATTTTGCCGATGCTTCATCTAAGTTGTGTAATACTCTACGTAACTGTATCGTATTGTCTCGTCACAGTACTAACATTATGCAGATAAGGATAAGACATGTCCTATCCGATAGGATATTGGGTATAACAAATTTCAATTCGCCATGAAGAATAGATGCCAACTATCGAAATAATCAACTTCTATTGAACAGAGTACATACATACAGTGATCATAATTTTATGAAAACTTATTAATTATATAATTATTTATGTTGCATAAGTATAAATGGTAAGCAAGCTTCAAAATATAAGGCTATGGATATGCCCAAGTGAAAATGTAATGTATATGTATTGCAGATTATACACATATTTTAATAAATGATTAATATTGCCAAAATTATAAAGTCTGAGTGAAAACAATAATTGGAGTAATTTATATTTACTACTACTTAAATAAAATTTATAGATTTTTAATGTATTTAAAAACTTACTTTTATATTATTACTATGGAATACAATTGTATATCAGTTTTTTACTCTTTGACCAAGAAGAAAAGATAACTGTTATCTATTTTATGTACCTATATTTTATTTAGGGCCGATTTTTCAATGGTTAGATAAGCTGTATCTAGCTGTTCATTTGAAATTTGAACAGTTTTTTTAGATTTATCACAGGGATTGTTTATCCCATGTTGAGGTTTATCTAGTGATAGAAATATCGGACTATAATAGGATATAAACAGTAAAGTAGTATACTTATTATAATAAAGTGTTTTCCAATAAGAGTAGGTCGATGTTGATAGTCTGTGGCGGCCATGTTGTTATGATGGGATCTTTATATAATATTTACCTAATTAAATTAGACAATGTGTTCATAAAATCTAGGTCAAAAAATGTTTTAGCCATATTATATTTATAATGATTGGATTATAGTTATTACCCGGCTGAGAGCCCTCTGCGCTCGCCGATTTATCCGGTAAGGTTGTTGCAGCCAACCAGTTATTGTGGTCTTTACTGATGTAATTCACTCAAAAAAATTGGCAACAACTTTGGTTATTGAAATAAAAAACCTACGACAAACACTTTATTGATAGAGATTTGTGCATGAACTAGCATTCCACATTCATTAATTACTTCACATTAATTTGTTTATATTTAAGATATTTAGAATGTACTTAGTTCATGACGCTAGAAAGGTTTAATGTAAGTCTTAAAACTCTAATATGATTATTGACAAGTTTTTTCTGTAAGAATGTATTTTTATGCTCTGTCTAGTGTGGGAATAAAAAAAATATTTACCTAGATAGATAGATAAAACTTTATTGTCACACCACATGATTGGAATAGTAGGTATAAAAAAAACAAGATGTAGTGTTACAATGGGCACTAAAACTGATCTCATGGTATGTGGAGATTAGTTTTGTATTACCCCATATGCACGTGTCACATTGCTATGCGACATGCAGAGAGCTCTTGAACTATTCAACTTATCGAAATAAATATCAGCACTACAAACACTAAACAGAGTTTAAAAAATAAACTTAAAATTTATTTTAATGTTAATGGAATTGTTTATTTTATGGGTTATGAAATTGAATAGAACTTTTCAAATTGTAATTGACATTATTTTATTCATACATTCAATGAATCTTGCCAAATATTAGACTACTTTCATCTCTAACATTTTTATAGTATTAAGATATTGCCACCTTCTCAGATAACTTACTCTTTAAATCACTCATTGTAGTCATGAATTCTGTCTTTGCCTGCATGAATTTCTCTTGTAGATGAAACGAGCCCAAGTTTATCTATTGCTATTGATACTTCTAAACGAAGTTTTTGACAGATGTCGTAATAGCCACTCATACTTGAAAAACTTGGTAAATTCTTAAATCTTTCGATGGAGCGCAGATTTATCAATAATTCGTTTAACTGTACTAAAAACATCTCAAAAGTGTCTAGCATTCGTTTATGCCATCTCTTTAGTTTAATTTGAAGTATATCATTTCCCTGCTCCAAAGACAGTGCCATTTTACGTTGCATTTTCTTCTTAATTTTTTTAGTACCTTTAGTATTAAATTTAATTCCTGATGTAGATGATGCTTTATTTAATTTTACTGGCTTTTTGAAAGCAGCTACATTTACTTTGTTATTGCTCATAATCTTTCTTTACACTATTTAACATTAGTTTATTACAAATAATTTACTTAAGCCAAGGTCAGGAAGGATAAAAAAATGTGATTTAGTGTCAAAAAAATGACACATTTTTGTCACATGAAATCATTGACCCTTGGCAGCAAAAAGCTTGGCACCTTCTTGATTTTCCTTCTTCCAAGCTTTGGCCGTTTCCGACAGTGGAATAGTTTTCAATTATTATAGTCAAACTTACGGTATTTTTAACGGTATCGCGGTATGGTAGTAAAAAATACTATATTTTTTTTGCGACTAGGATGTTGTTTGTGGACTTCCGTGGAGTTGTAGGTTATATAATAATAAGTAGGTACCTGGCACAGATTTAGAACCTATTGTTTAGTAATCTGAGGTACAGTATGACACAACTTATATGAAGCATCGGCAAAATTTCGGAAAATCGATCGTTCTCGAAAAGAGTGCGCCTACAACATTACTCATGTGTTAAAAAATGATCGGCGAAAATGATCTTGTTGAACGTTGAATGGCGCGATAATGAATGATTTTTATTAGTTGTGTAAATTGGAATTGAAGTACGAAAACGATTTGCCGATGCTACATCTAAGTTGTGTCATACTGTACCTGGTTGACCGAGCTTTGCTCGTTTTTTTTTGAAACGACGTTTTCTAAAAATTAAAATGGAGGCTGTCCAATTTGAATAGGAAATGTGAGGAGTTAATTACCTTGTCAATAAATTCAGTGTCCTCCTCTACTCTTTTCTTGTGAACACTTATATCTAAAAAATAGCTGCGTCACAGACCCTTTTTGAACCCTTTTGGAACGCGTGGAGGTACCACGCGTTCCTGAGAACGTTCAAGCTAAAATTCATATCAAATACTCAGCAGGTCTACTGTCCCTTGGAGCTGTGAAAAAATCGAAGGCGACGAAGCCTGGCGGACTCTGCCATGGTAATCTAAGTTTTAAGGTTGTACTTTTACAAGTTTCGATCTGTGCTAAAGTAATAGGGTCATCCGGCTCGCAGATGGCTTGCCTTGGTCTACGGAGTATACGGGAGGGCGTGTAGGTTGCGGCTTTTGCGGTTGCACTTTAAGGGGGTTGCGGTGATTAACAGCGATATTTGAAAAATCTGCGTAAGACGCGTTTTATAAATAGGGTATAGGACAGGTATCACAAAAAAATCTTAATTGTAGTTAGAAATAATGTTAATTAAATAAAATGACCATTCAATGAGTATTTTTGTAAAATAATAATGTTTTATATTTTTAAATCAACAAATAAAATTAATATGTTGCAATATTATTTAACAGTCCGCCATCTTGAACGAAACACCAATCACAACGCTTTACGTCATACGTTTGGATACAAACTCAAAAATCTCATCAATTTTGTGAATTTGTATGTGATTCTTACCGTTTTCTACGATTATTTCCATTTTTTCTAATTATTTATACTAGGTATGTACTTACAAGTGTGAGTTATGTTAATAATGTTTACGTCTTTTCAGATCGGCGAGATAGTCTTACGGTGATGATGCTAAAGGATGTGTACTAGAGTATACTTTTTTAATTCTATGGCTAAGTGGAACCATTTTATCCGTATATTCGATTTTCTTGGTACATATATCAATGTATATATTTGTTATCTGGAGCAGTCACGGAAGTATTCTTACACAGAGGTGCTGCACACCAACGATATTTTTTTCCATTAAAAACGTGACTAAACTTCACATAATCTTTTAAAATTCAGTAGATAACTTACGCTTGGTTGTTTGATTCAGTAGCGGTTACATACTCTTTAGTTTGATTGATGTTTGTTTCCTAACAAATGACGTCACGCGGCCTAAAGTGACAGATGAGAGCGTTTTCGCGGCATTTTAAGGCATTCAACTTTTATATGTTATTTAAAGCCTTTATTTAAATAAAATATTATTTTATAGGGTATTTAATAACCATTCTAATTAGTTTCAAACACTTTGTGAAAAGTTCCGATCCCCTATTGTTTTATCGTCGTGGGGTGACCTAAGGCAATGTGGATATTTTCATTACGCATGTAGCAAGGGGCGCCCGTGGCATTGCGCATGTAACGGTTTTGATTTTTTTTTGTCTGTAATCCTCGATATGTTTAGTATTTTTTTTTGGCATATTTTTCGAAATATTTAGCATGACACTTGGCAAGTGAGTTGGCAACACTGGGAGTATTCTACAAGGCTGCATTCCGAATGATGAAGATATCGATAATTATCGATGTGAGCGCGCTAAAACGCGTACCGAATCACTTTTAGCGCGATAACGAACCCTCGCGAAACGTCATCGGTGACGTCATTACATGCGCCATATTGCGATTACGACGACCATGGTCCAAACGTTATCGCCGTGAGCGTGGCTGTCAAAAGTGACACTTGTGTTGTGTTTTTGTTTTGACAAAGGTTTTTATGTGAGAATAACAAATAAAAATACACTGTATTCAAGTTAGGGAGTCTAATAATTGAAGTTAGGGAGTATCAACGCGTTGATCATCAATTTTTGAATCCCTTTTTCGAATGTTTTAGTTCTAAATACTGTCAGCGCGTTCACAAGCGTTCCGAATCATTGACAGTTCACAGCTCTTATAGATGTGATATTCGTATCGGAACGCAAATTATCGATGTGAGCGCTAAGATCGATTATGGCATGTTTCGGAATGTACCCCAAGTCAAACGTAACGTCAAACAACAAAAGACAAGACAAGAAAGAAAGAAAAAAGTTTAAAAAGCTAGGTAGGTTGTATGTTTATTGTATTTTAAATTATTACAAAAGCTCTTCACACGTCAGCTGCCTGATATAAATATGCTAGTGTTTTAATTGAAAAGGCTTTTTATTATAAACCCGAGACCGATGTGATTGTCAACGATATTTCATTATGTTTTTAGTTCTTATCCTAGTCGGTTCGTTACATGTTGTATTGTGATTTTGTATCTAGTTTTTGTTCATTTCTAATCCGCAGCACTTCACACGCTGTGCGGCATGGTATGTTTTTTTCCACATGTTTTTTTTGCTTCTGATTTTATTTACCTCATATATCAACATAACTTCCTGTGTAGGTATCTAATGTACATCATTCTAAAAATAAGAGTGATTCATATAATGATATCCAGCATTTTTATTTCATTCAACTTCATTGAACCTAAGAAGTAAAAGTAATTTCAATGATGATATTTTCCTATTTTGATGCTTTGCTGTAGGTATGTAATCTCTTCATCCATATTAATTAATATAAGTATATTTTTTGTCTGTTAAAAGAAACTAAAAATTTTTAGAATTAAGAAATTCTTGATGAAATGATCTACGCATACATATAATTATAGGCTTTGCTTTGTTATTAAAATATTATTCTGACTATAGAAATTGTATTACATATGAAATACAGTAGGTATATATAAAATATTCAGGCTGTCTATTCTTTTAGGCTAGCGATAATAAGATGGTGGCACCAAGTAAAACTGCACTCCCACCAGGCAGTGATGAAAATGTCAATGTGCTGACCATGATATACAGGTTCTTTAAAAAGGTATGTTAATAAATATAATATTATTGTAGCAGTTGCACTTGAGAGCAGAGACTGGACAACCCAACTTAAGAGATAAGCCTTTTGACAGTGTACTTCATGTACGGGTTACATGAAGTAACTTTTGTTGCAGTGTTACCCTTTGATTGATTTACTTCCTTGTAACCCCGGTGAAATGGTTTAACCCTTTAGTATGATAACCATATGAAGGGGCTATCATATATATCTGTGGGTTTAACCTGTCCACTGACATAACCCTTTGAAACCTTCAATAAAAGTTTTTATTTGAGTTACCCTAAATTAATTAATAAACAGTGAATGATGTGCAACATGCAAAATTCTATGCCCATAAAAATAGTGATTAATATTATGTTAACAGTCACTTAGTATGTGAAAAAAAAATGTGTAATTATATGGTCAGATGAATTAGGAAAAAGAAAAGAAATGAAATGTGGATGTGTCATTATTTCATTTAAAATGAATTAATTAATGAATTTGAAATTAGGCATCAAAAAATCAGTTTGAATATCACATATTTGTTAAGAATGCATTATTCAAGCACTGAGAGCTTCACTTGTGAGTCAGTATTGACCTTGAGCAGGTTAGTGTGCTCTCTGAATCATGAGATGGGCATTTAACCTTCATTTCTTATTAGTTCCTGTTTTGGTAACAGTATTAATTACAAGTAAATTAACAGATTTTTAATTCCCTGAACCTATTTTAAGATCATCTTTTTCTATGTAAGAATAATAAATTTTATTTAGAACCTATATTACACCAGTCACAAGTTTAATTGACCTAGCTAGACCAATTCCAAATATATTTCATCCTAGCTTCCGCCCTGCGGTTTAACCCGCGTGAGTAATTTTATGTTTTCCCAGGATAAAAAGTAACCTAGATGTTATTCCAGGGTATGATCTATCTATGTGCCAATTTGAATCCAAATTCATTCTATAGTTTTTACATGAAAGACATTTATACAAGTCATCCATCCTCATAAATTTATAATATTAATAGGATAATTTATTAAATATATCAATCTATTAATGTGGAATGATTATAAGGATAACTTCCTAATGTTTTACTCTTTTAATGAGGAAGTTATATATTTTCCTCATGATAGCTTTTTCTCTGCTGATTAATTTTTGATATTATAATATTTATTTATTTAAAGTAATTTAATAGTTTCGCGTGTACAATATTATGGTGGTATTAGTGTAACACTACACTGGCTTTAATTTGTAACTTCTTATGAGCATATAAAAATAAGTATTTAAAAACTTATCAGTAATGGGAGGCTTACCTCATACTACGCTTACTCATGGATATACCTAAGTACATATTTACGAGCAACACATTGAATGCTAATGCTAACAGTTATTATGGTAACAGTGACATCATACAAACTAAATATATTTCCCTCAGGGCAGGAATTTAATGTTTTCTGCATATTTAAAAGTATTATTTATTTATGGTTTATGCTGAATACCATATTTCCACTATTAGTTTTGTTTAATAACAGTCAAGTTGGGCTACCTGCCTATTTTAAAGAAATATTGATAAGAAATTATACGATAATAGAGAGTATATTTCCACTTCTATTTTATTTCTTCACAATTCTACAATACTTATGAAGTGTGTGAAATAGAATGATAATGGTTATCAAATACCTTTTTTGGTTATCGGAATTAATATAAATTGTAGCAATCAATTACATAACAATTAAGTATTGTAAAGTAATATGATAAGGGACATAATCTAATTAAATTATTATCTTGTTTATTGTGATAATTCAATGTTTTTTTACACACTATCCATTGCTGCAGGTATCAATAGTGGGCGTGGTATATTTGGTAGGTTACATGCAATGGAGTGTGGCGTGGCTAATCGGGCCTGTTGTACTGTCTGTGCTACGTGACCAATGGCGCAAAGAGAGCGAGTACAGACGTAACCTGGCCAAAGTCGCTGCACTCTCATCCGAGAAAGATGTAGTTCTTGCTAAATTGGACGATCTTCCCGCATGGGTTAGTATTATAAACCTATTATAATAGTATAGCTATACTATAAGGTTCAATACAGTAATATCACTTTAAATCAACTTTATAAAATATTTCAATTTTACAGGTATTCTTTCCTGATGTAGAACGTGCCGAATGGCTAAATAGAGTAAGTGTCTTTAGTCAGTACTTATGAAATATATAGCTCTTTGCCTTTTTTTATGGTAGAATCGCAACATAGTATAAAAAGAAGTTGCCATCAGCGTCTGTCTGTCGGTTTATCCGCTAACTCCTAAATTACGCAACAGATTTTGAAATTGTTTTCACCATCATGTAGATATTTCATTTCATTGATGAATTCTATTTTTTTCTGGAAGGTTTATATTACATCCTAATAGGCCATATTTCGCAGCCTAGTCGCCAAAAACATATGCTTTTAAAAAAAATTGCATCCGTACGAAGCTGAGGTGGGTCTCTAGTACTCCATAAACGGGCAAACTTGGTTTAATTACTAAAATTATTGTACCTACATACTCGTATGTGGGCTGAGTCGGCCGGTAAATGCTTGTTGAGATTATTTCCACGCGAATCGAATGATTGATGATATAGCCTCCTACAATTTCAGCTGAATATCAAGTGTTCTGTTTATAATCTGTTATGCCTACTTATGGACTTCATATTTTTAACTTTATACGTTACCTACTGTATATCCAATCCCAGTTTATGTTATGTACTTATTATGGGCCTTCATTTTATTCTAGTTATAACTTCATTTTATAAATTATAACATTGTGTCATTGTTTATAGATTCTTCTTCAAGTATGGCCGAATGTGAACAGCTATGCCAAAAATCTGTTGAAAGACTCCATTGAGCCAGCGGTAGCGGAAAGCTTGGCTAATTATAAACTGAGCGGCTTTAAATTCGAACGAATGATTCTCGGTACTATTGTAAGTATAAGATTATGAAATACGCAACGCAATCAAATCACATCCCAAAATAAATACATTAAACTTTCTATCAATTTTTGTATACCGTTTTGACTATACCATTACTTGTATTGAAATAGGTTCATATAACCCTATATTATAGGTACCTATGAAATAACAAAACTGTAAATTATTATCGAGGCATTGTCAGTAATAGTTTTAATACTTCGTTTTGTTACTTTGACTTGTAATGTTTTTTCTTTGATATCTAACAAATTCAGTCTGCTAAGGTTAATAGCGCCATATTGTTTTATGGGCGCATTAAAATGGAAACTGTTATTGTTTCGCAGGCGCCTCGCGTTGGCGGCGTCAAAGTGTATGATAAGAATCTCTCAAGGAATGAAATCATCATGGATGTTGATTTATTGTAAGTTTCCTTTGTCAGCCTAAGGTCCAAATTCTCCGACTAGAAAACGGTCCTATAAATTATAATCGGGCGTTTATGATGACTTTTCCTGCGAAATTTCATGGTAAACGCCCGATTTTAAATTCATCGGACCGTTTTCTAGTCGGTGAACATCGACCTTAATATGTTACAGTGAACTACAGTATGTACATACATATAGTTAAAACATTTCCACAGCTATGCAGGTGACTGCGATATCTCGTTCGTTGTCCAACGGATTAGAGGAGGCATTAAAGATCTTCAGGTACCAAATGAAAAATTTGTATCTCTTAATTTTTGACAACTATGTTAGCAAACAACCATGCCGTCTCATGGTAAGCATAGATAAATTATTAATTATTTGCTTCCCCACCACTTTTTTAACCGCGTTCCAATTGAACTCTCGCCGGACACAAGCCTTTCAGGCTTTCGTCAGGCGAAAATGTAATACATAAAAAGATTTTGTTCAATATATAAATAATTTTTGATATCGTAATTTTTGACGAGGAGCGATTAGTGTACATAATACTATTTTACAGTATATACCTATACACAAGTGATACTGCGAAAAGATCACGCAAGTATTGGTTCCCTTTATAGATCCATGGCATGGTGCGCATAGTGATGAAACCTCTCATCACGAAGATACCATTGGTGGGTGGTCTGCAGATATTCTTCCTCAACAACCCGTCTATCGACTTCAACTTGGTTGGTGCTGCTGATGTACTCGATATGCCAGGATTAAGGTATAAATAAGTCGTGTTATTAACGCTGTCCCCCGCGGTTTCACCCGCGATCCCGGGATTAAAAGTAGCTTATATGTTATACCAGGGTATGATCTATCTATGTGCCAAGTTTCATCCAAATCCGTACAGTAGTTTTTGTGTGAAAGAGCAACAAACATACATACAAACTTTGACGTTTATATATTAGTAGGATTTTATGTATTTTTCCGAAATAGTAAAATGTTAAAGTACTTATAAAAAGGTATTCCAGAGGTGGATCTATCTATATGCCAAGTTTCATACAAATCCGTAAAAAAAGGTGATTCGTATTGATAGAGTATAGTAATGCGAAGTCTGAACACAACATCTTTTCTCGAGATCCCTCAGTTTCATTATAACCATTTATAGTTTCTAAAGTCATCTTTTATTTCCAGTGATATCTTGCGCCGATGTATCGTCGAACAAATCGCGAAAATGATGGTATTGCCCAACAAGTTGCCAATCAAGTTGAGTGATGAAATACCTACCGTAGATCTACGCATGCCCGAACCTGAGGTAAAATCATCACTGAACTGTCTAGATTATGAAACAATCGGACTGAAATCTTAATTTTTTGTTTTGTTATTATACTTTATACTAGTACCTATAAATTTTAAACAAATATTATTATTACTATTTCAGGGCGTGCTTCGTATTCATCTTGTCCAAGCACAGAATCTCATGAAGAAAGATGTGTCCATGATAGGTACGTTCAACATTCGATCGAATTGACTAGCCGTATTTTAAATGTCTTTCCCTACGCTTGCCATGAGGACTTAGTCCGGGTTATATTAGTGACTATAACACGCAACTGCCGAAACACTAATAAGACTCAGATTATTACAGTGTTTCAAATACATAGATATATCGAATTGTATTGCCCATACAACCAAAACCAGTCGTGTCAACAATGGCTGAAATTTCAGTAACAAAATTCAGTTCGGGTCATATAAGTTACTACTTTTTCACAGTATGGGAATAAAAAGTGTCAGGCTTTTAATGGTTGCGATGTTCGGTAAATATTACCACATTAATTTGAAGGGGGCATACAATAGTATTTTTAGTTGGTGCTAATTATACATTTACAGGTAAGGGTAAGTCGGACCCGTACGCAATAATAACAGTGGGCGCGCAGCAATGGAAGACCAAACACATCGACAACGACGTCAACCCTCGCTGGGAATACTGGTGCGAGGTGAGACAACAACATCTCTCTATCTCTTTTCTCTCTTTTTTATTACCTTTTAATAAGCACCGGTTAAGGTGGCCTTACCTTTAATCGTAGACTTTGAACTAAAGTTTATTTAGAGAGCACATATTTTTATTAAATTATATCTTGTAGAATTTTACGCTTTAATTAATTAATCTGGTTATGGACAATTTTGGTAAGTTCTGTTTGAATTTTGGGCTCATTTCTGATACGAATAAATGTCATGCGACTTTCGACATCTGCACGTATCATTTGTATAATCTACATACAAATGTCAAAAATTCTCATTGTGGCGAGAAATGTTATATTACCTATACGTTCACATAATTTGGAATGTTTCGTATCTCTGTTCGCACAAATTGAAATAGCAAGATAATGGTGCCGATTCTGCTTTTTACAAACTAAACTAATATTAGTCACGTCACCTCTCGTACAAAAAGGATAGGAGATATTTAAAGCTGTCAAATTAATCCATGCCATTGCAATAGGGGTGATGACTAAAAAAAAAAATTAGTCCGTCAGTTAGATTACCAAAAAATATTGGACAACAAAAAATAACGAAGATACAGTGCGTATAAATATCGCGTGACGTCACGTTTTAGTACACTTTTTACAGAGAAGTGACGTCACAAACCCCCACTCCTGAACTTTGATGCGACCTATCTTTGTAAGTTTTTATTGATTTGATAAAATAAAAAATACGTATACTAAATAGAATTAATTATTTTTTACCCAGTCATCATCCCTATTGTCTTCGTTCATCGGGTAAATAATCGTGACCGATAAAGATTGCTCATAACTTCATGTTGAAATAAGCAATCGCACATATTTGATAGGAATTCAATTTATTTTATCCTTTTCTTATGTTTTTTGACAGAAAGAGATATAGTGAGACTAATTTTTTTCAGTTTGTAAACATCAGAATCGGGGCTACTGTACCTCTTCTTTTAATAAATTTATTATTATAAGATCGGGTCATTACAATTTTTACATGGCGAAACCCTCAATCCTCAGACGGTTTGCTATCATAACAATTCGGAGTGTGTAAAAATAGAGTTCAGTAGTTGTGTTATTAACAAATTGGGAAAAAAACAGATTGGATTGACAAGTATTACATTGCAGCTTGTTGGTCCATAAACTTATCTTGCTATTACAATAAATGGAGGCATTGATCAGGAATGAGCATGGGCGAGCGATATCAGATACCATTGCGGCACTTACGAAGTATGTTTACGATTTACTTGTCTAACACTATGTATTTTTTTTAAATAGTGCTTTGCCTTTTTCTATTTTGATTTATATTATTTTTATGTATAGTGTTATATTAGTATTGAATTGAATGAGATAAATATTCAGATACTTACTGGTAAATCTACTGGTTATCAGAGACACTTTCATTAGTTATGTAGCAACTTGTAACTTGTAGTTGAGTTTTTGACAACTTTTTCAATATAAACCATTATATCGATAAGTTCATCATAATATACTATTGAATGTGTAAATCAGGCCTTAGACAATCTGAAAAATAGTTGGTAAATAACATATTACCTACAAAATTTTCTAAATTGATTAGTAAATGGGACAATTTAGTTTAATTATTTTTAATAGAACAATTATCTCGTTCGATATATTATCATCTTATTATTAAAATGGTAAACAAACTTCTAATTTAATTAATCTTTAAGTATATTTATCGTATTTAGTAATATTATAAGGGCTGTTATCTTTAAAATATTTCGTTCTTGTCAATAACATAACAAATGCAGTGTATTGACTGTATAAAATATAATAAGGTTTGAATACTTACATCATACAATAGGCTTGACGAATGTTTTTTTTTTCAAAATTCCAAATTTTATCATAACAATAATAATAATATTACCTCCACAATCGGGAGGTGTACAGTCTTAGGAGGTATTTCCTCGACAATGAGTGTGGGATGCATCGTGATGTTGTGGCAGTAGACAGGAGCCTCACCTCGCTCTCCCTGGCAAACGAGAACTGGCGCAGACTAAAAGTGCTAAGCACTGAGGATCGCAAGGACGTATGGAAGAGTAAGGAGCTACATGGGCGGTTCTACAAGGCCCTAACAGGGCCCGATGTAGATCTACTCGCGTCGGTGAACTGGCTACGATTTGGTGACCTCTTTGGGGAAACCGAAGGTTTTGTCTGTGCAATTGCGGACGAAGTTATCATGACGAATAACTACCGGAGATATATCTTGAAGGACGGTACGGTCGACATCTGTCGAGCATGCCGCCGTCCCGGAGAGTCACTCAGGCATATTATCTCCGGTTGTTCTCATCTTGCTAACGGCGAGTACTTGCACAGACACAATCTAGTAGCCAGAATCATTCACCAGCAAATTGCTCTTCAATACGGCCTTGTGGATTCTGAAGTACCGTACTATAAGTACGCGCCTGCTCCAGTTCTCGAAAATAGTCGTGCCACGCTCTATTGGGATCGATCTGTTATCACGGACAGGACTATTGTAGCCAATAAGCCTGATATCGTGCTGACAGATCGATCGAAGCGCCGGGCAGTGCTCGTCGATGTCACCATCCCCCATGATGAGAACCTCGTGAAGGCCGAGAAGGACAAGCTAAGCAAGTACCTTGACTTGGCTCACGAGGTGACAGTCATGTGGGATGTTGATTCGACGATCATTGTCCCGATAGTTGTTTCAGCGAACGGTCTCATAGCGAAGAGTCTCGACCAACATCTTGAGAGGCTCTCGCTAGGTGGCTGGATCAAGGGTCAGATACAGAAGGCGGTACTTCTGGACACGGCGCGCATCGTCAGGAGGTTCCTCTCTCTGCGGCCCTAACCACCGGTAGCTTAGGTCTTACCCCGCTGCCGACGGGATACTAGAATTAGGTTTTTTTAAAACATTATGAGTTCATTTTATAAAAAAATATTGTAAAAAAATAATCATATGTTTATTTATAGGGTTAGTTTTTTTATAATATTTTTGATTTTTGATACTAATGTTGTAAAAAAGACTAATTTTAAGGAATAACATAAATAAAGATAATAATAATAATATTATTATAGGTATTTGGTTGCTTTTTTTTCAAAATTTCAAATATAATTTTAACGTGATATTATATTCAATAACAATTTGTTTTTTTTTGTGATAACTAAAGAATGCTTCATGCTTTCCAATTCGTGAACTTATTTTACGAGTATGCAGCCGTGAATAAGATTTTGTTGTCCTTACTTATGTTTGTGGCGCGCATACAGGCGCGTATAATGCAATCATTGGGGCAAGCGTTGGAGATAGAGGTGTTCGACCACGACGAGGGGACCGACGATGACAAGCTCGGCAGGTGAGTGCGCGCTCTCAGTGCGTTGAGTTGCTGGTCGTGGTACATACTGTGGTAGCGAGCTGGGGACACATCTACACATCGGTGGCTGTATACATACACGCTTCACGCACGAATCATACATGCCAATATCCAATCAAATGTACAATAAATATGAACTTGAAGGTCACAGTCAAATGGAATCTCAAGCTTTTCTAAGTGTAAATCTCAAAGTTATCTTTCTTCGAATATCTTGATTGCGGATAAAGTTTATCTGTGGACTTCTTTTTTTAAATTAGTTAATCATTAAATCATCTTAACGTGAAATGTAAGGATATTTAATATTTGTTGAAATACTAAAAAATGTGTTTGAAACATCCTTCCATTTCTGGCGCTACTTACGCTTAAAAGCATGGTGAATGGGTAGGTATAGATGGTATTTGCACTTAGTTATTTTTTTATCTAGTCATCGGTGATTGCGGGTGGAGGTAAGTGGTATAAACTCTCATACTATTTTCTATTAGTAAAACTTATCTTTATATCTTACCAATCAATCTTTTTTTCTAAATTTTTTTTATGATTTCTTTTCTTTTCTACTTTATTAGAGATCGTTGGTATATTGTTATTATAATATAATAGTTTCAATAAACAGTGAAAGGCAAAAAAAATTAAGAGATCTCTATCGCACTAAGCGAAACCAAATCTTTCAGATAATCTCTTTAATATGCAGAAGTGAAACAAAAATATATTTAAATATATCAGCGATCTTATACATATCTAAAATTATATTACTCTCTTATAATAGGTATAATTCCTCGACCCTCTATTAAGTTAAAAAAAAACTAATATGTCGATAAATTATGTATTTGTCCGAAGGCGATAATAAGTTCGCGGAAGAGTCAGGTGGTGCAGTGCGAGCTGTGGGACTGGGACCCGGGGATGGGCATTCAGAACGATGATTATCTCGGCAGGTCCGTCTCAGGCGCTCTAGTGCTTTGTCACGATAGCGAAATCACATTCCAGTGTTTTATTTTTTCTTTGTTTTTGCATAGTGATTTTTAGTATCACCTTGATGATTTATTCAACAGTATTTAGAGATTCATTCAATATCCTTTAAAATAAGTCTTTAATATCATTTAAATTAACTATGAATGCGCCTAAAGAGAGATGTTCATGTTGATGATTTTATGATTCAACAGAACAGTAATAATTGAAATAAAATACCAAGTCATGTCATCATATTATAATCATCTAGCGCCCTGATAAGAGTTTACCTTGCTCTTCCTGGTGGTATTAAGAATCATGTTGTTTGAAGACGGTTTTTAACTTATATTTTTGGTGTTCTATTTTCATTGCTAATAAATTATATATGCGTGAATTTGTGACATATTGTAGGTAATAAATTTAATTGGGTTAAAATACAGATCGGAGACTAATAAGAGATAATAGGTATATTCAATTATATATTTCATTTATTATTACTTGACTAGCGTAGGCATACCAGAATATACTAAAACAATATATTTTCAAGTATTATTAACTAATAAAGTTTACTGACAATACAAGCAGCTTATTGGGAAAATGTAACAAACTCTTACTAAAACACAATGTATATATTTTTTTTAGCGCTACTAAAATATATATTGACAGCTTTATATGTGAAGTGTGTTGTGTTTGTAATATGGTGGGTTGTGACAGTCAATGCTTCGAAGCAGCGCGACGCGCGCAGTGGTGAAGCTATACGACTGGGACCGGGCAGGCCGGGACGAACACCTCGGCAGGTCTGTCGCTGCCATAACGTTCGACTGTGTAAATGCCTATATGGAATGGACTGTACTTGTCTATCAATGTAAAATAACACTAATGACCTCTTCACAAGGCTCAACTTCACCTCCAATTAGTAGAGCACGTCGATACTCTGCAGAAAAAAATCATTTTAGGATTGCTAATTGACAATATTTCATTAGCCCCTAAAATAAAATAAAAATGATTAAATACAAAAGGAGAAAACTAATACAAAAATTACACCACAAAAATGGTTGAATGTGTTTAGCCTTTTGCCTATATAGGATTACTATAGTTGTAGCCAATTTTGATTTTTAGTCTAAAAAATATAATGGTTCAATCAGTCAAAACGAAACAAAAGCTATTTAGTCATATTCCTGTATAAAAACATTTTAAAATAAATAATTTACTTAGTTAAGGTGGAGGCGACGGTTGGAGCCCGAAATTCAAATTTTATCACGTCTTTTGCAAATTACAGCTCAGTTATAGGTCGTATGTTAACAAGATGTTATTTGCGAGAAGAATGGAAGTATATTTACTGATTAATAACAAAATAAATCATCAATATATTCTTCCAAGGTATATTAGTAACATTTTCATGAAATAGTCGTATATGTCAGTCACCTTAAACCAACTAAGTTAACCTTAGGTTAAAAAAATGAAACATTGTCAATTCCAATCCGTTCTATAGATTTCAAGTGATGTTGGGTCGTAAGTTTAAAGGCTTAAAGTCGCCATTGATTGCGATCACAGAACAACACTGCATAGATGTTTCGATTGACTGTCACTGTTCGTTTTGCTAACACAATTCGTTGCACACGCAGTTCGTATTCATATATCACCCCTATAATTCGTTAAATATGTTGAATAAATAATAATAATCGATCATATATAATTCTAACTCGACAATAGATACACTAAAATTGAATTAAATATAGATAATATATCATCTTATGTCAAATAGAATTAAATTAAATCATTCAAAACTGTAACTGCACAATAATAAACACATTAAAATCATAATCTAACAATTAGTAGGTTTGTAGTTTCAAGCGGCCCGAGCTGCCATTAGTAATCCGACCGCCCCCAATTAGTCGTAACTCGTACAAAGTCCTCCCCTTCCCCCGGTAACGCCCTGAGCCGAGGTTCGTACCCCACTCGGGGGTGCCCTCAGGCGTGGTTACCTAAATGTTACCCGGCTGAGAGCTCTCTGCGCTCGCCGATTGTCCGGTAAGGTTGGAGCAGCCATCAGAGGCTACCAACTTTAGTCCTTTCAAAAAAAAAAAAAAAAAAAAAAAAAAAAAAAAAAAAAAAAAAAAAAAAAAAAAAAAAAAAAGGTTTGTAGTGCTAATAACATCGGCTTTGCTATTATCACTTACTCGACTATTATGTCTAACTCATATAGTGAACAACCTGATTTACAGTTCAAAAAGGTAAAACCTGTATTCATATTAAAATTGTATGTAATTAATTTCAGATGCTCCCTAGATATCTCGCAAGTTGTACGTTTTGGCCGCCTTGATACGGTAAGTTGTTATTATATTCAGAAGTTATCTTCTAATTCACAATTTTAGCTAATGATCTTGTGAAAATAAGTTTGGTACATTGTTTTCAGTGGCAAACACTTCAGCAAGCTAAACATGGTAAAGTGCACTTGCGGCTATCCTGGCACCGTCTTACTACTGATGTCACAGAATTAAGCCGCGTAAGTGTGTACCTTACATTAGTAAATAAAAATTACGACGACGGCCTGAAATGGCTCCATGTCGGCGGAAAACTTTAATTTTGCCTTTCCATTAATGGAATGGAATCCTACTAATATTATATTAAATAAATGCGAAAGTTTGTGAGTGTGTATGTTTGTTACTTCGTCTCGCTCTAACGACTGGACCAATTTGAATGAAATTTGGTATGGAGGCAATAAAACAATATTAGGTAAGCAGAGGATCTAAACAAAACCGAAAAACATGGCAAGTGGTCGACAACATAAAAAAAGTTCTGACTTAGAAGCTTTGTTTGTGCAGCTTCAAGGGACCGTAGACATTATATTTCATATTAATCTCAACTTGATACCTCCACGCGTTTCCGAGAAAAATGGTTTTGGCAGACGGACAACCAATAAGGCTTCTGTTTTTTTCCTTTTGAGGTACGGAACCCTAAAAAAGGCATATTTACCAAATAATTATATGAACACATTAATTAAATCTAATTGTTATTTCATGTTTCCAGGCTTTGACTGAGACGTTGTTAATAAAAACCGGAGATCTTAGCTGCGCTGTTTTATCTGTTTATATTGACTCTTGTAAGAAATTACCCGTAAGTATTTAATGTTATTTCAAGAACCTCAATTATGATATAATTTTAGACATTTAAATTATGTTCTCTACGTAAATCCACTTTATATTATATGTATAATCTGTAATTTAGAATGCCCGAGCTCAGGCGAGGCCCGACCCTTACTTGACTGTGACAGTGGGCAAGAAGACCGAGAACTCAGCAGTTCAAATGAGAACCGACGATCCCGTCTACGAGATTGGTTACTCATTCCTCGTTCAAAATCCAGAAATCGACAACTTGGAAATTAAGGTATGTACAAAATTTGCTACAGCTATCATGCCAAGCGTAATGCCTCCGTAGCCATGGCAAGTGTAGACTAGACTGAATCAATAATAAACGCGAATTAATTTCATCACGTCATAATAGGTTGGGGAAAAAGTTTCTTCGCATTTTTTAAGAATATTCAAAACATTTTTTAATATAGTTTATTTACATTTAACTAAAGTATGTAGGTACCATTTTGTTCGATAACTTTTTGCCATCTTGTAGGTAGGGACATGATACCATTGCTATAGAAATTTTGGGACTTCTGATCAAAATACCGCAACAAGTGGTTTTGGCAGTCCTCTCGTGATGTTAACCTGACACTGCCTAAAGAATTCTGAAGAGACCGAAACAGGTGGAAATCTGAAGGTGCAAGGTCAGGACTATACGGCGGATGCATTAACACCTCCCAGCCAAAATCTCTTAATTTTTGCTGAGTGGCTAAAGATGTGTGAGGTCTAGCGTTATCATGATGAAAAACCACACCCGTTCTGTTGATTAATTCCGGCCGCTTTCTCTCAACTTCTTGCCTTAATCTCATCAGTTGTTCGCAGCAGAGTTCAGAATCGATGGTCCTGTCTGGTGGTAACAGCTCATAATGCCCTTCCAATCCCACCACACACACAGCATCACCTTGTTGCGAGTTAACCCGGGTTTCGCCACAGTCTGTGAAGCCTGACCGGCCTTTGACCACGACCTTTTTCGCACGTTCTTGACGTACGTCATCCACTTTTCATCACCAGTTATCAGCTTCTTCAAAAATGGTTCGGTTTCATTACGTCGTAATAAAGAATCACAAATGAGTACACGGTTCATTAGGTTTCTTTCAGTGAGCTCGTGAGGTACCCAAATATCAAGCTTTTTTGTGTACCCAGTTTTTTTCAAATGCGCCAAAACTGTTTTGTGGTCAATTCCCAGTTCTTAAGCTACGTCGTAACTACTGATATGCCGATCTTGCTCCACTTTTTCAAAAATGGCATCCATTTTATCCGTAATAGGGCGACCAGAGCGACGTGCATCTTTGACATCAAAATTTCCGGATTGAAAACGCTAAAACCAAATTTGTGCTACTCTCACAGACACTGCACTAGGTTCATAAATATCGCAAATTTTTTTCGCGGCTTGCGTTGCATTTTTACCTTTTTTGTAGTAAAATTTTAAAATGTGTCGAATTTCTTCATTAGATTCACTCATCTTGATAGTACGAAAAACAAATTAAAATCACACATTTTCCTAATTTGAATTTGGAATTAAGTTCTTTAAAATTTAAACTTTCAATTATACCTAAACCAGCCAGATACAAATAGTATAGCCAAAGAGATTTTATTACAAGTTCATACATACTATAATGCGAAAAGACTTTTTCCCCAACCTAATATTTATTTGATTTCATTGGCCGAAGATTCGAGTCTTCTCTAGTCTACGCTTGCTATTCTACGGGGACTGGTAAATATTAGTGTGTGTAATATATACCAGCCCCCGTATATATATATATATATGTCGGCGTCAGCGATAGCCAAGCGATACAAACATCACGTATAGGGTTCAGTGGTATCAGGATCCGATTCAGTGGACGTAGTGCAGACAATGAAACAACGTAATACCATCGCTTCGGAACAGTCCCGTATGAGGAGAAGAAGCGACGCAAGAAACTCCTCATGGGCCCGATAGATTTATTGTAGCAATTTGACAAATAATCACTTCAATTACACGTACAGACTCACATTAAGGTAGACTTCAGTATCAATTGAAACAACAGTTACACCGACGTGTGTACAACTCGAGAGCTCGTGACAAAGTGTTTTATCCGCCCGTAATGATCTTACCCACATTAACTTGTATCATAAACTATCATTCAGTCATAGGTTATTCATTCACCGCAAGTGTTGCCACCATTTCAACCGATACCTCCACCATGATAATAAATTCAGCCAATCTAGTCGGACAAACAACCCGACTCTCCGACATATATATATATAGTGTATTTATAAATAATTATAGGCATTAGACCAAAAGACCGGTTGTCAGCTCGGAGTGCTGACCTACAGCATATCGTCACTGCTCAAGGAAAAAGACCTCACGATGCTGACTCAACCACTCATGTTGCAAAAATCGGGACCCGAGTCGAAGATAATCTTGTCGCTGCAGTTGAGGGTGAGTCAGATGAAGTAATTTCTTAACAAAAACATCGATATAAGAATGTCTGGAAACATCTATATCGATACCTCGGGGCTCAAAGGGCGTAACCGCCATTTTGGCGAAATTGACTTTTTAATGCAGTCCTACTCATTTTTTTCTCGTCTATCGATCTGTATATATAAAATGGCGCTTACGACCCCACTTTCTGTAGAAAATAAAAC
Organism: Tethea ocularis; assembly: GCA_963555595.1. Lineage (NCBI taxonomy): Eukaryota > Metazoa > Arthropoda > Insecta > Lepidoptera > Drepanidae > Tethea > Tethea ocularis. The sequence continues at coordinate 5,865,823 of OY741960.1, read as the reverse complement.
GGATATTTTTAGTTTTTGTGTCGTAACAGCCAATCACTTTTAATGATCATCAGCGCGAGCGCTGTCTGTCTGTCCGAAAATATTGGATTGGATTGAGTTGAAAGTTGGTACACATATGTAAGTCGGTGACCCAAACACGGACGTGTTACGTAAATAAATGAATTTCAAACATGGGGGCTAATTTTGGGGGGTAAATTAGAAAATTAAAAAAAAAAGTTCATGAAATTTGGTATGCAAGGGGGTAGGGGCATATTTAAAAAATACGATTTCCATAAAAAAAACATGGAAGCCTCTCCACGCGAGTTTAACTCGCATTTGTCCGATTTATTTACTATTGAAGTTACTTCTGCATACTTTACGTGTTTTTTGGCATTATGATTCATTGTAGATCTTGAAAGAAGCGATAAAAGAAGAGGAATTTGAAGAAGAGCCCTGTGAATATCCAATCGACCTCGTGCCTACTCCCGCACCTGCGCCGGTTGTACCGTCCGCGCCTCCTGTCCTCACTGAAACTACAGATGGAAAAACACCAGAACCTGTGACAGCTAATAGTGTTCCGGGTACGTACATACATACTATTATTAATAGATAGATTACTTTACCTTTTCAAAATCATTTTGTATGCGATTATTATTGCTCGTTAAGTTTTATATTAGGTATTAGACTCCACCTAATCATTATGTGATGTAACAATAAAGTATGTATTACAAGCTTATTTATCAAAATCCGAGGATATTTTCAGTAAGATTTTTTTATTACTTTCGTAGTTCAACAACCTGTCACTGCGGAGTTGAAAAATATAGAAGACAACATTGCTGATAACACTTCGCAAAATTCTGAAGTTGTTGAACATATTGAAAAAGATTTTGGTATGTTTTTATTTGGTTGCATTAATTGATTCTTATGTAGTTCTAGATGTCCGTCCCGCGGTTTCTGCTAAGCTGTTTCTCAGTTTCTAACGACTTTCAGGTTCCTGTAGAAACCTACACAGCCTTGTCAAATAACATATGTTGTCGTACGGCTTGAAAAATATTCTATCAACTCGATAATATTGAATAACTGGCCCGGTATTATTGTTGGGCCAGTTGGCATTGGTTAAGATCCCACCAATCACGCCGCAGGTCGTGGGTTCGAATCCGATACAAGACATTTGTGTGCATGTTCTTGTTCTGTGTCAGGTGTAATTTCTAAATAGTATAAAACAAAGTCGCTGTCTACCTGCCCGTTTCTCGTCAACATTTCCTGAATTTGATCAATTCTTTAAAATCAGTACTTTTTTATTTAAAAAAATATCCTGTAAATGAGAAAGGTTTGTGTACCTATACATAATTTGTAGATATTTAGTACAAAAACGGCCCGATTAAAACTAATCGGGCCGTTTTCTAGACTGTGAACTTGTACCTTAGGGGCAATATTTACCTAATAGAGATTTATGATTTCTCTTTAGATGTACCTCAAGATTATCAAGTCCCTGCTAACAGCCGGACCTCACCTAAACTCGTCCATAGAACCTCGTCACTTACAACGTAAGTACCTATTCCATATTAACTCTGTGGTATTCATTTTAACTACCTATTAATTTTATTAGTACCTAGCATGTTAAAGTTAACACTTTATACTTTACTTTTATTATGCTTGTGTTTATGGTAAGCGTTAATGTGGCGGAAGGTGGTAAGCGCAAAAAGACATTTCCCTTCTAGGGAGCTCTATCACCTGCACTTAACAGCCAGTGCTCTCAAGTACAGCTGCCGGAGCACGCCGTTAGGTGCTTGGTAACAAATTTTCTTGGTAGCCAGTCTGGTTACTACAATGTATCAACTGGCTTTCTCACATAATTTTCGAAAGCTCATTGTAGAATTAGAACGCACGATTATACCACGTGCCTATCACTGGGATATATCCGCCTTGTATATTTTCTGAACTATAAACTTGGCCTTCAACGCCGACTTTATATTTACAGAAGTCGTGGTACGCGAGTCGAACTTATCTGTTTTTTTAAATAATGTATTTAATTTAATAATTAAAATGTGTTATATTTGTTGTAGGTCTGCCGGTGAAGCTGGTCTTGGGCGTATTTTATTTTCACTTCGATACAGTATGCAAAATCAGACACTATTTGTTGTAGTGCACAAGATTATGTAAGTACTTTTATCAATAAGGCTTGGGAAAGGCCTGTGCCCTTGACGACATTTTCGGCAATTTAGCATCGCTACCAAGCAATGCTTACGCGCGATAGAATCGGATGATTTCGGGAAAGGTCGGGTCACTCAACGTCTCATCGCGGATCGTGTCTGTAAGTGTGGCGACCTCCTTACGACTTCATCATTGCTGCAAAAATTCGTCGTGGGCGGAGCTTTTACCCAGATAAGCCTGAAACTATTATTTTCTTCACTACAAATCATAAGAGTAAATATTATTAGATTAAATGGGAAATCTGAAATATATTTTTATTTACTGTCCTACAAATAAGAAAATAGGCTTATCTGGATTAAATCGCTATATCCGATCAAAGGGAAAAAAAATCTCGTGTACTTATTAATATTTTTTTTTTTTTGCAGGAACATACCACTGAAAGACCCAAACAATGTGCCTGACCCTTATGTCAAGCTGTATTTACTTCCTGGACGCTCTAAGGACTCGAAACGCAAAACTATGGTATTCTATCTATCTTGTAGAATATATAGTAGTAGAATATAATATAGTATCTTACCTCGATAGGTATTAAATGTAAAGTTTAAAGTATATTTTATACATCCTTGTCAGTTGATTATACATATTTTTTATTGTAGGTGGTAAAGGACAGTTGCATGCCTGAGTATGATGAGCAGTTCGAATGGGTAATTCCGCACGCTGAGCTCCACTCGAGGCAAATTGAGGTTACTGTGGCTACTCACAAAGGTTTTCTTGGCGGTAGTCCCGTCATAGGACAGGTACCTGCTAATTTTGTTTATAAAAAAAATAAATAATTAAATTTGGGTAAATAATCTATCTAATACTTCAATTATTTTCAGGTAATAGTACATCTCAACCAATATGATTTCCTTGAAGCCAAAACTTTGTGGTTTGATCTGTTGCCTGAGTTGCCAAGAGAATAGAATCTAACCTAAAATTATGCATATTATTCTTATCAGTAATCTGTACTTATGAATCTTTTACTTTTTATTTGCATTGCATTTTGCAATAGCCATATTATGACGATCTGAATTATGTGTTGTCAGTGTAGTTGTATTAAAGAATTCTAATATCATGGACAGAAAATATGTACACAATGTTGTTATTTTTATGCACAAACTAGTATTGAGAATTTTCAAGGTACCTACCTATTGGCCGCGATTCTGTTGATTATAAACTAAACAAATTCAATCTCACTATATCTATTTATAATAAAAAATAAAAGAAAGGGATGCAAGATATTTTAGTCCTGTCAGATTTGTCTGATCACTTATTTCAACGTGAATTTCAGCATTAAAAATGTTTTTTTTTTTAATAAGGTTAACATGAGATGGTGACTTGACTAATATTAGTTTAAGTTAGTAAACAACAGAATCGGCCTGCACCACATATGACAAAATAATGTTTTTCACGTTTTTACTGTGTTAATGTTTATATGTATATCTAATTATATGAAACATTTTTTTAAATTTATATTTCATGATCTAACATAATTATGTCTGTTTAGGGGCCGTTCAAATATTACGTAAACAGATTTATTTCAATTATTTACCCCCCCATCCCCCTTGTCAGCAAAAGTAAGCAAAGCTCTGTTTTCATTCAAAAAAATGTATTTTTTTATATAATAATTTTAAAAATAAGAAAATAGAGTTAGTATAGAATCGGTTCTAAAGCGTGCCTAAACGTATGCGTTTATATTTGCGGGAATCCCCTGTGAGGGTTGCCATTCGTGTAAAAAAGTAAATAACTACCGATGACGTAATCATCATCTAGACCCCTACCCCCCATGTCATCCAAAATAAGCAAAACAAAGACCCCCCATAGTGCTTACGTAATACTTGAACGGCCCCTTATTAAGTTTAATTAATTTATTATCCTTTAATTGCTTATGAATGATTTAACTTTTAATTGTTGCTTATGAAATAAGGCATTTATTGTAAGATATAATATTCTTAATTGTTTATTTTTGTTATATTTCCAATGCTTTTGAAATTTTATTTTTTATCAGAATAAAAGCTTTCCACACGAAAACATCTTTAAATGAAATTCAATGTTTTGTATAATAGTGTCTATTTAATTTATTCAGATGTAGTTGAATGTACAAGTTTTCATAAATATTAGTCTCATAATATTCTTAAAAGTCCGACACACTTTAGTAATTCAGTTTATGTTCTCTTATCACTATTAAATATATTATCAACGTTCCAGAGTGTTGGGTGTTATCTTTTGAGCAATTATTTTCCCATAGCCACCACGGCCTCCATCATAGTCAGTTCTGTACTCATCACGTACCTGTAATTTCAAATGAATCATATATGACACTAATATTAATTATTATCTAGCAAATGTTTCATAGATAATTTATTTGTTTTTTTTTTTGGCATTGCTCCCGCTCAATAAAATCGTCGTGGTTCTGGGCTGGCTGGAGGTATAAGCAGACATTCATCACGCAAAAAAGGCCCACAGCACTATATTAGTGCCCAAACAATATATGACAGTAACCGCTGGAGGAAGATCATCCACTTCAGATGCAATGCAACCCTGATGCTGACCATGATCCTCAGACATGAGGGACAGACAGAGAGAGATATGGTGACAGCAGCTAATATCATCATAGAATAGAAATAAGTTTATTGGTGCAAGCTGACATCAATGTCAGCAACAAGTGATTATCATCACTACACATGATTAGTGTCTAGAAACTTACCTCAGTTAAGACTAAATATAAATATCAACAGTACCTGTCCACCAGTTTTGCCACGTCCATATTGTCTGCCTTCAATAAAACCAGCATCCCAATCACATCTAATTATTCTATCATCCAATCTTGTTCCATTTATATATCTGTGGATTAACAAAGATTTATATATTAATAGAAGTTACACCTGCCTCTTGTTCTTGAAAAACAGGTGGCCCTATCAAGAATATCCTGTCTTGACAGGGTCTAAAAACCCTTATGTATTTAAAAAATCTGATATTCTGTCACATAATATAATAGTGACAGATTCAGAATTAAAGTCTGTGCTGGTGGCTCAGACAAGAATTAAACACATTCTATTAAAGTAGATGATTGTCTTGTGCTACTTCCTATCATTATTATTATAATGCGAAAGTTTGTGAGTGTGTATGTTTATTACTTTTTCATACACAGACGGCTGGACCAATTTAGATTAAATTGAATATATATATAAGCAGGCAGCTGACCTGGATTAACACATAGGCTATTTTTTATCCCTGCTAAGTCACTGCACCATCCTTATCAAGTAATATAGACAATACATAGGAAAGGTATAGCGATGATTATGAATATGGTTCTTAATCCATTGGCTCGCAGTTGGGCAGCCCTTCCCATAACTGTATAATAATAAGAAAAAAAAAAACCATGAACTGCTAAATAACATCAACAAACCTCAAACAGTTTTCAGCATCTGGGCGCAAGTAATATTCTACAAAACAAAAGCCACAAGGAGTTTTCTTATACTTATCCAAACCCATGATTACTCTTCTTAAATCACCACAACGTGAAAATAGTTCATATATTTGTTCCTCTGTTGTATAGAAAGAGAGATTCCCAATATATAAAGTTGAAGATGCTCTTAGAAGTTTCTCTTGTTCATTTCTGGAACCCTAATAAGTATAGGTATATCAAATAAAGTTACTCAGATAGAGTATTCCCAGATACCCCGTTGAAGTTGTCAACAACAACAACTTCAACGGGGTATGAAGTTGTCCCATTATGGGTCTGTTGGGAATTTTTCTCCCAGAAGTCCCGTGACATATAATACTACCAAAAGCCATGTGAATATTCTTACTTATTTGAAACAAACAACATAGGAACATATCTATGTAGTTAAAATCACAAATAGTGTCATCACTGGACCTTTGGGATTATTTTTCTCAAAATTACCCAGTAACCAGTAATCCCGTCTGGGAGAAAAATTGCCAACAGACCCGTAACGGGACAACTTCAACGGGGTATCTCTCTAGGAAAACTCCATTCTGGTTATGAGACTAAAATTAGTAAGTTTATTATTCCATAATAATCACATCACATGTAAATAAGAACAAATGTAAAGAAAGTGTACCTTAAAATGTTGATCACGGTAGGAACTGATTTCAGTCGATGAATTAATTGAATCATAACTTCTTTTCATTTTGAATATTATCCTTAGAATTAAAATAGTTGAATCACCTTTATCGCTTTATTTAATAATACGATGATCGACATACATTAACAAAACAATACCTATCTGTCGAATCCACAAACAAACTATGTTAAATTCTCTTTGAGAAGAGAAGAGAAGGAAGTAGGAACTAAAACGTTGCCGAATGTCCCAATGACGGACAAATCTAGGCTTGGAATAAAAAATAATCGATAAAATATCGACGATATAATATTTTTAATATCGATATTCGATAATTATGTCCATCAAAGTATCAAAGATATTTTATTAAGAGATCAGAGTATATATGTCACCATATCATTGTGAGCTCCGTTAGTTCACAAAATATCTCACCAAATTGCAAACTGGTGATAAATGCGCCCACAATATGACGTATTAATTTCCGATAGTTCACAATAGATACACGTCAAACCGTCAAAATGTGAACGGACCTGCACTTACCAACAGGGTTCACAATCTGTTCGTTTTATCACTCATAATCGTGAATCGTCCCATATTGGTCGGTATCGAAGTCAAATAAAGTAAAACCACATTTGTGATTAAGTAACTCATTCATTTTTAATAAACTATTTTATTTTTTAATAAAACCCACAGAAACAGCTGTTTGGTTACCAACAACCAAAGATGGTGGCGTGGACATATTATGCCCTTCGCCCAATAAGCGCGCAAGGCTACACTCTAGTATGATGCCAGTTCATAGTTTAACGATTAGACATGGATAAATTATAGACTATCGTAAATTATTATGTTATACTGTAAGCAGTATAGTACAGTTCACAATTCTACGACAATTTACAATTTCGCGGTATATATTATGAACCAATGGCTTCACAATTGTACGGTGACATATACATATTCGACGGCAGACTGCTCCAATCACATCACTGATCACCGAGATTTGAAAAAATTAGTCAAGCTGTTTTTTCACTCTTGACTATTTTGATACTACTTTTAGGTAACCTGCCTTGGATTCAAAATATCGTCATTTTTTACTTTTCGTGTATCGATACATTTTAAAAATATCGATATATTTATTTTATTTGGCAATCCCTAGACGAATTAAAGTTTTGGGCATGGAGCACTATATAATACCTACTCTGTCCTCTGTCTGCCTCTACTATACCAAAAAGGCCAAAAAGGCACTATACTGACAGCAAAATTGCCAACTCCCAAAAATTCTTACCCGTAAAGCTTAAGGGTAAACGTTCGGTTGGAGCGCGAAATTCAAATTTTTTCACGTTTTTAGCAAATTGCAGCTCAGTTATAGGTCGTATGTTATCAAGATGTTATTTGCGACAAGAATGGTAGTATAATAACTTACGACCTATAACTGAGCTGAAATTTGCAAAATACGTGATAAAATTTTAAATTCACGCTCCAACCGAAGGTTTCACCTTAAACTAAAATATTTATATACAAAATCACTATAAATAATATGTATACCGAAAAAAAACATAACTAAACGAACTAAAAAAACAATTATAAATATATCTGAATAGGTATTTTCCCCTGCTTTTAAGGGAAATATTCAAGAACTGCATTCAGCATGTCTTAGATACGCAGTGTGCTTGTCAAACAATAGACAAATGTAGGGATGTGACTTTCAACATAAAAAATCGATTAATTTTCTCTGTATTTAAATCAATTTGTTAAAAACAAAATCTTTTCGCTAGAGTAATATTGTTATGTGGTTACAGTTCATATTTTATAGAATTTAATTGTCAAAACTACATACTAAATTCTACTAAGGCGATCGATGATCAAAATCTACTAAAAAAGTAGAATTCTACCAAAAGTGGTCACGCTCTATGGCTGGAATTAAAGTTTTTGTTTTTGTGTTCGTGCGTATTTTATTTTAATAAATTTGTGCAAACCAAGTACGTTACAACCTTGAATATTTTTTTTTTTTTAAACCAAAAAACTATCACTTTCACTGTAACCGGTTCGAGAGTAGCCTTAGGGAAACTTCGCATTTTTCAACTTATAAAATAAACAAATGGATTCTCAGTATCAAATAGATATAGACGATGAAGTTAGAGAACTTATAAACAATTACAAATATAAAAAAGCTTCACTGTACGAACCCTGCACAACTAAAAATCAAAAAGAATGTCTAATAGGACTAAGCGAGGTAAGTAGGTACTTACAGTAGGTACTTAGGTAATATAAATTTGGAAAATAAACTTATAGGTAATAATTTTATTATATGCTAATATATTTGCAGGAGTTAGGTCTTCTCAATATAAATTACGTTTTTAATCCCCTTATTGATGTGGAAAATGATTCATTAAAATCGGAGGCGTTTGTGAAACTCGTAAATTCCGTATGGACACTGCTACACTACCACAAAAATGTTTCTGATAAAGCCGAAAAATTAATGGAGCAAAATCATATCCTTGAACAAAACAATAAACAACTAAATGTATGTATCTTTTTTACAGTAATTAATATAATACCTAGTTCTAGTTGTAGGTCTAGTAAATAATTAGGGCTAAGTTCTTAAAGTTTTAGTTTTTTTTAGGTTGTTGTAGAAAGAGTTAAAGAAAAATTAAGTTCAGAAAGAAATGAAGCAAAAGCTTGTGTTGCGTCGGCTCAAAGAATAGCTGACCGCTCTGATGATATGTTACAAAAGCTGTCAGAAACCCGTGCCAAACTCACACATCTTACCAAACAGAAAGAAGCTAATGAGAGGGCCCTGAATAATGAAATAAAACGTCTCCAACTACAGAATGAGAAGCTTCTTGATAAACTTAGAAATAAAGGTACAGATCATTTATAAATAAATAATAATACATTAAAGATACAATATTGTTGGTCCTCAAACTGGGAAAAACCTAGGAACTTAACCACCATAGGTAACCACCATCCTTATTTTAACAGTAGGCCTGTGTTTGACCACAATCTCACAATGGTAATGGTGTGGCCGAAGGTAGGAAGCATACAAATCTTAGAACGGAACTGGCTCTTAAGTGCAGCAGCTGGAACACAAGCCTGGCAGATAAAACAAAGTACCCTATACTATTTCTTATTAATTTATTTTTAATTATTTAGCAGGTACTCATACATCATGTGGTGATGTTTGTGCTGCAACATTAGTACGTCTGAGAGTAAAAGAGAAACAACAGCAGGCAATGATAGCTCAGCTACAGAGAAACAGTAGAGACTTATTGGATGAGCTGCTCAAAGCAAAGGAGGAACTTCTACTGGGAGCTGTAGAACACTTTACTCTTGATGACAATTGAAAGCTTAACCCATTAACCATCCATCATCTCTAAGACAAATGATAATACCCATCTAAAACCTAATAATTTTCATGTCTGGAATTGTAGAATTATGTATTCTAGAATAGGGATGATGACTGGGTAAAAAATAATTCTGTTTAGGCTGTCAGTTAGGTTATCAAAAATATTGGATACCTATGTATTTTTAATTTTATCAATATAAAATTGTAAAAATAATCAAAGTTCAGGATTGGGGGCTTTTGCCGTCATCTATCTGTGTACTAAGACGTGACATCACGAGAAATTTTAACACACTGTATCTTCATGGTAACCTAACTGACAGACTAATTATATTTATTTTGTCATCCCTATTGTAAGCATTGACTAAATAAAATAATAATCAGAATAATAATAATTATCAGAAAAATGCTATGAAACAATAATTACCAAATCAGTATTATTATGATAAAAATGAGCCATTTTTCAACTTTAAAAGTGACATAATTACTAAATGTGCCTTAATTAAGTATATTTCAAAGTTCCTAACATTAGGTTAATTAATGACTGATTATTTTATTAATTACTTACTAATTAAAACTACAATGACAGTAAAAAATGTTTTGTGTATTTTTTTAGTGTAAGGTTCAGTTTCTCTTATATTATTGACCATTATTATATTTTTATGGAATTTCTATCTTGAAAAAAAGTATTTATCCTCATCTTTATATGTATATAAATTTCTTAAATAAGTAAATTCAGCTCACTAGCTCGTATCATCAGTCATTAAAATATGTTTTTTTAATTAATAGTTAATCACCTCTGTGTTTACCATAATTAAACTTAAATTTAATGATTATTTTTGCATCCTTCTTTGCTTCTATGTAAATACAAGATTTTCAATAATATAGACATGTGACGTTAACTCATTTGCTACCGAAGGTTGGGTGGAATACGTTCGTAGAATTAATTAGTTTAATAGTCGCGTCGAGGCTCACACACAGCGCGTGCATTTTCGTGACGTCGTTGAGGACGACGACAGACAGCCGATACGATCACAACAGCGAACGAGCCGCGTCAACTAAATAATTACTCTTCACTCCGCAGTCGACCGCGAAAGTGCGCACGCGTTTTGTTTTATTGAAACCGCTCGGCTATCGCGAATATTTTCTACAAGATTGATAAGATCATTACATCACTGCTTGATAAGAATCATCAAGGACCGTGTTATAGACTGGTTGTTTGTCGCTCGCACACCTTTTGTATCAGTTGTAGTTAAACGAGTGATAAAACAACAGACTTATTGTTAGTTACTGTGAATTTGTGCGTGTGACGATTTATCGGATGTCGCGGCACGCACGATGGGGACGACGAAAAGACTGAAGATAACAGTGGTCGGAGACGGAATGGTCGGCAAAACCTGTTTGCTCTACGTTTACACTAAGAACGAATTTCCTGAAGAATATGTGCCTACAGTGTAAGTACCTTTGAGACATACCTACTTGATTTGTTCTGGTGTTTCGAGATGGACAGGTGCGTCGCCTGCGCCGGCGGCGACTGCTAGGTCAATAGGGCGGTAGCGCCGGGTAAGCAGACGTGATTGCGACCCGCTAAATTAACAGCTAATTAGATACGCGAGAAAACATCGCATTGTCATCATTAACATGATGTGTAATTATTTGTGATGTCACATAATTTACGATTCCCTATATAGAATTAGCAGTGAGATGTGGATTTTACCGAGTTTTCCTTCTATGATTTCATAAACACTAGGCGGTAACGTATTTACTGACTCATGTATTAAACTAAGTTATGGAATTGTATATTCTTATATTCTCATTTTTTAATAGTTCTATATTTCGATGTATCTACGATATTATTGAGGAGGTATATACTTTTAAAAGGAGAAACTGATAGACAGATCAGCACAGCCTCGCCCCTGTGTCTAACTTGATATTTGCACACATGCAGGTTCCATGATAATTTACCTACCGCTCGTATCCACTACATAAAGAGTTTTCAAAATTCAATGCCTATAAGAGTGTGGAACTATACATCAAACTTATCTAAATAAGCAATAAAGAAGTTGGTGATTAATCGATCGACTGATCTGACTAAGGTTCGTACAAAAATCTAGCAGATATGTATAGGTATGACTAATCTCTTCGAAGGTGTCATATCGACTAGGCATCGTGTAATCGTCATGCGACATTGTAGTTATAATAATATATATAAATTTATTTATTTATCATAATAATTTAATAGCTTTTGATAAAACTAATGGGTTGTAACCCTGAACTTTAAATGCGCTCCAAGTAGGTACTCGACATTTAGCTCTTTGCTAGACAAACTTATTCTGACGATTTTATCAACTTATTTATAAATGATCAGGCTAATAGGTCAAGGTCCTAAGTCCTGCCAACATTAACATACAGCTTACATAAGTGCAAGAAGTCAATAATCTACTTATAACAGGGTAGTTGACACTATCAAAAATAAATGACCAAACACTAACTAATGCATAAAACATCTAAAACACTTTTTATGATTTTTAATTACCAGTGGAACCACTAAGAGTAGATGATTTGATAAGTGAAACTATGACGTCATAGTGTAATATTTCATTCAAAATTCCATACAAACTATCGTTTTGACATTTATTAAAAAGTAGCTGATTTGATATGTCAGTCAACTACCCTACTGTCAGCATTATTTCGTGGGTCCAAATTTGGTCCAAATACAACATACCCACAGGGTAATTTGTAATCAACTACAGTACAGTGCATTTCATTACAGGTGGAATTATTTATCAATTTTAACAACTTTTCCTATGGGACCAACACTGATCAATCGTGTATCTACCAACGTATTATACAAAATGTTCCACTTTTTGACAACAATATCATTAGTAGGTAACTGAAAAAATAGGAGACGTCATATTGATTGAATAGCGTTTATTTTGCCAACAAGCCGTACATTCGCACTCCGTGGACGCGGGCTAATATTATTGACAGGTACCTACTTAGCATTGCGAGTTGCACTATTTATAAAGTCAAATACGTCGAGGCATTGTTGTATTGTATGTACACGATCGTCGCTTCCTCCTTATAATACTGGACGTGCGCCTACGGCAAGTAAGACAAACTTCCTTGCGATGTGAGCTATAAGACCTGTAACATGACCGTAATTATATTTTATCCGCTTATATTATTGCTTATTTTATTGATAATATTTTGTTGTTATACCACAAATACCTACATAAGATACATCTCACAAATATTTTAATTATTAATGTTAAGATCTTTGTATTCTTTTCTTTGTGTCTCAATCACACATCAATGACTGAACGGATTTGGGTGAAACAATCTATAATGCGTGTAGTTACCTACATAAAACTGATATGAAAAATTAGAAGATGATTGATTAGATACTTACTTACTTATTTCATAGACAGCTACCTAAATTACAAAAATTGAAAATCACACCGACCACAAAAATATGACATAGGTGTTTACCCAGTATTGATCTGGTATTCCATTCATAAAATTGATGACGTAGGTACGATGTTCACACAATCATATAACGTCTGACGTAAACAGTTGTACATAGGAATACAATTGTTTATTTTGTGATAAGTAGGTACCGACTTCCTTAAACCCTACGCATTAGAATAAGGGATAAAGCTGGGGCATTTCTGTATGCAATACCGACATAGGTTAGGTTTACCTACATGCACACTTGTTAATTGACTCTAATTTTGCTTGTAGGTTCGATAACTACGTCGGTCACATCACCGTGGACGGCGAGGATGTGGAGATGGCTCTATGGGACACTGCAGGACAAGAAGACTATGAACGTCTGAGGCCTCTATCTTATACTCACGTAAGTTGGCTTACTCGCTTTTCTTATTAGTGATAATGATAATAAGTAGGTAGTCAGGAATTAAGCTACATAATTTGATTAGCTATTATTTTAGCTCGATCCTGTTTCTTCGGATAAAATGCAAGCCATGTTTTATTTGAATAAATAACATCCTTTATGTTTGCCCTCTTGGCATTGTTAACAAGGTTGGCAACATATGGCAATACCGATAGTAGATACTAATGGCGATAGCCTACGGCAGCCACTTATACCATCGGGTGGAACGCCTGCCTGCTTGTCAACCTTCTGACACCTATAATTGTCTTAATTATGGAAAATATTCGTGGGTTGTTAGGTACAACTGTTTTTTTGCAGGCTTTGCGGCTGGTCCGATAGGCATTCGGTACAGTGTGTATTAATATGTATCTACTTATGGGTTTCATTATACATACAGAGTGTGTCGTTAATTGTGTAGCGAAATAACCTATTTTCATTGCAAAACCTACCATTGGACGTTAAATGGTAGGTTTTGCAGAAGTTAACCCAATAAAATTATTTAACTTCTCCAAACTGATGAATGTTTTATTGGAGATTGTAAGTTTCATAATAGGCGGTCTATTATCAACTTAAGAGCCATTCAACTTTACCTAAATTGAACTGTTTTTCCGTCAAATGTCGCCTCTATCATACATTCTGACATTCCTGGACACAAAAACTATTGAGTTGGATTGAAATAAGAGTTTTTATACGACCCTCAGATGGAACCTAAATAAAATACCTACTTATTTCGAGTCCACGCTTAAAACATGGTTAGCTTTCCCTGCGATGCCACAACCCTTGTCACTAGCTCCCCGCCTCCTGCATCCAGTTCCTCACTTTAGCCAGAAGTTAAACGCTCTTTACTATAGCAAAATTTCCTGCCACTGTCTCCAGTTAGCAAACGGGATATATATCTGCAAAAATGTTGGAAAACTCAATTTCTAGAAACTTTTCTATGGATAAAGATATTTTTTCTTCAGACTTTAAAGTGTAATTATTAAGTATAGCAGATAGTTTCCATTAATTAAATTACATACTTATTAGATACATTATATAAATCTATGTTTACAGGTAGAAATATGAATCGGGTCTCGTCATTAAATAAATACTTTAAAGAAATATTTTATAATACTTACAATATAATTTTGTTACAGACGAACTGTTTCCTGGTATGCTACTCAGTGGGTAACCGATCTTCATACGAAAATGTAGTCCACAAATGGTACCCAGAACTGAATCACTTCAGTAGATCAGTGCCCATCGTGCTAGTTGGTATGTATGATTTTTACTTATGGCAAATGGTCCGTAGTTTAAATTTTTAACGAATATTTCGTGCGTTCTAATTTATTTTCCCTGAGTATTTTAATTTTCAGGGATTTTTGTACTGATTTTGTAGTAAAAGTTGTTCATAATAATGAGTACCTACAATACTCTTTGAAATTTAAAAAACCCATTAACTATTAAGTGTTGCTACTTATTATACTTCTAACATCACTTCTTTAAAGTTTGTATGTAAATATTTTAATGTTGTATTATAAGTTCTTCATAAGATGTAAATGCCAAAATCATCATTTTTAGAAAGTAATTAGAACTATAATAACAATAAATAATAATATCATAAAGTCATTGTACCTACCTTTTGGTACCTGTAGTACTTCCTGGTAGAGCTCGATTTGAATCTGAGTCTGTCGCTAATTTGTTAAAATATGTTACCGAATATCAGATTATGACGGTCCCAGGTAGATAAGGGTTCAGGTGCTACGACTGACTCTTCTCTGTATTTCAAGAACTAAAGCATCTAGTTAAGATATGTTTGTTCCCAGAACTTACCAAATTGTGTGAGGGTTTATTCATAACTTTAACATTTTGTGCATTAATTTGCGACTATTAGCTCAATTAGGGCTAATTAGGATGAGCTCAATTTGGGTTAAATTCGCTATGTGCACATTTAATGAATTCTTTAAATTTACTTTCGAATGAGTATGTAATCATTATTTTTATAATAACCAATTTTGTTAAAATGAGATCGTTTTACACCAAACTTATTACGTCTTTATTTTTTCAGCAACTAAAACAGATTTGAGGTCTTCGGATAAAGCTGTCGTTACTACACAAGACGGAAAAAAATTAAAAAAGAAAATTCGGTGAGTTAACTTTTATCATACCACTTGTAAAAGCTCCCACTTTAGAGACAGTGCGGTTTTTAAAGTTTAATAAATATTAATGTAATAATATAATCTACAGTAAGACGGTTATTAAGGTGCCTAATAAATGTAACTATAGCTACATATTATCTATTTCTTTTTTTATGGACGTTACACTTAACCGTGTAAGCGTCACTGAAAATAATTATTTTTAACTCTTCTTTACAACAAAAAAAAAACATTTTAACAAAGGAAAATGCTGAAATACAATATCTTTACATAGTATAAAATAAAGTCGCTTCCCCTGTCTTTTCGCTTAGATATTTTAAACTACTCGACGGATTTTAATGCAGTTTTCAGCATTAGAAGTTTGTGAGTATACATGTATGGATGAATGTTTGTTACTCTTTCACGCAAAAAACTACTAAACGGATTTGGATGAAATTTGGAACACAGATAGTTTATAAGACGTGTTATTACGTTCTAACGAAAAACATCTTAGTAGGTACCAGTGGCGAGGGGTGAAATTATGGCGATGGTAAGCTAAAAAACACTGATATATTTATAATTACAGGTAAGCCGATGGGAATCGGCTTACCTTTTAGAAGTCCCAGTCCCACATTTTCATAATTTCAAAGCCACTTTTATCATGCTTAAAATACACTGTAATTATAAAATTACAGATGTTTCCTGAACGGCTTACCCTCGCCACTGGTACCTACCTATATAATTTATAAGTTTAGAGTTTGTCTAATCTAATTTGTTGTACTAAACAGTTCAGTACAACAAATTACGATAAGTAGATTTGATATGGTAATTACATTAATTTTAAAATAATACAAAAGTGAAAAGTGACATGGGTTATCGTGCGCGAGCGCTTGCAGTTGCGATATCGCCTCTTATCTCTTGTTGATAAAGCTGTGAACTTCTGATATGACGACCCAGGGACAAGTTGTTAAATAAATCTGCAGTTATCAAAAAATAATAAAACAGAAATATTTCTATAACTGGGTAATAATTTAAACTCTTATACCAATCACATACGTTATATAGGTACATTTTCTCTCTCCATGGGGATAGATTTCTTAAATATTCTGGACATCCTAAACTCACAGACCTGACTTCATCATCATATAAAACTTCATAATGAAATGAGTGTAATATTATATATATATTTATCATCCTGTATGATGAAGTCTCCATACTTTCTGGTTAAAAGCGGAATATTATGTAGTTATTATTCAATTTAGCTGTACAAATGGTATTTTAAGCATATAAGGAAATCGAAATTAAATCATTACTATTCTTAATATAAAGGATGAGCCACATCCCATACATTTGAAAACCTCAGAATTAAAGTTAGTGTATAAGTAGAAGCTGTGTTAAATCCAGGTTTATTGATAAATCGCAAATAAGTATTTTTTAGGTTAGAATATTTATTTTCCTTTTAGAAGGGGAATATTGTAGTTTTAGGACTTTACCTGAAGTATTGAAGGTTTCAGTAACTCCTCTGATTTAATAGATACCCATCTGAATAATTAATGATAGGTTTAGAGACATATGAAAAATATAGATAAGTATAGGTACACACGGCCACAGATCAAGCTACACAATTTTGTTGCATAATAGCGCCTACTACAACCGCATAAGGTGCCGCAGTGTATAGCTTGATCTGTGGCCGTGTGTACCTACTTATGTGCTGACATAAAAGACAAAAGGGAAATGAAATAAAGCTAACTTAGTCATGATTATTTGTTTTATCTACTCTCATATCGTAATGTTCTTATTATGAAATCAAAATCAGTACTTTAATGACCCACTTTAGGCACACCCGCGTATAATGAATCATTATAGTACAGTTGTGTTCCCAAGATAATGCTATAATAGTAGTTTATGATACTGTTGCATAATAGGGGTTATTAACTACGAGTGTGAGTTTAAGTACCGAGCCGTAGGCGAGGTTCTTAATAGTATCACACGAGTTTTTAATACCTAATTATGTGCAGTATCATACAGTACTTTATCTAAACTCATATAAATAATGTCATTTAAAAAAATTGAATTTCTACAAAATTTGCAAAAAAAAAAAAAAAACATTATTGTGACATTTTTGGTCAAAATGATATATGTAAGCAAAAACAATAAAATAAACAGACACAATAATCATATACCTAATCAAATCCGTGTTGCCAACTCCCAAAAATTCTTACCTCTAAATTTCAAGTCAACAAATTAGTCACATTTGCATTGTCATCGTCAAATTGAATTGATACTGATTGATTATACTATTGATAGGTCCAAAGTGTACTTTAATAGAAAAAAAGTTATTTTATAGCATTATCTTGGGAACAACAACTGTACTATAATGAATCATTATACACGGGTGTGCCTAAAGTGGGTCATTAAAGTACTGATTTTGATTTCATAATAAGAACATTACGATATGAGAGTAGATAAAATAACTTTTTTTCTATTAAAGTACACTTTGGACCTATCAATTCAATTTGACGATGACAATGTGACAAATTTTTGACTTGAACTTTAGAGGTAAGAATTTTTGGGAGTTGGCAACACGGATTTGATTAGTTATATGATTATTGTGTCTGTTTATTTTATTGTTTTTGCCTACATATATAATTTTGACCAAAAATGACACAAAAATCGCATTTTTTTTTTTAAAGTTGGTAGAAAAATACAATCGATTTTTCTATTTTTTAAAATTACATTATTTATATGAGTTTAGATAAAGTACTGTATGATACAGCACATAATTAGGTATTAAAAACTCGTGTGATACTAATAAAAACCTCGCCTACGGCTCGGTACTTAAACTCACACTCGTATTTTAATAACCCCTATTATGTAGTATCATAAACTACTATTATTCATCAAAATCCTCTCTTACAATCACATAATCTAAAAACTCTGTTTGAGAACACTGCATTGTCTTCCACACAACGATTATCCAAATCGTAAAGGGTTATCGGAGACCGTTGAAAATTATCCAAGGGTTGTCAAGTAAAGAAGGTATCGGAGTCCGGGTGAAAGAAAGGGTCACAAATAGCCAATAAACAGTTCAATAACATACAACAACACGAGACACAAGAGATGGAGTGAGGTTTCCGTATACATATAAAAAGTACTCTGTGGAGTAAGGTGAACTGAACAGACTGACTGATTGACATTTTATTATTTGATAGATGTCAAAACACGTTCCGTTGCTCACATAATGACTAATAATATTACTGACATATACGACTATTTCATGAATATGTTACTAATATACCTTGGAGGAATATGTTGATGATTTCTTTTGTTATTAATCAGTAAATATACTACCATTCTTGTCGCAAATAACATTTTGATAACTTACGACCTATAACTGAGCTGCAATTTGCAAAAACGTTATAAAATTTGAAGTTCGCGCCCCAACCGAAGCTTCCACCTTTAGAGCTTGATAGATAGTCGAGTTATGAAAGGAAGGACTCTATATTTGTTATCCTTCGTTATCCGGACTTCCGGGTCACTACATAAATATGTTCACTTTTGGCGGTTCATCTCAATTCCACCTACCAATAAGATTATTTTATGGTAGTATTGGCCATAAAGTAAATACTTGAGAAGCCCCCATCCCATACCATGGGATGGGAATTGGGAACCGAACTATTAAATAACGATTTCACATAAGTACAGTATAAATAGTATGATACGCGCAAGGCGAATATTTTAGGTATGTCATGTTTTATGTCCAATGTTCATAGCATTAACATGTTTTCTATACGTATTTATTACATCAATAGCAAAATTATCCAGGTATCAACAAAATATGCATCTAGAGTGATCTAGGTACACAACTAAAACATAAGTGCGACTGTACTCAAGTGCAAGTTCATCACAGGTTGGATGAAAAATTGTTTAAATACATATACCCTAAGTTAAAGTGGAATAAGAACTTTAGATTTAGACTATTTTGGGTAACCAATCTGCTAGCAGCTAAAAATCACTTGACCGATTTTTTATAAACTCTAAATAGGTACGTATCAAAACAAGCGTCAAGTTAAACCATTTTGAATTAATTGTATTCTTTCCATATATATTGTTACCTTAGTAAAATCCTACATAAAACCAGGTCGACTAGAAAATCCTCCAGGCTGAGGGCAGGCGACCTTATATTTTTATTATTGGGGTAATCTAAGCTATCAAATGGCGTTATTGACATCTTGTTACTCGAAGAGATAGGGTTGCTCATTTTAAAGCATGCTACATTTTTAATACCTAGTACCAGAAACTAGTCACGGTCTAGGTAGGGTTTACTACAGTGCGCTCTCATACCAAGAAGACGTTGTCAAATAATAAATATGGATATTTTTTTTTATTTAAGGATTAGACCCCTTAAGCTTTAGTATAGTGACACCAACAACTCTACTGTACCGTATGTGACAAATGTGTTGATGCTTACACACACATGTACGTGTCTACTGATACTCGATTGGCTGGGCCTTATTTTACAACATCACGTTTATCGATGTCACGGGAAAGGACTTATCAAAACCGGTAGTTGTAGCGAACTATAGTAATGAGAACACTTTTACCATCACTATGTTTATGACAGTCGTATTCAAATTTAAATCTTATTATGCAGGAAATATAGGTTTTATCTTTAGGGGATAGTACCTACCAAAATGTTTTTAGATACAATGACGATCATTAGATTGACAAAAAAAATACATATATTCTAACGACTCATGCTCTGTCCAACAACAGGGTTTGCAACTTCTTTATTTTCATAGCATGGCCTTATTAGTTAAATTGAAAGAAAAAAGAAAGAAAAATATTTTATTGCTCATTCTTTTATTAAATGTTGGTTTTTCATTTTACAGGGCTGTTCAACTGGTAGAGTGTTCAGCGCTCGAACGTGAGAACATGAATGAAGTGTTCGAGGAAGCGGTGCGCGCCGCACTCCGTAAGAAGCCCGTACATAAACGCACCTGTCAATACCTCTAATTTTTGGAATGTGTGCTATCGTCGTTTATTTATATAATTACCCTATCATCACAATTTTGTTTGTAACTAGTTGTTTTTCACATGAAAATAGACAAATAAATGATGCCCGCCTGCCCGTACAGGACATAAATCTCATTTGCAGAATTCTGAGTTTGAACTAAATAGTAAACGCTCTTTATATTGCGGGCGTAAGTATCCTCCTACGCACGTGCGATACACGCAAACTATTCAATAGTTAGTCATTTAACTTCCAACTCGCCGTTTAAAATGAAATATATAAAAATATTTGACATACATGAACGTAATAATGTTGTTGAACATTCGTTGAACTGTATGTAAACGGAAAGGAAAATGACATGTTGCTACATTTGAAGTTGAACGATTAGTAGGTAAAGGCTTGTACAAATAATATAGATACTAATGTTCAATATTTAGGCAGGTAGTTATTGTACGAAAGTTGTAAGTATATTTAATATTTAATTTACTCAATGTAAATATTTTAGATTTTAAATGTTTTGTTAAGTATATAGATCCCATTTACGGGCGACATTCCAAGCATCTACCATTGTTATTACTGTCGTTTCACACACAACAAGTTTATAAATGTATTATTAGCGTGTAACACTGACTGAAACACTCGGCAGTATTTTAGTTATAGTCACACAATGCACACGCGCACAATGTCGTACTTCTTATCGAACATTCAAATGTTATTATTATTAAATGCGATGATACGTGTGATGAAATAAAAAAATAAAGTTACTTAAATTCCCACAAACTATGGTATGCCTTAGTGACCAAATTATATTTACCAAAAAGCAATAAATTATAAGTAAATGTTGAAATACTTATTTTACTTTGTCCCTATCCTGTCATCCTAAACTATTCACTTCAACATTGTTACTGCCTATTTAATTATACTTACTTTCCAGATTAGTAGGATTAATATTATCGTTGAATTGCGAACCGAAGAGGATATATCGGACCGACTGATATGTACAATAAAAGGCAAGTTACGTACTTAAGGGTAGTAACATTTTCATGAAATATTCGTATATGTCAGTAATATACCTTGGAGGAATATGTTGATGATTTCTTTTGTTATTAATTAGTAAATATACTACCATTCTTCTGGTAAATAACATGTTGATAACTTACGACCTATAACTGAGGTGCAATTTTCAAAAAACGTGATAAAATTTGAATTTCGAGCTCCAACCGAACGTTCCCCCTTAATAAATAAATAAAAAGTAACTATTCGTGTTTTGTAAATTGTATATTAAAATCGCAAGTAACATGAATGGCACTATTGTAGTAGAGAGCGTCAACAATATGATTCGACATGTCTCCTCCAATCTTTGTGTTAAATCCTAATTATAGTTAGTTCTAAAAATGATAGATTATTAGAACTTTATTAAAAACGATGAAAAAACAATGGAATAATGTTGGTATAAATAAAATTGTGACCTGGTTAGTGTTTATGTGCAGGTGAAGTCAAGTGGCGGAGTGCAGTGATATGCAGCCGTTGACTCCGTGTACACAACTTGTCATTTTTTCTTAGAACGCTCGATGAGTTTACTCTGTAACAAATTGTTTTAGGTCAAATTATGTTTGCGTCACAAGGTAATCTTACCTACATACTATGTGCATTGAATGTAAACCATACATGTTCTCAGAGTCATGTACGTAGGTATTAACAAAAACAACTTTTTATTTAGTTATTTTTATTTGAACAGTCGAGTTTCCTTAGCTATGTTTCAAGAAAATCCGCTCAGCCGTTTGAAAATTATCACCAAATTGTTAGTGAGTTTGGGGGTTTTTTTTAAATAATAATTTGTTGATATAATTTTGAAATTTGTATGGAAATATTATGTATTGGTTTCCACTCATCTCACCTACTCACTCACCACAGGTGTCAATGTCCTTCAAGTGATCAATGTCCTTTCGGCCTACTAAGTTCAAAATCAGCTGGTAGTGAGATTAAACATTTGAATGGCACTACCGAGCGTTTAGGAAAAAATCATTTACCTTAGCTAAGTTAAGGCCGATCTCGCTAAGCCTCTTGTGTTGATAGGTGAGCGGTTCGTGCAGCTTCGCATCGCCGCGCTTATAAAAGTCGCTGTAGTCCAAACGGAACGCTAACGTCTGCAGTGACACCTCTGTATGGAGCGCCAGCTTCAGGATCAACGTCGTCACGTGTCCACTGGGGAATATCCAATGGGTTTAATTTAATGGAACTAGGAACACCAAAAAATCTTAAATAATCTCGCGTGAAACGAATGATCCAAATGTCCAACAGGTATCCTATTTAGCACGAAGCGCAAGGTCTAGATAAACCAGACGAACGAGGTTTTTGAAGAACGGGATTTTTGACCATCCTTTTGGAATTCTTAATGTCGCATTTAAATTCAACGGTTCAACAAAAAAAATAAACATGGAAAAGTTCAATAATTAGTGTTGAAAAGATGTATTTATGGTTCAATAATCTGCGATAAATCTTACCGGTAGGTGCGAGCCCAAACATTTAAATCCGCTTTTCGACTAGCTAGGAACTGAAGGAAGATTTTCCGTTTCTCTTTATCTTGTGCTTCGTCTGCGGACGTAAACGCATACTCCCCTGAGAGAAAAAAGGATGGAAAACATGAAACAAAAACACTTTCAATGTGATGAATAGGGCGATCATGTAAATTCATTGAAATCCAGATTCAATCAATGATGCGAACTGAAAAACAATTTAATCGATAATTTGCGATCATGAAAGTTTTCTTACGCTAATTTCATTACCACCCTATCAATAACTTACAATATGAAATTGATGCGAATAATTTATTAAACCAACCAAGTTAAAAAGTAAGTATTTTTATGTTATAAACCCTCTGAAAAAAAACCATATTTTCGAATCAGTCGTATAAACATATGTATAATCTATGATTGAAACCGACGTCTATTCTTTTTCATCCATCTAAGATTATTTTCGAGTAGGTACTCATGAGTCACATGATCGCATATTCTAGTTTATCGATAGATATCTTTATTTTCAATTGCCATGGCGATTTTGTTGCATACGCATCCGTCAAAACGGAGAAACGTGATCGCAAAATCATGTTTATTGATCTCAAGTAGTTTCTATGAGAATTTGAATGCAACAAAAGATACACGATCGCCATACTGATCTAACTAATAGATCAGCTTCACAGTCAAAAATATATCTTATTATTCAATGTAATTTGAGTATAAACTTTTACTACTTTTTGCGTTAAACTATATGTACTCGTATACCTCTTGCGAGTCGGTCTGCTTTCATCTGCTCGATGCGTTCTCGCCTCTCGAGCTCTGCGTTGATGCCCGCGTGTAGTGTTGACTCGAAACTACGCAGCGCTAGTGTTTCGTTCAACACGTTGCCTAGATATGACTGTAGCTCCTGTACAAATTATACAAAATTAATTTTACAAGTGCGCGAACAGTTTTCCTTTCAACACTCTAAGAATGGAGTAGGTAAATAACAAGATGGCGGATAGCAAATATGTAGGTAATAGTCGTTCACACTGCGGACCATTCGGATTTGGAATGAGTTACCCGTTGTTTTCTCTCAGTGCTACAACGGCGTCTACTTATTTGTCAAGCAATTGACATAAAAAAATAACAATAATAGTACGAAGCGAAGGCGCTAAAAGTTTAATCTTAGGTAAATGGTTAGGATAATGTATAGAATAGGTAGTATATGTAATTAGGTAGCGTGCGGGCGCCATGCGGTATGTGACTGTGTATATTATGATATGAACCTGTGTGGTGTGATGTATCATGGCGTGTACGGAGTGCTTGTCGAGCGCGCGCTGGTGCAGCAGCAGCAGGTGGTCGAGGTGGCGGCGCGCGGCGGCGGCGGCCAGCAGCGCGCCCCACGCCGGCTCCGCGCCCACGCTGCCCGCCTCCTGCAGCGCGCCGCACAGCCGCAGCGCCTCCGCGCGCAGGCACGACACGCGACGCATCAACCCCATCACCTCTACACACACACACACACACACACACACGTTTCGAAGGGTATACATCCCAGGTCAGGATCTGATCATGGAATCCTGAACAAATCGAGGGACCACTTCAAATTGTATCGGCACTTACTACTGTTTTTCATATACTCTCTAAAGCTGTTCAGATATTTGCGTCTGGTAGTCATCACCTCAAGTCACTGAGCTGATGATGGAAGGTACTATTCCTTAACGGTTAGAAGTTAGGTGATAATAAAAAACTTATACAGCCGTTTACACCAAAGCTATGGGGAATTGAAGTATTACTATAATAATACAATATTTTTTGTTTATAATAATATTCTTCACCAATATACTAAATATAAAAATTTAGAAAACGATGCACGATGTACTGATTTTTACATACAACTTTAACACGTGACTGACACGCGCCCGGTTACAAGATTTGCCTGACTGACAATCGTAAAACTTATTTTTAATTAATATTCTAATCACAAATTATTTTTTAGTTTTTAGAAAGTATTTGCGAATACTAAATATTAATTATTATGACAAATATATAACAATAAATAAAACCGCCCAGCGCCAAACGCTAAGGAAACCGGGTGACTGACGACAGGCTATTTCTCTACTCCACCAATATAACGTAATGTTAAAAAATCAGCCTAAAGAAAAATTATTGCAATTTTTGTCGCTCGCCTCTCGGACTATATGAAAATACACTAATCTCAAGAAAATTAAGCGACCGAGCGAAGTCACTACCGTAAAATTAGCCTTATAATTTCTTAAATATGTATTCACTTACCAGGCATATACTTAAGTCTCTTGTGCAGTATAGTGTGCGCTCGCCAGGCGTCGTGAAGACAGTATTCTATGCGTTTGACGCGCCAGAGTTGTGTGAATAACGCGCGGTACCGAGCGGCGCAAGTGGCTGGGAACAGGGTTCCCAGCGGACCGTCCACGCGATATTGTAACGCGAATACGTCCCACCCGTTATCGTCGCGACCGTCACCTGTACCACAGAATACTAAATAGTTACTAAGAAAAGCGACACTCTCCACCCACCACAAATGGTACGGCTATAGGTGAGCGATTGTTAGCGACGCTAGAAGTTGGATCGGCTATGTTCGAGCAATAATTTACGGACACACGCACTGAGTGAACAGACTGTTCCTCGAGTACAAGTGGCGGTTAATCAAATGTTCTCTTGTATTATTACACTCTTGAGTGAAGTTAGGTAAAAGCTTGTAAAAATATCGATTTTATCTAACTGAGTTCGGTGGTTTACTACCAACAAAACGAAACTTCAATTTTGTGTCGAAACTGGCCAAAAGCGAACCTGCGGACGTACACTGTTATTCAATAAATGCATGTTTAGGAATATTATCAACTCACAATTAGGATAGAGGTTGACGTGTAGCCTGGCGAGCACATGCGGCGGCTCGAACTGTGCGTTAGTGGCGCGCACCGCCGCCTCTAGAGTACACGTTAGATTGTGCACGTACAGTGACGACGCCGGCTTGTTTAGTTCATCCCTGGACACAAAGCAACGTAATATATTTTACCCTACTCTCAAAAAGTCCATCATTATAGCGTAGCAGAGCGGGGCTAAAAAAGATTTTCTCTCCCTATTTAGACTCCTTTTTTTTTAGCGCCGTCCGACACAACCGACATTGGTAATATAGCCTAAAAAATATAATATTTAAATACTTATACTTAGTAAAAAATAAGATTAAGCAAGAATGAACAACTATATTTTTTTATTTATCTAAAGCCTAAAAATAAGTCTGTAAGGTAGCATGTAAATACGAGTAGGCATATTGTTTGACTCACTGCAACAGCGTCATGAGATGGTGGACGAAGTCTCCCTGCGCGAGCAACAGATACCGGCGATGTGCGGCGAGATGGTCCAGCAAGTGGTGGTGTGTGGTCAGCGCCGCGAGAAGACGCTGCGACGCGGAAAGATGTGCGCTCGCCACGCCTTCCCGCAGCCCGCTAGCTTCCCACCACGCAACCGTGCCGTCCGATATGGGACTGGCGCTTACAGACCCTATACCCGCTGCTGCACCTGTACCCATGACAACGTTCTTGGCTAAGCATCATCATCATCCTAATTCATGTATGTTTCTTGGTATAAACGCAGTTTTTAATTGAAAATTACCAATTTTATGAAAAAAAAAAAAAATTGTTTTCGCCCCGCATTCATCTAAAGGGTTATTGACGAATATTTGAAAGTGTTCTAAGGTTTATCTTGTGTACATGTTCATGTACAATGTGCGTTGAATGTGCTTGCGTATGTGTGTGACTGACCGGTATGCAGTTTGAGCAGCTCGTGGAGATGGTGGGCGTGGTCGGAAGGCGCGGGCTCGTCGGTGCAGGCCTCCCGCATGAACACGACGCTCTTGCCGGTCGCCAGGATCTGCGCCGCCTGCTCGCGCGACATGAACGATGGCACCATCCATTCCCTATTTACGTACATTTATTTATACACGATGGTTTGAGAACTTCGAAACATTCGAAACTAAACAACAAAGTTGGGATTATTTTTTAGATTTGGGACATTTTGAACAGCTTGGCGCCATAGAGCCGTTCGATTCTTGTTGGAGATAGATTTGGTTAAGGTTAATAATATATTTTTTCGAAAATCTTCTTGTTCGTTAAGCAGGATTGAATCTTTTACTATTCCTAACAAATAACACTTACCTCACTCTGTACTTGTCGTGCCACATGCGATCTATCGGTACACCGCTCCTGCTCTCTATAAAGAATTCATTGTATGGATCGTCTATCTCTCCTGAAAACAAAAAAATACAGATATTAATGCTTTATTTTATATTTGGATAGAGCTTGTTGACTACATTATACATATTTCATTGCGTTTTTCATGATCTCGATTTTTTTATATCGGATTTCGAGCATGGCTTTCGCCGCGGCATCCAAAACATACACATTAATTACCATCGCATAGTAATATTTGAAATCCAAAACAAAGAATACATACCATGCAACAACCACCGCGTGAGCATAAGTAGCAACGGATAGGTGAGTGCGGTGAGTAGACGTCGCGCCAACGTCGCCACTCGCTCGTCGCCATGTCGTACAAATCTGTGAACGCACGATGCTAGCTCCCCGCCTGTACGTATAACATAACCAGGAGGGGATGTTTAAGTATTCAAAAATATCAACCCTGACATTGCTGCCATTTGAAACTAGCCATCGGAATAAAAAAAATAGACAATACAAAAATAAAAGACGATTACGAGAGCTATCGCTATCGGAATCCCATTACGAGACAGTTACACAATCGTCCCGCAGTTTGTCACAATTTCCTTTTATCTATACTAATTTACTATGTTAAATTAAAGGAAAGATCTATTTTTTAAGGAAATACTATCAAATAAGTAGGTACATATTTGTACCTTATGTGCCAATGCCAACTCAACATATTCGTCACTAGATATAGTGCCAGGGCGTCGGCCAGCAAGATAAGCTATTCTTCAGACGTGACAATTAACTGTAACACTTCCTCAACAGAAGCATCCTCACTTGTTTTTACATAGTATACAGTGTGACCGGTCATAAACTAGCGATATTTTAGGTAATTTATTTTTTCATACATTTCGACCGAACAAGATTGATTGATTTTTTTTTCGAATTTTCAGGGTTTGTCCTAAGAAAAGTCCCATAAAATGTGTTCAAATATAGGTCCTTCAAATATCGCTAGTTTATGACCGGACACACTGTATAAATAAGTCAATGTCATTTAATTTATAGTTAATTCAAAGATAAGGGACGTGATTATAATGAGTAAGTTCAACAAGGTCTTGAAGTTTCTTTCCTCTCCTATCAATACTTAACTTTGGTGAATCTTTTGGTGACATTATTGACATTGCCATTTAGGATTTGGCCTAACACGCCCACTTGAAAAGATTTGTCTATTTGAATATTTCAATTATACTGTTGATAACAATAAAAAAAAAACATTGGTTCTAGGTGACTGAACACATTGAAAATGTGTCTGTAATTTACACTGTAAATTAAAGGTTCAAATTGAATGAAATTAGAAATATACCGTGTTATACAATGTTTGCTTGGTTACGGAAAATTCAGGCTTTTCTTTTAGTTTTATCCACAACGAAGTTATAGGGGGTCGAAAATGGCCTGAACTGTTTCGAGAAAAGGATGGTACGGCCGTGCCGCTTTTGCTTGCCTTGGTGGGGGCACTTCCGTGGCCCCAGATTTATAATACCAATTTTTTTAACTGTAATTTTAAAGTAAACATCACCTTTTTTATGATGAGCTGCGTGAGCGATATTAGCGAGCCACGTGAGTCTGTGCAACGGTTCTTGTGCCCACACGCACACTCGCCGAAGAGTACCGCCGCCGCCGTCTCCTTCACATGCCTTTAGGGAGAAACAGGGAATTATTTTTTTTACAAAGTTGGCGAACAAGCATAAGCCCCACCTAGTTGTAAGCCGCTAACCGCAGCACCACGAACGCTTCCCTTCTGGATGTGCTTTGGTCGACCTGGGTCGTCCTTACTTTATCTTACTTAGAGCATGTACATGGAAGCTTTAAGACTTTACGATTTGCCGATGACATTCATCGTTTGACCTCAGACATATGCTCAAATTATAAAACATAGATGGCGCTATGCTGTGAATATCAATGCAGCCTACATCGCACGTCTACAGAAAAATCACAGAGTAATTGTGGATCATAGAATTTGTAAGGATAAAACCCTAATAAACGCACGAAATTTACAGTCTCTGGGCAACATTACCCTGTATATAATATGTTATTATGACATGACATCAGTGACTTATCTTAATTTGACATATTGCACATGCGTAATGAGCTTTTAAGATGGAATTTTATAAATGGTAATAGAACTTGAATTACCTGAGATTGCAAAAGTGCGACGCTACGGTAATACTCTGTGAGTTCGTCTCTGATTGACGATGACAATCCTTCACCCATTAAACCTAAAATACATATTTACTACAATTAAGGTAAGAACTGATATCTAAGCACCATAATATAACTATAAAATTATTATTTACATATGGATTTTATAAGTTCACTTGAAACTTGTGAAACAATGTTTTATTTAGCACAGCATAAAAACTGCAAGAAAAATGTACACTCTTTATGTACTTAGGTATGTGTGTAAAAGGTAAATTTTTTAAACATTAAACAATAATGTAAACTTTATCATGAAATGACAAACTAATAAAAAATTATAGTTGCATGTGTGTGAGCAGGATAATAAGCAGTGCAAGTTATTCTTAATGGTCTCAGCGATTCTGAGACAAAGACTTTTTTTTTTTTTTGAAATGACTAAGTTGGTAGCCTCAGATGGCTGCAACAACCTTACCGGACAAATCGGCGAGCGCAGAGGGCTCTCAGCCGGGTGAGGACAGAGACTGTTTAGATTGAATCAAAAGCACAGTGTTACCCTGCGGCATGAGTCCCGAGGAGGGGTCAATAAACTCTTTTAGTCTATCGTGTAAGAAGCCGAGGTGCGCAATACGCGCATAGAGCGCCTGCATCGGCCGCGGCCTGCCGCCCGCGCCTCGCGCTCTCACGCCGGTCGCCGCCAGCACTGCCTCACGAACGCAAGTACGCTCGTTCGAACGATCTAACAATATATATTATAATTTAATTTCCACCATGTTTTATCTGTTACTCTGTAAACTCCGTATCACAGAAGTATAACTTCATAAAATTTAATTTTCAATATAGGGTGACATGATTGAGATTATATTAGTTAGTGTAGTGCTGTAAATAATTTATTAATAAATTAAAATGAGTCTACTATTAAAAATTAAATTATGACAGCACAGCACCTTTGGTAAGATGTAAACAAGAACTAGGGAAGGTTTTTTAGAAACTCAACCCCTAAGTGAGTAAAATAGAGGATAGCAGGTGTAATCACAGGTTGAGAAGCAAGTTGTATAATAATGAAAAAGATTCACATACCACTTGATGGTAATGCAACAACCATGTTACTGTTGTTGTATGGGAGGCTTTGATTGGATCCCTGCTGCTTTGGTGGGTTGCTGCCACCCCAGCTCACTGATCCAATTGTACTCTTACTAGTGCTAGATGCTGCTGGTGATATACCCATTACAAGATTCTGTAAAGACAGAACAAGAACCTATACATCATGTATAAAAGTCCACATTACTGGAAAAAAAAAAAATATTTACAGCTAATTTACTACAGAACTGAAATTGTAAATATTGGGACACCTGCTGCATGTCAGTTCAGCTCTGGGCTAAATTAGGAAGAATATTATATAAATAATATTTCAATTGTTTTTTTTATTATTAACTATAGTGCTAAGATTAATCTAATTTCATTCATAAATAATACATATTTAATAAAACACACAATACATATTTGAGATTGTTAAAAAAGGGCAGATACGTTTATTGATTTTGTTTGACCAGGCCTGTCTCACTCCCGTTTCGTTACAAGTCCTAACCACCTACTTAGTTAGGTACTTACATTTTCAAAATATGGTTAGAGAAATAGGTAGTATGTACTAAGTACATCCTGTAGTTAGGTACATATAAATATGTACTAAGTACATCCTGTAGTTAGGTACATATAAATAGGTATAATTATTTTATGAAGTCGGTACCTACCTTTAAATTTAAAGAGTTTGTTTTAGCTAGTTACCTACAACATTTGCGAAATATCTAGCTAGGCATTTAGTATGTCATTCCGATTTGATACGCATGTACCTACCTACCTACATAAACACCACTGAGTAACACTGAGGTATAAGTGAGTCCCGTTCAAGTGCAGCCTTCCGGCCGCGAACTTGAACGGGACTCACTTAGTTGCTTAAGCGCGAAGCGCCATAAAAATTTCGGCGCTTACGACTTTCTGGTCGCGAAAAAACTACACCTTTAAAGCGTTCTAGCGTGTACGTGTTTAAACTGACAACCCTAACGTCGTCAGAAGAGGTAAAAGTTACGCGATAGAAAGAGAGGCAACTTCTAGGTAAATATAACTGTTGGTAAATTTGCGCTGTGTGATCTGAATTGCTATTAATTAATTGTATTCCCTATTTCTTCATTTTGGGGAGTGAATCTACCTGTACTATTATGTATTCTGTGGTTTGACTAAAATCCACAATTTACTGGAACTTCAAGCATTTAGGTTGCTGCCATAACCAACTCACCACAAATTTCTATCACATATACAAACTAACTAGCTATTCCCCGCAGTTTCACTCGCATTCCTGGCATAAAAAGTAGCCTATAACCTTTGAGGATAATGTAGTTTCCTATTGGTGAAAGTATTTTTCAAATCGGACCAGTAACTCCGGAGATTAGCGCATTCAAACAAACAAACAGCTTTATTATTAGTAAAGATAGATAGATATAGATAGATTAACTTTGAACTTACAGTAGTGGCAAGATGTGGTATAGGAAACAACTGATGAGTGGATTCAGACTGCTGTGGGGCCTCTGACAGTGCTAGCAGTAAGGTTAACACTGATACTCTCTGCTTTAAGATGAACTGGAAAACAAGTATATATCTGAGGAGCTTGCGAACAAAAACTTGATTACTAGAGCAAAATAAAACCGGAAAAGTGTGAGTCTGACTAGCGCATCAAGGGTTCCGTAATTTCCTTTGTTACTCTGAATACCATAGACTTCTTATAGGTTTTCCTGTAATCTATAGGTAACAGTTATAAAAAATATATGTTTGCGATCTTCACGACAAGCTATTTCATTTGATATATCTCACAGTACAGTTTGCAAAACTTTTTTTTAAAATCTTCTAATTTACCCCCCAAAAGTGGTACCCATATAAACTACTTTCATTGTGCGTGGAAACTTCGATAAAAAAATAAAATGGCGGGATTTCTATATGCCACAAAGGTTCTATCCCCTTAGGGCAAAATTGCCCTACTTTTGGGGAAATAACTACCTACTTGTCTTACTAATTGTAAACTATTAAATATAAAATGTGCTTACAGAATTCTTCAGTTTAGAATAGAATTCACTAAATTTGTCAGCATCCCTCATACACACACTTGAAATTCTTGTGTGAATCTTTTGGCAGAGCATACTCTCATCCTGGGCAGTGCGTGTTTTTTCCCAAGTGGAAGATAAATATGACACTGCCAATTCATAAGCACCATCTACAAACATACAAATATTTAATGTATGTGCAACAGAAAATATTATGATATGAATTGATACAGTTAGATTATATATAAGTACAACTTATTAATTCATTCAATCTCACTAGCTATAAATATTTTGACACAGAACACAGGTACCTTTTTTATAGCTAGCTAGCAAGCTCTTAAAATAACCTTGTACGATATTCATAAAATTAATCCTTTTCAATAAGAAAAAAATGTAAATTCAGAAAAACTAATGAAACTGTAAATGACACAAAATATGCGTTTCAAAAATGGAATCTAACCTGGATCAGATGACAATCCAGAGCATAATTTGTGAAGTTGTCCAGCAACGTTAGAAGAAACATCCATAGTAAGCTGTGATAAATGTATCTTTTTGGAAATCTGAACAGAATTTTCAAAACGATGTTTGGATTTTCATAGTTAAAATATTTAGTAGTATTTGTTTCGTTTTAAAATCGGAATTTCTTCAAAGATAGGCTTGCACTGTCGTAATAAGTAATTGTTAAATTATAGTGATAATATTTATGTTATTTATTTTTTCTCATGAGAATTCAACGGGAAAAAATTCAATCTATGTTTGACATCACTTTGACATTTCTGAAGCAGGTGTTGTCAGGTTCCTATCACAGATAACTAGTGTACCAGTTCCTATGATTCTACTCTTTCCTTTAAACTCTTTCTTTTATGCCTTATGGGTTCTACTTTGGTTCTACCGGTAAACCTTCGGTTGGAGCGCGAGCGAGTACTAATAATAAAGATCCAAATGTTTTGATTTTCTGAAATGTCACGATTTGACACATTGATTTGACATTTGTTTGTTTACTTTTTGTGACTCGTATTAAAAATCAGAGTTTAACAGTCAGCCGGCGCTGTCAAATAAATTGAAAATCTAGGGCTGCATTCCGAATGATGATGATATCGATAGTTATCGATGTGAGCGCGCTAAAACGCGTACGGAATCACTTTTAGCGCGATAACGAAGCCTCGCGAAACGTCATCGGTGACGTCATTACATCCGCCATATTGCGATTACGACGACCATGGTCCAAACGTTATCGCCGTGAGCGTGGATGTCAAAAGTGACACTTGTGTTGTGTTTTTGTTTTGACAAAGGTTTTTATGTGAGAATAACAAATAAAAATACACTGTATTCAAGTTAGGGAGTCTAATAATTGAAGTTAGGGAGTCCCACGCGTTGATCATTAATTTTTAATCCCTTTTTCGAATGTTTTAGTTCTAAATACTGTCAGCGCGTTCACAAGCGTTCCGAATCATTGACAGTTCACGGCTCTTATAGATGTGATATTCGTATCGGAACGCAAATTATCGATGTGAGGCTAAGATCGATTATGGAATGTTTCGGAATGTACCCTAGAAATGTCGTGAAAAGCAACTCTTTTGCAGGCGAATCGTGTCCTTATTGACTTTAAAAACGTTATTATTATGATTCTTATAATTTCCTGTCAAGGTTGAAATTTAAATAACATTTAAAAATAATAAAAGCGTAACGGAAACTACTTGTTATAAACAAAATCCATATGCCAACAAAATTGTTGGGCCAAATCAAATACGCAAAGAGAATATAATTGCAAATACGGACAGCGACGCCAGATTGGTTAGTTAACCACAGAGTACTTTATTAAGTAATTGTGTGGATTACAATTGGTACTTTTTATATATTTGTAATCGTAATCCATTTGGCCTCATTTGGAATTCATAAAAAAACATGAATCCGAAAAGCCCAGAAGCTAGGAATCGTGATGAGAACCCTTTCGAAGGCATGGTTATAGAGACTGCAACTCCTCTTCATAGTTTAGTTGCTCGAAGCCCATGCCCTCGTTGTGGGAAGTCGCGAATGTATTTTTGTTATACATGTTTTGTGCCGGTCTCGGAACTTGAAGGAAGAATCCCCGTGTGTAGGGTAAGTAGCAATCTTAAGTACAGCTATTATTTCAATGTATGAAAACAAAGTTAACCCATATTTTCATTTGTAGTTGCCAGTGAAAGTCGACATAATAAAACATCGACGTGAAATCGATGGGAAAAGTACAGCAGCACACGCTGCCGTCCTGGCACCACAAGATGTGAAAATTTACACTTATCCAAATGTACCAGAGTATAACCTTGATGGTAGAACTGTCCTTTTATATCCAGGAGCTGAAGCTATAACTGTACGAGAACTGTTTACGGGCAAAGTAATGGCTCCAAGCTACTCTGAATTGATACTGTCTCAATTACCATCTGGATATAATGTTGGTACCTTAATGACAAAAATATTTGGTGATAATAATGGTAATGATATTTACCATGTTGAAGAACTTCCAATTACAAGGGTGGTATTGATAGACAGTACTTGGAACCAAAGTCGGGGAATCTATGCTGATGAAAGATTACAAAAGATCCCAAAAATTGTATTACAAAACAGAGCCTCGCAATTTTGGCGTCATCAGAAAGGTAGCCCAAGATGGTACCTATCAACTATTGAAGCATTGCATCAGTTAATGTTGGAGCTACATTTATGTGCATGGGGATGTAGTGAACACTACAAGTCAATTCTCACAATGCATTTTCCAGTACACAATCAAGATGATCATAAGCAATGCGAGCCCTACAAAGGACAGTATGATAATTTACTGTTTTTCTTCAAATATATGTATGAGAAATTACATTCTCTTTATAGGCATGAAGATTTACTTGCTTATAAAAGACCCATGTCATAGCAAAGAATAATAAATATAATGAAAAAAAAAAACCTTTCATTACAAAAACATTACCATAGTTGCAATGTGATTTAAGGGTACTAGCTTTCCACCCTGCAGATTTACCCACATTCCCCAGGGATCTTATGTTCCCAAGGGATAAAAAGTAGCCTATGTGTTAATCCAGGGTGTTGGCTACTTCCAAGCCAAATTTAATCAAAATTGGTCCAGCTGTTTGAGTGTGAAGAGGTAACAAATGCAAACACTCACAAACTTTCTGATCACATTCTACTAATTTATAATATTAGTAGGATATAATCAGAGCTATATCACTATAATTATGTATATTATTGTATATATTTCAGAACTTCTAAACTGCTGCTCATACAATATAGAAGCTGCAGATGGAAAAGTGTAAATTATATTAATATAAGATATTTTGGTATAAATAAAAAGTTGACTAGAAATTGTATTTTAAGTTGACTAGAATTTTCATAATATCCTCGAAAAGTATGCTATAGTAGATGTTGTAAAAAAAGAGGAAATATTTACTTGCACTTTAATTATTTTATTTTGTATATAAAATTAATTCTAATAACTTTTACACAAGTAACCAAGCTATCAGAAATAGATTGATACAGAAGTTTATAATCTCTGATAAATAAATGGTTGGGCAAACTTTGATGCACATCCAATGATATAGACAATTTAATTATTGCCAATAAAATATTAGCTTCAGTCATTTATTGTATTTGTATTTTCTATAGATAAGATACATAATTTAAAAATAGATTTTTCATTCTTACATCTTCCCTTTTAGGTAATTAATGACCACACCCAACTTTTGACCACACAAAACTAGCAATAACAAGCCTTGCTATCCACACTACGCGGGTCTTACTTGAGGTGCAGTGTGGGGAAGCGCGAAGGGAGGTCACGGTAAACTCGAAGTGAACGTGTAGTACAGAC
The DNA here is from genome assembly GCA_963555595.1 of Tethea ocularis. Taxonomy (NCBI): domain Eukaryota; kingdom Metazoa; phylum Arthropoda; class Insecta; order Lepidoptera; family Drepanidae; genus Tethea; species Tethea ocularis. The sequence continues at coordinate 5,829,377 of OY741960.1, read as the reverse complement.
TGTAATTTGAGATAAGTACGTAGTTATAGATAGATATTTTAAAATTATTGTAAAGAATATCTATTCTTCTTATTATTCTAATTCAAAAAGCCCTTTCCTATAGTTTACGTAAGTCTAATACAAATACACTGCCATCACTAGCACTAGCGCCAACTTTTGTACCCCGTGAATTCCAGCACACCTCGAATATACCGCCTGTTCCTCTGTAGGAGTGTACTAGTCCACCTGTTTGTGTTGACCATATGTGTACACATTTGTCAAACGAACCACTGGCCAAGAACTTGCCATCTGGAGAAAAAGCCACACTGTAGACGGGTTCTGTATGCTTTGTCAATGTGTGAATACAGACACCTCTTTCAACATCCCACAAACGCACAGTGGAGTCAAATGATGCACTAGCCAAGATCAAGTTCATATTCGGGTTTTGTGTTCCTGGTCCAGTGGGAGACCACTTTATTGTGTATATTTCTTTCGAGTGTGCTTTCAAGTCGTGGACGCATGTGTCCTGTTTCATAGACCAGATCTTCAAAGTCATATCATCGGAGCATGACGCAAGTAATTGTCCTTGGGGATCCCACTTAATTGCATTGACTTCATTCTGCAACACAAAGTGATTGTTAGTAAAAAAAAAAGTATTTTTTTCTTCATCTGCAGCATTCTGCAGTCAGTCGTGATACTATAATCAGATGTGTTAGTAAATTGAACATTATATGTGAAGATCGACTCCACCCACATAGCCGGCGAGCAAAAAAAGTTCAAACCAGTAAAAACCAGGGAAAAAAGTTCTTGAGATCCCTATTATACAGGATGATTATTGCAGTGGGCGTGTTAGACCAAATAAAGTATTAGGGAATAGCGAAAAATGCTGAAAGAATGGTCGATTTTGATAAAAACTTAAACTGTACTTGGATTTTCAAAAATAAATTTGCCTTCCCGGGAGGGAATCGAATTTATTGATTTTGAAATAAAAATACAGCCTGTATTATTCTTCCATCTCGTAGTGTCGCTTATAAAGATCAATTTCTGGGAAGTAATGTTAAATGGAATGTAAGTGGAAATATATTTTTGTAAGAAAATACTATTTTATTTTTGTTACGTTTATTAAACTTTAACTAGGAACTTAAAAACTTAAAAAAAAAAAACAGCCTGTATATGGTAGAATACACAGAGAGATCTCTCTGACAGAGATTCTAAACCGCTAGCGAGTTCGAAATCGGAAAAAATGCAAATGACGTAACCGCAATAAAACTGTCGATGACTGCGCTGCCTGTAAGATCTATTCACCGCAAGCTGACTTGTCATGCTATATGTTGTGATGCAGTTTTAACGTACCTAGTTGGACCAATTACACCAATAGGACCGCAGTTAACTGCAGTACCTACTATATATAGTCTGTCCGCAACTGCTGTACCACGCTATTGAATTTACAAAAACCCTTTCTTAGCGAATGCCTACGTCATAATAGTTATCAGTTGAACAGTAGTTTTACTCCCTTAGGGGATACATTTTCAATAATCCTTTTCAAAAATCCAATTCGGCTCGCCCTGGTAATGGTAAGCAGTTACCGCATTACCGACACTACAAAAATCTCTACATCCTTTTTTAATTACCCCATGTTGTACTCCTGCTGCTGCTGTATGGAAAACCACGGCAAGCTCTACATTCTGAATGTATGCAATATGTTACACTAACCAACCATATTACATATTTATTGCCGTACTTACTGTATGCCCCTGGAAACTCTTGATAGGTTTGTCAGCATTCAGCTTACACACATGTATGCACTGATCAGTGGAACATGATGCAAATGAAGTATTTGTCTGCCAGTCAACGTCAAGAGCTGGTGCTAAATGGAAGGAAAACTGCTGAGTGCACTGCCCAGTTGAGGCATCCCATATTATTGTTGTTTTGTCAACCTTCAAATAAAATGTATAATGAATATCGCAATAACAATAGAACTTTGTAATAATAAACAAACCTGATTTTGTGGTAACGAGTTAAAATATAGAATCAACAATTCATTTTGTTAAAACACAGGCCAATAAAAAATCCCGGGTCGATAACCACGAACGGCGCGGGTGGCGAATATCATGCCCTCACAATCCTCACATCTTGCACATTAGCTCGTTAGGTCTGGTGTGTAGTGAGTGTTCTGACATGATGAATAATATTTAACCTGTAAATTACAGCTAGGTAAGTCATTAATATGTACGTGTTTTTTAGATATAGCCAAAACAAATAATTGCTCAGTGACAGTGATCGATTACCCTGAAATTGATTGCTAAGCAATATTTTTTTAAGACCCCTTTTCCAACAAGAACCTGATACCTCAGATAAACCAAATTACTTTAAAAAAACCTCTTTTTGGAAAAGGGGTCTTACCAACATACTTACCAATTTAAAAACTTTGCGGTTTGATAAGTGAGTTAACTTGACATCATTTACATAAAAACATTACAAAATTCAGTAAATATCAAGTGTAATAAAGCGTAGGTAATTGTTTTAAAAAAAAAAAAAACATTAAAATCGCAAAGTAACAGCTTATACAGTATCTTGAAAGATTCAAATAAGAGCTTGTGTTAATTAATAGGGCTTGATTTTTAGACCTCGTCGACCCACAAAATCAGTTTTCGTTTATTTTCTCTTTGGGAATACCTCCGTTAAATAATATGATCCCTAAACATTATATTTAAAAAAATTACCCCAGCACTCAATATGTAGTTTCCCCGTTTATTCCACTTCAAAGCAAATATAGGTCCTTTGTGTTGTCCAAGTGTTGACGCTAGAGTGCCATCAGTAGTCCATATGCGAGCATATCCATCATACGAGCCTGTCGCTAGGAGATTACCATCACACTGTAATTCAAAGTAGTTAAAAACAACAATGTCATTATGAAAATGTCAATTGAAAAGTCAACGCGCGAGCTTCGAGTAATCGGGTGGCTGAGGAAGCGCGCGAGTGCGTGGCACGCCCGACTGTGGCTCCATACCTCGCACTCTCCTAGTAATAGTGTCGCCCTTGACGCGAGAGCATGCTTATAGATTCCTATATTTTAATTTGAACGAAAAAGCTATCACGCAAGTCACAGAAAATTGGTGTGGTTATGAAAAACTTGTCGTGTTGAGGTTACATGAATTTTACTGGCAAAAGGATGGGAGAATGTTGTAGACTCATTTATTATTGAAGTACCTATCGATTGTGATCAGTTTTACGTTCATTTTATTCATTGTAATTACATTTTGTGATAGTTTTCTCACATTTTATGATAGGAACTCAAAAGAAAAAACGTAAATAAATGAATTTCAAACATGGGGGCTACTTTTAGGGGTAAAAAAAAATTAGAAAATTTAAACAAAAGTTTTGCAAAATATAGTGTGCAGCTTAAATTTTTTTTTTATAATTTGATGAAAAATAGTTTTGAAGTTATTTAAGAAAATAGGCTAAAATGACTGTGTCTGAAAATACTGGACCAAAAATGTTTAAAAAATTACATATAGTTCTTTTACCTATAGATTATAGGAAAACCTATAAGAAGTCTATGGTATTTAAAGTACCATAGGAATTTCCGGAACCCTCAGTGCGCGAGTCAGACTGGTCTTGTCCAGTTTTATTTTTGAAGTACGTACTATCCTCATAGAATTCATAATTAATTAAATGCACTTCCGCGGAGGCTAAAAATGTGTTGGTATCGATAACGTAATATCGACTAAATCACATCTCTAGCTCATTACGTCAAAATTCCTTAATATTCCTCGGAGCTCGCGCGAGGACTGTAGTCTAAGAATTAAATTAAGCATACATTCCAGTCTAGCGATGTGACATCTTTATTGCTGGGTACTTCTGCTCCTCCTTTTTGTATACAATGTCTAAGTACTAACTGGTTGGGAGTAGTTGCAGGGTTATCTGACATATCCCAAATTCTGCGAGGGAAAACATTGTTAATTGAATACTTCATTAAATATTCACTTAGTGTGGGTGTCTCAATAAAACTAACCTGGCTGTGCTGTCACCAGAGCCACTGGCTAACAGGTCAGTACTTGGATTCCAGGCACATATGAACACTTCAGATTCATGCCCCTTCAGAACTGTTGCCTTACTGGCTGGTATTTCAATAGACTGATCTACATCCATAGTCTCAGGAACACTGGGGGTTGGAGTACCACTAGTTGCTGATGCCGTGTTGCATGTTGTGCCCTGTAACTGAAAGTGTTCATTGTCCTGATAAAAATGTAGCAATAGAAATACGGAAGATATAAGCATTTTAAAATACTTATTAGACAGGGATTAGACAGATAGATTCAACATGGAATGTGACGGCTCGGAAATCATAATAACACTACAGCCTTAAAAATTCCATACTAAATTTTGTTTTGCTAAAAAGAGATGGAAATAAATCTTTGATTGATGGCTTTTTTCTTGGTTATTTTATAGTTATTAGAAAAATATTTTTTTCTACTCTTTCTTACTAAGTAAGTATATGAATGAGGATTACTTTTAAGAGTTAGTCCCTAGTAGTTAGTACTTACAAACATACTGATAGTAATTAATTGGTATACATATTATTTTCATATAGTACATAGTTATTTTCTTAAATATTTGTTTCATCTTATAATAGTATAAAATAATCATTTAATCTCACATCAACTCCATTCTGTTCTCCCCCAGATCCTGGTTCAGCTTTGATGGCTTGTTTCTGAGCATTTTGAGCATTCTGCCGTGCTGCGACTATGTCAGGAGTCACTGCATCAATTAAACTAAGACTCTCTGTAAGACGTGTTTCTGTACCTGAAATATGCCCAAATTGTTTATTATATTAATAAAAACAAAATAGATACCTTACTTGGTCAGGCTATTTTTGTTATGACATTAAAACTATATCAATGAATGATTATGTAAAATTAATCTTATTATCTAGCTTTAGACAACATTCAAAACATAATTACTTAAAAACCAAAGGGTAGAAAATAAATATGTTGTACATCAACTATTTCAGCAACCTAGACTAGGTGAACATAAACATATTTCCAAAATGAAACGAAACATGATTTTAGGGGTTGACATGGTCTAAAAATCTACCTCACATAATAACACAAGTTCTTATTTGAATCTTTCAAGATATGATATATGATGGAAGTAATATTTCCCTCAGTAGTATTTTATTTTATTGTGTAAATTTGCAATTCAAATGTTTTTTTAATATGTAATTATTTTGATATAACTTAAAATGGAAAGAAGCATTATTAAGCTGAGAAGGACACAAAAGATAATAAACAAGAAGAAATATGCAGCAAACAAAACTCATGGATGCTCTATATTAGAACATGCTCTAACTAAGGCTTAAATGGAAGTGGACCGGCCACATCAAGATAATTCAAAACTAAAAGGTCAGGTCCCCACTAGTAAAAGAAGCACAGGATGGCAGAGGAAAATATGGACCAATGACCTAATTAAAAATACAGGAAAAGATAGGTTGCCTACAACAAAGAAAGATGAAAAGAGATGGTTTCAGATTTATTTATTTACTTGTGTTGTGAGACTTTCTTGCCTAATTTCACAGACATATAGATGGACAACTAAGTGATCCTATAAGGGTTCCATTTTTTTCTTTTGAGGTATAAAAACCTAAAAATGAAAATGTTTTTTTTTTTATAGGTTTACCATCTTCTCCAATTGTTATTTCTGCTTCTGTGTACTGTAATCCTTTTTGTAATATATTCAGTAATGCTGCTGGGGGAACGAGTGCCCCATTAATGTTACTCTGAGATATATGTGACTCTATACCAAATGTGTAAGCTGAATGATGGAATCCTGAAAGTGATAAATTGAAAATTCTCAGTTAAAAATACATATAGTTTAACATAAAACATATTCTCTTGACTCTGTACTATTAGCCTTTTTATGTAGCTGTCCACTGTTCCACCCACATTTTTAGAATAATAATAATTTTAGTCTGTGAAAACAATGTTTTACATTATAACGTAGTAATGTACGTGTGTAATATGCACAAGAGATTTGCTGCGAATTCACCCCTTTTGGACAAGCTAGTTCCCCAAAAGATTCAAAGAAACTGTTTCCCCCTTACACCCCTAAAGAGGTGTATATTCAAAAATCTTTTTTTAAATGTCTACTCCCTATGGCAATTTTCAGCTTCATAGGTCCAGTAAATTTCAAACAGGCCAGTTGGTGTAATTGATTATGCCATCACCTATCACATTACAGAGGTTATGAGTTTGTTTCTCATCCAGGACAAATCTTTGTTTGTCTCGAGTTTTATTATTGTATAGATTAATCATAGTAGGATCCTTTTTATATCATCAGAGCCATCAACGTTTTTTAAATTATATAAACGACAACTGTAACAGGTAGCCCAATACAAATAACATCATAAATATTGGAATGCAAAATTGAACTCTATGTCTAGATGACTACCACTAAACAATTTGTTGGACTTAGACGGACGTTGGTCCCAACGGATTTCAATATTTCCTAAACATAGGTCTCCAGAATTTGAAGTTAGTGTATGGTGCTTAAAATACAAGGGTTTTTTGACAAACTCATAAGGCGAAAGGTGTGTGGAACGGTAGCGTCTGTAAGTTCAATGAACCATACCTGATTCTTGTAAGTATCGGTAAACGAGAAAGTTGACTTCATCACTAGAAAAACTCATTTTTCACGGCTTTTTAAGTAGTCATAAGAAGAAATCAACTAAAACGTAGTATTAAATTCTCTTTGAAATCAACTAAAAACAATATTTAAAGCTAAATGCCAGTCCAAACCACAGATTATTAAAAAATACTAAAGTAAATTACAGTAGGAAACGAAAGAACAAATCTGAGGAACGCATAAACGCTTGACTGCGCTTGACACACGTCAAATTACTTATTTTTGTCATTACAATCAAAACTCAATAACATTGAGATAGGGACTCTAATACTATAATCACTTGAGAAGTTGAGATATTGTAGCGTTCCACCGATTTGTATGGCCAATACAACATATTCTATATGATCTGTGTGTATGGCCGATGCCATCATAGTTAATACACTGCCATAGCGTGAGTTGAGCTTGGAGTTGAGTTGAGCGTGGTCCAAACCATAGAATAAATAAAAAACGACCGAACAGCCTCACAACTCGCAGATAATTAAAGAACAGCCTCACTCTCACTCAAAGACCAAAGAGTACGAAGTAGTTATCTCTAAGATTAGGAGAATATATTTTATGTGTTCAATTTAGATTTATATCGTATATTGTCATCACAGAAATATTTATCTGTGTGCTAGAATTTATCCGTGAAGACCTTACTGGCTTCCTGATGAATATTTATATTATTAGTCTGTAAGTAAATCAGCTGTTGGTCTTCTATTATATTAATAACTAAAACGTAGTGTTTATATCCTATTAGTTATTAAAATAATGTGCATATAGTGTATGATGGTACGGAACCCTTTGTGTGAAAGTTCGACTCGCACTTGGCCAATTTATTATGCGTACCACTCGCCGAGCTTAGACTAGCAAAGAAAATACCTATTACTTTTTGACCCTCGTCGTTGAACTAGCTCTCGCTAACTAGGCTGTATGTTTATTGGCTTTTGCTTGTTTAATTACTCAGGAAACCATACATTTAGAAAAACTATTTTCGTTCTTACTTACGTCAAAAAGTGTTAGTGAAATAATTTGTGATTTAGTTCGAGGATTTTTCTGTATTTTGGATTTAAGTTACAGACAAAGGTAATAATTATTGATTGCTATTGTTGTTGTGTTATTCCATGGTTCTTACAATAAATCTTACGTATTTACTGCTTTGTCTTGTTTGGGATAATGACGCCATTTTGTCGCGCCGGCTGATCCTGAATTATTATTTTCTAGGATCTCCTTCTGTGGGTAGGGCAGCCGTTGAAATTATTTATTATTAGACTTCTTCTTTATCGTCAGAATTAAATTTAGCATCCACCGCTAACACAAACAAAATTACATAAGACTTTGAACCACACCAAGAAAATTGATTGATTTATATAGGTGTGTGTAACCGAAAGGCCGATATTTATATTGTTTCTGAAGATTCTCATCGGCAAAATCGTGATCACATTAGACAACCTTTATATCTATCTTTTTTACAGGATTAACTATATATTTAAATATGTTCTAATTGTTATTAATTGGCTTTGAATTTGATTCTTGACTTGAAATATTTGAGAAATATTTTATGAAATTATTATTAAAAATATAAGTATTTTCTAAATACGATTAAAACTAAGTTAAGATTTTACTTAGTTTTAATCATATTTCAGACAACAAATTATTAATTAAATATTCCTTTGTACTAACTTAGCAAACATGTTTGGTAGGTATCATGTGTGTAGGTACATTGTGTTCATCATTTTCCGTAAAAACTTTGTCATCTTGTTTTTATTATACATTAGAACTTAATATGGTTTGTAAAATATACCATGAGTCCTGTAACAGTAGCCAGAGTGATACGATAATGAGCCTTACTTACCTCTATGCAATAAAGTTCAACTGTTTAATCTATGATTAAAAATATGTAGAATCAGATGAACCCTATTGAAATGTCATATGGTACAATTTCATATCACTCTGGCTACTGTCACAGGACTCTTGCTATATTTTATAAACCTTAATAGATATTTATTAATTGAAAGGTGTGTTAACAGTTGGCTTAGAAGACTAATGTATCTTCTATAGAAGACTTACTTGTCTTAACCTTCTTACTTACATAATTAATTAATAGTTAAGGCATAAGTGTTTCAAAACTTGGAATTTTCTATATGTCTAACATTTGCTTTACAGAGGGGGCGATGATTAAGCATATGTTGAAATAATGACTATATCAATGAAAGAACAAGATCAAATGCCAGGGGAGGTAAGAAATATGGAATTAGATATTTTAATTACAACTTTGGTGTTGAGGTTACTTATGACTTGAAGGACCAAATCCTTGATATTGAAATGGTGTCCTTTTTTTCTTCCTTTCCAAGTTCTTTTCTACTGATTCCATACACATAATGTTTTGTGGCATGGCTAAACTTAGAAACTGGCTCTCAAATGCAGCTGCTGTACCATACTGAACATGTACTAGAGGTAAACAAGTCTTCTGAGACAAATTTATCAATGATGCAATCATGATTTAATGAGTCATAGTTCTTTCTATTGGCAATGTTGCATACTTTTATTGTAACACTTTTACTTAATCACTATTATAAAATAGTTATCTGTAGTCTAATTATAAATTTATTTAAACATTGTTGTTTTTGTGAAGAAATACTATTTAAATAGCTTTGAAATATTTTGGTATGACATTGTGACCTGTTGATGAAGAGATTAGCCCATTAGGCTAATGGTCTGGTAATACTTACCAATCTTAATTATAGGCAAGATTATAATCTATACTATCTACTATATAAATCTGTAGGCTCTGTCTGTACACAGAATTATTTTGTGGGATAAATATTTTTATGACACTAACACCAATTTTACTATTTTTGATTTTTTTTTTGTATGACCTCTTGAATGGCTTGACCAATCTGATAAAATTGGTGTGTAGTAAAAACATGAGATTGTGCATATGATAGGCTATATGTAATGTTGGCACACATATGTTTTGGTAATAATAGAAAATCTGTGTGTACAATATACTACTATATTCTTATTCATAAATAACAGGGAACTGTATAGACATGATCATATTTTTGTTTGTAATTTTGCAGCAGCTAACTTTTGATTAACTAACACTATTTTTAGTTTCATGGGTGTTTGTGTCAATATTTTTTTTTTATGCAGCATATTTTTATGTATACATTTTCTTGTTAGATGGCGTTCCCTGAGGCCAAATTGAAAGCATTAGAAGAGAAAATATCACATCCACGCTGGGTTGTGCCCGTGTTGCCTGAACAAGAGTTAGAGGCACTGCTGGTCGCCACTACTGAACTGGCAACTCAAGGTTTTAGTTAAAACTTATAGTACATAAATCATTCATCAGATATTTTTTTCTATCCCAATTAATTTATGTATCCCAGGTGAAGATGTGAACCATGCAGCCTGCCAGAGGTTTTACAATGAAGCCCTCACAGTGTCTTTTACAAAGATATTAACAGATGATGCAGTGTCATCATGGAAGAATAACATTCAGCAATGTGTCCGGTCTAACTGTGAGAAGCTTGTCAAACTGTGTGCAATGAAACTGGATGATCCTAGATTCTTGCATTTGTTATCTATGGTTTTTAATCCTAACAACAAGTAAGTTAAATGTTATAATTACTACTAAGGTACCCAACATCAATATGGCCTTTTCGATGGTAAATGGTTACTGTATCCTATAGATAGACCAAGGATTTTCAAACTATTTTGGGCTAGAGACCCCTTTTCCAAAATGAACTGGGGCCTTAAAAAGGCCGCACGAGTAATATTGCTATGCAATTCATATCTCGAAATTACAGCAGAGCCAATTATTTTTTAAATATTTTTTAGCGAAAATGTAAATCATTTTAGTCTATTAATTTCCAATTTAGATGAATTACACCATAATCTGCTGTTCATTCCAGAAATTAATTGCATTAGCAATATTGCTCGAGCAGCTGTTTTATGATACCTCAGCAACAATCTACCAATATCTTACACACTATCTTGAAAGTTTCAAATAAGAACTTGTGTTAACAAATAGGGGTCGATTTTTGGACTTCGTCGACCCCCAAAATCAGTTTTCGTTTATGACAACCCCTCGGAAACCGGCCAACCACTTTGGGAGTCCCTGTATAGACACTTAATACCAGAAGTATTGGTCCCTTTGTTATGTATCTAAAAGTTTGGTCTTCCGAATAAATGTAAGTCTTGGTCCTGAGTGACCGACTGACAGACAATGTATATAACCCAAACTGTTGGACATACAGATGGTAGAATGTATTTAATTATACTTAGACGTGCCAGGAATGTCACAAAATGGAAAATCAAATAAATGTGTAATTGAAAAGACCATACCTAGTACACTTTCATTTATATTACATCAAATTATTATCATTATTTAGTATTGGTATATCATAGGTACACTTCGTGCAAAGTTTTTTTTTTTTTACGAAGTCTCGTAGAACACGCTCGCGTCGTCCCTCGTTAAGTTACGTTACGTAAGCACTATGGGGGGGTGGGGTGGTCTTTGTTTTGCTTACTTTTGCTGACAAGAAGGATGGGGGGGGGGGGGGGGGGTAAATAATTATAATCTGCTTACGTAATATTTGAACGGCCCCTAGTGAGTGATATTTAAGCTGTGATAGAAGGGTGAAGGGTAAGAAAAGATTTTGGAATATTCTCACCACAAGGAGATCAAAAAAGGGTTATAATTTCTATGAAATTCATGAACATGAACTCTGCCATAAATAAGAAATACATATTTCAGTATTTTTTTGCACACTTTTATTAATTACTCTTGTATGCAACTAATTAAGGTCGAATTTCACCGACTAGAAAACGGTCCGATAAATTATAATTAGGCGTTTACCATGAACTTTCGTAGGAAAAAGTCATCGTAAACGCCCGATTCTAATAGTGTAAACCAATCTATTTAACAATCAAATTGTATATACATACTTCATTAACTTAAAAACTTTCAAGTTGCTCTATTAACCGAGATGTAAAGTAGGCACTGAAACAACATAATGCCTACTTGCAAGACGATTGTGTAACTTTCTCGCAATGGGATTCCGATAGCGATGGCTCGCGAATGTTTTTGTTTTTGGTATTGTCTATTTTTTTTTATTCCGATAGCTAATGTCAAATGATTAATTGTTATGAGAAGTAATTACAATGGCAGTTTCGTTGTTGCTCACCTAAGATAGACAATACCAAAGTTATAAGATGATTACGAGAGCCATCACTATCGGAACCAAGTTACACAATCGCCCTGCTGGTTTGGGCTAGATCGTCTTGAGATGTCGTACTACTATAATTCATAATTGATTAACAGGTGATTCAAAATCGCTTCATGCGCAAGGCCACGGGCGCCCCGTGGTACATGCGCACAGTATTGCTTTTGCCTCGAAAAGCGGACATCCACTTTTTATTAACTGATCCGATAGAACAGATTATTTTAAAAGTAAGAGTAAAATACCCGTATGATAATTTTGTCCCAATCGGGAGATATATATTTTTTTAAATATTTCTATGGTTTTCATAAAAACCATAGAAATCGCAATAACTTTAGATCCAAACCGTTTTTGTTATATCTTTGATTGCAATTACTTGACGCTTTATAATAAGTAAATTATCAAGCAAACGCTTAATTTTTATCGTTAACCGAATTTTAAGTATTTTCAATTTTATTTTTTTATGGGTTTATTTCATGGCATTTGGATTCAATATCGAGACAAGTTGTTCCTTTGGTACTAAGAAGTACCGATTTAAAATATCATATCCAAATCTTATGGTATCTAGAATTTACAGGATTCTGAAATTTAGGCACTAGGGTTGGCACATGTCGCATTTAAATAAAATGTTTTTTATTGGAAAATTAATAATAACATAATAATAAGACCCTGTTCCGGGTACCGGTGGGCTACTATTTTTTATATTTTTAAATGTTTTTAATACATTAATTTTTAAGAAATATTTAAAATTTTAAAAAAATATGTGTAATCATAAATAAAGGACATAATAATATGGTTATCTGAAAGAAGTTACAATATCATTGATTTTCACATTGTTAATGTAATTCCATGTTGTTTTTTTATAAATAATTAAATACTTAGTTAATTAAATTAAAATTAATAAACGAAATTATAATGCTAGTAATCCTACTAGTTTTATAAAAATTCAATTTTTTTAGCGGTTAATATATTTGTTTAGATATTTCTAAGTTTACTAATATCATACGAAGTTAAGGTATGTTTTATTTCTAAAATTTCAAGTTTTTGTGAAGTGATGACCCTAAAATCAAAATTATCAGAACAAACTTTAGAAGTGAATAACTCCTAGATACCACGAGATATGGATGTGTTTTTTTATAGTGATTGGTTGGGGTCTAAATATGATTTACAATAAATATTGAATCCAACTAAGCAAAGATACAACCATGAAAAATCAAAATCTAAAAACACCAAAAAAGCATATTTCTTTACATCTGTACTAGTTAGTACTCTTTTGTATTTTTTTTCAAATATCTTTAATATAGTTTTGTTACACATAATAAAGAAAAGGGTAAAATATTAATTAATTAATTTAGAAAGGTTGAAAAAAAAAATTTAAAAAATTGGCCCACGTGTATTTTACTCTTACTTTTAAAATAACCTGTTCTATCGGATAAGTTAATAAAAAGTGGATGTCCGCTTTTCGAGGCAAAAGCAATACTTTGATGCGTAATGAAAATCTCCACATTGACTTAGGTCTCCTCACGATAAAACAATTTATAAAACGCACCTCACACAGATTTTTCAATACCGCCGTTAATCACCGCAACCCTCTTATAGTGAAAGCCGCAACCTACACGTCCTCCTGTATCCTCCGTAGACCTCCCGTAGACCAAGGCAAGCCCCCAGCCGACCCTATTACATTAGCTCAGATCGAAGCTGACGAAGCTCGTAAAAGTACACAACACACTACACAAAACCGATTACGCTACCGTCCTCGACAGCGAGGACCGCCGCGACGTCCCACTCAGTCTCGTCCCGTTCAAGCAGCCCGAGCTGCCATTAGTAATCCGACCGCCCCCAATTAGTCGTAACTTGTACAAAGTCCTCGTCCTCCCCCAGTAACACCCTGAACCGAGGTTCGTACCCCATTCGGGGGTGTTCTCAGGCGTTGTTACCTAAATATTACCCGGCTGAGAGCCCTCTGCGCACGCCGATTTGTCTGGTAAGGTTGTTGCAGCCATCTGAGGCTACCAACTTAGACCTTTTAAAAAAAAATGATGTCATTTGTTTATCAGTCATTTGGTGTAAACCTGATATACAACTGAAACTTTATATGTTTAATAAGTTCACTATTGACATCATATCCCGAGAATTGTGTTGATCTGGTATAATCCAAACCCAAGTTATGAGGGTTCAAAAAAACGACGAAGCACTTCGAGAAAAGGTAGGTAGTGCTCTTGCTGTTCGCTTGGCTTGTTTGGCGGGGGCACGGCCGTGCCCCCAGATTCAGAGTTAGAAGACCCATTAAGGGTGTAAAATAGCGGATCGGTGTTAAAACTACAGTTAGGGTGTAAATGCAAATAGTAATGTATTTTATGTTCTACTTTTCTTAAGGTTTCACACATTTAATGCATCACGAACCTGTGAGGGTCTATCAATAATATCTACCTCCACATCAGGACAAGGTTCCACACAGGAATGTGAAGTCTTTGCCCGCTCTCAGGACCATCGAACACCTAGAGGATGGCTGGTCCATTTGATTAATGTGTAAGATCTTTTTTACATACATATGTTCATAATATTTTGTTTGTGATAGTTTTTCTGATTTGATTTTGCCTATTGTTTATTTTTAGGTTTGGTCAAGCGGGTGGGTTTGTCAAGCTTAGAGAGCGATTTGAAGTAATAATGGGCTTTCAAAAATCCGATTTAACAACATCTATTAATTCAGAAGAAAAGATATCAACAGAAGCTACAGAGAAGGAGAGTGATGTTAGCAAATGTGATAAAGTGGAGAACACTGAAAGTGTACCAGTTATAGCTGAATCTAGTGAAGTAAGTATTCTTTGTTTTAGCAGAAATTTAATTTCTCTGCAATGACTTAACAGGTTATTTAACAAGCTTGTGTCTCTGTCATGTATTTTGTCCTCAGTATATGACATCATCGCGCAGTGAACAGCCATCGTCTCTCGAGCAGTCGATTAGTGGAGAGACACGAGTAGCCGCTGTGTGGCAACTGCTGCGGCCGCTCGGCCTCTGCCACGATTTACTTACATCAGCTACTGTTACAACGTACCTATTACCTGTACTAGTAAGTATTCTCTCATTTATCATATTGCGACCGGATAACTCGGTCCACGCCTACGACGTTAGAAATGAACAAGTGCGAGCTTATGTTGTAGTACGCTGTACACATAGTGAACCATCCGCTCCCCCCCAGGGGTTTTCGTAGTCATCCCCCGCTCCCGTCTACGCCGCACACTTCCCTTTGTCGTCATTGCTCCTCTGTAAAGTCCCAGGCGAGGAACATTTATCCGGTCGCACTATAATTATTTTTAAAATGTATACATAGGTATATTCATAGGATATTCAAATAATCATCAAGTCAGCCGAAAGACGTCCACTGCTGGACAAAGGCCTCCCTAAAGGTTCCCTTCTAGGCTTTGCGTGCTTACCACATTGGACCACATCGTCACTGACTACAGTGAGATCTCGTCTTGGTAGCCTCAAATTAACTATTGACCGAGTGGCGAAGGGTCCATACAAGCCGATTCTCATCGGCTTACCTTTTAGATTATCCCACATTTTCATAATTTCAAAGCCACTTTTATCATGCTTAAAATACACTGTAATTATAAAATTATCGGTGTTTTTTGAACGGCTTACCTTCGCCATAATTTCACCCCTCCACTGCATTGACTATATAATTATCGAAATTAAGAGACCTTTATTTTATTTTAAATATTTCTAGGAATGTATTCCGACATTATTGGAAAGTCTAACAGACGAGGAACTCAAAAGAGAAGCACGCGGTAGTGAAAATAAGACTGATACAGTTTCATGTTTGATACGAGCTTGTAAATATGTCTCGGTAAAAACTCCCCACCACCATAGTCTACTCAAATGTAAGTATGACTTTAAAATGTTAATATGATTTTATATATTTGTTAGAATTGTTTAGAACATTACTGAATCATTAAAAACATATTTGAAATAACTCTTACATAATCTATTTGTGCACTTAAATTTGTATAGTAAAACAGCATCCATAATGTTGTTTTGGATATAAATGTTTATACTCCATGTGTAAATGTTGTAATGCTTACATATTGTTTGTTTGTGCATTCTTGATGTGTTGGTTGTTATCCGTCAAAGCCTGCGAGTGGCGTGTCTTCGACCGCGGAACGGTGGCACACCCTGTAGCTGCTTAGGGGCGCAGTCAGTTTATACCACCCCTGTGCTGCTACATTGTATGTTACCGATTCCCACTCATCTCATCGCTGCACCATAATTGATGTGGTGCTTCTCTGCATGAAAATTGTTTTATTTAAATTGTGAAATATGTATCTTGAAACTGTAAAAAGTAATAAGTAAATATTTAAAATAGGTTATTTTTTATATCACCTACAAATTTTTAAGCAGAAATAATATTTTTTATACATGAATTTTGAGAAAGAAGATTTTTTATTTTGGGTAAAATATTTGAGGATGTTACAGGGTATGGGAGTATTCTGAATGACAACTTTGTAGCTCTTATTATGATTATGTATTTTATTTATTTAAAAAAAATGTTATTTGTTTCTTTCATTATTTGCATTAACAGATTTGGAATTTAGTCGCTATCGTCTAGTAACTAACGCATAGTAATTTTCAGCTCTTGAAATGTTCCGGTTGAAAATGATATTGCGATTACTGCAAATGTCGTCTTTCAACGGAAAAATGTCAGCCCTAAATGAAATCAATCAATTAATCAGTACCTTTTCTCAACAACCAAAACCGGAGTGGCTCACGCCTGCAGTAATTACTGTAAGCAAGTTTTCTATTAAGACTCCGAGTCTCTATCTCTATTGCTAGTGTAGTTAAAAGAGATATTCACGATAATTATTTATCATATTTTAGAATTGGATTCGAGAAAACAAAGTGGTTGACATAGTGTTACGTGACTCTCTTCATCAGCCCCAATATGTGGATAGATTAGAGAAAATGCTTAGGTTTATGATCAAAGAGAACTCGTTGACTCGAGATGACTTGGACGCCATATGGAAAGCTCAGCACGGAAAGCATGAGGCGATCGTAAAGAATCTGCACGATCTGCTAGCCAAACTCGCTTGGGACTTTACACCTGATCAACTGGATCATTTGTTTGATTGTTTTAAGGTAAACATAAAAAATATATATTTATTGTTTTTGTTTTATGTACTTAACTACTATCTAACATTAATAAAATGATAAATATTTTTACAGGCTAGTTGGGCAACATCCAGTAAGAAACAAAGTGACAAATTATTAGAAGTTATAAGAAGACTCGCAGAAGATGATAAGGACGGTGTAATGGCCAACAAGGTTAGACAAACTACAATTAAATAATGATGCAACTGATGACTTTCTCGTACCTTCTACTGCTTTTGATAAAAAATAAGACAAATCAAGTAAATTTTGATATTAATTAGAAAATTTTATAGGTATTGGTTCTCTTTTGGAATCTCGCACATTCAGATGAAGTTTGTACGGAAATCATAGATGTGGCGTTGGCGAACCTCATCAAAATATTAGATTACAGCTGTAGTCAAGATCGTGACGCTCAGAAGACACTTTGGTTGGACAAGTAAGTAAGACGAACATTTTTAGATAAAATATTTATAAGCAAATCATTGTATCCTATTAATATTATAAATGCGAAAGTTTGTGTGTGTTTGTATGTTTGTTACTTCTTAACGCTCAAACGGCTGGACCAACTTTGATGAAATTTGATGTGCAGGTAGCTGACACCTATAATAGATTAACACTTTTATCCTACGGGAACATAAGATGGAACGCGGGTGAAACCATGGGGTGGAAAGCTACAGTTAATTATCATATCTCTCTGGCTACTGTCACCCGCACCTCTACCAAATTATTTCAAAATTAATAATCTGCTTCGTATTTCAATTTCACAATAAAATTTTCATACAAACTTTGATACCCCTAAAATTGAATTTTGAAAAATTCTATCATCACGGTTGTATACTTTCTGTTAGTTGTAAAAATATTTTAAGAATTTGTTGAATCTAACTGACTGACTCCCTCTTCCTATATAAACAAACAAAGGACATCACCCATATTGGGCTATTTTTTATTTTTTCGGCCACCAAAATAATGCCGATATATTATTATAGACCTTATTAAAATGAACATTTTATATTGCTACACTAAAGCTCTAAGTCAATTATCTGAGGAGTTATTCAACTAATACACTATTCTATTGACTCTCCACCCATTACTCATATTAAGTTATTTTTTTCATGACATAATACAATCAATTAGGACAAAAGTAAAATCCCGAGGACACACTAAGTATAGGATAAGACACTGCTTTATCCCATTGGTGCATAATCACTATTATATAGCCGTCCGATGTAACAAGAGTTGCTTGGAGAACTAACAAACAAAAGCATAAGCAAGCAAGCAAGCGATCTTTTGCACTTGCATATTGTGGTAAATGAGAATGAGGAGTTAGAGTGTGGTAGTTATATGATATTTCTTTTCACTCACACCCAGAAAGTATATATTTTGCATAAGTTTACCCCGCCCAGCCTATGTACTAGTAGGAATAAAGATTGTGAAAAGTAATTTAATAGTTGAATAACACCTCAGATATATGACTTAGAGCTTTGGTGTAGTAATATCAAATGTTTATTTTAATAAGGTCTAGAATAATATCAGCTTTTTCTTTGCTGGCCGGCAAAATAAAAAATAGCCCATATTTACCGTGTATGAACCGTGAATGATGTCTTTTCTCCTGTTTATAGTATTAGTGTAGATTTTTCTGATACTTCGAACTAGGATTCATTGAGCCGGTTCTACAAACTAAACCAGAGTTGAGTAGCGTCTACTCGCTTAATAAATATACTGAAATTCTAAAGTCAGCTAAAATTTAGGTGTGTAGAAGAATTGAAAACCAACGAAAAGTGGGTACTTCCGGCCCTAAAGATGATGCGTGAGATATGTTGCTTGTACGAAGCGGGTGGCGGATCGGGAGTACGACCTCATGTGACAAGGCAGGAGTTGATTGACCGTCTGCAAACTCAACATTCATTGGTCATATTGGTCACTGACTCACTCACTCACTACATGGATGGAGTCCGCGTTAAATTTGCTGGTAAGCTTCGTTTACTTTATTATAATATTTGTACATAAACAAATCGCTATAATAATATCATGAATAATTTTTCACACACGGTTATCTGGTCCCAAACTAAGTAGAGCTTGTAATATGGAAACCAGATAACTGATAGCTATCCTCGTATGTATCTATCATATCATACCTCGGTATTTTCTTACGACACATTCTCTTACAACTATTTTTCATGCATTAAATTCAAATATCATGTCAGTTGAATATTCCACCAATTACTAGCTCTATTGAATATATTTAAAATGATACGTATCTTTGTAGAGGAAGGTGAGATCGACTGGGATCACTGGTTACCCGATGGCAGATATCCTCACACGGCGCAAGTGCATGAGCGTCTCAGTTTTCTCAGGTTTCTCCTGAAGGATGGACAGTTATGGCTCTGCGCCGAACAAGTTAGTAACACTCGCTTATATTTCACACATCGCTTTCAATAAATTAATCTATTCATTATCAAGTATTTTTTTTTTAGGCGAAGCAAATATGGGTGTGTTTAGCTGAAAAGCCGGCGCATCTGGGGGACCGAGAAGCGTGTTTTCGTTGGTTCAGCAAACTAATGGGAGAAGAACCCGATCTAGATCCTAATATAAATTTACATTTTTTTCGACGTAATATAATGACACTACCACCGAATCTATTAACTCACGCCGGTATTAAATGTTTTGAAAGGTAAGGGTCCCTGATAAAATTATAAATGCGAAAGTGTATCTCTTGGTTTGTCCTTCTTTCACTTTCTTTCAGTGACGGATAGATGTGATTCAACAGAATTGCATAGAGCTAAGGTATGAGTCTGAAAGTAACATAGGCTGCTTTTTATTCCGGTAACGCGGACGAAAGCATTAAGATTGGAAGTGTTTTTTATATCAATAACCTCCGATTGCGTGGTAGTATTTTATCTCTGATTTGTTTCAAATGCAGCAGCTACCTTTGTCATTAGGTACATAATCACATAGCCAAATACCATCTCAAATTTTGTGTTATTTTCAGATTTTTCAAAGCTGTTAACTCCAAAGAAGGCAAACTGAAATTGAAAAGACGTAGTTTTCTTTTAAACGACGCTGATCTCATAGGATTAGATTACTTGTGGAGGGTGAGTAAATATCTTAAGTAAGCTGCTGCTGAGATATTTAAAATGTATGTAAGGAAAGCACTTAGAAATGTAAAGTAAAAAAAGGGTTAAAAAGTAAAAGGGCTACATTTTTTACATTTCTTGTTTGCAACTACCGCTAGCCGCAAAGTCGACAGGATCTCTGTGCAATACTTTCTAATTATTAGATACATGGGCTAATTACTGTAACACCACTCACATTTCAGTTGTGATTTGATTATGTTGTTATTTGACAGTTTGATTAGATTGAGAAGCCCCTAATTCTCAAATATTTAAGTGGCCTAATTGTCTCTTAAATTGTATGTGGCGTTTAAATTTTTGGTCCATAGTAATGTGACATTAACCCTGTCTACAATTTAATGCATGATTAATTAACAAAAGTCCGTGGTTAGACAATGGTCAACTTTACATTGGTGCTGATTCTGTTGGTTAAAAATCTTTCTAATAGAAAACATAAGAATTTGGTCACCTAATTCTCATTGTTGACGAATATCGGAAAAAATACAATATGTAATGTGTTAGGTGATAACGGAGTGTTCAGACGAGATATCGTTGCGCGGCACGGAGTTGTTGCGCGAGGTGTGCACGTGCGTGGGCCCGCACGTGGTGCCCGCGCTGCACCACGAGGCCTTCCTCACGCACTGCTGCGCGCGCACGCAGCGCCTGCAGAAGGACATGGACACCCAACAAGGTAAAAACATTATCTGTCTTAGTACGTGAGTTGCCCCAGTTGTTATCGTTGCGACTGACTGATATATTTAGAACCCGAGTGTAATAACACAGGTGCCGAACGCTCGGTGCTAATACGTCTTGACACGATTCTATAGTGCGCCTTATTTGACCAGGCCTAGACATTTATATCTTCCTGACCTTGACCTGTAAACGCTTCCAGTGAGATGATACCCGATGATACTGCAATCATTCTGATACTTTAAAATGCTAAGTCAATCAATCATAATTGAATTTGTTTTTTTAATTTATTTACACCCATACCCATAAGTTGCTAAAAATGCTAAAATATTTATAATCTGAATCTCGGAATCGAGAAACGGAAATGGAAACGGCTCCAACGAGTTTCATGAAATTTACTATGCGGATGATTTCGGGGGAGATAAATCGATCTAGCTAGGTTTCATTTTTAGAAAACGTTAAAAAAAAACGAGTAATGCTCGGTCAACCAGGTACTATAAGAGTGAATTGAGACAATTTGTAATTGCAGATGCCTCGGAGTGTTGCACAAGAATGTGCAGAGTTATTCGTGCCATACAAGAATATATTAACGAATGTGATAGACGATTTTCGGCGGAACGGCAGATACTGCCGATCTACAGATCGGGCCGCGGCAGGCAGTGTACTATAATAGTCAGATTCAATTTTCAAACGGGCCAAAGACAAATTGATGATGTTGAACTCTTTTCGCACTCAAATGAAACATTGCACTCGTTACGTGCCGCCATCCAAAGAAGGTAAGTAAATAGTGAATGAATTCAGTAATTTTAAAAACATTTTAATAATCTCCATCATCTTGTTCCAGGCTTAAATGTGCTCCAGATAGTAGTATAAAATTAGAACTGTATGTTAACAAATTAGAGTTGTATGTAAATGGGGAACTTATAGATTCTAGTCACGACAGAAAAATACTCTCGCAAATACCTCTACGTGATAAAACTGTTATTGTTGCTAAGGTAAGAAAGACCCTATGATGTATATCAATCATGTTTTATTTAATCATTTCAAAAATATTTCAACATTCTAATGAATTTATAGGTTTACGATGGTCAAGTGTGTGGTAGTGGTGGGTGTGGTTCTTCAAACGAATCCAGTAGTGATTCCAGCACTTCATCACCTCCACTCTCGCCTACTCCTGAACACGCATTGCCCGGAGTTGTGAGTATTATTCTTATATGCATTTAAAGTTTTGGTCATGGGACACAGACGACTGTGGCCTCTTTCCAAGGTCACGTACTTACTTTTACCCACATACTTTTCTACTGAGGTCACGCTTTCTCGTAACTCAAGAAAAAATATTTTTGAAGTATATTTTTTCTGCTAATATTATGATTTTTTTTCAGCTATTTTCACAAGGCTCATGGTATTTGCCATTCATATTAGATTTGGAACATATTGGTATCACGAAGGGACACGGGCCATTGACTGAAGCTGCTCACTTGCTATCTCAAATCTGTCCTGCGCATAAGCAAACCGTACGTATGGCAACATTGATACTTTCTATTAATATGATATTTATTTGTAAGTTGAATTCCGATAAGTGATTTCTTATTTTAGGTTGAAAAATTAACGGAAGCTTTGTTATGTCGTGAAGATACGAAACTCAGAGATATGCTTTACGGACCAGCACCGCCTACAGTAGCCTATAATTTAGAGGTAAGAGATACATCGTATCATTTTTAGGGTTTCATACCCGAAGGGTCCAAACGAAGCTCTATTACGGTCACTCACGTGTCCATCGTCTGTCACACAGATATTACAGTCAAACGGTTGGAGCTTAAAATTTTCACCCACACAAATTGACAAAAAATATCTTAAAATGTTTTTAAGAGGGGGCTCCTATACAGAAAAAAAAATCCCATTCAGAAACATTATTCCGAAGTATTTTTTAACTTCCTATTGACCTATGAACTTAAAAAGTGACAACGTTTAATATTACGTATATTTTACTATTAAATGCCAATAAACGGAAATATTTCCTATTAGTAACTTATGTTCTATATTTGGTATGGAATCCTTAATTTTCTAAGTCTGATACGCACTTGGCCGGTTTTTATTTTACTCATCATGATACGACGTTTATTGATATGATATAAAAAAGAAGAATGTTTTAGGTATTATACAGCATGGTTATGCCTTCATCAGACACAAAACTAGAGCGCAGTCGCAGTTTTCAGCTAGCCTGTGTGAAAAAAGCACCTCTATTAGTTAAGTGCTTTTCGGATAAAGATTTCTTGCAAGATGGCGCACCACACACTCGAAGGTGAATACCTTATAATACTATACCTGAAAATCACAATTTACTTATAGGGATCCATTTGCAGTTTCTATTATTGATTTGTATTTATTTTTCTTTCAGAGTTGGCTATTTAGCATTAGTTAGATTAGCTAAACTGGCACTCTACACTTTGGGTCACTTATTTGAAATTTTAGCACCAGATGGTGCAGATAGCAATGTTGACAAGGAATTTAGGTAAATAAATTAGCAAGCAACAACCATAAATAAAATGTAATTAATTTGAAAATTGGAGCAATAATCACTTGTTTTACAGAATGGATGTAACCATATTGCGGGAAGCACTACAAACTGTACCAAATCACAGTTGTGAGTTGATAGTCAAAGCGATATCAGAGAAGTTGGCAAATACATTGGGTGAACAGGTTGGTTGTATTATTATTTCAACGAATGTTTAATAATCGGTAATATATTTTTAATTTCATATTTTGTTTGAAAAATAGGTAGTACTGAGTGGAGAGGATGGTAACTCTGTATCATCATTAGTGTGGTGGCGTGTACCAACCACGGCGACTGTACGTGCTTTATATGCGCTCGCACATTCTGTGGCGCAGCCTCTAGAAATGACTGGTATGGTCCACCCTGATGACGTCACACGTATGTATACTTTATTAGGCTTTGTAACTAAGTGTTGTATGTGATCAGGCTTAGTTCATCTTTCAATTTTTGTAGTGGTTCGCGAATGTATGGAGGTGGTGACCATCTGCATGGCACTAGGTGGAGGCCACTTGGAGTCATTGCTTCAAGAGCCGTGGTGGCAGGACACCGCCTTGTACTTGATGATTGACTGTCCTAATCCTCAGGTAAAATTAATATTATCATGTTCCACACATTTTATGATGTCGATAGGAATATTAACTGCTTCATGTAAATAGAATTAACACTATATGCTAGTATCTGGGCGACCGAGCTTCACACCGAGTTTTATTTTTGAAAAATTGTGTTTGTGATGTTTCCGTAACTTAAAAAGAAAAATCTCATCGCTTTTTAGTCCGTCTGTCAATATCCTTATTTTTAAGAACGCGTGGATGTATCAAGCTGAAATTAATATCAAATACTGAGGTCTGCAATTCCTTGAAGCAGAGAAAAAATCAAACTTCTAAGTCAACGCAAACAAAAGATACGGCCGTTTATATGCTCCGTCAATGCGAGTACAAATTTACAATTGCAGTTGGAGATCCTCAATTATCCTTCAATCCGATTTATCTATATGAAACCCTCGCAAAACCTTATCTAAATACAAAATTTCATCCAAATCAAATATTTATAAACAGTAGAATCCCGATTATCCGGGTTCGTGACAGCTCTTGCACAGGCACAGGTCTATGTAACTATAAGCCTAACCAGGAAAATAAAAAACCTCGCTTTGATGCGCAAAACTTGATACGAAAGAATAATAATTTTCAATAATATTTTTCTTCCATTTTATCTGACAGCGACATTCAGTATTTAGAGTACTTCTCTTCGGGTATGGTTAAAAAATTCCACCTTGTATATGAAATGTATAATATTAGGGGCGTTCTATGTTCAGGTGCGGGTATCATGTGCCGAACAGTTGCTAGCGATGTGTGCGTGGGGCGGGGGCGGCGGCGCGCGGGCGGCTCTGTGCGCGCTGGGCGGCGCGCGCGCCGGGGCCGCGGCCGCTCGCCTGCAGCGGCACGCGCGACACGCGCAGCAGTTCCTGCAGCTGCTGTGCCGGCTCGTCTCGCTCGCTGGACCCACCTCGCGGACCCTCGACGATCTCGCTGCTGAGGTACACTATATGCGATGTTATAAAATAGTCCATTATTATGAAATATCATATTTTAGAAGCCTGTATTGGTAGTATATGAGGAATACAAAAAAACTGTGGATTTTCGTCAATATCGTTTCAGTACTGTATGTCAAAAATACAAATTTTGGCATGTACCATATAATTGTTCTTTATTATTGTGAAATCTAGGTAGCGTGGTTGAGAGCAGTACGTGCAAATCCTGATACACTAGACGACACGCTACTGGAGGGTCACCTTAATCTCACTAAAGAACTGTTCACGCACGTGCCGGCGCAGGTCAAGTTCCAATACGGTGCGCATCCCGATCATAATGATGCTGGTCTGATCAAGGTAGGTTATTATATAATCACATTTTTTATTGTTGTGATTTTTAAAGAGCCATACCTGAATCATACCTGTAAGTTGCCTTTTTACTGGAGTGGGCCTTAGGCCTTTTTCCAATATTTGAATATTTGTTGATTTCAAAATCAAAATATATTTTTTGCATTCATTGGTCTTAGCGTTATTTTATAGTAGCCTATGTGACCTTTTTCTGAATAGACTATCGAACACAAAAATTATGACGATTGAATAATTAGTTGAAAATCGTTTCAAATGTAAAATCAAGTCGAAAGAATTAAAATAAATAAAAAAGTATGGTAGTGAGGTTTAGTCAATATATATATCGTCTAACACATCGTATGTGATACTAGGAGGTGACAACAGAGTTCCTATGGCCATATTCGTGGGCATGGTGTAGCATGGTCCCCGGGTCCGGGTCGGGCGAGGCTGGATCGGGCGTAGAGCCGGCGATACCACTCTGTCGCTCAGCGGGCGCCGCCGCAGCCGCTACCGACTTGCTACTTGCACTTGTACACGGCTGCGTGCCCAACATGGCCGCGCTTGCTAATCTACTCGAACAGATGTTTTATAGTGGTAAGTTGGCAATTTGTACTATTGTTAACATACACTCTAAGGGTACCTACCTTATAGCGTTTTTTCGCTTAAAGAGCTGCTCCACTGGGGAAGTATCTCCATCTGCAGAACAATACAAATATGGATTACAGACAAAGACCAATATTGTTTTCACAATTCTCTCTTTAATACAATATTTTATATAACAATATTGCTCTGTGAATAATTCAAAATATAATTAAATAAAAAAAAATATCATAAACTACAAGGCGCCCATTATTTTGATAGATTTATAAAACTTCGCTAGTGCTGCCATCTCATGGAACTTACTACAGAAATTATTAGGTGCGGATTAGTGAGTGGTATGCGCCCCGGGTGGTTAGATATCATTCACTTTAAACCATGAAATGAGTATTAAATAAAGAATGCTATAGTTTCTTACTACAACGAAAGAACTGTTTCTTGTCTGATTATTAGACAAAAGCATGCCACTCTCTGAGTGGGAGTACATGCCTTGCGTGGGTCCTCGGCCGCCGGCGGGGCTGGTGGGGCTTAAAAACGCCGGCGCCACCTGCTACATGAACTCCGTGCTGCAGCAACTCTACTGTGTGAGGGCCGTCAGGGACGCGCTTCTGACAGTGCAAGGTTAGTTTTACTGCCTTGATAATTACTTCCGAAAGAGGAACAAGCTACTCTAGGATGGAACACTGGTTGGCTTACACCAAATTGTAAAAAGTTTGTGTCAATGCCATATGGGAGTAAATGATGACAATCGGCTCCACTCGTTTGTTACTGACAGAGTTCAGCAACCTTCCAAACCGTTCTGAGAATTCATACGTACATTTTAAAACTATTTATTTATTTCTCAGGTGCTGCCACAGATCTCAACGAAGATTTTTCGGGTGAAAGTCATTATCACAGCATTATGGAAAATAATATTGAGGTATCTGAAATGTTAATTCTCGTACATTTTATTAAAAAAAATACATTGTTTGGTTGGCTTATTTATGTTATCTATAATTTATTTATTTCAGAATAATGCAGATTACAATATCACAATTTTAAAACAAGTACAGGCGATCTTTGCACATTTGCATTACAGTAAACTTCAATATTACATTCCTAGAGGATTATGGGCACACTTCAGGTAATCCAAGGGTAAAATATCTAGCATTTATCGATTCTCAAAAAAACAAATTAATGCAAATTCAAATTTTACAGACTTCAAGGTGAACCAGTAAACTTACGAGAGCAGCAAGACGCAGTAGAATTCTTCATGTCTCTAGTCGAATCTTTGGATGAAGCTCTTAAGTCCTTGGGTCAAGAGCAGCTCATGGCAAAAACTATGGGCGGAACTTACTCAGACCAAAAAATATGTAAAGGCTGCCCTCACAGGTAACGTCAGTAAATTGTAATTAAATTATATGATATCAAATTATTTTGTTAACGAATATAAATGTTACGAGTGATGAATGTATTCAGGTATTGTAAGGAAGAACCGTTTAGCGTAGTGTCGCTAGATATCAGGAATATGTCACGGCTACAAGAATCTCTTGAAGCGTACGTTCGTGGAGAGTTATTGGAAGGCGCCGATGCCTATCACTGCGATAAATGTAATAAAAAGGTAAATGTATTTGTATTTCAAACCATTCAAATATAAAGGGTATATTTTTATTAATAAATGATTCTGTCATTTTTTTACAGGTTGTCACGGTCAAACGGTTATGTTTAAACAAACTACCTCCAGTGCTAGTTATACAGTTAAAAAGATTCGAATATGACTTCGAAAAAGTGTGCGCCATAAAATTCAACGATTATTTTGAATTTCCACGAGAGTTGGATGTGGAACCTTATACAGGTGAATTTGATAGGCATTATCTCTTTCTGCTTCATAATTTTGTCTCTATATTGCTCGATGATGAAGACGATCCGATTGTACGACAAGGAGTTTATAAACCAGCCTAAGACACTGTATATTAGTTTGATGAGTGTTGTTCGTATTGTGTATAAGCCTCCTCCCCTCTTTCTACTTCTTTACCAGTCGCTTCCAGAGTACAGTTGTGCCACACATAGTACACTCTCTTGTCAAAAGGATATATTAGATGGTGAGGACTTTAATTGTGTTGTGTGGCAGCGTGGGGGCTAGCGCGTGCGGAGGGCGACGCGTCGCTGTGGGAGGGCGGCGAGGAGAGGACGCCCGAGACTCACTATCAGCTCAGTGGCATTGTCGTGCACTCTGGACAGGCCTCGGGGGGACACTACTACTCATATGTGTTACTCAGGTAATAATATAACATTACGTTCTCCGAAATAGACACATCATATGAAATAACATCTGAAACTGGTTCTGACGATAGCTTGTTTAGTTATATGGGATGCTGCGACGAATTTCATGTGTTTGAAACCTGTTTTGGGGTTCCGTACCCAAAGGGTGCCTACGGGACGTAGACGAAGACGTAATCTTTTCGATCTTCATGTTTTAGGTCTCACTGGAATAGAAATAATCTTTTTCGATACAGAGGTTGACGATCATGGTGTTGATATTATTGTAACAGGGATAACGGCAGCGAAACAGGGCGATGGGTGAAGTTAGACGACGGCGATGTATCTGAGTGCGGTATGCATGACGACGAGGAAATGAAGGCGCAGTGCTTCGGCGGAGAATACATGGGCGAGGTGAGGCAAGCCATCCATCATCATAATCGTCTGTTCCTTTCTTTTAGTTAAGGTTCACTTGCATGCATGTCATATTAAACCTTCACTTTAAGAACCCAAATTATATATCCTCATTGTTACAGTCATGTCGGTTCTCATGCTTCATGTACTTGCCTAGCAATTACGCATATTTCTTATATTTATTTAATAGTTTGAGGATAAAGTTGAAAAAATATTAGGTTGGTCTATTCGGAACTGTAAGAAAATGCGAACTGTTACGAAATAACTTTGGTTTTAGAAAGTATTCGACCCTTGGTTTTTGTTATAATGCTGTCGGCTTTCAAGAATAATCTTTCCGAAGACGCTGAGCCGGTCAGCATGGCCACAAAATTAAGCAAGCCCGGTTAATTTTGTGGCCATGCTGGAATATAACTACATTTCGGGAGCTTATATAAATATCAAAGAATCAACTAAAATTTTTTCATATTATTTATGCTTCCGTTGCATCACTACAATATAAGCGTGCTGACGTTACTCTTGATTCCCATTCTGACCATAATAATAAATTAGGTTACATTTAATTTTCCCTAACTATAAAGTTTGAGAACTATCGATAGCGGAAATAACGTAGGCTTAGGTGACCCACTTGACGTTTGGATTCTCGTCTCGGAGTTTTATACCTTTTTATATCATGGTATAGGTGACGTACTTTCTTGAGATGTAAATATAAAATTATATAATTTGAAGAAAAAGCTAATTACGTCACAAGTCATGTTCCAGTTATATTGACAAAATAAATATACTTTCAAAGAGACGCGTAGACGGCAAAAATAATTTAATAGAAGTTCCGTTGACTTGGTAATTTCTAATGATATTCTAGGTGTTTGATCCGATGTTAAAGAGGGTACAATACAAGAGACAAAAGCGGTGGTGGAATGCGTACATGCTGTTCTATACGAGAAAGGATACTATTGAGAACTTTGGCCTTGAACAAATAATGAAGAATATGACCCTCAAGTAAGTTACTCATGTTTAGTAGGTACTGTAAAAATAAGAAAACATACTTTTGCCAAGTCCTGTACGATCAGTACAGGACTTGGCAAAATGAAAACATTTTGTAATATTTTTCAGAGAAACTATTGTACCCAGACCAATCTGGCTGTCAGTGCGTCGCAGTAACATTGCATTTTCGCATAATCAAGATCAGTTCAGCCTTGAGCATTTTAATTTCATGAAGAAACTATGTTGTATGCGATTGCAAATGTTGCCTGGATCACAGAGCGCCGTTTGGGTATGTGTTATCAAATGCTTAGTTGTGTTATATTATCTTAATATATAAAAGAAAGTCACCGGTTATTTACACCATTTATAACTCGATAATTTGATGATTTATGATTTGTTGGATTCGTCTTATCCGAGAATAGCAGAATAACTATGAACATATAGAAAAAAAGTGACGAAAGCAGGCAAGTGTACGTAGGTAGGGGTATGTAGGTGTAGGTAGGTACAGTAGAACACAAATGAGATGGCGCATCGGCAAAACTCGTATTTCCGATCACTTCCGATTTACTCAGCTAATAAAAATCATTCATTATCGCGCCATTCAACGCTATTGGTACAATATATTCCCGCGTTAGTTCAACTCAAGTCAACGTCGGGAATGCACGTGAGTTAATTATTCCCTACACTTCAGGACATTTTAATGGTACAGCTATTTATTTTATTTTCACTATGACTTCGTTAAAACGTGGTAAGCCGTATAATAGTCAAAGTCGTGAAATTATTTTTAATGTTTATCAATTTATGAGTCACGAGGCCACGGAGTGTAAAAATATAGTTTTTGGGAAAGATCACTTTCAAAACCTTCAAGAGCGAACTGCGAAAGCAACTTCTTTACTGTCCTAAATTTAAATGACTCATCATCATCAGACAGCGACGAATCGTTTGACGACAAGAGGCGCTGTTGAGACTGGGGATATAAGAATGGATGTCGAAGGCGTTAATTTTGATTTGTGACATTCATCGTTCTAGCCGTGTACCCACCAAATGTCCATATCAAATGTATAAAAAAAAATATATAAACAAACAATACATACTTTATAAACGTGATCACTTATTTTGCAAATAAGTGATAAACATCTACGCATCAATTTTACGAATGTATTTGATTATTTAAATTTACAAGTTATTGCGTTGGCAGAAAGATAATTTTCGCCTAAAGTAGTAATAAACATGGGTAATTTTGTAGGCGCACTAGTTTCAGGAATGATCGATTTTACGAATTCTCTATGTTGTCATCTATGTTGTGGTATACTGTAAGTCCCAAGTTTTTTTTAATTCTCAGGGCAGGACAACGGCTGCCGGGCCAGCTAGTCTATATATATAAAAGAGTAGCGGTTTTTTGGGTAAACATCCCCCTGCCCACACCGCTGAACCGATTAATGTGAAATTTGGCATGTGCGTAGATTTTGTCACGTAGACCCCATTTAAGAAGCGATTTTTCGAAATTCCTTTCCGCAGCGGTGGAAACGGGCCCTTTGTGCGATTTTAAGAATTTTAATATCTCTGGAACCTTAGAGTCTAGAAGTCTGAAATTTTTAATGTAGCTTTTTCAGTAAAAAATATTAGATATGGGTGCGAGCGTTTCTCAAACTTTTGTCTATGGGAGGAAAATTTAAAAAAATAAGGGATTTTCTTTGTTTCCGTTAAACCTTGATAACTTTGTGAGTTTGAATGCTAGAAACTCAAAATTATAGAGTAGGTAGTTTAATAATACTGCTAAAATGTATTTTCGGCATTTCTCAAACTTTTTTTCTTCGAGGAAGATATTACCGATGGAAATTATGCATTTTTCAAACTCTTATATCTCTGCAACGGCTGAAGATAGGCAAATGAAATTTCGTATACGCGTTATGCTATACAAATACTACAAATTTCAACTTGGTGTTTGTCAAAGTTTTGCCCATAGACAAAGTAAAAATGTTGAAAATTTACTTTTAACATCCTGTTTTTCTCAGTTAATATTCATAGCAGAAGCTTGATTTTTGGAATATAAGCTTTTTACAGTATTTGTTTTGAAATGTACTGTTAAGTTTCTCAAACTTTTCATGTGGCATAAAGTTATAAAGGGTGAAATATCCAATTTTTGCACTTTA
This sequence comes from Tethea ocularis, assembly GCA_963555595.1. Classification (NCBI taxonomy): domain Eukaryota; kingdom Metazoa; phylum Arthropoda; class Insecta; order Lepidoptera; family Drepanidae; genus Tethea; species Tethea ocularis. The sequence goes on along the minus strand of OY741960.1, from coordinate 5,797,746 downwards.
ATATTTTTGTAATGGCTCAAGCTAGGGACCTTAAATTTGGAATATAAACTATTTAATACAATTGAAACAATATTCAAACCAGTGTTTCTCAAATTTTTCATAGATGTCAATTTTATGACACCTTAAATTATTTTCTATCAACCTGTATAACGGAAGTACTATACAACTGAGAAGCATGATTTTTTGGAAATAAGCTACTCTTAGCAAGCACTATAAGAATCCTAAAGCATTTTGCAATACTATTTAGCAATTAAATGTTATAGAGGGTGGAAAATTTTATTTTTGACTCTTAATATTTTTGCAATTACTTAAGCTAGGATTCCAAAATGTTAAATGTAGACCATGTAACATAAATGTAACAACAAGCAAATCAATAATTAAAAAAAAAAGATCATGGACAATTTTATGACCTTTTTATTTTTTTTTATCAACCTGTATAACGCAAGAACTATTTAACTAAGAAGCATATTTTTTTGGAAATAAGCTACCCGTAGCAAGCACTATAAGAATCCTAAAGCATTTTGCAATACTAATTAACAATGAAATGTTATAGAGGGCGGAATTTTGTTTTTTGGCCCCTTACTATTTTTGCAATTACATGAGCTAGGGATCAAAAATATTGGTGTAGACCATGTAACATAATTGTAACAATATGCACATTAATAATTTTAAACTTTTTAATCATAGACAATTTTATGACCTTTTTAAATTTTTTTCATCAACCTGTATAACGATTTTCCTATTGATTTAAGAACCACGAATTTCTGCTTATAAGCTACCCATAGCGAGAACTATAAGAATCCTAAAGAATTTTGTAATACTATTTAGCAATGCAATATTATAGAGGGTGAAATATTTCATTTTTGCCCTTTAATATTTTTGCAATTACTTGAGCAAAAGATCCAAAATTTTGAATATAGACTAATGAACACAAATGTAACAACATAGAAATCAAAATTATTCTAAATTTTAGTCATAGATATTTATATGATTTTTTTAAAAAGTTTATCAGGTTGTATAAAGCTACTCTATTCATATAAGTACCATATTTTATGAATTTAAGCTATCCCATAGCAAGCATTGTTTATAGCACACTGAGAACCCTTCCACTCACAGTATTGCTCAACTTTCATGCCAAAATAAAGTAATAAAGCTTATAGGTATTTTTCTTCAATATCTCAAACAAGTGATCTAAAATTTCTAAAATTATAGCATTTAGTCTATATAAAATAACTAGCTGTTCTCTGGCGTTCCCGGGATTAAAAGTAGCCTATAACCTTAAAAAGAGTATTTGTTTCTATGAAATCCGTAATAGGTATCTACAACAATTCAACTTAAAAATATTAAACGCAGAAAAGCAGTTTATCATCAAACTAATTACGTATAGGACTTCACCCGTATTTCAGGTGAAGTCGTGCATAGTTCGGTTCTTTTCGGTATTGCTCGGGTTACATACATACCGCGTCGCATCGCTCGCCCGTGCTATACATGATTCCCGCTTAGCGTTCTTTTTATTATTGCTCGGCTCTGAAGGATTCGATTCTTAATAATTGGGCTTTCAATTGCAAAAAGATTTTTCCAAATCCGACTGGTAGATCCAGTGATTAGCGCTTTCAAACAAACAAACTCTTCAGCTTTATTATTAGTATATTATAGATAGATAGATTAATCATGGATAGGTTTATGTTGGTAGTTCTTGACATCTGTATCAATCTGTATTGTATGAGATAATCATTTTAGAAACTGTCCTTAGTTTCTCGAAAGTCCTGAAATAAAAATACCTACCTACTTATCTCCGGGTCTACCGCTCTGCCAATTTTCATTAAAAACTGTTTGAACGTTTAGAAAGAAAGAAGAAAGAAAAACACTATCTCTTTCATGCCATCCGAAGCTTATAAAAAAGAAACAATATCGAACACATAATGAATTCAATATACCTACAAATTTAATAAAAAAATATAAGAAGGCTGTATGGTTCTGAACCTTTGACTGTTTTTTTTTACATAACAAAAACTTAGGTAAGCTACATCATGGATTGTAATTTTTAACCGGTGTTTAGACGTGAAAACTAAACTCCACATGCAAAATATATTTAGGTATGTAGCATTCAATCGTCACAGAACAACTATACCTACATGTCCCTGGATATTTACTAGCCTAAAACCTTCCTCTAGGAACCTGAACCTAAGAGGATACCTATCTTTGAAAAGCGCTTCATAATCTGTACTGTGGTTCTCAAGGTATGAGAATATACTAACGGACAAATTGACCTACATATTATTTGGTTGGGTAAATTGAGAACGGGGTGTTCATGAACTCTATTGCGGGTGAAACCGCTGGGCGAAAGCTAGTGTTTTTATATATTCTAATCAACATTATTTTCAGGGCCCAGAGCACGAAGAAATGTCTATGTTAGCAGTACAATTAGCAACTAAGTTTTTGTTCCAAGTCGGGTTCCGAACAAAGAAAACGTTACGCGGTCCAGCGGCTGATTGGTAAATACGAAAATGTTGCCGATTCTGTTGTTTACGAACTAAATAAATTTAATCTCACTATATCTCTTTCTAATAGTAAATATAAGAAAGGGATGTAAGATATTTTAGTCCTGTCAGTTTAATCCGATCACATATTTCAACGTGAATTTAAGCGCGATCTTTATTGGTCACGACTATTTACCCGTACATTACGACGGCATGGATTAAACTGACAGCATTAAAAATGTTCTGTCTTTTTTCAATAAGGTTAACTTGAAAGAGAGGTGACTTGTCTAATATTAGTTAAGTTCGTAAACAACAGAATCGACACCAATATCATTCTTTCTTAGATACCTATTAGTTTTTCTGATTGAAAGTACATCAATTTGTTGATTTTCAGGCATGATATATTATGTCAGCACTTAAGATGTTCACAGGCTGTGAGAGCTTGGTTCGCTACAGATCTCTTCAAACATCCACACAGGTACTTTAACCTCATCTAATAGAATGAAAATCAACTAGGTACTTTACCCATGTAAAATTTCTTTTACATTTTAACATGTTTGCAGGTTATGTGATTATTTGCTATCTTGCCCCTCTGCGGAAGTACGAGTAGTTTTTATGAAAATCATAGTATTCTTGGCACATTTCTCCATTCAAGACACACCCGGTAAGTTATCAATTTGATTTCAAAATAGTATTTGTTTTTTATCAATATTTGGAAGCAAGTCCATATGTATATGTCACCGTATGATTCTGAAGTGTTAATTTATAATAATATCTCGCGAATTTGTAAACTATCGATATACCTATTGCTTACAATATAATGTATTAATTTCCGATAGTTCATAATCTATCACAATATTTTATTAAAAGATTAAGATATTGATTTAAAAAAAGATAATATGAACAATTATATTATACCTAATAATTATTATATTGTACCTAATAACCGGTGTGTTTAACGTCAGTTAACAACGGGTACGGGTCGTGGTGCACGCCCGACGAGGCGGGCTCAGTGTCGGACCAGCTGTTGTGCAGCGCGCGCGCGCTGGCCGGTCCGAGCGCAGACGCGCACGCACACAGACACCTGCCGCTATTGTTCAATCTTTTCCATACGTATGCGCTTTTGGGCCTCAGCGAAAAGCATCAGCTATTGCGGGTGAGTTTGTCCGCAAATAACTTTTACACCTCTCCAGGACGAAAAGAGTTCTTTTGGCGCGTAAAAACTCGCAGAAAAATCGCTTTTTGCTGGGAGCGCGAGAAAAAGTGATTCGAATTTCGAAAAAATAAAACAAAGTGGGCGATGGTTCGTTCAGAAACTCATTTGGCCTAGCGAATTAATCTTAGATTTTGATTTTTTACTTCCGTATTTAACTCATTTTTTTGTAATATTTTGGGTTTAATGCTAGTCGAAGATTAGGTACCGCAACATTTTAAGTAAATTGCTTATGGTGAATTTTAATTTTCAGCTTAAAATACTAGATATCGTGTTGTCTATCTGCATGGATGACTCCTCTTCGTCTATGGGAAAATATCAATATCCAGAATCGGCGAAAATTCATCAGGTATGCAACAAAACAATCAAAACTCATTTAAGTTTCTTCCAACTCAAAATTAAATAAACACCAAATCGTCTGGAATGGTTAAAATTTGCTAGCATAAACATAATCAATATAATTGACTGTCAAACATCCAATATAGGTACATAGATTTGAGCGAGGACAACTTTGTTCCTCTCTGTCTACAACACCTTTCAACTATCTGTTCATGATCCTTCTTGCCTATCACGAATCTTGGAAAAAGCGCCGCGCTAATTCCTCGGAGCCCTTACCAATGCTGCTGTCTACATATACAGTGGAGTTAAGATAAATAAATAGTAATATTTATGTAGGTGGTATGCGTACTAGTGCGTTGTTGCGACGTGAACTCGCGGTGCCAATCTGCGAGCGCGGCGGAGGGCGCGGTGCCGCTGCCCAACCCGTACGCCGACCCACCGCCACCAGCGCCAACACCTAGACCACTACTGTCGCCAGCCGCTGCCGATGTACTTTATAATAGGACCGGGTAAGACTGCTGCACTAGATCTGCATATTACATACGTATTTAAATTCTTGTGTGTGTTTAATTATAGTGATGGTTTGGATTGCGCATGCGCTTCGACTGTTACTTTCGGCCATCGCAAAAAATAACCTAAAATCGCATAACTACGATACCCCAAATCTTCACTTTGCCAAATAAATAATGCAGTTCAGCCGGGCTATTGCGTATCTTTTGGTGGTAATCGGAATGAACACCATTAATGATTTCATCCAATAACGTGCTACGACGACGACCATTTTATGGGCGTGATCGAGCCCTCATTGGATTATTTCCAATAATGATGAACCCAAAGTTATGCAGTACAGCCCCAGCTTCCGGTGAGAAAATAAGAAAGAATTCCTCTTACAGAACCTACATGAAAAAACTAACAGAAGATTGTTGCGGGTGCGAAGAAGGTATCAGACTCCTCCAGTTCTTGTGCTGGGAGCACGCGGGGTGGTCGCGTATCGCTCTTTCAGAGTTGTTATGGCAGATGGCTTATGCATACTGCCACGAGCTGAGAAGACACGCGGACGCGCTCACCGCGTTACTACTTATGGAGGACTCATGGCAGCAGCATCGGATTCATAATGTTATCAAGGTGCGATTTCACTCGGTTCTTTTATGATGTCTATTCATCATTATTGAAATTCTAGAACTAGAGTGCAATGAGATCCTGCCATATCGATGTGCTGTATTGGTATCTGTATACACTTGTATACATAATAAAGAATAATGGGTGTGTAATATGTATGCATATGTCGAAGCCTTATCCTGGCTTAAATGTAACGTAACGTATGATGCAGGGTGTGTCAGAGGAGCGTCCTGGTCTGCTGGAGACGGCGTCGCGCGCGCGCGGGCACTACCAGAAGCGCGCGTACGCGTGCGTGAAGCTGGTAGTGGGCGTCATGTGCCGCGCGCCCGCCGCCGTGCGCGCCGTGCACGCGCAGCCCGACGCGCGCCGCCGCTGGAGGCAGCTGCTCGCCTGGCTGCAGGACGAACTGGACCGCGTACGTACTACACTACTAATGCACGTACATGTCGCATTACTTGATTCATAATATTAGCCTTTGTGACACAATAGTAGTTTATGATACTGTTGCATAATAGGGGTTATTAAATACGAGTGTGAGTTTAAGTACCGAGCCGTAGGCGAGGTTCTTAATAGTATCACATGAGTTTTGAATACCTCATTATGTGCAGTATCATACAGTACTTTATCTAAAATCATATAAATAATGTAATTTAAAAAAAAAATCGATAGTATTTGACTACCAAAATCTATTTAAAAAAAAAATATAATAATAATAATTGCTATTTATGTGACATTTTTGGTCAAAATGATATATGTAGGCAAAAAAAAACAATAAAATAAACAGACACAATAATCATATACCTAATCAAATCCGTGTTGCCAACTCCCAAAAATTCTTACCTCTAAGGTTCAAGTCAAAAATTTGTCACATTGTCATCGTCAAATTGAATTGATACTGATTGATTATACTATTGATAGGTCCAAAGTGTACTTTAATAGAAAAAAAGTTATTTTATAGCATTATCTTGGGAACACAACTGTACTATAATGAATCATTATACACGGGTGTGCCTAAAGTGGGTCATAAAAGTACTGATTTTGATTTCATAATAAGAACATTACGATATGAGAGTAGATAAAAGTTATTTGTTATACAAGAGTGCAAAGTTGCTTTTTAACCACTCAATTTTGATGTCCGAGCAAGTGAATGATTCTAAAATTGAAATTCAAAATTTATAATACCGAGCGTCAGCGAGGGAAAAGACCTTTGCACTCGAGTGCAACACGTAAGTTTTCATCCCGCCTCAGTGAGGAAATGACTAAATGCAAAAAAAAACATTTACAATCACAAGATACTTTTATTTCAGTTTAAAGTACACCAAGGAAGGTTCCGAGTCGAGATTTTTTAACAAATTAAATTCGGCACCCTAGAAGTAGAAGTTTTAATGATGTTTTGAATTAACAAACTTAGTGCACACGATGTCCTAAATTCAAATTAACTTTATCCTCTAGCGGATGAAAACGACTTTTGCACTCAGATATCGAAGAACAAAAATACTTTTCTTAAGATGGGGGGATGAAAAAAAAATTACGATGCAGTGACGCCTTGTGCAATATCAATAGTTTTTATGTGCATGGGATTGCACGCACATTAATAAAGTGTGTAGTGTAGTGGAAGTAGTGTATAAAGGTGACAAATTATCAGATGTTTTGAAAAAAAAAATGCATATAGTATACAATTTTAATGATGTTCTTGCTCTTAGTAAAATAAGTATATATGGAATTGACTAACTGGAATTGTTCCAGAAGTATGGTCCTGGCAATTACGGAACGTACGGCACATGGTCGCCGCCAGGTACATCAAACGAGACATCCAGTGGATACTTCCTCGAACGTAGCAACTCAGCGCGAAAAACCCTCGAAAAGTGAGTCTACATTTGTTTCTTTAAGTGCTTTGCATGTCTTTGACTCGTAATCTGACCATGATATTTAGATTAAGAAATAATTTCATGGTGTATAGACTAGGTTTCCGCCCTGCGGTTTATGTTATTGTTTTTGTGCATAAATACACAATTTATAGTAAAGCTTAACTCTTATCGCCTACAAGTAGATGTTTATAAATAGATATTTAACTAATTTGAATACTACTCAGGGCATACCAGCTATGTCCCGAGGAAGAGGAGGACGAGGAGGAGGAAACGCGCGAGACGGCCGAGGGCTCCGGGTCGGGCGAGGCGGGCGAAGAGAGCGCCGACGAGGAGGAGGCCGCCGACGATGAGCCGCGCGCGCTGCACCTGCCGCCGGGCGCGCCACCTGCGCCCCACCCCCCGCCCGCGCCCCTCGCCCCGCCAGCGCCCCTCGCCCCGCCAGCTCCGCCGGCGCCGCCTGCCGGGCCATCGTGAACACCCGACCCCGCCCCGCGTCTAGTCCGCCGCGCGACTTTCCCTTCTATTTATTTCGCCGCCAGCGCCGTCGCCAGCCCTGTGCTTAGCCGTAGTTTTGTTCTGTGATGTTAACGTTACGATATGTGTAAAGATCGTATCTGATGGCGTTCGCGATCGAGTATTACGTCGGAAGGTTACGCGACTGCCCCGGCGCTTTGAGTGCGGGGGTCTCGCCGGGTGTCGGTCTTTTCTTTATTTATGTAACTTAATGTTCGGCTTTAAAGTACCATAGTATTTATTTTTTCTATTTAAGATTTATTCTTATTACTTTTGGATTATAGGACTCATTTAACCTCTACGCATAGTTTATTTAACCGTTTTATCGTAGTGAAGGAATGCTGAATGCAGTGTCTTTCTCTCATTTTTAAATGTTGAATCATCACGTTCGTGAGCGTACGATACTAAGTACCTACCGAACTTATTCTTCTCGGCACCGTGTTTGGCCCCGCTAGTGTTGGTCTATTCATGTATATGCGTGCAATATTCTCACGTCGAAAACATGATGCCATCTTTAGTTTTTTATCGTTATATCGATAGCTATTCAGTTCGGTCAGTTATATACCCACAAGTCACTGTGCTGGTCACTACTAGGTAATCACAAAATAATTACGTAGGTATGTACTGAGACACTTCCGAGTGCCTCACAAAAAATATAGATTATTACACATTAGTCAGGAGCTGGATTTTATGCACATCTGTCTTATTTATGAACACGCACTATATTCACTAGTAACATTTCAAGTTAGTCAACAATTTAAAAAGAAACCTCCGCTAGTTTTGTCTTAATATAAGAAATTATGCGTATCTAATGACTTTTTGTTTTGTGTTCATTATAAAATAACGACTAACATGATGAATGATATTTTGTTTTATAAAAAGTGACTTGATGCTTTTACTGTAGTTTAACTGTTATGCATTTCATGGTGACGACGCAAGCAATTTGATTTTCTTTAAATAGTTAGTGGGCATTAAATATAATTATTATCAAAACATACATGAGTGGCGAAATTATGTAGTTGATATCGCTAGGTGCTACAAGAGATTACTGGTTGACACAAGTGAACATAGTTTTTTTAAATATCTGATTGTGAAAATTTAAGCTAGAAACATCTATCGCTGGTGATCACTGAAAGATTTTTGCGTGTTAAGAAAGGTGTCAATTTATCGCTCCACCATCTATAGTAGGTGATAGACATGGTAATGAATTTCAATGAAATGATGTTTTTATAAGGTTTTAAAACATTTTTGATCTAGCGTCGATGAAGATAAACTATATTTAATATCTACGAATACATATTTACATTTCAATTAATGTTAATATAGGACACGATAAATGAATAAATACCTTCTTAAAATTTAATAAATTGTAAATCGCGTTACGATATTTGGCATACATGAGCATGATCAGAGAAATGTAGTTTATTTGCATTAAACTTATATCAAATTTGTCAAAATTTGGCCCACCAACATGCATCTAGTTAATTATGGAATTATTTTTAATAAGCAATTGCAAAATAATTAAGAGCTGTGATTTACATTTATAGCCTTTGCTACTATTCGACCGTGGCATACTAGCTGAAAATTTAATGGTGGTGAGCAAAGAAATTAACATTTTCAACCAGAGTAGCTATGAAAAGGAAGCGTTATCGAAGCATAAAGACAGTACTTATTTTACTAATGATGATTTGTTTATTTAACATTTAGATTACACATTCATATATTGCATAAAAATATTGGAATTTTGAATAGAGTATTCGTAATAATATCCCCATTTTACAAATAAACATTGTTTATATTGTGAACAATAAATTGAGTCTTTCGAATGAAATCTTCCCTTAAGTTTACTTATACAGGAGAGAAAGACAATTAAATAATTAAAGGCTATACAATGTTTATAGGTAAAGAGATGAAATGTACATAGTATAGAATGATATGGCCAGATGATATAGTTTTGGCCTAACTCTTAACTATGTAATAGTTCGGTTGAATATTTAGTTAACAAAGTTTAATATTTCAGTTTTTATTTGCTAGATGTATTATTATTATAAAAATGTAGATTTTAATTCAACACAATGTGTAGATATAGGTATTAACGACTAGTCTAACAGGAAAATGTTGCCACTACGTCTATGTTCTGCTTTGTAATATATGTTATTTATTTTTGTATTTCAAGACGGTTGTATCATATTTTCCTTCTTTCTAGTGGTAAAATTACTGTACCATCCAGACTATCAGGCGATGCACACGGTTATTTTAAGATACGTATTTATCACTTGCTTAGTTATCATGATTGTAGTTGCTCTTTGCGATCTACTTTTGCTCACTGCACTTCTTGACCTTTACAATTTTATACCACCATGTTATCCTATATTTTTCTTATTAGTAGCACTTTAATCTATAGAATCGTTAAATTTCATGAATTTTGGTCAGATAGACCTCGTGCCTTATTTAATTTGATTTGCTCAATTCTTGCTGGCACCTGATAGTCTGTACAGTGATCTATTGACAAATTTTTACATTTTATATATAGATTACATCTGCATTTTTCATAAACGTTTTCAACCGTGCGTAGAACGAAAGTTGAAGCAATTCTTTTGCAAGTTTATGATATATGCTGACATTTTAAGGATTCATTTTTATTTTGGCTTTAAAAATTTGAATTTTGTCGATATTACATTTTTACAAAATCATACGACGTAATGTTTGAAAGAGTACATAATAGAATTGTGAATAAATTAGTAATTTGGTCGATTAACTGCTGAACATTGTTAATGTTATTACCAAAGATGGAGTTATAGATAGAGGGGAATTTGGTGGTCCTTTTCTTAATAGCTTTTAATTAAATGTTTTGTATCTTTTATAAAATGCAAAGTTATGATGTTATGTTGAATGAAAATAAAATGTGATTGATCTTAGGTTTAGATAGGTGAAATGGTACGGTATTTACAAGTAAAGCTACATAACTTGAACATGGACAGTTGACTCCAAAATTTACGAGTTTCAAAAGTATTGTAAATATCGATGTAACTGCTAATCATAAATCACATGACTTATATATATATATCTACAAGCTAAAATTATTGATTTGAAACTCGTAAATCGTTGCTTCAATTAGAAATAAACAATTCGCTATAAATGGAGGGGTCCCAATAGTTAACAATACAAAACAAAATGTAAATTGATGTAATCGTAATAATTTAACAAAAGTCAAAACATAATTTGGCACATAAACCTGTTCAATATTTGAATCACACCACATACGAGTAACGTCTAAACAGTGTAAAATGTCATAACTTATAGAATTATTATAAGATCAGTTGAGTTTTGTATAACATTTCTATGGCAAATATAACGAAATGGCAATTGACATTATACAAGAATGCTCATACGAGCAGCATTCTTACAGATATTATAATATTAAAATCAAGAAATAAATTTGAAAAAATTACTTTTTGCGTTTTAATTGGTTGCCACTCCCACTAAAAAGATTGTCCATTGTAATACATATTTTCTACGTTCTGGAAACAGTCCAAAACTGTTACTCGTGGCACGGTAAGGTTTGAAAAATAATTACATATTTCAAAAATAATTTGCTTAGCAAAAACAAATATTATGTAAAATATTGAATGATTAACATTTGTTTGTAAGACGTTGGTACTTACATTAAATGACCTGTGGCCTACACCATAATTGTATATTGATAATTTATAAACAACTCTCTTATCAGCTGCTCGTTCTCTTATATAACAAACTATAAACCTTGTCACGTCTTTAGTTTTAAAAAGTAACAATGGAGAAATACATCAGTGTAAATGAATTGGAAGAAGCAGCATTAGCGGTCCTACCAAAAAATGCTAGAGATTACTATAAAAGTGGTGCAACTGATGAACAAACTCTATCAGAAAATAAAAAAGCTTTTCAGAGGTAAGTGTATATTCCCAATAATTGACATTGGTGATTCTGATATTGATATACTCGTATTCAAATTCTTATTGAAATACAGATTGCGCATTCGTCCAAAATGTTTAATTGGTGTAAATGATTGCGACCTTCATACAAAGGTTCTGGGGAACGAAGTATCGATGCCTGTGGGCATATCACCTACAGCTATGCAGAGAATGGCCCACCCTGATGGAGAACTAGCCAGTGCCAAAGGTACTTCCGATACTTTTTTCATCTGACATGAAATAATGTTGTATATTTTGTGGATGTCATAAATATTTTTTTAAATCTGAATGTTGAATACCTGATATTTTTTGCGTAGCTGCTCAAGCAGAAGGCACTGTTTACACTCTTAGCACAATTTCTACCAGTTCCATAGAAGAAGTAGCCGAGGCTGCTCCTGATGCAATTAAATGGTTCCAACTTTACATTTATAACGATCGGTTCGTATTTTCATATAACATTACCGGACTTGTAGTGAGTAACGACACAATTCAATGTTCTGGTTTATTTTTAGGGATGTAACAAAGGATTTGGTTATGAGAGCAGAAAAAGCGGGATTTAAAGCAATAGCATTAACAGTGGACACTCCTTTATTTGGCTTGCGGAGAGCAGATATTCGAAACAAATTTTCACTACCCTCACATTTAAGGTACCTAGGTACCTTATATTATTTATAATCATTTCCTTCACATGATACATTTTTTTTATACTAAGAATAGGTCTGTGTTTGACCAGAATTTTACCGTATGGTCGATGGTGGAAAGCACACAAAGCCTAGAAGGGAACTAACCGGCTCTCAAGTGTAGCTGTCGGAACACACGGGTAGGTGACCAGTGTGTTCCGACAGCTGCACTTGGCGACAAATTTTCAACTTCGTGTCGGCATTCGACTAGTTATCATGGCCTTTTAGAATGATGTAGCTTGGTGCGATTGATAGACGATAGCCATAGAGATACGAAAATTAACCATATGGCATTGCAATACGGTTCATCTGAATCTAATATAGTGAATCATAGATTAAACATTTGAAACTTTATAATTAAGACGTAACGCTCATTTTCATAAAATATTTTATATAAAAAAATAGTGTCGGTGTTCATAACATTTTTATTTTACATTTTACAACGTTATGTTTTGTGCCCCAACCACACTATTCAAAGATTAAATCAATGCTCGTAGTTACAAAATGCTAACAGAGGTCGATCGACATAATTTTTTTTAAGATTATTCAGTAAAGAAGCCCGATACATGATGAGAAAGTCACTGCGGTTCCGTACAAGCTATGATGAACATAACATTCTCAAGTTACAAAACATTCAACACTTGTGTTTTGATCTAATCCAAAGAGGGAGATAAATTATTCTTTTTGGGGAGCGTAGATACTAACCAACATAGATAATGTCATCGAATATATAATATTGATTTCAAAATAAAGCTAGGTGCTCGAAGTCTCGATTTAGTACGACATGAATTTGAACAACGAGCCAGTACGAACCTATGGTACAAACCGACTATACCTACGTATAACTTTCTTACAAAGCTTTTGCAGTAAAATATATTTTGTTTTTACTCTTACCCTCCAGATTAGCGAATTTCGATGGTCATCTATCAACTAAAATACATTCATCAAGTAAAGGGAGCGGTTTGAACGAATATGTCCAAAATTTGTTCGATAAATCTTTAACATGGGATGAAGTGAAATGGTTGAAAAGGTAAGGAATGCAGCATATTTCAGTTTTGCCAAATAACCTCATATGGATATGACAATGATAGGTATTGCAATAGAATATGTTATCGGTTGCAGCATCACGAAATTGCCTATAGTGGTAAAAGGCATCCTTCGCGGAGATGATGCGGTGAAAGCTGTGGAGGCTGGATGTGCAGCAATATTAGTATCTAATCATGGAGCGAGACAACTCGACGGAGTTCCATCTACGGTAATATACGTATCTTAATGTAATAACCTTATTTAAAAAAATAAATAACCATGATAATGCACTTTAAATAAATAACTAACTATTATATTACCATATTTAATAGCGTAACGACTTCTTCTGCATTTTAGATTGAAGCGCTGCCAGAAATAGTTGATGCTGTGAAAAAGTACAACGTTGAAGTGTACTTAGATGGAGGTGTTTCAACCGGTACAGACGTTTACAAAGCTTTGGCACTTGGCGCAAGGATGGTAATAGTTATTTACACCTCTCCAACACGAAAAAGGCACTTTTGGCGCGTAAAACCTCTCAGTGAAATCGCTTTTAGCTGAGGAAAAGTGATTTGAATTTCGAACGAACCATCGCCCATTTTGTATTTGTGATGGTGGTGGTTCAAAAGGCGGTATTTGTAATTCTGAATTTTGCTGCGAGATTTTACGCGCTAAAAGAGCCCTTTTTGTGATGTGGAAATATATATCCCTAATTTTCTCCATTTCTACTCCCATAGACAAATTTTATTGTTGTTATTTTTAATACCTGCAGGTTTTCGTTGGCCGTCCTACCCTCTGGGGTTTGGCCATTGGCGGACAAGCCGGAGTACAAAAGATGCTCAGTATATTCAGAACCGAGCTAGAATATACTTTACAAATAGCTGGTAAAGCATTACTTATTTATTGAAAAAACTAACTATTTGTCTAAGAAAATAATATTCCTTAATTTCTTACCAGGAACTCCAACCGTTGCCGATATTACGAAAGATATGGTACGCCATGAGTCTGCTTACAGTAAGCTATGATAAAGAAGAACTAGGTAGTTATAACAAAAATAAAAACTGTATAAAATAAAGGCTTATCATAGCTTGTTTTCAATGTAGTATAGGTAATAAAAATAATAAATTGAAAATTTATACTATTAATATGTCTTTCCATCTTGCTAGAAAGTAAAACCCGTGTTTATTGGTACACCTACATTTATTTAATTAATAATTTTCGGTAAAGATTATAAAGAATAGCTGGTGTCATGTAGGCGTCTTGTGGCCAAAAGGTTCTTGATATTTTCTGAAACATGATCGTTAGTTATATCACAGGTTATACTGAATAGCTACTCTATTCAATAAAAAATGGTAGTTTATGATACTGTTGCATAATAGGGGTTATTAAATACGAGTGTGAGTTTAAGTACCGAGCCGTAGGCGAGGTTCTTAATAGTAATCACACGAGTTTTTAATACCTAATTATGTGCAGTATCATACAGTACTTTATCTAAACTCATATAAATAATGTGTTAAAAAAATAGAAAAATCGTCGACATTAGTATTTTTCTAGCAATATTTAAAAAAAAATGCTATTTTTGTGACATTTTTGGTCAAAATGATATATGTAGGCAAAAAAAAACAATAAAATAAACAGACACAATAATCATATACCTAATCAAATCCGTGTTGCCAACTCCCAAAAATTCTTACCTCTAAAGTTCAAGTCAAAAATTTGTCACATTGTCATCGTCAAATTGAATTGATACTGATTGATTATACTATTGATAGGTCCAAAGTGTACTATAATAGAAAAATAGTTATTTTATTTTTTCAGTTTTTATAAAATAGTTTATCTACTCTCATATCGTAATGTTCTTATTATGAAATCAAAATCAGTACTTTTATGACCCACTTTAGGCACACCCGTGTATAATGATTCATTATAGTACAGTTGTGTTCCCAAGATAATGCTATAAAATAACTTTTTTTCTATTAAAGTACGCTGTGGACCTATCAATAGTATAATCAATCAGTATCAATTCAATTTGACGATGACAATGTGACAAATTTTTGACTTGAACTTTAGAGGTAAGAATTTTTGGGAGTTGGCAACACGGATTTGATTAGGTATATGATTATTGTGTCTGTTTATTTTATTGTTTTTGCCTACATTATATCATTTTGACCAAAAATAACACAAAAATAGCTTATTTTTTTTTAAAGTTGGTAGAAAAATACTATCGATTTTTCTTTTTTTTTTAATTACATTATTTATATGAGTTTAGTTAAAGTACTGTATGATACTGCACATAATTAGGTATTAAAAACTCGTGTGATACTATTAAGAACCTCGCCTACGGCTCGGTACTTAAACTCACATTCGTATTTAATAACCCCTATTATGCAACAGTATCATAAACTACGATAATCTAATCACACTTACTTTGAAATCGCACCCATACACATTAATGCCTAATTTGAGTTTTTTCACAGTGTGTCTCAAATATTTATCATTAGCAAATTTATGTTTCAAATTGATAGTATCATTACAGGTTGTGCACGACCGAATCTCAGTGCTAGATTCGTGATATTCCTCGTTTTTTGCCCCTACCCTACAATCGTTTTCTAGTATAGCATCTCTTTTACGCATATAATCTGTAAAACTGTAGGTACACGATGGCACGTTCTCAGTATTTGTGGCGACACTATGATTTGCCTTATTCTTGAATATGTTTTTAACAGTTTTTACAAAAGTAGTGCAAGATTGATTAATAGCTCCCAGTAGTCTATTACTGAAAGAGCTATGTTTTATATCTTTGCCAATTATTGTATTTTCATAGCTAGTTTTTTTTTTGGAAATTTTCTTCGCTTTGAAAGCACCCCGACTTGAGTATGAAATTCGTGATTTTGATAATTTTTCCTTTTTCTTTGGAGTGGACACAAACTTTGGCCTAAATTTTATTAAACTTTCTGCGCTCTGATTATGCACTTCATCAATTTCTACAAATGTCTGATGTAACATACTCGTATTTTGTTGGATATTTCTATCCTTTGAAATGGTTGCGAACTTTGTTCGGTTAGTTTCATCATACTTGATAGAAGTAACATCCGAAATTTGAGATTTGGTATAACGCGTAGTGTTTATTTTCTCTTTGGTATAATTTGGTTGACTTATCGGATTAGTTTTATGCATTGTCCGACAACTGTCTTTTTGTAAGAAAGAAAACGACAAATCTTGCGTGTTTACGTTTAGTGCTCTTTTTAATTTTGCTGGTTTCTTTAGATTCTGTTTGCATTTCGAATGACCGGTTTCGAATAGCATATTTTCAACAGAAAGCGTCGCATCATTGCGAGTGTTATCAGTTTGTTTTACAAATGCTCTTAACTTTGCACCCGTCTGTCCTTTACCATATTTATTTGTCGATTTCCAAATAAAAACCTCCTTCATAACGTTGTTTAATAAGTTCACGGTATTATCAAACTTTGATATTTGTAAATCATTACTAATTACACAGCTAGGGGCATCTCCATGAGCTATATTTATATTTTGAGTTGCATCGCAATTGCTTTTCTTGTTAAGTCCTGGTAAAAATATCAAATTTTGCGTTAGATATGCTCTTAACAACTGCAGTAGAAGGGTAGGTACTTATCATTTGTTATATAAATATATATTACTAGCTGTTCCCCTAGGTTTCACTATAACCTTCAGGGATAATGTAGCTTCCTATTAGTGAAATATTTTTTTTAATTTGACCAGTAACGAGATTAGCGCGTTCCAACAAACAAATTATTTAGCTTTATTATTAGTATATAGATATATGTATATATTACCTTTGTTAACTTCTTTTATTTGAGAATCAAGATGATATAATATTATAGATGCCCACTGGCTTTTCTGCAAAAGTAATATTATTGAACTAACTAAACTTTACTTTATATCTACCTACTTACATTAGAAACATTGTTTCATAGCATTGTTTACCTGGGCATTTCGTCCATATAATCGTATGAAATCTGACAAGTGTTGAATTAAATTTGTCTTGCATATCAACATCGTTGCAGTTGATGAGTTTTGAACAAGTGTGTTCAGTAATTGCAAGCATGAGTCATATTGTAGAAAATCTCTGTAATTGTAAAAACTAGGTTGAAGAGAATTCTGAAGTGTAATTAAATTGTTTTTGATGATTTTTGGTGAATACCGAAAAGAAAACATATAATACGAATGTAGGTACTTACCTACTGAATAATGCTACTCCATTACTTTCGAGAAATAATTGGATATTTCGTTCGTGATTTTGAATCAGACTTTGAAGGACCAGAAACATGTATTCATTCCCTTGAATAAATCTCTGTATGGACTGTAAAATATTTTCATTGATAAGTAGGTAGTTGACTTTTTGGCGGGAACTTGCGAAGTGACGTTGCGTTTTCGTTTTATTTTGATAAAATCGTGTATTTTGAGTTCTATTGAATATTATCGGTGGTATTTTGTCCAATAAAGATCAATACAAGTGCACCAGTGAAGTGAAATGAAATGATTACGTGTATAGTGGCTTTTCAAGTTGTCTCAAGAAGTCCATGAAAAGTTTTAGTAGAACGGCTACCATTGTACTAAAACCTAACTAAACTGACTGACCATGACTCGAAGAAGATTTAACATGACTTGAACTTTGAAACTTGACGATTGACGAGAATTTTATACATGAAGAATATAAAAATACCTACATTGCTCAACTTGACACTGGCAAAATACACGAAGTGTGATGCCAATGTTATCAACATGATAATTGCGAGAAGAATGGTAGGTAGTATATTTACTCATTAATAACAAAAGAAATCATCAACATATTCCTCCAATTCGCTCCAACCGAAGGTATACTCTTAAGATATCAGCTTTAAAAAAATATTCCTAAACATGCGGTTTATCTATTGGGAACTACTGGGAAACTCTGAAAAACGACTCACGATAATCCGATCAACATTTTGAATTGCTCCTTCATTTCTTGTCACTTTTGCTGCAATTCTATTGGTACCTATTTTTTTTAAAGAAGATCGAACCTGAATCGTGAATCTTTTGCAGTAAACCCTCTCGACCTACCATTGGAATGAGATGTGTGCAGTAAGTCTGGTTTATCTCGGAGCCTCGGCAAATCTCCGATAGGCACATACAGAGTGACTTCCAGGTGTCTTGATACTAGAAAATATTAAAATTTTGTAACTATTTGCAAAATGCAAGCCTAATGCAAATTGCATCTTTTATCTTCTAAGCAACAATAACAACTAATTCTCACCACCATGCAGTTAGCGAAGATTTCTGATATAATAGCTAAGCACCCGCTCACTCTAATCATATTCCGAGCGTGCATAGCCAAACTCTTTTTTCTTATAGTATTGTTCTCGTGGTCGACGTAGAGTATAGCCAATAGAAAATTCAAAACAACTGTAGTTTTTTTCGGTAAACCTCCAGACAATACGGTTTGTATTTTGTCATAAATGGGATTGAATGTTATGATGGCGTCAATGTATTTATCCTAAAACATGTACGTATGAGTTATCAGTAGTTTATTGATCCCTCGGCCAAAACTGTCTGTGATAGGTAATCTAGTGGCGTGGCATAGCTTGAGTTTGCTGAACCTACTGAAGTTAGTTGCAAACCCGCGTCAATCGCGACAAAGGTATGTAGGTACCTACCTAAGAGGGTTTCCAATATTTTTTCTGACATCCTGATGTCGTTACGTCGGCGTGTGGTCTAAACAACTATCAAAATGTACTGAAAAGTTGTCAAAATCTCTGAAAATTCATTGTATATGCATTTTTTAGGGTACCGTACCTATAGATGCACATTACTACTAAGCTCAGCTGTCCGTCGATCCGTCGTCGTCCGTCCGACCGTCCGTTCGTCTGTCAGCGGGCAGTATCGCATGAACCATACCGTAATAGGTAGATAATAGATTGTTCTACAGAATATGTATCACGGTTGCACCTATAATAACAAATAACCAAAATAAAATAAAGTTTAACACCTGCCTTATGTTAAACTTTGTTTTATTTAATTTGAATAATAAACTTTTATTTTTGCTTGACCATAACAATCGCTGTAACTCATGAACCGTAATCGGTAGACAATTGAAATTTTCCCAGAATGTGTAATGTTTATGTGTCTTTTGAGTTCCGGAATTCTTAAAATAGGCGCCCATTTATTTTGATAGATGTTTAAACCTTCGCTACAGTAGGTCCTGGCAGCACCTCGTGGAGCTTACTTCAGGAAACCCTCAAGTTATTATAGCTAAAAACACATTTAATTAATGAACTAGGGACCGATAATTTGACGAATTTTAACACTCAGAATCCAGATGGTGCCACTCTGTGCCGCTGGGACGCGGGTCCCACACAATCATTAACTTTATCACAATATTATTTACATTTGATACCAAATATGCTGAGAGAATTGAAAATATTTTAACTTGCAATTCTGTGTCATGAGTTGAATTAATTAATTCCAATATGCCACGTAGATCACTTCTTCGGGCATGATGAATTAGCGCCGGGATGCACTGTAAAGATTACTAAGATGATGATTATGTTCATATGTAAAACATTATTTTGCCTAATAAATAATACTGTAAATTACACAAAATTAAACATACACAAAAATCAAATGTTTCTCTTTATAATATAAGTGTAGATGTACAGTATTAAAAATCAAATGCAATTATACCTTTAGTAATGTATTCTGATTATAGCGATTATCATAACATAGTTTTTGTAGTAAGTAACTCAATTTTTGGTACTCATCCATTTCGAGCTACTAATTATTAGTAGTTCAAGGTTGAAAATGTTGATTATAATGAAAAACTTCAAACTTATGAAAGAAATTAATTTGTACCTACGAGAAACATAGTTCCCGCTAAATTTGTTTTTTTTCCTTTTTAATACACAAAGTGTGACCCACTTTGTGTATTTTGCCAGTGTTAAGGTCAAACGTTCAGTTGGAGCGTTAAATTCAAATAGGGAGGAATATGTTGATAATTTATTTTGTTATTAATCAGTAAATATACTACCATTCATGTAACATGTTGATAACTTACGACCTAGAGCTGCAATGAGGAATACCAACAAAAAAATCTAATTAGTCCGTCAGTTAGATTGTCTAAAAATATTGGATACGTATTTTTTATTTTGATCCGAAAACAAAAAATAACGAAGATACAGTGCATTAAAATTTTCCGGTCTGCAAGAAGTGTACTAAAAAGTAGTTGTACAATGACGTCACAAGCCCCAATCCTGCACTTTGATGGGACTTATCTTTGTAATTTCTTATGGATTTGATAAAATAAAAAATACGTATCCAATATTTTTTGATAATCTAACTGTCGGACTAATTAGATTTTTTTGTTGGTATTCCTCATTAGTAAAAAACGTGATAAAAGAATTTAATGTCCCAACCGAAGCCCTCACCTTAAGTTCATGTAGGTATTTATTTCTTGTCGAGTAGTCATGTTTCATAAAAACGTGACTTTTTACCACAAAAACTCCGTGACATAATATATTGATGTTTTTTTTTGTTATTAATAATTTAATAATAATACTTACTACTATTCTTGTCGAAAAACACATTTTGACAAACTTACGGCTATAACTATAGAATAAATAATATACTACGTACAATAACTGAGCATTTAAATATCGCGGGCAACCTTGAAGGATCCCCCTTAAAAGGGGCAATTTTAGGCGGGAACTTACGAAGTGACATTGCGTTTTATTTAAAAAAGAACGTGTATTTTGTCCTATAAAGACCAATATAAGTGCACCAGTGAATTCAAAGTAAATGATTACGTCTATAGGGGCTTTTCAAGTTATCTCAAAAAGTCCGTAGAAAGTTTTAGTAGAACGGCTACCATTGTTATAACTTAACTTATCTCCTTCAAAGACAGAACCCAACGTAAAATGAATTATTAAAATTGGTTCATAAGCAAAAAAGTTATGCGTCAACAAACATTAAAAAGAAAAAACAGCCGAATTGAGAACCTCCTCCTTTTTTTTGAAGCAGGTCATTATATACATGAGGAATTTAAAATACATAACGTACTCCACTTGACCCTGGCAAAATACACAAAGTGGTTTGTCACGCTATGGCCATACAAGTCTGTGGAACGCTACAATATCTCAAGTGAATAAAGTAATAATAGTCTTTAATTCAATCTGAAAGAGTTTTAATTGTAATGACAAAAATAAGTAATTTGACGTTTGTCACTATCCACAGACCACTGTTGTGTTGGTGAAGATGTAGTGAAGGAACAAATCCATGGAACGCTTATTTGTTTACATCTGTTTACATCCTAGGACCGCTAGTGTCGCTAGTGTGTCACGACAGATTAATCAATCACGACCATCTCTACTAGGGATGTTACGGAGGTGGTTTTATCGGAACCGAAGTCGGAGGAGTTATTAAATTTGAGTTGTCGGTGTCGGAGCCGGAACCGGAACCGGAGTCGGAGGTGGAGACAGAAGAGAGATCTGTTATGGACAGATCTAATAAAATAATACAAACATGATTTAGCCTCTTTAATATCAGTTCAAAAAATTATACACTTTTATAAGTGTACCAACAATCGAATTTTGTTAGACTTTAAATGAACTTTTAACGAACTAGTCATACCTCCTTTTCGAGAATATATCTTCTCTTTAATGTTTACACTTTGCCGTATTCACAGAAACTTCATTAAAGAAATTCTAAATAACACTTGTTTATGGCTTAATTGTTTATACACATTTAATAAAACACATTAACACTCATCAGAAACTTGAATTTTACTTGAAGCGCAAGTGCCAGAATCAAAACAAATGGACCGTTCTCAAATGCAAATCTATAATAAGTGATAAAGTAATAAACAGATAGCGCGTAGGAAGTATAAACTTGTTCGTACGCGCCGGCTGGCTGATCACGATCGCCGCCGCCGCTTCTAACCTCCGATTTAAAAGTATCGGAACCGAAGTCGGAGGTCTAATATTAATCAGAAGTTCCGACTTTTCGGAATCGGAGTCGAGCCTCCGTAACATCCCTAATCTCTACACTATATTCGGTTGATTTTTTTTCTTTGTCGAAATTCACAGCACTTTTGTCATAACAAAATAAAATAAATGCAAAAAAACGTCCAACCATATTGGAAACATTTAGTTTAAAGTTTAAAAAAAATTGAGGGCTTAAAGTCAAGACTTTTAGTCTGTGTTTGACCCATTATTCGGACCTAATCTGTGGAACTCAATCTACTAGTAAGGGTGATCGTTATATTATGAAGCAGAATATAAAATTTAATATATATAAATAGCTACATAGCGTATTATTTATAAAATGAGAAGCTAGCTATAGATAAATAACAATTTTTTCCATTTCAATTTGAATAAGCTCCACCTATTTACAGGCTCTGGAAATTTTTCAACTCCAAATTCAACATCAACTAGCGCCAAACTATTCATTGAGTGATTATCATTAATGTTTTAAAAAATATGCAATAGATGGCGTGACACGGTGCTAGCAATAACTCAATTTGACCAAAAACATCCCTCGCGGCCACGCGGCGCGATCACTGCGCTGTGACTGTGATGATATTAGTTTCGTTACTTGCTACTACGCAGCGTTTCACACATCAAAGTTTGTGTTTAGTTATATAACAATTTCGTTAGATTGGCAACGCCGTTCTGAATCGTCTCGCCTGCTATTGGCTGCTACGTCATTCGAATATATTCGAAATAACTACGAACTAGATAGCAAGTAAAGTAGTGCGTTACATTCGCTCGTTCGAATAAGACGCGTGTACGTGATTCTTGCGCGAGTCGAATGAACGAGTGATATACCTACTGTAAGAGTGTTTTTGTTCGGAGTCAATTACGTTACGTAGTATATATAATATTTTTTTTTGTTTATTGAGTGTAAGTTTACGTTTAGTTTAAGGTTGTAAATAATATATTAAGTTAGTTTAATTATTGTTTAATTAAAATGCGTCGTGTGGGCGAAGTTTGGAACCATTGTGTTGTAGTAGATGAACTATCTAAAAAGGCTGAGTGTAAATACTGTAAAAATAAACTTTATTTAAAACAACTGTGACGAACTTAAAAAAACAT
Source organism: Tethea ocularis (assembly GCA_963555595.1). Classification (NCBI taxonomy): domain Eukaryota; kingdom Metazoa; phylum Arthropoda; class Insecta; order Lepidoptera; family Drepanidae; genus Tethea; species Tethea ocularis. Next base: position 5,774,455 of record OY741960.1, on the reverse strand, counting down.
TTAAAGCAGAAACATTTGATTATTTATGAAACAATGTGCAGGAATGCAAATATTGCTAGCGCGATATTTAGGCAATAATATGCTCGGTGAATTTGACCCTGTAAAAATATATTACCGCATATAAAAAAATATGTTATTCTTTTGTAGTATAACGTTATAATCCATTTTTAAAATATAGCCGTTCTGAACACCTCTATCTACTAGTGACACTGACACAACGTCAAGCTAAGATGTTTTTTTTCATTATGATCACAGATTAGTAAGTAGTATGATTATGATAAATTCGCCACCGGTCAATATCTTCTGATTTGACAATTTTGATACTAAATTTTGTTTTTTTTTACCGATCAATCTCCATCGTTTATCTTCAAATACCCTGACACTGGCAGAATTGTGTAAAAAACGCATCTAATGCCATCATAGTCAAGAAGTGAAGTGATTATAACTCTAAAATTCCATAGCGTGTTTGTGCCCAAGAGTAATATAAGTTTGTGCACTGAATTAATTTCAATAAATTAATGTTGAAGAATAAAAATGGATGTTGGTGAACTGTTATCGTTTAAGGTAAAGGTTTATATAGTACCTATTCCTTCTTTACACCTAGGACACTGTTTACCCACCCACCACTTTACATATTACACCGCTATAGCTGTACCACGATTCCCGAATATGAGCAACCACGATTTTAGAAATTTTACTTTCTTCTTTCTATCCATTGTATCAGTTCTACGTGATTATTTTGAATATGCGTAATATTTTAATTTATTAAATTTTGGTTTTGAATCAGCCTGTTCCAACTCCAAAGAGGCCTAATGATGATGACAGTGGAGACTCTGATGAGGAGTCGGCCAGATCCATAAAAGTGCGACGTATCAATAAGACTAAGCCAGATCATGTTATGCAGCAAATGTCTAAAACTTTACCAAAAGAACCCATGATTACTGACAAGGAGAGAGAAGATATTCTCAGATTTGTTGAGACTGAAGTCACCCAGGTATGTTAAGTGTTTTACATATTGCCTAGGTAATTAACCTTTGGGGATAATGTAGCTTCCTATTAGTGAAAGAATTTTCCAGAGAATTGCATTTTTATATTCAAACATAAAAACTCTTCAGCATTATTATTAGTATAGAGCTAACCTTTTCTTGATCATGGACCACTTTTATGTTATTCTTGTTAGCAGGGACCTCTGTGAAGGGATAATTAAAGTGTGGTACTTTAAAGTTGGCCCTAAAGGGCGTGACAAAGTCTGATATTCGAGAACAAATTGGACAAATTAGGGACAAAATAGCGACTGACTTGGAATTCAGATCTGTGATGGTAGCTCTGCCATGAAGTGCCACACATAATTAAAATAAAGTGAATCAAACCGAAACTTTAATTAAAAATTCAAAAGCTAGTTACATAAAAACAAATAATAATATTTTTTGGATAAACTTCTGTTTTGTTGTTGTGTGACATAAACTTGTTTTAATGTGATTTCTGAGCTTGCAACTTCTTTACGAGTTCGGCTACCCTAGGACTAATATTGTTACTCAAAGCTTGACATGCAAAATTTGCATGTCAAGATTTAATCATCACTAACTTTTAAACGATTCCTCGCCTTGTTTTTAATTACCAGTAAAGCAGAAAATCCTACTAAAAACTCCCATACGGAGTTTTTATTTTCACTACATAGGTACCCATTAAAGATCTTCTTGTTCCTATGTTGTTTGTTACAAATAGGTAAGCATATCTGAATGGCTTTGGTCGTATTAGATGTCATGGTACTTCTGAGAGAAACAATCTCAACAGACCCATAATGGGACAACTTGTAAGGGGTATCTGGAATACTCCACCTATAACAAATTTCATGACAATTTATTTAGCCGTTACTAAACTTATTTTCACATTTGTAATATTAGTAGGATTTATATATTCTCGGTACTATGTTTACTATGGTTCCTATTTTCAGGGTGAAATTCTTGATGAGACTTCAGTAAAAAAGCTAGTGTTAAACTTTGAAAAAAAGGCACTGAGAAATAGAGAGATGAGGATAAAGTTTCCAGATCAACCAGAGAAGTTCATGGATAGTGAAATTGATTTACATGAGGCACTACAGGTATTCTATCAACTAATTCTCTATGTCTACACTAATATTATATAGGGGTAAGATTTGATTTTTTTGTTTATTCAAAGAAATTAGGGGTCCCTAAGAAAACTCAAATTAATGTAATCAAAGGTATATAAAACTCCATATTAATATTTTTAATGCAAATGTAACTCCGTCTGTCTGTTATCTTTTCTTGGCTAAACCACTGACTGAACACAATGTTATTTGGCATTCAGATAGCCTATGATATGGAGAAGGACATAGGGTACTAATCTAAGGAATGTGGGTGAAACTGTGGGGAACATCTAGTCTGATTTAAAATGTAATTATGTTTCTTGGGTGTTTATACCTTATTTGTTAATCTAAATAAATAAATATTTCAGGAACTTAGTGCAGTGGCAACAGTTCCTGATCAATATCCATTGCTTGTGGAATTGAAATGCATAAACTCATTGCTAGAATTGTTGTCTCATGACAATACTGACATATCTACCAAAGTTGTTAATCTCTTACAGGTATGTATTGGGTACTTTCTAGATATTATTATGGAATATAAAAAGTTATAGAGTGATAGATTCTTAGTAGTCATGGTTGAATATATATGTATATTTTTACATAGTATAAAATGAAGTCTCTTCAGCTGAGTTGACTAGTTTAGTGCGATCTGTTCGCATAGATCTTTTAAACTAGTCAACAGATTTTAATGCAGTGTTTAGCAATAGATAGATTGATTCAAGAGCAAGGTTTATATGTATAATACATGCATATTATAGTACAGAAAAGCCGTGCGAAGCTAGGAAGCTAGGTCGTTAGTTCAATATAAATGTTTCCTATTTTTTATCCAATGCTCAAGTTTCATAATATAGCTTACTTTGTATCTAATATTGATTATTCATATAAAATAGTATTGAAATACATTTTGTATATACTTTATATGTATATATAAACAATTCATAACATATAACTCAGGAATTCACGGATGTAGATATACTCCATGAGAGTGAGGAAGGTGCAGAGGAGTTGATCAATGCATTAGCAGAAGCAGAAGCGGCTGCATTGTTGCTACACAACCTCGCACGACTTGATGAACAAGTGCCAGATGAGAGAGATGCTGTGCATAATACTTTAGGTATGAATTTATAATAATGACTGATGTCTTAGAAAGAAAAACATCCTGAGGAGAATATCATGGTGGTAGGGTACTTCGTAGTAGGTACCCGCCTGGCTGGCCTTATTGACCATAAACTTAACTTAATACAATATGATTAGTGTTTTAGAGCTATTTCAGACTAGGTAGATTAACAATAGCATCTGCTGCCGAGCTAGGCCAAAGCTTGTATTACAGCATTCAGCGCGAAATCCCCAAGGACATGTCTTATGTAACCACTAGTCCTATCTAATTAAATGCATTATACTTAAAAGATTAATTAATGATAATAAAAACAAAAATAGATTGTGAAATATAATAATATTAATTTATGTAGTTAATATTAGATTGACTTGTTGGAGAAAGATGCTCGCATGTTTGACATGTGTGATTTAAATTATATTTTGTCTGCAGGTATCATAGAGAATATCACTGAATTCAGACCTGAAATGTGTCCAGAGGTTGCAAAACAAGGATTTATGCAATGGATATTAAAAAGATTAAAGGTACACCTTATCTGTACATACTCGTATTATCTAAAGATTTTTTGTCTATTGGTGTTTTATATTCAGTTTTTTAAGTTATTTGAAATATTATTTGATGTTTCAAATGTAAATAAAAATAAACTTTCAACAAAACTTCTAAATCCGATAAGAGTTCCTACATAGTTAGTTTATTCTTTTAGTGCCGTTGAAGGCGGTTCTATTTTTTGTTGATAGTTTTTTATTATAAATTTTTTAGTTTCTTATGTTTTATCACTGATCTAGTATAAGCACTAATATGCTTGTTGTACCTTCCATCATCACATCAAAAATTCAACTAACGGTCTAAGCGGTCCTATAATATTTAAAAAAATATCCCCTAACTCCTAACCGTTAAGGTGGAGGCTTCGGTTGGGGCGTTAAATTCAAATTTTATCACGTTTTTTGCTAATTGCAGCTCAGTTATAGGTCGTAAGTTATCAACTTGTTATTACGACAAGAATGGTAGTATATTTACTGATTAATAACAAAAAATAAGATTACGAAGAAATCTTAACCTCCTCCGTTTTTGACGTCGGTTAAAAATACTACCATTTAAAAACATAATATAAACTTTTTGATTCTAGTTGAAAGTGCCTTTTGATGGCAATAAGTTGTATGCAACAGAGATTTTATCCATCCTACTTCAGAATACTGCTGAGAACAGGAAACTGCTAGGAGAGCTTGATGGTATTGATGTATTATTGCAACAACTTGCGGTATGTACTACTTTTTAATTTTACCTGTACCACCTCTACTACAAATAAAAAAATAAAATAACTACTTAGGGGGGTACTACTACAAAGTGCTATGTACACCGTGCTATGGTTGCCTCACGATTTTTTTCTTCACCGAACGCTCAAGCTCTTCTAAACTTAAATGAATGTAGATATTATTCCAAGTTATAGATCTAAAAAACTTCGCACGAAATAAATAAATATACATCAAAGCGACTCATAGCGTCTTTCATCAAAATTGACGGACTGCTCATTATATCCGAACAAATGTGATTTGATATATTGTTTGTTCTCTTCGGTCTATTTCGAACGTAAAGTATTAGAAAAAGGCATTAATTAAATTAATTTTGTCACGATACAGTACGGCATTATCTAGGTGCCCGTGTTTCTGACAGTGACCAAACTGAGACTAGCGAGTGATTGTTTGTCTTATCGCATTTTGTTTGGCTTTTGATTTGGACACTTATGAGCTCGGACCCGAAATCCATATAGTTGTATATCGATGAATGCACCGCACCTATCTTTTTAAAAATATTCAGCCTTTAAATTTTTTAGTAAGGCAGTTAACGAATTTTGTCGCAGAATATCGTTATGTACCCAACAATTGACTCTCTTCTCGTTTTTGTATAATATGTACTGCCTCGTATTGTATGTCTGAAATAAAATAATATTTAGTAAATATAACACAGTTTTACAAACGGCACGATCCAAGCGGCGCGGAGGAGCAAGAGGCGATGGAGAACATGTTCGACTCCCTGTGCTGCGCCCTCATGGAGCCTTACAACCGTGATCGCTTCTTGCGTGGCGAAGGACTCCAACTCATGAACCTTATGCTCAGGTATTTGTTATTATTGACGAATATCGTTAATTGATTTTATCCGCACGATTTTTCTTATGAGCAAGAATTGTGTAAGGAATAACTAATAAATAAGGAAGTGGTTGTTGTATAAATATTTTTTTGTGTAGGATATTACATTCAAACATTAAAGTTTTTAGTGCTCAGATAAGCTAGTATAGGTGCCCTAGCAATCACGTTAGAGTTACAAAAAAACCTTTGTCTATATCTATACTAATAATAGAGCTGAAGAGTTTGTTTAAGAACCGGTGGTAGAGTCTAATGTAATAATTGTAACTAACTATCGACATTCATAAGTATCTTATCAAGGCCTAAACTGAATTAATGAGTTTTGAGTTTGACTACAGCGTTATATACACAAAAATTTGTATGTCTTCGAAATTCATTGTAAGCTACTTAATAATAAACATTTTCTGGTTATTTCAGGGAAAAGAAAATGTCACGCAATGGATCATTAAAAGTACTTGATCACGCCCTCGCCGGGCCCGACGGTCGAGATAACTGCAATAAGTTTGTTGATATCTTAGGGCTAAGAACAGTTTTCCCATTGTTCATGAAAACACCCAAAAGGAAGAGGCTGTTGACAGTTGATCAACATGAAGGTATCTGGTATATTCAAGTTATTTGTTTATTCATACATACATACTAAAGTCGAAACCGAATTTAACGACATTGAATGAACCGTCTAACCACAGATTAACTATTCTCCTACAGTTCGGTAACGAATGTAATTGCGCAGAGCAACTCTTGCGGGGTAGCGGGCGGCGCGGACCGCTGCCAACAAAGTTGCTTAGTTTGCTGACTAACGTTGAGGGCAGACGCGAACGTGTTTTACGAGACTTCGTACAAAAAAAACAACCTTGCACGGAGTGTACCTATGATATATTGTAAATCATAATAATAATATGTAATATAAATGAACATACATTAGGTAGATACTTTTGAATTACACGTTTATTTTAATTTCCATTTTGTTATAATCCTGGCATGTCTGCGTGCAACAGCGTAAAGTGTAAGTAACACGGGCGACGACATTGCCCGACATCAAACGCGATGCCACACTGTAGGGAGAATCATTACACTGTGGTATAACTATGTATAATACATGCATATTATATTGGACAACCGTGCGAAGCCGGTTCGCTAGTTTTTAATAAAAAATAACATTTTCAGAACACGTTGTATCCATTATTTCGTCAATGTTGCGCAATTGTCAAGGTAGTCAAAGACAGAGATTACTGGCAAAGTTCACAGAGAACGACCTCGAGAAAGTAGACAGACTTCTAGAGCTACACTTCAAATATATGGATAAAGTAGACCGCACGGAAAAAGATATGGAGGTATTTCATCTTATTCGTGGAGATAAACTAAGAAAACATGGCGCGCCAATCAAAATTACTGTTTCAATGTGTGGAGTCTCATTCTTCCGAGAGTTTGTATGTAGTTGTAAGTATTCGCCTTCAGTAGCAGGTCGTCTTCAGTATCTCACTTATTACCATATTTGTTGGTCAACTAATCATAACTAGCCGACCGCCCACACCACGGGCGTGTCACGCCCGTGGTGAGGGCAGCGCCATACTAATAATAATGAGCGATTATCGACGCCGCTAGTCGAGCAACAAATCCTTGGATTTATTTTTGTTTGGCGGCCGTATCAGTTGTCACATATGCGTTGTGATGTGAGTCTATTAAATACTTTCATTGTTTGGAATTTTAGAGGGGTGCGCCAAGTTATCTTAGTTAATCTCTACATATAGGTAAAATAAAAATATTGCTGAGTGTTTTTTACACAGTTCCTTACTTCTTACAGCAAGAACCAGAAGATTTAGATGACGACGCGCAGTATATGAAACGCCTGTCTGGCGGTCTTTTTACACTGCAGCTTATTGACAGGATTATTTTAGAGGTATTGACGGTAATAATTGTAAGCTATTTAATTTAATAGAAATGAGTAATTATTCTTTTCAATTTCCAGGTGTGTACTGCGGGCCCATCTACAGTAAAACAACGTGTCCAACGCGTGTTGTCACTCCGTGGTGGTTCATTAAAGATCATTCGACATGTAATGAGAGGTAATTATATAATTGCATGCATCGAGCAAACAACAACACACATTGGTACCTATATCAATATATTATGTTAATTATTTAATTTCAAAAACAGAATATGCGGGTAACCTCGGCGACGCCGGTAGCGATGAGTGGCGCCAACAGGAGCAACAACACATATTACAACTCGTTGATAAGTTTTAGTATGCAATAAAAATTACATTTTATGATGCGAAAATTTGTTTTCATTTCTAATACTCGGAAAGTAGTGTATGTTTGATCTGAATAGCGGGTGGAAAACCCACCCTTTGCAGGAAAGACTCATAATAATTGCTTTCCTCCTTAGGGCGGGAATGTTTTTAAACGGTTTTATTTATTTTTTATAAAATATAACTAAAGGACATCATTCACGGTTCATACAAATTTGGGCTGTTTTTTATTTTGCCGGCCAGCAAAAAAAAGCTGATATTATTACAGACCTTATTAAAAGAAACATTTTATATTACTTACTACACCAAAGCTCTAAGTCATTTAACTGAGGTCTCATAAATTACTTTTCACAATCTTTATTCCTACTAGTACATAGGCTGGGTGGGGTAAACTTATGTAAAATATATACTTTCTGGGTGTGAGTGAAAAGAAACATCATACAACTACCATACTCTAACTCCTCTCATTCTCATTTACCGCCCAATATGCAAGTGCAAAAGATCGCTTGCTTGCTTGCTTATGCTTTTGTTTGTTAGTTCTCCAAGCAACTCTTGTTACATCGGACGGCTACATAATAGTGATTATGCACCAATGGGATAAAGCAGTGTCTTATCCTATAGTGTGTTCTCGGGATTTTACTTTTGTTTTATGAAAAAAAATAACCTAATATGAGTAATGGGTGGTGAGTCAATAGAATAGTGTAATAGTTGATAACTCCTCAGAAATTTTACTTAGAGCTTTTAGTGTAGTAATATTAAATGTTCATTTTAATAAGATCTATAATAATATCGGCATTTATTTCACTGGCCGGCAAAATAAAAAATAGTCCAATATGGGTGACGTCCTTTAGTTTGATAGTCGGCTACAAAAATATAAAATGTTGGCCATATACGTTCTAGTAATTTGAACAAACAGTTTGATCAAATTACGTGTGTGTGTGTTAGGTAGGTACTTATATATTCCAAATGAAAAGTATAATGTTTTTAACATTTTAGTATGGGTGTGAAAGTCATCAATTCCTACTCTGACTGTCCAAATACCTCCCTTGTAGAACAATCTACTATTTATTTTTACGCAAATATGAAAAAAAGTCATATTGTAAACATTAAATAACTTTATTGAATGCATATTTTATAATTGTAATAAAAAATCACCAACAGTGAACAAAAAATAACATATACAATAACATTAAAAAAACCAAATGGGATGAAAACACACGTTGCACAAAGGTCATCCTCCCATTTTTCCAAATTTAAATATAAAAATTAAATTAATTTTGTGCTTTCCTCTGTTACATACCAATCAAGTTACAATACATTTTACAAACAATATTTTTAAGTGATCACTGGTTCAAAAGAGAAACACTAAAATTTTGATTTACATGACGTAAGTAGCCTGCATAGGTATTCAAAAGTTTTGTCGCTAAATCAGATTTTGTCGGTCCCTAGTTCACAATTGCAATTCATTTAACTTCCTTCTAATTTCAACAAATTACAGAACTTATGAGACTCTTAGTACACTTTTTCCTACGAAAATTCAAGGTAAACGCCCGATTACAATTTATCGGACCGTTTTCTAGTCGGTGAACATCGACCTAAGACAAGTAGGTATACTTGTTAATTAGGTAGACTAGTAGTAGAATTAGGTCGATTAGATTAGATTAGGGAAATCTTTTTTTTTACCTCTAATATGTATTGATACTCCATTATTTTTATTATTCTTTTTTCAATATTAGGTGTCCACCATCAAAGAAAGCGAGAAAGAGGGTTTTCATAAAAAAAAATTTTGCTTTACGAAGGCAATTTTAACTAAGTTAGCCACTGAAATTGAAAAAAACCTGATAATAATTGATGTACATAAAAAGCTGACATATGTTTCGTTTGCGCCGGGCCTTGGTCACAAATGACCATTCTTCTACAACCATAATTGATAAATGATATGAAGAAAAAAAAATCGTATTCCTATTTGATCAAATTATTATTAAGGTATATAGGTATATATGGCCGGCATAAGCACTTTTATATGTTTTGAACGAGATGACGACAAAATCCGATATTAAGCAACAAAATTGTGATATACAAAATAATAATGTTCACACAATGTGTAATATACATATAGCACATACTTTTTGTGTATTATTTGTTAGCACATTCCATTCAATAACTTTCATATTACAATCACAACCATTCAGATGATTATATTCAGTAGTAGCAGTAACCAAATATAATTTCAATAAAATTACTTAAATTTAATTTTAAAATTGTGTATTGTCATTCTATCGAAACATATTTTATTTTGGAACCACTTAAAACTTTATAATTACATGTATTGGTGTAACCGTCCAAACTACCCACTATTTTATGAATTCTTTAACATACTATATAAATCCTACTAAATTAAATCCTGGTTTGCAGTATGAAGAAAAAAATTAAATACATGATACAATTGAGATAAATGTTTTATATAAGTAAAGTTTTATTTATCAACCAAGTTCTTCAATCCTATGAAACCATGATTTAAAACATATTATATTTAACAGTTTAATGTCTGCTTCTATAATAATAAGTATGTATTAATTCTTTTGGGTCTACGGCTGCTATAATGCTGACCGCATGCGTGCGACTGACACGAGCTATCCGATGCAACAGACGTTTTTTGGAAGGGACAAAAATTCATAGCCTTATGGCATCATCAACTTTATCAATCGAATTTATAATCAAGTCGAAGAGCGCAGAGGGCTCTCAACCGGGCAACATTATTCATTACCGGGCGATAGGGAGGGCTTAGTACGAGTTACGACCAAGCACTGCAGACGTTATTACCGCTTACCACTACTGGTACTACATAACAAAATCCAAAAAAAGTCAGTCACACAGCAGTCGCCCACGTGCGGTCAGTCTAAAGATAAATCTATGCTAGTTATATCCTAACTTTTTCAGGTAACTGTTATTGAAGATTAGATCTAATTATAAGTTAGTGCTACTTTTATCTGTGTAATCACAAGATCGGTTGTAAAGAGGGGTTAATTATACGAGAAGGCCAACGTCACGTCCTATATCAACATCAAATCATCAACTTTGCATTCATTTAACATAGAAATCGCATAGCAATAGTTGAAAATATTTCTTGTTCAAATATTTCTTCACAAGCACTTATGAATCTTAATCTGACTCATAATATTTATTCTAACTTAATTTTATTCTAGTCTTTCAATCGGAGTAGCCAATACAAACAGCATCTGTTCACAAAATAGTCGATGATTTGATGTAAATGGACAGTCTTCCTTGATTCAATTTTTCCTACTTAAGGGTAAACCTTCGGTTGGAGCGCGAAATTCAAATTTTATCACGTTTTTTGCAAATAGCAGCTCAGTTATAGGTCGTAAGTTATCAAAATGTTATTTGCGAGAAGAATGGTAGTATATTTAATAACAAAATAAATCATCAACATATTCCTCCAAGGTATATTATTGACATAATTTTATGAAAATGTTACTAATATACCTTGGAGTAATGCGTTGATGATTTCTTTTGTTATTAATCAGTAAATATACTACCATTCTTGTCGCAAATAACATGTTGATAACTTATGACCTATAACTGAGCTGCAATTAGCAAAAAACGTGATAAAATTTGAATTTATCGCTCCAACCGAACGTTTACCCTTAAAGAATCTCAAAATATCTTTGAACTATTTATATTTGTCTCATTTGAATTTAACAAAGATAATAGATTGTTTTCCCAAATGAAAAACACGATCTTGGAGGAACTAGAATTAATTTGGTGATATCTAAATTATTTTTTTAATGTTAAGTATTAATAGTACGTCAATTTAAATTGGACTATTTATAACCATAATGCAATAACACATTAGACCATTATAAATTAATTAAAACGTGAATGCTGGTTGGTAAATTAAAGACTAAATTATAACACGATCTATCACCATTCTAATAGTGAATGTATAATAAAATGCAGAGAGTTATCACGATCACTGTTCTATAAACAATTTTGTAACCACATTACGATTGGTTACCAACTTATAAGTAAACCTGTATATAAGAGGCGGTAGATTGACACAAGTTAAAAGTAACATGGAATATTCCCTAACAGACGAAAGGCACGAGAGTTGGTGTAGCGATTCTATCCCGCCGCTTCGTTTGAATCTCATACAAATAGCACTTTGTCTTGTGTCGAATCATACATGCGAGTATAGTCAATATAAACCATTTACATCAACAGAGCTATGTTGCACATTATTTCCCTTACTAATAAAACGCTATTTAATTTACTATAATATTTTTATATGGTCGACAAATATTCAACAATTCATTAATTATACAGGGTTATTCAATATATAGCAGATTCCTAAATTATGTTTGCTCAGCATTGGTGCCGACTCTGTTGTTTGCGAACTAAAAAAATTTAATCTCACTATATTTCTTTCTAATAAGAAATATAAGAAAAGGATGCAGGATATTTTAGTCATGTCAGTTTAGTCCGATCACTTATTTCAAAGTGAATTTAAGCGCGACCTTTATTGGTCTATTTACCCTTATATTACGACGGCATGGACTAAACTGACAGCATTAAAAATGTTCTATTTCTTTTCAATGAGGTTAACTTGAAAGAGAGGTAACTTGACTAATATTAGTTAAGTTCGTAAACAACAGAATCGGCACCATTACCGAAGAAACAATCCCCATTGCCATGTTATTTAGCGAAAACTGATCAAAACCAATATTAATCGCACTTGGTGTATGAAAAAGGTTATGCAATTATTAAGGTATTCCATTAAACTTATTATAAAGTATTTTCAACTTAAAATCTTGTTGGAGTAGTATCGGTTCTCTGTTATACTAAAATACGTTGTATCAGTGACCACTGTTTTAAAAAGAATTTAATGAGTAAGGACATTATTTATCTCGTCAATAAAATAAAGAACGTGAGTCAATTCTAACGATAGGAGATAACAAGTACAGTCAAATGGTTGAGACATAAGATTTGCATTTGTGTGAGTGAACATCAATTGGCTAATGTTTTAATGGTATCCACTCTATTTCGTTTTCAGTGTGTACTACTCACACAGAGGCAAAACTCACATTTCATTGTTTATATTTGATTTGTGCACCTATAGCATGAAAGGCACTACGACGTTGTGAGGTTCACCAGAGTGGCAGTTAGGGGCAATCCTTGCCCATCATTTTAGTGAATGCTTTGGGAATGTCTTCGTTAGTCTTGGATACAGTGCTAGACCCTAGCAAGGTAGGCGCTGAGATCGTGCCCGTTTGGATACCGTGCGCCGTTTTGAGTAAGTCGTAATTTATCTTCTCAGTGACCACTGAATCTTGCCTGTAAATTGATTACAACATTTGAAATTGTTCCCTTTATTGCTATTATAAAGTGTTATAGTAAAATCTTACTTGTACTGTGGATGTGTGGTGACGAACTTCCTCATCCACGTAGCCATGGTAGATATTTCGCCTGAAGCTCTTCGTTGGATGAGCTTGAGGTACTGTTGGACCGAGCAGTGCGTGTCCGCGTCCACATCCATACCCGATAAATATGACTCGATCAATGGTATCAGCCCGGGGAATATACCATCCTGTGAATACCCATACTAATAATTAAAAGGGTCAACGTAATAAGAACCAATAAAAAAAACACTTGACGAAACATTGTTAATGTGGGGAATAAACTGCAATTAGGATTTACTTGATTCAAGGTCATGTGTTGTCTATCATTAGGGGGAAAGGTCATGTTATGAATTGGGTAAGGGTCAAGCTATAAATTAACCGTCACTATAAAAAATCCTAGAAACTTTCCCGCTCACTCTTTTAAAAAGTTTTAATGAGCAGTCCTACAACTCGAAAGCCTATGATGATCAGAATTAAAACCTCTGGTTCGCGGTGGCCATCATTTTCACGAGTATGGATTGTCAATTTACTACTTTTTATATCGACAATAGTTTGTAAAGCCCTGGAAAAGTGCTCACTTTTTCACGTTCAGGGGCTTTACGAATCTTCAATATAGTTGTACCTTTCCATTGACGATTTGGTCGATGGTCATCTCTGTGTACAGCTCGGAGGCGTCAGTGGCCTGCGGCGCCACGTCCCGCGGCGCGCCCACGTCTCGTCTCCACCAGAACTTCTCGTTCAAACACGCGCCACGCCGCTGAGCGCGTTGCATGTTCTCATCAACCTGAGTTAACAGTTTTTATACTTCGAATACAAAGTTTACGGACATATCTATTTGTGAACAGAAATATCCCAGGATATATTATAGTTTAGAATGCGAGATAGATTGTATCACCAGGGTAGGTCTATACAAAACCCAAACGCTTTAATTTCTGCAAGCGGGATTTTCTGTGGGTTTTGCAAGCTGCAGGCACGTGACTTGTCCTTAATGCCATTTTCTATATAGGTAAAATAAAAATTTACCCGCGCGTTTGGTGCCTAATGAATTGATCTTAGCACAGCAAAAAGCCGACGGGTGTGGTGTCAAAGGGAAACATCTTATAACTTTATTAAAATTCTAGTGCATATAGGAAAGAATCAAAATGGTCGAAACCAAACTGGCCTCACTTTTGAGTGTTTCTGAAGGCGTTAGTATTTTTGTTAAAAGTAGGTCAATTATGATTGTAAAATAACGACTAATAAAATATTTTGAATAATTAAAAGAACATAGATACTAACACTTATTTTTTAAGCCAAAACTTATTGCCATATCGATAAACAGAAAGAGTAGGTACCTATATGCTATAAATTTGAGTACATGCGGTAGACTTTTAATCGGACTATAGATAACAAAGATGTACAGTATAGACAGATACTTACAGACTATTTTAATGTTATTTCATTGACGTAAGATCAAGAATATCCTTACCTTGCTAATAGGCATGACAAAGTTGAGATGGTAGGACAATATGACCCGTGTGAGTAGTACGACGAAGCACACGTAAGCAGCATTCTCGAAGTCGGTAAGTTGCGCCTCGCAGGGACGGAATTCTACCCGCCACCCGATCGGCGAGTTCGGTGGTGGCGGCTTGAACCGCATCGTTTGCCAGTTTGTGGACTGTATATTCTATAAATAATCGTTTATTAATGATTTAATTTTCTAGAAAGTGCCAGTCTGTTCTGGTTCCGTTTTTTATTTTTGAGGTATGGAACCCAAAAAGTATAGGAAATATATAAAACTGTCTAATTATCATTTACAAGAAGGTTGTAGTGACCAATAGGGTAGTTTACTGACATATCAAATCAGCTACTTTTTAATAAATGTCAAAACAATAGTTTATATGGAATTTTGTATGAAATACTAACCTAATGACGTCATAGTTTCACAGCATCAAATGATCTATTCTTAGTGGTTCTACTGGTAATTAAAAATCATAAAAAGCATTAAATGTACAACATATTTAATGATTTCACGTGTTTTTAGATGTTTTATGCATTTGTTAGTGTTTGGTCATTTATTTTTGACACTGTAAACTAGCCTATTGTGAAAACAAGTAATTGGATAGGACAAAAAATGTTTTAGAAAGAGATATAGGGAGATTGAATATGTTTTAAAACAGCAGAATCAACACTAAGTTTAAATAAGTCAAAGCTATTTTTTTCAGGTCATAAAATTGGTCATAATTTTCAAACCAATAGGCTGATTTTCTTAAAACATAGCCAAGACTATCTATCACTATCAACTAAGACACCTTTAAAAAATCAATCGAATTCGGTCCATCCATTCAGAAGCTATGATGCCACAGACGGACAGATACACACTCCAAACTTACAACACCCCTCTTTTTCGTCGGGGGGTATTTAACCTAACATACCTCAAAATGATCAGTATCATTCTCGTCGTCCTGGTGCACTCTCTCTGAGAAGAGCGAGACAGTGTCTCGAATGAAAAGATGCGCGACGTGCAGTGCGAGAGGATGGTCGATGCCGCCCTCACGCAGCCGCTGGTATATCGCCTTGTCGTGTACTAGTGGAATGTCGTTGTATCTAAACAAAATAGTACATTTTATAAGAAATAGACAAAGGAAGAATAAAACTAAACGCCACTTGTTTCGGTATTGTTTTTTTAGGAATTGATTTATTATGAGATTATTCCAGTTTGTATTCATCTATTATTTTGCTAATTTTGGTAACTTCGCTAGTAGATAATTAACAGTAGATCAGAATCTAGGGTTTTACTGTCAGTAATCAACAACAGTATGGAATTAAACACAAACGCATAAGACAGCATTCTTTCTGTCCATTTTTATGGTTGCTTGCTGTGTATCAGCGTACAGATGACAACAACTGCAATATCCATCGAATTTAATTGAAAGTTTAGGACTATGCACCAATATTAATATAGTATAGAATACAGCATGTGTCCATTCCATTGTATTATTAGAACTTGAGTCCATTGCTCAAAAATGCTAACAAGATAACCATTTAAGTGAAAGTTTTCAAAATTGAGCCTTATTTATCAGTCAGATATGGCTATGTCGAAATAACGATCATTCGTTGGCGCAAGTTTAAATATGAATTTACTTCTCATGTTCAGGCGAGAGGTAAGAATCGATGGAGTCATAGCGCGACTTATGTATCCGGAACTTGTTGTTCTTGAGTGGTTCCAAGCCGCGTTCTTCGCGAGTGCGGCAGTCCACAGAAGCGGAGATCACGTTCCAGCGACAGTCCACGTCGGTGAGGAAGCCGCGGTACACCGGCGATGCGGCAGACAGAGCCAACTGCATTGGATATTATCATCATCGTTAATATTGGTATAGAACTGTTGCTACTCAACTTAAGGAATAAAGGCTGTTTGTGAAGACAAAGCCAATAAAGATTTAAGTACTCCATCGAAACGTGTGATGAGTATGTTTTATTCTCTATTTTTTAATAAAGACAGATTCTACCTATATTTCAATAGCTTCTGCGGTCTGTTTTTTAGTCTATATGAGTAGATAAGTAAATATTATCTCCACAAGCACATGGTTACCTAAAACGGTAATCCCATCGGTATATCCTCTTACCAAGTCTCTAAACAGGAAAGTTAGTTACAAATTATGCCTTCGTTAAAAAACAATAGCAATAATTCCACCTACCTCACTAACCAATCACGATATTTTTATAATAATAATTTCCTGTTAGGAAAAAAAAGGGACAGGTTCTGTGGGGCAGTCAATTTCAATCTAATCAAACTTTAAATCGTTACAAATTTTTCAATTTTACAAAAACTTAGAAGAAAACTTTTATATTTAACTAGTTTCAATTAAAAATTGATTGAAACTGATTGCAACAAAGTTACGTGACTGCTCCACTGATTTCAATTTCCGCGCTAGACATAAATATGTTTTGGAACATAATTACCATGATAGGACACAACGGTGCCAACTGGTCGTAAAGTGTGCGCGCCTCAGTGATGCAACATGCTTGGAATGTGAGCTGAAGGCAGCAACACCCCATGCCGAAACCCATCGCGTCCATATACACGCACTCGGGGTCGGCTGCGCCCGGCTCCAACTCATTCGCGTTATCCACCGGAATCTTTGTGTTTATATCCCGGAATACTAGATCAAAGGAAATGAATGAGGATTTAACACTTGTATCTTCGTTCACTCTTGCATGACACCAGCGCCGCCAGCTAAATTGTTGATTTTGGAAATGTTTTCGAGTTATAGCGTTTTCCGCTTCTTCAATAATAACGCCAACTCATTTTACGAGAAGTAGGATTTATGAGTGAGTGGAAAAATGGGGCGTCTCGACTCGGGCGCCCTTTGTCTGGCGCCCTGTGCGGTCGCCCAACCGCGCCCTACCCTAACCCCGCTAAGCATGACACTACAGGGGCAAAGTAAAAATATCATCAGTATTTTTTTTTAAGGGACTAAAGTTAGCATACAAAGTCATAAAATGTAATGGCTCTTAATTGCAGCTGCCCGATGTGCTAGAATTCCAACTCGAGAAGGAAAACGAGTCATGTGAGTACTGTGAAATATCAAGGGCGGATCCAGGATACCAATTTACGAGGGGCCTTCGGCCATTTCATAAGTTTTTTTTTTTAATTTAAGTTGGAGGAACAAGCAGATAAGATTTGGCAGCTTTCTCGTGCCCTTACCAAGGACACGGTAGCACCCATGCCCCCATTAAATAGGCCTAATCTCCCTCCCGCTTTCGATGACGATGATAAGACAGAATGCTTCGCTGAAAGCTTAGAGTTTCAGTGCACGCCCAGTACCCTCCCGATAGACCCGAGTCATCTGGAGGAAGTTAACTCTGAAGTTGAACGGAGAGCCGCCCTCCCGTTACCACCGACCGAAGAGCGAAGAGGATGACTCCCTTTCTCCCGCGGCCCGCGGGAGGAAGGGAGAGACCCCTAACGAGGTCAAATCGATCGTCAGGAACTTACACCCGCGGAAGGCCCCGGGCTCGGACAAAATTACTAACAAAGTGATCAAACTCTTCCCCGCCCACCTCATAATACTGCTAACATCCATATTTAACGCTGCCCTCTCTTGTAATATTTTTTCACATCAGTGGAATTGGCCATGTAATTGGAATCCATAAACCCGGCAAACCCAGGTC
Organism: Tethea ocularis; assembly: GCA_963555595.1. Classification (NCBI taxonomy): domain Eukaryota; kingdom Metazoa; phylum Arthropoda; class Insecta; order Lepidoptera; family Drepanidae; genus Tethea; species Tethea ocularis. The sequence goes on along the minus strand of OY741960.1, from coordinate 5,756,274 downwards.
CTCCAGTTACCGCCCTATAAGTTTATTAAATGTCCTGGGCAAGATGTATGAGAGACTGATCTATATCCGCCTCAAAACATATAATCTCATCCCTGAGGAACAATTTGGCTTTCGAGCCAAACATTCTTGTGTTCAACAAGTCCATCGTATCGTAGAACACATCTCTTCTCAGTACCAAGAGCGTAACATGACAGGTGTCTTATTCTTCGATGTCGCGAAGGCATTTGACAAAGTGTGGCACAATGGCTTAATTTTTAAGCTATTTACCTTAGGTGTCCCACATAGACTCGTGCTCATCTTACGAGATTATTTGTCAAATCGTCACTTTCGATATCGCATTCCTGGCGCACTCTCCTCCCCTCACCCTATCGGTGCCGGTGTCCCTCAGGGCTCGGTACTGTCCCTCTTGCTATTTTCGCTCTACACGAGTGATATGCCAAAGACCAACAAGGTGCAGTTAACTCTTTTTGCGGACGACACTGCAGTCTATTGCAAGTCCCCCTCAGTCATTGTTAAGAACCTCCAAACCGCGGCTAACGCCCTAAGCGCCTGGTTTCGGAAATGGAGGATCGAGATCAACCCTGTCAAAAGCCAGGCGGTCCTATTCTACAGACCCTACCATCGAGGTACCCCCTCCCCTCCAAAGGCAGTTACTCTATTCGGTGAACCAATCCCCTGGGAATTAAATCGTAAATCTAAACTTGCACTTAAAAGCAAGGTTAGACTTTATACCACGTGTATCCGCCCCATCATGACCTATGCTAGTACTGTGTTCGCACATGCAGTTCCATCACGGATCCATAGCCTTCAGGTGATTCAAAATCGCTTCATGCGCAAGGCCACGGGCGCCCCGTGGTACATGCGTAATGAAAATCTCCACATTGACTTAGGTCTCCCCACGATAAAACAATTTATAAAACGCACCTCACGCAGATTTTTCAATACCGCCGATAATCACCGCAACCCTCTTATAGTGAAAGCCGCAACCTACACGCCCTCCCGTATACTCCATATCCATAGACCAAGGCAAGCCCTCAGCGAGCCAGATGACCCAATTACATTAGCTCAGATCGAAGCTCGTAAAAGTACACAACACACAACCGATCACGCTACCGTCCTCGACGGCGAGGACCGCCGCGACGCCCCACTCAGTCTCGTCCCGTTCAAGCGGCCCGAGCTGCCATTAGTAATCCGACCGTACTCCGCCGGCAACGCCCTGAGCCGAGGTTCGTACCCCATTCAGGGGTACCCTCAGGCGTTGTTACCTAAATATTACCCAATAATAATAATTTGTCTTACAGGTAGCTGAGGGTCTAAACCCGAAAAACGAGTCTGTTCTTAGTTTTGAAATATTAACCAATAGAATTGCATTAAATTCACGTCTCGATCGTTTTGCTGTAATTATAATATTAGTAAATGTTTTGATCAATAGAATTATTTCGTTATTCTAAGTAGACTTCTGATTCAGCGTATTACCTATTTGAATTGAGGAAACTAAATATTGGACAACTTTTACCTTATGTCATAAGTCGGTTCAGTGTTTAAACAGTGGTTTCCCCAAGATACTACAGTTCAAGACTACATGCATACAGTGTAAACTTTTCCTCATTGGCTTCATTCATTGTGTCACATCTTTTTTTTTTTGCTGAGTATTGTAGTAGGTAATTTTAGCTTTTTAAGTGAATTAAATAAAATTTATAAGTGTCCTCTTTTACCTGGCAGATTAATAGCGACCTTTTCTCCTCTTCGGAGTCGTATATTTGAACTCAGTGTTTTAAAGCGAGGGTGACCTGGGAATATCGCTTCGTCAGGGAAATACTGCGACTTTGTCACGCCGTCGTTAGGAGTCGGTGGGTGTGGCGGACTTGTAAAGTTTGCACATCCCAATCTACAAAATAAGGTTTTATTACTTTGTAAACAAGTACGTATGTTGTACAACAAAATTTTAAAACGAAAAGCGCCCTTAATTTTATTAGGGTAGAATGCAAAATAATACCTTGGAAAATTTGTGATGCTCATAATAACTTCGCCATCTTTCAACAAAGTGCTGGCCTCAGCTCTGCGATATTGCATATTGGCTTCCACAATATTAAAATGTGCTAGGAGGCCCCCATAAGGCTTTCCTGGTGTGCCTTCTACCATGTAGGCGCCATACTCTGGCCGCCACAAGGATTTCACATCTATAAACAATATCACTGAATTATATTTTCTATTATAATTTGAAACATAAGATTGTTAGACCATAGACAAGGCAAGAATTATGTTTTTTATGATACTGTTTAAATTATGAAATAAATATTTCAAGGTTAATAATTATAAATATACTTAAATAGAATCAATATTGTTCATACTGCAATAAGATTTCACAATGTATTCAAACTCTACACTATTTTCTACCAAGGCATTCAATAAACATGACATTACTATTATAATAAGTATACAAATTATAGTGCAAAACATAATGTAGAAAATTACAATTATGTTAGTACTTTGAGAACAATTGATACTACATCAAAGTGACTTGCAAATAAAGGTATGCAGTTGAAACAATGTCATTAAAAGGTAATGGTCAGTTTATGAAAGAGGAAACATGAGACTTCCTCAATTCATTATGATTGTGCATGTTACACACTAAGCACACATTCATATTACAGTTAGATGATTCATTTACATATAGAACATACAAATAATGCCATTATCTTCATAAGTGATAAGGCTGCCTGTGTTGTACCTATTCCTTAACTTCTATTAATGCCTCTCCTGTATTTATTGTTATACTATAATAAATAAAGAAAAGAAGAATATTTTCTATTTATTTCATTTGATAATGTAAAAAATGTAATAACAATGTTTACATTTTGGTAGTTGTCAAATTGTATGAATTAATAGTAATTTAAAGGTATGTATATTGATTCATATTTTTTTAAAAACCTCATGTAGTTAATAAGTAGGTATACAATAAACAAAAAATATACAAGTCATGCATATTGAATGGTTGGTATACTGTCATACTTTATTACCAAAACTCAAGGTCAGGAGTTGTGCAATAATCAATACTAGTTATTGGTGTTGATTTTGTTGTTTACAAACTATGTCCTGTCCTGTCCAACTAGTCCTATTGCTTGTCTAACACATTGAATGAATCAAAGTCAAGGAGGCCTTGTACACATATCAGACAATTTGACGCAGACATGTTTGTGAGGTTTCATATAAAGAATTCTAAAATTTGTTTTGTACAATGCATTTGGTTCAAATAAGTGTGCATTCACCTTTAATAGGAATATAATCATCATTTTTATTGGTTTTTTCAATAATTTTTGTAAAAAAAGTTAGTTAAATTTGTAAACATCAGAATAGGGTAGTTGACACTGTCAAAAATAAATGACCAAACACTAACCAATGTATAAAACATCTAAAACACGTGGAAATATCAAATACGTTGTAAATTTAATGCTTTTTATTATTTTTTATTACCAGTGGAACCACTAAGAGTAGATGATTTGATGCTGTGAAACTATGACGTCATAATGTAATATTTCATACAAAATTCCATATAAACTATTGTTTTGACATTTATTAAAAAGTAGCTGATTTGATGTGTCAGTCAACTACCCTATTGGTGCACCATTATATGTACATATTTATCATCATAATTAAGGATGGAGCTTTCACTTGGTCTAACAATGCACAAGGATAAAATAGTTTTTGCCTGTGACTTCACACCATTTACTAAATACTAATCAATCCAATCAATTAAAAGAAATAAAAAATCAAATAAAAGATAAGCTACTTATAGAACAAAGGGTCTAAGTGGGACCTGGACGTCCAAAACCCACTTTTAAAATGTCCTGGACATTTTCATAATAATTTAAAGGCCTGTATGAAATCTATCTATATGTAATCAGTAAAGATTTAAAATTATTGGGTGGATAAGTACAAATACCAAAATGATAAAATAAATGTTATTTACTGTTTGGATCTGCAACTTCTTTTTCCTGCAACTGAGGCAGTAGCTCATCAGCTCTGAGGCTAACTGTAGCACGCTGTTTCTCATCATCAAATTTTACTATTATATACTCCACCTATAGAAAATAATTTTTTTAACATATTGAGTTGGATTTACCACACAAACTTAAAGAAATCTTTAAAACAAACAAACCTCATCACCCCACTTGAGTACGTCGCCTGTGCGGTCTCGGAGCTTGCTATAAAGATTAATGAACTGCTCGATACCGTGCTGCCGCACATGCTCCGCCAAGGTCTTCGTCTCCTGCCAGGACAGCGGACTTCCTTCAGTTAACAAACCCATACTCAATACTTGAGATCTTCGCGGAATAAAACAATTTCCACACAAACTTTGAACTACTTTTATACCAAAGTAAAATTTTCGTAATTTAAAAATAATGTTCATCAATCACAAACAGCAATACAATTCAGACAGGATTTTTTGTGAAATAGTATTTTAATGATTGTCACGACATGCGATGGGGTATTCTTGAATGGTTGTTTTAGTACCTACTGGTACCTACTACTTGTAAAACGTAGTATTAAATTCTCTTTGACTACTTGTGTACTCAGTGTTGCCGACGTCCACGGTCTGGATTACCCAAAAACCTAACTGAAAATCCCAAAATTGGGGATTTTAAAATCGATATTCCCAACATTTTCTCCACAAGTTTTCAAAGAAATAAATGTACTATTCATATAAATCAAATATATTTATTACTTATACCTAAGCATTTAATAATTTTCATCCACGTATTACAGTTCTTCATTACGCCAAATTTGTTTGATCAACATATCTTACAAACGATATAATCGAGAAATATGTCAGGTATTCCAATCCAAACCAAATACGTTAAAATAATTTTTGCATTTAGTATACTACTGACTACTGAATATTTGTTTTATAACATACCTTGGAAGTATTGTCGTTCTTACGAACTTTCTTTTTTTCTTTACCTTTTAACAACCACTTCTCCATTGTAGCTTTGTATTATACTTGATATAGATAAAACCATATGAATGTAATGGTTTTATTCAACAAAATAAATACAATGACAAATAAACAAATTAATGTATCCTAGCAACGGATACAGATTCACTACATTCTTCGGGGCTAGTTTAAAGAATAATCCTCATAGCGATTCGGTAGCCTCCGCTCTCTAGTTGATCGTCGAACTTGAGGTGCCTGCTGTTCAGTGATGTTTTCAACAGCTGTTTGATTTTCAGGCCTCTGTTCGTCTACTATCTCATTTGCAGTGTCGTCGTAGGAATCCTCTTCACTTGTTACAGTCTCGTCAAGGTGCTCTGGTATTTCCTGGATCCTTTCGCTATCTTGCGCCAATGGTGCTAAGTGGCGATTCGATACAGTTGATTCGCGGCCATCTTGTAGGCGAACATAAGAATAATCTGGGTTCACATGAAGTAGAGTCACCTCCTCTACAATAGGTTGATACTTATTAGTACGATTAAATTTTCGCATTAGCACTCGTTCAGATTCCGTCAACCAAGTGGGTATTGATACTCCATTTGATGATCGCCTGGTGTGTGTAAACATTCTCTCATGCGGCGTACAATATGTCGCTGTGCACAACAAAGATCTTATAGAATGTAACGCTTGATCCAGTACTTTTTCCCAGTTTTCAATAGTTAGGTTTCGTGATCGTAGGGCCAATTGCACTGATTTCCAAAGAGTCCCGTTGAAACGTTCGACTTGACCATTACCTCTTGGATTATAAGGTGTGGTTCTACTCGAAGCTATCCCACGTGAATTCAAGAAGTTTTTCACTTCCGTAGACATGAAACAGGTTCCTCTGTCCGAATGAAGATAAGACGGCATGCCAAATAGCATAAAAATTTCATTTAAATGTTTGATCACCGTCGTCGAGCTCATATCAGCACACGGAAATGCAAATGGGAAACGAGAATATTCATCGATCACAGTCAGTATGTACTTATTCCTGGTGTTAGAAGGTACTGGACCTTTAAAGTCAATGCTTAATCTTTCCATGGGTGATGTAGCTTTTACCAAAACAGGATCTGGTGAAGATTTGTAAAATTTCGGCTTTATTTCGGAACAAATTCGACAGGAATTAGTCATGTCTTTAATTTCGTCTGAAGAAAATGGCAATTTTTTTGACTTTATCCAGTGATTCATACGTGCTATTCCTGGATGACATAAAGCTTCGTGTAACGCTATCAACTTTTTATTTTGAATCTGTACTGAACATACTCGCGAAAGTGCGTCAGCTACATCATTTAGATTACCTGGTCGGTACACTATATCGTATTTAAAAGGTGCTAATTCCAAGCGCCAGCGTTGAATTTTTTCATTCTTTATTTTACTTGTTAGTTTATTATTAAACATGAAAGATACAGATCTTTGGTCTGTTATGAGTCGAAATGGTTTGCCAATGAGAAAATGACGCCATTTCTTCAATGACTCTACTATAGCATAAGCTTCTTTTTCTATGGCTGAATGATTAAATTCGCTCTTATTCAGCATCCTCGAAAAGAAAGCAACTGGACGAGAAGCTTGTGATAAAGTTGCAGCAATCGAGTGGTTTGATGCATCTGTTTCAACTGTAAATGGCGAATTATGATCAATAGCATGAATTGTTGATTTCGCTATATCAGATTTCAATTCTTTGAAGCTTTCGACCAAATTATTATTTAACGGAAATGTTTTTGCATGACTAAGATCATGAATTCTTTCTGAAAAATTTGGAATCCATTTACTATAATGTGCAAACATTCCTATCACTCTTCTTAGTGTTTGCAAATCTGATGGTGCTGGCAAACTTAAAAGAGGGCGCAAACGTTCAGCATCTGGCTTTATAATATAGTCCTTTATACTGTATCCCAGGATATTAATAGAATTTTGTGAAAACTTACTCTTTTCTTTGTTGAGAGTTAGACCATATTTGTGAGCAGCTGTCATGAATCTATTAAGATTTTCATCGTGTTCAGTCTGAGATTTCCCACAGACTGTAATGTCATCGAGATACGCATAAGTTCCTTTAAGCCCTTCCTTGCGGATAACCCAATCAATGGTTCGTTGGAAACTTGAAACACCATTAGTGACACCAAATGGAATCCGCCGAAATTGGTAGAGATTTCCTAAAGCTTCGAAAGCCGTAAAATGGCGTTCTTCTGGAAGAATAGGTACCTGGTGATATGCGCTTTGCAAATCAATAGCGCTAAATATGCGATATTTTGATATATGTGCAACCAGCTCCTCCATGTTGGGAAGTGGGTATGCATCTAAATGTGTATATCTATTTATAGTTAAAGAATAATCAATAACTAGGCGCTTCTTATGGGTGGTACTCTTCGTGATAAGGACCTGAGCTCTCCAGGGTGAAGAACTTTCTTCAATTATACCATCAGCCAAAAGTTTACATATTTCTTCTTCGATAAATTTCTTATCATCCTCACTGTATCTTCTAGATTTTATAGCAATAGGCTTACAATCAGAAGTAACGTTTGTAAATAATGGTACGGCAGGTACAGTAGCAGCAGCGACACTACAAACATTTACTTTGATAGGATCCTTTGGTCCTCCAAACGCGAATTCTAGTGAAGAATGTTGATCTAAAATATCATGTCCAATAATAATATCAGCGCACAGATTCTTTACTATAAGTAAATTCAAACTTTTGTATTCATAATCACCAATTTTTGCAGTGACGTATGTTTGTCCTTCTACTTGCGACGTGAGTGTCGTCGATGCCATCGATATTCTTTGATTGCTGGGCTTCTTCTTTAAATTACAGAGGTTGAAGAAATCATCATCGATAAAACTGATTGAACTGCCTGTATCAATTAATGCTTTAGTACGGATTCCTTGGATATAAGCTGTTACAGTTGCCTTTTTAAGAGAATCCGGTGATGCAGCTATTAGACATGCTGAAGAACCGTTATCTTTAAGTTCTACGGCAGCAATTTGTTTATTTCGACAAACATTAGCAAAGTGCCCTTTTCTGCCACAAATTTGACAATTAATATCAACTGCTGGGCAATCTTTCCTTGGATGTACACGCCCACCACAGAAGAAACATTTGCGCTTAAAATTCGGTGCTACTTTAGATGCTGCTGCCGGTACTTCCTTTTCTGTATTCTGCACTGCACTCAAAGTTGACGTATCGTAGCTCTGTAAACTCATTTCAGCCATTTCTAGTGATAATGCCTGATCATAGGCTTTGTCAAGAGTCAGTGTCAGATTTTCAAGTAATCGTTGCCTAATTCCATTTGATTTTATGCCAGAAATAAATGCATCTCGAATGTTATCACATTTGTTCGTTTCAGCATCCACTGTTTCGAATTTGCAATCTTTTGCCAATAATTTCAAAGCTTGCATGTAGGTATCAATGCTTTCTTCGCTCCTTTGCTTCCTAATAGCTAACATATGTCTGGCATAGATCACATTCCTTGGTTTGATAAATATCTTGTCTAATGTACTCACAGCAAGTTCATAGGTAGTACACTCACAGATAAACGAGTAGATAGATGTGGACACATGATTAATGAGTAGGTCCAATTTCTTCAAAAGTTTTTCATTTTTGTCGCAGTACGATAAAAAACTTTCGAAGGTCTTTTTCCAGTGCTCCCATTCTTTGGATGCGGAACTACTAGTTGGATCAATGTCCAATTTGTTGGGACGTAGAAATCGTTCCATTATCTTTTAATCTAAGAATATTTTGTTGAATAAATTGATATAGATAAAACCATATGAATGTAATGGTTTTATTCAACAAAATAAATACAATGACAAATAAACAAATTAATGTATCCTAGCAACGGATACAGATTCACTACAATACTAAATAAAGCGTCACGTAGTTCACAACAAGCAGTTAGGTATGTGTGAACTCGAAATATGAAATGAATGAACACAATAATAACACTCAAAAGTTCTCCGCAACAACACGCGCCGTCACAAAACTAAAGTAAACAACAGGGACTTCCCCTCAGAGGGACTTCCCCGATAAAGTTTGATGGATATAAATGTTGCCATAACATAAACTCTAAAACCTTCCTACCGGATAATTCGAGTTAAAGTTGAATAAAATATACATAATTTATAAATTATGCTTACTTCTTAAACTACTTTTATTACTTCTAAGTTCAGTTCTAATGTAAATGTCTAAATTCCCCGCATTTTTCCTACATAAACGCTCTCTCCCCAAAAATTACCCAATCGGACTGAAAATCCCCGCAGTTTGGGGAATTCCCCACAGATTGGCAACGCTGTGTGTACTACGCCTGCTTGGTGCCTGCACTACACTAAAACGTAGTATTAAATTCTCTTTGCACTACACTGTACTATTACATCAAAATTTATAGTCCAGAATTCACGTCATCGTCGTCATGAGCAATCTTGACTTGCGAGAAATATTCTTTACACGGAGAAAAAAACCTCTTGTCTTTGGTTCTGGTTTATTCACTAATCTGTGCTGTCTGTTGCTGGCTGTTTGTCAGTTCTGTCACACAGTAGAGTATATATATACAGTGTGAGTCTTTATAAAGTGCCCCAATCATGACCTATGCTAGCCCTGTGTTCGCTCAGGCTAGCCCCAGCAAGATCCATAGCCTTCAGGTTATACAAAACCGATTCATGCGCAAAGCCACGGGCGCCCCCTGGTATATGCGCAACGAAAACCTCCACATCGACTTAGGACTCCCCACCATCAAACAATTTATGAAATGCGCTTCACGCCGCTTTTTCGACACCGCTGTCAACCACTCCAATCCTCTCATCGTACAGGCTGCAACCTATACCCCCTCTAGAATCTCGCGTATCCGACGTCCACGGCAAGCCCTCAGCGAGCCGGATGATCCCACTACTCTCGCCCAGATTGCAGCCGACTCAGCTCGACAAAACGACGACACACAAAACACTCAACAAAACCGACTTCCTCGGTATCGTCCTCGACGGCGAGGTACGTCGCGACGTCTTACCCAGTCTCGTCCCATTCAAGCGGCCCGAGCTGCTCCCAGAAATCCGACCGCCCCTAATTAGTCGTAACTCGTACTATGTCCTCCCCCTCCCCCCGGTAACGCCCTGAGCCGAGGTCCGTACCCCACAGGGGGTGCCCTCAGGCGCAGTTACCTAAATTTGTTTTTGTCCGGTTGAGAGCCCTCAGCGCTCACCGAGTTGTCCGCGTAAGGGTGTTATAGCCACCTCTGGCTAACACCTTCATGTCCTTTCAAAAAAAAAAAAAAAAAAAAAAAATTTATAAAGTGCACATATCAAAATGAGGGAATCTATACTTAATTTTATCGACGGAAAAAATATTAAAAAAAATCTAAATATTTTTTTTATTTTTTTATGGAATTTTTAAAAAAATTGTTCGCTACTTTGACCCCAGTGTAAACAAAACTCTGTAACTTTTAAACTAACTAATCTATCGCGATGAAATAAACTCCATAATGATTGGAAGTAATAAGGCGTCCTCATGAAATGAAAATTGTGGAAAAAAACGATCCTCAATTGAAAATAAACATGTTTTTTTTAGCAAAAATCAGTCTTTTTTCATCAATTTTTACAATTCTCGTAAAATTTCTCAAAAAGACTCCCCCATTACCTACCTTTTTTTTTACTTTAAGTTATTCTTCATCGTATTAGCTACCGAATAGTAAAAATTGCATGTTTATAACTCAAACATAACATTTTCTATCAAGTGTTAAAAGATGGCACTCCGAACGCTCCATTTATTGTTCTTTTAAGGATGGTTTATTTGGGATGATAATTAATACAAAAGTGTTAAATTAAAACCATTTATTATTTAACACAAAATTTAATGCATCACCCGACAAACACACACAAAAATAGCAAACAAAAGACTATCTACCTGCTAAACAATAGTGCGTTGCCGTGCGCTAGGCCTTTCTTTGACAGTAGATAAGAAATGTTGGGATTGAGTTACAAACATGGAATTTTTACCATTAGATGGCTAATACGATCAAGAATAACTTAAAGTAGTAAAAAATGTACGTAATGGGGGAGTATTAAAGAGAAATTTTACGATAATTGTAAAAATTGATGAAAAAAAACTGATTTATGCTAAAAAAAACATGTTTATTTTCAATTGAGGATCGTTTTTTTCCACAATTTTCATTTTATGAGGACGCCTTATTACTTCCAATCATTATGGAGTTTGTTTCATCGCGATAGATTAGTTAGTTTAAAAGTTACAGAGCTTTGTTTACACTGGGGTCAAAGTAGCAAACATTTTTTTTAAAAAATCCATAAAAAAATAAAAAAAAAATTTAGATTTTTTTAAATATTTTTTCCGTCGATAAAATTAAGCAAAGATTCCCTCATTTTGATATGTGCACATTATAAAGACTCACACTGTATATATTTAACAAAGTACTCTGTGGAGTAGACAGACAGAACGCAGTTCTAGGCAAAGATCACAGAGCAAAGAGGATATATTTAAACACTACGTTTTAGTTCTAGGCTTTGTCACTTGAGTAATAAATAAATATCAAAATGTCGATACTTTTAATTATATGATCGATATAATATCGTCGAAATTTTTATATGAATAATTATGACATTTCTATTTACGACCGTAAGTCGCATGTATTTGACCAAGAACAGCTTCAATCACCTTTACTGATTACAGAGGTTTGAAAAAACCAGTCAAGCTGTTAGATGGGTTTATTTTTTTCACTCTGAATATTGTAACAGTACTTTTAGGTAACCATGCCCTTTAGGTAAATCGATTTATAGAAATATCTATAATTCGTTAATCTACAAATCGATATCATTTATTATTTTTTTAATTTGCCCATCCCTACACTTTTCACAGATACTGAAGTACCACATGAGTAAATAAACAGTAGTAGTACAGTGCGACTGTTATATGTTTTGGCACGTGGCCATAATCGGAACTAAAGTCGCTATCTTGTGAAGAGTCACTTTTTTTGAGTTCGCTCTGTTTATACATTGTTTAATGTTGTATTTTTTTGCTTGTTTATTATCACTAAATACACCATTTGGTGTCTAATGAATGGTGTAACACCATTAGACATCATAGATTCCTTTATATTCCGCCATATTGCTGACACTAATTTGCCTCCGACCTTCGATTTACCTTCGATCCTACAAACACGTAAATTAAAAAAAATACAATATTGTAACTTTTGCAGCAAAAAATTATCATTTGAATTGAAACGTAATGTACGACTCAAAACATAATATGTTCCAGTTATAGTGTCTATCTATCTTATCTTATCTATGCATATGTTCATTGCTCAAAGCACTGGCAAAGTGGCAACACTGATCTTTTAATCTGTGAGTGAATTGAATTGAGTAGGTACACAAATTATAAAGTAATATGTACAAAGTAGGTAATATAATTTGTGTATGTCTTCTTTTGCCGAATTTTAAATAGTTCATTAATTTAACGAATTACAATATGCTTTCCCATTGACTATAAGTGAGTAAAATCAACGTATAAAATCATGGTGCCAGTTGCGATAGAAGGATGCACGCAGGGCGCTGAGGGTGGTGGAGCCCGTGGTGGGTCAATTTCACTCGCTCTATTGATAGATTTCATCGTCCAGAGAACATACGATGAGCTTACAGTCTTGGCAGAATTGTAAGTATTATTTTGAAATTGATGTAGGTGGCGTATAAACGTATGTCGATACTATACATACCTACTTTAGTTTGTGCACCTATGACTATGATATTATTTCTAATTTCTATTACATTATTGTTATAGATTGCCCCGTAAGACGGACATGGAGCGTAAAATTGAAATCTACAAATTTAGTGCCCGCACTAGACAGCTATTTGTGCGGCTCTTAGCCCTAGTAAAATGGGCAAGTAGTGCAACTAAAGTAGACCGATCTGCACATATCATGGCCTTTTTAGATAAACAAGCACTACTTTTTGTAGAAACTGCTGATGTTTTGGCGAGGGTTGCCCGTGAAACATTAGTACATGCAAGGTATGTTCCTATTAAAGATAGCATAATATATTGATTATTATTCAAATTCTCATTTGTATTAGGGAATGTTCTTCAAAAATTATTGTTTTTTGAATTGATTAATTCGACAACCCAGTTGGTGCAGTTGGTTAAGACACCACCTATCACGCCGCTGGTCATGTGCTCGAGTCCCATCAAGGACAAACATTTGTGTGCATGAACATGTCTGTTTGTCCTGTGTCTGGGTGTAATTATGTATATAAGTATTATTTACAAAAGAAAAAAAAGAAAGTAGTATATGTAGTATATCAGTTATCTGGTTTCCATAGTACAAGCTCTGCTTAGTTTGGGATCAGATAACCATGTGTGAAGAATGTCCGAGGATGTATTGGAGAATTGAAACCTGACAAATCGATTCCCAAAAAAAAATCTCAAAAATCAATCTCAATTTTTTTCGATTTTAGCTTTTATTTATATGGGAAATTAAAAAGACATCATAAGAATCTCTCAATCAATTAAAATTAAAAAAATATATATGTATACTTATTAATTAAAATTGTTAATATGAACATCAAGTTGCAAATTTATATTATTTGTATGCAAAGCTCATCATGCCAACATTGATTTTTTTTTAATTATAAACAACTATTGTAAAAATATAATATATTCTTTATCTTACCTAACATTTGATTTGAAGATTAGAAAGTATTGGAAACTATAATTTTATTAAAATTTAGCTGCAGGTGGGTACATAAACCCTATGAAATTAAATAAAATATTTGTATTCAAATATAGACCTTCACAGTCTTTTATGAATTGTCAGACTCTAATGCTTGGTTTAAGTAAAATCAGCAGAGTTAAACTAGACCCGCTCTCTCCCAAACTATTTATAGCAGTTCTCGAAGACATCTTCCAAAATATTGATTGGCGAAATATGGATACTTAATAAACATCTAACACATCTGAGATTTGCTGATGACATAGTCCTTTTTAGCGAAACTGCTTTAGGCTTAGAAACAATGCTACAAACACTAGATAAAGAAAGCCAAAAAGTAGGGCTACAAATGAATGCCGACGAGAGATCAATAGAAGAATAAATACCTCATGGAAAAAGTACTGGGCACATAAGGAAATCCTGAAGGGAAAGTACAGTCTGAAAATAAAGAAAATTATAATGGATTCTTGCATACATCCCTGTTTAACATATGCAAGCCAAATATGGGTATTTTCCAATAAAATAATTGGCAAGGTTCTGTCATGCCAACATGCGATGGAAAGAAGCATCATGAAGCTGAGAAGGATTCAAAAAATAAGAAATGAAGAAATACACAGCAAAACAAAACTCACGGATGCTCTAGAACATGCTCTAAAGCTTAAATGGAAGTGGGCAGGCCACATATCAAGATACCAGGACAAAAGATGGACACTTCAAACAACAAAATGGTGGGACCTGACCATTTTGTTGGTCACTGGCAAAAGAAGCATAGGACGGCAGAGGAAAGGACTGGATGAATGTTGCCCGCAACAAGGAAAGATGGAAGGAGATGGAGGAGTCTTTTACCTAATCAGGGACCATACAAATAACCTAACATTACAACTTTTTATTTCACTAACTATATCAACTAACCAATAAAAACACATTTGAAATGTTTGTATAGTAAATAAAGCTTTATTATTATATAATGCTTGGTTTGGAAAGTAGCTTTTGCTGAGAAGAGCGGGCAATAAACTCAGCAATTACTCCTTTCAAAATAAACAAAAGCAAGAGTGAGTCCTACACCCAAATTATCCCAAATTGTAGTAAGCCTTCTGTACTAAAATGGTCATAATTATGTATTTTAAATGTTTGTGAAGGATTTTATTAATTTTCCTTCTATATATTATTAGATTACCAACATTCCACATGGCAGCAGCAGTTGAAGTGCTAACCCTGGGCACATACAGTAGACTGCCTGCAGTAGTTCGCGAGCGGCTAGTTCCACCACCGGGGTTGACGCCTGCAGAGCGTCGTACAACCTTGCGTGCACTTGCCCATGTTGTGAGGCAACGACTCACAACTGCTTCATTACCTTGTGATGTTAGGAATTTAAAGGTGTTTTTCTATTTTAAATGTTATTTTTTTGACAAAGATCATGCTGTGCAAAATTTTTATTTTTGAAATCCTTTATGACAATTGCAGGAACTATATTATTTTATATGTATTAGTTGCGAGCCAATGCCATACATTAATAGTTTTAGGTTACTACACTATTTACATTGTAGCTTGGTGCGGGTGGCAGTAGCCAGAGAGATATGAAAATTAGCCTATGTCTTTGCAATAAAGTTCACCTGTTTAATCTGATTCAGTATAGGTATGTAGATTCAAATTAAGCTTATTGCAATGTGATATGGTGTATTTATTGCGCGAGCGTCAATATAGGGTATATTAAAATAATGGCGGATTTTAGACGCTAAAATGTACTTGAGCTTTAAAAAAAAAACCCAAATCCATTGGGGGTTTTAAATGGTATAAAAATATATGGGTCCTACATCTTATATCTTTAAATGTAATTTGAAATGATAAAAAAAAACAATCGATTTTTTTTCGTACGTTTTTCGCATTTGGGAATTTTTAATAATTGCTTGTTTTACTTATACAGGTGGAGAATGGTCGAGCTACATTCACTGTTGGCCAAGAGTTTAGTGTATCCCTCACAGTCATGGGTGACGCTCCTAACCTGCCTTGGCGTTTGCTAGATATTGCAATACTTATACAAGACAATGAAACTGGAGGTAAATATAATAATTACTATTGTATAAAATCGGAATTTTGTGTCTCGTCAAATATTTATAAACTGGCGGATATGATAGTATTTCCATCAGCGTCTATACATAGAATGCCCATGACATAGCTGGCTGAAAGTTTTATCAGCAAATTAAAGCTATATGCTGCCTGGTTATAGCTTTCATTAGCTGGTTAAACTTAAGCTAATAAAGCTTTGTTTGGTATGTTGTTTTGCAATCTTTTACTTGATCTTTTACTTAATAAAAACAAAAGTTTGGCAGTATTAGCTCCTTAGCTTCTCGTTCAACGCGCTATTTCGTATATACGTATTCTCGCCTAACTTGATGGTACCTACTGATGGGTTTGCAGGGACTTAAAACCTAAAGTTACGTAATTTCATTCCTTTTTCAGAGGGTAAGGCTCTAGTTCATACTTCACAATTAGCATGGCTTCGCGGCGTAGCACAAGCAAGGTTGGCGGCCGCTGGTCTCAGTGGTGCCCTCGCGGCGTTGCGATATTTCTGTCGCTCTTTATCTTTGGAGCTCCTTTACACACAAACTCTGCGATTGTGTCGGGATCGCTTGTCGAAGCACCTTCAAGTAGACAGATATATTCCTGGACAAAAACTGCAAGTTTCGTACTGGAGGTGAGTGATAATATGTTTTTAATGGACCAAGAGAATATTAATAATATTTGAGTATCATTCTTTCTTTTCACAAATTGAGAAAAAAAATCTTTAAATTAATCTTTAAAAAAAAATATTTTGACGTTTTATCGAATTATTCTGATTAATATTATGGTTGAAAACTAAAATTGAACTGTATATGTAGAGAGCTAGGATGTGAGCTCGGGTACCGGCTCATAATCGGTGCAGAAGGCGAGTCGCTGTGCGTGTGGCACGTGCCGGCGCTGGCGGGCGGCGAGCGCGTGGCGGCCGCGCTCACGCCGCACGCGCCCTCCATGGAGCGGCTGCTCGCGCACACCGTGCACGTGCGCTCCAGGCAACGCCTCAACGACCTCAAGGTGCTGCTCAATGATCTGGGGGTGAGTCGCCATATTTTAATAGAAAGACAGAACAAATACAACCACACCACATATCATTTTCCACCACATGTCATATGAAAATTGATAACTGTCATTTAAATATTGACAATATCCTGGGACATTATTCGTAAGGTCATATGATCTCAAGCTAAGCAGAGCTTGTACTGGAAACCAGATTGTTGGAGTACATATAAAACTTCATAGCTTTCATGGATTAAACAGGGTTTTTCTTACATCTTTTATATTGATAGGGTGTATTGTGCATAAGCGGCTCATTTAGATAATTTTATAGGTAGAAATGACACAATATATATATTTGGCTGGTCGGTCCGGCAGGTGGAATGCAGTGTAGGCGGGTGGCCATGTGTCCTGGCATGTTCGGTGGTACATCCGTGCTTGCGCGCCGAGCAGCTGCTGGTGTCAGTGGGCGCGCACGGCGGGCGGCTGCGCGCGCGCGTGCCGGCCTACCCCGCCACGCCGCGGATGCCGGACCTCGCCAACGCGCTTGCTACTACCAACCTCACCATGATAAAGGCCCTGCTCACACACTTGAGGTTAGTAGAGGTCATTCGCGAACAACAACAATCAAAGATAATAGGGTAGTTGACTGACATATCAAATCAGGTACTTTTTAATAAATGTCAAAAGTATAGTTTATATGGAATTTTGTATAAAATATTACACTATGACGACATAGTTTGACAGCATCAAATCATGTTAGTGGCTCCACTAGTAATTAAAAATCATAAAAGGCATTAAATGTACAACATATTTTATATTTCCATGTGTTTTTAGATATTTTATGCATTGGTTAGTGTTTGGTCATTTATTTTGGACAGTGTCAACTACCCTATAGTTATTTTCACCTCTCCAGCACGAAAAGGGCACTTTAGCGAGTACCTAAAATGTCGTAGATTCGCTGATTTTACTTAACATTTTTAATTTAAAATTAACGCGGCAAAGAGTAATGAAAAAATATTTATTGACCCACACAATGACCCCAATTCTGTTGTTGAAATTCAAGGGCTATAATACTAGACTATAATATAGAAAGGTATAAAAACATTCCTCTAGCATTCGATCATCGTGCTACTTGGGAAGTTAGTTTACAAGATCAAACTAGTAGTTGGTGTTGCCACCATGTTGGTGTGCAGGTTTTGGCTGGTAGCGCGGCGCTGTGAGAAGACCCTGCAGCACCTGCCGGCGAGCGTGTGCGAGCACCTGCCGTTCCTGCATGGGCCCGACCACCCGCTCAGTAAGCTGTCGCCCGACAGACTCTACGTCACCCTGCATAGACACACTGATCATATATTGGTGAGTTACGTCACATTTACCACGTTTTTCACGTGGATCCCTTATAGTATTACTTGTGTGTCGATCTGTCCCAAAATACTGGACTGAGTTGAAATTCGGTACTCATATGTAAGTCGGTGACCCAAATACAGACGTGTAAGGTAAATAAATGAATTACAAACATGGGAACCACTTTTGGGAGGTAAATTACAAAAATAAAAAAAAAAGATTTGCAAACTATATTGTGCTAATTTTAAAATAAACAGTTCTGAAGTTTTTTAAGAAAATTTACCATTCCGCCCCCTCACCTTTAACAAAACTGCGCCAAAAAGTTTGAAAAAAATACAGAAAATAGGTCTTTACCTATAGATTACTAGACTACATATTAATCCCATATTATTTTAGATTTTTCAGTCCATATTATTTTACATTCATCATTTTTATTACATATTTATCCGGGCCCTAATCATGTGTTTTTTTTTGTTAGTAGATATCTATCTATATCTATACTAATAATAAAGCTGAAGAGATTATTTGTTTGAACGCGCTAATCTCTGAATCTACCAGTCGGATTCGAAAAAATCTTTCACTAATAGGAAGCTGGATTATCCATAAAAGTTATAGCCTACTTTATATTCCGGGAACACGAATGAAACAGCGGGGAACAGCTAGTGTAATATATTTGTTGTTTGATGTCGTATAGATAGTAGAAATGAAAGAGGTGGCGGCGGGCAGTACGGCGACGACAAGCAACTGTTCGAATAGCGGCAGCGCGTGCTCCGTTGCGCTATCTTTTCATTTGGCGGGCGCGCGGAGATGTACACCGGACGAGTGTGAGGACGAGGTAACATTATTAAGGTGGAGGCTTCGGTTGTAGCGCGAAATTAAAATTTTATCACGTTTGCAAATTGCAGCTCAGCTATATATAGGTCGTAAGTTATCAACATGTTATTTGCGACAAGAATGGTAGTATATTTACCATTCTTGTGATAAAATTTTAATTTCGCGCTCCAACCCTTAAGTCATAATTTTATTCTTCTATTAATTTGAACTACCTATATTGCGAAATTCATTTAAGTTGTTATTTTATGTACTTAATCTTATACTAATATTAGACAGCTGATCATGAAGTTATCTCATTATCTCGTTTTCATCATATAAAATTTTCAATTTGATCTGTAACCCATCCGATTTGAAAAATACTTGTTGCTTTAAATTTTTAAATCGGGTTCGGGATTATAGGAAAACCTATAAGAAGTCGGTATTAAGGTTAGTCCGTTATTTTTTGTTTTTTTTTTTGGCTCGTTTTGCAGTTCTACTTAGGTTTAAAAATAAAAAAACTAGATTCGTAGGTAGATGTAGATAGGTAGGTAGGTAAAGTAGCTATGTAGAACCCAGATTTTTTATTCTTGGAGCAGGACAACATGTGCCGGGCAAGTTTTTAATAAAACATCACACAAGTTTCGCTTGTATCGTAGGGCAATAACAGCAATGCACCAACGCCGGCGGCCGCTTCGCGTGCCTTCTTCAAACTGCACTCGCTCGTGGAATTGGACACTTTTACACTTACACATGGACCCTTTACACCACTTGACACTCCTGGTGAGTTATTTATTTGTTTAGTATTCGAGCGAGTCGTTACTAGCATGTTAAAATCAATACTATTATTTACTATTCAATTTACCTATGTAATAAAATGTCTGTTTACACAGGTATGCAGCCAGGTAAGCGCAAGATGTCAGCGGCGAACGTGCGCGCAGTTCGAGGCCGTCAACCCGCGTACTTCCTACCGGAGTTGGCACATGTCGTCGCCGCAGCAGATGAACGAGTGCCCTTCGTTAATCTTGCTCAAGAGGTACCTATTTTTTTAGTCTCTTACCAATCACAATTGTCTTCCTTATAATAATAAGATATCTTATTTTTTTTAATTTGACTTCATAAAAAATTAATAACGAATATGTAAATGCTCATGCAGGACATATTTTATGTAAATTATGAAGTTTATTTTGAATTGAAGAGTAATTGCTGAATTTATTGCCGCTCTTCTCAGCAAAAGCTACCTTCCGAACCGTGCAAATATTTCATTTCATTATTTCATTGTTTAACCAATGGTTTTCCTGAATCCCCAGGGAACTATATTTTACATATTAAAATGACTAAAACTATATTCGTTCATTTATCTCTTAATTAATTACTAAGTTGTTCAACAAAATAAAAATGTTGTCAGCTAAGTTCTTCAAGGCATCTTTCTGTGTATAGCTGGCAGCCCGCGGCGTGACCCATGGCGGTGTTCAACCCGAGTGGAGTGGGTCAGCACTCGGCATGCGAGTTGTATCTCTACCGCCGGCAGAGGGCGCTCCGGCGCATGCATCCGCGGCGCTACGGTCTCGTCTCCTTGCCGCTACTATACGTCTTACTACTAAGAACCAAGCTCGAGTGTGGACTGCTGAGATAGTATTCCATGGCTCACCTGTCCGTACACCTAACCCCAAGGAGCAAGGTATGTTGGCGTGAGAGAGAGTGGTCAGATTATTATTCATACTTTTTAATTTTCCAAACGTAAAACGTATTTGAAAATATTATATAGTGCCTATTTACTATGGGAAATAATAAAGCTTCCGAAAAACAAATTAACTATTATTGTATGTAAACAGGTGAAAGACGCTGCGTATATCTGCAGTACGAACTGGGCACAGACGCGGGTCGCACGGCGGATGCGTTCCTCGCCGACTGGGCCGCCATTGTTCACCTACACACACTGCTGCATGACTTCATGCAAAGACCTGCTCAAGGTTCGACAAAATAATTTCTAAAATTGAATTTCATTATGTGTGAAAAATGGGTCAGGATATTTATTTATTACTAGCTTTCCACCGCGCGATTTCACCCGTGATCCCCTATTTTACTCTCATAGGCGTTGAATTATTAACAATCCTTTCTTAGCGGATGCTTACGTCATAGTTATTTGTACGCCAAATTTCAGCCCGATCCTCCAGTGATCTGAGCTGTGCGTTGAAAGATCAATCAGTCAGTCAGTCACTCCTTTCTTTTATACCGGGTGTAAGGGGTACCATAACGAAAAATTTGGGAAAAGGTTACACTGAATAGCTATATTATAGAAATCAATGATGTCAGGTATAGTATAGTGTTATGTTGTGTTGTGTAGAGCGCGAGAGCGTGTGGCAAGGCGTGTGCATCAGGTCGTACACGTACCGGTCGCTGGTGGTGGGGTTCGGCGCGGGGCAGCGCGCGACGGGCGTGCTGCAGTGGAGCGCCGCCTCGCAGCGGTACACGCTCGCCACGCCCGCGCACCAGCCCGCCGCCAACGCGCACCACCTGCTGCACCACCATCTCGATCACTACATCAACTGGTACCTATCTATCTATATACTAATCAAAATTGTAGTTTGAAGTGCCCATGTTAAAGCACTTCATAGATGTGTTAAAGCGGTAATTTTATTTTGTTGCTACTAATTAAATATATAATTTTAATTTTACTTTCATCCTGAAATATCTACTAACAAGTGGTACAACTAACAATTTATTATTATTATTCTTGCTACAGCCACAGAGACCTGATGTCGTTGGGCGTAATCCTACGCGAAACGTACGCGCCGCTCCTTGCTCTCAGTAGGCTGCCCACGTTGCCGCAGTTGGGACTGCACCATGTCCGAACGCAGATGCCCACACCTACATTCACACTGCTCGCACATTCTTGGAGAAAGGTGAGCTAACATATCTGCCATATTATAGTCGCGAACTTTACCAACTACTTGTGACTTGAATATGATTTGATGATATAACATTTCCTTACAGATCCGCATCATATACGCGGGTGCTTACTCGTTAGAAGTGGGCATCCGCGGTGGAGGTGTGGTTACAATACGTGACGGCGCTTATTCCAAGTTTGATCGCGCTGCAGTTGTTGATGAGTTTGCACCCGCTCAGGGGCTAAAGGTAATTCTTATAACCTATTGTTAAATTTGTTCATATTTTATAAAACATGTTCAAAAACATAAAAGTGTAGGAAATATCGAAATTTGTCGCCAAGCACCTACAGGTGTGTTCCGGCAATTACACATGAGAGCCAGTTTGCCTTCTCGGCATTGTAACAGGTCAGCAACACATTGGCAATATCTCTGGTATTGCAAATGGCCATAGGCGATGGTACCATTTA
Source organism: Tethea ocularis (assembly GCA_963555595.1). Classification (NCBI taxonomy): domain Eukaryota; kingdom Metazoa; phylum Arthropoda; class Insecta; order Lepidoptera; family Drepanidae; genus Tethea; species Tethea ocularis. The sequence continues at coordinate 5,734,049 of OY741960.1, read as the reverse complement.
TGACAAAATAAAGGAAAGGTCAAATTTTTAAGAAAATACTGTTTACTTTTAAAGAAGTAGGTACATACCTACTCATACCATAATACATTTTTCAAAATGACACCAATTGTTTAAAATATATAACCTTATGATGAAAAAAGCACAAAATGTTTGAGGTGGCGAGTCTGCATAAGTATTGAAAACAATGGACATCATTTCGAAAATTTGATTAGTAAAGTTGAATAAACGTAACAAAAATAATAGTTATCGTAAGAAAAATATTTTTCCCATTAATTTTCAATGTAACATTACTTCCCAGATGGAGCAATAATACAGGCTGTGTTTTTTTTTCAAAATCAATGAGTTCGATTCCCGGCAAGGCAAATATTTTATTTTGAAAATCCAAGTATACAGTTTTAGTTTTTATCAAAATCGGCCCCGAGACTCCTTTCAGCATTTTTCGCTATTCCTTATACTTTAGGATTTGGTCCGTACAATACAAGGTCTGTATGGTAATATACTATGTAAAGATTTGGATGTATCTTGGATCCATGTATGGTTTTTTCTTGAATAGACTTTCCTGTCGCGATACGTGGACGACAGTATAAACGCCAGACTCCTGGCTGAAGAAGATAACCCGCCATCGCCTATGTCTCCCATGCCACCTGGTAAGATAACGAATAACAATAATTATACTTATTATTAAAGACTGGGTTATATGCAACATAAAAATCTTGTTATATGCACGCAAATATACTTAAAATAAATCCTGACAAGTGCGAGTCTGGCTCGCGCACTGAGGGTCCCGTAATTTAGGTTACTCTAAGTACCATAGACTATCTAAATGTCGTCTATTTTCTTGACTTCAAAACTATTTAACTTAAATAAAACAAAAAAGAAAATCCTTACAACGAGCTCTTTCATTGGACACTTCACACAATATAGTTTGTAAAACGTTTATTTTTAATTTTCTATTTTACGCCCCAAAAGTGGCTCTGTAGAATATACAAGCAGAAGAGAAGCAAAATTCGGCTTGCGGTGGTGGTCGCCGCCAGTTGCCCATACACTTCTAGAGTGATTAAATAGAAATTCTGTGTATATTTCGCTTATAGAAACGTGTTATTATGTAGGTGGTCTCCGGTTCCCCGCCCCGCTGACGCCGCCACAGCCGCACACGCCGCACTCGGCGCCCGTCACACCGCACCCCGCATCACCCGCACAACATCAGGTTCCTATTTTAGACATCTTTATTAGACAATAGTGTTGCTTATTTACGCAAATAATTATTCTTTATGTATGTAAATAAACACGTCATACCTTATATACATAGACGAAAAGTTAAACCAGTAAATAGCAACCTTTTTTAACTAAGGTAAAATCCATGGAGACAATCTTATCCTACCAAAAACATATCATGTAAAATTGGCTGTCAAACAAGCTCCTAACGCTTTCGCTGTAAAAAAGTTATCAGATCACAGGAAAAGCCAAGCCGCTAAGCCCTGACTTTACTAACCCTACACCTTGGTTTAAAGAGTACGGCTTGGCGGTTTCATAGATGTATTGCACAGCGTATCATAACATTGAAGACCTGTGACGTAATTTCGTCCCGTAAATAAGTCCATGAGATAGTCTGGCCATATATACAGATTATATGAAACCGCCAAGCCATATTAAAATAAAATAATAGCTAGATTAAAATTAAATTACTTGACGAAGCTACCTCCTATGCAAGTTCGCAAAGCCGTCTAATAAATAGTAGTTGACTATAGTTGTCACAAGCTGCATGTTAACTTGCATGCAACTGACAACACACAACGTTGTGTGACGTAACGTTGCATCGTCGTGTCAGCAGCACTGGAGTGGCGTTATACATAGATGATAATGTTTATGTCAGATGAGCGGCGGTTCATTCAACCTGACGTCCCCGCCGGGTGGGGCGGGCGGCGCGGGCGTGTCGGCGTCGCCCGCGTCCCCCATGGCGCCCTCCCCGCACGCGGCGCCGGCCGCCTCGCCGCACCCGCCGCCCACCTCGCCCTTCACCACGTGGCCCGCCTCGCCCTCGCTGCCGCGCCCCTCTCCCGGACACCACCCCTCACCTAGACACCATATTGAACATAAAGGTTGGTACCCTTCAGTCAGACGGACAGGACAGGTATATCCAGCTTGTCCGCTATGAGTGCTCGAAATCAGTGCAAGCGCAGATAATAAGTGTCCTGACATATCAAATCGGCTACTTATTATTAATTAATTGTCAAAACGATAGTTTAGAAGTATTGTATGAAATACCGGACTATTACGTCAGAGTTTCACAGCATCAAATAATCTACTCTTAGTGGTTCTACTGATAATTAAAAATCATAAAAAGCATTACATATTAAATTGACGACATATTTGATACCACGTGATTTAAATGTTTCATACATGCATTGGTTATTGTTTGGTTCTTTATTTTTGACACTGTCCACTAGCCTATTATGATTTATGCGAAAATAAATTGAATTATACTGTTAGAGCACTCAGGTACGGCCAATATCGTTGTACTTACTTTTTGCTATGAAAATTTGTTAAAAAGTAGTTGTTATTAAAAACAACAAATAAATAACATTATTGAAAATATATACCTACCTATTATTTATTTTTTACACAGTACGGTAAACCATTTACGGTTTAAAAATAGACACACCTCTTTGTTGCGTGCAGAAAATTAAAATTATAAAAATACCTTTTATATATATAGATGTATCGCATCTCAGGTCCTCAAGCCAGTTCATCAACGTCATGTGGTCGCGGTGGGGGCAGCGGTCGGTCGTGGGCGGGGGCTCCAGCAATGCCCCTATCTACTTGCAAATTGGAGACTCTATGTACACCATGTGAACCACCGCCTGACGCTCCGCCCGGTCCACCACTTGCACCGCTACAGCGCTTCCTCGCTTGTGTCTATATGAAACGGACACTGCAACGCTTTGTGCAGCAGGAGGAATACGTATGTAGTACCTTACTTGAGTATGTTAGATAATGCTTTGTTAGGCATTGAGACGCTACAAATGTTAAATTAAAAACCCAAAATGATTAGTTGTATTGTTATCGTGTGTACAGTTGACGCTAGTATCGGCGGAGGCGACGAGCGTCACGTTCCGGTGCGAGGGCGCAGGGCTGGCGGCGCGCGTGGCGCTGCACCCGCAGCACATGCAGTCGCTGCACCTGCAGCTCACGCCGCTGCCGGACCACAAGGACACCTGGTCCACTGATGATCTACAGGTATATACCTATCACTCACTAGTGGTACCAGTGCTCATGACATTACAGCCCGATCGACAATCGTTTATGTCTTATTTTACTTACGGACTTATTTTTTAAGAGATTTTTATGTTTTTAAACATTATCTTTCGTACCAGTTCCGAATCCTCTACGATGTAAAGGTACATAATGATCGGTCGAGCGGGTGTATGCCCCACAGCCACATACGAGCCCGTTTAGTTTTGCGCGGGTGGTCATCTCGGCCCGCTCGGCTACGGTGGATAGAGGTCCTATAATGATAATAATCGATAGGTGATGGAGAAGTTCTTCGAGCAGCGTGTAGCGATAGCGCCGTACCGCGCGACGGCGCTGCACGGATGGGGGCGGTCGTGGGGCGCGCCGGCGGCGGCGCTGCCGTCGCTGGTGGCGCTGATGCGGTGCGAGCTGGCCGGCGGCGCCGCGCCCGCCGCGCTGTGGCACCTCACGTGGGCGCTGCGCATCCCGCCCGCCGCGCCGCCCATCGTGCCCGCCGGACAGCCCGCCGTGCTGCTCGCCAAACACAAGATATTGTTCTTTGTTAGTATACCAAACCGCACTTACCTACCAGCCGCGCCGACCCGTCGCTCTGTTTTATCTCGTTGCAGCGGGAACTTATGTGAACTACTGATTTTTGTATACCACCAAATTTGCAAGCATACGACCCGCCTGGTGGTAAGCGGTTACCTTGGCCTATAGATGCTTGCAACACCCGAGATATCTTCTAACAATAACCAAAGGTATTAATTATTGTTCAAAACGGATATCACGTTGACGATGAACTCTTACACGTTACTGTAATGGTAAATTAATTCAGACATCTAGTCTGTTTTTTGGTATTTTTTGGTTTACCCTCATCACTACCTGCGATTAACATATTTCAGAGACCTCGAAATACCCTGATGCCAAGAGAACCACCAAACACTAAGAGAACTACGATTATCTTACATTAATATTACAGATCTAAGAAGATATTTCGAAAAACTTTATCTTCGCACCTGAAGATTCAAAATTTGTCGCTCTATTTCGTGATTATTCAACTTTTAATCAACAATTTCCCGTGCAGATTTGTCTAACACGAGGTGACACCCAACTAGTACTGCCCCTGGTGTACGACATGCAGGCAAACGCGACACAACTCGCTGACAAACAGAACGCCCAACCTCATCTTATCGCTGTCAGCTTACATCTCAAACGGTAAGTCGATGTATATATAGTTTACGTATCTTAAAATTTCGTCCGTGCATACACATAAAGTGCACTTGATAACGTTATTTATAAGTTTTATTATAATATGTAACAATATCCTGGGACATTCATCACGCATGGTCGTCTAATCCAAAACTAAGCAGCACTTGTACTAGTGATCATCTTTGCGTAACGTTACAAAAATTACCTAGTTTTTAGGGTTCCGGAACTCAAAAGAAAAAAACGGAACCCTTATAAGATCAATCGTGTGTCTCTCTGTCCCAAAATACTGGACTGGATTGAATTGAAATTTGGTACACGTAACATAATTACGTAAGTCGGTGACCCATCACGGACGATCATGGGGGCCTTTTTGTGGGTAGGTAAATTAGAAATAAAAAGTTTGGCTAACTATATTGTGTAACATATCAAATGAAATGGCTCGTTGTGAAGATTTCAAATGTATATTTTTTTATAATTTTAAGATAAATAGTTTTGAAGTTATTTAAGAAAATAGGCGAAAATTGACAATTCCCCCCTTATTCCCGAAACTACTGGGCCAAAAATGTTGAAAAATATACCTATAGATTACAGGAAAACCTACAAGAAGTCTATGGTATTTAGATTACCATAGACTTCTTGTAGGATCAAATGTTTTCATGAGATAAAAGAATCTTTAGTCATCCGTGTTTCGGGGTTAATCGACAATTAGATTAAATAAAAATTTCTAACGCATATTTCCATTAAGTTTGGTACTCGTTATTTACTGAAAATCCTTTCTTACGCTTGTTTCACACGTACCACAACCAAAACTCGTGGGTGGCTAATTTGTATGAAAATTAATAGTACATCACACGATCCACATTTTGCCGTCGTTATCAATCGCGTGTGTGATACCGACCACAACGTAGCCACGTCGCAACAACGCAACCATCAGCGACATCGCCAACTAGCGGCCGGCCATTTGTAGGCATTCTGTTGGTATCACAACGCAACCGCTAGAAGCCACAGCGACACTATTCATACGTAACCACAGCTTAACCACCTTTTGTCGCGACGGTGTGGTGTGGTTGTGGTACGTGTGAAATAAGCCTTAACGGATGGCTTTAGACTGTCTTAACAAGAACAGTTACAATTCTTGAGATTTCGTGATTAGTAAGTGAGTGGTATTTCACTTTTATAGTTATACTAGCTGTTCCCTGCGGTCTCACTTGCGTTCCCGGGATAAGAAGTAGCCTATATCCTTCGGGGATAATACAGCTTCCTATTAGTGAAAGAGTTTTTCAAATCGGACAAGTAACTTTGGAGATTAGCGCGTTCAAACAATCTCTTCAGCTTTATTATTAGTATAGATATAGATGTAAAGATACATTGCCTTTTGACAAATTAGTTACGTGGAGTTCAATATACATTTTTGTCTATAGGTCCATTTTTCTTTTGATAAATCAGTGATTTGTTGAAAGAAAGAAAAAACATTTATTCATGACAACACACAACATTAACTAAAAAATGTTTCAGTTTCAACGACTTCAATCAGTCTCACGCGGAATGTACGCTATGGCCGGCGGTACGCGACTTACTTACAAACTTCACGTTGCCGCAAGAGACACCGCAAGCCGCCGCGCCGCCGCCGCCCTAGCTGCCGGTACGGCCGATGCACTCAATTATCACGAATTGAGTACACTTTAGTTACTGTGTGTCCACTACCCGGAAGTATATCCGTAAAATTCACCAAAACTAAATATTGTGTGGCAGCGGCACTCTTTAATGGCATTACAAATTATGTCTATCTATCTATGTTCTTGGATCGGTGATTAGTGATTTCATATCGTAATGAGATCAGTCCCTACGGTTGCGTTTCAAATGTTACTCGAGGTTTTTATGGCGATTATCAGAATCTGAGTCACACATTTCTAGCCACTTTTTCGACCTTTCTTAGAAACTTTTGTTACTGTACTGGGTGAAAATTTTGAGATGGCATCTTTTTGGAGCCACCTTCCCTCCTTCCCCTTCTATATATTATGTTTAATCGATATGTTTGCCCTCTCGATTCATATTTATGTAAAACTAGCTGACCCGGCAGGCGTTGTCCTGCCCTGAGAACAAAAATAAAACTGGGATCTACCTACCTACCTCTACCTAACTACCTACCCCTAACCTAACTACCTACCCCTACCTATCTACCTACCCCTACCTATCTACCTACCCCTACCTAACTACCTACCCCTAACCTAACTACCTACCCCTACCTACCTTACCTACCTACCCTACCTACCTCTACCTACCCCTACCTACCTTACCTACCTACCCTACCTACCCTACCTACCCTACCTACCCCTACCTACCTTACCTACCCTACCTACCTACCCTACCTACCTCTACCTACCCCTACCTACCTTACCTACCTACCCTACCTACCCTACCTACCCTACCTACCCTACCTACCCCTACCTACCTTACCTACCCTACCTACCTACCCTACCTACCTCTACCTACCCCTCCCTACCTTACCTACCTACCCTACCTACCTACCTCCCTGCCAATTTTCAGCTAAATCGGTTCAGCCGTTCTTGAGTTATAAGTGGAGTAACTAAAACGACTTTCTTTTATATATATAGATATATTTTGTTTTCGCGATTTCAGAGTTGACCAAGCAACATAGTAAAAGTGTTTGAGCACGACGAAACGAACATAAGTTTTGAAAATATTGCATCTAGAATTATCCATACAGTATAATACAGTGGCTATAATGTGTGATGAATATTTAAGTTACAATAGGGTAGTTGACTGACTTATCAAATCAGCTACTTTTTAATAAATGTCAAAACGATAGTTTATATAGAATTTTGTATGAAATATTACACTATGACGTCATAGTTTCACAGCATCAAATCATCTACTCTTAGTGGTTCCACTGGTAATTAAAAATCATAAAAAGCATTAAATGTACAACATATTTGTTGTTTCCACATTTGATGTTTTATGCATTGGTTAATGATTGGTCATTTATTTTTGATAGTGTCAACTACCCTATACAATCAGATTGTTATAATTTTCTCACTTTTTATGTTTGTGGCCTATTAAAAACAATATAAATATTTTTTTGTAACCAAGTATTGCTCGTGACATTGTTACTAAATTAAGGATATTTGTACAAAGCAATGATAGTACTATAAGCTTGAAATGTAAATTTAATAATTTAATTTATATAAGTTAAAATAAAATGCTTAAAACGAGCAATTTTTAATACTTTAATTACATCGTTACTTAGTACGATATACTACCACGTGATTATACCGTCCATCAAGTTTTTAATTCAAATACTCTTCTCTTCATCAAAACCATGTCCCATTTCTATTTGGGATTGGCTTATTGTTAGACTGTTTTCTTCCAGTTTGCCTCCGTATCATTTTTAAAGTTCCGAAAAAAAAACGGAACCCTTATAGGATCACTCGTGCGTCTGTCTGTCTGTCCGAAAATATTGGACTGGATTGAGTTGAAAATTGGTACACATATGTAAGTCGGTGACCCAAACATGGACGTGTTACGTAAATAAATGAATTTCAAACATGGGGGCTAATACAATATTGTGAAACATATCAAATGAAAGGGCTTGTTGTGAGGATCTCAAATATTTTTTTTTTAGAATTTTAATATAAATAGTTTTAGAGTTATTTAAGAAAATAGGCGAAAAATTGGCGAAAATTGACCATTCCCGATTATTTCCGAAACTACTGGGCCAAACATTTAGAAAACCTATAAGAAGTCTATCTAATACCTTTAAACCTGCAATTCATGGATATATATATATATATATATAATCTGAATCTCGGATACGGCTCCAACGATTTTCATGAAATTTGGTATGCAGGGGGTTTGAGGGCGATAAATCGATGTAGCTAGGTTTCATTTTGAGAAAAGACGATTTCCAATAAAAAATAACTTTTTATAGTTACCATCAACAAATTTGGGTCAGAATAAAATTATTTATGGAACTTAGTTAAACATGTACGGAACCCTCTCCACGCGAGTTTAACTCGCATTTGTCCGATTTATTAAATGGAGTGTCCATATTGCGCGTAGTGTACGCAGTTTGCGGCGCTCGCTTGTCGACTCAATGTATTTAAATTCTCTTTGGACTAAATTCAGTTAGTTGCTGATTCACAGCGCGATACATTGAGTCGGCGACCGATACGCCGCCACTGTTTAAAAAGTACCACTTTTTAATGTCCATTTAATAATAGCTTACTCATCTGTGATGCCCATAATGTGTCATAAAAACCAAAGAGGAGAATATAATCACTATAAAAACATTGTCATTTGTCATAATGACAACAAATGACAAATTCATGACAAAATACTTCCATTTTTTTAATTTGTTATATTTTTTTCTAAATTATACGTACTAATGGCGAGTTCTGGTCGAGATCCTAAATCATTGGAAACAATACTTACACTTAATAACGCAGACAATGTTAGTAACTAGTAAATCATTCACCTAAGTCTACTCACTGTTCAGTGTACCCTTCCTCCCTCTATACCTACCTTTCTTCTTTCTCCGTTTACATCAATGTCTTCCCCGCGGCCCCTCAATATATTTGAAATTAATCAACAACCGCAGCAGGACAACACCAACTAGTGTAGGTAGTAGGTATAAGGAAGTTTACCCTATGAATAAATCTTTATTAACATATTTGTGAGCCAGCAGAGTGATTGGTCGGTGATGTGGTCGACGTCGGACATCCCCGCTATGGACACTGCGACCGGCGGGTCACGCCGGCGACGACAGTTCGGCCGGCGAAGACTGCGAATAGCCTCACTCACTCTCGGTGCCATGCTCTCTATGCATTGCCGGGTTACTGCTTCAGCGCTTACTGAAGGATTCTGTTAGTCTCTTATTTAACTCTAAAAAATGTTACATGAATTTACTGTCAATAAATAAACTAACTACGATTTTTTGAGATTTTTAGACAGGAACCTATCATTATACCAACAGACTGGAATCAATTCTAATCTAGTTTGCTAAGATGTTGCGGTATTAGCCGTTATTCTTACTTAGTCGTTGTGAAATATTCTAGTTATATTCACGACTTTTCTCATCCTGTCGGTGGCGATGCTCGCAAATCCCCTGCGACACTTCGAAGTTTATGTTGGACAGTGGAGTATCAGTGGACCCGGCAGGGCTTTTCGGATAGTACCAGTGCTAGATGGTATGTATGTTTTTATAAATTATAGTCCTAATTTCCCAAGCCTCTCTGATCTTGCTACTACGGTTTAGATAAAGAGCCAGAGTGGTAATCAGGGATGATCTGGGCAACTCACCCCTACACTAAACACATTAAGTCAATCAATATCATTACCTACTTATAAGGATTTCAAAAATATCATTTTTTTATAGGTATCGGCATAGCAATATGTATCAATGCAATAGTGCGTGCTATATGCTGTTGCACTTTAGCCGCTATAGCCGCAGTGTATGTTTTCCATTCTGTATCTGATCAGAAGCTACCTTTTACGTATTGTAGGTGAGTAGAAAAGGTGATAGTAAAAGGGTATTTTATAAGACGTAATTAAACAAGTATCGTTAAAATAAATCGTTATGGCTGTATTGTACTAGCTATTTTACTTGTAAAGAAACATTACATTTTCTGAGCGCTTCACCCTCGGGGTAACTACTTCCCAGTGAGTTAGATTAGACTCTCTAAATGATAAATATGAATGATTGTAGTCGTTATTTTAACTGATGGATACTAGCTACACGTTATTATTCATGGTGTACATATTTTAATAGTGAGATACATTTTTGAGCTTTGATGTTGATTGTTGTTGTTCGATATTTTTGCAGGAATTTCGAACTGATTCCGTACGAACCGAAACTTACAGATGTTAAGGATGTATTACGACAGGTACCTACTATAAAGATTTATATTGTTTTTGTACTGCATAATGTAATTTATAATAAATATTATTTAATTGATTTCAGTCTAAATATCTGAAGACTAGTGAATTTGTAGACAACAATTTAATAAGTTCTAGCACTGTTGGATTGTCTGATGCATGGAGGAATGCAACATATCTTTGGTTAGACATCTTCGGCACTGTTTATATATTCATGACATAGGATTTGATATTTCTATAATATGATTTGATGAGATATTTCTTTAACATAACTACAGTGGCGCGGCCGAGGGAATGCGTTCCAGACAAATTAATAATGGGCTAATCATGGAAACACATTTTCTCGGTGGTCGGACTGTAAATCTATGAATTACACGTAGGCGTAGGTAAATACGTATACTTTTATTTTAGGGAATTGAAAAAGAAGCCAATATTTACAACGCGTAAAATACCCATGTGCGATGAGGTCTACTACGATTATCCTCCGTTACACAGGACACCTGCCTATAACTTTTTCTAGTAAGTGGATGTTAATAAAAAAAAGCTCAAAGGTACCTACTACTACCATGGATTGTGTAGTTTACATGATCTATACATACGATATATATATTTAATAATTTTGGAATAATTACTTATGTAGGAGGTAGGTACATTGTTAAATATTATTATTTCAGTGTAGAGGTAGTCAAGTACCGTACAGAAAATAGCCTTGGGCAAGTCAATGAGTTGCTTGCGGTATGCATTATCATAACTTGGTCTGTAATATGGGCGATCATAGTAATGGAGCGTATTTTACACGGAAGGGTGAGTTTAAAAATGTACATTTGGAATGAATCTGTTTATTAATAACCTTGTTTCTTGAGTTTCAAAGAAATAAAGATTGACAAATCTATATGAATGTTTACGTTCCATAATAATTATTGGAAGCCATTATAATACCTTTGAGTTATAAACACATGATTGGTTTGTATCCACCACAAAATCCTTCATTGGTCCATGGTAGGTATATCCGTGATGATATTTGACCGGCCTTTATTTTTTCTCTCATTATTTTTCAGATGGTTTGGAACAACATGTACTCTTGGTTTATCATCGTCCCATGGGTTTGGGCAGCAGTGTTAGTTGTGTCGGGTATTGTTACATTCATTAACACGAAAACAAGAGTACGCAAACTGTTCCGGATCAGTGCTAAGGAAATATTCTCAGTAAGTTTTTTTTTATTTGAAGTTGTCAAACAAGCATACCGCCTGGTGGTGCACTCTAGAGCATAGACTAGGTAATTGCTACCCGAGGTCCGCGTATTAAAAGGATGCTCTCCGCGAAGGATGCTCTCCCTTACTAAACTGACGGGGACAAGCGAGTAAATAAAAATTTACGGTTATTTAAAAAAATATATCATTTCTTTTAAATTAAGCAATCTAGGTAAGTAGGTAATTCCTATTTATTAGATCTCAAAATGTATGTTAATTTTTTTAAGTTATTTAGATGGACCAAATTAGATAATTTTAAAAATGCGAGAGTGATGCGTTAACCTTCTAAAATTACTCAATCATCAGGGGATAGCGGATGCTCTAGAAGTGGGAATCTATATTCACGCTGCCAGTGTTGGTACAGAAATTATTCACGGAAAAGGATTGAACCGTTATGGTATATATATATTCATATTAAAACGAAATAATAAATAGTTGTTCCACACATTTGGTTGAGTAATTATGAAATGTAATACTTTTTTTTAAATAGGCATTCACAGGCACTTACTCTGATAATGCATTATATTATATCTTATTGAATTTTAGCATTGATATATATACCTTATTTGGATTGGATAAATATTTAATTCAATTGATAAATTTTAAATCCTCTACCATTCCGTCTGCCACTCTGCACCAGATATTAGTGTGCGCAAGAGGAGTTCGAATTGTTTACTTGAATTGTTTTGAATTTACAAATATTCAGAACATACAAATATTAACTCAACATTCATGAATAAAATTACCTTATTTTAATATTAACATTTTTTTATCGAATTTATGTCTTATAATATATAGTGTAAGTAAATAACATTGGATGATGCAGCGTCGGGTCATATTGACCCGATTTTGAACGGTGAGAACGTGTGGCACTCGGGGCATTTACTGTTGTTGACAGCTCTGCACACCTGCGGCGCGACCTTGTGTATGACTGTCGATTTCATACATTCGGATGTACAAACAATATATCACATGCGTGAAGGTATGAGATCCGCATTTTCCGATTATCCTGCGACATACTGGATGTTTTCTTTGCCATCTCGAAACTGTTTTTTTTTTCCATCCTGTTCGGTCAAAATGTATACATTTTTTTCGTGATTTCTGGGTTGGTTAGTAAAAATAATTATCTCAAAAAAAATCGAGATGGCAAAAAACATCATCCAGTATATTACTCATCAAAACTTGAGCACTTCATTATGCAGTATTTTTGAGGTAAAATAATAGGTTTACTTATGAACTTTTCTTTTTGAGGTATTCTTTGGATTATACCTATGTATTCGCAGTGCGCATCACATGGATATTATTCTCATTTCGTGTAAGTTTTTTCGAATAAATAGTTAAGCTAAATACTATAATAATATTATGTACCTACTTAGAATAAATTAATAATTATTATTCTCATTTAGCTCTACAATTATATTTAGCGGTCTAGTATTTTCGTACACGACTGTTGCATTTGTATTTCTCAAGACAGCGTTGCACACAATCTTCGAATACAGGGTAAAATTGGTGTACGTAAATTTTTATTATATTTTTTTTTAATAGGTAAGTTACTTATTTTTTTCATCTCTTTTTCTTAATTCCAGGTTTGTGGAACAATATGTGGTGGCAGCTTTGATGTTGACCTGCATGGGACTGAGTATGTTGTTTGCAACGAACGTTAGTACTTTCATACTTATAGTAAAACTTGGTAATGCCTAGAATGTGTTGCAGATTGTATTTACATTTTCTCTTCTTTTACTGTCGGAAACTTTCACGCAAGGGCCGCAAATGTACAATGTTTCAACGCAATCGAATGAACGTTGCGCAAACGCAGAAAAGACGAATGAAAATACAAACTTAGATTTTAGAGTTTCCTGTCTCTAAAAATATTCGTAATAATGTTGCGCATTAGTGCGTTGCGTTGCGTCGTCGCAACGGATCAACGGTTTGTACGACACGCACAAGAGGGTGACGCACGCCGTCGCTGTGTGGCACTTCCTGGCAGGGCCACCATCACGGATTTGAATCTCTGAATTCAAATCCGTGTCGCTATTTTGTCCTCGAATATCAGATTTTGTCGCGCCCTGGTTCAAAAGGAATTGATGAATCTAAAAGTTATCTATAATATTTTTTATCATTATTTTTTCTTGATAAATAGAGAGGTATAGAAAGTATCATTGTTTCCAGGGTGGAATAGCACTACTAGATAGCGTAGACGCGATAATGAACGGCATGGCTTTACCGTTCATATGTTTCATGGAGTTGACCTGCTTATTGCATGTCTCCCGCAGCCACGACTTCGTCTCCGATATAAATATAGCTACGGAAGAAAATGTTTGTGCATCACGTATTGGCACGCAGTGGCAAATAATACCACTTATTGTTGTGGTAAGTGTAAATAATTACGAACGAATGCCACCATTTTTGCCACAAAAAAGTTTTTTTTAAGGTGCCGTGATGCCTTTAAATAGCTAAGCGACGACAATTAGAACTCTTTTTTTTTTCTTTCTGTTCATTGTATTTATTTATCTCTGAATAATTATATAATTATTTAACAGATGGTACTTACAATAAAGATAGCAGTGATTATGAGTGCAGATATACCAAAATTTTTCATGTACATTGGACTGGTTCCATTCGTAGCAGTGGTTATTGCGATTCCAATGCGCGCGGCACATAATGCCTACGTGTTCCTAAAACCTTCGCCGCGACATGGAACTTGAACATTATCTCTCTATCATGTAAATTATTGTGAAAATGTTAATCAGTTATGTTTTAACATGAATTTTGTTGAAACAAGTGTGTTTGATTGAATAGAATAATACAAAAATTCAACAACAAAAGATGTCGGATTGAAAATAAATGTTTATTTTATCATCATTTAAAATATTCATAAATATATAGATCTTTGTACAATGCATTAAACATGCGTACACATGATTGATAATACATTAGCCTTAGTGAGACTCGCACTTACAGACGCAACTTGCAGTGTATGTAGAAAGATAAATTACATAATGTGGGTGTTCAGTTCGCAGGAGCTGCGAAGTTTTAATGTACGCTATTTACATTACATCGATTTATTATCTACTATCCTCAATGGTCGAAATAGGCATTCCACTAAAATGTATGACCACTGGAAGCGAAGAGGCTAATTAGGATCGTTTCGAATCATCAGCAGCATGAAATAATGGGTATCAAATACAACCTATGATGCCTATTTCACAATTATATTAAAATATCACAATATGTACACATTATTCTCAATAATATCAATAAAATTCCTGTGTGACACGGTCGTGAAATACGCTATTTAGATATTCCACTGTTACCATAACTGACAATAATGGTCAACACCGGACCGCACAATAATATATGAAGTTTTGTTAAAAATCTACTTCATAAAACTACAAGACTTTATTAACGGCCGATTGTAGTGCACCGTCTTATTATTACATATCAATAATACAAAGAGCGACACAAGTTATCTGAATATTTTTTTTATAGGATGAAAGCATTGGCTGATCTATGAACCAAATGTTAATATATCAATAATATAAATTATTGATCTTATGGGAATGTGGCTAATGAATTAATTGTTGAAAAAGTATTTCATATTCAAGTATATTTTATGCAATGAGTTTATAGTATCATTTGGTAAATTATGAAATATAAATTTTCTTTCAACAATCGGCCGCTATCACATTTCATTTCATTAATCTGGACTAGGTCAATATTATTATAAAGCCCTATACATGTAGGCCGAGACTCACCCAAGCAGAGTGTTTATTTATAGGCGTTTAATGTATCAACATTAGTCAAGCGCTACTTTCGATCAATGACCGAGTATGGACAAATGTTAAGATAAGATTGGCCGAGTGCAAACGAGCGCCATGGTTTTTGGCAGAAAAACTGTCAGTGCCAGATGAGACGAGTTGAGGCAAGCGACCCCAAATTACAATAATTGACGGTACCCTAGGATAAATAAACTGTACACAACTAGGCGTGCGACGACTATCAACGACATAGCAAGCCAAGTGAACCAACACTCGGCCAACATGTATACGGGCGCTTTACAAGCACATCAAAAGTCTCGTGGTTTTACGAAGCACATACATTTTGATAACGACAACATCTAATTACAAACCTCTATTTATTACGTACATCATATTCGATATCTATAGGCCCTCGATTGTAACGTAATAATAATACTATCAAATAATTTACTAAACCGACGCAATCAATTGTATCCCTGCTCACGGTAGCATACGAAGGCACTCCTAGCACTCATCACTTGCGAGTCGGGCTCGCCTAGCACAATTCGTAAATGAATAAATAACGTTCGATTGCCACATCCCCGCCGGTCATCATCGTCCTACTGTCGATAGTGGATAACCGATGCGGGGCATAAATAGCTGCTCTAGCTGCACTTTAGTATGTCGACATCCGTCACGTGACGTGGGTAATCAGTGTTCACTAGTGGTGTGACTGGTGCGTCACTACTGGACTAGAGGCGCGGTCAGGCGGAGCGCGGGGTGCGTCGTCAGAAGCGGCGGAGCGCGGCGGCGGCGGCGGCGGCGCCCGCGGCGGCCTTGCGCGTCGGCTGCACAGACAACGGCGCCACCAGCACCGAGCCCGACCCCTCGCCCATCTCCTGCAATCATAACATAACTATTGGCATCCGTCCATCTGGACATTCACCCGTGCTTTATGATCGACATTCGTTCATGCGACACGGGAATAGGATTAGGATAGATGTGACCAGAGTATTAAAGCCGTATTGAAGACACCTCTATATCAAACAGACGTAAATAAAGCATTTTAAAATAAAATTTCTAATCAGAATACCTTGTAGGCGGACCTAGTAATTAGTAAAAGAATGACATTCACAAAATATTATATGATTAAAGATACAACAATCATACCATGCGCCCAAAAACAAAGAATACTAACGTTGATATTATTACAACTGGCCAGTCTCATCTGCGCGAGCTGCGAGGCGGGCGTCAGGTTGGAGGTGGATCCGAACGGAGAGATCATCGACGACATTGCGCGCTTCAGCTTTGACGGCGTCTTGTTAAACGATAACGCGCGACCCACCTGTACGCATCGCAACTATATCACTAATTGTACATTTTAATTACTATGTTGAGTGTTACTTGTTTGTACAGTAGACAATAACCCAGATGGCTAATTCAAACAATTAAATAATCTCTTTACATGCTGGTTCAATACAGATGAAGTAAAATATTTACAGAAAATCGATAGCAAAATATTGAATTTGGTTACCTTTAACAGCTTCATTCCATGCTCTAATGGGATAATATCTTGATAATTTGTTAGTATTAGGATTGTGTGAATATTCCCAGTCGTTGAATAGATAAAATTATAACCATGTACCAATGTCACGTCCAAAATGACAGTAAGAAGGAGCATAAACAGTGTTTAGTTAATGAAATGATCAGACAACCTCAGGTATGGCACGCTCACGTAAAACGTTAATCACAAATGAATACAAGCGAAGCATTTTTTTTTTTTTTTTTTTTTTTTTTTTTTTTTTTTTTTTTTTTTTTTTTTTTTTTTTTTTTTTTGAAAGGACTAAGTTGGTAGCCTCAGATGGCTGCAACAACCTTACCGGACAAATCGGCGAGCGCAGAGGGCTCTCAGCCGGGTAATATTTAGGTAACAACGCCTGAGGGCACCCCCGAATGGGGTACGAACCTCGGCTCAGGGCGTTACCGGGGGAGGGGGAGGACTTTGTACGAGTTACGACTAATTGGGGGCGGTCGGATTACTGTAGGCAGCTCGGGCCGCTTGAACGGGACGAGACTGAGTGGGACGTCGCGGCGGTCCTCGCCGTCGAGGACGGTAGCGTGATCGGTTGTGTGTAGTTTGTTGTGTACTTTTACGAGCTTCGTCAGCTTCGATCTGAGCTAATGTAATAGGGTCATCCGGCTCGCTGAGGGCTTGCCTTGGTCTATGGATACGTAGTATACGGGAGGGCGTGTACGTTGCGGCTTTCACTATAAGAGGGTTGCGGTGATTAACGGCGGTATTGAAAAATCTGCGTGAGGTGAAGCGAAGCATTAATTTTATACATTTACTCCTTTACCCCCCCGCGTGTACAACTTATAAAGAATTTTCGAAAGATCCCAATTATCTACCCCATTAGTCGTTCTAGTCAAAAGCTAAATGACAAATTGTGAAAGATCATAAAAGCAACGGTCGAATGACATATATATATAGGTAAAAAGTAAGTTTAATGAATACTATCAGCGATGGTCAGCGGCAGCCCAAGTAGGGGTCTGGAGGCAACGCGAAGGACAAAGCGCTCACGGTTCCTCCGCGTACAAGAAGCGGCAAATGATTTTTGAGATTAGTACATGTGGGGGGCGGAGATGGAGCGGGTTTGTTCGGGAGTGTGGCAGAGCCGCGTGAGCGTCAGACCTGTGCGAGTAAGTGAGCGCGCAATACCCATGTGTCTAGCAGGCCCGCGCCCGGGACCGGGTCCGCCCGCAGCCAGCCGCCCAGCCCGGCCAGCGCCTCCAGCTACAACACAACCAGCCCCGACGCTACACTATCAAGTCACTACACTCCACTCTACTGCACGGCACTAAACCAACCGCTACATAATACACTATGTATGTACAGTACACACCTTAACTAATGCGACCACTATTGCTGAGAGTTGCCTATCTCCTCTTACACTTCCTATACACTAATGCTACCACTATTGCTGTGTGTTGCATATCTCCTCCTACATTTAACATTATATGTTTTCTGTAGCTTAATAAGATCTAGGATTAGTTCTTCGATTGTGAAGAAGCCTACGTCTCAATAAATTATTCTTTTTTTTGCTATGTGACGTTTTCTTGATTAAATCCTCCTAATCGAGACTGACCCTGCGGTAGCACCGGGATGCGGAGTGTTAAATCGGGCTAAGAACTTGTCACAAATTATCGCTCGTGTAGCTTTGGAGTTCGGTATTCAACTAAACTCCGGCTCTGTGATACTGCACTCATGCCTTTAATGACATTGTTTTTAGAAGTCCTAAAATAATAATCGGAGAACTAAACTCTAATATATTTTCGCATTACTATTATTATTACGCATTGATTGATGTCTGACAGATTATTGTATTAAAACACGTTGAACAATAGATTGCATGACATTGACGAGTACATTTTCATGCCTTAGTTACATACATGATACAACAGATGTGAGAGTGCCGAATATTCCTGATAATTTGCAATACTAATTTTGATATTTATAGAAACCTATCAATATTGGTATGTATGGTTATTCATTTGTTATTTCTATAAACTAAAGCTAAAGCTAGATACATCTCTTAATAATCAACTAAATCATGCTCTATTAATTAAATGTATCTATATCATTTACAATTTATAGACAAGGAACATTTTAGGAATGTGTCACAACTCACACTATACTTACTTTGATGTAAGTCAAAACTGATCGTTATAACAACGAGCCAGTAAACCGCAAAATAAATTTATTTTTCCTAAATCGTTATGTTCATATAAAGAATTGAGTAAGTATTTCACATTCCCAAACTGTCTTTCAGTAATAGAACAATAAGGAATAGATATGTATGTATGCATTGCATTTAGTGTTACGACTTACCTTGATCCTTGTACGTGCGGCGAATTTGGATACTTTGGAGAGCGTGCTGAGAGCCAGGTCGCTCGTATCGATGTCGAGTTGGTGCGATTCGAGGCAAGCCAGGAACTTGTCCTGTTGTAAAAAGTATCATTTCGACCCAATTATACAGACATGCGCTATTGTTTACTTGAGCCCAAGCAAGATCCCTACGTTGGTTTTCGTAAAACTTTCCATTAAATGAAGAGCAGAAAAAATATCTAAACAAGGAATAAAAAGTGTTACTGCTAATTTAGAGTAGTAGGAACACTAACTATAGCTAAATTAATGATGAATGAAAAGGAAAACTTGTAAGTAATCACTTACAGCATCAGCCTTGCAGACAGTATTGGCCATCTGCCTGCAGAGCTGTCGTAGGAAGTGAGATTTGTCCACGGTCTCGTCGGTAATCATGAACGAGTATAGCTTCTCTTTGAGCTCTTGATTGCTGCGGCACATCAGTGCAAATACGTTGTGACAATCTGAAATATCACTTATTATATTGCCCGTCTCCTAAAATGGTTTCAATAAAGACTTCAATAAAGGAGGAGGTTCTCAATATGTTATTTTTGTTACGCGATGACTCTGCAATAATCGATTTTAAAAATTATTTTTTTATTTGAAAGGGTATATTCGACGGAAATGGCAAAAGGACACAAAAAACATAGATTAAATTTCTTAATTCCGAATTTACGAGGTAATAATCAATGTGTTCGTTGAATTTAATCTAGTATGCAGATAGTAGTACGTAATTTGACAAACCTTCAGCTTCCCTAATATCGACGACGCGCTTGACAGTGCTCAGCGGCATGAGCGATATATGCCTGTAAGGTTTACTGGAACCTATCCGCATGGTACCCGTTCCGTTCGTTGGACTTTTACTGTTAAAAGCCTAAAACAAAAAACATACATTTAAAGCTTGATCCTACATACATTTTGTATAAATATGTACTTGAATACATAAAACTTGGTGTGGAGTAGCCTCAAGAGTTGCGACTATCACACAGTCAAGTATACCTACAATACCTAGTAAATATCAAACTATCCCCCGATTTTACACAAATATCAAATATAAATACAACAAATGAATGTCGAGTTCCAATTATCATAAACTACATCGCGTTATTAAAATATGTATAAAAAATAGTTGAATAAAGTCAATAATTAACTTACTTTGGACCTTTTCTTGCAGACCTCCATGGTGTCGGTAAAAAGAAATAACACAAGATGGTCTCCCCTCCCGGAGAGCTCCTTCGATAGTTCTACAACTTCGCACCGCGATACGAACGATCGATGTGAAGACACGAGATGAGCCTGAGTAACAAATATTAATAATATTAACTTAGTATATTACAATCTACATCGTAATACCTACAATTAGATAACTCATTCTATACATTGATAGAAAGATCATTGTTACTAGCAGTTTCTTGTGCTAATACCCAAGGCTTTCTCATAAAGAAAGATGTATGCGAGATATAAAAAGTAAAAACCGTCTTGTGGAAAAAACAATACACACAAATTTATTAATGAAGTGAGCACAAGTTTCCAACGTGTGGGCGTTACAAAAAGTTTGGCTCTGTTTCATTTGTGTTTTTGTCAATAAACTAGAAGTGGTTACCTCCTAATGTTGGACTAAACGTTGGCCAAATCGCCAGCAATAAAAACTAACGCCGCGCATAATAATAATGTTGAAAACTATAATTATGAAAAGTCGTCATTATTCGCAGCTCAGTCAAAGTCTTGCAGGTCAATGATGATGTAGCCGAAGTGGTAAGCCTAGGAAGGAACTGGCTCTAAAGTGCAGTTGTTATAACACATGTTTGTTACACCAGCGAGAATCTCACCGGGCACTGGTCGATGTCGTTGTATATGTCAAACATCTGCAGCTGGCCCTCGGTCTTGCGCTTGTCCTCGTTGATGTGCGACATGACCTCGCGCAGCCCCGCCAGCGCCGACACCAGCGCGCCATGGTCCGGGTTGTTCTTGTGTGTGTGCTTCAATATATCTATCACAAATACTCTAATTAATTAATATTTAATTAGTTATATATGGAAGACCATATATACATATTATGACACCATCAACGTGGTATTGTCATTCACATAAAGGGGAAATAATACGGGTCCGAGATTACTACCTTGAGATATACCAATTCTGGGGATATATTTTTTATTCAATACTTTAGTTAGATATTAAAATGAAAATACATTAAAAACTCACCATCAAGTAATAAACTTATACTAGGTAACCGCTGCACTGGTCGTATTAGAAGTTCCTGAAGACTCTGTCTGCCACATTCTGGTTTGGTCTGGCAGATTTTCAGGAATGCATGAAATCTAAAACAATACGTTTCTTATGTAACTTTTTCAGTAAAAAACACAATTTACAATTAATTTGCTGTAATGATGGTAGTTTACCTTGGGTTCTCATGGTCACACTGTTGCAGCATTTCTTTAGTGTTTTCGAAGAAGTTGACAAAAGGCGGGTAAGCTTTCACCATATCAGGAGTGAATTGCCTCACTACGCGCCCGATGCTCATCTCCTCACTCCAGTGCGCTTGCATGTAGCGCAACTCCTCTAACATTCTCCTACAAAATGATTAACATCCTTATTTTTAGTATACACTCCTTTCGTCTAATTTCAAGATGCTACTGAGACCAAATTATTGATACTGAATTTGTTTACTATCAGGCCAATAGGCGCAGTTAGTTAAGACACCACCTATCACGCCACAGATCGTGGGTTCGATTCCCTTCAAGGACAAACAATTGTGTGCATGAACATGTCTGTTTGTCCTGATTCTCGGTGTGATTAAGTATGTACATATTTATAAAAAAAAGAAAATAGTATATTAGTTATTTGGTTTCCATAGTACAAACAAGCTCTGCTGGAGCTTACGTCATTGTAATTGTGTTTTGTATTGCAAATCATTTAATCCGCTAATAGTATATGTTGGTGTTAGACAGTCCCCTTAGGTCATATTAATTATGTTTTTTTTACAAATTTCAATCAAGTACTACTTAAATATTACTTATTTGTTTTGGTGATTTGAATAATCGGGAAAAGACATCAGATACTTACTGATGCAATTCATAAATAGGCGGTAAATTTCCGAATATAATTTTGAGTTCTGTATTATTGAGCAACGCTTGATTCTTGCCATTATTCGTATCCTCCTCGGCCATCTCTTCCAAAGGTTGTTTGAACATCTACAATGTGAATAAGTATCTTCAATATTAATGAAAATATATTTTAAGCTAATCATTATATTGATATCACTTACAGTTACTATTGTATGTAATATTCCAACATAATTAGATTCCGTTTGTAGTAGCTCCATGAAAACTTGTTGCCTCGGGGACATCAGCTTTCGGACCACATTGTCGGGAACCTCCGATTCTACAAACACGTACAGAATATCTTTTTAGTCACAAGTGGAACCAATTAATTTTAGTATTCATAAACTCCAACTCACCTTCAAGTAGCTGTTTGCCATCAGGGGAGGGTGTGCAATCGAGCAGGTTCCCGGATAGGCTGAGTAGTACAGCGTCGCCAACTGACGAGCGTCGTTTATGAAGAGCGGACTCTCCGCCGCGTAGTTTCCGCTTGCGTAGTCTCTGTAGCTGCGAGGGCGTGCCGCCGGCCGCGCTCGCGGACTGTCCGCAGCCCGCCTCGTCCGCACCCGCGCCGCTCGCCGCCGCCGCCGCCGCCGCGTTCGCACCGCCCACCGACGACCGCCGTGATACCTCCTCCAGGTACTGTCGTACAACACAAGATCATGTCACCTTGATGCGATAACTACGGAAAATAATGCTAGGAAAAAGCAAAATGTGTCTTCTTACGTCTTTGAACAGGTACTCCCTCTCGTCCTGCGCTTCTTCATTTTGTACTGACGCCCAAAACCACTCGGCTTTGACGACGTGCACCCGCTGAGAGCAATCCGGCGCTACTACAGTATTGTGTTCATCGACGACCTGCGGGCACGGGTACGACCACGATTAAAACAGGATCGATACGTGTTGCACAAACTTCAGTATTTTTTAGTATTAAGCCTCCACCGAAACGGGCAGTTTTCTGTGATGCCTTCTTTAAGTATGTTTTATAGATATAATAAACTGCATACCCTCATGTGCGCGCCTTAGGAAGCACTTAAATATTCATGTGGGGTGAAGTTATTGGATCCGAAGAGGCATGCATATAGGCGAGTAGCAATTCGGAGACGTAACATCGACATAGTACAGTCGCAACCGACCACGGACGTGGACTAAAGTTTAAATGGCATGACAAGCTAATCTAATTTTTAGTAGTACTGAATAAAATGGTGTTAGTACCGGCAGCGATATTCCATGGCTTTGCGATATGGCACGAGCGTCGCGGGTGGGGGGCGTCGAGACGAGTGGAGGCTGGTCGCGGCCGGAGCGGGGCGAGGGGAGCGAGGGGGGCGCGGGCGGGTGGACGGCCTTGTGGGGGCGCCGAGGCGAAGCCATACTGCTCCGCAACTCAGCGCCACCACAAATGGAATGACGATGAGCTCGCAGCCACACGCTTTGAGGTGTCTTGAATAAAGTGGATTCATCCAATTCGTCGACGTCTCTCACCGGGGTATTAAAATTTGTGCTATCTACTGTGTCCACTTGAACCGGTGAGATATCGAAGTTCATTTCATCGAGTTCAGTCTTTGGTGTTGATACATTTTTGAGATCCGAGGGCAGGTGACTCGCATCTACCTCGACAGTATTTCGTTCAGCTCTCTTTTCATATTTCTTTTTCCTTTCGCTTCTAAAAGAAGCAGTGAAGGATTTCACGCTTCTTCGCAGTTTGGATGCAGACTTTACAGTTTTGGAACTTCTTATAGAAGCGAATGAGATATCGAAGAAACCCGACTGTTTGCTTGTATTCATTGAGCAAATAGACGCATTATCATCCTCCCGGATCGGAGATGATGTGGACGCTACGAATTCTCCAGCCGGGTCAGTTGGTTTCACGCTGTCCGGACTGACGGGTTCTACCACTATGTCTCCGGCGGTCTTAGAACCGGAATCCTTTTTCGTCCTCTTAAATATAGTGGGTCTATTTTTAAATTTAAAAGAATCTTTAATTTTGAGTCTCTTGATCGATTTCCAATTGCTATCTTCATATTTATCAGGGGATAGATTAGCATCGATGGAGCTGATTTGAAAATTTGAATCCGTCGAATTGCGACTTCTTTTCTTCCCAGAAGATATGGTGGTATTGGACAGTCGCAGCTCTTTATTTACCGTCGAATGGGGCAATAAAAATCCTGGCTCATCTTTGGAGTCCAGTTCGCATAGACTTTTCGTAAGAGATGAATGTAGCGACCCCGCTTCCGTGAGGCAATCTACCAAGTTGAATACATTCATAGACTTATTTCTAAACACCTCTCTCTTATCTTTCACATTAATTCTAACAGAGCCATGCAACAACTGTGATATGTCCTTATTTTCTTTGTTATATGTTTTATATTTTCTCAGCTCTACATGATCAACGAGCGAGCAACTTTTATTGCTTTCATTGCAACACAGATCATCAGTGAACGATTTTCCTAGGTAACTAATACTGTGTTCAGCTGGATGTTCCTTACTAATAGAGCGTTTTTCTCTAACATTATTTCGTGCTTGTTGCAAGCGGTTTTCTCTGTCGTGAGATTGTTCGTTTGTAACATCAACGCCCTGTTTCGCGGGACTAGTGCGGCAGCCCGAGAGGCGCGCCGACAGTCTACGGTAAAGGGAACTCTTGGGTGTAGACTGCGAGCGATTGGGAGTGGCGCGGGAGGGTTTAGTGGATGAACTGGGAGTACTCGGATGGGGTGAAAGGATAAGCGAACGACCGAAAGTCTCCCCATTGGCCATTACCTGAAACATGTGTGAAACACACCACGCAATGATGTAATGAAGCCATTCCAATACATACATGCACAACGATAAATTAATCATTATCGTCATAGACGCAGTTAGACACAGAAAGCAGCTGCCTAGCCAAGATTGTATTTCGTTGAATTTACTTATTTACTAAAAAGATAGTCAGCACTATTGGTAGAGTGTTTGCAACTTTGAAAATTATGTTTTAAGTAATAATGAAAATGAGAAATATTTGAGTTTGTGATTATTAGTATGTCTACGATAATAATGGGTGGTAATGTTCTGAAAGGTGCACTAGAGTAGGAATGTTTACAAAGAGAATGAAAAACATACAAACGTACATACAACACATTTGAAATGGTGGATGTAATTACTAGAATGATGTTGTGAAGGTGTACAGCTACGCGTCATAAACACATAAGCAAATGAAGTAAGTCCGTATCTTTATGACAATGGAACCGAGTTGTAAAACAGAAATTGTAAAAGCTGTGACATCACTACATGTGACACTAAAATAATGAAACGAACAATGGGGTTGACTTTGCGCCGTGCGGTCTGGATCGTGGATGTGCCGGGTTCAGACTTTGGTGACCCTTATGGGGCAGAATAATTTTCATCATCGTAACAAGGAATTTGCATGCAAAAACAGGATAACAAAATAATTGTATGTACTATAGAGGAAAATTATAATAATATAAGTGGACGCGCGTCTATGAAGTCATTAACATGCCTTTTGCTTATAAACGCTCAATGCTGACATTGAGTGGGAGAACAAATGATAATCATTGTTTGAACAGGTAAAACGTTAAACAAACGTGGCTGACATTGAATGTATCTCTAAATACAATGCATTTGTAAAACGGAAGAAGTTGGTAGACGTAGTAAGAGGAGTTGTGGCATTATAACTAGCAAAATATCTAATATACCACTAGCTAATTTGTAATGTCTACATTGTATCTAACTAAGAGTGATTTGTGTTCCCAAGGGTAACTACGTGCATGCTAACTTCATAATGCTAAAATTAGTAACTAATATGTATAATGTGGCATCAAATATATAAATAAACAGGTATGTGAGGTATGCAAAGGTACACGTTCTGTGATAAAGATTTACAGGGCATAAGATGGCTATATGCATTTACAAATTTCTTAATACATATTGGGTATTTTCAGTTTTATTGAATTATTATGCGCGTCGTTTACGAGCGTTGTTATTGCTCGTCTCACACGACTCATAGCACATAGCTATGTACTATATAGATATCATTAAGACGTTACAGACAGTTATGTAAGTACATGTGCCATGGTCTTATTACAAAACAAATGACTATTTCAGTATGTGACACTTTAGTAGAGGCTTATTTCATACAATCAGAGTAATTTAGTGTCGTGGAATGCCTTATGAGGAGTTAAAGTTAAGAGGTACTAGTAACATAATGTTTTACTCACAACATGCGTACAATCGGGGTCGTCGAGCGGACAGGTGGCTCCGCCATTGCTGGCGAGGACCTCGGCCATGTGCAGCGTCTCATCGTCAGGGAAACCCACGAAACAGACTCGAGCGCCCGCGAACACTCTCAATTTGTGCTCTTTCTGCAATACGCATTTAAATTGTGTGATGTGCCTTTTCTTTACTACAGAATATTATGGGGTTGTTGTAATAATCATTATGGAAAGTGAATTTCTATGAACAAACACATTATACTTTTAGAAGACCTTGATCTTATGACATCCCATTTCAACTTCAACATAAAAAAACAAGATGTAATATGATAAGAGTAACAAGAAGTGAAATTAAAATTATAATCGGCCAAGATATACGAAATAGATAAGCATTTTAAACTACTAATTAGACAGAGATCCGACATGCCCTGTGAGGTCATACGGCACTACGGCCATATAAACTCCATTCTCCTCTGTTTTGCTAGAAAGAGATTTGATGGCTTTTTTTATAGTGGTATCTTGGTTATTTTTATAGTAATTAAAAAAAATATTTTTGTACTGTTTCTTAAATGAATGAGCTTTTATTAAAGCAATAAAAAAACATCATGCATATTGCCTATAATGAATAGTGAAACATAGAGCACTAACAATGATAGTGTCATCGGTGGCGAGGCAAGCCGGGTCGTCGCGGCGGTCCCAACACGCGTCGACCCAGGAGCGCGCGAGCACGGGCAGCCCGAACCCCGACGCGTACCGGTACTTGTCCCCCGTCGCCGCCGCCGCGATCAGGTGCGTCACCTTGCTCGACATGTCCTTGCGGATCGACCCACCCATGTAGTGGATTAACGTTATCAGGTACGTCTGCCGGTTCAAACGATTTATTAAGCAAACGTTATACAGGTAACGATGCAAAATAATTTAGGTTGCATTTTATTGGAATGGAATATGATAAAGCATTTGGTAGGCACACCATTGGGGTCATTTTAGTATCACGAATTTATCTCGATGTCCTTTGGGTTATATGTTGAAACCATAAAATATGTAGAGCAAATAATTTCAACTTACCATAAAATAATATTTGATAACATACATATAAATATAACCATTAGTGATAGGGGAAAGTTACGGGTATGTTCCGTATTACTTAACTGTGCGTACGTAATTTAATCACTCGCCACGGTGACATCTCGACACGTATGTCACCGTAATTAAATTAGTCTCATTAAACGTCTCGGTGAAGTGACGCCAATATGAAATTTATTCACTTGACGACATGTTATTTTCAAATAAATGTCTATAATTTTTTTACAATTAAGGCCTGAGCACTATAAGGTCAAGTGAAAGATCCTCATCTTCGCCTTCGTCTTGTTACAAACTTGATTATGCTGTAATGTCGTTTTATCGGGCATTAACTTCGTCTTTGATAAATAAAGAAGAGATACTAACAAGTTCATCTTTCTTCCGGAACCCCGAGAAGCATATGACGGCGCCTCGCATCGCCAGCGAGTACAGGGGGCGCGCGTTAGCCGGCGGGGGCTCATCGCGCTCGGCCAGCTGCAACACCGCCGTCGGGCCTAGTACTCTGCGAGACAAAAATCATTCAATTGAGCCTTCTATTAAGTTAGGTACCTTGAAATAAAGTTGAAAATTGTAGGGACCTTAAAATACTGCTAAATAAAGCTCCAACTGCAAATGTAAATTTGTAATTGCAATTTGTTTTCATGTGACATAACTGATCATTTTCAGATTTATTCCTAAAAAAAATTAAGGTACATTTTGGTTCTTACAAGTTTTCGCGAAAATCTAAATTTGCCCATATTTTTTTATCGTGTTGACTCAGGACCTTGATTTTTATACACCTAATAGGGATTAATAGACCTCAGTATCTGGTATAAATTTCAACTTGCTAGGTCCACCAGTTCCTGAGAAAATCGGTGATGACAC
This sequence comes from Tethea ocularis, assembly GCA_963555595.1. Lineage (NCBI taxonomy): Eukaryota > Metazoa > Arthropoda > Insecta > Lepidoptera > Drepanidae > Tethea > Tethea ocularis. The sequence continues at coordinate 5,705,552 of OY741960.1, read as the reverse complement.
ACGGACAAATGGACAGACCGACAAGAGAGCGATCTTATAAGGGTTCCTTTTTTTACCTTTTGAGGTACGGAACCCGAAAAATATCGATTAAAAATTTCAAAATGCGGACCATTTACCTTAACATGAGGGATTATTTCTTAGAAAGGTTGATTTGTCTGCTAATTAAAATGATTACATTAAAAATAGCAAAATTGATTGCTGATGCCAACAATTACTAAAACGCAGTTTTTATGTCTACTATGTAAATATTTATGTGGATTTGTGTTTGTGCAATATTTCCTTTTTGTCAATGACATAAATAATAAAAAATAACTTTCCATCAGTGAGTAACGAGATAATAATTTTAAAATTGTATTCTAACAAAATATTTTGGAGACGCCATATTGTGTCATTTGTCAGCGACAAGTTGTTGCAGAACGTTGAACTTAACGCGTAAGCGCCATGAAAATCATGGTGCTTACGACTTTTTGGTCGTGAAAAAACTAAACCTTAAATGCGTTTTCGCGCTACGTGTTTAAATTGTTACTGTTTACCAGCGACCCACCCCAGCTTCGCACGGGTTTTCTCGGCTTTTCTGTACCTTGATATGCATATTATAGATATAAACCTCTTGAATCACTCTATCGATTGCTTAAAACTGCATTAAAATCCGTTGAGTAGTTTAAAAGATATAAACAAACAGACAGCGGAAGCGACTTCATTTTATACTATATAAAGAATACGTATAATATACGTAGTAATACACCTCAGTGGACCAATGATGTATAATGTGACTAACACGGACATGATGCCAAAACTCGGTTGATTCGTCAATAAATCAATGATTGGCCTTTGCGTACCTATCAAGGAAAAACTAAAAGTACATACCTAGTTATCAATGTAGCTTAAATTTTGATACATCTCTATTTTGTATTTCAAATACTTTAATTAAGTAACTTGTTAGTAGAACTGTTTATGGCCCCGAATATGTTGATTAAAAACTAAACAAATTAAATCTCAATATATCTCTTTCTAACAACAAATTTAGGAAAGGGATGAAAGATATTTTAGCTCTGTCAGATTAGTCTGATTACTTATTTCAACGTGAATTTAAGCGCCATCTATATTGTTCGCAAATTACGATGGCTTGCTGGACTAATCTGACAGAATTAAAAAAGTTCTATCTTTTTTTTTTCAATAAGGTTTATATGAAAGAGAGGTAATATGACTAATATTAGTCTAATTTGTAAACAACAGAATCGGCACCTGTATGTTTAAGAGGAGGCTCTCTGCGTATGTCTCCGTCCCTTACTAAACTAACGGAAACAAGCAAGACAGGAGAGACGTAATTTTAGTAAAAAATATGGTTTTATGTTATTTAAAAAGATACTAAGTCTTTTTTTTTTAAAGTAAGAAAACTATTCCCTTTCTAATGGAGTTCAGAATGTATGTTCATATTTTTCAAGTTATTCGGATGGCCCAAATAAGAGAACTATGCATTATTAGTTTTAAAAAAGTGCATATTTACAATTTTTTTCTGACGTTACTAATGAAAAATACCAATTAAAAAAAAACTATTCCCCGTCATATATTCTCTAGTTAAACATATATTTTTTCCAAATCTCTTGGAATAAAGAATACAGAGAAAAACGCATTTTAGAATCATCCTTTCACGTATAGCATCGCTTTAAGTAGCTTCCACCTGTAAAAACATTGAAAGAGTCAAGAGTGAGACGGACGCGTAATCGTACCATTCATCAAAGTTGATAGATTTATGAGAAATATCAATTTCTTGTTTATAAGAGCAGACAGTACAAGATTGATATAATTAACATATATTTAACCCTTGCCTTGCAATAAAATCCAAGGAAAATAAATGGTTTCATCACATTCCATAGAGCTGAATAACGACGACAAACCTTTGTCAAATAGAACATTTAAAAAATGGGTCTCTTAATAAACTTGTCGCGTCTTCGAGGATATTCATAGCAAATTCTTATTAATAGGGCACGCAATTTGTTCATGGGGACATGAATTAAAGTTTTTGTGGATGTGGTTTGCCCGTGACGCGCGTTACACCGAGTAGGTATGTTGTGCGACGCGAGCGACGATCTGTTACGTCACAGGATACCGCATAATTCACTGTAGCTACGTGTCGTTATAGAAATAGTTGATGAGTTACATTCGAATTCCACGGATGTTTAAACTATATCTTTTGATACTTATTTTCACGAAATCCTCCAATTTAGCTACGGAGTAATCGTTCATGAATGTTATAAGGACACTTCATATAGGTAGATACCAAATTACCTACCATGCTTCAAAATTTCATATGCTACACTAAAGATTTCTCATGATCCCATTTTAACCGACTTCAAAAAGGAGGAGGGCAACAATTCGTCGGAATATATATTTTTTTGATGTAGGTATGTTCCCCGATTACTCGAAGACACCTGGACCGATTTGGAAAATTCTTTATTTGTTTGATAGGGTATACTTCACAGGTGGTCCCATGGTCATTGAGTCAGGATCTGATGATGGGATCCTAGAGAAATCGAGGGAATTCTTCAAATTTTATACGCACCAATATTTTTGATATACTTTCTAAAGCTATTCAGATATTTGGTACAAAGGTTACAAGTTAGGGGATAATTAATTAAATACAGGACCGTTTAGACCGTTATAATATGTATTATTTGATGTGATGATGGAAGGTAAAACGCTAATAGCGTTCATAAGTGCCTTACCAGGGCCTAAACTGAATAAATGAGTTTTTGATTTTGATTTGATTTTGAATATGCTTATAGGTCAGTAATAAAACATAAGAAACTAAAAATTTAAATTTAAAAAACTTTAACAAAAAATAGAAACGCCTTCAAAGGCACTAAAAAGCATAAAATAACCATGTAGGAGCTCAAGACATTCAAGACTCGTACCTACTCATACACATCGGAGATGATGTGTAAGTAATGACAATTATCAAAATTGTTTTTCCAAAATGTCAATATAGGAGGAAAATTCAATAACATCTTCGATGTAGTAATATTTAGGTAAACTATAGATATTTTTTTCTAATAAACCTTGATATCGGTATACCTAATTTAATTATAAACTATAATATCTATATTTAAAGTGGAATACACTTTTGGAGCCTGTGTTTAAATTATGTATAAGTTTAGGTAATTAGGTATGTATATGACGATGAGGATTATTTTATGTGAACTGACACAATACACAACTTTCTTACACATCACATTGTATTGAAATAGCATCCGGCAACATCTGTTCGGTGCGCGCGATAAGCTCCTGAGGAGATTCCTCCTCCTCAGGTGTAGGTGGTAAGGGTAACCGCGTGGGCCCCATTGCTATCACTCTCACTGACAATCAGGATCTAGTCCGACGTGCTCTCGACACAATCGATCTGCACCACACACTGACACTTTGCAACATCATTACTCCAGCAAACTCAACCGATAACACCACGATTTCTTTACTCGGAATTTCGTTTCGATATTTCACGGAATATTATCATCGTTTACTATTAAATCGTACGCATTCGTAGAAGTAAACGTTTAATAAGTTATTCTCGTTTGCCGCGAAAACAAAGGCACAAGCGGCATGCGCGTTATGCGTTTCACGTTAGATTGAAAAACAGTCGCGAGGAATGTGAGGCTGAAAATAGCGAGGAGCGTCGCGCGGCCACAAGGGCGACCCTCGCGGCATCGCGGCATGGTGAGCGTGCGGCCCGGCGCCGCCCCGTCGCGTCGCCCGCCCGCCGTACACACACCTTTATTTACATCCTTCCATGAAATACACTGCTCAACATACCATTTTACGAGTGGAAGGTCCCTTGTATATAAACAACATGCTTTATTATATGTAGAGCTCCAAGCTAACGTTCCGGCCGACACTGTTAATAATGCGTGATTGTGTGTCCAATACTTACAAAGTAAAATGCTATACAAAATAATATTTAATTCTATTATCGCAGACAGTTTCGCATTCCCACAAGTCTCCCTGCCTCTGCTATATAATATAGCCAACATAATCACAAACATTCATAACAATCATACGGAAACTTCTCACTTAGAAGTTCCCGGTGGGTCCACTCGCGTTCCGGATTTAATAAAAAGTCTCCTATGTTTGTCTCCGTCTTTTGGCAAAAATCAAAAAGAAAAAATAAACAAAAAAATCATGCAAAAACTCTTAAAATCCCTAAAATTCCGTCCCAGTAAGGGAATAATGGAAATAATGATAAAATCTTGAAATACAAATTCGATATTATACCTAGTACTTATTTACATCAAGTTGCGTACCTACTTACTCTACTCTCTAGTTTTCTGAATTATCGCAAATCGATTCTCTTTAGAAGAATAGTTGGTTGTGAAAGAGAATCGATTTGCGATAATTAAGAAAACTAGAGTTCATTTTAAATAGGTACATTCAACTTTAATCAAAGCCCTTAGTTAGGCCCACTTTGGTTAAATAAATAAATGAAGGATTTGTAAGCTCGGGGTTAGGTAGTTAAAATTTTAACTATCATTGTATCTTGCACCGAAAAAAAGTAAATAAGTAGGTACGCAACTTGATGTAAATAAGTACTATAATATCGAATTTGTATTCCAAGATTTTATCATTATTTGAATTATTCCCTTAGTGGGACAGCATTTTAGTGATTTTTAAGAGTTTTTGCATGTTTTTTTTTATTTATCTTTTTGGCTTTGATTAAAGTTGAATTAAAATGAATATCGCAAATCGATTCTCCTTACAAGAATAGTCGGTTGTGAAAGAATTTTCTGACAAACGTTGTTTGGTGAAGCATTACTAAGCTGTGGCATTAGTAATCCGCTCAATAAGTACCTAGCCGATTAATTCAATTATTTCGGCTAGGTAGGATATCATATGTATGTCAGGCAATAAGCTAGTGACTTCAAATAATGTTGCAGTTTTATTTTCTTCTTTTCACCTGCCTCATGTGCCAATGAATCAGCGATCCCCGTCAAAAGTAATAAGTAGGTTTTGCCAAAGTTTAACACCTATGCGATATTTAATTTGCGCAACACAAACTTTCCAAGCAGCAAGCATTGGAAGTTGTGAAACAATAAATAATTAAGTCTCATCAGAGCGGTTCAAACAACATAGCGGACCAAATGCACCACTTCAAACGGAATGCAATCCAATGCATGCCACTTTCAGACCGACCATCACTACAAGAAATATTCCAGTAGCCATAAGGCGTACGTACCTACATAATACATATACATTATACAGCATACACTCTCATATTTAATGAACACAAATGAACACGGTCAACGATAAGGGGCGGCCAAATTACCGCACATAAATCAAACGCGAGAGATCGTAGTTTCGGATGCAATCGACTTACAGACACAAAGGAAAACTGAAAATGGAGGGTTGCTGAACTGCAAATTAATTATAGAATCAAAGAAAAGGTAAAATTCAAAACATTCTTCACGATGCTAGGTTGCTTTGTGAGTGTACTTTCATACAATTACGAAGAAAAATAATAGGTACACACGGCCACAGATCAAGCTACACACTGCGGCACCTTATAAGGTTGTAATTGTAATAGGAGCTATTTTGGCCGTGTGTACATGAAGTTTGTAGGTTGTACATTGTGATGCAGTACATGAATCTTTGGTGCGTACGAAGACGAGGGCGTCGTTTAAAGAGCTCATAAATCGACAGTAAGCCGGCATCACCCACAGCACGCTGCTAGCATTCCACGACTTGCTCACTGTGAGTGTGAATATATCAAGCAACTACCTACTCCACTCTTCGCCCGGAACGACTGAGTCACGCTTGGTGAACACATCTCAAAAATTTTAACCTTGCTTATTGTAATAGCCTACCTTCCAAAAGAAAGCTGCATTATTATAATAATTAATATTCTCTATAACAACCCCTTTCTATGCATGAACCGGCATTATATGAAACCAGACATTCTAAATCACGATAATTACTTTACGGGTAAAACGGCGTGCAGAAAGTTTGTATGCAAACGACTAGCAAGCTGTCCCGGTGCCAAAATAAATGTTCACTTACACACTTTTCATCCGGAAGCTTGATAGCTTCGATTGTTCTCAGCATAATACGGTAGTACCTGGTTGACCTAGCTTTAGATCGTTTTTTTTTTAAAACGTTTTCTAAAAATGAAACCTAGCTAGATCGATTTATTTCCCCCGAAACCCTCTGCATACTAAATTTCATGAAAATCGTTGGAGCCGTTTCATCAGGCGCCATGAATAAAGTCAAGATATGAGAAATCGAATGAGCCCAAAGTTTATGGGTTCACTAAACTAAAAGCCATAAAAGAGTTCCGTCACCCACTTTCCATCCGCTCCATTCAGGCCAGCTCATTGGTCATTGGTACATATATTAATTATTGTATTGCCATCGGAATTGACAATATACCTATGGTATGTAATATTTGCGAAGTTTCAAGCATAGTTAGGTCAAGGTATATTATATACAACCAATAGAAGTAAAAATGTGTAACTGACCTGTATTTAGCTCTGTGTGCGGTGTCAAATAGCTCGCCTTCGAAGGGCGTGGTGATGAGGTAGGCGGGCGGCGCGGGAGGCTGATGCGGCGGCGTCAGCGCGTCGGCCGCCGGCGCCGCCGCCACAGCGCCCAGCCGCTCGCATGCCGCTCGCACCCTCTCGCACTCCAGGCAAAATTCATTCACGTACACTACTGGAGTCGACGAGCCTGATAATTAATAACAATTATTGTAATATACAACATTTGTGGTATTAAACCAGTATTCGTTGCCCGTCGTTTATTTATTCCCGTATAATCACGATCAATAGACGAGGTCAAATGGTTTGAGCAAAATCGGGCCTACTTAGACATTGAATATTTCAGTCCGATACACTTATTCCATGTCATGTTAATGAAGTCGAATCGTGAAATACAATTTTCAACCACGACATAGAATCATAAATGTTGAAAAGGAGGATCTTCCAATATGTAGCCACCGTAGCCGGTATATAGCCTAGGAATGTCATAAAAGTCTATAATCCCTCGTTGGGATCAGAATATAAAAATAGTTTACGATTTCTCAGACCTACCGAATATACACAAAAAAAACCGGCCAAGTGCGAGTCGGACTCGCACACGAAGGGTTCCGTACCATTATCTATAAAAACGGCAAAAAAAACATGTCTGTTGTATGGGAGCCCCCTTAAATATTTATTATATTCTTAGGACGTATTAAAAAAAAACTACTAACTAGATCTCGTTCAAACCAATTTTCGGTGGAAGTTTGCATGGTGCATGATATATTTTTTTTAGTTTTATCATACTCTTATTTTAGAAGTTACAGGGGGGGGGCACATTTTACCACTTTGGAAGTCTCGCGCAAACTATTCAGTTTAGAAAAAAATATATATTAGAAACCTCAATATCATTTTTGAATACATATGCGTAGATATGTTTCAACGGTATAGTTCTAATAGTTTCAGAAAAAAGTGTCTGTGACATACGGACAGACAGACGAATCCATAAGGGTTCCGTTTTCTGCCATTGGGTACGGAACCCTAAAAAACAAAAAACGGTCAAGCCGTTTCGTACCGTTCCGTAGGAGTTTGGTGACAAACACTGTGACACGAGAATTTTATATAGGTTTTTGGTGGGATGAAATATTTACAAGCAAGGAGGTTAGTCAAAGATATTTTGCGTTAGGACTTAAAAAATAAACATGATTTATCTGATTACGACGAGGCCGGCTGAAAAAAGACAGATGGTAACATCCATCGATTCCTTTGATCCTTAAGGAATTCCCAATGGTAGCGAATGGTATAGGTACCTACAGGGTATACCGACCGAGTTACAAAAGTTCCAAGACTTGTAAACACCGGTCATTGGCACACGTTGTTGTTATTTCAGTCCCGATTAGCCAAATTTATTACTAGGTTATATATAGGTAGTTCGATACGAATATTACAATGTAGACACTTGATTAGGTAACTTTTACTGCTTCATGTACCTGAAGTAACTAAGCTACCTAACCCATGTAAAGGAAATTAATTGTAAATGCATTAGATAAACAGACATTAGATTAAGATGTAGGTGCCAAGTACGACTTAGTCTACGTTAAATTGTATGAAGTACTCAGTGATGATTGAATTGACTTAAATGGGACACGCCCTCAATTGATAAGTTTGTATGTATTGTGGGTGAAAACATTTGAACAAACAAATGACGAGAAGTGTGACCTTTCGGGACGCGTGCTCCCACGTTAGTGGTTCAGGGTCGCTGAATCACGCTTGCGACATAGGGAACACCCGGCTCTCTTGGCATGCGCTATCACCACACACACGAACTTAGCGAACTGCTGCTGTCTGATTCCAAAAACAATTTCAAGTATCTAATGCGCAGTACCGGCGTTAGGCTAGGGCGCGGTAGGGCGATCGCCCAGGGCGCCAGGCCCACCTTTATTTCCGGTAGCTCATGTGCGAGTCTTGCCTTTTTTGAGTATGAAATCAAATAGTTTGGCGCTTCAGTCAGTTTAGTGTCACATTTTTTCTCTATGGAGTCTCTTATTTTGAAAGTAAAACCCATGAATCATTCATAATACAATATCTATCATACATACATAGGCATAATCAAATAACAACTCTCTATCTATGTTAACTACCAATGATGCAGGCAGACAGGTTGACCACATCTGTGTGTCTATTAGCTAACATTGGCAATCCCGATAAGTAGATATGTACCTACCTACCAACCAGAGGGCGAACGAAGTACCACAGTTTAACTGTTCCCTGCCAGTTTGGTATCGAATGTACCTACCTAGCGCAGAGCATCTCTCGTCCGACATCAAATGCGATTCCCAACTGATAATAGAATAAGGTCAACCTAAGCTTATCTTCACCTAACCATTAGATAAAATATAACATTTCATTTATTCTATCATTTTACATTACACCCATTTCGCGTTCTTATGTTACCTAGGAATAAATATTTCTTATTTTATTGAAAATCTAAAATTATATTCTGATGTGTTTGTTCACTGTTGAAAACAAGTCTTAAGTACTTTTAAAGCAATATTTATGTCACAACCATATTAAAGCAAAATCCGGCATATTACATTGCAATATTATAGAATGAAATTAAATTATTGTTATAAAATAGCATTTTTATTTTATTTAATACATCTTATTAATTTAGGATACAGAGCTTTTATTCTCTATTCCTGACATCTTCAAGCCAAAACAATACATGAATGTGATGAGAGGACTGTAAAGTGACTAAAAAAAATACGGATTGTGCTTCGATATTTACATGGCAGGACCATGTAAATATCATTCGTGACATATACAATTCGTGTCCTAAGAAGGATGTGACTTTACATTATTTACATTTGTGAACGATTTAATTGGAATAACATAAAATATAAGACTACCTGTAGAATTATGTAATACTACACGCGATTTATGAAGCCTTTTTGTCTAAGGAGGTATAAATCTACTTCAGCTAGGCAAAGAGTTGGAGGTGATGAATTAATGTCTGTTATTTACAATAGAAGAGTTAAAAATATCACATTTTAAAATCCTTAAATGCAACATAGATATTATTCAGTACTAAAATGATGAGTGTCACACTTCCAAAAAATAAAACTGAAAGCAGCACACTTTATACATTATAAGTAGTTCATAACTGGGAAATTGAAAAACACTGTTAATCAATTGATAGAGATTTTATCATACATTTATATGAGTGTGATGTAGATCACGCCATGCCACAAAAGCATGCGCACTCACATCCTCCACTGAGGTATGACCGCAGATGTTCTACCAACGCTAGCATGGTTGGCGTGCGTGCCGCAAACCACGCTTTACGCCATCTGCAAAAGCAGCGGTCTTCAACAATACCTCACGGGTGTAGCACCTAATTTGAATCTGCTTAGGTACTTCTAAGTATCTGATTTCATATTAAATAAAATTATTAGGTAAAACAGTAAATAAATAACAAGTACATGCTGTTCAGTTCAGTCAAAGTTGTTTTTAAAGTAGAAATGTTAATCTGCTGGGGAAAGCAGCCACATAGATCTGGACTTTTACTAACACGCTTTACTAAAGATTTATTTTTATCGATGATGGTCAGGTTTCCTGAAACTTTCTCAAACTCTGGTTATCTAGGCCACTGTAACTATTCTGACTTCAACTTATTATTGAAATTTAAATATCAGTTAAATAACTCACTTTGAAACAGTCAAATATGTACATATATATATCACCATCAGGTTCCAAAGTCACACAGGTTATCACACAAGTCAATAAGCTACAGTAAGGATCGCGAATTATAAATTGAGCTAAAAGATTAATATAATAATGCAATAACATCATATATTTCACCTTGTCATTACTTTCAGAATTTGATTATTTTTTCAATGTGATTTCTTAAATCATTTAAGTATGGTCATTTACTCAGTGAAACAGTTATAACAGAGTGTTACATACACCAGTATATTAGACCTGAATACCTTAGATATTCCATAGAATAGATAAGATTCTGTCAAAAAAATCATTTTTGATACAAGATTTTATAGTTGACTGTACTTTATTTCCCGGTAAGTCTTCAACTACTTATTAAGACGGTCCCAAACTCATTGGGGTTGTGACGTTTTATTGCAGAGTTCCTATAGCCACCTTCCAGCTCCAGCATCAGATCAGCTCCATGTCATCAAAATATTGCATTGTCACATAATATAAGTACATATTATGCATGCAAAATTTAAGCTTAATTGGAAACTGGAAAATAGGTCAAATTTAACATGCAAGATTTCATTACAGACACAAATTATATGTTCTTATGTTGTGTTTTTGTTTATAACTAATACATCCTAATATTTTTTTTCAGTCTTCCACGACAAAATTTACTATGGACTGACATTCTGGCAAGGTATCCTTCACCTTTACAAAGCCAAGTAGGCTTCTGGCTCATAATTACAACTGCCAGAACACCTTAGTTGGTACTTGGTACATACTGACATGGTAACAGGTTTTCCACTTGTGGATGTTAGTTAACATAGTACTCCCTTCATGCTATTTCCATGAGATGTTTTCTATCACTGAAAGCTCATGCTCATTGTAGGCTTTCAACCCATGACAAATTACTGTTATATATTATTACAATTGACTGTTGATATATAATGAAATATATATATATTTTTTAAATAACATTTGCCAAGATGTTTTATAGTGTAAAAAAACTAATTAGTTAAAGGTTGCATTGTTTAGAAGACCTGGCATTGAATAGAGTCAGCAGCAGCTTCTTCGAAACAAGCTTACATTAAGAGGATGCTCTCTACAAATGAATCCATCCCTTACTTAACTGACAGGGACAAGTGGACAGACATGGGGCAGTCTTAGTAAACAAGTTGATTATATTTTATTTAAAAAATGAATTTTTTTTTTACAAGAAGCTTTTCTATTTGATCTCAAAATTAAAATATTTTCAAATGATTTGGATGAACAAAATAAGAAAAAAAAAAACATTTTTAATTTAAAAAAGAGGCATATTCACGTTTTTTCTGATTTAATTTTATTTAATTGAATTTCAAGTTATACCCACTTTAAAAAAAAGGGTAAGTTGCAATAAAATATGCAACTATTTGATATCAATAATTGATTGAGACTATTGTTTTGTATTTTAACTGTATCCTTAATGATTTTAATTTAATAACAGAAAGCATACATAGGTATATTTTAGCTCAAACTCAAACCCATTAACATTATGGCAATTAAATGTAGGTAATTAATGGTGTTTAATGTTATTACTTATTTATTGCATTTTTTTATTAAGATTGACATCAGAGCCATAACAACAAAATTGACACCCCCTTTAGAACAACATAATATAAAAAAAATATACTTATTAGTAAATATCTGTTATGAATTAGCATGGCAATTTTGATCTACAGGAATACAAGCTGCAATATGTAATAAATTATTATTATGTATAATATAAAATATGCAACAAATGCTGTTGGCCTTTTTTTCTATAAACTATCTATATTTTAAAGTAAAATTAAAACAGATCTTTATATTTAATATACAATACACCATATTTTCTATAATTTCAATACATTATAATGTCATAAAATAACTCAATTATGTGGAATGAACAGAAAAAAATCACCTCAATATAACATAATATATACATTTCTTGAATAAACATGATCTATATTCTTCATGACCTCACACAAAGCTCACCCATTAATAATAATATAATGTTGATCACCTTTACTATGTATAAACTGGGACTGGAATTTAACTAATCAACCATATGATACCTACATATATGAAGGGCTTAAGGGTGGGTTATTGGGATATCTGATTAACATTACATACATTTGAAAAAAAATACAATGTGATAATTAGGTAATATAAATAAAAATGTGTTATTCAGTTACTTTATTTACTAAGAAGAATAAAAGAGAGAAAAGAACATTTCTCATCAGCTCTCTTCATAAGCTAGGCTCTGTCAAAGAAAGCTAAACTGATTTCAACATTGTTAGGAAATTAATTATTCTTCATAAAAATTAAGGTGTGGAAATGTGTAACGGATTGTCACTAATAAATCTATACAATAACCACTGGGGTACATACTGATGTATTAGCATTCCACTGGATTTTTTTTATCTAACAAAATAGGATTCAGGACACTACTTCATTCAGTTATGTGCATAATGTAAGAGTATATAGAAATATTTTCATGAACTTACCAACAGTAGTATATAAAATAAGCGTTTCATATAATTTTAACAGTTAATGTATTACATCAGTCAGATGTTGTATTTCGTACAAAACAAATAAAATTTCCTTTTTTTGAAAATCTTTGTTTACAGGATACATGAGCAAGAGTTATTCAGCCAATGTGACTTAAACGTAACAATGGGGCCCGAAATAAAAATAAGATTTTAAAATATTTACCATCACTTTCTTGAATTTTGTCAGTTGTAGCGGTGCTTCCTGTTTGTGTCATGCCCTTATACAATTCGTCCATCTTGCCGTACACTGGTTCGTTACATCAATCATCAAAATCACAACACTAATTGCAATAACCTAGAGACACACATATTTAATCACTATTTACTTTGAAATAAACTCAGTCTATTTCGAAAATAACTAATTTTATCCACTTCAAACACATCTCTGAAATTCCACCAGCAGCCTTACGAACGAACGAAATTGAATCAATCAAATTGAATGAAATAAATTATGAATGAATGATGCAGAATGATGAAGTCAGTCAATGTTACCAATGTGATTATATGAAAGGAATAGACAAAACCCTTTAGTATTAGTCTCTTTCGGACCGTGTTTTTTGTATCAGTGATTCCTCTAGTTACTAACTACCAGGGCTGCCAGATGTACGATTTTAATCGTACTCCTACGATTTTTTTGCATTTTTACTCATGTACGATCGCTAGACCAAGATCGTACGGAAAATGTACGATTTTTATATACCTGGCAACATTTCATAATGAAACGAACGTCCTTAACGGGGGAACGTTCGGTTGGAGCACGAAATTCAAATTTTATCACGTTTTTGCAAATTGCACCTCAGTTATAGGTCGTATGTTATCAAGATGTTATTTGCGAAAAGAATGGAAGTATATTTACTGATTAATAACAAAAGAAATCATCAACATATTCCTCCAAGGTATATTACTGACATATACGACTATTTCATGAAAATGTTACTAATATACCTTGGAAGAATATATTGATGATTTCTTTTGTTAATTTCGCGCTCCAACCGACGCCTCCACCTTAAGGGTATACCTTCGGTTGGAGCGCGAAATTCAAATTTTATCACGTTTTTTGCAAATTGCAGCTCAGTTATAGGTCATAAGTTATCAACATGTTATTTGCGAGAAGAATGGTAGTATATTTACTGATTAATAACAAAAGAAATCATCGCCATATTCCTCCAAGGTATATTACTGACATATACGACTATTTCATGAAAATGTTACTAATATACCTTTTTGCACCTGGCAGCCCTGCTAATTACGGTACGTAGTTTATCTTTGGTTCCAACAGATTTGTTGTAAGAGAATATCCATGTTTAAAACCTATTAACTATGCCTATGCCTAGTATATAGTGTATCTATGTTTAAAACTCCGACTAATATAAATGTCATCTGTGGTTTAAAATTATTTTGATTTGATCGGTGAATAGATTATTTTTAATTCGATAAGATAAAATCGTACCTATCAACCCTATTTGCATAATGATTAAATATATAACAATGGCCCAAGACAAAAGTAAATAGATACATTGTAGAATAACGTTGATTTAGCTCTGAAGTAATTTACAGCATGGAACATTTTGGGCTCTCACATGTATTATATGAGCCTGATAAATATAATCCAGATACTTTGGACTTGCTGGCTGATGAAGAGGCAAGAGAGTATTGGCTCAATACGTGTGAAAAACTTGTCGAGAAATATGTTAATTACGCACTAGCCAACAACGACGACCCGACAGTCGAAATAAGAGCCCTCAAATTTAAAACTTGCTACGTGGAAGCTTTAAAAGAGCTGAAAATAAATCCCCTGTAAGCATCTGTCCCGTAACTCTTCGATAAACATATTATAAAGCTTCACTTTATTATTTTTTGTGAGACTTGATTGAAGGTAAATTAATATTTAGGTACCGCTAATATATTTATTTATTTAAAATTTCAGTGCTCATGGGCAATTGACTGTTCGATTGCTTCTTGACGTCAACGAAACATGCCTTCGTTCTCAGGGGTTCTTTGATTTATGGAAACAGCAGAAGAAATTTGAAAATGAAGGTGCTCTGTCAACACTTGGCACCAGACTAGCAGAAATAGATGCATTGCCAAATGATCGTCAAAGATGGATTGAGCTATGCAGAGGATTTTTAGCTGGTAAATACTAACATAATTTTTTTTAAGTACAAGATCAGTTCATTCATAATTAAAGAATTAATATTAAATTAATAATCTTATATTTTACAGGTAATATGTTTGACTGGGGTGCTCAGGCTGTTACAGATATATTGGATTGCGGTCTTTATGAGGCACTAGAAAAAATTCAACAAAGACCATGGCTGTTTGATGGTTTAGATAAATGGCTTGACAAACTACAGGTAAAACATTTTCTTAAATTTCTAGTCATTATTTTTACAGCCAATAAACCATAAATAATTATACAGTGGGTCTGGTCATGAACTAGCAACATTTTAGGTACTTATATTGTAATACTTATAATGCTGTATTGTAGCTTAGCTCAAAATCTATTGATTTAGTATAAAAAAGGGGTATATGCAGGCTGTTTTTGGCAGTAATTTAACACTGTAGGTATATAAAATGGGTTTGCTTTTATTGACAATTCATAATATCATCCATTTATAGAGTGGTTCACTCTGTCCCTGATTAATCCAAGAGTATTTTGAGTATTATATCAAGAAACAAATCCCGGATGCAAGGTTAAACAAATAATAGCAAAGCAGGGGTCCACTGGGTTGGAAACCATATAAGATGTGACATGTTGTATCAATGTTTGATATATCAACAATGTAAAAAAAATCGTAGTATCTTATGGTTCAGTATAAGAATGGGAATGATAGAATAGGGGATCGGACAACTTTTCACAAAGTGTTTGAAACTAATTAGAATGGTTATTAAATACCCTATAAAATAATATTTTATTTAAATAAAGGCTTTAAATATACTTAAATTACATATAAAAGTTGAATGCATAAAAATGCCGCGAAAACGCTCTCATCTGTCACCTCAGGCCGCGTGACGTCATTGGTTTGGAAACAAACATCAATCAAACCAAAGACTATGTAACCACAACTGAATCAAACAACCAAGTGCAAGTTATCTACTGAATTTTAAAAGATTAGGTGAAGTTTAGTCACGTTTATAATGGAAAAAAAATATCGTTGGTGTGCAGCAACTCTGTGTAAGAATACTTCCCTGACTGCATACAGTTTCAGAATAATTAGAAAAAATTGAAATAATCGTAGAAAACGGTAAGAATCACATACAAATTCACAAAATTGATGCGATTTTTGAGTTTGTATCCAAACGTATGACGTAAAGCGTTGTGATTGGTGTTTCGTTCAAGGTGGCGGACTGTTAAATAATATTGCAACTTATTAATTTTATTTGTTGATTTAAAAATATAAAACATTATTATTTTACAAAAATACTCATTGAATGGTCATTTTATTTAATTAACATTATTTCTAACTACAATTAAGATTTTTTTGTGATACCTGTCCGATCCCCTATTATGTTATATTCTTCCTGCATACTCATGTTCATCTAATAGCATCAGAAAATGGTGCATCATAAATATTGTGGTTCAACTACCTCATTTGTTATTTTATTAAATAATGCTTTTATTACAGAAAACGGTTCACCATTGTGCTGCTATATTTGTGGACAACAGTGGTGTGGACATAGTACTGGGTGTTTTGCCTTTTGTACGAGCATTATTACTCAGAGGCACTTCAGTTATACTGTGTGCAAATGAATGGCCTGCCCTCAATGATGTCACTAATGTAGAATTAGAAGAGATATTACAGCGTGCTTCTCATATCTGTCCCATATTATCAGCAGCTATGTCCACAGGAGATTTAGTAGTCAGATCAAGTGGCCAGAGAGGTCCATGTCTTGATCTCAGGACTATTAGTGTAGGTGAGAGTTATAATGATGCAATACATTTATTTCACACATAAAATACCCTTACTAATTATCTTTTTTCATTGGCAGGTCTTTGTACAGAGATGAAAGTGAGAGGAGTTGACCTTATTATATTAGAAGGAATGGGACGGGCCCTTCATACAAATTTAAATGCCCGTCTCGCGGTGGATTCATTGAAATTAGCTGTAGTAAAGAATGCCTGGCTTGCCCAGAGACTAGGTGGGCCACTTTTCTCAGTTCTATTCCTTTATGAAGACAAACCAACCCAAACATAACAAACTAGTATAGATAGTATGTTCTTACTTTACAAATATTAATGTGACTTGTGTCTCAGTATTCATTTAGGATTTATAAGCCATTGATCTTTTGATGACACTTCTACCTGATATCTCCATAACTGTGCATTCATATTTTTAGAATGCTCCAACCTGTGTTGATTTTCATATAGTGATTTTCAGAATATATTGAGTGTTATCCTGATTTATTTGTTTTATTTGACAAGACAATCGTAGAGGTCATCGGTAAGATACCCAATATAACTAGTGCATGAACATGTCAATGTGTGGGGTATAGTAATCAGATACAAATTGAAATCTATCTCATTTATTTCAATAAAAACTGACCCTATCACATACATCATCTATACACTAAAAGAAGGGTCATTAACAATTCATTACTCAACAATCCATTAAAAGTAGATGAACACAAGAAAAGTTGTATATCGAAAGTTGTATGGAAATTCACTGTACAAGTAGTTGCAGAATGTACATTTATGGATAAAAAAATGTTCCCTAAATGCTAAGAAATAATAAATCATTAAAGAACTATAACACTTCCACCTTTACTACGATCGGGACACGACATTGTTACATAATGCATACCATTTATGAATTGGACACAATCCAGTTAATTTCAAGAGGACAACAATATATTATATACTTCATCTTACATTTTAATGTTGATTGCAATAATTATAGTTTAAGATCTGTTGAGCCAAGCGATAACTTTGAACAGCAAGTAAGCCATGCCGATAGCATAAGCTATTTTCTCCTTCTGTTGTCGCTGCAATTGCTCAGCCTCTATTGACATGACACGTCTATTCAGTTTGACGATTTGTCGCCGTAAATGCACCAACTCTTCAGCAGTTGAGAGACCCTCACCGCTACTCATAGGTGGGGTTGGATCTCTGTAAAGCACCAATGGTTAGACTTTACATTGGGGAGAATGAAGTGCAATTTAATAAATAGTGGACGTTTAAATTGCTTGTTTAAGTGTTTTTAACACATTTTATTTAATATGTTGATTGGCTAGATATTTGTTTTACAAGCTAAGGTACAAAAAATACATGCATATATTCTCTACTTTAAGAAAATCTGTTTGGATAAGGCCCAAATTTTAATCAAATATGATTACAATTGTATAAAGATATACTGTCATTGTAATTATCGTCTGGATCAGTCATTTTTAAAACAAAAAATAATACGTAACTTGAGTAAAAAGCTAAAGATACGCGCGCGACCAAGACATCAAGTTCAGCACAGGCGGCGGGCGGGGCGAGGCGAGGTGTGTCGAGGGGGGGGGACCCACATACCTCATCTCATACCCCGATTGCACTCAGATCGCGTAATGTACACTAATATGCGTAGCGTATTTAAAAAAAAAGAATTATCAAAATCGAACTACTCTGTAAAATGTTATGCGATCATACATAAAAAAAATATATATACGCGTCGACTTGAGAACCTCCTCCGTTTCGTTTTTCGGTTAAATAATATACAAGCCATTGGCGCAGTTGGTTAAGACACCACCTATCGTGCCGCTGGTCGTGGGTTCGATTCCCATCCAGGGCAAACATTTGTGTACAAGGTGATGATGTATATGTTTTTGTACATTTCTTGAATTTTAATTTTATTGCATTTGAAGTACATATGAGATGTAAATTTGTGATTAGCAAATAAGGCGATAACACAATATATTTTAACAAGATATATTTTTAAAGGGTATTTATTTAATGTCTTCCATGTTACTCAAAGTTGCAGCTATGGTCAACTTCATAGGTCTTACTGTCATATAATATTTGTCTACAAATTTATATTTTACCTGCATTCCCCATAAATATTATGGTTTCCAGGAAAGTTTAATGATTTATCATTGTACCAACATTCATCCAATCCTTCAGCTGTTACGGAGCCAAACAATACAAACTTTATATCATATTATATATTAAACTAGTTTGCATGTAGAACATACCTCAGTACTAAACGTGATTCAGTCATGGTTGATTCATTAAAAAGATCTGTGCGTGGAGTGGTCGAGCGTGCTCCATCGCCTTGTGATCTGTATGTCTTCACATTTCTTGGGGGAGAGTTAGGCTCTCCTTGTGGAAAGTCATCAGCAGATGGGAAGTAATGTTGATCAAGAGTGATCACACGTGGAGGTGTGCTCACACGAATCATACCAGGATCAGTGGGCAGTACAGCATTATCTAACTGGATTTCTCTAGGTGTTGCTTTTGTACCTATATGAGTTTAGGAAATTAACAAAATTAAATAAAAAATAAGCCAATATTTTTTAATGTGTTATCTTAATTTTGTGGTGTTCTCTGTTTAGTCATAGGATTATTATATTGCTTCATACACAGCATTTACTAGTTTTTACTCAAATTTTACTATATTATAGTAAATTTTTTATTGAATCAATAATAAATAAGTTTCCAATATTACTTACCTCCTTATAATATGTGTGTGAGCATATAAAAACATATATGTGTATGTTAAAAGCTATAAACATGAATGTGATAGGAAATTTTGTTTCAACATTTTACTTAATATAAATAATATACAGTTACAGAATTTCAATCATCCAGGCTCATTCATCAAATTTTAATTACTAATTGGTAAAATTCAAGAAATGATTATTAAAATTTAATTATTGTTTGATTTGACTTTGAAAGACATAATCCTGATTTTCGATTATATGGAACACCCCGGCTTTATTTGATCTGGATAATCGGGATGCTACTGTACATACATAATTCATATACTTCCAGTAATAGAAATCAGTGGTGCATCAAGTATGTTTTTAAACTAAGAGTATAATAACAATAATTTGTATTAGTATTACTATACTGAAGTTTCGGATATATCATATCATATAATAGTAAATTAATATTGTCTCACCAATATGCTGGTCTTGTCCAACAACAAGTATCCTCTCTGGCACCTTCATGTCAAACTTCTCATTGGCATAGTCCCAGCCAGTCACCATACCATTGGGTGCATCATCATCCACAATATCTCCAGTAGCCTGTCAAATAAAACATGATTGCACTATTGAATGTTAGCTTGGTCCGCTCATTATGGATTCAAGATTCTTAATTATTACTAACTCAATTTTTACTAATTAATTTGCTATATAAGAAAAAACAGGTTACAAGTTAATTACCTAATATAAGAATACATACCTGAATCTATCATATAGAAAAAACTTAGAGAAACTTAAAATACCCCCCCCCCCCCCCCCCCCCCCACCACCCCAAAAGATTGAATGGTTGAATTATCATAATTATAATTATCATATTTACAGGTTGGATTTAATGTGACTATTATTGATAGATATTTTATTAATAATTCACCTTGATCCTTTGTGGCACAGTCATATTGTGGCTGATGAGGCGAGCGTAAGCTTCGTCTGATGTGTACTGCATAGTGACACTTGAGATCAAATACACCCTGAATGTATGGAAACAATACTTTATAATATTTATCTTCCCAGATAATAAAGCAATCACGGGACAAATTCGTAACTTTAAACAGTTACAGGAAAATATAAAACACGATCTTGATTTTTACGTCAATAAAAACCGAGTAGTACATTATTAAAACGAAATAAACATTCAAATTATTGTAAGAGATTTATTACTTACTGCCAAAAAAATATTATAGGTATTCCTTGAAACAGTTTAGTCCATTTTATCTGATAAAATATAGTAGGTAGGTAGAAACTGAAAAAATATTTAGAATTTTATTACAGCAGTGCGTGAATGACAGAACTTACAGATTGCTTACAGACAGACAGCATAGATTATTAAATAATACTCTAATAGTACTACAGTACATACATACTTTTTTTCTAATAAATCTAAGTATGACACTTGAAGCTACAGATTATAATAATTGCGTATCCGCAAGGTATCTCCATAAATATCCGCAAGTCAAGGCAAGGGAGGTAATAAAGCGCTATCCACACATTTCCGCGTACCCGGCCCTGCCGTGTTCCCTCAAGGACGGGGAAAAAATCGGTTACGTACATACAACTAATATGTACATACATACGAACATGTTCACGTGTCAGGCGCGTCCGGATACATCATAGTATAACCAAAGAATAAAGAATATACTACGTACTAGTATAACGAACAACTCGGAACACGGATAGCCCCGACCCGGAAATGTGTGGATAGCGCCTAAGAATTATTCCAATTAATAAGATCTCACACTGTGAAAAGTCAAGTCCTTTCTGAAAAAAAAAACCGCTATCGTATCTTCCCGATTCCGATGTCGAATCCGAGGTTTTAAAGAAGCCCTGCAAGTACAAAAAAACCTCAAATTAAACATAAAATGAACAATGAGAACAATGTAAAAAAGAAGCTTTTAATCAGATCAGCATTATTTTCATTGGTCAATATTCACTTTTTACCAATAGCGTTACAATTGTTTTTCCTTTATAATTGAATTCAGTTGTCAAAAACTCCGTGTTCTACTGTCATTGGTAGTTGTGTTTGTTCGTAGTAATCCATGAGTTTTATTTTCTGGGGATAAGACAAGGTATTCTTGTAATTTCAAGGTAGTTAGTAGGATAGGATTTAAATTATTATAAGCATGAGCATTTTCTAAATTGTGAGTGTTGTGTTAAAATGTTCATATAGTTTAATAAATAAACATCATGAGAGTCACCGGCTTTAGAACTCTTGTAGTGACAATAGCTTACGTTGGCGTTATTTCGGCCGATAATTTTGATCAACAAAGAAGAGATGAAAGAAAAACTAAATCTGTAACCACGTTCTTAAGTGCCAAGTGGGAAGCTACTCCTATTGTCCTGGAGTTAGCGGAGTACCTTGCTGACGAGAGTACCGACTTGTTCTGGTCATTTGTGGACGGAATAAATGCATTGAAATCCAGCCTTGATAGTTTAGGTAAGTTGTTCTTCTGTACTGAACATAATGAATATTGCTATTCCATTCATCAATGATAACTATCTGAAAAGATGAGCTATAGAGCCTACCATTAATAAATAATAATTAATTAATAATAATTTCATTTTTTTATATGTAGTTTGTAGTTTGTGTTCATAATATTATAGAATAAAGACCTTTAACAAAAAATTAACCACCTTCAAAGGCTTCATAGTTGTTTTGCGCTTTTTAGTGCCTCTGAAGGTGGTTCTATTTTTCGTTAAAAGTTTTTTATTCTTAGTTTCATAAGTTTTATCACTTAGTAAAAGCATATTTATTAGAGCAAAGAGGTTATTGCTATTGGTATTTTATTTTTCTTTTCTTTAGTAATCTCATGTTCTGGCACATTATAACTGTTTGTTTTTCTATATATAAAAAACTGTCATCGTTTGGTTGTCAATTCATTATGTTGTAATTAAATTTTATCTTAGATTTCCAAGGGTATTTTAATTCTACCAATAGGTTATGGGCCCTAGCACCGTATAATAAACGCGTAATATGGCATACATTGGAAATGGAAATACCGGAAACCCAAATCCGCAAGGAGGTAACATGATGAGTTCATTGCCGTCTATAGAGAAATTAGATGGTAATACAGATTACAATATGTGGAAGTTCATGATGGAACTGTATTTAACCCATGAAGAGTTGTGGGTGTATACAACGACAACACCTGATGCAAGCGATTTATCAGGCTACAGAAAGGATCAGAAGGCAAGAGCAAAAATTTGCTTGATGGTGAAACCTCACTGTTTGGTCCACGTACGTCAATCGAAATCTGCAAAGGAGGCATGGGATGCCTTAAAAGCTGCTTTTGAAGATAAGGGCTTAAATAATCGATGCAGATTATTGTCGAAGTTGGTGAGTCTGAAACTAGAGCAATTTCCTACGTTAAGAGCATACGTAACGGCCATCATGACGGTAGCACAACAATTGCGAGATCTAGGCAAGGAAATTGATGATGAATTGATTGCAACATTAATGCTACAAGGGTTAACAGAGACGTTTCAACCCATGAGACTTGCAATAGAAAATTCAAATACACAATTGACCACGGATTATATTAAAAATAAATTGTTCCAAATGGAGGAAAACTATCAGGCGGGTACTAGTACCGGAAATGCACTTCAAGCAAAACATACACGCCAGAAAGATAAGCAACCGCAGAGGAAGACGAAGAAACGTCCGATTAAATGCTTCATCTGTGAAGGTCCTCACATGGCAAGAGATTGTCCAAAGAACCCGAAGAAAAAAGAAGCTTGTATGTCAATGGCGATGGCGACTGCTGGAAACCAAGGACCAGAAGCGTGGATTCTTGACTCTGGAGCATCCAACCATATGACGTATAGAAGAGAGTGGTTAAGGGACTTTCGAAAGTTAGAAAAACCAATAGAGGTAGCGTGTGCAAACGGAGAAAAGGTATTTGGTGAGGCAGTTGGTAATGTGGTTAATGAGGAGATGGATATGTCAATAAGTAATGTATATTATGTACCTAGATTAGCAGCTAACCTGCTGAGTGTGAGCAAGATAGTAAGTAAAAACCTTGTAGTTGTGTTTGACAAATCTGGATTTAAGATTATGAAAGCTGAGGGATGTAAGGTGACAGGTGATATTTCGCATGCAGGCACTGTAGAGAATGGTGTTTATAAAATCGCTTATTCTTCACAGGAAGTGGCTTTGGTCTCGACAGCATCTGAACAGATGATATTATGGCATAGGCGAATGGGACATCTTGGGTTACGGAACCTTGCATTACTCAAAGATAAGATGGCATCTGGGGTAAGTTTTCCTAACACAACAATAAATCTAGAGTGTGAAGCATGTTTGATGGGGAAACAGACAAGGAAGCCATTCAAGAAATCTGGTGCTAGCAGGGCAACGGAGCTTTTGGAGTTAGTTCACACTGACGTGTGTGGACCTATGAGTCTGAAATCGTACGGAGGGCTGCGATATTTTCTTACATTTATTGATGATTTTACCAGAAAAACTTTTGTATATTTTTTAAGGACTAAAGGAGAAGTTTTTGAGAAGTTTTCAGAGTTTGTAAAACTGTCGGAACGTCAAACAGGTAAAAAGTTAAAAATTATCAGATCTGATAATGGCAAAGAGTTTATCAACAGGAGAATGGATGAATTCTGTAAAGAGAGGGGTATTCGTCATCAACTGACAGTGGAATATACACCGCAGCAAAATGGTGTTGCTGAGAGAGCGAACAGAACCATCACAGAGAGAGCTAGATCTATGCTGGAAGAGGCTGGTTTAGACAAGCGATTGTGGGCTGAAGCTGTTAATACTGCGGTATATTTAAAGAACCGATCACCCACTATTGCGGTTAAAAATATGACTCCAGAAGAGGCGTGGACTGGAAAAAAGGTTGACCTTAGTTACATACGAGTGTTCGGATGCAAGGCATTCCTTCATGTTCCAGATCAGAAGCGCAAGAAATGGGATTGCAAGAGCCAGGAGTTGATCATTGTTGGTTACTGTGAAGAAACGAAAGGCTATCGATTAATTAATCCTGTGACAGGTGAATTACATAAAGGTAGAGATGTAGTGTTCTTTGAAAACCAAAAATATGGAAGTAAAAGAGAGGCATCCAGTGAAGAAATAATTCCATTGACACAAAGTAGCAATGAAATAGAAGAAATAAATCCAGGCACCAGTGTTCAACTGAATGATCACAGAGATTATGAGGCTAGAGAGGCTACCCCTGAAGAATGCTTAGAAGAAGAAGTATGGGAAACACCTGACGGAAGAGAAGAATCAGATACAGAGGATTTATCTCCAACACATGAGATACAGGAAGTGTCAGAGAGAAGATACCCAAACAGAGAGAGGAAAACAAAACAGTTTCCAGATTTTATAACTTATCAAGCTGTAACTGAGGTTCTAGATCCGTTGACAGTTAAAGATGCACTATCTAGAGCGGATGCATCTAAATGGAGAGTTGCTATTAAGGAGGAGCTAGAGGCACTCGAGCAAAATAAAACGTGGAAGCTTGTGAAGCCACCGAGATCATGCAACATCGTTGATTCTAAATGGTTATTTAGAATTAAAGAAGAGGCGGGGGGAATAACACGTTATAAGGCACGACTCGTTGCAAGAGGCTTCAGTCAGCGCAGAGGAATTGATTATTTTGATACATTCTCGCCAGTGGTAAGGCACAGCTCGTTGAGAATGCTAATAGCCTTAGCAGCAAATATGGATTTAAAAATTGACCATATGGATGTTAAGACGGCATTCCTAAATGGAGACTTACAGGAAGTCGTCTATATGAAACAACCCGAGGGCTTTGAAGTAAAAGGCAAGGAAGATTGCGTATGTCTTTTACAAAAATCTCTTTATGGCCTTAAGCAATCTCCCCGAGCCTGGAACACAAAACTCCATACAGAACTGAAAAAGTTGAAGTTCAGAAGGTCCGAAAATGAATCATGTGTTTACACTAGATCACAGGGTGGAAACATAACAATCATTGCTGTCTATGTGGATGATATTTTAATTTTTTGGAATAATGAACAAGAGGTGCTCAAACTCAAGAGTGAGTTAAGGTCCAGTTTCGAAATGAAGGATTTAGGAAAGGCAGAGTTAATGCTTGGAATTCATATAGACCAAAATGCTTTAAGGATAAAACTAGATCAAGAAAGATATATAGAGAAACTATTGAACGTATTTAACATGGCGGACTGTAAAACAGTTATCACACCAGCTATACCAGGCTATAGGTTGGAGAAACCTACACATGCGAAGGATCCAGATACGAAGATTCCTTATCGAGCTTTGATAGGTTCTTTGATGTACTTGGCAGTTTGCACAAGGCCTGATATTGCTCATGTTGTGAACTATTTAAGCCAGTTCAATGAGTGTTACGAAGAGCAACATTGGATTGCAGCTAAAAGGGTACTTCGTTACTTAAAAGGTACCAAGACTGTGGGCATAATATATAATCGAGCGAAACGTGAAAAATTTATTGAAGGATACACAGATGCTGATTATGCAGGAGATAGCGATCGACGGTCATATTCAGGTATGGTATTCCTTATTCAAGGAGGAGCTGTTTCGTGGCAGAGCACCAAGCAGCGAACAGTGGCATTGAGCACTGCTGAGGCGGAGTATGTCTCATTATCAGAGGCTGCAAAAGAAGCTGTATTTTTAAGACGTTTCATTTCCGAGTTGACTGGTAAGAAAGAAGAGACCATCAATATTTTTTCAGATAGTCAGTCAACTATAGCTATCGCCTACAACCCAGTGCACCATCAACGCACGAAACATGTGGATGTCCGTTATCATTTTGTGCGGGATGCTGTTGAGGCAGAAGTCATTAAGTTAGAATACTGTCAAACTGAGAGAATGGTTGCAGATGTTCTGACTAAACCCCTTCCCAGAGGTAAGTTTGAGTGGTGTATGAAAGGTATGGGGTTGTATGAATGACATATGTGAAAGTTGTTAAGTGTGAGCGAGCCATGAGATTAAGGAGGAGTATTAGAGCAAAGAGGTTATTGCTATTGGTATTTTATTTTTCTTTTCTTTAGTAATCTCATGTTCTGGCACATTATAACTGTTTGTTTTTCTATATATAAAAAACTGTCATCGTTTGGTTGTCAATTCATTATGTTGTAATTAAATTTTATCTTAGATTTCCAAGGGTATTTTAATTCTACCAATAATATTAGCATTGTACCATCCATCATCACATCAAAGAATACAACTAATGGCCTAAACAGTGCTATAATATTTATAACCCTTTAGATGTTGTACCTTACATCATCAGCTCAGCAACATAAGATGATGCAAATATCTGAATAGCTTTAAAAAGTATATGAAAAACATTGTAAGTGCCTATAAAATATGAAGAGTTCCATCAATTTCTCCAGGATCCCATCATCAGATCCTGACCTGATGACCACCTGGAAAACATAATCAAACATAAAAATAATTTTCCAAATTGGTCCAGGCATCTTTGAGTAATCAGGAAACATACATAAAAAAATAGATTCCACAACTTCCATTTTGAACTTTGTTAAAAAGTTTGTAAGAATGCAAGGATGTTATTCATTCATATGAAAAATAAAATTCCAGGAACTGCTATTCCAAGATTGATATATTTTTTCAGAGACTGACAAACAAGTGTATGATGCCTGCATTGGTGTTGCAAGCACACTGCTGGCGCCAGCACAGCTACGTATGGCCAAACTGGCCCTCTCTATGCATTCCACTTCTCCAACAGTCCGCATGTTTGATGAAATTGCCACACAAAATGGAGCCAAGGATGTTGCTTGTGATACATTTGTATCAATTGCTTCTAGAGAAATTTGTGATAATGACTTTTTGAAGGATTTACTTAAAACTTATGATGAATATAATCCTGTAAGTATTTACCTACTTATATTGAATGTTGAATCCCAGTAACAAGTAGTGGGGCAATAATTTGACATAATACTGTGCTTGTGCTTGTCTATAAATAAAATAAATAAATATTAATGAAAGTCAACCTTGGGCTTATTGCTATGGTACATAATAATTCTTATTTAAACAGTTAATTAAGCATTAATTATATGTGAATAAATGCTAATGAAAAACTTGTATGTATGCCTTAACTTGTTGGATTGTGAATAATTGGGCAAAAAAATATGCATATTTGTGGGGGAGGTGTTGTTGTACCAAGACATCATCATGTGGACATCAACATCACGTGGGATGCATATTATGGGATATGCATGCATCCCACATGAGACCTTAGAGGTTAATAATATTATGCTCACAATGAAATCGATTCCCTAAATGATAAATAAAATAATATGTACAAATGTCTGGCTACTTGTAGTTGGTTCTAGCTACAGGTATTATATCTGGGCTATTGGGCTTGTTTGTTTGCATAACCGTGATAAATATTATTGTGTAGAAGAAATATCTTTTTCTTAGTTTAAGTTTTCTCACAATTTCACACTTGTTTTTTGTGGAAAAAAGAAACCTTGATATTTGCTGAGACCCACATGAGACCGGGTGAGATTCAGCTCTACCCCCTCCCCCTAATTTCACAAATCATTATGTTATTTTACATTTATCATACATATTTTTAAAGGAGGAGTACAAACAGGAGACCTATTTGTTGGATCATTCCTACCCAAGCAGTGATAACAAAAGTCTTACAGCAATTTTGTATGGAGAGTTGGGCATGACTGAGTTCTCAACTAAACATAAAATACTATCTGCATATGCCGATAAAGGTGCCATCAACTATGTCATCAGATGGAATGTGAAGGTAAAGATAAAATAAATCCAATCTGACAATGTGATTTAGTTTGAGTCTCTTAGGTTGGTTGATAGTTAGTAACTCAGATGTTTCAAATTTTGTTTTAAATGACTTTGCATAGTACAAGCTCTGCTTGGTTTATTTATTTATTATTCTCACGATTTTAATATTATTTATTTCTGAACATTCAATACGTCATAATCAGTAATAAAATACGAATTAACTTCAATTTTTTTTAAATAAAGTAAATTCAGAAAAATTTATTAAAATAAAATTAGTAGTAGAGGGAAATACAAATTTTCTTTTTTTTGAGTTAGTTCTTTTATTTAGAATATTAAGGGATCATTTAATAGGGAAGAAGCTCTCCTAGATCCCCATAACGAGATCGTGACGTATAACCAGGTACGTCTACTGCAGTAACAGTAGTTTGTTCAGCAGTAGACATCGTAGCTATATACGTGTGTGTGCGTGCGCATGGTTGCGCTAATGTACGCACGGTAGTTCGCACACTAACGCATTGTGCATGTACACAACACAAGTAAGGTTCACGCGCGCTCGTAAAATGCAACAACTATATTGGTACTTTATTTAACATATAAATTATCAAACATTAATTATTTAAATATTTTAGTCTACAGTTACATTTATGAATAGAAATTAATCATTTTATTATTATTTTTATTGAATAGCCAAGAGGTAAGCCTAAGCTTCGCTTATCGGGCTATGGAGTTGAATTACAACTCAAGAGTACAGAGTACAAAAGTCAGGATGACTCCACTCCTAAGGAGACGGAAGGCGACGATAATGCTACACCATCTGAGGAAGAAGATGAAAATGATCCTCAGAATCAAATTGATGGATTTAATTTTGGAAGACTCAAGTAAGAATTTTTTTAATGGTATAAAACCTATGCAAATGCTTAAAAACTTACTGGCTGGAATGGTCAAGCGTGAAGTGTTAGTTTGATCTGAGCAACATTTTTAAAGCAGCTCAGTGGAATTAGCGTCGAATGATGTGACATAGGTCGTGGGGTCGACACTACATTGAGCTTGAGCTTTTAGGGGAGAGAAACATCTTGAACTTGGCATCTGGCGGACCGCATTCTTGTTTGCTAAAAAGTAGTATAAAAAAACCATAACACAGTGGTAGGTAAGTATATTTTTAAATTCTCGTCTGGCTAGCGACCATGCTCAAGGTGAAAATCTGTCGCCAGCATGTAATTTAGGTACGGTAACAGTTTTCGCCGATGACCTGTTGCATTTTTAGGTTTTGGAGTGGTTGGCCACACATTCCAAAACCATACTTACCACTTAGCATTAGGTGGAACATCATAAATTTACCTAAAGAAGATTAATTATATCAGCCACGTTTTGTATATGTTATTTATAGGATTTAGTATCATCAACAAAGTTGAAGCATGATCAGCTTTGAAACCTTTTTGCTTGCAGCCAGTTATCATAGTGCACATTATGATAACTGGCTCCATTGTTGACAATTAAAACCATCTCTTGTAAAATTATTTGTTTAGACTATTATTATGACAAGCGCATTGTCTGTCTGGTTATGTTGTGTGAAGCACAGGTAGCCGCTGGTCACTGCACACAAAATACACGCTTAAGGTGGTAATGCTTCAACTTTGTTGATACCTACAGACTGTAAAAATAATTTTATTTCTCGTGTTTAAAAATGGTAGTGCGGAATAATCTGTGTCTAGAGCAAGAGTTGGGTCAACACACAACAAAAGTGAATAATATGCTTAGGCAATATTCAATGCAGGTTAACATGTTTCAACGTATTTTTCCGATGTGATCATACTATTTAAACCGAAAAATAATTTCACTGAGAGACCTTAAGGAAAAGAATGGGCTTTGAATTGTTATCTTTAATATCCTAATAAAAGCAACTAATATTAAAAAGAGGATGGTTCCTGAGTTGTCAGTTTATGTGAGGCATACTTAATTTCGTACAGAAACTTGTTCCCCGCCTTACGGACACCTCTAGAGCGATTCCGGCAACACTTATCGGAGTCTAGTGAAGAGTTGGCTCCGCTAAAAGTGTGGCAGATGCAAGCCCTGAGCATGCAAGCGGCCGCGGCTGTGGTAGACGCCAACGACGCAGGCGGCGATGAAGCGCTTAAAGTGCTCACTTCTATCGCTCAAAATTTCCCTATGCAGGTGAGTACCTAGTAAATATGTAAGTATACAGTAGGTTTATAATAAGATGAGTTAGTATTTAAAAGCGATGATAACTCAATGGTAGTGACGTCGAATGACGAAGGTCGTGTGCTCTAATCTTACATGTCGTACTTCGTTGAAGAAATACTTACAATCTTGAGGAAACCATTTCACTGGTGGTATAGTACCTACTTTTGAAGTACTGTCTGCACTGCTACATCTAATTGAGGGTACTCTTGTTTGTTCGTATAGTTGTAGCCAGTTCCCTTGACTGTTTGTGCTTACCACAATAGTTCACATTAGTCACTGGTGAGATTGTGGTTAACATCCTAGTTTTTTTGTTTACTTATTTTATCTTTTAGACCAAATCCCTCATCCACGTGAACGTGCCGCGCTCGTTCCGTGACGAAGTGCTGTACAATCAAGACGTGTGGTCGTCGTCATTGGGATTGCGGCCCGCGGAACCGTTACTCCTCGTATCGGGAGCGCAGTATGACGCTGAGGACGTCGATGTAATGTCTCTGCTAGCGGCTTTGAAGGAAGATATTGGGCCAATGAATACTTTACATGCACTTGGTATGTCTTCTCAATGTTTCCATTAGGCTGCACAGATTTTTAAAACTTAAAAGGGGAACTTGTAGTGACGGAACTTTTTTTATAGTGTAGGTACATTGTATTATGAATATTATCTGTTTTGAGCTACATAAAAAATCAAGTTGAGACAGTTTTTCTCTAAATGAACCCTTGATAATTCAGATGTATAAGAGTCAATTGACACCATTATTTTATCTTTTAAGAAATCAATATTGTCATCTATTTACAAAGGTCTCTCCAAAAACCTGATCAACACGCTTATGTCCTTGGAGCTTGGCGAGTCATACACTTGGGAGGAGTATGGCCTGGACATCCGCGACACCGCCATCACTTGGCTGAACGACCTGGAAACTGATGAGAGGTACCGACGATGGCCCTCATCATATACAGAGCTGCTGAGACCCACATATCCTGGCATGTTGAGGAATTTGAGGAGGAATATTTACAACTATGTTAGTTCTATGTGCTTTTGTAAATATGTCATATAAGTGGATTATAATCTAACGACTGAAATTAATTCTATTAACTAAAGTAGTCAAGATTAATTGATAATTAGAAATTGGCCAAGTAAAAATCATGTTCTTTTTATGACAAAGCTTAAGTAATTGATAATTCTTGGTGACATCATCACTTACATGGTAATTCACCATGATGGGTGAGATTTTAATCACATGCAAGGCAACATGTAATACTTTTAAAACTTAATCGGCCAAAAATGGAGGGGAGTTATTTAAGAAAATAAGTGAAAATTTACCGACCCTTATCTCCGAAACTCCCAGTAGTTTCGGAGATAAGGGTCGGTAAATTTTACACTACCAAAAATTAAAAAATACAGAAAATAATTCTTTACCTGTAGATTACAGGAAAATCTATAAGAAGTCTATGGTATTTAGAGTAACATAGGAAATTACGGAACTCTAGATGCGCGAGTCCGAATAGCACTTGTCCAGTTTATTTGTTAATTGCAGCTCAATGATAGGTCGTCTGTTTGCCAAAATGTGATTTGATCCTGATACGTATATTGATTACATAATCTAATACTTTTTAAACTATTTAAATCCATAAATTGGTTCCTTTTGTAAAAATAACGGACAGGAACCAGTGTACAGTTCTATAATATTTTCAATACAAAATTAATACATAGATAAATAAATCTATGTTCTATTCATCGACTAGAAAACGGTCCGATAAATTATAATCGGGCGGTTAAGATGTATTTTTCTTACGGAAATTCATGGTAAACGCAATTATAATTAATTGAGCCGTTTTCGGTGAACATCGACCTAAGAACTAGCTCTAAAGTAAAACTAATTAATCAAATAAATTTAAATTGTTGCAGTGTAAATTAGCATATTTAATATATCGTAATTACAAATATGCGGCTGGAAGGACCAATTTTACATGAAATAATGTATATAATTTTGGTAATATTGTTTGGTAATCTTTTAGGTGATCGTAATAGACCCGACATCAACAGCTTCTGGGCCGCCTCTCAAATTAGGTGAGACATTACTAAAGCACGCGACACCAGTGCGCGTGGGGCTAGTACTAGCACCAACTAGTAAAGACAGTGCACTTGAAGCAGCGGTCAGGTCAGCCTTCAACTATGTCGCTCAGGAAAAGAACTCGAATAGGGAGGCGTATTACTTCTTGTGTCAAGTGAGATTTTATTTTATTTATTTGTGATTTAACTCTTAATTTCCCTGGCTTTCTTGTCCAATCCTTCAAATTGATTGCCGAGGTCCATCTTTCTTGAGGAAGGTTTTTCTTAGTATACTGTGAAATATTAAATACGTTCAATAAATTGCATTCTTTATCCTCTTATTTCTCTTCAAATTCAAATCTATTTTATTATTATTTTAGCTGCTGCATCCATCTCAAGACGAAGAACTAAACATCGAGTATGTTAAAAAGCAACTAAAGAAGTACGCTAGTGCCAGCGCCAATCTGGATGAAATTATCTCTGATGATTCCGAACATAATTTTGGTAGACAGCTTGCTGAAGAGTTTGTATCTAAAATCGGGACAGACAAGTATCCTTTGGTAAGACAATTAGTGAAATATGTATAGGTCGATCATACAATCAGATTTAATTTATTTATTATACACAAGCAGCTAAAAGCTGATGAAGTCACTGCACTTTAGTTCGCATGTTGTTGTCGAGTCTATTTTTAAATTTCTTATCGTTATCGTCAATATCGAATGTCAGTATTGATGAATCTAATTACGACGATGAACGAAGTCCTAATTAAGATAGATAGATAGATAGATTAAGCATCAAGATAAAAATTCTTTGTGTCCATAAATGTGAAACAATTCTTTACTTAGCTTTTATTGATGTTTTTTCGGGTGCTAGCTTTTATGGTCGAGTAACCCCTAGATTTCAGGATGTCGTAAAGCGCTGCAATTTGACGGGTTATACTAGACGAAACGTTTCCGACAGGTTCTAATAAATGGTGTGCCATTATGGGACGAGGGCTCAACCGTAACAACTTCATCAGTGGAATTATTAGAGGAGGCGTTAGTGACGTCGCTGTCGCGTCACACGGGCCGGCTGCAGCGAGATGTGTTCAGGGGAGAGCTGTCCGATGGAGATGACGCCATTGACTATCTCATGAAGCAGGCCCATGTCATGCCTAGGTTATTATATTCACCTGAATTAATTATAGTGGTGTCGTGCTGCATGCATTTGATTTTTTTTTTGTAATTAACTCAAATGTCATTCTCATAGAGTTACATACAAACAATGTTTCTAAAAAATATAATGTTTAAGATAGGACAGCTCTGGGTACCTACGCTTTCATTTCGATTCGATCATAAACGAAACGAATGTACTCACACGCATACAGCAAATCTAATTTCTACATGTCATTTTAGTTTATGGGCACCAACTATACTAGAAAGCCATGTAGCAAGCAAGACAAGGGATTAAAGCTATTAAACTAACTGATAGTATAGTATAGTCGATAGTATCATCATGTCAGCCGAAAGACGTCCACAGCTGGACAAAAGCCTCCCCCTAGGATCTCCACGATGGCCGGTCTTGCGCTACCCGTACAAGATCCTCACAAGATCATCGGTCCACCTTGTGGGGCTTGCCCACGCAGTTGATTGTATAATGTTTATTATTAGAAATAAATAAAATATAAGTGTCGGTTTTGTTATTAGCTTTTTACTAATTGCTAAATTGAAAGTACTTACTTTTGGTACTTAAACAAAAAAAAAACAATTATATTTTTATCTACTCTCATATCGTAATGTTCTTATTATGAATTCAAAATCAGGGCTTGCCCACGCAGTTGATTGTATAATGTTTACTATTAGAAATAAATAAAATATAAGTGTCGGTTTTGTTATTAGCTTTTTACTAATTGCTAAATTGAAAGTACTTACTTTTGGTACTTAAACAAAAAAAAAACAATTATATTTTTATCTACTCTCATATCGTAATGTTCTTATTATGAATTCAAAATCAGTACTTTAATGACCCACTTTAGGCACACCCGTGTATAATGATTCATTATAGTACAGTTGTGTTCCCAAGATAATGCTATAAAATAACTTTTTTCTATTAAAGTACACTTTGGACCTATCAATAGTATAATCAATCAGTATCAACTCAATTTGACGATGACAATGTGACAAATTTTTGACTTGAACTTTAGAGGTAAGAATTTTTGGGAGTTGGCAACACGGATTTGATTAGGTATATGATTATTGTGTCTGTTTATTTTATTGTTTTTGCCTACATATATCATTTTGACCAAAAATGACACAAAAATAGCAATTTTTTTTTAAAGTTGGTAGAAAAATACGATTTTTCTATTTTTTTAAATGACATTATTTATATGAGTTTAGATAAAGTACTGTATGATACTGCACATAATTAGGTATTAAAAACTCGTGTGATACTATTAAGAACCTCGCCTACGGCTCGGTACTTAAACTCACACTCGTATTTAATAACCCCTATTATGCAACAGTATCATAAACTACTATTTTTGTCTATCTGTTTGTTCCGTCTAATCTCCGATTTGCCTAGACCGATTTTGAAGAGACTTTCACTGGCAGATGGCTTATGTCATAAGGAGATACTTGGGCTACTTTTATTGAGTGTTATTAAAAATTCAACCCATGAAATTGTAGGCTACTTTTTATTCCGGGAACGCGGGTGAAACCGCGGGGCACAACTAGTCTATAATATATATTATGTTTTTATACTTTAATAGATTAAACCGACGTGTCCTGGGTGCCGAATCGTCACAGTACTTAGATCTCTCGGGCGTACCATCGTCCAGTGAATTATTCTCAGAAGATAAAATACATCGTCTGCTGCATTTAACTGGTAAAATAAATCATACAACATATCAGTGGCGAGGGGTCCATACAAGCCGATTCCCATCGGCTTACGTTTTAGAAATCCCAGTCCCACATTTTAATCATTTCAAAGCCATGTTTATCATGCTTAAAATACACTGTAATTATAATATTATCGGTATTTTTTGAACGGCTTATCCTCGCCATAATTTCTCTCCTCGCCACTGCAACATATTGATTATAACATGTTCAAATCTTAATAATAATAATATATTGAAACTTCCAGGTCGCGATGCGCTGGCGACATCATTGCCGCTGCTCAGGTATTTCACTAAACCAGGAAAACCAGAAAAGATATCTCAAACAATTTGGATAGCCGGTGACTTAAACAACAGGGAATCTCGAGAGTTGTTAAAAAGTGCGCTAACGTTTATGGTGAGTAGTTTTGTGTTTAGAGTTTGAATTTAATTCATTATTTAAAATGCAGTTTTGGAAATGGTATACCTACATACATTTTTTATCGTTAATTTTAGAAAGAATATTAATTCTGGTCGGTATTAAAAAACTGTTACTTCATGGTAATTTATCGATAGCAACAAGTTACAGATAGTTTAAGTTTTATTGTATTTTTTTTTTATTCTATAATATACAATATTTACAATTATTTACAACAAATATACAAACTATATATAAAAAATTATTGTATAATGTCAAAATTAACTAGATCATATTGTCAAATCTATAATAGGTACCTATCTACCTATGTTTGCGCAATGTCAACTTCAAAATGCCTGCCCAAACAGCGAAATTTTTTTTTAGGTCCATAACAAACCTTTTGGATGAATCAAGAACGTTATCTGGCAACCAGTTATCTTTGAGCTCTCAGACTGCAACTGAAACTGTAAATTCACCTTTGAAATACTCATATATTATGTATACTGTATAATTGTTGTATGTTCATACAGAGAGAATCAGGCGGTGTAAGAGTTGCGTTTGTTCCCAACGTGGACGGCACTTTGAGCGGAGACCAGTCTCTCAACAAAGTAGTACTGGCAGCGTTAACTGTTCTTGAACCAGCGCAAGCGACCAAATATGTCGCACAACTGCTAGACAACGAGGGCTGCCATGAGAGAGAAGACTGTGATATTCTGGTATATATTAAGATATTTATTCAGTTTAGGCATAAGATGATTTATGAAGGTCTAAGCTAATTGTTGATATAACAAGGCACGGGTCAATAAAAAATTGCAAACGACGGGCAATATCATGTCCTCTAACCAATCACGCTAACGAGCTAATGTGCTACATATGAGGGCTGATATTCGCCACTGTTCGCGATTTTATTTTTCATAGGACAGTGTGATATGTGATACCTTAATTCTAAATAAGGGATGTACTATCGACAAAGTTGAAGCATGATCACCTTAAGGGTGTATTTTGTGTGCAGTGAACAGCCGCTACCTGTGTCTCACAATATAACCAGACAATGCGCTTGTCATAAAATAGTAGATTGTCATTGTCAGTAAGTTGTCTAGACAAAAGATTTTACAAGAGGCCGTTTTATTATCAACAATGGACATGGCGAACTATGATTACTGGCTGCAAGCGAAAAGGTCTTAAAACTGATCATGCTTCAACTTTGTTGATGGTACATAGTTCTGTGGCGTGCTTTTGGGATATACCTACCCTAAAACAGGAGCGCGAGCCTCCGCTAACGAAAAGTGGGATTAAAACCGTAACACTATGAAGACCAACACGATCTTAGTGGTATTCAGATGCTTTTTGAATTTTAGGCTATTCAGCTAATATTCATAAATCTTTTTTAAACAGCCGGAACTGGTCCCAGCTCTGAATAAGTACGAGTGGGTGCTGAAGGCGTCTCGAGTGTTATGCGCGCGCAGTTTAAAGCTTCGCGCCAGCGCCCGCGCTGTTGTTTACAATGCTCGTCTTATCGGACCACTCAATAACGACGAGCGATTCTCACTTGACGACTTTGTATTGCTTGAAAGGTAAATGCAGTTAATTCAAGAGTTAATTATGTATGAATAAACTTATGTTTGACTATCATTATTTTTATGTTTTTCAGGTTCAGCAATCAAGTCTATGCTGATAAATTATCTGGAGTGTTGGATAAGAAAAAGTCATTGAAGAATTCAGTTACAGATGATGATGATGGTAAGCTAACAAACAAAAATGGAATATACCTTTTGAAAGACCAGTGGTACAGTGACAGTGACACTAAGTAGCTCGCTTCCATTTTAGATGATGAACCAACAGATTTATCCAGCACAGACCGTCTCAAGATAGTGTCAGTGTTAGCGAGTCGTAAAGCTCGTGTGCGTACCGCGTTGCCCTCTGGCTTGCGTACTGAGCACTCGCTCGTTGATCTGCCGCCGATTATGAAGGATGAAGCTGCTATTGAGGTAACATATTGTACTTATTGCAAACCATTATAGAAAATCTAATTTTTAAAATCTGTCGGTATTCCGTCAATTGTACTTGACATTTCACTTCTGGGAGTGCTTACACAATTCTGCTTTATCGACAAATACCATGCTGAGAATGTGGACACATGTCTAACCATAAGAACAATAAAACTAGTTGTTTTTTTTCACGTAGTCTGTCAGTCTCCAGTCGGTTTGTGCCAATAAGCGTAAAGCTATATATAATAATTATCTTAATTGAATGAACACATTGGTCTCTTGAGTCAATTCAATGCGCCTCTAAATACTTTCCTAAAAGTATCTTATTATCGTAATATTATTAATGCGAAAGTTTGTGAGGATGTATGAATGTATTGAGTTTGTTACATCTTTCACGTAAAAACCACTGAACGGATTTGGGATGAAACTTGGCAGATAGATAGATATACCAGTGGCGAAGGGTTCATACAAGCCGATTCCCATCGGCTTACCTTTTAAGGATCCCAGTCCCACACTTTCATCATTTTAAAGCCACTTTTAACATGCTTAAAATACACTGTAATTATAAAATTACAGGTGTTTTGTGAACGGCTTACCATCGCCGTAATTTCACCCCTCGCCACTGAGATATACACTGGAATAACCTACAGGTTAATATTTATCCCGGGAACACATAAGATGATGATGGGGAACGCGGGTGAAACGCGGGGCGGAATCTAGTATTATAATAAACACTATATTGTATAGATCGTAGCCGTTTTGGATCCAGCGTCGAATGCGGCGCAACGAATCGCTCCGCTCTTGTTAGTGTTGCGCCGCGTCGTCAACTGTCGCATCAAGTTGTTCGTCAATCCTCAGGATAAGAACTCTGACATGCCACTGAAAAGGTAAACTATAAAATTATAATTTAATATTATCAATTTCTCAGAGAAGACTCCATCAAACAAGATGTGAGCTTTTAATTCAATTAAAATTCTTTCAAATCATATTCAATAGGCTATCTATATCATATATGACTATTTTTTTTTATTATATAAATTCTGTTTAAATTGAAGTCTTTTTACCTTACAAATGGTATAAATAGTTTTTTTAATGAGATAGAGATGAACGTTTGAGATTCTCAATTAGAGGGAGAAATACAGAGAACTTCAGAGAAGTGACATCACGGCTCAGTATCGCAATATAAATAACGCAAAAGAGAGAGATAGACAAGAAACTTTTGATGGGCTATAAGTTTTTTATTTTATGATCAATTCCAAATTTGATTACGTATTCAGTTAAGTACTATAACGTATATTAATATATTATCTAAATAAATATGTAATATCAGTCAACTACCCTATTCACTTTTTCCCACAATGATTCTCCTAATTCACCCTATTGTAGTTTCTTCCGCTACGTGTTGGAACCAGAACTACAGTTCAGTTCATCAGGAATGCTAACGGGCGGTGCTTTAGCTCGGTTCTCCCGGCTGCCGCACGCGCCTCTTTTATCTATGGAGATGCGCACGCCACCCAATTGGCTCGTCGAATGTGTCAAGTCTGTTTATGATCTGGATAATATACGCCTAGCTGATGTTGATACTTTAGTTCACAGGTGAGTTGGTTTTAATAATTATATTCTGCTGTACTTTCTTAGACGTATTCATCCTGAAGTATTCTTCATTACTCCACACCTTTTACCTTGTCTTTTGACAATCAAACTACGTAACTATACATTTCTCAGTGAATTCGAGCTGGAGTACCTCCTTCTAGAAGGTCACGCGTGGGATTCGACTCTGGGCACTCCGCCGCGTGGACTCCAACTGATTTTGGGCACGCGGGAGACGCCCGAACTTATGGACACCATAGTGATGGCCAACCTTGGTTACTTCCAGCTGAAGGCCAACCCTGGTGCATGGATTCTGCGTCTGAGACCTGGACGCTCAGAGGAGATATATGAGATTATTGGGTATGTGATTATAATTAAATCCACTGTTATATTTTGTAAGAAGATCTTCTTACGACTTACGTTAATAAAAATAAATTATAGGATGTTTGGTCAAATTTAGACGAGTCCTGGAATACATAAATACTACCTAGCTACCAGAATATCTCAGAGTAATTTAGTATGAAATGATAAAATTAATGATTATTATTTTGATTGATATCCTCTGGAACGGGAGTGAAACCGCTGAATGGAAATTAGTAGTGAATTATATCAGATAGTTAATTTCAGGCATGAAAACACCGACACGCCGGCTGGAAGCGATGACATTCAGGTGTTAATGAGCTCATTCCAAAGTCACGTGATCAAGTTGCGCGTCAGCAAGAAACCTGACAAAGCACACCATGACCTGCTCGTTGAAAACAATGACAAAAACTCTGGTGGCATTTGGAACTCTATTGCTAGGTGAGATTAAAGTGTAATTTAGATTGATGATAGTTAGACGAAGAAGGGAACCACCTTCGAGCTATACTGAACCCAACGTAAAAATAACTATCAAAATCGGTTCATAAACAAAAAAATATGCGTGAACAAACATACACCCAATTAACCTCATCCTTTTCATGAAGCCGGTTAAAAAACATTTAAGAAACTATACATCAGTAGGTTCAATTCAATTCATTTAATCTGCAACTAAGTGTAGGTTTGCAGAACTCGCTTGCATGGTTACTACGCTGTAGTTGAAAATATATCACCACCTATCGCTATGAACCTGCTGCAGCTTTGGCTTGTAGGCTTTTCACTGACCAATTGAATATGAAATTTTATATTTTGGATATAAAAAAAATATATAGGTAAGGTATAGAAATGATTTCAATGGCTTTAAAAGTGAAATAAAGCTTTTCGACATTTCATATCTACAACTTTTAAACTACTTTTCCTCCGTGTAGAATCTTGGGACGCTTTGTATAAATTTACGCAAATCGTTTTGCCGGAGGGTTATCGCTCATGGAGCTGATTAATGAAGTTATAAAAATTTAATTAGCTCATTTGGTGGCGGAGAAGAGACTGAAGTACAAGATGAAACCATCAACGTATTTTCCGTCGCGTCTGGACATCTGTACGAGCGGTTCTTGCGTATCATGATGTTATCGGTGCTCAAGAACACAAAGTCTCCGGTCAAATTCTGGTTCCTCAAGAATTACCTCAGTCCTTCACTCAAGGTATGTTGAGTTCAAAAGTTAAACGTAATTATTTTATTGTATGATTTTATTAAATTAAGATGTAGCTTACCTTTTATTAGCTTTATGTAGACACAGATAGGTCTTGTGCGTATCTGTGTGTCTGCCTATCTATGGCGTCATAGCTCCTGAACGGATTAACTCAAAATAAAAAAAAAACTCAAAAATAATTTATTCAGTTTAGGACCTGATAAGTTTGAACCAATTTTGATTTAAGTTTTTTTCGTTTGAAGGGTGTCTTAATCGAGAGTGTTCTTAGCTATGTTTCAAGAAAATCCGCTCAGTCGTTTGAAGATCATCTCCTCTTTTATTTGATGAAGAGATATAAAAACCACCTTTATTTTCCTTTTAAGATCTTTTTTATCTTGAGCGTTTCTTATTTTTTTTAATTTATGTTATCTATAAGTACAACATTGTCTCTAAGAGTCTCTAACTTTGCTGACCCAAGTCACAGGCAGAGTTGTGACATATTTGAAATACTTGTATTTAAAATACAAATACAAAATACGTATTTTGTATTTCTAAAATGGTTTGTAAAATACAAAATACTTTTTTATTCGTAGCTTCATTTTTCTAAAGCATTCCGCGATCCAGTAAAAACAAAAAATGGCGACTAGTGGCGCAGCAGCTTTGAAAGTCTATACGCAAAATGACAGATGAAACAAAACGCATATAAAACCTGACCAATAATATATGAGGGACCCCTCTTGACAATCCTCAAAGTCACTGTTACGTTTTGCAGTATTGGCAGCTATTTCATTATTTCTGTGTTGTTCGCTCGAAATGTCTTTAAAAAAATGCAAAAACAAATTGTATTTAAACAATATGCCGTGTAGGCAATAATACGTTATTTTAACGATTCGTATTTAAGTGATTATGAATGTATAAATGACAAATAAAAATACAGAAATAGAAAAATATATTTATAAAAAACCGGTACGTAAACAGCACTACAAAAATGATGTCATTGTGGGCATTGTGGCAAGTATGTAATATAAATATAATATATAATTGATATCCTGAAAGTTCAAGAAACCATCAATGAAGTTCTGAGAAAACTAGGATTGGCCGTCTTAAAAGAGATGGAAGTACAGTTTTTGATTGAGTATATTCGCACATCTAAGCCCATAGCTGAAGCCATTTGGAGCTTAGAAGGCGAAAAGGAGACTTTTTATGGATGCAGTAATTTTACCATAAAGTATTTTATTTCAATAAAGTATTTTGAAAATACATATTTTGTATTTAATATTTAAATACAAAAGGCAAAAGTATTTTGTATCTTGCATTTGAAATACTATATTAAAAAAGTATTTGCATTTTGTATTTAAATACTTTTTGAAAAGTATTTTGTACATCTCTGGTCACAGGTACAACAAGTCTTTCCTTATTTCTAGTCTTTAAATTATGATTGCTGCTGTTTTCAGAATATCAATTCGAAACATCTGTATTATAACTGTATGTCGCTGACAATGAGATCTAAAATATAAACTTCATTCCCTCAGGATAGCCTACCGTACATGGCGCAAGAGTACGGCTTTCAGTACGAATTAGTTCAGTACCAGTGGCCGAGGTGGCTGCAGAGACAGCGTGACCGACAACGCACCATCTGGGGATACAAGATACTGTTCCTTGATGTACTGTTCCCATTGCAAGTGAAGAAGATCATATTCGTTGATGCTGATCAGGTGAACTACAACTAAATTATTAACATAATGTAAAAAAAAATGTATGAGTGTAATTTCATTAAAATCGGTCTGTTAACAACTGTATATTGCATTATGTCATGGATTATATTACTTTGTTAGATAAATCAGTTTTATGTTTGTAGATCGTTCGAGCAGATTTGAAAGAGCTGGTAGACTTAGATCTAGGTGGAGCGCCGTATGGATACACACCGTTCTGTGATAGTCGAAAGGAAATGGAAGGATTCAGGTGAGTCTCGTGTGTTCAGACCATTTTTTTTACACGACGGCCCTAAAAATATTTTGTGTTGTTTGAAATCGTTTTTACCACTTTGTTTACCACATTACGAGAATAGTAATAAAATAACAACTTTACCGAAGTAATTACAAGTAGTCGGAAGTAATTAAAAAATACTTATTTTGACATTGATCCTTTGGCTTGCGGATGGGACGCGCGACCCACATTTGGATTAATAGAATTCCAAAAACTTACTGTCTAATGCCGAAATTTATTTGTACAAATATTTATCTATGTAGATTCTGGAAGCAGGGCTACTGGCGCAACCACTTACAAGGGCGCAGTTACCACATCAGCGCTCTGTACGTGGTTGACTTGAAGCGATTCCGTCGCATCGCCGCCGGAGACAGACTGCGTGGCCAGTACCAGGCGCTCAGCCAGGATCCTAACAGCTTGTCTAATTTGGGTAAGTAATTTATAGAACTAACCGTAGATACGAGCGTTTGGCAATCCTTAGGCAAATTTTATATCTCATTAAAATTTTAAAATTTACATCCTAAAAGAGTTTCTTGATATATTTTTTTTAATTTATTAAGGTCAGCAAACAGAATCACATAAACAATTAGTAGAAGAGAGAACATAGATTTAGCTATAGTGAAACCAAATAGTTATAACAGTAGTTAATAACAGACAATACATTTTTATGTGTTTGTGTATCTTTATATGTGTGTGTGGAGGCGATGCAGTTTGTATGTGAACACTTTACTATATTATTTTCGGGAAAATACGTTTTGCATCAATTCTAAGAGATTCAGTCTGTCTCAAAGCGGCAAAATATTTAATTTTATCACAAATTAAGGCTTGTTCTGGAGGAAAAGAGATTCTTTAAGGAAAACGAGACTAGATTGTACTTATTTATCTTTAAAGTTATTTTGGCTTTGCCAGATACAATACCATGCTTGATATATTATTTTTATTTCAGACCAAGACTTGCCCAACAACATGATACATCAAGTTGCTATAAAATCTTTGCCACAAGAATGGCTTTGGTGCGAGACTTGGTGCGATAATGGCTCTAAGAAATACGCTAAAACTATAGACTTGGTGAGATTTT
The DNA here is from genome assembly GCA_963555595.1 of Tethea ocularis. Classification (NCBI taxonomy): domain Eukaryota; kingdom Metazoa; phylum Arthropoda; class Insecta; order Lepidoptera; family Drepanidae; genus Tethea; species Tethea ocularis. Next base: position 5,661,661 of record OY741960.1, on the reverse strand, counting down.
TAATAAATAAATAATCGATAATTATAGGCCGAGTATATTTCCAATATAAAAAAAAATATATATATATTTTTACTATGTATAGGCCAGTGTGTGACCACAATCTCACCATCATCAGTGATGATGTGGCCGATGGTGGTAAGCTCATAAATCCTAGAAGGGAACTACTACTGGCTGTCGGAACACACCGGTAGGTGCATGGCGACAAATTTTCAACTTGGTGGAGGGTGGTAGGCAGGCGGGCACTACAAAGGTACCCTACCACCTAGGTATGGTTTCCTCACGATGTTTTCCTTCACCGAAAGCTCAAGGTGCCCGCTACCTTTGTCTCGGCATTCGACGTCACTAATTCTGATCTTTACAACAGTGCAACAACCCGATGACGAAAGAAGCGAAGTTATCGGCGGCGATGAGAATAGTACCGGAGTGGACTGAGTACGATGAAGAGATAAAAGCACTGCAGGCGCGCGTGAGAAGAGGCCTGTACCAGGCAGCTGATCATGACCAGGTTAGTTATGGATTTATTTACTTTTTACTCAATAGTAAGCCTATCTATATAGGCTCGCGTATGACCATAATCTCACCATTGTAAGTGTGGTCGAAGTAGTAAGCACAACATGACACTTGGGTAGAAGATTTACAACTTGAGTGTGGTAGAAAACCGGACGTAACCTATATATTATCTTTATTATATTACTAGATTCCGCCCGAGGGATCTTATGTTTTCCCGAGATAAAAAGTATCCTATGTGTTAATCTAGGTTATAAACTATCTGTGTTCCAAATTTAATCCAAATCCGTTCAGTAGTTTTTGCGTGAAAGAGTAACAAACTTCCATCCATACATCCATACACACAAACTTTCGCATTTATAATATTAGTAGGGCTAGCTGACCATTGCGGTTTCACCCTGGATAAAATGTCCTCCTCTCTTCATATCCTGCGTGCCAGCTTTAAGAAAATACTTTGATATATTATTGGCACTTAGGGCTTATTGTATTTAATAGTTATATTACAAGCACAACTAAAAGCACATACTCATATCTTCATGAATATATTCGAGATTATTCCTATTTTATTATCTATGACATAGACCAATGTTGCCATCTCTTAACATTTATAAGTAATCAAGTACTTATCTTGCTCTATTACATCATCATCGAATTCAGTACGTGCAAGATAATGTAATATTTCTTATAATTTAGGAAGTCGAGAGCCCCCATGAAGAAACCGAACCAGCGCAGATTCCAGAGTCAGGTGAGTTTTCTAAATATAAATATAAAACGAGTCTCGTCCGAAAAACAAGTGTATATATAGGTATTTACATTGAGTGGCACTTATATTTGAACTCTTAAGTTTATTTAGTAAATACCGTTTTTATTTCCTTTCAGATAAAGGACACGCTGAACATTCTGAGTTATGATGAACTAAAGTGATGATATTATTAGTATATTCCAATTTTTGTTGAGTGATTTTAGGTAAATCGGCAAATCTAAAACTAGTGATTTTAGTTAATTGTAATTTTCAATAAGTTCATTTCAAACATACACGTTATCTCTTATCTAATTATCAAAAAACCTATTCGCTCAATCTTGTATCAATTCTGTATATTCAATTTAATTTCAGTTGTGAAAAAATATTTTTATATAAATTTCAGCCTTAATTCGTAGTGTTCATTAAACTATGAAATATTTAGGTATTAAAAAGCAACATTTTGAAGTCGTGGGGTTCAAATCAAACGGAAATCATTCCGCTTTATTCCATTCAAATAGAGTTGGGGCGAGGCGAATGAATGTCGCTTTTTGATTCATGTTATATTTTGCATACTAAAACGCTATTATTTTTACGTCGGAAAATTCGCGTTGAGTGGATAATTTGCCATTACGACTGAACGGACGACTAAGATAATGCACGAGTGCACGATTTAAAGTCATTGTTATTATTTCCTTCTTGTTTTACCACCAATATGATATAAGGTAAAGTGATGTGATTTTTAGTTAGTAAGTGAAGAACCTAGGGTTTTTACTTAACAATCAGGGCATACCGTGTTAATGTCAGTTTATTTTTATATTTATTCCCACACAATGTCTCGATAGCTTGAACATGAATGTTTGATTGTAAAAGTGTGAGATGTGAGAAATATCAGAGATCTCAACAATATGTATGTTAGTGAAATAGGTATTGAGTCCAATGTAATTAAGGTTGGAGCGTTAAATTCATTTTTTTTCACGTTATCAACATATTCCTCCAAGGTATATTACTGACATATACGACTATTTCCTGAAAATGTTACTAATATACCTTGGAGGAATGTGTTGATGATTTCTTTTGTTATTAATCAGTAAATATACTACCATTCTTGTCGCAAATAACATGTTGATAACTTACGACCTATAACTGAGCTGCAATTAGCAAAAAACGTGATAAAATTTGAATTTAACGCCCCAACCGAAGCCTCCACCTTAAGTCCTGTAATTTTTTTTTATTACCTACAGTTTTCATTATTAATTTTCTTATAAGTTTGGTAAAGACATTATCACAGAATTTGCAATGTTAAGCTGTAAATAAATTCCTTACTTCAACTTGAATGCTCTAGTTTTTATTTTTATGACAGACAGTTCCTTTCTAGGCTTTGTGTGCTTACCATCATCGGCCACATCATCACTGACCACGGTGAGATTGTGGTCAAACACAGGCCTATACATAGTAAAAAAAAAGAAAAAAAAAAGACAACTTTAGTAGACATTTAAGTATCATCCTTTGTTCTACTCACCAGATAATTCAACCTGTTTTACTAACTAGACTCCGGATTAGTAGATTACTTAGTGTTTACAGCTCAGTGTAATGAGCAGTAAAACACCCATATATTTTTTTTAAATGGTGGATATAACTAAGTGACTATCTTGGCTAAATAGTTGGTCCAATAGTCCACTACCTTCGGCCATATCATCACTAACCATAGAAACAAAAAAATATCACCACGATCTTTAGGTTTAAAAAAAATGTCTTATGTTTGTAACCATATTGTATACTAGGGATGTAATCAATAAAACAACACTTACTTAGATATTAAGTACCATTTTTATTTACAATGTCATCATAGTTTTTAATGTTTATTCTAAATGCTATATAACCGTTACGTAAAACTTTTTTTTGAGTTTATTTTACACTAACTAGATAATAGAGAAAAAAATAACATTAAAAGTACCCTATATACAATACTTTTATAACTACAAGCTACATTAATTTTGTGCATAGCTAGCTATATTTATAGCGCCCTGGTTATAGAAACTACAGTACATACATTTATTAAAATGTTATTGTCAAGATATCAAATGTAAGTAATCTACAAAAAAAACGATATGTCACAATAATAAACAACATAAATGTTCTAATTACTGTCTGTTATATTAATTTTGATAGTATGGTATAGATACAGTTACTATTTCTATTCCTACTCTCTACATTAAGATCTATTTTATTTGAGAGATTTTTACACCACAACAATTATAACGGTAAAATGACTAGTTATATTTATGTTTGATCTTACCTATTATTTATAAGTATATCTTTGGTAATTGAATGAACATTTTTGGGCCAATTTATATAGGAGGCTACAATTTATAGTCGTAGCACATAATATATCGTACTCTGAAAGGGATCGTCACCGTATCGCCTCGCCGTCAACCAAGCGAACGTAGTAAGCACGTAACAAAGGCGGATCGGCAGATCCGGAAGACGACTCTGCTACGCGGGACGACGAGCCGTAAGCCGTTCGTGAGCTTGTTCGTGTTCTCGAGGCGAGGCGATTACGTAAGTTTGCGATTAGTGTGCGTTGCAGTAGCGAGTTTCTTACAAATAATACTAAACGTGTCGAATTGATACGGTGGCGATCCCTTTCCGAGTTGATATTATGTGCTACGACAATTAATGAGCTATTTTTCAAATACAATAAAAAAATTGGGATGTGAGTGACTGCTACCTTCTTTCTCTTCTCAGCATTGAATATTTTTAGATACATAAAATCGTATATGTAGCTTATTTAAACTATAATAATATAATTTTTTTTTTTAAGTATATCAAGAAATCTTTGTAAATAAGCTTCCTATTGATAATAACTTGATAAGCCTACACAAATGGTAATCGACGGTAGAGTACCAGTAACTTTATAAAAATTCTTAGTAAACTTTTCCGAATAAACTAAAATCGGACACTCTTTGATAAATAAGGAACAAACCAGGTATAACGGCTAGAAGTTCCACATCGGTATACCTAATAGAAATCTCTGTGCAGCCGGAATATAACATGAAACGCGTTCAACTGTAATAATTTTCCTCGATGGTGAGCCAGTACAGTTGGCAGCCGACTACGGCATGAGTGGAAGCGTTCCTTTTTAGGATGTACCTACAATGTACAAACTTCAAGCATGATCATTATAAGGTTACATTTTGTGTGCATAGCATAGTAGTATACCTAACAAAAATATTTTTAAGTATGGGTTTTTATTTTCAACGATAGACAGGGCGAGCGGCGAGAATGTTTTAAAGATATATTCTTTGGGTGTATCATTAGGTACTTACTTACGAAACAATCTGTCTCATTATGTGAGATGGTTTAAAACTATTCTTGTAAACTCTAGGTTTTCATATACTAACGGCTCTTTCTGTAAAATGATGTAAGAAAGTGAGGCGATATATTTAAAAACGAGGTTTTAATAGACTTGCTATAAAGTATCTCACGTAATAACCCCGGGTGTTTTTTTTTTTTTTTTTGAAAGGACTAAGTTGGTAGCCTCAGATGGCTGCGACAACCTTACCGGACAAATCGGCGAGCGCAGAGGGCTCTCAGCCGGGTAATATTTAGGTAACAACGCCTGAGGGCACCCCCGAATGGGGTACGAACCTCGGCTCAGGGCGTTACCGGGGGAGGGGGAGGACTTTGTACGAGTTACGACTAATTGGGGGCGGTCGGATTACTGTAGGCAGCTCGGGCCGCTTGAACGGGACGAGACTGAGTGGGACGTCGCGGCGGTCCTCGCCGTCGAGGACGGTAGCGTGATCGGTTGTGTGTAGTGTGTTGTGTACTTTTACGAGCTTCGTCAGCTTCGATCTGAGCTAATGTAATAGGGTCATCCGGCTCGCTGAGGGCTTGCCTTGGGAGTATACGGGAGGGCGTGTAAGTTGCGGCTTTCACTATAAGAGGGTTGCGGTGATTAACGGCGGTATTGAAAAATCTGCGTGAGGTGCGTTTTATAAATTGTTTTATCGTGGGGAGACCTAAGTCAATGTGGAGATTTTCATTACGCATGTACCACGGGGCGCCCGTGGCCTTGCGCATGAAGCGATTTTGAATCACCTGAAGGCTATGGATCCGTGATGGAGCTGCATGTGCGAACACAGTACTAGCATAGGTCATGATGGGGCGGATACACGTGGTATAAAGTCTAACCTTGCTTTTAAGTGCAAGTTTAGATTTACGATTTAATAAAAAGTGGAGGCGCCCTAAAACAAAGGCGGCGCGCGCGCGGACCGCTTTAATGTGGGCATCAAAGGTCAAACGATCATCGAGAGTTACTCCGAGATATTTGGCTTGCCTTTCCCAGGGGATTGGTTCACCGAATAGAGTAACTGCCTTTGGAGGGGAGGGGGTACCTCGATGGTAGGGTCTGTAGAATAGGACCGCCTGGCTTTTGACAGGGTTGATCTCGATCCTCCATTTCCGAAACCAGGCGCCTAGGGCGTTAGCCGCGGTTTGGAGGTTCTTAACAATGACTGAGGGGGACTTACTAGAGCAGTAGACCGCGGTGTCGTCCGCAAAAAGTGCTAACTGCACCTTGTCGGTCTTTAACCCCGGGGGTATGAGCACAGATTAAGTAGTAAGTATAAGTATGGGTCAAACGCAAATCTATTTCAAGCAAAAAGCAATCGACACCATATTTTGAAAATAATGTCAAGAAAGTAAAAATGAATCTTTGTTTTTTATACTGTTGTTAGCAAACAAGCATACGGCCTACCTGATGGTAAGAGGTTACCGTAGCCTATAGATGCCTGCAACAGATGCAACCCCAGGAGTATCAATGGGTTACATGTACATAGTTCAGTTGCAATAATGTTCCTCGGTGGTGAGCCGGCAGAGCTGGCAGTCGACGCGGCAGCACCAGTGGTACCGGCAGTGGCAGCGCTCCAGCCGCGACGAGCGCACCGCGCGCCGCCCGCGCCCGCAGCACAGCCGCCCGCACCCGCCCGCGCCGCTGCTCATACTCGCGTTGCATTTCCTGTTATGGAAATATATATTGTTTAACAAAACACATTTTTAGGGCATTTTTACAATACAGGGTTATTTCATAAATAAACGAGGAAGGTTAGGTATATTCACAAAATTGCACCCGTGCATTGCTATGCCGAGGCGGGTAGATATCTATATAACTATGTACCTATGTATTTACAAAAAAAAAATGTTTTAAGTAGTTATCAGTTATCTGGTTTCGATAGTACAAACTCTGCATAGTTTAGGATCAGATGTGTGTGTGAAGAATGTCCCTGAATATTTATATGTATGATTATGTATTAATTATAGCGCGTGTTATATGTATTACGTCTTACCTGCCATGTGTGCCAAGCGAGCCAGCGGCGGGGTCGGGGTCGCAGTAATCCGGGCTGGGCGTGACGTATCTGAGGCGGGGCGAGGGGCGCGCGGGGGCCCGGCGTCGCGGGCGCAGCGGGCCGGCGCGCGCCGCCTCGCCCGCCAGCGAGCCCGCCACGCGCGCCAGCGGCGGCAACGCGCGCCAACATGTGCGCACCGAACAAGACCCCGAGACACCGTGGCAGGTGCATTTTGTACGCATACCCGTCGATACCGCCTGATCATGTGCAAGTACAATATAGGTGAGTTATTTTCTGACTATTTTTGCACTTAGAATAATACGTATAAATTGACAAAGAAAGGGGAAATAGAGAAGGAGAACGCATCAGCTGTTCGATTACCAAGGTAAGATGTCAGATGTTACACATCATATGCGACTACTGTAAGGCTCGCTCGTTTTTTTTTTATAAACGAGCCTTATTATGTAAGTAGTACTTAGGTCATTAAAACTCCGATTATAGCTTACCTTCCGTCCAAATCGACCGTTGATTAGATTTGCGGATGCAATAAGCGGGCGCAAACGTTCAAGTCTCGTGCGCAAGTCCACTTGAGGGTCGAAGCGAGGGTCGTCAGCTGCCATTCGGTACTCGATGTTGCGATACCGAGAGCCTCTGTCTTCGTACTCGTATCTGATCAAATGTGGTTATTTAAAACATGCTCTCTGCATACCTATTTACGACGACGCCTAAAATATATGCATTTTCATGTATGAGCTGTAATGTAATGACTAGATAATTTTTCAAGATCGTATTTAATTACAACTAGTACATAGCTAAGTACCTAATTAAGACCATAAAAAATAGCATTTCTGTATTTGTTAAAGACTAGCTAATGGAGGGATGACTATAAGCTCTACATTTATTTAATACTTGCTTTCTTGGCATATTAACTGGTTGGCAACACCAGGCAATAGGCGACGGTAACCACTTAAAATCAGGTGGACCGCCTGCCTGCTTGGCAACCATCTGATAAAAAAAAATGCAATACTTATTACCACTTGGTAAGTCATCCCAATAGCTATAACGTTTCTGTAAAGAGTAGAATCTAAAAAATAATGATTCCGAATTGCGAGTTACGTCAGTACGAATGTAATTCTCACCTCGACCGTGATCTGAACCGTTTCCTTGTGGGCCTCCCACGTCGCGGAGACCGCGGCAACCGCTTCCGACCTCTCCGTCCCTTTCTCCCACTCTTCGGTGGTACACTTGTATTGGCTGGTGCGGGCTGATCATCCACTAGAATGACAACTGGTGGCACTGTCGTTGGTTCTAAAGTAACTGTGGTTGTTGGTATTTCTGTAGTGGTAGTGTCCATTTCAAAAAAGTCGTCTTCAATCCGACCGTCTCGTACGTCTATCTCATGTGCGTCTAAGAATTGTTTTGCGAATCTGAAATAATGTATCTTCATAATTTTATACCTAAAATTCCATTTGCATCGCCTCACGATTTTGTCTTGGTACTGGAGCCAGGAAAAAACTTCACTTCTTGAGTTTAAGCCCAGCCTGATGATGCACTTGATGAATGTCGATAGTTACAATTATTACAATAGACTACCATCGGTTCGGAATAGTTCGATTCTCAATGGTTAATGTAATGTAAGGGTTCGATGAATGGATATACAGTTCCATTTATACAGATCTATTTGGTACTATATCCTGATGCTGCCTGGCTTGCTGCCAGGACTCAACTCCTAGCAGTGTGGAGAAACATACCAAGTGCGAGTTGGACTCGCGAACGGAGGGTTCCGTACAGTGCAGCTACTATCTGCATATTATCGTACCTACCTATAACTTTTCTGTTAAAGACAGCTCAATAATAGGTAAGTTTAAATTATTGCAAATTAGAAATATACAAAATATTAACATCAAACATTGATGCACAAATCAAAATTCAAAAACCCCAAAAGGTGCGTCATACAGTTATGTTGATTTTCTAGTCTCGTGCTAGCAGGTACCTATACCGCGTCCGTGAACACGCTTCAAATACGAACGCACGCGGACTATATGCAAATATATTAAGTACCTGTAATGTGGTGAATTTATCTTTGCTGGAGTTACCGAAACACGCAATTTTTGCAATAATAGAAAATGTATACCAACATGTTTTTTTTTAATCACTAGCACAAATGAAAAATTCTCATTTTTTTTCGAATACTCGTAAATTTTTCAGCTACAAAATGGAGTACAGACAGAATCCATGGTTTCAGTTTTAGTTATGATGTCAGTTACACCTGGTGTAAAATTTGGATGTGCCATCTAGAGGCTTTAAATATGTAATAGGTAACAATCATGGAGGAAGCCTCTCATTTTCATCTCTTACCTCTCAGCCCACTGATAGTTATCCCCACAGCCGCCCCACTTGAACCTCGCGTGGGGTTCAGCTGGAGTGATCTGCGCTTGTCTCGGCGGTCGCGGGGGGGCGCGCGGGGGCGCAGCGCACGAGCACGCGGGTAGAGAGCCGGCCGCACACGCTCGCGCTAGGGACCATGCCAGCGCTGCCGCTGACATTGCGTACACGTATGCTTGCTCACGGGTACCTGACAAAATAGATAAGGCGATGATCTCAGTGGTAGTGACGACGAATGAAGGAAAACATCGTGAGGAAACCATAGCACGGTTGTGGCTGGCGACAACTCTTATGCTGAAATGCGGACGCCTAGCCACGCCCACCACCTACCGATGTGTTCCGACAAGTCCGACAACTACACTTGCCAGTTCCCTCTAGATTTTGTGTGCTTACCAACTTCGGCCCATCATCATTAACCATGGTAAGATTGTGGTAAAGCTCAGGCTTATAGGTACATTAATTCTGAGGTAGAGTCAATTGTAACGATCATAAGTCTATCAGCGTCTACATGAGTTTTGAATTTGAGTGTAGAGCGCCAATTTGCAAGGCAAAACAGCATTCTATATCATACGTAGCTTCCATTCATCTTGATCCCATTACTAATAACTATGATAAATAGATAACTAAGTAAAAACTAAAATATGATGTGGCAAATCGTTGGTCCCTTAATATTAAAGTAAAATGTTATCATTTTACCAGAGTAGTACCTATAACAAAGGAAACATTTTTAATGTAATATTTTTGTAAATCAGACTCGGTCTCATTTAGATAGAGCCCGCACGATCTTAGCTCAGCGAAACAATGGTATCCAATGAGTTTATCGCGTAGCATATCGGTGAGGATCGCGCGTGAGTGCACTCTGCTCATGGTTATCGCTGAGTGACATCCCCCCGCACCCGGCTTCACCCCCTGCGCCCTATACGCTTGATTCATGCGTGTAATTAAATCTTTTGTCCGTCTCGCAATAGCTCGACCCTCAAACCCTCACCGCAGATCGCATTGTGAGCCGAGCCTCCGATAGCCTTTCTAATTTAACAGACTAAAGATAACTTTCATGGTTTTCAGAAGAAACATTTTACCTCATCTATAAGGATTTGAAGATTGATTTATTGTTCGTTCATTTTATGTTGATACTACTCAGCAATCTATTTACCTACTTGAATGTTATGTGCTGAAATTAGATGGGTTGTTCATAAACGTACAAACAAATCGTGTTGTACCTAAATCATTATTAGGCGAAAACGCAACTTCTGTCGTCAGAAGGTACTATATGACTTCTATTTACCATTTTATAAGGTGCTCCAGGGTCTTAATGAAAAGTACCTAATTCTTGCTTCATTACATACAGCAGCTACAGACGGTATTCGCTTCAAAAACTTTTAATTAAAATGTATCTAGTCGGGAGCAGTTCAAGTTTCCTAACGGTTTTGTTTGTAGCCGACAACGTTCCGTATCAATTAATTTCCTAAAGTGGGTAGACGGACGAAATGGTGACCAAAACAATGCTCCGTGTTTTGTAGTCGGCCGTCTATCGGCATCCGGCCGCGCCGGCACACGCTGCCAACTACACAATGTCGCCGACCATGCTAACACTAGAAAAAACTTCCCCATTGTTTGTCTTCTTTTCTATTCCTAAATTTTAGATTTTTTTTTCAGTCTCTCGTGTAGTACTGATTGTTAGAGACTGGTGTAAAGACAACTATAATAAAAATACGATGTAAGATTCGTACTTTATTCTTCACCGAGATAAATATTATCGCACAGGTGTTAACTTCTGAACACTTCACGTGCAAATGAATTAATAAGTTTTATATTATTGTCATAAAAATAAAAAAACACGGTACACCTACTCGTGTAACTCCATAACAAAATTGTGTTTACGGAAATCTTGAAATATGTATAGTTTCATTGCTTTATTTTTTCAAAAATATTCAATAGTTCCTTAGTTAGGTAGGTACATACAGTATGGTTAGTCACGACGACACGACATGTTCTGCAGACAGCGCAGCGCTCGACTCTCGGTGAACAAGTTTCGTGCCGGCTTAGAATTATAAAGACATCGCGTGACGTTTCAGTTATTTAATAAAGTTCATGCTTTGGCATATGATCGGCATCGCATCGATACCAACTTTCTTTTTGGCTTATTTATTGTAGCTAGCTATAATTAAATAAACAATGGGAATTTAAATACGCCATCATACAGAGTAACCGGACAATGGAGTAATTTATAAATTAATTCCCCGCGAAGCGATAAATACATGAACATGTCATGTAAATAAAAGAACGCTCAGTGCGGAACGAGCAGTGAACAGCGAGCACTGTCGTCGTTGAAAGAAAGGGCGCTGTCGTTACGCCAGCCGCCCCCGCACAATGGCCCGCTCGACGCTGATTTAAAAGACTCTACAAACTAAAGCAAGTTTACCCTTATCTTTCATTACTGTGTCGGAAGTTCCAGCCGTTCTAGACGAAACGGAATCCGTTCACTGTCTGTATTTTAATTAAATAGATACCTAGACATGCTATAGTAATTTTTACATTAAGTTGAAGACGTGAAATTAAGATTTTTTTAATACGGTTGCGGTTAATATATTGTTACCTTATGTCAGAAATAAGTCTTTTCAATTAGTTTTCAAAACATGTTTAACAAAATGCACATTTACCTGTTAGTAAATCTGGAGTAAATTTGGGTGCGAGCTCAATGGAGGAGCAGTTCCAGCGGTCTCCCTCGTGTGCTGCGAGGCAGGCGGCGCGAGCCAGGCGAGCGGCCGCAGCCACGTGCGGCATGGCCGCGGGTTGACGGCGGCACGCACGCACCTGCCCGCCCCATAGCACGCCGCTACGACGTGCTTCTATGCACTCACTCTCTGTCCAATTTCCTTCACTCTCGTGCAAAGCTCTGTATTCAAGCATATCAAAAGTAATAATTCCATTAATTTTATTATAATTGTAATCTAATAATAACATGAATATCAATAATTCTAATCGATATAGGGGAAGGAATAAAACATTTTTTTCAATTAAGTATGTCTTTTATTAATAAATCCAATTTTTGAACACCTATACAAGTGAGGCAGTGTAACAATTAATAAAGTTAAGCGCAAGTTAATAGGTTACTGTTTATTTTTGGTTCTTATGTTCGTATATTGTGAAGTAGGAGTTCCGTCCTGACGCCGTGCTGACTCTGGTCTCTGGCCATGTTGAAACGCTTCGCACATTTCGTACAAATAATTAGGGAGGAAATCGACTGCCTCGCCTTCCCTACGCCGTAGCACGCGGTAGGCGTCACGCAACGTCGGCTTCGGAGCGAGTCGTAGCTCCAGCTCTACGGCCGTTGGGAAATGTGCTGCAAGAGAGTACACTATTTCTAAATCTGAAGGAGGCGGCTCTAAATGTCGGTAATTTGAAACTTTATGCAAAAAGTATTCGGACATACTCATCCTTGAGTTCCCTTCGTCATATTTTCCCAATTTGAGATCATACAAAACTGCCTTCTGTCTATCCGGACCCCAAAACTCTTGTTCGAAGGCATTGTAGAAACTTTGAACGTCTGTAAATTCATTTCTGAAGCAGCGGGCCCACATCAATGGAACGCCTTCTAAACAAGATATTACAAATGGAAGTTGTTTTTCTTGAGCCATACTTAGTTCAGAGATGTAATATTTTATGTTTTCTAAAAAATCCATTGGATGCGTATCTCCACTATCATCAAAATGAGGTCGTTTGTTGATGGAAGCAACAATCCAATCGCTTAGATTATCCGTCGATAAATTTATGATTGGTTTACGACTGTTCTCATCATTTACCTCAATGATTTTTGACCTGTCACTAAGGCGCGATGTAGAAGGTTTATCAAACACACTATCTGGTTTACCCAAATTAGGGAGCGACATGTGACTTCGAAGTCTGGATGACGGCATATCTTGATAAACATCCTCTTGACTGGAGAAACGGACACCGAATCCTAAAGTTGTAGGCTTATACATAGTACTACTGTAAAGCATGTCGTCTTTTTTTGGACGGTCTTCGTCATGAGTATCCTTTTTAACAGAGGTAGATATTTTATCTACCATCTCCGAGAGATTGGTTACGGATGATTTGATTTGACGCAAATCAACGAACAAACTCATTATTGGATGTCAGTATGTTCAATTTGTTATGAAGTAAGACACATTTTCGTTCGACGAAAACGTTATATACGTCAGGCTGCAACAAAATAATAAGTGCGTTATTGCAATTTCTCCGTAAATATACTTTAAAGTAATTTAGCAATAGTCACTAATTTCAATTCGTTGGTAGTATCTACGGCGGGGTCAGGTTTAAAACAAATTTTAACATTTTTAAGAGGAGTAACATACAAGTGCAAACAAATTAGTAACGAGCATACAGAAACGGTTTATAACTTAACATATTTGTGAAAAGAAATGTACAAAGAAAGAAGGGAAGTAAGTGCGTGCGTAGCAAGTTCGTAGCAAGGAACCTTACGTGCGACGGCGGCGGGCAGGCAATCGGTACTACCGGGGATGCCGTGCTCGTACTTACAGTTTTTTATATACAGCTTACGTTACAATAACTGGGTTATCGTAGACTCTATATTAAATTTCATTGACTTTTCGTCGTGCCTGCCAAGGACACGCGTTGCCGATGGCACCGTTTTCAATATTATGAGGGGAGCCCGTTTATGTGAATATTGACTGTTATATTGCTACACGCATACGAATGATAAATGCGTAACTAAGCAATTTTTTATATGATACACGTACTGCATCAGTTGATTCGGTAGGTCGTAATGTAACAATAATGGAGTGATGGAAAGATGGAGTCATCGTAACAGTACCTATTGGTATAATAATACAATAAATGTTCAGTGTATATTACCATTACTGTTCAGCAGATGAAAATTACTTATCGATCTATGACGACGCGTGTACTTATATTTTTTTAAAGTCTAAAGTTTATTTATATGTAAAATAATATTAGTTTATGATACTGTTGCATTGCATAATAGGGGTTATTAAAATGCTAGAGTGTGAGTTTAAGAACCGAGCCGTAGGCGAGGTTCTTAATAGTATCACACGAGTTTTTAATACCTAATTATGTGCAGTATCATACAGTACTTTATCTAAACTCATCTAATAATGTAATTTAAAGGTAAAAAATCGATAATATTTTGTCATAGGTTTTCATGACATACGGGTATCGATTATTCGTCATTTCCATTGCCGCCTCCACAATTTCAGATCCAAGTTTATTTCACCTTAGTATCACTGGTATTTTTCTATCATTTTTGGCCAAAATTAAATATGTATGCAAAAAAATCAATAAAATAAACAAACATTAATCATCATGGCGCCCAAATCCGTGTGGAGAAAAACTCCTAAGTTGAGATCTCTAGCGCATACGCTCCGACCGCCCCCAATTAGTCGTAACTCGTACAAAGTCCTCCCCTTCCCCCGGTAACGCCCTGAGCCGAGGTTCGTACCCCACTCGGGGGTGCCCTCAGGCGTGGTTACCTAAATGTTACCCGGCTGAGAGCTCTCTGCGCTCGCCGATTGTCCGTTAAGGTTGGAGCAGCCATCAGAGGCTACCAACTTTAATCCTTTCAAAAAAAAAAAAATACCGCATACGCGACCACAGTAAGAGATACAAAGTAAATTTGCATCTAAAATTGAGTTGATACTGATTGATTCCTAATTGTTTAGTCCTGATGTCTGGCCACTTATAATGTTTTTTTCTTTATAATTTCGTTTGACAAGTTGACTGACAGTAATTGAAGTATTAAAACCCAAAAAACATTATAAGTGGCCAGACATGTCCAAATACTTGTACTTTAATGAAAAAAAGTTATTTTATAGCATTATCTTGGGAAGAAAACTGTACTTTGTTGGGTGCGAGTGTGGTGTGAAAGATTGAAGGAGGCTTTATATGGTTGGTTTAATACTAACAATAAGTAGAACTACCAAAAACTAAATATACAAGTCGATTATTGCCCTAAACTGTATTAATAACTAGGTACTTTGCTTCGTTCGGAAAACCGATATCCGTGTAATGCTTTGCTTTGGTTGTTAGTGGCACGCGACGTCACGCTCGGCTCGCGATGTCATGACACTCGTCAGCGCAGTGCGGGGCGCGGCCGCCCACCACTTGCCTGCATCGCATGTAATGACGTCGACTGATTACGGCTGAAAATGGCAACTACCGTAGATCCTCAAAACAAACAGCGCAATAGCATTCGACTCCTAACTCCGGACATTTACAACGAGTCACGGTGCTACGGGCACAAAGCTACCGTAGCGGTGCTATTATGGTTAATTCATGTGGAATGTAATTGTTCCGTTGTTGGGCCCGGTGTTGGGGACATTATCGCATTCGTCACGCTGCGCACGTGTACGTTGGATCTAATAAAATAATTCCCGTATCAAATTTTACGCGCCTATCTCGATCTCGTAGACAAAGAACCGTAGCGAGGGGCAAAGGGATTCGCTTTGTCATAACTGGTCGTGTACACAAAAGACCACCCAACATTTTGTACAATTTCTTTGTACTTAATACTGTGTGTAGATAATTTCAAAATGGGCCGTTAAGTAATGTATAAAAAGTAGATATTATTACTCTTTTACAAGGGTCAAATAACAAACATAGTGAAAAACTACGCGCAAATAAAAATGATGCTCATATAGGTATATATATACCGGGAGATTTTTGAATGACATATAGTAGACCGAAAGGCATTGATGTATAGGTACCTTATACAGGTCTAAATATTTTAGAGTGGAAAACAACACTAAAATATTTCCATAAAATTTTCAAGAAAATATAATTAATTAAGTTTACGTTAAAATACGCTGCAAAGTATATAGCTATTTTCTCCTGTCACAACGTTTCTGAGTGCGAGTATAGAGGCTTTTACCAGAGATTTTCGCTAAACTTATAATTGTCATAACTATACAGTACTTGTTTAGAATTTCTGATAACGATGCACACTTTCCGTAGAATTCAGGCTGAAATACCATTTCAAAATCAAGAAAAATATAGAAACGAGAGGGAAATAAAAATATAATTATCTTACCAACATCGAATTAATTATTTTTCCATTTTAAAACACCAAAGACTACGTCAAAAAACCGCGACAGCAAAATTCGTTTTTAAAATCTGAAGCAAAAACCACAGGGAGTTTTACAGCTGACGCGGCTGCACCGTGCGTCGCTGATTTGGCTTTAATGATGATTAAATGCTGTATGATTGTCGTGGCGTGCCTGCTCCGCCCCCTGGCTACCATGCCCGCACTCCGCACTGCCGAAAACAGGGGTGGATTGTATAAGACCATAGGACGGACACATTGATCGCCATTTTCTATCATAAGAAGTCTGCGGTCTGCCTGCATAAACACGGTTTGATAACAGGTACTAAGGCGGATCACTGTTCTGCCAAAGGTCAACTACATTAACCCATAGAGCAACACAGTCCCCCATGCTTTCCCACTTACAGAATAATCTTGAATACTATAAATACCTGTGTTTGTTGTTTTTTTTTGCATATGTATGGCCGAAGTTTACTTTTTTCTCATGGAGACGTGAATAAAACCGCGGGGACATGGCAGTTAGTATTTACCTACGAGTAAATAACAGGACTTGAACCACTATAAATGAGTTTACGTTTGAGCATGTTAAATTTTCACAAGCGGTTCAAATTGAGAAATTTAAGACTCATTTCCTAGCCCACATACCTATCTCCTTTAGAAAATGACGAAGCAATTAGGTTATATTATTACCGAAAGAAATTTCAATTTATTATAATAGGAGGCAAGGGGCAGACTTCTGTCTCGCTACTGATGCAAGCAATCGCGTTTCATTAAACACGAGACAATGATACTCTAATTATGAACCATTTGAAACACGCTCACTCGCATATCTACACAGTACCGACCTAATGAGTACCAATAATCAAGATCGATGATTTCAATTTACGAAATTGTCCCCAAGCTAACATGCATGAGTAAATCTCACAGCGAAGAAATAAATGATTAAGTGGATACAGTATTCACGTCCGTCCCAGAATAATATTAACATGAGATACAACCCCAACGTAAACCCTTTGTAAAATGGGAGTGGTACGTGATTATTGGTATAATTACTTGCGCATATAATTTTCAATGTGTATGCAGAACACGCTTCGGTAAAACCCATTCCCGATTTAAATGTAGGTAAACGGCCATCAAGTCGGAAACTGGAATAATTGAAATAAATGCAGGGATTACTCGACAAATTGTTCAATTCAAGGGTGATTTGTCTAAGTCTCCTCGCTGAAAGGAACAATTGTA
Source organism: Tethea ocularis (assembly GCA_963555595.1). Lineage (NCBI taxonomy): Eukaryota > Metazoa > Arthropoda > Insecta > Lepidoptera > Drepanidae > Tethea > Tethea ocularis. Next base: position 5,644,362 of record OY741960.1, on the reverse strand, counting down.
ACATTTTATTAGTACAAATTTGATATTGAAAAGATTAATGTTGATCGAAGCACATGTAAGTACGAATTTACGTACCTATTTGAAATATAGATATTATAACATTTTTATCTGTGATATTGGTTTATGGGCGCGATAGATTTTTTCTATTACTATACATAACTTAGTGCTTCGAAGGGACCTTTGCAGAGCTAGAAAAGAAACACAGGATGAACTTATATTCACGGTCTTAACACCTGTAATGTAATGCAGACAAAGAAAGAAATGCTTTCAACATTCTGTACAAATGTTAATTTGATCACTAAGTAAGGCAGCTTGTCTAGACTTTAATAAATTAGATTTATCAATCATTCATCTTATTAACTAAATCTATACCTACTTAATATAATATTTAATATCAATTATTATTATCAAAATAATCTGTTGACGAAATATTATAATTAATTCTGCAAATTCAGTTAATTAAGAACGTTTATTATAAGAAAGTGGATTTATTTATTGACTACTTCTTATTATTATGCTAATAATCTCTTCAGACGAATTTGTATTTTTAAAAAGTTATGTGACATCCATTTAGAAACAACACTAATCCTGTATAGCTCTACGTTATTTTGGTCGCTTGAAATGAGGATTTGGTCCTCGCAAAGAACACGTTTCAATAAATCTTGTCAACTTAATCCATCGTAAAAGAAGAGAAGTGATGCAGTTTTAAAGTGTATCGTTATTTTTTGCAAATTGTACGGGGGAGTGTTGTAGAGCCTGTGGCGTCGTGCCTTATCTACGTCTCATGATTACTTGTACCTACCTACCAGTGGATTGAAGACTCAACTCGAGTTTATTATGTGTGTAATATGAAGAATACAATTCTGTATTTTTTGTAAAACATACGAACATCCATAATTTAGTAGGTACAGTGGTTCAAGATGACCTAATATAATACACGATAAAGGCATACGGGATTATACAAACGACAAATAGATACGGGAGGAAAGTCTTATTGCCGGTACAATATTTTTTCACCGTTCTTAAAATTTCGACCTCTAACACAATTGTAATGATTGTCTAATTTATTCTATAATTAAAATCATATCGCAATTAGGTATCAAAAATTTATAAGTAAATTGGAAGCGTTTGGAATCTTGAAAAGTGTTGTTAATTTAATGTAGTCGCACTTTACTTGTTTTTCTGTTTGCACCTATTCATCGGGTCAATGTTTATTTAATAACAAAACAATACATGCACATTGCACATAAAAAAAATAGTAATTTTAATTAGAAAGAAATAATAATTAATAATAATTCTTCTGGGAACCTTGCCGTTGATTGGCAGCAGCGGCCGCCTCGAGGAAATTTTTTATATATAGTTTGTATATTTGTTGTAAATAATTGTAAATATTGTATATTGTCGAATTAAAATATTTCATACAACATGAATAAAAAAAAATTAGAAAGAATTTTAGAAAATGTTTATAATAGTCAATACCTAAATTTACAGGGCGGATTAGAGGGATTTTTTTAGTCCGTGGATAGCGTAGCTGTCAGTTGGGCGGGCGGGGGTGGTGCGGGAAGTCCGCGCGTGAGTCAACGCTCGGCGCGTACCAGACAGCATGCCGCCCCGCCCGCGCCGCCGGCTCACGCCCTCTTGTCCCTACCACTAATATCCATACTACAATTTATACCTTAATTAGTAATTACTGACTTGATACCTGCATTGTATAAGCACTGCCTAATACCATTGAGTATGGACAAGTTATAACCATGAAGTAACTTGAAGCAAGGATGGATGGACATACAATTCTCACCTCATCATAAAAAAAATGTAATAACAACACAGTTAAACTAGGAAAAAAATTACATTAGGCACTGTTTTCTATTTTTCTTTATGGGTAGGTACCTACATAAAATAAAACTTTGTAATATAATTAGAACGTGTTTATATATTGTACTTACATACCTATCTTAATGTTATTTGCACGATCAAAGAGCAGTCTATTAACAAGGAGAATTTTCCAAATTAATTTCGTTATTCCGATACTCTCCATCGCATCATCTTTGAACACTAATTGCTATAGGTAACTATTGTACGATTTTTTCCCGAGATTCGAATCCACTGTTTAATTAAGCTATCTTATTATAATATATGAAGTCTGCGCGAAATAAGCCGCAGGCGTAATGTAGTCTAGATAGGTACCTCTACAATAAATATGAATAAGCAAATAAACGCAATGATAAATATCACGAGAACGGTCGAGAGCATGTGTTATAGTTCAAGTAGAAACAAATGTATTTGTAGTTATTATAAAAAGATAACACGAAGTTAATTTTGAGCGAGTCGACACGATCGTCCATGAGACAAAGTTGATTAACGAGCCATACATCAAAGAGGTTGTCCGTCGATACGGACGAACAAGAAAACTGTGACAAAAATAAAAGGCGAACTAATGTGTTGCGGCGAGGATGTCGGTAATTTATGAATTTGTCAGGACAAACAGAACATCGTCTTCGGCGTAAATAAAGAGCACCGCAGCGCGGATAAATTTGTGTCAGATCAAATGAATCGTGCACACAAAGATTTGTTGCACTTATTGTCCGTGCTTCTCCCTCTTACCTACCTACATAGAATAAAAACAGTCCGCCGAGATGTTGAAGAATGAAGTCGTTTGTTCCTCGGGAAGATAAATTACTGAATCTTCGATAAGTTGGTTAGTTCGACAACGGAGTGGCAAGACAAAGACTGCTTCTAGTCACCTATCGAACAAGAGGGTTTTACAATACAGAGATAGGTATAATTTTGATGGTATAGATAGACTATTAATTTACGCCCCGTAGCTTCACCCATTCCCGAGGGATTTTAGTTCCCTAGTAGGTATAAAAAGTAGTAGTAAAGGTTTCTCCACAAAAAGTATTTATGATCTATCTACGCGCCAAATGTCATCCAAACCCGTAGATAGGTACACGTCGGTATCCGTATACGTCTTTGATGCGTAATTGAGTAACAAAATCCAAACTTTCATAGCTATTTATTGAATTAGTAGGATTACCTATTTATTCTGTGGTTACTGATTGAATTAAGGATAAAGCGCAGTAGGTAGGTACTATAAATAATGTTTACTGGAAATCTTATCCAACTCAAACTACACAAGTAGAGGTTGTAAACTCAAGTATCAAGTTACAACATAAACTTTGGCCCCTGTGAAGCCCTTTACAGTTTCATTCAACTATACCTACTTTGTTGGCGCGGCTCTTATAAGTTTTCATGGAAGTTAGTCACTAACAGTAACTTGAATTATTATCGGTACGTACTACAGGATAATTATTCGATGCAACACGAAAGGAAATTTTCTTAGTATCTTAGTTAAGAGCGTATTATTTTCTAAGTAACCATTTATGAGCCATCTAAGCAGCATAAACAAGATTTTATTTTTATTTTAAACTAGCCTTCACTCCGAGGTTTTACCCGCGTTCCCGGGATAAAAAGTAGGTAGCATATGTCCTTACCCATAACATAGGCTATCTTCATAGTGATCGGTTCAGCAGTTTAGTCATGAAAAGGTAACAAACACACGGACATACACCCAGAGCTACTTTCGCATTTAAAATATTAGTATGAAACTATCAATTAGTAAGGATTTGTCTTATAAAGCCTACATACATATCTATTGTAGGTACTAGCTCGTGCTTAAAACCATAAAATTGAATGAAACGTGTGCCTAACTGTGTATGTAATAAAATAAATCTTGTATAACGTGGTTCGTATTTCACCTTCGCCAGCACCCATATCTCGGGCACCTAACATAGCGCTGAAGGGGGATTCAATAAAAATCACAATCGTAAAAACTAAGACGGCGACCATATAAAAATACCTAAGAAAGCATTAAGAGCCGTCCCCAAATAATAAGTCCCGCCAGATGCACGGGACGGTTGCCTGGAAAAGTCACAGTGGGAACTCGAGCGAGGGAAATTATTTTTTTCGGTCTGCCACACACGGCCCTTGCTAACTCAGCGAAAACTGAGCTCCTCTCCCAGGAATCACATACACACAAGGACATTTTACTGAAGGCTAGAGACGGCGAAAGTCTTATGACTGTATGAGTGTACATACGAAATAAAAAACATAATTCTTCTACATGAGAGAATGGAAATAGTGGACTGGACTTAAGCTTCTGTCTTATTTACATTCCGGATTTTCGTAATGGAATCATTCGTAGTACATTGCGTAAATATAAGGCACGTGTATGAATTTACAAATAAAAGTAGTATACCTACGTATTACCACATATGGTACCTATATTACATCTTCTCTGTGGTATTACTATATCAGGATATCAGTAATCTGGTAGGTATCTATAGCAGGTACACACGGCCACAGATCAATCTACACACTGCCGGACCTTATGCGGTTGTAATAGGCGCTATTTTGCAACAAAAATGTACCTTGATCTGTGGCCGTGTGTACAAGCTCTGCTTAGTTTGGGATCAGATAACCGTGTGTGAGGAATGTGCCAGGATATTATTATTAATTTCTGCTAAAAGCTTGCGGTTTCTTTTGTTAAATGTTTTTATTTAATGTATAGGTAAATTAAATACATAGTAAGTAGAAATAATTTTAATGCGATAAAAATATTATGTAGTGTAGTATAAGGGTCTACGAGGCTACGAGCTACGGCTACGAAATGTTATAGAAGAACGGTGCAAATTTTGCAGCGTGTGGGTGGTGTTTTATATCATTGTTCGTTCATATGAATTAATGAGTAATAAATTCCAAGGTGAGAGGAATGGCTTTAGTACAGGGGAGCATGCCCTAGGAAGAAGAACAATGAAAAGAAGAAGGTTTAGTAATAGAACCTAGTTGTGATATTTTGATGCCGCGCCGCTGCATATTTTTTATTAATACTCTCACGATATATTAATGTAAATCTCACTAATATGATTATGTGAAAGTTTGAATTTTTATGAATCAATCATGCATTACTAACTTCGATAACTTATTCTGGGAAAACGTAAGATCTCTCGGTATAGCGGTGAAACTGCGAGACGGAATCTAGTAGTGCTAGTGTTATTAATATTACTACTACTAAGTACTACGTTATGCAGATAGCCATTTCTCACGATGTAATAGACAGTTTCATTATTTTAGCTCTATCGTCGATCGATGCAGTTTCAATGAAATACCTACTATTCTTTGAACAAAAACTATTAACATTTTAAATATTATGATGATGTGGTACCATATATACATTCTTGTTAAACTTATCTACCTATCTATAATTTTTATATTCTTTCATAACTAACATTCCTACCTAAAATCTTACTAATATTATTAAAGTAGATAGGTAGGTACACCTACAAATCATATTCAAATAGTAGGGTTATTTTATCTACCAAAGTAGGGCAGTAATTAAAAGTATACATAATTTAGATAATAATCCGCCTATTTACAAGCTCGAACACCCCAAAGTATCACTTAAATTTGTATAAAGGTACATACAATATAGCATCAAGAATTAATTGCGTAACGTTTACTGCCGTTATCCGATCCGGTGCGGACGCAACATCGAAATAATTAGGTAGGTACTCGAGGCGTTTGCCCAAAATCGGGTTCCACAAGCAAAGCTCGCATTTCCCGGGATATTACCGGGTGTAATCTCGGGGCGAATAATTGCCGGTTGCAACCGAACAACGCCGCTCATTAGTGCAATGTTCAATTAGGGAGCGCCGATGGACGAGCGGGCGCGCCACTCGCCGGTTGAGCCGTGCCGTGTTACACCATTCCATCCTACCTAACTGCACAGATATTTCCCAACTATAATCCACACATTTCAATGAGCGAGTAACAATGTTACTTTGTGTAATGATACAATACCATTAATACTACATTTATATTTTGCAGCATGATTCATATGAGTAACTATCATGTTGCATTTTGTATTTTCATTTAACCCTTTATAACAGGCAGGTATCTAATTATTTACTGTGATTTATTACAGGTTTTTTAATATTCCATTCAGCGCCGAGATGGACAATAATTAGAAGATGTGTCCATATATCTCAAATTGATAAAAGGATAATTTCTGTCATATTATAAATTAGGTACTTTCAATACAGATGATAATTGAATTTTAAAGTAATTCATGAAACTCCTCTACTTCGTCTGAATGTTTGTCTTCTACGATGGAATTCGCATTTCCACTCCGTATCGACTTATATTTCAAGGCCGCGGACCTCCATTAGTTTTCTAACAATTTGTCACTGAAAACAACTATAGGTAGGTACCATCGAGCTTTTAAGCTTTTCTAATAAAAGCATTGCAGATAGTGCCCAGTTTTTCGAACAATAGAATTCTATATTAGAAAGGCAGTACGGCGACTCTAAGCAACATTTAGCTAAGTTATTAAAAGTTATGGTAGATTTCGTGGCCATGGGATAGCCGTGTGCTATATTTTTGCAGGACAGATAATTCCCGGGATGAAAAGTGTCGCTTTTTATAATATTAATACACAGTAATTCTGGAGACAATCTACTACTTATATCCTATAATATTTAGTCAAAATAAAATCAATTTTCTATTGAGTAACATCAATATTTATGATAATTTTCCTCCTGGCCCATTTACTTCTTATCACCATTAAAAAACATGTTGGTCCTAGTATAGGAGTAGGTAATGTGTTTAGTATAGGTTCTCTTCAAATAAATATGTCCTGCCCTTGGACTAGACCAGACTGAACCATATGACTGACTATTGAACCCAACACTGCGAGTGTTTCTGCGTTGACAATTTCCTAGCGTAAAAAATATATTAATCGACCAATAAATATTTAGTTTGCTTAAAATTAAGTACCTACGGTACATGTAGCGTTGGGAACGCATAGCTTCTGTAAGCATAGAGAGATTCGAAGTAACGGGACTCATTCCTGCTAAGTACTCTTAACTAATCTAACAATGACCTTGTTATAGAAGTGGGCTCTTACAATAGTGCAACGGAAACGGAATTTCAAACAACCATTTCGCCATCTCCGAAGTGGCTGCACTATGGAGATAGCAGTCTTACGAATTGGCTCTAGCATAGCAAATGAAAATGTAACGCTTTAGCGAAGAGGTCATTTAATTCATCCATAATAATTTTATAAATGCGAAAATAACTCTGTTTGTTTGTTTGTTACCTTTTCACGACTAAACGGCTGAACAGATCATAATGAAATTTGGCACGCAGATAGCCTATGATATTTGATTATGTACCTACATATGGGTTTCTGATGTCAACTTTTACTATGAAACCAGCTCTAAAATCTTGAAAGAAACTAAAAGTATCCAGTAACAGTAGCGTAAAAGTGTAAAACTGAAATAGAATAACTTAAATAGGTAATAAATTACAAAAAATGTTTTAAATCGGCATAGATAGGTCGGCATAGGTAGTCTAGTAAGTTGTGGTAGCCGTAGCAACCGTAGACACTTCGTAGACGTAAAACATTTCATATTTTGTTAGTACCTACATATAGGTACATAAATTTACTAGATATGTATTTCATTAATTTTATACGTTTATTTGGAGAAGTATAGTTTGCAAAAGCTTTATTAACTGTATCTACTAAGGAAACATATTTACAAATTTTAAGTTTTCCATTACGTAGATATCAACACTTAATATTTAATCATAAAACTATTAGCAAACCACTATATTATAAATATAGAATTTTATCAACAAATGCGTAAAAACAACGATGGAAATTAAAAGTTTAAGGAAATACTCACAGCCATCGAATTGCCTCCGACGATTTCGGTAAAAACACAAAAAACAAAATCAAAAACACAAAAAAACAACGCATCACAAATAAAAATATAATTTCAAACGCGTATTCTACATGTGCACAAAAAAAGCGCAAAATAATTTTGGCGGGAAAAATGCGAGTTTCGCGAAAACCGTCAGCAAACAATGCGAACGATCGCGTGTCGCGTTGATGAGCGCGCCCTAGCTGCGTCTGCGACAGAATGCACGCCAGCGACCACCTCCTCTGCCACTGCCACTCGCGGCCAGTGGTCAGGCAGACAGGAACGCGCCGCCGCTGCCGCCACCACGATTCGTCATAGATTAAATGTTGTTCAGATAGGCTACATCCATTTCAAAATAATTTCCATGTTTTTTCTCATGTTGACGGGCCAGTTGGCGGGTCGTGGATTCGATTCGCATCTAGGATAAACATTTGTTGTGACATATCTGTTTGTCCTGAGTCTAGGAAATTATCTATATAGATATATCCTGTTAGGCGTCGCCACCATTTATTACAGCTTTAATAGATTTCCCTTTATAGTGGACAACCGTGTGACGGCATTTAAACGCTTTTGTTTCTGGGAACTTATTTTGAAAATTTCATGTGGAAAAACAAAGTTAACTAGCTAACTAGCTATCATACTGTTTATTTACTCATGTGCTATCAGTGACCTCCGCTGTCAGATGGCCGACGCCCAATAGGATATAGGTATTTACAAAAAATAATAAATAGTTTGTAGTACATCAGTAATCCTGTAGGAGTATTATCATTTAGCTAAGAACTTTTCCATTTCTAAAATTAACTAACGAGAATGATAAATATATTTTAATTGCGTTGTTTGTAGAACGCATAGTAATAAAAATTATTGACTAACAACCAGAAGATTAGAATTCTTGGAATGTTCCTTGAAAGTATTTACCAGTTACGGTATTTCATTTCATATTCAATGTTTTATATAGCGTGCCTCTGTGAAGCTCTGATGTCGTAGGTATTTATCATGCCGAAAATAGAGCCCCTTGAAGGCGGGCGGGCGGGCGGACACGCGCTCCCCACGCAAGCGGTACAACCCACTTATCAATTCAGTCGAGTGGGCATTCATTCATTGTGAAGCATTGTAGCTATTATGCGCGGATTTGGTGCTTATTTACCCGTTCACATGCCACTAGCTAGACACTAGACTAAGCGTAATCGAACTCTTGAGAACTGTTTTATTTTTAACCGACATGAAAAAGGAGGTTATCAATTCGGTTAAATGTTGTCATTTACGCAGAATATTTATCTGTTTATTTATGGACCGATTTTAATAATTATTTTTGCGTTGGATTCAGTTTAGCTCCAATCCAAGGTAGTCTCTAAACTATTTTAATTTTATTGTCTTTGAAGGAGGTTTTACTCTTTTTGTTAAAAGTCGATTATTATAATCCAATAATGAGGTCATTATGAAACGATAACCACTTATAACAACAAGCATCCACTATATTGAGTAGGTATGGGAAATAAAAACAGACGGAAATTTTATAAATTCGTCATGTCCGTCAGTCGTTATGTCGCAGCCTGCGAGTGGAGATTATTGCAATTTGGCAGGATTTGTTTTTTGTATACTGCCATATTTGTAGAAACTCTAGCTAGACTGTGTTCGGTAGATGTTTCGAAGCCAGTGGAAAAAGTAGCACTCGTGTGTTACATAGAATATCAAATTGTGCCAATATGTTTATTTTTATTACGTTATAATATGTAGGTTAGGTAGGTACCTACAAAATAACATCAAATTAAACACAGAAACGTAAAACATTTAGGTATTATTAATTTGCATGTATAGATAGATCGTCACCTAAAAACATTTGAATAGATTTTTTTTTGTGATATACCTAGTTAAAATTGTGTGGCTGTATTTGATCACAATCTCATCGAGATTCGATTTCCAAATCCGTTATTTATTGATAAGCATAATTTGAAATAGTTTCAAGGCATAATTAAATAAGGCTGAGGTACCTAAGTAATAAATTAAAATATCCGTAAAAAAATCTACTAATTTTACTATTTCACGTCGTGTATTAAACACGCACACATACTTATCGTACCTACCTGTATTTCTCATATCATGACCGTCACATGTGTTTCCGTTACCCATTTATAGAGATCAACTACTCTAATATGGCGTGCCCCTCCAAAGCTCAAAACGTTTGAAATGTACCTAGTCAGGTCATAAGTATTGTCACACAGTAAAAACTTTTCTTTTAGAATGCTGGCCACAAAAAAAGTTTATCGTATCCGAATTTCGAATTGTTCATGAAAATAAAAATGTATACCTTTTTGAATTTTACTCATTTTTAAATATGGAGTGGACGCTTAAAGAAGACCGTGTTGCAGTTATTGCGTGGCATCGTTCCGGTCAAAGAGAATTTAATACTACGTGTTCCGGTTACGAGCCAATTCAAATTTTTGACATACTGAAAAATTTGAATATAACCATAAGATTCGTTTATATGATACAATGAAGACTCTAGTGTAGATCCCAAACGTAAACAGAAACTGTTGGCCCTTCAGATGGGGTTAAGCAGAACCACGGTGAAAAGGGTGTTAAATGAAGACTTAGGGCTTCGGGCATATCGAAGAAAAACAGGACATCGTTTGAATGCTCGTCTAATGGACCTGAGACTGAAGAGATGCCGCGCTTTGTTGAAGCGGTACGCGGGAAAAAAATAACGGGAAATTCTTTTTTCGGATGAAAAAATTTTTACCGTAGAAGAGAGCTACAACAAACAAAATGATAAGGTGTACGCACACAGTAGTGAAGAAGCGAGCAACCGTATTCCGCGTGTCCAACGAGGTCATTTTCCATCCTCGCTCATGGTATGGTTGGGAGTTTCTTATTGGGGCTTAACAGAGGTACATTTTTGTGAGAAAGGTGTAAAAACGAATGCAGTTGTGTATCTCATACCATGTTCAATAACAGGCACTGGGTATTCCAACAAGATTCGGCGCCAGCTCATAGAGCGAAGAGCACACAAGACTGGCTGGCGGCTCGTGAAATCGACTTCATCCGGCACGAGGACTGGCCCTCCTCCAGTCCAGATTTGAATCCGCTAGATTACAAGATATGGCAACACTTGGAGGAAAAGGCGTGCTCAAAGCCTCATCCCAATTTGGAGTCATTCAAGACATCCTTGATTAAGGCAGCCGCCGATATTGACATGGACCTCGTTCGTGCTGCGATAGACGACTGGCCGCGCAGATTGAAGGCCTGTATTCAAAACCACGGAGGTCATTTTGAATAAACTTTAGTGTCATAAGAATCTATGTTTTGTTAAGTTCATTTTGGTATATAAATGGTTACATAATGAATAAACTTGTTTCAATTATTTTATATGCTTAGTTTGGGATTAGATAACCGTGTGTGAAGAATGTCGCAAGATATTTATTTATTTATTTTTGATCTGTGTTGTTTTCCATTCTACAATAATGATTTTATGACCTGCATAAGGTATACTACAATTCCCTTCCAGTATACAATACTTAATATTATAGGTAGGTATCTGGATTAACTACAATTAATTGGGTACTTATTGGGTTATTTAATAAAAAGAAAATAATTATAAATAAAAAATGATAGTGACATTTATTTCCTTACTTCTAATGTATTAATTATATATGATTTATCTATATGATTGCATTATTTATATAGCCAGCGTCGACTCATCCCTCAAGGGCATTTCTTGATGATGGTGAAGCTAATGGTGCGGTGCCGTCAGGCAAGATGAGAGAGATCATCCAGCTCTGGTGGTGGCTGCGGACCGCTACCACTGCGGGCGAAGATGGGCTTCGCAACCACTGATACTGGAGCCTGCGTACATAAAATGAATTAATAACAGTTAACTTTACTCTAGACCATACTTGATCTTTAAGTATGTAATATGAGTGAGTTATATGCGCTTGCGAATGAAAATAAACCGGACGAGGGCGAGTCTGACTCGCGCACCGAAGGTTCGGCATGCATGAACTCAACTTTGTAAAAGGGTATATGATGGTGGACGGACATGTAAATAAATGAATTTCAAACATAGGTATGGATAACTTTTGGGGGGTAAATTAGAAAAAATATTAAGTTTTGCAAACTATATTGTGTGTCATATTAAATGAAAGGGCTCGTTGTGAGGATATCAAATATATATTGTTTATAATTTAAAGATAAATCTTTTTGAAGTTATTCAAGAAAATAGGCGAAAATTGACCCATTCCACACCCCTTATCACCGAAAATACTAAAAAGACTTTTTAGTGCTGCTGCTGCGTTCAAATAAGTAATGAGAGCATTCCGAACACTAAAAGGGCTACTAAGCGGTTATCAACTAGCAACCGAGGGTGGACGCGTGACGTGCATTTCATGCTTCTACACATATTCACGGCATCAGAGTTAAATTTGTATTGTGAGTATTTTAGATGTGTCTGACCTGGCTGGAAGGTCCGGAGGCGGGGGCTAGGACGGGGGCGGCAGCGGGGGCAGCGGCGGCGGCGGGGGGGTTGACTCCCACCATGACCACTTTCTGCGGCGGCGCCGCTCCGCCCGCCGGCCCGCTGGTCACCACCACCGACTGAACACATCACATGCACGACCCTACTGTATCTGTGTTCACTACACTCCACACTACGCGCAAACAGTCATGCATAACACTCAAGGTAATTCCATTATCTTTCCTAAAGGTATAAAAACCTAATAAAGCAGTTATTTATAAATATAACATGCTCAACTTTATATTACACTATCCCACGGTGGCCGAGATAAAAAAATATCCCATAAATCTCTGTCTCCAGATTGAATTTCTAAAAATCCATGCTAAGTATGTACTAATAAATGAATCATGAAATCAGATATTATTGCTGATCTGTCAATGCTAATATATTGATGCTCGTGACTGTACGTACATCCATATATTCATAATGTATTAATTCCATGCTAATATTAATTCCAAATTCTAGGCACCTTAGAACGCAAATTAATTATTTGCCCCGAATAACCTTTCAAACAAGAAAAACTAAATCAAATAGGTGCATCCGTTCAGGAGCTATGAGGCCACATACAGACACACTACAAACTTATAGAACCCCTCTTTTTTCGTCGGGGCTTAAAAAGTAAATAGCCTAGTGGACACAGTTTAGGTACACAAAATTTTATTATATATTCCAATTACTATCATAAGTATCATAAGCCGAAAGGGCATTGGCCCATATCAACAATGATAAACTAGTACTAGTAACTAGTAGTTATATTTTTGTAATATAAAAGGCACCTTTACATTTTGACTACGGACGATAGTTGGCTGCGAGCTGTGGACCACGATGTGACCGGCGCCACTCACCGGCTGCACCTGCAGCGGTAATCACAATTTTAATCTAATACCTACCTAATTATAGTATGACACAACTTAGATGAAGCATCGGCAAACTTCGTAAAATCGATCGTTCTCGAAAAGAGTGCGCCTACAACAGTACTCATGTGTTAAAAAATCATCGGCGAAAATGATCTTATTGAACGTTGAATGGCGCGATACTGAATTATTTTTATTTGTTGTGTAAATCGGAAGTGAAGTGTACGAAAACGATTCGCCGATGCTACATCTAAGTTGTGTCATACTGTACATTCTATTACAATGTTTTTATCGGGATTTTTTTGTTTAAACTTTCGATGTGCAGGTCACCGCACCGTCCAAATTTACATGATCTTTGGTGAAAATAACAAAATACCTGTATTTTCTTTTATATGAGCTTCTTGAGATATAGTATCACAAAGATTTATGTCTATGGACAATGTACGTGCACCGTACACGTTACGGAGCCACCACTCCGATCCTACATTTCATTGATAAAAACTATGAAAAGAGTCATAATTTTCAATTATTTCCATTAGTAACTACGCCGCTGGATTGATAATAATTCATTCAAGGACATACATTTTATAAAAATAAACGATTGACTTCCTTTTTTTTCTAAAATAGAATCTTCTCATGTAGTCCAGTCAAATAGGGTAGTTGACTGACTTATCAAATCAGCTACTTTTTAATAAATGTCAAAACGATAGTTTATATAGAATATTGTATAAAATATTACACTATGACGTCATAGTTTCACAGCATCAAATCATCTACTCTTAGTGGTTCCACTGGTAATTAAAAATCATAAAAAGCATTAAATGTACAACATATTTGTTGTTTCCACGTGTTTTTAGATGTTTTATGCATTGGTTAATGATTGGTCATTTATATTTGATAGTGTCAACTACCGTTTCGCGTTTCGCCTCGGAATGAGAGATCTTAACTCACTGCCTGCATGCTCTCCGCCTTCTATCTCAAAAACGGTTGAGCACATGGAAAAATGTTTCGAACAAAATTTATCGTAAATTTTATGCTCTAAAATTTTTATAAAGATGTCAACATCATTGGAACTACAAAAACTTTCGTGACATTTGACCTTGAATAACTCACGACGCAGTCGAGATTTTATGAGACTTTTGAGACAACTTGTAGAACGCCAATATGAAGGTGTATACGAGTTTCCAGCTTATTATCTCTCATTCCGAGGTTGACCCTTTCCTCAGCTAAAATGACTGGACCAATAGTACCTAATGCGTAGAAAGAATTAGAGGTTGATCAAAAATTTAATAAATCGTCCGCTAGATAACAATATTTCTATTTTAGAGCAACATATGGTTACTATAGTAGTAAAACAAAATTCTAAGTTACCTGTGGTGTTTTTTGTTGAGATACAATAACGAACTTCTGCGGCGGCGGTGTCAACGGCGCCGGGGAACGAGGCGTGGGCGACGCGGTGATCACTACGTTACGGGACGCCACCGTGTCTGGCACATAAATTAATAAATAATACCTACTCGTTGAGATAATACCGATTACATTCATACTTATTACATTACTACATACTAGCTTCCGCCCCACGGTTATTCCCGCATTCCCGAAGAATCTTATGTTTTCCAGGGATATAAAGTATCCTATATGTTATTCCAGGACAGCCGCTACGTTTATTTTTTTATATCGTTATGGTAACAAACATACCCACAAAGATTCGCATTTATAGTTCCCGTAATTTTTTAATGGGATGAATGTAACAGCCAAGCTACATTTTTTACTAAGGTGTAGAGTTTGTGAACTTAGGGCTCGTAGAGTTAGGGCGTGTAGAGTAAGAAGCTTGGCTCTACATGAGATCTGATAACTTTGTGACAGTGCGAGCCACATAGTCTTGGCTTGGCAACATTTTATACGAAAATGTTTTTAGTGGCAACCCCATTTCAGTAATGACCTACTTACAGTATTCCCAAGCTTTATACAAGTTCATAAAAAAAATCAAAAGATCTCCTCAAAGTCGGCAGCACATTGTATTGCAAAATTAAATGTGTTTAGACAGCATAGCAGTACTATCCTGTTTGCTTGCTTCCACAAAATACTTACCAACAGTTTTGGCAGGGTGTATAATGTGCGAGTGAGACGGCGACGGCGATGGCGCTGAAGGTACTAAAGGCGGCGTACACGTAACGACGGCGACCGCGCCGCTACTGCCGCTGCCCGATGGAGACGTACGGATCTTGCTCACAGCTTGTTGGAGACTTGGGCCTAAATACCCATAGTCTCGCCTGTGTTGTCATGACCTTCATATATTGACCAATTTACATAACGATCAGGAATCATTTTTTTGCTTTTGACGGTTTTGTATGGAATTAGGCGCTTAATGCGGTTGAGATTCATTTTATTATATAAATTACCTGATAATGTTATAAAACAATGAACCAAACGATTTGATCGTTTGGTTTGAACCTAATCTCTATATATATGTATAATAACTAGCTAACCCGGCAGACGTTGTCCTGCCCTGAGAACAAAAATAAAACTGGGACTAACTACCTATCCCTGCCTACCTCTACCTACCCCAAACTACCCCTACCTATCCTATGTCTTTCTCCTGGTTCTAAGCGTTCTTGTTATAGGTTATAGTGAATAAAACAAAGTAAATTCCAGCGATTCTTAATTAAAAAACACACAGCAGAAACTATCCGTATGCTCTAACTAATGCATTATAACTAGTTACATATCTGAACGTTGCCCGGTTGAGAACCCTTGATTGCTTTCAGGCAAGTGAAATTTTAACTATTTAAAAGCGTCATAATTTTTATGAAAACATGGGGTTAAAATTAAACAAATAAAATTTTATTTTTACCCCCGCGTCGCGCCGGTATCATATAACAAAAAGGTAATCACGCAACGACCTAATTGAATAAAGGTTGCGTGATCTACCGCGTACCTACCGTCGCTGTCAGTAGAAGGTATTTTCGGTCACCCAATAAAAGTAGAATCGATATTTTCCTTATTAAGATATTCAACGATTCTGTTGAGGGTGGCAAGGAATTGAGATAATCAATGTTTTAGGACGGATAACAATTATATCTGAATACCTGGTATTTGCTTTGTCTAATGAAAGATAGGTATGTCTTTTGGAGGTCTCCACTGGCACCAACCTTTTTTCGTAAGTTTTGTTTCGATTTTGTTAATTAAACAATTCGGCTGGGGTTCGACTTGAAAACTGACGTATTT
The DNA here is from genome assembly GCA_963555595.1 of Tethea ocularis. Classification (NCBI taxonomy): domain Eukaryota; kingdom Metazoa; phylum Arthropoda; class Insecta; order Lepidoptera; family Drepanidae; genus Tethea; species Tethea ocularis. Next base: position 5,628,007 of record OY741960.1, on the reverse strand, counting down.
GACATTAAAAGCGTTCGCTGGGGATGGGAGAGAAAATTAAATTACAATCGTTCCCAGTTTTCAGTTGTCTGGTCTAGCTAACATACCAGTCAGTCAAGTTAGTTATACCTCAAAAGTGGACCCGTCTTTGAATTAGGATGATCGTTTACGTATAAAATTTCGTTAACGTTTTCAGGCATAATACTTTTTATAACTTTACTTTTTCCCACGGGAAGGAGAAGATATAAATAAAATGATTATATATAGGAGCAAGATAACCAAAAAAGAGATAGATGGACTGCGTTAGGATGACATTAACATGCAATAGAGGTACACAGTAGGTATAGTCAGCGTCTAAAGATACTGATCACTTAAGGGTGCTTAAAAATATATCGTGACTTCTTGACTATTTTGTTTTTAATTCGTGTAAATTATTAATATAAAGTTTAACATACAAATCAGACGGACCGACAGATCACATCAACCATACCATGCAGATAAATTAATTTCATTCCGTAATTGACATCTAATCTTGATAGTAAACGGTACTACGTAAAAAGGCACTTATACCCCCCATCCTTTAAATGAAATTATCATCAATGGCCTCACCACCCACTGCATGGGCATATCATGAAATAAGATAGCTTGTTAGAAGTGCGTAGTGTGTGGTGTGGTGTGGTGTGGTGTGGTGTGGTGTGGTGTGGTGTGGTGTGGTGAGGTGTGTTGTTACTTGTATTCGTCCGGCAGGTCCGGCGGCTGGCGCAGGTGCCGCACGACGGGCGCGAGCACCTTGAGCAGCTGGTGCTTGAGGTTGCCGGCGGCGAGCCGGTCCGCGCCGCCCAGCCCGCTCAGCGCGCCCTCCACGCGCTCGCCCAGCCACCGCACGCGGGGCAGTATCAACACCTGCACGACAATACAATAGGGTAGTGTCCTCACATATACACAATCACCTACTTTTTTATTCAATGTCAAAATGATAGATTATATCCAGTTTTGTATGAAATACGCTATGCTGTACCCAGAGCGTAACGTAGTATAAGTATGTGAAGGCAGTTTTGCAAATAGGGTAATTGACAGTGTCAAAAATAAATGACCAAACACTAACCAATGCATAAAACATCTAAAAACACGTGGAAACATCAAATATGTTGTACATTTAATGCATTTAATGAATTTTAATTATCAGTAGACCCACAAAGAGTAGATCATTTGATGCAGTCTATTGTAAAACTGTAACTTTTGACATTCATAAGTGCCTTATTAGGGCCTAAACTGAATAAATGATTTTTGATTTGATTTGATTTGCTGAAACTATGACGTCATAGTGTAATATTTCATACAACATTCCATATAAACTATCGTTTTGACATTTATTAAAAAGTATCTGATTTGATAAGTCAGTCAACTACCCTATTCGAGGCATTTGATGCCATCTAAAACGTAGACAACTGCCCCGGGATAAAAGCTAGTTAGACAATAAAAGTATCATGTGTGTTACCTTAACAACTTCTGATCCCAGCTCCGCTAAGCCTTGCACGGCTCCATACAGTGAAGCTAACGGAGTTTTTTCGGATTCCTTCATAGTGGTCACCATGGAGGGACCATTGCCTGTCTCATTATTCGTTTGCGATGGACATTGTAGGGCTTTGGCGAACAACCTGAAATAAAATATATAATTTAACACCCACGTAGTAATAGCACGTAAGAGTATGGAATTTAACGTCCATTTAAAGGAAATTTCCCATTAAAGATAATTTGTTTGAGTAGCTTTAGCCACATTCAAAAAAAAAATCTTTTAATTTAACACTACGCACTTAAAGAGAATACAAACGCACCTGGTAACTCTCGTCTGTAGATTATTAGTGGAGGTGTTGAAAGTCTTGCATATCTGCGCCATGAGCCGCGCTGCGAAGTCCCGCAGTGCCCAGTGGTTATCCATCTCTGGCCGCAGGCACAGTTGTCGCGACACAATGCACGTCGACACAGACGGTATAAGCTCGTGTAGCTGTAGGTATGTAATTTTCTTATGTAGTAGGTATTTATTAAGTTGCCGGTAGTTTAATAAAATGTTTTGTTAAGGGTATACCTTCGGTTGGAGCGCGGAATTCAAATTTGATCAGGTTTTTTGCTAATTGCAGCTTAGTTATAGGTCGTAAGTTATCAACATGTTATTTGCGAGAAGAAAGGTAGTATATTTACTGATTAATAACAAAAGAAATCATCAACATATTCCTCCAAGGTATATTAGTAACATTTTCATGAAATAGTCGTATTATCGTATATGTCAATTAGCAAAAAACGTGATAAAATTTGAATTCCGCGCTCCAACCGAAGGTATACCCTTAAGTATTTTCTTTTTCTTTAGTATAAAATGTGACAAAATTTACAGTGTTGAAATGCTCTATTATATTTTTTTTATGGCTGGTAAGGTCTATACATAAATAATGTTTTTTTTAATCCTTTGTAATCATTACACATTTAGACAAATCTATATCTTTGTTATCAAATATTCAAAACATTAAGATAAGTAAGTACCTAATTTAAGCATTTCAGTATTTGGCCATAAGAAACATAAACACTTAAAAAAGCTTTGAATACTTACATACTTCTCCAAATAAAGTGACTGATTGTCAAGTAAAGCTTTGACCATTCTCATAAGATAAATAAGTAGTGCAAGATTGTTCTGCACCACATTGACTTTAACACCCTCTGATATGAAGGTGCACATTCTAGGCAACATCTCGTGAAGCCCAGGATCACATGCAAGTGATTGTAATGCTTCCTAAAATATAGTAAAATAAAAAACAGCATTAATTTAGAAAATTCAAGTTAAGAATATCAAAATCAAGCATAATAATAGAAAATTTTATTTAGCTTTGGATTCTTTTTTAGGATAAATTTTTATAATATTTAATGATTAAGAAGCACTCATTTCACATTTCGATACATGAAATAATATTTGATCGGAAAATACATAATCTAAAACTTGCAATGGCTAAGGGATACCTTTACGATATTATATTGTGATCGCAGAAAGCGTAAAATTATGTTGGCAAATACATTACCGCGCGGCGTCCTTCATCGCTTCCGACGCAAGCTTCAGTTATTTCTTTATAATACAACTGTTGCTCAACACTCAGCTCGTGAGTGGCTAACTGCTTCACATGCACAGATTCCGATGCCTTCAGACGAGCTGCCTTGCCACACATAGGCTTACCTGTCAAGCAATTGTTTATTTGCAGACTAGCTTAGCTTCCGACCCGCGTTCCGGAGAGATGTTATGTCCTTATGTTTTCCCGGGATAAAAAGTAGCCTATATGTTATTCCAGGGTATGATCTATCTATGTGCCAAGTTTCATCTAAATCTGTTCATTAGTTTCTACGTGAAAGAGTAAAAAACATCCAGCTAGCTGCTAGTGCGCAAAAATGAAATATTTTTCTTTCTTTCTTTCATACATACATTTTAACTTTCATATTTATAACTAGCTTCCGCCCCGCGGTTTCACCCGCGTTATCGAGACATAAAAAGTAGCCTGTGTTAATTAATCCAGGGTATATAAGGATTGCACTTTATCAAAAACATAAATACCTGCAGCATCTTTGTTAGATGGCTTGCTCAGTTTACTGATTGGATCAACAGACTCAAGTTTCTGTGCTTCTTTAGACAGTGGTGGTGGATTCTCTGGAACAGTGGGCTGAACTCCATCCACACTCAGCCAGTGAGCTCTTACAGATACGTCTAATGGTATTTTTGGTGGTGGTGCTGACAATATCTCAGACAAATCTATCTCTTTTTCTTCAATGAAATGTAGTTCTCTGCCACCTCCTGAGGCAAATCTGAATGGTAATGAATCAGGCTGTATGAAACCATATTGAGGCTGAAATGACACAATAATAATGGTGAATTCCATTAATCTATTGTAATTCTACTAAACAGGTAGAGTTTGCATGTTAGAGATGATTTCTGGAACAACTGATCTAGTCCTTTTTATTAGTAAAATATTTTAAAATTATTTCATTAATTAGCATCATTTCATTGAAAAATAGCCATTGGAATGGCTTCGCTTTACATAAGTAAAAATACATTACTGGGACTGACCAAAAAAATTTTACAATGTCACTGCCATAACTTAGTAAAAGTATTAAAATATAGATCTGTAATTTTTTGGCTTGGCTATAAGCCCAGTAACATCAAATTTAAACTCAAAAATCACTTATTTAGTTTAACTCTACCACCACTACCTAATACACTTAAAGCGAGGGGTTGATGGTTTTGTCAACAAATGGGTTACAAAATGCTCTCTAATCGAGTAGCAAGCATTGAAACCACTATCAAGCACATCACAATGCCATGTCACTCCCCACAAGAGGGAGTGTTGTTGTCACTACTTTGGGTGGTGGTAGTAAACAAACTCATTTATCTTCTAAATAAGGATATGTGGAAGATCTTAAGTGTTGTAATATAAATAGATCTAAATTTTTAGAGAGCTTGTACTATGGAAACTAGCTGATAGGTACTACTTTATTTTTGTAAATAGATAATTACACCCAGATTCAGGACAAACAGATATGTTCATAATGCACACAAATGTTTTTCCAGGATGGGAATCGAAACCATGACCTGCAGCGCAATAGATGGTAGTACTTATTATTATTACAAAGTAAATTACTTAAGGGGGGAATGTTCGGTTGGAGCGTGAAATTCAAATTTTATCACGTTTTTTGCAAATTGCAGCTCAGTTATAGGTCGTAAGTTATCAACATGTTATTTGCGAGAAGAATGGTAGTATATTTACTGATTAACAACAAAAGAAATCATCAATATATTCCTCCAAGGTATATTAGTAATATTTTCATGAAATAGTCATATATGTCAGTAATAGCCACCGAAGGTAAACCCTTAAGTCATTATGACTATGCTAGGATGCGAGCAAATTGCTGTTCTCCTAGCATATGATAGTGACAGAAATACCAACTCTACAACTCTTCCAAGATTTAAAGAGCCATATTTGAGAGGTTTCCTGGTAGAGATACAATATCTTTGTTTATGATTTTTTTGTATAAATTTTAAATCTGTGTTGTGGGATAATAAAGTACTATCTATCTTCGACAGCCTTCATCCAACCATTTACCTAAAAGAAATTAACATGGGAGACAAAAAGAAATACTGTTATCTGATGTGGTTTATAAATCTCGAGTTGTTTAGTAAATATACCTCAATGTTCTTAATTTTCAATGCTTGGTCAATGTCCGTGATGGATAACTTTTGCCTTTTAGAATGATGCATGAACTTCATAGCATCTTGTACGATCACTTTGAGCCTGTATGTCACATCATCTGCCAATTCTTTTGCTGCATCATCTCCAAGAGTCGCAATCCCCACACTCTCCGCTATAACTTTCATGGTATCTACTGATAAAGATGAGCCATAGGCGAATTCGGAATCACCCATTGTGGAAAGTCAACAATTCACGGTGCAAGATACTTTAGTTGTCTAGTAAATACAACAATTGAATAATAATCTCGAGCAAGCTCTTTTCTTTCGGCATCAGCTGTATAGGTAATAATTATCACAAAGACCTCAGTTACATTTATTTTTATTGGAAAGTACTATGGTAAGTAAGTAGGTATTAAGAAATTATTGTAACTAGGTGAAGTTACAAACTGTAACCTACATTTACTTTTACAAAGTATTTTCTGATGTTTTTTTGTACTAAACAATAAATAAATAAATTCTCTTTCTATGCTTTCTAGCACAGATTACTGTATGTTACTCACAAAGAGAATTTAATACTACGGTTACTCACTCACAGAAGTCACAGAACAATTTTACTCTAGCGAGCGAGCTGTTACTGTTCTTTTTAGGGAGGGATGTGAAAAAATAATCGATTTATAAAAAAAACAGTATTTTTTTATATTAATCGATTTCAATAAGCGATTTTAATATTTCTAATAGTTGATTAATAAAAAATACATTTTTATTTTTTCTGACGATTTTTTACTGCTACTAAAACAAATCTTTTTATCATAGATGCTCGAACCCGCGATCGTTTTTACTGGTATTTTTACTACTATTATCCTTTCTTTACTAACTGCACCACATTAACTTATATCGAAAATGAAATAATGGTTCTTGAACAACTGGCAGTTGATTTTTTGACATTTATTTATAATTTTTATGCTGAGGTATGGCTTTACAAAATTAACCGGGCTTGCTTGCTACCTCAGCGTCTTCGGAAAGATTATTGTCGAAAGCCATTACTGACAGCATTATAACAAAAACCGGGAGTCGAATACTTTCTAAACGCTTAAAAAATTGTTATTTCTTTATTCTCAAGGATATAGTTGACAGGCCAGTTGGAGCAGTTAAGGTAAATCGGCTGAAAAGCACGCGAAATTCCATTGTTTTAGGTTTTTTTCAAATTGCAGCTCAGTAATAGGTCGTATATTTGTCAAAATGTGATTTGCGCCTCATAAATATGCCAATTGATTACTGTATGTATACATTATGCTTTTCAAACTATACATTGGTTCCTTTTCGATAAAAACCGCGCAGGAACCAATGTACAGTTCTATAATGGTTTGAATGCAAAATTAATACATATATAGATTTAAAGCTTTAACTCAATGTCGCGAATCTTATTTTGACAAAGAAGAATGTCCAGTTTTGACCTGTCAAACAATTAGCGCGTCTAGAGATAAGATATATCTTAAAAAAATGCTTATCAAAAGTACATTTTAAAACACTAACTAGAATTTTAATACGAAGTCTAGAAAAAATTAAAATGATTTTTAAAAATGTTCATGTTTGGCAATAATTTTTATAAGAGAACGCATCCATTTTGGACTCATCCATTCATAGAGTACATGATTTACGTTCCATTTATCGCACAAGGACGCAGCCGCGCTGTCTCTATTTATTGACTTTAATTATTTTTAATTCCTAATCTAATAAAACCTTTTTTTCTATTCCTAACTATCCTTAATACGCGTTAATTTTTACTTGATTACCGACTGTAAGCATTTATTTTGGAGACAAACTACTGAAGAAAAAAAAAATGATCGATATGCGCGAAACAGAACGTGACACTTTTTTTTTTAAAGCTTTGACAGCTTTAAAAAAAAATACATTTGAATTGCATACAATGACACGACGATTGTTTTCAGTCAATAATCTACGACCATAGCTGTTGAAGGCTGGTTACACCAAATACCTGCCTATATGTACCTATACTTTTTCATACTTAACCTCAAACAATGATTTTATTATAACATTTTTCCCCGACTTCCAAATAAAAATCTGATGAGAGTATTGATTTAAGTGGACATTAAAGATTCTAATACAATACTAACAGTCAGTAGACACCACCTAATAACAAAATTGAGTGACAGGTCAACGCATGTATGGGAAATGGGCATTGTTCTTTGACAATCAGCAAAAAACGTGATAAAATTTGAATTTCGCGCTCCAACCGAAGGTATCACCTTAAGGTGGAGGCATCGGTTGCGACAAGAATATTTACTGATTAATAACAAAAGAAATCATCAACATATTCCTCCAATGTTACTAATATACTTTGGAGGAATATGTTCATGATTTCTTTCCTAGTTCACCTAGTTTCGCTTCCCGCGGTTCTTTCTGGGGGGCTAAAACGGCTTCTCAAGCAATATTGCTATGCAATTCATATCTCGAATTTACAGCAGATTATGGTGTAATTTGTCTAACTTGTAAATTAATTGATTAAAATGATTTGCATTTACACCAAAAAAAAATTAAAAAAACATTTGGCTCTGCTGTAAATTCGAGATATTAATTGAATAGCAATATTGCTTGTGCTTCCTTTTTAGACCCCCTGGTTCTTCCTCGGTATGAGTGTAAGCGATCCTTTATAATTTCCTCTACAGTCGCAATAGGTTTTTTTAAAAAAAAACAGTAACGTTTAATTGTGTATTTTTATTTCGCAAAAAGTAATGCCAACATAACGATAATAATATAAGTTTTAAATAATTGCCAACGCCCAAATCAATTGCAGAAATATGGGGAACAAAAGAAAAATTGAGGTAAGCTATTGATATGTGTATATTTTGCCATATAACAATCAAGATTATTTTAAGTTACGACACAGCATCTCGTTGTTGAATATTGAAGATTTTATATTAAGGGTAAACCTTCGGTTGGAGCGTTAAATTCTAATTTTATCACGTTTTTTGCTAATTGCAGCTCAGTTATAGGTCGTAAGCTATCAACATGTTATTTGCGACAAGAATAGTAGTATATTTACTGATTAATAACAAAAGAAATCATCAACACATTCCTCCAAGGTATATTAGTAACATTTTCATGAAATAGTCGTATATGTCAGTAATATACCTTGGAGGAATATGTTGATGATTAATTTAGGTAATGAATTAAAAAATGATAACCGTAAAATAAATAGTGCCCTTGCGCTTCGCTTGGCTCGTCTTGGCAAAAAAAGAATATTGTTTTATTTCTCTATTTTCAGTATCTTTAGTATCTATCAGCCAGTTGTTACTTTGTTAGGTTATATATACAAGTACAATGTTTAGCCTGTAGTGGGTAAATTAAAGTTTTTGTGTTGACAACACAAAATTAAAATGACGACCATTAAATGCCGACTCTGCTCCACGCGATTTTTTCATGTCTAAAATAACGCTGTCTCAAATAAAAAATAGTTTGGTTATTACTTGTGAAAATGTATAGAAATAAAAAGGACGTTGATAAACACGTGGAAAATTTGATATCGAAGTTGTCGGTAAAAGAGGTACGTATTTTAATAACATAGCGTGAACCATGAACTCAAGGATTGTGGTTTTTGACAAATATTTTATTATTCCTTTTATTTCCAGTTTAAAACCCGGGCTTATTCTGTAGCTCGTTTGTATTATGAAGTGGGTGATTACCCAAGTTGTCAAAAATATGTCGAGCAATACCTCACCCAAAAAGACAACAATGCGGCGGCATACAAACTTCTCGGACAAGCTATGCGGAAGCTGGGACAAAAAGACAAGGCCCTCGAGCAATACAAGACTTCTCTCGACATAGACCCCTCGCAAACTAGCACGATTCTAGACAGTGAGTTGAATTTGCAGTACCTATCTTAACTACCCCTTCTAGAATGACTTTCAATTTTAACATTATGGAGGTTACTCTATCATATAGATAATAGTAATAGTACTAGAAACTTACTCCTAATTCTACTCTCTGACCAAATATCGTATTTTATAAGATAAATATGGGAAAGAATAAGGAAATTTAGAATTATACCTATTGGAGATTTCATTACCTGGTAGACTAAATTATATTTTCACAGTAAATTCATGCCCGTGACTTGTGCTGTGGTGCTTTCCAATAAGGAAAACATCACAAATAAACTATAGCAATGTTGTGTTTCGCAGTGCAGTTGTGATGCATTATAGCAGCTGAACTTTAGAGAAAATACATTCTAGGCTTTGTGTTTGATAAATGTGGCAACAAGAGTTGTTTGTAAACTTGTTGGCTGGTGAATAGGATGTGTCACATCTACACTAATATTATAAAGAGATAAGATTAGATTTTTGCATGTTTGTTTGTAATGGACAAATTAAAATAAATAAAAACTACTTAATTGATTTTAAAAAAACTTTTTTCTTCTATAGAAAGCTACATTGTCAGTGTGTAAGATGGGCTGTACTTTGTTTTAAAAATAATTAGATATAAAAATTATGATAATGTAACCTTTAAAAAAAATTTCTATGAAAGTCATTATTTGGTGTCAGTTTATGTGAGTATTCTGACATATCCAGTACGAAAGAATTTTTGAAAATTCAACCCCTAGGGCATAAAATAGGAGATTGCAGGTGAATCCTGGTGCAGAAAGCTGGTATAAACATACATGGAATAAACAATTATGTTCTAAATTATTTTAAACAAATAAATCCTCACAGGAATAGCTTGACTCTACATCAGACCAGTTTGGAAGGCTGTATTTGCTGAGAAGAGTTGGCAATAAACTTAGCTGCTCTTCTAGTAAAAACAGTCTTAAATACATTACAATACATTTGCATCTAAGTTTCACTGGCAGCAATTGAAAACTACAAAGTAGATTTCTCAATTAATAATAAGTCAATAGCAAACTCAAGCAGGACCTGTTCACAAATATGATGTGTGTGGTGGCTATAGCCCTCCTTGTCTTAATTTAGTAAATTGGCTGACACATCATATAATGCTATATTGAATGCCTTTTTCATTTATGCCTGACTTCTGTCTAGTCTTAGTCTGGAAAACATAGAAGCCTAGAATGTAGTAATACCTAGTTAGTAGTATAGCTTAAGTGTAGTTGCCATTACATATTAGCAGACACACATCTACAGATTTTAAACTTGAGTAGGCTATTGTATGTCTATTAAATCCTAGTTTAATCTTTTATCACTGAAATTATTTTGTTGTAGTATGTGAGCTTCTTGCTGATGATGAATTGGTGATTGAACCTGGCCGAGCCAAGTTTTGGTGTGAGAAAGCAGAAGCAACATTCCCAAGGCATCCAGTTACTTTTCGGCTACGTGAGAGACTTGTAACCCTATCAGATCCAGATCCTGAAGCATTACTTAACTTGTTGACTACTGAATTGGCCATAAGGCCAAAAGATACATTACTTCACATAAGGCTTTTAAAGCACTATCTACATACCAATCAATACAAGGAAGCATTTGAACACAGTTGCAATGTTGAATTTAGTAAAATTAACTTTCCGAGTAGTTACACTTGGTATGAAGTGCTCTGTGAGCTTCTTAATCATAACAATTATAACATCAATGATTGGCTTTACCAGTTACTCCTCCTAACTGTTAGGGAACGTATTTGCGTGTTGAGTCTTACGGAAACACCAAGCGGTATATCTAAGAGCCTGGTTGAAGCTAATGAGCTTCTACATACTTATGATCAAGCTATTGAACATATAGCTAAGGCAGGAGCTCCGCCTGGCTATGGAGAGTTTCATGCTAGTTTGTTACAGCATCATAGAGGTCAATTTGCTTTTCATGCAGCTACCTTTTTGCTGAAAAAGGCTAAGAAAGATCAATTGAATTGGCGAGATGCTACCAAATATGCTGCTCCTTTAATGTTGATTGCATGGCATACAGCTCCCTTAGACACCAAAGTAAATTGGCTAAGACATGCTGCTGAGAAACAACTTAATGCTGTAAGCAGATGGTACCTAGAAGGAACATATAGGTGCTCACAATCTGGTCATTACCTACTCTCAAATAACTTAGATAAAAATCAATCCTTTTTGGATCGTATCTCTCAATGCTGTTCTGGTGCACATTGGAGGGACAAATTATATGAAAAGATATTTACCACAAGAGGCCATTTGACAAAAATTAAATCCTCTCATTTAGTTTCCAATGCATTTAGTACTCCAGTTCTCCGATTACCAAGGAAGATTGAAGTTGAAGCATATGATGGTGATGCTCAAAGACAGCATGGAAATTCACTTCATCATTTTGTATGGACATTATTAAATTATAAAAATTATGCAAGCTTTAAATGCACACTTTTTGACATGCTGAAACCAAGTGTATCAAGCAGTGGACCTGAAACATTAAACAAATTAGATATACATGCATTTCTTTTTAGTGCAGCCTTAACATCTCGTCAGCAAAAATCAAATGAGGTTTCATATGTCCATGGTGACAAACCATGTGTGCTTCCTGCTAACATCACTGATTTGCTATGTCCACTTTATCAACTGAAGTGGTGGGATTGTGCTTATAAATTCAGCCAAAATGAGTTAGGTACAGAACTAACAGATATCCGCGCAACGCTAAGTCGAGGAATAGAAGTTGTGCGCTGCATTGACAACCATGGCATGGACCCAGAATTGTTGTGTCATCTTGGTCGTGTATTCAGTGAAAAAGCCAAACTCACTACAAATATTGACGAAAAAAACAGCTTAGAAGTGCGGTCAGGTTTATACTATTCATCTGCCATACCATTACTAGAAAAATTAAAAAACAACATAATTGTTAAACTTCCTGAAAAACGACTTTTTGATTACACACATAAAGAAATAAGCTCCAAAGAATTAAATACTTTAATTGAAGAGAGTAAGCTGTATGTTGCAGTGAAGCATTTTAACGATTGTGAGTATGACAAGGTTATTGAAACTCTTTCAAATTTAAAATCTCCACAAGCCTATTATCATCTTAGTCAGGCATATAATAGAATTGCAATTGAAGAAATTAATTCATCTGTAGAAACGGAAAGTAAATTTAAATGTTTAACACTGCTATCAAAAGCTAAAGCTTTTGCTTATAAAGCATTAGATAAATTAAAGGAAACTGAAACAAATAAAAATCAGCCTTTGTACTCAGATGTCCAAGAGTTAATTGAAGATATAGAGACACATTTAAACAAAATAGATCCTGAATTGTCAAGTAACATGATTAATGATGTGGATGGAAAGTATTCTTCTGATGAAAATGTATCAAATGTGAATGACCATTTGCAGATAAGGACAAATTCACGCGTTTATCGTAATCTAAGTTCGACACCGAAACCATCAACCAATACAAATACAACCACTTATCGTTCAGCTATAGATTCCCATATACTTGAAAGTACCCGAGTTGATCATCAATTTTTGGAGAGAATTGAAAATGAAATAAAAAACTTACAAAAAAGAGATACAACCATTAATAACTTTATGGAACAGACTAAAGATTGGTTTGATGAAAATCGAAAATTAGGAAACCAAATTATGAGCACTATTAATTCTAATATACAAAACACTACTGATCAATTCAAGCTTCTTAAAATATCAGTGGATCAAGTTAAAGACCAAATAGATGAATGTAGAAATGAATGTAAAGATGTTGGCGAATTAAAGAAACAAGTTGCAGAGCTTAAAAAAGAAGTAAGCAAGTTGAAGAAAGCTACATCAGAACCTACTATTGATGAAAATGATTTATATAATTTAGATGATGAGTACAGAACAAATGATAGCACCTCAAGTTTCGCCACACAATTACCATTCGCAACTCCTCAAGTAATGCCGCCATTTAATCAACGCCTGGTACCACCATTCCCAGTTCCTCCTAATCCTTATCAATTGTATGGCCAAAGCTTGTACAACCTTTACAACCAGTATTCTCAATTAGCTCAGCCTTCATCTGTACCTAGTGCAGCTCCAATATTTGATCCTTCAAGAAGTCAAGTAAATTTCCCAGGTGTATATTCAACACCAGATCAAATTTATCTTGAAATGCCTCACCTTGTTCAATCAACTATACCAACTGCACCTACAATGCCAGTAGCACCTCCAATACCCACTATTCCTAATATGCCGGTTGTTTCTGTAGCACCCTCAACAGTCCCAACAACTAAAGCCATTCCAAAGGAAACAAAGGAAAATTCTCGGTCATTACCAGTGAATGTAGTGATCACTTCATCAGATCCTTTGCCTACATGTACTACAACACCAGCCCCAATCCTTAGTGTGACTATTCCACCTAAACATATAAAGGTAACCCCTCATAACTATCAAATAACTATGCCGTCAACTGATGACACCAAAGCAATATCACCTCCTGTATTCAGCTTTCCTATGTCTGGAAATAGATCGAGTACTGCCAGTTCAATTACCACCTGGAATCAGTCTAGTGTATTTAAGACACAATCTATGCCAACCACAATGTCAGGTGCTTCAAACGATTCTAACCTATTTTCATCAAAAATCAGTGGTGATACACTTGATAATTCTAAATCCGTTGTTGATGGGGTATTTGCCATTACTTCGCCAAATACCAGTCTAAACAAATCTAGAACATTATCTGAGAGAAGCAATACTTCTGTAGAAAATTATGATCCTTGTCCGGATTTCAAACCTATTGTGCCTTTGCCTGCAGAAGTCAAAGTGACTACTGGTGAGGAAAATGAAACCGTAATATTTTCATCTAGAGCGAAACTATTCCGGTTTGTTTCGAAGCAATGGAAAGAAAGGGGACTGGGTGAAATGAAATTGCTCAAGCATAAAGTCACCGGAAAAGTAAGAGTACTAATGAGACGAGAACAAGTACATAAAATTTGTGCTAACCACATTATAAGTGGTGACATGGAAATAAAACCCATGAAGAATGAAACTAAAGCATACTTTTGGGTTGCAAATGATTATGCTGATGAAGTTGTAGTACTAGAAAAGTTTTGCATTCGCTTCAAAACCGCCGATATAGCTCAAAAATTCTATGAAACATTTGAAAAAGCACGATCGGAGTCTGCAGATAACGCAGATATATCTAAACGTGAAAGTGCTTCTAACACACCAAAGACATCTGAATTGAGTACACCTGTAAAAGATAGCAGTGGACCAGCGATTGTAACAACAAGTAAAGCTGTCATTGGAGGATTTACCTTCAGTAGCACACCATCATTCAAATCTATTCCAGATGAAACAAAATCGGACAGTAAGCCTACAGAATTAACCATCAATAAATCTAATGTTTTCAGTGGATTAACGTTTAAAACAACTACTAATTCTCCATTTAGCAATTTGTTCAACATTACGCCTTCTCAAGCTACTGATCTTAGTAACATAGCAAGTAATCTAGAAACCCCAAATAAATTGAATACTTCCGATACAGTTGAAGAATTCGAACCAAATGTAGATTTCAAACCAGTTGTACCATTACCTGCTCTAGTTGAGCAAAAGACAGGAGAAGAAGATGAAAACATACTATTCGAACACCGTGCAAAATTATTGAGATTTGATGCCTTGACCAAAGAATGGAAAGAGCGTGGCTTAGGGTGCATTAAATTATTAGTGCAGAAAGATAATATAAACAAAGTACGACTGCTTATGAGAAGAGAACAAATTATGAAAATATGTTGCAACCATGCTGTTACTAAAGATATGGTTTTCCAGAAAATGCCAAACATGGATAAAGCTGTAACATGGTGTGCAAAAGATTTTTCTGATGGTGAACTAGTTGCTGAAACCTTTTGCCTTCGCTTTAAAACTGTACAAGTTTGTGACGATTTTGTTAAAGCTATTGAAACTGCTCAATTGAAGATGAATAATGATTCAAAGGCAGTAAAAGAAGAACAAAATGCTGCCAAACAAAATGCTCAAAGCGGGTTTGGTGACAAATTCAAAACTAAACCAGGTGCTTGGTCTTGTGATACTTGCTACACAAATAATTTGGAGAATTATGATAAGTGTGCCTGTTGCGAGCAACCAAAACCTCAAAATGAATTATTAAAAACTGGCAGCACATCCACTACATCTGATTGGGGTGAAGCTTTTAAACCCAAATCAGGTACTTGGGAATGTCAACAATGCTTAGTTAGGAATGAAGCAAATCTGGAGTCTTGTAATGCATGTAGTAACCCAAAAGACCCATCTAAGGTAAAACCAGCTTCTAAGACTAGCTCTGATAGTCCACAACAATTTAAGTTTGGTATAATAACGCAAAGTAGTAATGATCCACCAAAATTAACCACACCGGCTTTGATACCAAAATCTGGATGGGGAGACAAATTCAAACCTAAGGAAGGTACTTGGGAATGCAAACAGTGTTTTGTAAGAAACGAAGCAAATACGGAACAGTGCGGTGCATGTAACAGTCCGAAAGATCCAAATGCTGTAAAAAAAGATACCCAATCTATATTTGGCAATGCTTCTGGACAAAAATTCAATTTTGGAATACCTGCAAATTTAAACACAGACCATAAATCACAGACGGAAACGTCATCTATTTTTGATGGAACTGGTGCCCATAAATTTAGTTTTGGTATTCCAAAGGCACCGAGTATTGCCAATTTCGGGGATCCAAAATCTGCACCTGCTTCAATTTTCGGCGCCTCAAATACTACTACTGAAAACGAAAAGCCTCTTAACTTTAGCAAAAACACTGATAATGACATTAAAACAGTAACACCAGTTAAACCAGCTTTACTACCTACACCTCAAACTGATGCATCATTTGGTGGTAAGAGTGGGACATTTGATTTTGTGTTCAAACCCAAAACTCCAACTAAGGGTAAAAGTCCTATCAAATCTCCTAAGGGCCAAGAAGAAGAGGACAGTGATGGAAACGAATATGCCTCTGAGGATGATGGTGTCCACATTCATTTTAGTCCTGTTGTACCCATGCCCGATAAAGTAAGTTAATAATATGATAGATAATTGATTATGAATTTATAGAACAATACAATATTTTTTTTTTATGTTTAGGTTGAAGTAGTGACCGGGGAAGAAAATGAATCTGAACTTTATGGTCACAGAGCAAAATTATTCCGATTTATTTCTGGTGAGTGGAAAGAACGTGGAATTGGTGTTGTCAAAATTTTGCAACATAAAGATACTGGAAAATTAAGGTATTATTGTTGTACTTTATTATATTGAACTTTATGTATATGTCACCATATAATCGTGAACACCATTAGTTTATAATCTATCTCGCGAGATTGTTAACTGTCGGTACATTGTGATCTATACCATACAGCTTACAAAATAATGTATTAATTTTCGATAGTTCATAATGTATCCATGTCTTAAATCATGAACTGAAATCATATTTGAGTGCGACGAAACGCACCTGGCGCGTTGATTGGTCAAACGTTATGTGCCCCACGATGGTAGGCAAACAGCTATTTTTGTGGGTTTTAAATAGATTAATAAAAAAATATATTGATTGACAAACTTGATCTCAAATTTCGCGAGATGGATTATAAACTAACCGTGTTCAGAATTATACGGAAATGAAATATTGAAAAAATAGTTTTTCGTGAGCTTGAATGAACTATTGTTATTTATTTATGATATGTATTTTTAAAAGTAGTACTCATTATTTTTCAGAGTTGTCATGAGAAGAGAACAAGTGCTTAAAATTTGTTTGAATCATGCGTTAACAAATGAAATTATATATACTCCAAAAGATGAGAAGACTTGGCTATTTGTTGCTAATGATTTTAGTGAAGGAGAAATAAGTTTGCAACATTTTTGCATTCGATTCAAAAGTAAAGAAATTGCATCTGACTTTAAAGATGCAATTGATAAAGCTAGAGGAGGTCAATCAGACCTTTCAGTCAAAAAAGAACCTCCTGAAAGTAATAGAGATGATGACAGTGATGATATTGTATTTGTAAGCGAAATACAAGCTACTATAGAAGAAAAACAAAAAGCAAAGGATCTTATGCTACCTGAAAATTTCTTTACCTACAAAAATAAGGAACCGTGTCGAGGATGTCGTGGGTGTAAGGACGATAATGACTTGGAAACCAATGTAACAGCAGTTGCATCGGCAGCTTCTATTATAAATAAAAATGATGTCAACCAATCTACTCCAATCAAAACTTCAGTTTCAATTTTTCAAAGTCCTACAAGTTCAGTGTATGGAACTCCGGCAAGCCTTGATAAAACTGCTGATAATTCAATATTCCGAACACCATTAACATCAATTGGATCAAATAATAAATCTTTAATATCAACAAATCTTAACAATGTAATTGGTAATAATGGTACAAACAAAGAAAATACTTTATCCTCAAAACCTAGTTTGTTTAGTGGATTTAGTGACCAGAAAATTACATTTGGAACGCCACTAAACAATCCGGGAAGTTTGTTTGGAGGTGGTGATACCTCAGTATCGACAAAGAGCTCTTTGATAGCGCCACCAAAATTAAGTAGTTTAAATACTTCTAGCGAAACACAAAATCCTGAGCCAAAATCAATTTTTGCATCAGCACAAGCTAAATCTATATTCAGTGAAACAAATTCAGTGTTTGGCGATGCAGCATCTGTATTTGGTAGCAAAACTACAGAGCCTGGAAATAATAAACCGGCCTTTGACTTTAATAAAGGAGAAAATCAGAATTCCGAATTTAAGTCCATATTTGGAGGTACTGATCAAAAGCCCGTTAACTTATTTTCGGGGGTTTCTCAAGGGAGTATTTTCGGCCCCGGTGTGTTGACTAACCAATCAAAATCCAGCATGTTTGGATCGTCCGTTTTTGGAAGTAGCGCAACTCAACCCCAATCCTTGAGTGCAAACACAAATCAAAGCCAAGCATTTGAAGGAACATCGATATTTACATCAAACCCGGCATCTTTTTGGAGTGATGCTTTAAAAGATAAGAAATCACCAAACCTAGCTGTTACTAATGTACCAAGTGATCAGAAAACTGCGGAAGTTAAGGATGATCCTAACCCTGTGAAAAAAGAAGCTCTATTTAGCGTCGATAAAGACTTGTCATTTGCAGCATTGTCATCGGGGAAGGGTCCTGGCTTCACTGTTCAAAGTAATTAGTTATATGTTATGAATATAGCATGTTGATATGAAATATCAAGATCTTTTTAAACAATTAATGTGAAATTTATTTTAACAGAAAAACCTGACTTCAAATGGGAAGGAGCGGGACAACAACTGTTCACTGCTGCACAGAGAACACCATCAAAGGATGCGGGTGATAAATCAAATATTGAGAGTGGTGCAGGTGATGAAACTGAAGGTGGTGGTGCAGATGAAGACTATGACCCGCATTACGAACCAATTGTTCCTTTGCCTGATAAAATCGTCGTCACTACTGGAGAGGAAGATGAGGTAAAAGTTGTTTCAGAATCTCTCCTAAAAGTCCCCTTGTAAAAGTTGTTTCATTTTATCTGTGCACGTAGACAACCCTTTATAAATTACATTTTGTATGGTGAATATTCATTTGCGGAGACTTAAGTAGCTCAATTCATATATTTTTTTTAAAACTATATTCTACCTAAATTTATTAGCATAGCTGTTAGTTTTCCTCAATTATATAAATAGGTATATTTTTACAGGAAAAATTATTTGGTGAACGTTGTAAATTGTATCGATATGATGACAAATCAAGAGAGTGGAAGGAGCGTGGTGTCGGCGAAATGAAAATACTATATCACCCGCATAAGAATACATACCGACTACTGCTTAGGCGAGAACAGGTAATGAATACATGTTTATCATTGTTTTTTGCACCACTGTCATATTATTTAATATATTTCGAAAATATGGTGAATATCTATAGTAAACTAGCTGACCCAGCAGAAATAAAACTGGGACCTAGCTACCTATCCCTACCTACCTCTACCTACCCCTAACTACTCCTACTTACCTCTACCTACCCCGAACTACCCCTACCTATCTACCTACCCCTACCTAACTACCTACCTTACCTACCCTTACCTATCCTATGTCCTTGTCCTGGTTCTAAGCTACCTCCCCACCAATTTTCAGCCAAATCAGTTCAGCCGTTCTTGAGTTATAAATAGTATAACTAACACGACTTTCTTTTATATATATAGATTACATAAATTTCGTTGGGTTGTGAATTAATAGTCTCAACATTAATGCGTTGATTTCTTTTTCTATTTAAACGATACAAATCACGAAACATTACATGACATTGGTACATTTCAGGAATCGATTGCGAGACGAGATTATGGATAAACATGATTGTATTAAATTCTTTAGGTGCACAAAGCAGTACTCAACATGCTGCTATTCATGGACTTAGAGTTGCTTCCGATGAAGAACTCCGATCGAGCGTGGACGTGGGCGGGACGAAACTACGCGGAGATTGCAGCTGGGGAGCAAGAGACGCTCGCCGTGCGCTTCAAGTCCGTCGACTTGGCCACCGCCTTCCATGATAAGATCGTTGATTGTGTGCGGGTAAGATTCAGCATTGACACTAACTTAAAATAGGATAGTTGACTGACATATCAAATCGGCAACTTTTTCATAAATGTCAAAACGATAGTTTATTTATGTGGTTTATATGGAATTTTGTATGAAATACTACACTATGACGTCATAGTTTCACAGCATCAAATGATCTGCCCTTAGTGTATCTACTGGTAATTAAAAATCATAAAAAGCCGTAAATGTACAACATATTTGATGTTTCCACGTGTGTTTAGTTGTTTATCTACTCTCATATCGTAATGTAAAAAACAGTACTTTAATGACTCAATTTACCCGTGTATAATGATTTATTATAGTACAGTTTTATTCCCAAGATAATGATATAAAATAACTTTTTTTCTATTAAAGTACACATTGGACCTATCAATAGTATAATCAATCAGTATCAATTAAATTTCAAGTAGCTTAAATGATAGACGGCACCAACTTGTCTACCAAAAATAAATAAATTAAATTTTAGATGCAAGTTTACTTTGTGTGTGGTTACATGTGTACATGACGAATTTTTGACTAGAACTTTAGAGGTAAGAATTTTTGGGAGTTGGCAACACGGATTTGATTAGGTATATGATTATTGTGTTTTTTTTATGTTATTGTTTTTGCCTACATATATCGAATCGATTTTGACCAAAAATGTCACACAAACATAGCTTTTTTTTTCTTTTTTTTTGCAAAATACTATCGATTTTTTTTAATTACATTATTTATATGAGTTTAGATAAAGTACTGTATGATACTGCACATAATTAGGTATTAAAAACTCGTGTGATACTATTAAGAAACTCACACTCGTATTTAATAACCCCTATTATGCAACAGTATCATAAACTACTATTTATGCATTGGTTAGTGTTTGGTCATTTATTTTTGACACTGTCAACTACCCTATTAAGTAAAAATATTTGTGTTTATTCAAATCTTTGAATTTCAAAATACGATATGATGTTTATTACTATACTGTGCAAAATTATCCACTACATAAGAAGGAATACATAGAAGGCGTGTTAAAAATACTATATTTTTGGGGTTTGTATTTTCCAATATGAAATGTAAAGTAGGTGAAGAACTCTAGTGCATAACTTGCTAAATAGGATAAAATTCCCAATTTCTGAACGTCCCTGCCCTGAGTCATATTTTCAATATGTTTACTTACTAAAGTTATATCTTCTTGTTTTATACTTTTTAGAGCGTGATTTTTCAGTAGGTAGTCGAGTTTTAGTTTATGTACTTTCTTTTTTTTTTTAACTTAATTTGGGGTTATAATTTCGAAAATATGTTTGGTTCATATGAAAGAGTGCATGCAAGTAAAACCGCGAGCAACAGCTAAAAATATATACCTAGTCACCGTATGATTGTGATCTATGACGCGAGTTTGTGGACTGTCGATGCATTGTGAACTGTAGCCTAAACGACTGAACCGATTGTCATGCATGATATGTCTTTAGATTCGTATTTATTGCGCGTGTCACTAGGTATTTAAAATTATCAAAAATCAAAACGGCGAACATTTTGCGCAAAATGTATAGTTTAAATAAAAAATCTCCCAAACCTATTGAGTCATCATCATATCAGCCGAAAGACGTCCACTGCTGGACAAAGGACAAAGGATGATGGCCGGTCTTGCGCTAGCCGCATCCAGCGGTTTCCCGCGACCCTAACAAGATCGTCAGTCCACCTTGTGGGGGGCCTGCCCACGTCTTCCGGTTCGTGATCGCCACTCGAGAACCTTTCTACCCCAGGGGCCGTCGGTTCTACGAGCGATGTGCCCCGCCCACTGCCACTTAAGTTTGGCAATTCTTCGGGCTATGTCGGTTACTTTGGTTTGCTCGCGGATCTCATCATTTCTGATCCGATCTCGCAGAGAAACTCCGAGCATAGCCATCTCCATTGCTCTTTGGGTGACCTTGAGCCTTCTTATAAGGCCCATCGTAAGCGACCACGTCTCTGCTCCGTAAGTCATCACTGGCAACACACACTGATCGAAGACTTTCGACTTGAGACACTGCGGTATTTGGGACGAGAAGATATTACGTAGCTTCCCGAACGCTGCCCAGCCGAATTGGATTCGACGATTGACCTCTTTCTCGATGTTGGACCTACCTAGTTGGATGGTCTGTCCTAGGTAAATATAGTCTTCTACAACTTCGAGTGCAGAGTCTCCAACCTTTAATCGAGTGGGTGCAACATAGACGTTCAACATGATTTTCGTCTTATCCATGTTCATCTTTAGATCCACTTGTTGAGAGACTCAGCTGAGGTAATCGAGCATTGTACTGAGGTCTTCTAAGGTCTCAGCCATGACTACTATATCATCGGCAAATCGAAGGTGAGTGATGTACTCGCCATTGACATTGATGCCAAATCCGTTCCAGTTCAGAAGCTTGAAGACGTCTTCCAATGCAGCGGTGAACAGTTTCGAAGATATCACGTCTCCCTGTCTCACGCCTCGCTGCAATTAGATAGGTTTCGAGTTCCGGTCCTAGAGACGGACCGACATGGTGGCGTTCTCATACAAACCCTTTAACACCTCGATATACCGGTAGTCGATTTGGCACCTTTGAAGAGACCTCAGCACGGCCCAGGTTTCTATCGAATCAAAGGCTTTCTCATAGTCCACAAACGCTAAGCATAATGGCTGGTTATACTCCTCGGTCTTCTGTATAACTTGCCGCAGCGTGTGTATGTGGTCTATGGTGCTAAAGCCTTTTCGGAAACCGGCTTGTTCGGGAGGCTGGAAATCGTCAAACCTGCGCGCGAGACAGTTCGTAATGACTCTCGAGAACAACTTGTAAATATGGCTCAGAAGTGTGATGGGTCTGTAATTCTTCAATAGGGTTTTATCGCCCTTTTTGAAGAAGAGCACCACCACACCTCTGTGCCATGCTTGTAGCGTTTGACCTTTGAGTATGACGGAATTAAATAGCATCTAAAGGGCCCTAAGGATCGGTGTACCACCCGCCTTCAGAAGCTCAGCTGTAACTCCATCATTCCCAGGCGCCTTGTTGTTCTTAAGTTGTTTGAGAGCCATTCTAATCTCGTACAGGCTGACGTCCGGGATATCTTCAGTGTAGTGTTGGGTTAGTCTTGCTCTGGGATCTGAAGCATGACTACTGACAGGTGACTGGGTTGTCGTGTACAGCTGTCCATAGAACTTCTCGACCTCTCCTAGCAGCTCAGGTTTCGACGTGACGATTCTACCATCCTCAGTCTTCAGCTTCGTCAGTTGGCTCTGCCCAATAGACTGATCTCTTGCGAACACTTTAGAGCCTTGATTCCGCTCAATAGCCTCTTTAATACTGATTGTATTAAATTGGCGTGTGTCGCGGGTCAAAGACTTTGAGATCTGTCTGTTGAGTCGCCGGTATCTGGCAGCATCATCCGAGGACGTCAGAACCATTTTCCGTCTTTCTTCCATGAGCTGTAGGGTCGAATCAGAGATCTTTTTGGTTCCTGTTGTACGGCGGGCCTTGAAAAACTTAGACCCAGCCGTATGGACAGCTTCCACGTACCAGTCATTGTATAAGTCCACTTCCTCGCAGTCTGCTAGGCATTCGAATCGGTTTTGGAGTTCGAGCTGAAAGGGTTCGGGGTTTTGGACTTGGAAAGGTAAAGGATGGAGCGTAGACTTCATCAGTCGGAACCTCTCGATTTTGATATTAAGGTTCAATGAGCGTCATACCAGTCTGTGATCGCTCCCGGTTTTGACCGCATTGATCACAGAGACGTCATTGAATATTTGTCTTCTCGTCGACAAGATGAAGTCTATCTCGTTTTTCGTTTTACCTATTGAGTGGGCTAATAAAAAGATGGGTTTTAAAATGTTTTCTATACCTATATTATAAAGAGGAAAAATTTGATTGTTTGTTCGTTTGCATTGAATAGGCTCCGAAACTACTGAACCGATTTGAAAAATTATTTCACTAATAGGAAGCTCCATTATTCCCGAAGGTTATAGGCTACTTTTTATCCTGGGAACGCGAGTGAAACCGCGCGGAACAGCTAGTTAAAATTATTTTTAAATGTAATTAGAAATGAAATTATTAAAAAAGAACACATATATTTAAAGTTGTTTATTTGATTATCCCAAAATAGAAATTACAAGCAGCAGCAGCAAAAGCGGTAAGAGATGAAAAGAAATCAGAAAAGTCGTTCGAAACTGTAGCTCCACTGAGGTTGCCCAAGCACTTAGAAGACAGTGCCCGCGCTGACAACGCCATGTTGGCTGGATTTGTCCCACAGACATCTGCCGAGCAATCTCTAGAAGCAAAGACTGAAAATAAACTTAACGGGGAAATGAATAAACCCTCAACAACGGACATGTTCAAACAAGTCCACTTCCAAGAACCAAAAGAGGAGGAACACGAGGACGAAGACGACGAAGATGAGGAAGATTATGAACATGATTACGACAATGCCGATTATGATGCTTATTATAATGAGGTTAGTTAGTTTTTCATCTTGTTATTTGTCTATAAAAAATATTTTTGGTATACACACTGGTTCAATGTCCTCTAGATAAAAAAAACTTAAAGGAAGACAGTTTGAAATTTTGATACCTATATATTTCCCATGACCGTTATATTTGTTCTGGTTGTAAGGATTCTTTCTAGAGCCCTCGATAATTTTTTTTTTTTTAGTTATAAATGTAATTTAATGGTGCAGGAGGAGGAGGAGTCCGCAGTGTATTATACTTGTGAAGGCGAAGTGGTGGTTCGCGAAGGTGAAAGTGAATCTGAAAGTCTGCATGGACACATAAAAGTGTTGTTCGATCAAAGGGTCTACTCACCCAAGATTCTCGTCACAGACTTAGTTACTGGAGAAACAATAGCAGATATGCTCATACACACCGATACTGAATTCAAGGTTTGTACTAAGCTTTTATTAATGTTACACATTAAATGAAGCAATCATACAAATTATAAAGAAGTAGTGTGCGGTGTCATTGGCATAATAGTCTGGTCAAATTAACCCAAAAATAAGTTAATCTTTGTTGTTTGATTGTTTATGTCATCGATATAAAAGAAACGTCAAAAGTCCTCATTGATCCCGCAAAAAAAAGTAATTTAAGGTCAAAATATTTTTTTTTATTGCATTTTTCAATTTTTTCAGATTAAATAACTTTTTTTTGCACATGCGGGATCGATGAGGACTTTTGACGTTTCTTTTATATCGACGCTTCTACCGCTTATTTATTTCTACGCTTTCTGCCTACTCGAAAACTATCTACTTATTTAACAGAATATAAGCGTGACGATAAATATGTATGATTTATTTCTATTGTGAATGTGTAGATGTCCGGCGACACGTGTTCGTGGTCAGGGATGGATTTCGCCAGTGACTTCTCCGTGCCCAAAACTGTCAGTGTGAACTTCTACGACGCAGACAGCGCCCTGCAGTTCTATGATAGTTGCGAAGTGAGTACATATTTTAATCTTAACATTTTTATGTAATTTATTTTATTTTATACTAGGTTTCTCTACATTATTTAAAATGTTCTAAATTGTACTCACACTTGTATCACTGAAACATTGATTAAAGGACTGAGACATATCTCCTCTATCCATTAGACCTCTGCCGAAAGGCTGGTGAGGCGGCGTTATCAAAGGATCCGACAGCGGTTTTCTTTGACCTCTGCTGAAAGGCCGACTCGGCGCGGGCGCTATGTTTACTTGAGAGATGACCCAATGACCTCATTCGTGAACTCAAACAGCTGCGTCTTGCGTATTGATTTGAATTTTTACATTGCAGTTTTATGTCTAAATTAGTAGTTACTGTTTATTTATTTTTAAATCAGATTTAGTTAATCTTGTTTAATGATTTTATAGTATAATCAATCCTAATGTTGAAAAAAAATCGTATAATTCATGAAAAGATCGAAGAAAAATTCAAAGTATAGTTTCTAGAATCATGAATTGAATCCATGGAATCAGTTTTCGGTAGGCTGTCCCTTACACCCGGTATATAATTCTTCAGTACATGTGTTTGTTATCTAACTCCTAAACGATTTGGATGAAATTTTGTGTGTATATTTCAATGTGATACTGGATGGTTTGAAAACATAATTGGACCCTGTAGGTGGCGCTGCTGTTGGTTTACATGTGTTTTCCGAGCACATCCGCGTCCGCTAGTAGATATATAATTTTCTTTGGCCTATACATTGAAGCATTGGTATTTTACTAATGAGGAGTTTTCGTACATCGTGAGTTTTGTAATTATTACGTTACATACGTAAATTCTTAATTTTGCCAAATTTTTTGGTCAGTTGGAATGTAAATACATAAAATGCCATGTGAATAAACAATGTTTTCCTACAAATTACAGCACTGAGTTACTTTTTCGGAGAAATCAAAGTAAGCTTTTTTTTCAGACCAGTAAAGCCGCAGCCTACTCATCAACAGATCCAGAACCTTAAACATTCAGATAATTTAATTTTAATGAAACAAGTATTTTAATTTGATCTTAGCTTAATAACGACTTGTTTTAGTTGTAAGTGTGTATCGTAGTTACTTCTTTATCAATAGTTGTATTTTAGATTACTTTAATGAGTCTTGGTAGACTAAAAAATGATAATATTGTTAAATTTCAATTTATGTTACCTGTTTATTCATTATTTAGATCTCATCAACAAAAAATGTTTTATCATGTTATTATCATTGTATTGACAGATTGTTAAAGTAAAATAACTTAATTATAAACATCCAAATCATTGTAACAATTTAACACGAGTGATCAAATCAATCTTTGTAGGATTATATTTCTTAGAGTTGGTTGTTTTCTATTCGATATTATGTTTGTATGTATGTAAAGTGACTAGTTTAACATGCTGTGGATGACTACAGCATGTTTACCTACTGTGATGTGCTTTAATGGTTATTGTATTGGATAATTCAAATAGATTGAGGGATTATGGTATTTATATAAATAATTTGTAACAACACAATGATCAATGGAAAAATACATTTAAACAAGTGCTTGTTAGGTACATCTGATTATCAAGGAGGATTTTTAATTATTTAATTTAATTACGCTGAAAAGGAGATCTAACCAATGATTATTGAGATTTATATGAATCTTGGTTCCTTACATCGCAGCTTAAAATACGGTAGCACTTTTCTTTTTTTTTTGTTGCGTTCTATACGCGAGTAAATTAATTAGAACTGTCTTCAGTGTGATCTTTAGCATTTTATTAAAATGACTCTTGAAATACACTGTATAATTATATTTGAAAACAAACCTTACTCTGACGACTTTAACTCATCATGTATTTCGCCTTATTTATTTTGACCTGTGGTGTGGGGATTCCAAGACAAACTTTATTTAGTATAATATTGTATTGATTGCGACCGTAATGTTCCTAATTGGTTAGGTCTTTTTTCGTGTCTTATTTGCCATGAAGCTACGACTGATAGATAAATAGTTATTATTACATATAGTTTGTAGTCACTCGTAGCTTGATGATGCTATTTGTAGGCCTCTAATTTACTTAATTCACATCTGAAATACTTTGTATTGAATTGAATAGTATCGACGCATTGTTATCGTTTCAGTACCTTTTACTCTGACTTGTACTACGACTTGTAATAATATTTGTGAATTCAGTAAATTATACTAGATTGTAACAAATATTTAAATGAGAAAGGGATTGATGAGTGGAAAAAAATTGATTAGTTCGAGTTTTATTGAATCGCGTAAATTATACTAGTGTAATGTGTTTTGGTTGGTGTGTACAAGGAAATGTCCCAATTTACTCCCTCTCTCGTTTATTATGTGTTATTTTTTCTGTTCTTTCCGTTTAATCAAGTGGAATAAATGAAAACTAAAATTAAACCATCTTTGATTTTGCAAACGAGCACAACATTATATTTAGATTTTCTATCACAATTTTGTAGAATTGGTAGATGGTTCTGATTAGACACATGAACGCTCAATCTTTGTTTATTACTTTGGGTAGCCATGTATTTATGTTGTTTCAGATTTTATGTTGTTTTCCGAAATAAAAATACTGTCGTACTCATTTCTGTATTGGTTTGGTTCGAGGTGCGACAGATTCTCCTCTGCTTCGATAATAACAGCAAATATTTTTTTCTTTACTTGAGTTTGCATCCAATGTGGCATTTCTCGCGTGCTCTTTTGTATGCAATTAAAAAAGGACTCTAGTGCATCAGATTTCTCATTGTAATTAGTTGGTATTTCATTGTTGCATAAAGTGCAACCACGCTGAGTTTGATTTTCTGATTTAACTTTAGCAAGTTCAACGATTTCCGTGGTGGAGACATCGGGCTCAGAGGTCTTCAGATGAGCTCCAACGGGTGGCACTTCCATCTCGATGTCTTCAGTTATTCTGTATTTCATGTGCGGTTCTAAAAACTGCATAACTTTAGCGTACTTCCAGGTCGTAATTTGTGCCGGCAATAATTTATTCTGCCCCAGTTTGGCTCTCTTAAGAGCATCCCGATGGTTGTCGCGGAGTTTCTTCCATTCGATTCTGGCAGTTTTAACTGAAATAAAAATATTAATGATTTCCTTCAAATATTGATATCGTTTTTGTGTGTGAGATTTTCACAGATTCTGTTTCAATAAGTTAGTATGCTGGCAGCTGCTATAAAAGTAAAGTAACACCACGGAGTACCTACACGCGTGAGCTAAAATTTACATAACTTTGATACCTATATATCCGTCAATTTCGATTCTTATGTCAAGTAAGAAGTGACAATATTAACATGAGTAGTATTTTGTATCCCCTTTGAACACTTATATTAACTGTAGTTTTATTAGTTTAAACTATACCTACTATTTTTGTTTACATTAACAACTTGGAATAATGCTGAAATATTTTCACGAATACTTTTTAAATTGTAAGTAAATGGTATTGCGTTTTCTAACCATTCCTCTCAATTA
This sequence comes from Tethea ocularis, assembly GCA_963555595.1. Taxonomy (NCBI): domain Eukaryota; kingdom Metazoa; phylum Arthropoda; class Insecta; order Lepidoptera; family Drepanidae; genus Tethea; species Tethea ocularis. The sequence continues at coordinate 5,599,405 of OY741960.1, read as the reverse complement.
ATATTGTATTTCTTATTGTTTTACTGCTGGTTTACTTAGTGTAAATTTTTTAAGGTCTAATCTTCCTTATATTGTGTTCCAAACTAAATGCTGGCGACCTACTAGAAGATTCGAAATCAGATGATAACACTCAAATACAAGTGCGATCTGTATTTATAAACTGCGAGCCAAGTGTAAGCTTGTTAACCAATTTTTACCACTTATTTTTGTGACATTTCCTGGTAGTACCACCATCACGGAATTTAATTTTGAGTGTTACTAACAGGTTACTAATTTATCGCCAAATCAGATTTTTGGTCGTGATTCAAAAGCTAGGTAACCCGGCATACCCGCCCTAGCAGGCCCACCCCTTTATCTCAAGGACTAGAGCACTTAGCGTAGACCTGTGCTTCCAGAATTTTGTCGATGCCTGATTGAACCTAAAAGTTCTTAGGTATCTCAATAACTAGAGAACCTAGCAAAGATCTTGAAAATATAGTATGGACCATAGAATAGGTATAGGCATAAACATAAACATACATTCAATTCCGCTCCTAGCGATGCTATGTATATGCCACAAATTCTTCAAACAAGCATCGCATCGGCCTACCTGGTGGCAAGCGGTTTGCATAATACTAGATCATTTAGTCAAAATAGCGATACAATTTGAATCCGTGATAGTGCCCTACCAGGAAGTGCCGAATCATTTATTTGGTATTTTGCTTCATAATATTATAATTTGTGTGCCTACAAAAAAATATCATCAATATCACGATATAGCTAAACCATGTTTTATTTACCTAAGAAAGAGATTATAATGGGGAATTGTAAACCGATTAACAAATATCTAGAAAAGAAGCAGCAACTCCATCGACGGTGAAGCAACTAGGTTCGAACGTGAGGAACTGTACAAGCATAGCACTTTACAGAGTTGCAAAAAGAAATTGGCTGTCACGGTCAAGCTAACCAGTGAACCTACTACAGTAAGCAATTGCCACTAGTTGTGTAATTTCCAAATGATGGCTTAATAAGTTCATATTGTATTAAACAGCGTAATTCAGATGATGAATATATCCCTATTGAGCATGTCATTGAAGGTACCAAAAGGAAACGTCAACGCCTTCTGGATCCGTATATTTTACGTCTGCGCCGTGAACCACCTCTTCAAGCTTATAAGCTACGAAAAATGGATGTAAATATGCTACATGTACACTTAATATAGATAGTTAGACATAATCTAAGTACCTAGTTACCTACCTAATAACGTTTTTTTAGTTTATTGATGAATCCTATATTAATCCCACTTTCTCTATCAATAAGTTTATCAATTTCAGACCGTTAGCGGAATTTTAACAAATTCTGTGGCAGGACGAAATTATAAATGCAAAAGGGTAAGTATTTGCTTATTTTCGTTTATTTATATGTATACTGAAATATCATATATAATTAATTAAGAATTTCAATTATTTTAAATGAGTACAATATTAGTTATAATGTGAATGGCAGGCTCATCTTCAGCGGGATTTAAACAATATTTCAAAACATGAAGATATCGGGGCCAGTAATTTTTCAATGAGATTACGAGCTTCGCGGCCGTCAGGGTCGGCTTCGATTCTAACATCCGTTGCCGTGGCTGAAGAGGAATGTGGTCAGTATGCGCTACAACTTTTTATAAGGAACTTAAATCAAGATAAAGGTTACAGTCAAGCTAGTATCAGAATAGATATTCCTGTGAACTAAGTATAGCTTACCTATATTCATAAATATATACATATACCGAGGTAGATTCTAATGCTCATGACATGTGTCGAAGTTTTCACAAAGTTCCTCTTTTATTTTATTTATAGGAAGACAATAGTTTTCAAATTCGCCTTTAGGACATGTGGGATTTTGTTCGTGTTGTGAGTGCGAAAGGCTCTCCTCTGCTTCAATAATGACTGCGAATATTTTTTTCTTGACTTGTGTTTGCATCCAATGTGGCATTTCCCGAGAGCTCTTTTGTATGCAATTAAAAAAGGACTCGAGCGCATCAGAATCACGTCTATGTCGCTGTCGCGGTGGTGATGATTCATAGCTGCACTCCGTGCATCGACGGGGACGTTTATTGTTTCGGTTTTCACTTACAACGTTACCATGTTCGACCATCTCCGTGGTGGAGACATCGGGCTCAGAATTCTTTAGACTAGCTTCAACAGGCGACATGTCCATCTCGATGTCTTCTGTTATTCTATACTTCATGTGCGGTTCTAAAAACTGCATAACTTTGGCATATTTCCAGGTCGTAATTTGTGCTGGCAATAATTTATTTTGGCCCAGCTTCGCCCTTTTCAAAGCTTCCCGATGATTATCGCGTAGTTTTCTCCATTCTAATCTTGCTGCTTTTACTGCAATAAATTGTATAAGAAGGAACTAAAAGTTAAGATAATGAGGTTGGGAATTATTTATTGTGATTAGCAAACAGTTTTGATGTATGTCTATACTTCTATACTAATATAATATTATAAAGTGGAAAGATTTGATTGTTTGTTTGTTTGTTTGCATTGAATAGGCTCCGAAACTACTGAACCGATTTGAAATTCTTTCACTAATAGGAAGCTACATTATTCCTGAAGGTTATAGGCTATTTTTTATTCCGGGAACACGAGTGAAACCGCGCGGAACAGCTAGTAACTAATAATGCAAAAGGTATGACGTAAGTCAAATTTTTAAACATCTCAGAGTTGTATGCATTATTATAATAAGTAAAAAACATTCAAACTAAGTCATGATCATGACGAAATATAAAATTGACGGTTCATTTGTATAATATAGGAGAGGAGCTTCTTCAATAAATTAAAAAAAAAAGAAAACTATACTCGTTACAATATAATCTTTAAATACATATACATTCTATCTATCTATCTAGGATACAAGTACTTCACCTATATCTATACTATAAGATAGATTGAAGAGTTTGTTTGTTTGAACGCACTAATCACCAGAGTTATTGGTCTGATTTGAAAAATTATTTCAGTAATAGGAAGCTACATTATCCCCGAACGTATAGCATAGGAGTGAAGCTGCGGCGAACAGCTAGTGTAATATAAAGGAGGTATCTAAATACCTTTGAAAGGATATTATGCCTATACCGGCATCACGATGTAAATCTCAAATAAATATCTACCTACCTAGTTAGTTACCTATTCAATTAAAAAGCATGAAGTTTCTCAATGACGTAGACTCAAAAGAATGTAGTCTACATTCGAAAAACTTCCTCACCTGACGAGTGAAACCGTGGGAGAAAGATATATTTTTATGTAGGTACACAATCTATATAATATGAAAATACATGCAAATCTGTTAAGCCGATTATGCGTGATTGAGTTATAAACAAACATAATATACTTTCACAATTTTAATATCGCAGCACGGTGGAGTAAAATGTTGATAGGCTTTGTTTTAGTGGGATGGATTTATTTCATCAGTCACACATCTTATATAGGTACGGGTATGAAGACATCTACGAACTTACCTGGGTATGTGTACCAATACCAACTGTAAAATGCGACCCATTTAACGGTTGGTAGTAAGTATAACAAAAAAAATCATTAAATTGTCTTGATGTCATGTCCTGCATGCTACTTACCGTTTGGTATAGAGTTATTTTTGCATTGTTTTACTATTTCTTGCCAAGCTTGGTCCCTCACTGGCATATCACGGTACTCTGGATGCAGTGGGTTCCATAAACAGGGATGTGCTCGTACATTTTCTATAAAAGTCTCCATTATTTAGTGGTAGTGAAAGCACAGTTTATTCGATGCAGCGCGATAGCTCACCGACTGGCCTCACTCCGCGCCGCGCCGCGCCGCACACGCTCTGCCCTCCCTTTACAATGAAACCGGTTTATGTCGAGCTCCATGCAACAGTATTATAAAACTGGTTTACAGTGGGCTGGAGACCGCATTCATAACACTGTCAGTCGGCATTATATTTACCTTCTTGAACCACATCGCTATACAGCTATTTCAATTTGATGCAGCTGTGAGGTCGTTGGCGAACAATAATGTAGTCGACCTATGTGCTATAGCGCTAATCACAAAATTCCTTTCCATAGGTAGGAAATTAGGTACATACTTAAAATTGATGTAATAAATTAAAACGCAAAACATATCCGTTAAAAATTCAAAATGCGGCCCATCCACTTTAAACATTTGCTATAGAATGTCCCAGGATATTATCATTATATTGACTTTATTCCATCTTTATGCCATATATGTTTAAGAATACTAATTCATCTTGGATAAAGTCAATATACCTACCGAATATTAAGAACTTGATCTACCTACTTACTTACGTCCTAAACTTGAAGTCCTAACATTGTTTTGTGGTTCTAACTAAGCCTAGTAGGTATATAGGTAGGTAGTCCGTAGTACCTCGGAATGAGAGATAATAAGATGGAAACTCGTATACTTACTTACACCTTTATTTTGGCGTTCTAAAAGTTGTCTCAAAAGTCTCGTAAAATCTCGCGTCTGCTTCGAGGTACGTAGGTATATATATAAGTTATATAGTTATATAATTTATGGTCAAAGGACACAAAAATCGATTGGTCGCAATTATCTCGGTTTCTATAATCATATACTTAGCATTCCAATGTTTTTTTAAACCTGTATAAAAATTGTAGAGCATCTTTACGACAAATTAATGTTCCAAACATTTTTTCATGTGCTCTAACGTTTTTCAGAAAGTGGTCGGAGAGTGCGCAGCGCTCAGCCCTAGGTAGGTTATGCCGGGTCAAGCGTGAATCTCGGTGAAAAATACCTGCAACGTTTGTTTTTTTAAATAAATAAAATATAAACGACTTTTTTACTAAGAGTTCCCCTCACTCTACTAGACTTGTGACAGCACACTTTCACGTTCTATGATTGAGGTCGACAGCCTGATGATATTATATCCTATGCGTTAATAAAGATTATTTGTCAAATCGCCACTTTCGATATCGCATTCCTGGCGCACTCTCCTCCCCTCACCCTATCGGTGCCGGTGTCCCTCAGGGTTCGGTACTGCCCCCCTTGCTATTTTCGCTCTACACGATTGATATGCCAAAGACCGACAAGGTGCAGTTAGCACTTTTTGCGGACGACACCGCGGTCTAATGCTCTAGTAAGTCCCCCTCAGTCATTGTTAAGAACCTCCAAACCGCGGCTAACGCCCTAGGCGCCTGGTTTCGGAAATGGAGGATCGAGATCAACCCTGTCAAAAGCCAGGCGGTCCTATTCTACAGACCCTACCATCGAGGTACCCCCTCCCCTCCTAAGGCAGTTACTCTATTCGGTGAACCAATCCCCTGGGAAAGGCAAGCCAAATATCTCGGAGTAACTCTCGATGATCGTTTGACCTTTGATGCCCACATTAAAGCGGTCCGCGCGCGCGCCGCCTTTGTTTTAGGGCGCCTCCACTTTTTATTAAATCGTAAATCTAAACTTGCCCTTAAAAGCTAGGTTAGACTTTATACCACGTGTATCCGCCCCATAATGACCTACGCTAGTACTGTGTTCGCACATGCAGCTCCATCACGGATCCATAGCCTTCAGGTGATTCAAAATCGCTTCATGCGCAAGGCCACGGGCGCCCCGTGGTACATGCGTAATGAAAATCTCCACATTGACTTAGGTCAACTCTGCCATTGCCGGTCCCAAGCCCGGATGAAAAAAGAGGAGGGTTGGCTGAGAACAACGAAACCCTATCTGCCTACAGTCATCTAGGCATGAAGCCAGCTGTAAAATTCGTCAACGCCGAGCCATGGGCGGCGGTCAATTATCCCATCACACTGGCAATCGAAACCATGAGGTGACTAAATACCCCTCGAAATGTCGAGGTCAGGTGCTTGGGAAACATCTGCCGCTATCTTTCCCAAACCCCTATGAAGTTATGGATAATTATGAATGCGATTTGTCCTGCGATCCGGCTAACGCCCGGCGCTCTGAGGCACCCGGGCCTCAGGGTGTGAAATATGCTACCGAAGACTGTGCAGTCGTGGGCAACCAGGCCTCTGCATCAGTGAATGCTACTGGAAAACGAAAATTTGTTCAACAGGCGTTCCACCCCAGCCTATTTAATCGAACTAGAAGTTCATCAGTTGGGAGTAAAACTCAACTAGACCTACCTATAACAATGCCCCCAGAAAAAGAACTAGAAACAACCACACCTAAACCGCCTGATTGGCAAAGAGTCCCTGAAGTGAGGACTAATAAGCGAAAAAAACTGGCACAGACACCATCTCCAGAGGGAGTTAAAACCAACAACCGCTTCAGGGAATTACCTGTAGACCAAAGTGAAACCCCCAGCGAGACGGAGGAGAAGCGACCAAGCAAACCACCACCTATAATATTATATGGAATCGAAGATGTAAACAAACTTAAAGAACTCCTTGAACCCATTGCAGAAAAAACCTGTTTCACTTTTAAGGTAGTCAACAGAAACCAATTGAGAATCATCTCCAAAGATGTTGCCACCTACAAAGATATTATTACCACAGTCAGGAACAAGGGCCTTATAGGCCATACATTTAACCTGAAGGATCAACGCTGCTACAGAGTGGTCATAAAAAATCTGCACCATACAACCCCCCACAACGCAATAGAGGAAGCAATAGAAAATACTGGAAACCAAGTTTATGGTGAAATCATAAATGCGAAATTTGGACCAGACAAAAAACCTACATCGACATTCTTTGTTAATGTTGTTCCTGGTCCCAACAATAAAGATGTCAAAAATATCAAATACATCTACCATCAGTCAATCGTCATCGAAGATCCAAAAAAGAAGACAATGTTACCACAGTGCCAAAGGTGCCAACAATATGGACATTCCAAGAACTATTGCATGCGGCCATATCGCTGTGTAAAATGTGCCCAAGGACATAAAACTGCAGAATGCCCAAAGAAAGATCGCAATACACCAGCACAATGTGCTCTATGCCAAGGTGCACATCCCGCAAATTATAAAGGTTGTGAAGTTTATAAAGAAATTCTATTAAGAAGAACAACAAAACTAAAAAGAACTACTAACTATAAGAAATCTGACCAGGGGAAAACACCAGACAACCCTGAAGCCAGTAATGAGAGAGTTCTATACTCGGATATTCTAAAAAAGAAAGCAGAAGAGAGACCATTCGAATCTAATGCAAATAGAAAGCTAGAGGAATTACTACTAAAACAATCGGAGAAATTCGAAATAATCTTACAACAGATGAGTACTCTAATAAGTCTCATAACCACCCTGGTCACCAAACTGCCAAACTAACTGCACTCAGGGTAGCCACCTGGAACATTAATGGACTCGCTCCAAACAAGCACGAACTTGAACTATTGATGGCTAATCACCAACTTGATATTGTACTCATATCCGAAGCACACTGCACAGAGAGTAGTAAGATAAAGATCACAGGATGCAGCATTTATACCACTAATCATCCTGATGGAACCGGCCATGCTGGAACTGCCATTGTAATACGAGACTCCATCAAGCACCACCTGATGCCTGAATACAAAACAAACCACATCCAGGCGACTACTGTAGTAGTGGAGAGTAGGGGTGGATGCCTTAATGTATCTGCAATTTACTGCCCGCCGAAGTATACAATTGACTGCTCAAAGTTTACCCAATACTTCGTGACACTAGGAGACAGGTTTATTGCGGGTGGAGACTGGAACTCCAAACACATACAGTGGGGTTCCAGACTGACAACAACTAGAGGGAGGCAGCTAAAACAAAGTCTTGATGCGAATAATCTCACCTCAATCTCGACTGGTGAACCGACGTACTGGCCCACAGACCCAAATAAAAAGCCTGATCTCCTGGACTTTTTTATTGTTAAAGGACAATCGAAACACTACCTGATGGCTGAATCTTGTCTTGACAGTAGTTCTGATCATACTCCGGTCCTCTTGACAGTGAGCACAACCATCCTGTCTTATGAGAAGCCAGTTACACTGTCCAACAAATTTACTGACTGGGAAGGCTTTAGAGATTACATAGAGGAAAACATTGAACTCCACATTTCCTTAAAATCCCCTGAAGAGATAGAGGACGCTGCAAAATACATAACAAACCTCGTACAGAGCTCGTGCTGGATTAATACTCCAACTGATGACAAGTACCACACTACTAGAAACCTACCTCTTGACATAAAACGTAAGGTACTGGAGAAAAGAAGGCTACGAAGGATCTGGCACCAGTCCAGGTTAGGGAGTGATAAGAGAGCCTTAAACAAAGCTATCAGAGAACTGAAGATCATGCTGGATGATGCTAACAATACCACACTTCAGAATAAGCTAGAAAGTCTTACTGCCACAACATCAACAGACTACTCACTCTGGAAATTAACAAGAACTCTAAACAAACCCCAAAAATATAAACCTGCAATAAGAACTGGCACCGGCTGGGCTAAAAATGGTAAAGATAAAGCCAATGCTTTTGCAAACCATCTGGCCAACATTTTCAAACCACACGAGAGCAATTGTATAGATTTCGAAAGAGAAATTGATGAAACACTACATCAAGCCTTCCAACTATCTCCACCACCAAGACCGGTTACAGTACGCGAACTTATGAATAACATAAAAGCGCTACAAAGCAACAAAGCCCCAGGATTTGACCTGGTAACCAAGGAAATCCTTATTCAACTTCCTAGAAAGGCCCTTGTATTCCTTACAACACTGTTCAATGGTGTAATACGAGTGCAATACTTCCCCAGCATATGGAAAGTATCTATTATTACAATGATACAGAAACCAGGCAAACCACCAGAAGATATCGCATCCTATAGACCAATAAGTCTTTTACCGATCCTATCTAAAGTTTTTGAGAAGATTCTCCTCGGTAGAATAGCACCAATACTAGCTAACAATGGAGTGATTCCAGGACACCAGTTTGGTTTTCGATCCCACCACTCAACGGTCGAACAAGTACATCGAGTATGCGAAAAGATAAGAAAGTCTCTTGAAACAAGGGAGTACTGCTCGGCTGTGTTCCTGGACATTCAGCAAGCGTTCGACAGAGTGTGGCATAAAGGCTTACTCTGCAAAATCAGAACATCCCTACCACATAGTTACTACCTGTTGATGGTTTCATACCTTTCCGAGCGTATCTTCCAAGTAAGGGAAGGTGGAGATACCTCCGAAATTAAAAATATTGCAGCAGGGATACCACAGGGTTCTGTCCTCGGACCGGTCTTGTACACCCTGTACACCGCTGATCTCCCAGAAGTAGAAGACGTAACAACTGCAACATTTGCTGATGACACGGCATTACTGGCCAGTAGCACGGACCCCGAAACAGCCTCTAACATCCTACAAACAAGTCTCTGCGAGGTAGAGGAATGGCTCCAAAAATGGCGTATAAAAGCAAGTCCATCCAAATCCATCCATGTCACTTTTACCTTGAGAAAGGGAAACTGCCCACCTGTAACATTAGAAAACAATACTCTCCCCCACAGCGAGTCTGTCCGATATCTTGGCATGCACCTAGACAGACGGCTTACCTGGAAGAAGCACATTAAAACGAAACGTGATGAGTTGAATCTCAGATTCAGGACTGTACACTGGTTGTTGGCTCGCAACTCCAAGCTCTCTACCGACAACAAGCTCCTTATCTACATAGCTCTTCTCAAGCCTGCATGGATGTATGGAATACAACTCTGGGGAAGCGCATGCAACTCAAGTGTCTCTATCATGCAAAGATTGCAAAATGGTATTCTAAGGACAATATCCGGAGCACCTTGGTTTGTCACAAATGCTGAAATACACAACGCACTAAAAATTAAAACAGTCAAGGAGGAGATAATTCAATCTGCCTCCAACTACAGAGGCCGGCTCCAAAGACACCCCAATAACCTGGCCAACGAACTCACACAAATGTCGTACTGTAAACGCCTTAAGCGCCATGATATCCAAGATTTGGAAGCTCGGTGGCAAAACTAAAAGGGACCTCCCACTGGGGAATTTCCCTTACAAGAGAACAGCGGACATAACACATCTGCTCATAGTCTAGAGACTGATCGCAGATTAGCAAAAAAAAAAAAAACAAAAAAAAAAAAAAAAACAAAAAAAAAAAAAAAAAAAAAAAAAAAAATTGACTTAGGTCTCCCCACGATAAAAAAATTTATAAAACGCACCTCACGCAGATTTTTCAATACCGCCGTTATGAGCCGGATGACCCCATAACATAAGCTCAGATCGAAGCTGACGATGCTCGTAAAAGTACACAAGACACTACACACAACCGATCACGCTACCGTCCTCGACGGCGAGGACCGCCGCGACGTCCCACTCAGTCTCGTCCCGTTCAAGCGGCCCGAGCTGCCATTAGTAATCCGACCGCCCCCAATTAGTCGTAACTCGTACAAAGTCCTCCCCCTCCCCCGGTAACGCCCTGAGCCGAGGTTCGTATCCCATTCGAGGGTGTCCTCAGGCGTTGTTACCTAAATATTACCCGGCTGAGAGCCCTCTGCGCTCGCTAAGGTTAAGGCTAACTATAGGTACCTACACTGTACAAAATCTTGGTCGGCATCAAATATTTTGTACACATCTTTGTAAGAATACACTAGATCGATTATAAGCGAGTTCATACTCCGACTCGTACTTGGCTGATTTTCGATTGGCTGTGACCACAGCCATATTTGTTTGAGGGCTGGATCCGCTTAGATCTGTTAGACTAGACTAAGTATGCAAATGCAACGGATTTTAATGCGGTTTTCATCAATAGACAGAGTGACTCAAGTGTATTCCGAACCGGTGGTAGAGTCTATTGCAATGATTGTAACTATCGACGTTCATAAGTGCCTTACCAGGGCCTAAACTGAATAAATGAGTTTTTTGATTTGATTTGATGGTTTATTTGTTGAAATATGACGATAATTGTTCAAGATGTCGGAAAAAATCATACCGCACGGATAAAACTCGGCGAGCAAGCGGTTTCACACCGTGCGAAGCCGGGGCGGGTTGTTAGTAATCGTCCCAACCGATCATCTAATTATGGGGGAGTGGGTTTTATTTTTATAGTTGGAGTTAATAATATTTTATTTTGCAGATCCTAATATTACGTCTAAGAAGCGTATAAAACGCCATGAACATAATGTAGTGGTTGAAGAAGAAATCAAAGAGGGTAAGATTACGCCATTGATTGCCCATAAACAATTTTATCGATGGCTCAATGACGGCAGCATCATACCTGATATTTTAAAAGATACACCACAAATTATGTCGACAGACGAAAAGGAAAGACGATCCATGTTCTTCAAGAATAATATTGACATAGTGAAAACGTCACCGAGGCCACTGCATTACAATGTTAAGTATCATCACAATTCTAAATTATTCCATTCAATAGACAACGGAGACATAAATAGTTATACCTACGAGGAAAAATATAAATATATGACTTCGCCGAAAACTAACGGCTTCGATAAACATGGTAATAGTGCTCTCAAATATATTCAAGAAAATTTAGCAACAAAGGAAGAAAACGATTTTGATTCTGCAGATAAAGATTTCACACTGTATGAAATTGGTGATCCAGATTTGTGGCATTCTGTACACGTGCAGCTTTATGAAAAAATAAGTACACCAGAGGGAAAAACTGTTTGGAACGATCTAACTAAAGGCGAACCAGCCAGGTAAGTGAATTTATAGGCAGTAGACATATACAAAATAGACAAAGGACAGAGATATGGATTAAAGTTAACCTTAGCAAAGTCTTGTCTGTTACCCTCGCTTTCACTAGCAACCACATTTTCGTTTAGAAAATTATACGAGGATTATCTATCTGGGCGCATATTTTAATTGTAGTAGGAACTGTACCCAAAGATTTATCAGATCAGAGTAAATACGTAACAAAAATAATCATAGACCTGTTTTGATCACAGCGTTAGTTCCTTGTCACCCGAGTGGACTGGTCAGGATATGAGCGTGAAATATCAACTTGCTGAATGGATGTCGAAAGACGAATTTGCGTTACCTCCATCTGGTTTTTGCTTGCTGACACCCCTACGAGAAAAGTCCAATACGTTTGATCAAAAAGAAGGTTCTATTGTTGGTATGCATCTGATCGTTTTTGATATTCTACCAAATACTTAGGCTACATACATAATTTTTGTAATTTTAACATGGGTATTATCATTTACCACCTTTTTTGTGCGATTTTATTTGCTAATTGCAGCTTTAATACATAATAGACCACGAATATTCGTATGCGAGTGTAGATTTTCAATTTAAAATCTTTTTTTTATTACGTAGATATCGGCGTGTGTTTGACAACAATCTCACCGTGGTCAGTAATGATGTGGCCTGTGGTGGTAAGTACACCAAGCCTAGAAGGGAGCTGGCTCTTAAGTGCAGTTATCGGAACACACCGAAAGGTGCAATGCGACAGATTTTCAACCTGAGAGCGGTAGCCAGCCAGGCGGGTACTACAAAGTAAATTTTTAATCTCGTAGATAAGAGAGAATTCATGGAACATTTTATCATTTTTGGGGATTTTCATTGTTTAATTTACGTTTGTAAAATTGTATACATTCAGATAGCGATTACATGGTAGTACCTGTCGATGACATCGTGGGCTTAGAGGATACTGGAGGTAATTTAAAAAAACTTGATGGGAATGTCTCCGGCTCAAAATTTACCACATCTGGTTCACAAAATAATCAGGTAGATCAAATCTGGTACAGCGGTCGTTGGATACAATACGTAAAAACTATAAACTGATGTGATTTACTACGATTATTATTTATAGTACCAACGCCGAGTACTTGTGCGCACAACAAGAGCTTTATTTGGTGGTGGTAAACAGACGCTAGGTATTGCATCTCATGGAGATAACGACTATCTAACATTACCTCACCGGCGAAGACTTCACGCACAAATCAATATAGAAGCTCGAGCTGATGAAAACCAACTTGTACATGTTGGGTAAGAAGAAATCTATGGATCTCAGAATCTCAGGATGTTCAGAGTTCACTTAAAACTCCTGTTACTGCTCTTGACCCACATAAAAATATCAAACTTTTGTATCTTTAGATCTTCAGGACGCATTGCGACTGTTGTAGCGGATAGTACTAGGCCAAAACGTATTGCATTGACAGTGCAAGCAACAAACACTGGGCTTGCCGCTGCACGTTTCAGGTTTGTAGAACATACCGTCTTTTAAGATGGATCAATGTAACTAAATCTGAATGTATCTCTATCTACTTTGCTGACTGTACAAACGCTTTCAGAGCCGTAACTCGTGATTGTAATCCAGAGTTGTCGGGATTATTTAACGACAAGAATGTTGAAGCACCCACTACCAAACCAATGCTTATACCTCCAAGACACACGCGACGATTTCGCTTGGAACTACCAATTGAGATCCCCATTGATGTTGCACATTGTTCTGGTATGCCTATAATAATTAGATATTGCTAATATAGCGAGATCGAGCATTATTAAGACAGCTTTATCCGTTTTGGAGATATACATTGTTATCAATATAATTAAATAATAAAAAAAAAATTCAAAATAGCAATACACCAAACCTTTTGATAAACGGGTTGTTTTTAATTTCATTATATTATTGCTATCTGCCATCTGTGTTTGATTTGTTATAAAAGTTGAGAGGTGACTTGAAAGCCATGTGTTGTGTCTACAAAAGTTATCAATATGAAATTAGATGGATGCACGCACGGAAAGAGGAAGACCGATAAAGAAATGGACTTTATTTTCTCTGTGCTAGTACACCGACTTAGAAAGGGATTGAGGGATATAGTGACGGACGACATAAAAAGAAACTAAAAACATGTTTTTAGATTTCCTTCTATACATCCATCTTTCTTTCAAAAAGGCAAGGTCACAAGAAGATTGACTGCTGAAGCTGTTCTTACTTATTGCTCCAACTACAACCTTTTTATTTATAAACTTGTTTCCTCCCATCGGTTTCACTTCCAGAGGGATCTTACGTTTTTCCAGAATAAAAAATATCCTATCTATCTATGCCAAGTTTTATCCAAATTCATTCAGATGTTGTTGCATGATCTACACATTTATAATATAAGTGAGATGATTAGGTGATATACTTATAAGTAATTAAATATTACCAATCGATATTTCAGTGGCACTTATCAATGACGACGATGAATCCGTAGCAGTTCGAGACGTGGCAATAAAGCGTGGTGATCGCTGCTTCTGTATTTGGCACTGTGATTGTGTCTGCTTAAGTGAGGGCAATATCAAACTATCTATATTTCTACCATGTAAATAATTAAATTGAATTGTAGCATGTGACATTTGAGTAAGTATGCACCAATCCCATATTAAGAGTCTGTTCATATGTAGCGTTATCTTCTCGGCCGGCCAAGAATCGCTGCGCTAGGCGCTTATTAACATTAGCCGATAGACACGCATACGATGAGGTAATCTCCTGCAGCTTTAGGCTTCGGTGATCGCTTACCATCAGGCAGACTGTACGTACACTTATTTGTCACTTTAAACAATATCGGCCGGCCCTAAGCCAGTAATGATACAAATCTGCTGGACTGGAATGACTATATCGTGTTGGTATCGGTGAGACACTACTAAGAGGCATTCGATTGGGTAGTCTACTATTTGGTTCTAATGTATGAGGCTGGGCTCTCTTCGATGGCGAGAGGTGCGATGGTAGCCGTGGGATTATCGGCTAATATGAAAATGCCCAATGCATAAGATGAGCTTGCTCTATTATGTAGGTAGGTACAGATCTTGGTCCTCGCACACGTCTCGCTTGGCCTTTGCTTCAGTATTTAGCTGCTATAAGATTTCCGAAAAATCCAAGAAAGTTCACGTTTTTGAGAAACCTCGAAATCTCTTCGAGTCTGTATGAAATTAAAGTATGTACCTATTAATTACATTAGCTAATAATTGAATTGTTCCAAAGGCGAAGACCCTAAGTTACTGTGTCGAGAGATGCCGGTGTCTCGTCAGACTGCTGCTGGCTTGGAAATTCGTGAACGCCCGCGCCTCGGACGCTCAGTCTGCTATCCTGATGTCGTAACATTAAATATGTTTGTAGTGATGATTGGAGTTCTGATGGCCTTGTTGTTTCTTGGTTAGTTTTTAAAACTGTTGTTAAAATTAAGATACAAGTGGGTAATATAGATATAATATTGGGTTCACCAAATCTTTTGTGTCAAAACCTCTCCCCTAGTCTAGGTATGATGGAGAGATTTCAGTAACGTTTTTCAGACTTCATTTGGTAATTTGGAAATCATAAATGCCTTGGTGTCCTTAAATTTCAAATTTTCAATACTTTACATATAAAGCACATACACGTAACAAAGTAGCTACTGTGTAAATCTGGTTAGCCCACACGCGTAATTTTACCATAAGGCTTGCGTAACTTTACCCGCGTGACGGGGCAAGAGTACGCGTTCGGAACGTTTTACTTGAAGCTTTGTTAGAAAAAACTAAATGAATCTTTATCGTACATATAATAATGTTGGTTTTTTTTTTTTTTGAAAGGACGTGAAGGTGTTAGCCAGAGGTGGCTATAACACCCTTACGCGGAGAACTCGGTGAGCGCAGAGGGCTCTCAACCGGACGATAATGTTGGATGTAAATTTTTTTTATATGGATATCGGGAGCATTTGAAAGTCCATCGATAATAATATTTTCATTTAGTATAAGAATAAACGCAATATTGTTACAATTATTTACTAAAGAACAAAATCAAAAAAAGACCTAGGCAGGGTTCAAGAAATTAATAAATTCAGTTTCTATGATGACACTCATCACTTTTTGATTGACATACCTACATCTCAGACCGATAAAAATCTGCGTATTCTTTTTTCCAATACCAAGTTTTTATAAAATAAGTAAAGATGTCCAAATAATATTGACTTTTTGTCCAACCGTAACAATAAATACAAAAAACCTATAGTTCATATAGTTAGAAAAATCTCATCCTACATTCGTGCTATAATCATGAATTTTATTTAGAGTGAGGGAGGGTAGTGTAAAAAAGATACTTTGAGTGGCTGATTGATTCAAGCTCTTATTTGATTGAGTCTGAACCTAATTTTCTTAATTTTTCCCCTGTACCCTTCATATAAAATTCTCAGCAAACTTTATATCCTATCAGTATGATGTCCTGTCTAATTAAGCTTATTTTTCTTTTATTTAAATATGATTCGGTCGTTAATAAAAATAAACATTTTGTTCACGAAGAAAAACATTTTTTCTACAGGTGCAGTGAAAGCATGCTTAGGATTGATATTCAAATGTATTGGATCTTGGGGCTTGGATCGATTGCTACAGATGCCTCGAAAGCTTGACCGATACTATGAAACATCACTTAGATCCCGCACTGTCCAATACGATGCTGAAGGATGGCCCATACACCCTGATTCAAAGGAAAGGACTGTTCGACTTGTTAGCAAGTAAACACCATAATGTAAACGTAGACATAAAAAAAACCGGTCCAATCCAATCATCCCACTGCAGGGCAAAAGGCCTGTCATTGCTCACCCTTCCATGTATTTTACCGCAAGGCAAGGCTATTTAAGTAACATTTTAGTTGAACGTTCTTTTTTGCATTTTGGGATCGAACTTTTTTTCTAGAGTGGTTGCTACATAACGAACGGTATATGCCCTATATTGACGAGCACGCATAACAGAAAATCACATGAACTTACTATACCTACCTACATTACTTTTTATAAGTACGATAGGCAGGAACCCCGCACCTCAGGTAGATTGGTATAGAAGCGGCTTCTATACTATATCCCTGCAGTGGGGTATATTTGGGACGTTGATGTTGCTAGGTAATTACAATTACAAATAGGTAACTACTTAAGGTAAATATACATTTTCAGGTCAATGGAGTTCTTTTTAAATGTAATTTTCTTCGTTACAATACCCTGTATAGCGACATATGAAATTGCTAAGCGCATAGTTTCTGTGTTTAGAAACCCAGATAAAAAAGATATCCAGAATTCCAGTAACAACTACCGAAAGTGTTACAGTTCCCGTGCCATGCAGGTATGTATACTAAGTGGTTACATTTTACATTTCTTAACAGTAAGGAATTGCACTTATGTCCTGTTGTGTAATTACTTGATGCCCTTATCGTATAATATAACCATATAACCTATCCAGTTAATTGTTATTTATTGAAGTTATAAAGTGCAATTCCTGGCTGTTTTAGAGGTATGAGTCGCGGTTGCATCGGCGGCGGCGCGATTCTCAGCGCAAATGGATGACGCCTGGGGCTCAGGAACTCTCCACAGATATTTGGCAAAAGGGACTGACACCACAGGCCTCTATCAAGTGCGAATATGTAAGATATACTTAGTTGCATATTTTCCTTATAGCCGGAGAGCTAGAGAAATACGTTTGCAATACTAAATGTTTAGAGTGCCATACCACAGAATACATAAATAGTACAGAAGATTTACTCCGCAAAATCAATTAAAGATATAGGGATTCTCGGAGCGATACAATAAAGTGCAATTCAGATCGCACAGCACTAACCTAGTTATATTCACCTAGAAGTTGCCTCTCTTTCTATCGCGTAACTCTTACCTCTTCTGACGACGTTAGGGTTGTCTTCTTTGATATGTGCCTACATTTGTGACCAAATGACGTTTCAAATAAAATAGGTTAGTAGTATGTAGGTAGGTATACACCGGCGCCGATCCAACGGAGGACCCGGTGTCTCCATGACATGCACAGCGGTAGGCCACCGGGGTAAAAATCCCACATAACCTGGTTACACCCCTCTTTGTAATCAGGTATCTTTTGAAGATTTCCACCTCGTCAATAAAAAAAAAAAGGGTAGATCAGAAAACTACAACTAAAACTTATTTTTATAATGTCTGCATCTCAGATTACTAAACAATAGGGTATGCATAGGTACTTTAACCTAATAAGATAGCCATCATACGGCATACGTTAGAGTGTAGGTACCGTGTTTATGAAAATCAATATCTTATTTAGGTGTTTATGTAGGTAGGTGTACATATGCGTATCAAATCGGAATGACATACGAAATGCCTAAATATTTTGTACGTAATTACTTACATTCCTGCTTAGTCTAGGTTTTTTTTTTTAAATGACTAAAGTTGGTAAGCCACTGATGGCTGCAACAACCTTACCGGACAAATCGGCGAGCGCAGAGGGCTCTCCGTCGGGTAACAACGCCTGAGGGCACCCCCGAATGGGGTACGAACCTCGGCTCAGGGCGTTACCGGGGGAGGGGTAGGACTTTGTACGAGTTACGACTAATTGGGGGCGGTCGGATTATTAATGGCAGCTCGGGCCGCTTGAACAGGGCGAGACTCGCCATCGAGGACGGTAGCATGATCGGTTGTGTGTAGCAGTGTGTAGTGTGTTGTGTACTTTTACGAGCTTCGTCAGCTAAGCTAATGTAATAGGGTCATCCGGCTCGCTGAGAGCTTGCCTTGGTCTTAATCTAGGTATTTAACCTACATCGTATAAGTACCTATCATGACACCTACTTCACCTATTAGGTAGATTTTACCTTTCAACGTCCTAAGGAAGCTTAAGAAGAAAAAAAGTTAAAGGATCGCAATCCTCGTTTAAAAACAGTTAATCATTGCAATTTTTTTTTTTTGAGGATGGCTCCTTATTTTAAAATAAATAAATTACGAAAGGCATTAGTTAAATTGTTCTTAAATTCAATAACCGGATTTTAGAGAATAAAAGTTAATAAATATTATTATTCTCCACAAATTCTTTATATTACTTGATCGAGCATGACTAAAGAAGCTATATCAAATTATTGTTATAATTTTGCATTCAGATGCAGCCATTGCTCCAGCACGAGTCACACCGAGTCGACCTGAACGACGTGCAAGCCACTTACATAGATTCTGAACAAGATGACACCGAATACGTGCTCATGCAGATGCAAAAGAGCAGGGAGTCGCTCGCTGTAAGAAACAACATTATCCACTAACACTCTTGAGCAGCAGAGAGATTAACTTTTATCCCGTTGTAGGTACACCATCCAGTTTTGTTGACTAAACAAAGTTTTGTTAGAATGATAGTTCCACGTGAATCGTCAGAATGATGACTGAGTGCTACGGTAGCAGCAATTCCGTGTTGAGTTAAGTAGGTTTACCTGCTTTGTGCTTATTTCTAGTGCTCTGTTCAAACTATGTGCAAAGAATATTAACTACATATTAGATACTAGATACGAACGTACTGTTATATATTATTATAGCACCTCCAGCCCATTCCTGTCCACTCAGCATTTCATAGCCGTAGCACCATGCACACTCATCCATCCTATCCGTTTAGTCTCCATCCATCATCCAACCGCGCTAGACGGCTGCCTTAAACCCTAATACTTATATATTTTTTTTAAAAACCAATTCCCAAAGAGACTCATAACAGTACGCTTACTAACTCCCTCCCTCGAACGACCCCCACCTACTGCTGTCGTCAGCAAAATGTCCAGCTTTCCAAGTGTCCTTAATAATATTCTCTCGCCCATCGGCCAAAGGCCTCACCTCACCTCTCGCTACGTGTGGGTGTCATGTCATCCATCACAGCGTGGTTAATTTCGATATTTTTTTCCGGCCTGCTTGTCAACATTCTGACAAAAAAAAAATTGTTCGATTATATGAAGTTCCCTATAGGGTAACACACACGCACAACACAATAGCACACCCTATATATAGGTCTACGGTTGATTTGACTTGGTATTACCTTTTTTTATGTGGGGAAATTCTCATGGATACCCTACTGCTCCGTCCCTACCTGTCAACGTTAATGTTCTTTATTAATAACAGTATGTTACAGGTCAATAATACAATATAATAGAATACATTAGATTATATGTCAAATTCAATAATTATAAAAAGTATTAATTCCAATTAGAATAATATTACATAGTGTCTAAACCTTAAGCTGAGAAATTATATCATATTATTAGTTATTATATATTTCTTATGTTACAAATAAAATCCTACTACTAATCAATTAACTCGTCAAATTTATAAAATGCCTGCTCAACTAGCCACCTTTTTAACCTAGCCTTAAATTGGGACCTGGAGCAAGAATTCAATACGTTATCTGGCAGTCTGTTGTAGACCGCCGGCGCCATTACGTGCACTAGCTTTGATGTTTTTGTTAGCCGCCGCGGCACTGCCCGCAGCCTGTGCATGTACCGTGCACCAGCGCTACACCCGTGCCTATCACCGATCCGCGAGTATTGCTCAAGGTTGTCTCCAGCATACAGTGCTGCCTGAAAGCGAACCAGCGATGGAACAGTTAATATCTTCATGGTCCGAAAAAGTGGTAATGCAGATGTATCTTGTGACACTCTTGCTATTGCTCGAACTGCTCTCTTTTGCATTCGGAAGACGCGCTCCCAGTCAGCAGCACGTCCTCAGAGCTCTATGCCGTATTGTAGCAGGGAATGCACACACGCAAAGTAGCAGTTCCGGACCATTCTGTGGGGCAGGATAGTGGATATGCGCCACAACGCGAAACAGGCACGTCCGATCTTCTCACACAACCTATCGATATGTCCTTCCCACGAGAGACTGCTATCTACCACAAAACCTAGAAAGATTGTACTTGTTACCTGTTCCATCTGTGGAGCGCCATCAACCTTCACCTCGAGTGTTCTATAGGCGCGACCTGACAGGTTGAAGTGTATAAAATGAGTCTTATTTGTGTTCAGAATCAGTCCATTAACTCTGAACCACTTGTTCAGTTCACTCGCCACGTTATTCAGTTTCCGCTCCAGTTGGTCTATTGATGATGCTGTCACAACGGCAGCGACATCATCAGCATACATCAGTACGTGGCCATCACGGATATTTTTTGGTAAGTCGTTGAGGAGGAGAGTGAACATGATGTTTGAGAGTGATGAGCCCTGGGCTACTCCAATCACAGTTTTAAGCGGCTGCGATTTTACCGAGCCTCCGTTTCCTACACCTACCTGATATCGGTTCGTCATAAAGTCAGTCATTAGCTTCAGTGCAGGGCCGTCGATACCATAGTGCTTCATTTTCCCGGCCAATACCTTATGGTCAGCGACGTCGAAGGCCTTAGATAGGTCACAAAAAATCACTGCGACCTGCTGCTTTCTCTCGCGAGCCTCGAGTATATGCCGAATCGCTTCTACAGCCATTGAGGTGGTCGATCGCCCGCTTCGGTATGCGTATTGCCTATCACTCAGGGATTAATTCGTTGACAGGAATTCTGTAAGACGAGTATCGATGCCGTGTTCGAAAATTTTGGCTATGGCTGGAATTATCGAAACCGGTCTGTAGCTATTCATGTCTTCTTGCTTACCTTTTCCTTTATATAAGGGAGTGACTTTGACTTGTTTTAAGGCATGAGGATATTTACCTTCTCTACAGCAAACATTATACAGGCTGGACAGAGTGTGTGCTAATGGTACAGCAGCAGTATAAAGTACTGCAATCGATGTATCATACGCGTCTCTTGATTTTTTATGGGCTACGCCAGTCTTAAGAATCCTGAGAACCTCAAGTGCATTAAACGGTCTTATCCTGAGGGTCCGATCCGCGGATAATCTCTCCGCCAGCGCATGCATAGCTGCAGCTACGTCAGCACGGGGCGCGCCACACGTTGTCGCTGCGGTCACAAAGTGCGCGTTCATAGCATCGACGGCATCCTCTCTACTAGGAAAACTCGACCCATCAGATCAGCTCAGCTTCCGGATTCAGATTTAACTACCTCCCACATTGACTTAATGACATTGTTGGAATTATTTATCAAATTACAGTAATAATTGCTTTTTTCATACCTAAGTAAGTCGTCATATTTACTTTGAAATTCATCAATATTTAATAATAAATTAGAGTCATGTGGAAATTTTAACTTCATGTCTTGCATATCTAATAATAAATAATTCAAATTAATAATCTTGTCGGTTATCCAGGTTGTTTTTTTGTTGATTGGATGTACACGTTTTACCGGAAAACATACGTCAATCTTATATTTTATAATATTCACTACTTTATCAGCGAATCGATTCGGAGAATGTGAATTTTGTCGCTCAATTTCCTTCCAGTCAACACTATCGAGTGCCGCAACAAAGTTGCATTTGTTTGTGTGAGTGTTTGATAGGATCTGGCGAAGCGGGCGAGCTCCGACCGCCCGCGCCGGCCCGGTACGCACGCGCACGGCACGGGATCATAGCGCGCACAGCGTAGTGGTCGCTCAGGTAAGTGCGCACAGGTTCCAGATTAACGTACACATGGTCTATGCTAGTGCTCGTGGAGTCGGTCACTCTAGTGGGGAAGTCTACAATGTTACATAAATTATTGATAGATAGTAGGTCGTTCGTTTTCTTTATGTCACTATTTATTGTGTTAGTACTATTAATATTAAGATCGCCCAATATGACAAACTCGATTTCAGAATCGTTTAGCTTGTTGAGCAGGCATTCTAAAACGGGGAAATACAGTGAGGTACATGTCAAATTAGATCTATATATGCATATCACAATAAGTTTTCTATCTATAAGTTCAATGGCAGATATTTCACACACCTGCTCCACCGAAAGCTGCGTATAGCTGTCTAAATGTTTAAATTTTGTGTTCTTAGAAACATAAATGCATGACCCTCCATGGGCCACAGCCTTCCGACAATAGTAGGATGCTAGTTCAAAGGAATTAATATGAATAGAAAGTCTATCTCATGCTCTTTTAACCAATGTTCAGTAATACACAATATATAACATTTTAAATTACAATTTAACAATACTTCTAGTTGACTAGTCTTATTTTTTAGCGATGCGATATTTTGGTGGCAAACACTTACAAAGCTGGTTTCATTGGCACCGCTCACTGCCGCTGTTGTCGCTATTGGACGGGTACATTGCTGAGTATATGCATGACGCGTCGAGTCGCGCAGCTGAGCCGCCGTCTGTGTATGCGTTCCCGCGTTTACTTTGTAGACTCCGCGATAGAGCGATTGCGAAAAAACCAGTCGGCAAAACGTATTCCTTGGGGCCATGCAGTTGGCGTTGCAACTTGAGCGTATATGCTTTCCGGCATGCCAATAGGGTAGTTTACTGACATATCAAATCAGCTACTTTTTAATAAATGTCAAAACTATAGTTTATATGGAATTTTGTATGAAATACTAACCTAATGACGTCATAGTTTCACAGCATCAAATGATCTACTCTTAGTGGTTCTACTGGTACTTAAAAATCATAAAAAGCATTAAATGTACAACATATTTGGTGTTTCCACGTGTTTTTAGATGTTTTATGCATTGGTTAGTGTTTGGTCATTTATTTTTGACACTGTAAACTAGCCTATTATAAATGATGCGTGCATATCCGATTTTATTTGTCGTTTCTCGACGTAATACTTTGCTTGCATGATATTGTTCAAAAAATGTGTAAGCTTGTCTGTAGTGGTATCAATTTGAAATTGCCACGCTTGAATATAGCGCATTTTTTCCACAGCTTGCGAGTCCATGGTCATCTTTTCTGACCCCTACAATGACAGGTCGTAGTTTACTCTGGCGACGTCGGCCAGCCGTCAGCCATGATCCCGCGGACCCATCGTCATTTACGTCGTAGACGTGATTTCCCGCGAGTTTTATGGCCCGCTCCGACGTGTTATCGACAGGTAGTGGTGGTTGTCCAGTCGGTGTAGATGTTGCGGAGCGGTGTGTCGTCTCGCTCTCGCTTCCAGTAGTCGTCTTAGGCGTTCGCGATCTGCCATCCCTCTTATTAGTAGCGCCGGCCAAGTCAGCTATCGCAGTCGCTGCATTTATACGTGCATTACGTACCTGTCGCTGTAGCGATGTCGCGGTAGACGCATTTGTCACTGACTTTCGACCAGGTTGTTCCTGCGTTGTGGGTATCGACGCAGCGTTCTGCAGAGATTTGAGGGTACTACTCAATTTTGCCTCAGAGTTGTTGATATTGAGTTGTGAAATTAATGTAGATTGCTCACTTATTTTACATTCCAGTGCTTCAACTTTATCCACTAACGTTGATACAGTCTTTTGCAAGGCGCGTATAACATTTTCAAGCACATTTTGGGCCATGTTGGCTTCAAAACGATTTTACAACGCGGATCAAGTTCACTCAGTCGGTAGTCGGTACGCATATATACTATAACGTTACCTGTTACGGGTAGAGCAGCGGTGGCCCTTTTCAAAGCCGCGTCCAGAGGCAGTATTAGTACACACCGGACCCGTCGCTCCCACGTATTTTTTCAAGTGGTTGTCTTCCACCGGAACAACAGAGGAAAAGAAAGGAGAGTAGGGCAGTCCTCATCAACTCTCCTAATAAGAGAAGACCTACCCTACAAGGATGGGAAAAGGAACGAGGGAAAAAAAAGGAGGGGTGCGTGTTGCTCTTCGTCTAGTCTCTTACCCCAACCCTGCCCGGTATGGGTGCCCTTCGGTATAGCCTCGGGGATCACTGAAACACGCATTCTCATGGATACCCGTAGGCCGTACTCCGGGGGGAGTGGCCGGGTTATGTCAGACTCTTACTGACTAAAACCCTGGGGTGTTCGTTCTCTCGCCGGCGGGGCCGCGGGACATTCCTCGAAGGTCTTTCGACCGCCTGCCCCGCCGACGGCGTCGCTCATACCATAGAATAAATACTATACCAAGTCAAATCAACCTACTTAAAATGACTTAGTGTAATGAACTTACATATTTTTGTTAGTAGGTAATTAAATTCCATACATTA
This sequence comes from Tethea ocularis, assembly GCA_963555595.1. Classification (NCBI taxonomy): domain Eukaryota; kingdom Metazoa; phylum Arthropoda; class Insecta; order Lepidoptera; family Drepanidae; genus Tethea; species Tethea ocularis. The sequence goes on along the minus strand of OY741960.1, from coordinate 5,574,712 downwards.
TTTTTTACAGAAAAGTCAAAGAAAGATAAGTGAATCTGGGCTTTCATCAGATAAACGAAAATGTGATGGAGGCTTTATAAAAAAAATAGGGAAGACACCGACTAATTAGTTTATTCCATAATGTTGTTTAGACTATTGCATTGGTTATTTAATTACTTATGAAATGTTGTTTTATTTGTTCAGTGCCGGTTTTAGCTCTACCAGCGCCCTGGGCGAGATGTGATACCCCCCCCCCCCCTTCTCCCGCCAACAAAAGGGATTTTAAGCCATTATAACTATTTTATATTTAGACTTGAGAATTTATTTATTTATTTAGACTCGAGATAGCGGGACTCGCTCATGAGCGACCGAAAATATAGGTGGGCCTGGCGCCCCTTTACATCTGGCGCCCTGGGCGATCGCCCTACCGCGCCATACCCTAACGCCGGTACTGTATTTGTTGCTTCTTTTGTTCACGAAGGTACCTAAAATAATAAAACACTAGTAAAACATAAAGTAGATAAGTGACTATTTATTTAATAATATTGTAATTGGCTTAATTTAAGGAATAATGTATATTGCATTTATTTGTTATTTTTAAAAAAGCTGTAATGTTCCTTACTGTCCGCATAGTCGTAACTCGTACAAAGTCCTCCCCCTCCCCCGGTAACGCCCTGAGCTGAGGTTCGCACCCCATTCAGGGGTGCCCTCAGGCGTGATTACCTAAATGTAAGGTTGTTGCAGCCATCAGAGGCTACCAACTTTAGTCCTTACCAAAAAACTCAATAACAATAAAAAAATAAGTGAGTATTGGCGGCATCACCCGACATCAAAGGCCACACTGTAAGGAGAATATAGTACCGTAGCTGATCATAAATAATAGTAGTTTATGACTGTTACATAATAGGGGTTATTAATTTATTTTTAGTTATTAATTATGTGCAGTATCATACAGTACTTTATCTAAACTCATATAAATAATGTAATTTAAATGTAAAAAAAAGATGTAAATTTGCATCTAAAATTGAATTGATACTGATTGATTATACTATTGATAGGTCCAAAGTGTACTTTAATAGAAAAAATGATATTTTATAGCATTATCTTGGGAACAAAACTGTACTATAATGAATCACGGGTGTGCATAAAGTGGGTCATTAAAGTACTGATTTTGATTTCATAATAAGAACATTACGATATGAGAGTAGATAAAGAATATTATGTATGTTGATGCAGTGTTTTTTTTAGTGAACATGGGAATGGGATATGTTCCTTGAATAGGAGTAATGGCACTGAGAGTAGGGTTGCCACATCCAATTAACATATTATTGGGTGAATTTTTTTTTTCGGGATTTGGTTGGGAGAAATAAAAATAAAATCAAATTAAAATAAGTATTAAAAACAACATTTAACGTTATTGTCCACTGCCAAAAAAATGTTTACATAAATAAAAATGGTTTTTTCATCATAATTATCAGGATCAAATTATTATCAATAATCAACAATATTAATTTAATTTTTGCCTTGCCTTTGTATTTTGTGTTAATTTTCACAATTTAAAGAGAATTTTCATTCAAAAAGCAATAATCATTGCATCGGAGCGACAACGTTTCGCTTGACGAAAATACGGAACGTAAAATTATTGTTTTATAAAATGACGACTTATAATTTTTTTCTCGGAAGATTTTTTTACTTTAGTCGAGAGAACATTTGGGAGAATCCCGTCAAATCCTCACCACCTGGCAGCCCTAATTGTGAAGTCTGTCATTTGTTTGTTTGACTTTACGTACATTTATAATAAAATTTATTTCTCTAAAGTGAAACGAACGCTGTCTGTCTGTTCACATTTTTTATTTGGTTCTTCTTTGCTCGGATTGTGCATGTGCTATCTTAACGGAAAGCTATGATAATAATATAGAAAGCCAAAGTCATTCAGTTGCGTAACTTCGTAGATATGCAAAAAAGGCGATGTAAGTTATGCGCGTTCTTATAAGGCCGGTTATTATAATTAGGCAAGCGGTACAGGTCAATAGATCTGTCCACGTCCAGTTGAAACATCCGTTCACGACAGGTAAGACGCTTCGCATAGTTATACTTCATTGAATTGAATGTTTCTTCCTCATATAAATACGGAAAGACCTCGTTCGCGGAACAATTTGGACTCGGGCCAAATACCTACGATGTGTTGGTTTATGCATACAAAATCTGTTGTACCTACTTTTAGCACTGGTGTGGAGAGCCATGGAAGACAAGGAATCTCTGAAGAAGCGCCTAACACCGCTACAGTACCATGTTACACAGGAGGCTGGCACTGAGAGGCCATATACAGGTGAAGTTTATTTTATAAATATTTTTTTTGTGAGTACTTTTAACTTTAGCAAGTAGTATGATATTACAAATATAAGTAATAATTTTTGAAACCATTGATAAACAAAGTAATGTTTTTGTATTTTTTGTAATTTTCTCTAAGTAAATTTTGGGTTTTTTTTCTTTCAGGAACATACAATAAATTCTATGATGAGGGCATGTATGTTTGTGTAGTATGTAGACAAGATCTATTCAGTTCAAAAACCAAATATGATTCAGGATGTGGTTGGCCAGCATTTAATGATGTTCTCGCCAAAGAAAAAGTCACATTACTCAAAGATGCAAGTGCAGGTATGTTTTCCCATAATAAGCAATTAAGCTTTATTTTATTGAAATTCAATCCAAAAGCATGAAATAATATAGCATGGGAATGTATGTAGCAAAATATGAAATAATATAGCATGGGAATGTACCATCAACAAAGTTGAAGCATGATCAGTTTTGAGACCTTTTCGCTTGCAGCCAGTAATCATAGTTCGCCCTGTCCATTGTTGACAATAAAACGGCCTCTTGTAAAATCTTTTGTCTAGACAATTTACTTACAATGACAATCTACTATTTTATGATAAGCGCATTGTCTGGTTATATTGTGTGAGACACAGGTAGCGGCTGTTCACTGCACACAAAATACACCCTTAAGGTGATCATGCTTCAACTTTGTCGATAGTATGTAGCAAAATATGAAATTATATTACAGACACACATTCATTTATAATACACTACATACCAGTGGCGAATGGCCCCTCGCCACTGCTACTTACATATAAATAATATTGTTATTAATTGGCCAAATTAACTTATGTTTTCATATAATTATGTATAGATCAATGTTTAGCTTTTTCTAATACTATATAGTAGTTTAACATGATTAAATCAAACCATGCATAACAAGGTTTCAATGTCATTGGATAATAGGTACATCAACTGTTTCATTGTGCTTTAAGAGATATATGTCTACTTCAGTGGTGCATATTCAAGGTCTCGGTTCAAGGTTCCTTCCATTGTTAATATTATTCTGTTAAATCCTAGTAAAAATATATGTAATACTTCCTGTGGAAGTGAGATTCAGTATATCTAAATAAACACCCAAGGTAGTGGCATCTCTGATATCTAGGTAAAAACCACAAACTTCCATGTTATAATTCCAATAATATGTTCTAGTGTTCCATACCCAAACTGATTAATATTTATTTCATTTACAATGTTAGCAATAAGTATTAAAAACTACTTTAAATTTCAAAACCAAGTAATTGCTGAAATATCCCATTGTATCACACAGATGGACAGTAACATCCCATAAGGGTTCCCTTTTAACTAGTGTCCGACCGAAGGTTCGGTTTCGGCCAAAAAATCAGGTTTCGGCCAAAAAATCAGGTTTCGGCCACAGTTTCGGTTTCGGCCAAGCTTGCCGACGCGATCGTGATGATTTGAGGTTATGGGTTTTTCTCGCGCAAACATTATTAGGTTAGGTAAGTATTTGTTTTTACTTATGATGATGTATTTTTATTGATGTAGTCTTGTCCTACAGTGGAAAATAAATAGGTTGTAATAGAATAGAATTCAATTCATTAGATATTTTACTTGGTTCTGTTGAGTTATTCATTAGAACTTATACAATATGAATTTATGTAGAAATTAATGTAACACTCAAAAGATGTAGATTGTGTTTTTTAGGGTTCCGTAGTTACGTAGTTCACATTAGTAGTTTCGTCATGTCCGTCCGTCTGTCCATCCGTTTGTTGGTCCTCGTCTTACCTTCCAAACTCTTAGTGCTAAAAAGATGAAACTTTGTATGGATATGTGTATTTACCACGTCGACTAAGTGCTAAAATAAAATCATGAAAAATATATTTTTTGGGTACCTACATGTAGGTAAGTGGGGATGTTTTTTTTTCTCGCGTCTATCCCATTGTGTGGGGTATCATTAGATAGGTCTTAAAAACATGGAGAGGTTGCTAAGACGATTTTTTGATTTAGGTATCCGTTTGCGAGATATTCAACTGCGCATTTTTTTTGTTAAAATAGGCGTCCCCTCTCTTTAAAAGCTAAACGGCTAGCTTGAAAAATCTGAAAAAAATCATGATGGTAGTCCATGTAATGAACTTTAAAGGAAAACTATAACGACTTAGATAACGTTGTTAGTTCAGGAGTTATATAGGCCTAACTAGAGGAAAACATGTAGAATAATAACGGAATAAAATCATAACAATTGTCTATTGGACACGATCTTCTAAGTCCACGTGCTATTATGGGTCACTCATCATCATCATGTCAGCCAAAAGACGTCCACTGCTGGACAAAAGCCTCCCCCAAGGATCTCCACGATGGCCGGTCTTGCGCTACCCGCATCCAGCGGTTTCCCGCGACCCTCACAAGATCGTCGGTCCACCTTGTGGATGGCCTGCCCTCGCTGCGTCTTCCGGTTCGTGGTCGCCACTCGAGAACCTTTCTGCTCCAACGGCCGTCGGTTCTACGAGCGATGTGCCCCCCCACTGCCACTTGAGCACATGGCAATTCTGCGAGATATGTCAGTTATTTTGGTTCGCCTGCGGATTTCATCATTTCTGATTCGATCTCGCAAGGAAACTCTGAGCATAGCCCTCTCCATTGCTCTTTGGGCTTCTTATGAGGCCCATCGTAAGCGCCACGTCTCTACTCCGTAAGTTATCACTGGCAACATTATGGGTCACTACAGAACCCTATTCTTTGCGTGGCCTGACACATACTAGGCCGTTTTTTTAAATTTAAATTGTTAATTTTACAAATAAAGAACTATTTCTTTACATTAATTGTTGCATTTTATTTTTTACACGTGTTAACTGTCTATATATGCGTAAAAATACAATAGATTTAACGTGTTATAAAAATTCTAATAAGTTTCGGTTTCGGCCGAAACTGAGACCAAGACTGAAGGTTCGGTTTCGGCTGAAAATCCTGTTTCGGTCGGACAATACTTTTAACCTATTCGGATCCCAAACATTCAGAACAAGTCAAACACCATCGTCATTTAAGTAACCTTGAAGAATTTGAATATTTTCAATTTTGTTCTCTCTCAATCTTAAAAATGTTATAGGTCAAAAAGCACACTAAGATGTTTTTGATTAAATATTTAGTCCTATTTTCAATTCTAATCCAATGGCTTCATTGAATGATTGCATGTTTTTATCTACACATAAACACAGTATTTCTACAGTAATTATTCAACAGGATTGGGAACATTATTCCTCTAAATATATGTAGGTAGGTACCTGTTTGATTTACACATTTTGCATGCCTTATATTTCTAGTGGGTGTCATCAATAATTTAAAGGAGCTCATTTATATTCAAGCTACAAATGATAAAACTTTATATATTTCTTATATTTATATAACTTTAGGCAAATTAATGAACAAAAAACCAGTTTACGTGCATGTCTGACTCGGCATCGAAATGTCCGTACAACAATAAAACCAACATAATATTTTTGCTAACTGTATAATTTTGCTATTTGATTTTTATATTATAGGTATAATAATATATGGATTTTTGCTATAATAGATACATAAACTTGTAAATTAATATTTTAAATTAACATTTGACCTTCAACTTTAACATTCAGACTTGAAAAATTTATCCTGGAGGTATTGGTTATGATTCTATGAATTATGTTTTATGTAAAATACATCTTGCATTTTTAAATTATATTTTTTGCTTTTTAGTTGATTACCTACATTTTAAGTACCTATTGAAAATAATTCTTTGATTAGTGACCAAGTCATTGTGTCAATTGATAATAATAAAATAATGTATTAATAATGCTTTTGAAACTGTTTAAATACTTATATTGATCTCTTATCAATAAATAACGGACATTTATCAGAAAGGAACTAATGAATAGATAATATAAAGAGGAAAGATTTCATTTTATAAAGATTTGATGTTTTGTATGTTTGTTTGTAAGTTTGTTAATTTAAGATTAAAATTCATTCAACTATAGAAAGCTACATTATCTTCGAGTAACTTATGCTATATTTTATTTTCAACAAAATTAGAGATTCCTACAAAAAAACACAATAACAACCTTATAACTTTAAAAACCCTTATAACTTTTGAGCCAGGGCGCGACAAAACCTGATATTCGAGGACAAATTAGGGACAAAATAGCGACAGACTTGGAATTCAAATGTGATGGTGGCCCTGCCAGGAAGTGCCGCACTCAAATTAGTCAACCAAAACACGCTTAAAATCGATTATTAAATGAATAAAAACTGGAATGATTTTAAAAATTCTTTCACCTATAGAAAGCTATCAATGAGTAACATAGGCTATATTTTATTCTCCAATAATGTAATCGAAGGTATATAAAATCCATACTAATTAATATTATAAATGCGAAAGTAGCTCGGTCTGTCTGTTATCTTTTCACGCCTAAACCCCTGAACCGATTATGATGAAAAGTAGCATGCAGATAGTTTGTAACATAGAAAAGGACATAGGGTTCTATTTATCTATGGAACGCGGGTGAAACCGCGGGGAACAGCTACTTCTATAATATATATATTTTGAATACATAGATAAATCTATCGTCCTGAGTCGCTGATCATATGCACTTTAAATTGACGTAATTAAATTAACTAAAATGCATGAAATATTCGTTAAAATGTTTGACTACGGATTATCCCCCTTATGCAGCGGTTGGCAACAAGGGCATTACATAGTGACAAAATTAGGTAGAGGCGGGTTATACTTGTTCATAATTTTGATCATTAGGTATTTATCTATCTATATAGGGTTACTTTTCAATGAGTAGGTAAGGTACACATTTTTTAGGTAAGTATTATTGTACTTCATTATGAACAACATTAACAATGGGACCGACCCTGAAATCTCGAGCATTAAAGTTTATATCTGTAGGTATTAAGTTTTAAGGTTTTTGTTTTATGCAGAACAGTCGCGGGCCGCGTGTTGCCGACCCCTGCCTTTAAGTATAAATTTCTCTGTTATAAATTAATCTCAGGAATAAAAAAATCGTTTTCTCGATTAGTAGTACTCATACTTCGATTTCCACAAACTAAAAATACCTAATTAAGGTTATTCAACAAGTTCGAAACATCGTTACGAAATTATGATTAGAATCTGTCGCCTAGAATCTACCGGTGTGTTCCGACAGTTACATTTTTGAGTCAATTTTCTTCTAGGCTTTGAGTGTTTACCTCCTTCGGCCACATCATCCCTGATCATGGTGAGACACAAGCGCGCTTATAAATAGTAAAAAAAGTGTTTCTATGCAATATTATTACCACCAATAGCAGCCCCCGTAACATGGCAAGCGTAGACTAGAGAAGACTCGAATCTTCGGCCAATGAAATCACATAAATATGACGCTTACAAGCTTTTATTTAACTTCACATGTTTATTATGTTTAGGTCGAAACTTGCAAATTTTTTCCCACTTTCCGGTGTTCTATTGATCTGAAATTTAGCACACGGTACACACTCATAGGTATTATGTAAGTCCGTTGACAATACAAGAAAGAATATGGTGTCATTGAGCTGGTCGGAAAAAAAAACTTGTAAAAGATTTTTTGTTTTCTACGCTTGACATGCTATGGAGGCTGATGTAGGTAATGTACTTAAAAATACATAGGAATAAATTACAGTTAGTAATTAGAATCATAAACTATACTTCAAAACTTAGTACCACACTTTTACTATACTAAAATAAAATTTCTCCTATAAGTCTCAAATGTATCAAATGAAAGGGCTCGTTGTGAGGATCTCAATTTTTTTTTTTATATTTTTTAGATAATTTGAAGTTATTAAGAAAATAGGCGAAAATTTACTGTCCCCCCGCCTTATCTCCGAAACTACTGGGCCATAAAATGCGAGTCAGACTCGCAGACTCGGTTTATACTATTTATTGGCACTAGAATAAAAATAATTTATTGCCTAACGTACACTACACATAACAATAACTAATATGTACATAACTAACATGCAAATTATTATTATTATGCAAACTATTGTTATTAATAGCCATCAGTGGCGAGGGGTGAAATTATGGCGAGGGTAAGCCGTTAAAAAAAAACCGATAATTTTATAATTACAGTGTATTTTAAGCATGCTAAAAGTGGCTTTGAAATGATGAAAATGTGGGACTGGGATTCATAAAAGGTAAGCCGATGGGAATCGGCTTGTATGGACCCTTCGCCACTGATAGCCATACAAAAGCAGACAGTGTAGTTATATTAATTTTTGTATTGAGAAAAGAGTAGAGCTTGTGATTGGAAACACACTATTTAGGCGACTGGTTACATTTTTTTGGTGAATAGATTGGTCACATTGGGCAGTTTATTTATTTTAATGCTCGTTGAAGTATGCTTATTTACTATATATACCTTATTATCATACTGTTAGGATAGGTATAACAACTTTATTCGCATAAATACCTAGTATGTTTATATTTTACAATACAAGAAGTTCCTTTGGCTGGATTTTAATAAATATGTATTTTAGAGATATTTATCTATTATTATGATAAAAATATAAGTTGCGAATTCTCTCAATCCTCAAATCAAGAATAAAACTCACAAAACCTTGTCATAGAAATGTTCTAGATATATATTTTATGTTATGAAAGTATTTAGTATACATCTTAAAAATAATAAAAGAATCCTGTTTTAACCGTTTGGTGACGGGAATGTGGATTTTGGTGCTAATTACATTTTTATCTTTTTTTCTGTCTGTCTTTCCTGTACCCTTGACCACCCTCCGACACAATCCTGACACCATGACAAACGTAAGTCGCCACCTACCGGTAATCTTGTTTGTATTTGATTTCTTCTTTGCTTTCTATTTGTACTATACCTATAAAAAAAAACAATCTGTGTGCAAAATCACTTCTCATCACCTAAAATATGCACCATTCATGAATAATATATACCTACTATCTATAATATACACCAATATAATTTTGGAATATTTATGGCATTCACTATTCTGGTTGGCCGATCACAAACAATACACGAATACATGATATATTTTAATTTAACCATATCATTGGGTTTCCACTTCATTCGCTAACTCTCATGCGCCTTCATCATGACATCGCCTAAACTAATCCATACTGGAATGAGCATGATGAATAATATGCATTTGTCCTCTCACTCCGACTTGTCCCGTCCCGCTCGCCCTCCTGGTTGGCTGCCGGCGCGGGCGCGGCAACGCTGGCGCGGGACTACTCGCCGGTTGGCTGCTACGCGCCACCACGCCTGCTACAAACAAACCTACTACACATGAACTGTCGGAAAGTCATATCGGATGTGTTCATAATGTCACTCATTTTTCAATGTGATTATGTAAATAAATCGCTTTTTGGTGATTGGACTTGGTGTATTGAATTTTAAAGTTGGAGCGAATATATTACTGGTTTTAACACGGCCAGGTTTGGTGCGAACTGAGGTGCGATGCTCCAAGTGCTCCGCTCACCTGGGCCACGTGTTCGATGATGGGCCAGCGCCCACCAAGAAACGTTTTTGCATTAATTCCGCTTCTTTGGACTTCATACCGGCCGAAGAAAGGAAAGACTAGTGCTAAACGTTTATTAAATCTTCAAATCTAATAGATATATTACACAAAAAAATGTGCTTTTTCTTAGAACATAATATTTTGTGAGAAGAATTTTGTAGTATAAGTAAGATTAATGTATTTTTTTTATTTAACCATGTGTTTGGTAAATTTGAAGATTAATCCACTAAGATTATATATTACTGTCGTAGCTTGTTTTGCTATTCGCTAATTACCTCTAATAGTTTAATTTATTGTATGTATGGCAACCTACCCTACGCACACGATTCAGTTACCATATCGAGTCATTATTATATCGTTGCATATTGTTTAATTTACTTTATTTGTTGTTTAATTTATTCTTATGTCACCTATAAACCATATTTAAAGTCAGTTCAATACATCGCCTAATTAAATGCAGAGTCTAACAGAGATCGAGAGCCCGATTGACAACATTTCATATTTTGCCAATATTTTCATATAAAATGGAGCTAGATCAAAAACTACGCTGAGGGGCAGCGCATTTAAATATAAAAAAATGTCATGTCTCGCGTTTTCCATATCGATTGATTAAATAATTGGTGAAAAGTAAGATATTTGTCAAATGTACAGAAATTTATAGAATTTCCATCTAATTCAAAAGTACTATATTTGGGCCCCGATTGTTAAATGACAATTATTTTGTTAAAAAATAATTTTAGAATATACATATTTTTATACAATACAGTAAATACATATTTTTGTGTACTAATGGTGTTTTATTCGTTTATTCTTGAAACATTCCATAAGTGTGTTTTTAAAGTGTACTGTTGAAAATATTGTGTAAATTAAACATAAAAAATCATGGTGAGTCTTTTATTATAGTATGGTTGTAAATTATATGCACAAGTTGCTCATACATGGCACTGGTGTTTTACAACTGTCAAAAACATGAAAAATGTTCTAACCGCATTAAATGTCTTGTTCAGTAAACCTATTACATTTATTAATACATTTTCAACTTATAGTCTACGTACATAATTACAGTTACTATCTCAACATTCTAATGCATACTCAAATTCATCATCATGATCACATTATGTAGTTTAATACACTTCTTAGAATATTTTAGTTTATATAGATAGATACTGAATAAATTTTTTTCAAGCTCTCTTGACGATTTGGCTGCAATTTTTACATTTCTACATTATTGCACTTTTTTGTGGTTGGTGCGGCTCGACATCGTGTAAGCGTGATACTAATATTAATGCATTATATAACCATATTTAAATAAAAATAACATTAGGCCGCTCGCTGTAGAAGAAATGTTTTCACGTGAAATCAGGATTGCAATTATTTTGAGTATTTATAAAAGATTTTATTCTGTTATAACAAAGAACAATGAGCATTGCGATTTTAATTATGATGAAATAATTTAATAAAATTAGACTCGTAAAAGAAATCGTTGAAGTTGAAATGTGAAAACAAAATTGTAAATGATCCAGGGAATATCCATTGTAAGCATAGAATAAGTAAGCAGTCGTGACTCTCTCCAAATAAAAAGTGAAAAAAATATCAGAAAAAAAAACCTTCAAACACAACTCTTCCAAGCATTAAATCACACACATAATACATACGTCACGCACAACAGTAATATTATTTCACATGTGGATATCAAATATACACTCTATTATGCTGCAAGAAAATTAAACTGATGCAATAAAATTGGAATCATGTTTTTGTGATTTGCGTATGTGTGCGAGATAATAATGTTGCAAGCTTTGTGCCGCGACTCCCAAGTACGAGTGATATAGTATTTTATGGCGTCCTGTGGCACTAATACTACTAGTTTTCTAAAACACTTGTGGAATTACTTTACACAAGTTTTTCTTCTATGTCAGAAGGTAGACAAGCAGGCAGGCGGGTCATGTGAATATGTTATGAGGGGAATGCAAATGTCTATAGTCATGAATAATAAGGCCAATAAGTTGCGGGCCTGTAACAATGCCACGAAGGCAGAAAGTAACTGATTTTCTGTATAAGTAATTTAGCTTAATCACAAAATTGTGTGACGAAAAATAATACTATTATTCTAAAATATACAGAAACTAAATACCTATTATAAAATAATAAGATTCAAAATCACTCGGTTGTAACGTTGGGACTAAAACTTCCCTTCCCTAACTTTTGGCTAAAAAATATCTATGAATTGCAACCCTGATCCAATGGCAAAAAAATGTTCTGTCAAATTACGTCGAATAAGTAATAAATTTACCAGAACCTTGTGAAATGTAATCCCAGAATCCTTTTTCAGTAAGCACGAATTGTATTTGCATCTGTTTATGTCGCACGACGGCATAATTTCGTAAGTGTTTTTGATATTATTATTACGTCTTGAGCTATTGCTCACCCGCGGCAGACTAACGACCGGCTGTCTTCACATTGCCAAATTGTCTCCATACTACGTACTTCACTTTTAATGGCAGATCTGTCTTTAATTTTTTATCAGTCTGAGATAGATAAATCAGGCTACTTTTTATCCCGGAAAAAACATAAGTTTCCTCGGGAACGCGAGTGAAACCGCGGGCGGAAGCTAGTAGACAATAACAAAAATCGTGTCACAACTACAAAATGCACATTATTCTTCATTATATACAATTATTAGGAAATATGCATGATTTTCTTATTAAAAGCTCATTCATACAAGAAAGAAAAGATGTTTTTTTTCGAAAACTTTAAAAATAATCAAGATATTAAAATATAATCATCAAAGTTTCATCTTTTTCTAGCAAAACAGAATTTAGCATGTTGTTCCTGTCTAATTAGTAGTTTATATCTTTCGTATTTCTCGGCCGATTTTAATTCCACTCTTTGACATCATTTATACGGCATTTTCATATTTTGCTAAGAAATGTGATAAAAAAAATTCGTGCATATTCCCTATTGTCGCGAAAATTGTTGGTGATTGTTGATTCAAAAAATAATTATATAATTTATTTTGTTTTACTAATTGATGTAATGTCAATAATCACCGTATTATTCAACCCAGCGTATCTTACATAAATATAACATAATACCAACATCAGCAGGAAGAAAATGCATTTTTAAGTTTATAAATGCACCAACCTGGACTGCTCAGATTTAACATAGCGTAAATTGGTCACTTCATATTGTCAATGAGTAAACTACTCGTTTCTAACTTGCGTCTGTACAATTTACAGCAAATGGCAGTCTCGCCCCATCACTTCATCACAATTTCCTGATTGCATCACATATGCACCTCGTAACGATCACACTCCATTCACGCTCTTAATCATATAGTGAATACGTACCAAAATAAAAACGAATTTAACAGCATCTGTCGGCACAACCTAAACAATATAAAGCAGAGAGACAAATCACAAGTCTTAAAATTTATATAAAATATTACAACTGTTTTAATACGAATATGTTGATGTTATTGAATTCTAATTATCGTCTACTATTGTCATAAACTGTAATGTAGTAAGGTGATACTCGTACAGACTTATTATTTAATATGAAAATATTTCTATAATAATGATCCTTCTGCGCACACGAGCGCCTACTGTTTGTGCCACAAAAGAGATGATTACCGACAATATTTTTCGCTTTGTAAATATAATCAATCAAAAATAGACTTTATAAACTTAATACTACGTAAATGCTTCACTTTCTTGAGTAACAATAAAATGAAAATTTCAAAATATATCGGTAAATAAAATAAACAATATCAATGACATTACGAATCACTTGACCTATAATATGCGAATAAAAATCGAATGAATTAAGAAATAATAATTGAAACTTCGCTGAAAGTAATAATAATAATCTCAAATACATAACCATATCAGAAGCAATAAGCGAATTCAATAAATTAACAATTATCATACATAAAACTATAACTAACTAGTAACTATCGAAAGCAAATAAGCGGTATAAGCTGTCAGTGTCACATCTCAAATTAATACATGATGTATAATTATCAGGGGCGGCTCTAGCCCATGTAGCGCCTGTGTGCAATTAATACCCTATCTCTACCCTAGGAATAGGTACTAAGTTTTATTTTCACCAGTTATCAATTGCAAAAGGTAAGATGTGCGTAATAAATAATAAATTCTGTTTGGTCCGTCCGTGATCGATGAATCGCTCACACCGAGGCGAAGCCCGAGCGTACCGCGGGAAGCGAAACCCAGGCGACGAAGTCGACGCCGCGAAACTAAATTGTTGCCAACAATCAATTTGAAATTCTGTTATAATTGTTGGTATTATCCCTCGAAAAACCGTTCGAATACTATATTTTCCCGTCAGTAAACCTACTCAAAATAAAATACGTCTACATTACATTACCTCATTATGAAATATGTATATTTTTTAAGAATTTTAATTCTAGCGACTACCTGACAACTTAATTAATATATCTGATGGCACAAAATTGGTTGTTTTGTCATCCGAATCTATCAAAATAAAATACATTAAAAGTGAAATATTTTTTAAGTATTTTATTTTAAAATGTTATTAAATCGTCCGATAGTATTCACTGTTAGTAATCATAATTCGATTTCAATATTCGACAGAAATTCCGTTAAGCTGGCAACACTGAAACTACCCTCGCTGTGCAAGGCGCCATAAGATTATTGACCTTATTGCGTTACGTATAAAACTTAGATTACCATGCCAGAGTCCGCTTGGCGCTCGACGGCCAGATTTTGCTCGGATTTCTCATAGTTGTGAGCGATCCTTAAGAAATTCAGTTCAAGAATGGCTGGACGCTCTCGCTCATTCGTAACAGTTTGTTCAATTTCAGCGCTTGCTAGAATAGAAACCTTGGGCTTCGGCCATCGATAGCTTCGGCCCGAGGTCGGGCACTACGAGCGGCATCGCCCCCCTTAAACCCTGCGCTGCACAATAGGTAAAACCGGCCCTGATGATAATAATCACACAATATTCACTTAATAATAATAATTCACAATAAAACGCTTGAAAAATGTACACTAAATGTACTGATCAGTCATACCCCTAAAACTTTTTATTTAAAATAACATAATTTCGAAATAGTAATACACACAAAATCATATAAATTTATAACTCCAAATATTCCTCTATCAACCATTCCATAAAATTATTCGTAGGACATTTCGCCTCCAGCCGCGAGGGGCACGGCAGTGCGGCGACTCAGCGGGAACCACCTCTGTATTTATGTGTCTGCCTAAAGCCCACTCCCACCGTTGTGGTCGGCTCGGCTACCATCACAGTAAATAAGCTGAAACCGCACTAAAGTAACAGGCCTACGGTATTCTAGTATTTATACTTTACAAGGTCGCCTAAACAACTGCCAGTCTTCGTTCGCAGCTATTAATATTTCGTAACTTCTCAAAATTCGATCTAAACTTCTAATATCTATCTACATCCTATCTGTCGAGACGTCTAGCTCGCACCACAGCATTCGACCGAAATACGTCAATAACATATCTCACCTCTCGCTAATTAGAGTAAGGAACGCTACTACACGACTCTATAACATTAATGGACTGCATTTAATTTAATTATCAATCTCTTGTAAAAATATGATTGCCTCTATTATATTCATTATGATTCATTAGGCAGCCGTCGTACAGTTAAAATATTGCTCTCTGTAGGGGTTCGTCGTAGATTTGTACTCGCTCACAGCAATCGCGAGTCGATGACAACGGTAGAAATGTAAGTTAGGTATGCACGTACGTATGTGATAGTCGTGTCGCAGCGCGCAGGCTTGTCTACAAGTAGGTACGTAATAACAGAGTGTATGTACATGCCATGTTGCGACGGGGTAAGGAGGCGCCCGCAGCCGCTGTGAGTGGCAGTAGTACACGACACGGGGTGGAGGCACTGAAGGCGCTAGTGGGGCGCGGGCGCGGCGGGCGCCGGTGGCCTGCGCTAATGACCCTTGGCCGCCTCCTTCGCCGCCATTATTAACGGCGTCAGCGAGGCTAACGGCCGCGCCATCTTCAAGAATGGGTGCTGAAATTGGACAAAGCAAGTCCACCTGATTACTACGTTTTCACGATTGCCACCGAAGAACCTATTTTGATGAAAATTATCAAGGGATTTTTTATTTATTTTCATTATCCATACTATTAAATATTAATGCTTATATACCTAGAAAAAGAAAAGTTTTTACTGTGTGACAATACTTATGACCTGACTAGGTATACCTATACGTTCCTGATTAAAAGAGACCGTATTTATTAGTCTACTTTCAATCCATTATTACTTTTATCAAATATAGAACGATCCGGTGGAGTCATACTTTTTTTTCAAACAAAATTAAAAGTTGGTATGAAATTTTTAGACACCATTTTCTCTTATAATCATCTAATTGCCAGACACTAATTCACGGTCCGAAGGTGGCAGTGGAATTCTGAACCATATGAATATGAACACCGTTAGTTTATAATCTATGTCGCGAATAGTAATCTGTCGATACATTGTGAACTGTACCATACAGTTTACAAAATAATGTTTTAATTTACGCTAGTTTATAATTTATCCATGTCTAACCGTTAAATTATGAACTGGCATCATACTTGTGGGCGACCTTGCGCGCTGTGTGGAAACCTTAGAAGACCCTGTTACAATGCTCGTGTAAAACCGGCCATCATGGAGATCCTTAGGGAGGCCTTTTTCCAGCAGTAGATGTCTTTCGGCTGACATGATGATGAAGAAAATCTAATAGATTGTGAACCCTGTCGGTAAGTGCAGGCCAAATCATAATATGGTGCAGTAGATAATAAACTAACAGTGTTCACAATCATTCAGTGACATATTTATTACAAAGGTGGTAAAAGCAAAGAAATATATTGTAAGCGTATGGTACGGTTGACAATGTATCAATGACAGTTTACAATCTCGCGAGATAGATTATAAACTAACGGTGTTCATAATAATTCAGTGTGATATAAATATCCTAAACCCATGGTAAAAGCAAAGAAAAGTACCTTGAGTAAATCGAGCGCAGTGGCTCGCCTTTCGACGTCCACTTCGAGGCACTGGTCGAGGAAGTCCTGGAAGACTGTGCTGAGCTTTTCCTTGTCTTTGATATCTGGTTTGCCGTTAGTAGCTATCAGATAGAGCGCTCGTAGAGGGTTCTCGTTTAGGTATGGCGGCTCTCCTTCGATCATCTCGATTGCCATTATACCCAATGACCACACGTCCACCTGAACAAAGATGCTATGTGTTTATACTACTGTAGTAAAAAAATTCTTCAGGTTTATAAGTTTATTAAAACTGAACATTCTAGTACAATCAACTCGTGGTTTGTAGTGGGATATGGTGAAATTTATTTTTTGAAATATAGCTTCCGCGCTATGGTTTTACCCGCGTTCTCGATGGATATTGTTTTTCCGGGATAAAACTTATCCTATATGGTTTTAACGGTTCAACGTAACCGTAATGGCTCAATATATACATTCTAATACGTTACGAACTGAGTGGTAACAAACTTCCGACCTCGTTTCAGAGATAAAAAGTAGCCTATGTATTTCTCCATATCATGTGGCTATCTGCGTGTCAAATTTCATCATTCGCGATAGGTTCAGTGGTTCAGGCGTGAAAAGGTAACAAACAAACTCACTTTCGCATTTAGTAAAGATAGGATTTACCTTTGGTCCATATTGCTTTCGGGTAACAACTTCGGGCGCCATCCAATACGGTGTTCCGACCATAGTTGTTCGCTTATTCTGTTCGGGTGATATTTGCGCGCAGAAACCAAAATCAGCTGTAAATAGATGTCGGCATTAATTATGACCACAATTTATTGTAGATGTATAGGTAATTGGGTTGGTGATATTATTGGCAGGTTATTTCATTATCCATGCCTAGATATTTTTCTTCTCAGGCATGTAGGTATGGTTTCAGATAATCACCTTCCTCGTGTTTCAGTTTCAGTTCAGTGAAAACGCACATTTAACCTAAATAGTATTGATTAGTCTTAAATTATTAAATAGTATTAATTTATTATAACAAGGTAAAAAAGACTAAAAAAATTAATCATTAGACTTACTGAGCTTAACCTGTCCATCCAGTCCCAATAAGATATTATCTGACTTGATGTCTCTGTGTATGACGTGGTTCGTGTGAAGAAAATGCAGCGCTTGTAACACTTCGCGGCACACTGCCGCAATCTGTCCCTCATCCATACATGTCTCCGTAACTACGTCAGTCAGAGAACCACCCGCTAGGTATTCCATTACCACCCATAGTTCCTGTGTAATGACGACTTGTGTAAATTAACGCTCTTTTGAACAATTTCATAAACATTGATATTCATATCGACGTTTTTTAAATGAAATTGTTGTTTAAAATATGTTAATTCCGTAGAAAACTAAAGTTGCGCTCCAAGTGCGTTTGAATATATAGGCACTGACCTCGCTCGCGGTGATCTATTATTTTAGGTTGCCAATTCATGATAAGCACACTGCGATTATATGTCTTTTGTATGGATCAGTTATTTGCGATATATTCGCCAATGAGAATTCTTTGCACTTGACAGACTGGACTAAGACTTATTAAATTATCTTACCTCATTTACAAGATAGCTGTCGAGATAGTTGACAACATTGTTGTGTTTGTTCTCCCGCATCACGAGGATCTCGTTTATAATCAGCTCTTTCTTAGGTTGCTGGCTCAGGTTCATTTGTTTGATAGCCACTTCCATGCCGGTAGAGGTTTCAATAGCCGTGTACACTGTACCTGAAGCCCTGGAATTTTACATATGATTAGGGAGCGTCCATTAATACGGCGTTCAGAGAGGGGGTCGAGCCGAATATCACGTGGTAGTCTCGGTAAATAACACTTAATCTTTTTTCTCCAAAAACCATTGTTAAAATTACTAGAAAACTTAAATTAAGTAAAACATGTACACCACCAAAATTTGGTTAAACCCTACACAATAGTATTTATCACGGTTACGCGAATGCCACAGAGTAGCTCGATAGTCCAGATTAACTCTAAAAATAATCATTTTGAAAGATCTTACATGAAATTAGAGTCGGACCTTTTCAAAAGGAATACATTTAAAAAAATGTATTCCTTTCTAAATAAGAATGTATGAGTTTTTTTATTCTTCAATCTATTTTAAAATAGAACCAAGGCCTGTGACAAGTACTCACCCCTGACCAATTTTTTCCATTTTAGTGTACTTTCTATTGGGGTCACCCACGCTTACGATAGTTCTTAATTTTTCTAATATTTCTTCATCAGTCATTTTCTTTTTCCTTTGCTGCTGTCCCGTCGATCTTCTGTCCAAAATAGAATATTTTATGTATTTTCGATATCATCTTCGTCTTATTTATATAGTGAAGGGTGGTAAAGGTCTTATTGAATAAAATAAAAAAACATATTTTTATTCTTTGAGTGCGCCTTGCCAGTAAGCGGTTACTGTATCACTCACGCGTTACCGACCCTAAACACCAAGGAGCGAATCTATGAATATTAATCTGTAACTATTATTAATAATCAAATCTTTAATTAATTAAAGACAATTTCAATGTTTGTACACCTACGGTCGCCTTTCAGAGTAAAAGGTGGAGTAACATAAAACATATCTAATGAATCATCATTGTATTGGTTATGAATAATAATAGATCATTCATTCGTAAGGTGGTGAAAAACGCCTATAAAAATTCTGTTCAATAAATTATCTGGGAACATTCTAGATAACAAAATAATCGTACTAATATAAATGTGAATGTTTGGATATATGTAACTCAATCACACATCGACAACGGATTTGAACGATACTTGGCACATAAATAGATCCCTGGAATAACATATAGGATACTTATTATGATAAGGCAATTCTCGGGAACGCGGGTGAAACCGCGGGACGGAAACTAATTATTTATAGATATTATATTAAATTCTACAGTTATATTTTGCTAATAAGAAGTGTTGTTACCCGGTGTCGGTATTAGTCTGTGCTCCATTAGCGGGCGGCAGGTGCGGGGCGTGGGGAGGCGGCGTGTGGGGCGCGGGGGCTGCGGGGGCTCCGGGGGCTAGGACACTGGGAGCGCCCACACTCGCTGGATTCTTGTTGCGGTCCAGGCCCACCGGACCACTGCCCACCTCCGCCCTGCTGCATATCTGTACAAAGCATTAAAGTATTGAAAACAAGGCTATTAATAAATAAAAATCAGATAAGTGACTCTCGCACCGATGGTTCCGTAAAGATAATTTCTATGTTACTGTAAATATCTTTTTTTATAGATTTTCCTGTAATCAATAGGTAAAGAACTGTTTTCTACATTTTTATACTCCACTCGAAAGATTTGGATTTTTTTTTTTTTTAAACATACATTTTGCCGCCAATAATTCCCCATTTAGATTTATTTAAATTTTATTATAGGCACTCATTGACACTTGCGCAATAAAGACGAATCTAACGACATATTCGTCAAAACCGGTTCAGCCGTTTAGTAGTTACGGGGGAACATGGGGACGGACATACATACAGGTCAATCACATAACCCTTCTTTTTGGCTTCGCCGTAGTCGGGTAAAAAAATAAGCTCAGCTGCTCAAAAAAATATAACAGGGCAGTAAGTGTAAACGAAAGTCAAACTTATTTTTCAACCAGATTTTGGGATTGAAAGTGGTCTTACAAAAGATTACATGAAAATATCGCACACAAACACGGCTAGTTACTTATTATCAGGTTTGTTTGTCACATAAGTATTGAGTGTACTCACCGAGTGCGTCGTGAGCGCGGGGTGCGGCACGTGCTGCGGGGACGCGGGCGCTGGCCGCGGCGGAGGCGCTTCCTCCTCCTCTATCGGCTTTGTGTACTAGAAACAAACATTTCTCTACTTAGCAAATAGCGTCGTGGTCCTGGGATACACTAAGGTCTAGGGTCGTATAGCCATTATGTAAATTGCTTAGGTTCGTAAAGTGTGTAAGTAGTGTCCGATTCAGCTTTCAGATTCAGCTTCGGCCACCTTCGACCCATCTTGACCGAAGCTGAAAGTTTCGACGAAGGCGGTTTTAGCAAGCGCTGAAATTGAACGTACTGTTACGAATGACCGAGAGCGACATGGACGTGGCGAAGCGCTAGAGGTCAAAGCAATCTTGAACTGAATCTCTTAAGGTTTTTAAGTTATTGAGCTGATTAATCGGCTTCGGCCAAAATCGCCCTTCAGTCGGAGACTAGGCATGTGTAAATCATAAAGATTCAAAATAGTTTTTAGGGTTCCGTACCCGAAGGGTCCAAATGAAGACCTATTGCTGTCACTCACGTCACGTGAGACAGATAGACGTCTGTCTGTACTTTTTCTGTTGTTCTGAAGAATTTTAATACTTCCTATAAAACTTGAAATTTGGTTGTTCATTATTACATATAATTTACTAACAAATACCAATATATTGATAAATAACATTTCTTTTCCTTGAAATTCCACATTTATCCTAAATATGCAAAGTCAGATGGGGGGTTTTTTTTTTTTTAAAGTTTATACATACAATACTCTTAGTACGGTCAGGCCGCGATGGTGGCGGAGGCGGAGGCTCCGGGTGTTCGGTGTCCGTTGGTGTGGATGAAGAGGGGCTGCTGGAAGACACTCGCGAAACTGACGAACCTGCGTTATAGTAGTCATTGTGTTAGTCGACTAAGAATTTATTATTTATTAAATATTAATAAGCTCTTTATTTATTTATGAACTATTTGTACTTTTGGTATCCTATTTTGTTTGAAAATGACATAACATTTAATTAAGCAATTTTATAGACACAAGCCTATATGTAGTAAAAAATAAATACCTGAGTGTGTAGTATGCATCTGTGCAGAAGTCATGTACTTGGATGGAGGTGGTTGAGTGGCAGAGGCATCATACCACTTGAGCACATCCAAAACTGCCTGAGGGTTATTTTTCTGCTCCTGTTTACTGATATTGGCAGCCATAAGCAACCGCGCCCACGCCTCCGGCATTCCCTATGGAACAAAAACCACATTTTGTAGCAATATATACAAAGCATTAAGGATGTACATACAGATACAGATTTGAAGATATTTTATACTAAACAAACTACATACTTTAAATCTAAAAAGTTATAGAATATACCATGCAGATTTGATTGTGATTTAAGTTTGTCACTAAAAACTTACAATTAACTGATTGTAAGAATTGAAAATATCAACATGCTTATAATAAAATGTTTTGTAGAAAAAGCATAGTAAATATATATTTTTCTATATAAATTTACACATAAATGAAAGGAAATGTAAATAGTACTTGTCTGGTCAAGAAGAAACATTTCACACAATCATGATTGAACATTTTATGGACTAATGGTTATACCTATAATATGACACCATTCGATTATAGAAAACTAGTTTTCACCCCATGGTTTTACCAGTGTACCCTAGACACTTAATGTTTTCTCGGGATAAAGTGTATCTTGTATATTAGTCCAGGTTATGATCTATCTGTGTGCCAAATTACATCACTTGAATGTGCCATTGAAGCGTTAAGAGGTAACAAACAAACTCAGTTTTGCATTTAGAATATTAGTTGGATGTTATAGAGACAACACATATATTTTATATAACAAAATTATATACTTAGTTTACTATGTTTCATGCCACACATATTGCATTACTTTGTGCAAAAAATTATTTCGGAAGTAAAAAGAAATAATAATTTGGATAACAAAAAATATTATCAGAAACAAAAAATAGGCAATGAATATATTAAAATGTAAATATTTCATACACCATCACATAAACATGTGATGAAATGTTTTAATACTTATGAAGATGTTAGAAAATAACAATATAAGCTATTACTTACTGTCATAGGCAGCTTGAAACAAAAGTGGTAATATATGGAACTCAATTACATGATTAATAATACTCATTACTGGAATGATTAGCCACCATTGTTTAATCAAACATATATATTTATATACAGAGACAGCTTTGTCTAATGCTGTGTATAGGTAATTTTTCCAAAAAACATTCCATACAAAATTTATATTCATTAGAAGTTTCTATACTTAGATAATACATGATTAATATACATCCACTAAGTAGAAGCATGCTTCCATTTATTCTCATTGATTCGCTAAATGAGTGAGAAAACTAGAAATCAACAATAAACTTTATATATATATTTATGTATAATGTATATAACTTCTATTTTTAAAGGTAAATCTGTATAGTAGGTAGGGCACATTAAAATATAATTAATTTTGTAATATTAGTAACTAAAACAAAAAGGAACAAATATTTTAAATGCCACCATTAAATGAAGCAAAGCACTAAAGCATTGTTTTAAGGCAGGAAGCATTTTATTTCTCACAATATAATAAAGATTGATGTTACACTTTAATAAATTTGGTTGGTATTCAGTAACCAAAATGGAATGAAATTTGTAATTTCATTATGAGGGTTTGAATATTAAAAGAATCATTTAATTTGTGTTCATAAAATGTGAACTATGGTAAATGATAGGCTAGTTGTCATGTTTATTATGATACTATACCTATTATACAACAGGTTGTGGGTCAATTCCCACCTTGTTTGTCCCAGGTGTGATTATCAAAATAAGTTTGTATTTAAAAATAGTATATCATTCATCTAGGGTCTCTAGTACATTCTGATAGATAAAAAATGGTTCTTCCAGTATAACAAAACAAAAATTGCTGTCTTTGTGAGCCTAATAAAGGATACTGTTCTTTATTATCTCATGCTTTCATAGTGTCCTACAAACTAGGATATCAGGTTGTGCTCATATAAGATATAAATAAAAAGTAAATAAAGCTGGTAATAGTGGATAATTTGATTTGATTAGCTTATAAAATCACAATCTCTAAAACTCTATAACCTACAGAATCCAATAAGATAATGGATAGGTGTAGGTATAAGAATATAGCAGCCATGTATCATGGGTTTTTCCTAACTCTGGTACAATAGGGTAAAGTGTAAATATTTTTTTAATACAATTTGGTTACTTACTGTGAATTCTCCAGTAACTGCATCAAATCCCACATGAACTGTGTGCTCAAAATTGGTTGGATAGCTAATGTTAGGTTTGTTATCATTGTGTGCAGTGCTTTTAGACCCTTTAATTTTAGCTTTAAGTGTTTTCTTTTTCCTATCACCACCATCATCAGGTTCTGTAACAATAAGTAATTTAAAAATAAAAAACTAATATAATACATTCAATCGGCTATTGTTTACTAGCTTATTATAATATAGAAAGTATATTCCAATATTGGTTGGATGGTAGCCAAACTGTTACCTTTTGGTAGAGGCCTCATGTCTACGGAGGCTACGGAGTCACCACGGTCCGTGACGCGATTGCTGGTGAGGCGCACAGGCGGCGCGGGTGGCTTGTCTTCATCGCTCGACATCTTGCCTCCCTAACCCTGCAGTTCAAAATTGCTTCACTGTAATATTATTACTCGAAATTAATAAGAATAACTACAAACAATTAGTATATTCTTTTATTATTGAATTCGAGCACCAAATTGAAATATAATTTGATGGACGTTACTCAGAGCAAAATACCGTAGGTGGCGTTTAAGCATAACTTTAATAATAGCGAGTCGTTTCTGTATCGCTTAACGAGTATGATAAAATAAAACACAAAAAGAAATCCACATTATTACTCATGGACGCGCCCCGCAAAGGTTTGCTTGCGATTGCGACAAAAAGAGATTTGGCTTGAAGATTCAACATATCCATAATTTCTTACCTGAAAAATTATGGAATTAAATTAAATGATTTACGAATAAAATTCAAGCTGCTATTACATTTCAAAAGATCACAACACATTTAAACTCATAATTTTGCATAAAAAATATTATTCATTTACACACAAAACTATAGCGATGATGACTAGAGCCGCCATTACACCAGTGTTACCAGGCCACGTAGTATTATATTCTCTCTCTTTGTCCTTTGACTCTTGGAACTGGGGAACTAGACTGACATACTGGGCCCCTGAATATTTTTATGTGTGTAAATTAACGCACAAAGAAATGATTGAGACACTATATAATACTTATTGACAAATAATCATACATACAAATACGATAATTAACGTCTATGTAAGTATGTATGTACTATTTACATTTTTAATTTTGTGTGTATAATTTAATAGAGAGCTTGTTTGCAACACTGTGTGAGTGTTGGGGTGTGCTCAAAAACATTTGCAGGTAGGGTATTTGGTCAAACGCATTCAAAAAGACCGGATACTGGAACTCCAACGCACCGTTGAACTCGGAATGATTTACTCAGAGTCACAGAGTACTTTGATATATATTTGAAACAGAGTGTCCCCAACCAATCTCTAACTCGACCCGCTGAAAATACCGTGAAGAATTACCTTACGCTAAACGCGAGGAAGACCGGAAACTGGAACTCTAAGACCGTTCAGAAACTTGAATAACTACAATCAGTGTCCAAAATCTCTACCTCGTTGTCGCAGTGTGTTTGTCTAAAGCGCTATCCACATATTTCCGGGTCAGGGCTATCCGTGTTCCGAGTTGTTCGTTATACTATGATGTATCCGGACGCCCCTGACACGAAGCTATGTGAACATGTTTTTTCCCCGTCTCTGACGGAACACGTCAGGGCTAGGTACCCGGAAATGTGTGGATAGCGCTTTATTGAAGGTGGAGGCCTCGGTTGGAGCGCGAAATTCAAATTTTATAATAAATCATCAACATATTCCTTCAAGGTATATTAGTAACATTTTCATGAAATAGTCGTATATGTCAGTAATATACCATGGAACAATATGTTGATGATTTCTTTTGTTATTAATCAGTAAATATACTACCATTATTCTCGCAAATAACATGTTGATAACTTAAAACCTATAACTGAGCTGCAATGAGCAAAAAACTTGATAAAATTTGAATTTCGCGGTCCAACCGAAGGTATACCCATATGTATACCCTTATGTCGTCGCTAGACACGGGCTCCGCCTCGTGATTGGTTGTAGCACAGTGATATCACTTTACTTTTTTTTTTAAACGATTGTCGTTTCTTCGTCAGGCTAAGGCTTATCAATGGTATGCCTGTTGGATTGAACCAGTATTATTTATATATTTTTTAATTTAATATAGCAAAATAAAACAAATACATTACTAGCACTTATCATTTATTTTTATAAACTAACTAATGAAGTTCCATTAACGCTGTAACACAAATCTTCGCCTTTACCAGTGCGCGTTCGCGTTTCGCGTTCATAAGTGCCTTACCAGGGCCTAAATTGAATAAATGAGTTTTTGATTTTGATTTGATTCGATAACGAAACCACTTCAGCTGTATTTTCCAGTGTTATGCTCACTGGTCTTCCATCTGAATAATGTGCTGAAAGAATAATTTATTATTATATTTAAACCACTTAGGTTAAAATGTTGGTATGTACATAGTGAAAATAATGAGAATTATACTAAAGTACCACGAGAGGATTATTCAAAATCAAAATCAAAAACTCATTTATTCAATTTAGGCCCTGGTAAGGCACTTATGAACGTCGATAGTTACAATCATTACTATAGACTCTACCACCGGTTCGGAATACACTTGAACTGAGAAGACTCCGGCAAGAAACTCAGCAAGGCTACTTTTTTTTGTGGATCTTTCTTTTTTTAATTTATGTAATTACAGTTCCTGTTCCAAATATACATAAAGTTCATACAATTGTCACTTGGCCAGGGGGCCGCAAGTGCAGAGAGAAGTGCTACTACAACCATGTATTCTTACTTCTTCAACGTTATGAGCCACCTTATAGTAGGCCTTATCGATTAATTTATCTTTAACATACTGTTTGAATTTATTGTACGACATCTTAGTTTCTTCATATGGGATTTTATTATAAAAACGAATGCAGTTCCCGAGAAAAGACATATTGACTTTTGCTAGCCTGAATCTAGGTGTAACAATTTTATCTTTGTTTCTTGTGTTTAGGTTATGGCGATTACTGTTAGTATCAAATAAATTTAAATTTTTCCGGACAAACGTAATATTTTCAAATATGTATAGCGACGGTAAGGTTAATATCTCAAATTCCATAAACGGTTTTTTTTTTATATACTACTAAGGCAGCAAACAAGCATACGGCCCACCTGATGGTAAGTGGTTACCGTAGCCTATGAACGCTTGCAACACCAGGGGTATCACTCGCGCGTTGCCAACCCTGCAAAAATGTCTTCTTCACACCCTTCTTGAAGAACCCCATGCTGTAGTCTCTTGGGAAAACCACGGCGTGCAGCTCATTCCACAACTTCCGTAGGGATTCGCGAGGACCCAAACAATAGATTGCACGAACGGCCCTTTTCTGCAAGATAAAGATAAATTCCAAATCCGCAGCTTTCGCAGTCAGAAAAAGACAGTAGTGTAGGACATTAGACTATGGAAATACGCAAAGTATACCAACCTAGCTGTAGCCACATCTGTTATTTGTCAAATTTTTCTGACTGCGAAAGCGGCGGAACTCAATTTGCTAGCTAAGTTTTCTATATGAGGGCCCCATTGAATTTTACTGTACTAGACAGTAAAATTCAATGGTTATGCCGAGAAAAACTGTCGTATCAACCAGTTCGAGACTAACATCATCGACTAGGACACGACTGTCACTCTTAGCAACATTGGGGAGCGAAAACCTTATACATTTAGTTTTAGAGGTGTTAAGCATCAGTTTATTGGCCGCAAACCATTTTGATATAGTTGATAACGTGTCATTAAGTTGTGTAAGCTCTGTGTCTTTTCTATCCACTTTAAAAATTAAGGAAGTATCATCTGCAAATAAAACTATATCGCAAAATTGATTAACCATATGTCGCCGCTGTCGCCGTGTAGTGTATATAATGTATTCTATGTAGTATAGATTACCAGTTAACAATTACTATGGAGATCTTTTAAGAAACTTATTCTCTTGTGACTCAACCTTAGTGTCTGAATTAAATTAATCTGCTTCGCAACTGAACACCACGACAGGACGAAATACAAATGGAACACTACCTGAGTGCTCCTCTATCCCTGATCCTCTTCTCTGTATGTTGTAGTTACTTGTATCTAGTCTCTCTCTATCCGAGTTGCCTTATCTCTGCTCCTTCCTGTAATATTAAGTACTCATTAGCCTTATGCCACTAAGTAGGTATTCTAGACACTCATCATATTTTATATGAACTTATATATTCAGCAAGATATTAAACTATTGATTATACTCATTACTTTGTGACTTTGATAACGTAGATACTTGTAAAGTTCTCAGGGAACTATTTATATGACAGCAACGTCCTAAGTGTAAAGACCCTGTCCATAGCCGAAGCCTTATTCCTGACGACAAAGTCATAAGTACAAAGACCCTGTCCAGTCGAGACAGCGAGATCTAAGCACAGAGACCTTGTCCATAGCCGAAGCCTTATTCCTGACGACAAAGTCATAAGTACAAAGACCCTGTCCAGTCGAGACAGCGAAATCTAAGCACAGAGACCTTGTCCATAGCCGAAGCCTAATTCCTGACGACAAAGTCATAAGTACAAAGACCCTGTCCAGTCGAGACAGCGAAATCTAAGCACAGAGACCTTGCCCATAGCCGAAGCCTAATTCCTGACGACAAAGTCATAAGTACAAAGACCCTGTCCAGTCGAGACAGCGAAATCTAAGCACAGAGACCTTGTCCAAATTATAGACCCGGCCCGCTACGTCAGCGCAGGCCAGGGCCTAGTTGGTACCAACAAATCTAAGATAATATGTGATCATTCTAGTTACTGAATTAGACTACAAGTCTACAAGATTGATTAGCTACAATCTACAATACATTGTCTAGAATACTTATCCTTGAATACTTAGCTTTGAATACTTATCAGTCCTAGAACCTCGCTCGCTGTGGCAACAGCCACGTAGCTTACTGCAGGAAGGACTGCACATTATTTCTTGCTAGTTCAGGTTTAGTTAAGATTAAAGTGCATAGCAAATTCAGAAGTAAACTTTTCTTTGTGACAGATAAAATGGCGCCAAGCGTCCTTTCAGTGTTGCTAGTTATAATTAATATATTTACATTTATGGAATCTCGCGACTGTCCGTCGCGACACTCCCGACGACGACAAAGTTACAGTCGATCCATCAAATCACGCGTCCACTCTTTAATCTGCTCTCGGGCTCTCATGGACGCGTCTCTTACTTTCCTCTTTTCAGGACTTAAAACTTCCTTTCTATTTCTGGTGCTCTCAGGTGTCATTTCAACTTGCAACGATTCTGCTAGAGGATCTTCGAGGAGTTCTATATGTTCTACAGCTTCTGTATGCTCAGGTATTATTATCTCAGAAGCATTACCAGGTTCTGCCATAACCACGGAATGATCGTTCTTCGCAGAGACTTCCATAGGTAGTGAGCGATTAGATTCATTAGAAGAGTCATCAATAGGTAAGTCCATTAATATTTGATTATTATCACTTTTAGCATTAACTTCAGGTACGTCATCTATTTCTAACGGGTAAAGATGACTTATGGAACGAGTAAACTCGGTACCGTTGACATTGACTCTCACCACTCTACACTGACCGTCAGCTCCTTTAAGTATGGATGTAATTTTACCAACCTTCCAGGTCTCTCGGTTTTTATTATCACTCTTAATCTGAACAATATCTCCAACTTTAGGTTCTTCTAGCTTCACTATTCTTGGCTCT
Source organism: Tethea ocularis (assembly GCA_963555595.1). Taxonomy (NCBI): domain Eukaryota; kingdom Metazoa; phylum Arthropoda; class Insecta; order Lepidoptera; family Drepanidae; genus Tethea; species Tethea ocularis. The sequence goes on along the minus strand of OY741960.1, from coordinate 5,545,148 downwards.
TTATGTGAGTGTCGATATCTTTCTCTTAAACTTGGTAAGTACTGATCTACAAACATGTTTTTGAAGTCTTTCAATATTCTTTGGCCACGTTTCCATCCATCTATAAGAATTTGTTTAGTAGTTGTACCATCTGTACATATCTCTTTATCTATTGGTTCTATGACCAAACATTTACCTAGAGTTAAGAAGTCTGAAGATGTCAGAACATCTTCCAGGTCAGAATTGACGCTTGTCAATGGTCTCGTATTCAGAACAGCTTCGATTTCCTTCATGACAGTATTAAGTTGATTATCATTCAACATTTGTTTGGTAAGAGTTCTTTTCATACAATGTTTCACTAATGCTACTAAACGTTCATAAAAACCCCCGTGCCATGGGGCCAACTGGGGTATGAACCTCCACTTGATCTTGTTATTAATGCAATAGTTATTAGACATGACTTCAGCAGTTAGCTTGAATTGTGTCGCATTATCTGAAACGATGGTATCTGGTACACCTCTCAAGGCGATAAATCTCCTCATTGCGAGGAGACACTCTTCTGCTGATAAATCTTTGACTATCTCTAAAAGTATAGCACGAACTGCTAAACAAGTATATAGACATATCCATCTTTTCTCTTTCTTATTGTCATTGTTTACATATACTGGTCCTAGGTAATCAATACCTGTGTAGGTGAAAGGTGAACTGTAGTTCACTCTCTCCTGTGGTAGTGCAGGTGTAGACGGTAATTTGAAAGGTCCACCACCATGTTTAATACAATTTGTACATTTCCTTAAGACCTTTTGCACCTGACTTCTTCCATGAGGAATCCAGTATGTTTGTCGTATTAAGCTTAAAGTGTGGTTAACACCTACATGATAATTCTTCTCATGCGTTGTTCGAATCAACCTTTCAGTGAATTCACAATCCTTTGGAATTAACATTGGGTATCTTTTATCAAAAGACCAATTGGCATTTCTCAGTCTGCCCTTGCATCGCAGTATGTCATCAATGTCTTTAAATAACCCAAGGTTACGACTAATGCTAGTTTCTTTACCTTTCACTTCTTCTGGAAAGTATTGTTCTTGTATCCTTTTAATTTCTTGTATATTTATAGTATCAATCCGGATGTCATCTTCTTTAGTATAACTATCATTTTCATTCTCTTTCTCAACTACTGTTGGAATTTGCTTTCTTACAGGTGGTATATCTGGCTCGATCGTAAGACCCTCCCCAATCAGAAAAGAATGTTGGCTCCTACGACTTGACGGCCAAGTCTCGGAATCGTCTGACAAGAAACTTGGTCCAGACAGCCATTTCTCTCTTTCCTTCGTTTGCGTGGTAGGTCTCGTAGCTATATCAGCTGGATTTAACTCGGTTGGAACATATCTTATGTTCAGTGACACGTTTCTCTTTATCTCTTCTATTCTTCTAGCAACGAATGATGGCAAAAGCTTTTTGGTGTGATACCAATCAATAACTATTTGACTATCTGTCCATAGAGTTATCTGTGTGAAGTTAAGGTCAAGATACTTCATAACATATTTGAGTAAACGACTGCCAATTAATACTCCCAAAAGCTCTAAGCGTGGAATTTTCAGGTTTTCTTTGTCTTTAATAGGTACAAGACGCGACTTGCCTATAACGAATCCTATTTCTTTTCCACATGTCACGTAGACTACAGCTGCATATGCCTTGGTGGAGGCATCTGTGAAGCAGTGTAATTGAATATCCTTGATGTCGTTATTTTGGAAGTAATATCGTGGTACGATAATCTCTCTAATATCTTCGAGATTCTTGGCAATTTCTAACCATTCGTTCTTTAAGTCAGTAGGTAATGGTGTGTCCCATTTAAACTTTCCTATCCACAGTTTTTGCAGAAAGACTTTAGCTACCAATAATTCAGGTACAGCATATCCACACGGATCGTAGATCGAAGCGATGATTTTCAACGTTTCCCTTTTGGTATTCGCATCTTTAAATGTCTTAAATTTCAACTGTAACGTGTCTTTTTCTAAACATCAATTAAGTCCAAGAACTTTTACATTATCTTCTTTATGTTGATCTGTTTCTGGAATCGTTTCCATGAATTGTTTAGAATTCGAACTCCACTCTCTTAAGTTCATAGAAATGTCTTCGAACACCCTTTTAGAAGTTTTATACAACATAGTTGCTTCTTTTATGGATTCCGTTCCAGTCACAAGATTGTCTACGTAGATGTCGTTCACCATTTGTTTCAAAATCTCTACATTTGAGTTGGACAGATGATGCTTTAGAGTAGCATTGAGCAGAAATGGACTACATATAATTCCAAACGGAACTCTGCAAAATCTTAGATGTATAAGATTGTCGTATGTGGCTGGTTTAGTAATATCCTTTAGCCATAGAAACCGTGTTACATCCTTGTCCTTTTCGTGTAATGCTATTTGTAAGAATGCCTTCTCGACATCAGCTGTTATTCCAATTCGACGTGATCTAAATCTTATTAACATTCCAGTTAAGTCTTCCAACATCAGTGGACCGCAGTGTAAACATTCATTTAGACTTTTATTGTCTTTGATCTTTGCAGAAGCATCATAAACAATTCTTATTGGTTTTCCAGGATTGCTGACGCCATGATGCGGTAGGTAATGGATCGGATTATCTAACTCTTCAATCCTCTCACTGTCAGGTATTACTTCTATAATTCCCTTCTCTATTTGTTCCTTCAATGTTTCTTCATAAGCAAGCAACGTTTGTGTCTCTAGACGTTTGAGTAAGTTAACTAGTCTTCCAAAAGATAGACCAAAATTAGATGGTAGGTTTGGTGGATATTCTATCCACGGCCAGCTAACAGTATATCTGTTATCGATTATTTCAATAGTATTATTAAACTGCTTAACAGCTTCTTCATCTCTAGCCGCTCCTGGTGAATCGCATATACCGATACACTCCAATTCCCATAGACCTTTCAAGTTACCATTATCTAATGGGAGATCCGGTTTTGTCAATTTACTTTCTACAGCTTGAAAATAAGTAATTACTGATAAGTCATCACCAGTCTTCGTGTTCGTCTTTCCAGTTAGTATCCATCCAAGTTTTGATTCTATCAAGAATAAGTTGTCATCCAATTTTATCTTTCCACTTAAGATCAGTGTGAAATAGTAATCGTTGCCAATTAAAATGTCTATTTTCGGTGACAATGATCCATCATCAGCCAAGACTGTATCATCTTTCACCTTGTAAAATCTCAAATCCGGGTATGGAACTCCTTCAGATATATGTGGTACTACATTGGCGAACAATGTTATCACGTTGTTAGTTTGAGTCTGTAGCTGTAATTTGACAACTGCGCTTTCCACCGCACGTGGTACTTTCGACCCGAAAGTAAATATTGAGAGACTATCTGTATCTTCAACATGAAGGTTAAGTTTCTTTGCTACAGCTTGGGTAACGTAACTTCGTTGGCTGCCGGTGTCCAACAGTGCTCGACAGTTCACATACATTTTGTCTTCGTTCTCATTCCTTGCCTTTACTACAGCCGTTTGTAGTACTGTTGAGCCGCCAGTTACATGAAATATGTTAGTGCTAGTAGACACTCCCTTATTGGAGAAATATTGGGGACACAATGCCCTATTGTGTTTTTCAGTTGATTTGCAATATACACAGAGCTTGTTCTTTCTGCATTGATTCACGCTATGTCCTATGTAGAGACAGTTGTAACACCGACCTCTTAATTTTTCTTTTCTATCATTTAGTGTCTTAACTTTCTGACATTTATCATTGTAATGATTTCCTTGACAGAAAATGCATTGCCATTTTGCTTTCTTTCTTTCTGGAACTTCCTTCTTAAATTCCTTTTCTTCTAATTGTCTTTTAAGCTGTTTCATGTTATTCTCTCTATAATTCTGAGTAGTCTTATCCGGCTTGTCTTTGTAGAACTGTCCAAACTTCTTAGCATTATTTTTTCCATTATTAGTTTTATATTCTCTCTTATTAGTTACATCCCTTTGATTACTTTGCATGACTCCTTTTAGTTTATTTTCTTTTTTATATTTATTATTATTATTCTTGTTGAACACATTTACATGTAATGTCTGAGTAGTATACTCTTCTACTGTATTCTCTTGAGTGATCCTACTGGCATCCTCTCTAGCTGATATGATGATTTCTAAATGTTTTCTCATTTCTTCTATGGTCTCTAGGCTGAGCTTCATCTTCATCTCATATATAATATCTTCTGGAAACTTTTCCATAATGAGAAATCTCAGATGATTGTGGTTTATGTCTTCTCCTAAAGATTTAAGTACTCTAAGATGCTTCTCTACGTCGTTTAATACGTTTCTTGCCTCAATTGTAGTATTACCCTTTCTTATTTTATATAAAGCAGCATAGTGAGCATCAATGATGTGGTTGGATTTGCCATATCTGTTATGTAATGTGGCAATAGCTATCTTATAATTATTGTTTGTAGTCTCCAAACCTTCGATCGTTCTTTTAGCGTCTCCCTTGAGAGAGGATTTTAAATATAGAAGTTTATCAACATCTGATAAATTCCTGCTTCCAATATTCGAGTTAAATTGATCCCAAAATTGGTACCACTCGAGGATATCACCCCCAAATTCGGGTAGATTTAATTTGGGTAGCTTGCAGGATAAAGTAGAATTCTTCAATGTTTGTGAGCTATCGCCGCTATTGGTTTTAGTTCCTTGTAATTTAATAGTTAATTCGGCCAGTACTTCTTCAGCCTTTAATTGGCTTTCACTAAATGATGACACATCATCCGCCGACGGATCAGTACTCATGCGAAAATAATTATGAAGTTCAGAGTTGAACCGACATATGGACATTACCAATTTTTTAACTACAACCCCTGCCTCTTCTACATTGTCAAGTCGATCAATGAACCTGAGAGCCTTAATAGTTAATTCATCTAACTTTGATATGATAAGTTGCAATCTTTGCAACATTACTACTTCCATGTTGATTCTGGAAATTGCAAGGTAAAATACTTTTTTAACCTTCAAACTTGGTTTCATTTATTATTTACTCAAAACAGCTTTAAGTTTTATATAATTGTCGGAAATATATAAATAAATAATAAGTAATAAGTTTTTCGACGCATATGAATCATCATGAATACGCAAATTAATAAATGTATGCAAGACATTTAATACGCAAATTGATATAATATCACCACTACGCTTTACATGATATAGATACGCCAGTATACGCCAAACAAGTACTTACTGAAATAATATGTAAAATTATATCTTTACAAACAACTAGGTTGTATACGCTTAAAGCCATTGCGCTATTACGCTAAACTTGCTTAGGTACTTACAAAATTTGTTAATTTTGTCAGAATAAACAATAAATTTTTAGTAAAACAATTTCTACGCATTTATCGCATACGCATGTGCATCGCCTTCGTTCCATATCTCATGTAGCAATTCAATTTATATTAAAATAATATATTAATTATTTTAAGTCTCTTGACTTAAATTTTATTCTATAATTCTCATTTAATGTCAGATAAATCAATGTTTATTATCTTTGCAGCACTCTTTATTTATTTAATTTGCACTTGCTTCCATATACCCATAGGTTGGAAGAACTAAGCTCAGTGTAACAGTTTCATAATATAATAATATTACTTTAATATAATTTTATTGGTCAATAAATATGATCAATATTCTCTTTGAACAGTACAAGTGTTAACACACAATGTAAACATGTTATGTTGTGTTCTGCTTTCATCTTAATGTATAAATAAATAAAATAGCCTTTTATTATTCATCTTAATACACATAACTCTCAACATATTTGCTTTACAGCCCATCTTTATCCACTGTATAATTTATCAACATGACAACTGTCATTATTATTATTAGTAGTGAGGTACACCATGACTGATACAGACTGAAGGATAAGTCTGACAACCAGACTGGTTTAAGTCTTCTAACCAAACTTGGAAACAACTCACAATGAAACCGCTTTACCACTATGTATGTCCTGTATGGGAATCGAACCCTGGACTTCCAATTAGAAAGATAATGCTCTATTCTTGTCTAGGAATCGAACCCAAGACATCCTAATAGAGTTGAAGCCTTCACTATTATAGTTTATCATGAATATGACAGATTAGGTACTAAAGTTGTCTTAAGTTTATTACTTTGTTTGTTAAAACTTTGATTATGTTTACATACCTCTCTTTCTTATAGAAACAGACAAGATAGTTGTGAGGTACTACCTTCTCAAAGTCCTTGAAAGGTACTCTTATTTATTTGTGTTATTCTGGAAACCATCAAACAATTATAATCATAGGCCCTTACTTCTTACAGGTAACTAGGTAAGTACCTATCATAGTGTGTACTGTGTATTCTTTATTATACTTTAGATATTGACATGGTTTTACTAGTAACTCGTTCACTGACTGGTATGAGCTTTGATACTTACTTACAGATCTGATACCAAAACTTGAGTTTAAATTACTTCGGGAAAAACATAAATACAATACAACAAGTAGCCTGTATTGATACTGTAAATACCAACATACTTAGGCCTATCAAAACAATATCGCATCGTTTTGAATGAAATTGTATGATAAGACATAGATACCCTTTGCAAGTTTTCAAATCGCTGATATATTCGATTTGAAAACTATTTGCTGTAGGAAAGCATGATACCTACATACTTTTATTCAATCAGTCTATCTGTTTGCGATGTTTAGATTTTATCAACGAAACTGAGGAATTAAATGCTAGAAAATTCCATTTATAGGTAGGTACCTAACAAAGCGAATTGTTTTCGGAAAACTTACCAATTTGTTCTCAGTGAAGTAATTATTGTGTAATTTTTGCAGTATAAACTTTCCAATATTCTTGTGAACTTGCAGAACACTTTACTTACTTATTTATTACTTTACTTTGCAAACTTTCAAGTACCGGTACAACTTTGTTTGGCAACAAAATGACGCGTTCTTTTTTCTATTCTTGGAATTCAGTGCGTACGTACATACATGTGAATGTGTGTGTGCAAAAATCTCGGAATCCCGATTGAATGTGTGAAGTCAAAACTACAATCATTTAGATTATTTTTAAAGTGTTATCATTTATTAGAAAGTTTTTATGTTATATTTTATCACACTATTAATTTTCTATATTTTTAAATATATTTATTTGTTTAATTATGCTTTAGCTTAGAAAATACTAAAGAATATTCATAACGTCGATTCTATACTTCGATTTGACACTTCCGTTTTTACGGGAAACGAATTCTTACGACGACATAAATTCGTCTTTTATTATAATAGACACGTCATATAAATATGAAACAGAACACAACAGATTGATTAAAATATACTACCAAGCAATATATTTATTCACACAATTAATTTACTCAAAAATAAAATAAATTGTCGTCTACGCAACTACTTATATCGCAAAAAGTGCACACTAACGCCATCTATTGAGCAGACGCCGTAATAATTATTAGGCAGAGAAAATGCAACTCCAAATTATTATTCCTACTTTTTTACAGGATCAGGGACTTTGGATTCACTAGGAAGAATTATCCCAGCATCTCCACCATGTCGCCGCTGTCGCCGTGTAGTGTATATAATGTATTCTATGTAGTATAGATTACCAGTTAACAATTACTATGGAGATCTTTTAAGAAACTTATTCTCTTGTGACTCAACCTTAGTGTCTGAATTAAATTAATCTGCTTCGCAACTGAACACCACGACAGGACGAAATACAAATGGAACACTACCTGAGTGCTCCTCTATCCCTGATCCTCTTCTCTGTATGTTGTAGTTACTTGTATCTAGTCTCTCTCTATCCGAGTTGCCTTATCTCTGCTCCTTCCTGTAATATTAAGTACTCATTAGCCTTATGCCACTAAGTAGGTATTCTAGACACTCATCATATTTTATATGAACTTATATATTCAGCAAGATATTAAACTATTGATTATACTCATTACTTTGTGACTTTGATAACGTAGATACTTGTAAAGTTCTCAGGGAACTATTTATATGACAGCAACGTCCTAAGTGTAAAGACCCTGTCCATAGCCGAAGCCTTATTCCTGACGACAAAGTCATAAGTACAAAGACCCTGTCCAGTCGAGACAGCGAGATCTAAGCACAGAGACCTTGTCCATAGCCGAAGCCTTATTCCTGACGACAAAGTCATAAGTACAAAGACCCTGTCCAGTCGAGACAGCGAAATCTAAGCACAGAGACCTTGTCCATAGCCGAAGCCTAATTCCTGACGACAAAGTCATAAGTACAAAGACCCTGTCCAGTCGAGACAGCGAAATCTAAGCACAGAGACCTTGCCCATAGCCGAAGCCTAATTCCTGACGACAAAGTCATAAGTACAAAGACCCTGTCCAGTCGAGACAGCGAAATCTAAGCACAGAGACCTTGTCCAAATTATAGACCCGGCCCGCTACGTCAGCGCAGGCCAGGGCCTAGTTGGTACCAACAAATCTAAGATAATATGTGATCATTCTAGTTACTGAATTAGACTACAAGTCTACAAGATTGATTAGCTACAATCTACAATACATTGTCTAGAATACTTATCCTTGAATACTTAGCTTTGAATACTTATCAGTCCTAGAACCTCGCTCGCTGTGGCAACAGCCACGTAGCTTACTGCAGGAAGGACTGCACATTATTTCTTGCTAGTTCAGGTTTAGTTAAGATTAAAGTGCATAGCAAATTCAGAAGTAAACTTTTCTTTGTGACAGATAAAATGGCGCCAAGCGTCCTTTCAGTGTTGCTAGTTATAATTAATATATTTACATTTATGGAATCTCGCGACTGTCCGTCGCGACACCATATAGGGCAGATCATTGATATACGCCAAAAACAAAAATGGGCCTAGAATTGATCCTTGCGGTACGCCTGTTTTAACCCAAGACCCTGAGGACGTAGTACCTATAATACCTACTTTTTGTTGGCGACTGCAAAGATAAGATGTTACAAGATCTAATGCCACTCCACGAACTCCATAGTGTTGAAGTTTTAAAACTAGGGTGTGATGATCTACGCAATCAAATGCCTTGGAAAGATCACAAAATACGCCAACCGCGTCTTGAGAGTTCTCCCAGGCTTCGAAAATATGCTTCAAAAGTTTAGCTCCGGCGTCGGTCGTAGACCGCCCTTTTGTATGGTGTTCGTGTAAAATTAGGTTATTGTTGAAATGAGCTAACAATTGATTCAGCATTATTTTCTCGAAGATTTTACTTAGCGCTGGGAGAACTGAGATAGGTCTATAATCGGAAGGATTATTTATGCTACCGGATTTAAAAATGGGAACGATTTTACTATGTTTCATCAAATCAGGGAAAGAACCTTTATCAATACATTGATTAAAAATACCAGCTAGAATTGGTGCAATGCTAATAATAATTGAGCCGATGGCTTTGACTGATAGACCCCATAAGTCTTCTGTGTTTTTCAAGTTTAAAGACTTGAAAGCGCTTAATATGTCTCTAGCATCAATAAAATTAAACAAAAAATTTGGAATATGTGTAGGGAAATTATTTTTAAGAAGACACTCCGCTTTCACCGGGGATGATGCAAGATTCTTAGTAGCTTCAGTAGGAATCGTTGAAAAATAAGATTCAACAGCCGAAGCCACTTCATGTTTATCCGAAATAAGCTTATCATTAACTTTTAGTGTGACTGTTTCGTCTTCCTTTTTATTTTTACCCGTCTCCGTATTTATGATCTTCCAAACAGTTTTAATTTTATTAGACGAATTACAGACTTTATTGGCAATGAATATAGCCTTTGCTTTATTACAAACTAATTTAAATATAATTATGATAAATGTAGTGAACACTCTACCAGGCTTGATGTTTGTGACTTTTAAAAACTATATTTGTACATTTCAGTTATATTTCATATATATTTAACATAATATTTATAACAATATTTACGATTATTTACAACAAATATACAAATTTCGTATAAAAATTTCCTCAAAGCGGCCGCTGCTGCCGGTCAAAATAAATCAAAATATAATAATGGTATATGTATCTAAATAAGTATATATTTCTAATGTACATTAGTAAGCATATCAGTTATCTGGTTTACAAAGTAAAAGTTTGCTTTGTTTGGATAGGAATGAAAATGAAATAAACGAGTACACTAATATGATAAAATAAACATTTACCTGTCGTCAAAGGTTGTTCATGTTTATTAAGCGTGACAAAAGAAGTGTTATGCATTACACTGATGTTACCCTCAGGTGAAGATGGCATCATATCTGAAAAACCAGTAAAATTTTATGATTTAATCATAAAGTCCTCAAAATGCTCTTAAATTTTACTCTTGTTTCACAATAAATAGGATTGAGTTGAAAATCTATAATGCAGGTTATTTATCTTCATACCAAATTTCATCATTATTGGTTCAGCAGTTATAACAACAAACAAACAATCCCATTTTGAACATCTAATAATAGGGAATAAAATACTTCGAATTTCATAGAGATAATAAAAGGTTAGGTTAGTTATTTTACTTAAATTTAGAATTTTTCGATGGTAGAAATAATCTGGGATATGCAATGCTCAGAAGAAGAGACAGAAGAGTCACGAGACGTGCCTCAAAATGTTTGTGGCTTGTGACACACTTGCATCTAATAATAGCTCATTCACATTTTTCTTTCGCAAAGAATCGCGATTAAATCTTTTCGGTCACTAGTAAGTTTCCTAACTTGTATAATTTAGCGTCCTGCATGCGTCCTGTCGCAAACACATTTTGGCGTGCTTACACAGCACGTAACAGCACTTGTAATACATCTTGATTAGCCAAGAATACATGCAATTACTATAGATGTGGAACAGAAATATCTACTTCATTCAATAAAATAAAGTTTTATCTTGCTTGACATGATTGACATGACAGCACAGCCAAAGAGAATATAAACACTACGCAAAATTTGCCCACAAACTAAGTAGAGATACTACGTATATTGACACCAACCAATGACGGAGTTGGAACCAAAGAGAATAACAAAATGGTGGATACAAGAGGAGAAGGGAAGACGCGGGGGGTGGTAGGTAAAACGTAATGTATCATTTTGCTATGACGTTTCGTGTGTCTAGTGTTTCCACCAAGAACATTACTACTCGTGTGGTCCTACCTACGTACCTACGTGCTTTGGCTACTGGATGGATGTTTACTTTTTTTGCTATTTATTGTGTGGTACTGGAAAAGTGTTGTGTGTACCTATATATAGTGATAAATCTTGTGATTTTATTTACAAATTTAATTATTTTTTAATGATTATGTAAATAAACATGCTCTAAAATCATGGAAAACAAATCAGAAACTTCGGTATGTGTGTTTGGTAAAATAATTAATACAGAAATCATCACTGTCCAATTTTACGTTTAGTGAATGATCTTGAGGCTTAGTACATATTATTTGGGTCTATTTACTAACTAATGATTCAATTTAATTCCTACTTTGCGTTGGTCATGAATAATTACAATACTCTTTGGCTTAGGTAGTTGACAACTTTACCTACTATTCCACGTATACAAATCCTTGTTTTACTTTGGCTGCGCCACTTATAAATAAAATAATACAAGAGTAAATTTGTTGGGCTATTTCAACTAGACAATAAAATGGATATGTAAGCTTATACAATGTTACTGTTCTTTGCACTACATAGCCTGATAGTTGTCAACTCTAACAGAAGAATCCTACTAACATTATCAAAGCGAAGTTTGTGAGTGGTTGAATGTTTGTTACTCTTTCACGTACTGAATGGATGAAACTATGCATAGATAGATCAAACCTGGAATAAATATATATTACTTTTTATCCCAGGAAAACATAAGATTCGGACTTGCAACTTGTGGCGTAATTGGAATAATAGACGGTATCTTAGCTATACCAACTGGCCTATCTTATTATTATTGTCTTTATGCTCATATGATCCAGCAATTTTTTTGTTTATTTGGTACTCCAGTGATAAGTTTTCAATATGTTTATAGAACCAAGACAGTGGGGCTAAAAAGAGTGTATTTGAGGACTTAAATAAAGAAGAATTGATAACTAAATGCAAAGGTCTTCTTGCAATAGCTCAAAAAGCTAAATTGGCAAAAACTGGTAAGCTATTATGTTTAATAATATGTAATAAGCTTTGTTCCTCAATCAATGTAAAGTATTAGTATAGTCAGCAACATAAGTACAGGTTAACAGATCCAAATCTAAAAAACACCTGTACACTAAATAAGAAAGATAAAATAGAATATGAATGTGTCCACAAAAAAAATCTATAAAACTTCTACATAATGGCATAGATATTTATATCCTCCTCACTTTACAGGTGTTTTCTTGATCTGATCAGAAATTCACAATCAACTTACACCTTGACCACACACATCATACTGGGAACCAAGCATTTTTTTTTATTTTTCAATTCTAATACACACAAATTAATCAATATGATACTGATACATAATATATATAATCAAATACATGAAATATGGTAACCACTTACAATCAGGTGGACCACAACCACCATCATCAACTCATTGATAAAAAAAAACAGTTATTTTTGTGATATACATATTATGAAAAAATTGTGTGTTCAGCTATCAAGATAGTTGTCTAACTCCAGAGTTGAGAGAACAAGTTTCTAATGCTGAATTTAAATTTTGTATTATAATAGGCTAGATGACAGTGTCAAAAATAAATGACCAAACACTAACCAATGCATAAAACATCTGAAAACATGCGGATACATCATATATGTTGTACATTTAATGCTTTCTATGATTTTTAATTACCAGTAGAACCACTAAGAGTAGATCATTTGATGCTGTGAAACGATGACGTCATAGCTTAGTATTTCATACAATATTCCATGTAACCGATCGTTTTGACATTTATTAAAAAGTTGCTGATTTGATATGCCAGGAATCTACCCTATTGTTTTCTTGCTGAAAGAGGTGAAAAGTTGCGTTTTACACAAGAGCATTTTTTTTATATCTTCCCTAGTTCGTGATTTAAAATCAGCACTTCTATAAAAAAATTACTTTGCTCACTTGTTGAAGAAGTAATATACAGGGTGATATTTTTAAGTGGCTGTGGTAGACCAAATCCTAAAGTGTAGGGAATAGCAAAACATATTATCTGTATATATATTTTTTAATAATCTTTATATAGTAAAGACAAACAACAAAAAAAATGTTGGCAGCAGAGAAGGCATTTTTTGCTTTGAGGATTTTTTTAATATGTAGATTGTATTTTGTATAATTGTTTTAATTAATTGAATAAGTGTAGTAAAGTATATTTAATTTTTTTCTTATAATATTGTATTGAAACTAATTAATTGTCTTTAAAAAAAAACAAAACTACCTGACTAATAAAACATTATAAATATTCACAGAATTACAAAATGAACTTGATAATCATAAAATATTGCTTGAAAAATGTGTAAATGAAAAGAAGGCTTGTCTTGAGAATGCACACACACTACAGGAACTAGTTGATTCACTGACAGAACAAAAACTCAATTATATCACTGAAGTAGATTTAGCACAGGGGAAAATAAAAGCCCTCAATATCAAATGCAACAATCATGAAGAAAATATTAATAAATGTAAGGCAGATTTGGTTTTAAGAGAGAAACATATAACTGAAATTACACAAAAGCTATCACATATTGATTCTGAAGTTATTTCCCTCAAAAGACAGAATAACCGCCTTATAGAGGAAAATGAGCAACTTATAAATCAACTTGCTGAAATTGAAGCAAAAACAACAGAATTTAATAATATTGGTTTACAACATAGGGAACAACTTCGACTTTTGGAGGAAAATGTCATGACAGGTATTTAAAATAAACTGTAGACCTAATTTCAATTTAGAATTATTGAATAATCTCACTACTTACCTAATTCTAAAAGATCCCAATGATGCACCTGTAACAGTAAGTAGGTTTTAAGATAATAATATTAAGTACTGTTCTAACACAGTTTACTTTAAAACATCTTACTAAATAAACAAGCAAAGTTGGGGGTTAACAATATTTTTCGAAGTATGGAAGGTCAAGATGGAAGGTGTAAAAAGAAGGAGTCTGATACCCAACTGTGAGCTATGTCTGGGCTAACATATATCATATTATTTTTCAGATAATAAATGTGTAATTGAGGACCTCAATAATAAAATCAAAAAATTAGAAAATGAACTTGTAACAACACAAGAAAATGGACAGAAACTTATAAATTTTGAAAGAAAATTAGAAGAAGTAAATCAACTTTATGAGTCGGAAAAAGTTAAGAAAGAAAAGTTAAATATTAAACTAAAAAGTTATAAGGACAAAATACTAAAGTGTGCTGCTTGTATCAATCAACTCAAAAATTCGCGGTATATTCTAACAAAAACTGTTCAAGATTACTCAGAAAATATTCCCAAATGGCAAAATGATATAATTAAAGCGTCTAAAATATTAGACGACCAAATAAATGAACTTAATAATGAGAACACATCTCTTAAGGAGAAAATACAAAGCTTAGAAATACAGCTCAATGAACTTAATAAAGCTCAACAAAATAAAGTTCATTCAGAAATGGAAAAGTTTCAAATTGACTCCAATAATGAAATAGTTATGCTAAAGTCTGAAATATGCCACTTACAAGAACAAATACAGAAACATTCAAGTACTAATATAAAACTTGATGATGAGCTGAAAGAATTAAAGTATAATTATCAACAGCTTAACGAATTGGCACTGCCTGCTCAAGTAAATGAAAATATATTACTGAAAGACCAATTAAATGATCAATTGGAAAAAAATCAAAATTTATCACAAAAAAATACCGACCTTGTGACAGCATTAAATGACCTAAAGGTTAAGAATCAAAACCAAGCTATGGTACAAAATAAAACAGATAATGAAACCAGTGAAAACTTGATTCTGCAGATTAAGTCTTTGGAGAGTGAAAAATCAACATTGGTCAAAGAAAAACTTAATGCTAGAGACTGTATAGTGGAATTGGAAAATCATAATAAAATCTTAACTGATCAAATTGCAAAATTAAGATTAGAAATACAAACAACAAAAGAACAGTTAGATACAATGTCGCAGGAGAAGATAGTTAAAGAATCAAATTATAAGAAAGAAAAAGATAATGAAATTAACATACTAAAAAATAAAACTATGAGCCTTCAAGAGCAATATGATATGCTGAGAAAAGAACATGATGATATGCAAGATTTGAATGGACTCTTAAAAGAAGAAGTAGAGACATTAAAAATGTCTTTGGAACAGCCAAAAGACGATAATTTATCAGATTTAAATGTGTCCTTGCAAGCTGATATCGTCAAATTGGAGACAAAACTGTCTGCATATAAGCAAGAAAATGCATCTCTTTTATCTGAAATCAAAGATACTCGTAACAAAGTAAAGGAATTTGATGCCATGGCAGTTGAATATGAAGATGCTAAATCAAAACTGGCAGGATATAAAACTGAAAATACAGAATTATTAAATGAAATGAAAGAAATAAACCAAGTCTTAAAAGAGCGTGGTGAAGCTATCTCTAAATTAGAAAAAGCAATAGCTGAAATGGAAAGGTTGGTTGAAACCTTAGAAAAGGATAGAGACTGTATAAAGCAAGAGAAAGAGGATTTGTTAATCAAAGTAGACAATTTAGAATGTGATTTAAAGAATGCAAAACATGAAACAAACAAGGGCAGTGAGTTTACGGGTCAAATTATTCTTGAAAAAGATAATGCTGTAAAATTAATCTCAGAAAAAGATAATATGATTGCAAACTTGAAAGAAGAAATAGAGAAAATCAAACAGCATAATTCCAGTTCAGGTTTGATATTTAACTTAATATTTGTATTTAATTCTTGCTACACTCTGCCATGATGGGCCAGTGTTATCAAATTTAACAGTTTTCTTATACATATTATAATTATTATTTTGAATGATTGTTTTAATTAAACTGATTTGGAATCATATTATTGGCTTCCTATCAGGTTTAACGAAATTATATTTTATTATAGCTGATTTACCTAATGAAGATATGTCGACATCTACAATTTCTAAAGCTGAAGAACATTCTCGAATGAAAGATTTAGATGAGACCTTTGAAGAAAAGTAAGTAGGTAGTTAGGAAAGTTGTTATATTTATTATCACTTAACAAACCCAAATAGGTTTTGATTATTATGTTTAATCCGTGTCAGGTATACGAAGTTAAGGATATTTGCTCTGAAATTAAAGAAAAAATTGAATGAAACAACAACACAATTGCAAAATACAGAACAAGATAAGTCAAAACTAGAGAAAATGCTGAATGAAAATGGTACAGTGAACAACAAACACGTGCCTCTTGTATCCAGTGAAATGGTGGAAACTGTAGCAGAAACTGAAGATAAATCGGAAATCACAATACTTCAAGCAAAAGTTAAGTCTTTAACTACTGATGTTGAGAATTCACAGCAAGTTGTTGCTGAATTAGAGAAAATTAAAGGTATCCATGTAATATCATAATTCATCAATAAGTTCATTTTTTTTTCTTATTTAAAGTAATGTAAAAATTAATAACAACAAATGTTTTAATTCAGCCGAATTAGATAGCAAAAGTCAACAACTGGCTTCTGAAATCGAAGCACATAAGGTGACGAAAGAAAACTTGGAGAAGGCTCGAAAAGATGTTAAGAAGAAAAACGTTTTGAGCCTTGAAATGGAAGACTACGAGAGATCTATGAAGGAACTGACTACCAAGATGGAAGAGAAGAAAAAGAAAATGGTGCAGGTATGATTTACAAATTGGTAACAATAGTAATTTATACATAAAAAGATTAATCATATAATTATAATTATGTTTCAGATGGAATCTACAATTGATACACAAGAAGGCACAATCACTGCCATGAAGACTCAAATAAAATTACTAGAAGAGCAAATAAAGACAGAAGAAACACAAAATAGACTAGTGAAAGAGGAACTCCAGCATGTTTTAGAAGAAGGAAAAGAAAAAGATAATGTGATTCTCATTAAAAATGGAATAATTTCTAAATTAGAACAAGACCTTGAAGATGAGAAGAGGAAAAACGAGGAAACTGATCTTGAAATGACAACATTACTGAGTGAAAAGGAAAAGATTATAATGAGTCTAGGTGAAGACAAATCGGAACTAAACAATAAAGTAAAAAGGTTGGAGTTCAAATGTGGAGAGCTAACTGAGAGGTTGAGAATTGTTAATATTGAGTTGGCTGACTTGAAAACTGATTATACTAGTTACAAGGTATTTAAATTGTATAATTTTATTGTCCGGGAAACGTGAATTATTTAATGAAATACCGTGTTGCGACTCGGTGTTCATATCAGTTCTCGGCTTTCGGTGCATTTGCGCTGGTTTGAGGTCCGCCTCGTCACAAAACCTAATAGTGTGCCGCGTTCATGTTGAGGAGAGGTTCAGATTTGAACAATATTTAAATAAATTGGAGGACATGGCTACTTTTTGTACCGGGGTAATAGGGGTACTAAGGGTAGCAGGGTATTAGGGAAGTGGACGCTATTATAAGTGGGATGTTAAATGGGTGTATGATGCTATAGGAAAGGGACATTACGTACGAACTCAATATAATTCTATAAATCAAACCTGCTGCCTACTAAAGGAATCATCTATTCTAAATCCTACAAAATTGCCTACCTACACTATATCGTACATAAAACACGCATTTTTTTTTGTTAACAGCTTTTCTTTGTATAATATTGAATTATCTAACTATCTGTCACACTTTGTCGTCGCCGACATACTGATTAGAGTACATTTGCCACGCGGTATCATGTAACGACAATGATTTTCTAGTGCCATGAAAGTTTAAACATTTATCTCATATTAAGGGAATGATAACTTTATGCTGTGCTTGAGCCTCCGTGATAAAAAAGAACCAAATAATGTGATCCGGACTGAATAAATATATAAATATAATTAAATGAATGGGCACTACTTTTACGTTTTTAGGTGAGGGCTCAAGCCGTGTTGCGCCAAAATCAAACAATAGATCATAGTCAGGAGGAGCAATTGAAGGAGGAGGCGGCAGCATTGAAGGCACAAATAGAGAATTTGACAGTAAAACTTGCAACTGCACAGTGAGTATTGAATATAATTACAATTATGTTAAAAATAGAGATGTCAGTAACGGATAAGTGATAGATATATTTCAAATAACGACGATGTACTAGATATGCCTCATGTTGATAAGATAGCGATGCCTTATTCAATAAGGCTTATTGTATCTGCTAACTATTAGAAGCTAACGGTCTTATTCATAAAAAAGTTACGAAACATCATTTACTTAAAATTCCGAAGTCTTTATCTGACACGTGACGTATGGTGATCGAAAGAGTGAGACGGAGGACACTATAACACTGATTTAGTTATATAGCTTTTATGAATAAGGGGGTAAGTGTTTCTGTGTGATAAATCAATAGATTCGTACGTTGACAGGGAGCAGTGTTCAGAGCAAACAGTAGAGGTGGAAAATGTTCGTCGGCGTGCGGCCGAGGCGACCGCCGAAGCGACGAGAGCGCAGCAACGTACCGCGCGTCTACACACTGACCTCTCACGACTCTCACAACAAATGGAATCTGAAAGAACTCAACATAAATTTCAGGTTTGAAGAAATCTATACACCTTTATTTTTAATTTATTTTAATATATCAGAGAAACGATACATCCGTACACCCCAAATGTGTATCCTCTTTGGTGTTGCAAGCATCTATAAGGCTGGCCGTGCACTGAAGCGGAGCTAGGAAAAAAATACCAATACCGTCGTTCATAATTCACATCACATCATTTTTGTGGAATCGTATTGGTTAAATTTTCCTAGCTCCGCACCAGTGGACAGGCAGCCTAACGGCCGTTCCCAATATTCAATCTACAGCTAAAGATAGATAACTATCCTCGATCGGTAGTACTTAGTTATCTATCTTCAGAAGCCGTCCCATTAAAACAGATAGGTGTCTGTTATCTCCAGTTGACAGTAGATAGGCCGCTTATCCGAGCCCTCCCTTAGTTCCAAAATACGCAGTGCTACAAGCACTCCCAGTTACGTTGCATTAACGTTTTGATGATAATTTTGTTGTTATTATTTTAGATTTAAGATCACAATTACATAATTAGTTTAAAAATACTGATTTTGAATCCAACTTAAGTTAATTTTATATCGTGGGTAAAATTGTTTTAAGAAGTCTATTTATGATCTACGTCAAACGGAACGGAACTGGCATTATTTCAGTCAGTAAATCACTAACTGCAGTCTTGCTCAATCTGAATCTATAATGAAAATCAAAATCGTCGTCTGTATCGAAATATTTTTTACGCTCTTGATATGATCGGGTTCCATCATTTTCTTCATCCGATTCCCAGTCACTAAGCTGTTCCAAGAGAGCAAATTCACTGCTTGAACTTGAGTCTGACATTATTCTTTCGGCGGAACTTTCTCAATAAAACTTAAAAACTTATAAATCTGACGTGATATCCAAAGCGCTATCCCTGAAAATCCACGGATTGAAATACGAGGTAACTAGAGATAGTCAAACTGACTGAAAGATAGATGTCAACTATTATAGGGACGCGGCAAATGTCACTTTCATACAAATATTTATCTTTAGTAGGCTATCCGTCCTCCCATCGACATATAGCATCCAGGGATAGGATTTCCTATCGTCGATAGGCTTATTGGGACAAAAAAATTAAAGATAGATAACTATTTCTATCTCCAGTAGGGCAAAACCAGAGTTAGATTAAATATTGGGAACGGCCGTAAGACTACAGTAACTTACGACCAGTAGGTAGGTACGTTTGTTCGCCGACTTCGATTAGAATGTAATCTATAGTAATAATTTCGTGCAGGGGTACGGTAGACTCGATCGAAACCTTACCTGAATAATAAAACAATAAAGATTTCGAATCGACAACATATATCCGCAAAATTCGGATTGTCGAGTATTTTGTTAAATTCTAATGGTGCTGACTGCTGACAGACAAATTACAGTCGCCATATTGACAACTCTAGCGAAACGTCACTGACACCGGATGACATATAAAAATAATATACCTAACCTATTTTGGAGACGTCCTACCCAGTCTTGATGTCCTACCCAGTCTCGTCCCGTTCAAGCGGCCCGAGCTGCTCCCAGTAATCCGACCGCCCCTAATTAGTCGTAACTCGTACTATGTCCTCCCTCTCCCCCCGGTAACGCCCTGAGCCGAGGTCCGTACCCCACAGGGGGTGCCCTCAGGCGCAGTAACCTAAAATTGTTTTTGTCCGGTTGAGAGCCCTCTGCGCTCACCGAGTTGTCCGCGTAAGGGTGTTATAGCCACCTCTGGCTAACACCTTCATGTCCTATTCATATATATGTCATAAAAAAACCTATTTTGGACTTTTTGGTGGGAACTTGCGAAGTGGCGTTACGTTTTCATTTTATTTTCATGAAATTGTGTATTTTGGGTGTTGACTTGAAAATGACTTATTATCATTAATTCAACTTGACAAGAAATAAAATTACATGAAGAATATAAAATACAATGCACGACTTGACACTGGCAAAATACACAAAGTGTGATGCCAAAACGAAAGTCGAAAGAAATGTACATTTTTCAGTGTTCATTTAGTTTTGCATAGTGATCACAGAGTACTTTTTATATACGGAAAATAGTATTTATTAATTAAACACATTGAATGATGCTATACGAATCTATGCCTTGCTTTGCCTTTAATATTCCTTTGTAGGTATCTACATGTGTATTAAGAGTCATATTATTTCACCCGAGCGAAGCCGGGTTTTCTTCTAGTATTTCTTATATTGCTTATATTCAATTTTGTAACTATTATGAAATCATTTTATAAAATTGATATTTTTGTTTTAGATTGATTTAATCAATATTTTATGCTTGCGTATTTATGTATTTGTATATATTTATGAAAATCTCGGGAGAAGCTTATGAACGTCATAGTAAAATGAACCATAAAGCTTTACAGTGAGGTTTATGTGTTTAATCTATCGTTAATGTGTCGACTTCGTCGATTTGAAAACGATAAATCAAACTATGTCTAATGCTGGTGTTCAGTATTGATACAAGTTTATATGGACTATGAATAAGTAATAGCTGGACATATTTCTGAGAAACAAGAAAATACAGTGCGACCGACTAACTTAGTCCTTGCCTGCGATGCTAGTGGGGAGCGGGGAGATTATGTTGTAGTGTGGTGCGTCGCACGTAGTGTAGTGAACCACTTGTCTGTTCCCTATGCGATTTGCTTTGTCGTCATCCCCCGCTCCCATGTCGCAGCAAGGATTAAGTTATCCGATCGCACTATAACAGTTTGTATAACTTCATTTTAGAATAGAAAATAGACAGATGGCATCCGAATTTCAATAACTTGATTATTTTTTATAATTATAATATATTTATTATCTGTGTTTTCTTTTACAGGTATCAACATTGACTCAATGTTATAAGTCTCAGATATCGGAATTGGAGAGCAAGCTTCAAAAAGAGACTGAATTTCTGAAGAAACAACTTGCAGTTGCTCAAGAGAACGTTAAACCTGGCAAGCAGGGAGAGGGTTCGCTCGCCCAAAATTTGCCTTATATGCTGCCTGTCATACCTAAGGATGAAGGAAGCGATGGAGAGATGGATATTAATGTATCTATGATACCGAGAGAAGAAGGCGAAGTAAGATTTTATCGAATCATTGATTTAATTGAAAATGGATTCCTTGTTATAACATAATCTTTATAGGCATTGTGTGCGCACCTCACATCAACACAAAATTGTTACAGGAAAAATATGTTCATGATATATTTTTATTTTCTTTGTTTGGGAGTCACACCTAAAAACATAAATCGAACTTCTTAGAGAAAAAAAAATACATTTTTGTGTCACCAAACCCAATCCACAAGTTACCAATTCAATTCATAACACAAATCTAAATATGAAACGAAATTGAAAACCAGGAGTTCACTAAACTTAATTAAAAAAAACTAAAATACATCAACATAGGTATATATTATCAATATTTTTTTTAAATCAAGTGTTGAAATGGATCATAATATTTTTTTTAACTATCTAAATAACCCATTGAATTATCAACACACACACAACCTATAATTTAGCACCATGTTATAATTACCATCAGCAATGGATAATTTTATGGCAAATTGCATACAATGTATAAGCGAATAAAATGGAATGCGATAAGAATTGCTTATTTTACTATATCGTATAGGTAAATACAAGATTTTAATATGGGGTACATATAGATTCATTAAATCAAAAATAAGTAATTAATGACTCAATTTTTTTTTCTGTCTGCGGCTCACCTGATGGTAAGAGGCTACCGCCTATAGACATTAACAATACCTGGGGGATTGCCAATGCTGCCGACTTATTGCAATAAGGGTGTGAGCTAAACAAGCGAGTATTATATACTTTACCACCATGCTTTGGTTTCCTCACCATGCTTTCCTTCACCGGAAGCTCATGCTCATTGTTGGTTTCGACTGGAGACCCTCGTGACGTCATTCCAGGAGGCCAATTCTCGCGCGGGTAGAGATTATCTCTAATTCGAGATATGATGAAACAAAATGGCGAATCTCTAATAAAATCAATTTTTCGTATTCTCGTGATGTCACGCTAGAGAAATGTCGAATCCATTTCGTTCGAGATGCAACGAATGGTCCGGAGCAGTAGAGATTTCGATGTCGAATGATGACATTTTGGTGAGATTTTTTATAGATTCATCTCTACCCGCGCGAGAATTGGCCTCCAGGTCACTGAGCTGTCATCTCTTCAAATGTATTTTATTTTTTATTGAATTTTTGGTTCAGGGTTCAGAGGCTGCTCCGTCGCCGCCACCTTCAAAATCGTTGATGAGTGAGCGCGCGAGCGGGCGGTCGCCAGTGCCCTTAGACAGGCTGCTAGAGGAGGGAGTGCCCGACGATGAGGCTCTCGACGCCTCCTCACTCGCACTCACTACGGAACAGGAGATAGCCGACTTGAAGCGCAGGTTGCTGGCACAGCAACATAGGTATGACATTATTTATTTAAAAGATGGGCCCCATTTTTTTTTTACGGATATTTTTAGCGTTTTACCATACGCCTTGTGCGCAAATCACGTAATTAAGCGGTTAAAATTTACGTAATCTATAATGCATGAAATAATATTAAAAATGCGGAACACAAAATAGAGTTAGCGCAAAAGTATCCTTCTTCAAAATTGTCGACAGTGTGGCAATAACTGATTGTGCAAAGTGAACTGCCTGGTTGCCATATTCTGCTATAAAAAAAATTAATGGCCAAAACCTTCTTCATCAAAATCCGTTCATGTCTCTCCCGAACCAGGCTCCAGGCCTGAATAATTTTATCGCCTATTCTGTCTGAGTGACTTTTCTCAAAGGCAGAAAATGTATACGAACAAAAACTTAACAGACTCCTGTCAAATAACGCGGAATTCTTAACCTACCCTTGGTAAATTTTAAATAGTAGGTAATAAAATTTTGTGAAACACTTAAATAACAAGTCGCAGTTAATACAAAAAAAAACAGGCCCAGTCACGCGTTTCACTCGTGAATGATGTAAGGATTCTAACGATGCGATAACCTTATATAACCAAATCTGTTCAGGCATTTAAAAGTTATGGTGGAATAAAGAAAACATTACAATCCATGAACAATGATTGTGAACACGGCAAAAAAAACAAAAGATACAGCGAAGAATTGTCATAAATCGGACTCCAACTATTTAGTGGTAGGTATTTAACAAATTTAGTGGTATATGTGGGACCTTACAAGTGGATGTTTGTTTGGTGTAGAGTGAAGCACGTGACGGTGTTGCTGTCGGAGTCTGAGCGCGAGTGCGCGCGCATGGCGCAGCTGAGCGAGCTGCTGAAGGGCGAGCTGCGGCGCGTGCGCGGCGCCGCCCACCAGCCGCACAACACTGAGTACATGAAGAACGTCACGCTCAAGGTATCTCACCCACACATCATACGTTACGTACCTAACCTATCCAGCAGGGCGATTGTGTATCTGTCTCGTAATCGGATTCCGATAACGATGGCTCTCGTAATAATCTTTTATTTTTGGTATTGTCTACACACACACTGGCACAAACTATCGAAACTACATAACTGAAACTATTTTTAGGGTCTGTACCCAAAGGGTAAAACGGGACCCTATTAATAAGACTCCGCTGTCTGTTCCGTCTGTCACCAGGCTGTATCTCATGAACTGTGATAGTTAGACAGGTAAAAATTTCACAGATGATGTATTTCTGTTGCCGCTTTAAAAACAAATACTAAAAAGCAGAATAAAATACATATTTAATGGGAGCCCCCTCCCATACAACTAACGTGTTTTTTTGCAGTTTTTATAGACAACGATACGGAACCCTTCGTGCGCGTGTCCGACTCACACTTGGCCGGTTTTTTTATAGCTACGTCGTTTCGATACTTTGTCGGGTAAACCTAACCTAAACCATAGTTGGGTTTTTCTACTAAACTTTTTTTTATACTAATACGATAAAATATGTTTGCAAATATGTTTAGACGTAATGTAAAAATAAATACGATCAAAAAAGTTTTTACTATGGAACAAGGTAAGCATGTGGGCGGGCATAGGAAGACCGAAAAAGGCTTATATGTATGCATATTTGTATTTATGCATTTGAATTATTCGTTCAGTTCCTGACACTACCACCGGGTGATGAGCGCAGTCGACTGGTGCCGGTACTACAGAAGATCCTCACGCTGACATCGGATGAGACACAGAAAATTCAGGCAATATCCAAAGGTGAGTAAAGTAATAACATCATCATCATATCAACCGTAAGACGTCCACTGCTGGACAAAGACCAAGGATCTCCACGATGGCCGGTCTTGCGCTACCCGCATCCAGCGGTTTCCCGCGACCCTCACAAGATCGCCACTTTTTGCCCCAGCGGCGGTCGGTTCTACTAACGATGTGCCCCGCCCATTGCCACTTCAGTTTGGCAATTCTTCGGGCTAGGTCGCGTCTTCGATTCTACAATGAGCTTGAGCTTTCGGTGAAGGAAAACATTGTGACGAAACCATAGCATGGTACCTTGTAGTACCTGCCTGTCTAGCTACCCTCAAGTTGAAAATCTGTCGCGTAGCATCTACCGGTGTGTTTAATGTGTGACAGCTGCAAGTTCCCTTATAGGTTTTGTGGCTTTTAGCACCTTCGGCCAATACAAGTAAATAAATAAAACAGAAGATATATTTATGGCGATCTCTCAAACGCTCAGAGGAGGATCGCGGGTTTGATAAAATTCAACACACTCGTGCTTTCAGTAAAGGAGTAAACCTTATAATAATCTTACTTTCTAGTTGCGGCCGTAGGTACGGTCGGCCAAGAAAGTGGTGTACTTAGGGTGCTAAGGTTCAATGTCGCTTGCAGATTCATAGGTGATAATGATTAGTTTCGCTTGCATTTTGTTTACTGTTTGTTAGGTGACAGCTATTCTTAGTTTGAACCTTGTTGTAATTTTCGATGACTAGGAAACTAAATCAAAACTGGCAGACCACTTTCTTGGCCGACCGTACATGCCAATTGCCTTGGTATAATGGAGTTCAATTCCCTGCGAGGCAAATTTGTTATGTGAAAATCCAAGTATAAAACACTTTCAGTTTGTACATCAAAATCGCCCTCGATGCTCCTTTCAGAGTTTTTCGCCATTCCCTATACTTTAGGATTATGTCAACGAGGCCCACTTGAAAAATTCATATCGCTAAAATATGAAATTTCTAGACAGTAAGGGGCGAGGGTAGCGCGACGCTTCCCTCGCCCCGGATTCCGCATAGTTGCCGAATTGTTGTGGAGCGTAGGCTGAATGCATTAACTAAGATAAACTGGCATAGTGGTAGGGTACTTTGTAGTAGTTACATAGCGACTACCAAGCGTCACTACTAGCAACTGTCAAGTCTAAACTCTGTCGCCGGTGGATTCCGGGAGCTGCACTTGAGAATCAGTCCCCTTTTAGGCTTTGTGTACACTTACCTAGTTAATTTCTCATCAAATCTTTTGAATATGCGCATTATATTACGCTAACTTTAAACATTGATGAAACGTTATATAGGTATTGTTATTCTCGGGCGAGACATACGTGTGAATTTATTTATTTTGTTTCCAAATCAATCAAATTTATATTCAAATTCCAATGATTATAATTTTGTTTTTTTTTTAAAGTGAAATTAATGCTTACAAATTAATAATACAGCTCAATATGCCTTTCCCTAGAATTACAAAGCAACGTGTTATTTTGGTTTAACTGTTAATTATGCAATTCTGCAAGTATTTATCTTCCTATTTCATATTAGAAGCGAATTATAAAATCATCAATGTCATACAAGACTAATAAATAAATACGAGTGTTAGCGTCAAATGACCTTAACATTTAAAAAGTCAAGAAAATATCAAGGTTGTATCTAAAGATAGTTCCGGCTTCGGGGTTAGGTTTGTTCAGGTTTTGCCTGTCAGCTACATATAAATGTGAAAAGGTTATGCGTTCTAAAGCTGTTATTTCGTATTTCCAATAACATCGTCTGCGCCATTTTTATACTAGATAGATGGATTCTTAGATATGGCATGTTTTCGAAACCTAAGTTAGATTCATCTTGCTGAACAAGTTTTACCCGGGAACCAACCCTAAAATAGTAAAAAAATAATACTTTTCAATCGGGTCACCTTTAGTGACTAAAGTTAGACTTGTAGAAAAAATAGTTCACGTTCGTTATGTTAGTCCAAAAGATGCCATTTCAAAGTATCCACACTATCCACATAGCATAGTTCAAGAAGAAAGTAATTAATGTATTTCCAATTGTTTTCAGGCTTAGATCCAAATCCAAACAAAGGTTGGGGAAGCTATTTGCCGTGGCCGGGAGGGAAATAAATACGATATTCCTGTAATTAGTTATAATCCGTACCGTAGGACATAGTATTATATCGGTAGAATAATATATTTATAATAACTGTGAATCAAATTGTGACACGAAACGAATTGTTTAATGAATACATAGGTATTATATGAAATGATGCATTTATTTGCATTAATTTCAATTGTTTGTTTAGTGACTGAATAAAATGCATTTGAAATCCAAGTCACGTATACTTTATATTTTCTTAAATTATTATAATTACTTAATTCAAGTTACAAATAGCGAGGTAATATAGAAGTTTATTTGTATTATATCAGATTGAATATTTTACAATGAAATGATCTTTCATTCTATCGTGTCTATAAAATTGAATATTTTGGTCAAATAATATAATAACAACCACAGATATTAGAATAATGATTCCTATCACTTCCAGTTTATTTAGACTTGAGTAATTAGTATTAATGGCAAATAGCATAAATTAACTAATGAGTAAGTACTTATTATTAAAAGATTTATGTATATCGCAATATTATAATAATTACTGATTTTGAAATTAAAGAAAAGACAATGTAAAATGAATATCTTTTACAGATAGATAATTATTTTGGAAATTGCTTATATGATAAGCTAAAAGATAAGTTACTGTATTCTTAATGTACAGCCAAGCCTTATTATATTTAAATAGGTTTTCAGCATAGCGCGTTCCAAATTATTCATGGACGAATTCCCTTTCTCAATTAAGCTACAGTGGTTCTTCATTATCCAGAATAAAAATTACCCTACATGATTGTTTTTGGTCACTGAAACATGACTACATAGAACCAAGTTTCATTAGTATTTATTATATGGTTTAGGGTGATGCGTGCACCAAAAATAGACACAAAGAATGATCAGCAACGTATGTTTTTTTTTTAAAAGGCACAACTTGCGACCGCTGAAAGAATGTGTTTCTGACATATGACCACCCATAATCCCGGAAACGGCTAATCCAGAAAATACTGAATCTTTTTTTGAAATCAGTTTCAGAGATAAACCCAGTTTATTAACAGGTGTTAGAAGTGGATTCTCTCAGCACCGCACATTATAATGTTATATATGTTTGTCAGTCTCACTCACACAAGTGATTTGGATTAAACCTGCCTCAAAGATCCGATGCCTTAGTTAGAGAGTCATTAGGATTTAATCCCCGAATACAATAGATCTCATTGGGATTGGGTGTATAAATATAAAAAAAGGGATTGGGTGATATGTAAATGGCTTCATCAAGTGATTTAGTATTGAAAATAACCATAAATTAATGTAAAGAAAAATATTTTATTAAATAAACGAGTTCTATTTAAATATTTGGCTTTCATTATAATAATGATTATAATAGTTTATAAATATAAGTATATACTACTTTAATGTGAAAACAGGTTATTGAAACCATATCCTGGAATGAAACTACGTTTATGATAGGTACGAGTACCTACACCGAAACATCAGGATCCCACGGGAACGCAGGTAAAACTGAGGTGGAAGTTAGACGGAGTTATCAAGGATATCCGTGTTCACCTGTGAAATTCAAATTTTATTTGGATTAAATACCACCAGTAGATGGTGTAATATACCTACCTATATATCGCAACCTAACACGGAGACGCGGCTTATCACACTACCTAGAGCACTAAAAATGTATATTAGATCTAATGGTAAATTTTACGTTACGTTAGGTAGTCATTTTCTATTTATTAAAACCATAAGTACTAGTAAGTAGTACTTATTAATTTCATGATTAAAACGTAGTGATTGTATCCTCTTTGGTATCCATGAATGGGAACGTAAGGGCGCGCCCTCATTAGGCTCATAGTTAGCGACAGACTGTTAGGACAGAACGTCCATATCGTGCGTAACATCAACGTAACATTCGGAGTTGGCGGCGTTTCGCTTGCTGACTCATTCAGTGAGCAGCTGATTCACAGCGGATAGTCTGCTGCAAACTGTGAGCCTAATGAGGACCCGCCCTTATTGTTCCGTCAAAGTACCTAGGTCAATGCCGATTTTGATTTATTTCAGGCCCACCATAGCTTGCTATCGCACTATTAAATTAATCTATGCTCATCAGGAGTCATAGAAGGAAGCGAATATTAGACTGGGTTTGTCGGTTTTTAAATCCTTAGGTACTTATTATATAAACAATGTCCCCCGCTGCGTCTGTCTGTGTATCGCGATAAACTAAAAAACTACTGAACGGAATTTCATGCTGTTTTCTCCAATAGACAGGGTGATTCATGAGAATTGACTAGTTACATATTTTCACGTAAGCCTACAAAAGCTTCGCGGAGACCTAGGGATCCGCGGAGCACACTAATTAGAGCATGGAAATTTAACGTAGTGGTTAATTATCTTTGATGGAAACTAAGACCAAGAGAGGTACCTAAGTAGAATAAAATTGTCTAATTCTAAGATAGGCACTCTACAGATTTAGTACACTGTTAGTTTGACTTGATCTTAGTTTTTGAAAGAAAGAAAGAAAAATATTTTATTTTTCGTTGTTTTTGAAATAGTCCTGCCCTGCCCATTTCTGATTGAAGCAAAAAGCAAAGAAAAATGATGGATGATATTCTACGTAACCGTCGCGTCTGTCAAAACATCGATATTTTTTGAGCTGGCTATAGTGCTTTACTGTTTACTACTGGCTGATGAAAACTACAAAAAGAAGAAAGGTAAACTTCCGGTTATACCTAAGCAATACTACACATTTAAAGAAAAACTGAAAAAGTGTATGTTTTAGATAACTAAGGTAAACAGTTATTTATCT
Organism: Tethea ocularis; assembly: GCA_963555595.1. Classification (NCBI taxonomy): domain Eukaryota; kingdom Metazoa; phylum Arthropoda; class Insecta; order Lepidoptera; family Drepanidae; genus Tethea; species Tethea ocularis. The sequence goes on along the minus strand of OY741960.1, from coordinate 5,515,427 downwards.
TCAAAATACATTTTACATTATTCCTTGTCATTATATATTTACTTACTTATATACCTTTTTAAAGTATTGTATTTGATTTTATTGATTGCATTTCCCGGGCGAACTGTCTACGGCGCATGCTCGAAAATCGCTCGGAAAATTCGTGACTGCGGCTGCAAAGGTGAGCTTTCTTATTATTTTATTGTGAAAAATCATCAGCCTTTTAGTGAACAGTGAGTTTTATTGTAAAACATTCTCCAAATTATTTTGTCAATAAATAAACAGCTTATTTTTCAATTTCGGTAAAGTATGAACGTGCTGACAATTTGCCGGTACCACATAATAAAATTACGCAATTTGTTTTGTAGTTCGTGTAATACAGCTTATAAAATAATACATTAAAAAGAATTACATCCTATCACATAACATTTACCTGTTTATATTAGTAGATATGCATATTAACAACGGATGAAATAATGAAAATATAACTTTTCAAACACATTTGCTGCAAACGCATTACCTAGGCTAAGACAACATCGATTCTCCAATTGTGTTTTCTCAATTTATTTATTTACAATAAATATTATCATGTATTTTAAAATTTCCACTGTTTATCATCCAGAAATTAATTTTGGTGGATAAAAATGTCGTCCTTCTTATTTCGAACATTTGGCATATTTTGTCAATATTGTTGAAAATATTATTCCTGAAATAGGTAGGTAATATTCTGAAATCATCATGATGTAGATAGAGATACAAGCAGCATGCACAAGATGGAGGCGGCCAGTCTCATTTGGGAATCCATGTGCGTCGTACAAAATGTGTCTTTGAGACTCATGGTACGACATCATGCCAGCATTGCTTTAAATTAGAAACATTACCATTACAAATACATCTAGGTACTTACAAGTACCTACATCACGCCAGCTAAGGCAGCTAATATTAGATTCAACGCACAAGACTCTGCGACAGACAATAAACATTTACTGCATCATCGATGCAGCATCATCATGCACTCTCCGTATCTGTCAATTTACCGGCACTAAATCTACGTTTATTATTGGGATTATTTTAATTTTCTTTGTTATTATTAATTGTGTAAGTGATAAAGTGAATTAAATTTCGTGTTAACGTACGATTGCTACTTTACTTTGTGCCTAATGCCTTTAATAGCAGTTAAAGACAGATGCGTTATAAAAACCTAATTGATTAAAATGGGATTTACTTATGTTGCAATTACAGATGTAACTAGGTAAATCTTTATGATGAGCGCTAGGTATATTTCATAAATACTTAATATTGATATTTTTTGTAGCAAAATATTGATATTACGTTCCTAAGTAGGCGTCTGGAATTGTCTATCTATATTTGGAAGGCTAGGTTTGCTGTATTGATGTCCCGGACGAGCTACGCGCAGGCTCCGGAGCGAACTCCCACGACATTATTCCGAGTAATAATTCTATCGCATGCACTCTCACCGAAATTGATTTACTGCGAGTGCAACTATTGATGCAGTTTGTAATAAAACGATAAAATAAAACCATGTAAACAATTTTGTTTCAAAGATATCGTTGGGTCTCAATAAATTTAGCGAAGTTTTTTGGTACGACAGTTTGCAACCTAGGACTTACTTAGACGACGTACCCATGATAATATCTACTTATGGGAAGGAACCTGTGGGTGTTTTCATATTAAATAGGGACAGTTTTATTCCTGTTCACTAAGCTGTATTACCACTTGATGCTGTTGTCTGTTTATCCCGCTAAGCGAATCGTTTAATAAGTAGGTAATAAGTAGAATGCGTACTTACCTATTTATTTTAGACTCACTATAGCTGATTTTATAACTATTAGTACTCGTATACATCGTGAGATCTGAATAGGTATATTATTCATTGTGAATTAAAGTGGTACCATTTATGAACCAGGTTAATAAAGTTCATATCGCGTTCTCGTTGCATCTCGAACGGTTGAAGTATGGGCAAGGAGAAGACTCACATTAACATCGTGGTGATCGGCCACGTGGACTCGGGCAAGTCCACCACTACCGGTCACCTCATCTACAAATGTGGTGGTATCGACAAGCGTACCATCGAGAAGTTCGAGAAGGAGGCCCAGGAGATGGGCAAGGGCTCCTTTAAGTATGCATGGGTAAGTCATTCTTTTAGAATGATCGCATTATTAGAAAGTGGTCATAAGCTATTGAAAATAATATTTTGATGTAGGTGTTAGACAAGTTAAAAGCGGAACGTGAACGTGGTATCACCATTGATATCGCTCTGTGGAAGTTCGAGACTGGCAAGTATTATGTGACAATCATCGACGCACCTGGCCACAGGGACTTCATCAAGAACATGATCACTGGCACCTCTCAGGTACGTGTATCAACTTAACCGCATAAATGTCGCCAACATTTTAATTTTGTTAGGTTGGCCGACGTTATTCTGGAATTGCACAGTCTACTGATTTTAACAAGGCGATTTTTAACAGTGGCGCGTTCTGTATAGAAAGAACATATTTTTTTTTACTAATTTTACTCAAAGGAACCATCCTTTTATTTTATAAAGTTAAACTGTACATATAGTCACCACCACAGCCACCCAGTGACAAAACTGTCTCAAATGCGAAAAAATTAAGACAAGATAGGAAGAACAAAACAAGTATTTATGTGAGTGAAGAGATTTTTTTAGGGTCAGTTACACGCGAATATCCCTGCATGGTCACTGGTGTTGGAAACTTGGAAGCGTCTATTAGCTTCGGTAACCGCTTACCATTTATGTTTGTAGTAGTTACCTGTCATATACTTCTAAGCGGGTCATATGCTTGTTTGCTACATTTGGTATACAAAGCTAATAAGTTCTAACTTTCTCTATAAAAACTTTAACAATAATAGTATACATAAGGTGTACTTACCATGCTTACATTTGATAAACTTTATGGTACCTCGTAATGTTACTATTAATACAAACTCGAGAATGTACTGACCAAAATAGATTTAAGGTTAAAGAAACCGTTTCCTATTCACATTTCTGTCAATGAAAGAAATAGGAAGCATTGTACTTCCGCTAAGATACCCTATACTGAATCGAAGGTCAACGTGGGTTTTAACTTGTAAGTAGGTACCTACTTAGCCTACCAATGCTAGTTATGTACCTACCTATATTCATTTTTAAAGCTTAAACCTATCTTATTCGATTCTAACACCTTTTTATCTAGGGTTAAAAAGGTGTTAGAATGGAATAAGATAGCTAATGGGTTGAAATAGGCGGACTGCGCGGTATTAATCGTGGCCGCGGGTACTGGTGAGTTTGAGGCGGGCATCAGCAAGAACGGGCAGACCCGGGAGCACGCCCTACTCGCCTTCACCTTGGGTGTGAAGCAGCTGATCGTCGGCGTCAACAAGATGGACTCCACAGAGCCGCCTTACCACGAGGCACGCTATGAGGAGATCAAGAAGGAGGTGTCGTCCTATATCAAGAAAATAGGTAAGCTTTATTGAGATTAATGTTTTGGATCAGTGTTTGGGTTCTTTGTGTGTACTATATGCCATATACTATTATTATGGTACTGCCAGTTCATGATACCATCTCCAAATTGTACCCAATGTGTGTGTATTTGTTGCTCGTATTATATTGAATCAATAGGTATCTACCCAGAAATCGAATATATATAACCTCCGACAATGTAAAAGGGCAGGTAATTCAAAACATCAACAAAGGTAGCACGGCATGCTATGATTCCAATTTCCATGATATGAAACGGTGTTGTATTGTATAACATCAGGGTACAACCCGGCCACTGTGGCGTTCGTGCCGATCTCGGGGTGGCACGGCGACAACATGCTGGAACCTTCGGACAAAATGCCCTGGTTCAAAGGGTGGACCATCGACCGCAAAGAAGGCAAGGTTGAAGGGAAATGCCTCATTGAGGTCAGTTTAAATTTTGCACATGTTTCTGTTTTATGTTTTTTATGTTGTCGCTGAGTTTAAATATCTACTATTGTTGTCGTATTTATAAGTTTTCGTCACGTTGTCGTCCTCTCGAAGTTATACCTACACGAGATTTCTATTTTTAGTTCGAGTTTCAATTAAACACTTTATAAAATTTCAACGATATTAGAACGTTACTACTGCTTAATTTGGAATCAGACAGATGGCCATTATGTAAAAGCTGTCCTAGGAAATGGTTTTTTGCAACTTGTTTTTTATCGAACCTTTTATTTTTGTTCTTGACCTTTTCATTCCAGACACATTTCGTCCATTTTATATAACTTACCTACTAAGCTTTATAATTTACATAAACAAATATTTTAATGGGTGAAATTTATAATTATTGAAACGGATCTATCACTTGCACGGGGTCCATGTGTCACAGATGAATTGATAAATAATAATTGGTCAAACACTTAAACAGCATTTTATATTTTAAATTGCGATTAATTCGACACTTGACTGTTAACTGTTAAAGATAATTGGCATTTTAGTATTAGGTAATACATCGAGCAAATACAGATAGGTCAAAACAGCGTCAAAAGTTGATGATCACTTTTAGTGTTTACATAATAACCTATTGACATTTTCTAGACAATTATGTGAAATTGCGTAATCTATGGTACTGTAGTGATCAGCTTCTTTTGGCGCTTACATATAAACATTGAACAGGCTCTGGACGCGATTCAGCCTCCGTCCCGGCCCACGGAGAAGCCGCTGCGTCTCCCGCTGCAGGATGTTTACAAGATCGGCGGCATCGGCACTGTGCCCGTGGGACGAGTCGAGACTGGCATACTCAAGCCTGGTGAGACTCTTCACTCGTTATAACCTTATCCTAAGGAAATAATAGCTCAAATGGTAATGACGTTAGACAGAGGTTTGCAAATCAAACATGAATAGGTACTTTCGCTTATTAGACAAGTACCTATTAAGTTGCTTAAACTAGTTTTAACTTGTCAATGATTAGGTATGGTGGTGGTGTTCGCTCCGGCCGCCATCACCACTGAGGTGAAGTCTGTGGAGATGCACCACGAGGCGCTGCAAGAGGCCATGCCCGGAGACAACGTGGGCTTCAACGTTAAGGTACCTTATATTATGTACAATTTGTCTTGTCCATAGATGATACCTACAAATTTAAGAAGCAAACAAGATGGGCCAATGGAGATCGGTGCATGTCTTACTAGCACCAAAGAATAAATAATATCTAGCACTGAAATGCATTGCTAATTGATGAGTTGGCCTGGAGGCATCTTTTTTTATGACAGAAGGTTGACAAGCAGGCAGGCGGTCCACCTGATGGTAAATGGAAACCGTCGTGCCAATGTGTTGCCGACCTGTTACAATGCCGAGAAGGCAACTGGCATCATTATGTAATCTGGAGTATTATTTTCAGAAGAATGGGCGTTATTACACATAATGGAATCGGTTATTATGTAGGTGGTAGAGCATTTAGTTATACACAACTGAACTGGTACTGGTTAGCTACCGTACCACATTTAAGTTGAAACCTGTGGCCAAGCATGTACTGGTGTGTCTCGGCAGCTGCGGCTTGAGTGTCTGTTTCTTCTAGTCTTTTGCTTACCATCCTTGCCTTTAGCCACTAGCCCACCAATGAAAAATTAAGTAAAACTGAAATGTGGTGCATATTGCAGAACGTGTCGGTGAAGGAGCTGCGTCGCGGGTATGTAGCCGGCGACTCGAAGGTCGCCCCTCCCAAGGGTGCTTCTGACTTCACTGCACAGGTAGGCAACTACAATATTATATTTAAATTTCGACATTTCAATCCACATTCCGATCTTTGTTGTGTTCATTAGGTAAATAATCATTATACTATCAGCGGTACAAGTTGCAATATAAAGTGTTACACGACTATTTATTTAATGCGAGGTAGATTACAATTTAGATGATTAAAATAATTGCGACTGTCTCGTTAGCAAATTCAGTTACAATAACACGTAATAGGGTACTGGTAAATTTATCTATTTCAAATATTTCCTGTTGCGTGGTAACGTTTTGTTATCTTACGACCTTGTTTAGCTTTGGACCCTTTTAATTAAAATGGAATGGCATGAAACCAGAGTAGTTGCCCATTCTCTAACATAGGTACAATGACAACTAAATTAGATGGTGATTGTTAGCAAATAGCAATATAATAAATAATTTTGGTGCCTATATGCAAGTTCCATTACGCGGCAGCATATTTAAATTTAATATACAGGTTGTTTGGCAGACGGTTGAACATACAAAAATAGCGAATCAGTTCTGTAGTTTTTACGTAAAAGAGTAACAAGCATCCATACATACATCCTCACAAACTTTCGCATTTATAATATGAGGAGGATGTGAGGCGTTGTTGAACGTGGTTCGGTACTTGACACAGGTGATAGTGCTGAACCACCCGGGCCAGATCAGTAACGGGTACACGCCTGTCCTCGACTGCCACACCGCACACATCGCCTGCAAGTTCGCTGAGATTAAGGAGAAGTGCGACCGTCGTACCGGTAACTACCTACTACACTATGCGCTCAAGTTGAAATACCTATCTCAGATAGTGACATGTTGTTCGAAAATCCATCTATTGCCTTATCGTGGTTTGGTTAGATTACTAAGATCATCTAAAATTCTGAGTGAATAAGTCAGCGTTAAAATCTAAGAAGTCTCAATCAATAGGAACTTGGTAGTTTTGCTACCACTTATTTGAAAGTAACAGTAATTGGCATTTAGCAGAATTGTTTCCGTAATAAACTCATAACTAATCGAAACATTAATCATGCATGCTTAATTTGTGCATGACGACTGATTAAGGTCGATGTTCACTGACCAGAAAACTTTTTCAATGAAAGGTCATGTTAAGCGCCCGACTTTAATTTATCGGATCGTTTTCTTGTCGGTGAACATCGACCTAAATGGGCCACTTGTTTGATAAAGTGGTTGGAAAGTCGTAAAAGGCTTATATCCTATCCTTGACTGTTAAAGATGAAATGGTATCTGATGCAGACTACCTGCTTATACCTATATTATGCAGGTAAAACAACTGAGGTGGAGCCGAAGTCTATAAAGTCTGGCGATGCGGCGATCGTAAATCTGGTGCCGACGAAGGCTCTGTGCGTAGAGTCGTTCCAGGAGTTCCCGCCCCTGGGCCGCTTCGCCGTGCGCGACATGCGTCAAACAGTTGCTGTTGGCGTTATTAAGGTAGATACCGCACTGCAACATTTATCTATATTACCTACTTACAATTACTTATTATATATACTATCCTATACCCTGTCCTATAGGTGCCTAATTTAATACCCTGCCTGCAGGCGGTGATTTAAATGCGGTTTATTATTTATAGTTACTCTGTATATAGGATTGATAGTTGTAGTTTAATTTTAATTTAATATTTAATTTATGTTATAATAGTTGTTTAATGTAAAATAAATTAAATTATGTTATTTAGAAATAAATAAATTATCAATACCTACAAATACAAATAAAAGGTTGTCGATTTATTACAGAACGTAACGTTCAAGGAGGTAACGACGGGTAAAATTACTAAGGCCGCGGAGAAGGCCCAAAAGAAGAAATAACTATGGGGCACATTGAACAAAGTACCGCAGCCGGTAACCATCGTCTGCGACGCTGCGCCGTCTCCACGTTTCCCCGCTTGTCTAGTCCCCGCGTCTCCCTTTAGCAACCCTCCCTCGCCAGTTTGGTGTGTGGCCGAGCCGACTAGCGTTTTGACCGATGTCGGAGTAGTACCAGGTCCCAGGCGCCCGACAGAAGGTGGTTACTGCGCACCGAGCATCATTCGATATCCAATATCGCTGTCGACTCCTAGTCGTGTACAACCCCCCCTAGTGCCCCCCTACCATCGGAGCTTCTTCACTGGTGACATCATGCTCGTCTACGTATGCATTTATCATAGCACGATATTATTAAAGTTAGTTCGTTTTAGTTACGCTTACGTGTTAAGTTTATATCTTTGTGATTATTTTAGTCGTAAGTTACTCGCCAAGTTTGAGTTTCCGTATCTGAAAGCTCGTTACGTTTTATTTTTCCATCGCAAGGAGTTTAGAAGGAAAAGCAATTAAATTATTTTTGAATTTTTAAACCATTTCCGAACACAGGATACTTTGACTGTCAATCTTGAAACTAAACCTTATATTTATTACATACTTTATTGGATTAAATATCTTGACTAATTACCACGGCCACGTGCTATTGTTTTTTATCAGTTGGGTTATTGTGTTTGATTATATTTTTTGTGCGAGTACTAAAGTATCAAAATCTATTCAATCTTTGTTTTCTTAAATAACTTGACTATACCTACTTGAATATTTTTTTAATTGCTGATGTAGGTATCCTTGTCTCGCTCTTCATTTTATTTCATTAAACTACAATTTCATCATAGTTTTATAATTATTCATAGGCATGTTCTTCTAATTCCTTTTCTCTTTTGTTTTTATTTTAGTTTGGAAAAAATATAAATGGAAAACATCAGAGTGTAGAAAAAGAGGGAACTGGTTTAAAACCGATTCCCTGGTAGTTAGCAGTAACAAGTAAAGCGTTAAAAACGTTTTGATATAAATTTTTGAGAATTTGTAAAGTGTAGAGATACGCAAGTTTGGTTCCTAGTACATAAAATGTATTGTGTTATTTATTATAAATAATACCTCCGAGTGAAGATTTAATAAGTAATTACCTACCTTCTTAGGTAATTTATCAAAGGAGTGTAGGTACCAGGTATATTCCATTTGAAACAATGTCTAATTTTATTCACAATTATTATTATTACCTTCCTACTGTTTTAGATATGAAATACACACTCAATACTCATTTTAAGCTAAATATAACTTTGTAATTTTTTCAATAATTTTATAAAGACCTTGATCCTGATTAAACCAATAAAGAAGCTACTGGTAAATGTTATATTTATTATTTCATAACTGCCCTGCAACGGCTACGCGACTAGGTATATGTAGAAACAATCTGCAGATACCTAACTACCCTAATATACCTACTGGCCAGCACTGGCACATCCTAATACGTGTAAAATGATGATATACACAATTACAGATGAAAATATCAATTATGGTTTTGATTGGGTACCTACATAGAGTATTCCCAGAATAACCCTTGAAGAGTTGTCCCGTTACTGTTGGGATTTTTTCTTCCAGAAGTCCCGTGGCATCTAATATAAACTATTGTACCTACCTACCAAAGCCATTCGCAGATTCAAGAAGATTTTATATGGTACCTACCTATGTATCTATGTAGTTAAAATAAAAATCACAAATGTATGTTTGTCATCACGGGACCGTTGGGATAATTTACCGCAAAATCCCAGTTGTCCCGTCAACGGGACTTCTATATATTATGCTGAACGGTGCGAATAGTGTAGGTACCTATGTATCTAGGTACAAAGAAAATATAATACCTACTACGATTCTAGAGACGGTAGTACCTTACCTATCTATAGTCCTCGAGACAACACAACATCCTCTTTTTAAAAGGGCGCGTCCCGTTTCGCACTGTGCGGCGTTTCGCTTGCCGACTCATTCAACGAGCGGCTGATTCACAGTCAGGGGACCGCGGTCCCACCGATACGCCGCGTCGCGGTGCTGACACTGCTCAGAGTCAGTCGGCGGATAGTCTGCCGCTGTGAGCCTAGTGGCCTACCAACTAAGCTGCAATTAGTAAAAAAAAAAAAAGAATTTCTCAGCTAACCCGAAGCATTCACCGTAATGATAAATAGGGTAAACCATTACCTAATACCTTTGCGGTTTGCATTGAATTTTGAGGCTATGATTATGATCAGCTAATGCGATACCTACCTATTGCTGACCGTTCGGTCGAACTAATTCGGAACAACTCGGATCTATCTCATCTGCTTGTTCCTCCAACTTAAATTTAAAAAAAACACTTATGACGTGCCCAGCCCCCCCCCCCCCCCCCCCCAATTGGATTTCTGGATCCACCGTTGCTCCGCATCCAATAGGCTAATTGACAGCGTCAAAAATAAATGACCAAACACTAACCAATACATAAAACATCTAGAAACACGTGGAAACATCAAATATGTTGTAGGTATGTACATTTATATAAATAGATAGATAGATAGATAAAGCTTTATTATCACACAATAGAAAATTAAAAAAATATATATACAACTTAACCAAAAGAAAAACAAAAGAGTTACAATTGAATGCTTTCTATGACTTTTAATAGGGTAGTTGACAGTGTCAAAAATAAATGACCAAACACTAATCAATGCTTATTAACATCTAAAAACATGTGGAAACATAAAATATGTTGTACATTTCATGCTTTTTATGATTTTTAATTACCAGTAGAACCGCTAAGAGTAGTTCATTTGATACTGTGAAACTATGACGTCATAGTGTAGTATTTCATACAAAATTCCATATAAACTATAGTTTTGACATTTATAAAAAGTAGCTGATTTGATATGTCAGTCAACTACCTATTGGGTAAAACCTTTATGTTTGGGTCCCGAACCCGATCGCATACGTCCTAGATATATTTGAGGGAAAAAGTCTGGTTTTCAAATAGTCGTAAATAAAACCTTAAGGTGGAGGCGTCGGTTGGAGCGCGAAATTCAAATTTTATCTCGTTTTTTGCAAATTGCAGCTCAGTTATGGGTCGTAAGTTATCAATATGTTATTTGCGAGAAGAATGGTACTAGTATATTTACTGATTAATGACAAAATAGATCATCAACATATTCCTCCAAGGTATATTAGTAACATTTTCATGAAATAGTCGTATATGTCAGTCATATACCTTGTAGGAATATGTTGATGATTTCTTTTCTTTCTCGCAAATAACATTTTGATAACATACGACCTAAAACTGAGCTGCAATTTGCAAAAAACGTGATAAAATTTGAATTTCGCGCTCCAACCGAACGTTCCCCCTTAAATATAACTTTATATATAGTTTGTTGTAAATATTAAAGTAATACTTGGTAAAAGTAATAAATATATTGATCATTTCATTTGTTATTAATGTGTAAATATACTTACTATTCTTTTCGCGAATCTTTTGTTGACAAACTTACGACCTATTACCATAGAGTAAATAATATACTAAGTATGTACAATAAACAACTACAAAATTTCGCGGGTTTTTTGGAACATTCACGGGCATATAACAAAAAGCCCGCGAAATTATTATTGTGAGCGCTATGTGCAGCTAAGGGATATTTCGGAATGCAGCCTACGTCAATTTGACATTGACATTTGATAGCTGCTATGGGAGGGAGGGAAGTGCCATTTGTTTTGTTTCTTTCTTTGCATTGACAGTGTCTGTAGGACTGGTTTTTACCGCAGCACCGATATTTACGACTCGAATGGTCTGTTGATAACGAAACACGATGACGTGTGCTTTGCCAGTGAAAGTAACTTATTTGTGGTAGGAGCAATACGCGTAGGCCTTCAATATCTGTTGTGTATTCCAATATTTGCAGTCACCCGCGAGTCGTGGTTTAGTTCACTTGAGTCCATTATTGACGTTCTGCTCTATTTACGATGTGTGGAATTTTCGCATATATTAACCACCTGACACCTAAAACCCGGAGAGAAATCTTGGAGTTACTTGTTAATGGTTTGAAGCGTCTGGAGTACCGTGGCTACGATTCGGCGGGCGTCGCTGTCGATGCCGCCGATCAGAAAGACATAGCTGTACTGAAGCAGAGCGGTAAAGTGGCCGCGCTGGAGGAGTTGTTGCAGGAGCACAGTGCTGAGCTCTCGTTTGAAGATACTGTCGAATCTCACTGTGGCATCGCCCACACGCGCTGGGCCACCCACGGAGAGCCGAGTGCAGTCAACTCGCACCCTCAGCGATCTGGAGAAGACAATGCCTTCGTCGTCATCCATAATGGAATCATTACTAACTACAAAGAAGTTAAAACATTCCTTGAAAACAAGGGATATGCTTTTGAATCCCAAACTGATACTGAAGCTATAGCAAAATTGATTCACCACCTGTATAATCAACATAAGGATTACAGCTTCCAGGAATTGGCTGAGCAGGTAATCCAACAACTCGAAGGAGCTTTTGCATTGTGCTTCAAGTCACGATATTTCCCAAATGAATGTGTGGCTACTCGCCGTGGCAGCCCACTTCTTGTAGGCATCAAGACAAGACGCAGGCTGTCCAGTGACCATGTGCCTATTATGTACACAAACAACAAAGCTACTCGTGGTGTGGTTCCTCCTGTCCCACGAGTCAATAGCCATGCTCACTTTGAACCAGAAGAAGAAAGGGATGTTGAATATTTCTTTGCATCAGATGCGTCTGCAGTTATTGAACATACAAACAGAGTGCTTTACTTTGAAGATGATGATGTTGCTCACATCAAGGATGGTGTACTCAGCATCCACCGCTTATCAGGTAGTAGCACTGATCCCCATGAACGTGAGATTTTCACTTTGAAACTGGAGCTCCAACAAATTATGAAAGGAAATTATGAATATTTCATGCAAAAAGAAATATTTGAACAACCTGAGTCTATAGTAAACACTATGAGAGGACGTCTAAATTTTGCCGATGGAACTGTCACCTTAGGTGGTATTAAAGATTATATCCCAGAAATAAAGCGCTGCAGGCGATTAATGCTGATTGGGTGTGGAACAAGTTACCACAGTGCAGTTGCTACTCGACAACTACTCGAGGAATTAACTGAGCTACCAGTGATGGTTGAATTGGCTTCAGACTTCCTGGATAGGAATACACCTGTATTTCGTGATGATGTTTGCTTTTTCATCTCGCAGTCTGGAGAAACAGCTGACACATTAATGGCTCTGCGTTATTGCAAGCGCCATGGAGCTCTCATAGTCGGTATCACGAACACAGTAGGTAGTTCTATATGTCGTGAGTCACATTGTGGTGTTCACATCAATGCTGGGCCTGAAATCGGAGTTGCATCGACAAAAGCCTACACGTCTCAATTTGTTTCTCTCGTAATGTTCGCGTTAGTGATCAGTGAAGACCGCATATCATTGCAAAAACGACGCGCCGATATCATAGAAGGACTCCATGAATTGGATACCAAAATCCGTCAAGTATTGGCTTTAGACTCTGAAGTGAAAGCCCTTGCTGAAGACTTATATCGTCAGAGATCGCTGCTCATCATGGGCCGTGGATACAATTTTGCTACATGTCTTGAAGGAGCCCTGAAGGTGAAGGAATTAACGTACATGCACAGTGAAGGTATTATGGCTGGAGAACTGAAACATGGCCCCTTAGCGCTTATTGATGATTCGATGCCAGTAATGATGATATTGATGCGTGACCCCGTCTACACCAAGTGCATGAACGCTCTGCAGCAAGTGAATGCGCGCCAAGGTCGCCCCATCGTCGTATGTGAAGAGGGTGACAAAGAAACAATGTCCTTAGCGTCACGTTCTCTTCAAATACCTAAAACTGTTGATTGCTTGCAAGGTGTTCTCACTGTAATACCCATGCAACTTCTTGCCTATCATATTGCCGTTTTGCGCGAATGTAACGTTGACTGTCCCCGTAATCTCGCAAAATCTGTTACAGTGGAGTAAAAGTACACTCCAGGGTCTCTAGATGTGAACAGCAGATATGACTCCGGTTCTTTTAAAATTAGGTACCCAGTTACCAATCAAACAATTAGGTATTTTAAATGTGGACTTCCAAACTTAAAAATTATCGAAAGGACCATTGGGAGTACCAGTAGGTACCTAATTCTCATGTGATGTTACTTCTATCTGTACCTAGAACATACCTACTACTTTACATAATGTTCATCAAAATAATTAAGTACTTAAGTGACATGTGAATTGTAGATTAATGTACCGAGTAGGTAGGTACTTGTTGAATTTGTTGTAAGTCTGACACGCGAAACGGGGCGACGACAGTTAAACGTATTTTTGATTGCCGTCGATTTATTAACCGAAGTACATTCCGAAATAACGTTTGACACACAATCTGATTAAACTATTCGTATTTATATAGGACATTCCATTAAATTTATGTCAATATGTCATAGTGTCGGTATGGATAATGGTTTCAAGTGCATTGTCAGGGCCCTATACTCCGTAACGTTTTTGTATGGCAGTGTAACATAATTAATTAACGACCCACGAAGTTAAACGACAACGTTTTCACCTTATTTAGCTCCCTTTTGCTAGTTATATAAATTAAATTGATTGTATTATATTTACTATTATCACAATGTGTGATACCGCAAGATCACGCTGAATTAACTATTAAATTAAATGCGCATGGCTTCAGTTTTGACATAGATTTAAGTATGTATATAGTTTATGAAAGAAGTGTAAATTATGATTGCTGTCACGGAATAAACTATTGCAGTATCCAAATCTGTGAGACTTGAAGACGTGCAGGTTTACCACAAAGTAGCATTCATAAAACTAAAATTTATATTTGAAACATCGTCTTACATCATTCGTTTTTATTATCGGAAATCTGAATTAAGTATACTATATCATCTTTATTATTTTATAATTAAATTGACATGTTTTTTTTTATTTAAGTTATAAAAATCATAATACTATACATCATAATTTCTTTATATCTTCGTTGAAATTTCAAAAGTTTATAATCATGTAGGTAATTTTCTAATTTTACTTAAGATATCACACATAAAATGAGATTTATCATATTTTTATAAGGAATATATTACTTGTAATTTGTTCGGTAGACAATACGCGATAGACTAGGCGGGCGGAAAGCCTTATTAAATACTGAATGTAACTAGTTAGCTGATAATGTAATTAACCGTAAAAACATCTTAGAGACATATTATATAGTAAGAAAGGAAAAAGTCTAAAGGTCTATAAATGTTCCAAATTGGCAAAAACATAACTTACTAAAACTTTTATATGAATTACGCGAATTTGGTTGAGCTCATCCACAGTGTCACGTCTCTTATAGCCAATTAGGTATTTTGTGCATGCAACTAGATTAATGTAACGTGTTTGAAGTATATTTTCAACAAATATTTTATAAATCTGGCTATCGCATCTGGAATCAAGAAAAGAGCGATAAGCATCAACTTTAAATACTATAAAAATATTTGATAACGGCCGTTTTTAGTCCGATTTAATCAGATTTTATTATCGAAACATTATGTATCAATAATAATAAATCAAGTATTTTTTTTCTTATTAGAAACCTTGAAATTTCATTACTTATTACTGGAATAATAAAAACAAAATATGATTAATTCTCTATCGCTATCGAAGGTACTAATAACGACAGTTTGTTTTCTGGTATTACCTATGCATGTAGGTACTAATCTTAAAATTAATAATAATAAGTAGGTATTGTAGTTTTTCCTTCCCGACCTAATCACTAGTCATTTTGTTTTAGATTAGACTTCTATGAAATTACGACTAGTTTAAAGAACAGCGAGTATATATTCGTCAATCTAATTTAAAACTTAAAAATCGAGTTTGCTAGTCTATTGTTGTTAGGTTAGGTACCTTTGTTAGGTTACTTCGTGAACATAATCACAATGTAATAAATCCAAAAACTTGTTTGGTGAGTCGTTGGTAGGTACCGAAATGTTGCAAATTAGTACCTACATGTACCAGACCTATATACCTACCTAATACAGCGATATGATGATAATTTGGCCAAGCAAGACATCTTACGAACCGGTACGAATTTTATATTTTGAGTGTCCGAGCAGGCTTGGTGTCGAAAACCTGATTCATAATGTACCTACCTACTTACCTAATGTAGGTATGTACAGGTGATGTCTGTGCGGCAATATTACGTAACCTACCACCTTAAATTGTGTTTTAAAAAAGTGGTAAAGCATATTTTAAACTATGTGATAATTTGATTAAATCAATATCTATTTGTCTAGCGCACATTTTTTTATGCAAGTGTTTTATGTAATATTTATACTTTTTGTCCTTTGGTTTAGAAAATTTTAATTGAATTCAAAAATGATCTGTACAACAGATAACTGTAGGTAACTAAGTACTTTATGTCGAGGTTTTGTATTGACTATGTTAGTTTATTGTAATAAGAATTAAATGTTTATGTAATACTTTCTTCCTTTTTTTTTAAACAAAAAAATACAATAATCATGTTGATATTTCGATGAATAATAATAAAAAAAATAACTTTAAAAAAAACCGCCTTCAAAGAGCAAGTGCAAACCGCACTAAAAAGTATGAAATAAATAATGACGTAGAAATGCTACTCTGACCGATAGGTACACCAATAATTTCAGACTATTATTTATTACTTTTTTTAGGGATCGATAACTTCGAAACCTCGAAAACCATCTTGAGTTTTTTTTTATTAACCACATAGTAGGTAGGTCGAAATGAGTGTAGGTACTAACTACACACATTTCGACCGGATTAGAATTTTATAATAATAATATAGGTACCTGGAATATAAGGATATAATGTGGTTATAGGTACATTTAGAACTTTCGACTGTCATCTATCTGGCCTATTCCCAATAATTTGGGGTTGGCACAAGCAATACCAACTCACGTCTTCTTTCTGACATAAAATATATAATATTTCAAACAATCGTTCGTTAACTCTTTCGGTCTTTCTGTTTTTGTGACCTAGATGGCTTTTTTTCATTGTTCTTAGGTAATTAGGTACCTACACCTACTCATTTGGTCATATTGGCTTTCAAATGGTTCTCTCAAATACATGATAGAAAATTATAGATTAGTACCTAACAATAAAATAACAACGGAATGTTTGATAGTACCATGACAAACATTAAAAGATTACTTTCATAATTCAATAATTATTATCTTTAAAAAAGCCTATCCGAGTGTATATGTCAAACCGAAAAAATGGTAGAAGTAAAACAATGTCAAAAATAGATAACTATTTAATTTTTAACTTCAGCACAGAATACATAATAGTATAGGTACTTCAGTGGCACCAGTGAATCAGACGTTGCTTATGTGACCTGTCGCCATTTCATCCAACCTAAGGTGATTCACTGTTTAATGTTACGGTCAAATTGCCATCGCCCTGCATGTGTGTACCGACCGAGGTAGCGGAAGTCTGGTAGACACTCTATCAAGTGAAGAGGAGAAACCCCTGATATCGCAGTACATAATGTTCAGTATAATAAGTGGAACTTATGATAAATTAAAATTAATCAGAAACCAACACAGCTCTCCAGCTTGCTGCCATTTCACCAGTCTACATCGATTTTCACTGACAAAGACAATGCCATCGACAAAAAGCATGCTCCTCTTGAAGGTGGGATGGCAAAGCACAATATCATATTACCCACAACGAAGAGATAGGTACCTAATCTATACTAATATTATAAAGAGGAATAGGATTAGATAGGATATTAGATTAGATAGGATTGCATTTAATAGGCTCCGAAACTACTGAACCGATTTGAAAAATTCTTTCACTAATAGGAAGCTACATTATTCCCGAAGGTTATAGCATAGTATTAAGAGAGGGGAAGTAGGTTATCTTCATACAAACGCACCGCGCGCGGCTTGTATGTGTGCGCTATTGTATCTATGTGTCGACGCACGCACACTGTAACAAAATCTCGACCCGTTTCTCAGTGCGCCAGTCGGGGCTAACTAACACTGCACAAGGTTCGCGCGCTTACATATTTTTTGTTTGTATTAGTTTTCTATCACACAGGAAGTAGATAGGTAGGCCTAATTTCCTACTAGAATGTATTAGGTACTTTTGATCTGGCAATTGGTTTGCCGCTATTTCTTTGTTTACGTTTAGTTATGCCGATTTCTCAGTATTGTAGGTATAGTAACTAAGTACCTACCTACTTACAGAAAATCGTAATTCAAAATAAGTATGTACGAGTACCTAATTGACTAATAGTAAATCAAATACATATAAAACAAAGTTCGAATCATAACAACAAATTCGATTATAGTCTACTAGCTTTCGCCCAGCGGTTTCACCCGCATTAGAGTTCATAAACACCCCGTACTCAATTTAACCAACCAAATAATATGTAGGTCAATTTGTCTGTTAGTATTCTCATACCTTGAGAACCACAGTACAGATTATAAAGCGCTCTTCATAGATAGGTATCCTCTTAGGTTCAGGTTCCTAGATGAAGGTTTTAGGCTATTTAATATCCAGGGGCAGGTATAGTTCTGTGACGATTGAATGCTACATAAATTTATTATGCATGTGGAGTTCAGTTTTCACGTCTAAATACTTGTCAAAAATTACAATCCATTATTAGTCATACATAAGTTTTTGTTACGTTAAAAAAAAACAGTCAAAGGTTCAGAGCCATACAGCCTTCTTATTGTTTTTTTATTTTTGTAGGTATATTGAATTTTTATGTTTGATATTTTTTTTTATAAGTTTCGAATGGTATGCAATGCACGAGATAAAAGTTTTTCTTTCTTCTTTCTTTCTAAACGTTCAAACAGTGTGTAATGAAAATTGGCAGAGAGGTAGACCCGTGAGATAAGAAGGTAGGTATTTTTTTCCCAGAACTTGTGAGAAACTAAGGACAGCTTCTTAAATGATTGTCTCAATGATACAATACAGATTGATGCAAAATTGTCAAGAACTGCCAACATAAACCTATCTATAATTTATCTATACTAATAATAATCTATATATCTATCTATCTAAACTATAATGAAACTGAAGAGTTTTTGTTTGTTTGTATGAACGCGCTAATCTCTGGATCTACCAGTCGGATTTGGAAAAATCTTTTTGCAATTGAAAACCTGAAAAAAAATATGTGAAGAATGTCCCAGGATATTTATTTATTTTTGTATAGCACGGGCGATGCGACGCGGCGCCCGATGTAACCCGAGCAATACCGAAAAGAACCGAACTATGCACGACTTCACCGACATGAAGTCCTATACGTAATTTGTTTGATAACGTTGAATATTTTTAAGTTGAATTGTTGTAGATATTATATACGGATTTCATAGAAACAAATACTACTTAAGAAGGTCCTAATTATTTCAAAATTGGTTTTGAGTTTATTTTTACTAAATTTGATTTTTTTTATTTCTTGGGTGAAAACTTAATCTATCTATAGGTAGTAATAATAAAGCTGAAGAGTTTGTTTGAACGCGCTAATCTCCGGAGTTATTGGTCCGATTCGAAAAATTGTTTCACTAATGGGAAGCTACATTATCCCCGAAGGTTATAAGCTACTTATAAACCCGCGAACGAAACCGCGGGGAACAGCTAGTTATTTTATATAAACTAAATGCTAAGTATTATAATTTTAGATCACTTGTTTGAGATATTGAAGAAAATTTAAAGCTTTGTTAGTTTATTTTGGCATGAAAGTTGAACAATACTGTGAGTGGAAGGGTTCTTAGTGTGCTATAAACAATGCATGCTATATGATAGCTTAAATTCATAAAATATGGTACTTATATGAATAGAGTAGCTTTATACAGTCTGATAAACTTTTTAAAAAAATCATATAAATATCTATGACTAAAATTTAGAATAATTTTGATTTCTATGTTGTTACATTTGTGTTAATTAGTCTATATTCAAAATTTTGGATCTTTTGCTCAAGTAATTGCAAAAATATTAAAGGGCAAAAATGAAATATTACACCCTCTATAACATTGCATTACTAAATAGTATTACAAAATGCTTTAGGATTCTTATAGTTCTCGCTATGGGTAGCTTATAACCAGAAATTCGTGGTTCTGAAATCAATAGGAAAAGCGTTATACAGGTTGATGGAAAAAAATTAAAAAGGTCATAAAATTGTCTATGATTAAAAAGTTTAAAATTATTAATGTGCATATTGTTACAATTATGTTACATGGTCTACACCCAAAATGTTTGATCCCTAGCTCATGTTATTGCAAAAATATGAAGGGGCCAAAATACAAATTTCCACCCTCTATAACATTTCATTGCTAAATAGTATTACAAAATGCTTTAGGATTCTTATAGTGCTTGCTAAAGGTAGCTTATTTCCAAAAAATCATGCTTCTTAGTTAAATAGTTCTTGCGTTATACAGGTTGATAAAAAAAAATTAAAAAGGTCATAAAATTGTCTATGATATATTTTTTTTTAATTATTGACTTGCATGTTGTTACACTTATGTTACATGGTCTACATTTAAAATTTTGGAACCCTAGCTGAAGTAATTGCAAAAATATTAAAAGTCAAAAATAAAAATTTCCACCCTCTATAACATTTCACTGCTAAATAGTATTGCAAAATGCTTTAGGATTCTTATAGTGCTTGCTAAGGGTAGCTTATTTCCAAAAAATCATGCTTCTCAGTTGTATAGTACTTCCGTTATACAGGTTGATAGAAAATAATTTAAGGTGTCATAAAATTGACAACTACGAAAAATTTGAGAAACGCTGGTTTGAATATTATTCCAATTGTATTGAATAGTTTATATTCCAAATGTAAGGTCCCTAGCTTGAGCCATTACAAAAATATTAAAGTGCAAAAATTGGATATTTCACCCTTTATAACTTTATGCCGCATGAAAAGTTTGAGGAACTTGATAGTACATTTCGAAACAAATACTGTAGAAAGCTTATATTCCAAAAATCAAGCTTCTGCTATGAATATTAACTGAGAAAAACAGGATGTTAAAAGTAAATATTCAACATTTTTACTTTGTCTATGGGCAAAACTTTAACAAACACCAAGTTGAAATTTGTAGTATTTGTATAGCATAACGCGTATACGAAATTTCATTTGCCTATCTTCAGCCGTTGCAGAGATATAAGAGTTTGAAAAATGCATAATTTCCATCGGTAATATCTTCGTCGAAGAAAAAAAGTTTGAGTAACGCCGAAAATACATTTTAGCAGTATTATTAAACTACCTACACTATAAATTTTGAGTTTGTAGCATTGAAACTCACAAAGTTATCAAGGTTTAACTGAAACAAAGCAAATGCCTTATTTTTTTAAATTTACCTCCCATAGACAAAAGTTTGAGAAACGCTCGCACCCATATCTAATATTTTTTACTGAAAAAGCTACATTAAAAATTTCAGACTCCTAGACCTTATGGTTCCAGAGATATTAAGATTCTTAAAATCGCACAAATGAGACGAGCCTTATCCCTGATATCATCACCACTGTTTAATAAATAATTTTGAATAATTTTGCAAAGAGGCTCGTCCCATTGCCTCTGCAAACGGAGGTTTTTTGGGAAGCCCTCATTCGGGCAGGCCATATTCCATGCATTTCTGGCCTCTGCCATGTACATAATCGAAATATCACCTAAAGAATTGTGTATAATTTTACTAAATAGATTAGAGGTACTATGGACAGAAGACACAAATGCAGGTAAGGAAACACTGGACATTTTTCGGATGCCTAAGCCTCCAAACCTGATAGGAAGAGAAGCTTGGCACCAAGAGTTATCGGAAAGATTACAATTTAGAATTTGGGATAAAATATTTTTTAATATATAGTATTTATGTAATATAGTTTTTATTTTCACAATTAAACAGATTTATTATGGTTTATTTATACCTTACCTACTAGTTTTTATTTTAATTCAAAATTTTCAAAAAGTATTTATACACACACACACACACACATTATTGGATAACTCAATATTTCCGTTGTGCACTTGCATTAGAATGGGTGCTCCATGTTGTAGGTAATGTCCATCGCTGCTCCTATGGGGACACTGTAGATGAGCTTGGTCACCATGAAACCGTCTTTTTTACTAAAAGTGGGCCTCGCCTGTCTCTCTTGTGGCTTGTCCCCGTCAGTTTCGTAAGGGATGGAGATATTTGCGGAGAGCATCCTCCGCAGAGAGAAATAATATTATCGTAATATATTATTTACTCTATGATATTAGCATATTTTCCATTATAATTCCGACAATCAATTGTTTTGACGAACACGCTGTTACCTAAAGTACCTACTATGCTCACATTCACATGATCTATACCTACTTACACAACCTTATGATGATTAGGTATAGGTACTACTACTAACTTATGTACCTATACTAAGACGATTTAGTTGAAGAGTTTTATGGACGTCTAGATTCACAGTAGCAAATAATCACAATTTCCACTTAATTAATTACTATCACTAATTAGCGTTACTATCGCACTGATTAACGTTTTTAACACACGTGATAAACGTCACAATAGTACTTCACTAACATACTTGAGTCGCATCAGTCGTATAGCGTAAGTAAGAACTTACTGGATAACCACTACTTAGGCTGTATTGTTTTTTTTTTTAAATCAATGAGTTCGATTCCTGGCAAGGCAAATATATTTTTAGAAAATCCAATTAAACTGTTTTAGTTTTTATCACAATATTTTTTCGACACCTGTTTCAGCTATTGGATTGTGGATTCAAAAGTGGCCCTACCAACTAAACCACCATATGATAAATTAGAGATAATAATGACAGACACCATATTATGATAAATTAAGCTAACTAGGCCTTGCCTAGATGTGCCACGCGACGCGAGGAACGAATGTGCCTGGACTACCCGGAAAATTAGAACCAGACAGATATTTTAAACTTTTATTTGCAACATTTAATTCCACAATAAGTACATCCGAATTATATTATAGCCTTCGCAAGTTCTAAACCTGTTACTTCTCGGTTCTTATTTTATTATTCCGAAAATTTGGTTTGCTGGTAGAAACTAGCCATCGAACATAATACCTAAGTCGTATATGAGAACTAACCAAGTCAGACATTAGGCTACAATATATTATCCTAAGTTATTTATTATTATATTATGTTATTTCAGGCCTGACCATTGAACTTGGCACCCATTTAGATCTCACTTCTTTTGTCGTTGAAGTCAACAACCAAGGCATAGGTATATCATAATATTGAACTTGGTTCTCATTTCACATTTATGTTTTTGATGGGATAAAAAAATACCCAAATCGCTGCCAAGCGGAAGCGCGTGCCAAAAAGGCTGGCAGACTGGCAGCATTGCCAGGCTGAATAGCAATCTTTGTGCAAAGTACATCCCAGCCCTCTGGTCACGAGTGGCCTGAATTAGTCGATAGGAGACCTCATTGAACAAAAGATGTGCCACATGATGCGAATGCCTCCCAGCACTCCTACTGTACTGCACGATAGACCATGGTGACCAAGCTCATCTACAGTGTCCCCATAGGAGCAGCGATGGACATTACCTACAACATGGAGCACCCATTCTAATGCAAGTGCACAACGGAAATATTGAGTTATCCAATAATGTGTGTGTGTGTGTGTGTGTGTGTGTATAAATACTTTTTGAAAATTTTGAATTAAAATAAAAACTAGTAGGTAAGGTATAAATAAACCATAATAAATCTGTTTAATTGTGAAAATAAAAACTATATTACATAAATACTATATATTAAAAAATATTTTATCCCAAATTCTAAATTGTAATCTTTCCGATAACTCTTGGTGCCAAGCTTCTCTTCCTATCAGGTTTGGAGGCTTAGGCATCCGAAAAATGTCCAGTGTTTCCTTACCTGCATTTGTGTCTTCTGTCCATAGTACCTCTAATCTATTTAGTAAAATTATACACAATTCTTTAGGTGATATTTCGATTATGTACATGGCAGAGGCCAGAAATGCATGGAATATGGCCTGCCCGAATGAGGGCTTCCCAAAAAACCTCCGTTTGCAGAGGCAATGGGACGAGCCTCTTTGCAAAATTATTCAAAATTATTTATTAAACAGTGGTGATGATATCAGGGATAAGGCTCGTCTCATTGCTACTAGCGAGGAGACTCTCGGGCTACTGGTAGCAACACCTTCGATTAATATAGGAACGCTACTGGATAATACTAGCTTTTCTATTGCAGTTGGTTTGCGTCTGGGCGTCTCCAGAACCGAACCTCACCAATGTCACTGTGGCGGCGGGGTGGATCGTTTGGGTCACCACGGTCTATCCTGCCGTCGTAGTGCTGGGCGTCTTTCACGCCACGCCACTCTAAACGATGTCATTCGTCGGGCCCTTGCCACCGTGAACGTGCCGGCTATTTTAGAGCCGAACGGTATCTCGCGTGACGATGGAAAGAGGCCTGACGGTATGACATTGATTCCTTGGAGTCGTGGGAGGCCGCTGGTATGGGACGCCACATGTGCTGACACCCTTGCACCCTCCCACGTCCAACATTCATCACGGGTGGCGGGCGCTGCCGCAAACGCTGCGGAAAACCTCAAGCGGAGGAAATATACTTGTCTTGGAGATAGTTATATATTTCTTCCGTTTGGGGTCGAAACTATGGGTAGTTGGGGTCAAGCTCGCAGTCTGGTTAGGGAGCTGTCCAGACGCCTTATTGATACCACAGGTGACCAAAGAGCTGGCACTTACCTCGGGCAGCGCATCAGCCTCGCAATTCAACGTGGTAACGTTGCCAGCTTTTTGGGAACCCTGCCTGCAGGCGGCGATTTAAATGCGGTTTATTATTTATAGTTACTCTGTATATAGGATAGATAGTTGTAGTTTAATTTTTAATTTAATATTTCATTTATGTTATACCTAATAGTTGTTATGTTTCAAATAAATCTAGCAGGGTTTTATTCCCAAGTTAAAAAAAAAAATTAATTGAGGTTTTCTTTGGGATTTTCGTGATTTTCTTTATTTATTAAAGAAAAAGAGCATAACTTCATATCTTGATAATGCTTTTATCGATTTCTACACTTTAGTGAGTTTATCTGATACTTTAATCCATTTCCGGGTTATTCCAATCAAGTGAATCCCCGTGAGTATAAATAAATAATATACTTAGTGGGTACGTCGAAATAACAAGTAAATGATATCTTATTTCAATATCTAATACCATTTAATCTGTTGCGATAAGTGTTAAGATCAAAGCAGTTCTTCGTACTCGCGACAATCTGGACGTCATTATCGATAGGATTGAAACATTGATATCTACACACTTCTGTCTGATTAGATATTGTAATTGTTTACTAGACTTGCTTATATTGTAGTAATATAGGAAAAACAATGTATTTATCTTCGGAAGTAGGAAATCTTTTACTAGAATAGAAAATTTTAGATTGTTATTTATTTTGTTCTCCTAATCTAGCTCGAGTTTTAAATTAAAGTTACAAGTTTCAAGCCCTTAGCATCTTATCTACTGTGGCTTATCGGCACCAAAACGGCTGAACTGATTTTATATTAAGGGTATACCTTCGGTTGGAGCGCGAAATTCAAATTTTATCAAGTTTTTTGCTAATTTCAGCTCAGTTATAGGTCGTAAGTTATCAATTAGTAACATTTTCATGAAATAGTCGTATATGTCATAAATATACCTTGGAGGAATATGTTGATGATTTCTTTTGTTATTAATCAGTAAATATACTACCATTCTTCTCGCAAATAACATGTTGATAGCTTACGACCTATAACTGAGCTGAACGTGAAAAAAAATGAATTTCGCGCTCCAACCGAACGTTTACCCTTAAACTAGCGACCTGCCCCGGCTTCGCACGGCTTTTCTGTACACTTTAATATGCATGTAGGTATTATACACAATAAACCTTCCTCTTGAATCACTATCAATTGCTGAAAACTGCATTAAAATCTGTTGCGTATAGTTTAAAAGATCTAAGCGTACAGACAGTGGGAGCGACTTTGTTTTATACTATGTAAAGAAGAACAATCAAGTTCATCGAGAACTTCATCCTGTTGGGTAGGTGTATTTATATCAACAGTTACTTTTTTAGCACCTGGACATGCATCGTTGGCATATAATAGTCTAGGCTGGTACTAAATATCATTCAATAGCTCATTGAGATATGAATATGTACGAAGTTAGATTTTTGTGAGTTAGAGCTACGCAACATGGGGTATGCGCGTTGTTTCTAGTTGTTGCGCAGACGGCGGCGTCAGCTCACACGCCTCTCTCTGTTTCACAACACGACACGACACGACCCACTTGTCTACCACCGACATGCGTAGTAGTGGTAGTAGGTATAATATACCACCCCCGCCACGGCGGGCGCTCACCGACACCTCTAAAATCTTTATGCCACATTATGAAGCAGCCAGTTCAAAACGTATGCATTAGGCAATTCTTACAGCAATCTTTCAATATGATAGACGCTGTCCTTGCAGAATGATAACTTTCAAAATTATTACTACTTATACATATTAGGTATCTACATGTATACACTATTTGATATTACGTGATAGTTAACTTACAATTAGTAAGTACCTAGGTAAACTTTTAAATGAATACTTTAGTTGCGATTCCTTATTATAAGGTCTTGTGGGGTAAGAAGAACATACTAAGTATATTTCTCACATATTATTTTAAGTTCTAGCTACTTTATAGAATGTCGTTTTATAGTTTTGATAAATATACTGTATCTTTCCATGATCCTACATCTTTATAAGAGCTAACTATAATATTTAATAACGAAAAATGTTAATTTGTAAGGCTGGTGCTTTTGTTCCACTTTCTCTGTTTTTGGGGTAAGGGAAACAGGCTGCATATATTCATAAATAAGATTTATTTCTTACTGATTTACCGGATACCTAATTCAACAAACATATCACAGACGACGACGACGGCCACTGGCCATTATTATACACATTTGCTGACTTCACAAATCGTCGTCTGGCTTGCTTATTCTATGAACTAACCGCCAGTCGCTGTTTTACCCGCATTCCCGGAATAAAAATTAGCCTAGTATGTCCTTCTCCATATCTATTATTATCTATCTATCGGCTATCTGCGTGCGGTTCAATGATTTAGGCGTGAAAAGGTAACAAAGAAATAAACTCACTTTCGAATTTTAAAACTACACACCTGTAGTTCTTTGTGAGTGTGAGTGGCTCAAAGTAGCTATAAGTACAGTTAGGTACCTACTATAAGACCTCAAGGTTTTTTTGTTTGACGGAACCCTGTCCAGGTTTATATCAGGGCTATTCAACAGGTTGTAGTATAAAGACCTAATTCTTTGTCAAACATGTCGAAACCGTACTTACCTACCTATTTTTATATCAAAATAAATAATAGGTTGAGTTCTGTTGTAAGTGCTACTTACCTAGTTTATTAAAACAATTTTGCCGCATTCCTTACGCTCGTCTCCGTGACTTGCGCACTAAATATTACGAAATCTTCTATATACTTAACTACTTCATTAAAAAACACTTATTATAGGTACCTACCTACATAAGCCATTGATTCTGGATTCAATTTGTTTGTTTGTGCTACGTGCACAAATGATTTCATTCTTCTTGTGGGTAGAAGCACAGAGTAAAGAAAGGCCGTAGAAGTTTCAAAACAAGCCGCAATTGCCGCAAATGATAGCGCATTCCTTGTGTCACAAACGTAGGTTCAACTCGATTGCCTTTATGTGCGAAAGGTGTCTTTGTTTTCATGCTATTCAATCCGTTTACACATCTAGCGTTTACTTTGCTTATTGTATTTTAGGTATATAATGTTTAGATGCAGCCACGCTACGGTACTTACTTATATGTATTATATGAATCTCACTAATATTAAAAATTATTAGTAGAGTTGATGTTTGTGTTGTGACTTTGGCATACAAAAGGATACTTTCTATATCGAGAAAACTTTAAATCCTTCTTGCCTGCATATGTAACGCAGGTAAAACCACGGGGCGGAAACTATTAAGTAAGTTATTTATATAATACCCATTTTTGCCCCATAAGATGTTCAGTTTGATGAGAATGTTCTATGAACACAATCTTGCTATAACCAACCCTTTATCACAGGCAAGGCAACCTTCCGAACCGTGCATTAGAGTCTGACAATTCGTATAAGTAAAAAATATTTCATTTAATTCCACACCTTTGTATTTAAGTACTTACCCATAAGCCCACGATGGTCGTGGTATAATTTAATACATAATAGTATTACTACTACTTATAACAAAAAATAGGATAAAATAGACACGGTAATCATATAACAACAAAATGTAAAACTCACACATTCCCACCCAACCGGTTGGTCACCGTGGGGACATCGACCAAAACCCTCCCAAATCTTAAACTATATAAAATTAAACAAAAACCAACTTATACCTAATTGCTACATTAAACACCTAGAAACGAATGGAATAAATATAATGAGTAATTAATATAAGTACCTAACCTAACTATGTTTATTAGGTACTTATGTAATATTTTATCTATTATTATTATGTATTTTATAAACCTGTCTGAATAAAGGGCTAAATTATTATTATTACGGGTAGTATAATATAGCATAGTATAAGTAGTATAATGTCAAACTATCTGTGGAGTAAGAGACGATCTACAGTTATGTAGGAAAAGTAAAATATTTTAATGAACTACATTTTGTAAACAAGAGAGGCGCTGAGTGCTAAAAGATATAGAACGGCAAGTACCTACTATAATACTGGCTATAATAAACGTTCATTTATTTTTGGCTTTCAATTTACCTAGTTCTAGGTCTGCAGTGTTGATTTAGTATGCATGCACGCGGGCGCCTTCACGCCATGTCCTTGAATAGTGCAGACACTAAGTGATGTGGTGATGGTTAAAAAATACTAAAAAAATATTAGCGTACCTACCTATTTCACCAAATTCCTAAGATAACAATAACATTCTAATTTCTATATAAGTAAGTACCTAGGTACTATTGATATCCTGACGACTATCCATAATGTGGGTTTTCTGATAAATACGTATATTTTAAGTATCAGATATTGGAAAGCAGTAAGTACCTACTTAGCAGATTATTTTTCTATGTAAAGTATTAATGAAATGATAAAGAGAGGATTATTAGTTTATTCCGCAATCTGAGCAATAATTTTAGCTATCTTAGAGCTTGACTTGACAGATAATCACTACATAAATACAATACAGTTGCCATCCTAACTGTAGGCGAAAGTGAATTTGTTTGTTTGTTTGTTACCTGTTAATACTTCAACAGCACAACCAACCAGGAAGAAATTACTGCATAGCCTTGGCATGGAGAGAAACATAAGACTACGTTCTATCTTGTGTATACAACATATTCTATATGATCTGTGGTTCTATCCCGGGAACGCGGATTACCATTCCATAAACAGATAAAATTAACAAAATATTGGGACTCTTGCACTTGGCAGTGTAAAGAAAAGACCTTTGGTAAGCTGAATGTAAAATGAAGACGTGAATAAAATACCGTGTGGCTTTGTTGAAATAAAATATATCTATACTAATAAGTAATGTTTGTTTGAACGGTATTCTCTGGATCGACCAGTCGGATTCTAAAAATTCTTCCACTAATTGAAAGTTACATCATCCCGAAGGTTATATACCTATAGGCAATTTTTTATCCCGGAAACGTGAGTGAAACCGGGGCGGACAGCTAGTCAAATATATACTGCTGAAACTGCCAATGAATCGGCTTTCAGTGCTTTCTGTTGATATACTTACGAGTTAATGCAACATTCTGAAAAACCATTCCAAAATAGGTAAGTACCTACTTACTAAAAATGCTATCATCTCAAGAGAGGTTGACAGAAATGTTTTTTTTTGTTCACTGGAGAGTAACTATTGCTTGATAAGTTGTTCTGAGATGCCTCGCCCAAGTGTGCAACACTAATTGTAAGCTTACCACCAGGAAATAACCACTACCTACCATCAGAAATTTATCCCACAGTAAAAGTTGCTCAGTATAAAGACTTAAAAATACCATTTTAAAATATCCACCCAATCCTTGAATAGAACGCAAAATTAATATCTATATTTTATTTAAAAATGATTTGTAAGTAGGTAACTAAAAAAAATCGCGCTGCCTTTTAAAAATCATGTAATTTTAAGATAGCTGTTATATTATTGACTGCTGTTCCCCGCGGTTTCAAACAAACTCTTCAGCTTTATTAGTATAGAAGATTAATAATTTAATAGGAATCTTAGCTCAGTAAATATGTAGTACCTGAATATAAACAAGAGATTATAGGAACAATAACAATATTTATTCTAAATGTTGCCCGGCCGAGAGCTCTCTGTGCTCGCTGATATGTTCGGTAAGGTTGAATGCAGCCATCAGAGGCTAGTCCTTTAAAAAAAAATAAGAATATTTCTTTGGAACCTTGGATCAAATAGAAATATTTTTTAAGGCGTGGAGGTAGCAAAGGACAAAGGTTCGGATCCTACAGCGAGCTTGAGCTTTCGGTCTACGTCTAACTAATTATTCTAACCGCCTGGCTGGCTACCACCATCAAGTTGAAAATCTGTCGCCAAGCACTCTCTTCACTAGGTTTCGTGTGCTATTTACCCTTGCATATGATCACTTACCGACCATACCATGGTAAGTTTGTGGTCATACACAGGTTTATAATTGAAATAAAGTTTAGTAGACTTACCTTTAGTACCTGCATATAGGTATGTTATGTATATAGTATAGGTAGGTACCTATAAATTATTATTTCTTTCTGAAATTATGTCTGTATTGTATACCTACTTATATTTAAATTATTATATATTCAGGCTTGGGTACACGGGTTTGTTGATAAAAAACATACACAAATTGTAAGAACGGTAACGAATGCAGCCGCAGTGTCAGTGGCCCCAAGTCTGACCGTAGTCACGGCGAAATTCCACTCACTATAGCACGCACTTTGAATAATAAGTGGTTTACATGACCCCCAAGGAGTCCAACGAGTACCTAACCTAGTGGGTAGTTTATGAAAATACTATTCTAATCCCTACGCGATCATTTAGGTGGGTTTTGAAATTAATTTTTTTTTTAATATTTTTTAGCAAGCAAGATTTTTGTTAATTAATTAACAGTATAAATGTGGATAGTAAAATAACGTAAAAAACAAGTTTTGAAAGGATTACTAAAATTTAGGTATCTATGTATACATATATAGTGAATCTACCTGTGAATCTCGTTATGTAGGTAATTGGTTCTTGTTTATTAAAAACTAGCGACCAGCCTCGGCTTGCACCGTGTAGGTGTGGGAGGACCACTTGCTCGCATTTTATTCCGCGCGGCATAATTTTTTCAGACAGCTTCGACAATTTTTTTTTAATAATAAGTTTGGCCTCAGACTCGCTCCGAGTCGAGCGATGTCGAAATCGAAGATGTTACAAGCTTACCCAGAAAATTCCTATTCACTCTGGCCTTGTCGTCAACGTTAAATGTTAAACAAAACCACTCTAATTATTGGTGAAAACCGCATCCGTTCAGTAGTTTTTATGTTTATCGCGAGCAGACAAACATGCAGACGCGGCGAGGAACTTTTATAATAGGTAAGTACCTACTTATTAGTGATAAAAGAGAAATTCCAAATTTAAAGAATATCGCTGTGGGTTTACGAGTTACGATAGATTTATTCGTATCACGGAATGACAACTGATCGGTACATACCTACATACCTACTGTATAAGTAGTACCTGGATAACCGGTTTTTTTTTGTAAATCGTTTTTTATAAAAATGAAACCTAGCTAGATCGATTTATTGCCCCCGAAACCCCCTGCATACTAAATTCTTTTTTGGAGCCGTTTCCGAGATTTAGATTATATACCTATATCCTATTGTTTAGTAATCTGAGATAATACACAATAATTGCTCGTTAAAAGGTATTAGATGTGTGTATTTACAAGAAGACCCGGCAAAACATGGATGGCTTCACTTTCGTAAGAGGCGAACTCATATTTGTTATATACTTATATTTTTACATATAAGTTTTTTTTATTTACAGAGTAGACATGCATGGGAATGCAATGCATAACATAAGCAACGCGGAGGCGCGGCGGGCGCCTGGCGCGCTCGCCTTGGACGGGCTTCCTGTTGATCGGAGCGCGCTCCGCTCGTGTCAGTGAAGGGGAGCCTGCCTCGCCTGCAAGCCTTTGTTCCAAACCAACAGAGAAATGTTGCGAAACTGGTCTTTGACCTTTTATATTCTTGCACCACGAAGGAATTCAAACAGACGTACTTATTCGAAGGCGCACGGTTGATAACAAATAATTTACATCAGCCATTCTCTTATCTACCTACCTGTAATAAAAGAATAACAAAAACTATTAGGAATAAAACAACAATATTGCATTAATACTAGATTATTGCGCGGTTTCACCAGGTTTACCCGCGATCCCTTAGGTGTATAATATAATATATGTTACGCTCAAAGACCGAAAACGCTCAATGAGCGAAAAAATAGCTCACAACTGTCATAGTAAAACATCCACATCGCGAAATTCGTATTATGGCTCTAATGAAAACGCTCACGACGCGTTGTGGCAATCACAGAAAGACCACATAGCGAAATTCGTGTCGTGGCTGACATGCTATTCGACCACAACGCGTTGTGGCAATGGAGAAAAGCCATGACGCGTTCTGAGCATTAAATTAATAATAATAATAACGTTTATTGGGTTATAACTCGAGATGTGGATGTTTTACTCTGACCACAACGCGTTGTGAGCTATTTTTTCGCTCAATGAGCGTTTTCGGTCTTTGGGCGTAAAACCTTACTGAAAACTTATAACCTTGAACACTTTTTTTTCATACAAACATTGTCTTCTGTCCTTTCACCCCATAAAGAAAGTACTTTGATCGATAGAACTTCTTTCTGTAAGGTCACTAAATTCTTACTCATAATAACACAGTTTTAAAGTAATACTACAAAATAATAGTAATACCTACTGTGTTAATAAGGTACTAGGTATATACGTCAAACTGATCTTTAGGAGAAAAAAAATACTATGCTCTACCTCTCTTGCTATTTTTTTTATGGTGTTTACTTGAAACGTAGGTAGAACACCTGTATTTGCGAATAATCTTAATACCAAATAAGTACATACAGGTGTTTGTGACAATTGGCCCCTACCTATGTTTGATTGTGCGCTTGCTTATTATATTGCTATTTAATACCACTTAATTACCTACCTAATAATCAAAGTTTTACGGTTTTATCAAGGCACCTAGGGGATCGTAACCACTGACGTAACGTACTAACTTAACAAAAACCAAATAAAATAAATAATGTTGCAAACAACTTTCACATAGGAAAACCTAAATTAAGGCAATATCTTTTTTTAAAAAGGCCTAAAGTTGGTAGTAACCTCTGACGGCTGCAGCAACCTTACCGGACAAATTGGCGAGCGCAGAGGGCTCTCAGCCGGGAAACATTTAGGTTCCAATCAAACCTACATAAAAAAAAAACCATCGCGTTCCTGGAATAAAAAGTAGCCAAGTCCTTTTCCATATCATAGGATAGGGCAATCAATCTGCGTGCCATCACATCGTGATCGGCTCAGTGGCTTAGGCAAAGAGTATAATAACTTACCTTTACAGGAGGGCTTAGGAAAAGATAGTTAATATATTTTTGCATTTTTAAAATAATAAATTATAATATAGTATGCATTGGTAGTATTCTCAAAGCAATGGTTTGTTTAATATAATATATAGGTAGGTAAATACCTACCTAACTACATATTACATTTTAACAACAAATAAATGGAAACTAAACTAAACCCTAACATATTTGCAAGAAATAAAATAAGGAAAAAAAGTTAAAAGTAATAAAAATAATCATAAAAGATCAGCTTTTTATAAAACAGTATAAGTAGGTAAGTACCTACCTACTATATTGTATATTTTATCAAAATCGCTGCCAGCCGCTAGCTACCTACCTATAATATTTGTTCTCGGTTCCAAGTCAGTTTTTTTTCCCAAAATATTGGTGTTTACGACGTCGGCTTCTAAATTATTCTTGGAACAAAAAAAATCTTGTCAATATTATTTCTCGTAAGAAAAGAATAGGTTGGTAGAAAATATGTAAAATCTTAAATATTATAGAAGTAATGGAACATTCAATATGTCAAGATTATGTAGGCACCTAACAAACCAAATATAGCACAAAGGAATTTTACATTTAAAGCATATTTTATGGTAAAAGTCAAGGTGAACTGGTGGTGACAGGCTGGCTGGACCAGTTCTGTTGACATTATCTTAAATTTATGTAATAGTCCGAGAAGATTAGGTAAGTGTACTTACGTACATACCTTAATCATATGAACAAGTTGATGATTTTTATTGTAAACATAAACTACGTTTACATGGCGCGCGCGCCCTTAAATACTAAAACAAGTCCAAGGAGTGATGCCTTCGGTTGGAGCGCGAAATGCTAATATTATTAATGTTTTTTGCTAATTGCAGCTCAGTCGTAGTATATTATTTATTCTCTCATTTATTAAATATATATCTTATAAATTACATTATTTATTCTATTGTTATAGGTCGTAAGGTATCAACATGTTATTTGAGACAAGAATGGTAATATATTTACTGATTAATAACAAAAGAAATCATCAACATATTCCTCCAAGGCATATTACTGTCATATACGACTATTTCATGAAAATTTTATAATTAATTGTTTGTTAGTAATATTTACTTACTAACAATCGCCGGACGATCGATAGAGATGTCGATTCTTATTCGAATAAATTGAAGTTAATCGAATAATTCGATTAATTTTAGTAACAATTGCCCATCGCTTGTGTAAATCAATCACTACATACGTACGAAAAATGTAGTATTGTCTTTATATAGGCTGTATGGCTCTGTACCCTTGCCTGCCTTTTGGCGAATTTAATAAATAAAAAATGTCTTTGTTTGTATGTACATACGTACGTACGTTTTAGCATTGCATTTGCATGCAACACCAAAGAACTTATAACCACTACGTTTAAGGGGGAACGTTCGGTTGGAGCGCGAAATTCAAATTTTATCACGTTTTTTGCAAATTGCAGCTCAGTTATAGGTCGTAAGTTATCAACATGTTATTTGCGAGAAGAATGGTAGTATATTTACTGATTAATAACAAAATATTATACAGTATATTAGTAACATTTTCATGAAATAGTCGTATATGTCAGTAATATGCCTTGGAGGAATATGTTGATGATTTCTTCGATCAGGTTGAATCTGTTCATCTTCTATGATAGCGCTTGTGTCAGATTTTCTATTATCTGAACTACTTGACGAGTTCGCTTGTGAACTTAGCAAAAGAGGTATAACTGCTGGTTCAATTAAATCATTACCAGACTTACAAGTTATCTTACCTTTGAAATCTTGAAAATCATATTCAAAGAAAGTTACGTCTCTGCTTTTCACAACTCTTCTTGGATATCTTATATCTCTGAAATATATAATAACTTCTAGGATCTTCTGAATATCCGACGAATGTTCGGATGCTTTCATGTCCAATTTCTTTCGATTACAAAGAATCGATTCGAATTTCGGGGATATGGATAAAAGCTCTACATCCAAAAACACGAAGATGAGTAAGATTTGGTATTTTACCATACCACTTCTCGTACGCCGTCTTACCTTCGAGAGCACGGTGAGGAGATCTATTCTTGAGATATACAGCTATCTCTGCAGCATCTTGCCAATAAGTCGGAGAAAGAGAACTGTCAGAAAGCATTGATCTAACTTTCTCCATAATAGAACGATTAGTTCTTTCTGCAATTGAATTTTGCTGAGGGCTATAGGGAACCGTTGTTTGGTGTTGAATTCCTTCACTTTGTAAATAGTTCGAAAATTCAGCATTAACATATTCTTTCCCATTGTCGGTCTTCAGAACCTTAATCTTTGCTCCTGTTTCCCGCTCTACAGAGGACTGAAAAATACGAAATTTATCCTTTACTACCGCTTTTGAAGAAATAAAGAATACAAAAGTCATACGAGAAAAAACATCTATAAAAAATAAAATATATTTATTGCCTTGAAATGACGTTTCAGGCAGGGGTCCACAAATATCTGAATGAATAAGTTCCAGAACAGCAGTTGATCTTTTATTTGAAACTTTCTTAAAGGGTTTCCTGCTCTGCTTACCTTCAATGCAGGGGATACATGGTTCCTTATCGACATTAGAGTAATCCACGCCTACTGCGTGTCCCTTCCTCAGTTGATCCATTCCGATGCGGCATAAATGACCTAGTCGTCTGTGCCAGAGCTTGAAGCTATACGCATCAGAGTGTACATCAAAAGCGGATAATTGAGTCGTTGGGTTAACCGTACAATCTAAAGAATACCTACAGTCCACCACAAATAGAAGCATGTAAAATTACATCACCTATATAAGTAAAACTATCAGAATCATAAAAATTACAACCAGTTCTATCAAAAACTACGCTAAAACCTTTATCTACCGCCTTCTTCGCTGAAATAAGATTAGTGTTTAAATTCGGTACGTGATGTATGGAGATGGAGTACTGATATAAAGAAGATTACTGATGTGGTATCAGTAATCTTCTTTATATCAGTATTTTTACCGCAACTGGTGATAGAAATATCTCCAACGCCTATACTGGGCAGTACATCTCCATTTGCAATAGTCACAGTCCCAATAGACGAAACTTTCATATTTTCCATCCAATCAGCTCGTGACGTCATGTGCGCGGAAGCTCCATAGAATCAATAAGCCATTTGTCACGCTTTAATCTGTCATTGACATTCAGTGCACATAGAGAATTCTTGTGATTTACGGGTTTCTTATTCTTATCCTTCTTATGGGGACAGTCTGGACGCTTATGTCCTGGCTCCATGCAGTCATAACACACAATAGGTTTCTTCGATTTGGATGTAGAAGGTTTGGTCTGTTTTATTCGGGTACGAAGAGCAGTATCTGAGTTATCTACAGTTAGCTTATTCAGTTCGTTCAATAATTTGGTCTTTATCAATTCCACGTAATATCTATGTTGGAATTTTCCAAAGCCATTAATTACCAAAGGTGCATATTGAGGACTTAAACCTCCTAGAAGAATCGCAGCTATTGAAGCATCTTCTATAACTTTGCCTATTTCGGCTAAATCTTGTATAGTTGACATGACAGCATTTATATACATCTCTATATTGGAATTAAAATCATCAAGACAGTACCTGTACAGTTTCCGTTCGAGACTTATACGTCGCCCTAAGCCTTTATCCTCGTAAGCTGATGAAAGAGTATCCCAAGCTTCCTTGGCAGTCTTGCATGACCTTACATGAGTAATTGCCATACCATCTATTGTGAGACATATTTTCGATAACGCCTTTTGATCGTTACGTGATTTCTTCTCAGCAGAAATATCGTTATCTTGAGGATATCCGATGATCGTCTCCCATAATTCTTCATGTATAAGATACATACGTATTTTGAATTTCCATATGGAATAATCGTCTCTATTAATGAGTGGTTTTATACTGGAAATAGAATTATTCGTCATATTTATATGCACAGCTGTTCAATGTCAGAAATAAAAATAATATGAAAATATTTTCGTGAAATTATTTAAAAAATTCACAGATTTTCATAATTTATATATACACTTAATGGAAAAACTTTGCTATTCACTATTTAGTAAAGAATATGCAGTTTTTATAAGTATAACTCAGTTAAAATAGAGTACTCGTGCTGATAACAAATGTTGTATTAGACTTTGTTTATTGAAGTTATGTCAGTACATCAATCAGAATACAATGTGGTAAAAGAAATACAAATTCAAATATTTGATTAGCCAGTTACATACAACAAATTCTAAATAATGTTAAGGTAGGCCCACTTACACCAACGCAAGCTCGGTTTAAACTGGGGATATGGGGCAATTTTCTTACAAGATACCAGTTCACGTTGGTGCAAGTAGATATAAACTTCATTGTATAGTAAAAATATAGTGTAATAGTAATAAAATCTGACCATACAATGAGAATTGCTATAATAATGGTGAAATGAAACAAAACTTTGGTTAGTTTCAGATATTTCCATAGATTTTTCAATCATTGACTCAGCAGTTGATGTTGAAGGTGCTGCAGAAAAGAAAGAGTATTATAAAACTAAATGGTGTGCTTTGGGAAAGGCGTATGTCTAGCCATGGACAAAGATGGGATGATGATTAAACTGAATATTACAAGTGCGGGTATTCTAGAAAACAAATTAAAACTTACTAAGTGAAGTCCAAGAGCCACAGTAATGCTGACTTCTGCCTTCTATGATATCTAAGGAACATGTCCTTAGATATCATAGAAGTCAGCTCTGTAAAACATAACATACCTTTATAGTCATGAATAACTACAGTAACCAAGCAAGTGCAAGTCAGATTCTATGAATACATACTAAAAAATAAATGGAAACCTGTTCAGTTTTAGCAATGTGTAGTGCCACAAATATGTTTTAATTGGTGTAGTTTTTCTAGTATGTAGACCAAGTCCTCTTTTCCCGTAGCTTTAACCCATTGTTTACACCTTGAAAATAAAATGCATGATTATATTAGCAGTGCATTTATACGTTTTACAAACAAAAATAGATTAATATAATGTAAATTTAAATATCGATATAGTATCGAAAGTCAACGATAGTCGATAAAAAAATGTCAAACACGATTGATACTGTTGATAGGTTATTTTCTAATAATAAATCTTATTCTTTATCCTAAAACAGTAAACCATGTTATTAATTTTCTGTAATAGCCTTACAAAATTGCTTTTTGATGCTTACCTATCTTCATCCAAAGGAAATTTAGCCATGAAGATTTGCTTTTGGCCATCCATCCGGCCCGATCTTAAACCACATATTACACACGTTTTATAATGCTTATTGCATATCAATACCATCAATACTTAAATATTACGCCACACTCATTTACTTCCTAATGACACGAAATTACGTGCATAAATTCTCTTTGATTACGTGATTACTTTACAAATCTACCATAAAACAAAGAGCATAAAAACAAACAATTTTCACAACCAAACAATTAATGACAGTTCGATCAATCAGAATGACCAAGGGTACATTCCGAAACATGCCATAATCGATCTTAGCGCTCACATCGATAATTTGCGTTCCGATACGAATATCACATCTATAAGAGCTGTGAACTGTCAATGATTCGGAACGCTTGTGAACGCGCTGACAGTATTTAGAACTAAAACATTCGAAAAAGGGATTAAAAAATTAATGATCAACGCGTTGGTACTCCCTAACTTCAATTATTAGACTCCCTAACTTGAATACAGTGTATTTTTATTTGTTATTCTCACATAAAAACCTTAGTCAAAACAAAGGGTACATTCCGAAACATGCCATAATCGATCTTAGCGCTCACATCGATAATTTGCGTTCCGATACGAATATCACATCTATAAGAGCTGTGAACTGTCAATGATTCGGAACGCTTGTGAACGCGCTGACAGTATTTAGAATTAAAACATTCGAAAAAGGGATTAAAAAATTAATGATCAACGCGTTGGTACTCCCTAACTTCAATTATTAGACTCCCTAACTTGAATACAGTGTATTTTTATTTGTTATTCTCACATAAAAACCTTTGTCAAAACAAAAACACAACACAAGTGTCACTTTTGACAGCCACGCTCACGGCGATAACGTTTGGACCATGGTCGTCGTAATCGCAATATGGCGCATGTAATGACGTCACCGATGACGTTTCGCGAGGCTTCGTTATCGCGCTAAAAGTGATTCGGTACGCGTTTTAGCGCGCTCACATCGATAATTATCGATATCATCATCATTCGGAATGCAGCCAAAAACACAACACAAGTGTCACTTTTGACAGCCACGCTCACGGCGATAACGTTTGGACCATGGTCGTCGTAATCGCAATATGGCGCATGTAATGACGTCACCGATGACGTTTCGCGAGGCTTCGTTATCGCGCTAAAAGTGATTCGGTACGCGTTTTAGCGCGCTCACATCGATAATTTATCGATATCATCATCATTCGGAATGCAGCCCAAAGAATGACAGTCAAGCGATGGATGCATGCGACCGATAGAGATGTTAAAGCAAGACAGCGATAGCCACCATTATTCTTAGTACACGTTTCATAAATGACTTTTTTACAAGGAACTTGCGTCAGACTTTGCTTTGCACTGCCATTTGTCAAAAAAATCTGAAAAAAAAGAAGCAGAAACCAAAGAGTGCATTTTAGAAACTGAAACGCAGTTTTTCATTCTTTCTTTTCATAAAAATAAGGTTGATCGACTTAATTTTATATAATGTGTTCTAAAGCTGATAATTACAACGATGATCTATACATAAGAGTCAGTGAAGACGAGGATGATGCTAATGCTGTTGAGATTCCCTGTGAGTTGGACGGTGCACTTCTTCTTTCTACTCTTGTAGCTCAATTTCCTGGAGCTTGTGGCTTAAAATACCGGCACCCAGAGAGCAAATCTGTTCGTGGTATTCGACTTAGCGATGGTAAATTACATCCTCCAAGTGAGGTTGGTTGGGGCAAGCATCTATACATTTGCGTTTTTCCGAAAGAAAACAAACGCAAAATGGAAGACGTTTCACCTGAGAATTCGGCGGCTAAAACA
Organism: Tethea ocularis; assembly: GCA_963555595.1. Taxonomy (NCBI): domain Eukaryota; kingdom Metazoa; phylum Arthropoda; class Insecta; order Lepidoptera; family Drepanidae; genus Tethea; species Tethea ocularis. The sequence continues at coordinate 5,475,191 of OY741960.1, read as the reverse complement.
AAACGTTTAGAAAAAAAACTTACTTGCTCCGATCTAATATGTCTTGGATTACCATGGAAATCAACAGAGGAGTCTTTAAAACAGTATTTTCAACAATTTGGCGAAGTCGTAATGGTACAACTAAAGAGGGATAAAAATGGTTCATTTAAAGGGTTTGGTTTTATACGCTTTGCTACTTATGAATCACAAATGAGAGCCCTTGCACAGAGGCACAATATTGATGGACGCTGGGTTGATGTACGTATTCCAAATTCCAAAGAAGGAGTGGTTCCTCAAATGCCATGTAAAGTATTTGTTGGAAGGTGTACAGAAGATATTACAGCTGAAGACCTTCGTGATTATTTCTCCAAGTTTGGTGAAGTAACCGATGTATTTGTACCACGTCCATTCAGAGCTTTTGGTTTTGTTACATTCTTAGACCCAGAAGTAGCACAAGGTTTATGTGGAGAAGATCATGTGATTAAAGGAGCTTCTGTGTCAGTCTCTAGTGCTGCACCAAAGATAAAAAGTAAACCAAATCAGAATAATTGGAAAGATGAATCTTATGGACCAAATGCTTGGGATGGAAATAGTTCTGTTCCTTCAGGGTCATCAAGTAGTCACGGGGGAAATAGCAGCAACATTGATACCCTAAACATGCAAAACTTGGGAATCAATCCTAATGGTGGGCCTCCAGCTACTTTTAATTTACCCTTTAGTCTTATGGCTGCTGCACTTAATCAAGCAGGATGGGGCAATCTTCTGGGTGGACCAGGTAATTCTGGACCAAATAATTGGCAGGGTGGTCCTCCACAAGGCAATTCAAATAAAAATTGGAATGCCAATCAAAATTGGGGCCATAATGGACCTCCCCCATCAGGTGGTAATAATAGCTGGAATGGAAATAATCCAAAACGGAATCAAGTCAACTGGTCTCATGGGCAAGGAAATTGGAATAGCAATGCTGGATCCAGTGGTAACAGTGGTGGCCAAGGTTCTGGCAATGGGTGGAACACCAAACCACAGCCATGAGGTGAGATGTTGCTGTGAAAGGTTGTTGCTGTGAAAGGTTGTTGCTGAGGCGTTATTATTTTATGCTAATTTTAAAAGTAAGGGCCTGTTTCTCTATAAAATCTGTGAAACTACCATGTAATTTGGTGGTTAACTGAAAAAGATATAAGCCCTATATAACTATATTTGAAAATAAATTAATTAAGAAAATTCATATACATCTGGGTGGTTACATAATAATTTAATAGTTAATGAAACATTCAGTAATATGTAGCAAATTTACCAGAATAATCATGATTTTTAACTAGTTACATTACATATACGTGTGTTTTTAACATTGCACACTCCTTATCCAAAGCCCACCCCTGAGGCTACTTTCTTACCAACAAAATACTTGAGATTGAGAGACCCCAATAAAGATTTCCAATCTTTTGGGAATCCATATTTAAATATGAATTTCCTATCCTAGGATCTCTAATTCAAAATCATCTTAACTTATATTTAATGAAATTTATACTTATGAAGCTTCTTGCCCTCTTTATAATCAGAAATATTATAGCACCAGTTTTTTTAATTAGTCTTTTTTAATTTAAAAACATTTCTTGATTTTCTTTGGGTGCCTTCTTAAAGATTCATTGCCCCTTTTAAGAGATAAATACAATAAGTTTATCTCTATTTCTAGTGTTTAAATTTTAAATATCCATTCTTTTAGAAAATATATTTGTCTTTTTTCTGCACAAATTAAGTTCTCATATGTGTAATGTGACAACAGTCATTATAGGGTCATTGCACCGGTCTCATATAATCGACTACTCTCCTAACTAGGCTACTTTAATTAAAGATAATAAGCTTTCTTTAAGAAATAACAATAAAAAGAATGCCTTAGATATTATTTGAATAGTTATGTAATATAAATGAACTAAATTTGATATCAACCGCTTAACCCAAATAATAAAAACGACTTCCAGTAGGGTGTAGATGTGCAATGAAATAGCAAAAACGCGCGTCGTTCAAAGGTAAGTTTTGTCACTTAGTGTAAATTGTTTACTCGAATTCGAAGCGTGGTTACTTCAAATATGTAGAAATTTCAATAGTTGAATTTTATTGTATTTAAGTAATTTTTTAGTACCTATATTTTCAACTAAAATCGAATGGTCGGTTATTTTATTAAAACGTTAGAAAGCGACCAGGTGGTCGTATTCTGACTCACAGCCTTTTTTTTTATTATTATTATTATGTTATCAATGTTTTATTGATGGTAGTACAATTTAGAATTTAATGTTTTAAAAGCCTAAAGGTGCAAATCTTCAGTAAACTACCACATGTTATCTTGTAAACACTTTGTCTAATTCACTGACAAACATCGGTCGCTAACTGATACAGTTCCGAAATTACGATTGTAGTTTCCGACGACAAGACAGTATGGAGGTTGGACAGTATGGTATTCAGTATGTTCAGTATTCGACCACATATGATTATTTGATTTAATATCATCATCGTGACATGCTAGTAGTGATCAACTGAAATAAGTGGTCGTTATCTGAGTTTTTGGCTATATTTGCACTTTTCCACTATTTTTTGTTAATATATGAATGTGACTGAGATGTGATAGTTATGCTTTGATTCAAATCTTGACTATATTTAGGACCAATTCACATAGTCGCCAACTATTTTGCGTGTAAGTCGCGTATATTTTGAGTCGCTAATGTTAGCTCTCAACTAACTGGTCGCTAACCGGCGCAATGACCCTATGGATGGTTTTAAACTTATCTTTAAGGTAGTCTCTTAGATAGAGCTTAAATCATATGTTTTATTTAGTTTTCAAAAATTTACTGGGGTAGTATAAGGGTCAATAATGCATCAAAACCTTTGCATGTGATGACGTCATGTAACAGGTTTGTCATGTTCCTTCAATATGGCGAAGAGGCTTGGAGTTGCCTCATGCTTCATTTTTGTAATCAGATCTTCCTTGTGAGGATGATCCTCTTAAAGATGGCCTAGTCAGAGTTACTAATAGCATTAGTAGCTACAAGTGGCTCTGGCCGTTATGGGTTTAGCTTTGGATATCCTTGGGTGGAATATTATTGATGGAAGATATTTTTAGGGTTAATTAAAAGGAAATAACTGATTTACGATAAGATCTCTGCATCTATGAACTTTTGCATGTCCGCAAAATATTTTTTAATAGATCTTAAGAATGCGCGTCTTTCATATATCGCTCGTAAATAGTCAAACAATAATATTAGATGAATTTGAGTAAAAATCAGCATAAATTTAATGAAATAAAATCGTTCTTTCAAATCAGAATGAGAACCGACTGACTGAGACCAACTATGTAGGAATAGCTTGCGTCACGTCAAGTGACGTGATACCTCTGTCACCGCGCCGGGCGCCATGGATTCCAATCCTAAAAATCATGATTAAAAAACTAATAGCTGTATGCATGAATACAAACATGTCTGTATTCAGTACTGATCTGATATTCCTTTGTTAGTTTCCTTACACAGTTTAGACTTGTGTATCTTGGGTCACATATCAAACTAGTATTTATCACAAGCAAGGGATAAAAAAAACCATAAGGTAACTTTTAAGTAAGAACATAATTCCTTTAAAGATATTAAGGGTAAACCTTCGACTGGAGAAAGAAATCATCAACACATTCCTCCAAGGTATATTAGTAACATTTTCATGAAATAGTCGTATATGTCAGTAATATACCTTGGAGGAATATGTTGATGATTTATTTTGTTATTAATCAGTAAATATACTACCATTCTTGTCGCAAATAACATGTTCATAACTTACGACCTGTAACTGAGCTGCAATTAGGAAAAAACGTGATAAAATTTGAATTTAACGCCCCAACCGAAGCCTCCACCTTAATATGAATTAACTATGCCCTCATCATTACCCATTTTACTTCCTAATTGAACTTGCACACAATTGTGTGCAGCTAAGGATACTTTTCCTGTCCTATGTCCAATACTTTTTGTCGTATTAGATAACAAATTTTTTTTTATGTGATTTCGTGCCACAGAGGATATACTTGAATGCATATGTTTACAAAATATTATATTGTACTAGGTGTAAGGTCGACTCTAGCTAGAGCACTGTGTGTACTTTGTGTTGTGGTGTGATGCAGGTTTTTGTTTCAATAAATAAGTATGTTATTACGAGATGGATGTTTTAATTAAGTATGGATAGATTGTGAGAATTTCATTTTATTTCAATTTGACAGGAACATAAAATTTTGTGATTGTGAGACTGCCATGCAAAGGTTGTGGGTTTGACTCCAAGCCAAGACAAACATTAGTATGCATGAACATGTCTGTTTGTTCTGTGTTTGGATGTAATATATTATGTAATGCATTGGGGTAATCCCAGTAGGAATATTGAAATGATGATACGAGGTATAAATTGGTGAGAGCAAGAGTTACAGTTATTATCAATTTTCTTTTACTCAATTTAATCTGCCTCAGTATACACACACGTTGTAATGTTAAATTTTATGAGTGGGTAGTTGAAAACTTGACTGATATTATTTTGACTATTTTTACTGACTTTGATTTAGGATAATATACCTAGTCTACATATCGACGTATTAGACGTGAAAAGAAAAGGGCCACGCTAATGAGAGATATATGGACTTTAACACATTTTAACCATTTCCAAAAATAGAGGTTCTCACTTTGACCCTTATGTTTGTCCGCGATTAACGGGCTAAACCGATTTTGATGTCGTTTTCAGAAAAGTATTTGTTTCACTTGTTATTAAGTCTCCGCTGTCCGTCCGTCCGTTCGTGTCAGCAGGCTGTATCTCATGAACCGTAATAGGTAGACAGTTGAATATTTTACAGAATCTAATTGAGGATCTCCAACTGCAAATGTAAATTTGTAATCGTATTTTTTTTGTATAGGTACTTGTGTCATACAACTGATATATGAACTACAAGTTTGTGTTGTCAAACTGTTTCAGATTGTTCCTTTATTTGTGCTGTGAGAGCTTGCTTGTTGCCAAATTTAATGATTCTAGTTCATCGGGAAGAACCCTAGGTTTTAGTTTACTCGCAAAGTATCAAATTATGCTACTTAAATAGCCGTATTTTTTATTGCATTGACTTAAGTAAGTAGCTTGACTTTTTCACAGTTTCAAGGAACCGTAGACTTTGGTTTTTAATATTAATTTCAATTTAAAAAAAGGACACGGACAGACAGACAGTCGTAAAACCTAAAATATGATCTTATAATGGTTCCGTTTGAAATTATTCTCGTTGTTTGGTTTAGCAAACATTTTGTCATAGGTACTCAATTGATATAAATTAACTACTACTACTTGCGTGAAAACCTTGTACCTATTGCAAAATTCGATACTTGACGTACAATTATTCCAAGTTATAACTGCATGCCAATTATTATGGCCAGTAGGGATAAATCTTTTTCATTAGGCGGGTATCATAAAGATTCGGAATATACCCAAATACCTACGGTATTACCCCAATGCAAGCAGTTGCGTAACGGTTTCCATAGAGCAAGCTTAGCACAGGCTTACGTCGGGTTCAAATGCCTGTGTGAAAAGAAATTTTCAAGAATGGGATTTGGAAAAATACTTGCATAAGTACCTACCAGTTTTGAAATTGTGTAAACGAATTGTTGTTAATAAAATAATATAGTGACTGAAAGAAAATGTGCTTTATATTACGAAATTGGGTGTGAAAGAACATCTGATAGTGGGTGTGGTCCATCCAAACTTTAAAGGATACAAACTGGATGTCGTTTGGTGTGAGCTGCCTGTGTGTGTCGTGCAAGACATGTGCCTAGTACATACGATGAATCCGTGAACATCTAGGCTGTGACTACCATTCATGGATAGCTACAGACAGTGGTGAGTGAGCAATGGTATGGTCCATGTATGGTCAGTTGTTAAAATTGGGAAAAATGAATGAAATGCTTTTTTCTTCTATATTTTGTGACGAAAATAAAATGTGGATCACTATAATATGTATACAGAATGATTTTTAATCACCGTCCAAATTTTCAGGGATTATTGTACCTACTCATCATTATGAATAACTTTTACTATGGACGGTGATTAAAATATCACCAGTAACTATAATAATTTAGTTTTGATTTGGTCTTTAAGTTAGGGTTTTTTTTATAATATGTACCTTGAAAGTAATTCAAACTGTTTAGATAGAAAAGGAAATCATTTCTACGTCTAGTTATTTTTTGAAGAAGAAATTTAACCTTAGGGCGGTAAACCATTTTTTTGCCGATTGTACCTATATACTACATACATTATAAAATAATGCAAGTAGTAACATAATTAGTAAATCTATACTTATAATAAATCTGTAGAGAGGTCAATTCTGTACATGAAATATATTTTCAAAATAACTATCAGGGGGTGATTAGTGATCGATACTGATGCCAAAAATGCAATCAGTAAAATTTGTGTCTGTCTGTCTGTCTGTATGTTCCTTATAGAAACAAAAACTACTCGACGGATTTTAACGAAACTTGGTATAATTATTTTTACTTTTCATCACGCTACAATCAATAGGAGAAGGGTAGTGAAGGGAAATGTTGGGAAAACGGGAGAAGTTACTCCATTTTTTATGCTTCCGTCGCGTGTGCAGCCTTAATGGTTAAAGTTACATAGAAATCATGAATGACGGAAATATTCTACATAAAATTGTCTAAAAAATATCCCGCAACAGTATATGTCTATCTTTTATGGTTGACTCACAATAACACGTGTAACTCCTGATAGCTTAGCAGTTCGGAGCATTCTGATTATTTTTGTTTACTCTTACGTTTTTCACATGGTCAGTTATATGTCACTCTTTCCCGGGTTAGCAGTTCTAGAAATCTTTCTGATCACGTGCCGTATTTTCATTCTATATGTACTTAAGCCTTATGTGAAAGTGATCTAAACAATATTACCAGTACATTAACATATTAACATACAAGGAGTTACACGCTGATGGTCTCGGGGCACAGCTATTAATAATAATATTCTGCGGTTCCTTATTGCGATATTTTTAACAGTATTGTGGATTGACTACTAAAATACGAAAGTTAATCTGTCTGTCAAATCAAAACCACTGAACCCTGAGGGAAGGACATATGCTACTTTTTTACGAAAAACGCGGACGAAGTCGCAGGCAAAAGCTAGTATTATATATAATTCATTAATTTCAGTTTCAGTTTGAACTTGTATGGGAGAAAATATTACCGATACCTACTTAAAAGTTTCTACTCTAGATTTATTTCCATCTTGATTCTTAAATATTTTAATATGACATAGCATGTGCCTTATAAATATGACTTAAATTTCATAAAATTATGTTATTTTACAGGCATACCTACAAGTTTGATTTCGTGAAAATATTGGATGGTGCAATGCCAACGAGAGATATTACATTAACACTGCGAGCATATCAGGTATTATATTTTCAAGTTCTGAGTACTAGTTTAATATTTCCGTGTCATATTTTTTTTTTTCAAATTGCTGCAAGCTAATTTATTCCTACCCCCAATATTCGCAGCCCATTTGAAATAACTAACAGTGGATTAAGTAGGTAGGTAGGTACTAGGTACCTATTGCCTCATATTTTTTACCCACGACAGAACGGAGACGGTATATGCGTTTGGAGTGAGAGGTTGTTTGTTCGTGCAAATCAATGTTGCCATTTTTTTCCAAACTACTAGTCCGATTTTGATGCAGTTTTCAGTTATGGGTTCGGGTTTGATTGGTGCATGTTCTTAGATAGGTGTTACGGTGACAACTCACCAGGGGGCGCTGCAGCAAACCTTTGTTTATTCTAAACCTTGAATAATAGTCCAATTTTGATGCGTTTTCAGTAATGGGATTGTAGTTGATTAGTGAGGGTTCTTAAATGGGTGTTACGATAGTAGCTCACTAGGGGGCGCTGCAGTAAACATTTGTTTGTGCTAAACCAAAACTCCTAGTCCTATTTTGATGCGGTTTTCAGTGATGGGTTTGTAGTTGATGAGTGAGGGTTCTTAAATTACGATAGTAGCTCACTAGGGGACGCTGCAATAATATATTCTATTGTGATAAGATATAGAAATTTATAATTAATTAAATTATTATTTCCATTCTACGTAATGATATCGAGTTGAGTTACAAGAAAGCCCCGGCAAAGTTTATATGCAAATATTTATCTAATTTACAGACTACTGCAGCAGAGGCGTATCTTTCATAGGGTCATTCGGCCGAACATGCTCTCTAAAAAGTTTAAAATAAAAAGCAAAATTAAAACTTTTGAAAAAACCCACGACGGTTAAAAAGTAATAGTGAAAAAGGATAAAATAACTTAAAAACCCCCGACTTAAAAAATAAATGTATCTTAATAAAACACCTAAGAATATCTGTCGGGGGCTGCCATCACTATTTTAAATTTAATATTAAATAAAAATAAATATCATCATCAACTCCTAAAGGTCACGTTACTATAAAACTGCAAAACTAGTTCATTTAATGGCAGCCCCGGACGGGTATTCTTAGGTGTTTTATTAAGTTACATTTATTTTTTATGTCGGGGGTTTTTAAGTTGTTTTATCCTTTTTCAATTACTTTTTAACCGTCGTGGGTTTTTTCAAAAGTTTTAATTTTGCTTTTTATTTTAAACTTTTTAGAGAGCATGTTCGGCCGAATATTAAGGTATATTAGTAACATTTTCATGAAATAGTCGTATATGTCAGTAATATATTTACGACCTATAACTGTTCTGCAATTAGCAAAACACGTGATAAAATTTGAATTTAACGCTCCAACCGATGCCTCCACCTTAACTTGTAATTAGAACCGTCGAATATCGAATAAGAAACTATTATTTAAAAATAGTTTTAGAAAGAATATGAAAAACGACAAAATATTAATCATCAAGGTGAAATTTGTAAGTGCCTATAAAATTTCCCTCGATTTATCCAGGATCCCATCATCAGATCCTGACCTAATGACCATGGGACCACCTGGGAGGTAGGCACTTTCAAACAAAAAAAAATCCAAATCGATCGAGGCGTCTTCGAGTAATCGGGGAAATGCATAAAAAAAAATATTCCGACGAATTGTTAACCCCCTCCTTTTCGAAGTCGGTTAAAAAGAGGTTTCGCACAAAAGCGCTGCCGGGTGTCGGCGCGGCTCTGGCCCGTTATCATGGTTTAGTTTATCTATATACCCGTGACTCCGCCTAGGAGTCACAGCAATAAAATGTCTGGATTTTTTGTATTTCGAGGCTATTCGAACCCGACTGGGGCTACGCTGCTGGGCTATTATACCGAGAGCATACTCCTAGATCAGGACTGAAAATAGCCATACCAAAAATAAGGTAGTTTGCTCTGTTCTCGTAGACTCAGTAAATGTCATTATAGGTGTAGATTTTAAAAGGTGGATGGTCTGGTCCGCTGTTAAGATTTTTTACCAATGGGTGTATGTCATGGGTTTTAATTATTAACATCAATTTCATGTGCCTTCAAAACGCTTATGAAATCACTCCCGTTTTTACTCCCCATGTTAATCTAAAAACTTTTTGTTCACAGCTATTGATGAACGATATATGGGCGTGCGAGTCATCAAGAAGAATATACCATAGATTTCTACAAGAGCTTCCAGTTCGATATCAACTTCCTCACTGACCCAGGAGGCCAATTCTCGCGTTGTAGATGATGATCTCTAATTCGAGTTATGTTGAAACAAAATGGCGAATATCTAATGAAAACAATTTTCGTATTCTCAGGAAGTCATGCTAGAGAAATGTCTAATCCCTATTGTTCGAGATGCAACGAAAGGTCCGGAGCAGTATATAGAGATTTCGATGTCGTATGAGAATTTGGGGCAAACGGTACTGAACTGACTTCATTAATTTATTTGTCATTGTTGTCAAGAATGTAAATACCTAAAATATATTTAAATTTGATTAATAAAATTGTTAATTATAGAACTCGGATTAGATTAAAATTTATAAACTCGGGAAGATAAATGCCCTATTCCATAATAATAATAGCATAGGCTATGTACGTGCAAAATTTCATAAAAAAAAAAGGATTTTTTTTTCTTTAGGTACATGCGACTTCTATCAGCGAAATAAGATAAACATGGAAACATTTATTCAAGGAAACTAAGCTCAATTCATGACAGAAAATTTCAAACGAACTCACCACTTCGAAACTTTGCCGTTATTAGTCAAAAATGTATTACGACTCAAGATGCACAGTTATTCAAAGACTTTATTTAATGAACGTTTGACGTTTGGTTTTAATTAGCTTGCAATGTGTACATTCATTCACTAATTTTTACATTTCTACGCCACTGCTCTCCCTATTAGTCGTCCTGGCCCAGGATGATTTATACAACGAGGTGCATAGTGCACTATGCAAATACTAACCAGTACAGTATTATGATATAGGTATATAAAATGTTCGTGCCCGCGATACATACCCTTAGCTAAGCGATACAAACACCATAATTTTATTAGGGTTGTAGAAAGCATATTTACTTTGTTAATTCGTGTAAAGCAAAAAGAAAAATTATAAGGTACGAACTTCCTGTTGACCTAAAATGGTGAAATTTAGCAAGGAGCTGCTGGGCGATTGTCTATCCATCTCGTAATCGGATTCCGATGACTAATTTCAAATGATTAATTATTATGAGAAGTAATTACAATCGCAGTTGTTCACCTAAGATAGATAAATACCAAAATTATAAAATGATTACGAGAGCCATCGTAATCGGAATCAAGTTACACAATCGTCCTGCTGGTCTCTACAGCACAAGTAAAGGATTTTATCGCGCCCTGGTACAAAAGTTATAAGGGTTTTTAAAACTTGGGATTCGGGGACAAAATTGGACAAATTCTGGAAGCAAACGGATCTTCGCTAGGACCTCCTAGGCCCTTATAACTTTTGAACCAGGGCGCGACAGAATAGGTCAATAAAATTTTAAATACGCCCTTCATACTCAGGCTCTTTCGAACGTGTCGGACGAATAATTTTTGCTTTCAAAATTAATAAAGAAAGACTTATCATAACTTATCTTACTTGACTCAACAAAACACGTGTAGATTGGTGCCAATCCCCGACAGACTACTCATAAATTCGTTGACCACGCGACGTTCACTGGTGATAACGCGGCGTCCACCCGAGGACCACCTGTCGACAACGAATAGACGCCGAACGACGAGGCGGTGAGGGTCGGGTAAAAAGTGGCTCTAATGCCTGACCTTTACTATTGATTAAGGTGGATGGACCGCATTTTGTTTTTTTGCCAAACCACCCAATACCTAATTTCATTCGAATTAAGGTTTTACATATTTTTGCTGACCCCAAATGTAAGTAGCGATAAGTGCTAAGTAGGCGTCTGGTTTAAACTTAAATTGATGTTCTTTGTTGTCGGAGACTTTTATGTACATATTGTTTTATAAAACAGAAAATTATTTATGGATCCCCAAAAAATACATTTTTAGCAACTCAGCTGCAGTGCACGCTCAAGTTATAATTATATGTGCTTAATAAATATATACCATCGACTGCTAATGTCTCCACATCTATTTTTTGGGACACGGGATGCGTCTTTTGATATGGAACACTGAATTACCTTTTGAGTCACAGACGTGTGGACAGATTGCGAATTTATCCGCGGATACGTCTGCTGATGCATCTGTCGATGTGTTAAAGGAGACACTAAACTCACACAAATACGAACATTTTACGCGCTATCTTGCATATTGCATGTATATGTCAATATCTACTAAAAATACTATAGACCGATTGAGGACTCTGCCTAAAAGATAGCGGCTCAATTAGAACAACTCAAATGAAATCTGCTTATTTAATCACTTAAAATAAATAATAAGGATTTTATCCGGTGATGGTGAATAACTTACTAGATCGAAATAATTGACCAGTCTATTACATTGCATACATATTGTTTGTGTGAGCTATCCATTATGACAAATGGATTTAATAGCACCACGTTATGCTATATACATATACAGCTTACACTTAAAAATCTTAAATCACAAGTTAATCACATGTCTCGAGATCCATGGTGAGTCGTTTACGAACAAACCATAAGAATAACTAGTTCAAACATTTGCCTGACAATAATACACTTCTATTTTATTACAGCATAAAATAATTTTCTACAGTTGAATTTCGCAGCTACGATCCAGTCAGGATATTACAATTAGTTGTAAAAACTTATACAACTCATATTTACGGTTTTAATATCATTAAAGCAATTACTAGCGGGAATATAATGATATTATATAAATACTATTAAATATAGATAAATACAAACTGAAAAAATATTACTAAAATTTTATCCAGTTGAATGAAATTAAAAATCGATCATTCATCAAATCAGCTTCAAAACGAAAACGCTTACAAGCCGGTAAGAACCTGCGTTTTGTTTAGAAAGCCATCATTTTTCATTAAATTCATGTTTATTGATTATTATTTATTACGTTAAAATACATACTTTGTTTACATCAAGATATAGATTGGATATTATGTAGTTTTTTAACATCTATCTACCTACTTACACAAAATTTATTTACATAAACATAAAAATATAATAATCGGTGAGATATAAAATGTAGCTGCAAAAATACTTATTTACTTTCTGAACTTGAATGACAGAAATTTATAATTAAATAGCGAATTCATCACTGCAGTACCCATTTAAACAGAGATGACAGAATTAAGTACTAATCATTAATAAATAAAGATTATACATTTTAACTTGGTGAATTTTCATTCTAGTGTTATTAGGCATCAAAGTTGTTTCTCAATTAATTATTAGTAGTAGGATGAATTATTACGTTTATAACACCTAGTCACCTACACATGAATACGCTGATATAATTTGTTAACACTAATTATATATGTTTATAAGAGTCACCCTATAAATTAATGGCAGACCAATAATAACCACTGAAATTTTCTTAAAAAAAAGTCTATTTCTCGAGCTTTCTACATCAATGTCATAAAATAAAAAAAAAATACATATATATGAAATTCATTATACGAGTATGTATTTTTATAGGTATCAGCCATTTGTCGGTATCAGTTGTTCGTCAGGGTCTAAAATCGCGCTTAGACATTTAGCGATAAACATAGCGGCTGCCTATAAGATCATAAAATATTATTATAAAATTCAGTACATTTCAACAGATGATCACCATTTAGCTCGATTCACGTAACAAAACTTCAACGATGCACGATGGTGTAGCGACATTAACGATTGAACCGTGTTTTGTATACGTTATGTAAAAAAAACGATCCAATTGAAGTACGATTGACATCAATATGTCACCGTCATCAGTCGTTCACTATTAAAATCCTATTGAGTTGTAGGCGTGTTGTAGGTCATTACGTTGTCGTCCTATCAAAGTGACACGAGAATTGTAATTTCTAACCGAGTTTCGATTGAACGATTTTTGGATCGTCCTTTTTTATGTGAATCGAGTTGCACGTTATTCTAATGTTTAAAGCCACATTAAAGTCGAAAGTCCGAGGACTGGGCCCGTGATATCTAATGCTACAATGTCGATGAAAGCGCAACATTTAGGACTGTAGTCACATTAGACATTAGACAAAACATGGTAGATATCCGTCAAAAGGAAATGGTGTTTTCCACATAATATTTCAATGCACTGACTGACACTGATTGTTCGCGAGAGTTTAAAAAGTATTACTGATTGATAGACACTAAGTGTCGAAAGCGCGAGAATTAGTCGTTTATACTACTAATATTATAAATGCGAAAGTTTGTGAGTATGTATGTATCTTTGTTGCTCTTTCACGTAAAAACTACTGAACGGATTTGGATGAAACTTGGTACATAGATAGATCATACCCTGGAATAACATATAGACTTCTTTTTATCCCAGGAATACATAAGATCCCTCGGAAACGCGAGTGAAACTGCGGGGCGGCAGCTAGTATTAGTGTGGTTTTACAGTGATCGTGTAACGATTTACGATCCAAGAGACGCAAAGCTCGTGGCCCGCGACGCTTACCAACCGCGCTCGCGAAAGCGTCACTGTAAAACCACACTTATGATATACCAGCTGCATTACACTTTAAGTTTCTTGCCAGGCCTAAGAGCGTAATTAAGTGTAACCTGGCGCTTGATGGCTGCCCGTCGCGGCTGTCTTCTTCCATTCAATTCTGCATCCATCTTGCGCGCTAGTTCTAAGTCAATCATTTCCTGTTCAATCAGCTTTTCAATCCTCAGTTGTTCTTGCAATATCTTCTTAACGTCACAAGTTTCCAAGGGACTAGACAATCTTTTTACTGCTAAATTCACCTTATTGTTATTTAATAATTCAGGAATTAATGGCGGACTCTCGAGTTCTTTTTTGGTATTTGTTTTCTTTGAATCACTTCTTAAGTATGGTTTTCTTTCCGAGGAGATCTTTCGCTGCTTGACTTTTGCTTTCTTCGGTGTAGTTTCATTCTCGGCTTTAGATATACTTCCCATCGATCTGGTGCGTCTTAAATTAGTTTGATTATCTAATTTCGTAATGCCCTCAATTTGAACAGATTGTTTAATTCTGGTAGCATTTTTCTTGATGGGCTGTGATGGCACGTAATATGGGCTGGTGGATGCCGTTTTTTTAACTCTAGGCCTCAGATTTGTATCACACTTCACAGAATTTTCCTGAAAGATGAACAAACATTGTGCATTCCTCCAACAATATAATAAGTTCAAATTCCTGCTAAGGTTAGACTGATGGAACAAATCGTGAGAAAACCTCATTGCTATGGTTTTCTAGGGTAGGGTAATTTACAGTAAGTACCTGCCTGGCTGACTACCACTCTCACGCTGAAAATCCATCGCCAAGCACCTACCGGTGTATTCCAACACCTGCACTTGAGAGCCAGTTCCTTACTAGGCTTTTTATGCATACCATCTTCAGACTATTTCGTGAGGTGTGGCACTTTCTGGCAGGGCCACAAACACGGATCTGATTTCCAAGTCTGTCGCTATTTTGTCCTCGAATATCAAATTTTGTCGCGTCCTGGTTCAAAGTTAAAACACATTTGTTTTTTGTATGGAGTATTCCAAGAGCTATGTAGCTTTTTCTATACAAAAGTTAGACTAGTTAAATATTTTTCTATTATTTCATTGAAAAAGCAAGTTTTAATGATTTAATGTTCTATAAATATGGAAACAAGAAATAATCATACACTACATTCGTGTTTTTCTGTATTATATCTCTCGATTGGAATTATGTAAAAAGCTTTATAAGTATTCACGTTCACTACTAGACTATTCGATACTCAGGTGTACAATTGCGTACAAAAGTGTATCAGATTATCATTTTTATTTGGGAATAATAATACAACTCACAAATTCGATCGTTGTAAACAAGATATATTTCTTTAATATCTCTCTCTCTAATTGAGAATTTTAAACGTTCAAATCATTCTTATTTTTGAAGATATTAAAAAACTATTTGTACCAGGCTATTTGTAGGGTAAAAAGACAACTAAAACAATAAAAAAAAAACATCTAGCCATACATATAGTCTGTGAATTTTATTATAAAAAAGGTAATTCGTTTTATTTACTTTTCTAGGAACCTGTTTTTTTTATCCTTTGTACTCATTGTACTAAAATACATATGTTTTCCAACTACGAATAGATTATTTATAAGCCAGTTCAAAGTTTTAAAGCAATTTTAAGCAAATAAAGATATCAAAAATATTTTCTACTCGCCTGTACAATAGTATGGAGAATTTTAGATCCATCAATAACTTTTGAACCAGGGCGCGACAAAATCTGGGATTCGGGGACAAAATTTGACAAATTAGGGACAAATTCTGGAAGCAAACAGATCTTCGCTAGGTGCTCTAGTTCTTGAGATATGAGGTTTTTATAAGTTATAAGGGTTTTTAGGTGGCCCTGCCAGGAAGCATGCTTCCTTATAACTTTTGAACCAGGAGGCGACAAAATCTGATATTTGAGGGCAAAATAGCGACAGACTTGGAATTCAGATCCGTGTTAGTGGCCCTGCCAGAAAGTGCCACACTTTCGTGAGTAATCAAAAACAGTGACATAAAGGGTAAAAAATAAACGATTTTTTTTTCAAATAAAAAGTTCTTTCGAGTCTTACTTTCTTAGTTCTCAGCATACTGAGGCTTATAACAAACGCTGAAGGTAGATTTTTCTCTAAGGATATATTTCGAAGATGACAGAGCCCTTCTAAATACTGTGCGCGACTGGGAGCAGCTTCATGTGCAGGAGAGGTAGATAATCGTTCCAAACGCACAACTGGAACTCTTAATGGCAGGCTTCTATTTGTATTGAAACTGTAAATATGTTAGAATGTGAAATATATTACTGACTTATAATTTTTTGTTATCAGTCATTCATGCTATCAATAATAAGAAAATTCTAAATAATCTAAATATCTAATTTCAATTCTAATGGTCTATCCATGAAAAAAATACTGATCAATGCACAGATAAACAATAGAAACCTGAAATTTTTAACACAAGTTCCTTATATCGATACCAACACATTTTTGGACCCCGCGGGAGTGTGTTTAATTAATTACTACACATATATATGTGCTGGAAACCCTACTAATAATGTGCTGGAAAAAAACGTATCGTAGAACCTAAGAGAATACCTATCTTCGAAATTATTAACGGAAAAATTAACAATGGGGTGTTCTTGAAGTCTAATGCAAGTGAAACCACAAGGCGTAAGCTAGTAACGTATAATGCGATCGCAAGTGAAACCGCGGGTCGGTACTTAGTACCTATATCAAATTAGTTTTTTAACTCACCTAGTTGGGGTTGTTCCTTCAATAGGTTTGAAGTAGCACAGCTCCTGTCGCATGGAATCGGCACTACCAGTCTCTTTATTTCTATTTTCAGCCACATTTTTTTTATGTTGAAGTATTCCAGAGATTGGTAGTGGTAGTGAAACCAGTAATGAAGCTGGCTTACTCTTTGCCTTACAATTATCTTCTTTAACTACTTCATTACTGCTTATTTTAAGATCTTCTTTCTGTGGATTAGAAAGAGATTCTGCTATTGATGCCACATTTCATCATATGTTTTGAACTTGTATGTGCGATCATCATATATATCACCAGTTATACTAGCAAGTGTAATTATAGGCATAAACTGTACTTCCTTTTACTCCTACCTATAGTGTGTGCATACTATACGCTGTGCACCAAAGGCAATTTCTGATAGTAGAAACATAATTACTCTTTTCAAAATAGGTTTAGATTCATAACAAAACAATTACATTCCAGTCTCATTGTCAACAATTGCATGTCCAGCTGCCAAACTACAAAGTAAACTCTTAAGTTGACCAGCCACCCAAAAGCAGCACCTGTTCACAAGAATGATGCATATGGCAGCTATCACCTTCCTTGCCACTTTGGTAGAGTGTGGATAAATGCATTTCACAAATTTGTTTGAAATTTTATTATGCTGTGGAAGTTGTTTTTGAACAGTAAATAATCAACTTTTAACGAAAGAGTAAAACCTCCTTCAATGACAATAAAATTTAAATCGGTTTACAAACATAAAGATATGCATAAATTAAAAAAAAAAATTCTTTTATGGACATGTTATTTAGTGCTCATTATTATGGTGTTCTGTGAATGACTTAATGTCAACTTGGCATGATCTTTTGTATAAATTACTTGGTGATCTTTTTTATCATTTAAATAAAAAACTTCAGTAGTTTAATTACTTCCTTATTCCTTGTGACAATATTTAACTTATATGGGGTGTAATAGATAGTGTAATAAAAACTAAAACCAATGTTTCTGTATGTTATTTTGGAGCTTTTAGCATTAAATAGTTAGTAATCTAATAATCTTAAAATGCATTAGATAGTGCAACCAACCTTTTCCTTCACATTTTCTCCATTCTCTTTATTCCAAACACCAGTACCCACTTTATTTTTTTTATCTATTATATGTTTGAATAATTTTCCATAACTAGGAACAATTTCAGGTGACATTCCATTCAATGTTTTAGTTGTAGATGGTTTAGGTGTTGATGCATCTGAGCTTGTGTTGTCATCTGTTATTAAAGGACTACTGAAAAAGAAATAAAATTAATATGTATAAATTACTTAATAAAAGTAGTAAGAAGAAGTATTTAATGACAATCAATTTTGTCTCTAGCTCTCTCCATTAACTAAATTTTACCCTCCAGCATTGCAAGAAAACAACTATAACAGTAGTAAGTTGTTATTGAACAGTAAATAATAAGCTTTTAACAAAGAGGGTAAAACCGTCTTCAAAGGCAATAAAAAAAAAAAATGAGACCGTCTTGGAGCTATATTGAACCCAACGCAAAAATAAATAAATATCATAAAATATGTGTTCTACAGCTTGTACAATGGACAGTGTTCTGAGGAATTGTTTGATTTCATGCCCGTGGGATAACTTTAACAAACACACCGCCATTGGCGGGATCTATCCTCTCACACACTGGAACCTAAATGGTCTTGCAATGTGCGGCTTCATAGGAGCTTCCTACCACCTGCCATGGTTTCGCTCAAGAAGGGTGTGAAGAGATTTTTGGCAGTGTCCTGGTGTTGCAATTGTCCATAGGCTATGGTAACCACTTATCATCAGATGAGCTGTATGCATGTTTGCTAGCTTAGTGGCATTAAAAAAAATATGTTAATACTGATAAAAGATACAGTATGACTTTACTTACTCCTTAACGGTTAGTGCATGTGCCTTTGATAGGTAACCATCAATTTTGGTAGCCTTAAGCCTAGGTTTGTTAGTAGAACTTCGAAGACTTTGTTTCCTTGGCACATTGCTTGTGGAAACAATATTAAGGTGCTCATGTTGTATTTTTTGTGCTAGCAATTCATCTTGCATCAATGCTTCGGTGTACCTCTTCTGCGCCTCTTCTTCTTCAAGTTGTATTTTTCTAGAAAAGAGAGCAAGGTAACTTTATTTTTATAAGAAAATATATATTTAGATAAGGCAATTAACAGTATGAACATTCTCAAAAATAACAAAGAAGTATAATTACTTTATCAAGAATTCAGTTTCCTGTCTATGTTTAAGTTCAAGCTGCAATTGTTCTGCTCTCAATCTCTTCAATTCAGCTTCATATTCAGACCTTATCTCTCCAGGTTCACTAAGACGAGGTATTGGGGTTTCTGAAATAATAATTACTACCTATCACAGCCAGAGATAACTTAAAAGTCCTGTAGTTGTGATGTGGGTTAGTTACCCTGACTGCCAAAGCAAGATTATTGGTTTGATTCCCACCTATGACAATATGTATATCAATGATCATCAGCTTATTCAAGTATAAGACCACTGTAAGAATATGAACCACAGGCGATATATAAGCTAAAATCTTATTTGAATCGATATCTGAACTGATTTATGTACGATAGCTATCTGTAGAATGTTTCATTAACAGCTCACCTTCAGGTATATTGACATCTTCTCCATTCGATTTAATATCTACCTCACGGGAAAACTTCGACTTGATGAAATCCCATAGCTCGACATTTATCAAACTCTTTTGTTTTGTTGCTGTTCTAAGCCAAGATCCAATTCGCAATCGACACAGAGGACAACACAAAGAATTATTTTCTATGCTACCACTAAAGCAGCGATGACAAAAATCATGAAAACATGGCAATGTCACAGGTTCGAATAATATTGATTGACAAATTGAACAAAATACATCCTTTAATTCTAATTTATCCAATTTATTTAATTTATTTTCTATTTTAGACAGCCGCTTCTTGAACTTGGCCGCCATTTTTTTCATAATATTTTTTTATTATTTTATTAAAATGTCATTATGTCACTTTACTGACTAGGGATGTGATGTATGTATAACGTGACCATTTATTTTTTTGCTCAAAATAGGACGTTGGACCCGGTTGAGAGCCCTCAGCGCTCGCTGATTTGTCCGGTAAGGTTGATGAAGCCACCCGAGGTTAACTACGTTTGTCCATTAAAAAAAAAATGGAAATTGGTTTATTTTTAGGTTAAGGGGGAATGTTCGGTTGGAGCCCGAAATACAAAATTTAATCACGTTTTTTGCAAATTGCAGCTCAGTTATAGGTCGTAAGTTATCAACATGTTATTTGCGACAAGAATGGTAGTATATTTACTGATTAATAACAAAAGAAATCATCAACATATTCCTCCAAGGTATATTAGTAACATTTTCATGATATAGTCGTATATGTCAGTAATATATCTTGGAGGAATATGTTGATGATTTCTTTTGTTATTAATCAGTAAATATAGTACCATTCTTCTCGCAAATAACATGTTGATAACTTACGACCTATAACTGAGCTGCAATTTGCAAAAAACGTGATAAAATTTGAATTTCGCGCTCCAACCGAAGCCTCCCCCTTAAGTTATTTCTAGGTAGTGTACACGAGCATCAAACAACAACAAAACAAATATCGACGCGACGCGGTCTCACTCTCGACGCCGGTCGCGTCCGACCGCCGGCACGACGGCCGTCCGGCCGACTCTCGACTACTCAAATTTTCACGTGGTTTCAGAAAACGGGACAATTTTGCGTCCCAGAGTTCATTTCGGGGACACCGGGACTCGTAACTATAAAACGGGACAGTCCCGTTCAAAACGGGACGTGTCACGTTATGTAAGTACGATACGTAGTATCAAAGAGAATATTATGTAGTATCTCTACTTAGTTTGTGGATATACGATATACATGTACGTTAGTACATCACTAAAAACAATTGTTGTGTTCGATATATCGATGTTTTTGATTCGATGCATCATAAAAGCATCTCTTTAGTTATGAGAATGAAATTGACGGTACATTTTTCCAGTATATATTGTAGTCTTTGGGTACATTTATGCATGATTTAGGCCTTACCTGTGAGTATAATATTCTATGCATTTATGTGACTTATGATGTGATCGTATGAGCTGAGCTGTGCACGCATTCCGTAAATTGGAACGTTAAAAATAAATATATGGGGTGGCAGGTAACACTGACATAACGTAGTATAGTATGACACAACGTAGATGAAGCATCGGCAAAATTCGTAAAATCGATCGTTCCCGAAAAGAGTGCGTCTACAACATTACTCATGAGTTAAAAAATGATCGGCGAAAATGATCTTGTTGAACGTTGTATGGCGCGATAGTGAATGATTTTTATTAGTTGTGTAAATCGGAAGTGAAGTGTACGAAAACGATTTGCCGATGCTACATCTAAGTTGTGTCATACTGTAACTCGTAGTCTATGTGTTGCTTGCCGTAGTACGTTAAGGGGGAACGAAGGGGGAAAGAAATCATCAACATATTCCTCGAAGGTATATGACTGACATATACGACTATTTCATGAAAATGTTACTAATATACCTTGGAAGAATATATTGATGATTTCTTTTGTTATTAATCAGTAAATATACGTCCATTCTTCTCGCAAATAACATCTTGATAACATACGACCAATAACTGAGCTGTAATTTTCAAAAAACGTGATAAAATTTGAATTTCGCGCTCCAACCGAACGTTTACCCTTAATCGACGAGCATGGGGGTAAAACGCGCACACCACTGGATAGATTATCCTACTATATAATATTAAAAACATGAAAATTTGTATGTATGTATGTATGTTGCTCTTTCACGCAAATACTAGTAAACGGATTTGGATGAAACTTGGCACATAGATAGACCATACCCTGGAATAACATATAGGCTACTTTTTATCCCGGGACGCGGGTGAAACCGCGGGGGACAGCTAGTAGTGTATATTTTATGATGTAGGATTTTAAAGATCGCCAGCTGTCGTGGCTCTTGGCCGACTTGGGATAAAGAAAGAGCTATTTAAATACAGTGTGTCTGGTCCATAGAAATATTTCCACACTTTTTATACAAAAATACACGACACACTCGGGTCCAAACTATTCAAAGGTTAACAATATTATCGTCTATCATTTTAAAAATACGAAATAACATTGCACTTTTTCGTAACTTCTAAAATAAACTGCTTTAAAAATGTATAAATTATGCTATTTGACAAATTATTGTAAATTACTGCAAAAATAGATAACCCACATTTTTTATACTAAATCGATAGATTTTCAGCTAAGAAAGCTACAATACAACTACAATATTCAATTTACGGCTGTATGTAATAAGAATTATTGTTGAAGAAGCTATTTGAATACCAAAACGTAAAAAGTTATAAAATCGCAATATTCAATCGCTTTCAATTAAAAAATGATCGAATCTGATTGCACCAAAGTTACGTGATTTCCATATGATATCCATCACAGATCATATAGAATATGTTGTATATGTTAACGGAAAAGTATCTAGTCCGTCATTGTATACATTTCCTAGGAAATCCATACATTTCCTAAATATCTATCGGAGTACTACATTCGGTATATTTGTAAGGATAGCGGTATTTAGGGGGTTGTAAGTGAAAGGTACTTTTGTGCGAATACTTACTATTCTATGCAAAATAAAAAAAATAACCCCAACCTATTTTTTTCAATAGTTTCTATATATTTCCAAGTATCATTATTGAATTATAATTTCCTAGGAGAAATACACAGGAATTGTATACAATTCCTATATTTCATACATTTCCGGTGACATATACACAATTTGATATCCATCAAAGAGCTTATAACCACTACGATATCCGTACTGAAGATAAAATATTATTGAATGTATGTTGTGTGAGAAGCGCTTAAAAATTGGGCATAGACAAAGGTACCAACATTGCGGGCGGAGAGAGAAGCCATGTTGATATTTTCTTTCTTTTTTCGTCATGTACCGACTCACATGTATTTGAGAACGAAAAACGATCACGAAAGAAACCACGAGAAACATGGTGGTTGCAAGAGGATTTTAGATGGTGTTCTTTTGTTCTTACGTACTGTGTTAATTTGAACAAATGTTGAAGTGTGCCCTTTGAAATCTTTTGTAAGACACAAGACCTTGGAAATGTCTTCGATGCATTTTGTGGTTCATCCATTGCCTGGCACAGAGGATCAATTGATAGATAGGTAAACATAATTTAACATTTTGCTTGACTCCATTTCGTTCATGTTGCGAAATCCGACATTCCGTGCTATTATGTGCGTGATTGGTAATCTAATGGATTCTTTAAGAATATTATCACAGGTGGCCACGTTTCTCGTATCAATTAGCTTGCTTGGGAAAAATTCCATGCCATTGCAGGATTGCCTTCAGTGGATTGTGCAGTCATGCTAATAAAATGTCTAAGTTGATAAATAGCCTAATCATGCACGATCGAATACCTACCGCATCGCTAAAATCGCGAACCTGCTTGTAGCTCGGAAAATATGTTAGTGATTTTCCGATTGTGACATAATTTCGACTTGTAGGAAAAGGAAAGTACATTTCAATTTTCAATATTACAGATTTTTACTGATGCTGTCAAGATTATGTACTTTTTAATTCAATCATTTTTTAATTATCATAAGTTGTAATAGTAAATGACTTTGTTATTACACAGTGATTTTGTTTACACCCAGCCTGGGTGAATAATTTGGTAATAATTTGAATTCAATGTAGCATATCATAATGAAATAAACAATTAATTAACTAATATAAAGTAAATTTCAATATTTTAGCCACACAAAACACAGCAAATTGTAGAAGTTACTGCACAATAGAAGAAAAATTATATTTGAATTGGGACTTTGTCTCTTGATTTCGGTCTCATATTATTTTCAATCCATAATACAACCTAATTCATATTACATAGCTAAGACTATGGATAACAAGGTTTTCCAACCCTTGTAGCAATATGTTCAAATGGTGCCCAGATCACAATAATATTATATTTGTTTTAAATCATAAGCGACGTCTGAGTAATTAAAATAAGAAAATTTTAATAATAATTTGTAAGGCTAATAATCTTGATTTATGTAATAGCAAGTAGATTGTAACTTAGTTTACCATTTATCACTTTACAATGTATTAAAGAGTAGCCAAATACTGTAAGCATCAAAGTGCTTGATGTCCAAACACAGCAAAGTCGTCAATATTTAATTCAAACAAAACAAATCTATATGCACTTTACCTTCAGAACAGAATCCACAAAGTTACTCACCAAGCACAAAGAAAAAACTATCTGCATCTGTGCCTTCCTTGGTATGTATAATAACAAAATCATAGTAGGAATTACAAATTGATAGCAGTAAATATAAATTTAGAAGAAAGAAATTGGAATTACTTTAAATTTAAGCAAGCAAACTGTATTTATGAAGATTCCTTAAACTTAATGTATTATGTATAAAATCCATGGAACACAAGCTACATTTCTGCCGACTTCAAAACCGTGTCGGATTAGAGTTCTTCCTTACATAGTTATTTTATACTTTTTAGTGGTTTCGAAGACAGTTCTCTTTTTTGTAAACAGTAGTTTATAACATAAGTCTTCAATATTTCATGTTTTCATCAATATAAGCCTTAATTTGTACTTTTTAACCAGTGGTGGGCAAAATAAGTAATGGTTAAGCATAAAGTGTTGTTTGCACTATTGCATCTAGCAATTTTAATGGAGTGACCTCTTAGGTTAGAGTTTCAATTTATTGTACACTGCTACATTTATTCTACATGCATGGAATATGCACTGATCATGCATATTCCATGCATGATATTTTTTCGTATAAGAAACAGTAGGAAAAAAAATAATTTCTGACAACTATAAAAATAACCAAGATATAAGCCATCAAAGATTTATTCTTATTTCTTTCCAGCAAAACAGAATTTAGCATGGAGTTTATACGGCCGTCATAGTATATGACGTCACATACTATGTCTGATCTCTCTGTCCAATCACTGACTAATTAGTAATAAAAAATGCTTATATCTTTTGTGTTTCTTGGCCAAATTTAATTTCACTTTTTTAAATCTTTTTTACGATATATTCATATTTTGAATATATCGTATTTTTTTTTTATCATATAAGAAATGTGATAAAAAAAAATCATGCATGCTAAAGTTGTACATCATAGTGCTCACTCAGTGGCTAGTTCCTATGAGGTCTCCACATTGTGTTTGTTCCTGCAGAGTTGATAGACAAAGATCTTTTATACTTATTTGTACAGTTTGTTACTTACATAAAATAGCCATTGAAGTAGCTTTCTCTTTGTTTTTTCTAACATCTTACGTCTTTTTGAAAGTATGGACTGCCGGTTTGAAAGGTATATTCAAATAGTGGATGAGTATGTCTTACTAACTTCCATCCCAAAACTTCCCGAGGGAATGTGGGTGAATTATGTTTTCCTAGGTTAAAAAGTTGCCTATATGTTATTCCAGGGTATAATCTATATATGTCCTAAGTTTAATTCACATACATTCAATAGTTTTTACGTGAAAGCGTGCTAACAAACAAGCATCCATACATCCATCCGTCTGTTTTGTCAATGTGATGTTGATTCCCAATTCTTCATCCAATAGTCTATGCAGTATAGTAATCGGTGAACATACATTAAAAATAAAATTGCGAAAAATTGAGAACCTCTTCTTTATTTAAAGTCGGTTATAAAGGGTTAGCCTTAACTTATCATAATTCCTCATCATCATCAACAGTCCCATTAATAGACATAAGCTTAATAACAGAGTGTTGGGCGTTAGTTCAAATTTGTTATTTTGATCCTCGCCAAATAATCTTTTCAGACTAAAAGAAGTTGCTGAACGCTGGAACAGATATGGGACAGGTGCAGGGTCGTCAGCGCTCAGTTCACTACGTGGAGTGCGCGCTGTGGCCGCGGGGCCTGCTCACATAGCATGTTTGCTGGAAGACGGCTCGATATGCCGTGCTGCTTTCTCTATAATTTCGGACAGATTGGACTTAAGCAAAGCGGATGCTAGTAAAAATGGAGGTAATGGTGGAGGAGGCAGCGGGGGAGGAGGGACAAGTGGAGGTAAACAAGGCGGCAGCGGTGGTGGCTGCGGTTCAAGACAGCAGCCTCGGACTCGGGCTCGTATCATGAGAAACTCTATACGTGCTGCACCTAGCTCACAAGGTATGAGGTTTCTCTTAGTCTACTAAAATTATACTTAATCATTATTTCTTTTTCGATGGAAAAGTTGGCTTGATTTATCTTGAAGTATTGCATTGACCCCATTACACATTTAGATTTTGAATACTAGGTTGAATGTATTCTCAATATTTTTGGACTCGCACACGAAGGGTTCCGTACAAGGTTCAATACTATGTATTTTTTTAATACTTTACAAGAGAGGATTGTTATAGAACAATAACAATAGACTAGCCATTACCTGCCCGCTTCGCTGGGCGTAAATTTATGTATAAGATTTCTAAAAATAAACGTAGTTATATCTTGTTAGTTAGGCACCAGTATGGATTGCTCTTATTAAAATACAGCAAAAAAAATCGAAAAAAATCACGATTTTTGTATGGGGACCACCTTTTATTTTTTAACTTTATTTTTATTATTTGTTCTTGTAGAGAATAATACTTGCTTTGTAGAAATTTAAATTGCCTACCTAACACAGTTTAAAAGATATTATTACGACGTGATGTGCCATAAATTGTGTAGTTATGTTTTTTAAGCCTATCTTTAATTTTGTCAATATGATGATGTAGTTGTCCCAAGCAGTTGTTGGGCTTCGTATGTGTATAAATGCCGTGTCGTCCGCATATGTAGCAACCATGGTGCATGCATGGTGCATAAATTGTATAGTTTATTATATATTTCACAGGATCAACAAGCAGGGCCACTGGTGTTATAATTGGGGCTTCGGGCTCAGGACGCGTGGTCTCGGTACCAGCGCCGTTCGTACCCGAAGACCTGGTTACACAAGCACAAGTGGTTCTTCAAGGCAAAAGCAGAAGCTTAATAATCAGGGAATTACAGGTAAAATAAACAATTTTAATCAGAGGAATCAATTAATTGTCAAAACATTGACAATTAATTGATTCCTATTCCTATTAATTTTGCAAGAACT
Organism: Tethea ocularis; assembly: GCA_963555595.1. Lineage (NCBI taxonomy): Eukaryota > Metazoa > Arthropoda > Insecta > Lepidoptera > Drepanidae > Tethea > Tethea ocularis. The sequence goes on along the minus strand of OY741960.1, from coordinate 5,448,201 downwards.
GTAAGCAACTGTAAGGTTTATATTTTAGAAGTTCTTAATTAATATGGCGATAGGTAGTGAATAATTTTCCCTCAATCAAGAAACGTTATCTCGAATCCTATCTTTATCTCCGTCATAGCGTACAAATTTGGACGTGAACTTGGCGGTGAACAACCTGTTGTCCCGCGACGATGAAGAAGGCGAGGAGCCGGAGGGCGGCGAGGGGGGCGACGGCTACGTGCCCGAGGACCTCATCTCCCTTCTCGACGGCGGTTTCCACGCCGCGCAGCAGGACCACTCGGTCATCATAGACGCTGACACCATGTTCTCCGAGGACATCTTCGGGTACGCGGCTATCAGAAGGTATACCTGTCACGCTGTGCTCCTCTCCTCTTCTACTATCCTTCCCCAGACATGTAGTGAATACACCTCAACTCCAAACTCTAGCACGCTCAAGCTTACGCGGTTTCCTTTTATGTTGTATTTTGGTGTTTATTGCTTAGTAGGCATAGAGAACATTACCACAATAAAATCATAGTGTGTATCTTGTGGAAGTTCAAGGAATGAAGAGCTCGCTCAGTTGTGACATTATTACGCGAATCTTCTCTCCTAAACGTCGCAAATAATCAGAATACAATATAGTTTTATAACAAGAGCAACAAATTGTGGCTATGTCTGATATGCATTAGCACCGATTATACAAGGTCGACAAGGTATTAAAATAAGATTGTCGTGCAGTCGTAGTGGCGGCGGCAGCGGTGGTGGTGCGGGTGGCGGCGGCAGTAGCGGCGGTCGCGGGGCCGCCAACCGCGAGAGTGGTAGTTCCACGCAGGAGCGCCCTTCCGAGTTCAGCAGGTGGCGCGAGCGACAGTACTTTGGCCCACGCAGGTGGCTGGAGTCCGCGCTTAGAGATACTTCCTGGGATAAAGATGGAGGTAAGCTGTGGAACAAAAGTTTCAATGGGCCAGGAGGATAGATAGCCCACTATCTTAACTATTTTTCTTTTATGAGATTATTGTAATGAGCTAAATTGCTATTTATTTATATACGATTATATAAATAAAAATGTATATATTTATTATAAACACTAGCTTTCCGCCCCGCGGTTTCACTCGCGATTCCTTATTTAGACTGAACTGATCGCGATGAAATTTGGCATGCAGATAGTCTATGATATGGAGAAGGACATAGGCTACTTTTTATCTCGGGATCGCGGGTGAAGCCGCGGGAAACAGCTAGTTCTGTATAAATTGAATATAATGAAATAATATTTAAAATTTATAATAACTTTGAAGGCTGGTTTTTTTACCACTTTCATGCGGTTATATTTTACTATGAATAAATTGAATAATATTTTACTATGAATAATCTTCATGGATAATGTAGCTTCGTATTAGCAAAGAATAAATAATATATAGGGTATTAGTGAATGAATTTTTCGGACAAAAGGATCGGACAGTAACTCCGGAGATTAGGGCATTCAAACAAATTCTTCAGCTTTATTCTTAGTATAGATAACCATAATTATATTGCAGCTGAAAACAAGAAAAAGGATTCAGCCATGGCAGCCTCACCCCTATGGGTATCAGAAGAGTTGGAGTATTGGGACAGCAACATTCGCTTCACTCACATCGCGGCGACGTATAGTGAACTGATTGCCATATCGACTCAGGGACAGTTGCACCAGTGGCGATGGGCTGATGCTCATCCTTATCAGCGTAATGATGTATGTATTATGTGTAATGGAATTTTATACATTTCTTTAATATCTTGAATTGTATAAAAGCTTGCATATACTTACAAGAATGGTAAAAATATAGAATGTTTATTAATAAAATTGTTGTTCATTATATGCAGGCGTCAGGTTCAAATAGTGCGTATCACCCGCGCGCCAACTGGATGGGTCTAGCAGCGGGAGAGCGCATTGTGAATATTAGCGCGGCCGGCATCAGAGTCTCTGTGCTTGCTGACTCTGGAAGAATTGCTACCTTCCTCGATGAATCTATTGGTAAATTATATATAATCGATTTTATGATTGTTATATAAATCAAAGTGGCTTTTAAGAAATTAATTCAATGCATTTTACTTATTTTTGTGTTTTTGCAGCCCATGCTCCTGGCGCATCTCGTTTGGAGCACCCGTTTCAGACATTCACGGAATTTGGTTCGGACAAGGCGATATCTTTGCATGTATGCTCGCTGTATACAGTTGCTAGACTAGACTCGGGAGCATTGTATTGGTGGTATGTTCACATTGTTTGCAACACTGAAATAATAATTTGATAAATTTTATATTTGTGATAATTTATCTTTATCCTTTGTTTGTAGTATAAATAGGTACCTATAATGAAATTTATTTTTTTAGGGGTGTACTACCATTAGGACAACGGGCTCGTCTTTGGGAGAAGCACCGAGCTCGTTCTCGAAAACAACAACGTGGACATTCGTCGACTGCGCCGCAAGACCTACAGGCCGGTCAGAGCGTCACTATGAAGAACGCCCCTATGTATCAACCAGGTGCCGTTGGTATGTATCATTCGTGAAATCTATACCCAGTATCTTGAAAGTTATAATAAACTTGCATTTTCTCAAAGATTAATTAAAGAAGGAGTATTAATATTATGTATATTTTCAGGTTTTAATATGTCAACTGGAGTGCCAAAAGTGGGCATTTTACAAAATGCTGCGTGGAATCTCTCTGATATGTGTCGATTCAAGTTACTGCCACCGCCACAGCCAGACCGCTCTGTTTCCGAAAAAGACAAAAGGGACTTGCAGGTTAATATTTTATTTTATTGATTTGTATACATAATGACTGTCCAATGCTGTTGATGTTTTATTGAAAATGTTTCTAGTTTTGCTCTTTGGAAAGTATCACTTTATCTAAATTAAATATTATTTATTTTACATAGAACCAGTCACCACTTACTGTGTCATCAGTAAAAGCATCGTCGTCAAGCTCTGGGAATAAAGATGGAGGCAAAGATAGCAATAAAGACATGGCAGATCGGCTGGATATGCCGCCACCTCCCAGTCCCGCATCATCCACTTGCAGTGACACCAGTACTTCACATAGTAAGCTTAAATTATTGAATTCCTTAATTACATTGTATATGATTGAAAATTATTTAGTAGTGCAAGGATACTAGTGAAATTTTAAGTTTTCAGTTTGTATTGATGTAAATATGATCGTTATCGTTCACAGAACGTGCCAAACGAGTAACCGTGCGCGGAGAAGAAGGCTCATCAAACGATGGCTCAAAACGCGATGAAGAAGAATGGCCTTTGAAGGAGGTAGTATTTTTGGAAGATGTGAAGAGCGTGCCTTTAGGACGAGTCTTAAAAGTAGATGGCGCTTATGCAGCAGTTCGCTTCCCAACCGTCGGAAAAGATGGAAAAGAGGTAGTGCCCTCCACCACTGATGATTGGACAGCTTTGTTGCAAGACTGCCGTTTGGTGCGCAAAGATGATCTAGTGGCAGTGAAGTGGGGTGCGGGTGGCGCGGCGGGCCCTCGTGGACCGGACTGCCTGCAACGCTCTCCAAGGAAGATAGCGCTTCCGCCTGACGTCCAAGTTATTACTATTGCTGTGAGTGTTCCATACTCATGCTTTTTACTTGTACAATTTAAATAGTCCTTAACTTTTTTATAATTAAAGTTACTATTTTTTTATGAAAAGCAGTTGAATAGAAGAAGGTGAATTTCAATGTTAGAAAAAGACAGTTTAATCTTGTGTAAGCCCCTTATACTTAGTCTTATGTGTAAGCTTATGATTTATGTTTAGGTGGACAGTCGCGGTGTGCACGCGGTGGTTCGTCGACCTGGCGGTGCCCTCGCGTACGCAGTGTATGCTGTGGGAACCACTCGCGCTCTCACTGATAGCGTCTTCCCGACAGATCATACGGCACTGCTCGGATATTCTAATGGACAAGCTATACAGCTCGCTACGGCTGCTGAGGTATTTATAGTACATACCTGGGACATGCTCCTCTTTGTATGCTATCAGATGACTGACAGTGTGAACAGTGCCGAATTTCAGCATTACCTACCCCCTGGACGAGATTTTTACGACACTCAATGTCTATCTGCTATCTAAACAATTGATAATATTTTACTTTTTTGCCAAACTCATATAAAGCCATATCATTTTCGATTGAAGTTCCCCATTTTGTGGTTGTGTTCGTGTTTCAGTATTGCCACCTAAATAATGTTAATGCGATAGAAAGTAAAAAGTCACAATATGCAGCTAGATAAGTGAACAGAAAGGAAGGGGCGCCGCACGTCTGGCGCCTTGGAAAGGTCCATGCTACCCAGGAAATAAAAAGCGTGTGCGTATGTGTTTAGGGCAGCGAGCCGGTAGTTATGATGGTGGACGGCAACGGCGCGCTGTACCCGGTGTCGCGTGACTGCGTGGGCATGGTGCGTGAGCCGCCGCCGCTGAACCTGCCGCCGGCGCGCGCCCTCGCCGCCCACGCCGTGCCGCTGCACCCGCACGGATCCGCGCACGCTCACCACACCGCGCTCAAGTCACAGGTCTGTACGCACACCACACCGCATCACACACACACACACTCGCACATCTACACTAATATAAACAAGCAAAGTTACTTGGGATGTAGTAAGTAATCTCTTAAGTTACTGGTCCGGTTCTATAACAATCTTTATCTACTCTCATATCGTAAAGTTCTAATTATGAAATCAAAAACAGTACTTTAATGACCCACTTTATGCACACTTGTGTATAATGAAATTAAATTAGTAGTTTATGATACTGTTGCATAGGGGTTATTAAATACGAGTGTGAGTTTCAAATACCTTGTTTTTTACCTTTAAATTATGATACTGCACATAATTAGGTATTAAAAACTCGTGTGATACTATTAAGAACCTCGCCCACGGCTCGGTACTTAAACTCACAATCGTATTTTAATAACCCCTATTATGCAACAGTATCATAAACTACTATTCTCTCGCTACATCTTCCCCGAGTGCTATAGGCTACTTTTTATCCAAAGTATGCGTGTGAAACACCTAGTTACAAAAAAATGAAATACGAACCGACAACTCCCTAGTTTGTACGGGTGTACGGGTGTCATCTAGCTACAAACCAAGAGTAATTAAGAGAGCATTGAATCGACGATTTTTTTGCGTTTCTAAGTATTTGGTTGACAATTTGGATCTACATCTGTATTCACCAGTTGATCTCGGACCATCCCCATCCGACCGCCCTGGAACGGTGCCATCGAACCAGTGTTAATTAGGACTGTATATTGATATACTAGAAGTTAAAACGTTTCAGTTGCCAAAAATGGAATGACCAAGTTAGTTGAATTTCAACATTTTGATATGTTTAGGTGGCCCTTATTATCTTGGTGCCGGAGCCACAGATAATGATGCCGCGTGTACTGCGTTGCGATCTTGATGGAGTGCGCCAGCTTCTGCATCAGCTGGAATCGGAGTCTAACAGTGAGTTGTCTTGCAATTATCATATTTTTTGTTTCAAAATTTGGTTGATTTTGAAGCTTGTATATTTCTGTAATACTATATGTATTTCAGAATAAATGTTTTTGATGTTATTAGTAATCTCTTGCGTACGTACATGCTTGTTATTTATAACACGTGTTTGTTGACAGAACAACAAATATTATCGATACTCCAAGAGCGTTGCGACGGCAACAGGAATATACTTCACGCATGTGTTCACATGTGTGCGCCTACTTCGAATAAAGAACCCGATATAGGTACGTTAATTCACAGTCATCATTATAATGTTAAAATCTGGTTTGTTATTATATTAATGACATCTTTACGTAGTAGAAAACGCATCAATGCCGAATTTGGCTGGTGGTACTGGCGGCGGAAACAGCACTGGTGGTGAAGAGGCTGTTCCCGCTATATCCTGGGCGCCCGAGACCTTTGAAGCCTCCGGAGATGAGGACAGCTTGATGGGACTAACTAATAATGGGTATGAAAATTTATTATTATACCTATATTGTAAAATTGACGGTCCATGAAAGGACAAAAAGTTACTCAAATAGCAGTTCAACTGGGGAAGTATAAGGTCGAGGACCTTCCTTTATGTGTTCCTTTGCGTGAGTTAAGGTCTCGTCTGAGCTTATCAAGGAGGGATCGGCAACGCACGAGCCATACCCGGGATACGGTAAGGTAAATAAGGTAGTGAGTTTTACTTTATTCAATGAATTTGACTATGCCTTCTTCTCGCAAATATCAACATGTTATTTGCGAGAAGAATGGTAGTATATTTACTGATTAATAACAAAAGAAATCATCTACATATTCCTATATTTGTAACATTTTCATGAAATAGTTGTGTATGTCAGTTAATTATGTTTACAGCAAAATGTCGAGCGGTGGTAACAACGGGAACAGCGCAGTGAGCGCCGACCCGGCCGAGCGCCGCGGCAACGCGCTCTCAGCTTTACGCGCGCTCTGTGAGAGTGCTGTGCTTCAACCATTCCTCATGCAGCTGCTTACTGCTAAGTGAGTCTTAACTTAATGATAAGCTTGTGTTGTGTTTGTGATGATGTCACCCATGATAAATAAGCATACAAAGCTTGAAGTTGGCACTCAAGGCGCGTTGGTAGACACTTGATTGGTGTGGTATCCGTAAAGCTAAGTGGTACTGGTATTTATATTCACGACTGTTTTGGACATACGTATTGCAGCAAGTCGGACATAAATCGGATGCGTCCGGCTACATTTTATTGTTATATTTTTATATGTAATTTACAGGGTCTATGAAATTTTCATTTTCCATAATTTTTTACACAGTTGGATTTAATGATATTCATAGGAATTAACTATTGGAAATCGTGCATCTCAATTCGTACTAGTTTAATCACGTAATTCTAATAATCTATCTACAGGGATGGACTAGGCCAAACACCGCTCATGGCTGCCGTAGCGGAGCGTGCTTACCGAGCGGCTCTAGTTATTCTCGATGCTATACGCGCATGTCCGGAGACTGAAGAGGCCCAGCGTTCGGCCGCCATCTTCCCGCCTAACGCCCACCCTGACCATTCGCCGCTACTGGTGCTTTGTTGCAATGACACCTGCAGTTTTACTTGGACTGGACAGGAGCATATTAATCAGGTATGTGTGGAAAATATTAAATCGTTATATTTACGTGATAGATGATACTAAAGTATAACATGTATTCTTTCTTGTAGGATATATTTGAATGCAAAACCTGTGGGCTGACTGGATCACTTTGCTGTTGCACGGAGTGTGCCAAGGTAAAATACCTCTTTTAACCACCTACTTACTACCAATATCATAGCAGACAAGGGATTAGAGCAAAGGGCGTGAAATTAACTATTCACAGAGGTCGTGCGTTCTCCCATGATCACATATAATAAGGTGTAATTTTACAGGTGTGCCACAAAGGTCATGATTGCAAGCTGAAGCGTACGTCACCTACTGCATACTGTGACTGCTGGGAGAAGTGCCGCTGTAAGGCTCTAGTGGGCGGCAACTGGGCTGCACGCTGTGACTTGCTTGCTAAACTAGCCAGGGATACGCACCTTGCCACACACTTTAATTCAAGGTAGTTAAATTTTGATGGTTTGATGATTGCGCTCGTTTTGTAAGACTTCTTTGGTTGAAATATACCGAACCGGTGCGGCGGCAGAGTCTATTGTAATAATTGTAAATTATAACTATCGACATTCATCATCAGGCAGTGCCTAAACTGAATGAGTTTATGTATACACACACGGCTATCTGTTGCCAAATTGGATATATCACATTATATATAGCATATTATGTAATACATCATTTATTTTGTTTCCATACAAGGTCTGCTTAGTTTGGAATCGGATAGCCGGGTGTTAAAAAAATGTGCCAGGATATATATAATAATGAATATTGTGTACTTTTGTTAGGGGGGAATCGATCCTCCTGTTCCTGGTGCAGACGGTGGGTCGTCAGGCGGTGGAGCAGCGACAGTTCCGCGCGGGCGGCGGGCGCGGCCGCGGGCCTCGCAAGCAGCCCGGCTCCGACGCCGAGGTGGACGCGCCCGACCACGACCTAGAGCCGCCCAGGTTCGCTAGGCGAGCGCTCTTGCATCTACTCGGTATGTCGTGTTTACATATTGGATCTGATATTATTAACACTAGTTTCCACCTCCCCTATTTTACACCTTTAGGGATTGATTTTCGAAAAATGATTTCTTAGTGGATACGTACAATTCACAAGAAACACCCTTCAAATTTTATGTCTTTAGGAGCAACGGTTTAGGCTAGGCGTTGATATGCTATTTGATTCTTTTATTTGCATTTGTTACTGTGTGATATGTCGACATGCGATACCTAATAATTAATTCAACATCGATTGCGCGCATCGATCACTTTTATACGGCCTATCTGGTGGTGATGCAACACGAAGGATTTTTATTTAAATAATTTAAAATAAAATAAAAATTATTCGCGGGCGAGGGGAATGGTCGGTACATTTCCCTCTCTCCGATGAACTCGGGCGACCGTAATCACGCGGAGAAACACAACATTCGGCTTATTAGGCTGCGGTATTCCGTACAAAAAGGAAAACTGGAACGGATACTAGTTATAGAAAGAAACTAAATAAAATTGTTGTTTGTTTCTGTCCCATAGGAAACTGGGCAGCAGTTGAAGCGGCAGTAATGTGCGGTGCCAGTGGGACGCCTAGTGACGCCGAGCCCCGTGCCGCCAGTCCTGCCCCGCACCAGTCCGGTACTACGTTACTGGACAAATTTACGCACGCACTTATTGTTAAGTGTACTAATGAGGTAACGAGATAGAAAACATTTACAAGCCCCGATGCAAAATAGTTCGTCTAGTGTGAAATTTTCTCTGTGAGATTTTTTCTTACTTGATTATTTTTGTATATCTATATAAAATATTAAGCTGTTCTACTATCACATGTCGCGTTACTTATACCATTTTTTAATTATGAACCAATAAACTATTTTAGCTTTTTAAATTTATAGATAACCTGTTTTAAATTCGAATAAGTTATAAGCAAAACAGTTCGTCTAATTGTTAATCGATGCAAAAGAGTTCGTCTATCGGTGAGTTAATTAAGATATTCCTTCTTTGTACAATTATGTTGCATAATTTAAATTTGTAAAAGTAATTCTGTGTTATTTGTTAAATGAGACAGTATAAATTTTGAAAATTTCAGTTTTTTTCATTAGTTTTCAAATAACAATGGGTCGTGGCAAACCCGTGTGTGAAGAGCTTCGAAAGCGAATAGTTTGTGGGATCGATGCTGGCAAATCAAGTTACCAAATATCTAAAGACTTTATACTTCCCAGTTCTACAGTCCAACCTATCATTCAGCACTATAAAAATAATAGACTTCTTGTTTGAAGAAAACTGGTCGACCACACATCATAAGTCCTAAAAAGAATGCTTTAGGGATTTTACACCGCTAAGGAGAAACCACTGTTGACTGCTGTACAAAAGAAAAAGGGGTTGAAGTTTGCTTGTGATCATTTAAATTGGACTTCTAATCAGTGGCGTAGTATCATTTGGAGTGACGAGTCCAAATTTGAAGTGACTGTCGGCGATGAGAGGAAACAAGTGATTCGGAACAAAAATGAGGCATTTCATACTGATTGTCTCAAACGCAAAGTGAAGTTTCCGGCGTCTGGGGCTGCATGGGGCTGCATGTCTGCACAAGGTGTTGGTGGTATGCAGTTTGTGGATGGTTCTATCAATGCTGCAAGGTATCAAAACGTTTTGGAAGAGAATTTACTGCCCTCTATTCCGTCACTTAAGCATCAAGATTCCTTCATTTTTCAACAGCATTGTGTTTCCTGCCATACTGCTAGGACAACAACGACGTGGCTACTGGCGTAAAGCATCCCTACAATCGAATGGCCATCTAACAGCCCGGACTTGTCGCCGATCGAAACCCTATGGTGGAAAATGAAAAAAGTTCTCCGTAAAAATACATCAAGATCGAAGAGCGACTTAAAGGCTAAACTCTTGGCTGTCTGGGAGTCAATTACGCCTGAGGAGTGTGCAGCGTTGGTTGCAACCATGCCTCTTCGCATTAAAGCTGTCATTGAGAGCAAAGGCGACACAACTAAGTGGTAGACGAACTATTTTGCGTGAGTGACTAGGGTAGACGAATACTTTTGCGTTATGTTTATTAGAATATTTTTTAAATTTTGTATGTTATGTAAAGACATAAAAGAATTTCAGTTATGTTAAAATAAACTTTAAAATGTTCCTCAAATTGTGGTATACTTTTTATTAAACGTTCTTAATTATTTTACCAATATTTACTTTCTATATTTTACGCTTTGCACTACTTTCCATACTAGATGAACTATTTTGCATCGGGGCTCGTACATATCTCATCTGTATACTCATGTACATTCTTATTGGTTATGGCAGAGATTTACAATATTTTGACAAAACAGCAGCAAAAGCAGCGTAACAAGGTAATAAAAACAACATTGAAATATGGTTTCTATAGATAGTCGCAATGAATGTAGGCGAAATACGAATTCGAAATAGTTCCTTCACCAATTTTTTATATAATATTTATGGGGACTAGAGACATGAACACGAACTCGTTGTTTTATTTCAGGAAAGTTACAGTATGAAACATTTAAATTTATTTTTGTTTTAGATGCTTGACACTCTTTTACACACTCTGATCCGGGAACAACAAAACGATACGATACCCGGACGTGCCGAACGCGCTCGCGAAGTGGCGCGCAGGTTCGTGCGCTCCGTCGCTAGAATATTCGTCATATTTAGTGTTGAAATGGCACCTGGAGCTGCAAAGAAAAAAGGGTAAGATCAGATAACTCATGGTAATATGTGTTTCATTAGATGTCGATGGTAGAGTCAATTATAACGTTCATGAGTGCTATCAGGGCCTAAACTGAATAATGAGTTTTGAGTTTGAATCTTATCTTGATCTGTGGTTCCCTGCGGTTTTACTTGCGTTCCCGGGAAATAAAAAATAGCATATATCCTATAACTTTCAGGGATAATGTTAATGTATTTCTGTCTTATGACAGCACATAATGATATTATAACTAGAAAAAAATATTTTTTTTTAATCTCCAATGAAAGATGCCACCTTTGTAATCAACTTCTAGTATAAAAATAGTAAAGTGTTAAAATGTTTATGTCCAGGCCGCTATCCATAACATCGTCGTTAGTCCGCTGCCGGCGTGTATTCGCCGCGCTTGTGGCCCTCGCTGTAGAAGAGTTAGTAGAAGCTGCGGACGCGCTGTTGGCTCCGGTGCGCCTCGGCGTGGTCCGACCGACGGCGCCGTTCCCACTCGCTACTACTTACGGGGATCTTGTGAACGGCAGCGAAGACTTGTTCGGGGTTGAACCGCTCTCAACTGGACATTCACGACTTCCTCATACACGCAGGTTAGCGATTATTTTGTGCCTTCAATCAAAGGAGCTCGATATGCAAAAAACAATTGTAGTTTTGTACTTTCATGTGTAAGTAACATTTGGATCAATTCCTATTAATGTTTTTATTCTTATTGGTTGCTTGGCGAGGTAAATAACTATTAGTAAGTCGATAAATAGAATAGGTGATTTTTGACTCTTTCGAACTTGTTCTTTGCATTATGTGTAACAAAAATAAAATAAAAATAACTTATTTATAACGAATATAGGGAGTCAAATGCAACCAGTGGTCGCGGTGCAGCCGCAGGAGGCACTTCAATGGGCAGTTCGACTCTAGTCCCAGATAGGTCTTCAACTCCTGTTGCCACGGAATATGCCGACGACGTAGCGGGCGAAGCACTTGGCGCTGACGATGATGCGTCCGAGACTGACGAGCCGAACGTGCCCGCGCCCGTCCCACCTGCCGATACTCAGCATCATGATGATCCTATGGGCGATAGGTAAGAATATTCAAATATTATCGATACCAATAAAGAAATTCCCAATACCGATTCCCGAGAGATCGGCATAAAAAATTTACATTTAATTCTAGGGTTTGAGCCAAATTTCATTCAGATCCTATCTGTCATTCCAACAAACATCCTAACATTTATATACCTATTTCTTTAATGATACTACTACGGTAGCAAACAAGACAACATACGACCCGCCTGATGGTAAGCGGTTACCATAGTCTGTAGACACTTGCAGCACAAGGAGTATATCTCGCGCCTTGCCGTCCCTGTGAGAATGAATGAAAATCAAGATATGAGGATAATAACGCGGAGTGACCCTGATAGCCGTATAGAACGGAACGTTACGAGTTTGTCGTTACATGAAATAAAATACATAAGTTAATATTTCGCTTTTCATTAAATAAAACCTAAAGTGATGTATTAGTATTTATTCCAGGGGACAAGAACAACACGTAGTAGTGGAGAATGGCACAGAACGCGCGGAAGGTGGTGAGAGCGAGAGCGAGTTGGATCTGCTCGCCGAGGTGGAGACGGAGAGTGACTCTGACGATCAGGACAACGCCGAGTCTGCCCAGCGCAGCGTGCAGACGGGGGCCACTCAGGGCTCAGATGCTGGTTAGTTATGTATTCACAATTTTAGGTCTAATAATGCACAAGACTTTAATCTGCTTTCTTTTTTGAATAACTACGAAAATTTCACTCAAACTTAAAGAGTAACGACTTTATCATAGAGCTTGGAGAGAGGTGTGCCTGTCCTATTCCTAATTATTAGAGGCTGGCGGAATATTTATACCTTATTTTTCATACAATAGGAAGGAATAGGAGAAACTGACTGCCCGACTGATTAAATAAAATAAATAAATATCCTGGGACATTCTTCACACACCCTCCCATCTGATCGCAAACTAAGCAGAGCTTGTACTATGGAAACCAGTTAATATATCACACAGCTCTAAACTGCAGCTAGAAACTTGAAACTGATAAGAAGGATTCACGGGCACCATACCGCATACCGGAAAGCTATTTAGATATTTATTTTATACAATACTTCTGGATTCCTTGTTTACATTATGTTTTGTGTGATTTTCTCGGTAATTACTGCCAATATTAAAAAATCATCAGTGACACCATCAACCTACTATATTACTTTTTACTTCCTGTGTCGCAATAGGTATAGCGTCTCTTTTACTGTACCCTGAAGACGAAAGTGGTGATTCCACTCAGCCCGAGGATGAAGACTCAGAGGCGGGTGAGACTGACGAGCAAGACGGCGAGACAGAGCCGCCGCTGCACGACGGAGAACCGCTCGAACGACGCACTGCACCACCGTCACGACCTAACCTAGCGCCACATTCTATGCAATGGGCTATACGGTGAATAAACAAATTCTTTTTCTGTCCAATGTCAAATTCTTTGTGTTTATCTGCTACTGTAAATTTACCTGTCAACATACTGCCTGTCGATGTTTATAAAATTAACTTAAAAGATTAATGTTCAGCCCAATCTCTAAATGCCTAGCCTAGGCTATTATTTTATAATAATAATATCTTGGGTAAATTTTCAAACATGACCAACTGCATATTAAGTCGAGCTTGTACTATGGAAATCAAATTGTTTTTACTTTTTGTTAGTAAGTTTGCTATCGACTTTTTGCTTTTAGTGTTCTATGTTGACAGTTCATTACATAGATGATATCTATGTTTCATTAGGTCCCGTGAAACTCCACGCGGCACCAGTGGCAGTACTGGGGGCGTGCGACTGACCGGCGGTTCATCCCTGGTGTTCATTGACCCCGCCTCGCTGCGTCGCTCGGCCGCCGCCGCTGCCGCCGGCGCTCACGACCCGCACTCGACGTCCACTACTGCATCTTGCCTTGCAAGAGCATTCGGTACGTAACTTTGTTTTCATAACTTAATAGTAGATGCACCAAGGGGATAAAGCAGTGTCTTATGTCACGGGCGGCATATATACTGAGCAAACGAGGGACTCCAGATAATGTAGAGTCCTGAGTGAAGCGAGAGGTTCAAACCGCCCAAGACGAAGACAGCTTTATCCTCGAGGTGCATAATACAGAGTAATACCATGGTTATGACTAATTCCTACTATGTAATTGTTTCCTGTACAGGCATAGTGATACGTCAAATCGCCGACCTTCTGTGGGAGTATGAGCGTGTAACTCTACCATTACCACGTATGGTGCCGCTCGCTTACCGAGAGGCTTTGCGCTTGCAGTGCTACCTCGAGAGACAACTCAAACCCACCTGGGACTGGCTAGTTACCGTCATGGACGCTACTGAAGCCCAATTGAGGTGATTATTTATTGTTTTTCTATTTAGAGACAGCAGCATTTGCATATTATCCAGATATATAAATACTCTGCAATTACAAAAAATAAAAGTACTAATGCGTGCGATCATGTTACGTTTCAATTCGACTGTATGTTGTTTCTATAATTAGATGCTTTTTATTAGTTTACATAATGATTTTACTTGATTAATGGTTTTTACTTTTTATATTAGATTCGGGGCTTCTCTGACATCGAATAACGCAGCTACAGCTAGCACCGATAGTGCAAGAACAAGCGCGCCTGCTGCTAGACGGACTACTTCACTAACATCCCCCGCTACGCGGATTATTGGCTTCTCTGAAGGCCCGAGGGTTAGAGACCGTGAACAAGGTATGTTAAAATAGTAGTTTATAAGTAAGTAAGTCATGAAAACCTATGACAAAATATTATCGATCGAAAGGAAGTATATTTACTGATTAATAACAAAAGATATCATCAACATATTCCTCCAAGGTATATTACTGACGTATACGACTATTTCATGAAAATGTTACTAATATACCTTGGAAGAATATGTTGATGATTTCTTGTATTATTAATCAGTAAATATACTTCCATTCTTCTCGCAAATAACATTTTGATAACATACGACCTATTACTGAGCTGCAATTTGCAAAAAACGTGATAAAATTTGAATTTCGCGCTCCAACCGAACGTTTACCCTTAAGTTGGTGTTATGTGTGTGATGCAGGTGTAGAGGCGGGCAGCGCTCGTCGTGAGTTCCTGGCGTACTGCCTGTCGCTGCTGCGGGCGCACAGCGGCGAGCACGCGGAGCAGCTGCCGGTGCTGGACGTGGCGGCGCTCAAGCACGTGGCCTACGTGCTCGACGCGCTCGTCTACTACATGCGCGCCGCACACCCGCACCCGCACCATCATCAACATCTGTGGACGCCGGTCTTTATTTTCTCTCTCTTCTATTTATCTCATCATTTATACAGATACAATAGGTAGCCGTTTTATATTTTGGGAATCGGTGGTTGCCATCAGTAGAGGAGGGCGGGTCCCCAACATGCCATCTTAAAAAAGTTATTTTTTTTATTTGATTTTCAACTTGAGGACTAATAATATTCTTGGTAAAATAAAACAATTATCTTTATCTATACATTTATAATAAATCATTAATATTTTCAAGGCTGAAATGTTATGAATTATTTTGTTTATCATATATAAAACCAGGACGAGAATGAAAACGAGGAAGGTGACGAGGAGATGGTGGTGGGCGGGAATGCGGCCGCGGAATCGGACGGCGAGGGCGAGGGCGCGCGCGGGCGAGGGCACGCCTTCTTCCAGAGATCAGACTCTACGCTGTGCCTGGGCTGTCCGCCACCTGACCCATTCAACAGTTAGTATATTTAATTGCTAAAACCATTTCATTCATCATTCTGTCTTTTATAAGTAACAAAGAAAAGAGAGAGAGAATATTATATTCATCAGAATAAAATTATCCTAATTAAACTATTATTATTTATTTGTTATCTCATTCACAAACGCATAGAGATATATAGAGGTTTCAGCTTCGATTCCGAGAACATTACACCATGTGTATTATTTTTACAGTGACGATGCAAGAGGCACTCCCGCTAGCTGACCAGCCTCAACTCCTACAGCCGAACGCTCGTCGTGAGGAGTTGTTTGGGATGCCGCGACAACCAGTCACTGTGCCCGCCTCAGGTGATGGGCCGCCTGGGGTCAACAACCCGCTTGAAGGTAATCTTTTAATTGTTTAAATTATAATTAAATATTTTTTCAACAATATTTTTTATTGGCATTCTTGTGTAGGCAATAAATTTTGTTCTTTTAGTACAAATAATACAATTAGTGTTTATTTGACAGTGGTTCCGCGTAGACTAGGACTATCGACGCGCGGCACTGAACGCGGATGGTCGCCGCCCGCGCGTCCCGCCTCTGCGCCACCCACACATACACACACCATGACTAGAGATGAACCACAGGTATCAATATACCCACCTATATGATCTTCATACATTTCTCAGATATGCAGGTTTAGTAATTCACCTTCTTGATCTTTAAAACGCTTCACGCATTTTGATCAAGCAAGGTTTGTATGAAAAGTTATATTTTTTTCGTGATATATTTGATCTACTTCCACTACATTAGTACTTCTAAGTTATTTTTATTAACTATACGATGCTAAATATATTTACCATCAATTCTAAATGAATTATATTTTTCCAGGACTTATCATGTACAAAAGATACAACGACGAAAATGGATATTGACACTGACGGCGAATATTTATCGGACTCTGACTCAAATGAAGCAAGACAGATTCCTAGGAAAAAACATCACAGGTAATTTTGAGCTGCAATGCTACGTTTATGTTATTCATATAAACAGTATTATTAAACTTACGGGTCTATAATTTTTGTATTATAATTATCGTAATAGTATCAAAGTCGATATATCTGTTTGTTAGTAGTTCTTCAATAAATAAAATAAAGAAATCACACCATAATAAATTCTGATATTTCAGACATCCACATTCAGTAACAATGTCAACCGGCAGTAGTAGTATGCAAGATGCTAGCACACAACCCTCGGAATTCCATACACTAGTCGACACAGCCTGTTCTATCATAGAGGCGCCCCTGCAACAGAACATTGCAGCTTCACCATCACCTGGTATGTTATATTTACTGGATTTATTAGAATGTATTAACTATGACATAAACATTTAGTTATACAGTTGACACTCGGGTGATTGTTACTGTTTGTCTCCTTTCAGTGCATATTACATAACCAACCATATAATAATTACCAATCATAGCCAGCTGACGGAGATGATTCCTCAGCTACACGCCGCAGCGTAGGCTTTGGAACTGATTAACTGGCTACCTACCACCTTTATAATGTTATATGTTGCAAAGAACCAATAAGGTCCGGTTGCATCGAACCATTAGTAATAGTAAAACCATTCGTTTAATTTTGACGTTAATTATTAACAAAACCAAAGCAACCCATGTGACAAAAACTGTTCAACTGGCTCTGGGTGTCCTTCTAGTTTTAGCATCCTTACTATCTTCCGTATCCTCCTCGTATCCGTAACCAAAGAGCTTATAACCACTACGTTAAGAGACGGGAGTTCCATAGAAGAAGTTGAAAAACGACCCTTGAATGAACGCATGCTAGACTTGAATACCAAAAAAACAAAATAAGATTACAAAGCTGCCAACATAATCCCCTCAAATAGTGATGTACACACGAATTCTTTTTATCGATAATATGTCGCTACAAAAATGTAGGGTTAATAGTAATTTGTTAATTCTAAATAATGTTAAGGTAGGCACATTTACACCAACGCAAGCTTGGTTTAAACTGGGGATACGGGGCAATTTTCTTACAAGATACCAGTTCACGTTGGTGCAAATAGAGATAAACTTCAATGTATAGTAAAAATATAGTGTAATAGTAATAAAATCTGACCATACAATGAGAATTGCTATAATAATGGTGAAATCAAACAAAACTTTGGTTAGTTTTAGATATTTCCACAGATTTTTCAATCATTGACTCAGCAGTTGATGTTGAAGGTACTGCAATAAAAAGAGTATTATTAAACTAAATTGTCTGCTTTGGGAAAGGCGTATGTCCAGCAATGGACTGAGATGGGATGATGGTTAAACTGAATATTACAAGTGCGGGTATTCTCGAAAACAAATTAAAACAAAGTCCAAGAGCCTCAGTAATCATGTTCCAGATATCATAGAAGTTAGCTCTGTAAAACATAACATACTTTTAAAGTCTTGAGTAACTACAGTAACAAAGCAAGTGTAAGTCAGATTCTATGAATACATACTAAAAAATAAATGGAAACCTGTTTGATCAGTTTTAGCAATGTGTAGTGCCACAAATATGTTTTAATTGGTGTAGTTTTTCTAGTATGTAGACCAAGTCCTCTTTTCCCGTAGCTTTAACCCATTGTTTACACCTTGAAAATAAAATGCATGATTATATTAGCAGTGCATTTATACTTTTTACAAACAAAAATAGTTTAATATAATGTAAATTTAAATATCGATATAGTATCGAAATTCAACGATAGTCGATAAAAAAATGTCAAACCCTATTTATACTGTTGATAGGTTATTTTCTAATAATAAATCTTATTTTTTATCCTAAAACAGTAAATCACGTTATTATTTTTCTGTAATAGCCTTACAAAATTGCTTTTTGATGCTTACCTATCTTCATCCAAAGGAAATTTAGCCATGAAGATTTGCTTTTGGCCATCTAACCGGCTCGATCCACATATTACACAAGTTTTATAATGTATATCAATACTTAAATATCACGCCACACTCATTCACTTCATAATTACACGAAATTACGTCATTAATTTACAAATCTACCATAAAACAAAGAGCATAAAAACAATCAATTTTCACAACCAACAATTAATGACAGTTCGATCAGTCAGAATGACGGTCAAGCGATGGATGCGTGCGACCGATAGAGATGTTAAAGCAAGACAGCGATAGCCGCCATTATTCATAGTAAATGTAAGGTTTCCTCCAAAAGCGGTGCCATCATGTAGCGACCCAACAAAGAACGGTAATTGACACCGTAACGTCAAAAAGCGGTGCCGTCCTCTAGGAAACCGCGCCATTTGGTTAACATAGACAACGTTCTAGTGCCGTCATTCACCGCTGTATTACGGTCGCTACATGATGGCACCGCTTTTGGAGGAAACCTTACCTTTACCTTAACCGTTTCTTTGATGACTTTTTTACTAGGATCTTGCGTCAGACTGTCCGTAACCTCGAATGTTTAGTGTTACATAGTGCTTACTTCATGTATTGTTCTAGGTCCAAGTGGTTCGAGTGCAGGGGCTGAGACGCGTGCGTCCTCCTCGCGCAGCCCCGGGAAGACTGTTATTGTACGTGCTGTAAGTCACTCCACTTATTTGGGGGACTTTTTCTTATCAAAATTATACCCTACCTCTTCCATTGGATTTAATATTTGATTTTACTATATTATTGCTAACAATGCAGGAAAAAGAACTAAAGTGTAGCTACATAGTTACAAAGTAAAAGGCTAGAAACAAGGTTGATCATTCGAATAAATACATGCTGTGTTATAATCATAACAAGATTAGGAAAACATCTGAACACATTTAACTAAGAAACAAAAAGAGGCAATAATATATCCTCCTATAATCCTGATTCCATTGGTTTTTTTGTGAACTTTTTGTACAACAATTTATAGTATTGTTAATTTAATCTAATGTATCAGGGTGAATTGCTAAGCGCCGCGGACCCGCTCGAGTCGCAAGAAATTTCAGCGCACGTCACCGTAGAGACCACAGGATTACAACCACCGCCTCTATTGCCACCGCTAAATACGCCGGCTCAGCCGTAAGTACATTAATATTATCTTAGCCAAATAATTATGCTTTATATAATAATTTTCTAATAATAAAGCTGAAGAGTTTGTTTGAACGCGTCAATCTCCGGAGATGGTCTGATTTGAAAATTTATTTCACTAATAGGAAGCTACATTATCCCCGAAGGTTATAGGCTAGTTTTTATCCCGGGAATGTGGGCCATCATATCATGGTAAAAAATTTAATGTTGCTACATACTTTGGAACAGCTGATATTATTTCTAACCTAATCTACGAGATTAGTTTACTGGCAACCTTATTTAAACTTCGATGGAAGTTATTTATTTTGTTAGCCATCAATTGTTTACACATACTCGTATTATTTTCAGATGTTGGTAATTAGTTTAACATTTTAGAGTGTAACAATTACTTATAGGGCAACATTTTAGTTAACAATTAGACGAATTATTTTTAATGAATTATTTGTGGTGGCAGTCATTATATGAAATATATAATTCACAGACGGGCGTGTCCTTCGCTCGGCGCTTCTGTATCGCACGACCTACTACTCGGTCGATGGCGACTCTCACTGGATCTATTCGGGCGAGTGTTCACGGAAGACGTGGGTCTGGAGCCGGGCTCCGTGGTCGCTGAGCTCGGCGGCTTCCCTGTCAAGGAGGTCAAGTTCCGTAGGGATATGGAAAAGCTGAGGAACTCTCAGCAGAGGGATTTGACACTTCACAAGGTAAGTCTGCCTTTCTACCAGAAGTGTGCTATGCCACATTGGTATTGATGCGTTTGATATCCACCAGTCATATTTATTGGTCCACCCAGTATAGTACTACTGGTGGAAGCGGGTTCTACGACGCTATGTTTTTTATATGGATTGATGCGTGCTATGTATGGGCGCGAGTAGTGTAGCTATGTGTGCTACTGCGTGTTTGTCACCGAAAGTAGGCATGCCATCGCGGCGGCGCATCTTCAATGGACATCTTACTCGCTCCGCTACATAGCTTAGCATCAGTGGAAACGGTCACATATTTTCGTAGCTTAGCTTTCACATCCTCGCATCATAGTTGCATAGCACATCTCTAGTGAAAAAGCAACCTAATTGTTATTTCAACTCTAATCTATACTATTAATAAAGCTGAAGAGTTTGTTTGTACATGCTATATAATCTCAGGAACTACCTAGACTAAAACCTAGTCGGATTTGAAAAATTCTTTCACTAATAAGTAGCCTTAGCTTGTAATGTAGATTATAGGCTACTTTTTATCCCGGGAACGCGAGTGAAACCACGGGGAACAGCTAGTAAATAGTAAAACGAATGTTGTTCCGAAATATTAATATATATTGCTTGAAATACTACGTTACCACCTCCAGCCACCTCATCACTGTTCAAAGTGGTAAAACACAAGCCAGTTTTGTAAAAAAGTAATTCGAAAAGGTTAAATAAATTCAATAATATTCATATGCAAACGTGTTAATCATATTTGGTATTTTTGCTGTACAGATGGAGCGCGACCGGGCGAAACTGTTGCAACAGACGTTTGCGGAATTGAATAGTGCGTTTGCTGGACAGAACAGACGCGCCCACAGCGCTCAGCCACCGCTTGCTGTAAATCGTGTGAAAGTCACATTCCGCGATGAGCCGGGAGAGGGCAGCGGTGTCGCTAGGTCTTTTTACACTAGCGTTGCTGAGGTAAGGATCTAATAAAAAAAGCATAATATTAATCAATTCACGAAACACTACGGCAATCAAACATATGGTCTGAGAAATAAAAATAGATGATCGTAGACTAGATAATATGGTTGCTAATAAAATAAATTCTAATAAATCATTTCATTTTACAGGCCTTACTTGCCAACGAGAAACTCCCACCATTGGAACCTGCAACGGGTAGCGGAACCAATAACAGTAGCACTAATGGCACATCGGGAACAGCTGGCGCCACCGCCGGAGGGGCTAGTAGCAATAGTGGTCCACGGTAAATATTATAATATATTTAAATAAATATCCTGCGACATTGTTGACATACGCCCATGCGTGTGCCCATGCATATTTATTACGATCCATATATAAGATCATAAACTATGTAGAGCCGTCTGTAACTATGAAAAACAGATAACTGATCTACTACATTAAATTGTGTGTAGAGATGGCATATATTTATGAAGAGTGCTAAATATGTGGAAAGATTGTATGCTAACAAGACAGCAGATAGCGAGAAATGTATGAACCAAGCTTTAGTTAGAGACTGCACTTGAGTGAGATAAGGACAGGAAGATTGTGGCCATAGGACGGACTCTTATCTGGCAAGGCCACCCCTGATCTCAAGAATAACAGTACCTAGCCAAGTTTAGTTTGCTTCAAGAATTTTGTAAGCTAATATTTTTACATTTATTTTCATATGTACTAATTGAGTAATAAATGCATTGTAGCAGTGGAGCCGGACGAGCTCGGTCGAAGGATGCGGCGCGTCGCACCCCGGGACGACCGGCGCCGCGTCCGCCCGCCACTAGAGAGCCCAGACGGGTGCTCAGTGTAGACGCTAGACCTTATTCACCACAGGTACCATACCCCTTACTTCTAACTAGGGTTTTCTTTTTGAGTCATAATAAAATATGAGATGTGTTTTCCCTCGACATATTTATGGATATATGTACCTATAATATGATCACAACTCGAAATCATTAAAAATATCGTCATATTTTTTGTTTATTACAAATAGATCCGCTTGTCTCTTATTTCATATCAACTTATGTAAAAATGGCGAAAATCAATACTAAATACCTGAACTATCTGTACCTGTAGTTTTTTTGTTCGAAATATAACTTATTTATGTGACCCCCCGCCCCAGGCTGCGCCCGGTACAGAAGGCGCGGGCTACAGCGGTGACAGACCCGGCGGGCACAACGAACATCTCACGCTACATCAGGCACAATTAGGCGAAAGACTTTATCCTAGAGTGAGTAATACATTTCCGATATCAATAATCTACATGATTATTTTAATAAGCGGCGTTGTTATATTGTTAACCCCCGACAAAAAAGAGGGGTGTTATAAGTTTGTAGAGTGTATCTGTGGCCTCACAGCTCCTGTATGGATGCATTTTGATTTAGTTTTTTTTTTTGTTTGAAAGGTGTATTAATCCGCTCAGCCGTTTTAAAATTATTACCAATTTTCTAGTGAATTCCTGGGGTTTCTTGAATTTTTTTATTTTAGTTATTGACCTAGAAATACTATTTGCGTGCGTGAGCTATTTTTTTTATTTGAATTTATGTGTGTAGGTACATTCACTCCATCCTACGTTCGCTGGTAAAATAACTGGCATGTTATTGGAACTGACGCCGGCGCAGCTTCTTGTGTTGCTCGCAAGCGAGGACGCCCTGCGGCAGAAAGTTCGCGAGGCCATGGATCTCATCGTTATGCATCCTTCAGAAGCTATACTAGGTATGTTGTTCACTTGTTCTTATTTTCTCCAGGATTCACTGTCTCTAAATTTACAAAAAATGTGGTTATGTAATAAATAATAATGTGCTTATAAATATTAACTCAGACAGACCATATAATGTATGGAAAAACGAACGATTAGGCTCTCTGGGTAGCCAGAGATAGCCTAACAGTTCTATAAGATTTATAATGGTGTGTTTTCAGATTTAGACGTATTCTCTCTATCTGAGCGTGGGGGAGGAGGTGGGGGAAGTGGCGGCGTAGGTAGCAGTGGTAGCAACGCGGGAGCGGGCGCGGGCGCAGGTGGAGGTGCGACCGGCACGGCGGCGGCCGGCACCTCAGCCCCTGTGAGCGCGACCGACGACGCCGCGCCGCTCTTCTACTCTCCTGGCAAGCGGGGATACTACTCGCCGCGGCAAGGACGCGCCACGCCTGAGAGGATCAACGCATTTAGGAATGTTGGCAGGTTTGTGCTCAAATTGGTTCAGATTTCTAACTACACACTACTCAGATCTAATCTACGCAACTTTAGCACAAAAAATATGGTGTACGCGCCTGTTTGATTCCGTACAGTTTATATGGGTCATTCTCTTCAAGACCTATATATAAGACTGCAGACGTTGTCGTGCCGAAACTGGACCTAACTACCTATCTATACCTACCAACGTCTACCTGCCCCTACCTACCTACAACAATTTTCCACGTAACTTTTTTTTTGTATTAAATTTGTGGAGAGTCTCACCCAATTTCCATCCCCTATTTTAGGGGCTGGGGGAAGATTTCCAAAGAAAAATGCAGGTATTTTTCGTTGGTAACAAAATCATTTATTCAGTTTAGGCCCTAATAAGGCACTTATGTATGTCGAAAGTTACAGTTTTGCAATAGACTCTACTACCGGTTCGGAATACACTTGAACTCCGGCAAGAAACTCAGCAAGGCTTCTTTTTTTTTGGTGGAACTTTTTATTTTTTTGAACAAAGAGTGTGTACTGATTTTTAGCTTCCTACCTTGAAAACTGCGAAAAGTCCCATATAAAATTTCACCCCCTCTTTTAATGGGTTGGGGGCAGATTTCCAAAAATAAATGATGCATGATTTTTTTGTTAGTCACAAATAGTCCGCATACCAATTTTTAGCTTTCTACCTTGTAAACTGCGAAAAGTCCCATATAAAATTTCACCCCCTCTTTTAATGGGTTGGGGGCAGATTTCCAAAAATAAATGATGCATGATTTTTTTGTTAGTCACAAATAGTCCGCATACCAATTTTTAGCTTTCTACCTTGTAAACTGCGGAATGCTCCATACAAACTTCCACCCCCCATTTTAGAGAAGTGGGGGGTTAGAAAGAGACAAAAAGTAGCCTATGTCACTCTCCATCCCTTCAATCTCCACATAAAAAAAATCACATCAAATTCGTTGCTCCGTTTTGCCGTGAAAGACGGATAATCAGACACACATGCACACTTATAATTTTATTATGGATTAGAAAGTATGGATGACGATCATTGGTAGTTTACACGTTCACGTTTTTAAACTGTCTAGATCAAAAACGACTTTTTATTTTAGGATAATTGGATTATGCCTCCTACAAAATGAACTGTGTCCTATGTTCCTGAACCGACACGTGCTCAAGTACATCCTGGGTCGGCCGGTGCGCTTCCACGACCTGGCGTTCTTCGACCCTGTTGTATACGAAAGTCTGCGACAGCTCGTCGTTGATGCTGAGACCGGCGATTCTCACTCACTCTTCGCTGCTCTAGATCTCAGCTTTAGGTAACTAGTTTTGGACCTTTAAAATTATAAGTTTTTTATATGTAATTCTTTTCTTATTTAATGATAATATTCCAGCTTGGAAATGTGCGAAGAGGAAGGCGGTGGTTGCGTGGAACTAGTACCGGGTGGACGCGAGCTCGAGGTCACCGCACTTAACGTGTACGACTACGTGCGTAAATACGCTCAACACCGAATGTTGCTGTCGCAGGAAAAAGCGCTCGAGGTATGAAACATTCATCTTGGCTCAACTGCACATGCATTTAAATCATATTGTACAATAGAATTTAAATGCAGGCAGTCTAATAATAATATTTATACTCTCATATCGTAAAGTTCTGATTATGAAATCAAAAAAAGTACTTTAATGACCCACTTTATGCACACCCGTCTATAATGAAATTAAAAAATTATATTATAGTACAGTTTTCTTCCCAAGATAATGCTATAAAATAACTTTTTTTCATTAAAGTACAAGTATTTGCACATGTCTGGCCACTTATAATGTTTTTTGGGTTTTAATACTTCAATTACTGTCAGTCAACTTGTCAAACGAAATAATAAAGAAAAAAACATTATAAGTCGCCAGACATCAGGACTAAACAATTAGGAATCAATCAGTATCAACTCAATTTTAGATGCAAATTTACTTTGTGGTCGCGTATGCGGTAGAGATCTCAACTTAGGAGTTTTTCCCCACACGAATTTGGGCGCCATGATGATTAATGTTTGTTTATTTTATTGATTTATTGCATATATATTTTATTTTGGGCAAAAATTACAGAAAAATAGCAGTGATACTAAGGTGAAATAAACTTGGATCTGAAATTGTGGAGGCAGCAATGGAAATGACGAATAATCGATACCCGTAAGTCATGAAAACCTATGACAAAATATTATCGATTTTTTACCTTTAAATTACATTATTAGATGAGTTTAGATAAAGTACTGTATGATATTGCACATAATTAGGTATTAAAACTCGTGTGATACTATTAAGTTAATTACTTAAACTCACACTCGTATTTTAATAACCCCTATTATGCAACAGTATCATAAACTACTATTATTTTATTTCAGGCAATGCGCGTGGGGGTTCTTGATGTTCTACCAGAATCTGCGCTAGAAGGATTGACAGCAGAAGATCTGCGGCTACTGTTAAATGGCGTCGGAGATATAAATGTTACAGCTCTAGTATCATACACTAGTTTTAATGACGAAAGCGGCGAACCTCCCGAACGATTAGCACGTTTCAAACGATGGCTGTGGGCCATAGTAGATAAAATGACACATCTTGAGCGACAAGATTTGGTGAGCTATTCTTTGATTATTCCATTTAGCAAAAATAGTATTCATTCAAGTGATGTCGACAATGTCGCAATGTTAATAATCATGTCATCACCAACTTCGTTAATAATCTCCTCTGTGTGAGATGTCTTTTGACAATATTCATTGTGTACTCTGATCAGGTTAATAATATGATAACATTAACAGGTATACTTCTGGACTGGGTCGCCAGCCTTGCCCGCGTCTGAAGAAGGCTTTCAGCCGATGCCGTCGGTGACGATCCGGCCGGCCGATGACGCCCACCTGCCCACCGCCAACACGTGCATCTCGCGGCTCTACATCCCCCTCTACTCCTCGCGACATGTGCTCAAGCATAAGTTACTTCTCGCCATCAAAACAAAGAACTTTGGCTTCGTCTAAATGCTGGCAACTGTTTTATTATTTATACCTATTAGTTTTAAACCCAGTCATGTAAGACAACCGTCGCTAATTATCCACACTATTTTTTCAAAAATAAAGCATTTTTTATCCTTGTAACGTAATGTTTTATGTTCAATAAAACCTTGAAGTAGTATTAGAGCAGAATTACGCGAACGTTTATGTATTTTGTATCAGCAAATTTTACATGGCTGGGTAAATTTGACTGAATAGTAATATTCAATATGCAGTTTATGTTATAACAAGAACGGATGGAGGTCCGCACAAGTACATAGTAATTTTTAAACGTATAAGCGCATAGACCATAAGTATTGAATTGTTATCTACAAACCAATAGAAATCACATTACAATTACATTAGTTGAGAGTATTCCAAAAACATCTTTGTTTCTAAATTTTTTAGAGCACCATATCCACATTGTTTTGTCATATTGGCCTAATCAAATACATATGTGCATTTGATTGCTTTCCTCTTTTATGATATTTATTTTTTGCTTGATGACAAGCAAAAGCAGTGTGACTCATAAATATTCGATAATATTTTAACTGTTTATATAGCTTTGTTATATAGTAAAAATTATATAAGATAGTAGAGTATAATGGGTATACTGCTACAGTTTGTTGGGTAAGCTTGGGTAGAGAGGCGTCAGATCCGAGCACTGGTGTTTATGTGATATCAGAGGAAGTATTTATGCGCCTCAATCTCTAAATTTAAGATTATAATTAGAGTTTCCTTTGATTAGTTGTATCTATTAATATGATTCATAATAAACAATCTCAAAATGCTTATGTTGTTGTTTTACTGTGATATTTACTTCCTTGTCTACAATAGTCTTAGTAAATTTAATTTTATTAACAGTAGTAGAGAAAGAAATAAAAGAATATAAAAAAAATAATCATTGATTTATTGCTTATTTATGATTATAACCCAACCAAAAAATATATTGTGTTCTCGGGTAACTACTAAACAATTAATTTCCAAGAGTAGGTACTTAAATAATGTTCACTCAATTTGTAGATGTAAATAAGGTCTTTGACTAGAGGTGAGGTATCTTATCTAACTATGAAAGTTCGAATATTTTGGTTGGGTTGTATTAAAAAAATTACATTATGAACACATCTTAGTTTAGAGTACCGAATAAGTACATACAGATAGGGTTAAAAAAAGAATGATGATTTTATTAATATTTTATAGGACAATTTTCATAGGTTGGGTCGGTTTTCAATGAGAAGGCATTATTTACAATAATGATACATAGTTATTAACAGTGCTTTATGATTAAAGGTAGACTTTTTTTACTTGCTTATTATTTAGGTTATGAAGATTGACTGTTCAAATGTTCATATTAGTTTTATATTTTACTTTTTCATATTTTTAATGTGTTGATTTGTCAATAATTTTATTGATAAATCAAATTTTAAATTCTATCTTTACACATTTTACTTATATAATAAGTAAAAATTTGGTTAATTTGATTTTATTAGGTTTTTAGTAATTCAGTAAACAGATTGGATATTGATAGTTCTTTGATAATTATGTTAATTCATGTATAAAAAAAAAAAATCTTCTAGATGGATTTTTGCTTTTGATTTTAATCACTCAACCCAGGTTTACATGATCCCATGTTTTTATATTTCCCTGAAATTATCTTACAAAAATGATTCCACTTATTGTATCTTAGAAGCCATATTTAATTCAGTTGATATTTTCTTATATAATCCAAATAACACCACTACATGACAAACATGTAACAATGCACTTGTTAAACTAGTACTTGGATATGTGTTCCAACACATCTCAATAAGAGCTAAAATTAAAAACCTAACAATAACAGTATAATTGGTGGACCATAGGAGATATGGTAAACTATGGAAATACCATGTGTAGAACTGATAATGAAGGCTTCTTGCACAGACTATGCCAATAAAGTTTACTAAAAACATTGGAAGGATGAACAGCTGGGATATTACATCAAAGTTGATGCTGTAATTAGTATCTTCATCAATTTCTTTTGTTTTTTTATTATTTTTTTTTCCTTTTTGAGATGATTTCTGTAGCATTGCTTCAAATGAATTCAAGAAATCTTCTTGCTCCTTAGTAATCTTTTCAACATGATCATCTGTTTTCTTGGAAAACTTTCTCTTCATCTCTTTTTTCAACATAGCTTTCTTCTTCATCTCCAGATTCTTAGCATCTATTTGGGGCTGCACTTGTCTCTGGACATATTTCAAACGGCAATAACTTTTGAAGTATTTGACACACATTGGCAGAAATATAATTAATAAAATAATATGTACAGCTAATAATGTTAAATGGAAACATCTGCTCTCAAACATGTCAACATCTAGAAATCTGTAGTTAACAGTCCATGTGTGGTTGAATACACGACCTATATCAAAACTTCCTTTCATATATGCTACAGGGTTGACTATCAAAAAAGGCAAACCTAATAGAAGTTGTAGAAGACCACAAACAATAAGCTGTTTTACAGTTCCTTTTAGTCCTAAATTGATTAAATAAAAGAAGAATAGTGCAGGAGCATAAAGTAATATATTCATCTTTACTGATACACCTAAACTATAGAATATACTAGCTAAATACCATTTAGCATCTAAGAAAAGGTTTAGAGATACATAAAGCAAAAGTACTGCAATTGGGTCATTAAAGAGTCTCAAAACATGAATAGAATGTATTCTATAGGAAGTAAGAATAGTTATTGCTAGTACATATGGAGGCACTTTTCTTGTTTTAATATAAATTCTAAAGACAAATAATAATTGGAGAAGATAAACTCCTATGAATATGTACTGGGCGAGAATTATATTTTCACCCTGATTTGTAAAAAAATAAAATAAGGAATAAATGTACACAAATCCCGCTGGGTACACCAAAGGACCGGTGTCACCACGTAGCTGGCTGTAGTCGAGAGTTCCATTGAGAAATCCTTCAGATTCTTGCATGTAAGCCTTCCAATCTATTTCAGTGTATGGCACTCGTTCCACTACCATCACATTGATTATCAGTTCGGCAACAATAATGAGAAATGCCACGAATGGTAATTGAGCAGGATTTAGCACTAGACCCTTTAAATAGGACCACGTAAACATCTTCTTGTAATCATGAAAGAAATCTTGTACTAAGCTGCGACTACCCATGGTAGTGCTAAAGGTAGCGGTGAAAGTAAATATTACTCTAACTATAGATTATAATATTTGTACTTTGGATTATATAATCACTTATTTTGAAATATTAGCTGAATTATTTCTATTTTAAGAATAGGTCACCGGGCCCAGGCAATCGCGCGCGGCCGCTTCAGTAATAAACAGGGCTAAGACAGCTCATACATTCGTTCTTGATCTTATGATTCGCTCAAACTTCATAAGTATTCAAGAGAAACGGCCCTCGCTATTGGTTGACAGAGCGGCCGCCATTTCGCTTTTATTATAACTACATTCAGTTCAATCTTGCCGGTGTATCTGACAGTTTTGACAAATATTATCGTAGTTATTCCGTTTTTTTAACGTTAGTTCTCTTGATTTATTTCTTATGAACTGTGTTTGCTTGGGACTTGTTGTGGATATCTCTTTTGTGACTTGGAACTGTTTTACCGGACTCTGACGTGATAAGCCTACCTGAAAGGTTACGTTTTCTGGACTCTGATTGCCAAATTGTTATTATGGTATTTACCTACAAAGTGTTGTGTTTGTCATGCTGCTGCCAAGGAGAGTACATTATACAATTTTCCTCGGAATGACAAAATTAGAAATATGTGGCTCAACCGTACTATATTGCCAATTTGCCCTGAACTTGACCATCTCACCAAAGAACAATTTTAACATAGAAAAGTTTGTATTTTGAGCAGAAATAAAAAAATAAATCATACGAATCTGTTTTATTTTAAAATAAATAATCCAAAGATATAAGTAGTCTACTACCGATATAGTAACAGCACTAGCTGTATCGATATCGACAAACAAACATCTCTGTCATGCACAACACTAAACATAGCGTCAGTAGCGCCACACTCTGAAACGTGTTGAATACTCGTAAACATAGTAACTCTCACCAATCCCATGTAGCTGTCTTATCTGTTGTGTATACAACATATTCTATATGATCTGTGGTAATAAATAAATTATTCTCTTTGGACGCTTTTTGAAAATAGCAGTAAGTCAGTGTCACAAATTGACAATGACGTTGGTTGGTTGACTGGTTGTTTATTAAATTCGCCAAAAGGCAGGCAAAAGTACAGAGCCATACAGCCTTTGACGTTGACTTGACACCAGTGGTCTCGAACGTCAAAATGCAAAATCGATAGTGCTGCCCACAAATATCGGTGTATTTGAACCCAAAATCGGTAGGTTAAAAACGATATACAATGAAATCAAAAGTGGTCACTGTGTTAACAGTGAGACAGTGATCAGTTCCAAAGATCAGTTCAATAGTTTCTCAGTAGAGGATATATTAGGTAATCACTACGTGCATCTATTCTCTGGTCAGGAAAGGTAAACAAAAGTGAAAAGGGACATACGTTTCGCTTTCGCTAACTACGATTATCACCATTTGGATACCAAAACCAAATTTTGTACGTCTTTCATGAAAAAACATGGCGCACAAACTACTTATTTAAGATCTATTGTACTACCTATGTTTAACAAATAAATATTTTTGATATAATTACTTGCTTACGTTTCGTCTTGTTTGTGCATTGTTAAATAAATCAATATTTTTATTGTCAATAAAGAAAACATTTACAATTTACAGAAAACTTAAAGATTAAACAGTAAAGAGCAAATTAACACAAGTTACTGGCGATGCCCAAACTAAGCTTGTATTTTGGGACTTGGAGTGCGATATTTAAAACTATGAGCTCTGAACATATGATATTGATGGTTCTCCAATGCGATTTTGGATCCCCATTGTTCTCTATAATACGATTTCTGTTGTATCCCGGGATAAATCGATCCAGTTGAATCGTGGGAATAAGATTTAATTTATTATTTCTATATTTTTTCGTAGTTTGCATGCAGTTCAAGAAGAAAACACTTTTGCATTATAAATTATTGATCATGTACTTATAATGTTCACAATTTTCGAATAAGTACTATAAATATATCGTTTTTCGTCGGTTAAAAATATATAAGTAAGTATAACAACGTTTACAGATGTAGGTACTCATCCATAATGTGTTGTTTGGTAATCAATTATTAGGTAATAATATAGCCATCACTTGGGCAACACTGAAGTTAACGAGGACATCGTTCGTCTGATTAAGAGCCGTCTGAGCAATCACCAAAGCTGCAGCATTTGCAATCTCATCGACGATGTCATTAGAATTCGCTCCCCCTATTGGATTTCTCTGGCTCCTCCGTGAGTTTTGAAGATTGACCTGTAAACATTTTTTATGATGAAATGTGTGTCAACGAAGTGTGGCATGACATCGTGTGATAAGGGTCATAAGCTTAGTGATTGACGACCGTACAACTAGGTATAGAAATATAAATCAAAAGTATTTAGGTAAACTTTAACCATCAAACTTTTAAAATGACTCTATCTTTCTATAAGTACATTTGTCCAGCAGTGGACGTCTTTCGGCTGAAATAATGATGATATCTATTTGTATTAAGTACTTATTTGTAGGTATATAAAAATGTGTCAATTACGGGAATGGTCCAAGAATCATGAAATTCGTGTGACGTAGTCTTGAAATTAAGAAGATGCTCTCCGTCCCTCTAAACTATCGGATACAAGCGAGACAGGAGTGGCGCACTTTTAGTAAAAAATATAGTTTTAAGTTATTATAATAAACACTAAGCCTTTAAAAAAAATCCTATTCCCTTTTTATTGGATCTCAGAATGTATGTTAATATTTTCAAGTTATTTGGATAGACCAATAATGAGAAAAAAACATTCTTAGGTTTAAAAAGGGGCATAGGTTCTCTCAATTTTTTGGTGACGTTACAAATGAATGAATTATTCCAATTTTTAAAAAACTTAATATAGAATCATCATTTCTATCGGATATCGTCGCCTTTTTGGACATTCTTCACACACGGCTATTTGATTGCAAATTAAGCAGCGCTTGGGTAACTAGATAGCTGATCTACCTTTTCTTTGTGAATACATACTTATATAGGTAGATAATTACATACAGATTCGCAACAAACAGACATGTTCAGAAATGCACACGAATGTTTGTCCCGGATGGGAAGCGAACCCGCGAACTTGCAGCGTGAAAGGTGATGTCCCAATCGCACCAACTGGCCTGTCAGCATAATATAGGCATAGAAAATGTGAAGGCAAGAAATTAACATTACCTTGACATTATCAGCTTGTATATCTAATTCTATTCCTTCCAGTTGGAACACATTCTCATCTATTACAGCTTGGGATGCCCCCTTTATGGTAACACCGACGGCAGTCAACCTTGAATTGTTAAAACGAAGTTAAGTGTTGTTGAAGTATGAGTTGAGACCAGCATTATTTAAAGTAATATAGTTATGTCACCATCAACAGAAGTTTGTGATCCACAACTGAACAATCCCCAATTATTTATTATTGGTATACCTATCCATTGTGGCCTAAATGGTAACAATATGGAGTGTTGTCGTGTGGTTCTTCTGTGTGGTGATTGTTCTGACATAAAAAAGGAGAATATTGAAACAGTAAATAAGTTTTGAGTATTTCCATAGTGCGCCATTTCTTCAGTTTCGCTATGGGTTGTAGGTGCCATTCGAGACAGAAATGAAATATTTACATTCATAAGCGGAGATTATACGGAAAAATAATCCAATAGGTAATTATTTACCTCATATGTCCTTTGAAGTCGTACTTTGCTTCGTCAATAATAATATGTGCGTCATAATCCACTGAAAAAACACATAACTATTCTTAGGATGAATAAAACTATCATGTCATTACAATACTCTATGTATTGCTTAAAAAGAAGGCTATAACCTTCGGGGATAACTAAGTAAGTATTAGCTTCCTCCTCGCGGTTTCACTCGCATTCCTCAGGGATCTTATGTTTCCCGGTATAAAAAGTAGCCAAGGGGGAGGGTGCCTAAGCACTAAGCGGGCATCAGTCTAAAGCACCCATTTCAAAATCATCGCTTATAAACTCCACGCGGCTTTGTGTCCCAATGGCCGTACCCCCTGTTCCGCCTCAGTCCGCTGCAGTCTGGTTCACATCTCCGATAAACAGTAAGTACGGTCCGTGTGCGAAAAACAATAGTTTTGTAATTTTTATGCAAAACAATGAAAGTATGTAGAATGTGTTTTGTTTGATTGTGTTTATCAATAGACATTTTTTTATTAAACTAATATCATTCCGGGTCTACTGTTTTTGAAAGGTGGCAGCCCTAAGATTCCGACCTATATTACGTTACTAATTAATCTGTGAGTTCTGTGACCTAGGTACCTAACCATAATATAATAAATAGGTATGCTACATATCTATCTCCAAGTATTCATTCGTACCTACCTATATAAATTTTCCTTTTTCCCCGTCCCTGACGGGTCACGGCAGGGCCGGGTACCCGGAAATGTGTGAATAACTCTTGCCCCTACCAAATCTGCAAAACTAAACCCCAGCAAAACATACCTTCAACGTCATGCTCGGGAACTTGGAAAGTGTAGTCTACTCTGCCGGTTTCCACTCGTACTGTGACATTGTCAAGACTAAAGTCCTTGGATCCCCTCAATTCTAGATTCGAGAGTTCGACATCGCCCCTGAAAATGACATTTATGAGATAAAGCGATCGTTTAGGTAATGGTTTATTTTTTATGTTAGGTACAAGCTGCTTTATAAATGACTAGTTGTTTTCTGCGGTTTCATCCGTATTCCTGGGTTGAAAAGTATCCTGTACCTAATCGAAAGATTTTTGCAAATCGGATCCGTAGCTCCAAAGATTATCTCCTACATATAAAACAAATTACATTTTATCTGTTTATAATATTCGTATGAAAAAAGTTAACATAAATTATAGATACCTACCTAATTGCACCATTCAGCAACACAAAATCCATATCAGAAATTTTAGATTTTCTGTAAGGGTCCAGAGGAGGCACCGGCCCGAATCCGTGTTCAAATATCGTGCGTGACCATTCAATGAAATGAAATGCATTATTTTGGGCTTTCAGATCCTGTAGTGTGAGTGGATAATATGGATCTGACAGATTTCCGATCTTAGCATGAGTATGGACTGGGCCTACATCGATACTGCCAAGGTTTCCTAAAACAGACGTAGGTAAAGGTCTTTTATTATAGATTGCTAATAAAAGATTGAGTCAAAGACATCGTGCATGTTTTTACATTAAACGTAATCAGATAACATAATATTCACTAACCTGGCTGTGCGTCAGTATAAGCATATAGTCCAAATAGGACAGTGAATAGGAACTTCATAGTTGATCGACGTCTGTTGGCTTCAACTGCAACTACTGCCAGTGGGAAATAAGATAAACTCATTTATATGTGTTTTTTTTATATTAATTAACTATGCATAAGCAATTAGAATGCTTTTATATACATTAGAAATTATGATTAGATGGTTAATTATCCACACTTTATAAATTAGCTAAATAGGACCGTTTTTATTTTCTTATTGTCGTGGGCATACCATGATACCAGCATAGCAGGGGGAAGCGATCAGCTTATGTCGTACTCGTATCGGCTAAAACCCCACGGTGGGCCCCTGCCCCGATTGTCCACAACCCCAAAGGACCCCATTTTAGTCGCCTTACAAGACAGTCGTAGTTGACAAGGCAGGGGAACACTAGCTGTTATTTTAAGCCCCATCTACAGGGCAGGAGGGCCACGAGGCGCAACTGCGCCTAAGAACAGATGTGTCAGCAAAAAGTGAAGTGAAAAAAAGAAAAGCGGAAAATGGTGGTTCTATTTCTTGTGAAAAAAAATTCAACTGCCCACCCGGGTGCCATCGCACAGTATTTTTTTATTAAGTATAAGACCCAAAAATCTCACCCAAAATGACATCCTTTTTTATTCAAATATGTAGGTATTAATTATATAGACCTATTTCATCATTTAAATTATTGAAAATTTCTATTTAACAACAATAGCGTGTTACAAATGTGCACCATTTTGGGTATTTTTCCAGGCTTAAAAAGTGAATATTAGATTTGTTTTTCGATTTTACTTTTTTCCATCCACATAGAATATGTGCATGTATCAGCAAGAAATATTCACAGCAAAGCTAGTTCCTTGTATATTCCATTCCAACGCGACCAAAGTGATAAATAAATTGCACTAATTAGAAAATTACAGAATTCGATAGAATTTTACTGATCTATATATTTTTTTATTACATCACGGTGTGATGAGAGTAGCAGGACGGCTAGAAAATGCAAATGTTCCGTACAGTCAAAGGTACCCGATAATCTTTCCTAATAAATATTTTTCACTATAATAAGTATTTAAATATAGAATCTACATACCTATATATTATTCCTAACATCATAATCATCTAGTACCTACAAAACTTTATTTCTATAATATAAAATATTTACAATTATTTACAACAAATATACAAACTACATATAAAAAAAATCCTCGAGGCGGCCGCTGCTGCCGATCAACGGCAAGGTTCCCAGAAGGCTGGCAGCGTTCCCTCTTTGTATGGCCAAGCTAACGCGTTGGCGAGAAAAGCTCCTCGCCCGCCGGTCCCCTGTAACCTCAATTAATTTTGAAAATTCAGAAATTACGTCTCAGGTAAATCCTAATAAGGGTCTCCTATTATGGATACGAGGTTTGCTTTGCTTAAATGAAATAGTATCTCATATTAGGTTCTTAAGGTTTAGAGTATAAGAGATGTAGATAAAAATAAAAGAAATCAATTTAATTTAAACTTTTGATTGGCGATATTTATTAGTAACAACATCATAGGTAAGTACTTCTAATATTTTAGTACCCATACGTGGGGTATCTCATATTTGGAAAACATTCAACAAAATGGCTGCCTATTATTTCTTAGCAAAGAAAATGCAACAGAACTGCAAGTGCATCGTGAAATATGACATTTAATTGATACAATTTCTATAGGTATATTGAAATCATTTAGTGTGATATAAAGTTGTAATATAACTCTTAAACATTTGATGTCAAAAATTTGGTTTTGTGGTTCCGTAAAACCCTGCGCGTACGCAACCTAACTTTGCCTCGGACTGGGAAGCTAGTCCGACTATATATCCTACTAATATTATAAATGCGAAAATTTGTGAGTTAATTTGTTACTTATTTACGCTCAAACGGCCGGTCCAATTATGATAAAATTTGGTATGGAGATAGCTGACACCCTGGATAAACACATAGGCTACTTTTTATTCCGGGAAACATAACTCACAGAAACCCGAGTGAAACCGCGGGCCGGTAGTTATTATTATATAATTTTTGAACATATAGGATGAACGGAGGATAGGTAAATAAATGTAAGAAAATACAATTTTATATCATCAATTTATATTCATAAGGTTTGGTAGTGATCTATTGTAGGTATGTAAGGATCTATTCAAACTCATGATCCTACTTGTATAAATACATTGCAGATATAGTTCTTCCTGAGTATAGTTGCTGTATATTTTTTATGGAAAAATGTTGCTTATTCTTGTTTAATCTGTAAGAACTCAAGCAGTTGCTGGTAAGTTAAGCCCTCGAGCACATGGTTGATTTGTTTATATGCTGTTGAAACAATTGAGTTGGCCACCTCTTGTATTACTACGTCGGCCGATGACTGCGGAATCGACCGAGATAAGCCTCTTTGAGAAAAGTGAAACTGTAATGAAAATAAACGCATTAATCAATTTTTTAGGTTTTGAATAACAGTCTCATCCAAAGTCAAAATAACTTTGGAGGCCTATAGGCCTTTTTGGCCTATTTTGGTTAAGTACCTATAGGTACATAACCAAAAAATTCAATAGTAACTATGAAATAAATAAATACATTTAAATTTTACCTCAACATTTTCAGCAAAACTGTTCACTTCAATAGTATTAAGACTGACTTTATCATCTTCCTGGTCTGAGCCTAAACCGATTATTAAACTAAGTCCGCCAGTAACGAGAAGTCCCTCTACCTTTGCGCTGTAAATATAAATAATATATTATTATCCGCTGTTATATGAGTACCTATAAGTACTCCTATACTCACTGATCTAAAACGTTAAACGAACAATTCTGTTAAATTGTTTACTCGTGTACATCTTAAACGGCTCTAATGATTTTGATTAAATTTTGTTTGGCACCTTTCTTGTAAAAACCGATTAGGTATGCTAATGCACAGAACCAATCTCCCATCGTTGACCGATTTCATACAAGTCTTGCAACCGTGGCACCCAACAGACAGGTGTTCCAGAGACACATAAGTAACTTTTAAAATCTTTAAACTTACCTCAAATGACCAGAGAAATCAATTTCAAAATTTTGATAAATGAACTCAGTGCCGTCGATATCAGCTGAAACAACATTTTAGGTATACAATGAATAAGGTGTGGGAATCAGATCACTAATAATTATTTTTATCTTTTAAAATGTACCTATTATAGCCATCTAACTGATCAAAACCTATACTAGTGTTCACAATATTGTGAATTTCCCAATGTTTTGCTGGAACAGCGGCTGCGGCGGTGGCAAGGGCCCAACGGATCGTGTCACGTGGCATGGCGGTATGTGCGGCCTGCACTTTTGACACAAGACAGACCATGACGCCCTCTGTCATCGACTTGGTACCTACCACAACTACGATAGGTATCGGGTTCACAAATCTTACTACCTAAACGAAGACATATATGGCAATGCGGAGCACTGACGCTTCTAAAAGGTTCCTATATTGAGTGAAAGAAGCAAGTACAACCAATGGCCAGACTCTTTTTGTGAAACCGCTCGCAGCCTTTATTCATATCATTAGAGAACTCAAGTAGACAAGCGAAAGTTGAGTTTTGATGTGGTGAATCCCACTTTTTCTGTGACTCTCAGTCTCAGTTGACTGGAAAGTTTTCTCCGCGGAAATGTCGATTTCCAGAGAGCTACTGCATCTACTTGACCACTGACACGAACATCAGCTAAGGGTAAACTTAGCTATGTTGAGAAAAGAAGAAAGAAAATCCGGAAGAGCCATTGTAACAATCATTCAAATTTAAGTCATTTTTTCATACTATCTATAGGCCTGTGCTTGACCACAATCTCATCGTGGTCAGTGATGATGAGGCTGATGGTGGTGAGCACACAAAGCCTAGAATTTAACTGGCTCTCAAGTGTTGCTCTCGGAACACAGAGTTTTTTATAACTGTTCCTATCATAATGATGTGGTGTGATAATAAAGCAATATCTATCTCTGTTCTACCTTAAGATATTATTCCTACTAGGTACTTACTTTTTAATATCATAGACGAATAAGAGAGGCTAATAAAGTATACAAAAGTAAATAGTTACCTTCAATATCAATTTGGGGAACGTAAATTTGAAAATCGAGTCGAGTATTTGACACACGTACTTCGAGGCTTCGTAAACTGAATTGTTTACCTCCAACTGCTACTACATTCGTCAAATATATAATGCCACTAAAACAAGAACAAGAAAATCGTCGTTAGAAACACTTATATCAATCAAAATCAGCAGATTAAAACAATGTCTGTAAAATAGTTTACCTTATATTAGTTTCATTAAATTTTAAAGGCTCAAGTTGATCGTTCTGGTAGGGGTCTAGAACGGGCACCCTGTCAAGGCCTGTACTTATAAACCTGCGAAGGTATTCCATACGAGAGATGCCATTGTTAGAAGCGTCTATATC
Source organism: Tethea ocularis (assembly GCA_963555595.1). NCBI lineage: Eukaryota > Metazoa > Arthropoda > Insecta > Lepidoptera > Drepanidae > Tethea > Tethea ocularis. The sequence goes on along the minus strand of OY741960.1, from coordinate 5,408,881 downwards.
TTCTTGCCTCATGACATACTTATCAGGTAAGTCGTAAAAACCTGCCTTTGCAGTCACATTCACGCTTCCGATATCTGTGCCTGATGAAATAAAAACTTTATATTTATGTATGTAAATATATAGGTAAAATCGCTGCTTTTCATTCTACTGGGTGAATAGGTAAGGTACCTACTATCATCTTCGGAGATTTTCTTTTCTAAATAAATATTATAGGATTGGCTCGGAAATCGAGATAAACAAAAAAATGGTTAAGTGCATGTCAGGACCGTGCAAAGTTCCGTCGGAGGGTTCTTCAATCGCGAAGTTAATTTAAATTATATCAAAACTAATTTAAAATTTAATTATACTTTGACTTATAGCTAGTAAAGACTCTCATAAGTTGTGATAGTTTTACTTGCAGCTTCAGTGCTGTAATTTAGTTTAGATTTTTTAACTACACGCAACTTTTATAAAATGTTCTCTTTATATCTCGTAAAAAGTAAATGATATAGATTTTTTTTAAAGGAACCTACTCGTAATCATTATTGTTTAATCTCTAATTAACATTGTGAGATATCGTTAATGTTTTTAAGGTTCCGTACATAGGGTAAGATAGGACCCTATTACTAAGAAACCGCTGTCTGTCTGTGATCCGTGATAGTTAGACAGATTAAATTTTCAGAGATGATGTATTTCTGTTGCCGGTAACAACAGGTGGACGCTTGAAATATTCACAGAATATTGAGTTATATTTTTCACTATAAAAATAAATAATATTTATATTTAAGTGGGGCTCCGATACAACAGATCTATAAGATTTTTTTGCCGTTTTTATAGAAAATGGTACGGTATCCGACTCGCACTTGGCCGATTTTTTTTTCAGTTACGCGTGTTCGGTACATGTTTTTCTCATAAATATTTGATCCTTATTTGTGTGCAAAATTTGAGTGTCAGATTAGAATTCCTACATAGTTTTATTATACTTTTTGTGGTTTTGAAGGCGGTTCTCTAATATAATTTATTTTTAATTTTTAGTTTTTCCTGGGATCCCTTCACCCTGACTTGGTGACAATGAGATGGGACCATCTCAGGAGTATAAGCTCTTTCGAAAGAAAAAATAATTTTGGAAATCGGTCGACAGATAGCTGCACTGTCGTGCAACTAAAAAGCTCGTTCTGGATTAATGGAAATAAATATTTTTCCCAATTTCGTGTTGGTTCAACATAAAAAAAAATATTCTATAAGTATCCACTCTATACGTAGGCCTAGCGGGTGTAGTTCTTACCTGAAATTGGCCGTACTGAGGTCAAACACAGCACCAAAAAGGTAAGCTCAACAACTAGGAGTTTCATGGTTCTAGTACTTAATACTTGCTTGCCCTCACAAATGATGACCGTTTTATTTTTGATTGCATTCATTATATAGTATTCAAAATCATAAATTAATTTCATACTCATTTTATAAATTTAATCGATATTCGATATGGAAAATTAGTTCAAATAATATACCTGCTTATTGTATTTATCTAAAATACCTAAATTAGAGATAATTAAGAAAGAGCATACCTATACATATATCTATGTAGGTATAATTATTATGCTGGCTGGCTGATGTGGTCCCACAGGCACGTACTGTCTCGTTGGGGGCTGGATGCCGAATCAGTTAAAATTTTAATGAAAAAAACTATCATGTTTATTTTAATTAGCTTTTGGACCCCATTAGATTGTCTTTTCAATATTAAATTCATGACGGAACGATATGGTAGCATGGTAGCAACTTACTAATTAATATAGCACCTATAACTACTTTGAGTACGATTTTTTACCCGACTATGGCAAGGAGAAAATGTTATAATATGTATGTAGATGAGGTATATTTTTTAATTGATACATGTTTTCAGGTCGAATTTTATTTCTAATCACCTGGCAGCCAACATATATAAAGAAATCTATAAGAGATAACTCATTGAAAGGATTTTAATCAAATAAAATACCTTGATTAGGTACCTATGCTAATTAAGATCGATAATCTGGGAGTTATCTTTACTATAAAAGAAAACGATCCCTACATAATCAAATATTAGCGTAAAAGGCATGTAAGTTTGTATTAGTACCTACCTACCAATATAGTAGGTAAATCTACTTCAACTTACCTACCCTACTAACATACATACTTTTTGGTTAATTTCAGAAAATGAAAATCATAGTTTTGATAGCCTTGAGTGTGTGCGCTTGCGCAAACACTGCATTTACTACACAAGATGAGGTTTTACCAATAGGTCAGTACTATTTATATTACTTTAATGCAATTTTATATCTGTGACTTAATTTCATATTAAAATTTTATGACAATATAATTTTAACTAAACGACCTGTTCTAATAAATATCGACAGGTTTAATGAATCTTGTACCTACCTTGATTTCAGTTGTGAGTTCAAGTAACCAGTTGGATCTTATTCAAGTGGGATTAGAGCTACGTCCAGAGAGCGCCATCACTAAAGAGGATCAAGTAATCACGACTCCATTGAGGAATCAACAACGCAGTCTCGTTGCTGATACAATACAAAATACGATGGAAAGTTTCCGAGATGTCGTTATTAACGGGAACGAGGATCTTCCTCCTCTAGATCCTCTTGTTATTCAAAAGCTTGGACCCTACGACTACAGCACAAGTGGGTATGTTTTTTTAGGGTTATGTTGGATCAGCTCAGCTTGTCCACAAGCTTACCTTTGGTATGTGGCTGAACATGATAAGCCTACCTCAATAATATATAATTTTTTTTAGCAACTAATAGCAACCCGCCTCGGTTTCGCACTATTGGGAGGACTCATACACCTAAACCTTTCCCATGACCTATCTAACGGTGAAAACCGCATGAAAATCCGTTCAGTATTTCGGAGTTTATCCCGAACAGATAGACAGATGCGGCGAGGGACTTTGTTTTATAATATGTAGCGATAATGACAATAGGTACGATCCCGGTACGATCTACCAAATGTTTATCTAGGTACTAATAGGATACAATCCTGTTTTGTTCCCTAGAGTCCGCGCGTCTGCCACCATCAATAACATTCGAATGGAAGGTCTTCGCTGGTATATTGTGGACTATGTCACATTCAATGCTCTTCGACTGACCTTGGGATTGCATACTACTATTCCTTGGCTTACATTCACTGGTAAGTTCAACTAGTTACACGTGCAATTAGTTATGGACGGTACGGGTAGCTCTGCTAACAAAGGGTACGCCGTATCTCCATGTAGGTACGCGTATTGTATTGCACTCATCAGTAGCCTATACGCAGTAGAATCGTTTTTCATTTACCTATCTATCTCTAGTTTCCAGACACCTGCTATTATACGTAGATATCTATCTATAAAAAACGATAATGTATGGTCAATCAAAGTGCTTATATTATCTTTTCACAATATAGGTAACTATCGATTAAATAGCGCGCAATATAGGTAGGTACTCGTAGCATAGCAATACTCGTAGGTATACGCAAAGAGGATATAAGGTATAATTTGACGACAATATGTAGGTATGTATAATAGAAAAGGCCTGATTTGTTATTACCTTTAAAGGCCTATAATTTACATTATTCAAAAGTAATAAATATCTATACTATCTTTAGATACTAATAATACCTAAAGCTGAAGAGTTTGTTTGTTTTAACGTGCTGATCTCTGGATCTACCAGTCGGATTCGAAAAATTCTTCGAAGGTTACCTATAAGCTCTACTTTTTATCCCGGGAACGTGGGTGAAAACACGGGGGACAGCTTTGTGATTATAATAATAAAAAAGTAGGTATCCTACAGGATACACCATACCAAGTATCCTACGTATTAGGTAGTAGGTAGGTACTTGTGAAATATGACTTGTGTAGCCGTTTTTTTCTTTATTTAGGTAGCTACGATGCTCAGGCCAGAGTTGCACTACTGCTGACTCACAGAGCTGGTGGTCACTTCAGGTATCTAATATTTGCTTAGTTCAATATTTTTCATTTATTTATTGTAGTTGTAGGTGCATAGTTCATACATATTTTTTCTCATTGATGTCTGGTTTTCGATCAGGATATTTATAAACCGCATTGAAGTCGGCGTTAACATGAGGATGGGAACTAATCTTCTCGGAGGCCATCTTCTTCTACGCGAGTTCAACATCAACATCGACATCCATGACACACGTGTGAGTAAATAAATGTCAATAGTAGCGCAGCGCAGTAGTTGATATCAGCTTAATCGCAAAATACTTTTATATGCTTGATGCGATTAGTGTTCACTCCAATCTCGCCAGCTTTTTTAGCTAATGACGTTGCTGAGGAAGGTAAGCGGAATATTAGCTGATAGGTAGGTACCTACTAGGTAACAAAAGACTGGCAAATACGAGTAGTATGTAGGTACTTATCTAATAGTATATGAATGGTACCTAATGAACTGACTCTCAAAGTTCCAGTACTGGTGTGCTAGCTACCATTGTGCTACGATTCCCTCCATCATCCTTGCCGAAAGCACATTGTTGGATTTTAATCATGGAGGGATCCGAATAATTAGGGGAACCTTTTCCAATTCGGAAAAATGATCACTACTAATAGGAAGCTACATTATCCCCAAAAAATATAGGCTACTTTTTATCCCGGGAACGCGAGTGAAACCGCGGGGAACAGCTAGTGTTAAAATAAAGTTAACCAATTACTTTGAATTAGGTAGACGTGAAGTTATTTGGTATGAGCAGCAAAAGTAAGATTTTCTATTGTTTTAATTACTTAAACTACTTACTTGATTGACAAGCAAAATTATCATTTAAATCCGAGTAATGTTGAATGTACAGATTCTCTATACAAATTCTGTCACATAGCTATATTTAACACGTGTGTTAATGCTATATGACGTTGGTGCAATTGGGCTTAATAGACAAATCATATTTTATAACTATTACACGTAGGTATGTCAATGTCAGTCGCACAGATTTATAAACAGTCGATACAACATCACTGCGGTATTATACCTAGGTGCTGTGTGCACTCAATTTTGACTACTTATAATGAAGATACGTACCTATAATATTTTTTCAGATTAACGTCGAGGGTATGACGGGCTCAAGCTTCATCAACAACTTCATAAACTCTTACGTACAAAGTGTTACTCAGGATTTGATACAAAGCGAAATGAACAAAGTTAGTGAACTCCTTAGCGAGCAATTGTTTGAAATTATCAACGATGTCCTTAAAGATTTTACTCTGAATGATTTACTTGGTTGAAGTAATTGTAATTATTATTATTACAAATTAGATAACGGTAAATAAATTAAGTTAGCTGCGATTTTTATTATTTTTCCCTCTAAAACCTAATATTTGAGATGTGAAAGTTTGTATGGATGTGAGGATGTTTGTACTCTTTCACGCAAAACTATTGATCAGATTTGGATGAATTTTGGCACATAGATAGAATACTACCATACATATAACATACACGATACTTTTTGTCCCGGGAAAACTAAATCCGTCGGGAACGCGGGTGAAACCATGCGGAAGCTAGTATTCTAATATTCCCAAGTAGTTTGTATGTAGTATATTATTTACTCTTTAGTACAACAAGTACGTAGTATATTATTTATTCTTTGGTACAACTAAGAGTAGGTAATGGGAATTATGAATCTCAGGATATTATTAGGAGCTTTTGTAAAATAAATAAGCAAAAATACATAATTTAAAATATATTTTTTTTTGTAATTTTTTTTTTTCAAATCAATTGACCACATCATACATAACATTTATACACTAATTCAACAAGCTCATTCTTGGTAACGCCAGTCAAAGCTCTGGCAACTTTTTTATGTTTTAATATCTCTTTCAATTGAGGAACAGTATATTGAGTGATGGTTTTATTTTGTAAGCGGTTATGCAATAAATTTTCATCTATATCATTACATTTAGCTCTTTTATTGCTAGCATTGGTGTCTCTTGGAGCTTTTGGTCTCTTTAAAGCAACAACTCCCATTGGACCAAATAGCTCATTAAAAAGGTCATCTGTAAGGTCCTCAAATTTATCAGAACTGGGTTTAGTTGTGTCTACAAATGGTTCTATATCATCCTCTTCAAAAGCAATGGCCTCCACAGCTCTATATTGTGATTGCAGTTTAGGGTTCTTAAAGTTATCTGTTGCGTAAACAAATTTTATATTATTAAGTATGTCACGCATTACAGTTTTGTGTGCTTCTGAGATCTCTTCAGGTTCATCCTCTTCATTTCCTGGTATGTTTCTTACATCTTCAACAAATGGTATTTTAATAACATCAAAACCTATGTCCGCCTGTAATCCAAGGGGATTAGTGCATGGGGACAATGCAACAATGCTGGGTTTGGAATTGACACGAGTGCACAGTACACATATAGGCACAGTGCATGTCTCAGTGCATGCTTGATGTAGTGCCTTAAAAGCAACAGTGGAACCTTCAACTACATCTTCATTTGGAAACAAAAAGTAACCAGCCTTAATATACCATTTTTCTTTACACATAATACTAGCAGGTTTAAATCCTAGGAGTTTTAACATAGGTGGCCCAAACGGATTTCGAAGGGATTTCATTTCCTTATCTGTAAATTCTATTCTTTCACCACCATATACCTGATAATGAAGAAGCTCCGATTTCAGTATTGGCACCTGTCTTGATTCCTGTGCTTCTTCATCAACATCCATTTCTGCATCTTTGTTGGTTATTTTCATGGTTTTATTAACATTTGTCAGAATATCATTTGTCTCTCTACTTAAATTTGATGTCTTCAGATTTTGGTAGGAAGAATTTTTTACAAGATTATAAACACCTACTCCTATATTAACTCCTTTGCCAATTTCAAAACATAATCGAGCAACGGCTAAGTGCCTGTGTGACTGGTGATACATTAATTGCTCAATTTTTGGAATATCCCATATGGGTTTTGGCAAAATAGTTTCCTTCCCTTTGTTGGCTTCAGTCAAGAAATTTTTATAGAAAGGATGTACTTCATACTCTGTTTTAGAGATGTTAATATATTGTATGTCAATTCCTGAATCTACTAGATCAACCACTCTCTTGAATGTAGGTTTCTGGTCAGATAGAGCAGGTGGGGTGTCCAGGCGAGACAATATTAATATTGTCTTTGATGACAGTTGTTTCTTGCAATTTGCAAACATTTTGCTGCAGTGCCAAAGAGCATCAGAAAGGATGAGTTCACTGGCTTCATTCAGTGTTGAAACTTTCAAATCTTGAAGTTTTTTGAAATCTTCTAATGTTGGTGAAGTTAATGGAAATACATCAATGACACTTTTCGGATCCAAAGCAGATGAATTTATATTTTCTGTTCCATACAAGCAAACACCCACCAGTCTAGTCCCAGAGAGTCGCAAATATTGACGAATCACACGACAGGTCGCGATATAACCAACCTCAGACGAGCCGTGTTTTTTAGAAGTATCGAAAACATTTATCAGGATTATCGTAGCAGATGTGCCTCTCCAAGATGAAACTTCTTGTTCCTCATCCGAATCCATGGCAACAGAGAAAAGGTTATTACACCGGTTTTGTATGTGCCCGGCCTACTACTAGTTAGGTACACTATCTATAATCACTATTTTTATTACGCATTAATTTTAAAGATCCTTTCACTAAACTTTGATTCAGCTCAGACCAAAGAAATTATAAATATACTAGACCAACATAAGCCTTAGAACATAATATTCAAATTAATATTCTCTCAAATTAGAACCGAAGATCTTAAGAGTGGCTCAGACAGGTTCAATCAAAATAAAATTATTTAAAATAGTACCGATCAAAGAGTAGAGATGTGCCGAGTCAGACTGAATCGAGTACTGACTCGAATACCTAGCAAGTACTCACGTACTCGAGTACATAAAATACAGTATTCGAATCCGAATGAGTACATAAAAGAAAGAACGAAACTTAAAGATGCAATAAAAACAATCAAAGGACTGAAGTGGCGCTTAGTTAGTTAGTTGGCGGACCAGACATATCATCAGGTGTAAAACATAAAATACAAAAATTGATTTTAAATAAATATAAAGTTAAAAAATTCAACTGATAATTGTTATAGTCAATAGTTAGTTGTTAGCTTTAATATGCCGTGCCATAAAATTACCAAATTATGATTAATATAATGATTAAATTACTAATTATACATAAACTGATGTTATTATTTACATATAGGTACTATCGTTCATACACGATTTGTGATGAAATATTAGAATTTGTCGTCAAAAGCAAACTACAAAGTTCGATTCAAAAAGGACTCGAGTCCACTGAAGTATTCGAATACTCGTGCCAGTACTCGAATACCTGTCCGAGTCTTCAGACTCGAATCCTAACTCGATTCTTATTTTAACGAATACCAAACTATTCGAATACCAAAAATAGCCGACTCGGTACATCACTATCAAAGAGAATATAAACCGTACCGATTGATTTGATTTGGTACCGATCGTATTTACCATAAATATAATTATTCTCTTTGGTACTTGGTATGTACTACTACATGGTTTTTTGACAGACAGTTTCTTACAAAATGGTACTCTGTCTGTAGTTTCTAAAAAAAGTGTTTTGTGACTTCTGTGGGTGTTTTTCTTCTATGCCGTTTCCTATTGTAAAGTAAAATACGTAGGTAAACGTTCTGTCACTCAAAAAATTGCTAAAAAAACCTATGGATATAAGTCATTTTTTTGTCAAGACATACAATGGCTGGTAATTTTTGGCAAAGTTCTCATCATCAACAGTGGATTTTAGATAAACAAGATCTTATTCGTGATCGTCAACACGACTTGAATATATTGTCTGAGGAAGAATATCAAAAAATATTTAACTTTTTCGCAAGTATAATTCAGATTTTAGGGGAACAATTGAAGCTTCGACAACAAGTGATCGCAACGGCCACAGTGTATTTTAAAAGGTTTTATGCAAGGAATTCATTGAAATGTATAGACCCATTATTGCTAGCGCCTACGTGTGTATTCTTGGCTTCTAAAGTAGAAGAGTTTGGAGTGATATCAAATTCGAGATTAATAACAACATGCCAAACTGTTATCAAGAACAAGTTTAGCTATGCATACGGCCAACAGGAATTTCCATACAGGACAAATCACATATTGGAATGTGAATTCTATTTGTTGGAAAATTTAGATTGTTGTTTGATAGTTTACCAGCCCTACAGACCGCTGCTGTTATTTGTACAAGATATAGGTCAAGATGATCAACTTCTCACATATGCATGGAGAATTGTGAATGACTCATTGAGAACTGATGTTAGTTTACTGTACCCACCCTATCAGGTAATAACAATTAATGTTCCATTATCATTCTATCGTGTTGATAAATGATGATCATTGTATATATAAGTCACAGTTTGATTGTGAGCACCATTTGCCTTACACACAGTATACACATCAGTGGTGAAGGGTCCATACAAGCCGATTCCCATCGCCTTACCTTTTAGAAATCCCAGTCCCACAGATTCATAATTTCAAAGCCACATTCATATAAAATACACTGTAATTAAGTATAAAATTATCAGTGTTTTTTGGACGGCTTACCCTCGCCATAATTTCACCCTTCGCCACTGATATAAGTTCTTAGTGTGAGAAAAGTAGCAGGCTTAAATGTTGTATGACATGACTAATGATATTTTTCTTTAAAAAAATATGTTATTTTCAGATAGCTATAGGTGCATTACACATAGCATGTGTGATGCTTGGGAAGGAAAACCTCAAACCATGGTTTGCTGAATTAAATGTTGATATGGATAAGGTAACAACTCTTTAAGTAACTCAAAAAAAAACTATTTTTAACCAACTTCAAAAAAGGAGGAGGTTCTATGCCAACCCAATATCTCTCCCAATAAACAACCAATTTAAAAAAATATTTTTTAATTCAAAAGAGATAAAGACAGTGGAAAAATCTGCAGTACCATGATATTTTACATGGGATACAAGCTACACTTTCGCTGATATCAAAACAAACAGATTAGAGTTCCTACATAGTTATTATTTTATATTTTTTGGTGTTTTTGAAAGCGGTTGTCTTTTTTTGCTAAAAGTTATTTATGTAAAAAGTTAGACTTAATAAGCAATAGGGTAGTTGACACTGTCAAAAATAAATGACCAAACACTAACCGATGCATAAAACATCTAAAAACACGTGGAAATAACAAATATGTTGTACATTTAATGCTTTTTATGATTTTTAATTACCAGTGGAACCACTAAGAGTAGATGATTTGATGCTGTGAAACTATGACGTCATAATGTAATATTTCATACAAAATTCCTTATAAACTATTGTTTTGACATTTATTAAAAAGTAGCTGATTTGATGTGTCAGTCAACTACCCTATTATAATTTGGGAATGCATATTTCTGTTATCTTGATTTAGTATCCCATGCAGTTGATAGCTTATCAATTTTTTTTTCAGATTCAAGAAATAGTAAGATCAGTAATTAATTTATATGAAATGTGGAAGAGCTATGATGAAAAGAAAGAAATACAAGGTCTTCTTGGTAAAATGCCTAAGCCAAAGCCTGCACCCCAAAGATAGTATTGTATTCTCAATGAATTAGTGTTTGTTATTTACATTAAATTTATAGATGATTATTTATTTTTAATCCGTTAGCTCGCAGGTGGGATGCCCGCCTATCCCATAACTACATATAAAAGAATAGAATTCCAGGAACTGCTATTCAACAGGTCAAGTTATCATATAAATGACAAAAAGTATGTTTTAAAATTATCCTTTTGACATGTTCTAGAATTATATTCTTTGGATGCAATAAAATTAGTGTGCACATTCAGTTAATGAACCAATGGAATGGAATCCATTTTATGTAAAATTATACCTATACTTTTGTAAGATTTTAAATTGTAAGGTTGTAAATATCTGAAATAAACATTTTTTTACAAATAAATTGAATTTTGTGGCATGGATTCAGTAATGTTTGCAAAATTCATGATAACTAAAATAAAAACTAAAATTACCACTATAGTATAATACCTACTTAGCTATTTTTACAAGTTTCTACATTAGTAAGGAGTACATTATGAAAAAATAAGAATAAAACAATATGCCTTTGTATTAAATTGTAATATTCTATACCTTGACCAGCAGCACAGAAAAGATTTTTAATTTGAGCCATATTTATATGTAGTACATACGTAGATATGGTTTAGTGTGAATAGATTCTTTTAAAAATATGTATTGATGGACCTCATGAATGTGCATGTATGTAGGCATATGTTGGGTACATAATTTTATGACCAAATCAGGGCGGGGCCTAAAATGGCCGCTCAGCTCAAGGAATATCGCTACGTGCAATTAATTTTACGAAATAACAGCAGATTATAGTATGCAATTCTTTAATAATTACGTTTCGAATTCGTCAATAATGTATTTAATGAATTAAAATGAGTTATATTTTCACCTAAAATATACTACTAAAAACTACATAGGCTCCTGTAAATTTGAGAAATGAATAATTGGATCTAGTAATATTGCTCGGTCGGCCTTTTTAGCCCCCTAGGCAGTCTTGCTATAGTTAAAAAGCTAGGATTGATGATGGTTTGTATAGATATTGCTTTGCGCCAATAGGCTCATGACTTGTACAAGACTGTTATTAGGTATTTCTCTATCAATAAATTTAAATAAGTACCACAGTATACCTATGTTGTTTTAATTTTACCCTCCAATTTGCTAAATCACGTACCAAAGAAGGAACCATTCTCTACTTCGTGGCTATACATACTATAAGTTATTTATTTATTTAACTAGCTGGCCCGGGAGACATTGTCCTGCTCCAATAATGATAATAAAAATAATTGGGACCTACATACCTACCTACCTACAACTATCTACCCCTACTTATCTACCTACCTACTTAGAACTTATGCTATCCCAGTAGTTCCGCAGCAGAATTAGGCGTGATTGCTCTGAACTAACCGTGATGAACAAAAACTTCTCAAAAAACTCGTGTGACACTTCCTGGCAGAGCCACCATCACGGATTTGAATTCAGAGTGTCGCTATTATTGTCCCTAATTTGTCCTCGAATATCAGATTTTGATTATTTTGTTCTCCGAGGCTCGGTTGTTAAGTTTTTATGGGTTGGTATGGTAGGTAGGTATACCTATCTATATATATAAAAATGAATCCCTATTTCCCTTGGTCACGGCATCACGCTCGACCGATTTCGATAATTATTTTTTTGTTGTATTTGTTATTGTCAGGAGAAGGTTCTTATGAAAAAAAAATGTAGATGTAGGTAGGTGTAGGGTAGGTAGGTAGATGTAGGGTGGTTAGGTATGTCGGTCCCAGTTTTTTTTATTATCAGAGCAGGACAATGTCTGCCGGGCCAGCTAGTATCTTTATATAATTGAAATAGCTTTGATCTGATCTAGCGCTCATTCGAAGTTACTTACGTAAAAGTTCCCACGATTACTTAGTTCGTAATGCGTAGGATGTTTCAAAATAGACACGATAGTAGATGTATCGTTTGGAAGCAAAAATTGTATTCAAATTCAATTTATTTCCTTCATGTGGTACATTCATAGTATACCTACGCGATTTTCACACCCTGACGACTGAGCTTGGCTTTAGTTAGGTAGGTAGGTATATCTATCAAATCAAAAACTCATTTATTCGGTTTAGGCACTTATGAACGTCGATACTCTCTACTCTCACGTCGACTCTACCACCGACACTACAACTTATACTTACCTATCTAGGTAAGTACAACTTATACTTACCTATCTAGGTAAGTATAAGTTGTCCCTAAGTAAGTAAATGTATTACCTATTGTTCTTTTATGGTCGTAGATACATAGATTCCGTGTAGGCTATGACTATACTCGTATTGAAAAGGCGATCAAATTCTTTCATTAATTTTAGACATCGGTTCAGGTGACGATACCTAGCTACTTATCCAAGTACCTAATAACGAATCAATGCAACCAGGTAACGACTTATTGTATAAGTCTTCAACCATAACAATCACGTCGTATTCATATCAAAACACCACGAATGTACGTACAATACCCACATTTTGTGGACGTTATGGGACATGTTCGGTAGTTTAATATTATGTAGTCAACATTTTCAGAAACTTAGGCTGGATCCCCCGCGCATGTTTTGCTCTACGAAACATTAGGTAGGTACATGTAGACAAGTTTAGGTGAGAAACACCCGCAAGATATCCAGCTTTATGTACTTAGGCATGAAAATAAAGGGTAGCGCTCCATCTGCCCCTCCCTTGGTAAAATGAATACACTGAAATGACTATACTGTGAAAATTTGAAGACTGTAGATCCAACCGCTTGGCCGTAAAACCTGTGTGACAGACGACAAACAGACACTTGAGTGACAGCAATAGGGCTCCGTTTAGACCCTTCGCGGGTACGGAACCCCAAAAAGAGGCGCTTCGTAGGTTTTGCACACAGGCGCTGTTTATAAAGTAGGTTGTGTTATTCTAGGTTAACTTGCGTAATTTATTTCATAGCATTAGCGTTTTGGCTCGTAATAATAATATCCTGGGACATTCTTCACATACGCCTATATGATCCTAAACTATGCAGAGCTTGTATCCTACTATAGAAATCATGAATACAAATATTTATCCTGGATTGGAATCGAACCCACGACCGAAGCAGTTACCTACAATCTTCTGGCCCCAAGATGGTAGATATCATGTTATTAGATAAGAGCTTTTTGTAACCGTTATAAGTAATTGAACATAGCATATTTGTATGTTGGTAAGATCAACATTTTTGTTTTTTTTTAATTGATCCGGAAAGTCTCAAAGCGAGTCGAATAAATGTAGCACTTACATGATTTACGCCGATCGATGAATAACAAGTAGGTACCACCATATAAAGGTGCTCTCTACCAGTAAACTTATCAGTACTGGTTTAACTGTTGCCGTCGACATGTCTTCTTCGAGGATATTCCTTTGCGATCTCTGCATCATCCTGCTATTTTTTGGCCTCAACGTGCTAGCCGAGGAGACCCCAAAGAGGTAGGTACCTACATTATTTATAAGCAAATAGAATTTGGAATACGATCCTCTAATAAGTAGCCTAACTATTTTTTTTAGCAGAAATCAAAACTGATTCCAAAATGACTAATTTTGGAGTCGGTTAATTCTAATGTGTAAAAGAATCTTAATATGCGCGGTTTGGAATATCTGAGAACACTTGCCCCTTGTAACGTCAGTGCATAACGCATTGTCAATACAAACATTATCACAATAGGTCTTAGTTATACGTCTGCTGTACGATTTTCAACCTTAATTAGGTCTCAAAATAACGTTCGCGACTGTACCAGCAAGCTAAAAGTTAGTTGAAATTTAGGTAGATAAATACTTACCTGATATTACGATTGTTTTCTTTGTAGCGCTACTGCAGCAGATGACGTCCCAAAAGGTAATTGTTCGTGTGGAGGATTTCCAACGTCGACGCCGGTGCCAAATAGTTCGCCCCTACTCTCACAGACGCCTGGTCTGGTGGTTAAATGCGATGACGAAGGGGACAGCACTTGTAAGAGCCTCTGTAACGCCCTTGCAACTGCCACTAAAGCTAAAGGACCTGAAGTGTTATGTAACAGACTGAAAGATGCAAATGAATTGAAGGTAATAAGCTTGAGTCAATTAATTTAGTAATACATGCGTTTACTTTCCTACTAGCTGTTCCGCGCGGTTTCACTTGCGTACCCCAGCTTTCAATAATTCAGCTTTGAAGAATTTACAAAATCGGATCAGTTCTGGAGATTAACTAAAAAACAACTCTTTATATTTTTTGTATACACGGGCGGTGTCGAGCGAATCTACCATTTCTAGATTCTATTCTACATTAGTTATTTTATATGTTTCAGCTATCAGCGTTTTACAAAATCTGCGATAGGGCGTGGACATACGCAGAAATGACGGCGGAGGAGCCACTCTGTTGCCTCGACACCAAAGTGAAGGTCTGCCCTTCAGTTGAGAAGGAAAATTCAACCCAAGTCGTTGATACAAGGATGTAATGCATCATATTTATTTTATTATTTACCTAGGTCTATACGTCATGTTTTTGTGTATTAAATAAATATCTAAATAAAATATTATATTAATTTTATTGACTTATTAATCTTGTGAATCTTTCTATCCAGTATCCATGAAACGTACGGAGTGGTACGGACGACTACAATTCAAGGTAAACACTGCAGCACCTTATGCGTTTGTAATAGGAGCTATTTAGCTATTTTACAAAAAGGTGTAGCTTGATCTGTGGCCACTGTACCTATGACATTTTTGGATGTTAATACGGGGCCTTAATCAATATTTAAACCGATTTAACAAAGGTACATAATGGTCAGTATTCTGACAGAGAATCTACCTTTTATCTTACATTTAACTGTTACGCGCAATATGACGAATTTGATTTTTGTTTTGCTGACCATCCATATGTATTAATTAGCTTTCCCCCGAGGTTTGACTTTATCCCATTATTTAATTTTATTCCATTAGGTATAAAATAAAGGATAGCCGGTGTTTAAAAAAGAAGTTTGATTTTATTTTTATTTCTTAGAAATCGTGCATCCAGCACACGTCACATGGAATAAACCACATTTCATGTCACTAGGACCAGTGGTTTAGGCTGTGCTTCGATATATGTGTCAGTAATCAGAGATTTTATATGATATAACGATGATTGATAAGAATAAATTTAACCATGAATGCAATAGGATAAGCTATTTCCAGTGGACTCGGTTGCGTTCCTGGGTGAAATATAGCATTCAGGGATAAAAAGGAAGCTATTACTTTTAGTGAAAGAATTTTCAAAATTGAATTAGTGGTGCCGAATATTACCTCCTACACACAAACAAACTTTAACTCATTATAATATTAGTATAGATAGGTATAATTTCAACAAACAAATGGCCAATCAAGTAAAAAACTCGTCCTCCAAATTGTCGTAAGGGGTAGGGACAATTAGGTAATTAATCTCAGTAGCGGCACTATAAGATGGAGCAATAATACAGCTATTCTTTTTGAAAATCCAAGTATACAGTTTTATTTTTTATCAAAATCGGCCTCGAGGATCCTTTCAGCATTTTTCGCTATTCGCTATACTTTAGGATTTGGTCTACCACGCCCACTTGAAAAATTCAACCTGTATATAATTTAAAGTAAATAAAAGTACCTATTTCTAAAATTCTTAAACAACCGATAGTTACAGACAGAGTATCACTCTGGCGTAAATTGTAAGAATTATTAAGCATCCCTTTTCTGGTATAAAACACAGAAATAAATAAAATAAGTTACGGATATAAGAGCAAAACATATATTTACACTACACAGCTTATTAATTACTTATACTGTATAAGTATGTAATTTTGTACATTGTTCCAATAAAATTGTTGTAAAAAAAATTAATGTGATATTACATTCGATGATTTCATAAAACACGACCAACTTTAAAGCTACTCGTGAAGCATTCAGGGCAAAAGTTAAATGTTTCTTTCTTACCGAAATATTTCTGTCCTATATCTAACAAACCTAGTGTCTATAAACAATCCATTAAGACATACGAGGTATTTCTATACCAATATAAAATCAGGATCAGTGCATAAGTAGACTACGAACATTATTTTAAGTTCCATCAATAAGATATAATATTGCTTACATAACGATGTCTAGGTTACAAGTATTTTGCTTCACCGCGTGAGAACCTCGTGTTTAATTCTTGAGACTTTTTAATGATGGATTTCTTTTGTGCTTCGTCAAAGCGGTTCACCTGCAGGTCTACGTCGCGGCTAAACGGACGCCGTTCCTTTTTGCCGTCTTCTTTCTCATCTTTCTGTAATGTAAAATAGCATATTGATTGATATGGTTATGCAATATCAAAGCATGTTAATTATTCTGTGCCTAAACTGAGTATTCTATAGAAGGTTATTGGCATTCAACTGTACAACTTGAAGGGGTGGTAATATAAACAATTTTTACTT
Source organism: Tethea ocularis (assembly GCA_963555595.1). Taxonomy (NCBI): domain Eukaryota; kingdom Metazoa; phylum Arthropoda; class Insecta; order Lepidoptera; family Drepanidae; genus Tethea; species Tethea ocularis. Next base: position 5,391,890 of record OY741960.1, on the reverse strand, counting down.
TGAACCAACTATGAAACAGCGAAAAAAAAAAATATTTTTCATATATTTAGCTATATTTAAGTTTGAAATTAATCAAACGTCGGCTTCTCGGGGCTGATTTTGATAAAAACTTAAAGTATCCTATGAAAAAAATTACATTGGCAATCAATCATATATTACAGAACTAATTCTAAGTGAAGTAGTAACAATATCCTAAATTAAATACCTTTTTCTTCTTTTTCAACTTTTTCTCATGTATCTCTAACAGACTTTCTTCCCTCTTATGTTTTTTCTTGTGCTTCCTAAAAGGAGATTTAAATTAATTAAAGAAAATATTAAACACGACTGTTGTCACGCAAAAATAAACCTTATGTTGTATATACTTGAACGTATTTAGCACTTCCTATAATGCAATGCATGGGTTGAAAGTTGCTATATTATACTAATTTGTTTACACATGCATGACGAAGATCGTGAAATCGAAAACCTACAATGACCTTGAATACTGGGTAGAAACCATAGCCAAAGTATAAAGGCTACGGTAACCGCTTACCATATGTAGAATTTGTGGTACAAATATAAAAAAATCGGACAAATGCGAGTTAAACTCGCGTGTATTTCGTACATGTTTAACTAAGTTCCATAAATATTTTTAAATCTGACCCTTTGTTGATGGTGACCATAAAAACCTGTTTTCTAAATATGAAACCCAGCTACATCGATTTATCGCCCCCGAAACCCCCTGCATACCAAATTTCATGAAAATCGTTGGAGCTGTTTCCGAGATTCAGATTATATATAACTAGCTGACCCGGCAGACGTTGTCCTGCCCTGAGAACAAAAATAAAACTGGGACCTACAAACCTATCCCTACCTACTCCTATCTACCTCTACCTACCTTACCTACATACCCTACCTACCTACCTACCCTACCTACCTACCCTACCTACCTACCCTACCTACCTACCCTACCTACCTACCCTACCTACCTACCCTACCTACCTACCCTACCTACCTACCCTACCTACCTACCCTACCTACCTACCCTACCTACCTACCCTACCTACCTGCCCTACCTACCTACCCTACCTACCTACCCTACCTACCTACCCTACCTACCTACCCTACCTACCTACCCTACCTACCTACCCTACCTACCTACCCTACCTACCTACCCTACCTACCTACCCTACCTACCTACCCTACCTACCTACCCTACCTACCTACCCTACCTACCTACCCTACCTACCTACCCTACCTACCTACCCTACCTACCTACCCTACCTACCTACCCTACCTACCTACCTACCCTACCTACCTACCCTACCTACCAACCCTACCTACCTACCCTACCTACCTACCCTACCTACCTACCCTACCTACCTACCCTACCTACCTACCCTACCTACATACCCTACCTACCTACCCAACCTACCTACCCTACCTACCTACCCTACCTACCTACCCTACCTACCTACCCTACCTACCTACCCTACCTACCTACCCAACCTACCCCAACCTACCCCTACCTATCTACCTACCCCTACCTACCTTACCTACCTACCTACCCTACCTACCTACCCTACCTACCTACCCTACCTACCTACCCTACCTACCTACCCTACCTACCCCTACCTATCCTATGTCCTTCTCCTGGCTCTAAACTACCTCCCTGCCAATTTTCAGCTAAATCGGTTCAGCCGTTCTTGAGTTATAAGTGGAGTAACTAACACGACTTTCTTTTATATATATAAGATTACATTGACTCCCCCCCCGTACCCCAGTGACGCTTATATGGAGCCTACATCGCATGCTGGCTAGCTGAGCGCGGTGAGCGACAACCACGCGACTTTTTTCTAATACTTGCATTTTTAAACTCGTGATATCTTCCGAATGAAATGTCCGAATTGAATAATTCAAAAAGTTATAAAAAGGTATTAAAGCCGTCTTGAATATAAAGTAATTTATTTTGATGAGGATTAATACCAAGGTACAAATGAAGAGCCTTTTCAAGAGGCGGCATATATAAATTAATATTTTTTAGAATAAAAAACTGCTTACTGTGACATAACTATAATATTTAGACATATGCTGTCGCGACACTTTTTGTAGATAATGATGAGTTCTGCAAAGTCGTAGTAAGTGATTTTGTTCTATCATCAATAGTTTTCGCAGCGCACGCGACTTAAGGAATTTTTCAGGTCATTTTTTTACACCTTATGTTACATTATTGGAGTTTTAGCAAGGATCCCTAATTTTTTTTTAAATATAATATAGCCTATGTTACTCGGGAATAATGTAGCTTTCCAAAGGTGAAAGAATTTTTGAAATCGGTCCAGTAGTTTCGGAGCCTATTCATTACAAACAAACAAACAAACAAATCTTTCCTCTTTATAATATTAGTATAGAAGTATAGATATATATATCCATGAATTGCAGGTTTAAAGGTAGGATAGACTTCTTATAGGTTTTCCTGTTATCTATTCCTCACGATGTGTCTGTTCCACCAAAAGCTCAAGCTCATTGTAGGATGATTATCTATTATCTGTTTTTTTTTCAAAATGTTTGTTGGAAGGGAATGGTCAATTTTCGCCAATTTATCGCCTATTTTCTTAAATAACTTCAAAACTATTTATATTAAAATTCTAAAATATATTTGAGATCCTCACAACAAGCCCTTTCATCTGATACCTATGTTACACAATATTGTCTGCAAAACATTTTTTTTTTAATTTTCTAATTTACCCCCCAAAATTAGCCCCCATGTTTGAAATTCATTTATTTTCGTAACACGTCTGTGTTTGGGTCACCGACTTACATATGTGTACCAACTTTCAACTCAATCCAGTCCAATATTTTCGGACAGTCAGACAGACGGACAGACAGACGCACGAGTGATCCTATAAGGGTTCCGTTTTTTTTTTCGGAACCCTAGAAACAGCATGGTGGTAGCATAGTATGTAATGTAGTAAGCCTGGACTGTTACTACCCTCAAGTGGAAAATCACACAAAACACCTGCTGTTGGGATTCAGCAGTTGCACTTGAGAACCTATTGCTTTCTTTATGAAAGCCAGTAACACGTTGCTAATCCACCTGGTATTACTTAAGTCCATAGGCAACTCCACACCATTCTGAGATGGAGTGAACTAACTGCCTACTTGTCCTATGATGACATAAATTAATACAATACCTATGTGATCAGTTACACACATACTAAACTTACTTAACAGCAGATTCTTGCTCCTCATCCCTATTGTTAATCAATCGAGCACGAGCTTCACGTTTTAATGCAGTTTCTGCATCTTCCTCTTTGACTTGACCGGCTGCCTTACGCGCTTTCTCCTCAGGAGTATCAGTCCAACTTGACCTGAAAACATTAATTATTTATTTGACATAGTATTCTTTATTTAATGATTTTTTTTGCTCGTCCATTGCTCACCTATCAGACATATCGGGGCCTTCCTTAGCTCTGAAGCTTCTTGCTTCTAACCCCAGATATTTGGCTTTCCCTTCAGGCAACTCAAGCATCCATTGATCTCGGGATTTTGCTTTACCATCTTGTAGTGAATGTCCATCTAATTTTTTTATTTTCATATCCAAAGCTCTTTCTTCAAGACGTTGATGTGCTTCAGACCATTTATCTTCAGCACCAGCAGGCAATGGACCAATACCCGTATCTTCATCAGAACTCTCACGTACTACTGTACGATCTGCAAGAACTTTACGCAAATCGTCTGGAATTGCTGGTCCTATAAAAAACACATTAGATTTTATAGTTTGGCATATGGTGACTTTGATAACATAGTAATTTATGAATTAGTAAATACCTATATTCGTTTTTCCTTGAAGATGAGGTGGTAGAGCAGGTCCTTCAATATCTGGAGAGGTACTTCCACCAAACTGCTTTTCTAAATGTGGTGGCAATGCGGGTCCACACACATCCATTTTAGATTTTAATGCATCCTGATTTGAATCACGTTTTGAACCCCTTAGTTTATGTCTCAAGTCTGATGGATCTATATCAATTTGAGAACTGTCATCACTGGAAATTTCTCCTTCTTCACTACTTTCCTTTTGAATATTTTTCTGAGTAGAGCTAACTTCTGCTGATTCAGGCAGGTTGGTGGTCAAGTCTATTTTAACTTTATTCTGAATATCAGTTGTACTACTCACTTCAACTAATGCTGAAGTGTCACTATCCTTTTCTTTGGATTTAGAACTTTTCCTTTTGTGTTTCTTTCTATGTTTTTTCTTTTTAGTTTTGCTTAGCTCTTTTTCTAAATTTAATAGTTTAGCTCTAAGTTTTTCATCATCTGATGAATCAATTTCACTTGATTCATCAGTTTTTTCTTTGACAACAGTTGGAATCATATTATAGTAGGAACCAGGTTGTACCTCTTCTGAAGTGTCACTGTGACCCTGTTCCTCTACAATTATTGGGCTCTCACTTTTTTTTTTCTGCTCTTTTTCTGTTTGTTGAGGCTTATGAATTACTGATTTCCCTTTAAGTTCAGGGGAATAAGATTTTTCTCTTGATTTCCTCTCTGGTTTTTTCGGAGATTTCTCCCTGGGAGCAATATTTCTCCTTATTTCTTCTTTTATGTCTCTTCTTTGTTCAGGTGATTTATGAGATCGTGATCTTGAATGCTTTTGTCTCTCTCTACTTTGATCCTTTGCCTTAGATCTAGCTCTTGCATTTTGATGAGAATCTCTATGTTCACGAGATCTTTTATTTGGACTTCTTTCCCGTGAATGTCTCCTCCTAACAGGTGAATGCTTAGAATACCTACGTCTGTCTTTAGGATACCTGTCAGAGCGCACTCTATCATCTCTTCTATGATCTAGATCTCTACGAAATCTATCATTATCACTATGTCTACTTCTTCCAATATCTCTAAAATTACCTTCTCTTTTCTTGGAACTCTGATCTTCTTGTTCTTTAGGTCGACCTTTAAATCTACCTGATTCTGAATCAGAGCTTGAATCATCAGAAAGCATATTGTTACCTAAAAACAAAACAAAGGTTTAAAAATAAGAATAAAAAAAGATTTGTCAAATAACATACTAACTTTATTTTACACATTTATTTGATAGTAAGCAGGTACAGTGTTAATTAGAACATTTTAGCTATTTTCTTTAAACTATATCTTATAGATTTCATAAATCCTGCTGTTACAATGCCTTTCAATGACTGTCTAACACTGGACTGCCACACTAAATCTTTAAGAATTTGTGTCACTATCACAGCACAGTCTATGTCGTAAGCAACGGCACGGAGAACATCTTCCATGTCCTGTTGAAGACCTCCATGGTTCCAGAACTTCACAATCCTGTGCTGTGGTACCATAGGTAACTGCATTAAATGGTGTAATTTAGTTTCAGGATTGAGATCTTGATGCCACTGAGCATCACCACTTGGACAATCTACATAAGCATGGAATTGCTGCAAGATTGGTCTGTACAGTTCTCTGAAGCTGGATAATTGGGGTTGAACAATATTTCGCACTTTATTTTTATTTTCTCCAAATGTCATTCTAAAATCACCAGCATAACTTAGGTTAGAAATAGCAAAATAAAAATCATATTCTGAAAAGCTCTCAGGCAGTATGAGTAGGGCTGTGTGAACAGCAGAGCATAAATTAGATTGTAGAGCAGTTTGTAACTGAGAACTATTAGTTTGCTTTATGATCTCTACTGGTTTGTGAAGTCGCCCCGCCAGGTACAGGTCATTCCAATCTAGTAGATCAGCAATCAAATCTTTTTGTGACACTACCCCATATTTGATAGTGATATTCTCTTCTTTTATGTCTATAAGTGTGTTGAAGTACACCTTAGCACCCCAATTCTCTTGAAATCTTGCAACAAATCCTTTACCCAAGAACCTGAGTGCCGAGTAGTGTGAAGGGTTCTGAGCAATGTTAGCTCCGTGCCATCGGTACGAATTGTCCACGCAGTATATCAGATCGATCATGTTTTGTTTGTTGTGGTTACCCATCTGTGGTTTCACAGCGGATCCATACGCAAAACAGAATGTAAAGTTCTGAGGAAATTTTGACAATATTCTGTAATAAAGTGGGGATATATCTTTGGCTATAGACCCCGCAAATTTAATTGCCGTTGATGCCATAATAAAAGAAAATATTTAGTTAGCGTATCTGCTGACCTGAGAGCAAAGTTTTGGCCTGATGAACGACACGAAGAGATGAAGTTGGTCACCTTTTATTAATGTAGACGACCGATTTTCACATTACCAATAGCGCCTGTAAATGCAGTAAGAGTTACAATCGAAGTAGAGTTGAAAAACTTTCCATTTCAGGAAATAACCAAATTTTTATGTATTCCGCGATCGCATCGACATTTAGCTTAGCATAGACAAGAGCACAGATGCAAAGAGCTTATAACCACTTGAGAGATAAATACTAGCATTCTCTTTGAATACTACTAGCAGCAAGCAAGACGTTGTATGTAATATATTCTCTTTGGTAGCAAGCTAGCATAGATAGTTGGTCTATCCAAAGATATGAAAATCGGTTCACGGCCATACGATATACCGATTTATTGAATCGATTCAAGTGAATTTGATCTTCACTAGGTCAAATCGTATGCCTTACAAGATTGAATGAAAATAATCGTATACGTTATATTTATACTATAGTATAAAGATAAACTTTATACGCTATATTATACTAAAAAAACTTTCATTCCTTCCTTATTTTTTTTTTGTTAGAGAGAGATGAAGTGAGACATTTTGATTAATTACCATAGACAATGTCTGATCCAGTACCAGCACAAGCGAAACCAAGAGCGAGCACTAGTATTATAGATCCAAATGTTTTGCTTTTCTGACATGTCATGTTTTGACAATGAAAAATTACATTTGTTTGTTTATTTTTCTGTCTTGAATTAAAATCCAGAGTATATATCTTTCTCTTCTCTACTTACTTAGTTTGTGGTACGTACGTACGTAGTTGGTACGTAGTATCTCTAGTAGAGTAGAGTAGTCTATGGTTTCAACGTTTTTGTAAATGTGTTTATTTAGCCCAAGACAAGAAATTCTTCTGAAGAAAATTTTGATTCTTAAGTTCATGCTGATGCACAGATTTTCTTGGCAATTGATTTTTAATGATAAGAACTAAATAAACGGAAAATATAATGTCAAGTGCTGACAGAATTGAATTTGAAATGGAGGTGGAAGTGGAGAGTGCTTCATCAGGACCGGCGGTAGATCCTCCTAACCCGACTTCTCCAGCACCTCCTACTCCTGGGGGAACCAAGAGCGTGGTGGTAACAACTGCTACCTCTGGGTCAGTAACCGTATCCCTTCACCCATTAGTTATTATGAATGTATCAGAACACTGGACCCGATTAAGAGCCCAAGAAGGTTCTCCTCAAACAGGTACTATATAATTTTTATTACAAATGGGAACTGTTTAGTTTAATTACGTACATAAATTGTTATTATAACTAAATTATATGTTTCAGTTGTAGGAGCTGTAATTGGGAAACAAAAAGGCAGGAACATTGAAGTTATGAACTCCTTTGAATTAGTATTCAGTGTTATTGATGGAGACATCATCATAGATAGAGATTATTACAATTTAAAGGAAGAACAATGTGAGTATTATAAACACCTAAAGCAGGGGCATAGCTACCACCATATCAGCCATATCAATGATACATTTGTAAAATGTTATTTATCTAACTTAAAATCCTCGCCATACTTTAAAAAAAATATATATCATACAAAATCATATTATTATTTCTCATATATAACATCTATATGATCCTTGTCTGGGCAGTAACGGCCCTGTAAGTATTTAATTTTTGCCACTTACCACATAAATAAATACTACAATCCATTTGAATATGCTGTGGATTGTAGTTTTATATCAAAAACTGTTGAGATGCCATAAAATCTACCATAACTTCCACATGAGAACAAATTGGTGTATGAATATGTGCGATGCTCATTCCTATGAAGCATGAAGATATTTTACAATTTTCATTTGGTTTCTGTGGCATACCATCATCAAGTAATAAAAGTTTTTCATGAATTGTTTGCAGTCAAACAAGTGTTTTCTGATATGGATTTCCTGGGTTGGTACACAACCGGTGAAACACCTACTGAGAGAGACATTGCAGTACATAGACAGATCTGCGATATTAATGAGTGTCCAGTGATGCTCATGCTCAGTCCAGCTGGAAGGAATGGAGATGTAAGTCAAATAATATTATCTTCCATAGTAATAACTAATCTAGTTTTTTTAGGTCACAAACAATGTTTATCTTATATTGATTTTAATTATTTATTCCTCAATTATTATTTTTTTCATTATGTCATATAAATAACCTTTTAAAAGCACTAATGCAATGTTGCTGTACCAGTTCTGAATGTAAATGTTTCTGCAGCATGGATCTCTGCAATAACTCTTTTCTAAACTTTAGATTTGTTTCATAAAACCAGTTTTAATGAACTACATATTATTTCAGCAATTACCTGTGGTACTATATGAATCGGTAATTGATGTTGTGAATGGACGTGCCACAATGCTGCTAGCTCCTCTCACATATACCTTGGCTGCTGAGGAGGCAGAGAGGATTGGTGTGGACCATGTGGCTAGGGTGTCATCTGGTGAAGGAGCACTTAACAGCTTAGGTAATAAACTATGTGATATGCTATAGAACGGCATCTGACCAACTGGAAACTTACCTCTTATCTCTATTTCTTATTGTATAAATTGATTATGGACATGGATACATTTTTCTCTCAAATCATTTCCATCTTCTGATTTTTTGGTTATGCCCTGGACCTTGGTTTTTATTATGTTTTAGCGATTCGGACTGTAATAATTATTTCCATTCAATTCATTATGAATTCATGTGTGTTTAGGGGCCAATAATTATTTACGTATGGATGATTTTAGCAATTTAAACCCCCCATCTAATACCCTCCCTCATGTAAGAAAACATAAGATACCCCTCCTATTTCTTACATAATGAATAATATTTTAAATTCATTTAAAATAATTACCATAATAATAATGTTATAACAATGGAATTATATATTCAAATGAAAAAACACAGCTCATTATTTGCAAAACATCTAAATATAAATTGTTTGTAGTTATTAAAACTTCACATATTCAAACATATTATGTGATAATTACTTTTCCCTCGAGGTAAGGCCATGTAGTGTTTCAACACTTTCAACCCCCTTTGGGACCCTTACGTAAATGATGAATGGCCCTTGAATGGAATTACGATTTTGATTTAAATTCCTCAACCCTGCTTTCTGGTGATGTTGATGTTCAATAAAATTGCATTAGATTTTATTTTCCTGTATTCCTTGTTATTATGTACAACTTCTTGGTTGACACTTTAAATAACATTGTACTGTACTAAACCAGTGGCGGAACACCTAACGGCGCAGCGGTCTGCCATCAAGATGTTAGTGTGTCGAGTGCGCGCAGTGCTGGCGACGGTGCGCGCGATCCGCGACGGGGCCCTGCCGCCGCGGCCGGCGCTGCTGAGGGAGGCCCGCGCCCTCTCCAATAGGCTGCCTCTCTTGACCTCGCAGCAATTCCGCACACACTTTTATAATGTAAGTATTTTTAGGGTTCCGTAGTTCAAAAGGAAAAAACGGAACCCTTATAGGATCACATTGATGTCCGTCTGTCTGTCTGTCAAGACCCTTTTTCTCAGGAACGCGTGGAGGTATCAAGCTGATATTCATATCAAATACTCAGGTCTACTGTCCCTTGGAGCTGAGAAAAATATCAAACTTCTAAGCCAACACAATCAAAAGATACAGCCGTTTAAAATCTTGAAATTTGGTACGAAGCAACGTCTTATAGCACAGATAAAGGAAAAATTGCGGAAAGCATACATTTTTAGTTACACTCTATTACAAAGTTAAGTTTGTAGGGAACCCTCGGTGCGCGAGCCAGACTCGCACTTGTCCGGTTTTTTTTTTACTATGTATAGGCCTGTGTTTGACCACAATCTCACCGTGGTCAGTGATGATGTAGCCGATAGTAAGCAAACAAAGCTTAGAAGGGAACTGGCTCTCAAGTGCTGCTGTCAGAACACACCGAAAGGTGCTTGGCCAGCCAGGTGAGTACTACAAAGTACCCTACCACCGTGTTATGGTTTCCTCATGATGTTTTCCTTCACTGAAAGCTCAAGCTCATAAGGCGAGTCAGTCGTCGGCTGAATGTTATAAGAGATACCCGCGAACTTTTATGACTTCCAAGTGGCTTTTTATGATTAAACCTAAAATCTCTTTTCTTTATCGTAACCGTGGGCTCCCTTCCTCCCAATAACACGAGTAGGATTCTAACCAGCGACTTATACCTACCTAAAATTAGATATTTATAAGTGACTCCGAAAAAAAATAGTTCATATTATAGTTTTGGCACCAAACAAAAGGATTATTTGTAGCATGAAGAAATTTTATTGGGATGTAGCTAAAAGCAATAGAGGCTTTCACGTTGGAGTAAGATTCAATAGAATTCGGGCTAACATACTCCCAAAATCATCCTGTATATCTTTATGAGTAACTAGTTACGTACATTCAGGTTTAAATCTATATTTGTTAAATTTTTCAGCAATGTAACGACGTAGCTCTCATGACTTACCTGGGGACGATCACGAAGGGCTGCAACGCAATCAACCAGCTGGTGAACAGATTCAACGTTCTGTACGACAGGCAAGGCATGGGCCGCCGCATGAGGGGCCTTTTCTTTTAGGGCGGCCGTTAATATCCGCCATTCGTGTACTTTATAGACAAGGTGAGCATAGAGTGAATGGAACATGACCTAGTTTGTGTTAATTTTCATAAATATTGTTTTCCATTAATTTTATTCTCAATTCGAATTGTTGAATGTTTATGGAAACTGTTGTAATTAGTTTACTTGCATTAGTTAGATTTGACAGAAGATATCTTAGCTAGTCAAATCAAACTGCAACTACTGAAAGGCATTTAGTTTAATTTGTTAACTGAACTAATGTGATATCCTAATTCATCTCATTGAGCAGTGTGGTATGTTAATGTCACCGTAACATATTTATATTTTGTAAAATGTTTAGTAGCGTTTTTAAGTTGAGATATTACTGTCGCCTTAAAGAGAAAATCATCACCTTATAATTTTCACATTATTCGAACAGCTATAATTTCCATTGAAAAATGTAAATAAGAAAGTGTCTGTCGTCTTCCGTCACAAGAGTTGAGTTCATCATATATCCATAGGTACCGCTATTGACTTATATTCTACCGATAGACAAGAACGTTTATGAAAACAATGTTTCCAAATACTGGACAGTTTTCTCGCGACCAAAATGTTGTAAGCGCCGCAAGTTTCACGGCGCTTGTACACGTTTCGTTCAACAACATGTCGTCCCTATAGAAGTAAGTTGTACGGATTGTTGTACAGCTCACTCGAACACAGTGCGTGTACGGATCGCGAAATCTAGTGCGTAGTACATACAGGATGGAAATTTGAGACGGGTCATTAAGGGCAGCTACGCGAATATGGGTTTCTGACATTTCTAATACCCTAACCATCCTTGTCTGTGACAAGATTGATTAAGCTAATAAAAATCATTGTGAAAAATTGCTGATTTCTCGCTGACTGTAATTTTTTTCCAAAATCTGTAAATTTTAATGTCGTTAGCAATAACTCAAAAAATAAGGGATGGTATCATAAGGCCATATTCCCGTGGATTCAACCCTTAAGTAACGTGGTGGCCCTTACTGACCCGTTTCAAATTTCCACCCTATGGGTACTGCTGTAAGCATCTTAAAATGTAACTTTGATGTAATCATACGGCCATACGATTCTATAAATCAAATATTAATCGCGACTGTTTAGATAATTGCATGGCTGCAGTTAAAACGATGTAAATTTTGACGATAAGTCTGATTGCTGGGTGTATAAGCTTGTAAAAAATATACAATTTCAGAGAAATGAAAACTTTTGTTTAATTAAAAGCCTAAAATACTTATACGGATGAATGAATAAAAACGAAATAAACAAACAAGTAAAGACGCAATAATTTTATTCAGCATCCTGGTTGAGTATTCTATAATAGTACAATTACTCAAAATAACAAATTTTGGACACTTTGAGATTCTTGCTATGGAAGACCTTTTCAAACAAATTCCTCATTCAGTCAAATTTACCAAAATCCAATGAAGCGTCCGTCACTCTGTATTATGTTATAAGTTAAGTATTGTAGCAATACCAACATTGTATAAGCTAACTCTTTGAATGTAATTCAAATATTCACAAAAACATATCTAATAACAGCATTCAAGATTCCTAATCAGTTAATCATTAAGTACGGTAAAAATTCTGGAAAGTTATTTTGTAATAATTATTATAAATAATGTGAACAGGATACAGTCTTAACATTAGCACTGTACTAAAAGTTATTATTTTATCTAATCTTATTTATTAAAAAATCACTTATACAAGATTTTTTTTCACTTAGGTATCCAACTTGTTAACAATGACTTGATAAAACTTACAATATACTTTTTTTATAATTGTACTTTATTTGATAGTTTTGTATAAAAATATTTATTTAAATGTAATTTTAAATCGAATCAAATGCTACTTAGTATTGCTTTCATGTAACTATAGTAAAAAGTTTCTAAAACTTCACAAACTTATGTAAAATAAGACACAGTTGAATATCATACTATTGTTATCATCGATTATAACATATACATGTAAATGCATCAAATTATAGTGATCTCAAAGCAATCGTGAAAGCTAATATGTAGTATATTGCATGTAAAATAAATAAGTATTGTTTTCCCAATACAAAAACAAACGAATTACATGACCTCGCTGTAGTGCTTGTAACTAACATTCCTTTTGGAGGCTCTTTAACAATCATTCCGCTAGTAAGTTAAAATGGCGCGATGTGTCAAGTTGTGAACAAGCACTTTTTTCGTATAATTACGACAAATTCAAAATTGAACCTTATATCATATGTTATAAAGTCTTAGCTATGTGTCGTCGGGTATTTTTTCGATGCCGATAAGTTCGTCAAAGAGGGAGTGGTTATCGGGGATGACGCTGGGCTCGTGGAGGTATTGTCGCGCGAACTTGAGCACCGCGCGTGCTAGCTGACCCACCGTCCATTTTCTATCCACTATCACTCGAACAAGGGTATCCAGCTAGGTAAGGGGAAATTGGAAATTTTATATAAGTACATATATCATTAGTAGAGATTAATTATATATAACATGGTGCACCCCTCCAAAGCTCAAAGTCTCAATCTGTGCTAAGATTGATATCATTCTATCATGAGCCATTTCGGGTACTCCGCTAGAACAACATTTGGAGCAAAAACATTCTTTTTAATAGTTACCTAGTCGTCTAAAATCTATAACGGATTTTTGTTCTGACCCTTTCGTATTTATGGCAATTACTACTTAGTCTTCCTTTTTTGGATAGGTACTTACCTATGTAATGTTCTGACTACGGCTTCGTTATTATCCTTTATGAACAGGTATCCTGACAGGTCAGTGGCTAAAGGCCTATTTAAATTGAAGTCTTACTTTAAAAAGTTTCTCATTTCCGAAGGTGTAGTATATAAGTGCAGGCACGCCAGCGACGCTGGCTGCAAGCCACTGCATCAGGAGCTTCAGCTGCGGGTGGCCGCGCTGCCGCTGCCCGCAGCCCCAGTTGCCAGTCGCGACGGGCCGGCACGACCCGCCCGATACTATCTTATGGGCTAGTTGGCTTAGCTGGGGACCAAATTGCATATTTTGTAAGCAGCTTTCAGTGAAATGGCTGTGTATAGAGATTCTATCAAATTGACATATTTAACCAGTGGGTTAGTGCTATACGACATTTGTGCAATTGGGTCCTTGTAGATTTAAGTTCACATTTCTGTGATTTTTAAACAAAATATTTTAACATCACACAAAGTTTTTTTTATAAATACATATGTAAAATATTGGCTGGTACATGGTAGTTACCTATAGGGGTAAATATACCTACTACCGGACATCTATCGGCCCACCCTCCGTTTTACCAGGTTTTACCTAAGCTTTAGGAGACGGCTCCTAGTAAAAATAAATGTTAGGTTGTGCAAAAAGTTTTTATGCAGTTTTGAAGCTGGCACATTTGACAACTTTTTGGTATGATATTTTTTAAATTTCGATTTCATAATAGTACTGAAAAAAATAATCAATGCGTAATAGGGTAGTTTACTGACATATCAAATCAGCTACTTTTTAATAAATGTCAAAACAATAGTTTATATGGAATTTTGTATGAAATACTAACCTAATGACGTCATAGTTGCACAGCATCAAATTATCTACTCTTAGTGGTTCTACTGGTAATTAAAAATCATAAAAAGCATTAAATGTACAACATATTTGATGTTTCCACATGTTTTTAGATGTTTTATGCATTGGTTAGTGTTTGGTAATTTATTTTTGACACAGTAAACTAGCCTATTGACTGACTTATCAAATCAGCTACTTTTTAATAAATGTCAAAACGATAGTTTATATGGAATTTTGGATGAAATATTACACTATGACGTCATAGTTTCATAGCATCAAATCATATACTTTTAGTGGTTCCACTGGTAATAAAAAATCATAAAAAGAATTAATTGTACAACGTATTTGTTTTTTTCCACGTGTTTTAGATGTTTTATGCATTGGTTATTGTTTGGTCATTTATTTTTGACAGTGTCAACTACCCTATAACACAGGGCCGATAGATGTGTCCGGGAGTAGGTATTTTTTGTGATGCCATCTTTTGGAAACCTAAATTAGGCTCGTAATGACAAACAATTATTATGTACTATGGTGACCAATATTTACATTTATGGGCCGATTTTTTTTATAGTGAGATAAAAGTTAACCAGCTGTTAAATTTGAAATTAGAACAGTTTTTGTAAAGACTTATCGGAGGGTTGTACCTAAGTAGCTTACTTTGATAACTTCCAATATTTTTTCATCATGATCATCGTGTTTTCAAATTGTTATGTTCGGGTACGGTCTTTGGCAAATAATGTTGTAAGTTGCAAACCTTATATTATATTCTTCTATCTAATTAATGAATGGCATTATTATATTTGTAAACAGTTTGATTTCAGAATTCGAATCGTGAGATTTATTTTTAAGTAAAATGCATGCAATACAATACAATCGTAAATATATGTTTCGACAGAAAGAGCATAGTTATAGAATACAAATTAATAAGTTTGTAATGTATTGTTAGTATTATTTAGATTCGCGGCATGATTACGTTGAAGAATTAGCGACAGACAGGCACAGGCGCACGGCTGACCTTGGGTCTCTTTAGTTTAACAGTGACGGGCTCGCATTCCACCGTCTCTTCGATGGTCTCAACGATCATGTTAATCATCCAATTCAACTTTTTCCTCCTAACGTCGGGGTTGCATATTTGCGTGTCAGTGGAGGCGAGCGAACCCGACTCAGTATCTGTCTCCCTCTCCTCATCAGCGCTTTTTTCTCGCGTTCTCTCTATTATCTCTTCCGGTATGGATTCTTTTACTTTACGTTTCTGTCAAAACATATAGGCATTTTGTGAATTCGACATTCATGCGAGATTTCACAAAAATGCACATTGTATAAACAAAAGCGAAGCAACACGCAGATTCGATGATTTGTAAAGCACAAGTTTACTTTCGCCATCTTCATTTTTTTTTTTAGTTTATACTGATTTTTTGATTGAAATCAGATTTCACATCGGCGCGGCGTTTAACTTTAAGACAGTAACTAAATGTATGTTTTTAGGTATGCTAGTGAATCAAACAAAGCGGAGCTGGATTCAGAAAAAAGCAAATTTTAAGCGAAGAAGGATGGTGGTTGTGGACTAGCATACCTATTTGTCAACCTTAATTTTATGGTTATTCTAGCACTAAGGCCCCAATATTTAATGCCATACTAACCAGTTGCGCAGCAAGTCTATGCCGATGCCGTGCTAATTCAAGCGAGAGTGAGCGCGCAGCGAGAGCGAGACGGCGCGGCGCTTTCTCTCTCACGTCCCGACCGACGCCATACAGCTCGGCAGCTTCCGCAGCTCCCTCCGAGCCCGCTCCGCCCGCGCCTGCGCCGCTCGCCATCGATTCGCTTAGCGTGCGCTTTAGCAGGGAGCCGGCGAATCTATACATATGTTTAAAAAGTAAGTTAATTAGTATCCAGCCCATATAAGTACGTTCGTCCCCACTACATTAAAAAAAACAGAAAAAGGTGAAACAAAAATCTCTGAATTGGTCTCGTATTGGGCATGTAGGCATTCCCGCGATATTTTTCTTTCATCGAAAAGCCAACGTAATTTGGGTGCGTTACCCGAGGGGCCACAGCAGCTATACATATTATATATGATGTATAAATCATTTCATTCTTTCTAAATAAAACATTGTGGCTTACCTTATCACAGCCAAGTCTCGCGAGTCTAGTTCCCGCGCTTTATTTTCCCCGGACTCCGCAATCGGGTCGCTCAGCCACTGGTTGAACTGCTCATACACTTCCTCTAACTCTGAACTAAATATAAATTTACAATATGTAATGTAGCATTTATGAGTATCTAACTATCATTAATTTTAAAATATATACTTACGTATATTCAGTGCTGAAACTGTATTTGGAACTGTTTCCTGTCTCTTTTCTGCCAAGGGGTCGGCGTCTTGGCGAGGGGTCACCGTTGCTTATCGTTTCTTTTTCTGTCAGTACAAAACCAACAGAGCCGCCGCGTTTCACTCTGTAAAAAATACATGCAAATAAGCATCCGGCTCGAAAGACCAACATAAAATATTTGAATCAATCTTTCATTAATCCTACCTAAATTCAACTTCTTAACAACTTAACAAGTGCTCACCTAATATCATTATCATTGACCCCAGCTCCGGAGATACTGATGCCGACCGCATAACTAGAACTATCAGTGGACCAGTCGCCAGTGGTGCTAGTGGTACAAGAGTCCTCAGCTTCTCTTCTTAATGCCTCCCGCAGTCTGTCCGCGAAGCTTATTCGCCTCTCCTCAGTTGATAACTCTTTGGAATATTGGAATGAATTTGGACGCGCGCTTTCCCCTCTGCCTTCGTCTTCACTGCCTGTAAGTCAATACTTTAATAAAGTTTGTATATTGAATCATGCGGAGCTAGGTCTAGATTAGATCGAACAAAATTTTGGTACCTATCTCGCATTATCTAATCATTCAATAATGGAGAAAAATATTCGAGATTCTCCCAGGGAGGTACAGGATAGTGTTCTTGAAGAAGGGAAATTAAAAAACAGCAAATACCAAAATAACTCATTCGCAAACATTAAAAAAAATACATTGGATTGAAATATGTCGAATACAAATAAATTCAGCATGATGGAATAACTTACCATAATCGAAGCTATCATTGGCACTATGATACTCGTCATCGCTGGAATTACAGCTTGAGTATAGACTGTCCTCTTGCGTGTCCATGTTATTTGCTGGGCTCCTTGTTACTGGCAGACATTCGCCTGAGGAACCCAGCACTATGAACCGACCTCGACGGTTATTTAGAGAACTACCGTCAGGAGACAACCAGCATTTGCGTTTTGTTAATTCTACACCTGTAAATTATTTGGGGTGTTATCTCATGATACGGAATTTGCTCTTTACTAATATAAATCCTTTTGTAAGAAAAATGATAGGTTCTAAGTTTGCAGCAAGTCATTATTTTGCATTTTACCAAAACTCTACATAGAGTAAACTAATTATAGAATAAGTATTTGATGTAATGATGCAGACAGTGAATTTAAAAAAGCAAAAATGTGTTTTACCAAGTAAAAAGTAGACATACTTGGATCATTTAAATTGAGAGTGGCCGCGCAATAGTTCTGTGGTGAGGGACTCCTGCTGTTGTAGCTGTTGATAGTGCTACAGGAAGACGCTTGTTTGATTATTACGGTTGCCTCCACTTCTGGCGGCGTGTGACTGAACGACTCACCTAGAAATACATAGTTTTTCTTAGTTCTACCTATGGTTCTATTAAATATATATTATACTATATTATACAAAAATATTCTGTAGTTCTCTGGTGCAAAGCTACTTTCATCTGAAAGATGTTATGTTGTATAATATCCATAAAAAAGATACAGTGTGTGGTGAAAATAAACTTGCCAGCCTCAATGAACTTCCCTGTCAGTGGAACAGAACTTATGTTACGAACCTATAGGCGATAGTCGTCGTTCATGTTTTGTGCTGTCTCTGCTCTTCATCGGTGTTTGTTGGAAGGCAAGCAGACACTTATTCAGTTCGCGTAGAACGTTGTCTTCTTCCCACTGCCCTAATGGTAGTGTGCTATAGTCTTCCGGGTCCATTAGACATACTGTGACCTATACATTTAAATTGAATAAAATTGGATGACCAACAGCATTTATAACGCTTTACGACCATTTATATGAATAGATTCCAAATTACCGTTTTTGGTTCTTCTAGTAGGTCAACCTTGGTCTTTTGTTTCTTGTCGCATATTCTGCTGAACAGTCTGACACCCTCTACCTTCAACACCTCGTTGTCTTCCAGCGCCTCCACGGATAATAGGGCAGGTAGCAGTTCTGGCATCATGAACATTGATAGGGATTCCTATACCAAACATTTGTGCATTATAAGTAAATACATTTTGAATCGACATACCTAGATATTTTAGTAATAACGACATATTGCGAGGATACTAGCAAGTTAGAAATCGATATTATTTAACCTTTGGGTACTTGCAACACATAAAGCCCTTTATCATTATTATTATATTAGCCATTTAAAAAATACATTTAAATAAAATTTGATTAGCCCATTCATCGAATGAGGACATTTCTAAGAGCCAAACTGTAGATAAAGCTAGCGATTAATTGCTGCGATATTATCATGCATATCTAGATGATTTGTATATCAAGATCAATATATTCGAGTTACTAGTATTACCAAACGTTTATGTAGTTTGATTGGTTAGTTAGAAGAAAAGATTATGTCCTACTGTTAGTCATTATAAGTCACCTGTGATTCTCCATCAATAAGCACATCCCCGCCGACTCTTCTGGAAGCGAAGCACACTCGGATGGCTTCATCGTTCTCGCAGCGCTCCGGTCGACCTTCGTGTCGAACTAGTAGCTTGCATAGTGGCAGTGTGCATTCCAGCCAGTCTTCGATAGTGAGCCATTGTTTTGCCGTCATCACCTGTCATCGTAAGATAAATTAATTTGTGTGACTGGGTTTTGGCTAAATACTTATCATTAGATTTTTTTTACCATGTATAGGCTGTGTTTGACCACACTTCTAGGCTTTGTATGGTGGTAAACATACAAAGGCTAGAAGGGAACTAGCCTAGGTCTCAAGTGTAGCTGTCGGAACAAACCGGACTATGGTACCACGGTACTATGGTTTCCTCACGATGTTTTCATTCACCAGAAGTTCAAACTCATTGTAGGATTCGAACCCACGACCTTCGCTATCATCGCTTCAAATTGGTATTAATTTATTTTTAGAACAGTTAAGGCTCACAGTCAGGGCTCGTCCGAATACAATTTAATAACTAATAACACTAATTTAAAAGATTAATAAAACAAACCTGTCTGCTTAATTTAATTGATCCTTCCACGTTGTTTTTATCTAACCACTCAAAGTAGTGAAGTAAACTTTTTAATTTGTTCCTTTGTGATTTCCTGGAAATAAATTAATGTATGATTCTTTACGGAATTAAAATGTATGATATTTTGAAATGTTTTTTATAAAATAAAAGTGGATGAATATCTTACCTATGTAAATTCTTAAAAAAATGCGTAAAATTGAAGTCTTGTAGCGTTGGGTGCGTTTTGAGCGTTCTCTTCGGAAATGTAGAGAAGAACGAATGAGCAATGAGGGACGATACGAAGTTGTAGTCTAGTTCTGTCACATCACCTGAAATTATATTATCAGTGATATAAAACAAGTAGGTACATAAATACAGGTACCTACCTAACATTGGTAATATAGTAACATTAAAGTTAGAACATACTCAAATGAAGCTTACTTTGTTGCTGTAAACTAAACATAAGCCCTTTTGGTGGACGCCACCTCTTGAGATGAAGTGCTCTGTTCACCATGATTCGGATTGTGTTATCGAGAAAATTTCTCCGCTCGTCTTCTGTCATCTCTTCGTCGAGGAACTGCTCCAAGCCTTTCATTAGATCTGGGTCCTTAATGTCATCGTCAGGATCTATCCCAATGCTGCAAAATATTATATTACGTTAAATTTATTGACTTTTTAATATTAATAAGGTATTTATTTTATGCGAGTTTGATGAGTGAATAATTCGGAAATGGTATTAAAACCTAAGTGATGAGGTATCCTCTTTATGCGTTTATGAACTTTGCAAATAAGTATTGAATAAATAATAAACAAATCAATCGACAAATAAACGAGTTATACATATAATTTGGTAATCAGTCTGAATCTTGTGATCAGATTCTTATCGGCCGGCCGCTAGTTTATCCTTCAATAAATCTGCAGTACCAAGCCGCAGTGAGTGAGTCATCAGATATCAGCATTTTATAAATTAGGTAAACCCTAACACTATTACATTCCATCAACCAACCTATTTGATCGCGTGCTGAATAGATAAATTAAAATAGTAGGTACAACTATACCTATTTGCTATTATAAACGTACTAACTGACCCGGCAGACGTTGTCCTGCCCTGAGAACAATAAAAAACTGGGACCTAACTACCTATACCTACCTACTTCTGCCTACCCCTATCTACCCTACCTACCCCTAATTACCTCTACCTACCTACAACTTCCTATTTACCTAACTATTTTCCACGTAACTTATTTTTTCTGTACTAATTTTGCGGAAAGTCACACAAATTTCCATCCCTTATTTTAGGGACCCAGCCCCAGGATGATTTCCAAAAAAAATACGGCAGGTATTTTTCGTTGGTAACAAAGAGTCTGTGTACCGATTTTTAGCTTCCTACCTTGAAAACTGCGAAAAGTCCCATATAAAATTTCACCCCCTCTTTTGAGGGGTTGGGGGCAGATTTCCGAAAAAAAATTATGAACGATTTTTTTGTTAGTCACAAATAGTCCGCATACCAATCTTTAGCTTTCTACCTTGAAAATTGCGGAATGCTCCATACAAACTTCCACCCCCCATTTTAGGGAAGTGGGGGGTTAGAAAGAGACAAAAAGTAGCCTATGTCACTCCCCATCCCTTCAACTACCTCTACTTAAAAAAATCACGTCAATAGGGTAGTTTACTGGCATATCAAATCAGCTACTTTTTAATAAATGTCAAAACGATAGTTTATGTGTAATTTTGTATGAAATACTAACCTAATGACGTCATAGTTTCACAGCATCAAATGATCTACTCTTAGTGGTTCTACTGGTAATTAAAAATCATAAAAAGCATTAAATTTATAACATATTTGATGTTTCCACTTGGTTTTAGATGTTTTATGCATTGGTTAGTGTTTAGTTATTTATTTTTGACACTGTTATCTAGCCTATTCGTCGCTCCGTTTTGCCGTGAAAGACGTACAAACAGACATACAGACACACATCCCACTTTCACATTTATAATATTAGTATGGATCTTTAGTGCATTCGGTTAGCATGCAATTGCTTTAGCCCGATTGGGCGCATGAGCGGGAAAAGGTCACGCACGGGAGGTCGGTTACACCTTACTCTACCTACCCGTTCGTCAGGTGCTTACGCTTACCACCGCTGAAAGCGTAATGTAGGTACGTACCTACATATTTCTAGATACTATAGGTAGGTGCCTACTTAAAGCGAAGGTCTACCTACAGAGTATTGGTTATTTTAAAAGAGTGTCTTTGATGTTTATTTATAAACAGTACTTACTTGCACATATCATGAATTTTTAACATGCTGGCGGTCAATTTGGCGGGAGCTGATGCCAAAAGTAGATGCTTCAAATGGCGCTGAACTGAAGTCCACCAAGGCAGGTCACACGGTAACATTACAAGCGCCATTCTAGAATCAAAATAAATAAATCATAATTTTGGTAATAATGACATGATACAATGATAGTTCGTTTAGGGTTGAGGGGTTATATAGGTAGGTACCTACCTATATAATTAATGACGCCGCCGCCGCCAGTATCTGATACTGTATGTACTTACGTCTACACCGGCAACCTACGCCTATACAGGTCGCCACGATACTCTCTTACCTACCGCCCTCCACCACATGGTCTCTTACTGTAAAATGTGGTAGGTATGTCATAAGAATAATCAAAGAAATAAGAATTGGGAAAGATAGGCTTAGCAATGCGTAACTTTATTATACATCTTCGGCTGCGGACACCCTAATAAGGCTGCCTGTCCACTGTCGCGGAGCTAGCATCGTTCATAATTTATATCTCGTCATCATTGATATAATATTCTACCGATAGACAAGAACGTTTATGAAAACAATGTTTCCAAATACTGGACAGTTTTCTCGCGATCAAAACGTTGCCGCGTTGTAAGCGTTGCAAAGTTTGAGTTGAGTTTATATATCGATGCTCGTCATTTTGTGCAATAGGGTAGTTGACTGACATATCAAATCAGCTACTCTTTAATAAATGTCAAAACGATAGTTTATATGAAATTTTGTATGAAATACTACACTATGACGTCATAGGTTCACAGCATCAAATGATTTACTCTTTGTGGTTCTACTGGTAATTAAAAATCATACAAAGCTTTAAATGTACAATATATTTGATGTTTCCGCGTGTTTTTAGATGTTTTATGCATTGGTTAGTGTTTGGTCATTTATTTTTGACACTGTAAACTAGCCTATTGTAGGTAAAGGTTAAATTTTCTTAGCTCCGCACCGCTCGGGTTCAGTGGGCAGATAGCCTTAATCCGTGCTTTTATCGTCGTAAAAAGCTCGTGTACTTGTACCCCTACGATGAGTTTACTACGGTAACGTAATCAATAGTCGCTGGTGACTACGCTACGGTGAAACAACTTGTATGAAATACTCTCCTTAACGGATCACTAGAGGCGCTAAGTCGAGAGTCGTAAGTTATCAACATGCTATTTGCGAGAAGAATGGTAGTATATTTACTGATTAATAACAAATAACTGAGCTGCAATTTGCAAAAAAAGAGATAAAATTTGAATTTCGCGCTTCAACCGAAGCCTCCCCCTTAACATAAGCAATTTGTATGTATTGTATGATTAAATACTGATATTCCACGACGGTCTATCAGAGTTACCTACTGCTCGAATCGTCCTACAAGTACCATACAATATGTTCACCGTAGTCGCTAGCGATTTATTGTCCTCGCTAGACTAAAATTGTTCTGTGGTATTGATTATCCATGTTGCTGGATTATCCATTGGACACCTTGACACCGGCCACTATAATAATATTTAACAATGGTTAAATAAATAACAATTTATTAAAAGAATACCCTCACAGCCTCGAACTAATAGGATTTTTGAAGTAAAGCTTCTAATGTATGTTCATTATGTCCTAGGATATTTATATATTTATTATAATTTATACATTGTCGCGACGATTACCACGAGTTATTCTAGGCAATTTACGGAATTCTGCAAAATTTTCAGCCACACCATTTTTTACATTCTGATCTGGCAACACTATCTTAGGCAAGTCAACTGATAGACAAGACGTTGTCATTGTGACAGCTGGTCAAATGGGGTGGAAGAAAGAAAGATTGTAGGATTTGTTGGTTCTATAAAAATGTTTAATAAATCAGTAACGCAATATTTTTCATTATTGTAAATAAAACTCAGATTAAAATGTTGAAAAGATTCTAATTTAATTATTTACATTAATAAATATGTGCATTTTTATTCAGTACTAAAGTTTGCGTCAACGCAAAAAATGTTACGAAACAATTTTATTTGCGAACTGATATCTGCTAATTTAATAAATTTGCCTTATCAATAACGGGTATAGATAAGCAGCAATAGTGAATTGACAATCAATACGAGTGTCGGCCCCTGTACAAGCCCACAAGGTCGTCATACTCAATCTTGCAGCTATTGTTATGTGATAGGTACATTATCTCGAGTCAAAGTACGAAGTTCATCAATAAAATGACGGTGAAATCAAAGTTACTAAAAGCGTTGATACTCGGCGCCCCAGCCTCCGGTAAGGGTACTATATCATCCCGGATTGTAAAGAAATATAATATAGCACATGTATCCAGTGGCGATAAGTTACGAGATCACATACAGAAACAATCGGATTTAGGTAAAGAAGTGAAAAGTTACTTGAGTGAAGGCAAATTGGTTCCGGATGACGTTATGATAAAGTTTATGATAGCTGAATTGAAACAAGTTGCAGATAAACCATGGCTATTGGATGGTTTTCCTAGAACAGTGGGGCAAGCAAATGCTCTGTGGAAGGTTCAGCCAGTTGATGTAGTTTTGAATCTGGTTGTTCCTTTTGAGGTTATTATAGATAGAGTAAAAAGCCGTTGGGTACACTTAGCTTCCGGAAGAGTTTACAATATAGGTTTTAATACTCCTAAAGTGGAGGGCAAGGATGATGTGACTGGAGAAGACTTGGTGCAACGTCCTGATGACAAGCCTGAGGCGGTGCAGCAGCGTCTTGAAATATATGATAGTATTACCCGGCCTGTTATAGATTTTTATAAAGCTAAAGGTATATTAAAAGAGTTTGAAGGCCGCACATCAGATGAAATTTGGCCTAAAGTAACAGCATATCTTGATCCAATTTTTAAAAAGTAGATATATTTAACCATATAGAATTAAGTAATATAATTATAATAAAGTAATCAAATGGTGCTAGGTATTAGAATGTTCAGTACAATCACAAACAAGACACAAATATATACTAATACAATAATACAAATAATTATGTACTATTAAAAAAAACATATACATACTTGTAATTTTTTTTATGTAGTATTTTAATCTATTTTTACTTGAATTAAATGTTTTATCTAGAATTCAACATATCCATTAGATGAAATTTTGATTTCTATTTAGATGGTAAGCTTATGTGACCTGTAGTCTAAGAGCAAATGTATACAAGCTCTCATGTACTTGCACAAATATTGTACCTCAAATTAAGTCTTCTGATTTACTATGTACTTATAGGTAGTAAAAGAAGTGCCTTATTTATGGGGCAATAAATTAAAATATTACAATTGATATTTTAAGTGCTATAATTTAGAAATGACTCTTGAAAATTTAATAGATATTTTAGTTTGTATTACCAAATATATAAAAGTTCCTTTTTATTGAATAATATATTTATTTAAGGTTTGTATTTCTCAAATAGATTTATATATTTTTATTGTATTGTGTAAGGTTTTGTTGATTTTGTTGTTAAATTTGGTATTTACACTTTTGTTGTTACATTATTTTTTTTAAAAATTGTTGAAATATAAATTATAATACCTATTTAAAAAAATATTGTTTTTTTGCAATTTATTGTATATTATAATATATGATATGAACAATTATCAAGTGTGTGTCTGACTATGCACATAATAATAAACATTAATGGTTAAAATTGTATGTGTAGAATAAAATATTTACAAAAGAAGATTTCGCGCCTCCCTTAATTTTGCTGTAGGTATGGAAGACCCCTTAAAACATTTTAAAATATTTTTTGACAATTTGTATGGTTGTATGTTTGGGTCAACCAGATGGTTATACTGTGAAAATTTTAAGACTAGCCAACCTGTACTAAAAAATTGTGAACGTTTGGAACCTTCAGATACGGATCCCTAATAGGTAATTATAGTCACATCTGACAATATTAAGTAAACTAGAAACAATCATCTATAAAACTTAGGCTTGCATTGCATAAATTATGGTTGAGAGTATTCATAATATTTAGCTATTTACCACTTAGAATATAGGTTGCCATGCGTTAA
Source organism: Tethea ocularis (assembly GCA_963555595.1). Taxonomy (NCBI): domain Eukaryota; kingdom Metazoa; phylum Arthropoda; class Insecta; order Lepidoptera; family Drepanidae; genus Tethea; species Tethea ocularis. The sequence continues at coordinate 5,365,999 of OY741960.1, read as the reverse complement.
AATACCTATAGGTAATTTAATGCTAACTATGTATGATCTTAATTATTCCTAATCTATCACAAAATAAATATGTATTTATTAAACACACTGAAAACGGTTACTACGTGGTCCTACCTAAAATGTAGTTGTCTGTACCTACTAAGATTATAAGTAAGTACATAGGTACATACAGCGTAGCGTAGGTATGTACCTACCTACATACCAACATTGTGTGCCAGCATAAATATCCAATAGGCTACTGAGTATACATAAGCAAATGTATACAATACAATTGCATTTCAATCTATACTATACATAGATACAAAAGAGTTAGTGCTAAGACATTATATCTACCGAGTGGAAGGCCTTTTCAGCTCCTTAGAATTAATCGTTAAGCTTATTGTTTTCAGTTGTTTTGACCTGAATAAAGTTTTTATTTTCTATAAAAATGCTTATTTATAATCTAAGGCGTAGATAGAGACCTATATAGGCACATATGTGAGCATATTTATATATTTCAAAAATAATGTATGGTATTAATTCCAAATTTGATCTGAAAACAAAGGACAAATCCAAGTGATTCCTTATTACCTTCAATCTGGTGAGTTGAGTTTTGGTCACAAAAGTTTCTGCATGCACTACAACGACACCATGAGTTTCACTGTCGCCAAGCGACAATATGCTTCTTTTTACGAACTTTTCTCATTATCTGTAGGTACGTATTGTGTCCACTGATATTCCTTCACATGTAGAATATCTTATTGCTTTTCTATACGACAGAAATAGTGTAGGGAGTGAAAACGCAGACCGGCTGCGGGCGAGACACGAGCGCGCAAACCCCGGTTATTTTTAGCTGCTTTCGTGCATCGGCGCTGAAATTAGATTGTAAATAAAAAGTTTGGGTTTAAAGGAGTCGTAGGCCTCATTAATCGTTTTTGTAGGTCATTAGTTAATCTTATACCTGACAAGCTAACGGCCTTTGCCACTTACTAGTCTTACTACATTGTTTGGTTTATCAAGACGAGCCTTCACTGATAATGTAATCCCAATAATGGTTAAACGCAGACGGCATTTTTAAATTATGTCATGTTCACATAAAAAAGGTTACATTTGATTATTTATAGTTTTACGAAGGCATACCAATGACTATTTCATGTGATGACCTACTTGCCTACCTACAATTCGTCTTTAATTTGTAGCAGAGCTAGGAGTACCTACTTAGTTGTAGCTATTCTACGAGTAAACGGATTTAAAACGTACCTAATATTTCACCTTACTGAATACCTTTTATCAAATTGGTAATTGGTATTAGTAAGTACGAATAACTTATTTATTTGTAGATTCGACGATATCAAAACAATTCAGCGCTAAAGCTCGAAACTTTAACAACTTTGCGCGCACTGTCTAGAATTAGAACACCGATGTCTCATTGAATGTAATAACTAATTTCATATTGCCAGGGACTGACCCACACTGAGGCGGTGAAGCATGGGTCTGGTGAGGTTATCTGATCGGTGTAAATAGAGGAGCGAGAGACGACGCGCACGAGCCGTTGGACGGTCCAGGCTGTACTGACGCCCGTCGGGCCGACTTTCACTGGGGGATATCTACCCTTGCCCTGCCGATGCCGGCTGTCGCACCCTCCACCCTAGCGAGTGACGTCACTGGGCGGTGGCGTCACGACCTACGACGCCGTACGACGCCGCCGCCGTCGCCCGCCCGCCCGGTGCTCGATACCCCACTCCCTCATAGCCAGCTGCCAGTCTCATGAAATAACGTTGTAGCTCCTGAAACGTTACGTAAAGTACGAACGAAATATGAAAGTACGAACGATCTGCGTCAGTGCAAGACATAATTTTCATACGGTTAAGGTCGTGCTGATCGTCAAATAAAGGGTTTAAAATACCTATAACTACATTTCAAATAGGTAGGTGGGTACCTACTATTTATTATGTTGAGCCGAATGATACCCACTCGTTTACTTGACTAAGATAATTGTATATTTGTTTGTAGGATTTAAGGCGTCGGTGTCTGTCTACCCACAGAAAAACTTAACGATCCTACACTTTTAACGATTTATTTATTTGGTAAGTTTTAGGTATTCATATCTCTCTGGTTACAGTCACCCGCACCAAGCTACTTCTACTTCAAAATAAATAGTGGTCAATATAAATTTTAAACATTTTAGTTCAGCTACATGTAGATAGATACTACTAGAACTATACACCTCATACCGCAAGCTGTTTAAATTAAGGATACCTAATATTGACTTTTCACGATATATAAAGTAGATAGCCATTTTACATAACATCCATCTTTTAGGTACCTACAGCTAAAATTTGTCGATGGAAATAGCACAGTCATTTTGCACTTATGTATAAGTATTTTCAAGCACAAAGTACCTAGTAAGATAGGAGACCTAATAAGATTTTCTAATTTATGAATTAAAAGTAGGTAGATAGGTACAGTTTATTTTTGAGACTGGTTAATAATATAGCATGTTTTCTACATCGTTATTTTATTATATTTATTAAAAAATACTATTATTTTAAATTTTGTATTTATGATCCTCTCAAGACTATCTATCTAATACCAGTGGAATAATAAAAAAAATTGGTATGTTCAGAAAAATCGCGCAAAACAATATCGATTACCTATTATATACCTTTCGACTTGACGATGATATATAGTTAGTAGTCATGGCTGAAACCTTAGAAGGCCTTGGTACAATGTTCGATGCCCTCGGCAGAGTCTCTCAACAAGTGGGTCTAAAAATGAACACGGATAAGACGAAAATCATGTCGAACGTGCACCCACTCAAGTATAGGTTGGAGGCTCTGCATTCAAAGTTGTAGATGACTTGACATTTACCTAGGACAGACCATCCAACTAGTTAGGTCCAACTTCGAGAAAGAGATCAATCGTCGAATGCAACTCGGCTGGACAGCGTTCGGGTAGCCACGTAATATCTTCTCGCGCCAAATATCGCAGTGTCTCAAGTCGAAAGTCTTCGACCAGTGTGTATTGCCAGTGGTGACTTATGGAACAGAGACGTGATCGCTTACGATGGGCTTCATAGGAAGGCTCAAGGTCACCCAAAGAGCAATGGAGAGGACTATGCTCCGAGTTCCCATGCGAAAATAGACACGTATTTACTGAAGAACAAATAGCTATCTATACAAACAAATGAACCTTCCTATTTATTAAGTCAGTAAGTAAATGACCTTATTTGGTCTATTCTGTACTTCAATTAGCTGGTACCTTAGTAAGTAAACAGGCGACATTAAACGCGGCTGTCGTGGGTCGAATCAGCCTAAGGCTACGTGTAGGTACCTATGTGCAGTACACAGAATAATCTAAGTATCTTATCTTTATATAAAATACATATCATTTTATAAGTTTTTCATCAAAAGTAATTGCATCATTACATGAGGCATCATTACTTTTTTTTTTTTCGATCATAAATGTTGTTTTAATACCGTATTTTTTTCAGTTTTCCAAAACTCTGGTGTAATTTGTGAGTTGCCTCTTGCCTGGAAAATGAAACTGCTGTGCGCGCCGCCGGGCGGATAACGTCTAGGTGACTCCGGGATTGTACGGAGCGATCTTACTGCGCATGCGTTATGCTCTTTAAAGTTTTTTTGTCTCTTTTATGCACAGGCTTTATCATTTAGTGACGTAATAGCCTCGGGTAGGACTCCTGCTAGCTTCTGATATCCTGATACAAGAGACGCTAATGGAAAATTGTTGCCGCCCTACGTAATACCACTGGGCGGGCTAGGGCGGAGCAGTCACCCGCCCGCAGCTTTTTGAGAAAACTAGTTAATTACATTTCAAGACTAACGAAGACATGATTATACAAATGCCTCTACCGAGATTCAAGAATTTACAAAAATACTTACCTAACGCTGTGATGGTGGTGAACAAAATTGCATTTTTTATAAGTTGCTCAGTAATTATTGAAATTATTACGTGACGGTGGTGACCAAAATTGCATCTTTTATAAGTTGGTCAGTAATTGTTACGTAAATAAAATCATTTTTAAACTGAATACCTACTTCATATAAAATGAGAAAAAAGTGCTTCGATGCGTAAGATTCTATAAACATTTATTACAACGTTATAAAAGCATACATTTATTACAACGTTGCGAACCGTACTAAATATTATTGGATGACTTGTAGGTAACGTTTGAAAAGGATCGACTAATGGCCTTGATTGGCACATACGGGGCAGGATTTAATCCTATTTTCATATTGGTTCAAAGGCTGTCGTTATTATGACGTTACAAATATGTTATTTTTTTTAAATACGTGAACTCCCAATATATGTTCTAAGGCTTCTAAAAAGAAAGATATACTAAGAGTGTATCTTGTTGTAGAGTGTTTCATAGTTATACTAGTACCAAAGATACTGGTACTCTTAATCATGTAGTACTAACTAATGACACCCACTAAACTAAATTTGACAAATATATCTAAACTAGCTGACCCGGCAGACGTTGTCCTGCCCTGAGAACAAAAATAAAACTGGGACCTACAAACCTATCCCTACCTACTCCTATCTACCTCTACCTGCCACTACCTACCCCTACCTACCTTACCTACCTACCCTACCTACCTACCCTACCTACCTACCCTACCTACCTACCCTACCTACCTACCCTACCTACCTACCCTACCTACCTACCCTACCTACCTACCCTACCTACCTACCCTACCTACCTACCCTACCTACCTACCCTACCTACCTACCCTACCTACCTACCCTACCTACCCCTACCTATCTACCTACCTCTACCTGCCACTACCTACCCCTACCTACCTTACCTACCTACCCTACCTACCCTACCTACCTACCCTACCTACCCTACCTACCCCTACCTATCCTATGTCCTTCTCCTGGCTCTAAACTACCTCCCTGCCAATTTTCAGCTAAATCGGTTCAGCCGTTCTTGAGTTATAAGTGGAGTAACTAACACGACTTTCTTTTATATATATAGATTATATACATTGACTCCCCCCCCGTACCCCAGTGACGCTTACATGGAGCCTACATCGCATGCTGGCTAGCTGAGCGCGGTGAGCGACAACCACGCGACTTTTTTCTAATACTTGCATTTTTAAACTCGTGATATCTTCCGAATGAAATGTCCGAATTGAATAATTCAAAAAGTTATAAAAAGGTATTAAAGCCGTCTTGAATATAAAGTAGTTTATTTTGATGAGGATTAATACCAAGGTACAAATGAAGAGCCTTTTCAAGAGGCGGCATATATAAATTAATATTTTAGAATAAAAAACTGCTTACTGTGACATAACTATAATATTTAGACATATGCTGTCGCGACACTTTTTGTAGATAATGATGAGTTCTGCAAAGTCGTAGTAAATGATTTTGTTCTATCATCAATAGTTTTCGCAGCGCACGCGACGTAAGGAATTTTTCAGGTAATTTTTTTACACCTTATGTTACATTATTGGAGTTTTAGTAAGGATCCCTATTTTTTTTTTAAATATAATATAGCCTATGTTACTCGGGGATAAGGTAGCTTTCCAAAGGTGAAAGAATTTTTGAAATCGGTCCAGTAGTTTCGGAGCCTATTCATTACAAACAAACAAACAAATCTTTCCTCTTTATAATATTAGTATAGATATAGATAAATAAATAAATTCATTTGCATCGTATGATACCTGTTTGGTCTAGAAGTGTAGGATTGGTCGTCTTTTATTTAGGAAAAGTAATTAAATATTCCTTGAAATACTAATTACTAACTAAACAAAATTTTAAGACTTTCATTTTAAACTGTGTCTATTTATTTAATTAGAAGGCTTCATTAATGTCGCCCACGTGCGCGAGGGAAGCCCCTCTAGCTATAAAATCTTTTAACTATATATTCGACCTTTTGTTCCCTATGAAACCCTAGTAGTATTGCCACGTGACGTCGACGTCGTGCCGCCCACCGAACGCGGGCATGCCCGGCCCGAGGCTCCGGTGGGCGGAGAAATACACACTCGAAATTAAATTGGAAAGATTGTTTGATTTAAATCCTTCTTTAGATACTTACTTTTACTTATGTAAATAATAATAATAACTGTTATTATAGTGGAATATTTCTCATGCTAAATAAAAATATAATCTACATAATCTACGAGGCGGCTGCTACGGTCAACGGCAAGGGTCCCAGCAGGCTGGCAGCGTTTCCTCTTTGGATGGCCAAGCTAACACGTTGATGGAAAAATCTCCGAAAGCGAGATCCGAAAGGAGTAATGTGCCAGTAAATCGGTGAGCCTTGGACCCCTAAATCGCGCAAAAGGTAATAAATTACTTTTACAAAAAAGAGAATTGCCTTCAAAACCACTAATAACTATAAAATAACTATGTAAGAACTCTAATCTACTTTCAAGTAATTCAATTTTTAATTTTTAGTTTGCGATTTTCCTGGGATCCCATCATCAGATCCTGACTTGGTGTTAATGGGACCACCTCGGGAGTAGACTTACCTATACTCTTTCGAACGTTTTTTTTTATATCGGTTGATTATGGGCAGAGATATCGGTGAACATACATAAAAAAATACATAGTACCTACATAGAACCTCCTCCTTTTTTAAAGTCGGTTTAAAATAAGTCCAATAAAGAGTTGAAGCTGTAAACTGTTTTTCGTCCACCAGGTAGGTGTACTACATACATTTGTATGTTACGCCACAATAAGCTATTACGTAGATTTTTGGTGGATTTGTAACTAGCTGTTCGTGCACAGCGCGCGGCATTATCGGGTGTTTTATTGAGATTTTCATACAAAAATGTGATCCAATTTACCAATTCTCCAGACAGATTTTTCAAAAAAAATCCTGTCCTCGCAATTTACAAACAACAAAAAATTATTAGCCAAGGCGCAGTGCAGCCGTTCTCGAGTTTTGCGCTTAGCAAAAGTTAATTTATACGAGTAGGTATAGTAGATAATTATTATCATAGCGAACTAAATATACAAATACTTGAAATACTTCGTATAAAATTTCGTTAGCATAGTACTAACATAGTACTAACATATAAGTATATTAATAACATTCTTAGCTTTTATAGAGAAACCTCTGCCGGTTATCTGTTATCCTGGTAAAATCGACCTCTGGCACGGACACGGCACCCCTTGAGATAGACATCCTTCGGTAAAGGTCATGCTAAATGCCAAAGGTACCTCAAACCAAATCGTTGGCACGGTTCCATAATGTACAAGGTTCCGAATTGTGCTAGTTGTAGAGGTGGGTCGTAACGTCTTTTGAGCGTAATCGGTTACACGTAGTTTCGTGCATATGAGTAACTAGTTTCAAAACTGCTTATTTTTGTAACTAGTTACTTCTGTATACGGTAGAGCGTTAGTTACTTTTGAGTATGTAGTTATTATAATAATATGATTACGAAAATGTTACAGGTTATAGATGATTAGGAATATGTAACAGTTTTCTAGGTATTATAATACCTATGTAGTCTATGCGTGTAATTTGTTTGAGTAAATAATTTTATCAATTGAACTTCCCTTCATACTTTTCCAGGCTTAGGACTGGCTGCATTTTATTTTAAAGTTACGTCTTTGAGTGAGTGTAAACTGGGTACGTAAAATAATCGTTACATTTTTGTCCACGAAACTACGTACACGATTATCAACCTCGTAAGCAATTACTGAAACCGATTACGTTAAATAACGCTCATCTCTAGCTAGTTGCGTAACACTGACAAAATTCATACGACTGAAGGACTGAAACAAAACTCGAATTGACTTTACAAATATTTTGTATGTTCTAGCCAGAGTGTGTACGATCTACTTAGCTGTCCCCCGCGGTTTCACCCGCTTTCCTTGGATAGCCTATCCTATGTTCTTCTCCATATCAAAGGCTTTCTTTTTGCGTGTCAAAATTCATCGCTATCGGTGTTACGGTTTAGGCTTGAAAAGATAACAAACGCACTCACTTTCGCATTTATAAGTATTAAGTAATTACTTAAGGATAAGGATTTAAGTGCATTTTTTTCCAAATTCGTTTAGGCATTATATATTAGATAGAGTGAAGAACATCCAAACCATCTTCGTAGGGGCTTGGTCCCTGTACCATGGGCTTATAGAGCTGCAATTGAGAAAAAGTCTCAAAATTTCTATTTTTTCGCCCTTTTTTCAAAGTTGCAAATTTGTATTCACATTACCCTAACTGGTCCATACCAATAAAACAGAACTACATCATGCTATCATGCTTTGCAATGTTAGCTTTTTTGTGCCGATTTCTACTGGGCTACACACAAACTAAAGAAATCCTTCCTGCAGCAGCGCTCTAAACTTGCAAATCTGTTGTTTGTAAACAAATGCTAAATAAATTCGTATATTAGAATAGAAAGTAGGTATTAATTATTTCCTAACAATAGCCGTAGCAGCATACTAAAATACAACACAGCGTCATAACACGAGGGTGTAAAACCGCCCCTCGCGTGTATGTATGCACCCGACACACGTCAGCACTGTTTCGTGGTCGTGACCCCTTGTACCAGGGTATCATAGTAACACGGAGATCAATTCACCCTTATGCTAGTTACTAACTAAAACAATAGAAAGAAATTAGAACTAATCTCTGTACTTTTAATACGCTAATCTCATTGTTATTTTATACTTAAATCCTTGTAATTTGATCAAAAAGGTTCTTCATAAAAAACCCGTATTTTTTTGAGTTGGAGGGAAACTAAAGTTCTCCTATAATATTGGACTGTTAATATGATCTTTCATTACGTTTGATTTTTTTCAGCCTTTAGTCGTTAGTTTAGTTAGGTAGGTACTGTTAGCGTGTTACTGTTAAATGTTGTCTTGTTTAATTTTCGCCATCATACCCTTTCAATTTTACAGTCATGGAAAATACTCGTAGTTACTATGTAGTTATTAGAGTTTCGAAAACCTTAAAAATCATAGGAATAAATTACAAATTCCAAAAGATTAATCCTAGTGGGATTGTGAATTATAACAAAATAAAATAAGGCATATATAGGTATAATAATATAATTGACATATTAACTTCACACTGTATCTAATTAATCTCGATGTAATTTTAAATTACCGACCGCTTATATGGCGTATGTACCTGTACATGTATGACCTATGAAATTGAATATCATAATTCAGCGTGCACGAAAGTTTATAAAGAGTATTTTTCCCAAACTGTTATTTCCCGGTGGACAAACATAGTTATCTTATTATCATACACGCACACACGTAGCCTCTGCGTTTGTAGTAGATATAGTGGACTTATATCGGCACTACTCCCACCCCACTCAGACTCACGCGATAGTTAGGGAAAACTATTCTACTTGTTCACTATTCTGCTACCCTATTGTACCACACTAGCTTTCGCGGGGCGCCTGTGCTAGTTGCTAGGTTACCGTGGCAGGGTAGCGTGACACCGCATTCTTCCCACGTTATAGGATCCTGGTATATTCGTAGTCAAAGCGTTACGTCACCGTGGAAACATTTTCCAGGGTAGCATTTTCGTAGCTGGCTTCTGTAACGACTCGTAGTCGTTACAGAAGCTTTGTCGTAGCGAGGAAGCTACAGATGTCTACGGCAACTTGTTACTTGCCGTAATTTCGTATATAAGCCTTTATTTAAGTAGGCTTTGGATTTCTGTATTTATATTTATAATTTTACTAGTTAATTATTTAAGACAATGGTTTATTTTTTTTGTGAAGGTTACGACTTAATTTTGATACAGAATGCAACTGTAATATGGGAATTAAATAAAACTATCTAAAGGAGACCCCGAGCAAACTAAGACTAACAGTACCTATACCTTGTATAGGTGCTGTTAGTTGTAGTAGTTGCTTTAGAAATACATAATTTAATACAAAATTATTTATTCCTAAAGCAACTATTTAGAATAATCAAGAAATGTATAAGAAAATGGTAAATGTTGAAGGAAAAATATTTATACTTCGAACAAATGGTTGCTTTTGTAGTTTAGCTTTTTGATACCCACAGCAAAAGTTTTATACCAAACAAATTTCTGTTTTAAACAAATTTTACTTAGTCTATTTTTTAAATGAGTATGATAGTTTTTGCGGTGCATTATAAAAATGAATTCACCGTAGACGTTCGTAGCACACTCGTAGCGTTTTAGTTGCTACTTGTTAGATAAACGTAGGCTTCATGAAAGTCATGAAGCCTTGGTACAGTAAACCACAAAGGCACCGGGGTAGCCCCATTCAAGTTTTGTTTATAATATGGGTTTATGGTATTGTTGCTATTTATGGTTTGGAATACTTTTTCTTCGATTGCTTCATATTATTTCGTAGATATATGCAACAAAAATATTAATTTATTGAAGAACATTGACAATACTGCATTATGTTTTATCATATTAATTTAATCATTTTTGCTTATGGTTTACAGCGTCATTAAATCGATATACCTTTTATAATATCCTACCTAATGAGCGCTGCTGAACACATTCTCACCGCTGTTAACATTCTCAACATGATTCCTATGTACTAACTGATCATATAGTAAAGGAGAGCTTTGCCTAGAAAAAATCTGGATGTAGGTTTAAGTGATACCATTTCTGAATATGATATCCGGGTGTTCAAATAAATGAGGTGCCTGAGACGTAGTAAAAAAATCTAGATTCCAGTCTTGTTGCTGTCTACGGTATTTGCTAACGCTGTGTGTAGTGATATCTATGTCTATTATGTTTCTTTGTTGTACAACTATATAAATAGGTACTTCATTTAGGATAAGTACCTATTTTATCAAATTCGTCTTGCTTGTTACCATTCTTAAAATGATGATAAGAATGAAAATTATATTGGTACCAAACACAAACCAAACCAGTCCTGCATTTAAAAGCAATCATCCTCGGCTACACTATCGTAAAAATCGTATATATTTCAATCAATAGTTACAGTACTTAAAGCTTACTCTCAAAATACGTACTTTACAATTAAAAGTTTGCTAGTTTAGTTGTTTATATATATTTTATGAACGAAAAGGCACCATTTGTAATTGTCGTAGCAGACGCTACCTACGCTCGCCCCTATTGCTACAGAATACAGATAATTAGGTATGTAGCATCTTCCAATTTATGATACCCCGGTGAAAACAACCTCGAGTTCAACCACGGCGCATTACGTCACAAATCATACACCAATGGTAGCCGGGGCCACCATCAAAGTTTTAGCACATAGCTTAAAGATTCTACTGTGCGGTCTCTACTTTATTTTGAGTACATAATGAATGTTTCAATTATTCAGTAAAGTCACAGAATAAAAAAGGTGGTATGTAGCATAACTTATTATACTTATATATTGACTATTATACACTAATTCTAATACTTTGATTTTGTTTGTCAATATTATATTTTGCACAGCGTATATTTTGCACAGTGGTCACAATTTCGTTAGCTACGAACACGAAATATAATAGGTCAATATGCAATATACAATGACGCTCCTTCGAGTGCGCGGTCGATATGCGCCCCTCGTGACGTCAGTGAACTGTATTGATTTTTCTCACCCCACATATTCTAGCGCTTCTGCGATCCTGGCATCTAAGTATGCCGAGGAAAATGTGAGCTGTGGAAAACTTGATATGACGATGGAAAATCGTAAGAAAAGTTATGTTTTAATTCCGTTAGATGCAACTAGCTGCTGTTTAAATATGTTACGCCTTATGAATTATGAAAATTATATTGTAAGATTGTTAATTGAAAATAAAAACGAATGTATATTACGTTAAACTTAATTATAGATTTTGATTATCTGCATGTATTTTACCTACTATTTGTGTACCTATTTGACTAACATGAAGGGGGATCGTCGACGTGTTGATAAAGTTTATGAAGGAAGTATTCCCCGCATAACTAGTAAATTACTGCAGTGTGTGGTATCGTCAGTTGAGTGCGGATCATTTGGGAGTCCGCCCACGTTCAGAAGTATATCGCTTGCACTCTATCCGACTGATATTAATCCGTGGAACACCTCCTCTCGTGTATAGTCTCCCGGTGCTCCCGGTTCAGTTTATCCAAAACTTTTATCCGGTATTATCCGTGTTATATCGGTCGGTTAATCCGATGGCTTACAATTTTCTTTTGATTTCACTTGGCTTAGGGCTTGTGAATTGTTACGGAGATAATAGTTATTATTTCGAAAATCATAAGTACTGTGATGATTTATCACCTTCAGTGGGAGAGATCCACTTGGAACAACTGGCCGGTGTTTGGTATGGCGTTGAGAAAATACCACATTCTAAAGGAGAATACAAAATAGAACATACAAAAGAGTGTTTTTATATAGACATCAAGGAAGATATCGAGGTATGTATTAAGCGGGAAATTTTAAATTATCTATCTACTCTACTAGTATGCATTCAGAATTTAGATATGCTTTACACTTACCTACGTACAATTTGTAAAAAAGTATCCTTTATTCTATGGTTTGTATATTCTTTCCAAATTTATGTATGTAATTAAGTTATTTTTATAATGATTTATTTTATGGTCAATTTAAATTTGGTTTAAATTACTTATTCCTCAAAAAATGTTATGAAGAAGATAATATATTATGGTTGCCGGTAAGCGATAACCGAAGACCATTCTTACTTTGATATACGAACATTTTAGTGCCAAAATGTTCCTTTCTATAATGTGTACGAGTAATATTTAAAAGAACGATTATAGAGTATAAATACAAGATATACTTTAGTTATCTAGTTTGGCGTATAAATAATTGTAAGTTTAAGTTTTCTCTGCTACTTGTAGTGTACATTGTATTTAACACACATTTTTTTCTACTCGTCTTTTTTTAATTAAAATCCAATTAGGGCAATTACTCGTATGAGTAAAGCAGATTACTGTTCTTATACACTCATAACAGGATGTGAGGTTCATCGAGTCAATTAACAGGTTAATCAAGTCATACGTCGCAGACCTATGGGTATATAGCATCATCTAGCTCAGGTCGGTAGCCACCACTAATTAAACACGACGTTGTACTCGCGCGATCAGGCACTTGCATATAAATTAGATCAACTTCTCAATGTCATAAATGCTATTACAATGCTTATTGCTCTCGTGTTATCGTTTTCTCTAGCCAATGCTGCAAACCTAAACTTCTGTCAAAATTTACACCCTACCCATGACTTTGACGAAGAGGCAATATTGGGAATGTGGTACATCCACGAGTATATATTTCATATGGAAAACGTTACGATAACCGAGTACAACCCCAGCTGTCCTATTATTCAAATTAGGAAGTTAGAAGATTTTGTTGATGGTGGCTTGATAGCCCGCGATTTAGTGAGTGCTAGGCGTATATGAATTTGCCTCATTGTAGTTTATATTTTTCTAAAGAATTTTGATTTTAGCTACATAATTCTTGTATTTTCCAGCCTACCGTGCCGACACCGTATCCACCATTATCGAATTCTCCGTATGTGAACCATCAGTATGGGCTTCCTGAACAATACCGCGTCAGGCACTTTGTCCTTGAGTGGCACGAGGGTATGTGGCAAGATAACTACCATATCAAAGTCAACACTTCGCATAAAGGATTCTGGCCTACAGACGTGCCTAATGGCTGTAAGTATCTTTGCTGTTTGAAATATAATTAAAGTCACTTTTTTCATTGCATTAGACAATTTGTTAAAAATATTATTTCAATCCCCACAAAAATTATCGAGTACCGATGAGACAATTTAGGCAGAAAACCATGCAGTTCAATAACATTGATCACTTTGGGATATTTATTGTATAGCATCATAGAAATTGTAAATTGAATTCCGTATCAAACTGTTAAACTGTTATTTTCTATATTCCAGCCGTCGATAAGATGTACCGTTTCTTTGGCGGTGTAATCCAAGTGTTGAAAGCGGCGAACAATCACCTGGTGTTGAACTTCTGCATGAGGCTGCCACACTCCCAGCTGTTCAGCGTCGTCCTCTCCAGGAATGAGAACCACCTGACTCCTGAAGACCTTGCCAGCATCCATAACGTCTTCACTATGAAACGTCTCTCGACATCTGCCTTGAAGAGAGTGTGTGAGAACTCCGCCTCCACTCTAAGTGTTCAAAGTTTAATATTCGTTATAATTTGTTTTTCAATTTGGAGATCACGTATTTAGAAATTGAACATGTCAATGATAAATTATATATTTTTTGTATTTTTACCATGTTAAATAGAATGTATAAATCAATATTTTTATATGTTTAATATTTTTTGTGTTAAATTATACGAGAACGTTAACAAAACCTATGAAATTTAGACTACAAATACTTACCATTAAATAACGTTGCCCATTTCATTGGCTTGGAAAATATCTCTTACGAAAATCCTTGAATATAAAATAAAGTTCGTTAAAACTAGTAAGTTCTTCTTATTTTATTTATACCAAAATGATGTTTCCTTTACAGTCAAATTGGAAAGAATAAATCTTCTAAAATCTAAATGACTATTAAGCTACTAAGCTAACTAATTTTAACTCAAAATAAAGCCGGCCAAGAGCGAGTCTGAGTCTGAGTACGACTCGCGCATCGAGGGTTCAGTCCTTCCTAGGATGTATTATTTATTGGTTTGAGCCGACACTGTAGTTAAAAACCAGACCGCATAACTAAGTTTATCTGCAAAAGAAATTTTGATGATTTTGACAAAGCTGTGCTGTAATTATAAATGTCAGATTTAGATTCTGATTTTAGAGTAGGTAGGTATAGCTTTTTTTGCTTTCATAGTTAAACCACCGCCTTAATGAGTTTTGATGAAATTTTAAAAATGGGCGAAGAACCTGAAGATAGGCGTCGTGAGGATATAATAGCACGTTTGGCTGGTTGCTACTCTCAAGTTGAAAATCTGTCATCAGGCACCACCACTGTGTGTACCTACCATGTTTATGTTCTGACAGCTGCCCCTGAATTCTTCAGAATCAATTTCACTCCCATATTTTATTAATATTGAGATATGTAAATATTTAAAAAGTAGAGTTCAATTTTATATTAGAAGTTGGACCTCGAGAACATAAGTTTAAATCGGATCTAACAACTTTTACAAGAAATGTTCAACCTGTATTTTTGATCTGTGCCAATCTTTTATTTGAAATGATGCACACACAGGTAGTGAGAATGTGAATTCAATGAACGACATGTGCATTATTGCGCCATGTGTTGCAGACAATCCTACCTGTACCAATTTGCTAATTGACTGCGGTCGCGACTAACGCCTTGCTCCATATTTCACGTGACCCTCATACTGTAACAATGTTCACTGCGCTGTCATTATTATTCCTCGCGTTTTCTGTGACAGTTCAGGGATTCTGCGGAGATAGTATACGCTGGTCTCATCATGTCAACATGGACGACGTATACGGGGTGTGGTATGGCGTGGGATATGCTCAACACACCCCTGACATGACTGACAAACCTAACGACGTGGGGTGTGTCTCATTGTACATAAGTGACGCCACCACTGAATCTAATGGTGAATGGCTGGATTGGTCTGTAAGTACTTTACTCATAATTGATTGATCTTACGGTTTCTGGTTTTAATTGGTTATATCCATTCCATAATTATTATAAATGGGACAGGTATTGAAGACTGTGCTTTAAGTGAATACAATGGTATTTTAAGGTTTTACCTTCTGCAGATACATAAACGAAATTATACGGATCAAAATTGGCGTTCGTACAAAAGTAATCCGTGGTCTGAAACATCTTTATCTGGGTCTTGGTTGGACATTAATTTGAAAAAGAGAGTGAAACGAGACATGTATAATGAGAGACGTTTACGTGTAATTTGGGATGAAGATGGACAAACTATGGAGCAGACCTATATTTACTCACCGGAATCACGCGGGCTTTGGGTCGCAGAGCAACGTAGACCGTTGGAAGAAGCTTTGAAGTCTCAAGGAGTGGGTGAGTTAGTTGCAACATATATCTAATAGAGTAGTTCTAGTTCATGTGGAACCTACACGTAACATTCAAGTTTTTTTAAGAGGAAATGTTAAGTAATTAAGAACATAAATAAAAATTAATTCTACGCGGATGTTTGCTTGATGAAGAAGATTTATGCAAGTGTACCTATATAGTGTTATGTTTTGTTTATTAAATACCTAATTGGGTTTTATTCAGATTATGGTTTTTTTAATTAAAATATAGTAAACTGAATAATCATAAAATTACAAAAAGAAATATTATAAAAAAAAACTCATGTCAAAATATTTTACCGTTTTGTAAATAAATAATCTAAAATACCTACTATCCTAACCATAATTATGTTAAAATCAATTATTATTGTACCTACATACTTTAATTATTATTATTATTTTAAAGTTGCGATTCCCTTGCAGGGCTCATGTTTGGAACTAAGATTAAATACTGTACACCTTGAAATGTACCTAATTAACAGAAGCAAGTAAATAAATTTTAATTCTATTTTCCAGATGTGTGGTACCCCGACGACCCGCCGCGACATCCACAGGTAGTTCGAGTGCTCAAAGTGACTCCATCTATGATGATCATCAACCATTGCTCAGAACTTGGTGACGGCGGAGTATTCTCACTAATCCTGAGGAGATCACCCTCTACTATAGAGCGGTGGGAATGGTACGATCTTCAGAGGCAGTTCTTCACTTTCGAATTACCAAAAATGTATCGTTACAAAGCAATCTGTGCAGGATGCGTGGACACCAGTTCAGTAGTTCATGTACTTTCGTGTCTCTCAATTTTGACTATGATACAATTGATAATTTAATGTTATTGTTATTTTTTTTATAAACATACGTTATACCCATATAATATTTATTTTATTTTACCTAAATCAGGAATCTGTAGATGTCTTAGATTCATAAATGTACCTTTACTTCAAGACCTTATACAAACTCCTGTTCAAGTTCGACCTCAGGGCTAGGGGAACCTGCCCCGGGGCGGCAGTTTCAGGGAGCGGAGGCATATTAGTGAGTTTTTTTTAACAATATATCTCAAGCACTGAAGAGAGGGGGCGACTACCAAGCTTCTGCCCCGGTTTGAAAAAATCGTAGATCCGGGGCTGCCTCAGGGTGGTAGACAGCTAGATGGATACAATACTATATTACCCTACCGATGTGCTACGGTTTCCCTACAATGTTTTTCTTAATGGAAAGGTCAAGCTCTTTGTAGGATTCCAACCTACGACCTTCGTTATTGTATTCATAGTTGAGTTGAAAATGAGTTATTATAACATTTACCTACCTATTTAGCGTGTATACCTACCTACTACCTAAGCTATTATTATGTATTTGATATGATAACTTAAGTCAGATCAAAGTACCTGAGCTATAATAATTCATGAAGAACAAGAAAACATCATACCTCAATTTTCTGATTTATTTTTATAAAGTAGTGGCAGGAATCCGACCTACCAAAAATATAAACGTTATAACTGGTAAAGTTCTTCCATTTCACAATATTTCAAATCTAAAACTTAAATAAGTTGTTACCTTACTGTCAGATGAACATTGGCAAATTCAGTCAGGTATAATGTTTTTACAAAGAAGCCTTACCAAAGTGAAAGTGCCAAAGGTTTTCATTTAGGTTTTTGGAATGTCAATACTTTGTAATATTACCTATAGTAACAAGCCAAGCTTGCAGACGAACTCGAAATTACTACAATTATGAATTCATATTAACAGCAAGCTAGAGTTTGCTGTCCTGACCATCATCAGATCTTCAGAGCTTGCAGATGTAAACATTATATACCATCAGTACTGTACAACAATAGAGTGTAAACTTATACAAATTGGCGTCCTCTCACTTGCTGGGAAATTGATCCATGATTGAAAAAAATAATCTAAACCAATCTCACCTAAAAGCCAGTTTAGATATGGTCGCATTTCAATAAATTTAATAAAATCCTGTATCCTCTGTAGGCGTATTTAGGTGGGTACTTAAACATTGTGAGTTAAGTCACGCGGTAATAATTTTGTTTGTGAAGGATGTACGAGTGACCTGTGACTCGGTGGACAGGAGACGGGGTCAGCTCCAAGATGGACAGGAACACCGGTCAGGCATGCATTAATACCAATTACACTATTTAAATGACTTATTATAGTGATACTGTGTCCCTTATACCATCATGGTGAGTAATGACTAATTAAAAATGTAGGCCATTTATACTTCCCATAGATACCCGTAAATGACAATGGCATGGACTACTTAATTGCATAATTTTACAGCTTATGTAAATGAAATTGATATGATGTGGTTAAAATTAGTTTACTAAATCGGCAACAATAATAAATCTTTGATGGCTTTATCTTTCTCACTGTTTCTTGAAGTTTCTTTTATTAAAGCAAAAATAATATATCCTACTAATATTATAAATGCGTAAGTTTGAGAGTTTGTTACTCTTTCACGTAAAAACTACTGAACGGATTTGGATGAAACTTGCCACATAGATAGATCATACCCTGGAATAACATATAGGCTACTTTTTAGTCCGGGAAAACATAAGATAACTCGGGATCGCGGGTGAAACCGCGGGGCGGAAGCTAGTTAATTATAACTTGTGAATATTTGGGTATATTGTGTTGCTTCGAAATTTAAAAACTCATTTGAAACACGGGAATCGAAACAAACCTTATATCGTTGATTATGGTTCTATTTCAGTTGTTTCAATGTCGACTCAAAACTTGACGACTTTCCATAATTTGAACCATTGATTACTTTTATAAGGTTTTCTGTTACAATATCACCCACACTCTGAAGTTTCGCAGCTAAGTTGGCCATAATATACCCATACAAAACCGTATGTTTATTTTAGATATACAGGTTTATCGAGTATATTTACATTTATATGTGTCAAGCAAGTTGTAAGATAAATATTCAAATGTGGAATAAACCATCTTATATGTTCTCCGCTCGTAAGCGTCTGTATGTGAATTAAGCTTAATTAGTTTACTTCCATATCATAGTGATCCCGGAGCAGTCCCAGTCACACATTATTGTCCGCTACCTAACTAACACGCGCGCTCCCGCACCGAAAAAATACCAAGAAATGTATAAAATTGTTTTAGTATTTACAATTCTCTTTAGTATAGCAGAGTGCGCGAATTACCAACGCTATGGGGATTCTACGCCTAAATATTCACCTTACACGACCATAGCGAACCTTTACGACCAACTTCCATACAAAACTGCAGGAACTTACGGCAGTGATATAGCGAGTTTCCCTGAAGCAACCAGGTATCCTAACTATAGTCCTGGATATTCTTCCACCGGTTACAATGCATACAGTACGCAAAGATCGAATGTGTTCTACCAGCCTGGAGTACAGTCTAACCAATTCGGGTACCAAGCTGGTCAGCCCGGGTACAGCACTCAACGTTATGGAGAAGTCAACGGGCAAGGATATGGACAAGGATACAGTTCGTACGAGATGCCATTCATGAGGAATATCAGGGACTACTGCATCAATAGGTCACCACAGACAGGCATATGGGTGGACAGTCTGATGGGAATGTGGTATGGAGTGGAGTTCATTCAACATTTGGCCGGTGACTCTAGGGTGGACTACACTAGGACCTGTATTGTGATTCATATAGCTGAACCAATGGAAAGGGTGAGTGCCTAAATACCTACTTATACCACAGAGGTAATACGTATATAGAGTTACTTTGCGGTTTCACCCATGACCCCCTTAGGGATTAAATTTTCAAAAATACTTTCTCTGCGTATGCTATTATATACCTGCCATATTTTAGCCCGATTCGTCCAGTGGTTTGAGCTGTGATTTGATAGATCTCCTTTACCTAACCAATCTAGTAACAACTTGAACAAAGCGACATCGCGGCAGTATCAGTTCAAGAACTGAGGACCTACTCCGAAAAACGAAACGATACACGATAGATCGATCATCGTTCGTTATCAAATTATTAACCTATAGAATTGCAGCAAACTGATGATACGTCAATTTTGTGGACCTGCTGGGCCTAAAATATACAGAATCATTTTTATTTGTAATATAAAAAATAATATATTACCAATATTTAGGGTTGCCGTCTCTAAAATCCACTAACCAGGACACCAAGTGCGTAATCCCCGGATTTTGAGCTATTTACCCGGAAATGTCATTTATTTGTTAAAGTTACTCAATAAAATAAATAATTGTTATAAAGCTACTGTAGTATTTATTTTTGTGACCGGTAAACTTTAAAACCCGGACTACAAATGAAACCCCGCCCGGATGCTCCCCGGACGCCCTCTAAACTAGTACAAATCCGGGGAAACCCGGACAGATGGCAACCCTACCAATATTATGTATCGCAGTTCAGTAGAAATGGTTGTTCATATATGAGATTCCTTTATCTTAGGTATTTGACCTGCTTGACCCAATATTTCTCTGAAATTAGTATTTTGCCAATGTTTACTTTTGCGGAGATATTATATGGGTTTATCTAGACAGTTTAACTTGCTTGAAAAAAATATAGCGAATACATTATTATACTTGATATATAATGATAATTATTATAATGGTTTAATAATATAGCTTCAAATTTGATCGCTAAACAGTGGCTGTTGTATCAATCAATCTTCCGCCGCCCTATCGGGACCTTCAAACTAAAACACACGTGTAAAATAGTATATTATATAAAAATACCAACCTACTGTCTAAACAACAAGAATAATAATTTTAGAAGTTATTCTATCTATTTTCTATTTTTTAATATAATAAATTTTGTACCAGTGTTTTGGGTGGGTAAGGTAAAGGGCCGTTAGTTCGTACATGCAAGTATGTCATTTCGTTAGTTTTGTTTCTGGCGCAAAAAATAAGCAATTTAAATATTTATAATTTTTATTTACATTAGTTGAAATTAAATGAAATATTAAATTAAAATTAAACTACAAAATCTATCCTATATACAGAGTAACTATAAATAATATACCGCATTTAAATATTATTGATAAGATCTTCAAAACAGTATCAGCAAAGAATAAATAATATACTACGTACTAGTATCAGGTTGATTAGAGATCCTACATGGTTATTTTATGCTTTTTAGAGTTTTCAAGTCGATAAATATTTTTCAATTTTTAGTTTCTTATGTTTTATCACTGACCTACTCGTATAAGCCATTGATGGACTATTGTATTGCATGATCACATCAAAAGATATAACTAACGGTCTAAAAGGTACTATAATATTTAAACAATTATCCCCTCCTCCTAACCGTTAAGCAGTTTTACCGTCCATCATCAGCCCAGCTACGTAAATGATGACTACCATACGCAAATATCAGAATAGCTTTAAAAAGTATATGAAAAACATTATAAGTGCCTATAAAATTTGAAGAGTTCCCTCGATTTCTCCAGGATTCCATCATGAGATTCTGACCTGATGACCATGGGACCACCTGTAAAGCCTTTCAAACGAAAAAAATTTCCAAATCGGTCCAGGCGTCTTCGAGTAATCATACTTAAAAAAAAACAAAGATTCCGACGAATTGTGAACCTCCTCCTTTTTGAAGTCGTTTAATGAGAAAAAAACAGATATGCATTTTCCTCCTCTTTCCAAACAAACAGTTTGTCCCATGTAAGATGATGCATTTGGGATTACCTCTGTCCAAGTCCATGACAGCTTTGCACGTATTTAAACGTGGGGTCATATACGATAACATCAAGGAGGCCGCGTCGCGTGAGTCAGTCAGGCGCGCACATTGCTCTGCCTTTCAGTCAGCGGCACCGATCTTTTACAAGCGCTCCTTTATTGACGCGCACGCGCATTTTTCAAATAAATTCTCATACCACGATATTCGAATCTTAAATAATAATGTCTGGCGTCTATCAAGTGTAGTGCATGGCATGTATTTAAATACAAAAACAATAGAAGGTGGACAAAATGGATCTCCGTGTTCGAGTTGTTTTGAAGCTTCCTTGGCTACTGGTTTTGGTTATGGGGTCTTCAGGATTTGAGGATTATACGGAGGAGCCTATTGATTACAATACCACAGTAACCTGTGAAAGAGAGCATGAGTACGACAAGATGGATATAAGAGAGATCTTCGGGAAATGGAAGGTGTTAGAGTTGTACATGCATTTGAGTAAAGAAGGTGTTAATATGTACAATAGTTGCCCAACAACTACAATATGGGAATCTGACGAGTTTCCTAGGACTACATTTGGGGTAGGTTTATCATCGCTACCATTATTTATTTTACCACTATTTATTAATAAAAATAGGTATATTAAAACTTACTATTTTGAATTCTACTAAATATCACTAATAAAATAAAACCTGTAGTGCGAAACATGCCTACCATTATTTTCATTTTCATTATTATTTATGTTAGAAGACCGTTACGAAGTAGACGGTCCACCAGATGAAAAGTACCTTCCCCTATAAGTAGACGTGGACAATACTAGAGGAATCGTATGTTGCCGATCTAAGCCTAAAAGTCAACTCAAGTTTAGGAGCCGGATGAGGTTGGTAGTTGGTGACGGATTTTTAACTTGATAGTGGTATGGTGGACAGTCAGACAGGTAGATACTTGTACAAAGAATCCTATACTTACTGTTTATAATTGTCATTTTTGGTTACTGGAATTTATAATCCGAACATTCATGGCGACCTTGGTCATGGCGTTCTACGTCTTTGCCACTGAACTATCATCGCATCACAATAAACAAATCTAAAAATACATAGGTTGGTATGTACATAGTTCTCTCTTCACATCTCACTAATATTATAAACTAGCTGTTCCCCGCGGCTTCACTCGCGTTCCCGGGAGATAAAGTAGTCTATAACCTTCGGGGATAATTGAAGTATTAGTGAAAGATTTTTCTAATCCGGCGACTGGTAGATCCACAGATTAGCGCGCTCAAACAAACTCTTCAGCTTTATGCAATAGATGTAAGCATGTATAAATGTAAATATTGGATGTTTGTTAATTACTCAATCACGAAATAACGACTGAGCATACATACTTTTCATCTCGGGACCACATAAGATCGCAAAAAAATGTGGGCTAAGCCGCGCGGGTGAAAACCAGAAGTAAATAAATAGAAGTTCTACTCAGGTACCTCCTGTCAATAATAATCAGCCAAACATCGCGTTGATTACGAGTATCTTGTGTAACTTGTTCAATTGAGCACATTTCAGTTAGAAACGATATGTTACTCACTGAGGACTCCGTTTGCATAGAGATCTACTTTCAACATTATTTAAAATAGTTCACACACATAAATTACACAAGTGAGTTTATTTTAAACCTCTTGTACTGTTTTCTTTAAATTTAAACAATTGATTTACTTTTACTGTGTTACTAACCCTGAAATCACGAAACAAAAATCAAACTTTTCATACAAAGCATTTATCTTGTTCAGTAAATGTATATATTATGCATACAATAATCCCTGAAATTTCGAAGGTGAAAAATCAACCTGTAGGTATGTAGAATCCCAGCCTATTCATGAAATAGTGTTAACTAATTCACAATATTACGTTCATTAATAACTCACGATTCGAAGACGTCAATTGGAAGATATATTGGCTTGTTAAACATAAAATAAATAGTCATCTAAAAGAACTTTAAGTACTTCCTGCTATGTTCCAGGAAACTGTCACATTTTTTTTTATATTTACAACGAAGTGGGCAAACTAGCATACCATACGACACTAGATAGCATGTTACCGCAATTAATTCATAATTAATTAATTGCAACACCCAAGGCATCTCATAACAATATCTAAAGCTCCCAGATACTGGCGGGGCATCCCCTCACGCGTTACCTACCGACCCTTGATCTCTAGTGACTATGAGGTATATATGTCACCGGAAATGTATGAAATATAGGAATTGTATACAATGCCTGTGTATTTCCCCTAGGAAATTATCATTCAATAATGATACTTGGAAATATATAGAAACTATTGAAAAAAATAGGTTGGGGTTGTTTTTTTTATTTTGCATAGAATAGCAAGTATTCGCACAAAAGTACCTTTCACTTACAACCCCTCAAATACCGCTATCCTTACAAATATACCGAATGTAGTACTCCGATAGATATTTAGGAAATGTATGGATTTCCTAGGAAATGTATACAATGACGGACTAGATACTTTTCCGTTAACATATATACAAATAAGATGGATACTTTATTCAGCCAGCACTGATAACAAAACTATTACTTCATTATACAGGGTGGAATTTTGTAATGCCACCTGGAGGGGAAGTACTCTTAATACTTTAGATAGAAAATTTTGCTCAAAGGAAACATTCCTTTATTTTTGAAAAGAAAAAAAACGGCATTAAAGATTTTTAAAAATTCGCTTGCCGCACACGGTAATCGAACCGACTAAAATCTGTAAAAGTTGCACCGTGTACTTCTATTGCATTGATTGTTAGGGTCAATAAGGATGAAATCTCTTTAACAAACTTCATAAATTGAATTACATGAAAACAATTAAATTTTAAATTAATTTAATTATGTACAAAAATTTAAACTAACTAATTAATTGCTCGAAATGAGCTCCATTTTCAGAAGTTAAATGAATGGAAAACAATGAAATCTTAAATTATTAATTCAATCGGTCAAGTTAAAGCACTTTTACTCAAAGATCTATCTGTGTACTTATGTTATTCATTAATTATTATCATTGACGTCATTTATCCATCGAAATGACGAATTACTATTTAGATAAGACGATTGCAATTTGCACGTGTTTGTAATGCAGACTCCTTTCTTAGATGTGACATAACTGCGTGTATGACGTAGTTTAAATATGGAATGTTACATTTGAAAATAGATTTTCATCTGTTATTCACATTTGATTGTTTTTACAAATCATTTCATAATTGTTTCACGGTAAAAATGGCTTATCAAGAGCAATTTGATTTAATGGAAGCTTATTTTTTAAATAATAAAGATGTGAATCGTGCTCTGCGGTGGTATGGAGAGAGATATCGAGACCGTCAGACACCAACTCGATTTGTACTGAAAAGAATGATAGATAATTTAAAGAACACTGGTTCGATTACCGTGTGCGGCAAGCGAATTTTTAAAAATCTTTAATGCCGTTTTTTTTCTTTTCAAAAATAAAGGAATGTTTCCTTTGAGCAAAATTTTCTATCTAAAGTATTAAGAGTACTTCCCCTCCAGGTGGCATTACAAAATTCCACCCTGTATAGTACTTCTTATCCCGAAAACGCCGGAAACCGAACCTACGATTAGGTATAACGATATCCGAGAAATGAGTTTTTCTCGGCATTATTTGCAAGAGATCGTTTTCTAGATTTTAGTTTTTTTTTTATAAAACTTGTTTATTTGCTTGTGAAGCGTTGCTAATACGATTTTATGTAACCTGAGTATTGGTTGTAGGTATCTATAACATCATTTATATGTTTGAGGCGATATCAAACGATAGTCAGGATATAAGTAATATATTTTGCAAGTGCAGGAACTGTCCCACGTTGCCGCGTTGGTGCGGTCGGATTCAGACCGACTTCGGTTCGTCCTCAATGTTTATTTCCCGGTTATTTAATCTGCTTCCTTCCCCTCTACTGTCACTGATTGTTCCAATTTTGATATTGCCTCAACAAGCGTTAGTTACAAAAGGTGGCAAAATTCGTCTACTTTTTCAATACTCTTATAGCTAATTCGTAGAAATAATAAACAAAAATTAAGTTCCTTATAAAAATCATCCTGTTTATAAGCTGTAAGGTGATCGATGCTAGTTGCGATACTGAGCTAACTAATTTTAAGAATACCTACAAAAATATTATAATCTTTAAATCTTATTTAATGCATTTGAATTTTCAACTTCTGAATCTTAATGTTGACATTTCGCCGAATTCGATGGGTGGCTCAAAACGACATCCATATATCATAGTAGGTATGTGAGTCACACAGTGGTACGACAATGGACCAATTAAACTCTACTTGTCATTATTGCGACTTCACCCAGTTCAATACAGATGACCCAGACGTAGTTAGGTACTCGTAGATAGTTACTGCAGTATCTTCGCTTGTTATTAGGTCCAGTTCCAGCGTTTTAATTGGTATTTACGTGACCCCTGTAGCCAGAATCCCACGTGGGTCACAGTTACTCACTGACATTGGTGAGGTCAAACTGCCTGACCCCCTTAACATTTCAATAATCCTGTGAAGTTTCTAGTGTTAAGTCGAAATTAAAAATAAGTCTTAAAATCATAATCGTTGCGATGCACTACTTACTATGATTTTAAGTTTTTTTTTATCAAATAAATAATAAATACCTAAACGATAAAATAAATTGATTTAGATCGTAATATACCTAGTAAGTTAAAATTAGATACATTAATTAAATTATGCCTCAGCTATGTCGGAAATAAGTTATTTTTAATTTAAAAGAAAAAGCTAATATGTAGAGTTATACCTCTACACACACACTATTATTATTATCCTTGAAAATATGATTCCCTTCTTTATTTTACCTTTTTTAAGTCTACAATATTGTTTTTTTTAACATGTTCCTGAAAACCTTTATAATTTCAGCCTTCCACAGAGAACCAGTTATACCACGTTCAGCATATCAACGCCAAGTTCAGGCAGCAGTACAGGCATCTCCGGCTGCTGTGGGACGAGGCCGGCGTCACCACTGAGTACTCTTTGTATTTCAAGAACGAGTCCGCTGGTTATTGGCAGGTTTTCGATGGACAAAATGGTGAGAAAAACCCCTGAAAAACTTATAAACATAATATACTAGCCTATCTACCAGTCTGATAAATTCAAAAGTTATTAAATGAACTCATTGCAAGTATTTTTAATCGTCAAATATGGTACATATTTGACGATTAAAAATACTATAGTTAGGTCATAAGTATTGTCACACAGTAAAAACTATTCTTTTAGAATGCTGGCCACAAAAAAGTTCATTGAATTCGAATTTCGAATTGTTCATGAAAATAAAAATGTATACTTTTTAGAATTTTATCTACTCTCATATCGTAATGTTCTTATTATGAAATCAAAATCAGTACTTTAATGACCCACTTTAGGCACACCCGTGTATAATGATTCATTATAGTACAGTTGTGTTCCCAAGATAATGCTATAAAATAACTTTTTTTCTATTAAAGTACACTTTGGACCTATCAATAGTATAATCAATCAGTATCAATTCAATTTGACGATGACAATGTGACAAAATTTTTGACTTGAACTTTTTTTTTTTTTTTTTGAAAAGTTGGTAGAATCGTTGCTATCGATTTTTCTATTTTTTTAACATACATTATTTATATGACTTTAGATAAAGTACTGTATGATACTGCACATAATTAGGTATTAAAAACTCGTGTGATACTATTAAGAACCTCGCCTACGGCTACTTTTTTTAACATACATTATTAATATGACTTTAGATAAAGTACTGTATGATACTGCACATAATTAGGTATTAAAAACTCGTGTGATACTATTAAGAACCTCGCCTACGGCTCGGTAATTAAACTCACACTCGTATTTAATAACCCCTATTATGCAACAGTATCATAAACTACTATTACTCATTTTTAAATATGGAGTGGACGCTTAAAGAAGACCGTGTTGCAGTTATTGCGTTGCATCGTTGCGGTTACGCGCCAATTCAATTTTTTGACATACTGAAAAATTTGAATATAACCAAAAGATTCGTTTATCGTACCATCAAACGATACAATGAAGACTCTAGTGTAGATGACAGGTCAAGAAGTGGTCGCCCTCGGTCTGTTAGGACTCCAGCAGTGATAAAAGCTGTGAAGGCGCGAATTCAAAGAAATCCCAAACGTAAGCAGAAACTGTTGGCCCTTCAGATGGGGTTAAGCAGAACCACGGTGAAAAGGGTGTTAAATGAAGACTTAGGGCTTCGGGCATATCGAAGAAAAACAGGACATCGTTTGAATGCTCATCTAATGGACCTGAGACTGAAGAGATGCCGCGCTTTGTTGAAGCGGTACGCGGCAAAAAAATATCGGGAAATTCTCTTTTTTCGGATGAAAAAATTTTTACCGTAGAAGAGAGCTACAACAAACAAAATGATAAGGTGTACGCACACAGTAGTGAAGAAGCGAGCAACCGTATTCCGCGTGTCCAACGAGGTAACTTTCCATCCTCGCTCATGGTATGGTTGGGAGTTTCTTATTGGGGCTTAACAGAGGTACATTTTTGTGAGAAAGGTGTCAAAACGAATGCAGTTGTGTATCAAAATACAGTCCTGACGAACCTTGCGGAACCTGTTTCTCATACCATGTTCAATAACAGGCACTGGGTATTCCAACAAGATTCGGCGCCAGTTCATAGAGCGAAGAGCACACAAGACTGGCTGCCGGCGCGTGAAATCGACTTCATCCGGCACGAAGACTGGCCCTCCTCCAGTCCAGATTTGAATCCGTTAGATTACAAGATATGGCAACACTTGGAGGAAAAGGCGTGCTCAAAGCCTCATCCCAATTTGAAGTCACTCAAGACATCCTTGATTAAGGCAGCCGCCTATATTGACATGGACCACGTTCGTGCTGCGAATAGACGACTGGCCGCGCAGATTGAAGGCCTGTATTCAAAATCACGGAGGTCATTTTGAATAAACTTTAGTTTCATAAGAATCTATATTTTGTTAAGTTCAATTTGGTATATAAATGGTTACAATTTATGACCTGACTAGGTATATAAAAAACTATAAAAAGTAAAAAATTTAAAATAACAATATGATAATAATAATAATAAAATTTATAATAATACTAAACAGCATGTGAAGCGAGCAACTCATTGAAATGCGTTCAACTTATTGAAATGCGTTCTTACATACATAAAAGCTACGCAATTAAATTAGTTTTTGAAAGTAATTTTATAGTGGACATCAATAAATAAACAAAGTTGTTACGTTTCAGGAACGATGGCGGCACGAACCAACTATCAACAATTCAGCGGAAGCATACAAGTTCTGAAGGCAGTCAACGATCACCTCGTCCTCAACTTTTGTCAAGATGCCATAAATGGTAAACCGGCACAGCTGTACTCGGTACTCTTCTCTCGAGAGCCTGGAGTAATGGCTCGCTGGGAACTAGATGCTGTACACAATATGCTTCAGAATAAGAAGCTGAGTGTAGCTTCTAGAAGGTTGGTGTGTGGTAATAATGCTGACAGACCTATTTACAGTCTGATTACGACAATATTATCATTTTTATTAGTTTACGTTGTCCGTTCATCTTAACTTCCTCGATTATACATAATATAGTAATATGATGATTTCATCGATACCGAAACTCGTTTTATGACTAACAGCCTGCCCACATTCGAGGTTAAGCTGGTTGAATTACTGGATTATGGATGAAAATATTAAAGTTGACCAAACACACCGGATACTTTAAGTAGGTAGGTATTATATTGTTGTTATATTGAACTTGGCTCCCATTTTCACATTCATGTTTTTGATGGGATCTATGTTACTTCATATCGACATTTCATCCAACAATTTTTTAAGTATCGTCACTTTAATAAGCATTAAGCACTTTATATTGTTTGTCCCTAAGAAGGTTGTTAAACTTCGTACACATATTTATGTCCGTTTCGTTTCCTATTTATCCACGTTCGGTACAATACACCGTCATTAATATCGTCCGTCCCCGTAATTTAGAATAATAAGTATGTATTTTCATTTAAGTATTGTTTTGTTATTAGTGTAGTTTGGTAACTACCTACGAACGAACGAACTAGCTAGGTACCGTACAAAAAACCATAGTTGTTCTTAGTACCTATAGGTAGGTACTTACTTAGTAATGGAAAGAATTCGTTAATATTAATTTAGTTACAAAATTGTGTATAATTTTTAAGATCTACCTACTAATAAACTGTTTCAATATTAAAAGTAGACTCTATATTGCTATTAATCCATTTTGTCACAAAAATGTTGGTATCAAACCCATGGGGATCGAAGCTACTAACTAGAACCATAATACCAGCTAAGCAATTGGTACTTTCTGTAGTTATGGGTACATTGAATAAGTTGTACCTATAGGAACATTCCTTATCTCTAGAAATTAGACAATTAAATATTTTTAATAAGTTGTACAATTATATAGTTACTTACTATTTATTGTGAAGTGCTACAGTTCAACATTAAAATAAGTAATTTTTGTTTTTATACAAAAGGCTGTTATGATGTATATTTTTAGTTTACTTGATGTAAGATATTATTTACTCATATATATTTTGATACCAAAGATTTAATATAATCATGTTAAAGATCTATATAATTATTTTATATTTTTATTATATTTATTGTAATGAAAATATTATGAAATACATACAATGAAAAAAAAATGATTGATTTTTTATTACTTAATCCATTTTTATTCGTGTATATATCTACTTACCTACATTTTAAGTTTGAGTCTACTGAAATAAAAATAATAAACTGACCAAAAATTCTAATTATTCATACAAGAAACACGATTGGTTAAATATGATAATAGGGATGATACCTACTTTCGGCAATGTCGCAGTGTAATAGTGGCTTTTTAAGGGCTTATCAAACATCTATTTTTATTGACATACATACATTTTATTACATTCTTCCGAAAGGTAAACATCTATTCATCAATCTACTTACATTTCTTGTTACCTAATATGTTTTGATCTAACTAGTGGTAGGAGAGACTCTAAAATAAATTAAAATAATTAACAAAAAAAGTTGTTAATAAACATACAAATTTTCAGCCTAATGGTTCAATGTAATGAAAGGCTTCTTTCGATTTAACTACAAATCCAATTACTTACTGCCGCAAAGATTAAATTCACAATAGACATCTAACTATGTCTATGTAGGTCAGTTTGGAATGTGTAGGTCGAATCAAACAAAAGTTACGAATGTGCTAAATTAGTTTGCCATCTTGCTCTTTATTGGCGACCTTGCATCCTACTTTAGGTTGTTGGAGACATAAAATCCATTTTCTAATTTGTTGAAATTTTAGTTTTTGTATGGCAACACTAAGCGGGGTTGTGTTGTGAGTTCCGCCGCGTACGGTGTGTTGTGTTTGTAATAAATTGCTTCTAATAATAGGGTAGTTGACACTGTCAAAAATAAATGACCAAACACTAAACAATGCATAAAACATCCAAAAACACGTGGAAACATCAAATATGTTGTACATTTAATGCTTTTTATGATTTTTAATTACCAATGGAACCACTAAGAGTAGGTGATTTGATGCTGTGAAACTGTGACGTCATAGTGTAATATTTCATACAAAATTCCATATAAACGATCGTTATGACATTTATTAAAAAGTTGCTGTTTTGATATGTCAGTCAACTACCCAATTAAATTGTTTTACAGCAGCCGGTTTTTCTATTTCCCGCATGCACTGGAATCCTACAAGGTAGTTACCAGTATTGTAGTGATAAATATTTTTCAAATAGGTATACCTAGTACCTAGTAGGATGTATAATTATTTAGAAAAAATATATTAAATACGATCTACAGATTATTATAAAAAAAAAACCTCGGGGCATCCGATGACGGCACCTTCCTAGCAGGCTAGCAGCTTTTCTTCTTTCACACAGCGTTCTTTAGTCTATATTTCCTAAAATGATTATCAATATGTATAATTTTTTTTAAGCTGTCAAGTAGTATTAAAATTCATGCCCTAAGCTCTCTTCTCAAACACATAAATTTTTCGGGCGCTCGCGAATTTGTTGAAATTAGCCGCAAATAATATAAGTTTGTCTTTCAACACGTGATGGTTTTATTGAAAAATTACAATGAAGGGAAAATGGCGGTGTTATCACTTACATCTTACCGAGTCTGAACTGAATCGATTCTGTGTTAAATAAATTTCAGAATGTATGAAAAAATTATTGATTCTGAATCACTAATTTGCCCTCTGTTTATTCTGTCCACTTGTGTAATAGTAATAGTGTGATAGGTAGATACATAATATTGTAATTTTGTAACATTAAAACTATCGTTAACTATCCTTACGATGTGAATTCACATTTTACGTTCAAATATTCGACAAGCCGCCGAGCCTTCAGCCCATACAACTCCATGGTTAGCTAACAAATCCAACGAATTGTTTACAGTTGTAAACATTGTAGTTCCAATTAAAACTGCCATCGTAGGTATTCTATAGATTTAACAAAAAAATAAAGCATAACTATTTAAATTCAACTTTAAGACTTACTAGCTACAACTCAGTATCGAATGGTGTCTGTTTGGCAATCAAATGTCAGTTCAGTGCCCAGTCTACAATGACGTCACAACCCCACACTCTGCCCACCGATTTTGACGTGGAGAGAGAAGGGTGGTAGGCAAGAGGTGATTACGCCAGAAAGGTGAACTGCTATCTCGCTCTACCATTTATTTCGTATATTTTGAATAGGTACTTACCTAACCTAAGTACTTACTTATTACACCATCTACAACTTTAACATTTTAGAAAACCTATTACAGATTCATTTCTAGTTGGCTGTAACGACAAAGCTTCAAAGGAATGAATTGACTAATGATGATAATGTACCTAAATTACCTTGTAATTTTCAGTTCTAGTTTTTGAGACATAAGTATCTAGAATTTCCTACAATAGAAATGAAAAATACACACATGTCTCTTTTTTTTAAGAACTTGCAAATAGTGTTCGTATAGTGTAAATGATTGCGTAGAGGGTGTAAAGATAAACTGTCTGGCCACAACTACGTAAGCCGACCCTTTGAATGACGTCATACGATAAGAAATCTCCTGAATGAACAGTACTAGGCAAGAGGAGATTTTAATAAATTGCTTTTTATTATTTAAATAAAATCAATAATAAGGTACATCTGATGTATAGGTATTGAGTACCTCTGACACCCATATTTCAATAACAATTTAATCAATGAAAATTGATAATATTAATTGTTATCAAGTAATATGAACTGAATATAATCGACTATTGTGGCATCTGGTGCTGTGGAGTCGGAATCAAACAGCCCTCACGATTAGTTGGTATTGGATAATAATTTAAATAGTCGCTAAAATGAGACTGGTGACAATTTTGTGTTTGGTCATTCTTGTAACAGCTAAAAGAACATATAAGTGCGACAAAGGTATTCATGTGGGAGGAAATTTTCACCGGAAGACAGTTTTATCTAATGGAATAAACCGGCCGTACCAACTTTCTTTTTACGAAAATACAATTTACTTCAGTTACAATGTCGGTGGAGATGAAGAAGACAACTTTGAAATAGGCTACGTAACAGAAACTAAACATATACCGGTCCCAGTGAATGTCACAAATGGCTTCGCGACAGCCGTCGATCATAAGGATAAAGTGATTTATCTCGGGGGCAGCAATGGTATATATACTCACGACATCGTAAATGACAAAATTAAACACGTAGTTAAAGGTCGTAACATCTGGGACTTGTTCTTTAAACACGAATTATACTTTATTGAATTTCCCTCACAACGGCTTCACGAGTATAATAGAAAAAATGAAAACACAACATTATATGACGACATTAAAGATAAAATATACCAATTCGTAATAGACGGAGATGGTGATAAATTCATAACCACAAAGGACGGTCTCTTCGAAATCAAAAGTGGTACTGAAGATCGTATTATTTACGAAGGACCTAAACATTTTCGTTGTATGGAAGTGAATAACAAAGGAGTGGTACATTTTTGCGGGACAAACGCAATTTATGTAGCGAATAAAATGAATCATACACTGCACGAGATTGCATTCGTCAAGAATATATTTGGCCTTACTTTCGACGATCACGATAACATAATCTATTCAAATCCACATGAGATTGTTAAATTGTTACCCGATGAATGCGTTTAATAGAACAGTCGTTAGTTCTTTAATTTTAGAAACTAATTACTATATTAATATTATAAAATAAAAGTTAAACGAGCAATGTTGGTTGCAAACTTGCAAATGTTGGCAGAATATTGTTACGTCATCCAGACAAATGAAGTACTAGGACAACATGAC
Source organism: Tethea ocularis (assembly GCA_963555595.1). Lineage (NCBI taxonomy): Eukaryota > Metazoa > Arthropoda > Insecta > Lepidoptera > Drepanidae > Tethea > Tethea ocularis. Next base: position 5,332,046 of record OY741960.1, on the reverse strand, counting down.
GATAGGGATATGTCCAGAAGCATGAAAGAAAGGTCCTGCTGCATCTATCTCTTTTTTGTAAATAGAGGGTTGCTCCCTCTTTGATTTTCCCCCATCCCTCTGAGCCGTTACCCAATCACATCAGTATGATAGCAGATATCTATAGTTAACCAAGTACCTACAGAGCATTATATCCGTTGCATTCAGTCTAAAATTCGATCGATAGCTTTTTCAACTATTGTAAAAATTGTGTACCTACAGCGGGAAACAAAAACATCATCAAGAGATGAAGCAAATTCTACACTGCATTCCATGTCTTGCAATCTTCTTACAATATACAGAAATAAAAATAAACTTTTTGTGAAACGTCTTGATAACTTATGGGTGCCTATTACTCCCTACGTTTCGCGCATTCACCAGTTACGCTGATGCGATGTCTAAGTTTCGTTCGAAACGTAAATAAATATAAGTGAACTTTGAATCTGAAATACATTTCATTTAGCTTGAAAATTTTACTGCTCTTTTATTATTTATATCTTTTTATGATAAAAGGTGCGCTTGATGCATAAAATTAAATCAAAGTGTAATGGAACTGCTGTAATTTCTATAAAAAAATTGCTTACCTTATCGATATGAAACGTCAAAATGGTCAGAGCACTGAAGTTTTCCAGTATCTATCTCTATATAACGACCCAATCGTTATCGTTCTTATCCTAAAATTAGCTTGAGCTTTCGGTGAAGGACAACGTCGTGAGGAAGTAGTGGACTGAGGAAACATGGTGGTGGAGGGTACTTTGCAGTACCTGCCTGGCTGCGGCTACCACTTTCATGTTTTAAATCTGCCGCCAAGCAACTTTCGGTGTGTCCGATAGCTGCACTTAAGAGCCAGTTCCCATTTAGGCTTTGTGTGCTTTCCACTATCGGCCACATTATCACTAACTACGGTGAGATTGTGGTAAAAAATATTTTTTTTCTTGAGATTGCCACATAAATATAAAATCGAGAGAACTAACACGTAACTCTATTTAGAAACTTTAATTCTCAGGCACGTTGTTGTAATTATTTCAGAAAGTTCTAAACTCCTTCTACGTAAGTATGCTCTCCTAATGAAAACGTATTCGAGCTCGATAGTCGTCAGGAAGAATATCGTATCGCTTTTCATGCTATTGAATATACCGGTAGGATGAGATGGAAAAATGAAAACAGGTGAAAAGTTTGTGCGAACTTTTGCAAGTGGACAGTGGTCATTTACAGAATTTCCAAGGCAACGTCGCAAAATCGTCAGCAGAGGTCGTTTCAACTGGGATCACATGGAACACAGGAGGTTGCGCTATGTGATGGAAAACGAGAACGTGTGGGTGAAACTTAGGGGAGGTTTGGTGTGAGGATGACCAGACCACCCCACATTTCTGCTTCCTTGTTACAGGAGATTTCGTGAAACATTTTTGCTATTCTGTATTGACAGGGGTGTGTAAAAAATGGATTTATTTTCATTAAATAAATATAAACCAACAAAAATAAATAAAATGCTATGAGTCATGGCCTTTACAAACATGTTTTTGCAGTTTCATACACTGCCTATCTAAACTCATGTAATGTAAAGCAAAAAAAATTGGTAGCATTGGTACCTACGATTTCTTTTCGGGCACTTTCGTAACAGATTATTCGTCATGTCCATTGTCGCCTTCAGAATCCATTATGGGTATGGGACTATACGTACTTACTAAAAAACTGTAGGCAATGTTAAAATAGGTTATTATAATACCTAATATTTACTAGTTAATTTTGAACGCGCTAATCACTGGAACTAACAGTCGGACTCGAAAAATTCTTTCACTAATAGGCAGGGCAGCAACATCATTCCCGTGTGTTCTAGGCTACTTATCGTCCCGGGAACGCGCGTGAAATCGCAGGGGTTAGTTAGCAGCTAGTTTTGGATAATGTTTTGATTTCAAGTGTATTCCGAACCGGTAGTAGAGTCTATTGTAAAACTGTAACTTTTGACATTCATAAGTGCCTTATTAGGGCCTAAACTGAATAAATGAGTTTTGATTTCGTTTGTTTTAGTAATAATTCTTTCTATTAGATGTATGTACTAACAGCTTAGGGTATATATGATTTAGTCAATCAATTGAGTATTTAAATTTATTAATAAAATACAAAATAGTTAAGATTTAAATTAATCACACAATATTCTACATCAAACTTCACATGCACCCGTTGAAGACACAGTCACTGTGCCTCTGACGTAAGTGACGTCGTCTCTGCACTCACAACTATCCTGAAAACAAAATTGGCCATGCATCAAGACTTATCTAAACACTATTTTATATTTTTATTACACCCTTAGGGGTTGAATTTTTAAAAATCGGATGCCTTCGACAATATAGCTATCTGTATGCCAAACAACCCGATTTGTCCAGTGGTTTGAGCTATGCGTTGGTTGATAGATCAGTCAATCAGTCTCGTTTTCCATTTATAGGTACCCTACCTACTACCTAGGTATATTTAGATTTATGGAACTTACAAATATATCTTCAAATGTCGTACACTCCGGTTGTTGCTCGTAAAATTGCACCTTCTCCAGGTTGTGCCTTATAATATCAGCAGAAGGTTGTTTCTGTTCATCATGTCCTAGCAACTGTGGGACCAGCCCCGCATTATTTCTCTTTACTTTCAAGTTGTCCATATTCACATTCTGTATCACGGCTGAACTGCCAAATATTGCATCTTCTAAATACGAACAGTAGCCGTTTTCATCTGTATTGGAACGTCTTCTTTGTATTATATTGTTATTTACGTTTACACCAATTTTTACCACCGCCGTATTTTTTTCTTCATTTCCATTTTCTTCTTCGAGGTAATTTTGATACAGCTGGTTATTGCTCGCTGGTCTACTGTATAACTTTTTTCGAGTTCTTATTTTAATGTATAGATCTGTTACGTATTGGAATTTGAGTATGTAGGCGATTACGTCAGTGACGCTCGCTGAGCCGCTCTTGTTATATTTCTTGTGTAATAAACAAAAATGTTTCGTTGGTGCTATTCCATATGAATAACCTGCAATAATAAAATCAGTGAACAAAAAATAATATTCAGCAAACATCCGATGACATTTCAAAAGGTTAACATTCGTTTGTTTTACTGTTATCGTCCTACATCCACCCACTGCTCCAAAAGTATTTATTTTTCATTAAAAATATCACAAAGGTTATTTTATTTTGGTAGCTTTGATACATTTTTTTAAACAGAATAGATCCTTAGGTATTTTAATAGAATATAGTGGATAGATATACCTATGGGAAGAGGAAGACCGAAAAAGGTATGGATGGATGGAAAGAAAGGATTGAATTCCGATATGACGGATAGAAGGGCGGAATGGAAGAAGAGGACATAGTATTGGCGATCCCAAATGATTGGGAACAGGGCTGATGATGATGAGTAATAGAATATACTGACCACTCTTTGAGGAGCACGAGCACGGTGTAAGTAAGGGTGATGTGTCTGCCAATCCTGCATGGGTGGGCGCGCTACGCGTACGGCAGAACTGCGCGCTGTTCCACGTCGTGTCTGTGTATGGGATCGAGTCTGACATGCTCTCTGTCGACCCTTGCACCCATTTTGAGGACTCACGCAGGGAAAAGAATGTCAGGGTTATCACGCCCTGATAAAAATGTAGGTGCTGTAGGTATTTTTAGAATGCAGGTCGAGATATTTATCGTGGGTGCAGGATACGGAGATACGTCTTAATATAGTATATAATTTATAGATTAATAGGGATGTATTGTTACTTTATAGCGACTTACTCGACTACGAAGTCATGAATGAAAACGAGCCAAGTGGATGATGGAACTCTGTTCCAGTACGGTGTGGTAGGTACTTCTGACTAAACATAAATGAAAAGAAACTGATAAAAAAAACGATATACGTAACATCTGGTAGTGTAGATGTAGGTAATAAAATAATTAACGAACCTTACAGACTATATTTTCAACAAACCTTTTGGAAATCTGTTTTTGGCAGCTTCTGTTTTGTATACTTTACATTATCTAATATTGTTTTTTCTATATCGTTATTTGTTTTCAGAATAAATAAAATAAACGATAAGTACTCCACTCAGTGTGGTATGCGAATAAAAATCATCACAAGTACCCTAAAATTATATTTTCTATACTTTTATTTATCTATTTCAGTATAATATTGATATTGTCGACGATGTAAAATGATAACACGATATGAATGGTAAGGGTTTTTCGTTTGACTACGGAACCTTTTTTTTCCATTATTAAATAAATAAATAAATATCCTGGAAAGAAGATTGACAAACGTTCATAAGGAGAGGTTGAATTGAATAGTCGAGAGGGGAAGACCTTGTGATCTTGCATTGACCACATGTAGGCGATGTTCAGAAATATTTGCTAGTATAAAATGGGTTAGAGTACCTATGCCAAGAAGTCTTACCATAGTAAAGCAAGCAGCAGCGCAGAATGTGGCGCAAAGTGGAAACCCGTAGCGTTCAGCTAGAGCTCCACCCAGTGCAGGCCCTAGAACCTCACCCAGTGAGTAACAGCACGACCACACCCCTGCTACTGCACTGTACGTCGCCAGCGCTTCAGGGCACCCACCTTCGTAACTTCAATAAATAAAATATATAAATGATAGATTATTAAAGCTTCACTCAGACCGAGGAGTTACCGCCGCGAACCGCGGGATGGCGAAACCAGAGAGCCATAAGATTATCAACCATATTATACCTAATAAATAAATCTTTGACTACCATGGCAGAGTCCGCCAGGCATCACGCGGTTCGTGGACCTCCTCGGTGTGAGCGAAGCTCTAAAACGGCCCCTTGAGCAATATTGCTACATGCAATTCATTTCTAGTATTTACAGCAGATTATATAATATGCAATTTCTTAAATTCGAAAATGATTGAAAACGACTTACATTTTCACCAAAAAATATTGAAATATGTAGATAGTATCTGCTGTGAATTCGAGAACTTAATTTCATCTAGCAATATTGCTGCAGCGGCTTTTTTAAAATACAACTGAATTTGTAGTAGTTTAATACTTACATTGAACTAGTTAATACTCCTTGAAAAGTGGGCAAGAGCGTTAAAGCAACTGATATTCCTAAAATGGATAACGCTACCAAATCCAACCAAAGATCTCTGAAAATAGCAAGGGAGTACGTTAAAGCAACTTTTAAGCTAGGCATAGGTCAATCATTAGATAGAGCTAACTGTACTTACTTGGGAAGACTTGGAATGAAAGGACATGGCCCGAGAAGTAACAAACCAACCGTCGAGATGAATAAACCCCATACCATCATGCACCAGTGATTATTTATTCTGGAAATCAATACAAAATGAATAAAACCTTCAGTACATTATATAATTTAGAAAAACCAATCGATTTTTTATTAATTACTTCAAGAATGGTTTGTTAAAGCATTTTTCTCACCGATCAGTTACCCATCCCCAAATGGGACTGAAAATACCATATAAACTAGAGAACAGTAGGAATATCAATCCAATTTGTTCTGTGGAAAGTCCAAATTGCCGCAAATGTGGTTCTAAAGTTGGGTCGAGGAAAGCCCATGTATTTGATACTATAACGATCACCAATCCCGTTATAATTATGGATGGGATCTTAATTAGTTGGATTATCGATGCAGTTTTTGAACTGGAAACATATTCTGTAAAAGCAAAATAATAACAATTTAACATATTATTATAGAAATGTTTAATTAGAAAATAGCCACTCCCGATGCGATGGTTTCAAGCGATCCCCTATTTTACCCCTTTAGGAGTATCTTTGAAATCTAGTCCTCTCTTTCTAAAATCCTTTCTTAGGATGCCTACACTTCGAAACAAACCCTTCAAATTTTATGTCTAGGACCAACGGTTCAGTGTGTAGGTAAGTCGATGTGTCAGTGACGGATGAGTCAGAGAGTTTACAGATTAAGAGTTCAGAAAGAACTAATAAATACCTTCACAATCTTGGAGCAAGAAGAAGTTGATAGGAACGGTCAGTACCATCACAATTCCAAGGCTGTAAAAAGGTAGACCGAAGCCCCCGATCTATCTGGAACATTCATATTTTTTTAATATTTTACACATTTCTTACAAGATATTCTTTTGAAGCAGAATAGACTTTATAACCTTAACATACTTCTTCAAATTGCCATTATCACTATCATTCAAACTCAAAATTCATTAATTCAGTTAGAGTTGATATGTCTGCTACGACCTTAAGGCACTTATGAATGTCGATAGTTACAATTATTACAATAGACTCTACCACCGGTTTGGAATACTCTTAAACCGAGAAGACTCCGGCAAGAAACTCAGCAGGGCTTTATTTTTTCATTGGATCTAAATGATCCAATAAAAAACATTATCTTTCTAAATATAATCCGTAAACTTTAATAAATATAGCACTAACCTTCTAACTTCATATATCTATGTCAAGAAAGAAGCATTCATACCGAGTACAGTAAACCACCGATCGCAGGGCCTACAGACATCCCGAGTCCAACGAACGTCTCCAGGATCCCCAGTACGGAGCCAATGCTGTCAGGAAATGCGTTCACCACGAAAACATAACTGGCAGTGGAATATGCGCTAGCACCAAGGGCTTCCAGCCCCCGCACCAAGAAACAAAGCACGGTGAATGTGGTCACATCGTTCACCAATACTAATGTCCTAAAACAGTATCGCAAATATTCACCACAAGTATTTACAAAATACAAGGTACCTAATAGAAAATTTTGTCGACGCCGATCCCAACGGTAAATGTTTTCTGTTCTGTATGAATGGCCAACCATTGGCAGAAAACTAAGTTTGCGGATGTCGCTAGCGTCCATACTACGGTTACCGCTTGCCATCAGGCAGGCCGTATGCTTGTTGGCTGACTTTGTTTTTTAAAAAATACCTCCCCTTCTCTCCTGAGACCTCAATGAGTTTTGCCGATAAAATGATAACGAATCGGTGAGCTTCGGAGTCCCACGGTCCCATGGTATCGATTTTAAGTTAATAGGGTAGTTGACACTGTCAAAAATAAATGACCAAACACTAACCAATGCATAAAACATCTAAAAACACGTGGAAACATGAAATATGTTGTACATTTAATGCATTTTATGATTTTTAATTACCAGTAGAACCACTAAAAGTAGATGATTTGATGCTGTGAAACTATGACGTCATAGTGTAATATTTCATACAAAATTCTATATAAACTATCGTTTTGACATTTATTAAAAAGTAGCTGATTTGATAAGTCAGTCAACTACCCTATTGGTTTGAATTACTATGAATATTTGTTAGATGCCTTACCCAAATATAACGTTGCAAGCGCCAGCAACAAACATTCCTGATGTAAACAAAAACTTGGCACCCATCACCGGCAACTGTAATTAATAATTTTAATTAACTTTGCGATTAAAATGTGGATAAGATAAAGCTTTTCACTGCATGATTTAACTTGTATTATTATATTTAAAAAAAAATACCATTTTTTTATTTATTCATTAGTGATATCGTAGAGTATACAACTGTGAACTTTTTAAATTTTACGTAAAGTGTGACGGGAATACGACCGATGATAGTGTCATCATTGGAGACTGTTGCTGGGGTATCTGACTAGGGCTTCCCAAAGGCACCTCAGACTTGAACTAATGCCCTCCCAGCTAGCGAGCTAGGGTAGCTATCACATAAATCAGACTATGGCACTATCCTAGCTACTACTACAAGACAAGCGTAGTCCCTTGTCCGAGATCTATATAATGATAATGTCTTGAATAGTGTAGTAAAGGAAGTCATAACAATGACACTGATAATTTAATTTATAAACAATAACATTGATTACAAGTAGGTATATTCTTATGTAGGAGTTACAATGTCAACAAACTACTATTTTGATATTATAGGTACATAGGTATTATTAGTTATTAAATTTGAGTAAGTATAGTAAGTACATTGATACAATATTAGGTAAAAGGTAATAAATAATAAGTAATAAGCAATTTGTGAAAATAGTTGGAAAATCATGTTCTTCAAATAAAGTAATTTGGAGTTATTCAGGCTGCCCGATTCGGATGATAAGTAATCCGACCGCCCCCAATTAGTCGGAACTCGTACTAAGCCCTCCCCTTCCACCGGTAATGCCCTGAGCCGAGGTTCGTACCCCATTCAGGGGTGCCCTCAGGCGTGGTTACCTAAATGTTAGGCTGAGAGCCCTCTATGCTCCCCGATTTGTCCGGTAAGCTTGATTAAACCATCAGAGGCAAACTTTAGTCCTTTAAAATCGAATGATAAATCGATTGGGTAGTTTCCTAAATGGAATGACTCACATATTCTAATTTCATATTTCCATTTGGAATGTGGCAGCGACCATGCAGAACACGACTGTGGTACTGTGGTACATAATTTATGAAAGCACCAGCATTCAAGGAAATTGTTTTAACGGTTCTAAATGGCAACGGTAGTAGAGTAGTTCTGAATAAAGGGAAATACTTACACGGTGCCTCAGGGGATATATAGAATAGATGCAGTAGATGACAATAGTGATTACTCTCGCCCGCCATAAGTATTCATTTTCCTTCGTTTTGTGATGCATGTACCTACCCTCTACTTACTATACTGTTACGAATGAAATCATTTTTATAAAATAACGCAGTAGATACTTATAACCCATTTACTTACAAATTTACCAAATAAAGGTGAAGTGAGGAACATGACGACAGCGTAGAAGCTGAACACCATCCCACACATGGTGTCCGTCATGCCTTTGTCGGCGGCCTCACGGGGGAAGAAGGGTGCCATTACACTCATGGAACAGAAGCTCATGAAATCCACTAGCGCTAGAGAGGCGAGCGTGAGCCGCTGACGTCCGCTCAGATGACGCACGGCGCCTGGCCTCAGCCGTGTTTGGGTTCTCAGTAAACTAAAAAGAAAGTTGAAAATATATTTCTAATAGCTACGAGATCAATATGTCGTCATGAAAATAGTAAGTATTTAGTTAGGTACCTATTCTCAAGTGCAGTTCCCGGAACGCGCTAGAAGGTGATAAGCGACAGGTTTCAACATAAGAGTGGTGGCCAGCTAAGTGGGTAGGTACTCATCATTTCAATGGTTTCCTCAAGATATTTTCACTTTTTTCTTACCAACGACTGAACATACTGGGATTGAATACGTTTGGGGGGAAGCAGAAGGTTGTGTGTTTGTGTGACAAAATCTGATATTTTCGACAAATCCTGGGAGCATCTGTTTGCACTCATCGCTGGGTAAGCTTACCTAGATATATCCACACTGCACCTTACTTTTTATTCCTATGCATATTTAATGAGGCTACAGCCAATGTGCCTAATTTTTGCATTCCATGCTGCATTTGCATTTTGGCCTCAAACGTCCGCTCGTGTTTAATGTGGTGGGACTGGTAGGTACTTTTAGGTACCTACTATTTATCATTGCGAGAGTGCAAAAAATGTTCTTTCTTTCATCATCTAACTACTTATATTATTTTAATATTTTGTATTACATTGATAGAACACAATTACTCGTAGGTATTAACATATATCCAAACACTTATCTTTACTACTACCTACTACTACAATCTATGATACGCCATTCGATATAACCTGCTAATTCACAAGTAAACAAATTGTCTTTTTTATCTTTCGTCGCATCGTATCTTACATCTGACATAATTTAAACTTACCGTTCCCTCAGTATCCTGATTTCAGAGCTGACGTCATCAGGAGGTCCTCCAGACCAGGAGTGCACTCGCCTCATGCGTCCCGAATCAGGTAACGAGCGACGTCCGCCCCACGTGGCCGCCAGCTCCCCAACCTCCGTGGATGTCTTCATTATTTTACTTTCAAACACTATCGTGTCCAAGGATCCTCGCCTACCTTCACTAACACTATGATCCGAATTAAAACCACTCATAGTCCGCTCCACATCTCCGTCACACGGTAACAGCTGGGCATCGTCAGCGTCCTCACAATCTTTTTCCATATTGCACGCGTATAGGGTACACGTCGACTGCAACGATCAAACTCAGAATTTACTAGATTACACCCTACCACCGACTACCGAGTAATAATAACCGATCGTAAACAAATGGAGTTATCGGGCGTGTCAATAGACCGGGCGCAACAACCAACTGGTTGCGATATAAACCCACCTCGCATATCATTTATCGATATCTTATCGGGTACAAATATAAAAACCTGGAAAGAGGGCACTTGTACCGTCTATTTGTCAGTCCTTTTAATAGGATCGAAGAGGGTAATTTCCGAATATTCCTGAATGATATAACATAATTCAATCGAAATTATAACCTACCTACTCAAAAGTTGTAAACCTAAATGTGGCACCATGGTGCAAGGTTTTTCATGCATAACGTCTCCTACATTCGTGGGCATAAGTAGATATCAAATAAACTTTGTTTAAAAACGATAACACTATGGGAATATCCCATAAAGTAATTAACAATAAGGAGTGACAAGGTACTTAAGTATCCTTAGTTATTTTGTACCTTATTTATTTCTTCATCGTCATACCGACTTATTGTATTGTAGGTATATCATGTCCCTTGGTACCTACTTTAATAAGAATTTAATTACCTTGTGTCTACTCATTAGGTAGGATATGGGTACAGGGGGTCTAAAAAGCTAGCCAATATATAGATGTAACTCATTTTTTGAATTTAGGTACAGCATTTCCAATACTTAGGTATCCTTTGATGAAAATGTAACTTATTTTATACAATTAATTTCACTATCATTGACGAATTTGAGAAATTGCATATACCTATTATTATATTCTGTTGTAAATTCACGAAATGAATTGCATGTAGCAATATAGCTCGAGCGTCCGTTTTAGACCCCCAGGTTGGCTGGCAAGCAGTTTGAACGGTTATTGTCGGAGTAGACTGTGTCAGGGTATAGTGGCGTTGGCGATAAGTTAGTCTCCTTCAATTCTCTTCCTCAGTTCCTACTAATATTATAATATATATATGTATAATATTAGGTATAATATATGTATATTATATATTATGTTATATAACCAATCTTGATGAAATTTGTCGCACTCCGTTTCAAAACGAATCAAACCAAATCATAAATGATATCTAATTTCTCGATATATAAGCGTTGTCGGGCGATTCATAGATGTAGTAGTGTGATTGTAGTAGCCGATGGATTAGTTGTAAATTATTACGGTTTCAGAAGGGGATCCTCTTTTACCCTTTTAGGGGTTCCATTTGTGTGCATTGTTCTTTAAAACTGCACAATAGATTTCGATGCGATTTTCGACCCGAGCGAAGCTGGGAGTGGGCAACTAGTAATAAAACACACAAGTAATGAAACACAATAATTATTTGAAACCATTCAACATTGTAATAACCCTGTACATACTTCAGCTTACAAGTAGGTAGTAATAGTAATATTATAAGATAAGTAAGTACTCTTATACATTATATAAAAAAACACATCTGTTACGCTTCAAGCTTCTTATGAGAAACGTGAACAAATAACAAGCAAATTATAAAATAATTATGCTTTGCATTCAACATAGGCTGTCACACATTTATTTGATGATTAATTAACTTGAAGTACCTAGTATTTTAGTAAAATCTAGAGTATCAATGTTAGCATACCGCTTAATTTAGTCGGATCCTGGAATAAGCGATGCGTATATAAATCCACCCACACCGAAGTGAAATTATACACATTTTCCAACATGGTATAGTATGACACAACTTAGATGAAGATTGAATGGCGCGATAATGAATGTTTTTTATTAGTTGTGTAAATCGGAAGTGAAGTGTACGAAACCGATTTGCCGATGCTACATCTAAGTTGTGTCATACTGTAACAAGTAATTTTATTAATATTATAATATCGCAAAATGTTGCTTCCATATTGCTAAACCAAATGTAACTTCTTCGTAAAATGACCTTAGGAGAAATTCGGAGTCTGCGTATAGACGGTCATTTGCAATTAGCAATACCACACTTATAAAAAAAAAGAAAAACGTCCGACTCGAGTCTCGCTTGCGACGTAAGAGGAGAGTGAGGGCGGGATTGTTGCAGTGAGATGCTCACGTCGTCATCCCGAATTATCTGGTCTTATTATAGTGTCGTTATCACTGACCGACTAATAAAGCGGTACGCCCATAGAAGTCTGAGGATCAAATACTGAAACGCCACTTAAAATTTTGAAACGGGGATAAGCGAGACAGGCGTGGCGCACTCTTAGTAAAAATACGGTTCTGTTTTTAAAAAAAAAAGCTTATCCTTTTTTTAAAGTAAGAAAACTATTCCCTTTCTATTTATTAGATCTCATAATGTATGTTAATATTTTCAAGTTATTTGAATGGACCAAATGAGTGAAACATTCATTTTTTAATTTTAAAGAGATGCATATTCGCGATTTATTTCTGACGTCACGAATAAAAAAAAATCCTCAATATATTTTCTAGTTTAACATATATTTTGTACAAATCTCTAGTAACAAAGAACTCGGAGAAAAACTTAATCTAGAATCGTAATTTCTTGTATATCGTTGCCTTAAATGTGAGTAGCGTTTCAATATTTGGCCATAAGAGACTTATCCGTACATAGGCTTACGATTACAAACATTATAGTGATTCAGGCATCATAACCTAAGTTGCGCCAGTTCTTGAAGCAGAGCGGCCTCGTTGTCGATCTTCGCCTTTTGGTTTATTTCGAGTTGCTTGCCTGCCGCCTTCTGTTGTTTCAGCTTGTCTATGTCACTTAGTTTCTGTTACCATAAACAATGAATCATAAATAACCAAGAATTATGCAGTTTCACCATCATCGATGATTCAAATTAATGTTCTTTTCAACAACCAACATCATGTTGTGTTTCTGTGTCTGTTATGTAAGGTCGCCAGAACTCATAGGATAGGTAGGGGGAAGGGTCGGTAGTTGCGCCAATGATACCAGAGGCACAGGTAAAATAAAATAAATAAATTAACATTTATTTGTCTCAAACTTATTTTTCTCTTCTAGGCTTTGTGTGCTTTCCACCTTCTGCCACATCATCACTAGTAAATAGTAGGTACGGCCATGATTTGTGCCTGTACTATGATAGTAAGTGGTGGGCGTAATTGCTTTTTTAAACGAAATTACCTTATTAATGTTTTTGATCTTCTTGTCCTTTTCTGGGTCACCGGTAGACACAAAGGCAGGCCGGGGAGTGGCGGCGCCAGGGCCGGCGGCGGGCACGGGCGAATCGTCTCCGGCTGCTCGTTCATCAGCCTTGCGAGCTTTGCGGGCTTCACGCTTCTCTTTCTGCTTTAAAGCTTGCTTAGAGGGCGCCGCTATGGAATTTATTAATATAATTATTATTTTTAGGTTATACTAACCTAAAGTATCCGTGTCGTTTTTGAACGGAATTTCATTCATTTCTTTACACTAGACTACATACTTCGTATGGTTATTTAGTGTCCGAGTATATCTGATCCAGTACTCGCTAAAAGCACTTGCTTTGGATACGTCAAATGTAAGTAAGTGGTGTAGTATGATGCGGAAACGAAGACGCGAGCATTCACGATACAAACTATACACGAGCAGTGCGCAAAATTCGTGTATGCATTGCATTGTAATCACAGATTTAAAAACAGCATTACAATATATAGGCTAGCAGTTTTCTATGGCTGCGTTCTGGCCTTGTATAGAATAGAAAAACGCCACGCTTTCTTTTTATATATTTAGACTAAAACACATGAATTGTCAACATACCATTTGGAGTTTCACCAGGTTTATGCGGTTTCTCGTGCTCGTGGAACGTGAAGGTTGAAGGTTTGTTTCTGGCGCCGGGTGGGCGGTATGCCCCTGTGGGCTTGGGCGTGGCGTCTTCGATGCCCTTAGGAGCGACCCTGGACAGCTCGCTCTTAGGATAAGTACCGGGCTGCCACACGATCGCTAGGAGATTCTCCTTCTCTTGACACATGCGTTTGTGCATTAGAGCGCCAGTGTAGTGCCAGATTTTGTAGCTGTAGAGTTTCATGATTTCTTTTAAAACTGACTTCAAACTTACTACACAAGTTACACAACTTTAAAAAAAAACATTTAAAAGTTATTCATATTGATGACTACAACCGTTTAAATAAATAAATAAATATCTCGGGACATTTCTTCACACACGGGTTTCTTTTTTCACATCCCAAACTAAGCAGAGTTTGTACTATGGAAACCAGATAACTGATATACTACATATACTACTTTTTTTTTGTAAATACATACTTATATAGATAATTACACCCAGACTCAGAACAAACAGACATGTTCATGCACACAAATGTTTGTCCTGGATGGGCATCGAACCCACGACCAGCGGCGCAATAGGTGGTGTCTTAACCAACTGCGCCAACTGGCCTGTCTGTGTTTAAAGCTCTGCAGGTGAACTAAAAGTAATACTGTATATGTGTTGTATAGGCTAGTTTATAGTATCAAACATAAATGACCAAACACTAACCAATGCATAAAACATCTAAAAACACGTGGAAACATCAAATTTGTTGTACATTTAATGATTTTTAAGATTTTTAATTACCAGTAGAACCACTAAGAGTAGATTTAATGCCGTGAAACTATGACGTCATTAGGTTAGTATTTCATACAAAATTCCATATAAACTATCGTTTTGACATATATTAAAAAGTAGCTGATTTGATACGACAGTAAACTACCCTATTGTTTGTTTGTTTGTGTTGTGTTGTTGTGCTGTATTGTTGTATTGGTGTGTATGTGTTGTTGTTGTGTACCCGTTTCCGACGGTGAGCCGTGGGTATGTGGTGGCGGTGAGGAAGGTCTCCCCGCGCGGGTCCCACTGCAGCGCGGTGGTGTCTGGAGCGGCGCAGGCCCCCGCCCGCGCGACCCGCCCCCCCCGCACCTCCCACACCTCAATCTGCCCCGACGCTATGTTACCGAACCCGCCCAGGAGCACATGTGCATTACTGTTAAAGCTATTATCGGTCAACACTGCGACAATAGTCATTTATTTATATTTTTTTTAGTTATTATGAATACAGTGATTTTGATTGGAATTGAACAAACGTTAAAAAAATATGAACCAAATCATTACAGAGAACCATATCAGTACTTAGTGAATCTGTATAAAGAATAAAATGTCCTTTATCGCATAATAAGTAGCTACACCAGTTTTTCAAACTGTTGATCCAGAGGGCCTGCTCCGAAAAAAACGATATACGATAGTTCGATCGTCGTTGTCAAATTATATCGGAAGTTAATAATAAGTGCATGAAATCTAATAAAAAGGATATGATTCCCCTCAGGAGGGAAGTAGATGGCATTCCATGCGCCAGTTCCGAATTCGAAAAGCGGCTCGCATTTGGCGTTAAACAAAGTCGCCTTTGCGGGTGCATGCCCATAGACCGCCACCCACTCGTTCCAGTTGCCAGGGTTCCACGAGATAGCGTGGATCGGACCCTCTTTGCCTGGAAATAACACAAACATATTTTGAAAGAAATATGAGATAACTCGGAAAGATGGAAACATATTTATATTGTTGAACATAGAATACTGTCCACGCGCGAGCTCTGAGGATTCGGGAGCTGAGTTGAGGAACCGCTTGGGTGTATTTCGCGGGCATAGAATTTTTTTCAAGCACATATTATCCGTATAGAATTATTTCATGAATTAATAAGATGCACTCCTACGGAGGCTAAAGATGTGTTGGTATCGATGACGTAATATCGTCAAAATCTCAACTTTACCTCATAACTTCCACCTTCTATAAGATTCAGATTCTAATCCATCCAGTAGTTTTAGCTATGCGTTGATAGGTCAGTCAATCAATCAGTCACGCTTTCCTATTATATATTTTTAAGTAAATAATAAAGTAAGTAATGAAAACTAACTGAATGTCATGTTGCCTGCGTTTCCTTTTACATCTCCATAGGATAGTGACTGCTTCCCATAGTACGACCCACCAGTTTTATCTACCTGCAATGTACACGATTTCTTAAAATTAGTCCAATGCATTGAAAATAATTTAAACAAAAATTTGATGATGTACTACAAAAACGGCTAAGTGTGTGTCCGACCACGGGCAGTTTAGGGTTTGGTCGTCAGTACGATGTTGTTTATGTAGTTACAGTTCTAACTAAGACTGGTCGAATAAATATTATACTTTTAGAAATTGCAGTTTAGCTGGTGTGTGGGACACAATTTTAACCAAATTCACAAATTTCTAAATAGGAGACAATCCCATAATTACTATTTAAATATACTCTATCTATACCTGTTATAATAATAAAATTTTAGGCAAAGTTTCAGCGTTATTATTAATAACTAGCGACCTGCCCCAACTTCGCACGGTTTGAATTGCTTACCTAGTTTAATCCGCGCGTCATGATTTTTTCCGACATCTTCATTCAACAATCAACGTAATATTTTACCAACTTACACAAAACCTTAATTAATTTACACCTAACAAACTAACACATAAACCGTAAAAATCCAATCAGTACGTTTTTAAGTATATCGCGTATTATATTTGGTTCTGTAGTGAATAAGAGGTTTCTTATTCACTACAGAACCCAAAAATTGAGCATAAAACTCTTTACTAACGTCAGTTTGTGTCAAAGCGAAGACATTAGTGCCGCGTCTGTTCCAGTAGAACGCAGCCTTATCCGCTTGGAATGAGGAGCGGCTCACGACCGCCTGGCCGACGTCGAACTCAGGATACTTGTAAACGCGCCAGAAAGATGGCTGCCCATGTTTACCTAATACAAAAAAATTATAACTTTACTGCAATAAATATTAACAGACTTTCAGTTCATATATTTTAAATATTCTGAAGGCATTTTTATGTTAATAGAAAACATTGTAAGGAAACTACAGCATGGTGTTAGGATACTTTTTATTATTTCGGCTGGCTGATTAACATCCTTAAGTTGTTCAGTCTTAAAGGTTACGGCAGCAGCGCTTGAGTGCCAGCTAGTGCCCTACTAGGCTACGTGTCCTTATCATCTATGACCGACCATGGTAAGATCGTGGTCAAACACAGGCCTATATACAGTAAACAAATAATATTGGCTTCATTGGCCATATGGATTGGCAACTTTTATTTTATTATTTTAACAAAATCCACAGCTCTTAATTATCCGCCTTCTGATAGTTGTATTAAATTTAATATGTTAAAGAAGCTATGAAAATATAGCTCAGCCATAAATAAAAACATTCCATACCTAAGGTAAATACAGTAAAGTAATAGGTGGGTGCAGCACTGGGTGACACACAGAAGGATTTTAGATTGTCCGCTGAGATCTGCTGAATGAAGCGTTCAAGCTTAGCATCTTCATATACAAGGATTTTGTTGTTAATCTGTATTGCAAATAGTTTTTCATCTGATGTCCATTTTGGCTCCCTGTATTTAGAATATAGCATTTATTACATTTATGAGAAATATTATGTATTTGAAACAGCTTTACAGACAGCTATTTTGTACTACTAAGGTAATAAATAAGTATACAGCTTGCATAATGGTAAGCTGTTACTGTAGCCTGTAGTACAGATAGATGCTTGCAACTTGAGTATCAATAGGGAATATAAGTATCCTGGGACATTCTTCACACATGGTTATCTGATCCCAAACTAAATAACTGATATACTACATTCACATACTATTTTTTTTTATAAATATGTTCATGTACACAAATGTTTGTCCTGGGTGAGAATTGAACCCACGACCTGTGGTGCGATAGGTGGTATCTTAAATCAACTGCGCTAACTGGCCTGTCGAGAATATATATATAAATAGCTGTCCCCCACGGCTTCACTCACATTCCCAAAAAGTAGCCTATAACTTTCGGGGATAACTATTAGTGAAATAATTTTTCGGTTCAGACCAGTAACTGTGTGTATTGCCAATCATGCAAAAATCTCTACAGCACCTTCAGCGTAGCATTACTGTTCTTATTTTTTTTTCATATAATTTTAGTTGTGTCAGAAGCTTAGTCACATAATTAATTTTCCTTTTTCACTTGCATTCAATTCGTAACTATTTGACTACCTATTTTTATTTATAGATATAACATCTTACCATCCCATTTGATTCTTTTGTGTGAATGAACCCACAAGTTGACCATCAGCTGATTTAAAGACATGAAGATTAGGTTTACCCTGAAGAATAAAATGTAAAACATTATTTTAAATTTTTGTTAATTCTGTTTTGAACAAACTAAAATATATTAAACCATTGGGTTTTTTTAGGATGGCAAGTTGGCAAGTATTTAACAGTTAAATTAGTCTTTGGGGAATTGTGACCAAGATATGGTGGCTAAAAATACTGAAAAATTTAAATGTATTGAAACAACACAAAGGACTAATTTGACTGGACCAAATTTCATATCCTTTTATTATTTTTGAAAGAGAAAGATAGCTACTAAGCTATCAATGTAAAATAAAAATTAATTTATTACAATGAGGAATAACAACAAAAAAATCTAATCAGTCTGTCAGTTAGATTATCAAAAATATTGGATACATATTTTTTATTTTATCAAATCAATAAGAAATTACAAAGATAAGTCCCATCAAAGTGCAGGATTGACGTCATTGTACAACTACTTTTACACTACTCACTACACTTTTTGCAGACCAGAAAATTTTAATGCACTGTATCTTCGTTGTTTTTTGTTTTGGATCAAAATAAAAAATATGTACCTATCCAATATTTTTTGATAATCTAACTGACGGACAAATTTGATTTTTTTGTTGTTATTCCTCATTGTAGCCATTATACCTGAGGATTCTCTTTATTCATAAAAAACATCTCCCAAACAATGAAATAGTTGTCCAATGGAGAAAAGAACATATCTTTGATATTTCCATCTATGGTGGCACATACTGACCAGTCTGCACATGTAACTATTTCAGCTCTGTGAAACAAAAAGACATTATTTGATTAAACTTTTACTATTTGTCCACCAGCACTTGCTATACTTTCTATACTGTCACATATAGACCATAAAAAATCTACAAATACAACTATTATAGGTAGTAATATGTTTATCACTACAAATACAATACAAGAACAATAATATTCTTTTTATTATCATCGGCATTCATCATTATAAATATAGAAAATGTGTACTAACTTTTTATCAGTTCTGTATGCAAGATATTTGCCTTTTGGACTAAATACGATACCGCGTATATTTTGAGTCGTTTCATCTCTGAGGTTAGTTTCGTCATATGGTTCTTTGAAGTCAATTAAAAATATACTTTTATTGGATAAACCTGAAAAATTAAATAAACCTGATTTTTATAACCTCTTCGCAGGTGTATTTCAATGTTTATTTATTATAACTTAAAGTTTTACCAGCAATACATGGTGTAGCACTCATTTTTTATTAACAATATATTAGAATTATTTGTTTTATTAAAGTTAACACTTCATTTTTTGAGAAAAATTAGACATCAAGGTGCCGAATTTTCACAACATGCACATCCGAAAATTGAAGTTAGTGGATTGCATAGTGGATTGGTTGCTAGAGTAAAATATGTTCCTTGATTGGTGTGACACCCATGTGTCACCTTGGTTGGTGTCACCAACCACAGAATAATTTTACATTACTATAAAAAAAGCAGGTACTCTGTCTGTCTATGGTGTGGAGACCTTTAGGGCGTTTTCACATTGGACGATAACGGTAACTACACGATAACTGGACGATATCCTCGGACTGGTAGTTTGATAGCGGGGTGAAGCAGGATCGCGGGGGGAGTGACATAGGCAGCTTCCACTGGACCACAGTAGAAAAATAAATATGCTTCAACAAAACCAAAACCGGAGCTATCATTTTTTAAACTTGCTGCTGATTTTGAAAGGTGAGAATAAATTTATTGTTTTAAAATTGTAATCGTCTGTGTGATCGATCATAATAAATTCGTAAAACATTACACAAAATACAAATCTAAGATGGCGGCTGCAATAGATTATCATCTTTTTCGAGATGGATGTCGTTTCCATAGTTTTCGAGGGTGTTGAAGCCAATAGTGCTATCAAAATGTAAATAAAATAGAATAGTATTTTTTTACTATTTGTGTGTTATATTACTATTTTTGAAAATTTGTGTGTGTACCTTCCTCCTGAGTTTAGCAGCTTGATCTTTTTGTTTATTAAACCCACACCTTTTAAACCGTCAATATTAAACCGTATTTTAAACTACCGAGAGTAACCGACGCCATGAGATATTATTTTATTTGTAAGCTAGCTATTTCAATTCGATTAATTGATCACTTCACTACAGAACATTGAATGTTTTTATTAAAAAAACAATAACATTAAAAGTGACAACCCTACCGCTTCAACGGAGCATAGTTACGTCACGGACGGTCTTACGTCGGTTTGTACTCGCGCCTTTTTCAATCATAAAAAAACTAAATCGCTCTTATTCACTATAATAGTATAGCACTGTGAAACTTACCCGCCTGAAGTAACTGTGTGAGTGTTCGCGCACATCATTGCGCCCGGTTAGTGTTTAATATATACATTCTAGACTGGACTATCAAAGATTAATAAATTTTCGAAGAGGGTACTAGACAGAATCTGGTACGGTCATTGGTGTCGCTTCGTTCGATAAAACAATCTTCAAATCCTGTGCTCTACTAGCGCCATCTATATTTTAGCGTCCGTAAACACCTATTACAATTTTTTTATTCAGCGATGGCTAAATGTGTGGCCTGCGGCAAGTTTTTATCATTAGCCGGTGCTGTAACTTGCATGACATGCCCATGTTTGTTCCACAAAGGATGTGTGGCGATTCCCGATACTGCAATTATTCCTAAAGATTGGATTTGCCCAGAGTGTAAGAAGAAGCAGCGTAAAAATGACAACAGTAACACTCCAGTAAAGAGTATCTCCGGTGCTCCTGTTTCCCAGTCTACTTCCAATGCAGCCGTTGTTTCACACTCTCCCCCTCCCGTGATGGTTCAGACAATCACTGCACCCTCGGTCGGAGAAACGGACGTTCAAGATATGCGGCGCGAATTAGCTGAATACATGGCCGAACTACGCGAATTTCGCCAAGAATTTCGGGTTTGAGCAAAGGCTTGTTATTCTCGAACAAAAAGAGGTGGTACCTGGAACGATTGAGGTCACGGAACTCCAACAGACGGTGGTCCAACTTAAGTTGGAGCTACACGACAGGGACCAAGAAGCGCTATTATCTAATTTAGATATAGGGCAGCTTCCCGAAGAGAAAGGAGAAAATATCCTGCACACTGTCATAGTGCTCGCTGCAAAACAGGGAGTGACCTTGGAGGACAGGGACATCGTGTTTGCCGAGCGGGTTGGGGCGTTGGGCGCAAGCGCCACTGGCGATAGTGGGATGGTAGGGCGTCCGCACCGTGTTATGGTGCGACTAGCCCGCCGCCACCTTCGAGATGAGTTTCTGCGTGCTGCGCGTGTGCGCCGCAACCTCACTTCGGCCGATATTGGAGTGGTGGGAACACCGCGTCGGGTTTACATAAATGAACGGCTGACGCGGAATAACCGCCAGCTTTTCCATCGCGTTCGTAAGGAGTGTCGTAAGCGGCAGTGGCTTTACTCATGGACCAAAAGAGGCAGAATTTTTGCGCGACAGAATGATGGGAAACAGATGTATCTGATACGTTCCTACCCTTGGATTACTGATACTATTAAAGTTATGATGAAATTGCGTGATAAGGCTGCATCGAATTATCACAAGATTAAGTCTGACTTTAAAAAAGAGTACTACAAATCCTTAAAATCGGCAGTTAATCAAGCACTATTTTCTGAGAAATCGGCTTACTTTAAACACAATATAAACAGTAAAATTAAAAATCCGAAACTACTATGGAAAAACCTTAAAACCACTTTATTACCTAAGAACAACTCTGAGCTAACTCCATTTTTTAATGATGCAAACGTAATAAATAAGTACTTTTTAAATATACCTGGTACTTCAGATGTTTCCATTTCGCAGTTGACATACCGAATACCATAAATATAGTGATGCAGTATTTCACATAGAACCGATCAGTCTAGACCGAATAGCTAAGATAGTGAGTGGTTTGAAATTCAATGCAGAAGGCTGTGATGGTATTAGCTTGGATATGCTTCTTATGACTTTTCCCTACGCAATAGACAGTTTAAGAGACTTGATAAATACATCAATTATCACTTGTACATGTCCTGATATTTGGAAACTTGCAATCGTGCGTCCTATCCCAAACAATTCTAACCTTTTAGAGCTAAAAGATCTTAGACCAATTAGTATTTTGCCTTGTCTGTCAAAAATTGTGGAAAAAGCAGTTTATGCTCAATTAACCGACTTTCTTGAAAAAAAAATATTTTGCCTGAGGTGCAGTCGGGGTTTAGGAAAGGTCGCAGTACCGTTACAGCTCTGCTCGACGTGACCGACAATATACTTCGCGCTCAAGACGAAGGAAAGTGTTCCCTACTGGTATTACTAGACTATTCTAGAGCATTCGATTCTTGGAATATAAATCTGTTATTGTTCAAATTAAGTTATTATGGTTTTGATTGTGAAGCTTTACTATGGTTTAACAATTACCTTAGTAATCGTTGCCAGTATGTACAACTCACAAATGGTGAGGGTTTATCGTTGATATCAGATAAAGTGGCTGTCAATAGGGGAGTACCTCAAGGGTCTATATTGGGGCCTATCCAAAGAGGATAGGCCCCTGACACTTATACTGACAAATTCAAATTCAAATTCAAAAGTGTCTTTATTAAATGAACTCATTGCAAGTATTTTTAATCGTCAAAATATGTAAATATAAAAAATATGTATATAAAAAAACTATAAAAAATAAAATATAAAAAATAACAATATGATAATAATAATAACAAAATTCATAATAATAGTAAACAGCATGTGAAGCGAGCAACTCATAGAAATGCGTTCTTGTCCTCTATAAAATCAGAAACTTTATAGTACCCTTTTTTGTACAACTTATCTTTAATTAACTTTTTAAATTTTAAGACGGACAATTCTTGAATTTCTTTGGGTACTTTGTTAAAGAAGCGTATACATTGCCCCTTAAAATAATCCCTAACTTTGCTCAAACGAGTTAAAGGTACAGCAAGTTTATCCCTATTTCTAGTGTTTAAACTATGAGTGTCGCTATTTTTGGGAAAGTTATGAATGTTTTTCCGAACATAAATTAAGTTTTCATATATAAGACATATAAGACTATTTCATGAAAATGTTACTAATATACCTTGGAGGAATATGTTGATGATTTATTTTGTTATTAATCAGTAAATATACTACCATTCTTCTCGCAAATAACATGTCGATAACTTACGACCTATAACTGAGCTGCAATTAGCAAAAAACTTGATAAAATTTGAATTTCGCGCTCCAACCGAACGTTCCCCCTTAAAGTAAATTTGAAAAAGTATATTCTTACACATAAAAAAAGTCAGGAAACACATAAAAACGACACCCAGTGCTATATAGGAAAACAAGGATATTAATTTTATTATTTTTGATAGTATAAGATTAAGATACTTACTCGATTTGCTAATCCCCAGCCAGATGCTGTCACTTTGTGTTGCCATCACTATCCGACATATTATTTACTCATGTTTATTTATGTGACTACCTTCTTATTTGTGATTTATTTGCTAATTTTAATTCATTTAGGTTCATTAGTTTATGTTTACTTAATGTAACCGTTTTAGCTTAGTACCGTATCGTGACGTTACCTACCAACCGGCTCCAACGGAAGATCAGCGCTGGTTTTACTACCTGCAGATGCTGAGTTGGGGCCGATTTGTAACATTTTTATACCCACTACTATTAACGTTGTTTTTTATTTGTTTGTATATTGTGGTGAAAGTGTTGCAAATAAATAATTTTTCTTTCTTACTTTTAGTTAATTATTTTATAAATTAGGCTGTTTCCATACTGTTACATCTTTATACTGTGGCTGGACGACCGATGACGCCACGCCACTTGACGCATATCGTGTCACATACCGATATCGCTCCGATATCGTCGGAGGATATCGTTGTCTCGAGTGTCGTGTCGTTATCGTCGCAGTGTGTAAACGCCCTTATGGTGAAACCTTCGGTTAGAGCGCGAAATTCAAATTTTATCACGTTTTTTGCTAATTGCAGCTCAGTTATAGGTCGTAAGTTATCAACATGTTATTTGCTACAAGAATGGTAGTATATTTAATGATTAATAACAAAAGAAATCATCAACATATTCCTCCAAGGTATATTAGTAACATTTTCATGAAATAGTCGTATATGTGAGTAATATACCTTGGAGTACAACCAAAACCAAAAAAAACCAGCACAAGCGAAACCGCGAGAAAGTACTAGTATTATAGGGCCAAATGTTTTGCTTTTCTGAAAGGTCATGATTTGACACATTGAAAATGACATTTGTTTGTTTATCTTTTGTTCTTTTGTGACTCGAATTAAAAATCAGGGTATAGTATAGTTGTTTTTTTTTGTTTTGTTTATGGTCTCAATTTCCATATATAAAAAGTACTCTGTGGTAAAACGTAGTGTTTATATCCTCTTTGCTCTGTGGTCTCAAACAAAACTCAACAAAAGTAAAATGGCGATTATTTTGAGACAGATTAGGCCATTTAGGCGCGTAATAGAACGTTGATAATTAGTTATTTTATTGATAGTTTTATTATTTAATTCATCAATGTTCAGTAGCAAGTCTCAACTTAAAAATCGTACTCCAGAGAATGGAACAGATCGTGAGAACTATCTGTCATTATTAGTGGACGAGTATCTACATTCAGCTTCCTACGGTAAACATTCCATAATTTATGAAAAAACGAAAAAAATACTGAGTTAGTTACCTCAAACCGGTGCTCTAAATTGACTACTTCAGAAATATTAGTCCCAAGTTCATTCTATAAAAAACAGTCCTCCAATAACCAAGAATAATTTATTTACAGATGCCAAGTGCCAAGTTTTAGCTAATCTGGCAAATTTTGCATACGACCCCATAAACTACAGTTTCATCCGTGATATTGGCGTTCTAGATATATTCCTTCATGTTTTAAAAAAAGAAACTGACCACAAGTTACTGCAATTCGCTGCGGCTGGTATATGCAATTGTTGTTTAGGTAAATAGTTAAGGTTTATTTTTTATTATTTGTAATATTTTTATTCACTGTTTGTCTCACATTCTTTGTTTGATATTTTTCATTAAATTAAAATGCTGAATTAGCTTTACAGTTTACCTCAGAGAAGTGGAAAAATAGTTGTTGACCTTTGAGCAATCCACAGTGATAGGTAATCAAATATATTTACAATTAATAATGTGACAACAGAATCAACAAAACTTATCAAACAATAAAAAGTGAAGAACTAAACTAGTCAATAGGATGGCAAGTACATTCCAAAATAAAATGTGGAATAAAACAGTATAAATAATAGGTTTGCCAACTCCTGGCCAATCATGTCTATCACCATATCCATCCCATAATATGTAGTAGATGTGTAAATAATAATAATAAAATGTTTATACACACTGCTTGTATGTAATGTACTATTATTACTGTAATTTTTGTGTGACACTAACATACTTTAATTATGCTTGCATTATGAAGCAGTTATAACAGAATATCTTACAGTTGAATAGACATTACCATATCAAATTTGTCACTTATATTACCACACCTGTAAATTTTTATCATTATTGCCTTATCAATGCCATTGGTTCGAGAAAAAAATATTCCGTATAACAAACTCACCAATCAGAGGCTAGAATTCAATTTATATCATCGCAAATGTTGGTCATTTGGTTCTGTTGAATCTGCATCAGTCTCCATGCAGATCATGTTGATGTTTTTTATTTATTGTTCATTTAGTTTTTTGGTTCTCCTGTCAAGTTGGGAAAATGTATATTTGCATTATTGTAATATATATTATGTGACAAATTGCTAACATTATACTCAACTAGATTATGTTTTTTTTATTTCAGATCCTCGGAATGCTGAATATATCTTAACAAACGCAGGATTGAAGCCTGTGATAGCATTATTGAAAACCAAGAATAACAGAATAGTATCTGATATTATAACTACCCTCATCTATCTATATAATGAGCACACACAAGAAGAAATAAGGACCCCAGAAGTCCTTGAACTTTTAAATGATCTAAAAAATACAAATGATAGGAAGCTGGCAAATTTAGCAGCCATGTTTATACAGAATATATGTGTAGATTGAAAAATATGTGTTAAGTTTCACCAAATTTATAAAGACATTAAAATGAATAAAATGCTATCAAATAGATTTCCTTATATTGTTGTTAACAATAAAAACTATCAGAAAATATGCAAAATTCATACAACATCATTCAGCAGTGCGGCATTCAAAGCTGGAGACAAAATAAGAATTCAGAAGACACTCACACAAAAAGACCTGGATGCTTTCTCAAATCTCACAAGTGACCATAACTATTTGCATCAGAATAATGGTAACAAAAGGCCAATAGTCCATGGTGCATTGCTGAATGGATTGGTTGCAGGTCTTATCGGGACACATCTTCCTGGTCCGGGCACAGTCCTGGTTTCCCAAACTATGAAATTTCCCAATAAGTGTTTTGTTGGTGAAAAGCTGACAATAAGTGTTGAGCTAGTGGATGTGAGGAAAATTCTTAAAGTGAAGTTTTACTGCATTGTAGAGGAGGAAAAAAAGGTTGTGTTTGAGGGTGAGGCTAAACTTATGTTGGCCAAAGACTGTTAGAGATGTTTATAATAAATTATTTGAATAATAATTTATTTCTTAGTTTTAAGTCTTAACATGAATAAAAATATACCTACTGAATAATGTTAATGAATTCATTTTTGGAATTTTATTAAAATCACAAAATTTTATGAATCCAAATTCTATAATATTCTCATCATTTATTACTATGTCACTTGTGCCAATAAAATTGAACAAAATGTATCTAATATTTTAGTATAGTACATTATTATATACAGTATAACTTTGAAGTACAATTTAGTTGTAGTTTAATATTTACTAAGCCTTTCAGAGAACTCAAATTATATTGATCATTTTAAGAGCTGCAATATCATAAAATCTGTCCATTGATTGTCCATTACTATACTATTTTGATAATCTAAACTTAATTAAGACTGATAGCCTCTAGTTGTACTCACTAATGTAAAACTGCCATTTTCATTGAAAAAGTCACGAATTGCTATAAAAAAAGTAACAGTAAACCATAATCTGGGGGCACGGGAGTGCCCCTGCCAAGTATTTTTGATTATTCACAATATTTGCATTTTGCTTTGCTAACTATTATCTTCTTGCCATGATTGTTATTTTTGTTTGTTCATTTTAACATTAGTATATATATTTTTTTACTCTATTTGTAATTTAAAAAACTTAACTTTCTTGATTGCCAAATACTACAAGGCCCGTCAATACATTGATTAGTTCGACATAATATGACAGTTTGATCATATAGAATAGGGGCTTTTCAAGTATATATAAGACACTTAAATATTACGGTTTCATTTCGGTTTTATTTATTACGCCAATTTTAAGCGCACATTAGAAATATTTTTGTGATTGAGGTGTATGGCACAGTTGGACATAATTACGAAATCTAATAATGGCAGATAATTAATGGTATTTAACAAAATGTTTCGAAAGACCTTTAGAATCATTTGATGATGTCCCAATAGTGATATTTTATTTTTGCATAAGTTTTAATACCTACATCAAGACAGGATCTTTATTTAAATGAATATGCATAATGTAAGGCAATTAAATATGTAACGTCTTGTGACATTGTAAGTTAAACTTGTTAACTTAATTTTATATGATTTCTTGAATGTACATCAATGGAATTAAATTGGATCCAAAAATTCTATGTTTGGTAGCAACATCTCATCAACATCTTGCAATTTTGTAACATTGTGCAATTTTGTAATTTTTTATTCAAAATCATATAATGTTGCATAAGACATGCAATGTGTTATCTTTATGTGCACAAACAAACGTTAGTGATCGAAAGTTTCTGATCATTAACATTCGTTTTAGGAAGTCGAAATAAGTTTTTAAAATGAATGTTTTTTTTTAATATTTAGAAGATGTTTCGCATATTTTGTTACTACAGCTTTTTTGTATACATTAATTTATTTACCTCTCCAAACAAACATTACTTTTATCATTGTAATGTATGATAATTATATTTATTATTATGTAATTTATCTTGCTGTGTGGACCGAACTGATACACCAATAGTGGTTTATTAATTAATACCTAGGTACATATTTTGCGTTAATTCCTAACTGAATGGTATGGCATATCGGGCATCAGGCATCATGTATTTCATTATTTTTAAAATAAAAGGTTAAACATAAAATTTAAAAATCATTGGTGATGTCATATTGGTCAAATCACTAACAAAAAATAAAGCCATTTGAATTTCAACAACCTGGAGGTTTAATATATTTTTTTTATTTTTTTTTAAAATGAACATGAACTCATCTCTGAAACAACATACATTTTTTTCAAATATTTTTTTGCTTTGGAGGACGTAACATGTCTCTCCTTCCTATTTAAGATTGACTGGCCAGAAAAAACGCACCTGTGAAATATTTGAGTTTGGTTATTGAATGGTTAGATTTTTGTTGAACTATCATAAGATTTGATGTAGCTGTATGATATGCGGTTTAGTTAACACCGCTGGCGTTGTTCTTAGTTGGTAAAGTATTAAAACTGTTTCATTTATTTCTAATAGAACGGAATTTTAATACCATCTGAAAATCCACACAGAAAAGGATTATGTATTATTATTATAAGAACTTGATATAAATTGTTTTATGTAAGGACCTAGCTCAGCTAACAATAAATTGTGCATGTTGGTTGAATCTTACAGCACCTTTTTGTTTTTTTTTTACCAGGTAAAATTGTTATATTATTTTTTATTTATTTTTATGAGGTGATGATGTTTATTTGTTGTTTGAATTACTTTTTCATGTCATGATAACTATTTAATTTCATAGGTAACATTGTACATTTTTTTTCATAACGTTTTTCTACATCTATTTTGTTACATGATTGCATGATACCCTCCATTTTTTGAAATTAAACAGTTTACTTGTTTACTTTTGTTTTTATTCTTATTTATACCCATTTCCCACTACACCGTAGTTTCTTAGTCGGTAGTTATTTTGTTTGCAGTTGTAACTAGTAAAAGTTTTATGGTTATTATAAAATAGGTACATACAATTTTTATTGATAAATAGACTTATATTGTACATATGTATGTACATGTTATTATGTAATAACATTATAGAAATAACAGAATTTTGAAATTTGAATCCCGTATCTGTTAATATTTTTAAGAATTTATTAGAAGAGGGGTGGGTGGCTGTGAAATAGTTATTTTATGTAGTTAACATTCAATAAAACTAGCATTGAATGTAGGTATGCTGTTTTATTTCTGTTTCTTGATACTTTACTCACGACTAACATGAGTACCCACTTTTTATCATAGAATTCTTAAAGAAGGTAGCCGAGAGGAGCTTGTAGGGCGCTCAAATAACGTCCAACACGTGCGACTAGCAACACACATGAATTTGACTTCTTGGGTATGCAGGTATCCTTACGATGTTTTCCTTGTACATAAAGATACTATAGTAAATCCGACTTGGAGTAAAACTCGGAGGTATCAAGCAGGTCTGATGAATCGCAAAAAGGCATCTTGAGAGTGAATCGAATAAGTCATTAATCTGAATAATGGTTTTGAAGTCACCACGGTAGTTTCTCGAGCAAGGCTGGGCAACCCTAGGTAGGTAAGTACCTAGCTACCTACCTATGCGGGCGAAGAAGCAGCCGCCGCGTCACATATACTTACAGGCATAGAGTAAGATAATATAATATACTACTGATATTAGATTACTCAAGTACTAAAATAGCTATCTCGCGTCATTACTACCTACGTTTCAGAGTGCGAGTAAAGGCTTTACTGGAGACCTTCAAATTTTCTATAACTTCGTAAGGTTGATAGATAATGCTCAGATCCTGAAAATTTGTTTGATTATTGATATAGATGTAGGTGCACTAGGTATACGCAGTATTTGGCCTAATACCTAATCAAATTAATATTGTATAGGTACCCCAGCCGTGTGTCTGATTTTTTCATTTATCTAGGTATTTCTAAACAATTACCGCCAGTGTATCCAAATTTCAACCCACCTAAAAACAGGTTGACCAGCTTTCTTACCTACTGTTATTCAGGCTCTAAGCCTGAATAACAGTAGGGTAGCGTGGACTTATCTAGACATGGTCGAAGTCGCATCAAAAAGGGCTTTTTCTTTCAAGAGAATTTTTAGTTTGTGTTAGGTGGTGTTAGTATCTATTCACAAGATCAATGTAGAGATTCTACCATATTTAGTGAATACAAAAGTAAGCCCAAGACACGCTCACGATAGTGAAATATGAATGCGCGAGAAATATTGAAACGACTGGATACACCGAAAATTGGTCACCAAGCACTTATGTGAGAGGCGTTTCCTTCAATGACAGTGAAATTTTAATTTTTATATTAGGATCTTATTTAAGGAATAATTACCATGTAATAAAGTAATCGTGTAATGCGCATGTTATCAAAGCAACGTGCAAGAACGCCATTACATTATTGTATAATAATCACATAAAGTGTTAAAGATCTGAGAGTATCACGTAATAAATTGGCATTGAAATTATTTCACGTCACGTTTCGCAGCAGGGCAGCGGCGCTGAGTAAGCATTCTTCAAATTACAATGACGCGATCACATCTCCAGGGTGAGCCTTAAATAGTGTTATTTTTATCTGATGGTCACATAGAAGCTTCTAGTGCGGTTGTGTCCTATCGAAGGAAGAAGTGTGATTATTTATTAATAGTACCAATTTCGAATCTAGCTGTGCATCATCAAATTGAGTAAGTTATGAATTCGTAAACATTATTTTTGTTAGGGTTCCGTACATAAAGGGAGCCAACGCAACCCTATTACTGAGCCTTCGCTGTCCGACAGTCCGTTCGTCCGTTCGTTCATCTGTCAGCGGGCTGTACCTATCTCATGAACCGTAATAAGTAGACAGTTGATTTTTTTACAGAATAAGAATTAATATTGCCGCTATAATAACAATGTACCTACGATGATACGGAACTTCGTGTGCGAGTGTGCGAGTCCGACTTGCACTTGGCCGATTTTTTAGTTACGGTAGTCTTCCTAAGCTATCAATTTGGAAACATTAAAAAAGTTTACTCCGTGTTTTACTAAATGGGCTCGCGTCTGGCCTACTTTGTGCTGACGAGGCCAAGGATGTACTGTGTAGGTACCACACCTACGCAGAAAATGCCAATTCACTCTACCCTTGAAGTCAGTTGCATGAGTCAGGAAACAGAAGTCGGAAGTAAGTTCCACTCCTTCATTGTGCGCCAAACGGAGCAGCAAGGCGTTTTGTCTGGAAAAGCGGGAAGTCGACAACGTACGGGTGGAAAATCCGCCGCAGCATGTTTTGTTTCCTAGATATTTTAATTTTAAAGACAAATGCTGTGAAGTCGAATTCCGTGACAAAGGGTTCAAAGCCCACAGCTTGAGGTGTCAGTGAAGGAAAACTTCGTAAGGAAACCATTCCTTCTTTTGTGTGCTTATCATATAAGGCGACTGTGGTCAAGCACCGGTCTAAATAAAGTAATATATTTGTTTTTTAATTTAAAACAAGTAGATGTCAAAATAAAAAAATGCTTTCTAATTCTAGGTGACCAGCAGTGTCAAAAATGCGCGGCTGTCGGCATTGGGCGTTGCTCGCTGCGTGCTTATGGCTAGCGGTCTCTACTGACGGCAGGCGGAAGATGAAACGACATGATCTTGAAATTCTCAATTCCGCTGAAGAAATCAACTTTGATGAAGAGTACGATGACGAGGCGAGTACTACTCTTACACATCTTTACTCTACCCACCTACTTAGGTACGATCAGCAGCATAAATAGATGAACAAATCTACACTAATAATAAAGCTAAAGTGTTTGAACGTGCTAATCTCCGGAGTTACTGGTTGGATTTGAGAAATTCTTTCACTAATAGGAAGAAGCTACTTTTTATCTCGGGAACGCAACTGAAGCCGCGGGCAACAGCTAGTCCTTTATAAAACACCTATCTACTATAAATTATAATTATCCATGATATAGTAACTTATAGTATACTCATGTCCACATATATATAGAGGTTATTTATAGTGAAAAGGTGTTTTAAAAAAAGTAGTATCATATTATGTAGTATATCAGCTTTATCAGGTTTCCATAGTACAAGCTCTGCTTAGTTTGGGATTAGATAACCGTGTGTGAAGAATGTCCTAGCATATTAATTAATTTAAAAATGTCGAGATATTCAACTACTTATGTTGCTGACTGTACCTAATTTAGAGTGGGTAAAGAAAACATGGTTACCTAAATATTTTTAGAACTGCGATTTTTTCAGCCAAAAACAAGGTACAGGTAGTATTTTTCATAAAATTGTAATAAATTCAGGTAGAGCCATGCCAGTGTGGTGTGTTTATGTCCCAGCAAGTCGGCATGAAGGAGGGGCGGCGCGGCAGGCCTCGTGGTCCACCGACAGGAGAGCCTGTCGTCACTTACGACACTGATGCTCCCAGCCTGCCCTGCGGAGGTGGAGGCAACAAACACTGCATTAGCAAGTGCTTGGACGTTGTAAGTATTTACAATTTTAACGAATTTCCGTACCTACTCAAAAACAATAATACTTATTAAGTAGTACAAGTAAGAAAAAAGAAAGAAATATGAAAGAAGAAAGAAAGATTCCTTTTGAGGAACTAAGTAGCGAAGGCTACTAAAGTATTGCATCAGCGAGGGATTCAGCGACCAAAATAGCTCGTGTGCTTTCCCACTCAGTAAGGAAAAAAACGTTTTTTTTCTCACATGCCCCTCGAGTAGCAATGGTAAAAAAAAAGTTTATTAGGATCTACAGAAAGAAGATGAAGCAATGCCGACATAATAGTAGGTAATGATTATAACAAAATGGTAGGTTACCTTACCTCCATTTTGTCGTCAGAAAGTTCGCTATTTGAAGCAAACCCCTCGCCCTTCCTGAAACATGAGATGTTTTCGTTACTGTTCCAGCCAGTGCCTTCTATTTCATTAAAAAAAAAGATCAGACACATCAAAAAAATCTATAGGCTACTTAGTAGTTGACCTATAGAACAGGTTTACTGCTATATCATAGCCTATGTATAGACAACATATAGGTAGTCATTACGTTTTTTTTTTATCCTGGGTCATTATTTACATACGGTTATATCCTAAACTCGCAGAGCTTGTATCAGGGATATACATTTAAAAACCAAAGTAAGTACGTAAGTACCTACCATTGTTTGTAAATACATGCGTATTCAAACAGCTTAAATATGTTCAAGCATAGGTATGAATGTTTATCCTGGTTGGGAATCGAATCCGCGACTTGCATGATAGGTGGTATCTTAACCAACCAAGTCAACTGTTAAATAGTATACTTACTTATATGCCTTTTCTTTTCCTAAAATATTAGACAAATTAAAATGTAATGCTAACCTCTCAACTCATGGAAATCAATATTTTGTTCCACAGATACTGAAGTACCTTCCAAAAGCTGGGCCAGTCATTTGTGGAGCGGTAGAGCGTGATGTCCACCGAGAGAAGGCGTTCCTCTTCATCAAGAATTGCGGTGGCGATTGGTTCCCAACAAGCTTCTCCGCTGGGAAGGAGTTTTGCTGTACCGACGGTCAACATCACAAATGCTGAGGATATTTTGCAAGATATCTAAATAATTATATTTTGAGTGACTATGTATAAAAGTATAGATATGCTTGCAGGATATCGACATATGCAAGTTTAAATCTATCATTAGACATGATAAGAAGATATGATTTGAACGTAATTTTGAATAGCTTATTATTTAATGAAGGATGTCATAAATTTAGTAAACGTTGTAAGAATAGGGACAGGGTATAGGGTAGGTAGGACTAATATACGAAAG
This sequence comes from Tethea ocularis, assembly GCA_963555595.1. Taxonomy (NCBI): domain Eukaryota; kingdom Metazoa; phylum Arthropoda; class Insecta; order Lepidoptera; family Drepanidae; genus Tethea; species Tethea ocularis. The sequence goes on along the minus strand of OY741960.1, from coordinate 5,297,997 downwards.
GATTCGTCAACAAAACTGTCTAAACACAGCGTATTTTCGCGATTTGACCCGTGTTCCAGCCTTAATTATTATTTAATTTGATTATTTATTTATTACATGGTTATTTTGACCTCATTGATTTATAGTGTAACTCATATATACAGAGTTATTTGTAGTTTACCTATATCGCTTTATCTACTTTTACTACCTCTGTACTTTCACAGTATTTCCATCCACCTCATAATGTACTGCAGGTGACAAATAACACTGTATAGGTATAAAAATTATAGTTTGTCCTATCTAATGTATAACACGTACGAGTAAGCATCATACATCACACTATCTTATGTATTGTATACAAAATGATATAATATTATTAAGCGAATAATTTAAGTTTTGTGTAATATTTTTTACTTATGAAAAGTAGAGTATGCACCCCGAGGATAAAGCTGTCTTCGTCTTGGACGGCTTGAACCCCTCGTTTCACTCAGGATCCAATAATAATATGCCGCCCATGACATAAGATACTGCTTTATCCCCTTTTTGCATAATCTACTATTATATGTACTCAGGTAATATTCTTTAACTTCTTTAACACCAAGTTCCTGAACAACTTTCCGGAAGGAACCAATATAAAATTCGTGAAAATACTTTTAAATTTCCATACCTGGTAAAGCAAGCAAAATTAATAATAATATAAGTATTTTTTCATGAAAAGTTATTTAAAATCAGTGGTAGAATCGCTCCTTTATACGCATTATTATTATTTCTTAAATAAATACTCGTTTATCTAGGTAGGGTATATAGATTAAATTTACTATGTAGGTATAAAGTTACTATGTTATTAAGCTTAATAAAATAAACTTTGATTCTAATTAATTACAGACCATGTATACTTATCGATGTTCCAAGAAATTCAAGTTGCATCTTTTATGGTAATTTGATAGCATTTGCTTAAAAGCAAGTTATAATTTCAGGCTTTATTTAGACTTTGAGTCAAATTGAAGGTAGATACGATAATGGCATAGGTGTTATGTTGTACTCCATTTAACATGTAGGTTATGCGAGACACACAATAAACTTTATTCAAACTCCATCTTGACTTTGAATCCAATGGCATTTTTTTCAAGACATTCTGTAAAACGTAAATTCTGTAAATAATAGTATAATATCTTGGTTTATTATTTCATAATGTAACCTTACTCATGAATTTGTAAACCGCTGGGTCAATTTTATTACATACTAAGTATAACTCGTAATAAATTATCGCTCGTAATATATTAGGCTGTATATAACATTGAGACCTATATTCGCACACTGGTTGAGATAGCAACATACCTACAACGTACCTAGTTCCAGTTAATCCATATGCCGGCGCGTCAAGGAGTGCCTTATCCGCCGACCCGGTTCCACTCGATTATGGTGTCAATGGAGTTCCCTTATCAAGGACCAGTGTTACTAACTCATATGAGTGTAGGTACCTAGACGTGCGGTGCGGGCTGCGGGAGAGGGGGGGAGGTACCTCGACACGCGGGGAGGGGCAGCGCCTGACCCGGATCGCGTAGGGTGAACAACCCCGACACGTGCCACTTTCTAAAAAGAAACGCGCGTCGCCCGCGCATCCTTGCGTGGACAGCTGGATCACGGTTGCTTCTCTATTACTAGATTGAATCGTTTTGGCACCTAACGACATGCTAAATATAAACGTGTCATAGGTATTATACAAGAATGATTTTTGGAGAACCTGTGGAGGCTACGTCGTGACGTGTGTGTGTAGCGAACGAACAACACGTGTAATATCTACATCTACTACTTGTATCTATTTGTACTGCAGTGTTTGTCGTGATGAGGAATACCTAAGTGCCTACAATAGTGATTTCGCTTATGAAAAATTACAACACCTTCATGCTTCATGTCACAGATACGTAAAACATCCTAGCATCTATAGGTAATACCCGAATTCATACAGTCAGTTGGTGCCGGTACATACATACCTTGAACACATCCTTGAATCAATTATACATATCTACCTGTAACACAGAAATCTGTATTGATTACTTACTACATCTTTTTAATTCGGTACTAACTCTAGCAAGTACAAATAAAAACATACGGTTAATAAATTTTATTACATAATTTTTATTTCTGTGCATTACGCGTTGATCGGTCGCATTATAAAATTAATTTACTTACATAAGTCTTACGTTCATGCATTTGTTTACTTAAATCAATTGAATTTACATAAAATTTGTTCAGTGTAGGTACAGTTCTGTTCTACCACGGGCGACCAGTTTTGTAATAAATGCATCTTGATGCGTGGGAAAATATATTTATTGTGGCAGTTGGATCTCTTAAATAACAATTCAAACGAGCAAGTAAGCTTATTCATTAGCAAAACGGGCCTCATGGGCGTACAAAATCCATTTCAACTCATTTCATAGAGCAGAACGCCGTTATTTGATGTTATAAAGTTTATCTACCTACCTGTGTTATGTACTTAAGGTGGATGGTCCGCAATTTGAATTTTTAACAAATATTTCGTACGTTTTAATTTATTACGTCAACGTCAACGCGACTCAGGGATATGGCTACAGATTATAATAGAACTGTACTTACCTGCATTTGTTCCAAATCCGTTTTATTGATAAGGAATCAATGTATAGATTTAAATAGTTTACATACACTTATCAACTCACATACCTACCTACGTCTCAGGCGGTAATCACTAAATTCCTTACACATATAATTTATGTAATAAATTAGAACGCAAAAAATTCAAAATACAACCAAGGAAATCATATTTTGATATTTTTTGACTAATCTAGAACTATAGTTTACCATCTTAGATCTACGGTTAGTGCTTTGCCAACTAAAATAGTTGTGTAAAGCCCTAAACCCCTAAAGGTAAGTAGGAAGGTATTAAATACAAATAGTACCTAACTACAAATTATTTATATTACTTTATACCTACATGTAAAATATCTTGTATAGGCTAGATAACAAATAAATGACATAGCAGCATCGGAGATTCGTATCATTTAATTTATATAGTCAAAGTTGTGTATATTTTTCATCTTATAATTTTGTGATAGCAACCCTGGTGTGTCAATAAAGTCAGTGTTCCCCGAATGGGAGCGCGGCGCATGACCCCGGCGCGGCGGCGGCGGAGCGCGGGCGCAGCGGCCGCGGCACGTAATGTCGCGTTATTGTAATGCGTTGCGCAACGCCCTCTGCGCACAGCACCCCCCTCCCCCGCACCACAAGAGCCCCAAGCAAGACCACTGCCCTCTCCGTACGGGGTAATATTTTCAATGAGCATTGTGTGACTCATTGGATGGAGTTGTTCTGCTGAGGGTCTGAAGACAAAGGCTCTATCCGAACTCTACATTCCTGAGAATGCAAAACTAAGTAGGTCTAGGTACGTGTCAGAAGGATTTTTTTTACCTGCAAAGTTTTCAGCTTATAAATTAAGAGTTCGAGACTGCCAAATCGGTGCTTGTATGTATCAATTTCACGAAAAACACCACTCGTGAAAATTCAAAATATAAAAATAATGGGGGTAATGCAATAAAAATTAAAGTAATAGCTGGTAAAATATTTTACTATGGATAAAAAGTTTATTCATTTATTAAAGGTATATCCGGTGCAAGAATGTTTGCATTTATAGCGGCCATTTTCTTTTGAGTTTTCCGTTTAGTGTTTCGGTAGGTACATGAATATCTATTTGAAAGTCATATAAACACTTACATGGGAAAGTCAAATGCACCGACTCCTTCCCACTCTACGGTACCTATTCTCAGTTCGATGGAAAACTATAAAATGCTTACGAACGTTTTCCAACGGAGCGCGCGGGCGTCGGGCTTGAGGTGAGGTGCAGCGAGGTACGGGGTACGGGGTAGTGAGCCCGTCGACACACTTTCTGAAGGGCTCTAAAACTCCGGCTTTTGTGACCACCTTTATGACCATCTATTCGTAGACCCTTTGATTTATCACAAATAAGGCCCAAGGAAAATGTCGTTTTATTTATTTTTAACCGACTTCAATAAAAGGAAGATTATGTGGTAGGTATGTATTGTGTGTTTTTCTATTCATATCTCCGACCATTGTGATAATTGTGACCATTATTTTTTTATCGGCTTACATTTACTTCAATTTAGGGAACAGTATATAAGTAATAGTAAGTTTCATCAAAGTCGGTACAGTGATTTTCAAAATATGGACTAATACGGTAAGTGTGACGGCCTCGCTTATTGATATGAGCTACGAATGTGGTGTCAAAGGGAACTTTGTTCAAATTCTAGTGCATGTAAGAAAAAATCTGGAAGTTAGATCAACTAAAAATCATGCCTAAATATATAATTTAATATATTTTGATCAGTCTGTACTTAAATTATTTGGATTCATGAATGGTGTTAAAAACCTCAATTTAACGCGGGCGTTAAATAAATGCGATCAAAAGCTTTCATTTGTGTTTTCTGACATAAGGAGAAAGCGTGTTTTGATTTGTTCATTTCTTTTTTACACGAACACCGTGATTTAGAAATGAAATTATCAATGCATTGAGCTCACGGAAGGGACTTTTAGAATGTTAATCAAAGCTTAGATGTATTTTTAAATTCATACTTACATATAATTTCCTGTAGACAGTAGAAGTTACAGAGCTTGCTCCTAAGCTCTATCATTGCCTTGGTGGCTTGGATATCACTGAGTTTAATTAATCCACTGTTGAAGAATACATCGTGGGGAAACGGCATGACCAAGAATTCAAAAAAGTGTATAAGGTAACATTGGTATCGCGTGTTAGATTATGACCTAATGCCGCTCGTTGCTACGAGAGGTTCGTGCCCCTATAGTGGCTACCTACATATAGGTAATGTCGATAATTATAGGGTTCTTTTTAGGTTTCTTCCAATCGATTATTTAGAGCTTCTTTCCATCTGAAAAACTTACCCATATTTTACTTGAACGAATTACAATAATATTTTTTCAGCCAGATTTTATCAGTCATTGTAGCATCGATCATTCTCTAGTTTAACATATATTTTTTCTAAATCTCTTGCAATAAAAAATACCGAGAAAAACTTAATCTAGAATCATCATTTCTCGGAAATGTATTTACTGATTAATAACAAAAGAAATCATTAACATATTCCTCCAAGGTACACCACCACTGACATATACGACTATTTCATGAAAATGTTACTAATATACCTTGGAGGAATATGTTGATGATTTCTTTTGTTATTAATCAGTAAATATACTACCATTCTTGTCGCAAATAACATGTTGATAACTTACGACCTATAACTGAGCTGCAATTTGCAAAAAACGTGATAAAATTTGAATTTCGCGCTCCAACCGAAGCCTCCACTTTAAGTTTAGGTATTCCGAACCGCGGTGGTAGAGTCAATGTAACTTTCGACGTTTTGACGTGCGTAAACTGATTTATGAGTTTGACTTTTGGGCCCTAGGGGTACTGAGGGCCTAAAGTAGGAGCTGTGATCACAAAGTCAAAGCAAGAGAGGTCAAATATAGGCCCCTTGCGATTTCACCTGCAATCCCGAGATAAAAAGGAGCTATAATTATATATTCATCATCATTAAATATCTTGTAGGTAAATAGTTATTATATTATTTTCAAGCTTAAAGATCAAATCAAATTTTATCACTATTGGTTGTGCTATGAGGGGTCAAGCTCAAGAGGTAAAAAACTCACTTTCGTATTTAAAATATGAATACATATTTATATACATAGTATTATGACATAATAAAATAAAAACTAAACTAAATAACTAAAAAATAAACACACAACCATGATATTTGCGGCGTTGCCTCCCTGAATTATCAGCCTCTGTGCCTCAGATGTCCCTGGCTTTCAGATACCCAGGGACTAAAATCAATGCGTATTGGTATTGGATTACTATATCTTATTCTAGAACCTAAAGTAACTGTTCAAACCAAACTAAATTAAACTTCATTGAGTCATTACAAAGATAAGTAAGTGGTAACAAATATACACACTCAACACAGTTGAGAATTATGAGACTCCTCCGGCCAAATTACCTAAAGTTACTTTACAATAAGGTATACCTAGTCAATAGTAAATCTATATTCTAGGAAACTTGATAATCATTTAGGTACCATACAGCCTTCATAAGGGAACTCGCTATATTCCCGTATTAGTAATATCGTAAAAAGCTAGTTAATTTCTTGTTTGATTGCGTAAAGCGTAAAATACAGTACATAACAATTTAACAGTGTTTCTTTTACGAACTACCGTAAACTCGAGAGTGATAGCCACATATACTACCGTCATCACAATGCGTCGAACATAAAGGAGGGAGGAAATAGGATAACGGTGTGCGCTTGCGCACCGCATCGGCATCGGCACCGCGCGCGCGCAAGAAGTTCTCAATATCGCGAACCGTTCCCCTGTCTGAGACCAACAATGTATCATTAAAATCTCACAGATAGAGGTGGCCTACCCATCCCCCCGCACCTGTTCATCGATGAGGCGATAGAAGAGCATGTTCATGAGTTGAACATGCCTCGTTACATCGGATGTTAGTAATGGCAGTCGTCGTCGTCGCCGCCCCGCCTGCTGCGCCACCGTTCACAACTTTTTGCTATTGCAAATGGAAACTACGGCGACAGTGGGGTGAATCGAGGCCGATACTCCGCCTGGCGTTACACAGACTGATATTACAAGTGAAACACGTTGATTCTAAGTCGCATCGCGATTAGAGAAAACATCCATCGACAAGCGATGAGTTGTAAGGTTACACACAGTACCTTGCGTTTATGTGATTGATTGGTTTATTGAGATAGTAACGGTTCCAATCGTAAATGATGAGACATAAGGTGACCCTTCATGGGACTTACGTTTACGAGGTTGTGAAGATCTTGCGCTGTCCTCAAAAAAATGGTTTGTAAATAATTACTGTCGATTTTAATGATTGGACAAGACAGCCTTCTATAACAAAGTTTAAAATAAAAATTATAGTAACCACCTACATAATTATCGACACAATTACTGTATTAACAATGTGTTATTAAATTTTTGTCAATAAGAAATAAAACATTATAAGGAAAATCAACTGCTGTTGAACTTTTCAATAGAATCACCTCGATGAAAGTAGCCGCAAAAGCAATCAACAAAAATAATGATGAACCTGTCTCGTGTACACTCTGAGCTTTTCTGTTTGCACTACATTCGTAAAAAAAATACAATAAGCAAGTAAAAGCATCGGTTGCAGGTATCGTTTGAAAGTTAGCAAATTGGATAAGTAAAAATTTTTTTATTTAAAATTAAAAGAAAAAGTTGAATTTGAGCGTATCAATAAGTCAGGATTTCTTTGATAAGAGTTACTACTTGATTGAAATAATAAGTATTTTTTCTCTATTACCTATTACATATTCCACTTTCTTTTTTACTACAATTATATAAGAAACTACTTATACTTAAATTACTTATTTTTATATCATCATTTAGATAAGACCGTCAGTCATTCCGCAATAACACTTCGCTGCTGTATGTATTAATTTGAGGTGACGTTCTTGAACTTGACTTTATTATTATAGACTATAAATAGATACCTACTAACTAACTCGTATATATAATGTGGTTCGTTTTATTCTCGTGGCTATTTGGTGGAACACCGCCGACATGAGTGGAATCACGGAAACGCCGGAATGCACCAACGGCATACGTTGCGCAACCACGAAACGCTCAAACGTGTTACTCGAGGGAGACATAAAAAGAAATATTTTATTGCAGAGCCACACCGGTAACACTAAAATGTTCGACGGGAGATAGATTAGTGTGGTGTGGGCGCAAATAGTCCATCATTTGAAATGGCATCGCTCAGTTGATTACACGTCGCGAAGTGGGGAGATCGATGTAGGTACAACACAGATGCGACGCGATAGCATTTACCACATTCAAATGTTATATGAAATAAATCCTTGTAGTACTATTACCACACTTGTAGTACCTACATATTGTTTACTAAGACTAGATTCGTCGACATTATTAGTCAGTTATCGTTACGTGCGCTCGTAGTCTCGTAGCAGTGTTCGTAGCTCACATAACAGATAGGTAACTACAATCTTCTTATCTAGAATATACTTATGTAATGACTATTGATATAAAGAATCCAATAACAGGTATTTAGATAGGTACGTGTTGTTCCGTGCGATACCTACCTCGCTCATGGCCACGGCTCACTGTCGCCGTCGACGACTAGCTTCCGACGAGTGGCACAGACCGCCTGGTGTCTGGCCGCCGCTGTGTTCCACTCTAGCCTTCTTACATTGACGAACTACCTGTTCTGTAACCTACTTTTTTGTTTCCGAAGCTCTTTATATAATCCTGGCGTGGCTGAAGATTGTAGAGATGATAGTAGTAGAGTCTTTACTGAAAACACGAATACAGATCAAACCATAAAATGCGATAGTTAGTTTTTTTTTGGAACAATTACCTATAAGATATGCTATTTATACCTACTTACAGTTTTTAAGTGTGTTTTCTCTGACATTCGTAGAAACGAAACGGCCAAGACTAGATGAACCTATACTAAGGGATGTTCTTTTAAAATTAGGGGCCTCAATTTTGTAGAAATTAAATATCTGCATAGAAAAAAAGTCTCGAGCTATTTCTGTGAATATTTTGACTTAATTGAAGAGTAAACCTACGCTTCATTGAAGCTTATATATACTCGGATAATAATTTCGTTGCCTTCTACTTTGTTTCTAATCTACGACACAAGCCCCACACTGTTCGTAGTTGGAAAACACAGGTGTCTTGCAGGACATGCGAAGGTCGAGAGCCGCCCACATAGCGATTCACTGTGGCTACGCTATTTAACCAACTACTTGATGACACTGTTACGTTAACCTGATACCATGTCATTTTGCCATTTACTTATTGTTAGTCATCCCTCTTACTTGTCAAATATTAATAAACTCTATTGTTTAGGGATATCTTTACTTTATATTGGTAAGCTATTTTTTTTCTTCTCTATAGATGAAGGTACCTAATTTTACTAGTAATGTAAACTGCCCTTGATTTCACGCGTCGTGTTGTGCCTTATATAAACTTGCTCTAAAGAAAGATGCTATGTTGATCGTAGGTATTCAGGTTTTGCTGACTCACTCCTACATATTGTTTCCTTCTTCCATAACCTACGTTTGTAACAATTGTAACATCATATTAAGGAAAGCTTTAGTAGCTAGGTACCTAATTTAAGATTGCCTTTAATCGCTATTCGCCGATCAAGAAATGGTTTGTAGTCAACAAGTAAAAATGTGGTACCTAATCTTGATAGTTTTTAAGTTTGCCTTTCTTCGCTATTCGCAGATCAAGAAATAGTTTGTAGTCAACAAGTAAAAATGTAAATGGATTTGAATTAATTAAAATCTAATTTGCACCTACTTTACTAACGATAGCTTTTAAATTATTCTGATGATGTAAGATGATTACTGTGATTACTATGTCGTTAAGATAAAATGGACTATACCCGGCCTGTATGCTTAACTATACTTCTTTATCTTTAAATAGTATAAAATAAAGTAGCTTCCGATGTCTGTTCCCTTAGATCTTTTAAACTACTCAACAGATTTTAATGCAGGTTTCAGCAATAGATAGAGTGATTCATGAATAGGTTTATATGTATAATACATACATATTATAGTACAGAAAAGCAGAGAAATTCAAAGATTTGTAAACCCCTTTTTTTCACATCACTAGTTCATGTTTTCAGAGTAAGTAGGTAGGTTAGGTAGGTACTATAATATAGGTATGCAATAAATGGCGCTACGTAGTGCTGTTTGTCTTCGCAAAAAATGTTCAAACGCCAGATACCTTAGTTAGTTGTGACTAAAAACTTATTTGCAAAACTATTCATTTAAGGACTGAAATTCAAGTGGTCAGCATCTTTTAAATTTCTCTTATAGTACCATATTAGGTACCTATACTTAGGTGCTCTACGAAGTTATTGTTTATTTAGTCTCTAGCAACTGTAATAGGTCAGGCGTTTATGGGAAAAGTAACTAGTCTTTGTCTTCATCAGTTTAATTCTATTCCGAACCCGTGGTAGAGTCAATTATATCTTTCGACGTTCATAAGTGCTTTATCAAGGCAGAAATTAAATAAATGATTTTTGAGATTGAGTTTAAACTCGCCTACTAAGGTTGCCTATGTTAATTGATTTTATTAAAATTATGTATTATATTAAAATAAGAAACGTCATAATATTTTGATAACTGCTGGAGAAAATGATGTTACACCTAACACAGTTTTATTCTTGGGTAAATACATGCCGTAATCATTACTTTGTTCGCAATTTTATTTAAATAAAACTGATGCAAGTTTTTTTAGTTAAATAAGTTAAATTTGATAAGTAACCGAGAATCCAAAGTGCAAATTCTGAATAGTGATGAATCAGTTGCAATTTATTTATTTATATAGCTCGAAGCAAAATTGATGACACTGGTTTTTAGTCATGTCTATCTAGGTAGGTGCCTGAGTATTATTAATAATGACCAGGACGTAAATAAATCGATATCAATAGAGCAGCGTCGACCACCCGGCCATTAATACAAATTGCCGTTGTCCCAGAGCGCCTAATTGTCGCGCATTAACAAGATCGTGTCCTCAATAGCGAACAAGCGTGGTGTGCACCGCGCGCCCGTACGCCCGTGCGCCACCCCTAAGGATGCCCATTTCCTTGTAGCTGATTACCGCTCACGGACTAAAAAAGTACAATCATAGTGCTCTCCAGCGCGGAACGCACTGTCCTCATTTGAATACAAACGCAATGCGCGTGCGCACACACCCTTAACTGTACACAGAACAAACTCTACAATCCAATGACGACTCTAAAGTCAACAGCATCTAGATGAAAGTCGCTCGATAGCAAACGAATACGTGCCCTCTTTTCAAAGTCGAAAGAAGAGGGACTCTTGCGTGCTAGAACGGGAGGGAGCTATGCCGGAGGAGGACGGAGGACGTTAAGGGCATTCACCCCGTACCCCGTGGGTTGCGACTAGCGGCTCTACAAATGATGTACAAGCACATAGATGCCTTTCTCTATTTAGGTGCGCACGAGTTTCGAAATAGTGGCCGTGGAACTTTTTGTTGGGAGGTGGATCCTGTTTGGGTTGCGTTGCGTCAGCGCATGGCGATAAGTTCGGCTATTGCCGCTAGAATGTCCGACCGATGCGATGATACAGGTGTGCGCGTCGCGCGTCGCCTAACCATCGCCACCGGCCGCGCTTCAACGTACCCTAACCTTTCAAAATGACCATCTCATCGGGCGAGGAAGCTGTTTTTCTTATACTCGCTACATTTTGTCCAATTAAAAGAGTTTTGTTATTAGCTTAGCTGAAAAACTTGATTTACATACCTCAAATTATCGACGATATGTTAAGATAAACGAGATAAGATTATCGAGGATGTAAAAAAGGTATGATTTTGTTAAGAAAGAGCGTAAGTAGATATCCTGGATGATTCACATAGATCAAATCAGCGATGCCCAAGTTATGTTAATGGCATAGAACTATTTGTTGTTATCAATTTACATAATATTTGTATGCCCTTGCTTTTACAGTATGAACTGTAAACAAAGTAACAAAGAATATGCATTCCTACTTAGTTAGGTTTTAAGATTGTGATCTCAAGCAAAGAATATAGATATACTCTGAATCTATCGATGTAATTATTATATAGGGCGAGACCTTTGAATGAATGTTACGCTCTTAGTCAAATGTAGCGCAAATTGTAGGTACTATTAATTTAAACTTGCAAAATGTATCGAGAAACCGCAAGAGGTGTAAAGTCATGCAAATATGATTGGTTCCCATAAAGTCGAAGATATCGAGGTTAATGAGGTCTCCAAATACGATGGGTTGGGTGCGAAGGAGCGGGATGATAGGTGAATGGCCCGTCTCTATTTGGCATCTAAATATGACATACCTACTTAGAGATAAGCTTAATCTAAGTATGAAGACTATGAACAAGTAGGTACCTTTATTTAGCCAAGTTATAATGGACAAGGAGTAAACTATTATTTATACATATTATGTTTAAGATTTATTATTATGCGAAAAGTATTAACTATTTATCAATATTTATAGTCTTAGCATAAGTTCTAAGAACATTTTTAGTAAATAGGATTATAATATTCAATAATAATCTTTAAAGGATTTTGACATCGTACATGACACGTACTCTCTAGAACTGGGATTCCCAAACTATTTTGGGCAAGAGACCCCTTTTCCAAAATTAACTGATACCTCAGACTCCCATAGGCAAATTATTTTAAAAATCTTATCTCTAGTTTTTTTCGTATTGATACGAAATAGTTACCAATTTAAAAACTTTGCAGTTGGTTAAGTGAGTAAACTTGACATAATTTTCTCATAAAAAAATTACAAAATAAATAGACAATACAATAAAATTCAGTAAATATCAAGTATAATATCTGTAAATATCGAATTAATAATTATTAATACAAATTATGTGAAAAAATCTTAAATCGTAGGTAATTATTTTTTTACCGATTTCAAAAAAGGAGGAGGTTCTATGTTTCGACTGTATTATCTTATTGTATGTTCACCGATATCTCTGCCAATTGTCGACCGATTTAAAAAAAAATATCATTCGGAAGACTCATTTTTCCTACTCCTGAGGTAGGATCCCAGGAAAATCACAAAAAACTTAGAATAAAATTAAAATAAATTACTTTTTACAATAAAGAGAACCGCCTTCAAAACCATTTAAAATATAAAATAAATATGTAGGAACTCTAATCTGACACTGTTTTGAAGTCGCCTTAGGTCGATTTTTAGACCTCGTCGACCCCCAAAATCAGCTTTCGTTTATGTCAACCCCTGGAAAACTGATATCCACTCGATGATAGGCTCGAAATCGACCACTTTGGGAAACTCTGCTCTAGACGTATATAAATTATATCCTTAGTTATTGAAACGCTTACGAAGGCATTAATCAAAAGCCAGATTACAATATAATAAAATATTCCTATAAGACTGCATTTATTTCACAATGCATTTCCATCCAAGCCTATGGGTACCTGCAAACAGACGTAGGCACCTAAGTAGATATAAATAAACATATAGATTTTCACGTAGGTAGATTTCCATGGCATTTATCGATCGGCGCAGATAACTAGCTGCTGTGCCGGTATCCTGGCCAGGGGGTGGGTGCTACATTCACCTCCCTAGTCGATATATTGATGATAGTGCCCGCATGATGCAACGTAGCATAATTGCAGACAGACGCGAGGGTGCCGCCCTAAACATAGATTGCCCAATTATTTGGAGCGAATGTTACTAACATTTTAAGGGTCGCTACTCATGTACTCGTATGTAAATGAGCGTCCGTTTAGGCGCAGGTTACGTTTTGATTGTCATCATTTCCTATGGAAAAAATGAATTGGGTTGCGTTGAGTTATTGACTGTAATAACAAAAAAACGTGTGAATAGATTTTTTCAGATAGTGTTCTAAATATTAATACAAATCAATTCACATGCGCATAAGACGTACTTTATAGATGAAGGCACGCGTTAGCATCTATGAATTAATAATAGTTAGACATGCCTACATTATATCATTACAACAGCTATTACTGTGGTAACTCTGTCCATCCGACTGTCTCCGGCTTCCAATTCTTAAATGAAGTAAGATATACAGTTCTGAAATTTACACATTGTACCTATGTTTTCTAGGCTGAGAGATGAACAAATATCTACTAATGTTTAAATTTAAAAAAGTATTATTTTTATGAAGCGACTGTATCTTGATAACGCATTCATCAAACTTATTACCGGTCTACTCTAGGAGCTGCTATCTAGGCTTTGTAAAGGTTGGCTATGGGCAGCACATTGGAGATCCTTTTGACTAATGTCTATAGACAACAGTGACCACTGCGTTCTTGTCAGACTTCAGACATAAAAATATGGTTTCTATTTCACCTAAAAGACATTAAGCTGTACAGGTACACGTTTAAGCCTGAAAACGAATGGACATAATAAGCTATGGACCGGCCAGCGTTCCTCCATCCAAAACAAAAGAAACAAAGACATACAAAAATAAAAATAAACACAGCCGGTCAACCCCCTCTGGATGAAGGCAAAAAGTACAAAAGTGGGCCACCTCCCGCCGTTCCCAGGAATGCTTTACGTCCCCTCTCTGAGGGACAGACTGACTCGCCTTCATCTCGTGGGAGAGTTTTTCACCATCTCAATGCTCTTTTATTTTAATGAGAGTACATACTTACCACTTCAAAATCTTCATTACTATTGTACGTAGTTGATTTTTGTATTTATGCATTATTTTTGAAAATATTACAGTAAGGATTTTTGGAATGTTTTCGGTAAATTATTAAGTCCAAAGACTATATTGGTACCTGTAGATACCTATTTTAAAATACAAATTCCTTGATACAAGTCATAATTATTTTGTTTGTCTAGCATCCCTTTAAAATTACCATGTCAGATGAATTTTGGACTAGTTAATTGCTACATTTATTATTCCCGCGAGCATTAGACCGAATAAAAATTATGAATGGACGCACTCCCCATGTCGGTGGTGATGTCACGTGACATGTCGTGACTGGCCTGACGTGGAAACCACACAACAGAGGTATATTAGACGCTGGAAGAGACATTAGGAGGAGCAAAGTCCTAAGTCAGTAATAAACAACAAAGCATAAATCACGGTTTATTGTGAAGGGGATAATTTTAAGGGACAAGGTAGAGAAGTTAATGCTGAATCCACCTATCTAATCTACCCCATTTAGGATAGTGAAGAGAGCGATATAAGGAGGAAGTAACAACGAGTTGATACGCTCAGCTAGGTTGATAATACTGGGTTGTTTTTTTAATCAATGTCCAAATTTTTAGGGATAATTGTATCACAATTATATGAACAACATTTACTGAAAATTTTGAATTTTTTACCGTGATTTCAGGGTTGGTCGCATAGTAAAACTTGTTCATATAATGCAGAGTGTACACTAAAAATTTGGACTTTGAATACAAAACCTGTATACAGGAGACCCAAAGATTTCAATTTACATCATTGAGATGATGTAAATTATGATGATGTATATATGATGTGTGGTATGGTATGACATACTTATATCTACGGTTGAATATTTCTCTGCCGCGTCTAGTAAATATAATCCTTGATATAAAATGTGGAAACCACGAGCACTTGCCGTTTGACACCGAGACCCAGCGATAAGTGGTGAGGGGCGCTTTACTGCAGGTTATTAAACTGGGCCCCACGAGGGGAGTGTTTGATTTGTTTTAATATTAATAGCGATAAACAACCACTCACATATCGTGTTTCACTTTGTGACAACCGGTGGATGTTTAATATCAGCTCTGATGGTTCAATGGCGGTATGTGTGATCACTGTTGCGGAAAGAACAGGCATTGCCTAATCTATGTTACGAAAATTTTGATTTTTGATTTACTGGTACCTAAAAAAATAAAGATATACAGGTGAAATAAAAATAACCCTGTACAGTAAAACATAATAATATACCTAACATTACAATGAGAAAATTCTGACTTTCATTTAGTATTATTACATGAATATTTTTTACATTTTAGCTATCTACTTATATTTACCACTACACCGTGTACACATGAGTAAAACAGAAGCTAAATTTCAATAACAATGAACATTATTTTTCAATTTGGTTTTCACACGATAAAAAACTTGGGAAATATAAATGATAAATAACCACCCCTATGATTCACACTCGCACTCAATATTCTAATAAGAGGCAGTATTGAATAATCTATTAAGCTGTAATTTACTTTTAATCAATGTCTTTTATGTTGTTTAAGGATCAAAATGCTTTGAGTATCTTTTTTAAGCGAGTACGATTGTTTTGTAATGCAGTAAGTATTCAGTTCAATTTGATACGAGTGTGTTGGTGCGGGAGCGGGCGCGTCCGCGTCGGCATGCGGGTAGGGTGCGATGCTTTTTTGTTTTTATGGACGGTGAAGGGTGAACTTTTGTTTTTCGTTGGGGTATTAATATTTATGGTAGACGGGTTCATTTTGTTTTTTTTTTAGCGTTTAGTTCAATTTATAAAGTTGCGAATTGTAAACTAAATGTCGAAATAGAATGTTTATGGATATATCCTTTATAAATATGTATAAATAATTCAAATTTGATAACGGTTATTCTTACCTTAATCAACTAACTAGCTTCAGCTCCGTGATTTTACCCGTTACCGAGGGAACTTTTGTACCTATTCCTGAGATAATAAGTCTATACCTACCGGGTGTAAGTGACATCGTAACGAAAAATGAAACGGTGGATTCTGTACAGTATTTTGGACTCCTCAGTCTAAAATTTTTTGTAGTTTCTTATAACTAATAAATGTTAAACGATCTATATATTATTTTCCATGTTTCAATCAAATCCGTTCAGTCGTTACGGAGTTAAGTGGTATCAAAACAAACAAAACACACTCACAATCTTTATTAGTAGGAAGTAGGAAAATTCATGTATGTAGGTACAAGATAATAAGATAATTAATGTAGGTAGGTACCTACTTATATATTTGAAGGAGAATCACCAACCAGGACGAATTAAAATTATAATAACATTATATTTTTATCAATGGTTCTTGTAGATTACACAGTTGCGATCCCTTAAGCAATGCTTTTAACATCTTTAAAATATACATAAGCATCGAATATTGGAGGGTCCTCCATGGGAGAGTGCTTATGAATATCGCGCTCCGATACCCTTACTGGGGTAATTCAGGAAACGTCGGGGTGTTTTATTAATTTAACGATTTAAAGCAGGAAATGGAATAATTACACTATGAACGTCGTTGAAAACTGACAGTGTAGGTATTATAAGGATTTACTTATCATACATAGGTATATCTATGTTATTTAAGTAAGTTTCTGGACTACTAAGTCTAAAATCATTACCGCCTAAACTTAAAGTTTTATATAACTTTAAAGTCTTTAATATACTTTATTAAGTGTTAGTTAGACGGTGTCTGTTAAGGTACGTAAAGATAGATTAACTTTAGGTACCTATACATCTTTGTTTTATCGAATATTTTCATCTTCTGTCACATTTTAAAATTATCCATAATTTATGACCATACAAAGAAATGGATTTTAAACGTAAACTTTTCATAACCTTACAATTTAAGGCTCTCGAATAAAAAAGCTCGATGTAAAAAAAATTGTAACAAACTAGTCACTGCGCAAGTACCAAGTGAAGTCTCGGACTCCTCGATGTTAGAAGGCATTTCAAAACAAAGAAATGGAGTCCTTGCCCTCAGTTAGTAGCCCTCGGCGTGAGCGCACAAAGGGCTGTGATTGCGAGGGACGTGAGGTGGGGCAGAGGTGCGAGGGGGAGGTGAATGACCTCGCGCCGGGGTGGCCGCCCCCTGCGTCCGCGCACGCTTGGGCGACGGTCTGTAACGTCCCTGGCTACCTATGCACAAGTATTTTTAAAATCTAGCATTCCGCCCTCTCATGAAATTACAGTTTTTTTTTATTTGTAGCCTTATTTTTCATGAATGAATATTATTAATCAGTCTGAATTCTTATCTTGTTTTCATAGTGTTGTTCTTTATTAGCAACTGGTTCTCATGAACCGCTATGTACCCTGGTTTCTATTCGATATTTATTTCACCTGAATCTCTTGCTCCGATGATGAACCAGCTCCCTCTTCATAGGCTTATCTTTAAGCTTGTAGGCTTTCTCTTTTTTTTTTTTTTTTTGTTTTTTTTTTTTTTTAATTTAGTCTGTAACAAGTCTTATTCTCTAAAATG
Source organism: Tethea ocularis (assembly GCA_963555595.1). NCBI lineage: Eukaryota > Metazoa > Arthropoda > Insecta > Lepidoptera > Drepanidae > Tethea > Tethea ocularis. The sequence goes on along the minus strand of OY741960.1, from coordinate 5,280,179 downwards.
TTTTATAATAGAAAAAAATATGTTTTACCGTGTGTAAAGGAATGCAATGTGGAGGAACAAAGTGTTTTTTCGCTTCATCCGTTAAGTTTATCTATCACTTTGATGAGTCTTCCCCATACAGTTATAAAGAGATAATTTAAACTACCTACCTACGAGCATACCTATAAAATACTTAACTATTTATTTACCGATATCCTTCGTAAAGGGAAGTTTGTCCAATATCTTCAATGGCATCGCACTTTCTTTATTGCTTCCGAATATCTGAATGGCTTCAGTATTATTTAAATGAATCTTGACCGTCTCCTATCACAAAAAACTGGCATCAAACAATTCGCTAGTTATCTTACTATATTATTCTATAAAAAAATATTTCCTTAAACGACAATGGGCAATGTACAAAGCATCAAAATAAAAGCGTGCGACTACATATCTAGTTGTTTCAAGAAATCAGCAAAACTTAATCTACATTCAACGATAACAATGGCTGTTGTTTTACTGCAATTAGAACTAGTTTGATTATAATTTAATTGTACTTTTTAAGAAGGTAGTGGTAGTGTATTCGTAGGAGAAGGATACCTTCCATTCAAGCGAAACTTGAGCTATGTGGCCTGCCTATTGCCACTTCAGCTTACTGACTCAACGAGGTAGGTATGTTTAGCTTTTGTTTTTATATGAATGTCGTTTCTGGTAAAAAGAGAACGGGACGACCTACGACTAGGTGGACCGACAATCTTGGACATCCTTGGTCTGAATATAGCGCAGGCCAAAAGGTATAAATAAATTAGGACAAAATGCGTTATTTTCCCCGGGTAATGCATTTCTAGAGTAGTTAGTTATATTTGACAAGCCAGTTGGCGCAGTTGGTTAAGACACCACCTATCATGCCGCTGGTCATGGTTTCGATTCCCATCCAGGACAAACATTTGTGTGCATGAACATGTCTGTTTGTCCTGTGTCTGGGTGTAATTATCTATTTAAGTATGTAATTACAAAAAAAAAGTAGTATATGTAGTATATCAGTTATCTGGTTTCCATAATACAAGCTGTGCTTAGTTTGAGATCAGATAACCTTGTGTGAAGAAAGTCCCAGGATATTGATTGAGTTAAAAACATTGCAAGTGACATAAATGTGAAAGAATCTGATGACGGAAGATATTTTGTAGCTGTACCTATATATCGTTCCATAAGAAGCGCGGCGGGGATGCTAGCTACTTGTGTTGGTTCAATATTTCCTTGTAGAGTCAGAAATCTATCTGCAGTGATGGTACGGGCGGCGTGGCGGCGCGAACTGCGACCCCCACCTGTTGCCCCCTCACCGGAAGCAGGGCATTTGCATCACAATCAAATGTACCCTCGCGCGTTACTCAGTTCCGGTCTGCCCCGACTGAACTGACCCAACATCAATGTGGTAGATCCACTAGATCCCCGATAGTTCTTTGTTACGTGAACTGTAGTTTCCGGACAATTTTCATGTTTATTAGAGTGGTTGTTTGTATTTGTAAGTAGACATTAACATAACATGAGTAAAACCTACCACCTTATTACTTCATGGCGTATGAAAACATTAATCTACGAGACTGTCTATTGTGACTTTACATCGAAAGTTACTGTTTATTAAACGTATAACTATAAAGTATGAGGTTTTCTGCTCAGTATGGAAACATCCTAAACTGTAGGACATAAAGAAAACTCATGAAAGGCACCTTATCACTCAAAAGTAGAGTGCATAATCCGGCTTGCCGGTGCATAAGCTTGGAGATCACGGAATATCATATCTGTATGTAATTACTAGGTACATTATATGTACGCCCAATTTAATTTGGGGGTGCGAGTGCGCAATTTTTCGTAGTTAAAGTATTCATTCGTTTCAGTATACAAATGAAAGAAAAGTGAGAAAGTTACTCGATTCAAGGACAATATAAATGTTACACCAGAAAAAAGATCAACGAATTACAAAAATATATATAAAAAAAACAGATGTAACGTAATGTTGGTGATGTCACGAATTAAGGTCCTGACTCACCATTCAGTTAAGATCGGTAGAACTTAATTCCTGAATTTCTGGACCAATTGTTCAAAACAAAAGTAGATTTATACAGAGATGACTAGGAGAGAGGTGTAAGTGATATTCATAACCTGCAAGTTATTTGTAATACTAGTTTTATTGTTCTGCAAGTTATTAGTACTTACCTACTTTATGGGATGTCAGTACTCATCAATACAAAAATCTTTTACGATGGGATCAAATCTGATATGCGAAAAATAAAGTAAAACATTTCATATACTTTGATTGAGGTTTTAGATAATTAAGATCTCGTAAAAAGTTGTCCACGTTGACTTCCACCCTACATAATAATATGTACCTACTGCAGGAAGATCTAGTGCTACTAAGTTCTTTAGTTTCGAATTATTTAATGAGCTGGAGCATTTGGTGAAGGAAATCAAACCAAAGTCCGGTGGTAAGGCACTTTGTAGTACGGTACGTTGTTGCAAGTTGAAAATCTGTTGCCGGTGGTGGTTACGATAGCTGCACTTGAAAGCCAGTTCTTTTCTAGGCTTTGTGTCCTTACCACCTTTAGCGACGTCATCATTGAACACTAAGACCTATACATAGTAAAAAAAATATATCAAATTCATTTAGGTATCGAGTTTTTTTTAATCGCACGCTCGCGCCCGCTCCATAAGGTTAGGTAGTGGAGAGCAGTTATCGCGCTGCGCAACGGAGACCCTGCCATGACCTTCTGATTATTGTAGGACACGTTCGCCCTCGCCTCCTGCCTGATCTTTACCTCCACTGTGTTTGTTTGCTATGTACCTAATCCTACATAGCTTCACTATAAACTCTTATAGATACATACATAACATATACGGTCCATACATATATAAATTGCGCAGTAATTTGCATTTTCTAATTGTTACTTTTAGTGGATCATTAATTAATTAAAGTGCTTTGTCAGTATTTATTTTAGTTTGGAGTGGTAAATGTACAAAATAAATACATCAATCAATATAAAATGTACTTAGGTACGTTATTTTTATTCAATTTTATTTTAAGCTTATTAATTTCATTCACCTATATATTTTATAGGAAATTATCTTCCGCCTCGCTGTTTCATCGGCGTCCCCGTGAGATCTAATGTTTTCCCGGGATAATGTATTATTCTAGGGTACGATGTACCTTTGTGTAAAGTTTTGTTCAAATCCTACACCTTCACTGACTTCAAAACTGTCAGATTAGAGTGCCTACTATTTTATGCTTTTTAGTGTTTTGTATCTCTTGTTGAAAGTTTTTTTATTTTTAAATTTTCTGTTTCTTATGTGTAGGCAATCAATTTTTGACTTATAGGATAAGCATTAGCGTTGTACCTTCCATCATTGTTCTCATCATCTATATATAATATATAATACCTTTAAACGAGTAAAAAAACTCTGTAAAGTAGCTGTAAGTAATAAATAAATAAATAATCTGAATCACGGAAACCGCTCCAACGATTTTCATTAAATTTTGTATGCAGGAGGTTTTGGGGGCGATAAATGGATCTAGCTAGGTTTCATTTCCAGAAAACACTAGCTTGATTTAGCAAACGATATCAGACCAAGGACTGTTGATATGATACATTTGGGCAGTAAAATCGCGATTGGAACATTTTACTAATGATAATCGGCAAGTTGTATGATTCTTGAAAAATAGCTAATTTCAAGTGTAATAAAATAGCAGTTACGCACAAAATTAAATAATATTATTTACAATATTAATGCATAAAAATACATACCTAAAGTAGGTAATTATGTATGAACTTTCCATTTACCTTCATGTGTAGTAATAGGGTCTGGTTTTATGTAAGCATCCAGCAAAAAAAAACCTGTTGGTATACAGGTCGAATTAGAAATTTTCCAAGGAACACCGTTTCGCTAACTTTGTAAAAAGTACTATATAAGCGTAGATAAACAGCTTTCCCGGTTGAGAGCCCTCTGTGCCCGATTTGTCCCGTAAGGTAAAAATATATGGCTTTTCGAATCTCACAGAAACTCTCACAGAACTTCTCTTCAGGAACGAAATGTGTAATTTAATAAAATTGACACATTTGGTTTCTATTTTTAACCGAATTAAAAAAAAGAAGGGTTCTCAATTCGTCGGAATATTTAAGTTTTTTTGTTATTGCCTTCCCTGTTCACCTCCTTATTTCTTTTTCGTATAAAACTTTGTTGGTTATGTTAGTGGCCAGGTAAATGAAATCTTGGACAGTTTCAAGGTTAAGGCGCTCGTGAACTGTAGCTTATTCGCACGGACTACTACCATTAGATTGGTTGCGGCGTGATTAATTTTAAGACCCAATTCCATGCTGACTTTGTTGGTCTTCTTGTAAGAATCAGTTCCATTAAAAAATTATGACATGTTTGACAACACTTTCCTGTAACAAAATGGGATCCCAGGAAGAGCCAAGTCAGCTACCTTACCTTTGACTATGAAGGTAGTCAATTATTCAGTATGTAGTCCTCTGAAAACTATACAAGTAAAATAAAAAATAAGAAGTTCGTAAATGTAGGTATGATTATTCGTGATAAATGTCGCGATTTAATTCTATTAAAAACTTTACTGTTTGGTCTAGGGTTTTGGTCTACAGATGGTCCATTAGGGTTAATTTTGTCACTTTTGCAAATTCATAGTATGTTTCGGATATATTTTTATCAACTTATCTGTTTCGCCTATAATTGGGCTATATTAGGAAACTCCATACAAATCTGTAAAATTAGATGAAACAAAATATAGAGGTTTATGAAATGCCATCCGAAAATTATGAAGCTTCAAAAATGACAAAAAATACCCTACAGGATGCATTGATGGATGAAAAATAATTTTTATTATTTATTTATTAATTCAACGGTTGAGTAATCTTACAATACAGTAGGTACATGTTTTGTGATCCATTTAAACACTGCACTTAAAAGCTGAAGATCACTAAATACCAGATTTCGAGTTTTTGGTGATTACTATATCTTAGAATTTCGATGATCGGTAAGTGAGTTGGTGTGTGACGAAATAGCGAAACGTTGGCAGCCGTTTGCTTGACTTGGCCAAGCGACTACCGGGCCGTGACCGTAAGCTTAGCCAGGACCTAAACTGAATCAGTTATGAGTATGTATGGATGATTCCCTGGAATGACTGCACTGTGAGTGAGGGAGTCGTTTGTATACCGCAAATTCTTTACTTTGGTAACATCTAATATTGTGACTCCATCCTCGCAGTCTACGGATTATTCTCCGGAATTCAATCTCCAGAATCTCTTTCAACCTTTACAATAAGAGACGTCTTGTGGTACTCTACAAATAATATTGTGCAAATTTTTGTTTATGGAAACAATCTGTGATGGAAACGGACTTTTAAACGATCCTACAAAAATGTTTATTTATCACATTTAGACACTTGGCCAGTTTTTGAATCATTTGCAAGATCATGACTCAATAGTCAAATATTGAAAATATTTCACATTGACTGTAATTTTACTTGTAAACAATGAAAACTTTATTCAGTCTAAGTACCTATATAAGTATTATTATTGTCCAAGAAAATAAAAAATATCCCAGCTAACTGTAGTTGGATTTTTATAAATATCATTTTTAGGGTTCCCAAGTCAACCCTTATATTTTATATGGACTTGACTTCCTTGGGAACCTCATGTTCAGGTTTGTCTATATTTCACAGCCATTTTACTCCAAATATTAGATTTATAACAACATTTAAATAGATAGTTCTAGCCACAGTTATTAAATAAAATGTCCCATAAACACTTGCGAATAATTCCAAGCATATAACAATTTTAACTCTCTAAATGGAATATAGTTGAAATAGTGTGTTCGATGTAAATTAAAATTGAAGAAAAAACGGCTAACGAGACAAATTTGTGCGAGTTACGTATGATCCTCGATCCTCCCCCTATAGATAAATCTATACTATAGGTATAGTTCTGAAAAATATTCAGAACTTTATGATAGAGACAAAAAAACTGTCACGTTTATTGAGTCATCTAGTTCTAGATCAGGAAATATAATAGATCAAATAATTTTGTCCAAACAAATTGATCGGAAATAGCTGCAGTACTAATAATACCAGGAAAAATTATGCGAATCATTCGTCATGCAAACAATCGTAACATCAACCTGCTAACTGGATCACCTATGGGAAAAACAAATTAATGACATGTAGATAAATTTTATGAAATTTGCTTCAGTAAGTATATGGCAGACACCCAGGCTACTTTTTATCCATCGGGAACATAAGATGAAACCGCGGGGCGGAAAGAAAGATTAAATGTAACCGCCGACTTACTGTATATTTTCGATGTATGTAATTTAATTTTAATGAGTAGAAAACTACCCGTTATTGTCCTAACAACCAATGTTTTGCAAAAATAATCTGCTATTTTTTCATAAAACTGTAGTAACTAGTGAGAGTAGTAACTTTTGAAGAGGAGATTAAGATCTTCTAATTATTTTTCAGCTTGAGGTTTGCAAGTTTTTCAGTTAATACGTGATTGTCATTTTTGTATCATAAAAAGTTAAGAGTAATTGATTCTTTACAACATTAGCCATAAATATTCATGTCGTGATATGATTCATGATAGAGATTGATTTGATTGATTTTCATTTCACTGATTTCATAGACTTCTAAATGTACATAGATAGGTATTTCAAGAATCTACATGAAAACAACAGTCATCAATAAGTTTCTAGACGGTCGCATGTATTGACATGACGCGGTGTCATCTCGTCTCGCCCAACTATATAAATTTTCCTGTGAGCGCGTTGGGGCAGGCAGGGCGGAGGGGCGGGGGCGAGTGGTTGTGAGCGGGGGCTGGCAGGGGCGAGGGACGTGCGCGGCTCAAGGCGCAGAGGGCGCGGCGGGCGGTGCGCACCCGTCGGGGCCTCTCGTTCACCAAGCCGCCCGCGCAGCCGCCAAATTGCCCGCAATGACGACTCTGCGAGGGCAAGTCTCCGGGGGACTTTTCGTCGTTTGGTTGACGTCAGCGTGATTGATTGAAATCTATTAGACATTTCATGTTCGTGCACGCAAAAACTAGGTATCTATATGATATCAATTCCTTTCCTCTAACTTCTCTTGAATCGGTTCGAATGATTCGAAAGCCACAAAGCCCTTTCTCTAATTAAACATTCCTACTTTTACGATATGAACGCTATAATACCTGCTGAGAAGTAGGAAAAACTAACGGTGTAAAGAATGATGAGTGCGCCAGTATGATGCACACGTGTGGGACGCGTTTGCGCAAGGCGCCTCCCAAACTGCGGACGTCTCAGCGACAAGCGGTTAGTCGATGGGCCGCAAGAAGTTACCTACATACCGTGAAGTAGAGAAAGGTTAAATTCATGCAAGTCATAGATAGAGAGCTCATTTGTAAGTAATTTGTAAATCTTTGATCATCTTCATCATATTTTTCACTAGGTTGTATTATTATATTCAACTAGCTTTCCGCCCCGCGGTTTCATCCACGATACCGTATTTTACCGCCATAGGGATTGAATTTACAAAGAATCTTTTCTTAGCTATCTGTATGCCTCAGTCAGATCCGTCTATTGGTTTAAACTAGATGTTCATTGATAGATCAGTCAGGTTATATGAAGGTGAAGGCATATTATAAGCATAAATCCAGTAGGTAGGTTTATTACTTACCTATATCCTATATTGCAATAATCTACCAAATCGAATAACAACATCAAATAAAGCAAATTACAAATAGTTTATCTACCTGCATGACAATCTTTTGACTAAAATAATATTTTTTTTCCTGATTTAGATATAGCACCGGATGGCCTCTATAGTCAACTGCCCTGCCAGTGCCCCTGCTAACTGAATACACGTGGAACTCGAAGGCTCTTGCGCAACGCTTGCCTGCGTCCACGCAGCGTTACTTTCCTTACGGTCACTACCCTTCACGGAGGGACAGTTATTTACTCAATGTTTAGTTGGAAATAAAATTCCTATGTTACGACTAAGTGTATCGGTAATGTAAATGTTAAGATTCAGATTGGTTTAAGCTCATGCCTGTAAACCAAAAACACTGTTGTTTGGAAAGGTATTCTAGATTTTGGCATAGGAGATTTTAAAAACAGGGATGATAATGATTAAAAGAATAGATTCAAATAAAGTGAAGGTCACAATTATCATACAATGGCAACGAACCGATCTGTATGTTGGTCGGTGCGTCGGTCGTCGTAAACGGTGACAAAATAATCGTTATGTAACTTATTTAAATTGTACCGAAGCGTTTTTATTATTATTTTTACATTTCTAAAATGCAAACCTAGTTTTTGAGACGAGAATTGACAAAATTTTGTAGTTTTAATAATTATTAAAGAAAATAATATGATTTAATTTTTAATTTGAAATCATGAATTTAACTTGTTAATTTAGAAAAAAATGTAATGATTCTGCAAAATTTAAATATTACTTAGGTTCTGTAGCATTTATTTTGCTGTTCCGTATAGCGATTTACTCAGCTAAAATGTTTATCTGAAACATTTTAATCGTAGATAAGTTTTTTTGACACGATCTTTTTAAAAGTAGTAGTTTTCTATATCACTTCCTGGTTATCTCCTCCGAGTAGGTACCTATATGTATATGTAGGTAACCAACAAATATCTACTAAAGTACGAACAGTTCTCGGTTAAGTAAAATTTATACTAACTTAGGTATTAATCAACATTACGTACCTACATACTAGAATTTTACAGATTTGGTAGATAATAAAATTTGCACTTACGAAAACAGATAATAAACACATAGGTAGGTATATACTAGATACCGACCAAAAACATACCTACTTACCTTCACTTACGCATCAAGTTTATACCCCAAACAGGTCCATAATGAAAATGTATCACGACTGTTTACATTACCGGTGAGATGCGGACTCTTCCGGGCCGGACCAAAATATTGTTCCAAAATCCAAATTATAAAAATCACTGATACGCGTGTCGCGATAGGTCGTTGACCTCCTATGGAACCACCCTGATTTCACATCTTTTATCTCTGTCTTACGTAAAGGCGTTTGATATAGTCGCTCTGTTCACACCGCCCATTCTCACGTGCGCGTGCGCTGCACTATACCGCGCTGCGCGTCGCCTATCAAAAACTTCTGTTCTATCCATCTCTAGGACACAATATTGTTAATTCAGAAATGTTTAATAAATTTAGAGTTACAATATGTTCCTTACTACTAATATATATACACCAGAATAATAGCACCAGATTTGGGGTTTAATGTCTGAGATAGTACGTAGGTACATGATGCATTTGCAGATTGGCTCAAATTGAGGCCGGAGTCCGATTGTGCTAGTCCTGCGAATCCGACTCATACCTACGATTAGTTTAAACTACGAGACTACAAGTTAGGTACGAATTTTCTCGGACATCATGCGCTATTTGGGTTGAACATGCATTCTCATGGTTGTAGATAGGTGCGTTCGCTGAGCCACCGTGATATCAAATGGAATTCACTTTATTGTATATGTCACCGGAAATGTATGAAACATAGGAATTGTACACAATTCCTGTGTATTTCCCCTATGAAATTATAATTCAATAATGGTACTAGGAAATAATATAAAAATTATTGAAAAAAATAGGTTGGGGTTATTTTTTTTATATTGCATAAATTAGAAAGTATTCGCACAGCAAGTACGTTTCACTTACAACCCCCCAAATACCGCTATCCTTACAAATATCCCGAATGTAATACTCCGATAGATTTTTGGGAAATGTATAAAATGACGGATTAGATACTTTTCCGTTAACATATACACTACATGACAATTAACAAACATTGAATAAAATTAACTCATAACAAAAAAATAGAACGGCCTAAAACGTTAAACTATGTAGCGGTCGAACTCGCAGATTTCTTTCATTGACTTTAAATTCCATAAAGTACCTACCTACTATAAATATTTGTATTGATATAATGAATGTAATTATTATTTAAATCCAACTATCAAAATTAATCGTTGTCGAATAAGATCCTACATTATTCTTAATTACAAAACTAAAAGATTTTTTTTTCAACTAGGAAGTCGAAATTAGTAACGTAAGAAATGTCTACGATAAGACGCCTAAAGCAGCTACGTGCGTATGAGATGCCTTGTGTTGTACAGCGTGCTACATCGAAGTATCGCTGAATTGATAACGGAGCTCGGAGCACTAAAGTTGAGTTAGTCTCGTCTCGTAGCACTCTTCGTAGGTAGTTAGGTACTTAAGTTTTAATTCACAAATTTCTCACTCGTAGCCGATCCCTATTCACGAGAGAACTCTCACTCGTAACCGTAGAAATGTTGGAGGAGAAAAGGAATTAATACACTTTTTTCTATCTACTAGCAATGTCTGCCTCATTCTTTTTAACTTATTTGGCCGCCGCCCGAGGCTTTGAGAACGCATCGGATACCGTTAGTGTTGAATTTGCTAGCGTTAATTTCCTGTTTGATAGTCGTAGATAATTTAGAACTGTTTCTTAACCTGGGAACAACCAAAATAATAGCTTTATCATCATAATGGCAGGTAATTAGGTATAAATTTATAGTCACTAGATTTAACGTTTAGGTTCAGATAGCTTTCCGCCTCGCGGTTTCACCCGCGATCCCATATTTTAGCCCCAAGGAGATGAATATTAAAAAGCTTTCCTATCGGATGCCTACGTAATAAGTTATCTTTAGAGTTTAGGTATGCCGAATTTCAGCTCGATCCGTCCAGTGGTTTGAGCGTTTACAATGAATTTTTCCTACGAAAATTCACGGTAAGTAAACGCACCCGATCATTATCGGACCGTTTTCTTGTCGGTGAACGAACATAATAGACCTAAGTATCTTAGAAGCTAATGAGTCAAAAAACTTGTATTAATAAATCGTCTAAGTATCTAATTACAATCTAGTAGAAGGTATACCTAGAAGGTATACCTAGAACCTATACCTTATTTGCATATGAATTAGATATAGGCTTGGTTACTGAAATATAATCTAATTAGATAAACTTACTTGTACTTTTTAGAAAATATTTACTATGTACCTAACCTAATTATATATATAGGAAATAAAAACTTATAATTATAAGGAGCGATAATTTCTTCCTGTTGCTGTAAGTAAATGGATAATTATATAACATGATAAACAACTTTTGTAGCTGAAAAAAACATTGGTACCTTATGAGTTTAGTTGATAGGCACCTGCGTGTACAAATCTGCGCATCATTTGTGTTAGATAGGTAGGTACGTATAGGTACTAACTCAGTCTCATAATAAATGAGGTAGGTAGGCGTCGTCGCCTCTCAAGGTCTCACGTTGTAATGGTGGTGGCGGAGATTATCTCTATTTACTTCTGCCTACCTACCGAGTAGGTACGTACAACTTAACAACATATCATTTGTGCATCGCACTGAACGTGCAAGTTATGATTTAGCCCTTTGATCATCAAGCCGAATCATAAAACACGGCGATAAAATGCAATAGTTTAGCAAATTGCGCCTCATGGATGAATGTGCTTACAAACTGTAAGAGTTTATAGGTACCTAATATTTATCATCAAAACTTAGGTTTCGTTTCAAGGTACCAATAGGTACGTTGTGAAAATTTATACATATATAGGTATGTGAAAGTCATATAAAATCTTTGACGAAGATAGAATACCGTTGTATACTTTTACAGCCACTTGAAACATTGTAAAACGAAAATCGTTAACGATAGTTAATTACCCTATGGTTCTTGCAAATTATTTAGCAGGCTTACGAGGAATAAATAGGCAAAAATCTGCACATGTTATCAGTAATTGAAACGATTGTCGCTCAATACTAGGAAGTTTTAATAATATTCTTGAAGGCTGATGAGCAGGTAAGTAGGTAGGTAGGTAAGTGGCTACCATATACTTAGTAGATATTAGCAATAAGTACCCGCGTGGGGGATTGCCATGGGCTGCTGGCCTATTTCCAAGCTCCAAAGTGCTAGTGCGGGACACCGGTACATAGGTGTTTGGCGATAGATTTTTTACTTTAGGGTGGTAGCCAATCGGGCTATTGCGGTAATTATTTCAGTTACTTAATACCTAACTTAATGTGTAGGTATTATTGTAAAAGCTCAGATTTATATAATGAAAAACACGTAGGTACAGTTCGTCCGCCATCGTCTAGTTTTAATTCTAAATATGAATAAATTGCATAACGTTACCTATCTAAATAAAAAAAGTGCGAGTCGGACTCGCACACGAAGGATTCCATACTATTTACCTAACATTATTTTATTTTCAAAATAGCGGCAACAGAAATACATATTACGGCTGATTGATTCAATGGTCCATGATATCGCTGTATCTCATGAGATATAGCGATTGTTATTGACGAGCAAAAAACGTTGAAAAAACCCACCCTTTAGGGTATGTACATATAGCTAAAAATACTGAGATAAATTGTAATGCGTTAATGGGGTGGTACTCGGTTCTTGAGGTTTTTCAGTAGTTTAGATCGTGAGATAAATTTATACCTTAGTACTTTGCTTAGCGGCAAGTGGGAGCAGTCCTCCGAAGCGCTGACCTTGCCGCGTGGGAGCCGCGCGCTAGAAATCGGGCCCGTGTGCGCTTACGCAATCTCAACCACTCGGGCGCGCTCGCGCCTCCGCGTTCACACTACTCCACACCGTACAGCCACGTCACATCGCATTACCTTTATTTTTTACATTGGATCAGTTTGATTTTGACCACATTGGTATTAAGCACACAAAGCTTTTAAAGAAACTGGCTCATAACAGAACACACCCCCGCTGATTTTCATTCACCCAGGTGGGTAGGTATTTACTGTACTCTGTCCATACCTCTTTAGTCCATACCGTGTTATAGGTAGTTACCTACATAGACCATTATCAAAGAATAAATAATATACTACGTGCTAGAGCTCCGTTGAGTTGATTGGTGTGACTAAGAAGTTAGAACTTTACATTCTGAGAAGTTCCTCCCTCTACTTGAGTATGTAGATGCATCTACCTGTTTATGACAGTTATTTCTCAGCATTTACTGAACCAAGGGTGTTTAGTACAGAATATGCTATTACGATAAGCTATGCAGCATCAATAGTAGGTACTTGTCGTTAAAAATCCTTGCTAAGTTGATAAATGGCTCATCCATTATTTATGAAATGCAGATTTATGGTTCATCAATTGATAGCCAAAACTTGAGTATTCGTGAGATGAGCCACATAGTAACGGGACATCACTCGCTAACGACTGCATGTTGGAGTTCCAAGCCGATCCCTATTCGATACTACCGAGAATAAATCATTCAACGAAATATTGCACTATCTTACTCACACCGACTACTTATGAAGAGTACAGTATGATAAGATGTCGCATCGAATGCGAATTCCGAGTCAACTGTGAATTTGTATTGAGAGACTCTTCACATCTCACAGCGACAGGTGTCCCTGATTGTGTGCTTGCGCTCCGATAAACTGTAAGAAGACATGACATATCGCACGATAATGTCGGATTTCATATTGACAATCGATAAAATTGAGCAATAAATTCTTCTAGCCAGGCTATTTAAGTAAATTTTAAGTGTGCTGGTTACTAATGCAAGTTTACTTGCCATTTCCATTATTGTTTTATATTATAAACGTAGGAAATGACAATAATAATTTATTAATGATTTAAGTGTAACAATATAGTTATTCGATTAAGAGCGTTGAAGTTGAACAATCTATTACAATATTATCATTAAGTAGGTACGCAATAAGCTAAGTTTAAGGAGAGTTAATTGATTCAGAAATGATTGTTGTACTCTCACCCACTATCCCTTCTTGGAACTGGAAGACGGTTGGATTGGATTCAAGCCACTCCTTCAGTCCTTCCACGCGGTGACACACATCACAAGAATCCGTAGTGAAGACCAGTCATTCTCAAGTATCTCAGTCATTATTCAACAATTTTATTGGCCCATTTTTCCTTTCTCAGCAAACCTGATACCTACCGAATAATATAATAGGATATGTTTGTATGTAGGTATATGTTAAGACTATCACCATTTTGTTCACCCAGGATTTGTACCACCTCATACCAAACGAATCGTTTTTGGGTAAACGGACGCCAATTTAATATGTAGAATAAAAACATATGGCACAAAAACCTAATCCTAATCTTTTTGAAAATCTGTCGCCAAGCACCTTTCGGTGTGTTCCGACAGCTGCACTTGAGAGCCAGTTCCTTTCTATGTTTGGTGTGCTTACCATCATCGGCCACATCATCACTGACCACGGTGAGATTGTAGTCAAACACAGGCCTATAAATAGTTAAAAAAAAATCCTTACTTTGCTTTAGGTAAATATAGTATACACCATATTTATAGCATGTTTTACAGGTTTCCTATAATATATTCCCGATAACTTATCTAGTAGATATCTTTACAGGCCCATTCCGCTACATTAACAGAGAGAAGTACAACCACTGTCTCCAATTTTACCCCCTTCCAAAAACGCTAATGCAATCGACCTATAGGTACAGGTTTATTTTTATATTTTTTTCTCTGGTTCCTCTCTCCATGTAACTAAGTATTATCAGTCCGTCCATCAACTAAGTATTTGATATCTTACCATTTATTTACCTATGACGTTCACTTCATTCGCTGAGTTAGGTACCTACTACACAGGTGATTTTAATTACTAACATTAATTATGTAATTAATATTTAATGATTAAGTATAATGCTTTAGTAGTACTGAAGATTAAGGCAAATGAAAGACCCAAATCATCATATTGTCATAAAAATATATTATTGAATTAGGTACTTACATGTTATGATAAAGAAATAGTTTAATAAAATGAGGGTAATCCACCGTTTTGGGACACGACAACGATCTCAAGATCGCAGAGTGTGTTATTGCTTGCCGTGAGATATCTAACAGTACTCGGCGAAAAATTGAGCATCCGAATCGAGTCATTGAACCTAAACCCGACCGTTAGTCGCACCGATTCTAGAAGGACGGGCCCTTCCACCTCCTACTTACTATTGCATCCGACATTTTTAGGGTTCCGGCTCGAATGTGTAAAACCGGAACGCTCGACGCCCGTCCGCCAACAACTTATGGTCGTAGCACATATATCAACTCTGAAAGGGATCGTCACCGTATCGCCTCGCCGTCAACCTGCTAACGTAAGCACGTAACAAAAGCGGCAACTCCAGGAGTCGACTCGGCTACTCGGGATGACGAGCCGTAAGCTCGACAACGCCTAGTCGTAAGCCGCTCGTGAGCTTGTCCCTAGGCGAGGCGATTACATTACGTTTCCGATTAGTGTAGTTTGCAGTAGGGAGTATACAAGAAATACTAAACGGCTCGAGTTGATACGCAGTAACGATCCCTTTCCGAGATGATATATGTGCTACGACCATTATTAGCCTCTCGATTCTTTATTGAATCGAAAAATTTAACTTGTTCTGGATTCGATCGAGGCCATATTCTTAAGGAAAATAATAAAAAAAGTTATTTTGCTTGGCTTTCCAGTACGTACCTACTTACTATTGTTATATATAAGGCATATATGCAATTTTATAGAGTAGCTCTTTCATAGTGATGTCAGACGCCAAAAATATCTGAAGAAAACCATATCAGAGCGAAAGGGTGGTGTTTGTAATAGGTGCCTACCTACCAATGTGGTTGTAAACATGTACGGTGTGCTCTAGCGCTGTGCTTCAGAACTAACCTTTGTCTGCTAACCATAAAGGGCTACATCATCTCATACCAAATTTTTACAAGTGTTGGGCTGGGCCTTTATGAGCCAGTTAGTGAGTGAGTCAGGGCTTTACTTTTTATATGTATTGATTGATAAGTGAAGATATAACCGACCTACCTATAACAGGTACCTACTTATATAGATTTCATATTGGATTCAGTGATCGTCGAATTCAACTTGGTATTGAGGGTTCCACTAACAGTTATAAAAGTTATTTGAATTAGCGGTGCATGCTGAAAAGAATTCATATTGAAAATACAATAAACTACCATGAACACATTCAGTCAATGAAAATTATGGAAATAGTAAATATAGGTAATCCAAAAACATAGTCTTCTTAAGACTGCTGTACCTACTAATCCATTTCCATGCTAATATTATAAATGCGAATGAAAGTAAATCTCTCTATTTCCTTTTAGAAGGACATTATTAAACTAGGAACTCGCGTGAAACCGCGGGGGACACAGTTATTCATTACTATCAGTTGTCATGCTATTATTCTTAAGTTGTTTAAAAATAAAAATAGTCTCACGATCTCTTAAACAATTCAAATGTGTTTTGATATTATAACTAAATCGAAGTATGAGAATTAAGGTACCGACTCGATGTCCATATTGGCATCCTAGTGTAATGACTACATAAGACATCAAAACCTAAAAGCTATCTATGGTTCTACTAATAGATGCTCCACTCTATGGAAAAGATAATATTTGTTTGACCTACGAAATATGATATACCATCCATCCCATAATTACAGAGTGTCTACGGTTGTACACTCACGTTTATGTTAGAAAGCCGAAGGATTTCTTTTTGTTCACAGCTT
The DNA here is from genome assembly GCA_963555595.1 of Tethea ocularis. NCBI lineage: Eukaryota > Metazoa > Arthropoda > Insecta > Lepidoptera > Drepanidae > Tethea > Tethea ocularis. The sequence goes on along the minus strand of OY741960.1, from coordinate 5,263,590 downwards.
TAACCACTCTCGCAGTGTATAACAGTTACCGCCGACCGTTGGTCGTGGGCCGTTACAGCAAAATTTGCTTATTCATTGCACACTCGAAAGCTCCAAACTTGCGAAAATATAATATTCATTGTATATTATTTATGTTTCTTAAATCATATTATACTTCATACAAAAAAACTGTTTTTATAGTTCCTTTAGCAAAAGCAACACATATTTTAGAAGTCATGATGAGGTTCTTTTGATGGTTCATAATTTTATATAAATAGCAGTCATAAGTACCTATCTTTAGTAATCTTGTAAAAGTTATCTTTATTAGCTGGATGATGATTTAGATGAAGGAATGGGTGGGAAGTATTTTTTACCACCCTTAAGATGAAAATCTATAAGCTATTTAAAGGTGCTACACATTGGCCGTTTGTAACACCTTATCTTACTTAAAGTAAACAAAGATTTCTTGATAATGTTAAAAAAAACTGTCTTTATGTAGGCCCATAGTTGATAGATCACTTTCTATAGGTAGGATAGTTAATCCTATAATGAGTGGAAGGATAACGAAGCTCATATTTAGTGCCAACTTTAGGTACTGCTAGTGTTCATAGAGAAAAACTTAAGTAATTTTTGGAAATAAATTTATATGTTATTGGTAGGTACTTTACCTAGTAGGTACCTATGTATCAGTTCTTTGAGAACAATAAATTATATTGTAATAATCTATTTGAGATCAATTTATTTGTGTTAATGTAGTTACTCTATATTTAACAGGAAAATTACATAAAGCCAGTCACAGATTTAGAGTAGGCTATATAGGTAGTTTGTGTAGGTAATATTGTCTGACGTAATAATTTAAATTAAAAGCAACCCTTACGTCACCGCCTCGCTGATAGGTAGGTATAACGTGAGACCTTTATTCCGGGCCATGTTTGTTATTAGGGAGAAAGTGTGTTGGCAAGCTTTTATGCACCAACCGAGCCGCCCTGAAAACTGGGTCACCTGACTGTAAGGACTTCAGCTAACACTGGCACGATGACCTAGGTCAGGTCACTACTGAATTATAGCTCTCGCTCTGGCCAATCAATACTTACTAGCTACCTTGCCAATCCAGGTGATATAATTTTTCATTAATTTACGTTATATTCATAAAATATACAAAATTATAATGTGTACATATTTTTATTAAAACTAGAACCGGTGTGTCTGGATATTGGATATTATGTTTACAAAAAAAAACATATGAAGGATGTAGAAACAGTAACTGAATCCAAATAACCTATACCATTTTAAATTATCTTATTATTTTTAAATGATATCTACCTAGTACCTATATACCTACGTTACTATGAATAAACAGTATCGATAAATGAAGCTTAGTAGCACCCTATAAATAAAGATCATTATAATTTAGATAGATAGAGTATTGAATTAGGGAAGCAAAATTAATAATACAAGTAACAGGCACTAAACAGAACGTTTCAGACACCTATATTACACAGTACAGTGTGATGAAATAAATTGCGAGCTAATTTAACAGATGGATGAATCCAAATTCATTATTGTGATAAGGCAGTATTGATTGATATTACCAGACATCGGCACTTGCAATATGATGCTGTTCCGGGGTGGGAGTACCATCGATAACTATACAAATACATAGAATGGAAATAGAATTGAATTTTCCTAATTGCATGAATGATAACATAATTTCAACTACTTGTTTAAAATTCAGACAATTAATTCATTCGGAAAGTATAGATTGTATTTTATCTACTGGACAATAATAAAATAAAATTCGTCCAGAGATCTACAATGGGCGATTGTGATGGACTATGTTCCTACCTACTTTACACTGCCCTAAAGGACCTATACATACATAAGCACGTATGTTATTATGCAGAACCAGGATAAAACATCGCCCATCATTTTATTTTTATAAGCTTTTATTTAACTTGTTCGTATTATTGTTAGTATGTTTAGGTCGAAACTTGTAAGTCAATTTTGACTCTCTTCCCGTGTTCAATTGAAATTTGGTAAACATTACGTAAATCCGATGGTGTCCATTACAATAATAATGGTGTGATTGAGATAAAGGTTTTTTTTTTTAATTTAATACATTGGTGAGGACAGTAAACGTGAAATAAGGAAAATCTACAGTTTTGTAAATAGCTAGGACTCTTGACCTAGATGAGATAATATGACGAAGGGAGGGCTTTACGCATTATCCTCCATACTGATTCGTTTCTACACCCAGGACGCGCTATCGCTGTTCATGTTTTCCACGATTCACTTTTGAAACTTTCTAACCCTGTGCCGGAGTGTAGCGGTAGGGAGGGGCGCGCGCGGGTGCCAGAGAGAGGGTACCGACCTCATTGCCCATTGCCACTCCTCCCGCCGAGGTGGCAGGCCATTTTTATTAAAAATACTTCCAAGTCAAAATATCGCGCGCGGTTTTTTTTGTTCAAATCCTGAAATTATTCAAAACGTGGTCTAGTAGTAACCAATAATAATTTATGTCTACTAAATACTATCAGTGAAGCATTTACATTACGGTTAATAAATTAATAAATATTGATTTATTTTGAACTGCAAAATAAACATTAGTGTTTGTAGGAGTGAATTTCAAACTTATAACAAAATACAAGTGCGCCCTGAGATCTATTTTCCGTGCGAACTCGGGCGGGTTCGGTTGCGAAAAGTGGCGGTGCTCGGCTAACTTCGGCGCCCGTCGCGCATCGCCGCGAGGAGGGCGTCCATCCTTCCTACCCTGTTCGTGAGAAACAGAGACAAAAACACTGCTGACATGGCGACAACACGAATGGATTGATGTTTTTCACGTGGAAAACTCATCCCTTGAATATATTCATGTGAAGGTACGTCGACAAGCCAGATGCATTTGATGATAATAAGTACAGATACAGTGAACCGAATCAATCTAACGACACAAAGTATTTTAAGTAGAAATAGTACTAGATGTAGTTTGCAGAGATTTTATAAATTAAAGACTAGGTGACAAACATTTATTGCATGTGATGATGCATCAGGTTTTAGGGAGGTAGGTACTTCAGAAAAATAGTAAGTAATATTATTAACTTTGCCAATCAGGTATTTTGATAATGATTTTTTTTAATGATATCTTAGATTTTTTTTTTGATTTAAATAATTTTTCAGATTTCCCATCAAGTGACAAAATAGTTATGCCAAACCAAACTGTAGGCACTGGGTACTGGCCTCGCTCCAAATATTTTCATATCCTTATGTCAATTAGCGCTCATGACGATGAAAATCATTATTATTGATAGGGGTTAGACTTGTTTTCCACCAGGGGTGATCTTGTCTCTTTCGAACAGGAGAGGAAATCAATAAATTTTAATAAATCAATATTTTACCGTGCACCCTGTCTGCGCTGAATATATCCGCTGCCGCCATTTCGATGATGACGGCGTATTTTTTGTGAGAGATATTCGAGTCGCGGAGCGAGTCGGTGTTCGTCGCGCGGGGTTGCGGGCTGCGGCCGTCAGTCGTCGGGTGAGCGGGGTGCGACGTAAACGCGGACTCGGACTATGGCGGAAGGGCTGATCCTCATTCCCATAAAAGGGTCGAGTTGATTGTGGTGCGGATACGTGTGGTACGTTCTCTTATGTTTGTGCAGTGATATAATTTTTCTGAAACGGTTCTTATCTCGACGTATCGGTTGAATTAATGTGGATATCAGAGGTAATAATGCCATTGTGATGACGTAATGTAACGCGCTCGACTGGGTGCGTAGTAATAATTCGAGCGCCCGTTTATACCGCGATAACGTTTGTGGTCAGCCAGCACCTGTGGATGTGGACCATAATGTTCGAGTTTTTGTAACTTTTACGAATATATATAAAGGTATTTGAGTCGATTCCAATAAGATTCTAATTGGAATCTATCAGTCAATTACCAACATAATGATTTCTTGCCGCACAAATTCAAAATACAAATTGGATTGCATTAAAAATATCTATAGCGTAGTTACTCATGTACCTACCTATAACTGTTGCTATAGGTAGAATGTTTTTCCTACTGCAGTGCGCTTAACGATGCATGGACTCCTCCCGCTCGCCGCTAAACTAGTACGGATAGACGCCCTCGATTTTTTTAACCTTGATTGAATTAGGTACCTAGGTATAGAATTTATTGAGAACCTTCTATAGATTCATACTTTAGAATACTTCTTTAATTATTTTCTGATACCTCTTAACGATGTATCATGAAAACTTTAATGACTTATCTATACTATTAATTTGAATGGTGGCGTGCTCAAATAAAATGAAAGGTTATGTTTACATTAAAAAAATAAATAGGTTTAGATCTGTCTCATACTTCATAGAAAAAGTACCCAGATTCGCATACTCTAGGTACCTACCTAATAAGCAGTTATTAGTAATTAATTCGTTGAATATATTTAATATAGTAACTGTCAGTAATTGTCACGGGCGAGAGATAATGAGATTACATCTCTGAAGTTTACAGCAAATGGGGTGGTAATTTGGTACCTTCAAACATTTTATCTTCATAGCCTAATAATAGACGTTAAATAACATATAAACCCATTAATTATTATTAATAATGAAAACAGTATTCCTAACGAGGCAAACAAATTAAACTAGAAGACAGGTACATATTTAGTTAAGATACTTTATTCATAATGTTGACAATATTGATTGAAATGGTGAATTATTTGCACTGCATCATCTTAAAAGAAATCCATGTTTAGTCTGATTCAAACAAAAAGAACAAATTTATTCATACACTAGTTTTATTACATAAAGGAATACTGATTTTTAAGCTATTAAATAATGTTGTAATTAAAGAGATTGACACACACACACAATTCGTCACAAAAGTGAAGTGCATCCTACATGTCTTTCAATATCAGTCATACCTATAGTTTAAAGAGAGATAACCCTCATGTTTCTTCCAACAGACAATTAAAAACAATATCTCTTTTTGTAAAAATCATAATTTTGAACAAGTTAGATAGTAACATATAGTTTCACCAACATAATAAATATATCTTGTAAACTTTTAAGCGAATTATTAGTTTTAATATCAGTCGTTATAAAGCTATATAAATAATTATTAATTACAGTTCGGTTAAATTATTAGATTTGTTACTTATCTCGATAATTTAGTAATTAATAGAGAATTATTTAAAATTATATGGTTATCTGATATAGTATGTAATAGAGTGAGTAGATATCGCGTGAATTCCCTCTGAGGATAATAGCATGACGTTACAAAGTTAATATCACACGGAGTAGGTAGGTAGATGCTTAATTACATCTTAGCGACACGAAGCTAGAGAAATTATGACCATCCCCAACTTTCTGTTTGAGCCATAAATATATATGTATAACCACTTAATTAAGTCTTTAGTGCTGTAAGAGAGTGAAGCTATTCTTAAATCTATGTTATTCATTTTCAGGTCCCAACGCCCGTCAGACCAACTGGACTAAGCACTATGAAACATACAAATTGAAAATGGCATATTATAAAAAGTAAACATTATCTATTGTTGACGTTTTGTTGTATTGTTCATGGAACAAGAGAGAATACTTATGTATACATCATTGAATAATTGTTGGTTTATTAGATTTTAAGCCTGGACTGGTATGATCATATCTTCCAAATAAGAGAAAAAAAAGCAAAGATGGCTACACAAAGATTTTGTTTGAGGTGGAACAACCACCAGTCAAATATGTTATCCGTATTTGATCAGTTGCTACACGCAGAGACTTTTACAGATGTCACGTTGGCGGTAGACGGACAATTGCTGAAGGCACATAAGATGGTTTTATCCGCTTGTAGCCCATACTTTCAAGCACTATTCGTTAATCATCAGGAGAAACATCCAATCGTTATATTGAAGGATGTACCTTATTCTGACATGAAAAGCTTATTGGATTTCATGTACAGAGGAGAAGTGAGCGTCGATCAAGAAAGGTTGACAGCGTTCTTAAAAGTCGCCGAGAGCTTGAGGATAAAAGGTCTTACTGAGGTCAATGAGGAGAAGTGTGATATTCCAGCACTAACTAACTCGTTGATTCAGCAACAGCAGACCACACCTCCACCCCAGCTCCACAGAATACATCCATACATGCAACAAAAGCGACCGGCATCCGGCATACCAAGTGGAGGAGCGCCTCCAAATTTATTAATGCCTTTATTGGGTAACGCTCTAATGCAACCAAAAAGAAAACGTGGTCGACCAAGAAAACTTAGTGGGAGTTCGAGTGATGCATTGAATACTGCTGCCAGTCCTCCAGGTGAATTTATACCGGAATCAGCATCCGCCTCAAATAGGCCAGGTGACCAACTAATAAGAGGTTCTCCAGAAATGTTAGAAGTTAAAATGTCAATGGACGGCTTCAGTGCTGAAGATGGTGCCACGTCTGGTGGCGAGGAGGCAGGTGAAGCTCTTCTAATCGATGAGGGCGATGACACTCAATTGACTGAAGCTCAATTGACTGGAAAAGACTCCGAGTCTGCAGGTATGTGACGTTTCCTGAAAGATTTTTATTTCACAGCCAATTGTACGACACTTGTCATTGCGATAAATATTTCAATCTCAAATTATAAATATATCAATTAAATAAGAGTAAACATTGTATAAATTATGAAATGGATACCGAATAATGACGCCGTGAATTTGCTTACCTTTTGTAAATACTTATATTAATCTTCCTTTCCAACGATCTAACTCTGTTTGCCTACAGTTAAAATTCAAATAAATAAAAGGGAAAAGCTAATGGGATATAAGCTTTGATGTTAGGAGATTTAATTTTATCTAATATAAGTGAAAAAGTGAAGTGTATTATGACCGAATACATACCTTATTTATAATATTTAAAGTTTATTCAAAAGGGGTAAGTGATAATCTATGAAATTATTTTTGACGTATACCAGTAACAGACGCTTATTTTTCTTCTATAAAACGACAATTTAACTTACTGCTTGCTTTTCTGCTTTTGGGGAGAGCTATTAGAGGAATGGCCAGGGGCAAACTCGGTGTGGTACCTATTTAATGGTTAAATCAATATTATCATTCTGTTAAAACTTCTTCATATAAATTCATTTTTTTACATATGACAAAAGGGAAATCAAACAAGGCTTATTCCCAATAGCTTTCCTTCGTATAAAGCAATTGGAAATATTCTAGAGACGATAGAGACGTACTTTTGCGTGAATATACAAGTATATATAAAATAATTTGTCGGTCACGAATTAGACTAAAATATTTCCAATAAAATATTTACTCAAATCAAGTAAAATAAAAAAATGCAATTTCGCAAACTGAGAACTGAAATTATGACATTTCAGATCCCGAAAAAGCACCGAAAGAGGAAATACAACAAAACTATCCAACAAATGGACCCATACTATCAATTGAAAATGGATCTATTAAACAAGAACCTGTCGCCGATACAAACGAAAGTTACAATGAACCAATTGAATACAAATATAATCCTGATAGAAGTCGTGAAAATTCTAATTCGCAAGAGGGCCCTATCAAAGACACAGATGATAAATGCAGACTAGGTCGTAATTTAAAGCCAAAGAATAGTAAAAAATTACTACCCCAAATGTCTAAAATTAGAGCTCGAAACTTATTCAATCAGCTTTCTGGGCTCTCAAACTTAAATCCCGCTTTGAACAGTTTCGACAAATTCCCCCCGGAGACTGTCTTAATGCCCGCTCTCGCCACTCAGCTATTTGCTGCCGAATTAGAGCAGAATAACTTAAACTTGTCTAATAACGAAGTTTCTGATTTATCACAAACAAACTGGGAGCATCGTATATTTCCCTCGCCTATTAGGAAAAATAATATAGGCAGCGTGGGCAGCTACCATGAGGAGACTAACGAGTCTGTAAGGGATTATTGCATCAAGGAAGGAGAGAACGTTTTCCGATGTAAGATATGCGCTAGGGTTTACACTCATATCAGCAATTTCTGTCGACACTACGTCACCTCCCACAAAAAAGACGTAAAAGTTTTTCCCTGCCCGATTTGCTTCAAAGAATTCACTCGAAAGGATAATATGATAGCGCATCTTAAGATAATACACAAAAATCAGCCTAATACTAACGAACAGATGGCTAAACAAGAGTCTTAAATACACTTAAACTCTCATACTCAACAACACAATTATTTTTTGTTACAGAAGTAATAAGATCTGATTAGCGAGAGTAGGATTTACTCATCCTATAAGTTATATTAAAATTTGAATTCTAAATAGTAGAGTATAAACGTAGTTTGCGATTGAATAGGCGTTTGAGCTCTAAGTTTCATTCATACATATATCAATAAGTTTGTTGATATTAAACGATAAGAAGTCGTTTGTTGTTAATATTTATCTATTTATTTATGTTATTCCATTTGTTTCTCCGAGTGCTGACTTCAAAGAGATTTATAAAATTTTCTATGATTTACTTGTTATTTTGCACTTACTTGTTACTTAATTTTATTACTTACAAAATTTCAGGGTACAAAGTAACTACTCGTAGTGATCGTAAATTCAAAAGTAGTGTAATTGTTTTACGCGCTAACATTACTTGCAATTCTCATTGAACTGAATTAGTTAGTTTAAGTTTAGTAGTTATGTTTTTATTTGACAATGGCATAGTCTTTTTGTAAATCGAGTTATTACTTGCTTACTAGGTAAGTTAAACTATAAACGGAACTGAAGAGGCTTAATTATCTCTTTATAGAAAGACTTGACTAGAAAAATGCCATTGTGTAAGTAAGTAGTGGTCTAAAATGCATTTTCATTAACTTGCCTTATTAGTGATTTTAGTTGTAGGTAAACGATCATTTGACTTCTTTGAAGTAAAACTCAACACAGGCTATGATTTTTAAGAATTTGTTAAGATTAATTTAAAATAGTTTATCGATGTTGATATATTTGGTTGTAAATTTTATGCTTTTCAAATACGTCTTACTAATATGGCTATATAGTAATTGAAGCAATCTTCAATAGCACATAATGTAGCAACAGCAGCTATAATCGTAGCGTAGACGTTGTGAATAAACACTCAGTTCCTGAACATTCTAACCAGAGCCCCAAATTATTGTGACAGTTATCAGTTACATACTTAAATACTATATTTCAATTCCTATCGTTGTTTAACTAGGGTGCATATATTTCTTTACTATATTATAAAAATATTTAAATAGAAGTAAACTTTTGTCAAAGACAATTATAATCAAATGTATTAGTTAGCTTAACACGAAAGAAGTTATAATACCATCGATGAGAAATTTCTCGATCGATAGGATTATAATCGCTTAAATATTGTGAACATTTAACTAAGTACCTTATTCAATTTTACGTTAATAGCAGAAATTGTACACAACTTTATTAAAATGTAACAAAAATATATTAAAAGTTGACGTTGTATTATGTAACTAATAAACCAAACGATACAACAAGGTGTTGTTGAAGTGATCTTAGCAAGGTGCTTTGAATGAAGTATATTATTAACTGGAATCATGAGATGATTTGTAAATTCTATTTTAGTAGAAAACAAAATGCCTTAAATATAAATTAAGAAACGGTATTTATAAATTATTGAGTTATAAAATTAGAGGCAAAAGTAGTCTTCCATATAAAAATAGCGACACGAGTTCTCGATTCAATAAATAAAGTCAGAAATAATTATTTAGTTAATGATTGTATAAAATGCATTAAGTTAGTATTTACAGTAGGTAACTACTTCTATACATAGATGTTTACGTTGACTTAAAAACCCAAATCTCTTCAATAGAAATAAAACGTACGTAGGTCCAGGGAACGCTTGCCTATTAGTGTGCCTTTACTTGTATATTAATATGTTAAATATTTATTGACTACTAGATGACTAAGATATTTCAAAGAATATTATGTATTATTTATTTTCATTATTCAGAATTTACAATACCTATCTACGTTAAGAAGCTTCCTTAGGAGTATAGATACCTTTTAGGCCCGAGTAGTTAAATTTAAAGTTTGTAATTAAATTAAGAATATTATCATCTCATGTTTTCCATTTTGTTTGGAAATTGGAACGATTTGTATTGAAAAGAATTTAAATATTCACGTAGGTATGTTTCGAGGCGATCGAGTCTTGATAATCAATATTAAGACTGTTAAAAAATCATAAAAAACGAATTTATTGTACCTACTTCATAATGTTTATATGAAAAAATTTATCTTCGACATTGATAGGTACTTAAAAGGGAAAATAGACTTAAATAAGGTGAGGCTATTATTGAACACTTCAAAAATCTCTTAAATTATGATAGTCAATTTAGCCAGTGCCTAATAAGCTTAACCCGTTTGATGTTTATTACTACTTAATCATTTTTATTTAGAAAATTTAAGAACATCGCTGTCTTTCCTTTTATTTAAAAATATATTTCAACATGAAAATACCTATGAGTTTGAAATCTTATAAATAAAACAAAATTATATAGGTAATTCATTGACGATTTGATTAAATATTATATCAATATTTTTTATTTGTTAATGTTATATATCATTAATTGGTGCTAAATTATACTTAAGAGGATGTCACATGAAATGTGACATTTGAATGGATTGTCTGTCCCTTTAATAATACATAATTTTATTCTTTGTTGATATTGTTTTAAAATACATAAGTTTAAAAACAACCTTCTTAATTGGATAATCTACAAAGATTTGATCAAATATATTATATATATAATATAACACAACTACTTGCACGCGAGAAGTATAGGTATTGATTGATTTTAAAATATTTTTAATGGACACGAGATTTGTTACAGTTTTTTAAAGCAATATTCTGAAATTATTATTTGTACCATGAGAAAAATGCATATACAATATTTAAAACATATATTATTATTGTTGTCATAAAACTTATTAAAAAAATATGGACGTTTTAGATATTTCGTAATATTCGTACTTCTAGAAGACGTTTCGCAAACTTTTTCAAAGACAACAATTAGTTTAAATATTAATTCATACGATTTATTTATGTATAAAGAAGTGACCATAAATCTTATGTAATGTGCTTATTTTTAAGGGTAATGTTTGGTATATATTTATGAAAACTACAACCAACCGGATAATATCACTATTGCACTGAATTTAACTTTATTCAAATATCCTAGGTAGGAAGTTAAACTCCATGATAATTCGGGAACTTTAAGCTTTCATATCGTAACAGATCCCTATTAATCAATAGGAGATTTCGCGTGAATTTTGGATGCTACTTAGTAATAAAACAATATTTCTTCCTCATTACAAGATTAAAACCTTGATTGAGGATGCATTTTACCTCCATTAAAAATGTTTCTATTCCAATATACCTATTTGTGAGCGTCAGCAAGACCAAACATTATGTCGTTAGCTTTTAGTTTTGTTGTCCGGTATATATCCAGTTTAGCGTTTCAGTCACGTAGTTCTAGACAAAACTGACTGTGATAAACAGATCCACAACAGTTATTGTATAAAGTTTTCGACGTACTAAGCCCTAAAAATAAACATATGTCATTTACATAATGTATTGGTCAGTTCTTTATGGATTTAAAGCATTTTCTGTAATTTTGATCATCTCTCATAGATAATTTATTGAAAACAATAAAACATGCAAATACATAGATTATATTTACGTGTTATGGATTACCTTCACAAAAGATTTATGATAATTATAGAACATAGCCAAATGTTAAACAAAATCATATTTTTTGTTACTTGCACTTAGACAATAGCAAATGCAAAGAGTAATATTTAGATAAATTTAGAATTGAAAGTTACACGACATAGCATTACATATTTGTTAATGAAAGAAATACATTGGTATACAATAAGGTGTTAATTACTATTTTTAGAAACTTTAAAGAAAATAATAAAAGTTACAGCAAAATATCAAATACTTTCAATCCAATTTAAAAAGTTTAGTTTGTTTTGTTTCTCCATTGTTAAATTTGTTCCATTTATATTAAAACTAATTTGTGACGCGGTTTATTTACTTTATGTCTCGAGTATCGATTGATTTTTTATTAAGTACTTATTGTTGATGATATTTTATTATTTATATGCCTACTTAATTGAAATTCATTGCAGATGAGAAATCGTTTATTGTGAACTTTGTGATTTACAACACAGAACATCTTGCCTATATATAAATTAATTTAAGTGACATTACTGGTGCGACTTCCAAATGGGAGTGATAAGCCACAGGTGATTTTATAGCAACGATGACGAACTCTAACGATTTCAACAATATTGAATAAAACATTATTTTTAATTGTAGCAAAGTAACAACACGGGTTATTAGTAAAGAATAGATTAAAACTTAAGTTATTTATATAATATAATAATATAGACATAAATAGTGTTGTTAACAATGGAGTGAATTTTCTAAGCTACTACTTATAGAAATGTTAATTAGTCACGTCGAGGACTGATCAGGTATGTTATCCTTCAATATTTATTACTCTCACATTTGTAGACGGTTTGGTTAGATCTAGATTACCTACATTTATAAATGTGCTTTCTATGTTGCTCAAATGGATTCTATGTAATGAACAAAATATTGTTGGTCCAGTACAAATTTTGCTTTTTGTATTTTTATTTTATTTTATTCAAACCACTACCTCCATGTATTATTCACACGAAATCGAATGTTCTTTTACATATTTATTTGAAGCTCTGAAGAGGCTACATGCTTGTTTATATTTTTGTTCTATCACACAAATTTTTTCGGCTAGTTTATTTTGTGTTGTTCATTCAATGGCAGCTTAGTTTTATTTTACCTCTATGGGGCGTCTCGTCTATTTATTACTCTTTTAATGTAACTTTCAACTATTGACCCACCTTTTGTGATCTTAAGAGCTAAGTTAACTGAAGTGTTATTTTTATAAATTACGAGTATGTACCTAATCTATCTACTGAACTTGCCGAAATAGTTCCAAATGCAAACACTTGAGTCCTATTATGTCATAGTGAAATCTATTCTTTTTTGTTTTTATTTTTTAATTTATTATTAATTTAATTTATGGTTATTTTAAAATAGATTAAGCAGTTTGACTTTGCTACGGTTCATTGTCTAAAATTAATAGATTTTTCAATATACACTACATATCCTGTGTTATTGTTATCTCTATGAAAACAATTTTCTCTGTATGGAGATGTTTTGAAAGGTATAATAAATGATGTATAGGACTGATCATAAAGAATTGGTGTAGTAATACCAACCTATTACGTTTATTTTAAAATTGATATTTTATGTTTTGAAATTTCTTTCTAATTTCTAGTTTAAAATGTTATTTTATTTTATTTTAGGATTTATTACATGGACTAGTTTGTCGTAAAAGTTGAAATAATAAGAACTTATGTGAGAATGAGTCATCAGCACGGGCTAATGATAAATTTATAGTTAATTAAATATTCCTACCTATTGCAGTACAATATTACTAGGCAATAGTAACCGCAGGACAACTCGACAAGCACGTCCGTGAAATATTTCCATCACTCGTGGTTTTCATTTACAATCATGGTGTAATAAAATTCGTCATACAATTTGAACAAATAAAGGTTAATATATTTTCTTTGTATATTTTTATTTCACATCATTTAATTGTTATATATTTGTATTTTTTTTTCAAAATTAATATTTTAGATAGTGCGTTGTTTTTTTTTATATGCATTACCGTCAATTAAACATTATGGTATATTTTTTTAAGCGTAGTTAAATAAATATAGTGCCGCTTTTTCATAATTACATGTTTACTTATGAATGAACCTTCTTATTATGATAAGAGTTTATGGATACGCTGCAACAGTGTCCTATCACGTAACATACACGCTATTATATAATAAACTAACAATTCAATCAATCAATTTATATAACTGAAAATTAAATAATCATTATAAAAGTTTTTAAAGAATTATAGCAAGATCAAAATATTTTCTTTAAAGATTACATTACCAGAAACATAACGTACTCGTAGTGAAGTATACAATCAGAAATTCCCCCATAAATATTCCATGATAAAAATAACACTTGAAATCGTATTATAAGTAATTTATTTTGATCAAATCAAATATGATACTTAACTACAATTCAATAAAGTTTTTTTAAATATAGATTCTTAAATAATAATATTATAGGTACATAATGAAGGAAATGGCATGAAAATATTCGTTATTTTGCAATGGTAGTTTTTATATCTTTTATTTGTATACGAGTATTTTGTTAATTGCTTGCCTAGCCTAAATTAGCTAAACTCAGACTACAAGAATAAAATATAGTCCATGCAGCTGTAAACCACGGCCTGAATAATCATTATATCATTGTATGCATAAAGACATAATATACCTACTGAATGATTATTTTTGCCATCTCGATATTTTTTGGGATTATTGTACTCATCATTATGGACAAATTTAACTATGGGACCAACCAACAAAGAAATGAAGTCACGAAAAAACTTTCATACATTTTAACCGATGAAGATACATGTTTTGTAGGAAAAGTTAGATTTAATCTAAACATTTAGTAAGGCAAAAAAAACAGCCAGTAGAAGTAAGGCTATGTCCACATTGCCCGGCACACCGGACTTATTTCTTAGCCGAAATAGAGTCGAGCGAGATGCTTTACCCACTAACTGTTATTTATTAAGATAAACGCGTTCAAATATATGATGTCTTCAGCTTTATAATATTACCTACTGATTAGCGGCAATTATCTCTTATTCGGTAGGTTCGAAACATATCGTGTCATAAAGATGGTTCGCAGTATTGACTAGTACTTAAAGGTAATATTCGAGGGATACATTTTTAATGACATGCCAATTATTTGCGAGAAGAATGGTAGTATATTTACTCATTAATAACAAAAGAAATCATCGACATATTACTCCAAGGTATATTACTGACATATACGACTATTTCATGAAAATGTTACTAATATGCCTTGGAGGAATATGTTGATGATTTCTTTTGTTATTAATCAGTAAATATACTACCGTTCTTCTCGCAAATAACATGCTGATAACTTACGACCTATAATTGAGCTGCAAATTGCAAAAAACGTGATAAAATTTGAATTTCGCGCTACAACCGAACGTTCCCCCTTAACTTAGATTTCTAATTCTTACAAGGTACTTATGTGCAGGAACTATTATTTATAATGTTCATATAATTTTATCACTTCAACCTCATAAAGTGGTTGTACTGTTAATTACCAGTACCTACTACTTATAAATTAATTACAATGACCTAACTCAAACGTAAAAATCATGAATCCAAATAAAGCTCTGGTAAGGCCTTATAAACATACTAAATTGGCTCTATCACAAAGTGTTCAATTGTAACTTTTTCATAGGATATACGAACAAGTATTTATACCTACATTACTGAACGATTGACGAAGACACACTCACACACAACAAGCTCGAGTTTAGCTGGTATTCACTACGTAGATAATCTGTGTAATACACAATGCTCGATGATATTTTTGCTCATTTCATATAATTTTGAGTATGTACTTTGTTCTTGTAGACTGAGGTGAAAACATGGATAACCAACTTAAAATTAACTAAAAAAATAATAATAATATTAAAACAATCTATTCCTTTATCCGTTTCAGGGCGTGGTACACCAGATTCAGAAAACAAGGACTCGAAATACGCCCAATCACCTACTAGCGATGGACATGGAAAAATTCGTGTGAACCCAGCAACACAAGCTTCTACTTCTAATGAGTATCAAAATGATTCATTAAATAATAATACGCTACAAACAGGAGGTAATCAGATGCAAAGGCCTTCCGTCAGAAGACGGATACGGAGAAGAGCCAACTCTGCCTCGAATGATCCCGCGGAACAGCTAACTGAGATGTCAGTTAGAGGCCTTAATCTGTTCAGGTACGCCTC
This sequence comes from Tethea ocularis, assembly GCA_963555595.1. Classification (NCBI taxonomy): domain Eukaryota; kingdom Metazoa; phylum Arthropoda; class Insecta; order Lepidoptera; family Drepanidae; genus Tethea; species Tethea ocularis. Next base: position 5,247,671 of record OY741960.1, on the reverse strand, counting down.
CGTCAACGAAGGAGTGTATCAATGCACCGAGTGCGCAAAGGAAAACATTCAGAAAACATTTAAAAATAAATATTCATTCCAAAGGCACGCCTTTCTTTATCACGAAGGCCAGCAAAGAAAAGTGTTCCCTTGCCCTGTGTGCTGCAAAGAATTTTCAAGGCCAGACAAAATGAAGAACCATATGAAGACTACGCACGATTGTTACGTACCAAAAGACTGCGTTTATCCACCGAACGCATTTTTTATGATACCCGGTATGGAGGGTCAGCTTCCGCCGGGTATAAAGTTGGAGGCGATGGGTTCCGGGTCACCACACGGCTCCACGCCCACGCATTCCTCGCCTGATCCCGCGCAAGTATGAGTGTCGTTTTACCACAATCGATTCCACATATTAGGTATACTTAATCTTTCGTTGAGCACCGATAAAGTGCCTTAAAATATACTAAACTATTAACGTTTTTCTTCAGATGGTTTTAGATTGATTCGAGAACCTGAGTTTAATTATAATATCTTGTTCTATTTTTGGAGTAAAATTTTCTCGTCGAGTAAGTTTTTACACATTGAGTATTTTATAATTTCCAATGATAACTGTTATGCATTTATATCGAATGTTTGTTACAGAACGCTCATTTATACTTGTTTAAAAAGAAAGGTTGTGCAAATATTAGACAATAATAATAATAATACTATACAATTTTAAATAATTAAAATGTGAAATGTGGCCAGTTACGCAATAGTTGCATCGTATTAAATTTAACATTTTATATTGGGGTTTAGCCTTAGTAATGGGTGCTGTACAAGTCTGAATTGTGCCTTCCAAATACGAAGTTTGTTTTAAATTCATAAATAGGTAAAATGTTTGAACATTTCCACTCAGCATATAGTTTTTGGCTCTGAATGTGCCTATATCTAATAGAGATACCACAAGACACCGACCAAAGACAGCGTTAACACTGTAGCTAGCATACTGATTTCATTTTGTTAACAGATGTTAGTCTCGATCTCCGGGTGGACATTCTCTTTATGATATTTGAACAAGCTACGAAATCGTTATTTGTCAACCTTAAAACTTATGAGTGCGAGAATATAGTTATAATGTTATTAAGTATGTTAAAGTTATTTTATATCTTTTCTATCCCTATTGAAGACTTATGATGACATAGATTATTGAGAAAATATTTTGAATATTAGTGAGCAAACTGTTACGTACTATTATGTACCTATATGAATCTTTATTATACCTACAAGAGAAGTATAGTGTTAAAAATATAAATAAATGTTAACATATTATAATAGTGCCATAGCACAATATATTCATTTTGTATAACATAAAAAAACCTACTGATGTTTTTCCAACTCTTATTATTTCACTTTTTAGAATAAATTTAGTTGATACGAAGGCGTTCTAGCATACCTAGAACTTAAAACGAAATCAGCAGTTCTTCCATTGATAAGGGAAATAATATTTGTTAGATAATTATTAACTATTATAATGCCTAATCTCCATGTTAATATTAAGTTCGTGAAAAGATTACAAATAATCTCCATTTTATTATCGTTAAGGTCATTTGGAAAGAGTACCTACGAGTATATAAGAGCAATTTATAGTATAAAAACAAAAATGTTCGTTTGACGTTAATATCTACTTAAAACTTATCGTTTAAAAAGCTAAAATTGTTTTATATTTTATTTAGCGCACAACATATTTTTGAGATAATTACCTATGTTAAGTTTAAAAATAAGATTTGTTAGTTACTGTATATATTTTAATGGTGTATTAATTAAATCATTTAGATTTAACAGCCGCCAACAAGGTATTAACAATTATTGCAGTGTGATTTTTTTTATTTTAAGTAGGAACGCCAGCGCCAGTCAATCGCACAAACTAATAATTTCACCTAACAAAGGTTTTAATTACACGTTCAAGTAAGTTGATTTTTTTATATTTTCTTTTTAATTTAATAATACACCACTCTTTGTATTCATGTGTGCCCTGCATAGATACATGCCGTTAACACGAAATGTACCTACATCTTTATTACAAAATATTACTATATAAGCAATTAATTTTGCATAATTTTTGCGCTTTTCATTAGGGTTTATAATAACAACCGCGCGCAATTTTTGAGTGGTGTACTTGTTATTTTTTCTTCTTTTTGTAGTATTTTATTTTGTGATATTAGTGCTAACTAAGTTGGCAATCATGTTCATTGTTGAGTTATTGTAATTCGTATTTTCTTTACTTTTCAAAACATGCTGCAAGGCAGCGAATATTAATACAAAAAAGAAACATTGCAAAATACATTAATAGATAATAATAGCAAGTATTATTTACACGGAAAAAAAGTGTTTTGGTTAGCCAAATAATAATTTGTTCATTTCCAATATTATCTTATGTATAATTGATTTATTTAATTGCACATTATGTAAACTATTAAGCATTTTTATGTAGGTACACACGTAACCAATAAATCAATACTAAACTTAGTTGAAAAAAATAAGGACCTTAAATGTAATTTGAATCCAAAAATAATAGCCAGCAGCTAAATGGAAAAAAGTTGCACATATCTAGGTACATGCTTCTCATAGGTATAATAGTACCTACCATCGTTATGGGAAGGATTATAAAGTTACCCAAATCTATAGCAGGTCCTTATAATCGTACTACAAAGTAGGTAAATGATTCTGATTATACTAAAACAAATCATCGTTATTTTCCATAAGAATGTAACAAATTATATCGCAACGCGTCGTGTCGAGTACAACTTGCATAGTAGTCATAATTCAGAAACTAAATAATAATTATATTTAACACAAATATGTAACTATATAATGTGTTTATATGTATATATATTTATATATAATAAATAAGAAATTATGACACACTATTGTAATGCATTTTTAGTTGTTGGCTGTAACAACATGTAGGTAAGTATATAAACTACAGGAAAATATCGTATTGAGTCGATTAACTGGTATGACAGGGGTGGAAGTACTAACCAATATGCAATGGAAAATAATTTTAAAAAAAATATGCAGTTTTATCTTAGATATTTCATACATGTAACTGGTATTTTTTTCACAGGTCGTTCCATATTAAGTCCATCTCAGACGTAACTATAATAATACAGGATTTTTTAAACCACTATGAAAATTTTGGCAAAATAAACTAATTAATTTTAATGAACATAATTGTTTATTTTGTGTATTATAAAATATCAAGTTATTATTTACGAAAGATGTTTACTTTGAATCTGATTTTAAACCACCACCAAAAAAATTACGTACAGGATAAAAATATGGGTGGTTATAGTCTCAGTGCTATGAGAGCAAACATATGTATATACTTAATATCCGATATAATACAATACATATATATAATAAAGAAATTGATCAAAATTGGCAAGTTCTTCTACCTATATATAGTTACCTAGTTTACCTACCTACCTAGTACCTAGTTGACTCAATACAAAATTATCCTATATGGTATATATACCCCTAAATACATGACTTATATTTTATATCATTTGTATAAATCATATTTACCTACCTACTGCAGGCAATATTAGGTTAAATGATATTAGTTGACGAAACTTTACAGGTTTACAACTGTTCAATGAACTGAAGTAATTACTTACCTACAAACTCTATTAAGGGGGAACGTTCGGTTGGAGCGCGAAATTCAAATTTTACCACGTTTTTTGCAAACTATAACTGAGCTGCAATTAGCAAAACACTTGATAAAATTTGAATTTCGCGCTCCAACTGAGGGTATACCCTTAAGGTAGGAAGGTCAAGGAAGGTACTTATCTCGCAGTAGATTGAAAGCTGTATGAAGTATGTATGTATTTTGTAAAGTTTCGTTTACTAATATATTTACCATATATAGGTATCTATTTTCGATGTTATTAAAAGAATTTAAAAAACTATATAGAAAACGTAAATATTACCTATGAAAGTAATTTTTAACCTAAATGTGCAATGATTATAAGCAAGTGTTGTTGTTTTCTATATTTTATTGATACAAACCTGATACCTAGATACTAATATAGTTGTATGTCAAGAAAAATGGTAATTATCGTACATATCATAAAAATACGTATATATATATCTAGGGAGCTTACTACGACTTGTAGGTGCCTAAACATACTAGACCCTAAATACACTAGAAATACTACACTGTCTATCAATATCGTTGCTCATAACATCAGTGTTATTTATTATAAATTTCTTTGGAATTTAAATTCTGTAGTAAGTATTCGTTTTTAATAAAATAAAATATTCCGTCAAAATATGATTGTAAATATATTGCATCTAATATTATAATTGCATATTTTAAGGTAATGGTATCAGGTACTACAAATTATTAAAGTGCAGTCCAAATAACTAAGTACATTATATACTTACTTATTACATATAGTAGATTGTTTTCACAATACATGACTGTTATCTAATTTCTTTAAAAAGATATATTATATTCATCCTTTCAAAGTTTTTTTTATTCTTCTTATAATTTTAAATACTAAAAAATATTGACTAGGTATATTGATACAATTCAATAATTGACGATTGGGAGAGTTTGGGCCATACTAAGCATTATCTTTTCGACTTTTATATACTACAAAACAATGTAAATTGTAGTTAATAGGACCGTTAGATATTCTATAGTTTATATTATAACAGCTATTAACAAAATTACTACCACAGTTAAACTGATAATTGTAATAATTATTAAAGATAAGTAGGTAAGTAATATATCGTTGCAAACATCAAAGCTTTAACAATAAATTGATGAAAACGACACAAAAGTTTATTTTTATTGTATGTAACAAAAAATATAGTAGTTTTATTATAATTGAAGGATCTTACCAACGTATTGTATAATTATTGTGAAAATATTATGTACACTACGAATAAAATAGAAATACTGAAATGCTCTTTATTTTGTGTAAACGCTTGTTTCTTAAAGGATAGTAACACTCCTCCTACCTACTAATGTTTTACTGACGAAATAATATATTGGAATCTATGGGATTAGTTTATTGCGAATAAGAATATTCGTTGCATCAGTAAATATAAATAAACATTGGGCGTTGGCATTTCTTCTATCCCCATAATAACCCACACGTTTATACGATGATTCTAGATTAAGTTTTTCTGCATTCTTTGATGCAAGGGTATGCAAGTATTTAATGCAAGTTATAAACTAAATAATATATGACGAGGAATATATTTTTTAAATTTGAATTTTTCTTTAGTAGTCGTCAGAAAAAAAACCTGAATATTTTTTTACAAAATTTTCGACTCGCCTGTCTCGCTTGTCCCCGTCTATTTAGAAAGGGTCTATGAAAACTTGGGAAGAAAAAGTACTTAGTAATTATGCGTGAATTTCGGTAGGTAATATTTGGTGAAGAGTGAAACCGTCTCCACAGCCGATCCCTAACTAAGCAGATAAATAATTGTAGGTAATATATACTGTGTAAAAAATGTGTGATACGAAAGTAGAAACTAATAAAATTAAGCAGATTATAATTCGAAATTACATTGAAAAACTTCGGAAAATGGGAATTCTACAACGTTTTTTTGGTGTAGCTCTATACCAATGATTATAATATTAAGTGTCTAAAAACTACCACAAAATTGAGTTGATTATATTGTTTTATTTAGCACATTATTTATGACTGAATCTAATCCTAAAGTCTACACAGATGGAGCCACGAGCAAAATATAATATTGTTATAGTAAATAAAACATTTAAGTACCTACCTACATATTTTCAGAATACAAAATTAATATTTCAGATTATCGTTATGCCTATGAAGAAGACTGCGACCACAACGGTATGCCGATTATTACTTTAGAAGTAATTTCTGAAAATCTGAATAATGAACAATACATTCCAACTAATTTCAATACTGAATCCCAACCATGCACAGACGTTAAAGATACTAAACATAAGACTGGTGTACATTTTCTTATGGATAAAGACCAACAGGAACTCGCACCACCACTGGAAAACCAGGATATAATAAAAGAAGACGGCCAGAACGATACATCCCAGACGAGATGTGATTTATTAGAATATATGACCCAAAACGATGGCAGCGTCGTTTGTAAATTATGTGGAGAAATACTCCAGAGCCGTACTCATTGGTATAGGCATAAATACAAACTTCACGTTTTACATCCACTGAATCCCACGCCGCTGTATCAATGTGAACAATGCAGAGTATTCTTTAAGAGTCGAAAAGGTATAAATCATTAATCAAATAAGTTCCATGTGTCACAATATAAAATAATAATAAATCATACTAAGAAGACCTGTTGCCTCAATATTGTAAAGTATTTAATGTATACAATGAAGGTAATGCTTGCAAATTGAATTTGATTTATGTAAATGTTAATTGATCTCATCTTTTTACAGGATACATAGGACATTTAGCCAGCAGACATAGTGATTATTTATCCGACTCTAGTCCAGTACTCTCAAACTCGCAAATTGAAGTTATATCTACACAAACACAAGCTGCGGAAACACCAATAGAGGTAGTAGTAAAAGAGGAACCAGATCCGGAATTGTCAATACCAAAGTCAAGCGTACCCAATTTTCAAACGACTTTTGTCAAACATATGTCCACGAAAAGTACAGAAACAAGAAAGCCTTGCCGATACAAAGGTACCGATACTTAATATTCGATTCTAATCACCATCAAAATATAGGGGGATTTAATTTAACTACTAATTCATGTGTTAAAGACAGGTAGGTAGAAACTATTAGTTAACTGTGGAAAATATAATCAGTTAGTGGCCAATTATTTTGAGGTATCTACCTGTATATTTTTTTCTTCCAAAAATGAACTACAGCCATGAGCAGCGAAACTTGATAAGTATTGCATGCAACTTATTTGTCATATCAACGAAGATCCAGTTACAATGAATACTTACTTGGTCAGTAGCACATCATGCCACGATATTATATAATAACGACCTAATATGAGCTTTTGCAAGAGGCAAATCATTCCTTCTAGAGGATTTAAAAAGAATTGTATTTATAGTATGACTGCAATAACAATAGGTACAATCTGACTGTCTCAAGTGATGATGTAATCGCAGAAGTTAAGTTATTACAAGCCGAGGTTCCTATAAGTATAATTGTTTCGAATACATGTTTTTTCGCATTTCAGAACAACCTTTAAACGATAAGGATAGGGAAGAAAAGCGTTCACGAGAAGAAAAATTAGTGGCTGATATAATTGAGAGAGTTCGCAGAGAGTGCGAGGCTCAAGGCTCCGGAGGACCTGCACGGCGAGGTTACACGCGGAGAACAACTATCATGCACTCATAAATTAACCTACCATAAATAATTTGAACTAGCCATGATGATACTGGTGAAAAATCCACCATTTTGTACAATTAACGTAGCCATTTTTAGCCCTTACGGCCATTTTTTTTTATCTCAAGGAGATATATGGCCTAATTTAACGGTCTCAGTAACTATATGCTCATTTTGTGCCAAAAATGTAAATATTGTGCCAATAGTTACTAATGAGGGTGCCAAAAATATGTCCATAAATTTGTAAATACTTACATATTGTGATGAAGTTATTATTTAATGTAAGGGTTCATTGTGATCGAATTATTTTTAATCAGAAGGGCATATTTCGTACCCTACATTTTAAATATATCTATGCCCGAAACTCCATTTACCTTAGCACCTAGATAATAAAATACGTAGGTTTCTATCAGCTCTAAAATGAGTTTAGAGCTTACACATACACTTTTCGCCAGGGGCAAATATATGTATATCCATTATTAGTGTAATCAAATGTGCAGTCATTTTACAAAATTATTATGTGATATTCCGCAAATCAAAATCTACTGCTCACTCAGACAAGGGAGATTGCATTTAAAATAAAAATAAACCTGTGTACCTCCTTATTATTGTATCCTATTTAGGCTGTTAAAAAAATATCAGGATTCCAAACCCTGGTTTTTATTATAAAAGAATTAATGGTACCAATAGATTATTTCTTTTCAAGGAATATATATTAATATGTTCCGGTTAAAGTAGCAACATCATAAAAAACTAATAATAATAACAGCTAATTATGCCAACAATAATCCCTGAAAATTTAGACGGTGATAAAAAAATCATGATATATATAAAAGTACATGAAAAAAATTGAGCCATTTTAAACATGTTTTCTCTAGCGAGACGCGGTTGTGTACAATCCATCGGACATTTACCTTAGTATTAAACGAAAAATAATTATGGCTTTTTTTTCATGCTCCGTATTTGTCTTTTTTGATACCTAATGCTCGAATCTTGAATCGATTCACTTATTATTAATTTATTAGCAATTCAAATTGAATAATACGCGTTCTAACGTAATATCTACCTACATTGTTTCCATTGTGTTAACCGTAACATATTGAATATGTATTACCTACCTACCTATACTACTGTTGTAGGTATATCAGCTTAGTTTGGGATCAAATAACCGTGTGTGAAAAATGTCCCAGGATATTTATTTACTTATCTATTTAGGTACATGAATTCCGCTACAATTAATAAAAAACTTACCACTTATTCGGCGGGCGATATAGTATAGGTATCGACATATTGTGATGTGTAGGTAGGTCGGTACCATGCAGTCACAAGCATTAGTGTAAATAAGTTTCAAGTTTCCAAATTAATGTACCTAGCTATACGTCGCAGGATAATCGGAAAATGCATAATTACTTAAATTTAAATAGAATCAATAAGAATAAAGATGTTATAAATCAACTCTTAGATTAACCAATAGGCATTCAAGTTTCCAATCGTCCTAAGCAAACTGGGATTTTCGCGAAGATCCTGAAACTACCTCCGATGATTGTGAAATTCTTTGTTTTTAGTTTTCCATCATCCGGTTCTTCGCAATCGTCCTAGGATTATCGCGAAGATCCGCATTTTCCGATTTCGGGTACCTATTACCTATACATTAATTTTGGATCTTTTTAATGATTGTGACTGCAGGTAGCTCCTACTTACCCAACCTACCATATTCCAATAAGTTTATTCTTTTCAAAAATGAGATGTGAGACTGTGTAGTTACCAAAATATTTGTAAATAAATCTACCGAGATGGTACACGGTAACAATTACCTAGGTTTTTTAATTAATATAAACTATAGAGGTATACCTACCTACCTATTGCGCATTTTCACATAAGACGATAACGATACCGACCCGATACCGTCACGCACGACTCATGAGTCATGGTGGCGCTTGGCCAGACGACACACAAACTTACCTACTAGGTACAAAACAACAACAACATGCGACATCTTCCCGTAAATAAAGAGAATCCCGAGTAGAAACACAATGAGATTATTAAGTAGGTAGGTACCTACTTACCAAACTTCTTACAGTGTGTAAGTATCGGTATCGGGTTGGTATAGTTACTCTTCGATGGAGCTAATATAAAACCGTTGATTTAATTAGTTATCTTATTTTGAATGTAAATGATGTATTTACCTTCTTAGCTCATGTCTCAATATTTGATTGGACATATAAAACTTATTATTATTTAACTCAGTTCATCAGTTGGTAAATAGATACCTGCTTTGGTTTTGATGTTTTGACGGTACAGAGTGATTGGGTTGAGTATATAAGGCCGAATACTGCACATACTGTATTTAATTATCAATAATCTTATTTTTGTTACAATTAAAGGAGCCTGAGCATTAATTACCATTACAAAGTTATGACAAAGAAGAACTTGGAAGTTTAGCGTTTTCTGGTAAAACTGTATTTTGATGCTAAACTAATTTGAACATTTCTTTTATTTGTAGAAATATATACATGGTGGAAATTTGGAGACCATCTCTTTTTTTTTGAGTTATTGCTATCGGCATTTACAGATTTTGAAAAAAATTAAGTCAGCGAGAAAACGGCGATTTTTCAAAATAATTTTTATTTGCTTAATCAATCCTGTCTCTGACAAGGATCAAAAGGCTCTATGGGGCCAAGTTAGGTTAGGGTATCAGAAATGTCACAAATCGAAAAAAACGATTCCCATATATTTTGTTAAGATAATGAATTGTATTGTAGCACAGTAAAGGAAAGTTACTTATTTCGATATTTCCTTACTGACACGTCTCAAATTTCCACCCTGTAGGTATATATATTTGTGTTCCATTTAAAAATATGTATATGGTAAAGGTCGAATGCCCATTCAGCCTACTATAGCCAACCAAAATCTCCCTATATATCAGTTTACTTAGATTCAATAAATGGGTATCTATCTAGACTTTACCCATCTCATAATGAGATAGATATTACCTACTACATTGTTAGGTATCCAATATCATATTATGATATGATTATGTATAGGTAGATACCTATAGATTAATAATTATGTAGATATTTATCAACATTATAATATTTATCAATCAAGCAAAGTACCTACATATGTATATACCCACTATTTCAAACTTACACAGATTTCATGGAACAATTTATTAGTTAAAACTCTGTCCATCCAGTATGATACCTACTTTAACAAATTTCCTAAATGATAACTAGGTGTGTACTGTGTACCTACCTAACCAATCCAAGTGTAATATTTGTGAAGCACTTCCACTATGATAGCTGCTGCTTAGATTACAAAATCTAAACCCAATTCAATGTGTAAAGACAATGTGTTATAACACATAACCACAACATATTAAATAATCAATATAAATTCTTAGGTAAGGTGATTGTTTTACATTATGTGTCAAACTTAAAATTGAATTACCCTATATACGAAAACTGTGATGAATGTGGCTCATTAATAAAAATAAATATGTATATATTGGTGAACCTATATTAAAACTTTATCATCAAACTTCTCCAACATTCTGTGCTTGATCACTTGATATGTTACAGTAGGTGTGTAGCAGTTACCACAGAGTACATTTTACCAAAGAACCTTCAAGGAGACAAGGAACATAGTACAATACTCTCTACAGGTAAGTATCACCACCGTAGTAGAGATACCTACTACCTATGTAGGTACTATGGTAGGTAGAATTAATAAGTTCAATTATTTGAATCTACTATTCCACATCGTCTTAGCTTAGCACTAAGCAAGTTATGCTCACTGAAAACTGTTTCTTAGTTGAAAGCATTGATATACCTATTACCGTTGAAAGCAAGAAAAAAACTATTCAAAAAACAATTGTGTCTACAATATAAGTGTTATATCCATTATTCACCACCACTCAACTCGAGCAAAAAGGGTACAAATACTTGGACTCGAGCTTGTCTTTCAAACAAGCATTTTTTTCTTTGGTTTTGCTGTCGCATCCTGGCTGAGTGGCTGGCCTACTTACTTGTTACAAAACACTCTAAAATCTTGAGACGAGTTATTCATTCACAAAATTATTAAAATTAGATCCACCTACCGAGCGATAGAATAAAGAATTTGTATAGAGAAGTAACTTAGAAATGTTTAAAAAAAACCATTTCTATTCTAATGAACTGATGTAGTAATATTTTATAATATGTTTTTAATATTCTCTACTATGAAGTGAAGATTCAAAAATGCCATAGCCATTCATTCAAGTATTGCCGCCAATTAATTAGTGTTGCCTGAAAATCGACTGAGTTATATCGAGAGTCCCCAAATCAATCATACTATATCGATAGCATCTCTGTGTAAAGAACTATTATATTTTCCTTATTGTGGAATTGCGTTTGATATCGGGCGATGCCACCACCCGTGTAAGTACGATGTCGCACGCCGATGTGCTAAGATTGTCACAAAATGGACAATAAAATAAACGTTTAATTTAAAAGTACCTAGGTACCTCATAAACGTTAATTTATTACCCACGACGCGACGGAACGGAGACGGTATATGCGTTTGGGGTGAGGTTGTTTGTTTGTTTGTGCAAATCAATGTTGCCATTTTTCTCCAAAACTACTAGTCCGATTTTGATGCAGTTTTCAGTTATGGGTTCGGGTTTGATTGGTGCATGTTCTTAAATAGGTGTTACGGTCACAACTCAGCAGGGGGCGCTGCAGCAAACATTTTATGTGCAAATCAATGTTGCCATTTGTCTCCAAAACTACTAGTCCGATTTTGATACAGTTTTCAGTTATGGGTTTGGGTTTGATTGGTGCATGTTCTTAGATAGGTGTTACGATAGTAGCTCACTAGGTGGAGCTGCAGTAAACATTTGTTTGTGCTAAACCAAAACTACTAGTCCTATTTTGATGCGGTTTTCAGTGATGGGTTTGTAGTTGATAAGTAAGGGTTCTTAAATAGGTGTTACGATAGTAGCTCACTAGGGGGCGCTGCATTAATATATTCTATCGTGATAAGATATAGAAATTTTAAATTAATTTAAGTAATTATTATTTTCATTCTACGTAATGAGTTGAGTTACAAGAAAGCCCCGGGCAAAGTTTATATGCAAACATTTATCTAATCTAAACAAATATCTGCAATTTGCAAAAAATGTGATAAAATTTGAATTTCGCGCTCCAACCGACGCCTCCACCTTAATAAAACACCTAAGAATATTTTAGTAGAACTGCTACAATTGAACTAAAACCTATCTGAAGATGATTAAATAAGATAAGGCTGTATGGCTCTGCACCTTTGCTTGCCTTTTTAAAAAAACAACAACATGTCATGTAGCGATGTGCCGGGTCGGCTATTTTTGGTATTCGAATACTTTGGTATTCGTTAAAATAAGAATCGAGTTAGGATTCGTGTCTGAAGACTCGGACAGGTATTCGAGTACTGGCACGAGTATTCACAGATTGAATATAGTACTATCTATAGTACAGATAGGTATCGAAGGAACAAATCCAAGGAACGCATAATACGCTTGACAAACGTCAAATTACTTATTTTTGTCATTACAATTAAAACTCTTTGTGATTGAAATAAAGACTATAATACTTTAATCACTTGAGATATTTTAGCGTTCCACCGACTTGTATGGCCGATACCATAGCGTGCGAGTATTCTAATACTCCAGTGGACTCAAGTACTTTTTGAATCGAACTTTGTAGTTTGCTTTTGACGAAAAAATCTAATATTTCATCACAAATCGTGTATGAACGATAGTTTAAGTAAATAATAACAGCAGTTTATTATATAATCAGTAATATAATCATAATATTAATCATCATATTTTGGTAATTTTGTATGGCGCGGCATATTAAAGCTAACAACTAACTATTGACTATAACAATAATATCAATTGAATTTTTTAACTTTATATTTATTAATGTCCATTTTTATATTTTACACCTGATCATAAGTCCGGTCCAGCGCCACTTCAGTTCTTTGATTGTTTTTATTGCATCTTTAAGTTTCGTTCTTTCTTTTATGTACTCATTCGGATTCGAATACTGTATTTTATATACTCGAGTACGTGAGTACCTGCTAGGTATTCGAGTCAGTACTCGAGTCAGTCTGACTCGGCACTAAGAGTGATCGTTATATTATGTAGCAGAATATAAAATTTAATATATTTAAATAGCTACATAGCGCATTATTTATAAAATGAGAAGCTAGCTATAGATAAATAACATTTTTTTCCATTTCAATTTGAATAAGCTCCTTCTATTTACAGGCTCTGGAAATTTTTCAACGCCATATTCAACATCAACTAGCGCCAAACTATTCATTGAGTGATTTTCAATAATATTTTAAAAAATATGCAATAGATGGCGTGACACGGACACTAGCATTAACTCAATTTGACCAAAAATATCGCTCGCGGCCACGCGGCGCGATCACTGCGCTGTGATGAATTGATGATATTAGTTTCGTTACTTGCTACTACGCAGCGCTTCACACATCAGTGATTTATGTTTGTGTTTAGTTATATAACAATTTCGTTAGATTGGTAACGCCGTTCTGAATCGTCTCGCCTGCTATTGGCTGCTACGTCGTTCGAATATATTCGAAATAACTACTAACTAGATAGCTAGTAAAGTAGTGCTAGTGCGTTATATTCGCTCGTTCGAATAAGACGCGTGTACGTAATTCTTGCGCGAGTCGAATGAACGAGTGATATACCTACTGTACGAGTGTTTTTGTTCGAAGTCAATTACGTTACGTAGTATATATATATAAATATTTTTGTTTATTTAGTGTAAGTTTACGTTTAGTTTAAGGTTGTAAATTATATACTAGGTTAGTTTAGTTATTGTTTAATTAAAATGCGTCGCGTGGGCGAAGTTTGGAACCATTTCGTTGTAGTAGATGAACTATCTAAAAAGGCTGAGTGTAAATACTGTAAAAATAAACTTTCATTTAAAACAACTGTGAAGAACTTAAAAAATCATTTAAAGCAGAAATATTTGATTATTTATGAAACAATGTGCAGGAATACAAATATTGCTAGCGCGATATTTAGGCAATAATATGCTCGATGAATTTGACCCTTTAAAAATATATTAGCGCATATAAAAAAAACATGTTATTCTTTCGTAGTATAACGTTGTAATCCATTTTTAAAATATAGCCGTTCTGAACACCTCTACTCGGCACATCTGTACTGTCATGTCATGCCATTGTTAGTGGACTTGTTTGTGTTGATTTGCTTTTGATTATTTTTCATTTTGGAAATTCAGACCCTTCCCTGTATGTGTTTTTATTACATGAATTATGCCTCAAATATTTCAAGTTTTAAGGTGTTACAAGTGCTTTGTATTCCAGGTTTGTTTAATTTTAAATTTTAATGCACAATGTACTTACCGAAGTTACAATACAAAGTTGAGTCAACTAATATTATAATGGAAAGCCTGAGTTTTATATCGTATACTAGCTGACAAGATTGCAATGCCTGCGGATAATTAAACATTGTATGTACCTACTTAGGTAATTGGAGCGTATGAGAAACCTAGCTATTTAGCGTGGATTGATTGAGGTACGAGGTTTGACGATAAAGAGTGGTCGACCTCTCTTAGCCAAGTATTTAGGTACATTGTACTATTATGTATTCTGTGATATTATATCCTAAATCCAGACAAATAGGTAGTAAAATTATAGCTTGCCTACCAAGTGTTACCTGATCGAGTTGAAAATTGGTACACATAAGGAAGACAGTGACCCCAAACACGATGTGTAACGTAAATAAGTGAATTTTAAACAAGGGGCCTGCTTTTGGGGGATAAATTAGAAAATCAAACATTCCCCCCCTCTTATCTTTGAAACTACTGGGGCTAAAATTTTTCAAAAAATACAGACCGGTCTGCACAGCCCTAAGGCTACTAGGATATTGATGAAGTGCTCTACTGGGTGTTATGACATAGCTTTTACAGTGAAGCACAATCATCATGTTAGCTGAAATACTTCCACTGCTGGACAAGGTCATGAAGCACAATAATAACCAACACTTTAACTTGTTGATTTCCAAGTATGGTTACAATTAGGTAATCCTGAAAATATATAATTTAAAATCATCCAACATGTTTATATTCACTACTATTACAGATTCACCAAACAAAGAAATCTAATAAATGGGAATGTAAACTTTGTGGTGAAAAGCAGTCCATAAAGAGGCATTATGGAATTGGGAATGGTAAAGAATGTAGATTGCATGTTCAAAGACTTAATGGATTGAGAGGTGAGAAAGATGAAACTAAAATCAATGAAAGCAATGCTGATGATGAAACCGAAAATTATGAAGATATTGTAGATACTGATTGGCTTAAAAAATTAAAAAATAAAAGTAAATGGTCAGATTATATGGACGCTCATGAGGAACCACAAGATTCAGATTCAGAAACTATGTACCTTGATGAAAAAGAAGTTGTACTAGAAGTACAGATGAAGCGAAAAAAGAAAACTTATGTCAGACCAAATAAAAATTCTAAACCTACTATTTTAAAAACTATTGATAAAAATAATAGCTTAAAAGATGATTTTAAATCAAATGTGATCTGCAATGAACCTTTAAAATCAGTTAACCTTTTATTAGATAAACCTAATGCATGTGCTGTAGATATTACACATATTTCCAAAACAATAATCCAAAAACGAGATGCTATTGTATCCCCAACTATTAATAAAAATTCAAATTGGGCCCAATATAATGAAGAACCTAGCAATGGAAAAAGTACATCATTGTCTCCTACAAAGGCTATAAAGCAACATACCTCAAAAGGTTTGTTTTCACTATGTGAAGATAGTGATCTTGATAATGTACTAGATATTTAATACTATTGCTGATTAAGTAATTTTTAATGTCTCGTTTTTTGTTAATTACTTTCCTCAATTTATCTTCCAAAACCTAATTAACTTAACATATTTTTTTTTAAATACAATTGTTTAATGTTAATTTAACATATTTTTTTAAAATACAATTGAAGTAGTTAAGGCAAGTGAAAAATCTTTGTTTCATGTCGCTTTCCAATAATTTTATTATTACAACCAATACACATTATCATCACAATGGCAACAGCTTAATATCACTTTTAATAACATCTACTAGATAAATAGTGAGTGTACTACTCCATGCACGCACATGTACAAGTTAAATTCATAACTTCATAGATTACATTTTTAATGAAAGTCACATACATATTATAGGTACATTATTTCTTTAGAATATCAATGTAAATCTAAACCTAGATAGATATTGTATAAACCTCATGTTATAATTAATTGAACTCATAATGCTTAAATCTGGTGTAGTGAAACTATATTAATTACTTATTGATCTACATTCACTCCAAATATTTAATTGTACAAGATACAAATTAATTTGTATAACATTGTAACAATAAGTAAAGCTAAATAGAGATACATAAATAAATATTCAAATAGGAAGCCCTACAAGTTCGATGCATAATTTAGAATTTATATCTACTTACTCAAAGATTGAAATTACTAAGTCAAATCTGTATATTTCTTGATAAAATATTAGCTCCTGACTCATTCCAGCTTAGCTATCAATAACCATCCCACTTCCGATTTATCAAATAAGCAGTATCTGCTTTGTGTTTATTTCCCAAATGATATACATTTAAATGGACTAGAATGCCATCATGTGTCTGCGCCGATGCAATTCTCTTGCTCTAGCGTAGCGTCTTCCGTATCCACTCCATCGCCATGCTCTAAGGACAGCATAAGTTTAATAGCAATTAATCGATCATCATGTTTAAGAAAAACCAATATACTCATTTGCTTGCAGTTGCTAGCTGTTACCTTTCATTATATCCCATAGGTTCACTTCTTATCATGTGTTCGTCGTCTAAACGCCTGGCTAAGGTGTCATCGCTATTTCCTTAAAAAAGAGTGGATTATATAAAAAAAATATGTTTCGATCTTATTGTTTTCTTCATTACTATTATTTAAATATAATTACCAAGTGGATTTGAATGTGAAAAACGACGACACGACGGTCCACGACAACTCAACAATTGCTGTAATTGGTTATGAAAATATTCCTTTTCCGATGCTGTCAGATATTTCACCCTGTTTTGTGTTTCAAATGGATCTGTAAATTACGACAAATTTATATTTTTAAAGTAAGAGTTGAGTGACATAGAATATGATCCTTCGAGCCGGACTTACCGATTCGTAAATTGTAATAAGTAACAAGTCCTGTGATAAACTCGCAATAAAGCAAATTGTGCGTAGCGTTGATGGTCCTCACGCAATTATACGTATTATTGGAGGTACTCATGCAGAAACAAAAAGGTCCTGCTGTCCAGAAAGGAGCTGTTCGCCAGTGATCGTTGTCGTGGCGGTAGCAATTCATACGCTCCGATTCACATAATTTTTCTAGTTCTGCCTGTAAGTTAAATAATGTAATGTTACATTTATGTATCCATCATCCTTCTTATTTTAAAACTAGCCTTCCGCCCAGCAAAAATCGTTCCTTAGCGGATGCCTACGTTATAATAAGCTATTTGTAAGCCAGCCCGATCCGTGTGTTTGGGCTGTAGGTTGATAGATTAGTCAGTCAGTCACGTTTTCCATTTATGCATATATTTTGATAGATTTTGTAAACATGAGCTACAAACCCTTTTCCTAGCTTTTCTTAATTTCTTTTGAAGCATTTGAGCTTTTCGTTTTCTTTGCTCCTCTCTTATTTTCTGTGCGGCTTCTAAATAACTGTGTCCTTGTCCCCTTGATTTCCTACAATCATTACACAGTCATCGTTACTTTCACATGCACTTTCTGAACATGAAAACTGTATTTATATTATATATACTTATAGTTAAACTTACCGATTTTCTTCACAGTAGCAAACATGTTTGTCTTCGTTTTCAATAAATAAAGGATGAAGCCTCCTTTGGAATACGTCTACTGGTTTGCCAAAAATGTCTATGTTCTTAGGTGATCCTTTATTTGGGTTTCTTTGCTCGTATTCCGATGCGTCTAACCTCGCCGGGCCTAAGTTCAGAGGGACCGCAGTGGTGGGTTTCATCGTTGTAGTTGTTTCAGTTTTCATTCTGCCTATAGATCTATCTGTTGCAAGCAGTCTATCTATTGCCGTACTATAATCATTCGCATTCTGTGAAAAATATGTTGTTGTACTCCGATCAGTCGAATTTACTTCATCGTTTATTCGTGTGTTATAAGTTTTTATAAATTCAGTAGTTGTTATTGTATCTGTAAATAAAATGGCACTCTGAAGTGTACTTTTATCGCTATCTTGGTCGATGTAATTACCATCTATTATTATAGTAGTAACTTGAGGTTTTGGCAAATCTGATTCTATTATATTTGTTTCATTATGTGTTGTGTTACCAATGCCCAATACATTTAAATGTCTGATTGTAGAAGTTTCAATAAGTGTTTCGTTTTTCAATTGTATATCAAATACATCATCTTTGGTATTAGCATTAACGGTGGGCATTACGTATTCATTCGACTGTCTAAATTTTTTATCAATAGAAGTGATATTTCTGTGTTTTGATTTTATTCTTTGTAGTCTAGTTTTCCTGAAACTATCTTTGGAGCTATTATGATCGTGAGTAATACTTTTATTATGTAAATGGTTATTGATTAAACCAGTGTGAATCATGTGAGTTTCGGATATTGGTTTTGACGTTTTTAAATGCCTCTTTATCTCTTTTAAATCCTCTAGTTTTGTTCGTAATTCTCTTATCTGATCCTCTAAGCTTAGTCTATTAGTTTGCCATGCTTTCAAATCTTTATAGATTACCTGAGAACAATTAACAGTACCATCTTTTTCAATTTTACATTCTAATGACGATTCATTGCTATTGACAATAACATCATTTTTCTGTTTATGTTTGTTGTGATTCCAATGTTGAGCTCTTCGTTTCGTTCTTTTATGATCTATGTTATCTTTGGTTTTTTCATATGCTTCAAGAAACGCTTCGGTTTCTTCTATAAGTTTATCAATTTTGTCATTCGTTACCCCATTTTCAAATTCATTGACTGGTTCGTTTTTGAAACTTAAATGTCCTATACTTGGATTCTCATGAAGAATGCTATCGACCGTATTGGGTTCGAATACATCATTATCGATGGATCTGCGAGTTCGTGTATTATTGGTATCTTTTTTAAATTCTACAGGTCTCCTTGCTATTGTACCGTCGGTTTCTAGTCGAGTATAAACAAGTCCGCTAGGTGTAAAGCAAGCACATTTTTTTGTGCTCATCTTTGATTGTGGCGCTGGTAAATCGGACTGTCGAATAAAGAGTTACCCAATTATTTATTGTCATTTGTTTGTGTTTAATAAAACAGGAAAATGAAACGTTACCTCATATTTACACTTGTGTCGTCGCCATCTGCCATTAACAAGGATACATTTCCACTTTCTGCCCGCGGAACAAGGTGCTCGTAACTCTGCTTTGGAACAGTCGGCTGCTAGACGAGCTGCTTTGCTCTCTAGCCCTATGTCAGCTGCTTCTATAAATAAACATTAAAAAGATATGTTTTATTCATGATACAAATCGAAGTTAACTAGTTCCATTAGCTTATATTCCATTGCTTCAAATTTATCGTTACTCACGATCAAACGCCTTAGTACCCGAAGGTGTGAGGTAATTTGGCTGGTTGTTAATGCTTGCTTCTTCTGCATCAAGAGCTTTCTCCAGGCTGGCTTCTAAAATAGGATTGTGGCTCTCGTTAGTGACGAGGGGTTCCGAAGACTTTTTGGTTTCAATAGCATCGGATTCTGCGCTTTCCTTCAATAGAAAACTATTACTTTAAAAATGATTTCTGGAGTATAGATATCATTAAGATCAATATCAAAATCGAATATCTTGTTTAGAAGATATTCTACTTATGTAGGTTATTTGAATACGCTCACAAAGAAGCATCACATGCATGAAACTACCCGGAAAACTCACCTCTTCATCATCATCGTCATCAGGCTCCAAGAAGTCATCGTCATCACTGTCCTCTTCGAAATCTCCACTTTCGGATGATGAGTGTGGAAGCTCTGTTGTGGGTTTAAACTCGTTCATTTCTCGACTGTACTTGTGAGAACGGGATCCCAATCCTGGTATATCTCTGCGCCCGGAGCTGGAATTACCTATACATTTTAATATAATCGCAATAATAAGCAATGAATTAAATAGCGTAGGTACTACGAGTATAATACAATTCTTAAGCCTGATGGTAAGCGGTTACCAGAGCCTATGGATGCTAGCGAAACCCGGGGCACAGCTATTTACTAATCCCCGCCCCAATTAGGTACCATTCGCATGTTGCCGACCCTTCTACCCTCCCCGATGAGCTCTGACGACCTTCTTACGTGCAGGAACACAACATACAGTTATTTGGCTGCGGTATTCTGTAAGGTGGAAGTACTTCCCCAGTCGAAAAACTCTATCCTCTACCTCACTCTATTTGTAAATAAATAGATACTTTTATAATATTTAGGTAGATATACCCAAAACTGAGTTTGTCTTATGTGTTGAACTATAATCGAACCAACAAACTGTGGCGCCATGTCAGGGTACCTAACCTCCATACTCATATTCATCATAGGTCATACCAAAAGGTCATCAATGTTTTATTACTCAGTAATAATAATAGTAGTCATAATTCAGATATAGCAATACAAGAAAACACCTTTATCCATTTAGATATTTGAGGTTTTTCAGAACAGTTTATGAATGAACAGAAACAAGTGACGATCCGATTGGCAAGTCTACTGAATCAATTACCTTCTGTTTTGTATTCCGACTCCATTCGGAACGACTGCCTCGTCAATTGTCAATCAGTCTTCAGCTTACGAAGACCGAATGAACCGAGTAGGGTCTTAAGGTGTTTAATATACCTTTCAACGAGGAATGAATCCGGCCAGTGAGCAGCCGCTTGACGACGACGCCGCGGCTGCAATAACGGCAGCAGGGATCTACCGTCCATGTGTAAAGGAGGCTCGACACCACCCATGTCTAAGAACGTCGGGGCCAGGTCAATATTCAGAACTATGTCGTCAACTCTATGAAAAAAAGAAAATTATCTGTAGTTTAGACCCCCAGTTGATCAGTATTAGAAAGTATCCATAGTTAAATTTACCAACGGCATATACCAATAGCTGGAGAAGTGACGTAAAATAGACGTCCTTAGAAGATATAAGTACGTACTTAGTCGTCATTGTGGTACCTATTATACTCGTATTAACACCAAAAATTAACCAGTAAACAATTTTTGGTAACTCCCAAACTACTAAAAATCGCGGAACATATATGGGGATTATTGGGGATGAATTTGTTACCTCTTGCCATAGCGTAGGTATAAATTATATCTCAGTACATCACTTTCTACTTAAACTACAGGTACTTTTGTAAAAAAAAAAAGACATATCGATACTTACACGGTGCCAGGTTCCACTCCCGGTCCTCGCACAAGGAATGGTACTCTGATATCGAACTCGAAGGGAAAACTCTTGCCTTTAACAAGCCCAAACTGCCCCAAATGGTAACCGTGATCAGACGTGTACACCAAGTAGGTGTTGTCTAGCTCTCCTAATGCTTTCAGTTCCTGGTACACTCGCTCTACGGCCTGGAATAAACACATTCGTAATTATTTATTTAAATAAATAGAGCATACGTTTGGCCTCTAGATTATAGGTGTAACTTAAAACCTATGTGACTTTTAATATTCAACAGCTATTATTTGCCCCTCATACGAAGGTCCCATTTTTTTTACACCAAGGCAGTAGGTATACAAGTGTACGGTTCGCCTGGTAATAAGCAGTACTGTAGCGCGCTTGGAAGTTGGAACATACGAGGCTTCTCGGAAAAATAGCTTTGGTGCAATCATGTAACTTTAAAATTTTAAATGAAACCGGTGTTTTCATTTTTTTACGTTTTGGTAACTCTATATTCAAATACGAAAATGTTTAATTGCTAATGGAAACATTTTCGACATTGTAAAATTTGTAATTGATTGCAACAAAGTTACATGACTGCACTGAAGCTATTACTTATTGAGATGGGTTCACGATGAACCCCGATGAGCTTTCTGCTTTGGCGACCTTACTCACGCGCAGGAACATAACACTAAGTTATTTGGCTGCGGTATTCTATAAGGTGGAGGTACTTCCCCAGTCGAGCTGCTCTTTGATCAAAAGGCGCTATGCTACGCATTCGAAAATCGATTAATTAATTTTATCGGCTGCTTAAAATTTTCTGACTCCACTACCGATTTGTAATTTTATTTATTTGATTAGCGGTTACTTAGTAAATTTATGATTTTGTTTAATTGTTTTTATGATAAAGTTGTATTACATGTTGTGTTTGTCTATCATGGAATTGAAATTAACTCACCATGTCGACACTCTGCAAAGTCTGTAAACGCTTGGTCATCAGCAGATCTGTAAATTGTCGATGTATAGGCTTCATCTTATCTGTGACGCGCAGGATCCACTGCTTGTCGGGATTTGGAGCCATATCGTACGTGGGAGTGCTGTGAATAAAATAAAATAATAATAATCATACACATGAGAAACTTAGGAGGTATCCACATACGTCATGGGTGAGTATGAGTAATAATGAGTCGACGGCATGTGTACCTAATAAGTATTTTGGTATAATATTAATTATATTAATATAGATACTAAATGTACGTGTAAATTCATAAATAAATAAATGACCTTAAGAAATTAGGTAGGTTGTAATGATCTATGGTAGGTATTCGTGAACTCCTCAGATCGATTTCAAGATTTTATTCTGGATTATTCAGGGATGAAATTTCATAATATGCATATTCTTCCGCAAGTTTGCGACAACGTTATCACTAAAGACCGGATTATAGGTTACCTCATTCTCAGTGGTCATTACATATTTTATGTAAGATCTAGCGATGATGTACGTTGATAGATCAGTTAGTCAGTCAGTCAATCAGTCACGCTTTCCTTTTATATATTTAGTGTTCGCCCAATTTAAAATGAATAACGCACTCAGCCGCGCGTTTTTTGTTTTGTAACTTTTGCCAGAAATTATAAGTGCTAACATAGCACCCAAGTTCAAATACAGCCCAATCATTTGTTTGGTTGCTAAATCTGAATGAATAATTAATTTACTAATAGTTGTACGTACGTAGTATATTATATATTCTATGCTAATAGTATGCTGATATTGAAATAAAATTAAAGGCTGTTGGCTACATACAGTAACAAACAGTATACAGGCGGGTATTTACAAACTAGGTATATGGTATAAAAAAATACACGGTGGCGCGTGGGAATGCCATATCATCACTAGCCGATGGTGGTAATCAGCAAATAAAGCCTAGAAGAAACTGGTTCTCAGGTGGAAATGTCGGCACCCACCGGTTGGTGTTTTCGTAAATGGCGATTGACATAATAGGTACCTATTATAAGACATGCCAAGTCCGGAAATTATAGAAAATGTATAATTCCATATGCATCAAGCTATAACGATCTACCAACATTACCTACCTACGATACTTAGGTATTATAAATTGCAAACATATTTTATTGCATAACATAGTAGGTGTAATGGGTTCTTACAAGGTTCCTTTATGATGCGAAACACCTGTTTCCACCTCTTTTAAGGGTCTTCTAATTTATGATTATGATCCTGTATCTAAATAATATAAGTCTAGGTACCTATCTACTCGCAGTTAACATACCGAAACATGTCAACAACAACGACTGACTTGAGAATGTCGAAAAAAATTACTGAATTAAATAGGTATGTTTAATTTTAAGAAACCTGTTTTTTTTCTGTGTAGGTAATATCCCTTCAGACTTTCCAAACAATTTTAAAAAATCACATACATTTTTTATTAATGTTGTGTTTTTAATATAGGTATCCGCTATTATAGTAATTGTAAACTTGATAAGAGGTTTTGAATTTATTAAGATCGTTATAGACTTTTACGAGTAAGTAAGTCCTCCAACATCAGTAAAGACTTTTTTATTCATCGGTTATGTTTTTCTTAACATTTCACAGGCTTCGTAAAATAATGGCCATTAGTTTCGAAGACGCAAATATTAAGTAAAAAAAGTAGTCTTAGATTTCTTATTCTGTTTTTAGGTAGGTACCTAATTATGTTTTCTTCTAAAGCGCCATTAGTGTTACATGGATATTTTATAATTCGCGTTTGTCGGCCGCGACCCTCGGCACAGGACAGGTTTCGCGATGGCGACCACACAATAAGCCGATGACTGAATATTAAAAGCGCCGATCGGTTCGGGATTCGACTCCGGTTACCGGCTACGGAAAGTCGCGGTGCCCCCTACCACGGATTGCACCTCACTTTTTGCAGCAATTTTGCTGGATGATATTTAATTAAATAGAAGGAAAGTGATGTTGAGGAAGACTAAATTGAACTATATAGACTAAATGAAGGCAAAATTGTAGGTAGGTATATCTAAGGAGGTGCAAGAAGAACTGTATTTTTTTTTATATAATAGACTCGCAGGAAATACCTAGTACTTACCTACCTACGTAATAAATATCTAATTATGTGAACGTGAACGTTAAATAGTGAATTTTTTAATTGCAGTTATAAATAGTAGAAGACATTAACGTTATATTATTTTCATTAGAACACAATTCAGTCGTTGATTTATTATACGAATATTGTAAATTATAGGTACCGACCAAGGTATTCTGTTCTAACTTTTGTTTTTTTATTAGACCGTTTTTGTAAGTAGTGTGTATAAAATAGAGACGTGAAGTTAGATAATTTGAGATAAATTTCAGTCATATTTAAAAACTAGCTATTCCCCGCTGTTCCACTCGCTTTCCCGGGAAAAGCCTATAACTTTCGGGGATAATGTAGCTTTTCGAATGTAATTACAATTTTTTTTTAAAGTAAAACATTAATTGTAATTTTTCGAATCAGACCCGTAACTCTGGAGATCAGCGCGTTCAAACAAACAAACTCTTCAGCTTTATTATTAGTATAGTATAGATGATAAGAAATGTCTCAAAAACAGGTAACATGATCGCGATTCCAAACTGATCGGTTGTTAAACGTGATTATGATACAAAATAAACACTCGCGAAGGTCTCCATTAGGTATGTTATTAAGGATAAGGCTTATCTTTTATTTGCGACGGCAGAACCCTCTCATGTGCCGCCTGTCGACAATTAAACCCACCCGCCTTCGACCTGCGGATAATTTATGCGACGTTACCAACTCTCTCGTGCATGTCCAAGCCAAATCCACGATGTGATACGATAAATAAAAACAAACAAGATACCATAGCAAGAAACTTGTCATTGTGAAAAAGATGAGAATGTAATGTTGTTCCAATCTTAATTGGACTGTCAGAGATTCAAAAACAAAATTGAGAAATGCATTGAAGCAACGAAGATATAATTACCTACTGTAGGTATTGTAGCTTAAAGAACAGAATAAAAACCTACACAACCAGTTTGAATCCAGGGAAATATTTATTATTCATTCATAATAACGTATGCATTCATACATTTAATAAAATCTCATTACTTCGCCATTCAATAGGTACAAGCGATGCAATAAAAAATGTTATGAATTTGAATACAATTGTAATAAACAGGTGCACTCATACATTGCACAGTTTCGATTGCAAATCACTTAGGGTTCCAAGAAAGAGAATTAATCAAGTTTCAATAGTAGGTATTGTTGTGTTTACTTGAAAATGTTTTTCATCCAACGTAATTGAATAAACCAAGTGAAAATTCTTTGTAACGTAGGTAACCGTTACAAGCCTGCGTTGGACGTGAAATTAAACAAGGTGTTAGGGGAAAAGGCTTGAATAAACATTATGAAAGCTTTACTGTAGAACATTTAAGACTTATGTCAAGATTATATGTCGCCCTGTGGAAATCCTAAATTTTTTTAATAATTTAAATAAAACTATTTGTATTTAAAATTTTAATATCCAGTGATATTCCCAAAGCATGAATCTGAACCGTCAGGACTGAAATTGTCCCATCCAATGCAATCTAATAAATATTCAGAAAGCATCTGAAGCGTATCCTACTTGAAGCCTGCACCGAACTCCATCGGAGCTATGAGCAATAACAGCGCACATCTGTGACAACTGACAATGGAGGACGAATGCATCTGGTGCTGCGGAATACTGATTGTCTTCATGGAGACACTCTTGGAATGGAAATGGAATATTATATTTTGATGAAACAATTTGATATCTGTAGGTATGCTTTGTATGTAGAACATATGAGAATCGTGATGTTTTCTCTTGTACCGACACATCGACACCTTTATTATAAGATAAGTAGTTATTATTTCAATTTTACGTCCTACCTAGTGACTACGGTAGGCATTAAATTGGTTTTCAAATAGTACTATACCTACCTACCTACCTACCTGTATACTTCATTTGTATACTTCAATAAGCAATAATAAAATAATGTTCTCGTTATAAAAACGAATCATTCTTTAATATTACATCTATCATCTGAAACAGTATGAAAACACAAATGGCTCACAAAAGGCTGAGCGGTGAGCGAAGTGCAACGTACTTATTTGCAAAACATTATCGTGCCTTTAAAACTTTTTAATTTAGGACAACCTTCATTTCAAACAAAGTCTAAGTACTTCACCGAGTTTGAGGCAGCTGAATATTTAAAAAAACAACGATTTTCAAAGACTCCCTCAAGTTGTACAATGAATTTATGTCGCCGACAAATCTGCCCTCAAATGTTCCTTTGGGACATCTGACAGTGTCAAATTGCCGCTGCTTCATATTCCTGTGTCTACAACAGCTGCTGAATAAATGAGCAAATGTGATAGTCTCCAAATCGTAAGAAACCAGAATATAACTGCGGGCGAGTCTAAACATTCTTGTAAAACATAAATCAGCCTCTTGCAGCTCTGGCGAGGGCAAAATTATTCAGGGCGCCGCCGCCGCTACCGCCGCGTCCGACGTAGTAGGTAAGTGTAAGTAGGGACGTGAAATTTTCGGAGAGTTCTCACGAAAAAAGGTCGGGCTATGGAATATGAATAAGTACAGGCAATGATGATTCTGTATAAAACAAAAATACCTGCTATTTTCTATCCTATCCTATTTAGTCCGATTTTACAATCGCTTTTGTAAAAGCTATTTGTTCTAAACAAAAAATCAGAACAGTTTTTACTAAAGGTACTAGTCCGATGGTCGCGGCTGAGCTTCGCGAGCGGCGCGCGCGTCTGTTCTCTAGTTATTATGTATCATCTATGCGTCTATCGCGCGCGTTAGCCGCGAGCCGCGACCCGCGAGCCTCGGAAGCCTAGTACTTTTCTACATTGTTTTTTACCAAGTGCCAAGAAATTTGAAATCCAAGCAAGGTGCCAAGTTTTGTTCTACAAAGAGAGGCAATTGACTTTTAGAACAGTATTAAGTTCATTGTACTGAATAAAAATCATAGGTAATACCTGCATGGAAGATTCACTTCAAACCTTAATTATTTTACTAGTGACACGATTTCAGACTTTTATTATCCTGACCTAAACTCCTTAGTAGGTACCTAGACTTGTACATTATATAGGTATCTTATTTAGTATGACAAGCAACTTAATGGTTTCAACATGTTTTTCAGTTGAACCCCAAAAACACGGTCAACTCCTTAAATATTTAAAGAGGAACAAGATGGCCGCTGCGCTCGCGAAAACGCCCGAGCAATTAGTGTTTTTGTTGAAATATTTAGAGAAGACGTGCCGTTAAATTCTGATGAATTTACACACGCTATTCATATTTTCAATCCCATTCCGTAAGCAAAAAATAAAGCCTTTTGATTTTTTATCTATTTCCAATCGGCTCCAGAGCCATGATCAGATGTTTTCCAAAACGTAATATAGGTAACCTACCTACTTATTACAATAAATTAAGCCTATATTCAAAGGATTTAATTATGAAATTATACTTTATCAAACGCCTTGGAAAACATTACACGACATTCAAGAGCTTGTACCTACTAGCTACTTACTTATAGTGCGACCGCTGAAATAAACCGTTTCTGACACCTATTATCCCGGAAACTGATTATCTGACTTTCACGAAAAGGTTTGCTACTATTTTTTTAGGTAAGTACGAGTATTTAGAGAAGATCCTGTCGATATAGTATAAAAGGCTGCGCATCCACCAGAGATGAGCTAAGCAGCGTTGCGAAGAGTGTGTTCTTTATGCACCACTAGAATCACTTTATTGACAAATGACATCTCTAGGGTGGGCATCTCCCACCCTGAAAGGTGTCAAAAATGCAATTTCTCACCGGTCGCAATTTTACTCAGGAACCTCACAACATTTTTTTAAATTAGAATTTACAATAATGTAATTTTACTTACTGATGTGTGGTAACATTGAAGAATAGATGCGAGTACTGGGGGGCAGAGTCTTCAGGGCCGTGTGGAGCCGGGAATGACATCACCAGCAGCACTGGCTTGCGAGCGAATCGACGCTTCGAGGCGCGAAGGAACGCTATCGAATCGTTCGCGATAAGGTCCGGGTAATAATCCTGAAAATAAATTAGGTGGGTACCTACTAGAAATGTTGTATCTTCCAGATAATGCGCTGTAAGTAATTTTGTTTAGATTCTTCTTCTACGTGTTGCTTTCCGCCCCGCGGTTTCACATGAACTTTAATGACGAGGAAATTAATGAATTCACAAAGAACCCACTACTACCCATTACCCATATTAAAATTAAAATTTTTATCAATTTTGACTTACCTTGTGATAATCATCGCCGTGTTTTATCTTCTTCCCGTTCATATTGATGCTATAGTTATAGTACTTCGAGTTCATAATCAGGCCGCCCCACTCGCGCCAGCCCGGCGGAATATACGACCCGTTGTACTTGTTCAAGTACTTTCCGAAGTAGCCTGCGGACAATTAACAAACAAATAATATTTGCAGCTTATTTTTTATCGATACCACTGAAAAATAGGTATAGGAATATGGGTACGTACCTATATTTTTTTTTTTATAGCCAACATGAGTTTTATTTCCCCAAATAAAAAGCAACGATAACATAATTTGAACGTCAAATATTTCTGCAACGAACATTTCCAGTGATCACGAAAAATAACAACAAATTAGGGCCGATGCGGCGCAAAATGAAAAGTGCCGCGAAGCAAGAAATCATTGTTCGTTGGTAGACAATAGTTCTCAAATTTTAATTTCGGTGGCATTAATGCAAATGCGGGGAAGGTTTTTTAATTTTCACGAGGGGTGCGCGTCTGCCGGGATCACATTCAACGAATCCCGTAAACACCGAGACGCTTCATTACTACAGCTGTTGAAACGTGTTTGAAGTTTGAAGTTCTCATTACTTTTTTGCATAAATTCCATGGAAATTCCAAACAAGTAGGTACGAAGATATATATAGAATGCTATGTAACGATACGATAATTTACTAAAACATATGACTTGCCTGAGACGACAAACCATAAACCATTTTTCAGATATTTATCTCTTCTTAATTGTCAAGAATTTATGTGAAAGAGAAAACATCAATAGCGCAGCTCTGCTATAATATAATATCTACAAGCTATCGTCACATGAGTAAATAATATATACATAATCTGTGCTATCGTGACGCTATTCGGAGTTCTTAATGTAAAATAGTACTCAGGTAGGATAAACTGTAACACTTGTGAGCGGTTCCCTACTGACGGGTAGGTACACGGGTGTTTGCTCACATACCTAGCCGGAGTCGGGTCGTATTTTAGTAACATTTTAGCGGACATAATTTATTTTATCATATAAATACTTATAGGTTTGTGTTAGTAATTGGTACAATTACGAACATTAGTCTAACAAGTTAGCAACTGCAGTTACAAACTGATTGCATGAATCCGATATAATAATTAATTATCCAACTAATTAGTAGTTATTAATTAATAGTATCAAAGCAATTGTCAGAGTGATAAGTAATGTAATATGCGTCAAAACTACGTACAATTCGAATGAAGACACGACACACTTTGCCAAATGAAAATATTTTCCAAGAACTCCTATTCTTGGCGAATGCATTTACCGTTCAACTACTCAAATTAATTTCTCGGTAGGTACTTGCTAGATTAATACACATACCTATGTCTTAAGTTTCTAAAATGTCTATGCTAGTTACTTATATTCAGTATGTATCTAACATTATTAAAAATCTATAATGCAAAACTTGCAAAAGATAGGTAACATTAATGAAATAGGCAAAAGGAAAAAGTTTAAAGATTATCTAATTGTAAGTCTCATGTATAAAGTGTTCACGAATAAAAAGCATCTAAATAAATATCAAAGTACCTAAATATACACTTGTGTATTCATATAAACATAGCCGTTGAGTGAGTGGACATGAAACAGACATTTCGCGTTTGCTGTTAACTGTTCGCTATTAGTGCTTGCTGATTGCTATCGCGACATGTAATTCCTTCTTGTTAATGTTTTGTAACATAACAAAACGGTATGTCAAGTTGTTTGAATGCACTAACAATTTAAGGTACGTGATTATTTATATCCGCTTTTATCATTTTATTTTAAAGGTCATCTTAACAAACAGGTAGGCTGTAGGTAACTATTTATTTAGTACCTAAGTACCTACTATTATTTTCTCTGCACGTCACTGCTATTACCATAGAATAAATAATATACTACGTACACTATTAGTAAACTGAGAATAAGTAGATATAGCAAAATAACCCGTTAATTTCGCACAGACAGAAAAAAATGTTGATATTGTTTAAGATTATACCTACAGAATGCCTACATTACTGCTACATTTTCGAGTTTTCTATGTATTACGATCCCAAAAATAGAAGAATATATTTAGAAACTGACGGTTCTTTAAAACATATACGAGTAGTATATTTTGTTTGAAATCGTAGTTCTCAAAGGACGGATGTTGACTGATGAACGGATGGACAGGGCACTTTACAGAAAAATAGAATTACCTTTTTTTATGATATAGGTAATTATGAAAGCAACTGCCACAAAATAATATTATACATTCTCATCACCATGCTGTGATGTCATTGTAATATACTTATTCGACAATGTAAATAAACTTGACTAGGTAATAGTTCCTTTTTAAAATTTGCATAATCAGCAAGGCTCCAGAAGGTACCTACGTCTACAAAGTATACAGGTTGCATGTTATCTGGCCGTCACACGGTGTACAGTACCCACACGGCAACAGGCCATCAGCGAAGATAAATCCGACCGCTGCCTCGCTATGTTCACTGTTGCCGATAAGAAACGAACGATCTACAACTTGTTGTTAAACTTTTCCGACTTTATTTT
The DNA here is from genome assembly GCA_963555595.1 of Tethea ocularis. Taxonomy (NCBI): domain Eukaryota; kingdom Metazoa; phylum Arthropoda; class Insecta; order Lepidoptera; family Drepanidae; genus Tethea; species Tethea ocularis. Next base: position 5,215,985 of record OY741960.1, on the reverse strand, counting down.
ATTCTGCATTCTTTAATAAATTACTTTGCTTGTACTGGCGAGTAGGTACGTACATTCTACAAAGATAACATTTAAAGGTTTATTTTTTTAACTGAGCTTTTGTATTGGTATTGCATTTCGTAGTAGGTAACTTCTGTTTTATGTTTTCGAATTAGTGGTGGTGAACTTCCCATCTCTTAGTTTCACCTGTGATCCCCTATTTTATATTTTACACCACCTTAGGAGATTGTTTTACCTTTTAAAATTACGCTATAATGTCGCTGGATCCCATGGATCTAAGACCAAGCTCACAAGGGAGCCAAGAAAGGCCGCTCGAGCAACATTGCTTAATTTGCTTACTAGATGCAATTTATTTTTCGAATTTACATGACTAGCCCAGATAATACCTACCTATTGTAGTTATAAAAAAATTTGGTGAAAATGTTCCTAATTTTAATCAATTGATTAATTAATTCATGATTTAATTTAATTCAATTTTAATCAATTTAATTTAATGGGTTTATGTTACACCCTATCTCTGTAAGTTGTCATGTAAGTATTTCTCTAAATAATCTTCGCGGCACTATTTCGTCGCGTCAACCGCATATAATTACTACTTACCTATCATTTAATTACTTCTATATTCCCCATTAAATTGGTTTCTTTAACAGTACCTAAATGTCCTAGATCATATAATCTACAATGATAAATGTCACCGGAGGGCTCAGATGCTTTTGATTCACTAGACAATCACGTTTTAGTACTTAATTCTCCCCTGCATCCGCCACTGAATGTCATCTTTGAAATATCCGCTCAACTAGTTTTCTTTCATGTCCAAAATCTGCAGCTTTAAAACAAAAACTAAAGAAAACTCGCTGTACCCTGCCAGACAACTGTGTGAAATACGAGGTAATTTCATTATTCTGACCCGGCTGTTGGTAGCCCTATGTTTGGGGCGCGTACATGCGTACAGTGGAATGGAATTTCATTTGGTGTTACCAGCCTTACGTTAAAGCGATGTTGACAGTTCCGCGAGTTATCACTATTCACTGCCTAGGTATTTGTCGTTCAGCTTTGCATTGGACACAAGCAAATGTATACTTATATGTGTTCAAATATAATAGCTATGAGACCATATTTAGCTTCGGTAACTTATTCCGTCGAGTCATGGCTGGTAAGAGTTTACGTTATTCGAGATTCGACCAAAGCTTGCCGCTAGTAAACGATGTCAAGTTTCACTGATAGTAGACACGCAACTTGCCTACTGCATTACTAGGTTGAGATGATCTTGATAATATTTTTGGACATAACGGGATGGAATCACGACGTTATACCTACCTATTGTTATGTTGTACTAGTTACACCGTGGTCTCGCCCGCATTCCCAGGATTTTAACTAGTTTCCTTCCTATTGGTCAAAGAATTTTCACAATCGGATCAGTAGGTAGGTACTGCCAAAGTTTACCACACTAGTCTCCGATAGTTAGAATAGAAGCTAAGGGCTGTTGCAAGATACATCGAGTAGATCGATATATATTATTAGAATGTAGGTAAGTAGTATTAGTAAAAAAATGTTAATAATATTAGTGACATCTTTATTCAGGTTGTTTTCCTTCAATCGCCACTCACCGCTATTTGAATTCCATTTCCATAACAAGATATCATCTCATCTTAGGTACCATGTGCAAAAAGTTCATTGTTACAATTCTAAATAATAAACTAACTTTCTGATAGTAAATAACAAATAAATAATGACCAGTGTAAGTGTTACTACGCCTAGTTTTATTAGACACGCAACCGCCCACATAATTACCAAGCTAATAATATCATACCTATTGATCTGACAATTAATCATTTCACCACCATATTCCAAGCTATGGTTCGTTTAATTTATGAACCCTGCGTGATGATAATAGATTTAAACTGTTATTTATAGACCCGTGCCAATGCCCAAAGGGAGACACATTGTGTTGGCCAATAGATATTATTGCCTTTACGTACGGCACATAAATTTCGAGTGATTTGGACAGTATTATGCAACTGTAGGTAAAAGACTAAAAGTGCATCCATCAAATAGCTGGTTTTCACATGTGCAGCAATTTAAAATGTCGAGCGCGCAATTGGTACTCGTTAAAACCAAAAAGTCAAAGGTGACTGAACGTGAAATTGCTTAAAAATATTACTTCGACCCACTTTTACTCGCTTTCATACAAAATGATGACAATGTGCCTGATATAGGTACAATAAATATTCGTCTTAGTGACCACTTGAACTGCAAACCCACGCTTAAATCAAACTTAAAGTAAGTATCTACCTAAGTAGGTATATACCCAATGCACAAATCAATAAAATAAATATTGTCAAGAAATTAGAATAAACCGAATTTCATTGTAGCTCGATCGATTTTATAACAATTATGAAATACCATAAATGGAAATAGATGCATAATCGATTGTAAAAAGTCGTATTCTAGTGTAATTCTATCGATAGTATCGGATTGGTTCATTGAGGCGGCGTAGCGGCGGCGGCGCCGGTGAGCGAGCATGAATGACACCAACGCTTGGCCACAGTTTAGATACACGGTACACTTGGGAGACTCGGAGTGGGATTCAGACGGATGGCCGAGGCAGCGAGGCGCCACGTGCCACACCTCGCCCACTGACGAGGCGCCCAGTGAGAGGCGGAGCGGAAGTGCCGTCCGATTTGTCCGACTGTCCGTTACGCTACTGGAGGTGGGTGGCTAAGTACAATAAATAGTCGATTTACTCTTCTATAAAGTAAAAATTCAGTAGCAATAGAAAGGTAAACGATCATACAACCACAATCCATCCAAATACGTAGTTCCTTGAAGTTTGCTAGATCAGATTTATGGAAGAGTGAAATTGTGAAATAATAATTTGTTATAAATCCTTGAAAGCCAAAAATATGCTGCGTTTAATTAAATGAAAGCCGGTTCTAAGTGCTAACTTCGAATGCAGTTAGCAGAACCATAAGGAAAACCCGAGTTACAGAGGTCTCTGCATACAAATTAGATGAAACAATAGATAGTTAACAATCGATGAAATGCCATCTGAAACATATCAAAAGTGACAAAATTAACCCTACTGGTCTTGCGAACTGCGTGTTGCGTAGGTACCTGTTATTATGTATTCTGTGGTTGCGTGTAGTTATTGGTGAAGTTTATGTAGTATATAATGTAGAAGTAGTCGAAAAAGGTGTCGCAAGATTTGAATCAAACAAATATACGAAGTGAAGCCAAATAAAACCGTTTAAAAATGACAATAATCTTCAGCAAAATACAAAATCTAAAAAAACTATAAATCTCTTTTTCTTATGACATAGACCACGGTATGACAATACCTACAGCGCGACCCGAGTAGGTGGTAGACAAGTATAATTCGTTGAAATATTTATATTATACGACTTTGACACCACTAGCTATTAAATAACACTTATAAAATCAACCCACATTGGCTTACAAATAAAATTCTAATGTAAATATACATAACATATGTTTAATACATAGAACCTCAATACAATGAAATTCGCCTTAAATAAAATATCTGATATTTAGATAGAAATTAATATTTTACAAGTAGGATTGTGGTTAAGGTTACTATGGAAACACAAAAAAAATGATCATAATAGACAAGGGTTTAATTAATGAAAAAGTGTGTTTAATTTGTGATCAAAGCGCTAGGATACGTTTTCTCTTGAAACTCTAGTAGCCAGTTACTCTACAGATTTTATCTAAATTAAACCCTTTTTCAGGGTTCCGAATTTCAAGGAAATCATAGTTTTGCTAATGTCCGTCCGTTAATCCGTCTGTCCGCGGCTTAGCTCAGAGACTCCTAATAGGTAGGTACCTACTAGAAAGCTATAATAAGGAATGGGTAATCAAACGTGTTAATTACGCCGACAAAGTGGTAAAATAAAGTCTTGAATCATTTTTTTGGGTAAGCTCACGCCCCTCATATAATGTGGGATGATTTTTTTTTCTCTTCTATCTGTTAGTGTGATGTGTCTATTTAGTATAGGTATATATCATGAAAGAAATTAAAAGAAAAACTATCACAGCTAAGTAGGCTTTACATGGTGACGATTTATAGACCATTTAATAAAATGTACTCGGAGAAGCAAATAAAAAGGAGAAATCTTCTGAAAATTTAATGAACTAGATGAAATTCTTAGTTGTGTCAAACAGGTAGTAAAGCTACGGGATCCTACACCACTGCGCGTGGCAAAATAACTATCATAGAGTCCAAGATGTTTAATAAAAATTACTTGTCGCGAATCTTCATATCATTCTATTCAAATATTCTCATTTTAACCAACTATCAATATTTCTGTAAGTAAATAATTTATTGTAGAATTTTTCGGTATACAAAAATAAATAAACTAAAGTGGTGTATGGGTGGGCTACCGTTTAAGGAGTCATCGAGTGCAAGTCAAGGACGGTCGCCTATTGACAGCTTAATTAAGAATACAATAGCCAGTAGCAGCCGGCGTTGGCGGGAGGAAGCTATCAGAAAAACTGGACCGTCGATGATTAGAATTAAGTTCATGGTACCGCGCACGAGACCGACGGAGCTAATTTCATAGTGTAATTATGCTATCAAGATAAGATTAGGAAGGTCAATAACCTACTGTTACTTGAAAAGTACGATTTGCATGGAAAATTATTTTTCTATTGTGGTATTAAGTTGAAATTGGTAAAAATAAAATATATATGTTTATGATACGAAAGTACAAATGGACTGCTTATTTCTAATATAAATTTCTTCTAGTAACCCTGCAATTTTCATAACAATTCCTGCCGATTATTTCAGCTGTGATGTCACAATAGATATACAGCGAAATGTAGGAGTACTTATTTAGAACGCCATGAAAAAGGATTTGAGTAGAATATGTAGATTAAAAAAAAATTGGCTGTACTCATACATATACTTACAACTAAAAATCATTAACGCGATTGAACTCAAAAACACATAAGTAGGAACATTATGGATAAAAAATATTGAAGGTACTTAAATAATAAGAAGATTAAATACGTTTATTTCAGAATTCAATTATTGTTTCAACGGACGAGTTTCTTTGAAACATTGCAATCTATAAGTTTCAGCTTCACTGAACAGACCTGCCATTAATAACATTTCAATATTTTGCTCGAGTTTCAACAACACTTTATGGATGACCACACAAAATATAGAGAAAGAAAATACCTATCCATTAAAAGAATATGTCAAAGCTCACAGCAATTTTACCGATTTATGAGAATCTTTAGAGATTTTTTGAGATTACGAGAAGCCATTGCTCGATACTTCATAACAAGACGCAAGACCAGCCATCCTGAATATCCTTGGGAGAGGCCTTTGTCCAGCAGTGAACGTTTTTCGCCTGTTATGATGATGATAGTTATATCAAAGTCATAGTACAGTAAGTAGGTATTAGAGTTCTTAGGTTTCCTTTAATGAAAACCGAAGTTCATTCGAATCCTTCGAGAACACGACCTTAGCCACGACGTCAACACTACTACCCTTAAGTCAAATAAAAAATGGATTATCTTTTAAGGTGAATGAATCGTAATACGAAAATAAAATAAACAAACATTGTTAATGACGTATTTCCGCCCTATTAATTAAATTAAAAATCCACAGTTTACAACTCTTGAGCCGCAGCGTGGTGTGGGCGGACCTGCGCACTCCATTCATGCATTCTAACTTAACGATGAATGAACTGTAACATAAAACGTTTATTGACTGAAATTTACATTCATTTCCATATCATAACATGTTCTTTAATACTAAGTGGCACTTCAAAGTTTAAAGGGCACTGGAAAGTCGCTCTGAGGTAATGTGTGTGACATAAGAGCAATGTAGGTATAGCCGCCTACAGTTATTCGAAAGTGCAGGTATTAATTTGATAAATATAGCGTATTAGACGAATTAATACTATTTACTTTTTACTAATTATGTTTTTTTTCCGGTAAGGTTGACAAAGCCATCAGATGCTAACAAAGATTTTTTTTCTATATGTCATCATAATACATAGTTAGTCGTATTCATTTATCAATGGAATAGATCAAAATTATTACCTACTACAAACGATACATTACGGTGACAGCGGAGGTTAGTTTGACCGATTGCTTCCTGACGGCAATCAGCAAGACCACAGCATATATTGGAACCTTTGGTTTACATATTTACTAGGAAATGACAAAGTATAAAGGATGAATGGATTTGTCATGGAGCCATCCCATTCTGATAGTGAATGTGTACTCATTAATCTAAATTGACAAGCAGGCGATAGTAAATTCTTGGCATGAACTACAAATGAGTAATCTCATTAATGCGACCACGTTGTGGACGATACAAATTATGACGTATCCGGTTTGTAAGCAGGACATCCAGAGGGCTATATTTTTAACAGAACAATTGCCACAATTGGCGTGTCGTGAAGTTACGACGTGAAATCTTCCAACGACATAGACAATTATGAAAAAGTAGAATTAGATTCAATTAGTGGCCTCTTTTCGACAAAACAGGGGCTTCCTTGATTTGTGATGCTCATTTTAAAATTGGGTGTAGGTACCTCCACAAATTGTTTCTAATCTCAGCTAAATAATTCGGTTGTGTAAGAAAATTTTATTGGTCACCGACTCCCACACGACCATCACAAGTGTGTCAAGCTAAATTGACTTGCATATATGTTTGTCACTAACCAAAATATCCAGAATATACCAACTGTTTCTATTGCCATAATAGACTAGTATACCTGAGCAATTCAATAGAAAGTTTGAATCCCGCTATAAGTGGTAATAAAAATGTTATACCTATATAACATAATATGCCATTTTGTTAATATTTTTTTTTCTATTTAATTATAATATCTAAAGTTCACTCATTGCACCTAAATCATAATAAGATGCTGCGTAATCCTACTAATATTATAAATGCGAAAGTTTGTGAGTATGTAGGTATCTTTGTTGCTCTTTCACGTAAAACTACTGAACGGATTTGGATGAAACTTGGCACATAGATAGATCATACCCTGCAATAACATATAGGCTACATTTTATCCCGAGAAAACAAGATACCTCGGAAACGCGGGTGAAACTGCGAGGCGGAAGCCTTCTATAATATTGGTGCTTATAAAAATACTATCCACTTTTACTAAGTGGTAAATTTCATTCATGAATCCAAATAAAAAAAAAAATTATCCAGGGTGACACGATCTTCCCTATTTAACTTTATCCGTGGAGCCGGAGCCATATCCCCTCACACTAAATTCTACTTCCCGAGATTTTTATCGAATATTCGAAATTCGAATGTCCTTCGTTTAAGTCGATTGAATCTTATAAAAACGTTGGAATTGTGTCTACCTACTTTATTCTCCACTTCAATAAAGTTTCTTTATTTTACTTACTTACATCATTTTACATCACGAAGGAATATTTAAGCTGTAGGACTTTAAACCTACTAAGTACTACTACCTATTCTTAAGTAACTGGAAAAAGAAATGTTAAATAAAATGATGCTTGTCTGAATTCTATAATATTTTGCTGTAGGTATATAAATATGGATTACGGACATAGACAGAGATGTTTTCACAATTCTCGCTAGAATACATTAGAAGAATAGGGTAGTTGACACTATCAAAAATAAATGACCAAACACTAACTAATGCATAAAACATCTAAGAACACGTGGAAATATCAAATATTTTGTACATTTAAAGCTTTTTATGATTTTTACCAGTGGAACCACTAAGAGTAGATGATTTGATGCTGTGAAACTATGACGTCATAGTGTAGTATTTCATACAAAAATCCATATAAACTATCGTTTTGACATTTATTAAAAAGTAGCTGATTTTATATGTCAGTCAACTACCCTATTATTGCTCTATGAATGATTTCAAAGATAATTTAAAAGAAAAAAAAATGTAATATACAAGGTGCCCATGTATTTTGATAGATGATTAGACCTTCGCTACAGTGCTGCCACCTCGTGGAGCTAACTACGGGAATCTTGTTTATAAGTGCCTGTGAAGGTCTATTTGTTTGGCCATCTCATTTCATTGAATTATTAAACACTGTTTCTTAACATCTTCGTAGACATCATCAACTAATGCTACATAGGTAATAATATGAACATTTGTCACTGTATATGTATAGTATTATTACAATTGTGTTGGTACTTGGTAGTTAATTATAGATTAATTCAGTTCTTCACGGATGAGAGACTAACAAACTTGGACACGTCTCTTCTTTTCCGCTCCACAAATTACTGTCGTAATGAAAACCAATTCAAGTTCACGGACAACATTGGAGTTCGTTCTTAAAATAAAACTACATAAGTATTTAAAGCATCATAAAGTAACGGGTAACTTTTATTTTTACGAGTTATAAACTCTCCAAATTAGGGTGTTAGGTTAAGGATTGATTTACAATTTTCTTTGATGAAACATTGACCATCGCTTTTATAAAACGAAAGGAATATTAAAAGACGAATGATAAATTTATGATTAGGTTTTAGTGCAGTATCATACAGATAATTAATAATTGAAAATAAAATCGTCATGTTAAATTCAAAATAACTATTTTAGATACTGGAGCGAGAGCTACAGATATTCAGGATACTTACTCGGCTCGTCACATTCAAATCATAGAGACCTCATAGTCCGAGAACCGCTCATTTGGAGTTACTAACTCTGTTTAAGAAGAGTCATAACTCAAGTTCTAATCTAACACCTCACAACTCTAACGATGCCGACACACCTATTAAAATTAGCGTCATTTCTTTTGCCAGCTAGTTATTTGACCTATCAACCTTTAGAAGGGCCCAACATTAAGCCGTTCGTCTCACGCCTCAAGTACCTACTTACCTACTGATTGCGAAATGACTCGTGGAAACTTAACGTTTCTCATGAATACACTGTACAGCTCAAAGGCATTTTGAATTGCTGGCTGTGGCAATATTATCGTAATAGGTCTTAAATCTTGTATACTCTGGGTAACTTATATTATGTACAATAGCTAGTATTTATTTAATAAACGAAACAGATAATGAATACTATGTCGTATCTAAAACATATTTTGACAACTTATATGGGAACCAAAATTTAAAAAAAAATGTGTAGTAACGCACGCAGTAATGCAACACATCCGCTGAACGCATCTAATGTAATTAGTAGGTACGTGGATCGCCACTTTTTTTACATTTATTATGTTCATCGTTTTTTTTAATTGCATGTCAATGTTTGAATATGTTTAACGTATGCTTCGCTTCATTTGGGTGTCATAGGACACATCACAAGTTTTTAATCAGAAATTACATTGCATAGTACCTACCTACGAAATACTCCTAACATTTTAATTATGCAGTCGTGGCTTGACGCTACCTACACATTCATTTCAAGCAAAGTGCTTTAGATAAATGACGTCGGTAAGTGCCACGTCCCACCTTCTAAGCGTGGCTAATTAGTCGGCAATCTTCTGCACCTCAGCTGACCGCTTTCCCTCATCTGAACCGGCCTCGTGACGTGAAAGTCACCTACAGTTAAATGCAAACAACATTTTATCTTTGCTTTGAAATATTAGTTCATTGCAACTCATCCTTTAGCTTGAGCAGTAAGGCTAGATAGCTACTCAGAGTAGTGAAACCGTTTTCACTACAGCTTATGTAGACAAAGCGATGGTAATATTTGAAAATCTAAATTAAACTTAGCACGGTCTATAGCTTAATCCGCATGAGCAGTAACTCTGCCAGTTAACAAATATGGTTTACAATTTTATAAGATTGATGGATTTATATAACAAGAAAGGAGGATAAATTAATTAATAATATACAAATATAGGTGTAATTTCATCGTAATATAAGAGACCGCAACGAGGTCAGATGGACCGCACCGCATGGCATTGCATCGCATTTCAAGTGGGTACCAAGTACCTTCAACCTATGCTATTCTTTTCTAACTTAACTTATTGACGCTACGACGACAATTAGATATCTATCTCCCTCATGAACTCCGCTGTCAGATGAAAGGGCCGATCACTGTCGAGTTTTGCTTCGTGAATAGTAGTCGCAAGCGCATTATACGAATGCTAGACAGAGTGGCGCGTTACAAACTTACCATTTTATTAAGTAGGTACGTAATACCTGTACTTGCAATGTTGCTTATTGCAAAAAGATCCTTGTGACTTGTATATACGTAGGTACATATTAAAATTAATATTATGATTTATGATAATGGGAATTTATTCTCAACTTAACTATGAATTTGTCGTGAACGAATTCGACTCGTAAGTGTTTTTGAGGCAAAAGCAGTCAAACTTATTAAGAACTTAATTCCAAAAAATTACAAAGACTACAAAATTAATAAGAGTGTAAGTATGTATACAATTCATCGAAGAATTCAATATTGCTGAAATCATTCAATTAACCCGCTCATAATAAAGATAATCTTTAACGACATTTTTGCATAAACAATGAACTCATGTTAGTTCATTGGGAACTTGACGTGAATTTCGCTGTCATTTTACATACCTTCTTACCTACATAGTTGAAACTTAAAAGAGGAAGATCATTAGGTTAAATCAGTTGGATTTTTAGACACTGATTGGAAGAACCAGGTTCCACATGTTCAACAATCAACTGTAACCTGACACATGACAAATATTGTTTACGGTTAGCTAATAAACTAAAATTGCTCTAACAGGTTTGTTGTCAACTCATATATTTCCACAAATCTCTTCAAAGTGACAAAGTAAGAATGATAAAAAAGCTTCTATGTATTTTACAAATATTCAATCGCAGTGACGCGGATTCCGTTTTCAACTTTCTATCAAAATTACGAAATATTTTGTTTTTCTCAGTAGAGATTTAAATCTTGGCTATAAAACCCACATTAAAAGGTTTCTCTTTAATATATGAGTGTGTTGGATTTGTTGGGCACGCGTGATGGTCCGCAGGTTGCCTAGACTGCATGGCGCGGTGCGCCCACGCATGCCCGCTCGCTATCACTAATACTTATAACCTATTTATAACCGTTATTTATTAGCTCAACTCTATCAACAGTGGTCTGTTTGTGAGAATTAGTGGCGTTGACGATCGACGTGGAACAGTTACTTACTATGTAGATAAGTATGTAGTTTTAACTCAGATAATATTTTTGGAGCTGGTATAAAGTTTCGCGGTTAGGTACTCTATATTATATATAGCTGTTCCCCGCGGCTTCACTCACGCTCCCGAGATAGAATGTAGCCTATAACCTTCAGGGATAATGTAGCTTCCTATTACTGAAAGAATTTTTCGAATCGGACGAAGTACCTTTAGAGATAAGCGCGTTCAAACTAACAAAGTCTTCAGCTTTATTATTAGTATAGATATAGATTTTTACAAAACCTGACAAAGAGATCAATATCTCTGGACAAGTCCAGTTACACGTGATTTTGAGTTACACTATACGATAAGATTAATTTACGAAGTTACGTCGCGTTTTCGTTTTATTATGTAATTTAAAAACTAATCAAATTGTAAAATAAAAACTTTCTTTCGTTACATTCAAAGGCAAAGTAAAAAATGTCACTGTGTTCACTCTCCCCTTGTTCTAAAAACCCAACGAAGCACTTGTGCGGTCCTTTACACGTACCATCCAGCGAAACAATAAGATGACACCAACGTATTGTTTACTGAAATTACACTCAGTTACATTGCTGAGACTTTCGTTCTCTGTTAATTAAGTTGGCGTCTATAAAGCTATTATGCAAACCGCCTAATAATTCAGTACAACTGTGTAAGCGAATAACAGCTAATACAAAACGAAGATAATCTGTTATTTATTAAGAACAAGCCATTTATTTTATCCTAAGTTTATTTACCACGTCTTCAATACGGTATTGCATTTTATGAGGTGCTACTTCAAGCAACCTTCAAGTAAAACGACTCTCTGTTTTGTTTGGATATATATAATAACATAGTTACTATAGATTTAGTTATTGAACAAGTAGGTACGTAGATATATTTGCATGCTTTCTTGTTACATATGTAAATCCGTTTCTAAGGAAGACTTGAAAGTCGAAAGGCTTAAAACATTCAACAGAATATTCCCTTCCTTGAAGCTTTTTCATTTAGTACGCAAGTTGTGAAACGCGGAACATTCCACTTGCGATGTAGTTAGTGTACCTACTTATTTATTATTACCTCTAGCAATAAGTCAAAGCACCTTGTTGGCATATCTAAGTAACTCTGGTTTAACTCTACAAGTGATACTAAAATGTAGTGAAATAAATGTGTCGAGTAAATTAATCAAATCTAATTTGTTGCGTGCGACATGCCTAAACTGAATATAGCATATAAATCTGATCACCACTGAAAAGTTAATAAACTTGTAAGTACCTACTTGTATCTAAGCGGAAGCTCATTGGACCAACTGCCAATTAATAGAAAGAGAAACCGTAGCAATCAAGCGACAATTTGCACTCCCACATATCTCGACTTTCATCTCCAACGGAAGGAGCAATATAATGTGATTAAGTTCTATGCTCTACGTTCTATGTTCTTCGGAGTATCGCAAGCTCATCTGTGGGCGTTCATTTCGCCCACAAGACGGCCCGGAAGGGAAAACAAGGGGTGAATTTATGATAGCTCGTTTGGAACATAAATTTACAAGCCAAATGGACTTTTAACAGTATAGTGATAAATTGCCGACACGTGCTTTGTGTCACCAAGGGCACTTATTCGAATGTTGTTCACTTAGAGAAAATCTATGATTTGTACAAAGTGCGCATTCATGACTACTGATAAGTGCGATACCTTCATTCTCATTGCGTTAGCGTTCTTATGGTATTTTCGTTTCAATATTGTTTATGTAACCTGTAAATTCCGAGACTCAGTGGACGTGTTGTACTCTTTATAATGTTGCGTTAATCTCTTTACGAATATTTCGCTTGGCGTTTAATTTTGGTATAGACTGTGGGTGGATATGGAGAAAATATAAATTGAGTTCATGCAACATATACTCCAAAACAAGTTAGGCCCGTACGTGGTTATTACTCGACAGCTCTTTGACCTGTGCTTATCGTCTTGTCAAGCAATACGACGGGCCCAGATGCTCGCATACTGGAGTTACACTCTGAATATTGAAGTAGCGACCACTCCTTAAATATTTGCAGCTCAAGCAAATCACGTCTTGGATCGGCCGGATGAGATAGATCGTCTGATCGGTCTCCCCAAATACCGACAAGGACACTTCCATCTACATTTATTCATACGTGACGGCGTCGAGTGTGATGCGACGAAATAGCCAACATCCGTCGGCCCACGTGCGCCCACACCGATAACTATGATATGATATTTAGAACAAATCTTAGGAGACGCTGCATATTGCAGTTCAAACGACCGCCTGTCAGCTGTAACGTCCTGGCATTGATTTACGGGATGCAGTGCGCACGCGCAACTCGACTAATGATAATACATTGCACCCACTTAAAAACCTATACCTACACCGATAGGTCATTTGACGGTGTGGTATTCATGTCGATTTATATAAATGCAAAAGTTGACGTTGATCATCAATATTTTAAACCGGTTTTCTAAAATATTTCGTACCTACTAATGGTTTGTAAAATACCAGTATGTAAGAACTATTTACAGCTACTGCAGAAATATAAATGAGCAAGTGTAGCTTTATTATTGCTTATAAAAGAAGGTAACAATAATAACTGTGCAAATAAAGAAATAAGAAGTATGGTAATGCTACTTTCCATGTACGACTGGAGACCTGCATAATATATCATCATATTAACATGATTAATTTAAATGTAAGTCTAATGTATTCAAATAGGATAAACATAGAATTTGACCCAAAAACACAGTAGAATATAAATGGACATTCATATTAGAATTAATGATTGTAATTGCGTGTCACTAGAATGATAATTTTGTGTAATTATTTTATTGAACTTTGCACGACAAAGTTGACATTCGATAAATTTGCTTCATAGTATTTGATAGTCACTTATTGGATAATGTCCTCGAAATTCCTCTTGTTTACGCGTGACAATTTGTAGGCTAATTTCTACAAAATATTTGTAGTAAGTCTTACTTGTCTTAAAATTCAGCGAAAGTAAGTCCTGGCTCACCTTACTGACTGACTCATGAACGCAACGCCCAGCTCAAACCCTGGACCTAGAAAACTGATATTTTGATTAGAAGGAGCGCGCCAGTCTTTCATTCTTTTTATTATAATAGGTATTTTAAAATTGTCGATTGCGGGTGATTCAGCGGGGTTGAGTGAGAAAGTAAAATGAAATTTACAAAATCAAAAGTGCAACGTTATGTTTTTTAGCTATAAAGACCGAGCTTATTTATAATCTCGTATGTACATAAATACAAATTGACAAATAACTTACTGACAGAATATAATGAACTTTGGTTAAATTCAAATACATTTTGTAGCTTACCAAGTTCTCTGAGCAAAAGTTTATTTTGAATTAATTACTTAAAGATTGATTACTCAAATCAGGCCAACATGGGCTTTTAAAGCCAAACTTTAACTTGTTAGGTGACTGCGTTATATGCATAGTCATTAGTAAAACAGTGGCAATCGTGCAGTTTCCAAGCGATTTGCAAAACGTCTATAAAGTACAACTGATTTATCTTCTGTAGAATAAACATTTGGTATAGAGAAACTAGAAAACGGTGCCTCCAGCTTTTAGTTCCCCTTATCATAGAACAATACGTGTACTAATGCTTAAAGAGTAAATGAGTAATGCCGCAATGTTGGTGCGATTTCAGATAATTCGGATGCAATCTAGATACTAATTTAAAGAGCTAAAGATTGTTTGGATGTAAGAAGGTAATCTTCAGACCTAGAGTTCTCATTCTGAAAATTCATATACCCTTAGTACTTTTCATCAACGCGGGTGAAACAGCGGGAAACATCTAGCACGTAATAAGTCAACAGGTGTTTGTAAACAGGAATAAATGCTGTCAGCAGCCGCACCGCACTCATTAATTTAATCGCAAATAGAAAGCTGTATCTATTAATATAGTATCTAATATCCTCATTCCTCAATATGAGATCATTACAAAGACCGTAAGCAATAAATATATCTAACGGGAACATGTCACGGCGGTTCTCATGATTAAAAATGAAATCTATAAATGAATTTCTGTTATCATTGCTATAAATTACTAATTATAAGCAATGCAGTTATGAACATAATACATTAATATTAAATAGGGACGTGCCTACTAGTCTGAAGATTCTAGCAGACCGGTTATTTAGGTTTAGATTGTGAATACTTTGCTGATTTTCAGATGAAATTGGTAACTATTCCCACTTACTTGGAAATTGAATGTGTCATGCAGGATAGAATCATTTTGGAATATGTTGATTAAACAAGAAATGGGCATCAAACAAAGAAATAAACAAATAAATTGACTCTACCACCCGGCTCGCAGGAAACTTAGCAAGACATTTTTGACAAATGAAATAAATACTCAGAACTTCAGAAGTAGCTAAATATACTTAGTCCCAAATGAACTGTTATGAATGCGAGTAATTTTTTTCATTCAAATCTCGCTCGTCTTATTACTCTTTTTAATTTAATCTTTAGCTTTGGTTAATTTGCCGTTGATGCGCCCGTAAAAGCAGGTAA
Organism: Tethea ocularis; assembly: GCA_963555595.1. NCBI lineage: Eukaryota > Metazoa > Arthropoda > Insecta > Lepidoptera > Drepanidae > Tethea > Tethea ocularis. Next base: position 5,200,343 of record OY741960.1, on the reverse strand, counting down.
TATTCCAATATGAAAGTGTTGTGAGTCAGACGGCATTCCTGACCTTATTGCATCATTACAGCGGGTATCTGACGGATAACGCGTACAACGCTCTGCAGGTATTACGTCTTCGCGTTGATACCGACTGTATTACTACCTATATATTTTGTGCTGGTGCTAACGTACTGCCGAGCGAACAAGTGAAAATCCTCATGCCTAGAATATTTTCTCTGCTTATTCGGGAAAAGCACGTACATATAAAGTGGTTGCGATACAATGGCGATGTGATAAAAACTTGTCGCTTTATTGAAGAGCTTCTTACTCTGTGTATTCTATAGGTACTAGCTTTCCGTCCCGCGGTTTCACCCGTAATCTCTATTTTACCACCCAGGGATTGAATTTTCAAAAAATATTTCTTAACGGATTCCTAAGTCAAGCTCATCCTCATATACTCAAGCCTCCTCGATTGCCCACGCAATGTTCCATTCACTATGATAATGGGGTTTATTAAAACAATTTCACGGTCTAGAAAATTTGTTCATTTTCATTAAAAATACTTATATTATGTTAAAAGGGGTATACATATTTGAACGTTAACGGCAAAGTTCAAATGGAACATGTCTTGAACCAAAATACAATTTCAAGTTGTCTTTACAAATACTTGATCAAAAAGAACCTAAGCCACAGACTTAACCTGTAAGAATTGCCGCGAACATTATAAACCAACTCACCGGCTAAACTTAACGGAATTGTGTTTCTTGTAAAAACACAAAAATTAAATTGCCTTTACAACTACTCCACTATTTGTAATTATGGTTTACCACCATTCCACTCATAAATACAATAATTACAATCATTTTGCTCTAGTTTCGTGATTTATTTAATAAAAAAATTGGATAGACCGCAAAGAAAAACTTGTAGTAAATTATTTCGCATGTTACTGTAATGCTGCATTTCTTATTATGTTGTTCAAATGTTTCAAATGTTCTTTAGCTCTAGCTACTGAAAACCAAAGAAATTAATCGCTCGCTATGTTATAACTCCTATGTTATTAGTCCTCCTTATGTCCTATGTAACTCATCATAACAATTAGGGCCGATTATGTTCACGTCTCTACATTTCATTCTACAAGCATTATTTAAAAATTATAAGAAATATTAAAATCTCTCAAATTTGTCTGTGCCATTGTTATCTTTTCACGCCTAAACCATTGAACCATTTCGGGATCGTGGGGAAAACCGCGAAGCGAAAGCTAGTTTGAAACACATATAGTGATACTAAATATGTTTATTTCGGAATCGGCTTCGGCACCATTGTCATATAAATCTGCCTCTCTTAGTCGAGTGTAAATATATCACGGGCTGAGTGAAGTGCATTCTCAGGTGGTCGTGTATCATGTTGCTATAGTATCACATTACTGTACACCACGCCACAATTCTACAACTAACGTAGGTACAACTCCATTACCAGACGGCGCGGCGGTCAGCCAGTTGTCCGACAATTATCACAATCAGCAAAAACTTATTCTATTAGATAGGAATAAAGGAATGCGTGTTATGATTCTGTTAAATAGATTTAAGTATACTTATCGGTTCTTGGAATTCAAGGATTAGCCTCGATTTTTATTCTACCTTTTATATCAGAAAGTATAATTACTTCAAGGACATAGGTGTCAATTGCAAAAGGTTCAATGCAGAATGGCAGAACTAGAAGGTTTTAGTAGCAGGTGACATATTTATAGGTTCTGTACGCGGACAGTACCTACCTACAACATGTTTCATAATAATAATCATTGAAATAACAGATATACACGTATTAATTAAAGAAGGTGTTATATCTTTATAAAGTATTACTTAAGGTACTTCGAAAATGTGTACTTAGGTAGTTAATGGATGACGCTTATCTTCAGCAGTGGAAAGATATAGGCTGATAAGTGAAGTAAGGACGTTTTTTACAGTTTAATAAATTAATTATGAAAGACAGAAGATAACAAGGCTGAAAGTATTTCACTATATTCAATAGAATATTAGAGCCTAAAGGAAAGAAATTGGCAGTTTGTTTCAACTAAACTTCAATAAATACTGGTCAGCTTAACATTAGGGCCTTGAATCAATCAGCATTAGAGCTTACAAATTGATATCATAATCCATTCTGGGCTTTGTTATAAAAAATGAAACTTAGGTGGGATAGAGGAATTGTATTTTACTTTACTATTGTTCGTTCGTGAATCTTTAAAAAAACAAAGATATTAGGACTGAAAATATAATTCGTTATTAATAACCTTATTTACATGAACAATAAAATCCTTTGCGTAGATTTACCTATAAGTATATTTTGTAAATAGGGTTAGAATATTAATTTAATTTTTAGTTTTTGTAAATATCTATTTATTTAATTGAGTAAAATATAATCCCTATTAGTAAGTATTAATATTTAAGGTTATTTTAGTTATCTAAGCGAAATCAGCCAAAATATCTAAGAACATATATTCGCCAAACAATTAAGACAGATATATTATATGACTAAATTTCCTCCTTCAATTATTATCACTAAAACATTTCCTTGTTATTGAATGGTTTCCAAATACAAAGCAATCCCGTAAAGTGGTGAATTGCTGTGTAAATCAATATTTGATAGACATACGGAGTTAGCTTTACGCAAATGTGTTTTGCAGTTAGAAGAGCCAGAATAAGGAACATTGCCGATATAAGTGTCTCCCACTTGTCAACTGTCTGTTTACTCAGAAATTGCACGTTCATGTTGACGATCAGGACAATACAACAACGGTACAAGACAGCTAGAAAATACTCCCATATTAAATAGGTATATAAGGCAGCACCAAATTATTATTAAATTCCCTCTCAGACAACGCTGGTTGAATCGATTTCAAAATCCGAAACTAGGTTTAGAGCTCAGACTAAAATATGGAAACTATAATTTAGTTTTATGATTGAATTCCGAGATTCCAATAGCTGAATCATGGATCAATAAACAGTGGGATGAGATGAATATTGTGGACTTACCAGTTCGGTATCCGGCATTAGAGAGGTATGTTGCGAAGGTGTTGGACTCGTGCTTGGCTTGCCACATCGGTGAAGAGCAGTTATCATTGTTCGTGTACACATTGTGGTTGTGAACGTATGTTCCGGTCAAGAGCGAGCTCCTGAAACAATTGTTACGTTTGTAGACGGCCGATCTAAGAAACATCTCATGCATTTTTTTTTTCAATGTTATAACTGCTGGCTTCAAAAATTATGTAAGCACATACGTTATTATTATTTTCACGTATACTTTTCTTAATAAACTTCTTAGATACTTCCAAACTAAACATTGAATTGTGATACATATTTGTTAAAGCTTAGTCGAATTCAGATGTATAAAAATAAGCCGTAAACTAACCTCGACGGGCAACACATCGGAGTCGTCGTGTAAGCGTGCCGGAACTCCGCTCCGGCGCTCCTTATAGCTTTCATCGTCCTCGGCATGAAATTTAAACTACCTAGCTCCACATCCTGGTCGTCGGTCAAAATAAGTATTATATTCGGTTTTCTCTCCCGCTGTTGAGGATACGGTATGTAGCCACCGTTCTGCCATTTATTATTAGGCATCTTCAATTTAGACCTCGTTGTATTTTCTCTCACCGGTGGAGGATGCTGTCTCTCTTGGGCTTTGGTCTGATTCATAAGTTTTCTTACAGAAAACTTCTCGACGCTGCTTTTATTCCAATGTTTATCGGTCTTGCGGGGTTTATCTTCCTTTTTCAGACTATATGGCTCAATAGTTCGATTTGCACTATCTTCGATCGAATGACCATCGGATCCTCTTCGCCTATCTCTTCTAATTTCATGGTCTCGATCCCAAGACCTCCTTCTATCTCCGCGATATCGAGAACTGTTCTTATGCCTCAAAAATCTCCTTTCAGGTAAATCTGTGAGAGTTCCATTGAAAGTAGTTCGATTTCTATTATTCTCTCTATTTTTTAATTCTCTATTTCGTTCTGACTCTTTGTCTTCGAATGAGTCCCTTTTGGCAGATATCAAAATGAAGTTCCAGGTCAAAAGCAGAGATATAAACTTAAGATTCATATTGGTTATTAGTTTAGTATAGTAATTCTAACACAAGTTATAACCAAGTATATTTATCTGTTGATTGCTTTTATGTCGTTAAAGATTTTAGTGACCAGCAAAGGTTTCTCGTGCATTGAAGCGCCATCTTATCACATTATCTGAAACAATCAAACATGTTAAGATTAATTATGAATTCTTGTAGATAGATTCATTAGCAATAAATTCCAACTTCACTCGCTCAGAGTGACGCCTATTCCGTGTTTACTCTTCGTATCGAAATATATTTCGTTTCGTTAGCAATCAATATGGCAGCGTTTAATGGCATTCGACCAGGGCATCAATCGCGAACTGCTTTTAACAGAATTGGACCGGTATAGGTTGGGGCAGGGAATTTATGTTAAGTGCGCAATTCCCTGCTCGAAGGGTGTTCAAATATAGTTATGGTATATTGACCGTTTCCATTTTACACAAGTATTAATTTTAGGAGCTAACAAGTGATTGGTATTCCAACGATATATAAGTACAGGTTTTAAGTTAACGAAAGTGTAGCTCATGTTCCATGTAAAATATCATGCTATCGTAGAATTTGTACAGTAAATTGTGAAGTAAATTTGAGTCAGTCATGCCGTGGCCGATTGAAAGCCCCGTCTGACTGACATTAAACACACGAATTGAATAGCTCTACATCTCGTTTAAAATACATGAAAAACACTGAGTATTGAAACACTTAGAAATCCATCTTATGAATGATGTCTTCTGTTTTCACAAAATCATAATGTAAGTACAGCACGACAATATTGCTTCGTACCATCATAACAATGTCTGAAACGTGTGTGGCCCTTTACCGGCATCACACCGCACTTTAAGTATTTACTGCCGAAACAAACGAGCCCTAGCTAGCTCGTAGATCTTGATTTATTATGTGAGCCTGGACTGCGGTCCTTTAATAGATAGGGGACGAGATGCGATAGATTACGTCGCTGCTACTGCAATGCGTTTCTGTACTCTACTATTATTTTTTCCATCAATTAAATGGTTTGGCAAAGTAAACAATTGTATAAGATAAACGATAAAGATTGTATTTTCGCGGTTTTTTTTATATTAAATTTGAAAGTCTTCTTATTCCGATATAATTGGTCCCTAATTCCGAGTGTACTATATATATAAAGTTAAAAAGGTAACTTCAGTAGACAATTCTATTATATTGTTAATTCTATTAGGCTTACAGCTAAATAAATATCTTTAATAGCCGATATAAGTAAGCAATATACTTACGCTCATAAATATATTATAGTTGTCAATGGAACGTAATATCCGAGGACAAACAACATGATTTCAAATATTCCATCAGTCTATTACCTTCAAAATTATTAGATTCCCTGTGTTAGAAACATAGAATGAATTAATTACCTATAGACGGTAATACAAACAAGCTCGCAACAAAAGCTGCACTATATTGCAGCTATTCATAATTTTTATTCAGGTATCGTACCTTACTATCGTGAGGTACACTATTAATTAGTTTCTCTCAACATTGCGAGTCCTTTTAGATGTAGGCTTTAATCAACTCAATGTTTACATACATGTAAACAGTTTTAGCTAATAATAATGTGTTGTTATATTGCGCATTGTTTATGGCGTCGAAGCACGAATGTTTCTATTTAAAATTTTGTTTTTACAGAGAGTACACTGACCTTTTTGAAAATATATCTCGTTACTATGGTAGTTACTGAACAAACGCTTATGCGCCCACGACTATTCCAGTGAAATGTGTTCAGTTGCTACCCAGGCATTCTAAACACGTGCCAAATAATTGGTAACCGTTTATGTTCCTCTGTGCAGTTCAGATTGTGATACGAACATGTATTGAATAAAAGGGCTGTCTGCTATCTGCAAATGTACCTATCTTTGTCAGGGGTCTAAAAAGGACACTTGAGCAATATTGCTGAAAGTAATTCATTTTCCGAATTTATATATGTGCCTATTCAATAGGTACCTTCATTCTCTAATTGAAGATCCAACTGCAATTGTAGAGATTGTTTTTTTTTTATTTATATAAAATAAATAAAAAAAAAAACAATCTCTTATTGTTGTTGTTGTTTAATAAATTTGTTATCCTACAATAATTTTCTAACTTCAAACATCTAAATTCAAAGATCCCTCTGAGCTTTTAAGGATCCGCGATAATAATATTAATGAGCCCTTATAAATTACAAGTTAATCACCCAATTGGGAAAGTTTCGCCAACCGACGAATCCTTTATGGAAATCTCTTAGAAACAAACTTTGTTCTTTGGATATTTCGCTCTTGGAAATGTATGTTATATGACTCCTTGTAATTTGAATGACCCATAAATTCAATGAGTGGTCCGATTTCGGGGCAATGACGTCCTTCAACTTTAATTATCAACATTTCGTGAAAAGAGTTTAATTTAATCCATTACTTACCTTGTTTAATAAGCTTTCCCGAGACGTTACCTAAATTGTGCAGACAGAATCACGTGCAAAGCCTACGTCCTCCATGTCATAAGTGTGGAAAGTTCCATAAGGATTGAGGGATTAAAAAGTCTAACAAACTCAATTTCGTATTTATAGGACACTAGCTATCTACTCGTTCCCGGGATAAAAAGAGCCTATATGGTACTCCTATCTATATGCCAAGTGTCATTGAAATCCGTTCAGTAGTTTTTGCGTGAAAGATTACCTAAGAAAGATCTTCACATCCTAACAAACTTTCACATTTATAATACCAATTTAAGTAAGTATATAAAACTTAGCTGACTGATGTAATATTACATTTAACTTATAAATTGTGTATTGAAATATGTAAACAATTTATGAGTCAATTGATAATGAGCTACATTAATATGAATAAAGTATCAGGTACCATCTTATTCATTATTTATGTAACATAAAATATCTAAGGCATTGTTTGTATGTAATAAATAATACGGTTTAATAGATTAGATCAAATAATTGCATTCAATAAGTATAATAACTCAATCCCGGGCATAATATTTATTTATTCAATTAGGTATACCTAATCGTATACGATCATAGATTGAATTATGAGTTTATTATTATTATATATTTATTATTATACAGTACATTATGTTCTACTAATATTATTAATGTGAAAGTTTGTTATTCTTTCACTTAAAAACTACCAAACGGATTTGGATGAAACTTGGCACATAGATAGATCATACCCGGCACTTTTTATCCCGGGGAAACATAAGATCCCTTGGGAACGCGACTTGACTAACATATTCGTATGTTTGACTACAATTTAACCAATGTAATGAATACTGGCAAGTAATCAATAATGATTTGACTAAAGCTCTTCTAAAGGTATGGTTTCCTCCAAAAGCGGTGCCATCTATAAACGAACGCAATATGATGGCCGAAAAAAGACGGCCGTAGGCACGTGGAATGTTCGGGAGTTTGACGGCCATCTTTCACACACCATTCGATACCGTCGAGACGGCCGTCATGCAGATGGCGGCACCGCTTTTTGACGTTACGGACGTTACGGTGTCAATTACCGTTCTCTAGGAAACCGAGCCATTTGGTTAACATAGACAACGTTCTAGTGACGTCATTCATCGCCGTATTACGGTCGCTACATGATGGCACCGCTTTTGGAGGAAACCTTACCTTAAGGTGGAGGCGTCGGTTGGAGCGCGAAATTCAAATTTTATCACGTTTTTTTCAAATTGCAGCTCAGTTATAGGTCGTAAGTTACTGACATATAAGACTATTTCATGAAAATGTTACTAATATACCTTGGAGGAATATGTTGATGATTTCTTTTGTTATTAATCAGTAAATATACTACCATTCTTCTCGCAAATAACATGTTGTTATCTTACGACCTATAACTAAGCTGCAATTTGCAAAAAACGTGATAAAATTTTAATTTCGCGCTCCAACCGAAGGTTCACCGTTAAGCGTCAAAAACAAAAAGTGAACCAGTGCGCCCGCGCTCTTCCTGCGACAGTTTGATAAAGCAACAGTAATAATAAATAGAAAAGGTAAGGCTGTAAGGTAAGGACTCCCTAGCGCTAATATTCTTTAAATGTATTCCAAATAGGTACAAATAAAATGTTAGACAGTTTTTTTTCGCTAAATAGTGTTTTAAGTCACATAAAATATTTAGCTCTTAGTAGTAGGTATCTTCTATACAAGCGCGAGGGTTAGTTTTCCTCACAATGCTGACTCTGAGTCTAGACCTATTTCGGGCATCGTGTAACATTATTGTTTTGTTGTGTTCCTCTGTTTGTTACTGTACTATATTACATTTTTATTGTCGTTATGTATAATGTGTAAATTATGTCTTGCCTAGAATAAATGTTTTTTCTTTATTTATCTTTCTATAATTGTTTAGGTATATAGGAAGTTTCACACATTTTTTTAATTTTAATAAAACACCTAACGACTTTTATAAGCTCTTGAATGTTAATTTATTAGTTTGCAAACTAAATACGTCCTTAATCTCAGTTTTCCTTTGACATCGTTTAAGTGCACTCATTTTAGCTTGCTCGTTATCAAACTCTTCATAATACTTTCAATGAAAATCATTAGGTACTATTGGATTTCGATTCATAAAAAAGCGATTGTCGAGTTTATTTCGTACATATTTCTTTATAAATACTTAATGTACAAGGTAAACAAATGTAAATGTATTATTATCTATTGTAGTATTACCTACGTATACCTATAAATGCACGAAAACACAATTGCGCCGTTGAATAAATAAATAACTATAGGTAATATAATCGCAGATTAACATAACTTTAGCGCATAGCACTGGAATCCAAGTGCAGGTCTGTATATAATGCAATTAAGCCTTTTATACTATCTGTCATGTAAATAAAGTTGGATTACACCGCCCACATTGAACTCCTAATGTTGATGCACTAAAATATGTTGTGCTCATTAGTAGACATAAAAGTAAGACTCTTATCTATACTTCTATACTAATATTATAAAGAGGAAAGGATTGGATTGTTTGTTTGTTTGCATTGAATAGGCTCCGAAACTACTGAACCGATTTGAAAAATTCTTTCACTAATAGGAAACTACATTATCCCCGAAGGTTATAGGCTACTTTTTATCCCGGGAACGCGACTGAAACCGCGAGGAACAGCTAGTCGCATATAAATCGTAATTTAAGAGGGTTCCTACAAATATGTTACTAAAATAAACAGGTACTTACGCGATAAAAAAAACTAAAACTTCTGAACCATTCGCGATGAAATTTGGCTCTCAGATAATTAAGGTGTAGAAATAGACATTGGCTGTTAACAATTATTTCAGGGTATGATCTATTTATGTTCCAAGTTTCATTCAAATTGGCTATGTCGTTATTGAGCTGATGTACAAACAAACGCATAGTTAGTTTAAAATAGTATGATTTTAGTAGGAAATACGATTAAATATAAGATTATTGAAATTAATGGAAAAAATCGAGGAGAAACGGTGGTCTACAGAAACTAAATAAAGCTTTATAAATTTATGGGTTAAGTCTAATAGTCCGAGGCACGATAATCAAAGCCTAGATACATGTTGATACTCAAGTGATAATCAGAACGGATTTATGCTGTCATTCAAATGGACATAGCATGGAAATTAGTTTTAGAATAACTGTTTCAACACACGATATCGATTTATCATGATTACTCAAATATCTAAGCGTATGAACTCGATTACAATACTTACGAGTGATGTTAGTTCGTGGATTTGGAGTAAGACTGTGATTGCCTTCATACTCTCTAGATCACGCTCCTCAGGTATGGCTAAGGAATAGGTATACTGAAGCAAAGAGCTACGGTAAGCGCAGTAGTATACACGCCATTAGCAACGTGGTACTTTACTTTAACAAGGGCTTATACGTAGGTACGTAGGTATGTATGTATATCTAAGTAATGTTTTGTAAGAAACGTTGGTATAAATATGTATGATAGGTTCTGCCCTACGGTTTTATCATTTTTCCCAGGATATAATTGTTGTTTCATCAAAATCCGTTTGCTGTTACCAAATGCACACACACAATCTTTCACGGAAAGTAGGCACCTGTAAGTGTTAGGTACATGTCCCTGTGCGACTTTACTAAGATTTCTATATATTGGCTATACCGAGGCCCACCAGCACACTATACCTGGCAAACCCATACGAAGCACTACCTGCAGTAGATCTTGCCGCCAGAGCATGAATTTAATACATACTCAGATACCACAGGTTACAAAATCTTTGAGCAGATACCGTCCGTGTCCATTGAAGTAGGTACTACAGCCGGTATAAGGAAATCACGAAATTACGCATGAATTTAAAAATGATTTTACGTAAGTATATTCCGAAAATATCCAAACAGTTGCGCACGCCTGACTCATCACCTGACCAAGCTAAAATCTGACTAAGTACCTACCTACAAATTAATATATGCGTATAAAAATAAATAATCTGCCAACACGGTGTGTACACACAATTTATGCGCCATGTAAATACAAATCATGAAACAGTAAACTTTCTGTTTACATTTTCCTGAAAACATTTGTTTAGGGTTATGAAAACTGAAACTTTTGTTTCAGGTAACATTAATTAAATATCAAATTCTATTGTGTTTTAATTATGACGATGGATGAGATGACTGAATTCAAGATAAGGTTATCATTAACTCCTTTTGTCCTTTCAAATTGATAACGAGTTTTATAAATACTTAAAGAAACTCCTGATATATTGAACGTTGTTGCTTGATAATTATCAATTTAAACATGGCTGGTTTCCTCGATTTACTCTACTTATGATTCATAAAATACGTTTAGGCTCGTCAAGTAACTTGCTCAATAATATCTTGCATCCAATCTAACCCTACTACCTACTTACCTATTCCGTACTCCGATATTTTGTACGTACAATTTATCCAGTATACAGTAGGCAACGGTTATCGGATTCGATTGTGTGGAAATTGTATCGATACATAGTATTGATAGTGCAGGAATGAATTGCAGCTACACGTTTCTAAAGATTGAACAAACGATTTGTAGCGGTTTCAAATGCTTATTTGCCACATCTACCACTTACTTACCAATCTCTTGAAAATTATCTGCACCCTCTCGGTATTGAAAGTAAAAAAATCTAACTCTACAAAGAAAATATTCTTCGGGCATCTGGGATACTCATCTACTTTTGCTTCAGTGAAAATATTATCGAAATCAATTTAATCATTTTCGAGAATACCCCACAAGATACTCAAATAAATATCCTCTTTAGAATATTAGTATCGACAAACTAAACACATAAAATTACTAGACAGTCATAAATTATAGCGGCGAGTGAAGCAATAGCCATTGGCAAGTGTGACAAGTGATATCGGGGCAAGGAACGCATTTGCGCTCACCATGATGGCTCGCTTGAACAGCTTTCAATTGACGGTCAAGTGTAATGTCAAGTAGCTTTGATATTTTATTTATTAGCTTCACACGCTTAGTTTAATAATACATTAATAGTAACATTTTGTTGGCTTACTATAATGATTCTATGTTACAATTTTAGTACTTACCGAATTAAGAACGCTGCAATTTGTAAAAGTGAGCCAAAGCTATGTATGAAACATATCGACCTAGTAGAGAAAGAAAATCTATATTGTATCCTTTGATTTCACATAAGCTAAATAAGACGAACCAAAACGCGTTACTTTATACATTGATAATTTAAAACTACATCCATGAGAAATATTTTAAAAGCCCTGACCACAACAATCAATTCCACAAGACTTGCTCAATGATCTTGTAAGTTGCAACTGTCAATGCAGCTTTATGGACATCGTACAAGTAAGCTGTAAATGAAGCAACCGTCGACTGGTATAAGTTGCATCTGTCATAACTTCATATGCGACACACCGCGCAAGTTATCAATGTCATGTTCTTGAATGGAATGTAGAGTACAAATGCTTTAATTAAAATTATGGCGAAGCGATGATCTTTAGATAGTATATCTAGTTAGATCATGGGTCTATAGAAGTGACATATTTTTATACGTTCGTCCAGTTATTTAAGTAGATTAGAATCGATGTAGGTTCCGGATTACGGATCAACTTCCTTGTGCTTGTGAAAATCATTGAAATGAGTTTTTCTGGTGATTACACTTTAAGTAATTAATGAGAGAAGAAACAAAAACACTGCCGACGCAGAGTTAAACAACAACATGTACGAAATCGTAGCACCAACGCCCGCGCCGCCCGTACACGGAGCTACGTCATTATGCGGCATTCACACACGATTAACAAAACAAATTGTGTTATATAGGTAATTAATTAGTATCTTCTTTATTTTACAAGCTTCGCAGCAATGTCAATGTTGTCGATTTTTTTTTAATCCACCTACGATACAACTCAATATGACACGACAATTTTTTTTTCATACAGCCTATAACCATAGGTTCTTAATTTTCAGTATTTTACAAGAGAATTAACGTTTATGGTGTAGCTAAACATAGTATCTATGATTCTAACAATATTAAGCTGTGAAGAGCCAATCTCCCTCAACGCAACAGCTAATAAACTATGGGCAAACAACGCCCACGTTGAACCCTAATGGGCTAATAACTCTGCAAACAGATGTACCGCTTATTTACTACCTCATTTCACCTTGAAATTAACTAACCAGAAACGTACGATTTGCATCTCTTTTGCACTAGACTTAAAGATCAAGGTGTTTTAGTTAAATTAAGATTGAGGTAAGTAGCGGTACATAAAATCTTATGTGATAAATAGATACCATTACGGATTTTTTGTTGGAATCCTGAGAAGTAATATAGAGCAATATACGTACCATTAAGTGTACCATTGAAATGAAATGAAAAGGTGTATCGAGACATGTCTTTAAAAATAGCCTAAGTTTGTTAAAAGTTACCAATTTACCAAAACCTGACTTGACTAACTTGACTGTGTAAAACATTTAACTGGACACTGGTAAAAACAAGTCAAGAAATACATTCACGGCTACAAGTTTTCTAGCTAGATGATGTATGGCACGAATGCTAAATTTTTCACCCAGATATCCAGAAAACTTTCAGGTCTTTAAGGTCATTCTACATCAACTCAAAACAGTTTGATAAAGGAGCTTAGGAGAGTATTCTTTTGATATTTTTTAATTAGAAGAAGGTCTAAGTTTTTCACCTAATAACATGCGGAAGCATCATTAGTTATCAGACTAATTTAACCACCAATAAACATGTCTAGTCTGACACTAATAAAATTGTAATGAAGCAATTTAACATTTCATAGTACCTAATTATTGGTAAATACTGATGCCAAAAATGCAATAAATCTTCTCACCGAACTCGTTCTTAGAAGTATCTCTAGTATCTACTCTTCTTTGAATTATATCGTATACTATGGTTAGCATCGCATTATGTTTAATTAATAATTCAAATCCATGGCAATCAAGGTCGATCGAAATAGCTCGCGCTTGCCTAATTATAAGTAGCAGGAATCGTCTATAAATTGACCGCATATTTTGAACGATAGCCGCCAATAATATCGACCACCAGTATTTCTCATAGCTGTGTTATTTATAACCAGTTTCAGTAGAGAATTCTTCTGATAATACCTACTTCCTTTGATGTTCTCAAACATAACTTTCTAGATAAATATTTGATAAATACAGAATTCCGATATCGATAGGTCACTTTGATCATCTTACCCAAATCCAAGTTGGAGTCATGCTTATTTACTTTTTATAATGGCACTTAGGTACTGTCAAATTGTAAACAAAAACAATTCTTCATCCAAAAGATCGAGCAAATTGTTTGAAACAAATATTTTTTCACGGAATATCAGGATTCCTTAAAATTATTCATTATGAAGAATCGAACTTAGCTTTCAAAAAGATAACATCTGAATACCTATCCTATATTGAAAACCAATCAATTTCGAAGCACTAAATAACGAGAGTTTGACTACCCCCTAAATCGCCATTCCACGGAAGTCTGTACCGAGCAATCAAGGCGCACAGACCGTGAACAACAACGTAAACATACAATATCATCCAACAAATAGACAATTTCGATTGTTTTCTAAATAAAACTACATCCGCCACGTACAAAGGAGCCCATCTCTCACAATTGTTTCTGAGTTAATACCTCTAACGGCGTAATTTAAACAGACAAAGCGCCCGACGATTCAATCGGGTCTAACCTAACTTTATACAAGCTTTATACCATACCATCTAAACATAGGCTTTATTGTGATTTGTACGGTATTCCGTAATAACATCGTACCCTTTAAGAGATAATGGTTCTAAACCAGATATGGATACGAGTTTATGTATGTGCTTGAGACTTACAGACACTTTCAATAATCGATCCCATCCATCGTTCATTTTGTTTACTAAGTAGGTTTCGCGGTTCGTTTCTCTTTTGAGGTATGGCTGTTTTGTGGACTTATGCTTAAGATGGAAATAGTACTAGATTATGTTCTTTCTATAGGCTAACATTTTGTAGTTTCACTTAGACTTCGGATTCTGCCAGTAAGTCATCGCAATATTGTGCGAAACCTTCCGTGCGCGTACTAGCCCGGTTTTTATTTTGAGCTATTTTAGGAACAGTGTGCATAACATAGTAAGTAGCAATATCGTCTAATAGGATCTAGCTAGTCAAGCATTTAGTGCCACAGACTGGCGCCGGGCACCATCTATGCAAATGGGACTTGCTACTTTGTGACCAATAACCCGCTTGCCCTGTTTTAATATTATTTTTTGGTATATGCTGATTTTACCAACTCTTGCAATGAGATAAACTATCACACAAAACGGTCTAAGCCGCAAAATACTGGCTGTGTCCGTTAGCTGTTACAATCAAATGTTATGATATTTTTGTACATTCATAACATAATAGTTTTAATGTTATCATAATTAAACAACCTTGTAAAATTTGCGAGAATCCACAGTTAAGTTATAACTTGATAGAAGCATTAAAATTGCAAATTAATCGGATAGATTAATTTGCAATTTTAATTTTATTTTTCAAAATTGTTTAATTATGATAACATTAAACTATTATTTAATTAATTTATCTTTTAAATATTAGCAACACTATTTGTGACCCATGTCAGTCAATACTTCCATGCTCAAAATTTCATTTACGAAACGATTTGAGAATGCTGTTTAATATATTTAAAGGTAATCTACTCTATAACATTTAATCGACTTTATAAATCTGTCGAATTATAATCATGGACACATGGTATATAATCTCTGATGTTTTAAGTTTTAATAATGAGACAAATAAGCCGCGATTCATAATGCTCGATTGATGGTGCCCCGGCGAACTGTAGGTACGTACCCAGAACAGTTTAATTAATTTCAAACAGCTGTACGGTGAAACACTCCTTAAATTAAATGCTTGAGAAATTCCACAGCAAATAACGCGTAGAGCAAATACACATCTATAGAGTTTAATGATGTACAAGCTCATTACAGAACTTCAGGAATAATGCGTGTACACAAAATGTACTAACATTAAATAAACGTCTCCTGAACTAGGCCTATAAACATAATGTTAAAACGAGATTTTGCAAGATTTCTAAACAAGTTGATTCACGTAAAAGTGCATAGTGTCCAACACCTTTTACTAAATTGAGATCACCGCACCTTACTATCGTTACTAGAGAGACGACTATCCAGCATCAGCATTCGTGATACAGAGGAAAGAATATTCTGATGTGGGGAGGAAGAAACACCAGTAGGTACAGCTTTTTTGCGAGTGCCTAAATCCTTTCGTGTCTAGAATATAGAGCAATTTTTAATGACTAGCTGTTCGTGCCTGGTGGTTTTTATTGAGATTTTCATAGAAAAATGCCATCCAAATTTCCGACACTTAAGTACGGTGGATTTTCATAAAAAAAATCATTCATACATAAGGTATGTATGAATGAAATTTTTGATAATTACAAACACAACAAAAAAATAAATTGCCGCAGATAAATTTTATTTATGTGGCGATCTTAATAGACCTAGTCTAGTATATACCTAAGCTCTAGGAATACTTGAAGCAGCCTAAAGCAAATAATATAATAATAATCTGATAAACCGGAGCCGAATGAAGCTGTGACGAGTGACTGATTGACAGCGACATTACAAGGAGACATGTTTTAGTAGATACATTTAAATTGATCTAGCTTCTGATAAGCACCACGATATGATATGCAAAGCTTACATATCTAAATGTTTGAACCATTGTTCTGTTTTTGGTTTACCTCGAAGAATAAATCTGTATCCCTGGATGATAGAGTCAAGGTTACAATCCTTTTTGAACCTTTAACGATATTCATATATGTATAATAACTGATAATTTTGAAACTAACCAAACAGTACGATTTATAGTAAAGCAATGAAACTAATCTATTCATATCTTCTATACTTACTAATAATAAATCTGAAGAGTTTGTTTATTTGAACGCGCTCATCTCCGGAGTTACTGGTCCGATTCGAAAAATTCTTTCACTAATATAATAAGCTTAATTATACCCGGACGTATTTACTGCGTATTATCCCGGGAACGCGAGTGAAGCCGCAGGGAACAGCTAGTAGGTAATATGTGAAGTTACATTACCAAAACCTCAGCGGAGCATGCTGTAGTAAATAGGGCTTAAAGTTAGATTAAGGAAGTCCAATCCTTGATTTCTCGAAACGTGAAAGTATTTCAAACAAACATTAATCAAGCTGCTCAGTCTGAGCTTCGTACGCGTCGTATGTCGAGAAGATTATATTAAATGTATAGTTAATAGAGATTTATTTAATGGGCATTCCACTTTTTTATTGTCATCTGCTTATGCTCTAAAGTATTTAGATTTTATATCTGTCAATAAGCTGTATCAATCATCTAGTCTACCCTCTCGTAAAATACTTAAACCTTGACAAAAGTACATGAATAGCTCAGAGAAACTAACATTAGAAAAACTTTTGAATTCTCTTACCGTGGGAACTGCCATACTCTAGTCTTTCCCCTCGATCGCCACCAGCACTTAAACTACTAAACTAATCATAATACTCGTATAATACATTACAGATAACATGAACCGACTAAATCGTTAACGGTATAAAACAAACTTATTTTCTACGTCGTGTCTGGCGCCAAGCGTCCAAGTTCAGACCAATGTATGATTAATTAACAATAACAGCTAACTTACTATAAAACAGTAAACACGTGAATAAATCTGCAAACATAGTTGTATTGTAAATACAAAACAGTAATGAGATATTCCCACGATACTGCGTGTGCGCGGGCCATATGGCGTTTAGCGCCAACATACACTATCCACTGCTCTAAAACTATGAAAAACTACACGCTACTACAGTCACTATTACGACGTTGTTAAGCGTAGAATTGTGTGGAATAAAATTTAGTACGGATTTATGTTACTATCGCATTTATTCGCCAAGAAAAATAAATAATAGATAATCGTGACGCATTTGGTGCGGTACGGAGTTACCCCATACGTCTTGTTCAACTTCAGTCTAAACAATGACGGACGAGGTAACATTGTTACGCACATGACCTTAGCCGTTCCCGAACCGTTTGGTTTGTTTGCATTCATCGTGGAGCGCTAGCTTTTGTTTTTTGTTTTTATTCAAATCTACGCCGTAGTTGGTTTTAGGTCATGACGTTATTCAATTTTCGAAAAGCTGAAATAGGTACTTCCAAACGAACATTTGCTACGTACGTAATAAATAAGTAGTAGGTAAATACGTTTTACGTAGGTATACAGCCTAAAACCTTTCCAGATGACTACACAAACGAAAATTGCCTGAAAATCGGATTAACATTTCCCGGGTGCAGAGAATTTACGAGTTTTCCTGGAAATAATTCTAAGTCAAATTGAATTGTGCTTGGGAAAAAGTTGTCATTGCTCTCTTTTATACTACGATAGAAGGTTAGAAAGTGTATCTTCAGTTAAATTGTGCCTGTACTAAGTACATGGGCTTGCTTGCATGCTTGTTTGGATTGCTGGTTTACGTTGTAATATTTAGTACTCTTTGCCAATACAGTCAGTTTGCTCGTTTTTGTTCGCAGTTTTGCTTCCCTATGTCTTCGACAAATGATCTAAAATACTCATTTGTACATTCACAGAACTAATATTAGATGCACACAAATGTGCACGCGTGATGTCATTGTCGTATTTACTTGCTTTTATTATCGATGGTGTCACCACTGAAGACATGAAAGACAAAATGGATGATTAAAGCGAGTAACGAGATGAGGTATAGCCGGAGTTAGCGAACAACGAACATGTTCTTTGTTTCCTACGTCTGACTATGTTTAGACTATATTTTCCAAAATAGATTGGTTTCCTGCATCGAGTCGTCGAGCTGCAAACCATGGATGAAATAGGTTACCAGCTATTTATCTTGGCTGCAGACCGCTAATTACTGCATGTATTTTCTGTTTGATTGTCTTGTATATATTTGTTTATTGTTTGGTTTATCTCCTCATTCAGATTACTAAATAAAATTATTGAGCGATATACCCGGATATATGCGGAGTATTCGAAGTAACTAAAGACCATTAAAATCCTAAAAGGTTGCTACAAACTTTTGACCATTATATTTCTGACAGGAAACATGGGAGACATAAAAAAGCAAGACTCAATTAGTGTCGCCAGTTTGAATAAGAAATAAAATCCGCATGTAAAAGATTTATTAAGGATCTACTTAATATGGTTTATGGTGAAGATATCGTTATAAGGGTTTTATGTTTTATAGGAACCATTTTCCGCGGCTGCAGCTCTCTTGCGGGACCGTATTTCAACAGGCGTGACAGCGTATGGATTTATAACCCATGTCCTAATTTTACGTGTAATCTCGCTCACATTTTATGAAACATTATTATCGATCGTTGTACTCATAAACTTTAATAGCATGAAGTGAATTATATTTTGTTGCATTATCCTCAAATAAAAACCAAATACAGAATCTACGAATAAAATACTGATTGTGGTTTTCCCTTTCCGTTATATTTCATAGTTTATCTATTATGGAATTATTTTCTTATTATGGAAATTATCTATCAATCTCCGTTTTGGATACCCGCCATACCTACTTTGGTACATACTAAATTTTAAACCAAAGCTTTTTAAGATAGGGGCCTACCCACTTATAATTGAGTAAGTCCGCTAAACTGTGGTTAAACAAAATAGGTAAATGAAACTATGAAACACAAAAAATAACATACCGCAAAAGTATATACGTACTACATAAGTACGTAAATTAAAACATTTAATTAAATCAACAACCGTCAAGATTAAACTACCTACTAAAAAACAATAAATAAATGATAGCCATGTAGTATGTTTATAATCGTTAAAGAGGTGATTGGTGAAGGCGAACGAGTCTGTGTAAATAATATATGTTTACAGCTAAAATAAATATGCAAATAAGTTAGCAAAAAAACCAGTTACATACAAACAGGCGCCTCACTAACCAAATCAAATCAATAGCCAATTTAGAGTAATTAATCGAGATGTATTGGAAAAGTCGAGTATCTTCGGAGCAGAATACCTAATAACATTTCTCCGTCAATATCCGTCTACCTATAAAATAATATCCGAGACATTTTTCATTGCCATCTGATCCCAAACAAAGCAAAGCTTTTTCTAATGGAATCCAGATATTACTATACGTCTAGCTGTTTTGTAAATACATAAGTAGGTACTTCCATGAATAGACAGTTACATCCAAACTGAGGACACACAATTTTTTGTCCTGCACGGGAATCGATCCTACGGTGTGATAGGTGGTATCTCAACCAACCAGCCAACGGGTTGATGATTTATTCGATTTTTTCCTAGATTGCACTAATGGTAAATAGAGTAGAGCGTTCCAGATCTTAGCGTCTTTTTTTTGTGCCGCTCCAACGAGGAGGGTCGAATCCTAATTGAAATAGTGGTTGGAAAATTAAAAGAAAATCATCGTCACTTCATTTAGTTATAACCAAAATAGAAAGATATGCTTCGGATTGGAAACGTAGAGCGCAAAATATTGTGCATTCAACATCCTACAAGCTTTCGAGGATGTACGACTAAGGATGTTACTCTTTCACGTAAAAACTACTGAACGGATTTGGATCAAACTTGGCACATAGATAGATCATCATACCCTTTAATAGCATATAGACTATTTTTTATCCCAAGAAAACATAAGATCCCTCGGGAACGCGAGTGAAACCGCGGGGCGGAAGCTAGTAATTCAATATTGCTACCTACATCGTTTACGTCCAGACAAACTGATCGTGATCAAGTTTTTCTATCTGTTACGTGTCAATGACGCCCAATAAATTGAATTTAGTTGTCAATTACGCGTCCTAAGAAACCACTAATGTACCTGCGCTATCTTTCTTTTTGCTTTAATCTTAGATGGTCTAATTTTTTTCTCTATCGATACTAAAAAACACATGAGTCTGCAACCATCTCACGTTTGGTATATTATTTACTGACATTCCATGCTTGTGTTTCGATGCATCTGTACGAAGAGCCGAGGGGTGAAACTATTTATTCCCCCCGTAAAAGGCACGGAAGGTAATATTGGCGGTCGTCAAATGCGAAACTGCATGCGCGTGCACGTACTTACACCAAACATGGTTATGCGGTCCCGCGGAGACGTATAAAAGATCTTTCCAGGCATAAAACTCCTTAAAAGCAAATTTAGGGTCGATAACCTCAAACTACAGAAAACATACGAAAATTACAATAATATTCTTGTTTCTGGCAAAAAAATAATCTAATCCTAATCTCTTCTAATATTATAAATGCGAAGATTTGTGTGGATGTTTTTATGTAACTTTATTTATTACTGGTGGGACTTTAAAATAACTCTTTCTCTATTTATTTTTGCTCTTATTAATATTATTTATTTAACTTATTTCTTATGTTATGGGGTAATTTTTAGAGACGGCAATATACATATTATATAGTATGTTAGACGTAATCGGTCTGAGGGTAGAAATTAGATAAAGAAAGATTTTTTTTTTTTTGTTTTTAGGTGGTACCTACCTATATATTTTTTTTATTAAATATGTATATTTTGATTCTAGAGCTATACCTAACGCTCGTTGCCGAAGAATTAGTACCTACGGACGGTGTTACAAGAGTCTAGGTATAAGTTACACCCATGGAAATTTTTACCATGTCTATAAATTAAATAAAACACGGACAAAGGTTGTAAATATAAGCCATGAGATAAAATCATCAAGTTTTTCATAAAATACCATTTCTCGCATATCCACTACAAATGCGTGGCGTAAACAAAATATCGGAGCCGAGACATGACGATAAAACACCAAGATATCCTTTTACGTTTTGAATAATTTGATACATCTAAAAGCAGCATTGTGTCGACAATATCGTGATATCAGGCTCGTACAATATTTCTTCAAGGGCCTTTCCTTGGAAGCCCTTCAAGGTTCTGGGAGGGAAGCCGAGCATTTAATATCTGCCTCGGCGACGTTTTGTCGCAAAATATTTGCTTTGGTATTTATCTGGCCCTGACATGTGTAAGTTTTATATGCGCGATTATTTTGGAAATCAAACTTGAGATCCGCTAATGAATAGTACCTACATATTACATAAATTAATATCTATACAGTATAGATCATATTAGTTTAGTATAGACTGTAGTAGTAGGAATATAAAGCATCCAGAAATCATTGAAAATTCCGGAAAAATGGAAAATGTTTTCTTGGGAATCTTGTATGTATTTGAAAGGGGAATATTTTTTTTTTTTTAAAGGACTAAGTTGGTAGCCTCAGATGGCTGCAACAACCTTACCGGACAAATCGGCGAGCGCAGAGGGCTCTCAGCCGGGTAATATTTAGGTAACAACGCCTGAGGTCACCCCCGAATGGGGTACGAACCTCGGCTCAGGGCATTACCGGGGGAGGGGGAGGGCTTTGTACGAGTTACGACTAATTGGGGGCGGTCGGATTACTGTAGGCAGCTCGGGCCGCTTGAACGGGACGAGACTGAGTGGGACGTCGCGGCGGTCCTCGCCGTCGAGGACGGTAGCGTGATCGGTTGTGTGTAGTGTGTTGTGTACTTTGACGAGCTTCGTCAGCTTCGATCTGAGCTAATGTAATAGGGTCATCCGGCTCGCTGAGGGCTTGCCTTGGTCTATGGATACGGAGGGAATAAAATAGTGGATCGTAGATGAAACTGAAGAGCGGAAAGCAAGTGGATTGTAAAAACTATAAGGATTATGCTTCACAGTTGCACCTTTTCCTATATCCATTCCACTATATCTTTGAAATAGTTCATTTTTCAATTTAATCGGTTAAGGAACTTGCAGATTACTGATTTTAAGAAAAAAATGTAAAATGCATTTCAGCAGAAAATTGCGTGCGAAACTATGTCATGTAAAAGTACCTATCTATTAAAATGCCAGCTATCCACGTTTTTATTTTAATGTGTGGGAATACAATGCATTATGTGCGCAACAATAGGACACAGGAATGAGACGACGACGCCAGCGCCACCTGCTGTTCTAATTAAACCTTAGTTTGGTCCTGCGATAAATTCCCTCAGGCAGTTACCTCTTATATTAACTGTAGGATAGGTAGACAGCGACTGGAGAATATTGCCCTGTCCAAAGTTTACGACAACTGTCTGAGTGTTCAAATACTTGGATAAACGTCTCTCTGTCACTTAAATTAGCAACCAAATGAAATAAATTAATTTACAGCTAAGATACGTAATTTTGTCACAAGAGAATTTAATAATATAAGCTAAGTAGATAAGTAATTACTATCGATATAAATGTCCTTTCTTTTAAGTCGATTACATTTTCATCTATTTATTGTAGAGTTGGGTGTGTTTGTTAGTATGTAGGAAGGAACTCTATTCTGACAGTTTTGAAGTCAGCTCGTCAGTGAAAAAAAATCTGCGGTACCATGATATTTTGCATCGAACATGAACTACACTTTGCAGGTTAAAACGTTTCTTTTTCTTGTAGTCTGAAACTATAGTGAGCAAATAATGACTAAACTAAATCTACTAGGTTTTGTTTTGTCATTATTTGCTCACTAGTAGTATTAGATTTAGTTTAGTCATTTACCACAGATTCTGTTTCATGGTAAAAAATCTTTTGACAAAAAATAGAACCGTCTTCCAAGACACTAAAAAGTTTTCACACATTTACAGAATATTTACTTACGGAAAAATAAGAACGGTTGCAAATATATTACCGCTAAAAGCATGCTCGATTTGAATACACGCCTCGTTCGTCGCATGACGCGCCAAATAGACTATACGTACTAATGTAAAGTAGGTATCATGTACAAATGATTAGGTATTGTTATGTAACACAATACCTAATCATTTGGCATACGTCTCAGGCGCGAATACTGAATTTCTTCCATTAAATAATGATAAAAAAAATATTCCTAAAAAATCAAAATATCCATTCCAGTCCATTGACTAATAGCCTCTCCAACTCTTGCTTGGGGATGATCTGTATACGAAATAGTTCGCTTTTATGAAGTAACCTAAAGTTTACAGTAGTAGGTAACATCAACAACTTTGACATTAATAAAAAATGGGTACAATCGTTTGGCCATTACCGCCAGGAGATTGCCAAGTATTGCTAATCTTTACGAAGTGGCTTAGAAGCTAACTGGGCTCAGGATGTGATGACTCTCAAGTGTAACTGGCGTCATTGCCGTGTTGCCATGCCACCTACCGGTGAATTACGGCAGTTCCAGGATTGTTTCTTCTCACATGGCTTATTCATGCGAATTTTACTCAATGCAATATGCACAGTAAACGAGTCGGAATTTGCGATAAGCGGCTTTTGGAAACCGGTCGAAACACCGATTTTAATTCCGTGATGGATACCACGTCACCGTGACGCACTCTTGTATAAATTAACACAATATTATATCGCTAAAGGTGACTAAAGAACTTTTACCAAAATAAATACCTACAGGTACTTAGTTCGTTTCGAATAATGAAAACATAAATTAAAAGTTATAAAATGATTTCATGTTTCATCTAAAGCTTCATGAATAGATAAATCTTATAATAGGTATTGTAAGGCTCAGCTTTTGATAAAGTTTTTTACCTCGAAATAAAATCAGCTGAGACTGCAAATATTGTCTTTAAAAATCATCATTTTAAAAATATAGATTGTTTAATATAAAAATTAAAAAAGATCTGTTTTCGCATTGATTGTATCGGGCAACACTAATTCGCCCTCTTTTGCCTCCGGCTTCATGGCGTCTGGTCGCTTAACTTTATTATAAGGACTTTATTGTCAATGTAGTTAAAAACATAAGTGTAAATCCTCTTTTGGTCACAAATACAAATATCTACAGAGTCTACATGTCTTTTTCTGAATATATTTCAAACATAAAATTGGTCCAATACGGCGGAAAATCAAAATAATCAGCGGTTGCACGTGGCGTTGCCCCGACCGGTACGGCGTCGGTGGCCATCAGGACACAAAATCCAAGTACATCTACATTTCCGATCATGGCGAATACAGACGAGGAAAGGCGTCTTTTAGGCGCTCGAGCTGTGATAAAAGGAAAAATAACACGAATCATAAACTACGTCGCCTCGGTCCAGGACGACGGGGACGTGGATGTAGCAGAGCTAAAGGTGAGGGAGGAGGAACTATCCAAACTAATTGAAAAATTTGATGATACTCAAACTCTTCTCGAGAGTCTTCAAACATCATCTGATAAAGAAAAATTACATGAAGCAGAAAGATCAGAAATGGAAACCAAATATTTTAAAACTAAGGCAACAATGACACGCTTGCAAGAGGGGGAGGACGTTCAATCCATGAAGAGTAATGGAACCATACAATTGGCACATAAACCTAGAATACATCTGCCCAAACTGGAGATTCCACATTTCAGCGGAGACATTCAAGAATGGCCAAACTTCAAAAACCTGTTCGACTCTGCGATGACATGCTCACAAGTGTCTCCACTACAGCGTCTACAGTATCTAAAAACAGCTCTCCGAGGTGAAGCAGCAGCTTTGATTGGTTCTTTACTTGTAAAAGAAGAAAACTATACTAAGGCAATGGATATTCTGATAAAAAGGTATGAAAATAAAACAATAGTAGTAAATTATCATTTGAAAAACTTTATGAATTATCCTACAGTCAATAAGTTAAATGTAAAAATGTTCTATACAGTGCTTCAACAGAGCTTAGATTCTCTTTCATCATTAGATTTACCTGTACATGAGTGGGATGTTCTTTTAGTATACATAATAGTGCAAAAGCTTGATAATTCACTCAGAGCTTCTTGGGAGTTAAATAGAAAGGAAACCTCTGTTCCCACAATGAAAGAATTATTAGAATTTCTTACACTTAGAGTCACAGCATTCGAGCTCATAAATGAAAAAAATTCAGATAAAAATATTCAGTACAATAGAACTCAATCTAAGGTGTCAAATGTGTCAATTGAAGATAAAACTTTTATTATTAAATGTAACATGTGTCAAGGTCAACATTACTTAAATAAATGTCCTAATTTTCTTGAACTGCCAGTAGACAAGCGAATAGACTACATAAAGTCTAATCATTTATGTTTTAATTGCTTACAGACATATAGTACTAACCATAAATGTTCCAAACGAACATGTAGTGTTTGTCACGGGAAACATCACAGCTTAATACATATTAATAATCTTCACCGAAAGGTAAATGCATCAACAGTTGCAAACATATCACAATTACAGTCCACTCAAGCACAAGGTTATGGTCACACACAAGGGCACACCCCAGCACAAGGTTATGCTCACACACAAGGGCACACTCAAACTACACAACCACAAGGTTATACTCACAACCTATACAACAGTATACCACAGCAGACAAAGCCTCTAGATACATCTACACCTAATAACATTCACACACCAGTCATACACAATAATATGCATACTACGAGTACTTCACACTCATATCCAACAGGACAACAAGCACAACATACAAACACAATACAGAACTCTGATAAAACTCACCAAGTGCAAAACTACATCAATCCATCAATTGTATGTCTATCAAATACTGATACCAAGCAAATCTTACTTTCCACAGCTATAATTAAGGTGCAAGATGCAACAGGACAATGGCACAGTGCACGAGCTCTCTTGGACTCCGGGAGTGAAGTCAATATTGTCACTCACAGGCTTGCTACTTTGTTGAATTGCAAGTTTTACTACAACAATAATATAATACAAGGAATAGGCAATGTTGGTAAGCAAACCCATCTGTGCATAAATACAAATATAACCTCAAGGCTATCTAAGTTTAATGCAACCATTAAGTGTATAGTAATGGACAATATTACAGTCCCACTTCCCCACAATTACATTGATATAAATAAAATACAGATACCTAAGAAACTTATGAAGGATTTGGCGGATCCTA
This sequence comes from Tethea ocularis, assembly GCA_963555595.1. NCBI lineage: Eukaryota > Metazoa > Arthropoda > Insecta > Lepidoptera > Drepanidae > Tethea > Tethea ocularis. Next base: position 5,173,865 of record OY741960.1, on the reverse strand, counting down.
ATTTTTACATACCTAGTGGTATTGACATGCTAATAGGAACACAGTTATTTTATTCACTGCTTTTATCTAATAGAATCAGTATAGGTCCTAGACAACCTCTATTAATTGAGTCAGTATTTGGTTGGATTGTCTCTGGTGAACTTGTATTAGATACACACTGTTTACCTCAAAAACCACACATAAGTTTACACTTGACTTGTCAACAAAATACAGATGATTTATTAACTAAATTTTGGCACCAGGAAGAAGTTAGTCAAAAAGCCATGCTAACCCCAGATCAAATATATTGTGAACAACTTTTCACTGACACTACAGTACAGGATTTGTCAGGTAATTATACAGTTGAAATGCCTATTCAAAAAGAAAAGTTAAATACGTTGGGAAACTCATTTAATATAGCATATAGATATTTACTCAATTTGGAATTAAAATTCAAAAGGGATCCTGTTCTTTACACACAATATAAGAATTTTATTTACGAATTCATTCAATTAGGTCATGCTGAATTCATTTCAAACTTTCAACAATATGATAGCCAGGCACACTGTTATCTTCCACACATGGGGGTATTGAAACCAGACAGTCGTACAACAAAATTAAGAACAGTTTTCAATGCAAGCTGTAAGACATCTACAGGTGTTTCACTAAACGATTTGTTGTATGAAGGTCCAAACATCTACAATGATGTTCTTGACATTTTACTTAGATTTAGAATGTATAAATTCGCTTTTTCCTGCGACATAATAAAGATGTTTCGTACTATATCTGTCAAGGAAGAACAGAGACCATTATTGCGTGTATTATGGAGAGATTCAAGGTCAGAACCACTAAAATGTCTACAGCTCAAAACGGTTACATATGGTACTAAGTGTGCACCATATCTTGCTTGTCGTACCTTAAAACTATTAGCAAAACAGAATGAAAAAGAATTTCCTGAAGCAGCTAGTATAGTTCAGTCAGAATGTTTTATGGATGATTTTTTGTCAGGATCAGATACTATTGAGTCATCTCAGAATATTAGTAAACAACTTGTACAACTATTAGCAAAAGGTAACTTTAAATTACATAAATGGACAACAAATGAACCTAAGATATTACAGCATGTTTTACAAGAACATGAGCAAACTTCTCCATCAAATTTTATTCTATCACAATCGGATAACAATTTACATCAACCAGGTAAAAGTGCTTATGATTTTACTGACAATGATACTATAAAAACATTAGGAATATTTTGGCTAACACAGAGTGATTTATTTAGTGTCGATGTTCCAAAGCTTCAAGAATTAAAATTCAATATTACAAAACGGAATGTATTGTCAGTAATTGCTAGATGTTATGATCCACTTGGTATATTGGCACCTGTAATTATAACAGCTAAGATTTTAATGCAAGAAATATGGAAAGCAAAATTAGAATGGGATAGTATTTTACCTGAAAACTTAATAACTTCATGGTCAGAATTTTATCAAAATGTTAATCATCTTCAGAACATCAAAATACCTAGATATTATTTCACAGATATACCCTCTGAGATAACTTTAGTAGGCTTCTGCGATGCTTCACAGAAAGCATATGGTGCTTGTCTTTATTTAAAAGGTACTTATCCTAATAGGAAATCTAGCTGTGCACTAGTAATGGCTAAAACCAAAGTTGCACCCATTAAAGTACAATCTCTGCCACGTTTAGAGTTATGTGGAGCTCTTTTACTAGCTCAAATAGTCACTAGATTCTTACAAGCACTTAAAGGAAAGTTTAGTATTAACAGTGTATATCTTTTCACCGATTCTTTAATTGTTTTACACTGGATCAAGGATCCTTACAGAAAGGTACATGCTTATGTTTCACACCGGCTTATGGAAATTATAGAATTAACAAATAGTGAAATGTGGAATTATGTGAACACTAAAACTAACCCTGCCGATTTGCTTACACGGGGTGTACCTCCTGAACAGCTGTTGTCACTCCAACTTTGGTGGAGTGGACCACAGTGGCTGTTGCAAGAACCTACCAATTGGCCTATTTCTACTATAGAAATAAGTGAAACTGAGAAACAAACAGAGTTGGCATCAGTGCATTCTACACACACTAAAAACCTAGAATATCATTCTGAGATTTATGATATTTTTCATAAATTTTCAAACTTTAATAGATTGGTTAGGGTTGTCGCTTTTATTTTAAGATTTATAAATAACACTAGAACATCAAACAAACAATTTTCTCATCTCACTTTGTCAGAAATAAAACAAGCTCATAATTTTATTATTAGAACGGTTCAGGCTAAACATTTTCCAAAAGAGATTCAGGAACTTCATGATTTAAAGTCAGGAAATACATCACAAAAAATTAAAATGTACACTTTTAAAACAAGTCCATTAAGAAAACTTAACCCTTTTTTTGATGATTTTAATATTATTAGAATGGGAGGTCGTATTAAGAATTCTATTTTATTATCATATGATCAAAGTCATCCAATAATATTACCCCAGAAAGATCACATTACATCCTTATTAGCACAAGACTATCATCTACGCCTATTACATACAGGTATACAGAACACACTCAGTAATATTAGACAAAAATATTGGCCTATTAATGGTCGCAATGAGGTGAAAAAAATTATACACAGATGTGTTCGCTGCATAAGATATAATGCTCAAGCCTGTGAGCAGCAAATGGCTGACCTACCGGCTCCTAGAGTGTCACTAACACGTCCATTTGCACATGTAGGAGTAGACTTCAGTGGTGCAATTTTTATTCGTAGCTCAATGGGTAGAAACTGCAGATATGTAAAGGGTTATATATGTTTGTTTATTTGCTTGTCTACCAAAGCATTGCATCTAGAACTTGTCACTGAAATGACTTCTCAGGCTTTCATTAGTGCTTTAAAGCGATTAATTAGTAGAAGAGGTATTTGTCAATGTCTATATTCTGATAATGCTACTAATTTTAAAGGTGCAAATAATGATTTGAATGAATTGTACAAAATGTTTAAAAATGATAATTCATATAGTCAGATCATAGATTACTGTAATTTGAACTTTATTCAATGGAAATTTACTATACCGTTAGCTAGTCATATGGGAGGATTGTATGAAGCAGGCATTAAGTCAGTGAAATCTCTTCTTAAGAGACATTTAGGAAATGTTAAGTTAACCTATGAATCATTGTATACCATCTTAGTACAGATTGAGAGTGTGCTTAACTCGAGGCCATTATGCCCTTTGAGAGATGTGCCAGATAATGATATTGTATGTTTAACACCAGCACATTTTTTAATCGGTTCTTCTACCACAGTTGTACCAGAGCCCAACTTGTTAAATGTATCAGAGAATAGATTAACTATGTATAAAAGAATAACTCAGATTAATCAAAAGTTTTGGTCACAGTTTTATAATAACTACTTATCTGAATTGCAACCAAGAAGCAAGTGGCTACAAGCTCAATCAAATTTGAAAATTGGAGATATTGTTTTAATTAAAAGCGAAAGTACACCACCTGCTTGTTGGCCGCTAGGAAGAGTAATGTTAGTAAATAAAAATTCTAAGGATAATTTAGTCAGATCTGTAATTGTAAAAACATCAAATGGAGAATATGTAAGGCCCATAAATAAATTAATTTTGTTACCTGATAATTAAAATAAGTAATTTCATCTTAAAACATCAAAACAGTATTGTATAAAATAAGTAATTTCATCTTAAAACATCAAAACAGTATTCAGTATTGTATAAAGTAAATAAAATTTAGATTCACTACATAGTAAGTAAATATAATTTGATAATTGTAAGTCTGCAGAACTAGTCGAGAGAGGCGAGAATGTTTAATATAAAAATTAAAAAAGATCTGTTTTCGCATTGATTGTATCGGGCAACACTAATTCGCCCTCTTTTGCCTCCGGCTTCATGGCGTCTGGTCGCTTAACTTTATTATAAGGACTTTATTGTCAATGTAGTTAAAAACATAAGTGTAAATCCTCTTTTGGTCACAAATACAAATATCTACAGAGTCTACATGTCTTTTTCTGAATATATTTCAAACATAGATTATTATTTGTATCAATCTACTATAAAATATACCTACCTACGTCCAAAAATATTGGATTAGAAATGATACGATGTCATCAGAATGACTGTAAAATGAATTAAATAATAAAGAAATAATTGATAGTCTGCGAGGAGAATTCTAGAAAACAAGCTAAGTCCTGGAACCCCAAGGCAATGCAACTCTGAACGTGTTGGAAAAACTGCTGCTACAACTACTGTCTAGGAATCCTGGACTTTAATTAAAGTAAAATATCAAGAAAACTAAGAGAGAAACGTCTTGCTCGTTTTACATGTACTTAATTTATTGTTCATTAAAAAAGTTTGATAAGAAATTTATGATTAAAAATCCAATTTAAAAAAAGAATTACACGCCTTAAATAAAATATTAATTAGATGGCACATTCTCATATAGATTTGAATTTATTAATACTTATGTTTTCGCAATAAATAAGGATCAGTGAAGTATAATTAAGCTATAAATATACATAAATTTAAACGCTTTATTTGTACCTATTAACTCATCAGCTTTACAACATTTAATTTTAAAAGAATAAGTACGCGACAAAATACCTACGCACCTACCTAACGTAAATTTTTTTCCCGGATCTAAGTACCTATTTACGAGGACTAAATTTGTGATTTCAGATCCCTAAACGTCTGAAGTGGCCTATTCCCGATGGAACCATTTTTATCCGAAAAGTAATCCGAAATCCTTATTAGGTTAAGTGGCGTTATACTATAAGGTTACATAAAAGGTTAAATTCGCTGGACAGACGTGGAAGCTACAATGATTTTCCATTAAGTATATACGAGCACTAAGGACGGATCGGTCGCCCGATAAGTACCTACCTACTGAATACTCCCTAGGGACAGTCCCTGTCACGTATGAGACAAAAAGTTGCTAAATTCTTTCGACTCATGGTAATATTACATAACTAACTTTAATACATTTGGACCTACTATCATTTAGATTTAGAGATTTACATCCCTAGAATTTTTCGAATCGGACCAGTAATACCAGAGATTAGCTCGTTCAAATAAACAAACTCTTCAGCTTTATTATTAGTATAAGTAGATATAGATTGCACGCTTCTTCTAATTCGAAGATTCTAAGCAATCTAGAAGATCTAACTCAAGATCTATACTATCTGAATTATATAGCCAGTCGGCGAAAGAAATAAATCAGGATAATAAGTACTTACCTAATGAGTGAGTATAATAACTTAAACAACGCAAAAAGGCCATTAATCAATAATTTATAAAACGTCTGTATACGAAACCCATAATATACTGAATACAAACGGCATGTTACTCGGAATTAATTAATTATTCAGGTATGCTACAATACCATATTTGGCCGATGCTCCCTGATGCATACCATATCCGTCACCCTTACCTATGACAGGCGTATGGTGTGTAAAAACAGCTACCACATACGGACCGTCAGCATTCCTGGAACACAGGAAAGGCTGGCCTGCCTACACTACCGTGATTAGGTATGGCGGAAATTTGAATAGTAATATACTCAAAAAGTTTCTTCAGCGAAGTTATTCAAGAAACCGGACCAATCGAGGTGCCCATAGTGAAATTAAACTCCCAGGTTAAATTCAATCAATGTAAGTCTTACGGGCTTATCAAATCTAACAGTGGAATTGAAACGATATGACTGACATTCTTCATCTGATACAAAAACAAGGTTTTATCTAATTTGCATTGAGAAAGGAAAAATAACATGACGAAGTACTATATAGGTAAGTATTCTATGAAATTATTATGCATAAAAATAATTTCATAGTTAAATATGCATAATAATTTTATAGTTTAAAAATGTTATACTATGCAATACATATAAAGTAGACTCCTTTCTTAAATTGAACTTGAAGAAAATAAAACTGTAAAGAAATCGCATGAAGCGGGCGGGATGAACCAACTTTCAAGGCATGGCTCTCATCCATCGATATTCTATCGGTAGAATATAAGTCAATGGCTCTCACAGATGATTTGAATATAATTTTCGAGTTAGTCTTGAAATAACAGACGACCATAATTAAAAAGGTATGCGTTTGTCGGCCGACGCCGGCGCCAATACTTCTGGCACAAAAAGGCGACCACAAAAAAATGGACAATAAAATATTTGTGTACCATTGACAAATTTGAAGCATGGTTTGTTTTGATAACTTTTTGCTTGCAGCTAATTAGCTCTCCCTATCCCTGTCGAAAATAAAACCCTCTTGTAAAATGTATGTTTTGAGAACATTTATGATAAGCGCATTATCTGCTAATATTATGTCAGGCGCAGGTAGCTCCTAGTCCTAGTCAGTCACTGCACACAAAATGTAGCCTTAATGTTTGGTCATACTTAGTTTGTTGATTGTACATATTGTACTTTATGTAGGTAACTACTGACAATAATGAATGAGGATGCAAAGAATGCCAGTCATTCCATTCATAACTTCAAGGTTCCTATTGTGAGGGCTGCCGAGTCTGGTTAAAGGGGTGAGCGTTCCCGACACAGCTATGACCGTAAAAAATGTAACCTGTAAGAGATAGAAAGTATGATTCTATCTGTTATTAACTTACAAGTTTAAACGCGTCTTTTCCAAGCGATTGTCTAAATTTTACCTACGGTTCCTCAAGAAAAAATATGGTGCTGTGGTGTTCCTACCTATGTTAAACATCAGAACTTTTGGACTACCTTACGTACTTACTTACCCATTTTATTACAACGCAACAATTCGAAATCTCTTAACCCAACATTTTCAAAAGAGTTGCTCTAATATAATATTTCATACCTAAATGTATATTATATATTTTTTTTTAATATTCGTACACTATAATTACTTAATACATGGCTGACCCAGGAGTTCTAGTACTCACCGAAATTTACCTTTACACCGGGATTATTTTTCCGGTTTAAAATACTAAAAGTTTGGCCCCTATGCGCCGAGTGGGAACGCAAAACAACAACTTCGCCAACGAAACCCCAATATATTTTTTAGTTACTGTATGAAACGAAAATCATTTTGTACTTTTCAATTTTTTTTATTTTATTACGTTTAATTTTCATAAGGTTTAATTAAAACTAACAATAATGAATTAGGTTATTCTGCAATACCTAAGAAATACACCAAGTAGGTAAATGGCTCGTAATATAGTCGAAAAGCACAACTCAATGAGATTGCAGTCATCGTCATTAGCAACCAATAGCATTTTTATGAAGGCCCAAACATTTAATGTGTTTAAATAGCAGAGAGTTGTCTCTCACATCCAAAACTAAAGAGATTAACCTACCTCTTATGTGTTAAGTATTAAAAGTGAAGCTAGTTTGTTTATGTGTTAGTCGGGGAAGCGTCAAAGCCTGAATCAACCAATCGTGATGAAAGCGGATGAAACCACGGGGCGGAAACTAGTTACGAAATAAGCACCTGTGATATTGTGACTGCATTATCTATCTATTCTATAGTTACAAAGTCCTGAAGACTCCATTGTAACCCTAATCTAACACTATATTACTCTGTATATCTTTACACTATAAGCATTCTATAAGTAGAGCCATTTAAAGACCGTGTAGTCTGAAAATTTGAAAAGGAAAACGTGATAATGCAATTTATTCTACGCGGATACTGAAAATTACCACCGGCATCTATGCGGTATAAATATTTTATGATCTTCGATTATAATAAGAGTCTTTGAAAGGATAAACCTGAATTGTTTATCTAATATCCTTTATTGAACTGTAATCCCATAAAATGCATATAACATTTTTAAATTTTATTATAATATAGGTAGGTACAAAAGTATTAAAAAGACCGATGAATCTTGAATTTGTTTCCTATAAAATATAGTAAATCCAGTACTAAAAAGACACAAACTATTCCCCGTCATAGGTATTCTCTAGTTTAACATATTATTATATTTTATACAACAAAGAATGCCGAGAAAAACTTAATCTAGAATCATCATTACAAGATACGGGTAAGCCTTTGTCCAGCAGTGGACGTGTTTCGGCTGATATGATGAATGAAAGTATAGTTTGTCTAAACTACCTAGACGAGTTTAATACCGTGGCTAGACCCATTGAAATTATCTACAAAGATAGGTAAAAGATAGAGTAACAAAACGACAATTTTACAAAGAACATCGAAACGACATAAACGAGTCTCTTGAGAAATCCAAAAGATGTAAACGATAGATAAGAAAGCCAAATCCGTGTAAACGCCGAACGCCAACCGAGCTACTGAACCATTCATAGACAAGATAACACTGTGTACATACCTAGATAAAGCTAACCCTTGGCAATATGCAAACACGACCCAAAGTGCCACAAACATTTTTTTATCTTAACGTATAAATAGAACTAGGTAGGTACATTTTCCGACAATCGAGTTTTCCAACAAAATCCGCGTAGCAAATTACGAAAAATTATTCCCCCAATATAAAAGACAAGTATTTTCCATATTTTATAATTAGAAAACGTCAGTTCAGATATTACGCGACCAATATGAAACCTGAAATAACGAAGATACTTATAGCTTACAAAGCATTCCATGGAAGTGTTAGCAGACGAGTAAGTTCTGCCCACCCTAGTAGATAAGAAATATACATAAAACTGAACGATCAAAATGCTTAGGTATAGTTCACAGTAATGAACCAGTTTACGAGCGAGATATGTACGTATCAATTTGCACCAATCAACGCGTAATTTACATTTAACTATAGAACAGTCTACGGACTTCATTAAACGTTAAATCTTTTTATAGTCTGAATAAATTGAGTCTACGCGAAGATTCTCATTCTTAGGTCTAGATAAGAAAATGGCAAATATCAGATCATTGTACAGATAGACAGACGAGCATAATCATGTGAATATAACTTTTAACCTGTACGTCCTCTTACATATCGTATATCCGATATACTATATCGGATATAGACTTATCTCAAATTCTTTGTTCTTTCAGCTACTATTACTGCGAGGCCTTGTCCAATACAACTAATGCCCAATCCTTTGGTACTTACAAGGGTCAATTTGTGCAAATTTAAAATAGTGAGTTATGTCTTTAATTATATTATATGCATTATCTAATGCATGTTAGTAATCCCATTGTCCCAATTAGAGTAATATCTCAACCAGCATCAATTGGCAACTGAACCATGTGAATGATTACACCGCATTAATTAATCATTCATTACAACGTTATTCGCTAACCGATAGAATATATGTATGGAGTTGTAATTTGTATTGCTATGTAGGTATCAAGATGCGGAATTTCGAAAGGACACATCCATCCTCAAAATTAAACGATGTTAGCTAAACCGAGTGTCTAATAGTCCTCCCCCTTCTCCGGTAACGCCCTGAGCCGAGGTTCGTACCCCACTCGGGGGTGCCCTCAGGCAGGCGTGGTTACCTAAATGTTACCCGGCTGAGAGCTCTCTGCGCTCGCCGGATTCTATTACAATATCAAAGTGTTTAAATATTATATTTTTTAGGCTATATTACCTGTGTCGGTTGTATCGGATGGCGCACAAAAAATACTTTTTCCCCTAGGGAGCGAAAAGCTATTTTAGCCCCGCTCTGCTACACTATAATAACGGACTTTTTGAGCAAGAGTAGTGAAAAAGTACATTCCATTTTTGAACTACAATTTGTTAAATACATTCAGAAACTCCATTAACCCATATTCAGTTATATAAATACTCATAATAATGTTATTACTGTTTTGGTACGTAAAGTGATCGCAAACGTGAATCTGACCCGACGGCCCGACCTAATGCCATTGACTCCTGCAGTGCGCTATAAAGCTATTTGTTGGACTTTTATAGCGTCTGCGATGCTAACTTTTATACTCGGCGTAAAATAGCTGAGTACGAACCACGGCGTGCATTATGATTACTATCTTCTAACTACAATACAGGTATAAAATATAGCATAAGTGGCCCTAGTTTATAGCCGCCAATGTGACCTACTGCTTTTGATTCCTTTACTGAAATCATCCAAGTTAGTTCTGAACATCTCTCAAAATAATGCCTAGAAAATGGATTCCTCTAAACCAACATTAACTGTAGCTGAGAGAAAAATGTCGCCGATAAGTAAAAGATTAATTAGACTACTACAAAGCCTCTTATGACCACTGTACACAACCATGTGTTGTTCAGTTTTAACTGTGCAGTCGGACAAGTTCAAGTAAAACTGCGCAGTTATTTAAAAAAAAAGGCGAATAAAATCAAGATCAACACTGACACCGGCCGTCACAAACGACGTTACGATTATCGACAAAGTTTCTTCTGATTCCGATTTGTATATTCAAATTTTGATAGTGTTCCGTTCGACAGTGTATTTTTATAAACTGTTACTTTTTATCATTCACACGTTTCGATTTATCGGTGCAGTTTAAACGATTTCTCGTAGCATGTGTGGTATCCATTATGATGTGACAACTTTGCAGTTAGACCGCCTACAAAAAGAACTCCAGATATCCAGAAGATTGCATTACTTTATCTATACTAATATTATAAAGAGGAAAGATTTGATTGTTTGTTTGTTTGCATTGAATAGGACTAACTACTGAACCGATTTGAAAAATTATTTCACTAATAGGAAGCTACATTATTCCTGAAGGTTATAGGCTACTTTTTATCACGGGAACGCGAGTGAAACCACGCGGAACAGCTAGTTTACAAATAAACAGAGATATGCAAAATGGTTTACAAAAAGTATTTAAATATATACAAAATGCAAATACTTTTTTTGATTTACTATTTCAAATTTAAAATACTAAATAGAAGATTTTTCAACATCTTTGCCATATTTCAGCTCCGCATAATCAAAACTCATTGATGAGCCCGCTGACTTCTCATGAGAGTGCGTATTGAATTCATCGTCAAGTGCTATTTATGTTATAGAATTACCCCCTCCAGTCATCATGAATTATTTGAGATGTCAGTCATAAAATTAGATATTCTTCTCTCTATTGGAAGTAATAAAACATGTATTTACTTGACAAGGCAACAAGACATAGCTATCACATGTTGCATGTTGCACATAGTTGTACTAACGACAACAACAAAATAATCTGATCTCAAAATGTAGGCCACTATTTTATTTGTTACTAGAATTACCTTGAGGATTTAGACGCAAGACTTGTCTAGATAGTTATCATTCATTATAGCATTTGAATCAAATGAAACCGGTTCAGGGGATCTTATATTAAATTACCTACTTACATCATAAAAACTGACCAACTGAGTGCCGCAACTAGGACTCGATATTGCAAATTGTTTCAATTGTCAACACATATATCTTTCATTCTATTATTATTAACGAATCCCGAATTGACCTGCGACCATGACAAACAATTTAAAAATATTCAGCGTAAAGTAGGTCATATTGAGTATAAATTTATGTAGTGATGTTATTGTGATCCTCGGTCGATGTACCAGGGTCGCAGTGGAGCGCGGCAGTGGACCGTGCAGGCTGCCGGCCTATTGTCATTCAATCGAGCCATTGTGAGGTCTTTGTCGGCCGCGGTCGGAGCCCTGCCTGCATCGAGGCACGCGGGAGCGGGCGCGGGTGTGACGCAGGTCATTCGACATGGGGGTTGCCGAACGTAAATATGTCAGGAATGTGTGTGACTATGTGTGAGAGATGGGAACGGATACACAGAAACTTAATAATATTCATTATGTATTTTAAAGCTAGCAAAGCTTGGTAAATTATAAATAATGTTGACTATATTAACGTACTTACCAATGAAAATATTTTACATCATTATAGAAACTATACGTGATTGGGTTGCTATCGAATAATTAATTTTAATTGCAATCAACATTGTTTACCTAAACGAGCGCTATATCATTGCATTGACTTTTTAAGATACCTGCCCCTGTATCTACTCTAGTCCATGAGGAGATTCGAGTCTTTGTTTGACCAATAATATCGCGGAATTATTTCGTCACGTCATATTTATGTGATTTCTACGGGGGTAGGGGATAAATTAAATGAAGTAGTAACGTAGATGACGCACGCGCACGTATTATTGGTATTGTTATGGCTAAAAGGCGAAGTTCGGTTACACCTAGTTGGTTAAACTTAGGTAGGTGGTAGTATGGTTTATGCAAAATTAACTTCTATAACTAACATGAACTATAACATCATTGGACATCTCGGAGCTATTCCTTCTTAGAATAGGTGGTTGCGTTATTCGGGAAATGGACCGATTAGTAAGTACAAGAAATTCGGAAATACTTAGGTACTGATCGGGCTCTCAACAGAGTCATACTATGAACGTTTGGAACGTTAAGACCTAGTTTGTTTTAATGGACAAGACACCGACCTCTGATGGCTTTTCACTCTTACGTGGGCCAATTTTAATAGCCAGTATAAATGGCGGTTACTGGCCTGGCCTCGCTTGTGAAAATTTGGTTAGATTTTCCAGGTTTATTTAATGAATGAAAAATCTAGCTTTATACATCAACAGACCGATTAATAATAAATTTCTATTATCCCTAAACTAAAATATTTTTTGCTTTTCTTTTGCTGCTGACAGCTTAGTGGTACCTAGTGAAGTCGAAAGTAGTGTACCTACATGTGTTTTGAAAAATTAAACTTGCTCAGCTACTTATGGTGCTGACAAAGTATACCACAAAGTTTACCGCCGGCACCGTCCGCACCTTCCTAGGCTGCGCATCCATCAGAGATGTGCTATGCTAAGCTGCGTTGCGTTGCGTTTGTCTTAGATTGTATTGTTTGCACCAATAGAATCACATCATTTACCTAGCCTCTTTAAACGGAGTGATTTTATTGGTGCCGACTAATAAATCTTAATATTAATTAGACCTACTGAAAAAACACATAAAGTAACGAAGAATGTAGTAGGTAGGTCCCTACGTCCGTAATCAAATTCTTTATCTCAGCTGATTGAACGAAAATAAAGAAGAAGGAATTACATTTAATTAATACAAAGATAATTAAAAGTTATTAGATAGAAAGGCAGCAAAGAGGACAAAAACAAAATATATAGGTATATGTAAGAGGTACCTATTTAACGACTAAATTAAAACAGTACTAACTAGATATATCAAATTTTAATACACGGACAATAGTGTCACTACTTAAATATGTGTAGGTACCTACACAATGATTTACAATGACAACAAAGATATTTCTACATGACACTCATTGGTCGTAAATAATGTTTATAAGTTCAGAGTTGGTTCCGAGATATGTGTAGGTACCTACATAGATTTTTTAATATACATACGTATATAGATAGATAAATACATAATTTATTAATATCCTACGACTACGAATGATAATTATAGGTAGATAGGTACCCCCCTATTAGTCACATAGAGAAAATAATAGGTATACCTACTATACAGTTATGCATCCATAAAACTATACAAAGGGCTGTTTTATCAACAATGCCAGCTTAAATAAAGCAGCTTTAATAATGAACTACAATTTACCTTACCTGCTAGCTGTCTAAAGTAGGTAGGTACTACCGCTTAAAAAGAACTTTCAAAATAAACGGATAGGTAGAAATTTAAAATACTCACCGTTATTTAAGGTGCAACAGGATCTCTTGCATGCACTAGATGCCGATGCTTCCCACAAAATTGAAGACACGATCTTAAGAACTAGGTAGTCAGGATATTATGAAGCACTTATAAAAATAACTAAGCTGGATATATCAAGCGAACCGCTAATTACACTGAGTAATGTCTACAGTTTATATCTTACACTAGGGGTGATCATATACATGTATATGTTTACGTAAAGTTTTTGACGATCCAACTTCAGGATGGAACGCCAGCGATACGGCACGCGGTCGGCCCCTATCCAAGCCGACACGAGACTATCTCGCGCTTCTCGTCTCGACTCGATCCTCACGAGCTTTCGTACCCGGCGGCCGCAGGCAGGAGACACCCGTCCCGCTCTCGCAGTCGGTCACCTGCCGGCTAAAAAAATAAGAGAAGCCTCACATTTCGCCGAAACGTTAAACAAACCAAACATTTTACATACAGACAGGTACACGGCTACTATACTGCGCTGTCGACGTCCTTCACTCGGCACTTTAGGCTAGATTTATGAATACCTACCTGGCGAATTGCCTAGCGCGCCACCGACGACCGCGAATAAAATGAACGTTCGCAAGCCACAATCTGCAATTAGGGTAGGATCTATCATTCCAGCTATCGTTGATATATAGCCCCAAAAGAGGAAGGTTCTGCGGTGAAGGAGGCTATCTCACGCCAAGCGGGGGAACTTTAGCACACACTCGATAATGAGCCAAATAAACAAAGAGTGCATTTTAGCGGTCGACATGTAATCACCGATACAAACTGACCCCACGTTTCCCAGTATTCAATTCAATTACTTCGTTGTTTTCTCGTTTTATCTCCACTAAGAACATCCTAGATCAATATTTGTGTGTATTAAGTCAAGAAACCTGCATGGAACGCAAGCGTTTCGTTGGCTCATCTATCTTACGAGATAAACGTTTGGAAGGCACATAGGTACTTACGTACTTTTTACTGATACGCTACCAATATTATTTAGATAGGTAGGTTAGGTATACGCAAATGAATTCGACGAACGATCGGCTCTAATTCCAGCAATTAAACAATTTAGGTCAGCCGTTATTCAGCAAATACGCAAACTGGCGCCAGTAAAACTTTACGAGATCCTAATTCGAGATCCTGCTGAGCTAACAACCGTAGTGAACATTATTCTTAGCGATCGCAGACTTAAAATGATTACGGTCGCCACTGTTCCAGTTGTGCGGATTGTGGTGAGAACAGCCATCAACACTAAACCGCGAAAACGGTTTGCGGTTGTTTGTTTGCGTCTCTCGCCGCCGCCGCCCGCGGCAGACGATATCTCCTAGTCTTCACTAATCCTGAAATATTTCGCACTCGGCGAAATATTTGCGGTAAGAAGTCATTAACAAAATGTCTCGTTGCATTATGAAAAGGCATATAGTTGAGTAGAGAGGCACGTCGCTGTCGGGGACATGACACGGCAAAGCACTCAGAAAGTCAGCACCCCGAGGCTTAAAATAGAGTCCGAGCACCCGCAAACCGCTCACAACTCTTAAATCCTATTAAAGGAGCTCCGGAATACCTCTATTCATAGACTTTACCAATAATTCAATGTCGCTCCTCGGCGGGCGTTTCGCACCGGTTCTGGGCTCGCCGCTCACTGACGCCGGAACAAAGGTGAAGTTTTTCCTTGAATAATGACTAAAGAATTGTGTCGAGTGACGTAGCAGTTCATAGGAAACCTGAAACGTCTTTTATACCTATACCTACTTACGTGATAAGATTACCGCATGGCGTGGTCATGAATGTAAATCACTCATTATTTGTGACTACGTGCCCTATTGTACGTAGGTGTTACATTCACGATTTTAGTGTTATTGGTTAAATATTTTTATGTATGTCACAGAATAGCTCATTCATAGTAAATAAATACGTCTAACTGATTACAAACCTTAGACTTGCAGATAATGAAGCTCGTTCGTATTTAGGTCCTCAATCCAGTATCTTTTGTACGGTCGGCAACTTCTGGCGCTGCCGCGCTGCACAGAACATTACAAACTGTAACTACACTTTTGTGGGGTACCTAAATTAGTAAATAAAAAAAAGTTTTGCAAACTATAGGTTCTGTGTGACATATCAAATGAAGGGGTTCGTTGTGAGGATCTCTAATATATATATTTTTTTATAATCTTAAGATTAGAATCTAGGCGAAAATTGACCATTCCCCCCCCCCCCCCCTTATCTCCGAAACTACTGGAGCATTTTTTTTTTATAGTAGTAGGTAATAGTTCTTTACCTATATCTTACAGGAAAATCTATAAGACGTCTACGGTATTTAGAGTAACATAGGAAATTACGGAACCCTCAATGCGCGAGTCACTTTTCCGGTTTTTATTTTACTTCGATACAAAGATGGTTAAATTATAAATAGTAAAAACTAATCATTAAAAAGTAAAATATCTATATAAGTTTGTAAGTATATACTTACTTTCATTCTTACTATATGTACATGAAAAGTGTAGGTAATACAGAATTATTTATTGCTGCTCCAATGAAATGCAAATTCATATTTACACCGTCAAGAATCTCGACAAATTTTAATAACTCAATCAGTTCAGCACGTTGTACTAGAGTAAAATAACTCGTGCATGATTGCCAACGATAACTTATAAGATTTGTGGATTGTACCATCGTTTGATCCTGAAAATAAGGATTAGATGTTCCATAAATACAAAAAGAGTGACACAAAAATTTTTTTTTAAATCCGGGCTATAAATACAGCTCACAGTTTCCGCACACACAAGGCAAGGCAAAAAGAACAGAAGCAACGCCACACAAACTCCGCTGAGCCTGTGCCCACACTTTATAGGTACTTAACGATATTTTAAAATCGATGAAGCATTTTCATATGACTCGAAGAGTTTCATATAAAACTAAACCAATAAGCCTACCAAATTATTAGCAAGCTCTCAATAGATATGAGTAGGCAGATACTCCACTCCACACCGACAGCCATCATACTTTCACAGTGAGACCAGCATTTTGCCCCGGTTTCACGCGCGATCCCCTATTTTATTCTCTTAGGGGGTTGAATTTTCTAAAATTTCTTAGCGGATGCCTATGTCATAAAAACTGTCTGTATGCCAATTTCAGTCCGATCCATCCAGTGTTTGAGCTGTGCGTTGATAAATCAATCAGTTAGTCAAATCACGTTTTCTTTTAAATAATTTGATAGTTTAAATCAGGGATTCTCGAATTATATCGGTTTCCCTGGGGTCGACCAAATAAACGAAAACTGATTTTGGGGGACGATGACGTCTAAAAATCGACCCCCTTTCAAGATACTGTATTTTTAAGTTGTTACTTTGCGATTTTAATGTCTTTTTTAAAAAAGGAGTTTCTTCGCCAAAATAGTTTGGAAATCCCTGGTTTAAATTAACTACAGAATCGACACAACTAAAAAAAGGAGTGGTCGAAGACTATACCGTATTTAATAATTACTTAAGTACATGTTTATGTTTATAATACTTTATCTTCGCTTTATAAACTGACATCCGGCATAATTTGCCCAGATCTCGATAACCTATCACAACCCCGTCATCTAGTACGTGATGGCGATTAATTGAAGACAGATAATCGTCAACTAACTAGCAAACAAAATTGAACAATTACCTATTACTGCAATTTTATCGAACGAATTCATAGGAACTATTTAGTATGTATTATATTTAAAAATATCCTGGGATTAAAATCATCCTATCCTTGTAAGTACTATGGAAACCAGATAACTGATATACTTACTACTTTTTTTGTAAATAAATACTTAAATAGTATAATTACACCCAGACACAGGACCAAAAGACATGTTCGTGCACACAAAAGTTTGTCCTGGATGGGACCCATGACCTGACCAGCGGCGTTGTCTACAGAAAGAAAGATACAATTACTTGTCTTATTTGTTAGGTTACACGTCCTTAGGATGTGATATTCGGAACTAATGATCCGATGCTGCAAATCCTTTCCCTAGAAGCACATAATCCCCGAGTGCTATTGGCACGGATATTTATCTCGTTATGTTCATTAGAAAATAATAATATTATGCCCGAAATAAAAATTCACATACACTTTACTAATAGGACCTTTTCAATATCACATGTGATAATTTGGGTGGTCAGTGGTTGATAGATAGGCGAGTAGCTAAATACGTAGGTACATACTATCTATAATACAATGCTTTTTGAAGCTTTACGATTTTTTAAGTATCTAATTTCCATAGATATATACCTCTTTCCTATCCGCAAACATCAATGTTAGTATCTAAGAAAATTAAAACTTGCGTCAACGGAATCTGTGATTGATAACAGTTGTCAAAAATGTTTACTGATATTTTGTAGATTATTTGTTCAATTTTCGATTTTATTTTTAGCTACCTATTTTCTACATAGAAATCAATAGATTTTATCAACTACAAAATGCCAGGCAAGTATAAAATTGGTTCTTTACGATTCTGTTCAATAAACACTCATGATGACAGATACAGCGCCGATGTCTTAAAAGCCAATCTTAGACAACCAACACCTTCTGCTGCGTCTCTTCAGCAGCACAAGGTGTTGGTTGGTGTTCTGGAGCCGTGAAATCCAAAATAATGGATAAGAGATGGATACAAATACTTAAATAGTTTGGTAGCTTTTATTTTCGTGTTCAGGTATTATTATTAGTATCCAGAACTTACTAAGCGAAAAAAGTTATTCCTACTATAAGTGGATAATTATTGTATTAGCTAAATATTGTTTGTATTATCTTCCAGCGAACGTTATCCTTTGTCCAGCAGTGGACGTCTTTCGGCTGACATGATGATGATGATAATGATGAACGTTATATATCTAATTAGTACCTACCTGGGCGACCGCTTTGCTCGAAGTTTATTTTTTTGTGAAATTTCGCGTAATTTTCAGGAATTAGTATAGGAGTCTCCTACAGGTACTATATGGATAAACTTAAAAAGCAAAACTTTATCTAAATACAAAATTTCATCCAAATCGTTAGAGCCGTTTCCGAAATAAAAGAAGAATAAGAATTGCTTGCGTTTAAAGTTATTAGATACTTATAGCATAGAGTAAATAACTTATAGGAAATCTTTTAATCTAACGTCTTAAAGTCTATGATGACAACAACAGAAGATATTCATTCAGTAGGAAAAGTACCAAAATGGCATTACCCTAGTTCTTTATAGATTATCCAGTTGGCCTTATGAAACCGAAGGGGGCATTGGTGCACGAACTGTTTGTTACATGCTACAAAACACTCAGTACATTTTCGAGTATTTCATCAGGCTTTCTTTTAGTATAGATAATTCGATATTTTTCTCTTATTGATCGAGCGAGTGCTAAGCTGGAGCGAAGAGTCTCCGCTTTCAGCGGGTTTCAGCTTGAGCATAAATGCTTTCGTATGTCCGAATTTCCGACTGTTCGCATTTCTCAACCGATTCTCGTGAAATTTTGTGACGTTCGATAATTATCTACCTATATGAAATAATTTTATAGCGGAGATATGGGCATGATAACGTAAAAAAATATATTCCTTTTTTGTAAGTTACCCTTTTTATGACGCAACTTTTTTGTCCGACCAACTTTTTCACCCGATAAACTTCAAGGGATCGGGAGTGGAAAATAATGAAAAACTCGCCGCTAGTCAGTCTACCTACAGCTCACAGAGCCACTAGTACAATAGTAAAAACAAGCGTTACTTTTCGCAGATGAGACATCAGCATTGTTGAACATCGGGGACATGATCGATATGGCGATCGGCACACCAGAGGTAATATATATTTTCAGTTAGCACAATCGACTTGGGTACTAAGGAACGCGGAGTTATTGGTGAGTTTTAGCGATAATAGCTATGGTAGTGACGTCGAATGCCATGACGAAAGTCTCGAGTTCAACGATCAGCGTGAGCAGGCTCAAGTTGAAAATCTGTTCCCAGTCACCTGCCGGTGTGTTCCGACAGTTGCATTTGGCTAAATGCTTATTATAGGTGCATACCTAATATAAAAAATGCGGACACTTACGGAAAACTACTGATTGTACGTACATCAGTTGTTCTGTTATTCCTTATGTAACCAAAGAAGAGCTTCATAAGTTATTTGTGGTTTATTTAAATGAAAGCGTATTTTAGGCCTATTTTTGTTTTTGGCATAATACTTCAATGATCTGCCCTATATGGTAAATGAATTGTGCGATATAGTTTTATTTGCAGATGATACTTCGCTAATTTTTAAAGTGGATAGAAAAGACACAGAACTTACGCATCTCAATAACACGTTATCCACTATATCGAAATGGTTTGCGGCCAATAATCTCATGCTTAATTCCTCTAAAACTAAGTGTATAAGGTTTTCTCTCCCCAATGTTGCTAGGAATGACAGTCATGTCCTAGTCGATGATGTTAGACTCGAACTAGTTGATAAGACAGTTTTTCTCGGCATAACATTAGATAGTAAATTACAATGGGGTCCTCATATAAAAAGCTTAGCTAGTAAATTGAGTTCCGCTGCTTTTGCAGTTAGAAAAATTAGAAATATAACAGATGTGGCTACAGCTAGATTGGTTTACTTTGCGTATTTCCATAGTATAATGTCCTACAGTCTTCTGCTATGGGGCTCTGCTGCAGAATTGGAATCTATCTTTATCTTGCAGAAAAGGGCCATTCGTGCAATCTATTGCTTGGGTCCTCGCGAATCCTTACGAAATCGGTTTAAGGAATTTGACATATTAACCTTACCGTCCCTATACGTTTTTGAAAATATTATGCTTGTCCGTAAAAATTTAAATCTATTTGACACAAACAGTAGCCGCCATAACCTAAATACTAGAAACAAAGATAAAATTGTTACACCTAGATTCAGGCTAGCGAAAGTCAATAAGTCTTTTCTCGGGAACTGCATTCGCTTTTATAATAAAATCCCATATGAAGTAACTAAGATGTCTTATAATAAATTCAAAGAGCATGTTAAACATAAGTTGATCGACAAGGCCTACTATAAGGTGGCTCATTACATAGAAGACAAGAATACATGGTTGCAGTAGCTTCTCTCTGCACTTGCAGCCCCCTGGCCAAGTGATAATTGTATGAAGTTTATGTATATTTAAGACAAAAACTGTAATTACCTACATAAATTTTAAAAAAAAGATCCACCAAAAAAAAAACGCCTTGCTGAGTTTCTTGCCGGAGTCTTCTCAGTTCAAGTGTATTCCGAACCGGTAGTAGAGTCTATTGTAAAACTGTAACTGTTGACGTTCATAAGTGCCTTATTAGGGCCTAAACTGAATAAATGAGTTTTTGATTGTTTTTCTCAAATATCAGGTAGGAGTGGTAGACTTCAACATGTTGCAAATGGTGCTACACTGCCTGGCTCAGCAGCTGCGTGTGGCCGGGAAGAATGTGGAAGTGAAGAGTGGGGCGGTACAACTCCCTTTCAACAAAGATAATGTCCAGACTATAGCCATCACCGAGTACCTCCTCGATACTAATGATAAGGTATAAACGCACAACTAAATTTTTATAAAATATACAGTTCTAAGTAGGTACTGGGTAAATTGATTGATGTAAGCCCAATCCATAAGTTTTGTTTTGTTATTCCATGATCGAAACTATCGCCACCTTTATCATATTATACAGTTGTATGGGTTACAGTTGAACTTGAGTTTTTAAGTTATTTCTTACTTATTTACAGGCTGCAGAAGTCAAACTAATGAGCCGTGAGTATATCTATTTTTAGATTTTTTTTTATAGAGATGGTAATATTATTTCCACCACGCCACCTTTAGTGGCGGCCAAACAGCAACTCGTGAGAAACTTTGCGCCTGATACGATACGAGGTTTAAATATATATACTTATAATTACATTTTGGGGGTAATCTAACTCAATAAGTCACGAAAATAACTTGATGTTTATGATGATTGATGATGATGTATGCTGTGTAATATCAAATAAATAAATAAATATTTAAGTGAGTAATCAATATTGCAATTTACAGCTCCACCACCAACAACATCGGATCCAGATACGATTTTAGTAGGTAAGTGATTAACAATAAAATATTTCAGTACCTAATCCGTGTAACATTTATGGTACCTAACCTACCTACTGAAATTTCTTTAAAATTAATTTGATTTCAGTTGAACGTGTAAAAAAATCAAACTATATACCACCAAGTGAGTCATTTATCTTTTAGTTCACTCTCATCAATCATTGTTGGTACACAAATTACGTACCTATTTTTTATGATCTGTTCCAAATTTCTAATTGGACCAGTCGCTAGTCGGTCAGAGACAACCTGTTTATACGTAATAAATTTTCATCTTTATAATATTCATTTCAAAGTCCCTGACTAATCACTGACTGTCACATCAACGCACAGCCTAAACCGCTGGTCCTAGAGACATGACACTGGTGATGATTAATTAAATCCTGCGGTTTGGGCTCTAAGTAAAAACAAATTATAGCTCCAGGCAGTAAAGTTCGAGGACCAGAGTTAACTAGTGGTGGTGGCATGAGCGGTGCTGTCAGCGGCGGTGGTGGCGGTACCACCGGTGCTGTCAGTGGCGGCGGCGGTGCTGCTAGCACTGGTGATGGCAGCGGCGGTGGAGGCAGCGGCGGTGGAGGGAGCGGCGGTGGTGGCAGCGGCGGTGGAGGCAGCGGTGGTGCTGTCAGTGGTGGCGGTGGTGCTGGCAGTGGTGGCAGTGGTGGCAGTGGTGGCAGTGGCGGAGTCAGCAGCGGTGGTGTTGGGAGCGGTGGAGGCGGTAGCGGTGGAGGTGGCCAGCCACCGCATGATTCCACTACTACTACGAGTGCTTTTACAGCTGAAACAGTTCCTAAAGTCTCATCTATTGAAAAACTCTCTTTGGTCACCGTGAGCAAGTTCAACGTTCTCGAAAATGTTGTTGACGATTTGAAGCAACGCGTCTATGGAAGTATGCCGAAGAATGAAGATATTTTGGAGGAAGTTAGGTAAATAACCATAGGATAAAAATGATTTATTACACAAGTAAGATATAAGTTTGTTACGCGATAATGAATATTTGTTGTTGTTGACAATATCATTTGAACTAAGAACTTAGGTACTTTTTATGTTTTTCCTTGCACCATTTTCAGATCGCAAACGAACTTGAAAGCAATAACGGACATGTGGACATCCCTGAATGTATCCTCTAGGTTGGAAGCTGCTGAAAACGGAATAGCTAAGATCAGCTCACTCGTCGAAGACCTTATTGGAGAATCCGCCGAATTACAACAAGCACTT
The DNA here is from genome assembly GCA_963555595.1 of Tethea ocularis. Taxonomy (NCBI): domain Eukaryota; kingdom Metazoa; phylum Arthropoda; class Insecta; order Lepidoptera; family Drepanidae; genus Tethea; species Tethea ocularis. The sequence goes on along the minus strand of OY741960.1, from coordinate 5,150,980 downwards.
AAGCAACATTCATTGTACGATTCTTATCTCACATTAAAAAAACTGTATGAAGCCTCATCATTTCAAATTCATATTAAACAACATTTGTATTATTGCAGGACTCGTATTGATCCCACTTCAGCCAAAACTCAAATTGAACCCACATCAGCAAAATCTCAAATTGAAGCTACCTCAGCAAAATCTCAAATGGATCCCACTTCAGCAAAATCTCAAATTATACCCACATCAGCAAAATCTCAAATTGAACCCACAGCAGCAAAATCTCAGATTCGCCCCACATCAGCGAAATCACAAATCCCATATTCTGAACACACTGAAGTTGACCTAGAATCAACTAATCTTACTTCGGCACTGACTGCTGAACTTGATCCAACTACTTTTCATGATGATCTTGCTATCGTGCACGAACATATAAAATGTATGCGCGCTGATCTGGATCAACTATCAGATACTTTCTACAATACTATGAAAGTGATGAATGTTGACGTTGGTACGCATTTTTTACTATATGTACCTGTATTTGACCATAATATTAGGATAATTAGTGAGGATGTGGCTCATGGCGGTAAGTAGATACACATATCCTAAAAGGGAACTGGCTTTCACGTGCATTTTGCCAGAACACTCCAATGTGTACCTACTTGGCGTCAGATTTTCAACATGAGGGTTGTTGTCAGCCAGGCGGTTCGTGATAAAAAAAAAGAGTATGCTTCAAATAAATTTATCTAATATTCAATTGTATACAATTTAATATTCTGTTGGTTGTGTATGTGTCTATAAAATAAACAATAATGTTACAGAACAACCTTTGGAAAGACCAGCTCCTGTCGCACTGGCTACGCAAGGTAAGTACTATACCAGCAAAAAAAACTAATAGTAAGTACGTACCCCATATTTATTTTATGATTATAACCATTTTCCGCAGAGAGTCCTAAGCACAGTCTACATCGATCAGCTTCGAATGCAGAGTTGATGGACAGGCTTTTAGAAGTAGAGAAACAACAGCGTCGTTGCTGCGAGCTGGTCGCCAAGAGCGAAGGAATTCTGCAGGATCAGGTACCAGCCTGTTTGTAGGTTGCCATGATTGACATCAGCACATCTTGGCAGTTTGCGGTAGTTGATGCCCAGGCCAAGACCTGAGAGATATTAAAGCACAGCAATGTTGTTTTCAAAGGCCTTGTAATTGTAGGTTACCCGACCTTTCTCAAATTGTATGCAGATCTGCATTTATGGAGAATATTTCTATAAAGAATTTATTCATTCATAAAGAATTACCTTAATTAATCATGGATTACCTACAAGTAAAAAAAAAACGTAAGATGAGCCTACTGGGTGGCTCATCTTACGTTTTTTTTTTTAGACTTTTCTTTTTTTAACAGGTGAATTCATTGCAAGACCAACTGGAAATTTTGATGAAAAATCAGTCAATGTCTACTAATCAGGAGCTCTCACCAGACCTTGTCAACGATTTGAAAGGTTCACAGCTTTTTTTACACGAACTTAGCACTTTAGTTATTGATATCCTACAACTATATACATAAAATTATGTAATTAAATAAAAAGTTGGTTGGTATGGACATACGTAGGTACTGCAATGAGCTATAGTAAGTACCTACTAATCATTTATTTAATCATTCTATCTTTACAAAATCTTTTACATTACATACCTACAAGGTAGATAATTTTAGAATTAAATTCAAATTGAGAGAAACGGTGTCTGTAGGTACTAGGAAAATCTGTAGATACTTAAGACCACCAGACTCCTATCCCGCGACAGTGTCCTATTTAATATTTAAAAAAATGTTTGCACAGGTTTGATGCAACTGTTCCAGACAGTTCAATCAATGCAAGAGCAACTGAAGCAGGTCCACGAGACCGCTCTCACTTTAGCGACGGAGAAAGAAGATAGACAACAGCATATTAACGTAACATGAATTTCCTTTTTTTGCTTTTAATAATATCCGTTGTAAATTAAGGACCATTTTTTTATTCGTTAATTAAATCACTGCTGTGGTCGAGTGTCGCAGTTCTAAATCATACAGTGAGCTTGAGTTTTCGGTAAAGCTAAAACTTGTGTTACTCGCACCACCTGGCTGGGTACCACCGAGCTGAGTCCGCTCGACCTCGCTCCGGCTGTCATTAGTATGAAAACACATCTCTCCGCTTTGATGGAGTCTCGGCCATACTCTTAAATTAAAAAATCGTCGCCAAGCATCCAACATTGTGTTCCCACAGCTAAACTTAAAGCCAGTTTCCTTCTATGCTTTGTGTGCTTACCACCTTCGACGACATCACCACAGACTACGGTGAGATTGTGATCAAACATAGCCCACATAGTATTTTTGTAGCAAGTATTATTTGATACCTAAATGCTAATAATATATCCTCTATTCAACAGGCCCTTCTAGAACAGATCGAACTGCTGAAGACTATCAAACTTGACCGTGAAGATATGGTGGAAGCCATGGCTGAGAAAGCTGACTTGCGAATGTTAGCGCGTAAAGTGTCGCACGATCAGTTTGAATTAGCATGCGTTGACTTGGCCAAGGGCCTGGAACATGCGATTGGAAAACTAAATGTGCAGGTAAGTACATACCTATACCTACCTTAGGGTGAAAGTACTTATCAATATGACCAAGATTTATCACAAATCATTCTTCGTTCAATATGTCACCTTAACTCATAAATATTTATAATAGGAATCGTTATGGCAACAAGCACTAGACGACATCCAACGCGAAATTGAAACGAAACTGGACAAGATGGAACTGTCTCCGGTAAAGGACTTCTTCAATAACAAACTGAAACAATTGCAAGAGAATCTGAAAATGATGGCTTCTCTACGACGAGAGGCGGAGGCTGCTGGAACGAAGAGAAGATTGATGAGGTAAGGAAGTAATAAAGTATAATCAATTTTTAAAAGAAGAGTAAAACCTCTTTCAAAGATAGTAATTAATATCATTATATTAATTTGTTATCCTACCCAGGGATGTGAACTGCATATCTTGCGACGCGCAGGCGGTTATGTCAATGGATCCTCCAATGGCAATGGCTAGCAAACCCATGCCAGTTACCCACTCCATGAAACCGTACCTTAGCTACGAGCTTGGTAAGATTTATAGGAAAGCAAATAGTCCAGAGCAAGGGAATTTACTTTGCGATCACATTAATGCTTTTATTGTAATTTATTGGCTAAACATATTAATTAATAACTGCATTCCCATTTTAAGATGCAATACGTAAGGCACAAGCTAGCAACTTACCACAACGAAATTTGCACGATTGGGAAAACATGGATAAACAGGCGACACAGCCTAAACAGCCACAGAAAGTCAGGTAATAACACCAGAGCCGGTCCAAACCCTCTCATGGGCTGATTATGAATGCCAAGCTAAGGCGCAGACAGATGTGATTCGGTAGCTACCTACGTACCAAGTTCCTGATTGTATATGTGTTTTTTTAGGTCTGAAACAGATAAACATTTGTGTAATCGGTACTGCGGCGGCTCACACACTGTTACGACTCCTTCACAACGCGTAGCACGTCTAGGTCATTTCATAAAGCAGTGGGGGCCAGACGTGCTTCCGTTGTCTTCAGGACTTGCCGCTGGAGACGATGGAAGGGTAAGAGAACAAAACGGCAGAATTTATGGAATATAATTTTTGCTATTTTATCACTTTCCGCCATTTTTTTTTATTTACATGGACAGTAATTAAGTATTCTGTAGGTATGGACCAATATTTTGTACCTACACTTAATTAAAATGTACAAGAACGAAAAGAGACTAACAAATAATTATATTTTTAGATGTACAAAGTGAGTCGTCCTGAAAGTGCCAATATCGCCACAGGTAATTTAAATAATCAAAAATAATTTTACCGTCATGAGTAGGTAGGTCGCCTAGCTAGAAACTACGGGTAACATCCAGTGCACTTCTCAAGATGGTGCAATCAGGATGTAGATGGGATACCTATATATTTATTATTGACGAACCTGTACAATATTTTATTAGGGGCTACCCTAATAAAATATTGTACAGTCAAACTATGCAGTGACCCATTAAGTTTCGCTATCTCATCATCAGTAAGCGATGTCATTGTCTCGCACAGTATCTACAGCTACTGATTAGCTATGGCTGCTTTTTAAATACGATAGAGTTGAATCTCCTCATTTTATTATAAACTTAAATATACAAACAGATTGTATTTCAAAATTTCCATGTCTATAGGTGGCGTTGCGGAGGCCTCGTGTACTCCCAAATCACCGGTAAAAAAAGCTGATACTCCCAAAACTCCACAGAAACCTCTAATAAGTGGGGTAAGTTACTACATTTATCATTTAAATCTATATATCAAATTAGGTATAACACGAGTCAATAAAGTATGATATCGAAAAAAGAGGCGAATGTTGGTGGTAAGTGGTTACTGTCGCCTATGGCCATTAGCAATACTAGAGGTACTTACAATGTGTTGCCGACCTGTAACAATGCCAAGAAGTCAATTGGCTCTCAAGTGCAATGCGACAGATTATCAACTTGAAGGGCTATCCACACATGTCCGGGTTCCCGGCCCTGCCGTGTTCCGTCAGGCACGGAGAAAAAATCGGTTATATACATCTAGTACGAGCTTGTTCACACAGCTCCGTGTCAGGGGCGTCCGGGTACATCATAGTATTACGAACAACTCGGAACACGGATAGCCCTGACCCGGCACGGCAGGGCCGGGTACCCGGACATGTGTGGATAACGCTGGGTTACGTTATTTAAAGTAATTGTCCACAGAGACATTAAAAATATAACACTGCCAAAAAAAATATGTTGTTCCTTATTCAAAACGAGTCTAGTGCCATAACTAACTATATCGAAATAGCAATTATGATCTGATTGAATAACAAATGTCTATTCTATAATATTATGAATGCAAATCGGTGTGTGTTGCGATTCAACTATAATGGCTCAACGGATTCTTTGCATTTGGGCCTATAGGACATAGGGTACTTTTCATACCGGGAACACGGGTGAATCCAGAGGCGGAAGCTAACTTCTAATAAATTATTATTTTGTGACAGGAATGCCGCTGTTTGGATGGAGGTACGTCTATATATTTTAATTAATGTTATACAGAATTAGGTTTAGGTATATACTATCGGTTGACCGACCCCCCAACATGCGATACCTAGTGAGTTTATTAGGATATACGGCCGGCGCTGAGTGTCGGACGGTACGGCAGAGGATTTAAAATGTATCTTATTATACTTCTTACTTCGTTTGGATAACTATTAAATTCAATTGATAAATGTTAAATCCTCTGCCATCCCGTCCGCCACTCAGCGCCGGCCAATATTATTAGATTAGAAAAATACTTTTTGGTCATTAGAAAACCGCTACCTACTCGTGAAAAATACCATTTGAAAATGTATTTCAATGACTGCCAGTATATTGACGAATTTTACTTCGTTTCTGTGATGTTTTACAAAGAAATTGCGTTGTAAAGCACTCGTGCTTATACTAATAGATCAGATAATTATTTATGTGGAAAACCGCACACCTTGCTACCTATATCCTGGACTCTTAATACATTCCGCTTTATAATAATTCTTTAATTGCAGATCATCCATAGCATCATGATAATAATTAGTAAATAAATTAATTGTTAATAATTGTGAATTATTATTGATATTGTTACTTATTATAATAATATTAGCTTACATAAAAATAAAAAAAATATTCATTTTAGTGTGATTTTAATGGTAAATCAATTACCGTACAATGTTGGCTTAGATATAGCTGTATCATTAAACATATTTATTTAAAAGAAAATAAAAATGTCGTCTTTTCAAGTCCAGTATGTTGAAAGAAAAATGTTTACTTTTAAACGTGTAACTACTTTTAGTTAGCAGCACATCACATGGAACACTTACTACATCTATTTATTTACATTGATAACACAAAATATCCCACTAATCGGGAATAGCAGGCGGAGTCACACCGAAAAGAAGGAACGCACGAAAACTGGATACTGTCTATAAGGTATATATCTGTATAACCTTGTACAGATATACCTAACTAGCAGCAATGGAAAGGAAAATTTTCGATACCAGTTAAAAACACGTGGACACATCAAATATGTTGTACATATTTTTATGATTTTTAATTACCAGTAGAACCACTAAGAGTTTGATGCTGTGAAACTATGACATCATGACAACTTGTATTTCATACAAAATTCCATATGAATTATCGTTTTGACATTTATTAAAAAGTTGCTAAATTGATATGTCAGGAAACTACCCTATTCTATTGGCTGAATTTTTAAATCGATTATCGTGTAGTTTTTCGGAGTAATCACTCAGCGTTGCGTTGAGTGTAGAGCGTAGGTACCGAAAACTGTTAAAAACTAAAAATATATATATTATATCAAACAAAAACGATTTATAAATCAGTCATTTTATGGTGTTTAGGCCGGTCTGTAACAGATAAGCCACATTTCTACTTCAAATCATACCATTGTTTTGTATATCCGTAATAATGGACGTAGAAAATATCGTGGACAGAGTGACATCGAACAATCGAATGACGCACCATAAGTAGGTATAGTATAACACAACGTAGATGAAGCATCGGCAAAATTCGTAAAATCGATCATTCCCGAAACGAGTGCGCCTACAAAATTACCCATGTTTATTAGTACTTTAGGCGAAAATTATCTTTCTGCCACCGCAATAACTTGTAAATTTAAATAATAGAATACATTCGTAAAATTGATGCGTAGATGTTTATACACTTATTTGCAAAATAAGTGATCACGTTTATAAAGTATGTATTATTTGTTTATATATTTTTTTTGATACATTTGATATGGAGAGTACACGGCTAGAACGATGAATGTCACAAATCAAAATTAACGCCTTCGACATCCATACTTATATCCCCAGTCTCAACAGCGCCTCTTGTCGTCAAACGATTCGTCGCTGTCTGATGATGATGAGTCATTTAAATTTAGGACAGTAAAGAAGTTGCTTTCGCAGTTCGCTCTTGAAGATTTTGAAAGTGATCTTTCCCAAAAACTATATTTTTACACTCCGTGGCCTCTTGACTCATAGATTGATAAACATTAAAAATAATTTCACGACTTTGACTATTATACGGCTTACCACGTTTTAACGAAGTCATAGTGAAAATAAAATAAATAGCTGTACCATTAAATTGTACTGAAGTGTAAGGAAAAAATAAATCACGTGCATTCCCAACGCTGACTTGAGTCGAACTAACGCGGGAATATATCGTGCCAATAGCGTTGAATGGCGCGATAATGAATGATTTTTATTAGCTGAGTAAATCGGAAGTGATCGGAAATACGAGTTTTGCCGATGCGACATCTCAGTTGTGTTATACTGTATGCTAGTTTTTTTTGTAAAATTCACGGAATGCCTCACGGACATATTAATACAGATACAGATAACCAAAACATAAATTATTTTTCGGTAAAATCTGTTTTTGTAGTAACGCTCAGGACACATATGTACTACATACATATTGTGCGTGATTTTTGGCAAGGGACTACTCAGTCCAGTATTTCTATGTCGTCCATACAGCTAAAAGTAATTGCTTAATTTTTTTCAGTGTAACTCCAAATAAATAAGAGTACGTACCTAATCTTGCCGAGACATTTTTTTTATTTGGCATAATTTGACATTAAAGATATTTTATGGATAGGAAAATGCATATTATACTTATTTACTGACAAGGTTGGTTGAAAAACATTTATATAACCTATTACTATGTACTATAATTTTTAAATGCTTATTAAGAGCAAATAACCATATGATACTTTAAGTAGCGAATTTTGCAAGTGACAACTTCTCAGGCATAATATCTTACACGATACATTCTAAATTGACAAGATTTCTAGCTTGATTCATGCTATTATAGTTTTTAATTAAACTAGATCCAAAAACCCGCATTCATACCCAAGAAATAAAGCATAGAACCGAACTCAAGAGGGGGAAAATTAATCATAATTTATTTTTTTACTTTATTTTTACTTAAAGGACTACTGACCTTTGACCCTTCAATTGGTTTTGTTTTAGGCTCTAAAGATACTGATATAGATAATTCAAGCTAGAATGATGTCTTATTACATTATTGTAAATTATGGACCAAAATTACGGAGGATGAGATCCAAAACTGCTAAAGTACCGATCAGAATACAAACACTTAATACCAACAACAAACTTATAAACTGAAAAACTTAAGAAATTTATCACAAAGCGCGAATACACAAAGAAATACAATTCTTACGCACCCAAAACAGAAAAAGTATTAAAATGAACGAACTATGACCGAAGATTTGAAAAAAAAAAACAAATCCCATAAAATAATGTCACGCAAATAAAACGTACGTAAGAAGTTTATCATTTCAAAATCGAATGTAACCTATTCAAAATATTATGTACCTATTAACTATATATTTACAATTTTGTCCAGAACGGACTTTATCAAAACGATTTATTTGTAAAAACGTTTATCCATTGCATAAAGATGATATATAAGTAAAGAACACTCATGGAAACGGAATAAAGCTGTGTTTCCATCAGAGATGAGTGGGAGAGTTTCTTTTGAATGTAAGAAATACATCCTTCTCTGCTCATGTCTGATGAAAAAGCAGGCTAATCCTTTAACTAAGACAAGAATTTACAAATGCGAGAATTTAGTTCATACAATACATACAATTTATACAAAAAACTACCAACTATTTGCTGTAGCAGTTGTACAGCAATGATTAAATTTTTGTAGCTTTCATCCGTGTTGTCTAAATCAGATTCACTTGGTCCTACCTATTCCTTAGCTGGATGAAATCATACAAGTAAATTTCATTGTATAAATTATATAATAATTACTGTAACAAAAAATATCGCCAGCTTATTTCTATTTACATTATTTTCTCTTACTAAACTGTTTTATTTTTATTTATACAACAGCAACTCATCTCTCAATGTTTCGATTTTGCTGCACGCTTATAAGGTCACAAGCCATAAGCCAAGAGCACGGGGCAAGTGGTTTATATCTAACGATGTCTGCCGCGACCGCTGTAGTGGTTGCCGTCGCGACTGTACCGGCGCTCTTTCTTGCCGCGCGACCGGTCGCGCCGCTCGCGGTCACGTGCCCACTCCTTATCGCGCGTATCGTGGCCCCTGTATAGTTATGTTAAACCCTATTATTTACTATTATAGATATTATAACTTTTCGTAAGTAAGTACATTAATGTATTTAAAACTTCGCGGACTGCACGGACCCTTTTGGACCCTATTTTCTTTCTTCCTATTGTATTTATAATTATATCGAGCCATATACGTAACAACGGTCGTAACCTTATAACATTACACGTGTCGTATCAGAAGCTAAATTGAAGACAACACTAACGTGTCGCAAAACGAGCTAAAATGCGCTTTATTGCGTCGTAGTAAAAGGCGCATTTATTTATGTACTTATTCTAATAAGTACTGAGTGGTATTAGTAACAAACCTGGACTCTCCAGCGGAGCGGCTGTCGCGCGACTTGCGGCGCGCTTGCGTCGGCGCGGAGGTGGAGCGAGGCCGAGGCGAGCGCGACCGCGATCGTGACTTACGACCCTTCGGAGAAGACTCGCGTTCGCTGTTCAAGTTGAAATCGTCGAATCTGACGTAAACAAATAGTTAATTCACGAAATGGACAACACAAAAAACAATTAACACCACACAAATGAAGCCTACCTATGTGTCCAATCCAATTACTTAATAAGATGAATAATGATAATAATGAAAAAATTCGCTATCGGCACTTAAAATACAAATTATTAAATTTGTATTCTTTATAAATCTTCTTTATTCACAAGATAATAGTACTTTTACAATTTGTTCATTGATGCCTAAACTAGTTACAGATAGCAACTGTTTTATAGACATAAATACCCCATGTCTAATGTGCCTAATAATACGTAACTATAATAAATCTTTGTTCTGTACCTGTCTGTTTCGCTTAAATGAAACAAATGAAAAAAAAGTAAAAGTAATGTGGTGAGTGCGTCGTGAGCATATGTGTACCTAAGCGTAAATAATACCCGCGGCATCTCTTTAAATTGGTAGTCAACCAAGCAAGTCAAATGGCGCTTTTAATGCTAGGTCTCTTAAACCAACGTGCTTGGTTTTCACAGCAGTGTCTCAAGTTGAAGGTGACACGATGTGAAAGCTCTCATAGTAGGATTCTAACCCACGATCTTCGTCATAGCACGGCACAGACTATTAAGATGCTGTTTTTATCATCTGATGTTTATTTATGAGTAACTCCAAGGCTTTGTGCTTACCTTGGCCACTTCATCACTGACTATGGTAAAATGGTAGTGATGAATATACATAGCAAAAATGTTACCAATAGAATCAGATCAACAATCTACACACTTGCTTAAAGACAAATAGACACTACAGCATGCAAATAACCACGGGAACCAGTCAACCACGGGAAATATTGTATAGGTTTTGATTCCCTTGCAAGCGTCTACATATGCGGCATAAACAGAGCATTAACGCTTAATAGCGTAGAATTTGAAGTTTGATGTTTTCACTGCTCCAAGGGATTGCAGACCTGAGTATTTGATATTAATTTCAGCTTGATACCTCCCCGCGTTCCTGAGAAAAGGGGTCTTGACAGACGCAAGTACAAAAAAGAGATCCTATAAGGTTTCAGTTAATTTTTTTGAGGTATATACCCTAGAAACAACCATAAAAATCTCACTTGTTTGCTGGGGCGTTTGCATCGGTTGAGCTATGACTAGAACTGGAGCTCGACGAAGAGCTGGATGACGATGAAGAACTCCGAGACCTCCTAGAAAAATAAAACACGATAATTAACTCATGTATTTGAAAATCGAAAAAAAAATGCGAGAAAATACTTCAATTAAAGATTGATATTATAATATACATAATATATCTGCAGAGGCCGCCACACGTATTTGCGTTTTCGATACCTACACGGGAGTGAGACAGGCTTGCCCGTATATAGTGGTCTGTGTAAAAATCCCTCTGGGAGGACTACTGCCTCATAAAGAAACTATCATTACCTACATCTAAGACCAACCTTCTCTTACTACTCTTGGACTCTGGAGTCGCGACTTTGCCATTTTTGTCTCCTAGGTCACCACCCTCCTTTGAAGTTTCTCCATCCTTTGCTTTGTCTGCGTTGTCTGAAAATTATATAAATCTGTCATCATCTAAACATATATACTAAAAAAAACTGCAAATCCTATACATATTATGACAAATAAGAAATAAGCCATAATGTAGTATTTACACTTTTACTCCCTACCGTATAAAATTATCGGTGTTTTTGAACGGCTTACCCTCGCCATAATTTCACCCCTCGCCATTGATGTCTATACGTTTTTTCTAAGTCTATGTTATAAACATTTAAAAAAATGAAATTTCCATAAATATTTTGGATTATTTCATGTCAATTAAAAATTGTCTGTCAAAATAGGTCTGCTAGTAAAAAACAAATCTTGTACAAGGCATATTTATACGTCCCTCTTACTGCATCTAGTTAGCAAACTAATAAGTCTCAATGACATAATAAAACAACAACGTCCATTACGTATGTAAACATACCCGGTTTCGAAGAATTCCCCTGTTCTGCATCACTGCTCCAAAGATCATACTTTGAAAGATCTGCATCATCACCTGATTCCTCTTCCTCGTCTTCCTGCTCCCCCTCATCCTGCCCATGGGAAGCGGATGCTTTACTCTGTAACAATACACTTTCATTAATAGAATACGAAACACTAAGAATCAAAGTCCAGTCAGAGATATACAATACCTTCTTCATGCGCTTCGACTTTTTTCCATCTGCAGACTTTTTTGAACTTTTATCTTTGTCTGGTGTTTTAACAGTTAATTTCAACCTATTTAACATTATCGGTTTGGGTAATGCAAAGCTTTTAAAATTTCCTATTACGGGTGCGTTTTCATTTAAATTATGCTTGTGTGTTTCACTTGTATCATTGATGTTAATGTTCAGTTTTTTTGCGATGTTTGGTAGTATAGTTACTGGGCTCGGGTCAAAAATATCACTTAAAAAAGGAGTGTCAACTTTGCCATCCATCTGTTCTAGTTGTCTTTCTATGCTTCCATCTCTATCCGAGTCTTTCTCCCATTCTTCATCATTGGTTAAATTAATAGTCTCTACTGGTTGCGTACCGTTAGTATTCGCTAACTGTTCAGTATTTGCTGGATCTTGGTGTATGTTATTAGATCCAGTATTCTGTGTCATTTGTTGGAGATTTTGCAAAGCCAAAAGAAGTGTATTTGTATTAATTCCAGTCAATAAATTTGATAAATCCATTTGAGTTGCTGGCTCCACAGGTTTTTCTACTTCAGGATTTATAGGAAACACACTTGGGGAAGAAGTAACTTGACTTGGATTTATTGTCGTTGATGGTTGATTAATACTTGGTTGGTTATTTTGCTGACTTGTAACTTTATTTTGTATAATGCTTGGGGGGAGTGTTATAGATTCAATAATATGAACACGTTTAGAAGGATCGATTATTTTTGGTTTGGTTTCATTTGATAATTCAAGTGGAATTGGCACAGGTATATTTGAAAGGTCTGTCATAGCTTGCTTTGCAGCCGAATTGTGAATAGTATTTATATTTTCTATAGATTGTGCATGTGATATAATACTACGTCGAGGCTTTATCGGTGAGATTATTTCACCTAAATCGTTTTCCCTATTTGTTTGAAAATCCTTTAATACTTCTAATAACATATCACGTTTCTCCTTAATAGCTTCCATTTTCATTTTATTTGGTGTTGAATGTTGTGATTGAGATTCATTGTCCGTAGCATATAACATTGTTGACATGGGACTATGAACTGTAGTAATATTACCAATATTAGGAGGAGAGGGCGTACGTCTCACATCAATTGGATCAGGATCTTTATAAAGAGCGTCATCATCTTCATCCCATGCAGTCTCATACATTTTTCGGACACTATCATAGCGTGTCAAGTCATCGTTTTTGTCAGAATTACTAAAATTTTTAGCATTATCTTGATTGTCAAATATATCCATAATACTTCTATTCTTGGTTACAGAGTTTGACTGAACCACAGCAAAGATGCGACTGGAATTTTCAGGTGATTTAGATAATCTCTGTTTATCAAATGGCACATTATGTTCAGTTAATGGTACCTTATCAAATGATATATTATCAAAATCATCTTTGGTGAACTCATCACTATGGTGTTCTTCAAGTTTTTGCTGAGGCTTGGCATTCTGTGTTTGTTCTGTGAAGGAACTCTTCACTAGTTCTTCTTCCTTGTTCAGTGGTGATCTTGACAAAATTTCACTTTGATTGCTGTCTGGTTTTATTTTAGGTTGTGTATGAGAAGGATATTGTTTGTTGACTGATTTCTTTAATTCCCATGACTGAGCATAATTTTGTATGTCAACTGGTTTAATTATTGGGCGAGTGTGAGCCTGATTCTTTGTGTGAGTAAGGTTAGATGTAAACCATGATTGGGTTTGACTTCGTATGTCAACTGATTTAACAGTTGGACGGGACTGAGTCTGACATTCTATGCCGGGAATGTTTGGAATCTCAGATTCCACTGGATGATTTATATCTACTGATTTAATTGTTGGGTGAAGTTGATCCTGATTTAGTATATTTACTGGTTTACTGGCAGATCTTGAATGAGCCTGGTATTGAGTCTTTACTGGTTTAGCTGTTATATATGACTGTGGCTGATTTTGTAACTCAAATGAATTGCTTATTGGGTGTGGCTGAGCTTGATTTTTCGCAAAGTTTAGTTTATTTATAGGTTGTAACTTAGCATGACATTGAATGTCAACTGGTTTACTTGTAGGCTGAGGTTGACCTGGGTATAGTATTGGTTTATTTATAGGATAGGGCTGAGCTTCTATGTGATTTTTGAAGTGGCCAGACTGAGGCTGATTCTGTACATGATTTTTTACAGCTATATCATTGAATGTACTATTATGAATATTTCTTGAAATTGTAGTACCATTTCCTTTTGCCCAGAACCCTTTCCTTCGGACATTGTTCTTAAATTCTTGATAATTTCTCTGTGTTGTAGAACCTAACTTTGTAGGCACATATTCACTTGAATAACCATCAGTGTCCATATTTTTTTTTTCCTGAGCACGTACATTCATACGTTGCAAATTTGGAGTATAAATATTCCCAGTAACTAAGGGGGATTGTTCTTTTCCTGTCACTGTACTATAACCTTGAAATGTTGGAATATTATCAGGGGTGTAACATTTTTTTGCAGTGGCAGCAACTGGGCGTTTTTTAACTTTACGTTTTATTTTTCTTCCTTCTCCAAATACTCTGGACAAAAAGCTGCCATCATCACTATTGTAAGATATAGAATCTGAATCGGAATCGTGGACTGATTGATTAGGTTCTACCACTGTAACCTTCGTGATAGAATTGTTTAATGAATTATTGGCAGATTTGGAGCATAATTTTTCTGATTCCGTATCTGGGTAGTTTGAATCCTGGCTGTCACAAGAACTAGAACGAGATCTTTGTGAATGGCTCCTGGCTTGTGATCCCCTATCTTCAGCTGCGCTCGCTGAACTACCTGCAGCATTATCCTTCTCTAAACCAATCAACAAAGTTTCAGTACTGATGCTCCTTTGTCGGGATAGTGGCACTGATCTATTAACATTGGTACTTTTTATATCATTATCACTGTCGGACAGTATTTGTATTTCATCAGGATTTGGTAGTTTTTTAACCACTTTTTTAAAATTTAAATCACTTTCTACATCAGAAATCTTAGGTTTCATACAAGCAGGTGATATTTCCTGCCCTTCTTTCTTGGCATCATTATGTGCATCCACTAAACAACCTGTATAAATAAGACGTTGTCTCCAGGAAAAAAGGGTTTTAAAGTCAGGTGCTGGTTTATCAAATAAAGCTTCAAACTTATCTGTGCTGATTTTACAGTTGTTGTAAACAATAGCAAAGGCAGCTGCCCTCACTCTCTCTTCAATTGTATATGTGACTTGGAAATCATCAGCGGGTGTTGAACCACTGAACTTGTAAACCACGTCATTATTTGTTGATGAAACTCTATTTTCCATAACTGGACACACAGTTTTAACTGTAGGTAACTCTGTGTTGATATATTTCATTTTCTTGGGTCCTGTTTCATAACCTAACGATCCTATATGATCCCTATCGCCTGTACTTATGAATCTTTTACGTGTAGGAACACCATTTGGTTTGGGCATCATATTATCTTGTTTGTGATAGTTTGTTTGATTCTCCATTTGTTGTCTCCTAAAAGCCCCTTTAGAGAGGGGAGGAAGTTCACACACAGAGCCATCACTGAGGCTACCATTTGTTCTGCATTCTTTTTTTATTGGAAGTGGCATATTAGGCGCAGGGACTGGCATAGCATGCTCCTTTATTGGTTCCCTCTGCGGCATTGTTGGTGGCAAGTTTTTGTATACTGCTTCAGTGATGCCAACCTGAAGGCAGGAAAAATTATCTCCACTTTAATAATGATGTGCTTCAAAAATTTATTTCATTTACAGAACAACATCGAGTCTTCTTAGCTTCAAATTTCCATAATCCCCTGAATTTTAAATAAAACTCATTTGCACAGTTAACTATGTTAGATAAAACTTGCAAAGAATGACAACATTGTAGTAAGTAAAATATGTTAAATAAATAAGGTGTAGGTAAACTAATATTTGTTGCTAAATGTGTTGTTTTATTGAGATTTAGTTGTTAGAAAATTATTTTAGTGTAGTGTTGATAAAATATGAGAAAATGTGTAATTACTTTAAAAACATACCTTATCTTGGGAGTCAGATTTACGCTTGCGTTTCTTCCTACCAAATTCATCATATTCGTCATCAGAAGATTCTTCTCGTCTACGGTACTCCACCACACCGCGCTCATTGTATCCTCCGCCGTAACCTGTGCGGGCTTCAACCTAAAATATTATGGTGTTACATATAAATTCCCAATAAAACATTTTTTTTCTATAAGCTTGAGATTAGCTATTAGTACATACTTCTCCAAATTTGGGAGCATTACAAACATTGCATGTTTGCCGCCGGGCCCAGTTCACATTTGCACATTTATTGCATTGCCAGTCGTCCGCATTGAACAAACCGCGAGACTTTTCAGCTGCTGATTTCCCAATCTCAGTACCAAGTTTCTTTGTAAACGGTTTTGCACTATCAGACTTTTCAGCTGCTGATTTCCCAATCTCAGTACCAAGCGCGAAATTAATATTTCCACAATTGGCATCGCTACAAATCCAGTCACCTTCGTTCATTTTGTTGAGTATGAATGAATTCCTTTCTGTGTTACACTACAGAAGAATCATAGTTTTTAGTCTCTCACCACAATCCAATTCCCACAAATTCACGAAAATTTCGTGAAACTGTATGAAATGTAAATAAAAGTTAAAGCATTGACGGAATTAACCACTTTCAAAGAAAACCAAGCTCGCTTTTGCAAGAAAAGAAACCAAGCTTCACGCCAGCCATGTCAGTTCTTAAAAAAAAATACTACCACAGAGTACTTTTTATATATGGAAAATACTACTATAGACTAGCTAGACCATAGACAATAAACACAACTCTAAGCTACTTCCGGTCGGCTCCAAGGTATATTACTGACGACTATTTCATGAAAATGTTACTAATATACCTTGGTTGGAGGAATATGTTGATGGTTTCTTGTGTTATTAATCAGTAAATATATTACCATTCTTCTCGCAAATAACATGTTGATAACTTACGACCTATAACTGAGCTGCAATATGCAAAAAACGTGATAAAATTTGAATTTCGCGCTCCAACCGAAGGTATACCCTTAACAAAAAGGAACCAATGCACACAAAGAGCTTATAACCACTACGAATGCACAGTTCTTTTTATATAAAATAGCCATAGCATAAACCAAATTACGACTTATATGCGCTTGAAACTGACTGACGATATATCACAGATCACTTTATACTAGTGTACGACGATATATTCGATAAAAAATCGAACTGCCGACCATTCACCCAGGGAGATTACCGAAATCTGTTTTACCGGTATTTTCATATCGATACCGCTATATCGAAAGTATTTTATAAAGGCAATACTAGTATGTACCGGTACTCGAGTACGGGAATGAAAGTATCAAAAAATTAATTAAATGTAACGTTACTGTAATGATAATGTTGCCAGCTTAAGCTCGAGTGGCGTCGTGGAAGCAGTGCTGCCACCTCGCAAAAAATATAGTCGGTAGATCAATGCCCAAAAGTGAAAATAGATAAATAGGTACGTATGGGTAAGTAGGGGTAGGTAGGGTAGGTAGAGGTAGGTAGGGGTAAGAGGGGCAGGTAGGTCCCAGTTTTTTTTTGTTCTCATGGCAGGACAACGTCTGCCGGGTCAGCTAGTATATATTATATACATGAGGTATACAAGAATTGCTCGGAGGTAGATAACAGGTCAGTGGTGCCGATTCTGTTGTTTACGAACTTAACTAATATTAGACAAGTCACCTCTCTTTCATTTTAACGTTATTGAAAAAAGATAGAACATTTTTAATGCTGTCAGTTTAATCCATACCGTCGTAATGTACGGGTAAATAGTCGTGACCAATAAAGATCGCGCTTAAATTCACGGTGAAATGTGTGATCGGATTAGACTGGCAGGATTAAAATATCTTGCATCCCTATCTTATATTTACTATTAGAAAGAGATATAGTGAGATTAAATTTATTTTAGTTCGTAAACAACAGAATCGGCACCAGTATCTTATTGCTTAGGTACTAATTTTATATCAGTTCTCGCTGTAGGGCAATAGAGATGAATATTTATTCATATTATACTTAATCCATCGCCTGTCTATAATATTTTCGCTCTATTTGTCTTATTGATAACAGTTTTACAGAGCAAATAAGTAGGTATTTAGGTATAATCATTTTCATTATGCGTTATCGCACTACTATGTTTAGCGTGTAGGCATTCTAAAAGATAAGTAATTAAAAAAAATAAATACAGAGTGAGTGGGAATTTATCAAAATGAAGTCTCTTTATGACCGCGCTATTTCTGAAGTTGGTCAAGATGGGAAATTTCAAAGACATTTTGATTTGATTTACAATACTATGTTGTCGGCAATTTGGATCATTCCTTATTATAATATAATACTGATATTCGCTATTATACCTTATACGTGTCTTATTCCTGAGAAAAATGTGAACATTAGTGATTTTTCTTGGAAGTCAATGCATATTCCAATGTAAGTTTGTATCTAATCTACCTACCTATAATTTTAATAAATAATAAGTTTATCTACTTATCTATTTATCGGTTATGTATCTTACTTTTTACTACTAAAATTTACAATTAAAATGCAATACTTTATGGATAAATGTACCTAAATAATAATATTTGTTGTAAATAATTGTAAATATTGTATAATATAGAATAAAGTATATAGTAAAAAAAGAATATTAATGCAGACAGGTAGTAGGTGTCCCACCATTTTCATAGTATTTTATTTACAGATTTAAAGATGTTGATGGTGAAGATAAATTTAGTAGCTGTTTATTATACGCAAGTCCCAATACAACCAATGACACTAAAGGTATCTTACATAAACTTACAAAAATATTTATCTGATTATTTGCTAGTGCGACAATTTACATAATTGTTTATTTTGTTTCATATATTTTCAGCATGTGAAAGCTACGAGTATGACAAAACTTGGTACGAAAGTACGATCCCTTCTGAGAATAATTGGATGTGTGATAATGAGATAAAAGCGACAAGTATTTTGTCTTACAGTAGGTTCGGCGAAATTGTAGGGTCATTATTTTTTGCATGGTTTGGAGATATGTGGGTTATTTTATTAAAATAGTAGGTAAATACGCATGAAATATATATTTAGTAATTAATTTACTAATTTTATACTTGTTTTTATTTTCAGATTTGGTCGTAAATTAACCTACATTATTTCACTAGCTTTACTTGTATTCGGACGAGTAATGGCCATAATAGCCAGTAATTCGTACGTTCTTGTTGCGATTGGATGCATTATTGCATCTTTTCCATCTATATCAGCTGTACAGAGTACCGCTATTATATCGATAGAAATTTCTTCTCCAAAAAGACGAGCAACCATGGCTAAATTACGATTAGTTGCGAGTAGCGTTGGCATGGCCATAATGCCTTTATTATATTGGTGGTTAAGAGATTGGAAGCCATTTATGATTATCACCATTGTAATGGTGTTACCATATTTGGTTTTATCGTGGTAAGTAATAACTTTACTAACTAACTTATTGAAAATCATCCATCATCTAACCAAACATCCACCCTCAGATCTTTGATCTTAGTTTATAACTGACTTTCTGTTTATTTTTATATACCTACTATATTTTATTTTTAATTATATTGTGTTTTTTTTTGTTTTCGAGACTTTGAAGTGCATACTTTGGTTTTCGTACAACTTACATGTAAATATATATTTCTTTTTATTTCTCTTATTTACTATTTTATATACCTACGTAAGTATTTAGTTTCTAGTGATTTTAATTAATGAATGTTGTGTATACCTTTAATAGGCATAAGTATAAGACTTTAACCTTATCTTTAATATTGTATAGTAATGTATAATACTCTATGCTATTGGTGTACCTTTAAAAAAATAAATAAATAAAACTACTTCGCGCAAACTGTTCCAATTGATGAAATAGTCGAGAGTTGATAAGCGTAGGTAATGGTTTAAGTACGTATTGTATAATGTAATGTAAAAAGCGGAGTTGTTCAAACTATAAGGTTAACTTATTTTTACGAAGATTTACATACCTAATTACTAAGTTAAATATTTCTTAGGAATATTTTGGAATCTCCACAGTGGCTTTGGGTCACTGGAAAAAATGAAGCTTGCATTAAACAACTTCGTCGTATAGCTGAAACCAATAAACGGAAATTAAACATAGAGACAGAAATAAACATGTTAAATTCTTCACCAATGAAAGAAGTTGAATTGTTAAACTTTTTAGTACTATTCTCGAGTTGGAGATTAACAATCAATACTATTTTACAGCTTGGTTTTTGGTATGTACCTATATTTATTTTTATCATATCCATCACAGTTCATACTTCATACCTAGACTGTTCGATATAATAAAAAAAAAACATTTTTATTTTGTCCAATACAGGGTGTGTATATCATTTAATTACACGGTGATCTTAATGAGTTCTGGTGAAAAACGAGATGGAAATCCATTTTTAGAATTATGTTGGCAAAGTCTAGCTGAAATACCCGGATATTTTATAGCTGCGTCGCTTGCAGATAGAATTGGTCGTCGCTATGCAGGAGTGACTTCATTATGTTTTACGGCAACTTTATAGGCACTTATCAGTATCCGAGAGATGTGTAAGTAAAGTGATAACATGCCTATCTGTTTAATATTAACGTCCATACTAGTACATATAATAATAATAATAATCTAGTGTAGATTACACGTAGTCTATCAATTAAATAGAAAATAAGGATGTTATTATTATAGTTTTCTGGTCAAAAAAAAAATCTGAGTAGTTAAACACATAACGCTCAATAACCACTGTAAATTACTGAAAAATCCATTTTTATAACTTTTTTATGTTTTAAAGGCTCAATTAGCTGGATCAGGAGTGGCTGGATTGGAACTATATTGGTCATATTAAACAAGACGTCGATTACTAGTTCTTATTACGTTATTAATTTATTCAATATGGAGTTATATCCCACTTGCTTGAGGCAGTCTGGAATGTCATTAGGAAATGTTATATATGGAGGAGCTGCTGCTATAGCACATTGGGTGGTTTATTTAGTAAGTATCTTAAAGTTCGGCCGCTGAGATAATACGTTTCTGTACCTGTAGGGGCGACCAGGGTTGGAAGTAACAATTTGCATTTTACTGTCAAAGTTCTTAGTTTAGAAATGACATATTATTTGGGTTTAATTATTCTAGTTTCAGAAGAAGTACAGATTTATTGTCTAAAATTATCTGTTGAGATTTTTTTATGAAAATAAGAAGTGTGTCTTGTGCATTTTAATCCCGGGTCAAGGATGGTTGTTCCAGTGTTTGGGGTATGTAGTCAGTGTGTATGTATGTAGTCACGTATAAAATTGTGAGGGTTTTTATAAAAAGAAACATTAATTAAAATCAATTGTGTATTTTTACTAACGTTTTAAATTTTGTATGTGCCTACATCTTATTTGTAGTCAAGAAAAGAACACAAAACGCCGCCTTATCTATCTCCTGTTGTTTGAACTATTCATGATAAATGACTTAAGGTGAATCGGCCGAGAAGCCCGCGAAATTCAACTTTTTTAGGTTTTTTTCAAATTACAGCTTAGTTTCATAGGTTTTATATTTGTAAAAATGTGATTTGCGCTTTTACAACTATCAAATCAGTCTCGTATCGACACTCGTACGAGGATACCGTGTTCCTTTGTCTTGATCGCGATTTCGTATCAAGGTACATTTTGTTTACGATCCGAGTTGGCCGGCCGGCCGCAGGTGTGCGGTGTAGGCTTGGAGCCCGGGTTCTACGCAGTATTCGTTATATGGAGGTGAAATCTGAGGCTGGATGTTCAAAGGACGAGTTTAGATGTTGTGACGTGGGAGAAAAATTATTAGAAGAGCTACTAAATGATGAAGCTGAAAAACGTAAAATAGAAGAATCTTTAGAAGTAATGGAAGAAGACAGATCGAGTGAGAGATGTATGATGGAAGAATCTTTGGAAGCAATGGAAGAAAACCGATTGAGTAAGAGGGTTTTAGAAGCAGGTGACACAGATGAAGAATGGTCAAGGGTGAAACTAAGAGGAAAAAGAATGCGAAAGAATAAAAATACCCCACAAGATATACAAAATAATATTGAAGTTACTATCTCTTGTAAAAATAAACTTCCGAAATCATTTGCTTTAGCTCGACTTTTTAAAGCTGAAAATATAAATAACGTTATCACAGTTAAATACCTAAGCCCCTATAGAGTCCGTATTCAATTCGAAGATGAATCCAGTGCTAAGAAGCTATGTGAAAATGAAAATTTCATATCAAATGGATGGAGATTGAATAAAGATATGGAGGTCAGCTATTCTTATGGCACTATAAGAAATGTTGATTTAGAACTTTCGGAAGAAGATATATTGAAACGAATAGAATGCCCAAATACAGTGGAGTTAATTTCTGTACGAAGACTAAGCCGTCGTGATAACAAAAATGGTGAAGGTTGGGAGCCAAGCGAGTCAGTGAGACTGTGTTTCAGAGGTAGCTCCCTTCCTCCGCATGTCTATGCGGAGAATATGAGCATGAAAGTTGAACCATATGTGTTTCCTGTCTCACAATGTTCGAATTGCTGGAAATTAGGGCATACTACGAAGACCTGCCCAACAAATAAAATAATATGTCCTAAATGTAGTGGGAACCACGCAAATTGTGAGACCACATCTTATATTTGTACCAATTGTTCTGGCAAACATATGGCTTTGTCAAGGACATGTCCGGTTTACATAAAAGAAAAAAGAATACGGGAAATCATGTCGGAGTTCAACTGTACATATAAGAAAGCATTAATTGTTTATGTTCCGCCTGAATCCCCTAAAACAAATCAGGACAAATCTAGCCACGATGTGAAGATGCCTTCCATGTCTTATATATTCATAAATTCAGATGAAGATGCCCCTACTTATTCAGAAGCTCTTAAGACGACAGCTGACATTCATAGAAAAGAAAAAAGTCAACGACCTATGAGACATGCAAAACAGCGCGTAAATAAAATTCAACGGCAACCGACCCCGGCTCCTGAACTACATTCGGAATGTCGGGACCAAATGGATAATGACAGCGAGACAGACTATGGTGAGAAAGCAAAATATGAAAATAACAATAATATTACTTTTAGTGAGTTGTTGATTAGGTTACATGAGATAATATTTCTTAAAAATATGAACTGTAGTATAAAATTTAAAAATATTATTAAATTGTGTCTTGAGTGGGTAATACTTGTAGTTGTTGATAATATATCTGATTGGCCTATGTTGAAGTTAATTATAGAATTTATCAATGGCTTCCTTGAATAAGAACAAATATTTTAATATCGTCCAGTGGAATGCACAAAGTATTCGACCAAAGTTGCTATCTTTTGAACAATTATTAATACAAAATAAGATACACATAGCCGCTATAACTGAAACTTGGTTGGAGCAGAATAGTGAATTAAAAATACCTAATTATAATATTTATCGCTTAGACAGACATGACGCTTATGGTGGCGTAGCTATTATCTTACATAAATCTATCAAGTCAGAGCTTGGACACTTGCATGTCCAGAATACTGGTATAGAAGTGCTATATGTCAAATTATATAACTGTCATCACATAGAAAATATTATTTGTGTTTACTGCCCATCTTCGGTCCATACCAATCAAAGAGACTGGGAACATTTATTTTCTTTAAGTAATTTAAAAACAATTGTTATTGGGGATTTCAATGCACATCATACTAATTGGTCCTATAAAACAGACCAAAGAGGGGCCTATATTTTAGACGCACTAGTAGATAATAGTTTTGTTGTTTTAAATAATGGGGAAACTACAAGATTAAGGTTAGTTAACGGTATTTTACAGGAGTCTTCACCCGATATATCTTTAATTACATCCGATATTGCTTTCGCTTTTAATTGGACGGTATTAAATGAGAGTTTAGGAAGCGACCATCTCGTAATAAAATTAGCTACCAATAATTATAATAATATAAAACCAATTATTAAAAGAAATTATAAAAAAGCGGATTGGTCATCTTATAAATTATGTTTGGAAAAACTATTTCATGACTTATTATTACCGAATGATCCTCAAAAAGCATATAATACATTTGTTGATTACATAAATTTAGCAGCAGATATCAATATACCTTTAGTAAAATTTTCTCAAAACCCTCACTCAAATTTTTCTCCCAAAACGTACTGGAACCCAAAATTGTCAGAGTCGGTAGCTTTACGTAGGTTAGCACTATCAAAATTTCGTAAGAATCCAACTCCACATAATTTATCTATCCTTCAAGAAAAAATTAGAAATGCACAAAAATTTATTCGACAAGCTAAAAGTGAAGACTGGCAACGGTTTTGTTCATCTGTGGACGAAACAACTACAGCAAAAGAAATGTGGCATAAATTAGGATGGATGAAGGGATATAGATCTAATAAGAAATATATACATAGGGATATTGCCGATAAGCTTCTACATAGTTTGACTCCAGACTTTGTCTCTCCAGCACAACCAACATTCTCATCAAATAATTTAGTTTTGGAATCTGAAATCTCCATGCAGGAGCTAGTTAAATGTATTAAATCGAAGGATACATCTCCCGGATGTGATGATATCACTTATTCCATGATCAAGCATTTACCTGAGAATGGTAAAAAGACATTACTTTTATTGTACAATATATTTTTTTCTCTTGGTTTTGTTCCATTACAGTGGCGAAATGTTAACATAGTTCCAATACCGAAACCTGGCCGAGATCACAATCAATTATCATCACTCCGTCCAATTTCATTAATGACTTGTTTATGTAAGATATTTCATTCAATTATAAATAAAAGATTAGAATGGTTTTTGGAAAAAGATAATATGTTTTCGGTAAATACAGTAGGGTTCAGACGAACAAAAGGTTGTATAGATAGTTTGAGCTGTTTAGTTTCACGAATTCATATTGGTTTTTCGGAAGGTCTCAGCACTATTGGCTGCTTCTTAGATATTGATAGCGCTTACAACAACATTGACGTCACAAAATTACTTTCAGTTTTAGATCAGTTAAAAGTGGGTTACAAAATATGTGCATATCTTTGGAGTTTTCTTAAGGAAAGGTATCTTAAAATACATATAGAAGATGGATATATTAGTAGAATGACCGGTCGAGGGTTAGCTCAGGGAGACCCGTTGTCCCCTTTGTTATTCAATGTAGCGACAATTAATATTTGTAAACAGTTGGAAAAAGAAATATTCATTTCTCAGTACGCTGATGATTTTGTGTTGTACTATACGTGTGATAATATTTCTGAAGGAGTAAGAACCGTACAAGCTTCCTTACATATATTAAACGAATTACTTTTAGAATTAGGATTAGAAATTTCGCCCCAAAAAAGTAAAGTTTGCGTTTTTAAGAGAAGTCACAAAATAGATGTTATTAATCTTGAACTCAGTGGAACTTCATTAGAGTGCGATACTAATATTAAGTATTTGGGGTTGTGGCTAGATCGAAGTCTCAGATGGGCAAAACACATTAATGAAGTCAGAGAAAAGATTTTAAAGTTTATAAGCATTTTTAAAATATTGGTTGGACCTGGATGGGGTATACATCCTACTCATTTGAGACGTTTATATGTTACTATTATACGAAGTCGTCTGGATTATGCCAGCTTTCTGTACGATAATAGTTGTATTAGTCATGTTTCTAAACTGGACAAAATTCAAAATCAATACTTGCGCATTATTGGTGGTTTTATAAAGAGCACTCCCATACATACCATGGAATCTGAATTATGCTTGCAACCTTTATTTGTTAGAAGGCTATATCTTGCAGGAAAATTATGGTTAAAAATGCGATCTAATAGCGACAATATTTTAATAATGTTACTAGATAAACTATCTAATTTATGTGAAAATGTTTACTGGAGACGTAAAAAGAAACCGTTATTAGTCCAAGTCCATAATGATCATAAACTAACTCCGATTCACTCCAGTAAGCAATTAGAAATGTTCAGTTTGGATACATGGGTAAGTTATTTAGACACTAATTTTCTAAAACCGGATATAAACATAATTGATAAACCTAAACAACAATATCATAGCAATGATTTATTATTTTTATGTAGTCAATTTATTAACGAAAACTATTCTGATTGTTATCAAATATTTACAGATGGTTCAAAAGATAAACATGGTACTGGATCCGCCTTTTTAGACTTTCAAACAGGTGATTACATAAAGATTTGTATTAAAAATGATATCTCAATTATGTATGCAGAGCTTATCGCCATTGCAGAAGCCCTTTCTTATATAAAATCATTGAAGTTTAATTGTTTTGTAGTTTTCACAGACTCTAAAAGTGCAATACAGCACTTAGAAAAATGTACATCCAATTATCGAGGTATTCCACTTGCGTACGATATTTTAAAATGTTTTTGTGAGCTTAGATCTAATGGTAAGCGTGTAATACTCCAGTGGGTGCCTTCCCATATTGGGTTAGCTGGGAATGACGAAGTGGATAGGTTAGCAAAAGAAGCCTCTGAAGATGGTATTATATATGATTGTTTGCCATACTATTCAAATGTATTACGATTAGTTAAAGAAAAATGTTTTAAAATATGGTCAGAATATTTCGACGAGAGATCATTGAAAAAAGGTATTTGGTATAAAACTGTTCAACCTAATTTACTTCGCCGTCCGTGGTACGAGGCATCTAATATGGGAAGGCAAGATATAGTTACGGCTTTGAGATTACGTTCTGGACACATTCCCCTAAATAAATTTGGCTTTATGATGGGTAAAGTAAGTACACCAAATTGTGAAGAATGTGATTCAGTTGAAGATGTGGTTCATATCATTATGGAATGTGTACGGAACGAGACCCGAAGATGGCGTATGTTAATTCAATTTAATATAACAGTTTATGATGTCGGCTGGTGTAATAGTGTTTTGGCTTCTCCCGCTTCGGAGGAGGCCAAGATGCTTTACAAGTTAGTTGATTGTGGAATTAAGGCCCGAAATAATTAGTAATATGTCAATTCATTTATTGTAGTATGTATGTTATTTTGAAGCATTACGGAGGTGACATTTTCAAATTGAAAAAACCTCCAAATAAATAAAGATAAAAAAAAAAAAAAAAAAACTATCAAATCAATACATTGGTTCCTTTTCGATAAATAACGCGCAGGAACCAATGTACAGCCTAGTTTTATAATATTTTGAATGCAAAATGAATACATAAATAAATCTATAGCCATATCTTACTGTCGCGAATTACATTTTGACAAATAAATGACCTATTACTGAGCTGTAATTCGAAAAAAACCAAAAAAAATGTATTTCCGGGCTTTTTAGCACATCTATCATTCATTTAAGGGTATACCGATTGAATTTCGCGCTCCAAACGACGCCTCCACCTTAAGCAAAACGTGCACCAAAGAGTACCAGTGTGCCTGTGTGCCAGTGATGCATCTGATTTCCTGAATCAGGAAGAAGCCCTACCGTAAATACGGAAAGATGGCAATTTCAACATTTATAAAGTATATCTTTTTTATATTTTTAGGGACGCAGATTTGATTCTCGTTTACCAGGAGCACTCTTAACGGTAATATCTTTAATAGGAGCTTTATTTTCGTTTTGTCTTCCTGAAACATTAAACGCCAAGCTACCTGAAACTCTAGAAGATGCTCAAAATTTTGGTTCAAGAAATCTACAATATTTATCAGTAATTCACTTGGGACGTTCAGGGA
Organism: Tethea ocularis; assembly: GCA_963555595.1. Taxonomy (NCBI): domain Eukaryota; kingdom Metazoa; phylum Arthropoda; class Insecta; order Lepidoptera; family Drepanidae; genus Tethea; species Tethea ocularis. The sequence continues at coordinate 5,123,404 of OY741960.1, read as the reverse complement.
GAACATCTGTTGATATTACATCAGACAGTAGCTGATAATTTATACCTATGTAGGTACCTGTTTATGTAGAATAGAATCCGTCACACATATATAAATACTTATAGTAAATACCTACTATCGATGTCCTTCTTTTATTGTAACCTAAAATGAAATATGGCGCAGGAAATGACGCCATTAATGACGTCACGCCTCATGTCATGCATTCTGGTATAAATAGCACACTTACACTTCTCCGGTATACAAAGTAGTCTTGGTCAACTGTTTTGGGCGGGACGCGATATTTTCGATTTAGGCTTCGATATTGTTACTACTAATTTACTGTCAGAGGCGGCTTTACCTGGTGCAGGGTGTGTGGCGCATATGGGCGCAGGTGAGGCAGTGCTGACATATACGACTATTTCATGAAAATGTTACTAATATACCTTTGAGGAATATGTTGATGATTTCTTTTGTTATTAATCAGTAAATATACTACCATTCTTGTCGCAAATAAGATGTTGATAACTTACGACCTATAACTGAGCTGCAATTTGCAAAAAACGTGATAAAATTTGAATAAAATTACGCTCCGATGGTACCGCACGATAGGTAACGTATAAGTTGATGTAAGTAACTGTGTCAAGTACTTTGTAATCTGTGTCTGTTGTTCAATCAATAAAATAGTTCATTCATTCATTTATTTGAGCCTCGCGCGCATTTTATATCTGTCAAAATTGTTTTCATTGTAAGGTTAGGTATTTTGAATTATAATTAAATTATAGCAATCTAAATAAATTTGTTGAAACAAAACTTATACCATATTCTAAACCTCATAAGTTTTCCATTCATCTATTTTCGGCTATCGTTCTCGTTATCTACAAACGGCCAACTGGATTTGTGTTGGACTGTCAAAAAGTACGCGAATATTTTGCTATACGGGATTTATTGCATAATGTTATGGCACGATGTATGAAGATGACAACATTACTTGTACTCCAAAGCGTTGCGTACTCACTGAGGTTACTAATTCAGCTAACTATGTCTCCCCGACGGCTAACCTGAAACTTTTGACTAATGTCGCGTTGCAGTATCCCACGCCACCGCCGAGTGCGGCTCATCGCAAAGAGAAATCTCTACAGATTCTATGCGACAGGTCTGTATACATAGATTTAGTTTAACTTTGCTTCTTTATTTTGTACATAAACTTACTAGAACACATTATTCTTTTTAGATTCCTGCATCTTTATCCTCTTCACGGAAATGGCACAGTGGAGATCCAGTTGGATAGCACAGCAGCACGTTTGGGAGTGGAGAAGCGGCGAATGTATGACATCATAAACATACTGGAAGCTATGCAGTGTGCTGTTCATAAAAGGAAGAACACTTATCTGTGGCATGGAAGTACCCGGCTTAACTCCTTCTTGAAGATGCTGAAGAAGCAGGGAGAGTACCTGAGGTTATCTGAGGCTCTACGTGGCCGGGCTCCCAAGCCTCCAGCCCCTAAACACAAAACACTTGGAGTTTTAGCTCAGAGATTTTTAATGCTGTTTTTGGTTGAGCCACCTGTGAGTATCATTTCAAATTATTTTAATTATATTTTGTCATTATTAATAGCATAGTTGTTGTTTTATCTGACTTGTTACATTTAGAGAGTTGTTTGGCTTCCTTTTTAAATAAACCTTAAAGGGATTGCCAAAGACCTTATCAAAATCCATGTCTCAAGCTATAAGAATACAAAAGGAGAGACATACCATCAGGCTTTTTATGATATGTAAGGAGATTTCCTTTCATTAACAGATAGATATACCCTACCCATTTCCTTCTGTTTATCATGATAAATTACTTTTGTATAATAGATTATTCCCAGTATATTCATAGGTTACAAGGTGCTAGAAACTACTGTTTCATAACTTTGTACTTGTATCTTCCATATCAAATAATAATATTATTTATTATTATCTACAGAATTCTCTAATTAATTTGGAGATGGCTGTGAGGGTGCTCATAGACACAAGTAATAAGAACAAAACGGTTCTCTCTCCGGAGCAGCAAGATCGCCAACACAAGTCCAAAGTGAGAAGGTTGTATGACATTGCAAATGTATTTATTTCTATTGGTCTCATAGAAAAAGTTTCTGGGAACTTAATACTAAAAAAGCCTGTATTTAAGTATGTGGGACCACACAAAATTAAAAAGTCTGTTAAAGTGGTAATGAGTATGCCATCTCCGATCACACCACTCACAGTGTTAGATAGTCAGCCGAGAACTCCAACATACCAAGTGTTCCCTGGGAGGTCTAAGAGGAAACTGGAGTTTACCACTCCAACTTCCGCCAAAGGACTGAAATTAGGCATCACCACCCCACCACTCACACCTTCTCATAAGTGGGATGAAATCCTTCTTGTTGCTGACATGGAACTGACTAGAATTAATAATGGAGTAGTGTTGTGATTTTTCTCTTTAATTAATATTACAATCATAATGTAGTATGGATACATATTTTTACATATAGAATTTTCTATACTGTTTGTCTTCCAGGGGATAATTTTATAAAGTTATATCAATGAATTACTTAGACAGAATGAACTTTGTTCCTATATTTGTTGTTGCTTGTTGCTTAGAGCAGAGGTTTATCTTTGTCACAGACAGTTATTAAAATATAGTGCAATTATCAAATAGTTATTTAGAAAGTAAATATTATTGTAATTAATTACATATTTCTTTGTTGGAAAACATTAAAATTATTTGATTTTTATAAATATAAATGTTTGCTGCAAAATTGTATGCTTCATATTATTTTACCTATGAATAGGTATAGAAAGAATATGTGAGAGTTTATATTGGACTTTCACTATTTATTAATTATGTTATTGATGTAAAAAATAATGCATTGCCCCTGAGACTGTCATAACTTGACACTTTCACATTTGACATAATGAGGGTTGCTGGTTGTGATATACCACCGCAATTTGTATTTTATTTATAATTCTAATATCATATTGTTATTACTGCTTTTGTGTAGTAATAGTGTAGGCCAGTGGCCAGTGTGACATTATTTAATGGTATAATTTGCTTATGAATGATCTCTTCAATTATTAACAGCATATGGCAGAGCATCCACCTGAGTTAGCATGAGCTAAGCTGTGTAATGTGTTTTTTACAAATGAAGTGATTCTATTGGTGCATTAAAAACATTCCTCGCAACACAGCATAGCTCAGGTGGATACTCCTTATGCTGAAGTAAATCTCGCGTTTTATGGTAATTGATAAACAAATAAGAATTCAAACAGACAATAATAGATCTACCCCAGCCCTTATAATTTCTGGCAATAAGTTATCAATATTATTTTACTATTAATAGTTTATTTATTATGTGCATATACCCTATAACACATTTGGCAATGATGTGTTATCTTATATAATATTGCACTCTGTCAATATTTGTTGAACACTGGGCAGTCTTATCAATTTTATAAAAAGTTGCTTTTTATTTTCTAATTGTTTATAAGCTATAGATAGATGTATTAAATGAAAAGAAATTTATTCTGTCTTTAATTTAAACTATGTTTTTATTGTCAACCTAACCTCTCAAGTCTCAATTTTATTGGAACATTGAGTTTAATTTTATTATTAACTAGCGGACCCAGCAGACGTCGTTCTGCCCGCAAAACACATGTATACCAACAGCAGCGTTACCATCCAGGATCCCATTGAAATATACACTCAAAATTTCAACCAAATCAGTTCATCGATTTAGGAGTTAAATAAAAAACACGTACAGAAGAATTATATACATATATTATGATAAATTAAAAACTAAATTACAGTAATTAGTAACATTTATTCTAACGCTTCTTGGTAATAGAACTACTGTGTACAATAAGATTACAAAAGTAAAGATACCAAATCCCATGGAGTTTGATGAAATATTTGCTATTATAATATTAATACAAACAAGTAAATATTTAAATTCATTAGAAACATTATAGTTTTTGCTTTTACTAACAATATCAATAAATTGACTAAATAAAATCACATTAGCTTTCACCTGTGCCTCTGAAAAACTAATAGTTACTGTGTATCTTGTTTATACAGAATTAAAATCTCTGCCACTTCAACAGTAATAAATGTAGAGATTCAATTTTAAAATTATACATACTATATTTAAAAGTAAAAAGATATCGCAAATTATTAAATTTAATTTAATGAAAAATTTGTCTAGGTTTATTACTAAACGAAACGTATAATGACATTACTGTTGAGATTGAAGTCATAAGGAACCCTAATATAGTTCTCAGTTCAATACCAACTATAAAATATGTTAACATCACACACTATTTATTACCTATCTATCTACTATGGCAAATGATTAAATACGATGCTGTAATATTTTTATGAAAATACATAATTCAGCCTCATAGCAAAAAGGTACTTAGGACTTGTACAGGGTTACCGGTAACTAACGCAACCACTTAAAGGTGACTTAGGTACATCCACACCAACAGCTTTTGTTCTATGACATTTGCCAATTAATACAAGAAAAAAATATTTAGGGGATTTTTAAAATCCTTCTAAAAATCGTATTCTCCTGCCTCGTGTCAAGCGCATATTATGGCTTACTATCTGTGACTACCTAGAGAGAGTTCATGTGAAATTAAGAAAATTAGAACTGCAAATATGATTTTTTAAAAAATGTATGAAAAAAAAACATTAAATTAGAAAAAGTCGTAGAACAAAAGATGTCAGTCTTGATGTTCCTAAGTCACCTTTAAGAGGTTTTGCGTTAATTACCAGTAAACCTGTATAAAACCATCTCGACTCTGAAAAAAATATTTCAATATGATGCAAAATAGCTTGGCTATTTATAAGCTACATAAAAGTTATATAATAATATTATACTTTTCGTAAAATAAACTGTTATATCTGCATGTAGTAAAAACAGTGATAATAATCAATTGGGTTCGCCAATAAGTTGCGAAGAATGGAGTCGGCCTGGTGGTGGCAAGAAGAGAGGCAAGTGGCCGTGTCAAACTTGCTCTATGATGGCGAATTGCTCAGGGTCCTCTGACTGCGGCAGCATCTCGGCGTCGAAGAAGCTCGCGTGGAGGGCTACCACAGTTACCGTAGCACCTGAAATAAAATAAAAATATTCCTGTCATTGGACACTTAAGGGTTCTGTATTAGCAAAAACATTCATGGAAACATTATTAAAGCTACTGACATAATTTCTCATTATTTAACATTCATGTTGTCATTATAGCTCTCGAAAAATAATAGTTTTCTGAAAGAGTGTCATAAAATAGCCTGTATTTTCGCGCAATTTCTCGAATTTTAGTAAAATTTTTACTTGATTGCTAAAATTAAGATATTAGGATCATAGTCTTACTTTTTCCCCTTAGACACATTATTATTATTACTGGGGAATCAATTACAAGAGGAAAGATGAAACTGGAAATGGAGGGTAAATAGACTAAAAAAAAAAATACAGTCTTTAGTTTCAATTAATTCGAAATGTCTTATAGCTATCAAGATATACTCCTCTTGCGTGTCAACGACAGTTACACGAGTTGGTTAGTGATGTCACGGAACTGCGTGCCTACGGGAGATAATTCAATCTAAAATCTCTTCCTACTAGACATTTAATTTCCATTCTAACAGTGTCAAGAGAACACCAGTGAAATGTTTCATAAATAAATTACACAAGCACAAGCCGGTTGGTGTAGCAACAGACAGCATACTATGTTACAGGTGCCATGTCGTTCGAGAAATTGGAATTCGACGCAGAAATTTATTTTCTAGTTGATTCAACAATTAAATATATGTATAAATGTTTCCTAAGCTAATGAATAATCTCTTTCAATGCACACAATGATATTTTGTATACTAGGAAAACCTTACCTAGAACCCAGAAAAGTACAGCACCAGCGCCAGCCAGCCAGCAAAGCCCCATAGACCCCGCTGCTGCCACTGCATACTGTTGTGTCTTAGTCAACTCCCAGCTACCAACCTAGTAACATCAATTATAAAGAATAAATACTGGCTAAGATTTAAATTATGGTAAAAAAAAACTTTCAACCTACAGATTAGGTTAGGAAGATCACCTACTTCCACTTCTCTTTCACTAGTATAATGAAAGATACTAATGCTGTATCCATGATTTTAAGATAATGCCATGCCATAAGTGAAGAGCTTTTGGAGTCCCATTCCAGTTCTTACAGTTAATAGCTAAATTCTACCCTTTATTAAATTGAATAAACAAACAGAACTTTAAGAACGACCAATAATTATGGCAATAAGTGACATACATACATTGAATTATCAACACATATGTATATGAAAAACTTACTTTGGGCTGAAAATAATATTTAATTTAATAGATGTATAATTTTTCTTAATAATACCATGAAATAGGCATTTGTTATGTTTTAGTACATAACAGCATCATTAACTAATATATTTTAATTTATATAAAAATATTAGTTGAAATAAAATATTGAAATAGTACAAAAAATGCACTCAATGGAGTCAGAGACATCTTGCAGTTTCAGCTTTGCAAGCTATGTGGATTGGTCTTTGTTTTTCATTTAATTCTGATACTTTTGAGTTCAGTATACCTACACACCTTCCAAGTATTAGGGCCTGATGTCAGTTTACGGTAACCAAAGAAACTTGCAACCATAGCAATCAGAAGCAGAGGTGATGTAATTCTGAAGACATAAAAGAAACAAACATAAGCTAGTCATGAATAATATTAGATAATTGAAAGTCATATCATTGACATCAACATAATAAAATTAGTTATGATGATCTTACTCACAAGCAGTATGCAAACAATCCCAAAAATACCATCAAATAATTTGCTTGAAAGTATTCAACATTTCGATAGAAGCGACGTGATAGTCGCGGTATGGAGGGGGGGGCCTGCAACAATATACTTAGACTTATTTACATGAAATGTATTACATGAAAATGTTATGTATTTTATTCATATTCATAATTCTCTGAAAGTCCTTCAATTCATTTCATACAGGTTTATTGAATTGAGACTACTTTAGGAAATTACACAAACAATCCTAGGGTGAAACATTCTATAGGTTAAATTCATAAAAAAAATCAAACCAATCTATTGCTCAAAAGGGGTGAAACCACAAATTATAAGGTAATATGTACAAGTAGTGAAACTAAACAAAAGGATTTGGTCTGTATTTATAATAATAATCATTAATCACAAAAACAAACAATCCCCAAGTACCTACCAGTGTTATACCATTAAAATGAAGAATGTTTTTGGCTTAATATGATGAATATGCAATATATAGAATATGAATTCAATTTGGTTACCTTGAAGTTCTCAGTAGCTACAAATTGTGTCCATGGTTTCCTAGATGCAATAACTCCCATCACCAATGCTGGGCCAGCACCACTGCGTACATGCTGCATTAACCTAGTGTCACATGAAATAATTTTGTATAATCATTTTTTTTTTCAGACTTAATTATAGCTCTATTACAGCTTTATTTTCATAGCTTGTTATAATAATACTTTGTAATGAACGAAGCACATGATAAGCGTACATACTTTATTGTTAAAAATATCTATATTGTTATTAAGAAATACAACAAAATAGATAAAATCATGGTGGCACTTGCTAAAGTTAGCTTTAGCTTTACTCCTCCCTCAGAAAAAATCAGCTATTGAATGTACCCACTAAAAGTAATAAAAAATAATGAATGATGAAATGCAAAGCCTAAACTAAAGCTCCTAGATGTATTAAATCTAACACGCATAAAGGAATACCACGTAGCCTATTGTTAGACTTACAATTCCATATCATTCACATACTTTTGGAAACCTTTTTTTTCCGTGGTCGCATCAATTTCTCCAGAAAGATCAATATTCACGTTCTCAGACATCTTCAGCTTGAATTGAATTACAAGAAATAATACTATGTAATCTTTTCAGCTTCGCTTACTTATATTAGATTGTTAATAAAATTTAGTAGGTAAATACGGTAAATACTTTGGTTGGGTGACTTATTTAAAGTCAAATTATGACAATTGTTGTTTGTTTTTTTTAAAAAGGCAAAGGTATAGAGCTATACAGCCTTGTCTTATTTGACAGTTAGGTTTTAGTACAGTGGTAGCAGTTCTACAAAAACTTTTCATGGACTTCTTGAGACAACTTGAAAAGCCACTATACACGTAATCATTTCATTTCACTTCACTGGTGCACTTGTATTGATCTTTATTGGACAAAATACCACCGATAATAAATATCCTCGGACATTCTTCACACACGGTTAACTGATCCCAAACTACTATGGAAACCAGATAACTAGATATACTACTTTTTTTTTGTAAATCCCCATCAGGACAAACAGACATGTTCATCCACACAAATGTTTGTCCTGGATGGGAATCGAACCCATGACCAGCGGCGTGATAGGTGGTGTCTTAACCAACTGGCTTGTCGATAATATTCAATAAAACTCAAAAAATACACTATTTTATGAAAATAAAATGAAAACGCAACGTCACTTCGGAAGTTCCCGCCAAAAAGTCCCAGGATAAGTCCCAGACATGACATGACATTTCGACAATTTCGTCAATGAGAATGAATGATGACAAACTATAGGGAGGGGAAGGGATATTGTGACAGCAATGAGCAAAGCAAAGACAAACCGAGTGAGTGAGTGTGTGTACGTAGTTACGTACACCATCGGTACCTATGAATCATTAACATAATATCTATCACAGAGTTTTTGTTGTAAAAAGTAATGTTTTCATGAAATAGTCGTATAAGTCATGAATATACCTTGGAGGAATATGTTGATGATTTCTTTTGTTATTAATCAGTAAATATACTACAACTTACGACCTATAACTCGGCTGCAATTAGCAAAAAACGTAGTACGTGATTGAAGCTACTTTACTACTATTTATATATTTATTCAATCTGTGAATAGGGTAGTTGACTGACACATCAAATCAGCTACTTTTTAATAAATGTCAAAACGATAGTTTATATGGAATTTTGTATGAAATATTACATTATGACGTCATAGTTTCACATCATCAAATCATCTACTCTTAGTGGTTCCACTGGTAATTAAAAATCATAAAAAGCATTAAATGTACAACATATTTGATATTTCCACGTGTTTTTAGATGTTTTATGCATTGGTTAGTGTTTGGTCATTTATTTTTGACAGTGTCAACTACCCTATTGTGATTGATAGCATATTGACAGTGATTAATCTATGACAGTGATTGAAGCGTAACGCAAGTCACAAACATTGGTCAAAAAAATAAAAGTAATTTATCGCATCGCATTGAAATAATTTTGTCGCCAAAGTCGGTCAACGAGAGAGATTAAATAACCACTACGTTTTTGTCGACACCGATGTGATGATTTTAAATATAATTATCCTTTTTATTTTAGCTAAAAAAGCTGAATCTTTCGAAATTGGACTTGATCACCATAACTCTACAGGAGAGCAGCATAAGCGTGGTTAGTCAAGTCTTTTTGTTGGGGTCATAAATCTTTCATTTTCAGTAAGTCATTTTTACTATATTTCAGGTAACATCTTATGTCGTAGTTGTGGAAATGACATCTCGTCTTCTAACTACATATTTTCTAAATCTAGTTCAGCCCTACTATACTCATTTAGTGATACTTTGTTTGAAAAGGATGATGTTTTAGTTCAAGTTTTACAGAGTAATATTTTCTTCCAATTTCCTGTTATAACATTTACTGAATCTTCTTGTTTGGGAGTTGACGAGGTAACTATTGCAACATATGACTTTAAATGCATTGAAGTACCAAATTATTTAATGAGAATCACATTTTCAGTGGGAAGAGGATGATTCTTGGTTTACAGGTTATCGTTGGAAAGCATGTGTATGCCCAGACTGTGGGGCTTTAGTTGGCTGGATTTTTGAGCCAGTCAGTCGAAATTCAGTACAACCTGATATATTTTTTGGTCTCATCTTAACAAGTCTTATTGGAGAGTCTTGTAAATAATATTTATTTTAAGATACCTAGGTGTTTAGTGGGGGCATAGGCATTGTGTTGTCTGACCATTATGTCACTATTTAGGTCATGTGTGATGTGTTGCTTATGAGTTTGTCCTAACTAATTGTGATAAGCATTCTTATCAGTGATAAAATATGTATATATATTAACAAAATGGTCAAATGGTTGTCTGCCATATTTAGAAATCCATGCTCTTTTTAACCTACTTCAAAAAAAAAGAATGAAGGTTCTCAATTCAGCTGTTTTTTTAATGTTTGTTGATGCGTTTTGCTTATAAACCAATTTTAATAATACTTTTTGCATTGGGTTCTGTATAGCTCCAAGGTGGTCCCATATTAATTTTATTGTATATGAAGGTTTTACTCTTTTTTTAAAAGTTGATTATTATTAGTTACAGATTCCCTAATTCGGTACCCTAGAAATTTAACAGTCAAATAATGGCAGATACTGATACATCATCATATGATGAAAAAGATTTCTTGGCAAAATGCGAGGAAGAATTTAAGGATAGGTTTACTGAGAAAGATGAGGAATTTATGAAAGTATTTAAGTCAGAACCATCTGTACCTCCAATCATCGAATCATGGGTTCCGCAAAATTCAGGACGGAGGTACGACCGTCGCAACAACAGGCGTCACCATCCCTACGAGCGACCCGGTAATAGAGAAAGGGACCATCAAGACCGAAGAGATAATCACGACAGAAGAGGATATAGTGACTATAATAGAGGATATGACGATAGAGGTCAAGGCTATGGACACCGCCAACAGCGCCCCAGATACTACTAAGTTACTTTATAAATAAAGGTTGCAATTTTAAATGAAATAAAAACAAATCTTTCTCAAAAGAATATATTCTCAATTATTATGGCTTGATTTACATTTTAACAACTTAGAATTACATAATAAATCACCAATAAAGTAATGCAGCTACAGCAATCGTAAAATGGAAACCATAACAGAATAAATAAATATTTAATTATCACCGCTACTCAACAAGTCTAATGATTATAAATTTATAACAATAATTATGCCGATATAATTTTAAAAACTAAGTTTTTCATCTATGTCATTCCTGATGTACACATCGATAACAATGTCAAAATATTCAGTATGAACAGGCGCACTCGCATCCCGGTACAGGCCTCGGATTATCCTTCACAATTTGATGCTTGTACTTTCTAACATCATTACAATAGATACATTGCGTGGCCTTTAACAAAATAAAGTTATGTATCTTTTCTAATCTCACATAGGAATATGTATATACAGTACATGAAAAACAAATTAGGTCTGTGCCATACTGGCCAGAACAGCTGATGACAGAGGAGCGCGTGTAGCTCGCAGTGCACTTACATCTGATAAATAAATAGTATTATACGACCAGATAGATCTGAGTAACATCATGCTAACGATTACTAAGCACAATGACGATTACATTCATCAAGCACTCTAATATAACTATTTAAGATTTCATTACTATTTAATAATATTTTGAATCGGCTACTCATCTCTGTACTGAAGCGTCACATCACAAGTCTTATTTATTTTCTATGGATTTTGTAGTGAAACATAACGTTAGTATATTTGTTGGATACATTCTGTGTAGATTTCTGCATGTACATACTAAAAAATATCGAAAGCCACACGAAATCATTTAAAGAGTTCCAATCAGTGCATCCTACGTTTTGTGATAACGCTTCAACATATTAAAACAAAATGCATTCATATTTATGAAATCACAGTGAAAGTGTAACATAATTATGCTAACTTAATATTATGACTCAATACAATCAGACACGACAACATATCATAAAGCTATCTATATAAATAATATTTATACTGACGACGGTGTCACCAACGACGGACTCCTACGGGCACATTCATGAGTAGGTGGAGCGCTTCTCTTCAGTTGGCAAGAATCAGTTCAGCTCTTGCGAATCGTTGCCAAAGTACCGCCGAGGAGCCTCTCACAAATAATTACTTAAAAATTAACAAAAAATTCACGAAAATCAATGCGAATATTATAAGTATGTCACCTGTTGACATTGGAGACGCGTTTAACACGGCGTCTAAACATGTAATGATCGGTTCGTTATATATAAACTTCTACATAACATTATACAATGATTTTATCGTTACAAATATGCTTTTAGTTTCCTTAACAACAATGCACAATATTAATTGAATTGACACGTAATTATGGGCCTGCTAGAGTAAGTCCGGCGGTTGCGGCTGCGGCGGACACTCTCAGCCGTACCTGCAGCACAGTACAATACGGTACGATACAATACTGCAATGGTACGGTGACGGCGCCGCGGGGCGTCGGTCGTCCACCCTAGAGGTCGCCACTATCGGCTCTTTCCATCTCCTTATAGTTTCAACTTACATACGAATGACAATTGACTAGGATTAATGCACTTGCTCAGTGGAGAGGCGGCGGGCGGACCGCGGAGCCCGCCCGGCGCCGAGCGGCGGCACTCGTATCCGAACACGCCCCTAAATTCGGAGATGATGAAAACATTGGTCAGGTTTCAGTACATTTGACTAGAAATGCGCGCGAGACGTTTGGTTCGTATCGTCGTAGTCGTGAGCGATTAATGACGATCCGCGACGTCATGTTTCGAGTCACAATGCGAGTACAAAATCGTTTTCAGACTCATCGGTTAAAGTCGAAAAGACTGACTTGTAAAAGTGTCAAATCTTCGTAGCAAATTTCATAAGATAATCTAAAGCTTATTTGATTTGAAAGTAGAAACGTGGAGCGTTCAGCGTCCGCGGTGGCGTGTCGATGCGGCGTGGCGGCGGCGAGGCGGGCGACGCGCGCTTCAGATGAAGGTCCAGCACTCCATGATCTTGACGATGAAGTCCTCGCGCGTCGTCAGCGGCTCATTGCCGTACGTGGTGCAGCGCTGGGTGCGACCCAGGTACAGGTCGCCATCCAACCATATACCGAATTTACCGCTGCAAAGTTTAAAATATGTACGTTATTAAGAAAGCAAAATTGAAAATAAAAGATTCTCTAAACTTTGTACAGCAAATATTTTACTTACTCGCCAGCCCCAATAGATATGTTATCGGTACTGCCGCGTATGAAATACATATTGTCTCCGGTCCAGCCCCAATACTTGAATTTCGTTTTCAACAAACCTGCTCGATCTGAAGTAAAAAAAAAATATTACCATATCTAAAATAAGCTCTAATATTACACATAATAATAAATAATAGTACAGATTAAGAAATTGCCGTAGGTACAGAATGCTCACTCCTTAATGAAACTGTATTTAGATACGAAAACATACCAACAACCGATACTCTCGAAACCATACCAACAAACGCCTATCGGGTAGCTCTATCTCTCGAACGCGGAGCTCTCAACTGATCGGTAACGCCGCCCTTGCCGCCCTTCGGCACAAGGCGCGCGTCCATAGTTATATTTTCGACCGAGTCGGGCCTGCTTCATGTAAATATGTGTATGTTCTTTCCGGCAGCTCAATTTAAAGGCCAGTTTCCTTCTAGACTTTATACGTTTATTTTCAATCATAATCATGAGAATCACGGAAATAAAAAATAAATGTCATACCAGCATCTTTGTCATCATTCTTGGTGTCATCCTTGACATCAGCCTCTTTCTCCTTACTGTTTGTATCTGTGAGAGTGGCGGTTTGCGAGAGCCGCCTGTTTTCCTGAACGCGTTGGAACGAGAACAGCAGCGACTCGCCCGTGCCGTAGAAATGCTCCGAGGGGTGAAGGGCGCACGATGTTAGAGCTCCAAACACCTGTCGTGAAATATCGTGTTAGCTACAGGAAGAACACAATATATGAGATGGCTTAAAGAGATGGTAGATTAAAAAGTGGGAATAGATGCGTGCAGTTTCTACCTATATCTACATTGAAATGAAACATCCATGACTCGGCTCACTACCCTTGTGGAGTTTTTACAGTCCATAATGGCGCAATTTGAAATATTTAAGTTTCCAAAGATGGCTTGCCACTGGCGCATATAAATTAGATTGGAAGCGCTGCAAGTAGATGTGTTGCATCTTTTTACTGGGCTAACTCGAAAGTCGCTCAAGCTTTATCGTAGCGGTAGCCTACTGCAATCTGTGCCTATAACGGTCTTAGTTAATTACCAATTAGGTACATTGAAAGTCCTAGAGACACTTCCAGGATTGGGCATATTGGTTTTTAAAATTAAACTGGAACAAAAGGCTGCCAATATTTAGACCAATTTTTATGAAATTTTGTATGGAGGTAGCTGACACCCTGGATTAAAACTTAAGCTTCTTTTTATACCTCGGGAACCAAGACCAATCTGGAACGCGGGTGAAACCGCGGGGCGGAAAGCTAGTTTTATATATTTAGATTAACATGTCTTCTGGAGTTACACAAATATCAAATCTAGTCTTTAGAAGACCTTCAGTCAGGATTGTTCAGTTGATTGGTACTCACATTGTTATCAGTGTCTTGTATGACGAGCAGCACTGGGCTATCGACGCGTTGCATCTTGCGGTACATGGAGGCGAGCGAGAATCCGTGCTGGCTCGTGCTGAACGTCAACGACCACATGTAGCCCTGCGCCCGCGCCGGTAGCACGCTGCACAGCTTCTCTCTGTTAACACGTGTTGCATATTTAAGCTTCATTCTAATTTGTTAAGGATTCGAAAACTATGCTTATACATTCTTAACTTGTATATTGATGAGGCGTAGCGTAAAATTAAAACTTGAAACTTATTTCGTGAGATGGTTTAAGCAAGCGTCATCAGTGCAAAAACCCCCGACTCTTTCTCTTAAATGATGTAAGAAAGTGAAGGATATATTTTAAAACTGGGCTTTACTAAACTTGGGTTAAAACAGTCTCACGTAATAAGGGGGAACAAATCAATTGAAAAAAAATGCTGTCGGCAGAACCTAAAGGCGTCCACTGTACAATACGTAGCAGGACAGTCAAGCATTCATTAAATGAGCCGGTAAAAAGCCGGTAGAAAAAATGGTTTGGGACTATATAATGTAGGATAAATAGTCCCAAAGTATGTTAGTTTTATCCTCAGTATTATAATTTTAATGACAGACAACTATGCAGATATCACCCGTATATACCTAGTAATGTACTTTGTTATCGTTAAAATTATACCTACCTTTTATACCTACTAGAATAGATTATACTACCTAAATAGGTATTAAAATTTAATTTAACGACGACCTGAATAAAGATATTAGTTGATTATACTTGTTTTCAATAACTTTTTTAAATATAACAAAACATTTCATTCACTAAAGATGAGTTACCCACTTAATTTGTAATCGCTTCACAGGCATAATAAATAGTGGTTTCTCAGTTTCCTGAAGAAAATGCAGCTCACCTGCTCAATTAGACAGAAATGCGAGCGAATACATTAATTCATTGAATTTTTAAGATGTCTTTTAAATGGAAAGTAGTTGTGGAATGTATCAGAACGAATGTTTGCGTGCATACGATATTATTTAACTGCTATTCAAGATGGAATCATTGTAAGAAAAAAACTTTAATTACTTTTCCAGAGAAAGTAAGCGCAGTCGATTCTATGTTTATATAACTCTAAGGTCAAATTGAAAAATATTAAAAAAAATAGCCTTTATCAAAAAAATCATGAACACCATTATACCTACATAATATGTTAGATATCTAAGAATGTATCAAAATGTTATAAAATATATTTTTTGAAGAGCTAGGTACTAAGCAACAGTTTAGACTACCAATGTGGTGTGTTAATACCTGTGTTCCATAGTGAATATCTCGGAGGCGCCGATAAGATCCGGCGGTGAGAACTCCATGTCGACGGAGGCGCCCGACGAGTACAGAGCGCGCCGCAACTCATCGCTCATCGACAGCACCTACGCAGGTACCAACCAACATATTACCTATCGACCAAATCTATACCTCCTGTACCATTCGACAATCTAAAACTTTATCTAGATGCTGTAAAGGTTAGTTGTCAATTGGTAGATAGGTGACTGCGTGTTCTAATTAGTCTAATTTAACAGGCCATCTCGTGGCCAAGGTAGAGCCAGCTTAAAAAACAAGATAGTCCGGCCTCTAATTTTGATAGATTAATTTTGTAAAAGATCTAGAAAGATTAAGAATTAAACCAGTGGAGTTACTGAGTTATAATGGCATTGGACTGTTTTAGAAATTGGCTTCCATTTTTTGGACACGCGAATATCAAACGAGTCAATTAAAATCTTTCATTAACTCGTCCGGGGCCCGCGTGGGTACGAAATAGTATAAATTCCAGGTAATGGGAGTCAACACCATCGATATTGTCATTACAAGGCGATAGCCCTGCAGGGGTATAGATTTTAAGAAGCCAATAATGAAAGAAGTCATCCATACTTACAAGGTTAATTATAATTTAATACACTCCAAATAGACATTTGAGAAAATAATCAAGTGTAAAACTATGAAGAAATAAAGAAAACTGTAGGTATTTATGTTATGAATATTTCAAATATGACAAATATTAATTAAAAGTCAAAATTATAAAAAAATTACAGTAATACACTTACGGTATCTCTGCTATAAATAACCTTGTAAATAGCGAATAAAATATTAAATTAAAGTTCTAAAACATTACGTTTACCCAATAATACCTATTGTGTTAAATCATGGTATCAAATTACAGGCCTGTAATCCACAGTTGCTGTTGGCTAGTTTCCATGATGCATTACAACTGGTAAAAGCAAACAATACGCGAATTGATTGTACATTCCCGCAAGCAGTAAAATGTACAAAAATTATATGCCGTTTTAACATCATTACGTTGGTGACTGTACATTAGGTCAACAAAACATCATGGCTTATTATAATTAATTATACGATGTCATGCTTTAAATGATATTGAATGGTAGTTTGAAAAAATGAAATATTGCATGGATGTTAAAAAAAATCAATGATAATTATTATTATGAGACTAAACGTCAAGATGCACTAGTGAGATGATGCATTCCCGATCTACAGTTCACATTCAACATTCATTGTGAACATGTGCGTGCGTGTGCGCACTACTTAAACTAATATAAATTAGTGACAAATTGGTTGATTGACATTCACAAACAATTGATGCTTATATCTAGTACCTATATCAAGTATTATGTTGGATACCACAAATTTTCATAGACTGGCAATGTGTCGTGTAATATTAAAACTATGTAGGTTACAACAGATTAATTAATAACAACAAAAATATTAATATCATTCCATTTTCTTAATATCGAAAAAAAATAATTTGCTTAAATAAATGAACTGAATCATCAATTCAATCAATAGAAGTAATAGTTACGAGTTCAAAAATGAATATGTACCTAATTGCGTTCGCAGCTATTATTTAACGACTACAAATTGTTGTTAACATTAGGTAACAACTGAATCAATTTGCTAATTGTCTGTCATCATAAGAAGCTTTTTGGTTCCGCTGTGTAATTTAATAGAGAACAATCGAGATACTGACATCATTAGGAGTCGTTTATAACTAATGCTAACTTGAAATCTACAATTTTTGTTAGTTATCCTCACCTCACATATAGAATGGATTGTGCCTCTCCTGCGCATAGATTGTAACGTGCCTCCTCTGTTATAAACAGAATGTACGGTCCCTCTTCTACAGATGGAGTGAACGGTGCCTCGCCTTCGCATAGACATATTGAATAATATAATTTCGACTTTGCGCGCCCTCTCCATAATTCTTTGCGCGAGCCTACGTATGAGACGGAACATTGTCGTCTGTGCAGTAAGATATTTAATGGAGCGCTAATTGGACCGATGTATGGAATAGAGTACAATATTTCCTCATAAGAAAGACACTACTGATGCGCGGAAAAACAATGAGTTACAAATTGGAGGTATTCACTGACACAGCTGTTGTTAACTTAAGGTTGAATTCCTATTGGCGCCATGTTTGCTTACGATCTTTTATTAGTCTTCGACACAATTATTTTCCGAACACTGTCATTTTGCTGGTATTTCGATCAGAGTGAAACGTTCACATGAAGACTACAAACAGTAATGAAAAGAAGACTATTAGTGCCGGTGTTTTTCGTCAAAAGGATTCATTCACTTTATCGCGGCTATCATAATGCATTCAACTTATGTGTGGTACAGCAATTGCGGGATTATGTGTTATTTACTGCGGTAGTTAATGTATAATACATTAATCTACTGATAAATTTAGTACCAACTGTAACTTAAGCCTAATCACAGTAAAGCCTTATCAGTGATGCTGGACACTATTCTTTTTCAAAACTTTATGCCGTAATAGTTGACATGATTTAAACATCAAGATGAGGAGAAAATATTTGTATGTAATAAATTTGTCCATAACTTATCTAACTGTAACTTTTTATAACAAAATGAATTGGTTGACGACATCATACAGCCACACCTAGCAGCACTTTATGTAAAGTTGTATTGTAAATCTATTATCTTGACATAACACTGTAAACAATAGTTACACGTAAGTACATCTACAAATCCGAACGTGAATAATCTTAATTGTAAATTTTTGTAATAAAGATAATAAATAACTTTGATAGACAATACCTACATATCGGCTATTGTCATACATATACGTAGTATTATCAATTATTAATAATAATTTAATAAAAAATAAACAGCATTAATATAATTTGACCGTCATTATTGATCAAATATAGAATAATTTCAGATATAATTAGTCAAGTGCATATCAAGGTTGCAAGTTAGCTAATCAACTATTTAATAATTACAAAGTTCAAACCGGTTCTAATGTCAACAATAATATTTAATTTATCTTTATTATTACATAACTTCATTGTACAAATTATTTACTTTATTATATCAACATTTGATATAAGTAAGTACTTCTAAATTATGTTAAATTCAATTGGTAGGTTATTTAGGTAATAGGTGCACATTTATGGTCACAGCAGACATATCAACTCGGGAAATGGATCGGCACCGTCTCGCTGTCAACCAGAAGTCAACCTAACGTAATCACGTAATCAAAGCGGATCAGCTCCGGCAAGGCGACGCCGCGCTTACGGTTCGCCGATCGCTGGTTGACAGCTAGGCGGCACCAATTCAATCAGTTTGAATCCGGACGTAAAGTGTACCGCACGGTATGTCCCGGTTCACAATTCGCGAGATAGGTATCAGAGCCATAACACTTGATGAAGGGGAAAAAGAAATACAAAGGGAGGTATGAGCGGGGCAAGCGTGGACGAAGAGACGTAAGCTCGGGTACGGAGAGACGTAAGCGCGTGAACTGCAACTGCACCTCGTTTCGTGAGCTTGTCCCGAGGCGAGGCGATTAGGTTTCCGATTAGTTTGCGTTGCAGTAGGGAGTTTTATACAAATAATACAAACGGCTCGAGTTGATACGGTGACGATCACTTTCCGAGTGATATGTGTGCCGAGACCTTTAGTCTCAATCACAGAAATTTTATGAATGCAAATAATATTAATGTTTTACTAACTAGCCAACCAAACAGAAAATACCTACAAACCAATTAAATTAAATAAGTAAAAAAATACATTCATAGGATAAGATTCAAAAACTTCTATATACTGTGCATTTATAGAGCTTCATGACCTTTACCGAACCGAACTTTCATAAATGATTATGAAATGAAGCCAGTTTCAAGAGTTACGAAAACTACATGTTTTCTTTTTTCAAAATTATTGCTTGAAGCGTAATTAAATTAGATGTTGATTAATATTCGGTACATAGAGTGGGTGCCGGTTTATTCATGGCCGTCATCTCATGGCACACGAGAATTCGACTTTTTATATTAAATATTATTATAGTAACTATTTAAACAAATTCGAATTGCCTGCGGTTTCTTTAATATGATTAAAATAATAGATTTTAATCTACATATATACTTAAATAGAGATATTTTATTAATTAATAGCTATCTAAACATTGTTGGAAATTTGTTTTATGTCGAACGAATCTAAACGAAATAAAGAAAAAATCGGTATCGAATTCAAATTTGAAATATACAAAACGGTATAAGTTAGAACGACAAGCCAAATAATCAAAACAAATTTATATAAAAAAAATATATTCACCTTCATACCATAGCGTAGATAAAACACAACTTTTTGGTATAGTAAAACTGTTGTTCATGCCCTATTTGGGGAGCTTATTTATAAATGTAGCCTCGATCCGTGCCTACCTGTCGGCACTTTTGCAATGAATGGATGGATAGCTCCTAGACCTTGCAGCGTCACCACGGTATGGTCATTCGCCTCTCTCTTCACTATTTATAGAGATATGTGTACCTGGTCATAGTATAATTTTAAATTTATTTTATCACTGTCTTCTAATTTTATTTGAAAATATGCTGATTTTCCTACTAATCATACATACTTTACTACGTTTATCCTTGTGTTGTATTCTTTAACAACATATAGAGATCTTTGTACAAAAAGTAAACAAAGAAACAAGTTATTGCAACTCAAGTCCTCAAGTACTTAAGAGATCCGCTAAGAGAGCCGCTACATGTTTTGCTTGCCATGAATCAGTTTTAAACTAATTCGGTTATAATAGTAGTTTTTAAGTAGGTTACTTTAGCATTGAATTTAGGTATATGGCCGTAGTGTTATAATATGACGTCGCGTCGCATACCATGTCGGGTCTCTGTCTAATCGCTGTATAATTATGTAGTAGTTTAAAATGCAATCTATCTTTTTTACGGTATTTTCATATCTTTTTGTTAAGAAATGCGATAAAAAAATCATGCATATACCTACCCTATTGGAAAGAATTCACGTGTTCATGTTTGTTTATAAACGATGTTAGGCAGCGATCGCACATTCACTACTCTGTTTTGGTATTCTACAATGAGGACGACATACCAATATGAACAAAAGTAAATGTCCATTCACAATCTGATGTGTATTACGTTAGTAGGCAATACAACAACTCCAAAGTTAAATGATAAGAGATCACAATGTTATCAAAAATATAATAAACTAAGTACCTTTGGCAATTAATTACTCAAGCTATATTCACGCTACTACAATTATTTTATAATTTAATAAAATATACAAAACAATTAATGGCAATGTAGTATTTTACCTACTTTAAACACGTTAAAATATAGCTTGGCGAATGAGGTTACTAACATGCATTTAGTGACGACATTATATTTAATGATGACCGAATTTAGGTATAGTAGATACAATTCAACGGTACTTCTTAAGTCGCCTCACCTTTTCATTGTCGAAAGTGGTAGAAGTTTCGGTAGCGGTCGGTCCTAGCCGTACCATCTCTATCCATTTAATGGTCTGCATTGGTCAAAATACGTTTTAAAACATTAACACAAGCTAGTACAGAGTCCTGATTCACGACACGTAGAGACTATGCACCACAAAAAACACGACATCCACATCACAATTGCCAACGCTTAATTTAGAAATCACCCACACGATTACAAGGTTTCGTAAGCAAACACTGAGCACTGGCGTGGAGCGCGTCTGCTTATAAACAACGATCAGTTTGTGTTTGGTGTGGTGCTGCCTTCCACTCCGGGTTAACGAGCGCGTTAATCGCGGGAACACATCGATATCGTGTTGAGTTGATAGCCGGTGGATGCGTGTATTCGATTAAATCAAATATTTTCTAAATAGTATAAGAACAGTAGAGGCGAGCACGACTAGCTGGCGCCGTACAGACACTAAATATAGAGGTAAAAAAGAAAGGCCCTCGACACGCGGACATGGTCGACCCCACCGTGCGGCTCCTCGAATGTCGGCAAAAACTGCATTGGAACTTACGTGCGGAAATGAATTATTTTTGTTCGTAATGAATGAGCTAAGATTGCAACGCGGTATGCACGTATCTGTGTAAAATAACTCTTATGAGAACGAGTTAACAATAATAGAATTTTGATGAACCTTGGGGTAACGATAGTTTTCGCTCGTAGTTGCGTTTTTTAAATGACAGGTGATGGTTTGAACATAGGAATGTGTTATAGCTTGAACGCAAGATATTCGAACAGCAGGTTGCGGCATTGGATGTAATATCAAGTTGACAGCATCCAATGTATCCGGACTGCTTCCAACTACGATTATAAATTTATATATTCAGACAACCAAATGGACTTACAAAAACAACTATTTAAAAGCGCCACAGATAAACAAGTTCGTTTGCTGTATATTTAGAGATAAAAATAATCTCTCATTGTAGTGTTGAGTGAAGTTCGGTATGACAAATAAATACAAATCATTGAAGCTTAAAGAAATCTCAAGATGAAAGTCTTTGACGCGACAAGGAGCTCTAGCTTTATCGGATTATATCAAATCTGTCAAATTACCTCTTTAGATTATAATTAGACGACTAGCAACTCGGTGACGTAAAAAAAAAAATATAATCCTGAGCTTTTGTTGCCGGGTTTAAATCACGTCACGGTATTTTAATCAATAGTTTGTTACTGTATGTAAATACTGCTAGCACACTATAAACAGAGTATTATTTCATAATATTACCTGTGTCAATGCAGTTAAAACAGGTTAACTAATGGAATGTCTTGAACTGGTTTTCTTCGGACCTCTGTTGATAACCACTGCACTATTGCCCTACCTGCACTGTGGCTCAAAGGCGCACTCTACCGAGCGCTGCTACCGAGCATTTGAATTCTTCAAGTCCGGTACTACGAGATGGTGATATTAGTAAAACGCAGGAGTTGCTC
Organism: Tethea ocularis; assembly: GCA_963555595.1. Lineage (NCBI taxonomy): Eukaryota > Metazoa > Arthropoda > Insecta > Lepidoptera > Drepanidae > Tethea > Tethea ocularis. Next base: position 5,100,680 of record OY741960.1, on the reverse strand, counting down.
GCTGTACGACTTGTATAGGGTATTGTATACATTACGTTCCTTGTGTGATAAAGTATATCATGGTAATGGTATCGTATATCGTTGCATAAATCTCCAGGCTTTAATACCTACAAATGAAGCCGGCGACGACGACAATTAACCACGATTAAAGTGTCGTGAGTGGTCGAGGCGATTAAGACGCCGAACCCGTAAACTTTTAATTGAAACGTCCCGTTGCTCAGGAATAACACAACATGCAAATTAATTGTTGGGTCATAAGTATAGTAGGATACGGCGACAAATCCATTAGTCCGTCATAAAGTACACATGAAATTAATATGTCCAAGTGTTTTATGTTGTAGGAGTTAAATTACATACTCGAAGAAAACTTATAACATATTATTACGATTATTATTATTAAGAACATTAATTCTTATGATATGTGGATATTAGATTTTGTAAGAGAACAATAGACCTACCTATTTAATTTCTTTGTGCAAATAAATATCCTAAACTGTATTTTGAGCTATAATAAATTAATACCAACAGTTACACGGGGTATATGAAATACATATTATGACTGAACTAGATTAAAGCGGATTAAAGAAAATGCAACTAGTTTCAATAAAGTCATTCTGTAACGAGATGTGATACCTAAATTAATTCGCGTTTAAAAATGACGACAACTTATTTTGATCACAGCTTCTTATTTAAGTTTAATTATATTCTTAATTCGTACACCTTCGTTATTACAACATCTTACATTTTATAAAAAAACAACGGAATAATCCCAAAATATAAATACAAGGTTATATACACGTTAATTAATTCTGATCTACCTACAACATATTGACCAATAACCATATTGGAGTTTTTCGAAAATAAATAAATATAACGTTACCTCTATTTCTTTAAACAGATATTTCTAGTAACACAAATACTCTATCAAAATTAAATTGAAAATCCACATTTTGCATCATTATCATTGTAAAGCAATTTAAGCCCAGCCTTATTACTTGGACAGGGTAGGGACGAAAAATTTTGATAGAGCTATCGGAACGATGCGCTTGCAAATGGTTGATTTTGACACAAATACCTACTGCCAGTTGGAATGGAATTTAGAATGATTAGGTATATGCGCCGTACATATTGCATCGTTTGCCATAATCGCATCTATCTATCTGATCTTTGCCAAGTCAGCGGAAATGTCTGACAGTTGCCAACCATGTGTTACGAATCTAGTAATTTCTACAGCTGAAAGGACGTACTGATGTAACGTCAAATTAACGTGTCAGACAGCTATGAGCATAAACAAATTTTGAATAGATTCAGCTTAATTATAGTTGTTATATCGTTCGTTACGTTACCTCACGATGGAAAGTGAGTGATAGATAATGAGAGTTCTAATTTGATTATCAGTTAATGGAATTGAGAAATTATGTGTTTATCACTGAATGGAATTTTTCGAGTCGTAATAAACATTCAAATTCATTGATTAAAGCGACGACCAAACGAATTAATTACAAAAATATTCACTGCAATACTCGTTAACGTTTCAATTTCGCCTTGGAAACAAGATCTAAAAACATCCTAGCCAACGTCTTCATCTGCATGGTTATTTTTGTCTAGGACTAGGTAGTTACACTAAAATTGACACTTTAGTCACATAGCCAAAATTTTCCCCAAGGAACCCTAAATGTGTAGATATCGCATCAAAATCCGCGCAGTGGATCTCGAGTTATAAGAACACAAAGAGATTTATATAAGACAGACAGAGACGTTGCGATTTATAAACAAAGAATATTTGATATGCTGCATCCAAAGCAAAAGAAGTCAAGTCATATGAATTAAATCATGTAAATTATTACGACATAATAGGACGTTAATATGCTCATTCAATAAATTATCATAACTCATCTTCAAATGTTGTGCAAACATTATTTTTGTAACAGTTGACATAAAGTCTTCATAAACATTCAATAAGTATTCACAACTTTACATGTTATGCATTAATACGTGCTTCTATTGTACATTTGAATGATCTTCTAACTTCTTGACATCGTACACAATAATTTAGTGCTTCGCTGCAGGTTAATTAATTACTCATTAAGTTCCCATTATGTAACATCTATTGTTGTTGGTGAGATTTTAAGATCATTTAATGCTGCGCTTATTTTCATATACGGAATAAACATAATAATAATATGTATTATGAATTTCTTATTTAAATAGGTTGTAGGTAGGTATAATACCTAGAATAGATGGATCAATGTATCTATTGCAGCCAAATTGTAATATGATTATAGTTTACTTTGATAATGGCGTAATAAATTAATAACAAAGGATTGTATAATACAGATAAAGTGAATAAGTAACAAAATAATACATATATGCTTGCTTACGTTAATTTTAGCGACTCTTTTAGACATCAGATTTAGATTTACACAAGACCTACAAACAAAATTTTGACATTTTAGATTTTTAAGATCTAATAAAAAGTCACTGTGATATGATTTGACATATTTTATTTAAGAAGTTTATAAAGAGTTTATATCAATTTAAGAAATATTTTCAAAAATGTAGGATGTATTTATTTAAAACCATAAATTATCATAGTATAAGTGATGCAAAACATTTTAGTCTTTTAAATAAGGTACCAACATCGGCAGGGTCTGGACCCGTCTGGATGAATCAATAAAATTAAATTTTTCAATTCAACAAGAATTGTATTAATGACATACATAAGTTTCCAATACACGTACGTTTGATTTAATATAGCCTGTCTAGATGCAAACTAAATAATTTCAATACGTATGGAACGTCGACTTTTACGGCATCTCTACATACGTAAAGATTGACGCACAACAGAAACATATTGAGTGGAAATTAGAAGCGCCGATAACGTATATAAATATTTTTGCCAAATTAAATCATATTTCCTTGCAATTGCTTGTGACTTTATCGATAACCCAGAGATAAATTAAATAAAAAATTCAAGATATACGAGCATAGCATGATAAAAAAAATTCACGTAACTTTATTTTAGGTGAAGTCGCGTGCAAAAGTTTGTGGAATATTCTGTATGTAAACATGACGGCACTCGGTCTGTGTTTATCATTGTTTGCAGTCTATTGTATTTACCCCGCTACTTCATATTATGTCACGGCTACCGCTTTTTGCTACCATCCAATGACATACGGTCAAGGTACATTATGATATAGGTAGGTACCGTGCCGTGTGACCGTATAACATGAAAAGGAAGCTTACAGGTTTTACACTGAAGTAACATCGTTGTTATTTATCAAATAATATAAACGTTAAAGCTAATATTTACTATTCATAAATCTACATCCACTCGGTTTTATTTGTTTGTATTGCATTTTTTAATTTGTTTAGGTTAATCTATACGATCATTATCTTGCTACTAGAAGCTTCGCGTTGTTAATTACAATGTAAAAATTGTAAAAACCTCATGGTAAAGGTTCAACGACTATATTATGTACCTACTGTAATCGTGGCTTGTTAATAATAGAGTATTTTATAGCTCTAATAGGTTTAAGGTTTTGATTTAAACCAAAATTAGGTGTATAATTTAAATTATGGCAATATTAGGTAGCAATAGTGTCACTCTGTAGATAATATAAAATCACATACTAATGTGCAAACATTTACTAGCATTTATACCCAGTGTCAAATAAAAAGAAAACTATCTTTAGTTTATGAAAATGTAAATTCTTTGTTAACATTAATGTCGGTACAGTACAACTACACGATAACATTCAATATAAAATGTGTAGACAAATCTATCGGGCAGTGCATCCTACTAGTCACTAACAATAAAATTGGTGCGTTAAACTCGCGCTACAAGGTACTTGGCAGACTGAATACAACTTGACCAGTGTCACATTGATATCATAATATTTATTTCATAAAATGTACACGCTACCACGTGCACGCACAATAATTGCGTACTTAATGATTTAAGTGTCTGGGAAAACACATCTAAGAAAATCTATAAATCGTATCCACAGAGCATCGGAATGAATCACCATACATAACTTATATTGCAACGAACTGTTATCTGGATAATCTTCAAGGATTTTGGGCCATCGGCTCAATAGATCGGTAATGAATAAGTAAATGGTCAAGTTGCGACACGTGAGGCAAGCAGTGTTCAGGCTGGTGTGGTGAGAGACTGTACCTCCTGCGGCGGCTCCTCGCCGAGCGAGTCGCCAAGCGCCTCGGCCTGGCTCTTCATTATCGAATATATTTTCACGTACGGCGCCTTCAGCAGCTATGCGCATACGCATACACCTCTATTAGTACAACATTCATACGACATTTTGTGTCTTTTGCCATCGTGTATATTGTCTATGTGTCAGAAAATAAAATCTATATTGATTGTATTGTATTGTATAGCTAACTTTCTGCAGCTATTGACGAGATACGAATAAATTGGTAGTCATAAAGTTCTTTGTTCCAATGTGGGGTAGTGACAGATAATTTTTATATGAAAACAATCGAACCGCGCAATTCACCCGAGGGGTTTTATCACATGTAAACATGTCACTCGTGAGTCGAAGCAGCTCCATCGCTTAATGACTTGTCCTTCACGGCTTCAATTAGAAAACAAACGTCTGAGACTCCGTTCATACCTACACGTACGCATTTGGTGTGTATAATTATCGAAGTTGCGTGTTTATGCGCCATACGCCATTTTCCATGAAAAATGTAAATTCAATTGATAAACATATAAATTATGATGTGCCAAAAAGGAATTATTTGCCGACATTTTCATCCAAACATAGCATGTTCAATGTGTACTGTAATGTGGGATGTGATATAGATGCAAACTCGTCGACAGGTGTTAAAAGCGTTTGTAAGTAACGAAACGTGTTAGTAATCGATAGAAAATGTCAGTAATGTTAGAAAGGAACTTAATATAAAGTTTTAAGCGACACTTACCTCCCAGGATTCCCGTGTGATGTCAGATACGTCTCCTGTACTGCCGGTCCGTTCGTCCTATGACAAATAACCGTTGATCAAACATGGCCTCCTTCATTTGTGTTATTCATTAATGTTAAAATCTCATAAAAATATAGTAGACATGTAATTGTTATCTTGATGAGTGATGATAGACTAGATAAGTCTTTGTAAAAGTGACATGGTGTTTGGTGAACAAACATTACCGTACTGACGCGTATGATATTTGTATGCAAGTTACATTGACGATGCGGCATTTTACTATTTTTACAAACTTTTAATAATATTATAATATTTAATTAAATCTAATATGATAATCATAAACATATAAAACCAACTAATCTATAATGTAGATACTTAGTAATAAAATTACTTCCAGAGAAGTATATGTACTATACCGAGAGACAATAGAGAGTATTAAATAAACAAACCAAAGAATAAATAAAGAATTTAAGTAAACCTAGGTATTTTTATTTTGTATGAAGCGAACAACTCGTGACGTCAGGCAGGATACATATCGCCATATTAAGTTGTATACTCTACTGTTTCAACTTACAATGACTCTTGTGATTTTAATCGCAATATTTAAATAATCAGAAATTTCAATTAACAAAATATATGACGATTAAAAGAGTCTTACAAGTATATAAAATGCACCATGTTTATTTATACTTAAGATACATATTGAAGCGTTACCTTTAGTCCAGGTTTAGCTTCATCGTCATCCCACTCGGTGTCACTGTCGATGAGCTCGTAACCTTGGGCTGACACATCGCCCAATGGCCCGTATCGGTCCGGAACCCAGTGCGTTAGGAACTTGAATAGATCATCCACCCTGATGACAATGATTTATTATTAGATAAGTCTGTTATTTTACAGGCATTTATGAATTCTCAGACTGTAATGCACGGTTCGGAAGGTTGCTTTTGCTGAGAAGAGCCGATCAGAGGTGAAAAGTGTAATAATACCCCGAAGAGGCAAGCTTTGTTCTCCGATATAGTACATCTCCACAACCATAGTGAACTTATTCTTAGCTGTTGAATGCGAGACAACCTGGTACATTTCGTAAAAACTGATTTTGAATTTGTTAATATGTACATATCTATATCCATCATTATAATAAAAAAAAAATCGGTAAAAAATTACAGACTCCTCCAGGAAGTTAGGATATTTTCTCAGGACGTCTCCATAATCGAGTTTAGAGTCAAGGAGCGATTTAGAATAGACAAAAATGATGATGTAAGTCTCAGACTGGTTTAGACACGCGCTGCCCCGGGAACCTTTCTTTCCAATAACGGGATCAATGTACATAATATATATGTCATACAAAGTCATTATCACAAAGGCAAATTATTTAGATAAACTCTGTGTTTTTCTGATATGCCTATTTGCTATGAGACGTGATTTTGGATGCGATTCAAATGGAATTATTAACACTTTTCTGACGTTTTTATTTCTTTACGTATTAGCTTGCCATCAAACACTTTATCAATATAAAACGCTGTTCAAAGAAAACTACATAATGACTATATAGGTTAGGTACCTATCAGTGGCGAAGGGTCCATACAAGCCGATTCCCAACGGCTTACCTTTTAGAAATCCCAGTCCCAAAGATTCATCATTTCAAAGCCACTTTTATGTAAAATACACTGTAATTAAGTATAAAATTATGGGTGTTTTTTGAACGGCTTACCCTCACCATAATTTTACCCCTCGCCACTGGTACCTATTGATAAAAAAACTGACTCACAAATGGGTTTGCATTATAAAATAACAATGTGTCTAATTTGTTCTTGATCTCTACCTCATCCGTTCAAAGCTGATACTAATTCCAATATAGCATTTTTTGCATCAACATAGGAGTCCTCATTCTGAACCGGAATTACGAAGATATACAAGCTCACGCGGTATCTCCGTGGTATCGAGAACATGCTGTGTATCGGCGTAATTCGTAACCTTAAGGACCGAACTTTTTTTAAACGGGTGTTAGCTTCTGATGCCTTTTACAATCTTACGCAGACAAATCGGCGAGCACTGAGAGCTGTCAACTGTATATTTTTAGGTAACTACGACTGATTATCTCCCAAATAGGGCTTCAACTTCATCTCAGGACGAAGGTACACCTACCGGACCGAACGTATGTATACAATATCTGATTAAAAAATATTGCGTTTCTCAAGATATTTATCACATCATATACATTGAATATGTATTTGTAACAGTTAAATTTAGGTAATGCTAATCTATACTTGCCTGTTTCGTGGTACTCCGAACCAGTACTCGGGCTTCATGCGCTTCCGTCCGTAGGACATGAGGGGCGTGGTGCGCGGCAGCGGGCGGCCCGCCGGCTTGCCCATGCGCAGCCGCAGGTACAGCGGCGGGTCGTCGCTCGCGCGCGCCGGCCGAGGAATCAACTCTATACAAAACAACTAGATCATTAGAGGTACCTACAACACTTTTTTTTATCGTAGGGAATTCCTCATAAGATACCCAGCTCCCCCGGGGAGCCAGAGGGCCTACTCAGTCAGTTTACTCTGACATACGATATCGTTTTTCGGAGTAAACTGACGAGACGTAAATATTGTGCAATTCTATTGCTTAATAATTTGACAAAGTTGATCGAAAATATCATGTATCGTTATTGGAAAATTTACATATACATATTATTGGAAAAATCTAAAGCTATATGACATGTTGCAAATAAGCAGTTTGCCTATTTGACTTATCTTTTGATTGAAACAAGGGAATCAGCCTTTAATAGGATTCTATAGAAGCATATATATATATATGTCCCAGGATATTTATTTTATATTATTACAACACTGAAGAGGAAATCATACTAACTGTCAAAGGAAGCGAAGAGATCAGGCATGTCGTCGACAGAGACCATGCTACGGTAGTCGAGCCGCGGTTGCGTCGAGCTGCTCGACGCCGATTTAGTATGCGACCGACCGAAACCGCCCAAGGAACTGCGCCTATACACGCACATACCATTAGTACCATAGCACATACATTGACATAAACTTTTAAAAGATTTTCATACAGACAACCAAAATTGACAAATAGTCGGCACCTGTGAAACAAATAATTGTCAATATAAAATCGCAATGCATATTTATTGATAAAGCTAAACATGCTTAAACATCGTTAAACAACATATCAAAGGATTTGTGCCAAGAAAATATGCGAGTGTATAAAGATGATCATGAAAATACAAACACATTATTAAGTTTTAACAAACAACTGTAATTTTGAAAAAAGGATGATAATGATTTAGATAAATATTTCTATAGGAAACTATAGTTGTTTGTAATGATTTCTAATATTTCTCTTCCTAACACATATACATCATGCCATTCAGACATATTTTAGCGGAGTAATTATGAATTTTGTTTTTATTTTCCGATTTTTTATTTTCGACACGAAGTATCCGTGAATGCAAAATGAAAGTATCCAAAACTCACAATTACTGAACATATAAAATACTGTTTTACAGTAGAAATATTAAATAACAACACAATTATGCCGGTGGGTATGCCTAATAAACAGAAGGAAGAGTGATTAACTTATTACAAATAGGAGGTTAAACATTTTGACCATAATAGCATTGTGTAAATTGAAGTTTTAGCGAAAATTTCGCACTCCCATATCGCGTAACTAGTTATAAACTTGGAAATCTCCATACAATTTACATATTTAGTGAAATAAAGATAGCATATTATACATAAAATCTGAATTGTAATTTAGAGCATTAAAGTTCAATTCACAAAAAACAAATGCCGTTATGGTCTAAAGATCCTCAGGCAGCACATAACATAGTTGGCACATCGAGAATTTGCAGCGGAACGTGACGTCACGTACCCCGAAGCCGAGAACACGTCCTGAGGCGCCTCTTCCGATGGTGTTTTACTCAGGAACAAACCAGTACCGAACTCCACTAGGTTCATTGGCGAGCTATCACCAATGAACACAGCGGACCGACAATTCCGTTATATCCCGGTATGCATCCACGTTAGCAAAGGAAAAATTTACGATTCCAATATTAATTCTCTTTTTTTACAGCATATGTATTTATGTGTTGAATTAGAACTTTGGTACTACATCTGGAATGTATTATGTGGTATGACTTGGCGATTATACATTATGGTAAGACAACATGGTTAATATTGTTCACAACAACATATGACGTGTTGAAAAGGTATGAGTAATAATAATAACTAATGCATGTTGAGTACTCTGTACTCGGATCAACAAAAGTATGTTACTGTATGTGTGATAAATCTTACTTTAATCTTTAATTTAGTTTTTAGGCAGACATGACACTAATAAAGTTAACTGTGTGGTTGTTAATTTACATCCATTATATTATATCTTGAAAATTATCTGTCAAAACGATTAAATTACTAACACACATTATGTATTATAATCATATTTAATAAATAACTAGTAAATACTACAGAATCATATTTTTTTTTTGTTATCATGTATCCCCCCTATGTCATGTCTACCATATTGCTTGCTCTACGAGTAGAATAGGATGTAACGAATCATACCTGTTAAATACTTTGGAGAAAACACTGGTAGAGTTATGACTGTCGGCAGATGTGGGTAAGGAGTCACTCTGGGAGCTTTGAGCGCCCGTTGGACCCTCGCCCGTGAGGCCTTCCACCCAGGATAGCGGGTACGAAAGTCGTTTCAACATCTGTGTAGAAAAATCAACTTTATGTGTAATTTTCTGTGGATTCGGGATTCAAGTTCAGATCAAGACAATGAACGAATACGAACGGTGCCGGTGTCTTAATTCAAGGGGATAAAACAAAAGACATGAACGAAATTCTTGAATGGAAACATACCTTATTTTTCTTATCGGGTTTGATGTCGTCTTTCTGAGTATTCCCGTCGAGCGAGAAAGAGACGGCAGACTTCCTTGGTGCCCTCTCGTTCTCACCGAGAGGCGGGGCTGAGAGAGGCGGCTCTCCACGAGCGAGGCAAACCGGTGGCACCCACTCAGCAGACAGCACTATGTCCGCATCGCTATACACCTGGACCGAAAGACGGGTCTTATTTAAAAAAAAATACGCTGTTATTGCGCGTTTAGGCGCATTGCTTAGCGTACATAACATTGTTAGTAAAAAAATAATGAATTTCCTACCCCTACAAGCATTAGTTACATAATTAGTTAAACGATGTTTTAAACTTGGTGACAATCCATGCTCGCAAGCCAAGATCGTGATATCATTATTTGGTTACTCTGCGTTTTAGAATTTGGACAATATTTGTCCCAGGATATTTATTTATTAGAATGATGTTACATTTAAACTGACGAAAAAAAACATTACTAAGATAGAGAAAGGAAAGCTTAAAAACATCTAAATAGCACCGAAAATAGAGAGGAGACGTCATAAGGCAAAATGACGTTGACAAAGAGAATGTCAAGATTAACTGTCACAAATAAAATATAGAGATAATATATGAGTTTCTCGATAAAATAACCACCAGAGTCTAGGAGAAAGAAATAGCTCTAACATTAGGTCACCAACAATTTGACGCATACAATTTTCAAGATCCATAAACCTTTCTCCGCTTTTCTCACCTCATCTTGTGAAGACAGAGACATCATCTCAACGTTATGATGGTCTAAATGGAAAAAATCTAGAAACTTCTCTTCGAATGTGACGTCACAGTCCCATTGTCTATACAATGAGATGTCTGGCTCCATAGTTTCGTAAATAGTCTCTATTTCGTGGTAATATTCATCGTGATCTAATAAATCGTGACCCTAGAAAATTATGGGTGTTAGTAAAAGCATCTTCATAGAAATAAATCCTGAAGCGTATAATAAGCGTAGTTTTTGGTAAGTAATGAAAGTCTAGCCTATAAATTACTTTTTACAAGAGATATGAAAATGAACCATATGACTTTGCAATAAGGTTCATCTTAATTTACATTAATCTGCAGAAACTTAATCCGATGTTAGTAAGAAAAGAGCGCTATGTTATTGAGCAATCTTATAAGGATGACGTTATAAAGAGACTGACCTTCTTAGTGTTGGTAGTGTTGACATGCAGCAGCGGGTCTCGGATGTCGATGCCGGAGTCGTGGTAGGAGAGTTTGACGAGGTGATGGGCCTCGTCTCTCGGCTCCTCGGGCTCGCCGCCTTCGGAACTCTCCGCTCGGGAGCTCGCCGGCGGGGGTAATTCGCCTACGAACGCTATCTCTTCCTTAGCTGGCTCGCCACTTGATGATACCTTAAATATTGATTAATAACTATAAAAAAGGCTTGTGTGTGACCACAATTTAACTGTCAGTGATCGTAAGAAGATGGTAAGAACAAATCCTAGGAGTCCAAGTGCAGTCCTAGGGTATTATGCACATTCTGCCATTTGATACCGATGCAAACCGATTAATATACTATGGAAACTAGATGACTGATTTACTACTTGTAAAAATGACCTTATATGGTGGCAGCCAGTATATCTCCTCCTCTCTAACCAGCACGGCAAATACAGACTAATCTGTTTTTATTTGATTGCGTTATATCATGCATAAAAACTGAACGCTCGCGCTGTTGAAATTTTAAACATCCGCCTGCCAATGATAATTCGTTTCGTCGCCCTAACAATTTCACAATAATAAAGTGTTCACCTCGCTTCCTTGATCGATAGACATTCTGTCTTTGCTCGGAATAGCCCAGTGGTGGTCGAGCAAAGATTTCCGCCTTTCCTCTGTTGTTTGTTGCTGGAAGAACAATATAAGTTATTGTAAATGAATTCGTCTTATTCGATTATTAAATGTAAACAATTCGGAAGCATGCAAAACGTCGTTGACAGGTGACTATTTGAAATATTCAATAAAAAAAATATAAAGGAAAATACTATTACAACAGTAAGATTTTCGAGTCATATTTAAACACACTTTTACCAAAAATATTATATTTCCACTTTATAATAACAAGGAAGTGGTCGATAAATACGCTTCTATTTTAATTTAGTTCTATGAGAAGGCAACGAATATAGGCAAGGGATATCAGGTGTTAAGTTACCTGCAAAGCGGTAGGTGTGACGAGTTCCCTCTCGAAAGCTTTAGGGAAGGCGGCTCCACCGCGGTCGTCCGTGTCCCCGGAGCCGGGCCGCTCCTCGCCCTCCGCGCCCTCCCCGCCCTCCGCGCCTGCAGCTTGCAGCTCCGGGAACGTCTCATCCTACAATACATATACAAAATTATTGGTAACTAACCCATAATCTCTAGGTACATCGAGACTAACAACTTTTATTCTATGACTTTTGCCAAAACGTAATCGCAAGAAAATTGTTTTTTTTTTTAGTTTTAGTGGGATTTTCTACAAATCGTACTCTTGACTTAATCTGTGACTTACCGTGTGCGCATTATGGCTATACTGCCTAGAGAGAAGAACTGGGACCTTGCAGTACGGTGGAAGTACTCATCAATATGAAAAACTTATTCTATGTGACGAAGAGAGGCCGGTCAAATAAGAACTTACTTTGACTAGAAGCGAATCTTTTCCAGGTGAATGTTCTGCTTTATTCATGTAGTAAATCTCAGCTTGTTCTGCCCTGAAATACCAAAATGATTGTTCAATATTTGGGAAACAGAAAACATAAAAAAACTTAACTTTTTACTAGTTCTGAATGATTCACGATAGAATGAAATGACCTACATTTTAGAGACATAATGCTACATGAGATCTGATAACTTTTTGACATAGCCATATTGTCTCTTCATGGCAACATTTTATATGAAAATGTTTTTGGTGGGATGATATTTTACTCTTAAAGACTATTATAGCGTAAATATTGGTACGCACTTGTGCGCATTATGGTCCGGTCCATGCGTGCGCATGTGTGCAATATCGTAGAAGATGGCTGCGTTGACGACGTACTCCATGGGGGCGATCACACCGTACGACTCGGGGCCGTGCTCCATCACCAGCGTGTCTGACACGTTCGGGTCGAACATCACCGCGTTCGGTGTCACTAGTAGCACGCCTGACACAACTCCCTGGAAAATAACATTATTTATTAATAGCTCTATTTATGTATAGAAGGTACACATAAGAGGAGTAGTGTATAAAGTTTTTTTAAGAAGATAACTTTAACTAATATTGATTATCAGTAAAGATGATTCAATCAGCTCTAATATGTAATTTTGTTTATAAAAGCCACTTATAAGATAATTTGATTGAAGATTTAAATTAGATTACATTACCTAATTATCAATAAAATCTGTTCGATTTTTTATTATTATCATTCAATATTTTTTACATATTATGTGATAGAAATACTGATAAATTGTTAATCAAAGATAATAATCATTATACACACTTTATAACATGCTCACTAAATTATAAATGGGACAGTAACGTTGTTCGTTTGGTTACCTTTTGAAGCCTCAACGGCATAACCAGGTAAACTGTGGTATAGACAGGGATATAGGCCAACTTACCCTGAGAAACTGGGTGAAACAACGGAAACATATTAAAATGTTTCCATACGCAGGCATTATCATCTTATTTGCAGCAATTTTGTTATTACGAGTAATATAAACAGATACACGATTTTCCAATGCGGTCTGAATATTGTATATAAAAAAAAAACACGCTAATGAAGCCTGCATATTCCAATAAGTTTGATTAAAAACAAATTGCGTGCTACATATAGTACTTTACAGTGAGTCAATTTTTTATGTCAGAAGGTTGACAAGCAGGCAGGCGGTTCACCTGATGGCAAGTGGTTACCGTTGCCTATCAATGAGCAATACCAGAGGTACCTACTGCCAAAGTGTTGCCGACTTATTACAATGCCAAGAGAGCAATTGGCTCAATAAACAATAACAACAAGTTTAGTATTACCTGTCCATCAGTGATATGTCGAACGTTTATCTTGAGAAATCGCTGCGGAGCGCTACTGCTTGCGGGCGCTTCAGGCGACCCCGGCCGCAAGCTGTCCAGGATCTCTGCAATATGACATATCCAACATAATGCAACTAAAACTTTAAATAATAAGCCATGAATAATGATTTTTCTAGCATTGATTAGATCTAAAGATAAATTCAATTTCCTCTACATTAAATGCCGTAGTGAATCCTAAACCGACTGAATGGAGTCTAAATATAAATCTTTTATTGCATAATGCAATGGGAACGGGATTTATTATTTGATGATCAGTCATTCAGAGCGACAGGCCGCCGACGAGACCGATCATGTCTCGTTTATTTAGATCTGAATGCACATCAACTCACGATTACAAAACGCTATTTAAGGTATTAACCTTGCAGTCGGGACGTCATCACAACACATACATGCAGTAAAACGTACAATATGTAGGAATGTTACCGACTATAGCCAGTATGGTATCTATAACATTACTCTACGAGTCGTTAAAAATGTAAAAAGCACTTGTTAATGCTCGATAACAAGTTTTCCTCTACACGATCTGATAAGAAATAATACCTAATATGACTTTATTCACAACAAAATGAAAAAAATAGTTTTTTATATTGTCTATTATTTTTATATTCTTCTTGACATACATAATATTACGTATTCAATGGCCCATATGTAAATGATACAATCGTAGCATGTCAATAATGACTCTATGAGTTACATGTGTTGGTTATAGGTTTTTTTTACCTTTTTCCTGGGCTGGCTCACTGGGGGCACCCTGTGTCGATTCAGATGTATTGTCGCCGCTCTCCGACCGACCATCTGAATCTTTGTCGCCATCTGAAAACCATATCGCACTTTTGAAAAACACCTGTCTTTGTTTACATTACACGTCACCCGGTTATGAAAATGTGTATGAAGTAACCACTCGTTTACGACAAATTTTGACGGCGAAAACTTCAACGTACCTTGATACCACCGCTTAATGAATTCAAAACTGAACATTATTGTACTCAAACGCCACTAAGACCATTATATCGACACATTTATCGCGAGCGATAAAGCGAATTCATATCTTTTAACCACTATTGCTTTCTCTGTCGTCTGATGTCCATTGGCGAGAAATATAATAGCTTAATTGGTGCCGGGATGAAGGCGCAATTTGGTGTCAAATTTAAATAGAATGAATATATGCGCGTTGTGTTCGGCCGCCGGCGCGGTCGCGTCTGTACGTACACCGCTAGCGATGAATGTTGTAACTTTTGTTTGCCGTGCAAATAGGAGAAAAATTTGTTCCATGTCTACGTCACGCATGAATGAATAACACCAAGGCTGCGTGTTATTGTTTTGGTTTGTGCCCGGACAATAACGAATCAAGACAATAATAGCGAGCAATTGATGTTGATACGATTATCAATGTCCATGTCCATTTCTTATAAGCATCTAAATATTATTTTCGTCAAACCAGGTAACCTATTTAGAATTTCGCGCAAATTGAACCACGTGAGATGTTTAAGGAAAATAATATTATGAATATTGATTACAATTCCTTCAAGTCTTATCTTATGGCCCATTAATGCCAAGATGAGATACGTATATTGGTTATTCATACAAAATGTCAATTTATACACTGATAAATAAAATGTTTCACATATTTCTTAGAAATTTAAACAAATATTCCTTTACGAACCGGGTAATAAATCTATGGTGATTGACATGAATAGGTAATAGAAATTTGCATGCCTATGGCAGGTACCTACCTAATTTCTTTATGCACATTATGCAGGTTCATACACTTTACGATTTAGATTTAATCACTTACAAAGCTGCAGATAATAATAAAAAAGGTAACAAATATTTGATAACTATTTTGTTATTTTCCTCCTTCAATCGATCATAGATACTCTTCACTTTGAGGTTATCGCTCCAAGGGACAGCCGACAGACAAAAAAATGAATGATAAGAACCAGGACTTGATTGAATATTATGATCAGATCTTTAAATTACAGAATTGATAGATTTCAAAAGTGAAAACAATAACAATTACTGAAAGCCTTCAACCGACGGCTCCCAAATATTGTTTCAATGAGTCAGCACAGCACTCGGCTACTTTCGCTGCTCTTTACGTGGGTTTTATTCTATTGTTCAGTTACTCAGTAGTTATACCATAGCACGGTGATGTAACATGACTCGCTAAACATACACCGACCGGTGAAAATATTTATTAAAAGCGTTATTTTCAGAAATTTCCATAGATTGCACGATTAACTGAATGTTGAAGAAAACCATTGTGAGGTAACTTGAGAAACCCACCCGAACAAGGTCAGTACCAGTAGTGAATTATTACTGATATTTTATTGTTAGATTTGTACTTAGAGCTAGTCGGTAGGTAGGTACACGGAAATAAAATCAGCTAAAACGCACACATATTACGGTATAATCATGCATCCGATTTAGTGGTCGAAATCATCAATAAAGGGTAGCTGTAGTACGTTGCTATATACTCTTAATCTTTGCGAGTCGATTTCAATATATCTGAATATTACAAAAAATATTACAGTCAAACCACGACCCAAACAAAATTTTTATCGAAGACAAATTATCAAAGATTAATTAAATGAGACTGCATGGTTGGATTGGATGCAATTCGCAAATTGGTAAGAGAATAATTTAATTAAACGTTGCTATTTAGCAAGACAGAGATAGGTCCGAAGGCCGAATTTCGTAAAGATTTTAATTTCTTATTTGTACGGCATGTTACGGTTGAAAAGCTGCTGGTTTCGCAAGCTTGGTAATCCATCAACGTGTCACGGTAAGAGAGGGACGGATATAATGGACTTCCTTAGTCGTCTCATTCTTGCATCTTGGCAAAACTGGAGCCAATCAACTTATTATTGACCGTGAAGAGGTCGTTCACGAAGGTTCGTGCATCTATGCAGTTAGGTAGGAATGTAATAGGTATAATAAGTAATCAATAGGTTGTTTCTGTTTTATGGTGTTCAATTAAGTTTTATTTTTCTTGTATAACAACCAAGGGGCTATATACTTGAAAAATCAAAATTGTTTTTTGAATCTTTCAATAGTGACATTACGTTACATAATATTATAAATCAGCGGTTAGGTATTGGTTTTTCCATCTCTACATCAATAGTGGAATTACATATATTACAAAATGATTACTATCTCGGTAGGCTCTAAACATACATACTTTACCCTTTTTATAATGAACTACCTATGTAGATTTTTTCCAAAGAACGCACGTGGAACCGTGGTGAACAGCTAGTTATAAAAACAGAATATGAAATTAACAGCAAATAAAATATTGTTATCAAAACATATCAACGATTTTATAAAATCATTATTTTTTAATACTTAAATAAATACGGTAATACATTTTCAGATTAACAATACACTTTACCACTGTTTGATATTTGTTTATAAAAACAGGAAGAGTTATAGACAAAACATATAATAACAAAATATAAATAAAATATTCCATTATATTTTCATGTTGAAACGCATCACCTGTACAAATCGACATGCACATGTATCAGGGTACAACGTCTACGCCGTATATGTGTGTGTGTATAAAATATCTTATAGCTAACAGTGGCTATCCGAAATAAAAGCTTATCTGATTTGGCACTATATTATGAACACTGCTCAGCTCTGGGGGGCTAAAACGGCCCCTTGAGCAATATTGCTATGCAATTCATATCTTGAATTTACAGCAGAGCCAAATGCTTTTTATATATTTTTTGGTGAAAATGCAAATCATTTTAATAAATTAATATACAATTTAGACAAATTACACCATAATCTGCTGCTAAATTCGAGATATGAATTGCATAGCAATATTGCTCGAGGGGCCGTTTTAGCCCCCCTGATCTCGCAGCCAACATTCAGCAGTGGAAATACACTATTATATTTAAAAATCCTGTATAAGTAAAGGACTTCAACTTCTTGCTCGCTACCTATTCACCATGCTATGCTGTTGCTTCATCAAGATATTTACCTTTTCTTTTGTCGGGTACAAGTAGTGTTTGTCCGGGGAATATGAACTGTGTCGCGAGTCTATTCAGCTTGGTAAGCTCCGAGGGCGTGGTGTCGAACCTCGCCGCCAGGGAAGTCAGGGTGTCGCGGTCACGAACCTGCGATCAAAAACAAGATATTTCAATCTACAATAAGTATATTTGTATACCGGGTGTAAGTAATATCGTAATGAAAACTGATACCATTGATTCAGTACAAGATTCTGGTTTTCATGATTAGCGTTTTCGTTACGATGACATCAAAAGTGGTACACACGGAATATAAATTGCAAAGTCCTTGGCAGGTAACAGATAGATATACAATTTGGAGGATGTGTTCCTTGTGAAATGTATAGATTTCCATAAAAAAAAGATATTTTCCACTTCTATAAGGGGGTAAAATGGGGGCTCGCGAGAACCATGAGGCAGAAAGCCTTATTACCAAGAGGTTTTCTGTTTCTTAGTTTGGCCGTAGGAGCCTAGGAAGTAGGCCAGAACTAACAATCAGACTTAGAAAATACTTTCGCTAATAAGAAGATACTTTATCCCTGAGTATAGGCTACTTTGATCCCAAGTATGCGAGTGATACTGCGGTAATCAGCTTATGTTATATGATGATACCTATGTGAACAAGCCAATGAAAACTAAAAAACAACTCGAATGCAATTCTTGCATTTAATTTTATTGTAAAATTGGATTGGACCCAACAAAATAATGAGTAACAAACTGTTGCCGTTGCCATATGACGCTATACCCTAATTAAAAGCATCTAAAAGTATGTCAATGAAGTTTCATAAAAATCTGCGCAAGCTCAAAACTGTCGTCGTAATCGTGTTGGTAATAAAACAAATCAAACTCACTTTCTGATTTATATTACATATTGGAAAAAATCCAAACAACGCCACGCAGTGGGTTGCCAATACTGTTAATAAATTTAACTACTTACATACCATACAATTTAAGTCACGGACAAAACTATTTTTTACTACTCTTGCTTATAAAATCCGTCATTATAGCGGGGCTAAAATAACTTTTCTCTATAGATAGAGGAAACATATTTTTTTTGCGCGCCATCCGACAAAAACACACGCATGTAGTATAGCCTAAAAAAATATAATATTTAAATACTCATATACCTACCTACTTAGTAAACAATTTTGATTAAGGGTCGGTTGCATAAAGCGCGGTCATAGTTAGGTTACGGTCATAGTTAACTTTAACCACCGAAATAAAGCAAACTGGGTTGCTCGTGTCACTTTAACTAAATTTTGGACCGTTAATAAACCGAAGTTATTGCGACGATATACTCGTACGAGGCTGTTTTTTTAAATGAGATAAAACCGTATTTTTTCTAAAAGTGGGCCTCGCCTGTCTCGATTGTCCCCGACAGTTAGTAAGGGGATGGAGACATTCGCTGAGAGCCTGCTCTTACTTACGTGAAAAATACGTAACAATTTTTATATTGTATTAGATTTTTCTGTCTCGCAATCGTAGTGAAAATACGATATACGGCGCTAAAAACTCATTACAACTCGTTTTCTATTTACTAGTCTAGTAAAACTACCTTGTATGTACTGGATAATTTTAGCCCTTTGTATAACAAATTACTATTATTTTTCAGCATTCACAATAAATGAAAATAAAACATTCTCCTTTCGGTTAGTAATCTTATGAGGAAATGAAGAAACGTTTCATAATAACAGTTACCTACCAACATCATTAATCTTCTAGCGTGCCGCATACGTGGATAAAAACAGGACGAGAAAATTAATTGATATCTAAGAACTAGACAATACATTATATCGATTGTTTACATTCATAGCTTCAACAATGCCTATAATTTCCAGTCATACTTCCGGCGGGTGTTAAGTAGAATACAGCTGTGTTCACTAATCTTGAATAATATACCGTACGTCTACATAAAGACTAACTTTCTGTCTAGACATACCTAATATTTCCAACCCCAGTGATTTGGGATGTGCGTTCAATGGCCAGTCAGTCAGGACAAAAGTGTTTAGAAAGAGATACTATGTTTTTATTAATAAACTAGCTGTTCCGCGCGGTTTCACTGGCGTTCCCGGGATAAAAAGTAGCCTATAACCTTCAGGAATAATGTAGCTTCCTATTAGTGAAATAATTTTTCAAATCGGTTCATTGGTTCGGAGCCTATTCAATTCCAACAAACAAACATACAAACAATCAAATCTTTCCTCTTTATAATATTATTATTAGTATAGATTAGTATAGATAACGATTAAATGCTCAAGGAGGCTTATATTTAGCAGTGGGCCTGACAACCCCGGGAAAAATATGATAATGAATTTGCTAATATAAACTGAAGTATATTTAGAAAGTCCTTAGCCGTTTATACCGTTGTATGGGTCACCTAAATAAAGCACTAATTTATATTTCCACTTACCGTGTACGTCATAGTTTTAATCGGTGGTGGGGGCGGCAGTCTCTTGGCATGCTCGTCTTCATCTATAACAAACAAACAAAACTACCAATAAATAATCATATAACACACTGACCCATAATAAACATGACTAGTTGTAGAATTTAATACACAATTATCAGTCAGTTTAGTTATGAAATATTACATGACGCCTTTCTATGCAATAAACAAGAATTTTATTATGAACATTTCATTGCCTCGAGTATAACAAACGGCGTCGCGTCAGCGACAGTAATTATAAACATGTCTAAAAACTACAGATATTTCCATTTAAACAATTTTTCAGCCGTATATCATGTTGTTTGTTTTATCAATGACACCAAAAAAAGATTTTGTCGTTTTCTTCCACAGCACAGTCTATTAGTAACATCTATTTCAGATCAAAATCCTAGAAAATACCAACTAATATTTTTCAGTATAGGCCAGGGATTCCCAAACTTTTTTGGGCAAGAGACCGCTTTTTCAAAATATTTACTCTAAAAATCCTATCGAAAGAAAGTATTATTTAAGAACTTGTGTTAAATATAATAGGGATCGATGTTTAGACCTCGTCGACACCCAAAATCAGTTTTCGTTTATGTTCGACCCCTGAGAAACCACGTTGTTTACTGAATGATTTGAATATTTTTTAATTATAAAATATTATTCACTTAACTACAGTAAAATTACTTGTAAATTCACTCTGAAACGTGAATAAGAGTTTAATTTATTCCGGCAATCGTTCAGAAATAATTTTATCACTTCCAGAATAAAATGAAAATCTTCCAAATAGATTGATCATTCACGCCAGGCGATATAATAAAGTTTATTACAAATCTGCGTGGAATAAAATGGCAATCTTCCGAGCGCGTCCTGAAATCATGGAGCGGGAAAAATATCTAAGTAAACAAACGTGACTAATGCAGTTTACTTAGCATCACTGGATTAATTAATTCTGTGTTGATTACATTAACAGCCGGATGGGGTTTACAGCTGACATGTTTATTTTGAAAATATCTCTCGACGCCAGAAAATGTTACCGAGGAGAGGTAGGTATGTATGAAGCGAAAATCAGCCGCATCAATCTACAAAGAACTCACATGAATTATTAAAGGAAGATAGGCTTATAATAAAACCTATAACATACATATCATTTGTTTCTTGTTTCAGTATTTCTACATGAACAAAGAAAAGAATAGTAAGGAAATGAAATAATGAAAACTACTATTATTAAAATTAAGCGATAATCAAGATGATTTCCCTGTAATTGATGTCCAACTATAATTAATTATAAGTTGATAATAACTACGTTTAGAAGCGCAATTATTGTAGGTACATAGGCTACGGGGGCGTGTTAGTCGTAGAAAACATAATCGTCGCTATTGTAACTCCCTTAATGAAGGGTTTAAGCGATGCTTTTAACTTAGCCGCAGCGGTAACACCAGAAAATTAATGTTACTAACTTTAAATTGAGCAATAAAAGCGGCGATAAAAACTTAAATGCATATTAATGGGACAAGGATTAATATACTATTATTTTATAACATAATTTTACATACAATCTACACTATACGGATAAATTGTGTTTATTGTAAATTAACAATGTGTGCTGAAGGAAAACAATCAAAATTGTACCTAAATATTTAATTAATTATTATAGTTATTGCATTGTATAATTGGGGACGAAAGTAGGCTAAACAGCTTTCTTATCATTATTAGATTATATTTATATGAAACCCTTTTATTTGTAATTACTTACTTTATTTGAGGAAAACGAATATTTCAAAAATAGTACCTATTACAAGGTAGGTCAATGAACTCACCTCTGTGTACAGCGTCAAATCTGCCCTCGACTTTGGAGCGCAGCGCTTCCAGGTCGAAGGGCGCCGCAAACCCATGGTCCACAGAGCGACTTTTAGACCTGCAAAACACAACACAAATTTTATAAACTGACACCAAGTTGATAATTGTCAAATTCAAAATTTAGGATGATTTGACATACATATTACAATTAGAAAAAACCAATAACCCCATCATCAAATTATAATTTATTTAAAATTTCAGAGTAAGAAGGGAAGTCACACTTCGCTACTTAAATCATGAATTATATATATATATATATATATATATGTATGCAGGTATAACGTTTCTACAAGAGGATAGGGTAAAGAGTTTTCGCAGATGTAAATTCTCATAAGATGCCTTCCCAGAAATATTTGGTCACCTGACAAGTAACGGAGTGATCCTATAGTGACTTCGATTCAATAGTCGCCAACGACGAGTCACTCAACACTTTTCAAATTTCGGGTCGATGCTCGTGAATCGTATAATGGAATGGCACACTCCTAAAAGCTAACGTTCTAAATAACTCTTGTAGGACTGATACAAATAGAACGAGCTCTTGCGAGGCCTGATTTACCCACATATATTTCTCAATCAAATAGATATAGATGTTGAAAACTTGTACGACTTCAGATAATAGTGGAGGAAGATTGGCTTTAATCAATTAAACAATTTTATATTAGATATTGAATAGTAGCTATGCTGAAGATCGAAGTTTTAGAATGTTTAAGGAACATAAACCTGTCCGGTAAGAAGGTCAGTCGTAGGTCAGTTTTAAGGTCAGGGCATACACTCGAAGTAAACTGAAGCATGAGTCAAATATCTTACGTATAATGCTTTAATAAATAACCCCGTTGAATCATAAGGCTCTGATTTAGACTATGCATCAGGATTGCACAATTGGGCCAATGCTTATCAACAGACAAATTACACCAAATGATATGGTTGGGACATCTACGAAGAAAGTTTATTTCAAAACTAAGGTAAATTTTAAAATAACGATGAAATAGAGCTAAGTGTCTACTTCTCATTTTAAACAGGCTATTTGGGTCATCGGATAGCAAATTGTTGAAGCTCAATATTTCTGATGCAAACTAAACTCCAAAGTTTATGTGACTTATAAATGTGTAAAGTATGCTATAACTTCATTACAATAAATTAAAACACTACTATTAGGACAGAAAATACCACAGAAATCTACAAGCGACAAAACAATTTAAATGTTTCTAGAACTATTTTAATAGTGTGTAGCAGCGAGTAGATAAGTAAGGCAGAAAGTGAATATAGCTTATATGAGTTACCTTTTGTAAGAGAGATCGATGCTTTCAGCGCTCCTCGACAGCTGCTGCGAAGCGCGCCTAGACCTGCATGCAACAGAGACCACGGACTAGACACAGGCATGCGAATCAAAATAAACACTAGCTATATTCAGATAAGGTGCAACGTACCGTGAAAGAAAAGTGCAGCAATTCGTGCGAGTATGTATGTGAAAGAAAGATGACACTATATTGGCCAATGAATTGTCAGAGTCCAAAATCTTTTTCCACATATTCACGGATATTACTCAATAACTCCATATCAGGAAGGCACTTAACATTAATGTATCTATATTTTACACTAATTGTATTCTTGATAGTGAATGTGACGAACAGTGTTTATCTGAATATAGCTTAGAGGAATATCCACACTGATCCTACAATATATTTCAACAGAAATACTCGAAATAAAAAGTAATGTAGGTATTATTCAGTGTGCATATTCATACAAAATAAAACAGTGCGGCTGGCAAATAAAAATATTACATAAAATGCTAAATTGAAATGTAATAAAAATGTAATAACCAGCAAATAAAATATCAAATGCCACATCGGTTCATGCGATGGGTCTTCACACAAATCATGCAATGAGTAATAATGTGATGACGAATCAATAAAATAACACTTTTAAAGGGTTGTTTACATGGATAATATCACTTGACCTAGGTAATATGTCTTCAAAATACTTCGCAGAGTGACAGACAACCGACCGAAAATCACAAAAAAAAACAGACTATAAAGATAACAATGTGTGTATAATAGGTATCACGTCACGGCAACAACTGTTTTAATAAACTTATTAAATTGTCAAACATTTCCGATGGATCATTAGTCATCATGCCGAGTACCCGGTCGCGCTGTCGCAAGGATGTTTTAATTAAATACACAAGTCATTATTAGCTTAATTTAATTGTAGATATGTGATCATTATATTCCCAGTATCATTCATTGTTCATTTTCAATAGAAGATAATCTAATTATGTGTAAGTAATTACTGTCTACCGATCTGATTTACGTGCACAGCATCGCGCGACTCTTTGTTTACTTTACGCCAAACAAACAGATTAACGTCAAATTTTACTACCAACGTTATGATTGATACCCATTATGATCATGTTTTTATCGCAGAAAAATTATTTACACTACAATTTTTATATTAGATATCCCAGGCCATTTATATACTTTTACACACTATAGTGGAAGCCTGAATCCGTCGTCTATGTGATTGCTTCAAACTGCCCTAATGTAACTAAGAAGATACTCTACTTAACAAAAGTTGAAAGCTATATGAGATGGTTCCGGTATTGGATGAGGCGAGACGAAGAGTACGTTGTCAAATGCTTTGGTCATTCCAGTTAAGAGGGTCGGGCACAACTGAACCCGTAGACAACCCTAGACTGACTGTACTAACGCCTACGAAATGGAGGGCTGACCTCATCGAGACAAAGCAATGAAGAAAAAGATAATTAACATAAACATAAAATTACGGTAATGAGCTATAAGATGTAAAATGAAGTGTTTCATTCGTAAACAAAAATAACGCTCTCCTTTTTCTCAATTTTATGAGCAACCTGCTCAAAACATAAAACCGCCTAGAAGAGTGGAATAGAAAATAAATGAGATCATGCCTCTTAATTAGAGGGCTTAATGTAATCCGCGACCAGCGGGGCGAGGAAGGTCTCTAATTACGTAAATTATTTGCGTTCTTTTAAAAAAACTTAAAAGCAGAACTGTAGAAGCGCTTTTCTTCAAATATACGCATTACGTGCGATGGGGACACCCGTAGCATAGCAACGTATCTATTAGGTACAGTCAAAGTGGTGTGGATCCTCCCATACATACAAGGGAGTTATAGCTCGTAGCACCGAACATAAGGGTGAGCCGTAGCTCGTAGCACAGACTAAATCGTAGCACCGGCTGTAGCCATGTCATGAAAGCTAAACCGTAGAGGCGTAGACACTGATTTAGGTAGCCTGCGGTATTTGGCGCATCTTGTTGCACAGATGTTTTTGTAATCGCTACGAAGCGGAGTTCAGGGTGGGCGCCGCCCTTGGCTCTGGCCGAGTGCCAATTCACACGCATATTTACCAACACAATCTTGTTTATTTGTCTGCGTTTTTCGTACGCAATGTCAATACTAAGACTAATATTTAGTAAATGGATTTGATACGCTTATATGTATGTAATTGTATATTTGTATTAAATTAAGGCACTGTTATGTCGTAAAATTATCGCCATACATATTCGAGGTGAAATGAAGCTAGCACAACTTGTAAAAACGTATAAAAGAAAACATTTACAAAAAATGAATGATTCGTCAATTTATGTGTTCTCTAGAATTTGAAATCTTGTAATATATATTTTTAAGAAAATTAAGAGAAACACTGACTTTCAAAGTGAATCAAGCGGTATGTTTAAAGTTTTTTTTTATATATCTAAGTATATCAAAATATGTTTTGAGTTCCGTCAAAAGCGGTAGAAAGGTCTTGAGAATGTCATACATATCATTTTTCATTGAAAGTAAGTATCAACATAGGAGATATGATGGTTTAAAAAAACCCCTTTTTAATAGACTTAATTAGCACGATAAGGAAATCGGTATGACTACTATACTGCTACACTTATAGTTCAAACCTTCTATAACGTTATGATAACATACGAAATGATATCTATTAGTGTAGGTAGGTAATCTGTTATGTCAGTTATTGACAATAACTTTCCACTGCGTAGAACGGTAACCGTAACAAACGATAAACTATCTATGAGCAATGTAAACAAAGATCCGAATACAATATAACTGCGCAACATTGTATTATCTGCTGTAACGAGATCCGAGGTATAGGATACCATGACAACCTTTTGTATGGAAGCTGGGCTTGGACACGTGTGGGGGTTTCTATTATCATCGTTTCTTTTAATCTTAGTAAAGAAAATATCGCATTAGAAAAATACTGTAAATAAGTATCTTCAGGTAACTTATTAACTTTTATTGGAGAATTCCAGTTTCTTTTATTAAACGTTTATTGAAAAAAAAATCGTTTTGTCAGTAACTTGCGACAGATTCGACTAGATAGATACCTTCGACTTTATTTAGGTACTAGCACAGGTACTAGTTTCCGACCCGCGGTTTTACCGACGTTCTGGAGGATCTTAAGTTGTCCTGAAATAATAAAGATCCTATATCTTATACTGAGGTATTATCAATCTATGTGCCTAGTTTCATGAAAATCCTTTCAGCAGTTGATTCGTGATAGTTATACAAACAACCAAACATACAAATTTTCACTAGTGAGTTATTTATCACGATTCAACTTACATATTGAAAAATAAATCTTAATTCAATAATAGTGGTCGTCGAGTTGACGATTTAAACCAAATGTATGTAGGTGGCTATGGAATGTTGATTGTGTATAACAATATATATTGTTTAATGCTAGTAGCAAGATATTTTGGAAACTGAAAACGAATTGACGAAATAGCACCTAGTGCCGGTAAAAAATAGTTTCACCGAACACAATGTCACCGAAACTAAATGCAAACGCAACCACGCACATTGGATTGGCAAATAGTCAAGTGTTAAAACACAATATTAACGTAAAACACTTTGACGCTTATTTGCGATGGTATTATTCATTAGGTTGTACGGTATCCGATGAAATAAGGAACCCATAAGACCTGCGCAGACGAGCAACATTCCTCGGAGTACTTTTTTGTCCATTACAACTGCAACGAATAACACGCACGAGGGACTAAAATCATTGCTTTTTTTAGTACAAAAACTTATTGTCATTTTGTCCTCTGCGGACAAAAGTCCCTCTCGTCTATGCGTTGCCTTTATTTATAGGATAATTTTGAAAAACCTTATGTCATAATTTTATTTAATAACTGGCTTTCGCCTTGAGGCCTTGAGGTTTCACGAGCAGTTTCGGGTTAAAAAGTAGCCTATGTCTTTCTACATATCATAGGCTATCTGCGTACCAAACATCGCGATCGGTTCAACGTGAAACAATATCAGTTTCGAATTTATAATATTAATAAAGATAGATATCCAATTTACATAATTACTACGATTCCACTTCTAATTATAATAAGTAATACTAATAGTAAGGTATGTCTTCAAAATTATTGTAAAATAAACTAATAAAATAAAATGTGCAACAAATAACCTTTGCATACATGATTAGAAGATATAATGTGCTCTCGTGATTTTAATGTTATTACTCGTACTATTAAGAATGCTAATTCGAAGGCTATAAGATTAATGGACAATGTGTGCATTTTGTTATTTCTCGTGACTTATTATTATCAACGTGCGTAAGTATTTCTAAACGAAATTATTTCCGCCGAACGTTTTGTTCCGCCTTGAAGTTGTTATTACAAACGTAATAACAACATACAAATAAGGAACATATACCTACTAGGTGATAAATAACTAACCGATGCGAAAATACGATAAAAATATACACTTACACTTACTTATTATTATAAGTAGGTACCTAAACCAGCACCTAACCCTAACATCCCTGGGTTTAATAAATTCCTGAAGTCAATCTGTCACTACCCTAATATCTATAGTTATGCAGAAAGGGTTTTTAGGGTTCCGTTCCCGAAGGGTCCAAACGGCTGCTGCTGTCACTATCGTCTGTCAGTTGTCTGTCACACAGGTTTTACAGCCAAATGGTTGGAGCTACACCCTTCAATTTTTTACAATATATATTATGCATCTTGTTGACCCAAAGCCATACAAAATCTCAAAAATATATATGTATATACTATTTGGGGGGCTCCCGTACACCTAAATGAAAATGAAATATAACCTACCCCATTGAGTGGGGTATCGTTGTTTAAAGCTTGTTGAGTAGATCAATACTGTATTTTTGTTTTAAAAAATATTGGAAAACAAAGGAATGAGAAGCCACCAAAGTCAGTTTATGAGCTTGAAATTTGGTGATAATGTTTCTTTAATAAAAAATATACATCGTATATTTTACTAACAAGTACCAATAAATTGATAAATCTGATTTTTTTTCTTCGAAATTAAGTACCACATTTTTCCTATTACAACCAACTTATATTCTACATTAGGTACGGACGGAGCCCTTAATGTTTGAAGTACACACTTGGCCGGATTTTTTAAAAATCGCTAAGAAAACGAACGAATTATATTATACATATAAATATAGACATTATACGGTAATAAATGGATAAGATTACCAATAAGCCAAGTAATCAATCTATATTAGCAAACCAATAGTATTTTGTATACTTAGTGCCAACTTCACAACAAATCAAGTCAGAAATAAATGTCAAACGAAATGACCCCATTTCTTATCGGATTGTATTGTAGGTATTGTAATCTTATTGAGAACAAAAACATTTAGATCATGAATATACATAAGTACTTTTACGTAAACATAATATTTATCCTTATAGATAAACTGATTCATCATATTACAAAAAACTATACGTGCGTGAAGTATCGCACGGAGGTGTGTCTTTTACAATATTTCATCACGCACGAGGCCATCAATAGACATAACCCATGCATTTTTGAATAATGATTATGCAAATATTTATATTTAAGGCTGTACTTATTGGGATATATAGTCAGGATCAGTGAAAACTATATCGCAGGAAAACAATTACGTAAATTTATTAATTCTGATCTTTATTAAAGTGGTCAGCATTTATAAACTGAACACATTTTGATAAGCACATTACGGAAGTAGGAGCTACCTACTAGCAAACCCATTTGCGAGGTCATTGTACCTACTAGCATGGCGTAACAAAACCTAAGGTAAGCCTCGCCTACATTGGCTCTGGCACGTAGAAAGAATGGCAACAATTTGTCATTTCGTTGGAACTATAAGTACCTATACTGCTTTATTTGGATTCTTTACGTTAATATAATTGTACTATATACTTATAAGACAATATTTAATCAATTCGAAAATATGCAACATCGAAAATATAACACATGTAAAATTAGACCTCTTATCCTATGAGAGCCGCAAATTGCGACCTTAATTTTGAGTGTTAAAATAAATGCTACGGATTAATGAGAATCAATTAAAACTGTCAATTTTTAGACAGCGAGGCGTCTCGCCGCGGTCGTCGTCAATGGTGGGCGTGGCTCTGCGCACGAGTTGCACAATCGTCACACAACCACATTTCGAGTGGTTTCTATCTTTGGTAGGAACAGGTACACGTCGTTTCATATGTAAACCTGTTAAACAACTTGACGCTACATCATACATTTATCAACATTTAATTACATATCCTAGTGTGGATAAAAGCTTCATTCCAAATGCAAGGACAGTTGAGATCTTTATACGTAATTATTGAGAAAGTACCTACATGATTATTATGCATATATTTATTGCTTTATTTATTTATAACTTAAGTAATGACCCATTATTTTATCTTTAAGATGAATTTATTAAGTACCTAGATACCTTTTTAATTACTAATCCACATTATCTTCGCACTAAGATACAGGTCTCGTACTTAGTTTAGGGATCAGAAGTCCGACATTATCCAATGTCCTTGATGTACAACCCTTGTTAATTTTGTATTGTTAAAAATTTCTGTGTAATTGTACAAATAAACGTTTTTATTATTATTACTAATAAACTAGAAACGATAAACATGTATACGATAAATCATACGACTTTATGTTGATATTACAGTCGTTTTAGGCAGTCAATGCTTCAGCTTATTTGTAACTAGGTAAGTATACATCAAGGTGATGTTGATATTGATAATTGAATATATTAGTAGGTAGGTTATGTAAATTCACTCGAGCGCTTTTGACTGTGCATAATCAATGAAAAAGCAGAATAACTAGCTCTGGAATATTATTTACATAGATTTGCTCACTTATAATTTGAAGAGCACTCGCTTGCACAATTTATTACTAGACATCTTGGCCTAAATGTTACATATAGTATGAAAAGGTTTTTTTATAAAACGCGTAACAAACAATTGAATATAATTACCCACACTACATAAAGTCGAGCTCATTTTACATATTCTCAAACCACCTCGCGCCACTCACGCCACTCACGCCGTCCACTGTTGCAATATAAAATTACACGATCAAATTAAGTTACGAAAACAACTTTAGATCAAAAATACATCATTATCTTAAACATTACTTAAAAGCTGCCGCAATTAACACCGTTTAAAAAATATTAAAAGATCTTACAAAAAAAAAATGCATATCTCTGATCATAATATACCTACCAACCGCCAACGGAAACGGGAAATAAGCGCGTTTTTATCTAACATGGTTTTGCTTTAAGCTAGCTACATTTGTGAGACGTTACGTTCTCCCTTGTTCATAATATTAACGGATGTATTGCTTCAAATAAATAGGACTAAATTCTGAAGCGCAAGATCTGCGCTAAGGTATCTAGAATTCATGCAATATACATAAAAGGTTATTTCCTATTTTAAATGTCTATAATAATAATGATAATAGTCTCAGATACACTATATTATGTTTATGTTTTGTCACCCTCGAAGGATATATTGGACTTTGAACTTTCTATACACGACCAAGACGACAATGATATATAAAGAGAGTATAAATTGAGACTGATCATTTTATAATAGCTATTAATATCGATTCAGTTCATTACAATAATGATAAGAATATAGGTGTGTAATATGTTGGTCGAGGAGGCGAATGCCATGTCGCTGTTGGTGTTAGATGCCAGTTGACCCTAATGACTACAATGGCCTTCAAGTTCTGCACGTAGGTATATGTACAAAGAAACGCACCTTATTAAACAAACACCCTTTACTAACGTGTTTTTAGGGTTCAGTACCTAAAGAGTGCCAAAGAGACCCTATTTACACCGTCCGTCCATCCGTCTGACACATGCTTATAACTTTCTAAGTATTATAAATAGAAAACTAATAAATGTTTTTTTTTAACAAATTATGCTTTTGTCATGGCAAATAATAAAAATTCCTCATCCCGGGAAGTCTTCTTGTCGGAGGTCCTAATAATAATAGTAAAATACAAAATGATTTAAAAGTGAACTAGCGTTCTAGCAAACAACAAAGTTAAGCTTGCAACAAAATTAATATTTTGTTGCGTGCGACTACGACTACGAGCAATTTTATAGCAAAATTGCACGGTAACGTTACGTTACAGAGACATAAAATCACGTTGCTTTTCAGTATGAGTACGAGTCCGTCTCGCACAATTGAATAGGATATTTCTAAAGCTCATACTCAATTATCTTAGGGAAATAAAACATGAAGGCAATGGCGATGGACGAATATCAAAAGATAACAATCACTTTGTTAAAAGTCCTATCCCATAACCAATGCCTCATTAAAAAAAACTAAGACTTGAGACAAACGAGGCAAGTCCAGATAAAAGGAAAATCAATCGGGAAAGCCACGGACGGATGAAAGAAGGTTGCATGCAGCTGAGATGAGGATGTGTGGAGTAACAAAAATAAACAAAATTATGAATGAATACATAAGAGGAAGTTTGAAAGTAGCACTAGTGAATGATAAGTTGAGAGGGAACCATTTATCGTGGTACGGACATGTTATGAGGAGGGGTGAATGAAACCCATGTGACTAAAAGAGTTATAAATATGAAAGTTGATGGACATAATACGGGAAGGGGAAAACACAAAAAGAGATGGATTGATTGTGTGAAAGATGATATGAGTGAATGCTGATATGAAGATAGAAGGGCTGAATGGAAGAAGAGTACATATTGCGCCAACCCCAAATGATTGGGAACAGTGCAGACAGATGATGAATCGGGAAAAACCACAAAATTCAGATCCGGGAACTTGAATTCTTATTTAGTTTTATGCTATCATACTAGTGAGATCGTTTTCATCAGTAACACTTTGGTCGATCATGATAATGTCATACCGTCATCAAAGAATGACGCGGGCCGGCGGCAGACGGTAGGTAGAGGACGTCAAGTTGTCATCGCCCGCCCGCCCTGGCCATCACCAGAAATATGTTTAAACTATAAAAATACATATTTAAACGTTTTTTTTTATTCTCCGAGTTACAAATGTTTCTTTATACTAAGATTTTGGGAATATCTAAGTATGAATGATAGGCATACTATGCAAGATTTTAAAGGTAACCTACGCGCAATTTTAATTTATGAAATGTCGTGAGACACACACACATCCATCAGACTCGTACGTTAATTGCGGAGCTCACAATTAGTCGAGTCGAGTGCCGTCCGCAAACGAGCGCAATTGGCGCAATGGGGAGGAAATGGACATCCATCCTCAAACACCTATACGAGTACTATATATGTAGGTATGTATATACCTACACACGTCATGTAGGTACGTAGTCAGGGACATAGTTCAATAATAACTATGTTACCACGTATTCACAGCAAATACTGTCATTCGTGAACGAGCACCGTTCAAATCTTATTTGATATCTGGATTACAGGTAGGTTCGCAATGTGTCATACGTTATGATAAATAATATTTATAAGTCGTTCCTATTTATCGAATTCCACGAAAATGTGGAATTTTCTTTAAAAAGTATTTAATCAAAAGTTATAAATAATACATAATTATCAGTAGATGAGTCATTAAGATTCGTGGCATCGCTTGACGCGTATGCACCTATTTCACCTGACTAAAAAAGGAACGGTTACACATAGCGGGTGATGCACTAAACGCAGTGCTGTATAAAACAATACGTGAGTATATTCACATACGATCGAGACGAATAATCGGCTGATCGGAACGAATAAATTTGCCATGAAATAAATACGATTGTGCGACACACATCTCGGGAAGCAGTGCATGAATGTGACCGTCCTTGTGCGAGACAACATTATCACCGTCTCGCCATCGCCACCGTGCTGCGCCCACACATCTGGGTCAGCCTCTTTCCGTCGTTCATTCGGAAGGAAGCGATTTATAGAGAACCTGATTAACATTGAACTAGGCAATTATTTATTTACACACATGAGGTAAACATGCGCTTTGCGTTAACCAGCACATCATGATCAACATGACAATAAACAATGCATAAATTAAGAGAATCACGACTACATAAGTTCCGGATAAGTAAACAGTATAGTATAATATTTTGTCAACTCATTAATACTTACTAATGAATGATAAATCATTGTTTATCATAGCTAACAAATTTTATTCCACGACAATACCGACCAAAAGAACCAACGTATTTATTGTCCAATCTTGTATGCAAGTTGAAATACTGAAACTGTAGGGTTGTGTATGCTTATTCGTATTTAATTTAATTATCACTTGTGGATGAGTATGTAAATCGGGCACGATTAAATCTCTAAGTACACATTTAGATTAATTTTGAGTGGCCATGCACGAACATAGGCTAGGGATAACCTAACCGAGTAGGTATGTATGTACCACAACTTACTATTAAGTAATTTGTGGTATGGATACCTACTGTTGGTATTGATCGTTATGGGCACAGTCTAATCCCGCCCCGATATATTTGGATACATATTGTGTTAGGTAGGTTGGTGGGTTGGGTATGTATAGATGACTGCTGACTTTGTCTGATGACCCTGTGGTATACAACAGAGAGTGGGTTTAAGACCCACCCATCAACTGACACAATGGAAGGCACCGACGTGAATAGCACTTAGAGCGGATTTATAATCGAGATTTCTCACCCGCGATATTTACGGAATTTTATTTACCAACTGATCGTTTCTCACTTCACATGAAATTTCAACAAAGTAATAAAATATTATAATTCATTTTGAGTTTCGTGTCATAAATCTATGTCGCAAAGCTGAATTCCACGTGTAAAGTAAATCATGTTAAAGCTTAATGTATAACATTAAGGTATTCTGTGAGGGAGAGGGAGCATTCGAATTTTACTGCGAAGATTTGTGTTTAAAACAATCGCTGAACTAGGCTGGTCTTTCTTATGTCTAAAATTGTACATTGCACATTGCGCCTAAAACAAACAAATACATACAACTTTATGAATCAACTTAATTTTTAATTAATTTAATTTATATTTCAAGGAATTGCAGAACATTGCATACAATAATCGTAACATTTTCATTTTTGTAACAATGGCATGAATTATATGAACCTACATAAATTTTAGTTCTATTTACGATAAATCCTACTGATATAGGGGTTTAAAGAATCCCGATCCTCCAATCAAGTGAAAATACACGGGAATAGGAAAAATATGAGAGGATACGGAGACGTACACAAAAGGAGCACATCTCAAGGAACTGACAAAGTCAAAACGATTTATGGATACGGAGAAAACGAAAACGAGATAATATAATAGAACCTCCAAATCCCCCGTGTAATATACGCACACAGAGAGATACTCTGTAATACGGAGGTGTTTAAGAAACAAATCGATGCTGAAGCATTTATGTGCGATAGAAAACACATCTGTATTAGTTTATAGTTAGATTATGATCATTAAAATGGGCCAATATAAACACGATTGTTTACATAGAAGTCGAACAGTTAGTCGTATTAAGCGACATAAATCATAATAAAACAAACGCATAGAAGGAGCAATTTAAGATTATAAACACAAGCTTTGAACTCATTTTGGGGCCTGATAAGGCACTTATGAACTTTACCGTCGATCCGAAATTCAAAGTGAAAAGTTTCCAGGAAAATGGTAAAATACTGTTTTTTGTCTATGAATAAAATCTATCAAAAATATTTTGCTTGTTTATCATGGAAAGATTAAATTATTCTTATTCTTCGATTGTCCTAGATAGATAGGTAGGTAATATCATTCCCCGTTGGAAATAAACAGTGATATCATGAAAGTTTCCACAATATTGATGGTGTAGACAAAACAAATGTGCGAGACAGATGCGAGACGATGTCTTTAAATATTTTTTGTCATTAGGAATGGGATGATGTAGTGGGGAAGTGGACACGACCGCTTGGAGCCCCTGGCTGCTTGCCAGCCTGGACAAATAAATCACATTGATTCCAAGGTTTATTTTCTAAAATTTTCAGTGAAAATTAAAAATATATTTATTTTATTGGCAAAAATCAATTAAGACATACCCTGTAATTCCTATTGATCAGAGGTTGCGGTATATTTCAAACATTCTTCTTTGTTCACAAAGCTAAGTTGGTACCTAGATACTCCTGAATATTTTATCTCACTTAACCTAAATATGGGTGAGGTTATCTGTCACATTATTTTATCCCAAAAATAAGACGTAGTGCAGTAGCGGTTACCTAAAATTACAAATATTAGCCTATCTAAAACTTTCCGCGAACACATAAATGCAGTCAACCGATTCCGGAAGTTAGACGATAATGTTAATTCTGTCTTAGAAAGGTCACGACAGCTATTTCAGATACGATTATACATGCTACTTTATCAAAATTAAATTGCCCTGTCTTTTGAAAACAATCTATGACTGACACGAGGTCATTTTCATATATTTACTGTAGAAAGAGTGACAGTTGAGTTGTTGCGTTAAATAGACAGGATTGTTAACAAGATACGACTCATAGTGAAGCCATGTATCATCATGCAACATCAACTAACAACAAATATAATAATTAGGTATGAAATAGGTACCTAAAAAAAGAACTCTCTATGTTATGGATATGTTGAGATAACACGGAAATTATAACATAATTTATAATGTATTGGACGGAAAGTTGACAAGGAACATAGAGACAAAAGAAAAGGGGTGCATTGCTCAGAAATGTAAAGGTGAACGTACGATTGCGGAAACAAGTGTAGAGGCCGCAAGACGTATGCATGATGAAACCATTATGACCAATGACGTAGCTCACGTAGCACGGTGCCATTGGTACCAACCAACCATGTTGTTGCAATGCAACTCACATTAAAACTTTATGTTTATAATTTTATGCTCTTTTCCGCATGAGCAGGATGAAACACGTGGTATTAACGCCTACGTTATAGCTTGTTACTTCTGTTTATCTTCTGTCCACATTTGGTTTGATGATATGTTTGCGGAACAGAATTATAAGTGGGCAGCATGAAAGGTCAATCCATCAGACTTCTCAAATGACTAAAATGGTGTTTTCTTATTAGTACCTAGTAATGTCAATTTTAGAAGATTGTTGTTTTTTTATAACATGAACCATTTCCTTAGATGTCACATTAACAAAACAAATAAAATTATTCGCATGTTGTCAGTACGAATCAGTTTATAAAGTGTTTGTTTTTATTTTGGAAGGTTTTAAAAACCCAAGAGGATTTTATCGAAATCGAATCATACGAGTGCAAAAGGATGTCGCGGATGTCACCATCGTAACTGCTAAAAAGAAAAGTGATTGTGAAATTATTTAGTATGTTTTGCACTTGGTGTAAATTACTTAAGTTAGGTACAAATAAGTAAAACACGTATGGTTGAAATTGGTTTTAAGGAATCGTGACCAAATTTAACCGATAATGAAATGGCTAAACGCTTAGCACTCGGGTAAACGTTAAAGTTGTCAAAATATTAATTTTGTGTGCACATCCATTTATCAACATTGTATCATATGGTACTTATTTACTTTGAATAGTATTCTATTCATGTCATCATAATTGCGTTGCGAAGTCGGAATTGTATCAGTTTATAATATAATATTCCAAAAGGGAGGTAATGCGGTTTAATAGAGACAGTGGAGTCCTTTGAACTTCTCAAGTTCGCACATAAACGTTATCGACTAATCTCCATATTCAACGAGGAGAAATTTATGTTCCAGTGTAAGATCAGACCAATTAAAGTTACAAACCATTTTGGCATTAAAACCGCCTGCAGGACGAAGTTAAAATCAATCTTATTAATATAGCGCTATTAGATATTTGAATGCACGACTTTGTGGCAACACGAGAAACGATACAATTTAAACTAAATGTTGATATCGGTACATTTCTCTTCAGACGATAATGTTTGGAAACGAATAGTTGAAATATAATTAGGATTGTGTCGTAGAAAATTGTGCACGTCACGGTGATGACGAGCAAAGTTTAAAATATAATTTAATTTCAGTTTGTATAGGATTGAAATGCATTAGCTACTATAAGGTACCTGTCCAAATGCAAACAATACGATAAAGACTTCTACGATTTCATAAATATTAAGGACTTTGATATAAATTTATCAAATATTTGTATAATTTTTAGGTGAAAAATGATCACTAGATAACAATAATAATTATAATATACATGGCCGTAAGTGTAGATAGCGTTTACACTGATTTATCAAGATCATACGTTGTAAATTTGTCACGTACATATCTACCTTCCAACTATACACACAAAACAGTCATATATTTCGTATATTTTGTACTTTGCGCAATGGAATTTTTTCAGTTGATGCTGCTAAACATCCTGGCATTAATATCATGAAAATTATGTAAATATTGACCAATTACATAAGCACTACCACGACAGAACCTGCAATTCTTAGAGTGATATTTATTTTGAGCATACTAGACTGTGAAATAGTTATTGCTATAATCTAAATATATAATTTGTAACCGTATTAAGTATACAGAAGAGTATTACGTTTAGGCAGAAGTGGGTAGCACTCTCACAGAGATGAATTAGTGTTTAATTTGCCTGACAGCAGAATCTACACGCTTTTGCGTAACGAACCCTCACAAGTGTGCGTAAGTTAATTTTACTTAGGGATAGTCGTCCCTCTAAAGTAGATATTTTTACTGTAGGCCTTTAAGTGCCTTAGAATGATTAATTCCAGAAATCAGTAGATGAAATTTATGTAATGACCTAGGCATAGGCTAAAAAATGATTTTCGAAAATTCGACCATTAAGGGGTAAAATATGGAATCGAAAATCTAGCACTTACATAATCCTTTTAACACCTTAGAAAATACATAATTCTTTATATGAAAACAAAAATACTTAGCCAACTTTTATTTGCTATAAAATTATATGAAAAAATGGCCAGTAATGGTGTCAGATAACCCTGAAAGTAGCACACCCAGTTTACAAATATAAACAGCCAGACGCAGAGCTTAGGTCAAGGAAATCGGGTGTCAGTCATGGTGCCATAGGTAATAGGTATATTGTATCTTTAAGAATATGTACGCATTTCGAGGAATGTAAACATTATAACACATTGCAATGATTTGTTTTAGTCATCTCCATAATGCTTTTTGTTTAAACTTATCTTGTTACTGAATTTTGTTAGTAGGTTAACAAAACACACGACTTTGATGTGAAACTAATTAATGACAACAATAAGTCACATTCGGTACCTGTTTTTCAGCATATTATCTGGGACGAATACGTTCCACCATGAGGGTCGCTTCTGACGAATATACGTCGGAGTGTCGCTCTCCTCATCTGTGTCGTTTCCTCCAGACTTCCGCCGCTTTTTGCGCTCGAGTTGCAGCCGCGCCGCCCAAGAACGCCTACGACCTTTATCGGCGGGTCCGTAAACGGGAGCTACGACTGGTATAGCGAGAGAAGCCCTTCGAGGCACTTCGGGTGGTGGTCCGTCAAAGTCGGTAATTTTTCTGTACCGTTCAGAAAATGTAGCCTCTGAAGCCCTACGTCCGTTAGAAGAGGCTGGCCTCATTGGGTATTCGTCAACAAGATCCGTAAATGCTTCATCGTCATCTGTGTCAGGAGCGACGGGCTCCTCGCTGAAGCGCCTGGGAGACTCGTCGATCGACTCCTGCAAGCTGGCAAGCTGCAGACTTGGGCGGTGTGAACGCAGGCCACGCGGCACCCGCCCCGGCCGCCCTTGCAGCCGAGACAGAGCCAGCGGCACAGGCGACTCGGTCAGTGTCGGTTCACTTCCACTCATAGTTGTGATCACGATAACTTTCACTCGTTATAACTGTCAACACGTCACTCGTTTTTCTATGGTGCCTGCATTGTTTTCACGGCTCCTTCATTTTCGATTACTTCTGTTCGAATACTAGAGAACACTAAAAATACTTTAAAGAGTATTTATCGTTCTACAGTTTCGATCACAAATATACTTGAAAACAAAAATTAAATTAAAATCGATTTCCCGACGTTGCATTCGTGTGACAAAACCATTACGACGGGTATTATTGTGCCAGATTGTGCCCATTAAATTTATTTACAACCAAAGTAATGAAATGAAAACATTATTTTCGTTTTGAAAGAGAGCAAAGCTTAAATAAACATGCGCTCGGTTCTGAATTAAAAGCTCCAGACATAATAAAGAAATTAAAGTAAATAAACAGTAGAAAAGCACGGAGGTTTCTACTTTATTTTACGGGCAGACTCGAAGAATCGTATACCGCTTCAAACTATTAAACCGAAGTTTTATAATTTTTTGCAATAATTTAATTCTCCTTGTTTAGCACTGGCAAAGAAATTGATTGCAATGAATTAATATACGAAATGACTACCCAATCAGTCTACTGCCAAAAGTTATTATCTTCCAAGAGAGCGTCGGGATCATCTACGGTCTTTGTTCGCAGTGACCGACAAATGGACTCTCTTTGTGACATGCGATAACTAATTTAGCGTTAATCGTTACCAATCAATCAAAATCTTATTAGTATAAATTTGTAGCCGTGGTATTCCATTAACTGTATTGGTGCGATAGTTGGTATATCAGATCATTGAAAGATAAATCATTTTGTTATAGAACTTGGTACATAAAAGCCATGGGTTTTATGGGAGGTAGTTCCATTTCACAAGCAGTATCATGTTATCAACGTATTGATAGAAATAACAGGACATAGGTTGTAAAACAAAAGACACCCACTATCACGTAGTTCTTTCGATTTTGATTTCGTGTAAATACTAGTTTTGTGAAATGGGAGTTAGCGTCCGTGAAACCACATAGTGAGAATTTACCAGCGTTATAAATAGCTCTTGATTTTCTTGTGAGAAACTATAGTGACGACGGCGCTATGCCATATAAGCAGTTAGTTACTGCTTTCGTAACAACATAGCAGTCCGTCATAGAATCACGCGCACCGGCTGGCGGCGCGCGCGCAGCGGCATGATGCCGTTGCGGGGAAAGTTGCCACCGTCTTGCATAAAATACATAGTAGCTATTTTATGTTACTACGGTCAATTTCATTATAATATTATAACCAGTCACATTTATTTTGTTATTCATTTTACTTCTATGAACTTAACATAATAAAATATTATAAAATCGGAATAACTATAAATAGAACAGTTGTCCATATTAATTAAAGTACTATCAAGGTCGAATGTCGCATATTATAATCTATTACGAAAATGTTAATTTAATTTGTATGTCAATGATCTTTTCAATTTGTTGAATCGTCTAATACTAAGGTTACTTTTAACGATCCAGGCCATTGAAACAATGGTTTTATATTTAATAATATACTTAGACCTATAAATTAGTTCCGTGACTGACTAATTGACTGACAGACAAATATCGCACAGCCTAAACCAGTGAGATATTTCAAATTTGGAAGACTTCTTGATTAAATTAGGCGATTCTGGCTGAAACCACGGGGTGAAAAGCTATTACAACCATAAAGGTTCACTTCCCTTATCAATCAAAAAGTTTAGTTCTAAAGTTTTTGTAGGGTGTCATACATCTGTCACGGCAAGGTTACGGGCGAGCATTAGTGCAAGAATGCACAAATTATAAAAGACATTAAGTAACATTTTAATACGGACAATTTAAAGTAAGTAGTGTGAGATCTAATAAACGTTAACTGAGGTAACCTACATACGTCTATCAGCTAGTGCGAGATACGTCCAGCCAATGTCATCGAGGAGATTAACCTCACGATTGAGGTCCTGACATCCGACCCTTAGGCATATCACACTCACTAGTCACTACACTAATGAGCACAACAGTATGTGATACTAGTACCTAGTGGATACCGAATGACACTGGGTCATCATAGGTAGGTAAGTACTAGTCAACAAGCTAGTTTATACTTTTCCTCATCTAAGTAAAAAATACCTTATCAAATAACTTGAACACTCAGAGAACCTATATATAAATGGAATATGATGGCACATTGCCACTTATTGATATAAACAAGTAGATTGTTTACAATAAAGACAAATTGATCATAAACCCATGCATATCGTTTCCTTTTCTCGTAATTCGGCAAAGCTTTTGATGTTTCATGCTTTACATTTCGATTGAAGCACTCACATTAATGTTGGCAAAAAATTACGATAACTGTTTTCACTCACTACAACTTTGGTGTTTAAAGATGTTATTTGTAAAATGGGATTCAATCTGCATAAATAATGTGAGTTCATTAATATGAAACTAATGAAACAACAACTCTTCACTTTGCTAAACTGCACACGAAGAAGTTTTATCTTTCACATTCAAGCACGTAGAATCTCAATAGCACATGAACAATGAGCAATTGACTCGAAGATAGGGTGGGACTAAAATAAAAACCTTGGAACTAAAACATAGTTACAGTCGTACTATTAATGGAAAACGTCTAGCTTCTACATCGTTACGCGTTTTATGGTAATAAGCTGAGGGGTGATAAAGCACGCAGTAACGTTTACTATTGTGTTGCAAACCTTTAACTGTGCCTAGCTCTTTCGTAGGTATGTCACGTCGTTACTCTACACTAAACAAGACCTTCTAAAACTACATAGATACTTGACAACCTAATTAACAATCTATTCAAATGGCTAGTTATTATTAAGTACGTATTACTTATATCAATATAGTTAACAAGCTAGGCTGTCTCCACAGTTTCAGTCGCGATCCCGGGATAAAAAGTACCGTATGTTTGTTTATATAATTCAGTGCTCCAGGATACCCTAGTTACCAATCTCCGTCAACATAGACATGTTTTTCTCGAAGCGAATCCAGTTGTGAGAGAAGTAATGCCTAAA
This sequence comes from Tethea ocularis, assembly GCA_963555595.1. NCBI lineage: Eukaryota > Metazoa > Arthropoda > Insecta > Lepidoptera > Drepanidae > Tethea > Tethea ocularis. The sequence goes on along the minus strand of OY741960.1, from coordinate 5,058,353 downwards.
AGATTTAAGAGCAACAGTAAATCATACCATAAGCCTGTAGGTACTATTATGTATTCTGTGCCATAAGAAATTAACGATTTATCTATATATTTAAAACAATGCTCTTGAAATAGATCACAATCAGGTCGCATCCTAATATCATGTTGACAATCATGCGTTATCATTAGAATGGCAATCATGTGTCAAAGTCAATGTGCACTAAGCGCGTGAGTCGAAACGGGGCCATATTTTAGATGGTTTATTACTTAAATAAGAATGTTTTTGTATGGAAAAAGAAAATACAGTTAAATAAAAAAAGATACGATCTTACATATCGATCGAGATTAAACTAAATGAGAAGTTCGCGCACGACCTCAAAGTCAAATCTCGAGTAAACAAAGAGGTCAGTGCTCGCGCCGAAACTGGTCTCATATCAGACACATTCCTAAGAGAGCAAGAGTATAAAAGCCAATGAAAATTCAACTTTGCATATTTTCATAAATTACCGAAATAGAGCAATAATATAAAATAAACTCAGTTTATATAAAGTCATATTTTATTTGTAGTACAACTAATAAATTAATAGTACCTACTTTGTTATACAAGGGGCGAAAATTATAGTTTATTTTTAATCCAAGGTATTTTTATTACAAGTTGAGGATCTCAGGATGTTTATGATACACTAAAAATTATAATGGATTATCAGCTGCTTTTTTGGCAAATACTCATTAATAACTTTATTAAAAATGTGTAAGTTGATAATTTACAAACTATCAAAATATGGAAAATTACAGCGAGTTTACACGTTTTCTGTGATTACGGAACTCTTGTGATTTGAGTGTATCACTTGCATTCTAAGAAGCAGTAAAACGTAAGTTTGAAACACGATTTCCGTGACAAACTTTGTTCAGACAACTCTTCAAATAAATACTAAGTAATTGATCTAATAATATCTATAATTGTGTAAGGATACACAAACTTGTAACTATCTGATTAAATTTATTCAAATAGGAAATGATTACGATTCACAACAAGTGGTTTTACGGGTCATTTCTTTCAAAGACAAGGGAAACGCATTAGCGAGACGAGAGCTTAGGGATGTTCCGATACCCACAAAATATCGATACCTACATACATACATACATACTTATTAATTTATTAGATATATTTTATGGGACTGATTTAATTGGAAAATATTCATGGAAGTGGTTGTTGTTCTGTATTTTTTTAACATAATAACTGTACTTGGTATCGAACCAAAAGTATTGAGTAGTTACTCGTATTTTCTTGTATCGGAATATCCCTACGAGAGTTAACCGAGAACGTAATACGTCTACAAACAATCTTAGGTGACGATATATGTACCTACACAAACAACGCATAACTAATGAGATGCTAGCGGCCAGCAGCGCAAGGAATACAGATTAATTGGTAACATCAAATATACATACGAACAAAGAAGATATCAAGCTCAATAATACAATTGTAGTAGACAAAGAATCCACTATAAATTTAAATACATCGATGGCTTTATTCATAGACGAAGAAAAAACTTCAAATTGAACAAACTTTACTGCCGTATAAAGATGACAGGACAGGACGTATAAGGAACTTTGTCATTGAACAAATATCCTCAAATTCAGCATATAAATACTATTTATATACTTAATATTATATACAGTTAAGTGTCGAAAGGTTCTGAAAAATGTGGAGAATCAAGTCCGTCGTCAATCAAGAAATCGTGTAACGCATTTCTTACCGCTAACTATTTATTTTGGGAACAACGGGACCGTGAGTTGTCTCATCGATGATTGAGGGCTTACTTTACAATAATAATTGTTTTATTGAACTATAGATTAACCTGGTTAATCTGGGCGTTATTGAAGATTATTCTACCGAATTTAATTTTTACTGATTCTCTGAAGCTACTGGGAAAACTGTTGTTAATATTGAACTTTAAACATGCCTAATTTTGCCGAGGAATTCTTATTCTTTGTGGAAACAATTCGAACCATAAGAAAAATCTTTTGGTTTAATTTAATTTTATAGTTATTTTATATACTGTAAGTAGTGGGTATTCGCCTGTTCTGGCTCACGACTTTTTGGTCCTTTTGGCCCTCATCGGCGGGCGGGCGGGCGACGCTGGCTAAAAAAAAAAAAAAAAAAAAAAAAAAAAAAAAGTTTGGTGTCATTTCCTGGGTTTTCGGGGTCGCCCGATCGATCTAGCGCATCCGTTTTGTGATATCTGTTGCGGTTGCTGACATAGCTTATTGCTTTCAGTACCTCTAGTGTCACCTAATTAAGCTAATGCTAATTGCTAATGATATGTCTATCGATTATTAGATTCTATTCTCGATCTCTCTTGTTCTTAATCAGCTATTACCTCATTACTAATCACCTCTCCCCCGTCACTAATCACTTCCCTATTTCTTTACTCGGGTACTATCTATTCTATTTCGTCTTGTATTTCGGATGAAGGATTAAATTAAACTTCCATATATTTTAATTTATATGCTTTTATTTCCACTTCATTAAGAAAAATATATACGATACATATTATCTACCAAAATATCATTGTGCAATGTATTATCTGAAAATAAATTTATAAATCTCTGCATTGTACACCCATCAAATTTATGTAACAAATACATTAAACAGTACTCGCCACAAACAGAAGTAAAATCGTTTTGAATCCTACGTGTGTTCCAATCCCATCGCTTTGAGTTTCTCCTTAAAAATACAGAATGATGTCCTGCCGGTGATCGTCCGTATGAATGGAAATATTGACCAACACCGTTCGCATCAATATGAATAGCTATCCAGTGCGATCCTGGTTATTTCGATAGTGTCAAATTCTCTTCACATAACAAGTAAGTAGTGAGGTGGTGTAAAAACATTCATTTTATTAGCACCATATGTGTATTTTGTAATCAATATGCTATTTTTAAGTCTTGAGAGTTAAGAAATGTCTATGTCTTGTTACAGAAATCATTAAACATCATTGACAGCCAGGAAAACACCTACAAACAATATTATTTTCCACTGAATGGGGACGACAGTAGAGATTTAATTATTAAATCCAATTATGATTCACGAAAGAAAAAAACATCGGCAAGCAATATCGATGACTTTTTTGAGATACCACCAAAGAGTAAAAGGAAGAAAACGGTTTCCAACAGTGGTGAGAGCCGATCGAGGTGGTGCTGGATTTGCATACATATCCACTAATAACGATGATGCGGACCAATCGACGCACCTCATCAAAATAGAAATTTCACGAAAGAAAAAAACATCGGCAAGCAATATCGATGACTTTTTTGAGATACCACCAAAGAGTAAAAGGAAGAAAACGGTTTCCAACAGTGGCGAGAGCCGATCGAGGTGGTGGTGGATTTGCATACATATCCACTAATAACGATGATGCGGACCAATCGACGCACCTCATCAAAATAGAAATCTACGATATGAAAAAACTCGCAAAGATCCCCGCTTCGGAACATTGGAAGCACGCAAACACAAGGACGAAATACTACGCCAAAATCGTGGATGATAACATATCGGATGATACGAACAATCTTGTTTTTAACATAACAAAACAGACTGCAAAAATATTTTTTTAGTAATGTTAATGATAGATAACTTTGTATCTTACAAATAAAAAAACATATTTTTGATTCAAGACTTTTATTTAATTTTCACAAGTTATTCAAACACACAGAAGTATCTAATCCGTCATTGTATACATTTCCTAGGAAATTCATACATTTCCTAAATATCTATCGGAGTATTACATTCGGGATATTTGTAAGGATAGCGGTATTTGGGGGGTTGTAAGTGAAATTTATTTTTTTGCGAATACTTTCAAATTTATGCAAAATAAAAAAAAATAACCCCAACCTAATTTTTCAATAGAATTTATATATTTCCTAGTATCATTAAATAAAATTTCCTAGGAGAAATACACAGGATTTGTATACAATTCCTATATTTCATACATTTCCGGTGACATATATACAAAATAGGTAGGTAGATTCAAAAATAAATTATATAGGTATGTACAAGAACTTTTTACACATAGTTTCTCAATTTTACTTCTTAAATCTATACATAATAATATGAAATCTTAACTACTATAGTCTACAGTTATATTTATGTTTTTATCTATTTCAATAACATTATCAAACTCTGCATAAACAATACAGTTAATGGTTTCTACAAGAAGATATTTCACCAATCATTTAAAAAGCAATATTCATAAAAATAATGTATTAACCTCACATAATTATTTAACAAATGTTGCAGTTATTGAAAGTGCTTTTGGTTTAAGAATTGTTACGTATAAAATTAAAAGTAAAATAGATAAATCGTCGAACTTAATTTTAGAAACACCGGAATTATTCTTAAATTCAATAAAAAGCGATATTTTATTCTTGATACAAGAGTGTATAAAACAACATAAAAGTTTTAAAGTAAATTTTATTTTACATGCTGATTTTGTACAACAATCAAAAAATGTTAGGACCACTTTTGATTTTTAAAACAAATTTTATAATTTGTCAAGGAGATGACTTAAATATTTTCTTTTCATCTTTAATTGAAACTATAAGTAATAAAAATATTTGTACATTTGAAAAAAGAAGATAGTGGATGGAGTCTTAAAGAAATAAATTGTATAGATATGTGTATTAATAAATATAGGCCCTTACGCGGTAGTTCATATATCGATCTTCCTAGCGACATAAAAACAAAAAAGCTGTTATTAACGTTAAAAATTCCGATAACTTATATTTTAAATGGGCATTACTTTCAGGTTTATATCCTGTAAATAAAAATGCCGATCGCGTAACCTCTTATACCATGCACGCAAACGTCCTTAAATTTAATAATATTTCTTTTCCAATTAAAATTAACGACATATCAAAAATAGAAAATTTGAATGATATTAGTATAAATGTTTTTGTATTAGAATATAACAAAGAAAAAAAATACATTCTATTGTAGGTATATTTGTCAAATGGGCAGAATACTCACTACTGTTACATTAAAAATTTATCACGATTAGTCAGCAAACAAATTTCAAATCACGGTCATGCAATTCATATATGTAATTCTTGTTTACTTAATTTTCCAACCCAGGAAAGACTTAATAATCATCGGCAGCATGATTGTGCTCACATTTGTACAGAATTACCAAACAATGAAAAATCTAAAAAATATTGGTTCGGACAACCAGTTAAAGTTTAATAACTACATGATAAAAATTTAAAATGCCTTTTGTAGTATATGCAGATTTCGAAGCATTTTTAAATCTGATAGATTCATGTAGTAAAGATCCATCCAAACCTTTGTGTAAAATAACATTCAAAAACATGAGGTCTACAGTTTTGGATATTATATCCAATGTTCATATGATGAAAGTTTGTCAAAATATGAGACGTATATAATAGTGGCCCAGACTGTACGCAAGTGTTTATGGAACGTTTGCATAAGGATCTTAAAATAATATGTCAAAAAATAGATTTCAAAAAAGACCCATTTCAATTACAAGTGATGATACACTAATAAATTAAAAAATCTGTTATATTTGTGAAACCGAATTGAAAGGAGAAGCTTTTAATGATTTTGATTGAAACACAGGTATTATGTAGCGTTGCACATGAAATATGTAGTTCTAAGAACAGAACTCATCGTCATATTCCAGTGTTTTTATATAACCTGAGTAACTATGATGCGCATTTTATTGTTCATGCTTAAACTTTGATGATGGTGACATTGAAGTCATTCCTCAGAATAAAGGAAGGTATATCCTTCTCCAAAAAATTAAACATAAATAATCAACAAATTAGCTTAAGATTTATTGACTCTTTTAAATTTTTATCATGTAGTTTAGATAAATTAGCTAAAATTTATCTCAATCTCAATGATGAAGAATTCATAGAGTTAAAAAGAAACTTTCCGAATAGCGATGATTTCATTCGGTTAAGGAGGAAAGGCGTCTATCCCTATGAATTTATAACTAGCTTTGAATGCCGAAAACTCACATCTCTACCTACCCAAAACCAATTTTATAGTTCTTTAACAGATTCCAATGTTTCGAACGACGATTACAATCATGCAAAAGACGTTTGGCAACATTTTCATTGCTGTACTATGTCAGACTACTCAGACTTATATTTAAAAACTGACGTATTGCTTTGACTGACATATTTGAAAACTTTAGAAAACTTTGTCTTGCTACATATGACTTGGACCCCGCTCATTACTATACAGCACCAGGGTTAAGTTGGGATGCAATGTTAAAATATACGCAAATACTTCTGATATTGGTTTCATATTAAAAGTTGATTTAGAGTATCCTGATAACCTTCATGATTTGCATTCAGACTTTCCATTGTGTCCGGAAAATATATGTGTAGGTAATGACCAATGAAATTAAATTAGTCCCTAATTTAAATAATAAATCAAAATATATAATTCATTATAGAAATTTAAAACAGTGTATTCAAATGGGGTTGAAATTAATAAGAGTACATAGAATATTAAAAAAAAATCCCAGAGTTCTTGGTTAAAAAGGTATATAGATTTAAATACAAATTTTAGAACATTAGCTGAATCAGATTTAAAAAAAGACTTTTATAAATTAATGAACAATTCTGTATTTGGTAAAACATTGGAGAACATTGAAAAAAGAGTAAATGTAAAATTGGTAAGTAACATACTGGGAAAATCAAGGTAAAGCACTTGGTGCTCGAGATTTAATAGCCAAACCAGAATTTCATAGTTTATCTATATTTTCTGAAAATTTAGTGGCAGTTTAATTACGAAAAACCAAACTAATTTACAATAAACCTATTTATTTAGGTTTTTGTATTTTAGATATTTCCAAAACGCTTATGTATGATTTTCATTATAACTACATGGTGAAAAAATTTTACAAAAATCTTAAATTATTATACACAGATACTGATAGCTTAATATATCAATTTTTTACAGAAAACTTTTTTAGTGATATAAAACCCGTCCTCTCAGCTTATTTTGATACATCAGATTATGCAATTGATAATATTTATGAGTACCCGAAAATAAACAAAAAGAAATTAGGATTTTTCAAAGATGAGAATAATGGTAAAATATTAAGAGAATTTGTAGGGTTACGCTCTAAAATGTATGCTTTTGAAGTTGAAGACAAATTTGTAGCAAAGGCAAAAGGTGGTAACAAAGGCGTCACAAAAAATGGACATAGATAATTATAATTCATGTCTATTTAATCAAAATGTAAAATATTGTAGCATGCTTAGATTTAAGTCTTTAAAACACAACATTTATACCCAAAAAATTAATTAAACATGTTTATCGTACAATGATACGAAACGATGCATAACATCGAATAACATTGATACATTAGCTTGGGGATCATTACAAATTAAGATAAGATTAATTTTTACAATGTTTCATTATATTTTATGGTTTTTACACGCACTAAGTATTTATAATTTTCATCTGTAATAAATTGTTTTGATATTATGACAATGTAAATAATATTTTTAGTAATAATCTTTTATTTTTAAGTTGTAAATTGTATATATATTTTCGATTATTTTACTTTATATAAAAATCATAGTTTTACTTTTCTAGATTTAGTTTTATGTATAAATATTATAAGAATAATTTTAATCCTCTCTCTTTTCTTTTATTTTTAAATAAATACATGTTTTTTTACAACACATCACATTTAAATAGTGTATTATCTACACTGAGTTATATTACTACGTATTATGTATTAGGTATCTATGAATTAATCTTTCATAAAAGTAAAATTTAAAAACCCCCCCCGACCCAAAAATAAACTAATAAAACCGAACAAATAATATTTTTTAGACGCGACGACGACGCTTGGAAAATAAAAATAATTGAACTTACATAATATATGTGACGATAATAATTATAATAGGTTTAAAATATTATTTTATACTTTTTGGTCTAAAATTTTTTGGTCTACAGTTTATTTTTGGGTCGGGGGGGGGTTTTTAAATTTTACTTTTATGAAAGATTAATTCATAGATACCTAATACATAATACGTAGTAATATAACTCAGTGTAGATAATACACTATTTAAATGTGATGTGTTGTAAAAAAACATGTATTTATTTAAAAATAAAAGAAAAGAGAGAGGATTAAAATTATTCTTATAATATTTATACATAAAACTAAATCTAGAAAAGTAAAACTATGATTTTTATATAAAGTAAAATAATCGAAAATATATATACAATTTACAACTTAAAAATAAAAGATTATTACTAAAAATATTATTTACATTGTCATAATATCAAAACAATTTATTACAGATGAAAATTATAAATACTTAGTGCGTGTAAAAACCATAAAATATAATGAAACATTGTAAAAATTAATCTTATCTTAATTTGTAATGATCCCCAAGCTAATGTATCAATGTTATTCGATGTTATGCATCGTTTCGTATCATTGTACGATAAACATGTTTAATTAATTTTTTGGGTATAAATGTTGTGTTTTAAAGACTTAAATCTAAGCATGCTACAATATTTTACATTTTGATTAAATAGACATGAATTATAATTATCTATGTCCATTTTTTGTGACGCCTTTGTTACCACCTTTTGCCTTTGCTACAAATTTGTCTTCAACTTCAAAAGCATACATTTTAGAGCGTAACCCTACAAATTCTCTTAATATTTTACCATTATTCTCATCTTTGAAAAATCCTAATTTCTTTTTGTTTATTTTCGGGTACTCATAAATATTATCAATTGCATAATCTGATGTATCAAAATAAGCTGAGAGGACGGGTTTTATATCACTAAAAAAGTTTTCTGTAAAAAATTGATATATTAAGCTATCAGTATCTGTGTATAATAATTTAAGATTTTTGTAAAATTTTTTCACCATGTAGTTATAATGAAAATCATACATAAGCGTTTTGGAAATATCTAAAATACAAAAACCTAAATAAATAGGTTTATTGTAAATTAGTTTGGTTTTTCGTAATTAAACTGCCACTAAATTTTCAGAAAATATAGATAAACTATGAAATTCTGGTTTGGCTATTAAATCTCGAGCACCAAGTGCTTTACCTTGATTTTCCCAGTATGTTACTTACCAATTTTACATTTACTCTTTTTTCAATGTTCTCCAATGTTTTACCAAATACAGAATTGTTCATTAATTTATAAAAGTCTTTTTTTAAATCTGATTCAGCTAATGTTCTAAAATTTGTATTTAAATCTATATACCTTTTTAACCAAGAACTCTGGGATTTTTTTTTAATATTCTATGTACTCTTATTAATTTCAACCCCATTTGAATACACTGTTTTAAATTTCTATAATGAATTATATATTTTGATTTATTATTTAAATTAGGGACTAATTTAATTTCATTGGTCATTACCTACACATATATTTTCCGGACACAATGGAAAGTCTGAATGCAAATCATGAAGGTTATCAGGATACTCTAAATCAACTTTTAATATGAAACCAATATCAGAAGTATTTGCGTATATTTTAACATTGCATCCCAACTTAACCCTGGTGCTGTATAGTAATGAGCGGGGTCCAAGTCATATGTAGCAAGACAAAGTTTTCTAAAGTTTTCAAATATGTCAGTCAAAGCAATACGTCAGTTTTTAAATATAAGTCTGAGTAGTCTGACATAGTACAGCAATGAAAATGTTGCCAAACGTCTTTTGCATGATTGTAATCGTCGTTCGAAACATTGGAATCTGTTAAAGAACTATAAAATTGGTTTTGGGTAGGTAGAGATGTGAGTTTTCGGCATTCAAAGCTAGTTATAAATTCATAGGGATAGACGCCTTTCCTCCTTAACCGAATGAAATCATCGCTATTCGGAAAGTTTCTTTTTAACTCTATGAATTCTTCATCATTGAGATTGAGATAAATTTTAGCTAATTTATCTAAACTACATGATAAAAATTTAAAAGAGTCAATAAATCTTAAGCTAATTTGTTGATTATTTATGTTTAATTTTTTGGAGAAGGATATATACCTTCCTTTATTCTGAGGAATGACTTCAATGTCACCATCATCAAAGTTTAAGCATGAACAATAAAATGCGCATCATAGTTACTCAGGTTATATAAAAACACTGGAATATGACGATGAGTTCTGTTCTTAGAACTACATATTTCATGTGCAACGCTACATAATACCTGTGTTTCAATCAAAATCATTAAAAGCTTCTCCTTTCAATTCGGTTTCACAAATATAACAGATTTTTTAATTTATTAGTGTATCATCACTTGTAATTGAAATGGGTCTTTTTTGAAATCTATTTTTTGACATATTATTTTAAGATCCTTATGCAAACGTTCCATAAACACTTGCGTACAGTCTGGGCCACTATTATATACGTCTCATATTTTGACAAACTTTCATCATATGAACATTGGATATAATATCCAAAACTGTAGACCTCATGTTTTTGAATGTTATTTTACACAAAGGTTTGGATGGATCTTTACTACATGAATCTATCAGATTTAAAAATGCTTCGAAATCTGCATATACTACAAAAGGCATTTTAAATTTTTATCATGTAGTTATTAAACTTTAACTGGTTGTCCGAACCAATATTTTTTAGATTTTTCATTGTTTGGTAATTCTGTACAAATGTGAGCACAATCATGCTGCCGATGATTATTAAGTCTTTCCTGGGTTGGAAAATTAAGTAAACAAGAATTACATATATGAATTGCATGACCGTGATTTGAAATTTGTTTGCTGACTAATCGTGATAAATTTTTAATGTAACAGTAGTGAGTATTCTGCCCATTTGACAAATATACCTACAATAGAATGTATTTTTTTTCTTTGTTATATTCTAATACAAAAACATTTATACTAATATCATTCAAATTTTCTATTTTTGATATGTCGTTAATTTTAATTGGAAAAGAAATATTATTAAATTTAAGGACGTTTGCGTGCATGGTATAAGAGGTTACGCGATCGGCATTTTTATTTACAGGATATAAACCTGAAAGTAATGCCCATTTAAAATATAAGTTATCGGAATTTTTAACGTTAATAACAGCTTTTTTGTTTTTATGTCGCTAGGAAGATCGATATATGAACTACCGCGTAAGGGCCTATATTTATTAATACACATATCTATACAATTTATTTCTTTAAGACTCCATCCACTATCTTCTTTTTTCAAATGTACAAATATTTTTATTACTTATAGTTTCAATTAAAGATGAAAAGAAAATATTTAAGTCATCTCCTTGACAAATTATAAAATTTGTTTTAAAAATCAAAAGTGGTCCTAACATTTTTTGATTGTTGTACAAAATCAGCATGTAAAATAAAATTTACTTTAAAACTTTTATGTTGTTTTATACACTCTTGTATCAAGAATAAAATATCGCTTTTTATTGAATTTAAGAATAATTCCGGTGTTTCTAAAATTAAGTTCGACGATTTATCTATTTTACTTTTAATTTTATACGTAACAATTCTTAAACCAAAAGCACTTTCAATAACTGCAACATTTGTTAAATAATTATGTGAGGTTAATACATTATTTTTATGAATATTGCTTTTTAAATGATTGGTGAAATATCTTCTTGTAGAAACCATTAACTGTATTGTTTATGCAGAGTTTGATAATGTTATTGAAATAGATAAAAACATAAATATAACTGTAGACTATAGTAGTTAAGATTTCATATTATTATGTATAGATTTAAGAAGTAAAATTGAGAAACTATGTGTAAAAAGTTCTTGTACATACCTATATAATTTATTTTTGAATCTACCTACCTATTTTGTATATATGTCACCGGAAATGTATGAAATATAGGAATTGTATACAAATCCTGTGTATTTCTCCTAGGAAATTTTATTTAATGATACTAGGAAATATATAAATTCTATTGAAAAATTAGGTTGGGGTTATTTTTTTTTATTTTGCATAAATTTGAAAGTATTCGCAAAAAAATAAATTTCACTTACAACCCCCCAAATACCGCTATCCTTACAAATATCCCGAATGTAATACTCCGATAGATATTTAGGAAATGTATGAATTTCCTAGGAAATGTATACAATGACGGATTAGATACTTCTGTGTGTTTGAATAACTTGTGAAAATTAAATAAAAGTCTTGAATCAAAAATATGTTTTTTTATTTGTAAGATACAAAGTTATCTATCATTAACATTACTAAAAAAATATTTTTGCAGTCTGTTTTGTTATGTTAAAAACAAGATTGTTCGTATCATCCGATATGTTATCATCCACGATTTTGGCGTAGTATTTCGTCCTTGTGTTTGCGTGCTTCCAATGTTCCGAAGCGGGGATCTTTGCGAGTTTTTTCATATCGTAGATTTCTATTTTGATGAGGTGCGTCGATTGGTCCGCATCATCGTTATTAGTGGATATGTATGCAAATCCACCACCACCTCGATCGGCTCTCGCCACTGTTGGAAACCGTTTTCTTCCTTTTACTCTTTGGTGGTATCTCAAAAAAGTCATCGATATTGCTTGCCGATGTTTTTTTCTTTCGTGAAATTTCTATTTTGATGAGGTGCGTCGATTGGTCCGCATCATCGTTATTAGTGGATATGTATGCAAATCCAGCACCACCTCGATCGGCTCTCACCACTGTTGGAAACCGTTTTCTTCCTTTTACTCTTTGGTGGTATCTCAAAAAAGTCATCGATATTGCTTGCCGATGTTTTTTTCTTTCGTGAATCATAATTGGATTTAATAATTAAATCTCTACTGTCGTCCCCATTCAGTGGAAAATAATATTGTTTGTAGGTGTTTTCCTGGCTGTCAATGATGTTTAATGATTTCTGTAACAAGACATAGACATTTCTTAACTCTCAAGACTTAAAAATAGCATATTGATTACAAAATACACATATGGTGCTAATAAAATGAATGTTTTTACACCACCTCACTACTTACTTGTTATGTGAAGAGAATTTGACACTATCGAAATAACCAGGATCGCACTGGATAGCTATTCATATTGATGCGAACGGTGTTGGTCAATATTTCCATTCATACGGACGATCACCGGCAGGACATCATTCTGTATTTTTAAGGAGAAACTCAAAGCGATGGGATTGGAACACACGTAGGATTCAAAACGATTTTACTTCTGTTTGTGGCGAGTACTGTTTAATGTATTTGTTACATAAATTTGATGGGTGTACAATGCAGAGATTTATAAATTTATTTTCAGATAATACATTGCACAATGATATTTTGGTAGATAATATGTATCGTATATATTTTTCTTAATGAAGTGGAAATAAAAGCATATAAATTAAAATATATGGAAGTTTAATTTAATCCTTCATCCGAAATACAAGACGAAATAGAATAGATAGTACCCGAGTAAAGAAATAGGGAAGTGATTAGTGACGGGGGAGAGGTGATTAGTAATGAGGTAATAGCTGATTAAGAACAAGAGAGATCGAGAATAGAATCTAATAATCGATAGACATATCATTAGCAATTAGCATTAGCTTAATTAGGTGACACTAGAGGTACTGAAAGCAATAAGCTATGTCAGCAACCGCAACAGATATCACAAAACGGATGCGCTAGATCGATCGGGCGACCCCGAAAACCCAGGAAATGACACCAAACTTTTTTTTTTTTTTTTTTTTTTTTTTTTTTTTAGCCAGCGTCGCCCGCCCGCCCGCCGATGAGGGCCAAAAGGACCAAAAAAGTCGTGAGCCAGAACAGGCGAATACCCACTACTACTGTACGAGTGTCATGAATCAAAACCAATTACTTCCAATGAAGAATAATTGCTATATATTTCGTAGTCATTTAACAATGAGTTGCGCTCCTTAGAACAGGCGCTGTAAATTGGGATTGAACAAATTAACATGCGACTGGGAATCTCCATGGTCTAGCTGGTTGTAAGATAGAGTAAGTATGTTGTACCTAAGATTATTCTTTCACCTAAGCTATGCTAACTACTCTGGATCCATCTCAAACGCTAAAATTAGAAATACGAGGTAAAATGTTTAGTGTTATATTTAAGGATAATTACATAAGCATAACATTGACCAACTGTGTCACGGGTTAATTAACGTTAATAATACTCACTGTTGTTTTCAATTTTAAATACATTTTATGGGCTGTGTGTTGATATAGCTAACGAAGTATTATTGAAACGGTTCCATTATGTTAACAAATAGATTATTATATTAAGTATACGACAGGCTAAGGTCTATTTAAACATTGATGGCGACAAATCTCTATCTACGTAAGTAATCCAGTTTGTGTCGCAACACTCTCAAGCCAGGCGGGCATGCGGAAATGATTTTTTTTCTGCGCGAAATATTATGCTAATTATACACCTTGATGCATAATGATCCGTCAAACCAGGAGTTTATATGATTATTTAGGACAGTTTGTTATATTCATTAGACTTTCATTAATCTTCAATTTCATATTTAATGTTGGGTAAATCCGGCTGTCTCTCATCAGCAAACGTGAAACGGGGAAAATTATAAGCAGTCGTGGGAGGTTAGTTATTTCTGATTTTCCCTAAATTTATAATAACTATAAATATACAGGTCATATATTATACTAATTATATTAATAAGTACTGTGATGTGATCATGACTACGATGAAATACAACAAAATCAAAGAATTCGTTTATGTTACTGTATGATTCACAATAGTTAGTTAAAATACAGGGATATGCACCTTTAGATTGGTTCCCAAGGATATTTGATAACCTCGGCCACAACAACCTCGTAAAAATAGCAAGTCAATATGAAATGTATGATTGATACATTGTTTTGTGAACAGTTCATACTCTCAAGATAATGCAAACTATCACATCATGACTACAAAAACTAATCACTTCATGAGATTTTTGCCAAATAGAAAAATTTGAGATATACCTGCAAATTTGTATATTGGACCCTAAAACATCAACTACGTAAGTATATAACATGCTTTAAACGAGTTCAGTAGTTGATGAAATTTAAGTGATAAACAATACTTTGAAAAGGTAAACTATCGTATCTGAGGACAGGCAGGCACCTTGCGCTCTGTCAGCGGAGCCTTCACAGAGTGTTGCAGTGCATAACACAATACTCAAGTTACGTCTATTGCTAGAAAAATGTAGGTCGTGTCCGATTTCAAAGCGCAGCGGGACTTGCACAACCACTTAGCTCAGACTGCCAATCGGCAAATCAACACCGGACTTTCAATGACATTCACACTTTTCTACATTTAATGCTTCAGTGATCGTTTCATTATAAAAAGCGGTACCATTTGCCGATAAGATAAAACTTTCAATCGTGATATGATTGAATCACTGCATGAGTAAATTCACGGTCAAATTGCGAATCAATTATATTATCTAATAATAGATATCTACCTACTTATATTTGTACCGACGACCATATCCGTCAAGAACTAAGGTAATCAACATAGCTGACAATTAGCAAGTTGAACTAAAAGGTTAGTTGAACATATTTGTCAATAAAACTATTAGGTTTACGTATATGGCTTGGCTTCTGATTTATAGTTGAGGAAATATTACTCTATTTGGTTTTTCCGGCCCGTATACCAAATTTAATGAATAGCTTGTATAGTTTGTTGTAGTATCTGTTTATATTTATTCGGAATACATTTTTGGGAGTTATCACAAGTACTTGTATTCACATACTTGTAATATGCCGAAAGTCGCAATACCGCCGTTACAACATGTTAATTATCGGAAATCTGTTGCAATTGTTGAAATATTACTTTCTTTTTTTTTACCAAAATCGGTGCAAAATAAAGTGTCGCAGTGTCAGAGAAATGGCATGTGGGGGTCAATGTCGTACGCTCGTTTTCACTTCACTACTGTACGTAGCTGCAAGCTGGAAGTTGCACCGCACAATTCGACCAACCAGTCAACCAACAACTGTTAACTTGCTCTTACTTGCCGCCGTTGTTGTTTTGTTACTCGAGAAAACTATAATGCGGGTAAAACAGTGTTCAAGTTTCCGCAACCAAATGGTTCAACAAAACTTAATAATAGGTCTACAGACTTCGTAGCCATTCGTAGCACTTGTGAACAATTTACGCGAGCGTTCAATATGGTATTATGACATCGAAATAAAGTTCATTATGTTTATTTTAGTATTTTAGATATTTAGAGATAAGGAAAATATTGTCAGCCTTAAATATTTGTGTAGGTAGGTCCTAAAAAAAATAAGTTATAAAAATAACTGGGCACGTTAGCAGAAAAATCAATACTCGAATAAAATTATGCAATTGTTTTGATGTTGAAATCGTACGTACTTTCGTAACAACTAAATGAGCAAATAAATATTTAATGTTGGTAATGGTTACACGAACGTCGGGATCGATTTTAAACCTAAATTTAACACAAACCACGGTGTTCTTACAGGCTGCGGGCGAGCACCGACCTCCTTTCCCTGTTGCACTGGCGCAACGAACAAAACTAAATAACTAGACGAAGATGTCGGCGCACAAAATCGTAGCGGAATATTGCGCGCGCAACTTTCACTATGAGGTTTTATGAACGTGCGCGTGCGTGGCGTGCGAGGTGCGCGGCGTTTTAAATGGTACTGAACACTGAACTGATGTTTGTGCGGCGGCGGCCAGCCTGTGGCGGGCTGTCGGAGGGCAGTCGCCGATGCCGACCTGGATGCGTATCGTCATCATCTGATAACAACACTGAAAGCCCACCCCCTTCACCATCTCGCTATCGTTCTACTATTTAGCACTCTCGATAACTACATACTCCAATTTTTTATCTTTAATGTCACTCGTGCTCCCATTTTTGCAAAATAAACATTTACTGTATGTATGCATGCATTTTAGATGGAGGATTTGCGTCCGGACCGGTTGTTTGGCGCAACATATTGTTCTCATCTGGATTATAGTGTTTGTTTCACAAGATTTAAAACTTAATTTATCTGATTTAAAAAATGAAATGTGGAATATTTCATGTTGACAATCACCGATGGCCTCCTTTCATAATAGCATAGTAGTTTTCATGCGGATGGTGCGCGGCAATAATGCAAGGTTTATTACCCATATTTTGTGAAATATCGCTCTTTTTCATCCATACTAATAATATTATACAAAGTAACACTGTTTGTTTGATTATTTGTTATCTTTTCAAGTCTAAACCACGGAACCGATCGCGATGAAATTTGGCATGCAGATAGTCGTATGATATGGAGAAGGACATTCTACTTTTTATCCGGGAACTCTAATATCAATTCAGCAAGTTGATTTCTCTGAAAAGTGCAATAGACACAGGGAGAGTAAAAACTTTTTTAATCATGCAACATAACGCCCTTTCTAGCCAGATTGTAGGGAAGTGAGTGGCTTTTCGCCCGCACCCATAGACAACGCATCCGCAAGAAAAACTTATTATTGAAATTTACCAGTGAGGAAAGGTAAATCACCATGCGTCAACCGCACTATCCCGTACGAAAACAGAAAGTTAGCAGGTCAAATTCCGCTATCCTCCATTCGAATTCACTTGTGGAAAAAAACGCGCAAATGTACCTACTACCGTTACAAGTGTTACAACTTATTTCAAGAAAAAGTCTACGATAATTTTATAGCACCAAATTCTGGCACAGAGACACTTGGTCGATATATATTTTCCATACATACCTTCAAATTATCTACACGTACCTATCTATGTATATTCCATAACAAACAGATGTCATGAATCTCACAACCAACACAAATGCGAATTGCGGTTATTGTATTCCAATAACAGGTAGGTACTCCCATTTATGTAGGTTACGTGAGTGGCCAAGTCAAGCCTGGTAAACTACAGTTGCATTATTAAATTATGGCCAATATAATCGTCCGTCATTTGTCTACGCTACTGGTTTTATGTAGCTTTCTAGTAATGATTTTAGTTGAGTATTTGCTGCTTCAAAATAGGTAGTATCCGCTTGATTCTTCACATTATCACAAAAACAATTAATGTTCGCCACTTGAAAAAAAAAATATTATCGGGACAAAATCTACATGCTGTAAGAATCGAATGAGTTGAAATCGATTTCACAACCAAGGTTAAGTACTAAAGTAATATCTCAGAAGATAAATGCTTTTTCTTAAAATTTCAACACATGAATCAGCAAATGAGTATGTAAAATGGTAAATGAACTTAATTGACAGAATACATTAAGTTGAGGGTTTTCGGGACTAAATATCCTACATACCTACCTACATATAAATAACAAAATTGAGAGGTATTATGGTATGGATAGGTATATACTCCTATAGGCATATCCCTATAAAACCCTTTTATAATGTTTTTATCTAACAAACATAGTAGTCATAGAAACCAAAATCTATATCTATACCACAGAGAAAATAATATACTTATCTATACTAATAATAAAGCTGAAGAGTTTGTTTGTTTGTTTGTTTGTTTGAACGCGCTAATCTCTGGATCTGCCAGTGGGATATGGAAAAACCTTTTTGCAATTGAAAGCCCATTTATTAAGGAAGGTTATAGGCTATAGAACATCACGCTACGACCCTCAGGAGCTGAGCAATGATAAAAAGAACGTTAAGCGGGAGCATGTATAGCATGGGTGAGCGATGCGACGCGGTTGTCAATGGATGACAGCGGTCGCCTAGGTAACAGTTTTTTGTTATTTTTAACTGTCATCAATAAGAGGTTATCAATTCGTCGGAAACTTTTTATATGTATGTTCCTCGATTACTCGAAGATGCCTGACCCGATTTGGAAACTATACATACAGGTGGTCACATGGTCACCAAGTCAGGGTCTGATGATGGGATCTTGAAGAAATCGAGGGAACTCTTCAAATTGTATAGGCACTAACAATGTTTTTCATATATTTTCTAAAACTATTCAGATATTTGCGTCTGGTAGTCGTCACATGTTGCTGAGCTGATGATGGAAGGTACAACTCCTTAACGGGTAGGAGTTAGGGGATAAATCATTAAATATTATAGGAACGATGATGGAAAGTACAACGCTAATATGCTTATCTTAGGTCAGTGACCTTGAGAGTCATTGATTACACATAAGAAACTAAAAAATTAAAAATAAAATACTTTTAACAAAAAAAAACCACAAAGGCACTAAAAAGTATAAAATAACTATGTAAGAACTCTAATCTGATAGTTTTGAAGTCAACGAAATTAGCCATTGTTGTTGCATCATCAGATATTTATTGCTGCTACACTATTGACAGGTAGAAGGACGGCTCATTTCACTTCTAAACAGACCCTTACGGTATTTCTTGAAAAAGACAGCGTACGCTCTATACGTAAAAATGGACCATTGGGCAAGGTTTTACAAGATGCAAACCTAATAATATGGGATGAGTGCACATGACTCATAGAGCTCATCTAGAGGCTTTAGATAGAACTCTCAGAATTATAAAATGCACAAATAGCCATGGGTGGAATAACTTTGATGTTTTCTGGTGATTTCAGATAAACGTTGCCTGTTAGTGAAACTAGAGCAGATATTATTAAATCTTGCTTAAAATCTTCCTCATTATGAAAGTCTGTTGAATTATTGACTGTATACCAAAGAGAGGAGTCACTTGGGTAGAGGAAGCACAGATTTCCCAATAAAGCTCCATTTAATCGGGGATGGGAAAGTACCTGAATCAGATAAAAAAATAGCTATTGACAAAGACCTTCGTAAAATCGTGACCAACATTGAAGACCTGATCTGTAGAGTATATCCGGATATAGCCAATATCGACCAAAAAAACCATTAATGGATGTGTGAGAGGGCAATTTAATTTAATTAGCTGCCAGAAATATAAGCGTTGACGCCATCAACGACAAAATAATGGCTAAACTACCAGCCGACAGCGTAGTTTTCGAATCGGACCAGTAACTCCGGAGATTCGCGCGTTCAAACAAACAAACAAACTTTTCAGCTTTATTATATAATGCTTAATAGCTTTCCACCCGCGATGCCACCCGCGATATGTCAGTCAATTAACCAACTTCAAGCGGAGGTTAACAATTCGTTGAAATCTTTTTTTTCGTATGTTCCCCGAATACTCGAACGCCTGGACCGATTATGAAAATTATTTTTTGTTTGAAAGGGTATACTTCACAAGTGGTCCCATGGTCACAAAGTCAGGATCTAATGATAGGATCCTAGACAAATCGAGGGAACTCTTCAAATTTTATAGGCACTTACAATGTTTTTCATAAACTTTTCAGTTTTAAAATAGAATGCTAAATAGCTTTCCACCCGCGATACCACACGCGATATCACCCGCGATCAGTCAGTCAGTCAATTAACCAACTTCAAGCGGAGGTTATCAATTCGTCGGAATCATTTTTTTTTGTATGTTCCCCGAATACTCGAACGCCTGGACCGATTTGGAAAATTATTTTTTGTTTGAAAGGATATACTTCACAAGTGGTCCCATGGTCACCAAGTCAGGATCTGATGATAGGATCCTAGACAAATCGAGGGAACTCTTCAAATTTTATAGGCACTTACAATGTTTTTCATCATACTTTCTAAAGCTATTCAGATATTTGCGTCTGGTAGTCATCATCTTATGTTGCTGAGCTGATGATGGAAGGTACAACTCCTTAATGGTTAGGAGTTAGGGGATAATTCTTTAAATGTTATAGGAACGATGATGGAAACTACAACGCTAATATGCTTATCCTAGGTCAGTGACCTTGAGAGTCATTGATTACACATAAGAAATTCAAAATTGAAAAATAAAAACTTTTAACAAAAAATAGAACCGCCTTCAAAGGCACTAAAAAGCAGAAAATAACTATTTAGGAACTCTAATATGATAGTTTTGAAGTAAGCGAAATAAATCTGCGGTACCATGATATCGGTTCAAATTTTTGTTAAAAGTTTTATATATTTAGATTGGCTATTGGACGCTGATCAGTGTTATTATCACCATCGGCATCAGCGTAGGTATCAAAGTGACCATAAGAAAGATCTTGGGAAAAACGTAACCTTTTGATGGGTTGGTCTTCTGTACCAAATTTGGCATACTGGTTTCCATTTCGATATACTTCAAATACAAATGGGTATATTTGACCGGCTACAACTAACTCGCAGAAATGTAGAGTGTTGTAACATCTAATTTATACTTTTCTTTTGTCCCATGATTGTTGCCAAGACGGTCATGAGACATAACAGCAAATTCATCCCAATTGTTCGTCATATGCATTGCATTGCACCAAGCTTTTATGTGAGTTCAAAAGCAGTATTGATATCAACTTCGATGCAAATCACCCCCAAAATAACTTTCTACCCTTTTTTAACCCCGTTAGGCGATGAGTTTCAATAAAATACAAAACACGTCTTCCATCAATTATCTTAAAGAATGTTTATGCAAAATTTGAAGTAGATTGGACCAAGGAATCACGTTGTTCCATACAAACTTTGTCCCAGTTTTTCAACCCCTAAGGATTTCGGAAGATCCTTTCTTATAGGATGCCTACTTCATACGAAGAACACACCCTCTAAATTTCAGGTCGCTACGATCAGCGGTTTAGGCTATGCGTTGATCCGTCAGACAGTCATTCAGGACAATGCATGTTAAATAGATATTAGACCACCAAATTTATGTAATGGTACCAGACTTCAAGTAAAATTTCTAGATTTCTGTCATAGTAGCGATTGGTTTTGACTGAGCCAGCAGTTGGGCAAACAGTACTGATACCTCGCATTCCGATGATACCCACAGATTTTCCATATAGATTTAAACGAATAGGTACAATTTCCTGTAAAATTACCTACCTATCGTCTGAAGTCAATATAAATAAAGCTCAAGGACAAACTTTTAAGCATGTTGGAATATATTTAAGAGAAAACTGTTTTTCCCATGGACAATTATTATGTTGCCTTATCTAGATCAGGTTGCATAGCCTACTTTTTATTTGGAAACGCGGGTGGAACCGCGGGGGGCAGCTAGTATAATAATAAAGCTGAAGAGTTTGTTTGTTTGAACGCGCTAATCTCCGGAATTACTGGTCCAATTAGAAAAAATATTTCACTAATAAGAAGCTACATTATCCCCGAAGGTTATAGGTTACTTATTATTCCGGGAACGCGAGTAGAACCGCGTGGATGGAACTGCTAGTAATAAATGAAACAAATGAACAAGGGTCTAATTATTTATTAAAAAAAACCCAGGATATTTGGGGCTTTTGCATTAGTCATTATTTTTAACGTGCCATAAAGAACTCCGTTCTCATAAGGATGTATTTTTCCTTACAATATAGTGGAGGTAGTAGCTAGACATTATTAAAGCAAATCTCTATGAACATGAATTTCGAGTACTCACGAACGCTTTGAACGAACCGGAACATAGGACCAAACTCGTGCGGAACGAATATATATTTATTGTCTCTTAAAAATAGACAATACCTTCATGTGACAAATTCTTTCAACGAATGTAAAATTGGTGAACAACTTCAAATGAATACACAGGAACAATGTGAACAGTATGAATGAAATGGCGCATAAATAGTATCTAGATATTCATGTCGGAGGCCCATGTTCAGCGATTTCCGACATAATTATTCTACAACGCCAGCGCCAACAAAACTTAATATACGATTAGTGATTACAATTAGGTTGGTTGGTTCAATTACCACCCAGGAGAAAAAAAAATGTACATGACCACATTTGCCTGTTCTGAACCAGGGTACTATATAAGTATACAAGTAGTATAAATAATATACAGCCAATCAGTTTCTGTGTACAACCCTAGTTTGGGACCAGATGGCTGAGTGTGTAGAAAATACCAGGATATTTTCAGTAAGTGTATGAAAATAAATAACATAAATCCGGATTTAATTACATCGAAACTTGAGTCAGCTTCATACACCAATAAGACTTCTGGTAAGCTCTCACACTAGTTAGAAGGTAACTAGGTATATAACTGTAGAATGACATGATGGTGGATAGTAAAGTCTTTACTTCTACAATTCGCTGTTAAATAATCCGGATGAAACTTATAAAGGTAATCATTAACAATTCATAGAACACGGGTCAATAAACTAGCAAGAAGCAAAATAACAAATAAATAAAAAGTAAATATTCACATCTTAAGGTATCAAATGCCGAGTTAACGCAGAATCTATTATTATGACATTAACAAAGTGGGACATACTTACACGTTAATATAATTAGGTGCACCTCTTACAATGACAGTAATTATTTAAGCCTTACTTATTTGTGAGTTTCAATTGGTATATTTGTTTTAATTTATTCGCTTAAAGTTAACATGGATAATTAAACATTAAAGGGAGTGAAGCGGCGACACGACAGACACGGTTTCTTTACAAATTAAACATAGTTTAAAAAAGCCCTTTGTCAAATAGCCGTGCATCGCGCGGTCGTGAGCAAAGAAGCTGAATGAAAAATTGCGCATTTCATTTATCAATAGATTATACAACCTTTATAAATTAAATTAAAACTAACCTAAATTCATACGAATATTAACCACCAAAACATAAGAATAATAGAATCTTTGATCAAACCCAAATTGAAGAAGCAAGAAACTATCTCACTGTTCAGATAAAAAAAAATACCTTGTACTTAATTTCCTGGTAGCGAGCATTTTAATGATAACACACTATTTAATTTGAGCTATAAACAGTAATTAAATTGAACCTACGAGCTATGGTCGTAACCAAATTGTTGAGGGAAATATAAGTAACTGGCCGATTGCACAACGAGTGCCCTTTAACACGACTTTGACATATTATCGTAGCGCAAGATCCTTCCATATTTCATTCATGTATTACATGCATATTATAAGTCATAAATTCATTTTATGCAGTTTATTTTCATACTAATCGATGGTTTTAAAACCAATCAACAATTCTAAGATTTGGTAAAAAGAAATTATCACTGGCATTACCTACTAACAACAGCATATCTGAAATCAACTAGGTAAGGCGTTGCTAATTAGATTAACATATCTAACAAAAATACGATTATATCCTATATATATATATATATATATGTGTATACTACACAACAAAGAATTGCCGACACTGATCCATTCTATGATTGAAAATAACTAGTCCAATAAATAGTTCAATCATACAGTAGTAGGTAGGTATATCATTATGAATGAGTAACGGTTTGGTTGGTCGGCGTGGTGTGGTGCCACAAGAAAGTTCTAGCAACGGTACTTGGATTGTAGCAAAACTTTAATGAGGGCGTGGGTACCGAGTACCTGTGGAGCGAGCGTCACGCAAAAGAATATACTTAAATATTACTACGTAAACAAGTCGTGTATCGTTCGGACAATCGCGGGAGGGTCTGAGTGCTCCTTCTTTGGTTAGCCCTAAGGTGTAGTCACGGACCGCGGAATGCCTTGTCGCAATTATTGGTTGCTGCGCTCCTATCATCAATAACAATTTTATTTTATCAGAGACGGAGGAATCTGCTGCGAGCCCAACCAATGTTGTGTGCCGTAACCATTCATACACCGCATTCATATGTATTTATTTATATATATTGTCAATTATAACTATATTTTAATATGACCATCTTCATATAATGTAATATACCTATATGCAGTATTTCTTCAAAATATAAGTCAGGGTATTATAAAAAGTAATCAATATAAAATTCCTTATGTTTACTTCACGTAAATTGTCTAAATTGCAAGGACAAAAAAATTGGTACCTACTAGAGGTATATCCATCAGGTACATGGTTACGAAACGAAACAAAAAAGGTTAAAAATTTAATTAACATGCCTGTATCTACCAAAACAATAGAGAAGTTACCTAGGTACTTGATATTGTCAATTAATGTAGTATACATGTAATTATAAAAAAACATGACCGGATGCCATAAAACTTGAATGAAACTTGGCACACGGAAAGAGATAACCTGGAAATTTCAAGTTTCAAGTGGAGTAAAGTATGTGACAGATAAGTATTTTCAATCACAACACCAGAAATATCAAGGAGTCGATGTATTATGTAGTTGGTATTTCCAAGTGAATATTACTTTTTATGTCCTGAATATAATAGTAATTTTTATCAAGTACTTCCGTTTCTCATAATCTGATAAATATCCGATGAAATGTGAAGGTCCATTTTAACGACTTTCATATAGGAGAGACTAATAAATTACAGCAATATTTCATTGCATACTCGTATTACCTACCTTTATAATATATTATGAAGGATTGGTTTACTGATTTTATATTCGCACCACAGAATATATTGGTAACTATTTTTTTTTTTTTCAAATACTAAATTAATTTCAATTAACGACCAAAATAATACATAACAATTGAAGAAAGTCATCGACTTATTTTAGCATAAAATTTGTGTTAATATTTTAAAATAACATCAGAAATCAATATTCACAATAAGTATAAGAGTTGTGCGCAGATAACATTCTGCGAGTTCATTCATTACGAGTCGAAAATCGTCGGCGCTCTTCATCAAAACTTGTGATGCTTTTGGCTAAACCCCAAAAAGGTTAATCACCACACAGCTTTAAAACGTCCTCAGGAATTCGAATTATTTAAGTTTTACCAATTGACGCTCTCATCTCAAGGCAAGCAATGAGCAACTTGTTTCCCTTGATCCAGTGAATTTATTTATAGTTCTTACTATTTCCAAGAATTATCAGATCAAAACGCGGAAGTGTATATTTGATGACATTATTAGAATAGATTTTTAAAATTACTCTAATTACTCTATCAACTTTTTGTCAGTTAGCAAAAGGTACCGTAGTACTATTTTAAATATTTAGCAAACGAACAGATATGATTTACAGTCGGACGACTGGATTCGGACTGGATCGAGCTGAAATTTGACATGCAGATAGCTATTTACATAGGGGTCGGCTAAAACGGATTTATTTGTTTATGCACACACACAGACATGACAGAAAAGACAAAATAGTTACAAAGGCACAAAGGATTTTTGAAAAATTTACCCCTAAGGAGGTAAAATAAGGGATCGCGAGTAAAATTGGTAAACAGACTTTCGCATTTATAATATAAAGTAGGATAAACTATTAATAGTTTTACCACTGATTCACTTACGTCGAAGATTTATGAGCGGCATGCAGGCGGCATGTCACTATTAATTATATTCATTTTATGAATAATATTTGTCGCTTACCTATTCGTACGGAAAGCTCGATGATATGCATATTCATGATAATGGGGCAGTAAAGGAAACGTACGATACGCTAGAGAAGCGGCGCGGGCGGTGCCACGCTGGAGACGGTTGGGGCGTGGGCGGCAGCGAAAGAACTACGTAGCTGAAATTTCAACAAACAGATTTGATTGAAGCGAAAATTGACGAAACGAAAACCACTCGCTTGCTTTCATACGCATATGGACAAAGGTGAGGGTACGCGAGTACAAAGAAATGATGTACAGTAGCAATCTTAATCTCAGCAGGTAGATGGAAAAGCGCTGAGGTAAACACACGTTACACTGAGTGATGAACAAAGCCGATAAGGAATTGCTTCAGGGGCTTGACTGAGGAAACTACTGAAATCCTTACTAGGTACTTATATAAAATCGAATAGCATTAAACACACTCTGCTAGCGGCCAAATTTTAATATAGTACTTATTTCATGAAACTGTCATCCTTATTACAAACAATTAAAATTACCTATGTTAATCATATTTTGATGATGTGATTAAAATAAAGATGCGGTATCTAGTCTTGGAACAATATCAACGCGGGTTGTACAAACATTCAGTCTTATCTTGACAGGTTTACTTACTTCACAGTGTGTAAGGTAGCAAATATGGCTTCCAAGAAACATGTTAGCATAATATTAAAATGGAACTGCTATCACGTATCACTTTCACATGATGATAAACAATGATATTGTTACTTTATACATATTTGAGATAGAAATAAAATTACTAATCGGGTGAGAAGGCAGCGAGTGGCTGTTAAGATTGCTGTGATTTTGATCGAGTACTCACTCGATTTCAGTAGTCCAAATATCGTCGTCTTCATCGACACACATTTTGCCAAAGGGACCTGTCGCAATTTGCAAACAAATTAATGTTCAAACTTTACAAATGATTGTCCACTTGCACTTTCCCAGCAGCGATTATCAATGCCGAAATGTCACTACGATCAGTTAGGTGGTTATATACTTCAGTTCACCAGTGTTCAATTGAGTGTAACATTAATCAACCATTTATTAGATTACAAGTGATACTTTCCTCATCGATTTAAATGCCATTAAAAAAGTGCCTTCAAAGATACATATTTTATACCGTTTAATATTATTTCTAGGTGTATTAAGTATTCAGTTAGTTTCATTGTGATTTCTTACTCTTGGATTTAGAAAAAGACGGATGTCATTTTTTAAATCTGTTAATGTTATTGTCAAACTAAACTATCGTAAACTTTGAAAATATTGGATGGTCTGTTATGTTCATGTCAAAATTGAAACATTTCAAATATCCACCCTGTAATCTATATCTGGAATTACAAATAAACTGCCATATTTTAAATTCCGAAGGAATGAGGAGAGACGTTCCCGAGAGTGACACACTGCTGAAAATATTATTTCAAAATTGCAATGCATTCCATGATAAAAAAAAATGGTTTTCCTCGTCCGGCACATATGCATCTTTAACAAACGGAGATTTTAATTGACTCAATAAATTACGTATTCAATGCCAGAGACACTTGAAACCATCCATCCGCCATGCAAGTTAACAACTGACAGAGCAATTTATTTTAAATCTTTTGTATCATTAGTGAATAATGGTTATACAGTGGTAAAAGTTTATTAATAGCATTGATATTTCATTTATCTGATGATAACAAATAAGTCAGTTCAATAATTTATCTACTATGTCAATATTTTGCACATAATACAAATAAGAATACATACCCTAGCAGGAACGCTAAAAAACTCATGTAGATTCTGAAACTAAACCAATGAACACTACTTCAGTCTATACAAAAATAATTATTCACTTCAAATCAATATCATGTCAGTAAGTATTGTAATCGACTGCAGTAAAATTATCTAAAGAATACTTATCTTTCACAGTTTATACCAATAAGGAATTACTTACGATAAAACAATATCATTGTAATCGTGATATTATATTATAGAGCCGAAATCTCTTTAGGTATTGGAAAATATCATAATATTCATATGTCAACATTATGGTTGGAGAGCGCACTGTAGTAAACCCTACCTCATAAGGTAACAACATGGGACTAGTTTCTGGTGGTGTATAGTAAAAAAATACTCTAAAAAAACAGGGTTGCGTGGGCGCAACCTGGAGGGTTTTGAGGAATGGGCAGTTAAGAGGTCCCTTTTTTTGGTGCATTTTACCTCATCGAGTAACAACTTGAGACCTAGCCCATTCGATAGAAGTCACCGAAAAACGTACCTATATAAAAAGTTGGTTGCCTCATCCTATCCTGGCACTATCTGAAATCGGACAGATTTTAGGGTATATTTTTTATTTTTATCACCGGGCTTATAAGCCCGGTGATAAAAATATAAGGTTGCGTGACCTCAGCCTGGAGGATTTCCTAGTCGGCCAGGTTTTATGTCGGATTTACGAAGGCAACATTTAAGGAAATCGTCTATAAAACAATGAATTTGACATAATTTCAAGGGTTCAACTGTATGAGATGGCTATGATACATATTTGAGTTCATACAAAATCGGTCAAGTGTGTGTCGGACCACGCATCCCATAAAATTTCATATTTTACAGATTTTTTAATGCTTTAAAATGAGCGACCCTCTTCTAGTTAAAAGATGTCAATAATGCCATCCGATAGCTTAGATAACCCCGATTATAAAAATATAACGTTGTCTGCCCTCACAATGAAGGATTTCCTAGTCGGCCAGGTTTTATGTCGGATTTACTCAGGCAAAATATATGGCAGAAATGCAATTAATTTCACGTTATTTCAATGGTTTAACTTAATGACGATTGTTTTGATACTTATTTGAGTTTATAAAAATGCTGTCAAGTGTGAGATCACACCATGCATCGTAAGTTTTCATAGCAGATTGGTTACCCAAAATAGTTTCAATCTAGAGTTCTTATCCCAATTTACATTATATACATTTAAACTATTTTTCATCCAACCTGTGATGAACTTGCACATAAGTAATCAAGTTAAATTAAGCTGTATTATTATTAAAATTATATACTTATAGTTTGTGATAATTCATTCAACTATTGTGATGAAGTCGAAGTAGAATAATCGTACTATTTTCAGTTTCATCAATAGCCACATCCAAATTTAATGATTGATGATTATTTTTCATGTTTATTCCGAGAATAACTAAGTACAACTGTAAATATTATTAAATTTACAACGTTTAACTCTAGATGATAGTATTCTGGCTGAAAATAAACATTTTCATTATCCGTAACATGCAATAGCTATACTTCCAAAATCTTCGAAATATTGTAGATTGTAGAGTTCTCGACCAAGCATAGCATAGAGTTTAGTATTTTAATCACAGTTTATTTACCCAATATAGTTAAAATTAAAGTCCCTAAATTTACAAATTTGTCCGGTGAGGTTGAAGCAGCCATCAGAGGCTATCTATAATATATAAATTTAGTCCTTTCCAAAAAAAATGGCTTACAAACATTTATTTCTACATATCTTCTGACTAACTGATTTATTAACGGAGAGCCTAAACCACTGGGGCTATAAACTTGCGGATTTTTATTCATAAAAAAGTCACCAAACGTTGATTAGTTAAAATTCCGTAGTCTTTATTTAGTCTTTGTAGGATATTTATCTGACAAGTGACGTATGGTGATCGAAAGAGTGAGACACTATAACACTGATTTAGTTAAACAGCGTTTATGAATAAGAGGGCTAAAGTTTATCTCCTCATTCACTATGAACTTGAAGTTTGGTAATATTTTTTTTATACCTAATGTCACCACAGTATGATATTTTTGTTCCAGAAAGAGATTAGCTTATTTTCTTAAATAACTTAAAAACTATTCGTCTTAAAATTGTAAAAGAAATATTATATTTGAGATCCTCACAACGAGCCCTTTTATTTGATATAGCTGTTCCGCGCGGTTTCACTCGCGGTCCCGGGGTAAAAAGTAGCCTATAACCTTCAGGAATAATGTAGCTTCCTATTAGTGAAAGAATTTTTCAAATCGGTCCAGTAGTTTCGGAGCCTATTCAATGCAAACAAACAATCAAAAAATATTAGTATAGAAGTATAAATGTCATAGAAAATAGTTTGCAAAACTTTTGTCTCACTTCGCCAGTAGGAACAATACAAGCAAGCTGTCTGAAAATAACCAAAACCCACAATAAGAAATATAAATAAACGCATTTAGGGCTACATCCACCAAACCATCCGGATTGGATGACGTTAAGTTAGTCATTATTGCAGTTTGAACAATTTTGTCCCCTCCCCATACATAGAGATAAATCGCGGCCATCGCGGTAACTACCAAACATTTTAACGTTTTCCTGAATTTTTCTGTTACCTGTGCTGCAAGTTATGCTTCTTACCAAATTTCAAAATTCTATGTCAACGGTAAGTAGCCGTTAGATTTTGATTCCTTTGCAAGTAGTTGCAAAATATGTGGTTTAAATGGTTGTACCTTTGCGTTTTGCGTTGACTTAGAAATTGTTTTTTTTTTCACAGTTTAATGGCAATTACACCTACCTAAGTATTCGATATGCATTTCAACTTGATACCTCTACGCGTTCATGAGGAAAAGGTTATAATTAAAAAAAAATATCATGTGATGTAACTAAAAATTTAAGGTTTTCGATTTTTTTCCTTTTTGTGCTATAAAACGTTGCTTCGTACCAAAAAATTTCATGATTCTGAGTTCACGGGAAGTACCCTGTAAGTTTTGATTCCCTTGCGAGTGTCGAAAATTTGCACGTGTGTCTACTAGTTTTAGGCAAGCTGTTCATTAGTACATAATATACTGGATGAGAAACGTTAATATACATGCATGCTGCATTTTACATATGATTTAGCTCAACTATATAAGGAAGTAATAATTTTATACAATACTAGCTGTTCCCCGCGGCTTCACTCGCGTTCCCGGAAAATAGCCTATAATCTTCGGGGATAGTGTAGCTGCCTATTAGTGAAATAAATTTTCTAAACAGTAACTCCGGAGATTGGTGCTTTCAAAAAAACAAACTCTTCAGCTTTATTATTAACTAGCTCTTCCCTGCGGTCACTCGCGATCCCGGGATAAAAAGTAGCCTATAACCTTCTGGGATAATGTAGCTTCCTATGAAATATTTTTTCGAATTGGACCAGTACCAGCACGTACCAACAAACAAACTCTTCAGATTTATTATTAGATTATAGATTCAACGTTAGTAAAGTTTTAGTAGATGATTGATCATTATAGAAATATTTCTAGGGATATACCTAGCAATCGTTTTTTAAATTGCTTAAAAAATATAGGATTATATTAGGATCCCTGTTTAAAAAAGTAAGTTTAATCATATTTACGTTTTACATATGTTTTAAATCATGTAGCGATCAATGCATAAATTAACCGTAATATATGGCATAGCATGGACAAATGACGACTACAAACAGGTAAAGATTTATATTAATAGCATTAGACTTCTGAAACAAGTTCCCCTCTATGGAATTCTTGATTAAAACTATAATGTGTAAATTATGTTTGGGTAAAACATATTGATACATGATCATAAAGTTAAACCATTGAAATAATGTACATTTTGCCTTAGTAAAAACGGGTTCAAACCTGGCTGAATGGGAAATTCTCCAAGCTGAGGGAAGGCGACCTTATATTTTTATTATCGGAGTAATCTAACTAAACTATCGAATGGTATTATTGACATCTTGTTACTCGAAGCAACGCTAAAATAAGATAAATAAAATGCTATAAAATAAGCAACCCTACCTGGATTAAAAAATCTGTAAAATATGAATTTCTATGGGATGCGTGGTCCGACACACACTTGACAGCATTTTTATAAGCCCAAATAAGTATCAAAACACTCGTCATTAAGTTAAACCATTGAAATAATGTGAAATTAATTCCATTTCTTCCATATATTTTGCCTTAGTAAATCCGACATAAAACCTGGCCGACTAGGAAATCCTTCAGGGTGAGGGCAGACAACGTTATATTTTTATAATTGGAGTTATCTAAGCTATCGGATGGCATTATAGACATCTTGTAACTCGAAGAGGTAGGGTCGCTCATTTTAAAGCATTAAAACATCTGTAAAATATGAAATTTTATGGGATGCGTGGTCCGACACACACTTGACCGATTTTGTATGAACTCAAATATGTATCATAGCCATCTCATACAGTTAAACCATTGAAATTATGTCAAATTCATTGTTTTATAGACGATTTCCTTAAATGTTGCCTTCGTAAATCCGACATAAAACCTGGCCGACTAGGAAATCCTCCAGGCTGAGGTCACCCAACCTTATATTTTTATCATCGAGCTTATCTAAGCTATCGAATGGCATTAGTGGCATCTTGTTACTCAATGAGGTTAAATCGGTCATTTTTCAGCACCCTAAAATCTGGCCGATTTCAGAAAGTGCCAGGATAGGATGAGGCAACCAACTTTTTATATAGGTACATTTTTCGATGACTTCTATCGAATGGGCTAGGTCTCAAGTTGTTACTCGATGAGGTAAAATGCACCAAAAAAAGGGACCTCTTAACTGCCCATTCCTCAAAACCCTCCAGGTTGCGCCCATGCAACCCTGTTTTTTTAAGAGTATTTTTTTACTATACACCACTAGAAACTAGTCCCATGTTGTTACCTTATGAGGTAGGGTTTACTACAGTGCGCTCTCCAACCGTTATGGATGTTACCAAGTTCAACACTTACTAATCATAGAACAAGTAATTTAAACATCCGGCTTAAACTCAGAGGTTTACTGCATAAGAAGAGGCCTATATTTAGCATTTAACGTAGCAGACTGATTATGATGCCGTCATTAGAGAGAAAACGCAAATACTTGTCAAAATTGAAGCACGTGTAAGTCAGCTAAATGGATCGATGATGCAAACACGTAAGATTGTTTGCTTGTAGCTATATACGCCGCTAAAAGTGCAGTAGTAGGTACTTGCACAAATTGCTAACTATGTGATGCATTGCAGTAGAGGGATGCAGGTCTGCGCAGCATCATCTCGAGAGGTGACCAGCTGGCGCCGCCGCCAATCATTCAATTACAAACACTTCACGATGTATTGTAAGAATGGAACTTCAATTGGAGAATTTTCTCGAACAATGTTCAAATTGGACTAATAAGCGCTTGTGCAATACTAGGTTATTTTAGCTTAGTATCACTTTGGCTAGGCCTTAAGTATTTCGACGTTTATAATATAAGCTGAGTCTGACTAAATATTTTACTTCCTGTGTGTTTATTTCAAGTATGGAAAAGATTTATTCAATTCAGTCAGGTTTTCGTGGTCATTTTCCTCAAAGTATTTACAATAAAGATATTATGACCGGAAGACGCATCGATATGTTCTTTACAGAGCCGCCGATTACCAACTCCGTATTGAAAATTAAAATATTATCAGTTAATATCTCGAAGTATGTTAATGAAAAGTCAGATTCAAATCAATACATATGAAAATCTCTGGACACATTCACTGGATATCTCAACACCCAGCCCAAGCCCTTAGACTTAGAAAGCTGACATTTTGCACCGAATGGTATATAATATGTAGACAAGGAATTCGAAAAATGGGCTTGATTTTTCGAAATTCAACCCCTAAGTCTGGGCATCATGAGTAATTATCATCTATCATCGCGGGGTACAGTTAGTTCGTAAATAACGTGATTCTATTGGTGCATAAAAAACACATTCCTCCCAACGCACCTTAACTCATCTCTGGTGAATGCCCACCCTAAGAGGGTAAAAGAAACCGCAGAACCGAATGCTAGTATTAGATAATTACTCTGTATACATAGCGATGTACGGAATTTTAATGAAAATTGTAAAGCAAACATTCTAAGAACATGACAGTTGTTTCTCATTAAAAATATTTGTATTATAAAGGGGGTGCCAAGACTTGTCACTTCATAATTATGATGGATATTAAGTAGGAGTTTGTTTTACATTAAAACTTATCGTATTTTTAGTTGAAGTGACCAAACAAGGTGCCGGGGGCTCGCCTCATTATCTCATATTTCTGCCACAAGCCGTCTGTTATCTGCCTGTAAGTAATGCGCAATACCTAGCACAGTAGTAGGTACCTGAGAATATATCTGCTAACAAAAGATATTTACAGACATTTTTATAATAAATGGTACTTGACGCAGGAATTGTTAAGACAGTGCATTGTGTGTGAATTTGTGGTGCTTATTTACAAAAGTATTTTACTCCATAACGTTTTTCGGATACGTTTTTATATTGTAATCATCAAGTTACGAAATTATATGCAATTTTGGCGGCCCTGCTGTACAGTGTACATCCAAGAATTCGAACTCTAATATAGCTAAATTTTAGTCAATTTGGTATCACTTTAGTTCTCTAGCACCGAACGTATCTCGACTGGATCGACGGATTTCTTAAAATCCCCACTCGCCAAGCATAAGACAGATTATACCTGCTCCTATCTTCTGATAATTTGGCGGAGCATATGCATGCATTCTATAGACTTTTGGAAATAGAACAGCGGATTAATACGAAAGCAGGTTGCAGAATTTTAGGATATTCAAGTCCTCCTCTTCTCTTTGGACTAGCAAAATCTGTCCACTTTTTCTTCCAGCGCGTCCTCAGAGTCCGTGCATTATAGGCTACCAGCTCGACATTATTCGTAGTTTAATCTCTTTCGGAATCTTAACACCCCCACCATCGTTTTTGTATAACGATTTGTGTTTTTTTTTTTTATAACTTTCTTAAGTTAATTCCGAGTAGAAGTTTTACCAGCATGATACTAAAAACCTACTATAGTATTGATTTACTGATAAATTTACTTTATAGATATATACTATCAATATCAAATAGGTATCTACTTCTACTATCTTCTATTAGGAACATTTTATTAGAATTTGTGTGATCTGTAGGATTATTTACGTGACACACATATGTACTAGACACTGTTGCGCTAATCACCTAGATAGATATGGTAAATCATAAATAGTGACGAGAGGCTTAATAATGTCAATAGATTCCAATTCTTTTATAGGTATTTCCCGAACAAAGAAGTTGTTAATCAGCAGATTACAACACACCATCCAATAAAACTACATTGACATGTAAATATGAAAAGGGAAAATAGATACGGCTGTAGTGAACATATCGGTGTGAAATTGATTTTCACGCGCTAAGTAGTGGACAAAGCAGTGCGTTTTGTGTGTCGTGTCGTGGGCCGCGCGTGACGACACGGTTACGCGTACAATGCGACATGGCCTCGTGCACTCGCCGCCGTCGTCACGATCACCGCCTCAACTGGAAAACACCATCTTACTGCCTTTTCATACGAAAACACTTGCCTGGAACCGAGCTCATTGTGAACCACTCGCGCAGTCGCCCATTAACAATAAACGTTATCCATTCAATATATCAACACCTCAACCTCTCAGCCGATGTTAAAAGTGGGTAATGAATGTATGCCAACAGAACTTACAACAATTTTATAGCCCATTACAATCATGGGTTTATAATAAATCGAAAGTATCATTTATCAAAATCCATTATTATTCAGATTTATGCGCAATAATATAATAACTATCAGAAAAATAATGTATTGATCTCCAATCTTTCCCGGAAAATAGAGGAAAGGTGTTAAATTTTACATAAAAAGTGATAAAATGTAAGAAAAAGATAAATGGAAAGATAAGTAAAACCAAGCCAAGAGCGTGTCGGATTCGCAAACTAAGGGTTCAGTCCCTAGCACTATTCATTATTCTGTGGTATTACTATTATCCTAACTAATATTATAAATGCGTAAGGGAACTAAGGGAGATTGTTTGTTATCCCTTGACGCCTCAACGGCACAACTAATCGAGACAAGATATGGTACTCATATAGCTTATGACATGGAGAAAGTGGGCTACTTTTCCCGGGAACGCGGGTAAAACCGCGGCGAACAGCAAATATTTTATAAATATCACAAAATGTTTTACTATATATTATATTCAGACCAATATTTATTGTTTTAATCGAAGATTCACAGCGTTGTATTTTAATTCACATGCAGTAAGGGGTCTAAGGAAGTACTAATCTATACGATAACATCATAACTTTTACTATGAGATCAACTCAGAAAAAAAAACATATATTTTGATCAAGCAAGGATGATGTATAGAAAATTTTGATTTTTTAAGTGTACGTACACACGGCCACAGATCAAGCTACACACTGCGGCACCTTATGCGGTTGTTATAGGCGCTATTTTGCAACAAAAATGTGTAGCTTGATCTAATGGCCGTGTGTACAATACAACCCTTTGTCTGTCACCCACCAAACAGCCGGACCGGACGGAGCGGTGTGCGGTTACAATTAGTAAAAGCTCCTTTTTCCCTTGGAATCTTTTGGTAGGTACAGAACCCTAAAAATGAATAAAAAAAACCTCGACCATAAATAACATAGGTAGGTTAGGTAGCTAAGCTTATTAGCGTCTTACCTTCCATCATCATCAACGAATACAACTGACGGTCTAAACGGTTCTATAATATTTAAAGAAAAAAATCCCTAACTCCTAACTGTAAAGGAGTTGTACCTTCCATCATCAGCTCAGCAACATAAAAATATCTGAATAGCTTTATAAAGTATATGATATGAAAAACATTTTCTATAAAATTTTAAGAATTCCCTCGATTTCCCTGATGACCACGGAACCTGTGAAGTATAAGTAAAACAAAAAATCGGTCCAGGCCTGAGTAAACGGAAACATACATAAAAAATAAATCGGACAAATGCGAGTTAAACTCGCGTGGAGAGGGTTCCGTACATGTTTAACTAAGTTCCATAAATATTAGGTTGGGGAAAAAGTCTTTTCGCATTATAGTATGTATGAACTTGTAATAAAATCTCTTTGGCTGTACTATTTGTATCTGGCTGGTTTAGGTATCATTGAAAATTTAAATTTTAAAGAACATAATTCCAAATTTTTTAAAAAGTGGAGCAAGATCGGCATATCAGTAGTTACGTCGTAGCTGAAGAACTGGGAATTGACCACAAAACAGTTTTGGCGCATTTGAAAAAAACTGGGTACACAAAAAAGCTCGATATATGGGTACCTCACGAGCTCACTGAAAGAAACCTAATGAACCGTGTACTCATTTGTGATTCTTTATTACGACGTATTGAAACCGAACCATTTTTGAAGAAGCTGATAACTGGTGATGAAAAGTGGATCACGTACGACAAGAACGTGCGAAAAAGGTCGTGGTCAAAGGCCGGTCAGGCTTCACAGACTGTGGCGAAACCCGGGTTAACTCGCAACAAGGTGATGCTGTATGTGTGGTGAGATTGGAAGGGCATTATTCATTATGAGCTGTTACCACCAGGCAGGATCATCGATCCTGAACTCTACTGCGAACAACTGATGAGATTAAGGCAAGAAGTTGAGAGAAAGCGGCCGGAATTAATCAACAGAAGGGGTGTGGTTTTTCATCATGATAACGGTAGACCTCACACATCTTTAGCCACTCAGCAAAAATTAAGAGAGTTTGGCTGGGAGGTGTTAATGCATCCGCCGTATAGTCCTGACCTTGCACCTTCAGATTTCCACCTGTTTCGGTCTCTTCAGAATTAACATCACGAGAGGACTGCCAAAACCACTTGTCGCGGTATTTTGATCAGAAGTCCCAAAATTTCTATAGCAATGGTATCATGTCCCTACCTACAAGATGGCAAAAAGTTATCGAACAAAATGGTACCTACATACTTTAGTTAAATGTAAATAAACTATATTAAAAAATGTTTTGAATTTTCTTAAAAAAATACGAAGAAACTTTTTCCCCAACCTATTATGTGTACCAACTTTCAACTCAATCCAGTCCAATATTTTCGGACAGACAGACAGACGGACAGACGCACGAGTGATCCTATAAGGGTTCCGTTTTTTTTTTTTTTCGGAACCCTAAAAAGTGCGGGCAGACACTCTTAGGTATTAAATAATATACAGTACAGAATAGACATCATCAACGATCTAGGGAGCAATTCGAATCCCACTTAGACGAATGAACATTTCATCTTTAAGACGACTCTTAATAACCGTACGGGATATTTAAGTAGACACGACAATCATGACAAAAAGCCATCAAGAGCCGAGCGTCTCAACAGCGCAGCGACATCACTGCGAACATCCCACAACCCATATTAGCTTAGAGATAACACAAAACGAAACAATGACGGGGTGATCCACCCTAAGCCTGGGCAACTGCCCCCCAACCATTCACTTCACAACTCTCACCTGACCGTTTTATATTGGTCAAGGACATCCTATGATGTGCATAATGGAACGAAACACAACCATTCCAACCACAAAATATTATAACAACCGAATTATTCAACTATATTCATAATCTTGTAGTATACTAATTCAGTGCAATTTTTGCGTAATCTAATCCTTCATTATTATCATAATTATTGCATAATCACGCTTTAGCAAATTGCTTGTCATTCAATAGGAACACCAAAATCCCATTTATTACTTAGCTGTCTTTTCATGCGCAAAGCCACGGGCGCCCCGTGGTACATGCGTAATGAAACAAACAATTTATAAAACGCGCCTCACGCAGATTTTTCAATACCGCCGTTAATCACCGCAACCCTCTTATAGTGAAAGCCGCAACCTACACGCCCTCCCGTATACTCCGTATCCTTAGACCAAGGCAAGCCCTCAGCGAGCCGGATGACCCCATAACATTAGCTCAGATCGAAGCTGACGAAGCCCGTAAAAGTACACAACACACTACACAAAACCGATTACGCTACCGTCCTCGACGGCGAGGACCGCCGCGACGTCCCACTCAGGCTCGTCCCGTTCAAGCGGC
The DNA here is from genome assembly GCA_963555595.1 of Tethea ocularis. Taxonomy (NCBI): domain Eukaryota; kingdom Metazoa; phylum Arthropoda; class Insecta; order Lepidoptera; family Drepanidae; genus Tethea; species Tethea ocularis. Next base: position 5,019,339 of record OY741960.1, on the reverse strand, counting down.
CCGAGCTGCCATTAGTAATCCGACCGCCCCCAATTAGTCGTAACTCGTACAAAGTCCTCCCCTTCCCCCGGTAACGCCCTGAGCCGAGGTTCGTACCCCACTCGGGGGTGCCCTCAGGCGTGGTTACCTAAATGTTACCCGGCTGAGAGCTCTCTGCGCTCGCCGATTGTCCGGTAAGGTTGGAGCAGCCATCAGAGGCTACCAACTTTAGTCCTTTCAAAAAAAAAAAAAAACTTAGCTGTCTGTAAGCATTCATTACTTAAAATATGTAGCACTAAATTGTAGATGTACAGGTCGGCAACAGATTGGCAATACCTCCGGAATTGCAAATGGAGATAGGCGACGATAACCACTTACCATCAGGTGGCCCGCCTGCTTGCTTGTCAACCTTTTGACATAAAAAATGTAGAAACAAAACTTTACTTCTTAGAATTAGAAAATTATTCCTGCTTAGTTTTTTAATTTTGATTTTAAAAACGAATGGATACAATATTATGCTAGTGAAAAAATCTGAAAAAACAGTCGATTGAATATAGTAGATAGGTACCTACTACTTAAGGTACTATCTATAATTCGGTTTTTATGACAGTTTGTAATGCATCTGCGTTTTGTTGAAAGAATGTAGATGCCTTAAGATCGATAATTAAATCACTAGTATCACTCGTATACAGGTGATTTTTTTAAGTGGGCGTGGTAGGCCAAATCCTAAAGTATAGGGAATAGCGAAAAATGCTGAAAGGAGTCTCGGGGCCGATTTTGATAAAAACTAAAACTGTATACTTGGATTTTTTTTAAAAAAAAAATTGTCTTGCCGGGAATCGAACACATTGATTTTGAAAAAAAAAAACACAGCCTGTTTTATATCTCCATCTCATAGTCTCGCTTATAATGATCAATTTCTGCGAAGTAATGTTATAAGACAAAATAAAGGAAAGGTCATTTTTTTAAGAAAATACTGTTTACTTTTAAAGAAGTAGGTACATACTCGTACCATAATACATTTTCCAAAATGACACCAATTATTTAAAATACATAACCTTATGATAAAGAACCCACTAAATGTTTGAGGCGTCGAGTCTGCTTATGTATTGAAAACAATGGACATCATTTCGAACATTTGAAATGAAATGAAATGAAATGAAATATTATTTATTCAAATAGACCTTCACAGGCACTTATGAATAGTCAGACTCTAATGCACAGTTCGGAAGGTAGCTTTTGCTGAGAAGAGCCGGCAATAAACTCATTTGATTAGTAAAGTTTAATAAACGTAACAAAAATAATCTAGTTTTCGAAAGAAAAATATTTTTCCATTAATTTTCCATATGTCAACTTAGAAAACATTCGCAACATTGCCGTCCCAAAATTTCGGTTAATAAGTAGGCGGAAAGCAAAGCGTAAGCTTTTTAATTAAATGACGTTATAAAGGGGCGCGGTAAACAAGCGAGATTTAGTTTGGAAGGCCAGCTCCACCGTCTGAGGCTGCTTGAGAACAGATAAGGACCTAGTAGGTAGAGGTAATGTACACAACTGAGATAGGGAATGTTGCACAACGGCAACGTAAATATTTGAGTGGTACGCCTAGCGCCCGTGGACTCGGTTGGATGGTACTTGCCTCGTAACATGTCAGTAATTATTCCGTGTTGAATATACTTGAGTCTAAAGCCCTCCTTAATATTTAAGAAACTGACAGGGTATATTGATATAAGTTTTAATAAACGTGGTGAAACAATGTGCAAGAATAAAAAAGCACCAGTTTGGTTTTGGAATAAGAGCAAAAAATATATTGCGGCAACAAACGACTAATCCAGATTGCATTCGTACAAATTGAGCGTCCTAGCTCAATTAGATCAAATTGGATCTCCTGTGAAGAGAGACGACACGACTACCGGCCGGTGCACCGATGCGAAGCCAGGCGAGGCTCTCTCTATACGACTGTAAAACCATTTATTACAAAATATTTTTCAGGAAATCATAAAATGTTAAGTTAGATTATGAAAGAGGAACTCGTATTTGTTAAGTTGAATATTGATGTGAGAGACATGGAATTGAGTAATGTCAGGAGATAGCATCACAATCACTATATCATAACAATGTTTTTGTTAATTTAAAAAGATGAGTCAAAGATCCAATCCGCGTCATCATCAATGGTTCATGTGCGTCCTCACTGCAGGGTAACTATTACTTAAATTGTTCTGCAGGGCCCATCACTCACCAACGAAGGATAACAGCATATCCACCACGAACCAATACTGCGGACTTTTTTCACCAAACTCCTCTTCCTAATCTATCCAATGAAACATATTATTAAACATTCGTCGGAATACGGAAAAAATCGAATATAAAATTCACGTGTCACAGTGTTTGTCACCAAACACCTTTAAAACGGCTTGACCGATTTTTAGATTTTTTTTTGTGTATATTCGGTAGCAGACCTACCGAATAGGTCGTAAACTATTTTATATCCAGGGAACGCGAAAAAAACCGCGGGGAACAGCTAGTATACTTTAAGGCTTTATCCCGAAAGCTTCACCCGTCACGACTACTGACGAGTTCACGAACGCAAAGAGCGTCACACTCGATTTGGCACTTTAATGTGGATCCTTTCTGAGAGCAATAAAAGTTTAGTGGCACTCGCGGGCTCTTGCCGACAAAATGTCGTCCTCGCCTCATACCGAAGACGCGCTGTCACGAGATATGACTATACTTACATCTACCCAACCCGACTTAACTTTATACAAAAAAAAACTTTTGACAAAAAAAACAAACGACTTCAAAACACTTAAAAGCATAAAATAACAATATAGGAACTCTAATCAACCTGACATTATTTTAAAGTCAGCGCAAGTGTAGTTGGACATGTTCCATGGAAAATATCATGGTACCGTCATGGTATTTTTTGTTTTATGTCAGAGATGTAAAGTGGCTACCATCTCGCCTATAAGCTACATTTTGACAATGCCAATAAGGTAAATTGATCCGTAGCGTAGGCAGGCAATGATATGTACGATTCGTTTACCATTCTAGTCGATAGTTAGCTACGTAGATTAAGGCGACGAGACGGAGTCATTCGTGGAGAGCATCCTCTTAATGGCTCTAAACTGCAGCCTGTTATGTACGCATATACCTAAGTAATGAATTGCATTCCACTATTATGTCATCGAAAAAACAATTCTTTAGATTTTCTGTGTACACGCAGTAGAGATTTAAGATAATATTTTAGGTAGGTAAAGAACTAGAGACTTCGCACGCGTTCTCGGGTTTCATAATTTATTTTTCTAAAATAAAAGTAGTAGAACCCTAACACTTCAAAACAGTGCCATGTTGATTAGAGTTCCTACATGGTTATTTTATGCTTTTTAGTGTTTTGAAGTCGGTTTTATTTTTTGTTAAAAGTTTTTTATTTTTCAATTTTTAGTGTCTTATGTTTATGACTGACCTAGTATAAGCTATCGTTGTACCTTCCATCAAATGATATAACTAACGGTCTAAAAGGTCCTATATTATTGAAATAATTATTCCGTAACTCCTAACCGTTAAGGAGTTGTACCTTCCATCATCAGCTCAGCAATGTAAATGATGACTACCAGGCGCAAATATCTGAATAGCATTAAAAAGTATATGAAAAACATTGTAAGTCCCCATAATAATTTGAAGAGTTCCCTCGATTTCTCCAGGATTCCATCACCAGATCCTGACCTGATGACCATGGGCCAACTGTAAAATATACCCTTTAAAAAAAAAGAATTTTCCAAATCAGTCCAGACGTCTTTGAGTAATCGGGTCACATACCTACATAAAAAAAAAAAAAAGATTCCGACGAATTGAAAACCTCCTCCATTATGAAGTCGTTTGAAAAAAACGAAATTATTACACTGAAATGAGCATACTTAAACTGATCGCCTTAATTCCTTCTTAATCTATGATTTGATCAAAATGACAAAACTTTGAAAATGTATAGGTATCTAACAATAGGCAGTTCACGCAAAAACATCATCAGCTTTAAAATAAGCAAGTTGTAGAATGTAGATAAATATAAATGTTGTCTTATAAAATGTCGACATTCATCACGCGATGGGCCATTTAAACTTACGAATAATCATAAATCGCATTCATGGTAGCTAGCGTAGAATTTTCTGTTTAATTATATCTACTTATAGGTAAATATACGTAACGATATCTATATTTCTATATATATATTAAACAGTATTGAATAATAAATCTGATAAGAAATAAAAGCCATGCTTTCCTCGCATAACGCAGTAAAATAGATAAGTAGGTAACTAAGCGTTAAAATAAGCTGTTACTTTCTAGAAACTGGTCACCTCCGTAGATGCTCTGAAAATTGGAAATAGCTAATAAAAGACAGGTACACTCACTGCCATTGAAATGGTCCGGTTATTCCTTCTCTGAGTCGATCTTTGAGCGAGCGTTGCCTGGAGGGGCCCGGTCCGGGTGGCAACATGCCCGCGCCAGCCGGCACGGGGCCGGGGGCCGGAGCCGGGGGTGCGCGCGCCGGCGACGACATCGCAGCCACACGCGGCGCGGGCGCACTACCAATGTTGCCTCCACAATAACATCACACCACTGCACCAGTAATCACCACTACTAACGGGGGCTGCAACACAACAGAAACAACCAAAGCCACGTAAATAAATATAAAGCGAAGCGTGATACAACAGCTGCAAAAATAAAATAATTTGCAAAAGATCGCTTAAATAAACGACTTGCAACAGATAAGATTTGTAAATGTCTAGTCTATCTAAATAAATAATATATAGTTTGATATTATGTACAGCCAAATAAATGTCAATGCATAAACTGATGCGTCTTATTAGGATTCCTAACTCAAAGGGCCTTAATTACTAAGCTACGCCGACCTTATTGTTTATGTCAACAGATTGACAAGCAGTCTGCCTGCTACCTGACCTGATGGTTATTGGTCACCGTCGCCTATGGACATTTGCAACACCAGGGGGATGCCGATGTGTCGCCGACATTGAAGAGCTCTTTTATGCCAAGAAACTCATGTCGTAGCGCTGTGAGAAAACCGTGACGGGGATCTCAATTCACATCCAAATGGTCCGCAATAAGAATGTCCGATAGAATCGTTGCGTCGAAACTAACCTATCCATTCAGCTGCTAATAGCGCCTATATTTATATAAAAAAGCGCAGGAGGGAATGCAGAATCTTACAATCTCATCAGGCGTTTGTCTATTAATAACAAGACAACACTGCACTTGTTTGTTATGACCACGGACACTTTAGAGATTGAAAAAGCTTTTAAGTATTCTGCAGTATATTCCAAATTCCCCCACCCTATTATGAATTTACATTATACCTAGACCTAACAGCCACCAAACACGTCAGTTACACATAACAGGCGGAGAAAGCTCTAGAGACTACGATCCGCGACCTTTCTAAAAGGAATAATGGAAACGTCAGTCTAATTCAATGATATCTGAATCTACTGTACGTACAGTCGGCCAAGAAAGTGGTGTGCCAGTTTTGACTTAGTTTCCTAGTCATTGAAAACTAAGAACAGCTGTCACGTAACAAACCGTAATCATCATTATCAATAATCAGATAAAGATGGCAATAGAAGTTGTCAGATTGATCTGCAAGCGAAACTAATCATTATCACCTATGAATCAGCAAGCGACATTCAACCTTAGGGTGGTACACCACTTTCTTGGCCGACCGTACCTACTTTAAAAAAAAACATAATACAGCAACGATAAGTTGTGTTATTGCTGTTTGTTTTGCTGAGATTATAATAAAATGTTTATATAAATAGCGCATAGAGAATAGGTAATTATTTCCTAAAGCGAGACGTGATTTCGAATAAATATATGGGAACGTGTAGAAAATAAGTAATGCACCTGCCGCGCTCGTCTCTGTGTCAGACGCCTTCAGTAATATAATGATATCAAGCATGAATACGTAATGCGACGTAGGTATTCACCTGTAATTCACTATCGGATACCTCCAGAAACTCAATCAATACGAGACAATGCGGTATTATTTTAAACTACTTTTTGTATGACACCAGAATCATGTTGGATTCATATCTCAAAGACGACTTATCTATCGCCCTTGCTCATGAATTTTATTTCATTAAGTGTTTTTTTTTAAATGATGACATGCATAATAAAGTCAATTTTCTGCGAGCTCTGTAACTAAATAAAAACATGTGGCAACATGGCAAGGTAACATCCGTTGGCTGGGACCCCCGCGTTATCTCTCGCCACTTCCCAGAGTCGCGTGCAATAAATGCTTTTACTGAAACGAACAACTACCCACAACTCATCCCTTTACTAAAACCACAAAGTAAAGACTTTTGAATTAATCTAATAAAATTAAGAAATTGTCACTGATAAATTATTACCGCGCGCATTCAAATCAATATAACATCATACAGCAAAGCTTCAAAGGAAAGATAGAACTCTCTTAATCAGTCCTTCCCCGATGGATATAGAAATATAAATAGAGAAATAATTGAAAAGGTTAATTAAGTGTGTTCTGATTGTATCCCAAAGTAAGTACCTATGTTTTACCGAACTTTGATATCTTTTACTGAAATACTAAATTATTATATTGTTATCGATGGCATTTAAGTCAAAGATGATCCGACAATAAAGTTTTAGAGTGAATACCGAAGCGGACAAGCCGATAGCAAGAGGCGAAGGCAGCTATCGATCGGCCCTAACGTCCAACCCCCCCACCACCTCCGCGCGCCGCGGCTTCACCCCCTCTTTTCCAGCTCACCTTACGTAAGTCCAGCTGATCGTACCCACCCTGTAACCTTGGTGACGAGCCCTGTGCACGCGCTCTAAAAACATTGTAAATATTCAATGGGAATAAGCATGAATTCCAATTACCTTTATTGAATTAATGAGGTCAAACCAACCATGAATTTGGTAAAAATAAATCAATTAAATAATAATTAAGTAAGTGTATAATAATATTACTCTTAAGTGTTTTTGATTTGTATGGTGTATAATTATGCAGAATACCATACAACCACCATAGTAATTTGTATTAGTTAAGCTCGATCGTTTCAACGTAGACAATGACGTCACACGAATTGAAATCACTATCTGATTGAGTCATTTTTATAGACAGTTTGGAAATAATATTACATGTAATAATATTACAATTATTAAATTCTGATCCTATAGGTACCTATTAAAAATAAATAATATCAATCTATACTAATAATAAAGCTGAAGAGTTTATTTGTTTGAACGCGCAAATCTCCGGAGTTACTGATCCGATTTGAAAAAATATTTTTATCCCGGGAACGCGAGAGAGACCGCGGGGAACAGCAAGTCATTCAATAAAATATAACGCCCAATTAAAATCAAAATCGACTTCATTCCAAATAGAACAACCAGTCTGTGTAATCGTCTAATGTATGTGTAACCTACCTAAGGTATGTGCTACATATTGCAGCGGGGAATATAAAATTATTATAGTGAATTGATTAAATATTCCTTCATATTATTCGTTTGTATATCGTCATTAGTGACCTACTTAAGTTTTCCCACAGGTTTTACACTAATCTTCTAATTGTTATAAGTTTGTAATAGTAGTGCTCAGCTTCCTGAAATTTTGTAGGATTACCGTTAGTCGGAATAGTTTTAAAATAAAAGATTTTAGCGGAATTAACGCATTCATGTCTGTTCTGATCTGCCCGACAACATTCTTTCTGCAAAATCGACTGCTTTTAAACAATAAGGTTTCCTATTCATTCTATTTGCGAAATTAAGCTACTTTTCTCTGAGTATTCATTGTAGAGTCGCAGATGTTTCCGGTGGGATTGTTTGTTCCCTGCCCCTAGTCATGGAGCGAGGGAAGTACGCAACGGGTAACGCGGAAGCGAGCGTGGAGCGCAATAGAATTTGAACAAAGAATACAATGTCCCGTGCTCGCTCATAAACGTACAAGGTTAGTTAAAACACCAAGCAGAGCATCATTCTTTATGGGTATATAAGCTTAGTTCTATACTAATAAAGTATACTTAATTGAGATTCTGATGTGAGTTCTGGCCTATTAAATAGGGTTCGTTTCAAAAGGGAAGTCAGTAATTTTACTGAAGGGATGTTAGGCCTACACGCGTACGGTTCGTTAAATATTTGACCAGTATACCGCTCGATACGAACGACCTTGCGACCACGACGCGCCTGCTCGCTCTCGAATGGCGCCCAACGTGGGATCAGCGATCAGCTGTTACTAAACACATGCGACTTTGATGTCAACAATTCTATTAAAACACAGAACAAGACGATTTCTTGAATAAGTAAACCTGTGAAGTTGGCTCACATATTTAATTTCTATTTATAATAAATAATCTCAACATAGTAATCAATTTCAAATGCAGAAGACATATCCAGTCAATACAGTTAATCAGTAATAAATTGAAGGCTGTTGTAGATTAACGATGATTATTATACATAACATGAGATTTTATGGTCACGTTATTTTACCCAATCATTAAGTTCTGTACAAAGTAAAATTTAACACATGTATACATATAAATAACGATGGTTTAATATTATGAACAAAATTTACGCAATTACGAGACGGAAAAATCGTTACAGATGCCTACGAAATAACTAGAAATATTTGTAAAACAAAAAGCTAATGCTATGATATGTACCACTCTATTTTGAAACATTCCAAGTATTGTTTGCCAACAAGATTTGACTCTCTAGATTGATTCTAAAACAAAAGAAAGAAGTCACGTTCTAAAGGAATCAATAAAAATTTGCGGCCACGAACAATTTCAGAGTGTTTAACTAAGCATAAAACACATTGATGATCGTAATAACGGTGTCTCATGATGAAAATGAAATATAAAATCCTAAAGTATGAAATAAATAAATAACATCAATATGAAATATTGGTTGATGAATGATATAGTGCAGTCAAGCGTCTAATGTGGTCCATGCATCAGTGCAACGAACCGAAGAGGAAGTACGAGATTCATGTGAAGGAGCGCTGACGGAAGGTTATACGGCATAACGCGCACACGGTCTGTTCCGAAGGCTGGAAGCGTACAACTGATACAGCTACAGGATTGAGCGGGGGGTGAAGGGGCGCGGGGAAGGCGGCGCACGACGCTGGCGCCCAACGAGGGGCTGCCTCACCCCTACGCCTCCTTGACATAATCAAAGAACGGTTTCTCGACACCTATTTCAAAGCAAAATAATACATCGAGGAACTGTTAAATATATAATTGGCATTTATTTGGAGGAATGTTTGATGTCTAGTCATTGACCATAATATTATGTTGCTAATGCTGTTTTACTTATACCTGACCCATTCATAAGAAAACATTATGTTTCATGATTTAGGTTTCGTGTACCTGCAGGTCATCATCTTCAATACCTGATATCTGACAATACAGAGCATCAAATATCCGACATACCCAACGAATTTACCAAATCGTGATTAACTGTAACTAGGCAAGAGGAGCACCTAAACTAGCCGTGGTGGTGGGCGATGCTGACAGCGACTGTTGATATTTTCACGTCACGTCATGTCAAAACCTTACTTTACCTTTTAATACTAATCATATGTTCAATATTTATCATATTTATACAAACAATAAGTACCGTCTGTCGTCAAAACATGTCTGTATACTCTTTATTGAGAATTAAATAATAATAAAAATAGAAATCTCCTTATAATAATCCTAGGCGATAGGTATAAGTCGTTATGGGGAATTCTTTTCCGGAAATTTATAAAAGTAGGTCAAATATAGGCTGCAGTTCTACAAAAATATTTGTGGGAAACAATACACCTGAATACTTTGCACAACAAACTTCGCACCTATTAGAAAACAACTTGATACAGATTTATCAATTTCTGACTCATTGTGTAAAGTGTTTGAAGTGACAAATTTCGTTTGTGTGGTAGCCTTGCTTCACCCATTTAAGTACTTGGCAGTCAGCCCTGGTACTTCCTTGCACCTTACAATGTACTGGGAAAATGATTACTCTTCCAAATTCCCGCAGGAACAATATAATCCTGGGAACGACGGAATAGTGCTTTGTAATTGGATAGAAACCCGAGATACCTATTTGTTCGGCAAAATGAATAATATAAGCCGAGAAAGCTACATTAGAATGTTTGTTTGTTAATTCGTCTTCTTTTATGTTGAAACTTTGTAGTTGTCGTGGGCTCTAAATTTGTTTTTTTTTAATATTATATACCCTGTGACACTTACGCAATAAAGACAAATCTAACGACATATCATTCATCAAATTCGGTTCAGCCGATTAGTAGTGAGGGGACATAGAGACGGACATACATACAGGTCAAACATAAAACTCTCCTTTTTGGTTTCGCTGTAGTCAGGTAAAAAGGCGCAATTTCATTAGCAATATAAGCAAAAGAAACTCACGTGTCACTCACAGATTCCCTAACTTTATTAATAAACCAGTTTCCGCCCCACGGTTTCATCCGCGATTACGAGGGTTTTTGTTTTCCCAGGATAATAGTAGATTATGCACCAAGGGCATAAAGCAGTTATATCACGGGCGGCATATTGAATCCTAAGCGAACGAGAGACCACTAGACTTTACTCCCAAGCGAAGCGAGGAAGATAATAATGTAGATTCCTGAGTGAAGTGAGGGGTTCAAGCCGCCCAAGACGAAGACAGGCTTTATCTTCGAGATCCATACTCTACTTTTCATATCTCCTACGAGACAATTAAAACCTCCAGAATCAAACCACAACTGCACTGTCTTTTGTTTCACATTCTTTACAATCGCGCCTTTTTTCGTCTTTTTCTATGTTCTACCTATGAGTGCAGCCATTACGATTTTTAATAAACTCGCTTTACAATACCCGTATCAGTAAAGGTACAAGTCCGTGGGTCGCGGCCGAAGTCTGTCGCGCCCTCGATTTCTCCAGGATTCCATCATCAGATCCTGAACTGATGACCATGGGACCACCTGTAAAGTATACCCTATCAAACAAAAAAAAAATCCAAATCGGTCCAGGCGTCTTCGAGTAATCGGGGCACATACATAAAAAAAAAAGTTTCCGAGGAATTGAGAACCTCTTCCTTTTTGAAGTCGTTTAAAAATGATTTGAAACCATATTTCTGAATGACTACGTGAAAAGTCAAGGGGGGCTTAGCACATACTACAGGTGGTCACAGAGGGGGGGGAGAGGGTTAAAAAATTTTAAAAAATGTGTAATATTATTGTTTCAACACAGTTTCCCGGTATTATATTTACTCGTACACTTTTTACCAGTTGTGATGATAAGATAATCTGATGGTGACAGACAAGTGCGCTCGCCACTCTATTTCTACCCTACTAAGGCTGATTGATTCAAGCCTACATTTACATGAGAATTTCATTTTCTCGTTCATACTCCTTTCGACGATAAATGAGATCCACAAGAAAATATTCTAAAAAATCTTTTTAATTTAAAACAATAGTAACAGTTCTGTTCGAGTTTTAGGATTCCGAAACCAAAAGTTAAAAAAGAACACTTATCGTAGCACTCCCATCCCGTAAAATAATAGTACATAATATTATTATCGTTATTTACATAGGTATATAATAGGTTCATACACTCCGTCCCGTGTTTTTTTTTTGACGAAGTCTCATGTGTGAGCGTGTTTTGCTCATTAGAGTTAGCAAACTAAGCCAGTTTGCAGGCAGCAGTCCGCGCCGGACGCTTACCCGCAAGAGCCCAGCCGCGCCGTTGCTCTGCTAAAGTAAGTATTTATTCATTACCGAACTCTAGGGGAATAGTTCTGTCTGTGGTTATGCGGTCTGATTTTTAACTACAGTGACTAACTAATTAATTTTTATTGGTGTACGTCCTAGGAGGCTCAGAACCCTCGGTGCGCGAGTCAGACTCAGACTTGTACTTGGCCGGCTATTATTTATTTTATTTTTGCAAAAATTATAGTATTATTTGGAGTGATATTTCATAATGAAAAATCCTAGTAGGTAACGAAATCAGTAATTTCATAACAGAGATCCTACACACAAACACACACAGCCGTATACAGTAAGACGACACATGCATTGAGGGTAAGTCTTACCCCAAACGCGTAGTCGTGTCGTGGGTAACGAATTTTACTTTAGTTATTGGTCACGCGCTGAGAAGTTCCATCGATTACACTTTCCCAGAGTGAAATAAAAATATGTCACAATTTGCACAGACTTTTACTTGCAAAAAAGACAATTCTCAACGCGCTTTTACTGCAAATTACTTTCCATTGTCACCGAAGTCATTAGTTAGTGCCGTCTTAAAATGATTAAACAATACAAAGAAAGTGAAAAGCTCATTAGAAAACAAAACTCTTTGCACTACCAAAAATTTAGACGAGATGTTGATTTCATAATACAAAACGTTAATACAACTAGCTGAAAAACTCCTCGGGAAATAACTTATGTTAGGAGGAACAACTTCATCAAATTGTCATAGATAGACAAAAATTATTAACACTAATATGAACGAAGTTTCTTTTCATATGAAGTTGGACAGAGCTGTACACTCGCTCCAACTATCATTATAATTTGCACTCTTTCCGATAGTACTTTAAACTTTGATAATTAACAATCATTAAAAATATTTTTTTTTAAATTATATCAGCAGATGTTTTACAGCAATGTCTGGTGTCTGACCTGTTATCAACTGCTATATTTAATATTATGTCTACGTGACCGTATATATGGTAAAATAGGGTTGTAAATTGAATCATAATTCCTATAGTCTATTGTGGATTGAGTGTTATTAATGGATTTACAGCATAACTTACGTAATATTCTATATGTCAGTGTAGGTAGTTAATATCTCTACACACATTTCAACAATAGAAATAATTCTGCCTTGTCTGGTTTCTCACGTATTGCTTCTACTTATGGAACAAGATACATATATCTATTTGATTTATAAGACATATTTGTGAAATGTTGTAAAGAAAATAAGCCTGTTAGTAAAGCACCTGCTTAGTACAAAATTAATTTATCTAAATTTAAACACACCCCCGTGTATTTAATACCTAATCAAAATAAAAGAACATTGGAGACCGTGACGAAAACATAATTATGTCATAAACTTATAAGGAATCTTTCTAGGCCACGGAAACCTTAAAAAGCACTTCCACTCAGAACTGCGTATTTGCAATAAAGCGGAGAAGAATAAATCCACATCAGGGGTAATCAGACTTAAAATCATAATTACTGACATGATGATAGTAAAATATTGGATTCATTTATGTCACATTTATGGGATAAGGGTTTCCAAACTTCCAATAGGTAGTGATACCCAAGCAAGACACACCCATATTTCACCAAAGATAATTATTACGTTCTAACGTGATGTCGTGGCCTCGTGGGTACCAAATTAACAATCCAGGCGGATTATTGCGTATCTTTTGGTCGTAATCGTAATGAACACCATTAATGATTTCAACCAATATCGATTTAGTGGGCGTGGTGAGCGGGGTGAGTCCTCATTGGATGATTTTATAATAATGTTCATTACGATTACCACCAACGATACGCTGTACAGCATAGGTTCCCAATCTTTATGAGGGCTACCGCCCTCAATCAAATATTTGGAAGATAAATCGTTATTGTCTAAGACGCAGTTCGGATTTAGACCTAAAGTATCAACTGCCGATGCCGTACATCAGCTTACAAACTATCTGGCACAAGAACTGGATAAAGGTAACCACACCGTAGGAATCTTTCTGGATCTAGCAAAAGCTTTTGACTCAGTTTCCATTCCTATTCTTTTGCGTAAGCTTGAAGCTATAGGTACAAGAGGCACTCAACTGAAACTCTTAGCAAGCTATCTAAAAGATCGTACCCAATGTGTAAGGATTGGCAGTGTCCTCAGCACTGACCAGAAAAATACGATTTTTGGAGTTCCCCAGGGAAATATTTTAGGCCCTACTCTGTTCCTGATTTACATAAACGACCTTTGCAATCTAAAACTGGATCACGGCAAAATTATATCATACGCTGACGATACTGCTCTTCTTTTCTCGGCTGACTCGGGAGAAGAAGCTTTCAGATATGCGCAATATGGTTTTAATATGGTAAATAAATGGCTTCAGCAAAATGTACTAACACTAAATGCAGAAAAGACAAATTATATTAGATTTTCGATGCGCAAGCTATCACCTCAAACTAACTCATCATTGAAAGCCCATCACTGCAGAGTCCCCACTGTTAACCAATGTGTGTGCCCAGTAATTAAAATTACCAGTCAAATTAAATATCTGGGTATCATAATTGATGAAACTCTTTCGTTCAAGCAACATATTGAAGTTTTAAATAATAGAATGTGCAAGTTGATATTTGTATTTAAAAAGTTACGCTATATTGCAGATCCAAAAGTAATTAGGCAAGTTTACTTTGCCTTATGTCAATCTATTTTGACTTACTGTATATCCTCATGGGGTGGTGCGGCAAAGACACTATTATTATCAGTTGAAAGAGCTCAAAGAGCGATTCTCAAAGTATCTACTTTCCGCCCATTTCTTTTTCCCACTAACCTTCTCTATAAAGACTGTTAAGTCCCAACAGTCCGACAGCTATTCATAATGAGCATTGTACTAAAGCAACACAATTCCCATTCCTACAGCACTGAATTTACTAATAAAAGTCGGAAAGATAGAGTTTGCCCTCATAATACAGGAATAAAACACACTTTTACATCCAAATTTTTCATTTTTCTTGGACCACTTCTGTACAATAGATTAAACGTCATAACAAATATCTACTCTCTTAATTTCAGTAGTTGTAAGAAAATCCTTATGGATACCTTGCAAAGTATGTCCTACGAAAATACAGAGAAGTTACTAACTGTGTTAAAATAAAATGTATTCGCAATATGTTTCCGTTTACATACATTAATTAGTTGAGATATATTTATTGTTTTCTATTATACTTTAAACTTTGTACTATATATAATATAATTATAACTATTACTATTTGATTATTTAAGACAAGCTAGCTCTTCTCGCCTGAAACACAGGTTTTCCTAGTTCAGGCATGTATTATATAAATTAGACCTAAGGAAAATACTATTTGATTATTTAAGACAAGCTAGCTCTTCTCGCCTGAAACACAGGTTTTCCTAGTTCAGGCATGTATTATATAAACTAGCTGTCCCCCGCGGTTCCACCCGCGTTTCAACGTGATTCCTTGGTCCAATCTACTTCAAATTTTGCATAAACATTCTTTAAGATAATTGATGGATGAGGTGTTTTGTATTTTATTGAAACTCATCGCCTATCGGGGTTAAAAAAGGGTAGAAAGTTATTTTGGTGGTGATTTGCATCGAAGTTGATATCAATACTGCTTTTGAACTCACATAAAAGCTTGGTGCAATGCAATGCATATGACGAACAATTGGGATGAATTTGCTGTTATGTCTCATGATCGTCTTGGCAACAATCATAGGACAAAAGAAAAGTATAAATTAGATGTTACAACACTCTACATTTCTGCGAGTTAGTTGCAGCCGGTCAAATATACCCATTTGTATTTGAAGTATATCGAAATGGAAACCAGTATGCCAAATTTGGTACAGAAGACCAACCCATCAAAAGGTTACGTTTTTCCCAAGATCTTTCTTATGGTCACTTTGATGCCTACGCTGATGCCGATGGTGATAATAACACTGATCAGCGTCCAATAGCCAATCTAAATATATAAAACTTTTAACAAAAATTAGAACCGATATCATGGTACCGCAGATTTATTTCGCTTACTTCAAAACTATCATATTAGAGTTCCTAAATAGTTATTTTCTGCTTTGAAGGCACTAACCTTTGAAGGCGGTTCTATTTTTTGTTAAAAGTTTTTTATTTTTCAATTTATTATATATATTCTTATGTGTAATCAATGACTCTCAAGGTCACTGACCTAGGATAAGCATATTAGCGTTGTAGTTTCCATCATCGTTCCTATAACATTTAAAGAATTATACCCTAACTCCTAACCATTAAGGAGTTGTACCGTCCATCATCAGCTCAGCAACATAAGATGATGACTACCAGACGCAAATATCTGAATAGTTTTAGAAAGTATGATGAAAAACATTGTAAGTGCCTATAAAATTTAAAGAGTTCCCTCGATTTGTCCAGGATCCTATCATCAGATCCTGACTTGGTGACCATGGGACTACTTGTGAAGTATACCCTTTCAAACAAAAAATAATTTTCCTAATCGGTCCAGGCGTTCGAGTATTCGGGGAACATACAAAAAAAAGATTTCAACGAATTGATAACCTCCGCTTAAAGTTGGGTAATTGACTGACTGATCGCGGGTGGCATCGCGGGTGGAAAGCTATTTAGCATTAAATAATAAAGCTGAAAAGTTTGTTTGTTTGTTTGAACGCGCGAATCTCCGGAGTTACTGGTCCGATTCGAAAACTACGCTGTCGGCTGGTAGTTTAGCCATTATTTTGTCGTTGATGGCGTCAACGCTTATATTTCTGGCAGCTAATTAAATTAAATTGCCCTCTCACACATCCATTAATGTTTTTTTTGGTCGATATTGGCTATATCCGGATATACTCTACAGATCAGGTCTTCAATGTTGGTCACGATTTTACCAAGGTCTTTGTCAATAGCTATTTTTTTATCTGATTCAGGTACTTTCCCATCCCCGATTAAATGGAGCTTTATTGGGAAATCTGTGCTTCCTCTACCCAAGTGACTCCTCATTTTGGTATACAGTTTCAATAATTCAACAGATAAGCAAGATTTAATAATATCTGCTCTAGTTTCCCTAACAGGCAACGTTCATCTGAAATCACCAGAAAACATCAAAGTTATTCCACCCATGGCTATTTGTGCATTTTATATTTCTGAGAGTTCTATCTAAAGCCTCTAGATGAGCTCTATGAGTCATGTGCACTCATCCCATATTATTAGGTTTGCATCTTGTAAAACCTTGCCCAATGGTCCATTTTACGTATAGAGCGTACGCTGTCTTTTTCAAGAAATACCGTAAGGGTCTGTTTAGAAGTGAAATGAGCCGTCCTTCTACCTGTCAATAGTGTAGCAGCAATAAATATCTGATGATGCAACAGCAATGGCTAATTTCGTTGACTTCAAAACTATCAGATTAGAGTTCTTACATAGTTATTTTATACTTATTAGTGCCTTTGTGGTTTTTTTTGTTAAAAGTATTTTATTTTTCATTTTTTAGTTTCTTATGTGTAACCAATGACTCTCAAGGTAACCTAGGATAAGCATATTAGCGTTGTACTTTCCATCATCGTTCCTATAATATTTAAAGATTTATCCCCTAACTCATACCCGTTAAGGAGTTGTACCTTCCATCATCAGCTCAGCAACATGTGACGACTACCAGACGCAAATATCTGAATAGTTTTAGAAAATATATGAAAAACATTGTTAGTGCCTATAAAATTTGAAGAGTTCCCTCGATTTCTTCAAGATCCCATCATCAGACCCTGACTTGGTGACCATGTGACCACCTGTATGTATAGTTTCCAAATCGGGTCAGGCATCTTCGAGTAATCGGGGAACATACATAAAAAAAGATTCCGACGAATTGATAACCTCGTCTTGATGACAGTTAAAAATAAAACAAAACTGTTACCTAGGCGACCGCTGTCATCCATTGACAACCGCGTCGCATCGCTCACCCATGCTATACATGCTCCCGCTTAACGTTCTTTTTATCATTGCTCAGCTCCTGAGGGTCGTAGCGTGATGTTCTATAGCCTATAACCTTCCTTAATAAATGGGCTTTCAATTGCAAAAAGGTTTTTCCATATCCCACTGGCAGATCCAGAGATTAGCGCGTTCAAACAAACAAACAAACAAACAAACAAACAAACAAACTCTTCAGCTTTATTATTAGTATAGATTAGACCTAAGGAAAATACTGTTACCTACCGATTTATTGTTATCTTTTAAGAAATTTATTGAATAAATTATTATTATATATACACATGATGATTATCTCGGAAACGGCTCCAATGATTTTCATGAAATTTTGTATGCAGAGGATTTCGGGGGAGATACATCAATCTAGCTAGGTTTCATTTTTAGAAAACGTCGTTTAAAAAAAACGGTCAACCAGGTACTAGTTAATTTAAACGCACGAGTATGGATCACTGGCGGAGCACACAAAAATAATAGAAGAGCTATCCCATCCCCTGCCTTTTAAGTGGGACGCTTGATGGTAGCCCTCGAAAGTTAAATTTTATTACGTTTTTTGCTAATTGCAACTCAGTTATAGCACAGATTATGTATATAGGTTGTAAGTTTGTCAACATGTGATTCGAGACAAGAATGGTAATATATTTACTGATTAATAACAAAAGAAATCGACAACATATTTCACACTTATATTTGTCCGGAAAAAGTAACGTAGGTATTATATTCAAAATTACCGCAAGTTTAATTTAATAGGTGAGATATGTTGATGATTTCTTTTCTAAATTCCTAATTAAGTAGGTACGCCGCGACCGCCGCCTTAACTGTCAAAACCCCCTATTTACCTTAGGCTAGGACCTAGGCTACCGCCCCCGCGAAAAGCTCCAGCGCCCCTAGGGGGTGTTACCGCCCCGGTATAGGTTGCGAACCTATGCTCTACATTATTACTCTATATCTCATAAGTATGAGTATAATAATAGTGGCGAGGAGTTTTCACCCTCGCCTCGCCACTGAAATTATGGCGAGGGTAAGCCGTTCAAAAACACAGATAATTTTATAATTACAGTATATTTTAAGCATGATAAAAGTGTTGAAAAGATGAAAATGTGGTACTGGGATTTCTAAAAGGTAAGCCGATGGGAATCGGCTTGTATGGACCCTTCGCCACTGGTAGGTACATATATTATCATCAGGTGCTAGTACTTACTTACTCATAAATACAACCAACACTTAATATTTTCACACTATTTAGTAACAACTCAATGTAACAGCAATGTTCAGCTTGTGTCCTGAATATGATATGTTTTATGCAGAGAAATTATTTTATTTATTTAAAATAAAGAACATTGACTGTCAGTAATGAAGAGAAAACATACACTGATAACATACCTACTGTATGTGATAACCTTTTATTGAGATAAGACCAAAATCTGTCTGTACTATAAACAAGTCTGTTTTTATTTAAAGTAAAAATAGTACTTACTTATGTATAATAATAATATAGTAATAGTAATTATAAATAAAATAACAATAACCTCACTGCTATAAACAACTATAAATAGTTTATAACATTTCATAACACCAATTTGTAACATAAATCAAAAAATCAGGCAAAGTACATACACAATGTTACTTTAATACTTTTTTGAAAAATAAATGCTATTTTTCCCCTTAAGGGGATTATAAGGCCAATATCCTTGACGATTTGTCCACGTCACCAAGTATGCAAAGCTTAAGTCCCAGTGGGTGGGATTTAGAGGGATATATTTTTTGTAGTACAAATAGACGAACAGGGCTGGTTCACAATTTTATTTGTTATAAAATCGGAACCCTGTCGGTTCAGTACAGTTTGGATATATTAAGAACTATCGAAAAATGATTCATTGTATTGTGAGCGCAGTATGGTACAGTTTATAATCTTGCGAGATGATTACCTAGCGGTGTTCACAATTATACAGTGACATAAACATACTTACATTTTTCACAATCATACAGTGACATAAACATACTTACCTATTAAATGTCAAAGTCATTTTATTTATTGCAATAATTTTATTTTATTATTTACAAGCAGATTGGGATCAAATAATGATAGACAAGCAGATTGGGAACTGATGTCTTTACCAGAGTTGAAAGTCATTGTGCATCATGATAGAAATAAGTGAGCCACTTTATAGCACATGTTTTAGCTGAAATTGTTTTGTAAGTTGCTAAAATCAGTGAGGACTATAATACTATCTACTAAATAAAAGCTGTGTTTTTAAATGTACTTTCTTGAAAATAATCTTGTATTTCAAGAAGTCGCCTCAGAATCAATATTAAAAAAACATGGTGAGACCTCCATTGGCCTGGCACAATTAAGTAGTGGTTTTTGGTTTAATCTTATATGCAGTTAAAATCTGCCTCTAGGTTAATTCCTACTGGTTATTTATTACATCAATTACTTACAATGGGTGAAGCCACCATTGTATTGTTGATGCTGTGCCAACGCACAGCTCAAACCACTGAGTGGGCAGAAATTTGTATTATGTATGCTTCCACTAAGGATTTTTGAAAATTCATCCCCTAATGGGGTAAAATAGGGGATCACAGTTGAAACTATGGGGTGGAAAGCTGATAAAAGTTGATTATAAAACAAATTATAGATACTGCTGTGGATACTTGAATTCCTTTACTTTGCAATCTATTTATGTCAGACATGTTATCACATTTGAACAATTATCCACAGGGTTTCTAAGTTATTAAGATTCCAATAACTATACATACAGCAATAATAAGTTAGGTTTGGGTACTATATTGCATATAATTAACCAAGTACTACAACTCATTTACTGCCCTATAAGTAGGTACTTACCTCTTGTTTTGTAGCTCTCAACAATATAAAAGAATTTCTGAAATGGTGACAGCTAAATAATAGTAAAACCATTAGACTATAATAAATACTCACATTTTGCCTTTTGTTTGTGGTTTAAATGCAGGAGGAAGGTGCCAATGTCCTTAAAGTCAAGTCAGTTCAGATGCATGAGCGCCGATACCGCAAACACAAAAACAACTTAACTATCGCTGGAAATCATTCGATAACGTGACGCAGGTTATTTGTTACCGACTTTTTTTTAATAACTACAAATCTAAACAAAATCTTCAATATTAATCTTATCGTAATCGTAAATCAAATTCATGTGAATCTCCAATCGAACTCCGTTAATTTCCAGCAAACTTAGTAAAACGTACTCCGCACATGTCTTTTTATAGCACAGAAAATAGTAATTTACTTAGAGTCATTTTAGTACAGGCATTTCTGAGAAATATCACTGTTTTTGTGGATATTTGGTAAAATAAACCTTTAAAGGCGTTTTTACTGCACTCACTCACTCAAAAATAAGTTTATTATTACATTGATGTTGAATGTTCGCGCATCTGTCAAACAAATGTCAGTTCGTTCAATCAATGGTCACCTTTTTCTGCGCGTCCATACACTCAAATAGGTACCTAAAGGAAACATTGAGAATTAAACATTGATCAGGCGCTATGCTATTACTTTTGTATTTTACAAAAGTAATAGCACGGGTGGCCAGCTCCATACATTTCAGAATTAGTATAGATTTGACACCAATAGATGTCGCTACGAACATCGTTTGGACATTCTTTGGTAATAGCTTCACTCGCGTTCCCGGGATAAAAAGTAGCCTATAACTTTCGGGGATAATGTGGCATCGTATTATTGAAATAATTTTTCGAATCTGACTGGTAATCCAGATATAAGTGCGTTCAAACAAACTCTTCAGCTTTATTATTAGTCCACGTATAGATAGATACAATAGTATTATTTTTCTTTGTATTTTGCCCAAATATATATATATATAATCTGAATCTCGGAAACGGCTGCATGAAAACGATTTTCATGAAATTTTGTATGCGGAGGGTTTCGGGGGAGATAAATCGATCTAGCTAGGTTTAATTTCTACAAAACATCGTTTGAAAAAAAAAAACGAGCAAAGCTTGGTCAACCTCAAAAAAATACACGATTTATGAAAATAAAACGAAAACGCAACGTCACGTTGCAAGTTCCCGCCAAAAAGTCAATTAAAATTTTATTACGTTCGCGTTGAGCTTCGATCAATCATATCATTGATCGGAGGCGTTGAGGGTTATTTTTTCTGACACCAGCTGACGCTAGGTGTAGGCGTGGGGTCTAATCAATTGTCAAAATGTACTGAACATTTGAAAAAAGAACCAAAAAATCATTGTATTTCCACATTTTTAGGGTTTCGTACATGCCAATGGAACCCTATTACCATCTATTACTAAGCCTCTGCTGTCCGTCTGTCCGTTCGTCTGTAGACAGTTGATTTTATTACAGAATATGTATTACGGTTTCCGCTATAACAACAAAAAATAAAATACAAAAGAATAGCCATACAAAAAACGTGACGTTTTTTAACTCGATCTTAAAAAACACTGTATCTCATGAACCGTAATAGATAGACAGTTGAAACTTTTACAAAATTTATTATTTCTGTTGCATACACATAATGAAAATAAAATAATGTTACGGTTACGATGGTACATACACATACCTAACCCTTCGGTGTGTGAGTCCGATTCTTACTTGGTCAATTTTTACAATATAATATAAATATGGATTAGTACGGACAAAGACAGAGATTTCACAATTCTGTCTAGAATATTGCTCTGTGAATGATCTAAACGAAAAAATAATCGTAAACTACAAGGCGCCCGTGTATTTTGATAGATATGTTCAAACCTTCGCTACAGTGCTGCCATCTCGTGGACCTTACTACAGAAATGGTAACAACATCAAGGAACATAATATTAAAATATATGTACTAGTTTCTGGTTGGGGTATAGTAAAAAAACTCAATAAATGATATGTCCGGGTATAAAGCTCCAAAAGCCAGGGTTTTCACACTTGTTGTTCTGGTTAGCGGATTTTAGAGATGTTCCCATCAACCCTAGATGGGATAGAAGTCATCAAAAAACGTATAAAAAAGTAGGTTGCCTCATCCCTCATCCTATCCTGGCAATTTCTGAAATCGGTCAGATTTTAGTGTGCTGAAAAATGAGCGATTTTACCTCATCCAGTAACAAGATGCCACTAATGCCATTCTATAGCGTAGATAACCCCGATAATAAAAATACATATAAGGTTGCCTGCCCTCAGCCTGGAGGATTTCCCAGTCGGCCATGTTTTATGTCGGATTTACTAAGGTAAAATTTATGAAAATCGTCAAGGAAACAATCAATTTAACATCATTTCAATGGTTTAACTTTATGACGATGGTTTTGATACATACAAAATAGGTCAAATGTAAGTTGCACCACGCATCCCATAGAATTTCATATTTTACAGATTTAAAATGAGCAACCCTACCTCTTCGAAAAACAAGATGTCATCCGAAAGCTTAGTTATCCCCAATAATAAAAATACAAGTTTGCCTGCTCAGTCTGGAGGATTTCCTAGTTGGCCAGAACCTGTTGGCCCCAAACAAAAATAAATAAACATGAATTAAAACACAAGAAATAATTAATATAAATATAATCAATAATTCATATAATAAATAATGAATAAAGGAAATGCACGGATTGACTCGAAATTCCGAATATTATATTATTTTTATTTTTAGACCGGCCGTTTTAGACCTCCTGAATGCTGGATGGATATGCACCCATAAACCATCAAGCAAGAGCAAGGAACCAAGGGCCCACTTGATTATAAAAAATTAAGTAAGCGTGATGCAGGTGTAGGCAAATATTAACGACTAGCTTAAACTTAAACACCCCGCGGTTTCATCCGCATTCCCGGCATAAAAAGTAACCTATAATTTTATAGGTTAATATTTTACGCGGAACTTAATTCTTTTTCTAAAATAGAAGTAGTCTAAATTACTCACAAAGTTGCGAAAATGAAGATGAGAATAAAAAGTTACTTCTAAATTACTTAAATCTGCTAGTGAGATTCCCGTCAAGTCCGTCAAGATCGGTCCAGGCGTTTCGAAGAACAAACAGACATACATTTAAAAAAAAACTAAATACAAATTTAGTAAAAACTGTTATTTTGACTTTTCAATTTTATTTATTTGTATGTATAGATTACTTATTGTTTTATTTATGTACGTGCCCTTTATATAATAACATAAAGATAAGAGTACAAATCAAATATTTCAAAACTATGATATTCATTCTTACTCAATTTTACATTTACAAATAGGTCAAGTATAAAAGAAAGAAATTGTATAGGTATCTAATTGTGTATTTCAAATTATTTGAGGTCGTAGAAGCTGAAAATGTCATCAAAAAGTTTTATCTGTCTTTCCGTTTTGTTAGTTGTATATGTAAGTATTTTATCTGTTATTATTTGCTTACTGCTTAAATCTATTTCTTGTAAGTATTTTGTTTAAATAAGGTTTTGCTTTTTTAGTTTATCTATATAGGCGGATTTCATGAAAATCGCGATTTTACACAAAAAACCCGAACGAAGCTCAGTCGCCCCTGTATTTATTAATTAGTTGAGCCATATTTTATGATTTGAGTATTGGTTGTGCAAATACTTAACATTAAATTTTAGTATTTAAATAGGTAAATATAAAGTAAAAGTTAAATGACTGTCAAAATTATGTATTAAATTATATAGGTATTATAGGGTAGTTGACACTGTCAAAAGTAAATGACCAAACACTAACCAATGCATAAAACATTTAAAAACACGTGGAAATATCAAATATGTTGTACATTTAATGCTTTTTATGATTTTATCTACTCTCATATCGTAATGTTCTTATTATGAAATCAAAATCAGTACTTTAATGACCCACTTTAGGCACACCCGTGTATGATGACCCATGATTAATTATAGTACAGTTGTGTTCCCAAGATAATGCTATAAAATAACTTTTTTTCTATTAAAGTACACTTTGGACCTATCAATAGTATAATCAATCAGTATCAATTCAATTTGACGATGACAATGTGACAAATTTTTAACTTGATCTTTAGAGGTAAGAATTTTTGGGAGTTGGCAACACGGATTTGATTAGGTATATATGATTATTGTGTCTGTTTATTGGATTGTTTTTGCCCACATACATATATCATTTTGACCAAAAATGTCACCATTTTTGTTTTTTTTTTGAAAAGTTGGATGAAAAATACCGTCGATTTTTCTATTTTTTTAAATTACATTATTTATATGAGTTTAGATAAAGTACTGTATGATACTGCACATAATTAGGTATTAAAAACTCGTGTGATACTATTAAGAACCTCGCCTACGGCCTTAATAACCCCTATTATGCAACAGTATCATAAACTACTATTTAATTACCAGTGGAACCACTAAGAGTAGATGATTTGATGCTGTGTAACTATGACGTCATAATGTAATATTTCATACAAAATTCCTTATAAACTATCGTTTTGACATTTATTAAAAAGTAGCTGATTTGATGTGTCAGTCAACTACCTTATTATGTTGTTTAATAATAATAGGGTAGTTAAGGCTAGCTATAGCCAAAGAGGATATATGGCTATAGCTAGAGCACGATACAGACAGAGTACCTTTAATAGGATAGTTGACTGACATATCAAATCAGCTACTTTTTAATAAATGTCAAAACGATAGTTTATGGAATTTTGTATGAAATATTACACTATGACGTCATAGTTTCACAGCATCAAATCATCTACTCTTAGTGGTTCTACTGGTAATTAAAAATCATAAAAAGCATTGAATATACATCATATTTGATGTTTCCACGTGTTTTTAGATGTTTTATGCATTGGTTAGTGTTTGGTCATTTATTTTTGACAGTGTCAACTACCTACCCTATTTATGGTTACGTCACGGTTCTTACGCTTTCGCAAACTTAAAAAAAAAAAGTGGGGCAGGCTTTTACAAACCATTTTTTTGTTTCAGGTTTATTCCGTAAGTGGTCAATTTGGTTCTCCCTTGGCACCCTACGGTTCCTTTCCACCACCGATGCCGCTGTATATAAAAAACGATGACAATGACGACCGTAAGATCCTATTGCCTATTCTTTTCCTAATGTTATTAGGAGGAGGCGGATTTGGGTTTTAATATTTTAAGATATTAATAACATTGTCTAAAAATCTTTACTTATTGGTATATAGGTATATCTTACAATAAATAAAAATAACCTAAAGTTAGTTAAGTGTGACCGAAACTGATAAATCTTTATGAACCTACTTGTATTTTTTTCCTACTGTACATCTGCGATCAGTCACTTGGCTATGATGATTGGTTGCGTGGTAGTATTTTAAAATGTATAAGCTGAAGCCTTTCCGAACTTCACCTTGCTTAATTTTTTTTATTATTCCCCTGATTTAATAATCGATCTTTGTAACCCTATTTCTTAGGCTGAGATCTAGAGAGTGTGCTTAGACTTTGCTCAGACTCAGAAATCGAGTCGATTTCTGCTGTAACAGTTGGGATAGCCAAGTAGGTAATCATGAAATGTATCTATGAATAAAACAACACAAATACTGTAAAAGCAAAATGTTCTCTTTCAATCGCCTCTTGAAAATAAATGTTTTTTTAATTATTAATGTCTATTAATTTGTGTGCTTTTATGGGGATTAGCAGGTGTTCCGGTGTGAGGTATGAGATGAGGATGGCATTGATATGCGTTCCTTGGACTTGTTCCTTCGATACCTATCTCACAGACTACTTAGAGATACTACTTATACCTATCTGTACTTTGTACGTAGTATATTATTTATTCTTTGGTACTATGTACTATATTCATTAATCTGTGGAGTGAGTGAAGTGAGTGACCAAAGAGTGACAGAACGAAGAACAGACCACATATCACTATTTATAATGTAGCTACGCTAGAACAGACGAGACTTTTTGGCGGGAACTTGCGAAGTGACATTGCGTTTTCGTTTTATTTTCATAAAATCGTGTATTTTGTGTTTTATTGGTTTTTTGTCCAATAAAGATCAATAAAAGTGCACCAGTGAAGTGAAATGATTACGTGTATAGTGGCTTTTCAAGTTGTCTGAATAAATCCGTGAAATGTCTTAGTCAAAGAGTAGTTTATACTAAAACCTAACTTATGGGTATACCTTCGGTTGGAGCGCGAAATTCAAATTTTATCACGTTTTTTGCTAATTGCAGCTCAGTTATAGGTCGTAAGTTATCAACATGTTATTTGCGAGAAGAATAGTAGTATATTTATTGATTAATAATAAAAGAAATCATCAACATATTCCTCTAAGGTATATTAGTAACATTTTCATGAAATAGTTTCACAGAATCGCCTAGAGTACCCTACCTATTATAATATTCCTTTCTAGAGAATCACATCCAATGAGACTAAAATACTACGTTTAATCAATCACTCACTCACTTCACTACACTACTGCGTTCCACTAAGCGTTCACAACGATTACGCTCACGACCGCAGTTTTTCCCGTTCCACTTGATTGTGAGCGTTACTGTACTGTCTAAAACTCAAGTGGAATGGATTATAGAGCGTTTTGAGCGTGGAGGTAAATAATATATACAAACGGCGAGTTAGTAAAAAGAAATCAAAAGATTTAAGAGGTTAGGTTTTAATCTGTAAGCCTTGAAAATAAACTTAATTAATTAATTGAAGGTATCACTTAAAGAAAGGAGCATTCTGATTGTTGTGGGCAATGTGGGCGCTTAGTGGAACGCACCCGTCATTATGCCCGTCATGGAACGAAGTGTAGATTAACGATGTATGAATATTTTTTTGGAAAAGAAAGAAATTAGTTATTTTTGTGTAATAATATTATGATCGCAAAAATAAGTTTGTTATTCTTATTGTTATTATCAAAGTACAATGTTCGTCAACTGAAATCAATCTAAACATGAAGCTGTCTTGTGTGAAAATTTAATGTTATCGCATTGATTAGATTACAATCTAAATTGTTTCCGATCCATGTTCCTTTGTAATTAATAATACATACCGAGTTATGGTTTAAGAACAGTAGTATACGCGTGAAATGTCCAATTCAATCTGCAGTGAAGAGGAGGAGGCGTTTCCTCTTCACGAATGTATATTCATTGGTGATGTACGCAAGCTGTCATCACTTCTCAGATTCCACGACGTGAACCGTAAAGACAAGCATGGGAACACTGCACTTCACCTGGCCGTGATGCTCGGCCGCAAGGAATGCGTTCAGTTGCTTCTAGCCCACAGTGCGCCTGTCAAAGTGAAGAACCTCGCCGGGTGGTCGCCGCTAGCTGAAGCCATCAGCTATGGGGATCGACAGACGATATCATCACTCGTGCGCAAACTCAAACAGCAAGCGCGAGAGCAGATGGAACATAGGAGACCCGATCTTATACGAGCTTTGGCTCAAATACAAGACTTCTACATGGAACTCAAGTGGGACTTTCACTCATGGGTACCTTTAGTGTCTAGAATATTACCATCAGATGTATGTAAGATTTACAAATCTGGTTCTGGTATAAGATTAGATACTACATTAGTTGATTTCTCTGACATGAAGTGGGAGAGGGGTGACATATCATTCATATTCCAGGGGGAAAAACCTCCAAGTGAATCTTTAACTGTTTTAGATAACAAATCTAAAGTGTATCAGAGAGTTCGTTATGAAGAGACTGAAACTGAAATAGAGGATGAAGTAGATATACTTATGTCAAGTGATATCTTAGCTGCACAGATGTCAACTAAAGGAATTTCATTTTTGAGAGCTCAGTCTGGCTGGATTTTTCGTGAGGATCGCAAAGAAACAGTAGCAGGCCTATATAGAAGTGATATTTACACTATCACAGGATTAGTCCTAGAGTCCCGAAAACGACGAGAACATTTATCTACAGATGATTTACAGAAAAATAAAGCAATTATTGAGAGTCTTACTAAAGGCAACACTCAGAACTTGGATACAAATGGAGAGCCAACTCGTCGTGCTTCATTAAACCCTCCTCCAGACAGCGGCATAGACTGGTTCAAATACATATCATCACCACCTGGACAATATCCCAGTCTAGGCAGAGAGCTTGTATATAAAGAGTCATCTAAGAATTTTCGTGCAACCATAGCCATGAGTGATGATTTCCCTCTTAGTGTTGACATGTTGTTAAATGTGCTGGAAGTGATTGCTCCATTTAAACATTTTGCTAAATTGCGACAATTTGTAGCTATGAAATTACCAAGAGGATTTCCAGTTAAAATTGACATACCAATTCTGCCCACCGTTACGGCTAAAATAACATTTCAAAAGTTTGATTTTCGTGAAAACCTACCCCCTGATTTGTTTATTATACCTGAAGAATATGTGGAAGACCCTCTTCGGTTTCCTGACTTATGACGCTTTGATATTCTAACACTGTTTGATATAAGTGAGAGGCCTATGTGGCGGCGTGAAGTGAAACGAAGCAGAGTTAAAAGATTTGTGCGGTGCAAGTCTGCAAGCCATGGCATGCTATCTATTGAATTTCCTATGCTGTTTGGTCTAGGAAGCTCATATTCCAGTCATTGTGTCCTCTTTGTTGAATAGCTGAATTTCCAATATAGTAAACTTTGGCAAAATGAAATGTCTTGTGTAGTAGTATCTGTTAAACAGTGTTAGAATGATGTTCATTATGTTTAAATTATTATTTATATAGGATTCCTTTCAATTACTGTAACCATATTAACTAGTTCATTTTACTGTTTATTAAATTATATTTTATTTTCATGTTGATTTTTTCATGAAGATTTTATTATCTTTAATTAAACCGTATTTAAAGAAAAAACTCAGTATAGAAATAATTTATAAGTAGTGAAATATTGCTCATCCACAGGTCAGATTGCGTCCATGATGGAATTTTGTATTTAATTTTTATATTATGGTATATGTATAATATTATTTATTTTTAATTTAAGTAATTTAGAATACATACATACTGTAGCATATTTCTGATATAGTTAAAATACATAAACTATAAACTTTTTGATATGCCATGGATATAGTACCCCAAAATAAATGGCCTGTACTAAGAACAGGAAATGTCAAAAAACTTGCTGCTAACTAAATAACAACACCTATATTGTTTAGACAGTATAGTATATCGAAATGAGTTTGCCACTGTTCACACTAATCAAATGAAAACTTGCGTCTTGCAAATGAGCCAATCTGGAGCTTGACTTTTTTATAAAGCATATAAGTCTATTATTGACTCCAATTCCCCGCGGTTAATGGCCTAGGTACTCATATTAGTAATTGCTTTTTAAAAATTAGTAGACGTCGTTCTAATTTGCTTACATAGAATCATGCAACCAAATTAGAACCAGTTATTATCCATTAATTGTGATTATTAGTGTGTTTACAGTTGCACAACAGCGCAAACGCGTAGCGTAAGTTTGCTTCTCTGTAATTGACTAAATAGCTTTGCAATAGCTTTTTTTACATCTTTCAGAAGAGAAGAGAAGGAAGCAGTTGTTGAGGCTGATGCTGTGGCTATTATAGAAATTACTATTGTTGATTTGATGAAAAATGTACAAATACCACACATCACACATTTTCTGTCATATTACGTGAGATGGTTTAATGCGAGTCATGTAAAATCTAGGTTTTAAGATAGAAAAAAGAGCCGGCTCTTTTTATTGAATGACAAGAATGTGACGTATATACTGGTTATTTGTCCAAATTTAGACGGAATTTTGAAAAAATCACCCAGTATTTAAAGCCTGCTCGCATATTAAGGGGAATAAATAAACTTACTATAGAGTGGCAAATTAACGCCTTGACAGTTTAAGGCTGATTTTGACTATCTAAGAATGCATAAAGTAATCAGATAATTTCAAAGTAAAGTTCTTGTGCCTTCTGCATTTCTCGGAGACCCATTTTTTTCGATATAATTAAAATCTACTAAGCAGACTAATGAAGATAACATTTTAATTCATTGATTATTATTTTGATAACGTGATAAAAGTTATCGACTAAAATAATCATAATAATCTAAAGCGGGAATGGCACGCAAAATCTATATATGGGTGTACTTATATTGTGATGATTACGCCTGTAATCTACCGAAGTGGAGAGAAGCGACATGGTCGTTTCATTTAGATTCGATCTAATGTGTAATGTTATAAAAAAAACATACTTTATTCCTATTGGGTTTTCAATAGGTAGGTACATATCTATCAGTAAGTTCTGGCGGTTGCACTTGAGAGCCAGTTCCTCTTTTGACTTTGAATATACTTCCGTGAAGAATATGTACCTAGTTATGATGAGATTGTGATACGGAAACCTATCTAATTTTATACAAAAAAAAACTCTACTTTGGTGGTTTACGACCACCGTTACAATTACCTATGGTTCAGAAAAAGTTTGTACACAATTGTATTTATTTTAGACCCTTATTACCATCACATATAATCCAAGGGTCCAAATTCCATGGCGCATATTGTAGCCACAATTAGACGAGCTTTAAAATTTCATCCTTAGAGAAAATACAACTTGACAGTACCTATGTAGGTACTTATTTTGAAATTAAATTAATATCACTTAGATTAATATAATAAGTATATGTATAGTGTAGCAAATCAACTGCTTGTGTAGAAAATGTTGTCTGTAAAATGTTATTACTAACTACAACTAGTATATTCGACAATAACATTAAAATCCCACCTAAGAATATTTAGTAAAATTAAATTGATGATTTCTTGCCAATATTCACTTTTACATTATGTACTACCTACAATTTTAAAGACAATGACAACACCATAGAATTTAAAGAAATATGATGTAATAAAATTAAATAAACGGATGTTATAATTTTTATTCTGCTATACCTAAAGAAATGATGTTGAAAATCACGAAGATATTCCAATAAAACAAAGAAAAATGCTTTAAATGTATTCTAGTTTATGTTTAAATGATCACATTCCAGTAGACAAGAGAGTGCACTAAGTTCCAGTAGAAGAGTAAACAAAATAAATTGTATTTAATTATTTCTAATTTAACAATCGAACAACTTAACTAAATCGGTACCGATTACACTCACTCGTCCATCATAAGCTGCCCAGGCACTATGTTATTAATAAAATTGGCAGTGCGTGTTTATAAAAGCGTAAGCAAACAGGCACTATTTGCTTCGTTTTTACGGCTAAGCTATCAAACCGATATGAATATTGGTAGTTAGAGCCTCGGAAGATGGGCAAATATTGAGAATTGAATAAGAGGTGAATAGCAATATATTTATACATACCTAGTTATTGCACAGAAGAAATTTGTGTTTCATTAAATTTTGTATGCAGAGAGTTTCGGGGGAGATAAATCGATCTCGGTTTCATTTTTAGAAAACGTCGTTTTAAAAAAAAATGAGCATAGCACGGTCAACCAGGTACTAGAATTATAAATGCAAAATATATATTGACATGGCAAGGACCGTTGGCATAAGTCTCATAAAATTAAAATTTGAAGTAATTTAAAACGCAAAACTATGCGTTAAAAATTCGAAATAGGGACTATACACCTCATTATAATATTATTTAGTCACAAAAACATACTCAAAGAGTTTGAACTTTCGGTAATATTGTTAGTAAAAGGGCAGCTACAGATACATTTTAGACGGAGCTACAGTCTGACATATTTATTCTAAATTGGCATTGGTGCCGATTCTGTTGTTTACGAACTAAATAATTTTTATCTCACTATATCTCTTTCTAATAGTAAATATAAGAAAGGGGTGCAAGATATTTTAATCCTGTCAGTTTAGTCCGATCACATATTTCAACGTGAATTTAAGCGCGATCTTTATTGGTCACGACAGCATTAAAAATGTTCTATCTTTTTTCAATAAGGTTAAAATGAAAGAGAGGTGACTTGTAAACAACAGAATCGCCACCATTGTCATTCAAATTTCACCATTCTTTTGTAAAAAAATAGATGGTCTTAATTTGTGCAAATTCAGTGCATGTTAAAATATGTATGACATGAAATTATTAACATATCCGAACCAAAATCTACGCCTTATAAAATAAACATTTCATAAAAGTGTTTAGTATGTGGGTTGTAACAAAGAAGCCCACACGTATTATACATGAGTAACATGTCCAATTTGACAAAATCAATCCAGAGTTGTGTGGGAGTAAAACCAATTTAGTTATTGACGGTACAGTATAGCATTAGATTTCAACATGCAAATTAAGTATCCATATACATATAAACCGCACTCGGCACATTGTTAGGTCACGGTGTATATAAGAAAAGTCATACACAAAAAGCAATTATTATGTATGAAATATAATTATCTCAAAGATCTACGTGATCTCGTAGCGGTCTTAGTCGTAACCTTATCTGGGGTTTCTTCTAGTCCGAGCGAAATAACGCGCAGTGAAACTGTTGACCGACGCGCTATAAAATTAAATACATTTTATTAATTTAGTTAATAACATACTCAATAATAATTTCTGAAAAATAAATAGAATCGAATATGCTGATGATCTTTGTTCGAAATGTAACATTAACAGGCTATATGATACTATAAAAAATACTGAAGTATTTCCACAAATTATGGAGTGATTCGGTTGATTTTACACTTAACCACTTGGTTTTAAGATTGAAAATATTTTTTTTTGTCTTATTCTCCAGATTCTTTGCTTACTAAACGAATTAAGAAAAAAAATTAATTTACTTACCTATTTGTGGAATTTCTTCGAGCAACTGAAATAGAGATATAACAGCTATGAGTTTTAGTGAAAGAGTATAATATTTTAAGTTATTTTTATAACCTAGTTTAGGCAAGACGTTCGAACCACGGAGTGGAAGTACGATACTAAAATAAGGTATTGAATCACGTTTCCGTTTACAAAAATTTTATTAGGGAGATTGGTTCCGCGAGAGGCGCTGTTCAATTCCTATACATAAAGAGTAATGTCGTAAACGCAAACGCTTAGGTACTATTGGCATTCAACACACTCAGGGTACTTAAATTTTGTCGCAGACTAATTACTGAGCCACATATTTATTGTTTGGCTTTTTAGTAGGCACAGATACGCATTGACCCCGTGTGAAAAACTTTACTTCCCAAAGAGGGGCATGCCCCTGAGGTGGGACATTTTGCAGCTCTATCGGTGATGGTTATTTATTTATATAAGACTAAGGTATATACATTGTTAAATTATAGTGTTTACTCTTTCAAGTTTTACCGTACACCAAAACAGTACATCGTGCCTCTGGATATTATTAGTATAGGATATTATACAACCATAAATAGGCAATAATCTAAAGGTAAGTGCAAAAACATTTTTTTGTTCAATGCTCCGACCGACACCAAAAATCCGGCGGATCCCGATCGGCTCAAAACAGGCAGTTTTTTTTTGAAGTAAAATTTATAGAGGTTCATGAGTAGGTAGGTAAATAAAATAGTAAGATACAGACAGCACACTCCTGAACTTTGGGCGCAAGGCTGCGTCGGAAGGCGGTGAGGCGTCGCGTGTGGCCGCTGGCGAAGCTCACGCCGCTCTTCATCGACTCGTTAGAGCTCGAGAACAACGTTTCTGTTAATACATCATAGATATTGAGTTATTTGTATGAACAAGTCTCTTTGTTGCTAAACAAGTTATAACAGCTGTTTTGATATGAGAGCCTCTCTTTATCTCGCTATGAATTCCTCTTTTTGGCTTAATTCTATGGGCTGTCTAAACGGCCATCATAGCGTTCCGCAAGTTTAGATGTAAGTAATATATGTTATCTAGTTAGCAGAGTCGGTCTGGATCTATGCCGTGTGATCATTCAAAAATATCCTATCCGTACATGCGAAAGTTTCTGTTTATGTTTAATTAAGCACTCAACTTCGTAACTCCTGAACGGATTTGGATGATATTTGGCACATTGATTACACCTTAGAATGACATATTGGACACTTTATATCCGGGCTAAACATACGATCCCCGGGAACACGGCTAGATCCACGGGGTTGAAGTTAATTATACACATCATAAGAAAGGATAGACACATTTATTGATATTACCTTCAATTTCCACAAGAGGGTCTTTTAGATGCATAACATTTGAAACTGAGACGATTCTGGAAGTAAAATACCGATATTATGATTCTGATAATCTGTGGAGATGGCAACTTTAGCTTGAATTATGCACACTTTACGAGATTATCAAAACACACAACTTGATCTGTGGCCGTGTGTACCACAGATTTTGTTTTCGCTGACTTTCAAACTGTGTCAGATTAGAGTTCCTACATAGTTATTTTATACTAAGTATTATTTATTTATTTATTGTAAAAAGTAATTAATATTTTTATATGAAATGTTGCAATTTGTTATTTGACATACATAATTATTTAATAAAACATACCTACTGTGTTCAAATAGTGGCACCTTCCAAATCATATCATCCAAAAACCGCTTTCAGCTAATTACATTTGTTTCACCATCTCTTTCGCACAATAATAATAAAGGATACCTTTGCACAAACAACTGCAATCTCCGCTGGCACCGCGTCAAATATCGCTCGAGGCATGTGGAGGCGACCAGAGCGGCAAAGCGCTCGGTCACAGCCGGCGATGGTGAACAAAGTTCCATTAGTGCGTGCAGCGCGTTATGAGCGGATTCTGCATAGTCACGAACCCATAACGCCATCTACAAGCATGGAAATATCCACATTTTATCCTGGGAAAACATAAGATCCTCGGAATCACGGGTGAAACCGCGGGGCGGTAACTTAGTCTTATTACTATTATAAATGTGAAAGCAGCTTGTTTTAGGGTTCCGTACCTCAAACAGAAAACCGTGTCTGTCTATCACCGCCAATCAGCTCTGAAACCTGAAACTACTGGACCGATTCAGTTGAAATTTGGTACAAATATGTAAGTCGGTGACCCAAACAAGGACGTGTATCGAGCCCCCCTCCCCCTTATCTCCGAAAATACTGACCCTATTTTTTTTTAAATACAGAAAATAATTCTTTACTTTAGATTACAGGAAAACCTATAAGTCTTTGTTATTTAATTTAGTACCATGAGAAATTACGGAACCCTCGGTGCGCGATTCAGACTCGCACTTGTCCTTTTTATTTTGGTACGCGGTTGAAACCGTGCGCAACAACTAGTAGATAATAATTAAATAACAGTGTAACTACCTGAAATATGCGCCAATCATCAACATTTTCAATAAGTTTCTGCGCACGTCTCGATTTCTGTCTGACGACATCGTGAGCGTTTTGCAAACGAATCTCCTGTCGTGATACGCGTTCTTGTGCAGCTTCCAATTCATTCTCAGCTTCGGCCCTTTAAATATCAAATATAGTCCTAACAATATAGTAAACATCATTTTAGCATCACATAATTATATACAATATAAATATATATCTTTGAGAATATATTCCAGTAAAATTCAAATAATAATATATTCTAGCAAAGTAATACTTAATACACCCCAAATATGCAACTTTACAATATACAGGTTGTAATCGTTAAGTGTGTCCAGGCTATTATTCCGTAACTATTACAGATATAAAAAAAAAACTGATATTGAAAGTACATTACCTAATCAGTAAAATACCATCAATATTTTTTTGAAAATCAAACGAGATGTATCAAAAATTTTGACATTAAACACTCCCATACATTTAGTATGAGATTAGCAGAAAGAATGGTTTCAGTTTCCTTCACACAATATATTTCAAGAAGAATTGATAACTTACTCTCGAGCAGTAAGCTGTTTACACTTGTCATTGAGAAGCGTGAGTTGTGACCCGGCGTCTGCTATATTTTGTTGCAACGCCACAATCTTGGCGTTAATCGCCTTAAGTTCGTCGCGCATCTTGTAGTATTCGCTGGACAGTTTGTTCAATTCTTCTATCTCGGGAGCTGGATTCAGTAGAAATGTATTTATTATTATTATCCAAGGAAATGCTTATGTTTGTACATAGTGAAGTGTGTCAGAGTGAAGAACGCTAAATGTTAAGTAAATAGGAACAGTTGTATGCTTATTTGGTAAGCCAGTGTATTTGCTTATCTTTCGCATCTGTATTTTGGTCTACAGGATAATAGGACGAACTTAAGTGTCATTTAAATCAACACGTAAAACTATACAGGTTGATTTTGTTTGGGTTACTATATTGAAAGGGCATTGAAGTATACCTAATACAGGTCATAAAAATATTTTAGGATTGAAAACAATACTAAAATATTTCCTACAAATAAAAAAATAGTTTAGCATTCAAATTCACTTAAATGTAAATCAAACCTAGTCATTATTCGATTACTCGAGTACAAAACTAGCTATCGCCACCACATCACTACGTTTCTGAGTGCGAGTATTGGATTTTACTAAAGATTTATGCTAAACTTCTAACTGGCATCACTTCGTAATGGTAATGCTCGCTCAGGCTCTTGGAATTTTGATTTACAATTATACCCAACTATAATCTATTATTATATTAGATGCTATTTGATACTATTTTTAACATTTGTGCGCTTAGAAGCATAATAATAATTCTGTTCAACACCTCCCGATTTTCAGCCAGCACACACCAATCTACATCAGTAATTATCCAGAATTATTTTGCTGACCATTAATGTAGAATACTTACTATCATCGCTCAGCGGTGAGATGTGATGCATGAAGTGGTTGTGAGCGGCGTGTACTAGTCGTAGTGTAGCCTCTAGCGCTCGCACGTCACGTTCACGTCGGCCCACTTCTGCGTCTAAAGCTGCCCCACGTTCCCCTAACTCTGCACGGTCTGCTGCGAACTGCCATACGAGAATCAACTTTATACATTACGCCCTTAAGTGAAAATTAACAAATACAAATTAACATATGTACAAGAAGCTGCAAGTGGGATGTTATGCTAATATTTATATTACCTTGATTTTGAAAAAAGTAACCGATAGTTGCTGCCCGGCGTCATCTTTTCCTAGGGATCCGATGAAAATGTCGTATCTGAAATCAAAGGTAAATTAAAATAACAGTGAATGCATTGGATAATCTGTATTTAAACCTTATTCTGCCCACAAGATGACAACATTCCTGATATTTTAGTGATGTATGTAATGAACTTCATGTGTCAAATAAGCGAAAACTATTAATTAACGATTTTAAAGAACTAGTGTAGGAATTTCACCTCTTAATAAGTTGTTCAATCCGCTGTTCTCTCTCTCGTATCTCGCTGCGTAGTTTGCCGCAGTCTTCGAATA
Source organism: Tethea ocularis (assembly GCA_963555595.1). Lineage (NCBI taxonomy): Eukaryota > Metazoa > Arthropoda > Insecta > Lepidoptera > Drepanidae > Tethea > Tethea ocularis. The sequence goes on along the minus strand of OY741960.1, from coordinate 4,981,476 downwards.
AAGCTCGTTTTTGCAAGTTGAACATGTCGCGGCGGGCCGTGATCTCCACAAGCCGCTCGTTCATTGCCTGAACACAGTTCATTAGTCGTAATTAAATTGTTTATACTGAAATTGAGAAGATGGATATAAAAAACAATAATTACACTAATATGTAAATTTTTATTAGGGTACTTATTTTTTCTTTGAACTGTATTGTATGTATGTATCGGCCTCGAGATTCCTTTCAGCATTTTTCCTGTATATGCGCAGGGGCGCTAGAGACCGCGGTTGCAGTATACATACCGCGTCCAGCTGCAGGCGCTGGTTGTCCAGCGAGTAAGCGGCATCCGCCAGCCCCGCCACCGCCCTGGCGGCGTGCGCCACCCGCAGCCGCAGCAGCGCCTCCTCGACCCGCATGCGCCGCCCCACGTGACTGCAGTGCAGCTAGAGACCGCGGTTGCAGTATACATACCGCGTCCAGCTGCAGGCGCTGGTTGTCCAGCGAGTAGGCGGCATCCCCCAGCCCCGCCACCGCCCTGGCGGCGTGCGCCACCCGCAGCCGCAGCAGCGCCTCCTCGACCCGCATGCGCCGCCACACGTGACTGCAGTGCAGCTAGAGACCGCGGTTGCAGTATACATACCGCGTCCAGCTGCAGGCGCTGGTTGTCCAGCGAGTAGGCGGCATCCCCCAGCCCCGCAACCGCCCTGGCAGCGTGCGCTACCCGCAGCCGCAGCAGCGCCTCCTCGACCCGCATGCGCCGCCAAACGTCGCGCAGACCTTGCAGCTCCTTGTCGCCGCCAGATACGTTCAGCATAGAGGTCTTGAGACGACTTTGCTGTACAATTTGATTTAATTAAATGTCTTTATCCTCAAAGAATATTTGTTGGGCTAGGTCGAGAACAGGTCCACTTGTTTACCAATTTAGAGTGTTCGACGCTTTTAGCCTCTAGTTCCCTGGCGAGTCGTCGCATGTCGTCGTGTAATTTAGCCGAGTGACGCTCCAGCAGGGCGACGCGGGCCGCGTGACGAGCACACACGTCTTTTAGCCTGGAAATTGTTTGTAACAATGGCTAAAGTCAAAAATGCAATTACATTTTGTAAGATTTTTATTATTTTCCTAATACAAGAGTAGAATTGGCATAGAATTTCCATCAGTATTTTGGGACTGACACACGAGTGATCCTATAAGGGTTCCGTTTCTTTTATTTCCAGTTCCGGATTTATGGACCTGGGAATCGAACCTTCAAGTCAATCATCACTGTTTTATCGTAGGAGTTATAGTGCTCGTAATAATATTCCAATTTTTTACGTGAATTATATTCTTGGTAATATTCGTCACTAACCTATTTTCTTTTTCGAACAACTCAGCGGAGCATTCCCGCTCAGCTTGCGCCCCTTCCATGTGCGCCACTCGTGACCCTAGGGTCTCCACTTGATAACACTGTACAGTTAGCGACGTTAGCAAGAATGTAATTAATGTTTTAACTGATCCAGATCTCTACTACATTATACAATCACGATATTCTGTAAATTACATGAACCCTACTATCTCTAAATGCCAAACCTAATGCCCTTCACTAGCTAACCGCGTCATGTGGATTACATCCTTCTCGCTTAACGTTCCTTATTTTTTTTTAACTTCCACAAAAATTGGGCTGTCAATTGCAAAAAAAAATAAACAAACAAACAAACTCTTCAGCTTTATTGTATTTATTATAAATTAAACACCTGTCTAATAATTAAAGATCTACTTAGCTAGATAGATCTGCCCCAAACATCTCTTTTCATATTTGATGGACCCTTATGGCATCTTAGTAGAAATAGCCTCGTTTAATAGCCATTGTACAGGGTATTTATCAGTGCAAACTCAATATTCGTACTTACCCTTTCGTAGACTCTTTTGGATGAAATCTTAAAAATTATTTCGCGTTTTCACAGTTTGACCACTACTAAGTTGTTTATATCAATGAGTACTTTCAAGTTAGAGCAATGGTTTAAAATCTCTCAAAAATGACAACTTTCGAGCAGTTGCCTTTACGTCTTTCTAACTTTAACCGAACACAACAAGAATTCATTTATTAAGGGGTGCAAATGTGGCCTTAATGAATTTCTCTATCTGTAGGTATAACATATAGGATCTAAAGAATTATAAATAGCGAACAAAGGTGAATGTCATGTCCTGTCACCTCAGCTAACGAGTCAATGTTCAAGATGCGAGGGCATGATATTCACAATGATTTCTTTATTGGCTCGTGTTTGTATAGAGAAATTCACATTTGATTACAAAAGTGACTCGACTTTCACTTAAGTTTTTACTACTTACAATACCATAAAGTGCCTCCTTTAGACTTTGCAACTCTCTCTCGACGTCGCGCTGTTTACTGGCCAATTTGCTCATTATGGCGTTCGAAGCTGTAACATACATTGTTTGAGATATCCGCTTCGCTTTTAATTTCTATTAGTATAGCACTCCAAACGATGGTTGAAGTCCACTTAATAAGTTTAAAAAACTGGTCTGGTAGTGTGGGTGTATGTTTGTTACCACTCAACTCCGTAGCAGCTGTATAGATATTTATGAAATTTGGTATATAGTTACCTACTATAAGTCTTAGGGGATGAAAGCTCTTCTCATCGGGGACGCGAATAAAACCACGGGGCGAAAGCTAGTATTTGATGTTTGCATACCAAGTTATACTTAAAATATGTTTATTCAGACTTTATATTCTATTTCTACTGTTAGTGTTTGCGTTGACATTTTGACATATTTACCTTTAAGTTGCATATGGAAAAGTTTTTCTTCATTCTTAAGTGTCAGCAGCTTCTGTTGTTCGATAAAAGAGCAATGCATCGCACGTTGCTGGTTCACAGTAATTTGTGTGGCATATCGTTCCTCATCCTAATTATAAAATAAGAAAGTTTTCTTTAATATTGCACCTTTATTCCATTGAAATAAGATATATAACAAACTTACGTTCAATATGTCTTCCAGCTCTTTAGCGCGCTTCTCTGATGATTTGGATTTATCCAATGAGTCTACCAGCTTTTCTTTCAGTTCGCTTATCTGCGAAATAAATATTTTCATTACAAAATTGTAATTTTTTTTTAAAAGGACTAAATTGGTAGCCTCAGATGGCTGCAACAACCTTACCGGACAAATCGGCGAGCGCAGAGGGCTCTCAGCGGGGTAATTGTAATTATTACATATACTAATTTTTTAATGAGTTAATTTAATAAAGCCAATATACCGTCTCACCTTATTATTAACAGCTTGTAGCGCGTTATCCTTTCGGTACTGCTCATCCATGATCTGACGGTTCTCCATGTGTAGCTTCTCTAGCTGGTTGCGAATGTTGCTCAGCTCACGCTGGAGGCTTTGAGACTGGAAATGGAGTTAATCGTCTACATTTTACCATCACCACTCAAAATAAGGTATGGCTATGAAAATTAATAATAATGCCATATCATTACCTTTCTTAGTGAGCGTTTATGGCATTTAAGCCTACCAAAATAGTCACCTACCTCGCTATCCAAAGTAATGTTGTTCTCAGCTAACTCCATATGGGTCATCCTTATCTGGCTGAGTTTCTGTGCGAGCGCCATGTTCTCACGGCGCGTGTCTTCATTGTTGCCACTCTGCTGGTCACAGAACGCTTGCTGTTCGCGACACGCCTCCGTTAATTTATTAGCTTCCGTCTCTAGGAGTGCATAGTCCTGAAAAATTATGCAACTTTAATGTCTGTCAAAAGGGACCTATTATGATGGCTCTAGTTTTAGTTACATTTTAAAGTATTTCATATATAAAGTAGAGTTTATATTTTATACCTCTTTGATATGCCTTATGTCAGTATCACGTGTGCGCAGATTTTCAACAGCACTAGTCCACATGGTCATCATCTGTTTCCTCTGCTCCATGCTTTCCATTACCTATTCAATGAATATAAAAATAAGCTGTATAATCGGACAGACACAGGAGTACTCCTATAAAGGTTCCTATTTTTTATGTATAAGCTAACAAGGATGCTAACTATTGTGTTTAATTTAGTCTATGTGCTCACTATCTTAATAGTTCTCATGGATGTGAATTGATAGTCAAAAATCTGTTAATATAGTACCTGTGATGAAATCCTGTCACAGGCACGCTCTTCAGCACTAAGGTTGGATACAAGCTGGTTGAGGCGTTCATGTGTTCTATCATGTTCCAGCTTCAACTTCTGCCTTTTAATCTCCAAAGCCTGAAATGTTTAAATTGAAAATAAACTATCAGTAATTTTTATACAAATGGACCTGGACAGGCACTTATGAATTGTCAATCTAAAGCATGGTTAGGAAGGTTGCTTTGGCTGAGAAGAGCCAGCAATAAACTCAGCTCTTTTATTATGGGTTCTCATACATAGTAACATCATGGCATAACATGAAGAAATTATACATTTTTATCACACCTAATGGTGTGATAAAAAAATATGTGCAGAGCAGAATAGCATGTTATTTTAATGTTAATATTTAGACATTTCTTATTTATCTGTATAGTTACTTTAGCTCTAGAGACATCCTGTTTGGTGAACTGTTCGATGGCGGTGATGTCCCCAGCGCTCCTTTCCAGAGCCGCGCGCCACTCCTGCAGGGCCCCGCGTTCCCCACAAACTTCACCCTTCAGGGCATCCGCCTTCTTTAGCAGACGGGCGATGTTTGCTGACCAAATAATTATTATCAATAATCAACACAGATTATTTCCCATTCATAGTAGATGAATGCTAGTAATTCAAACATTTAATAACTGATTCCATAGATGTTAATACTGAAATCTTTTTAACACAATGTGAAACAATTTCTAAAGTTGGGTGGGACTCCAATATTTTAAATTTAATCCTGACTTTATAAATATAATAATAATACTATATAATAAAGAATATATAATAATAATTTATTTCTGGTTTATTTTGGTGCTTAACTATCATAACTAAGTAACTAAAACTAACATGCTCAAATATGGGTCTAATGTCACACCATGGATTGGAGTGAAGAGTTGAATTTTTTTTTTGTGTTAGAGATAGACATTATGGATGCTTAATTTGGGATCAGATGTTTATGTGTATATCTGGGGAAATTTATGAATGCTGAAAGAAATGCTAATTAGTTACCACAAGTGGATTTCCTTACTTTGCATCCTATCACTCCGTGCTGCAATATCCTTGCATTGTTTTTGGCAATCAATGATGTCTCGTTCGAGCCTGTCTGCATCATTGCAGGATAACTGCTTTAGCTTCACCTCTTGCTCCAACTGCTGCTTGTGAGCAAATAGCAGACGCTGCAATTGTAAAACGAAGATGTAGTCTTAATTTCTTCTCTAAATCCAAATCAATAGGCCCAACCAGTTGAGTTGTGTCGGTCACACACAGTACAGTTATAAAATAAGTTAATAAACAATGGTCTGAGAGGACAAACAGTGCTGGACAAAATATCTCTTGTAGTTCTTCTGTGTACATGTTTTTATTTATAGTCTAGATTGAAATTTTCTACATGTTTTATATTGGTACTATATATTATTGGATAGAGAGTAGCCTATAACCTTAGACCTATAACCTTCAGGGAGAATATAGCTTCCTATTAGTGAAATAATTTTTCGAATCGGACCAGTAACTTTACATTAGCATGTTCAAACAAACAAATGTAGTGTTCAGCTATATTATTAGTATATATCAGTGAGCTCGGATATAAATTTATATCAAACTCGATGATATATATAAATGGTAACATAGGCCGATTGGAAGAGTAGTTACATATAAATTATTGGTAACAGAACAGCAGACAAATGATAATGATATTTTATAGTAATGTTAATTGTTTATGTTGGATATAAATGAAAACTTTCTAACTCACCGTATTTTCTTGGTATTCAGTATGAACATGATCCTTGTATTTATTGAGATCATCACATTTCTGATTTTGCAAAATAAGGGCTTCTTTAAGGCTTTGAATCTCATTTTGTCTGAAATGTTAGGAACCTCATAAATGTAGGTACTAATGCAGTATTAAAAAGACAATGAAATGATAGAAAAAGTTTTAAATGAAGTGAAGAATTACCTATTGATCAGTATATTTTCTAACTGTTGGTTTTCAGGGTCCGCTAAAGGTATTCTTGTCCCTTGATTCCATCCGAGCTCGTCCAACAACTGGGCCATATAACGAGGCACTTTACCTTCTTCAGCCATGATCAAAATAAATAACAAATTACTCAAAACATAAAACTTCTAAATGATTATAAGTGTTGGTTCAATATTAAATTAATTATTCGATATTGCTAGGTTTCCCATGTAAACAAATTCACCGCCATTTTTCAAAACAAATGAATTAGTTGAGTGAGTGACTGACTGACTGAACGAACTGAAAGACGGGAATTACCATCAAGTAAGTTATACAGTATACGTACGAACGAGGTGTTGAAAAGGTACATATAGTACATACACTGAACTATTATTATTAATTAGTTAGTTTGTATTTTGTTTTAAATCATTGTAAATTGTTACTTGTAAATAAATAAATTTAGTAAGACAACAAAAGTTTCAGTGTTCCAAACTCAGATAGTACGTACCGTATTAAAAAATATTAATATATATAAATGACAACATAGCTAATATTTTTAAAGCCAAATTATTAAATTATAATACTAACAGCATGGGACTCGTCCCGATTATATGACACCTACTTTATTTACTCTCTGAAGGTACCGTACGGATATGAACCAAAAAAAAGTACGTGGTTCGTATTTTTCGTACCCTTCTGGCAACGCTGTGACCGAAAGAATGAGTTAACAGTCTGACAGATCACGACGACCAGCTGACTTATAAAAACATAATGATGTAAACCGTAAAAAATCGCTTTTTTTCCTCAAAACGGGTAAAAACTAAAACCATATCGAATAGTATTCTGGAATTGTTATATTTATATAGGCACTTACAATGTTTTTCATATACTTTCTAAAGCTATTTAGATATTTTCGTCTGATAGTCATCATCGTATGTTACTGAGCTAATGACGGAAGGTACAACTGCCTAACTGAAAAAAATCTGGGGTACCATGATATTTTCCATGGAACATGAACTACACTTTCGCTGACTTCAAAACAAACAGTCTATCTAAGAAACAAACTAATCATCATAAGGGTTATATTGAGTTATGGTTATTTATATGCCAGTGATGCTATACGAACGTGCCGTCAAGCTGCCAATTCCCAAGGCAAGGGACATCTTATGGTGAACGGTCTCCATTATTATGGTGCATATTTATTCTTATCACAATTAAGACTATTTTCGATTAAGGTAGGTACCTACACTAAAATAGTCTATAGATAATGTTAGATCTAACATTAAATGCTGGTGTCCTATCTATTCTTTTTATTGCACAGACAAGCCCATTAATTTATTTGTAATTTACGCACACATATGAACCATCTTCCTCAAAGAAATACAAGAATGAAAGACGCAACACATACTTTTTTTACAGTAACATAATAATCAAAAACTAAAAATAACAGAACTTTTGTTAACTACGTTTTCAAGGTTAACAAATCAAATGAAGATTAGAATAAAATATATACATAACCTAAATTGAATTATTTACAATAAACAAAAAATAACAAACTACATAGAATTTTATAAAAAGTTTTATCATTTTGCGAGGCAACGCTGCATGTGTCATGGGTACCATGCCAAATTTTGAAGCAAGTAATTTTTGGAATTTGTAGGTAGTTATTTAGTTTAGTTTTTATTCATATAAGTCTTCTTTAGCTTATTAATTAGTCACTTAGCTATGATAAGAATCTAAACTGTAGTGAATAATTATAATTTCTTATAAACTAAAAATAATTGTTAGTTAATAAATAAAAATCATGATTATACGAGTATTAATCGCCCATTTTCTTGATGAGGTAATATTAATAATTATCTTTTGTGAGTATAATTAATGTTACGGATATGTAGATGCTACATAAGTATAATATGTATTAGAATCTAAATCTATGTATATACTCGCACATATAAATATGTGTATATCTTTATATTACCTGTTCTATATTCGTATACTTATATTTTTGGGGTGTGCCTGATATGACAATATTGTAGCTTAGTCTTTTTAAATGAAGTAATTAATGTTGTAAATATCTTGAAATGGCGCCAAAAGAATATGTGCGCAGACTTCCAAAAATAACTCATTAGAGGTTTAGTTTCAGTGACTAGCCAGCACGCGCTAACACGCTGTGTACCGTATATTTAAAGCATATTTGTGATATTACGTTCAATTATTAGATATGAGTGCCGATGCAGCATCATTGCCTTGTCCAATATGTTCGCATAATGGAATTTTTCATTCTGTGCAATCACTAAGAGATAGGTTAATACATGTCTCTACGAATAAAATATTGTGTCCAGTTTGCCAAGAAGAAGTATCCGGCTTGGATAAGTTAACAATACATCTATTTAGTCACGTAAAGTTATTAACTACGAAAGGGTGTGAAAAAAATAATGCATCCGATATAAAAATCAAACTGAAACCTGAAAATCAAGTAGTGGCGCAACAGAGAAAAGTTAAACCTGTAGTGACTAAAAATAAAACACCATCATCTACGACAAAAGTACCAGTGAAATATGTGAAGATATATCCAAAGCTTCCTGTGATAGCATTAAATACTGTACCTGTTATAGACATATCTCAGAGGCCTGTGGAAGAACGTGTGCAAGTTGGTGAACCAATGTATGTTAAGACGGAAACGGCTGTTGTACAAACAAACACTACATGTGATATTTGTGGCATACAGTTTGTCGATGCCAACATCTTGCGTATGCACAGATGCCTCATACATAACATTGACGATAATGCAAACCAAAATTTTACACGATACAATTGCCATTTGTGTCCAAAAAACTTCAAAATGAGAGGTTCTTTAATGGTTCACTTGAGAGTGGCACATTATGGTTTTTTATCTGGTAACTGCAATTCCGGTAAAAACACTGTTCAAGGATCTGAAGGAAAAAATGCAGAACAACTTTCAGACGATAAGTCTGTTAATTTTGAAAGGAATGATAATAAACAATGGCAGTGCGACGTTTGTAGAAAATGTTTTACAACAAAATACTTCTTGAAGAAACATAAACGCCTTCATACAGGTTAAAATAATAATTGGTGTTAGTTTGCGAGGTAATTTGTACTAACAGAATAAAAACAATAACTTATGTATATACACAAGTACCTAAAGTAGGCATATTACTTATTTATATATTTAAATTGCTTTAAATGCTGGGATTGTTTTTTAGGAACTCACAAAGTTAACTCTAACTCAAACTCTTTTTTGCTTAAACAGCTATATTAGATTTTTTTTTAAATATTAATCGTATTAAATGAGATATATTTCTTCACCTTTCACAGGTGAAACCCCGTATGCATGCACCCAATGCAACAAGACTTTTACGTTCCAGCAATCATACCACAAGCACCTCTTGTACCACAATGATGAGAAACCCCATACGTGTAGTTATTGTGGACGTGCTTTTAAAGAGCTCTCTACTCTACATAACCATCAAAGGATTCACACAGGAGAAAAACCTTTCTCTTGTGAGACATGTGGTAAGTAAAAAAACCAGATTAGTGCGAGTCTGACTGGCGCACCTAGGGTTCCTTAATTTCCTATGTTACAGCTTTTCCCGGAAATCTATAGGTAAAGAACTATTTTTTGTATTGGCCTAGTAGTTTCGCAGTTAAGGGGAGGGGTGTAGACCTCGGGAGCACGGGGGAGTGTTGACCGAAAAAAACAGTAGAAGAAGCCATCAGAATACAATTTCTTTCAAAACCTTATTAAACGTTTCGCTTACTGGGGGAATAGTCAATTTCCGCCTATTTTCTTCAATACCTTCAAAACTATAAAAAATAAAATTGAGATCCTCACAATGAGCCTTTTAAATATGTCACACGATACGATATATGTAGTTTGAAAAACTTTTTTTTTATTTTCTAATTTACCCCCAAAGTGACCCCCCATGTTTCAATGCAATTTGTAAGCTGCTAAAAATATTCAAATATCTATTTCTTCAATATTTCTTAGTTATGAACATTGAAAAATATTTTGTATGGTTTGTTTCAGGAAAATGTTTCCGTCAACGTGTTTCGTATTTAGTCCACAGACGTATACATACTGGCGCTATGCCGTATAAGTGTACAGCTTGTGAAAAAAGTTTTCGTTATAAAGTAAGTAAAACAAATTAATAAATATTTTGTACCTATTATATATCAAAGTAGAAAAACAGAACATATGCAGAATTACTAGGTCTCGTCCGTCTATTCATTTGTCACACACAATCAATATGTTTCATGTCCTGTAAAAAGCACGGCTTCAAAAAAAGATTATAAAAAGTTTCAGAATTCATTTTAAAGATAAAGATATTTTTTTTTCATCTGTAATGGTAGGTTGTATTTAAATTTAAACATTGGGTGAAGTGATAGGATACAACAAAAGGACATGGCTAAACAACTGCCCTAAGCATGTATAGAAATATCTCACTCGCTCGTATATTTTACTATGTAAATACATACATAATTAAGGTACTTTGTAAATATATATCACATATGTTTGTCTTAGATAGGAATCGAATCCACGACCTGCGGCGTGATAAGAGTCTTAACTAACCGCGCCAACTGTGTGCATCAGGGCAATGGCTTGTACTCTAGATACTTGTTTAATTACGTCGAAGGACTGGTAACAGAAGAAGATGGAGAATTTGTTAGTTTGTAATACTTATGTTTTTTTGGCAGGTATCTCAAAGGACTCATAAATGTCAAGCTCAGCCGCCCGGTACAGTAGTGCGACAATCAGGTGACCTCGTTGAAAAACTAAAAAAGAAACATGTAGAACCTGGTTCTTCAGAAGATAAAGAAATTTGTCCTCATAATGTATGCTATCCCGAAATATCAGAGGCTAATGCTGAATTAGTTCTTACGGGAGCTAAGTTGTCTTTAGAAGATATGGAGTCAGAAAGTTTCTCATTGATTGCTGAAGTTTTCAATGAAAGTCAACATTCTAATAGTAGTGGTGCTTTAGAACTATTAAACAATAAAGTAACGAATACTAAGAATGAAGAAATATTTGATTCCAATATTGAAGACTTGATAGAAACGATCCCAGTAGTAGATAAAAATATACCCTCGCCTTCAGATATATTAAAAAACTTATGCTTGTCAAAGGAAGAAGATATTATTGGAATATTTCAAGAAACGGATGACGATAAGAATTTTGACATATACAAAGAATTTAATGCTTTTGTTTAAATCTTAAATTTTCTCCAGTCTGTGATATTTATTTAAAAAATAACGCTAAATAATTGCTTGATTTTAAATATAACTTATTTTTAAGTGTAATGTTTACTTATGTAAATTTTATTTTGTAATTGTGTTTTTATATAAAGAATAATAAATATGAATAATATTTTTAATAACACAGAAAATTGTTTGATTATTTCTTTTTTGTTTTTTATGCAATGTACCTAACGCTAGTTTTTCGTAGTAAGTTGACAGCTGTTGAAGCTGAATGGGAAAAATTATTGCGAACACAATGTAGCCTTTATACGTAATAACTAATTTATGTGTACAATTTAGGTTTTATTCAATTTCAAAGTTCCTATGGATGGAAGCAAAGCAATTTACGCGAGTGAGTGAAATACTGTGTCCATAAAACTACGTAGATAACTAAACAACAACTGAAATACAGATGACGTTAATGTTGGACACGCCGATACTATCGAAAATAAAAACTACGAATATTGCTGAAAAAGTAAATTTTAAATAAATAAGTACATATTCATTATTACATGAGAACGTTTGATGAAATTAAAATGTACATTTTCATCATTATATATAATAATTATCGGTTATTACCGTTTTTACCGGTTTTGAACGGAAGTGTTCCAGCCCCAGCGTTTGTGTTCTTTGTGGCGCTGTATGCATGTGTTGAAAAAAAAAACCGTAATAAATGAGTAACCAGCTGTTTTTGTTCTTCTCGAGGTGCTTGAAAATCAGTGGAAATCAATGTGTATGGATCAAAATTAATTAGTGTAATTTCATCATAAAACTGTGTCATTTTGTGAAGTCTTATGTGAAATTAAAAAGATTCTTTAAATTTCATACGCCCAGAAAATTAAATCAATTTTGAAGTTTTGTCAAACATAACTCGCGATACATGACTGCGTTGGTGATAATTTATTACGCCGTATTTCATATACCTTCATACGATGTGTGTAAATTAGGCCAACGGACTAAGTTTTTGTGACTACCTTTCTGCATTGGGACTTACAAAAACGTGAGTATTTTCTTGTTGTCGTAAGCTAATTTTATGCAATTGTCTGAAACAAAATGTAGAAAGGAAGTATTGATTTATGTTTCAATCGAATGTAAAATGCAACAATACTACTTTATTTATCAGAAGATCGTGATGTAACTGATTTGTAAAACTTCCTCAATCGTTTTGGGAAGGACAAATTCATGAGTACAAAAATAACATTAAATTCTTTGTGTAAAGTGTGTACTGTGTTTTTTATTCTATAAAATATTGCTACGCTTTAAAATAGTAGGTCATAATTTAAGTTTTTAAATTGTAACATAACACTACATGTAGGTATTATTTAAAATAGTCAATGAAATAGACCAAATTATTAAAACATGTTACATATTTATTAAAATGTAGTATCAAGAAATAAGCATATTATAAATTTCCTCTGGATGGATTTGCACCATCAGGTAAAAGTAAAAACATGTTTCTTAATCACTTATAATGACTAATTATTTTCATATGTAATTAAAGGGTCTGCTTCCTATCTGTGATAACTTGTGATAAATCTTCTTTGTTTTCAATCAATGTACCACATTTCTTATATCTAGGTAGGTACCTTACATTAAAATTCCAAAGTAATCATATGTTAATGCATACCTTTATTGTTTAATGGCCTAAGACTACAGATATTTGAACTGCATAGGTAGGTACATTTAATCCTTTTTTTATACCTCAGTAAATCTTTCCATAACACAAAGAATAATATTAAATAGAACATGACAATATAACAAAAAAACAATCAACAACACACTTTGTGTGTTACCTGCAATTGATTTTTGTATCCCCAGACATAATATTTGAATACTGTTATTTTAAACATGTATAAATTTACTTCTAAACATAATAACATATTTTTGCATGTAAAATTATTCATATTCTATTCATTATCATTACTGTCCATGGTTAGTTTGAAGTTGGAGTAGCTAAACAAGCATCCTATTTCATTCTTGGTTTTCAAACATCAAAATTAATTTAATTTGGAAAATCTGACAGATGTTGGGTATGAACTTTTGGAGAAAGAAAATTCATGAGCATGACTTCTATAACCATCTGGGTCTCGTCACTGTTACCTTAATAGAAAAGTAACTCCTCAACAAATACTATCGTGTTGATTTATGTAAATTCCTGTACAAATTGAAACTTATTTAAATCAAATTTGAGAGTGTCCAGAGTACTACTGATTCCTGAGGAAACAACTCCAGTATTTATTGTCAATATGTGTGCCGGGCAGAGCACTCTTATATTATGTCCCCACATATAGATTGTTCACTCAGATTATAATCCAAGCCCACAAGCCAGGGCTTTCTTGTGCATTATGACACTTTGAAATATCAAGAGAGTGCAAATGCTTCCTTGTAGTCCTCTATGCATTCACTCCATGATGTGTGGCTTACACAAGAAGTTAACTGCATGTCTACCGCGTAACTAAATGGTAATGAATTTCATAAAATTTTCTGCAATTCTGGTACATATATGGGACTTTGTGTGCCCCATAAATATACGGACATACAAATAATAAACTTGTCAATTAAACCATCCATAGACTCGTTAGAGTAATGTAAGGGGTCTTGATTGAGTTGAGTCTAGATATTATAGAATTCCAGATAATGGAAGCCTAGTTTAAGGGGAGGCTATTTGCATATGTCTCCGTCCCTTACTAAACTGATGGACACAAGCTAGACAGGAAAGATGTAATTTTAGTAAAAAAGATGGTTTTATGTTTGTTAAAAAGAAACCAAGCCTTTTTTTTAAAAGTAAGAAAACTATTTCCCTTTCTAATGGATTTCAGAATGTATGTTAATATTTTTCAAGTTATTTGGATGGCCCAAATAAGAGAAGAATGCATTCTTAGTTTTAAAAAGGGGCATATTTACAATTTTTTCTGACGTTACTAATGAAAAATCCCAATTTTTTTTAAAACTGTTCCCCATCACATATTCTCTAGTTTAACACATATTTTTTCCAAATCTCTTGGAACAAAGAATATAGAGAAAAACGTATTTTAGAATCATCATTTCATGTGTAACATCACCATAATGAAGTACATTACCATTTTGTTATGCGATAACCCTGCTGTTCTGACGGAAGTAAATTTTCTATAAGGTACCTATGCCAAGAGCCTGCAGTTAAATTCTCTTGTTCCACATTTGAAGGATAAACCAGGAATACTTTTCTTGGGCATAGGCTGCATGTTTACTAGCTTCTAGGCAGCTACTTGACTCATTCTAAGAGAAGCGTGTCAGGAAGGAAATTAATAAAAATGGCTGAAAATGAAAATAATTAAGGAAAATGGCTAGAATGCCGTCAGGGTCACTGACTTATTTCACTTCCAGATTGCATTGCATAGTCCCTTATAAGCTATCCTATTTTGACAAATTAAATGGTGGGTGAAGGCGATTGGTCTCCTGGATCCAGACTCAAACAGAGAGGCAGGAATATTTGCCGTCTCCACGGCTTTGAAGGCCAGTGATTTGTTGGCAGCGATAGGGGGCAAAAATACGCTTTGACTGACTACCAGGCTCGATTTTTTAATTTTATTACTGATAGATTGCAACAAGAGGTATTTCATCTATAACTCTTGGTATGACCCAGTTCATCGATATCTCCAAGCCATAGGGGCTTGGGTACCTATTAGGTATATTAGCTGAATTATCGCCGAGCGAGACCCATTTCGAGTATGGACCGTGTTTTCGCCAACTATCCACTTCTGTTATATACCAGCGTATCTCAGAGTCTCGACAACAAATATTATCAAGCAAGTAGGTAGGTGTATATGTATACCATAAATAAGTGGATCTCGCTCGACACATTAAGCGAAGCGATAAGTTATCGTTACTATGTGGTGCAGCCATTTTGTTTCGCCCTTGCGCGGACTACATTACCATATAAATAAACCATCGTTGTGTAACGTTATTGGAATAAAGGTACCTACTAGATGTAAGTACCCCGCGAAAAAAAAATGTTCAAACACAAAAATTTTTCGTTAAAAATGCTTTATCTGAGATTTTTTCTAATTACATTGAAATAAGTACTACCTAGATGCTATGAAGTATCTGTTAGCTACTGTAACTTTTCAGCCGATATTGACCAATACTGGTAGATTTCAACTCTATAGGTAGCAGTGGCGAGGGTAAGCCGTTCAAAAAACACTAATAATATTGTACTTAATTACAGTGTATTTTATATAAAAGTGGCTTTGAAATGATGAATCTGTGGGACTGGGATTTAAAAGGTAAGCCGATGGGAATCGGCTTGTATGGACCCTTCGCCACTGATAGGTAGGTAGATTCATGTAGAGTTGAATCTAAGGTTGAATTATTAAATAGTCATGCATGCTGCATGCATAAAGAATTTTTCGATGCCATTATCATTTAATTATTTAATAGTTAGATACAGACTAACTACAAGTACTTAGTCGTATTTCGAAATGTGATAGATTGTATCATTGAGAATTTGAGAGTATAAAGTTTTGTATAGAGGTAGAAGCGTTGCACTGCACGGTTAAAATGTTGGGTTCGCTGGGATACAGTGTGGTAGTGGTAGGGCAGCAGCAGGGCCGCGTCTGTATCGACCCGGAGTTCGGCGGCGGCGGCGCGGGTGGTGGCGGGGCCGGCGCAGCCCGGCTGCTACTCCTACCCGACACCTCGCACCTACACATAATTACATACTAACAACGTTGTAGAAATAAAAACAAATAAGTCCATAGGTTATACAAATGCAACACGTGCTGCTTGCCTCACATCATTCGTAACGTCTTATCACTTAGATTTCTGAATTTAAATTAAATCTTCTAATAATAAAGCTGAAGGGTCTGTTTGTTTGAACCTGCTAATCTCCGGAGTTACTAGTCCGATTTGAAAATTTCTTTCATTAATAGGAAGCTACGTTATCCTCGAAGGTTATAGGCTACTTTCTATCCCGGGAACGCGACTGAAGCCGCGGGCAATAACTAGTCTATCATATAATAATTTATACATATTATTAGGGTTCCGAAAAAAAAGAACGGAACCCTTATAGGATCACTGGTGCGTCTGTCTGTCCGAAAATATTGGACTGGATTGAGTTGAAAGTTGGTACACATAATATGTAAGTCGGTGACCCAAACATGGACGTGTTACGTAAATAAATGAATTTCAAACATGGGGGGTAAATTAGAAAATTAAAAAAAAAAGTTTTGCAGACTATATTGTGTAACATATCAAATCAAAGGGCTTCTTGTGAGGATCTCAAATATTTTTTTTTAGAATTTTAATGTAAATAGTTTTGAAGTTATTTAAGAAAATAGGCGAAAAATTGGCGAAAATTGACCACCCCCCCCCCTTATTTCCGAAACTACTGGGCCAAACATTTTGAAAAAAAAACAGATAATAGTTCTTTACCTAAAGATTACAGGAAAACCTATAAGAAGTCTCTCTAATACCTTTAAACCTGCAATTCATGGATATATATATATATAATCTGAATCTCGGAAACGGCTCCAACGATTTTCATGACATTTGGTATGCAGGGGGTTTCGGGGGCGATAAATCGATGTAGCTAGGTTTAATTTTTAGAAAACACAATTTCCAAAAAAAAAACTTAATTAGTTACTTTGAACAAATTTGGGTCAGATTTAAAAATATTTATGGAACTTAGTTAAACATGTACGGAACCCTCACCACGCGAGTTTAACTCGCATTTGTCCGATTTATATACAGGGTTACAGGTTAACTCGACCTAGATCCGTTAAGGGCGTGTTGTACCTATCTTTTCTGACATATTTCACTATAGAACACCCTACCCCAAACCTAAACTTTTTCAAGAAAATCGACATTTAAATTTTTTAATAAAAAATTAACTTTTTGAACTTTCAATCGTCCAGAAAAACGTATTTAGTTAACCTACCTAGTAGGATTTTGGTTATTAAATTCATAGAGCATCTTAATCTTAATATCAATAATAATAAGATGCACTAACTTCAAAATATCGTAATTAATGGCAAAAAATCGGCAATTTTTATTAAAAAAATTAATGTCTATTTTCTTGAAAACTATTAGGTTTGGGGTAGGGTGTTCTATAGTGAAATATGTCAGAAAAGATGGGTACTACACGCCCTTAACGGATCTAGGTCGACTTAACCTGTAACCCTGTATATATCACCTGTCTAGGCGATCTACGACACTTTATATATGAAACTCATCACACAATATTTAAGCAGTTGTCAAGTAAGTAGTACTTTGTTTCAGTATTTGAATTGAATGTCAGTAAATAATAGCATTACTCTTAGAAATATTTATGTCTGCCTGCTATCTGTAGGTAGGTTTCCCTCTGTCGATTATCGACTTCCAGACTATTTACCTAGACACGCCAGTGTGCTGAGCCAAGTTCGGAAAGAAAAGGCAGCCGCCAGACATAACTCATGTCATTCACACAAACTATTTCAAGTTACTTTCGAACCGCCCTTTTGCAGCCAGTTGCAATGTTGCTTTAAATAAAAAATACCAATTATCATGAGACAAAGCTTTGTTCTTCAGATATTGATGTGCAGAAATCAATCAGTCGCTCATAGAAAACCGAGACCACTTGTGACTTATTTGGCATACTTACCTATAGGTAGATATGTGAAGAAAATTATGGGTATATATTATTGTAGTCAGTTATTGGTGCTTTCACACAATGATTACAGAAATTAGTTGCATGTATATGGATAACTTTGTACGTACTTATGTCCCTATATATGTACCTATCCTATGTTTCTATAGTCGTCATAATCTAATACACCCGTTTTTATAACACATATCCATTCCATGTGCAATTCAACTATAATTGATTAAATACTTACATGAAGTATGTACTAAGTACATATTAATTCCTAAATCGCAAATGAAAATAATCGGCTACTTTCTAATAAATAGCGGTATAGCAAGGATAAGATATAAGAATGTCAGCTACACCCGTTCACAGGCTTCATCCAATGATATCGAGTATTAAAAATAAAAAAAGAGGTTTTACCTTTACCGATACAATAATTTTCTAAATGGGTGGCTTCCAACCTTTATCAAAGGATTCTAATCACAGCTGCAAGGATTTATAGCGTTAATCACTTGTTTTAAAACGTTCTCCTTGCTACTGATACCTTTATACCGGACTTGGCCTGTTTATTATTTTTGCTGGGGTGATTTTTACGTAAATAAATATACAATATTGGAATAAACGTGAAGTTTAGTTATATTATATGACAGCATTGAATAGCAATGACCAAGGATAAATCTGACGTTAACGTTCCTGATTTGCATTTTAGTTTTTTCTATACATACATATTTGCATAAGTTGTATATTTATTCATCGCAATATAAACAATACGTCTAATTCATTAGTATTATATATATTTATATATTATATCTATGGTTACTTTATTAATGTGTTTCGAACGATACAACTTGGCATCAACAGCATGAGTAGAATACACAATAGTTTGTCATCAGCTGATAATGTTTTTTTCTGAAGAATGTTGTGTGTTGATTAGTATAATTAAATCTTATTGTTCTTTTGTATGCTTCAGTTGTATTGTGCGTAAATGTTATTTCTCACTTAAACAAGCAGGCAAATGGTCATCGATCTAAAGGATAGGTACAAACAGATAATTTACTATGAGATAATATTATGGGAATATTTTTATTTTTGTGCATAACATTTATAGATTGTTCTTGCTTAAAGATATACATGTATCGCGTATTTACTTATATCGCGTCGATAAATGAATATTTGCACACAAAGATATACATTACAAAATACGGTCGGTTGGTTATGTTGTTTGTTTGCAGCACGTGGCTTGGCGTGTCACAGTTAATGCTTACGTAACACAACACTCCGGTAACAGAAATAGGCACACCACCACCTGTCTCTGACTGACATGTTGGAAAACGTCCGCATTCTGCATCTAAATGTAACAAAACACTCCGTTGCATATAAAATTCTTGCCATAATTGTAGGTGTTCATGCCACCGCAATTATTTTAATGGAAAATAAAACCGAATTCAAAATAGCATTAAAACGAATTTAATCAAATTTAGGAACTCTAATCTGACTTGTGCGTAAACCAGACGTAAAAAGGAGTCAGAGAAACATCATTTTATTTTGAAGTCGGTTAAAAAGCAGATTTACCAAATCATTAAAATAATAAAGAAGTGAGAAAACAATAAGAACGAGTCACGTCTTATGGACAAAGCTCATGACGTTTAGGTAGAACATTGTTCTACCTACATAATAAGTAGGTCAGGTACATTGTGTGATGTGCTCATTTTATGTTGTGTCTAACATTTGTTGATAATGTGTTTTTTGTCAAACACATTAATATGCAGTCATAACGGCAAATGTTACTGATAAAGCAGAATCACCTTGGTGGTCAAATAGTAACAGAATTTGTATACCTAACCTACCTATATGATCAAAGGTTTGTTGTATTAGAAGAGCACTCTTTCTCTCCTGCCGAGAAGAATAATGCAGGTATTCTTACTTACATATTTGCAACTGACAGTAACTCAGAATAGGTAGCTATTATATCATAGCATTCGTTTATAACATTGTTTAAAAGTAACTTCCATAAATATTAAATATCGCAGAATGAGATAGGTACTATATTGGCCTAGTTGCGCACGTTGCGTAAACGACCGTAGACTTGAACTCATTCTTTAGTGCGTTGGCACAGTTTGATTAAATACTTACATCTAATATTTGAATATGAAATGAATATGAATATGAAATATTATTTATTCAAATAGACCTTCACAGGCACTTATGAATAGTCAGACTCTAATGCACGGTTCGGGCTTTTGCTGAGAAGAGCCGGCAATAAACTCGGCAATTACTCTTTTCAAAATGAACTTCATAATTTAGGTACATAAAATATATCCTGTAAGAGCGAGCGCTACACCCAAGCCTTTTTGTCATTTAAATATTCGTTAATATTGTAATAAGCCTTCTTTACTAAAACGGTCTTAATATGTTCCTTAAATTTATGTGAAGGCAAGTTTAAAAGTGGAAGAGGTATCATATTATAAAAGCGTGTACACAGACCTAAAAACCAACCATGCACTTTTTGGAGTCTAAAAGCAGAATTTACAAGTTTATGCTTATTTCTAGTATTGATACAATGCACGTCGCTTTTTTTTTTTACAAAAAGACCAATATTTTTATGAACAAATAATATGTTTGCATAAATATACTGTGACGATATATGTACCGTGTACCGATTTGTTTAAATTTATCTCTTTGTTCTATAATACTTCCAATAACCTAGTTAAATATAAAAAAGCACTAATATTTTGTACAACGTGTCATCGTACGAGCAGTCATATTATTTCGTTGAATTCCAAGCAATTTAAACAGTTGCTGAAACGGTTTACGAGTTAATCCGTGCAGAAGCTGAAAATGGCACTTAATGGCGAGGTCTTCGTCGATAACGCGGAGTGTTATGCAAGAGGTACGGGCAGCCGGGGCCGTCTCGAAACCTTTTAGCTACAAGTCGGTGGTGCTGTCGCAATACCATAGCTTTCTCTCCATTCGATTCCAATCTAAAGCAATATTTAAACTTTTCGACAGTTCTGCATTGACAAAAACAACTACATGAAGTATCTCTAACAGACTACAAAGAAAGTCTTTGCCCTTCACTCCGTTTTACCGCTCTACCTCGCAGTCGCAGCGTTCTTTGTTCAATCAATCCTTTTTTGCTACGCTTTTATTATATTTTGCCTAATTGGGTCATGACATGATAAACAATGTATGTTTTGTTGTAGGATTTGTGGTAGCATTTGACATCGCTATAATTCAGTTTTCTAAATTCGGTTTCTTACATGCAAAATATGAACATGTTGTTTTCAAGTGATGTGCATGTAATTGGTAAGAGCGGTTTATTATGCACAAATCGATTTCATTGAGCGCAGTCTATTTCAGTCGCGTGTGGTGCGGCGACCGGCGCATTCTGAGTTTCGTTCGACGAGACCGGCAGGTAACCCGCAACTTAATTAAATAATTGATATCTGCCTGCTACGTGTACATTGCTGCGTTTGTAATCGAAATTCAATGTTGAGAAAGTGTTAAAACGCAGTGTTGGATCTCATACATGGAAATATGTAGCGTGAAAACGAGTTTAGAGAGCGCTTGGCGACGACAACGACGCGGACGGCGCCGTTTTATTTCACGTCTAGTGTGTCCCTGACGTCTGTATATAAATAGTAATTCTTTTTATCTGTGAGTTCTGCAACAGACCCTCAGATTTGTTAGCTGTTTAGCACATTAAAATATTTAAAACACGTTTTGCAATTCTCTAAATAATTATAATTAAAAAAAAAGCACCTATGAGCTAGGTTGGATTTCGCACGTACTATATTATTTAATCTTTGGATTTCGCGAAATATTACTATTATTGCTTATGTACCTACTTCCTTCTTGGTAATTATCAGTTCTTACTTAGGTACTTAAGTCTTGAGGTGCTTGCATATTATTATTACACCTCTCAGTTTGAAATTTGCCTATTATGCTACCAACTATGTTTAGCTATGTGTTGCCGTGTGTTGTAGCTATTTAGTTATACATAGTATGTGGATAGACACCGATCTGTCTCGTTGTCTATAGATATCGAGTTCATATGAATTGTGGTATAATTTGCAGGGGGCTACGTCGGAGGGTCGACAGAAGGGTCGTTGAACCGTTAGGGCTCCAGAGTAGTCGCATGTGTTACGGCGCGGGGGCGCTGGCGCTGCACTGGGCCGGTCGTTGACTCCCACTGGGGTGCACACCGATTGATTTCGATGCACCCCCACTAGCATGTGATATATGTACCTACCTATTCTAAAATAATTATCCCGGAATAAGTGCGAGTAATGCCTTTGTGCGCAATCTACTTACGTCTTCAGAATCTATGTTTACATAGGCAACTTATGAAACTTGATTATAGTCCAAGAATCTAGAATATCTTTGTCATCATATGGATGCCGCTCCGAAAATACATAAAATGCATTATCGTGTGTTGCACTGCACGTTCACAAATTTAATATGAGACTGATGTATGTTGTGATGTCAGATGGCAATAGAATAGAACGTTCATGAGTTGCTGGAATAAAAATAAAATGCTTCTATATTATCAATTTTACGATACATTTACATAGTTTGTAGGATAGTAAGTAGGCCTACTTATATGTGCAGTAATACTGCTGGAATAAACTGTAACAGCTGATTCTTTGTTATGATTTTACGGGTACCTAGTTACTGGCACGGGTACCTACATACAAAGACAACAAATATCTACCTCATAATAATCATTTGTTGAGAGGTAGAATTTCAAATTTAAATAATATATTGGTTAAATAGTATTAATGGTCTATAAATTTTACGTTAATTCTGAAACAGTGATATTTTGATGTACAGAGGGTATAGTAGGTAGCTTACTACCTACACACTTATGTCAATCTAAATATACCATCCAATTCAAAATATACCTACCCATGATTAGCTGTAAGTACCTATAATGAAACGAAAACAGTAACGCTACCATCCCTACTACCACCGAGTTCGTAGGTAGGTATCTCGGTAGACCAGAGTCACTCCACTCACTCCGTCTCTACTCTGATTTGGGCAGTTCACACTTCACAGCTTTGTTGTCGAGGTAATCTGGTTTCGCACGTGGCCACTGCAGCTAAACCGGGTTGTCGACCCGCGGCCTTGGTGCGCAGCCCCTCTCCAGAACCAAGCGGAAAACATACTAAAATATACCTTACTTCTCTTAAGCTTAAGTATAAAATCGAATTGGTAAATGGAAACAGAATTCTTAATAACACTGAACAAAACAAAGCAGTGTTGAACTGGGCCCCACAAAACGTTATATCAACATCGCTGAAAACCCAGGCGACATTGCCAAGTCGAAGTACCGGTAAATTTCGTTTGTTCGAATGTTTGGTAGGTTTATTTTCAAAATAATTGGTAGTCGTACCTAACATTTGCTTTTGTGCTCAGACCGATAAAAAATATCTCTTAGAGATATCATTTATGTACAAAATCATACGTGTATTATTGTATGTCTATGCATGCCGCCTTATAAATATTTTAAAACAATGACTTGTTGGAGTTTTTGCGAAACGAGGAGAGGATACGCGTTTTGGAGTCAAGGAAGGTCACGTTGGAATAACAAATCAGTAACTGCGGACGCTGGCGAGTGGCGACGACGGCCATCGGAGCGCGGGCGCGTTGCGTTGTGCGCTTGTGCGTTTTTTTACTTATGTTCGGCCATTCACGCGCAGTTTAATAACGTTTAATCACGTGATCGAGGTCTTACGATACCGATGCATCCTTACTGTTGCTACGTTATAAAAAGGTTCATATCCTACCTACCTGTATAAAAGTTTGTAAGAGATGTAGGGCTTTATTTACCTGGCAGCTACTGCACCTGGTGAGTCTTCGATTGGTTTATTTTTTCGTCCTACAACAAGTTCGAGACGCGATTGAATTGTAACTAGACAGGTTATTTTGAAACAGGTTGGCTCGCTGTTGCTTGCCTAGAATTGCTCGAGCAATTTAGATAGTGTTACGTATTTATTATTAGGTACCTACCTACTTACTCTTTTTATTAAACTTAGCATTAACAATATAACAGTCTGTATTGGACACTTTAATTGTCAAAAATCCTAATGTCGGCCGCTTTCGGCCAATTATCGACCGTAATTTTGCATAATCTCGGAGTACAGGTAGGTGGTACTCTACAGTAAAAAAAACAAATTATTTTTATAAAGGACGGACTGGCAATGAAGAATAAAAATAAATGTTTTTTCCTAATACCGATGTAAAGGTTAGTGTTAGTAGTTAGTGGGATCTATTGTAGCACTTTGTATAAAGACTAAAGCTACAAGTAGGGAATGCAATCTGGAGACGAGATCGCTAAGTCGAGATCTCGAGGAGGATCAGAAATTCAATCTCGGTGAGATCTCGGCATTTTCGAGATCTCGAATGGATTTCGAAAAGTATTGTTTTAATTAGATAACTGAAACATGATTGAAACTGCTTAGTAGCTGTGATTATGATGCGAGTAAAATACTACATGAATTATTGAAAAAAAGTCTTTATTTTTATAATTTTTTACATAAGTTATGTTAATGAACACAAAAATTCAGACCCGTAAAATCTCTAAAGAAAGTACATATTTTAAAAAAGAGTACCTGGATGCCCCTTGCTCGGTATTTTTTTTGGTAAATCGTGTTTTTTGGAAATTAAATCTAGCTAGATCGATTGATAGCCCCCGAAACCCTCTGCATACTAAATTTCATGAAAATCATTGGAGCCGTTTCCAAGATTCATATTACATTATATATATACAGTTGAACAACAATATTTCTTAAAGTAACAGACATACAGCCATAAATTGAATGTGGTATTGTAGTTTAGCTCAAAATCTATCGATTTAGTATTAAAAAAAGAAGGGTAATATGGGCAGTTTTTGCAGTATTTTTTTGAATACCATAATTTTTTGTTAATTTTTTAGGAGTTAAATATTTTTTTTAAAGTTACGAAGAAGTGCAAGAAGAAGGGGGGGTTGGTCCCGAGTGTGCCGTGTATTATTGTATAAAATGTGTTGAAGTATAAATACCTAAAATATCGCTAGTTCATGACCGAACACACTGCATTTACAAGAATTACTCGTTTAAAGGTATTAGATATACATATAGATAGATAGATAATGATACTGAAAACAAAAAAACAATAATTGCTCGATCAATCGGTCGATCCTACACTCCTAAACTAGGAGTGTAGGATCGACCGACACTTTCCTTCGCCAGTCAGCGAGCGACTTCATCATGCGTCGCTGACTACTACCGCTTGATCTCGTCAATCTCGGCCGAGATCTCGTCAATTTATGAGATCTCATTTTTCGAGATTGATCTCGAAAAATGAGATCTCGGTATTTCGGGATCTCGCGAGATCGAAATTGCATTCCCTAGCTACAAGTAATGGTTATGTTATGGAAGCAGTAAACACTCCTCTAAATCATAGAGCATCATTAGAGTAGAGAGGATGTTGTTACCTATTAAATGTACCTATTGGGAGTAACAGGAGTTACGGGGATTTATTAAAGAACTCCGTGTTACATTAGTGCTGTAGTAACCACTACTACCTACCTATATTCTCTTACTTCTGAAAACTATCGCACGCTATTCTTTCGCCTGGATTGCATATGAACAAATGTTTGTATAAACTACATTAGGTATATAGTTTGCAACTATAACCAACACTTTTCTATAGTCACTAATCAACGTTTAACTTTAAAAAATGTTCTAATACGCTCTAGTTTGTTTGTTGGTATTTTTCAACATACTATACGCAAACGTATACTCATACATAAACGACCGGCATTAGGGCTGTTCCCAATCAAATGAAATGTAAATACCTAACTAGTAGTAATAAAAAATCTAGAAACATCCGAATCACCCTAGTAAAGAGATAATGGGTGATTTTCAAACGGCTGAGCGGATTTTCTTGAAACATAGCTAAGAACACTCTCGATAACGTCTCCTTTCAAACAAAAAGAACAGAATCAAAATCGGTTCATCCGTTCAGATGCTATGATGCCACAGACAGACACATAGATACTCACTACGAACTTACTTATAAGCCCTCTTTTTCATCGGGGGTTAAAAATCTCAAGACTTTAGTCGGTGAAGTCGACAACCAACACCTTAATTATCATAATATTGAACTTGGCTCCCATTTTCACATTCATATTTTTGATGGGATCGTTTACATTAAAAATTTATAGGTATGGTCAGCAACATAAGTAGCTGAACAGATTCTATACAAAACACTATACTAAAATTATTATTAAGTTAAGGTGAACATGTGTTTCGTAAATGTGTGTGTACAAAAATTCGATTGTTTAGGTGTTTTGTTGGATCTATTCAGATACTTATGTTGCTGACGGTGCCAACCTATTAAATAAAACAGGAAAGGTAAACTAAATCGTATAGAAAAGCTATTACTTACAGTTAGGTAAGTAAAGTAATAGTTATAGCAAAGAATAAATAATATACCTAGTTATAGGTAATAGGTACCTACTTTCCTATTAAATGTCACCACGACATGCGTAGATAAATCATAATCAATCATACATTAGTAAGGTATAGCCACCTATAGATAGTTACCTACCTGTGAACATAAAAGTACAGTTTATACCGCTGCACTTGGGCCTGGCTGGGAGCTGGAGCGGGTTTCCACATGCGTAGTTACCTATTTTCAAGCTTATTCCATATTAGCATCAAGCGGCCGGACGGACCGGACACTGCGACATGAGGCGCGGTCGTTCACCAGTCTCCTGGCCCTTTGCCCCGCCTACGGAACCGCGATATCAAGCTACTTCATAACGTACCTTACATTTATAGGTATTTGTATTCTCTAACTAAGTATTCGTTTGTAATAAAAATGATTGCATGCAACATGGCAAAAATATAAATATTACCTATTGACCTTAATCTTTGACCATAAAATACTACTAGTCTGCATACCTCACCAAACTCAATTTATAGTACCTACCACACAGAGTTAATTTACTACGTCGTAGGTACGCACAACCTACTAAACTAACTAGCAGATACAACTAGTACTAGGTAAGGTACAACAACTCATTATAGTATGCGGGTATACAAATAAGTAGATTTTGATACCGAGGTCACTTTGACAATGACGCCCTTGATCACACAACTCGCGTCATCGTAATCGCTACCGCTTCCATCCATTATTGAACAAAAGATTTGAATTTGCCTGACAAATTAATTGCAAACCTAATCAATTCATTCATAATTATTATTCCATACCTAATCTTATTTCATATAGTCTATAGTTAAAGAACACTAACTATAGTAAATAAGGTGCACTTCTGACCGACTGTATAATAACAATGTTGGAACTTAAGGTGGAGGCTTCGGTTGGGGCGTTAAATTCAAATATTATCACGTTTTTTGCTAATGAGCTGTAATTAGCAAAAAACGTGATAAAATTTGAATATAACGCTCCAACCGAAGGTTTATCCTTAAAATCTGTCTGACTGTGTAATGAGGATGTAGGAACTCCAAATCTGACTGACTGTGCAATAACGATGTAGGAACTCTAAATTAGACTAGTTGTATGTAACAAATTTCATGGTATATCAATGTATTGAGCTAATTAACGTATCCTTCCACGATTTTTTATTTTTAAAATCTATATTTTGTGATAAAACAATACACTGGTAACACTTTTAAAATCAATACTGGGTTCAAATATGGGTAGCATTCTCGATTTCACAGTGGCAACATTATAAATGACAGCCAGCCAGCTGTGTAGAATGGGTTGAAAAATAACTCGAAGGAAAAACGTAGCTCTGTCCTTGATGTGTCATCCATTACATACAATATTTTTTGCAAAACGTGATATTTAAAAGACTACAAATTTCCAGTGCCTTGTTTCCTTACCGCACGCGTAAATTTTTCGGAGAGCAAAGCATAATCATTCACCTGCTTTGCTGGCAGGTAGTGTTATTTGTTAAAATGTTTATGTAACGCAGCATTGTTCGATCGCTAAGTGTGTATTTAATCTTTTGTTCCAGATAGATCGACGGTGTGTCATAGTGTTGCATATATATTACGCGAGTGTGAGGGTGTGACTAGAGAGGAGTGTGGTGATGTGGTGGTGAAGTGTGTGGTGCGGTGGATGCGAAGGCAGCGTTGTAGCGCTCGCCCTGGCATGGTGCCGGGCAGGTAGCGCGCGCGGGCGGCCTGCGCAGGCCCCACACAAGCAGCCGCGTGTGTACCCCAGCGTCGTCTATGGCCGAGCAACACATCACACCGTCGCACTCCGCACTCACGAGAGAGTCCAGTGGGTAAGCACCAATACATCACACATACAAAATACACTCAGGCAGAAATTACTGCTAAGCACACAATACATAATATATGTACATTATTTATCACACATTAGGGACCTAGGTATTTACTTATTGTCCAATTTCAATGTTTTCTTACTATAATTTTTATTATTCATCATTTTCACTTTGTCCCATATACACTCTTTTGAATGGCCCGGCAGGTAGATATTATTCATAATTTTGGGTTGTATACTTTGTTTACATAATTGAATAATTAAAAATGTGTACACAAAATGGATGCCAAGTATTGGATTTTGTATAATAACTATTTAGGTATACAACTATTTACCAAAACATTAAATTAGTGCACAGTTTCATCAGATAACAGTGATATTACCATTTTATGAAGCTATATTAAAAATAATAAGATTTTTCACAAAAAAAAGGTTTAAATATAGCAATGAAGCCCTGTTGCCAATGTTAGTATAAAATTATACAATAACTGTGTTACAAGCTACAGAGTTCCCTTATAACTAACATTTATTAAAAAAAAGTGAGTCTAGCTCGCACAAATTGAGTTCTGTACTGAAGTAAAGAATAATTTGTAGGTCAAGTTAAAATCCTTTATTAATCAAACTTAGCTCCCAAAGTATGGATAATAAATATTTTTGATAAGGCTTAATGATATATTTCTAAAGCTATAGTTTTCCTGTAATAGACATATGCTAGGTCTAACCCTAGCACACTCCTAGGTTTTGTAGTTTTGGAATGGGGAATGTAGATTTTTCAAATTAGCCATTACATAGTTAGATCAATAAGATCACTAAACTAAAAATTATAAATAAATTATTTTCCAATACAATGATTTCCAAACTGTATTTCCAATTTCTATGTTACTTAGTTTCGTTTTCTAGAAAAAACTGTGACAGACAGACAGACTTAAGGTACCCATAAAGGTGACTTTCCATTTTACAAGCATTTATTTAATTTGCCATCTTTGTATGTATGTATGTATGTTTAGGTTGAAACCTTCAAGTAAATTTTACCACTTCCCATAGTTCAATTGATCTGAAATTTGGTACACATATTATGTAAATCTGAAGACAATACAATATGGAATAACATTGGTAAGAACAATGTTATTCCAGCTCCTACTTAAAATTTTAACTTATTTCCTTTTATGGTATAACCCTAAAAAGGGAAAGTAATACCTAATGACTATATTATTTAGTATCTATTTTACTATGTAGTCCTTGATTGCCACATCTGCAATAATATTATCATGATGGTATACCTAGTTTTGTTTATTTTATTAGGGCAACCAACAAGACATAAATTAACTTTAAATATATCAAAACATAAGTTCTAAATGTTACCTTTATTATTGACTGACACAGCATGATATAAGTAATGATAAAGTATGCAGCTTAAAATTATTACCTATAGAAAAATATGTCATGTTATACATTGCTCCACTAGATATTTCCGTAGGTGCTCTAAGTGGAATAAAATATTTTTTTCCACATAGAGCACCAAACGAAATTATTGACGAGTGCTCTAAAAGGAATATCCTTGGTGCTCTTAGCGTTGGCGCTCAAAAAAAGTAGAATACTTCAAATATACAGGCAAACTATAATATTGACGGGTGCTCTAAAAGGAATATCTTTGGTGCTCTTAGTGTCGGTGCTCTAAATTAAATAGGTGCACAAAGTGGAATACCTCAAATATACAGGCAAACTATTGATGGATGCTCTAAAAGGAATATCTTTGGTGCTCTAAAAATGGGTGCACAAAGTGGAATACCTCAAATATACAGGATGTTTTGCTGAATATGTGCCTGGTAATGGGGAACTAGTTATGGGTATGAATGACTATTTGCAATATAATAGTGGTCCAATAATCTCTCCAGTTTCTATTTCTAGTAAATTTTTTTATATCCGAAATTAGGCCAACTTGTCTCACAGTTCCTGGAATAATATTTTTTTTTTCATAGTATGTAGATCTGGGAGACCCCCAACAGATTAAACTGTCCTAATTTATTTATTTTACAGTGAAATGGTTCAAATTACTTTTTAATTTGTATTGTTAATATTTGTATGATTTAAAAAAATCAGTAGTTACGTCAGGCAATGAGTGAACACATTGATTTGTATTAAAAATGCTTTTCAATAGTTTTGATATACTTCTCATAACCCCATAAAAATAAAACCCCACAATATATTTTTTTTAAATAACACATTTGCAAATATCATACAGAAGAATTATGTATAACATATAAGAAATACTGGGCATCTTGTCAACATGCAATGGAAAGAAGTATGTATCTTAAAACTGAGAAAAAAATTAAAAAAAAACGAGAAGACATAAAAGAAGATAAAAATTAAATTAACAGCTCATGCTCTTTATTTTAGTTTAAAACAGAAGTGGTACTGGACAAGATACATTGACTCTTGTCTTGATAGAGTCGCCTAACAACTAAATAGCAAGGCCTAAAAGTACCTGTACTGCTCACTCTACATGTGAACAAGGCCTGTGGTCCCCACGACATCTCAAGCACTGTCCTATGTCACTGTTTTGATAATTCTGTATTGCCTCACACACACACGGGTCAAGTTCCTAAGGCCTAGGTACAATGCAATTTGCGATGTGGGCGTGCATGTTCACCAGTTAACTCCAAATAAGGCAAATCGTGTTGCTGAAAGATCTCCTCAATGTATAGAACAACTGTTAGCCAATTATAAATTGTAACCAACTCCGTACATGCTACAGAACATATACCTCCCCATGCCATTATTGAGCCATCATGGAAACTCACAGTTTGCGTGGTGGTATATGGGGTAATTGCTCATGGGTCTAGCTTACTTGTTCTCGATCGAAGAGTTATTCGGTGTTCTGGGAGAAATTCTGAACCTCATGCTGGTATACAAACTTTTTACCTCCTCGATTCATCTTCTCACCGTACGCTTACTAAGATTTACGCGTCCCGCGATTTGGAGTCGGTGGTTTTGCAAAATCTCCAAGATTGTCCCTAGCCGATGTGCACCTTACGGGTATAGTAGCCTCTCTCCCGGTATCGGTTTAGGGCATAGATATGCATTGATGACATTTGTTTGTATGTTATGCGCAACCGCAACTTCAGCAGTTTCAGCCCTTGCTTTGCAACGGCTTGTGCAACCTGTTTTAATGCAAGCAAAGCCTTCAGTTATCAAATTATAAACAAAATCACGATAATTCTATTCATCTCTCTCTCTAGCTACTGTCACCACCACCAATCTACAACGTAAGTAGGGTAGTCACTCAAATAACCCGATTCAACTAAAAGTTAAAACGTACTGTCATGGTGCACTTGGACATAATGAATTAGTCTCTTGAAGTACCTAAGGGTAAACATTTTTTAACATAACAAACATTCATGAAAAAAATAATTAGTTCATTTTTTGAAAAAATTAAGAATGATGATCTAAGTTGATCATGTAGGGTAGGCCCAATATTAATCACTAAAATAATAATTGAATAAATAGATACCTAGCTAAATATCCATTCATAATTAAATTTTATATTTCTTAAAGAATAGCTTTGTCTTAGCTGTTGAATGTTAAAGAGGTGAAACTAAATTATAATATTTTGATACACAGGTCTTCTCCTAGCAGGGTGGTGGGCGGTCGGTGGTTGCGTCAGGTGCGTCATACAAGCCACAGCCGTCGCAGTAGACGTAACGTGACGTCGCCTCTACCGCGCTCCACCAGCAGACACTCGTCTAGCCGCATCTCCGACGCCGACTCCTTCTCGCACGTGGAGTTACGCCGGAGTTCGCGTCTCGTCAACACACTACCCAGGTCAGATTACTCCATTACTGAGCGCTGGTCATACGGAGCGGACGTATACGAAACACGTTGCGATCCAAGAGATTTCAAAGGTGGAGACTCCACTAAGTCTTCCACTTTACACCAAAAACGTGGACGGACTTCCTCGCATGACAGGAAGAAACGCAAAACCATATCGAATAAAAGCACTGACGACTGTGTCGCTTATTGCACACGCTCACGGACTGCTCTTAAATCTACCGAGAGTGCTTGTGAGCCATTTACGAACAGTTACAAACAAGAGACTCTCACACAGATACCATTGAGCCAATACGCAACAGCGGCGCCTACACAACTCAATCAGCCTGAAGGAGGCTTGTTGCCATTAGACGAGAGAGACTTTGCTTATTCACCGTTTAGCTCATCGACTGTCACAGATTTTCTCGATTCAGACTATTCTGTGTATAGCCCGACAGCTAGCCGAAGAAAAGGGAAAAAGAGAAAGCGATCGGGACATCGCTCATTGTCTAGCAGGAAAAGTAACTGCCTACTTAATCTCGAGGAGTGCCGTAAGAAGTTTAAAATAGATTCACAGAATAAAGACTTACCAAGTTTAAGCTATTTTGCCGACAGCAAGACCCCCAAACACGATTCAGAGAAATTAGATCAACCGTCTGCCACTTTGACGTCGTACACATATCAGCTGCGAAATAGACACAATCGCGACCTTGGGCCACCCACCTCAACGGTCATTAGCGATAACACAGGTAATCTATTAAACTATTGCCCTACTACTGATAATAACATCAACACCGCCACGTTATTATAATAAACAATAGATGCTTCATTTCCTTTAATAAATTAATTATGTATTTTGTATTGTAGTTGTTTGAACAGTACTAATGGTCTAATGTTTAAATTTAGTTTACTCTTAATGACAAATTCTTGTCTATTTTAAGATAATAAACAGTCAATGTAGGACTCGGCACATAGCTTATCAGGTGTTGTTATCACGTGTATCAAGTGCAGCCATTCATCGCAGATAATTCACATACCTATATTCATATCGATATTGCAGCGAGCCCGTCCACTAGCGACGTGGTTCACAATCAAGCAGTAGCCGAGCGCAAGAGTGCAACAGAAACTCGCGGAAGAACCGCCACTCCACCACCTTTTAAGGATATTCAAGGTAGTTTATGCTCAAATATTGATGGCTGCGTTGCTTCCTTTACGATATCAGATTAATTAAAATCAATTTGTTTCGTTCACAGAAGCGAGTTCGTCAAGAGCGTATAATAGTGCAGCGAGTAAATTGCTAATTGTACCACGCGACCTTCCATACTTACGTCAAACTAACGCACGCAGGGTAAGGAATACAATTTATTGCTTCAATTCTTAGCATAAACATAATAATAGATTTATTCCAAATCCAAGCATATTATTTAAGTCTTCTTAATAATAATTAACTAAATTGCTATATACATACAGGTATACTTTATTGTTGTCTGAATGTTTTACATTACATACATTATTTCGTTTGGGACGTCACTATAAAAAGCACTCGTATATACAAACATGCAGTCAGTCTCGAAAGTGTCGCGTCACTGACTTTTGCTCGATATCTTCGCGTTTATTAATGTATCTGTGCTATAGATTATATGAATTATTCATATATAGAATTGCATTGGCAACTGATAAATGTGTATTGTTTTTGATTTTTTTGTTGTATGTATTCATATTGAGTGTCTATTGGCTTGTGGGTGCAGAGCATCGCTGCTGCGACGGGCGCGACGCTGGGGGCTTGCCTAACGAGAGGAGCCAGCACATCGCAAAGACAGAGGCAGGACACTGCTTCTAAAAGACAGGTATATTTCACTACAAATCTTTAAAATATATACTAATATTTTAAAGAGGTAAACTGTTCTTTTGTATGTAGGAAGTCTACGAATCCCATTCTAAATTATTCATTCAAAAATAGGAAGCTTCACTATCTCTAAGTATAGCATACTTATAATTCTGTGAATGTGAGTGAAACTATGGGGTACCGTGAAATATGCCAATATTGCCCCCAAGGGAAACTTTGCCCGAAGAACATTTTATAAGCATATCTTTGATGTGCAAAAATATCTTAATGTTATGGCAACATTTATTGACTTTGGTGCAAAATAGGTCATATGTATGGCAAGATTGACTACGGTGGTTGTTGCTATCTTTGCTCAGTAACTTGTTGGAACTCTTCAAGTGAGGTGCGTGTTGTTACGGGCAAATTTTCGTGCAAATTTGAAAGTAAATTCTGTGAGATGGCGAAAACACAGGTTAGTTTAATTTATAACATGTGATAGTAAATTATTTGTAGAGTTCATTAATGCTAGTGTCATTGCGTAAGGTCCTTGAAAACTAAAGTTATGATGATGGGCAATGTTATCTAGTAATGTTCTGACCTACGATTGACAACATTGCCCACCATCAAAAAACGCTTAGGGTTGGCACATTACGAACGCTCGATTTTTTTTTCGTTTTTATTTTACCGCTACTGAGTTTATTTAATTTTAACACGTCAAAACAAAAGAAATCATCAACATAATCCTCCAAGGAATATTACTGACATATACGACTATTTCATGAAAATGTTACTAATATACCTTGGAGGAATATGTTGATGATTTCTTTTGTTATTAATCAGTAAATATACTACCATTCTTGTCGCAAATAACATGTTGATAACTTACGACCTATAACTGAGCTGCAATTTGCAAAAAACGTGATAAAATTTGAATTTCGCGCTCCAACCGAACGTTTATAATTAGTAAAATGAACAATTGTGCCATCGAAAAATATGTGATTTATATTGTTATTGCGGGGTGGATTCAGATCAATCACTAGTAGATAACCCCAAAAATATTGATTTCTGTTATAACTTTACCTAAGGATATAAATTGAAAGTGGAAAACTACCTTATCATGATTTTTTTTTATTAACTTCTACATAATTATGGTTAAAGTATGTATGTGTGTGTGTAATGTATGTCTTCAAATTAAGAAAAATAGTATTAATTTAATTTATCTACCACATACTTGTACCACATGATACGAGTTACTTGACTTGACTTGATCTCTTTCATAGTACCTAAGTATCTTCTTTATCGAAAAAGTGTTAATTATAATTTCAAATTTTATTAAATACTAATAAGCGTGAATAATTTTTCTGTTTTTCTTTTTATTTACCTAAACACATTCTTTCCATGTGCCAACCCTAGCACATTTAAAAGGTAAAATGTAGATTGTATGAAAAAGATAAAAAATGTCAGGGTAATATTGCCCAGTCATTTTTGTAAGAAACTTTTCATAGTGTCGTTTACATTCATGAAGTAAACGCCATCTTTACCAAAATTTCTTGTACTGGTTTTTATGTCATCTGCATAAAGACCATATTTACGTCAAAAATCAATGTGGGCAAAGTTGGCTAAAAGTCCAGATAACTTCGCCCGCCAACGAAATCGAACAAATATAGCATTAAATGTTGAATAGTATTAAATTTAGTTATACTAACACATGCACATAATCTTACGGTTGTAGCTAATGAAGGAAAATACTTACGTCTTCATAGAAAAATTGAATTCAAAAGGAAAATATTTGATAAAAGTGGGCAAAGTTGGCATGTTTCACGGTATAGCTTGTAATTAGAATTCAACCAAAAACTTGTAATCTGTTTGCGCAAAAGAAAATCATCACTTCATAAATATAACGATTATGAATATTGTATGATTGCTGATTGGATTAATGTTATACAACAACGACGACATAACCTGAGTCTTGTGATTGCAGCATATTTCAATTTCACGTAGGAACAAGGTCTCCAGGTATGTAAGTACAATATGGCTGGCGTCATTCATAACGTCACGAGAATCTGACAGCGCGCGCGTCGCGCGCTCTTACATTGATTCGGGATGTAATTTTTGAACAATATTTTTGGTTAAGGGTATACCTTCGGTTGGAGCGCGAGTAACATTTTCATGAAATAGTCGTATATGTCAGTAATATACCTTGGAGGAATATGTTGATGATTTCTTATGTTATTAATCAGTAAATATACTACAATTACTATAACTGAGCTGCAATTAGCAAAAAACGTGATAAAATTTTAATTTCGCGCTCCAACCGAAGGTTTCACCTTAAGATAAATAGTTTTGAAGTTATTTAAGAAAATAGGTGAAAATTGACCATTCCCCCACCCCCCCTTATCTCCGAAACTACTATGCCAAAAATGTTGAAAAAAATACAGATGAGAGTTCTTTACTTATAGGTTGCAGGAAAACCTATAAGAAGTCTATGGTATTTAAAGTACCATAGGAAATTCCAGAACCCTTGGTCCGCGAGTCAGACTCGCCCTTGTCCGGTTTTATTTTTCTTTACATATCCACTTCACTTCGACCCGAATCTTAGATATGACATAGCCTTAATTTCGAGTGGGGGTGATGAAAATGTATATTGTTTGTTTGTAGGTGGCGGGTAGTGAGGGCGCAGGCAGCAGCGCGGCAGGCGGGCGGCGGGCGCGGGCTCGCGACATGCCGCAGCCGCAGCCGGCCTCCACGCGAAGAGATAAACGAGGTACACACTCACACATATCATTCTCGTTTATACAGAATACCGCACCCAAATAACTTAATGTTGTGTTCCTGCGCGTGAGTATGGTCGCCACAGCTCATCGGGGAGGGAGGATCAATAACACGCGAGTGATACCCGGGCCGAGGATTACTTATTAACCGAACTCCGAGTAGTGGGTGTTACACGCTTCCACAGGCTACCTACACCTACCTACTTAGAAATTATGCTATCCTGGTAGTTCCGCAGCAGAATAGGGATGATGACTGGGTAAAAAATAATTAATTCTATTTAGTCCGTCAGTTAGGTTATCAAAAATTATTGGATACGTATTTTTTATTTTATCAAATCAATAAAAACTTACAAAGATAGGTCGCATCAAAGTTCAGGAGAGGGGGTTTGTGACGTCACTTCTGTGTATAAAGTGTACTAAAACGTGACGTCACGCGATATTTATACGCACTGTATCTTCGTTATTTTTTGTTTTCAGAACTAAAGAAAAAACATGTGTCCAATATTTTTTGATAATCTGACGGACTTTTTTTTTTTAGTCATCTCCCCTATTAGCCGTGATTGCTTTGATCGAACTAACTGTGATAAACAAACACTTCCCAAAAAACTCTGTATAATTTTTTTTAAATTTTTCAATTGAATCGACTGTCAATGTGCACTAAGATAAATAAATTATTTTATCAATATAATTCCGTCCGACGACGGATGCAGTTTTAAGCGCGCATTCTGTCAATCGCGCAAACTGTCAAACGACTGACAGTTATGTCAAACTTAATATGGTTGTTAAGTTTTCTTAAATTTCCGAATTTTCCGCGCAACTTTGTTAATTTTTTCTTACATAATGTCCTTCTCCTGACAATAACAAACACAACAAAAAAAGAATTAGTGTAATCGGTCCAGCCGTTCACGCGTGAATCCGTGACCAAGGGAAATAGGAATTCATTTATATTATAAATCTATATCATTATACCAATAATTAGGGACCGGATTATATGCAATTGCATATGTGCATATGCATTTGCTTATTTAAGCCATTCTCAGCGGTAATAGCATATTTTACCCAAGATCTAGTAACGATGCATATTATCGGTACATTTACAATATTTTTCCAAGTGCAGTGCATTCACCCTGCGTTCCGAAATGTGATAATATCGCGAATATTTATATAAAAAATATTGTATTATATAAATGATATCGAAGACACAATCTTACCTCTGAAAATTTGGAAAAATACCTGATTGATAACGTTTTCAATTTTTTTAAATAATTTTAATATAATGGAATGTAATATACTGTAAGTACCTATTATCGCCAATCGAAAAATAATTTAATAATTGTATGCTGATTTTGAAATAACAAAATTAAAACTCTTATTACACTTAATCTTTTCCCTTTTTTTTTGGTGCATATTCTGCCTATTGTCGTGTATATTTCTAGCATTTTTCATGCATATTTGCATGCATATAACAAGCTTTTTAT
This sequence comes from Tethea ocularis, assembly GCA_963555595.1. Lineage (NCBI taxonomy): Eukaryota > Metazoa > Arthropoda > Insecta > Lepidoptera > Drepanidae > Tethea > Tethea ocularis. Next base: position 4,943,375 of record OY741960.1, on the reverse strand, counting down.
GTTGCATATTATCCGGTCTCTACTAATAATAAAGCTGAAGACTTTGTTTGTTTGAACCCGCTAATCTTCGGAGTTACTGGTCTGATTTGAAAAATTATTTCACTAATAGGAAGCTACATTATCCCCGAAGGTTATAGGCTATTTTTTATACCGGAAACGTGAGTGAAACCGCGGGGAACAGCTAGTTTATATATATATATATAGACTAGCTGTTCCCCGCGGTTAACTCGTGTTCCCGGGTTAAAAAATAGTTTACGACCTATTCTCAGACCTACTACTACTATACTAGTGTGTTGGGGGTTACATTTTTATTTTATATTATTAACACTTTAGTTCAATTATTGCTAGGCCTTTTTTAAAGATTTTTATTAATTCGTTTTTATGCTCACAAGTAGTTATTTATGTTGATTTTGTAAGGAAGTTTAAATATTTATCATATTATATTACTTTTACATACCACATGACTTCCCAATTCTCACAAATAAATAGGGTAGTTGACATGTGTACATGACATGATGCATAAAACATCTAAAAACACGTGGAAATATCAAATATGTTGTATATTTAATGCTTTTTATGATTTTTACCAGTGAAACCACTAAGAGTAGATGATTTGATGCTGTGAAACTATAACGTCATAATGTAATATTTCATACAAAATTCCTTATAAACTATCGTTTTGACATTTATTAAAAAGTAGCTGATTTGATGTGTCAGTCAACTACCCAATTTAGTTATTGACTGACTGCATTATTATATTTAAATTTTCCTCATTTGTAATAAGTATTTTTATCCCTACTCCTTACACTTCAAGCGTTGAAACATATGTTGACCATTTATGTATTTCGTTAGTTGGTCTGATTGATTCATGACTGAAGGTTGCGACAGTATTTTAATTTATAAATTGTGTTGCAGGCAAAAGCAGTCTGGGTTCGTGCGCAAGCACTGGTGGTGCGTCCAGCCGGTCTCACCCCCAGCCTTTAACCACGGTGATGTTATTTTCTTAATAAACAAATATGTTTTTGGTTGCAGAATTTATTTTATTTACATTAATTGTTGTTAATGTGTAGGGTGCTGTGGCATCTACCTCAGCCACACCGCCGGCGTCAGCTTCGGCCGCAACGATGCCTGACACCGCGTCTAATGATGCCAAGCCTAAGGGCAAAGGTAAAATAGAAATGTACATTTTGATACAAGTGTGCTATATTTGTATAACATCGCATTAGTATTAGTAAATAAATATTGGTAATTACAAACGAGACGGTATTATTCGCGATAAGCGAGCCGAGTGTAATTATCGATGTACACGCGTTTCATACGACGTTTTTCAACACACTTGCAAGGAAATAATTTTACATTTCATGTGAACAAATACAAGGCAAGCTGTTTTTTATTCATCTCCATCATCAGACAAGCCCAATGACACCATGTTATTGTATAGTCAGGGGACTGACATACTATGTGTAAAATTAAACATCAATTGAACACCGGGATGGAGTCAAAAACTTGCAAGATAAACTAAACATACTTATATATTTAATATTACGTAAATATATATATAAAAGCTTGTAAAGAACAGACAAAATGGTGCGCTGGTGATAACTAATACGACACGCGCGCAGGTATAAATAAATAATGGGTCTGGCTAAACCGCCAAGTAGCCTATTTATAAAACTAGCGACCCGCCCCGGCTTCGCACGGCTTTTCTGTACTATAATATGTATAATATAAACCTTCCTCTTGAATCACTCTATTTATTGCTGAAAACTGCATTAAAATCCGTTGAGTAGTTTAAAAGATCGAAGCGAGCAGACAGCGGAAGCGACTTAATTTAATATTACGTAAATATATAATTAACACACAATAATGTTTTGTATACTTACGCAAATGAAGGTTAATATATAGTGAATAATAATTTGATGAAATGTTGATAATTTTGATGATTGGTTTATCATAAGTAAACTAATATACTAAAATAGTCTATTTATTCACAAAAATATTAATTCTTTTTTTTAGTCATAGAAACTTTGCGAAGATTGAAAAGAAAAATGTAAAGTAAAAAATACTAGTGCGGTAATGTAAAGTAAAAAGCACGCGTGCACAGTTTATTACAACTGTATTATGAACTAATGCAATAAGAGCCACTTTACGAGCAAGTGTGTTGAAAAATGCTTGCTTTGCAACATGTGCGAGACATTTAGGAAGATTTTGTTCTACAAATATAAAAATAATTAATTTGCTTATAGGGACATCAGAGGACTGCACCGGCGGCGGCGGCGTTGGCGGCAGTGGTGTTGGCGCGACTGCCACTTCGGCACTGGGCAGCTTAGCGGCCGCTGCGGCCGAGGAATCCTCCTCCGAAGAAGGCGAAGTGGGAAGGCTACAAGCGCTGCTAGAGGCGCGCGGTCTCCCGCCGCACTTGCTCGGGGCCCTCGGCCCGAGGATGCAGCATCTGTTGCATAGGACTGTCACTGCTAACTCTGGTATGTACTGATTTATTGGTAGCTATTTGAAACAAAAACACCTTTACCTTTTTAATGTTTATTTCGTGACTTAACATTTAAACTTACAGCCGCATCAAAAGCAGCTCAGCTCCTGGCCGGGCTGCAGGCGACAGGCGACGAAGGTCAACAACTGCAGGCGGTCATCGAAATGTGTCAGTTACTAGTGATGGGCAACGAGGACACGCTCGCTGGGTTCCCCGTGAGACAAGTTGTTCCCGCGCTCGTTAACTTGCTGGCCGCTGAACATAACTTTGATATGGTAAGACTAATGTTATTGAGATGATTCTGCCAAAAATCCCGCGAAATTCAAATTTTATCACGTTTTTTGCTAATTGCAGGTCAAAAATAATAAATATATATTCTAGGAGACAATAGGTCGCCTGTTTGATGTTGTTGCTCTTCATATACCTATTTTTTATATTACTAAAGTAGCAAACAAGCATACGACCCACCTGACGGTAAGCGGGTACCGAAACCTATAAACGCTTGCATCAAAAGGGTTACTGGTGGTGGAGGTGGTCTTCTTTTGGCGTATTTTTTTCCATAACCAAGTTCATAATTTATGTACAGATGAATCACGCTTGCCGTGCTCTGACATACATGCTTGAGGCACTCCCGCGCAGCAGCGGCGCTGTGGCCCTGGCTGTACCAGCATTCCTGGACAAACTACAAGCTATCACATGCATGGATGTTGCTGAACAGAGCCTTACTGCACTCGACATGCTATCACGTCGACATTCCAAGGCTATATTGCAGGCGGTAAGTACAGAAAATTGTGGAGTTTGGACTGGGCTAAGTGCGTAACATTGCAACTTTAGAATCCTATTGTAATTATTACATAGCAAGAAGGTACCAAAAATACTATATACATCCTTTTTCAAATATTATGTCTTAGGTTTATGTTGGTGGCTGTGTGAACCCATGATAAACAGTCTTTTGTTTATTTACAACAGCGCGGTGTTTCCGCCTGCCTGACTTATCTGGACTTTTTCTCAATCAACGCTCAACGCGCCGCTCTGTCCATCACAGCGAACTGTTGCCAAAACCTCACTCCAGACGAGTTCCATCTCGTCAGGGATTCCCTTCAGCTCCTGGCTAATAGGTAAATATAATATTATAGTCAATATTTTGAAGATTATTGTACAAATTTCCTCTGATTAGTCATTGTCATTTTATGGAATAACAATGGTTTGGCCCATAATTAAATTCTGCTATTACTGAGGCGCCTAGTTTAGGTATTTGGTCCCTACCCAGGGCATCGGACGATTCAAGAGGTGAATGGTGTATATTTATTTAATAGGAAAGCATTTCAATTAAGTATACCCTATGCACTAACTTATATAATGTTTAACTTTGAATTATGTATATGTTTACACGTTATGAATCCTGAGGTTCAGATAAGCAGCAATTCATTGTAGGAATTCCATTTTGAATCAAAATATTGCGCCTCTCTTTCTATAGACTGACACAACAAGACAAGAAGTCTGTAGAATGCGTGTGCCTCGCATTCTCTCGACTCGTGGACAGCTTCCAACATGACCCGGCGCGACTCCAAGAGATCGCCACACCGGAACTGCTCACTAATTTGCAACAACTTGTAAGTTTTACTTAATTATACTTATCGTGAAAACAATATGATTTGCTAATAAATTAGATGGCGAAACATTAGAAATAAAGTAAAAGCCTTTAATTACATGTAGATCTTAAATAAGCACTTATTATGTACAATGCTAGTGAATACCTAATAGATAGTACTACCTTAATGTAAATGCAAATTATATAAATAAATAGATGCTAAACTGTAGGTTGATTTCTTATCTGATATACCTACATCTTTTTTACCATAGTTCTTGTTATTTTAAAGAATCAACAAACCTGCAACTGCTCCTAATATCAAGTGGCAGAACTAAATAATATTCTCAATTTGAATGTACAGTTGGTGGTCCAACCGCCGCTAATATCCGGCGCGACGTTCATAACCGTGCTGCGTTTACTGTGGGTGATGTGCGCCGCTTGCCCGCAACTGGCGCTCGCTCTACACCAGCGCTCTATTGCCGACACGCTGCTGTGTCTGCTCACCGGCTCCACGTTACATCAGGAGGTGAGGGCTTCACTTGATAGTCAGGGTCTCATTTGATATCTCTATGTCACTTGAATTTTGTGATACACGTCAATATATTATATTCCATGAAGAGTGTAGTTGTGTTGTGGCGTGTTTTTAAACGCGACTAGCGCTCCCAAGCTTTAGGGCGAGGGCACTAAAATAATTTGCAGTTAACATTCATAGCGAAACGGACATCTAGAGATAGAGGTCTATAGCAGTATGATCTTGACTTGTAATTGTAATTATTCAACAGCAGGTCGAGCTACTCCCGCGTCTCCCGCAAGAGTTATACGAGATTACTTGCCTGATCGGTGAGCTAATGCCCCGATTGCCCACGGATGGAATATTTGCAGTGGACGCCCACCTCGACCGTCCCTGGTCCGCAGCTACAGACCGCGCCGCGCATTGGCAGTGGAGGGACGATAGAGGTTAGATATACATAGTTTTTTTTCGTGTGTTTACCATTTTTGTCGTTATTATGATAACAATTCTTCAATAAAGAAAATTTTAACGATATAAATAGGTTTTGTCATATATTAAAGCTGTAAATTTAATTTTATTTTGGTGTATTTTAAATATACTCACCAAATTATAAAATATATATTTATAAACGTTAAAATAAATTTTATAATACTAAGGTGGTAAGGTGGAGATCAAAACAACCATGAATTTGCCTAAAAATAATTAAATTCTATAATAATAAAGGGAAATGTCAGTGTATTGGATCTGTATGGAGTAATGGAGTATTCAAATCGTGCCGTCAAAGTATATGCCATGACGCAATAGTATTTTTTTTATAAGCTCTGCCATTTCAAATTATACAATGACGTTACACTACTTAAAATCTGTATCGCAGACATTTTTACAGACGAAAATAATGTTACGTCATATATTTAGTTATTTCTGCATAATAATAAATTGATGCATATTCTCAATTCGTTCTATAGCTAATTTTGTTACACTGTACCAACTGCAAGATGCGAAGAAGCCGTTCTATATGACTTTAAATTCCACTGCAAACCATAACGGACAATCGGTAAACATCCAAACGAGTCAATGAAACGGCGTCCTTTAATACCAAAACTAATTAAACAGGCGTATGGCGTTCGTACTCATGGGCTGAGAGTGGTGCTTTAGAGGCGGGCGCGGCGGGCGGCGAGGAGGAGGTGTGCCTGGCGACGCTGGGCCGCTCCTACACCGTCGACCTCACCGCCATGCAGCAGCTCAACGACCACACCGGCACCGCGCGCCCCGTGCAGCGCGTCGCGCCCGCGCCCCAGCCCTCGCCCGCTGAGGCACACACCACGCAGCCGCAGCCCGGTATGTCTACCCCTATACCCTATACTATACTATACTATACTATAGCCCAATGGGTGCAATGGCTCCTCCTTATAGGCTACACAGTCGCCAACAAAGTTGACTTGACAGTTACCAAATTTATACTTCTGTACTAATATTATAAAGAGTTACGGTCTTATTCATAAAAAAGTTACGAATCGTCATTTAGTTAAAATTCGGAAGTCTTTATCTGACACGTGACGTATGGTGATCGAAAGAGTTAGACGGAGGACACTATAACACTGATTTAGTTAAATAGCGTTTATGAATAAGGGGGTTAACGTTTGTATGTTCGGATGTACGAAATCGAAAGTCTTTCACTAATAGGAAGCTACATAATCCCCGAGTGCTATAGGCTACTTTTTCCCAGGAACGCGGGTGAAGCCCCGGGGAACAGGTACTCAATAAAATAACTTGAAACGTTAAAACGTCGGCGACTCAATGCCCTATATTTGCCCTTGGTTGGTGGTTAGTTAACAACCGTGTAGGAACCTCTTTAGTGTTCCTTCATGTCTCCGTATAGGAGTAGTCATCGTCATCCAAGTTGAAAGGTAAACAATATTTTCGTAGTAGCTGGCTCTGTTAGCTGATCAGAATTGTTTTATAGGAAATGGTTTAGTATGTAGTAATATTGATAGTTATGTGCTTGAGTTCATACCAAGTGTATGGGCAACTGTACATTATCAATTTGTTTTTATGTACTTGATTCTGTCAATGTACAGTATGCACTTTTGTTGCTTGCAATATCATAGAAACAATAAATCAGTGTCACTACAGCACTCGCGCGAGGCGGTTTTATTTATACTTAACTCCCGAGAGCCGCCCCCCATAGCCATCATCATTATGTAGCTTCATCATCATCAGTTTGAGGCCCTCAGCCCACACAATATCATTCCAAATGTAGGATTTACGCCCCTACATTTTTGGTTTTTCGAGCTGGATGGAGCTTATGTAGAAGCTTTATAAAAGAAAAATTTATAAACGGGTGCATGCAATAAATAACACGTGTATTAATAAATACTAAAAATTATTATATTTTATTGTATTATAGTATGAATCGTTTAAGTTATCATAGTTGAATTTGTACAAAATTATATTTTTGGGAGACGTTGGAATGATGTTACATTTATTATAACATCATGGTATGTTTGCTGGTACTGTAATTCCAATATTAGAAGAGATTTTATCTAATCTCATATCGTAATGTTCTTATTATGAAATCAAAATCAGTACTTTAATGACCCACTTTAGGCACACCCGTGTATAATGATTCATTATAGTACAGTTGTGTTCCCAAGATAATGCTATAAAATAACTTTTTTTCTATTAAAGTACACTTTGGACCTATCAATAGTAGGTATAATCAATCAGTATCAATTCAATTTGACGATGACTATGTGACAAATTTGTTAACTTGAACTTTAGAGGTACGAATTTTTGGGAGTTGGCTACACGGATTTGATTAGGTAAATGATTATTGTGTCTGTTTATTTTATTGTTTTTGCCTACATATATCATTTTGACCAAAAATGTGACTAAAATAGCATTTTTTTTTAAGTTGTTAGAAAAATACTATCGATTTTTCTATTTTTTTAAATTACATTATTTATATGAGTTTAGATAAAGTACTGTATGATACTGCACATAATTAGGTATTAAAAACTCGTGTGATTGAACTCACACTCGTGTTTAATAACCCCTATTATGCAACAGTATCATAAACTACTATAAATACATTGAATCTTTCAAAGATAGAGTAAGAAATATGGCTTTATTAAAACGAATTCTAGACAATTAGGTAATCATTCCTATTCATTAATTAACACACAGATCCTCGCATTGCAATGGTGCGTTGTAACCCGTCCCTGGCGCGTGCTCTGCTGGCAGTTCTTCACGAAGTATACTGGAGCTCTGCCGGGCCGGCCGTTCGATCGCAAGCCCTCAAAGCCATTCTACGCTGCGTTTATTACGCCGATGCACCGCTATTAAGACAGGTTCTCAAGATGCAGGTAAATTAATTTCCACCATCTATTTATAACGTTATTAATCATCTGAAAATAGCTAGTTCTTATTGTGAAGTTAGTTAATCATTTATGCCTAAATTCTAAGCCTAATAAGCCATTATAGCTTGCCCTGTGAGCATGGATTTGTCAATATCTACAACACAACACCGTTATTGATTTTATCCAATGACGCAATACGACGAAGACCATATTGTGGGCGTGGTGAGCCCTAATTTGGATGATGTTGATCACTACCACCAAAGATACGCAGTAGAGTCCCTGGGTGGACGTGAAAGTAGTACCTCTACCTCATTCTACCCATTTTAGGTGATATCATCCCACATCGCCGGTATGATGGCTTCAAGCGACCTCCGCATAGTGGTTGGCTCGCTCCAACTGGCAGAGATATTGATGCAGCGACTGCCCGAGGAGATGGGTGCACAGTTTCGTAGAGAAGGAGTGTTGCATCAGGTAGCACAGCTGGCTGAACGCCCACCGCCTTCGCATCCTCCACGACAGGCTAAAATCAAGGTAATAATGATGAATAAATATGTTTTGTTAACATTTAAATGGCTTTAAGTTATTTTTTGTCCGTTCCCGCATTAGTATAATATTTATAAGTTTTGTACCGAATATGTCAATAAAGTTGTATTGTCTTTACAGTCCCCAAGTGGATCGAGCGTTCGCTCGGGTGGGTCTTCGCCCCCTGCGTCCACTTCCGCCACATCCATCGATCAGAACAACTTGTCGCTTGCCTTCTCTGCTTCGGGCTCATTCGTCGCTAGTACTATGCGTAAGTAAAACGTAAATATATCAATAATAACACGTTAGACAAATTAGTTTTTAAGTTTATTTTTTAATGCATCAGTTTTACTACTACGTTGAATACGATAGAAAGCCGTCTCTGTTTGTGTTAAATATTAAATCTGGCCATTTGTAGATACAGATTTTGTAGAAACAATTGATTTCAACGCTCAATTTAATAATTATCATTATTTTTTTACAGCCGCAGGGAGTGAAGGCAGTAGCTCCGAGCCTGGACAAGCATCAGCTTCTACGCACCCACAGACGCCTACTAACGTGCATAGGTTAGTTTACAATACAGTTTACTTTCTCTTTTCGTTTACATCTATTTGCTAAATTAGCTACTACTAAAGAAGTATAGATGTAAAAACTCAGTTATTGATGTATTGCGGCAAAACATTTTATTTTACCTACTTTCAGAAAAGTAGTTCCTAAATAGGTACAGTATAACACAACATAGATGAAGCATCGGCAAAATTCGTAAAATCGATCATTCCCGAAACAAGTGCGCCTACAAAATTACCCATGTTTATTAGTACTTTAGGCGAAAATTATCTTTCTGCCAACGCAATAACTTGTAAATTTAAATAATCAAATACATTCGTAATTTTTTTTTTTATACATTTGATATGGAGGATACACGGCTAGAACGATGAATGTCACAAATCAAAATTAACGCCTTCGACATCCATACTTTTATCCCCAGTCTCAACAGCGGCTCTTGTCGTCAAACGATTCGTCGCTGTCTGATGATGATGAGTCATTTAAATTTAGGACAGTAAAGAAGTTGCTTTCGCAGTTCGCTCTTGAAGGTTTTGAAAGTGATCTATCCCAAAAACTATATTTTTACACTCTGTGGCCTCTTGACTCATAAATTGATAAACATTAAAAATAATTTCACGACTTTGACTATTATACGGCTTACCACGTTTTAACGAAGTCATAGTGAAAATTAAATAATTAGCAGTACCATTAAATTGTCCTGAAGTGTAGGGAATATTTAACTCACGTGCGTTACCAACGCTGACTTGAGTCGAACTAACGCGGGAATATATTGTGCCAATAGCGTTGAATGGCGCGATAATGAATGATTTTTATTAGCTGAGTAAATCGGAAGTGATCGGAAATACGAGTTTTGCCGATTCGACATCTCAGTTGTGTTATACTGTACGTGACTATTTCAACAGTGTATTAGTTAAGACAGCAAGCAGTGTTTCGACATGGTTCTTAATCTTAAATGAAGGCTTCGAAAGAGCTCAAGGTGGACATATTGGTAATATCCCCGGTGACACAACGACACTTACTATCAATTGGACCGTAGGCCTGCCCCAATATTATTTGAATAGGTAGGACACATATGCGATAAGTGCAAATCTAAATAGAACAGTTACTCCCTATTTAGGTCTGGCAGCCCGCTGCAGCTGGCGGAGATGTTGAAGCGCAAGCGCGTGGTGAAGCGGTCGGGCGGCGCGGGCGGCAGGCACGCGCGCCGCCGCGACGAGCCGGCCGCCCCCGCGCCCGCCCCCCCCGCCCCCCACGCGCACCCGCACCTGCCGCACTTGCCGCACCAGCCGCACCAGCCTCACCCGGCGCACGTGCCGCTGCCCCTGCCGCATGGTATGTTGCATACTTCATGTCTTTACTACCTAGTTATATCGAATACGGTAGTTTTCTGACATCATCAATCACCTTTTTAATAAACGTCAAAGCGACAGTTTATATAGAATTTTGTATGAAATAACAAACAACAATCAGTTTATTAATTTAGAAAATTAAAGGCTTCATACACGAATCTGTTATTGCTTATTCAGTTTTATTAGCTACGCCCTTGGCGACAACACAATATAGGATACTCTGATGTGGCACTTCCTGGCAGGGCCACCATCACGGATCTGAATTCCAAGTCTGTCGCTATTTTGTCCTCAAATATCAGTTCAGTAATCAAATCAGTATCAAAAGTTATAAGGGTTTTAAGGTGGCCCTGCCAGGGCCTAAATACTACACTATGACGTCATAGTTTCACAGCACCCAATGATCTACTCTTAGTGGTTCTACTGGTAATAAAAAATCATAAAAAGCATTAAATGTACAACATATTTGATGTTTCTACGTGTTTTTAGATGTTTAGCCTTTTAAGTATAATATCACCTATACTGTACCACAGGTTCAGGGGTACCATCGGCAGCTCGCTCCACAACCCGAGTGGGCGGGACATCGAAGACGTCTTCGTTCCTCTCGTCTCTGAATCCATCTCGTTGGGGACGTTCGCCGCACGCGCACAAAGATACAGGCCTGCTCGCTTCACCGCACGCCTCTACTAATCTTACTGTACAGAACAAGTAAGTTATTTTTTGTACTCAAAATATATCTGACTTATTTAAACCATATCTTTGTGCAGATTTATTGATACATCATTAGTTGGATTGTTTTTTGTTATATTGCTCCGTAAATATGCAAACGAATCTTTGATCTGCATTTGTATATATGGGCAAAAATAATCAGATATCGACATTAATGAGTAGGCTAAATATCGTGAAATATGTTCATAAAATAGCATGAAAAAGAGTGTTTTGATTTTTTCCTACCCACCAGGAATTAGAATATAAAACGATTCAAGGCGCAAACAAAATAAAAAGCGCGGCAGGTTGATACTTTATTCCCTCTTGTAAATGCTAAACATGGCGTTCCAAAGTTTCTGAGTCATTTTTACGGACAGTTCATTACTCCGCCTTCCACCATCATCGTCATCATTGTGCGAGGCCATCAGCCCGCACTGAACATGATTTTAAATGTAAGGTTTCTGCCCCTACATTCGTGGCTGCAGCGGTGGAGGACTGGAGGTTTTCTTGTTTGTAAATAAAATCTATCTATACTATTGATAAAGCTGAAGACTTTGTTTGAACGCGCTAATCTCCGGAGTTACTGGTCCGATTCGAAAAAATCTTTCACTAATAGAAAGCTACATTATCCCCAAAGGTTACAGGTTACTTTTTATCCCGGGAACGCGAGTGAAACCGCAGGGAATACCTAGTAATATATGCATATTCGTGATAGTGTATGGTGTGGTATGGTGTATATGTGTATGTAATGTATGGTATGTGTAGGGAGAAGGTCCGCGAGTGGATCCAGTGGACGGCGAGCCGGGTGCAGCGCGAGTGGGGCGCGCTGGGCGGGTGCGGCGGCGCGCTGGAGCAGCTGGCCGCGCTGGCCGCCGCGCTGCCGCACAAGCACCACCGCCGCGCCGCGCTGCACACGCTGCGGGACACGCTGCTCGCGCACGACCTCTCACCCTTCGAGGTTAACTAACTAACTCACTAACTCATACATCTCATTATGACGTGCACAAACCGGGACCCAAGATGCAACGTGGGCAGACCGACGATCTTGTGAGGGTTGCGGGTAGCGCAAGACCGGCCATCGTGGAGATCCTTGGGGGAGGCCTTTGTCCAACAGTGGACGTCTTTCGGCTAACATGATAATGATGATGATGCAAGTCTGTATTCATTCATACAACACAACATTACTGGATTTTACTAAAAAATTACGATAATGTTAATCTGTAATGAATATATTTAAGTGAAGGCCTCCTTCAGCTTCTTACGTGCCTCCTTTCGAGGTTACCGACTAAACTACATATTTCGGAATTTCCAAATAACGTTTTTATAGTAAACCCTTTCTAATGTGGGGCACATTCAAAAGGATTAACACTTCACTTGGCTGTTTGTATTTGTCATTTTTGCTAGATGTAGTGTAGATAGACAATATATTTGTGCGAAATCTGATTGATGTCCCTGAATATGCCTAATACAGCAAATACGAAACGCCATGTGAAGTACCGGCATAGGCAGCATATAACCTAATTATAGTATTCTATGGCCGTTGATTTAGGCTATGCTTTGTTGTAAAAAAAAGGCATAAAGCTTCGATGAGCCACAAAAATACACTAGACATGGTATTTTAGTCTAAGGCAAAGCGAGAACCGAGAATTCGATCAAACCCAGTTTTATAACTCATTGAAACCACAACACATTTTCTTAACTCCTTAAATTCCACAGGTGAATCACTCGGGCGTGATAGGCGCTTTACTGCAATTCCTGACGGGTGCTGAAAGCGACTCTGACTCCACTGAGGGACACGAGCGTGAAGGCGAGGGCGAAGGCCGTGATCTCACTGAACTGATAGCCGCTTGTGAAGACAGACTGCGGCTGTTCTTACATGTGTTTGCCGATATGCCCCTCGTTGCTGAGTAAGTTGCATGTTCAATCTGTAATTAATTACAGGAAATTATTAGGATCAATAGCGGTCTTCTTATTTCTGTTTTTATAAAGTAAAGAAAAGTATAAGAATCATTAAACAAAACTGCAACCCTAAGACATGTGTGAACATAATATATAAGAGATATAATAAACTCATTGTACTTTGTTTGTACAGTAGTTACTGTTACCAAGTCATTGTAGTAAATAAGAATGGTGAAAAACTTGCATGTGAATTTTAACAAGTTTTTTTTTATGAAAACAAAGTAAGCGTAGTAGATAGTTATTTTTAGTATCCTTTCATATTGATCTATTGACATTCTCTTGACTGTTTGTATGAAGACGTGAAACTGAATTGCTGTAGTAAAGTTATCATTTACGTTCGATAACATATACCTGCTGTACAAGTATAACATTAACTATACAAGGGTATGGCCAAAGTATTTTGCAATACCACAGATGAACCGTATTCTTGCTTGCCTACCAGTAACTTACTTAATAATTTCCACAACAGCAGCGAATGGACGGATAACTTCGGTCCACTAAGTGTTGGTAGTAGCAGCGCTTTAGCGGCGCTAGTGGCGAAGGTGAATGCGTGCGTGTCGCACCTGGAACAGTTCCCAGTCCGCGTGCACGACCTGCCCGCCCGCCCAGCCACCTCCGCACTCAAGTTCTTCAATACACATCAGCTTATGGTGAGATCTCACTTTGTCGTACTACACTTGTAAAAGAAGCTCTAAGAAGTATTCGGATTTCTGAGACAAAACAAGTTCCACTGCTTTGCTATCCGCGTATAAATGACGATGGAAATGTTGCAAACGCATGTTCAATATATTATGTCAACAACATAGCGATTTTGCCACCAACTTGTGTTCCGTTGTCAGAATTGAGATGGCGGAATCAGATTGAATAATTCCTGCGCACTTTTCTCCATATTATATTTTTCAACACACTCGCTCGTAAAGTGACTCTTATCGCACCGCTCTTAGGTTCATAATACAGCTTATTACACACGCTTACTTTTTACTTTTCAATTAAGAAGCAATGATTTATTTTTTCAATAAATAAACTATTTTAGTTCACATATTATGATAAATCAATCATCAAAATTATCATCATTTTATCAAATTATGTATTTTTCACTACATATTAACCTTAATTTACGTATTAAAAAATTTTTTTTTAATACGCAAATGATGGGTTTAAAAATCCATGCTCTTGATTTGTATTTTATAATCAGTTGAATTTTTACAACATTATGAATTTGTATTGTTTCAGTGTGATCTCAAACGTCATCCGTCATGTACCAACCTCAAGCAATGGAAGGGTGGTGTTGTACGGATAGACCCCTTAGCTTTAGTGCAAGCCATAGAAAGGTAAGCCAATGAACACAATCAATGTTTGTTTGGTTGTACTTGGAGGTCATTTTCGGAGCTATTGATTACATTTTGAAACATCTGTATTAGCTACATTAGTATTATTATTGGCAACTTTTCATCCTAGAAAAGCTAGTAAAATAGCAGGAAATAGCTAGTCTATACAAATATTATAAGGAGGTAAAATTTGTAAGTTCAGATGTAACAGGTAATCTCCGGAATTACTGGTCCGATACAAAAAAAAATCTGTCACTACTAAGCTACTTTATCCCCCAGTGCTTTAGGCTACTTTTATCCCAGGGACTCGGATGAAACCACGTAAGTTTCCGGAATCTTCTCAGTTCCTTACGAGCTGGTGGTAGAATTATTTGTATTGCCTACGTTCATAAGAGGCTTATCAGGGCCTAAACTGAATAAATGAGTTTGGAAACAGCTAGTATTCTATAAAATGCAACTCAATTCGCTAGATCCTGCCAAAATGTTGTATATAAGTTTAATGTAATGTTACGTTATATTGTATTGTGTTATGTTGTGTTGTTAGATACCTAGCGCAGCGCGGGTACGCGAGCACGCGGCCGCGCGACGGGTCGGCGGGCGGCGCACACTCGGACGACGAGGCCGCCTCCGACGACGACGTCGACGACTCGCTCGCCACGCCACCGCACCATCACCCTACTGAGTATGTACATTATACAAACACACTATTCTTATTTAATCTAGCTCTCTTTCTAACAATAAACATAAGAAAAGGATATTATAAACGTAATCCTAAGACCCTGCGCCCTTGTGCGCTGCACAATAGGTTAGCCAGCCCTGACTGCACTCCCAAATATACCTTATATATAAAAAAACTATTTATTGATGATTTTTTTTATGTTAAACAAAACATATGGAAAGTAAAGGTTGCCTTTCTATCAGATTTAGGTTCCATTAGTATCGCTTCATTTCCACAATTTAGCTTGTCATAGATGTAATGACCTATTGACGGGTTAAAAAAAAACATACTTCCGGATTTTTGATGATTTCTTTTTGTATATTTGATGAAAAACAACAGTAAAAATTAAAAACATGTCCACCTGTTGATTGTCCCATCTATATGCTGTACATATTCAAGGGACAAATTCCATTTCCAATGAATGTCTGTACTAATAATACATCACCACATCCTAAAATTCAAAAGCAATTCACTAAACACTTTTCGAATGACATTATAATCGGTTTAAATATGAACAGTACCGACCACAAACTGGAGTTCCTGATCGGCGATACGGTACTACCATACAACATGACAGTGTATCAAGCGGTGAGGCAGTTCGGAGAGCAGAACGACGCCGACACCGACACAGAGACCCCTCTCGGTAAGTAATTGCACCTAATCGTTCATTATTCTATAAATATGTGTGACATTCCAGCAGGGAACTTATCAAATGGGAAGTTAAATATTCCTGCCGGTTGAGGTTTTTAAGTCTTACTGGGATTAGGATCGCTAATAAACCTAACCAAAGTGTTCTTTTACGGTTACAATCGTATAAAGACAGGTATTTTTATTTATTTACAGCAAATGCGGGTATTTGGGTTCAAACTCACACGATATACTACCGCGCGGTGGAGGCGGGCGAACAGCCGCGGACAGAAGCCACCGCCTCCCGCAAGGGTAAAGGACAACCCACAAAATTATCCTCTCGACGTAAACCGGATTTATTATGGAATGGTATGTTCGATGGTTAATATTTCACATGAAATCTGTGCATATGGTAAAATCTAGTCGAGGTCTGTTCACTATCGCCTCTCGCTTGATTTAATATTGGTCAATTTTATAGAACCTTAACTTTTGTAGTGTATCAAAAACTTACGTACCTATTTACTGGGAGTAGTAATTTCTCTTGGTAAAAAATATATCTTTAATGTGTATTTATATATTTGGATCAACTGTCCGATTCCCGCATGATTCTATTCAGGTCTGTCAAAATTATAATGAACTATGAAAATATAACACTTCTTCTTTTTTTAACAGAAGGCGCAGTCCCTACCCGCGAGTCACCTCTAGTAGTGATAATGCGTTCAGCAATCATAAACGGTGAAGTGAAGGACGCGTCCCTCCCGGCGCTCAGTCTGTTACGCGCTTTACATGCGCTCTGCCGGCACTGGCACACTCTGTATAGAGCTGCCTGTCTGCCAGACCATCGGCCGTTGGTGCCTAACGCTGACTTCATCAATGCCAAGGTAATTAAAAAAACAATGGAATATTTCACTATCTGAAGTATGAATGATGAGTGGCATTTTATTTTAGTGTTAAAATTGAGATAAGCGATGGAGGATGGAGAGGGCTAATAATTTGCAGTTTTAACTATTCTGTAACTTTAGAAAGGTATATTTGTATGTGTTAATATTCAGATACTGGAAAGGTTGTGGAACTTATGTGTACACTAATGTATTTTCAGCTGGCCGCAAAAGCGAATCGCCAGCTGCAGGATCCTCTCGTAATTATGACTGGAAATCTTCCGCCGTGGCTGAAGAAAATAGCGTATGCTTGGTAAGATAACATTGTTTGTCATTATTTTTAGGGTCCCGTACCTCAAAAGAACTCCTTGTTGTCCGTCCTTCTCCGATCATGAAATTTGCTATGAAGCAAGGTCTTACAGCACATATACAGGAATAATTCAGAAAATTGCACGGAACCCTGCGCGAAACATGTTAAATATTCCCAAGATATTTAATATTCTTGAATTATTATTGGAAAGTAATATGAAAGCAAAGCAGCTGCGTGCCAAGCAAGATAGAATTGTATATTTCACATAAATCCATTCAAACTGTCCCTAGTGTGTGTGATGTTGAAGGCTGGTGTATGAATACGAGACGATGTACATATATTTGCAGCCCATTCGTGCTCCCGTTCGAGTGTCGTCACCTGCTGTTCTACGTGGTGTCGTTCGACCGCGACCGCGCGCTGCAGCGGCTGCTGGAGGCGGGCGGCGAGCGCGGCGTGGGCGGCGCCGACGAGCGCGTGGCGCCGCGCCTCGACCGCCGCAAGCGCACCGTGCAGAGACACTCCGTGCTGCGCCAAGCCGAACACGTCATGCACGAGTTCGCGCACTCCAAGGCACTTCTAGAAATACAATACGAAAACGAAGTCGGCACCGGACTCGGCCCTACGCTCGAATTCTACGCGCTCGTCTCCCAGGAACTCCAACGCGCCGATCTCGATCTGTGGCACGGAAGCGAAAATTTCAAGCAGAAGCCGACCTCGTTCGCCGGGGAGATAGTTAAGAGTCAGCCGCCGGTGGTGACGGATCGGTCGGCGGACGTGGCGGCTCGGCTCGCCTCATCAGTTCGCGAAGCTCTAAATTTGGACGAGGAGCGTTCGCCGGAGCCGTCTGATCTCGAAAAGGAAACCTCGATTCCTTCGCCGGCCCCCGACGCTACCTACGTGACGTGGCCGTGTGGTCTATTCCCGCAGGCAATTGGACGCAACGCGCGGGCTAGTCATTTGTCTCGTGTGAAGGCAAAGTTCCGCTTCCTCGGAAAGTTCATGGCGAAAGCTGTTATGGATTCTAGGATGGTAAGTAAACTAATTATTTTTAAATCATTATAAATATCCTGGGACATTCTTCGCACACGGCTTCCTAAAGATTTATTGCATTCTTAAAAGTACAACTTTAAATAAAACATTACTGGTACAGAACCAGGAAATAAAAGATTTATCAACAAATATGAGCAGTTCATGCAATAAATTATCTTAGTCTTAGAAAAATATTATGTATAGGAGTACGATATTTTGTGCAACGCATTAATATGAACGCAGTATAATGGGTGTTGTTTGTTGTGTATGCAGGTGGACATACCGCTGTCAGTGTCTATGTACCGTTGGGCGGTGTGCGAGCAGCGGTGGCTGTGCCTGAGCGACGTGCGGCACGTGGCGCCGGAGCTGTGGCGCTCGCTGTGCCGCCTGCAGCGCGTCGCCGAGCGCGCCACCAACATCGCCGCCGACACCACGCACACTACCGAACAACGCTCGCATATGGTATGTACACCAACACTACACACATATATATATGAATATACCATACCTACCAGTGGCGAGGGGTGAAATTATGGCGAGGGAAAGCCGTTCAAAAACACCGATAATTGTTCACCTACAGTCATATTTGGGGTGGAAGTCATCAATATGAACCACTTCTTTGGGGATTGTGGGATCAATTATGAAATAGCGAGAATCTTTCTTGATCAAAATGTATTAAAAAAAAAAATTTAAGATACCACCACTTCGTAATATTCACCCAGTATTTGAAATGAGAAACTGACTCACTGACATTTTACCGCTTTGGTTCAGAATGGCATTCCTTATTGGAGAACTTTTACCTCTGTAGTGTAATGTCCTTATTCAAATTACCGTTTACTAACACAACATTTACGTGTATAAAACAGATAAGCAGCCTGGAATTGGATGGGTGTCCGATCGAGGAGCTAGGGCTGGACTTTATCCTGCCGGGCGACGGGTGCACCGAGCTGCGCCGCGGCGGCCGCGACCTGCCCGTCACCGCACACAACTTGCACAACTACATTGATCTCGTTACACACTGGCTTCTCTATGAGGGTAAGCAAACCTCCAAATATATTCCGTATATCAGAATCATCTTAAATCAGCTAAAACATTGAGACAGAAAACAAGGTACAATCTATACATACGATATAGTAAAATGGTAGACAGATAATTAAAGAATTTATTTTTAAATAAATAAATAAAATAAATATACTGGGACATTCTTCACACACGGTTAAATGATCCCAAATTGTTTTTGTGTTTATAGGTGTGGCCAAGCAAATGGAGGCGTTCAAAGAAGGGTTTGAGTCAGTATTCCCCCTAGCCAATCTCAAAATATTCTACCCTGAAGAACTAGAACAAGTATTCTGCGGTAGCCCATCAGGTGAGTAATCAATTACATCTTATAGTTTCTGATCGCAAAAATATAAAAGTTATATCATTTCTAGAATTAGTCAAATTATAAAGTCCTTTGAGCCAGCCTCCTGATACAATTTTAATCCTCATTCTAGTATTGATTTACTTGCTTTTACCTCGCGGTTCACTAGCATTCCTGAGGTTTAAGTTTTTCAGAATAAAAAGTATACTATGTCAAATTCTATCCAATCCAATCGATCATTATGTCATGATTGATAACAAACAAACTGTAACAATTTATAATATTCGACAAAGTCAAATCTTATTTATTCCGTTTAGGCCTTGATAAGGCACACAATTGACTCTACCACCAGTTCGGAATACACATAAACTAAGAAGACATTTTTCTGTTCAAAATATACATAATATTGCCTCTTAGGAGGATGCAAGTAGCATTAGTAAAATGTAAAGCAATTAACAATATTATATGTGAACGTGTCAGGTGGTCGCGACCAGCGCTGGGAGCCACGAATGCTGGCGGAGTGCATCCGGCCTGACCACGGCTACACCGGCGAGTCGCGCGCCATCCGCATGCTCATCGACATACTCGCCTCCTACACACGCGATGAGCAGCGCCTCTTCCTGCAGTTCGTCACCGGGAGCCCAAGGCTGCCCACTGGAGGTATCGTTCATATTCTTACCTCACAAACATTCCATACACCTTATATTATGTTTGCTGTGCACATGATACATTTTGTAGTTGTTGCCTAATAAACCAAGTTTTGTTTAGTTAATATAATATGTATGGTTTATCAACATAATTTTATAGTGTACATAAATACTGCCAGATAAGCTGTCTCTGGCTGTATCTTGTATAGACTTATCAGAGGAATAGTACCTATATCCAAGAATTATCTAGCTAGAGATAGCAAAATCATTCTTTGCTTATTGTTATTTATTTCATTGAATAAATTAAGTATTGAATATGTTATATGAATTTGATTCAGGTTTCAAAGCGTTGAATCCGCCACTGACGGTGGTGCGCAAGTCTTTGGAGTCGTCGCTGGACCCGGACGAGTACCTGCCGTCGGTGATGACGTGCGTGAACTACCTCAAGCTGCCGGACTACAGCAGCGCCGAGGTGATGCGCGCCAAGCTGCGCCTCGCCGCCTCCGAGGGCCAGCACTCGTTCCACCTGTCGTGAACGCCTCGCACTTCGCCATTCTACCCCTCACTGTGATTACATTATCCCCCGACAGTTGTTTGTATACACGTGTGAATGCGGTTAGTGATATCTATAGTTATTGTGTTACACTTGACGGTGCGCACGCCCAGGACGACTGTTGTTTATGTGCAATCAGAGTGAATTTATTTCCCTAATGTGACAGACACTCAAAGTGCTGTGCATTCTATAATTTTGTTTTTCTTTGGATTCTTTAGATTACAGAAATATGTTTATATTATATTGTGTTAATTTAATGTGATAGCTTTGTATATTTCTTTATCCGTATGGAGAGACTGCCAACTCTCAGTAGTGTAAGTAGAGGTGTGTGACGTGTATGTAGTCGGCGTATAGAGACGCTCTCGCCCGAGCCGACGGACTGACCTGTGCTGCCGCCACTGTTACGTTTATACATAATACAAGTGCGCGTCCATGTAAGCTAATCTCCTTTATGAGATACATTCTCGAAACCAACATTTAGTAGCTTCACTCTCTTCTAATGGACCAGCGATACATAAGCTGTTTGAAGGACCACTCAAAATTCACTTGAGTGTCCTAAAAATATAATAGCATTTATTACCAAAAGGTGTATGTTTTGATTAACATTAAGTAACATAAATGAGTAAAGAAAAAGTGCAAAATTTAATATGTAACAATTTCAATAAAACCATGTAAACAATATTGATCAGATCCGAGTTTCTTTTATCGCCTTTAGTATAATTACTTCTTATTCTTATTTCATAAAGGGATGGCAGATGTGAATGAAACAATAATTGAATCCAGCCAACACTCACTTTCCACCTGTTATCAAATAAAATCTATGGGTAATGATCTTCATGCTTTTCTTAAATCCCTAAGGATTCCATTTCTATGAAATTTATTTTGTTCCTACAAAAATCTTCTTTAAATCCTACAGACATATAATATAGTGCAACTTAATTAAAGTTGCCTACCTTCTAGGTATTTAAAGTTATGAAATAAATGCAACAATTAAATTTTAAAGTAATTAATTAATGTATCAAGAAAGTAAAGTTTTTACACAGTATTCAACATTATAATTATGTAGTAGGTACCATAAACATTCACCAATAACATCAATAAGAAAGTGTAATGGAGAATTGTATATTGAGTCAAATTGATTATGTATGCGATGTTCCCATATACTTACATTTACTACGTGCAGAATAACAATAATATTTAATTAACTATACATCAGAAAAATAGAATACATTATTAGGTAAATAGAATTACAATATCATAAAATAGATGCCTTGGAACATTTTTGATTGTGTGTTTAAAATATATTAGTGATACATTTATCATTAAATTTATACCAGTGTCAAATAAGACAGAAAACTCCCTTATCTGATTGTCGTCTAAATTTGGACTGCATCCCAGGAGTTCTGAATAGCCCAAGTAGCCCACATTCATCATCACATTCTAATTTAATCAATTATTCAAGTATTACCTACTGAAAATAATATATTAAATAGCAAGTTATTTTGTAAGCATTTGACACGGAATTATGTTTAAAAATGTATACATAAATTGAATGGTACTATTGAAGTCTACAATAATAATAATGAATATTCTTATATTTAAAATACCTATACATAAGTAACCTATTCAACAAAATACATATTTGGAATTAATTCTACTTCAACACCCTACACTAATGGATTGTACACTTGAACATCTACCAGTAAAACAAATTAGAAACTGATAGCAATTGAAGCTTACAGCACCATTGCAATCCAGCCCAGGATGAGGCAAGTCCCTCCCACAGGAGTGAGACGTCGCAATTTTCGGTCTCCAGTAAATGCATGGTAATAACATGTGCCACAGAACATGCCCATTCCAGCTATGAAGAATGCTCCAGCCTGTAAAATATATTTTAGTTTCTTTGATACTTATCAAAACTAAAGTACACTTTGAGTAGATAGTTTTATGGGCAACACAAATTTTCATTTCATTTTGCAACCTATTTTGTATATCTATATACCTAGCATTCAATATTTTATCTTTTTCTATGAAGTTAGTAAAGTTATTAAGATACCTATAATGAAATGCAATCTACATAGTAAACTTCAGAACCTGTCCTTATTTCAATTTTTAGGAAGTCTTTTCATAAAGGGAGACAGACAAGCCAAGGTCTACATGGTCAGTAAAATAATCGCCAAAAATAAATATTACCTGACAGGATTTCCTTATGTTTGGGTAAATAATCTGCAAAATCTAACATATGCAAGTCTGACTCACACAACAAAGGAGATACTTTCCTAGAGTTTAAAAATTAATTAATTTACGTTTAACATCCATGATTGGGTCTTATTATTAGATTACCACATACATAAGTGTACCAAATTTCAATGCAATTGTTCCAGTAGTTTCAGAGTAAATTATCTGAGACAGACAGACACAAGGTGATCTTATAAATATATTATATACAAAAATTTCTTTGTAATACAAAAATAATAGAAAGCTACATTATCCCCAAGTACAACTTTTTATGTTAGAAATCATGGCTAGTATTTACAGAGACTACAAAATATCACCTACTACTGAGGCCCTAAATAGTACGAATCCATAGTTTCAGTTTTTGTTTTGATGACCTTACACCTGTATATTATGTTCAGTTCAAGCAGACAGTGGTCAGACAGTAGCAGCCCTTGTATAAGGACATAAACAATACTAGTAAATTCTTAAATTAAAGAGGAGGCCAGTTGGTGACATATTTTAAAAAGTGAAACGTAAAAACATAATTTATCAACTTACAATGTAAGGTCTCCTGCAGAGGGGCACTGTTACAAGCGCCAGAGTATGAAGGAAGTGAAAACGGTTAGCAGTATCAAAGATTTTCTTTAAATCTTCTTTGGTATCTGTTTCTGGAAAAGTGCGGTGAGCTCCCATCGCACCCAGGACCACGGCCGAGGCTCCACTTAATCCCGCCAGCCTCACAAATGGCCCTGCTTCTTGTGCGAGCTCCCATATTGGTGCTCTCATAATTATTGTAGTTGGCGGCTGGGTCACTGGATTAGACTTAAAAACACCCTGAAATCACGTAATCGTAGATAACAACCGGAGGCAATGACAAGCAAAAGTGATAAAAACAATGATTTTATAGAGATACAGCCAAACAGTTCGAAATTCATCATGCAATGCAGTTAGAGATAGGAAACTTACGATATGGCGTAATAAATTCATAGCTCCATCCGTCACCGTATTTATCATAAGAGCGTCGAGCAAATTTACCATACCTTATTATTTGTTTCTAAATACAATAACAAAGTACTATCGAAGAAAATTACTTCATTTGTACTTTTCTTTCGTTCAGTTTTTATTGATTGATTGATTGAATTGACGTCAGTGTTGTTCCTGACAAATTTAGGGCTGCCGTATTCTAATTTTAAAATTGCCGGATTTTTAGGGAAATTAAGAAAACTGCCGTATTAATACAAAATATTTATTTAGAAGGTTAAAAAAAATACAAGTGATGTATGTACTTTGCGTGATAGTCTGTAATAGATATATGTATACAGCCCAGCAAACGAATATGTACGAGTACGTTCATAAAATATAACTTTTACTGATAGGTCGTAACATACAGCAAAACAAAGAAGCAATGAGAGAATCACAATAGGTACAGTAACATTTTTTCCGGGGATTCCCACACATCCTAGAACCTACCAGAATGAGGAACTAAATCTAGGAGGAACTATCTCGGAGATAAGGTTGCATTTTTGAACTCTGTTGACGTTTCTTTTCGTGGCGCTTCTACTTTATCTATGGTTTACAAGTTGGTGCGTTCTGTTTTTTTATTTACTTTAGTCAATTGCCGTATATTTTAATACGGTAATCAAAGAGCTGCCGTATACCGTATTTATGATGTCTAAAACACCCGAATGCCGTATATTACGGCAAGTGCCGGATCAAGAACAACGCTGATTGACCTCCAAAAAGAATATCCAATTCCAATTTCTTGTTTATGGCTCCATCGAGTGATCGATGACTTTGCCAATGTCATGGTTACTTGGTTAGAAAAAACAGTGAAAAACAACAAGAGTAAAGTTTTTTTTTTTTAAAAGAATATCATTTGACGTCTTGTCTTGTCAGTCTTACGCTGTCAGTCGAACCGAAAGCAGCGAGCATGTTGCCATATATGATAATTTTACAACCAATTATCCCCAATATATCCTATGTTTTCCCGGGATATCTATCTACGTGCCAAGTTTCATTCCAAATATTCAGTAGTTTTTAGGTGAAAGAGTAACAAACAAAGAGGATATAAATACTACTTAAGGTTGAGGTTTCAAATGTTGAAATTCAAATGTTATCACGTTTTTTGCAAATTGCAACATTTGAATTTCGCGCTCAAACCGAAGGTTTACTTAATGCACTTTAGGGTTGTAGTTTCTTTTTGCCGCCTGAATAGTGATGGTGGCAATGTTGGTGTGAGCACGTTATGATGTAAATAAATGATGAACATTAAAAAATTAATTTATCTTTATTATCAATAACATAGGAAATACATATCAACCATCTCAATTACTATTTTTCACAAATGTTATTAATAAACATAACATAAGCATGGCACTGTTCAAATAAATATGCATCCTACCCTAGCTATCCTATTTCACATATCTCACTCTTTACCGTAACATTCTATGAATAGTTCTATAAGTATCTATCGTAATAATCACAAATTCTCACAACTTTATTGGAATCAGTCGCTAATTAGAAATTAATAGGTATATTAATAAAACACTAATTATAACAAATACTAATTGTTATAAGAAAATCGCGTTCGATCTTTTTTAATTAGCTTATATTATAATTAAACACATGACTAAGTATTTTGTTCATTACTCTTCTCACTTCATTTTACTTGGACTGAAATGAAATGCACAATATGGTAGAGTGCGACAAGGATGTTTTGGCCGTTGAATGACATCGGCAGGATGGCGCTCTCTTTTAATCTAATAATATGCCGAAAGTAATAAGAAGTGGAGTCCGAGAAATATTGTTAAATATAACATATAAAGCAAAAACAACACAACATACACTCAGAGCGAACTGTCAAAAAGTGATCTTCACAAGAAAGCGGCGGTTCGACTGCCGGTAATTAAAAAGTATTTTTACAACATATTTGATGTTTCCATGTGTTTTAATCCAATGTAGGCGAAATCGGTAGATACTTATTATGAATGACATGCAACGGCTCAGTGTGTTCCCGCCGCATCAACCTTTGCTGGCGGGCAGCATACACCAGCGTACCTGTAATAATATAGTACTCACTATTTAATTATTTTCTATGTGAATTTGAACAAATATCGTGATCTTACTGCCTATATCTTTTTATAACAAAAAAATTCAACGAAAATATAGATGTTTTATACATACCCTTCGTTGACAGTACAGTAAGTAGGGTAATATAAAGCAGCAGTGATGTTCCGTGCGCCTTCACAGCGGCTCAAGTACACGCACACTCCCGCGTCGCCGTCCAATGACTTCGCGCAAGGTTCGTCACCTCCGGACTTCTTTGGGGCCTACAAAAGTAAAAATAAATGATATCTGAAGTATAGCTAAGCTACTTTTTGGGGTTCCATACACAGTGGTGAGAACGGAACCCTATTGCTGTGGCAGCTACGTACGTCAACACATCCGAGTGCCTCCTGTCCTCTAACACTTACTATTACATGAAACATCAAACAAGGTTTGATTATTTTAGTAATAGATGGTTATAGCGTAGATGACTACTATCTAAGTAGGTAGGTATCTGACATTAACTAAGTTGGAAGGTGTACTACGAAGCCTTGGTAATTCTAGTACCTGTTTTGAGACACATCCTTAACGAGTAGCTTTGTAGGACAGTTACGTCATCGATGTGAGATCCATTTAGGACCTAACTCGATTTATAAAGTTTTCGGGTTTTGGTTAAATATTTACCATATCTAGTATATACCTAATCACGTACCTCACTATCCTTGGAGAGCTTCAAAGTAACTGTGGTGCCGTTGACGTTAATGACGAGTGCGCTAGCGTATGTGTCCAGCAGCGGTTCCGCCCACCTGAACTGTTCCAATCTGTACTCTCCCAGCAAGGAAGCAGGGGTAGTCGATATGGGGGCTACAATACAGTAAGTAAGTCTTTCAATTAATTCAATTAATAACTACACAGTAGGTATAATCACGTAGGGATCATTTTAATAACTGCCTATAAAAAATCATAATAACTATTATTATACAGGGTGTATTTTTCAAGTGCGAGTGGTAGACCAAATCGGAAAGTAAGTAGCTAGTGGTAGGATAGGGGATTGATGATTTTGAAGACTATAATCCAAGTATACAGCTTTAGTTTTTATCAAAATTGACCTCGAGACTCCTTTCAGCAGTTTAACTTTAGGATTTGGCCTATCACGCCCACATGAAAATGACATCCGTCATAATTAAAGCCGTCTACATACCTATCGATGATAGATAGGTAACGTATCATATTTATGTAGGTATAAAATAGACAACAGCATGTTCAATTTTTCCAAGTCTATATTCGTAACTAACATTTACATCAAGTTCACAATTTTGAGGACAATAAGTCGTCCCAAATACGCATACCTAATAATAACCCAGCTCTAAGCAATGGCTAGAATCTATCTATATCTATCTATAGGTACTAATAATAAAGCTGAAGAGTTTGTTTGTTTGAACGCGCTATTCTCTGGTGTTAATAGTCCGATTCGAAAAAATATTTCACTAATAGGAAGCTACATAATCCCCGAAGGTTATAGGCTACTTTCTATTCCGGGAACGCGAGTAAAGCCGCGGGGAACAGCTAGTATAGGTATAAAAGGAAAAGGTGACTAACTGATCTATCAACGCACAGTTCAAGACACTGGACGGATCGCGCTGAAATTTGGCTTACATATAGGCTATTAAGATGTAGGCATCTACCCTATATATTATTTATTCTTTGGCATCTACTAAGAAAATATTTTTTAAATTCAACCCGTAGGGGGTAAAATAGTAGTAGTTTGGTATAAAGTGATGTGTGACTCAAACTGAAGTTAACTCACTAAGTATAATTATATTTGTCTAATAAATATAATACAAGTTGTATGTAACGTACCGGGGACTGTAGTTGAAGCGAGTCTGTATCTGTAAGTATGGTCGGAACGCCTTTGATGAACTGCGGTAACAAATAGGTACATAGGTAAATACCAAAGTTTACCACTTTTATGTAAGACTAGCTTCCGCCAGTTCCGCCCCGCGGTTTCACCCGCGTTCCCGAGGTATACAATACAATACAAAAATTCTTTATTGTTTACACAAAAATACATCAAGGTATCTTATGTTTTCCCGGGATAAAAAGTAGCCTATATGTTATTCCAGGGTATGATCTATCTATGTGCCTTTCATCCAAATTCGTTCTGTAGTTTTTATGTGAAGGAGTAACAAACATTCATCCATACTCACAACCATTCGCATTTATAATTTTAGTAGGATGATAGCAAATACCTAATTTAACTTAATTTTGGATAAAAGCGATGAAAACGGAAATAGACCTAATTATGTAAGTGATTTTTTTCAGGCTCCTCTTAGGCATGAGTATACAAGGATTTCAGTGTGTTTATTTTAATAAAGGTTAGATACATAACAACGATGCAGTTATGTACCTACGATATACACGAATTACATTTTAGGAGTTGTCGCAGAAAATATTATTGGGTCTGCCCGGTGTTATTAGAACTTGGAAAATGAGCATTATTATTTTTCATAATCTTCAGAATTTCATGAGATTATGGTAACAACTGTATTTATGCTATAATATGTAGGGTCATGCAATAGCTACGAGTAGATATATAACATTTAATTTTCACCAGTAAATGTAAAATTAAAGCATAAAATGTAAGCTTACTAAGAGTTCTGAAAACTGGAGCGATGTAGAGTACTGACTCTGCTCTATCCGCAACCAAAGGTCCATAACCTAAGTAGTCATGCAAAAGAAAAAAACAATTAAGTAGATAGACACAGACGGTGTAGGTTGCAAAGCAAGCTCAGATTCATTAACAACCATCTTTAGGTATTAGGTGAATCTTTAGGTATTAGGTGAAGTTATAAATTGTAATAAGGAGTGCAGTGGAGAGTTTTGTTTGTAGGTATTTTTGTCCATTGTAGTTGCAGTATTATAAAATATGTGTTCTTTACACGGAGGAAGTGGTTCTTTAGCTCCTTTCTATTTTAATCTCCTTTCTATTTTAATCTTTGGCAATTATGAATAAATTAATTTTGAAAGCTTTTAATGCTATTGCGAGTAAGTATCTACCCTTAAGTATTTTGAGGCAGTGTTTCTTACCAGATGCACCATGGGACGCCGCTGCTGAGTATGCTATCAAGGACAAAAATAGATTTTTTGAGATAGGTAATAGGTGTATGTACCTATACTTTACCTAGTTTATTATCGAGATTGAATGTTTTAGAATAGGTATCTTTTTGTGGACTCGAGTCGTTCGTCCGTATTGAACTATAGGTACCTAATAATAGTTCTTTACAATCCTGCCCTTATGTAATTCCCGAACTATTATAATATGGCATGCAGTGGAGATTCCAGCAATATTTGAATACAATACAAAGCTTTCTCGTAGTTCAAATGCATGCAATCGAGAATAGATAAAATGAAGATAATGAAGAAGATATGAAGATATTTTAGGTACCTACTTTACTTACCCAGAGAGTTCATACCTTCGTAACACGTTCGTAACACGTAGACGTCATTGCTTTGTTTTGGAATAACTTTCCCACTGGTGAAACATATAGGTACCTGATTGAACATGCTGTTGCCAATTATTTGAAACGTATACCTAGTTACTTATACATATATATACATTTAATAGATACATTATGAATTATGTACATTCGTTCGTTTATTATGACATTCTGAAATGGTTAGTAAAGCAGCCTGACCAGAAATATAACACTATATCAGACATAATAACAGTCAAGTTTATTAAATGTGAGGTAACATTATTGGTGACGTTGAATAAACGAATTTCTCATATGTGGTATAGGTAGGTACCTACATTAAATAGCGGTATAGGTTTTGGTGCATACACATTTAGATACTAAAAACCTGTTTACTATATTTTTAAATAGGTACTTATGTTGCTGACTGTACCTTATAGTAGCTTTAAAACGGAATGGTATATTTATGGTCAGGCAAAATAATGGATGTTGCATGCTCACCGATATCATCATAGTCATCAACAGCTAAACTCTCTTCTGCGAAACTATTACTCGACAGGTCATAGGACGCCATCAGCGCCGATCCTACATAAAAATTTTGATTCAAAGGTAATAATATGATCGGAATAATTGTCGGAATTCCGGAAAAAATCTGGTTTCGATACTCTAGATCTGCCTATCAAATATTCTAGATCATGGGAAGATAAGGGTATATCCTTGAGTATATCCTACACTCGTCATTAAATCAGTCATGGCATCGAGGTCCGAGAAAGAGGTAGATAGGTAATATCACAGATTTATAATTAGTAATCTGAGGGTAATATTTAAATATTGTGTAACAACATTCAAAACGATAAAACTAGGTAGGTATAGATTTTCCAGGCTATTTTTAACAATAATAAAATTATACTAAATATTCGCTCATTTGGTAGGTCCATAAATAAAGCTGCAGCAATTTATTTATGGTTTTTGGGAAACACTTCGTTTATACCTTACGGTAGGTATGATATAGGTACTTACCATAAGAGAGTCCGGTCGCGCCTGGATATCCAATGAAGCTGCTTGAATAACTAGCCATTGGGCGGGCTAAATTAACAGGCAGTGCTGAAATAGGTAATTAATAAGGATAACATTTTAACCTTAGCACTATTGTCAGACAATTCTTTTTTTTTTAAAGGACAAGCCAGATGTGCCTATTGCTCTTACGCGGACAAATCGGCGAGCGCAGATGGCTCTCAACCGGGTAAAATTTTAGGTAACCACGCCTGAGGGCACCCAAAAGTATAACCATAGTAAACTGAAGATATGAAATGATGGTTGCAGAATAAAGCTAGAGGAAGCTAAACATGCAGTAGGTACATTTCAAATGAAACATTTTCGCATATCTATACTAATAATGAAGTTGAAGAGTTTGTTTGTTTGAAGGCGCTAATCTCTGGATCTACCAGTCGGATTTCAAAAATTAAGTAGATAAAATTACTAGGAACCTACATTACCTAAAGGTACCCAAAATTTTTATCCCAGGAACGCAAGAGAAACCGCGGGGACAGCTAGTATTCACATATAGTATAGCATGGTACATCACACACAAATCAATTCATACAAGATGAGCGTATACATAGGAAACATTTGCCTCGCAGTTTGAACCACGTTATTGAGTGATCTAACATTTTCTTGAAGTAAATATTATATCATATGTTTATTCCAGGATTAACAGGTTGAGTAACCAATATCGACATAAACTGTCGGGTGTTGTAACTTTTATATGTAAGAGAATGTAGGTACTTACGTGCACCAAAAGCCAGTGGTCCATCTGAGAGAAAAATAATAGATAAATCAGTATATGTCTTGACTAGTTCGGTTACTCAAATAAGTGTTTTACCAATCAACAGCTCAAAATAATGAAACTTAAATACCCTGGTGGAATATTGTAATAAACTCACTCGGTTTGTCGACAGATTCAGCGTCAATAGCATGAGTCGCATTGGGTTTGACAACCACCAGAGAAGTCAGCGGCGTCACGAACTCATACTACGAGTATAAACAATATAAAAACATTAATCAAATATACAGACAATAACACAAAAGCTGTCTAAATATCCTTTTCTGCTTAGGATGAGTTAAATGATGAGACTTTAGTTTATAAATAACGGAATCGGCAATTCGGCAATTTAATATAAACCTTTGTATGATCCCACAAAATAATACGACTCATGTTTCGTACCTATCTCTACACACCACCAAGTAATTACCTTCAAAGCAAGTGTTAAAGCCTTCTTTTCAGGCGAGTTGTCCTTATTGCCACTGCTAGTATCGTCCAGTTTGGCGTCCTGCTCGTCCAGCAACTGTTTGATAGTCAAGTAAGCCCACAACCTCTCTAGAGGCAGGAACTCGTTCTTGTTCTTGCCTACTGGTATTTTTGGTGAGATCTCGTATTTTTTCTGTTGAATATGAAATTAATCAAGTTAATATTTCATATTTATTCTCTTCTCTATACTCCTAAGTATGCACAATAAGCCCAAGCCATACTTATTTATAAATGCGAAAGTAACTCTGTCTATCGGTTACCTTTACACGCCTAAACTGCTGAACAGATCACGATTAAATTTAGTACGCAGATAGCCTAGATATGGAGAAGGACATCAGCTACTTTTTATCTCGGGAACGCAGATAAACCACGGGGAACAAACAGCAAGTAGTTAATAATTAATGGCTATTATTAAGTCCCACGTTGGGCGCCACTGTTACAATTCTATGGAAAAGGTATTTAAATAATTTGAATAGTGGCGTCCGTCCAACGCGGGACTTACAATCACTCTCCGTACGTTGTAGCGTGGAGTGGGTGACAGTAGCCAGATAAATATGAAATTAGCCTTATGTCTTTGTAATAAAGTTAATCTGTTTTATCTATGATTCAGTATGTACCTTCTGAATATGTAGATTCAGATCAACCTTATTGAGGCCATATGCTCGATGCAAGTTCAGCGGAATGGCGAACTTGACATACGTTTGAATTTAACTTCTCTGACATGTAGGATCTCTCACAATGTTATGCTAAATACTAAGTCCTTGGTTCAGCTTTGATAAGAAGTATGTTTCCTTACCCTGCCATATCCATGAGAGCCAGGGTCATCGACGGCGCAGTAGGCAGATAGTTGTGGTGTGAATTCAGTCACCGAGTCGTCGATGCGTCCGGCGACTATCATCTCGGAACCATCGTAGAGTGTACGGAACGTACGCTTCGTCACGGAATCTGCCTTCACCTAGGAACGATTAAAATATTATCAGAACTCAACATAAACACAAGGACAGTAGACAAAAACTGATAAGAGATAGATCATAAATAAGTTTTTAATTTATCGTAGTTGAAGTTAGTGATTTTTGATGTGGTTACTTTCTACATTCGAATTTTTAATATGAGGTGAGATGTAACAATATCGTTACGTAATCGTAATTCTAATTCTCGACAATTTAGTAGATTTTTTAAACTGTATGAAGATTTTAAAAATTCCAATCAACATACAGCTTCACAAATTAAGAACTCGAGATAACCATCGGTCGGTCGCCGGTCGTTAGAACAGCCGATAGAAAGGTTCTTATGGTGTAAACTTTCACTTTTCTCAAAGGTCACACTGCCAAAATGACCATTGATGATAAGTAACCACAGCCTAAAAACATTTGCAATAGGCATCAGGGGATTTTCTATCTAGAATTGATGCTTTTTTTGAAGATTCCAAGTTAGTTCCTAATTTATAAATTGGCATTCGAGAGAGCGTTGTGCTCTACGCATGTACTAGTACTCTGAGGAGTTAAAGACCTGTTCAATCGGGTAAGTGAACTTGACATCGGCGAGCAGCGGCGAGGACACTTGCTTGTAGAAGTCCCGCAGTTGAAGCGCCGCGTCGGCCGCTTCATAAATGTGTCGCATGAACCCATCGTTGCGGAGAGATAACTTACGCAGGAACTTGCGGTCAGCGTCTTCGCCTGATACATATAGGATGGTATTGTACTCTTATATCATAATTAATATAAATACAATGTAGATATACTACCTCCTTACTTACCAAAAGCGAGTGAGAATATAGTAGCCTTGTTCGCTCCTAAGTTCTTCTCGGATATGTGATTCATTATGACGCTGGGGCGTGTCTCTCCAATGGTCGGATCGCCGTCAGTAAGGAAGATAATAATAGGCTCCAATTTCTTGACGTCTAAAATAATAATCCCGTTTACACAAAAAAAAATAGTATAGGTAGTATTAGTTACTTTTCAATGACGGGACAAATTTTCAGTGAATATTGTACTCATCATTATGAACAACTTTTGCTACGAGACCAACACTGAAATCTGAAAAAACAATTCAAACAATAGACTATCAATCTTGATCGGACAAAATGTATGAAAATCTTTCATGTTTTCATTAGACTTGCCTTCTTTCTTAGGCTCCTCAGTCGATGTCTGCACTTCAACAACTTCAGCGTTAGAAGGAATGGCTTCCGACTTGTCTTCCAAGTTGCTGATGGAGGGTAGAGGGGTGGGTTGTATTTCACTAATGTTCGCTGGTTGCCTCTTACCGACGCCGAGCTGAATTAGGTTAATGGCCACGTCTAGGGCGCTGTTGATGTTTGTACCTTGGTAGAAAGATGTTTACTTTAGCGTCGCTTCTCTCAATACTATACTAGTGATCCACCCACGGGTAGTATTGCATACATACATAAACAGATTTCTTAGAGAACTAAATGATGGTATAACACGAGTCAATAAAAACTCGAACGTTATCGAGCTAATGTGCAAGGACCACCGATAATCGCGAATTTATTCTTCATTGACTCGAATTATAAAAATTGTATCATAATCTATTGCATTGTTTAAAAAAACTAAGCACAGAAATATCAATAATTCCATTGATACAAAGAGCTGAGCAAACAATTATTTTAAAGTTTTGTATTACAAGGAGACTAGAAAGAACTGGAGAAACTAAATCGTACGTATTTAGTGTTTTGTTGTTTCCACGTGAGATATTGGTAGTGAACTGACCTCCATAGGCATCAAGCCTGCTAACGATGACTTTAGCCTTGGCGATGTTTTCGGGCGTCGCTTGCGAAGGTGGCACAAGAGTCGGCTCTTCAACGGCATCATAGTTGTAAGTGTATTGTCTTTTCGGCGGTTCCTGGTCGGCTTCTTTGAGATCGTGAACCTAAAACCATACAACCACGCTAATATTATACATGCGAAAGTAACTCTGCCTGTTTGTTACCTTTTCCCTAAACCTATCGCGATGTAATTTGGCAAGCAGATAGCCTTTGATGGAGAAGGACATGGGCTACTTTTTATGCCAATAACGCGGATTACAACTACAGCAGTACAGCTAGTTTCTATTTGGCCCCGATCTGATAATTAAGTAGGTACAAACTAAACAAATTTAGTCTCACTATATCTCTTTCTAACAAAAAATATAAGATATTTTAGTCCTGTCAGATTAGTCCGATTACTCTAGATCACACAGCTCTATAATCGTGTGTAATGTTATGCGAGTTTAGAGTTATGTTAGAAGAAGACGATTGAATACCATACCGTAACAGATGAAGCAAACTCCACAATGCTGAAGTAGTCATGTTGATTGAGATCGCTGAGTATAGTCTGCATGGCTTCCCTGAGTTGCACAATCTTGCGGTCCATCATAGAGCCAGACGTGTCAAGAACAAACACCACGTATTTTCTAAGAGGCAGCAGATTTGAAGGCGAGAAGAAGTGTACGAAGTAACCATCGTTTACCTGAAATGTTGAATGTTGTACATTTTTCATAACTGGTCTCAGTCCCGTGTGGATAATTTTTAAAATATATTTTCAAAGTGTTATGTAGAGATAAACTACGCTAACATGGCCCCTCCAAATTACCTACATTTCAATGTGTGTAGTCACATCCTTATGAAAGAGTTTAATATGTAATGTCAGTATCTCACTTATTATCAGGTTTGTTGGTCAACTAATTTTCGGCCGTATCAGTACGTACATATGCATTGTGAGAAATGCACTTCAAACGTTTTGAACTTTGAAGGCGCGCGCCATTATATCGTAGATAATCTCTACCTCTGTAAGCAAGCATCAATATGAATAACTATGAAAAAATTGTGTTATATCACTTCAAGAAAGCAGGAAAAATCTTCACAGATTGATACTCCAAGCGCGAATTACACTATAAAAATTTTTCTTAAATAATTTATTAAAGATAGTACCAAAACTTCTCCATCCTTGGGTCGCTCTACGTCGTACTGCACAACAAATTGTCCCAACACTCCATCGGTGGTAGTTTCATCTTGTTGATGGTACCAGTGATTCGGGCGATGGGACGCAGATTCCTTAGATTTCTCCTGAAAGGCAATAGCTGATCATGAGTTGTATAAAACGACAAAACTTTAAAATCAAGTTTTGCAAATGATTTTACTTATAGAAATAAATTGTTGCTCTCTCTCTCTCTCAAAAGTAACAGTTTTTAAAAGAACTTCAAACGGTAACGGTCGGTGTTACTTACTGCGTAAATAGACATAAGTCTCTGCTGCTCTTCCAAGTCAGGTGTGAATGTGATAGTTGCCTCCAAATTATCAGGACTCCTGACGATGACAGCCTTTGAGTTTTCTGAAAGGAATATACAACACAAAGTTGGTGGATAACTTGTACATAATAATTTGTACGACATTTATTCTTCAAGTCTCATTGTAATATTTTACATAAGGTCTCAAAGATCAATATTTTCATGATTCTTTAAGGATCATGTAGAATGTTTGAACTCACGTGCGTCATCCTTCGTAGCATCAATTTCGTTTCCAGTTCTGATCTCCGGTACCCTCAATTCTGTGATCTTCTGTGTTTCTTTAATATGGACAGTGACTGTGAGCTTCGGCACCACAACCCCAGGGTGCAAGTTGATGACGTGGTTGCACACACTGTTTCGACGCGACAGCAACTCCTCGTACGTTAGATTGAATACCGCTTTTGAGAATGCTTCAACATTCACAGTCACCGTGAAGTGGTTTGAGTCTCTGGCTCTGGAAAAGAAATCAAATAATTTACGAACTTTCCCCCGCTATCTTTTATGGATCAATAGCGCGACAGCTTTGTTGGTAAAATACCTAGGCTGTCATGCTACTGGTCGTGGATTGCACTTTCAGTAGAGGAAAGCTTGGTTAGAAAATTATAGTACGGTTTAGTAAGAGAAACATGAAAATCTGTTACAAAGCACCTATCGATATATTTCGAAAGTTCAGAGTCAGTTCTTTTCTTCTATAACCTTAATTTCTTCCCCTATCTACAACCGGTGAGATTGGAGCTAAACACTATATTCATAGTAAAAAAAATATATTTACTTGGTCGCGATGTGCGCAGCCCCAATTCCCTGGGCTACGGCGTCACTGTAGATTTGCTTGGCCTCTTCTTTTTCCTTAACGTAAGCTTTGTAAGCCTTGCCATCGAGAGTCCTGAAAGTATAATAATAAAATAAATAGCACCTGAATTTTCTGAATATAATAGAACTGGAGTTTTTGGCTTGACTCATTATGTCAAACAAAATATCAAACTGCATTGCACTAGATCCATCTATGCTATTCTCTAACTTTTCATTCGTCGACCAGCATGCGTAACGATGCCACGTACTTAGCTGATGGCTTAGTAAACGATAGAGAGTACAGGTAGGTATATCCCAATGTCCATCTATATACATTAATAGAATTACAAGACACCTGTGAAAGGACTTAATTTTGGTGGTACATACATAACAAACCCGCTGATGAAAGCAGTCTCAGGCAGCAGCACCCTGAAGGTGGCCTCCTGCGCTCTCTTGGCAGGATTTCGCACGTGAGCCACTACAGACGTGTGCGCGTACCGCAAGTACACTTCAGACCGCACGTCCATCTCCGTCAGCTTGATCGGCGACGCTGGCTCTTCTGTCGTCAGCTCAGTGGTCGTCTCTTCTACAGGAGCCGGGGTACTCTGTACATACATATAAAGCTCATTGTTAATATGTTCCCGTCTTGAAAGTTGAGGGGGTTTTTTTGAGGTCGAACCAGGCAGTATTCAACGATAAAAATTCTATATCCTGGGTAATTTTTTTTCATAACTAGTAAACAGAGTATATATAGTTACTGTAGAATGCAGTTATGACGCAACATATTATGTCCTGGATGGTCGAAAACGTAGCGTGGAACACACACTTATCTGATGGGGTCACTCACAGTAACACAAGAATATCAACAACATTAGCATTCCAGGAGGCAAATATGCAAGCCTGCATCTATTTGATACTTAGCTAACTTTCATTGTCGGTGTACTCACCGGGTCAGATCTAGCCACCACCATAGTGTCCTGCGTGGGCACAGCAGCGAAATGTCCCATGGTGCTCAGGGCGCATATGCACCCTAGCACTGCTAGCCAATGCGCTGACATGATTATACCTGTTGAACATAAAACTAACGTATAACAGAACTGAAAGGGAAATGTGAAAGGAGGTTTATACCACAACAATGGGTGGTGCTGGTGCATATGATTAGCCCACTTCACCCACAGCTGTACCTCCTACGCATTTTGCTTTGGACCTCCAATTAATTACGATCACTCCCGTGCAAAGGCAATTCCCTCACGACAGTGAGCGTAGGTAATACTACTACTATCAGGTTTTAGGGCCTACTCCGAAAAACGATATACGATAGTCTCCGATCATCGTTGTCAAATTATTAGTAAATAGAATTGCAGCAAACCGACGAGATGTAAATTGTGAGCAATTCTATTGGTTAATAATTTGGCAACGATGATCGGACTATCGTGTATCGATTTTCGAATTAGGCCCTCAGAACCATACAGCCTTGTTATATTTTTATTAAATTTGTATCTTGATAATTCTTTATGTGTTTGATATTGTTTCTTTTATGGCATCCAAGAAATAAAGTGGTTTTCTTTCTTCTAACTTAATGGTACATTTCGAAACAAATAACGTGGAAAGTTTATATTCCAAAAATCAATCTTCTGCTATGAATATTAGCTGAGAAAAACAGGTCAAACACAACAAACCTAGCTAAAATTAAATTTTCTAAATTTTCAATTTGTCTATGGGCAAAGTTTTATGGGTAACATTTTTCAATGAAAAAGCTACATTAATTTCAGACTTCTAGGCATTACGGTTCCAGAGTTATTAAGATTCATAAAATGGCACATAGGGCCCGTTTCCACCGCTGCGGATACCGTCTAAGATTCAAGCCAGCTGATTACCGATTACTCATCATTACAGCATTATAGCGTGATTTGA
Organism: Tethea ocularis; assembly: GCA_963555595.1. Taxonomy (NCBI): domain Eukaryota; kingdom Metazoa; phylum Arthropoda; class Insecta; order Lepidoptera; family Drepanidae; genus Tethea; species Tethea ocularis. The sequence continues at coordinate 4,904,847 of OY741960.1, read as the reverse complement.
TAATAAACATCCACACACGCATTTCTAATGATGAAGTCACTGACTGGTAGGTAAATAGGTACTTAATTAATGGTAGACTTAACAATAGCCAGGTACTCATGTGGTAGAATTAAATCTGCTATATTGTGATATTATGTCAACAAAATACAGATAGAAACTCAATCAAACATAAACAAACACAATTTACTGATAGTCATTTTTTTAAAGGTCGTACGATAATTATATTCCCAGGCAATATAATCTTCTTCACCAAACACCGGCTTGACTACAGGTAAAACCCGAAAGGAGGAAAACTGCATGCAAGGCCACTCATGTAAAAAATGTTTAGGTAGGTAGGTACTTTGTGCAGCAAATAAATTATCTGCCGCAGTTCTGAGAATAGTGATGATAATTTAGATTTATGATGAAACAGTACATCTGAGGTATGTAAAATAACAGAGCTCTGAACTGTTCTTTGGAATAAATAATGATAAAACCGGATTATTATAATGAACTTATCTTGTAACCTCATAACTACCTAAATAATTAAAATACCAAAATGTCTTCCAAACTGAGTCCATTTGCTTACAATATACAGTAACCCTGTACCTTTTGCTAAAGCTATAATTTATATGGAGTCCCTCAGTTAGAATAAAATTAACATTCCTATGATAAGAGGGACAAACAGATGGAATTTAAAATCCGAATCTGTGAGAGATCAGGTAAAGTAGAATACGTACCTACCTACCTAGTAAGTTACGTAGATATTAATTTATTTGGAAGTCTGTAGATATTACATTGATATAAAGATCATACTTGTATTCATGTTTTTATTTTAATCAGTCCTTAAACAAAAAGTTAAAATGGCAACACAAAAACAGTTTTTTGCCCGAACGTTATTGAACAATAATTTTAAGAACTCTTTTAGCTATTTTATTATACAAAATGTAATTAGGTTCATCCTGTTATCAAAAATGAAGAATTTACGTTTTGTACCTACACAGCAAGGGTAGGTGTAGGTACTATCTATATGTATTTGTAATTTTCCTTTCTTTAGCTTCTTTTATGAAATTAAGCTGATAGATAAAAAACAAAGGTCAAGTTGGCTCTGATTATACGAATATCTCAATAGGTACCTAAATACGTAAGTGTTGATATTCATAATACTTCTTTATAAACAAGTAAGTAACAATTCATAAATCATCGTTACGACAAAGCAAGTTTGTCTAAAGTAGTTACAAAACATTTATTTGACATTGGATGGAACACTTAACATTTTAAAGTCAAGATAAAATGGAAAGTTTATATTAGAGATACTGATTTTATGAAAAATAAGTACCTGTGCCTTGACGAATCAGAACCCCGAGTGTAAAGAATTGACGTATAGTTAACGCTAATGTAGGTACCTACTACCGCGTTTGTGTTTACGACATTTCTCTATACGAATTGCATCGCCTTTCGTGGAATGCTTATGGAACTCATTTCTGCCATACAAAATGTAATAAATACACGCAAACGCGATAGTAAGTATTACAGGCTCTGCAGATCAACCGACCGCCCTCGTATATAAAGGTAGCTTGGTAATAAACACCACTCACCGATTCACTGATAAATCACGAAATCTCGAAAACTACTTCACATAATAGAGAAGTTGAAATTTTATAGGATGTGGAGAAGACGTCAGCTCATAAATAACCTTTCAAAATTAACCTCTGAGAGTGAAGATACCGTTTAACTTGTTTTGTATACGGTGTATATCTATATACCTACTAATGAATTAGCATTATATGGATGTTGGTGTAGGTAAAAAAAAGGTATCTACCAAACTCAAGTTCGGAACCGATCATTAAATAAATTGATTCCAAGATTTTATAGTCAGATGGATGGGGAGTAAAGTATAACAGCTAAGTTGTAAGTAACACGGCGTACCCAGCTCTTGGCAAATCAATATCTTGTGTCTGTATAAAAAGTATTGTTATTATAGTAGTGTACGAGATGCAGAAGTGGCAGCAGAGACCTAGAGAGGAAGCTGCCCTCCCTCAACCTTCCGTACGCCCATGGCAAGTTATTAACGTATAAACAAATCATGAATCCTTTAATGAAATATATACCTATACCTACTATTATTTTCAAACATACCTAAACAAGTTTATATTTAGTAACGCTATTGACACGGCCTATTAAAGTATTATTTACTCAGCAGCCCTAAAGTTGCAACTATTCAGGTATATTAATTTGTTTAGCTGTATTTACTGGTAAATAAATAGAAATATAGGTCAGTGATAAAAAAACCCATTCTAAACATTAGTTACCTTACCTTGACGATAGTGTTACAACGTAAATCATACCTACCTCTCGTTCGTCAATGGATATAAGTGCGAAAATAACCGCACGCCTTGACTGATGTGCTAATACCGATGCCACTAAACATAACAACAAATTACCAAACCGTGTGAAGATTTGTATGAATCACGCAAAAAATATAACCGGCGCCGGGGAAATACTGACACTGTGTTTGTTTTCATCTAAAACTTGTGGATAATATCGATGAACTGCGCGCTTAGCCAAACCGGTACCACAGATTAAACCCCTCCGGTACACTCACTGCCAAGCTGGTTTGTAAGCGTCGCGTCGCGTCGCGCGTCGTTAGATACATAAAGTCAGGCCATACTCACTGGTTTGTTTACGCTCAACGAGATGATTGCACCAATTTGTCCCTGTAGCTCTGGTCTGGCACGTTCCACGTCCAGTCCTCACAAACCGTCGTTAATAAATACAAAATAGGTGACGTTAATGCGTGTGCGCCCGCCGTCAGCCACTGCGGAACTCGTTAGGACGCCGATCAGCGATCGACCACGGCTTATATGTATCTACACATGTCTAGAATATTTATTTATCATCATATAAGTAGGTACTTGTTTTGACCAAGTGACGACTGGACTCGCGGGAGCGCGGGTTTCCCGTCGTCGTCGCGTAGACCGGTTTCTTTGATTGCCTTCGTTATCGCTATCCTATATAATGATTTTAAAATAAAAATACCCAACTATAAGCTTTCTCTTGCTATCTCAGTTATGGGATGTCCCGATAAATTGGGTTCAATTGTCAATTAAGTACGAGATGTAAGAACGAATATTTCATTTGATTCTAAGATAGACATCTGCCTGGGTGAAGTAGTTCATACATATTTCAATATCATCAATTTGTACAGCTTTCCAATTTACAGGGAATTTAATGGGAAATGGGATCGAGTAATTTTGTATGCAGAGTGGCGTAATTATTTTTTAGCAGCCACTGAAAATTTTTATTGGATTTTGTACTACTACTTCAAATATCTAACTATGGTCAAGGACATGCTGGTCTGAACTTGGACTACGAAGGCAAACAACGGAAAACAGCACGAATACCGCTATTGAACCATTTTCTTCAATATTATTAACAACTTGTCAATGATACCTATGTATATCCTCGGTCAGTGATAAATCTCTGATCGATCTTTTCCACCAATAAAATACAATAGTGACATGACTTAATTTCCTATGGCATTACCACTATTTGGAGCAGAGAGCGTCCACGGCACCCCGCCATCGCGTTCTGTCTTGGGCTACACGATTCGCCTCGAACTGTGTCGGCCCTATCGTCTTCATTTCCGCTACCACTGAACGCATCCATGTGATGGCCACGTTTTCTCTTTTGTTGAGGAGTCCATTCCAGAGTTCCAGGCCTGTCCAAGCAATTTGGTTGAGAGCTCTGCTGAAGATGTGACGAATCCACATTCTTCATTAGAAATCATTATGTGCCAAAAAATAAGTATCTGTCGTAGGTATCGGATTCTGAAGACTTGGATCCGCAGCGTGATGGTACCATCCACGTTTTGCACCCATATACGTAGCAAGCCTTCTGTTTACCAAGACGAAGTGTTAGTATCTCAACAACGGTAGGGGTAGGGGTATCAGCTTTTAGCGTTTCCGAGGTAGTTTTGAATCTCTTTAGGGAAAGTAGGTATAGCACTTTCAACTTCCTCTTTGTTTTGTGGGGATGTCTCGATATGCAGGCGATGGGGCATTGCGGAGTATGAGGAGAGTTGGGGTCGAAATGCGGAAGACATCTTCAACGTGCTAACGCCATCTTTTGAGCAGTTCTTCTGCTGATGTAACCAGTCTTCCCTGCTTGTTCCGTGGTATTTTTTTTGAAGTAACGCTTCCCAGCCAAGGTCTTCGTTGTATCATACATATAGGTCTCTGAGGTTACCAGTATTAGCAGCTAGTTGAGCACGATCAGCTACACCGTCAGCCCATTGTCGCCTATCATTGGCGCCTCCGTACGGGTTAGCGATTCATGGGCTATGATTGGTGAACGAGGTATCTCAGGCGCGTTGCATGTTTGTGATTATGTTTTTAAGAGTAAAGAATGAAAAAAAGTCACATTATATTTATCCTGCGTACTAACTGGCCTTTTAAGCAGGTACTAAAGTTCTATTTAGATCAACGAAAATTTATGATTTTAACGTAAAATATAATGCCTCATATCTCAGCTCCGATATTACATAGCTATACCTATGGGCTCTATAGTAGAATTTGTTTCCTTTATTAAGTTCTTTCAAAATTTACAACTTCCATGAGTGGCCGCGAAATAAAAAATAACGCCAACTTTAAGCAAACTCCTTTAACAATTGACGGATTCAAGCATGATTTAAGCTGATAACAATGAGAGCCAATTGACTACCAGTAAGTATATAAATAACATAAAAACAAAAACAATATTGATTACCTACTATCAGTGTATGACCTCACAATACGAAGAAGATGAGCCGTTCAGGGTTAAATATTGTTTTCATTCTAACTAAAATAAGATATCAATTCAAAGTACTAATAATAATTAATTATGTATACAGTCCAAACTATTTATGATAGGTAGGCACAATACATATTATAAGAAAAATAACCCACCCGTATACTTAATCGAAATGCTGCACGTTTGGCAGTTCGGAATGGTTGCGTTTGCGTCTGCACATTATATTTATTGGTGATTTTTTTTCCTTAATATTCTATATTATTTTAGCAATTTAATCTTAAATTAGGCCAGACAATATTTCAGTTATGAAAAAAAAAACCATTTAATCATGCTAAATGACATAGTAGATAAACTATCAAAGAACCTAAAATTAATTTGCCAGATAGAAATTGACGTCTCCAGGATAACGTCTGACGTCAGTTAAAATCACATAATCCTTGTACAGAATCCTTGGTGCTCAAGTCAGACTCGCACTTGTCCGGTTTCTTTTACATCATGGATATTTTTGTATGTACAAGTGTTTTGTAAATTCGGATTAGTTAAGCTACCTACGTATGTTGCTGACCGTACTCATTAAGAGGGTAAGTAACTGTATAAAATATTTTTTAACTTCATGTTACACAAACGGCTACAATAAACGGTCATATATCGAATAGAATATAAGTTAAAATAAGTTTTTACAGTTATAAAAGAAATAATTAGTTCATAGTTGTTTTATTGCCCATCAGTAAAGTATTAGGTAAGTAAGATATGTAGTCTAAGCATTAGAATAGGTGTTCATAGTTAGGACTTACAATTTTAGAGTAAGCAATACCTAAATCATCAGTTTTAGTCGTTTCATATAACGAATAACCAGTTTTTTTACTTAAGTAGTTAGTTAGGTTCATAAGTAGATACGTTTATGTGTACCTAAACAAACAATCTGTATTTATGTACTTATGATAAAACTAGTAGGTACCTATATTACAGATGAATTCTGTGAAAATATATCTATAACAGGAAAGTGTACAAATCACAATATTTGTTTGTGGTGTAGATTTGAGGCGAGCGCAAAAGGCTCTCAACAGGGGGATGACCTTGAATTACAGTAGATAATAATATGGTAATGGCTCTCCGCCTTCCATCTAAAAAACGGTTGAGTGCCTGAACAAAAAAAATTTGTCGTCAACTTTATGCTCTACAATTTTTATGAAGATGACATTGGATATTGGAACTACAAGATAGATAATGGCAAAAAACCGATTGCAGAAAAAAAAATTACACCAAAATACAACACATAGTCATACTTACAAAGTTATATAAATAAATAACACATATTCGAATATATATTATTGTCGCCGCTGTCGCCGTGTAGTGTATATAATGTATTCTATGTAGTATAGATTACCAGTTAACAATTACTATGGAGATCTTTTAAGAAACTTATTCTCTTGTGACTCAACCTTAGTGTCTGAATTAAATTAATCTGCTTCGCAACTGAACACCACGACAGGACGAAATACAAATGGAACACTACCTGAGTGCTCCTCTATCCCTGATCCTCTTCTCTGTATGTTGTAGTTACTTGTATCTAGTCTCTCTCTATCCGAGTTGCCTTATCTCTGCTCCTTCCTGTAATATTAAGTACTCATTAGCCTTATGCCACTAAGTAGGTATTCTAGACACTCATCATATTTTATATGAACTTATATATTCAGCAAGATATTAAACTATTGATTATACTCATTACTTTGTGACTTTGATAACATACTAGTTTCTGTCTAATGATGCTATTATGTAGATACTTGTAAAGTTCTCAGGGAACTATTTATATGACAGCAAAGTCCTAAGTGTAAAGACCCTGTCCATAGCCGAAGCCTTATTCCTGACGACAAAGTCATAAGTACAAAGACCCTGTCCAGTCGAGACAGCGAGATCTAAGCACACAGACCTTGTCCATAGCCGAAGCCTTATTCCTGACGACAAAGTCATAAGTACAAAGACCCTGTCCAGTCGAGACAGCGAAATCTAAGCACAGAGACCTTGTCCATAGCCGAAGCCTTATTCCTGACGACAAAGTCATAAGTACAAAGACCCTGTCCAGTCGAGACAGCGAAATCTAAGCACAGAGACCTTGTCCATAGCCGAAGCCTAATTCCTGACGACAAAGTCCTAAGTACAAAGACCCTGTCCAGTCGAGACAGTGAAATCTAAGCACAGAGACCTTGTCCAAATTATAGACCCGGCCCGCTACGTCAGCGCAGGCCAGGGCCTAGTTGGTACCAACAAATCTAAGATAATATGTGATCATTCTAGTTACTGAATTAGACTACAAGTCTACAAGATTGATTAGCTACAATCTACAATACATTGTCTAGAATACTTATCCTTGAATACTTAGCTTTGAATACTTATCAGTCCTAGAACCTCGCTCGCTGTGGCAACAGCCACGTAGCTTACTGCAGGAAGGACTGCACATTATTTCTTGCTAGTTCAGGTTTAGTTAAGATTAAAGTGCATAGCAAATTCAGAAGTAAACTTTTCTTTGTGACAGATAAAATGGCGCCAAGCGTCCTTTCAGTGTTGCTAGTTATAATTAATATATTTACATTTATGGAATCTCGCGACTGTCCGTCGCGACACTCCCGACGACGACAAAGTTACAGTCGATCCATCAAATCACGCGTCCACTCTTTAATCTGCTGTCGGGCTCTCATGGACGCGTCTCTTACTTTCCTCTTTTCAGGACTTAAAACTTCCTTTCTATTTCTGGTGCTCTCAGGTGTCATTTCAACTTGCAACGATTCTGCTAGAGGATCTTCGAGGAGTTCTATATGTTCTACAGCTTCTGTATGCTCAGGTATTATTATCTCAGAAGCATTTCCAGGTTCTGCCATAACCACGGAATGATCGTTCTTCGCAGAGACTTCCATAGGTAGTGAGCGATTAGATTCATTAGAAGAGTCATCAATAGGTAAGTACATTAATATTTGATTATTATCACTTTTAGCATTAACTTCAGGTACGTCATCTATTTCTAACGGGTAAAGATGACTTATGGAACGAGTAAACTCGGTACCGTTGACATTGACTCTCGCCACTCTACACTGACCGTCAGCTCCTTTATGTATGGATGTAATTTTACCAACCTTCCAGGTCTCTCGGTTTTTATTATCACTCTTAATCTGAACAATATCTCCTACTTTAGGTTCTTCTAACTTCACTATTCTTGGCTCTTTATGTGAGTGTCGATATCTTTCTCTTAAACTTGGTAAGTACTGGTCTACAAACATGTTTTTGAAGTCTTTCAATATTCTTTGGCCACGTTTCCATCCATCTATAAGAATTTGTTTAGTAGTTGTACCATCTGTACATATCTCTTTATCTATTGGTTCTATGACCAAACATTTACCTAGAGTTAAGAAGTCTGAAGGTGTCAGAACATCTTCCAGGTCAGAATTGACGCTTGTCAATGGTCTCGTATTCAGAACAGCTTCGATTTCCTTCATGACAGTATTAAGTTGATTATCATTCAACATTTGTTTGGTAAGAGTTCTTTTCATACAATGTTTCACTAATGCTACTAAACGTTCATAAAAACCCCCGTGCCATGGGGCCAACTGGGGTATGAACCTCCACTTGATCTTGTTATTAATGCAATAGTTATTAGACATGACTTCAGCAGTTAGCTTGAATTGTGTCGCATTATCTGAAACGATGGTATCGGGTACACCTCTCAAGGCGATAAATCTCCTCATTGCGAGGAGGCACTCTTCTGCTGATAAATCTTTGACTATCTCTAAAAGTATAGCACGAACTGCTAAACAAGTATATAAACATATCCATCTTTTCTCTTTCTTATTGTCATTGTTTACATATACTGGTCCTAGGTAATCAATACCTGTGTAGGTGAAAGGTGAACTGTAGTTCACTCTCTCCTGTGGTAGTGCAGGTGTAGACGGTAATTTGAAAGGTCCACCACCATGTTTAATACAATTTGTACATTTCCTTAAGACCTTTTGCACCTGACTTCTTCCATGAGGAATCCAGTATGTTTGTCGTATTAAGCTTAAAGTGTGGTTAACACCTACATGATAATTCTTCTCATGCGTTGTTCGAATCAACCTTTCAGTGAATTCACAATCCTTTGGAATTAACATTGGGTATCTTTTATCAAAAGACCAATTGGCATTTCTCAGTCTGCCCTTGCATCGCAGTATGTCATCAATGTCTTTAAATAACCCAAGGTTACGACTAATGCTAGTTTCTTTACCTTTCACTTCTTCTGGAAAGTATTGTTCTTGTATCCTTTTAATTTCTTGTATATTTATAGTATCAATCCGGATGTCATCTTCTTTAGTATAACTATCATTTTCATTCTCTTTCTCAACTACTGTTGGAATTTGCTTTCTTACAGGTGGTATATCTGGCTCGATCGTAAGACCCTCCCCAATCAGAAAAGAATGTTGGCTCCTACGACTTGACGTCCAAGTCTCGGAATCGTCTGACAAGAAACTTGGTCCAGACAGCCATTTCTCTCTTTCCTTCGTTTGCGTGGTAGGTCTCGTAGCTATATCAGCTAGATTTAACTCGGTTGGAACATATCTTATGTTCAGTGACACGTTTCTCTTTATCTCTTCTATTCTTCTAGCAACGAATGGTGGCAAAAGCTTTTTGGTGTGATACCAATCAATAACTATTTGACTATCTGTCCATAGAGTTATCTGTGTGAAGTTAAGGTCAAGATACTTCATAACATATTTGAGTAAACGACTGCCAATTAATACTCCCAAAAGCTCTAAGCGTGGAATTTTCAGGTTTTCTTTGTCTTTAATAGGTACAAGACGCGACTTGCCTATAACGAATCCTATTTCTTTTCCACATGACACGTAGACTACAGCTGCATATGCCTTGGTGGAGGCATCTGTGAAGCAGTGTAATTGAATATCCTTGATGTCGTTATTTTGGAAGTAATATCGTGGTACGATAATCTCTCTAATATCTTCGAGATTCTTGGCAATTTCTAACCATTCGTTCTTTAAGTCAGTAGGTAATGGTGTGTCCCATTTAAACTTTCCTATCCACAGTTTTTGCAGAAAGACTTTAGCTACCAATAATTCAGGTACAGCATATCCACACGGATCGTAGATTGAAGCGATGATTTTCAACGTTTCCCTTTTGGTATTCGCATCTTTAAATGTCTTAAATTTCAACTGTAACGTGTCTTTTTCTAAACACCAATTAAGTCCAAGAACTTTTACATTATCTTCTTTATGTTGATCTGTTTCTGGAATCGTTTCCATGAATTGTTTAGAATTCGAACTCCACTCTCTTAAGTTCATAGAAATGTCTTCGAACACCCTTTTAGAAGTTTTATACAACATAGTTGCTTCTTTTATGGATTCCGTTCTAGTCACAAGATTGTCTACGTAGATGTCGTTCACCATTTGTTTCAAAATCTCTACATTTGAGTTGGACAGATGATGCTTTAGAGTAGCATTGAGCAGAAATGGACTACATATAATTCCAAACGGAACTCTGCAAAATCTTAGATGTATAAGATTGTCGTATGTGGCTGGTTTAGTAATATCCTTTAGCCATAGAAACCGTGTTACATCCTTGTCCTTTTCGTGTAATGCTATTTGTAAGAATGCCTTCTCGACATCAGCTGTTATTCCAATTCGACGTGATCTAAATCTTATTAACATTCCAGTTAAGTCTTCCAACATCAGTGGACCGCAATGTAAGCATTCATTTAGACTTTTATTGTCTTTGGTCTTTGCAGAAGCATCATAAACAATTCTTATTGGTTTTCCAGGATTGCTGACGCCATGATGCGGTAGGTAATGGATCGGATTATCTAACTCTTCAATCCTCTCACTGTCAGGTATTACTTCTATAATTCCCTTCTCTACTTGTTCCTTCAATGTTTCTTCATAAGCAAGCAATGTTTGTGTCTCTAGACGTTTGAGTAAGTTAACTAGTCTTCCAAAAGATAGACCAAAATTAGATGGTAGGTTTGGTGGATATTCTATCCACGGCCAGCTAACAGTATATCTGTTATCGATTATTTCAATAGTATTATTAAACTGCTTAACAGCTTCTTCATCTCTAGCCGCTCCTGGTGAATCGCATATACCGATAGACTCCAATTCCCATAAACCTTTCAAGTTACCATTATCTAATGGGAGATCCGGTTTTGTCAATTTACTTTCTACTGCTTGAAAATAAGTAACTACTGATAAGTCATCACCAGTCTTCGTGTTCGTCTTTCCAGTTAGTATCCATCCAAGTTTTGATTCTATCAAGAATAAGTTGTCATCCAATTTTATCTTTCCACTTAAGATCAGTGTGAAATAGTAATCGTTGCCAATTAAAATGTCTATTTTCGGTGACAATGATCCATCATCAGCCAAGACTGTATCATCTTTCACCTTGTAAAATCTCAAATCCGGGTATGGAACTCCTTCAGATATATGTGGTACTACATTGGCGAACAATGTTATCACGTTGTTAGTTTGAGTCTGTAGCTGTAATTTGACAACTGCGCTTTCCACCGCACGTGGTACTTTCGACCCGAAAGTAAATATAGAGAGACTATCTGTATCTTCAACATGAAGGTTAAGTTTCTTTGCTACAGCTTGGGTAACGTAACTTCGTTGGCTGCCGGTGTCCAACAGTGCTCGACAGTTTACATACATTTTGTCTTCGTTCTCATTCCTTGCCTTTACTACAGCCGTTTGTAGTACTGTTGAGCCGCCAGTTACATGAAGTATATTAGTGCTAGTAGACACTCCCTTATTGGAGAAATATTGGGGACACAATGCCCTATTGTGTTTTTCAGTTGATTTGCAATATACACAGAGCTTGTTCTTTCTGCATTGATTCACGCTATGTCCTATATAGAGACAGTTGTAACACCGACCTCTTAATTTTTCTTTTCTATCATTTAGTGTCTTTACTTTCTGACATTTATCATTGTAATGATTTCCTTGACAGAAAATGCATTGCCATTTTGCTTTCTTTCTTTCTGGAACTTCCTTCTTAAATTCCTTTTCTTCTAATTGTCTTTTAAGCTGTTTCATGTTATTCTCTCTATAATTCTGAGTAGTCTTATCCGGCTTGTCTTTGTAGAACTGTCCAAACTTCTTAGCATTATTTTTTCCATTATTAGTTTTATATTCTCTCTTATTAGTTACATCCCTTTGATTACTTTGCATGACTCCTTTTAGTTTATTTTCTCTTTTATATTTATTATTATTATTCTTGTTGAACACATTTACATGTAATGTCTGAGTAGTATACTCTTCTACTGTATTCTCTTGAGTGATCCTACTGGCATCCTCTCTAGCTGATATGATGATTTCTAAATGTTTTCTCATTTCTTCTATGGTCTCTAGGCTGAGCTTCATCTTCATCTCATATATAATATCTTCTGGAAACTTTTCCATAATGAGAAATCTCAGATGATTGTGGTTTATGTCTTCTCCTAAAGATTTAAGTACTCTAAGATGCTTCTCTACGTCGTTTAATACGTTTCTTGCCTCAATTGTAGTATTACCCTTTCTTATTTTATATAAAGCAGCATAGTGAGCATCAATGATGTGGTTGGATTTGCCATATCTGTTATGTAATGTGGCAATAGCTATCTTATAATTATTGTTTGTAGTCTCCAAACCTTCGATCGTTCTTTTAGCGTCTCCCTTGAGAGAGGATTTTAAATATAGAAGTTTATCAACATCTGATAAATTCCTGCTTCCAATATTAGAATTAAATTGATCCCAAAATTGGTACCACTCGAGGATATCACCCCCGAATTCGGGTAGATTTAATTTGGGTAGCTTGCAGGATAAAGTAGAATTCTTCAATGTTTGTGAGCTATCGCCGCTATCGGTTTTAGTTCCTTGTAATTTAATAGTTAATTCGGCCAGTACCTCTTCAGCCTTTAATTGGCTTTCACTAAATGATGACACATCATCCGCCGACGGATCAGTACTCATGCGAAAATAATTATAAAGTTCAGAGTTGAACCGACTTATGGACATTTCCAATTTTTTAACTACAACCCCTGCCTCTTCTACATTGTCAAGTCGATCAATGAACCTGAGAGCCTTAATAGTTAATTCATCTAACTTTGATATGATTAGTTGCAATCTTTGCAACATTACTACTTCCATGTTGATTCTGGAAATTGCAAGGTAAAATACTTTTTCAACCTTCAAACTTGGTTTCATTTATTATTTACTCAAAACAGCTTTAAGTTTTATATAATTGTCGGAAATTTATAAATAAATAATAGGTAAGTAATAAGTTTTTCGACGCATATGAATCATCATGAATACGCAAATTAATAAATGTACGCAAGACATTTAATACGCAAATTGATATAATATCACCACTACGCTTTACATGATATAGATACGCCAGTATACGCCAAACAAGTACTTACTGAAACATAATATGTTAAATTATATCTTTACAAACAACTAGGCAGTATACGCTTAAAGCCATTGCGCTATTACGCAAAACTTGCTTAGGTACTTACAAAATTTGTTAATTTTGTCAGAATAAACAATAATTTTTTAGTAAAACAATTTCTACGCATTCATCGCATACGCATGTGCATCGCCTTTGTTCCATATCTCATGTAGCAATTCAATTTATATTAAAATAATAAATTAATTATTTTAAGTCTCTTGACTTAAATTTTATTCTATAATTCTCATTTAATGTCAGATAAATCAATGTTTATTATCTCTGCAGCACTCTTCATTTATTTAATTTGCACTTGCTTCCATATACCCATAGGTTGGAAGAACTAAGCTCAGTGTAACAGTTTCATAATATAATAATATTACTTTAATATAATTTTATTGGTCAATAAATATGATCAATAGTACAAGTGTTAACACACAATGTAAACATTTTATGTTGTGTTCTGCTTTCATCTTAATGTATAAATAAATAAAATAGCCTTTTATTATTCATCTTACATAACTCTAAACATATTTGCTTTACAGCCCACCTTTATCCGCTGTATAATTTATCAACATGATAACTGTCATTATTATTATTTGTAGTGAGGTACACCATGACTGATACAGACTGAAGGATAAGTCTGACAACCAGACTGGTTTAAGTCTTCTAACCAAACTTGGAAACAACTCACAGTGAAACCGCTTTACCACTATGTATGTCCTGTATGGGAATCGAACCCTGGACTTCCAATTAGAAAGATAATGCTCTATTCTTGTCTAGGAATCGAACCCAAGACATCCTAATAGAGTTGAAGCCTTCACTATTATAGTTTATCATGAATATGACAGATTAGGTACTAAAGTTGTCATAAGTTTATTACTTTGTTTGTTAAAACTTTGATTATGTTTACATACCTCTCTTTCCTATAGAAACAGACAAGATAGTTGTGAGGTAACTGCCTTCTCAAAGTCCTTGAAAGGCACTCTTATTTATTTGTATTATTCTGGAAACCATCGAAACAATTATAATCATAGGCCCTTACTTCTTACAGGTAACTAGGTAAGTACCTATCATAGTGTGTACTGTGTATTCTTTACTATACTTTAGATATTGACATGGTTTTACTAGTAACTCGTTCACTAACTGGCATGAGCTTTGATACTTACTTATAGATCTGATACCAAAACATAAGTTTAAATTACTTGGGGAAAACATACATACAATACAACAAGTAGCCTGTATTGATACTGTAAATACCAACATACTTAGGCCTATCAAAACAATATCGCATCGTTTTTGAATGAAATTGCATGATAAGACATAGATACCCTTTGCAAGTTTTCAAATCGCTGATATATTCGATTTGAAAACTATTTGCTGTAGGAAAGCATGATACCTACATACTTTTATTCAATCAGTCTATCTGTTTGCGATGTTTAGATTTTATCAACGAAACTGAGGAATTAAATGCTAGAAAATTCCAATAGGTAGGTACCTAACAAAGCGAATTGTTTTCGGAAAACTTACCAATTTGTTCTCAGTGAAGTAATTATTGTGTAATTTTTGCCAGTATAAACTTTCCAATATTCTTGTGAACTTGCAGAACACTTTACTTACTTATTTATTACTTTACTTTGCAAACTTTCAAAATCTGTGAAGTACCGGTACAACTTTGTTTGGCAACAAAATGACGCGTTCTTTTTTCTATTCTTGGAATTCAGTGCGTACGTACATACATGTCAATGTGCGTGTGCAAAAATCTCGGAATCCCGATTGAATGTGTGAAGTCAAAACAACAATCATTTGTTAATTTTAAAGTGTTATCATTTATTAGAAAGTTTTTATGTTATATTTTATCACACTATTAATTTTCTATATTTGTAAATATATTTATTTGTTTGATTATGCTTTAGCTTAGAAAATACTAAAGAATATTCTTATCGTCGATTCTATACTTCGATTTGACACTTCCGTTTTAACGGGAAACGAATTCTTACGACGAAATAAATTCGTCTTTTATTATAATAGACACGTCATATAAATATGAAACAGAACACAACAGATTGATTAAAATATACTACCAAGCAATATATTTATTCACACAATTAATTTACTCAAAAATAAAATAAATTGTCGTCTACGCAACTACTTATATCGCAAAAAGTGCACACTAACGCCATCTATTGAGCAGACGCCGTAATAATTATTAGGCAGAGAAAATGCAACTCCAAATTATTATTCCTACTTTTTTACAGGATCAGGGACTTTGGATTCACTAGGAAGAATTATCCCAGCATCTCCACCATGTCGCCGCTGTCGCCGTGTAGTGTATATAATGTATTCTATGTAGTATAGATTACCAGTTAACAATTACTATGGAGATCTTTTAAGAAACTTATTCTCTTGTGACTCAACCTTAGTGTCTGAATTAAATTAATCTGCTTCGCAACTGAACACCACGACAGGACGAAATACAAATGGAACACTACCTGAGTGCTCCTCTATCCCTGATCCTCTTCTCTGTATGTTGTAGTTACTTGTATCTAGTCTCTCTCTATCCGAGTTGCCTTATCTCTGCTCCTTCCTGTAATATTAAGTACTCATTAGCCTTATGCCACTAAGTAGGTATTCTAGACACTCATCATATTTTATATGAACTTATATATTCAGCAAGATATTAAACTATTGATTATACTCATTACTTTGTGACTTTGATAACATACTAGTTTCTGTCTAATGATGCTATTATGTAGATACTTGTAAAGTTCTCAGGGAACTATTTATATGACAGCAAAGTCCTAAGTGTAAAGACCCTGTCCATAGCCGAAGCCTTATTCCTGACGACAAAGTCATAAGTACAAAGACCCTGTCCAGTCGAGACAGCGAGATCTAAGCACACAGACCTTGTCCATAGCCGAAGCCTTATTCCTGACGACAAAGTCATAAGTACAAAGACCCTGTCCAGTCGAGACAGCGAAATCTAAGCACAGAGACCTTGTCCATAGCCGAAGCCTTATTCCTGACGACAAAGTCATAAGTACAAAGACCCTGTCCAGTCGAGACAGCGAAATCTAAGCACAGAGACCTTGTCCATAGCCGAAGCCTAATTCCTGACGACAAAGTCCTAAGTACAAAGACCCTGTCCAGTCGAGACAGTGAAATCTAAGCACAGAGACCTTGTCCAAATTATAGACCCGGCCCGCTACGTCAGCGCAGGCCAGGGCCTAGTTGGTACCAACAAATCTAAGATAATATGTGATCATTCTAGTTACTGAATTAGACTACAAGTCTACAAGATTGATTAGCTACAATCTACAATACATTGTCTAGAATACTTATCCTTGAATACTTAGCTTTGAATACTTATCAGTCCTAGAACCTCGCTCGCTGTGGCAACAGCCACGTAGCTTACTGCAGGAAGGACTGCACATTATTTCTTGCTAGTTCAGGTTTAGTTAAGATTAAAGTGCATAGCAAATTCAGAAGTAAACTTTTCTTTGTGACAGATAAAATGGCGCCAAGCGTCCTTTCAGTGTTGCTAGTTATAATTAATATATTTACATTTATGGAATCTCGCGACTGTCCGTCGCGACAATTATATTTTGCAGAAAAAAGGTGCTGAAATGGATATCACTAGGGAGGCCTGTATCGAGGAAGGCTTATTAAAAATATAGTTTTGATACGTAGACATATATATGTGGTTTAAATATATAAACATATAGGTAGATATATTATTATTGTGACCTTTGACCTTGAATAACTTACGCACGACGCAGACACCAGACTTCATGAGTCTTGAGACAACTTGTAGAACGCCAAAATGAATGTTTATACGAGTTTCCAGCTAATTATCTCTCATTCCGAGGTTGACCCCTTTTCCTGCTAAAATGACTGGGACTATAAAACCTATAGCTAACGTAAGTGGCAATCTGCTCCGTCTAACTAAATCAATGCACGAAAATATAAAACCCGAAGTGCAACAAAAATGTTATATTCTATGCTAAAACCAGTTCTATATGTACAATGGGTCTTAGCAGGCACACGTGATTTTTTCTTATTTGTGTCTTTACTTTTTTAAATTGATAAATGCTATGATTTTGAATTCCATTTAAAATCTTTATGAAATCATCGTATTTTTAGGGTTCCGGAACTCAAATGAAAAAAAAACGGAACCCTTATAGGACCACAAGTGTGTCTGTCTGTTTGTCCCAAAATACTGGCCTGTATTGAGTTGAACATTGAAATTTGGTACACATAATAGGTTGGGGAAAAAGTTTCTTCGCATTTTTTAAGAAAATTCAAAACATTTTTTAATATAGTTTATTTACATTTAACTAAAGTATGTAGGTATAGTATGACAACTTAGATGAAGCAACGGCAAAATTCGTAAAATCGATCGTTCCCGAAAAGAGTGCGCCTACAACATTACTCATGTGTTAAAAAATGATCGGCGAAAATGATCTTGTTGAACGTTGAATGGCGCGATAATGAATGATTTTTATTAGTTGTGTAAATCGAAAGTGAAGTGTACGAAAACGATTTGCCGATGCTACATCTAAGTTGTGTCATACTATACCATTTTGTTCGATAACTTTTTGCCATCTTGTAGGTAGGGACATTATACCATTGCTATAGAAATTTTGGGACTTCTGATCAAAATACCGCAACAAGTGGTTTTGGCAGTCCTCTCGTGATGTTAACCTGACACTGCCTAAAGAATTCTGAAGAGACCGAAGCAGGTGGAAATCTGAAGGTGCAAGGTCAGGACTATACGGCGGAAGCATTAACACCTCCCAGCCAAACTCTCTTAATTTTTGCTGTGTGGCTAAAGATGTGTGAGGTCTAGCGTTATCATGATGAAAAATCACACCCCTTCTGTTGATTAATTCCGGCCGCATTCTCTCAACTTCTTGCCTTAATCTCATCAGTTGTTCGCAGTAGAGTTCAGAATCGATGGTCCTGCCTGGTGGTAACAGCTCATAATGAATAATGCCCTTCCAATCCCTCCACACGCACAGCATCACCTTGTTGCGAGTTAACCCGGGTTTCGCCACAGTCTGTGAAGCCTCACCGGCCTTTGACCACGACCTTTTTCGCACGTTTTTGTCGTACGTGATCCACTTTACATCACCAGTTATCAGCTTCTTTAAAAATGGTTCGGTTTCATTACGTCGTAATAAAGAATCACAAATGAGTACACGGTTTATTAGGTTTCTTTCAGTGAGCTCGTGAGGTACCCAAATATCGAGCTTTTTTGTGTACCCAGTTTTTTTCAAATGCGCCAAAACTACTGATATGCCGATCTTGCTCCACTTTTTCAAAAATGGCATCCATTTTATCCGTAATAGGGCGACCAGAGCGACGTGCATCTTTGACATCAAAATTTCCGGTTTGAAAAAGCTTAAACCAAATTTGTGCTACTCTCACAGACACTGGACTAGGTCCATAAATATCGCAAATTTTTTTCGCGGCTTGCGTTGCATTTTTACCTTTTTTGTAGTAAAATTTTAAAATGTATCGAATTTCTTCATTAGATTCACTCATCTTGATACTACGAAAAACAAATGAAAATCACACATTTTCCTAATTTGAATTTGGTGGAATAAACTTTCAATGATACCTAAACCAGCCAGATACAAATAGTATAGCCAGAGATTTTATTACAAGTTCATACATACTATAATGCGAAAAGACTTTTTCCCCAACCTAATATGTAAGTCGGTGACCCAAACACGGCACCTCCGTGTTTGGGTCACCGACTTACATACTAGGACTTACATAACGTAAATAAATGAATTTCAAAGTTGGGGGCCACTTTTGTTACAATTTCACGGGCTAACTTAAAGCATCCCCCCTAAGTACATAATATCTAAGTACCTACCTACTTTTTTACTTATCGTATTCAAGTGGTTATTCATTCCATCCCAGGCCACGTGCGCAGTTCGATAAAAACGTTCGTTAAATACCCTACATAACTACATAACATGTCGTAGAAATGTAAAATGAAAACTGGCCAAGTTAGAGTAAAAATGGTAGGTACAGTAAGTACCTACTTTATCATCACTAAAGCTCCTAATGAAGTTTATTAGCAATGTTACTTAGTGATAAATTGAGTTCCAAGAAACTATTCGATGCAACTTACATAATATGCCATGATTATTATATAGGTATGTGAGCGCCGTTGGTTTTTGATATATGTCGCGAGATTCTAGACTGTCGATGTATTGTGAACAGCTGTACCATGCTGCTTGCGATGTGGCGTGTTAATTTGCGATAGTTCATGGTCCAATCCAGTCCAATCATATCAAACCGTTAAATTATGAACTGGCATCATACTTGAGTGCAACCTAACACATCTTATGCGCTGATTGGACGTGACCCACGCCGCCAGTCAAAGATGGCGGATGGTAAACAAACAAACAGTTGTTTTTGTGGGTTCCTTGATATTGATTCGACATTGAAATAAATAAAAAGAAAAAATAACACGGGACATTCTTCACACACGGTTATCTGATCCCAAACTGAGCAGAGCTTGTGCTATGGAAACCAGATAACTGATATTCTAATTCTACATAAACTACTTTTTTGTAAATACATACATACTTATTGTATAAGTTATATAGATAATTACACCCAGACTCAGGACAAACATGTTCATGCACACTAATGTTTGTTCTGGATGGGAATCGAACCCATGGCGCGATAGGTGGTGTCTTAACCAACTGCGCCAACTGGCCTGTTGACATACTTGAATGTGCTTTTACTTTATTTGACCCCGAGACCGAGAAATCAGGAACGGTTCACAATTTTATTAGTAATAAAATCGGAACCCTGTCGGTGAGTGCAGGTTCGTTTACAATTTAACAGTTTGACATGGATATAGGTATTATGAACTATTGAAAATTGATATGTTGTATTGTGAGCAGTATGGTACAGTTCACAATGTATCGACGGTTTACAATCACTTGAGATGGATTGCAAACTAGCTGTGTTCACAATCATACTAATACATTCTAATTTGAATAAAACCACTACACTCTAGACCAAATATGTTTATATTACTTGTCAATTAGAATCTTACTTAGAGGATGGTAGCAGTTTTAAGCAATTTTTAATACTCAGCAACAACAAAGCATCAGTAGGCATCATATGGCATGAAACCTTTACAACTGTTACTATGGCATAAGCATTTCTTTCTATCAACAACATTTACAGCTACATCTACATTACCTATTTTATGTTCACCATAATGGAAAGTTATTTCTGAATTAGGTAGTATATATTTACATGCAAAAATAGCAATTTTGGGTATTGGTGTATTACATCTCACAGGAACAATTAAGCAGTTTGGTTCACAGCTATGATTTATGTAACGACCTATGTTACCAAATTGACTAGGGTCCACAAAGGTTTGTACAGTATTTCCATTAGTGTGTTCATTTAGGCAGAATATATAATTCATTTTCCCATTTAACATATTGCATTGATGCCTCATCCTTGCCTGTGACTTTGTTATCAATTCCCCAGCATACTCACAAATAAATGTTCCTTTCTGGATAAAATGTTCAGTATAAAGCCCTAAACCCTTATATTTTTCCTCACAAGTACCCACAATTAATCCATTGATTGGACCTTGCTGTACAAGACGATTTCCACAATTTAGTGGACATGTACAACTATCATTGCATTCTATACTAGGGAATGTATCTCCATTTTGAAAATTTGTTGTGGATTTAGCATCAGCTGATGTTTTAAGACATTTACATGATGTATGTCTACAAACATTATCACATGAACAGTGTTCTGTGAGTTGAGAGTTGAAATTATTCAGGAGTTCATTGTACTCCATGCTGTTTTCTACTGGACCTGGTATACTCTCAACTGTATAAATCACTGCTATATCATTATGAGTATAATTGTCATTCATTTTATACTAAAAATGGACAGGCAATTAAATAATTATGAATATGTAATTTCTATCTTACTTTCCAAATTTCAGATTCTGTAACACTTCCTTATTTATTTGAATCCATGTAATTAATTGGCACCTACAATGTTTGTCAAAAGTTACATGTAAGTACTTAGATTTTAATACATTAATTTGGATACAATTCACACAATATTTATTAATATAATTGTACAATTACTAATATTAAATGCTGAGGTGGTTCAGTGCCTTGGATCTATCTACCTATATGGCAAAAACTGCAAATTTTTTTTTATTTCCATACTTATTAAACTTAGGTTTAACAGATTTTTCAATTATATCTATTCATTAGACATTATTACCGTATGGACGACCACAAGTCAAGGTAAACACTGTGGCACCTTATGCGGTTGTAATAGGAGCTATTTTTCAACAAAAAGGTGTAGCCTGATCTGTGGCCGTGTGTACAAGTAACATATTAACTTCACTATTTCAACAGCAGTTGTACATATTACAAAAAATAATGAGTGAAGGGACGTAAACAAGCAACCTCGCGTGATATAATAAAATCAGTATTGTAGTCTTTGAATAAAATACTACACCGTTGCCCCTAGTCAAAGAGTACATTATATTCAAAGAAGTAACATTTAAAAACTATAATAGAGTCATCTATTATAATTTTTAAATGTTACAGAACTTACAGAGGACCAGAAGGTGTTTTAATTGGGACTGTCAGTGTATCTACAAGAAATTTTTATTAGTGATTTTCATCAATATTCTGTCTGACCCAGTTAAAAATGGTAAATTAGTACAGCGTACTTACGAACAAGATATTTGTTTATTTTAATTTTTTATGAGTTTATTTTCGTCAATTATTTGCTTTGTTTGCAAGAAACAAAAATCACAGACAGATTCAGGGTTGCAAACTCATAAAAATTCTTACCCCTTAACCTCATGTGAAAACCCCTAAAATCGCCACATTTACATAGAAAACCCCCTAAAAAATACAACATTTACAAAAAAAAACAGAAAACATTTACACTATTAGAAAAAAACCAAATTATTAAACATTTCTTTGAAATAGTACATGTGAAGGTAGAATAAATTTAATATTTTTGTTTAATAATCATGCAGGACATACCATCTTGCTTTAATGTTTTATATATGCATTTAATGTATTTAATTTTTGTTAAAAATCACTTTCAAGACATTGGCAGTTTATGTTAGGTTATAGGGTTTTAGTATATTGGTGGCGTTTCGTTGAAAACAAGTTCTCACCAAAAAGTCAGCAGAGTACTTGTAACGTTACATAAATACTGTCTATGGTATAGTTAATACTGAAGTCAAAAAGTATCATGGCATTTTTTATGTGTCAAAAATGGTTTAATGTCTATCGTTAATTTCTTCGTAATACTCGTAGTAAAAAAAAATCCTCATCTTTGTTCGTAACGTGCTACTTCTGTACTTGATATCACTATTAAATTAATCAAAAAATTCCGTAAAAAAATCCTATACCACCTATTTTTCCCCTCAATTTAGGGGGAATACCCCCGAGTTGGGAACCCTGGACAGACTATCACAGAATCACAGACTACAAAAAGTTTTTTTTTTACTTTTGGCGCCACACTTTGTGTATTTTGTAAGTGTCAAGCAATGTATTGATCTACCGACTTTAATATTTACGAGATGGCAACACTGTCTCCAATGACCGACGCCGTCGTTCGTCGCTCGGCAACATTATCGATACAGTAACGTTACTTTCGTTCCGTTTCTCGAGTAACGTTACTAGTAATTTTATTATTAAGGGGAAACGTTCGGTTGGAGCGCGAAATTCAAATTTTATCACGTTTTTTGCAAATTGCAGCTCAGGTATAGGTTGTAAGTTATCAACATGTTATTTGCGAGAAGAATGGTAGTATTTTTACTGATTATAAAAAAAAAAATAACATATTCCTCCAAGGTATATTACTGACATATACGACTATTTCATGAAAATGTTACTCCGAAGCCTCCCCCTTAATTAGAATAGTATCGATACCAAAATAGCGGTAATAATGATAATTTTTAACGTTACACGTCTCTTCTCTATAATACTATGTTATACCCGACTGTAGAACCACGTAGAACTAAATAAATATTACCGTTGTTGCCAACCAAAAAGTATAATCATTGTAGTATTGTAACTTACCTATACAAGAGTTGCCAACTGTACCACTATATTTATAACTACATCTATTAAAAAACTTACAATTTCAAATTGCCCAAAAAATCCTCAGAATAGCTAAAAATTAAAAAAATATTTATATAGTAGTATGATTTTAGTACTGGAAGTACTTTGTTGAGTTGTCCTGCTTTCCGGCAAGCAACGTCGTGATGTCATTTAGTAGAATATATATACTGGTAAATTGTTTAAAAACCTTGCAAATATATTTTACCTTTAACCACAGTGCAAAATTGGTTTATAAATAGGTTACGGACCAGAGAGTACCTTAACTTACTTCATATCCCGGGAACGCGGGTAAAACTGAGGGTCGGAAGTTAGTTCTCTTGGTAGTTTGTGGGCGGAAGCTAAATAGCTACAGTACGACCAACTTATCTGTGAAATGGCATAAATTGGAACTACAATACAATACAATCAGTACATTTGACTGACCATCAGCGCCACCCTCCAGTTCACAGATAAGTTGGTCGTACTGTATCGGTTGGTACTACGAAGGATGTATGTACTAGTGCATCCAGTGATTTAGTATAGTTTCCAACATTTCCAATTTTTCGCAAAATCGTTAGAATTTAAATTCAGTTGAAGCAACGTTATCCATTTTTCTCAACTTGAAAATCTTTTCAGAGCACAAATAAAATTGTTTTACTAGGTATAACAAACAGCTTTGCTATGTTGAATATGGCTACAAAAACTAGCTAGATCTATTGAAGCTACAAAGTAAAGTAGCTAAGTTGGCAACACTCACTGAATTAAAAAAAAACTGACCTTTATGTTATGTGTTGCCAATTAGTTGATCGTGTATTATTTTCGGTTGGTTCGGTTTGATTCGATTATTTTCGATTCTATCGAATCAACTTCCGAAGCTGAGCTGATCCGCCCGCGCAGGCGCAGCGCAATGTCCTGACGTGACGTAATTGTCCATTCATACTTTTTATTCATTCAGAAAAGAAGTTTTCAAAACATTTTCATGATCATGTGTTGTGTAATTCGAACTGTACATACAAATTGTGATACGTAGTACGTGTTCATTCAACGTCATTATATTGTAATCTAGGAATAATTTGTGTGTTGTTCGACCTAAAGTGCATTCATTCATTTTAAAGTGCATTGTGTTAAGCACATGCGCAATGCAAGCGTGAGCCCATTCGATTTCATGTGTTTTCATTATGCCTATCCAAAACATCGGCGAAAATGTGGATTCTTAAGGTGAATTTAGTGCTACAAGTGTTTGGATTACAATCAGCTAGCAAACTCGAAAACAGGCTCAAGTAGAACATTACGACACTCCGGAAGTGGCGGGACAAGCCGGCCAAACGGGCTCGTTCCGAAAGAGATAACAGCGGATGAAAGAGATAAACAGTTATGGATTTAACATGGCGGACGATACGCGTAAAGTGCGAGTTGAAGAAAGATTGAAAATAAAGATCGGTATGTCATGTTTTTCTTCTTTATTCTCATGTTACAAGTAAATTTAATAGTAAAATGTTTATAGATAAATATTGTGAAGCAATCGTGGCATATTCGGAGTGTGTAGGACTTTGTTGTCATTGTGATGAACAGGTGGTACCATGGAACTCTTCAAGTTTTCTGAGCCAGATGTGAATGAATATTGGGAAAATAGTTAAATAAGTGGCTGTTCGGGATGTGTGTGCAGATGTTCCAGCACACGTCGTATAATGCATGCACATTTATGCCACTATTTCTTTGTTTTCGTCATAAGCTGTTTTGACATTTCATGTACAGTTTATGAATGAAATTGAATTGCCGTGAACACAATGAATATCGTGTCTAGATCATATTAGATTAGATATTACATGGTACTCTCGTTGTATAACTCATTATGATAATTTGGTTACCTGGAGCTATTGTTTTTATGTGAACCTATGTTCTTACTCGTTTTTAGTACAATCCTCGAAAAGGTATTTTCATTTGCGTTAATTGCTTGTTTACAAGTCCTATTCCATGCATGCAACAAGTGTTTTATCTTTTAGTCAATGAAAAATGTATTTTAAAAAGTTTTATTACCAACAAATATCAAATCTAAACTAAACAAAATATGAACCTATTGTGAATATATTGAAAGATAAGTATGTTATTTAAATTGTTTATTATGATTAAAACAGTTGCAATTCAACTTTCTTCATGAACTTCCTAACCCAACACTTCAGTCTCAACCCAATAAGCAAAACTTCCCAAGATATCCCTAATCATAATTCTTACCTATGTAAACTCTTGTTTATCTCAAGCTACATCCATGACGAAAATCCAACAACCTATATTTGTACATACTAAGGTTTATTATTGTTCCGTACCAAACACATCCCTATTGCTGTCACTGATGTGACCATTTGTCGTCTGTCACACTGGTTCTACAGCCAAACTGTTTGGAGCTACAGTCTTGAAATTTTCACAGTATAAGCATCTTTTTGACCCAAAGTCATAAATTAAAGCCATTCAAAAAATATTTTTAAATGATTTTAATTGAGGCTCAAAAAAAACGTTTACCTACCCCATTGAGTGGAGTATTGTTGAGTAGGTAAATACTGTATTTATTGATTAAAAAAATATTGTTAATCAAAGGAATGGCAAGCCACCAAAGTTATTTTTTCACAGACAAAAAAAATAACTTCCCATTGACCTATGAACTTGAAATTTGGTGATAATGTTTATTATTATGTATTATTTTAGTAACAAATACCAGTATATTAGTAAACCAGATGTTTTCTTTGAAATTGCCCTGATTTTCCTATTACAATGAACTTATATTCTACATTGTGTCCCTATGTATACATTTAGGGTTCCCTAAATATGCAGTCTGACACACACTTGGCCAGTTAAATAAAATTAACGTAAACCAGCTGGGTAATCAGTAGACTATCATTGTATTAGTGTAATAATAATCTCTGATATTCTCACACTTATTTGGAAAAGAACTCATAAATTTTAAACAGCTGGAAAAATTTTCATCAAACATACCAAGAGACAAATTATGTTGTTTGTACTCATTGGTCAGTGAAAGTAAGTTTGTCCGGTAAGGTTGCTGCAGCTATCAGAGGCTACCAACTTTAGTCCTTTAAAAAAAAACTAATATTGTGAAAATTGTCACTTAATATGGGACATAGCTAATGCATGAAGGCAGAAAAAAGCTGTCAATGATGTATAATACGAGTAGTTTTTTCTTGTAGAGTGTATGTGATGCATATATAGTATGCAACCAACTTAAGTGTTTGCACATAGAGAAATACCTATACATTTTGTTGTCCTTACATGTCTCTGATTTTTTTGCATTATTTACTAACATAATAAAAAAGTTGGTGGTACTGGTTGGCTATGGTGATGGTGGTGGCCAATTATTAAATAAATATTTTTTTTAAACTTGTTTCTACTTTTGTGAAAAACTGCATTAAAATAAGTCCATTTGGGAGATATGAAACCACTTCAAAGCAAAGACAGGCAACAAATAGTTAACACCACATTTTGATGTTGGAGGTTAAAAGTATAAGCTAACAATCCTGATGAAAGTCACCAATCCTATCCTACTAATATCATATTACACTAGCTGTTCCCCGCGGTTTCACTCGCGTTCCCTTAATAAAAAGTAGCCAATATAACTTTCAGGGATAATGTAGCTTTCTATTAGTGAAAGAATGCTTCGAATCGGACCAGTAAATCCAGAGATTAGCGCATTCAAACAAACAAACTCTTCAGTTTTATTATTAGTATAGATCGCGGAAGAATTAATTATCTTTATTAGTCCGTGGTCACCTGTATATTATTTGAATTGATTTTATTTAAATCATTCGAAGATACAGGCTGGGTTAGGGCTAAGCAAAAGCATTAAATAATAATATATTATCATTCCAGCTCATAGGAAGAGAAGTTCATATTTGAAAACTTATAAAGCCTTCCTATGTTCCTAACTAACTATCATGGAGGAGAAAGTATGTACTTACCAAAAACTATCAACAAAATCATTGACAGCTGAAAAAGCATTATCTAAAGTATTCAATAACAACAAATTATATTCTAATAGGTATTCTTAGTTTGGAAAAGAATATGATGATGACCCAACATCATGTGACATTATCACATGACACAAGCAAAGCAATGTGCAGAAGTATGAGTGTGATTGATAGTATAGCGGCGCGGGCGCATAAATCCTTGATAACGCGAAGTGTGTCTGCTGCGATAAGGGTGCAGTACGCCTTCCGGGGCGCGACCCAAGACCTTTTCGGCCCTAGTACTGCCATTGCTCACTATCACTTACAATGAAACTTACATTACTGAATTAGATAGAGCCTTTTATTTCAAATAACCTAGCAGCACTGCACGTCTATTACCCATTTAGAATTAAAATCATTACAATGTAACTTTGTCAATGTTGTTAAAAGTCACTTACATCATATTGGTATCTACTCCTTTAGACCAACCTGGTCGCTAGAATTAATGTTTTGTGGATTAAACCTTGTTGTATTATTGTATCTATTCTATTATCATCATCTTTACCTGTACATATGGTTATCTTCATTGAAGTGTGGGCGGCGCGTGGCGTCTCGTCGTGCAATTGCCCGCGCTGGTGCTGTGCCAGGCGCCTCAGTGCATCCGATAAACACCCGACCTTACGGCTAATGTTCATTGCTTATGGCAACTTCCGTCGCGCCTGCGCCTTATCTACGCCGTCGCGCACGTTTGTTCGTACTAACACTTAGTCAACCCACCCAAAAGGGCAGCCGCTAATAGAATCCTATTATTTATTTTATGTACATGACTCAACGGTGTACCTGCAGGTAGGGCCTCTCCATTAGCATTAGCCCTGGCTCCCGACGAGTTCGGTGGCCCATTAGTAGCTGAACAATTGTAATATGAAGTGTTTTTGTAAAGCACTGCATTAACGTGTGCATGTGAGTCATGCTCCTCATAACTGAACTAGGTACCTATAATGTCTTATATATGTCTTGTGCATACAGAGGTTTCCGATTAGCAGTATATTTACTATTTATTTTAGGTCTTCTATCTGCTGTTATTTTCGTCGGATAACGAGTTTAGTGACCAATACCCATTGAATAATTTGTCCTATTAATTATTACTTAAACATTATATATATCATACAACCTGCCACCGGGTAGAACATATAGTATAGGCCAGGGGTTCCCAAACTGTGCAGCGCGACGGCCCGGGGCATCGTGGCGGTGTCCCAGGGGCGTCACTAATCGGTATACCTACTTACGTCACGTTCTAAAGCTACACGCGAGTACCTTCTTTTACAAGGGAGCCGCAAAAAAATTACAACGTGTAAAGGGAGTCGCAGTACAAAAAAGTTTGGGAACCCCTGGTAACGTTGACTAAAATATTTCATAAATAACTTTTATCTAATCTAGTAATATTGGAGGCTGTATATCCTATGAGACTAGGGTGTTGGCTGCCAGTTGTACTTGAGAGCCAATTCATTCTAGGTTTTCGTGCTTACCACCTTAAACCTCATACTCACTTACCGTTTTGAGATTGTATAGGCTTGGTCAAACACATTCAAAGTGAAACGAATGGTTTATTCCAAAATACAAAAAACAGTAGTAGGTAACTAGTTTAACGACGATGGTACCCATTGTCGTAATAGAATATACAAAAAGAATTGCACAAAATTCACGCACCTGCAATTTTTTCCGAAATAATATCTAGACTTCTTCGTATTAGACAAACTTAATTTTCGGTTACGATTTAATTTAAATCTTATTACTTACTAGCTGTCCGCCGCAGTTTTACCCGGGATAAAAAGTATCCTATAACACTCGGGAATAATTGTATAGCTTCTTAATAGTGATTTTTTTTAATCCAACTTGTAGTTCCTGAGATTAGCGCGTTCAGACAAATAAACAGCTCTTCAGCTTTATTATTAGTTTATAGATAGGTGTATTTAGTACCTATTTTTTTTCATAAAATTCTTTTATTTTTTAACCGACGATAAACGAAAAAAACTGAGGAGGTTCTCAAGTCGACGCGTATATTTTTTTATGTATCTTCACGCATAACTTTTTACACATTAATAAATATAATAAATTCGATTTTGATAATTCTTCTTTTTGTTTGAAAGGGTATACTTTGCAGCCGGTCCCATGGTCATCAAGGCAGGATATGATGATGGAATCCTGGAGAAATCGAGGGAACTCTTCAAATTTTATAGGCACTTTGGTTTTTCATATACTTTTTAAAGCTATTCAAATATTTGCGTCTAGTAGTCATCATTTACGTTGCTGAGCTGATGATGGAAGGTACAACTCCTTAACGGTTAGGAGTTAGGGGATCATTCTTTAAATATTATAGGACCTTTTAGACCGTTAGTTATATCATTTGATGTGATGATGGAAGGTACAACGATAGCTTATACTAGGTCAGTGATAAAACATAAGAAACTAAAAAATTAAAGTTTTTTTGGATTCAACTGGCCACCAGAACGATATGAATACTAACGTCGTCGACGTATGTAGGTAGGAATTTTATAAATCATAATATGCCCAAGTTCATAAAGGAAGTATGCAAAGAAATAGTCCAGACTGGTATATAGGTATATTTTTGCTTGCTAATTACGGCTTGAATGAATGTGTGCATTCGCCATGCCACTGTACCTACTGTTACATATTAGCGTTGGTACTTATTTCTGGGACAGCGAGCGTTGAGTGACAGAAATCGAGTGCGGGCGGGCGGGTGTGGAGCGTCGCGTGGTTGCGGCTTGTAGCTATCTAGGCCGTACGCGACGCGGCAGCGGCGGCGACGGCGGCGGCGGGCGGCGGCGGCGGTGGTGAATGGGGCAAACCTAGCGTTTTTCATTCAGCGCACCCATTCATGGAAACTCGCCGTTCCATTAATGAAAATCGCTCTATCGTCACCGTTATCGCCGCTGCCTCCATGTGTGCCTATATAATATTTTCATTCAATTCAATACCTGCTCATTTAACTATGATTACACGCATAAAATATTCATTGTTTGATAAGATAATAAATCCCATGCTGATCGGTATTGCGTGCAATTTATTTCGATAGGAATATTGTGGAGAAATATTATTAGGGCATGAATAATTTTCCATTTCTTTTTGCCATTATGGCATCGGTTTTGTAAAAGGTCGCACACTGGAAATCACTCGGGTTCGGGTATTAATAATACTTAGGCGTTGGTATCTAGCTCATGATGGTATAACTAGGTGGATCGCTTGACTTCTAACATGAAAAAAAACATTCTCAAAAACGATTTAATTAGGTTATATTTTTTAATGTTTCGGTGGCGCACTGTAATTAAATTTTATAATCACAACAATACAGGAAATAGGCAGTCGCCTGCCTTTTCGTACAGCGACCTTTCAGCTCATCATGTCAGCCGAAAGACGTCCACTGATGGACATAAGCCTCCCCCAAGGATCTCCACGATTGCCGGTATTGCGTTACCCGCATTCAGCGGTTTGCCGCTACCCTCTGCACCATTCAGCTATTTCAGCTGTATTCATTATTATTTTTTACACTGGAACGTGAGTTTATATGTTGACTTTATGATTCGTTCGCAACAAAATTGTAAATTAGGTATCAACAAAAGTATATCAATGGATTCCATTATCATGTTTTATCAGAATGTTGTTGATAAGATAGTCAGTTTATTGTAATAACATTTTTTTTTATACTACTAAGCAAGCAAGCATACGGCCCACTTGATGGTAAGTGGTTACCGTCGCCTATCGCCATTGGCAATACCAGAGATATTGCCAATGGGTTGCTGACATGTTACAATGCCGAGAAGGCAAATTGGCTCTCAAGTGCAATTGCAGGAACACACCGGTAGGTGCTTGGCGACAAATTTTCAACTTGAGGGTGGTAGCCAGCCAGGCGGGTACTACAAAGTACCCTACCACCGTGCTATGGTTTCCTCACGATGTTTCCTTCACCGAAAGCTCAAGCTCATTGTAGGATTCGAACCCACGACCTTCGTCGCGGCATCCGACCTCACTACCACTGAGCTATCATCGCCTTAAAAACATTTACCAGATCCTTTCTCATTATCGTATATAAATGCGTAGGTTCACTAAATGTTGGCCATTAATTATATTCTTAAATAAGTACCTAGAGTACCTACCTATTATTATCAACTCGCCTCTGCATCCTACAGGATTTATTTTGAAAATCCCTCACACCGTTTGTTTGAATTCAAACATTTATCAACAGCTAAATGAAACGCATCTATAAGTTTAATATCATAAAGCTGAAGAGTTTTGTATATTTGAACGCGCTAATCTCGGTAACCAGACATTTAAAAAAATTGTTTAATATTTTGTTTATTGAGAAAGGTATGGCTTATATTATAACATCATCCTAATTTTACGGGAATAAAACTGCCAGTATTTGAAGTAACTATAGTGCGTCCTGATAACTCAGTCCCTCCCCTGCGCTGCGGCTTAACAGGGAACTTTGACGACAAAGGGAATTGTGCAGCGTAGAGGGAAGCTGGGGATGACTACAATAAACGCGCAGGGATCGGATGGTATATTACGTGAACATCGCATTGCACCATAAGCCCACACTTGCTCATTTCTATCGCTGCAGGCGTGGACTGAGATATCCGATCACACATAGTGCAAATACTACACCCATCATTAGTTTCACAAAAGCAGCTATTTATTTAACAATACCTATTTAAGCAAAGTCAGATTATGTCTGCAGTATTGCAAAAGTTCTCGTTTAAATCAGGTTATACTGTATATTTTTGCAAAAACAGC
This sequence comes from Tethea ocularis, assembly GCA_963555595.1. Classification (NCBI taxonomy): domain Eukaryota; kingdom Metazoa; phylum Arthropoda; class Insecta; order Lepidoptera; family Drepanidae; genus Tethea; species Tethea ocularis. The sequence goes on along the minus strand of OY741960.1, from coordinate 4,872,719 downwards.
GAGTCGACTTCGCAACCCACCTGCGCTGCGAAACGATCCAAGTTGGCCCTGCCTATGCCGCCGGTGAGCGCTGCGTCTTACCTGCCCCACTGGATATCGCACTCGTAGGTGTACGCTGTACAAAACTCATTATTTATTACATGAAATTGAATAACGGAGCAATCGTAATGAGAATAAAGTAATACTTAATAATATACGGTATCGGGCGTATGGTTTAGAAATGACAATGTTGTTTGTTTGTAAATTGTTCATGTTCATAGTTAGTTAGCAAAATGAGGCCTTATTCCTAGAACATAAAGCAAAAAGTAAACGTTATGTGGCGAGGCTGTCGACCCACGATGTGTACGCAGAATTAAATAGTTGCATGAGCTGTTAGTTCCCAGGAATTGTGAGAAATAGGCTCGTTGCGTAAGTCCGGGAATTTGGATCTTCTTCGGTACTTTACTAACACCGACTTATATATACTTTTAAAATCAGCGAATTGCGATAAAAGTAAAAACAACAATACCTACATACAGAGATCGATATGAATCAGTTGCACAAACAGTTCCCATGATTCGGTCGATCCACGAGCGAAGCTTGGAGGCATACTCTCGATTTCGAAACAATCGCACTACGCATACGAGCGAGCGTGTGGAAATATCATAATGACAGCCATTGTGGATAAATAGCGAGTACGTAGATATTCGTTTCCTCAGTGGTTGATGGCACTATTCAAAGTTTCCCGTTTCTCTCCCACGATCCAGTTTGATGGCGTGTGTTACTGTCGTGTTGATGATGATGACTGTTGTTTTTGCATCAGCAATTATGTACAGTTTGTTGCGAGTTTCTCTCGCAGTACAATTACGACGAATTTGTGAGAGTCCGTGGTCCCGGGAAGGTCTCTCCTTTGTTTTGCTGCCCTAACTATCGCAACTATAATCTTGCCTCAACTTATGATAATTACCTACGCACGTAATAATTGAGCAAGTAATTTGGCTTAGGAAACTTTTGTGAAAGTTTAAACTGTTTTTATAACTGCTTAACATTATCATTTAAAAGTGTAATCTTACCACCGAATATAAAACTGTGTTTAATAATACGGTATCGGTCACGGTCGCCCGCCACTTGTATTGGTATGTTTCATTAAACCAGGAAATTGTTTTCATAACATTATTCCCCTATTAATATAACATTGACGAACAATTACGTCAGACCTGTAATGAGAATTATGCGTGTGACACGTCATATATTTAGTATTCCTAGATATTCAATCACAAAACTTAAGAAACTCATCATACATTGGAGAATGACGTAGGGAGGTGTAGGTCAACTGGCATTTTATTCGTCACGACTACTTACCTATTACGACACTTGGTCATTAATCATTAAGATTGCTTACAGTCCCTTCAACTAGTAATTGCTTAAGTTATTACATACTCGTATAATATTGTACTTTACTCTTCATTTATTATTCTTCTATTCTGATGTATTGCGTTTAAAATTTTGATTCATACCTATCAGATGCGAGGGGTGAGATTATGGCGAGGGTAAGCCGTTCAAAAAATACCGATAATTTTATACTTAATTACAGTGTATTTTATATAAAAGTGACTTTGAAATTATGAATCTGTGGGACTGGTATTTCTAAAAGGTAAGCCGACAGGAATCGGCTATATGTAATCCACTTGAAAAGATACTTGTTTATATTGGAAAATTGATATCTCAATACAACTAACAACTCTGGGAAATTTCTTAAGAGCAGCAAATAATTGTTAATCACAGGCGAGTTGCCATAAATATGTCATAGAATATTTTATAAATGCGTTATAAAGGTCACAGGCATAGGCTCGCCCGTAGGCTCAGACTCAGATAGTAGAACGAGGTGCTTATAGGCCAATGGTGGCCTTACCTTGTCTCTCCGTATAAAGCGATATCCGGCGAGGTCGCTTGCAAGTGTTGCGCAACACTGCCAATGCTCCTTCCTTTTTAAGTGTAATCATTATTGAAGTCTAATCCAAAAATGTTATAAGCTAACGAGTACTTGTGCTCACGGTAATTGAATGAGTTCGTTAAACTTAACCACGTATAAAACGAGTAGGTAATTGACGTACGTACGTAGGCCTTTGACTCAACCTTATGTCTTAGAACGTTTATTGCATTGGACCTGATGACTGATTGAGATCTGTGAAATAATACTAAGAAGCTTAAAGTTTTCTTTGCTCCATCAACTAATTCTCATTTTTTTTGCCTACCTTTACCAAACTTCTGTCATAAAAGACAGTGCACACCTAGAATATTATACATGGTCAAAATGGCCAAATCATATTTTTCTATTAGGCGTGATGAGTGAGTTATCACTCCCATTTTTTGACAATTACCCCGGAGGATTCTAACAAATGCTGGCGGCTTCAATCTTACTAAGACGTTAGAGAAGATAACTAACATCCAAATCTTCACAAAAAATAAGCGATGAGAACAAATTGCGTTTATAACAATTGTCATGTGTGCAACTGATATTGTCAAGCGAGATAAAAGATAACGTTTGTAAAAAGATTTCATCGCACACAGCCTGCTCCATTGTCTCAGAATCACATCATCCATTGTACTGCACTCAAATGAGCTAATGACGACACAGATGCCAAAAAGGAGAACAGTGTTTGATGGTGTATGCAATTAAAGATACTCGTAACTTGGATGATACTAAATTATTCCCGACATGTTTTCTTGTCGCCAAATATATTAACCATGCACAACATATCGTAAGCCTGAAAAACATTTTGTATTCTATCCTGCTTTATTGGTTCTATTGAAGGTAATAAACTCATTTAGGTCCAAATTCACCGACTCTGACCTCGAAAAGGGTCTGATAAATTATTATAAGCTTATATTTTAATTTATTTAGTCTAGTCCAGGCAGAATAAGGAACGTCGGAAGTTACAATTAATTCTAACCATTTATTAATAATTTAATATAGTAGTGAGATCCTATAAATGTTTTGTTTGAATTTTTTTTTGCCATCTCGTAATTTTTAGGGATTGGCAGAATAAAACATCCAGTATAATGAATTGATCACATTGATGACTTGAAATTATAATGGTTAGGAAATGAACCTTCTTTTAGAAATTATCTAGTCGATTAATAATTTCACGTGTAATGATTAGATAAGTTTTGTTATTTGCATTATCTTTACAAATTATACTCTTTCTTACGTAACAATTTAACCAATGATGTATATATCCGGTTCTAGAAATCACAATACACCTTGCCTCTTGTATGTGTCGTGCGTAATTGTTTGTAATTGGATTTGTATTTTTTTTCAGGTGAAGCTAAAAACTTGCCAAGTCGTAGCCATGGCGTGCCATGCCACCGCGACATCTACTGCGTGCTATCGCTCGACCAGGAGGAGATATTTCGCACATCCACCATGGAGAGAACGCTCAAGTTAGTACCTACTCTATTTATTAGTTTTATGGTCATATATACAACAAGAGTCAGAACAGAACAAAGAAAGTTGCAACTCTAGTCCAAATTCCTTGACTTGATTGTATATTTCGATAGCATCGCCGAAATATAGCACCAGGCGTGTAAGTCCTGAACTACATTTTACTCTAAGTACCTAAGATCTAATTGGCAAAGTGAGTGAAAGTTTACCAAACTTTTCCAGTCTAAGATTTGAGCTCTCCAACGTAGTAAACAACTCAAAACGGTTACCGTAGCTTATTGACACTTACAACACCAAAGGTATCCACTCGCGTGCTGCCGACATTGCATAAATCTTTTCACACCCTTCTGGAAGTACCCCATGTTGAACTTGAGAAAACAATGATAACCATACCCATTGATTGATTGAAGTCTATCTTGTTATGCAATCTTTTATGTATAGCGCCGCCCGCGCCACCCGCTCCGGCTTCGTACGGTATGGGACGATTCATACGCGTGGCATGATTTTTTGCGATATTTCAACCAATCTACACAAAACCTTAACTCATTATATACATAAACCTTCCTCATGAATAACTCTCTCTATTGGTGAAAACCGCATGAAAATCAGCAGTTTTTGTGTTTATCGTGAACAGACAGACGCGGCAGGGGGCTTTGTTTCATAATATGTAAGGATAACGATAACGAAAAAAAAACGCAATGAAGAATTCTTTAGCACCATTCAGCCTTGACGTACTTAATATATATTTAAATTTCTTGTCGGACCTATTAGATGTTTATTTAACGTGACGTGTTGTGTACCTTTAATGCCCGTTCCAGAGTTGACATTACAACGGATCCTTTGTCCGGTGTCCGGCCTCGCTTCCGGCGGCGTTATCGGGTGGGAACCGTTTACCGACCAACACATTTAGGGAGGGCAAACAAATTTATTAGGTCAAGGTTTCACTAGTTTGTGAATGAATGGCCAATTTAAATAGTTGATTCGTTAAATGGGGAATGAATGTAGTACATATTCACGTTACGCTGTTTCTACGTGATAATAGTACTTTGCATTGATTTTTCCTGGGACCGCTCTCAAATCCTAATTCTTGAATCTTAAGTTTTGTTTTCTGTGATTTGGCGAATTCCGAAGTTTCCACGACGTCCTTACATAGTATATTTTTTTACAATTAATATCCTAATTGTTTAATTTTTTTTTCTATACATACAAGTTTGCGCCGACCCCAAATGATTTGGGAACAGAGCATGGAGATTATGATTTACCAGTTTCCACCTCGCGGTTTCTCCCGCGTTCCCGAAGGATTTTATGGTATCCTTGATAAAAATATATGCTACATGTTATTCCAGGGTATAAATGAACTATGTGCCAACTTCATCAAAATCCCGTCAGCTTTTGATACGTGACTGAATCACAAACATCTAAATATCTATAATATTAGTTGGATACAAAGATTTAATGAACTCCCGATATACATATACGTACATAAAATACAAATTGCCAATCATGTGTTAAAGTAGGTACTAAAGCAACGTAAACACTGAATAATTAAGTAGGTATAGTGGCTTATCGTTCAATTTACATATGGAGCCTACTTGTTTATCGTTATCGAGCTATAGGTAGGTTTATAGTTTTTATTCACCGATCCATCCAGTTCATTCATGTTTCATATCGGTTTCCCATATGTAAACTATGGCAAAACTAAAAATAAATAAAGCATCTTCTATAATACTTAAAATTAAAATTTACTTGCATCATGACTTAGAATTTGAGTTCTTGTAGAAATGTGTCAGCCATTTTCTGATGCCAGAACAAAATTTAGCGATATAGATAAATGTTAGAATAGTATGTAATCTACAAATCAGATTATTTTTAAACCTCACCATGTTACTTTCAAACTCAAGCTAGGTATATCTAGCTATTTCCGTGTCCTGATCTACCGATAACGTCGGTGTAGTTATAAAAAAACAGTCATTGAAAGCAATTCATTCATTAGTTCAATAGTATTTTACACAGCCCTGTCAATATTGAGTTAGTCACGATCTAGAGGAATTTCATTATATGTTGATGACTAATTTTAGAATCCATTCTGTAGTCTGGTGTCAGGCGATATGTAAAAACATTGAAATATTTAATACTAGCTGTCCCCCGCGGTTTCACCCGCGTTCAAGTGATAAAAAGTAGCCTATTGTTATTCCATGATATATCTATGTGCCAAGTTTCATCCAAATCCGTTCAGTAGATTTGCGTGAAAGAGCAACAAACATACATACAAACTTTCACGTTTATAATATTAGTAGGATTTCATCAACTTCTACCACATTTCTATACTCGAAATAATATGCCAGAACATTAATTAATGATCGATACATAACCTATTTTTCTTCTACTGAGGATCCTATTTAAAATTCGAGGAACAGGATTTAGTTAGTAACTTTCATTGCATATTTAATAACGTGCAGCTGCAAGAGCGAGGTGTTCTCTTGTATTAATGCGTGTACTACATCCGGCACTTTCATAGGTGCGTGTCACTCCTAATACAGTAATCCTACGTTTTGGCTAGCGTCGCTTCCTTTGCTATTTGTGGGACATTGACTATCGAAAGGTTGTAAGTAGAAATCGGGATATAGGTATACTCTAAGTAGGCGTAATGTACCTAAGCCTGATTGATACTGCTTAACATGTAGTCTACGGATACTGGTGTCTACTGCCGTACCTGACAGATTTATTGTGACTGATGACTTTATTAATTGTAATTGCTTACTGCAGTGAATGTACTCTTAGCGAGAAGAACTTAGAATAGAATTGTTAATTAAGGAATGCGTTTAATGATTTCATTACACATATACAAATGGTAAATGGCAATGCAACAGGTGCTTGCGTTTTTTCCTAATTTCCATTCAATTATAGAAAGGGGGAGGCGTTATTGTGCTCTAAGGGAGGGCGGGCAGCGGCGCGCCACGTCCCGGATGCGTTTCCGGTGCGCGCGCGCTCGCGCGGAACGTCCTTTCCGCTCCACCCCTCGCCATTCAGTTTTTGGTATGAATGAGACTGAGCCGCCCGCGCCGCCGCTGCCACAGCAATGAATTTAATTACTGCCTCCGCCAGTTTCGCTCCCTACGATTAGTTGTGGGAATAGGAACATATTTACAACTGTCTGCCATTATCGATAACAGGAAGACGGGGTGGAAATGACGGTTTGAGGTTAGAAAGTCATATAAATTGGAGCTGCTCAAACGACATTTATCTCTATTAGTTGCGAAGCCAGAAAATACCAAATATGATTTTATTAGCAGACTATCGTCTACGAAAAAGATGACTCAGTCGACGGGTAGCCCCAAGACAAAACTCTTTCGAAGAATTTAAATGAACAATAGGCGTCATCAGGGAATACCATCCTGGTGACTTCCCAAGATTAATAATTTGAACGTAGTTATTATAATCTGGGGATTAATTGTCAAATATTATAAGTGGTTTCATTTATCATAATTATATGGTGAGCTGTTGTTTGTTAATGAACGGAAGCGATAATGATTTAGTGACCCAAGAGGTGAGGCCGCACTGGCGGATATCGAAGGAAATGTCACGTCACTCGTCGAGTTAACTTAATGGGTTCTTTGTCTCGCGATACCTTATCACTGCACTTACTATGTGCCTCTGTCCAACCAAACTATCTGTCTTTAACTATTTAACTATGTTTTACTGATAATGATATACATACATATACTACCTAACCTATAATATGTAAAATCCATGTAAAAATATGTTGTGAAATATTTATGAATGCTAGGCTATTCCATTATTATTGGTTAGACGATTTCCTACATATGGAATTACATTGATTTAATGTTTATTAATGATTACATTAGGTATCGTATTGTAGCTACGGGATATAAATAAATATCCTGATGGGTTTCCATTAAATGGATAACTATATAAATACCTAATAAATAAATATAGTAAGTTAAACATATAAGTCAATCATAATTATTAGGTTTACTTCAAGGTGGTCTACCACGAGAATTAAGTTTATAAGCAATACATTTTCAGTAGCAATTTCGTGTAGAGAACGTCGTAAAAAAAAACGTCCGTATAATATGTCGGTGTGCTTCTACATGAAACGGAAGCTTTTAAGTGATAAATTTGTCCCGGAACCGCGTGCCACGAAAATGATCATCGGCCGCGTCTGAATGGCTCACGGGCCGAGCACCGGCAGTTTAAGTGCAATGCTCTGGTTTCTTACACTCGGTGCTATTTTGTGCTCCTCAGTGCGCTCATTGCGGCGATGTGTGCCCTGCCCTGCCCTGCCCGTGGAGTGTAGGTGTGGCTTTTGTGTCCTATTTAAAATATCCATCAAGAACAGCCGGGATTCATATCGTGAGTTCGGCATAAAATGTATCATTAATTACCTACATTATGAAAGGGGAAAACTCGTTCGCTACTGAATGAAATTTAAGTAGGTAATTTAAATTGTAATAATGATAAGCAAGGGAGTTATCTGATAAATATGACACCTTATATCAATCGGAAGATTCTTCGCATGTGATATAGTGTGGGTTATTAATTTTCATACATAATCTAGCATAAATCTTTCCGGTTCAATTAAAATGTATTTTCTACTTTTTGTTAACAAAACTTTAATTAGATAAACATGCATAATTAATGACCCGGTCACGCTTAATCCTCGTACATACATTGAATATGATAGTATTGAAGGCGTGAACTATGTGTAATAGGTTGTACGCCCCCGCTCAGCTGGTGGCGGTTCCGCCTCCGGTTTATAAATATCGAGCCGGCGCCGGATGCGCCTGACACACCGCCGTTTCTTATACACACACTCAGACAAGTCAATAAACCCCTTTATTGAGTTATTATCATGTTTTACAAATAGCTCCACACATTATTTTCATCTTACGTGTAGGTACATCACGCCTAGGGTTGCCCGATAATTAATGCTATTGAAAGGGTTTGATTGACGTAATCGAAGGCGCCATTTATGTTCAATAATAATTATTTAAATGTAAATTTTATGCTTATCTGTTGAATTTCACTCATTTGTGCATGTAAAGTCCTATCTACATTAAATTCTTAATTCTAGAACGTTGGTTGATCATTGTACAGAATTATTTACAGTCAACATAAATACCTATAAACAATTTTTACTTTCTGCTTTATTTTTACTTTTATATTCTGAAATCGCGAAATAAAATTAAGCATCATATATTTTCAAAGAGCAAGGTTGATGTTTTGTATAAAAGTTTAATTTTATTTTCATGATTTCAGTATTTGCTTAAGGTAAATGTTGTTCAAATTATTGAGTACTGCCACCCCTTAAAGCACTACAGGTGAATTATAAATAATCATGTACATAAGCTGTATATTCAATAACTATATAGTACGTTATAATAGGTGGATGATATTATCTATACCTATCTACATATAACATGTAGATGACAGACAGGTAAAAGGATCACATCACGCTGCACTTTATCTATCTCAAAAACCAAACACACAGACACAGACGTGATCGATGTGGATGCAAGGATTTTTACGGTGTGATGCAGACTCCAAAATTAACCATTCATTAATTTACTACACAAACATAACATCGTCTTCGTACTATAATTAGAAATTCCAAGGAAGAAAACATTGTCATGTGGCTTATTATGGAGATTAACATACATTATAATTCCATTACCAAAAATGTAGGTAGGTAATGTCCATTGAAACGTTCGAAGATACAAAAGCAACAATGAGTAGCTAGTGTTCGTTCGCTCGGGAAGGTTACGAGAGATGCATCATCGTTGGAGTTGACAAACTTTCACCTTTGAATAACCGAGCCCACGCTGCCGCTGCACCGCGCCCGCGCCTCGCCGCGCCGTACTATTTAATCGTATTCGTTACATCATGTAGCGAGTCACACTAGACACTTTTGTAATATAAAATGCCAGCACTGCTAGCTCTTCACTCTGGTACTAACTTTCTGTCTTGAAAAAAAAGCGTCTAAGTAATCCTTTTTAGCAGACTGATGGCTAATAAAATACCTGCGTTCATTAACATCCATTATTACCAATGTTTTTAGCTTAAATCGAATTCAAGCCATATAAAGTTTTATTATCGTTTTCTCGGAAACTGCAGTCTATTAAAGCATTTTATTGTTCCGCCCGAGTGATTGCATTATTTGATAGGTACTGCAAATGGGTGAATTTCAGCTGCGTTCGTTTGTTCGCAAATTAAGAGCAACTATTTTATTTTATTATCTTACAGCTTATTTGGAGCTTATACGGATTATTTGGAGATTATGTGGATTCTGTAGGAGTTGTCGAATAGTTATCAATATGTATGAAGTAATTCCTTGTATATTTGCTTCATAATTGTGGGTGGTAAAACCTATGAAGGTGCCAGGCGGACACCCCACGCGCCTGTAACTAGGCCTCCGCTATTAAATATCTTGCCATTTGAAAGCTCGATAGCGAGTATTTGATTGCATTATTAACATGAGTAAATATACGCTCCTGATAACTTTGTCAGTCGATCCCATTCGTAGACGCTCTCGTACAGTGTCGATGTTATTGTTTCGTAACGTATTTATAGACGAATCACTTCTAACTATAATTTATTTCTTTACAGTCCATTTTTCGGAGAAGAGTTCCAGTTCGAGGTTCCTAGAAGATTTCGATACCTGTCCATATACGTGTTCGACCGTGACAAGCACCTCAAGCAGGACAAAGTGCTCGGCAAGGTGGCCATCAAACGTGAGGATCTGCATAGGTACAACAATAAAGACCATTGGTTCGCGCTGCGACCGGTCGACGCAGACTCCGAGGTGCAGGGCAAGGCATACATCGAACTCACACTCGAAGATTCGAGAAAACGGTTACGAATGGAGCCGAAGCCGCCCGACCCGGACCCGATCTCCGACACTTGTTCGACGAGGAGTAAAGGCAACAATCTCGTTAGACTGTCCGAATACTGCAAGGAGAGCATGAGGTTCGGATCTTGCTCAAGCTCGACGAGCAAGAAGCTGTTGAGTACCGTCGCGACGGAGCCCGCTCTGTCTCTGTCGCGGTCGGAGAGCCTGAAGGACCGAGCACAATGGGCGACGCGGACGAAGCCCCCCATGCACGCCATGTCGGAGTCGGACGCGTCGCCCACACCCACCGCCGCCGACTACTGGTCGGACCCCGAGCGACACTGCGCCGCCCGCGTCGGGCACGACACGCTACGACTTCGAGTGTTGGAGTGTTCAGAGCTCACCACTAAGAACGGACAGTGCGATCCGTTCGCTCTCGTCACGTTGTTATACTCGAACGGGCGAAGAGTTGAAAGACGTACGAAGCCTAAAAAGAAGACTGTAAACCCCCAATTTGACGAAATATTCTGTTTTGATCTCGTTTCCGAAGCTGACCCTAAGGATAAAGATGGCTCGCAATCGGTAAGTTATTAAGAAATTCCTTTGTTTTCTTTGTTGTATGATGAACATACATTTATTACTAATGAGTCATCGGTAAAATTGTTGGCTTTCCAGGCGGGCGTGGCGTGTGAAGCGCGGGTCTCCGTGTGGCACGACGCCGCAACACCTGTCTTCCTCGGAGAAGTGCGGTTACAATTGCGACAACCTGCACCTTCTCCTATGCGAGCTTGGTGAGTATCCTTCCTAAATGTTTGATGGTTTGTTACCTTTTCACGCCTGAACCAAGCTAAAGCTAGCTAAACAAGCACTAGACAGCAGTTTCTTCTATGATTAGCAACTAATGAAAAATATATTATTTTGCAGGTTTTTCCTAACGTCCCGCGCGGGCGGTGCCTTATCCCGAGGCGCGACGCCCCCCGGGACGCGACTCTCGGCCGCCGGCAGCGCCACGCTCGGCTCCCTGAGGCTACTACTACAATACACCGTCGACCACGTGTTCGCGTTGCAACACTACAGAAGACTCGAGGAGTTGTTTCTACGTAGTGTGCATCAGAAGGTAGGTTCAGCAGGATGACAGTTATTGTAATCCAGATGACATTTTGTTCAGCATTAGCTAAACATATCTGAAACAAAAATATAGCATTACAAATATTGCTAAAAATTATAAACCTGATTTCTCCAGGTAAAAGAAATTTCTACATTATAGAAAAAGCTATCAGTGTATGTTATTTATTGTAAAGCAAATGAAAAAGATATGTGCCAGCTACAAAATTGCACGAAAATTTGTTTTTAGCTAGGAGCCGTCAAAACTTAGGTAATTTGTTTTGATTGTAACATCAAGTACTGACTCAGCTCCACGTTACATTTGCAGCCTATAACGACGTCAGCGGTGTACATTCTGGGCGAGATAGTGTCCAGTAAGACTGACGCAGCGCAGCCGCTAGTGAGGCTCTTCACTCATCATGATCTCATCGTGCCCATCGTCAAGGAGCTCGCAGACGCAGAGATATCTGTGCTCACGTGAGTTACTTTTATTGATGACTTATGACTCCACCAAGAAACTCAGCAAGGTTTATTTCTTTTCTCTTACTAATATGTATACTGTTGTTCCAGTGACGCAACGACAATATTCCGCGGCAACACGCTAGTATCCAAGATGATGGATGAGGCGATGCGGCTGAGCGGCGCGGCGTATCTTCGCGCCGTGTTGCGGCCCACACTAGCGGCCGTGTTGGCTGAACGAAGGCCCTGTGAGATCGACCCTGCCAGGGTCAAGCCTTTAGCTGCCATCGCACCCAACCTAGCTAACCTTAAGGACTATGTTGAAAGGGTAAGTAATTACGCTATAATTATCAACTGTACCCTGTACTATATCAGTTTATTTGATGAGGCTTTTAAACAAAATCGTAAAAGTGCTCTTCAATGTCGATAACGTATTGCAAATGCACTGCTTATAGATTCCAAAAACTGAATGGTTTATTTAAAGAGCTGTAAACGCTTTTAATTTTAATGTACAAAAAATTAAGGAATTTATTAAGACCGTTTTAGTACAGAAGAGTACCTACAACATTAACGAATATTTAAATGACAACAATGCTTAGGACATATTTTATGTAATGAAAATTTTGAGAGTACAGTATATTTTGAAAATAATAGTTGAATTTATTACCGGCTCTTGTCAGCAAAAGCAACCTTTCCGACCGTTAGAGTCAGAGAACATATAAGTGCCTAAGCCTATTTGAATAAATGATCGGTGGTGGCTACTTTCAATCATGTGGAACTTAACCTATGGTTATTTTGGTGCAGGTGTTCGCGGCAATAACTTCGTCGTACGCGATGTGTCCGACGGCGATGTGCCGGCTGTTCGACGCGCTGCGACAGTGCGCCGCGCGACACTTCCCGCGCAACGCAGAGGTTCGCTACTCCGTCGTCTCGGGGTTCATATTCCTCAGGTTCTTCGCGCCCGCTATACTCGGACCGAGGCTCTTTGATCTCACCACGGAACAGATTGTGAGTACCACGTTTACAGCTATGTTTCAAGACATCCGCTCAGACGTTTGAAGATCATCACCTCTTTTCTAGCGTGTTACTCCCTTAAATTTTAAATTTATGTTATAAATGTACTGTTCTATACGACTAATAAGAATAGTCTTATTAATGTTTTATAAATGTTGCTTGAATAAAGTAAAGTTAAAAGTAAAAAAATGAGACACTTGTTCGGAATAAATCTATTTAGTTATAATTTTAAGTAATGACATGTATAACTGAGTACAAAAATTGTTATTCCAGGACCCACAAACAAACAGAACACTGACACTGATCTCTAAGACGATCCAGTCTCTAGGTAACCTAGTGAGCAGTCGCTCAGCGCAACAAATGTGCAAGGAGGAGTACATGGCTGAACTGTACCGTAGCTTCTGCACGCCCAGACATGTACGTTTATTTTTTAACTTAGTTAGCCAAAAATAGTACATAAAACAAACCTCTCATATAATAAATAGTAGTGTCGAACAGAAAGCTTACTCCCTAATAATAACTGCTTAGGTACTAAAACATACATAAGATGTTCAGAAGGCACTCAATTGATATGCAATTATTACATATCCATAGCACATTATCTTGTATTCTACAATTACGTCCCGAATTTATTTCGTATTTTTTGTATAATGATTTATAGGTGCAAGCAATAAAGCAGTTCCTCGAAATTATCTCCACCAGCACGGACACGCAAAACAATAATATTCAGGAGACGCCTGTTCTACTAAAAGAAGGGTAAATATATGTTTTACTATTAACATACCTATTGGATTAGTATTATTAATAAGTTAAAAAAAATAATGTTTTTTTTTAATTTTGCTTCATTGGATTGAATAGATATGGGTAAGTTGATTAAAAATCTAAATATACTACGGCGCTACGGCTGCTAGAGTCGATAGTATCTTATGTCATAAGTTGGAAAATAATTCGTAATTTTTATAACTTCGGATAGAGAAATAATTGGACTGCGATACGACGTCGGTTTATTATCCCCTCGGCATTCCCATCTGCTATTTACATAATAGAATTACATAAATAACGAAAAAAAAAAAGCATTTATTTCGACATATACACAAAATTACAGAGAATATATAATAAACAAACTACGAAAGAAATACACACAAAAGAAAACAAAAAATTAAAACACTCCATAATATTGTACGATAACTCATAACATGTTTGTGTTATACAGGACGATGATCAAGCGGTCGGAAGGCGTGCGAGGGTCGGCGGGTAGTCCGCGCCGCCGGTGGACCAGAGCAGCGCAACACCACGCTAAACGACGCCATTTCAGACTCACTAGGTAATAAACTACACCTATATTTCACCATGAACATTACGAACCTGAAAAATAATAAAATATAATATTTTTTATGTAGTGTATTGATATATTTTTTTAATTTCGTTATGATTGTTTGGATGAAATTGGAAAGTAGACCTATCAAATACTTTTTCTGCAACAGATGAAATCTCAAAGCAAACCTAGTTGGGTAATTTGGACAAAGTATGGTTGAAGCATTAGTCCTGTCAGCCTTCTATCTCTTCCCAAAATTAACTGTTTAAAAAAGTCTAGTAATACCCAAGTTTTGATCATATTCGTTACTTTGTTACGGCTTTTGATAGAAAGAGCCCTTTTTTATGAAAACCAGGTTTTTACGAGACGTGCTTTATTACATCCTTGAGTATGATAATGGGTATGCCGAGCTTGATAATAGGGTATGTCGAAAGTAATCTTGGGATGAGTTCGAGGGCAGATAGCACTAATCCCCCCCCCCCCCTATTCTCCCCCTGCAGTTCGGAGCTGACGTGGTCCCGGTGCGGCGCCAAGAGCCCGGCGCACCGGCTGTCGCTGTCGGGCGTGCTGGCCGTGGTGCCGGTCGACTGCCCGCCCGCCGGCGCGCCGCTCGGAGCCAACAACATCTTCCAAATTGGTATGTACCTACTGCTACGTGTATATTTAATTTTCATATACTCGATGACGAATAGGACCCCATTATTGACAGTATAGTAATAAAAATAAATGGTGAAGCTTAATTTTGATGTATCAACATTGTAACAGTTCACCGCGAGCGCGTACTGTTCATGCAAGCGAACAACTGTGTGGAGCGAGCGGAGTGGGTGCGGCTCCTGGCGGCGCTCTGTCGGCACTCGCCCGCGCCGCCGCACTGCGGGTACTACTGCGACAACTTGTGGACCTGGTATGGTGTATATATATACCGGTAGAATGGGGCGACTTTCAAATGACGGGGCGAACTTGATAATTCAGTTTTTTTTACATATTGCTCCAAAACATGCGTATAATATGTATCATACATAGCCGATATAAATTATTCAATCCTATCATTTTCGAAAGGGTAAAAGAATTTTTAAAATCGGTCCAGTAGTTGTTGATTTTATCCATTCCAAACAAACTAACACAAAAAAATCAAATCTTTCCTCTTTATAATAATAGTGTAGATGAAATAATATCAACAGAACTGCATTTACAAATCCGTAGGACTGTGACACAATATTTTTTTTTTCTACATTTGAGCAGGCGAACCGACGTGAGGCGATACCGTGGGTTGTGTTGTGTCGCCTTAATATCATAACTATAAATAAATAAAATGCCTTTTATTATTCCTTAAAACATAATGAAATACATACTAATTCATGCGCATTCTTATTGCAATAAATTTAATAAACTAATAATTTCGATGTCCGTTACAATAAACCAAATAATAATGTATTAATTAATTTCATTTCAAATATATTAATAATTTCAAAATCTTACGTGCTTTTTCCTTACAATGAATTAAATAAATAAGTTAAATTCCCTAAATAATTATATTTTAAATAATAATATTAATAATTCATTGTTATAAAATATCATATCATAACTAGCTGAAGTTTAAACACAGCCACGAAAGGTATTTTACAAGACAAGTTATAACCATTTGCAGTTGCGGGCGAGCCGAACTGACGGCGGCGGGTTGCGGTGGTTCAACGTCAGGCACATCGGGCGAGTCCATCGGCGTGCCGGCAGACGGCGCATGGAGAACCGCCGGCGCACTCGCGCTGAGACTAGACCCCGCGAGAGATCTGCAGCGTTTACACGCACTGTTAGTTAGTCACGCTCAAAGACTCGACGAGCGAGCCAACCTCCATAGAACTAGACCCGGTATGGACACTGTAATATCGATAAAATATGTTTTATGTTACCTTGCAATACAATTTAATAGTAATTTACAATCAAATTTGTTCGTAGAATGTATCAGCGTGGAGGAGCGCGACGCTGAAGCCGCGACTCTTAGGGAACTTCAGGAGACCATGTTTGACCTCGAGCACAGGCACCGTATTTACCGGCGCTCGCTCGCCAGGGAGACCAAGTATGGCAGCAAGTGAGTACACGGTTCCATTTGGATCTATCTGTCTGTAGGGAGTGTAACTCCCTACACATCTTTTTGAAACTTAAAGTTGACTAACTTTTGTAAATCTTCTACCAGACAAGCGCCGATAGGCGACGACAACTATCTCCACCTGGCGGGCGCGGCGGGAAACGTGGGCGGCGTGGAGAGCGGGCCCTTTCTGTGGCGCGCGTGGCGAGGCGACCCTTCCCTCTTCCCAGGGCCTGGCCTCGGGCTCGATGACGCGCCGCCCGCCTCGCTCGACCTCGCCTCTAGCACAGAGTCCCTCAAGCTGGCGCGCCACGCCGACGAGCGCTCCTCCGGCAAGTCCAACAAGTCCAACGGCAGCGGCTACCTCACCATGACGCGCATCAAGCACGACCCCGCCGCCGCCGACGACAGCGACGCCTCCGCCGACCGGCCCGCGCGGCCCCCCAAGCCCGCGCGCCTGTCCCCGTCTCGCGCGCCCCTGCCCTCCCCGCACTCGGCACCCGCGCCCCTCTGTGAGTACGTGGACGTGGAGCCGCGTCCCGTCCGACGCGATCCCGACCCGGACGCGCACCGCTGCAGGGAGTACGAGCTGATGACAGACTTCATGAGTAACGCGCGCCGCGACGAGGAGGTGCCGCCCGCCGTGCCGCCGCGCGGTCACACCGTCGCGCGCGCCAGGCCGCCGCCTCGCCCCGCCGACCTCGCCGACCCGACGCCCCCGCCGCCTCTACCGCTCGCAGACTCCACCGGCAGCCTGCCCGACGCGCTCGCGGGGGACCGCCCCCCCAGCAGGGTCGACACGATCTCCAATGACGACAGCCTGCTCGACGAACTCCGACGCGACTCGTACTGCGTTTTGAAAGTCTGCGAGGACGACCCGCCGACGGAGAAGCCGACAGTAAGCAAACACGACGAGATCGATCGAAAGCCAGCTGAAACTCTGGGGAGGGAGTACTACGGTGCGTTCTCGAGAGTAAGCGTCCAGCGGAAATCTAACCCGATCAAAACACAGGTAGCGCCCAGCAAACCCCTAAAGACCTCTAGTTCCACTTCGAACGTCCACGACGCCGGGGCGACGTCGTCGCGGCCTTTCACCGAGAGACTCACGCCCTTCTTCCTCAAGAAGAAGCCGAAGGCGGTGGACGAGGCGTCGCGTGGCACGCGTAAAGAGGACAATCTCATAGGGCGGCTGACGCCGCGCTTCGGACAGTCGCGACTATACGGGCGCGGGCAGAGCCTCGAGCTGCCGCCCGCGTCGAGCGGCACGAAGCGCATCGAGCGCTCGGCCACTACCGTCAACATCCCAACGCGGCCGATCAACTCGTCGATAGTGGCGAACTTCAAGTTCCTGAGCCTGCACAGGTACGGCGCGGGTGCGCAGGAGGCCGGCGACGCGGGCGCAGGGGGCGCGGCGCCCTCCGACGAGCTGGACGCGCCCGCGTGGCGACCCCCTTCCCTGCTCGCGGCCGCCACTAGTGACATCAGATTGTAGCGCTTGTAAATTCATAGGTTAGAACTGTATTTATTTCTATAATTATATATTTTTCGAAAACCTTTTCGTCGACCTGAAGCGTGTGCCTCCTCTAGATTGTAATGGATGTTTCTAAGCGATTATCGATGCGAACGGTTGGACGATACGGTAGTGTGAATACTCAGAAGATGTCGAATGTCGGCCTCTCATTCCTGTAGTGCGTTAATATTGTAAATTTTAATTCTAAATGTTGATATACGGAAAATTTTATATTTTCGGTTTTTCGATCTAAACTTTTTAGCAGTATGCATAGCGTATATTTATATATTTTTTTAATATTTCTCATTGTTCGCTAGCGGACGAAATATTTAACTGCATGTCTTTTTAGAAAAATAAATAATGACTAATGAATTAATGATTATTGACCTTAAATCGGATATTTACGTAATTTCGTAAATATTTATACAAGATAATTTAATTATGTGTACTTTTCGAGTGATCAGTGCACGGCTTGTGACGAATTCTAACTAATCTTCTGCACCATCGAAATGTACTTAAGTTTAAATTTTGATATTATCGAATATCATATTATTTAATTGTATAATACCTGTTAAAAAGTAAACTATTCTAAATATTACGTCGAATTACGGCCTTAACGTTGTTACGCCTCCAGTCACGGCCTTCAGGTTAAACACCATTACTTAAACTGTGATTCACTTTACAAACTCAGCTCATATTTTAAAGTGTTGTAATATTACTTTTAGTCTGTATATATATAATATTAGTCAATTATGAAAAATGAAACTATTTCGAATATTAAAAAAATCACACGTGTAATATGTTTTGGTTACCTAATTATGGTATTTTGGATAAACAATTTAACTGCTATTGCACAATCAAATAGACAAGACAGGCATGCATCTCAAAATATGTATCAACTCATCCAACTCACAAGAGTCCGCAAATATACCTACTTGTTGTATGGACTAAAGTATTTAAAATATCCTGTCTTTACGAAACAGACAAAAGATGTACCTTGCCTGGTATTTTAATTTATTTATTGTATTGTAGTATCTTGTGGAATGGGTAAATTCAAAATTACAATTCATTTATTGCTACAAGCTTTGATAGTGTAATGGCAGTGCTACGTGTTTATAACTCAGTTTGTATTTTATGTGCGTTATGGTCCTTTTTATAGAGGAATGATACGATTTTAAATGTAAGAAAAATTAAATAATGTACAAATTAATATTTCTTAAAAAATATATTATGTTATTTATTTCACTTATTTTCATTTTGTTTAATAAACTTCACATAAGTTCAAACATGATTAAGTCTTATTTTTTTACATCGACGTGACAATCCGAGATATTAAGGGTGGGTTGCACCATCCAACGTTATCGTTAAATTGTCTGTCAGACCAATGGTTTTGCTAGCAAAAGACAGTTTTGACAGACATTTTAACGATAACGTTGGATGGTGCAACCTACCTTTAAGTGCAGATTTCTTAACAAAATAATGCTATAAAATAACTTTTTTCTAATAGTACACTTCGGACTTATTCGCCCCGATTCTGTTGTTTACAACTAAACTTTAAGGTGGAGGCGTCGGTTGGAGCGCGAAATTCAAATTTTATAACGTTTTTTGCAAATTACAGCTCAGTTATAGGTCGTATGTTATCAACCGAACGTTTACCGTTAATCTTACTATACTCCTTCTAACAAAAAACTTAGGAAAAGGATAAAAAGGAATTTTCCTATCAAATTGCTTATATCCGATCTTTATTGATATCGACTATTTCCCCGAACATTTTAATGGCACGATGAAATTTAACTCATAAAATTGATATCAATTCTATACTATACTCCTGGTTTTTAATTCAAGGCACAAAAGGTAAACAAATGTCACTGTCAATGAGTCAAACCATGGCATTTCAGATAAGCAAAACATATCTATAATACAACTAGTATTATAGATCCAAATGTTTTCGCTCGCGGTTTTGCTTGTACTGGTACTGGATCAGGTATTCTTTATGGTAATCAAAATATCTATCATACCTTTGCGTATGTAAAGTTCTTTATCTGATCATGATAATAATATCATACTGGGACTAGGTGGTGACAATTATAACAAGCGCCGCGGTGTACTGGCGTTATATGTATAAATCTGTAACATCTGATCTAACAATAAATTATTTATCTAACATCTCCCTCTGCACATATTTGGTTAAAACTCAATACGGTTCAAAGAGGATGTAATACTACGTATACGGTTGTAAGTCGATTGTATGTACATAAGTAGGTACTTTTTTTTTGTTTTCTTTTTCCTGGGACATTCTTCACATATGCTTGTACTATGGAACCAGATAACTAATATACTACTTTTTTTTTGTAAATACATACTTATATAGATATTACACCCAGACTCAGGACAAACAGACATGTTCATGCACACAAATGTTTGTCCTGGATGGGAATCGAACCCACGACCAGCGCGGGCGCTACAGGTAGTGTCTTAACCAACTGCGCCAACTATGTAGGTATTTTTATATTCTTCAGTCAGTTTCATAGTTCTATAGTATAAGATTGTTCTAGTTAAGTTGAAGTCATGTTTAATTATCATCTTCAAGTCAGTACCAGCGTTAGGGTAGGGCGATCGCCCAGGGCGCCTGACCCACCTTTATTTCCGGTAGCTCATGAGCGAGTCCTGCTATCTCGAGTCTAAATAAATAAATACATTCTCAAGTCTAAAGATAAAATGGCTTAAAATCCCTTTTGTTGGCGGGAGAAGGGGGGGGGGGGTTATCACATCTCGCCCAGGGTGCTGGTAGAGCTAAAAGCTTCAAGTTATAATCATCAGTTATGTTAGGTTTTAATATATATGTATGTACAATGGTAGCCGTTCTACTAAAACTGGATTGATCTTTATTGGACAAAATACTACCGATAAGAATCAATAAAACTCAAAAAATACACGATTTTATGAAAATAAAACGAAAACACAACGTCATTTCGCAAGTTCCCGCCAAAAAGTCTTGCCCTATGTAGATAGCGTTCCCAAAGAAAAACTTCGTATATAACAGGAGGAACACAAAGATATTTTATAGAGTAGTCTATAAAAATCTTTGTGTTCCTCCTGTTATTTAGAGTATTTATTTAGAGTGTTAGTTAGAGTAATAAACCAAGTACCTAATAACTACTACGTAGGTATGTCATATTCAAGTTTTCTCTTTGGTTCGGTTAGTTACTTTGCTCTCTTTGGCTTTGCTTTATATAGTCTGTGGATGGGTACATCCATCTAGGGATGTGCAAATGATAAAAATATTTTGGTATATATCGATATTTTTAAAAGATATAGATAAAAGGAGGTATAAAATATCGATATTTTTACCCCAAGGCGTGGTTACCTAAAAGTACTGTCAAATTATTTGAGAGTAAAAAAAATAAACAAAAACACACAGGCAGTTTGACTAGTTTTTTCAAATCTGGTTGATCAGTGATGTGATTGGAGCGGATGGACCGCTGTCAAATACATGCTACGAACGTAGGAATGTACCGAGGACTTAAAAAATCGAATTTGACACAAATTTGATACTTTTGAGATTTTAAATATCGTTGATATTATATTAATAATTATTTTCTGAAAAATGATATTTTGATATATCGATATATTTTTACGCAAGCCTACATCCATCCATCCATCCAATCCAATAAAATTTCCTTCCTAAAAATAAAAATAACCTCCAAAGAGAATTATAACACTACGTTACGTTTATGCTGTTCGCATCGTAGTCGGATTTCAAGTGTAAATAATTTACAAACAAACTGCGCTACGTAAAAATAACATCAATCAAAAGAAAGAACACTGAAGTCAGTTAATTTAGGATGGCGGATTCAGTAAATATGTCACTAGGTAAGCAAATTCAAAACTTATGTTTCATTTCATATTTGTAGCGTTATGATAATTTATCTACCAGTATATTCGCAATGATTGACAAATTATATAAATTGTAGATAAATTCAATCTGTATTGATTGCTTTACGAAGTGTTTTGTTACCAACTCAAAATTTTGCGTAGGTAGATAAATACCTAGCTAGCAAATCGTGCAAAGCAGTTTGTCTATATTTTATGTCTAGATTTGGAATCTAGCTTTTTTATGTGTATTACTAAATATACATAAATAAAATATTATTTTTCAGATGAAATCATAAGACAGAATCAGCAAATACGAGCGAGTCGATCCCGCGGAAGAGGCGGTAGAGGTGGAGGAGTGAACCGTGGACGTGGTGGGAGCGGAGGAGGTGGTGGCGGTGGTGGCGGCGGTGGCGGCGGAGGTCGAGGCAGAGGCCGTGGTCGTGGTCGTGGTGGAAACCGCGGTCGGTCACAGTCTCGGTCTGGCACTCCAGCCAACAGGCAAGGCCGTTCGCGCTCTCGCGGGCCCCAAGGGGGCTCCCAGTCCCGTTCACAGTCGCGGACAAGGTCTCGATCTCGCCAACAACGTCGCTCCAACTCTCGGGCTAGATCAGCTTCAAGGTCTAGATCACAACTGCGCGGGTTAACTCCAAAAGGTAGAGCTGGACTAGAAGAACAATATGAAATGCCCCAACTAGTCAGGAATGGAAGATTTACCAGAGGTGCCAATAGAGGTAAATAATTAAGCTAGTCTCACAGATATAAGGTTTGATGATGGATGTCGGTAGTGTTAATGCCATGAAAGTTTAATAAAATACTATTTTTTTTATAGGTGGAATTCAAAACAGATTAAGACGCTCCAATTCTATTCCAAATCTACAAGGAGGTAATGTGCACAGCAGACTAGGTATGACCACACGCAGAGGAGCTGCTAATTTACAGAGGCCTTTAGCATTAGCTAAAAGAGGAATTTCTAAACGTGGCAGAGGTTTGAGCACTGGGAATAGATATAGTGCAGTGGGATTAAGATCAGATCAGATTCTTCAGGAACAAAGACACATGCTGCAAAATAACATTATAAAATCGCAGACTTTTACCCGCTCTAGGAACAATTCCTTTAATTCTGCTTCACAGCTAACTGTTAGTGTAGCCAATGATTTTGGAAGAAGGCGTCGCAATAGTATTGGCAATGCTGGTTATTTGAATAAACAAAGCTTGCAACAGCTAAATACTCAGTTTGGAGGATACAATACTCGAAGAGGTCCTGGTAGTGCAAAATCAATGGGTTCTAATAGATCAAACAGATCAACTCGTTCTAATCAATCAAATGCTAGCCGAAGGTCTACAAGATCAAGGGGTAGAGGCCGTGGGGGTAACCGTGGTCTTGGTAGAAAATTTGTCAATAAGCAAATACTAAATGCAAAACTTCAGAAAGAAATAGCTGCTATTCAAGGGAAAGCCTATGGCAGTAACTCTACGAGTGAGTCACCACCTTCTGGTATTAATTTTACCCCAACACCTGCTGCCACTGGGCAATCACTGCATATAAGATTTGCTAGTACATAGAATAGTTAAATAAATTGAGTGGGATGCAATATGAAAAATGTGTAATGTTTTGGTAGGTATGCAAAGTACTGTAATAAGCTTAAAGCAGTAAATACACATTAGTAGATTATGATTGTACTGTTACAGGATTATTAAATACAAGTGAGTTGAAAGACAAAGCCGTAGGTGAACATATTATAAAGCATTATTTTGCAATATGATTAGAACTGTATGACATGAGTGATAGATGATATGCTATTACTTGAAGTTACCACAAGTAATTACTTATTTTCACATTGCATCCCACCACTTATTGTGATTTCTTTATTAATATATGATTAAGTGATTGTGTCCAGCTTGACATACACTATTGGTAAAATTACAGCATCAACACTGTTATACAGTATAATGTATGGCCATTTTTTAATTACTCTCTTATTTTAAGGTGGATGTGGCAGTTTGAATTTGAAATGAAACTTTTGCAATTTAATTTATTACATCTATTTAAAGCGCCTATGAGATGTAGGTAATTAGGAAATGAGGTACAAATATAACACTATAATACTATAGATTTATCTATGAATTAATTTTCAATTCAAAACATTAAAGCACTGTGCATTGGTTATTTCATTACAAATGTCTGTTATTTATTGAAAGTTGTATGTATTAGTAGTTGAGGTAGCAATGAAGCATTTGACCCACCTGATGGCAAGCGGTTACCGTAGCCTATAGATGATGATTACAACACCAGGGGTATCACACACGCGTTGCCAACCCTGCAAAAATCTCTTCACACCCTTCTTGAAGAACCTCATGCTTTATTTCCTTAGAACCTTGTACCACGGCGCGAAGTTCATTTAGTGACTCATACACCCATTTGGGGGTGCCCTAAGGCGTGGTTACCTAAATGTTGCCCAGTTGAGAGCCTTCAGCAGTCTGCGCTCTTCGATTTGTCCGCTAAGATTGATGAAACCATCATCAAGCTACCAATTTTATACCTTTCCAAAAATAGGCACTTAAACATGATGTAATAAACAGCTCATCCACCTTGTCACTTTTAATGTTCTACAAAAAACATTCTGGCATAAATAATGTGCCTACGCAAAAGGCAAAAGCAAAAATAAAAAAGTTTTGTAATCGGTTAGAAGAATCTATAGTTTAAGGAAGGAGTGAAGTGGTTATATATATTTCATGAACACGTTTATGACTACTAAAACATTTATGTTGTTTAACATAAGTTTAATTTACTTAATTTTAGTGTAGATATTAATACAATTTTTTTTTACGTTTTATAGTAAATAAGGCTGAAGAATATCTTTTTGTCAATACCTACAAAATTTTCTTACTAAAAGGTATTATAAATAATAATAAAATAATTTCTCCATATTGGTGTTTTACTACTATCTACTTTATAACAACAAATCTGCTTTCCATTTTGTGTGGCCCTTCCTAGGCCCTTCCCAGATTCTGTCCCTAATTTGTCCTTGAATATCAGATTTTGTTGCACCCTGGTTCATAATAGCAACAGACTTGGAATTAAAATCCGTGATGGTGGCCCTGCCAGGAAGTGCCACACTTCCATTTTTATTATATACCTATAGTTATTTTAAAGATTTTTTTTAATTTCTGAAAATTCCATAAAAGAAGTTTGGTTTTTGGCATTAAAGCTACTTTAGGAAATGTTCAAATTCTGTGCTGAATATGCTTCAGAATATATTTTTCCCATACTTTTACGGGAAATATTCACAGTCTTCCATGCCAATATTTGGATAAGATAACCGTTAAATGCCTGTAATATGTACTTACCTCTATTATCTAGCTCTACTTAATCTGGGATCAGAAGGCTGTGGCAAAACTTAGGATATCAGTAGGTATTATTTAATTCTAGTAGAATTCTCACAAATATTATTGAATAAAATATTTTATTATTATTTAGGTACTTATATAAAAATTCAATTTACATTTTATACATTTTTGGCATCATTATAAGTGAATCCGTAACTGAAAAGATGAAAAAATATTATGATAGGTACCAGTACCAAACAAGTGATATATACATATAAATAAATATGAGTATCCTTTCCCCTATTATAGAGCTTTTTTTCTCTCATTAGTTGCAGTGCAATAATAATTTAGTAAAAGGTATATTTTTTAATATGTAGGGATGAGTTCTATTTATAAAATGGGAACATAATTTTGGTGAATTAAGGATGGTTAATCCTCCTGATTGGTCATTATAATGCTACTTTCATTTATGTTTATAAAATATACAGCCAGAATTTCAAAAAAATATTCAATTGGACTCTATTATTTCCCTGAAATGTTTTCCCAGAAGTGTTTTAGGAAATTATTAAATTTACACTCTGATTTTTGAAATTTAAATACTTACAATTTTCTCCAAGAATATTGCTTAATATCAGTCCATGAAATGATTTAATATAGTCTTTTGATTTGTTATTTATTTCCATACTTGTTGTAGCTTCAAACGTCCAACCTAGGTGGTGTGCACAGTGAGGGCAGGCACAAATACGCCAAGTGAATCCAGGAAACCATGAATCCGCCCCTTGTTGCTATAGTCACAAGTAATGAATTAAATATAACTGGTAAACAATCTATTGATAATTATCATACTAAACTCTTATCCAAAAGCAATAAAAAAATTATAATGAATGAATACCAAACTTACAGGTCCAATATTTTCACATCTTGCTTTTTCTGCAGTTACAATATTAAATTCTACTCCAAACGGGTTTACTAAAGTTTGAACTGTCACATTTTGTTTTCCAAACAAATTTTGTTTTTCAGTTTTTCGAGCTCCAGGACTCGCTTTGCTAAATAAGTAATGTGCATCTGCTACGTCTGCACCACATTTACGACATAAAATTAACTCTAAAACATAATCCATTTACATTAAATGGTATTGCAATAATTACATGAGTAGGTAAGTTTAAAACAATATAAAGTTTTACCTTGCCCATTCCTCTCAGATTGAAGAGGCAATTGTTGACCATACGTACACGAAGTCAGTAAAAGTAATATGAAATGAAAATTAAAAAACATGCCTTTTTGGAATAAAATTTCATAAAAGGTATATTGCAATAATGTTCCTTTGGTTAAATAAAACCAGTATTCTACTTTATTTTTCCAATCAATCTCAAGAAGATTTTTATGTTATTTTGTATTTTCACGCTACAAAAATTTACCTTTGAATTAACAATTTCGTAGGTAATTAGGTTTTGGAACAAAAGATATTTTCCCAGATCATCAAAGAGTATAATAGATAAACCAAATGCAGATGAAAACAACAAACAAGCAAGCACGGCACGGCTAGCTACAAAGAGTATACAATCACTACGTTAGTGGCTAGCTATTTGCTTGCGGCTGTCACTGTCAGCTGACGGTATTTTGGGATTATGGTCCTAATCACAAAGGGTACATTCCGAAACATGCCATAATCGATCTTAGCGCTCACATCGATAATTTGCGTTCCGATACGAATATCACGTCTATAAGAGCTGTGAACTGTCAATGATTCGGAACGCTTGTGAACGCGCTGACAGTATTTAGAACTAAAACATTCGAAAAACGGATTAAAAAATTAATGATCAACGCGTTGGTACTCCCTAACTTCAATTATTAGACTCCCTAACTTGAATACTGTGTATTTTTATTTGTTATTCTCACATAAAAACCTTTGTCAAAACAAAAACACAACACAAGTGTCACTTTTGACAGCCGATGACGTTTCGCGAGGCTTCATTATCGCGCTAAAAGTGATTCGGTACGCGTTTTAGCGCGCTCACATCGATAATTATCGATATCATCATCATTCGGAATGCAGCCAAAGTTTTAGGTCCGAATTACGGTTTTAGGCCACTGAAATGAGATACCAAATTAATTTAAAAGTATTTTGATAATGCTAATAAACAAGTCTCATATTTATGACAGACACCAACTTAATTTGAATGAATTTCTGTCTAATGAATGGCACAATTATCACAATAATGTGCTTGTATTTTTTTTTATTTTTATGTTTATTTCAGGTCAAAACATTTACAATGCAGCCAGTTATCATAGTTCGCCCTGTCCATTGTGGACAACAAAAACCATCTCTTCTCTTGCAAAATCATTTGTTTAGACTATTTTTATGACAAGCGCATTGTCTGGTTATATTGTGTGAGGCATAGGTAGCCGCTGTCATTGCACACAAAATACACCCTTAGGGCGGTCATGCTTCAACTTTTTTGATAGTACATTCATACATGCGAGTGAACCGAACCATTACCTCTTTATATTATTACAAACTGATACAAACATTATAATTATATTTATTATTATAAATGTATAGAATTATTTGTATACATAACTTGTATATGTAAACATAAAATATATTATGAATTGTAACTACCAGACTTTAATTCCTTCTTATATATGTTACGGTAAGAGTGAATAATTGAAATTATTAATAATTATCTATTATTATTAATAATAAAAAAAAATTATTTTAAAAATTTTTTTTCAAACCTCTATGATTTGACAAAAAAATTTTTTTCAACCAAAAATTTTGCTCAATTCTTTCGCCTGGTATGGACGAAATTTATATTTTTGGATTGGTCATACTGTGTAGATTCCAGAAATACTACTTGTAAAGCGCTCGACACACTAAATACGGAGCAATAACAGTTTTTGTCGGAACAGTCGGCACAGCCGACGCGCGCTTACGCGATGCAGAATATGCGTCGACGCTCAATGGAGTTTTACCCGTTACCGTAGTACGGCAAGAAACGCACCAATGGACATGAATTGTGTTCGCGAGAGTTTAAAAAGTCAAAAATCATTGGGTTTTTATTAATAATTTTCAATTAATCAGATTTACCGTAACATATTTAATACAACGGTATGTACTTATAATTAATTAATAAAATACCATCGATAATCTTTATGCTAACACAGATCACTATAAACTAGTGTATCGAAAAGAAGAATTTATGGAATCCTTATTTTTTGTTTCAAGCAAAGTTTCAAGTATCAATGTATCAAAGAGGGTTTTCTATAGTAAGGTCTACCAGGTGGCAGCACTGTAGCGAGAGTCTAATCATCTATCAGAAATACATGGGCGCCTTGAATAGTTTTCAATTATTTTTATTAATTTAATTATATTTAAATCATTCACAGAACACTATCCTTTTACAAAACATTGTATTTTCGAGAGAATTGTGAAAACTATTTCTGTCATTGTACGTAATCCATATTCCATATTTATATTGTAAACATTGACCAAGTCAGAATTGGACTCAAACACAAAGGGTCACGTATGTACATACCATCGTAACATTATTTGTAGTTATAGCGATACCATAAATACACATTCTGTGAAAATTTCAACTATCTACATTATTAGGGTTCATGTGATACAGTGATTTTTTAAGGTCGAGTACAAAAAACATGATTTTTGTATGGGGACTACCTTTAATTTTATTTTTATTATATTTTGTAAAAAAAAACAACTGTCTACCTATTTTTTTCTATGTCTAAGGATACGGAGTATACGGGAGGGCGTGTAGGTTGCGGCTTTCACTATAAGAGGGTTGCGGTGATTAACGGCGGTATTGAAAAATCTGCGTGAGGCGCGTTTTATAAATTGTTTTAACGTGGGGAGACCTAAATCAATGTGGAGATTTTCATTACGCATGTACCACGGGGCGCCCGTGGCTTTGCGCATGAAACGGTTTTGAATCACCTGTCTACCTATTGCAGTTCATAAGATACAGCCCGCTGACAGATGAACGGACGGACGGATAGACAGGCGGATGGTTTTTTCTTTGTGCTTTTGTTGTTTTTAACTGTTTTTTCTAATCATGAGATTGGCAAAGTCATCGGTCGGTCACTCGATAGAGCCATAAACAAAAAAATTGAATTGCAACAGAGAATTAATATTAAGGTTCCGTTGGCACCTTGCTTTTAGCCTTTAGGTACGAAATTCTAAAAATATGCAAATACAATGAATTTTCGGATATTATTCCAAATTTTCAGTACATTTCGACAGTTGTTTAGACCCCACGTCTATCTAGCGACATCTAGTGACAGAAAAAAAAAGGAAGACCCTCATTGCGGATATTGCGGTCTCTAAAAACGCAGTATTATATTCTCTTTGGTTTTGGTTAGTGATAATTATTATCTTTGGTGACGTTTATTTATTTACATTTGCAGAAAAGAAGTTAAATAAATTTGTTGTTATTGACTAGTGAGTAGTAAGATTTTCCATTAAAATGTCGTTTTTTAAAAACGTGGCTTCAGGTTTTAATATTCGCAGCCGTGACTCTCTTCTTAAAGAATCACTGATCAACAACTTGTCAGAATGCGTAAAAGATATCCAGTATAATTATCAGTTCGAAGAAAATTTTCACAGCGTTCTCGGGTCGTCAGATTCTACAAACACACTTTGCATAGCGTTGGAGGCTGTGTTTCTACATGGTTTAAAGGATACTTTCTTACGAAAAGCTAAAAATGCTCTCGCTGGTGATTCAGATACACAACCACAGCCCAATTTCTGGCCGCTTATCCTAGTTCTATCGCACAGGCAGAATATAGATCAAATAGGATCATTGCCACAGATCAATACCGAGATAGGTCAGTGCCGTGCCTGGCTCCGTATCGCGCTCAATGAATGTCTATTGTCATCTTACATGTCAACGCTATTGAAAAACATATCAGCTATAAAGCCATTTTACAGCAGAACAGCATTTGTTTGTGATTCAGAAATATTAGAAGTGGCACAAAAACTTATTGAAGGTCTGGAGACATGCATTCAATTCAATTTACCAATAAATTCAAGCTTACTTAATCTCTGGCCGGAACAGGTGTTGATGCTGGCCGGTATCTGGGTTCCCAAAATCAGACCTGCTCCTATAAGTACAGCTCTAGATGTAGCCAGTACTATGACTGAAGATGAAGTTAAACCAAAACTGTCTTCAACACCAACACACACATATATTGGTCTTGCTTTAAATGAAGATGAAGCTTTGGATTTTATATTATCAAAGGATTCCAAAGATATCACAAGTATTAGTGTAGAACAAGAAGATCAGAAAAACTTAATCAAAGAAGATCAAGTTATAATTATAGAGAAAGAAGAGTCTCAACCAGTAAAAATAGAGAAGCCATCAACTAGTCAGGACCATAAAGATATAGTCTCATTGTCTCCTTCATCTGTAAACCTGGATGATTTTGTGACACCTACTGATGTTGTGATCACTGGGAACTCACTATGTGGGAAGGGCTGGTTGGCCGATAATAATGATGATATGAATGCATCCATCAATTCTAATTCATCCCATGGCAGTAGTCTTATAAAAACACCAGAACTAAAAAGCTTATCTTCCCTCATTGATCATTCCAGCAATTTTGGAGAACAATATGCTAACACTCCTAACTTGAGAGATATTATGAGGGACATCCACAAAGAGCTTAAGTTGACAACAGATGACATTGATATTAGTGAATTGAAAGTTGAAGATGTAACACCTGAAGATCCTATGCTTCAAGGACTTGATTTTGAAGTAGTACCTAACTCAGAAACAGGATCTTTTACACCACAGGAATTACAAAAAATGATTCATCAATTGGGTACACTGTCTCGAGAACAAGGGCTTGACAGTCAAAATTATCAGTGTAAAGGATGTCAAGATTTGTTAGGTAGCACTATTTCAAAAGCTAAAGTGTGTGCTTACACTGGCGAATACTATTGCTCAAACTGCATGGATCCAAATGTTTTTATCATACCGGCTAGAGTCATACACAACTGGGATTTCAGGAGGTATGCAGTATCAAAAAAATCTGCCCTGTTTCTGTTAGAGTTTCAACATCACCCTTGGATAGACATGAAAAAACTGAATCCCAAAATTTATTGTGGTGTTTCAGACATGTCACAGTTACAGGAGCTGAGAATACAGCTTAATTTCTTGAGGGCATACATATTCACTTGCAGAGAGCCAGTCATTGAGGAGTTGCAAAAGCGTGTTTGGCCAAGAGAATATCTATATGAACATGTGCACTTATACACAATCTCTGATTTAGCTCAAATACCAAATGGTTCTTTGGTATTGCAATTAGAAAAAGTGGTAAATTTTGCCAAATCTCATGTCCTGGATTGCTGGCTCTGTAGTCAGAAAGGTTTTATCTGTGAAGTTTGCCGTAACCCCAAAATATTGTATCCATTTGACACAAGCATAACATATCGTTGTGATGAATGCTCTAGTGTATTCCATGCTAAATGTCTTAATGTTAATGTTCCATGCCCTAAGTGTAAGAGGAAGCAGAATCGTACAAATGATTTATCTTTGATTGATGCTGTCCATGGTCCTTTCAATAAGTAGAATTTGCAATTAATTGAATTTGGTACAAAAATATTGCATTTAAAAATGTCAACAATGTATCCATATTGGTGTCATAATTTTTTGCACATTACACTATTTGTATTAATCTATCTATTTTTATAGAACCTATTATTAGCCTATGAAATGTGTGATAGTTCAATGATGAGTTTGATTGAATTATGCATAATAAATAAGGTTTAACATAAAAAGTATGAGCAAAATGAATAGGTCTTAGAGGGAATGTACTTTACATGATGAGGGTAGTAAATATTTCTGATAACACTATCATTATTATTAAATACTTTTTAATGAAACATTCAATTAAAAACTGCTATTAATGCCATCATAAATATAATAAATCTTCAAAAAGAAGAAAAGAAAATAATGGTAAAATTCTACATTAGTTTGACTCACTCTGTATACATACTTTGAATTATGATACCTACCTATAATATTTTTGTAGAGACGCTTGGCGGATCTTTATGGAGATTACTTTATAATTATATCTAACTAAATAGTAATTGTGATATTGAATTTGTATAAAATAATATATTAATTACATTTT
The DNA here is from genome assembly GCA_963555595.1 of Tethea ocularis. Taxonomy (NCBI): domain Eukaryota; kingdom Metazoa; phylum Arthropoda; class Insecta; order Lepidoptera; family Drepanidae; genus Tethea; species Tethea ocularis. Next base: position 4,840,602 of record OY741960.1, on the reverse strand, counting down.
TAAGTTTTAATCTTGGTAGCTACTGAGAATTTATTTTATAAACAAATTAGGAACTTTGATAAAATAGAGTATAATATTGTTATGATTACTTGTTACAATTCTATTCCATTTAATTTTTCAGGAGATTGTTTCATTTAATGGAGAAACATATGTGATTATCAAAATGAAATTGTCAATATTTATATTCTTATCAAATCACAACTCATGTTTATAATTAATATTTGCCCATCAAACCTGATATGTTGTCAATATCTATTGAATCTTAATTTTTTATTATGATATTCATATCCTTGATGAGTCCTAGTAAAAGGGTACCTATTTAAACAGTCAGTCGCCATTTCAACACATTATTTAACAAGTGGCATAATCTATATTTTCCTAAATGATTATTTTAAATGACTTGATATTAAAAATGTGGCTTCTTTTTCTATGATTTTATGAACTACACTATTATTTAAATAAATAGGTGTATATATATAGAGGTATAAACAATATTTTTAATTTAATAGACCTTATAAGTTAAGTTTGTTATGGGATGTATTTAAAAAACAATCATAAGAAGAATTACATTTTTATTTTTCAATAAAGATAAACAATTTTAAAATCTTTTGATAACAATTTCATATGTTTGCGAGTACAGGAATGTTATTTTTTGATATTGTAAACAATTATCTTGTGGTACTGGTATTAATAATATCACTCAAGTAACTATTTGCCTCTTTCCTATTATTAAATTTATGACTATTTCCTGTACTTGTTATATCTTTCTTTGTTGAACTATAATCGAAATTCTCGATATAATTGGGATTATCTACGGAAAATTCTTTGAAACACTTATTTAATAGTTTATCAGGCTCATCTTGTTTACTTTTGCTCTTCTTTTTGGATTGATAGCTGAGGGATTCTTTGTCAAAGTCTAGTGGAACTATGCCGAGATCGCCGCTGTACCTATTCTTGGCTACTTGCAAGTACTTCTTCCCTCGTACAGCTGTCAATCGTTTATCCTGTGATAAATATAAGCAAGGTTAATAACACCACTGGTAGGTACAATGTAATCATTCTGGTAGATTTTATTACCTGAATTATAAGCACATTGTCGGCCTCCTGCGAAGCCTTTGCGCTGCCAAAAATCGAACTTGTCGACAGATCTTCGGACTCACGTTCCTAGAATAGTAAAAATGATAATTTAACTTCACAAACAACTACTATGAATTATTATAAGAATATAGTTTGTGACTTAAAAATAAAATCTTATTTTTAATTAACTAATTAAGAGCATAATCAATACAGAATATTATATTATGACTAGAGACCCGCTCCGGCTTCGCACGGTTTTTATCGGCTTTTCTGTACTATAATATGCATGTATTATACATATAAACCTTCCTCTTGAATCACTCTATCTATTAAAAAAAACCGCATCAAAATCCGTTGCGTATTTTTACATAGGGACAGACAGACAGGAAGCGACTTTGTTTTATACTATGTAGTGATTCCGTATTTTAAACCAATCGTTCGTCTCGCGCCTGCTGCCACAATTGACAAAAGGTGCGCGTTTGTAAATATATTTTTGTACCTTAACTGCGGAATGAGGCAAGCCAGCCATGATCGATTTAGTGTATGCAGCCTAGGTACCTACATAAAGGGAATAATGAACTAGCCTTCCGTGGATGCATGACGAGCGTGACATGGCAATGCCTGGCGGTGGCGAAGGTGCGGAAGGCGGCGATGACGGCGTCCTGGCGGCGGTACCGGTCGTCGCCCTCCTCGCCCACGCCCAGCATGAACTGCACGTTGTCCACCACCACATGACCTATGTCATACATGTAGCGAGCGTGCTCTACTGCCTGCAAATTGTATTCTATTTTTTTCAACATCATTTTCGTAGATACTGGGAAATAAACAATGGTTTCGTAATCGGGCCGATAACTTAAAACAGATGTTGATGATTTCTTTAGCTATTAATCAGTAAATATACTACCATTCTTGTCGCGAATCTTATGTTGACAAACGTACGACCTATTACTGAGCTGCAATTAGCAAAAAACGTAATAAGAATTGAATTGGGGGTAGGACCGCAATTGTGATTTGGGAGCATAAACATGCGACAAATTATATTGTTGAAAACTTACGTCCATGACAATTTTGATGGATTGCTGACCATGAAAAGCCAAGTAGTAGATGGGCAGTTTCTCGAAGTCGTCAGCATACTTCTGGAAGTCCTGTAGGTTCTGCTCAAGTTGCACTCCTGCAAACTGTTGCAGCATAGTTCGCGCTAGTCGAGAGTTGCGGATTTCGAAGCTCCCCCATAGAGTTTTTACCTGGCACAAAATAATATGGTTGAATACAATAAATTGACAAAACTTACTAGTGATGAAATGGTTGGCCGGAATTCGATTATCCACCCAACTCTGAAGGCCGATAGCCGAATATCTGGCTGAAAATTGCTATGAAGAAGCTGAAGGTGTTTGTTTGTGAAGACAAGGAAATCCGCTTATTACTTTTGTTTCGACTAAATATTTGAATTTATGAAAATATCGTGAATTATTCAAAATTTGGTATCGCCTGGATATTGACCTACTATCCGGCCGGTTAGTAAATCTACGACGTATAAGTCAGATGCTGGATATTCGTTACATCTTTTTACTATGTAGGCCTGTTTTTGACCACAATCTCTCCGTGGTCAGTGATGACATGGCCAATGATGGTAAGCACACAGTCTAGAATGGCTGGCTTTCAAGTGCAGCTATTGGAAGGTGCTTGGCGACAGATTTTCAACTTGAGTGTGGGCGGTGAGTCAAGGCGGATACTAACTATACCAAGTACTCTACCGCCGTGCTATGGTTTCCTCTCGATATTTTCCTTCACTGAAAGCTCAAGCTCATTGTAGGATTCGAACCCGCAACCTTTGACTCGGCATTCGACGTCACTGAGCTATCTTCGTTATAATGTGCGTAACATTGGCGGACGGGACGGCAGAAGATTTAAAATGTATCAATTGAATTGAATAGCTGTTATCCAATCATTATAGTAAGGTATTATATTATTTCAATGCTCGGTGATCGGCCTCGGAGCATCGCAGCGCAATTTTGTCTAGAGCACGCTGGCTGAATTAAATACCTATCTTATTTCGATTGGATAACTAAGTACACATCTCTACTAAGTTACTTACAAAATAACTACTATTTTACTTGTATTGTATACGGCACATCATATATTGTCGAATTCTTAAATTTCTTACCCCCTGTTGTGCAAGGTCAAGTGATATCTCTGCGCAGAACGTGGTCTTTCCGCAACCGGTAGGACCTGTCAGCACGGTGAGCTCACCACGACGGTGTCCGCCCAGTAAGCGAGTGAGTGCAGGAAATCTACGCCATTTTATACCGCGAACCTGAGAGTACGATACTAAAGTATCAATACTACCATAAAAACATTTCTATATTTTGATGTATTTGGAAGTGTCGGGCAAGGTAATGGCTGATTTGTATAGGTCATTAAAGCAAAGAAATAAACTTGATTAACTTTATTCACGACTCTCAGATTACAAACACATACAACCACAGACAACAACGTCGGGTGCGTTCCTAATACACCACATATATGTTGTTTTATACACCACACGAATGCCTAATAAAAACTGATCCGCACATGTGTGTGAGTACCGTTCGTGAAGTATCTGAAACTTCACTGTAGGTGTACTGACGGCACTGCAGATAGGCCTTAACTCTGAATATTCAGTAAAAAACCTGGTTAGGTATATTCTGCCATACATTATCTTGATTAGATAGAAAATATTGTTACCTATAATAATAGTAATAATACATACATATAACAGCTTATAATCATACTACACTTTTTGGCTAGTATACTAGTAAAACTGTGATATAACTGTGTTATTGAATGTACCTTATCAATATTAGTAAGCTCGGCATATACATCATCCCGGAGGGCAGCAAAGGTGGTAATTGATCGATGCGCAGCAGGCTTGGCTTCCGATATGAGGCTTTTAAGTGACAGGTTTGCTGCAGCCGCTTCAGATGCAGTCACTAAGCCGTCTGTTGGTCTGTGAGTATGCCCGTATAGTTAGATATTTTCGTTGTACATATTTTATTTTTTAATTTTATTAATATAAATAAACTTGTACCTTACAAACCGACACCTCTCCTCACCAAGTTTTTCAGCTACGGAGCGCATATTGTCCCAGTCTCCCCAAAGACATAGTTTCTGGTATCCTTCTAAAGTTGGCAGTACCAGAGGTGGGAGACTACAGTTGCTGAGCCAAATTATAGTGCCTGAAGACAACACATTTTGATATTTGTGTAAAACTGTTAATATTTTTCAATTTAAATATTATAATTCCTTTTTTAATAGTTGAACGAAAACTATGTATGTATCCACTCTTATAGTTTATACACAATATTGATGTGGTGGTGCACCTGTGTGTTAAGTATTGCTTACCTACCAGTACATTATTTTTAATAGGTGGGTTAGGTACCAAGTCATTCTAATGTTATACGTGGAAACTTTTAAAATATATATTGTTTTAAACCTAGCTGTTAGTACCTATACAAAATCTATACTTATCTATAATAATAATAATAAAGCTGACGAGTTTGTTTGTTTGCACACGCTAATCTCTGGATTTACCAGTCGTATTCGAAAAATTCTTTCATTACGAAATAGGAAACTACATTATCCATGCTGCGTCTTCCGGTTCAGCGGCCTCTCATGACTCGACTCCAAGGAATCAATGTTATTCAAATAACATTAAATCAATTTAAATTAATTAGTTATTTCTTTATAATACCACAATGTTTATAAAAATATATTGCTTATCATTCCTGATAGCTTTCTAAGGCTTATTAAATTTTATAAGGCAAACCATATTTTCAAATATTACATACCAGGAATTTTATTTGCTGCCAAATGTATAACATCTTGTATACTGGGTACAAGTACTGCCTGATCACTACGGTTCACCTTTGGAGCCCTACACGAGAAGAGACCAGCATTATGGAGGCCATGGCACTGACTCTCTTCTTCTTTCCCTGCTTGTACTTTACGGTAACCTACTATAGTGTCTAGGGAATTTTTCAATGGGAAATATAATACTGTGTGATCTGATGACACTCTGACTTCTGATAGTATTTTATTAGCTTCATGATGGAACTGAAAGGTTGAATTTTATGAATTATACAATACATTAATTATTTATTATAATTAACTCCTTACCAGTAAAATTTATCATTTACTTACAGGAAATTCAAATAACCTAAATAAATCTAATAATTGTGTATCATTTAATGTTGTTAATTGTGTAGTCTCATCTATAATAGATTGCCAAGTCTTCTGGAATTGCTTTGAGCTTTGCTGGCACTTATCTATGAAGTCTTTAATTGATGCTTCAACCTTTACTTTTTTGACTAGCCTCTCCAATATACTCCAATCACCATGAACATTGCACTTGGGACAGACGAAATAACCTAGAACAAAAAGAAGTCATTTGCAATAGGGCATTGTTAGTTTATTCTTATTAGTTATGAAGTTTTTTATCAATGTACCTATACCACTACCAGGTGGTGAGCAGAAGGTAACTGGCTCTCAAATGCAGCTGTTAAAATACGCCAGGTACTTGGCGACATAGAACAAGATCATCGTAGGATATGAAGCCGCGACCATCATCACTTCAACGTCACTAGCACTGTGTAAAATATATTGTAAAGATAATTCTTTATAGGTTATGTTTACAATTGCACTTACCGGTAGTTTTGTTAACATATACTTTACTGTTTTCACATTCCTTGTCTGCTGAGCAAATGGAACACTTTGTAGTAAGAGATGTAAATCCGTCTTGCACAGCAAAACCTTTTTGTCTCAATAGTTTTCGAATATCAGTCACTGTTACCTTAGGAATATCCGTTAAGCCCACATTGTGGATTTTTCTCTGGATACAATCACAATTATGCATATTTAAAACTGATTTTATTGACTTATATCTAGTTAATCTTAAAGAATGCATCATGTTTTAAACACAATCACAAAATAAATTGATATAAACATAAACATAACCTCTAAATTTTCATTATGACACTAATGACATAACCAGTGTTGCCAGGGCCCTTGAGTCGTAAGTTACGTTTCGTTTCCTAACATGTTACATTTTTGCAGCAGAAGTTACATTATTGTATTTTTTTATTTACGTGTTTTTGGGCACTCACTCGCGCACATTTTCTCACAGTTGTACGACAACAAACAATAACGCAACGAAACAAACCAAATCACAATCAGGAATTTCTGTAGCTACGAATGAAACCGCGAACGGCGGCTATTCGGCAAATAGGAAAGAAAAATCAAGTTTGAATATATCCAGGATAAGTTTAATTTTTTCGTGGCGCTTTCCATTCAGAACCATCTCTGAGTGTGATATGAATAAAGTGAGTTTTAGGTGCGTTCAATTTGGATGCGTTGAATTAAAATGCGTTAGTAAACTGTTTGCAATAAAAATCTAGTAATAATCTCGTTGTTCTCAAAAGTTACGAAAATTGCTTTAAATATAAAAATTACTTGCATGTTACGCGAGGGGGTCAAAAGTTATGAAAAATGTAAGAAATGTAACCTACTGGCAACGCTGGACATAACATAGGCTGCATTCCTAATCATGATAATAAGGGTTATTAGCTACAATAATCCAATAAGAAAAAAAAATTGTTATTAGATTTGTTCGAATATCAACCATCGAATATAAGCAAAAAATCCAATAGATCAATCAATCAATCAGAAAATCGTTCACATTTTCTGGCTGGACGCACTTCTCATTTTCAAGAGCTTAGATGACTTATAAAGTAGTGTATTTCGGAGTTCCTCATTTCCGACTCGATCCGTCGTACTGCACGGACGTACCCTTGCGCTCCGTGCGCTACCCGTATCGTTTCCGCGAATTTATCGCTCGATTTGTTACCTGGCTTTGGCTCGGTCCCTTATCTGGCATTTTTCGTCGAAAAACACCTGCGCTTGTTTTCGTGGTAATTTACCTAGGTATTTACCACGATAACATTCCATTGTTTCTGACACCGTCATCAAACTTGTGAAATCCACGCTTTTAGTGGTGAACTAACGGATACCTAACGGTGACAACGAAGTTAGTTCGAGCGTGCCCCGGGCGCTCACGGTTTCCCTTCTGGAAAACGTACACCCGGACGGGACTGGATCAGTCGGCCTTGGGGGCTTCCCTAGTCGACCCCAGTTAGCGCTAGGCAGGGACGTAGGAACCCACTGCACAATAAGACTGGCAGTGGGAACACAAGCTTAGGGCACACCCTAGGGCCTACACACCTCCCAACCTATACCCGGTTGGGAGAGATTCTACACACCTCCGGGCCTACCCACCCGGGGCGAATAGATAGGTTTTAGCTAGGGCGATTGCCTGAAGTTTCTTGTGACTTCTTCTCTCAGGAACGCCACGCGAACGAAGTCACAATAGTGTCGTCTTAGATTAGCTCCCCGGCCGCAAGGCCCGGCTGGCCACCATGGCCAGCCAACCTCCAACTCTGTCCCTAGAGGACATCCTTTTAGATGAGGAGGTACTTCGGTACCTCCAAGCCAAATTCCCGGGACACCAGATCCCCACCCCGTCCCAAAGCCGTCCCTCTTCCCGCGCTGATTCAGAGATGTCGACCCAGTCCATCTCCGAGTCAGTCGCTGAACCCATCCAAATCATCCCCCCTACCCAATCGTCTGAGGAGGACGATAGCTACCAGCTCGTCCCTGGCGGTCGTAAGCGAGGTCGCAAGGCCCGCAAGGCGGCCGCCAAGGCGGCTAAGGTAACTTCCCCCCCGGAGGATTACCCGGTGATCCCTCCCTCCCCCGACTGCTTTCCATCCACTAATCCTGCCCCCACCCCAATCTCCACCCAGCGCGTTGCCGCCAGGGAAGGCACCTCCTCCCCTCCCCCACTCATGGATACCCCAGTATCTGCTCCTCCTATGGAGGTAGCGCCTACCCCTTCTGCTGCCCAAGTTCCAAAAAAGAAGGATGTACCCCCGCCCCTTTTCATTCAAGATAAGGGCAAATGGCCCGATGTGTCATCCTGGTGTAATGTGCCCGGAGCACACATCAATTTCACCAATGCCCACCCCACTGAGCACGGAATCCGTGTCACAGTGTCTACCTCCCAGGACCATAGAGCCCTAACTAAGCTGCTCAAGGAGAGGAAAGTAGCCTTTCACACCTACTGCCTCCCCGAGGAGCGTGCCCTTCGTGTGGTAATTAAGGGGATTCCCCACGAAATTACCACCGAGGACATTGAAAGGTCCCTCAAGGATCAAGCTATCCCCGTACATTCCGTACATCGAATGTACAAAGGGCGTGGCCATACCCCATATAATATGGTCCTCGCCCAATTAGAACAGTGCGACGAGGCCAAAAAGATATTTAAGATCAGCCACGTCTGTCACCTGTCCGGTATCTCATTTGAGAAACCCCACAAGGGAGTGTACCCCTCCCAATGTCACAATTGCCAATTGTACGGCCACACCGCCCGCAATTGCTTTGCCCCCCCCAGATGCGTCAAGTGTCTTAAGCCCCATTCCACTATTGAGTGCGATAGGCCGAAAGACAAGGCCCTGTGTACTGAGGAGCCTGGTTGCGTTCTCTGTAACCAACTCGGCCATCCCGCTAATTACCGCGGGTGCCCGAAAGCCCTTCGTCCCTCCCGCAAATCAAGTAACTCGGGCCCTCCGCGCAACTCGCGCACATCGCGCAACTCAACGCGCACTGCCCCCCTCACTGACCCCTCCCAGACTGTCCTAGCCCCACAAAGATCCTCGCCCTGGAAACTTGTCAACTATGACAAGGACTTTCCAGCTTTAAGTAGTGCATCTTCAGTGCCTCAAACTCCAGCAGTCAATCCCCCAACTGTCCCATCCCCTAAATCCATCCCCGCACCCACACAACCTCTCCTTCCCTCTCCCCCACCCAAACGTTCCCCCCCGACAACATCCAATAACCGTCGCGCAAACACACCCAAACTACCACTGATCGAAGACCCGGACTTCGCTCTAGTGGAGCGCTTCGCTGAGGCAATAAACCTCGACGAAATTAGGGACCTCGCGACCCAGATCAGAGCGAACGAGGGCAACGGTCGTGCCCTCGCTTCCATCGCGATGCGCTTCCAAAGCATCGTGACAGTCCTTTCCAACTTCCGCGTAAAACCATAATGGATAATACAACCGTAACGTGCAGAATTAAACCCCGATCCCTCAAAGTAGGATTCTATAATGCAAATGGCATTAAAGGTCAACGCGATGATATCGCAGAGTTCCTGCGAAACCACCAACTTGACGTCCTTCTGATACAAGAGACTTTCCTCAAACCTTCTCATAGGGACCCTAAAATTGCAAACTACCAAGTAGTTCGCAATGATAGGATTGACTCTGCCCTAGGAGGCACCCTTATCTATTACAAAAGGTCCTTGTACTGCTCCCCCATGGATCCGCCTCCCTCCCTCCAGTGCATTGAAGCATCGGTTTGTAGGCTTGGCATGACAGGACACCAACCTATAATTATAGTATCAGCATATATATCTCCCTCCCGTAATGATTCACCACTCAAAACGGATCTAGAGTCTATTTTCGCGCTAGGTAACTCTGTAATTCTGGCAGGTGACCTAAACGCGAAAAATATACTCTGGAACTGTCACTCAACTTCCCCCAGAGGTAGACTATTAGAGTCCCTCCTTGACCCTCTAGATATAGATATTATCGCACCCCTCGACCCGACGCACTATCCCCACCAACTGACACACAGACCTGATATTCTCGATGTGGCATTGTTGCGCAATGTAAACCTACGTGTGCATGACGTAACAGTGCTACACGAGCTTACATCCGACCACCGACCTGTTATCCTAGAATTAGCAGGGCGCATAGGTTCCCCAGATGCAGGTCAAGCCCCTCCCACAAAGGTCGTGACAAATTGGAATAGACTGAGTGAAAGCCTCAAGTCAACCACATCCGTCCACCTTGATCAGATCCCAGATAGCCTCAACACCGCTGATGAGGCTGTCGGCGCAATTGACTCACTCACTAGCCACGTGCAATCGTTAATTAGCGATTGCTCACGGACAGTGCCAGCGGAGAGCGATCAACGTTGGCGCTTGCCCGATGACGTACGTGACTTGTTGAGGCAGAAAAATGCCGCCATTCGCGCCTATGATAGTTTCCCCTCAGAGGACAACCGCATCCGTATGCGTGCTCTCCAGCGTGACGTCAAGTCACGCATTGAAGAGCTACGTCAGGTCCGCTGGGACCAGACCCTTACAGACATTAGACCCTCTCATCAAGCCTTTTGGCAGCTTTCTCGTGCCCTTACCAAGGACACGGTAGCACCCATGCCCCCACTAAATAGGCCCAATCTCCCTCCCGCTTTCGATGACGATGATAAAACAGAATGCCTCGCTGAAAGCTTAAAGTTTCAGTGCACGCCCAGTACCCTCCCGATAGACCCGAGTCATTTGGACGAAGTCAACTCTGAAGTTGAACGGAGAGCCGCCCTCCCATTGCCACCCCCCCCTCTCAGCGAAGAGGATGACCCCCTTCCTCCCGCGACCCCTGACGAGGTCAAATCGATCATCAGGAACATACACCCGCGGAAGGCCCCGGGCTCAGACAAAATCACTAACAAAGTGATCAAACTCTTCCCCGCCCACCTCATAATACTGCTAACATCCATATTTAACGCTGCCCTCTCTTGTAATATTTTTCCACATCAGTGGAAAGAGGCCCATGTAATTGGAATCCATAAGCCCGGCAAACCTAGGTCCGAGCCCTCCAGTTACCGCCCCATAAGTCTATTAAATGTCTTGGGCAAGATGTATGAGAGACTGATCTATATCCGCCTCAAAACATATGCCGACGCCAATAATCTCATCCCTGACGAACAATTTGGCTTCCGAGCCAAACATTCTTGTGTTCAACAAGTACATCGTATTGTTGAACACATCTCTTCCCAGTACCAAGAGCGTAACATGACAGGCGTCTTATTCTTCGATGTCGCGAAGGCGTTTGACAAAGTGTGGCACAATGGCTTAATCTTTAAGCTATTCACCTTAGGTGTTCCACATAGACTCGTGCTTATCTTACAAGATTATTTGTCAAATCGCCACTTTCGATATCGCATTCCAGGCGCACTCTCCTCCCCTCACCCCATCGGTGCCGGTGTCCCTCAGGGCTCGGTACTGTCTCCCTTGCTATTCTCACTCTACACGAGTGATATGCCAAAGACCGACAAAGTGCAGTTAGCTCTTTTTGCGGACGACACCGCGGTCTACTGCTCTAGTAAGTCCCCCTCGGTCATTGTTAAGAACCTCCAAACCGCGGCTAACGCCCTAGGCGCCTGGTTTCGGAAATGGAGGATCGAAATCAACCCTGTCAAAAGCCAGGCGGTCCTATTCTACAGACCCTACCATCGAGGTACCCCCACCCCTCCAAAGGCAGTTACTCTATTCGGTGAACCAATCCCCTGGGAAAGGCAAGCCAAATATCTCGGAGTAATTCTCGATGATCGTTTGACCTTTGATGCCCACATTAAAGCGGTCCGCGCGCGCGCCGCCTTTGTGTTAGGGCGCCTCCACTTTTTATTGAATCATAAGTCTAAACTTGCCCTCAAAAGCAAGGTTAGACTATATACCACGTGTATCCGCCCCATTATGACCTATGCTAGTACTGTGTTCGCACATGCAGCTCCTGCACGGATCCATAGCCTTCAGGTGATTCAAAACCGTTTCATGCGCAAAGCCACGGGCGCTCCGTGGTACATGCGTAATGAAAATCTCCACATTGATTTAGGTCTCCCCACGTTAAAACAATTTATAAAACGCGCCTCACGCAGATTTTTCAATACCGCCGTTAATCACCGCAACCCTCTTATAGTGAAAGCCGCAACGTACACGCCCTCCCGTATACTCCGTATCCTTAGACCAAGGCAAGCCCTCAGCGAGCCGGATGACCCCATAACATTAGCTCAGATCGAAGCTGACGAAGCCCGTAAAAGTACACAACACACTACACAAAACCGATTACGCTACCGTCCTCGACGGCGAGGACCGCCGCGACGTCCCAGTCAGTCTCGTCCCGTTCAAGCGGCCCGAGCTGCCATTAGTAATCCGACCGCCCCCAATTAGTCGTAACTCGTACAAAGTCCTCCCCTTCCCCCGGTAACGCCCTGAGCCGAGGTTCGTACCCCACTCGGGGGTGCCCTCAGGCGTGGTTACCTAAATGTTACCCGGCTGAGAGCTCTCTGCGCTCGCCGATTGTCCGGTAAGGTTGGAGCAGCCATCAGAGGCTACCAACTTTAGTCCTTTCAAAAAAAAAAAAAAAAAAAAAATCGGAGTTCCTCAAGGATCCACATTGGGTCTCCCATGTATGTAGGTACCTACTAATTACTAAAATTGTGATCGGGTCACTTGCTGTATATTATTTATTCTATACTTACTAATAATAAAGCTGAAGAGTTTGTACGTTTGAACTTGAACGCGCTAAGCTCCGGAGTTACTGGTCCGATTTGAAAAATTAAAACTTATAATCGAAAAATTATTTCACTAATAGCCTATATATTATTTATTCTTTGCTAATAGGAAGACCATTTATCCCCAGAGGTTATATTATAGGCTACTTCTTATCCCGGGAACTCGAGTGTAACCGCGGGGAACTTGTGGCTCTTCCTGGTAGGGCCACCATCGAATATCAGATATTGTCGCGTCCTGGTTCAAAAGAGCAACTAGCGAAGATCTGTTTGCTTCCAGAATTTGTCCTCGAATATCAGATTTTGTCGGGGCGCTAATTGTATGTTATGAAGTATAAAGAATAACTTGTATTATCAGACCTCATCCAAATTATCCAAGCAATTTGAGCGTACAAATATCACAAACATTCGCGTTTATAATAATATGATAGTAGGGATTCCACTGTATTTTTTTAGTATTTTGTCATACCTATTGAATAATTCAGTTTAGGTGCGTACTGTAAAATAAAACGTCTAAATTATACAGATATTTTTTACTTACGCCAATATTTACATAATAACTTATTCAAACTGATGTTGATTCATCAAATTGTACTAAAATAAAACATCTAAATTCTTACTTACATTACATCTCATTACTAATTTTATATTTATACCTACTTTTTAAGAACTGCAGACATTTCAAACATTAAACTGAAACGGCTGTAGTAGTATGATTTAAAACTGAAAAAATTAAAAATGAAAAATATTTCAGAAGTGACCATAAGGAGGTTTATAATCATTATGAGATTGAGTAATTTAATGGTAGACAAAAACAGTCAGACTTACTATCATTAATCATTAAAATATCATATAGGAAAATATAAATAAATGGTATACAATAGTATAATTAATAAAAAATTATGATTCCTACTAAGGTAGGTATATAATTTGACAGAATTGATTGGTATAAAATATGTCAATAATTATTGTCTCACGAAAATGCGTGATCATCATATATAACATTGTTGTACATGCATGCATAGTTATGCTCAAAATATACAATCAGCTAATCACATAGAAACACATCGATAAGCAATAAAACATGTTCAGAACATTATATGAGACGAGGTTAAAAAGTATAAAATATTTTTTTGGGAATCAATGTAAAATTTCAAATGTATTAATTTGCTCATATTTTTTCAATTCGAGTCAATCCTACACATACTTTATTTGCAATATGTTCTAAGCACACGCTTTGGTCTGAAAATATAAATAAATAAAATAATGCTTATGCTTATATCTAATATGGAGGTTGGTACGACTGTTGTCTTTGTAGATGTTGCACTAATGGTCCTTGTTGTTGCTGCATGGCTAGCATTTGCTGTCGCATACGTTGCTGCTGTTGCTGCTGCGTCATCTGTTGCTGGTACTGCGAGCTCTGTTGCGGTTGCATGGTGCGCGGGTACGGGGGCGCCGGCCCGCCCATGCCACCCATCGTTACGTTAGGAGCCTGGAAAGTTACAAGGATTATATTGAAGTAGTGACATATTTTTATGCTCAATTTTATAAAATTTTTAGTGCATCGTAAATAGTGTAAGTAAATTTTCATCAAGAAAATGAATAATTTAATCTCAAGGACAATTTGAGCCTTGATTTACAATAGAGTGATACCTATATCACTGGTGGAACAAGGCGGATTACTTCATTGAAAAGGGACGATCTTCGGTCAGTCAATAGCTCAGCCAGTCAATTAAAATAATAAAGAAACACGAACCTGCATATATGGTGGGCGAGCGTTCTGTCTTTGTTGAGCTAAATATGCTTCTTGAGTGGCACGACCACCCATCATATTCTGATAAAAAAGAAATGTGTTATAGAAAAAGTAAAATATTATGATGATTAGAAATTGAACTGGTATTTTTTTATTTCAGAGAGATCAAAATGTATAAAATCTTGCCTGTTGGAATGATTGTTGTCCCGGGAATCCACCCATCGCATTTCCCCCTTGAGGTCCCATAGAACCACCCTGACTGTTCATACCGCCCATACCACCGCCTTGGCCCAGTTGACCCATCTGTCCCATAGGCTGGCCCATTTGTCCCATGCCCTGACTCATCTGTCCCATACCCTGCGGCATTTGGCCAGATTGACCAACACCCTGGTTCATTTGACCCACGTTTTGATTCATTGAGCTTACACCCTGGCCCATCGGATTTACTTGTTGGCCCATCTGGTTTACACTTTGGCCCATTCCCTGAAAAATATTGTAATATTAAAGATTTCGTACCTTGATCATATGAATTTGAATAGTCTTTTATTAACCAGTTTTTAAAGTCAAATGTAGCTTTCAATAATGTCTCTTGTCAGGCTCTAACTAAACTGAATAAGTGAGTTTTGATTATATCAATCAAATGTTGATACATTTTACTGCAAGTGGGTAAAGTAGAACGAGATACCTTATTAACTTCAGATAAAAGCAGAAATTAGTACATAATAGTTGTGATTACAGCATGTATAAACAGTATACATTACTTGGTTCATCATTTGTTGTTGACCGCCCGGCATCATTTGCTGCCCGTAACCTCCATAGCTCTGTTGCATGCCCCCGTACTGTCCGCCGAACATCTGTCCGCCCATGCCACCCATCTGAGCCGAGCCCATCTGACCCGAGCCCATCTGACCCGCACCCATCTGACCTGCGCCCATCTGACCCGCTCCCATCTGTCCCGCACCCATTTGCCCTCCCATTTGAACACCACCCATTTGCGCCATCGAACCCATACTGCCTATTTGGCCCATTGGATTCATTTGCCTGGAAAAGTTGAGTTATTCTTCATGTAGGTATTCCACTTAGAGGCTCACTTGACAGAAGATAGAAGGGGACGATTTCAAATTATGCCATCAACGTATTCTGCCCTGTTTCGGCTTAATTTTGGCAGCGAAGGATTGCATAAAAAATAAGCCTGGGGGAAATACAAATCGCAGATTTCATAGCTGATCACCTAATCATAGGATAAACCAGCTGAAGAATGCACGAAGTGAATAGTTTGCAAATCGCAGAGGTATGGTTGTATAGGTAATGTTGAATAGGTAGCTTACGTTGCCTGCATTGGGCCCATCTGATTAGGCTGCATCTGCCTCACCCCTTGTCGCACGAATGGCGCTCTTGCGTGCGGTGCACCGGGATATCCACCGCCCTGCATTAAAACATTTTTTTCTTAAATTTAAATAATATTTTATTATACATACAAAAATCATCATTCATTCATCCACTTTAACAGTATTCCCAAAGCCTTGTGTGAATAAAAGTTATATTTACACAGGATATAATAAGAAGAATCAACACGCCAAACAAGAAACGCGACCCTTCCGTTACCACTATATTTTTGTTAAAATAAAAACAATTATTTGCACGCCAATTATAAAAAGTCATACAAAACAGGCGGTCTTATCGCTAAAGCGATTTCTTCCCGACAACCTTATACTAGTAATAAGTTCTTGGATTAATTATCGTTCGCGTCTGAGTAATCCGAATCTGTCCAGCAGTTTTTAAGTTTATTCATTACATACTATTCTCTTTATAGTACTAGTGTATCAAGTAGGTACCTGTATCTGCTGCGTAATCTGATTGAATGGCATTCTTCCCCGCAGCATGTTGCTAAGCGCTTGTTTCGACTGGGTGTTCGCCGGCGGCGCCACGCCTCTTTGACTGACGCCAGCTAATGGAAGAAAGAGGTATGATCTAGGTACTATAAAATGTTACTAGGTATTCTAGAATGTTCCTATGAATGGCATCTTTTTGGTACTATGATGATGAGATTATGTGTTTTTTTTATTAGGATACGCCTCTTTGACAAGTCTCATCATCGTTAGTAGTGATGTGACAAAGGTACTAAGCAAGTAAGCACACCTAAAATAACAGCAATTTTAATCAAAATGCAGTTTGATAGAATTGGAATAATGCATATTTGTATTTTTTTTACTGATATTTTTAAATTGTTAGTGCCAAGTTAAGTAAACATATTGAGCACAAATAAAATTTTTGAAGCTTTCGAAATTGAATATCACTCGCATCCCAAATTCCCGAAATTATAATTATTATTGCTTCGTCTTATAAGTTTTATATAAGTATTATTATAACGGTAATACTTGGTAGTACCTTGTGGATAATAGTTTTGTGGTGGGAACCACTGCTGTTGTTGTTGCATGAACTGCGGTTGCTGAGCTGGAGTGGGAGTCATCCCGCCGCCGCCCGTTGACCCACTCGTTGGACCCACACCGTTCGTCTGAAAAATATAATATAGTCTATATCCTAACAAGCGGTGAGTCGATATTAAATATAAAGGAGGAATAAGCTTTACCGGTGTCGTAGGTTTGGGTTTCTTGACATTCTTGCATGGAGCAGATCGCGAGCGAGCCTTGCCAGCGCCCGTTGGACTTGAGTCCAAACTACCATTTTCCTGTCATTACAAAACAATTAATATAAATACTTGTTTTTGAAAGTACCTTTTTTAAGTAAGAATAATTTACATAATTAATATTGTAATTGGCTTAATTTAAGGAATAAATCCTATTGCATTGTTCCTTATTTAATAAAAATAAAATAAATTAAATACATAACGATTGTTAGGATGTATTGTTATGTAATATTTTGAATGATATATACCTGTTTGATATCATTGGTTTCGAGATCCTCAGGTGGTAACGGCAGAGGTTCTAAGTAGTAACTAAGCGGCTTAACGAGGCTGTGTGTGTGGAATTTTAATAACCTGCAAATAAAGGAAATTAAAGAATATCATTTGTGTGAATGAGAAGAAAATAGTGACGCATTACGTTGTTTGAGTTGTTAAATGTTCAGATATGTTAACATGTTGTGTATTCGTCCGATTTTATTTCATAACGTGAGAAAGCTTGACTTGAAAATAATACCTACATACATTTAAAAAGGTAAAATTTTGTATGTTAACTCAATCACAAGGCTAAACGGATTTAGATAAAACTTGGGACAGAGATAGAAAATATCCAGGAATACCAACAAAATATAATTTTTATCTCGATAAAACTTTAAGACCCCACGGTATCGCGGGGTCTTAGCTAGCTAGTTAGGTATTTGATTCTCTGCTTCGTTTGGGATCTCAGATAACCGAGTGTGAGGAATGTCCCAGGATATTTATTTATGACAAACTCAACATTAAACATATCATTGAAGATATGTCAACTCAAAGCACCCAACCAGCTTTAATACCTGTGTGCATTCTCATAGGTGAGTGGTTTCCTCTCGATCTTGGTGGCTGCGAACCACGCCCAGGAGAGGGGCGCGGGGTTCCGTCCACCTTCCACCAGCTCCCACCCGGACACGCGCTGCTTGTCCGTCAGTCGGAGACCCTGACACAACGCACTATATATCACTACTCTTATATATAGTTTCTTGCCGGAGTCTTCTCAGTTCAAGTGTATTCCGAACCGGTAGTAGAGTCTATTGTAAAACTGTAACTTTTGACATTCATAAGTGCCTTATTAGGGCCTAAACTGAATAAATGAGTTTTGATTTTGATTTTGAATAATAGCTAGTTATATATGGCCTGGGTTGAGTATGTACAGTACAGTAGTAGATTTTAGTGTATGCAAACACGAGTTTTCGGTAATACTTGAAATGTAGGCAAATAATCTATAGTATAGATAGATAGTGGCTTGGCTAAGAGTTTATATACAATGTTAATAATTATCTACTATTTTATGCCTTATCAAAGCACCAGTTACACTCATGAATTAAAATCTATTCCTGACAGGAATTTAGTGCAGCTTATTACACCTTGCAGGTCTTGGCAGTGAAATCTAATATATGTAGCGATCTTAATATATCTAGTTCGTTCGTGATAGCTCTGAAAGATTTAAAACAGCCGCTTAATCCAAATAATATAGTCAACCCTATATGTAACTCCAAAGGGTGCAATATTGAGGTAAGTTAAATTATATAATTGTTCTTACCTGCTTCTTATCACTGTCAAACCCGGTGATCTTGTTACCCTTTTGGTCCACCAAACATCCAAGCGGTTCACAAGCAATCACCTGGATAAATAACCAACTTATATTGTACAGTGAACTTATGACTATCTTTATCGCTTCTTTTCTCGGCAACAAACTTTGATATTATGCCTACATCGATGGATTGGAAATGGATTGTCCTTGTCTTTTAATTTTTTGCCTTATGTTTTTTTATTGGTAACATTGTAATTTCATTTAATAAAAAAAAACTGCTCTATATGGTACTAGCTGTTCTCCGTGGCTTCACTCGCGTTCCCGGGATAGAAAGTAGCGTATAACCTTTAGGGATAATGTAGCTTCCTATTAGTGAAAGAATTTTTCGAATCGGACCAATAACACCAGAGATTAGCGCGTTCAAACAAACAAACAAATAACTTCTTCAGCATTATCCATACTAATATTATAAATGGGAAAGTGTGTATGTTTGTCCGTCCTTCACGGCATAACGGAGCGACGAATTGACGTGATTTTTAAGTGGAGATAGATGAAGGGATGGAGAGTGACATAGGCTACTTTTTGTATCTTTCTAACCCCCCCACTTCCCTCAAATGGGGGGTGGAAGTTTGTATGAAGCACGCAATTTTCAAGGTAGAAAGCTAAAAATGTGGTATGCGAACTATTTATGACTAACAAAAAAATTGAGCATCATTCTTTTTTTGGAAATCTGCCCCCAACTCCTTAAAAGAGGGGGTGAAATTTTATTTTACCTTGAAAACTGCGAAAGGTCCCATCTTTCGCAGTTTTCAAGGTAGGCTAAAATGTTACCAACGAAAAATTATGGAAATGTTCCCCCAGCCCCTAAAATAGGGGATGGAAATTTGTGTGAGACTCTCCGCAAAATTAGTACAGGTTTTATGATACAAACGAATAATAATTTACTAAAACAAATTTAATAAAACAATATTATAACATTAAAAAGCTCAAGGACAAACATTAAAGGTGACTTGGGTGAATTTAGAAAAGCCGTGCTTCTCCCATGGACAATTGTATGTAGCATGTTCGCGTGTATCCAATGCCCAGAATCTTTTTATTCTATCCCCAAATGGAAAGACATATAATATCGTCTACAGTAGCGTATTCAAATAAAGTTCTCTTCTGTGTTCTAAATCAGGAAAAGGGAACCGTGTTACCCCGAATTTAACGCGAGCGGAGCCGCGGGCAAAAGCTAGTTATTAATATAGATAGATGTATAATAATAAACCGCACAAACCTCAATAATGGTATTCTTGGAGAGCGGCAACAGCTGGCGCACACATTGTACGGAGGGTCCGTGCCTATCGCCGACCTCCTTCTTCAACTTCTTCATGAGATTCTGGTAGTGCTTCCTGTTGTTGTCGTCGCCGCCGTCCGCCAGCGTCGAGTGTATCAACGTCGCGAGCATGTCGATCAATGTCGTGAACAAGTTGCTGCGACACAGACTGTAACAATTTGTTGTAAATATACTGTCACCACAGCCATATTGGATTGTAAACGTGTGGTGACTATTTAAAGTTGAGTTAGAGATATGACGACAAAGGGAATCGCACTGCCCGCGAATCTCTCCCCTATAACGTCGCAGGCGAGGACCGAATTATCCGATAGGTCGTTTCGCTTTAGTTAGCGGAGTTCTTCCCGCAAAGGCATTAAAAAATACGGATGTAGAAACTAAATCTTGGTAATTTTGCTAGATCGTCCTTCTGGACCTAGTTCTAGCTGCCGCCCCACGGTTTCACCCGCGATCCATGATCCTATGTTTTATAAAAAAATAGCTAGCAAAAGTAGTAGATCTATCTATGTGCCAACTTTCATATTTATAGTCACCTATTGTTATATGCGTCGATAACTTGATGCGCGACCAGTTGCGTGAGCAGCACCGCCCAGTCTGACGTCAGTTGGTAGGATCGTCGTATGGCGTCGAACATGCCACCGGCTAGCGAGAAGCGCAGCTGTAACGCCTCAGGCGCCGCGTCGTCCTGCCACGTGTCGCTACACGTCGACCGCTCGTGGTCCCGGGCGTGGGTCAGGTAGTGCTGCAGTTGGGCGTGGATTGAGCTCAGGAGGCTCTCCTGACGGAATTATATTGTTTGTGAAAATATATACCTTCAGATCCTAGTATGAAAATTATGAGACTACCGACGTTTTATCTTATAATGACGTACGAAAAAGCCAAAGATGGCGTTAGCCATTGCTAAAATAAATCCGTGTTGTTTCACGACTTGTCTGTTCTTTTCTGACTTTCATTATTCTTTATGTGATCAAAAAACGCATTGTGATTAACGAACGTTAAATACCAAAAGTCATTATTAACATTTTTTTTTTAATAATAATTTAACAAACGTATGTAACGTTAACCTATCTTTTGAAAGTGAAATAACCTCCCCTTCTTGAGGTAAATTTTGCATGGTTACTGCCACATACCTTCTGATCATCTTGGTGTTTGAGACAAGTGAGCACGAGTGACAGTAGGGGTTCATTGGCGAGTCTCACGGCGTTACCGCCGCCGCAAGCGCAGTTGCCGCCACAACTACCCCCACTGACGCCGCGCTTACCGCCCGGACCACCGCCTGATGACCTGCACGTTTGTTTGAGTTTATTTAAAATACACGAGCTTACAGCGTACTCAGAGAAGTCAAATATAATTTAATGACTGATTATAGTATATCTGCCCATGTTGTTGTCACTATATCTTATCAGTAATGGACAGAAACGTATTTTTTTTGGAAAAATACTACTCGATATTTTTTTTATACGATTCGTTACGATGTCACTTACACCCGATATAGACAAATATGTATAATATATACTCAAATGCAACATAATTTTTAATAAACAAAAATGTTTTGAAGGTTTTTCGATCTGAAAAATGACATCTTTTAAATATTTCCTATTCAAGCATAAAAGTAAGATGTTATAACTACCGGGTCGAATAATGCAAGTACTTACCCCTTATAGCTAGGACTCTGATGGCTTTTACAGTCTCTATGCGAGCCCCCTCCTCCGCCGCTACCGCTAGCACAACTGCCACTGCAACCAGCACCCCAACCGCTTTCCAGTATCTATTACAAAAAACATCACATCTTTTGAATAAGCTTAATTAAGTGATAGTTGAGTAAACCGTGAAATCAATGCTTTCTGGTGAGCAAATGGTCACAAAAATACATCAAGCAACTTGTTCCGACTGGGTACAAACCATATAATCCACTGTTTGTGTCGTATTGTTCAGACAATAAGTTTTCCATGACATTCTCGAAGATTTTTTAACATTGGTTTACGATTTAAGGGCTATACTCACCTTATAATAATAATAACATCCACCGGTATTATACCTCACACACTTCACACCAGCCTAAAATTACTTATAATCCACAAATTGACATACATCCAATTACAAAAAGCCGTTATTTTGAATACATGCAGAATAGTCCGCAAATTCTTATCAATAGATCAATAAGTTCACACAAACATACACACTTCTCACACAAACATACATTCACACTTCACCCACCAATAATCTTACGCTACACCACCCATTTTTTCGTTTGGCCAAAAGCCCGCGATAAAATGTTAATACCCTACCAGTAGGAGAAATTGAAAATAAAAAGAAAATAATAATAATAAAGCTCTTTATTCAGACTACTACAATAATTGTTTTTTTTTTTTTTTAGTAATGTTTTTAAGGGTCTGTTTGCCCACTGGCAATAGCCTCCTCCAACCTCTTCCACTCCTGTCTGTCTCGTACCTTCCTCGTCCAGGTTCCCCCAGCTACCTTCCGGATTTCGTCTGCCCACCTTAAGCACTGTCGGCCCTTGTTCCTCTTGCCTTGTCTTCGCATCCAGGTTGTCGCTGTCTTGCTCCACTTGTAAGGACCTCTGATGAGGTGTCCAGCCCAGGACCATTTAAGACTTTTAACTCGTTTGGAAATATCAGCTGCCTGGGTGCTTTCTCTGACTAAAGAGTTCCTTACTCTGTCGCTTTTCCTTATGCCTAGCATACTACGCTCCATGGCATGTTGGCAGGTCATAAGCTTTGCTAACTGTTTTTTGGTAAGTGCCCAGGTCTGACAACCATATGTCATAATCGGTAATATGCATGATTCAAATATTTTACTTTTTACTTTTATATGCAGATGTTTATTTTTCATTATTTCTTTTAAGCTCCAGTATTTCTTCCATGCATTTGAAACTCTTCTTTGTATTTCTGCATTCATCTGATCCGAGGTAGAAATTACTTGACCCAGATAAATATATTCGTCCACATATTCAATATTTTTGTTATTTATTAGTATTTCAATCTTTCTGTTGATTGTCATGACCTTAGTTTTCTCAACATTCATTTCTAAACCGGCTTTTTTGCTTTCTGTAACTAATTCTGTGAGCATAACTTGGAGATATGATGGTGAGTCAGCAAATAATACCAAGTCGTCGGCGAATCGTAAATGGGATATAAGGGACCCATCTATTTTTATTCGTGGTTCGACCAGTCTAGACTTCTAAATATCTTTTCTAGAACCGCCGTGAAGAGCTTAGGGGACATAGGGTCTCCCTGTCTGACCCCTTTTTGTATGTTGATACACTCCCCCTTACGTTATACTCACCTTAGATTGCTATAAATAATTATAAATACGTGAATGCTTAAACCATTAGGTATTGTGTTAAATTTACGTCAACATCAACATAGAAATCAGTAGGTAGTTCTGTATAGTTATCTGGTCTGCCTTGCAGTTTCCACCAACGTTCCAGAAATTATATTCTTCTAAGTATACGAAATATTCTATTATTGTTGCTAAGATTCTTACAAGATTAATTATTTTAGTATAGTAGTTACCAGTCCTGCTTGTTTGAGAACTCTTCCTTGTACAGTGGCGGGTAGCTTGGCGACGAGTGGCGCCACCAGCCACACCGACTCGGACCACTTGCTGGTGCTTACCACTCCACGATCAGTTCCAGTCCTAAGGCAAATCAAGATGTTCAACATTTTTATTAAATTCATGTTTCTTTTGACATCACGAAGTAGGCAAAGAAGCATACGTCTACCTGAGGAAAGCGGTTTTTATATTATAAAATTCTACAATATTTAATTAAACGTTAGGTTTACGCAGTTCATGGACACTTGGTCGAGAAGCTCTGGAGACTTTAATCACACGCAGGAACAAAAAAACGCTATGACCTACATCTCATAATTCTGTTAATTTTAAAATTGACTTTAACTAGATGAATTTAAAGACTATATTACATCAAACATGCGTTAATTAGATTTATATTTATTATTTTAGGAAAAACTTACAGCCTAATAACAATTTAATACAAAAAAAATCATATGATAAACCAAGGCCAATTACAAGCTTTTCGCCGATAAAATACAAAAAATTTAGATATACCTATCTTTATCCGGAGGCGGTGGCGCTGGTTGCTGGAACACGTTGATAACGGCGCGGGCTACAGTGTCCAGCCACGCGCTCAGCTCTGAGGAGCCGTTCGGGAACTGCTTGAACATCAGCTGGAGGTCCAACCACGACATGCGTAGTGACCATTGTTCTAAATTCTGTATCAATAATAACCAATTTCTAAAGATTCATTGCACATTAGCACCATACAAAAATTAAGGTTATCTGTTTTATAAATCACTTTTAAAATAATTAATAGGTATAGTTCTTTTTCTACACCTCCTATCTAGATTTTCTTCCCTATATATTCTTAGTATTTTTTTCTGGATTCTAAGGCCTATCAAGTACAATCAAAAATATTACAATACCTCTAACAACCGAGTAATCATCGTTTTTTGATCAAGATCCGGATGGGTATGACTCGCTGAATCCGGGTAACATATCATATGCAGCAATCTGAAACATAACATATTATGGTAATACTTATAGTATTCGTATGATATACCTACATACAATACATAAACATATAATTACTAACTATCTAACATAATAATAATATAGTAACTAATCCATGGTGAGATTATATTGGAGAGATATTCAAAAATGATCGTGACTCGTAAATTATTTACGATTATTTAATAATTCATTATTTATTTATTATTATAATAAAACATTGGCCAGTAAGTATAATTAATTTCTGAAGTCTTTAATTTTTTTTTTTTACGTAGTGACGTCATACTGCGGCTGTTATGAAAAGGCCTTATACTTACCAATATAGATAATTCTTGACAGACAATTAAAATTCAAATAATTGTATACTGACCTCTGAGCCTGTCTCGGCGTTAGCATGGAATCTAGCAGCATATCAGGCTGATATAGCTCATCTGGGTTCTGTAAACATTTCTGTAAAACCCATTCTTCTGAACATATCTCGGCAAGAACCCTCCTTGCGAGTGAAGACAGTGATTGGGACGAGTCTAACAAAGTTGAGCCGACACCGCCGCTGCCTCTGCAATGTTTATAGCTCGCTACTAATTGCTTACAAAGTTCCCTTAATGTTCCCATATTAACGACGATCATGTCCACAGATTATAAAAAAAGAGAGAAGATTATAATACAATAGTGACAAAAGTTTTGCCGAACACCATATAAAGAATGTAAATTACTGTACATTTTAAAGGTTATAGTCAGATACAAATTGCAAGAGACAGCTATGCAGTAACTTTAATAAAATTGAATATTGCCTTGAGCATAACTTAATTCGATGATGCTCTCAATTGAATCATAACTTGTTAAATATATCTCAAGAAAATAGCATAGACTTGTAATGAAGTCTTTCATTACAAAATAGAGACAATGAGTTGTTAAGAAACATGATTTTGTTATGTTTAATTTGGAGTTAAGGTTAACTAATACATGAATATTAACACATTTGTGATCCTTTAACACATAAACAGTGATGTCAGTGACAAATAACATTTAATTCTCATTCACTTGTAAAGGTTATCCTAAACAAAGTATGATTTGCTGTTTCGATAAAAGCGAAAAAAAATGGCAATAAATATGTGTAACATCTTTCCTCTCGCTCCTGAAATCTGTGGAATTGATTTCGTGAAAAGGGAAGGAAGTAAATGTGTAACAGGAAGACGGGTAAGCGCGCGGTGGTAGAGTTGGCCTTCGGATGGTACCAACCCTTTTTCCGAGAGGTTGGTACTAACAGTGTGTGCGTATGTGTCACGAGAATGATAAAGGGAAATAGGGAATACAACAATAGGGAGAACGAATCAACTGTGTGATTACTGATGTGAGATGTCAGATGTTACACATCATAATAATATACGACTAATGTAAGGCTGCACTCTTTTTATTTTAAACTCTATTTTTACGTGAACATTGCGCCAGATCCATGAAAGTTCAAAGTCTTACAAATTTGATTAAAAATAACATTTACAAGTGAGAGAGTAACAATGGAAGGGTTACGATTACAAACAATGTCCAAGGTGTCGCGTATTCACAGATGAAGGAAGAAAAGCATCTAAAACACAACGTCGAAATCCCACGGTCCACAAATTATGGAGTCATGAACATGGAAGCAAAACAACATGAAGATAAGCTAAGCGAGTGATTGTCGTGAGATAATGAAACGATAATGTATCCGTACACATGGCGTGTAAATGTGCAACCATGTAACTCAATATTAAAATAAAAAACAAACCTAGGAGTTCTATGGCCCCCACTCATCTCTGAGTCTACCATCCTAAGGATAAAACAAAACATTGGCCGATCAATTCAAATCAATCCTGTGAAATACTTTAAGTGATTAAGGTCAAATTTCACCCGCATCGCACCAATCCCCAGGTAAGTATGGCTATTTGACAGAATTTATATAGAGAGTCTTAAATTACCCCGTGGATTAGTGCTATACGGAGTTGGTGAAATTGGGCCTAATACTGTTGTTTTTATGATCCTTGACATTTAATATTAACCTTATAGAGATAGAGCGACATAGAATTGTATATCGAATTGTGAGTTCGATACGGCTATAGTTTTGCGTATAAGCTTAATTTTGAATGACACAAATAAATCAAGTATCAAGTTTTATTTATAATCAAAAGTAATTTACTAAAAACTATGAAGCTCGTAAAGTTAACGTTACTTACGACATGAGGTCGAGTTGAGCGTCGGTGGGCACAGAATCACTAGTGCCTAGTATATGTGATAGTTCACAAGACTTCTTGCCTCCAGGTTTACCACCATCACGTGCTGTAGAGTCTCCCACCACTGTTTCATTCAAATACATATACATTTTTATGTCTACAGGTTGGTAAGCTAATAAGTCCAGTGATGAAATGCGATCACCGCCGCCTATGGACATTTGTAAATACCAGGATTGCCGGTGTGTTGCCAGGAGGATTGCCATTCTGGTATTGCAAATGGCCATAGGCGACGGTAACCGCTTACTATCAGGTGGGCCGTATGCTTGCTTGCTACCTTAGTAGTATAAAAAGCCGCGAGTTACATTACAGCAAAATATAATATAGAAGCAATCACAGGTTACGTACTGAGTATAGCCTTAAGCGTGGCGAGTACAGGTCCGACGCCGATGTTCTTATGTGCGGCCGCCAGTAGATGCCGGTCGCAGGATAGCCTGACGCCCGCCGCACCACTTCCCGGCCCGGGAGACGTCGACACGCTGTATAAACCTGACGGTGACATACACAGTATACTTACAAGCTCATTTAAGCACAATTTCATATAACTCTATAGGATAATTTGATAATTATTATGACAGTTTAATTAATAATTAAAATTCTGACTTCTTTTATTGATATATAAAAATTAAGGAATTAATCTGTTAGGGTATGTTGTGGTTCTTTAAGTTAAAGCTTTTCAAATCACCAAAATTACACATATATACGAAACATTAAATAAGAAAAATCTTTATAAGTCAAGAATGGCTGGACAGATTTTGATTTTCTCTGATTTGTTGGATTTGTCTAATCCGAGATAGCAGAATAACTATTGAAATGGACCAAGTTCATTTAGATTTTCAGAAAGGACCATTTTAAAAGGACCATTTGAAATAACAATAGATATATTTTATTGAGTGAATAGATGTTTTTTTCAGAGGTTTTGGTGATTTTTGCTCTCAGTTGATTTAGGGTTCATCCAATACTTAAAATGATGAAAGAATCTTACCTGGCTGAGGAGTATCGACAGTTTTGAACAGTCTTAGCAGTAGAT
The DNA here is from genome assembly GCA_963555595.1 of Tethea ocularis. Classification (NCBI taxonomy): domain Eukaryota; kingdom Metazoa; phylum Arthropoda; class Insecta; order Lepidoptera; family Drepanidae; genus Tethea; species Tethea ocularis. The sequence goes on along the minus strand of OY741960.1, from coordinate 4,812,950 downwards.
GGCAGGTGAGCCTGGCGCCGGTGTCCGGGGAGGGCGCATTGGCAGGGTTGCCCACTAAGCCGGCGCCACCACACGCCTTCACCAAGGACGGTAATGCCGCGTGACGCACGAAATCTTCAAGGGAGAAACAGTGGCGGGCTGGAACAAAATATTTATTTATGTATATATATAGCTTACAAACGGGTCGTATGTTTGGAACCTTAGCGCTTTAAATCGACTCCCTAGATAGATAACTTACAGTCAATATAACGAGATCAAATTATTATCATATTCAGAAAATTGTTATAACCCTCTCTAATATGTTAGCTGTAACTTTTGTAGGTGCAATATTTGAAACGCAGAGAATATTACTAATGAATTGTTAGGTAGCAAAATATTTGATAATACGTAAAAAAAATGCAATCTTTTGAAACTCAAATACATTTTTGACAGATGGAATGTTATGTAGCTGTTGATTTATTTCCGCACTTCTATTAGATTTACTGCTGATCAGAGATGTACAAAATACTTTTCAAAAAGTATTTAAATACAAAATGCAAATACTTTTTTAATATAGTATTTCAAATGCAAGATACAAAATACTTTTGCCTTTTGTATTTAAATACTAAATACAAAATATGTATTTTCAAAATACTTTATTGAAATAAAATACTTTATGGTAAAATTACTGCATCCATAAAAAGTCTCCTTTTCGCCTTCTAAGCTCCAAATGGCTTCAGCTATGGGCTTAGATGTGCGAATATACTCAATCAAAAACTGTACTTCCATCTCTTTTAAGACGGCCAATCCTAGTTTTCTCAGAACTTCATTGATGGTTTCTTGAACTTTCAGGATATCAATGATATATTATATTTATATTACATACTTGCCACAATGCCCACAATGACATCATTTTTGTAGTGCTATTTACGTACCGGTTTTTTATAAATATATTTTTCTATTTCTGTATTTTTATTTGTCATTTATACATTCATAATCACTTAAATACGAATCGTTAAAATAACGTATTATTGCCTACACGGCATATTGTTTTTGCATTTTTTTAAAGACATTTCGAGCGAACAACACAGAAATAATGAAATAGCTGCCAATACTGCAAAACGTAACAGTGACTTTGAGGATTGTCAAGAGGGGTCCCTCATATATTATTGGTCAGGTTTTATATGCGTTTTGTTTCATCTGTCATTTTGCGTATAGACTTTCAAAGCTGCTGCGCCACTAGTCGCCATTTTTTGTTTTTACTGGATCGCGGAATGCTTTAGAAAAATGAAGCTACGAATAAAAAAGTATTTTGTATTTTACAAACCATTTTAGAAATACAAAATACGTCTCGAATAGTATTTCAAATAAAATACAAAATACTTTTTAAAAAAAGTACTTAAGTACAAAATCCAAAATACGTATTTTGTATTTGTATTTTAAATACAAGTATTTCAAATATGTCACAACTCTGCTGCTGATGATTACTGGAACACGTTGCTGACATAAAATAAACTAAATTAGCATGAATACAAAAGATGTGATTTTTCGTCACTAAAATTTGACTAATTTAGCAATAAAAGTTTTGCTAACGGCGATAGGCGACGGTACAGCCAATCACCATCAGAGAGAGATGGGCCGCCTGCCTACTCGTCACTATAAAATTTCTGACATACTAAGTATATAACAAAATAAAAAATTTAAAGAAAAGAAAAATTTAAAGATCAATAGAAAATTGGTGATAATTTCCAAACGGCTGAACTGATTTTCTTGAAACATAGCTAAGCACACGCTCGATAAAGTTACCTTTCAAACGAAAATAACTAAATCATCCAAATCGGTGTATCCGTTCAGGAGCTAAGATGCCACAGACAGATACACACATAGACAGACAGATAAAACTTATAACACCCCGTCGTTTAAAAAAAAGGGGGGGGGGGGGGGGTGGTTAAAAAAGGTAAGCAATGAAATGGAGTGACTGACCCACTAGTATACAGGTGAAGACAGCGAGTGCATCGTGAGCGGCGGCGTCGTGCAGGTCGCGGTGGTGCAGCAGGTCCGGGTAGAGCGGCGGCGGCGCGGCGTGCGGCGCGGCCGCGGCGGGGTAGTGCTGCGCCCCGCACAGCGCCACGAGCGCCCCGAGCCACTCCGCCGCCAGCCCGCTGCACCACGCCGTCATCTCCGCACACAGGACGCCCAGCTCGTTCACGCTGAACTCACATCAATACAATACCATCTAATACACAATTTATATTTATCTATCTAATCTAATACCTTTAAACGAGCAATTCTTGTGTATATATAGTACCCGGTTGACCGAGCTTTACTCATTTTTTTTTTTAAACGACGTTTTCTACAAATAAAACCTAGTTAGATCGATTTATATCTCCCGAAACCCTCCACATACTAAATTTCATGAAAATCGTTGGAGCCGTTTCCGAGATTCAGATTATCTATTATATAAAAGAGTAGCGGTTTTTTGGGTAAACATCCCCCTGCCTACACCGCTGAACCGATTAATGTGAAATTTGGCATGTGCATAGATTTTGTCACGTAGACCCCATTTAAGAAGCGATTTTTCGAAATTCCTTTCCGCAGTGGTGGAAACGGGCCCTTTGTGCGATTTTAAGAATCTTAATATCTCTGGAACCATAAGGTCTAGGAGTCTGAAATTTTTAATGTAGCTTTTTCAGTAAAAAATATTAGATATGGGTGCGAGCGTTTCTCAAACTTTTGTCTATGGGAGGAAAATTTAAAAAAATAAGGGATTTGCTTTGTTTCCGTTAAACCTTGATAACTTTGTGAGTTTGAATGTTACAAACTCAAAATTTATATTGTAGGTAGTTTAATAATACTGCTAAAATATATTTTCGGCGTTTCTCAAACTTTTTTTCTTCGAGGAAGATATTACCGATGGAAATTATGCATTTTTCAAACTTTTATATCTCTGCAACGGCTGAAGATAGGCAAATGAAATTTCGTATACGCGTTATGCTATACAAATACTACAAATTTCAACTTGGTGTTTGTCAAAGTTTTGCCCATAGACAAAGTCAAAATGTCGAAAATTTACTTTTAGCATCCTGTTTTTCTCAGTTAATATTCATAGCAGAAGCTTGATTTTTGGAATATAAGCTTTCTACAGTATTTGTTTCGAAACGTACTATCAAGTTTCTCAAACTTTTCATGCGGCATAAAGTTATAAAGGGTGAATTATCCAATTTTTGCACTTTAATATTTTTGTAATGGCTCAAGCTAGGGACTTTACATTTGGCATATAAACTATTCAATACAATTGAAATAATATTCAAACCAGTGTTTCTCAAATTTTTCATAGTTGTAAATTTTATGACACCTTAAATTATTTTCTATCAACCTGTATAACGGAAGTACTATACAACTGAGAAGCATGATTTTTTGGAAATAAGCTATCCTTAGTAAGCACTATAAGAATCTTAAAGCATTTTGCAATACTATTTAGCAATGAAATGTTATAGAGGGTGGAAAATTTTATTTTTGACTTTTAATATTTTTGCAATTACTTAAGCTAGGGTTCAAAAATTTTAAATGTAGGCCATGTAACATAAATGTAACAACATGCAAATCAATAATTTAAAAAAAAATGATCATAGACCATTTTATGACCTTTTTAATTTTTTTTCATCAATCTGTATAACGCAAGAACTATTTAACTAAGAAGCATGATTTTTTGGAAATAAGCTAACTATAGCAAGCACTATAAGAATCCTAAAGCATTTTGCAATACGATTTAGCAATGAAATGTTATAGAGGGCGGAAATTTGTATTTTGGCCCCTTAATATTTTTGCAATTAGATGAGCTAGGGATCAAAAATTTTGGGTGTAGACCATGTAACATAATTGTAACAATATGCACATTAATAATTGTAAACTTTTTAATCATAGACAATTTTATGACCTTTTTAATTTTTTTTCATCAACCTGTATAACGCTTTTCCTATTGATTTAAGAACCACGAATTTCTGGTTATAAGCTATCCATAGCGAGAACTATAAGAATCCTAAAGCATTTTGTAATACTATTTAGCAATGCAATGTTATAGAGGGTGAAATATTTCATTTTTGCCCTTTAATATTTTTGCAATTACTTGAGCAAAAGATCCAAAATTTTGAATATAGACTAATTAACACAAATGTAACAACATAGAAATCAAAATTATTCTAAATTTTAGTCATAGATATTTATACGATTTTTTAAAAAGGTTTATCAGACTGTATAAAGCTACTCTATTCATATAAGTACCATATTTTATGAATTTAAGCTATCATATAGCAAGCATTATTTATAGCAAACTAAGAACCCTTCCACTCACAGTATTGTTCAACTTTCATGCCAAAATAAAGTAACAAAAAAGCTTTAAATTTTCTTCAATATCTCAAACAAGTGATCTAAAATTATAATACTTAGCATTTAGTTTATATAAAATAACTAGCTGTTCCCCGCGGTTTCGTTCGCGGGTTTATAAATAGCTTATAACCTTCGGGGATAATGAAACTTCCCATTAGTGAAACAATTTTTCGAATCGGACCAATAACTCCGGAGATTAGCGCGTTCAAACAAACTCTTCAGCTTTATTATTACTACCTATAGATAGATTAAGTTTTCACCCAAGAAATAAAAAAAAAACAAATTTAGTAAAAATAAACTCAAAACCAATTTTGAAATAATTAGGACCATCTTAAGTAGTATTTGTTTCTATGAAATCCGTATATAATATCTACAACAATTCAACTTAAAAATATTCAACGCTAAAGCAATTATCATCAAACAAATTACGTATAGGACTTCATGTCGGTGAAGTCGTGCATAGTTCGGTTCTTTTCGGTATTGCTCGGGTTACATCGGGCGCCGCGTCGCATCGCCCGTGCTATACAAAAATAAATAAATATCCTGGGAAATTCTTCACATATTTTTTTTCAGGTTTTCAATTGCAAAAAGATTTTTCCAAATCCGACTGGTAGATCCAGAGATTAGCGCGTTCATAGAAACAAACAAAAACTCTTCAGTTTCATTATAGTTTAGATATATAGATTATGATTAGTATAGATAAATTATAGATAGGTTTATGTTGGGAGTTCTTGACAATTTTGCATCAATCTGTATTGTATCATTGAGACAATCATTTAAGAAGCTGTCCTTAGTTTCTCACAAGTTCTGGGATAAAAATAACTACCTTCTTATCTCACGGGTCTACCTCTCTGCCAATTTTCATTACACACTGTTTGAACGTTTAGAAAGAAAGAAGAAAGAAAAACTTTTATCTCCTGCATTGCATGCCATTCGAAACTTATAAAAAAAATATCAAACATAAAAATTCAATATACCTACAAAAATAAAAAAATAATAAGAAGGCTGTATGGCTCTGAACCTTTGACTGTTTTTTTTTAAAGTAACAAAAACTTATTTATGACTAATAATGGATTGTAATTTTTGACAAGTATTTAGACGGACTTTTTGGCGGGAACTTGTGAAGTGACGTTGCGTTTTCGTTTTATTTTCATAAAATCGTGTATTTTGAGTTTTATTGAATATTATCGGTGGTATTTTATCCAATAAAGATCAATAAAAGTACACCAGTCAAGTGAAATGAAATGATTACGTGTATAGTGGCTTTTCAAGTTGTCTCAAGAAGTCCGTGAAAAGTTTTAGTAGAATGGCTACCATTGTACTAAAACCTAACCTAACCTAAACTGACTATGACTTGAAGATTTAACACGACTAGAACTTTACTACTAACTATGAAACTTGACGACTGACGAGAATTTAATACATGAAGAATATAAAAATAACTACATTGCTCAACTTGACACTGGCAAAATACACGAAGTGTGACGCCAAAATTAAAAAAAAAAAAAAGTATTTAGACGTGAAAACTGAACTCCACATGCATAATATATTTATGTAGCATTCAATCGTCACATAACTATACCTGTCCCTGGATATTAAATAGCCTAAAACCTTCATCTAGGAACCTGAATCTAAGAGGATACCTAGCTTTGAAAAGCGCTTCATAATCTGTACTGTGGTTCTCAAGGTATGAGAATACTAACGGACAAATTGACCTACATATTATTTGGTTGGTTAAATTGAGCACGGGGTGTTCATGAACTCTAATGCGGGTGAAACCGCTGGGCGAAAGCTAGTTATATATACAAGAATTGCTTGTTTAAAGGTAATTATTATTAGATTAGATGTGTATAAGCCTATGTATGACCAAAATCTCACCTTGTTCAGTAAATAGGCAGTGAAAGCCTAGAAGGTATACAATATACACGGTCACATATTATAGTGTACTTACCGAAAATCTCTATCCTAATCCTAATATAATAAAATGCGTAAATTGTGAGTTTGTAACAATAGTTTGTAGAAATTTCGTACAAGTAACCATATGATATGGTCTATTCCGAAAAAACGGGGGAACCACGAGGAAGATACGAGTAATTAGTAGCTCATATGGATTTTTCAAATGAGGAATGTGACCTTAGCTTTTTTATGCATAATTATAACCATCTGATGGTAAGTAGTAACCGTCACATACATTGACAATCCTAGAGGGACGCTAATATGTTGCCGACCTTGAAGAGGTCTTTTTGAAGAATCCCATATCGTAGCACTGAAAAAATACCGTAATGCGGGTCTCATTATATACGTAGGAACGTCCGATCGAATAATTGTGTGAAAACCAAGTCGGTTCAAGGATGTATCACTCACCGATCATTGTCCACCTCGCGACAGACGGCAAGCATCGCTGAACATACGAAGCTGTATCTATTGCCTGGCGACTCGGCCACCTGACGCGCCCACGATATTTCTATTTTACCTGAAATACAATAATATCTCATAAAATATTCCATTTAAAGATAATACATAGATATAAATAGATAGAATGTACCAACATGATTGTGTTTGAGATATTACCTTTTCTTGGATTGGTGAAAAATTCACTCAAGAACTGAGGGTTGTATACGTAATTTGATGGAGTGGGTTGTAGAGGGGAGTAGAGAGCTTGTCTGTAACAAAGTAAAATAATAATAAAAAAAATCTAACAAGATTTCGTATTGATGACTTTATAATAAAATGCGTAAGTCTTTTTTTTAACTAACGAGAGACATTTCACGTGACGTTCATAACCAATACTTACTCGAATTCAATAATCGTTGTACGGGATCCGAGACCTAAGACTAGACCTGGACTAAAGTGGGGTGGAGTGTCGCTCTAGTCCAGTCTAGAGTACTCACTTACTTGATATTAGGGTAGCGAGTCCAGAGTACTCACTTGATCTTAGGGTATGCGTTAGCGAAGGTGTCTGCATGAGGCGCGTGGCAGAGATGCGCGGCGGCCTTGTACAGGTCGTGCAGCTGCGCCAGCACGCAGCGCTCCGCCGACCCGCAGTCGCCCGGGTTCACCACGCACTTCACTAGCCGACACAGTTGTTCGAAAACAGCCGATGTTTGTTCTTGGCACACTGCACAATACATAATATATACTCTTTACATTCGGTCATGAACTAGCGATATTTTAGGTACTTATATTTCAATACTTTTTATACAAAAGTACACGACACACTCGGGTCCAACCTCAGAGAAAAAGAGAGAGATGGACTTTTACCTCTGAACATACAAATTTTACCTCCTTCTAACATAAGTGTATTGCGGAATATCTATTTTCTAAGTTCATAAGCTCCTGAACTGTAAGACAATGTTTCAGAAGCCAGTGAATTTTTATAATATTTTTTCTATAGTATAAAAATAGATTTCATATAATATCTGTTTACGTTCTATATCTAATAATGTGAACTTACATAACAAACACGAGTGGTATCTTCTCAAAGCTCCGACAGTGTATAGCGCTAGAGCGGACGTATAGGCTCGGGGCGCGGCCAGACCGCTGCTCAGTGCGCCCCGAGTTATTAGAGCGCCCTCCACTTCCGATAACTCTTTTAGTATCTGTAAATAAAATAAACCGTACAAGTGCGAGTCTGACTCGCGCACTGAGGGTTCCGTACAGATAATGCAATTTTTGCCAAAAATCCGCTTATTTTTTTTTACAATTTTAATATACCCAGTGCCACTCGTGCAATGAAGATGAAGCTACTGACATATCATTAATCAAAATCGGTTCAGCCGTTTGGAATTTGTATTTACAAGGGAACATAGTTACGGACATACATACACGTCAAACACATAACACTCCTTTTTGGCTTCACCGCAGTTGGGTTATATCAAAAGGAAAATTTATGACTATAAATATAAATTGATATATTTTAAAACGAACTAAAAAGTACGGAAGAACCATGTGTCGGATCTAATACATAGATGTCGATTAAATATTCACCTATTGCGAATAACATGAACTCTTGTGCGTCACTCCTTACCTGTATACAAGTCTCGATGAGGCCGTGAACATTGAGTGCAATCTCCATGAGATCGAGGGCGAAGGCGACATGTTCTGGCTGCGGCAGGTAGGTGGTGGCTCCGGCTGCGTATGAAGCCAGCGCCTCGTACACAGCGCCGCCCACTGCCCATGATACCGCGCCTTGCTCGTACATTGACATTGCCTGTAGGGTATTCATTTCATACTAGCTGTTCCCCGCGTTTTTAACCGCATCGCCGGGACATGAGTAGCCTCTAGCACTTAGGAATAATGTAGCTTTCTAGCTAGAGAGTTTTCAGGATTGGATCACTGGTTCCGAAGAATACCTCCTACATTCAAACCACCAAACACACATGCATACTTTTTCAGTGCCAATTTATACAAACAGTAAGACTAAAACAAAAAAAAACTTTTGTTTTTATACATGTAAAAAGAATATAAGTTATGTACCTGAAACTTTTGCGTAACCGCCTCAAAGTTGAATTCACTACGGGAATGTTTTTTTATTTTGCCTCCTTCAGCAACGTCAATGGAAAATTTCTTGGAGAAGAGTTTACAGATTTCTATAAAGAAATAAAATGAACATTAAACATTATTAATATATAATAACCACATAATGTAGGTATATAAATAATCTACTGGAATAATACTAATGTTTTATTTTTCACAATTATTGGCGACTTTAAAGTCGATATTACCTTTAGTCATCTTCTTAACCTGATGCTTAGCGTCATCCCTCTGTCTGCCGACGCCATAGAGTAGTATGTGTCTCTGGTTGGCGTCGTGCGGCGTGTGGTCTGGCTCGGCGGGCGGCAGCGGGAAGTGCATCGTGTAGTGATAGTGCCGGGACACGCCCGCCGCTATAGCCGGGCTCACGCCCACGCCCACGCCCACGCCCACGCCGCACGCACTTGACGGACCTGCACTTGTCGTTCGAATACCTGCACGAATCATTTATGATTTAGGTATTACCTCCTTACGAGAGAAACAAACATCTATATGGTTTATGAATTAACTATGTTAAACTAAATATATGTACTATTGTTGCTGTTTGTTTGGCAATAACCATTTATTTATTTCTGATGAAAATACCTAATAATCAATATCAATATCTTTTAAGTTACCTACAAAAATAAAACTTTTTTACGTAATAGTTTTAAGTTCCATATAAAATAGAAATACTTTTGTTTTACGGATGATGATTTAGTTTGCCTGTTCAAAATAATGAAAACTCAACTTACCTGGTACAGACATAGGTCCCATACTCATTGAAGGCATGCCAGGAATGGTCATTCCACTAGGACCCATCATTGGAGAATTTACACTGCAATCAATGTAGAGAAAAAATATTAGAAAAAAAAAGACTGGGATTAGAAATGGCAGCTATTGAGCCCATTCCGTCAGCATACTACGGCACAACTAGCTACGGTATAAAATAACGTAACGAGTGAGTTTTAACTACACTTCGATATAATTATTTATTACTAATTATATTATTTTATATTAGAATAATAATTATGCTAGTTTTAGATGTTATTTACGAAAATTTCTGTGAAAAGTGAGTTTACTTGTTTGGGAACGCGGGTAAAACCGCGGGGCCAGCTAGTTTATAATATTAGTAAGGATAGCAATGATAAATACCTATGTGAAGGCTCTCCAGGGTCTTTTGGACTGTCCGGCGCATCCATGGAATTCTGTTGGTCTTCTTTGATATGTTGCAAGAGTTTATCTAGATCGTCGTCAATTTTGGAGTCGTCTAAATCCATTCGAACATTTTCCTGAAAGATAATTTTATATTATTACTAGCCTTCTGCCCTGAAATTTCCTATTTTACTCTCTTAGACCCCCTTTTACCCGTGTTCACAATATAAAAAGTAGCCTGTGTGACTCTCTAGTCCATAACCTATCTCTACGTGCTGAAAGAAGAAGAAACCAACAAACACACACACATTTATAATATTAGTAATGTTGATAACAATTAAAAAAACATCGATATTGTAGATAACAGCTAGATGAAATACGAACCTAAGCAAGTAGTTGAAGTAATTATTACTTGAGACATTGCTTTTTTTTGATAACGCTATTCTTACCTCCATTTTAGGCTTGAGATCTATTCCAGCAAATATGTCATCGTCCATGTTATGATTTGTACCGGTACTATTTGCGGGTAAAGCGACCGTGTGTGTACCGCTGCTACCGCCGGTCGACGTTGGCTCCGTCGGGGATATTAGGTCACCTATTTTAAATAAGCCAATATATATATATTTTGATGACATTGGAATTGAATCTAGTAAACATAGTCTTTGAATTTATTATAAGACATAATAGTTACTTCATATGGCATTTTATTATAAACACGAATGCAATTCAGAGAAAAAACTTATTGAATTTAGCTAGCCTGAAATTAGGAATTCTCGCCCTATAGCCATTAAGGGAGTCGTCAAAAGGTCAACAATGCAAATATAATATTCAAATAATAATATTTTACACCTTTACCTCTAGAAATAAGTGTACACATATACGCATCGTGTGAGAAAACGTCGCGACGTATCAGCTCACCAAACAAATGAACTAAATTGGCGAATTGCTGACGATTACCCGGCGGGGCATTGGGACTCTCATCTGAAAGAAAAGTCAGTTAAAACATAGGTTTTGTATTACGTTATTAGGGATACAAATATCAAGATAAAAATAAGTTTACCTAAAACTGGAGCGTCGTTGTCTAGGAAGCGTAGTAACAAGTTTTGAAAGACCGGAGGTCCACTATAAAGGCCTGTGCCGGAACTTATAGATTCTTTGTCATCTGATCCTGCGGGAAAAAGTAATTTATTTTACGTAAATTTAGAGTTTGTAAGTATAAAGTCGTCTGAACAGTACATACAAACAACAGTTTAATCGATTCATATAACATTCTAAAAAGATACGAAAATATACGTTCAAAAGCGTCTTTATTAAATTAACTCAATGCAAGTATTTACAACTTATCAAAAATTAATATGTTATTTTAGTATGGTGCAGTTGACAATGTATCGACGGTTTACAATTTCGCTAAATAGATTATAAACTAACGGTGTTAACAATAATACGGTTACATGTATAACGTAATATCGACTACATCACAACTACGTCATTACGTCAACATTCCTTGGAGGTGGCTTGCGGTGTGTAGTTAGGTAGAGTATGGTATAGTATATGTACCGGTGGCATGGTGTTCGTGATGGTGGTGGTGGTGATGCTGGCGGCGGTCGAGCAGCGCGGCGGCGGCCAGCGCGCGGTGCTCCCCCCAGCGCGCGCCGCACACCGCCCACTCGCACAGGACGCGCACCACCGAGTACACCGAGCCCCACTCCTACACACACAACACAACACAACACCTTTACCTACTTGAGTCTACCTAACCAAACCTGACACTGGAAAACTCCGTCAAATTAAAAAAAAAACATTACTAGGCAATATAACTGGTGGTAACTTCAATAACTTTGACCTTCATAAGTGCCCTTCTGGGCTAGTTTTGATGCTTTAATTATTTTAATATTTATTATTTGGGCTTCATTAAGACCTCCATTGATCCTGGTTGGCTGGCAGTCCTCAAATAAAAAATAATTCACCAGCCTGAGAATAGGGTAGTTGACTGAAACATCAAATCAGCTACTTTTTAATAAATGTCAAAACGATAGTTTATAAGGAATTTTGTATGAAATATTACATTATGACGTCATAGTTTCACAGCATCAAATCATCTACTCTTAGTGGTTCCACTGGTAATTAAAAATCATAAGAAGCATTAAATGTACAACATATTTGATATTTCCACGTGTTTTTAGATGTTTTATGCATTGGTTAGTGTTTGGTCATTTATTTTTGACAGTGTCAAATACCCTATTATTTCGAAAAATTTATATGGCCAGCACCATTGAAATGTTGGTAAATGATGTACTAAATAACATCCCACGTATATAACTTGACTATTGAATATGAGTGATGTGCTCAAAGATGGTATGCACAAAAATACTACAGTGAAATTTACTCTCAAGTGCAGGTGCCGGAACACACCGATAGGTGCTTGGCCGTAGATTAATTGTGATTGGTTAGCTAGAGGGATCCTACAAAGAAACCCAAGCTTATGACTATAAGAAATTTGTAATGTCACCATTCAAGTCTTTTCACAGACAATGGTGCCGATTCTGTTGATTACGAACTTAACTAATATTAGACAAGTCACCTCTCTTTCATTTTAACCTTATTGAAAAAAGATAGAACATTTTTAATGCTGTCAGTTTAATCCATACCGTCGTAATGTACGGGTAAATAGTCGTGACCAATAAAGATCGCGCTTAAATTCACGTTGAAATGTCAGGACTAAAATATCTTGCATCCCTTTCTTATATTTACTATTAGAAAGAGATATAGTGAGATTAAATTTATTTAGTTCGTAAACAACAGAATCGACACCAATATACAATATATCATATAGACAATTTGAGCGATTAGTCGGCTTAGTTTCACTTATTATAAGTACAACTCACCGGATCCTTAGTATCTATGTTGGAGTCTTTGGAAGGCGGCGGGCAGTTGGCAAACACTTCTTTATATAGAGTGTCCAAGTTATTGTTAGGGTCTACTCGGTCGAAGCAATGCCTGTCTAATGCTTCTAGGACTGCTAGTACGCGCGCTGGTAAACAAAAAATCATCCTCATGTATAAATATTCCTATCCTATATTAGTTTTTATTTAATTTCGATATTCATAGAGTCTAATTTTGACCGAACATTTTTGGTTTGATTAGAACTTAATATTTCAATTAATCCTACTGTTCTAGTATGAAAAGGAAAATAATAAAAAAAATATAAGAAAAGACAGCGTTTTTTATTTACCATTTTCATAAATTATGTAAATATAGTTAATTTTCTCGTAGCTTTTGAAATAAATAATATTTTCATATAATAAAAGTATGCGAGGTAATCATTGGGATACCTTGTGAACTGGACTGCCATTTATCAGTGCACCATTTGCTCTCTGCTTTCTTACTTCTTGCAGAGATTTCTTGTTCAGCTTCGTATACCTAATAAATAAATTATAATTATAATAAAAATCGCAAATACTTTTGCTCATATACAAGGGAGGTATTCAGTATTGCGACATGAACATTAATAAAAGGAAATACTTCACAAAAAGATAAAGAACCGATTTGGATAGACTTAGGCATACAAATAGACCATACCAAGAAATAAAACAGAATAATTTTTACCCCTGGAAAGTATTTGATCTCTTGGAAAAGCAGGTTTATTTAAATTATACCATTTGTCGTATTGGTCCATATCAAGCTTGTAACCGCTTCCCACAAGGCAAGGCCGTATGCTTGTTTACGGACATTAAGGTAAATAAAATAATTCCATATTCAAATATGTGTGTTACCAGTCGTCTATGTTCCTCAGTGACAACAGTGTCCATATGCGGCATGGGCAGTGCTGACGGTGGGACCGGCAGCAGGTCCAGGGGAGAGCCTTGTAGTGAGGACCCGCACCCCGACCACACCATAGCCGTTGGACACTCTATGCAGATTATCTATGGAGTTCAAATGTTTCACTTTGGATGACAATGAATAAATATAATGATTAACTTTTACCGTAAAATCAACTATGGTGACAGTAATAAAATAATTTCTCGATTAAAAATTTAATAATACTTGTCAAGTACCTGACAGATACAATATGACATACCTGCAATATTGAACCTAGTTGTATTATAACATCCCTATGGTACAAGCAATTCAGTATCTCTCCGAACCCAACTTGCACCGGATTTAAAGCGGCCGCTACAACAGTCGTCAATGTTGCTTTTGTATCCCTTGGAGGTGAACTAGCTTCTTCCTTGACTTGAATGTCCATTGGCTGAGTAGGGTTGGGAGTGCCGAGAGAGTGATTTGGGTTCGGCGTCCTCGGGTTCGGTGTTCTAGGGTTCGGAGTTCTTGGGTTCGGCGTGCCGAGGGAATGGTTAGGGTTTGGCGTTCCTTGGCTCTGTTCGGCGGGAGTGGTCGAGCGCTTGATTTGTGATATGTTTGGCTTGACGTCGCCGTTGGCCGCTTCTGGTGCTGGTGATAGTGGTGGTGGGATGGTCTCTGTTATAATGAAGCAAAGAGAGTTATCACAATTGGATCTGATCAAAATTTTGAAGTAATATTTTCCGTCAATCTTAAGATTTAGTACTTTTGAGTGCACAGTGGATAATATGGTCGTCTTCTAGGTCTCAATCAAAAGATGTTTTACGCTGTCTCGGCCATCACACAAACAACACTGAATAGGAGTGTCTTAAAGAATCCTACTAATATTATAAATACGAAAGTTTGTGAGTGTGTATGTTTATTACTTCTTCACGCTCAAATAACTGGGCCAATTTTGATGAAACTTATACCCTGGATTAACACATCGGCTACTTTTTATCAACGCGGGTGAAACCGTGGGGTGGAAAGCTACGTAACTAATAAGGCATATAAACCATTGTTTATTGAAAAATTAGATTTGATATCAGGCAAAAAGTTTCCTTAAAAATCCTTACCTCTATTCCTATCAGAAGATTTAGTAAATACAGCCGGTTGATTGAGTGTCCGCAGAGTAGCTTCTGACAGTACGGAGCAGATGGCAGCGGCTTTCTTGGCGCAAGTCGTAGCTAAGCGCCGGCAGAGACCTTCACAGCACACAAATTCACTCATGTGCTGCAGAGCTAGGGGGAGGAACAACCTGGGAGGAAAAGTCATTGAAATCATGTATTGACTGATATCACAGTACATACAATGCCTGTAGTATTTCAAAAAGGTTAGTTAGTCCTCTAAAAACTTATTAGTACAAGTATATTATTTATTTATGTTAGTACTATCAAAGTAGTGGCAGTGATTTAAAGAATATAATTACTCTCGATAATTTGTATTTTCGGTAATAATACGGGAAAATAATAAACGATTTACCTTAGTAGACCATCATCGGGCTGCCTCTTGTCCAATAACTCAATAATCCATGTAAGGAAATCATGTCTATCTAACAGCCCTTCATCTAGGAGGTATTTAGCGAGGCGGCAGCAGTAGTTCCACAACTTTAGTGCTTGCCGCCAGTCAGTATTATCTCCATGGCCTGGAGTTGAGGAACCTAACACTAAAACAAAATTCCAGTCATCATCTTCCTGCTCTAATTCTGCTGAATTAGAATATTTATTTTATTTATTAGCAAAATGCACAATGTACATACAATGTTACACATACAGTAAACTAAGAAATGAGTACAAGGACCCTGTTAGGGTATGGCAAAAAGGAGCAGAGAGAGCTTATATTAGGTATTTACATATTACACAGAGCTTGAGCTTTCTGTGAAGGAAAACATCGTGAGAAAACCATAGCACATTGGTAGGGTACTTTGTAGTACCCTCCTGGCTGGCTGCCACCCTCAAATTGAAAATCTGTCGCCAAGCACAGTTGCCTTCTAAGCTTTGTGTGCTTATCACCATAGGCCACTTCACCACATTCAATCACTGACCTCGGTGAGATTGTGGTCAAACACAGGCCTATACCCCAAAATAATCAGTGTACAGAAGTAAGCAATAGTTTCATAAGGATATACACAAAATATTTACTATAACAATGATACATACTTGAATTTCCTGGAGAATGCATAGAATTAGATAATGTTGAATTGGGAGTAGATCCACCTGGAGGATTGCCTGATGAATTATGAGATGGTGTTCCTTGACCTGCATACATATTATTATAATACAAAAAACAGTATAGTTTAGGAGAGTAAACTAATATTTCAACATTTCAAGAAAATACAAATACATACCTGACTGAGATGGTGGTGTTTTATCAGACACATTTCCTGGTATAGCACTTTGATAATGCTCAGCCAATTTTGGAATTTGATCTTTTAAGAATTTTATAAGTGTTGTTGTCCATTCTGTAAGAATAATTACTTGTTTTACTTAAGTTAAAGGACAGTGAATAATTACCTGCAGAAAATCACCGTGCAACACTCTTTTTAATGGAGGAAGGTTTTTTACCACAACTTTTAGTGAAAATGTTTAATTTATAAAAACTATAGTTACTTTTAAAAAAAAATATTTTTTTCTATTTCTCGTTGTATATTTTCTAGTTTGACAAATATTTTTTCCAAATCTCTTGCAACAAAGAAAGCAGAAAAAACGTGTTTTAGGATCATCATTTCTCAAACAGCATCGTTTTAATATGTTCGAATAGTTGTAATGTTAACAAAGTGTTACCTGTAGTAGGGTCAGGCAACTGCCTCTTTTTAATCTTGGCTTCAGAAACAGCAACAGTATATGCCGAGCTTAATTTAATAAACCAAGCAGCCCTAGGCATTGCCACTTGGAACTCTGTAAGTGTTATGAATATCTCTTCTTTTTTGTTGAAATTTGGTGCTTTTTTTGCTAATTGGGAAAGTGGTTTACTACCTGTAAAAATGTTACAATGACTGTTTTAATAATGTAAGTTTAAGTTCAATGAACTTATATATAATAACTTTACCACAAAAAGGGCAATGGTACTTCCACTATAAACAAATCTCAGTAGTCAAAGGGGGACTAACCAAGGATGAAAACCAACCAAGGATGAACCAAGGATGAAGAAGGATATATAAAAAAAACATGAGGTTGGAGTTGGTATCATAATAAAAGCTGTCTATATTGATGCATACCTACTGCCACATTACAAATTATTTAATTTTTGTTTTGCTGTGGCTTAGTATCTTATCATCCAAAGCCAGTATAAATGATTAATTTATAATTTTTTGATACCTGCTAAATCTTTAAACCAAGCCTCAATTTGAGCTTTAGTACGAGCTGTGGCTGGCCAGAAGTTATCCTTTGGGTTAACTTGCTGTCTTTTTCGACCACAATCAGGCAAAGTATTTAGTTCTTCCTTTTTGGATAAGATTCCAGAAAAGAATTGTCCAATCTGTAAACATGTCAAGTGTAAATACGTAAATTTCTTGATACTAAGAGTTATACATGTTTATTTGAATGGGTAATAACTTGATTAATTTTGCCAGGGTCAAACTCATAATGATTTTCATTTCTTACCTTCGAGGCAGAATAATTGAAATTTCTAGCAGTTCCGAACTCATCGCTGGACTGCGGAGTTGTGGAGAAACCATGTTTAACGTTTGTGGACGTGAGCTCGTCTTCTTTCTGTCGTGGCTCTTGTGGGTAAACGTCCGGAGGGCCCAAGCGAGGCCTCTTCAGAGGTCGCTTCTCGTACATGATCCCCATGATTTCAGGATAAATGGAAGTATCTGTACATCCCGTAAAAACAACTGTTATACTCGCTTAAATTTCTATTGATCATAAAAATTGCGACACAACATACAACTACAAGCCATTGTTTACAAACCCTCCCTTGGGTGGAAAACTTACCTTTCATTTAAAAACACTATGTATTATATTGATGATACATGTTTTATTCTATACTGAAGAGATAATTACTAGAAATAAATATATTTATTTGATAAAAAATTTAAAAAAAGGCATAAAATCGGGTCAAGTAAAATTGTTTTAGTCAGGAATCAATGACGTATCATAATTGTATTGCCCATAGTATTAAATTCACTTTGGTTTGGTATTGCCAGAACTAAAGAAGAGGTCCCTAGGAAGGAAGGAAAAACCTATATCATGATACCCAAACAAAACCTTTTCTACTTATTTGCCAATAGATCCACTCTACCTACAATTTGCTAACAAAGTTTTATTATTCATAATGTTCAGTCCATTTAAAATCAGCATAGTCATGACAGTGTGAGTAAAACTAAAAAAATGGATAAAACAAGACAGGAGATCGATTGAAAACCCAGAGTCAAAAAATGTTCAGTGGGAGTGGGTTTAATCATTATTGCATAAGATAATTAATATACTACGTACACGTACAAGTTTAATGTGTACATACATATATACATCACCATGTGTAGTGTGGTTGACGACATAGTGATTATTTGCTGAACCTTGCCAAATACACAAATACATGTGTGGTTGCAGCATTAAAGATTCGTTGGTAACGTAAATAAATGTTCATGATTTAGTGGTAACGGTAAGAAGCGACATAGTATGTATTTTTTTTATAGATTTCATTACACATGATCAGTCAGTCAAGTCTGTCAGTCAAGTGAATTGACATTGATAATGATAATCCGCACAAATAAAAAAGGTGTTTAATCGAAGATTTGATTTATCACTGTTTGGATTTTAATTTGTTTATCTTGATGGTTAGATTGGAAAACAATATTTTTTTAACGAAGAATTTCAGTTTAACTCTCCGGTTTAACGTGTCATCCCTAAAATAACTATGCCACCCAAAAAGCAGCCTGAGAAAGGAAATAAAGGCAGTGCGGGAGCTAAATCTGGCGGTAGCAAATCTGGAAGTGATGCAAAAGGTTAGAAAAAATCAAAAAACTATCTTCCATTCCATGAATGTAGAAATCTACATCTATGTTTAATTCTATATTTTTTTTACAAAAAAACCATTAACTTAACGAATATTAACTCCTTTTGTTTTTAATGTAACCTTAAATTCTCTTTTCAAATTCAGAATCAGTAGCAAAAGAAAAAAAAGGTGGGACAGCTGTCAAAGTCCGTCACATATTGTGCGAGAAACAATCAAAATGTTTGGAGGCTTTGGAAAAATTGCAGGCGGGGCAGAAGTTTCCAGATGTAGCAACTGCTTATAGTGAGGACAAGGCTCGGCAGGGCGGAGACCTCGGCTGGATGACCCGTGGATCTATGGTGGGCCCGTTCCAGGATGCAGCATTCGCCTTGCCCATATCTTCAGTCACTAACCCGGTTTATACAAATCCCCCGGTCAAAACCAAATTTGGATATCACATAATTATGGTAGAAGGAAAAAAATGACAGACATGGTATTTGAATTTGAATATTTCTGGGCGATACTTTTGTTGTTCATTATGGAAAGAATATGCTGCCTGCAGGAGCAGTTTGATAAGGACTTCTCTATACTACCAGAGCCTCAGAGGTCTAATGACTCTATTAATTCTGATATGGAAGATTTTGCCAACAGAGAGTGAGTATATGGGTTGTAAATAGTCTTTTATGGTTTGAGGATAGGGAGGAGATCTAGGTTCTTATTATGGAAGTTGGAAATAAATATTTATTAGGTCAGCTAATAAAACTTACACTAATAAATACATTAAAATGATGAAAAATTATACTTAAAGATAAGTGCTGTCTTAATTAAAGGCTGTCACAACTACCTATATGTATTTTGTTGCAGTTTTGGCTTAAAATTAAGCTTTCTCAGACTGTGCCGTCTGATGCACATCACTATGCTGCTGGCTCTGGTCTACTTCTGTAATATCAGCCTCTGGTTCATAATGACAAAGAAAGCTTCGCCCAGAACTCCGAGATATAAATTCAAAATGGCTGTACCATAATATCAATCCTTAATCTTAAAAATCACCAGTATAACTGATGATGACCTATTTTTTATAATACCTGATTTTATACATTTATCTTCCACCTAGACTACTGTTTTGTTTGTATTCAAATTATGGAAAAATAAAAGTGTCAAAAAAATTAAAGCAGTCTTTATTGACAGATATTAAATACTTATGAAGTAACACAGAACTTTTGCTGCATAACTGTTATTGACTACTACATTGTTACAATACTGGAATAAATTAAGTTAATTGAGGTATATTTAAAGCTAGGACCGGATTGTATAATTTAGATTAAGTTTTTAGCTGTCTAGCTTTTGGCAGTAAATGTAGAATATTTATATTTGGTTGTTTCTTTATATACCTGCTTGGTCACATTATGAACTTTATATTTCGTAGGGTTTTCCTTAGTTAAGCACCAGAGTTGATGTGAAGTAAAGTAACAGGTACCCTTTTGATTGAATAACAATAAATATTAATTATGACTTAACACAGAATACTAAGATTATCATGATGCTTAAACTCTAAGGTTCGGGTTGGTGTATCGGACGTATTTGAGGAGTGCATCATTTTCTTCACACACGAAAGGTTTGACGTGGTGGCAGGCGACGTCGTGCCAGTGAACTCCATCGTTATAGAAGTTATTCAAGATAGCCACGCAGTGCTCGGAGGCGCCACCTTGGATCAGCTCCTGAAAATAATCTTAATGTTAGTACGGGTAGTATTATTCCTATTCACACTAACACGTGTCAGTGGGTATATGTTGATTTTGCCTCATATTTGTCAAAAGCTACATAGAATTTGTGAAAGGTTATTCTTTATTTATAAAATACGATAAATACATACCTATTTTCTATATAAAAATATCAACGGAAGTGGTTGGCTAAGCTACATTTATCATGATATAGAACTATAGAATTTCGTTACAATAGGTGTATTAGTATATCCATACCTACTATAGATAGATGCTATAATATATTCTATTTTCTAATAAATAACCATAATAATGATGAACACATCGCATCAGCGATCAGCATCAAGCTCATTAGCCTAGACGCTACGGTTCGCAATTTCAACCTTGTGTTCTTTTTCACATCCCTGAATGCAAAAATTATGGTTTATGAATTGTTAACAAATGTGTCTTTGTGTAAAAATAAACATAATTTAGTGATTAGGTACATAGTTCGATAATGCGTAAGGCCTTGAAGTTAAACGGGTGGTTGCGCGCGCGGTGCGGAAGATGGCGACCGCAAAGGTGCAAAGCAAGGGTTACGTAGGTATTGTTGTGTCGCGGCTGCGCACGCGCCTCGTCCGCGACACTCACGCATCACCGGGGAAAGTAACGCGCAAACAGAACACAGATTACGCACGACGAATAAAGATGAGCTTTTGTCGTACAACTTGCGGCTTGCTGTTTGTAGAAAGTGGCGTGTGCCGTGCATGCGGGTACGCCCTTCGGCGAATATTTCGCAGGCCCATAAATATTCACGTGTCGCTTTCGTTTTCATTGCGTGATATCCGGCGTACGGATGCATTTACGGGTAGGTCGGTGGGTGTTTTATGACAAACATTACTTAACCGTTCGCGGAATGCCGTTGCGTCATGTTATGAGTATGACCGATGTCGTAATGTCATGCTTTCTTGCGATCTGCAATTGCTAAAGTGTACTACATAAAGTGTGATACTCACCCGGTTGTCAGGTTGCGGTTTGCCTATGCCGCCGCCTTCGGACCAGTCGTTCTGCTGGCGGTTAGTGGTGGGCGCCAACTTCTGCAGTTCTGCGGTCCAGAACCAACCGTTGATCTCATTAGGTAGCAAGTCAGGGCGGTTGCATCCCTTGAAGTCGCATAGACGACCAGATGTCCAGATGTACTTTATCTAGATATAAATGAATATTAGCATAAATAGACGATAAAATGAATAAGTATATGAATGTGATAAAAGCCTGCCCACATATTCAATTTTTTTTCCAAATTCAGGCACAAGAAATTGTGATAGAAGTTCGTTCATTACTTTAATTCTAATTATGGTATCGATTAGTACTCTTAACTAGGTACCTACTAAGAAAAAAATAACAATGGCAAAGTGTCTTACTAAGAAAATTAAGACCATATCTAAGTGAATAAAGCGAAACAAGTTGTTGATTCTTATAGGTACAATAAGGTTGAGATACAACGTGTTGCATAGATCACTGATTACGATGGTTTGTCACAATTAGTGGTCGTCGAGCCGTGCGTTTACGATACCTCTTCATTATCATTACAATGAGTCGACAGAGCAATGGCCAATTTGGCATCAGGACAATCGAAACGTTTTCTTGACATAAATACCAACGTCCGACATAGCTAATAACAATAACGAAAGTTCAATTCTTGGCATAATGCTTCCGCATAAACATAAACAGCCTACCTACCCTTTACATGTCGCACTAATGAGATGCGGAGGCAGTGATACGCCTCAACGGCTAACAAGGTACACTTATCTATGTAACGTAACGATAGAATGTTCTCTACCATCAACAATAGGAACGATGAAACTACGGTAGATAGATATCGTCACCACCTTGTAACAACAGACATAATGAGAACAAAACATAGAAATTCACACGAAATGCGAAACACATTCCATGGCAATAGTGAAACTCTTAAAAGAAAATCGATAATACCATTGTTGTGTTCCTGAAACTACTCTTTTATTCAAGTGGGGTCTGCGTGTGCGACAAATTCTAAGTCCGTTTGGTCATAGGCTACGTTATTCGCCCCAACAATAGCTACGTACAATTTAGGTATGTTGTATTACGAAAAACAAGAGCGTGTTAAGAATTCGTTAAAGTCCGTTGTCCGAAGAGTAACGTAACTTTCTATTTCGTCAGGTGTAGGTAGTAAATATCGGTAGCTCAGTTTCCTCCTCATGGTCACGAGGATATTGTAATTATGGAGACACGCGTGAATGTTTTGCTAAATTAACGAAGCTGTCTGTAAGCATGCAGGTCAAGGTGATGCTACTGCACAAGTTTTCCTTTGAGGTTTAGTCATCAATGATTTACTGACTACTCAGAAACAATGGGTAACATACTATAAGTATAGCAGACTTGCCGCGAATTGCGCTTGCACGAATGCCGCTTTACGAGGCAACCTTCCTAAATGTATTGGAATAGGAAAAGAGATTAAACTTGGTGGGAGACATAAACGACAGTGCTAGGTTTTAGGTGATTCACTAATTGTTATTGTAATCAAATTCACATTAGCTTAGGACTTCCTGAATTGTTCTGTCTGAGTTACCTATCAGGATAAAGACGCAAGAAAGTAGGTACCAAATCTTTTGGAAGCTTATGTAACAAAGAGAAAGATGGAGATCATTATAGGTACTTACCTAACTATTATGTTATTAGTGTCAATTATTACTAAAACTATAAATGCGCAAGTGGCTGGTTTCTACGGAACCGATCATGATGAAGTTTTTCCAAGGTATGATTTAGGAGATGGACTTGGGGTCATTTTATTTCGGGAACGCACGGTCCAGCTGGTTAACTAATAAATAAGTAAGAAAGTGTAGTGTGTTTAATTACCTTGTCCTGAACAATGCGAGCTTTGACCCACTCGTTCTCGTCGCTGGTCTCCAGAGAGACGAGGTCCATGCAGCGCTGTCTGCAGTAGTTCCTGGCTGTTAGCCAGTCGTACTCCACGTTACGGAGCGCAGGATCCCGCCATGAGAAGAAGTAGCCTTTGTCTGTGGGAAGATACATCATTAATCTCTATTAACTCTGAAGTCAAAATCAAAATCAAAATCTCATTTATTCAGTTTAGGCCCTAATAAGGCACTTATGAATGTCAACAGTTACAATTTTTAGACTCTACTACCGGTTCGGAATACACACTAAGTCTCTCTATACACTAAGTAAGAAATGGTGATATGCAAAATCACGTTTCGTGATGCGACTTATGCTATTTGTGGTTCAAGTGGACTTTAGGTAGTTGAAACATAGCATATTATCCATTGTTCTATCAAAACGATCTCAATTTGTGTTTCAGTTAGACAATACTGAAAAAATATTTCCTGAAATTACGCCTTAGGAAGTAAATTTGGGGATCGCAGCGTAGGTGAAACAGCGGAGCAGAAAGCTAGTACGAGTAATTTATATTCAGATCTCTCTCATTAGATATTAATTTGTAAAAGTTGTTATTACAACAAACAAATTAAACAATAAATGTATACCTACGAGTAAAGACAATAAAGTGTCTAACGATTCATCATGGTTGAAACATGACTGTCTGAAATTGTTCACTGTTGAAGAAAGTTAAAGATAATATTTTTGGCATAGCAAAGATTTTCTTATAGATAGGTATTATAGGTACCTATAATTATGTATAATTATCAAAATACTCAACAATTACACCCGGATAAAGTAATATCTATTCCTCTCTAAAACTTTGCAGTTCATTATAGCTTCGCAGTGAAATCGTTCGCAATGATAGAAGCTCTGGGTAGACTTGAAACAGGCACTTATAAGATGATACCATTCTTTTTTTTATCGTCAAAGCGTTAGTAATTATCCAGCAGGGAATCCCACATGGGGTCCCTCCCCCTCGAGGGAAACTTCTCTCCGTTTTATAATATCTGATTTACATTATTGTAACATTGTTGAGTTAACGCGTAACTATGTTACACGTATCTTCTATGCTAGTTAGTAGCTATTGTTTATTCGACATGGTTGGTAGTTGGTAGGTACGTCTACGTAAGTGTACCTACTTCCTTCTTACTTGTAGCTTGTAGTCATACTTATTTTTATCATTATGTATATGCTCGATAATATACAACTATCTAAAAACATTTTTATTGTAAGTAATACAATAAATGAACTCTACGTAGCTGCGTAGGTACGACATTCATGGAAATTTACTCGTACATACATATACTACCAAAAATCATCTTGAACAGTTCGTAAGTTAATCTCGAGTCGAATCAATATAATGTAAAAATAGCATCTCGTTTAAAACAAATTGGTAAAAAAAAAATATCGCCCGAACAGGGACTTGAACCCTGGACCCTTGGATTAAAAGTCCAATGCTCTACCGACTGAGCTATCCGGGCTTCAAGAAATAGGTTGAAATTGTAAAATAAAAACAAGACGTAAGTTTTGGTTGTGGTCATTATACTGAGTCATGAAGTGTTGAATGGTTAAGAATAAACAGTCTGCCTGTGAGTGATTCAGTTACATAAATAGTTAATTAAAAGTTTGATTAGGTGTTTTTAAATCATAAACAAAAGAGCTATTACCCAGACTATACACTTGTGCCTATTCAATAATTATGTTAGTAAAATATTACTAACTAGCCTTCCGCTCCACGGTTTCACCCGTGATACCCTACTTTACCTCCTTAGGGATTGACTTTAAAAAAAATCATTCTTAGCCTGCGTCATAATTTGTATCTGCTACGCTATGTTAAGTAATCTGAGCTGCTACGTATCTCTTTCAGTCAATTAGTCATATATTTAGTTTATTGTATATGTTTTATTGAATAAAGCTCATATAGAGTTTGAGTTGGTTTCGTAACAAATATTATCTTAACTATTCCTACTATTTCCTCTGTGGAAACAAACATTCGTCTTTATCTTACGGGACAGGCCAGAGATAAGGAAGAGGTGCATATCCTATCTAAGTATTCGAAAAAACTTTGCCAACCGACGTTTTTAACATTTTTTTATATTATGTCATAAAAACTAGTCAGAACTTAGATATAGGTAAACACGTAGTTGTTCCGCATTTATTTATTAAATTTCTTTGAGTTTATTTTAATTTTAGTTTTATGTGTATTTTGAAACTGGTGATTTTCTTTGTAATTTTTCGTGACGCTAACAAGTATTGTTTGTAGAAATACTACACTTATTTTTCACATAGATAATACTAGATGTGCCCCGCGGTTTCACCCGCATTCTATTATTAGTAGGATAGGAAAATTAATAAGCGTTAGATGTTTAACTTATACTAACAATGTCTGTTCTGCATAGTATAATTTTACGGTGTCAACTTGATATCATAGTCTTAACCTGCTAACCATGGACTAGTCAATGATACTAGCTGTCTCGTGAGGTTCCAGTGATAAAATGTAGCATGTTCTTCTCCACATAATCTATATCTATCTATCTATACTTATAATAAACTTGAAGAGTTTGTTTGTTTGAACGCGCTAATCTCCGGAGTTTCTGATCTGATTAGAAAAATTCTTTCACTAATAGGAAGCTACATTATACCGGAAGGTTATAGGCTACTTTATATCCCGGGAACACGAGTGAAGCCGTGGGGAACAGCTAGTAGGTTATTGCGTGAATCGATTCAGTGGTTTAAGAGTGAAATGGTAACAAACATACAAACAATAAATAAATTCACTTTCGCATTATGTTACTTAGTTAGGATTCGGGCCGTAACAAAACCTCGAACGTTCGATTTGAAAGATAACTATTAGCTGTCCCTCGCTGTTTAATCCACATTTCCTACACGGAGGCCAGAAAGAAATCTGTCCTCTGTGTCTCCAAACCACAGACTATGCAAAAGGTATCATTATTTTAAAGGTATATTCTGTCGCCAAGCACCTTTCGGTGTGTTCCGACAGCTGCAATTGAGAGCCAGTTCCTTTCTAAGCTTTGTGTGCTTAACATCATCGGCCACATCATCACTGACCACGGTGAGATTGTGATCAAACACAGGCCTATACATAGTAAAAAAAAAAAAAAAAGGTATCAAACAGGTACAAATATTTTAATATTTACGTTGTCATTTATAATATTTGTGTGATATACTCACTATCAGCATATCTCTCGTGTATGACCCTCTGTACGCACTGGGAGGGTGTGGGAGGTTCCAATATGCGACCATTGGGGAACTGCGCGCGCGCAACTGCCGCCAACAATGTCACCAATAATACACAACGGATTTGTTTCATTTTCTGCAACAACACGTATAACATTAGAAGATAAAGTAACATAACATCTATACCTAGATAAGTAGGTATTAATATTATAAAGAGGTTATATTTGTAAGTAATCTCCAGATGCAGATGGGGATGCAGCAATTTCCAGAGATAGGTCCGATTCTAAAAAGCCGTTATTTACCGAAGCTTTTTGATATCTCACATTATGGCTCAGGGTCACCAGTATACTTAGTGTATGTTTGTTATATAATAGGGTAGTTGACTGACATATCAAATCAGCTACTTTTTAATAAATGTCAAAACGATAGTTTGTATGGAATTTTGTATGAAATATTACACAATGACGTCATAGTTTTACACCATCAAATCATCTACTCTTAGTGGGTCCACTAGCAAGTAAAAACCATAAAAAGCATTAAATATACAACATTTATTTGATATTTCCACGTGTTTTTAGATGTTTTATGCATTGGTTAGTGTTTGGTAATTTATTTTTGACAGTGTCAACTACCCTATTGTTTCTATACTGACTGACATAAGACATAGGATCAATAATTGCTTAGGTATAGCAATTGCGAGCACGCAATACTTCGCACATTACAGTTATCCTCGTGGCTACGATCAACACTAGGTATAAATACAGTATTTAGAAAAGCGACAAACATTTAATTTCATCAAATGAAAGAATGTTGACCTATGTGGTATATCCTGTTTTGATATTTACGAAGGCGTCAACTACAAGCGATTTGCATAGATTATCAGCATCAAATACAAGGAATTCCGCAAAAAAGAAAATAGGTACCAATGGAAATAAAGGTCGTGAACCCAAACAAATGTTACTATAAAAATAAATGTGACCGATAATGTGTATAATCAAATTAGACTCGTCATTTCCGGTTATTTTTGCATTTATTTATTATTTAATTATCTATTATTATAATAGCTTATAACTGCAATTTTATGTAAAGTGTTTGTTATATTTGTGTCTTTCTAGAAGAGCTTGTCATACCCCGTGACGTGATAACAGAATTGTAAAAGGCTATATACACAACCGGGCCATAAAACATAATAAATATTGAGCTTTCCCCGGTATGGTATCCTATGTTGCGCAAGCTTATAGGATATCACTGGAGACCGGTCCTGGATCGTTAGAAAGCGACCTTGCTCCGGACTACAAAAACAGTTCATTACACTCGCAACCTCCAGAGGTCTCATAGACCCCATAACGTAAATTCCAATATGTAAATTTGTCATGACGAATTCCGATTTTAATGATATTATATTTGAATAAACTATAAAACGAGTTTAACTTAATTTATGCCAAAAAGTTTAGCTACTGAACAAATTAATCACTACACGAAATAATATTTAATTTATTGCCTTTTATTTCCAAAAAAATATATATTTTATAATAACTATTTCGATGTTACCGCAACGATAAAAAATAAATATATTGTAGGTTTTTATCGTTTTCCCAAAAATATTAGGTAATGAAGAACACTATAAATAAATTTGAATTTTTCGACTTACTTTTGTTTAAAAAGTACAAAATAAAAAAAAACAATAGCGACTTACCGTGCGGTGTGTTGTCCCGGTGGATCCGTCACAAACTGATGCGCACGCGCTCCGCGACCGTTTTATATGGAGGAAATACAGCCGCCTGAGGATCCGTTCCGTGCACACCCTCACGTCAGGGTGGCGTCTCGCTGGCCCTTGCCATGCCAGCCAAGCCAATGCCTCACGTATCAGCTTGGCCTTTTCCAGAGGCTATTCTTTTCTATCATCGTTGCTTTTGGCCTAAACATCTAACAATTTCATAACGTTATAATAGTTGCAGCTTCATTACAATTTCAAACTTTGATTTTTATATTTAAACATCCTGAACCTTTAGGTACTCCACCCCTTAGGTGGATGGTTTCATGGTGGTTCGGGATGTAGGGATGATTTTTAATGATTGTAGGTTTGCTTATGATTTGATCAATTCTAGGATTTGGTCCTAAAAACCTCCAATGCGGATATGGTGCAGCATGAATGAGATTAGAGTTACAACCTAGTTTGGACTAACGATTATTGTGTATTTTTGGGTTCCGTAACCAGAAGGTACCTATACAATAGTTCCGTTGTGGAAAAATGTCCCACTCGAAATTTCTCTCTAACTTGAAATTTACACACGAAAATGAAATTTACCTAAATATATATACTATGTATTTCCTAGGTACTTACCTACTAAGAGTACTAAGACTGCTAAGACGAACAAATACTAGTTATAATTTATGTCATTATTTCTTTTTTTACACTTTTCTCCTTGCGTTTTCAAGATTTTATCAATAGTATTTTGATATGATTTGATGGCTATTACTCGATGATAATATATATAAAACTTGTAATTTGAGTTTATTATTAGATATTCATATCTTTAAATACTTATTAAGTACTCTATGAAAATAATATTTTCTTTGTTGTCCCACTACCAAGTCACAATGTACGGAATCCTCCCACGTGTGTTCAAATATCACATGGCCGGTGTTTTATGATGATGTTTTCATTCAACTTTAAACCGTTAGTATAATTCGATTTGAGTTTTAGAAACAACTAATTGTAGGTATAAATATGGTACATTTTAATTATGTCTCCTTGGCAGTATGGCTATATCAACATTCGTCTATAAATGAATTATAGAAAATTTTAAAACCGGTATAGGGTTCCGTAATTAGTATGCTGTGATACATAGTCATACATCTACTGATTATATAAAGGAAAAAAAAATGGAATCGATGATTGAAATAGATATTATATGCACTTTGACAGAAACTTAACAAATTGACACATTTTATTGATATTTCGGTTTTTATTTCTTCCAATATATTTGACAATACAGAACTTTTACTTATAAGAATTTATTGTTTGAATATGGAACCCTAATAAATAAAACATAACTAAACCCAAAAATGCACACATACACAATGTAGGATGTAGGTATCTATACCTATTCAAATAAAAACGTAGGTACTTAGTGTAAGTACCTACCTACTTTTAATTAGCTAGAGAGCTAGTGACTACAAATATGATGTGGAAATTTAAAACAATACCGAGATACTTTTGCGTAACGAATAAGTATCACGCATGTAAATAGAAATTTGAAAAAAAAAATATTTTCAATACCTCGTCATAGCTGTTGTGTTACTGTTGTTTATCATGGTAACGTTTGGTTTTCTCTTTTTACAAGCATTTTATTATTTTGAAGGGATTGGCTACGGGAATACTCCAATCTTATCTCCATAGCTTCTCTAAATAAGTATAAAACAAAATCGCTGTCTGCTTCTGTCTGTTTCTCCGCTTACTTCTCACCACGTTACGGATTTTGATACGATTTTCACTAATAGAAAGAGCGATAAATTTTTAATGAGGAAAGCAGATGTGCAAAGCCGGGGCTGATCGCTAGTACCTAAGTAATAAAATCTACGCAGCACCATTTGTCATAAAGCAGTTTTATTTATCACTATTTTTGTATTCAACTTTGTTTTAGAGAAATTATCTACTTTCTGGTAATCAAACAAGCCGGCCAATCAGGTGCGTAGGTACGTAACTTTGTCTTGTAATTGCCTAATTGTCGAGGTGGTAAACGTAGAGCTCGTACAAATAAACTTTTCTCCGAAACTTATGTCGGAGCAGGGTCAAAAGGTTTTGGGCGCTAGATTGTAGCTATACGAGATAGATCAGTCAGATATATGATCAAACAGCACGTTTTATGTAAACGTGTTTGAGATTCATGCATTGCTATGCTAAACTTGATCCTATAAAAATAATGGGATAGTGACATACCAAGCCTACCTTTTTTTTTATAAAAGTAGCTACACCCTGCTGCAGGCACTTTTTCAGAAAGTTCTTGCGGCCCAATCAATACCTAGGAGGGAGAATAGTTTATTTTTATTTTAAATGATTTCGAAATAGAATAAGTTTTGTGCTGAATTGCCTCTCACTCAAGTGCAGCTGTCGGAACCTCCGGTAGGAGCTTGGCGACAGATTTTCAACTTGCAGGTGATATCCAGCCGGGTATCTAATACAGAGTAGGTATGCTACCACCGTCCGTGCTATGTTGGTGATATGCATGGTTTCCTCACGATGTTTCCTTCACCGAAAGCTCAAGCTCATTGTGATTCGAATCCGCGACCTTCGTCTCGGCATTCGACCAACGTCACTACCACTGACTGAGCTAATATCGACAAAATAAATAAGTAGATGAAATTCCCCAAGAATTTAATATAATGTTATGGAGATTTTCTATTATTATGGTGTTATATTTATTAATCTAGATAAAAATATCTATTATATTTCTAATAATAATTATAAAATCTTATACCTCACACCTCACAACATGAAAGAATCCAACCCATTTCAAGGTGAATTATCTTGCATAATATTATAATTATATCGATAAATATTGGCGTAAAATTACGAGACAAATAAAATTGTGTTTGAACAATTAATACCAAATCAATGTTTATATTAAGTTTGCTTGGTGATTTGATTTGCACAATTAACTTTAGATTCGTGAGGAAATATCATCGAGATTAGACATGACTTTATCCTTATTAAAGTTAAAAGATGCATCCTGGATCATATTTTTTTTTAAAAATTCCTAAATATGACATATTATTTATATATATTTTCATATAGAATCGGTTGTACAGTCGGGGTAAGAAAAGGTTCGTCACCGTTATCTGACATGCCAACATTAATTCATTTCAAACGATACAAAAGACAAGTTGATGCAAAGTTTATTATTGATTGCAAGAAATGCAAGAGAAAATATATGACACTGACACACACTAACAATTAAATAAAACATTTTTGATTCGAACTTCGTAATGACTACGTAGGCCATTAAGTATAAAGGATTATAGGTAATATAAAAATATGTTTATTGAAAAAAACATAAGTTCATACATAATAGAAAGGAAACAAAAATATAATGCAACATCC
This sequence comes from Tethea ocularis, assembly GCA_963555595.1. Classification (NCBI taxonomy): domain Eukaryota; kingdom Metazoa; phylum Arthropoda; class Insecta; order Lepidoptera; family Drepanidae; genus Tethea; species Tethea ocularis. The sequence goes on along the minus strand of OY741960.1, from coordinate 4,781,207 downwards.
TCGGAACATAAATTATATTGTAAAACATATCAGTACCGGCGTTAGGGTAGGGCGCGGTGGGGCGATCGCCCAGGGCGCCAGATGTAATGGGGCGCCAGGCCCACCTTTATTTCCGGTCGCTCATGAGCGAGTCCTGCTATCTCGAGTCTAAATAAATAAATAAATTCTCAAGTCTAAAGATAAAATTGCTATAATGGCTTAAAATCCCTTTTGTTGGCGGGAGAAGGGGGGGGGGGGGGGGGTTATCACATCTCGCCCAGGGTGATGGTAGAGCTAAAACCGGCACTGAAACATACACTAGTCTAGTACTAACTATCGTATACAGTTTAGGCCAAAGTTAATGAAAATTAATTGTATGTTATATGTTTGATATAATAGATTTACATTACATTTAACTTCTATATATTATTTTTAAGTTAAGGATCTTTTATAATTTTGGTTTTGATATGAAACTAGATTATAAGTAGGTATAATATATTTTATATGCAGCTGTCTGCTTAATGCTTTAGTTTGACTTGATAAAGGAACGAATTTAAAAACTGACGAAAGTTTTTTACCCCGACAGTACAAAGTTTTAAATTAACTAATACTACTAATAGGTCATATGTCGCGAATCTAATAGGTCACACTACCCGAGTTTGTATGACTTGCGATTAAATTACCATCCAAAATATTTATGTAAATAAAAAGATGAAATGCGCAGTTATTAAATCTCGGCTGATGTCCATTTATTTAGATTTTTTAAATCACTAAACATAAGCTACGATTTTAGTAAACTTGCGACTGCTACAACCTAGCTACACACTACCTTCAGCATATTTTGAGAATTCGTCAGCCAGTGACTGTCTTTGTAAATTTGTACATTTGCCCGGCTGGCTAAGCCTCAAGTTGAATCTTTCAGCAAGCACCTATCGGTACCTACTTATCGCCAGCTCCAGAGCCAGGTGGCATCTAGGCTTTGTAAATGTTGGCAACTTTACTCTTGGCAATTCCCGTGATACAGTCTGTCTTACGAAAGAAGTCCCATAAGCCCACCTCTATTCCAATTTCCAGTGGAAATGAAGTAGGTACTTAGATTTTAATTCACTGCATTTTATTCATGAAACGGACATTAGTAAGTACCTACTTATTGCTAATGAGTCATGGGTTTGAATCCTACAATGAGCTTCAGAATGTTCGAAAATTTAAAATGGGTGATGCTATGTAACCCTTGTTCTCTGTTAAGGATAAAGGATTCTCGAGAATATGTACCTACTGTATTGAGTTTTGACCAGATTTAAGTAGCAGTTTGATTGGTTTCATAAAGTGACATCATAGAGTTGCTTGTCTACATAAAGTGATTTCGGGCAAAAGGTCTAAGGCAACTTTCCAAACGTTTGCGTCATTGGTATTACCTACCTGCCTTTGGAATGGGACGATTTAGAATCTATAAATTTCTATATTTACAACAAATATACAAACTACATATAAAAAAAAATACTCGAGGTGGCCGCTGCATCTATACTATGATTAAAATTAATGTCTAATCGTTTTGCTAAGCGCATAACTCGACATACAGCTAGCCCAACCTGGCAATATTTTTTTTAAATATTCGTTTATGTTCCAGGAAGATTATTTTAATGAGATTTTTGTATAGTCTACTACTACTTATTATAGTTTTTACATACTAATATAAAATATTACCATGTCAAGATGGTAGTGAGATTGCCTCTATATATTTCTTCAAAAGCCTTCAAATGTAAAGGAATGAAAAGCCTTATTTTTAAACCTGGTATATCTATTAGAATAATATAAATAGCACCATTATTTTTTTATTCAATGAATATGTTTTGAGGTTTCTAAATCACCTAACTTTGACGTCAAAGCTATTCGTGATTATGTTTGCATTGGCAGGACTCCAAATAGATTACGTAGGCGCAGTGGAAAAATATTTAAATTTTAATAAAATGACGTGAAAATTACACGCTTATTTAGAAATTATCACGTACCAATACCACTATAGGGGATACTACGTAAACAGTGTGCTAATTATAATAATACCTACGTATGAAATGATTAGATTATCTACCTAAGCATCCCCATATATACAAATATACTCTTTGAGCATCCCCGGCTGAGAGCCCTCTGCTCTGCGCTCGCCGGTTTGTCCGGTAAGAAGATTCATCCAGCCATCAGAGGCTACCAACTTTAGTCCTACCTTACAAAAAATCTACCTAATTATACCTACCAACTCCTTACTAACTCTTATTTATCTATGGCACACTAACTAAACTAGCAACCTAAATTAAAATATCCTAGATAGGTAGGGGGATTTTTGTATCGAGTTCTGTCTAAAGAGATTATAGGCATCTTCTACGCAAGCGTATCTGTGTATAAATGAATTTCTCAAGTGGACGTGGTAGGCCATACCATATCCTGAAGTATGCAAAAAATTCTTTAATTGTAAGTCCTATTTTTTCATGTTTATTAGATTTTTATCAACATTTGTTTCTCTCGGGTATTAGAAAATCTTATATATATTTTACTGAATTGACGTACATCCGCCATTGAAACTTAACCTGAATGTTGCCAGATGACAGACTAGCGAAATCAAATTATTATATTCGATTGGAAATTACGATATTTCTACCAATCCACATAATACTTTACAAAAATATTGCAATTAACACATAAAGAAAATGGATTAATAAATTTGCTAAATGTACTCAAGAATAATATTTTTTTTGTCATTTTTTAATACATACCTATTAAATACAGAATCGATTTCGTTAATCGATAAAATAATTAATGAGTTCCAACTCGCACTTGGCCAGTTTTATTTTATTATCGTTTAAAAACACAACCCTTGCTTAATTCTTGACTGCTATGCTCACCGTAATAGCAGTTTTAAATAAAGTCCAATCCGGTCCAACCCCTCCTCGTACATTTTCAATTTCGATACCTGGCAGCACTGCCAAATGTTGATCTACGAATCTATGGTCATGAATAAGAAATTATTAAAAAAAAATGATCTACGAATTTTATTCATGCCGATGTCATTCAACGGTCAAAACATCTTTGTCGCACTGTAACGTGATTTGGACCGCACTCTGACCTGACATCTCTGCCGGCCTGTCTGTCACTGTCACTGTCATCAGTGTCAGAATTGTTGCTGATTGTAGCATTTGAAGCACATACAAAAAGCAAAAATTTTAATTTAATTGAGAAAAAATCTCTATTGATTTATTAGTTCAGTTCCTCAAATAAATTCAATATGTTTTGCTGTTTGAAAGGATGTATCAATGGTTTTTCTCTCACGCCTAGTGTACCGATACGCATAAAAGAAAATCCTGTACAGTTGGATACCTTGCATATGGGTGGGTTTATTGCTCTTCTAACATCGTATTTTGATACGGTTCACTAAACATACCGCAAATTTAGAGTGTTTACCTTGCTAAATTCCTATTTGATTGTCTGAAGCAATATCATGTAAATGTATATTAGAATTAGAAACCTTTTTGATAGCCCGTGCATTTATCATGTTTTTGCGTAGGAAGTTTACTATGCCATGATATTTATAGAATGTTGAATGCTATATAATGTATTGGCCAGATAAAGGTCTCACTTCACTTCTTGATTATATGGCATTAGATGCATATAAACTGTAATAAGAATTACTGTAAGGGGTGAAGGTATCTTGTTCTTGATATACATTTTTGACCACTAGTTTTAGTTAACTAACATGTATTTTATGGTGAGTGTTGACTGAGGGATAGGTACTGTAACATTTATACTGCAGTTTTAACTGCCTGCTGTAGCACTATACGTAATGTTATAATTAAACATATAGGTAATAGAAAGCAAGATTTGTTTTCTTTTTGTGTAACTATTTTACATTCATATAGTTTTTATGAGCCATACATTTTTCATGAAACTATTGCCAGCACAGATTTTGTTATGACATTGTCCATATTGGTTATCTTAATAAGAGTTTAAATCATAAGCACATATCAACATCAACATTCTAAATAAAGCCAAGGCTACATTTAATTTGTATATCATCAGTGCTATACTACAAATAAAACTACAATTTGACTATTATTTTTATTATTCTATTATTTATTATTACTTAGTATAATTTTTATAACTATTATAATTTAGCTCTCTCTTCTGTTAGAATAAGAAGCAGACGACATATACCTCAGAATTCTGATAGTATGCAGGGTCTAGAAGAGTGCCTTCTGGCAGCCGTCAGAAGTTTTCTAACAGAGTATTTCTTACAATGTGCCTTAATGCACTCAATAAATAATAAGAATATGTATTTAAAGTAACAATTTTGCCTCTTAATTTAATAACATAAATGTATTCATTTCAGGTCATGAGATGGTAATCATAAAAGGTGGTCAGCGTGTCTGTGGTTCCGGTTGTGCTTTGGGCAATGCTCCGTTGGTTCAGAACAAATCTTACTTTGAGGTGAAATTGCAGCAGGGAGGAGTCTGGGCAGTTGGAGTTGCAACCAGGGAGACAGATCTGAATAGAGTTCATGGTATAGTTTTATAATCAGTACAAAAAGAATATATTTATGTGGGAATAAATAAATAAAAAATATTTCTGTCATTAGATGAAAAGTTAAGCTTTATAAAAAGAAAGCTGTTTCACCCACATTATTCAGATGAAATCTTAGAAGCACTTTGAAATCTTTGAACCACAACAATTTTTTTAATAATAAAGAATTTACAAGGAAAATGAAATCATCGATTTTTTTTAATCACTTGATTTAAATCATATCAACTTTGATGATTTTAATGACAATATTGAAAATTTACTCAATTTGCAATAACATGTATCTACATATTTATATACATAATTCTAAGCAATAAAATAGAATGGAGCCTGTTTTCCTTTTCAAGGCACAGCACACTTTCTTATTGAGCTACAGATTAGTTAACATTCACAGGGTGTATCCTCTGTAGGTCATTGATACCTTGCTGACGCTGATGTCCTAGAAGTCACATGTGGTGACATAATACCAATCCTACTATGGCTACCTGTTTGCAAAACAAAAGTAATCGGCAAACCTTGGGAAAATTTGCGTTGACTGTCTAGAATTTGTAAAGAAATATGCACTACCTACCTAAATAGTAATTTGGGTCATAAGTTTATGATGTAATATGGCATTGAAGTCCTCTTTGGTATTAGTTCATATTCTTTGGAATTACTAGGTGCATGGAAGATTTGTATTTCGTAAAATTTTGCGCCGAGAGAACTTGTGCATGTTTCACACTTGTTCTAATACTTAATGAGCTAAGCATTTAAACGGCTAATGTCAATAGGAATTACATATGAAGGTTCAATATTTTCTTAGGCATATTTGAATTAATGTCGCATTGAAATCGGATTAGCCATTTTCGTGATAAATCCAGGCGCCAAATCATCGAGTTGTCAAGATAATCAATATATCTTATTTTACATACAGGTGGTCTCGATAAAGAATCATGGTGTTTGAACAGCGACGGCACTATACGACATGACAACGTCGAACTTTACCATCTGTCACCAGCGCCTCGAGAATCTCCCATCGCAGATCTACTAGTGTCCACAGAGTCACCCTCACACACACAGAATGAAAAGTCAGAGAGTGAGAAGAACTGCTCTGCGACAATGCCGGTAGAGGGCGACACTATCGGCGTGGCCTACGACCATATCGAGCTAAATTTCTTCCTCAACGGCAAGAATTTAGAAGTACCTGTTAGGAATATTAAGGGGACTGTTTACCCTGCACTTTATGGTGAGTAGATTATACTATAGTACAATATGTTTAATAGTATCAGTGCATTATTCTATCTCTTTATTTATAGACTATAAAAAATGGATTACCAATTTAACCTATTGGAAAAATGATAATACAAATCCCATAAGCTTGAACATTATCATCGAAACTATATTTTTTTAATTGATTACTTTAGTGAAATTATTAATATATCACCATGTTGAATTGTCTTTTAATTATATTTGCAGTTGACGACGGTGCGATCCTGGACATAATTCTAGACAACTTCCTATACCCACCACCCTCAGGATTCGAAAAGATTATGGTGGAACAATCCCTACTCTAACAGAAAACAGCCAGTGGTTGCAGCTGTAAATGTGTGCGTGCTAATGGACGCTGTAAGTGTAGTGTGCCAGTGTGAAGTATATTTTGATGGTCCATACATGTTCAGATGAGCATACTCTTTGGCTCATGAAACAATAGATACAATTTTAATTATTATGACCTGGAGATAGAATTCAAAATGCATTATATGCTGTGGTGTTCTCGACGTGTATGGGCCATATAAAATATGTTGGGCGTTTGAGACTGTTTAATACCTATGAATGAATTATATAAAAAGATATTTTATTACTTACAAAATAATAAGCATAATTATTATATTTTATTGTGATCTCTTTATTATATCAATATGTAGGGGCGTGTCTGTATGTGGGTATCGATATTATTGTCGATGAACTCGAATTTCAGTTATTTAGTACTTCATCGATTAGCTATAAATAAATAAACATAAAATCGCACTTATAATTTGAATACCGCCAAATATCATCCATTTTAACAAAAAATCTCTGAGTCTACCGAAATTTCAATTGACATGCCATCTATCGATAAGGCGTAATGACTACCTACACCACAGACAAAACCGGAAATACATTATGTATTACTGAATTCTGTAGATGCATCAATTTAATTAAACTTTAATTATGCACTTATTTACTTATGTTTAAATATCATACATTTTGTAAATATCAATGAATTAAAGATTTCGTGAATCAAAAAATATCGATTGGTTAAAAAGATGCTTAGAACTACTTCATAATCATATAATTTAGCTTATTTTTAATACAATATTCGTATAAGTCTGATAATGCTCGAACAAAAATAAGGAAGTGATTTGTAAACATTCCTATTGATTGAATTATGTTATTTATTAGAACATTAGTTATGAAAAGTACATAAAACACCAAAAGGAAAGATTTATAAAAGAATGTATGAGATTGAACATTTGAGGTTTTAAAGGCTACTAATGCATATTGTATTCTACTTAATATAAATTAAGGTGGTTTGTTGCTTGTGTCTATAACAGATTACTATAAGGTAACATTTGAACGAGAATGTCCATGCGGTAGGCACTAAGTGGAAGGAATGTTATGTTACGAGTGATCATTCGCAGTGCAATGATTGGCTCAATCTACTAAACTCGCCTCTGGATTAGTAGGTGTCTATAAAAACCTATATGAATGTTTACATCATTCATAGTTTAAGTGTTGATGTACTTATGAGCGATAGGTTTGCTGAGATCTTCTATTGCTTGACAATTGCTTTAAAACTGATCAATCAGGAAGCTTATGTACCATCAGTGGCGGATTTGCCCTAAAGCCTGATAGGCCTAGCGCGGCCAATTAAGTAAAAATAAAATGTTTGGAAAATTCAAAAGTACACGCCGCGATTAGAATGACCCAAGTAAATATTAAAATAAAATTACACTGTATGGTAAAAATATATTCCTGATACATAAATGATGGGAGCTGAGAAAAGGATGACAACACGGCCTAGGATGGGCAAGACTGCAAATCCGCCACTGTGTACCATACAATATATTATATGAAGACGGTCTCACAATCAGTCAAATGGTATTTCAGTATACATTTAGAAAAAGTTCAAGTATTATGTAAGTCAATAAAAAAAAACTGTAAACCTCTTCAATTATTAGTATTTATTAATATAATCAAGTTATAGGTATTCAGTTAGTGCTGTTCAAATGATATATTAAGAATTTTCAAGACCAATATATATGTATAATTTGGACCAGTGTAGGTACCCTTGATAAAATAATAAATTAATGTATGAAATAACGAAGTAAACTAACTGAACTGTAACTTTTATTCACCCACTATCTTATGACTGATAAAATATATAAACATCACCAAGTTTTAAAAACATAATATCAAGTACACCATACTCTGAGTTTATATTAGTCCGAACCCTCAAGTGTGTCTACTGTACCCAGAATCAAAACTATAGGCAATACTTTGAGGAAAATGAACTTTATGACATTTATCTTTAACGATGATTAACCGCATGTATGTATAGTATAGCTTTAAACGTTTTGATATTTTGGTTAGGTTCCTTCCCTTCTCTGGCTCTAGCTAAACAGTGTGTGCACAGTTGTACAGAATGGTTTTAATTTCGCTTACACCCGGTATTATAATTTTGATCACAGCATTTTCCCAAAGGGTACTCTTGTGTGGTAAGATCCATGATCTAATATTATTTTTGTACTATGTAGACATTTAGACTGTGTATTACTGAGTATTTATATATAATATTTTGTAAAATATAACTAGTAATACCAATGAAATTATAGTACATTCATATCTGATGTAGCTGTGGAGTGTTGGACACAAAAAAATGACCTAGGCTTAGAATAACAAAATAATTTAGGAAAGCTATAGGCCAGGTAATTTCTTCGAGATCTATGTGCTTAATTTCGCGACATTTGCAGCTTCATATATGTTTCATATCTGAAATAATTTAAAGATGTTTAAACTGCCACTAAACGGTAGTATTAATATTTAGGAGTCGATTCGTAACAAAAAACAAAAAAATAATTCTAATCAGATATGAAACATAATTATCTACTTTATATAGAAACTGTAAATGTGGCAATAAATAACGGACAGGAACCATGTACAATTCTATAATATTGTCAATGTAGGTAAAATGAATACATAGATAAATCTATAACCATGTCTCTGAGTTGCCAATCACATTTTGACAAACACACGATCTAATACTGAGCTGCAATTAGCAAAAACGTAATAAAATGTAAATTTCGCGGGCTTTTTGGAATGGAAATGTTAGAACGCCAGATATGAAGCGTTTCTGCTTAAGTTAGGTACATACAGGTATCTTGGTGTCTATAAATTGATTTAAAATTGTAATTATCAGATTGTGGGGAAATTCCACTAAGTACAAATCGATGTTATCCTGTTGACATTTGGTGACATTCGGAAATCGGCGTTTGATTCAGTTTGAGAAATGAAAATAAAGTGACGAATTAATCTTTTATTTAATAAGTATTTAGGTACATATGAGTTGTTTTGTTTTCAATGACAATAATATTTAATGCAATTCATTCCTTATTCGCAAGATTATGATTAGATATATTATTATACTTACCTATCTACATAAATTTAAACTAAGGTCATTGAATACATTCTTGCATATACATTTAAGGCATCATTATTCCGAAAAATATGCCGCATAGAAAATGATTTTAGAAACATTCTTTCATATAACAAAATCACCTGAATGAGACCATATGATTACCGATAGGTAATGTATTATTTAATCAATGCCCTTAGTTTCTAAAACCATTTAAAAAGCTTGTAGGTATATTTTTTATTAAAATCGAATAAATGTGTAATCAGTTTTAGTTTATAGAAGTACACATTAATATCGGAAAAGGCGGCCATTTAATATCCAGGTGATTATTATTGTAATGGAAGGAATACGAATGTTGACATTACTCTATCATATTTTGTGATAACAGGGCAGGAATAAAAGTGGTGAAAATATAAGTGATGTCTCGTTTTATTTTCGTAAATATTTGAATATGTAGAAATTTGTATTGTTTTTGTAATCAGGAGGTGTAAAAAAACTAAAAAGTCCACTTGGGCAATTGTTATAAATAATACCTAATTCATTTCTCGAATGCACGGTAGTTCCTAAATACTTTTTTGTAATATTTGTCTAATCGATCTTTTTACGTAGTTGCTAATGGATTCCAATCGGAGACGCAGGCTACCACCTCTGGAGTGCCACAAGGATCCCATCTGGGCCCTATCCTTTTCAATATTTTTGTAAACGACATATCCAGCTGTTTTAAACACTCCACTCCGTATATGTTCGCGGATTACCTTAAATTTTCGAGGGTCATAAATCATACTGATGACAATGTACTTCTCCAACAAGACATCGATCGTCTTATCAACTGGTGCGACCGCAACGGTATGGTTCTTAATGCAAACAAATGCACATATATTAAGTTTTCGCGTAAGACCATCAATATTCGATCTAATTATAGAATCAAAGGTACAGTATTACAAAATGTTGAGACTGTAAGAGATTTAGGTGTGAATATTGACTCAAAATTAACCTTTAAGCCTCACATCAATCACGTTACCGGTAAGGCATCCAAACTCTTAGGATTTATAATACGCAATAGTAAAGCCTTCCAGTAGACCAAGTACGAAAATATTATTGTACAACTGCATTGTACGAAGTGTTCTCGAATATGGAAGTGTAGTTTGGCGGCCGCACTATGGAACTCATTCCTTGAGACTAGAAAGAATCCAAAAAAGGTTTGCTTATCATTTGGCGTACTCTGCGAAACTGGCGAAGAAAGTGGTTTCCTACAGAGATAGGTTAAACAGATTCAAAACGATATCACTAGCAAAGCGAAGAGACCTATTAGATCTTATGTTTTTGTATAAAATACTGCGTAGTCAATTAGATTGCCCCCAACTATTGAGTAGTTTCCGGTATTATGTACCCGCTCGTTATCCGCGTAAACTTGTGAAACCACTTTGCCCTCCAGCTCGCAGAACGGTATTGTGTTACAATTCACCTATCCCTCGACTCTGCAGGTTGTTAAATTCCAATAGTGATGTATCCGATATTCATTGCACATCATTAGCTACATTTAGAAAACAGATATAGTTGTCCATGTTATCAGAATAAACAGAAACCCAGAGTTACCATTTAATATCCTCCAATTTTATAAAATAGGTTGATTATGGCGCTAGTGGTGTTCGCCTATAAGTAATTGTGCATTTTGTTATAGAATATTAAATTAATGTTATAATGTAACAATTGTTGGTGAACCAATAAAGTAAAATAAAATAAAAAAATAAAAAATATTTTTATGGAAAAATATTTAAAAAATATATAATTCATAATATAATGTGGATATGGGTTTGGCCTAAGTAAAAATTCAATTAATTACTTACCTAAATTCCATTCAGAAATAGTGCTCGAGTGGTCTTTTCTACTTCCAGATATGAAGTTGCAAATATGGCGAAATTAACTCTCCGGTACATTTACTGATGACCAACTAAATTAGTATTTTTATTTATATACCTACCTACTATTTTTTTACCCTGGCTGGCTATTACCCTCAAGTTGAAAATTTGTCGCCAAGTATCTTCCGGTGTTCTGACAGCTGTACTTGAAAGACAGGCCCTTCTAGCTTTCGGTACAGAAAAATATCGCGTCGGTAGAATATTTTGGATTGTCCATCTAATTGAAAAATCAGTCGTCAAGCAGCACTAAGTAGGGACTTTCCTCTGAGTCAAGAAACTATGAGTATTCCGACAGCTGCACATTAGAGTCAGTCAAATTTAGCATAGCTTACAGTTCCTTCTATGCTCTGTAAGCTATGCTAAAATTGTAGTCAAAAACCACTGTTCGATAAACAAAAAGTATAAAAGAAATATTTTTATTCTATGCGACTTCTATTCACAGAAATCATATAAAAAAATTGCAATATTGCATCCGTTGTCGCCGGAAATAATCTATTCCTGTCATAAAATGAATGGACGTGACCTAATGAGAAAACCCTATCCACACTTGCATTTTGCGAGGAAATAGTGGACTGCATAGTCGCTCAATAAAGAAACCGTGTTATTGCTGTTTGCATATATTTTTAATCGACTATAAAAGGAGGAGTTTTTTTGTTAGATGCGCTGTATTGTATAGGTATTACTATAGTTGACCCGGCAACCGTTGTCCTACCCTGAGAATATAAAAATCTAGGACCCACCTACCTACTTACCCGTACCAACCCCAACCTACCTACCCACCTACACATACCTACCCCTACCTACCTACTCCTACCTATCTATACCTACCTACCATATATTATGGAGCCGTGTTTAGTTTTCATAATTGAGCTTCCTATAAGTGAAAGATTTTTTCAAATCGGACTAGTAACTCCAGAGATTAGCGCGTTCAAACAAACAAGAGTTTGTTTGTTTGAACGCGCTAATTAATCAGCTTTATTATAAATCGGCCAGCAAGATATTGCAGAATGCCCAGCGTATCCTGCAAGCTTCACTCTCCTCAGGATGCAGGAATGTGTCTGAGTTAGGTACCTACATTATGCGGTATTCATCTAAATACATATATTTAGTCTAGGTAGTAGCCAATAAGTATACCTAAAGTATTACACTACACTGCGAACAAAGCATTTTTAGCGCTAGGAATTTTGATATTAAACTTTTAATTTTCATTTCAAAAAGTATCCCTATATGTCAAGTTTGAGCTTACCTAAGATATATATTTAGGGCAACATATTCATGTTGAACATTGTTCAGCCATTGTTGTATGTACAGTCGATTTAAAATAAAACAATGGGAAGGAATATCACGATAATGCCGGCGATTTCACTAACATGTAGGTACCGAAGGGTCACCATTGTTTTGTACGATATTAAAGTGCCTTTTGAAATAAGGATACCTACCTATTATATATTACGTATCCTTATGTTCTAAAAATACTAGCTGTCCCCCGCCGCTTCACTCGCGATCTCGGAATAAAAAGTAGCTTTTGGGGATAATGTAGCATCCTATTAGAAAAAGAATTTCCAAAATCAGTCAGATCAGTAGCTCTGAGCGTCTCATTCAAACAAATACCTCTATATAATATTAGTATAGATACATTATCCTTATTAACATCGTTTTACAATAGAAGGTCAGCTCTTATCAGCAAACGAAAACTTGCGAACCGAGGCTTAACTATTTATAAGTGCATGTACCAAAAAATATTTTATTTCATCCAGCCAACTCAGAAACCAATCAGTTGTAAATATGACGTATTACCATATTCATATTGACATTTATAATAAGTACCTACTCACTTCAGACACAAAGTCGTTAATCGTACAACTAATGATGAACATAACCCTGGTAGTATAGGCTGAGTAGAAACTTACCGCACCTATAAACGCAGCTATCGCCTTCACGGTCCATTTCACAGGAGTTCAGTGGGAACGGCTGTTATGGATACATTATTCACATTACTATTATTATCTATTTCGATTCCAATAAATTATTAGAAACTAGTTTTTGCTCTGCGATTTCAGCCCCTTTCCAGGGAGAATTAATCTAGCTAGTTATTGGTTGCCGCTGACCAAAATATTATATAACTAGGTAATAGTTATTTAGATGAAAGACGTCCACTACTGGATAATTGCCTCCCCCAAGGATCTCCACGATGGCCGGTCTTGTGCTACCAGCGGTTTCCCGATATTTAGATAGTTACTAACTATCAATCTATCGGACGCTCTGATCATAACAGTTACTTGAGTTATTGTTCTAATTGCCTCGGGTGTTGCAAGCTTCCTTATTCTACGATAACTGCTTACCACCAGGCGAACCGCATGCTTGCTTACCGACTTAGTGGTATAAAATGTCCTATTATTGGAAGTATTTCTAGATCGGTTTAGTTATTCCCGAGATTACATATACAAACTCACAAACAAACTTTAGCTCTCAATATTAGTATAGATTTTTAAACATTCCACAAAGCTCATATATAGCTATGTCAGATAAAGTGATATGAAAACTGCCTATTGGAAAACAAAATTGGATACCGGACAGATGGTAGTGGTGGGAAATTCATGCGCTTTTTACGTTACGCGAACCGCGCGGCCCACTATCATTTCGACCATTTTCACACGAGTAAAGGCTTTTGTTCGCGCAGAGCCGCGTCGAGCTGACACAAGCAAATAAATGGAATACCGAAATGGAAAACTTTACTGTTCTAGTGCACGAGGCCATGCACGTTCCATCAGCTTTCACGTGTGAACCACAATATCGTGTTGCAAACTACTTTACAAATTTGAATAAATTTACAAGGATTCATGTCGTTATAAATAAGAACATAAAAAACTTGGACCTCTTATTTTATTCTTATATGAACTCATTTATTTATACATATAAATGTTATACATGTAACTAAAATATAAAATACTTACGCACATCTAAACAATGAAAATCAGTTAATTTCTCATCAGCCATGTTTTAATTCTCCACTGTTCTCCAGTTACAAATTGTTATCAATCGAATTGACAAAAAGACAATCACGACAATCCAACTCATTTTCAGTAGCATTATGCAATTTCCTCCATTCTCAGCGGTTTGTGGCGGGCGCCCAATTAATATTCATTAGAAGAAAATTCAATTCATTTCTCAGGGGCGAAATTAATTAAGTACATGCTAAGTAGACATATTTCACAGAGATCGTTGCAAAGTAGACCGTACTAAAAATAATTTTCAGAAAATAATGTAAAGTGCTGTAGTGTAAATAAAGTTCTACACGGCGTTGCATGAGTGTGCTACAAAATTCCGGCTACGGCTATCTACGGTGCTACGCTGGAGATTAGGGAAATGGTTACGCTTCGTAGCACATAAAATGTGATAAAAATTTGAGATACTGTTACTGTTAGGTAAGTGCTAGATTACTAGATAAAGATAGAGTCGGCCTAACGTAATGTTTCTTATAGTTGCTGCTAGAGGCAAGGGGAGCACAGTGTACAAGAAAGTTTAGCAAATGTTGTACCTACCTAATCATAATATGTACTAGTACTTATAGTTAATGCAGGATTTTGAATCCATTACCTATAAAAAGTTTTTTTTATGCTGTACTCACACGCTATGATATATTATTTTTAAGCTTATTTATTAATTGATTAGGTACTTAACAAAGATTACACAATTAAAAAGATAATTTACTTCATTTAGTTATCAATTTACATACTTGCCTACTTAACAGCATCTAATAAATTGTTTAATGACCTGTCTAAATCTTTTGTTTGTTTGAATGAACGCGCAAATTTCCGAAGTGACTGGTCCGATTTGAAAAATTCTTTCAGTAATAGGAAGCTACATTATCCCCGAAGGTTATAGGCAACTTTTAATCCCGGGAACGCGTGTCAAACCGCGGGGAACAGCTAGTTAGTTATACATGTTTCATTGGATAAACTTAAATAAACGTCTGACATAGAGTCCTCATGATCTCTATTATACTAGTTATATAATACGGTTGAAAATGGTTGGTTATTGTTACAAAGTGTAGGTATCAATTTAATCGTGTCAGGTGGTCCAGTTGAGCAGCAGGCCGTGTGAGGGAGACGTACGAGGTGTTGCTTACCGTGTCGGTTGTCCACTGTGCACTGATCACTGGGCACTTGCCACATGGTTACACACTTTGTCGCATTATCTCGAAACTAGGATGCCTGGATTCTCTCACCTCACTATATACAATATCATGTGTTATTAATTACACTAACCTAGATTTGGTTTGATATTGATAATTCCTGCTTTTTGGTTTTATTTACAATAACAAACAAACAAAAAGCAAAATAATTGAATTAAAACTAAATAAAAATTAAATAATTAATAATCCTGCTTTTTGTTAAAAGCAGATTTTCATAATGACTAGGTAAGTCTTGGGATTTGAAAATGTCTAGGTCATAAAAAGTTTAAAATATTTGCTACAGCAGAAGGTTTCAAAATGGTTTAAATTATTTAAAAAAACGTAATGACTGTGGGTTATTTCCTAACTAAAACCACAGAATACATAGGGTCGGTTGCTCGTCCATTTTAGTTAAAGTTATAGTCAAAGTTATCTTTACTATTACCATGCTTTGACCGTAGAGTCACTTTGACGATGACCGATCTCCCTCGGTCGGTTACACGGTTAAAATTTTAGTTAAAGTGACACTAGCAACCCAGTTTGCTTTCTTTCGGTGGTTAAAGTTAACTATAACCGTAACATAACTATAACCTTACCATGACCGCACATTTATGCAACCGACCCATAATAATTGACCGACCCACAAAAATCGTCCACAATAGGTATTTCTTACCCCTCCAACTCCAAACTACGTTCAAAATCGAGAATTAAATGCCAGAGACCACCAGCTGTCTACAACATAACAAAAGTTTGTTCGAAGAAAAACTGGGGCGTCCCGAAACTTAAATCACGAGTGGCGATATTTAATATAAAGTGAATATTCTGGGTTCCTGAACTCCTCTTTAACTATGACATTGAAGAATAGCTCATCTCATACTAATATTAAAAATGTAAAACTTTGGATGTTTAAATTGTTTCTGCATCAACGTCTACAATTATATAACATCTAAGATACTTTTTCCCGGGAAAACATGAGTCTTAAGAACGCGGCGCGGGTGCGGAAAATATTTTTATTTAGTCATTCATAGGGCCTAATAACTCATGACATAATCAATCAGTGATTGTTTCGATATCCCTTGCGTCATTATTTATATTCACCTTTCTTCGCGAATCTCAGAATGTTGTTAATATTTTCAAGTTATTTGAATGGACCAAATAAGAGAAAAAAAGCGTTTTTATTTTTAAAGGGGGGCGGGCATTTTCGCGATCTTTTTCTGACTTTACTAATGATATATTTTTTTTATTCCTCATCATTTAATATTATCTAGTTTAACATATCGATGGTTAAAATGGCAATTGACGTAGGTGTATGACATCAGGCCAAATTTTTATTTTCTTTTACAAAACAAATGAACTCAGTGCAAAATTATTTTTTTACAAATCTCTTGCAATAAAGAATGCAGAGGAAAACTTAATCTAGAATCATAATCATACTACCTTTATGTATACATCATTCTTAAAGGAGAACATTGAGTCATTTATGATTGTTGACAATAAACAAAAGTCACATAAAGTAAATACGTTTACCTACTGTGCAAAAGACCACAGCGTACACGTTGTAGCTGCGTACATTACGTACAACCCTATGTAGTACGTACCTACTTCACCGTTTTTTTAATGTTGTAGGTGATGCGTGGATATTTATTATGCCAGGTGCAGGCGTTATTTAATTTTTTAAAGGCTCACTCACCTATTTATTATTAGCTGTTCTCCGTGGTTTCACCTACGTTCCTGGGATAAAAAGTACCCTATGTGCCTCTCGATATTACAAAGGCTATCTGCGTGCTAGATTTCATCAGTATTGCCAAGAGATAAACTAGCTCTCCACCAGATTCAACTTCTAAAACCATCAGAAAACCACTAACAAAAATCGGCCCTACTCCAACAATAGGTACTAAAAATTGGTAAAATTTCGCATAATAAAATATTTAAAATCAGTAAATCAACATTAATTATTAGTAGTAAATGAGCAAGTCAAGAAGAGGAACATAAAAATAATTGAATAACAAAAACAACTATAATAAAATACACTACTAGCAGCCGTGTGCAGGATGGATCGTTTGACGTCATCATGTTCATATTATGCATTGAGATAGGAAAAACGTCATTCTAACGGATCAGTGTTGCCTACACAGTAAATGTAAATACTCCTGAAAATTAAATGGAGAAAAAATAATATATTTCGAAACGTTTTAGTCGCTTAGTGGTTGAGTGATAGCATTTTCAGTAATTGAAATTGAAATCTACTAAACCACTAGAAACCACCAGCCATTAAATAAATATTTCGCCACTAAAATGATGGTCGAAATCACCAGTTTTAGTGGAAAATCCACTATGTTGGTAACACTGGATTCTGGATTTCATCGTGATCGGTTCAGTGGTTTAGGCTTAAAAAGGTAACAGATAGACAGAGTTACTTTCGAATTTATAATATTAGTATGGATTTAGCTTACAGTCCACTGATTTGTCATACAACAGTGCATCTAAAACGCTTAAACTGATATCTAATCCTACTTATCTAAGGTAGTATTGTATAATTATTTACTTTAAAAATCTGATATAAATAGCATGATCACGCACAATTTTATAGTATTGACGTAATCCAATGAAAACATAATCACACTTGTATAATCGAATTATCGAGCGAAGAAATAAGAGTCATTCGAGGTAACTGTGCGCACGTTTGCCTTTCAAACCAATTTAAAATATTAAAGCTCAAAACATAATCTGGAGCATTGATCTGTCTATAATTTAAATTAAAAAAAAACAAACCAAAAGTATTTCATTTGGAATTTGCTATAACAGATAAATTCGGAAATGCGTTCACTTGCCCCGTACGCGGGAAACAGCACGCACCACTAGGGGGTAAGTAAACGCATTACGTGAAGCACACAAAATAAAAAAACATATTTTTATAGTTTATAACAATCCTTTTTTAGTATTCTTTTCTTTTCTGATTGCTTGTTTCAAATTTATTGGTCACGTCACTACTATCTACCCGTACTAAATTACGGTGGCATGGTATGGACGAATTTAACAGCATTCAAAAACTTATATATTTTTGAAAAGAGGTAACGTGCCTAATATTTAGTTTAGTTGTAAACAAAAGAAATGGCACCAATAATCAATATGAGCCATTTATAAACCTAGATTGTGGTAATAATTGATTATGTAGGGCTGTTGTTGACAACGGGACTATTGTTTTCAGGTTCGTTTATTACGCCAATCTGTTATTGTGACGCAGGCAATGGAAATCGTGACGAATGCGCCCGACACGCGGAAAATTGGAAAAGCGTTCGCGTCGGCTAACCGGTCAAATGCAGGAGCACCGCTTCATGACCGTACCATCAATATCGTATAATGTGCTTACTGCTTGCTTACCTAATATAGAGCTGCCGATCAATTTATTTATTGTGTTTATTGTAGGTAGTTAAGCGTTTTAGGGACCCGAAATTCAAAAGAAAAAAACGGAACCCTTATAGGATCACTCGTGAATCTGTCTGTTCAAAAATAATGGACTGGATTGAGTTGAAATTTGGTACATATAAGTAAGTCGGTGACCCAAACACGGAAGTGTAACGTAAATAAATGTTTTTTTTTTATAAACTATATTGTGTGACATATCAAATGAAAGGGCTTATTATGAGGATCTTAAATATATTTTTGTTATAATTTTAAGATCAATAACTTTGAAGCTATTTATGAAAATGGGCTGGACCAAATACGTTGAAAATTGTTTACCTATAGATTATACAGGAAAACCTATGAGAAGTCTAAGTATGGTATTTAAAGTAACATAGGAAATTACGGAATCCTCGTGCGCGTTTATTTAATGATTTTATTACATTAAAAAACTTTTTTTTACTATTTTAATAACACATTACTAACATAATTTGGATTTAATATTTATTTGTAACACTCCCGATGGAACAATGGCCCATATATCACAGAATCTATCTAACTTGGTAGATTGAGTTATACCTAAAACCTGGATGCGAAAACTAAGTTAGCCGAGGTTTCTCAGCAAACGAATGAGATTCTCACAAATTCTGTTAAAGTATCCATCTAAGTTACCTAAGCTACTTAGGCATAGTTCGGAAGATTTAACATTGGACGCCTACACACCCTTAAATTATTGTTTTGTTACTATTTAATTTGTAGATTTCTTTGTAGGTAAGTTACCTACCTAAATGATTGTACAAATAACATATAACTACAAAGTAATGCCCAAAATAATTTCGAAAAGCAAAATATATTTTGAATGTTATAAACCTGTCGTTAAAAGGTTAATCAATTACTAATTATCTTAATGGAACAACTTATTTATTATAGGAATTGTTCTTCGTATAGAGATTTTTGAGCAATGGCTTGCGATTGCATGTTACGTATCGCTTTCCATTAGCATTAACTAAAATCAGTTAAATTTAAATACTATAGGAATGAAGCTCGTTCACTGCGAGTAGTAAACGGCACTAGGTACTATTATGTCGCAATTAGCTTAGAAGCCATGAAACACCTTGAAAGCTAAACGGTGGGTACAGAACCGAACCGACCTACCTATATCAAGCTTGGTGCTTGTAGGAAGCGCCCGGTCGGTAGGTATATTCGAAACTATTTTGTCAGCTAAGTCTATTTATTGCCTTTCAAAGTAGGTGGTATTCCTAATCAATTATTCGTTAGAATTTGCACAATAGATAAGTTCTATTTGTTCAAAGTTCGACCAAAAACCATTTCAACAATTTGTTCTAAAGTTTGAAAAGAATTCTAAACTAATTTTACTCATCATTTAACACGTTTGAAAGAATTCATCACCGATACTTTTCTAAATTTCACTTTAAATCTATTGCAAAAATTCCCACCGGATGGAGAGCCATCAAGCAGGAGTGCTTCAGCGAGCGCTTTCCATGCCATTTCACGATATAAATCTGAATTTTCTGTTTAAAACTGCATTTATAAAGCATCACCGCTCCACGCATTGTGGAATTTACATAAATCTTCGAAGAAAAGGAATATTTTGAATACGTTAACATCGGTACATATGTAGCTACAATAAATTGATACCAAATAAAAACTCGTATTTTGTGCACTTTAGATAAGATATTTACAATTATTTACACGAAAACATTAAATTAAACTAAAATATTAACTAGATAAGTATATTAATAAATATCCAGGGTCAGTCATCACAACTGATTGCAATCTAAGTAAAGATTAGGTTATATATAGGTATATAATGAATGTATATAACAAAATGTAATACCCACTGTATTTTACCGACAAACGTTTTGCAGGGCAGTGTCGGACTATCGATTTTGTCGGATTATAAGTAAAAAACGACATTTTCTAAAAATGAAACCTAGACTAGAACGATTTATCTCCCCCAAAACCCTCCGCATATTAAATTTCATGAAAATCGTCGGAGCCGTTTCCGTTCGTTGAGCGCGGTATTTTTGGAAAAAGAGTACCTTGTAATCCGACAAATTACAGATCAAAATGATAAGATACTATCTAAACGGTATGTCGGATTACAGGGGGCTCCGGATTAGACAGGGGCCGGATTACCGGGGGTCCACCGTATTATTATTATCTGATATACTACGTATTTGTAAATATGTACCCGCTTAATATATTTACATACCAAATTTGCTAAGTAATGCATACTCAATAAATGTGTAAATCTTATATTCGATTATCGTACTTACTAGACTTCACAAACATATTAATTATTTTACGCCTGATTGCAAACTGATTAATGACATTCAAAAACTATAACTTAGGAACATACGTACCTACCTACTCACATATTTTAATAACTATACAGAGTGATTTTGGTTTGGTATAATAAATCTTCTGAAGCCTGAGGATAACGAAGTTATAAAAAAAAATTGTTTAGCGTTACTTAAGGTGCTGTCACCTCATTCAGTCTATTAAAAAAGAGGTTTTATCTATCTATACTAATAATAAAGCTGAAGAGTATGTTTGTTTGTTTGAACGTGCTAATCTCCGGAGTTACTGGTCTCTCGCATCGTCTCGTTACTCGCATCGTAATCACAAATATTAAGTAGTTTCAGTTCTCTAATTAAAACAATACTTTTCGAAATCCATTCGAGATCTCGAAAATGCCGAGATCTCGCCGAGATTGAATTTCTGATCCCTCGAGATCTCGACATAGCGATCTCGTCTCGAGATTGCATTCCCTAAGTTTAACACATCAAATGAAGATTAAAGAAGTCTGAAGAAGATATATATTCTGAACCTTAAATCTAATTATTTATGCGTAAAATATATCGCAATTTATTACAAACATAGTTTAAAGACTATTATGCCACCCATTACAAATATTGATAAATAAAGTTGTCATCATAAATTAGTATTAAAAATAATGTTTGTCACTATGACACAATATTTTCAATAAGTAAAGGTAAGTACGTCGCTGACTATTTGCGTATGCGCTTATAGCGTAGAAAAATATACTTATTTTATTTCAAACATAGTTGACCGTCTGTTAACTGACGAAGCTCGTAAAAGCACTCGTCCCGTTCAAGCGGCGCAAGTTGCCATCAGTAATCCGACCGCCCCAAATTAGTCGTAACTCGTACTAAGTCCTCCCCCTCCTCTGGTGGCCCTGAGCCGAAGTTCGTACTCCATTCGGGTTTCCCTTCAGGTGTGGTTTCCTAAAGCCCTCTGCGCCCGCCAAGGCTTAAAGGTCGATGAAGCCATCGGGCTACCAAATTTAGTTGTTCCAAAAAAATATAGTTTATTTAAGTATATACTTGCCACCCATTACAAAATATTGGTAGATAAAATAATTGTCTTATCATTAGTATTTAAAATAATGTTTGTCACAATTACAATGACTCATTATTTTCAATAAGTACACCTTGTGCTAATTAAAGTGCACAAGTGTCTTAAATACCAGTTTCTACAACGACCTCCGCTATTTTGGACGCCCACAAGATAAAATTCTAATACGTTCAGATGTAATTTTAAATTATAATTACCAACACTGCATCATTAAAAAAAAAAATGATGCAGTGATGGAAAACTACGTGAGGAAACTATAGCACGGTGGTAGACGGTCCTTTGTAGTACCCGCCTGGCTACTAAGCAAGCTGTGCAGCTGTCAGCATGAGAGCTAGTTGCCTTTTAGACTGTGTGCTTACCACCTTAGGCCAATAATGGCCAAATATGATAAAATGATTATTGAAATCAAAAGTATGTTCGGATTTCAATTATCATTTTATCATATTTGGCCAAATTGATATCAATATAAAGAGTGGTCACACATCCCGTCAGGTGGATCAACCTTTTTCTTCATATTATTATAAGTCAATTAAAGAATATAAAAAGTCAGTAAAATGTGACCGTTCTACTATGGTTCTACACAGATTTATAACGATGGTTCTACTAAAACTTTTCAGGACACTTTTTGAGACACATCGAAAAGTCGCTTCACTTGGTAAAAACACCGCATTTAAGTTCTCGCCAAAAAGTTATTTTTTAGCGTTCCGTACATCAAAAGAAAAAACGGAACTCTGTCTGTTTGTCTGACCGTCCGTCTGTCACAGCCCATTTTCTCCGAAACTACGGGACCGATTGAGTTGAAAGTCGGTGACCCAAACACGGTCGTGTAATGTATATAAATAAAAAAATTTTTTTCAACATGAGGGCCAAGTTTATAGTAATAAAAAAATCAGGAAATTACGGGACCCTCGGTGCACGAGTCAGACTAGCACTTGTCCGGTTTTTTATGACATTTAAATTTTCAATAAATCGAAAAATAAAAATATTGCGATCATGTGTGTGTATGGTCATGTAACAATATTTTTAAATTAAGAAAAAATATGCTACAATCAAACATCGTAGATCAAAAGTTATTCAGCTTGATATATTGTGTGACCATGTTCCGTATGAGGTCATCTAATAATAATATTACGGAACATCTTGTATATATGCAGTTTAGTAATAAACACAATGGATCTCTAAATAAAAATACTCATAACAAGATTGTAATCTGTACAACTGTCGGGGATACTATAATCAAGAATTAATTATGAGTCGCTTGCATACGTTATGTCGAGAAACACCTATTTTGTGTATTTTTGCGTTTTGTTGAGCGTTACTAGCTCATCGAGTCAGAATGTTGAATCGCGAGTTGTGAATATTGCACAAGGGCCAGTGCGAGGGTACAAAGATCCCAACTGGGATCTTTTTGCCTTCTACGGTATTCCATATGCAAATGCTCCTACTGGCATTAACAGATTTAAGGTAATAACAACATTCTAATATCAGACGGTGTTTGGTGATGTTTTAATATTTCCGTATTTTATATTGTCTCGCAGCAGGTATGAAAAGTAGAGTATGCACCTCGAGGATAAATCTGTCTTTGTCTTGGGCGGTTTGAATCCCTCGCTTTTCTCAGGAGTCAGGACTCTACAAATTATCTCTCTCGCTTCGCTTGGGAGTAAACTCTAGAGTCCCTCGTTACGCTCAGGATCGTTACGCTCAGGATATAATTATACACTGCTTTATCCCCATAAGTGTATAATCTACTATTTTAGGATTTGTTTTATTATAAGTATGATTTCTTGTCATACGACTACATTGTGCAAAACTATCCAACTTTTAAACTGATTGTATTTGACCTACAGGCACCTCTCCCACCGCCAGTATGGACGGAAACTTTTGAAGCAGTTAATGCAGCCATAGCCTGCCCACAGACTCCAATGGACAACCCAGACAGGCGAGAGGATTGTCTAGTAGCAAATATTTTAACACCAGACACTGAATATACTAATCTTCCAGTATTGGTTATTGTTCACGGTGGAGCATACCAATTTGGGTTTGGTAATCAAAATATACCAAGAAGCTTAGTGGACAGTCAAAAGATAGTTACCGTGACATTCAATTACCGCTTAGGAGCGAATGGTTTCTTATGTTTGGGCACTGAGGCTGCACCTGGTAATGCTGGATCGAAAGATCAAGTGGCATTGCTGCGCTGGGTGAAAAATAATATTGGAAGTTTTGGAGGTAATCCTAACGATGTAACAATTGCCGGCTGCAGTGCAGGCGGCGGTTCAGTTGATTTACTAACTATTTCACCACTTACGAAAGGTCTGTTCAATAAGGCTATAATTGAGAGTGGAGCAAGTATAGGCAGTGTCGGTGTACAGATTGACCCTATTGAAAATGCTAAGACTTATGCAAGAGTACTCAATTTCATGGATGTGGACGACATTAGTGTTCTAGAGGAATTTTATAAAACTGCTTCATTGGAATTGTTAACTTCACGGTCAGATGCTACAATTAATAGAATAAATGCCGCTGTTCTGTTCGGACCATGCTTAGAAATTGATGTTGGAGTCGAAAGATTTCTTGAACGTCCACCAGTGGAAACTCTATTAAGTGGAGATTATAATAAAGTCCCCTTGTATTATGGCTTTGCTAATATGGAAGGCTTAATGCGCATAAGTAGCTTTGAGATCTGGAAGGATAAAATGAATGAAAAGTTTTCTGATTTTTTGCCAGCTGATCTCCATTTTCAAAATGAGGAAGAGAAAGAAGAGGTTGCAGAAAATGTAAAAAAGTTCTACTTTGGCGATGATCTGGTGGGCGAAGAAACAATTTTATCATACATTGATTATTTTACAGATATTTTATTCGGCTATCCGATGCTAAATAATTTAAAATCACGTTTAAAGTCTAATAACGACACAGCATATTTATATAAATACTCTTTTGTGGATGAGAATACGCCCTTTGTGCCATTTACAAATGTAAAAGGAGCCGATCATTGCGATCAACATACGGCTCTATATAATGAAGATGAAAATTCAACAACTGAATTTCGGAATATGAAAGCTTTATTGAGAGAAATGTGGCTCAACTTCATTCTAACAGGGTAAGGATAAATTTTTTTTTTTTTGTTTATTTTATATTTATTATGATTTAGAATATTGCTGTTTTGTCATAGCAGGTATACCTACTAGTACATACCGTCATAGAGCCATACGAGAATCTCCTACAATTCCTACATGGTGATAATTTATTCAGGAATATGTATTTAATAATTGCCTACATATAATATCTTATCCCACACGCATAGTTTTATGCTGGAATATGAATAGTTCTCTCACTACATAAAACTTATATAACATTGTGATTTTTGCAGAAATCCGGTTCCTCAGGGATCTAATCTAACATCATGGCCAGAGACAAACTCTGATAGGAGTCCTCATTTATTATTGGGTCTAGATGTGGAACTTAAAGGAATACTGTTGGAGGAACGAGCTGCCTTCTGGGATGATATTTACGGGCGATACTACCGCGCTCCTTCACCACCAATCTTTACCGATAGCGGAGCTTCGGGTTTATGGATCTCGAACATTTGTATTTTGTCTGCAATCACACTATATTTCATTAGACTGTAATAAGTAAAATTTAAAATCTCTTTAGTTTTATATTCGCTATTTCATATCTCAAAAGGAAATAATATAACCCTTAAGGATCACTTGGTTGTCCGACTGTCTGACTGTCCGGGTGTCAAGACCCTTTTTCTCTGGAATGCGTAGAGTTATCTATCTAAGTTCTACGGTCCCTTGGAGCTGTATAAAAATCAAGCTTCTACGTCAACACAATAACGATTTGTCCGTGTAGTAGTGTACTACTGGGGTAGTACCTTTGAGTCCTTAAAAAAAACGATGCATCAAAAATATACCTACGGCCATTTATGTCTTACACCGGCTGATTTTTAAATGGGTATAGCAGGCCGAATGGGCATTGACGTATACCTTAACATATCATGAAAAAAATATCTTGGATAAAACAACACTAAAATATTTCCATACAAATATCAATAAATTATTATTGCGTTAAAATGCGCTGCAATGTAAATCTTACTGAGTATGTTTTAGATTACTAGTTTTAGTTTCGAGTGTGAATAATGAATGGCTTTTACCAGAAATTTTCGCTAAAATTATAATGGTCATAACGTCGTAATGGTAGTACTCAGGTTCCTGAAATTATAGGTTACTTTACTCTATCCGTATAATTCAGGCTAAAATACCATTTCAAAATGATGTATAAGCGATTTTTCGTATATATGCGAATACACCAAATGGTACTTCCCGTTTACCAAGATCATAAAATAAATAATATACTACGTCCAAGATTCACGAAATTTAGCAACGTTTCACAGCACAAGTAAAGGAATAAATCTGAACCTTGATAATTTGTAGTATTTTCACATTAACTAAAATAATATACAGGTTGATTTTTTTAAGTGGGCGTGGTGGACCAATTCCTAAAGTATTGGGAATAGCGAAAAATGCTGAAAGGTGCCTCGGGCAATACTTGGATTTTCTTGGAAAAAAAAATATTTTTTTTGTCGGGAATCGAACTCAGCAGATTCAAAAATAACAGCCTGTTTTATTGCTCCATTCACAGTGTCGCTTATAATGATACATTTTTGGGAAGTAATGTTATATATGTAAAATTAATGGAAAAATATTTTTCTTACGAAAGCACAATTTATTTTTAATAAACTTTATTGATCAAATGTTCTAAATGATGCCTATTGTACAGACTCGACACCTCAAAGATTTAGTGCGTTCTTCTATTCATCATAAGGTTATGTATTTTAAACAATTGTTGTCATTTTGAAAAATGTATTATTACAGTTTATTAAATGTACAGTTTCATAGGAAGCCCGGTCCATTGTTGAAAAAAAAAAAGTTTTTGTCAAAATCGGCCCCGAGACTTCTTTCAGCATTTTGGCTATTCTTTTGATTTGGTCTGCCACGCCCACTTTAAAAATACAACCTGTATATATAGGTAGTATTATAATGATGATGATGATATATGATATCAAATTAACAACCAGATATCGCTTATCACATTGAAAAATCGACTCCACTACGATGACGAATAACTTTTTTATTTTTACTTGTAAGTTGTAACGAAATTCGATAATCAGATTAAGATTCGTACTTGAAGAACCGTGAAAAGAAAAATAAGTAGATAATAGGTTAACCCAATTTTTTTATGTTTTATTAATCGCTTTTTCGAATAGATTATGCACCAACGTGGTAAAGCAGTGTCTTATGTCACGGGCGGCATAATATATACTGTACTGAGCAAACGAGGGTCTCTAGAATTAGCTCCCGAGCGAAGCGACAATTAAGTTAAGTAATGATCTAGAGTCCTGTCCTGAGTGAAGGCTTCACTCAGGACTCGGGGAAACCGTTAGCATATACCTAAGTGGAGCGACAATGGGTGTGAGTAATCATAAGCCACTCACCTAAGAGTACGGGAGTGTAAGCTCTGGCGGCAGAACCTACCGCAGATGGGCCCTGGCGCCTCGTAAGGGGTTGTCAGGTATAGTGTGCTGTCTTTTATAGACAATCGCAGTTGGTTAAGACACTACCTGTAGCGCCGCTGGTCGTGGGTTCGATTCCCATCCAGGACAAACATTTGTGTGCATGAACATGTATGTTTGTCCTGAGACTGGGTGTAATTATCTATATAAGTATGTATTTAAAAAAAAAAATAGTATATGTAATATATTAGTTATCTGTTTTCCATAGTACAAGCTCTGCTAGTTTGGGATCAGTTAACCATATGTGAAGAATTTCCCAGGATATTTTATGACCTACGGTTGGTATCAGTAGCCACTCTAAAGAAATCTTGAGAGCGTTCTTACCACCATCGGCCACATCATCGCTGACCACGGTGAGATTGTGGTTCAACACAGGCATATACTTATTATAGTAAAAAAAAAACTTTGTTGTAGAAGGGTGTACCTATGACGTCATTCGACGATGCGACGCCCACTCGAAGTGAACAGCTAACTAGTACTTACAAAACTACTTCATTATAGAAAGACAGTTTATCATAAGTAACTTAAATGACTTTAATCATTAACCAAAATAGCCACAATAATATATTTTTATTATGAACTAATGTCACTTTCAATACCAGCACGGACGCGCGCGGTGCGACCCTAGTAATTTGTTAGAAGATCCGCAGAAACTAGTTAATTATGTCAGTTCCGAGCTCAGGCACAGTATAGGTATACTTAGACCGAGCTGATGCGATGTGGTGGAGCACGTTAGTGTTGTGTTTGTGCGTGGTCGTGACCACAGCCGACTCTCAGAAGGATGGTGTGGAGTCGAAGGTAGTGCGCATAAATCAGGGCTCAGTGCGCGGATACAAGGACCCTGAAAGCGAGGTCTTCGTCTACAACAACATCCCCTATGCCACGGCACCGAAAGGAGCTCATAAATACAGGGTAAGGTGATTGTAAAGATAAAATAAATCGTTGTTAAAGGAACATGATAGTAGGTAATAGTACTTTGTTAAACAAGGGCTAAAATTATCTATTCCAGACGAGGTAGTTTTAGAGTAAATAGAAACCGAGTTGTAATGCGTTTTTAGGGCCGTGTGTCCCACTATACTTTTCATTCACTGCGATTGCGAGTAAATAATCTAATACAATATTGAGAGAGTGCCTTTGAAGGTGGCTCTATTTTTTGTAAAAAGTCCATTGAGCAAGAGTAGTGAAAAATACTTTTTATTACATTTTACATTGAGATCTTTATATTATTTTTCTTAATATTATTATTTAATTACTTAGATTAAAATAATACTGTAATTTTTGATACACAACAAACGTAAGTTTCAGTAAGCCAATTCATGTCAGTCAGTCAGAGAGATTCTCCTTTTATATAAATAGATAACGTTACATTATTTAACTCCTCCTCAATTGAAAATATATTTTAAAGTCATGTTTGCCCATTTCAGGGACCTCTTCCAGCTCCAACATGGTTGCACACCCTGGAAGCTGTCAACGAGGGAGTAGTTTGTCCTCAAGCCGAATATCCAGGCGTCCTTATACATGACTTTATTATGACAGAAGACTGTCTCATCGCAAACGTCTACGTACCTGACACAAAACAGAACAATCTTCCAGTTTTAGTTTATATACACGGTGGAGCTTTTCAAACAGGCTTTGGTGATTGGCTGACAGCTAAAAAGATCACTCAAGGTAAGATGATCACTGTCACGTTTAACTATCGGCTTGGAATACACGGTTTCCTGTGTCTAGGGACGAAGGATGTTCCCGGTAACGCCGGCATGAAAGATCAGGTGGCGTTCCTACGGTGGATCAAAAACAATATTGCCAGTTTTGGCGGGAATCCTGATGACGTCACTATCGCAGGCTATAGTGCAGGTGCGGCGTCGGCAGATCTATTGATGCTATCGAAATCCGCAAGTGGTCTGTTCAATAAGGTCATACTAGAAAGTGGATCTAATGTTGCATCATATTCGGCTCAACCTGATCCTTTAGAAAACGCTAAACGCTTCGCAAAAGTCTTGAATTTCACAAATGTGGAAGATTTGTATGCTTTAGAAGAATTTTATAAGACTACTTCATTAGAAACTTTGATGAAACATGCATATTCGGATAAGCTCAATTTAACAGTAAAATATATATTCACACCTTGCGTAGAACGTCCTACAGGAGAAGAAGTGTTCCTTGACGAATCTCCTGTAAATATTTTAAAATCAGGTAAATACAAGAAAGTACCAATGCTGTATGGTTTTGATGATATGGAAGGATTGGTAGTAATAGATGTCTTCGAAACCTGGAAACATAACATGAATGCAAAGTTCTCGGTCTATCTGCCGAATGATCTTCAGTTTAGTAGCCCCGAACAGAGAGAAGAGGTGGCAAATCAAATAAAAGAATTCTTCTTTGGCGACCAGCTAGTGGGAGATGACAATGTTTTGACATATATAGACTATTTTTCAGACGTTTTTTTTGTGTATACTACATTGAAAGCGGTTCAATTACACGTGGATGCTGGTCATGATCAAGTATATTTGTACGAATATTCATTTACGGATGAATCCTTTCCTTCAATACCTCACACTGACGTGCGCGGCGCACCACACTGTGCGCAAACGAAGGCAATACTCGATGGTATATCGATATACAATACGTCTGAAAGTGAAATTTCTGAAGATTACAAAAAAATGAAGAAAGTAATGAGGGAACTGTGGTATAACTTCATAACAACAGGGTAAGTATTTTTCTAAATATTTATATTACTTTAAAGAAAACAGCGCGCGAATATGGATTGCGCTGTAATATAATTAAACGAAATAAATGATTTTACACAAGTTCTTGAATTGAATAGCGATCATACAAATCGCCTCGCGCAATCACGCGTGTATTTTCCAAGACTTAAGTAGTTTAATGCTTTCCATAAATTCCACAGCCTACTTCAGATCCTGAATATGACATACATTTGTCCACCGACCATTGATCTGCCATTCTGTTATATTTCTAAGGTGATTTTCGCCTTGTAATATCGTCGATATGGTGTTTCAAGCCAGCACGTAGCAAAAATGTCATTCATACCAATTGACAATTGATTGTATTATTATTGCTAATCGAAAGTAGGTAATACAGTTATATGTTTTTTTTATTTCAGTAAACCAGTACCAGAAGGGTCTAATCTTCCACGATGGCCGCCAGTCGGCGCCGACTTGGCGCCTCACATGTCGCTGAACCGTACACTGGAATTGAGGGGCTCGCCGCTGAAGCGACGGAAGCAGTTCTGGGATCAGATCTATGCTAAACACTATCGCGACCCTATCCCTCCACCTACGCCTCCCACCAGACACAGCGAGCTATAAGTTCGGTTGTACCTTCACAAGATATAAGAATACCAATATTTGTTTATGTAGTGATAAAAGCGTACTTACTGCTTTTTTACGCTCCACGTATCATGTAGACCTAGTCCTGACCTCTGTTTACACTGCACTAGCTAGCAGCAAGAGCTTGAGCAAATCGTTTTCCCTTTAGCACACTGCAGCGACAACAAAAATAACGACAAAAACAATGTTTCTGCACTGTATAATAAAAAAAGAGTTGTTATATCTATCTAATAACTTCAAACGAGTAATCTCGGAAACGGCTCTAACGATTTGCATGAGATTTAGTATGCATGGGGGCAATAAATCGATCTAGCTAGGTTTAATTTCCAAAAAAAAAATTACCAAAAAAAAAATACCGAGTAAGGCTGTCATCGAGGCACTATATTTTTACGCGGGGTTGGTACGTAATCCCTAAATAGGTACCTACCCACCCACTTTTTTCAATTCAATAAATTATTGTGATTTATTAGTATAGTGCTTGTTGAAGCAAAATACAAAATAATAATCTATATTTCATTAATAGGAAGATACATTACCTATCCCTACATTACCTACTCTTTATCCCGGAAACGCGAGTGAAGCCGCGGGGAACAACTAGTTTAATAATAAATTACTTATTATGAATCCTAAATTAATAATGAAATTGTGGTCAAAAACATTTCATAATATATAAAAACATAATTAAAACATATTTAAAAACAATAATTAGAAGCTATTACATAAAAATGTAGTTTATTAATGACTTTGAGATAAGTACCTAGATTTAATTTAACCTGTTATTGTTTAGTTAGTTCATCATGTTATTATTATTAAGGTAATACTATTATAAAATATACACTATATATAATCTAAACTATAACTATATTACTACTACTATAACTAAATTATCAATGGCACCCATGATGCTGGCGGCGTTGTTTCGGAAATGGAGGATCGAAATCAACCCTGTCAAAAGCCAGGCGGTCCTATTCTACAGACCCTACCATCGAGGTACCCCCACCCCTGCAAAGGCAGTTACTCTATTCGGTGAACCAATTCCCTGGGAAAGGCAAGCCAAATATCTCGGAGTAATTCTCGATGATCGTTTGACCTTTGATGCCCACATTAAAGCGGCCCGCGCGTGCGCCTCCTTTGTGTTAGGGCGCCTCCACTTTTTATTGAATTATAAGGCTAAACTTGCCCTCTAAAGCAAGTTTAGACTATATACCACGTGTATCCACCCCATCATGACCTATGCTAGTACTGTGTTCGCACATGCAGCTCCTGCACGGTTCCATAGCCTTCAGGTGATTCAAAACCGTTTCATGCACAAAGCCACGGGCGCCCCGTGGTACATGCGAAATGAATATCTCCACATTGATTTAGGTCTCCCCACGTTAAAACAATTTATAAAACGCGCCTCACTCAGATTTTTCAATAGCGCCGTTAATCACCGCAACCCTCTTATAATGAAAGCCGCAACCTACACGCCGTCCCGTATACTCCGTATCCTTAGACCAAGGCAAACCCTCAGCGAGCCGGATGACCCCATAACATTAGCTCAGATCGAAGCTGACGAAGCCCGTAAAAGTACACAACACACTACACAAAACCGATTACGCTACCGTCCTTGACGGCGAGGACCGCCGCGACGTCCCACTCAGTCTCGTCCCGTACAAGCGGCCCGAGCTGCCATTAGTAATCCGACCGCCCCCAATTAGTTGTAACTCGAACTAAGTCCTCCCCTTCTCCCGGTAACGCACTGAGCCAAGGTTCGTACCCCACTCGGAGGTGCCCTCAGACGTGGTTACCTAAATGTTACCCGGCTGAGAGCCCTCTGCGCGCGCCAATTGTCCAGTAGAGCAGTAGCTGTGGAGCAGCCATCAGAGGCTACCAACTTTAGTCCTTTAAAAAAAAAACCTATTAAAAATCTTCTCAATACAGTTATTGAGAAGATTTTTAATAGGTTTTTTTAGAAAATAGAGCAGGAAAAAAACATAAACAAGTATCAGTATACTTGTTTATGTTTTTTTCCTGCTCTATTTTCTGTTTATACATTATCAAATCTGTCTGTTTCGTAGGTAGTTTGTAGACCTAGAACACGTCAAGAGAATAGAGATAATTAGAATTGATTCTTCTTTTTTTTCGAAATATAATAAATGTATATTATAGCGATGTTAACATGAAATTCATTATCAACCAGCGCTAATTCCAATATTTACTAAGAAGTCACGACAAAGGTAATAGATACCTAAATGTAAGCCGTCATGTAACGTAGGGTAAGATGGGGGAATGGCAGTCAGTGGGGAATACCGGTCACGTCGAAATCTAAAACTTCCAGAAACACTATGCAAAATTGCAGCTCAGTTATAGGTCGTAAGTTATCAACATGTTATTTGCGAGAAGAATGGTAGTATATTTACTGATTAATAACAAAAGAAATCATCAACATATTCCTCCAAGGTATATTAGTAACATTTTCATGAAATAGTCGTATGTGTCAGCAATATACCTTGGAGGAATATGTTATAGCCCACTAAATAAGCTATGTAAAAAGTCAGTTACATATACCGTAAATCCCAGAAATAAAATAAAAAATGAATTACTGCTTAAGTCACCGCCATTCCCCCATCTTACCCTAAATAAAAGATTTTTAATCATGGGTGCCACTTTTGGGGGGCAAATTAGAAAACTAAATAAAAAAGGTTTTCAAACTATATCGTGTGACATGTCAAATTAAGGATGTCATTGTTTTTTTTATAATTTCAAAATAAATAGTTTTGAAGTTAATTACGAAAATTTACCAAAGGGGGCCTTATCTCCGAAATTACAGGGCCAAAATATTTTAAAAAACACAGAAAATAATTCTTTACCTATATGGTATTTAAACTAACATAGGAAATTACGTAACCTTCGGTGCGCGAGTGAGCCTCGCACTTGTACGGTTTTTAATGAAGTTATATTATTATGTCTGTCTGCCACCGCGAAGTGGTTGTGTTATCTATGTATGGCGTCTGAAAATCTAGTTACAGTGACCGAAAAGTATAGTTGGTAAAGAAAGTAAGTATATTTAATATTTACAAGGACTAAGTCCATGTTTCATCATTTTTGGCCTTTTAACCTTAGGTATATTTCTTTTTGGTCAAGTCATCACCATAAAATATTTTTTGGGTTCCGTACGTCCGTACCTCAAAAGAAAAAACCGAAACCTTATAGGATCACTTTGTTGTCCTTCTGTCTGTCAAGACCCTTTTTCTCAGGAAGTCGTGGAGGTATCAAGCTGATATCATATCAAATACTCAAGTAAACTGTCCCTTGGAGCTGTGAAAAAATCAAACTTCTAAACCAAAACAACGCAATCAAAAGATACATCCGTTTATGCTGCAAATTTTCGACATTCGCAAATCAACAAATTGGAGAAAATTGCGAAAAGCATAAATTTATAGTTACACTTTGTTTATAAATCTGTGGTTAGACTCAATTACAAAGTTAAGTTTGTACGGAACCCTCGGTGCGCGAGTCAACTCGCACTTTTCCGGATTTTTTGACTAGTTTTTCAGGCTGTAAATAGATGGGTAACACAACCACTTCTTGCAGGCAGACCTGCCGGTGAATGAAGGTCTGATGCACCCATCAGGAGGACTTTATCCGGTAAATCCAGATTTAGCCATATAGGATATCGCTACTAAATTTGTCGTAAACTCTTAATATGATACGAACAAGGTCGGAAACAGTGCACGCGTAGCATACACGAGGCGAGTAATTTATCAAACAGTTTATCTCCATTTGAATACAAGGAAAAATAACAGGTTATATTAGTAGCGAACCGATGCGATGTGGTGGAGCACGTTAGTGTTGTGTTTGTGCGTGGTCGTGACCACAGCCGACTCTCAGAAGGATGGTGTGGAGTCGAAGGTAGTGCGCATAAAGCAGGGCTCTGTGCGCGGATACAAGGACCCCGAAAGCGAGATCTTCGTCTTCTACAACATACCCTATGCCACGGCACCGAAAGGAGCTAATAAATACTGGGTAAGATAATTAAAGAAACCGAAGTAATTATAAATAGTAAAAAACAAAAATCGTTAGTATTAGCACATGATAATACTTTTATTACGGTTTCTTTATTGGATACTAGCTGTTCCGCGCGGTTTCACTCGCGTTCCCGGGGATAAAAAGTAGCCTATAACCTTCAGAAATAATGTAGCTTCCTATTACTGAAAGAATTTTTCTAATCGTTTCTGTAGTTTCGGAGCCAATGCAAACAAACAATCAAATATTTCCTCTTTATATTATTAGAAGAAGAAGAAGATATAGATAAACGTAGATATACGAGTTTCTATAGGTATTAAATTTTTTATCTGATTTAAAAAAAAGTCACAACAGGTACCTACGAGTAGGTATGTCTGTATACGATTTCATTGAACAATATAAATAAACTTTTGAAAAGAGTTTCTGAACATAGAAGGTACTTTTGTTAATCGTCTGTGATAATTGATAAGTTCTTAGTGATTGATTCTGATGATAGTAATAACGTAATAATGTATAATACCTATCTATTTAATTTAGTTTTAATTCAATTATTTTGTTTGTTTGTTATCTATACTAATCTATCTATATATATTCTAATAATCTATAGGTACTAATAATAAAGCTGAAGAGTTTGTTTGTTTGTTTGAACGCGCTAATCTCTGAAGTTACTGGTCCAATTCGAAAAATTATTTCCTAATAGGAAGCTCCATTATCCCCGAAAGTTATAGGCTACTTTTAATCCCGGGAACGCGACTGGAACCGCGGGGAACAGCTAGTTGTAAATAAAGCCTATAGAGTATGATAGTACGGCTAAGTATGTACTTACCATTAGTACATGCATAAATATATGTACCTGATGTAATCACATTTCAGGGTCCCCTCCCAGGCCCAGCATGGTTGCATACACTCGAAGCTGTCGACGAGGGAGTAATTTGTCCTCAAGCCGCTTTACCGGGCTTCTTTCATGACAAAGTCATGAACGAGGACTGTCTCATTGCAAATGTCTACGTACCTGATACAGAACAGAAGAATCTTCCAGTTTTGGTATATATACACGGTGGAGCTTTTCAAGTAGGCTTTGGTAATTGGCTGACAGCTAAAAAGTTGTCTCAAGACAAAATGATCATTGTCACGTTTAACTATCGGCTTGGAATACACGGTTTCCTGTGTCTAGGGACGAAGGATGTTCCCGGTAACGCCGGCATGAAAGATCAGGTGGCGCTCCTACGCTGGGTTAAAAAGAATATTGCCAGTTTCGGCGGCAATCCTGATGACGTCACTATCGCAGGCTATAGTGCAGGTTCGGCATCGGTCGATCTTTTGATGCTATCTAAATCCGCGAAAGGTCTGTTTAATAAGGTCATACCAGAAAGTGGAGCGAATGTTGCATCGTTTTCGGCTCAATCTGATCCTTTAGAAAACGCTAAGAGCTACGCAAAAGTATTGAACTTCACTAATGTAGAAGATTTTTATGCTTTAGAAGAATTTTATAGGACTTCTTCGTTAGAAACATTGATGAAAGACGCATTTTCGGATAGACTCGATTCATCATTTGTTTTCACCCCTTGCGTAGAACGTGTTACGGGAGAAGAAGTGTTCCTTGACGATTCCCCTATAAATATTTTAAAATCAGGTAAATACAAAAAAATACCAATGCTCTATGGTTTTGCTGATATGGAAGGACTACTAAGAATTAATTTGTTTGAAACCTGGAAACACAAGATGAATGAAAAGTTTTCGGATTTCTTGTTGACTGATCTTGAGTTTGACAGCCCCGAACAGAAAGAAGAGGTAGCAAATCAAATAAAAGAATTCTACTTTGGCGACCAGCCAGTGGGAGATGACAGTGTTTTGGCATATATAGACTATTTTTCAGACGTTTTTTTCACGTATCCTACATTGAGAGCGGTTCAACTGCACGTGGAAGCTGGTCATGATCAAATATATTTGTACGAATATTCATTTACCGATGAATCCTCTCCTCCTATACCACACACTGACGTGCGCGGTGCATCGCACTGTGCGCAAACAATGGCAGTACTCGATGGTGCATCGATAAACAATTCGTCTGAAAGCGAAATTTCTGAAGATTACAAGAAAATGAAGGAAATAATGAGGGAACTGTGGTTTAACTTCGTAACAACGGGGTGAGCTATTTTCTATATGTATTCATTGTCACGAATCCGACGATAGACTGCAATGTAATGTAGGTAAATGATTGTTTTGTATGACACGAGTTCCTAATCTATACTCTATACTAATATTATAAAGAGGAAAGATTTGATTGTTTGTTTGTATGTTTGTTACTACTGAACCGATTTGAAAATTCTTTCACTAATAGGAAGCTACATTATTCCCGAAGGTTATAGGATATTTTTTTATCCCGGGAACGCGAGTGAAACCGCGCGGAACAGCTAGTTAAATATAAGTATAGCGACGTAGCTAACTGTAGCGTAGTAGGTAGGTACTGAAGCGGAGAACATAGGTAATATTACCGTGGTAAAACCCTCAGAATGAAATCAAAAAATAACAGGTATTTCGACACACCTGTTGCCAAAGAGTTTAAATAATATTATTTTTTATAATTTTATACATAGTTTAGTTGATTTATAATGACCAAATAAAAAACTTTTAACAAAAAATAGAACCGCCTTCAAAGGCACTAAAAGCCATAAAAAGTATGTAGGAACTCTAATCAGACTGTTTTGTAGTCAGCGAAAGTGTAGCTCGTGTTTCATGGAAAATAGCATGGATTTGCAGGTTTTTTTTCGCTGATTTGAATTTTATGTTTATATTTTCAGCAAACCAGTTCCAGAAGGTTCTGATCTTCCACCATGGCCGCCTGTCGGCGCCGACTTGTCTCCTCACATGTCGCTGAACCGTAAACTGGAATTGAGGGGGTCGCTGCTGCAGCGACGGATGCTGTTTTGGGACCAGATCTATAAAGAACACTATCGTAGCCCTGTACCTCCACCCACGCCGCCCATCAGACACAGCGAGCTATAAGATCTATATTATACTTACCTTCACAAGATGCATGATTGCGATTACGAATATTTATTTGTAATCTGGATAACTGCGTACTTTACTGCTTCCTTACGCTCCAAATAAGTATTAGGTATCATTTATTATGTAGAGTCTAGTCTAGCATGGCACACTGGCTCTAGTATAGCAGCTGTACACTTGAGCGTAGTCATCGATCTGCCATTCGCTCACGTGGCGTTAGGTACGTAACATAGATAGGTATATATATCTATAACCTAAATGTTCAGCGAGCTGGGTAGTATGTAGACTAACCTGGTATCAGCATCAGGTCCATGTGGTTAGGTTGAAATCGATCTCTACGACGTAAGAACTCACTTTAGACCGCAGATTCGCTGGTACTGTGCTTTCAATAATAGTACTAAACTGTAAATTAAAATATGCTCAAAAATATAGAAAGATATTATAGAGTCGTTAGTCGCTACATTTAAAAGTAGCAAATGCGTCTAGACAGCGACAGTAGGCTCTCCGCTCGCAGCGAGTGACGTTCATTAAGCGAAGTTATTATTCCGGGGGGACATCATTAAGCACTCAAACGTTAACGACACGCTGACGACACTTCGACACATTCCCGTTTTCCCTTTCCGGCAAAAAATAATGCGGCGGTAGACGCGGTCGTGGGGTCGGCGCCATAATTAAGTTATATAATCTAGTGTTCCCCATCTCGGCTGCTGACTCGTCGTTCGACACCTTTATTTTGCTAAAATGACTGATGAGTAAAATGGACATAATTACAATTTTATCCATGGTGATTTAAAAGAATTAGTTATAACTAGCAATCAGCCCCGCGGTTTCACCCGCGATTCCTTATTTTATATTAGCGACATATATAAAAGCTAAGTAATAATCCACAAAAAAAAGAAACCTTGCTGAGTTTCTTGCCGGAGTCTTCTCAGTTCAAGTGTATTCCGAACCGGTAGTAGAGTCCAAAAATTGTAACAGTTGACATTCATAACTGCCTTATTACGGCCTATACTGAATAAATGAGTTTTGATTATAATAATCAATAATTCTTAAAACCATTTATAACAAGTATTTCCTGGATAGTGTCATTAGCTAAAATGATATTAATAAAGTTCGCAGCGAGGTCGTCGATATCGACGAATGCCTGGACAGTTGAGTAATGAAACAACTTTCTTGTCGAACTGTAAAACTTTCACATGACCCAACTTCCTTCAATACAATAGGTACATCGCTTTGAGTTTGAGCTCAAAGAAATATTTAATTTACTTATATCAAATAGGTACCTAGATGTACTTATTTGGTAAATCAATGATGCACATAACATAAATTAATAAATATAATAGGTACTAGTCTGTGAAGAAGAACTAGGTAGGCATTGAATTAGAGGCATTGTATTAGAGATTATGGATGTTCCTGAAAAATAATATTCGGTTCTATTACTCCTATTAACTACACAAAATATCTGACTTTCACATCTGTAACTCATTCCGTTTAAGAGCTACAAATCGGTAACATGCAGACAGACAAACAGCGTAATGACAGTAATAGGGTAGTTTCCTGACATATCAAATCAGCAACTGTTTAATAAATGTCAAAACGATAGTTTACATCGTTTGTATGAAATACACTATGACGTCATAGTTTCACAGCATCAAATGATCACTCTTGGTGGTTCTACTGGTAATTAAAAATCTTGAAAAGTATTGAATGTACAATATATTTTATGTTTCCAGGTTTATTAGATGTTTTATGCCTTGGTTAGTGTTTGATCATTTATTTTTGACACTGTCAACTAGCCTATTGACCTCCGTTTTGACCTTTGGGTAGGAACACTAAAAACTTCATCTCTAATAATGCTACGCAACTCTTCTTAATTTATAAAGGACTATGACTCATCAACCTTTAAGTTAACAACTACAAATGGGACACACACACAATCACAGCCGTAGCTTCCTCATCGAACTGACGGAAGGGAGAGGAACTCTGACAATAATGAATCAACAGTCAAGATAAATCCAACTTAATTAAGTTTCCATGGTTTCTCTATAATTAATTTTGAATGTTTCGGGTACGCAATTGTTAAGCATTCCATACCAGTCGGTATGTTTTAAATGTATCATGTATCGTATCAGGGTTTAACATATGGGCGTGGCCATGATTTTATTTATTGGGTGTAGCAAGTAAAAGTACTAAGACTTGAGAGTCAATTCCATTTAGTCTATGGGTACCTACTTGTCACATTTCCTTTACCACACACCACATCTTTTACCACGCTGAGATTGTAGCGACACATTCCCTAAAAAAAATAGAACTACTTATAATTTACAAAAAAAAAATCGTGTTATAAGGGCTGGTTCCGTAATAAAAGTTGTTCATCGACCAGTACAATAATCCCTTAAAATTTCGACGACCAAATTTTATTCAAATTCGCTCAGCCATTACGGAGCTAAATCCGTCATTGTATACATTTCCTAAATATCTATCGGAGTATTACATCGGATATTTGTAAGGATAGCGGTATTTGGGGGGTTGTAAGTGAAATTTATTTTTGTGCGAATACTTTCAAATTTATGCAAAATAAAAAAAATAACCCCAACCTATTTTTTTCAATAGAATTTATATATTTCCTAGTATCATTATTGAAATATAATTTCCTAGGTACAATTCCTATGTTTCATACATTTCCGGTGACATATACATACACACTTACTTTCGTATTTATAATATTAGTAAGATAGGAATAAATAATACATACCTTATATTATATACCTAAAGCTTCTTAAACCCCGGTGAAAAAGAAGAGTTTTATAAGTGTATAGTTTGTATCTGTCTATGGCATCATAGTTCCTGAACGGATGGACCAATGTTGACTAAGCTTTTTTGTTTGAAAGGTGTCTTGATCGAGAGTGTCTTTAGCTATGTTTCAAGAAAATCCGCTAAGCCGTTTGAAAATTATCGCTAATTTTCTAGTGAGTTTTGGAAGTTTCTTATTTTTTTTAAATTTCAGTTAATATTTAATGATGTAACTATTATATGTAAAATCTGTATAAATAACAATAGAAATACAAAACCCCCAACTAAAGACGTAGCACTAGTGTTCTCTATTTTCTTTCTTGTTTCCAGTCTTTTGGCCCACTCGTCCTACTTAGTCCTACTCTCGCAGTCGCAAACGAGCTGATTTATTTACTCTTGTATTTCCCAGACGCGGGCCATTTTTGTGATGCTATCTAGAGACTCATTCTCGTTATACGTGCCGAAAGTAACGTTTACCGGCCTAGCATTACGTTGATAAGTGACAACTTTCAGCTCGTTTAGTGTGCTTTATTACCTGTTTGGATTAGTTGACTATTTTTATTAGCCATTAGTTGTCAAAGCAATAAAAGTATAAATTGTTTGACGACTTATTTTGGTTATAGCATAACCCTCCAGAATGTTTTAATACGAGTATTAGCCGAATGACACGGGACTGCGCGCTCCTGGGGTTCCCTACAAAATACTTAACATACTGATAGGTAGGATCAATCACCTAATTAGGTAAATAGCACAATCTAAAGATGTTTCAGACTTCAGCAGAGACGTCTCGGTCGAATTAGAGAGAGCGCTCATACCTACCTACTAGCATGTGCTAGTACTGTATTATCAAAATCTTAAAATTCTATCTTCAACCACACATATTTTATCATACTTCTAAAATAAGAGGCGCCTCAGTCTTCTCCCTCATATAACATTAACACGCACTGTTTCCATCATCATAAAGTTTAGAGCCTCTGCCTGCCTCGTATCTCAGTGTGTGTAACTCGTTCGCCTTTTTACGACTTGCATAATATCGGTTTTACCTATGTTTTACCTATGTACGCAAGTACATAATGTGTTGATTGTGAAAAACTTTGTTATGCTACGGCGGCGCTTATATTATTGCTTCAAACAAACGATCTATTGTTAGTCTGTCTGTTTATTTGATGAGGTAGTTTACGTAAAGCGAGAACTTCAAAAGGATTTTTTGGTGTTGAATTCATTCTTTTGACTTTAATAATAGTACATGCATACATACACAAAAGGTACGTGAATGGATTCATAAAGTAAGCTTACTAAAAGTCTACTGTCATGTCTAAAATTATGTTATTTACATTTTGTAGTGATAGTTTATGCTTTGCGTATGTATACTTACGTTTTCATTTAAATTGATTAATTTCACGCAACGGAAAACAACTTTGCATAAAATACCAATATTATTTTACAATATAAAATAAATATTATGATGTTCTCACGGGAAAACATGTGTACCATAGAATCCATAGATCACACGTTTAATATTTAATAACGAGATGTCTCGTCGTAATGCGTGATATCCGGACGGACGAACACGCAATCTCTGCTATGAAGTATCTATACTGAAGTGAAATGATACTACCTACTAGTGGTTATCGATACTTTATCATTATCATAGGAGATAACTCGTAAATTAATTGAAATTTATCAGTTATTATTTAATAATCTTGGTTATGAGTGTAGGTACCTATAAATAACCAACTTAATTATGCTGGTTGGATGGATGCCTACTTTGGAGATGGCACCTTTTCGAAATGTAAATCCAGAGTCGTTGCAGGGGATCTAAAACGGCCGCTGGAGGAATATTGCTACATATAGTATAGCGGTATTTTTAGACACCCAACATAACGAAACAAACGTAATAAAAACCTCAAAGTACATGGAATAATGCCCTGTGCCCTAACGCTATGTGCGTTAATAGGTTCTATTTATATATATATTTTATAAAAGCCAATCCACTTCTATAGATTTTTTATATGCACCCTACAAATTAGAAAACAATTGTTTTGCAATCTGAGATGCACCCTTTAAAGCTATACCTAGGTATATACAGGTAAATAACCCTAGTTTAAACTGCATTGCTACAACAACAGTTTGTTTAAAGGGATTGCCAATATATTTTACTACCAGCTAAATGCTATTGGTAGTTCCGAATGGACAGTTACTAACTGACAAGTTTTATGTCCAATGTCCGTACTTCGTACCACATCACAGTGGGGATATATGTTCCTCTATAAAAGTACCGAGCACGTAGTCATCTGTTTTTTATCGGCTATCTCGCTAATTGGTGTTGCGAACACTTCTAAAGCATTTAATAAAGTACCGAAACTAAATAATCTACTTATTATTTTCCATTAGCGTACCTATGTATGGTATGACTTTCCATTTTATATTCCAAAGTATTCCAATCGCTTGTTTCAAAAATCAGTAACATTTTAATGAATTAGAAGTGTGAAATATGAACAATAAAACAATCCATAATTACTATCCATAGTATCTATATCGATATTAATACGATGCACGATCAATAGTCATTTAGAGAGAAAAAAACAATGCATAGATAAATAAATACTCGATTTGTCCGCAACACTAGAGTAAAAGTTTTTAGTGATAGGTACATGCAGCTAGGAAATATTAGAGGGATATTGAATATTGCTGTGGAGAGTACCTATTATGTTGGATGCACTCCAATGATGCGCAGCTACAATATTTTGGCTTAGAAAACTCATACATTACATAATTTTGAATAATGGTGCAGAAAACCGCGAACCACGCGCACTCCCCCCATATAAACTATGAATAACTGCACAACTAGGGTTGCCAAATTGGAAAGCAAGTTGGTGAACATAATAGACTGAAATAGCTATATTTATCATGTCTCTACTGCTGTGACACGAACCTGCCCTCTTTCACAAAGTGCTCAATGTCATCTAGGAGGGTCAAATGCAGATCTCATATACCTATATGAGATCTGAGTACCTACTTCTGAATTTTACTTACATCATATTTGTGATATTTGGCCTTCATCCACATGGATATTCCCTTAATTTAAAATTCAGGATATGGGCCCGGAAATCCCAAATCTACTCTGCAGCAAAACAATAACAGCAATGTCAACATGCATTGGCATGCCAATTCATGTGTTTGCCAACCCTATTGAAGTTATGCAAAGGGGCAATAGATAGCTAAATCATGGTTGTGTTTTGACTATCGATAGTGCTCTGAAATACAATGTTGAACAGTTTAAATTAGTTCGGCCGCTTTCCCCCCCCTCAACACTCGTTATGTAGAATAGAATAAGAAACACTTTGTAGAAGCGACCACTGGGATATGGCTTCGAATTTATTTTTATTCAATTGAATAAACGCTACGACTGCTGCTACGATGTCTACGTTAAATGTTGAAACTACCAGGATAGCTACAAATGTCAAACGTGAGTATTTTAGTCTGAATTACACGGAATTTGTAGAAAGCTAGACTTTATTCTGAAAACCTGTAATACTGGAATGTTTTCCGTTTATTCCAAAAGATTTACAAATCTAATTAATTGTTATTGGTTTGATTTTGATGGATAGTGAGTTTTATTAAAGAAATATTTTTTTT
This sequence comes from Tethea ocularis, assembly GCA_963555595.1. Taxonomy (NCBI): domain Eukaryota; kingdom Metazoa; phylum Arthropoda; class Insecta; order Lepidoptera; family Drepanidae; genus Tethea; species Tethea ocularis. Next base: position 4,736,749 of record OY741960.1, on the reverse strand, counting down.
TATTATAAATTACGGTACCCGTATAAAATAATTCTAGAAAAGTTATAAAAACAGTGAGTATATTTCTACTCTTTGGTGTTACCATACATTACCTATCAACGCGCACCCGGAACATATCAAGTGAAGTTTACGAGACGCTAACCGTCGGAGTTAGTAAACAAATGTTTAATTACTATCAGCGAGCTACTAACTAAATGGCCGCTAGTGACCGCGAGATGACCATCACACCACACTGCAGCTTCCGCGTGCTACTGTTTAATGATGGCCGACGACGGCTATTTAGCATCATTAGTGTGGTCTGATTATCTCAGACCAAGGATCATCTGTTTATCAAGCCTTCATGAGCTAATCCTCTCTCACCCATTGTAGTACGAAATTAATTGTCACTTACTGGAATGATCTCATATAAAGTCGACATAACTAAAACATAGAACGATGATAAATGAGCTTTGTTAAAAATAATATACTAAGGTTCGGTTGCGTAAAGCGCGGTCATAGTAAGGTTATAGTTAGTCGAAAGAAAGCAAACTGGGTTGCTCGTGTCACTTTAACTAAATTTATAACTGTAACCATAACCGACCGAAGGAGATCGGTCATCGTCAAAGTGACTCTACGGTCACAGCATGGTAATAGTAAAGATAACTTTGACTATAACTTTATCTAAAATGTACGAGGGTCAGTTGCTTGCTCATTCCTTACTATGGCCGCACTTTATGCAACCGATCCTTATAGGTATGTATGTAGGTAGGTAGCTTCTGAGAGGCAAACAATGTTAGGTACCGCTCCGTACGGCACTCTTTTACGTGAATAATGCTTGAAAAAAGAATTGACATTTGACTAAAGCAATCTATTAGAGTTTGTGGCAGAATAAATAGATCTATTCTCCTTACGTCTCATCAGGGAAAATGAAATATTACGGTTTCATGACGCTCTACATCCCCTCTACGTCGAGAGTGGGTACAGTCATCTATATAGGTACCTACGCTATTTCAAACAAAATTTATTATTAGCTATTGCTAACAACTACATAATTTTTATTTCGGTCAAATTGAATCAAAAGCTTTCTTGTTACGTAAGTATTAACGTGGTTTTTAAAATGCAAATACCATTTTTTACGGTTCCAAATACTTTAAACTAAAGTAACATTTAATTCCTAAAAACATTTTCTCGTCAGAAACTCGGATAAAACCGCGCGCTAAAGCTAACGTAATAAAGGTTTAATTAATTCCCCAGAGCTGTATTGAAGCAGCGTATGTTTTGCTAATGTAAAGACGTAAATAAAGGATTCCCTCAAAGGTTAAAAGCGATCCATTTCGTACAAAACCGCATTCGGGCCAAATAGTAGTGCCTAATTCAAACAGTGCGTAGCTAAATTAAACCACAATTCCGAATACATCATTAAATAGAAACTAATAATGAACGACTCTAAGTAGGTAAATAGTGTGGTAGCGAAAATAGAGTTGGCATTATTGATATTATATTATACTAGCTTTTCCCGCGGTTTCACTCGCGTTCCATTGATAGAAAGTAGCCTATAACCTTCGGGGATAATGTAGCTTCTTATTAGTGAAAGAATTTTACAAATCCGTCCAGTAACTCCGGAGATTAGCGCGTTCAAACAAACTCTTCAGCTTTATTATTAGTAAGTATAGATAGATATAGTAAGTAAGTATATGGCGACAGATTTAATAGATGCGGCTTTTAGTAGGTTAGTATCAATAGTTAGGCAAAGTAGGTATTACAAAAAAATATTGAAGTTTGATTTTTCCAGTCAATACTTCCCGGGTATTGTGTAGGTAATTTAACCGTATTTTATCTGTTCCAAACAATATTAATCACTCGTTGAGGTTCTTTGTTCATTAAACTGGTAAATAAATCATCCTTTGCGTAGGTACCTACTCAACGAGCATTTTAGTAATAAATTTTGTTGGTTTTTATGTTTATCTTAACCTAAATAAGTGTCATAAAAAACAGGAAGTGAATAGGTACCAGGTTATAGTACCAGAAGGAATTTTATTTTCAAGCACAAATGATGCTAATTTTGTTTTTTAATCCTTTATAATTCAGCTACTTTTATCGTAGCTATGCTACATTCGTAGTAGGATTAAACCTACGTTGTAGTATGTGTGTACCTACATGTAATTATATAATGTTATATTGTTTCTAAGTCAGCGAAGACGTTGGAATGGAATGACATGTGGTTTGAACAAGTGACACTGTATTACACAATATACCTAAACGAGAAAGCAGGCAATTTCATGAGATCAATTATTTCTCGCTTGAAACAATCAGCACAGCTTGTCCAGCTGTGGAATATTAACATTCCTCTCATTAACTTTTACTATATTATTAACTATGCGTGTCTAAGTTCTTGTTAGTTTATCCATATCTAAATCTACTTATACTAATAATAGAGCTGAAGAGTTTGTTTGTTTGAACGCGCGAATCTCCGGAGTTACTGGTCCGATTCGAAAAATTATTTCTCTAATAGGAAGCTACATTATCCCGGAGGTTATAGTCTACTTTTTACACCGGGAATGCGAGTGAAACCATTATAATTACTTCTCTTGACTGACTGATTCATCAACGCAGAGCCTAAACCGTTGGGGTTAACATCAAATTTGAATAGTAGGTTCCATGATCAACAATGTAAGGGTTTTTCAAAAATCCGCTCCTAAAATAGGTGATCGCCGGTGAAATCGAGCGGTGGAAAGCTAGTTAGATAAATAAGATCTTATACATTGACATAATTATGACGTGATAGGGTCGCTCAAAGCAGGATGCAAATGGTTTAGGACAATTCATTGAACCCATTAGTCGCCAAACCTACAACCGGATGGCGAAAAATATTATTTGTATGTATGTACTTCATTATGTGGATGTAAACAACCATCAACACGAAGGTATTATGTCCATTCTTACAATAAATTAATATTGGGACATAAACACGTTACCTACCTAAGGTTAGGTACGTAACGGTAGTAGAGTCTATTGTAAAACTGTAACTTTTGACATTCATAAGTGCCTTATTAGGGCCTAAATTGAATAAATGAGTTTTGATTTTGATTTTGAACGTGTTTTGCATGTAGGTAATCGTAGTTGTACTGTACCTAAGTACCTACTCAGAATTTAATAAATAAGTTAAGTTGACTTGTATGATTAAAACTGCTATAGAATAATAATCCAATAATGGCATGAATGGTTAGTTAAAGAGTTTTGAAGGCCCTATAGTCACTCCCTGATAAATTACCGTCCATCATGAATATAATAAAGGTCACTTTTGATCGAAAAGTTTTGAAACGATTTTCCTGCGCTGTGTCCATCGCCCTCGACAGAACAATCATTTAATTATACTCGAGAGATGTGTCAATCTTTATTTAGTTATATTTTATTGCCTTTGTTCGTAAGCGATTATCTCTTTGAGAGTTAGTAGGTAGCTACCTGTTGTTCTATTTTTGCCTTTAGTGTGTCTTATATGGAGTTCATAAGACATTTGCAATACCAGGGGGATTGCCAATGTGTTGCTGACCTTGCTAGTTTAAAGGAAAGTAAAATAATTGAAATATATTTTTGTTTGATGTAGGTATAATAAACTGCAATGAACCTTAGCGGGTAAAAACGATTTGCAAAAAAAAACACATTATTTATAGTAATTAATTTTAAATCTTTGATTATAAACCCATGTTCATGGTCCGTAAGCATACAATTTGTGTAATTTACAATTCAGCCTGTAAGCGAGCAGCGCAAGCGAGCGAGTAGGGGAACAGCGACAAAGCACGCAACTGACCGAGCGCTACGTAATTAAATAAAGAAAATTACAAGTCACCCTCTTAATCATGATAACGAAAACGTCTAAGCGTATAAGGTACCATAACATTTTGTTTGTTATTATTTTTCACTATCCACAGAGGCAGTTGGTAGTGGATACTGCCTAGGTATTTCTCAATAGGCTTTAATCTCATACGTTGAAGAATGCACACTTTTCATCGTGGTGACAGTAGCAGATTAAAAGTTAAAAAGAATCAGCACAACAATGTTCTTGTATTTGGTAGGTATCTAAAAGAGAGGCCGCTCAGAGAATGCGTTCCTGACGCCTGTTAAATAATAATGGGCTAATCTCAGAAATGCCTAATCCTATATGGACGGGATCTTACCTAATACAATATGAACATTTCTGTGAAAACCCATCGTAATCAGATAATCAGTTTCCACATGCGTCTATGCAATATATGACGGACGACATACCTACATCAATAACTGATGAATTCAATTTGTGTCGTCTATTGTTGTAGAAGAATTCAAGTTGAATCTGAAAGATAAACATCGTCCATAAACACATCGTCAGACATCATTTCCTCTTTATTACTAGTGTTCTAAGGATGACTAGAAGTGGTTTGCCTCTCCAGTTTCTCGAACCAATATCAAAGAAGATTTGTTGCTATCCACGGGGCGTCTAATAATATATTATGCAAGTGACTTCCTAAGAAGGAAGCCTCGTTAGGGAGTAGCGCGCATAATAATCGCATTAGTGCCTGTGGACTAGTGCCTCTGTACATGTGTATTGCAAGGCAAAGAGCCTTTACATCAACGCGACGAGGACTCCCATTGCAATGGAGCCCGACGCCGTCACTGCGCCGCCTCTATGCCGTAGGCCAACGACAAACAACTATTATAAACTGCTTACTTCATATAATAGTGCCTTCTCCTATTACAGAGCAATATCACTTATCTACAAAATATAGATAACATTTGCAAATAAACTCGATTTGCTTTTCGCAGAACTGGAAGCTTCATAAAAATCATAAAATGAGAATTTGAATTTAATGTTTATTGCAATTTTTTCATGAGGTATTTCCAATTAAACTGAAAGTATGAATTTATGAATAACAAACTCTTATAGATACCGAGGCTTTACAGACCGATTTTAAAAGGGTATGAAAGGGTTAGGTTTTAATGTATGGCTTAATAGATGATTAAAAAAAATATTTTAGAGTGAAAACAACACTAAAATCATCTTCAAAGTCGGGCTCTCTTGTCAGAGTGGTCATGGATTCATATAAATGGATGGAGCGCCTAAAAGGTCAATGTTTTCCCGGGTTGGAATTGTTGCTTTCGCATCAATAAAATATTTCCATACAAATTTAAAAAATATATCAATGAATTAGTTTTGAAATACGCTGCAATGTAAGTCTAACTGAGTATTTATTAGATGACTTGAGTACCTACTAACATCAGAGTTTTTAGATGTAAACTCTAATGGAAGCTCTTGAGAAGAGTTTGATAAATCTAGTACTAGCTTTCAACCCGCAGCTTAGGTACCTATGTTCCCGAGGAATCTTTTCTTTTCCCGGGATAAAAAGTAGGTATTTAGTAGGTAGGTAAACAGGGATTTAGGAGAGGTACAAATTTAAATTAAACGTATATTGTAAGCTAATATGTTATGAACGCCCTATGTATTTTAAATTGGTGGCAATTTAGAGGCCGCTGCCTTAAAAAGGGTTATTAAATGATATATGTATTAGCTTCTAGTATGTAGGTAAGTAGTATAGTAGGAAGTAAATAGTTTTAAAACATTATAATATTAGAAAAAGCACTGAGTTAACTAGTTAGTTACTAAACTTTAATGTTTATTTTTCCGAAATGTAATTCCCTGCTATCAATAATTAAGTAGCGTACCTACGAGAGTAATATTTGAACATGTTGAACGAGCTCACTTAAAAGAATGTCACAATACGGCAGCGAGTTGTTTTGACCCCGAGGAGAGGGACACATCATGAATGAGTGAACAGAGCGCCAGTGATCGTCGCATAAAGCTCTCCAAATGAGCTGACAATGGCACGTTGACAACCCCTCATAAAGTAGCCGGACGACAATGGGACAGACAAACTGATGTATCCGGGATACCGGGCTGGCTCGTTGGCAGGCGGCGCACGGTCCACTCATTTGCACTCCCATCATAGTTGCATTTTTGCATCGTGGGAGCGAAGGTGAGAATATTTGGGAGTTCTGCATTCTGCATACACTGCTGTCACTCGATGTAAGATATGCCAGTCTTACTCCACAAAGGATAAACTGCATTGGCTTGCTCTTGAGTTTCTGCATGATCCACAAAGATATACCACCTGTGTAGTTCCTATATGCTTCCTCCATTGCAAGCGAACCGATCATAGCACAGTGGTAGTGACATCGAAACTTGCGGGCACATTGCGGGTACGAATTCTACAATGAAAACTTTTGTGAACGAAAACTTTTTCAGAAGCCCTCTCCATCACTATTTAGGTCAACCACTATCTCAATGAATGCGCAACAAGCGTCTCGATTGGCCTACGATTAACCTGCTATTTAAAGTCAGTGTGTTGTTTGTTTACTAGCCGTTTAATATGTACGGACACGGCGTGGCACATTAACTCTGAAGCATGAATAAATCTCAATACATCGCTTAAGTTAGTAGCCTGCTCAGTGTTGAATTGAAATAAGTAATATAACGTTGTTCAAACGGTCTAAGACTATTTTATCTTTGATGATTGTGCGGTGATTCAATTAATATTAGACTCTATAGCTAATTGAAATCGTAACCTAAAAGCTGTGTAGAGAGAGATACCTATACAAAATGGGTTGGATGTTTAGCATTGAGAGAGTAGAGTAGAGTCTATTGTAAAACTGTAACACTTTGACATTCATAAGTGCCTTATTAGGGCCTAAATTGAATAAATGAGTTTTGATTTTGATGATTTTGATTGTATGCGCCCACTATTGTCGATGAAATTCAAGGACATTGTTTAAAATAGGGGAGTAAGATCACCTCTGCTATTTGGATTGGAATGCTGGCCGATGAGAAAATCGGATGAACTACAGGTTTACGTCATAGCGTTTTAATGCGACTCTGGTATGGAGTCTCTAGAACGAACAAAATAAAAAAACTAATATTATTTGAAAGGTAGGTAAGGTTCACAAAATACTGCCTGCGGTGGTACGGAAATATTCTCCTGATAAATCCATTATTTCCAATAGTCTAAGTTAATTCAGTGTTCACTCACACATCAAATTAGGTACTTACGTCATAAGCACGCAGGGCTGCTAAGTAGCTGCTATTTACTAGATTTGGTTTTTGGGTATTAATTAGTAGAAAATAAAAAATCAGAGTCACCAAGTCAGGGTCTTTAAAACATTTTAGAATTTTACGAATCCGACTAGATCCAGAGATTAGCGCGTTCAAACAAACAAACTCTTCAGCTTTATTATTAGTTATTACTATACTATATTATATATTACTATATCTAAATATAGTATAGATATCTATAACTTACTTACTAATAATTTACTTAACTTAATATATTGCGTGACAGCCCTATTGACTAAGTAGCATTGTCGTATATCGTTATTAATCTGTCACTTTAACTAATTCCACGAGGCGTACGCGAGATGGGAAGACATCTGAAATTGCCGAGCTTCGGGACTATATCAATTCACAACACCATTAGTGTTGTACAATTTATTACAATAGTTACGTCTTGAGGGAAAATCTGTTGAATATGACACCGTATGATTGCGAACACTGCTAATTTACAATCCATCGTCGACCAATCAGAGCGCAAGGTGTGTTCCATCGATGGCGCCAGTTCATAATTTAACGGTTTGACCTACCTGGACCATGAACTAACGAAAATTAACAGACCATTTGCTTGCAATATCCTAATTTATTAAGTTTATATATTTATTATGTTTATACAATACCTACTTTACTAATCTGCGTTAGATTAACTAACCAGTGAGCTCTGATGTTTTTATTATTAATATTAGAAACAAACAAGTTTGATATCATGGCAAAACTTATCGAAATTAGCTGCGCAATCTGGGAAACTATTAGGGATTTTTAAATAAACGAGTATATAAATTACTTTGAGCATAAAAACAGTATTCTATTTTTTATTCCCAGCACTAAATTACAATAAAAATGTCAAGATAGCTACTATAAAAAAAAATTTTGTTCAGGTTCTTAACAGTTCGTGGTTCGTATCGACAAACGATACCTATTCAAATTAATGTAAAGCTTTGAACTTTCCACTTTTATAACCGCATAGGAGCGTAGTTATATCGAGTTTCCAATATAAACACCTGCTTAAAATTTATTGACAATTATCTACACTGCGCCTCCTAATAAATATAAATAAATCTGAGTGAGTTCGTTCGAGCGCCCGAGTCGCCGACCTGCGGGACCCTTCGTTATCTCCACACTCTCCGTGTAATAGTAAACTCAGAGACTGATATTGTAATCTTAAAAAAAGAAACACCATTATTTTGTTATTTAGCGTTTTGTAATCGGTGAGAATAGTGTCGATAATCGGAAATGAATACTATATGCGCTATTGGTTGATACTGAAGCGATAAATGTTGTAGATTTTGTGATAGTGATCGTTCATTAAAGGTGGGAATTTTAATGTGTCGTTTGACGTATTTTATAGTTGTCAACTATAGTTAAAATGTGAACTTTGTTAAAGAGTGTGTCATTAAAAATCCTTAATGAGTAGGTAATATACTTAAATTACAGATTGATATCCTAGTGCGATTTAGAAATAGAAAATTCTGCATAAATGTTGAAGAGTGTTGGGCTGTAACATCCTATCATCCAATATGTCGGTTTATGTCCGATGGGGGAACTGACGTGTATTTACACTGTCGAACAACGTTAAAAACGGCGTAAAACTGCATACTAAATTAATGCTGTACGAAGACTGTCGGTCTTTTTTTGCTTGTTTTTGTTCCTTGATATCATCCATCATGCATGCGAGTGCGATACCATAGACTTTAGTTTGACTTCCTTGAATTGAATTCTTTTGTTTTATGTATGCTTTAGGTCTTTGTTACCGTCTTTCGAGATAAATAAGTCCAAAATGTTTTTTGTCTTTCAGATTACTATCAATTGAAACAATAAGCAATAATTAGGTATAGTGTTTATGTTTATAACGAAAAATAAAACATTATTTATTTTCTAAAATTCGACCAAATTAGGTTTGTCCCTTTTTGTCATTGCCAGTCATAGAGAATTAAAAGAATGTTTAATGGCCGACGCTGCATTAACATGTATTACAGTGACATTATGCCTACTGCCTACTGTACACACGAGGAACGTCGTCGACGTGGGAGGCCGAAGCCGTATCACGGTATGCCCCTCGTAATTACTTAGCTATCATCTAACATAGGAATGTAGCTAATTATGAATCACAGATTTTATCTTATGTTTATTACCATAGACGGTGTATATTAGTGTTCCGCTATAATTAAATATTTATTTAGACAAATAGTTACTTATCTACTTTCTGTTATTTATTTTATAAGCTTATTTCATTTCTCGTCGATCGATCATACGATGATCTTGTTTGTAATTATAAAAGTGTTGTACTTTCTGTTATTTGTTAAATACACTATAATTTATGTGACTTCAAAGTCGTAGCGTGTTCGTAGCGGTTTTCGTAACGGTTTCGTAGCCGTATAGATTTTTAACACCCCTGTCTCTATGGCTAGTTTTTAGTAATTTTTTGCTACATTTGTTTAAGCGCTAATTTGTTGTAACATAACTGCAACACATTGGTTCTAATCAAATTAACTGTATCTTAATTAAATATTTCAAATCATTTGCACAATAAATTGCATCACAAACATGCCATGAGTTATAATAATCAGCAAGATTTACAGCTATATCAATCTAATTTTGAGTGAGTACATTACTGCCTAAACCATATATTTTTTTACTGATAGGTAAATCTTTGTTAAATACCTTCTACCTAAATCTATCTATAGATAAGTTGCATGGTAAGCAAGGTGTACCATTCGCTAGAGCGATTATTTACACGCCATTTTGTTTCAATACTGAGGCATTTTCGCTTGAAAAGTTTTTACGACTCTATTATCATTGTGCTAATGGTACAGACAATAGATAGATACCTAGACAAAATTAGACTTCATGGTATAAAGTATAATTTGCGTAAATTATCAATGCTATACGATTTGCAAAATTATGTCTATAAAATATCAAATTGGTGTCTATGTACCGTACAATTTTAGGCGATTACCTAGTACGATTACCATTTTTTATCGTCAAATCCAACCAATAACTTGTATTCAATTATTATAGATACAATTAAGGTACAGTAATTATTTACTTAATCATCCAGTTGAAACTATGGCAGGTAATGGTGAGCGATTTATTTTAGAACTATAGGTAAAAGCCGGATAGTTGCCTCGGACGGATACATGCCCCGGTGTTTAATACACTATGTTAGGATTATTAGTTGTGTTGGCGCTTTACTACAATAGGTAGTGACCCCCAGCAGGCCTTTTAGCCGCATAAACCATCGGAATAGGCGCACGTGCTTTGTCCATATGAGCAAAAATCATCCGCGGCGAAGCTCTGACGGGCGTTATAATTATATTGATTAGTCATTTCCATTGAATAATTTTATAACTGATCGTGGTTTCAGTCAACTCTTTGTTTCTTTGCATGCATTAGAGTTTAAATTACATTGTTTATTATGTTTTATTGCTAAATATTTTTTATTTATTTCACAAATAAAAAGGGCAAGTATCCGCATCAAAAAGGATAGTCGCCCTACTTATTTTTGCGGATAGTTGCCCCTAAAATGACAAACAATTTTTTAATAAGCAAAGACAGATTTTATTTTTATGGTATTTTTACCCGACTGAAAACTAAAAATAAAAAAGTTGTTAAAAACTAAAAACCCGACTGCGGTTATAAACTTAAAAGCACAAAACAAGCAGCTTATCTGTGGAAAAAAATATCAAAATGAAAATTTGAAAGCAGGTGGGAACCTAAAACAAATTTAATAGTCTTGAAGACGGCCTCGGTGGCGTGTGATTTTGGTTCACGTTATTCTGCTCAGAGTAATTTCGATAATTTCCAGATTATCAGCATTACTTTGAATTTGATATCCTGGTGGAAGAAGTTCGTTTTGATGATGTAGACCTTGATGAGACTCAGATTCCAGTACGGTACAAACACCTGGTACTTGTTTGCTTAGGGATGACACTTGGTTTGTTTCATTTGACGCAAGACTTTGCTCAGAATCTTGTGAGCGCTTCTCTAACACAGACTCTCCAGAAACGCCTGGTACTTGATCATTTAGAGTATTAGATTCTCGTTCTTGCACAAGTTTCCCCAAAGCAAGATCTGATATAGCAAATTCAGCGTCAGATAGAGCATTTGGTTCAATTGGGAAGGTGTCACTGCCACGAAAACCACTTGTTGCATTGGCGGAGGCAGCTGCTCGAATCCATGCCTTGGTATTAGCTGACCTTTCTTAGCTAATACTTTACCAATTTTATTATTAAGTTGGACACCGGTTGGAGCTCCAATATATGAGCAACCAGTCTTTTTTCAGTCTCAAAGCCAAGAACAGGATATTTTCCTCTAGAAGAAGATTTCTCATATATTGAAGCTCGGAGACGCCGGTTTTCCTCCTGACAGAATTGTGATTCGCTTACCAGTTTGCCGAAAAGTTGGGATATTACTTTGTTTAACTAGTCACACTATTTTAGCTTTGCAACCATTAGATGTATCAGTATTCGGATCATTTAAAATATTTTATAATGTCTCAGACAAACAATTTCATGTGCACCAATCCACAAAAAAAACTGAATCGGTTCAACTCGGGTCAGCTAATATCCAAGGCATGGATTCGAGCAGCTGTCTCCGCCAATGCAACAAGTGGTTTTCATGGCAGTGGCACCTTCCCAATTGAACCAAATGCTCTATCTGACGCTGAATTTGCTATATCAGATCTTGCTTTGGGGAAACTTGCGCAAGAACGAGAATCTAATCCTCTAAATGATCAAGTACCAGGCGTTTCTGGAGAGTCTGTGTTAGAGAAGCGCTCACAAGATTCTGAGCAAAGTATTGCATCAAATGAAAGAAACCAAGTGTCATCCCTAAGCAAACAAGTACCAGGCGTTTCTGGAGAGTCTGTGTTAGAGAAGCGCTCACAAGATTCTGAGCAAAGTCTTGCGTCAAATGAAAGAAACCAAGTGTCATCCCTAAGCAAACAAGTACCAGGCGTTTCAGGAGAGTCTGTGTTAGCGAAGCGCTCACAAGATTCTGAGCAAAGTCTTGCATCAAATGAAAGAAACCAAGTGTCATCCCTAAGCAAACAAGTACCAGGCGTGTCTGGAGAGTCTGCGTTAGAGAAGCGCTCACAAGATTCAGAGCAAAGTCTTGCGTCAAATGAAACAAACCAAGTGTCATCCCTAAGCAAACAAGTACCAGGTGTTTATACCGTACTGGAATATGTGTCTCATCAAGGTCTACATCATCAAAACGAACTTCTTCCACCAGGATATCAAATTCAAAGTAATGCTGATAATCTGGAAATTATCGAAATGACTCTGAGCAGAATAACGTGAACCAAAATCACACGCCACCGAGGCCGACTTCAAGCCTATTACATTTGTCTCAAGATTGTTTAGCCTTAGAAGATTGCGACATTGTATTCTTAAGATAAATGCAAATATTTTATATTAATTTACATAACTCTAAGTTTGAATAATATTTTTATAATTTAAATCATTAAAACTGTAACCACTTATTTAATAATGTTAATTAATATTTCAAATTGTATTTAATAAAAGATCTCGGTAGATTATAAAGTAAATTATAAAAACTATTAAATTAATAATAAACATCACTTTAATTGATATAAATTTATTTCTATCCAAAATAAAAATCATACCGAGGCTACTATCCCTGCACGAGGCAAGTATCCCCCGAAGCATATTCCACGCTAGGCTACTATCCGCAATATTAGGCAACTATCCCTTTTCTTAGAGGTGAAATAAAACAGTATTTATTCAAAACCACTGTTAATTATCTATACAAAAATAGGCAATTATAGAAGATAAAAGACCGATGTTTTGAGATACATACTGAACAATTTTCAACAACTTCATATTTTAAAAATATAAAGCTTTTTCGAAAAGTGGGGCAACTATCCGGCTTTTACCCTAGAATATATCAAGATTTATGTCAAAATAATCTCACCACTGAATCAGAAGTAACTAGAAAAAATATTCAAAAAATAGAACTCACAACCCTTTAAACAAAATAGGCCGGCCTTTGCACGTCTTTAAAACAGACAAATTAGGGGTAAACCAGACGGATGGTGGCCATAATGATCACTCAACCCTTAACAGACTTTTGTTTGGCATCAATTTGTTGTTGTGGTTACGGCTGAATTTTCCGTCATTTTTTATACACAGGGATGACCTTCTTTTATGTAGAATATTTTTGGTGAAATGTGTATTAGCTATGTACCAATTCATATGATATTTAAATTTATTTCAGATAAACTTCATATATGCCAGAGGAAGTAAGCTAATAAGAACCTAGCAGCAAGTAATGTCACGAGCAATTACGTAGCTAAGAAGTACTTACCTGGTCTAAATAATGCCTATGTATGTGCGAAATCCTAGTTCCTTTGCAGAGCACGTCGTCCCTGCCTTTTGCCATAATCCCCGGTTCACAAGTGTCCTCCACGTATCCTCAACAATGGCAATGGCATATGTCACGTTTCACTGCAAGACACTCCAACCCCTCAGTGCACGCTAATGACTCAACTTTCCCGCATTTACCCGTACCATTGCAGTTCAAATGCATCCCTAAGATTTTACACTTATGAAGTGGATCTGGAGTTGGCAGTGTCAAGTGTTAGGTTGGTGACCTTAAATGCTAGTTGGTAAAAAGTTTATGCTAATCTTCCTATTTGTGACATACTTTGATGATAACTAACGAGTTAGGTATCTGCATAATTATTTATTTACATAAAATTTTATATATTCACGAGCATATATTTTTAAGATGCGCAAAATATGTAGTAAAAACATTAATTGAAGATGCTCAATTAAAAATAATTTACGAACTCTAATGTAGGTACGTGTTTCTTAGAAAAACTTATTAGATTTTTCTCGCATCATTAAAAGTTTCTATTTAAAATTTAATAGGTGTTCTTATATTAAAATAACCTAAAGAAATACTTTGCTAACATCATTCGATAAATCAAACGAAGCGTTGATGTTTTTAAATTGATATCGTTCCTTTTATTACTAATCGATAATGAGGGTACAACTTACAGCTCCACGGGCCATTGCTGCAGCCCTAAGCACCGATAGTAGTTTATTGCGCTATACCGATGGCCCTTCATTCGCCCTTTCCGTCCGTTCTAAACAATATCCTTTTGTTCACTGTTCCGCAGACCGTTGCAAGGGATTAATGAGTCTCCAACCGTCCGCCAGCGCTCATAAATTATTAAAACCCAATGCTAATTTTATTTACATTCTGGTCATAAATAAACTATTCATTGCATTATTTAACTACATGCCATTTGAATTTTAAGGAATGCATAAATCAATCAATCATTTTGGAAATTAATTTCATGCTGACTCAAAGCTAAATAAAAATAGTCGTTAGTAGTCGTTACTAAACAAAATTATACCAGATTATCTTGCCTTACCTACCGTATAACATAAGAGTATGATTAAAAATATTTAACAAATATTGTGGAAACTGAACCATTGATAAATTGATTGCATACTCACTCGTAAGTCATTATATCTTCGCCAGGGGCAATTCCTAACATGGCAATATTAATTGCTATCAACGAGGATTAAAATAATACACCAATTAATGGAAACAAAACCGAAATATTATAACAAAAACTAATTATCCAAATTAAACATTAATAATCCACTTATACTGTATTCCACTCTGTAAAGCACATGGTGAAACTTTCAATGAAGATAACGAGAGTTTATCAGAAACAAAACAAAGTCATGAGGCAATAACTGGTAGATACTTACACCCTGAGGACCCGTATAATAACTATAAATTGGTGAGTCTCCGGTAGATAAGGCGCACAATGGCGATTACGAGAAATAGAACTGAGACAAAGACTACCGAGCGAGACTACCGAGTTGGAGTCCATTCGAATCTAAAAGCTTTTTCGACAACCAGCCCTTTTGTAAAACTTCAAACGCTTAGTAAAGTGTCTCCGTTGAAACAACATCGCTCATTCGCGCAGAAATAAAACCCCTTTATCTTAAATACGATTCCTTCAATTTATACAAAACAATGGTATGTTTTGATAAAGCCGTATTGTGTTGTGTTTCGCGCTTGTTCAAAACTTTTAGTAATAAAGTTTGTTCTTAATTGCTTTATTTTCGAAGATCTGGAACTACTGACTAGATATCCGGGCAGACGAAGGCTGTAGAATACTTACTTATCCCAAATTCAAATTAATTACGTTTTTGCTAATTGCAGCTCAGTAATAGGTCGTATGTTAGTCAACGTGTGATTCGCAACAACCTAAATAAAAAGATCTTTTCGTGTAGAGTAACATGAACGTATTTGTTTTCGTATGTAGGTTCATGAATTCAACGAGAGATATTAAAATTCAAAAACTGTTCACATTTTATTTATTCCATCCAGAAATCAGTATTTGGAATATCCAAGAATAGAGGCCACAAACTACGTATTCGCGGAAGCTTCTCATTCGGGTAATTCGAGACGAGTTCGTCGGGGTAAAGCAGCCAGTTGCATCCTAATGTTGGAAGGTGAGTTATCGGGAAGGACGATCGCTTTATTATGCGCCTCGTGATATTATCTGACGGATGGACCGGCGGACATTGTCTTATGACATCTGATAACAAAAGCAGTCATTTTAATAGCGTCAAAGATTGTGAGAATTTTATAGCCCTGCATCCTGCATCCCTTTTATTATTTTGTTATGAGTTTTCCTATGAATAAGTCGGAAATAAATTTTAAAACGGGACTGCCGTCACCTGTATTTTGTAGGTTCCTGTACCTACCCAAGAACCCAATTACTAAGCCTCCACTGTCTGTCCGTTCATGTCAGCGGGCGAGCATGTGTACCTCATGAACCGTAGGTAATGTGAAAATTTCAATTGTCTCCCACAATTGATATTTTCACAGAATATGTATTATCTACTGTTGCCGCTATAATAACAAATAATAAAAACAAAATAAAGTTAAAAATGTTGTGAAATGTTTTTTCAACTTTATTTGCTCGACCTTAACAATCGCTGAATCTCATGAAATTGTAATAATGATATTCGGGAATACTCGAGATGACGTAGGTAAGGATTCTTACAATACTTACCATATATTTATGTAATGAAGTTATTATTACACTTCCGATAATTTTGATGTTTTTAATATCAATCAATACATAAGTTTAATCATGATAAGTACCTAGTGTATGTGCATGTAGCGTAGTATCAATTCTGTGTACCGAACACTCATGCATTTGACCTACATCCAAGGTTTCGTTACTCAGTTACGTTAAATATATGTGCCCCTAGGGCTTTATTGACAATATTTGTTTAAAACAGTAAGTGTAACTAATGTTGACTTGTTTTAGCTATAACCAAGAACGATTGCCACATGATTATGATGTATGTACTTAATTGATCAAGATTGATTTGTAAATCATAGATCATAGTTAGTAGGTAGATATACTAATTGGACACGGGTTAGTGACACATTAACTATATAGCATTAGGTCTGTGAGGGAGACGCGACGCGGGGCGGGCATCGGTCAGGGCGCGTACGCTGCGCTGCGCTCTGGCTGAACTTCCCGGCCTCTCCCCACTCGACCGGCCGACGGATGCGGCCTAATGACATAAATGCAAATTCGACCATTTGAGCTTCCTGCACGCTTGCACTACGCGCCGCTACCGGCTATAAACTACCAGCCCGAATACCTACCTACGTAGCTGCAATAGCCACTACCATATCAAGAAATAAACATTTAATCTTAAATATATAGAATTTTCTGTGCAACTTCTAAGCTTTAATTGGCCCTGTCACATTTTTTCCAGACAATTTTAACTAATGATGTGCTCTGCACTCGGCAAATCGGTTTTGCTGCTGCAATTTTCATATATTCCACTAAGAGAATTTATGGACGGCAATAAACGTCATGTGCTCATGTCGTACGTAAGTGTTCGATGTACAGAACGGGAAGAAATAAAAGTAATGAGTAGTTTCGTTTCTTTTTATTACTCGGTGATCGTTAACACAATATAAAGTACTATATTTTGGTTCAGTCGGGAACTTAAAAAAACTAAACACTAAATTTTGGTACTAGACAACTCGAACTGTACTGTACCGATACGTACGCAATAGATACGTACTTACATACATACATACGTAACTAAATAATAAGGTATCTATGTAGGTAGTTTATTATCGTTTCACCACAATGTAACGTGCACTATATGGCTAACTTATCTTATGGCTTATGCACCCATTGTTTATAAGTTATCCACATCTTAGACCAATTTAGACTATTGCTATTTATTTACAAGCATGAAGACAAAGCAATTTATTTGAATTATTAATTTGCAGTATAATATAATAATGGTTCAAATAAAAAATAGAATCAAGGATATTACTCCAAAACCTTGGGTGCAATTATTTTCATATCACAGGGCTTAGCGTTTTTTTACACACACAGAAAAATATACATACATTTATCGAGACTTATTTAATTACTTATTTACTAATATTGAGAGTAATTTTGATTCCATCGGAATCTATTTGTTGAGATTGAGTAGATTGATAAAATATCATACAGTAGTCTGTCTTTTGAATATCGACTATAAATAAAACTACATTATTTATACGATAACACAATACTGTACACACAACCTAATACGATTATGCTGCGCGCGCTACTGAACATCTTTTATTGTCAAAAGTGACCATATCCACATAATATTATATTACACTCTGGAAATTTTAAGCAGTTCTTTTTACTCATAAATTCGTAGAGGTTCTACGATAAAGAAAGGCGTTGAAGGTACGCAATTATGTAAATAAAGTCCTTCTTGGTATATCCAACATTTCTAAATCACTGAACATACCTATCAATATTTCATGAGGCAATATTTTTCGACAACCATTTAATTTTTATTTTTATAGCACGGTAAGTACCTACGTAAATCATAAAGTATTTTTCTTCTTATAACCCAAAAAAAAAACGTTTTTTGAGATACTTAGATAGACAGCACTTTTTGAATCGGATCTTATAAATTCTATATCTACGGATCTTTCCTTCTCAATATCAATTTTTATTTAAGGCTTCCAAATCCGGTTACAATTTACAATCTTCAACTGCGTGGTATTGTGAATAATTAATTTTTATATAAATGCAATGTAGGTATTATCGGACTTCGCTCTACGTCTGTTTCATCGAACAAAAAATATACACAATTTATTTCGAAAACTTCGACGCGCAAAAAATGTTGCTAACCCCTGTCACGACTCGGTCCCGCCAGAGTAGTTGAAATAGTTTAAAGACACATTTTGCTTTGATATAAATCATGTTCACTTGTGTGATTGATTAAGCTTTTGACTTTGAACCTTATTTGAAGAGCATTACAGTTTAGAATCGCGATAGTTATATTTTGGTCTTCATGAATAGGTACTCAAGTATGTTTGTATATTATCATAATAATGCACACAGACTGCGAAGCATGTTATGATGACGGTTATTAGTTTATGAACTAAAACAATTTCTAAGATAGCTTTTTTATTTCATAAAAGAAGAATGAGTCTATTGTTTATGGTTCATTTTTTAAATTCATGTATGTGCTATCAGATAATGTTGCCATTATAATTTACGTTCAAGTGTTGGTTTTACTCGGAATTTTAGACGCCTTATATACACTGGTATACCCTAAACGCGTCGTCGCAAGCCTAGATTTTTTCAATTATTTTTAATAAATCCTAAGCTCCTCCTCCGTCTTCTTAGATACGACACTTATGGAACAACATGGCGGTGTACAACTAAGTATCTAGATATTATTCAAGGAGTGCTATGGTTGTAAAAGAGAGGCATTGCATATTAACTTTATTTATATCCTTACAGTATTTGATACCGAGTATTCGCTCCTAATGTCTTGTTTAGGGCGCGTCCTCAATAGGCTCACAGTTAGCGGCAGACTGTTTGCCTCCAGTTTGCCTCCCTATAATTTTTAAATCGAGTGTCCATACCGCGCGTAATTGTCGCAGTTTGCGGCGTTTCGCTTGCCGACTCATTCAGTGAGCGACTGATTCAAAGCGAACGATGGTCACGAGTTCACGACATATTGAGTTAGTGACCGATACGCCGGCGCTGAGGCTGAGATATATAGAGCGTACTTAGACTTTGCTCAGACTTTACTTCTAACAAACAAAAAAACAACGTCTAAACAAAGTCCAAGCACTCTCTATAGATCTCAGAGTCAGTCAGCAGATAGTCTGTCGCTAACTGTGAGCCTAATGAGGACGCACCCTTAGGTAGCGTATTCGCTCAGTAGTACATTATGAAGGAATTTGGCAAGTGTTATGCCAACATTGCGGTTATTACACTGCATAATATTTACAATAACATTACTACGACTTCCGTTCTCGATACATTTAAACCTAAATACCTACAATAATGAACAACACAGAACACAATTAATTTGTTTATATTTACAGCTGTATTTTTATTTGTATCTCGATAATTAATTACGACTAATAATTATGAACCCCATAAAAATTGTATTAGATAAAGGTTCGTGTCTACTAAGAGTCCGGAGGCTACTTCTCGTTTTAGGAGTTCACTTGCTAATGTACCTACTCTTTATGAAACTACATTCAATGCAACTACCTATATAAAGACATGTACCTATAGGTAGTGCGCCTGCACCGTCTACCAGTAAACGCGAATCCTTAACCAAGGGTTTTATTGATGTCATTTTTTTAACTTATCGCAAATTAACTCATTAACAATGATGAGAACATACATAGCACTCATTTTTGTTCTTTGGTCAAATTAAATGAGAATGAATTTCATCGCTTGTACTCACGTACGTAATAATAATAATTTCGCGAAGAGCAAGCTGTCAAGCGATTATAATAAACGAAATATTTCTATACTTAACAAATTATAGCACTAAAATATAAGCTATCAACGAAGTAATGCAAAAACCCATGGGTAAGGTTTAATTATTAAAAAGCAATGCTTTGCAAAACATGCTTTGTTTAAAATTAAAACGTATAAACATTACTTTAAGGATGCAATTAATTTGCATCGATCACCAAATAAAACTTTACTATTTACTGTAGTTTTTGCATAAATTCATTTCATATGTAGGTACATAATAATAACATTAATTTATGACTGGGTTACGTTCGCTTCATGCAGATGAGAGAATATCAGAAACTCGCATCCCAAACCTTCTATTTAAAATTCTACGTACGATTATTATTATTATATGTACATAGTATGTACGTAATAATATCTTACATTTTTATTAATTGCTTGATCTGTTTGTAGAGTAATGGACGATACTAAAATTAAACAAATAACTCCGTTGTTTCGTTTCAGCCGTGCTTTATGCCTTTAAAGCTCACTATTCACTGGTTAATAACACTACATTTCGTTGGGCTCATCCTAGATGCATTACCTACCCTGTATCTGTAACATCAACATTTCATTCATCAACAACCGGATTTTATACCTACTATATGTAAAATATAGAGTACCAATACTTAACTTTTACGAGGGATGGATTTAGAGCAAGTCGGTTAGAATAATACACATCCATAAATAAAATTGAAATATAACAAAGTAAACTTACAACAACTGCTGTAACATAAAACAAAATATTAAAAATAAAAGCACAATATTTAGCTCAACCCCTTGGAGTTCTTCGGAACAATATAAATGCAAGTTAAAAACTCTGAAGAAACTTATTTGTACAGTACCACCTCACCGCATTCAAAATGAGCTGAGTAACAACTAGTTCTATTTACACTAACTTTTATGTCTCTTTGTAACCATGGGAATGATTCTTCCTGGTTAGGTAATGACTAGTGTACGCACTAGGGTAATGACGTCATTCACGCAGATGGTCGCCAGTTACTTGCCTCTGTACTTCTCGGTGGTGGCATCTTCGAGATTGCTGTCCCAGTCGAATTCTGTCACCCCACTGCGTGCCACCTCCCCTAGATGTCGCCACCGGTACTCGAAGTCCGAGTCGCGTTTCTTTAATGTTTCGAATCTGTTAAAACGGTGATATGCAATTAGGTCAAGCTATACTTATAGGCTAGACCGCCTCAATCAAGTATTTATAGTCTAGTGCTTTAAAGGGCAGGAGTTAAACTAGTTGGCTTTGGCATACTTTAGCCCCTGTTCTATTTAGAGATATGAAAATAGAAAATGTTCTAGCCAATGACCGTAACGTAAATAAAGGTAAAACCGAAAATTCCCTACCGATCCGTTAACGTTAAAAGTGTAGATGGCACGGTAGATAAAACAGTGGCAGTTAAATAATGCACATGTATTCCTACAATAGCGATAAGAGACACAGACAGGCGCCAAACAGCACGAATAGGCGACTTTTAAAATGTTGTAAGTAAGTAGATTAGGAAAATTTATCAAATAAAATACAACAACAAAGTTGATATAATCATTTGTTGATTTACATTATACACAAACGAAACATATATAAATCTTAAAAAGCAAAGAAGTTAAATGAGACATCAGATTCCAATCGTAAAATTCTACCGCAAAAACCTTTGTGTCCGGAGAAGTTGATTTGGTTCCTAAGATAAGGAAACCAATAATCTTATCCCAGCTTTTCTAACTGAAGGCCGCGTTGACGTAGAGCGAGGTCGCGAAAGTACGAATGTCGTGTTTATACAAAAAATATCGTTTCGAGCCGTTAAGTTACCTTATTACTGTGCCTACCTGAAAGAGTAAAGTTGATCTTGATTCGATAAGAGTAATTGTGGAGCGCGAGTAAAACATTTCGATGGTCACGCATGTTTAGAAGTGATTTTTACGATAGTTTTTCAGGTGCTTAGGCACAATTAAGTATATTTTCGTGAAGTTGCTCAACGTTTAAATATAAATCCGTATTTTTATTAGGTACACAAATATTTAAATACACAATTATTTCTGAAAATTACAGTCACGTTTTACATACTTTTGAGTCAATAAATTACAGCTACCATTTATTTTCGCTATTATTACGTGTTGATATTTAATTACATTTTATTGCCTTTTTGAATTTGCCACGGTAAATTAAACGTGAGAGCGTTTTCAATTGACGACTAATTAATGAGAAGACCCATCGTTTTAATGTTCAATAACATATTATTTCTAGCATGATTGAACTACATTATTGACGAGGGTAGGTAAGTACTTTTTCTATAATATTATTGAAATTTATTATAATATTTTGTTAGTTCTGGCCTATGAGCAATGCGATATGTTAGTAATATTTTCTCTATTGGCAAGACTTTCAACGAAAGCACATTAAGCAAATACAGAGAAACGAATTTAATAAGCGCCCTGTTTCATCTCGCATACAAAAGCTTTTGTGTTCTCAGGGCTCAATAGATTAAAAATATACAATATCGCGATATTCGTTATCGAAAAAACGGTATTCATTACTTACAATCACGAGTGCCAAGTCTGCGTGCTTGTATATCAAATGTCATAAGCTAAGATATAATCTTCAACAGCATTTTATTCCTCCATCTGTCAAAGAATCACGAACCGTTTAGCGGAGGCTCACACATTGGAATCCTTATTTATTTAGTATGTAAAAAAAGAGGCCTAAAACAAAAAGTTTAGGGGAGAGCGGTTGATCCCTGTGTCACTGAGCGAAACAAATTGTAAGTGGAATCGCGGTGTTACTGTTATGGGCTATCCTCAAACACTGGTGAAATTGGATTGCGATTACTGAACCGATCGAGTTTGGAATTCAGAGTGTTATTTGTAAAATCGTCTCCGCCTCTGTGACAATTACATTGATAGGAAAACGCGCTATTTTAATAGACTTTTCGGCTACATATAAATCTACCTACAGAATTAGTAAGCCTTATACATAAGAATACCGTGGCATAGGACTAGGTTGCAAGACACAGACACGCTCGGACCAAATATTTAGATTTCAAAATGGTATTATTCATCTATTCAACGCTGTTGTTGTCGCTTGCATCAAAGACTGCAGCCTCCACCACATTTTCTGGAAGACTATGTTATACACTTACCTTTTAAACATGAGGTTCTTAGCAAATTCGTATAGCTCAAGATCGAGTGAGTTCAGGCGTCGGATGTGTGCGACCTGAGCGGGCGACAGTGCAGCGAGGGTGGCGCCCGACACCGTCGCGTTGTGCTGCGTGAACGGGACCGCGAACAGCAGGTTGAAAGTCTCCTCGAACACGTACTGGGATATCTGCGCAATGTGGTACGGATTATAGAACTTCCAGTGGGGTTACAGCAAAAAAATTGATAAAAAACGTCATGAGCATAACACACGCATCCATCTAAGACGGACTTAAAATTTATATAGCGTAGTTTATTTCTCTGTTCGAGACGACATGTGTTCGGAATGGAATATTATTGACGTTTTAGCTTTATTAAATGATTGGCTTCCAGTTGCTGCTTACAATAATGTTTTATTGCCACGGAACTCGAAACTAAAACATAGTTTTGTTAATAATTTTACTTAGCAGGCGGTTAATTTCATCAAATAGAAATAATACCTAGAAATCTCTTATTATATACAAGTTTTCTAAGATGGTTTTAAGGAATTGGTTATGCAGTAAATGTTTATAATATGTTCCATCTGATATGCGAGTATAACAAAAATAACATGCATATAAAAGCTACACATGCCTCTACAATGGAGATGGAGTATCTAAATGCTGAGTTAAAGCACAAAGGTATCCTATGTTAGGTATACATGAGCAATGAATATTCATTGATACAAAGAATACAACCACGCCACGGCTGTGCTGAGCCGGCAATGCCGACAAATGGCGACGCGCAGATACGGGAACAATGATTCAAGTGCAAATAATAGTTGGGCTTATCTCAACTAGGGTCACTAGGCCGGAACAGAATACTTAATATATGGACCTAGTGAGATTAAAATAAAATAAATAATAATAAATATCCTGGGACATTTTTCACACACGGTTATCTGATCCCAAACTAAGCAGAGCTTGTACTATGGAAACCAGATAACTGATATACTACATATACTACTTTTTGTTTTTGTAAATACATACTTATATAGATAATTACACCCAGTCTCAGGACAAACAGACATGTTCACGCACACAAATGTTTGTCCTGGATGGGAATCGAACCCACGACCTGCGGCGCAATAGGTGGTGCCTTAACCAACTGCGCGAACTGGCCCGTCAAAATTATCTATACCTATGCTAATGTAGTCACATTAATCTGTGCGTAATAGGGATTTATGTAATAAATGGCTTCGTGATTCATCTCTAAAAAAATCTAAGCTTTTATTCTAAGCAGCTGAAATGGCTGAATTAATAGTAAAGTTGGAAACTAAGCAATTTGCTAAGTACAGCCAGGTCTCGACTCTACAATTTGTTTCGGCTGGATCAATTATGTATGTTAGCAATATGTTAAGTCAAAGTGCACCACACGCTGTAGGAAGACTATATCATGGATTTTTTGTAATCGATGAATTATATATATTATATTATATCGTATAATAATACGATATTTGTGTATGTTACACCATCACAAACCAGTCTAACATAATATGTGTGATATTTTTCCGTCATAAAGTACTTATAAAGTTCTGGCCGGCTATAAATTTTCTTGTAGGTAATACATGTACGGCCATATAAGGGGATAAAGTGAGAGGTTTTTGTGAAACACGGGCTGTAGTGAACGTGTCGCATTCGAAGTGCCTACTTTCAGACACGTTTTATTGACCTTAATTAACGGCGACCAGGAATACCGTGGTTTATGTCCATATTTACTGATATATGGCAATTTGTTCAGGTCGGAAAAATTCGAAGCACGTAGTAATTGATTAATAGTGGAAGTCGTATCGCCGCAGGTTTTTGTAACTCTAGAAACAGGCGTCTGCCGCCTTATTATCGTATATGGATAAATGTAGGGTAAATTCTTTATTTGATAAGTGATTAGATAAATAACAAACATTTAAAGAAACCACGGAAACATTAGGAAAGAAGTAATGATCTTCAAATTGCTGAGCGGATACATACCTAACTAGGACACCTTTCAAACAATAAAAAGCGTAATCAAAATCGGTTCCAAAAGCTGGCTATGATGCCACAGACAGACACACAGATACACACAAAAAACCGACACCGACAACACACCTCTTTTTTGTCGGGGGTTAAAAACTGCGAAGCCACTGAAGATAGATATTATTTATGTCTTTCCATAGTCATTTTTAATTACCAAAAATATTACTTGCCTTCTTGGATTTCCCTCGCTTGTGTTCATATTTTTAAATTAAGTTAATGCCCGTAAAGTAATTTAAAGGCCCTTTATTACAATATATTTTGGAATTAAATTACCACATACCTTCTGATATTCTGTGAGTCCAAAGTAAGCCATTGCGGCCAAGTTCCTCTTGGCAGACGCGAGCAGAACTCTATCAGAATCCACCGTCCTGTGGCGCAAGGTACCATTGTAGCATCCCACAAGCGCCAAGTCAGCCAACATGCGCGTTTGTCGATTATTGGCCAAGTTCCATGGACATGCGGCGAACTCTTCCAAGGTGACGCCGCGCCAAGAATCTCCCGTGTAGCACGGTGGCACCTCCGCAGCTACACACAATATAAATGTCACAAACAGGAACACATGTTATATGGCCAAATTATACAACAAAATTATAGCAAACGAGATATATAAACAATTCTGAACCTTAGTTCTTACACCAAAAAGTTCACATTTGTGATTCTTGTGTGAGGCCAGATAAATGGACATCACGTAGGTAAAAGTGGAGTAGAGCCCCCTGAAGGCACTAGAGATACGAAAATCAAATAAAGCTAGTTTCCACTTTCGCAAGTATAGTGGTGAGTAAATAAACTTGATATAAACTTATGTATTTAGTTACATACAAGATATGTAATTTAGAATGTGGAATAACAAAACGTCTTACAGAATATGCATCTAAATCTTCTATCATATTTTGAACGTGATGATGATAATACCTATGCAGTACAATTGATTTAAAATAGACCGAAATAAATCACCCAATACAATTTTAGACGCCAGACAAAGATTCCAATAAAAGGCAATTGATGTAATTGATGATACTCACAAACAAGCACGAAATAAATGGATGCCTACGGTAAAAAACTAAACTCTATCAATAATACGGATTTTGAAGTCATTGGCAGTACTAGCAGGAGTAGGATTCATCAAAATAAACTTGAGAAAAAAAAATCTGTATAATTTCGTGTAGTTTATGTCTTTGGAAAAAACGTTTTTTCTTGGCACTCTTATTGCTGAATATGTAAGGTACAGTTCCTCAGCAAAAATATACCGAGGTACTAAGTATGTCGTGTGGCACAATATATTTTTCGTAACATGATATCAATTTAATGTTAATAGACAACGATGAAGTTTTAATATAAACCGGTCATTAGTCACGCACACGAACCATTACTTTCTCGACAAATAATATGAATACTTCGGTGTATCAAAGTGAAATTAAGATCCACAACCATCATTTCCTTTGACATAATGGCAGTGGCACTCAACAATAGATCGGTAGGGTGGATAAGGAAGGGCCTTTTACAAAACATTGCGCCCTATGCGCAATATATGTTTTAATGGACTGCTTCTATGTACATCAAACCGTTCAATATTAATTTCACAATAAATGTAAGTATATCTTAAAAATAAATAGAAAATAAATAATTACCAGTGGCAGTGCGGCCTTGACACCAGTGTCGGGAGCCTTTCCACGTGGCACCTCGTTTCACGTGCCTGTACTCAGATAAGTACCTGTTGAAGAAATACTATTTATTTAATTATTCTGAGCTGGATACGGTCACTAAGGGGGATAATTTCGGCACATTTACAGTTTTTGTGCCGTTTCAGTATTTGGTCCCATGTCAAATGTCTGTACTCCCGCTTGTAGTACGATACTGCACTTTTAGCCTTTGTTTGTACAGTGCCTGGCTGGACTACATTATGGAGGGTGGGTCAGGTTTCGTCCCTCTATTATTGAAATTCTACGAAGAGAATACTATACGTGTGTACATTGAATCATAAATATTTTTAATTGGACACAGTTGGGGGAGACATTGTTTTTTTAGATGAAATTTAAGATGAGCTTCTTTCTTCTTCTTTTTTATCTTTATCTGGTAGATTTAGGTAGTCCGAACATTTTATTGCAATAGGCATGATCTATAGAAAGTACTTTACCTGGCAACTGGCTCCCGAAGCAAAGTAATGTAGAAATATCTTCTATGAACAGCAGATCCCTCGTGGCGGTCCAGCTCTCCGCCGACACACGCCGTCAGCTCCGTGAAGTCAGCATGAAGCCCGCATCTGAGGACAATCACATCATTGATTAATTCTCCTTAAGTATATGAATTGAAGCTTTTATTTGCAAATTGGTAGACACAATTAAGGAACAATGAAACTAGCTGCTCATTGCCAATGGCGAGCAAAAAATCAAACATTCACTTTGTCCATTTTCCCCTCCCTCAGACTCCTTTGAGAAAGTGTCTTATAAAAGAAAATGGGAAAAAGAGAGCTTCCTGAAACTTTCTCCAGTGTTAAAATTGAAATTCCAGGTAAAATGTTAGTACTTCAAAGGTAAACTGAAGCATTTTTCTTCGAGGTCTATTTACAATGAAAATGTCTTACGATTGTAGAAATTACTTTTGGTGAGGACAAGTACCTACGGTGAAGAACGCGGCTTGAAGTGAAGCGTGAAGTCACAGATACGACGACAACCGTGTATGTATCACGAATGATTCAATATCCGCACATTTCGCATATTTCTCTTTACTTCTCACGACTGTAACTTACATATTCAAATAATCTCACATTGGATTTACAATAAGCAATTCAATAACTATAACAATTAACTAACGGATAAGTTTAGGTACCTATTTATTTATGGATGAAATCTATTCGACAACTTAATTTGTACTTCGATTAAATAAATACAATAACCGTAGCGTCGTTGGCTCCACACGAGCGTTTTGTTTAATAATATTGAATCAATCGATGGTAGCCTTGCAGCGCATTTACTAGCAGTCATTGTTACTAGACAACGTGTGTGCAGATAATAAATTTTATCCAGAACGGATATGCTGCGCAGTATAGTATACTAGCTGTTCCGAGCGCTTTCACTCGCGTTCCCGGGATAAAAAGTAGCCTATAACCTTCGGGGATAATGTAGCTTCCTATTAGTGAAAATATTTTTTCGAATCGGACCAGTAACTCCGGAGATTAGCGCGTTCAAACAAACAAATAAACTTTTCAGCTTTATTATTAGTATAGATTTGACTCAAATCACCGATCTAGCACCTCCATCGCTGCATACCTATACAACTAATGTGATTTGCATGTGTTTACCATATGCATAAACGTAGAAGGAAGAAGTTAACCTTCAGACAGCTTGGCGGCGGCGACACGGGCGGGTTTTATAGCGAACGTGTGTATAATCGAGATAAACTGGATCATGCTAACTTCTGGCACTCGGCCACTGTAAACGAAGCTAGGCCAAACTGATATTGAAAATCATTATGTTTTATCAATCTAATTTGTTGCGTTTAAACTGCATAATCGGCTGCATAGCAAATAGGTAATTTCGTAGCAAGTTGATTTTGTGACAGAATTAAATTTAACGGTGTCCATTGCTTTTTTCATAAATTGAGTCATTGAATTTATAAGTATAACAAAATACAAGTAATAAAGAGTTCCAACCATAAACATTTTAGCGAGTTCCACTTTTATTTATTCTGGCAGAAAGCCACGTTTCGATACTCATCATTTCAACTATTTTTGTAGTCATAATCATTTTGTATGTGGTTCTGTCTGATATAAAAAATAACGGATTTTGTGTTTAAAATTTATCATTGTCATCAATCAGAATCCAGATTGCCGAGACGAGAATCTTTTCTGTTTATTGCAAGCGTAGTGTGCGTAAGTAAACACTTCATTCAAGTGTCTTTACAAGTATTTTCAGATTTTCAAGAATCGTCAGAATATGTAAAATAAAAATATGTATATAAAAAATGTTTACAATCGAAAGCAGAATGAATAACAGTCCCTGACATCACAGAATAACTAATAGTGGTATAAACAGTGGCAATACACGATGACGGGAGTCGGGGCACGATGACAAATGTTATCGTCCATTAGGCAGTATAGTAGTACAGGCGTGACGATAACAACTCCCGTAGGATATTCGAACGCGGATTGGCACACCGCCACTTCCCTGTGAACAAGAGTGCGGGCCGCGCTCTCTCTACGGTTCATTCACCGACAGGCGCTGGCTGAGCCACGACACACTGAGGCGCTCTCCTACCTCTGCACATTGAATTACCTAACGACAATTTATCGTCGGCAGTCGAATATTCATTACAATCGTATCGATATCCTGTCAACGATCTCGAAAACCGGTATCTGATAAAAAAGCAAATCGGCTCCAAATGAATTTCTATTTCTGAAACTGTCTATACTTACTCGTAATGTCGTGTTATGTTCACTGCGGAAGCTAGTTCTAATATTTTTTTATTAACGTCCCAATCATCATCAATACCACTTAAATACACCCCACATTATAGATAATTAAGCAACCGATCATTATCTATTAAACAAAAAAGACTGGACTCGTTGCCGATGATCGATCGATGCGTTGCTATAGCAGCCTGGATTTAAGTAGGTAGGTATTTTTATAAAGTGCTGGAAAGGCGGTGAATTCTAGGAAAACATAAAGATCAAAACATGTTTCAGAAGCACGAAGCTATAAAACCAGCGATTCAGCAAAATAGTGGATAGCTATATTTTGATAGCATCGCCTGGTTCCAAAGTAATATCACAAGTGCTTATTTCCAACTGCAATGACAGCAGTTTGCAAGGCTATAAAGAAAGAAAGCAAGCAGTAACTTATGAGACAAGAAATAACTGTAGCATCGTGTTTTACGATCGAAGTTTTTATGAAATGGTGTAAGTAAAGCATACTTGAAATTGGTTCCGTATCACTTTTGCACTTGACTGTAAAACATATTACTGGGACTTATTTTAATAAATAATTGTCGTGACAAGTCTCTGGGATGTTCCGTCTTTCAGATGAGGAACGGAGACTAATGAGATTTACTTCCAACTGAATAAAAGACAAAGCTGCTAAAAGGGATGAGCTGCAGTACCTATATACCGCAATACAGCGGGCGCGTTGCTTGTATTTCTTTTTGTCTATTTTCTCACGTTTGTTGGATTGTGTAGCCAACCACAAACTTTGCCTTTACTAAACGTGGAGAATACGTATGTATTGTATACTTCTGCATGGAGACTGAAACAATCTGGCCATGTGTCTGTATAATGTATGGTTCGTTTACGAGGCTAACACAGATCATTCTTAGTTTGAACACTAGAGTAAACAATTCAACGCGTTGAATTTCAGTGTTGAAACGAAACTGTTTATTTTAACATGTTTTGTAGGCTTACAATTAGTCGTTCTTTCATTTCTTGTTACGCCTGGCTCTGGTAGATAGCTGTCATGTTAAGCGCTTACTGTAACTAAAGGATTAATTAACATTTATGTAGATATCAAGCGTTTATTTAACCGTTAAAATCTGAAAACCATTTTTAAACGATTAATGCTTCAAATCAATGTGTCAGTTATTTATTGATCACTGATCACGAAGAAGGGGAGCTCACATAGTTTATTTTACAGAAAAACGTTTTAACTTAACAGACAGCTGTACAAATGTGTACGCTTGGGAAACCTATATCATTATGAATACATAACCCTTAACCCTTCGTAATTAATATAAATTCAATCCTTCTTCGCCCAAACACAGATTTGAATATCAATCACCAAAAAAACATTCTACGGTGAAAATATATTTTTGTAATACTAAAACAAAAGCTGTCCTAAAAATAAACTTATTTTTGGAGTACATGGTGACGTAGTAAGCGGTTTTGTCGGATATAATTTGCTAATCCTTACAAGCGGATCTCAGCCGTCTCCCATCACGCTCCACAGAGCCACTACCAACTGTATCATAAATTAATTCGAGTCGAGAACTGTCATGAATTAACAAATATACCATCTGTTTATTTTTCGTGAGCCTATTAATGTTTCATCTCAACGTATCTTACGTAGTACCACAGTCAATGTTCATTTAATCTTTTTAATCTATGGGAATATTAATTAGCGTAATATTCTGACCAGTTAGTATGAGATTATGGGATGATAGTATTGGGCACTTAATATAAAGTGCTATATTATATTAGTATTATTAGGTAGGTATGAGTTTCATAGATAGCAATAACATTGGATTAAAACCTAATGCTTAAAAATATTGATATCTTAGCTATTCCAAAATATTTTTATTACATGTATAATACAGCTTATAATTTTAATAATAAAACTCAAACCATGAGATTAGTATAATACTGTTAGCGCATGTATAAATCCCAAAATTCCTTCCACCAACCTACCCTTTTGCCTCGGCTCATTAATAGGCGCCATCTATGGACGCACGATACAAAACCGTCGCCGAACCTGTGTGACGTACGAGGACACTGATCTAGCTAGTCTAATAAGCTCGTTCGCGCCAACACCATCAATCAAAGCGTGTCGGTTGCCAAAATTACCTA
The DNA here is from genome assembly GCA_963555595.1 of Tethea ocularis. Lineage (NCBI taxonomy): Eukaryota > Metazoa > Arthropoda > Insecta > Lepidoptera > Drepanidae > Tethea > Tethea ocularis. Next base: position 4,705,037 of record OY741960.1, on the reverse strand, counting down.
AAAACTACTGGAAAACGGTGTGATATCTTCATCTGTGATTGTGCCTCTCACCCCGGGGTATTCTAATACAAATAAGACTAAAACAAACATTAAACGAGTGATTACAGTGCGTGTGCGTGGCGTGTACCTAAACTTTAGGTGTCCATCGCCGGAGCCCGAGGTAAGATCTTTCTTTCCAATCCATACCTACTCCACATGCTGGGTTTCTAAAATTTTATCTTTCTAAAAGTGTTAGACCTCCGTTGAATTTTCTTTGGAGAAAACCTAACATTTTTATGTGGTCCACCGAGTCGTATGTCCTATGGTAACTTGAGTTCAATTTCAATAGAAAACTTCAGTTTACAGTCTATTGGGTACATATTTAAACCTTTATTAAATGATTTTGCATAAAATATAAGTGCACATAGGTACTTCTTTACTATTTTATGTAAAATACATAGTAATAATAGTTAGTCGGTTTATACTTCAGTATTGCGTGTACCTACTTTTCTGCACGCCATTTTGAATCGTATTCAAACTGATGCTATTTAATAAACACGTTTTCCAGTTCATTTATTTAGTTTTCAAATAGGAATAAAGTAAACATTATCTACTTCATAATTTTCCTATTAGCGAAATTATTACGAAAATAACTTTTCATTTTGTTCGATTAGGTACATAGGTATACTTACATACCTAATACCTACCTACTTACTACTTAGATTTTTTTGTCGTGTTCATTTTGTCTATTTATCATACATTACAATATCTGTCACAATGAGTAAAGACACAGGTAAAGACGAACAACAAATTAAATTGCTCACGTCAAGGCGTGAATATGTTTTTAAAGACATACAAATATTATTTGATCTAAGTAAACAAATAGAACTCGACAAATCAAAACTGAACCAATTTAAGGCAAGATACATACGGATAGAATCTTTGCGACAGGAATATGTTGATCTTACAAATGAAATCAATTCGTTAAAATTAAAGGTTAAGCCAGACTCTGGCATAGACATGAAGTGCATAGCGGCGTTTGATGACTTGTACTATGCTGTCGTCGATGCCCATAGTACTTTTATTAGTGTGTCGGAATCTTCGTTCATAACTCAGCACGATACTGCCATAAAGCCGGTCAGTCAAGTTCGTTTACCAAAGATTGAGCTGTCCAAGTTTGACGGAAATATTGAGTATTGGCAAACATTTTATGACACATTTGTAAGTTTGGTTCATGACAATAAAAGTATTAGTAAAATCGAAAAATTTCATTACTTGTTATCTTGTTTGTCTGGTTCCGCATTGTCAATCGCAAAAGGCATTCCAGTAACATCTGAGAATTATCAGATTGTATTTGATGCTTTAATAGATCGTTTTGAAAACAAAAGAATCCTATCCGCTAACTACCTTGATAAGATATGCAACTATCCTTCTATAAAAAATTGTAATTTATTTGAATTACGTAAATTCACTAGCATGTTAAATGAGTCTGTAAACGCCCTTAAGGCAGCGAACATTGATAATCTTGGCGAGTATATTCTATTTTATCTAGCGTCCCGTACTCTGGACCCCGACACTCGTAAGCGTTTCGAATCGCAAAATAAATCTCAAATACCTACTTTTATCGATCTTTTATCATTTTTACAAAGTTATGTGAAGGTATTAGAAGCGAGTGAGTCAAGTCACTCCGTGCAAAACTTGCCTAAACACGTTCCAGTAAAGTCGAATTTCCCTCGAAGCACAAATATTCGTAACAATAGTGAAAATAAAAATTATAAATCTTCTTCTTTTGCCGCTAATAGAAATGTACCTTATGCTAATGCAGATAAGGTTGAATCTTGCGTGTTTTGTTCATTACCACATTCTGTTTACAAATGTACTGCATTTAAGGCGTTGAACTATTTACATAAAAATAACTTTGTGAGAAATAATAATTTATGTAGTAATTGCTTACGTAAAAATCATCATGCCGAGTCATGTTTTTCTAAATCGCGATGCTTTTCGTGTGGTGAGCGTCACCATACATTGTTGCATCCTGCCACTATTGCTGACGTCACTGGTCCAACACCGGGTACCAACCCAGGTAGCGTTGCGGTACCAAGCTCGAGTTTGAACTCCGAGGTTCCTAGCACCACCACAGTGTGCGCGAGTAGTGCTGGCCCACTCGTAGAACAAAGTAGTGCGCTAGTACTGTTGGGCACCTGTACTGTTTGTGTGCGTCATACTAGCAGGCCCGGCCAGTCTTTACTAGTCAGAGCGTTGATCGATAGCGGAGCGCAGGATTGCTTTTTAAGCGCAAAATGTGCGAAACGTTTGGGCTTACCGTTACGTCGTTGCAATGTAGCCGTAGCTGGTCTAGGTCAAAACATTGTACATCAGATACAGGGTGTTACTTCTTGCACTATTTTACCACAGGACTCAAATGCACCTTCTTTTAACATTTGTCCTATTGTAATGTCTAGCATTACAAATGTAATGCCGTCAGCTGAAGTCCCGAGGATTGTTCGGGACTCCTATAAACATTTAGTCTTAGCGGATAGCGAGTTCGATAAGCCTGCTGATATTGATTTGTTGATCGGCGCGGAATTATTCCATATGATCTACGACGGTCAGCGTATAGAAGCAGGGCCTGGACTTCCAGTCGCCCTCCATAGCGTATTCGGTTGGGTTATCACTGGAAAGCTCGACACTAATTATTGTCGACCGCCTTCAACGGTCTCTTCCCTCTTAGCTTCCACCTTTGCCATAGACGAAGTGGTCAAGCGCTTTTGGGAGGTCGAGGAGCCTCCGTTGGCCAGTGTTTCAAATCCAGACGATACCAAATGTGAACAAATATATTCTAATCTTGTATATCAAAACCCGGACGGTCGATACGTCGTTCCTATCCTTCTGAAGGAGCCGTACGATGAGCTCGGTGATTCATACAAACATTCGGTATCGCGGCTATCGAATTTAGAGAAGCGTCTCAACCGTGATGAGAAGCTTAAAGAGGATTACTCTAACTTTATGCGTGAGTACGAATCATTAGGTCATATGCAGCCTATTGAACCGTCCTCGCCAAGCGGGAAATATATCATTCCCCATCATTGTGTCTTACGTCCCGAAAGCACAACTACTAAACTGAGGGTCGTATTCGACGCAAGTGCGAAAAGCACTAACGGTAAATCTCTCAATGATCTTGTTTATACTGGTCCCAAGCTACAAATCGATATCGTTGACATCATCACAAAGTTTCGGTTTCCCGCAATTGTGTTCACAGCGGATATCACTAAAATGTATCGCAACATTGAACTTCGCTCTGAAGATCGTTGTTGGCAGCACATCTTGTGGCGAGAATCGCCGAACGATCCAGTCATTGAATATGAGCTAAATACCGTCACATATGGCGTAAGTAGTTCTCCATTCCTAGCGATCAGAACTCTTCATCAAGTTGCCCAAGATCATGGTTCCCAGTGGCCTCGTGCAGCCCAAACTCTTCTCCATGATACTTTTATGGATGACATTACAGCTGGGGCACCAGACCTAGATACTGCCTTGCAGCTCAAGGATGAGCTCATAAATCTTTTAAATTGTGCGCAGTTTGAACTCCGTAAATGGAGTAGCAACTCTCAAGAACTTCTTTCTCAGATACCTTCTGAGCATTGTCAAATTCCTAAAGAGTTTTGTGATGATAAAAACCAACGTACTTTAAAAATACTTGGTATTCAGTGGGACCCAGTTCAAGACATTTTTACTTATTCATTATCGCAGCTAAATTCGAACTGCACGAAGCGTGCGATTCTTTCGAATGTCGCTCGTATTTACGATCCCCTTGGTTGGTTGACGCCAGTAGTCTTACTAGCGAAACTTATCTTGCAAACACTGTGGCGACTTCAACTCAATTGGGACGAAGCTGTTCCATCTGATGTAGCTCAAGAGTGGCAGGACTTTGTCAAAGAACTACAGGTCCTTAAAGAAGTTCGTCTCCCACGGCGAGTCTCGAACTCTAGTGCTACTCATTTCGAGCTGATAGGATTTTGTGACGGATCCACAAAGGCTTACGGCTGTTGCGTCTACTTGCGAGCACTTGGCAAGGATGGGATTTCGGTTCATTTACTTATTGCCAAGTCGAAGGTAGCACCTTTAAAACCGCTTACGGTCAATCGCCTTGAGCTTTGTGGTGCCGTTTTACTTTCACGGGTTTTAAAGCACTTGTGGAACCTACTCCACAGTCATATCAATCTCACTAGAATGCAAGCTTTTACTGATAGTAAAACTGTTTTATCGTGGCTTGCTACTGAACCACACAAACTAAAGACATTTGTGTCTCATCGTGTGGTTAAAATAACTGACAACGTTAGTGCTGATAAGTGGCGTCATGTGTCTACGCAAGACAATCCGGCTGATCACTGCAGTCGAGGGCTTACATGTTCTCAACTTGTATCCTCCCCCTCCTGGTGGTCAGGTCCGAAGTGGCTTTCTGAAGAATGTGACAGGTGGCCTATCAATCAAACGGTTGAACCTTCAAATCCAGTTCCCGAATTGAAAACTGTTCACTTCATTCAAGTGGAGAGTGATCATAACAACCCTAACGTTTTGTCAAATCTTTTAAATAAGCTTTCCTCATTTTCTCGGACTCAGCGCGTGCTAGCCTGGTGTTTCCGTTTTATTAATAATTTAAAACTTAAACGCGATTGTAGACTCAAATCAGGACTTAACGTTAATGAACTTGAGCTTTCACTCGGTACATTAGTTCGGTACGTTCAAATTAATTCTTTCTCAGGCGAGATCGCAGCGATTCGATCTAAACAAAATTGCTCGCGCTCGATTCAAAAACTTAATCCTTTTATCGATGATGCGGGATTGCTTCGAGTGGGGGGACGTTTAAAAAACGCCAATTTATCGGAAATGACTACACATCCTTTCTTACTTCCAAAGGATTCACAGTTATCAAAACTGTTAATAGATTATTACCATCTTCTTTACTTACATTGCGGTCCTCGTACTTTGCAATCGTTAGTTCAAAGACGTTTTTGGATATTAGGTATCCGTAACTCAATTAGATCGCGTTTATCAAAATGCGTACCGTGTTTTAAGGCTAAACCCACATTGGTTCAACCCATGATGGGAGATCTTCCTCCATCCAGAGTTCAACCCTCTCGTTGTTTTCAAAACGTCGGGATAGATTTTGCGGGACCTTTCATGGTGAAAGAAAGCCGACGACGCAACGCTCGAACTTACAAGGCGTACGTCTGTATCATAGTTTGCCTCGCGGTTAAGGCAATTCACATTGAGCTTGTGACGGAGCTGTCGACTGCAGCTTTCTTAGCAGCTCTTGATCGATTCGTCTCAAGACGCGGACTTTGTAGTTCAATTTTAACCGATAATGGTACCAATTTTGTAGGTGCTAAGCGTTATCTTGATGAAGTGCATAAATTTTTACTTATTCATTCATCCGAAATCGAATCCAATCTTGCTAAGCGTTATGTTGCTTGGAAATTTAATCCTCCGACTGGGAGTCACTTTGGGGGTATTTTCGAAAGTGGTGTTAAATCTATGAAAACTCATTTAAAGCGAGTGGTAGGCACTCAAGTCTTAACTTTTGAGGAGTTGTCGACCATTCTGACGAAAATTGAAGCTGTACTCAATTCACGGCCTCTTTGTGTGATATCTACCGATCCAAGGGAAGTAGATATTCTAACTCCAGGACACTTTTTAGCTGGGTGCCCTCTGGTATCCTTGCCCGAACCAAATTTTACTGATTCCTACGTCAGTCCTTTAGCAAGATGGGATATGCTTAAAAAACTTACTCAATGTTTTTGGCGCGCTTGGCAGCGTGATTATCTTCATACCTTACAACAAAGGTCAAAATGGACTGTTAATACTGATAATGTCAAAATTGGCAACGTTGTTATGATTGTCGATCAAAATCGTCCTTCTTTAGAATGGCGTTATGGTAGAATCGAAAGCGTGCATCCTGGCACCGACGGTGTGGTGCGAGTCGTCACTCTCCGCACTGATAATGGTATTCTTCGTAGACCTGTCGCAAAAATTTGTCCATTACCTATTCAACATTAAAAACATCTTTATGCTTTTCAATTCTTAGTTTAGTTCTTTACTTTAAACTTAATTTTAATTTCATACATATAATGTTAGGATAGGGACTGGAAACGTTACCATAAGGATGTTCGACCGATCATGGACGACTGTTAATTTTAATAAATTTCATTTGTGAAATCCCTTGATGATTTCAAGTGGGGGGAAATGTTAGCGCATGTATAAATCCCAAAATTCCTTCCACCAACCTACCCTTTTGCCTCGGCTCATTAATAGGCGCCATCTATGGACGCACGATACAAAACCGTCGCCGAACCTGTGTGACGTACGAGGACACTGATCTAGCTAGTCTAATAAGCTCGTTCGCGCCAACACCATCAATCAAAGCGTGTCGGTTGCCAAAATTACCTAAAAACTACTGGAAAACGGTGTGATATCTTCATCTGTGATTGTGCCTCTCACCCCGGGGTATTCTAATACAAATAAGACTAAAACAAACATTAAACGAGTGATTACAGTGCGTGTGCGTGGCGTGTACCTAAACTTTAGGTGTCCATCGCCGGAGCCCGAGGTAAGATCTTTCTTTCCAATCCATACCTACTCCACATGCTGGGTTTCTAAAATTTTATCTTTCTAAAAGTGTTAGACCTCCGTTGAATTTTCTTTGGAGAAAACCTAACAAATACGATAATACAAATGAAAACCCATAGTGATGATAGAGACTAATTTGATAGCCAGAAAGGATTCCTCGGACCCTCGGTGGCATTAACGCGGATTCGACATGAGAGCGAAATTACAGCTCTTTTTATTTCGACCCCTTTTCTCCACTAATGAAAACCTTCATTGCAGTGATCCGCGCCTATATACTGGATTATTTCAGCTCCAATCCCAAATTTTCACGGCTTTCGTAAAAAATCCACGCAAATGTTGGTAAAAGAGGGTAATATTTTTTCAAGGATAATTAATTATATTCACATGTTATGGAGATGAAATTTACGACGTTGGGATTCATTTTTTAAGAGCTTACTTTCTGTCGTTTACTTTTTCATCATAGTTTTACAAAATTTAAGGAAACTGAATAAATTATAGATAAATTTACTATAGACTACTGACATATCGTTTAGAGTTTAATGCTAGTAATAACTATAGGTGACAGGTAATTAGAGATGGAGACTGACATTAACCTGGCACAAAGCCAGCTGGTAATGATAAAATGAAGATAGATATAGGTAGTTACTTAGTTAACCATGAAAAATTGTATCAAATATTAACCTACCAAAATAGAATGTACTAGGTTCCCTCGGACACGAATAGCCAGTTTATAATATTAGTAAGGATTACACAGGTGTTAAATAGAATAGATATTGAAAGGATAGTTGTTACACACAGGAGGCGCCTCCTTCCAACTGCGATAAGAAGCATCTTTCGGAAACGCCGTGGCATTATCCGGATAATCCCGACAAGTTGCCCGACAGTGCCCAAAGCGCTAACTCCTTAGTACCTATAGTACTTCCAACAATATAGGTGTTTGAACGCGAGATACCTAAAATATAATAGCAATACCAAAAATAAACAAGAAATAATGTGGAGAATTCACATAGGCAAAATTAGAAAGTGGTTCTTCCATAAACAAAGGTAAAGTTAACAAAGATGTCCAACTCTCCAATTAATTTAATTGATAATCTTTTGTCAAACAAGGCCCTTGAGATCCACTCCAAAATAATGACCGTTAAAATTCATCAAACACACCCTGAAATGGTCGTTGATTAATTTTATGAAACCAAAAATTCGTCTTACTCAATTTCAAGCAATCAAATCTCGTCAATACGCTCATTTATGGATTTAACAGTTGTTAACAATCATACCCACGTATTTTTTTTTAACTTCGATAAAATAATTCTGTTCGATCCGATAACCGCCCCGACTTTTATGACTTATAAAATGTAGCGAATAATTCTGTATCGTAGATAACCGTTCGACGTTCACAGCGGTTGGAAAGTTTACAATCTCTTCAAGATTTATAAGCCTCATTTTTCCGGCAATAAAGAATGTCTGGCGCTTATAAAAATTCGGTAAACGCCATTGTCTGACTAGTTGCGCCTGTTACGCATACCTGTCGATGGAGGAGGACGAAAATATCTAGTTGAACGTGCGCTGGGTATTTCTGGGTACAGCCCGCCTCGCCGCCTTCACCACTCGTCTAATGCATCTTCTATGAGACTAAAACGAAACATATTTCATCCACTTCTGACACTTTTGAAATTCAACAGCTTACTTACCCAATCATTAGCAGCAATTATAAAATGAACAAGTGCATTAGTTAAAGATGTATGGTGATGTTTAGTGCCCAACCATCATATAATTTTACCAACTAAACCGTACCGCTAGGCTAGACAATCAATTGCGCCTCGGTGCTTTGAGTTTAATATTCATTAATACCGCCTTATCAACTCCACGCACAATAGTAAATTATACCGATTTACATTCATACGAAACACTAATGATTTAATGCGGCGGATCTTTTGCATTTATTTTTCAACCGATCTATCTGCTTATTAGGGAAGTGTTGAGTTGTAAGTAACTAACCTTAGCGTCGCGTGACTCGACAGCTGTCCCCTACACAATAGAATAGACTTCAGTTACGTAATAACAAAGGTCTCGTTTCCTTTTTGTAATGATTTCATTTACACGTTAATGCACGACATACATACTCGTACCTACAAATATACCTGTTCATAAAATTAAATGGATTTATTGTGATGATCGTCGAGCACGCAACGCAAAGCTGACTTCTAACGAAACATTAATATGCAGCCTTATATTTATTACCTCTCATAAACAATGTGATCATTGCCTTAACTAATTGTAGAATATTAAATAACCGAAATGGCTAAAATTATATAGTAGATTGAGACGATTACTTGAGAAAGAAATGTAATAAGTAAAAATTGATATGCAGGAGAAGCCCAATGTCATGGCTACCGAGAAGATCTTACAAGTTTTTTCGGCATCCTCAAATCGACGTGTTAACTTGTCGAATGAAGGAGATGAGAAAAAAATGTAGACGTCGCGTTGGGCCCGGGATGCATGTGCGGGTTGAATTTTGATCAAATGTTCCCGGGACTGGCACCCGACGACAGCCTGTACATAAAGGAACGAAATATTAGTAGCCCAACACTTCACTGAGACAAAATATTATGATCTACAAAAATATACCTTAATCTTCAGAATAAATAAAGAGGTAAAAAAAGTAAAAAGTTCAAAGTTAGTTTGTCTCAATTCGATGATTGTAGAATTTGCTTTGTAAAATTTCTCAGGTATAATATAAGTAAATGTAGCATTCTATTAATAAAATATTTTTTAGAATCGATTCAGTAATTCCAGAGATTACCCTCTATTTACAAATACCTCATTATAATATTAATGTAGATAAAGGATTTAAAAAACATTATCCTGAAAGAGGAGCAAGCTGTACCGGTTACCCCAAATGCAAATGAGTGACGCATGAGCTACAATTTCCAGAATTGATTATGTAGCAAATGGGAAAGCTCACGAATTCTCGAGTGAAATTGACATAATCAGTAACCGGCCACGTGGAAATTTTCTAATCCCCTTACCCATTGTAACACCGCGGCACCGCCAAGTTCGGGTCAAGGTTGGAACTTGTCACCAGTTTAAGAATGGCACGAATGTTTTTCACTTCGCTTACTCGCGAACACTTTTTGTTTGCACATTATTTGTTGGCATGAATTCAAAATTCATAGGAGAACGAAAACATTGAACATATTTCACATAAGTATTCGGTAAAACGGTTCTAGTTAAAACACTTGAATTCAACATTCGTGGAATTCTAATACGTGGAATTCAACCATCAAAGAAATATCGAGGAAAGCCATTTTAATTATTTACAATATTAATTAATTTTCAATTTTTAATTAACTTCAAGCTTTTAACTCGCGAGTCAATATTAATTAATTTTTAGTGTTTACTTCTACTCATTAACTTGTCTGAACCCTTTTAGCTAATAATAATGAACAGAAATTACTTCTTAAAACAATCTGTCTTGAGATTGTTTGTGACATTTTTAAAAGGGTTGTCACAATGGAGAACCCTTCCCCAATTTTATAGTAAGTAATCAAAATATATTTGAGAATACAATGACCTTTTTATAATACCTCGAAGACCCTAGTGAATAGCTTCGATTGAGAAGTTAACATCAAAGCAGGGAGACGTAACCCTACGTCGGCAGACAATAGGGCGGGCTCGCCGCGGGCGTGGTTGGTTCATTATTGCGATTCGTCGACTCGTCTCCGGAATCTCTTTGTCCGTCCGTCACGCGCCTCTCTCCAATCTATAGCCAGTCTAATCGCGTAAACAAGCCTGCATCCTCCATGTTAACTAAGTTGATACATTCTGCTAACTGACGAGCCTGTACAACGCATGTAACGTTTTATATCTCTCTATTCGAGCCCACTCCATTCGTAACCTTATCAGTATCAAGGAGAATAGTTTTACTATTTCTATGAAAGTAATGGCCATATATTTTTAGTTTTACTTCATGAGTTATTATTCTACCCTCCATTCAACATCACACGACTTCATAATCACGCTTCCCTTGTCAACATCAAAAGCACCGCGAAGCGCTTCAGCTACAGCGAGCGTAGCATGGAAATCGTTGCTTCCCGACTAGTACCGATTAAAAAACGACTCTCGTAGATGAAAACTGACGCAATAAGATCATATACGGAAACATCAAATATGTTATAAATTTAAAAAGAGGAATAATTATTACACTTGTACATTTAATAAAACGTAGCTGATTTGACATGTCAGTCAACATCCCTATTATGTAAACAAGATAACACTAGTGTAGTTCATCAAAAGCAATCAATAGGTTAATTAGACTGATACATTAACATATCAGTTCAATCAGATAAACAAACATAGCGTCAGCATTTGCATGGATCGATGCTGATTAAACATTCGTGGAGGCTAGCTCCCACAGCATATGTCATTACGAAGACGGGGCGTGCGTACCGGAAGTGATGCGCGTGACGTCTCCTCATGTCTGAATGTACCTATCCTAAGACGTGACCCGTGCCTCTAATGTGGAATTGAGAACTTGCCTTGTGCTGCTTCACACAATACCAGTCGCGAGTCGTGCTAGGAAATGACCGTTGGTGGTCGTTCACCATTTCAAATAAAATATTTAAACATGTCCCACGGATACATGTCACAATATTAGCACAGTGTGACAGTATACAACTGTGACAACCTAAACACATTACGAGTTTAAATTGTATGCCCAAATATTTACAGAAAGAACATAAGAATGATTTCAAACAGCATGCAAACATCGTAAACTACTTAACGGTGTTTGTTGTAACCTATAGAACACCTACTGAAACCCGGCCCTTAAGAATTCGAGAGGGAAAAGAAAATAAATAGAGGCTATTATTGAAACCATCGATCGTTGAAAAGCGGATGACATAAATCTAAACAGACGACATGCGACATGCAACTACTTATTATAATAATGGAAGCCAATAAGTAATTAATTTTAATGTTTTGAATAAACTGGACACGTCTCAAAGCGCGCAGTTGTGATAATTTAGTATTCTATCGAATTGGTTATTCTTCCTATAGAGTTACATAATAATATACATACATATACCTAGTCAGGTCATAAATTCTGTCACATGTTTAATATAAAATAATTGAAACAAGTTTATTCATTACTAGCTGTCCCCCGCGGTTTCACCTGCGTTTCCAAGATAAAAAGTAGCCTATGCCACCTGATCTAGATAAAGCAACATATAATTGTCCATGGAAAACACAGCTCACATAGTGCTTTTTAGTGCCTTTGAAGGCGGTTCTATTTTATGTTAAAAGATTTTTTTATTTTTAATTTTTTATGTGTAATCAATGACTCTCAAGGTCACTGACCTAGGATAAGCTTATTAGCGTTGTACCTTCCATCATCGTTCCTATGATATTTAAGAATTATCCCCTAACTCCTAACCGTTAAGGAGTTGTACCTTCCATCATCAGCTCAGCAACATGTGATGACTACCAGACGTAAATATCTGAATAGTTTTGAAAATATATATGAAAAACATTGTTAGTGCCTATAAAATTTGAAGAGTTCCCTCGATTTCTTCAAGATCCCATCATCAGATCCTGACTTGGTGACCATATGACCACCTGTAAGTATAGTAGTTTCCAAATCGATTCAGACATCTTCGAGTAATCGGGGAACATACATAAAGAAAAACCAACGAATTGATAACCTCGTCTTGAAGACATTTAAAAATAACAAAAACTGTAACCTAGGCAACCGCTGTCATCAATGTCATCCATTGACAATGGCGTCGCATAGCTCGCCCGTGCTAATTACATGCTTCCCTCTTAACGTTCTTTTTATCATTGCTCGGCTCCTGAGGGTCGTAGCGTGATGTTCTATAGCCTATAACCTTCGTTAATAATTGGGCTTTTAATAGCAAAAAGGTTTTCCCAAATCCCACTGGTAGATCCAGAGATTAGCGCGTTCAAACAAACAAACAAACAATCTCTTCAGCTCTATTATTAGTATAGATGTAACCATTTATATACCAAAATGAACTTAACAAAACATAGATTCTTATGACGATTTCACGCGCCACCAGTCCTGTGTGCTCTTCGCTCTATGAGCTGGCGCCGAATCTTGTTGGAATACCCAGTGCCTGTTATTGAACACGGTATGAGAAACAGGTTCCATAAGGTTCGTCAGGACTGTATTTTGATACACAACTGCATTCGTTTTTACACCTTTCTCACAAAAATGTACCTCTGTTAAGCCCCAATAAGAAACTCCCAACCATACCATGAGCGAGGATGGAAAATGATCTCGTTGGACACGCGGAATACGGTTGCTCGCTTCTTCACTACTGTGTGCGTACACCTTATCATTTTGTTTGTTGTAGCTCTCTTCTACGGTAAAAATTTTTCATCCGAAAAAAGAATTTCCCGATATTTTTTTCCCGCGTACCGCTTCAAGAAAGCGCGGCATCTCTTTAGTCTCAGGTCCATTAGACGAGCATTCAAACGATGTCCTGTTTTTCTTCGATATGCCCAAAGCCCTAAGTCTTCATTTAACACCCTTTTCACCGTGGTTCTGCTTAATCCCATCTGAAAAGCCAACAGTTTCTGCTTACGTTTGGGATTTCTTTGAATTCGCGCCTTCACAGCTTTTATCACTGCTGGAGTCCTAACAGACCGAGGGCGACCACTTCTTGACCTGGCATCTACACTAGAGTCTTCATTGTATCGTTTGATGGTACGATAAACGAATCTTTTGGTTATATTCAAATTTTTCAGTATGTCAAAAATTTGAATTGGCGCGTAACCGCAACGATGCAACGCAATAACTGCAACACGGTCTTCTTTAAGCGTCCACTCCATATTTAAAAATGAGTAAAATTCTAAAAAGTTTTTATTTTCATGAACAATTCGAAATTCGAATTCAATAAACTTTTTTGTGGCCAGCATTCTAAAAGAAAAGTTTTTACTGTGTGACAATACTTATGACCTGACTAGGTATAACCTCAGATACTTCCATTATTCGTATTACACGCACATCTAAAAGAACAGAGACACCACTGTCATTTAACATTTCCTAGGTATTGTAAGGGCTCGATGGATCAATTACTATTTAGTTAAAACACGGAGCATTTGTATCGTCAACGTAGTCGTGGGTGTTGAATAAATTGGTATTTTCTCGCTTATCGATTATTATTATAATAGGTGAGAATCGTTTGGTGAAGCTTTTTTTACAATGAGCCGTGGGAAAGCAATGTCGGTGCGCGCGAGCCACACGCTCCCAAATGCGTGCCACTGCGCCGATCGCATCTGGTACACGGAAGAACTTAATTTTTAACTAGAGACCGGTTCGACCTGTAATTATTTCCCTTTATCGATGCTAATGGCAAACGATGTTGTGAGCTCAGCTTTGATTTCCTTTATTGCATTTCTACACGACATGTTTATGGAAAACACTGTTCTGTGCACGTGTAGGTATACACCCTTGAACTTCATGTTTTTGTTTACACGCTTATTTGAACTTCATGACTCATTTCAAGCTTTTATTTAACATGCCATGTTAGTATGTTTAGGTCGAATCTTGTAATTAAATGACACACTTCCTTCGCATCTCGTATGATATTACTTACTTACGTTACGTACTCGTAAGTCTGATGACAATACAATAATATGGTGTCATTGAGTTGGTCTAATGATGGAGCTGAATAAAAAAGCTTGTCCTTATTTTTTTTTTGCTTTAAATTTAAACTATTTTAAGAATCGTATTATATCACTTCACTTGTCAACAGGTCTTGATTGTCATCAGCGTCTTGATTGGTCATCTCCATTTCCTAATTAGTTAGGGATCAAAACTAACTTTTCAATCTAGTACATTATTCAATAAGGAGTCTATTTACGTATTACTTCGGTTGATACGAAAGTTGGACTTATCGGCATTGCATTACATACACTATGAATGTGCGAACTTTATCTCAACTACAAATTAACAAATTCAAGTTCAATTAAAATATCCAAAACAATTGTCTTTAAATCGTTACAATGTAGAAAATGTTTCCATGAGAAATGAAGTACTATTTTAATAAGAAGTTACCAAAAGATAAAAAAGTTAATTATCAGAAAACAGTTACCTATATTTAACCGGTTTCAATGAACAATGAAAAACTGATTGCAACAAAGTTACATGATTGCCCCACTGGTTATCAATTATAATTATTCAACAGTTGTGATTATGTAATCATAAAGAGTTTTGATTTTCATATTATTGTAATGGAAGAGTTGATGGAATCAACCTACCTAATATATATATTGATTCTAACATAAGCACATACATCGCAGATATTATTTAAATGCAAAATGTGTTTCGAGTACTGTACGTAACGTATATACTTACATACATAGTAAGTACCACCAATAAAAAATCAACGCCAGTCGAATTGTTTTGAAGGCAATGCCAATAAACTCAACATTTGCGGGAGTAATAAAACATTTGATAACTTCATAATAAGAGTACATAACATTCTTATACAAAGCAATATAGTGAATTGCTTTGCATCCTGTTTCCGAAACGTTACCGAACGGAACGTAGCCCTACGTAAATTTGTATGCCACGTTTGATTGATCATCGCATTATCATTTTGTACGAAACTCAATTCAATCAGCATAATGATATCATTCAGTTACTAACATGTGCGTACCTACCTAAGTAGAATCACTTATCGACATATGTGCAAGTAATTTGTTCATACAGTCACCTAACTCAACTACTAACATAAGATTGATAAGGGTATAATTAATCATTGTTGATCGATTGCTGGGTTCACAGTATCTAATTTCAATAAATAACACTCAATAGAGCACTTATCGATATTAGAATAGAATGGTCTAGATCTAATAAAATAATTATGTTTATAGCATGGGAAATGGGTATACAAGACCGACGTTTATTGATTTGTATTCAATCTACTAGACTAGAAATAGTATTCTTGTTCTGATTCACTCTTATCTTTTGTTTTAGCACAGTTTAAATTAATCAAGTGGAATGTTTCGATTTATTGAGTGGGCATCTTCAGCAAAGTGGAGTCGAGCCCAAAGCCCCCGAGTGCCGTCTGACCCTCCCCATTCTATATTTGTTGACGTCAAGCCAATATGTAGCGTCAAAGGCGAACCGTGTCTCTCTCTATATTTCGTTTGACATTATTGGCGTCTAAGAACTTTACGATCGAGAACTAAGCATATTTATTTATGACTTTATTTTTATTTTACGAATTTACATCAATAAATCAATAATGAAAAGAGTGCCGATTAAAACTACTTAATGGCGTGGATAAAGCAAACCAAACAAGAAACTGCCACTCAGACAGGAGATATACTATTAATAATCCGCAAAATCCGTACGGGCAACGAGCGTGCGAGCGAACGCGTGTTGACTATATTGATTCATAGCTGTTAAAAAAAAATGTTGGTAACATTATAGGGTGAGACGAAGCAATGCACCCAGAACTTGCACGTTCACACTTAAGTACGGTCCGGAGCTTTCATCACTTTCATGCCGCGGCGAATTTTCCGGACCTGTCGTAATAATAGGCATCCGCAAGCAAACAAAGACATTTTCCGTTCGGAGCAGCCGGAAACATTACGACCAAATTATGAATTAAAGCAGTCGGATTTGAGAAAAATGCCAACAATGTAAAAAGCCTCTCAGAGCGGAATGCGAGAGGCATTCATTTGATCATTGTTCCGGGAAAGTTTTTTGAAATACACAAACGTAAAATGGCACATTGTTTTACAACATTTGTTCATATCTGAGGGAATTCTCGAATCTCAAATGTGTTTATGACCACTTTGAGCTGACACGGCGACTCATTCGTGCACGCTTAAACTTTATGAGGAGGGTCAAGCAAGACACACCGGGGCCACAGGCGGAACGGAAGCCATTGATGACGCGTGCGAAGTGGAGACATTAATTCGTATCCCAACGTACCTCGTTACCCAACCGCTCTCTTGGGATCTCACGCCTGCTCACCATTTGTTACAACACGACCGCTTCACGGTGACTCTATCATGTTATACTTTCGTACATTTAATTCGTTAAGGGAATACTGGTTCGGTCCATTCGTTCTATATCCAAAACAAACAAAATGTCGAATTTTAAAATACCTACCATACGAGAAAGTAAACTAGTAAACATAGAGAAGACAATATCCGTCGTGCCGCAGGGCGAACGTAGCAGCCGAGCAGCCTACAGCATACGCTTAAATCAAACACAATCGCTCCAACTGTTGTACCATAAAAACAAATAGTTTCCTACCTACATATACCATGCATTGATAAATATGCTATAGGGCTTACAAATCGACAAAAAGTGAATGTTAGCTTTATATTGAAATATGTTCAGTTTTCTTGAAAAATTATGGCGAAAAGATGATTTAGATAGACAAATGCAAACACGATAAAATTGAATTGTTTCGTTATTCGGGGAAACATTTACTTACGATTTGATATACACTATGCAGTTATGCACTGACAGCCCTATCCATTATGTACCTATCGGCAACATGTGCCGTCGGGCTAAAACAATTAGATCAGTGCAGTGATGCTCGATGTCTTTTAAAATTTATCCTTCGTATTATTCTTTTGATAGAATATTAAAAGTTTAATGGTTTCACAAGGTACTTATTTTTCATTCACTGTTTCACAAGAAACTTCTATAAAATACATATATAAGGTAAGTCCAAACGGACATAGGTAGATACTTAACAGTGCTATGAATATTTCGAGAATGAGACATTTAAAAAAGGATACAATGCATAAAAAATTGGTTGTCGTTTGGTCTCGGCGAGTACGATAGGTTTATTTAAAATCAAAGCGTAACAGATTGATTAGACACTCGACTCGCTCAAGCGCTTTATTAAATCCAACAGCTGGTAGATCCGGGAGACGTTGGAGCAAGAAAATTAGCAAAATAATAAATCCCGTGCACTTGTACAATATAGCGTATCTGTATGGCCAAGAATAACAACAGCCAACATCAGAGATCTGCCACTATCATCGCATAAAGATTAACTGAAATGTACGGTTTGGAATGTTACAGAAGCGAGATTATTTTCGGAAACGTAATTATAAGATGCAATTTGAACATAAATTAAATTCAATGTTCAGATAAATCAGTCATTGTAGTGAAACAGATTGCAAACATGAATGTAAAATGAAGTTGATTTACAACTATAGTTGCTTCAGTAACACTGTAAAATTCGTTAGAATAATAATTGAAACAAGGAGACAAGAGTGACACATAATTAAATGTTTCAATGAACCCCACACTCTACAAGTGCATCAAGTGCATGGTCGGTCGATAGGTAAGTAGGTAATCAACTAATAATCCTACAGATCTGAATCATAAGTTCATTTACCGACACAAGACTAGTACGAATATGCTGAAAGAATTTCGAATTCATACTAAAACAAGTTTACTATCAATTTGTCTTACCATTTGGGAACAAAATCATTTAAAAAATAATAAGGAAATTGTAAAACTAACGACATAATTTCATCTCGTACATCAATTTCAAAAAGAAAACCTTTACTATCTCATTTTACTAGCAAACAAAGTCGCATTGACTCGGCTAGATTTTAATGTCCCCATAAACTGAAATTGCCTACATCATGAATCACATTTACTTTTGCTGTACCCTTTCAAAGGAATTTAAGTATTTGTTACAGTTCAAAATCTAACAATAACAAACCATCAGGAAAGATATTGGAAAATAGACCGGACAAATGCGAATCTGGCTCGCTAGGGTAAATATAATTTTCTATGTTGCTTTAAATACCAGAAGAAGTATTCTTATAGGTTTTCCTGTAATCTATAGGTAAATAACTGTTATGTATGTTTTTCAAAATTTTTGGCTCATTAGTTTCGGTGTAGGTTGATATTTTTTTCCATTTGTACAGAACACCGGAAAAAATATCATTCTAGTACCCAATTATGACAATAATTATAAGTAAGCATAGAGTTAATTATTAGCAATAATAAGGTCACTACGAACATTGCAAAATTCTTTTTCTACTTTATCCCAGGTAAATTAAGAACGAAAATGACCACACATACCCTCTCGATATGAATTAATGTTACACGAGGTTAACAAAAAAATATAGATGGATGGGGTCCCTCAGATAAAGCCGAACTCGTTTCCAATTTTGCTAGACGAGATGAATGTTCTACAAAAAAAACGTCCAAAGTTGACGTGACAAATCGTTGAAATCGCGTGGCTAGCTCGCCGATAGACGTCCGGGCGAGTGGGAGGGCAAATTGCACGAATCCTTATAGTTTGCAATTTATTCCAAACTCGGCAAGCTTGGTGATTTATATCGGCCCTAGATTGGCGGCTCGCCTCACGCGAACTCTATACACTGAAAGCAATTTCAGCGTCGGCCCCATGCGCTTTGCGACTCCCGATCCCAACAAATATAAACATCAGTTAACTTATTTCCACCCAAAACAATGGTGCTCTGTTCATATATAGCTCCATACAATACATATATGTATACATGACATGATTTAATTTGTACCGTACGATTCGTAACGCCGTATTTGAAGGTTATGGATCTCCCATTAGTAGTAGTATATTATTTATTCTATTGTAGCGCTTAGTAAAATTCATATCACGTAGGTAATCTAATAAAGAAAAATAATGTTGGCAAAATATACGTACCTACCACGTAGGCAATAATAGTAGAGGGCTGAGGGAGCGAAAATGCCATTCCCACGCGTCAAATATTTCCGGAGGCGCTGTAATTAATGTTTTCGGGCCATTAGCTGCACAATTAGTGCAATTGTAGTAATTTATCGTTGTACACGTCAACAGCAACATAATAATGCCAATTGGCCAGCCATGGAAACGCCCTAAAGAGTTACTGTTAGAGTTACTTAATTTTCCAATATATTATTTTGGATCTAAACTATTTATGTAATACGCTCAGAAACTACAAAACTACTAACTAAAGGTATTAAAAATTCCACGGAATTTGACTCATATTTATCTTGAATCTGTAGGAACCTATATAATTAGATAAGAGGACCGACATTATGGGTGGTAACGAAACTTCATTCAACAACTCAAACTTCCAATTAACATTTAAATGGATATCATAACATAGTAATTTAATGGAGACCACCGACATTTCTAACGGACGCTTGCCGGACACGCAAGGATAACACACTTGGCAAATACAATTTACTGTGGAGTAGACGAGAGTAAAATTATTATAGACCACACAAACATTATCATTAAATTACATTTTGATTTAGAAATAATGACATCATAGGTACAAATTATATTGTCTGACTAAATAAATAATTAAGATTTAGTCCAGCCGCTGACAACACGTAGAAAATTATAGACATATAACTGATGGAGATTAGAGTGTTCCATTGCTGCAAGAGCATACTCGTGTCGACTTCAAGCGAAGATAACAATATAAAAATATGTTTATGATAAGAGTGCGGTCATAATTATGCTGAAGAAATATTACTCAACATAAACGATACAAACGACATGGAATTATTCTGTAGAAAATTAAGTTTATCTATCACTGCATCGACCCCTATCATAAGGGAAAAATGAGGCAAAATACTCACATCAGCCTACATCCGCTCGCTTAAGTTATGGTAAGTATAAAGTGACAATCATAGATTGAATTTAGGAACGTAGAGATAAAGATCATAATTAAACACTGGCTATGTCAATTTAGATATGGGTAACGGAAACACATTTTAGAATCAGGTTAAAGATAAGAGCGTGTTAATAGATTAGATTCCAAATTAAGTTAGTGAGTGTCACACCCTCGTTACGTAGTTTCCATTGAAGCAAGCAAGTGGGGGCAAAATCACACCGAGCCAGATGGAGCCGTCGTCGATTTTAAAGTAATAATTTATTATTACGACTGACTCGAACCACATGGACTATGAGAAAATTTATAGCTTAAAATTCCCTAAGTAATTGCACTTTCAGCTGAAATTCAGCCATGCTTTATTGATAACGGTTGAATAAAGTGTTCTGGAAAATCGAGTTACGATGTTTTTTACAGGCTTTAAGCGATATTTGCCTTAGAAAATACATAATTTAATGACTACAACAAAAGCTATTATTATACAAACATAAAAAGAGCCTCAAAACGTAACCATTAACTATTTTGATTAAAACAATCCTACTTTAACTTTATTGTCAAGTCAGACCAATAAAACTCTTAAAAATGTATTTAGCAGATGATTGCAAGTTACAGATAAAAGAAAACAATTTCATTAGCGTCTTTAAATCAACAACATTTCAAAGAGCTACGCTATCCAAATAACGATGTTACAAAGGAAATGGCCGGAAAGTCGGTGAATCAGTAGGCAGGAAGTGATTCGGTGATTTTTTCTTCCGCTACGTTCATCGGCAAGCAATACAAACAAGTTAATTAATTTAATACTTACTTGGACAAATTCAATTTCGACGCCGATGAGCTATGCCCAGCAGTAGGTAGCGAAGTACAGAGTTCAACAACCGATTAATTCACACGACAGTTCTAGTTCGTTGTTTATCAAACTAAGCAATAAAGATATCTTGATGACTTGCCTCTCGGACGCGCGCCATTAAATCATACCCTCAGACAGTTTATACACTATTGATTTCTTTCACTATAAACATTATTATCACTGCTTACGTTGTTGATAGTATAATTTATCATATATTGTCAATCTGTTAACAGATCAATCGTGAAGCTCCCTTGTCATCATTCAATTAAATGTAGTACATGTTTTTGATTCTGCGACAACCACTTATATTCATAGTCAAGAAAAGACCGACGACTATGTGAACGAGCGTTACTCTATGGCCAGTGAGATTTTATTAAATAATTTCAAGGTTGCAGTTTCAATGCTGTGCGCGGTAGATCTATCAGAAGAAATACCGCTTTTGCACGCTGAACATATAAAATACAAACGTGACGCCATTTACATATCTCGTTACACATAAACGATACACGAGACCTGAATCTATAAGATTCCTGCAATACAAAAACTAAAAGAATTACTTAGAATAATTCTCCAATAGCCAGCCGAATATTTATTTTCCTTTACGACGTGCACCACATTTGGGCTATACGATAACATGTTGTTATTTAAATTCTTATTATAGTAGGTATATCATACGATAACATGAAAAGGGTGAAAGGTCAAAGCAGCCCTTGACTCGATTTCAAATGAATATATTCTTTGGGTTTCGTATCCGCTCAAGAGACCCTAAAATCAACGGTCTTAATCGGGAAATAACGAAACCTCTCGGGGAAAGTATCCGATTTTCTATCACCCTTTTAGAGTAAGAGTTATGGGATATCTTTTTCCAAAATTTTTACTTCCCGGAGCTTGGTACGGTTTTAAAGATATTTATGGCCACAGAACGGACATGGGGTGGGACAGATCTTCTCCTGGGAATTTTACTTTATCGAAAGAAAGATCTCGGAGTAAAATTAAGAGAAGCTAGATGACTTCAAAGGCAAACTGAAATCAAATTATGGCCACAATAACTTTCTTTGATGTTCAAGCAAATACTCAATTTTGGATTTAACTTAAGCTGTCAATGAGATTTGTTGGGAGGTAAATTAAATACAAGTGTTTGATTAGATTCTCAGAGTACAAATTAACAGTCTCTGTTAATTCGATTTAACAAACGAACTTCCAAATCAATACCTAAAACTGTTTTTTTAATGGTGTTTTGGACGATGAACTTTACGCAATATTCAATATTACCAACATGTTTAACCTTTTGCGAAGCAGTTGACCGCGTTTCTATTATTAAAAATCTTTCTATTTTGCAATGCAAATGTGGAAAAAAAGGCGAAGAATTTTTTAATTAAAATTTGTACAATAGTAGGATTTATTATTTAGGCATGATATACACATAGTAGGTATGTACAGAATCCAGAAAACAGTTACAGATACTCGGATGGGTAATAATGTGTTAGGAGTCGTCAGTTTCAATGCAACACTCCAGTGACGCTGGCGACAGATAATTTGAGTTAATTTACGATAGAGCAATAACCGCGCACCGGGCGACTATCGCCTGAGGTTGTGACAGATTGAGCCCCAGATACGACACGAAACTCGTTAAAACTGTCTCCTTACCGATCAAAACTGGGAATTGACACTGACTTGACTCTCTGCTGGTTAGTGAAATGAGCACACTGTTTTTTCCAAAGTTTGAGAGATATAGTTAAGAAAGGAACTGATTTAGAAACAGACCTACCCGTTCAGGAATAATTGGTAATGCAGCTTTATTATTTATTAGTATAGATATAGATTTTAATAAAAATGGAGAATTTATATAACCAGAACACACTCGTTCTGTTACATAGATATCAACAATCATAACATTTGTAATATTAAATTATGTTGATATAAAATCTTTTAACGTATTAGATCAAGTTATACCTGTCGGAAACGTAACAGGACCATATATAAACATCCACGCAGTGATTATCAAGATAATAAATAATATAGTTTCTATCTATAATCTATATAGGTATGTACACAATGCCACTGCAACAATTGGGTCGATGAATAAGGCGGCCTCCAATCTTATCCGAGATGAGATCTTAATCCGGAGCTTATCCCGTATTAGGTAAAAATAACGCCTCCTTGTCTTACCGGTTAATTGGCCCACCACCTTCTAAGGTAGTGTGTTTACCTAAACCGTAATGCATCAGGCGTTAGTAAGAGGCAAACACCGGGCACAATGGGGCTAATCTTAGTTTAAAGAGGTGCAAGTTATCAAATAAGGGAACAGTGCGACCTCCCGCCTCTCGGCGTCTTCTTGGGAGGTCTCACAATCAAAACAAATAGCTTACAAGTCTACTGACGATAGTATGGCCTTACACTACCACTCCGTGAGTATGGACCACTCGTCGAATTATAACTCTTGTCTTCCAACATAAGCGCCTTAACTTATCCATGTAGCTATGCATAAAATCAATTACTCTGCGACGACTTCTCGACATTACGTACGAGATTGTATGCTCGTCTTTTCTGTTTGTAAGCTTTAAATGTAATGAATGAAATATTCAAAAGTTGTAGTGTATTTGAATAGATCGTTATGTGGCTGGTAACCGAGCGAAGCATATCCATCTCATAATCACAAGTAAATTATTTTATAACGTTTCTACCTCCGTTTCAAACGTTGTTAGATTTGTTTGTGTAAGATTTCTCATTCATAACGTTTCTGTAAATGTATGATAGAATAGTTATTACTTTGGGAAGGAAACTGTAAATGAATATAATTACTGTAGTGAGTGCAACAACATGTGTTATTAAGATATTTCCCAGAATGATTGAAATTTCAGCAATATTTTAATTAACGACAATAATTAAATTAATAAAAATATTGCTAAAATTAATATTGTACCTACCATCAAATTGATTGTCTTCTTGTTATTATTTTTAGTAAATTTGTTATTACTACATGAGTTTAGAATATAGAGTAAAATAGTTTTTTTATGTCAGACAGAAGGCTTTGTAACGGCATTCGACGTCACTATTGAGGTTACCGCTTCATGTATTGCAAAAAGGCCAAAATTGTAAGAACCACAATAATAATTTTGATAGAGCTGGTGTAAATCCAAATTGCTAGGAATTGCCTCTTAAGGTTGAAGAAGGGAGTGATGTTATCAAACAATTTTGGTTGCAAATTGATCAAACACAATTTCTCTCAAGTAAAAATGGTTCGAGTTTAATGGTACAGTTTATCTGATGTGAAGTAAGCAACGCTTCCTACACCACATTTTAACATGAGTAAGGGCGTAAGGGGAACCAAACTAATGGACTGAACGATCTACGTTTCCGTCTCACCACAAAAAAATTACAAAGATCCTTATTTGAAAATCGACTTGTATTGTATCTATGGCATTAAAAGCTTAGACGGTGGGTGTAAACTCGAACGTGTGTATTCGTATAAATTCACTTTTCTAGTTCTATAACAATAAACGAGTAGCCGTCCGATTTGAATCGATTGAGTAGGAACACGTGCCCGTGCTCTGTATTGAATAGGTAGACCACCGGTATACTCCATTCCATTCAGTGGCACCAGCGTGCGGGTGAGTTAATTTACGACTTACTTAGCGGCATAGCAATGAGACACTACCATATAGATTTAATCGACAAATCACTAGACAATAATTGTTCATCAGGCACGTATGTACAACAATAATTGTCAGTAGTTATAAACATTTTATGACAATTCAAAAAGTAAGGTAAGTTACATGTTAGGCAATCCCTCAAGATATTTCTTTCTTTTCATAAATAAAGTAAACCTACGTAACCTATATCATCCGATATAATGAAATAGTAGAACGAATGAAACACGTACGTAAGTTTGCAGAATATATCATCTAGTTTCTTTGTCCGAAGATTCAATTGCCCACAAATATTCCATTTGCCTGTGCCTATGTAATTTATTCAAACAGTTCGGTACGTACTTGAAATGTTTACGACCACTGAATATTGTCAGTAACTTGTCAAAACAAAATTTGTTCTCAATCAACGATGCCCGGCACGTCTAAGCGAACGGTCGTATAATCCCCAAGGGCGGCGAACAATAGTCAGGAGAGGTGATTTGCATGGTTTCAATATATCCAGTGCCTATTATTTATGTACCATTCGGCACATTTGCATGCCCAAAATAAGTAGTATAGGCCGACGATGGACCAAGGACACGTCTCGGTGACACGGCAGCGGCGGCGCCGGCGCTGATGTAATCGAGTGTCCCTGCTGTCACACAATAATAATAATACATATTCAAATTGAGCATCGAAATTGTTACAGCGATATGAATTTATTGTGCTACAGACGGCCGCGATCGGCATCATGGGAACCTCAACTCTATGTCGGTCGCCTCGGAGAGTGGAGACGGAACACCGATACGAGATTATAATAAGACACGTGTTGCAGTTTACACAGCCAAATAGTTTTTCCAAATAAAAGCTCCACAAACGTTTGAAAATGTATGCGGTGTCGACGATTAAATGTTTTATCACCATGAGGATTTTGAAAATATTCCAGAGAACAAAATATAAATACTCACTTCCAGCCGGTGGAGTATCTCGAAAAGAGCCATATTTCGTTGCTGTGTGGACGAAAACAATGGCAACGTTTTCGCGCTCGTTGACAGTTGCACGGCCTCTGCAAAAAAGGAGCTAATGTACTTTTGTTCCGTAAAACACAAGATCTAGGAGCATTTTAGTTAATAGTGTTTTATAAGTCAAGTGTAAAATTGCTCACGAGCGCAGATTTAAAGGGAAGAGATTTTCATTTCCTACATTGGGCGTGAGTTCTTTGAGGATTGCACGGTGTGCGGAAATTACGAGGGGTATCGCTGGTGTGCTGAGAGCGGACGTGACACGCGGACAATTGGCTCCTCGAAAATCCGATAAATAGCACAGGTCAAATCTAGCATTGTACCATTAAAATGTGGATATCTTGTATCGTATACATACAGTTAACGTAGGTAATTCATAAAAATATCAAACATGTTTTTTAAACTCATGCTAGCAATGGTTTTACTGCGTTTGGTAACCGCTTACCATCAGGGCGTATGCTTGTTTGCTACATTAGTAGGTAGTATAAAAAAGAAACGCTAGATTTGGGAAACCGAAATTCGAATTGAATTTATTCCTATCCAAAAGACACATCATCATGAATTGATGACAGATCTTTTAAATAACAGCCCAATCAGAAAAACCTATAATCGTGATAAAGAGACTGAATGTTATTCTTATGATAAAATCTATGCAAATAACAAAAACAGATGGGTCATTTAAACATTAAAATAGGCAAATATAAAAAGGGCGTGTTGTCAGATACAGACATTGGATACAGGAAGCAAATTCTGAGCCTACCTGAGCGTATAGCTGCGGTGATTGAATGACCAATGAATGCTAACTACGTGCTTACTGCTTACATTTAGCAACTCAACGGCTAGGCGCAATTAGTGTAACGAGTACCTATATGGCTATAAATAGGTACCTACATGGCACGCCATTATAGTAAATAAACCAGACAATTAAAAGGTTTCAAATAAGCATACCTCTAAAGCAAAAGTAATAATGAAATAGAGTCCTAGTCCTTGAGATTTTTGAATCGCGAGGAAATTAGATGTCATAATAATGGACGTCAGTGCAAGGGAAACAGTATCACATGTTTTTGTCTCGCTCGGTATATGGGATTTTGGTTTGTTTTTATACCTACTCTGTCTTCAGCATACCTCAATAGATGTGACTACAATTTAGACCACATTTCTATGAATTTCGTCGTTGTATTGATAAAGTGATAGCGATTTACCGATGACATTCATCGTTTGACCTCACACATATGCTCAAATTATAAAACATAGATGGCGCTATGCTGTGAATATCAATACATCCTACATCGCACGTCTACAGAAAAATCACAGAGTAATTGTGGATCATAGAATTTGTAAGGATAAAACCCTAATAAACGTACGAAATTTACAGTCTCTGGGCAACATTACCCTGTATATAATATGTTATTATGACATGACATCAGTGAATTATCTTAATTTGACATAATAATATTGCACATGCGTAATGAGCACTTCAAACGCCTTCATAATATAACTGAGCAAACTGTTTGAAATGTATTATTAATTTATTCGTAGGCAAATATGTGTAAAAAGCCCTTATTTATTGAAATAAAGTGATTTTAATACATTTTATATCTCCTTGCACTCGGCAATTTTATAATATTTTACCTTGGATATAAAATTTCATTGAAATCATGCAACAGTTGATATAGTTATGATTTTCATTTTTATGAATTTCAGTCCTTTATGAGTATTGTTTTTTTTGTGTAAAATAGGCATTAATGTAAAAATTTAAATCTCAGTGCACTCAGTCAAAGAATGAACTTTATGATTTTCTATTTGAATTTGCGTACAATACTTTGGCACATAGATAGATCATACCTTGGAATGACATATAGGCTACTTTCTATCCCGGGAACGCGGGTGAAACCGCGGGGGACAGCTAGTATAAAATAATTTCAAAGCGTTAATTATTTACTTGCATTTGCTTCTGTTTCCAAGCGATCTGTATACACAGCTGCTTTGGCCAGTTTTTATCAAGCTTATTTTGTGCTTCAAAATTATTCATGGCGGAACAATCGCTATAGTAATAACAATGGACGTTGAACACATACAGGCACATTGTGATGCGGAGAAACAAAGCACTTATAAGAGGTAACTAAGAATTTATATTCGTGTGTGCTATGCACATAGAATTAAAGTGGGGTCCGTACCGGAATACATTCATACTTTGGTTGAGACTTAAAGTGGCACGAAATATTTAGTATTTTAGAGGGCCATACTATCACTGCTTTAAAATATCAGGAAACGTGAGCATGATGTCGGTTTAAATAATCCGTTCGATATTAGCAAGACAAGGCAAGAAAGAGTCCATGACAGCTAACACCCACTGATGGCTCCAAGATCTAGGTATGAGATACCAAGGTTGGTTGGATACACCCAATAGCTCTACCAGTATATCTAATCATCAGACCATCTGTATGGTATATCTATCTCTTAAGAAGTCTCACGTTAAAAAATCTTTAGTAACCACATCTCGGCCAATACCAAAGGCAGGCAACGACGCGACGGCTGCCGAAACCGGCAAAGCGTTAAAATATTTACACTGCGGTTGAAAACAGGCGACCTCGTATCCAACGGCCTAATTCTAAACCTTGGAATAAAACTAACACACTAACAATACATATAATGTTAATAAAAAATAAATACCTACACTTTGCAGAAATAGGCACGTCGCAAAAGGTACTTGTTGTGGCCCGCACTCGTGGGAATTTTGCAGTAATATTGAATTTAAGTATAGTACTTATAACTGTTATGTTGTAAGTATCCTCCAAAAAGTAGGAGGCATTGTGCATTTTATTCAGCACACTGGAGCAGGGACTAACGTAAGAGGAGGCTATCTGTGTATGTCTCCGTCCCTTACTAAACTGGCGGTGACAAGCGAGACAGGAGAAACGTAATTTTAGCAAAAAATATGGTTTTATGTTATTAAAAAAAACTAAGCCTTTTTTTTAAACTAAGAAAGCTATGCCCTTTCTAATGGATTTCAGAATGTATATTTTTTTTTCAAATTATTTGGATGGCCCA
Source organism: Tethea ocularis (assembly GCA_963555595.1). NCBI lineage: Eukaryota > Metazoa > Arthropoda > Insecta > Lepidoptera > Drepanidae > Tethea > Tethea ocularis. Next base: position 4,676,226 of record OY741960.1, on the reverse strand, counting down.
AATAAGAGAAGAATGCATTCTTAGTTTTAAAAAGGGGCATATTTACGATTTTTTCTGACGTTACTAATGAAAAATTCCAATTTTTATAAAATCTATTTCCCGTCACATATTCTCTAGTTCAACATATATTTTTTCCAAATCTCTTGGAACAAAGAATACAGAGAAAAACGCATTTTAGAATCATCATTTCACGTTTAGCATCGCCTTAATATCGCGCGCGAAAAAGTGGCTTTGTGTACTGCCTACTGCCTAACCCTGACGCAAAAGAGAAAACCTAGCTACTAAAACTAGGTAGGATTGACCTTAAATGGAAAAGTGAAAAAGGGGCAAAATAAAAACTTTGATAATAAACCTGTCTAGATAGTGAAAAACAGGCCAGATTTGTCTACTTCTTGACAAGCGCGCTCGTTACTAGCGGGCGGAACTAGCTTATTAACCAACAGTTGACTGATATTTTTTTTTGGCGATTAAACGCACGAACTCTCTATCTAGGCAGGTTTATTATCTAAGACATTAAATAAGTTCAACGGGCATACATAGCGTACCTATTAATCGTCAGTGTAAAATAAGATAAAACGAGGACATGTCAAAATTTACTCCAACTGAAGTATACTATCATCCATCTTATTTATTGATTGCTTCCTCGAATATTTCAAAAGTACCGAATTTATAAAAACATTCATTGAAAGAGCCCCAACTTTCCGTACGTGATACGGGCGATACGGCAGCTCAAATTGAGCAAGAGTGAAGAAAAAGCATGTCTGTTATGTTATCTCTGGCCTTTCACCTCTTCATTTTAATAGCTGTGTTTATTTATTTAATTAACCAATACAATCATTCGATTCAATTTCGGTGGTCCATTGCGGAATATCGAGATATCGTTGGTTGGTGACAAAACACATTATCAAACTAAATATAAAGAATATTTGTGACTACCCCAAAATTGAATGACTTGAAATACTCGGTAATAAAAGAATTGCTATATATTTTTTTTTACGATATATAGATGTATGAATGATTCCAAATGAGATGAGTAAATAATCATGAAAATGGCCGTGTAATTTCTGGAAAAATCACATACATACAGGCATTATTATTAACATTATCCATCCTTCTTTTTATGTCAATTAAAAATGTATCCTAAAGTCCTAGTCTCTCTTACGACAAAGATACATATAGGATAAGATCTGAAGGTATTTTGTGTGAAATATTTGAGTATCCTTCACATTAATTTCCCGTTCTGAATTAAGTTTAAAGGTAGGGGAAAAAACCATTTCACATCAACCGAAATGATTTATTTTATGGGTAAGTCTATCTTGAAAGAGGCAACTTACCTCAATTTACATTCAAATCGAATCTAAGCCATTATAAGGAAATATCAATATCATCGCCACAATGTGAAGGGTCCTAATAAATTTGCATTAGCGAACGTTTAAACTGTGTTATAAATACTTTCGTTCGTGAAAACGAAAGCGTTCACTTTCGTTGCGGGGCCGCGGGGGCTTCATTTTTCTCACATCAACTATCATTAATTTTCGTAACTGTGTAATCAAACGATGTCACATTTTAATAAGTGATGACGAAACTAGACGGATTCCACAAATAATGCGATTGATCAATGTTTTTTTTTGTTTAGAAGTGTACTGGCTCTCAAGTGCAGCTGTCAGAACAAACCTGAAGGTGCTTGGCATAAGATTTTCAACATGAGGGTGGTAGTTGGGTACTACAATGTACTCTGCCACCGTGCTGTGGTTTCCTCACGGTGTTTTCCTTCACCGAAAGCTCGAGCTCGCTGTAGAATTCGAGCCCGCGAACCATCGAAAACCACTGAGCTATCATCGCCTTTAAAATACTATATTGGATACTTATTTTAAGCACGATAGACAATATTAATGTTTCAAACGCACTAATGAAATAAATAACCCCGAGGAAACGTGACAGAGGCTTCTATAGGGTACCTAATAGCTTTCATAAAAGGGTTGTTCAAAGGAGCAGATTTAAAGAGTGTCGGCAAAGTTACAGTCACCCAGGAAGTCAGGGTGTGAGAGTGACGCGACGTTTTCTTTGAGCGTATTCCCCATTTCCATCAATTTTGTGCCGTCACCACACGCGCGCTCTTTAATAGGCACTCCACGGGTCTCATGCCACTTCACATGTCTGCCACGTCCCTGAGATTTTTCATGGAGATTTTCTCGTTTAAAATTGATAGAGGAGGATTCGCCCTGTTACTCTTTTCGTTTCAGTTCATATTTACGTATAGAGTATGCAAATGTCAATAGACATTTCGTTCACATTTTACTACAAAATACAAGAGGCAATTCTTGGTTCACAAGAGGTGAATTGTCTAAAAGTAAAATGTCCTTTAAGATTATTATGGCAAAATGAAAATGTTGTTTAGAAACACCTGTCTTGACTAGTTTTAGCTATTTTTGTGGTTATCATATGTAGGCAACAGACGTAAACTATGATCGGAACACCTGCATCGGCCTCATTTAAGGACTAAAGCATTTTAAGTTCTAAAACCGCCTACATCTAGAACACTAACGTCCTGAATACCGATCACCCACTCTGATGTCAATAATAACTAGGTAATCGATTTAGATTTATGAGCTAGCCTAGCCTAAACACTATATCCATTTCGATCTTTTATCCCTATTTTAAGTGACACCACCCACTACATCCGTTTCACATAGGTATTGTGTGAATTCATGAGGTATTCCTTGATTTATTCTAATCAAGACAAAACAGCAGGTAGACTTTACCAGTTACTAGATTTGTTTTCCTTGTTATGAAAATATTACTTGAAAATATGAAATAAGTGATTTTGTTTTTTCAATTTTCGTACATCGCGAATAAAATAAGTATACTGCGTATTTGTTTGGACTATGATCTTGATTGTCAATCGAGTTTAAAGTTAATCGATTCAAATATGAATATTAATCGCGCGCAGCGTGAATAAGCAGCAAACAAAGAACCAAATATACTCCCACGCATAATAGAACCGTCAAACGGGATAATATAATAACATTTTTAAACATACCTTTAAGTCAAGGTCCATGACAAGGTGTTTTCCGAATGAGGTGCCACCTGTTTTCTGTATGTGCAAGAAGACCATGACGTCGTGTGCGTTCAGGTCGAATCTGAAGTCATCATGCAAGACCTCGTCGTAGGAGAGTCCCGGTTGAGCGATGACGTCAGGAAGCGGCCGCCCTGGTGCCTCCGCGTACGAGAGTGCTAATGACTCGGACACCCGCTCCCTTGGCGACAAGGCACACACCTACAAGAAATCATAAATCATTCATTATATTTACTAACTGTCAGCCTGTTACGTAAAGCATTAATTAGGTTGGATGTGCTAATCCCGATAAATGATTTGTTTATAGTCAGGTCACTCCAGGATTTTATGATACGTAAATCTGACGGCTGTGAAAAAGTTTGTGATTGTTTATCGGATTGCTTCAACTGTGTTAAAACAAAGGCACATTTAATATTTTGAACGTGATCGGGGCTCGCAGCTAGTCGCCCTTGAAAATTGTTTCTCCACAGCGCTTGTGTCGACGCGCGGCCCCTCCAGACGCGACCCCGACCCCGACCCAATCGAAATCAACTTGCTGTTAAGGGGCTTTTCATACAGCTCTATTAGTAATCAGATTAAGGTCGTAATTTAGTATCACTTGTAATTGGCCCATACAATAAAGATCCACTACATCCATCCTCACTCCGGTATTCGAAATATCTTCGAATCGATTTTTTACTGATTTCCAAACTGGTGAGTTTCAACTTCTTTGTTTTATGGTTAGTTTTCACCAGTTCGGATATCCGGAGCTAGAGGCAAGACTTTATTAGACCTTATTATGAAAATAGGATTTAATAAATGAGTTTCATGAAAAGTCCTTATTCACATTTCTTTAACTCTCACTACGAAGATGATATGATTAGTGAGCAAGCAACATATAAATAACTGGAACATCAGGAGGAAAAGCGTGAGAAAAATTAAGTATTTCCTCCGAAATCGTTATTCACCGAGCTTTCGTACAAATTAAAATGACATGGAAGTAAGCTACCGAAATATTTTCTGTAAATAATTATTTCTCTCCAAGGAACAATTTGCAATTACTTAGTCAACAAAACACCTCCCTATCGCAGTAGAAATTATTATAATGTTTTGCACATTTCGACCAAAGAATGTCAATTTAAACTGTGACATTAATATAAGTAAGTAAGAGGTAATTTATTACTGTGGTATGCTTAGTTCGGGATTACATCCCAGGATATTATAATTCTAACTTGTAAATTACAATTTACAACAGTTCTTCGTCACAGTTGAAGAGAACATTCGAACAAATCATTAGTATTCCGTAACACTTGTGTTGAGACACGAAGCCCAATTTCTCGAGTTTGTTTATTTCCCCTGTTCATATCTCCATAGCGTTGGTTACAATAACAGTACCCAATTTCGGGAGACGAGAAATAATATTTTTAATAACTTACCTCTCGTTGAGGGCGGAAGGTTATGATAAGAGGGTGACGATATAAGGGGAACCTATCCTCTTACTCACTTGTTTGTACGCCTAATGATGTGGGTAGCACCCTACACCCATTACAGTTTTGCAATCAGCGATAAGTCTAACCGCAGTGATTCCGAAATTGTCTCATCGTAACCTATAGAGTTATTATAGCCTGGTATAATTAGTTGTATGACGATAGAAGTAAAACACTTCGAAGATGATAATGTAGCCAGCCACTGGCCATTATGCAAACAATACTAACTAGGTACCTATTATGTAGGTACTAAGTAGGCATAAATGTGTCTCACACTACGTGACAGTACCATCATAATCTTCTTCTGTAGGTGCCGCAACAAATGCGTATTACAAATTCCAGTAGGTATACCTAACTGTTCCTCTCGGATTACTCATCATGGAATTCATGGATGCATTGGCAGAAGCTTTAATACTATACTAGATATGGTTAGCATAATACTTAAGAAATATGAGCCGGCGCCACTTGTCTTAGCAATGAAGATATTTATTTTATAGGTTGTTATTTTACGATATCCAAGCGATATTATAGGCAATCACGAAGTTTCATATTACGCATGTGTTAACATGATAGACTTGGCGAAAACCACAGCGTGGCCTTAATCACAGATTAAGTAACAATTCTTACTTAATGCTCATTTTGTGTGAAAACAACACCGATAGGTGTCGAACGAAAGGGTGTAGGTCACGTAAGTTTTCTTTAGTGCTTTCCTTGCTGCTCGTGACATACATTTCTCGAGATTCTTTAGTCTAATTTTAATATCTAAGTCACTTTTTACGGTCATCAGTAGGTATATTTTGGAATGGTTAATTCCATGATGACTTACGCAATAAGATTTACATCGGACAATACCAAAAGATACAAGAATATGCTCTCATATAAAGCTTTATTAGTTTGGAAGTTAGCGATAAAGAAGTAGCCACCGAATAAAATTCTAATTCTAACATACCATACTCCTTATCCGGCATCAAAGACCTCTTCGAGCAGAAGACTCCAAAGCTAGACAGAGAATGTCAAAGACTGACAGATTTCGAATAGTCACCTGCCGTTTAAAAGCAGAGATATTAGCAGCCGTAGGCGTTTCTGGTCAGGTGTTATCCTGTTCATTATCAATTCACTGCGCAATCCGAACAACGACCCGAGCAGGCTTCGGACTCAACTCGACTGCACCATATGTGGGCACATGGACACTCGATGCACGAAACGAACTTGCGTGCAAAGAAATGCAATTTTATTCTTTGTTTCAAAACTTTGCAATGCGAATTGTAAGCGTATGACTAAAATAGGCTTGGATGGAAGTGGTATTTCAAGTTTATCCTGAAGCTAACTTGTGACTGGCCATCCCTTGGTAGATATTGGGAAAATAGTCAGATGTTGGGACTTGGGACTTAATAAATGGACAGTCAGTCGGTACCTAAATACTCGATTTGACTAGTTCATTTTTTTTTTTATTTTTTTTTTATATTTTGAGCATCTATCGTTTGAAAACTAATTGAAATCCATTTATTAATTCCAGTTAAAATTGGCATAACAGCTTTTGTTTTCAGAAAGGTCAAAGACCCTGCGCCACCTACATGTAATGTCTCGTAGTGTAGCAATATTGCAAAAGTGTTTGCAGTTATCCAAATTACAAATTGTTTTCCGTCTGTTAACACCCACCCGCCCACGGTACGTCTGTTTAGCCAGCTGTCGCTATTTGTATGTACTTTCGTAGGTAACAGTTAATTTGCACAAATAAAAATACTTTAAATATTTTTATTATTAAAAAAAACGCTGATACTGAGTTTATTTCAGACTGATGCCGGCCGATGTATGTTTACAAACTAAACTTATTTTAATCAATACAGGTCTCTGTCATACGAACATGATTGAATAATGTTAGAAAATAGTTTAGGGTTGCAAAGTAGTTATTATTTAATAATTAGTAAAAAAAATATTCCTGGAATTCAAATAAATTGCACCAGTGGTGATCTGCTTACGAGCATTCCCCACACTCATTGTCATTTACGGGGATATAACCGTCGTACCACGTTAATGACAAGCAATCGGACTAATTTGACAGACAGGACTGCTGTGAGACTAAATTTGTTAGTAAACATCGGAATGGGCACCATTTCGTCACACAGAGGTCTTGAGAATGTCATACATAATAATATAATTTTTCATTGAAAATACTTAAGTATCTAAATAAAAGATATGATGGTTTAAAAAACGCCTTTTTAATAGACTTCGTGACGCGACAGCACCTTAAATACCTAATTCTGTGGTTTAGATGAAAACTTTAACAAACAACAACTACGGTCGTAGCATCGTTGGTATGTATTTCAATTTGCGACTAAGAAAAGAAATGAATAACGAGGAAAGTTGAAGTTTTAATCCAACAAATAATTTCATTTTTAATGAAAACTTTGAGGCGAGAACTCGTTAAACCACTAATTGGAGGTTTCATTTTTTCTAGCCCCGCCGACATTATCTTTTGTTTGAAAGGAAAACTATTCTTAGTTTCACCATGGTTATACCACTATATTTTTTGTAATAGGTACCTACATTTAAAAGATCTATGCACATGTTAAATTATCTATTTTCTTCTAGATTAAATTATTACGTTATGAATTAATTACTTATTAACCGATATTATCAGTTAATCACTTTTACACATAGCTGTGATCTGCACAGCTAACTAACTGTTCTCCGGCAAGGCAAACAGCGGGAACTTTCATTAATTTTCCCAGCGCTTGTAACAAGCACGTCTCAGCGAATTTCCCTTATCTCAGCGGACCGACCTCTCGCAAACACAGGAGGAAAATAAATATTATAGAGGTGCGGTGCGATCGGTAGCACCATTTTGAAAACGAACTAAAATTGTTTACTTTTATTAGGATCTATCTTATTACTAAATGGATTGTGTTTAAACCTAAATTTTACTACCAAACAATTTGAAATACCTGCCAAAACGGAGAAATGTTCACCAAATTGTGTTTTCTGAAGTATTGTAGAGATGTTTATCCTGTAGGGAATCGAACCCACGACCTGCGCCGTTATAGGTTGTGTTTTAACCGGTTCTCTATCGATACGCATAAAATATAATTTCATAATTTAGTATGGCATAATTATTAATGCATAAATGTTTAGGCATAATCAAGTTTACCATATCTTAAGTTAGCATAACGATAAACAAGCATATTATTTAGTAGCATAATATTATAAACATAACATCTATAGTGGTTCTAGTTTGAGTAATAAATATTTTTATTTACTTTGTAACTTTTCATGTAGGGATTTTATATTCATTATGTGTAGATTTACTTCGATATATTAATTTAGAGCATGTTTAGATGAGATGAGAATTAAATTAAACGTATCGGAGTCATAAGCACCTATTAGTTACTAATAGGAATGCAAGAAGAGCAGCACACAGCTTTTTGTTATTAGCTCGCGGTTGGAACGAGTTGAGAACCATAAAAACGAATGAAAGCAAGCCAGCTTTGCTTGCACACTCTTTAATTAGTGGTGTCCAGGTACAGAGCTGGTTACCGAAGCGCATAGCCAGACATACGTGACGTTTGGGCCTATATGACTGGAAAAAACTAGTGTCAACTCAATAGGTATTACTGACATTACAATTGATTTTGCTTCATTTATGCTTATTTATATAGAGTAAATATAAATAATTTTCGATTTCGCGTGAAGTCATTATCGTGCATCGTCCGTGACGGTCAAATGAGTCAGGTATGGAGACGTTTGTGTAAATAGCTCGTACTGTCGCAAGCAGTGGGCGGAATCCACTGAAAATCCCTGCTTATAATCATAGAAATCTTATTGCTTATATGCTTATTTTATAGCATAAATGTGACCTATGTGAACCTGGCAACTAAGTATTCATACTAAGTATTGATTTTTTTGACTTCCATTCGTTGTACCCGGTCTCTACCGGACTGTACCGCTTTTAAAATCGTTTGTACCTCAAAGGGGTAAGAGATATAGGGGTGCGAAAATTTGGTCAAAAACTAAGTAAAAAAAAATTCGTTTCTACCCGGTTTAAACCGAATGTAAAGGTTTGTACCAGTCCCTAGAGGATTGTACCGCTTTTCAAATCGTTTGTACCTCAAAGGGGTAGGAGATATAGGGGTTCAAAAATTTGGTCAAAACACAAAGTACACAAAAAAAAAATTATGGCTTGCAATCGTTTGTACCCGATCTGTAGAGGATTGTATCGCTTTTCAAATCGTTTGTACCGCTTTTCAAAATTTTTGAACCCCTGTATCTCTTACCCCTTTGAGGTAAAAACGATTTAAAAAGCGGTACAGTCCGGCACAAACCGGGTACAAACGAATGGAAGTCAAAAAAAGCAATTATTTAATACTTGGTTGCCAGCTATAAATGTGGAAGTGTTTCTTTTGCTTTGCCCATATTTCACGTAGCATCGGATCGACACGTGACTTTTTGCATAAAGATAATTATTTATGTGCCGGACAGGCTACACAGACCACATTTTAACTGGAACGCGGGGGACAACAGCAGGCAAAAACTAGTTTTCACTAAGCGATCTAGCGACTATCATTCGCGTGCCCAAGGGGTCATATATGTATAGTAGATTGTTAACCAAGGGATGAAAGGCTCTCATTTCACACGAGATATTTTGGCGATCGAACGTAAATAGTACGAGTCCGAAATTAATTACTTTCATCTGAGTTAAACACACACTCTGCTTTTCATTTCCACTATGAGGAAAGTAAACAACAGCCCAATATGCAAAAAAATAAGAATTAAAAATAGATTACACTAATATCTCATTCCCACACTTTTTTTTCTTTGTACAAATATTTAGCAGTTCTGCTGTTGTAATTGGTGTTCCCTACTTGTCCCATAGAGGCTTTTTACTGAGGTCACGCTTCCCAGCTAATGTCTTGGTTGTATCATAAGTACAGCTCCCTAAGGTTGCCAGTACTAGCAGCTATTTGAGCATGATCAGCTACATTGTCAACTATCTTTGGCACTCCCATACAGCAAGTTAGTAGTAGTTAGCAATCTATTGGCTATGGAAGGATGAACGAGGTATCCTAGGCGCGTCACATGTTTGTGAATAGGTTTTTAGGAGTATAGACAAAGTCATATTAATTTATGCTGCATATTAACGGCCTTATAAGTACTAAAGTTCAATTGAATTCTAAAAGTTCTATAAAAAAAAAAATAAGAAAATGATTATGCCTCATATCTCGGCTCCAATATTATTTAGCTATATAGTAACATTTTTTTCCTTTAATACGTTCTTTCAAAATTTACAACTGCCATGAGTGGCCGTGAAATAGAAAAAAAAAATGCCAACTTTACCCAAACCCCTTTATAATATTAGCAGGATTCAAGAGCAATGTCATAACAAAATATATTAACAAATGAAGTTGCAATTTGAGGATAAGAGTGGTCAAATCATAAAAATTATAGTGTTATATCATTGCAAGTATGAAAAAAATTATAATGGTGCCGATTATGTTGTTTACAAACTAAATAAATTTAATCTCACTATATCTCTTTCTAATAGTAAATATAAGAAAGGGATGCAAGATATTATAGTCCTGTCAGTTTAATCCGATCACATATTTCAACGTGAAATTAAGCGCGATCTTTATTGGTCACGGCTATTTACCCGTACATTACAATGGTATGGATTAAACTGACAGCATTAAAAATGTTCTGTCTTTTTTCAATAAGGTTATCTTGAAAGAGAGGTGACTTGTCTAATATTAAGTTAAGTTCGTAAACAACAGAATCGACACCAATGTATATTTTTTAATTTTAATCAAAATATTATACATGTCACAAATCGGCTCATGAATGTGACATGCATACCATAATTTTATCTACAATATTGTATATTAAAACTAATGTCTGCACTTTAATGTGATTATAGTAATCCATATCTTGTGTTAAAGGAAGAATTGTGTAAGAACACTCGACTGTTTTTCACTTAAATTTTATATTCTACATAAAATTTCTGTAAAAACCAGGCAAGTGTACAAGGTTAATTAAGTTTTTTTTTAAATACTGGACTTTTTTTAAATGTTAGAATGTTTTTTTTAATAGCCTAAATTGTCTTGTTGCTGGACAAAAAGCTCCCTTTTATTTTTCCACCATGATTTTCCAAAAAGTCTAACATACCTATTTATGCAGTAAAATTGTAGAAAAGATGAGGGACATTTTTCACACATGGTTAACAGATTAAATCTACAAATACTAGTATCATAGGGAAAAATTTGTTTATCTGTTGTGCTTCACAGAATAGTACAAATTTTCCTGTCTAATAAAATACTTAAAATATTATTAGTTAATATCATTTCTCCTGCATATCTAATTATAGTACCATGATAAAAAATGCTCATGCCTGAAGTCAGGCAATAGTTTCTGATGGAGAATAATGTAAACAAATTATCAAAATATTACACAGTTTATCTAATGTGAATAATAATACTTGTTGACTCAAACTGGTTCAAAATGTGTTTTAGAATATATATCACAAATAATGAGATAAAAAGCTCACCTGATCAGGGCAGAAATATCCAAATGCAACCATTCCAAATAATGAAAGTAGTAAACAGAACAGTATCACTTTACGAAGCTTCGATCTTGGTTCCATTTTTTTAATTTCATAAGCTCCGCTGGGCAGCAACAAAGCGAAATCACTATCTACTTGCACTGATACACTTTTTTGCATTTCGGCCGAATGCATGGCTCATTTTTACAGAACAAAATCCCTTCAGTCAAACACTCTCACCGCTTCAGTCCCATATCTCACATTATTTATGTCCATTACAAATTACAATTCAATTGACATCCCGTCATTATCATTTTAGTAATATGATTATGATATTTTGTTTGTTATCAGTGATTTGCTGATATCACTCGGTTAAGTGAGACCATTCAAAGTCGAGAATAAAATGCAATACACCGAGTACACATTCTTCGTCCTGCGAGACCGCCACAACCGAAACTCAAAATAAAATCTAACCGAGCGCAGTTCAACCAGCTAAGCTACCTACTGACATTGACGTAACAAAGTAGCGATGCGCTGATCCGATTCGATACTTTTGAAAATCGGATCGAGGGCATACGATCCAATCAATATTCAGATCGAATCAAACCATGTGATCCGAACTGCGCGCGGTTCGATTCAACTCATTCAAATATCTGACCGCGGTCGAAACATTGATAAAATATTATATTGGGCGATAAATCAAAGTACGATCTAGAACTTTGGTTAGTTTATGTCACAAATGTAAACAAAATGTCGGTACTTTACATCTTTAATTATTATTAGCATTTGGTACTGGTGATAGCGGGTTGAAAGATGACACGAAATAAACATAAATGATAAGCGCGAAATAAGAATGAGAAATTGTGAATTAAATATTATATGTGATAATTTTTTTTGTTTATGTTAATTTAACCACGCAATCCTTTTTTGTTTGAAATAGATGTTATAATAACATTTAAATGTTATATTTTAATGTGTTCTTTTGAAAATCAGATTAAATGCATGCGATCCGACCCGTAGATCAGATCGAGACATTCATTATGACATTCATTACCCTCCATTATGATCCACAAAATCGGACCAAGCTTAAAAAAGCACATCCCTATAACAAAGGTTCAGTCCAGTGATGCCAGATCAGATGCTTACGTGATCGTACGCTAAATTATGAAAGAAATAGTATTCTTAAACAAATCATACATATTCTTTAAGTATATACACGTAAAGAAAGGATATATTTAATTTATTAGCTACGTCTTACAAAAATTACTATCCATCGAATAATTTTCACATCACTCGACACGTTTAACAGATATTTTTGCATTTTGTTCTATTACTTATTTATATAAAAGTACAAACCTATGGGACCTATTGGAGTTTGTAATGTAAACCTAAAAACTCTGATTTAAAATTCGAATCACAACTTAAACAACGCATAAACAAGACGTAAGCAAGAATCATGAGAAACCTTCTGAAGAGTGAAGTTAGGCTTATAGAAAAAAATCGTACCTAGTTAGTATATTACCTACTACACAGAAAGTTTTGATTTCAATGGTATGGTATCACCATTGTTTACTTTTTATGACTCGAATTAAAAATCAGTTTTCTTTTATGTTTTGTTTTTTTAAGTGAGAAGTTTGACAAGCAGGCAGGCTGTACACCTGGTGGTAAGTGGTTACCGTCGCCTATCGCCATTTGCAATACGAGAGGTATTGCCGACCTGTTGCAGTGCCGAGAAGGCAACTGGCTCTCAAGTGCAATTGCCGGAACACACCGGTAGTAGGTGCTTGGCGATAGATTTTCAACTTAAGGGTAAACCTTCGGTTGAAGCGCGAAATTCAAATTTTATTACGTTTTTTGCAAATTGCAGCTCAGTTATAGGTCGTAAGTTATCAACATGTTATTTGCGACAAGAATGGTAGTATATTTACTGATTAATAATAAAAGAAATCATCAACATATTCCTCCAACGTATATTACTGACATATACGACTATTTCATGAAAATGTTACTAATTTAAACAATCCAACCGACGCCTCCACCTTAAGGGTGGTAGCCAGTCAGGCGGGTACTACAAAGTACCCTACCACCGTGCTATGGATTCCTCACGATGTTTTCCTTCACTGAAAGCTCAGCTCATTTTATTAGATAGGTATCTGTTTATTTAAATTAAGAATGTCAAACTTTGGCTTCGTTCAAACTGAAGCGTCTCGCGCGGGATCTCAGATTAGTAAGTAGTATCGCGGGATGCGGGACGCGAACTGTGGACTCGAAACTATAAGATGGAGCAATAATACAGGCTGTTTTTTTTTTCAAAATAAATGAGTTCGATTCCCGGACAGTCAAATATTTTTTTTCAAAATCCAAGTATACAGTTTTAGTTTTTATCAAAATCGGCCCCGAGACTCCTTTCAGCATTTTTCGCTATTCCCTATACTTTAGGATTTGGCCTACCACGCCCACTTAAAAAATTCATCCTGTATACATATAGATAATTACACCCAGACTTATAACAAACAGACATGTTCATGCTATGTGCTGGATAGGAATCGAACTCATATCCTGCAGCGTGATATGTGTTATATGTTTAAAAACCAGTATTACATAATTCACCTTTTAACAATTAGACCATTTTTCTACAAAACTGTATCTGAACCCCGGTTGTAATAATAGCTACGTGGAGTGACGTTGAATACCGTGATGAAGGTTGCAGCTTGGAATCCCACAATGTGCATGAGCTTTCGATAAAGGAAAATATCATGAGGAAATCATAGCACAGTGGTAAGGTACAGGTGTTGCATCTACCGGTGTGGGTGTTCCAACAGCTGCACTTGAGAGCCAGTACTTCTAGCTAGGTATTGATTGTGAGCTTACCCCGCATCAGCAACTATCAATTCCTCGCAGCGTCATATCTCAGCAAAGCCCCTTTAATTTTTTGACAATTATTCTTCCATATTTTCTTCTGCTAGTCTTAAGATAGGTAGGTTAGGTATGGTGATACATTACTTTATTAGTGATGTATTTGATGATATGCGACAAATTCTCAGGGCAATATTGGATATTGGCTAGGTGCTCTAGTTTTTGAGATACACAGGTTATGCCTGTCCTGGCCACTTAAAAACCCTTATTTTACCAAAACTTTTGTACCAGGGACTGACAAAATCTAAATCTGTTTTTGTTGACAAATCATTATTTAATTAACATGTGAGCACTCTCCGGCTTTATATACCTACGCTTAATGCTCCCGCATCTATGGTGTTATTATATTATGGTTATAAACCAATTATTAGTATCTCAACATTTGTGTATGCCTAAATACAATCTTAAAAATTCAAACAGAAGTTGTATATATCACGTGCAGCACGTATTAGTATTATAATCCATATATTGAACCTACCTACCTAGTACTAGGTACTAGCACAAAGAAGAGGAAGGTCGGATAAAAATAACACTTAACAATTTCTATGACAGGCTTTAATCCATTATCAGTTTTAAGAGAATTTTATTTATGTTGTATGTACGACATAATTTTTAAAATCAACACTTCATACGTAATAAAGGAAATTCTTTTCCTTAATTAAAAACAGGATATAAACATAAAATACCTACAGTGAATTAGCAAGATACGAACCTAAAAATATATAGGTATTGTAAAAAATTAAAATACCTTTGTGGCACTAAGAACTATGCATCTACACAAATTAAAACGGATTTAAAATATTTTATTTATTGTAAATGAAAAAGGCACTTTAAAATAATTAAGGTGGGGCGATAATAATACATACATAAAAATATAATGAAGAATTTCAGAATAAGGTATAATGGAAATTTCCTTCTGTTGATCGTCAATTTTCTCTCGTCACACTGTAGTTGCACTTAAAAGTAGAAAATATTCTTTAGATTTCCATAATATATATATATGTACACATGTTAAAATAATTCAACAGGGAACAATCCATATATACCTACAACTTATAGAAATAATTATATGTTCAGGTTCTACCAAGCACAAATTGTAGACACAGTAGTTTGGATGGATATTATAGCCATACTCCATGCCACAGTAGCACTAATACATAATAGTGCAGTAGTTTACCAACAAACTTGTAATGTTGTTTTTGTAATTTCGTTGCGAGCACATGGAGTAAACCTGAGCACAATGCCACGAGAGAATTCATCCGTAACTGTCCTTTATATTGATATTAAAAAAATGTATATAAAAGTTCCACACCTCATTCATTTGATTACAATGTTTGTGTAATATAAAAGTTATAAGTCACCACTGATATATCTAATAATATTTCATAACATATAGATAGACACTGATGATGTGGTATCATTTAACACTACACTCAGTCAGCGCACAATGTGTTGATATTTACTTCATCATCTTCATAGCTTCACCAGTCCCCAATCAAAAGGATCTACTCCTCTCACCACAGAATTTCCTAGTTATAAAAATTACTAAGTATATTTTTACCATTTCAGTCCACAAATTTGAAATAAAGTTCACAATTCCACACATCGCCACGTGACGTGGAACTGACACACATGACGACTGTCGGTATTTATTTAATGTTCTGTTCACTAGGCGTTTGTTTTATAAAACGTTCCTCCAGTACGAATATTTATTATTTATCACATTATAATTTGTTGAAAGTTTTTTTGCGATGCACTGTTTAAAACAATCAATACTTTATGTAACATTATAATTGTTCAGGTTGGAACGCAACATCCACCGTCCACGTCGTCGAGAGTCGGAGGATACCAACCCCATTCCTGTCTATGTATGTATACATAGTACATACATATATGAAATGCAGTACCAATTTATTACTCGACTACTAGTTGTCTATGGAGAGAAGCCAGTCCTCGAAGTTTTCTCGCACAAAATTAATTACGAGGACGTCCGCGGCCACGGGAGCCATCTCGGTCCTGAAACACATAAATAATAAATACATTAAACATAAAGACGTTACTGAGTTTATTAAATCATTAAAAAAATATTAGAAACAAACCTTATGATGAGGTCTAAAGTTGGAATCACGTTCGCGATACGAATGGTCTCGATTATCTCTGCCGTCGCGATCATCTCTATGATCGCGATGGTCACGTGGATCACGGGGGTCACGGGAGTCACGAGTATCACGGGGATCACGAGTGTCACGGGGATCACGAGAGTCTCGAGGATCGCGGGATTCGCGGGGGTCACGGGGGTCGCGGGAGTCGCGCGAGTCGCGAGGGTCGCGGGAGTCGCGCGAGTCGCGGTGATCCCTCGGCTCGCGGCCGTCACGGTGCTCGCGCCCGTCGCGCCCCTCACGGTGGTCGCGGTAATCGCGATAGTTGCGATACCCACGACCGCCTTCGTGGTCCTCACGGTTATTGTCCTGATTACTATGAATCGGAACTTTGCGCGAATCTTCCTCCTCCTGACGCCTCTCGTAATGAATGAAGTCGTCGAATATAGACGTCGAATGGCAGTAACAATGCATGATTCGTAACACTTGTAGCCCCTTAGGGTGGGGCACTTCCTGGGTATCGCGAGAGTTCGTCACCGGCTTGTTCTCGTTATTCTCTAATTTGATATGACGCAGTTGCACGTTCGGAACGTCCTTAACATAAATCCACCTGACGCGAAATTGTCCCTTCCATTTATCTTGCGACCACACGCTCGAGTTGGAATTGTAATCGACAGCGCTCGTCATGCGCGCCATGCCGCAGAAGTGGCCGCTGCCGTTCACCGAGAACAACAGGTACACGATGCCACCCTCACGCTCGCGCTCGCGGAACGCCGCGTCGAGCCGCTTGTTACCGTGCTCCGTACTACACCAGATCTCGTATTTGATGCTGCGATGAATGTCGTCCTCAGAGTACGACTTGATCACGAAGAAGCGTGCGAGTGGTGCGCTAAGATCAAACTCCTTCGGGTTATAATCGTTCTTGACCCGGAGCTCGTCGAGCACGGGGTGCGGGACCTGCGGGGCCATGGGCGCCGGGGGCGGGACGGCGATC
Source organism: Tethea ocularis (assembly GCA_963555595.1). NCBI lineage: Eukaryota > Metazoa > Arthropoda > Insecta > Lepidoptera > Drepanidae > Tethea > Tethea ocularis. Next base: position 4,659,146 of record OY741960.1, on the reverse strand, counting down.
GGTGGCGCTGGCATCGGCGGGCGCGGCTGGTGCGGCTGGTGGGGCGGGTGAGGCTGATGTGGCGGTGGAGCGCGCGGGGCGTGCTGCGCCCACGCCTGCGGCGGCTGGTGCTGCGGTGGCGGGCCACGCTGTTGCAGCTGCGGCGGGGCGGTAGCGGGAGCAGGGGCGGGGGCTATCGCGGGCGGGGGGACGGGGGTGGGCAGCGGCGCCGGCGCGGGCGCTGGCTGCAGGGGCGGAGGGGGCGGCGCAGTGACGACGGGCGCACTCTTGCCCGCATCCCACGTGCTGATATCCATGTTGTGCTTGCCGGGTATTATCGGCGGCGGCGGCATCCCGGGACCCTTCTTCTTGACCACGCTGCCCTGCGAGGCGGGCGCGGGTTTGGCCGGCTGGCTCGCGATAGAAGCCCACGTCATCTTTTTGGGTTGCGATCCGCCGGAGACGTCCTTGAGTTCGGGAGGCCGGTCCTTGTCTGGCTTGTGCTCGCCGAGCGAGAGCGCCTGCACGCCCGTATCGACCGTCTTGATGCCGTCGGGCACGTATAGCCCGTCAGCTCTATAATAATCATCATACTGTTTCGCGCGACCTAATTGTCCCCAGGTAGAGTAGTCACCGTTACCATGAAAATAGTTAAAAGCTGAGGCTGGCTGCCCAAATGCAGCGGTCGAAAATGGTGTTGTTGAAGGTCCGAATACACCTGTAAGTAAAATGCATTGTATACCATCACAAAAAGTTGTCATAGATGACATAAATGTGATAAAATAATATTAAATGTTTATGATAAATCATTCCTACATTATGAACCTATATATACATGCAATCTGTTTTAACATTTTCCTCATTGCGACTTATTTAATAAAGAATAAAGTATTTTTATACAAAAGGTAACGTCAGTTTATACATAATATAGATGTGTTTTATAATTAATGTTATTCCGATTTTTTTTGGTAGGTGTTGTTATCCACGTGATATAATTTTGGGTAACATTAATATATGGATAGCCCTTAACTATTTATACTGTCAAATCTGTATGATATCAAAACATTTGTTAATCATAAAGATGAACAGAAATAAAGAAATAAAAAATGATGATAATAGTGACATCTTTTCTCTTGTTACTGAATAAATAACTAGCTACCATCCATTCCATAAGAATCGTGAGGATTGTATCCTCCGAGGAAAGTCATCGGGTCTGTTCCATTGGTGGACCATGTCCCATCCCCGACGCCAAAAGCTTGATAAGGTAGTGCTGTTGTACCGTAATAACCTGAAATAACGGAAAATATTTTCCTCAAAGGAGATGTCCCATTTTTCTTAAGGGTATGGCAACTGTTCTTCATATCTTTTATTTCAATAATTATTCAAAACTGTGGAAAAAAACTGAGTTGCCATTTGTACAACTACTATTGAATGTCTAAATGCAACAAGATACAAAAGATGTTTTTGTCAAAATGAGACTTCTACTTTGCAAATAACTGACCTAAAGTAAGCGAAATAAATTGGTTTCTTGTTATATAAAATTTAAAATATTTGTGTAGGAGGAAATATCAGACACAAAGGTAATATCATAATTATACTTTTGCTCATCAATAACAGCCATAAAATTGCTATGTATAACAGAGGACCTACTAACATAATATCTCGATAATATGAAGTTGGTTAAAAATCAGAATAATATTAAATTACCTTTATGCTAGCTTAAATCAGTGTTTCTAAACCTTTAGCATGTTAATAATTAAGAGCTGTGTATTTTATTTTAATGATAAAATAAAGATATCTGTGGGTGGGACGCATTATATAAAATTTTTAATTGGTATGCACAATCATTAGTAGTCAATATTTTTTTTTAATTTGTGTTATATGCTCTCTAGTCTCTATTTATTTATAATAGAAGGCAAGTAATTTTGTAAAAAAAAGTTACCCATTAATTCTTCAATTTAACCTTAAATTCACATACTTATGCATTTATGATATTTTACTAATATCATAAATGCATAAGTTTGTGAGTATAGATGTATGAATCTTTGTTACTCTTTCACGGAAAAACTACTGAACGGATTTGGATGAAATTTGGCACATAGATAGATCATACCCTGCAATAACATATAGGCTACTTTTTATCCCGGGAAAACATAAGATACCACGGGAACACGGGTGACACCGCGGTACTAAAATAAAACTATTGTGAGGTCAAACGAAATTAATTAAACAAAGCCAATTAATAAAAATTTAAGAATTGTAAAATAAATGTTATAGTATAGCAGTGTGTAATTTTATGTAATTATTTTATTGGCATGCACTAATGTCAGTATGAATAATGGTTATTAACAAACTAAACTAAGTATTGACTTCAAATATTGCATACGATTTTAGTATTATAGTTTATTATAGCAAATATTAGTAGGTACTTAAAACATTTTACAAAAAGTTTCATATTGCAACCCACCTCAAAGACCAAAGGTTGAATAACACTGGCTTAACTGGCTAACTTAATTACACTTAATAAGTATATGAAATGTATGTACCTACCTGCCGCGCTGTAGTGGTCGGCTGCTGACGAGATGGGTGGCGCATAAGATGGTTGCTGCTGGTGACGCCATGACACCTCCGGCAACTCGTCGCCGCCACTTTCTAAATGTTGCTCTTTCGGTGCATTTATTACTGAAATTTGCAGAATAAATAATGCGTTAATACATTGACACAAGGAATATCATAAACTAACTTTTCAACCTGCGGCTTCCTCCATGATTCCTTATTTTATCCCCTTAGGAGAGGATTTTCGAAAAACCCTTAAGATAGGCATAGGATTTATTTATAACCTGAATAGGGTAAACTTCCAGTCATTGCGCACTTAAAGGATTGGTCACATTATTAATGCTACTGACATAATTTCTTAATATTTTACTAATTAAACATTCATGGTGTTATTCTTGCCCTTAGAATAGTTTTCTGAAAGAATGTTATAAAATAGCTTGTTAAAGAAACGTGACCAAATTATATAGTTATTGGACAGAATTTCTATTGTTGGATACTGGTTGGATATTACTAGTTAATGGACAGGATTTGAATGGTCCTTTTACTATCTAATAGTCAATGAAAATGTCTTGTGAAAAAAGGAGATGAATTGAAAATAACATTTGACAGTATTATTTTCATCTTAAAAAATATTTAATTTTCTGTAGTCTAATTAATACAAAAGCAACCTTTGAGACATTTCAAAACAACAAAGAGATAAATAAAAATATTTTCGCTGTTTCTCGAATTTTACTAACATTTTAATTTTATTGATTGCAAAATTTAAGATATTAGGATCATAGTCCTTTTTCCTTATTACTATTATATAAATACTAGTAAGATGTGTCTTAAAACAATTACAAAAATGCAGGTAACTTGGCCGTATGCCAGTGATGAGAGAGCAAATTAGCGAAATTCATTTAAAACTCAAAAACACAGTTAATGGACACCTGTCCAATAACTCAAGTTGTAACAAAATAATTGTCTTATTGGACAGGACAAAATAATCTAAAAACACTAATAATTTCTCTAGAAACTACATCGATTTTATCGAAATCACTATAATATTCAATTGAGTAAACAACTAAATACTAATAATAATATTAAATAAATAATAGTATTAGTTAAAAAATATTTTTTTAATATAGTCAATAAACCTTACTGATTTCTTAATTTTTCTCTGGCTGGTAGCCGGTAAGCTGAATAAAGTAAATCATTTACAACTACTGTTGCCAACTCTTACAAAATGTCATCAGTCATTAAGTACTGGCTGAAGATGGAGATTAAAACAAGATTGGTTGCAGTGAGTTTGCTTATGTAATAATCTTATTATGGATGTTAAAAGTGTGTTCTGTACAATGACTAGTATTATTAATGATTATGAAAACATTTAATTAGATCACCTTTATATCATATCAGTCAGTATAACCAAATGCTTTATTCAAACATATGTACCTAAATTCCAGTGAAACAACCACCTTATTAATCAAGATATGTATATAACTTAGAATAACTCCATGTGTCATCAAGTTATAGAATGCCAATAATGCAATAAATAATATATTATGGTATGTATGTATATAAAAACATAGCCACAGTTGTAAATAAAAGGAAATTAAATTTAGTTACTTATGTAATATTGTTGTTTCCTGAGTTTGCTAACACATCATACTTCCATGTTATAGATAATAAGTTGCAATTCAATATAAGACTATGCTGTGCTGACTGGAATAAAGCCTTCTTGGAAAACCACCAACATTTAATTCCACAGATTGATAATAATTCTATCAAACAACATTGTTCACATGTTTATATAATTTTAACAAACATTTCATAAATCTTTTTTTGTTAATAAATGCTTTACTTTAGATAACATAACGGTGGCAACAAGCAGACGGCCTGCTTGATGGTAAGCAGTTACTATAGCCTATGAAAACTTGTATCACTTCATGTTCCCTCTTCCTCGCACATTGTTGCCCATTTCCCTCTCCAATACAAGCAGCTCATTTTGGGAAGTGTCTTACTGAATACAGCAGCCAAATAACTAAATGTTGTGTTTCCACCCAAATACCTAAAAGAGATGGGAACAGCAAATAATCTCAATCTCAGATGATTCCAGTGTCTATATAGTATGGTAACCACTTACCAACATAGTTTACCACATTCATTGTATGAAGCAAAAAGTTATATGCTCTACCTCTCTCAAAACCATTTTTATATGTTGAAGTCTATTAATAGGCTTGCATGTAAAGTCAATATGGCTGATAGTGGTAAGCAAGCACTCAAAACCTAAGGGAACTAACTCTTAAGTTTTAGCCATGCGTATATACAAACAAAGTGTCCTACCAATGTGACTGTTGCACCCGAGAGCTTATTGCCCCACAAGCTATGTATACATAGCCTTCAGCTACATCAACATATTCCACAGTTGCATTATGGTCACAAACCTATGCTCAGAAAAAATAAATACACTTTATAAATTAGGTATACATAAATGATTGATCTCTGCTACTATTTGAACTATTAAGTAGACCAGCTTTTTTTTGAAATGCCCTACTAGAAGCTGGTTTACCAATAGTTCCTAGAATGCAACCACAAAATATCACATGGGAAGACAATTACACACAGATGTGATTGATGTATGCTTTTCTCCAAATATACCACTTTACCTTTATTTTTAAAGAATATTTACAACAAATATACAAACTACATATAAAAAAAATCCTTGAGGTGGCCGCTGCTGCCACTTTACAACACACAGAGTATGTCAACTTACACTTTGGGTTGTAAAGATACTGCGGATTCAAGGATTCTATTACATACATTTATTATGCCAGCAGAATCTTAATGGAGTGGGAAGAGAAAATCATTAATCTAAGCATAAAACCTTTCCAAAAAACAGTCTGCAGCGACAGGATATACATAAAGATATACCTATATATAGCAACTAATAGACACTAGTCACCACTAATAACCCCTTTTCAACAGTACATTTACTTAGGTACATGTGCCAAAAAGAGAGAAATATTGCCACAAAACACCTTTTTAACATAACAGGCTTATTAGACTATTATGACTTTGATACTGTAAGAGTTGCTTATAAGATATTATATTCATATGTTGCACCCATCAGAGGCTACCACATGTACTTTCAAAAAAAAAATACATTCATACAGAGGTTTTTTTTACAGAATATGACTTCTATGAAGTTTATAATAATGCTAAAGCATAAAAACACGGACAACCAAAATATTTCACTCATGCACATAACCATTCTCAAAACAGAGTTTTACCAATCATTACATTTGTCAAACATTTCACAATCAGTATAAACCTCAAAACATTTTCATATATTTAATTATCTTAAAATCTTCATATTTTGATTTACACATTTGTATGATTTAAAATATCAAGGTTCTCCATCTGGATTGCTATGTGAGATTGAAAATAATGTATACAATAATGTTTGCTTACTCTGGAAGCAAAACATGTTGAATCTGCAATGTTCACAAAATTAAATACATAACAGAAACAAGTAGGTAAGTAATATATTGATTTTGCTTTTTTGTGTGGGAGTCAAAGCATTTCACGATATTTCTAGAGAGGTAACTGTGGGCAGCATGCCACCTACATTAATTGTGTGTATTGGTGTGTATTAACACAAAGGTGTGTATTGGTTTTTCACTAAGCTATGTAACCAACAGCTGTGATTAAATATTGTTGCTGAAACTGAGCTAGTGATTTAGTTTTTGACTAACAAAGAAATAGGCATTAAAGGAAAGTGAAAGTTTAGATTACGGCGCTAATCACAGCATCAAGTGACGAACGGCGAGTGCAAAGCCGACCGGTACGATATGTTCCTTCGGAGAAAACACTTTGCAACGTCATAAATGATCTTTACCTTGGTTCCCTTGCCCTTTCATCCGCTACGACCGCGAACAACATGAAACAATTAGTAAAACAATAACATTAGCTATGTAACGACAGATTTTTATTCCTAAATAGATCACAAAGATAGTGTAAATGCGAAATACCTGATCTGACACGCCTGCTGACATTGGCCGCGATTTTTGGAATATTGAGCACTTACGGAAGTCTTTACACCACGACAATATCAAAATAAATCACATGAGTTTCACTACACAATGTCCAATGTGTCCCAGAATCACTATATTATTTTATAATGTCCGCAAAGTATAAAAATCCCTGAACTTTATGTCCGAAACGGATGGACGTTTTGTTAATGGCGGCGATTTTAGTATTGCCAGAACATTATTGTTTTCCGGAAATAATCGGTTTTTACATGCGGATTAGAATAGCAATATAAAGTGATCTGTGTTAGCAATGAAGCACATTCAAACTAGAAGTCTGACCAACGAAAGCTGAACACAAATTATTTTCTAAACTTTTAGGCTGCATTCCGGAAGTAGATAATATCGATAATTATCGATGTTAGCCCGCTAAAACGCGTACGGAATCACTTTTAGCGCGATAACGATGCCTCGTGAAACGTCATCGGTGACATCATTACATGCGCCAGCCAAGCGATTACGACGCCGACGACCATGGTTTGACGCCGACAGCACTTGATTTTTTGAAATTGCCGCCTTTTTAACCTCCTTCAACATGTACATACAACAATATTGTAACAGATTTTAATAATTCTTTTTGCGTTGGTTCTATATAGCTCAAAGGTGGCTCCCATATTAATTTTATTGTCTTTGAAGGATTATAACCTTGTTTTAAAAGTTGATTATACGCGAGTATAGTGGGTAATAGTAAAGTTAGGCGATGTTCTAGGCTTTGTATGCTTACCACAATCCGCCAATGGCCACATCTCACTTACTAGACCACGGTAGATTGTGGTCTGGTAAGTGAGGTGATGAGAAAGGTTTACAGGTATCTCTTAAAAGTAAATGAAATACATTATGATTATTTTACTGATTTTTTTTAAATAATTATATCAACTGATTCTACTAAACATTATTTTTTTGAAAAGAAAGCTGAAATTGTCCTTGTCCCACTTGCTGCTTTTTGTCTAGCTTTTTCTTTGGCTGATAGCGGTTTTTGTTTCTTAACATCACTTAATATTTGTTCTGATGTATTTTGTAAAATTTCTTTAACATCTATTTCTGAAATATCATGTTTTGCTTTCTTATTTGATTCATTTAGCTCCACTTCTGATTTTCGTTTCTTCCCTATTGATTCTATTAAATCAGGTTTGAAATTAAATCGCTTCTCTAGGCAGAGCTTAAGTTCATCCTGAAGATATTCTGCCACAATGCCATGAGAATATTTCAAGTAGAATTCTGAAATTACATAGATAATATGTTAATTTGTAATAGATGGTGAACTTGTGATACTTTTAGAATGCATAAATAAATGCCTAAAATTTGGTATTTTTCCGGACGTTCTTAAAGTAGCGAAGGTTATACCCATATTTAAATCAGGCGATAAAAATGATCCTAGTAATTATAGGCCCATTTCTGTGTTACCTATAGCTTCTAAAATATTTGAAAGAATATTACACACGCGTTTAGACCAATATCTGAGAAAGAAAGATTTTTTAATAGACCAACAATATGGCTTTCGTCCTAAGTCGAGTACACTCACAGCTGTTACTGATCTAGTTACAAAAATTAAGATGAATATTGATCAAAAGAATATTGTTTTAGGTATATTTATTGACTTAAAAAAGGCCTTCGACACAGTTAGTCATAAAAAGCTATTACACAAGTTGGAAAATATAGGTATCACTGGCATAGCTCTAAAAATGTTCACTTCATACTTAGAAAACCGAACCCAAATAGTAGAAATAGAAAATTACAAAAGTACCCCCAAAAACGTCACTTTTGGGGTACCCCAAGGATCGATTTTGGGTCCATTGATTTTTTTGGCTTATATTAATAACATAAACAATATAGGACTAACTGGGCATCTGACACTATATGCAGATGACACCTGTATTTTTTATTTTGGTACATCCATTCACGATATCGTGTCCGAAGCTCAGAAAGATCTTGACATACTACAAGAATGGTTCTCATACAACTTATTAACTATCAATACATCCAAAACATCTTATATGATCTTTTCTGCAAAAAACAAAAATATTCCTACCTTCAATCCACTTACAATTAATAACACAACAATACAGCGATCACACAAAGAAAAGTATCTCGGTCTTTGGATAGACGATAAACTCACCTGGACTACTCATATTGACCATATCAAATGTAAACTGACATCAGTCCAAGGGGCACTAAGAAAAGTAGCTCACTGCATTCCATACAAAGTTCGTTCGACGATATACAACTCACTAGTAAAATCACATCTGGAATATTTAATAGAAATCTGGGGATCAGCATCAAAAACTAATCTTAACACACTACAACGTACACAAAATAAAATAATTAAAACCCTTTTTCATTATCATTATCTCACCCCGACCAAACAATTATATCAAAAAACAAAACTATACAACATTACACAGCTATACACATACAACACCTGCATTTTAGTAAAAAACATATTATCTCATTCTATTCACTCGAACATAAATTTCACACAAAAACACAACACACACAACCTAAGACAAAAAAATAAATTAGAACTGATAACGCCGAGAACAAATTACGGCAAAACAACGATATTGTTTGAAGGAGCACGGCTATACAACCAATTACCCGATGAAATCAAAGAGTGCACTACTGTCAACGCTTACCGGCTTAAACTTAAACAATTTGTTGCAAACTTATTTTAGTGTGTCTTTCAAGCCAGAGGACTTACATCTATAAGTTAAAGCTGTATCTCATTGTAAGTGAACTAATGTAAGTTCTTATGGGAATAAAGTTCTTTAAACCTAAACCTAACTACATAATATAATTGACATGGGTAATCAATTCAATTTTTAGTGTGTACTCCAGAGTGTTAATGTGATTTTACCTTCATCTACATTATCATTACTAATGTTACTTGTAACAAATGTAGCAGAAACTGCTCCTGTAGTCACATGTACATTTTTGTCTCTCAATACTTTTGCTAGCCTTCGCACTCTCTCTTCAAGCCATGTGAGTGTTTTCTCTTCATTATATTTATATGCCTTCATATCTGCAGGCCCCTTAAATATAACATTTTAATAAATACAGAAAACAATCAGAATAGGTGGAGCAATTTGGGGTTAATGACATCAAACATTATCATTAGTAAGGATAGGCCTGTGGAATCTCAGAATTATATTGCATAAATTGCACTATCTATTCCAATCACTGACTTATGTATGGATTGTGTATGATTTATGAGTTACCTTCAAATCAGCTACACAGTCAAGATTGGTAACAAAGTCAAGTATTTTATCAAATCCCTTCTCTGACATCAAGTCTTCTATGGGTATGGCTCTGCTGGTACATTGTTCTTTTAATCTTGGTAATACTGAAAATATGATTTGAGTAATTAAATATTAAATAATGTAAATAAAAGTTATGTTGTAATAATACAAAATTTACCTAACACATTTTTTTATTGTGTTAAAAGTAATAACATTACATTATTGTATTTTTAGACCATACAACTGCAAGTAGTGTCAAATCAGTATCATATTAAGTAGATTTTGGTAAAAAAAAATCTAAATCTTTAATGAAAATTATGTGAACTTACACTTATATGTAATAATATTTTTTCATTAATTTGAAAGCACAAACCTAAAAACAATGGGTTGACTGGGGATAACATTTGTAAGCTGCCATCGGATTTAACAGTTTCTCCAATAAACCATGAGCGGTGAGGTTCAGTAAATGTAACAACTTCAAACATTTTACTGTGAATATCATCCAGGCAGTACTTTGTAGGCTTATTGTGTGCAGGATGTGGAAGTGTAATGATGCTGAAGTTGTTGTTTTCCAATATGGAATCTGTAGCATAAAAGTAAATATGGGCATATAAAACATTATTACCTAGTAATACAGAGTAAAATTGATGTAGTTACATAAATAAAAAATAATATAAAGTAATGCTATAAACTTTTAGGTTTAGTTAAAATCAGAGAAATTAAAGTACAGCTAGTATACTTTTTAATTCTATGGTTTAAAATAAATGTAGGACACTTACTTTTCATCAACAATACCCAGGAATTTTCAACTCGTTTACTGGCAACTGCAGGCATTTTGCCCAGAGTCGTAGACTTCTTTTGAGATCTTAAACTCATTATATTATTAAAAATTAAGAAAAAAAACTTTTGTACTATCAAGAACTACTGTGTGAAAGAAGTTCAAACGTCTTCTTCTCAAGGAACATAAATACTGTAACTTCTTCTTCTTTCAACTTATTTGGGCGTCAACTGATCTGTCATGTTGACTTTTGACATAATGGGTACGATCCGAACCACGATGTTCCAACTTCCGGTCCGTCCATCCGATATACGACAAAAAGTTATTAGCGCGCCCATGACAGAAGGTGTGACTTCTGATGCATGAATGGCGTCATTAGCCCTGGCCTGCACCATATTGGACTCTTTCTCCTACGTGAAATGACAAACTCAAATATACATTTTGTTCTAATCACAATGTCTTGGTGTCGTCATCGTGAGACATAAAATCGCAATTCGAACCGCACCCGTAGAGAATATAATCAATCACATTATATCTGGCTGGCAAGTGGCAATACTAAATTAAAGACATTTTCATTAGGGATGGCGATTCATGAATCAATCTCCAAAAATAACGAGGTTTTAAAGATTGATTTCACAATACTCGATCTTTTTTCGATTGAGGTAACTATGACACATAATAAATTCTGTGTATATTGAAAAGCAAAGGAGAAAGTATACATCCTTGCCTAATACCAGCTTGTGTTTTGAATTCTTCTGAAATCTTCGCAAAGCCTTATAAGGAACGTTGAATGAGTTGGTTCTCCAATATTTGTGATCACATTCCTTAACTCCCTCCATTGGATATTGTCAGTCATAAGCTTTTCAGAACAACTACTACACTACACTAACAATTTTATACGAAAAAATTGTAGTAAAACTTTCGAACAAAAAATCGATTAATCATTTGGGAATGGATTAATCGATTTTAGACCGCCAACCCTAACCCTATCATAACTTTCTTCGCTCGCAATTTACTTATTCAGTGAATTTACTTCTCTAAAGCAAAACATTTCATTGTAGAAACTCTAGAAACCAATAGCCATGCAGGCCTTTCTTAAAACTGGTAAAATATCAGCATCAGACAAACCTTCTACGTCTGGCGTGAAAACTACCAAGAAGAAGCCTCCAGCACCATGGGTGGAAAAATAGTAAGTACACCTACCTACATTCATGAATTATTTTCGTTGCTGTTTTGGTCCAATGATTTAATGAAAATACTGTGTTTCTTAGCCGTCCAAAGACGATAGACGATATAGTAGACCAAGGAGAGGTGGTGCAAGTGCTGAGGGAATGTTTATCAGGCGGGGATTTGCCACATTTGCTGTTTTACGGGCCTCCGGGTACCGGTAAGACGAGCGCCATTCTCGCTGCCGCCCGGCAACTCTTTGGAGATATAACCCGTGACCGTGTCCTTGAACTGAATGCATCTGATGAACGAGGGATTCAAGTTATTAGAGACAAAGTAAAAACATTTGCACAACTTACTGTCAGCAGTGTGAGGCCAGAGTAAGTATTGATGTGGTGAGAAAGTACATAATAACCTGTTAGCTCGCAGTTCTCGGAATGAATGGTCATCCTCAAATACATTAGAATTCCAGGAACTGATATTAAACCTGTTTAAAGCAATGTTGCATTGAGATATGGGACTTAAGTCATAATAACTTACTCCATAGCCTATGGCCCTAATGCTTAACTCCAGCCGAAATATTGTGAGAATGGAACTAACACATAAAAATAGTAATTGTCAACAAATATGTTTTTTCCTTATCTAATGTTCCCTAGTCTTACAATCTAATAGCATCAAGTGATTTGTTTTTAACATAAACTAGATTTATTGGCTCTATTCAGGGGAACTGGGAAGACTCTTAGTGCTGGTATTCTTTTTATGTAGCACTAATAATTTTAGTGGGCGGCCCTGTCCTCCATACAAGCTCGTAATCCTGGATGAAGCGGACTCGATGACGACGGCAGCGCAGGCGGCACTGCGACGCACGATGGAGCGAGAGACACGCACCACGCGGTTTTGTCTCATATGCAACTATGTCTCCCGTATAATACCCCCTATTACTAGCAGGTGTTCCAAGTTCCGTTTCAAGCCACTTGCTAGGGATAATGTAATTAAGAGGTGATAACATTTTATTATTTGTTTCAAGTATTTAAATTATAAGACATTGAGTAATTTTAAAGACAAAAAGTGTAGAAGATTTAAATAAATAGACGCTCTATGGTATACAAATAATTTTAAATCTTATATAAATATACAAATTAATTCACAAACTATATGAATGAAGAAATGTTATGAACATATAAAAAAATTCTTCAATAACAGCCAAGTAATAGCAGCCCTATACTTACAGGTTACGTGAAATCTGTGAAGCGGAGAGTGTAGATGTCGGCGAGGGAGAAGTCTTACATCAAGCTGTCGACACGTGTGAGGGGGATCTACGACGCGCGTTGACCGCACTACAGTGCTGCCAGCGGTTGCTCGGAAAGATCACTGAAGACGGTCTTATTGAGGTAACAGAATTTATTTTTGTTACGAAAGTTTGCCAACATTTGCAAAGTTCTAAATTATTATATTATTTAATAGTGGGTTAAATTGAGGAAATTAACTTGCTAGATTGGTGTAAATAATTAATTAAATACAAGATAAATCATTAAAAACATGTTAATACTTAAGGCTTGCAATGTTACATGCAATGGGGCTAGGTTACTGTAAATGTTCCTACTCTATAAATTACTTACTCTAATTTTTTTTATTGATTGTAATTTAATTAATTAATAAATAATAAGTAGAACAATTGGTGTAGGACATCATATGAATTTTTCATTATTTATTAAGATAAACGCATGTCTAATGCTTTCTTAATAATAATAATTTTGAATGCCAGGTCTTGGCTGAATGTGAATGCTGCTCATTTTTTATTAACTTTTTACTTTTTTTATTGAATTTATTATTACTCTTATTAAAATAAATGATTGAGTATGTGTAACAACGAAAAAAGGAAAAAAATAATAATAAGAAAATAAATGTCAGCAAGAGTTTCTGTCTCTAACATCCTCAGGGTTTCATATGTGAGATGAAACTGAGCTATAAGCATACTACTTGAAAAAGTCCTTCAGTTATACTTAAGATTTTTAATAGTGTTTGATGTGATATTTGCTGTGCTACATTAAAGTAACATTTATATTTTATTTGCTAGGTAACAGGCTTGGTACCTGACAGATTGGTCAACGAGTATCTCAGTGTGAAGAACTACAGTGAATTGGAGAAGTTTGTTGAAAAGTAAGTTAATTTAACATGCTTATTTGATAAATTTCCAGTATGACTACATTAATATGTAGTCATACTGGAAATTGTATTGTATTGTATGTTGAGGTAATCCTCAAAAGTAAATACATAATTAAATTTGTGTATGTATCGTTGTTCCTACAATTTCAAAGCAAAACATTTCTTCCGCCCCATGGTTTTCCCGCGATCCAGAGTTAAAAAAAACAGGTTATTCTAAATAATAATATATCCTTCAATCACTTGTATGTATACTTTATTCCAGAAATTCGTTTTCTCCATATTTTTAGTTTGAATTTGACTCTTGGATTCGATCACCACAAGTTTTATTTCATTTTATGCCAAAATACAAAAATTATCCTAAGGAACTAAAAATAGTGGAACACACATGAGGGTGATTTGAATGCCCCTCAATCAAATGGCCCCAATTTTTTTATTTTACAGGAACTAACCTTGATATACCTGCAATAAAAATCCATTCAGTGGTTTCAGAGATAGCATCACTCAGTCATATAGTCACTATAGTGCCAACAGAATTGGTTTGATTGAAAATGCTACATTCTTTTGCTCTACCAGCCCATCCTATACAGCTTATGGAGACCTGTAATGGATGCCATGTTGGCCATAGCATATTTTATGCTGTTGTATATGTGTGTTTTTTTCTTTCTCTCCTTCTGGGCATAATTACTTCATAATATACTCCTTAAGCTCAATAGCTCAATCATCAACTCAATAGCTCGGTCATCAACTCAATAGCTCAGTCATCAACTCAACAGCTCAGTCATCAACTCAACAGCTCAATCATAGGCTCAATAACTCAATCAAAAACTCTTATGCTCTACAACTCTAATCTTAAACTCAATAGATCAAAATATGGAATCAAACCCTTCAAATTACCTTGAATTTAGATCATGAGGATTGTCATTGCCTCACAATGTTTTCTTCGCAAAAATATATACTTACATAAGTAACCAGGCCAGGAATAATCTTCAGTCGCAACATGGGCTCTTAATCTAAGTATATTTAATATAAATATTTACGAATAGAAAATACTCTATTACAGGATTATTTTAGTTGAATAATGTAGACTGCAAGCAAAGGGTCTTTAAATAGGATGGTAAAAATATTTCCATTTAAAAAAGGAACTAAGTTTAGCATTAAAATTATACTTTAATTAACGTTGATACTTACTACCTCTGAGGTTTTAAGCAAAACTGAACTATATTTCTTCGTAATAATAGGAATTATGTATTATCCACAGTATTCCTAATATACCAACCCAGCATAATAACCCTACAGATGCTGATAAAGTCATCATGTGGTTTCACTGTAAGCTAGTTATGTTACGCCCACACAAACCGATCCATCTTCGGTTTCAAGTAATATTGTGTCTATTTATCGTGGAATGAAGGACGATACTACGTTTTTTTTGTATATATGGTTTATTGAGGAAGTACTGTAATGATTTTTGTGGTGAGACATCGTTATAAACATTTTGTATGACCATTATGTTTATAAAAAAAACCCTCATATGAACCAGTTATGAACCCTATTTGAAAACCAGCAGTGCAATGTTGAAGCTTTAAATGAGATTGGTAACATTTGGTGCAAATGTTTACTAAAACTGTATCTTTCTTTACTTAATTAAATTCCTTATCAGATATCTTAAACGCTGCAAAATATGCAGAACTAAAAGCTTAACCTTCAAATTATCAAAAATATTATATATCTGCTTTGTTGTGCCATGAAATATTTTGAACTCAATTTGTATTATCACAGAGTTAATAATATACTATGTGTATTATGTATACAAAGTAAATTATTTTTGCAGTTTCCTCATGGAGGCATACTCGGCATCTCAACTGCTTGAGCAACTAAGCGCCACCGTAGTGAATGCTGGTCATCTCACTAACAAGCAGAAGTGCGCCATCAGCGAGAAGCTAGCTATATGTTCACATCGACTGCTGGACGGTGGTGCCGAGGTGATGCAGCTCACAGACCTTGGATGTACCATCATAATGGCCAACAATGACCCATGATGTATGGATTTGTTTAATAATTTGGTAATTTTCTCATATAAGCTAAATGGTTCAATTCCCTGTTATTGTCTTGCTTTGTTTGGATGTATTGAATCATGTTTGAATTTATTGTTAAATAAGATTGCCAAGCTGTCATTGATGTGAATGTGATCATCAGATTGTAATAAAACATTTTATATTCATAAAATCTTATGTTTATGTTAATGTGTGTTCTACACTGCTACTCTCATTCATAATTCGTCTGTCGTTGAAATTCGCAATGTGCGTACTAGCTCGGCCCGGGCGCTGTCGACGCTTTGAAGTAGTACCATCATGTCTGCAGTTTACGCGCGCGTTCATTTCACTTCCGCCCGCTGTCGGTTGAACGGACGGCGAGTAGGAAAGAAAGAAAATAACGTTCTTATGGAAAAGATAATATCGGGCGAGTTGCGGCGCGGCGCGGTGCGGGGTGGGGCGGGGCGGGGTGCGGCGGTAGTGGCCCCCCACTCCACATGACGGTTTGCGCGCGCTGCCCACCGATTGGTCGGGGCCGCCGTTGCCGAGTCCCCTCCCGCCGCACGCGCAGCGTCTAGATTTACAGATTTCAAATCTCGACCGTTTATTTGGTAGTGAGCGGGCAGAGTGCGCGGGTCGCGCTACGTCGCGGAGCCGCGCGGCCGCTAACAATGAATAATTGTTTAAAAAAACACGACAACGTGCTCGTGAACGGTTCGGTGCTACAACGTGACATCGCTAACGTTCAGTGCGTGCAGTGCGTCCGCTACGGGCTCGACGCGGACGCGGACGGTGCGGCGGCGGTCATCGGCGGAAAGGTCAATTTCTTTCGATGAGTGGAGGTTTAGTGCATGTTTTAATTCATCATGACTAGATCCACACTCATCCATGGAAGTTGCGAGGTTCTTCGCTTCGGGAGTGTATCGTCCGGCGTCGGCGGCGGGATGAGGCGGTGTTCGTGAGCCGGTGATTACGGGCGGGTATCATTACCGGTGCGCCGTAATGATACGTTGAGCGCGCCAGGTACGCGCTCTAACGCTAAGGTAACCTCCGCGTCTCTACCTGCTCGGTACCTGCCTGGGACCGCGACCGCGTCGCCCAAAATGTCGTTTAGGTACACTTCACGCCGCCGTTTAACTATTGCTTATTCAGAGTGAGTTTTTGTGGTATTTTTTATTCAACATTTTTATTACATACAGAATTTTATTTTTTTTACATTTATGTCACTTTATTTTACGTGAGTATAATTTCAAGAATGTGTAGTAGGTTAGGTACATTTTTGGTTTTATAGCCCGTAAGGTTATCGGCGCCATCCCAAAAGCTCACGTGCGGGCGGGGTGAGTGGTTGGTCGGGCGGAGGCGCGGGGGGGACGCGGTAAGGAAGGAGCGGCAGATAGCGGCGCGGCGCAGGCGCATCTGCTCCTTCTGAGAAAGGCCATTGTGGCGGTCCCAGAGTGGTCAGTGCAGTGACGTCACGGGCCGGGGCCGACAACCTTCTCCCCCGTCTCTACCCGCCCCCGCCGGTGTTCTTACACGCTGCTTAGAGGTACTACATCTGACGTAGATTTTCGAAACATTTCTGCGTCTGTACACATTTTATACAGTCTTAAAACCTAAATGAATGTGAGGTCTCGGAAGATTTTTAGTGGTAAAAAAAGTTCTCGCCCGTGGTTAAAACCGATGATGAGATTTCAAAGTGCCAAATTACAAACGTGCTCACTGAAGCATCAAATTGTACATTTTCTATATAACTTTTCCTCCTTTCAATTCGCTAGCTGGTAATTTTGTAGTTGTACACAATATTTATCTAAAATTATTCTCGGTATTAATGTTTCCTTTTGTAATTATTTTCCTTGATGTGGTTTTGAAGCAAAATAAAGATTGTTATTTTGCTTCAAAATGATTGTTTGATAACGCTCTATTTCACTCAACACAGAATATGAAGTATATTGTAGTCACAATCCTGTTTTAGTGGTTAACAATCATAGAATGAATACATAAATGTTGTGATACCCAGAAATTCCAGCCCCGAAACCCCACAAAAGAAATTTTCCGAAATCCCTGCGAGTAAATTGCTCTGTGTCCATCAAAAGAGTTCGTTCTCTATTATTTTTACATGTTTTTATGGCTCGCGGAGCTGCTTAATAGTGTTCCGGGTAGTGAGTTTAGTGGGCCAGGTACCCATAGCCAGGTAGAGAGAATAAAAGAGTGGTCTCAACAAAAAATATAATTATGTAAGCTAGCGATTCGTTTTGTTAAAGTGTAAATTAGACATTCGAATCGTTTAGGTCAGTTTACTCCGCTGCTCGAACAACAAATTGGCGCATTCGTTTATTGCTTTTTCAACTGCTTTTTAAAAGCATTTCTCGTCAAAATAATTGGCCGTGTTAATTTGAGTTATTAGTCGGCACTAAAACAACAGCGATATTTGATTTGGTCCTCAACCGTGAAGTTACACACATATCTGTCATCTTTGCCGGTCATTAATGTCCTGTAAGTACATCAATTGTTTTGTTTATTGTCGACGCTGAATAATTAATGAATGAGCTATATATTTATCACAGGAAAATATTCAGGAAGTTGACCTCATCTGAGTAACATTCCAGAAAACATGAAGGTTTGTTTCGACCACAAGAATTTATTTAACAATCTATTGATATTTTGATTGTAGAAAATTTACATAAATATAGGTATGTAACGATCGGAATAATAGTGAATAGCAACAATAATAAGGCTTTAATGTTTTAAAATTGATAATGGATAATATAATTTTATTATGCTTTTCGCCCCGTAGTTTCATCCCTTAGAAATTGAATTTCAAAAATCATTTCTTCAAGCCAAGATTGATCCGGCTCGAAGGACCATTCATTTTGATGGAAGTACATATCTGGAAATTTACATCAGAAATCTCTATTCTTCTCTTAGTTAATAAAGTAATTTTTCAATGGCATAAATTATTAGACCAACAGTTACTCAATGAAGATTCTAAAAGCGTAATAAATCTAAGTATAACGACGACGTATGACTGCGAGTTATTCGCATTGTTATTCCCATGAATTGTGAAGTTGTGGTATAATGTCGTATGGGTGCGCACGACGAGTACGACGACGCTATTTTTTTGTCGTGTAAACACGGCTCTTCCGCGTTAGCTGGGCCGTGCGAACCGAGGGTCGAGGGAACGCCGACCTAACGTAAGTTTCCTTTGTTTAACGCATTAGCGTAGCTTGCAGTTTGCACCACCGGTGCCATGTCGTCCCGGTGAGCTGTGCGAATGAAACAAGTACTTACGCTAACTTTCTACCTCTACTTTTGTTCTTGAATGGAATCACATTTTCACGTGGTTGTGTGTGTATGATCGTTTATTGTAACTTGTAAGGGGATACGCATAGCGTCGTTTAGCATACAACACAGCGCAAGTCAATTTTAATCATTTTACAGGAGAGGGAAAAAATTGTTCTGTTGGTGGGCTAACCAACTTGAGCACTGTCCCAATTTTTTGAAATGGTTGAAATATTCAATATGTGAATATACAGTTTGACGCGTCAAGAAAAGTTTTATCCATAGGCATTTAAAAGTAAAAACCGCCTATTTTCGATAAAATCTATAGTTCAACGCTGGTGTTTTTCATCCTGTGAATTTTTTCTATTTCTGACACATTAAATTGGTGCTCTTTTATAGGTCGTGCTCGTGGTAGGTATAGTAGGCCTGGTCTGGAAGCCATAGGGTTAGGACAGCATTATATCAGGTTAAAAAACCTTTTCTAGCAATTTCATTATAGACTAAAAGAAGGTATTTTATGTTTCATTCCATGTATTTGTGCAGAGTGTCATAGGTGACACTCATGAATCCATCCAGTCATTACCTACGGAATGATTGAGTAACATACATAAACTGATTTATATCATGAGTTAGTATGATTTCGCTAGTACGTATATCCCGATAAAGCCACATAACAAACGTTACAGTTGAGACAGGATATAATAAAACTTTCCATAATAATGTTTTAGTATGATGTTATACAGTTGCTAATGAAAGGAAATCTCAGATAATGTTTTAAATAAATTGCTACCAATTGAAAGTGTAAGATTGCAATCAAAAACTCCTTGCAATTCAAATATTTACCAAGTGCAATGGTTTTATTGGAATAGTGAAGTAGGATAGATTACGCTAGATATACTAACTACTCGTACAAATACTGTTGAAAAGTTCCATAAAAATGTACACGTAATTTATCGGCTAACGTCCTAGCTAAAAAAATAGTATCTGTCTAAAGCATCAAGCGTTGGCAGTGATAACAACAAATATATCAATTTGTAACAGAACTGGCAGACAAGAGATACTTGAACGATGTGATGATTCGAGAAAATTTTGCCGCTCAAAAGCAGTAGCCGCCTTGATTGTCGCCAATTAGTTGTAATAACGGCCCTCGGTCGGCCGTGGTCGGGTAACGCGCTGTAATTTGTAGGCGAACACTGCTCACGGGGACTGTGAACAAGATTTATGTGTGAAATGTTCGAGGTCGATGCCTCTCCACGCTACTGGATTTAGTTTTAACGCATCGAGCGAAATGCCATGGAACTGGAGCGAGCATACTGGTTTATCAAGTGTCGCTCACAATTGATGGACTACGTATACCTACTGCGTCAAGCGTGCATAATGTTATGCTAACTGTTCCGTATCGTGATTGATTCGGTAATGAACTTTTATTGATGTTTATTGTGAGCTATGTTACACTGATATTTCCCGATGCTCATATTTCTGCTCTGTGTATGACGACGTATGCAATTAAATAACTCGTAGGTATGTTATTTCCCATAGCCTGTACTTCTTTCGTCGTCACTATAATTAGGTATGCCTATTGTACGTTGTTTTACGCAACAGAAGCATGAATCATACAGTTGTTGCTGAGTTACAACACCACAATATTCGAATAATAGTTTGTGTTAGCAGTTTCCCATCGAGCATCAATTTGGTGGAGCTCGAATCGAATATCATAACAAGTAATTTAGGCTTTGGATCGTGTTACTGATTACTCGGCGATATCATGTTTCAGCGAATTTAATGTTATGTATGCTTTTTTAAATTCTGTTTATAATAAAAATCGATGAGCCATAATTTTGTTGTTTCATTTCGACTTCTATGCATCACCTAGCTACCTACCATATTATTGAATAAAGCATGGCTGTATTATTGAATATAAAGATTTTCAGTGATAAAATGAGAAGTAATAAACTACGCCTGTCTACGTATTCAACAATTTGACTCCTAGCTCTTGCAAGCGAGTGCAACGACCAAAGCTCGCCTCATACCTCAAGGGCAGCGAAGCGAACTGCCTATCCAGGGATCCTGTTTACGCGCGTTCGAATCCAATTTTCTTTGAAGGCGGTCTGCAATCTGCAATCATTATTTTGCAAAGACAAATCCATTTCTGCCTGCGGTACGTGACTGTGGGGTAATGAGAGCTAATGGCGGGTGAGCTGTCATTAGACGGCGCGGGCGCTCGGTGCGCGCGCGCGGATTGCGGTGTCAGCTTCGCTCCGTGCCGATGCCGGGGTCTGTGATGCATCCACTTCGCAATTCTACACCGGCGTGGTCACGATTGCTGTCAGCTTGTGACACCACAATCATTATTGCAATTTCATGTTCAATTCGCTGCTTAAAAATTACAAAAGGTGCTTCGTTTTTTGCAATCGTCAAATTATCAGTCTCGATGCATGCTAATTGCCGTGTTATAAAAACTTTACTTTTCTTGCTTAATTTCATTTTAAGAGGCCGTTTCGCCACTAGTGCAAATTATTTTATCATAAAATTAACCATGGTGGCCATAAAATTACTCACTTGTATAATTCCTTAATTGTGTCTCACTACCTACCATAACTGTAGGCGCGCAGGCGTAGAAATGGTGGAAACCTTTGTTATATTTTCATAAAAGTACAGGAGTAACATTTTAGGTCAGTTTTAGGTATTAGAAATATCGTAATGTAGGTAACGATCGAAGATGTAACGATCAATACCTACACTTAATGATGTAGTTTATCTGCACAATATGCAATGAAAATAAACATAGTAGGAGTTAATGTCCACTAAAGCCAAGTCCAGTTTTAATGAACGATGGGAGGTTTTACAGACAAATATTGCTCCATTAGATAGTAAACCAGCGGCAGCAACGAGACTATTACATTAGCATGTACCTACCATACCATCTATGTTGCACTTACGAGCTATGAAATCTTTATCGCCTTTATACAGCTTTTAAGTCGAATGTTCAAGAGTAAACGTTTATACGAACATGAATTCTCATATAAACTTAGTCCATCCAATATTCTGATAGCATAAATGCGACCGACTTTTGTCATGTTTTCGATTTTGCCAGGGATGGTAACAGATTGATTAGTTTTTCTTAGTAACTGAGCTATAAAAGTATAAATATTTTCAATAAAGGACTGGTACCCGATACATATGCTCCTTATCTCGAACTCGAACCCTGAATCCTTTATGCGGTACCTGATAGTACGTGAGTAGCATGTAACGCAATACCACCACGTGCGGTGCGGTGCGTGGCGCGTACGCAAAACATTGGATAGCAAGCAACATACGTGTCTTATTACCTTCGAATTTTACGAGTCATAAAGAATTCTCATATTATTATGCATCCTTCATAAGCCCAGGTCAAAGTCCCCGATTGTGACGATAAATAAACCTAGGTAATATCGCTGGACGTGTGAAGCTTGCGTCTCGATAGGTATTTGATTCGTTGTACACGTGCAGATTATCTCCGCGCGGCCTTAATGCCAATATCAACGATTAAGAAGTACGCTAGTTGGAATTAAATGTATCGTTAACTGGGGCACAATGTCCGTTCTATTGGTCGTTTGTTTATAACCACGACAGTTGCCGCCGCCCGGTTGGTTATGTGAACGAGAATTGTGTTCATTCACGCGTCTACCATTCACTGTGGATACCTTGAAGTTATTGTCCTGTAGATCTATGCACCTGCGCTCTCAAGCAATACCTACCTACTATATACTTATTTTACCATCGTTTTATAATAATTTATGTTAGTGCGGAAGATAAAAATGGCATGTGGCAACACTGGCAACCGGGAAATAAGCCTATTTTAAATTAAAAGTAACCGATTCCCACTTTTGTAGGGCTGACTTCTTTTACATGATACTTTATACTTATCATCAGCTCCTATTAATAAACGCCTCTCTTATTTCAGTGCAAGAGTGTCATCATCTGGGTATGTGGTTTGTATATTGATTAGGTATCTATATATTAAGTAAGAAGGTGGTAAGTATCCTCTATTATCATGTTCCCTCTTATTTGTAAATCTGATAGGTACTAGGTGTGTAAATAAGTACAAAATCAGGTGAAACATTCGGATATTGTACTTTTTATATTTTACTCGAATGTGTTACTTAAGTACCTACAAACTTAGCATAAAACAACGGAAACAAAGGTACTTATATAATAAGGTAGTTAGTTGGGATCTGAGGTAGTAGGTAACTAGATGCAGTAGATAACAAGATATCTACGCGAAATTATGGTATTAGGTATATTCTAGCTACATATAAGTAATTAATTAGTGAGCCAGTGCGCAACTAACTCACGGTCTGCCATGCTCTGCTGTCATCGAGCCCTGCTTCATGGATACGTGTATGTATAGAGATAGCTTGTTTAGCGTTATTTTATAGAACAGACTACCTATAAACAAGTTTTTAACAATGGTAAATGTAAGTATTTTGAGATATAATATATGAGATACTTAGGTACTAGTTTTATCCGGTTTATAAAATCTATAGACAAAAATTCAAGTTGATCACGAAACGATTTCCATGAAATAAGGACACAACAACAAACACATTTTACTTTCGCATTTATAATAATAAAGGAAGGTTGTTTGTCGCTGACTTGAGATTGGGACAATATCCCAATTTCGCGTATGCGAATCTAACGACAAGATTGTGACAGTAAGTATCGAAAAGATTGGTAAGTATCTATTTAAAAAAAGACCGAATTTAGGTAATACTTATTTGCTGTTTAGGTAACGAGTTATGAACTTATGACAGAAAAATGAAATTTGAGAGCCATGATTACTTACCTACTTTATGGTCAGTCAAAGATTGTCGACTGCTACCTGACTTAAAAAAAAGCGTTCTGTTTTGGGTTGTAGAGAGTTATTCAGGGTTATTCAGAGAATATGCTCGGATGCGATCCATATTCGTAGAGAAACCGATTAGGTTTAGGTATAGTTCACCGAATTGAATGACTCCATTTTTAACCGACTTCAAAAAAAGGAGGAGGTTCTCAATTCGGTTGTATGTTTTTTTTATGTTCATGCATAACTTTATCTATTTTGCGTTGAGCCAACAACTGTTGCCAACTACACTACACGCTGATTGTGATCAAAGACAGGATATCTATATATTTTGGACCTATCGTGGCTAAGTTATTCAGAAAAGACAGGACACATGCACTCGAGTTTCAACTTAAGTAATATTATGAAGTAGGTTGTACTTAGATACTCAACTCGAATGTGTGCTTTTCGTGGGTTTACTTACAGGATGGAAAGATTGATAAGCCTGATATTAAGAACCTGCTGAATGTTTATGGAGATCAGATTTGGAAAATTCGTATTCATGGTACGTTCTGTAACGGTTTATGTTTTTTTTATATTTTATTTAATTTAGGATCGAATCATAATCTTTTGGAAATGTTCAGAGAACATAAGCGTTAGTCAAGTTAGTTTAGCAATTAACACCTTTAAAATAAGTTGTTAAGGATCATGGTAATTTATGCATTTATTCAATAATGCTTAGAGCAAGGTGCATTCATTGCACCTGTTTATTTGTTAGAAATATGAATTATGTTCAATCATCTGGAGCTGGGTTTTGCCATAACATAGTAGCAGCGCGCGCCATGTTACTTATTTATTGAATTGTATACTAGTAGGTATCTAATGAACGTTGATACCCTAATCTATCAAGAGAACATCTCAATGCAATTGTCGACTCATAAATTGCATTCTACCTACTACTTACTTTTACTTACGGACCAAACAGTTAATAATACAAAAAGTGGAACTCGAATCTTACGTATGTAAGGTACCTACCTATTATATAAGGTTAACAATAAGCCAGTATCTAGCTAAGTACTAGAACTTACATAATATGTCTCGCTTTTTTCAGTTCTAGGACTCTATAACTCAGTCAGAACAAGATTGGCTGACACCGAGGGGGAATCTCATAGTATTCATTGAAATCTATTGTCGCATTCACAATGAAGACAATAATGCAACGCATCGAAAATACTTTGACAATGCAACAAGTCCCAGGAAACGGCTGTAGTCAGTGGAAGCGTTTATATTATTCACCACGTACAGCAGTGGCTTTGTAATGTCCGTAGGTATGTAGGTAAGTACCTATACGTAATGCAACGACAATTTTATCGTTGCGTAACAGCCGCGGCATGGCAATTTGCGAGGCATGGTGCGTGTCGCCGTTGTGGACTGTGTCAAAGCGATGTTTCATTGACTTCCCAGCGGCCCCCGGCCACCGGCCCCGAGCCGTGCTGGCGTCACGCGGGGTGCCCACGCCGGCTAAGTACACAGGTTGGGGCAAATGGCGCAAATGCCCATCAACAGGGGAACGCAAGTTTTTTTTTCAATAAAACATTTACGGTTCTTAAGGATTCCGGATCCATAATTATTTACTACCTAGGTTAGGTAGTGTACCTAAAAAAAGCCAAATTTTTCGATCAAACTTCAAAGTTCTTTCAGTTTGTTTCTGTCTCTTACTATCTACAATGTATTGACCAATCAATAAAAGGAAAGAAAGAAATAATTTTGGTCTCACAAAAACATAAGCTTTAAAAAACAGATACATTTGAAACATAATAACTTACCATATTATGCTATAATTAAAGAACTAAAAGAATGTGATAATTATAATAAACATAAATACACTTTCCTATCTACATGGATGCTAAAAAATATTTTGTTGCCCAGAAGGGCGAATAAAGTTATAGGGGGACCCTGGTGTGCCATCTGCTCTATAATGTTCGTGTTAATGATGGGGTACCTGTGCAAGCGTAGGCTCCAGTTCCTGTGTGAATATTTCCAACAAGTACCTATAGGGAGCAGATTGATTGATAAGCGCTGTTTACATTTAAAGAAATTGCCAAATATTGCTCGCTTCTATTGAAAGAATCGTTTCAAACTCAACACTCATTTATTCAATTTACTAATAAGGCACTTATGAATGTCAACTGTTACGATTTTTACAATAGACTCTACCACCCTGGTTCTGAATACACTTACCTATTACGTCATCGTCACTGTGATGACGTAGATGTGCATTTAGATATTTAGTTGCTTATTGACAAGTCGAAGAAACATTTTGGTATTCATTACCTACGGACCTACTACCTACATTATACGATGACATCTCATCAAATGAAAAAAAATATTAGGTACTCGTTTCTAAGCCGATTACAATTGATCCAAACAAGTAGCATATTGCTATTACGCTATTACTTAGGTAGGTACTTACTTATGTGCTGATTTACCTTAGCATTCCTCAAATTTCCCCTACGAAAACCTTGCATCAATAAATAAATGTTTTGCGAGTTCACTTTCCTCTAATTTACTAGGTTGCTAATAAACACTCAAACTCTCCGTGTACTTATTGCATACAACGTTATAAACCTTCTTGAAAAGATTTTCGAAATCTTACACACACTCACAGCTGCGTCTAGTCTTTGTGTGGTACCACCTTCAGCCACATCGTTACTTGCCATGATGAGATTGTGGTCAAACACACACATACAAAAACTATATAGATATCTCTATAACATACAGGTTCTGTCGATTTATTTTTCAAAATACGAAGATTTAAGAAAATAACGATGTTCAACAGTCAGTCCTTGAAGTGTTCGGTTTTACTGAAATAACTTTATTTATATTGTGAATACAAAATCCATATAGGTACTAGAAGTGTATTTAGTAAGTGGTAACACCACGCTACAACATTATTGCGAACCGGGCGTCCGTCAGAATTATCAAGTCATTGCACACCTGACGATTCTTGGAATCGCCATTTACCGCGAATGGCTAATTCTACAACGAGGACCGGCGAGCACTTGTGACTTTATATGATTGTAGAGCAGAAATTGTTAAATAACTCTGATATTACAAATAAATGCAGATAATTTATTATATTGTGCTCGATGGCTCGATAGAATAGGTGGGTGTTTAATTACAATGTCGACAAAATTAGGAAGGAGCGTCATATAGAACACAGTACTTAGTAGAACTTTACTATCCATAATATAGACGTACAAAATAATAATAATCTTTTTATTGTCAGCCTACTTTACATAGGTATATGATAATACTGTTTTTACCTATAAAATCCTATGAAAAAGCCTATGTTGATTTATCAAAGTTTATCTTTGGTATGAAAAGTTAGTTATAAAATTATTTTCGCGATTTCATAGATGGTCCAATAGTGATAGTTTTTCAGTAGGACAGCCCCAAAAAGCTCTATCAGGGCGGATGAACTTTGTGAAAAGTATCCATTCCTGTAAACGGTGAAGAACTATTTTCTGTAATTTTAACAAAATTTGAAGCCTAGTAATTTCGGAGATAAGGCCATTGACTGTGATAGACTGAGCGACAGACAGGCACACGAGTGATCGTATAACGGTTCCACTTTTTCCTTTTGGGGTGCGGAACACTAAAAATTTAGAACAAGGTAAGCTACTGAATCCACTTATTGGGAATTCTAACTAGCGTGTATGTATGCGTATGCGTTGTATTCTATTGTAGGGCGGAGAAGTGAAGACAATAACGCAACTCATATTTGGTCCGTGGGATTTAGGTGTAGATGTTCAAAAGGCGTCAGTTAGAAAGGCTCTCCATAAAATGATTCAGAGTTGCGTGACGGTAATTACAGCTGTGATCGGTGTCTTGTAAGACACTTAATTGCTAATGGCGTGGCGTGTGTACTCTGTGCTTCCTGTGCCGACCTCAATTTATTCATAAGTATCATATGGATGTCGCTGCAATCGTTTTATATCAGAAACTAGCTGTTCCCCGCGGTTTCACCAACGATCTCAGAATAAAAAGTAGCCTATTACCTTTAGAGATAATGTAGTTTCCTATTTAGTGAAAGAATTTTTCAAATCGGACCAGTAACTCGTCCGGAGCGCGATGAAACAAACAAACAAATTTTTCAGCTTTATTATTTATAGATATAGACTAGCTGTTCCCCGCGATTTCACTCGCGATCTCGGGATAAAAAGTAGCCTATGTCCGTCTCCATACCATAGGCTGACTGGGTGCCAAATTTCATCGATATCGGTTCAGCGGTTTAGGTGTGAAAAAGTAACAGATAGATAGAGTTACATTAGCATTATTTAAAAACAAGCTTCCACCCTGTGGTTTCACCTGCGTTCCCGAGAATCTTATGTTTTCCCGGGATAAAAGTATATGAAAATTTAATCAAAATTGCTCCAGCCGTTGGAGAATGATGAAGTAACAAACATACTCACAAACTTACGCATTTCTAATATTAGTAGGATAAGATTATCCAGTAAATTCTAGCTTGAAATAATCCATATTGATAGCTAATAAATAACAATTTATTGCTCGTTATTGGCGTCAGTTGATGGTGTCAATAATGCTCTGTGAAGATGTCCAACAGTTACGTAACATTTTCGTTTCACCCAGTTTGTTAACAAATTGCTTTGTAAATAGTGTCTAATACCTTCACGAGAAGAGAAGGGAAGGCAATATTGTTCAAAAAATAAAGAAACCTCCGAAAAAATCTAGAAAAGAGCTTCAAACAGCTCAGTGGATTTTCCTGCTATGACACTTTTAAAACGAAAGAAACAGAATCAAAATCGGTTCATCCGTTTAGGAGCTCTGATGCCACAGACAGATATATATACAGGCAAACTTATAACACCCCTCTTTTTCATCGGGTTTTCAAATTACGTGTAGTTAGCGATCCTCTCCAATTGAACCTTTTTGATTAGATTGTTTGTTAGATTTATTAGCCTACTGAAATAAAAAAATTGCTGAATTCGGGAAATTAATTTCTCATTTTTCGAATTCTTAAACAATTTTATGCCATTTTTCATTTTAATTAATTTCTTCGATTCTTTGTAAATTTGGCAAATGACAATTATAAATCTATGCATAAACTGCTCGAGTGCCTTTTTTTTACCTCCTTTAAAAATAAGGAGGAGGTTCTCAATTCGGCAGTATGTTTTTTCTAGGATAATATCAATTTATAAGAAGGTATGGGGAAAGCTGAGTAGAGTGTAGAATATAACTATTTTACAGAGGGGGCTGCGCCTGCGGTCTACAGGAATGCAGTGCTAACGCAGGCGCCGCCGCCACCGCCGCCGCCGCCGGCTGGTCGGCGCCATCTGCACCCACCCTGCTCTCATTTCACGCTTCTTGGAAGGGAATTTTCAATCATTTCTCTAGCTAGCAAACTGTCATTGGATGCAATATCTAGAAAACATTAAGTGGAGTTAGTCGCCACTGTAATTTTGCAGCAAGAAGCGGTAGGACGACTGCATATGTGAGCCTGTTCTATGCACATTTCGATCGTGACTGTATGACGGGATGTCTGAAACTATAATTACTTATTGGAAAAGGATCGCTTCGGCCTTTGACCGCGTGTTTCACTTCGTGCTAATTCATACATTAAAGATCCGCACGATTCATTGGGCATTATTCAGTCGGGACTTTGAGAGTTAGTATTTTCATGTAAAGTGAAGAGCCCACACATTTTACAAGATTTTTTCTCTCACGTTTAAGCATTAAGCTTTAAAATAAATATAAAGTGGACACAATCATTCCATATTCCAGGAAATAAGCATGTTGTAACCTAGTAGGAATTACACTTAATATTTGAGCGATGAAAATGAGATCTGAGTATTCTGAGTTGTCCAAGACGGAGGGAATATCACCGCCACTACTTAGCCAGTGTAACTTGTCGTGTCTTCGTTATAATAGTTGCCATGGTAGAATCACAAAGCAGGGTCTTGTTTTATATATTTAAAACAGACTCTGTAGACTTGTCGGCGACGAGTCGGTTGGTAACTGAATACAATCTATTAATTTACTGGTAAAGATCAAAAAGTCAATGATCTAAGTCTGTAATATTGATGAGAGAGACAGAGATTATATCCTTCTTATCAATAGCATCGCAAATCAAGCTATCGTAACGATGAACAACCAATCATTGAGATGTATTCGCAACATTCGGGCTATCTTTTTACCGTTCCGTAGTCAAACAAGGAACCCTTGTAGCTTCGTCGTGTCCATTTATCCGTCTGTATCCATCGTATATAAGGTCTTTCTAGATTTTGGCACATATTATAATGTTATGTATAGATACCACAACAAAGTTATGAACTGAAAATATTCCCCTGCTTGGAAAATATGTCCATATCTTTCATTTAGCAACTGAGGTTTAAGGTAGTGTTATTAGGTTGGAAAAATATTGATAGAAAATTGGGAGTAAAATCTCCTTCTTCTAATATTGAGTCCTTGATCTCGGTCTGAAGTTACAAGAAAAACTACCACGCTCAGTTCACACGCAGCTATAGTGCCAGGATCGAACTCCTTTCTCCAAGCAGTATTTGTAGATACTCAGAGTAAGAATTAAAGTTATTAAATATTTATTTTTATTTTGTATTCACAATCACAACACAGTGTACTATATTCTCGCATAATAATTATCTCTATAGGAATATTCATGGAAATAATTTCTCCAATAATAGTAACCGCAAAAGTAGATTTCTGGGTAGGCCAATAAAAACATTATCAAATTAAAAGAACAACGGAACCCTATAGTATGCTATCCTTCATGTACTTGTCCGGTTTTTAATCAACTAACACTACCTACCGACACTACCGTGCGAATCGGTTCTCGGCTGCTCAACCGCGCCATACGGTGGACGTGTAAATGGACTTACGTGTGGTAATAAATATAATGTAGCAAGCAAGCACGTCTCATCTGTCCGCGGCCGGACTGGAGCGAGCGGGGTATGAAGAACGACTTGATTCCGCGCGCTGTGAAGGGCAAGGCCACTACACAGGTCGATGAACCTTAACAACTTAAAATAGTTATTTAGGGACGAGTGAGCGGGATCAAGCGGGCCGTTGCCTAATAACGCTTCTGACGCTTATTGTGACGGCGATAAGTGAAATAAATTTTGATTGCTTTTTATAAGGTTAAGCGTGCTGATCGACTGAACCACATGCTTCCTTGAAAAATTAACTTGACGGTTGAAGCGTTATAACGTCGATAACTTTTAATTAGGATGGTCATCGGATGTGATTGCTACTTGACATCAAATTGATTGGTTCAGTCGGTACCTACATTACTTATCAGATAAATAATACGCTACGTTTAGCTTTTTTATACATATATAGGTAGGTAGGTACCTAATCTGCCTTGCCTGCTATTTTGCTTGGTTAGAGAACGAAATGCGTCGCATCAATTTAACGTACTTATTGACATGCTCTCTTGGGCTTAACTAAACACGCACAGCCATGGAAAATACCTACTTACGTAGATATCAATTCATGCTTTCTCAGAAAAATACGTTGTTTACTACCATTGACCTCTTTCCAGTTTTCCTTATTGATTGTCAAATCACAATGTTAGGTACTGTTACATTGGTGAGAACCGTTTCTGGTGTGAAAATAACTTGGTGTTGAGCTTTACAATGATGATTATTGTTCCTTTTAAGTCAGCTTCTAATTTCTAAAATACTAGACAACATTCATGCAGCATTTTTCAATAGCTTAGGCAGCATTATAGACTAACCTACAGTTAATTAAGTAGGAAGGTATCACTTTTTTACTTGTATCAGCTTAAATCATATCTTATATATCAGGTTAAAGTAAAGATTTTCTAGGATTTTTATTCCATAGAAATTAAATCTGAAAGAAATAATAAAAATCATCAGAATTTTCACGCAAATTTATCCTTGAGCTCTAATGTACACACGGCCACAGATCAAGCTACACATTTTTGTTGCAAAATAGCGCCTATTACAACCGCATAAGGTGCCGCAGTGAGTAGCTTGATCTGTGGCCGTGTGAACCTAACTCTATTTTCACATGTTAGAAAATATTGACATGTAGGTATGTACACTGATTTCACACGAGGAGGTAAGTAAGGTTTTTGCTCAGAATATAAATCTGTGGGTATTTGTATACTTTTTAACTTGAATGTTTTAAGAGTAAGAAACAAATAATCTTTGTCATAATGAAAGTGGATGCGGAAGAGTTCCCACAATGGTGATCATTAGCAGTTCTAGGGACCTGAGTTGATGATGGGA
Source organism: Tethea ocularis (assembly GCA_963555595.1). Taxonomy (NCBI): domain Eukaryota; kingdom Metazoa; phylum Arthropoda; class Insecta; order Lepidoptera; family Drepanidae; genus Tethea; species Tethea ocularis. Next base: position 4,626,793 of record OY741960.1, on the reverse strand, counting down.
ACAATAATTATTGACTGTTTACTCTATGTACCCACTGCTATTTTACAGACACTTAGTTTTTGGAGAAGGAGGAGTTTTGTATCTGGAGTTTGGACACAACTTTGTTGTTTCAAATAATGGTTCTTCTAATTGCAGAGTCAACTACAAAAACTATACTGTATCAAAGTTGAATAAATCATTTATTCTTACATTGTCTTCTATGTTTAAGTAAATTGTAAATTTGTAATCCAACCGCCTATTTGTCCGCGTATACGTAAAGACGTCCACTGCTGGACAAAGGTCTCCCCCAAGGATCTCCTCGCATCCAGCGGTTTCCCGCGACCCTCACAAGATCGTTGGTCCACCTCTATACGAATGTGCCCTAAACCGTGTTCGAACCTACCACGTGCGTGGGGTGCTTTCGTACTACTATTAGGTACGTAATACTACTATTACGGTAGCCAGTTAAATAGGCTATGTGGCAATATCAAAATTATTTCGAAATAGTTGTTGGTTGACTTTTTACAAGGCCTAGAGTAAAAAGTGTACGAATCCTACCTGCTCTCCCCTACGTTATTACGCTTTGAGCGATGCTTCCTCTTACGGTAGAAGTAATTTCTATTTTGTGCATTCCTTTAGTTTGCGTATATTATTTTAATTATCTTGTCTAACCATAGCCGTTTGTTAATCATTGACACGAGTAATATCGACTAATTTTAGAGGTATACTAAGTATTCGTTTTTGGATTTCGATTGATCACTACTCAGTTTGCAAAAATAATTTATGTTTTACATGCTTTCGTTGCGTGAGGGATAGCCACAGCCACATCTGGCTAACTATAAGTATCTAATTTACACCAATTCTCACTAAAGCAAGTGTTCAAAAAGGACCGCCCGGAGTTTTACATAGTAACAACATAAACGAGCCGAAGCCTCCGCTAGGGTTGTCACGACTGAATATTTCAAGTTTAATGTATAAATAAAAGAAATCTGTGCCCATTAGTGACACTATGAATACAAAAGTCTTATTAGAGACCCCATTCCTAACATACGCTGGTAACATTACTTATATGTGAAACACTTACGAACCGTGTAATTATTACACGGGCCGGTACTTTCCTAGGAATTCGTTAGGGAGGGTTCTAAATAGTGATGGGACTATACTTCTTTATGTTTATCCATCGTACCGAGTTATACAAGTATCATTAGGAACTCAATATTATTTTTATTACTTATATACCTATGTTTATTAGCGAATTTTAGCTGAATTAGTTCCACAACTATCAAATTTTTCAATGTTGATATACCTTTTTAACCCTCCATTTTTTATAAAGTTTACTACAAAATTTAGTAACATTAATATTTGCAAGAAGAATTTGGTAGATAGTTTTTATCTAACAAATCCATCTAGCCCATTGTTAATCAAAGTTTTGTTCGAGCAGAAGGGACTAAGTTCAAATAATTGCAACAGCAAAGCTCAAGTACCTATAATTCGCTCTCGAGTAGGTAGCCAAGACACGTCACTAGACCAAATCTTAGATGTAATGTACCCTATGATTACACACATCGCTACCTTCAACGCAGGTGACACGTCATAAAGTTGATGCTTGGAAAAAATATGATAGTTATTGCGCAATTTGAGGCGCTGGAGATCACAGTCGGTGGTAATTGCCCGAGCTAATAGCCCTGAGCTGTGATATTACACGTATTTTATTATTTTAATACAAGTATTACAAGAGAACTACCATATAGTTTCGATGAGAGATTGTATGTACCTAATAGGAAGGAGTCACGCAATGAAATCGATTCCCGCATGTGTGAACAAATTGATTATTATGTTGCTTCTCGAATGAAGTATGTTTCGTATTGTGTGTGGTAGACTAGACAGTCAATAAATGGGACATTACGACGCTATTTATGGACATAATAATATGTTGGGACATAGGTAGGTATAATACATGGCCATCTGATCCTAAGGTAATTGATTGTGTTTAGTTAGTGGGTAAAGTCAACTTCCCAGACACCATGACCAGGAATAGGTTGCAGAGCAAATAAATATAGTTAGTCCTTATATACTCCAACATACGTTATTGCTTTCCCAAACAATTCAATATTGAATCCTACAGAAGTAACTTGCTACAAGTTTTCCATAAAACTACAAAATATAGGTACGATTGTTGTTTTATTGAGCCGGAATGACGCAACACGAAGGTTGTATGTAGCACTTGAATTGTTTCGTTTTACAATGATTGCAGTAGTTTACAATGCTATAAAATAGTATAACCGCAAAGTGGTCAATACTCGACAGGCGTTGAAATTACTTGCACAGTTTAAACATAATTTTGCCTACATTTAAATTATTTTATTCCGTTCTAAAACTACATAGGTATTCTTGAATAATAACTCAACTCCATTTTATGAACATATAGAGAATGTTTTTAGTTTCAGTTTCAAGCAAGAAAACTTTTGGCAAGTTTGTCATTCACATTACATTACGTACATAATATAGCTTGTTTCTTTGAATATTTTAAATATATGTAATTTAAATGGTAAGCGTTTTAAAATATATTTCTAAATAAGGGGTTGGTTAGTGGATGAAAGTTGTAGAGGGCTGCGCGGGCGCAAAGCCGCAAGATGGCCGACGCAAGGGTTCAATGATCTTAGTGACTCACCGTGAGGCTTCGCTAAGACGAATTTTAACCTGGTCACTAATAACTACACTGGGCAATTCTTAGTGTTTAATTTTTTAACAGTATTATTTTTGTTATTTTCGTTTATATAAGTTACCCCACTTATTCGCGGATTTTAAATAATAACGTGATATAATTATAGAACCAGAGGACTGATTAAATAATTCCTTACCATATAAAAAATAATATTTTAAAAATAGTGGTCGTCTGTGTGGCGATTTTAGATAATCAGCACTCACAGGTAGGTACCTGATGTATGTACCTATTCAGAAGGCCCACTCCAAAAAACGATACACGATAGTCCGATCATCGTTGTCAAATTATTAACCAGTAGAATTGCGCAAAATGTACGTCTCGTCAGTATGCTTCAATTCTATTGATTCGTAAAATAAAATGAAGATTTGAATTTGCAGCAGTATCGGTAGTATAGTATCTACCTACCTAAATAAATACCTACGATGATGTGTTCGTGATAGAGAAGCGGCACGCTGACGCAGGTTACGGCCGATTTACTATGAGACGGTACTCTCGATATTACGTCCATCTATCGGTACGTAATAGTAGAACTGCGTTCACTCCCCCTCCCCTTTCTAGCGTTCCCTTCCCTGTGCAGTGCACCTCTCACCGCAGCCCGTACCACTAGTTTTTAGAAGCAGCCGATGGCAACTCCTTGACGAATCGGTCTCGTGCCGTGACTGTTCGGACATACCAATCCCTGAATCGAATAAAATTTGGAGGAAGGTATTACGCTCCATTAAAGATCGAATCATACGATTGTCTAACTTTTTACCTATGTTATTATACCGAGTAATTTTAAACAATTTTTAGTCAATTTCAGAACCGCAGAAACTTTGTAATTTTCTATTTTATATTTATTTTATTTTTATATCTAGGTATTACAAAATCTCTATTTACTGTGAAAATGATTACAAGCTAGGCGCAGGCGGTATCATCATGTCAGCCGAAAGACGTCAACTGCTAGACATAGGCCTCCCCCAAGGATCCCAACGATGGCCGGTCCTGCGCTACCCGCATCCAGCGTTTTCCCGTGACCATCACAAGATCGTCGGTCTACCTTGTGGGGGACCTGCCCACGATGCGTCTGCCAAAGATTTTTAGCACCCCCTGCCCAGCCGTTACCAAGGCTGGGGATAGCAGGGGGTACTGGGGGCTGCGGTTTTCTCGTTTTATACATTTAATATATAATGGGATATGCCTTTCTTATTTAGTTAAACTTTCAAATAAATAATGGATTAGGGATTAGAAAAAGATATTTCAAAAATATGTAGTAAGTATACCAAATATAATAAAGTACAAAATTATTAAAACTTCTTTGAAATTGCAGTTGTGTCATTGACTTGTTATAAAAATACGGTGAAAGTTTTTTTTATGTGAACTCAACTTTTTATTTAACTAGTCATCGTTCGGACTAATCCTAAAGAGCATCAAATTACAGTAATTCTTATGTCACAAATATTGTGTGATTAGTTTAACATTTATCGAATATACGCTAACTGGTCATTTGGACGCCGGCCGGCGAATTGGCAATGCGCCGCGAACGACGTGACTTGTGAATGTGGGCAAATATATTTATCATATTTCACGAATGTATGGGTCCCCCCTTCAAGAGAAAATTAATGAAGGCGGTAAGAAGTAGGCTGACGATGATTTAAACATATAGTGGAGTGTTAAACTTCAACTATTTAAATGTATAATACAACAAAAAGGCTTCGGCTTTATAGGTAGGGCACCGAAATGGGTGAAAGTGTTGGAACCCTCAAATACCTAAATAACAACTCTACTACTTTATTCATCAGTGCACTGAGTAGTCTCTATTTTCTGTTGAACTCATGTCTAGGTATCTGTGCATATCGGTCTTATCTGTAACATAATAGGTATATTCCATAGACGTATATTCTCTTTGATTAATTTAATTTTGATCGTATTCCCTGCGAATAAATAATTATTTATTCGTATCGTATTCCTTCATGAACAACAATATTTCTTCCACTTTTGCCAACGACTTTCTAGCAATCTTTGACAATTATTCTCTAACATATAATATTGATGACAGGAAATTATAGTACGTCCAACGTGGTACCAGCACCGCTAGCAAAAACCGGCCCATGGTCTCGTAGGCACTAGGTAGTTCTGCTAATACTATTTTGCATCCGGCCTCGAGATAACCAGGCGATCGGCGGCGGCGCGACGGGCGGCTCGCTAACCTCAAGAGAATAAATGTTGGGTTACTCAGGAAGTCGATCTTAGATTTAATCAGAATACGATTTAACAACTTCGATGATTTTAAATGGTGATAAGTCAAAGTCTCGGCCATTTATTAAGTTTAAGGATGATTAGTAGTGCGATGCTAGCGAACACCTATAGGCACAGAAGATTGGCAGTTGAAAAATTAGGATATTAATAAACTCGAATGATTTTTATGTATTTTGATTTATTACGTTTAAAATAATTGCCCTAGTACATGTAATACCATGCATGCACTTGACCATTTTTTTAGATTCTCTTCACTTTTTCAATCGTCAAAAACATAATAGACTTGTAAAGATTGAAAAGGTGAAGTTTGCACAGATTTTTAGCTCTTGTAAAGTTGTAAAACTGATTCTTATACATCGATATCTGGTATATATAGTGTTGCCGAACTATCGACAGTTTTCCTTTCTAAACATATCCACTACCGATGTCTCATTTTTTATTGTTTTCGCCAACACTAATATCTACTGTCATGTTTATTATGGTCACAATTGCAACGACACAAAGGATAACCGATGGAACTAACGGGTCGACTCCATCATGCCTGTACAATCTAGCCATGAAGTAAAGCGAAAATGCTAAACCAAGAATAGCAACTACTAACACAAAAATTTCATTTATCTCTGCCTTCCTAATTTTTCCCTCTTTACTTTCGCCACATAGAAGTGTTGCCCCTGATCCCAATTGTGTCTTGTTTTCATGGTTACTTTCGTATTTCACTAAGTGTTTTCTCGATATGCAGTGGACACAATCAATTGGTTGTTCATTTGACAAACACTTCCATTCTTTAGGGTGCGTTGAGCATTCTTCTAATTTCGAACAGATATTTTGTGTATCTGAGAATGTAGTTGCCGTTAACGTAGTGTCGCATGCTGATATTGCCAAGGACAATGTTCCATTTGTTGTTTGGCACTTCTTGTTATCTTTGTTAATGCTATCTTCCGATGACGCTTCAACAGGATCTATAGCTTTAGCAGTCAGGAAGGTCATAAACAATATTGCAGTGATTGCATTAAATTCAGTCTTTCTATACATAATCATTTTATTGGTATAATAAAATATTATTATGGTACTCTACGTTCATGGGGTACACATAAATTTTGAATTATAGGAATTGATTCCTTCAAATAGAGTTGGTAATCGGATGAAAGTTGCGTGATAGTCCAAAAATTGTACGAATACTTGATACGCTGATTACTTTCCCTAAATTGTAAAACACCATCAGAAAAGTATCATGATTATAAGAAAATACAGTTTTCTAGGAAAATTCCTGACATCATGGCCTGACATTACTTCAAATAACGTCAATATCGACATATGTCACCCAAAAACAATATTCCTAACAAGAGGAACAATAAATAGCACAGCCTTCTTTTTGACAACCTAGAATAATCTGTAGGTATAATGCATGGGATGGGAGGCAAGGAATTTGTACAAGTAGTATCCAAATTTCTTGATGGGAGCATAGGTCTTGAGGGAACTAAGGATGGGTGTCAGTGATTGTCTGAACTACAGTGGGTCCAGCACCAAAAAAATGATCAGGCACAGCACAACATATAATTAATTTACCTCCTAACTGAGACGGTTTGAGTGAGAGTGTTTGCAGATTCTATACTAGTTCTAGAACCATGAACTTAGAGGAAATATTCCTTTTATATATAAAGTGGATGGATGGGAAGAGGATGAACGAAAAAGAGATGGAAAAGAGTGAATATCAAATGGCCTTTGGTTGATTTTCCGCCAATAAACTTTTGCTTACTCTTTTAAAACAAAGGTCGGAAGGTTATCTCTACCTAATTTTGCTTATAGTGCCAATATTGTTCTCGTCGATGATAGCTGGAGGCTTGAACAACTGAACAAGATTCTTTCAGAGAGAGAGAAATATTTTAGAACAAATCCGACTATTCGCCAATGCCACCATGATTTAAATAAATGTCAAATAATCGCTATTCGTGGTACCTCTAGTTGCCATAAAATTAATTCTAGGCTATATCTGAAATGCGGGTAAAACTGGCGTAGGTACAAAAGCTAGATATAATAATAACTCGTAGTTATGTTATAATTACTTAAGAAAAATGCTAAATTTGTAACACACTCGACATTTATAGCTTAATTAGCATTCTCGAGGCTTTAGAACATTAATGAGTCATCCAAACAACACAACATAAATTACTTAGAAGCGGCAGACATAACAACAGAAATCCGAAGAATTTTAAAAACTTAAAAAGTAAAAGTAGAACCATCACCATCACAATGTCATGACGTTATTGGTGTAATATAATAATGACGTTTCACATCGTAAATAAATAATAAAATCGTGGAGGGGTGCGGGCGCGCTGCGGGCGCGGTCGATACCTGAGACATTGCTGCCCGCAGGAATAACATTCACACGCATCTAAAACGAGTTAGATAACTAGTATTACATTAACCCTCCTCGATATATTTCCCCTCGCCTACATAACCTACCTACCACATGAATATTTGGCATTCAAATTCTACAAGTCACAATTAACTTGTATCAAACATAATCCAAATTGAGCGTAAAACATTTCCAGTACGGAGCACGGCTATCTGCAACTTAATTACGTGTTTTGGCAGTCTCTGAACTGGTATGAGCTCGCGAAAAAAATTGCGGGAAAGATCCGGGTCGCGTGGGCAACGTGCGTACCAGTGTGCGTGCGAACTTCTAACGGCTTTCTAGCTTTTAAACATTTGATTGCCTGCGCTTCAACGACTAAATTACCACGGCCCGTGGTCCACTGGAATAATTTTTGTCGTTGGAGGCCTCCGATTTAAAATTTTCCTCGACTCGTCTCGGTTGCTCGCCCAAACCAAGGAATTCGATGCTATCCGCATTTTTTTATAATTAGAAAATGATTAGTTCCGGGTGTTTTCGATTAGATTTCGGTTGTTACACCAGCCGAGCGGTGGTAGAGCGGGGTTCAACGGCGTGACTTGACGGATTCCTACCTATATAGCTATTCCTTTGTTTGAGGACGAGCAACCTGTAGTGATGTGAAAACATTATGTCGATGGACTCGCTGATGCTATTTTTTTTTTATTATCTTGTCTTTCTTTAGCCTGTGCATGACACTAGAAAACACAGCTTATCTTCATAATCATTGTGATGTAATTTTCAGAACTAAGTGAAAGAGTTTTCATTTAACTCTGCATGTTGATAAAGTCAAATCAAATTATTTTTTTAGAGAGGTAGAGGCTTAGCTTTTTCGCTCTAAGAGCTGGGGAAGTACCTCCACCTAACAGAATACCGTGGCCAAATACCTATCTTTAAATTGTGTGTGTCCCTGTGCAATATAAGTTGCAGTAACGGCTTACCATCAGGCGGGTCGTATGCTTGTTTGCCAAATTTATTGTATAAAAAAAATAGTTAATGTCTGTTTTAAATTAGATAAGTACTGAGAGAATTAAAGCAGAGGAGTCATTTAGAACAATAAAAAAGACAATGTGTTCTCTTCTCAGAGAGACCCGGATAGCCATAAACCTGCCGGCTGGAATATTGTATCAATAAACATTTATTAAAATAATAACAATAAATAATAATCGATATGAGGTATTGTCGGTCGGTACTATTGTACGCGAGCGTAAAAGCGGCTAGTGCCCTACGCGCGCCGGTTACTATGGAACCGGTTCCGCTCTGCCCTCCGAGTACCACGTGTAGATACCATCGTTCATCTTCGTCTATTTTGCCTTGTACTCGTAGGAAACAAACCACCTTAAGCAGATCTTTTGCATCTCTCACGACACCATCAACAGACTACGATGGTAGAGTGAGTGCGTACGTTCTCAAAGTTTCATGTTAAATTTGATGATTCTCTGTACTTTGTGTTCATACAAATTCTACCCTGGTGCGTGGAGAGAATTATATAAATCACTTTTTATTAGTTTTCATAGACATCTTAGTTCGTGTAATAGCCTGCTGTTTTGAGATCTTTAGTGAATATTAGATAACTTAATGATCTCTCAAGTCGACACTGTTTAGTTTCATGACTGTAGGTAGATTCGTTCCCCAATTTGCTACTAACTTCAAGTATACCTACTCGTTGAATACATTAGGAATAAACTTTAATTGCACTAGGTACTGCCCAATTCTCTTGGCAAGGTGGTTATTTAGAGCAACCGATGATCAATGGGATGGGAGTCAAGGCGACCACTTACCGGAATGGTTAGAGTCGTTATATAGATGCAAGTGGCTCATATCGGTTCATTATGGAAATCCGTGATGATAGAGTTCCTACCTATCATATGAATTAATTTGTAGATGATCGTATGTTGTAATCTTTTTATTACACTACACTACACTACCCTCTAAGATGAATGAAGGTACTTACTTAAATAAAGCATCGTAAGTCATAAGCCGATAATCTAAGTTTACGACAAAATCATTGCGCCATTTTGCAACATAGTTGAAAGCTGTGTCGATAAGCTATTACAAAGTGACATTTCATTTTGTGGTTTATGCGTTCCCCGTGTATCTCCAATTGGAAATAACCTGTTTAAAATTATCTATTTAATAGTCCAACAGGTTCAAATAGTCATTTTAAAACCATAATTTCTCATCTTAGATTTGTGTAATATTTACGTTGAACACACCTAGGTATTGTTCAAATACCTACATGACAATCAGTATTAAAAATTAATTGTCTATAACCACAACACAGACTACCACATTTTTAATGCAATAAGATCTCCAAATAGATCTACGCATCTATATTATCTACTGCATCTAAATTAATCTTAGAAAAGCAATCGGTAGAGTTCAAAATACAGCAATCAAATCACGGTTCAATCCACCTGTCTCGTCCCCAATAACAGCGACAATCGAACATCGAAATCGTTTAACCAATCGAGAATCCAAACATAGAAAAGAAACAGAAGTCAACCTAAAACAACTAAACAAAACACTTTCAGAATCAATATTGTTATCGAATATTTGAAATGAGGTGTCGTTATCTATACCGTTAAAATTAAAACAATGAACGGTAAATGTAGCCGTCAATCAGGGCGTCTCGTGTGAAAATCTAGAGCGATGAGGGTACTCGTTGTAATGAATCAATATTAGGGGGTGATAACACCGCACGGTTTCAATAGAAGCGAAATACCCGCAGAAGAGCCACGTGCCGTAATGACGAGCTGGGATGCGGGCCACACCACACCGCAATCATGTTTAGTTAATAACTACAGCACTTTAATTTACCATTTGATTGATGAAGCTCAAATAACAATCTAATATCAAGTGCCAGTGAAATAGGACTGAATGTCTTGACTGCACTTAATTTTTAGCTCTAGCTTGGTAGCAAACCAAAACTAAATCTTAACCACCGATAACTAGACGATCCTGAAAGGGGCATTAACAATCAAGAAGCTATTTTAATCATGCTTTTGATATTCCAGTCGTTAAAGATATTAAAATCGTTAAAAATTATTTTATCAATAAAATATTTGTGTTGAATCTCGCCTACTGGGTAGTTTTTTTGTTAAAACCAGTCTATTATTATTAATGACAAGTGAGGAATGAGCGGTGTACGTCAGCGCATCAATAGAGCTCGTCGCATCTCAATACAAAACTCCTGCGCAGCGAACATTGAACCGTTTCACACCTAGACATTATATAGTATCGGCTATGTAAATTGTTGCACATAATGTTTGTTTGATACATTACATTTTATATTCTATCTTAGCATCCATTCTTTAGTTTTCAAGATTATTATGCTATTCTATCGTTATTTTAATGTGACCCACACTTGAGTATCATTACTTTAAAACATCGAACAAAATTCAAGAAACCAACTTAGATTCTTGTTGTAAGTCGAACATTTTCTAACATGTTTCAATAACTCCTATAAGTATATAGAATTAAAATAAAATGCCTCATAGTTACATTACGAAGCAGAAGAAAGAACAGTGTCGTAACCTTTGATTCGTCAATGTTTAGACTCTAGGCAGAGAACCATGAAAAACGGAGGGTAAATAGCATCTCATCATCATGAAGTCGTAGTGTATTGTATTCCGAACCGGTGATAGAGTCAATTTTAACTTTCGACGTTCATAACTGCCTTAACAAGGCCGAAGTTTATTAAATAATGTTTGAGAAATTTAACTCCCGAGGTGATAGAATGCCTAAGGGATAAAATCTGATACGATCTACTCGTATTTAATTTCAAATTGATTAGAATCATTCTTAGGCTATTACAATTAGCATTGATTCGCATATTGCACCAATAAAACACACCTAATAAGTCTTCTAAAGCGATAAAATGCTGAAGACCACATACTAAACGCCTGTTTAGTATAAGAAGATTGTTAAATAATGTTGATAAGAGCAGTTAATACTTAAGATTACAATCATAGACTAGAACCGTCAGGATCTTGGTTCTTTGAAGTCCTAATGAGGACTGTTTATCTCTACTCTTTCCTTTCTGCATGCATGTCATTCGTTTTCGACGTTGAAACTAATTCTCTGAAACTATTTTCAAAATCACTGATCTTAACTCACTCCAACGAAAACTACTTAGTTTATAAGGATTTTATTTAATACGTTACTATATTTAATACCTATTTCCTATCAAAATAAAAGACACGAACCCACGAACAGTAAGTAGCTAATTTTTGTATAAAATATTGTTCTGAGTATTGTGAAATGGTTCAATCAATTGGTCGATGAAGTGCTGGTTTATTGTTTGTCGCGGTCGGCGAACCCTAGCTTTCCACCTCGGTTCATTTCCAAACGCCAACCGATTTGTCATACCCACAAATATCACCAGCTTACCCACAAACTATTGATGTAATGCCATCATTAGTGGAGATAGGTTTCCGGGTAATTACCTTCTTAAATTAAAGACATGGATCAGTTTAATTTTCTTTTATAATTGTCTTCCTCGAAGGATTCTTGAAATCCATCGCCGTAACCATCTCTACATTTATTTTCTCATTTAAATGTAATCTAACATACTAATGTAAAAAGTTATCTTTGCTTCGTTATTCTGCTGTTATTGGTGAAAAATGAAAAATCTACCACAAGACATATCGTCGGTGATATTGCTATACCGCGTAAGTAGTGTGTACCGTGTGAGTATTAGGTCGAAATTTTAACATTAATAAATCCAAAGTTCAACCTTACGACGATAGAGTTTATATCCACATTTCCATTGTAGCATATTTTGTAAGAAGTTGTGTAGTTGTATTATACTATAACGTTGTTCTTTGCAACTAAATACTACTGTAGCTTCTTGCCTACTTAAAAGATTACCTACTGACTGAAACCTAGGTCACGACTCTGAAAGTTGACTTAGGTTCGGTTTAACTGGTTTATCTTATTTTTGTTACCAAGCGGCTTTTTGCTTGTGCTCTATGTAAATAGGATCAATTAGGAGGGGTGTAGTTCAATTAATTATGAACTTAGATTAACCTTGTTTAGATAACTAGGTAGGTAGGTAATTTCTTATTTAATCAGTACATAGGTACATCTCTTACGTAGGTAACTATTACCTTTACCTGTAATTTACCTGCTTATATTTGACGCTGTTTTTGTCATTAAAAAAGTCGGATAAATTATGTTATAGTCTTGATCTTTTCTAATTAGACTTTTGACTCACAATCCGGCTCGAGACTAGTCGAGACACATTTTTGTAGTAAAGTTGACATTTTCCCGCGCTACGTCTCGTGACCGCTCGCGGGAAACGTCAAATTATGGATGCGTTCAGAAACGACGCGGCCGACCAGAACATGACGAATTATGAGCGCTCTCGAAAGCCGGTCCCGTAATTATTGTGGACAAGGCACTTTTTGCCTCTGACAAATAGTAAGAGCGTGGAATGACTCCGGAGCTTTGTGCCGCTGCTAATGACATTCGTGGAGGAGCGAGCTCTAATATTAACTATTTCTTTTGTGCGAGGACCAGACGTGGTTGTGATGCGTTCGCATCTTGCCTGGGATGGGACAACGACCTCCCCTTTATTTGTTACATTACTTGAGCGTTAATATGAATCGAATGAACGCGAGTGATGGGCTCAAATTTCCTCGCTCCACTCGTCGACTTTCTGTTGTCACGCGAGCCTCCTTTAAAATAATTATTATGGTCAGTTGGAAAAGAGAGTAAGTACTTACTTGCCTACTTTTTGTAAAGGCTTCAGTGATTATATTGTTCTTGATTCTACCTTCAATCATTTATTTGCCTATCACAGGACTATACATGACAAGTGGGTATATCTTGACCGTTTTTATCAACTACTATGTACCATTACCGACTTACTGGTCTATGCAATGTAAAAACCAATTCTCCCCCTCATATTTCTCAATGATGTATAAAACGTTTCGAACGTGAAGCTCGAAATGTTTCCGAATTTTTAATAAAACATCCACTTAGGTGTTCTGTCAGTCCTCGTCATTTTCGCCTTTATTTAATCGAGCTAATTCTAATTGATTCATGTTAAAAGCCCTGACTGACAATAACCCTGACACCTGTGGTAATTCTATAATCACTTCGGATTTTCCACGAAATTTGTCCAGCCAGTGGAATATGAGACGCTGCCTTGGTGGTCGCAGAGAATGGACCAACCTTCGTGAAATTGGTTTACGACCGGCTGTTTTATTGCAGCCAGCCACTGTGGGTTATTATACAGATTGTGGATATAACCTAGCGCTTATTAAATTAAATGTTACATAGGCATCATTAAAACGGTTTTAGATCATCATTATAAAATTAAATTAATGATCTGTGACCACAATCTCACCAGATAGTGATGATGTTGTGGACAAAGAGGGTAAGCACACAGAGCCTAGAAGAGAACTGGTTCTCAAGTGCAGCTGACAGACTTGACTTGACCACTGAAGATAGCCTGCCAGGCGAGAACTATAAAATAGGAACGTACTCGATATTTTTCTTCACCAAAATATTAATTGTAGGAGTCGAACCTATGACCATCGACTCGGTACTTGACGTGACACTGACCTATTATCCTCATATAAAATTTTATATCTACTAAAATATTAAGCAATCAACAATTCACATGTTAAAGTCTATTGGCAATAGAGATCAAACGCCTGATGGTAAGCGGTTACGGTAGCCAATGGACGTGAAAACACCCGTGGCACAGGCCAAAATACTAGTGCGTTTGCAGACTCTTACGCCCTCACGCGTAGGAACACAACATAAAGTTATTTGGTTTCGTAAAGTGGAATATTGGGTATACACCTGCAAGATCTATACTAATAATAAAGCTTTGTTTGTTTGTTTGAACGCGCTAATCTCCGGAGTTACTGGTCCAATTTGAAAATATATTTCACTAGGGAAGCTACATTATCTCTGAAAGTTATAGGCTTCTTTTTATCCCGGGAACGCGAGTGAAACCGCGGGGAACAGTTTGTATAATATTAGTATCTTAAAAGACGTATGGCATGATTTCCTCTTCATTAGATCAATGATTACGAAGATACTAGATTCTACAAGTATAACCGGACGCCGTCTGAGTCATGGCCTTGCACGACTCAATCATTTAACTAAAATCTTCCTAATAGTACGTGTTAACACACTCGAACAAGTTGTTACAATATTTGTAGATCACAGGCATACTTACAGAACATAAATGCTAGTCATTACAAATTGTTCAAATTCCAAAGCTAATCCATGATAATAACCAAATTACAAACAGAACTTTTAGTACCTAGATAGGGATAACGAAAACAGAAGTACCTACTCATAATTAAGTACATGCAACAAAAAACATTGTATTTATTGTCACTTGTCACTTGTAAACATTGCATTTTAGATTATTACAAACATTACATTTTAGAACGTATATGTACGAAAATACGTTCTAAAATGTCTCTTATTGAGAACAAGCATCGATTATTGAGAGACTGATCCAATAAAATTTCAATTGATGTTATTCAGTAGTGATTCGATGCGATTCCAATGAATTTAAAGGCAGACCTGCCATATAGGTAACCTTGCCTCAGATCGAATGATCAGTTACTGCTTGGAATTGTAGGTTTTGTTACGATTCTCTTATCTATGTTTACTAGATGAATACCTTTGTATGATGGAAGGGCTAGCAGTGGACTGACGATCGAAACTACTTAGATATTTTATGTTAGATATACATATGGACGAGGACGGTATCCTTGGGCGAGGCTTTTGTCCAGCCGTGGACGTCTTTCGGCTAACATGATGATACATATTTTAATTAAATAATAAATTAGCCTATTTTTAGCCACAAAAAAAGAATCCTTGCTGAGTTTCTTGCCGGAGTCTTCTCAGTTCAAATGTATTCCGAACCGGTGGTAGAGTTGACATTCATATGTGACTTATTCGTGCCTACACTGAATAAATAAGTTTTGATTGATCGATTGATTTTAAATCTTGTGTGTTGCACATCCTGCATTTTGAACATTTTGTCATATTGTACATTTTGCGTGTTGCACATTCTAAATTTTGAACATATTTTGCAATCTTGTGCATTTCGCCTGTAGCACATTCAATCTGCATTCCTCCAAAAATATGTGAATTTTAAGATATAAGTTCTTTGACATGGATATTATGGCATCATACTACATCTAGTCCATATCTACCTACTACACTATAAGACAGCAAACGCACATCGTTAAGATATATAAAAAAAGTTGTTAATGCATTAGGTATAGAACTGCGTCGTGGGTTCTGCCCATAAATCTGGTTTGTTGCTACCCGACTATTTTTAGTCGTCATTCTTTTAACCATCTTGCTTAGCAACAAGGTATAGATTTTATCTATATGGAACTTTCTGCAAAACATAAATTCTTATACTGACATTTTATATACATATACCTACCTAAATACTAGTCAGTTATTTTGTTTATTGTGAGATATATATATCAAGTTCTGAAAGCCTTCAACTATAAAGTACTTAGGTAGATACCTACTATGGTAATTCTAACCCAAAATGATGTAGAGTTAGTAATAAATGATTTTAGAAAACTCCCAGCAGATTTGATGCCATCGCACTAAAACTGAAGACTAGTCAAATCAAATCAAAAAACTGTCCTTGCAGTTTCGATCCTATTCAACCGACAATGGATGAAATAATTCGCCTACTAATCCTCGTGAACTTACATTTGAAACATAATAAATCCGATATAAAAAGGTGTCATAAATCATTAATGATAGCCGCATTCGATGAGATCGTCGAATAAAATTAAAATAAAGGCATTAATGAATAATTTTATCATCGATGTCTTAACATTTAAGCTGTTGGTGTGCTATCGATAGGCGCCATTAAACCGCTATGGACCGGATTTCAGAATTGTAAATCATTTTAACTATTATTATATAATTATTCAATGTTAAACATCATGGGGTATATAAATAAGATTGGATGATGTATAAATATGGGCTCACCTCACCGGTTTGTTTAATCAAATTGATTGATTATATTGAATGGACATAATTTGTAAAATTTTAAAATGTAAAGTAGCTACCTACCATCCTTCCTACGGTTTAATTTTAGGAAGAATTTAATGAGCATATAATTAGGAACGTCTCATAGCTTTATCCTGTCCTAGATAAAGCCATATACTAAGCAAAAGCAATCAAATGTTAGCTTTTAAATTAATTTTCCTCATATAAAAGTTCGGTTCCCGATGAGATCACAGTCCACTTCGCCTAAAGGTTCTACTTCTGGTACCTACGCAACATCGTAAACAACTTTTTGCCCTCCCACATCATAGATCTATCAAACATCGTAATATTTACAACTCTATGTGCTTGGGACAAAGCTTATATTTTCTATTGGCGAAGGTAGTCTCGCGGTCCCATGGCTAAGTACCCGAACTATAGTGCACAAACAAGTGTAACGTCATGATCGAAGGTACCTATAAAAAGTGGTCGAGCGAGTAATTAATCAGGCTTATTTTTCGATGGTTCAGTCAGTACTATACCACTAGCTTCTACTTGCCTATTGACTTGTATGCTTTTTTGGAAAATTTTAAATGCCGATGTGAATGTGTGTGTATTTTCCTGAAAAATGGCATCGATACTCCGTATTTAGGATTCATTTCGCCTTAATCTCATCACAATACCTAATATGGTTCAAATCATTCACGTACGGAACCTTAAAAAGGAAGCAGGTACAAATTCTGCATGGTCACTGATAGAAAATCATGAACTTAGGTATCTCAAGGTTCTAAAGTAAATACAGTATAAGTACTTCCTTGAAATTGTCATATTCAATACTATCGTAAAACTTTTTGTTGGTCTCCTTTATGACTAAATGCTATGCTACATTTATATCTACTGTTATACATAATATACTTGGAGATATAGTCAATTCAACATACACAAATCGTACATCAAAATACAGAAATCATGCTCTTACCAAATAAAGTATAATTCCATTATGTATCAACATGTTTTCGCACTTTGCATAGCTATCATTAGAATGTAGTTATAATAATATTACTGTGACTTTTGTCGGAAAACCCATGGCCCCAGGCAATGGCAGTTGCAACACAAACGGCGGAAGGCAAGGGGCGGCGCCGTCGTAGCCTAGCCTGGTATAACGGTACATTGTCACAGACTAGTTAGAAAACACAAAAACTATAACTGAAATTAAGCTATGATTGAGATTGATTACGTACGTCGTCTGTAGTCTGGTCGTGATGACTAATATTTTTGTCGGAACAAAAGCTACGATATTGATCAAGTTTTGGCATAACAATACATACGTCAAATACTTATTTGCAGGCTATTTTATGGTGCGATTGTCTATTTGGAACGTTTAGATACCGTTATTTCCCGGACTAATGCGAAATTCCGTCTGTTGGTATATGTTAGTATATCATACTAATCCTTATAGACTTATTCTATCCTAGTTAGTCTATCGATCAGAAAAACGTTAGGTCACTTAATATTCCCTTGATCGATATATCTCTAACAAAAAATACATTAAGGGGAAGTCCGCTAGTTCTAATATATGATGTGCGTCGGAAATACAACTATGGAATTATAACGTTACATGAAGCTCCATTACCATTAAAGTGAAATTAAAATGAAGCACTTGAAGTTTTAATACCTCCTAAACATTTAGCAGATCGTACAAAGGCTTTTTACACTCTGTTTAACAAAATAGTACCTACATTCCGCGTTTGCATACAGGCGGGGTAATTACTCGGTGTATTGTTACACACAATGGTGGTGTTATTTATTATTTCAATTTCACAATATATTGTTGGTGAAAACAATGTACGGTTCGGTACAACCTAACGTTCGGTTCTTATAATAAATTGCCCCATCTCTTGCGCATGGTGCGATGTTGGCCAACTGTTTCCTTTGGAACCAGTTTCGAATTTACGTCACACAGGATAAGGCAATGTATTTTGTAAGTTCTCTACAAAAATTTAAAATCTGTTAGTGAACATTAGTGGAATCTATCCTTAGATAAAATACCTAAACTTACATTACACATAAGTGTTTTTTTTTATTCAACACTAACTAAAAGCTTCAACAATGTTGCAGAAAACACAATAGCCGAGGCGGGAATAGGTGCTACATCGCAGTTTGCAACAGATAATCTAACCACCCGGTATAGTCGCGGCTCTACAGTATTGGAGCATCGATTCGTGCGCGTATCGACGGCGCGGGCGCAGAGAAAGCGCTTGTGCTCTGAACAGTACAATGCCCGCCCGTGTAGATATACTAGATAGTGCCTGTGAACTTTGACCTACGAGTACGAGTCTGACTAAGAATTGAACTGGAACGGAGGTGTTCCGGTAAGTAAAGTTGAACGACTCTGGTTGAAAATGGGTTCAGATTTTTATCGATCACCTACTTTGTTATTTTATTTCAGGGAGTAGTCAAATGGTTTTAATGATTGTTTAGTACCTTACCAGATCAAAGGTACAACCAACAAACTTCAAGGCAACTAACTATGTCTATTCAGTAACAATCGGCTACTTGTGCCTCAGAAGAAATGATTTCACAAGAAAGGATTTTTATCTCAATGGACAGGGCGAGCTATGATCAGTGATCACTGCTTGCAAGCGAAATGGTTTCAAAACTGATCATGCTTAAAGTGTGGTAATTGTACCGATTTTTTTTTAATACGCACACACCTACTTTACAATATTCAAAGGGACCGGCTACATCCGCCTCCGCTCCGCAATAATATTAAATATCAACGTTCGAGTGCCGCAAGATAATTATAATAAGATCTAAGTCAAGGTCGATAGGAACCAGTTTTAGCAATCTGTTTGTTACCTATAACAACCGACAAAAAAAAAACACAATCGGTTACTACCTACAATATTAAGTTACATTTTTAACTTATAAGAACTAGATATCACTTTCTTCGTTTGCTATCGTAATTAGAATCTAGACGGTGTACATAAAATGTGGTGCCTATAGTCAGACGAGAACAATGTTACTTTATTTTGTAATTTGGACGTTAAGGGAATTGAAATTAGAACTACTTTATAATGAACACTTTAGCAGGTATGTTAATTGCCAAAAATTGGAATGGCGAGCAACCGAAGTCAAATACTCAACTAACACTCATAGATAGGATATGTACTTAAAGGCGCTATGAAGTAAGATAGGTGGGATAATATGGGACTAGGACTTCACAAATTGCTATCTGATCCCAACTTTCAAAGTCCCCTAACGACTATAGCAGAGCTTGTACTATAGACACTAGGTAACTGATATACCTACCACATATATGCAACAACCTTTTTTATGTATACATAAATAGGTAATTACACCCAGATTCAGGACAAACAAACATGTTCATATATACACAAAATGTTTGTCCTGGATGGGAATCGCACGAACCAGTGACGACTAGCGGCGTATAGGTGGTCATACCGTCTACAATATTTCAACTCTAAAATACCCAATTTTAAATAGATATTTTATAACGAAAAGGCGAAGGTACCTCCAATAAAAGTAGGTACAAGATACCATAGAGTAGAACCCGCGGGGTGAACGACTGAATGCCGCCATTACTCCAACCGCATCATTACAGAGCCAGCGCGCACGCTGCACCGCGCACCACAACACCGGCCCATAGCTACCTTCTATTCGCTTTTTACAATTTTCTACAAAGTGTTTTATAAAAGCCTTCGCTTCACTTGGGTAGCTTTGATGACTTGTACTTGCAATAACGAAACCTGCCTTGACAAATTCCCAATAGAAAACAATATAAGTCAATCTGATTAGCTACTTTCAGCTCTTAACTGAGTATTGTTTTATGTCAGAAGACTGACAAGAGGCGGTCCATTTGATGGTAAGTGGGTACGGTTGGCATACTGACATTAACAATACTAGTCGATGTGTTGCCGATCTGGGGCTCTAAAAAGGACAATCGAGTAATAATGCTGAATGCAATTCATTTTCCGAATTCATCGGCAAATCATATAAAATTGATCAAATCTGAATTTGAAAAATGATGTGCCATCAGCAATATTTTTTAGACCCCTTGTTACAATGTGACTGCAGGAACACACCGATAATGTTCTTAGCGATATATTTTCAAGCTGAGGTTGGTAATAGCCAGGCACGTTACAACTTAGTTCTTTCATTATGATTAGGGCTCTCTTTATTATAGGCAGGTATAAGATAAGTCATAATGTCGGACATTTTCTATGTATATTCAACTCCTGGGTCACATGACACGAAAACAAAGTTACTTATAATCTCAAAAGAATCCCCAAGAATTAAGGCGTTAGTGATTAAAAGCGATGATACCCAGCAGTCGGTACCTCAAAACGTAGCGATATAAGATCAAAACGATCGTACAGTTTCACATAGTTGGGCGCACGTTCGTTCTTATCGATTCATCTCACCATTGTTGGCACGCGGGACACATTCATAAGCATATTTTGTGCAATAAATCATATTATCATCTCAGTATCAACGCAATAAAGCTCAAATTCAAATGTAAACTAGCGTATAGTCTTAGAGATAAAAATATTATATTATTTGAATGCCCAACGGTGTCATCCTTGCAACGCATAACTAAAGCTTAATTGGAAACAGGAGTTACTGTATACCTTATGTTGTTAATTTTAAATCAGCTAGATCCTAACATTAGCAACTTATGGATGGTAGTTTTGGAAGATTATGAAAATACTTTATAATTATTATATTATTAATACCACAGTTAATACCTAGATATTGTGGATTTGTCTCATGCGCTCTTTGATAATAATCTTAGGAATCATCCAGTATCGATCAAGGCCAAGTCAAGTTCTGTCAATACAGTATTGCCAATTTAAAAAATATTAACTTATTTTATGCTCGAATCAGTTTGGAAATCATAAATAAGTAACGTTGTTACCCTTAGTCTATACTTTTAAGTTAAAAATATAAGTATAAAAATTATAGAATTATAATAGAATTGATTTAATCACAATATTAAGTTTGATAAAAAAACAAAGTTCCCAGAAAATGCAGTGCAACATTTAATTGACCAACAAACGAATTCATATTACATAATCTCAAATTGACATCAAGCTATTTCCTGTCATTGCATAATTACGTGGGTAAGTACAAACACATAAAATGATTCAATTAATAAATATTATGGGGACATTTCTTCACAAACGGCCCTCTGATTTATTTATTTATTTGATCCCGAACTAATATGAAAACAAGATAATTCAAATATTATATTTAGTGCCGAGTTTTTAATAACCAGTTGCCTTTAACAGTTATTTGTATACATTTATCAAAAGAATATAATTATTAACCAAGGTTTTTTTTAGCGATAAAAAATCGGACCAAATTGGATGATTACTCATAATAATTTATAATTATACAAGTATTATACAGTGTTTCTGTACTAATGTATCTGTAAATAGCTTCTCGGCAGTTGTTTATGTTACATAATATAATATTACATTATTATGATTTTAGACTATATTTATTTATAATATTTATACATATTACAATTACAACTATATATAGGTACACTACTGTATATCACATTTTAATTTTATACAGAGCCATATATATATACAATTCTAAATAGTCGCATATTTACATATTTAGGTAAACAAGCATATTATATTAGGCCGGTCGATGGTATCATTCACATTTGAAATATTAATATTCAACATAAAAAAAACAAATATATATACATATTAAAATATAAATAAATATATTTGTAATCGGAATATAAACTAAACAATTTTGTTGGATTAAATATTATGTAATATCATAGAATAAATAATATACTACGTACTAGTAATATTAATATTTTATATTTATTGGTGACTGGGCAGGGATATGACAGTATCCAGTATAATTAAAAAAAATTAAAATAGTAAATAAATGTAGCATAAACTGACGGAAATATTATTTTTATTAGATCATTATTTGTAACAGACAAACTATATTTTTATTATATTTAGTTATAAACATATATAATTAAATATAAAATATTATGGCAACAGATAGAGAGAGCGTAATATATAGTTGTAGTTTGATAAATTACAGTCTCGTTTTACTTGTCTATATATGATTATTTCTAATTCACCTGCAGTACTTTATAGGGAGGAAGTTCAATATGAACAACTGTTATTATAGGACTCATACTAAAATCATTATTTTTAAAACTTTTCATACAAAACATCAACTTTACTCGATTGAAAGTATGAAAAGTTAGATATTTTTCCAAAGTTGGTTCTATTGTAAAAATTATTCATATTCATGAATACTCTCATCCACCATAGAAATATAACCGCGGTGTCTTAAAAATAGCCCCCCATATGATTAAACACGTATTTATTATGATATTTATGTATAAGCGCGCAATATGCATGTGGATACTTTGAGGTGTCATATTTTATAACCTATGTTCCTGAACAACTTTATTATACCTAGGACCAAGTTAGGAATTTTAGCGACTAAATATAACTAAACAAACTGATGTTGTAAACATTGTGAAAAAACCGATGGAAAATTTTAATACTGATCATCACCATATTTTGATTGTTTTCAGATGTTCCCAAAAATATTCAGCGTAACAAACCCAACTTAGGTTTTGGAAATACGACATCTCAAAATTATAACGTTATAACATTTTCTTAAAGCTAAGCAAATTTACAATAATAAGTTTGATTATTTTAAATAATTTACTTTTAACTTTCTCATTGACACTAAACGCCGAAAAGTCGTGGAATACAAAATAATCTCAAAATATTATTTATATATTACCCTCTTAGTACTTTTTATCGTTTATCATAATAATTATAATTAATATTAACAATAAGCTATAATTTATAAGAAAATACGACATATGCTGTTATAGGTATATAACTCCTAAGTTCTATTTGTAGGTCAAATATTACAAATGTCTAATAAAATTGGTGTTTTCTCAGGAATTGACAATCAATTTTAATTTTCTTTTTTAATAACAGCTGTGATAAATATTTTAAAGTTGGAATAGATGTTTACGAATGTTGTCTTGGTGAAAAATTGTAATGGTTATACAATAATACGATTATACCTGTTTTTAGTAACTAAGGACAGTGTTGAAGGAAATTAACAGTTAACACAGTGTAAATAAAACATATTATAATCTTAAGGTACTATTATATCTTATATTTGACAATTAATTAATATTCTTCTAGAAGACCATATTACTTTCTACTGTAAATTCGTCATCCCTTTCATATTCAATTCTCTTATAGACATTAAATCTCAATTTTCAAATACCTCAAATATTGTGATGCATCCATGTATTTAAATAAATAGCCTTTCTTAGATGAATTAAAGCTTTATATATGCATAGCACTTATTTCCGTCCACCTATATTTATATCTAAATAAGTTTCAGGTATATAAATCATGATCCCAGTTAAGTCTATAGCTGTCAGTTAGCAGTTTACAAATGTGTTATATAAGTTACTCATATAACATTATATAATAAACTTTATGTGAAATATCTATAGGGATAGGGATCGCCCCAGCTACGTGCCTATATTTATACAGAATGCCAGAGAAGACGACTAAAACTAAAAGATTTAAAAAAAAATTGTCAGAAGGTTGACAAGCAGGCAGGCGGTCCACATGATGGTATGCCTATAGCCATTTACAATACCAGAGGCCAATGTTTTGCCAAGAAGGCACAATGCAAATTAAGACGTCTCTTATTTAGAGACATCTGAATTACTCCTAATATTCAGCGATTTTTGTAATTCAGGAGATAGATTTTTGTTTCATACATTTAATTTCAGTTTCAATTATTTTTTATTCTCACTAGGTGTCCAATGGGTTTACCAGCGTTCTAGAGGGATATTTTTGTACTAACGCATAGAACCCTCACTCTCTAAAAAATCCGAGTTATAGGTACAAAAATGACATAGGAGATTAGCTTTAAAATTGATAAAACACTTATCCATACTAATAATTTTAATGTGTACCTTCCTACACAACTAATTAAATGAGATAGAAGCATACTAATTTAACGAAACAATAGTCTATGTTTATCACCAAATACTGTCGAAAACCATTTATATGGAGATATTTAATTGCTTTATCGCCAGTATTTATATAACATTGAAAATCAGTCTGCATTTATAAAGCATTAAGACACAATATGTATTTAAACAATAAATCAGAATTGCGTTGATAGCTTTGCTATTTAGAAGAATGTGTTTTATATAAATATAACTAAATACAAAATAGCGTTAATGAGTAAGGGTGATATATCGACGCTAGTAATTATTGTAAATATTAGTTAGCTCGTTTAAAGCTCTTGATAGGTATGCATTTCATAATATTTATTAAATTGACAGTAGGATATTAGGCGTAGCTGAAATTCTGTATTTTTAAAATATGGTACAACTTTATTTTTTTAAGTCAATAGGTTGACAAACAGGCAGCAGCTTACCTGATGGTAATTAGTCACCGCCGCCTATAGGCAACTGTCCCTTAAAAAGTAAACGTCCCTTTTAAAAAGGACCTATGGCAAAAACGGGACTTACGGACTTATGCCAAAAATGTATCGAATTCAATTCAGATATGGAGTTTACTATGAATGTGGCGAAATTAATATCCCAGTTGTCCATCTAGGGAAGAAAATCTAAACTTAATTTTCATACGCCCAAAAACCTCATAATAAACGAAAGAGTAGACTAAATATCTATCCACAATAAATATTTTGTACATTCGACCTATCGATATTTTCATGATGCCTCAATAGTAGATTATATTCGATGATAATTTCTGCCAGACAAACCAAAATGTTTTCCTCACAATAAGTACATCTCATCTCTTATCACAATAAGTACACCATTTAAATGAAATAAGACTTAAGGTGGCGCAACCATTATCAAATCGATTGCTATCGTTATCGCTTCACTAGTCTTTTTAAATGATTTTATATTTCATAAACTTGTAATTTATTTGTTTAAAAATAGAAATGCTACCCATGGTCGCCAGTAATTTTACCGTATAATATTATTATATCCTATTTTACGCGCCTTTTTAGATAAAAATACGATATTATACATCTCTAGGTATACCTTTAACTGTTTTTCATATAAAATGGCCAAATTACCTTATTTATTACTGTTAGTGGCAGTTTAGTTAACCGCTATGATCGCGTATGGCCCCAATATACATATAGTATTTAAAGGCTACTTATCGCATATGACGTCACTCTTGGCTGGGGCCGCGTAGTACTGATTCGCGAGGTGGAACAATTCACGACGCAAGTGTTGCGCCTGCGACTTCAGCTCCGTCTCTCTCGTGCGGATAGCTCCGTACTGCTCTTCGCGCTCTTCTGTGTGTTGCTCTATTAACCATCTGAGGTATAACTCTGCAATAATTAAATTTTTAAGTATATCATAACTAAAATTCTAAATGCGAAAGTGAGTTTGTTACCATTTCACGCCTAAATCACTGAACCGATTGCCGAAATCCATATGTAGAAAGCCTATGGTATGGAGAAAGACATAGGCTACTTTTTATCCTGGGAACGCAGGTGAAACCAACTAGCACTTCAAAACATCATGGACATAATATTGACCAACTTTGAGAGGGTACTATCCAGGGTACATATTAGAAGTCCAGAAGGATTTTAAAGGGTTCTTTCGCTCAAAAACAAGTTTGACTGAGGAATTACCTCCTTACAGAATATTAAGAAATTATTCTTTGCGAAGTTCATATAGGGCCTATAAATAAGTTTAAAGTTTGAGTTTATAATAATCATCATACCTTCCCAAATGACGTAGCTCATCGGTGCAACAGAGGGCCATATGACGTTAGGCGTGGGGTCGTATAGCGGGTTGATATATTTGGGCAGTTCATCCGGCTGGTTCAGCCACGACCAGATGCTGGTGGTCTGATGGTACACGCCCCTGGATTCGCGCTCTTGTTCGTTGTCACATAGGAATGTACCTGAGGGTTTTATTTGGTGATGACATTTTTGAACATTTTAATGTTGGGAGTTCAAGTTCTGTGGTAAGTGTTGATATGCTCGAAGGTGGTATAACACAAAGCCTAGAAGGAAATTGGCTCTCAAGTACAGCTAGCAGACAGAACACACCGGTAGGTGCTTGGATAGATTTTGTACTTGAGGACCAATCGGTTTTCTCGCGATGTTTTTATTCACCGAAAGCTCGAGTTTTTTGTAGGTATAAAACCATATTTGATATTTTTATATTTAATTTCTCGTGTCCTAACATGATCTCTCTAACTAACTCTAACATGATCAGAGTCGTTGCATTGATAATTCTTTTCTTACTTAACCAGTCTGGCGTCGCTGTCCGTATTTGGCCCAACAATTTTGTTGGCATATGGCTTTTGTTCATAACAAGTAGTTTCCGTTACGCTTTTATTATTTTTAAATGTTATTTAAATTTCAACCTTGACAGGAAAATATAAGAATTATAATAATAACGTTTTTAAAGTCAATAAAGAAAAGATTGCCTGCAAAAGAGTTGCTTTTCACGACTTTCTTAGATTTTCCTTTTTTTTATTTGACACCGGCTGACTGGTTGAAGAACTTATTGTAGGATTCGAATCCGCGACCTTTCATCGTCCGTCGTTCGTCTCAGCATTCAACTTCACTACGACGAAGCTATCATGTTTCAGGTATAAACACTTAAGACTTGGCATGCCCAATGAAACTTCCTGAAATCATATGAGGGTCTTTCTACAACTCACCGAATTGACTAGCGTAGGAATGTTCGAAGAGCGTGATGAGGAACGACTGTCGGTACTCGAAGCTGCACGGGAACTGTTCCAGGAACTGTCTGACGCAGTCAAGGAACAGTAGGAAGGTGGGGGCGGCTCGCGGTTGAGGCGCGGCGTAAGGGCCGCAGCGGTGTCGAGTACCGAACGGGTGACCTGCTTGAAGCCACTCACGTTCTATTAGCGCTTGGAGACTGGAATAATATTGTATTTTATTTTAATTCAAAGTACAAGTGCGTAATATCTTTGCGGATAAAGAATTATTAAAAATGGCTGGCGGCTCATTGAGCCCGTACCGTCAGCATACTACGGTATAAAATAACGTAGCAATATATTTATATTTAAAAAGGACATTGCCATAAGGGTCATCTGAATGTACATATTTTAAACGGAATTCTATGATTCATCTATTCTGATTCATTTCCAATCTATATTAAACAGATCTCTGTAGCTACTATCACCCACACCAAGTTATAAAATACCAATATTTAAAAAAAAATAAACTCAAAATACCTTGTTATAAAAGATAGCAAGTTTTGTTATAACTGAATAAATGGGTTTGACCTTATAAATTAAACGTAGACAGTGACTTACCCCCTCAGTGTTCTGCAGTCAGGGTTCAGTATTATCTGCACTAAAGAGCACACGAGGAGTGTTGCATCTTCACCGCGCGTTCCGTGGATCAGTACCGGTTCCGCTTTCTTTAAACGTTCATTATTATGATATTTGTTTAAAGTGGGTAGTTTTGTATTGTTTATAATTTTATAATAAGTTGAATTTTAATGTATTTTCTTTTAAGGACAAGCTTTCAGCTCCATGTTCCCTAAATACTGGTCAATAAATATTTTATACTGGTTTTTTTTTTCAAGTGAATTTACGAAATCATCATTAGCATAAAAAGTTAATTACCTGGTGTATGTGCTGTGCAACGATACAAGCCGTGTGTAACGAGTTCCGGACGCTCTCCGGCCAACCGCACGACTCTAACTTTGATATCCACTTATCACTAGATATATCTCGGTCGTTACACGCTGAAACATATCATATTTATGTTAAATTGTTTGACATATGGGAACCTGATAAATATGGCAACTTTCATCGAAATCCATTCATTTGTTACAATGTGATTGATCAAATATAAAATACATTTTTCACGTTTAAAATAATAATAACTAACTTTCCATTGTTACAGCCAATTCTTCCGAAAAATTTCGGATTCATATGCTAAATTTCAGGCCGATCGGTCCAGTGGTTTGAACTGTGTCTTGATAGATCAGTCAGCCTTTTTCCTTTTAAATATTTAAGTTTAGATTATAAAAATGTCTATGTACTATCAACAAAGTTAAAGCATGATCACCTTAAGGGTGTATTTTGTGTGCAGTAGCAGCTACGGCTACCTGCGTCTCACACAATATAACAAGACAATGAGCTTATCATAAAAATAGTCTAAACAAATAGTTTAGCAAGAGACGGTTTTTATTCTCCACAATTTGACAGGGCGAAATATGATAACTACCCTTAAGGTGATCATGCTTCAACTTTGTTGATGGTACAAGAGATATCATGATAATTGAAAGGTATAATTTTAATATTAGAATCATCCTAATCCTAGGCCAACAGGAATCTAAGAATCTCTATATAAGATGAAATAACAATAGAGAAACAAACAAGCTATAATACCTTCAATTAATTTAGAGTAGCTATCTAATAATTGTTGATGGTTGTCCACGTCGTCCATGGATCTATTGTATATTTTCCATTGGGAATAGTTTGAATTACTTTCAGTTCCACCACCTGAAATAAATGTTATAAGTATTTTCAGGCATTATTTTTCTTGTAGAAATATTTAAAGTAATATATTACGAGGTAATATGATTCATGGATATCTCATCCAGCAGTTTAAATGGATGTCATTTTCGACTTGTTGGGTTTCAGCGCTAAGTGTTGGATTCAGTGATGCGGAGAAGTAAACAACTAATTTTTAAAAATTGATAGTGGCGTGGAAATATCTGAAAGT
This sequence comes from Tethea ocularis, assembly GCA_963555595.1. NCBI lineage: Eukaryota > Metazoa > Arthropoda > Insecta > Lepidoptera > Drepanidae > Tethea > Tethea ocularis. The sequence goes on along the minus strand of OY741960.1, from coordinate 4,597,646 downwards.
TCCCACCGTCTCTTTGCTTGGTGCACTACTACTTGGCGCGAGCAATGAACACCCTATAGTATAGGGCCTACACTATTTACGTTTTAGCTTGGTTCTGGTGACAGAAGCCAGAGATATAAAAATTAACCATATGACATTGCAAAAAGGTTCATCTGAATCAAAAAACCCTAAACAGGTGAACTTTATTGCAAAGATTTACAGCTCATTTTTATATCTCTCTGACTACTATCATCCGCACAGAGGTAGGTACCACGTCAATAGGCCTATGCACTTCAAACAACCTAAATTACCTACGCAGTGATGACACGGTTGATAGGTTAATCAATAACCAGTTAAAATTACCTTTGTTCTGTTGCTGTGATATAGAATTAGAACTTCTCAAGTCATAAATGATGCCTTTAGTGCCGATGGCAACCACAGTGTTGAGGATAGATTCGTCGGCGCGACACCGCCGGTGCTTGGTACCATACAGGGGCTGGCCAGCGCGCATTAGCACTGCCTACAATTGCATTATCAAAATTTAGTTACAAAAACAGCAAACTCAAATTAAATATTGAAAAAAGATACAATATTAGTTTTTTAGTTACCTAAGATTTTTTTTTGTTTCGATTTTTGTTTACTAAGACTGCTAATGGACCAATGACACATTTGATTTGAAAATATTATTTCCCTTTTTTTAGGGGATTGTTCTATGTGCCATGTCAAGAGTGTTTTTAAACTATATTTTTGTATGTGTACAGGACACAAGGGTATTTTTATACATTAGTATTACCTATCCCATTTTGTAAAAAAATAGAAAAATGTTTAAATTACACATTTTGATGCTTGCTTACTCCATTATTATGCTTGTATGAAAGGATGGGGAACCGGCCTCCTTGCCTGAACGTAGCCGCAGCAGCCAGGGTTTCATCATCAATGCTCTTTGGCACCAAAACACCCTTCCCATAACTAGAGCACACTGTAAAATTCTGATTTATCCTTGAAACACGCCATTCTTCTGTTGCTAGAACTTTGGTAAATTCTCCTTCTATGCTGAAATCAGAAGTAAATTACTGGTGGTTAATAATTTGATTGTTTAATGGGCCAAAAAAACTGCAAAATTCAAATTTTATTACGTTTTTTGGTATTTGCAGCTCAATACATATACTATCTATTGATTATTGTATGTATACATAATACTTTTTAAACTATTTAAATCTATATATTGGTTCCTTTTCAATAAATAACAGATAGGAACCAATGTAATTCTTTAATATGTTCAATGCAAAATGAATACATAGATAAATCACATTTTGACAAACACATATAATAATACTAAGCTGCAATTAGCAAAAAAACATAATAAAATTTGAATTTACATCCCCCTTAACTAATATTTATTTAGTTGGAGTAAAACTAATATACAGGTGAATTTTGTAAGTGGGTGTGGTAGACCAAATCCTAAAGTATAGGGAATAGCGAAAAATGCTGAAAGGAGTCTCGGGCCGATTTATAAAAACTAAAACTGTATACTTGGATTTTCAAAAATATTATTTGCCTTGTCGGGAATCAAACTCATTGACTTTGAAAAAAGAACACAGCCTGTATTATTGCTCCATCTCATAGAATCGCTTATAATGATCAATTTCTGCGAAGTAATGCCCCGAGACTCTTTTCAGCATTTTTCGCTATTCCTAATACTTTAGGATTTGGTCTACCACGCCCACTTAAAAAATTCACCTGTATACATTTAAAACTTGATATTCACTATTTATATAAAAATTAAGGCTAAGCATATTTTTAATGCTTTATGTACAATCTGTTGACTCTAGGGATATTTAATAATATTTGTAATAATAGATGAGTTATTCCTCAAGATATTTATATTTAGTTTAAATTGTAATGTTATGTACCTATACAATGTGTATCCATTTTCAACTATAGGATGCATGTGTCTATAGAAAAATGGATAGAAAAGACCTGGGTCTTGTAAACTAGATAGGTTCTCAAACGTCTGTGCTACCATGTTGAGTTCGGCAGATGTAGCTATATCTAGTTGGAATATCCTGAGGTCCTTGCATTTGAGGAACAGTGACCCTCCTTGTGGAATTCCCCCACTTGGCTTGTTCTCTTTCTTCTCTATACTGTCTATGTTTTTATGTAGAAGCTGTAAGCACAATAATAGTTTATTATCCTATGTTTTTCCTGGGTGCCGATAGGGTAACCTGCCAATGTTGAAGATGCTTGTCCCAGTGGACACCATTACTTGTTGTTAACAAACAAAACTACACTATATAATATGTATGTTTAGTTGAATACAAAATGAATATCAACTGTTAAGATTTTGAATCATTGTTGGTTTTAGGATGCAATCATTTTTTAAACATGTTGTCGTTCTTAAGTATTATTTGGTAAATTATTGAACTTGTTACCCATAATTCGTGAACGCCTTCTTTTCTGGAACTCAAAATAAGATGATGTCCAGTAATACAAACAGTTCCATCGACATTATCTTGATGTGGATATTTTAAAATTACTCCATCCAATTTATTTATAAGAATAAGCTCAATAAACTCCATAATAATTCGATCTATCACGAAAATAAATATCAATATGTATTGTTAAAATAAAAACTAGATTTAAATAGGTACCAATGAACGAGCCAGCCACAGGCTAATTCAGGGCTACCAACTTCTATGAGAAAATACCCCTAAAGTCAACTCAATCCCTAAATAATTTGCAAAATTGAATAGCCAGCCCCTTGGCGTGGGTGGTGAGTTGAACGGCAAAACGTCTCTCTACGGTACTATACATGTTCTTAGAATGTATAGTACCGTAGAGAGACGTTTTGCCTTTTTTTTTCAGTCAAACAGTAATACATAAAAAAATATTATGACTAAAAATTGCCCTTTTTTTGAGCTCTGAAATAAGCCCACCCCACTACTACACATATTTGGGGCTAAAAGTCATAAGTTGGTAACCCCATCTAGCTAGTCAGATTAGCCAGCTGTCACTTCACTCATAGCTGTCAACATCAGTCAAGTCAGTAGAGATGGGCAATATACAGTTGCCAATCGAGTCGATCAACAGCGATCCCGATTCAAGAAAAGAATCGATTGGATAGTTTCCTAAATCAAATGATACATAATATTTTTATTCAGAATATGGCGGCCGATAAAACATTAACGTGATATATTAATGAGCCAGAATCATTTAGTATCTTGAAGACTTTTAGAAGACCAGACAAGTACGAGTCTTACTAGCGCACCGAGGATTCCGTAATTCCCTATGGTATTTAGAGTAAAATAGGGAATTACCAATTTTGCATAGTATAGTATCTTTAAATTATTAAAAAAATATCGAGGTCCTTTTTTCATTTTCTAATTTATCCCCCACGTAATAAGTGGCGCCTGTTTGAAACCGACTTACATTATTATGTCTACCTTTTGATTTCATGCATCGAATGTAATATCTGTATATCGTCACACATCGAAAGTAATCAATGTTTCGGATTGATTTGATTCGTTAATTAATTAGAACCGATTATATAGAGCAACACTATTCGCAATACTTACTTTACTACAACGGCAACGATAAAGAACGAGATAGACACTACAAAATTTTATCTGTATCCCACCCGTTTGAAAAGGACAGCTATGGTCTAAAGTATGATTCGAAAAGAGATAAAACTTTGTGTGGAAGTGAGATGTAGATAGGCAATGAGTTCGATGTACAAGAACAACGCTCCATCTGTTTCGCCAACGCCAACCAATCATAGAATGAATTTACCTGGGTTAGATAGATACCTACATATATACATACATTCGTACGATTGCGATGGCTGGCGATCAGTGAAATTTTTTTCGTTGGTTGATGGTATTTTTTGGTTCTAATGAAACGATTTGCTAATTAATTAAGTCACATGAAACGTAAACTAAACTATCGTCATATGAAGTGTTGTATCATAGTGTTCTAGTTCAAGTGTGCAATAAAAGGAAACGTGTAGTGGTAAGTCTGTAATGTATTGTATTGAAAGTAAGTATGTAAGTGGCTGGCTGAGCTTGGGTAATGACCGGTTCCCCTTAATATTTAGATGTCTATTGTTAGGACGTGTGGTTGGCTGGTATTCATGATACGAACATTATATTTTCTCACACGAAAAAAGGTCATGCTAAAAATACCTAATGGTTGTTCTGTCGCAGGTGATGGAGGAGGGTTCTGAATCCCACATGGAGACCGACGTGTCCTCGACCACCGAGGACGTGCCTGAGACCCAGGAAGTCACTGGATCAAATGGCGATGTAGAAATGGTAATTGTTGTTGAAAAAGTCACAGAGGAGGATATGAATACTACTGAGCAGACTAATTTACAACTTCCTGAGAATAAGGTAAATAGTGTATCTAAACAGCCAATTAAGTCACCCGCGAAAACTGTGCAGGCACAGACATTCGTGAAGTCGCCTAGCAAAGATGAGCCACCAAAATCAGTACAAAAATCTCCTGTTAAAGCAGAGACTCCGAAAAAAGTTACTGTCAAAGATGCTATGTTAATTAAAGCCCCTATACCATTTACTTTGAAACATACAGAACCAGCAGATTCTTCAAGTAAAATTGATGTTCAAAAACCTTTAGATGAAAGTAAAGAGAAAATTGTTGATAGTAGTCTTAAAGATACAGAAGTACAAAATATTACTAAAAGTACTCCAACTAAGGACATTCAGATGCAAGAATCGACAAAGATCACTCCAGAAAAAGAGTCAATTGTTGTTGACAAGTCTAGCTTGAATGGGAAGGTTCAAAGTGCAGGAGTTATTGAGCAGGAAGAGGCAGCTAGCACAAGTGTCACTACTATCATTCCTATTGATATTACTATAGAAAGGGAGGCATCAAATGATTCTCAGGAGTCACAGGTGGAATTAAACACAGAATCTTCAGAAAAAGACCACAATAAAAGCATCAGCAGAGAACTGAAGTCTCTCATTAAATCTGCCAAAGAATCTAAGATTATTAGTGAGTGTACTCAACTAACCAGCAAGACAAGAAAGTCTAGGGTGGCATTAGATGCTAGTTTGAACTCCTCAGTTGAAGCAGACAAGATTCAAGGCAATAGGCGAAGTAGTGATAACTCTCAGAAGAGTAATTGCAGTGAGAAATCAGAAAAAATAACATTGAAGAGGTCAATGAGATCACAGAACCCAGAATTTGTGAGCAAAGTCAAGCAGTTTTTGAATTCCGTTACTGGTAAAGTACAGAAAGATTCTGATGTGTCAGATGATGATATGGATGACAGCATGAGTAAAGAAAAGCTCAATAAAGAGAAGGAAACTAAAAAAGAGAATGATCAGAATGACTCTATGACTAGTACACCTAAAAAGAAGAAACTAGAAGAGCCCACTGTAAGTTTTCTCAGAATTATTATTAGTTAATTAACCTGTCATAAATTATTTTAGTTATAATTCTATTTTAATTTAATATTTCATTTAATTTTAACTAATGTTATAAAATGTAAATAAAACGTATAATTCACCACAACAAAAAATATTCTTAAAATTATTTTGTTAAGATTTATGTGATTTCAAAAATAAGAAACTTTCTCTTATCATAAATTCATAAAACAATTTTATTTTAATGATTTCTTATCTATCTAAAATAATAATATTACCATTTATTACCTACAATCAACTGTAAGTACATTTATCAGAATTTGCTAAATATAAATAAAAACTAACCAAACTTTTTTCTTGCCTCATGTTGTTTTTGTTTTCTTGTAAAATGTTTTGTCATGTTTCATGTAAAGTGCCCTGAACAAAATGGATGCCAATTTTTTTATTTGTCATTTTTATAAATAATTGTGATAATGGTATGTTATTGATTTTATGAAAATGATTTAAGTTCATTTATCAATACTGATATAGGTTGGCTGACCCAAACATGTATTACCAAGAATGTTTTTAACAAATTAGGTATTTAAATTTATGAAATCAGGTTCAAGAGAAAAATAAGCTACGCACAGACTCTTTCTGCTGGAGGTGCCACTGGGCTGTAGAGCAGACCACCAATGAAAAGGCACACTCTCCCATGCAGTGCACAGTCTGTCCGCGGTCCTTCCATTTTAAATGCTTGTCTGGGACGGAGCGGAACAAGATAGTCACTGAGAAGAATTGGGTCTGTCCTGAATGCATAATGATATTGCAAGCTGAAAGTTCAGATACAAGGTCAGTCATATTTAATTCCATTCTGTGATAGTGGTTTAGTCTAGGATTTGTATTCATTTCTATGAGATATAGTAAGAGTGAAGTTGTACATAGTTTAAAAGAAATACTTTTGTTTTTGCATTAAGATTCATTATTCAATAACATTGTATTATTCCTTTGTTTTCAGGTCTCATGGCATGAAAAAGATATCCCTGGGGAAGCTGTGTGAGCTACTGAAGTTTGCACTGGAACGAATGATGGATCTAAATGGGGTAAATAAAATATATTATTTGTTTTCTTAGATATACCAATTATTTTCCTGTATATATGTTTTTTTATACATATTTCAAAGACTAAACAATAATTCATTAAATTAAAGGTAAGTAAGCACCTACTTAAGGTTTTTGTTTAATATTGAATGGCGGTCTGAACGAATTGGTGAATCAAAGCGTGTTTGTACAGATAAATGTTAGTTTACTACAATTTTATTCTTATAACTATTTAAAATTACAATAAAAAACAAAAGAGCTGAGCGATAATGTTTGCATAGTCATAGTAGACATTTGGTTGAATAAATTCATATGTTTATTGCATATGAATGTATATTCCACTAAGTAAATACAAGGATCTATTGAAATCCATCAAAATATGCATAGAAAACGATGATTGTACGTGGTGGAATACGCTACTTTCACCGCATGGCGCACGGACCAACAGACGCGGCTATTAAAATGTAGTGTAGGCCGACGCCGAGCCGTACTTGCTACACGGCTGCCGGCTGCGCCTCGGTCAAATGACCTTGCTACTTACTTATCTACGTAGCTGCTCCGCGCGATCCCCGATGTTCCGCGAGACGCCTACATTCCGTCCCTCTCTAATCCAACCAATCGATACCGAAGCGTCGCTATCGCTGTCTCGCTCTATGCTAATAATAAACGTATATGTTTAGGTGTGTGTGTGTGGCGTGGCTGCATTATTCTTGAGTCATCATTTTGTCATACCAAATACCTACTAACTTTCCTAGTGATCAATATTTGCAGATTTGGATTTAACTTTTAATAAAACAAACAATTCGTTGCAACTTGTTATATAATAACATCAATATATATCAATATTTATCAGTTACATTAATTCAATAGAAAGTTTTGCGTATAACATACCTATTTTACACGCATCAACATTACCTACTAACCTATGCAAGTTTACATTCGTATGTACACGAGAGTTAATCAATACCCCTTTTTGGCGCGCCGAATCAAAGTGACATTGGTGATATGACAAGTCACAATACTCTATAGACGAATCGAACGCGCTCTGATGAAACTGGTAGGTACATATCGGTTACCTACCATTTTCATGTTAGATCTAAACTGCTTACGATAATCGACAAGATATTAAATGTTTCGACGTGATTCACTGAACTCGCTCAATAATAAGGAAGCAAAAAAATATGCAATCAAACTATTTATTCCCGAATTTATTTTAAATTATGGTTTCGGCTTCAAGTTATACATATCATGTACATATCGTGTAGGTACACTTATTCGAAAACATTACATTACACATTTTGCTCAAGCTGTTGTAATTACATGGATGGCGAATTGGGGTTATTAGACCAGATAAAATAAACGATGTAAAATTTTCTGTTTGCAATGCGATTAATTGAAGGCAGAAGTAGACTATCAACAAATATGGCGATATTTCAAGTCTTTTTAGGGTTGCGTACCTCAAAAGAAAAATAGGAACCCTTATAGGATTACTTTGTTATCTGTCCGTCTGTCAAGACCTTTTATTCTCAGGAACGCGTGGAGGTATCAAGCTGAAATTAATATCAAATACTCAGGTCTGCAATATCTTGGAGCAGTGAAAAAATCAAACTTCGAAATGATACGCCCTTTTATGCCGCATATTTTGATGCTCGCAAGGGAATCAAAACTATAGGGTACTTCCCGTTGACCTAGAATCATATTTGGCATGAAGCAAGGTTTTACATACAGAACACATACAGGAATAAATCTGAAAATTGCAAATTTCCATTTAAATCACATAAAAAATACTTTTTTGCAATAACAAATTTACATTTGCGGTTGGAGGATTGACCGTGACGTATATCGATGTTTGAGATAATATTTCCTCAATTACAAAGTCTAGTTTGTATGGAACCCTCGGTGCGCGAGACAGACTCTCACTTGTCCGATTATTGTTTGCTAATACCAATGTTGTATCATTTATTTAATTAGGGCATTATTTGATTTCAGGTGGAACCATTCATGAACCCTGTGGACCGCGTCGCGTTCCCGGACTACGACAAATATGTTGTGCATCCAATGGATCTATCTCTCATGAAGGATAACATAGTTGAGGGCCTCTACGGGAGTACGGAGGCGTTCTTAGCTGATACGCAGTGGATTTTACACAATAGCGTCATATTTAATACTAGTATGTTGATATGTTATGATTTTTCTCTCATCATTCATACTGTCATTTCATCAGCTTATTTTGGCATAACCATAGTTGCCTTCATCCTGATTGACTTTTTAAATCTACCTAACGTTGGTTATAAAGGTATATTAAAGATCGAAGCACTAACTTAGTGCTTCGATCTTTAGTAATCTTTAAAGAAAATATATTTTAACCACACATTTTTGTGTGTTCCTCTGTTATCATACTGACTGATTTGAGATTGCTCTCCTAATTTTTCCCAAATGCAAACTCCATCGAGTATAATTGGCAACAAGATTCTATGTATTCTGGTCATGATCGAAAATTTGCGATCTCTTATAGTGATGTACCGAGTCGGCTATTTTTGGTATTCGAATATTTTGGTATTCATTAAAAAAAGGATTCGAGTCTGAAAACTCGGACAGGTATTCGAGTACTGGCACGAGTATTCGAATACTTCAGAGGACTCGAGTACTTTTTGAATCGAACTTTGTAGTTTGCTTTTGACGACAAATTATAATATTTCATAACAAATCGTGTATAAACGCTTGTACAATGTAAATAATCACAGCAGATTATTGTATAATCAGTAATTTAATCATAATATAATCATCCTTTGGTAATTATGTCTGGCATGACATATTAAAGCTAACAACTATCAATTATAACAATTATCAATTGAAATTTTTAACTTTATAATTATGTATATTGTGGATCCGAATACAGTATTTTATATACTCGAGTACGTGAGTACCTGCTAGGTATTCGAGTCAGTACTCGAGTCAGTCTGACTCGGCACATCTCTAATCTCTTAACCTCCCTATGTTAGTGTAGTCCTTAAATCCTCCTCTGCTTGAAATTATTTCTACATCTACTACTCTTGTCCTCTATACATATTACCCTTCCTTTAGTATTCAGTATTATCATGATCTGTACGCAAACCGACCTCATTATCAACATCAATTATTATTTATTATTTTTAATTTTGAAATCACACAATTAGTGACCGATCAAATAGTATGTAACACCACAGTACACTCCAAGTTGACGGGCGTTGCGCGGGCTCTGGTCCGGTACTGTCGCGCGGAGATGGGCGAAGTGGAGGCCTGTCCCGAATGTTACGCGGCCGCTCACGCCCGGAGGCCTACTTGGTTCACCGATGTTTGTACCACACCGCATATACTGCTGTGGGCTAAGCTTAAAGGTAGGTTCATTGTTTTGTTATCTACATACAAGATTTTGATCAATGCTGCGTTAGCGTTGTGCTAACGAGATTGCAATATATATGATTGCTTCAACGCTTGGCTAACGCGAGACGTACACTTGAAATCCTACACAAAGTCTGGCCATGTTTCCTTACACTACTCTTACTGCAGGAACAAAGTTATCAAGTATAATAATCTACTTTGAACAAAAAGAGTAAAACCTCCTTCATAGACAATAAAATTAAAATGAGACCACCTTGAAGCTATACTAAACCCAACGCAAAACTAATTATTAAAATCGGTCCATAAACAAAAAAGTTATGCGTAAACAAACATACAACCAAATTGAGAACCTCCTTTTTTGAAGTCGGTTAATATGACTATACCACAAAATTATCTTCTCTTCAGGTTTCCCGTACTGGCCAGCTAAGGGCATGTCCGTGAACGGCGCTGGTTTAGTTGACGTGAGGTTCTTCGGCGCCCACGACCGTGCCTGGGTGCCCGCTAAAGACTGCTTTTTATATTCAGAGAAAGACCCTAACAACTTTAGAACCAAGCGGCAGGATATACTGGATAGTATGCAGGTAATGGATAATCTTATGGTATCCTAACTAATAGTATAAATGCGAAAATGTGTCAGTTTGTTGGTTACCTCTTGACGACTCAACGGCACTATCAATAGTGATAAAATTTGGCACGCAAGTAGACCATAACCTGAAATATAGATTTTTTTTTGCTCGAAAAAAAAACAAAGATCCTTCGGGAAAGAGTGTCATATTTCTCGAGATTCATATTTTTTTATGAAGACCAACAGCTTTTTATTAAAATATACATTTCTTAACCAAAGATTATAAATAGTTTCTTATACATATCAACTAGTAAGTGACAGAATAACAAAGAATAATTTAATGAATAATTATAAAGAATACAATACAATTAAAATACCTACTTTATCTTTGCTTATTGTTTAGTAGGGAAATGGTTTATTGTATCTCACTTGCACATCTCTAACAACTCAAATTTACTGTATTTTTTCCTTTGAACAAATGTTTTTATATCTAATATTTTCATTATAGGAAGCTGAACAACACATACGCAACATATCCCGGAAATACGGCAAGTTCGTGTACCCACCGTTCAAAACACAATTCGATCCAACCAAGTTATATGAACAACTTAGACTAATGGTAAGTTTAATAAGGAATAAATGTGTAATCAACTCCTAGAACTCGACTGATTCGCATAAAGTAGGTGTATTAGTTAATATAATAGAAAAAGTTAATAATATTTTTATGATTTTGTACAGTGTTTACATGATAATACCACAGATAATACCTATGTGTTTTTAGATACCATCATTTGAGGGCGAAGTGAGGAACCTTGTGAAAGAAAAACCAACTGCATCCCCAAACAATGCGAAAGAGAAAAGCCGATCTAATTCCAAGAGTTCCAAGGGTTCCGGGCATGAAGGGTGAGCAACATTCATTACAAATTTATCAGAAAAGGGACCTTTTTGCATCCATATTTACATGCACATGCACATGATTCATTCAAAATTATTCAATGTCAAAATTTCATTCCAAATTGCACATAATCGTTCAATAAATAATATTGAAACAATATTGTGACACGTTACGGTAGCAAAACTTGCAGAACTTTATATGCTAACAATCATACAGTAGGTACGTAACATTTTTAGCGTTTGCATCGCGCGAGATACTTCTGGTGTTGGAAATGTTTCAGTAACAGTTTACCATCAGGTAGGCTGCATGATGTGCACACTCGGTAGTATAAAATAAATCTATGTATTCACAGTGATATGAGTGAGAGCGAGGAGACGGCAGCCGTACCCTCTCGCAAAATGGCTGACGGTGCAGAGATAGCGAGGGAAGATGACGATGCAAATGACAAGACTGACAAGTATGTGAAGCATCTTATGATAATCCCGTGCCAGTCAAATTATGTGTAGCACGCATGAGTTCATCTTTCTTATATTATAAGCTTTCGTTATTTCTATTAATTACAGAGAAAAAAATATGGAGGTAGACAAACCTGAAAATAAAGATCCTCAAAGCAAACAAACTGAACCCTCTTCAACAAGAAAACGCCGACGTTCCGAGCTAGAAGAAGCTATTGTTACAATAATGGAATCCAGTAGCCCCCTTACCGTTGAAAAGCGAAAGCGTGTCGATGAAGAAATAAAACCCGAAAAGAAGGACTCACCAGAACCAAGCAGTAGTAAAGAAACTGTTGAAAAACCCGAAGTGACCATTGATAAACCTAAACTGATAGTTGAAAAACCTAAAGTAGCAGTTGAAAAAGTCAAAGGGGCAATTGAAAAACCCAAAGTGGTAATTGAAACTCCCAAAGATACTATAGGTGAAGGGACTACAAAAGCTAATAATTTCAGTGAAGCCACTCAAAAGGTAAAAGATAATGAACCATCAAGTAGTACAGTCGAAAAGGGTAGGTCAACCCCTAAAGTGGCGCCAATCAAAATATGTTTGAGCCCTAAAACAAACAAACAAACACCTAAACCAAATACTCCTAAAGAAAACACCCCTAAAACTAATACTCCAAAAGAAAATACCACTAAAACAAATATTCCAAAAGAAAACACCCCTAAAACGAACACTCCAAAAGAAAACACCCCTAAAATGAATATTCCAAATGAAAAAATAACGCCAAATAGACAAAAACCAGTCAGGCTAGTGAAATCTTTGTCTAGTGAGAAAATTAAAGATGACAAATCAAAGTCAGTCAAAAGAAGGATCTCAAGAAATAAGTCACAAATCATTATCGATGTAAAAACAGAGAAACCTGCAGAAAAGAAGAATGAAAAAAATGCGGATAACTCCACAAACAATAAAGAGAAAGCGAAAGAAAATAATACTAATGCAAATACGAAAAATAAAGAAATTAACAAATCTGCAAGTGAAAAGCATGTATCAAAACCAAGTAATGCAGAAAGTCCGAAATCTAGTAAAGATCGCCTTATTTTCGATGATGATATAAGCTTAGCGGTATTAGCCCGAGGGTCGAAGAACACTGTGGTATCGAGTTCCGCAACAGGCCTGCCAACTATCAGCAGCGTGCGTAGTCTATCCACAACTGCACAAAACACTACCACTATTAGTACAAAAACAACAACTACCCCAAAAAGTATTGAAATTACCGTCGAAGCGAACACAGATTCGAGTATCTTCACTCCGACGAGTACGAGCAACGTTCGGAATATGAACGATGCTGTGAACAAGCTACAGAAGTTGCGGAGCGAAACTGAATCCGTCGTTGGACGAGTTGGTGTCCGGGCTTTTGCTCGGATGACGTCACCACCGCCTGAAAAACAAAACAAACCAGACAATGTTCAAGTGGAAATCAAATCTGAGCCAATCGACTTGGACGAACCCGAGAGACATAGCGAGAAAATGGATCTGATGAATGCGTTTAGATTACGACCAGTAAATCCGCAGCAGACTAATTTGCGCGATGTGCGGATAAATAAGGTAAATCTTATAAATAAATACATAGTAAATGTCTTCTTATAGGTAGCAATCTCTGATAAAAGTATTCTACTGGGTGACTTTCTATTCACCGTCCAAAATTTCAGGGATTTTTGTACTCATCATTATGAACAACTTTTCATATATTTTGATCAAACAAGATTGATGTTTTGTATGAAAAGATTGAATTTTTTTTTCGTGATAGTAATAGTAGTTTATGATACTGTTGCATAATAGGGGTTAGTATCACACGAGTTTTTAATACCTAATTATGTGCAGTATCATACAGTACTTTATCTAAACTCATATAAATAATGTCATTTAAAAAAATTGAATTTCTACCAACTTTGCAAAAAAAAAAAAAAATTGCTATTTTTGGTCAAAATGATATGTGTAGGCAAAAACAATAAAATATAATCATATACTTAATCAAATCCGTGTTGCCAACTCCCAAAAATTCTTACCTCTAAAGTTCAAGTTACAAAATTTGTGACATTGTCATCGTCAAATTGAATTGATACTGATTGATTATAGTATTGATAGGTCCAAAGTGTACTTTAATAGAAAAAAAGTTATTTTATAGCATTATCTTGGGAACAACAACTGTACTATAATGAATCATTATACACGGGTGTGCCTAAAGTGGCTCATTAAAGTACTGATTTTGATTTCATAATAAGAACATTACGATATGAGAGTAGATAAAAGATTTTTATGCTTCTCTGAAGAATTTAATATTTCAATTAAATTACTTCAAAATTATTTACTATTATTGTATAATCAGTTTTTTCGTTATAAAATACATTTAGCGAACACTCTAAATAAAAAGCCAAGTATTATTACGTTATTAAATTATCCACCATGTATAAACAGGTGGTAGTAACGCCGTTAAACGCTCGGAAAGCGACGAAGCCGCCCGAAGTCCGACCACGTGCCAAGAAGACGTTCCCTCAGCCAAAGAAGAATGACGATGGTCGATCTGAGTTGAACAGCAAGAACTCTATGGTATACATACCTATTCAGCCGCCGATGACGCAAGCTCCCGTAAGGCCGGTAAGGCCAACTGCTAACGGGCCGGTCACGTCGCCTGTTGTCAGGCCGACGGCGCCTATTGTTACTAGTGTTGGTGAGTAACACATAAGATTTTACTTTCTTTCCTATTGAAGCCTTAATTCAATGGTACAATCAATCATGGTTAAATTTATATAATCTAAACTAGCTTCCGCCCCGCGGTCTCACCCGCGTTCCCGTGGTATCTTATGTTTTCCCGGGATATAAAGTAGCCTATATGTTATTCCAGGGTTTGATCTATCTATGTGCCAAGTTTCATTCAAATCCGTTCAGTAGTTTTTCCGTGAAAGAGTAACAAATATCCACTCACAAACTTTCGCATTTATAATATTAGGATTAGTAGGATATATAAAAGGAAAGCATGGCTCACTGACTGATCTATCAACACACAGCTAAAACCACTGGATGAATCCGGCTGAAATTTGGCACACGGATAGCTATTATGGCGTAGGCACCCGCTAAGAAAGGATTTTTGAAAACTCAACCCCTAAGCGGGTAAAATAGAGGATCTCGGGTGAATCCGCGGAACGAAAAGCGAGTTTAGTATAACTAAATAGTAAAAAAAGGTATTCTGTACTAATTTAACAGCAATATTATATCAAACTCCAGCAAACAACCTAGTGAACACAGTAACAACCCCGATGCTCCCGGCGGTCATCACCTCGACGTCGACGTTATCATCACCTTCTGTGACGTCTACGCCCACGTCGATGCCCACTCAGAGCTTGCCTTCGGTCGGGCAAGTGCCCACTGCTGGGCAGGTATCCACTGTCGGGCAAGTCCCATCTGTAGGGCAAGTGCCTACAGTCCACACGGTGCCACTAGTCACTTCAGTGAACGGTCAGCTCATGTTCAGTCTACATCCAGTCATGTCAGTTGGCAGTATTGAGGTAAGTTCTTACTAAAGTGTGGCCGCTAAGAGGATGCGTTTCTGACCTCTTGTTAATGGAATCTAATCCTATATCTATGGAATCTTCAGTAGCCTAAGAAAAAACCGAAACTTTCCGAGATAAAATCATTATTAACAGATGTCAGAAACGCGTTATCTCTGTAAACGCATGCATGTATTTTGTTATAATTTATAATTTTATAGTATATTCAATGAATATCGTGATACGTTTACGTCTTAGTATACTACCATGTACTATTAAACTAACACAAATTAGATGTTGTTTTCACTTTTTCTTTTCTAAAAGGATTGTTTGTAACAAATAATCTAAATAACTACTGAGCCGATTTAAAAAAAAACTTTCACCAGTTCACTGAGAAAGCTATATTTTATAAAAAAATAGATTATACTTTATTTTGGAAAAAATAAGGATACCTAATATAACTCCAAGAATGTAACCCAAAATGAAACTTCAATGCAGAAAATTAGTAAGTATTATCGTGTACAGAATGGTGGGTCCCCACCGATGCTGAACGGTATGTCAGAGCGCAGCCCGGCGCCCCCCATGCACGTCGGCGGAGCCCCGCTGCCCGCTCTCCTGCCCACGTCACTCAACACGTCCAATATCAACACACCCACCAACTGTCGGACACCCAGCGATAACACGCCCGCACTTGGAGAGGTAATGTAACCTTATATATACAAGCTTTAAAAAAAACACGAATTTTTTTAAAAAGAGGGTCGTTATAAGTAAGTATGTAGTGTTTATGTGTGTCTATCTGTGGAATCATATTACTTCTGACCGGATCTACCGATTTTGAGTTTTTTTTTTTGTTTCAAAGGTGTCTTAATCGAGAGTTAATGTTTACACAACAAAATTAAGCAGTTTTAAGATTATCAGCTCTTAGTATGTTTCGGGGATTTATTGAAATTTTTAATTTTTGTTATAACTACTGAAATAAGATTTTTTTACCGTTGTAGATGTTGCGGGACTTTTCTTTTTAATCGATAAAATATTATTTTATTGAAAATCATTTAGCATAGACTTCCATACTCCATGCAGTCCATCTAGGTTTTCATAAATCAACTAAATGTAACTATTCTAGCCCCCGAGACTACAGCAACGGCCGGCACTTCTAAACCCATTGGACTCTAGTACGCCCATCGGCTGTGTACCGCCGCCATCCACCGCCGGCCCACTCACCGCAAAGCTCAACCAGAATGCCGTTAAGGTAAACATATTTTACTCAAATTATTAATATTATTAACTAGCTGTCATCCACGGGTTCACCTGAGTTCCCGGGATAAAAAGTAGCCTATGTCCTTCTCCATTACATAGGCTATATGGGTTACAAATTTCATTGCGATCGGTTCAGTGGTTGAGGCGTGAAAAGGTAACAGACAGACAGAGGTACTTTCGTATTTTCAGCTATAAAGCTGAAGAGTTTGTTTGTTTGAACGCGCTAATCTCCGGAGTTATTGGTACGATTCGATTTATTTTGTACAAATTATTCTCGTAGTTTTATAAGGCTACTTTTTATCGGGAACGTGGGTGAAACCCGCGGGAGACAGCTAGTTTTAATAAAGTAATCACGGCTACAACCACCATACAGCGAAATATACACAAACGTTCGTCATTTATTGTTCTTTCTATTAATAAAAATAATTTCAAAATCAGTTTCGTGGTAAATAAATAATTAATAAATATCCTGGGACATTCTTCACAGGGTTATCTGATCCCAAACTAAGCAGAGCTTATACTATGGAAATCAGATAACTGATATATTACATATACTATTTTTTTTAATACATACTTATAGATAATTACACCCAAGACAAACAGACATGTTTCATGCACAAAAATGTTTGTCCTGGATGGGTATCCAACCCACGACCTGCGGCGCTAAAGGTGGTGTCTTAACCAACCGCGCCTACTGTCCTGTCAAGGTTTAGAAGAAGTAAGCGGAGAAACAGGCAGGGGCAGGAGCGACTTTGATTTATACTATTTAGACAAGAGATATATCTCCGGCCATCGTGCAGATCCTTGGGGGAGGCCTTTGTCCAGCAGTGGACGTCTTTTGGCTGACATAATGATGATGATGATGTGACAAGAGATTTGTTTGTGCTAGTTGACAGATTTCTTCCGCACTCTGCTGGAGGATTCCCTGGAGAAGCTGGACGAGCCCGCCTCCCACGCCACCGCGCTGCGCCTCCAGCTCGAGCAGGCGCGGTGGAGGCACGCGCAGGAGATACACGAGATCAAACACAACCACGGTATCTATGTCATTTACTTATTTCTTTTTCAATCAGAATCAGAAATGTTGAGATCCGCAGGCGAACCAAAGTAACATAGCTCGAAAAATTGCCAAACTGAAGAGGCAGTGGGGGGGGGGCACATCGCTCGTAGAACCGGCGGCCGCTGGTCGATCTTGTGAAGGTCGCGAGAAACCGCTGGATGCGGGTAGCGCAAGACCTTTTGATTGAGTTTTTTTAAAGATGTCAATCAAATCAAAGATGCGATGGTAGTCACACCTACCGGTGTGTTCCAACAGCTATACTTGAGAGCCAGTTCCTTTCTAGACTGTGTGCTTACCACCATCGGCCACATCATCACCGACCACGGTGAGATTGTGGTTAAACACAGGCCAGGGAAACATACATAATAAAAAAAAAGAGTTTTTCTTAGCCATGTTTCAAGAAAATCACATTTTGGCAACGTAATAAAATTTGAATTTTGTGGGGGCATTTTTGGCGGATTCACCTTATAAGTATAGTAATTTTTATGTTGTCATATTTCAGAACTTACGCTAGCCGAAATGCGGGCTTCGTTTGAAAAAGAGAAGCTACGCGCCGTCAGTGAAGTGCGACGCAGTACACAGGTCGAGCTCGAGTCAGCCATTAAACTAGCAAAGAGCAAACAATGGTGCGTATACAGGCCTAATGTGTAACTTAGCGCTTAACGGGACTATTCTGATTTTGATAACCTTTAATTACAATGTGCCTAAGATAATACTGAATCATATAATCCATCAAAATCAGTAAAGCAGTTTCTTAGATTAAGCCCATTTACCAATGTTACAACACATTTTATCAGCAGTAATGCTAGACGAAGAAATAGATCATTCGGACACGCTACTAGCTCGATATAAAGCGTCTGCGAATAAATTATTTGAAATTTATGTTTACTAACTTGTTGGCTTTGCGTAGTGTACTTAATTGTTGCGTTTTCATTTAATTTTCATAAAATCGTGTATTTTGTGTTTTGTGTACTAGCTATTCCCCGCGGTTTACTCGCGTTCCAGTGATAAAAAGTAGCCTATTATAACCTTCGGGGATAAGGTAGCCTCCTATTAGTGAAATAATGTTTCGAATCGGACCAGTAACTCCGGAGATTAGCGCGTTCAAACAAACAAACTCTTAAATCAAGCTTTAATATTAGTATAGATTAGCGACCCGACCCGGCTTCGCACGGGTGCAATTAATAAACAAATGTTCCTCTTCTATTAGTGAAAACTGTATCAAAATCCGTTGCGTGAATTAGAAGAAGTAAGCATAGAAACAGACGGGCAGACAGCGACTTTGTTTTATACTATATTATTTAGTTTTCATCTAAACTTGCAATGATCACTTAGACGCTGAACGTGCAATGTTTGTGCAGGTGTGCCAACTGCAGCCAGGAGGCGCAGTTCTACTGTTGCTGGAACACGTCGTACTGCGACTATCCGTGCCAGCGCGCGCACTGGTCGCAACACTTCTCCGTCTGCACGCAGCAGCGGGCGCAGGTAATTATATTGCTATTTTTTTTTATATACTACTAAGGTAGCAAGCAAGCGGCCCACCTGATGGTAAGTGGTTACCGTCACCTATCGCCATTTGCAATACCCGAGATATTGCCAATGTGTTGCTGCCCTTTTACAATACCGAGAAGGCAAACTGGCTCTCAAGTGCAATTGCCGGAACACACTGGTAGGTGCTTGGCGACAAATTTTCAACATAACGGTGGTAGCCAGCCAGGCGGGTACTACAAAGTACCCTACCACCGTGCTATGGTTTCCTCACGATGTTTTCCTTCACCGAAAGCTCAAGCTCAGTGCATTTTGGGATTCGAACCCACGACCTTCGTCACGGCATGCGACGTCACTACCACCGCCTTATCAGCCTTAATTATTTATATCTATCAATCTATTGCTGACACTTCAACATGGTTTTTATACATACGAATAAATTATGGTGCAATAATATAGGATCATTTTACTTTTTTGCATGGTATTATTTTTTTACGGTCATATTATGTAAATAATAAACATTTATTAGATTACTTTTGTATTGTTTGTATGGAATTTGCGTTTGTCTAGGCTTTATGTGCTCACCACCTTCGGCAACATCACTGTCCACGGTGAGATTGTGGTCACACAGGCATTTTTTATGGAACCTCAGCTTTATATGAAACATTTTACACTTTTCTGCAACCTTCCTATTGAACACAACAGTTATTTGTTTTAGTGACATTATGAAACATAAAATATTGTGCTACATTCCAGGATGGCAACAGCAATGAAGATGGATGCAACCCACCTGAAAGTAGACTGCAACCACAGCCAGAGAATCTCCCAGTGAGTTGAAATACAACTTTTCTTTGAAACTATTTAGTACGAACTTTGATTACACAATACTGTAACAAATATGTAATGGATTTTTTCAAATATCTGTAACTCAAATAGGACATCATATTTGTATGGATCTTCGCACTTAGATGGACCATTCCTTGGACTAACATAATATACTAAATATTTTATATTCCACGCCGGGCATAACAATGTAGTAAATTATACATTATAAGCACGCTTTGTTGAATTAAACTAAATACCATGGACCTATTTTGTACATAGTTGGTATTGGCGTTACAGAAAAGTGCGTCGACGCCGACCCTGACGGTCGGCGGCAAGTTGGCACCCTCCCGCGTCTACACGCAGGAACAACAGAATACGCAGAAAGCCTCCATTATTGGTAAGTCATATCATATTTTCGATGTGTAAACAAAATATTTGCAAGTAGGTATGAGGCAGAAGTCGGTAGAAGTAGAAGATACTTATGAATAGTCAGTCCAATACCGGTTTGGAAGGTTGAATTTGCTAAAAATATTTTTACGTGGATGTATTGTCAACTATCGTAAATTAATTCGTTATATTGTGGGTGGTATGGTGCAGTTAACAGTTTATCGCCAGTTTGCAATTTTGCGAACCAAGGGCTCTCGCAATGTTACCGTGACATACGAGTGCTCGTTGTGTATAAAATCAATTTTATTAATTATAGTGAGCATGGTGGAAAATTCAAACGGCAACCAAGTGAAATGCGTCGGCACTTACAAGCAGCCGGAATCAACGCAGATGACACCCCTTTTGCTCAACAAACAAGTATGTATCATAACCAAATTCCAACAATGTTGTGTGCAACAACACTCAATTCAAAACGAGATGAGATTAATACAGATTGTATATTTTTTTTCCAAAATCAAATTCCTGTATGGAAACAAACTCCATTGAGTATTTTTTGCTATTCCCTAATAATACTCAGATTTGGTCATCCATGCCTTGCCATGAAAAAAAATAGAAAATTCCAAACAGACTATTGGAACGTTTACGTTACAATGATATAGAGAAACTCACATACATACATGAACCCTAAACTGTCCTCCTTTGAGCAGTCGAGTAAAAATTACAGTGAAACTGACTTGTCGTGAAATTTTGTGTTATTCAATTGCTTAAAATTTCAATACTAAGATCGGACTATCGTGTGTCCTATTTCTTGAGTGGACCGCCTGAAACATCGTTATACTTATTTAACATTATTTGTGTTTCCATTCAGATAATGAACAATGAAGACGCGGCCAAGAAGGTGGTGACGTCAGGGGGGTACTTGATAGTGGGCGCGGGCGCAGGCGCACCCAACAACACTTCCGTCGTCACACCGTCGCGACGCACGCACACTATACAATACTACACATAAAATAACACGTACGCGAAACAACCATTGAACCGAAATTAACCTTTGTACATATTCTCGTGTCGTCAAATAAATTCACGTGTATTTACTGCGAACCAAATTAAATCACTGTCTTAACAATGAAAATGTCTTCAATAAAATGTAAATAATGTCTCCTTACGGTATCGTTAGCATGTCGTCCGATTTTGTGTATTAGTAATAAAATAACGAATACAAGGACTTGGCAAACGTGATATGTAGCTAGTCTCTATCGGTGAAGTCCAAAATCCTCGATACAAATAAGCGATGTCTTATTGGCATCATGAGGCAATTCATTCAATTTTGACGTTTGTCAATAACTAAAAAAAATTACAATATGTAAGCTCCATAATGTCGCTAAAATGTTTCAATAAGCGAGTAAGCTAACATTATAACTCCACTGCCGAATTAATATGTACTTCTGTAGGTGTGATTCACTTCAAATTGTTTGGGATTACAGATAAATTATTGTAACTATTGAGAAGCGACCTTATTTTTATCAGTACAGGTGTCCCTTTCAATTCATCGAAATAAAAAATAATTATGTTTTTATTACATTGTGGTTAGTACAAAATACTTTTTTCGGCCTTGACCAGTTTTATATGTAAATGACTTTTGTTGGCAACCTTTTTGATTGTTGTAGTTGTAAATTAATATTATCATATTCTTAAAAATGTATGTTGGAGAAAAAGTTCATTTTATTTAAATATTGCTCTCATATTCAACATTTAAATGTATTTAGTACAGAAAACAAATTTAGTTTTCATATTTCTTACAATAATTTTAAGACTGTTAATTATAAAGTTTTTTTTAACTCGAAATAGTGCATTATTTGCCACAAACGTGGCACTAGCGGGGGTCATGATATGACAGTACTCATCATATAGACTAATGTGTATAAAATTCGATTGTATGAAAGTGAAGTAGGTTTACAGAATTGTTTTAACTTTATAGTTATTGTATATTTTTCGTTTGAAATTCATTTGAATATATTTTTTAACTTGTATGAATATATCGGCAAAATATTTTTGAGAACGAATCATTTGTTTCGCTTAGCATTGGTGTAGCATGCGTCTATATTTGATTCAGATACAAAAAGCAAGTTTGGTATACGTTTCAGCAATAAACATTATTTTTGCATACTGTATGTATTCCTCTAGGATTATGGCAACTGTTTCATCAAGTAGTATTACATTTTGTAAATAGTCTACTTTTTAACGTTAATTAAGAGCTTTTAGTCGATAAGTTACGAAATGTTTGTTCAATAAAGACTTATCTAAATTACGTAATTTTTTTTTTCCTTTTATCTCTACCACTAATAAAGTTGAAGAGGTTTGAAATCTCTGGAACCCCCAGTCGGATTCGAAATATTCTTTCACTAATAGGAAGCTACATTACATAATCCTCTAAGGTTTATAGGCTGCTTTTTGGTAAATGTAAAAATATTGTAAGGATTTTATACATTATCTCTCATTGTCTGCTATTCTACACTCTAGACCTCCTGCCGGTAACCAGCGGTGAAGTACCGCAAAGAAATCAAAAGTGTGTTGGTGAACAGATTAAGCATACTTAGTGTATAACATCGCTATTCCCTTTTATTTGTGTATGTTTTATAGTGATTATATTATTAAAACTGATATTAATGCTATAGTTAACTCTTATAATTTTGAAATAAATGATAACAATTATTTTTTGCTTACAATGATAACAAATTTCTAAATAATAGGTCTATTATCAAACTTAAGTTCTATAGAACAATTATGGAACTAAACTCTAATTACAAAATCTTTCAATCACATTTCTCAATAATTACATATCACCATATATTCCATAAGACGAGTCAGTTCTTTTGAATACAATAATTGTGTGATACAAAGAAATAAATAATAAAGTGAGGAATCGCAAGACATCTGACAGACCCAAAGTGTACAAAAAACCAAATTGTATTGTTTGTAACATTTCTTCATTTCGGTCCCAAACATAAGCATTATAAACAAGCTACCTCTTATAAATAGGAGATATATACATCAATTGGAAGTATTACGTACATTAAAGACACAATGATGATTATAAATTTATAGTTATTGAAATGTTCATAAAATAAAGCAGTGTTGGTAACCACAATATAATTCTACTCCCATTTATTGCTTTATTTTCACTTCAACTCCAAATGACTGACCAGCAGCTATAAAATTATAAGTTATTACAAAAGTACTTATCTTGAATTACATTTTTTTAAAGGCAGATTATGTCTTATACCTTCTGTACCAAAAACAGAGAGTTTATGGTATTGGTTTGGCCCTGAAAATTATCATAGATAGAAAATAGAATTGCTGCCACATGTAATGTAGCTCTATTTTTCATGTACAAAAAGTTTAATCATTCAATATTGATAACAAATAATTTTATTAATCACAATTTAACTCCATTTGTTGCTTTCCTTTTTTACTTCACAATAAATCATTGTTTATAATTTGATGCACCAGCTTTGGCTAGCTGATCAGCCATTTCATTGCCGTGAATACCTCTGTGGGCTTCAACATAGTTCCACTTGATTTGAAGCTTATGCTGTACACTATCCAAGTCCTTGAAGTCTCTTTCATTCTTCACTGGCTCACCTGATGCTAATTTCCATCCTTTTCGTTTCCAACCTGTAATTGTATAAGAATTGTATTGACACATTTCACAGAAATTTATCAAATAGTTCATAAAAGTACAAAAAATTTAGATCTAAATTCACATGAGACCTTTGATAAGATTACTGTAACATCAGACTTATTCGTAAGTTATTTTTATTTACCACACAAAGGCAATTTTAGATAAAGTAGGTATAAAAGTTTCTTTGTTTGTACCAAATAGCTTTGACATGGAGCATCTTTAATCAAGGAAAAGAGGCTAGAGGTAGATATCAAATACTTTTGGGTGTTTAAAAATGTATCATAATAAAATATTACCAGGCATCCATTTGGTCACAGAATTGATGAGAAATTGAGAATCAGTATTAACAGCCAGTTTTGTAACTCCTTTATCCAAGGCTTGTTTTATAGCAGCAGTAGCAGCTTGTATTTCCCCGCAGTTGTTAGTGGCCCGGCCTGAGACAGGTTCACTCTTGTTTAGAGGGTGGTTGTCACCCCAGTACACTCCAAGACCAGCTTTAGCACCACTCCTACCATTAGAAGAGCAGGCTCCATCAGTATACACGTGAACAAAGCCATTGTCATCCATTTCAAACTCGCCACCCGTTTGACGACTCCTCTTAGGCTTTGGTGGCTCGATCATTATTGCAGATCTACTACTCTTCACTCCAGTCTTTTTATAAATCTTTTCTACACCTTTCTCAAATCCTTTCAGTCTTTTCTCAATATCATCCATTTGTTTGCATAATATAGTGTTCAGGTCATCAGAATGGTCGGAAAAATCGTCATAGTCATCACTCTCGGAAGGGTCACGTCTGGCTTTAGACTTAGATTTGGTAGGCTTGTCATCATATTTATTTTGGTAAGAATTTGAAGTGGAGTAAGACCTTTTAAGGTTATAATTGGAAGTATTTGGAGTAAATTTAGAATTGGAAGTAGCGGGCTTACTACCTCCTCCTCCTCCACCATATTGAGCGATAAAATCTTGTGCTCCCGCAATAGTATCAAACTTTTTATATCTTGCACCAGAGAAGCCTTTCACTTGATTTTCACATTCAGACCACGAATTATACACTCCATTACTGCGGCCGTTAGCAACAGCATAGAAGGGCATTTTTATAACTTTTTTGACTGTATTTATGCTAATAAACAATTTTGAATAAGCATTTTGAAATCCTACCCTCCATAGTAACATGACATGTAGTGTTGCCAGACAAAAAAATCAAAATCCAGGAAATAAGACCAAAAAAACAAGCGATCAATAAAATACTTATATAATATACTTAATCATTGTTTATTTTTATACATTTCACTATTCATTGTAAAACGTAGTGATTATATACTGTTCGACACTAGACACGTAAAAATGAACCCCAGTTGTCGCGTCCCAACGTGCGCGCATCGCCATTTATAGACCCATGGACTTGATGAGATGGACGAAACTGTCGCGGAGTCAAAAGTCTTGCGTGCCCGCCCTCACAAACTCGACGCATTCACTTTAAACAACACGATTTTGAAGAATCGGTGATCGATACAAACTTATTGCAAAAATAGCATATTAGCAAATTGAGTTAGAGTTTGTTATAGAGTGTTTAATGCATAATCTTATGACTTTCAGAAATAAGTTGTCCATTTAGAAAATTAAGATGCGTTCCTTTTTACTCATAGAGTTGTGATATGTATTTATTTCAAAACAAATCAACAGAATTTTAGACAAATCAGAAAATCTCCTGAAAAATCAGAAGGTCTGGCAACGCTGATAACATGACATTTGTATTGCGGTGTTACCATTACCAACAAAGAAAATACTACTCTCTAACGAGAGATTACCAATCTCAAATTCAGTTCACTACTAAAATATTTGTGAATAGTGTGGCTCTTCCTGGCAGAGCCACCATCACGGATCTGAATTCAAAGTTTGTCGCAATTTTGTCCTCGAATATCAGATTTTGTCGCGTCCTGGTTCAAAAGTTATAAGGATCTTTCAGGAAGCATGCTTCCTGGCAGGGTCACCTAAAAACACGATAAAATCTGGGATTCGGGGACAAAATTGGACAAATTCTGGAAGCAAACAGATCTTCGCTAGGTGTTCTAGTTCTTTAGATATAAACCCTTATAACTTTTGAACCAGGGTGCGACAAAAACTGATATTCGAGGACAAAATTGTACAAATTTTGGAAGCAAACAGTTATTTGCTAGGTGCTCTAGTTCTTTAGATACGAGGTGGCCCTAGATGGCCACCTACAAATCCTTATAACTTTTGAACCAGGACGCGGGTTATTCGAGGACAAAATAGCGACAGACTTGGAATTCAGATCCGTGATGGTGGCTCTGTCAGGAAGTGCCACACGCAAAATTCTTGTTTTGTTTGAAAGTATACCTACTTTACAGGTGGTCCCATGGTCACCAAGTCCGGATCTGATGATGCGATCCTGGAGAAATCGAGGAAACTCTTCAAATTTTAAAGACTTATACTTTCTAAAGCTATTAAGATATTTGCTTTTGGTAGTCATCATCAGTCAATCATCTTATGTTGCTGAGCTGATGATGGAAGGTACAACTCCTTAACGGTTAGGAGTTAGGGGATAATTCTTTAAATATTATAGCACCGTTTAGACCGATAGTTGTATTCTTTGATATGATGATCGAGGGTACAACGCTAATATGCTTATTATACTAGGTCAGTGATAAACACTGAGGATAAACATAAGAAACTAAAAATTGAAAAATAAAAAACTTTTAGCAGAAAATAGAACCGCCTTCAAAGGCACTAAAAGTTAGATTGACACTGGATTTCAAAAAAGATACACGATTGCCCTAAATGAAATAAACTGTTTTTATTTTCGCTTCCTAAGGGTCCGTTCACACAGACCGGCTCGGAGAGCATCGGCGCGGCGCGCACTTTTCTTTTCACCCAGACCGGATCGTAAACGCTAGGAGTTGGTCGGAGCGGAGCCGCCAACTATTTCACATAGACCGGCTGGAGGCGATCTGAAAGCGAAAGAGCATGCAATCGGAGCCGAACGGCTGCGCGAACGAGAAAAAGTACGCGATCGGAGCCGGTCAGCTCCTCTTATTATTTCACACCAAGCGCGTTCAAGCATTCTTAATGACAATAGCAGTGCACATACAAAAATAAACCTTACTACAAATACTAAAAACTCTGTTTTCAACATGATACGAATCTGCTCTCCTCTCAGAGCCGGTCTGTGTGAACAGACCCTAAAGGGAATTTTAACGAATATTTCTAGCACAAAAGAGGACTTATTCACTCTGAACGTCTATCGTTAGCGGGCTGAGGGGTAAAGCCAAACCTAACATTGATATTTTGAAATCTACAAATACATAAAACATTATCCATTTTTGCAAAATATCAACTTTATTACTTTAGAAATACTTGTTTATAAAAGCTTAGGCTTATGTTAAAGCGCAGCAACAAATATAAATTCTTAACTACCAATAACAAAGGAATTAACAGTAACAGAACCTTTCATAAACTTGTTACATTTAAAAAATAACATACCTAACCAAATTAAAAAGAAATGATGCAAGGTCTGTCTGGGAGTTGGTCCTAATAGTAACGACGACAATAAGATAAAAAAACTGTTACTTCAAATAAAAACAAGTTCTCACCAGAACAATCATCTCCCTAAATGACTTGAGTCATTGCTTTCAACTTATATACTAGTATTACAAAGAAATAAAAAAAACACATTAAGCATTGGAAACTAGCCAACTCTTTAACACAATATGACATGAGTCATTGCTTTCAATTAAGTACATACTATAATAGTAATCTTTAACAAAGAATTAAAAAATCACTTACATAAGTATTGGAAACTAGCCAACTTTTTAACACAATAAATTGAGTTTGTATTACCTACCTACTAAAAGAGATACCTTATAATCAAGCTGGTAGGTAGTAGGAAGTTTACATGAATGACACAGGTAAGATGAAAATTAAGTGTTCTTATAATTTAGATGATAAGAGGTACTAACAATGGCTAGTAGGTAGCTTTTTTATTATATTTATTTACTCATACTTAGATGCACCAGCTTTGGCCAGTTGATCTGCCATTTCATTGCCCTCAACTCCTTGATGGCTTTCAACATAGTTCCACTTGACTTGAAGTTTATTCATTGCCCTATCCAAGTCCTTGAAGTCTTTTTCATTCTTCACTGGCTCACCTGATGCTAACTTCCATCCATTTTGCTTCCAACCTGCAGATATGAACATAAATATCAAATGTAAACATGGCAGTTCTTTTAACTGAAACCCTTGAAAAGATATTCCTTGGAAGCTTTTTTATGATCATGAAACTTGGAGTGTGTCAAGTGTGTGTGATTGATAAGAATTAACAAAGACTTGGTTAAAATATTAACTATGTAGAGATGAGAAAGACATTACAGTGATCATTTTATCAGAGTGCAAAATTAACAAGTGCACAGTAGTAGGAAACTTTCCAGTAGAATAGAAATGTTTTATTCAGTACCATACTAAATAAACTTTTTCTATCTTCCATATCTGCCACTCCAAAGTTGAAATTCTGTCACTAATCTTGGTACCTATGTTCCAGCTACTGATGGAGTTGTTAAGTTGGCACTTGAGTTCTTGAGTTGGCCTTCAAGGCTATGTTTGCTTACCAACTGCAGCCATTCATCACTTACCATGAGTTTGTGGCCAAGCACAAGCTAATATAAAGAAAATTAAATATAAAGCTAATATAGAATATTAAAAATTAAAAATAAGTTAAAATTTAATTTGTTACAAAATATTATTACCAGGCAGCCATTTAGTGGCGGAATTTATGAGAAATTGAGAATCAGTGTTCACAGCCAGTTTTGTAACTCCTTTCTCTAAAGCTTGATTTATAGCAGTAGTGGCAGCTTGTATTTCTCCAGAGTTGTTGGTGGCCCGGCCAGACACTGGTTCACTCTTGTTTAGAGGGTGGTTGTCACCCCAGTACACTCCAAGACCAGCTTTAGCACCACTCCTACCATTAGAAGAGCATGCTCCATCAGTATACACTTGAATATAGCCATTGTCATCCTTTTCAAAGTTACCACCAGATTTAATGGTTATTCCCGGTCGGCTATTCTTTACTCCACTTTTCTTATAAATATTATCAACTCCTCTTTGTTTGGTGTTTACAGAATCGTCGTAATACTGGTCATTACTCTTAGAAGGGCCGCGTGGCGCTTTGGATGGTTGGTTTACGTATATAGGTTGATAAGAATTTGAAGTAGAATAGGACCTATCATGGTCGTAGCTGGAAGTATTCTGATTAGAATAGTTCGATTGATTATTTGAAGTTGAGGGCATACTACCTCCTCCTCCAACGGATCCAGTAGCGATGAAATCTTGTGCTCCCGCGATGGTATCAAATTTCTTATATCTAGCACTGGAGAAACCTTTCACTTGGTTTTCACATTCAGACCATGAATTATAAACTCCTTTGCTACGGCCGTTAGCTACCGCATAGAAAGGCATTTTTGTATTTTTTATCAGTAGCTTTTTATCTTCTTGCCACGTTTCTGCGCACTTAAACGTTATGCCTCGGACTATATGTCGATTTGAATAACAATTGAATAAAGAATTATTTTGTACCTACCAACCAAGACGTTTGATTGTTTCGTTTCCTCGAAGTCGAAGTAGGTAGGTAGATCGCAAAGTAGACCGTTTCGTTCGTTTGAAATTTGAAACCCTGCCCATAGACAATACATACATAAAGAGTAGACGCGAGACGGTAAACAAGCGAGGCATTGTTTTATTTGTGTACGTGTGGCGGGAATCAAATATGTATACCTACCTACTCTTTGGCGGGAACATGCAAAATACGTAGTTAAGTATCTCTCTCTACTTAGTTTGTGCATGCAAATTGCAAAGTGAGTGAAGTAACAAGTTGCGACAGGTAATATATCAATGTTGCATTTAATTTATTTTCGGGATGTTAATGTTAAAGCCTTTGGTTCGGGATAATAGGTGGGCTTTTCACCTGATGTTGGCGCAGTATATATTTATAATATTATATTTGGACGTACAGTATTGGTACAAACTCTATCACAAGAGAAGCTATACTCAATCAATGACCTGTTCCACACCATGTCTTGGAAAATCAAACTCTTGTCTTACTGATAAGCTACATTTTAAAATAACAGTATAAAATTCTTCCTTTATGTACGGCTATATACAAATTCGAAATTATAAAAGAGGTTGGTAGCATTAAGCCACCACAATGTTATTGAATTTCGTTGGTGGTATTTTATCCCAGTCAATACAAGTACACTGCAGCAAGTAGGGTATGACACAACTTAGATGTAGCATCGGCAAATCGTTTTCGTACACTTCATTTCTGATTTACACAACTAATAAAAATCATTCATTATCGCATCATTCAACGTTCAACAAGATCATTTGACGACGATAGGGCGACCAAATAGGGCAAATAGTGTGACGGAAGATCTCTTTCAGTGTTGATAATTATTATGTTATTTAGGCGTAAAGAGGTAAAAAAGACAGATAGACACGATACTTTAGCATTTACAATATTAAGTATGATTACACTTACTAGTCTACACTTCCACGCTAATAATATCAATTAATTTGTAAATTATAAAGAAGTAATATTTAAGTTCGGATGTAAATAATGGTCGAATCCTAAACATTCTTTCACAAACGCTACATTATGCTTGATTGCAGCTATATAATAAATATATAGGCTACTTTTTATCCCAGGAACGTGGTTGAAAACAGTAGTACCTACCTTTACTATCACTAAGTACTGGAGAACAGTGTAAATATACATAATCGTCGTGATTGTAGGTAGTTTTAGTGAAATTGTACACCCCATAACTAGAAAATATTCCTTTGGCTTCCCTACAATAATTAACCCTCACATAAGTAGTACCTATAGATATTTGTATTTGGTAGGTATCACCCACCTAGGCAGAAAATATCTTTTATCTACTCTCATATCGTAATGAAATCAAAATCAGTACTTTAATGACCCACTTTAGGCACACCCGTGTATGATTCATTATAGTACAGTTTTGTTCCCAAGATAATGCTATAAAATATTTTTTTTCTATTAAAGTACACTTTGGACCTATCAATAGTATAATCAGTATCAATTCAATTTTAGATGCAAATTTACTTTGTGTGTGGTTACATGTGACGAATTTTTGACTTGAACTTTGACTTTTAATAATCCCTATTATGCAACAGTACCATAAACTACTATTATGAAATTGGAGTGAGCCGTTCTTTCCATTTGGTAGCCTGCTTTGACAGTCATTACAATAGATATTTTTCCGTTACCTAGGACCATTCCATAAGAATATATTTAATGAATGAATATATAAGGAATAGATTTTATAAGGAATATTTTTGTAAAATTAAATCATCTTTTATAGCTAACTTGGCAAAATTCATTCACTATTTAGGTTGCGACGGGGAAAATAAAAGGTTATTCAGTAAATACAATAATGTACTTTATTAGGAGACTTAACAATAGGTCTGTCACCTTCATTTCATGTTAACACACCATTTCCTATGTCACCACTAATGTCTGTAAAAAAACTTACATTTAAACAGCGATTCCGTGTGAGTAATCTCTTGGTAAATATGTATTATTGAACTAATGCATTTTCTGTTAATACCAGTCTATAACTGTGCATTTACAATAAATATTACAATTTATCAAAAAGAAATCAAATAACATACATTTCAATCAATTAGCAACATAGGTATATTTTTTTTGTAATCAAATTAAAAATGGGAAATTATATTGAAAAATTAAAACGAATTAAAGTACCTACCTAATATACCTAAATTGCTCGAAACCTTAAATTAACTAATAGTTAACTATTTTGTAAATGTGTAACAATTACAATAAAAACTCATACTTAGAAAAATGTTTAGGCTTTCTCTGATACGCTTTATTAGTTCACTCTACCAGTAATGAAATGCGGAATTTTCTTATTATAACGAGTCAGGAATTAGATTTTAAACAGAAACGATATCATTGCGGTGCCTTATCTTTTATTAGCCATCATAGTCCGTCAATATCATTCATTAGTTATTTAGTGTAAGAAAAAATGGCACTATTTTTTTAATGGCTAGGGATTGGTTGATATACAGATGTTAAAAGTTGCAGATACATTTGAATAATTCTTAACAACTATTGTTGCATAAATGTTAAATAAATTCGACTAACAAATTGCGTGTTTGGGGTTACCAGTTGGAAGGTATACTAAAGTTTTAGCAACGTAGGTACGCAATGTGACTATTTATACTCAACTAACATACCTATATGTATAGGTATGTAACAAAACATACCTATATGATATTTATATATTACCACAAACTCCCTCAAAATTCGGTAACTTAAACATACGGACCTAATATCTAAATTAATTAATTAACTAAATTACTCCAATTCTAAAACAGCTAAGCTCAAAATTGGTATTTAAAACATACCTTAATTTTTAATAAAAATTATTCTAATTTAACAACGTAATAATAAAATTTGTTAAAAATGTGAACAATCGTTTTGGTTAATACTTGGTAAAAGTTAGTTCAGTTGAGAAGTGTAAATAGAAAATTTAAAATATGGAAATGACTAGTGTTACATTAGTATGAAGCTATAGGATAACATTATAGGTAGGTAGGTAGGTACGTTTGATAACCGGGAATAAAGCCGATAAAATATTACAACCAATAAATGAGGCACAAATACGTTTTACATGTACGTGTAGTACATAATTAATGTTTTAGAAACTATAAACAATTGGATTTAAAATCAGTTTAACATTGCATTATTGATGTCACATTATTATAAATTAATTATTCTTAACAAATATTTTTAATATAAAACGGAACATTATAAAATCCATAATTCCATAATAATAAAATCAATATTAGGCGATTTTGATCCGTAAGACCTAACAACCGATTCTTTGGCTGCAGTAAATATTATGTAGGTAGAATTTAACAGAGCTTTTTGATTTTGAACAAAAATTACGATTAAAATGGTAGACCGTAAGTTGGCTCATTAACAGCACCTGTAGACTAGAGTATAATGTAAGATCTACCTAACATTACCTACAAGCTTATTGTACAGCTGCTTTCTCTATTATTCTCTACGAACCATAGTTACGTGAAGTCATTCGATCAACTAAACATGGAGGCTCCAGAGTACATAAATCGTAGAGCCCTACAAAATAACTTCCTTATCACACCTACATTTATCATCCATGAACATTTGCTGGCTGCATGTGCAAATTTTCATACAGACGATTTCCCCCCTTCCTTGTAATTATACTAATTTAATTTGACAAAACAACTATTCAGATTCACGAAACGAGACGATACCTCCGTTCCCTTATCAAAAATATATCTACCTAATTATTACTAAATTAATCTGTGCGTGTTTATTAGTACACTGACTTTTGTCATGATAAATTAATAAATAAAGCTCTATGGACGATTCTTTCGTTATGACGATTTTTAAGCTACCCAAAATAATATTCGATTTGGATGGAGAGATGATATGAGTAAGTAATTTATTTGTCGTAATGAATACCTATATACCAAGACCAGTTAAAGAAATGCATGACTCTCACGCAAATAATACGTAACTATTGTTTGATATGCTTAATTTGAGACGTAAATGATAAAGTAATGATAGTTAACATTGTTATTTCATACATACATAAGTAACTACACTATAAAATGCTCAAACTAGTCTATGAGACATTAACACAAAGTTCAAAGTTGAACAGTCCATTCAATTAGTCAAACAGTTTGAATAAAATATTAAATTAATACACTTCTCGCTCTACGTCACTACGCTACGAATGTTCAATCGCGGATTGGTCTATTTGTCGCTACAATGTCACAAGGCACGTATCGTCCACTAGGATACGCTGAAAAAATATTTTCTCTCTTTCAAACACAAACGAACTGTGTAACATATCAAATCTATTCTAAAGACGTAATTTATCAATAGTTTGTTGAATTGCACGTTATTAATTTGTGATCTTTGGTTTTCACTGTGGAAAAAACTGGTTTAGTTTGGATTATTGCATGTGGCAACATCACTAAGCTTCGTCGGGTACCTATATGGAGCACTCGTCGCTGTCGCGGGCGTAGTCGTCGTCTTCCTCGTCCTGACTCCGTGGATTGCTCTTCTTCACTTTGCTGGACACCACCCCCGTATTCACTTTGCTAAAGAGGCTGCTACGGTTCAGTCTGGAAATTTCTCTTTGCGGGCTAAGTCTCTCGGCGACAGCTCTTTCATAGTTATCGGATATTTTATTTACACCATTCACCGGGCTCGTTACTGGTGATTTCGCTTTGACGGGTGAAGTAGCCTTCTTTTCACCATTTTTATCAAACAGTGCCCCGCTGGTTGCGGCGGTGTACGATGGTGGATCTTTTGCTCTAGCTCCGCTCGACCCGAGCAGTTGTGAGTAAAGGAAGCTGTTGTTACCGAACCCGGCGTACCTGTTGTCCATTTTTCCATTTACCATCATGAGACTGACGGGTTTCTCTGGTGGTATTGGTTTTTCTGGCAGTTTTTTGTCAGGCAGGCCGTTTTTGAGCGGCGCGCTTTGATTGGCCCACTTGTCGCCGCCTATTGAGTAGATAGAGCTGAGGTTGACGTACCCGGGAGAGGGTGCGGAGGAAGAGTGAGGGCCCCGCACGGAGGCTACGTGGGCCCCCGGGGGCTCACCCCCGACTGCCGGCCCCCTCACTCTACTGATGACGGAAGGCATTCCCTCACTGAGTGTCGACTCCTCTACGCTCGAGTCTTCTATAACTTCTGTGCTGGTGATGTCGTCTAAGTTTGGTGATAAACAGTCTTCATCTGTTTCATCGTATGAGCTGGAATACGAACGCGACGTTAATGAGTCATACAATTTTGGTTATTTTTAAATATTAATATGTACTGAATGCAACTGAACAAGACGTTCATATCTGTTAGTTTTGCTTCATGCCTGATAAAATGCCAATGTGACTCGATTAATTAATTACAAACAAAAGCTTAAACGTTCGTGTGTGTAGTGGAAGAGGGTAGAGTAGAATATTTATAGGAGTAGGTAATAATAATATTCATCAGTAAGGCAGACAAAGATCTCGAAGCGCATCAATGAAAACAGCAAATCCAGGGCGGGAGACTTGAGATTACGTCTTTTGTTTTCGCGGTAATTATAAGTGCAAAATATTCACACGAACAAGCGGAAGGGCTTAGACGGGCACAGTGCTGACCACGTCGTATAAATAGTGACAGTCATACAAGCCTGTCTTGTCAAGCAGCATCCGAACAAAATGTTCATGAAACACGTTCAGTCAGTGCAATACACAATAACATACACTGCAATTCATCAACACAATCTTACCCTAGCATAGCCACTTCTGTCTTCCTCCCTGATGAAAGAAATTGCAATATAACATACAAAAAAAGAGAAATAAATAATTAAAATACATAGAATATTATACATAGATACATACAAAATAGTAATGGTAAAAAAAACTAAATGATTCGAGTAAACTATCTAATGAACTGTGTTATAATGAAAATGGAATATTTGGAAATAATGATTTCAATGAAATTCACCGATGTTAAACTAGACGTGTTTGCATTCAGAACATATTTTATGCTGTGTATGTATTTTGTAAAAACTCTATACATATCTATGTATTCAATCAAGTCTCTGGTAGTAATAGTGGTCAGAAAGCTATCGATAAAATTGATTGGACGTAAGTAACTATGTAATGCCACTTTTATATTGATTCAGGATTCAGTGGTGTTACTATAAATCACGATACTTTTTCTTTGTAATCCTCTCCCGAATTTTGT
This sequence comes from Tethea ocularis, assembly GCA_963555595.1. Lineage (NCBI taxonomy): Eukaryota > Metazoa > Arthropoda > Insecta > Lepidoptera > Drepanidae > Tethea > Tethea ocularis. The sequence goes on along the minus strand of OY741960.1, from coordinate 4,561,842 downwards.
TAATTCTCCAAATCTGTCGATAGTATTTGACCACTAGTATTAACAAGAGCATGTGCAGGTCCTATACCTAGAGAAGTTTGCGACAGTAGAGAATTGTTACATGTGCTCGTAAAATGCATCAAAAATGCTTAATGTGGGTATATCTTCTAGTGCATTGGATCGCTTAATAAGGGTACAAGACAATTGTTCTAATAATGTTTTACATTACCACGTAACTAATGTATATTTATTTGTGTAATCTGATTCCGTTCAGTCCGTTATTTCGGCATAACTCATAGAATCGATTTATACACTTCTTTTTCTCTGATTCTCTCATTAGCCTATACAATTGCCTGTTTATGATAAGAAATAATCATATTATTATGTGCGTTCATTTATAAATAACAATCGTGATGGAGAGTGAGTGTGATGGTATACTTACATTTGGTCTTGAGCATCGCTGCCGCCCTCTTCGGCTACTAATAATTCGTACTCTTCAGCTGCGAATCTGTCCCATTCCGACATCTGAAATGTATTTTTGATATTAAATTATTTGATAATAAGTAAATGAATAGTCCAGAATACGAATTTACAGATTTCCTCGCGATGTTTTCCTGCACCAAAAGCTCAAACAAATTTTTGGATTCGAACCTGCAATCTTCGTATATCTCACTATCATAGCTTCAATATGATCATTGAACAACGAGTATTACAATAGACTGACATAAAGTTGTATAGTAGAAATACAAATATATAAATAACTAGCTTCTGCCCCGCGGTATCACCCGCGTTATATCTTATGTTTTCCCGAGATAAAAAGTAGCCTGTTTCATTTACTCGTAAATCCGTGTAGTACTTTTTACGCGAAAGAGTAACAAACATCCATATATTCTCACAAACATTCGCATTTATAATATTAGTATGACTTACCTCACAATCTGAGTCGCGTTGTGTGGCAAATGGATCCCGCTGCTCGTGGTCGAGGTACTTCTCCAAATTGAAGAATGTGTCGTAAAAGATCGGCGTCAGCTTGCACCGTTTCAGGTCCGTCAGAGTGATCTTACCGTCTTCTGCTGGGTGGACCATGTCTAGCATCTGGAAAATAATTACAAATCATTATAATTTTTGTCTCTAACATCACCTTATATAAATACCCGCGTCCGCCCCGCGGTTTCACCCGCGGTCATGAGGGATCTTATGTTTTACCGGGATAAAAAGTAGCCTATATGTTATTCCAGGATATGATCTATCTGTGCTAAGTTTCATCCAAATCTGAACAAGCATCCATACATCCGTGCGTCCTCACAAACTTTCGCAATTTAATATGTTATTATATCACAATTAATTAATTGTAAACACACAAAAAATTAGGCCCCTTCGGCATGGTTCCGAAAATGCTGGCAGCATTTCCGCGATGTAGCAATGCCTATACGGCTAATTGATTCAAGGCCTATACGTTGCGCAAGAAGCTGCCACCTCTTCGGCTCTTCTTTTTTATTATTTGTATGGTATAAATATCAAAAATATGTCGTTAATGAGCGTTCAAACAAACTATTCAGCTTTATTATTTGTTTAGATATAGATAAATATAGATTTATATATGTAGGTACTATATTAAAAATTGGTATGAATCTTTACCTGACACAAACAGTCATTGAACGGTAGGGTCTCAATGCCGATAGCCTCCATCCTTTGCATTTGCTCTTCATAGAAGTATTCCAGCTCGTACATAGAGATGTAGCCGTCACCGTCCACATCCATACATCTGGAATCAGTTAACATCTGGTTAGCACAGGACACGTTTATCTATACTAATATTATAAAGAGGAAAGGTTTGATTGTTTCTTTGTTTGCATCGAATAGGCTCCGAAACTACTGAACCGATTTGAAAAAATCTTTAACTAATAGGAAGCTACATTATTTCCGAAGGTTATAGGCTACTTTTTATCCTGGAAACGCGAGTGAAACCGCGCGGAACAGCTAGTTATTAATGAATTTACTTTCAAATATAGAATTTTAGGTGTCGTGCGTGAACTAGCTGTTGGCCCGGCAGCTTACAAAGATAAACTTTTCTTGTTATATTATTTCGAGTGTCAAAACTCTAAATACTAACAGCCAGCAATGTCGAAATATTACATGAGTGGGCTATATTAAAGTTTCTACGTGCCATCTTGCAAGCAATGACAAAGTTTGGGCGACAGAGTTCGCTATTCATCTCTGTCAGTAATAATTAAACATGTCTGGATTTAATTTAATACATAGTATTGCTTTTGTAATCTATTAAAATGTGTGATAGTTAAATACGTAGGTAGAATAAAATCGACAATACCGGGTCCTCGCCTTGGCATTCAGCCAGCCCAACATGAGTTGTAGATACATTACAATTTTCACACCGTTATCTTATCCTCCATTTCTATGACTAGGACAATAGGGAATATGCATGATTTTTTTTTATCGCATTTCTTAACAAAATATGAAAATACCGTAAAAAAGATGTTAAAAAGTTAAATTAAAATTAAAATCTGCTAAAAAACACGGAAGATATAAAGCATTTTATTAAACTGATAATAAGACAGCGATAAGACAGAGATCGGACATAAGATGTGACGTCATAATCATAATAATGTGACGGCCATATAAACTCCGTGCTAAATTCTGTTTTGTTAGAAAGAGATCAATCTTAGTTATCCGAAATATTTTCTCGATGCTCATTGCTCAGTAAATTTCCTTACCTGAACCAATATTCAATGGCAGTTGGATGCGACTTGTCCTCTTCGGCCAATAGGAACCATACGAACTCAGTGTAAGACATGCGCGGTTCACCGTCGGACGTCAACCGATTCTGGTTGCCACGGGTCACACAACCAGAGAGCACCCGCTCAATCATACGACTTGAAAGAGCTGGAATAGATAATCAAGCTGGTTTAGTTGGTTCGGAGATTTGGATTGACCTGGAGAAGTCTTATGGTCTGAAACTCCGAGGACTAACAAGAAATAAAACTAGTAATAGGACATTTCTGAAAAGAGAGTATCTGTTGTGCTATTATTTATTCAATCAAAAAAATATTAAAAGAAAATAAAAATGTATTTATTTTCTAAATTTCGTGTAATTTGACGAAAACGATGGACCCCCATTATTGCTCTTTGGTCATGACTGGACCATTCAAAAAACTAAAAAAAAATTATAGAATTTTAAAATTGACTTTATCCGACAAAATCGAAACGTAAGTAAAATTACGCGGAAATATGTATGTAGCTTACCATGGTCATTGTGCCTTGCGAGGTCGTGTTTATCAATGAATAAGTCATGGTCTCTATCCAGCTCCCAGAATTTGCAGTAAATCACGTAGAAATGTTCGTAACTGTAAAACACAGGAATTAACAATTAGGTAATTTTGTTAGTGAGTCCGAGGATGAGCAAGTCCATAAAACGGTAAGAGAAGTAAAAGTTACCTAAAATATTGTGTAACTTGGTTGATATCTTCCTCATCTTCTAGTAAGTGTATCACTTGAAGAAGATTCGATCTCCTCAGTTCAGCGATCGATATCCTGCCGGACCACGACCGGTTGACGCAGTAAAATATCCTAGCAATCACCTGCAACATTAAACAAGCACATAGGATGCATCGTGTGGATTTCCCAAAGGTACAAGTTACTTCTCACGTTAATCACTTGGCTATGAAAATAGTGAGCGTCTGGAGATTTTAGTTTTCTCGGAAGTAGATGGTGCCTACTTTGGAATTACATAAGAAGTTGTTTTAGAACGATTACCTTTCATTGGGATGGAAACATGAAATAACTCTACCTAGCTCTCTATCTAAAAATTAACCATAGGTATTAACTTATTTTCTATTTACTTTAGATCGTATGTAGTAAATATATGATTCTTTCTGTGCTTTAGATAAGTTACCTAATGCGTAGACCCCGAAAGAGTGATGTGACGGTTAGTTACTGATTAGATTAGAGCTCATAAGGGAATCGAGAAAACAAGCTTTTTTTTATCTTGTTTATACATAACTGGAAACTGATAGGAGTTTCCAGCTTGATTACCTACCGCGGAAAATTTCAATGATAGAATTTGAGGTTTCTCGACTTCTCTCGGTAAAATGGGGGATCACCGGTGAAGCCACGAGCGGAAAGCAAGTTAATAATAAAACAAAGCTTACAGTATGCACATATCTCGAGTGGAACTCAGTAGCCTCCTTCAAAAAGGAGAGTCCAGGGTGCGTGTCGACCACATCCTGGACGAGCGGCACAAAGTCCTCTGGAGCCAGCGTGTTACTCTTCCCTCGTGTCAAAATGTACACGAACCGCGACGCCAAGTCGTGGCATTGGGATGTCATCCTGAAAGTGGAGAGTAGAAACATTCAATTGCACATAATCCGTCTCGAAGGACCACATTTAATACTTTTAATTAATTTTCTACACAGTTGCACAGATACAATACTTTGTATGCAAAGGTGAGGTTTTGAGTAGGCCTTACTAAACAAAATAATATCTTACTCTCTCCAGAAATCGATGAACTTGTGTCCGTCAACTGGTACGTGTAGACTCTGCTGCGTGGCGAGGAACAACGGCATCTTCCAATACAGAGGGCATTCACAAGCCTTGACGATGTGTTTGAAACTTTCTCGAGGAACCTGTCGATGGAAAACGAAGCCTAACATTATTTATTTAAAATAGACTCAACATATCAAAATTAAGGCCTTAAGAGTATTGATATTATCATCACGACTTTTTGGACTATAATATACAGGGTGAAAAAAAACATTTAACATGACTTCCTAGAAATTGATCATTATAAGTGCCTATGAGGTGGACCAATAATACAGACTGTTTTTATTTTCAAATCAACGACTCCCGATTCCCGATGAGGCTTTATTTTTTGTAAATCCAAGTACTCGCTCGAGACTCCTTTAAGCATTTTTCGCTATTCTTTAGATTTTTTATGGTGATCTTAGATACTGTCATCCCTGTAACTATCCATGTCCTGCGTTCAACCACCTTGTATACATACCTATATGTAATTAAGGTATTAGCATCATTTAGCTGTTAGGAATCAAACGCATTCAATTACACGCATTTCCGTTTCTCAATAGGTGTTGTGCTATACTGCGAGGCGTCAGCTGTTATTACATATTTGTATGTGCGGGAGTGGTCACGAGCCCCGGGGGCCATGGCTTCCGCCATTGTGGAATATGGACCGAGACAGCTTGGCACACACGTTAGGGTTGCCACAACACTTGTCTGATGAAAAGAGATTACTTACGGTATAATTGTTAGTAGAAGACGAGCTTAAAATTAAACGTACGTTTGGACATGTTTGAAGTCTCATTTTTTTTTATGTATCCTGGCAAATATTTGTTAGTTGATATCAAACTTTCACGATTTTGGTTACACAATTAGGTATTACTCTAATCATAAATTCCCGTGAAAATTAACGAATGATAATATAATAGAATATGTAGTTGGATAGTACAATACATTTTATATGCCTGTTAATTTTATACTGCCTGTGAAAATTATACGTAAATTTATCGATTATTAAAAGTTGTCTACATGACAACCCTAACGCGCTTCGTGAATAACAGCACTAATGCGTATTGTTAATTACGGTGGTGTGTCGACTCTCACTCACGTAGCTAGAGGGGAATGACTGATTATTTTGTGATAGCAAATAGGACACCCGGGTGCCGTGATCCTATTCAATTAAGCTATCTTTTGATAATCCGTAATGAAATAAATCTAGGAAACCTTAGTAAGTTAGAATTTAAATGATGGTGATGGAGAATGGGATTGTACTTCCTATTTATACCATTACGATCTCTAGGTTCATGAAAACAATCTATTTAGGTAGTTTTACTAAGTTAGTCTATCCAGTGGCGGCGTAGCATGGGTCGGCCGGTACCCGGGGCGGTTTTCTTTTGAGCACCCAGCCATAGGTATTAGATATTACTTAACATTTTTGTGTTTTCTTCCATACATAAAAAAAAACATCTGTTTCGGAATCTGTTAGACTGTCTAACTCATGTCTAACTAGTAACAGGTTAGGTACCTATTTTTACCCAGAGCTGCCTAAGTAAGATCTAGGGTCTGCCTGTGGTATCTAACGGTTTATGTTTCATGCGACTATTGGTGTAATCAACTTATATTCAATAAAAAAATAGTAATACCTTATTTGAAGCCCTCAACAAACATTCTACACCAATTAACTAAAGAATTTGGTGCCATAGACATTATAATCGATAATGCATGGTATTACCCGAATGGGATAATCTGTGGGTTCCTCCTAATTCGAATCTTCCCATAACAGCGGACCAGGCATGGGGTCAACGACCTGGTAAGTAGGTCAAGCCGACTTGCCGACTCTATTTATAGCGAACGATGGACGACGTTTGACAACACGCCCGTAGTCATAGTACATTCATTATCTAATGCAGTAGCTCATCATACAACCGTCCACGCTCTGATTACTCTTGGTCTATGTTCATACAAGCCTGCATAGTAAGTAATGTTGCAGTCACAATGATTGCACAAGAGATAACTGTCAGTCAGTAAGTAAAAATTGCGAGATTCATACATCTCTATACTAATAATAAAGCGGAAGAGTTTGTTTCTTTGAACGCGCTGATCTCTGGAGTTACTGGTCCGATTTGAAAATTTATTTCACTAATAGGACGCTACATTATCCCCAAAGGTAATTTTTATACCGGGAACACGAGTGAAACCGCGGGAAACAGCTAGTTTATTAATTAATTTAACTAAAATAAAAAAAAACAAGTTAGTCATAATTTTCAAAAGGCTTAATTTTCTTGAAACATAGTTAAGAATACTAGATTAAGACACCTTTCAAATTAAAAAACTAAATCAAAATCGGTTCATCCGTAGCTATAAGGCCTCAGACAGACACGCAGTACAAACTTATAACACCCCTCTTTGTCGTCGGGGATTAAAAAAAAAAAAAGAGTTTTGAATTTTCTAATGTTCGTGTACTTTACTGTGTTTGAATTCTCCAATTAGAAAACTGGTGTGAAATATAGATCAAAAGTGGATGGATATCTAAATATGTATATCCGTCATCACAAATGTCGCATTTATCATTTCTGATTATCAATTTTAAAATTCAAAACCATGTCCGCATTCTAAGCATTTAATTTGGTGCCCGCAGCATAAAATTACGCACTTTGCATAAAGAGAAACGATTCACAAGGTTATCAATTAATTATTGCATTGCAATTGTTTATTTTATTTAAAGCTTGCTTGAAAACTAGGCAAAATATTTATATCTGTCATCGCAATGTTTATTTTAACTGTTCAGAAGCAGTTTTTCTCTTTATTTTTGTTAACATCGAAAATGCCCATTCGATATTGAATCATAACTTATTAAATTGCCGGAAATATATTTAAGACTATCTGTCTCCCGTGGTTTCTACCATGTTCCAGGGATAAATAGTAGCCTATCTATGGGCCACACTCAGGGTTGCTAGTATACAATTTCTTTTGTGAAAATAGCTTCTTCACCATGGATATATCTTACATATATCCGGGATATTTTTATTTAACTGCGAGATACATAATATTATATATACAGAAAGTATAGTTAGTTGCATATATTTTGCCATGTCTGCAGCTTGAGTTACCTATACAAAATACCTACTAGGCTTTGTTTTAAATAGAAAATAAGCGAAGTATACTTTTCATTAACAATAAATAAACCGACATAAATATTTAATGTTAGTTATTCTGAAGTCAATGTCTATTAAAAAGGGTATGCTATGTGTGAGCAACCACAAAGCGACACTAAACGACAAAAACATACATAATTCATCTTAGATGGTGTATTGAAATAGAACGGAGTGCATTTTGTTACCGGCTCGCTTCACTGCTGAGCTGAAGCGCAACTATTGCTTGCTTATTATATGTACCTAGTTAGTCTTTGCTGATCTTTGATTCTTTGAAGTACACATACGGTCACATGTTAAACATACAGTCTAGTGGAATGAAAATTGTGGCAAATGTGACGATTGAATATCTACAACTAAGAATAAGTAAAGCGAAGCGCAGAGATGAAAGAAAAGTAATAGTTGAAAAGATCAGCAATTGCTTGCTAATAAGAATGCAGCTACTATACAAAGACCAAATATCTTAGAAGATAAAGTTGGCTAAAGTAGTGATACTAAAAATAATATGAAAAACATAACCACGCGTCTCAAGTTGAAGCGTAAGAACATGAACTTTTATAATCTAAAAGATCATTAATATCAAGCTAATGCCCCATCGTCGTACTGTTGATATAGAGCAACTTTTCTCGTACCCTAATGCGATACTTCCATTAGGAGAAGAGTTGCCATTTTCCACTTAATCAACAATACCTAACATAGGTTATTCCTCCGTAAGTATTACGATGCGGGAAGTGACAAAGGCACTTACTCTCGAGTAGGAAATGACCCAGAATTTAAATAGATTACACACTTGGTGAGTTTGCTTTTCATAAACATAAATTACAGACACGAGAAATTTGAAGCTATAAGATTGTTTTACTATAGACAATTGACTGAAGATCGAGACGTTCGCTAGAAGGTGCTGGAAGTCCGCGTTCGCTATTACCACAGAGTAATAATATACTACGTACAACTATTACATATACTTAGGAACATTTAGTTGATGTATAATTGAAAAGCAAAATATAACACGAACGATAAAGTTTCGTTGCCATCATCTCGGTTTGTTTGCATACGTTTTTTAAAAGGGGAAAGTAACAATGGAGTGCTTTACCGTGCAAACAGCTGACTCATTCTCATCTCTGTAATATTTTAGCCTACAAAAGGTTAGCAAAAAGCCGTAACATTTTATGATATTTTGACTGCAGCGGGCTACGATTGACCTAAATATGTTGAATAGTGAAAGAGGTCGCGGTACGGCTCGCGAAGTGGGCTTGGCATACAAGCTACTCTTTGATGGAGCGAACTCGTCCGCATCGGCGTTTCCGATACCAAATTGAGGAACAATGACATAATTATTAGTAGAATAAGAAACTGTATTATTTTGAATGGGAACATTTTAATAGCGTAATCTCAATGTTAGACATTCGAGGTTGTTGGTAGATTTGAAGTATAATTTGAACTTGAATTATTATTCCAATGGGAATAAAGATTTTGTTTACCATTGTTATCATCACAGTTATAAATATTTTTTGTTTCACAGTTGTTAATTTGTTTGTTTGTACGAAAACTTCTAGGTTAGTTTTTTCAGTAATGCCGATTTCCCGGTGTATTTGTACACCTTCAATGTAATCTGGAAATGTTATATTCCTTTACAAACCAAATTTCAACAGGATATTTTTGCCGAAACATATTGTTATCTAGTTTTGTAAAATTATCTATACCTCGTCAAAATTCACACCGACGCCGTTTTGCAGTTTCGAAATAGATATCTATAAAATAAAACAAATTATCACTGAGCACAATATTTGCATTAGGCTGAAAATTTGCATTAGGTCGAGATTATGAAATTTATCCGCATAATTTATGGATATTTATATCATCGTTTTAATTTATTTTCATACCACTTGCTCGACAACGTCAAATTATATGTCATGTAAACCTAACCTAATCTAATTTATTCTCTAATTTTAAATTATTGGATGTTTTCTACGTTTCAAAATTGTAGCTACATACAGAAAACAAGATATAGTCCGTTCTATGATAAGATAAGATGCTCTCTGATGGATATAGGCCTCCCCACGAAGCAGAAAATGTAGGGCCTCCTCCCTACATTTCCACAAGTACATGGACGTGTCGGGCATATATTTAACTAATAACTAACTTGATAGTGGCGCTCTGTCTCCAGCGTTTATGATACCTAAATTTAAAAAAAGACATTAGGTATAGTTTTAAAATCCAACAAAATAATCCATATAGCAACGTGTGCTGGATGCTATTACTTAGACGCTTTGTGAATCAAGTTTTCAAACATGATTTTTGCGTCCACTGAAACTGCCGCCTAGGGTAGGTGTCCCGGCTTACCCCCCTAGATCCGAGGCTGTAATAGGTACCTACAGTGCAAACAATCATCATGGTTGTTTGTTTACAACTACGGAATCCCGTATTCAAGCATTACAACTTGTACGAGATACAATCTTCATGCCCAAACCACCCCAAACGGAAAAATGTGTTTGACCTGTATGTATGTATTAATGTATGGAAATATTTTTTAGGGTTCTGTACCCAAAGGGAGCCAACGGAACCCTATTATCCTCCGCTGTCCGTTAGTCCGTTGGTGTCAGCGGGTTCATGAACGGTAATAGGTAGACAGTTAACATTTTCACAGAATATATTATTACTGAATAATTGAGAATTAAATATAAATTAAATGTGTGCCTACCTCCATACCAAATTTCATCAAAATTGGTCCAGTCCTTTGAGCGTGAAGAAGTAACAAACATACTCACAAACTTTCGCATTTATAATATTAGTAGGATATACGTATATTACGTAGAATCATGAGTAATTATTCTCGAAGGCAATTAAGATAGGCCGAGATACGGCAATTAAGCTACGTAAGATACATTGTGGTCAGAATGAATGAAAACAATGATTCAACTTATGTTATTAAATGTAATTTTATGATTAGATTGTGTAGTCTTAATTGAAAGTGTTTGAATGAAAGGAAAATAAATTAGATGGTTCTTATATAATGCTTATAGTATTATGTGTACATAATATATTTTACATAAAAATCATGTAAAGTATTCGTTAATTATCTTAGCCGTGAATTGTAATATTGCACTGCAGGGAACGAGCATTATCAATTTTGCTCGTTTAGGTTTTGTACACTAAACAGGCTATTTCAGTGCACAACAATGTGTTGAGTTTTTTTTTGCTTTTTAGGTATTATCCTTTACGTTTTATCCCCTAAAATACGGAATCTTTTTCGTACCCAAATAGTACTGCCAACGGCACAAAAACCGTAGGTTTGTATTTGAAAATTTCAGAAAAACTATTCAACTATGACCTCTTTCATGATAATTAAAAAATCAACAAATCAAATCAAAGGGCTATACCTATTTACTAAAGCTATCTCTAAAAACTAGGAGCTAGTGGTATGTCAGAACTTAAGAAGTCACATAAATTGTATAGTAAGTTTCATAAGTACAAAATCAAGTTGTTTTTATTATTATTGTAAGAAATTTATGTGCGCCAGCCAAATCCGACTCGCACTCGCACATGGCTGGTGTTTAATTTCGTTCACCACACACCTTTCGCCTGGGGGTCGCCTGAGCTAACCAAAGATAAGAAGATTAGACTTTTATAATGACTATATAGCTTTAAATTTTGAATATTATCTCTCTCATAAGTAGAAACTTGTTGTTTTGGGTTGGTGTATTCTCTGGTGACAAATAGAATTTCTTTTACCCTAAACCATCTATTGTCAACATATTTCATGTCACATAATGTGATTTCATGGTATGTTAACAGCATAGCTGCCTTTTGTGGCTATGTGGTGAAAGTGTCGAGAAAACAAAGTTGGGATTGTTTGTCTTTTCCGGTACATTAGTATTCTGAACTTATTTTTATGGCTGTATTGTCGGCAATAGCTTGCGTAAAGTGCGTAAGTAAAAATCTTGCTGAAGATGGTAAGCACACAAAGGGAAACTCGAAATTAATTGGCCCTACCTACTTCTTATACATGCTTAGACCTCTGTTCGCGTAACAGTGTGAAAGCCATCAGAGCTATCGTATATAACAATGATCTAGCTAGTCCTTTAAAAATACTTCATAACATTTAATTCCTCATGTGAGTAAAAAAAGTTAGAGCATCTGTCTGTAGTGTAACGCTGTCACCGTCTGAGGGGAAACCCATATTGGTGCTATTAGGTAGGTAGGCATAAAATATAACTTTATGATATCCAGTGATGTGGCGATTACGAATAGTCCTAGGGTCGCAGCTGGGAAAACTTGAAACAGACCATTATCACAAAAAAAATATTACTTGCAATCAGTAATGATAATTATTGAAGAAGTATCTCTCATAAAAAGTGAAGGGACCACAGTAGAGATAAAAACAAAAGATTTATACTGCTACCATAGAGTAAATAATATACCTACTGCTACTTTACAGAAGTAAATTTTGTGTAGGTATCTGATAACTAAGTCTCATCGTCGCGGACGTGGGATAATTCTCACGGATATTACAACATGTAAATAATGCAAATGACGTCCTGTCGACGTTTTGTATTGTGCCAGGCAAACGTTCCGCATTACACATGGGCAACATATATTCAACCAGTACCTACCTACCTAAATTAGTACCTATCTAATTTTATTATGAACGCTCAGATTAATTTAACTCGTTAAGTTACGTTCGGTTGGGGCGTTAAATTCAAATTTTATCACGTTTTTTAATAATTGCAGCTCAGTTATAGGTCGTAAGTTATCAACATCTTATTTGCGAGAAGAATGGTAGTATATTTACTGATTAATAACAAAAGAAATCATCAAAATATTCCTCCAAGGTATATTACTGACATATACGACTATTTCATGAAAATGTTACTAATATATACCTAGGAGGAATATGTTGATGATTTATTTTGTTATTAATCAGTAAATATACTAACTACCATTCTTGTCGCAAATAACATGTTGATAACTTACGACCTATAACTGAGCTGCAATTAGCAAAAAACGTGATAAAATTTGAATTTAACGCTCCAACCGAACGTTTACCGTAAGGGGGATCGGCCAAAAAGTCCGCGAAATTCTAATTTTATTAGGTTTTTTTCATATTGCAGCTCAGTAATAGGTGATTTATTTGTCAAAATGTGATATCTATTTATGTATTCATTTTGCATTCAAAATATTATAGAACTGTACATTGGTTCCTAAGCGTTATTTATCGAAAAGGAACCAGTGTATGGATTTAGATAGTTTTAAAAGCATAATGTATACATACAGTAATCAATTGGCATATTTATGAGGCGCAAAACTCATTTTGACAAATACACAACCTATTACTGAGCTGCAATTTGAAAAAAACCTAATAAAATTTGAATTTCGTAGACTTTTCGGCCGATTCACCTTAAAGCCCTATTATAGAATTTGTTAAAGTAAACACTTGGGTATTGCGTTCAGTTCGAACAAGACAAACAAAAAAACTATAATTATTAAGAAAATTTAATCAAAATATTTTAAAATGTCATAGAAAATATACTTACATTTAAAAATGCATGCAAATTGTACTAAGAATAAAAAACTTAATGTTTATTGTCCAACAGTCAGTAATTAAAATAATAAGCAACAATCGTTGAATTATAAAAAGACGTCTCTAGCAATCCAATACCTATTATTTCATTGTTTGAATGTAACATTTACGAATGTAATTGACTAGCTTCCAATTCGCGGTTTCACCCGCAGTCCCGAGAGATCTACTATTTTTCCGGCATAAAAAGTATCATATCTATAGGTACTAATAATATTATTTATTATTATTAATTAAAGAGGAAAGATTTGATTGTTTGTTTGTATGTTTCTTTGTTTGAACTGAATAGGCTCCGAAACTACTGAACCGATTTGGAAAATTCTTTCACTAATAGGAAACTACATTATCCCCGAGTGAAACCGCGAGGAACAGCTAGTATGTTATATATATACTAGACTAGGGTGTGATGATTCTATGTTCCATTTTTGAATTAAATCCGTTTGGCTGTACGGAGCTGAATGGTAACACAATTTCGCTTATATACCCTAGGTACAAACAAATAAAATTGAAGTTTATGTTTGAAATGTCAAAATAACAACTGTACCTACTACAAGACTACTACGTAGTGCGGTGTAGGTTATCAGTTTAACCTGGTTTCCTATAATCCTATATCCTATTTCAATCTAACATCGCATAGGGATAAGCGTATTAATGGATTTTGAAAGTTATATTATGGTATCAAGGGGAACAAACATGGTGTAGCACGCTACGCGCACGTTGGCACATTGCCAGTTCTGCGCTGCTGCAACAAGAGATGCTGTATCGAGCTGTTCATCCATGATAGATGCGATAGTAGGTACCTACCCGTATACAAAGCGGGACGTTTCCATATTGATTGTACGATAGAACTTGTGGACATTTTCTAAGTAAATTATTTTTACCCAACTGGTTATTTATATATAGTTACCTACGTTGGCAAAAAGATACAGTCCCCATGGCGTATACAGGGTAGATTCTTAGAGATAGCTTTCTGAAACCTACTTTGGTACTGTCTAACTCAAAAACTTTTACTGGAGATATAAGAATTGATCCCAGTTATTCTATTACATAAGATGTCCTATTAAAATATACATAATATTATTATGATTTCTGAATTAAGTCATTACTTGTACGTAGTATATTAATTACTCTATGGTATTACTTACATTGAATAGCCCCGTCTACCTACAACTTGTTTGGTATGAAACTATGATTTGCTCTACAAACAGAACAATGTCCAAAGAAAATACCTCAGGTAGGTACTATACTCTAAGTAGACTGGTCGATTAAATTAAAATGCAATAGCACAGAACCAAATCAAAGCCGATAATAAGATGATTTGAACTATAGTTAGTCTTAAAGAATCAATAGACCTATTTGCGAAGTTGTTCTTTACCCTTGAGGCATATCGTAATCAGTTCTCTCTTTCCTAGGAATTCTATACATATTAGGATATCTAAACATTTAAGCACTCTTCGAAATCCTTTTGAGGCTTGTTAACTTATCTTCTGACGACGACCTTTTATGGAGAACAAACTCGTCTTCGCCAAATCTATCCGTGGGTGCTTGTTACAGTATTTGCATCTCATTCAAGTCTGTGTTGAGAGGTCACTAGATTTATTTATCGATTAGTCAGCCAACAATACGCAATATCAATTCGACATCTAGTATAGATTTCGTTCATTCAAAAACAATTTGAAAGTATAATGCTGAACCAAAATATAAATCTTCAGGCAGACAGACCACACACTTTATTATTAAGTTCAGATTACCCATTTTGGAGCTCGACATCGGAATGACCGAATTTGGATGTCGCCCAACTGAGATTGTTTTTTTCCAAGGGTCTTATTGAAATAGGAGGAATTCCAGCGGACTGTGATAAATATCGAATATTTGTCATGGCCGCGTATTCAACGCAATATTATTTATTTTTATGGATTTGTTCGGATTGTTATAAACTTACTGTTACTAATATAATATAAATAGCTTCTGCCCGCGGTTTCTCTTTCGTTCTCAAGGTATCTCATGTTTTCCCGGGATAAAAGTAGCCTAAGTATGTGTTATTCAAGTTTCATCCAAAGTCCGTTCATTAGTTTTTACGTAAAAGAGCAACAAAGATACATACTCACAAACTTTTGCATTTATAATAATAGTAGGATATCTGAATATTCTTAACGAAATCATCATTTATTTTATTTTAACAAATTACTCGTACAACAATAAAAAAAATTGAGGTATTAAAGATAATACGTAGATATGGTCGAATTACTTGGTGTTACGCAAAATTCTGTTTTTCAGGAATTTGTATTTCATTTTCATAAGAAACTAGCAACATCGTACTTTACGTTATCTATGATTAAAGCATGATTAAAGCTAATAAAAGGAAGCTATATGTGGCGTTGCGATAGGATCTCACACGTTCATTAAGTATAATGGAGAAATTTAGTTATGATAATTTAACTATACCTACCTACTGCTGGTTAAGCTATCAAAGTGTAAAATTACAAAATAGGTTTATTTCAAGACGTGAATCTCATTTCAGAATAAGCAACAAACTTTACTACCTATCTTATATTTGTTGTAAATATTGTTTAGCATTAAAATAACTGAAGCGCCAGTCAGACATTAATTGGAGTTAGATTTACGGGATAGGGGCTTTATAAGTAGGTAAATAAGATCCTCCTAATATTAAGTGGGAGACTCAGTATTTAGTACCTAATTCAAAAATATTTTTAACTTTTATACCTTTGAATATTTTATACCATTGATTTTTTTAAGATGGTGAAAAAAGGACATCTTTCCACGTCCGCTCAGTGCTGGGATAGCTGGGATTGTTAATATACTTTGGCTTCTATCTACCCTTGTTGTTCTATAGATGTACTAAAATGTGAAATCAGTGCTGTTCTGGAAGTTGGAATCAAGAAGATTAGATAGAGACTAATAAATAATTCCGAGAACTTCGCGGGAGATAGGTAAAACACTCCATATTACAAACACTAACATATGAGTACTAGTGGCAAACACACACTCAAATCAATCCTTGGAGTAATGGATTTTTTGGAGGGGTAAGAAAATACTGAGCTGTCAATCTCGTTTATTTGGAATGCGGCGTACCCTAAGGAATTTCACTGAGCGAATCAAAGAGAGTTTTTTTCTGAACATTTAAATGTTGTACTATTAGGTACCATATTAAAATATGAAAAACTGGTCTCTCTGAAAATAGTGACTTTGGGATATTTCTTCAGGTCAATAATATTTCTCATCATCAAATACAGTTTGAATCATTCAAAGGATGATTCAGTGTGTTAATTAATGTTCTGCTTTAATATATGAATCATTTGGGATTCATATGAATTGCAAATTGTTATCTTCTCTACTAACAGTACTAACATTATAACAGATAAATTCTTTCGCACGTTTGTTGACGTGGGTTGACTTCATAAGTATATTTAACGTATTGGTCTTTTATGAAAATAACCTAACAAGTAGTTTTTCAAACTCAGTTTAGTTTTATTAAGGCACTTATGAACGTCGACAGTTACGAATGACTCTACCACCGGTTCGTAGTAGATATATTATTTACTTTATGGTACTAGTACCTACTCTTGAACTGAGAACTTGAGAAGACTCCGGCAAGAAACTCGGCAAGGGTTCTTTCTCTCTTTCGTAATAGGTAAATGGCTCGAACGATTTGGATTGAAGCTGAAATTGTGTGAAAACATGAGAAGCCTGACATCACACAATAAATTTCATGAAAAGTAAAAAAATAATAATCCACAATCATACCAACCAAGATGCAAATGTTAATGTCATATTAAATACACATAAAAACAGTTTTTAATTATTATAGGGCTCCGTCAAATATTTCGTTTTTCAAAAGTTTGAGAACCGCTGATATAACAGTTAGCCGTAAGCTAATTCTTGCTCGTTTTACTTTACGCCAATGTTTACTTGTGCATTTTCTACTTATTCCGAGATGTTTCACACACGACACGTTCAAAACAGAGTCATAAATCTTTTGTATGGGGCAAGATACATACTTACATTTCCACACAACCCGTGCTCAGTCACATCGTATTGTATTTACATTTGTTTAACTATATATACAAATATTTTACAGCTTGTTCACATTGATCGTAAGTTTACTGACGAAGGTAACAAAGTAGTTACTTATATCAAAATGGGTTTGTCTCTATTCGTACAATAAACCTTATGACATTATCGCCAGGTCTCGTCCGCGCAATTTTCGTTTATTACGTCTTATTGTTGCCGTCACAACCACTAGCGAAGTGCGTTTCGTTGTCTATGTTTAATAACATGACAAATATTGAAGGTGGTCAAATAGAGGATCGCGGTTGAACCGCGGGACGGAAGGCTAATTATGGCATATAAATTAATCAAATAATATAAATGCACACACTAACCTGACTATTAGGAAATGTAGCGAATGCGGACTGCACTTTGTGTAGCGCATGGTCCTGCTGATGGGCGGGCGGTGGCCGCCCTTTGGGGAAGTGGAACCGAGGTATGACCCGCGCGGGCACTCCGCTGTTAGCCGCGCCGCGTACCGTGCGCTGAAGCGTCGTGTGCGCGGGCGCCGACGACGGCTTCGGAGGCGTTGACGCTGCATAGCTCTGTGAAAAAAAAATACAATGAGTACTGTACGCTGTTATACCTATACCATTAATTAGGTAATCAACTAGCAGCCACCTATGATGGCAGTTCTGACAGGGTGTCTCAGGCATAGATATGGGCTGCCAAAATGGCCAGCATAGCGTGCCACTAGTTAAATGTACTTTTTTAATGTTTTTATGTTTGAATCCGCAGAATATTTTAAAGTAGTAAATTCTCAAGATTAAAACGTGTATCAATCATGTGGTAAAACTGCGCGCCCGTGGGAACACTTGACAACAAATACATGCAATAATAAAAGAACAAATAGCATGGTGTCTAATAATATAATTGCGGACTCCGATTAGTGGGTGGTCTGAGTTCCAGGTGTTAAAACGTCCAGAGGGCTACGGTAACAGCTTATCATCAAGCGAACCGTATGTTTATTTGTCGATTTTTTTGTATTAAAAAAAAGAAAAAGAACAACATTATTGGTACACGTAGATAAAAGACACTAACTGAACAGTCTCATATTTAGGCAATAGGTACGTATTTTCTGTTACACATTTTTGTCGCAGACATTAGTTCGCGTTTAGTCGGAGACCGTCACATAAACTTATGATTTATCGTTTGCCTTAGGAGATGATATCTGTGTACCGCTTGTTTCATCACGTACAAAAATACCGGAGAACAAACTGTCCGACCTACGTAAAGCCTACGTTCATAGATAATACACTATATAAGCCTACGTTGTTCTACACATTGTGAATATACGCAGCGACGGCCAACCATGACCAAAAGAAAATTAGGTGATTCTTTTATTCATAGCTTGAGAGCAAGACGTAAAAAACGAGAAAAAACGTAGGCCCAAAAGTATAACATTTTGAATTACCTACATTGTAAAAGAAAGTGAAAACGTAAGAGGATATTCTTGATATGGAGAGAATAAGTAGATTTATGTAACTATGATTTATAAAATTATAAAAATCTCCGCTCATATGAGTTTTGGGACATTATAGTATTACTTGGATTTTTCATGGAAAAAGCTAATATTTTGCTAATTACGATAAACTTATTATACTTTTTAAACTTAGTCTATTTACCAATATTTTTATTACTTAGGTACTCGCTATAAAATATCTAAGAGGCTATTATGTCTATGCCGCTATCTCAACCTAGGTTACCAATAGGTACTTAGTCAAATTTCAGTTATTGTGTTTGTCCTTGGCCAATATTACACATTATACAAAATGAGTTTGTAGATTGGGTTAGCATTCCAAACAGTATTCATGTAACTTTGTTACTGGCTACACGTGTGGACGATCAATTTACAAGATTACTATGATGATAGTACTATTCTAACCGTACCAATCTAATATTTGGAATAATAAACAAATAGAGAAAGAGTAAAAACTTATTTAATTTATGGCTGTATTTATTGTGGTCACAAGTGTAGATATTTAATGTTAATTTGAAATTAGAACACCCGATGCAATTTATTTCTTGAATTTACAAATATTTTTTGGTGAAAAGAAATTAGAATTTCCAAATTTTACAAATTGCTCCAGTCTGACGTCGATGACAAATAAAAAAAAAGGAAAATCTAGGAAAGTCGTGAGAAGCAACTCTTTTGCAGGCGAATCTTGTCCTTATTGACTTTAAATCGTTATTATTATAATTCTTATATTTTCCTGTCAAGGTTGAAATTTAAATAACATTGAAAAATAATAAAAGCGTAACGGAAACTACTTGTTATAAACAAAAGCCATATGCCAACAAAATTGTTGGGCCAAATACGGACAGCGACGCCAGACTGGTTAAAAACTGCTGAAATTTCGAAAGATGAATTATACCCAGCAATATTTTTCGAGCTTCAGTTTTAGACCCCCAGATTTTGTTTGGATTTAAAAGGCCCAATTGCACTAACATCTTATAGCACTACCCCACGGGTTAAATATGTATAGATAATCTGTAATATTTACATACTTAACCCGCTAGTGCAGCACGACGTTGGTGCAATTGGGCCTAAGAGGAAAAGCTTATCCCAGTATTAGGTATCGATTGAAAAATTGGACCATAACATAATAGGAAAACGAATTTTATATAAGTAACTATCAAATAGTCGATGGTCGCTTTCGAAATTTAAATGAGAACGGTGACATTTTAATTGGATACGATTGCATTCTGATCAGTCCGAAGCATCGAGCACATGTCTATCAGGGGACAGAGTATTCGCTGGCACACCGCTATATCGTTTCGGGATTCTCCTTGGCCTACAAAATGCGTCACGCGTCAGTTAATACGCTTTATTTTTAAAATCGCACGTGCTCATCATTAGAGGACTTCTTTTTAATCAGCCAGTTCACTGTCCTATCTAATACGTTGAGAAAATAAACGCTTCGTACTAGATATGAGGTGTGAAATTTGGCATAGTTAGTTGGTGCCTTTGCCAGAAGTGTGGCGATGGTTAGATTAGACGTCGTTTCTTATAATGATGCTGAAGTATAATTTAACAAAGGCTGAACGTGAAGGTCGGTCTAATGATGAATATATTCAAATTCCGAAGGTCGTAGGACGATTCTTATGTTGTTGTGTAAAATAAGGTTTGTGTATTACCTTCATCGCACAACGGAAAATTATACAGTCATTATGGATAATGTCGACTAAGAAAATTACTTTTATGGTCTAGCTAGATAGTCAAAAAACTCAATTATATAGAGTCTAAATTACATATAGACCATAACTACATAATGTAATAAATCTTAGCTGTGAAATTTTGTTAGGATGTGAGGATGTTTGTTACTCTTTCACACAACAACTAATGGACAGATTTTAATGGAACTTGGCACATAACTTAAAAAGGTCATATAAAGGTGTTAAATAAATTTATGCATTTATTTAACACCTAAATGTCCACCGCGGTTTCATCCGCGTTCTCGGGATAAATAAAAAAGTAATAAATAATAAATTTATGCATTTATTTAACACCTAAATGTCCACCGTGGTTTCATCCGCGTTCTCGGAAACAAATTCATAGGAAAAAAAACATCCTAAGTAACTGAGATATCTTCTGGCTGAAAAGAAATAACGGTTATGGTGTGGGCGACACGACGAGCCAATCAAACAATGAAATAACATATCTTTTGTAGACCTACCTCATTTTTCACGCCTTTTGTGCCTATGTGCGGTACACATACATACATAGACGTAATAGTTATTCATTATGGTTTTCTACACAGGTAAATAGCAAGTCTAAATTTCTATTTACAGATCTTACGAGTCAAAGAGTTGGTAGGAAAACCGGACAAGTTAGAGTCTGTCTCCGCACCGTACAAACATGTAAATGTTATTATGTAGATAATTCGAATTGTAGGACACATTTAATGTTGTAGTTATGAAAATATTTTCCCTTACGTCTTTATCCTCATGGTCAATTCTCTAACTGCAAATGTAAATTTGAAATCGTATTTTTTTTATGTAATATAATTACCGATTTTCGGATATTTTTCATATGGTATGAGAGCTTCTTGCCTTTAATTTAAATGAACTGCATAATTCTAGTTCAACGGAAAGAATCCTATAGGCACAGAGTAATCGGTTTCTGATTTGTTAAAAGTAATACGGCACAAATGGCCGTATTTTTTTAATGCGTTGACTAAGAAGCTTGATTTTTTTACAGTGGAGCTGACTTTAATTTCAACATGATTCCACCGTTCCTGAGAAAAAAGGTTTCGTCTGTCATACAAACAGAATAAATATAGACAGACAGACAAACGAACAACGAAGTGATACTATCTTACTTTTTTCAAGTTGCAAAAAAATATTCTAAAATAGCGCAGGAATGTTTGACAGTGTCAACTACCCTAGTAGTTGACACTGTCAAAAATAAATGACCAAACACTAACCAATGCATAAAACATCTAAAAACACGTGGAAAAAACAAATATGTTGTACAATTAATGCTTTTTATGATTTTATCTACTCTCATATCGTAATGTTCTTATTATGAAATCAAAATCAGTACTTTAATGAGCCACTTTAGGCACACCCGTGTATAATGATTCATTATAGTACAGTTGTTGTTCCCAAGATAATGCTATAAAATAACTTTTTTTCTATTAAAGTACACTTTGGACCTATCAATAGTATAATCAATCAGTATCAATTCAATTTGACTATGACAATGTCACAAATTTTGTAACTTGAACTTTAGAGGTAAGAATTTTTGGGAGTTGGCAACACGGACTTGATTAAGTATATGATTAAATTTTATTGTTTTTGCCTACACATATCATTTTGACCAAAAATAACAATTTTTTTTTTTTTTTTGTAAAGTTAGTAGAAATTAATTTTTTTTTAATGACATTATTTATATGAGTTTAGATAAAGTACTGTATGATACTGCACATAATTAGGTATTAAAAACTCGTGTGATACTATTAAGAACCTCGCCTACGGCTCGGTACTTAAACTCACACTCGTAGTTAATAACCCCTATTATGCAACAGTATCATAAACTACTATTTAATTACCAGTGGAACCACTAAAAGTATATGATTTGATGCTATGAAACTATGACGTCATAGTGTAATATTTCATACAAAATTCCATATAAACTATCGTTTTGATATTTATTAAAAAGTAGCTGATTTGATAAGTCAGTCAACTACCCTATTATGTCTGTCCAATATCCGGTATTTTTCAATTTAAATTGTCAGTATACCTAATAGGATATAGCAGACAGACAATGAAGGTAGTATAACCACTACACTGTTGCATTTCAAATTCTCGATTTGTAGGTACTTGTAATTTTATTGGAAAGGCTCCAGACAGAACCGATAAAAAAATATAAATTTAATAAAGATAAAAACTGGATCATCTGTTCAGGAATTATGATGCCACAGGCAGACACAGATAGATAGATACCTACACACAACAAATTTATAGCATCTTTTTTTTCGTCAGGGGTTAAAAATGCTATGCTATGCGATTCAGTTGAAGACACTCAACAAAATAATTGAAGTGATCTTCTAAAGACTTATTTGAGTGTTTTATGCCTCAGGCGAAGAAACTCAAGCCTCAAGATAATCTTACTGTAATGAAATTAGTGTAGTAACTGACTATTTGAATTTTCTGACGAACCCGAATTTATTCTTTTCTATATAATGGTCTATAGCAACGTAGTATCTTTGGTATCTATACATTGTTTAACTCCATAGGATTAAACTGTTGAATTTGGTGGAGTTCATATTTAACATTCATAAATGCCTACTTTGTTACAGTAGCTATGATTTAGCTTTCTTGAACTAGAAAACCCACTCGATCTTCTATGAAATCTGATAGTGCGCGATTTTACACGTAGTAAAGTTTCACATGTAGTAGGTAATATACATACTTATATTTTATTGTATAATATGATAAAAAGCTACAAACAAAATGTAATTTAGACAAAGCAGAGCACCCACCTACTTAATTGCTGAGATATCTGAGGCTAAGATTCTATCTACTAGTACAGCTTGAGGTGTGGATTTCATGTTCCCTATGTTTGAGAAGCAAACATAAATAATATAGGAACGCTTCTGATGTTTTATTTTAGAAACTGTGTGGGTGTTATTATTGTCTTTATTTTATTAAAACAGTAAATTTTCCTAAGGAATGGAAATGACACGTAATTATCATAGGAAAGGCAATGTTATGGATATGATGTTATTAAAACAAAACTAATGTTTTTATTTATTTCAATAACACAAGCAATAATGCCGTAGTTATAAGGTTGCCAGGACGACATGTAAACGTTTTACTTTCAAACATTGAAAAGGGATAGAAAATATTTAAAGTTGTCTAAAATTAGTGAATGCCATTGTCATCTACGGATTATTAATTAGTCGTGACCTATAAAGTTGGCGATTCATTTCACGTTGAAACAAATTGGACTAATTTGAAAAATGTTTCATATTAGAACGAGATATACTGAGATTAGATTATTTTAGTATGGAAACAACAGAATTGGCACCATTGAAATAAGTAATACTTATTGAGAATTCACAACTTATTCGTTGATCATTTACAGAAATCTGTCTTCGTAAAAGACTTTTTAAAGAGCTATCCTAACCCAAAGTAACGGGTGTTCAAACATCGTTATTTTATTGCTCAAGGCTTTATACAATGAAATGACCGAGTGCCCACGCTTGAAAACAATAATAACTAAATTACCTTGTGTATGCCCCTACCCCACTAGCCATTTATCATTACCTCCATAATATGTCTCTCAAATCGCATATCATTGTAAATAAGTATTAAATACATTGATTGTAACCACATGTGAATGAATCAATATTGAACCTAATTCCTTTATTATTTAATCTGATATTGAATCGAGAAAATTAAAATAAATAAACCTATTTATTTTTTTACTCTTGTGGCATCTGAATTCCAATCTAAGCAGAGCTTTCTATGGAAAGGTCCATAGAAATATGGAAAGCAGATACCTATCAGACAAATTACAAGTACTACTTGAAAAATGTATAGGTAGGTACTTATAGGTAATAGATATTTACACGCAGACTCAGAACAAACAAACACACAAAGTGGTTCGTGGGAATGATAACCACGATCTGTGGCACCAATTTTAATAAGATGAAATTTACGACTCTATAATCAATTTGCTCTCTATACTCTTTGCTCTATCCATCGAAATATATGCAAACATATTTTTATTCCCAAAATCAATAGATTTTATTTATATCCCTTTTCAATACTAGAAGTGTGAAGTCATGTAGGATTGATTGATTTATCACGCACATATAAGGTACTGTACACGAAATTCGTATTGTATCTAATCCATTAAATATTTGTCACGAAGTGGTAATGCACAGAATTTCCATTATTATTACTACTTACTTATCTTATATCTGTCGTTTTCAGCGATAGCCAAATGATACGAACACCATATTTAGGGTTCGGTAGCAGCAGGATGCGATTCAGTGGGCGTAGTGCAGAAAATGAAACAACGTTATACCATCGCTTTCGAATAGTCCACTATGAGGAGAAGAAGCGACAAAATTTCACAATGAAATTTCTACTTCAGTTATACATACATAAATTATGATAGGCTTCAGAACCAGATTATGATGACTTATGTACAGCACGAGAGCTTTTGATAAGAGTACACGATCTAAATGTAATAAGCCTACTCACATTAGGTAACTTTGTTATTGACGTCAACGTCGAAGACGTCACAGTGTTACCAATGTTTCAGCTCCACTCCACAGCTACCAATACTCTTACCCCGATAGAAGATTTCCGACATATCTATCTCATTGTACAGATCCGAGAATTGCAAAACTAGGCTTTTGTGGTAATAAATATATATCCAAAACTTTTCTAGCTCAATTTTCTAATTCCTACGTTTACAGCCGTAAACTTTTCTATTTGGCGTTCACACCAAAACCTTTTTTTTATTAAGAATTTCTAAAACGAAACCTAAAAAGTCCAATCTTGGAAAAAATTGGGAAAAGAAGAAATAGAAACTCTAAAGAGCTCATCAATGTCAGAAGGTCGGCAACAGATCAGGAATTCTTGCCTGTGGCGCAAAAGACCATAGGAGGCGTCAACCACTAACCAACAGGTGAATCATCTGCCTGTTTCATTAACAACATATGACGTCAGACAACTTGTTGCTATAAAAAACAAATTCTGGAGCAAAAATTTTACACCGAGTCAAATATTGGTAAGCTGATATAAAAATGCCTCGCTTATTTTCATGCCGCGTGTATTACGAATTGGTGGTAGAGCCAAATTATAACGTTCACTAGTTATTTTGAGGTTTGAGTTTGAAGATCTATTTTCTACTGTTCTATAATGAATATATCATCAGAACGTAGTGTCTTGTTAATTACTTTCTCTTTACGTGAGTTTATCTTCCAGGCTTTTTCCAGCATATTACCTCTGAGAATACTTGAAAATGTAATGAAATTTTGCACAGCCTACATTAAAACTCAAACTAAAAACTCATTTATTCAATTTAGATCTTGACGAACGTCGACAGTTATTATTTATATTTTTTTTACTATGTAGAGGCCTGTGTTTCACCACAATCTCACCGTTGTCAAGCTTAGAAGGGAACTGGCTTTTAAGTGCAGTTGTCGGAACACACCGAAAGGTGCTTGGCAACAGATTTTCAACTTATGGTAGCCAACCTGGTGGGTACTACGAAGTACTCAGCCACCGTGCTAAATAGTTTGAGAAGACTCCGGCAAGAAACTCAGCATCATTTTGAACTCTTCACTCGCAACTGTATCAACGTTAGACTATTCCAGTAACACAAATATCAAAATGTTGTAGTGAAATCATATAGTTAATGAATCAAATATTATTATACCTAAATAATTAAGTAAATAGCGTATATTTGGAAAGCCGAGCTAGACTATCAGCGTTTACCATCACCTTAATTAATTGTGTTGCTCAAGTACCATTTCAGCTTTGCCTTTTGTTGATTCTAATCTATCCATATTATTAAATTCTAAACGAGATTCTTTGAATAATTATAATTAACTTTCCTATTATTGTGGTTAAGTTTATGTTGGAGCTTAGGGCACATAAGCATTTACAGTAAACGTGTTACACATAGGCCCAAGTAATTTTGTTACTATAGGTATACATATACTTAATTATAGTAGTTTTTATAATAATCTTTGTCCCAGATGTGGAGACCAGGAGACCCATAATAGGACTGGGTTAACCTAGTTTGAGCTTCTGTCCTCCCACATTAATATGTTTCTCGTAATGTAGGTACCCTGTTTCTTTTTTTATAGTAAAAAAACTGTTATCTTTGTGGGAAGAGAATAAGCTTATTATTAATATTAATTTTGTTACATGGTAGGTAGTTTTACTGGTAGAAATATAAATTAAACTCGATTACTGTGTTTTATTATTTTTTAGTCCGAGTAGATGTTAAGCCTTCTTTAGAGGTCTGGAATACAAAGTAATCATGCTTGATAAGTGAATTAATGTTATCTCGCTGTGCTTGTCTCATAGATATGGGTTGCCAAAAGGCCATAATCATAGCGTAGTGTTAGTTTAGTAAGTATTAGTTTATTTTCGTTAATAAGTAATTTAGCGTAACATAAGACAGACATTATGAGTTATTTCAGCTTAACAAGGATAAGCCTGCCTTAAATACAATACAACTAACTTCCGTATATTCTTGAAACTAATTACCTACTGACACATAAGCATTTGTTTGTTATTGTTACGTCTAATGTATGCTTACATTTGTTTACAATGAACGATGGATTAGCATTATTATAAGTTTATTGTTTTTAACATTCGTACAATGGCTTCTTATTTGAGACCTTCATATTCCCGTAAATGTAAGAGCTTATGCTGTAGTGCAACAAGTCTAAATTCGTAGCTTTTCGCATGCCCAATTCCCTATTCTATGCCCTTAGTAAATGATTCGATAAATCCTTTTCTAGAAATTCTAGATGCCTACGCTATGTCTACGAATATACACTCCAAATTCAGTGTCTCTAGGAGCAGTGGTTTAGGCCGTGTGATGATTGGTCAGTTAGGGATCGACCAGGGACTTTGATTATAAACAGATTATCACTGTCAGACAGAATATTGGAGCATTGAGTATTCGGAACACCAGTAAAAAAAAATAATAATACATTCAAAAATTAGAAAGATCTCTGTAGATTTTTTGAGTACTATTCGGTAAACTGGAACATTGCAAATAGTTACAATGCACTAAGTACTCTATAGTTCTTCTGCAGTGCTCCTATTTATTTGTCTAAGACTGCATGAATTTAAGCATGTTATGAATCTGATTATGAATTACTACCGAGCTTACGCTGAAAGTTTATGAAACTGCGGTAATATTGCCAGTTACCAGATGAACCGTTTGTTGTTTTCCAGCTGTGCTTCGGTTTATATTAATCTCGTTATTACAAACAAAACGATACTATCTAAATTACGTTTAGATATTGCTTGATTTGGCGTTGCAGCTTGCAACTACATAATGAAAGCCAGTGTAACTATATTTGAACCAATTTTCCACTAGTTTCATTTACAACTCTACGTGTCTGACTCACCTAAATGTGATCATCAATAATGCCTAACGTGTTGGTACATACAATTTGCAATGGATTCCCTCGGTCTATATTTATAAACAGCGGGCGGGGCGCCGGCGACGAAGGGGGGTAGACCGTCGCGCTCGACCACGTGGTATAAATAGGCGCACCGCATGTCCGCGCGCACTCGCACCATACCATACCAAATCGGGAAACGGGAATGGCCGACTGAGCGGGTCAATGATATATGGTAAATAAATCAATGAATGTTGTGATATTTTTAATATTAGTAATTCGTTTATAAGGATTGTAGTAGAACTATATTTCGATTCGGTTTGGCATCGAACTCATCTCAAGAGCATAGTAGGTAGGTACTTACAAAATTTATTTTTGCGGTTGAATGAATGAAAAAATAAAGCTCTTAGATGTTTTGTGAATTTGAAAGTCCATCGCAATACGAACGCTTGGTGGCTTTTTATATAGTATAAAAAAACTAGCTGTTTTCTGCGATTTCACCCGCTCCTGGCATAAAAAGTAGCATATTATAGCATTCGGGGATAATGACGCTTCCTACCTATTAGCGAAAGAATTTTTCGATTAGCGTTCAATTAAACAAACAAACTCTTCAGCTTTTATTAGTATAGATTAAGGTTGTTGTGTGTTGGGAAACCTTGGAAAATAAATAATTTCCAGAAAATGTACTCGAGTCAATCAACCCTGCGACTGCGTTGCAACACTATCGAGGATTATTTGAAACTTATTTAGGATACATTGTAAAGTAGAATGGCAAGCACTTGTGAATCTCTTTCATATCGTTGTTTAGCAAATTCATTGCAATATTTTAAAGTGGGTAGTAAAGGCGAGAGTAGTTTCAAATAAAGTAAACATTTTACTGTTACAGCTAAACAATAAAATTTGCGTTTTTGCGTTAGGATAATTGCGTATCGAAGGACTTTCTGGCGCCTAAGGCAATGTTTAGCCTATTGTAAATGCCTGAAGGAACAAACGATTAGATAAATTTAAAGTTTTACGATAATTAACCCTACCGCCATAAACTCAACGTCTTTCTTGTTATGGACTACCAACTGTACCTACTTGGTAGCATCGTTAAAATGTTCGTTCTTGATGACATAAACAGTTAGGTACTTACATAGGCAGGACGCGGACGTACCTACAGAATATAAAATAGTTTAGTGCATTTGAAGCTGGTGTGCTTGTGATAACCAGTCTGTAAAAAGATGCCAACGATAATGTTTGTATACTGAAATGACTTAGATTCGATAAAAGCTATTGTATCGATGAATATTTTTATTTATCACTAGCGGACGGTCTCTACCCATGATTCAAAGACAGACAAATGTAGCGAGACGAAACAGATACCGACCCTCTTGTCAAGGGTGACATTTTTAATCTCGGAGTTTAGTTTTAGTACCATTCTAAATTGTGTCGCAAAGGAATTCGGAGGAGTAACAAACAACCTTCGTAGAAATTCTACTGCGTACTTAAATGTATAAACTTTGTCTAGCTTTTGTCTACATTTGATATTCAATGGGCGCACAACTCGTTAGGCTAAAAGTAGATAGTAAATCTCACAGGTTAACGATTCATGTGGTCCTAAGGGGATTTTTAGCTTTCCCCGTAAACTAACTCACTTGGGAAAGATAGAATATTGTAACTGCTACCTTTCATACCTACTTGTAGTTGGTAGTAATTTGAGTAAGTACGTTACCTGTAGGTAACGTAATGTATCATCATATTATTATGGTACCTTACTATATAAAAGCTAAGATAATTAAAATTTAAGTAAAGTTAAAATTAAAATCGTAACACCAGTAGGTGCTTCATGAGTTTCAACTTGAGAGTTGTACCCAACCAGGGGTGGTAGTGGTAGCCAGCCAGGTAGGTACTATATTTACCTTTTCTATGGTTTCTTTACGTTGTTTTCCATCGTCGCAAACTCAAGCACACATACTGATTATGAAACCGTCGTCAGGCTATGAAAAGCTGCTTTAGGCGTGTTAATGCAGCTTGTTCAGGCTAAAACTTTTTGTAAATATTCAATTTTTTTAAAAGTTCTAATATTAATATGTTTCAGTTGTGTGTTACTTTTCAGTTGTTTTTTTTTATATGTGCTTTTGGGGTAGCAATTAAAACCGCGAACTAACATAAGTACCTACGTTATCTCTGAAAAATACTTTTTTTTAAGACCAAAACTGTTACATAGAATATAGGCAACATACAGCCTTGTTAACCTACAGTGTGTTTACTCTTTATAACATTCACAATAAAATCTTAAAATTTTACGATGACAAATAAAACATGAATATTTTTGCATACCATAAAATACAAATACTAAAACGGCCGGTCATGTAATTCATATCTCGAATTTACAGCAGATTATGGTGTAATTTGTCTTAATTGTATATTAATTGATTAAAATGATTAGCATTTTCACCAAAAATATTTAAAAAAACATTTGGGTCTGCTGTAAATTCGAGATATGAATTGCATAGCAATATTGCTTGAGCGGCCGTTTTAGCTCCCAAGGTCCATGTATTTGACAGTTCATTATTAAATTATCTTTATTTTACGTACCTATCAAACGTGGGCGTATCGATTTTAATTAAAACTGTCTGTATGGACACATCGTTTTATAGGTAGGATGTTAAATATTAAGCGGCGTCCGTCATACGATACCCTTGTCAAAACGAGACTAAAACAAGGGTTGCTTTTCCGTTATATCGACTTTGTAGGTGCAAGATAATATTATTCATGTTTTTGGTCAGATCAGAAGACATTTGTTCCGAGAGCCAGGTCTCCGGAGTAGATAGAATATTTCATAGTTGAAGCTGATTTTCTCAGAATTAGAATCGAGTTTAGTCTGTTATTTTTTAGCTTTTGTGCATTAACTATCTTCGGCCACGGTAAGATTATGCTAAAAGGCAAGCTTTGATTTCATTCCGAGATATCCCACCATAATAAAAATGACGTCATCTCTTTACGATAAGTGTTTTATAATGTCACGACAACACTTTAAACACGGCATTGCACACTGCGGCACCTTATGCGGTTGTAATAGGCGCTATTTTGCAACAAAAATGTGTAGCTTGATCTGTGGCCGTGTGTACCTATGTGGTGTAGTGATTATTTCGCGTAGCTACACATAATATGCGCCCACGCCACTTATGGCCCGGCCTTGCGCAGGCTGAGAGAATTGGGGACAGATCGGTGGAACCTGTGGGTGGAACTGATCACGGTTCAGTTTGACTGAATCATTCAGACACTTAGATCAAGAAAATAGAAAGACGAAGCACCGCTAACAATGAAAGCGAAACCACCATTTGATGTATATGTGTCCAAAACATAGTTTATTTTATTTGTGGAAAATCAACAATTTTAATTAATAAAAGTTAGGTATACGTATTCGTGAACCATTTTCTTTGATTTACGTTTATTTTTAAACGATTTTTTGACTCGTATGACATTATTTTAAATTATTAACCAATATAATTGCAGCAAACTGACGAGACCTACATTTTGTGCAATTCTTCGTTGTTTCTATTCAATTCTATGTTATTTTTTTGTCTGGTAAGCTTAATGAAGCCATCAGGCTTTTGTTTCCTTTATAAAATCTTTTTTTTTTTCATTTTCTTACTTGGTGTTTACTAGGTAGGTACCTACCTGCCTATTTTCTATTTTAGGTGTGAAAGATGATTACGGCAATAACGCATAAAAACGACATCGATCGATATTTACTAAATGAAAAAAGATAAATGTGGAATTTTCGCTAACAAAAGGACGTAACATTTTCGTGATTTTGGGACAACATACGTCAAAGTCACTAGGTTAGGTACCGAGACGACACGTCTCAGTAAGTATGTATGTGTAGGTACCTACGCAGTTTTCTGAAGGATGTCTGAAGATAAACAAAACATGTCATGCAAAAGATGAAGGAGCAATAGGGTAGGCTAGATATCATTATGTATCTAGACTAATCCAGTGAAATAATTATAAATACATATTTCAAATATAATTAATTGGAAATAATAACAATAAGCAATGGAATAAAATCTAGTAAATCTCGTTTTTCTTACAACTTCTACAGATAAAAGGGCTACGAGAAAAATACCTTCGAGTAATCTATAACTACTAATAATAAAGCTGATGAGTTTGTTTGTTTGAACATAAATCTTTGGAAAGAATTTTTCGAATGGGACCAGTGTCCTAAAAGGCTACTTTTTAATCCCGAGAACACGAGTGAACAGCTAGTATGTATTCAGCAGCATTCATATTACAGCTTCATTTCAAAGTAGACGCTTAGTTTACAAATAATATCGACATCTTATACCTATATTTCTTAAGTCTCTTTTTATTGACATAGTCATACCATAGGTCATACATAGGGATGCGTCAGTGAAACAATGTATAGGAAAATTTCGGCCATAATTATCGTTATTGAACCGGGGAATTATAATTTGATTAGCAGTTCTTGAGATATAACGATTTGTGAGTTCACAATGTGAGTTCATGAGCTTATTATTTGTTTGTTACATCAAATAAAGGTTTTTATCAGGGTTCCGTACCTCAAAAGGAAAATACGGATCACTCACTGGGGGCCACTTTTGGGAGGTAAGCTCGAAAATTAAAAAATAAAGTTTTGCAAAATTTTGACTATTAAAAATACTTGCAATGAGTTCATTTAATAAAGACACTTTTGAATTTGAATATTGTGTGAAATATCAAATAAAAGAACTCGGAGAATCTCAAATATATATTTTTTTATAATTTTAAGATAAATGCTTTTGAAGTTATTTAAGAAAATATGCTGTATCTCAGAAACTACTGGGCCAAAAAAAAAGAAAAAAAAAATAGTACTTTACCAATAGATTACAGGAAAACCTATTAAAAGTCTATGTTACCTAAGTATTTACAGTAACATAGGAAATTACGGAACCCTCGGTTCGCGAGCCAGACTCGCACAGTCCGATTTTTTTTATACATTGGAATACTATTTTGCTAAGTTGCTCGAATAGATGTGTGGGTATTTCGATAAACCTCTCGGGAAAACGGATTCAGACCTTTCAGCAATATTTCCACTCAAAGATGGGATGAGATCTCTCGAACCTTCTTAAAATATATGAGACTTTACTAAATTCTACTGAAACTTGAAAGCCAAAAATATTACCTACATTTATCACACATTAATTATCTAATAAAATTTTCCTTATGGTTTTATTTTATCCCATTCTCACACAAGTTTCCTGTCGGTTTTCATCTCTTTCATGCATGGTAAAAACACCATAAGGAATTCTCTATCGTGTTTTGGTTTCAGCGTATTTCAGGCCAGCTGAGCGGCCCCGACGCGTTGTCATGGTTACCATTGATCGGCCTCGCCATCTTGGATGCAGCCGTCTGCAAAAGCACACCGCTATACGGATAATGAAATTTACCTTCGTATATGAGGTATAGACGGGATTTGATTGAAATTTAAGTCTACTCATGCAAAAAATCGACGTTTTCTCAATTCCTACCAAATTATTATTGTTAAAACTTATTTTCTAACAGAATAATTGACTATTGTCTGTGTAGGCCTGCACAGAGCTGTTGTTTTTTTTTGTACAGTCTAACATGAATATTTAAATGAGTTGCCTTTTCACTGTCACTTATTTATTTGTGACCTGAAAATTTTGAAGCGGTGCGACATTGTCTCATACCCAAAATAATTTGACATGTCTAAAATTGTATAGAACATTGTAAAATAAAAAAAATATGCCAAGCGCAAGTCGGTTCCGGAATATAAATAATTAATCTTCTACTACCTCTAAAATAAAATATTCCTATAAGGTAGGTATATTCATTAATTTGTACACCTTACCAATATTGTAATCGAGATTTCCTTAGTTTAAGACATACAAATTGTTAAAACAAAATAAAAAAAACAGACCGCATAACAAAGTCTACTTATTTGTGAAGGATTTCTGATGATTTAAAAAAAATAGCAATTTTTCCTGTAGTACATTTTCATAAACTTCTATTTATTGCTTAATAAACATCATAAGCATTATTTAAAACAAGGTAGGTATTTGCTGATTATGCCGCTATGACAGACATAAGTTGGACGGACGGACAGGCGGAGTCGCACCATAAGGGTATCTTTTTACATTTTAGGTACAGAACCCTAAATTGATGTTTCTATGGAGTTTTCATTAACAGACTAATAAGCCATTATACTCATTGCACTTTTAAGATTATACGAAGTAACACACAACATACTTACCATATATTTAAAATATGTGTAAATTAGTTAGTTGTATAATAATTGTATTGTTTGCGTCGAACATTTGTTTTGGTAGTAGAATTCTAGTGGTGTTTCCGATGCCCAGTAGAAGTCACGCCATACTTAGTGACTCTATCGTCAAAGAACTTTTGGATGCTGGACATGAGGTAGGTACTCGAACTTTCTTAATTTAAACTGATACTCAAAGTGGAACCCTAGGTGTCGACTACGAACTTCATGGATCCTCGCAGTTCCTAGTCGATTATCATCTCCCAAAAATCAATAGACATGGTACCAAGACTGTGGCAAATGAAGACGTTACCAAAATTACATGTGAACTTTACTCCATTCCAGGTTACATACGTTAACGTATTTTCGAATGAAATGTCAAGAGATCGTTTGACATGTATTAATATTAGCTCTATCATCAATGATATTTTAGGTAAGTTTATACTTATTTTTTAAAACTATTTATTATGGGCATATGTATATAATTTATACACATAGGCCTATGTTTGACCACAATCTCATCATAGACAGTGATTATGTGGTCAAAGGTGTTAAGCACACATTGTCAAAAAAAATTACTGGTCCTAAGTCCAGCCATCAGAACACACCGTTTTGTTTCGCGTCATAATAAATCTTATCCATCATTCACTAGTATTATAAATGGAAAGTAATTTTGCCAATTTGTTAAAATATAATTTTAGGGGTTATCTAGGTTCCTTATTCTTGTGATTAAAGTCCTTGTACTTAGTTACAGACTGTAATTCAAAATTAGCAACCTCGTCATTGTGAATTTGATTCGCACATTTGGTCTTTAATCGAATTATAGAGACCACTACCGAAAGAAATAAGATCTATCCTTTGTTTATTTATTTTTTATTTATTTATCTTTATTTGGGACAGCAACAGCCTTAAACTTAAATATGAGAGACCAATTACAGCTATCCACGTACTAAAATGGAAAGTGTTACTTAAATATAATTACATGACACTCGTTTAAAGCAGTATACGGATATAACCTTATTTATTTATTTTTCCTTTAAATAAAATGAAATAATAATATTAAAGAAAATTAAAAATGTTAAAAAAAAAACTTGATTTTCTATAATAATAATAATATGCCCTTTAATTATGTGCCCTATATTCATGTGTTTGAATGCGTGTGTGTGTGTTTGAAAAGACTATTTTAAAGCCAAATTCATCTAAACTAGCAAAAAAAATAGGAGTCAGTCTTCTATTGAGATCGTTTCGGTTTCTAAAGAGAAACAAATTTTAGTTTTCTCAATATAGAACGCACAAAATCTGCCTAGTTTCTTAATTTTACTATTTTATGTTAATTCCAAAGACCAAATTCAACTAAATGTAACGCACATAGTCCGGAATCCGTACCCGTTGCATTTGATGATGATAGTGGGACAGACTTTTGCACAACGAGCTTTGGAACACGAGGCAGTTCAACATATTCTTAAAGATCCTTCTATAACTTTTGATGCTGTGGTTGCAGAGTGGTTTTACAGCGGTCTCCTAGCTCCGTGAGTATTGCCATATGGCCAAGGTTATATGATTTTATGTTTTTACATTGACACAATTTATTAAAACAAAAGTCAGAAACGCAGCCAATAAACAAGGTCAGTTTAAACGAAGCATATGCCGTCATAATTATGCAAATAATAAATGAAATAAGAACCGTATTATAATACGAAGAATGAAAACTCAAAAACTCTAATTTCTAAACTCAAATTCTTTTATTCAGTATGAGATTAAGAGAGTTACAGTTGACTCTATCACCTAAAATGGTACTGAGCTTCATTGAAATTAGGTCCCATTATCTGGAATTCTATCTATTTAGAACCAGATCCCATAGACGAGTCAATTGATGATTTACTTGTTTGATATTTTCGTGTTTCACAAATATAACAGAATACTAGCAAATGGAAGACATTATCAATGAAGATCATCACCATTTCTCACGCGGTAGGCCAGTGAGAATAGTTCAGATCATCTTCGGACTTAGAATAATGTTAAAATTTCTAGGTTAGCAGCAGTTTACAGCTGCCCATTAATATGGTACAGCGCTCAAGATGTATCTTGGATGGTATTACAGCTTGTACACGAACAGAGTAATCCAGCTTACGGTGTAGATTTGCAGGCCAGGAATATGGCTTCCATTCCTTTCGCAATTAGTGGTAGAGCACATCAACTTATGCGACAGACATATCTATCTGTTTGGATGTAGTGAGTATACTAATTTTATGATCTGAAGAACACGGACAGATATTTTTTAGCATCGTCGTAAATACAGATATATAGATTTTTCAACTTATATTTTTTTTCTTTTATTGCAATAGTTTTAATTATAGACAACAACAACTCGAAAACAACACAAGTTGTCTATATAATTATTTCCTGTCATTAATACTAATATTCATTATTTCAGTGGTATGTCCTATTTTGTTGAAAAACCAGCTTACCTCAAGATTTACGCAAAGCTTTTACAGCTGCGTGGACTCACTATACCTTCATACCAAACTCTCGTTTACAACGGGTCGTTCCTGCTCATCAATTCTCATCCATTGCTTGGACAAGGTCTTCCATTGCCGGAAAATGCTAAATACATTGGAGGACATCATATAGATGAGCATACTGTACCGTTACCCAAGGTTAGTAAGTAGTAGTTGAAGTATCTACGAAGTAAAGTTTCGATGTAGGAGGTAACCTTTGGAGCTACTAATTCGAAAGCTAAGTCAATCCCAAGTAAAATCGAAGGAAACATCTAGTAAATAATATTTTAGAGAAGTTTAAGACGTTTCATATGGCTTTGGGATCAAACTGTTATTGAACTGAACTTTTATTTATTATGTTGTTTGTGGGCAACAGAGTCAGTGTTCATCCTTACGATTAGTGTATCAAAATCTCAAGAAACTCAAGAAGTTCATCGATATACTCATAAATTCGTTGCTGCTTGCTTATTCAATGGATCGATTAGATCTCCCTGTGAAGAGGTTACATAGGCCAAAGTTTTTGAAGACTAACAACTTAGCAGTTAAGAAGACAATAATTTGATAAACTATTTACAGACTTTAAAAGATATTCTAGATAACGCCACACATGGAGCAATTTTATTCAGCATGGGTACCAGCATGAGAAGCGAAGACTTACACAGTCAGACGAAGAGGGACCTGGTGCAAATGTTTGGGCAGCTAAAGCAGACTGTCTTATGGAAGTCTGTGGAACATATAGAGGATTTGCCTAGTAACATCCACCTGTTCGACTGGGTGCCACAACAAAGTATATTAAGTAAGATATATTTTTGTACGAGTGGTATGTTGTTCTCCTATTAATAATTCAAATATCTATTATACGTATGTCTAAATATTATATTTTTTTATGTGGGAATAATAAAATTTATTTTAAAAAAATATTAGATTAGATAGATTGTATGGTCCTATTCAATCTCAATCTATCTAAGATTAATCTAGTCTAATAGAAAGTATTTATGGGCAAATAAATATATTTGCTTTATTGACGTGCTCTACTAGATACATACATTTAAATGTCAATTTTAAGTTTTAAAGTAAATTAAATTTGTTTTCTACAAGCTCTGCTAAGTTTAGGGTTTAGCCATCAATTCAATCCAATAAGTTTTATGTATCACTGAGTGCCAAAAATAAAGCACAAACGGGAACGCCACAGTCGTAAAAAGTAACTTGTTCGAAAACTGACAGACACTTCATGAAGTATCTGAAAACTTATTGTTGTTCATACTTGACTTGAAGACTCCACACCGAGGTCCTGTAGTAGGTATCTTATTTAAAAAGCTATTTGTTTTTTTCTAGATCACTCAAACACAATTCTATTGATATGCCATGGTGGATTTCTTTCAAATATGGAGTCCATATTCTACGGGGTACCCATTATTGGCATACCAGTTTTTGGCGACGGATTCGTTGCCACAGATTTGGCAGTTGCCAGAGGACGTGGGATCAGAGTGGATTACTCTGAAGACTTGCCTTCTCAGATTGGAGGAGCCATTAAAGATATCCTTGGCAATTCCAGGTTAACTCCTCTATTTTATCTAGGTAACTCATAGATTTAGGGAATGAAGGAATCTAAGAACAACTGAACAACTCAGAATTCAACGTAACGTCAGTTTCCAAACAACAAAGAGCTACTAAATTTTGTTAAAGTTCTCAGGAAACCCCTAGTAAACAGTTTGCATTTTATTACTCGGAAGCCTTCGAAGTTGCTCCACGATATATTCGCACGATAAGATACTGTCAGCTTTACGCTGATTTATTGACCGAGATAAGCTTTGTTTAGTGTCAACTGAATCTAGCATCTAGAAGCGAGGCATTGATGCAAAATAAATATGATGCAACATATTTCTTTTCCTTTTTTATACCACTAGTCAGTAAACAAGTATACAGTCTGCCTGATGGTATGTGGGCTGATTGATTCAAGGTAAGTGGTTACCGTAGCCGGAACAGAGATATCACTCGCGCGTTACTATCATCCCTCCGATGAGCTGGTGACCTTCTGTGTAATTACGTGTAAGAGTTTTGTGGTACGACCTCATCCCAATTGAGTTGTTCTCTGAGCGAATAACATCGCTATGCTCTCTTCTTCTCTTAATCGAAAAACTGTAGGCGATATAAAAACATAAAAAAATTGCGTCAAATATTGTAAAAATTATGTAGTCATTTTGTTCTTCGGTAAACATGTATAGTGGTCCTTTCAGGTCAGTGGTGCGTGTTAACATATTTTACGCTCTTTTTTTATATACGAAAAAGACATAAACATTTTGTTGATCAATAGTTTCAGTTTTTGAAATCTGGCGTAAGCCCTTTAGAGCAATGTTTTAAGATTGTTCTAAATTTTACAGTTATCGTATCAACGCAAAACAGGCAGCACTCGTCATCAAGCGAAATTTACAGCCGCCCCGTAAAGAACTGCTTCACTGGATCAATCTTGTGATCGAGACCCGAGGTGCATTACATCTACGGTCTACTGCTCACTCGATATCTATTATACAGCAATACAACTTGGATATCTTGAGTATAGCTATAGTTATATTATATTTTCTGTATAAAGCTGTTACAAACATCAAAGAGTATCGAGTTGAAGAGGAAAATAAGAAAATAATTTAAAATTTAAGGGAATTTTAAAAATAGAACTTAAGGTTCGATAGTCGGCTTATGCCCGCCATAGACGTTCAAGTAATTTGATCAACTCAAATAGTTTTATCAAATTGGCATGAATGTCTGTGGGAACATTTTATTAAAAATGAGTTAGATAGTCCGAGTAGGAATTGATAACTTTTACAATACATTTAGAATACATTTAGAATATAAGGAAAGTAAAAATTGGTAAGAATTATGGAAAATGATTTTATTTTCTTGTCTCACCTCTTCATAAAATCCTTGTAAGTATTTGTTTGTGTTTTGCAGTAGAAATTAAATTATTTTCTTTCTTTCTTTTCTTTGAAAATCGATATCATGCTAAACGGAACCAATTGGCCGAGGCGATCGGTTTTATATCAATAGCTACGCTGCGCGCTGACTCCATAGGCATTTATTACAAATTCACGCTGACCTATTTATGCTCAGCTATTTTAATCAATATTCGATAGAACTCTTTCGCGTAAACATTTAGATTTTGAATTTTATGTTACCTCGTTTTAACTTTCTAAGATATCTTACAATTAGTTTTTTTTAATTTGTACCTATCCAATCCATACTTTTCAGGTGAATCTGTAATATTATAACACTAGTTTCAGCTCCACGGTTTCACCCGTATTCGTAACGAATCTTATGTTTTCCCGGGTATAACATGTATCTCAAAACTGATTTATTAAGTTTAGAGCACTTATGAACGTCAAAAGTTACGATTGACTCTACCAGCGATTCGGAATAAATTTAAATTGTGAAGACTTCAGGAAGAAACTAACAATATCCTATCTGTTATTCCAGGGTATGATCTACTTATATATCAAGTTACATCTAAATTCGTTCGGTTGTTGATGCGTGATTGAGTCACAAACATCAAAACATCCAAACTTTCACATTTTAAGTATTACTCTAAAATGTACATAAGATTTAGCGGTTGAATATTAGCATTTGTCATCATTTAAATAATAAAATGTTTTATTTTACTTGTTCCACGTTAGCAACTAAAAAAGTAATAAAACCAGGGAGTAATTTTAACTAAATATCCGTCGTTACAGAGAGGTAAACTGCGAAAGTTTTCATCGTGTTCATTACACGTTTTGATCCAAACTCCGGTACGTTCCTCATCAAACAATTTAATATTTAATTCGAAGGCTTTTGAGTGAACGTGCACTTTCCACCGGTCAAGGGCGAAATGCACTAGTGCAGTATTAACGTCAATCACGCAAAATTTAACCTTAATTTTAGCGAGTGAACGCTGTGTTTCGAATATGAGGCGGAAGCCACTCCTAGGGTACTTTTGACAGGAAAACTAAGGTAAAAAAATATAGGTATTCGAGAAAGGGTTATACACTAATATTTATATAATTTTGTTGATTTGTTTGTTTGTGTAGGTATACTGGAATTATGAGTGCAGCCCAAAGGGCCTACTCCGAAAAACGATAAACGATAGTTCGATCATCGTTGTAAAATTATTAACCAATAGAATTGCAGCAAATAGACGAGACGTAAATTCTGTGCATTTCTATTGGTAAATATTTGACAACGGTGATCGAACTATCGTGTATTGTTTTTTGGAGTAGACCCTCAGCACCGCTTCGTATGTGTATTTATAACATCGTAAGATTGACGTTTCATCACAGATATAAAATCCAAGGTCATACTTTACACTTACTATTAAGCAGAGTTAGTAATGGAAACATAGCTGATAAACTAGGTCCATACTCGTATCCTACCTACTTATTATTTATTTTTGTAAATAGGTACAGATAGATAATAAGGTACATTCCTAACCCAAGTCAAGAGGACAAACAGACATGTTCATGCACACAGCTGGCCTGTAAGTAGGTAATAGAATAGCCATTAGAATACCCTAATTTGAAATGTTCGAAAATTCTGTGTTATTTTCTTTCGCCTTCCTCATGAAACTTGTTTATTTATCTATGAAAATAATACATACCTACAGTATATTATAATTTTCGTGCTATCAGGTTTCACGGCATTCGTTAGATTGGGTACAAAGTTACCGCCGACCCACGCTCGCTAACTTTGCCTTACAAAGTTGTAACGACGCAGTATTACTGAATAATAAAGTTGCCAGACTCTTATTAAATCCTTTGAAACCAAAAGGTGGTCTCGTAGGTAGGTATAATAGGTATATCTATTACAAAAAATAAATCGTAGATTCTAATAATAAATAAATATCTCGGGACATTTTTCACACACGGTTATCTGATCCCAAACTAAGCATAGCTTGTACTATGGAAACCAGATAACTGATATCACTACATATACTACTTTTTTTGTTAATACATAATTATATAGATATTACACCCAGACTCAGGACAAACAGACATAAAATTACTTTCACTATATTGCTCATTTTTAACGTTTATCTTAGGACACAATGTGAAATTTGATTCTGATTCTGATTCTGAATTTATACCGACAGTAATACTTAGCAGAATCCCTACCCCACTTTTACATACATAGGTGCCTGCTAGCTGCTTCCACAACCTTTCCCAGTTCCCTAAAATTGGCCTTTTCTTTATATCATAGGTTATCTGCGTGCCTTAATCGCGATCGGTTCAAGTGAAAAGGAAACAAACAGGCAGACAGTTACTTTCACGTATGGATATGATATGTTTGAATTTTCGCTTATTATATCTGAAGAGATTTGGATCAAAAAAACATACCCAATGTATAGGTATGTATTTTTCATCCTGTTGAACGAATTGATTAAAATAATTTTATATAGCTAAGGCTAAGTTGCAGTACCTACTTTTCTTAGAAATATCCACATCATGTATTTAATACAAAGCCATTTCCATTCCATTCGACAGGTGGCCTTTCTACCGCCTACGCGGTTCTGCAAGCAAATTCATTTGAATATAAATAATTGCATATGTGTGACACTATTGTTCCTATATACCTACATACTTCATGTATATATTTGTAGTAGGTAGGTACTTCCTGAATATAATGGAGTCGCAGCAATCTTTGTTGAAATATACAATATTTTGCATTATAATTTTTTGTAGGCGTTTTTTTAATAACAATTGAATGGAAAGGGACGGATTTTATTATTTTGTATTTATTTCACAATTTGCAAAGATTAAAAATATCCTCCTAATATTATATATGTCGTCGTCAGCGATAGCCAAGCGATACTAACATCACGTATAGGGTTCAGTGATATCAGGATCCGATTCAGTGGACGTAGTGCAGACAATGATACAACGTAATACCATCGCTTCGGAACAGTCCCGTATGAGGAGAAGAAGCGACGCAAGAAACTCCTCATGGGCCCGATCCGCCCGATAGATTTATTGTAGCAATTTGACAAATAATCACTTCAATTATACGTACAGACTCGCATTAAGGTAGACTTCAGTATCAATTGAAACAACAGTTACACCGACGTGTGTACAACTCGAGAGCTCGTGACAAAGAGTGCTCCAACTGTAATGATCTTACCCACATTAACTTGTATCATAAACTATCATTCAGTCATAGGTTATTCATTCACCGCAAGTGTTGCCACCATTTCTACCGATACCTCCACCATGATAATAAATTGAGCCAATCGAGTCGGACAAACAACCCGACTCTCCGACATATACAAAAGTTTGTGAGGTTGTATGGATGTAAGAATGTTTGTTACTCTTTCACGTAAAAACTACTTGAACGGATTTGGATGAGTCTTGGCACATAGATCTGGAATAACATATATAGGTAGGCTAAATTTTATCCCTGGAAAACATAAGTTCCCTCGAGAACACAGGTGAAACCGCGGGGCGAAAGCTAGTATTAACATATTAGTAAAACCTCTTTCACAGTATTTGAATGAAATATAAATTCATGGTAATTATTTTTATAAGACGAATTTCATTAATTAATATTTATTTCAAAAATATTTAAAACAATCTTTAAAGATTTAAAATCATATCCACAATTGATTTTTATTTCAAAATGTCAATTTAGTGAATTACAAAATGTTCTTTGAATCTATTTGAAATATTAGAAGGTAGGTAGTTCAATCTACGCTGAGCCCGCGTTTTAATGCCTTCTTGTTGCACACTGCATTCCGTTATGAGCATATCAGCCGCGTTACCAAATAGTCCTTGTTCATGAAACATTTCACAACACGGCATAGATAAGGCGCGTATACATAGATAAGGCTACCTACAGGCAGGTAGCTCGCACGCAGGCGCAGGCAGGGCATCGGCCTCTCCGCGTGCGCACTTATCACATATTAAGCAAGAGCGGAAAGATTAGTATAAACAAACTTCCTCATTGTCTAATATTGATTACACGTATCGTTCGTTGATTATACTTTCATTTCATATTTGCCTTTCTGCGTTAATAGTAATTTAGACAATAGACAACATATTATTTGACATCACAAAAAACATTTTTACAGTAGGTACACACGGCCACAGATCAAGCTACACATTTTAAATAGCGCCTATTACAAGCGCATAAGGTACCGCAGTGTGTAGCTTGACTTGTGGTCGTCCGTACATACTACAGAAAAAAATAAAATTATAATAATAAATGTAAAAAAGCTCTTAAGAATAAAATAAAACAAACGGTTACTCCCACTCAGTAATTCAACTTAAGTAATAATTTAATATTCCTTCAAGTTTTATAATCTACGTTGCAGAAACACATGTCTCTATTTGCGTTCCAAATAATTCTAGGAACAATACAAACAAAGTAAAGTTACCATCTAAACACGTAATCACAGTGGAAATAACAAAAAGGCCATGAAAGGGCATTCATTCATATTTTTGCGCAACGTCACTTATTTCACAGTTCCAGTTCACACCCAATTCATTATGAGCTATTACGACATTTACCGTCCGGTTTTCACTTACCAGCTGTTCGAGTGTCGACCTAGGGATGTCAACTCAACATGATGGCAGGATGGGATGAGTAATTCGACATGTCATGTCAGATATAATTACTTGAGACAGAGACTGAAAAATGACCAGTTTGGTTTGATGGTCTATTATTGATCTTATTTTCATTTAGTCAATTTTGTCATAGTTTGCTTTCTACAGTTTCTGATTTGAAATTAACATTCAGCGATCACTCTACTTTAAAATCACGAACTTAAGATTATGTTCAGTCTAGGATCAATAGTTCAGTCTAGGAAAAGTTGAAACTCTGGTGCTATTCTGACAGCTGCACTTGAGAGCCAGTTCCCTTCTAGGTTTTGTGTGGCACCATCGCCCACACAAAACCTAAATTGTGAAACAAAAAATGGTAGGTACGGTCGGCCAAGAAAGTTGTGTACCACCCTATGGTTGAACGCTTGCAGTTTCATAGGTGATAATGTTTAGTATCGCTTGCAGATCAATCTGACAACTTATAT
Organism: Tethea ocularis; assembly: GCA_963555595.1. Lineage (NCBI taxonomy): Eukaryota > Metazoa > Arthropoda > Insecta > Lepidoptera > Drepanidae > Tethea > Tethea ocularis. The sequence continues at coordinate 4,517,112 of OY741960.1, read as the reverse complement.
TGCCATCTTTACCTGATTAGTGATAACATGTTGATAAAGATCGATGATTACTGTTTGTTACGTGACAGCTGTTCTTAGTTTGAACTTTCAGTGATATCATTTTAGTTTGAACCTTGTTGTAATTTTTGATGACTAGGAAACTAAATCAAAACAGGCACACCACTTTCTTGGCCGATCGTACATGATTATTTCATCCGTTCAATAAACAGTGTTCAATTTACTTCGAAGGATTTTCTTTGAAAATCTAATTTTCTAATTGTAACACCCCTAGATTAAAAATAATTGAGTATGCACGTACCGGCGCCTGCGCAAGTGGGTCACAAATGCAAAGGTCGTGCCAATTAGTACTCAACATGTCGCTCTTTGATCCCACCGTCACTCGGCCACTTAACATAAAGAAAGCTTTTAAGTATTCTGTTCAGACGAGGAGTACCCATTGTTCGGGACGAACATGCTCACCATTGTTTTTGTATCTTTGTGGGAATTTTATATTCGGTAGAGGTTTTGTATATCAAATAGAGGGTCTAGTTTCCGCGGAAGCTTCTTTGTATAATTGGATCTGTCTGTAGATAAGGCATATCGCAGTATAAGACAATATTTAACAAAGAATAAGAACTAATGATATACTAAGGGAAGGGCCCATGTTCGCGGTGTAACTATTAACCACTAAATATGTGACAGTTTTGCACAGAAAAAATAATATTATCCACTGACATATCCCTTAGGATATCAACCTGTTTTTATCCAGCATTAGCAGTAGAATGAGACAACAACTAATCTCCCTCAAACTTCCTCTCTAAATGTCTTTCTGAATACAAGGAGTGAGCGTAGCAGACTGTGAACCAATTAACAGTCCAATCCCAAATCGATTCCAGTTATTCAAAACCACGTTTATGGTATTTTAACTCACGGAATTCAGTCTTGGTGGCACTTAAGCCTACGCACATACTCCATTAAATTAATTCAACTTAGGTCGAGTAACGCGCTCTAAATTGTCGTAAAACTATTTTGCATGAAGTGTTCCTAATTTAATGGAGTGGCAGTTACATCGTTGTTACATAAGCGGGGTACGAAGTCTAAGGCATTATTTGTACATTTGTAATGAGCTGTTATTAATTAGAAACTAGCTTTCTCCCCGCGGGTTCTTCTGCTTTGCGGGATAAAAAGTATATATTTTATTCCAAGTAATTATCTTGATTATTGATTATGCCATTGCGGCGTCCAGAGACATTAATATATCCTATCAATAATCACAAAAACCAAAAATATGCCTATAATTCTTATGAATAAGCCGCATATTATATGTAAAAATAGGGACACTGAAAACATAACAAATAAAACATTAAATGTACTCCATTGTCACAGACCCTTGACTATTATATCGTCAAGTAACACAAGAAATTATTCACAAACTAGACTTAGGTACAAGTAGTCGGAAATACATCAATCACTTGCCGCAACCTGATAAAGAGCGGATGTCGTTACCAAAAATTGTATTGATATCTTTGTACGGCAACAACAAAGTCACTATCAAGTCAATGCCCTTTATATCACAAGATATAAGTTCAATAGAACGTCAATAAAAGGGCTTTTGTAATTGTGTGTAATTTATTGTTGAAGTTAACTAAGATGGTGTTTTAGAAGAGGTACCTAATAATTGGAGCAAAGGAAGTCAGTTATAGACAAACCGAATAATAGACTCCAGAGATTTATGCCAAAGCAACTCAATCTGTCAGTTTGATAGCTTTTCACGCCTAAGCCACTGAATCGATCGCAATGAGGCACGCAGATAGCCTATGATATGAAGGATTATATCCCAGAAACGCGGCAGCTAATAATGAATCATATGTTATCATGATAGAATCTACATACTTTTTTTATCAAATAATATAAATAAAATGGCTGTTAGAAAGAGCCGTTAGTTTATAGAGCTACACGTTTATACAAATGTAATTGTCCTCAGACTCGTTACAATATGCGAGCGAGTATACAATCATTAGTGGCCATAAAAAGAAGTGCTCCCATCCGGAAACCAATTTCCGCTGTACCTATGACGTGATGACAAACAAAATACGCCCCAAACATTATATAAGCCGATTAAACTGATTCAAGAACATGATTATATGTTATTTTCTTTTGAAACACCTTTTATCTTTAAATCCCAAACACTGATTTATGGAAAAAAATGCGTATTGTATGTAAAATGGTAACATTTGTCACTAAAACGTGAACATAAATATGGTAAAATTGCCGGTTTTAAGGGAATCCGAATCGATTTACGTGCTTTTCGAGAACACGAGTCTTCTCTTTATTGATAATGGAAACCACCTACGGAGATTGTTTTTTTGGGTAATAAAATTCGTTTTTGGCGATACCTCATTGTCGATTGTTACTTTTTACGGAAAGTTGGGCGTTGCCACTCAATAAATCTCAAGTAAAACTTATGCTACCGCGCCAAAATTACAAGTAAAACAAAAAAAACACTTTATTATCATCTATGATGTCTTAACAAATGATTAGCCGCCTACGATCGGAGCCAATAATATAGTCGTTATGACAATAAGACAGTTTACAAATGGCTGACATACCAACTATGAAATCGGCAATTTTCCACAGCTCACCTGTAACAAAGCAAAACATTTATAAATCACTTTGATGTAAACATATTTCTTGCTGATCTACTACCGTCCCAAAATTAAGTAAAACGATTTACTCAGAACAGAGAAGAAATATTTTTTTACTGTAGAGCTAAATATGTAATTTGGTTTCATTAGTCGATTAATTCAAGTAAGTATTAAGAACTTACAAAACGTTCTAGAGCATAATGACCGTCGGCTCTTACAGATTAATTAAAGTGATTAAACACAGCGGAGCCGTGTCTTCTACAATATAAAATATTTTTTCGCAAATATTTTCATAATTACACTTTTCTGTGATTACAACTTTAGTATTCACTTTTCGTTTAGTATTATATTTTAGAGTTTCATTAATGTTTTTCACTGTGCATTGCATTACATTGAATTGCAAAATAAATACTTGCAATGATCGTAATCAATTATGTAAATTGTTTCTAAATTTTGATAAAATTCTTTGAATGATGAAAACAAGGTATATTAAGTAAATTAATAACCGTGAATAATTGTACGAAATGGAACTTACATGGAGGCGGACACTTTCATATATTTTTATATTTGTATCACTGAGCGTAAGTACTTTGCAAATTATGATATGAGCAATAATTGCCTTTAAATTTATAATTATATCTTCGCACTTTAATTTGCAGGATGTATTCGATCATAACATGGTTCAAGCGGGACACATACTCGGGATTCCTCCTAGTTTGGTAAAAGAAGTAAATAATGAATGTTCAAATGAAAACTCTCAATTGATGAATACATTATTAACCCTCGCCAGAGCCCATGGTGTCTTTCCTGATTCGCTGCCAGCTTCCGGAACCACATCGATATTACAAGGCCAAAGAAAACCGAATTTTCTTCAAGAAGAACTTAGACAGCAATCTCCTATCGCTGATATACCTTTAGTAACTCCTCGAAATCCAAGCATTGCACCAGTTTTTCAAAATTTACGACCTGGTTTGTCACCAACAATTATACCATCTCTTGCAATATCAAATGACATTAATCAGGTGCCTGTCCTGAGGCCACCATCACCAGCAGTTGTACCGTTACAAGCTTACTCTTCTGCACAATCAGAAATACAATACAATAAACCAAATTTGCATCAAGAAGAACTAAGACAGCAATCTCCTATCGCTGATATACCTTTAGTAACGCCCCGAAATCCAGGCATTGCACCAGTTTTTCAAAATTTACGACCTGGTTTGTCACCAACAATTATACCATCTCTTGCAATATCAAATGACATTAATCAGGTGCCTGTCCTGAGGCCACCATCACCAGCAGTTGTACCGTTACAAGCTTACTCTTCTGCACAATCAGAAATACAATACAATACACCGAATTTGCTTCAAGAAGAACTAAGACAGCAATCTCCTATCGCTGATATACCTTTAGTAACTCCCCGAAATCCAGACATTGCACCAGTTTTTCAAAAACCTGAGATTCCTAGTCCAAGCCCTCCACAACCGCTTCAAGTCGTATCTGGTACATATTTACGACCTGGTTTGTCACCAACAATTATACCATCTCTTGCAATATCAAATGACATTAATCAGGTGCCTGTCCTGACGCTACCATCACCAGCAGTTGTACCGTTACAAGCTTACTCTTCTGCACAGTCAGAAATAGGGTACGCAAGGCCTTTGTTGCACGTGCAAACAATTTCAGCTGACAGCTATCCTACAACCACACCTGTACATCCACAAACAGCTCCATACGATACGATTCCAGCAGTGGATGGTACGACGGAAACATTTAACTACGCTACAGAAAATTCGATAACCGAATTTCAACCTACGATAGATGGAGATGGTTATGGCCAAACGCCTTTAAGTTTGCAGATCAATATGCCGGAACAAAATTCTCCAGCTTCTGCACCGGCGTTACAAGCTGAATATTTACCATACCAGATGTACCCACCTCCTATGCCACCAATCATAATTGAAGGCTCGAGATCTAAATTGAAAAAATGGCTCCCTATATTAATGATAGCGTTATTAAATGATGGACGCCAAGGTCGTAGTAGAAATGGATACTGCGGTTGCGGCTGTCCTTGCAACTGTAGAAATTCGAATACTTTTGTCCCCTATCCCATTCCTATTCCATCAAACAACCCTATAGTTAGTAGTTCTGGCCCTAGGTCCTCTGTTAATAGAGGAAGACATGATGAGCTTCAATAAACAAAACTTGTAGATGGTAGAATTAAGTTTATTTATTGTATGTTTGTATTGCTAATAAGTACATTACTTGTATAAAAATAGCAATAATAAATTAAAGATTTGTCAATATGTATGATTTTTGCTTTTTTTTATTTTTGCGATTAGTTATAAGAAATAAAAAAATATCGCACCGAAAATACAAGTGCAATAGATAATAATTGCAGTTATGGAATGCCTGTTTCAGTGGAGTTTCATGGGAATTTAAATAGTTCTGACACACATTATGTACTTATTTTTTTAAATATAGGCAGTTGGTCGTTAAACATCAAAACATTAAAACTAAATTCATGATCAAAATATTTTCTTTTACGTGTTATGCGGTAAATAACAGTATATACGTTCATACTTTTCATAAACAAACTTCTAGGTACAAAGTACTTATTACACTTAAAACATTCTTTCACACATGTCTGAACATGGCCCCGTGAGATTTCGCTATTCACAAGTATTACATCGTAAAAGACGATGTTGTACATAAAAACGTACGTAACTTACGAGAAAATGAAAGCAGTTAATTTTCATATTTGGACAGATGAAGGTAATTTACCTTCTGCTTGGGGCAAAGAGAAATTATTGAAAATTGCAAGATTATATGACAAAAGCCGTAGATATGTCTGTCAGTCTTCTATCATATTTTTATTTTTACTTTGTATTTCCAGACTTGTACAATCTTGGGATTTTCAAGGCCAGGGTTTCTTCTGAGGAAGCGTGACTGTGGCCAAACGCTATCCCATCTAATCATCATCATGTCAGCCGAAAGACGTCCACTACTGGACAAAAGCCTCACCCAAGGATCTCCACGCACGATAGCCGGTCTTGCGCTACCCGCTTCCAGCGTGTGACGTACTCGTTGTCGTAGTTCTTTCATAAACATTTTACATTTTATAGATATTAAAAAAAACCAAATCAGTGCATTGAGAAACATCTTTGTTATCAACAATATCTTTTATCGTACGTGAGATATATTTTTAAACATTTTTTTGTAATATCGATCGATTAGATTACAATAAATTATTGACGATATAAAATAATTTTCATTAATTCAAGTTTCATTACTGCTTCGTTTGTTGTAAAGGTCAACGGATGTACAAATGCGGTAGTTAATTATATAAAACTAGATTAATTAACAACAGATATGAAAATATTATCAGCCAATCTATTCATTGTTGTTGCAGTATTTTTTTTTAGTTATCAGGTAAGTTTTCATACTTCTTATTTTTAATTATAATAATTTTTATCAGTAAAATAAGAGAAAAAAATAACCAGCTAAAAATAGTCCGACTAGTTTTATTGATACTTTGTAAACTAGACTTTACTGTTATTATATTTTGCCTATCCCTCGAAATTGACTGTTGGTATTAAAAAAACTTGTAACTATTTTACAGGGTTCAGAAGTTTCCAGTCAATCATTGTTTCCGCTCTATGGAGGAGCACCCATACAGTATGGAAGCAACGATGATGATGATGACATAGGGATACTTCTAACAATCCTCCTTCTAGCCGCTAGAAACCGAAATGGAGGATCCAACTGCGGTTGCGGGTGCTGCAATTGCTGTAACTGCGGTAGTTCCAACAATATACCTATTCCATATCCAATACCCATTCCAACCAACAACCCTATAATCACAAGACCTTATAGTAGGAGTGATGACGATGACGATAACGATAACGATGATGGAAGTAAAAGTGATGCTAAAGCAGATGGTGGGGGAGGAGGTGGCGGTGGTTCTTCAGATAGCGAACCCACGCAAGTTGTCAATGTAATTACAGAAAATGATGATGAACCGAATAATATTGCGAGTGGTAAAGGAAAAAGCAGTAGCAGCAGTAGTGCTAAAAGTTAAGATTATTAAATAGGAATTATTTAATTTAAGAATAAAAATATTGGTACAAATAAATAAAAATATTCTATTTATTATTCCTGATATAACCTAACTCAACAAAAAAAAAAACGACATTAATTCAGACTTTGTTTTTTTAATCTGTATTTTTTTACCTCATAACCATAATTTCAAATTACACGAAGGTTACTTTACCTACGAAATGCATATTTATAAAGGAAAAGCTAAGAATACTTGAGTTTTTTGCACACTAAAGCACGAGTCGACAACACCACACACAGATTATTTTTTGTTCACGTTGCCTTCAAGGAGGTTCTTACTTTTATCATTCACACCTATGCTATTTTGCTTACAGTACATTAATTTTATGCAGCAGCAGTAAAGCAAGCAGTTTTTATAAATCAATTTCAAAATCTACATTGAATAAAAAAATCGCAATTTCATATTTATGATTTTAGTTAATTTGTATTTTTGTATGACCTAGGATGGTATGGGAAACTGTAAAAATAAACCTAAAAACTTAGAGCGCTTTCGTAAAGATTGATATATGAATTATTTGAAGCACCAAGAGCTCATCTCGTAATGGTCAGTAAAGTATATTACGAACCGGTGGTAGAGTTATTTTTTTCTTTATGTCATAAAGTTGACAAGCAGGCAGGCGGTCCACCTGATGGTAAGTGGTTACCGTCGCCTATTGCCATTTGCAATGCCAGAGGTATTGCCAATGTGTTGCCGACCTTTTTACAATGCCGAGAAGTAAATTCGTTCATGAGTGCCTTATTAGGGCTTAAACTGAATTTTAGATGAGTTTTGAGTTTGATTTAAACTTCGGGTGTGCAGGCGTCTATAGGCTATGGTAATCGCTTACCAGTATGTGGACCTTATGCTTGTTGACCAAAACCGTTGTTTTTATATTTTTTTAGCGTAATGCTATCCTTTACTACTTGACTCCGGGGATCCTTTAAAAGTCACCACTATTTTTAATTCCTTATCATCTCTAAATTACGTTACTAAATTGTAGGTATGTGATTTTTTACTACGAGAGCTTATTCTTTACTGTGGTAACAAATTACGTTAGGCCATCCGTCAAAGTCAATGCTAATTACTGGCGATTGTCCTTCCTGTCCCATGCGAAAGAGCGGTCAACAGCACCACTGGCAGCAACTGTCAAATTGTGCGTGCAATTATGTCATTTGTTTTTGTTACCCTAAAAAAAATTACGTGAGTGACTTTGACAAGTGATGCTTTTTGTTTTTTATACGCACGCAATGGTACAAGTGCTGGGCTTTTTGATTTAATCAGTATTTTGAACTAAAATGAGTGTCCCACGAATACACGATCCACAGACTGCAATTGTAATATACCTACCTCTTTCAGAGCCTACCCGGAGGGGCAGCTGCCAACCAAAAAAATATGTTTCAGGGTTTTTATCTGGCACTGAATAGAAGCCAAAACAATATTCTTTTTTGTTTAGACACGCATTAGTAATATCATAGACATACTTAATCCTCCTTGGTAATATTAGTTTAATAACGGTCAATATGTAAACATTCTGAACGGTCTAGTTAGATCTCAGAATGGTTAACAGAATGCTATTGATAAGATAAGAGTTAATGAAGGAATACTTAATAGTCTTTATTAAAAACTACCTTACTAAACTGGCAGTGACAAGCGAGATAGGAGAAACGTAATTTTGGTAAAAAATATGGTTTTATGTTATTTAAAAAGAAACTAAGCCTTTTTTTAAATAAGAGAAGAATGCATTCTTGGTCTTAAGGGCATATTTACGATTTTTTTTGACGTTACTAATGAAAAATTCAATTTTTTAAAAAAACTATTCCCCGTCACCTATTCTCTAGTTTCACATATATTTTTTCCAAATCTCTTGGAATAAAGAATACAGAGAAAAACGCATTTTAGAATCATCATTTCACGTATAGCATCGCCTTAACCTGATTTAGTAGCGTTTTGGAAAAACCGTAATTAGGAGCTCGACTGAATTACAAGCAATAAATATTAGTTCAACCTTGAAGAGCATTTCAATAATATTTTTAATCAATTACGTGAACATTAATGAATGAAATTAACTTGGTTAAATGGTGGAAGTTGTAGTTTATTTATCATGAACATGATTAAATGTTGCCCCACTGTTTTAATTTACTAGTGTTGTAAAGTGAGGAAAATTCATTAAATGAAAATGTTAAACATATAATTAAATAGATTAAAATTTTAAGTAATAATATATCGTGATAATCAAGAATTAGGTACACGAGCTGTATTTTTAGAAAACCATTAGTTTCCTGTAAACAGGATGATTTTAGTTTGGGTATCTTAGGCCGAATACTGCGGATAGTTTACATCATTATCAACAATTCTATGAAATTTCAGGAGCCCGAGCTACGAAGTTTTGGGGAAAATATCTGGTGAAATCCCATAATTGCACTCAAAATAGTAGTGACGGAGCCTGGGTGGGGCGAGATAGAGAATTCAGTACTGCAGTAGGTAGTCAATTTATAACAAAGTTAATTTCAATGCTAATTTGGTTAATTTGACCTCCATCGCCAGGGGGAGCCAAGATCACTACAAGAATATCCTTGCCCTAAACCAAAATAACCTTATACAGGTTGACATTTTGAACGAGAAACTCACTTGTAGGGGTGAAAATACCCATTAACATCACAATCAGCTATTTCAGAATTGACTCATCTGGTAGTCATCATCTTATATTCCGAAGCTGATGATGGAAGATACAGCGCTAATATGCTTATACTAGGTCAGTGACAAAACATAAGAAACTTAAAATTTTAAAATAAAAAGTTTCCAACAAATAATAGACTTTTGATTCTTCTTCATAACAGTCACAGATTAGAGTTCCAACATAGTTAGGTATATTATGCTTTTTAGTGCTTTGAAGTGGGTTATATTTTTTGTTGAAAGTGTTTTTATCAGCCCAAGAGATTTTGTATCATATCTCTATCTAAATATTCATTGGATATATTATTTCGTTTCCATCTGACGAACGTGACATGGCAGCCAAATAACAATCTTTGGAGATAAGCGATCTCCGACCATACATAGATAATTAGCATACGATTATGTCAGATCTATCGACTAGATAAAGCCGTCGTATATAAGAAACATTATATGACCATTTCACAAGTTTCAAAATGTGTCGGCACGCATTTCCTGGGATTGTAATTTTACTTCTATATTTTAAGGTTTATAGTTTTTTTATAAGTTATCGATAAGTATCATTTTTTGCAATGAATCAATGAATGTGTAACTTAATTTATTATAAATTTTATGTTTTTTTATTGCAGGCTGCCCACACACAACAACCCAACTCATTAAACAGTCAACAAGGAGTACCACAGTTTCAAGATTTAAATAATCCAAACCAATTTTTGGTTCCAAACTCCTATAAAAATGGTCGCCAAGCGCAAGTCAATTCGGTTAATACGGAAAGCCAAAAAAATACACAACCGCAAATGAATTTTCAACATGTCGAGTACCAACAAAAGCCTCCGGCCCCTAACGCTAATTTACAGATATTAACCCAACAAAATCAACAAATTTCTCAAAACGATGCAGCAAACACGAAGTTACCTGCATTACAAATGTCATCTCTTTATTCTGCGCCTAATTCTTACACCCCCAAGATATCTTCTGGACAAGGTATGCCTCAAAATTCTGGTTCAAATTCCGTTTCTTCGACAGTCTCTTCACCGTCTTCAAAATTATCAGGGGTTCAAAATCAACCTATTTATTCATTTGTGTCAAGTGCACCTCAGAATTCTGTATCACAACAAACCTTACTACAGAATATCGCAAAACAAAATCAGTTATTAGAATCTTCAAATCCATCAATGAACTGTCAGCAAAATTCGAGAACAATAAATTTAATAGCAGGTGAACCAATAATAACCTCCATTCAATATGAACCAGCTTTATCTTCAGGGATTGGATCAATTTTAAATTCTCCTGAAGGCAATCAATTCACACTTAGTTCTATGCAGTTTCAAGCAGCTGGACCTGCAGTTCAGAGTTTACCAGTGGCTTCTTCAGTTCTTGAACCGACTGCCAATCCAATGCAATATCAGCCGACATTCACAATATCTAAAAATTCACCATCTTTTATCTCACCACAATTTCAACCCGCGGTAAAACCATTAGTATCAAATCCTTCTTCTACGAACCAAGCATTAATGGCCTCTTTTTTGAATCAACCAACTTTACGCTCAGTTCAAGTGCAACCAGTAGTAGAAACTCAGCCTGAAATTACGTCTCAAATTGAAACTGCACTGCCACCAATTCAATCCACATTAATGTCTTATTTACTATCACAATTGGAGTCCTCAAAAACCCCTAAATACTCTAAAGCTGTTGGGCCAAAGCAAAAGTCAAAATCGAGCCTAAAAACGCTTTTGCCGCTTATTTTGGATGTGCTGAAGGAAAGACAGACCGGCTGTGGTTGTCATAATTGCGGATGTATGAATAATAATAACAATGAAGTCACTATTGAAGAACCGAAGGTATTTGGTGGTTATTCAAATCAAAAGTTTTATGGACCAAATGATGTGATTCCGATAGCAAACAACAAAGATTCAATGACAGACTATGACAGTCGCATGGATGCTCTTCAGAAAAATGTTAGACAGAATGTTATAAATACTGGAAGTGCTGAAGAATCTGACGAAGATGACTCCGATTACATTGACGATGATTAAATTCAACTACGATTAATATTAATTTTTCAGTGATAGAAACGTAGTAAATCATAAATTTATTTATTAGTTTAGTTGTAATGTGTTATTAAAATAAAATGTTGGTATTTATTGTTGTTCTTTTCATCAAACGCATTTGTATGGTATGGAAGTATTTACGCAGTAATGAGTCATTAATATTCAGCTTTGTTTAGTCTGTACTAGTCACCTGCGTTACGGTATTTTGATATCTATGACGGATGTAATAACTCCCTTTATTAGGTTATATCAATTGAAAATACAAAGTTAATTAAGACAAAGAAAATAGATAATAAGTCGCATATAAATTCGAACTCTATTATATTAATTTAACATACTTTTAATAACGATTTTGTCATCATGTTGTCTGCGAGATTAATCATTTTCTTCGCGGTAATCACCGCTCTTAATGTAAGTATTTGTACTTCCAAAATACTATTCTTAATTCTAATCGTTTTTTTTTGTTATATGACATAATAAGTTGGTCTCACTATGGTTAGGTATGTTATCATTTTTAATTAAAATATACATTATGTATACCTATTACTTGTTTTATCTGACAAAAATATTTAAAATCTCATCTCATTTCATTATGATCTCCAAAGATAAAAAAAGGAAAATTAAAAATAAACTAAATATAAAGTCTATCTCACTTTAAATAATATTTTATGTGATACGTTCTTAAAATCACATTTTTTTTCATCCTGTTTTACCATTGATTTATCAACTCACAATCACTGTTTTACGTTTTACTATTTAATCTCCGTCATGTACCTATTGTTCCACAATTGTTACGTTACATATTATCAGTCAGTACCAATCTATACTCGTTCAAATCATGATAAGTAGACGATACTAATATTTATTACTGGTGCCCTCTTCTGTAATTTAATGTCCTATAATGATAGTATGAATATTGCCTCGCTGTTTATGGTAAGCAGTTACTATTGCTCATGCGCTCGGCAGCGTTTGTAGAACTATAACAAGATGGAAAAATTATTCAAGAAAGATAATAGAAATTCCGATTTTTATGTCGTACATTATACATACATGTACATGAGTACCTACTCGAATAACTGATATTTTAATACAATTTTTTTTTATATAAAAATCTGTGTAGACCAGGTGTTTTCCTAATAAAAAAAATATTATTTTTGTTTACCGACGTTTTGCCTGGGAACAACTTATACTATTGGAAAAATCTTGTACTCGTATAAAAACTCTACAAATAAAAGCTAAACGAAAGCTTAGCCCGGATATATTACTCATACATATTTTTCTCAAAAGCCTAAGAAACGATATCATATTAGCTTTTCAACAAATTAGATACAGCCTCGAATTCAGATTCGTATTATCTTTGTAGAGACAGCAGAAAAGCCTATTGTTTTCAATATATGTATGAAATATTATAAAATTCTCCAGCTAAGTGTGAGTGAGCCTATCGTTTTCGAGGAAAGTTTTCTACAATAATAGTGAAACCAACTCAATTGTATGGCTCTCTAACACAATTTTCCTAGGCGAGTCCGCTATATCTATTTATTTATTTATTTTATTTATTTATTTATTAATAGGCACAGTTACAGACAACAGATTTAAAAACACTTAGGAAAACGAAAATCACAACAAATTACAAATATAAACCTGGAGTCCAATTATGACTGTACACAGCATCTAACAATAACACATTTACATTGAATTGATCTTATAAAAAAAAAACACATTAAGTACAAAAAAAAGGTAAGTAGTAATAACAATTCAAACAAACAATTAGACACAAATTAATACAAATTAATACAAATTAATACAAATTTCTAGAAGACTAGCTTTTTATTTAGGGTTATTTATTTATAATCCACCTGCACGCTATAAAGAGTGGAAGTACTCAACTTAAATGTCGAAAAAATATGGAAATTTTGAAACATTTTCACCAAGTAACGTTTACTATGAAAAGTTTCGAATATTTTTATCGTTTATTTACATTCCTTTCCGAGAGGTTGGTAGTGTGTGACGATAAAAAGGAATCACATATTTCAGGATATAATTACCAAGGTGAAATGTGCGACTACTCAGTAAGGCAGTCTTACGAAAGTACATACCGAACCGATGGTAGAGTGTTCTTAAGTTCCTTGTCAGGGCCTAAACTGAATAAATGATTTTTGAGTTTAAGTTGACAATTGGATGATGTAGGCTTAGTAATGATGTCCATTAAGGTACAAGTCCGAGGCTCGCGGCTCGCGGCTGATGCGCGTGTCGGACGCGCGCGGTCGACAATCCTGGTAAAATGTATGGCGTCGGCCGCGCGCGTCAGTTGCGAGGCACGGAAGTGGCTCCATACATTCCCATATGTTGACTATGGCCGCGCGCGTCAGCCGCGAGCCGCGAGCCTCGGACTTGTACCTTTAGTTACCCTTTTCGTATGGAACCCTAAAACCCTAAAAAAGTAACAACATTTAAGCATATTGCAGACATTGGTGAATATTTATTTTTAGAATTTAATTTTGAGAGAATCATCAGTCCGAAAATAAATGTATGGAAATAAAGAGAACGCGCTATACTGAATAAAAGATAAAACACAATTTTGATACGAAATAATTTCGTCGTCGACCATAAAACTTTCCCAATTAGAAGATTTTTTTTCTTTTTCGGACTTAGCATTCGAGCGGGTAATTCCCATTTCAAAGTTACTTACGTCATTATTTTCAGCTTACAGATGCTTACCCATGTCCCGGAGGCTGCGGAAATGGCTATCCACTCGGCCCGTATTACCCTGGACCAGGCTCTAGTGATGACTTCATGGATAGAATCCTGCCATTTCTTATCATTTTGATGACTAGAGACTAAATTTTGATATTACTATATGTATATTTAACAAAAATATAACTAAATACATTTTTGACAGGTTGAATACTATCTGTCAGCCAAAATTAAAATAGGATTGTATTTATAAAAAATTGTCCTTCATTCATACAACATACATAAAGTTTGTGTAATTTTTTAAATAACGTATTTAAATAGTTAGTACATAATACGAGTATATAGTTATATAATTAAAAAATATATTAAGATGTTTTTGTATCTTGTTTAATAGTAAAAAAAATTTAGAATAAATAAGTACATACCTAGGTAACTAAATAATACTTATGTACAGATAAATGCTCTCAGTGTCATATTGTTAAAAAAATGGGAATTGAAGGTTTACATCCCATTTTCCTACACTTTTTTTGCTGATTTATAAAAGACAATCGTGCAAAAATATCCATCTGATGGTTATCTCAAAAGGTGGCTATTTACACTGATATTTTATAGAGGTTTTTGTTGAGGGTGTTTGTAATTTACAAATTGTAAGTTCGGGTGTAGAGTAGAAGGTAATCTCCGGAGTTATTGGTCCGATTCTGAGAATTCTTTCACTTATAGGATTAGGAAGCAACATTACCACTGATTACTTTTTGTCCCAGGAACGCAGGTGAAACGGGAAACAGCTAGGTATTAGCAATACATGGACAGTCAATCCCATTAGAGTAATGTCACGCTGAAAAGATAGTCAAAAATTATATAATCTATTTCAAAACTTAACGTGACAATTATATTATTTACATAGTAATGCATATTAAGTAATTTTTGTCATCGACTTATCAGATATAATCATAACTAAATTAAGAAACCGATTGTTGATATATTTATTGCAAGTTTTATGTATAAAAGTGAAGGCAATTTTTTTTTTATCCAAGTTGTTTAAAATGGCGTCGGTGGCGTGGCTCTACTGTTTAGTACTTCTCTGCAACTTACATGTAAAGTAAAACTAATTAGCTAAGTAAACTTAATAAGAAACGCAGTAATCTTTACATCGCTTTATTTCTTATCACTGAAAATTATTGTTTTTTTAATTGTTTCAATTTATTTATCTCATGTACAGGTATTTGTAGTACATGCTCAGTTTGCAAATGCTGGTCCATCAATGTACCCTTATGGAGGATCACCGTACCCTGTCATAATCAAATCAGATTCTGGTGATGATGGATTGAAAAATATCTTGCCAATATTGCTTCTCCTGATGACTGATTATGGCGGTTGTGGCGGATTTGGAGGTGGATACGGTGGCGGATATGGCGGCGGTGGATGTGGTGGCGGATGTGGTGGTGGATGCGGAGGTGGATGTGGAGGCGGCGGCTGCAATTGCGGATCCAATAACATACCAATCCCTTATCCTATTCCGATACCCATCAATAATCCAATTATAGCTTAAAATGTTATTTTATTACCTTTATGTCTAGTATTTACTTACCTTCAGTTAGTCTATACAATTGTAAATAACTATTTTGTTGAATTTCAGTTTGGATTGGTAGAAATGATTTTATGTTTTAATCAGATTATTAATTATATAAGTATAGCACATAATATTATGCCTCAATAACTTTTTAATGAGCTTAAAATATAAAAAAATTATACTTTCACCGCATCTTTTATTTAATTAAACTGCTACTTGGATGACAACTTCAGAGAAATATCGAAACGTTTAGGTGTAAGTAAGAAACAGGGGTTTGAGGTTCTATTTCTCTTATAAAATTGCTTGTTTAGGTCATCCATATCTACCTATGAATTTAAATACATGCCTTAGAACAAACTTAAAATAGGATTATGTTTATAAAATGTTGTCTTTCATACAACATACATAAAGGTTGTGTATTTTTAAAAAGTATTTAAATAGTTAGTACATAATTCGAGTATATAAATAGTTATATAGTGTAGGAAATAGATAATTTGTTTTAAAAATAATAGGATGTTATTGTATCATCTTTTCAACAAATATTTTTTCTTTTGTGCTATTATAATATAAAAAAAATATATTTATCGCGAAGGCAAAGACATAAAATATAGTAAAATGCAATGCGTTGTGGTTTATATAGAAATAGAAAAAAGTAGCTATGAAATATTCGCCGTTACATTCCATTGATAATTTATTGCACAAATATTATTATTATATTATTAAACGTGCTCATCCTCAAAAATATTTTATTACAACATTCAGTTACCTAGTAACCGACATTGCTTTTGAAATACATAGTATATATAGGGCTCGCGACATAAATGATATACACAGCTATAAATGATATCTTCCAAAATGAGCATCCAAGGGCTGATATGTATCGTACCACTGCTTATTCTTTTAAAGGTATGTTTTTCATTTATCGATTATATTAAAACGAAGTTTATTAGGATGGTTGAAGTTGAAGACGAAGTTAGTATCCCACAACACCTGATTAGTTTTATTTATGTTAATATTAATCGTTTGTTACATTCCGTAGGGTAGTGAAGTCTTCAGTCAACAATTAGGGCCTGGACAATTCGTCGTACCAGCTGTCATCAAGCCACTCATCCAACCTGATGCCGTTCCGGAACCTGCACCAGTCGTCCCCAGCTTCGGTTCTGGTTTCCAAGGTTACCCGGGAGGTTCTGGTTTCCCAGGTTACCCAGGCGTTTCTGGCGTACCAAGTTTCCAAGGCGGGTTCCCACCTATTATCATTGACGATGATGACGACGATGACGATTGGCACCATTTACTCTATTTCCTCATTTTTGCTATGAGAAACAGGAGAGGTGGACTCGGTTACGGTGGTGGTTACGGAGGTGGTTATGGTGGTGGTTATGGTGGTGGATATGGAGATGGATACGGCTATGGTTGCGGCAGCAGATGTGGCGGTAACGGATGTGGCGGCGGATGTGGTGGCGGATGTGGCGGCAGATGTGGCTGCAGTGGTGGATTTGGATCTAATGGCGGTTGCGGATGCAGTTGCAATAATGGATGTAACAATTACAATAATGGTTACAACAATGGTTTTAATAATGGTGGTGATTGCGGATGTGGCGGTATTTCATTTGTACCGTACCCTTTTGCGGTTCCACTAAACAATCCCATACCTTACGGTGGTTATCCAGGGTCTTCATATGACGGTAGCGGTGGTACCATCGATGAAGTATACCAGCCATCAATACAAACTAGCAGTGGTTCACCTAATGAAATTAACTTAATTATAAGAACGGATCAATGTGTGGCGTGAGCGTTTACTATGTTTAATAAAGAATAATTTTCAGTTTAACATCGTTTTACTCCTTACAACCCTTTCTTTATTCATAAATTAACTTTAGTACGAATAGCTATGTCATTGCAATCAATTCTTTTTTACTTTAGTTATTCTGGTACATAAAATATTCAAACAAATTAAACGCGAATACTAATCTGAGGATGTTAAATATTTGTTTTTACTAGAATTTGTTATAGATGAAATTAGTATCTGTCTTAAATAATAATAATGAATAGTAGCTGTACCTACGTTGTGTTTTACTCTGAGATGATCCTAAGCGCTTACTTCACCTCTTTCATCAATTACTGAAACCTTTTTGCTTTAAATTCAAGGAAATATACTTTTATTAAAATCAACCCCAATGAGTTTGTTTAAAAATATTTTACGGTATTGAGACGATTGTAGACCAAAACATTTCGGTGAACTAAGTAATTTTATAGCATTTAATAATTCCAAGAAACCTATACATAACCTTGATGAGTTTACAAACACTGGTGCTGAAATATGTAAATTGTCGTAATTATGCTCTATTATGTTTGTGAACGTGTTTTTTTTAATTCCTCTTATTAGGAAATATTATATTGTATCACGTAACCTATTTCAGTTTGTTAGGAGAACAACATATAAACGGGACCCGTTTAAATTGGATCACCACAAACTATTGCACGAAGTAAAAAGAACAACATGATCCGTACAAGGAAAAATACATTCATTCAAATAATACGTTTATTATTATTGCAGGTTGGTAAAATTTTACATTCAAGGTCTATTCATTTGTAAATAAGACTAACTGTTTTAATTGTTACTTAGCTTATAGAGAACTAAACGAGCCTCTATCATCTAGGTATTTACCTAATAAACCATTCTATGATGAAATAATACTCTTTTTTACAAATATATCTTCATTGTAGCTTCACTACACGCTTGGCCAATGGTGTGGTGGATTTCTCAATCAAGATTTAGACCCTAACTGCCATCCACCAGTTGTCGTACCACGTGCACCGTGCTTTCCATACAACTACCAGCTAAACGTACCGCGTGAGCCGTTTACTCAGCAATATTACGAACCATATCTGGGGTATGAAAATAATCTTCAACGTCCGTATCAGCTTCCATATTCACATCCAACTGAACATGTAGATGCCTATCGACGCTACCATCCGTATCCACCACCAACAGTTATTGTAATAAAAGATGATGACAATGAAGATGGTAACGATGGCTTTGACTTAGAAGAGTTCCTTACTTTGTTGCTTACTTTAAATAACAACAGGCAACCCCCACCACCTCCACCACCACCACCACCACAGCAAATTCATCCATCATCAAACTCTGATGGCTGTTGTTGTTGCGGCTGTGATTGTAATAAAAAAAAATGCAAGTGCGGATGCAAAGATGATTGTGATAGTGACAGTAAAAAATGCATTTGCACACACATAACTATTGTATTACCAAAATCTATTTACGAATGTAATAAACCTGAACAAATTGACGAAGAAACATAATCCATAGTATTAATATGTGCGAATAAGTTGTATGCAAATGCAAGCTAATATAAGTAATGCAAAATAGTACAAATAGATAAGTTTTTCTAATTAGCTTTCGATCCATTGTTATACGTTATTAAAAATAATAAACAAATTATAGTCGTATATTCGATGAATTTTTATTTTCAATCCCAAAATTAATGTTTCCTGTTCGTGTTAGTTTTGCATTGAAAATGAAACTATGAAAGATAAGTCCGGTACAGTTAGGTCTACACATCAGTCTATTTCGAAGTTGTCTTCCGCAGTAGACTAAAATAGATCCTGTGATGTTAACAGCGTTGGTTTTTTTCTACAAAACTGAAGCAGAGCAGAAAAGAGTTCGAAACAACTTTTTATTTTAAGTTTTGAAATCTCATGCGATATTTCAACAATTTAAATATTACTTTACGAGACTGCCAGTTTCAGACAATTCGTAAGGACCGTTCGTAGGTAATAGGATAGTTTACTGACATATCAAATCAGCTACTTTTTAATAAATGTCAAAACGATAGTCTATATGGAATTTTGTATGAAATACTAACCTAATGACGTCATAGTTTCACAGCATTAAATGATCTACTCTGTGTGTGGTTCTACTGGTAATTCAAAATCATAAAAAGCATTAAATGTACCTACAACATATTTGATGTTTCCACGCGTTTTTATATGTTTTATGCATTGGTTAGTGTTAGGTCATTTATATTTGATACTGCAAACTAGCCTATTGATAGATAATGATGATAATTTTTAGTAGGTATAGATTTTGTAGACAGAAAAAAATTAATAATTATAATAATCAATCAAGACCTGCAAGACGATTGTGTAACTTCATTCCGATTACGATGGCTCTCGGAATCATCTTATAATATTTTTATTGTCTATCTTAGGTGAACAACAACTAAACTGCGATTGTAATTATTTCTCATAATAATTAATCATTTGAAATTAGTCATCGGAATCAAAAAAGATAGACACTGCCAAAAATAAAAGATGATTACGAGAGCCATCGTTATCAGAATCCGATTACGAGATGGATAGACAATCGTCCAGCTGATTGTCAGATGTTTTGTTGTCTCAATAGATCAGTAACCGGTAGGTACAGAAAGTTTTATTTTCAATAGTGCAAACAGAGATAGTATCCTTTATAATAAAGGGGTATCTACGTATTGGATCGGTATCCCCACGCTTGCCTTCCAAAAGGACCAATCCACGGGCTGTGATACCCAGAAGATCCAAGTAATATAATAAATGCGAAAGTTTGTGACTTTGTATGTTTGTTACTTCTTCACGCTCAAACGGCTTGACCAATTTTGATGAGATTTGGTATGCAGGTAGCTGACACCCTGGATTAACACATAGGCTACTTTTTATCCCTCGGGAACGCGAGTGAAATCGCGGGGCGAAATCTATATAGAAATATCTCATTGTATGTTCTGTATTACATATCCCGTCATATATAATCAACAAAATGTTAAGACCTTAATCTTCGCTACCCTACTATTAGCGCTATTATTACGGTTTTATAGCTAAGAAAGAAAGTACCTATCTCATCCAGACGACCTTTCTTATAAGATAATTTTATCTAATAAATATCCTAGGACGTTTTTCACACCGGCCATCTGATTTCAAACCGATAATAGATTTAGATACTGTTTCTAAATTATATGTTTCTAGACTTAGACATTTATACCCTGCCTGATATAATATATAACAAAAGAATTTTTACCGTAGGTAGTTAGTATGAGAACTTAAAATACAAAAAATAATGTCTAAATATCATAAACTTTATATAAACTGTAGTTTTCTCTTGCCAACATCTCCATTCAAATCTTCTTAGGGCCGGTTGCTCGTACATTTTAATTAAAGTTATAGTCAAACTTAACTTAACTATTGCCATGCTTTGACTGAGTAGTCACTTTGACGATGACCGATCTCTCTCGGTCGGTTATAGTTGCGGATAACATTTTAGTTAAAGTGACACGAGCCTTACTATGACCGCACTTTATGCAACCGACTTAGCGCAATTTTGTTCTCTGGCTGAGTTTCTTTAAACTTAAAAAATATGGAGTGAAAACAATGAAAATAATACTTAGAAGGAGGCGACGTTTTTCATTTGGATAGGCTTGTTTTTGGAACAATCTCACCTTGGTAGTGATGATGTAGACGAAGATCAAAAGCACACAGCTGCGAAAATAACTTGCTCTCTAGTAGGTACAAAAGTAGAAGCACACAAGTGTTTTCTTCAGGAAGATAAACGGAATAGTATACTGACTATTTTTGAATTAAAAAAAGAAAAAAAATATACCGCAATGAATTTTCCAAATGTATTGTGTAATGTAGCAATCATCCACGTGCCTAATTGACACATATACCTAGTTACGAAAGTACAACGCATTTGTAAATAGGTACATTGATATCACGTGAAATAGTTTGTATATAAGCAAGCGATTTATGGAAAATAGGAATAAGAAATCGAAATGACTTTCGTGAAAATCATCGCAGTTGCAGCCCTTTTGGTTGTTCTTAACGTAAGTTTTAATGATTTACTCTTTTTAGTTTAATATATAATACTACTTTAAAAAAAAAAAAGTAATACCTCCTTCAAAAACAATAACATGGGGCCACTTTGGAGCTATACAGAACCCAACGCAAAAATAATTATTAATATCGGTTCATAAGCAAAAAAGTTATGCGCAAACAAACATTAAAAAACAATTGAGAACCTTCTCTTTTTTTTTGTAGGAAGTATATTTGTAGGATTATTCGCCCAAAGATTCGAATAAACTTCTACGCTTAATAAGTTTTAAGGGTACTAAATTTTAAAAAAAACCTTTTATTTTATTGTAATTTTCAGGTAAGTTGGGCAGAGGCCGATTTCTTTGGTGGAAATGGCGGATACTACCCAGCAGTTTACGGTGGATCCAGGGACGACGACGACTGGGATACCCTACTACCAATCCTACTACTCGCTATGTTTAATAGAAACGATGGTTTTGGAGGCTATGGAGGCTACGGTGGTGGATTTGGTGGATTCGGTGGTGGCTTTGGTGGTGGCTACGGCGGATTTCCCGTCCCGATTCCTTACGCCTCGGGATGCGGATGTGGTGGTTGCGGCGGCTGCGGCGGTGGGTGCGGCGGTGGTTGCGGCGGCGGCGGTTGCGGCTGTGGTGGATGCTGATGCAAAGTCGAAACGAAACATAACGAAATATATTTCCCTCATACCCACGTAAAATTTTAAAACATGACCTTTTGAATCTACAGCACCGATAAATACTAATTACTTAAAACCTGGATACGTTCTGTTAGCCAAAAAAATAAAAACACAATTAATTTGATCTCTTATTTTTATTCAAAGGTGTAAGTTACCTCGGGAAACCAAATATTAAAAATTCTCCTAATTTTTTAAGTCCGTTAAAAAGATTGAACTGAGAGTTATTTATCTATACAATGGACGGAGTTTGTGGAGTCGTTATCCTTTTACAATTATTTTCCTGTGGAATTTTTAACAATTTATATCCTTCGGGACTTCAAAAAGTAATAGGTTTATCGAAAAACAGCGGTAAAGTTCCGTACAAGACAATACTGTTGTTATATAAATCATTGTGACATTTATATTTATCTGCAATTGTTCCATTCAATTCTTAGTCGGCAATTAGACGTCTGCGCATCGTTATTTTACCAATAGGAGGGTGTTTTTCCTAAGGTGTTTCCATATTATACCCCATAGTATTGCGGGTGAACCGCGGAGAACAAGTTACCATAAAATCACTCTATGTAGTCCATACTTAATTCATATTTTACAAGTACAATATGTTTGCAATAAATTATATAAACTGTAGGTACCTTACTAGTCGCATATTATCGCGAACACTTTAATCAGTTCAATCTTTTCAACATCTGGCCACATCATGACGTAATTACTTTCGTGTGTGGTCTTTAAAGTAGGTAATTAACAATATACAGTGAATGAAGTAAATAATTATTATAAATTGTATTCAATTCAAAATTTACATCCTTACTCGTCTTACAACTATTATAAAATGGGTTTGTTAGGATGTACGGATTTTGATTAAATTTGGCACATAGATAGACCATACCCTGGAATAACATATATGCTATTTTTTATCCCGGGGACACGGGTGAAACCGTGGCGGGCAGCTACTAATATTTTTTAATGTGAAAGTGCGTTTATTGGTCGGGTGTTCTTTCACGCAGCAGGTTCTCGAGTGACGATTCGACCACGAACCGGAAGACGCACCGTGGGCAGGACCCCAGGACAGGTGAGGGTCGCGGGAAACCCCTGGAATCGGGTAGCGCAAGACCGGCCAGCGTGGATATCCTTGGGGGTGGCTTTTGATCAGCAGTGGACGTCTTTCAGCTGACATGATGACTCGGAAGTCTAGACTAGGAAGTCATACTCAGTTAAGAGATTTAAGGCGATGATAGCTCAGTGGTAGTGACGTCGGATGCCGATACGAAGGTCCCGGGTTCGAATCCTACAATGAGCTTGAGCTGTCGGTGAAGGAAAACATCGTGAGGAAACCATAGTACGGTGGTAGGGTACTTTGTAGTACCCACCTGGCTGGCTACCACCCTCAAGTTGAAAATCTGTCGCCAAGCAAATTTCGGTGTGTTCCGACAGCTGCACTTGAGAGCCAGTTCCTCTCTAGGCTTTGTGTGCTTACCATCATCAGCCACATCATCACTGACCACGGTGAGATTGTGGTCAAACATGTATATATGTGGTATAGGCCTGATACATGTAAAAAAAAAAAAGTTAGTAAGCCATAATACGCACGCGCCACGAGGTAAGCAGTCACGGAGTTATTGTTAGTCTTGATGTACCTACCAGTCAACTGTTAGTTACCAGTAACCATGTAACTATTCACATTATAAATTGATAAGCTAAAAATCATTATTATCTTTTTTTCATAATACATATTACATTTAAGATAAGCTTAGTTTATACGATAAGATATGACTGCATTCACTTGCGATACGAATATTTTACTTTTACATAATTAAGGTTTTTTTGGAAATAATAGGCATTCAAAACGAATATAACCTCCATTTCTAGTTATTACACTTTCATATTTACTTTGTTATATTTCATTGAAGTTGTCTATTTTATAAGTACCTATTTGGATTTGAAATTAAATCGGAAAAAAAATTGAGGAAAAAATTATGAATTCCCAATATGTAACGTTTTTCGTTTTATTAAATGTAAGTGCAGTATTGACATTACAATTATTTTCCAGTAATCATAATAACAATTAATATCATATGACAGTGATACCTATTTAATATTGATATTTTATTTTCAGTGCATTTTAAGTTATAGTAAAGTAGCCAGACAATCACAGATTAACATAAAAACAGAGAACCCTGAGAACATAACCCCAGCTCGATATAGAGGTAATACAATGTTTAAATACAACCCTGCCAACATTCAAACTGTTACTAATGAATATTTCCCAGATGTTGAATATCCAACAAATATAATAGATTCGGCAAAACCTTTCTACTTGAATTCTGACGGATGTAATGTTATTCTCAGTGCTTTTACTGATGATGTGAAATCTTCATTTAAAACTATTACCCGTGGAAAGAAGGTAGATAACGCTTCTAACACTACAGATTCGACGATAAGACCACTAATATATAAGGAAGTTCCGAAAGTTTTGGTTTATAATATAAATAATAATAATAATGAAATGATACCACAAGATAGCCAAAAGATAGGTAAAGCAATTGATAACAGAGAACTGGAACCAAGTGACGAAAATTTCGGTGACTTCTTAGATTCTGATGATGAAAGTGATGTCAATAAACGCTTACACATACGTATGGGTAACGGTGGGTATAATAACCTCTCATTAGAAGAAACATTTGATATCATAGACATTATTCATTATGATACAAATTATACAATTTTCTTTGATGAATTCACTTTTGATAATAATTCTTATGAAACTAATTATACTACTCAGTCTACAGAAGAAACAAGAACACAGAATTACAATCTTGACATAGAATCAATACAAGCTTATGTCGAAAAATTTTTCAATTATAAATTACTCAATGGAACTGAAATTATTGAAGATTTTAGTAATAACGGTGATGGTATTGAACACCATTTTGAAGAATCTGTCATTTTAAATGAAACGAATCCAAATGTTTTGATTGAAAATGTTAATGTGAAAGTTGAAGTTTGTGAAATATCAAATGATACAATAACTACTTCTAAGGAAAATTTAAATTATAATTAGAGTAAAATGTTCATAATTAGAATAAATTCATTGTTATGGAAAGACGCATCTACTCGTATATCTCTACTCCTTCAACTCCTTATAAAAAGTTAATTTTATTTCAAACCATCCTTCATATCTTTATTCGTGCTCTTAGTTTGTCATAGAGGGTGATAAAAAGTTAAGTGTCCACCTCGGCCCTGAGTAAACAATCTACATTTTTTTTCTAAGAATGTACACTTTGAACTTTTGGGCGGAACTTGCGAAGTGACGTTGCGTTTTAATTTTATTTTAATTAAATCGTGTATTTTGAAATTTATTGAATATTTATCAGTGGTATTTTATCCAATAAGTGTTGGATGTTGTGAGTAGTTAAGTGTTGCAAAAACATAATAAAATTATAATTATTAAGATAAAATCATTATCGTCTTAAAAGTGACAAAGATAAATCAAGAACTAAAATAATCACGTTTCGTTTCGTACTAAAACGGTAACGAGATATATTATTTAATATAAATAATACTCAATTAAATATTTTAATGATTACATCGATATGGGTCTTCGTGAAAAGGTGGCGTTAATTTTCATAACTACTATAATACTCCAGGTAAGACATTATTTTCATTTTATCTCTTTATCCATAAATTTTCTATCCCATTAGGTTTATCCGGCCTTGTTTTTGTAATAACAATGGTTCTAAGATTTATCGTAATCTATTAATTATTACAACGTTTAAAATATGAATGGTGACACACAACTTTTTTTGGTATTACAGATAGTGTGTTGTCTTTGCATGCCCAGAGAAGTAACAAAGCCTTCACTGCAAAACAGTAATAATTTGAAACTTTCGAAGAACTTAAAAAACACAAATATAAAATGTAATACAAGCCCGTTACCACAAACTCGTATAGCGAAGAAACAAAAACTGAAATCTTTATATAGTCAGAAAAGCATACCTAATGTTAATATAGAGATTCAGCCCAAGAGCAAAACATTAAATTTTCCTGAAGTTGAATATCCCTTAGTTAATAAACCAAGCGGCTATGGACTTTACCATGAAAATTTTGGTGATACTGTCTGTCCAGTAAAAACAGATGTTAATTTATCGTGTAAATCAAGTTTTCCGGCATTATTAAAAAAACTTAAAAGAGAAGCTAAATTAAAAAGAAAGTATGGAACGAAGAAAAATAATGAAAACACAAAAACTGAAGGCGACATGTTGATACCACCTACGGCTTTAAGTATACCAGAAGTTTCATCAATAACTGATACATACCGGGTTTGTGACTTTGGAACTTTTCCACAGACGGAGTATCCAATAAGTGCAATAGAAACATGGGCACCAACTTATTGGAATCGTTTACCATATGAGCAAGAAGATCAAATGGTATTTAAGAATCCCAACAGCAAAATTATCACTCAAAATACAGTTACAAGTTCAAAAGCGTTAAAAAAAGTTACTAAAGATATTTGTGATAATTTTTTCAAACAGTCTGAAATAAATAGAAAAAAAACCACAATGAATATTGAAAAGAGTGCCGTAAACGATAAATTACCCCAAAAATCTAGTCAATTGGACAACATACAAAATATTAAAACTGAAAACAACTGTATTGCAAATTTAGCAAACAATATAAAGCCAAACGATACAAATATGATGTGCTCTGCAGATAAAATCACAAATAGTAACAATATAGAAATAATTAAAAAAAATAGTACAAATCTAATACCGTTACCGTATCAAGTACCAGATTTTATGCCAACTGATACCACAAAATCCTCCATATCAGCTTCTAGTGCATCTTGTTCTAAAGAACCATTCACAGAGACTGATAGATCTCCTCTATCTATTTCAAGTCAACCAATATCTACTAGCTCTAATATGTCTGATGCTCTAAATCCATCAGCAACGACTATACCTCATATATCTGATTCTACGAATGCTCCAGTATTCATTAGCCCTACAGCGTCCGATACTTCAAGTCCAGAAACAGTTTTCCCACCTACTTCACTTACTTCAATTTTACCAGTATCTAATAACTCTACTGCATTTGATACTTCATGTCCGCTGGTATCTGCTAATCCTTCAATATCTGATACTCCATACACAGTACTCACTAACCCAAATACGCCTGATACGTGTACTCCGAGCGTACCAGTACTTGTAAGCCCTACTGATACTCTTAGATCAAAAGTATCCACTAGTCCGATTCCATCAAATACTTTGAATCCACCAGCTCTCTTGAACCATACAACGTCTGATACTCACAGTCTACTAATATCTAATGCGACCACTGATTGCCTACCTATGCGTTTCCCCAATGAAATTCTACCGGCACCTCTACCTACTGACGGTCTATCTGAACCTGTAACGACATCTTTACCCACTAATAACCTGCATACACCTATATGCACTGATAACTCCCCTACGGTATTGCCCACTGGTAGTACATTTCCTACATCTCTACCTACTAACGGACTACCTACGCCAATACAGACATCTTTACCCACTAATAACCCACCTATATCTTTACCTAATGATAACGTACCAGCACCTTTACCCACTGGTAGCCTACCTGCACCTGTAACGACATCTTTACCGATTAGTAGTTTACCCACACCTACTCCCACTGATAACTTACTAGCACCTTTACCCACTGATAGTCTACCTACACCTCTACCCACTGGTAGTCTACCGGCACCTGTAACGACATCTTTACCGACTAGTAGTTTACCCACACCTACTCCCATTGATAACTTACCAGCTTCTTTACCCACCGATAGTCTACCTACACCTCTACCCATTGGTAGTCTACCTGCACCTGTAACGACCTCTTTACCGACTAGTAGTTTACCCACACCTACTCCCACTGATAACTTACCAGCTTCATTACCCACCGATAGTCTACCTACACCTCTACCCACTGGTAGTCTACCTACACCTCTACCCACTGGTATTTTACCTGCAATTGTACCTACTGACGGACTACCTACGCCAATATCCACATCTTCACCCACTGGTAGTCTACCAGCACCTCTACCCACTGATAGTCTACCTGCACCTCTACCCACTGGTAGTCTACCTGCACCTCTACCCACTGATAGTCTACCTACACCTCTACCCACTGATAGTCTACCTACATCTCTACCCACTGGTAGTCTACCTGCACCACTACCCACTGATAGTCTACCTACATCTCTACCCACTGGTAGTCTACCTGCACCTCTACCCACTGATAGTATACCTACATCTCTACCCACTGGTAGTCTACCTGCAATTGTACCTATTGACGGACTACCTACGCCAATACCCACATCTTCACCCACTGCTAGCTTACCAGCACCTTTACCCACTGGTAGTCTACCTGCACCTCTACCCACTGGTAGTCTACCTGCACCTCTACCCACTGGTAGTCTACCTGCAATTGTACCCACTGACGGACTACCTACGCCAATACCCACATCTTCACCCACTGCTAGCTTACCAGCACCTTTACCCACTGATAGTCTACCTGCACCTCTACCCACTGATAGTCTACCTGCACCTCTACCCACTGATAGTCTACCTACACCTCTACCCACTGATAGTCTACCTACATCTCTACCCACTGGTAGTCTATCTGCACCACTACCCACTGATAGTCTACCTACATCTCTACCCACTGGTAGTCTACCTACAATTGTACCTACTGACGGACTACCTACGCCAATACCCACATCTTCACCCACTGCTAGCTTACCAGCACCTTTACCCACTGGTAGTCTACCTGCACCTCTATCCACTGGTAGCCTACCTGCACCTGTAACGACATCTTTACCGACTAGTAGTTTACCCACACCTACTCCCACTGATAACTTACTAGCACCTTTACCCACTGATAGTCTACCTACACCTCTACCCACTGGTAGTCTACCGGCACCTGTAACGACATCTTTACCGACTAGTAGTTTACCCACACCTACTCCCACTGATAACTTCCCAGCTTCTTTACCCACCGATAGTCTACCTACACCTCTACCCACTGGTAGTCTACCGGCACCTGTAACGACATCTTTACCGACTAGTAGTTTACCCACACCTACTCCCATTGATAACTTACCAGCTTCTTTACCCACCGATAGTCTACCTACACCTCTACCCACTGATAGTATACCTACATCTCTACCCACTGGTAGTCTACCTGCAATTGTACCTATTGACGGACTACCTACGCCAATACCCACATCTTCACCCACTGCTAGCTTACCAGCACCTTTACCCACTGGTAGTCTACCTGCACCTCTACCCACTGGTAGTCTACCTGCACCTCTACCCACTGGTAGTCTACCTGCACCTCTACCCACTGGTAGTCTACCTGCACCTCTACCCACTGGTAGTCTACCTGCAATTGTACCTACTGACGGACTACCTACGCCAATACCCACATCTTCACCCACTGCTAGCTTACCAGCACCTTTACCCACTGATAGTCTACCTGCACCTCTACCCACTGGTAGTCTACCTGCACCTCTACCCACTGATAGTCTACCTACACCTCTACCCACTGATAGTCTACCTACATCTCTACCCACTGGTAGTCTACCTGCACCACTACCCACTGATAGTCTACCTACATCTCTACCCACTGGTGGTCTACCTGCACCACTACCCACTGATAGTCTACCTACATCTGTACCCACTGGTAGTCTACCTGCAATGGTACCTACTGACGGACTACCTACGCCAATACCCACATCTTCACCCAATGCTAGCTTACCAGCACCTTTACCCACTGGTAGTCTACCTGCACCTCTACCCACTAATAGTATACCTACATCTCTACCCACTGGTAGTCTACCTGCAATTGTACCTACTGACGGACTACCTACGCCAATACCCACATCTTCACCCACTGCTAGCTTACCAGCACCTTTACCCACTGGTAGTCTACCTGCACCTCTACCCACTGGTAGTCTACCTGCACCTCTACCCACTGGTAGTCTACCGGCACCTGTAACGACATCTTTACCGACTAGTAGTTTACCCACACCTACTCCCACTGATAACTTACCAGCTTCTTTACCCACCGATAGTCTACCTACACCTCTACCCATTGGTAGTCTACCTGCACCTGTAACGACCTCTTTACCGACTAGTAGTTTACCCACACCTACTCCCACTGATAACTTACCAGCTTCTTTACCCACCGATAGTCTACCTACACCTCTACCCACTGGTAGTCTACCTACACCTCTACCCACTGGTATTTTACCTGCAATTGTACCTACTGACGGACTACCTACGCCAATATCCACATCTTCACCCACTGCTAGCTTACCAGCACCTTTACCCACTGATAGTCTACCTGCACCTCTACCCACTGGTAGTCTACCTGCACCTCTACCCACTGATAGTCTACCTACACCTTTACCCACTGATAGTCTACCTACATCTCTACCCACTGGTAGTCTACCTGCACCACTACCCACTGATAGTCTACCTACATCTCTACCCACTGGTGGTCTACCTGCACCACTACCCACTGATAGTCTACCTACATCTGTACCCACTGGTAGTCTACCTGCAATGGTACCTACTGACGGACTACCTACGCCAATACCCACATCTTCACCCAATGCTAGCTTACCAGCACCTTTACCCACTGGTAGTCTACCTGCACCTCTACCCACTAATAGTATACCTACATCTCTACCCACTGGTAGTCTACCTGCAATTGTACCTACTGACGGACTACCTACGCCAATACCCACATCTTCACCCACTGCTAGCTTACCAGCACCTTTACCCACTGGTAGTCTACCTGCACCTCTACCCACTGGTAGTCTACCTGCACCTCTACCCACTGGTAGTCTACCGGCACCTGTAACGACATCTTTACCGACTAGTAGTTTACCCACACCTACTCCCACTGATAACTTACCAGCTTCTTTACCCACCGATAGTCTACCTACACCTCTACCCATTGGTAGTCTACCTGCACCTGTAACGACCTCTTTACCGACTAGTAGTTTACCCACACCTACTCCCACTGATAACTTACCAGCTTCTTTACCCACCGATAGTCTACCTACACCTCTACCCACTGGTAGTCTACCTACACCTCTACCCACTGGTATTTTACCTGCAATTGTACCTACTGACGGACTACCTACGCCAATATCCACATCTTCACCCACTGGTAGTCTACC
Organism: Tethea ocularis; assembly: GCA_963555595.1. NCBI lineage: Eukaryota > Metazoa > Arthropoda > Insecta > Lepidoptera > Drepanidae > Tethea > Tethea ocularis. The sequence goes on along the minus strand of OY741960.1, from coordinate 4,485,628 downwards.
AGCACCTTTACCCACTGATAGTCTACCTGCACCTCTACCCACTAGTAGTCTACCTGCACCTCTACCCACAGATAGTCTACCTACATCTCTACCCACTGGTAGTCTACCTACATCTCTACCCACTGGTAGTCTACCTGCAGCACTACCCACTGATAGTCTACCTACATCTCTACCCACTGGTAGACTACCTGCAATGGTACCTACTGACGGACTACCTACGCCAATACCCACATCTTCACCCAATGCTAGCTTACCAGCACCTTTACCCACTGGTAGTCTACCTGCACCTCTACCCACTGATAGTATACCTACATCTCTACCCACTGGTAGTCTACCTGCAATTGTACCTACTGACGGACTACCTACGCCAATACCCACATCTTCACCCACTGCTAGCTTACCAGCACCTTTACCCACTGGTAGTCTACCTGCACCTCTACCCACTGGTAGTCTACCTGCACCTGTAACGACCTCTTTACCGACTAGTAGTTTACCCACACCTACTCCTACTGATAACTTACCAGCACCTTTATCCACTGACAGTTTACCCACATCTCTACCCACTGATAGTCTACCTACACCTCTACCCACTGGTAGTCTACCTATATCTCTACCCACTGGTAGTCTACCTGCACCTGTAACGATATCTTTACCGACTAGTAGTTTACCCACACCTACTCCCACTGATAACTTACCAGCACCTTTACCCACTGATAGTCTACCCACTGAGAGTCTACCCACTGATAGTCTACCCACTGATAGTCTACCCACTGATAGTCTACCTAAACCTCTACCCACTGGTAGTCTACCTACATCTCTACCCACTGATAGTCTACCTGCACCTCTACCCACTGATAGTCTACCTAAACCTCTACCCACTGGTAGTTTACCTGCACCTGTAACGACCTCTTTACCGACTAGTAGTTTACCCACACCTACTCCCACTGATAACTTACCAGCACCTATTCCCACTGATAGTCTACCCACATCTCTACCCACTGGTAGTCTACCTGCACCTCTACCCACTGGTAGTCTACCTGCACCTCTACCCACTGGTAGTCTACCTGCACCTCTACCCACTGATAGTCTACCTACACCTCTACCCACTGAGAGTCTACCTATATCTCTACCCACTGGTAGTCTACCTGCAGCTCTACCCACTGATAGTCTACCTGCACCTCTACCCACTGGTAGTCTACCTGCACCTATACCCACTGATAGTCTACCTACACCTATACCTATCCATCTACCTTCTGCCGGACTACCTACGCCAATATCTTCATCTTCACCCACTGCCAGCTTACCAGCACCATTACCTACTGGTAGTCTACCTGCACCTGTTCCTACTGACGGACTATCTACGCCAGTACCAGAACCTAATATTCCAAATCTACTCAAGGATAGTCTACCTGTCCCACCAGAACCAGCAAAGCCTAGTATTCCAAGTCCAACCAGGGAAGGTTTACTTATCCCATCTGGATCTACAGAACCTAATATTTCAAGACCACCCAAGGATATTCTTCCTGTATATTCTGAACCCGAAGATCCTAATATTCCAAGTCCACCCAAGGATAGTCTACCTGTCTCATCTGGATCCACAGAATCTAATATTCTAGATCCACCCAAGGTTAGTCTACCTGTCCCGTCTGGATCCACAGAATCTAATATTCTAGATCCACCCAAGGATAGTCTACCTGTCCCGTCTGGATCCACAGAATCTAATATTCCAAGTCCACCCAAGGATAGTCTACCTGTTCCGTCTGGATCCACGGAATCTGATATTCCAAGTCTACCCAAGGATAGTCAACCTGTCCCGTCTGGATCCACAGAATCTAATATTCCAAGTCCACCCAAGGATAGTCTACCTGTCCCGTCTGGATCCACAGAATCTAATATTCCAGGTTCACCCAAAGATAGTCTACTTGTCCCGTCAGGATCCACAGAATCTAATATTCCAAGTCCACCCAACGATAGTCTACCTGTCCCGCCTGGATCCACAGAATCTAATAGTCCAAGACCACCCAAGGATAGTCTACCTGTCCCGTCTGGATCCACAGAATCTAATATTCCAAGTCCACCCAACGATAGTCTACCTGTCCCGCCTGGATCCACAGAATCTAATATTCCAAGTCCACCCAAGGATAGTCTACCTGTCCCGTCTGGATCCACAGAATCTAATATTCCAGGTTCACCCAAAGATAGTCTACTTGTCCCGTCAGGATCCACAGAATCTAATATTCCAAGTCCACCCAACGATAGTCTACCTGTCCCGCCTGGATCCACAGTATCTAATAGTCCAAGACCACCCAAGGATAGTCTACCTGTCCCGTCTGGATCCACAGAATCTAATATTCCAGGTTCACCCAAAAATAGTGCTGTCCCACCTGAACCCGCTAATCCTAATATTCCAAGTCCACCTAAGGATAGTCTTCCTGTCCCATCTGGATCTTGAGAGCCTAATATTCAATGTCTAATAATCTAAATAATACAATGAATCCAGTGTTTTATCGGGCAGTACGTAGTATCTAGTAATTAATCTGTGGCCGTACTATAAAATGGAGTAAGCAGTAAGCACAATTTAAATAATTTTGATAGGTATACTTACACAAATATTTATTGTAATTTAAAGTCAAAGACTTTATGTGTAACGATAGTTGTATAGTAAATAGTATGTAATTGGCATAGTTCAGTAAGATATATAATTATTTTTTTGTTAAATTTAAGTGAATGAGAAATATAATTTTATTTATAATTTGTGTTTAATTTGTTGATGTAATCGACTTTTTAATAGTAACTTGATTGATAACCCTTTATGGAAAAGTTATGTAATAAATTATACAAGAACGTTATTGGTGCCGATTCTGTTGTTTACGAACTAAATAAATTTAATCTCACTATATCTCTTTCTAATAGTAAATATAAGAAAAGGATGCAAGATATTTTAGTCCTGTCAGTTTAACCCGATCACATATTTCAACCTGAATTTAAGCGCGATCTTTATTGGTCACGACTATTAACCCGTACATTACGACGGCATGGATTAAACTGACAGCATTAAAAATGTTCTGTCTTTTTTCAATAAGGTTAACTTGAAAGAGAGGTGACTTGTCTAATATTCGAAAGATATAAGTTCGAAAACAACAGAATCGACACCATTGTAAAAATATATAGTACCTGTTTAATGGGAAAAGCACCAAAGGTAAACCGGTGAAAGCCGAGGTCACTCATAAGTTTTCTTACTATATTTGCATATAGCTTGTGCGTATAATATGTACACAAGAGATTATCTCAGGTTTGTTATTTTATCTTTATTTGTTTTATTCAATCAGAATTTATGATTTTATGTCTGTGTTGTAAAATTTTCAATAATTTAAGTTCATGTTAGCTTGAATCACTGAATATCTAATATAATCTTCTGATTGCTAAAAAGCTTTATTTTCATAACTTATTGTATCACTTCTTATCACTAAAGCACTATCACAACACTAAATTGATCATGTTATATAACATTGTATAATTACAAGAATGACGTACTAGATAACTAAAATAAGATTTTGTTTGACGCACGGTTATTACACCGTCATCATATCGCATTAGCAACGGACAAAAAGATAATAAATAGTTTATATTCTCTTAGAAAAGAGCACCTAATGTTTTTAGGGTTCACGAGTTTACGTATTTATGTACGTAAGTAATGTTTGTCCGTTTACATTACTGCACAAATATTTACTGTAACAAAATGTCTAAACCACGGAGATCGAAAAAGAGGTCTATATCAATTTAGAAGTGGGTGGTATTATTAGAATCCTAAAAAAACCGGGTGACTTGAGAGTATTACCACAGTTTAAGTAGCATACTCAAACTGGGGTTTTACTTACCTATTTAATTCCGACTAAAAATACAATAGGGATGATGATTGGGTAAAAAATAATTAATTCTATTTAGTCCGTCAGTTAGGTTATCAAAAAATATTACATACGTATTTTTTATTTTATCAAATCAATAAAAACTTACAAAGATAGATCGCATCAAAGTTCAGGAGTGGGGGTTTGTGACGTCACTTCTCTGTAAAAAGTGTACTAAAACGTGACGTCACGCGATATTTATACGCACTGTATCTAAGTTATTTTTTGTTTTCAGAACTAAAGAAAAAACATGTGTCCAATATTTTTTGGTAATCTAACTGACGGACTAATTTTGTTTTTTTAGTCATCACCCCTATTCTATCTAATGAGTAGATAAGATACTTAATACATAATAATAATATTAACTTGACGTGAGATGCATAAAGTCCTAGTAGAAATAACAAATAGTCGACAGTAGATAGAAATTCTTAATCTTAAGTCATATTGAATACTTAGTTTACTGAAAAAGTATCCTCTTATGTACTTAAGTAATACGTTTATCGTAGAGGCTAATGCAGCAACGTGGGGTTTCACTAAGCAGGCTGCAAAGTTCTTAGGTATCAACTACTTACAACTAATAGCATGTTTAAAAAACCAGACAAGTGCGAATCAGACTCGCGCACTGAGGGTTCCGTAATTTCGCATGTTACTTTAAATACTATAAACTTCTTAAAGGTTTCCCTGTAATCAATAGGAAAATAACTATTTTCTGTATTGTTTTAAATTTTTTGGCCCAGTAGTTTCGTTCGTTAAATTTTCGTCTATTTTCTTAAATAACTTCAAATCTATTATTATTTATCTTACAATTATTAAAAAAAGTTGAAATCCTCATAACAAGCTCTTTCATTTACTATGTCACAGAATATAAGTTGAAAAACTTTTTTTTTAATTTACCCCCCAAAAGTGGCTCCCGCGTTAAAAAATCATTCATTTACGTTAAACGTAGGTAACGTGTTTGGGTAAATATGTGTACAAAAATTTAACTCTTGCAGGTAAGTGATCCTATAAGGGTTCCGTTTTTTTCCTTTTGAAGTACGGAACCCTAAAAACCCATTACAAAGGCCAATACGGCGAATCTGCATTTATTCAATGAAAATCTTATTATTCTTAATATGAGATGAGAAGAAACGAGTTGGAACGAAGCCCAAAATATAAAATTGAGAGTCATTGTAGAGACAATAATTCAAAGTGACTGATGGGTTGATCTATAATAGGTATATGAATAACTTTAACTAGATAATGAAAGCTGGTAAAGGATGACTTCGTGTTATTTTCAATAGTGATAGATATCACGTCAAGTAAGTACCTGCCTTAATTTCAGAGAAATACCGTAAGGGAAAATAATTTACGGCTGCACTCAGAGTCGTCAATTATGTTTAATGATTGTTTATTCCTCAACTTGACTCTTTCTACAAAGTTGAATATACCAACTTTAATCAGTCATTTAATTCTATTTAACGTCTCTGAGTAAATTCAAATTCAAATTCAAAAGTGTCTTTATTAAATGAACTCATTGCAAGTATTTTTAATCGTCAAATATGTAAATATAAAAAATATGTATATAAAAAAACTATAAAAAATATGGCTGTGAGTCTGTTTATTAATACTACTGACTCACTAGACAAGTCTCGTTCGCAAGAATACTTTTGCATTTGCGCAGAACAAGCCTTTCATTCAATCATCGAGATCGTTTAATTGTCGCCACAGAGAAAACGTCGTCACAACAAGGGAACCGGTTGAGCTGACAGGCGTGCAATAGAGACGCGACCTTGCGTGGATTACATCATGTCGGCAGTGGGTAGGCGCGGGCGCCGGTGGCTGTAGCACGCTCGCGGGTGCGCCGGCCCGGCGGCGCAGCGCATCGTGTTCGCTCGTGCTTCGATACACACGTCCGCTCTCGCACTTACAAATGTATAACAAACATTTGTATACTTATTGTTTTCATATGTTATTAATGTTTTATACCGATGACCACAGAACTTTAATATTTTGAACACAAATGGTTTTTCAGTAAATTACACATTTTATGAGATCAACGAGGGTATTTTCATTTTTAAAGTCGTAGTAGCCATTAAATCCTTAAATTTTTGATTGATCGAAACAACATCAAGATGATTTCAATCGGGAAAAAGATCAGATAGAGCACTCTGACCCAAAACGCCCACAGTGTTAACCAATTACATATATAATATAAAAAACTTATCTATATCCCACTAAACTTTAATGGCTCAAAATAGTTTAAGCTCATAAATCTCAATATCTGTTGTATCTAAGTATAATCTCAATTGGTAGAGGCAGTCGTTTGTCACACACGTAGGTACACGGAAGAATGACATCCCGTCTCGCTCGGGTACCCCTGTCCTTCCTTTGTATAATAGTTAAATTGCCATTGATTGTTCTTTGTATGTACGAACGATTAATTGATCCAATGGAATTAACAAGCATCATAAACCATAAGATCTAGATACAAAACTAAAAGGATTATTTATTCGTCTGTTGAGTGTTTTTAATACCAAAGTGACCCCAATGAAGAAAGGTTAAATGTACCATCGAGACAAAAATATTAATCTCAGTTGGCTGACGATGAAGCCATTTTATTATCTCGAAGGGACTGTTTTTCTGAGTAAATAGCCATGGTTCGCGTTCTTACAGTGTGACCTTTATTTTATACGTAATATTAATAAAAAATATTACAAAACTTTATTGAGATAATCCTCCGCGAGTAAACGCGTTCTGAGATAAAGTCATAATAAGTATTTGTTGTTTTATAAATGTAGTAATCAAGCCGTATGGATTTAGTTACTTTTGTGTCTGAGCCTACGTGTATTTACAAATAATAAATCTGGTACAATAAAGTCTCCACAAACAAATTCTGGATATTCCTAGCTGTTATAAATACAAAATCTAAGTTAGGTTCGTTTTGGTGAACAACTTTTAATGAGGGTTCAAATGGGCTTCAACTTTTCTTCAAATCACGAAAATTTTGTACGAATCTTTTTGTACAAAATATCGATCATATAATTTATTTTCTACAATTTCGACGTATATAATGCAATATTAAAAAGTAATCAAAATAACGAATTTAATTTAGATTTTATAAAAATTACATCGTATATTATAACTGAAAAATATGGAATATTATTCGATTTGTTTGGTCCTAGGACTAGGAATCTCTTAGAACTTGAACTATACTAAAACTCTTGATACTTACTGTTCTTCCAGAATTGGAAAGTTATCTGTATGAGTAAAAAAATGTGAAGGTTGTGTCAATTTAAATGTAAATAATGGTCAGGTCTCACGGATTAATTAAAATAATGAATTAGCTTACGCTGTGAAAGTTTATGTAAAATTGATTTATTGATCCCAACGCATTGAATGTAGAGTTTTATTCAAGGATTTTATTGTATTCTTCATTTTGCAGCTATTTTCGAGTTGAACAGATGCTACATTTTTCAATATTTGCGAAATATTAAATGAAGTAATTCATTAGTAAATAATTAATTACTTAATTATGATTGGCGCATAAAAAACAAATACCTCGCAAGACGCAACGTAGCTTAGCTCATCTCTGGTGGATACTCAACCTAATTCTGTTCCAGTCCAGTACTTAATCAATTTCTCTGGAATTATTTCTGAAAATATTTTGTTACCTGTGGGTAAGTAAACAAGTTAATTTATAGTGGTAGTTAGGTATGTCAATGACATTATTCCAATAACGACCTCTTGGCACGCTACAATATTTTACCGTTTAAAAAATCACATAAAGTAATTTAATTTCTCCTTCAACTCAAATATGCGTACATTAGCATATTCTTACGTAGTAGTTTATTGACCAGTCTATGTTATATTTTATAGATTTTAAATAAGTAATTTCAAATAATACCTATTATTTATTTTTCGGTGGTTATAATACTAGATAATAATATCCTGAGACATACTGTAATTATTCATACACGGCCATCTCATACCAAACTAAACCGAACTTTGCGTGCGTGTGAAAAAAATTACACGAAATTAGGACGAATCAAAATTAACATCTTTTTTAAAATAAAATGTACCTATGCACACATTAGAGTCCATTTATAATATAGTCCCTAAATATCAATTCCATCATAATAAACCTAAAATTGGCAGTCTATACTCACAGTACATTTTTTTTTCTATGTAGAGTATGTAGATATACGGAGGCCGATGGTTGTAAGGACAAAAAACCTTAAAGTACTGTTTTTTTAAAAGCCAGTGCTCTCAAATACGACACACGGAACACACCGGTATAAAGATTCTTGGCGTAGCAATAGATTTTCAACTTTAAGGTGGTATCCAACCTAGCGGGTATCATATACTCTATATAGGTATATATCTTATTTTATGTACACTAAGTACCTCTATAGTAAAGACGGAGAACTAAGTGTACTACTGACTTTGGTAACTTAATAAGTTAGGTGTCCTATTATTATGACGTAGGTAATGCAATTATAAACTCAATTTACAAATAGCCACAAAGTTATTATTGTAAATTATAAGTTATAAGGTTAACTGGAAAATAGCCGCGGGCTTTACGTTGGGATACAAATGTTTACCCGACCAAACAGTGTTGTGGTAAAGTAATCGAGTAAACACTACTCGAGTAATTGAGTTTGCTTCTGTCATAAGCATTAAACACAGTTTAATTTACATACACTAAAGTTCTTACTGGTGGCAAAATATAATGATTTCTCATATAATATGATACCTAATTCTACGACTTCGGCTATCTGGGCTTAAATTCTGGGTACGTAATGTAGGTCAGCCGTAAATAAATAAGGTCTAAGCATCAAAAAGTCCAAGACAGAATATCTTAGCACGATACATATGTTTCCATTAATTATGATAGGTAAAGATTGGGGAAAGAAAAGACGCGCTGGGCAAAGGATAAAATCATGGATGTGGAACATAAGGGAGTGGATTAGTATTACCTCCATCGAGCAACTGTTTCGTCTGACAAATGACAAGGAGGAGTACAAGAAGCTGACGGCCAATCTTCGAGACTGAAGGGACACTTGAGGAAGAGGAAGAAGAAATATGAGTTAAACACGATATTCTCTGAATGCGTACCCAAATACTAATTCAATTTTATTTAACATAATAATGCGAATAAAAAATCGGCGAAATAATAGGAATGGCTTGCGTTCCGAAGGTTCCTTTTTTTTATACTACTAAGGTAGCAAGCAAGCATACGGCCCACCTGATGGTAAGTGGTTACCGTCGCTTATCGCCATTTGCAATACCAGAGATATTGCCAATGTGTTGCTGACCTGTTACAATACCGAGAAGGTAACTGGCTGTCAAGTGCAATTGCCGGAACACACCGGTGTGCTTGGCTACAAATTTTCAACTTGAGGGTGGTAGCCAGCCAGACGGGTACTACAAAGTACTCTACTACCGTGCAAAAATAGTACAGTAAAAGTATTTTTTTGGCGTCGATCAGCAGCAGCGGCCGCCTCTATATGCAGGCAGATTGTAGGTACATTTCTTTGTTATTTTTTTCTTCGTTTATTAACTGTATTGTGTAAATTTGCGATGAAATAACAAGTAGGCGCAACAAAATATTTTCATTGTTGTCAAATTACACTATTTTATTTATACCTACTTAGTTTTGTAGAACTCAAAAACAAATTACAGTATAAATTAAAACTAGACTAACTTGTTGTACTTAATTACAGGATTTGAATAACTAAGACCCAAATAACAGTTCCTAACGTGTAATGACGTTTTTGAGATGCTCTATCTCTCTCATTATAATGAACATTGAAAGTTTATCCCTTGTATTTTTGTTTTTTTTTATTATGAGGTAAGGTCAGTAGGTACTGTAGCCTACAAAGCAATGCTCATAGTACCTTAACAAGCACAAAACGAAGTTCATATAAAGTGACGTCCCTGACATGGTACTTGCGCCGGCGCTGGTTTCGACCGCGTACAACAGATAAAACTTCAATTATTTATTCTATTCTCCCACACACAATACTTTACAATGGTATAAGTATCTGATACTGCTTGTATGTTGGTTGAATTGTATTTTTTTTTCAGATACTCAATTATATTCCCATAGTTAATAAATACAACCAGGTAACAACTTTTTTTGCTCACAGCTTTTTTGATTTCAAATTGCCAGTGTTAAATTTTTACAATTCGATGGTTACAAGAATTATCTAGCTCGCTATGTTAGGTATAGATAGATACCTACTCTCTCTATCTGTGCCAGTTTTATTAATTTCAGTTAAGTATCTACCTGTCTGTCTGTCTGTCCGTTACTTTTTCATCGCCAAAACCCTGAACCGATTACAATTAAATTTGCTAAGCAGATAGCCTATAATATGGAGAAGGACATTATAGGATACTTTTTATCCCGGGAACAGAGGTGAAACCGTGGGGAACATCTAAGAAGTTAGAAAAAAAAATAATCTATAGGTTGTTTTATTCTAAATAATCTACAACAGACAATTTCTTGTTACCGAGTTGCTACAAGCAAAACGTACCCAGGTTCTGAACGGAACCCTAAAAATCGTAAATTTTCAAAACTGTTATGATAATACCTTTGTCACAATCAAAGGTCACCTGACACGCAGAAATACCTAACATAAAAAAACAAAACCACATAATATACCTATCTCTATCTATAGTCATAATTTAATTTTTCTACCAGCTATTTTTAGCGGTTTCACCCGTATTCCTGGAATAAAAGGTAGCCTAATAGCACTCGGGGATAAAGTATAGCTTCCGAGCAGCTATTAGTGTACAATATTTTTTTTTAGAATCGACCAGTAGCTCCGGAGATTCCTCCTACATCCGCACTTCATCACTTTCATTATCACAATCTTTATCACTTTTTAATATAAATTTTCAAGCTCTCACAAAAATACAATATTTTGCTGAGAATATTGTACCTACCTACAATAAAGTGGCAATGGTACAATAACCTTAGCAAAATATTGTCCGTTTATTTCGACAACATATTATTATGACAGACAACAAACTGTTGCTTCTAGCACCTCCCTCCCTCTAACTAAAGGTAAGCGTACTGCTGGCACGAGAAGATTACCTGATGTAATGTGATGTAACTATCACATTACATATGTGAATAACATCATGAAATTGCTAAAATACGTGAAGAAAGTGGATAATAGATAGAAAGCAATATTTTTACATTTATATAAATCCTATAATATAAATGCGAAAGTTTGTGAGGATGTATGCATGTTTGTTACTCTTTCAAGTAAAAACTACTGAACTTAGGTATTGATGATGATTTTTTTTAATATCCTGCCTGGGTCATTCTTCACACATGGTTATCTGATCTCAAACGATCCAAAGCTTGTGTTATGGAGACCAGAAGATAACTGTTCTCACTACTATATACCTACTTACTTTTTAATTAATACATACCTTAGTTAAGTGAATTTGGGGCCGCTTGGCGAACGACGTAGATACTTTTCATGCAAATATTAAGACTGTAGGAGTGTAGGTCCAATATTATACCACCACGTAAAAAGCTCAGCGAGCATAGACAGATAGGTACCTATTAATTTTTGTGCTCCGAACTGATAAGGAGCCGACGAAAAATGGGCCACTAACAGCCAACATTTGCATGTAGGTACGTCGCAGACAAATTGTGCACCGCTTAACTTGGGCCTTGTGTTAAAAAGATTTTGTTATAAAAAAGAAAATTAACGAACCCTCTTGTCATGGGAAATCACTCCCAAGAGAGAGTCATCGGCATCGTTTTGGTAACCGTCCAGTAAATAAATCTTCATTAGTGCCCGTATCGAACACGCGGCCCCTGACCGCAGCCCTTTATACTCTCACGAACTTATCGGCCGTTTCTTTCATTGCCCATAACTAGGCCAGTACTCACGTATTTATACGCCTTATGCGCCGTGTGGGATATGGCAGGCCACGGTAATAAACTTAAGTAGAGTTATGAACAAACGTTCGTAGATTTGATGATGGATGTGAATAGTGTAATTGAGATTAGATTTCTACTGTTCTTCACGATTTTATCCGCAGTCCCGAGGGATCTCACTGTCGTAAGATAAGAAGAAGTGACTATATTAACATATTGCAAATCAATTGTCACATGTATGATGGATCACAGATGAAAACGGCTCTACCGATTTGGGCGATTTTTTTTGGTGTAATCGCAATGGTCAGGATAAGGTTCATCCAACGGGATAATCAGTTAGGATGGTATTTTTGTACGGACGACGACAATTCAAGGTAAACACTGCGGCATCTTATACGGTTGTAATAAGAGCTATTTTGCAACAAATAGGTATAGTCTGATGTGTTGGCGTCTGTACGTGATGCCGGACACGAAGAAGTAGTATATAAAATAGGTACCTATGTGGTAAAAATACATATAGGTAATAGTCAAAAATATAATAATAGTACCTATGTACCTACACATATTATTATGGAGTTTATTAAACCATTACATATGAAAAATGATTGGTGAGGTAAACAGGAAAATAATAGTTTCAATATTACTTAGGTTATTATATAAAGGCAAATCGACGTGGACACTCGTCACGTACCATCTAGTGCTCATATAATAAATTTTATTGGAGCAATATTACTTAGCAGCATTATTGCATACGAATTATGTGAGAACATCATAAATAATGTAATTTATATTCAATAGGCAAATGTTAGTGTCCATAACAAAGACAGTCACCAGGTGCGTTTATATTTTCTCTATAGGTAGTTTTGATTATTCAGTCTCATAGATATGGATCGTATGTGTAGGTAAGAAGGAAGGAAGGAAGAAGTAAGAATTTCCTCATAAAGTACCTTTGTCCCACGCATCGCACAATTACATAAGGTAAGTATGAACGCGAAATCTATTCTACGGTTAAATACCTTACAAAATACCATAGCCAAATAACGTATTATGTTCCTGCGTGGTAAGGTCGCCAGAGCTCATTGTGGAATGGGGTAATTATAGGCTAAGGTAGTCGTTTATGCCCGGGATACACAAGACTATTTGTTCAAGCCAGGATAACAAGATAGTTATAGTAAGCTAGCAGGTTTGGCTTCTTGTAAACAGAACTAGCTTCATTTAAGGATAGTTTAATAGGATTGGATTATATTTTTTAAGCCAGTAGCCAGTAGTAGCAGCCCCCACTACCGGTTTTACTATCCTGGCTTGTGTAGGTACTAGCTTCGGAGTGCCGGCGAAACTATTCGATTGGCTAGTGTGAAGTGACTGTTTCAGAATCAATAAAAGATGCCCAAACTAAGTAGCGAAATTAATTTAAAGTTTGTACAATTGTACCTCAAGGAGGAATGTTTGTGGAATGACGGGATTCCATCTTAAATTAACGCTCTTCATTGGCTGGAGCAGCCAAATTTTTTGATATTCTGCGAACTACGCTTCAACAAAGGTGAAATATACTGTTTACAAACATAAATAGGTAATATCATGAGGGATTTGGTTTTGAAGTCAGTTATCACAGATAATCTGAAAGTTTCTATGACCAAATGCAGGTTCAGCTGCGTTCAGCTGAGAAAAGGCACCTTGCCTAAATGTTACCCACACTACACTTTAGAGTTCCGTAATACCCTCCTACAAAGTAGCCTATTTTACATAGCGTTTCGCGTCGTTCCACTTGTCCAAAATGTATAACAGTACAATTTCACAAGATACTTAAAGTGATATTTAAAGCGACTGGCTTCAATCCGCTGACTGTCAAAAATCGTGAAGTTTATGTCGTAACACTTTAATAGCTACCTAGTACCAACATAAAATGTATTAAATAAAAATGCTTTGTTTGGAAATCAATTTGAACATAATCTCACCCAGGTAGGTGGGTACCTACCTGTGTAGGTAGATATGTCAACCGGGGAACATCTCGTAGATGTGGATGGCAGCTTTAATAATTAAACCGCAGAATGAATTTCTCTGAAGTCTTGAAATAATTATTTTGAGTAATGTAAACTACTTTAGGCTAATCTGTAACTATATTCAGTACCTACCTACACGTAACCGATTGTTTTTCTTAAAAATACATTATTCCTATTGGACTTACACAGGACAGAAATAAATAGCGATTAAGGAAGGATTGTAAAAAAGTGTAACATGTTTGTTTGAACTGAGTCTAGATGTAAGATTGTATGTTAAATTTACAAAAACAAATAATAGGATAGGTATGTATAGTATATCAGTTATCTAGTTTCCATAGTAAACGTTATCCCAGGATATTATAGTACCTATTTATGACATAGACTGTAAACACCTTCAAATAAGCGCTATAATTAATTTCTCTACCGTTACTTCAGGTCTAATTAATTGCCTAAACTTATTGTTCAAACAAGATATTTGCTTACGTAATGAATTTAAGCTACACTTCGGTTTATTTTACAAAAAACTAGCTCTCCGCTTGCGGTTTTACCCGCGATCTCCTATTTTACCCGCTCAGTAGCGGATTTTTTAAAAACCTTGTCTTGGTGGACGCCTAAACTTCATAGGATCACATCCCCCAAATTTCAAGTTTGTAAACTCAGCCAGCAGTTTAGGCTCTGCGCTGATGAATCAGTCAGTTAGTCAAGACAAGTGATTATTAGTGTATGTATAGATTCTTTCTCTTATGATTTCCACCAAAACTAAAACAAATGCATCAATATAAGCGGAAACACATGAGAATGGCTTTTTAAAAATGACGCTAAAGGTGATATAGCCACCTACACAATAAACAGTTAGGTTGCTTCTGCTTAAAGATGACACCCCACGCTATTGACCTTACAATGCAATTTGTACTCTAGAGTCCTCAAATGACAAGGAGTGATGCAAAGCGAGAGGTACGAAGGCGGGTAACAGGCGTGGGCCCCGAGGCCGCTTACACAACTTTGGTACTCTGAGAACAAGCGCCATTCAATTGCCAACCAATTCACCGAATTATTAAAAAATAGATAATATATTACTTCCTATTTTGGCTCATATTGATACATACAATAAAATTGCAAATCGCACTAAACTGGTTTTAGTTAGGTGCAACAGTTAATTTCTGGCACTTCACTTCGCTGATCGTATATATTTGGCGTTTGCGTATTTGACATAATCGCTAGTTGTAGACAGATATTTGGCAAATTATTGGTATGTATTTGGCCAATACGAAAGCAAAATTAAATACTCAAAATAAAAACGAATATGCAACGCCATCCATGTGAAGTGTCAGCATTACGTTTTTTGAAAAGGGATTAAAAAAAGCTGTCAAATAAGTCTATGCCATTGTAATTTGTAAGAAAATAGTCGTGACTAATTTGTCGTTATTTTTTTTCGTAAGAAAGAGATACAGTGATATTGTTTAGTTTGCAAACAAAATGATGTCTACCTATGGATCTGCAGATATTTATTATTTTTTAAGGCAATACTCAACGATATAGGTACTTACATTTACTCCGTAAAATATATAATCCGAGAAAATTAATTGAAGGTATTACCTGAAACAAAGAAAATTAATAATATTATTAAGGATTGCTGTACCTAATTAATTAAAATAATTAAAAAATTATTATTGAATATGTGATTCCATGGTAAGGTGAGGTACATATCAGCTCAGCTTAGACCTCCCGGACTGTACCAAGATCCACAAACTCTCTTTGTCAACGCCTCCAGAAGGCCTCATAGAGTTCACCGCCGTTCGTTAATAAGCGCATAACTTATACACACACAAGCGTACTACTACAACAAGTTGTATTCTTCATACAAATCAAAAACACTTAAACATCACATACATTATTGTTTAATTTGACAGCAAATTCATGGTTGTTGACTGAAATAAAGGACATTGTGCATAGTTTATTTCCTATTCTTGTATTAGCATGTTGGTAAGAGAATGGCGCTTGTCAGTCGAACATACTGTATTTTGCTGCATACAAGTGGAGACTAATATAATGGCAAACATTGCGCTCTATGTCTCAGTTTACATTTTGCAACGATGCATGGTCAAAGCATAACCATGTGAGCATTGTTTATCTTCCAAACAGGTTAAGTAGGCGCGGCCTGTACCTTCACCATAAATAGAGCGTATCGTAAGAAAATAGGAACAGGATATCATTACCTATCCTAGTGAGTATGTATCTTCGTTGCTCTTTCACGTAAAAACTACTGAACGGATTTGGATGAAACTTGGCACATAGATAGGTCATGCCCTCGAATAACATATAGGTTACTACTATTTTTATCCCGGGAATACATAAGATCCCTCGGGAACGCGGGGGAAACCGCTGGGCGGCAGCTAGTAGTAACATAACTTAAAGTGTCAACTATCTACGTAGTGCCAAATATCGAGGCGACCTAGTCATATTCTTCACCAGGAACCAAGATAATTAACTGTCGTCCAATCAATCAAAAGGTCTCACCTATTTTGGTTTAATATTTCTTGGGTATTTTGTCGGAAACTTTACATCTTCTTAAACCCTGTTTTGGTGGTACAGTACAGTTTAAAATGTTAAATAGCAAGGATTCGGAAAGTCAATTATTTCCGCTTCCTTTATTTAAAACTTGTCTGAAGGTTATATTTGAAGGTACATATAAATATTTTTCTCAATTTTAAGATTGATTTAGCAAGATACAAAGACAAGAGACCCACCTAGCAACTAAATGGCAAGGCCAGGTAAATAAGAGAAGCTTTGGAAGGCAGAAAAAAAGATGGGCTGATGAAATTATAAATTAGGGCAGGAATAAATTGGATGCACAAGGACAGGGAAAAGTGGAAAAAGATGGGCGTTTGGAAAGCCTCCTGCTTTTACCCATGGGGGGCCACTTTAATAGAACAAAGAACAATGAAATAAATTAAGATTAATATATATTTAAAAAAACATATATTAAGTGGAAAATCAAGCTGTGATAAATAATAAATATTTTAGGTTCAGACAGGCTGATCGGTGAGATTTACTGTTTAGAAACCTTGAACGCATTAGTAATCCGGCCGTGTGCTTAGTGTAATTTCCTGTTCAATAGTTAAAGGGTTGCCTTTGTTCAAACAATTAGATGGATCCAACTATGAAAACTAGGTCACTTATGTTTGTACTAGTTCAACCCCGGGGTTTCACCCGTGGGATCATATTTGGCCGGGATAAAAGGTATGTAATCTACCTATCCTATAGGTTATTTGAGGGTAAAATGTAGGTAACGAAATATCTATCTATATTCCAATGTTTCATTCAAATCCATTCAACAGTTATGGAGTTAAATGGGAACAAACATATACCCACACAAACTTTTGTAATTATAATATTGATAGGAAGTAACAGTATAAGGATTGATGTTAATACATAAATCATTTAAACATATCTCTACCAAGTTGCCATAAGACCTAGAGTCATTAAAGTGAAGATAACACCAAGTTAACTCCCTTGTTTTCCTACTTCAAACGCCAAGGACAATAGTAAAGTTAGTCGAGAGACATCGGATGTCTCCTACAGGAAGCAGTAAATAAGAGTCCTCTCGTACCAAGTTGCGGTGCTATTAAAATAGCAACGAACAACACCTTGGTAAAAACCTTAGAGATATTTGTTAGGTATTTGAATTCATACATACAAAAAATCTTAGTATAGTTAGTTGTTTTTTTTTAAACAAGTTTTTTCACCTACTAATCGAAAATGTTTTATTTGTCTCACTATAAACAAGTAGTATAGTGTCAATAGATAGAATATCCAATGGGTAATCCTTCAGAAGGTTGGTGCTTTAAATGTGAGAAAATAATTTATTGGATTTGACGTCGTTTTATATTATCAAAGTTAAATGAAGGTTGAATGTATTTATTTCATATTGTATTGCCTCTGGAAACTTTAAATATATTTGAAAGTAGTTGAATCGAAACCGCTAACTCCACCGTGTTCCAATTTCAGTCTGCAAATGTTTAAGGAAAACTAAATTGTTCATTTTAATATCAAAATGTGTAGAGAACCTAATGTGATTTCAGTCCAGATTACTAGTGGCTCAACTAGATAGCCTGGTAAAATAATCGAATAAATGCCACATGATAGTTAAGATACGTACATACCGGCGGCGCGAGGATACCGCGTAAAATAATGGTAAGAACTTAATTGAATTTACTCCCATTTTTTAAAATTCTGTTATATTTGAGACCCGCGAAAATCAATTAAGTCAATTAAACCATCAATTGACTCGTCGGTTGTCTGTGTGGGTTCTAAATAGTAGATAGAATTCCAGATAATGGGAGCTAATTTCAATTAAGTTCATAACTTACATTATTATCTTACGCGGTAGCAGCCGATCAAGGGACCTAAACTTCATGTAGGTACCGACATTCCCTCTAATATGATAGCCTGTATCTACAAGACAATATTTTTCACATATTTAGATAGTAGCGTGTCATTTCTAGTCGCGTTTGCAATTATTCAGCCATGAAAAATGGATAAACACGTAACTGTTTCGTTTGAGCTCATCACAGCCCATGCTTAATAGTAATACTGGTAATACCCCATATTGGTGAGAAATAATACTAACACACCCTCATATGGCTGAAATTCGTCATCGTTTATACAGAACAGTTGTAATTCTTAGGATTGCTATAGCCGTAACACAGGTATTGTCCTGCTGCATGTGTGAGTTATATGTTTATTTATAAGTGTAGTCACACACCAAACGAATGTATTTGTATTTGCGCCATACAAATCAAACAAGTTGTGTGTACTGTGTATTAATAAAATAATTGAGATTGATATAATAACTTGTAGACTAGTTCTACGAAATAGCTACGAAAGTCTACGAGTCGTAGACAGGGAGATGTAAAATCCAACCAATTTGCGGCCTGAATAAAAATTGAATTCCATTATTTGCTTTCTGCAATTTAATCAAAAAATGGCATATCGATTTTAATCAGCATAATAATAAGATTCTAATTTATAAAATAGAGAGATTTACTTTCAATTTATTTTACGTTACCCATGCAGAATATTCTCACAAATTTATAATGGCAATAAATGAATAATCATTTCTGTGTGACACGTATAAAATACATGTACGTATAACAGGAAAATGATTGGAAACGCATGAATGGAAGCCAGCGGGCTGGCGATGGCGTGGGCTTCACGGTCAATTGACGCACTGCGCCGCCGCCGCCATCGGCAGCATCGCCGCATACGCGATCAGGCACCGATTCTCACCACTTTACTATTCGCCATGGGTAACTTTACATGTTTTTTTTTCTATTCACAGTCATCTTCGCTGAACTAACATCTTATAAAATATGTACATTACTCCTCCCGTAATATCTATCTCCCGTAAAAAATCTACTAAATAACATTTAGAGGAACATTATATTTTGCAAAAAAGTAGTAATAATGTATGTAAATAAATAATGCTGAGACATTCTTCACACATGGGTAACCGATCCCAAACTAAGCCGAGCTTGGACCACATGCAGTGCTTGTTCTATAGAAAACAGATAGCTGATATTTATTTATTTATTTAAAATAGGTACATCAATGGCACATGCATTATACATATTTATAGGTCATAATGTATGATATACTATATACCTAATATACATTTTTTGTATATACAAATGAAGCTGGACATAGAAAGAAAGTAGGTAATATGTCTCGGTCGATAAGTAATTGAAAATAAAAGAGCTAGCCAAAGAGGACTTCTCTATGGCTTTCTATAAAAGCTGAACTGCGAGTTAAAGTTCATCGACATTGTAATAATAGTACCAATATACCTAATTTGAAGCAATAAAACAAGTCATTCACTAGATTCTTGGGTTTATTTGATTCAAGGGTTCCACCCACGGGAGTCTGATAGAAGGGAACCCCGTTGTTATGGCAGGACTGAAGTATTTTATTTTTGGCAAATATTATCGACGAGGGGATTCGTTGTTTTAATATTTTATCGAGATAGACAATTTGGGAAGAAACTCATACAATTTTTTTTATAGCATTTAAATATATTTTGTTGACTTCAAATTCTGTCTAGACTCTACGACTCCAGTGCTACTTATTATTGTCCTACCGATGCATCAAGATTAGTCATAAAAAAGATTAGTCATTAATCAAAGTTAGTGTTTACTTTTTATTATTTCTTATCTCCTTTATGATAATACTAGCCGTTATGCGCAAGAATAATGCAGCTTCCTATATTAGTGAAATATTTTTAAAATCGTTTCAGTGGTTTCGGAGATTATCCGTAAGAAATAGACTGACAGACAAAAAATATGTTTTAATTATATGTAGGTTTGGTGTTATTTTGACGTTATGTTTTGGTTTTACAAACAGACGCATCAATTTTTTTTCATAATAAGTTAACCAAGACTTTTTAAAAGATTGGCTGAATTTGATGTTTTTATAATACGATAAATTAATGATATTTAGTACGGTTACTTTTTGTTTATGTCAGATAGAACCTTGACTCAGTTGTTGCGCCCGCGCCGCGCTACGCCGCCGCCGCCTCGCCGTAGTGCGTGGGTTCATGACCAAACAATAACTTAAAAACCGCTTTCTTCATTTCCAAATAAAAACATTTTACCACTTTAATTTTAATACAGATGATGAAACATATTTTTAATATTTACCCACTATTTACCTTCTCATTTTTATGTATTCGACGCTGTCTGTTACGGCCATATTACCTACAAACTTACTAGGTGCCCCCGAATTTTCACTCGTGTTCCCGGGATAAAAAGTAGCCTACCTTCGGGGATAATGTCGAAAAAACAACAGTAAGGCAATCTAGTAATAAGAACCTTAGAATATCTATCTAGCAAAATACGCATATTATGTAGGCAAAATGACATAAGTGGGACGATATTTGCATATGCATACCTATGCACAATGAGGTCGTTTAAATAGGTATGTCAAAGCATGTCTGTTTTCCAACGCATAATAAAGCAATCAAAACTTGTCACCTTACTTTACCTATTGAGTGTATTCCGAACTGGGTAGGTACAGTCAATTGCAATGTTCATAAGTGCCATATCGGGGCCTAAACTGAATAATTGAAATGAGTTTTGAATTTTAATTTATGAATAGCTGGGCTAAGGAACTCTATAACATAACTACTTATAAATTGTTTATTTACTGTACACAAACAGTAGGGTAAAGAGAAAAAACAAATACAAAGGCACAAACGGACTGCTTAGTTCTAATACATTCTTGCAGAGCAACCCTGCGACAGAAAAGTTTGAAAGAAATGTAGACAGTGTTATCAAAGGAAAAAATACGTAGATCCTGCGCGTGAGTAAAGCAAGGAACATAATACTCTCTACCGAGTGGAGTAAAGTCACCAGCAGAGTTGCCAGAGGGGTACGAAAACTACGAAATTAGTAACTTTTTGGACCGTGGCCGTATCTTCGATACCTAGTTACCTATTATTTACTTACCATTTTCGAATGACATTTCTAACACTTAAAAGCATCGACAAAACAACGGATTCGGACCTTTTTAGATCCTACATACTTTTTCAGGGTCACCATTAAAAGTGTAGCGTAGTAGAACGTTTCACGCACAAATATGTATTTTCACGTCATATTCCGTTGTCCGTGCCATTGTTCTAACAAACGGCATAGTTTCGCACGCTCCATATATCGACATACATGTATGACGATTTCAAACATTAGCATTCACAATTTTGTTGCATGAATGAACGTAGCCGGCTCGAGGAATGCTATTCACTCACTTACGCGGTCGTGTTTTGTTATTATTTACTGATGCCATATTACCTACCAGCTTGAACTGTCAAATAATGTGATATTTGACAGATGAATCGCTAGTAGTTATGCGTGCCGAAATAATGCTATGTAAAAGGTACCTGTACTACTATCTCACTTCCTACTTAATATGAATGCGAAAGTTTGTGACTTTGTATATATGTTTGTTACTTCTTGACGCTCCAACTGTTGAACCAATTTTGATGAAATTTGGTATGGTATGGAGATTGCTGACACCCTTTTATTAACACATATACTACTTTTTCTTCCTCGGAAACGCAGGAGAAACCGCGGAGCAGAAGCTAGTCCTACTGTTTAGAAACGCTTTCTCTCAGCAGCCGCACTTACACAGCCTGATCTTGATTTTTTATAATATATGTAACATTATCTATTTTGCTTAACTTCACAATTATAACGAAGTTATTAATTAGTTAAATATTGTTTTATACAAAATAAACTTAATTTAGGTACTTAGTAATACGAGTCCAAAATACATCAGACAACTCCTATCGATGCTACTGGTAATTAAAAATCATACAAAGCATTAGTATTTAACATTGGTTAGTGTTTGATCATTTATTTTTGACACTGTCCACTAGCCTATTATAAAATAAACAAGTCAATAGATTTTTAGCGATTATATAATAGAGACAACAACCTATAATGGGTATATTTTATTCTAACAGAGAGTTGGAACGCTGTGTGTGTACAATTATGTACCTTATTCATTTGTGCGTAAGTATTCTGAACAAAGAATCATTCCATCGTTATGCATGGAAAATGATGTTTTAAATTGCCTACATTTCTAGATTCACTTTATTTATGTAGCAATTCATTGCGCAATTTATGGTCTTGTTATATTTTCCTGCCGATAATGGTAAAGGACCTTCGATTCTCGCGATTCAATGTAGTGAGGATAATGTTTGGGCAGCTGTGTTTATTGAAGACGTAGAAACTACACTTAATATATGTTTCTTAGCAAGTGTTTTGTATTGTGACACAAATTAATGTTGAATTACATAAAATTATTGTTTTAAGTACTTTTCAAAACTACAAATTGACCTCAAATATTTCAAGGAAAGGAAATATGGTTATAAAAATACAACACATCACAATAAAGGTTAGAATCATTTAAAACATATACCTATATCCTTAACTCAAACTCAAAACTCATTTCAGTTTCGACGCGGATGAGGCACTTATGAAAGTCAGAAGTAACACGACCACTGATTCGAGTGTACACTCACTGAGAAGACCGACAAGAAACTCTTTAAAGCAAACAGCATATTTGACTATACACAAAATGTGGTTTGGTAAGTAATTCCGAGTAAAAAATTACAATTAGTGTATAAGAGTGCTACGAGAGCTACAAAAAATCACTAAAACAATGTTATTAAAAAATCACATAAAGTAAACTAGTCTTAGCTTGGAATTTTAAAATGCATTTTTTACTGTAACGGATCTTTGTAAATAACTTGGCAAAACAAACGATTACTGCACATCAACAATCAATCATCCATTTCCGAAATTTGTTTCATAAATTCCTTGTTTGTTTTCTTTGCAGGATAAACAAAGTAATTTAACGCGCTTCATTTTCAATTAGGAATACCGGATACGCAATTAATTATTTTTATGAAAACTACAAAATATGACAACAAATACTAATAAGTAATATCAAAATTCTTTTAGTCGGATTGAAATACCTCATAATAGGTTGAAAGTCATAATAAAATACTAGCTTTCCGCGCCTCACTTTCACCCGCGATCCCATATTTTACCACCTTAGAGGTTGAATTTTCAAAATCCTCTCTCAGCGGGTGCCTATGCCTACATCAAAATAGCTAACTGTATGCCAAATTTCAGCCCGATCCGTTCAGTGGTTTGAGGTGTGCGTTGTCACTTTTTCCTTTTATACTATACTTGCAAACCCCCCCAGCTTCACACGGGTGTAAATCTTTGAATTTCTCAGCTTTTCGGTACAATAATGTGCATGATTTATACTATAAACCTTCGTCTTGAATCACTCTATCTATTGCTGAAAACTGCATTAAAATACGTTGAGTAGTTTCAAAGATCTAAGCGATCAGACAGCGGAAGCGACTTCATTTTATCTATGTAAAGATTCTAAAAATCGTTCGTATTAATCACTCACCGATACAGAAATTAACAAAATTTCTAATTTTAAATACAAGTTATAACTATAGTAATGTCTCTATCATGTAAGTAGAGATCCCACCGTACCTTAGGATATTGCTTTACTAACACACATTTTGAAGAAAAGTTTAGTAGCGTCACGTAGCGTGTAAGTACTAAAATAATTATACAATAGCGTGCAATAACTATAAAATGAAAGTTCATTCGTAACTGACAAATTAATATGTTGTGTGTGTGCGTTCCCGATCGAGTGATTGATGCAAAAACAAGCTCACGACGAGATGAAAGTGCGCCTGTTGCTGCGGCTACCTTATATGAAGCTAATCTTAATTTTAAATCTGACCGTTTAGTTATTTTGTGTAACTAATAATAAGTTCTTTATATTGCATAGTTTTTGAATTTACTTTTACTTAACATTAATAGCTGTCCCCTACGGTTTAACCCGCGTTCTCGGGATAAAAAATTGCCTATAATGTTATTCCAGAGTAACTATTAGGGTTTCTGTTCGAGAATTGTCGAGAAATATGCTATTAGTCAAGACGGGAAAAAAAAATATGGCATGAAGAAATATTATGCTTATGTTATAATAGCCATCTGCGTAGATATACCAAATTTCGGTCCGATTCGTCCAACCAGTGGTTGATGAATCAGTCAATCAGGACAAGATGTTATCCGCATTCCGTTGTTATTCGAATTAGAAAGCATCTTAGGAAGGGATTTTGTCATAAACTAATTATTTTCTCAGATCTATACCTGGCCGACTGTCTGGCCGTGACCTTATCTCAACACGTCACATTTTCCGTCGCATTAACACCCAATCAATCATAATATATTCAATAATGATATATTCTACCTGTCGCTGATTTATTTACATGACCTTGCGAGTAAACTTCGTCGCAGGATTCTCGGAGTCTCATTTATTTCTACGCCTCAATCTAAATATTTATTCGTAGTTTTATTTGGACTCGATATTAGCGCTGTATTAATTATTTTTACAAACATTTGAAGGCTCTGAGAGCAAAATTTAACCAGCATTCGTCGAGTAATATGTACTACAAATCGATGCTCCCAAGGAAATACATGATATCTCATATTTTCCGATTTTTTGTTATATGTTTAAAAAAATTATAGATTAAAAAAAAACGCCTCCTTCCTAATTCACTCATAATTTCATCATTAGTCTATTCAATTTTAATATTCTATTCATGGTATTTTTTATTCATGATATTTATAAAAATAAACGTGGGCGTATGAATGTGCGGTTTAAATATTTTCATATAGTTTCATGGTTAATTTTTCTGGTCTATAATAAAATCTTGGGATTCTGTTCCCAAACTAAGCGGAGCTTGTATGTAGGTACTACGGAAGCCAGATAACTGCCTACAATTTTTTCTTAGTTATTGATATATAAAAACCCAATCTGCATTTAGACATGACATTACAACTATCAATCAATTTTCACTTATAAATTAACTAGTGAGCCATAACTGGCTAGGGTATAATCACACAACGGAAGCTCAATTAAAGATAACAACTTCTTGGTAGTTGCATATACAAAATGCGTCTATATTAAAGTCGGAAATCGTGTGAATTTTTTATCGACTCTTAATTTCGATAAAGCTCCTGTCATGGCATGACGAGTTATGTAAGCAAACCGACTCCACTTCCAGCGTGTAAAAGTGAAAGCTAAGCCTTTAAATACAAAATCATATGATTTAATCTGACAATCTGCCTAATTAGGCGTACAGGTTATAACTTTTTAATCGATTTCACAGTTATTTATCAAATTGCAATAATTATGTTTATAGGCTTTTTCAGTGGGAACCTGCGAAATGACGTTACGTTTTAGTTTTATATTCAGAAAATCGTGTATTGTGGGTTTTATTGAAAATTCAGACTTTTAGCTTTAGCCACAACGGAGATATAGGGGGCCTCAGCTTAAAAGTGCGGTTTGTTGCTTCGAGAAAAGGATGCTATGGTCAACTATGGTCATGCCCGTATTGCTTGCTTGACTTGGTGGGGGGGATACTTCATGCTTTAATAATTAATTCCAAAATTATAAAATACTTGTAGGTAATAAATAGTAATTACTTGAAATTGGCAGAAATGTCTCAATAGGACATTTGCCAATAAATAAGGCAAAAATACGTTCATAACTCAACATATAAATTATCACCGATGTGATAATTGTAATTCTCTAATAAAGTGCTTCATGTGAAAATTTATAATTGATTTGTTGATACCATTTAGGTATCCGAGTCCTTAATTACTGTACTCGTACAACTGCCAATCGTATCGGTCGGTGACCATAAATTATCAAGTAATTAAAAAGTTTGTAATATAGGTCACTGATAACGTAATCGTTATCTGGCCACCCACCTGTGTGTTATTGTAGCATTCAGTAATTAATTGTGTTTTCTAAAACACACAGCGATTACCTGAGTAAAACTAGAAAGTTTATAAGAATATACGTGACTCAGCCACCATGAAGATGTTCGACGTTATATCAAGCGATCGATTTGCCAACCTATATTATTAGATATAGTTTCTCGAAACTTGTGTATTAATATACAATTTTCAAGTTTCCAACAAAAGGTGGGTTGAAGTTAAGTAGAAACTAGCGTGACTTACCAACTTTACAAAGCGCAACATAATAGAGAATTCAAAAAGTTCTACATTAAGTTACTTTGATCAAGTTTCAGAACGATACCGTAGTACAAATACACACTTTACAGTATTTATAAGTTTTCTTTAATAGGCACAAGCACAAAATGCTGCATCAAGTTCTTTAGCTTTCTTTTACCTCACAATGTAAAAAAACATCGAAGTTAATTTCGAACAATCAATTGCTTCTGCAAACTTTTGCAGATTATTTTTTGTTGCTTCCATTGCGTATTGATAGGGGAAAGATAATGTTCCAACTAGGGCATGCTATCCGGATATTCGGATATCCGAATTATCCGGATATCCGTCGATTTTAATATTCGAATATTATTCGATTTACTATCCGGATAAAACGAATAAAACGAATAGTTACTTTATTAATATAGCATACTAAATTTTAATTGGATTACATCAAAATCACTCAAATATTACAACATTTTACATCGTCATCATGTCAGCTGAAAGACGTCCACTGCTGGACAAAAGCCTCCCCTAAGGATCTCCACGATGGCCGGTCTTGCGCTACCCGCATCCAGCGGTTTCCCGCGACCCTCACAAGTTCATCAGTCCATCTTGTGGGGGGCCTGCCCACGCTGAGTCTTCCGGTTCGCCACTCGAGAACCCTTCTGCCCCAGCGGCCGTCGGTT
Source organism: Tethea ocularis (assembly GCA_963555595.1). NCBI lineage: Eukaryota > Metazoa > Arthropoda > Insecta > Lepidoptera > Drepanidae > Tethea > Tethea ocularis. The sequence goes on along the minus strand of OY741960.1, from coordinate 4,458,550 downwards.
CTACGAGCGATGTGCCCCGCCCACTTTCTTCGGGCTATGTCGGTTATTTTGGTTCGCCTGCGGATCTCTTCATTTCCGATTCGATCTCGCAGGGAAACTCCGAGCATAGCCATTGCTCTTTGGGTGACCTTGAGCCTTCTGATGAGACCCATCGTAAGCGACCACGTCTCTGCTCCGTAAGTTATCACTGGCAACACACACTGGTTGAAGACTTTCGACTTGAGACATTGCTGTATTTGAGACTAGAAGATATTATGTAGCTTCTCGAACGCTGCCCAGCAGAGTTGGATTCGACGATTGACCTCTTTCTCGAAGTTGGACCTACCTAGTTGGATGGTCTGTCCTAGGTAAATATAGTACTCTACAACTTCGAGTGCAGAATTCCCAACCTTTACTTGAGTGGGTGCAACATTGACATTCGATATGATTTTCGTCTTATCCATGTTCATTTTTAGACTCACTTGTTGAGAGACTGCTGAGGTCATCGAGCATTGTACTGAGGTCTTCCAAGGTCTCAGCCATGACTACTATATCATCGGCAAATCGAAGGTGAGTGATGTACTCGCCATTGACATTGATGCCAAATCCGTTCCAGTCCAGAAGTTTGAAGACGTCTTCCAGTGCAGCGGTGAACAGTTTCGGATATATCACGTCTCCCTGTCTCACGCCTCGCTACAATTGGATAGGTTTCGAGTTTTGGTCCTGGAGACGGACCAAAATGGTGGCGTTCTCATACAAACACTTTAACACCTCAATATACCGGTAGTCGATTTGGCACCTTCAGCACGGCCCAGGTTTCAATCGAATCAAAGGCTTTCTCATAGTCGACAAACGCTAAGCATAATGGCTGGTTATACTCCTCCGTCTTCTGTATAACTTGTCGCCGCGTGTGTATGTGGTCTATGGTGCTAAAGCCTTTTCGGAAACTGGATTGTTCGAGAGGCTGGAAGTCGTCAAACCTGCGTGCGAGACGGTTTGTAATGACTCTCGAGAACAACTTGTAAACATGGCTCAGCAGTGTGATGGGTCTGTAATTCTTGAATAGGGAATTATCTCCCATTTTGAAGAAGAGCACCACCACACTTCTGTGCCATGCTTGCGGCGTCCGGCCTTTGAGTATGACGGAATTAAATAGTTTCTGAAGGGCCCTAAGGATCGGTGTACCTTCAGAAGTTCAGTTGTAATTCCATCATCACCTGGCGCCTTGTTGTTCTTGAGTTGTTTGAGAGCCATTCTAATCTCGTACAGGCTGACGTCCGGGATATCTTCAGTATAGTGTCGGGTTAGCCGACATGTTTGATGTGATGATTCTGCCACCCTCAGTCTTCAGCTTCGTCAGTTGGCTCTGCCCAACAGACAGATCTCTTGCGAACACTTTAGAGCCTTTATTCTGCTCAATGGCCTCTTTAATACTAACTGTATTAAATTGGCGTGTGTCGCGAGTTTGAGACTTTGAGATCTGTCTGTTGAGCATTTCGTTGGGCGTCGTGCGGGGTGACTATTGAGGGTGGATGCCGTCTCTTAATTATAAATGGTTGAGGCACTTAGCGTGCGTGTTTAAAAATGTTAATTAAAGTCCCATTTTTAAGTTGACTGATTGATTTACCCATTTCTAAGGGGGTATCCGAATTATCCATATTATCCGGATTTATTCGGATAGTGAACTGGAAGTATCCGAAATATCCGGATAGTAAAATGAGGCGGATAATTGCATGCCCTAGTTCCAACATTCTTCCACCGTACACAAAGCATAACTGCGTTTACATCAATTTGTTGGTATCCAAGGACAGGGCCTTAGATAGCAATGTATTTTTATGAAATTGACTAGTATTTACGTAATCACATCGTATGAACATTTCACAGTTGGTTAAGGAACACATCGCCCGTTATTGTTTCCGTTGAATCTAGGATCGCGTGAGCTCATGCGATTGCCTCATTGACCTTGGTTCTTGCCCTAACAACTTCTACTTTTATTGCCTTATTACTGTTTTAGACGAGTTTGTTCTTATCTACAATTAATTTGGCGACAATGGGTATTACTCAAGAATCATTGGATACAATAACCTTTTCACAAATTTAATTTATTTCAGATTTTTATAGCGTTCGACTTAGGTCGTCACCAATAATCTTGTTTGGGTTAATCAACTGCAACTCAATCCTAAAAATACTTCAAACAGTGCAACTGTGGGCGGTTCCCAAGATTTTAAAAATATTGTGGATCACGAACAACTCGTATTCTGGGTCAAAATATAAATTAAGATGTTATGTCAAGAACTATATAATTTACCTCTCATACGAAACAAGTTAATCGAGTGACATTTACTACAAAAGTACTTAAAGACTTCAAAGAAAATGTCAGTTCTCCAACATTACTTCTCATGTGGAATTGTAATTGTTCTGGATTACATGACACTTGTATCTGTTCTCATTCTTACAGAGTTGCATAACGATTTGTTTGTCCCAATTACCGATGATGACTGTCGAATCATTTCTCGCACGACACCCGCTAACTGAACAATCACTTCCGCCCTATTCGACGGCCGTTTCCTACAATTTACGTGTAGGTGATACAGCGAGCGAGTGTCGCTTCCTGCTCCTAGATTTTTTATTTGGTGACCTTATTCTTTTAACCATTTTACCTGAAAATAATTAATATCGAGCTTTCCGTTCCTATTTCCTTGGCATCATTCGGATGCAGTCGGATGACTGTCGGCTCTAATCGGGCGCCGCTGGGCGCTAGCCAAGCCGTTCCCGCCGTTCCGACGAGTTTAAATTTGGAACACTATTTTTCCTTGCCCGTAGTAGATACGATCCACGAGGTGAACAATCTCTTTCCGTTTGGAAATACATACATTATATTCCGGATTACGAATCATGCATGGGGCAACATAGATCGGTGCGGCGGACGAATGGGTGAAAATAATCATGTTCTCGATTTTATACAACAAAGAAATGTGTGCACACAACTTCACCACACTCTGCGACACGAATACCTCGTCGTATCCTGTTTATCGCTGTTTATGATTCCAAATGCGTTGATAAAACAGTTACATAGAAACGTGCGTTTATTGTTGTACCTAATTTTAGATCAGGGGATCACATTCTTTTGCTATTACAATAACACGAACTCAATAATTTGGATCGTTTTCTTTGAATTTAAATTATGATGAATGTTATAAATATATTTCTTGAAGACAATTGAAAGTTTCCTTTTACTAGAAACAACACAACGAATTATTGCGATAAGCAAATTGAGGTTACGTGTTCAATTAAAAATAGACTAGAACAGTTTAGAGCAGAACAGTTTACTACAACAAGTATTACGTGTCATGTATGAATAAACGCTCTTGTTATTATAGAAGCATAGTCATAGGTACACGGTTAAAACAGTTGTTTTCTAGGTCATCGCTGCGAAAAAACCGTACCAATTTATCCAGCCGCTGCTACATTAAATTGCTCGGAAAAACCGCAACCGCATAGCGCCCTCAACTTTAAACTAAGTCAAGGATCTTCGTCCAACGTAAATTTGCTCTTGAATACGACGACAACGAGACGAGTAAATATCTAATCTGTGTGATAACAGACATAATTTCTAAACACTAAAATCAAGTGCACAAAGTGGGATAAAAAAATCTGGTCTATTCTATCCAAATGACGACAAATCGTTCTCAAAAGTAGGCGTCTCTCGATGTCGACTTTTACTGTGCTATATCATACATACGAAACTCGATTCAACGAACAACAAATTGGCAATTTGACAAAAATGCAACGAACCCAGTACAACATACATAATATAGGTATTGTATAAATAGTAAATCAGAACATGCTGCGCTTCGGGATGATTGAATAGCGCCGCACTGGTCTGGTTCATTGGACTCATTTTAATACACTGACATGACTGATTATATAAAAGCAATTCAAATTGTATAAGTACCCACTCACTATCTACGTTGAAGATGGTGGACCAAAATATATGCGATCAAAATAAAATACGCAACATTGATAACAAACTGGATAGCTTAATATAACAGGCAGTTTGGGAGACGGATACTAAAATGGACCAAAAGTTGTTTAACTAGCCTCAATTAAATGCCTCATTATTTATGGATATAAACTATAGGTATCTTGGGAGCCTTGGAACGTCAACATATTCGCAAATATAATAATATACCAAAGTACTTCAGGTAATAATTATTCGTGAAATCGCACTGCAGACTGATGTCATTCATCGTACTTGAATCACAAAATAATCGCTGCATATCTAGCTAACTATAGTATATCAGCTATCTTTAACAACACATCACCTCCTCGTTTACCTAAAGTTCACACTTGTCGCTGCGGCTATCCACGACGCGACATTAACATGTTTGCGAAGCGCATGACTCTATTTGCTAACCTCACGTATCCTCTGCCATCTAAACATTGTTTGTGTTTACGAACCGCGTCGGAGGACATCGAGTTATTAATAAAAGACTGACGTACCTGTGCTCTGTTGATGACATCGTGAGGTCCCCGCCAGGTGGTGGCAACCGGAGATTTTCTTTTGGCGAGCTCTAACGTGGCCTCACTCGGACATCGCTCAAACATAAGCACACGTTCAGCAACAGACCCTCGCGTAAGGAATGGTCGTACCGGTGTAGCTCCCGATGCCGTGGCTGGTTCCCCGGTACCGGCACTCGACGCCCGACGAGCGCGAGCCTCAAACTTAGATCGAGCTTCGGTAACATGGGAACCGAGCGAGGCTCGACGCTCGCCACTAGCACCCGTTGATGGCTTTCTAGCACCGGTTTCCAACCTATCCTGGTAACGACTTTTGGCGTAATCGACCAGAGATATAGGAGGTACAACATCCGGCCGCTCGGCTGAACGCTCAGCAACCACACCTCCAGTTCGAAGTGCACGTAGAAGACGCTCTTCTTCACGGGCAACCTCAAGACGCATCGCAGCAGGATCAGCACGTTTCGCACCTGTGCCGGCGCCACCTGTACCGTTTCTCTCCGGCACAAGATCCGGAGGTAATGTTACTTCTATTGTCTCACCCTCTTCGAGTCTATGCTCGCGGCGCTGATCCAACCTTTGCTCTCTACGTACATCTGACCGCTGGTCACGTATCACCTCAGGGCGATGATCTCGTCTAAGCTCCGGCCGCTGTTTTATTTCGGGTTTAGGTTCCGGCCTAGGTTTTGTTCGCAGGCTTTCTGCTAGTTTGAGGCCAGGCGTGGGCCTGCACGAGAGTATCTCCGTAGGTGCGAGGCCACGTGCCTTCCACGTCTGGTATATGGCTTCGGCATGATCAGAAATCTGTTTAGCGATGGCGGCGATGTCCTCCTCGCCGGTGTCGATTTCACGGCGAGCTGTAGCCGCCATGGCCGAGCCGCTAGCCGCTCGCTCGCCGCCCGCGAGCTCGGCGGAGGCGCGCGCACCGCACCGTCCGCTTCAGGGGTATGCGGACTGACCCATCTACACTCACAGCTCACACAAAACACAGGTCGTGGGGCACAAGTAACTAGAAACACACAGGAAAAAGCCACTGGAACGAGGCACTGCAGGGCGAGCACTCAGAACAGCTGTAGACGGTTCGCGCGTTCAACAATAAACAAAGGCGACGATCGCGTGTCACGATGCGGCGTGTGGCGAGAGGCGGTAGACAACGATCCAACGGCGGCACCTCGCGCGGACTGCGGCGCGGCGCGGCGCGGCGGGCGGTGAGAGCCACCTCTCAGCCAGTCGCCCGCGCGCGCCGCCGGCCGTGGCGACGGCCCCGCACTCTCCTTGCCGGCTCCTGTTCTAGCTCCAGACATTTAGTGTATTAACTATGCTCCAGTCTGTCCCAGAACCATGCGCCTTTTCTGACAGATGTATGTATGTAACTTATAGTGGACTTCTACAGGATCGATTTAGATCCACAAACCTCACTTAAAAAAATATCAATGGATAGTACCTACATGAATGTACCTATCTAATATACCTACTTTTAATAAAGCTGAAGAGTTTGTTCGTTTGTTTGAACGCGCTAATCTCCGGAGGTGGTTACTGGTCCGATTCAAAAGATTCTTTCACTAATAGGAAGCTACATTATCCCGATTATCCCCGAAGGTTATAGGCTACTTTTTATACCGGGAACGCGAGTGAAACTGCGGGGAACTGCTAGTATATTATAAAGTTAATTAAATTAGGTACTAATTCAAGGATTTGTCGCATCTAATAATTTAACCTGCAGAAGTACATCAGCTAAGAAATCAAATCAAGGCCTCCGATTTCGTTAAGCCATGTTGGGTGATTGGGTGGTCAGAATGCATATTGGCACATTGGGCGATCAGCTGCATGAAGATGACAAGGACGGATAGTAATGTCAAAGAATATTTAAATAAACCTACTATAAAGTTTTATAGGTAGTAGGTATACTCTAGACTGAAGTCGAAAAATTATAACTCGGACCCAAAATATAAACAAGATCCAAATAGGCGTGAACAGTAAACCGTAGAATAGGAGCTACGTAAATGAAACTAGCCACACACTCGCGTTCTGGTCGTAAGGACTATGTTTACTGTTTATGGTCGTTTACTGTCTTTAAGTGTATCGTTCCATTCATTATTTTTATCAAGTCCTTTTATTATATTACCATTATCTCCATCGTTTAGTTCGTATACACTCATAATAATAAGATAGCATTTGAATATTCTCAGGATAGTATTTGATACCCTATAACCTCGGACAAATTTTGTATCGTCATTTATGTATTACAAATGTGTCATAAACTTTGTCTTATCTGTGACGAGCAAGTCTTTGGCGGGCGTCGGCGTTGCGTCGCGCACGCGCGTTGCTGACACAAATAGCACGCGCCTGACGCGCCGTATATATTTATTTACATGCTCCCCTACTTTTTGTTTCCTAAGATGTGGCAGACTAGCGCTTCCCTATACCGGCCCTGGTTGATACCCACTTCTACAATGCTGATAAATGCTTTGTGGTTTATTTTTCTTTTTAAACACTTGTTAATAATAATAATAAAAAATGTACAAAAAACACTACAAGATTATGAAAAGGTGTAAACAAGTGTTTGCTGGAAACCTCTAGCTTAACTGGTATCCAAGAAAATAATTAATTTGTGTTATGGATACCAAAGCTTGTCCTACTGATATTAGGTATAACGTGAAAATTTGTATGTATGTATGTTTGTTGGTCTTTCACGCTAAAACTACTGAACGGATTTGAATGAAACTTGGCATATAGATAGATCATCCCGGAATAACATATAGGCTACTTTTTATCCCGGGAACGCGGGTGAAACCGCGGGGGACAGCTAGTATAACAGCTAGTATAAGCTATTTTTCATATTCTTCGCGATAGCTAGATAACCTTAAGTATTAATTTATTTTTTGTAAGCAGCAACCGTACTAACATACTAATCACTACTTACTTACTTACTTTTAAGTTTAATAATTGTAATAACTTTGTCATATTTTTTTTTTTTTTTTTTTTCCGTTATTTACTAATCACTTGTTATACTAACCAAATCAACTCATTGTCTTAGTTTTTACCATTCATGTTGTGTTGCAATTGCAATTTTTTCTTATTTTTGCTTTATTATTTTGATTGTATTCTGTTTTGTGTGCCAAATAAATAAATAAATAACGTAAGCGTACCTATAATAAGTATATGAACGGCCTAGTGTCTATCATATTTTATCTATTAGGTACATACAAGTGTTTGCATATAAAGTGGTTTGTTACGCTGGGATTGTGAGAAAGTAAAACTGGTTTTAACCGTCTGTATTTAATAGGTATCAACGGCCTATGGGATCTAATTCTAGTTTAATTAATACTTTTCACATTATAACTACAGTGATATTTTAAGGGAAAGTTGTAGTTTTATGATCTACAAAGATAGGCTTGTTATTTTTATGATCGCAGATTTATTTTTATGCTCTAACAGCACTAGACAGCATAAAAAGGAATGTTGAAACCAGCAAAATTTCTTTGATTATTTTTAATTTACCTAAAAGTTCCTTCTTAATTTGGATCTCCAATAAAAGGTTGGAGTGTAGATTAAACTTTTTACTTATGAGAGATTTTAAGAGTTGAAATCTCCGTTCATTTTGAGTAAGTATACCTATAATCCTAACTACTAGTATCCCATCTAACCCTACTATGAGTACCTATCTAAATGAATATTTTGATGTTTGTGACTCAAACGACGGCTAAACAGATTTGTATGAAACTTGGCACAGAGATATATCGTATCCCGACGGATGCTAGTAGGTCCTACTGTTTAGTAGGTAATCTGATTAGTAGGTGTACAATATAAAAAACCTTTAGCAAAAAATATAATCCTAAATAGTTATTTTATTTTTCAATATTTAGTTTCCTAAGTTTTATCACTGACCTAGTATAAACATATTACCGTTGTACCCTTCCATCATGACATCAAAGAATACAAGTAAAAGTCTAAACGGTCCTATAATATTTAAATGATTTTTCCCTAACTCCTAACCGATAAGGAGTTAAAGAGATCTTAATCGGTATTTCAAGTTACTAACTAATATCAGACAGTTAATTCTACAGTCATATTTTTTTACTATAAAACTACTTACTTTTCTTCTTAACTGACTTCAAACGGAACAACAATTCATCGGAATCTTTTATTATTTTTATAACTTAACTTTTTGTCATCTTTTTAACGATATCGTCATATTTTGTTAAGAAATGCGATTAAAAAATGCATGCATATCTATGCCCTATTGTTGAGATTGAAGAGTAAGTACTTCCACCCCCTAAAACACTGTAGGTGATTTATAAATAACCCTGTATACCTATGTAAAAGAAATTTTTAATTGAGTCTTAATCTAAGCACGTGACTCTTTCAAATTTAGTCCAACAAAATTTACTCAAACATCACGATTCTTAGTATTGGATTGTTCACTTATAGGATGCTATTTGATACGGTTTATTGCCGGTTAGCATAGTTAATAAGGTACCTTAGTGGAAGCGACCAGGACTGCCAGGACTCCGCTACGTATACATAAATTATGGCAAAGGTAAGCCTTTAAAAAAACACCGATAATTTTATACTTAATTACAGTGTATTTTATATAAAAGTGGCTTTGAAATTATGAATTTGTAGGACTGGAATTTCTAAAAGGTAAGCCGATGGGAATCGGCTTGTATGGACCCTTCGCCACTGATACCTACCCTCACGGTAAGCGGTAAATCATTACTAGCGCGTTCAACCAAACAAACTCCTCAGCTTTATAACATTAGTAGAGATAAAACTTCTTCTAAATGTACTATAATTATAATTTATTATCACAATTGTTTTGGTATGAAATAAACCTTAAATATAGCATTTATGTTCTTTTCTATCTGTAATCTGCTCTTGTAAGAATGTAGGGGACACTTGATCCCATAGTCAAGACTACCAACCAGTTCGCCATGATCTAGATGTACCAACCATGGACCGTGATTTAACAAAAAAAAAATTCGATATCAAAACAAAATGTCAATTAAAGAAAACACATCTCTACACACTTTAATAAATTAGTTAAACAGTTTGATTTGTTATCCGTAAATTATATATATAGATAGAAACCATAGAGTAAAAAATATTCTACGTACAAATAGAAACTTTTACTTTCAATACCATATGGTTGACTGTGGCTGTACAATTTATCTTTGTAACAACTTATTGTATTGAAGTTAACAACCAACTTTCGCAAATAAATGAATTTGAATATCATCTTTAAAATCCATGCCATAAATTGGTACATTAAACTCCTTTCTTTCCATTTTTAACCGACTTCAAAAAGGAGGAGGATTCGTCGGAATCTTTTTTTTTTTACGACGCTAATATGCTTATACCTACTTACTAGGTCAGTGATAAAACATAAGAAACTAAAAATGTAAAAATAAAAAACTTTTAACAAAAAGTAGAACCGTCTGTTAAGAGTTCCTACATACCTACCTAATTATTATATGCTATGTAATGCATTTTTTGGTAAGTTAGATATGTTACAAATTAAATGAAAGTACTACGTCACATTGAAGAAGCTAAGAAATAAACATGAGATAGAATCGAAATAGGTAGACACGAGCTAAATATGGTGAGAGAAAAGTGAAAACATGAATGTAAATGAACGAGCATATGGTGATATGGCCGCGACATACGATGCGTAGACGCATCACTTAGACACCGTGACAAATTGTTTTAAAATACGCGACAAATATAGGTAACCCCCAATGTCCCAGGATATTTATTTATTATTTATTTACCTACTTATATTAAAACTACACAATAAAAATAAAGGTATTTATTTATATATTGATATAAGATTCTGCTCTTCAGAATGGCACAGAATAAAGCTCGATATTTCTACTGCGAGAATGGTGCGTGGATTATGAAGTACCCATTATGTGCAAAGTGATTACTGGCTGAAAGAAAATAAACCCTTAGGTACTACCAATACTTTAAGACTTTTTTTAAGAAAAGTTTTGTTTATGCTTTCTTCTTTTATTTGGGATTGGGATACCTAGATACAGCTTCCTTGGGGATTGGAAGTTTTGACAGCCCATATACTAGCAAGACAAGTAAACCCTCAAGTCAAAACAGCGTGCTGCTAGTTGAGGTTCACTAATCCCTTAACACCTTTAATCAAAGTGTAGGTAATTTTCTTTGAAATTAAATAAGGGAAGTGTAAAATACGATAATAAAACATCAAGCGGTGTTCAGTTCACCCTGGCCAGTCCACCCACCCTAGCAGGGTGTGCCGACCGATGACCTTATAGTACAACTCATTGTTTAGTGAAACGGCGAAGGGCAGTCGAGGTGGTTATCCTTTTTAAGGTTCCGTAACCAAAGGGCAAAACGGGGCGGTTGAAGTTGTCTATTTAAGATTATTTATGTTACGGGGCCTATGTCAAAAATAAGACTGGTTAAGAATTTCAAAACAAATTATAATAAAATAATACTTAGATACTTACATAAAATAGATTTTTAACCATTTTATTAGGACCGCCTGCTTATCATTTCATAGCAAAGTTGAGTTACATAAATATTAAGTTAGTACCACGAAGTAGAGAATTTGGTCCGTGGTTAGTACTTTTTAAGGTTCGGACGGAACCCTTCGAGTGCGAGTCAAACTAGTACTTACCCTTTTTTATTCTAAATTTACATTTGAACCGATGAGGATTCCGTCTATGGTATAACATGGTATAACTAATTATGTAGTAGTAGGTATCAAATATTATCATTATCTTATGTGGATGTGGAGTTCATCCTCACATCCTCGAGCCGCTTGGATCGTCCCATTTGTATGTGGATTGAACTCTTCATGGCGGTTTTCCTTCATCAGCGCTACGATATGGGCTTCAAAAAAGTCGTAAAAAGACCCTTTGGTGGTATTGGTAATGTTTATAGGTGGTGATGACACCTCATATCTTTGCTCTAATCTTTGAATGAGATTGTTGGTTACGTGGATCGCAGTTGCGGTTGAGACGTCTGTGATATCGCTTCCGCTACGCAAAGATGTAGCGATTAATTTCTGATTATTATGTCCTTTTTTTGTTGTTAAAAAGTACCCTACCACCGTGTTATGGTTTCCTCACGACGTTTTCCTTCACTGAGAGCTCAAGCTCATTGTAGGATTCGAACCGTTCACAGCATTCGACGTCTCTACCACTGAGCTATCATCGCCTCAAAATACACATCGTGTTTTATATACATATACCTACATCGGGAACCACTATCGATGTAATCAGTGCCGGTTTTAGCTCTACCAGCACCCTGGGCGAGATGTGATCCCCTTCTCCCGCCAACAAAGGGGATTTTAAGCCATTATGGCCATTTTATCTTTAGACTTGAGAATTTATTTATTTATTGAGACTCGAGATAGCAGAACTCGCTCATGAGCGACCGGAAATAAAGGTGGGCCTGGCGGCCCTGGCGCCCCTTTACATCTGGCGCCCTGGGCGATCGCCCTACCGCGCCCTACCCTAACGTCGGTACTGGATGTAATGTTATTCCCTCCAAAGTTAATAAAAGGTATAAATTCGTCTACGTTTCAATATGTTGGCGCGAGCGGCAAAGATGGAGGCAATAGTATCATGGTAAGTACAATGGTATCCGTTCTAATAAATTTTTTTACGGACTTTTTGAGAATACATGAAAAGCTACTATACATAATCATTTCACTTCACTGGTGCATTTGTATTTATCTTTATTGGACAAAATCTCACCGATAATATTCAATATAACTCTAATACACGAACTAAAATACACGATTTTATGAAAATGAAACGCAAACATAGCGTTACGTCACAAGCTCCCGCCAAAGCAAAATAGCGCTTTTTTAGGCGGATCCAGCGCCGGTCCTGGCAGCACTTCGCTTTTGACAGATATGGACTGACTGACTGACACACACACACACACACACACACACACACATTACAGTATCTATAATATCAAGATTATCAAGTCTGTGTTAGGGATGGCGGATGGCGATTGTCTCTGTAAAAGGTGGTAAACTGATTCGAATCGATTTACAAAAAAATAGAATTCGAAAAATCGGTCTATTATAAAGATTAATTTCCGTAAAATCAATCTTTTTTTCGATGTTAGCTTTTATTTGCATGGGAAATAAAGAACACATCAAAATAAACAGTTTTATCATTTTTTTAAATTTAAATAATACCTAAGTCAAAGAGAACATTAAGCTTTAACAAAAAGTATGGATACTAGTACTGAAAACTAAAATAAATATATATTTTTTTTTAATTTAGCTTCTGTACTTTCAACTACTACACTAACAATTTTATAAGAAAAAATCGAATTTCAACATTCTAGTGTCTCAAATCGACTCATTGATAATATCGATTTAAACAAATAGATTATATTTTATCCTAATAATCGATTAATCGATCTCAGATCGCCAACCCTACTCTGTTCTATGGTGAGGTGACAGTGAGTGACAGCCAGCCAGAAATGATAGGTTATTTAGGGCGGCTAAATTCAATATTTTATTTTTGGAAAATTTATTTTTAACTAATATTTTTTTATTATGATCATCGAAAACAAGTTTTTAAATTAAATTAACATCATTTATTATTACATATAAATTACTCGCTCTTCAAAAAAGTGGAAATAATTTGTGATAAACATGAACAATGCTAAAGCTCCCGATTCCACTACCGACTGGCAAAATATAGATATATATTTATTTACTAATGGACAACTGAATTCGCCCCCGAGGAAGTACCATCTTCGGTCTGAGGAGCTGAACTGGTGGGATGCAACATTGAACTTTTTAGCCAGGTCGCAGTATGGATCAATGTAACTATTTACTTATTTCTTTATTAAGCTATATGTAGCAGATTTCGTAGTTTATCTACCTATGTCAATGAGTAGATTGCATTTTTTGTTATATTTACTTACCTCACTGAGAGAGACTCAATCAGAAATAAATAAAAAAGCGTGTAGAAACTTAGGTAGGTCTCAAGAAAGTACATATACCTTGATGGAGTCAATAAAACAGATATACCTAGTTCATTTAACCAGCCAACTTATCAAAACAGTAATAAAATATTTTGTAGTCCTCTCTGCACAAACTGTTCACTCCACAATCAACAAATATTTTAAAATAAATCTTTTCTTTTATATTTTCTTCACTTCTAATAAACTACTAACATGTGCACTGTTATTTATTATTTTTTTAACTAAGGTTTGTTTCACTTTCACTAATTACACCCAGTCTCATGACAAAAAGTCATGCTCGTGCACATTTTTTTTGTATTAGATGGGAATCAAACCCACAACCTGTGGTGTGATAAGTGGTATCTCTATAATATCTGTATTCTACTAGAATGACTTACTTTTCAAAAATCCTTTCTGATGATTGAAGATGCTTATGTCATATATAATAATCAAAAATCATAAATTATCTGTATGCTTAATTACAGCCCAATCTGGGTTTGAGCTGTGTTTAGATAGATTTGGTCTTTCTATAGGTTGGTCAGGATTATATCACATTTTCCTTTTATATACCTATCTAAACTTTTTTATATTTCAGGCATTCAAGAATAGATTTGTACACCACTGATGGTCACAAACTGGAAGGGCCCTTGCAACTGCAAAATGGAGGAGCATATGTAGCTGTTGAGATACCAAATACATTTATTGATGCAGGCTATGATAATTATCTTCTCAAAGCTTCCAGGTAACATTTATTATGGACCTTTTGCCTCCTTATTCAGAGAGAACAAATAGTGTCTGTTTAGCACAGAAATATCCTCCATTAACAAAATGTATGATTCTCAAACTATTTCAATACAGACTTATGCTGATTAAGGGAAAGTCCTGGAAAATTCCGTTTCCGAAAATCCCGGGTTTTGGCGTAGAATTTTAGGTACTGGGAATCCAAAACCTCATCCCGGTTTGTTCAGTATTTTTGGGACTTCGTATAACCTCCCGGGACTCAATTATAGTACCGTTTCTTCATAAATACTGATCATTATGTATTCAATTCTCTGTCAGAAGCACTCTGCAGTGAATTCAAGAAATCAATCTAATATTGCACAAGTGACCTTTTTATGCGGTCTTGAAAATTTGTTGTTTTACTTATTTATTTCCGATGCTTTCCAACCAAAGTTTTAGGACAGTCTAGCAATTTCATTGTAAAATTCGATTTTTAACTCAAAAAAATATCCAAGTTATTCATTATGTATATATTTTTGTTTATAGGTCATTGGAGAAACGCCAAGCAAAGAGGCCCAATAGTAAAGAAGCAATATTAACAGGTTATTCTTTGTTATTTCCACACTTATTATACATAATTTCTTCTAAATATGCATAGAAGTAATAGATCACCAAAATATTGCAGCTGAGAACACTTACAAAGCAGCAAAAGAGATAATGGATACAGATAAGGGGATGCAAAAAGATAAAGCTGTTGCTGAATTAGTAAGCTAAAATCTTTTTTAACCTAGGCCCAATTTCACCAATTTCATGTAAGTTTGACAGTTTCTATATACAAAATTGGTCAGTGGTACCTTGATCACAGCTGATTACTGAAAACTAGCGCTATTGATTTCAGCAGCACATTCTGAGTAGGGGTCTAGTCTATCGTATTCGTGTACGTATCTTTGGTGGTAATCGTAATGAACATCATTATTGAAAATCCTTTAAATTCCTTTAAATTCCGTCATACAGCCATATTGGTGTTATCGTTGGTGAAATTGTACCTAGTATTGTACGCTAACTAACAACATTACCCTAAATAAGTACCTACCTTTCTATTTTTAGTCACCTGTTAACTCATCTGATCGAGATGACCAACAAAAGATGTCAGAACCGCAAGCACAACTTGATACTCAAATTTTAACTCAAAAAGTTAATTCAACAACAACAAAACAATTTGACAGAAGGAAATCTCTTGTATCACAAAAAGTCAGCTCATTAAACCCCATTGAAAATGGTACACATCTCATCAATACTACCAAGTAAGATTCATATTTATAGGTTGTTGCAACTGTTGTATTATCGTCTGCACTAATAGAAGCTGCATTATTTTCTATCACTATTCACTGCATGTAATATGTATATTTAGCAAATAGTCTGCTAAAACAACGTCTTCCTGATATTGGGCACCATTCTATCATCTCTACTCAAATTGCCAACACACGTATTCTGCCTATTCTGACTTAGAATCAAAAACGCCTTCGAGTTTCGGCTTATATTATGCGTTTTGACGAGTCTAATATGCTGTCGAGAGTCGTATGATGGAGCCAGAAGATAGATTGTGGAACTTTTCAATGCCTACTAGTAAACCCCTCGAGTTTGGGATCCTATGTCACTAAACATTTACAAAAACGATAAAAATAAAAATATATATATTTTCGTGACATTAATTTGAGTCTCCATAAAAACAGTTTATTATACCTACTTATTTAAAAATTTACATCGTTTTAGTTAAATTATTTTTTATAGATCATTGGAGAAACGCCCAGCAATGAGGCCAAATAGTGATGAAACAATTTTATCAGGTTTATTTTTATTATTTTCTCATTTTCTCACCTGTGTATAATTTCTTCATATCAATTTTATATCTTTCATAGAAGTTATAGTTTACCAATATATTGCAGCTGAAAAGACTATCGAAACAGCAGACATTATAATAGACGCAAAAAATAATGAGGTTCAAAAAGATAATACTGTTGATGAATCAGTAAGCAAAAATTTCAATATTTAAAATTAGTTGCCGGACCTAATGTTTTAACCTATATGTATGTTTATAGGCAGCTGTCAACTCTTCTAATGACCATGATAAGCTGTTACAACCTCAAGCACTACTTCACACGCGAAGATTAAGTCAAAAATGTAATTCACTAGCAACAAAAGAAACTGATAAAAGAAAAATATCTCTTATATCACGGCCGGCAGTTTTTCGTAGGGTCAGCAACCTGAATCCTACGGATCCAACACTGGCTAACAGAAAAACAACTCAGAGAAGAAGTAATAGCCCTCCTAAAAGAACTAAATTAACGGAAAAAACAAATGAAAGACCATCTTTAGATGGAAATTTGGGTAGTAAAACTGTACCAAAATCAATGAGCAAAACAATACACGGTAAAATATTAGAAGCACAACCCATTGTAGATCACAACAAAACGGACAAAGTAACTGGTAAACTGAAAGATTCATCACAAGCTACGAATACTGTAAGAACTCCTACCCAAAAAAGTCAAGTAACTGATAATAACCAAGTGGATAACCTTATAAATGACAAGGACCTAATTATTGTATCAGATTTATACAAAAATCCAGTGACTGAAATGACATCCGCTATCGTCGATGCAGAAGGAAACGAGAAAAGAGAATCTATTACACAAGAGCTCATTAAAATTAATGAAGAGAGTGAAACGTCTCAAGGGAGTTGTCGAGAATTCGTTCACGAAAACCTAGACAAAATTACTCAAAAACATAAATTACCGAAAAATTCGAGTAAAATAAAGTTTACAACTACTCCATCGATTCAAGCATATAGTGTGTCTGAAAAATCTAACGATAGCTATTTAGCCATCTTAAATAGAGGCGACATTATAAACTTTCGATTGAAGATCGAAGTAAGAAATGCCGACGGTGCTTTCAGCGTAGCCCAAAAAATACCAGAACAATCCACGGGAAATTTAATTAAACTAGATAAAAGTTTACAGGCACGCATCGATAATGACTTATTGTTACACAGTAAAACCTTGTACTCGACATATTCCAATGAACACACTCGATTAATAAATAGTGATGGAAATTCTAAGATTTTTGTAGTTCAATGTGGATGTTGTGAACACTATTGCAATCAAAGACACGATCCGACTGAACTTAAAGATAAAAATTATATTATGCGCTTTCCAACCACGAGTTCTCGCGAAAGGTAATTTCTATTATAGTATGTGCTTTTTATTCTATGAAACAAAAACTATCATATTTATGATATATCTAAAATTGCAGGTTTAAATGTGTTGAAGATTTACCAAATGAAAAGGCTATGAAAAAAACGTTCCATAAAGATAGGTCTAGTATCATACATGCCATTAAGAAAACATATTCTGATATGTCTTTAGAAAGGCTTCATTGTACATCAAATAAGGAGCCTGAGTTCCTCATCAGGACCCAAGATATGAGTGTGGCGGCAGATAATTTGAATACAAATGAAGATCACTCAAGAAACAATACAGCCACTAGTCGGCATTGTATTGGTGAACAACAAGTTAAATCGGAATGTTATATAAGGAATCAAAATCCTTTAGAAACTAAAAAGTCTGAATGTTCTGTGATACAAAAAGGTCCTATCAACTATGTGGATAAGTCTACGCAAACTGAATGGTGCAATTTATTGGTAAATATAATCATTACTTATTTTAAATAGCGACCATAAAACATTTATTCCGGCGGTTTAAAAAAAATCTAACGTCCCACGATATTAATCATCTTTTACCTTTAGGTATCTATTTTGCCTTGTCTAATATATAGTTTAACTTATAATTTATGCTTGTCAGATATTAATTAATAATTCATTCATTTTCAGGTGGAGGCAAGATGTCACGCCGACGGTCGCTACACGTTCCATTTGCCGCCACTGAATGTTCTAAGAGGCTATTCAATCTGATTTTGTGAATATATTTTTAATATTCATTTTGTCTTTTAATACTACTTAAAAAGGTAGATATTGGAATATAATCTTAGTGTAGCTCACGGAATAATAAATACATCCCTCTGCTCAGTCATGTAGCCGAAGATTCCGGTAGCATAACCAATGACAAAACTTTGTTTTCATTATGTATCCAGGGACATATCCTATCCTATATATAATATAGGTACCTACTAAGTCTGCTATTTGTAGTGCAGTGAGACTAAAATCTAATGAAACTAAATTTGTTTTAAAAATTGTTGAGTTTACTGCCGGCTTTTTTCAGCAAATGCAATCTTCCACACCGGTATTAGAGTTGAATATCAGTCAGGCATATGGTATATTTGAATAAACTAATTTTAATTTTGACTTGACAATAGAGAATAAACGAGACGCACGCGCAACGCACTATTTTACTCTCATAAGAGTAGATTTTTTATAATAATTTCTCATTCCTACGTTATTAATAATTACGTTTCTGAGTGCGAGTTAAAAGGCTTTTACCAGAACTTCTAATTGTCATGCTCAGGCACCTGAAATTTTGTAGAGTATCCATTGAATTGAGGGTAACATTATTGGATATAAAATTAAATCTGTATATACGTTTAATTAGCATTCAGATTCAGTTATTGGACAAAATAACTATTTTAGCACTCGAGTAATCTAATAGTTATCCAGTTAAACTTATGGTAAACCACATAATTTGGTTAATTTTTGAATTATTTTAGTGTTGTTTCCACTCTATAATATTTTTTTATGACCTATTTATTTTAACTACTATTTTTTTTAAACTACTTTTGTGCAATAAATCAAAGTAACAAAGATCTATCATTAGGTAATTTAATCAATCTAGCTAACACCTACTGAATATGATATTACATAATATAATAATATGTATATTACAATATAATAATGTTGTTTTATATACACTATTAGATATCTGTTGTTGCTCTTGAAAGTTTTTAAGTTTCCTCGCGAGTATATTGAGAGGTTTTTGCGGAATAAATCGCAGTTGCGTTTCGGTAATGTGCTTTAACGTGTGCGCTGGAATCTCTAACATCACCTGGTAATTAAATAAATTATACTATTTATATCATATAACTTTCTGCACTGCAGTTTCATCCACGATCCCTTGTTTCAGCCCCAGGAACCGAGGTTATAAAAGGAACCTGTATAACATTTTCAGATTCTAACCCAATGTAGGCTATTCGTTGATAGATCAATCAACTAGATAGAACTAGTATTTACTATTTATTTATAACCAATGTAGGTATAGTTTATTTTGAAAATCATTAAGTAATGATGACAATGCAAAAAGAAAAATATTTATTTTCGGTAACTCTACCTTGTCATTTGAAGTATTAGAAATACCTTTGCTAGGAGGCCTCGCTCTTCCTTATTTAGTTCAGGTTACCAAAAAATAACTTAAAAAGATACAACCTAAATACGCAGACAGAGGTATAAATATGCAAATGTCATAATACGTCTAATCTAAGTACTTACTTGAGATGTAATACCAGCCATCGCTTCAGGATTGACAGCACTAAGGTCTGATCCTTCCACTTCTGAAAGCAGCAAACCCAGTCGAGACACATCTCGTGCACTCCAACTAAACGACTTGCCTATCGCCTGTTCAAATTATACAAGCAATATCATTATGAATACCATAATAAGAATTGTTTATTTTTTCACGAGCAATGCAATATTTGAAAGATACTTGAAAGTTCAAAGAACTATGGTAATTTCAATTACCTATGTACTGTTTTGAATGATGTTTGTTTATATAAATCATGTAGGTACCTGAGTCCTAGTCATCATAGCCAAGTAGAATCGTCGCTGCAACGGATCACAAGCCCGGATGTGATAAAATACCTGGAGTCAACGAAATGTAGGTACTTCAGCGACTTCTTCATTTAGTGTTTTTTATTTACTTAAGTAGTTTTTAGTATAGTTTTAATATAATTATTAATTAAATTATCTACCCATCTAAGATTTTATTAAAGCAATAAATATAACTTGTTAGATAGGTACCTACTTGCCTAAATAAATGTAGAATTGGTATTGCAGGATATTCAAATTTAGTTTTATAGGTATGTCATTCTACTACCACATTATAAACTCTCTTATTCCGTATGGTGGTTTAAGGCAAATCTTATAAAACCCAGGTTTAAAAAAAGCCATAAATCTTTCTGTTATATGATGTAAAAATGTGACGGGTGTACTTAAATCCTAGTTGAAAATGTATCGCCAAGCACTTAGCAATGTGTTTCGACAGGAGCACTTGAGAGCTAGTTTCTTCTAGGCGTTGTGTGCTTACCACCATCGGCATCATCACTTACTATGGTAAGTTTGTGGTTAAACACTGGCCTAACCAACATAGTAATTATTATTGATTGATGATTCTAACCTGATGAGTTAACTGCAAGTAAGTGTTCTCTGGAACTCTTCTCATGAAAGTCATCGGTACACCACACAGTAAATTGTTCATCAAATTTAGGTATTTGGGCTCTCTCCACCGAAGATTTAACGTAATATATTTGCTGGCCACGACACCGACCTTACCAAATTGGAGATAATATTAGTCACCCACCTGCCAACTTGTCGTCTACATGTGTTGATACGTAATGTACCTGATGCCTATTCAAGTCAGCGTGGGTTCCAATAAACTTGAGAATACTTTCATCACTCAAGTTGAGCCTCGCAATCTCCCTTCCGTTCACATACTTGAACAGAGGCCTGTACATCTCCAGGGTCTGGTATGGGATGTCTTCTGTACGATCTTTACCTTTCACCACCGTCCAAGTCGCTGCCAGCTTCTCGCGAGTTATTCTCATCATCGCTATTGTACGAGCCTAGAAAAAAAAAGGCTTATTAGCACAACTTGCCATCGATGGGGAGTCCATCCTCACACGCTGGAAGCAAAATAGCCTCGCCTGCATTCTCGGTTTCAAAAGAGCTTCAACTTGCGGAATTAACTCCCCGTTGTGGTTTTCCAAAGGGAGTACTTACAGCATGGGATTCTTCAAGAAGGCTGTCGGTGTTACAAGCGTCTATAGGCTATGGTAACCGCTTACAATCATGTGGGCTAATACTTTAATAGTATAAAACAGAATAGCAGAACAGCTGACTCACAGAACGCAATACATAAGATGGTGGCAAACGCAAAACATCTTGAAGGTTTCCTTCAAGAATGATGGCGAACGCATCAACCGCTGTCTGCATGTAGTCTTTAGTTCTCTTCAAGTAGCAATGGCCGCTGTGTAAAAACTCAGCCATTGGCAGATGCACTGCACTTTTGTTTTGGAACAGATCAGCCCTGAATGTAACACATAATTCGTTATTATCGAACATTAGGGTACCTAACTTTACTACTCCAACCTACCTTTTTTAAAATCTTCAAAACCAAAATTTCTATTAGAAATATTGAAAGTACACAAAAGAACTAATGAAATTATTTTTTTAACTAACCTCATTATTTTTCCAGAAGGATAGTGGGCAAATAAATCCACGTTTCGTTCTTTATTAGTAGTATTCAGCAGTAATGGTATTTTTTCCAATGACTGCATTAATTCATAGTCTAAAACAACCAACTTGCTAAAAATTGCGACATTGTATTTATTTATTTCGCGGAGACACTCACATTTTTTTTTTTTTATACTACTAAGGTAGCAAGCAAGCATACGGCCAACCTGATGATAAGTGGTTACCGTCGCCTATTGCCATTTGCAATACCAGAGATATTGCCAATGTGTTGCTGACCTGTTACAATGCCGAGAAGACAAACTGGCTCTCAAGTGCAATTGCCGGAACACACCGGTAGGTGCTTGGCGACAAATTTTCAACAATTTTCTTCGCCATAAAAAAAAATTGCTTTCCCCCGCGTTCCCGCGTATAGCGATAGGTTCAACGGTTTTGACGTGAAAAGGTAAGGACGGGGTTACTTTCGCATATAAAATACATATTTAGGTACGAGCTTTCCGCCCCGCATTTTCACCCGCGCCAGTAGCCAGGTTGTCAGCTACCTCCATACCAAATTTCATTTTTGATCTAAGCTAAGTGTGTAAAGTTTCAAGTTACTAGCACCTTGCGTTTTGAGCACTTTGAGCTGTTCGTCGGTATAGTACATATGACCTATGTTAGTACGTACCTATTTCTTTTTAAATTTATAGATGTACGTGTAGCTTGAGACTTCTCCATGAAGTGCCTATTTTTGTAATGCACATACCTACTTTCCCGAAAATATATGAATACGTTCTTACCATCCGCATTTTTACCAAACAGAGTTTGGTACATAATGTCTTGAAAGATATCCACGGGATCTGAAAATGTAATAGAGTTTAAATGTTCTGAATTTATTATTTATTAGTTTATATTATAACATTTCTATAGCGTCTCCCGGGATATTTATGGAACGAATTGTTCCAATACAAATACGATTGTAATAATTTACTAACAATTATTTTCATTCATGGTGTTGAAGTCAATGTTTCTACTATACCTACCTTAACCCTCCAATAGTCACAATATCTTAGCTTGAAAAAAATAATTGTTTACTTACTAATTCGACTTCAAGTTACGTTATCTACTGAACTTTCGCTTAGAAGAATAATGCATTTTTCATAAGTAAAGTTTTTAGATTACTGTTCATCATTCCTCGTGCAGCTTATACAAATAATGAACTACATCTGTACACCTACTTATTTTTATATTTTACCATATACCTACATAGGAGCTACCTACCTGCAACTATAGGTACTATACACGAAAAATTACAATAAGAATAGAACCTTTTTCTATTTGGCTAGATTTACTGATGGCACTAGAAGGCAGCATTCTTTCTGTAGGTATATTATACAGAGGTATCTTCCCCCTGGGTTTGAAAGGAGACGTTTCATCATAAGTTCTGTCACACTCGATTACTGCAATTTTTTTTTTTATCAAATGTATGTAATATTGGATGGTATAATATAAGAGGTGTCTCATGAATTCCCGGAATTAAAAGTAGTTTATTTAACAAAATGATTTCTTACAACTTTTATTCAAGGAAAACATATCATTTATAATAGTAAATAGGTTATTGCTGTACGCTGAGACAGAAGCGATGTAGATGTACAGTAATATTAAATTATATAACATATTCTTTATTTCTACTTTATGATAACAACGAAATATTCAATAATATGGCAATTATAGGTAATTTATTAATTACATATGAAAATAAACACAGGCTATCTAATCTACAGGGCTATGTGGACACAGGTACCAAAAATAGTTAAACAAATCTTAAGAAAAACCTAACAAAAATAAATTTCAAGAGATTTGGAACCTTTTTTACACAAAACTTTTCATCCTAAACTGGCCATCACTTTTAAAAAGTATAACGCACTGATCGCACCAAACTAATAAATGTGAAAAAGATAACAAGTTCGGTACACGAACAGTTGGTATTTCAGCTTGCGATAAACGGGAGATAGGTATACCTATCAGCAAGAATTCACCCTATCGCAGATTGTAAAATAATGAAATATATCAATAGGTACGATATATATCAATAGGAACATCCTGATCTTTAAAATCTAAATCTACAAAGCAGGAATTAAAGCTAAACGATTCTTTATAAAAAGAATCATATTTTTTTTTAAAGTTTGATAGTACACCATAAGTATTCTTTGCCATAAGTAACTTGGCTTATGCACTAAAATACTTGTGTCTAGCATGCAAACATCACTCATCAAATTCACGTTGACCAAAGAGAATATTAATACACGTTGACATATCGACTAGACAAATTAAAAAAAGTGATAATATAGTTTTAATGTAACAATAAATTGTAGTTGAAAAGTTTGAATGTCTTCGTCGTCATCCAGCGAGTGCGACTATGGCGATTGTTGCTACTACCCGTACAGCCAGGAAAGGTGTTATGGCAGAAGCGTTGACTATGGGCGAACACCGTTCTACCCCACCATGGGGCAGCCTCTCGTATACTATACTCAAGTTGTAAGTATGTAAATGTATAATAGAAACATTAAAAAAACTCCTGCGTTATTTAAGGTTTATTACCTACTAGATTCCGCCCCGCGGTTTCACCCGCGTTCCTATGTTTTCCCGGGATATAAATCATCCTATGTGTTAATCTAGGTTATAAACTATCTGTGTTCCAAATTTCATCGAAAACCGTTTAGTAGTTTTAACGTGAAAGAGTAACAAACTTCTACTACTACTACGAGTACTATCTTCATGCGTGTCACATTATAATCGGAAAAGATAACAGAAAGACGGTATAGTTTACATGACAGCAATGCTTGGATTCACAACAGCGCTCGCTCTTACACGACACATTTCATGTACCTAATACCTAAGTTTGTTTTGAGAACAGTTAGGTACCTACTAAGTATATATTGCGGGCTCTTTTCAGCAAAAGCAACTTTGTGTAAGAGTGACAATTCATAAGTACGCGTAAAGATAACATACCTACCTACTAACATAGAATAAATAATATACTAGCTACTAATAATCAGAGTTTCCTGAGTTCTGAAAGATGTCGATGTCCTGCTTCTGATTCCGCTTCGTAAGCAAAGTTTAATAAATATTCTTTCCAGCAACAATCCCCGATGAGAAGGCAAAGAAGCAGGGAAAGCAGCAAAAGGAATCCCAATTGCTTCGTAAAGGCTTTTAAATGGTATACTCAGGTATGACAAAAGGTTAAGAAACATACGTAGGTACAGTATGACACAACATAGATGTAGCATCGGCAAATCGGTTTCGTACACTTCACTTCCGATTTACACAACTAATAAAAATCTGTAATTATCGCGCCATTCAACGTTCAACAAGATCATTTTCGCCGATCATTTTTTAACACATGAGTAATGTTGTAAGCGCACTCTTTTCGGGAACGATCGATTTTACGAATTTTGCCGATGCTGCATCTTAGTTGTTTCATACTATAGTAAGCAAGCACAAGTAATAGGTACTTACGTACCCACCTTATAGGTGAGTAGGTATATCAAAATCCTGAAAGAGAACATATTATTTTAATCATTGGGTAGTAGGTACCTACTTTGGAGTCAAATGCTGTCAACAAGTAGGACGCCATGGAGAGGGTCGTAGGATTAAAATCTTACCCATCCTTATAAGAACTTACAATATATCCCAAAAGCTCCCAAAAGAAAATATAAATGACGACTTTGTAAATTAAAAAAACCGAAAAAATATCGAGTTTCTACAGATAAGTCGGATTTAAGGATAAATCACTAAAAGACCCTACCTACTTACTAAATAAAAAATTAATGGATTTTTAAGGAGTTGGTTCCCGATCCACAAAGACGTTCTCGGACGGAGTTAAATCGCAATATGAATGGATTCGCAATGTGGCTGGACGGCAAATACGACGAGTTTCTTAGAGAGGGTCATCTTAATAAAAGCATAGTTCACCTTAAGTTCAAACAGACGTCAGAAATTGAAGCGGAATCAATACCACAAACGTAAGGGAACCTTATTATTACTCATTTAATACATCCTTACTTCCCTACGTATCCGCGATCGTTTATTTGACCCCCTTAGGGATTGTATTTTCAAGAATATCTACACCAATTCTTCAAAAAAAATGTATGCCAAATTTCAGCCCGATCCGTTCAGTGGTTTGAGCTGTGCGTTGATAGATCAATCAGTCCGGAATAAATGTATTAAATTTGATTTAAAAATCAATATAATTCTAATTCCGATTTAAATATTATTGGTACTTTAATACCTGCCACTAAATATGATGCTTGACCAGACCGCTTCACTTCGCAGTACCTACAGATGAGTGCAATCTATGTTTGTAGATTTCTTCTTTGTATTGTTATCGTAAAATCGCTCTTGTTATTGTTAATGTTCTTGGTAATCGGAACGCTAGAAGATAAATCTCACCGCTATCAATTTCAGTGAAGAGTGTAAGCAGTGTACAACTAAAAAATTTGGAAGAATAAAAAGGTAACATCTAATATACTTATTTGTGACTATTTGATTGATTATTAACTTGTTAATCTTTTTATACAGTCCATGGAAGAAGAGAAAACGTCAGAGAAGTAAAGAAAGTGGAGATATGATCAGAAAGTAAATAATTTGTGATTCATAGTTTGATAAGTTGTTTCAAAAACTATAACTCGTACGTCAAAACTTTATTTGTTGCAGATCAACCCAAAGTTTTGAATACATTCTACCCCCTAAGGACTTGTGTCGCCCAGCATCAGAAAGCTGCCATGTGTAAGCATGAAAAGAGAGAAAAATAACTACTAATAATATTACAGGAGATAATGCAAATTTTCTGTGATCTCCGGAACCTCTGATTCTAAAAAATCTCTAACCAATTATAAGAAGCTGAATGCACTTCCTCTCATGTTTAATCAAACTTGAGATAAACTACTTTTCAGGAGCGCGGGTAAAACCACGGAGGACGACTAGTAACAAATAATATTGATTCTGACATATTACATATATTTCAGAAGCCCAACAACCGTTTACAATCCTTCCAATGCCACAATCATCAAGCCTTCAAACAAAACTCAAAGTTTGACGAATGTTCGGGAAGACAAAGATAATAGGGAACCACCTGATCTTATAGTCGTTCATGATGCTTCCAAAATTAGAAAACGAAAAGAGCAGAAGGTTCAGGAAGCAAAGCCTGTCGATCCACCAAAATCAAAAGTTCCTAAAGTAGCAGAAGGATTTTGGTCTACAGACGTTGCATGCCAATGTCCTGAAGAAAATGTAATGAATGCTGAGACAGGAACTCAATATGATAGTGGAATTTTACTGCCGGTAGTGTCACAAAAATCACCAACCAAGGTAATAATGCTTTATTATGAAAGCGTAGAACTAGTTGGTACTGTATATATATATTATTTATTTTAAATTACATATATATAATCCACTGATTAACTATACCAAAAACAGAGCAGTCTGATGTATATATACATTTAAGATTTATTTAGATTATTTAAAAGTTGTTTAAAGAATGTTTTAAATATTTTGCATCAACAAAACTATTATACAATTTAAGGTACAGAAAAAACCCTATAAAAAAGTCCACGAAGAATATTTCTACGATTCATGTATATGTTCTAAAGAATATGTACTTAGCGTTGATGCCACTTCTCAATATCAACAACAAAACTGTGACGAATCCCAAAATATTTGTAGACACAAAACGGTAGGTAACCAATTTTTTGATGATATAATATTTTTACAACACGAACGTTTGAACAAGTTTTAAAATATTTTTAGGAAATCCAAAAAGCTCCTACACATACATTCCCAACAAAAACGATTAAAAGCACATATTGTAATCTGAAAAATCAAGACCCTGTTATAAGGAAACCACAAAAAGTATTCGTAAACGATGGGGTCCAAACATCTGACCGTTCCATAAACCTTGTAAGTTAATATTTGTTTTATCATCACCTAGTTACCAAACAAGTTATTTCATAAAATAAATTCACACCTGCAAAGAAATAGATTGCGTAATATCTTACGCACTAAACAATGTATTCGTTACGTTATTTTTAGGAGAAAAATGCAGCGTGTTACCCGTTATTTATGAAAATAGTATGTGCTGATAGATTGAACGATGGGTGCAAGTCCTGCCACCCTAAAAATTAATCATTGCAAGATAAATTTCTGGGGAACCCTCAAAATCTATGTTTACGTGTCTTGTATTTGTTTAGTAATAAAATAAACAAAAATAAAATTATGAATTTAATTTACAAAACTTGTAACAATAATAATACTTATTTTATTTACACTATTTAGTTTGTACAATTTTATTGTCTCAACATCGTTTCGTTAGTTTGGTGGTCCATATGATGTGGCAGGTTGCGTGTGCGGCAAGAAACTGGATACAGATTCACTCGAATGGGTACTAGCAGCTGAAGATGGGAGTCCGTAGTCCGCTGACAGACTATGCGCTAATGTTCCTGATGTTCCTGACGATCTTTGAGACACTGAAATCTGATCAGTGTTTAGAGGCGAAGTATGAACGAACGAGGAAATTTCAACACTCGGTCTTGCATTTTCTAGAGACACCCCTGAAACTAGAGACTGATATCCAGCATTTCTAGCTGATGAATGCTCGTTATCTTTGATTAGACTTTGAACACGGTCAACCACCACTGAGTCCAGAGCCTCCCTGTGTGTCTGGGCTTGTTCGCTGCTGTACTGATTAGAGTCCGCCTGATAGCTCGACAGGACGGATGCTGTTTGGGTTAGCGGTTGAGCTTGAAGTGGCACTTGAGCTAAAGGTTGAGGCTGAGCTTGAGGCTGTTGGTACGAATAACCCTGTTGTGCATTAAATTGCGGTTTAGGGTACGAGACGGGTTGGTACACTTGTACTGATTGAGGTTGGAATTGGGGTATCGGTTGAGGTTGGAATTGAGCTATTGGCTGAGGTTGGGGTGCTGGTTGAAGTAATGGAGCCGGTTGGGGTGCTGGCTGAGGTAATAGAGCCGGTTGGGGTGCTGTGGCGTGGAAAAGTTGGATCGGTTCACCCTGAGGTTGAGATATAATGGGACGTGACACTATATTTGGTTGAGGTATACCATAAGAAGTACTCGGTGGCTGATATGTGATCGGGAGTGGCTGAGGAGGCTGAGAGTAGGCAATGGGTTGAGGATGAGGGATAGGTGGGATATAAACGGGTTGAGGCTGGGGTTGATACTGAATAGGTTGTGGGACTGGAACTGGTGCAGGAGCCGGAGCAGGGGCATGATGTACAAATGCAGGCCCAAAGCTAGGTTGTTGATACTGGTATCCGAAATTTGGGATAAATGGTTGTGGAGCTGGTTGTGGCACAAATTGTGGTACGGGGCGTGGTGGCGGCGGTGGCGGTGGTGGTGGTGCTGGTGCTGTAGGATAGTGGAACGCGGGAGCGTTCGCTGCCGGCCTAGGCAGGTTGTACGGCGCTTCAGCCGCTATTGCTGCTACCAGCGACAGTATTGTTATCTGTAACAAATTTAGAACTTCATTTTACAAGTTATTTTTATAAACATCACTCATCGGGGCCACTTCATTAGCAAAGAAACTGGTTAAATATGAATAGTGTTTGGGACGTGTACACAATTTCACTTTTATCTTGCGTCAACTTACCGCGCTCCTCATATCTGTGCCCGTGTGTTTGACAATATGTGACACTTAAGTGGTGGGTCCATGGTTTTATAGCGCCCACCACTACCTAGCTGTGTCTATTGTGAAGCGCGTCACTATCATGTAGGTATGTACGTACACGACACACCGATCAATGTGATTGCATAAATCTTATCTTCTTTACGTTTTCAGGAGATACGCAATAATTTACAGTGAATGTACTAAGAGGTCAACTTAACTTTACGTTTAAAGTAATAACATTCACTTAGATGGTGTTACACGATGGTAGGTAATTTATTGAAATGTCATAAAATTTATGTAAGAAGGTCGTTGTAGACACTTAATATTATGTAATAACTGTTATGATTAGTTTTGTTCTACATATTTTTACTCTCTTTTAGTCCGCCTGGGGCCTATGCAGTAGTCTAGACCTTTTCTATATCCAAATTTCATCGCAATCGGTTCAGAGGTTTAGGTCTGAAAAGGATAGATACAGACAGACTGACTTTCGCATTTATAAATATTAAAGTGGATTTTATTGTAGCTCTTATTATTTTTTATCTATGACACCAAATCGGTGTACTTTAAAGGATCATAATTTTCTACCTTGACTGATAATCGATTAATTGATCGATGAAGGATCGATCACATCGTAGAATTATCACTGGTCATCTAATTGCGCTTATAAACACAACAATGACCTTGAATTGAGTTTGAATCATGTTTACTTGGCGGATTTGTCAATGGCTAGCACATCAAATGGACTTGTGAAAGAAATCAAACAAGATTTACTGCAGGATGTGGGCGTCATCTGCGGTAGGCAAGTAGGTACATAGACGGTAATACGGCAATATAAGTAAATATGGTAATTCACAGATTATTTGGCTAAGCGCATGGCCTGTCCAGATTGAGGTTGGAGGTGTAAACAATTAGGTAAGAATGGAAAGCAAGCGTTGAACTGACAATTTACACATTTTGTTTACTTAGACGCGATGGATTGAATTATAACATTAACTTTAACACAAAATTTCTACAAAATCTTGATCGGAGATTGTTTTTAAGGTAAATAATATATTTTCTTAGCTGGCCCAGGATATTTATTTAATAAGCAACATAACACGCGTGGTTTATATAATATTCAGTGACAAAAATGTGTGTTGGAATAAGTTAGATAATAGTTTTCTAAGTTGACATTTTTAAATTTCGTTTAGAGGATCAAGCATAGGCCCGGCCCCACCCATTTCTCACGTATTGTGTATGAGCTGTCAAATTGTTCATACCAAAGGTCATAATTTGAATACAAAAATCCATAAACTCATGTTTTGTAATAGTTAATTTATCCACAGATCATTGACCTTAGATAATAGGCAATTTTCCGTATATATTTTCTAATCTGGCATAAACTACCCATAACTCTCTAATTTATGTAAGTATTCTAATCTTATAATACCAATAACTTGCCCAGAGATTGAATTTGTGACGATTTCTATAAATAACTACCCACATTTAGTTCACACAGTTACATCAATAGTAGCTTAGTAGGTATATCTCTATAGTGCCAATACAAATTAATTTGATGAATAAAACAAATAACTACTGTATTCTTAGATAAATTATTGGAATAATACAAAAAACTTAAATAATGGGCGACCTTATCACTAAAAGTGATCAATCTCAACCAGGCAACATTTAGATGGAGATGAATAAAAATTAACTTAAATTGAAGGGGGTATACAATATAGAAAAAGAAGAACATAGTTGCATACTTGTTCATTCTTAGTTCATTTACTTTACGACAATCATCTCCCTGCCCGGACATATCGGCATTCACTCCTTTCTTACTCGTATCATCATTCACACAATCCATGCCTCTCTTTTCGGCATTCCCTTCCCGTATGAGCATTTCAATGCATACGAAATAACTCAATAATCGTCTTTAAAATGTTAAAAATGTTCTTCTATTTCTTAGTGGGATAGTCCCTGACTATGGGTGGTGGTGGCAGGCGACCCTTCATTCCTTTGAGCTGTTCCATTCGTTGCTTCCTCTTCTCAACGATGCGTATATGTGTACGCTTCATCTCCAATATCTCTTTCATTTCTTCTTTATCTTCATCCTGGACAAATGATAATATTATCTGAGTGGAATTACTTCATCGATAATTTCCAATAATGAATATTATAGTGTTTTAATTCAATGATATAGGTACTTATCCGTTCAATGCAAGTTTTATTTTTCTTCTTAGTTTTTATACTTTTTTTTTCAGCAATGTTTGAACTGAACGAATTTATAGACTAACTAGCTGTTCCGTTCACTCGCGTTCCCGGGATAAAAAGTAGCCTATAACCTTCGGGGATAACGTAGCTTCCTATTAGTGAAATAATATTTCAAATTGGTTTAGTAGTTTCGGAGCCTATTCAATGCAAACAAACAGTCAATATTATATAATTATATATTATATAATTATATATTATATTATAATATATAGACTCATTAACAAAAAAATAATTGTTTATAGGTACCTAAATAATAAGTGCGCAAATATATTTTTTTAGTATAACATCGGGTGGATACTTTGAGATGACTTCTTTTCGAAACCTATGTTGAATTTGTCATGATAATTAATTCAATATGGATGCCACTATTCATACCTTCTGATTAATCCTCAGCACTAAAGCCCGTTTCCCATTGGCCATCGGCTGGCTATAAGCCAACAGCTGTTTAAGCCTCTGTGCCGGCGGGACTCCTCTCTCGACCACCAAAACTATGCGCGCCCACTGTCTCTGCCACTCGTTCCTCGTCTCCGCTATCTTCTGGTAAGTGTTTCCCATCATGGCGATCAGCATGTTCACTAGCAAAATCGCCACTATTATCATGTAGATAACAAACAGGAGCTGTAAAGATTGCAGATTATAGACGATATGTTTTTGTTTTTACAGAAAAAGCGTTGGTCTAGCAAAGCCATGGTTGGTAAATATTAATTAGGCTCATGACATTGTTTATTTACAAACTTAACTTTGACACACAAACCACAATTCTGCCGATTTTCACATTTGACAAATTTCGATATCAACTCGTGAACAGAACACTGTTTACACAGCAAATAATCATAGGGCCTTTATAAATTACGTTACAAAATTTATGTGAAAATGAAACATCACGCACCTTGGCTTCTATCTCATGGTCAGTGCGGTCGAAAGCGCCATAGTAGTCCGAAAATGAGGTCAGGGACATGAGAAACATTGCCATTATGCTCTCCATGGGAGAAGGCATGGGGTTCGACACTGAGTCATCAACACCTTCGGGGGTGTTAGGATTGTCGAATGATAGAAATATCACGTAGTAAGCTGGAAGATAAGATGAATGATATTTTCATGATAGGCAACCCTACTGAAGGAACTTTTTCATGCATTGGCTACCTGTACAGCTTCAATGCAAATTATTATGTTTTGTAGCAATTACAAAATTGATTTATGAAGCCTAAGGTCACAATGAAAGCATTTTGTTATGAGGAAAACAATTTCAGCTAATAGTATGTTAACAGTTAAATAAAAAATCGCTTAAATTTGCAGGAAATTGTAAAGCAAATAGTTTTACATAAACTGGTTGAAAAATAAACACGCTTTCACGTTACATGCATGCTTCGCTCTCGTGAATAGGAATAATAAATATAAATGTATCTTCATAAGACCAGTAAAATCTTTAAACACGCAAAATAACATTAAATGTATAAAAATACCTTGAGAGAACCCCATGACGAAGACGAGGTAAATACAAACGAAGCGAAGTAAGTCACCCATCACCATCCTGTATATCATCACCACGAAGGGCCCGACGGTCTTGAAACCCCTGAAGAAGATAATTATTGACCGTTTGTCACTTGATTCGGCAAGACAAAGCAAGATTTCATATAAGCAGAACATTTTAAAGGGTTTAGTCAAATTTGACATACCTACCGGCAAAAGAACAAGAAGTAAGGTGCAGTTGTCAGCATGATAATAACGGCAAGATGGTCCTCTTCCTCATCAAGACATCCCAGCCTTAAGGTTGGTAATACCAACATCAGCAGACATGAGAACAGGAACATCACCCTAAGCAACACATCTTTTAAGATTAAGGAACTTCGTAGTAAAAAAAAATATTTTATCTAGAATATACCATATTATAGGTATACCTTGAAGGCACAGTGCTCAAATTCTCAATGAACATCTTGATACCAAGAAACCTGGCTTCACGTAGAGCGGCTCCAACATACGCTAATGCTCCTACCCAAAGCAATAGTTCTGCTGATATTCTCAGCTACAACAACACAATAATTCAAATAGTTTAATGTGAGTAACGATTTCATCAACACAGGAGTCTATTTCGAAATATCTGGCACCTATATTTGGGGAATAAGGTACCTTAGCTTGCCAAGACTCAAAGTTCATCAATCTGCATTCTTCAGTTAGATCTTCCCACCAATCTTCCATATCTGTTTCCTTTGGTGCTTCCGTTGCTGAAATATATGGAATAATATTTATTTATTCAAAATAAATAATAACACCATTACAGCTACTAATACTAATGCGATGTTATACAAATATGTCCAAATGGGTCAAATAAATATCTTCAATTAAGAGCACATATTAGGATTATTTTTTCTTACGTTTTTCCTTATCTTTAGGATGACTTTTGAAGCGTGCACATTTTGGTCCGACTGTTTTCGTTCCATTAACTAGCTCTACAGCTCCAGGATCGAATTCTATCCCATTTATAGGTAAAGTACAGTTTTCTGCAAATTCAATAATATAAACTTGTGCTAAATTCCCATAGGCTATGAAGCTTAAAGTTCTATACGCATTTGACATTGAAATAAAGTTAATTAACTTACCAACATCATTGACCAACTCCGTAACATTAACAACAGGTTCAGCAGTAGAATTAATAGCTGTAGCATTAACAGCTCTCTCTGGTGGACCAGGTCTCAACGTGAAACAGACCAGTGACACGAGAAAGTAGCACGAGAACAGTATAAACTGACGGTAGAACCGAAACTTTACGAACGTGTTCCATTTAGTCTTGAGCAGGTCTATTAGCATTCCTTCTAGAAGTTCTAAATGTTCGTCCTTTTCCTAATAAAAATCAATTCATAGAATCAACAACTTTTCAATTATTTATCTCAGGTTTAAGATATATTCAAATTAATAAAACGAAATATCATTACTGGAAACTACTTCATCAATTAGTTTCGTCATTAGTATACTTACTCCAAAAACTACTAGATTGAGTGCAGAATCTTTACTAATCAATCCCGTTTCGGTATCAATAGTGTCAACTTGACCAAGTGGGTATGCTGCACAAGTGGTAGCGCCTATCTGCCAGTATATCTCCCTCTCGATGTTCAGAATGTGGAAGAACAGTTCTGTGCGCGCCAGTTTAGCAGCCAGGGTTAGTGGTGTCAGATTCTGAACATTACGGATGTTCAGTGATGCCCCAACTTCGTATGCCATGTCGAACGTGCTCTGTAATCTCATTTTAATTACATTTCTTATTGATTATGAATCATCGAATTGGTCAATGAATCCTTTTAAATTAATAATAGAAAAGGTATCTCGAACATTTTAAAATTAATTTAAAAAGGACATACTTAGTAGGTATTCGTAGGTTTCTAAATTGGTCTATACCTCAGCATCAGCGTTGAAGACCATGAAGCTAAAAATATATTTAGATTGGTAATCATATAAACAGTAAGTAGAATTATTTTGCTGCAAGTGTCAAAACTTGTATCGCCCTAATATTTCGAAGGCTATCCGAATATTTAATTGAAATAAAACCCTGGCAGTTTCACCAGCGATCTGAGAGAATAAAGTAGCCTTTAGCATTTAGGAATAATATATCTTCCTGTTATTGAAATAATTTTCCGATTGGATCAGTAATTCCGGAGAATACCTTTTAATTCCAAACTCAAAACCTTTTTACGTGAACGTAATTATTTGCATTCACTGCCTCTTTATAATCGTAGTATAAATTTATGCTTCACATAGAATACTAACAATCTTATCATAAATGATGAGCATGTGCAGCACCGTGTTGCCATTAGTATCCTGCTTGTCAGGGTCGGCGCCACGAGCGAGGATCAACCTGTAGCACTCCTCCTGACCCAGGCACGCCGCGAAACTCAAAGGATATTCACCCCAATACACGTACCTAATAGAAATGTTATTCAAATATGAGCAAGTATAGATAGGTATCTTTCTAGTAATGTTATAAGCAAGGAAGCACTAGACTTAGAAAATCTATCGATAATATACCACATTCATTATAAAACAATCTTATCGATAATAGACTTTATCTTAGTTGCACTGAATAATATTTAACAGTGCCTGATCGGACTGATAGTGTCTGCATGTTCATTTCATTTTTTCAAGAGAAAATAACTTTCATGTTTTCCAGAATATCAGTATTTTTAGGACAACTTTTCCAATTTTCCTGTCCCTACAAAACTTATTCTGATTATTATTGAATAATAAAAAAGATGCCAAATCATCCCAGCCCAGCTATCCTCAAGTGATGCGCTTAGTATTTTTTTGCAATTACTCATCAGTAGCAATTTTAAAGTGACGCTGCAATGTTCTTACCCATTATAATTAGTGTCTGGCTGCACATTAACAAATTCATGGTCGAAAGAGTCTGTTCGAGACGCCTTCTGGTCCTCAGGGCACATAAAGTTGCCACAGCATCGCTCGTGGTAATCAGCACCGGCATCCAACAGGAACTTTACCATAGTCGGGTCCTCGTTTACAATTGTCATGTGGAGAACACTTTCACCTACAAAATATTCATGAATTTATTTAGAAGCTCATTGTAGCTGTGCCCTTTTATCATCGTTTTGGTGACTTTGGTGTCATTTATGTTGCTTACAAATATTATTGAAAAAAGTTAGAACATTCTAATGCATGCCATTATCATTTAGGGGTAAATAGTTGTGACCAATAAAGGTTGTGTTAAATTTCAGGGTGAAAATTGGACTAATTTGATAGGACTAAACTAAATTAAATTTATTTAATCCCTTTCTTCTGTTTTTTGTTAGAAAGAGATAGGTACACAGCCCTATACTCAGTTACCTATGTCAAATAGAATTTAATGACTGATTAAAGTTTCCATCTTTGTTTATTGCAAAGCTATAGAAAGGGACAGTTCTAGAGATAATCAATAATTGACGACTCTGAGGGCGGCCGATAGTGAGATTAAATAAGTTTAATTCATAAACAATAATCGGGGCTCTACCTACCTCTTTATCATTTAAATTATTTATAGATTAATTACATCATATATTTATGTGATAAAACATCATGTTACCGCAACTAATGACCATTAATTTTATGCAAAATTAATATTTCACCATTTTGCATACTCATGCCTACTCAACAAAAACCTACTTCACCAAATAGCTTCCGTGCCTTAACAAGGGAAGTATATCTAGTAAATCAGTGCCAGTTAATTTTTCAGCAACGCCCTTATCGGACTTTCTATCAAATTAGCTAATATATCTATTTTCTAGGTCAAGCGTGGAGTAGCGTAAAACCTTACCGTAATATTCGTCGCTCATGTAAATATCGTTAATTAGCTTCGGGTAAAACCGCAGGAGTCTTTTGGCAAGGTCTGCTAATAAAGACGTGGCATTAAGAAGGCAAAGATGAAGAATTGTTTCCCCAACTGCGCCGCGTTCCTGAGATTACAATACATATTACCCTGGCATATATATTTGTCTGACAGACAAAGACACATAAAGGCGTGTCTGTGACAAATACACGCTTCAATATTATAATGAAATGAACATTAGTGGACCATAACAAAATAACTGTATTATATTAAACACACTAACTAATTAACATACCTACGAGTAGATTTAGAATTACTACTACTGTATATTATGCTAACTACATACATATCTAGCATATGCTTGCTATTCAGCAGGGTAGTAGTTTTATCTCATTAGCATTTTTTTAATTACCTTCAAGTCCCAGCAGAGTTCTCTATAGCCTGATGGATTAGCGTCATACTCCTCCTGGCTTACTGCAGGCCAGTCATTTTCTACGTCAAACTCTTCATCAGGGTTTTCCATACCCCTTAGTGGGGGTAACTATTAAACCACAATTTAAAAATTACACGGTCTGTAATTGGCAGAATCCAAATCCATTTATTTTAACTAGCAGTTTACCACGGTTTCTGAGATTAAAAGAAGTTTATGGCGCTCGGGAATAATGTAGCTTCAAATTTTTTTTAAATTAGATGACTGGTTCCGAAAATTACTCAACAAAACTTATAAAAATCGCACACTCTATACTTCAAACTAAAACTTCTTGTTTTATATAATTTGATAGGCTTCTACAATCTTACAATGTTATACAGTGATATTGAAATGGTATTTTGCCTAGAAGGTTATAAATAATGCTACAAAATTCTTTGAACCTTATCACTTCATTACGAAGTTATGACAGTTACAAGTTTAGCGCCAATCTCTAGGTACCCAAAAAGCCTTTAGGTACTCGCACCCAGAAACGTAGTGTCAGATAGTTAGGTCAAAATAGCACTACCTATATTAGTACTCGAGAAATCTAATATACCTATACTCATTTAGACTAACATTGGAGCGTATTTTAACGCTGAATTATTTATTGATATATTTTTTTATTTCTATGGAAATATTTTAGAATTATTTTCCACTTTAAAATATTTTTTTCATAATTTAGGTATATAACTTATATCAATGCCCTTTCGGCCTACTTCATCACCCGGTATATACTTTACCAGCTTATGCCTTGGTCTTTCTTTATTCCTCAACAACACCAGGTGCGATATCGGTATGTACCGGCCTTTCCCCTTGTTGTAGAGAAATGGCTCCACCTTAGTCTTTATTGCGTGGTCAATCTCAGCGTACTGTTTGTTTTGAAGAGCTCGCTTCATCATATCCACCAAGAGACCACCGCCTGACGTGACATATTTAATGTATAAAGTTGTTTTATCTGCATACTTAACTAATTCATGGTACCAATATCAATTTTAATTACTAGATAGAACTTATTTTATACACCCGAAAATCTGAATTTTGAGTGTAATAACATATCTAATTGTAGAGCTAGAGTAGTTGTTTGATAGAGCAAAACAAAAGACGAAAAGCCTGTTTGATCGTATGAGAAACTCTTAAACGAGAATTAAGAGAAGATTCAATTATTATCAGCAAATACTACTTTAAGGCCAGCCACTATAAAAAGTTTTCTGACGCCCGCCGGAAGGCACTCTGCTCATATGTTTTGTTCTAGATCCCGCATTACTATCAGATTTCTGACGTGTCTGTCGTCCGTTTCTTATTCTAACAGAAGAGAGAGATATTTTCTAACAGATTTTTTTTTGGGGCCGGGCTTAATCTCTTTTACATATGAATTTGAAACATGTAAAAGAAGTTTCGATTGAAAATGCATTTTCTGGGCGAAGCTGGTTCATAACTCTATCCAGAGATGAGTCATTATACAATAGGAACAGCGTGCAACTTGCAATGTTGACTAGAGTTATTATATTAATCACTTATTCTATTGGTGTTCAATTATTGCAATACTTGTATCTGCGTAAATATAATGCCATAATCAAGAAATTACAATGAGTTACATACAATATTTATAACCCGTTTACAACGCCTATCACAGACGCCAATATTATCGCATAGTTAAATTACATACGCAATTCCGCATCTGTTGACTTCCTGTATAAATAAATGTAATAGTGCTTTACCTTTTATATCGATGAGTTTATAAAGCTTCTGTTCTGATGTTCCAGCCTGCTTCTTGACTCCACTGGTGACATTACTTTCTGTATTACCCATGTTATTAAGTAGTTAGATCAATTATGTGTAAGTTTTATTGAAATAGTCTAGAGTGCTCCAAATGTTTAACTGAGTTTCCGTTCTGTATTATCGATAAAATAAGTTGTTGCTAGGTTGCTGAGCTGATAGCTAGCTGAGAG
This sequence comes from Tethea ocularis, assembly GCA_963555595.1. Taxonomy (NCBI): domain Eukaryota; kingdom Metazoa; phylum Arthropoda; class Insecta; order Lepidoptera; family Drepanidae; genus Tethea; species Tethea ocularis. The sequence continues at coordinate 4,419,257 of OY741960.1, read as the reverse complement.
GTGATAGCTAGTAGGTATGAGTGATATAGACATGACTTAGGTCATGGGTTCTAATATCAGTGTAGTATACTAAATGTCTAGACTAAACGGATTTTCTCTATTTTGAGATTGCGGTGAAACAAAAGTCTATCCATGGAAAATAAATTATTCTACAGCTTTTTTTGCATATAAAACACTCAAGTAGATTTTGTGTAAAGTTTTTTCACATTAGAGCTAGAAATAAATTAAAAAAAAACATAATTATTAAGTTTTTATGACATTAATTTTTATTGAACACTTACTACATCATTTTGTGAAAATAAACTTATGCGATTTAATAATAAGCGTGGATAATTTAGGTTACAGATAAACAAATTTATTGGTAATATTTAAATTTATTACCTCCAGTACAGGTCAAATCTAATTTCAAGATACCGTTTATTTGGCCATTGAAAAATCAGCCCTTAGATATTTATTTAGGGAATCAGTTCAATTGTCTGGAGTCCGGAAAATAAGATAGAATATTTCCACCAAACTGAGAATAGAAGCACTGAAGAAAAGTCCCACGACGCCGCCTACTGATACTAAAAAAACAAATACACGTATAAGTACATACTCGTATATGAAGAAGGCAAATAATAGTTTTGCGAACAGAAGAATTGTTCATACCAACTAAGTCCAAATGGTTGCGAAGAAGTTGTCTCTGATATCGAAGTGTCGGTAGTGAAGACATTCTGACGTCTACCAACGCGCCTTTAACAACTACGGCAGGATCCCATCGTCTATGGTAAAAATAGTAGACTTCATACAGTAGACTGTATACAGGATGATTTTTTTATCACCGTCCAAAGGTAAACGGGCATTAACGATGACCACTAATGAAACTAGTCGGAGTACCTAGTTAAAGATCATGAATACTACTCAATGAGATTTAGCGTTACTCAAAAGTATACCTATTTGTTAACTTCGTAAGGGTGTCATGCCATGACAAGTGTGATAATTGTAGCCGAAACTGGTAAGCACACAATCCAGAAGGATCCTTTCTGAGGTTCAGATAATCCTGTCAATCTGCACACCCTTAGTAAAAGTAAAAGATTAAGGAATGCGCCAATTCCTATAGATAGATAAATGTAAGGAACATTATAATTCGTAAAGAGCCCACAAGAATAACTATGACCTAAAGAGGGATTTCAAAGTCAAAGTTTGCCTTCGTAACATACAAACTCAATATTAATACATACCTTCACTCATAAACATCTTAGAGTCCTCATTTTACACACACTACACACATACATACACACTCACACTCAGACCCCTACACTCTTATTATTATACTCACCAACTTTTGTCTTTTAGCTGTAATTTATTTTTGTTTATTTAATTTTTTGCATGTTTTATTCTCTCTTTGTTTCAAAATTTTTATTTTAAGTAATTATGCTTTTAAATCATGCTCATTAATGCGGGGTGAGACCTGGTGACCTGTATTTCAGGTTTGGAAAAACCTACCTCAGGTGATGCCTGAGGTAGGTTTCACACTTAATCTAGTTAAGAATATTATTAAATGTTTCACTAAGTGCTGAGAATTAAATCATTTTATTATTATTATTATCTTTTTATTTTCAATTTCTCCTACTGGTAGGGTATTAACATTTTATCGCGGGCTTTTGGCCAAACGAAAAAATGGGTAGTGTAGCGTAATTATTATTATTCTTATTAAATTAAGGCTAATAGGCTGCACCTCAGTTTTTGAGGGCCCTATACCCCTATCATGAGTTTGCTACGGTAAAGTAATTGATACTCGCAAGCGACTACGCCGAAATCTTATTATGTACCATCTATGGCAGAAATAACTAAACTTGTATGAAATACTGTAATTCCAACTGCTCGAAAGGCCGTACATGTATGGTAACCGATTATTGATTACATTTCAGTCCTCATGCTCATGGTAATAATAGGAGTAATACACACAAAGCTGTTGATAATGTATACTGACTTACTCGAATACGTGTATAGTTGTAAGTTCACTTTCCACGCAAGACGGCAAACAATTTTGCTCCTTGTAGTCTTTCTTCACACCTAGTTTGCTTTTTTGAGCTGTAATTCAAATGTAACCATCACATAAATAACTAATAGTTTTACGTTACCTATACTATATTTCATATTAAATAAAATAAGCTTACCCTCATAGCAGTCCAAGCATCGCAGTCCTGAATAGTTACAATACTTTATATCATCTGTAACAATCATTTGATAAGGTGATTTTTTCACAACATTCTAAATGATCCATTTGCAAAAATTACGGGTCGATGAATTTATGCAATACAAAGCAGATATACAACAGATTATGATACAGATTTGAAAGATGTTTAAATAGAACACCTTTTTCCATTTTTGAACACTATACTTACATATTTTGTCTCGTACAGGATGAACGCAGCCGCAATGATCAAACAAATGTTTTGTATTGTAAGCCAAACGACACGCTCCGTACGAATATACCTGAAATAACATAAAAAAATATATTCGCGATTTTATTCTTTAAAGGCCCAATAAAGAATACTCTAAAGAGGTAATGTGCAAGATCAGATAAAGATAAATTCAAGTGCACCAGTCAGTGAAGTGAAAGGAAACGAATGCGTCTACATTTCTTATTTCTATGGTGTCTCGAAACTTTTCAGTCTCAAAAAGTCCATGAAAGTTTTAATTTTAATGTAGAACGGCTACCATTTCACTAAAACCTAACATGTACAAGTGACTAGGAACTTTAAATATAACTCGACACTGGCAAAAACCAAAAACAGTCCTATTGAAAAGATTTTGGCTGCTATACTGAAAACTAAGAAGAAATTGCAATCATCATGAGGTGTAGCAGTGAGGATATGCAAGTATGTCATGTTACTTACTGAGTAATTATGAAAAGGTTCATCGGGAACCTCGTCCAAGTACCTACAACCCCTGTCACTTATGTCCTGGAACCTTAAAGACGAGTCGTTCTCTATTTCCACTATAGAGAAAAGTAGTTCAATACGATTCTTCTCAAATATATGGACTTTCTTCTTGAAACTTAAATTTAGATCGTTTGTTGATAACTCTTCATTACTATGAATTGATATCTGTAGGATAAGTTGGAATCATCGAATCAGAACATTATGGAAGCAATCCAAAAGACTTAGGTACTTTGTACATAGAACCTGCGAAATAAAATAATCGTGAGGAAACCAAAGCACGGTGATAGTACACTTTGCACTTGCCTTCCTGGATGCGACTCTCAAATTGAACACTGGTCATCTGTCACCAATAAAGTCTATATTATATAGTACTTAGTAAAAATAATTAGCTTTAATAAAACAAAGACTTACATCAGCATTGCTTATAAGCCGAAACCTCAACACTCCTGGGCCGTCAGTGCTGTTCACAGTATACAAAGGCAGTTCCATGTTCCTGAAAAAAAAAACAACAATGCGACTCTTATCGCTAATTAGACGTTCATTATCTCAAACACAAACATGCGATGGTCTTATCTGTTATCCACGAATGATAGTGTATAATCTGAATTTGCTCACTCGCGTTGTAAGGTGTTGAAAGAGTAACATGGTCCGTGTTCTGAATCCACCGTGAGGAACATATCACAGCATGGAAACTCTTCATTGTTGTAGCTGCAGTCTGTTATGATCTCGTTGCAGTTTTTGTGTATCTGAAGAAGTTATTAGGTACATTTATTATGATTTTTATCTGTAAATGTATCTTTAATTTTAAGGTATGTGCAAAATATATTTTGATTTCTTTTATTTAGGTTGTATTTTGTTTTTAGTTACATATTGTAAGTAGGTATGTTTATTTATACCCTGTAGATCAGAACTAAGTAATTAGTATTGATAATAATAATAGCTTCCACCTCGCGGTTTCACCCGAATTCTCGAGGGATAAAAAATAGTGTGTGTTAAATTAGGGTGTGAGTTACCTCCATAACAAATTTCATCAAAATTGGCCAGCCTTTTGAGCGTGAAGAAGTAACAAACATACTCACAAACTTTCGCATTTATAATATTAGAAGGATTTTACGACAGATTTTACCTAACACTCACAGAACATTTAATTATTTTACAGACATCATACAGAATTAAATCAAGTGACGTGCAAGAAACTATCTAGTAAATATAAACTGGAATCTTATAACATCAAATATGGAGTTTCTTAAGGTAAGGTCATTTTTAGGGTACCGTACCTCAAAACGGAACCCTTATAGGATCACTCGTGTGTCGGTCTGTATGTTTGTCCGTCTGTACATATGTGAATCAGTGACCCAAACACGGACGTGTTACGTAAATAAGTGAATATTAAACAGGGGGGCTAATTTTGGGAGGCAAACTAGAAAATAAAAAAAATAGTTTTGCAAACTATACCGTGTGATAAGAAACTACATAAGAGAGAAGAACCTATAAGAAGTCTATGGTATTAACGGTAACATAGGAAATTATCTTTACGGAACCCTCGGTCCACGATTCAGACTCGCACTTATCCGGTGAAAAATCAAAAGATCGGAGCTCTAATTGAGAAAATATCCTAAGCGTATTTACTACGATGTATAATTATTATAACGATTGCAGACTTTGAAAATAAACATGAGATTTCCTTACATCATCAAATATGGTCTTCCAAGGCAAGTCACATGAGACCAGCTTTCCACACGTCTCGGTCTGCGGTCTATTACATGCAGGTTGAAAGAACAGCAGATTTGTTAGGAATCTTCGGTACCCGAAGTCTAGGGGTTCCATTAGTTTTGCTAGCGAAAAATTATTATCTTAGTTCCGAGTAGGTACGTCAGGGGAAAACTAATCATATTTGATTTATTTCCCTTTCTCCCATATTGGCTTAATAATAATTGATTTCAGCTCTACAAAAAAATAATTACCCTCCCGTTTGTTAGATGTACATAATATCATGTAGATCGTATCTATGGGCTCTGATTGGTAAAGCAATCAACCTCCGCTGTCCTCACTTACCTCAGGCGGTGACTAGCACTTGCGCATAGACTATAACCACGGTGATAATATTGTTGTCATCAAATTTAAATTATTTTTATCAGCAGCCTAAACTGTCCCACTGCTGAGCAATGCCTGCTTTTAGTATTTAGACGCTTTTTGGTCAGCTGACATGACAAACCATTTTCTCCTACTAGTTCATCCAAACTGCGGGATGTCCATTGTGGCAACTTTGGCATATCGTTCTGTATGCATAGTATAACAGAGCAGTTATCATTAAAAAAAAACTAAAACCCGACGGCAGCGATAGGTACGAAAAAAACATCATCCCAAATTTCTCCATTATGATTTATATTTTAATTTTAATGTTCCCATTGACTCTCAGAAATAAATAAAGACGAATCTAACGAGCGACGTATCATTCATCGAAATCGGTTCAGCCATTTAGTAGTTACGAGGGAACATCAAATACATAACCCTCCTTTTTGGGTTTGCAGCAGTTGGGTAAAGATCTTATAAAGATACTGTAGTAACACATTACGATATTTCTCAGTGAATTTCTTCTGCACTGACGTAGCGATGAACTCCTCGCAGACGGTGACAGCGGGGAATGTGGTCGTCCACTCTAAGTAGCAGGTGTCAGAAGTGAAACCCACTTCGGTGTGCAGCTGCTCCTCTGACAATAACAGCAGATATAGAGAGCCAGCTGAAGCTATTAATATTAACAACCAGAATAACCTGAAATATTATTGAACTTAAGAAATAACTATTATATTTTTTAACCGACTTAAAAATGAGGAGGTTCTCAATTCAGTTGTATGTTTTTTTTAAATGTTTACTCACGCATAACTTTTTTGCTTATAAACCGATTTTAATGAGTTGGTAAGTATCTGATCTTTTTTGCGTTGGGTGCAGAATAGATCCAATGTCTTTGATAGTAGTTTTTCTTTTTTTTTTTAAAGTTAATTATTGGTGTCACAGCTAGGTAGGTACTAAGTAATACAGGCCGTGTTCCGAACCGGTGGTAAATTTTGTAAATTTGTCCTTCATAAGTGCCCACCTGGGGCCTAAATTGAATAAATGGCTTTGACTTTGACATTTTAGTAAAAATAATAATAAAATTAAATCTTCGTGATAGAGTAAAATAGGGGATCGCGGGTGAAACCGTTGGGGAAAAAGTAGTATGTACCTACATATAAAGAAACGAAATCCCCGTCGTGTTGTAGGTAGGTAGGTAGGTATAGGTATGAAAAAGTAGGTAATGAGATCAATTCACAGATTCGTGTCAAACTATTCGTAGAACGTACCATATATACATGTTTTTTACTCATAAAAAAGTTCTGTTGGTTTCCAATAATGGTAATATAATATCATCCTTACCTCGACAGATAATTGCTGTTTTCTTTAAATAAGTGATTAAGTCCATGAATACCACTGTTTCTACCGAAAAATAAGAATCTTTTACGTACCACAATTCCAACACGCTTCATTGTGGCTGGAATCAAGACATGATTAAAACAACACGTTATCAACACAAGCTTATTTAACGGTAGCTAATAACGTTAATGACTTTTCAATTACTTTGAAAGCTACAATTATAATGATAGATAAGTAAAATTTTAATTATTATGTATTAGTCAAAAACCACTTAAAACCCCGTATACATAGGTACTTACATAGCTTGCTTTATAATAATAAACTAGCTGCCCCCCCACAGTTTCTCCTCCATTCCCGGGATAAAAAGTAGCTTATGTCCTTCTCCATATCATAAGCCATCCGCGTGCCATATTTCATCGCGCTCGGTTCAGGTTTAGGGATGAAAAGGTAATAGACAGACATAGTTACATTCGCATTTATAATATCCCTACTGGTTTACTTTTAAATTAAGTACGTTATTAGTTTCATGCCTATAACTATTCAAATTCAAATTATATGTTTGTCTTAATTATATATATTCTCCGGCTTCACTCGCATTAAGCTGATGTTATATGTTAGCCTATGTAAGAGCAAGAGGGATGTCTCCTCCATTTAAAAAGGAAGATCTTCCTTAAAGCTGAGTTATCGTCCCTGGAGACCGCGGTCCAACTGTGAATCTAATAATAAACTTCGTTAGTTATGTAGCCTGTAGGTAGGTGTCGCTACAAGTCCATTTACTTTTTTATTCGAACTGGTACGATGAGAGACCTGCGATTAGCGAGGTCCTAAGAGTTATTAATATTAAGTATTTAAAAAGAAGTTACAATATAACTTAAATATGCAAATTTATCCTCATTCAGGTTGCCTTCACTAGCAATAATTCTTCTTCGAATTATTATTATTAGTATTAACAGAACTAATGGTCATGTAAAGAAACACTGAAATAGTATAAAATAATGTATTTATCATAAAAAAAAAACAATCATAATATTCACGCTATATTATTAATTGTTGAGTATCACAAACGATTAGTATTTTATTCTCTTTGGTTTAAAACCTTGCGCCAATTATCTATTCATTAACATAAAAATAATAATTTGTTCCATTTACATTAGCACCGGACCGGATTATTGCGACCGGATAACTCTGTCCTTTACTCCGACGTTAGGGGATGATGACAACGATGGGAATCGGATCACCAATCGTGCACCATCAAAATCTGAATGAAGTGCGCGAAGACAATGTGAATAGTGTTTTCTTACATAAAAAAAGACATGTCCAATACCAGTAGACGGCAAAATAATACTTTTTAAAACATGACAAATAACTTATGTATAATTTTTGTTACAGTAAATAAAGGTAATCGAAACTTATTTCATAATAATGAGACAACACTTACTTTACACACGACGAAATGTATACACAATTAATATAAATAAACCATAAAATATAAAACTGATTATAGACTATACTGCTTATTCCGTTGCAAAGCTGTGAAGTTACGCCATTGTCCTTTACAGGAAAATAGTCTAGACGATGGCGACTAAATTCACGTTAAAAACAAGAAATTCCATATTTTTTTAAATCCATTTCCATTTTTTTTTGTTAGAAAGAGATACCTATATTGAAACTAAATGAAATTAGTTTAACAACAGAATAAACACGATTATTTTTTCTATTCATCCAAATATCTTCCGTAACCAACTCATGGCAGTGGTAGTTTCTATATCTTCGGCCATTGGATCCGCATATGCTGCTGTTACATTCGGTACTTGAGCTACAGGTGTCAGTGATCGATCCAGCCGGAACCCATGCCTCAGGTCTCGAAGTAGCTCAATTAGACGAATAGGTTGATGGAGCTGCTGCTCTGTTACTGTGAGAGAGAATGTCCGACGAAATTATAAATCTTACTCATTTAAAAAAGCAGCGGGGCAACCAAGTTACAAAATGATAATTAAGTTCTTGAATTTTACTCGCATTATCTGGAGTCGATGATGGTTTACTTCTCATTTCACATTCGTGTGTCTCATAAATCTAATAAGATTACAGAAAATGGGAGACAAATTCAATGAAGCTCATTTTGTTACGACCCAAAGTTCAATTTCTGAAAACATTCGTGTCCAACACACGTACACAGTAAAAAAAATACTATAAAAGAAATTGAAATCTACTTTTAGTAATATGGTTTGTATACTGGTTCTATTTCTCCTGAAAAAAGCTCTGCTTTGTATCAATGTATTACCTATATTCTTGCTAATGCCCTGCACCGGCGCGCCATCTAGCTAAACGCCATACATATGCTATAATTTTAGGCACTATACCAATCCTAGACTCCACTTCATTGGTCATCTGAGGACCTACACCTTGAATCAATTAGCCGCCTACACGATAGTTCGATTATGCATTGTCAAATATTAAACAATAAAATTGGAGCAAACGGACGACACATATTTTTTTTGTGATTTGCGATGATCGGAACCATCGTATCGTTTCATACTAGACCCTCAGATGATCAATATACAAACTTGAGTCAATAGCATCTTCGACCTCTCGTATCCACTAGAGTGGTTTAGCTGACTGTTTTTATAATGTTAATGACTTCATTTGTACCTATTAGTCATTGAAGGGCGTTTATCTTTAACCGTATTTTTTATTAATTGTAAATTGATAATGATTGCACGGATGTTCGCAGTAACAGATAATAATGAAACGGTGAAGTAAATAGGTAGGTATTATAAAAAAATACACGCTATACTAAGAACATTGACGTTAAGCAAATCATAAATCTGTTCCTTCAACTTACATCAGTACCTAATTCAATTGAAAACGAGACTAAAAGAAATCGATTGAAATTACTAGAGACCAGAAAAAATTAAAGCTTTTAGAAAAACAATGTAGACACTTTTGCCTTCGGTACCCTTTATGTAATATACTTATGTAGGTCAATTTTTTACGATACCTACCTAAATAAACGTTACTTTACATTATTACCTACTTTAGTAAAGTAGACTGGAAAATGTAAAAGTTTAGGGCCCAGTAGGGCACTAAACCTATAAGAAGTCTACGGTATTTAAAGTAACACATGAAATTACGGAAATCTCGGTGCGCGAGTCAGACTTGCACTTGACCGGTTTTGTTAAACATGATTTGGATAATCTGACTACATTGGCTAGTATTCATTTCCGAACAAGGAAACATAACAGGTAAAATAACACAATAGGTAAAATAAATCAATATTATCAGCTCAGCTCTATTAAAGTTGAAAATAATAATACTTACCACAATATGGATCTTTCCCATTAGTAAGAGTTAAGTAAGATCCAGTTGCAGGCTTTTTTCCAGCTCCTATTGCTTTAATTCCCATTTCAGCACACGATTCAGCATTCCTACAAGCCGCTTTGAGACTTGCATTTACCCTTAGAAGTAGAAACAAGATACTGCCATAAATACATAGATAAGGGGATCCTTATGACGCAATAGAATTCTACACTTCATTTTGGTAGAATTGATCAAGCCTCTTACAAAGCTTTTAAGAATATAATTACTTATTAGCAATTCAAATGATCTAATGGAATTGCTATAAAATGGAAATTAAATTAATTATCATCTTTTAAAACTAAAAGCAAAAAAAACTGTGCTAAACCTTACTAATTATAAATGTGAAAGTGTGTTTGTTTGTCCTTTTACCTACGTGATTTTTTGTATAGATACATAAGAGTTATTAGCGGACCCGGAAAACGTCGTTCTGCCCGAAAAACACATGTAAACCGACAGCAGCACTACCTACCGGGTCCAATTATGTTTTCAAACCATCCAGAAACCCATTGAAAAATACACACAAGATTTGATCCAAATCGGTCCAGTCGTTTAGGAGGAAACACAAGTACAGAAGAATTATATCAAACTCAAACTCATCATATTCAGTTTAGGCCCTAATAAGGCACATATGAATGTCAATAGTTATTTTTTTTTAATTGACTCTACCACCGGTATACATAATATACATTAAGATGAGCCGAAGAGTAACAAGGCTTTTTATCCCGGGAACGCGGCGCGGGTAAAACTGAAGGGCAAAAACTATAGTATAATAATTACCCATCATACTTGAGGTCCCATCGGTATGCCCTGAAAGTGCAGTTATTATTTATCAAACTCTCCGTGAACAAAAGATAAGCGCGCCCGTGGTTGCATATCGCTTGCTGCAATTCTGTAAACGAACATTTGCATTTTAACAATAGAATATATTAAATAACTGTAGAATAAAGTAAACGTCATAAATACTAACTGGATGGTGAAATGGGTAGCCTTGAAAGTAGAGAATTACTGCTGTTTGTACATCCAGGTTGCTGCATACCTCCGTTCGGGTAGAAATCTGCGTGACCTGAAAATATACTTACATATAAAAATTAAAGTCTTGTTTACATACTGACTGACTTATCAACACCCGTCTACAACCTGGAAAGCTGAATTTATGCACTGAGGTCTTTTATGAGAAGGACTAAGGCCACAATAAAATAATGGAGAACGTGTGAAAAGCTACTTGATAGTTAAAGAAAAGTAAACTGTAAAGAGCGGGAAGTATGGGAACATTTGAATAAAGTAATTATTTTCCTAAGCAAGCACACTATGCCTTAGAACCTTAGTGCAGTTGTGTCAATAGCAAAGACATTTACCAGAAGGTTCTGGAAGTCCAAATCCAATTCTCGTCATGAGTCGACCGTTGGTGTGGATGACGTCGACAAAATCAGCATCAGTTGCATCTAGGCGCTCGGCGTTGTTTAACGTTTTGAAGCAGGGTTGAGCAGGATCCAGACCTATAATGAACAATCCTCCTCCTCATTTAATGACAACTTAAAAAGCGACTCGTGGTTGAGGCAAAAAAAACGTTAACTAAATCGAAATACCGATTCAAACATTTATTTCATTTCAGAACTAGACTGATTACCGTAGTTAGCAGGTCCATGTGGGTATAATAATATAAAAAAAACTCTTTACAGACTACCTTATAGGTCCATCCATATCAAGCGATTAATTCAGTTTAGGCCCTAGTTTGAAGCTATCAAAGCTCTTACCAGTTATTCTGCCAACTCTTCCAATATGATATGAGACGTATGATGCAATATGAGCTCCTAAGCTATGTCCAACGAAATGGAAATCTTTGACTTTCGCTCCAGTCGCCTTCATAAGCTGCCGAAAAAACCTGTGAAATATAAAAAGCCTGTCACTATTTTGACCAACGTTACTACAACTGTAGATTGTTTCAATTTATGACTTCTCCTATGATTTTTTTCTCGAAAATTATCAACCCTCTCGTCACTATAGATATAACTTACCCAGTAACATCCGACCCAACTGTCCTGGTATTTGCAACGGCTCTCCAGTACTTCCACGTGTTTCCACCTCCACTCCAGTCCACAGCAATAACATTCACGTCACCCTGTAACCATAGGAGCTTTGTAATCAATTTCAGATTCTCTGATCACGTATTTATCATTAAAAATATTTCTTACCCACTCGAGGAATGCGCTAGTCATATCTATGACCCAGGATGCATTGCTGTGACTCATAAACCCATGCACAATCATTATTGTCTTCCTTTTAGGGTCGAAGTCTACCCAATCTAATCCAAACTGTGCTCCAGGGTATACCTGCAAAGATCATCTGTCAAGTTTATCGAGAAAAAGTTTAAATATTGTAGGTCTAAATCCAATGATCGTTTCGTTACCTGAACTCTGATAGGAAATCGTCGCGAAGAAAAGTAGAAATGAGTATTCACATCATCAGAGGAATCTGGCTTCATATTGAAGAAACGCAAAACCTGACGCATTATGGAGCCTAGTCCGAAACAATCCACCATGTTTGGGATTGGCAATATATATGAAATATCCTGCAAATAAATATGATTAAGGATGCAAATAAATATGGATAAGCCGCTCACTGAATTATCGGCAAGGTAAACGCCGCGTAAACTACGCGCGGTATGGACACTCCATTTAAAAATTATAGGGAGGCAAACTGGAAGCAAAGAGTCTGCCGCTAATAGTTAGCCTAGTGAGGACGCGCCCTAATGTATTTGTTAACTTGAAACCAATGTACACAATATCCTCATTAACTTTCGACAATGTGCAATAATATATTTAACTTGGAGACACTTGTACAAATAGTACCTATTATTTAAACAATTACCTCTATAGCAGCAACGTAATCAACATCTGCTTCAGTGGTCGTGGGTAAAGACGTATTTTTCATTTTAAAGAACTCCTTTAGATCATCGGGACTGATGTGATTTTCCACTGTGTACAAATTCAACATGAGGCTTATTATTAAAAGATGATACAAGAAGAAAGTTGAACGACAAACTCTTAAAATAATTCATAAAAAAAAATCAACGAAAGAGAAGACCTAGGATCAGCTATTGGGCCAAAAAGAAAAACAGAATAGAGTCATACGGAACGACAAACTCTTAAAATAATTCATAAAAAGAAATCAACGAAAGAGAAGACCTAGGATCAGCTATTGGGCCAAAAAGAAAAACAGAATAGAGTCGAAGGGCCTATCTTTTTAAATTATAAAAATTATTAACCCACTTCATCATTAGTCGTTCGTTGTCATCATCACAAATACTCATTACCATTATTGACATAACCCTGTCAGTAGTACACGTCCTTGGTCACATTACCTAATTACTATTACCCTATTTAATTATATCTGAGCAAGCACGTAAGTTAGTTAATAATTTATGCTTGTCAATATTTCTGCTGATGAAAATTAATATTTTCCATATAAACGAAATTACGATTCGTCGATGACATTCCCACAATGTCGAATGCCAGGTGCATCTAGTTAGTGGATGTGATGCAATTTCAAAACTGATAAAGAGACGACGAAGCCTCTGATTTTAGATGACTGATTTTCAGCTATTATCATCCGTCTCCATTTCATCTGTTTTGTACCTCAAATCTAAACCTCTCCTCCAATCCTGTATCCACTATAAATAAATCAATATAAAATAGTGATAATATCTGAGCTGATACGAGCAATTATTCTAGAGACAATGCTAAAGCTATGGCTTATCTATACTATACATCTCGGTAATTCATAAATAAGGTGCCTTACCTAGATTCTCAAATTCAAGATCAAGCAACAAAATTCAAATAATCTGGGTGGGCCCGTCAACGTTTTCGCATTTGCGTTCCTTTTCGTCCTTGGCTCCAATTTTATTGCAATAGGGTTACTAAGACAACGGATCAACGTATCCTGACCTCGACTATGTAAGAGTTTCCGCGAAACAATTCTTTGTATTCAATAAGTGCAGTCTATCGCGGAGTGGCGTACAACACGCCAGCGAGAGTCAGGCACGCGATGTGCCTGACATAGCCTGTGTTGAGTGCTTCACACTAACCCTGGCTTCACTTAAACGTGTTAAGGCCCCATTTATCAACGCCATGTGGCACAATTTGAATTCTATTTGTCCAAACACTTTTGTGCACCGCACCGTTATCCTTTTGGAGCGTCTATCTAATTAGTTTATCTCCTGGCTCATATAGATAGATAGGTGAAGGTTTCTTTTCTATATAACCGTGGAAACTTTAGAACGATCTTAACCGCATTGACATGGAAAATTATTTTTTACTAGTAGTTATTTGTGGTCGAGGATTTTACAAAGCAATAGTGCTAGTCATCAATAGGCCTTGTAAAAAAACGTAACATAGACCATGACGAATTACTTAGTGCAACTGATGAACAATACGTCATCCATTCTTTATCAGCTTTGTCAGATTATCGAGTTTATTTTTATTATTATGTATAGGCCTAGGCTGTGTTTGACTACAATCTCACCGTGGTCAGTGATGATGTGGCCGATGGTAGTAACTTCTACCACACAAAGCCTAAAAGGGAACTGGCTCTCAAGTGCACCTATCGGAACACACCGCAAGGTGCTTAGCGACAGATTTTCAACTTGAGGGTGGTACTTAGCAGTCAGGCGGGTACTACAATTTAATATTCGAAATGAGGCAGTCGAGCGGTACCACTATCATCAGTAGCATGTACCGTGTCCACTGCAGAAGCAAGAGCCTTCCCTAACGAGGCGGATAAATGCTGACGTCATATGCCTTTGAATGAAGCTTCTCTGGTGTAGGTTTCTTCACTATACTTACCTAAGGTTTCCGTTTCCATCGCTAAAAAGCCCATGGTGCATTTTTTTGGCTCGACCATCGATTATAGATGGTATGTACAATCATTCATTACATAGACACCACAGCTTCCAGCATCGACAATATTTAAATATAAAGTGTGCAATAGTGTGCATGCCTACCTATCGAAATCGCTCCAAAGGTCCGAATAAGGTGCTTTATTTTAATTGGACAATAATATTTAAATATATTATAATATAGCCTTAGCATATATAAATACCTATTCAATTGCTTATTGAATATGGCTTAAATACTGATTTTTTATACATAATGTGTACTAAGTTAAATAATTAATGATCATTAACATTAGCTGACTCACTCAGAGTCATCAATTAAGTTTAATGATTGATTATTTATCGAGCTGTCCTTTTCTATAGGTATTCCTGGATAGGTTTAATAAGTCATTAAATTATAGTTAACTTTTTTAATTAACACACTCCACTTGAAAAATGACTATTGTTTTAAAAAAATATTGTAACTGTCACTCTCGTAATTAAAGACAATGAACCTCGCCCAATATAAAAAGATTTACAATGTAGGCCATCTGGTTAGCTCACTCAAAAAGCAAAAAATCTGCTGCTTAGTTCCTGATACGAATCCAACGGTAACGGACACCCTTGAGAGTCAGTTCCTTTCTAGGCTTTGATTAGGTGTGTCATCCATCTCACATGTGAATTGGTTCTCTACTACTTTTAAATATCTGATCTACCTAAGATAAATTTCATAAAAAAACTCAAATCCAAGAAGAAAAATACTTACATTCATCCGTCGTCACCCAGGACCGTTGATAACTTCCTTTAAAATGTAAGAGAAACAAAACAACTAATATCACATAATGTCGAAACAATTCCATTTTAAAATTATTTTTTTTAAATCGTGATATGTGGTAGGCTTGTGATCCGTTTAGCAGCGACACCCGTTTGTCAATATTCTTAATTTAAAATAACACTGCTATATATATGAAATAAATAAGTAGTAAAACTGTGATTAATCCTGTAAGAAGTGCGCACGCTGGTTTCAGGACCTTTAAAAGTTTAGTTACTCACGGAGCGCACCGTATTACGTATAACGAGATACTGTACTGTTATAACTAAACAGCATTAACCACCCAATTACACTTTATATTAATCATCGTAATGATATTAACCCACGCAGTTTAATCTATTTTACGTTAAACGTTGTATTTATTTAATGTGTTTAAAATAAGCTTTATTTTATGTATTGTATGTTTGAATATAACTATATTTTTCTAAAGTGAGAGTATTTTTACGGCACACGTATTTTTTTTAATGTTTCAGCCGCGCAAATAAAAGGCTATAAAATATTCATAGATCTACCCAATATAAAGTCGTATCACATATTTTTTGCTTCTTAATTAACCGACTTCAAAAAGGAGGAGGCTATCAATTCGTCGGAATGTTTTATTTGTATATAGGTATGTTCCCCGTTTATTCGAAGATACCTGGACCGATTTAGAAAATTATTTTTTTTGTTTGAAAGGATATATATACTTCATAGGTGGTCCCATGGTCACCAAGTCAGGATCCTGGACAATGTTTTTCATATACTTTCTAAAGCTAATCAGATATTTTGGGTCTGGTAGTCATTCATCATCTTATGTTGCTGAGCTGATGATGGAAGTTACAAATCCTTAACGGTTAAGAGTTAGGGGATAATTCTTTAATTATTATAGCACCGTTTAGACCGTTAGTTGTATTTTTTGATGTGGTGTTGGAAAACAACGCAAATTTGCTTATACTAGGTCAGTGATAAAACATAAGGGAATTCAAAACAGTCAGATTAGAGTTCCTACATACTTAGTAATCTTATGTTTTTAGTGGCTTTCTAGGTATTTATAACAGTAATGACTGTATCTTACAAAAAAAAACAACATAATTATTTGTCTGCTACCTATATACAGTACCGGCGTTAGGGTAGGGCGCGGTAGGGCGATCGCCCAGGGCGCCAGATGTAAAGGGGCGCCAGGCCCACCTTTATTTTCGGTCGCTCATGAGCGAGTCCTGCTATCTCGAGTCTAAATAAATAAATAAATTCTCAAGTCTAAAGATAAAATGGCTATAATGGCTTAAAATCCCTTTTGTTGGCGGGAGTAAGGGGGGGGGGGGGGGTTATCACATCTCGCCCAGGGTGCTGGTAGAGCTAAAACCGGCACTGCCTATATACCTAATTGGGGAAAATAAATCATTCATTACAAGTTTGCTGTGGGTTTCCTCCAAGTACTTATTTTATTTAAAATGCATTAGTCATAATGCATGATTCATTATACTTATTGCTACACTCTATTCTCGTTGTAAACCTTCACTTAGGTAATTCAATTTATCACCTGTGCATAGTTCAAGCTTGTAAACGTTAGGTACATCGATAATGTAGTTCTTTCATCTAAATAGTGTCGATAACATAATTAACATTAGCTGTAGTAGTATTAAAATGTATTTGAGTGGTGTTTCTGTTTAATAAAAACTTTTAATGCAAGATGATTTTTCTCAACGAAAGAAGTGATACTTACCTACTATACGCAAACAAAACAAGGCAAGTGTAAGACGGATTCGGGATCCGTACAATAATATTAAAACCAACTTTTATGTTCTATAATTAACTCATCTATGCAATTTGGCTATGGTATAAGTAGTAGGAGAAACAAACACAAAAACCTTTTAATAATACTTTGTAATACTAGCTTCCGCCCCGCGGTCTCAACCGCGTTCCCGAGGGTGTTTTCCTGGGACAAAAAGTAGCTTATATGTTATCCCAGGGTATTATGATCTATCTATGTGCCAAGTTTCATCAGTAGTTTTTACGAGAAATTCCATCCTGTATAGTTTTAATAATATATTCGTAGCTAAGTATATTCATGACCTTTAAAAGGTATAGGTAGGTTCATTACCCTTTCCGCCTACCGCCTACTATAACATCCCAAAATCATCCTGTATTACGTGTCCATCCCGCATTGACTATTATTTGGTAAAAACATCCCAGGAAAGAACTAAAGAAATAAAATTCACACACAGGCGATACCCGAGCAACAGATACGTACCTGGCGACGGCGAGGCGAAACCCAGTAGCGTAGCTACATTATAGTGATCTGTGAAACCCAGGCGACGAAGGGTATCACTTCGCTATGCAAAGCGCCTTGTTATCAACCTTAATAAGTTTTATAACCCTATTAAACTTAGATTACCATGGCAGAGTCCGCCAAGCTCGTCGCCTGGGTTTCACCTCGCTATCTCCCAAGTATCGCTCAGGTGTCTGTCGCTTGGGTATCGCCTGTGTGTGATCGATGCTTTATTATGGCATATTGAAATAAATAAGAATACCTACATACAATTATCTAGAGTATAGTATTCCTCGATTACTATTGAGTCAGGGTGGCAACATAAATTTTAAAATTAAAAGCAAGATTTTTACGAGTATTAAAAAAATATTTACTTCAGAACCTTGGAAGAAGGAATAAACACAAATGTTTAATCATTATTGGTAAATATAATAATACGATTTAAAGCCAAAATTTACAAAATCTTAATGCAAAACTCAAGCATTTTTTTAAAGGAAAGAAGATATTGCTCTTTCCTCTGTCTGGCAACATTGCTAGAAAATGCCGCTCTCTGATTGGTCTCATGACAAAACCGTTCAAACTACTTCAAACAAACAGCCTTCAATCAAATTTAGTTCAAACGTATGGCCGTTTGAAATCCCCTTTGTGAATTTGTCAACAATCATCAGTTTTCAGTTAATTCTTAATATTTTATTTGACTATAATTTTTATTTTTAAGCTAGTTTAAAATGACGTCGATCAAGGAAGATGAAAAGAAAGAAATACCTGAAATAATCCACGATCCCCAAACGAAAAGCACATACCAAAGGTTACGATTTTTTGGGAAGGTGAGTGCTACTGTTTCCTTTACTATTTCTAGCTATTCAATTCTTACTTTGACGTTGTTATTATTTTTACGTTTTGCCATAAATCGTAAGTAAATTTTAGCATGTATCTGTTGAATTTCTCCAACTAACATAAAATATTATGGTTTCCAAAAAAATACGAAACTAACCGTTACATAAATGAAACAACACTTAAGTAAGGAATTAAATGGTTTGTTTATCCCTGAGACTACTTCCTTCAAATATAGAAAGCAATTAAAAGTTTTTCAAGCAATTCACGTGTCAGTTACATTTCAAAAACTTAGGAAACAGGTGTCCATTCAGAGGTTCACCTGCTGATGTTACAGGCTAGAACAATGCTTCTAATGGATACTTATTACTCCTACAATGCACTAAGTAAAAGCTAGAATATATATTTCAATCACTTAGATTTCAATATGCCCAATTGTACTATATGAAGAGCTTTCTAAGTAAATTTATGTTCAATTTCTATCATCAGTTATCAGATTATCTATGTAGAATCTTTGAGGTGTAGAATATATATCTTAGGGAGCTAGATTTCTAAAATAAAATTGTATTGTAGACAATAATGTTGAAGACCAGAAAGTAGTAGGTAATTAAATTTGATAAGTAGGCTTTCCTGTTAGAACTCAAACAGCAGTCAAATGAAGCAATTTGACTTTGACTAGGCTGATTAAAAACTCTTAGCCAAAGTGCTGTGGTTTGAGTACCTATTTCTGTATCTAATTTGAGTTAGTAAGAACTATTTATTGAAATACATGTATATTTTTAGGGAGGATTTGCAAAATGCTACGAAATACAAGATTTAGCCACAAACCAAGTGTATGCTGGCAAAATAGTGTCAAAAAAACTAATGGTGAAGTCAAGCCAAAAAGAGAAGATGGCACAGGAGATCTCTATCCACCGCTCATTGCTGCACAAACATGTAGTCGGCTTCCATAGCTTCTTTGAAGACTCACTCAATATTTATATTGTACTTGAGCTTTGTAAGCGACGGGTAAGTATTCTGTCTCCATTGATTGTAGTATAAGAATGTTAAGGTTTGGATGTAGAAGACTTATCATTATCAACCTAGAATTATTTATAGAACCATCGGCCACCTGTCTTACTATTCTTATAAACGTCCGATAACATTTTCGAGTTGAGTCCGTGAACATCAAACTAAACCAGTTTTGGTTTATTTGGATGTAAAAAAAAATGGAAAATAATAGCTAGGAGACATTTATTTAATTATTTATTAAGTGTCTATAGTCAGTCTGCGAACAAGTTGTTGCAGCAATGAAGCTAGATTCTTCTTGCTTCATTATCATAGAAGGACACTATCCAGGTTCATACTTTCCTGGAAAAAAATATAATAGAACATAATATATTATTGTATATATGTTTCTACCTGGGGTCATCTCAGTGTAAGTGTTTTTTGTAGCAGTGGTAGATTCAATTTTAACAATCATTAGTTCCTGCCCCCACAACACCTACCTATGTAAACTGAAATATGAGTTGAGTTAATATGTCAAACTTAATCCAAGTCCATTTAGCTGTTTCACAATCGCCAAGAGACAAGCCAGGTATGATAGAAGTTGGATGGATGCCAGAAATCTTTTGTGAACCTTTACTCATGTAAAAAATATTTGTAATGTTATGAAATATGTTCCAAACTCCACAGTCAATGATGGAGCTTCACAAGCGGAGAAAAGCCATCACGGAGCCAGAGACTCGGTTCTACATGCACCAGATACTCCTGGGTGTACAGTATTTGCACAGCAGGCGCATCATTCACAGGGATCTGAAGCTAGGCAATCTGTTCCTTGATGATGACCTTCATGTCAAGATAGGAGACTTTGGTCTTGCGGCCAAGATTGAATTTGAGGGTAAAACACCTTTTTGTTACCTATGTCTAAAAGAGATAACAATAAATAAATAAGTGAAAGTGAGAGAAAATTATTTGGTATTCTCTGAAGGATGTCAGAACCTGCCCTCAATTCTTGTTATTTTTCCCTATAAACATTAAACTAAACTCGAAACAGTATTCAGTATCATAATCTATATATCATTTATGATCATACAATTAGACAAGGCTCAAGCCTTCTCAACACCATTATTCTTACCAAATTGTCTAAGCCAGTTAAATATAAGGTTAACATCATTTTTAGGAGAGAGAAAGCAGACTCTTTGCGGCACTCCAAACTACATAGCACCAGAAATACTGACGAAGAAGGGACACTCCTTCGAAGTGGACATCTGGAGTCTGGGCTGCATCATGTACACTCTGCTTGTTGGCAAACCGCCGTTTGAGACATCCACGCTCAAGGATACCTATAAGAGGATCAAGCAATGCGAATATAGGTACATAATTTTTAAATTAAAACCTCTAAATTGATTATCTGCCCAGAGTGGATGGGAAGACATTTAAAAATA
Organism: Tethea ocularis; assembly: GCA_963555595.1. NCBI lineage: Eukaryota > Metazoa > Arthropoda > Insecta > Lepidoptera > Drepanidae > Tethea > Tethea ocularis. The sequence continues at coordinate 4,398,352 of OY741960.1, read as the reverse complement.
TTCTTGTACAAAATTTCTCAAAATATTAAATCACCCTATTACTAGACTATGAAAGGGAATATAATAAAATTAAAATATGCGCTTTCAGCCTCTAATACCAGTTTTTATTATTAGGAGCATAATCTAACAGACTTTATTTTGTAGCAAAGGCAATTTATTATGCATTAGATGTTTTTTATGTGCTGCAAAACTATCACTGTCGCTCACGCTACTCGTGTTACGTTTGCGTGCTAGCAGACACGATAAATTCGAATTTAGAAAAAAAATACAAGATGCGTCATTTCAAAAGGCCTTATTTTTCATCGTTTTATGTCAATTTCTGCAAACAGTAGATTTGTCAATACCATTTTGATCAATACCCTGGATGAAATAAAGTGCAATTTGAAGCATGAAAATGTCCTTCCCTAGGGAAAGTCCACAGAATTCACCTAAGCATTTCAAATGTTATAAAGGAGAACCAATAATAGGAGGATTTTCCCACTTCACTGGTTTGAAGTGTATTGATATATTTGCTGCATTGTAATTTCCTGATTTGATAATGAAATAATTTTAATGTGATTTGTATTGTTCACAAATAGCGAGGGAGTATACCTAGCAATGCGCGTATGTTTCGCCGGACCGTGGCAATCGTTGGGTAGTCGGTACGCTCAGACCATATCCGACGATAATACAATCAAACAACAATACAGGTGGTTACTTGCACCAATCATTTATTACCTTCCTGGTGATGGTGGCGATCGTCACATGACACCTTCATTTTGTGCCGTTATGTTCAAATGTAGATATACCTACTCACTGAGTGCCTATTCATCCATTAATTTGTTTGTGAGTAATAAATGTGCTAAGCTATTGTATCCTTATTCTAAAACAAACTATAAATGCTTAAAAATATTTGCTAAACAGCTTATAGGTTCTAAGTAAGTAAAAAAACAACGTAATTCTATTTTTAATTAATTAATTAAAAATGTTTTAATAAAGAAATTGTTTAAAACCGCATTATTTGCCAAATTAGTCTTATAAAAAAGGATAGCATAAACTATTTAAAATAATCTATTTTTTTTTATCAAATTAAGTTTATATCAGCAAAACTTAGTACAATCCCTTTAGAGTGGCATAGCTGTGGGACGGCCTTTTTTACTGGTTATTTGTATTTCACTAACAGTGTTGTATGAGGCAGATGGGAGTACTCATCAATGATCAACTTTTACTACGGGACCAATTCTGAAATGGCAAAAATTGCATTTTTTATTGGGCAAGGTTGATGTTCTTTATGATTACTTCCACCCTATAGAGCACTGAACGAGAATTACGAATAAACATGTATACAATACATGGACATGCCTGTTCACGTAATATACATTTTCAGGATCCCATCATCGCTCCGCAAGCCGGCGGCGTCAATGATAGTGCTACAGCTACAGTCGAACCCGGCGCGTCGTCCGTCTGTGGACAAATTGTTGCAGCACGAGTTCTTCTCGTCGGGCATCCTACCGGCCGCGTTGCCTGTATCCTGCCTCACCACCGCGCCAAGAACCGACCAACTAGAGGTCGCCGCCTTACACAGGCGCCCGCTCAACGAAGTTAACACTAATGGTTTGTATCACTGTACTACTGTACCACATGTATCATTGAGTCTTTGATCTTGAATTGTTATTGTGTATCACTAAAATAGTAAAAAAATAGACTAGATTGTGATTTGTTTGGCTACTGTATTTTATATGCATCTGATTTAGTATGAGGAAAACCTGTCAAGTTATTTTTTAATGATTATATTATTTTTACAGCTTTCATTCCTGAGAATTTGTATGTAGAGTCATTTACAGGTAGGTATTACTTTATTAGGCCTCTTTTATGCTACTATCAGGATTATCATCACAAGTAGGTACCTACTATAATTACAATATAAGGAAAGCCCCAAACTAGAAAAGATAATGATAAATTATCAAAGTAAATTAATAAAATTTCCATAGAACACGTGGCGATGGCGGTGGACTCTCCGGTGAAACGCGATGGCATCATCCCAAGCGAGCCGCGCGCCGGCGAGCCTGCCTCCTACCGACAGAACTTACTGGCACTGCGCGATCAACTGGCTGCGCTGCTTGTTAGCAAGGTATGTCAAGAAACACGTTTACATTATAGTTAAAAAATATATATAACTTTTTTGAAAAAAGAGTAAAACCTCCTTCAACGGCAATAAAATTAATATGGTGGAGCTGAACCCAACACAAAAATAATTATTAAAATCGGTTCATAAGCAAAAAAGTTTTTGGTGAACAAACATAAAAAAAATATTTTAAAGAAACAACCGAGAGATGAGTACCCCTCCTTTCTTTTGAAATCGGTTAAAAATTTTCTTTGCTCAATTTCACGGCGCATAATTATAGATATTAAAATAGGAGTACTTTTGTTATTGCAGCTAAGATGTCGTCCAGAATGCCTGACGGACGAGTTGAGCGATCCGGCAGCACAGCCCCTCGTGTGGGTAGGCAAGTGGGTCGACTACAGCGACAAGTACGGTTTCGGGTACCAGCTGTGCGATGAGAGCGTTGGCGTTATGTTCAACGACACCACCAAACTTATCATGCTTGCTAACGGAGTGTGAGTATATCGGACTGTTATAGATAGGCGATGATAGATAATGATTTATAGTTTTAAATAACCATTAATTTCCGGGATTTTCGCCCCTCGGTTTCACAGGCACCCATGGGAATATTTTCTGGGATTAAAACTATATGTTAATCTAGTGTATAATCTATTATTCAGCAGTTTATGCGTGATTATGTTTATGACTCAGAAACACTTCTAATTATAATCCTACTTCCTACCTCCTTTATCCCTCGGGAACGCGGTTGAAACCGCGGTGCGGAAGCTAGTTTATAATACTAGTAAGATGAGAAGTGAGTTATGTCATTAGACGTCGCAATGAAGGAAACCAAAGTAGGTGGGTACATTTCATACCCAACCGTCTGACTAACTCCAAGCAAGCAAGCACTATGATGGGAATAATAATAATCATCTTTATTTTCAGCTACATATTTTATAAATTCCAATAAGGACTAAATTTCTGTACAGAATATCCTCACTCAACATTATTTATTGTTACAGGAATGTGCACTACATCAACCGGCAGGGCCAAGAGCAGTACATGAACATGCGCGAATACCCACATGAGCTGGACAAGAAAATGAAACTACTTACCTACTTTAGACGATATATGACTGAACACCTCATGAAAGCTGGTATGTATCTCAGGACAAATAAACAATATGTGGTCAATTGTTGAGCATTGATGACTGTGATTCTTCCCTTACATATTTATTTCTTCGTGATAATGTTCTAGATAGAATGTAGTTATGATTTTAATTGTAATATTTTGCAGGCGCGTCTGTACCAGTTCGCGAGAGTGACGGCCTGTCACGATTGCCACATCTGCACCAGTGGTTCAGAACAACACTAGCAGTCATTATGTATTTAACCAATGGAACACTACAGGTAATACATTAAAATGTTTAGGTTTATGTATAAATAGTGTCTAGCGATACCCCGATGATTTTACCCCCTTAGAGGTTGAATTTTCAAAAATCCTTCCTTAGTTGATACCTACATCCTTTTCCTTTTATATGAATTAAAATATATATATTTATAAAAAGTAATTGGTTTATCATCATTCCCAGAAAAGTGAGACAAACACTCCAGAATAAAGATGATTATTACGTAATAAATAAATCTTATAATATTTTATTTCCCTTACAGATAAACTTCCAAGATCACACAAAAATTATTCTCTGTCCACTCATGCAAGCGGTCACATACATAGACGTTGATAAGAACTTCAGAACATTCCGGTTCAGCACCATAGAGGAGCATGGCTGTGATAAGAAACTGTACAACAACCTCACTTACGCGTTAGAGAAAGTGAACAGTATACTAGCTAACAAACTATGCTAGGTTCACATGGTTTGACTGCAAAAGTACATAATATTTAACAATGGATTTGATTTGTTGCCCCATGTGACGGCAATACCTCGATAACGACCTGTGTCCTATATACTTAGCGCACGTTTGACAATGTTATTGTACTTTCATTTAATTCGTAGTTTATTAGTCTCATTTACGTTTTTTTTAAAAGAAATTTATGTCACAAAAGAATCAATTTTTACACAATCTTTCTTACTATATTTCTTGCCTCCGTAAGTGGTTTTTAGTCCACCAATACTTTCTATTATTTATGAGTAGATAATTTGGTCTCGATTCTTATGGTGGCTGGTCAAATACTATACCTTTAGTATAGCTTATAGAAATAATTAATTTGACTGCAACTGCATAGGAAATACAAGCTTGAATTTGTTAGTGTTTTAAGTAAAATTTTAGTTGTGAGTTTTCGTTTCAGTACCTACCTACCGATATTTTAGTTAAACGATAGAAGCACCATGACTGAGCGGGGGTGCAATTGAGTAACACGAAGTTTGTAGTTGTTTATTTAGTTTTATAACTATATTTTTGTAACAGTTGTTTCTGTGCTTCAGTAACATCGGATATGTTGAACAAATAATATAAAGTAAATTAAAAACTGCTATTTACGAAAAAAAGGATTTTGGCGAAATTTATTATTTTCAATAAAGCAAATTCATGTGAAAACACAGTATTATCTTGAATTCGATGGTGTTGAAGCACTAAGATTTGTAACATGGAATTCTCAGAGGTCTGTTACCTCGTGTAATATAATACCATTAATATTTGACAATAAAGTTTTAAGAAAATAAACTTGTTTTATTATCACTTGCATTTCTTTATTTCATTTTCTCATCTCATCCATATAGAACAATAAATAACACACGGAATGAGTAAATATAAATAAGTTATTGTAACTTAAAGAGGTCATTGCACTAGAAAGAAGTAATGTAATTAATACACCCTTTTTTATAGACTGGCTTTCGCCCCTGATAATTTTGCCGATGCGCCCATTTTTTCGACTGGATTCAATCAAAAAATTAACAAGTACAAATCATTAAAAAAAAACAAGACTAAGAGAGCCAACATAGATTTAGATAAAGCCTGAAGAAGTTTGAACTTCATAGATCTCATATTCCTGACGTTCATCTTGGCCTTCACAGAATAGGTATTGAATGCTGCTAAATTAACTTCATAATAGGATACCTTCTTAAAACTAATGTCTCTCACACATTCGATTTGTAAAATTTACAAAACTGTAAAAGTTCACATTTTATAACAAATCCTATAGTTCTGTGTGTATTGCATGCTGGTGGGGTAAGTCACTGGGATGTAAGAAAAGTCCTTCCATAGCTTTCCAGTCAGTATATGCTCCATATTGAGAGGAGACACCCACTATTTCACCCTGGCCATTAATAGGTCGGCCAAAAGTGCGCCCAGAGCCCGCTAAGTACCTGTAATATTTATGAAATATATTTACTATTTTACTACACACCACATAAAAAAACCGGCTAAGTGCATGTCAGACTTGGTACATTTACCCCGTTTTTCATAAACGCTTTTTAACTAAATCAGTGATATAAAGTCCTCCGTCTCACTCTTTCGATCACCATACGTCACATGTCAGATAAAGACTTCGGAATTTTAACTAAATGACGTTTCGTAACTTTTTTATGAATAAGACGTTAGGGTTCTGTACCAAATGTATAATATAGTATGTATGTAGATTTATCAATATATTAGTATTTGTTAGTCAAATATTCTTCCTAGTCGGACACTCTTGCCAGAGTGGTCGTGGTTATGATAGGTCTTGAGTGGCGGCTTTTGCAATCCGTCTCCATTTGGCCCTGTTGCAAGCATTGCGGGAACACTCGGTCATTTATTTATTTGGCACACAAAACAGAGTACAATCAAAATAAGCAAAAATAAGAAAAAATTGCAATTAACAGGACTGCATTCCTAAGCTGGTGTACACAACATGAATGGTAAAAAGTAAGACAATGAGTTGATTTGGTTAGTATAACAAGTGATTAGTAAATAACAGAAAAAAAAATATGACAAAGTTATTACAATTATTAAACTTACATGGTGTCATGGTCATAGTGGAGTGTAGTCAAATATATGTATATACTAATAAATAATAAACATTGTCACCAAATTAAAAATATCAATGGGAAATTAAATAAAATATTTGGAACAAATTTTGTAAAAAAAAAAAGCTGAAAAAACAAAATCCTTCCTATTTTAAAACAAAAAATAATGTATTTATCTAAAAAATTATACCCCTCACAGTGGGGTAGGTAAAAAAAAAGTGTCCCCCCACTTTAGCTGTAAGTAAAACCTATGTGACAGATGACAGACAGACAGATGGACATGCGAGTGACAGCAATAGGGCTCAGTTTCGACCCTTTGGGTATAGAATCCTAAAAACCATTATTTGTGATAAAAGTATGTTATGTGTTACAAAGGGTTTTTTTTCAGTACTTGTTACAGGCAATGGTAATGTAGCTTTATAGATGGCAACTCACAAAATGTAGCTTTATAGTGGTGATTGTTGAAGTTAGTTGTACTAAAACCATTCAAGATATTATGTTACTGTTAGATAAGCTTACACAAAATCAATGATTTATTTATTTATAATACTTACGAAGCAGTATCCACATGCTTCAGCTTGACAGGTGAATCTCTCCTCCAATAGTCGTTGTTGCAGACAACAGTCCAGTTGTCACCACTGTCCCCCTCCCCATCATCATCTCCATAACAAGACACTTCCTGGTTACCTGACAATGGAGAGGAAAAGTAGTGGGAGTGCAAGTTCTTCTTAGTGCCAATGTGTTGCAGACGAATGTTTGAGTTACATTTTATTGGTGCTCTGGAATGAGAAAGTTTTTAATCAATAATTTGTTTTTTATCATTTGAAATGACTATAAATCTTATCTTCATAAAATTTTACTGTGACTAAGAAGGTAGGTATTACAATCTATACTAGTAATAAAGCTGAAGAGTTTTGGACCTTTATTTGTCTGAAAAATATCTTGAATGGACTGTTCAACAGTAGTACAACACCTCATAACGCTTACCACAGTGTTGTTTAATCTAATCAAGAGACCGAAGGATAAGCTTACCCCCGTTTGCAGGTTTCGCCTGTAGGTGCACGCACCAGCCAATGACTATTGGAATCATCAGAGACATCGACAGCAGTGACAGATTGTTGGCCAGAACCTGAACCATACTTCACATCATGCGAGTGCAGCCGCAAACGCAAATCGGTGTTTATCATCTTCAAAATTGTACCACATGTTACGAATTCCGCCTTAGAACCTAGAAATGAATATCACCACGTTGCACTGTTATCAAAAAGGCATTATTTCACGTTTGTTATCAAAAATATCCTCCCATAACAAAAGGCCACGTAATTGCTAACCGGCCTGGAGAGAATCTATGTACTAAGCTATTAGGATATAGTAAATACCTTCTGAGCTTCTGATAATCATGTTAATGAAGCATAATATTAAAAATATGCTCGGGAAATTCAATATAACCTTGTGCGATGCCATAATAGCTCCACTCGAGGATTTTTAAAATCCGTCAATTTTACCCACTCTCACACGGCCCTGCCTGACAGATACAGACTTTCAAATATATAATAAAGTACTCTGTGATACAGACAGACCAGACAGACAGATTCTGTACTACAGTAAGGTACTACAGCACGAACGAACAGATTAAATTTGTGAATGAATGAATAGTACACTCATAAGAGAATATAATCAATCACACACACCAACTAAAAGTCAAATCGATTAGTAATGATTCGTTGACGGTTTTTCTGATAACGTAACGTTAACGTTAATTCGTCAACTAGTCGATCAACTAATATAAATTCGTTAGCGAGTAATAAACCCTCGCTAGAGTAAATGTATTCTTATGATTATATTTCTTTGCGATATTTATATGATTCGGGATAAATAAATAAATAAATAATAAGGAATGTAGCCCATGAATCGGAATGTAACAACTGTCACGGTGTCATCGTGACAGAAAGCTTAGCGCAGATTGATGACTTTTTGTAAATCTTTTCAGTAAGTTTTCATCAACATATTGAAAGATTTAATAATTCAAACACCTTTGTTGTTTTATACTACAATTAAAATGGATAATTATAATAATACGCCCAACCAAGGAATCAAAGGTACATTAATTTTCATCACGACTTTAACACAACTTTTATTTTCTTCTAGATAAATAGTAATTATACCAAATATTATTTCAGTTCCTTACGACCCTGGTTGGAATGACCCTCCAACGTTTTCATACAACGCACAGCAAACTACACCTAATAGACCTCGAAATTTCTTGAATAAAAGGGTTGCATTTCCATTATCTACCGCCACGTCGAGCCCTGCACCTCTGCCTCCTATTAACTTGCCCCCGATGCCGACTGCAGTACCCCTTGCAGCACCCGTTCCTAACATACCCAATATACCTGAAGTGAACCAACAAATAGATGTTGATAGCAAATTTGTGCTACAGGAAGTTAAATCAATACTTTTGGAGTTTTTGGAAAAAAGTACTGAACTAGGTCCTAAAGCTAGTGATATTCAGAGGAGAATAAGTGTGATGGAGGAAATGTGGACAAGTGGGAAACTCAATAATAGCATACATCTACAGATGAAAGAATTAGCTTGTGGTAAGTACAAATAATACTAATCTTTGGATATGGGTCATATGCATCTTTTGAGATAGGTACTTGTCAACAAAGTCTATAATTTGACAATTACTTGAGACTTTATGCCTATTTTGGAAACCAAACAGATATGGACAAGTAATAATAATAATTCCAGAGAGCAAATAGATCTTTGCTAGGTGTTCTAAATCTTTAAATGCAGAATAGTCCTGTAAGGAAGAGCCCACTTGATAATGTGGTTTACATGAACCTGCTATGCTATGTTAAAAATAAGCATATACTTTACTAATTTAAGTCTAAAATTACAGCTCTCCGAGATGATCTTCCTACAAAAGCAGATGAACTTCACAGAGCTCTGATGGTAGACCATGTAAGTGCTGTTGGCACATGGATGCCAGCTATCAAACAACTTATACACCACTGTATAGCACGGTCTGAACTATTGGCAATAGACAAGGAATAACAAAAATAGCCTCAGAATATATTCTGATATGTAAATATTTAATTTCGAAATGTTAAATTACTTCTGAATCATAGTTCGGCTATCTTTGACTACATATATTTGTAATGATTAATATCTGCAAATCAATTTAGGATCTATAATTTACATACAAAGTATGAAAAAAAATAGTTCAGTAAGAAAAATATCTATACCTTTTTTTAATAAACATAGATATAAAATAAAGATTTAATAAAATGTGATGGAATTGCATATAGTCAAGTTTTGTTGTGATGCTTTGTTTGCCATGAGTGAAATGTATAACTGTTCTATAGAGCTTTATTTTAAAAATGTAAATAATAAATATGAGTACAATATAATTTACACTTTATTCTTATCTTACACCTATTAATACAATACATATAGAGTTAAAAAAATCCAGTTCTTTTATAATTATAATGTGTTAGATATAATTTTCTTCTTGCAGCTACATTACTGGATTAAAAAACAATAACTTTGTAAAGTTTTTCACAGCAGATTAATTAAACAATTTTCTGTTGCTTAGCTTGAGAATCCAAAGAAACTGCATGAACCATGGTTTTATCTTGGGATTGTTCTGTTGAGACTGTTGTGACAGTCCTTTTATTGGGTTATATACCCCTTTTGATGGGTTTGGGTGCGACTGTAACGCGTACGGGGCGACAAAGTTCGACAAGGGGCGCAGGCTCCCGGCTTGCGCCCTCTTCCACCGCAATGCACACTGATATATCAACGCCACATGGCTCCGTCCATGCGCCGTGAGAGATCAGTACTTTTGTTAAAAGACGAACATTTTGTGTTCCATCGTCATCTGGAAAAAAGTGAAATGTAGACTATTGAATAATTTGTTGTAGCAATTTAGGTCGTTACGCCGTGATGGGTATTAAGCATCGCTTATGTAATAAAAACTCGCAATATTATGCAGTTATCTTGTCACTTGCATTTAGATGATGATTATGAAAGTCAACATTTACTAATCTATCTGTTAACTATGGTCAAGACAAGATTATATTTTGCAGCATTAGTCACTAGACTAATAACTATATTTCAATGTTTTATTTCTCAACTGTACTGATCTTTCGTAACAAAACTTAATCTGTAATAATTGTATCATTTAATTCACACCAAACCAGAAGACTGACAACCAATTTCAATATTCAGTCATTAGAAAAAGTCCGTGAAAATGATTGAGTCAAGTGATTTAGTAAAACGGTTCCCATTGTACTAAAACCTAACTCAAACTGACTATGACTTGAAGATGATTTAAAACGTTGCACTTTTCGAGAATGAAATACATGAAGATATAAAACACATTACTTACTCCACTTGACACTGGCAAAATACACAAAATGTCATGCCAAAGAGAAAAAAAAGTCGTGTCAGATATCAATCCACAATCGCAAAATTTAATTGAATATTGAAATCAGGTGTAAACATACTGATATGATTAATATCCAAGGGCCTCAGATGGTCCCGATGGGGCACGAGTGCATGTACTCTAGTGTCGGGGTAAGCGACACGGACGCGCAGCGCGGCTGGGGCACGCACGCGGGTCACCTCCGCCTCCAGGGCTACTGCCGCCACGAGCCCCGCGCCGAAACGTACTATAGTGTCGTTATCTGATGTTGGCTCCAGGATGGTCGCTGTGCACATACGGATCTGTGGAATTAAACCAAACAGTAAATATCTTGGGGACATTTCTTCACATAGTGGATGTACTATAGTAACCAGATAACTGATATAATAACTATTGTGTAGTGTCAGACAGTAAAAGTTGTTTATTTTGATTATGTAGTTTCACCCCTAAAGCACTGAAGGAAACATAAAAATAACCCTGTATATATTTACACCTAAACAATGAAAAACCATATATTATGTCAATTTACAAAATGTTTGTATTATGAATATTATAAATCCCGCGGTTTCACCCAAGGGATTCCGAAGATCTTATGTTCCCGAGAGATAAAAAGTAGTCTAGCGGTTATCTAGGGTTTGAGCTACCTCCATACCAAATAACATCTTTCTTTCACTCACAAACTTTCGCATTTATAATTTTAATAGTAGGATAGCATGCTTTGTACTATTCTATTTATAGCGAAGATGTTATGATTGTTTTTACACTTAGTCCAGGAACGTACTGTTACCTTGAGGTTAGGTTTTGGAATGGTGGGAAGTGGTGCGGACTGCAGCAGCGGCATGATGGCGCGCGCCAGGGCCGCCGGCTTATTGTCCGCGTTCATCGACAGTTGCTGGAATACTGCTATCGTGAATGGGTCCGGTTCCACACCTATAAACATCAGCATAATGTTTAACTTGTTTTTGATCCGTGATTTTTATCGTATTCCTGAACTATCATCAGGCCCACAGCCCATAGGAACTTATCTTCTCCAGTATAATAATAAATTAAGAAATAGTAAATCATGAGAACTAAATAAAACGACAGTCAGACATTTGAAGATCATTATAGGTAACACATGTGTAAAAAATAATTATGGTGAAATCCATATAGTACTGATATGTTCAAAACAATTTGTTTTTACTGTTGGTATGTTACAACGTTAAAAACAGTTTCATATCTACAAAGGCAAATAAATACCTGCAGAAGCCAAGAGTCTATCTAGCAGTTCAGCATGATGCGTAAGCGCAGTCGCAGCGGACAGCGAAGCCGCAGTTATCGGTGCAGTCACTGCGCCAACTGCACCGACTGCGCTAACAGTGCCGACTGCGCCAACAGTGCTAACAGCGCCCCCTGGCGGCACTAGCACTACTCCCGCGACTGCCGCACACAGTTTGGCGGCACACACTCGCAATGCTAGTTGCCACACGCACGCGTTCTCCTGTTCTGATACACCACTGAATTGGTGTTGGAGCCTGTGAAGTGAAGAAAAAATATTAATTTACTCCTTAAGTCACACTTTTCCTTTTTGAGCGACAAATTCGTTAAAGTTAAGATTTCGAAAAAAGTATCGCTATGTCATAAGTATACCGTTAATGTCCATTTTAATATACACTAATAAACATACTCAGTCTACGGTTTACTCCCAATCAACCAAGATTATATACCTACTTCTATCCAATTGGGCGTCGGCCATCTGAAAGCGGAGGTCACTGATAGCTAGCTAGCTATTAATTTTGGTTTTTTACATGAAATTTTCAAAATAAGTTCGCAGAAACAAGAGGGTTTAAACGTCGTCACACAGTTGTCCACTATAAAGGGAAATCTATGAAAAGATATGACATTCTTGTCGACGCCCTGTTGGCTATACTAATATTATAAAAATGTTTGTAAGATCGGATGTAATCTCCAGAATTACTGGTCCGATTATAAAAATTCTTATCTCTGAAACTGATTATTAGATACCTGTCTTTGTGCCTATTCGAGTACTTAATAAATACATACCTAATTCCATATCAACAATAGGCTAACCCTCACCTGAGACAGTCGGTAGTGAGGTTGGTAAGTGCATGCGCGGGCGGCCCCGTGGACGAGTGCAGCGCCGTGTGTAGTAGTATCACGCAGCGAGCGAACAGCGCCGTGAATTGCGCCGCGCCAGATACTAGTGGCTCCATCTCTGATAGCCTGGATACAAAGTCATTTATGGTGTTATTTATGTATTAGGATTACTAACAGATGATACTTTAAATACAGGGTGATTTTGGGAGGGAATAGTAGGCCGAAAGGACATTGAATTATACTTTATATAGAAGTCATAAAAAAAAATGTTAAAGTAGAAAACACACAACACATATATTTCCGTATACATTTTAAAACCTCCTTCAAAGACAATAAACTTTAAATATTAAAATCTGTTCATAAGCAAAAAAGTTATGCGTGAACAAACATAAAAAAAAACATACAACCGAATTGAGAGCCTCCTCCTTTTTTAAGGAGGTTAAAATATACTTCAACGTCAAGTATATTACCTATTAGATTACTCGAGTACTAAAATAGTAGAGACTTTTACCAGAGATAGCTATTCAAAATCACCCTCATCAATATTTACTAAAAAAAACGGAACATGATTGGTTATGGCTCATACATTCGGATTTTCGGACATAACTATAGCGTTTATATGGCCCAACAGTGCATGCAATGGTAAACTAAATATTATAAACTAATTAATATCCATGCCATTATGATAGAATAGAGAAACATAATATGAACCCTAAAAACAATACTCTTTGTTTTTCCAGCAATCGTATAAAAGTGGGACAATATAGGGATCATACTTATTGAGTTGTTCCTCAGCAGAGTGCAGCATCTTCAGTCTAACGGCTGTTGACAGAGTAATGTTGTCGATATGTTGCAATACAGTATCGAAAAAGCGCTGTACGGCGCTATCATCCATTGTTGCGTCGCTCTTTTCAGCGCTTGACTGTTGGGCTTCCCCTGGTAAATTATCATATTATGAGTGTCACTGCAAGGTGATGAAAATTTATAGTTTACTAGCTGTCCCCCGTGTTCTCGGGATAAAAAGAGTCCAAATTTAATTTCACCGAAAGACAGAGTTACTTTCGCGTTTATAATATCTTTGATCAGAATTGTTCATTTTGGGGTAAAAGTTATGTCCATTTATTTTGTCATCCATCCAAAAGACTCATCAAAATGAATAACATTTAATAAGGGACCAACGCTGAAATCGCGCGAAGTCCTTCCACCTCTAAAGCGCTGCATGTGAATCCTAACTAATATTATAAATGCGAAATTCAGTTTGTTTTTTCCCTCTTGAAGCCTCAGCGGTAGATCACAACCTAGAACAACATAGGATACTTTTCATCCCGGGAAAACGTTAAACCCACGAGTTCAGATTTAGGAGTTTAATCTCTGGAGTTATTGATCCAATTCAAAAAAATATTTCACCAACAGAAAGCTATATTATTCCCTAGTGCTACAACTACTTTTTATCTCAGCTAAAAGTTATGTATAAATAAATACCTATGGGTAGATGGGGCACTAGATGCGGCATGGTGTCTCGCAGGTATGTGTAGTGTTTGATGGTGTGGTCCTCGAACAGCGGCAGCATGGTGGCGCAGCGCTGAGCCGCGTTCACCACCAGGATCAACACGCACATGTCTGACACACACGTGCTAAGTAAACTATATCTATGCATCATATATTATGTACCTATATAAAAATAGACATAAGGCTCACTTATTCCTATATAATGACGGCTTTTTTTATACTACTAAGGTAGCAATAAAGCATACGGCCTACCTGATGGGAAGCGGTTACCGTATTATTATTTGGGTTTTGTGGCTGTTTCAAGTCTTTACAGAGCTTGTATCACTGCGACCTGATTAGATCTATTGTGATCGCCACATAAATTAAATTTCACCGCCAAGACCTACAGCGATAATAAACCGTACTATATTCTTAGCGGTGATAAATTTTACTTCATCTGGGTGCAACTGGTGCTTCCCCAGGAGAGTATTACGTTTAGGCATAAGTGGGTGGCACTCACACAAAAGGTGAAGTGGTGTTTCATCCGCCTGACAGCAGAATCTACACGCCTTTGTGTCACGGACGCCAATGGTGACCAGATGCTTGTTCAATCCACGGCGGTTACCGTAGCCTATAGACGATATAACCCAAAGTATATAGATATGTATACTGATAAGTTTCTTATAACTGTAGACAAACGCTTGTTTTTTTTTATGTAGAGCAACTGAAATACGAATGTTGCTGTAAATATTATTCGAATCTGCATTCTAACATATTTTTTAATTATTGACTCCTAATGGTAACTTGTGTAAAGTTTGCAAATATGTATATAATAATTTAAAAAAAATAAAAAAAAACACAAGTGAAAGGATACAAGCTGGGTCATCAACGTCAGGTTCAGGCATGTCGAAGAAAGGATGCACGGCGAGGAGCCTTGTCGTTAGCGGCAATACAAGCGTCGCGTGAGAACTGCCTAGTCTTTGTACACACCGGAATGTGGACCGTTTATCCTGGGAAGCAATTATTTTATGTTGAATTAAATGAATTAAATTATTTAAAATAAAAAAAATACGATTGTAAGACCTACTTCAAAGTGAGGAGCTTGCGAACAAAAGCAGACTTGTCCCATTAATTGTTTTTACACTAGAGAAAATATTTTATTGCTGTTTTCTCTCGGTTTAAACCACTTAGAAAGTATGAAACTATAAAAAAAAACGTTCAGGATGGAAATCCGTTTTTGTTCGCCAGCTCCTCAAGTATTGACTTACTTGTGGATATCTCTTGAGATTCTCTAGTATTTTGTCAATGCACATCTCGAGGCAAGTTTTAGAGGCGACAGTACACGCGCCGAGCAGCCTGTGGAGACCTTCCCTTACGTCCATAGAGAAATCCTGTCAAATCATTCATTTTACAATGAAACATGGATGTTGTATCCACAAACCCCTAACTTTCTTGAAAAATCACTATAGCTCTAAATTGTATGTTTTACTGAATAAACTGTAATTTACTAGTGATTACTAGATTACCTCCAAAGCACCCAATATAGTTTCTAACTGGTCCTCCCTCAGTACTATATGATGTGAGATGCGCGTGAGACTGTTGATCGCTCTAAGACGCACATCCTCAATCTCGTCATTGAACATGTCCACAAGAAAGTCTAGGGATGTAGTCGCAAACACTGAGTTCTCCATGGACAGTTGGCATACTGCATCTACTGCTGCGGTGCGGACCTCTGGGGATGATTTTCAATATGAAATTAAGATAATAAGAAAGTGCTATTTGATCAGGGATGGATCAAGGTGTTAGGCTGGGCAATTAAGCCAAACTCATTTCAAAGGGATTTTCAAAATAATTTGTAAGTATAATATTTACTTAAAATTGTTTATTTTTGGTGCTGAAAACACCTGCACTTAAAGTCAGTTCCCTTCTAGACGTAGTATGCTCACTATCTCGGCCACATTATTCCCTAAAATAACCATAGTAATCATTCTCTCTTAAAGATGTCTCTAAGAAATTTTTTATGTGGGGAAATCCTCATGGATGTAGGGTACCGCCACGGGAGGAGCGGCTGAGTTTTGTTCCTACCTGTCGCTGCCGGCTGGGTATAAGGGGGCGCCGAAGCATTCGTCCGTGTATCTAAGACCTACCTCAACTTTCAGCAATACAAATGTATGAATGGGAGGTGGTGAGTATGTGTAGTTACCCATGAGCTCGTCCTCGAGTCCGTGGACGAAGGCCCCGGCGGCGCCACCCGGCAGCAGCTGCACGGTGTCCTGCTCGACGAGCTGCCCGGGCGCGTCGTCGGCCCAGCGCCGCCCGCTCGCCCACGCCCCACTCCGGACCAGCTCAGCACCACGCTCGTGCGCTGTACGCTTTTTCTGACAAAATCATATTTTTTATTTAATTATATGTTTTGAAATAATATTGGAAGCATATTTTTTTAAAATAAGAATTTATTTCATTGATATACAGCATACATCAATATAATTTATGTTACAATGAGTTATTTCCAAACATAAGTTATACAATAAAGTGCGGTAGTTAAGTTAGATTAGATATAATTTCAACACATACATACATAAATGATTCTGTAGATGTGTGTTCACCCAATAATCCAACACCAGCCCGCCCTGACATTACGCCTTCCCTAGACAACCCACCTTCATATTACTCATGAGCTGTTTGTCCAATGTCTGTAGCAGAAAACGATCGGACACGGCGCGAGTGGTTCCAAGCAGCGTGCAAGCGAGCGCGCGGACCTGCATGCATAAGTCGTTCACAGCTGAGCATATGCGTACGAATGCGTCGTCTACTAGCCGCATTGTAGTCTCACCATCTTGGAGGGTTATTGTGCTGTGGAAATACACAATGATTGAATGACATAGTTACTTCCATCACAATCTGATTTGATCATATAAACAAAAATGTACTGAGGCTTTAGACTTGATTTCGTTGGACTACAGATTAATTATCATCTAAGTATAGCTTGAAAATGAGTTTAATATAATTGATCCCTTTTGGTGTTACCATAAGTATCAGTATCTCTAAAAATTGCCATAAAAAGACATATTTTTATTTATTTATTTGTGTAACAAAATCCACAGCTCATAGAAACTAACAAATATATTTCTTAGATTACTTATAGCCAATTACGGATCTATATTTTAATACTTAATCTAAGTTAGCATTCACATAATTTCATTATTTTCGGGCGTAACTAAATCCAAAAAGTAAATAAAATAAACCTGTTAGGGCCAGTTAGGGGATATGTGTGCAAGACTGTGACATAATAAGCTACTTACTTTTCAGGATATTTATTCCCCAACAACCAGACCAACTTGAGAGCCACTTCTCTAACAATCTCATAGTCATCAGAGAGTGCCACACACACATGCTCGTACAGGACTGCACTTAAGGTTTGTCCACGCTCATGAAGGGTCAGGAGTGATTGGAAAGCTTCACATCTCACTCTAGCATCCTGGAACATATACACATTGCTACAGATGTGTATTCTTATTTGATGAAAAAATAATAAAACTTATTATTCTAGTAATATTAAAGAGGCTGCTAGATGGTTGTCAAACAGTTATCAATCACAATCAGGTGCAAAAATGTAGAGAGTTTAGTTGTCAAACAAATACCTTACAATGCATAAAACTGACTTAACCCTTGGTTGGTGATTAGTTGACAATCATATATAGCTTTATCGAGTCATACAAATGTGTACAGAGAACATTAAAAGTAACTTTGTGTTCTTTCTACATTGTTTTATGATTAAAATAGTTTATTTAAAAAAATAAATGAGTAAATACATTAAGGGCCGTAAGATCGATGACGTTTAAACTATCGTTCATGAAATATAAGATAAAATTTAATCCATGGTTTAAACTATTGTTCTAACAAATGTGGACAGTTCGGTTAAACTTCGATTAATCCCATAGATACGGCAGTACTTTCTAATATATTTTTTTTATGGTGAAATTTGACATTGACATTAGTGTAACTTGTTGATTATATGGCATTAGATACGTTTTTTACACAATTCTGCCAGTGTCAGGGTCATACATCTTGAGTAAAATGACAAATTATGATAGTTTATTCGATTATCGGGAGTTTAAACCCTCAAAAAGGATAGTTTAAATTAATCAATAGTTTAAACTATCTTTCATCAATCAACTGCCGTTGATCTTATGAAATAATCAGAGACTTGAGATTAAACTCTCTTATGTGGTTTAAGCTACAATTCATCTTACGGGCCTAAGTAAGCAATCCATATTCACTAATAATTAACTTGAGGTTAAAAAGGAACAAAAGAATAAAACCCATAGCAATATAAAATACTAGCTTCCGCCCCGCGGTTTCACCCGTGATCCCGAGGTATCTCATGTTTTTCCAGGATAAAAAGTAGCCTATATGTTATTCCAGTGTATGATCTATCTATGTGCCAAGTTTCATCCAAATCCGATCAGTAGTTTTTATGTGAAAGAGCAACAAACATACATACATTTATAATATTAGTAGGATAATTTCACATCATACCTCAGCATTTGAATAATCTCCAAGTAACTTAACAATGGCATCAGCTTCAGAGACTATTTCCAATGTCCTATCAGACTCAGGGCATATTGGGTACAGTTCACTGATGAGCTGCAAGCACCTGCACTTGACCATGTGGCTGGTGTCCTTTAAGTTGTCCTTTGCAACTGATACAAGACGCATCATCAGTATCTTGTCCTCACTTAACTTGGTGCCAAGTTTTAGGAGTGTTGCAATACCCTGAGCTATAACCTGTTTGTTGAGAAATTATTATGTGATCAGTCACTACAATTGATTTTATTTGTTTGGAACTTATGTATTTCAAAATTTTCTAATCTATAATAATGTAGTCATCAAATAAAATAGAAACATCAAAGGGTATTAGTCCATCCAATGGTAATTAACTTTTGTCAGAACAAATAAATATCATAAAAAACATGGACGTCCAA
Organism: Tethea ocularis; assembly: GCA_963555595.1. NCBI lineage: Eukaryota > Metazoa > Arthropoda > Insecta > Lepidoptera > Drepanidae > Tethea > Tethea ocularis. The sequence goes on along the minus strand of OY741960.1, from coordinate 4,379,309 downwards.
ATACAAGATGGGTGGATGATATCCACCTAACCCTGGGGCCATACTGTACAAAAGTTGCGAGGTCTATGTCAAAAGTACCACCTCCAAAATTAAATAATAATGTGGTACCCAAATTTCGAAATAAATCATTATTATTATTATTTTTACTCTTTACCTTATGTGAAGTTTCATTTTTAATTAACAGTTGAGTTTTATCAATTAAATTATTCAAATTGGCGCCAGGGCATTCGAGGCCAATATCACAGAATAACCACAGTATTTTGACCCTGACAACCGCCTCCTCCTCTGTTTGGAAGTGTTCCGATAACTTTTTAATGGCTTCTTCCACATCTGACTCTTGGAATTGGAGACAATCTGAGATACGAAGCAGCAACTGTAGGGCTTCATCACTGGACTTGCACTTTTCAAGAAGGCCGACAAATGCGGCAGCAGAACTGCCTATTAGCGGTTTCTTGGCTAAATGTAGTTTTTTAGAAGGAGGCCCTAAATCCTATAATTATAATTACAAATAAATTAATATCCTGGGGCATTCTACACATACAGCCCTCTGATCACAAATTTGGAAAGGCTTGCTTATAAAAAGATTAAGTAATATAGGTTAACTTTTCTACATACTTGAAATGATTTGTTATATTCTGCCAAAGCTCTTTTCTTGAGAACTGCGGCCATTTCCAAAGATAATTAAAATAAAAATAAAATAATTGGAGTAAATCTAGTCCAAATTTTATTGTAAAATTTTATCCGATGGGAATAAAAAATTAAAAACACAAACATTCCATTCGATAATTGTTTGACGCTCTTTGCTCTTTGACGTTTGTGATAATACGGAGTATTATATTCTCTTTGGTGATAATAGCCAAAGCACAGTTATAAATAGTACCACAGATTAATAAATAGTATTAAAGTATGTACTATTTAGGTACGGTAAATTTTATGAAATACGGTAAAGTCCATCACTACGGGTACATATGGTATATAATATTTTTTTATCATCGCATTAGTATTAGTAAATAATACAACCAAAGACTACTAATAAGGGTTAGACCACAGATAACTATATATTAGTTAGGGTAGACCATAATCATCTGTGATTTAAATCTGACTGACTGATCAATCAATCAAACCCAAATTCAAATTGTCAATATCGGAATAATTGAGTTGATTTGACTGCATCGAGATTCTATGTCGGAATTTTCATCGAAAAACATTAAATATCAACAATTTGTTGAATATAAAAAATTGAAAAGCAGTTAGTAAATATTGTCATATGTGTATATATCATAATTTATCATTGTCATTTTTCCATTTTGCTCTATTAACCTATAATTGAAATTGGCATGAATCAACTGGAGTTTCCTAATTCATCACACACGTAATAATTTACATAATTAATTGGGTTCACGAAAAGGTAAGCAACTTTATAAGAGACATCTTAACCACTTTGTATGATCACTACAACGTCAAATTATCAATTTTAGCTGATAACGTTAACCATCCCTCCCTAGTGTTCGATATTTCATTAGTTTCGCTAAAGAAGGTAGGTAATTGCTTTTACCTAATTAAAATCATGGAAACCATTCTGTATCATAAAGCCTTTTATCTCTCTTAATGGTATTACGTAAAACATTTCCCGTTTGGTCCATTAATAATCAAATTACCGCATTCAAAATTGATGCATAATCAACTTATGTTTACTATACAAATTGTGCTCAAGGTTATAAAATTATATTTTTAGATAATGGGGGACCACAAATGATGTTAGATGATTGCAAAAAGGAGGACATGTCCAACAGTCAACTCCTTGAAAGAAGCTGCCTTGATGAAGGTGGCATTGAAATGCAGGTACCCTCCGCAAGCCTCCCTGATCACTGGAAGGAGTTTGTGTGTGGAGGGGGATCCTCTTTCTGCAATATACTGATAAGCTATCCTCTCAACAAACTAATATTCAGACAGGTATATTTAAACATGTAGCTATTATACATAGCTGTCCCCTGTGTTTTCACCCGCTTTCCCTGAGTAAAAAGTAATGTCCTTCTCAATATGTGATCTAATTTAAATGATACCCTCTTATACTGTAACTATATAATGTCAAGTCTTTGAGAAAAAGATATCTGTTAATAAAATCATACAATAACAGGAAATCATACAAAAAATGGATAATCCATTGACATAATCAATATAGCCCATCTGATTGTAAACTAAGCTGTTAATAAATACCCACCTTCTTTTGAACAAACATTTTTTAGTTTGAAGAAAAAAATTCCTAAGTACATATGTCATATTTTGTACTTATTTCCAGATGATGCATGGTGTGGAAACAACATTTGCGCTCAATCAGTTGCAGAAAGAAGGCTTAGCATACCTGTACCGTGGAATGCTCCCTCCATTAATGCAAAGATCTTTATCAATGTCTCTCATGTTCGGTGTATATGACGGATGTTTACACCCACTACTCTCATACCAAATTAATCCTTACGTCGCGAAAGCCGTTGCTGGTGTCGTTGCTGGATCCTTTGAAGCTACACTCATGCCTTTTGAAAGAATTCAGACCTTACTCATCCACCCAAAATATCATAATGAGTTTAAGAACACAGCAGAAGCGGCCAGATATATCGCCAGGCATTACGGCATAAAAGAATTTTATAGAGGACTTGTGCCAATATTGTTACGAAACGGTCCTTCAAATTCAATGTTTTTTATAATTCGTGATGAAGTGCGACAACGGCTGCCACCACAAGAACAGCTGATCTATCATAGTCTACAAAATTTCTTAGCCGGAGCAACAATTGGAGCTTTCCTGAGCACATTATTTTATCCACTGAATGTTATAAAAATTGCCATGCAATGTGAACTCGGCGGTCCGCATCGAACTCTCTCCTATGAGTTTAGGTATATTCTACACAAGCGAGGGTCAAAGTTTGCTAATTTCTATCATGGAGCTCTACTCAATATATCCCGAGCGTTTTTAAGTTGGGGTATCATAAACGCTTCCTATGAAATACTAAGGAAATTTTTATACGCCTAGTCAACTCACGTTTTGTATTTAATTTATGCGATAGGCTAATTTAATGGTGCGCTCAATCAATTTTTTTATTTATTTTGTTGTGTACATAATGTCCCATAGCAAAATACTTTTGTGATGAGATATAATTGTTCGTGTTAAGCGGCGAAGCCGCTTTATCTTTACCTATAAATTATGGCCTAATATAGAAACCTTTTATTTGTACATAGTTCAATTGCAGTATTATATACACAACTTTTTGTTATTGTGAATTGTATTTAGTTATACAATTTTAATCGATTTGAGAAATGAGTTAGTACCTATTTATTGCACAGTTTCTTTTAAGTAGACAATGTTTTATTATTTTATAAATAAAAGCATTTATGTAAATAATGTTACAAACACCTAATCCAGTTTGTAATCGTAGCCGTTATCCCGGATAGATCGTTATTGTGATAGTAATAAGTGGGATATTGCAATGTGAATAAATTATACCTACAACTCCACTAGGTATGTTTTAAACATAGACCAATTCCTTTGTATGGTTTAGAACAATAGATTCCCATGATTCCCTGTAAATATAACCGTTGAATTGTATCTAATTAATCTCGTTATTTATACACTTGCGAGCAATGAAGTCATTTCAACGCTCTGGCGCACTCTTGTTTATATTTTCTCTTCCCTGTTGAGTCCAGAATGTATGCAAGGATAGGATGGATTCACGAACAAGCAGGAAGTGTTGAACACAAAACTAATTTCTGTGTGATGCTCTAATCGAAGTGTTCTTGAAAAAAATTAACCCAGAGCCATCTCATTTTTAATTGCTCGCAAGTCACAACCTACACACTTGTGTAAAAATGTATATATTTGTTGATTCATGCATTTGTAAAAAACAATTGGCAAGATTTATCAACCAGTTGATCATTGAATTATTTTAGACTCCAAATGCACTTGCGATGATTTTTCATAAACTATTTAGAAATCTCACTAATGTAATGTAATCCATATTATTAATAGTCCGAAGTAGTCCAAACCACATTTACTACCTGCCTATACCCCGCAGAAATAAATATTATTGGGAAGTATGCTGTGTTTAATTATAGGCATCATAGCTGATCCCTTTGGTTACATGCTTACGTTAGGTTGACGCCTGGTTGACGGAAGCGAAAGGCGATACCTTATTTCTGATTTGCGTAGGTACACACGGCCACAGATCAAGCTACACACTGCGGCACCTTATGCGGTTGTAATAGGCGCTATTTTGCAACAAAAATGTGTAGCTTGATCTGTGGCCGTGTGTACAGTCGCCAGCACTTCAGACCTTTTTGTTACGAAATAGCTCATATTACTACCGCATAAGAGATGCCGCAACCTAATGTACTAAAGTGGTCAGAAATTTTGACGCTAACTGTACATTACTTTATAGTAGGCAGGATAATGTCAAAACAATTTTCCGGTCGGTGGTTAACAATCGTTGGATGTTTATAACTGCATATCGTAGCTACCTATCAACCCACACTCGTGCAGCGGAAACTGCATTTTATAATCATCGCCATTGTACTTAATTACGTAATCAAATAAAAATGTTTAAAAGCAACGTTAAATAATGTCATCTGTCGAAATATACATTCCATTTCTATTAGCTATTGTTATATTGGTTGGTAAGTTCAATTTGACTGATATCTTGGTAAATTTGACCACTATACGAGTCGATGATATGATAGGTTTGCAGAGTACCTACCTACAGCAGTAGTGGCGTTGGGTAGGGTGCGGTTGGGCGACCGCCCCAGGACGCCAGATATAGATAAAGGTCGCGCCTGAGATGTCCTACTTGTAAATTGTCTAACTACTTACAAAATCGCTGTGATGGCAACACTAGAATGTAACGCAGCGTTCAATTCATCTATTGTTTTTTAACATTTTTATTTTGAATGAGTTATACTTAGGTACTATCAACAAAGTTGAAGCATGATCACCTTAAGGGTGTATTTTGCGTGCAGTGACCAGTGACTATCTGTGTCTCACACAATATAACCAGACAATGCGCTTGTCATTAAATATTAGATTGTCATTGTCAGTAAATAGTCTAAACAAAAGATTTTACAAGAGACCGTTTTATTGTCAACAATGGACAGGGCAAACTATGATTACTGGCTGCAAGCGAAAAGGTCTCAAAACTGATCATGCTTCAACTTTGTTGATGGTACCTTCATCACTACATAGTATAAAACAAAGTCGCTTCCCGTTTGTCTGTCCCTATGTATGCTTAGATCTTTAAAACTACGTAACGGATTTTGATGCGGTTTTTTTTAATACATTGAGTAATTCAAAAGGAAGGTTTATATGTATATTACAAGCATATTATAGCACAGAAAAGTCGAGAAAACCCGTGCGAAGCCGGGGCGGGTCACTAGTATAGGTATAATTTGAATTCTTTGGTAGGGTTCTGGGAATAGTAGGTAAGGGTCCGTCAGGGTTATCACTGAACTCATCCAATGTGAAAACAAATTATAGACCGGCAAAATTTACCCAACCACTTTGGGGTGCATCAAGCCAAGCATGGCATGGACAGTTTCGCATATGTTACCTACTATTTACGAACTTATTCTGTGTCCAAAGTACAAAATACCTCGAAAGGGATCCCTTGAGCAGAGATATTCAAGTCGTCGAGATCTAAGTTTTCATACCTTCATCAGTCTAAATCATTTGAAACAGAATCGGATCGCCCTTTATTTCGAGAAGACTACAGATATGAGAAAGCTTTTAACACATTCTACAAGTTGCATCAAACGGCGGCGAAGTGGTCTGAAGCGCGTATACGTTGCGAGGCGGAGGGCGCTGAGCTGCTGGTGCTAGAGTCCCTCGATGAGGCTGACGCGGTGCCGCTCCTCGTCGCTTCTATTCTGAGCAAGTACGAAGGAATATTTCTTGGCATGCACGACTTTTACTCCGAAAGGTCGTTCGTTACTATCCATGGTGAGGCAGGTTATAAATGGTTTATTTATTATTTTTGTATGTATCGTACTTATTTCGTTACTAGTTTCAGAGGGATTTTATGTTTTCCCTGGATAAAAGTATCCGATATGTATTCCAGAGTATGATCTATCTATGTGCCAAGTTTTATCCAAATCCGTTCAGTTTTTGATGCCTCTAGATAATGTCCAATATTTCATACCTATTAGCGAAATCTCCGGTAGGTACGGTCGGTCAAGAAAGTGGTGTGCCAGTTTTGATTTAGTTTCCTAGTCAACGAAAATTACAACAAGGTTCAAACTAAGAACAGCTGTCAAGTAACAAATAAACAGTAAACAAAATATTGTAAGATGTCAGATAGATCTGCAAGAGAAACTAATCATTATCACCTATGAATCTGCAAGCGACATTCAACCTTAGCGTGGTACACCACTTGGCCGACCGTACTTAGGTATATCTACCTACATTTTCTGCTTTGTGGCGCCATAGCACCTACATAGTTATCTGCAATTAGCATTAGATGTAACTAAATCATCTACTTACTTACGAATTACCTAAGCATAAACTACGTACGGCCATAGTATTAAATATCAATCGGTAGTAGGTAAGTAGGTATATAAAATTCCCAGAATAGTTTCCAGAGTGAACTCATTTTCTGTCAGTCATCCTCATGTAGGTACCTATTAGGTAAACAACTCTTATTGTATGTACCTACCTATATATGTAACTATACCTACTTATTGTATGTACTAGAAGATGGCGCACCTGCTGGCATATACAAGAAAGTTAATACAAATTGTTTGTTTTTAGGAGATGGCATGATAAATTCAATTCTGAACTTGCTATGGGACCATAAGCAACCACTGCATAGCGGAGGCCGTTGCGTGGCGATGCGTCGGAACGGTCGGCTCTTCTTGCACTCATGCTCGAAGTCGCTCCCGTTTATCTGCAAGGTTAAAGGTGATAAAATCACCTACAACGAGGAGTGTACCACATTTCATCCAAGTATGTATTAATAAGATCATTATATAATCTACAGCTTACGCAACTTAGGCCACAAAAGTAAATCTTCTGTGGGACTATCATGTAACAAATTCAATCCTTAAACCGTTACTTTACAATGTCGAAAATGTTTCCATGAGCAATGTGGCACTGTTTGACTATGGAGTTGACTATACACAGAGATGACGTCACAAGCCCCCACTCCTGAACTTTGATCGAGCGACTTATCTTGTAATTGTTTATTGATCAAATAAAAAATACGTACCTATCCAATATTTTTTGATAACCTAACTGACGGACTAAACAGTTTTTTTTTTTTTTACCCAGTCATCATACCCATTCTTGGTTAAATTCAACAGAATGGTCGTTGGGTGTGAACGGCAGCTGCTACATTACCCACGTGGAGCCACAAACCTGGTCTGACGCGTACTCCACCTGCCTCTCCGCTGGAGGACACCTGGCGACGATGAACAGCCGAAACGAAGCGGAGTATATTAGAGGATTGTATAAAATGGTGCTCGAGCGAAGAATGCCGACCAATGACTTCGCATTTTTGGGCTTCAGTGATCTGTTTCAGAGATACCACTACAGGACTGTGCATGGTAAGATAATAATGGTAGCTAGACATCCACTGAAGCTGAGGCACAGACGGAAAAAGTCAGGCCTACCTACAACTACATACCTACCTAAATAGGTATATCGTAAGCAAAGTGCATGAAAATTAGATTTAGAAAGAAAATTCTGGATAATTACTAGTAAACATTCGAATCAGCAACGGGATTTTGCTAATTTTTAAATTTATTAAAAAACTAATGATCCTGTTGTATCTACCTACTTGTGAACTGTGAAGTAATGCCAGGCATGCTTTACAATGCCTCTTTCACTTTTTTATTTTATTGAAACGAAGTTCCTTGTCGCGCGTTGCGAAAGGAAAGGAAAGAAAAATATTAAGACCAAAAGTTGTAACGACCGACACGACACTTTTTGCTATAGTTGTAAGCCGTGCGGCGTGCGCGTGTTTCTCTGTCTCTCTTTCTCTCGCTCTCTCTCATAGAAAGCGTGAACTTCGTTCCATCCGGGTGTCCCTTGACACCTCTCAAGATTTTTTTTTACGCTAAGGCCAACAACAACTGTAGATGTAAGTTCCAATCAAATGAACGATTTACAAATTTAGAAGACCAACATACAAACATATATTTTTTTATAAATGATAAACAAAGTTCCACTTACCTAACGTCGTCTACGTCATATCATTACTCCGACGATTAACTAGCAATAATAACAATAATGTCTATCGTTTATAGATAATTACGAGTTAATTGTCGGAGTCTATTATTATTTAATGTTCCGTAGGTGATAACATCGAAAGTGTAGGCTACTCAGACTGGGATCTCAAGTCACAATGCTCTAATAATAGTAGCAATAGTTCAAACTTTCGTTGTGGCGGCATAAAACGCAGCGGCCTACTAGCTGTCGCTGACTGCGACATACCCGCGATGTTCTTCTGCGAGAAACCTGACAAAAGCTCCAACATCACTAAGGCACTCAGAAAATCCGATCTACATTACCATCATCATAAACATGAAGGTCACAGATTAAATGATCATGAATAATTAGAGTTTTTATTAGCATCACGTGAGACCCACTACCTCGTACTTTGTTGTGTTCGTAAGTTCTTAGAAAATATATCTTCGCTCAGTTCCGAATCACCAAACGGGTTGTAATTCAATTTGTTTATCTTCAGTAACTCGATGGTCAGATCCCAGAACTTTGCTGCCTCTGCGTCATTTTGACATTGCTTCGAGGGTGTTTTCACAGCACAGTCACTATAACGATCATTTTAAAAAGTTGAATGTTTTTCACAATGATGGTATCATAAAAAATAATATGGACTCTATAATAAACATAAATAAATGTAGGTAGGTATATTAAGTAATGCAATATGGTCTATTACACCGTGGTAACTTCAACTTGATAGCTGTACTTAAATGCAATTAGCTGTCTGCAAGTCAAAGGTTTTATGACTAAGATAACTTAAAAATATAACGATAAAGGCCTACAGTTGCTTTATCGTATAATACTCGTAGGTAATGTGACGTCAAAAATCACCTGCTAGTCTGCTCCCATGTAAAGAACTATTGAACATCAAATAATTAAACTAAGTACTAGCTAATTGAGCGTACCTGTAGTAAAGGCCAGACTCCTTTTCACATGCCTCATCAATGGAACAGTAGATGTTAGTCTGCGCGCCGCACCGCGGACTCTTTATGAACCAACCCAAGACATAACGGAAGGCCCAGGAGGCTCCGTACCAGACCGTCTCGTCTGAATGTCGCACGATGTCCGTATTGACCACGCCTGGGTGGAGGCTGTATGTTGTCACGTTGCTTATGTTATGCTCCTAAAATAATCATATTTGCCTTATTAAACCTTTCAGCCTTTCACCGCGTCATGATTACGTCGTTATGGACGTGATTATTAAATAATAAACATCACAATTTTATTCAGTTTCACCCTCGTTCCCGGGATAAAAAGTAGTGAAAGAATTTTCGAATCCGACAGGTAGTTCCAGAGATAGGCGCGTTCGAAACAAACAAACTCACTTCAAACAAACTTTTCAGCTTTATTATTATTAGTATTAGCATAGAATAATTAATATACTGGTATTAGTATAGATCGTTCGGAAACCGATTATCTGATTTTGAAGGGTCATTCACGGAGTACTTCGGTATTTATTTCGGCATAGTTTAGTGAAGATCCCTTCGATTTAGGATTAGCCGTTTCTCCGATTCTGAGTCAGTCTTTGTCAGAAACGCATTCACCGGCCGGTGAGTAAGTATGCTCTTACAAGGCTCTTACCTTTAGTTTCTGCGCCAGAGCTTTCGCAAACAAAACATTTGCCGCTTTACTTCTACAATACGCTTCCAATGCATGGTATGGTTTTTGTTGAAAATTGATATCATTTAAATCGAGGTTGTTACCTGAAAAAAATGTTTATTTAAGAGAAGGTGCAAAGATGCAGAAAAACAAACATGCGGTACATAACTTACGTTCATGTAAATATGAAGACACGAAAACAATTCTTGAAGGACCACTTTTTTTGAGTCTAGGCAGTAATAGTATAGTCAATAATGCATGACCAAAGTGGTTCGTTCCTATGTGCGTTTCAAACCCGTCTTCAGTTTTGGCTTCAGGATATAACATAACGCCAGCATTATTGAGTAATATCTGTATTTTTTCTTGTGTAGCAAGAATCTTGAAGGCGAACTCTCGTACAGACTTGAGACTACTCAGGTCTAGTTTCTCTACTGTTAAAGTGCCTCTCCCTCCATCGGCTCCTTTAGCATGTTCAATTTCTTTCTTAGCAGCTTCACCTTTACTTACATCACGACATGCTATTATCACTCGGGCACCTGAAACAGTATTTAACCTTTTTAGAGTTCCGGAATTAAAAGAAAAAAAAGGAATTTTAGGATCACTCGTGCGTCTGTCTGTCTATCCGAAGATACTGGACTGGATTGAGTTTTTTGGTACACAATCTAAGCCACTGCACTGATGAACTTTACAATCTTAACTAAAATCGTATGATCATCACACTATGCCTCGAAGAGAAAGGCTCTCTAGTGCAGCTTTCGGAACACACCGTTGATTGTAGGTTTTTCAACATGAGGGTGGTAGCTAGCCAGCCAAGCGAATATCTACATAGGTATACCTGTAGAGACGATCAAAGAGAATGGAGACGATGATAGCTCAGTGGTAGTGACGTCGAATGCCAAGACGAAGATCGCGGGTTCGAATCCTACAATCAACTTGAGCTTTCGTCGAAGAAAACCATAGCACGGTGGTAGGGACAATATACCTAGTCCCGCCTGACTGGCTATCACCCTCACGTTGAAAATCTGTCGCCAAGTACCATCCGGTGTGTTCCGAGAGAAGATTGAGATCAATTGAACACCGGGAAACGGGATAAAATTGCTTTGCCAGTTTCGACCTAAACATACCTACATAATGATGTTAAATAAAAGCTTGTAAAAAGGTAGGATATAATACCTCTCAAGTAAAAATCGAGGGCAGTTTCTTTCCCGATGCCGGTGTTGCTCCCAGTGACGATTGCTGTGATGTCATCCAGTCTGCGTTTACTTTTGCACCAACCGCTTAAGTAATCCATTGCTTAATAATGAAAAAAGTTATGTAACTACTTACTTGGACATAGGTACCTGTAAGTACTGTCACTTACTGTGATTCAACCAAAAAAAATAAAGCGATGTAGGTATATGTATTTCAGTATATATTTTAAGGAGTTTTATTATACCACTAGCGACCCGCCCCGGCTTCACCCGGTTTTTCTCGGCTTTTCTGTACTATAATAGCATTTATTATACATACCTATAAACCTTCCTCTTGAATCACTCTATCTATTAAAAAAAACTGTATCAAAATCCGTTGCGTAGTTTTAAAGATCTAAGCATACATAGGGACAGACAGACGGGAAGCGACTTTGTTTTTTACTATGTAGTGATATTGGTGTAATGTCGAGTGATGGATTATAATAATGTATGTTATTATGACCTTACGTAAGGGGCAACAATGGCATATGTATCTTAGGTATGTACATGGAGGAAAACTTAAACGGAAATTATGTTTGAAAAGTACGTAGGTAACTATAGAAATGTAATAGTTCTATATTAAAATAATACTCGTTATCCTTATGTATATAAATAACAAACTACCGGTACCCCACGGTTTCGCTTGCGTTCTCAAATGTATAATATGTATCTAACTCCAGAGAATTGGGGTGTTATCGTGATACACGTTTGAATTTGATATGAATCATTCAAAAAGTTAAAACAACATACCTGCTGATGTCTATTATTTTATAAATAACACGCACAAATCAAATATACACGAGATTTTTTTATAAGCCTCTCGAAGCCGTACTCGCTCTCTCACAGCATCTGTGTCACTGATGTGTTGTGCCTTTCATTCATGTTATGTATGTATGAGGTACTTATTAGTATGGGCATGGGCCGTCGGACGCGGCCACGGCGACTTATTGTATAATTTGATTATAAGGTAAATATTTACCAAATCAATAGTACGGCCTATGTTTAGGGTTGCCAGACATCTGGGAAATCGTGGATTGTCCCGGAATTTTGTGTCTTGTTCCGTGTCCAGTAATTAGACCTTAGTGTCACACGGCCGGATACTTCCCAGAAATTGATCTTTATAAGCGACACTATGAGATGCACCAATAATACAGGCTGTGTTTTTTTCCATATCAATGAGTCCGATTCCCGGCAAGGCAAATTTATTTACTAAAGTTTTAGTTTTTATCAAAATTGGCCTTGAGACTCCTTTCAACATTTTCCTATTCCCTATAATTTGATTTGGCCTACCACGCCCACATGAAAAATTCCTGTATATTATCATTGCTGCGAATATCTATAGACCATAATGGCCTCGGCGCGCTGGCTGCGTCTACGGTGATCACAGGTGTATGTAATAAAATATTCCGGTTATACATATAGAATGCGAGGGGTCTGGTAGTATCATTTAACAAGTATAAAATATGATTCATCCATCCGTCTTTCACTTTTATTTTAAGCATTTTTATCCGAGGTATGTAGGTACAAAAAAAGTATAACACACACAACATACCTAGATGAAGTCTCGGTGAAATTCGTAAAATCGATCATTCCCGAAACGAGTGCGCCTACAAAATTACCCATGTTTATTACTACTTTAGGCGAAAATTATCTTTCTGCCAACGCAATAACTTGTAAATTTAAATAATCAAATACATTCGTAAAATTGATGCGTATAGATGTTTATACAAAATACCTAAGTGATCACGTTTATAAAGTATGTATTATTTGTTTATATTTTTTTTTATACATTTGATATGGAGGGTACACGGCTAGAACGATGAATGTCACAAATCAAAATTAACGCCTTCGACATCCATTCTTATATCCCCAGTCTCAACAGCGTCTCTTGTCGTCAAAGGATTCGTCGCTGTCGGATGATGATGAGTCATTTAAATTTAGGACAGTAAAGAAGTTGCTTTCGCAATTCGCTCTTGAAGGTTTTGAAAGTGATCTTTCCCAAAAACTATATTTTTACACTCCGTGGCCTCTTGACTCATAAATTGATAAACATTAAAAATAATTTCACGACTTTGACTATTATACGGCTTACCACGTTTTAACGAAGTCATAGTGAAAATAAAATAAATAGCTGTACCATTAAATTTTCCTGAAGTGTAGGGAATAAATAACTCACGTGCATTCCTAACAGTCCTCGACGACGAGGACCGCCGCGACGTCCCACTCAGTCTCGTCCCGTTCAAGCGGCCCGAGCTGCCTACAGTAATCCGACCGCCCCCAATTAGTCGTAATTCGTACAAAGTCCTCCCCCTCACCCGGTAACGCCCTGAGCCGAGGTTCGTACCCCATTCGGGGGTGCCCTCAGGCGTTGTTACCTAAATATTACCCGGCTGAGAGCCCTCTGCGCTCGCCGATTTGTCCGGTAAGGTTGTTGCAGCCATCTGAGGCTACCAACATAGTCCTTTCAAAAAAAAAAAAAAAAAAAAAAAAAAAAAAAAAAGCATTCCTAACGCTGACTTGAGTCGAACTAACGCGGGAATATATTGTACCAATAGCGTTGAATGGCGCGATAATGAATGATTTTTATTAGCTGAGTAAATCGGAAGTGATCGGAAATACGAGTTTTGCCGATGCGACATCTCAGTTGTGTTCTACTGTATATATGTGTAACCATTAGGTACAAATAAAGCCTTTTGGGACCGGGTTGATCGGTTGGCTTTTAAACCAATGTCTAAATCGACGACTTGGGAATAAAACACTGGATTACTGGATCGAATATTATAATTGCTATGGAGCACAGTAAAATATTAAATGGGTACAATGTTCTACAAAGTGCAGCTTTGTACGTACATAAGTATGATCTTTTCTCTCAGACATCTATCATACACAAATTACATAATACTTTTTAAAACTATACTCTAAAACATTGTGGCTATTCCACAAATTGCTAAAAAAAGTACCACACACCAGTGGCGAGGGTAAGCCGTACAAAAAACACCGATAATTTTATACTTAATTACAATGTATTTTATGTAAAAGTAGCTTTGAAATGATGAATCTGTGGGACTGGGAATACTAATAAGCCGATGGGAATCGGCTTGTATGGACCCTTCGCCACAGCCACACACACGATCTCGCAATAATGTTATCCTGATAAAATCTCTAATTCTCCCTTTGGCATCCATTTATTTGCTGAACATCTCTTCTGTGGGATCGGATTCCCCAAATGGATTGTAATCTTGTAGCTTTAGCATGTCAATTGTTATATCCCACAACTTGGTTGCATTGATCTCATTTCGGCATTGTCTTGAAGGCGTCACAGAACAGTCACTGGAAAAGTGAGATAATATACCATGTATACAGATAATGTACGTATGTAATGGTTTACGTAGATAGTCACTATTATATTTAATCTGATAGGGGTATTAGGATGTGCTTATATTATGACCTTTTATTTTATCTTCATGACAATTACTGTTAACGTCTCATCATTATAATGCTGATGACAACCGAACAACATACTAGTAAAAGGTGTAAATACATATGTGCTGGTGTTGTCAAGTAGGCCCAGCATACTTGGATAGCATCCAAAGAACCTTCTCTCTATTAAATAACCTTCTCATTTTATAGGTATTTTTGTAAGTCTGACGACGTTAAGTACGACGGAGGGTGACGTCAAGCGCGTGGAAACGGTATAAAGTCAAAATGCTCTTCATTTACCTTGTACGCACAATGATGTTAACCTTCAAAATACTGGCATTGTACGAATTAAAAAATTACTCTGACAAGGTCGACTTCAGACGACGTAAGTCGCATTGATACCTACCTGTAATACAGTCCGGATTGGTTCGCACAGGCCTCGTCTACAGCGCAGTAGATATTAGTTTGAGCACCACATCGAGGAGTCTTCCAACACCATTTCAAGATAATACTCTGGAATCCACAAGTTATGATGGACCAGGCGGTTTGTTTGAAATGTCTTCCGATTCCAGTTTTGACGATGCCTGGGTGTAAGCTGTAGGTTGTTATGCCTTTTATGTCGAGTTCCTGAAAATGAGACTTGTAAAAATCCACACTGATATAAGTAGGTACCAACCTACAATAAAGGCTACAATACTTAGGTGCCTACCTTAAATTTTTGTGCAAGTGCTTTAGCAAACAATACATTGGCGACCTTACTTCGAGCATACGCTGCAAGCGGGGTGTACGGGGTTGTTTCGTAGTTTATATCCTTGAAATCCAGTTTATAAACTAAAAACAAATAAGAATTTTAATTTGAATTAAAAATACAGCTTTATTTATAATTGACTGGTAGCAGTGGCGGCCGTAGGGGGTGGCGAGCAGGGCAACCGCCCGGGGCCTCGCGCACTCGTGCAACAACCCAAGTAGAAAAATATTTGAAAAATTATAATCTTAGAAAAAGCCACAAACATCATTTTTGAATTTCTGATTCTTCATGATTAATAATTTGTTATCTTTTTGTAGGTACCTATATATTTTTTTTTACTTACTAAATTAGCATTTCTCATCAAGTCTCATCATTAAAAATAATTCCACAAAGACAAGGGCCTCGCACAATCTACCCGTCCGGGGCCTCGCAATGACTAAGGCCGCCCTTGACTGGTAGTATGTAACTACCTACTTATGTGAATAACATGTTGATCGAGCATGGTTAAGGTTCCTTCACCGAAAGGTCAAACTCATTGTAGGATTCGAACCCGCAACCTTCGTCTCAGCATTCGACGTCACTATCGCACTGAGCTATCATCGCCTTAAAAAATACTACTAGATGTTCCCCGCGGTTTCACCCAGATTCCCGAGATAAACCTTTGGTGATGATGTTGTTTCCTATTATTGAAAGGATTTTTCGAATCCGACTAGTAGGGTATCTAGCCAGAGATTAGCGCATTAAACAAACAAACTTTCAGCTTTGTTATTAGGAATAGATCTCGGAGGATAAATGGGTGTGAAGAATTTATTAACACGCTGCTCAAAAATTTATCGAGACTCATGTAAAAATGAATAAATAGTACCAAATACCTACAAACAGTCTATGAGAAAATATCTTACAGTTATGAATTCGAGACGACACGCATACAATTCTGGATGGGGCGCTTCTTATCATTCTTGGTAACAGTAGCACAGTTAACAACGCGTGACCCAAGTGATTTGAACCGATGTGGGTCTCAAAACCGTCCTCCGTCTTGCCTTCGGGGCACATCATGACGCCCGCATTGTTCACCAAGATCTGAATGGATGATTCACTCTCTAATGTTCGGAAAGCAAACTCTCGTACAGACTTATGACTGCAGAGATCTATTTTGTCCACTTTAAGTGATCCTATTCCTTCGACCATATTGGCTTGTTCTATTTCTCGTTTTGCCTCTTCTGCTTTGCTTATGTCTCGACATGCCATTATAACTCGGGCACCTGAAATAATATTGCAATATTTGGAACGTTATCCGCAAAAATATGAAATTTTGTATTTTCAATAAATTATGATAATACTCACCCCTCAAATAAAAATCCAAAGTGGTCTCCTTCCCAATTCCAGTGTTGCTACCGGTAATTATTGCTGTGTACCCATCCAACCGACATTTACTCTTACACCAACCACTAAAGTAATCCATTGTTAAACTTAACTTTAGTGTACAATAAGTTATAAAGAAGGAACCAATCCTGATGCGGCCGCTCGCATCGGCTGATTTAACGTAATAACTGTTCTTACCGGTAGCTTGTAACATACTATTTGTAAGATAAATTTTAAAAAAGCGTGTGACGCACACTGGCAGTAGCCTTGCCAGTGTGCGTCACACGCTTTTTTAAAATTCACGGATTTAGAGGCTTAATTTGTCGCCAAATACTAGATTATCACGATCCCTGCTTTAAAAGTAATAAGGATTGTTAGCAGGCGCGGTCCGAATGGGAGGGTCACAGGGGATATGATCCCCCCAAAATCGTACACTTCAATTTGCTATTAAAAAATACTTCCATTTGTTTTATAAAGTGTGCAATAAAATTGAGTATTGTGCAAAGTCTAATTTAATCGACATATTTTATTATTAGTGAAATTTCAAAATTTCAGACTGCGACCGCGCCTGTTAGGTGTATTTTTTTAGAACCTTATACAGGTTATATTTAAATCAGCAATATGAACAACTTCAACTATGGGGCCTAGAATTCACAAAACATCCAAAAGCATAACGCAAAAAGGTATATGGATATTACATTCAAAAACAATAAATACACTTTTATGTAAATATTTATTAAATAAAATTCAAAAATAATCACTAAACAAATACTTATTTATGATATATTTTTTTAAATAACAGTATATATACTTGTAGATTATCGCTGCCTTATGTCTTAGAAATAATGACATATATATTATAGTATTCTATAGGAATCGAAGTGCAGTTCCTGCACAAACCCATAGATTTTTAGGTACTAAGATAAATGTAAACCTACTTAGTATTAATTAAGAAATGTATGATAAAAAAAACGTACCGCTTGTGACAACCATACTTAAACTAATTAACTTAATTCTTCAAGAAAACTATTAAGTACTTACTTATTAATGAACCTAAGAAATTAACACCGTTTAATTATATTTGTGCATCATTGATACCGAAAAAACCGCATAAACCAACAAATAAATTATAAAAATAGTTTAACATAAAAATATAATGTTTTACAATATTTTGAGCATAATGCAATATTATTTAATTTATTCACATACACACATGACGTATTGTTTCACTTACCTACTTATTACATCCAGATTTTTTTATAAATATGTCTATGATAATAATGAGTATTAAAAATTGAAGTTTAAACTGCATGAATAGCAGCTTTAGGCTCGGTATCCACCAAAGCGGAGATGGACGGAGTGGAAATGTGTTTACATACAAATGACAATCCGAGCGGACTGGAGCGGTCGAACTTTGCGGATCACTCACCAACTACGCTTTGGTGGATACCAGGCCTAAGGAGTAACATGTGACACTATTGACACTTTTTAAATAAATTAGACAATATCTTTAAAAAATATGAACTACTTGTTTTTGAGTCCAGGATCATTGGCCGTGAAGGGGTTGTAATCTCCCAAACCAACAAACATGACAGAAAGGTCCCACAGCTTCTTAGCGGATTGATCATCCAGCGCTTTTGAACTTGGATTTGTTACGGCACAATCGCTGCAAAATAAACACGGTATTATTTTTACTAATTATTTTAATCCTGATTTTACTGTATTCATATTACATCATAGGTACTTGAGAAGGAATCTTTTCGAAATATATGTCGGATTCGTTATCTTGTAGTGCATTGTTTCCCTATCAGTGCTCCACGGCGTCTATCAAAGCCAAAGATCGAACCTCCCTCGAAGAACACACGGCCACAGATCAAGCTACACACTGCGGCACCTTATGCGGTTGTAATAGGCGCGATTTTGCAACAAAAATGTGTAGCTTGATCTTTGGCCGTGTGTACAATATAAACAACTACTTTTACAATGAAATATAATGTAACAAAAAGCTAGATCGATCTATTTTTATTTAAAAGCTATAGTAACTAATTCCAGCATGAGGAACTTAACGCCTAAAAAATATTTCGACATGATGCAATGTCAAAGTAGGGACACTGAAACAATAAATTAAAAAATACGTGAGGTGAGATACCTACCTATAATACAAGCCAGTTTCATTGGCGCATTTTTCATCAACTGCACAATAAATTGAAGTTTGTGCGCCCAACCGAGGAGACTTCATAAACGGAGTCAGAACAAAGCCAATCATTTTCCTAGCTCCCCAAAACAGAGTATCGTTGAGATGACGCCCCAGTTCTGTCTTTATCACTCCGGGATGTAAGCAGTATGTGTTTACACCTTCGATGTTGTGTTCCTACAAGTTTAAGAATTATATAAAAAGAACCGGCCAAGTGCGAGTCTGACTCGCGCACGAACAGTTCCGTACCATTAACTATAAAAAAAAGTAAAAAATTCACGTCATTGTTGTATGGGAGCCCCCTTAAATATTTATTTTATTCTTTTTTTTAGTATTTGTTGTTATAGCGGCAACAGAAATACATACGTCATCTGTTCAAAATTTCAACTGTCTAACTATCACGGTTCATGAGATACAGCCTGGTGACAGACGGTCAGACAGAAAGACAGACAGCGGAGTCTTATTTAAAGGGTCCCGTTTTACCCTTTGGGAACAGAACCCTAAAAATCAATGTCACAGTAGCTTATTGTAGATCATAGTCCGTATTAGTAGATACAGGATATTAGTTTGTTACGATTGATAGGTGATCTCGGATGTCTGAAGTGATACTATACAATATAGTAATATTAATAACTAGCTGTTCTCCGCGGTTTTACTCGCGTTCCCGGGAAAAAAATTAGTAACCTTCGGGTATAATAAATAATTAAATTGGCAGTTTTATCTCTTTGATGAAAACTACTGATCTTGAGTCTTGTGCACAAGTTTCCTTTAGATACAGAAATAACTTGCTAACTTGATGTAAAACTAGCAAACAAATACACTATAATTATAATAATAATCACAAAACATATTTACTGTGATGATTACATCATTCCTTACATGACTGCAAATCATACTGAAACGTAAGGATGTTCCTAGTTCTTATTATATTAAATAGGTATAACTTTAACCTTGAGTTTTGCCGCAAGTTCCCTTGAAAACAATACATTGGCTAGCTTGCTCTGGGAGTATGCTTCTGCTGCATTATAAGTTCTTGTTTTATAATTAGGGTCATTATAGTTAATGTCATACCCTGAAAAACATATTATAATTAGTTTTGGTTATTATCGTCAATTTTATACATATAGAAAAGAACAGACAGACAGAAAGGTGTTGCGCAATTGATATTGATTCTCCTGGTTTTCCAAGCATCTATAGAGACTATAGAGTATGGTAAGCAAGCACTTCCCATTGCAATTCCCAAGACACTCTCTTGTCAAAATGTCACTTGTCAATTGTGATGAATTTTATATTATAAAAAAGACATTGTTTAAGAACAATGAGGTGCAAGATTGTAAGTAATGGCATGGCACCACCACTTATGGTTTTATTTTTGACATTACTATATTTTATTTTTCACACAGAATTTAAGGTGAGCAATGAAGCACAGGCACATTGATCAAATCATAGTATTTTTATGAGATAGTCTCACCACAGAGTTAGCAGCAAGTCCAAGCAACAAAGTAAGAAACATAGAACAGCTAATAGATAGATACATTCTCTTGCATTCCACTATCAACATCAGCTTCACTTGTATTTTTCAAAATTTTCCTAGATAAGGAATAAAAATAAGTAAGAATCAAGTTAAAGAAAAGATTAAAGATTTTTGAAATGGTGTTAAAGATATTATTTATTGATAAGACAAGGATGTGTTTATACTTTGTTTGATTATCACTTACTTGTATGAGCTCTAGAAGACACTGTAACAATCCTAGCTGGCTTGCTATTTCTGATGCGAGGGAGGAGCAACAAGGTAAGGAGAAAGTGTGCCAAATGATTTGTTCCAAACTGTGTCTCAAAGCCATCATTTGTCACACTTCTTGGGCACATCATCACACCAGCATTATTTACCAGTATGTTTAACTGAGGTTCTGTATCAAGAATATGCTGAGCAAAATCTTGCACAGACATAAGAGAACCTAAATCACATTCAGCGAGGACCAAGTTACCTGTTTCTGGAATATCTTTGCATACATTTTCTATGTCAGTTTTAGCTTCCTGTGCCTTCTCTATGTTCCTGCATGCCATTATTACTCGGGCACCTGTAGATATTTTGAAAAGCATTTTATTTAAGGAAAGTAATAACACTATTTAATATTTATTTTGACAGAAAATATCTTCTTAAAATGAAATCCCTAAGGATATTTATTGTCCTTTCTGTTATAAAAATATCTGCTATAATTATGTGGTTACTAGATGAAGTAAAACTTCAAGCAATAAAATAAACTGGTGTTCAGCAAAAATAGTACCAAAGCTTTTAGTAAAATTATGTAGTACAGTAATCTACTTTCGATGCTGACAGTAAAACATAAATAACTTTTTTTAAGTAAAAACCAATGTTATCCCTATGTATCTAAACTGAGGGTATGTACTGTATCATAATAGCACTGCAATTTTAAGAGAGAGAGCGAGTTATGTCTTATGATGGACATAAAATAATTTATAAAAATACCTTACCTCGTTTATAAAAATCAAGTACAGTTTCTTTCCCAATTCCCGTGTTGCATCCAGTAACTACAGCTGTTTTCCCAACCAGCTTTGCTGTACTCATACACCGACCACTGAATAGAGGCATTTTTAGAATATTGATATTAGGTAAATCTGAAACAGAACATGATTTTACTTACTTAGCACATAAGCATAAAATAAGAAGACTCAATTTGGTCATCATGAAGCATTATAGGTGCTTGAAAAATAAAATAAGAATTTACTTTAACTGCCACCCGAGTTACAACCAGAAGGCAAAACTCACTCACTTACAGGGACCACCATACATTAAATTAAATGATTCAACATAGCTCACGAGTCTTGCGAGACAGAAAGACAGCACCTTTGACGCCGTGGTTGTGGATTCGATTCCAATCAAAGACAAAGATTAACATCTGTTTGTCCTGAGTCTGGGTGTAATTATCTATTCATGTATGTATTTACAAAAAATAACAGTTGTCTGGTTGTCCATAGTACAAACAGAGCTTGTTGCTTGTTTAGTTTGAGATCAGATATTTACAAAAAGTACTGCGAGAGAAATATACTTACTTAATTTCTTCGATCAATCCAGGTATTATATCAATGCTAAACCACTTATAGTCAATCTCCCGGAACAATTTTACTCCTAGACACACCCAGGCAGTCAGCAAAGCAGTCAGTCCACGGAACACTTTTACTCCTTGAGTCAGTCTATTGAGTCTATGTTAGGTTTTAGTCAAAGAGATTATAATGGTTTTAGTTTATAGGTGCCGGTGTTTGTTTATATCAAGTTTATATCCTCTTTGGGTGGCAGAACGTGGGCAGAACTAAAACTTTTCATGGACTTCTTGAGAAAACTTGAGATGTAACCATTTATTTTCACTTCACGGATGCACTTGTATGTCTATAATGGACAAAATACCATCGATAATATTCAATAAAACTCAAAGTAAACGAAAATAATAAAAGAAAACGCTAGGTACGTCAGATCAAACATGAACGTCACACCAAAGAGAATATCGTCACACGTAGTGTTTATTCTGTCTTGTCTGTGGTGTATAAATACGTAGTATCTCTACTTAGTTTGTGGTAGAGATGTGCCGAGTCAGACTGACTCGAGTACTGACTAGAATACCAAGCAGGTACTCACGTACTCGAGTATATAACATACTGTATTCGGATCCACAATATACATAATTATAAAGTTAAAAATTTCAATTGATAATTGTTATAGTTGATAGTTGTTAGCTTTAAGATGGAGGCGTCGGTTGGAGCGCGAAATTCAAATTTTATCATGTTTTTTGCAAATTGCAGCTGAGAAGAATGGTAGTATATTTACTTCCATTTCACGATTTGAATTTCGCGCTCCAACTGAACTTTTAACCTTAATATGCCATGCCATAAATAATTACCAAAGGATGATTAAATTATGAATTAATTACTGATTATACAATAATCTGCTGTGATTATTTTCATTGTACAAGCGTTCATACACGATTTGTGATGAAATATTAGAATTTGTCGTCAAAAGCAAACTACAAAGTTCGATTCAAAAAGTACTCGAGTCCACTGAAGTATTCGAATACTCGTGCCAGTACTCGAATACCTGTGTCCGAGTCTTCAGACTCGAATCCTTTTTTTAACGAATACCAAAATATTCGAATACCAAAAATAGCCGACTCGGTACATCACTAGTTTGTGGTGTTTATATCCTCTTTGAACGACACGTCACAACTAGTGATGGGACTCGAATCACATTTGATTCGAATGATGACGGTGAAAACTTGATTCGAATGAGATTCAATGTTGATTCGAATTGTCGAGTTGATTCAAATCATCTTTACGATTCGAATCAAATTGATGATTCGAATCTTGTATTGCGCAGTAAGATTACTTAAAAGATGAGACGGTTAAAATTCGCTCACGTTTTTTTTTGCATTTCTACCAAGATTTTCTCGTATAAATATTTAAGTAATAATTATTCTTCAAAAGTACCTAAAAAGTGATGTTAGGTATATTATAATTTTTCGAACTCCGTCCGTAGAGGTTTGTTAGTTAGTTTTTGAGAAGTAATTTAAACACGGTGACTTTAAAAAGCGTTTACAAATAATTTTTAAACGATTTTTAGTCCCATTTAAGCGATTTTATTGATTCGAATCAACGTATAAATTCGTATTGATTCGAATGAATCAATCAATTCGAATCAAGGGTTTATTCGAATCATGGTTCGAATTTTTGCCGGGTTATTCGAATTGCTTCGAATATTCATTTTTGATTCGAGTCCCTCGATACACAACGTTAGAGATTTGTGAACATCACTTGATTGATTGCACAGATCACTATATACTAATTGATTGAACGTCACTTCGCAAGATAGATGCCTGCCGCCAAAAACAACACTGCTATCAAAAAAGAGTATAGAAAGAAATATTAGTATTATACCAAACAAACTGCAATGCTGTAGTCTGTTGGTTGTCCATTGTTATCTGTGATGTGTCTGTGATTGTCATGCCAAAAATCTAAATTGAAAATTACAAAAAAGTCGTAGACTGAAAAAAGAGAAAGTAAAACTCGAAAACGAGTTTTTATCGGTAGGTCGTTGGTAGAAGTTAGGTCTACTACGTTAATCTAACATCTCTACTTAGGTGAATCTAACCAAAGGAATAACAAACTGCGCTATATTGTTGTAATATTTCGCTCAATGTAATTCTTGAATTATTTGAGTTTTATTTGTGTAAATGGAGTTTGATAACGATGATCACACTTGGCGAAGGCCATCGACGCCAAAGGTAGATCGTACAAAGTGTCAGTCGATACCGAAACGGCCAACGTCAGTGGCTGTTATTGTCCTGGGTCTGGCTGTACTAAGCTGCTTGCTGGGCTACTGTGTGCTAAGTGAAACTCTCCCTTATGAATCTAAAACTTTACGCCTGGTGATTATGGTACGTATATATTATGCTCTTTATTTATTTAAAACACACTCCTCTGGCTTAAGGCCATGGGCGCATGTTGCTGACCGCTGGTTTACATGCAAGGCTGTATTGATAAATAATGACATCTGTACTTGAGGGTCTTTCCTTTCTCTCTTCTATATGGTAATCATATTGGCCACAACATAGCACAGTGAGATTATGGTGAATTTTTCCAAAAACCAATTCTTGTAATAAATTAGGTCTTATGAGAATAATAAGGTATTATATTTATATTATTGAAACAAGTACTTTATGTAAATTATTCTCTTTTAATATTCTAACATTGCTCACAGTCAACAACCATAGTAGTAGTCATGGCAACCACAATTGAATATAGAATCTAAAACTATCTATGACACTCCCCCTCACGAAGATCTTGGGGTCTAAGCACAAATCTGAGTGACTCCCATAAATTTTAGTAATTTTAATAATCTCGGTTGTGGTAAAGCCTTTGTTAAAAGATCTGCTTCCATATTCTCTGTATTCTTGTAACATATAGCTACTAATTTATTTTGGACACAGTCTCGTATAAAGTGTTCTTTTATGCTTATATGCTTTGACCTTTTTCCAGTTATCAAATTATTAGCCAATTTTTGTGCTGCCATATTGTCATTATAAATTATTACAGTTTGTTGTGCCACTCCAATGTCTTCTAACAAATGTTTTAAGTGTAGAGCTTCCTTTGTCGCTTCTGTCATAGCCATGTATTCGGCTTCTGCAGTTGACAGAGCCACGACTCTCTGTTTCTTCGTTTCGTAACTAATTAAACCGCCACCATACTTAAATAAGTAACCAGTATATGATCGGCGATCTACAGTACAAGATGCCCAGTCCGCATCAGCCATGCCCACAAGTGCCATTCCCGTTTTTCTGTATCTTATACACAAATTTTTCGTACCTTTCAGATAACGGATTATTCTTTTGGCAGCTTGCCAGTGACTTTTGTCATAACAGTTGTTATATTGACTCAGATAACTGACTGCGAACATTATATCGGGTCTTGTCGCTACGGCCAGGTACATTAATGACCCAATTAGTTTTTGATATGGGTAGTCTCTCTCATCTGCTTTTTCATTTTTCTCTAATTTTAGACCTAGCTCCATTGGCGTAGACACGGGCTTACATTCTCCCATGTTAAATTTTTCTATCAAGTTATCAATATAAGTTTCTTGAGATAGCTTCATTTCTCCCCCTTCATGGGTGAATCGTATGCATTGTATAGTAGACAGCACAAAAGAAATAAGAAGCCTATTGTGGAATGCTTTAAATGCAAGAAAAAGGGACATAAAGCAAATGAATGCTGGTCAAAAGTGGATAAAGGTAACAAAAGTAATGCAAATCTATATTGTTCAGAAGAAACATGTCTAAATACAAATGATAGTAAAGATAAAGTGAACAAATGGTGTCTTGATAGTGGATGCACGTCACATATGACATATGAATTAGATAGATTCCAAGATCTTGAGAAGAATGAAAGCAAATCTTTAAAGTTAGCATCAGAAAACTGCACAGCACAAATTGAAGGCCGTGGTTTAGCTAGACTTAACATTAAGGAAAGACCTAATCTAAATCTCACAGAAGCTTTGTATGTACCATCACTGACTACTAACCTAATATCTGTAGGAAAAATTACAGACAAAGGAGCAACAGTCTTATTTAATCAGAAAAACGCAACTGTAAAGCGTAATGGTGAAATACTATTAAAAGCAGAAAGAAATGAAGATGGTTTATACTATGTTAAAGAAAATATACAAGAAAAAGCTAGATACTGTGAAGCAAATAAAATGATGCAATGGCATAGAAAATTAGCTCATCTCAATGAAGGTCAAATGCGAATAGCTTTTGATAAAAAGATCATGGATGGTTTGGAATTTAATAAAAATGATACAGTTAGAGACTGTGAAGTTTGTGCCAAGGGCAAAGCAACAAAATTGCCATTTAACACTTCTAAAAATGAAGAAAGAACAAATGAAAAATTACAAATTGTACATACAGATGTATGTGGTCCAATGAGACAATTATCCAAAGGAGGTTCCAAATATTTTATCACATTCACTGATGATTATTCGAGATATACACGAGTATATACAATGAAAACTAAGGATGAAGCCTTAACAAAATTTAAAGAATTTAAAAATGAGGCAGAAAGATTTACAAAACAAAAGATAGTTTGTTTACAAAGAGACAATGGAACGGAATATATAAACAATGAATTTGATAAATATCTTAAAGATAATGGCATCAAGAGAAGACTATCTGCACCATACACGCCAGAACAAAATGGTTTGGCAGAGAGAAAAAATAGAACATTACTTGATAAAGCTAGATGTATGTTAATTGACGCTAATATGAAAGAAGTATTTTGGGCCGAAGCCATTAATACTGCTAACTACTTAGCAAACCGTAGTCCTTGCAGTAGTATTGAAAACGCGACTCCATTTGAAAAATGGGTAAATAGAGTTCCATCTGTGAGACATTTTCACATTTTCGGGACTAAGGCGTTTGTTTTGAAAAAAGGAAAACGAAATGGGAAATTTGAAGCTAAAGCGACTGCTGGTATATTTTTAGGGTATTCGGAAAATCATAAGGCGTACCGAATATTTAACCCAAAATCTGATAAGGTGATAATCAGTAGAGATGTCAAAGTATTGGATAAAATGTTTTATGAAAATGATACAAAGGAAGAACAGAAAAAGGATGAAGTTAATAAAAAAGAAATAGATGTTGTATTTTTTCCTGAAGAAGAAAATGAAGTACTGAATGAAGAAGAAAATGTTAATGAAATGTTAAATGATGAAATGTTAAATGACGAAATGTTAAATGATGAAATGTTAAATGATGAAAATGTAGAAACAGATAATGAAGACATACCTGAAATGATTACAAATAATGAAATTGAAGCGACAACTTCAAGTAATGAAAAGCGACAGAGAAAGCCACCAGCATGGCAAAAGGATTATGAGATGGATGCTGATCAATTATTTCTCTGTGAAATAGATGAAAATAGTGATGAATGGGAAGATGCAATAATAGACGAAATTGAATCTCATTTAAAAAACAATACTTGGAGAATTGTACACAAGAATTAAAGTAAAAATTTTATAGATAATAAAATGATTCTAAAATATAAATACAATGCACTAGGAGAAATAGACAGACGCAAAGCGCGACTAGTAGCTCGTGGATTTAATCAAAGAGAAGGAATTGACTATACAGAAACATTTGCACCAGTAGCAAAAATGAGTACAGTAAGACTATTGATTGCACATGCAATAGAAAATAATATGAAGTTAAGCCAACTGGATGTCTGTACAGCATTTTTAAACGGTGATATAGACGAACGGATTTATATGAAGAAGCCGAAAAATCTTGATAAATACTTAAAAATTATTATATCACATGGAAAAGATAAAGAGTTGATAAGAAAGGCTAGAGAAATGATAATAGATATAAATACATATAAAAATAATGGAATATGTCAACTGAATAAAGCTATATATGGATTGAAACAGGCTGGAAGGCAATGGTTCTTAAAATTACACAGAAAGTTGTTGGAAATTGGTTTTAGAAATGCCACAGCGGATCCTTGTCTATATATATTTAAAAAAGGAGGAGAAATGCTGTATGCCAATATTTATGTTGACGATTTGATTTTTGCTTATAAATCCGATAATTTATATATGGAAGTCAAATCAAAATTAGAAAATAAATTTGACATAAGAGATATGGGTACTCTCCATCATTGTTTAGGCATACGATTCACCCATGAAGGGGGAGAAATGAAGCTATCTCAAGAAACTTATATTGATAACTTGATAGAAAAATTTAACATGGGAGAATGTAAGCCCGTGTCTACGCCAATGGAGCTAGGTCTAAAATTAGAGAAAAATGAAAAAGCAGATGAGAGAGACTACCCATATCAAAAACTAATTGGGTCATTAATGTACCTGGCCGTAGCGACAAGACCCGATATAATGTTCGCAGTCAGTTATCTGAGTCAATATAACAACTGTTATGACAAAAGTCACTGGCAAGCTGCCAAAAGAATAATCCGTTATCTGAAAGGTACGAAAAATTTGTGTATAAGATACAGAAAAACGGGAATGGCACTTGTGGGCATGGCTGATGCGGACTGGGCATCTTGTACTGTAGATCGCCGATCATATACTGGTTACTTATTTAAGTATGGTGGCGGTTTAATTAGTTACGAAACGAAGAAACAGAGAGTCGTGGCTCTGTCAACTGCAGAAGCCGAATACATGGCTATGACAGAAGCGACAAAGGAAGCTCTACACTTAAAACATTTGTTAGAAGACATTGGAGTGGCACAACAAACTGTAATAATTTATAATGACAATATGGCAGCACAAAAATTGGCTAATAATTTGATAACTGGAAAAAGGTCAAAGCATATAAGCATAAAAGAACACTTTATACGAGACTGTGTCCAAAATAAATTAGTAGCTATATGTTACAAGAATACAGAGAATATGGAAGCAGATCTTTTAACAAAGGCTTTACCACAACCGAGATTATTAAAATTACTAAAATTTATGGGAGTCACTCAGATTTGTGCTTAGACCCCAAGATCTTCGTGAGGGGGAGTGTCATAGATAGTTTTAGATTCTATATTCAATTGTGGTTGCCATGACTACTACTATGGTTGTTGACTGTGAGCAATGTTAGAATATTAAAAGAGAATAATTTACATAAAAGAATCATTTTATTATCTATCAAATTTTTACTTTCATTCTTGTGTACAATTCTCCAAGTATTGTTTTTTAAATGAGATTCAATTTCGTCTATTATTGCATCTTCCCATTCATCACTATTTTCATCTATTTCACAGAGAAATAATTGATCAGCATCCATCTCATAATCCTTTTGCCATGCTGGTGGCTTTCTCTGTCGCTTTTCATTACTTGAAGTTGTCGCTTCAATTTCATTATTTGTAATCATTTCAGGTATGTCTTCATTATCTGTTTCTACAGTTTCATCATTTAACATTTCATCATTTAACATTTCGTCATTTAACAGTTCATCATTTAACATTTCATTAACATTTTCTTCTTCATTCAGTACTTCATTTTCTTCTTCAGGAAAAAATACAACATCTATTTCTTTTTTATTAACTTCATCCTTTTTCTGTTCTTCCTTTGTATCATTTTCATAAAACATTTTATCCAATACTTTGACATCTCTACTGATTATCACCTTATCAGATTTTGGGTTAAATATTCGGTACGCCTTATGATTTTCCGAATACCCTACAAATATACCATCAGTCGCTTTAGCTTCAAATTTCCCATTTCGTTTTCCTTTTTTCAAAACAAACGCCTTAGTCCCGAAAATGTGAAAATGCCTCACAGATGGAACTCTATTTACCCATTTTTCAAATGGAGTCGCGTTTTCAATACTACTGCAAGGACTACGGTTTGCTAAGTAGTTAGCAGTATTAATGGCTTCGGCCCAAAATACTTCTTTCATATTAGCGTCAATTAACATACATCTAGCTTTATCAAGTAATGTTCTATTTTTTCTCTCTGCCAAACCATTTTGTTCTGGCGTGTATGGTGCAGATAGTCTTCTCTTGATGCCATTATCTTTAAGATATTTATCAAATTCATTGTTTATATATTCCGTTCCATTGTCACTTTGTAAACAAACTATCTTTTGTTTTGTAAATCTTTCTGCCTCATTTTTAAATTCTTTAAATTTTGTTAAGGCTTCATCCTTAGTTTTCATTGTATATACTCGTGTATATCTCGAATAATCATCAGTGAATGTGATAAAATATTTGGAACCTCCTTTGGATAATTGTCTCATTGGACCACATACATCTGTATGTACAATTTGTAATTTTTCATTTGTTCTTTCTTCATTTTTAGAAGTGTTAAATGGCAATTTTGTTGCTTTGCCCTTGGCACAAACTTCACAGTCTCTAACTGTATCATTTTTATTAAATTCCAAACCATCCATGATCTTTTTATCAAAAGCTATTCGCATTTGACCTTCATTGAGATGAGCTAATTTTCTATGCCATTGCATCATTTTATTTGCTTCACAGTATCTAGCTTTTTCTTGTATATTTTCTTTAACATAGTATAAACCATCTTCATTTCTTTCTGCTTTTAATAGTATTTCACCATTACGCTTTACAGTTGCGTTTTTCTGATTAAATAAGACTGTTGCTCCTTTGTCTGTAATTTTTCCTACAGATATTAGGTTAGTAGTCAGTGATGGTACATACAAAGCTTCTGTGAGATTTAGATTAGGTCTTTCCTTAATGTTAAGTCTAGCTAAACCACGGCCTTCAATTTGTGCTGTGCAGTTTTCTGATGCTAACTTTAAAGATTTGCTTTCATTCTTCTCAAGATCTTGGAATCTATCTAATTCATATGTCATATGTGACGTGCATCCACTATCAAGACACCATTTGTTCACTTTATCTTTACTATCATTTGTATTTAGACATGTTTCTTCTGAACAATATAGATTTGCATTACTTTTGTTACCTTTATCCACTTTTGACCAGCATTCATTTGCTTTATGTCCCTTTTTCTTGCATTTAAAGCATTCCACAATAGGCTTCTTATTTCTTTTGTGCTGTCTACTATACAATGCTTCGTGATCAGAATTTTGTTCACTTGTATTAGCCATATTTCTTCTAGCTTCAGCTTCTTCAATTATTTTTATTCTTAAATTTTCTGGATTGGGTAGATCATCCCTGGACTCTATAGCAATCCGAAAATTTTCAAACGATTGAGACAAACTATAAAGCATCATAATGGTAAGTAGATCTTTATTAATTATTATCTCCATATCTGCAAGCTTATCCACGATGTCCATAAACTTATTCAAGTGATCCACTATATTATCACCTTCATTCATTTTTCGTAAGATTAGTTCTTTTAAAAGACTTGCCTTTCGTGCAGGACCTTTGCTGTAGTAAATACCTTCAAGAGTATTCCAGACATCTTTGCTAGTTTTACAGTTCTTCACTTGTTTCAATTCGCTCGGTGCAATTATCAGAAATAATTCAGCTAGTGCTAAAGTATCTTTTTCTAAATATGTATTTAGTTCATCACCTTCACACTCAGGTTTCTTTATAGTTTCTGAGACGTAATTCCAGAGTCCCCGTTTTAATTTAAGTTTATAAAAAATAAAAGAGCTTTGGCATGAATTCGCCATGTGTCGTAATTTTCTCTTTTCAGTGGCTCGATATGTATGTGATGGCTCATTTTTACTTACGCGCTGTGCAGGCCCATAACCTATTATATTTATATTATTGAAACAAGTACTTTATGTAAATTATTCTCTTTTAATATTCTAACATTGCTCACAGTCAACAACCATAGTAGTAGTCATGGCAACCACAATTGAATATAGAATCTAAAACTATCTATGACATAAGGCTACTAATTAATAAGACTACTAATGTAATGTTTTTTTAAACTATGTTTCGCTTGTGTTGACCACAATCTCACCATGGTCAGTGATGATGTGGCCGATGGTGGTAAGCACACAAACTCTAGAAGAGAACTGGATCTCAAGTGTTGTATTTATATTAGCTCTGGCCTGCTGTTACCCACATTATTCTCATGGTACCTATTCATTGTTTATTTGTATCATGACTATGATATATATCTACATCTGCACAAATCTTCATCTTACTCTGTTCAGCAGTTTAAATATTATTGAGTCAATAATTGTCACAAACATCAAATCTTACACATTTATAATATTAATATATGTATATTATTTTTTACTCTCTTCATAGGTTCTTAACTTACATTTAAAAAATTTCAGCTCTTCCGTCATGGAGCCAGAACCCCAATAGAATCTTACAATAGTGATCCATTTAAAAACTATCAATGGCCTGAGGGACGGGGCGGCCTAACTAATGTATGTATTATTACTATTATCTATTCATGAATGCAAAATTATTACATGTAGGAACATACAATGAATATGATAGATACTATTTAAAAAAAAATATTAAAAATAATGTGGATTTTAATAAATTTGTAATGTTTTGAGTTTAAAGGCATATTTTATAGTTTTGTCTTAAGAACCAAACTAAACCTAAACAAAAACCTATTAGGTACATAGATTTTTTATGGATATGTAAAATATTTTATTTCTTTGCAGGTTGGCAAGCTTCAGTTATATGAGTTAGGTAAAAAGTATAGAAGTTACTATGCAAATTTTTTACATGAAGAGTACTATGAAAAAGATATATATGTACGCAGCAGTGGTTCCTCAAGGACCATGATGAGTGCATACACATTCCTTGCTGGTTTGTATCCCCCCTTAGAGGGGCAAATGTGGCATCCTGAAATACCATGGCAGCCCATCCCTGTTTATTCATGGCCAAAAGAACTTGATAATGTAAGTTCATAAAGTAAGCTCTATTTGGTTTGGAATTAGATAGAATTCTAGAAAATTTGCCCCAATGATATTTTATATATATTATACCTACAATATAAGATGCACCAACAGAATACATATTATGCACCTCATATATATTTTTATAATTAATTAATTTGTTTGAGATTTCTAATTGCCAACTACTTGCACAGATCTAAACAAGTTCAAAGATATCCTAGATTGTAGTGGCTATGGTGGTACATATGCATATCTACCATAGCCACCAGAGTTGACTTATTAATAAGAGGATCAGTATAAACATCAGAGAAATGTTATGAACTATTAGTAACTATTCTGCATCTATAATTTGATTGTTTTATTACATTTAGGTTATTGCAGCTGGAAAACCTTGCAAAGTTTGGAAGGCGATGTACAATGAGAAATTAGCTGAATTTAATGCAGACCCTAAGTTTGCAGAGTTATTTGATTATTTAAGCAAGTACACCAATCAAAGCATGCGCAGTATGCTAGATGTGGATTATTTGTATAGTACATTGCTATCTGAACAAGAAGCAGGACTAAAACTGCCAGAATGGACTAAGAATGTGTTTCCGAATAAAATGCTTACACCTTTCATGCTCAGCTTGGCTATGCTGTCATATAATGAGACTATACAAAGATTTAGAGTAGGTATGTAATTTCTACGAAATAATTTTGGTGTTTCGATACATTCAGGAACTATGCAAAATCTTTTAACTACATGTCAAATCCAAAACATTGTTAAGGTACAAGTCTATTGGTCGCGGCCGACGACTGACGCGCGCGGCCGAGACGGCTGTATAGCCACGGCGCGTCTGTCGCCTCGGCCGCGCACGACCCACGGAAGTGAGGCGTGTCACCGCGGCTGACGGCTAACGCGGGCGTCAGACGCGCGCGTCTGTCGCTTCGGCCGCGACCCACGGACTTGTACCTGTATAATATTATGTTGAAAATAAAAATAGGTAGGAAAGAATTCAAACAAAAGTTGCATTTATTGCCTGGAATTTGGCCCTTAAATGAAATTGTTAACTTTCAGGTCCATTTTTCAGTGAAATAAGGCAACACTTAGTAGAAGCCAAGACCCACGAGAATTCTGAGCGTTTACTATATGTATACTCTGGGCATGATGTTACGGTGGTGGGGCTGTGGCGAGGGCTCGGCTTCCAAGAGCTCATCGCGCCTGAGTACGGAGCCAGCATTGTGCTGGAACTGCATGAGGATGTGGAACAGAAAAACTTTTTTGTTAAGGTTAGTTTTCACTACACATTGTTATGGTCGTAACTTTTATTAGGAAACAGGCTGCCTACGTGAGGTAGTTCATATTAGATTGGTGGTAAGGTTAATGTATAGTAGAGATTAACTACGATAACATGGGGCACCCTCCAACGTTGGAAATGTATTTGTGAATTTACTGACGCATGTGTGCGTACTGATAAGGCCGTCAAGCAAAAATAAATCAGGATTTTTGCCCGACTAGCGACACTGCGTAAAACAGAAGAGAATCAAATAGCTATCGTAAAATCACCCTAAATCTACTTCCATTTTTGTTTCAGACATTTTACCGTAATAACACGAAAATCGAAGTCCCGATGGAATTGAAACTACCTTTCTGCGAGGAGACATGTTCATACAATCAGTTTGTGGAGTACATCAATAAGTTTATCCCCGAAAACTGGGAGGGCGAATGTCAGAATGATATTATTGAAACTCATTAATTATTATTTATGATGCTGAATGGCCAGAATGGCAGCTATGGATGTTAACAATACCTACCACAGGTATAGTCTGTTAAAAAAAGAACCGTCGTCACAGAATCCGTCGTGGCCGGTGAATTAATTCCAATTTTATATTACAACCTTAATTAGGAGCTGGATTATTTTTCTATTGACATTTAAAATAATAAACTAATGAAATAGTTACAGTTATAATTGGATCAAAATGGAACAGACACGTTATTTTATTGCCCGCTAAACAGAAAAGGTAATTAAACACAGCAACACCCTCCATTTCCACGACGGGTCTCTTTTACAACTGACTCTAAGCGTTTTAAAAATGTATTGTTTAGTAAACGTACATTTACAAAAACTTTTTGGCAGGTATTGCAGAGTATGTGGAAATGATGAGATTTTGTGATTTCCAAAAGTGCATGTAACTCGACCGCCAGATAATCATCTATATTACATCTACATTTATATTTAATGCGAATGCTACCAGCGAATAGGGTAGTTGACAGCGTCAAAAATAAATGACCAAACAATAACCAACGCATAAAACATCTAAAAACACGTGGAAACATCAAATATGTTTTTTATGATTTTTAATTACCAGTAGAACTACAAAGAGTAGATCATTTGATGCTGTGAAACTATGACGTCATAGTGTAATATTTCATACAAAATTCCATATAAACTATCGTTTTGACATTTATTAAAAAGTAGCTGATTTGATAAGTCAGTCAACTACCCTATTGTGTGGAATTGTATGGACATGTGTTAATCCAGGTTATAAACTATCTGTGTTCCAAATTTCATCTAAATCCGTTCAGTAGTTTTTGCGTGAAAGAACCAAACAGAAACTTCCATCCATACTCACAAACTTTCGCATTTATGACGTAATTGATAATTGCTGTTTTTACATTCTTCGGTATGATATTAAATATTGTGTTGTGTAACAAGATTAGTAGGAAACAGATATAACTTCATAATTTAAAATTAAACACATGCTGTTCTATTTCGTAAGATTGAAATTAAACCTTATGAAGTAAGAAATAAAGCCCATTTCTACAAATCAAATCTGATTGGTTTTTACAGAAGGCATTTTATGCAATGCTATTGGATGCGATATATTTAAAAAAGTCGAGTTTAATTTGTTATCTTGTGTAAGAATGGACTGTGTTCCAAATCCCGTTAGAAAGAAACACTCATTACAATTTTATGGAGTAATCATAGATAATCACAATCGAACAAGCTTTTGAAAATTGTATGGATCCAAAATACCGTAATTTTAACACGGCGCTTAAATTAGTAATGTGCTTATGTGCACCTTGCTCTCTTTTCTAAGTATGCAAGCAAGGTGCAATTGACGTAAGTTTAATATAGAATTAATTATTATCTGGACACAAAATACGTAATAATACAGGATGTACTCTCGCAGTAAACCCGGAAAATCTTTCACAACCCTCCTAATTATTAGTGACATACCTGGATTGGATTGTAATCTAGATCAATACCCTTAAATGTATGAAATTGCCTTGTCATTATTATATTCTGTATTGTGTGTTTAGTAAATAAGTACCATTCTGTTGTCATCATAAAAATAAGATTCAATGAAACCAGTAAGTTAGTATTTATATCCTCCTTGGTTAGTAGTAAGTATTGTCACATTAGTGATGTATGCCAATGCACAGCCAAAACCTTAAATAGTTAAAAGTGTAACCAATTGGTGGTCCAACCAAAAGTCATCATGTATCTTTTTTAATGTGTAATTTATGTACAAAATGTGCTATTATGATTTAAGATTTTTAAAGGAGTGTAATTCAATACTGGAGGAGAGTAGGGGTCTGATTAGTAACAAGTTCACAACAACAGCCAATATCATACTAGAAAAGAGGCCTTGAGAGTTCAAATTCAAGTGGCAGATTATATAGTCTTGACTTTCCACCTGAATAGTAGATGAAGAAAGAGCAATGGCGAACTTCCATACATCAATTTATTTGAGATTAAATTGTAACGTCTTGAGATGAAAAAAATATTAATTGATTCAGCGTCAGTTCCTGAGCTTGTATATGCAAGATTTTTTGTAAAAGGAACCGGAGATTAATAGATATTTAGGTTTGAACTTTTGGAGGTTATGTCATTATTTCACTTTTGATGAAATATCAGGGTCCTTAGGTATGCAGGGGTCAAATAGGGGAGATATAAATATCAAAGTCCTTAAGCAGTCCGGGTCAATTTTAGTAAAACTTGAGAAAATATGAAAATACAATCGAAACAACAACACCAAAACAGAGCGCGAACGATTGTGAATTTTTTTTTTAACTAAACGTTATTCATGACCATAGATACAAAGTCTTTCACAGTAGAGTGTTGCCATAACGTTTCTTTCATTTTACTTCCTTTCTTCTAATTAAAGAAGAAAAAAAATATGTAACATGACTTAAATAATAAAATCAATACACAAAATCATTTTTATTTATTAAAATAAACAGCATTCTGTCCGTTTAATTAATTATTAAACTTGTTATAATTATAAAACTACGCTATTATTAAACTATAACTACCACTATGTCGAGGAAGAAATATTGAATGGCAACACTAAACTGATGGTATTGACAAATGGAAAACTAAAATAGTCAATAGTATTTTTAAATAATAATATTATTTAATCCGGGTTTTACAAGATTAGATATTGAGTTGAAAAAACGTAGAAAATTATTTGAATTACTTTTGTTTATAAGACATTTCTAGACGCTCAAATTTTGATCAAATAAGAATTCGCCTTTGCTCTTTATATTTCTCTGATCAGGCATTACATTTATTAGAAACTAGCTTCCGCCCCGCGGTTTCACCCGCGTTCCCGAGGTATCTGATATTTTTTCGGGATAAAAAGTAGCCTATATGTTATTCCAGGATATGATCTATCTATGTGCCAAGTTTTATCCAAATCCGTTCATTGGTTATTACGTGAAAGAGCAACAAAGATACTCACAAACTTTCGCATTTACAATATTAGTAGGTAGGATATGTAGGTACCATAAAGGAAATTAAATGATTATTATTTATTCAAATAGACCTTCAGAGAGTGAGTCAAGATATTTTGTACCTTTATTTGAAATGGCAGCTAAATGTTATAGTCCGGTAAGTAGACCGTCGCATCTTTGTGTCGAGAATAATTTAACGACAAGTTCAGAATCAAACTTATTGTAATGTATGTACAATTTTGTTTATTCATCGACGTCGGCGTTCAAATATATTGTAATAAATTAATATTGAAATATGTATCTCTAATTTACTATATTGATAAGGAATTGAATCTAGAATTTTTAACTTTTATTGAAAGGATACCTACTCTTTTTGTATGTACGAATCTCACCTTATACATTCCTTGATGTTATCTTCTTGAGATTATAAGATAAGATAGTGATTCATATTAATGTTGTTGTTTTTGTATTGTGGTTATGATTAATATTATATATATTTTATGGGGTAAATAATGTTTTTTTCTTTACCCGTTGCTCCTAACTAGCCTGAACAATGGGAAGGGATATATGTACATTATACATCCATGTATGGATACGATAAATATGGGAAGTTAATCGGGACATCATGAAAAGGTATCGATAAATGAAAGAATATAATCGGAATAACCGTAAAATAATTAATTTTATTGATATTGGTAAATAATATTTTATACAATAATTTATTATGTATGTTAACATTGGACGGCACATATTTAGCTTGTACGTAGTATATTATTAATTCTGTGGCTTTATTCTTCGGTCAAAGACGGAAGTACAAGATACAAAATATATATTTTGTTACAAACTACTGTTTAAATACAGCAATTCGATGCCACTAATATGGACAGTTAACGTGAAATGCAGGTTTATATTTGAATAAAACTATAATAATAATAAAACATTTTCGTCGTAATGCCAACTTTCGATACATTCGAATGCTGCTTTAATCATTTTGACTGCTCATGATAAAAAATTATCAATATCCTGTAATTTTACATACTCCGGGGTACGTCCATATAATAATTCCAATTGGGGCAAGCAATAGCTATTCTAACCCATTCAATGCCGCAGGTAGCGTTAATTTCTGCACCACATTGACTTAGACTCTAAGTATATTTTTGATCGGTGGTCCCATACAAATATAAAATCTATACACATAATTATATATAAATACATACAACTAATAAATGACAATAAAAAATATACCTTTGTCATTGTACGGTTACAATTGGAATGTAGGTATACTATGAAATAATATAATACTAGCAATAACAATAATTCAACAAAAATTGAACATTTAAAAAGTGATATGAGGTTATGTAATTGTTTCATAGAACTTTAAAAAAATATATGGATCAGAGACTAAGTGTGATTGTGCCATTAAATAAAAAGTACTCTTTTTAGCTAGTTAAAGCAATACTAAGTAAACATTGATCGAAATCTTAAGAACTAATAGTCGAAAAAAAGATTTAACAATTTTAGGGATTGAGCCTTCTGTATGGTAGTAATAATTCTTATTCTGTGGTATATTATCTCGTAAAAAGTTTACAATTCATCATCATATCAGCCAAAAAACGTCCATGGCTGGACAAAAGCCTTCCCCCCGGAAATCTCCACGATGACCGCTCTTCTGCTGACCCAACGGCTGTCGGTTCTACGAGCGACGTGCCCCTCGCCCACTGTCACTTCAATTTGGCAATTCTTCGGGCTATGTCGGTTACTTTGGTTCGCCTGCGGATCTCATCATTTCTGATTAGTTCTTGCAGGGAAACCCCTGCAAGCATATCCCTCTCCATTGCTCTTTGGGTGGTCTTGAGCCTTCTTATGAGGCCCATCGTTAGCGACCACGTCTTAGCTTCGTCATCACTGGCAACACACACTGGTCAAAGACTTTCGACTTAAGGTGGAGGCGTCGGTTGGAGCGCGAAATTTAAATTTTATCACGTTTTTTGCAAATTGCAGCTCAGTTATAGGTCGTATGTTATCAACATTTTATTTGCGAGAAGAATGGAAGTATATTTACTGATTAATAACAAAATAAAACATCAACATATTCTTCCAAAGTATACTAGTAACATTTTCATGAAATAGTCGTATATGTCAGTAATATAGCTTGGAGGAATATATTGATGATATCTTTTGTCATTAATCAGTAAATATACTACCATTCTTCTCGCAAATAACATGTTGATGACTTACGACCTATAACTCAGCTGCAATTTGCAAAAAACGTGATAAAATTTGAATTTCGCGCTCCAACCGAACGTTTACCCTTAAGACACTATAGTATATAGGACGAGAAGATATTACAATTAACAAATAATTAATAAATATTCTAACATGTTTAATAACTAAAATTTCAACCCCATAACACTAAGTAGAAAATAGGTGAAGATCTTCAAACGGCTGAGCGGATTTTCTTGTAACATAGGTATGATATCTTTCACACGAAAAAATCTTAAATCAAAATCAGCTATAATGCTACAAACATACAAACAGATACACTAATTTATAACACCCCTGTGAGTGATGTCTCGTTTATTTAAATGTTATTGTCTTTTGTTATGCTTACATTTAAATACTCTTAACATTAACGTTATAGGCCACAGAAATTAAACAACCCATCTGTAAAAAAAATTGATCTTCTAATTCAAAATTAAAGCTCAGTCTTCATTGCATTGTGTCAAAATATATTTTCATTATACAAATTAAAGTTAACAGTTAAACTGAAAATATGGCTATATTTTTTTCATTAATTTTCCATGTAGGTAACATTACCTACTTCCCAGAGATTGATCATTATAATACAGGCTGTGTTTTAATTTTCCAAACCAATGAGTTCGAAAATCCAAGTGTAGGCA
This sequence comes from Tethea ocularis, assembly GCA_963555595.1. Classification (NCBI taxonomy): domain Eukaryota; kingdom Metazoa; phylum Arthropoda; class Insecta; order Lepidoptera; family Drepanidae; genus Tethea; species Tethea ocularis. Next base: position 4,339,018 of record OY741960.1, on the reverse strand, counting down.
CAGTTTTAGTTTTTATTCAACCTGTAGGTATCTTGTGATGTTTTTTTTGAACACATTATTATATGTACCATTTATAACCACTTGGTGACAAGCAACAATGGTTTCATTATCATAATATAATAGTAGGGACTGAAAGACCAACATTCTTAAATTGTAAATCTCTATCTATACTATAATTGTGTTGCAAGATATGTATCTATTTCTAACCATTTTCTAGTTGGTAACAGTCATAAGGCACTTGCAAATTACTATATATTGGGGATATCTGATTGATTTGTTATTATGCTTTTTTAAGCGTTTTATTATGCGTTATAAGTCCTCAAATATAAATTAATCTTAAATAATATTAATTACCACAACACGTAAGAACATCACGTTCTTTATACGCTCTCCTTGATGTATAAAATGCAACAATAAGCCATATAGCTACAGATACCCACGAGCTAATGAGAGCCAACTGCAACGACACACCGGTGTTGATAAAGTCCCCGCGACGACTATTAGGCGCGTCCTTTTGTATGTAGTCCATAAAGTCGAATATTGCTTGGCAAGCCAGGCGAAAATGTATAGCAGTTGCATGGTCCCCAGAAGCACGAAGTTCCTGTAATTTGCATATGAATTTCAATTTATTATTTTTGACAATTATAGTATTATAATATATTCTTAATTGTTGATTGTGACTCTAGCTCATCTTGAAAATGATTATTTATAACATACAATAAATATATTTATTCATATAGGGTTGTACGCAGCATATTATTTACTCTATGATATAGGTAAAAAAAAACAGATATATACCTATTTAGTTATGTTGATTTTGGACTGGTTAGTTTTAAAGTGAACAGATCTGAGGAGGTAAACAGGAGAGAGCTTCTGAAGCAATGATAATATTGGCAGTATTAAAATACAGTAAAGATTTGTTGTCATTGCTGCTGTGACAACCGACACGCTTACTCATACTCAACTTCCCAGACAATTTAGGGAACAAATTTTTTACTATCTAATCATGCTGATAACATAGTTATCTTACTACTTTATTAGACATTGTACCCAAATAAGTTGGATGACTCAATTTAATATGCTCCTGCATATGATTGAACACAATGACATAGTAGTAAATATTGCAAGCAAAGTAGTTTCCTATGTTTTTTAGAAATATAGAGTTTTCCATGGTATCCAAGATGTTTTCCATAATTACATAATAATGTAACATATAAAAACTAACATTTATAATATATGTTTATATATAGAATAGGATATCTTACCCTAACAAGATATCCTCTATATTGTGTACATGTTCTGAGAAATCCATCTGTTATAATAGATGCATGTGCCAAGTTATAGACACAGAATAAGACAGCAAAACATGACGTTGGGATCCAACAATATATAACAGCATCATTTTTCTTGCTTATCCTTGCTCGTGATGATATTACTATTGATTCACCTTCTCTGAAAAATATTATAGATTTTGATAAAGCAGGTTATTTATTAAATAAGGCTTTATTCCTGTATGACATATAGATGGTACTTATATACCATAAATACAAATAAATTCCAGAAATACTATTAAATTATTAAATAGCTCGACCAATAAAGTCTCATAATGTGAATAGATAAGTGAAACTTATCAGTAAAATTCAGGTCGTAAGATAACATTATAGAATATTCTTTTATCACAAAAGCTAAGTACTTATGATAAACCTGAAATTAGAGAGTATTAGGTACTTTATATAAATATACTACTTAAAGCTTTTAAGTTCTATTATTTCATACATATGTAGTTTAGAATAGTATAAAGCACCATATTTTTAAATACTCACATTTCCTCAATCTGTGTAGTTTTATCATCTTCATACTGGCCAATATTATTGATACAAACTCTGTACATGTGGAATAGTGCCATAACTATTGCATAAACAATTATAGGCAGAGGTCCGAATATGGCAAAGAGACAATATGAGTTGTGGCCTCCATTGAAATATTGGAATGTGCTGAGACCATAAAATATGCAGCCGCAATTAGTGTTCTCAAAGTAACCTCCAGGGCACACGTCCAAGGTAGTCCGCCAGTGATTGTATGGGATCGCTATACATATCACTGATAGGCTTAATAGAAGTGATATCAGCCCATAAAACCAGCTCAGACTTCTCTCGGTATAATATTGGTTCATTGTAAATATTGTATTCTGTGAATAAAATTATGAATTAATTTGATTGTGTTGATTGCTTCATTTTGTCATATTTTGTTATCGGTCTAAGAGTCACTCATTGAAAATCTAGGATAAACAATAATTAGTTTATATATACTCACATTACACGGAGGAGCGAATTAACTACGATACGAACAGAAAACGAAACCACAACTGACCACAACTTTCAAATAAATAACAAAGTACTGTGACCACAACAACCATTTACTAATCATAAATGTTCGATTTGATTTAATATTATTTTTATTTATTTCTTTACTTTTGACATCATATTGTGTATTTTGCCAGTGTCAAGTGGAGTAAGTAATATCACAGAAAAAAAGTCTATATTTCTACTGTGGTAATATTCTTTAACGCAGTCTATCGATTGATCGATAGTATCGTGATCTTCAAATTCCCAAGATAATGTAGTGCTCTTGGCTCGCTAGAGTAAAATTTGTTCTGTGGCTCTTGGTCTGTGAATCTGTCCGTCTGTCAAATGTCAAAGACTGTGTGTGTAGTGTTATTTTTACTGTTCTGTTTGTAGATTTCTAAAGCCCATTGTGTTTTGTAGTTGTTACAATGAGATTAAATAGTAATACCAAAATAATAGGACAAAAAGTTATCTTAGTTCCATATAGAGAATACCACGTACCTAAGTAAATATATTTTAAATGATTTTTTTTTCAAACTATGCATTTCAAATCAAAATCTCATTTATTCAGTTTAGGCCCTAATAAGGCACTTATGAATGTCAACAGTTACAATTTTTAGACTCTACTACCGGTTCGGAATACACTTGAACTGAGAAGACTCCGGCAAGAAACTCAGCAAGGCTTCTTTTTTTGTGGATCTTTTTTTTTTGAATTTATGTAATTACAGTTGTTGTTTTAAATATACATAAACTTCATACAATTATCACTTGGCCAGGGGGCTGCAAGTGCAGAGGGAAGCTACTACAACCATATATTCTTGTCTTCTATGTAATGAGCCACCTTATAGTAGGCCTTGTCAATCAACTTATGTTTAACATACTCTTTGAATCTATTATAAGACATCTTAGTTACTTCATATGGGATTTTATTATAAAAGCGAATGCAGTTCCCGAGAAAAGACTTATTGACTTTCGCTAGCCTGAATCTAGGTGTAACAATTTTATCTTTATTTCTTGTATTTAGGTTATGGCGGCTACTGTTTGTGTCAAATAGATTTAAATTTTTACAGACAGACATAATATTTTCAAAAACGTATAGCGACGGTAAGGTTAAAATGTCAAATTCCTTAAACCGAGTTCGTAAGGATTCGCGAGGACCCAAGCAATAGATTGCACGAATGGCCCTTTTCTGCAAGATAAAGATAGATTCCAAATCCGCAGCCGAGCCCCATAGCAGAAGACTGTAGGACATTATACTATGGAAATATGCAAAGTAAACCAACCTAGCTGTAGCCACATCTGTTATATGTCTAATTTTTCTAACTGCAAAAGCGGCGGAACTCAATTTACTAGCTAAGCTTTCTATATGAGGACCCCATTGTATTTTACTATCTAATGTTATGCCGAGAAAAACTGTCCTATCAACTAGTTCGAGTCTAACATCATCAACTAGGACATGACTGTCATTCCTAGCAACATTGGGGAGAGTAAACCTTATACACTTAGTTTTAGAGGAATTAAGCATGAGATTATTGGCCGCAAACCATTTCGATATAGTGGATAACGTGTTATTGAGTTGCGTAAGTTCTGTGTCTTTTCTATCCACTTTGCTTCACGTCCCAATACCAACACGAAACGTTAGTTTAAAATTCACTGGCTTAAAATAAAGAAAAGTATTTTAGTTACGACATATAACTTTTTTTTAATACAGGTATCATGAGTGGATGAAGTCTGAAGAACTCCGACAGCTTACAGCTTCGGAACCTTTAACATTAGAACAAGATTATGAAATGCAAAATTCTTGGCGTGAAGATGAAGACAGTATGTATTCCTAGTAATGTTTTCTTTCTGATTATAAAATTATATTTCAAGTGGAAATCTTTATTATAAATAATCTCCACATGATGGTACTTAAAGTTAGGAACTAGGCCGTACAGTCAGTCATCAACAAGATCGATACAGTCATGTACTTTTTGAAAGATCAATATCATATAAATGTAAAGGTGTATTTAATGATAATTACCTACTAAACTTCATGTTTTAATAACAGAATGCACTTTTATAATACTGGATAAGAGTCAATTTGAAAAATGTAATGAAGAAATTGGTGAGTTGCATCATTTTGTTTAATAGGATTAGGATAATAAATACATTTTATAATGCATAAATATAATGTTGCTTACAGGTTCAATGATTGGTGACATAAATATATTTTTGACAGACAAAGAAAGAGCTGTTGGTGAAGTAGAAATAATGATAGCAGATGAGTTAGCCAGAGGAAAGAGACTTGGATGGGAAGCAGTAATTATCATGTTACTTTATTCAATAGACCACATACAATTAAAAATATTTGAAGCAAAAATATCTTTGAAAAACAACATTAGTATCAAAATGTTTGAAAAATTGGGATTTAAAGAGATATCTAGAAGTGAAATTTTTCAAGAAATCACTTTTGAAAAGAGAGTGTGCACTGAATGGACACAATGGCTTGAAAAATATGTAAATTATGAAATAAAACCATGTTGACGATTTTTATTTTACTTTTATGGTTGTTTGGGTTCAACAGTGATAATCTATTTATTAACACTGTATGAACAATTTAAATATGTTCATTTAGACTTTATTATGATTAAATAATAAAAAAATAGTTATTGGGCTCTGGCTAGTGAAAAAATTTGTTAAATAATGCTATAATCAAACTTTTTTTACCTTTAACACATACATCATATAATTGTATAGTAGTTTTTAGACTAAACGCGCACCTTCAAAATCCTACTATTATAAATGCGAAAGTTTGTGAGTATGGATGTTAGTTACTCTTTCACGCAAAAACTACTGAACGGATTTGGATGAAATATGGAACACAGATATTTTATAACCTGGATAAACACATAGGACACTTTTAATCCCGGGATCTTATTAAACATAAGATCCCTCGGGAACGCGGGTGATACCGCGGGGCGGAATCTAGTAAGATGTATTTTTCAACCATGGTGTTTGTTTAAACTCAAAAGAAACGTGATGGATTGCATAGATAATACACTATATATACGATGGATTGTATTGCAAAGTGTGAACCCAGTGCCTGGTGGCGCTGTCACTTATTCACCGCCAGATGGCACTGTTCAAAATTTCTACATACTGTCAAAATATTTTTTGAAATCAATTAATTATATATATTGAAATAATAAAATGTTTTTGTTTCACTAAAAAGGTAGAGCAGCAAACCTTGAATGATTTTATTTTTATATCCCAAAAATGAAAACTAAAATAAACACAAACAATAAAAAATATGTAAAACGGAACGACTCGAAGATTGACATGTCTATAATCCGTTTCTTTTCTTTTTTGGTGACCGATTTGACAGCTTCCTGAAAGTGCAAAATGTTTTTTACCATTGCTTCTTTGTGTTTATTAATTACACCAAATATAATTTGTAGTAATGATGTTGAGGTTAAATCAGAAGAAGATGTGGGTGTGAAGTACGCTAGTAGATGTGAGGTTTGTAAAGTCCTTGCCACGGAGTTACAGGGGAGGCTTGAGGAGACCGGTAAAGTTAACGATGTCATCGAAATTGGTTACTCATTAGACGATGTTCAACCGAAAAAGAAGACTAAGTATCAGAAATCAGAGCTGAGGTTGATTGAATCTCTCGAAGGTGTTTGTGATAGAATCTTGAAGTATAACATACACAAAGAGCGACAAGACAGCACTAGATTTGCCAAGGGTATGAGTCAGACATTCAAAACACTACACGGATTAGTTGATAAAGGTGTTAAGGTAGATCTTGGTATTCCTTACGAGCTATGGGACAAACCATCAGCAGAAATAACACATATGAAAAACCAGTGTGAAAGTCTTCTAGAAGAAAATGAAGCGGCTGTAGAAGATTGGTATTGGAACCACCAGGGAAACGTAGATCTGAAACTTCATTTGTGCACTAAACATGCTCTGAAAGACAGTGATGCATCTTGCCTAAACGAAGATATTCCAAGTAAGGATAAAGGTGACAGTGGAAGTAAAACATATAAATCGGAACTATGAGATTTCTCATATTAACTTTTTAAACACATTCAACAAATATTATTATCTACTTAGCCCACACCAAGATGGAAATGTGTGATAGTGTTATTTGTATTCCTATTACTTAATTATGTTGAACATTAAATCATTTGAGCCATGGTGATGAGCTAGGGCTGATGGCAAATGTTTTAAAACCAATCTGTTAAATAACCTATTATTAAGTTGCAGGGTTGTTGGAAGAAATTTGTAATAGAAATAAGAAGTCCAATTGTGTATGTTGTATCTTTTCTTGTCTGTGTACATAAATATATAAGTAAAGTTCAACAAAATGAGTATACTACTCATACTGCTGATAGATTCATATGCATTTGTTCCCACATTGTATGGTATCTTCCATATGTTGAGAAACCTTTTTTTTTTTTATTATACTAGACTTTACCCTTTTTTTATAATTAATAATAAATGCCATGGATTCATTGCTTACAATATTTTGTTTTGCATTGGAAATTAGTCAACAATATGAATAAGCAATATAATAATATGTATGTAATGTTATTTTGAATTTGATGTATTAAGCAGTTAGATTCAATGTGGCTGAAGCATAGATACCTCAATAATTGCTACTGCACTGTATCACCCTTTTTAGTTGTATTCCTCTAGTGATTTTAAATGCTAATATTAAAACAGGTTTTTAATAATCTTGAGATAATTATTGTGAGTCCAAGAAAAGTTAAAATCTATTGTCTTACATCAATTGAAATGGGTAATATCAAATACTCTGAACCAAATACATAATATTGTTCTGCACACAGATTATGAGTTTGGACTATAATACATTTTATTAATATGATGTATGACATATTTTTTCTGATGGTTACACCAACCAGCAATTGTAAACCTGTTGGGGGCGATCACGTAACTTTGTTGCAAGCAGTTTCAATCAATTTCAATAGTTATAAATTGTACAATGTTGAAAATGATTCCATGAGCAATGAAGGACTAATTTGAATATGGAGTTACCAAAATTTAAAAAAGTCATCAGAAACCTGCTAAATTTAACCAGTTTAAATAAAAAAAATATTGTAACTGATTGTAACAAAGCCCCACTGATGTGTACAATGAAGATAGTCAGATCTTTTTTTTTTAATAATCTAAATCTTCATCGAGGCAAAATGTTGGGATGTTATAGTGTGGTGGGCACTGTCATAGATTTGAATTCTGTGGGCAAAAAACACTTGTATGTGGTCCAGCCACCACGGGTTTGTTCTGGCAGGTCTCCTAGTCTCTCTTAAGAACTAAAGCACCTTTAAAAAAAGACGTTATTAACTAATTTGACAAAAACCTGTGTAGCATTGTTGAACCATGGTTAGCTGGATCTCTTATGCAGGGACACTTCCAATTCAACTCTTTTTCTTTCTTCTATTTTTATATTATATCTTTTATTTTGAATGGCATTTTTTCAGAAAATATGAAATAAATACTTTTGACTGAAATGAGTGACCACGTTTTATTTGGTACATGAAGCAATTTAGACATAATCTATACATAGGTAATTTTACGAAATTATAGGGAGTTGAAATAAAATATGTTTTTATATATAAGCACCTTTTTAATCGACTGTCAAAAAGTATTATTTATATAATATCTATGCAACAGTTTCTTTGCACCTAGTATCTTACACAATGGTATTTTATTGGTGCTAACAAAATTGCAGGTACCCTGCAAAAATTACATGGAACGAGTTTGAATTTAAATTTACTTAAAACAAATAAATATAATTATCAATAACTAATAGGATTAAATACATTCATTCAATTGTACTCGGGCGACACACAAACAACAATATTAACGTGTACAACATTCCCTACAATAATTTATCTTGTAATGGAGCAACAAAAACAATGTAATGCTCACAGAGTGACCTACAATCCTTTATTTTATTTGCGATATTTAAGAGGCGCGTTTTAACCTCGACGTTTCCATGCAAACATTTTTGTATCACTTATATGATAAGCATTGATGCGCTATATCCAGTTTCATTATGCATAATTTGGCAGATTGACATGTAGTTTATAATTGTGCCTCTTATGCGAATTGTACATTCCGAAAATATAACATAGATATAGATTTTTTTTATTGCTTCACTTTTTTATGACTGACACAATATGTTGAGATTTTCATTTTGAATGATTTTACAATATGGACAATTTTTTCATTGATTTGCTGAAGGTACACAATAATTAATTAATTACATACTAAAATTCTAAAGTGTATAATATAAATAAATATAAAACTAATAATATAACACGCACACTCCGTTCAGGCAACACGCATACGAAAAATTAATTTTTGTATTCTACAATAATTTAACACGTCAACAGAAAAGTCTGTGAACCGACACTCGAGGAGCCGAGCGGGACGATGTGAACTCTTCGATGTTAATAATGGACGATGTATATTGTATAAAAATACTATTGTATACAGTTCCATCGTTATTGTGAGGTGATTGCGTAGCGACTATAGGTAGGGGCTGGTGTCCTGGTACTCGTCGTCGCTGTCGTCCGAGCCGTCGTCCGTCAGCTGGCGCTGTGAGGGCGCTTCCTTGTCGCCAGTACCGTCAGAGCTCGATGCATCTGCGCAACAAACAAAACAGCTCTCATTAGTTATTGTGTTAACTGTTATTGCTCATTCATATAGATAGGGATTACAGCTATACGAACACTTTTTTGCAATTTCTATACTTTGAAAATCAGATATAATCCCAAAAATTTCGAGATAGCAAGAAGGTACGGAACCTTAAAAAACATCCAGTATAAATGGAAAGCGTGACTGACTGCTGATCAATCAACGACAACGCACAGCTCAAACCACTGGATGGATCGGGATAAAATTTGGCATACAGATAACTATTATGACGTCCGGTAAGAAAGGTTTTTTGAAAATTCTATCTATAAGAGGGTAAAATAGGGGATCGCGTGTGAAACCGCGGGGCGTAAAGCTAGTTTCGTATATTTAGCTATGGTTTGGGCTTTTATGAATAATGTCTTTCGCCGGTTGTTTGTTAGTACACATAAAATTAAACTAGGCAAGCAATCGTTTGTTAAAAATATGATTACCTAAATATAAAAACAAGCTATCAACGACCAAACTACTTCCTAATTAATTATAACATTACTACTTCAAAATTATACAATATGCGTATAACAATATCGACTAAGAATAGTTTGGGATTAGAATATTTTGTCAAAGAATTATACAAAAGAGCTACATTTTTTTAAATGCAATCTAGTGACTAATTTAAAATTAAAAATGAAAGCTGCAAGATAAAATGCTCAATAACAATACTGCAATGTGGCGTGCTTTCTGACCTGGAGTATGATTTAAAAAAAAAACAATAAGTAGCTAAGTTTAGTATGTTTATTTATTAAGGTTGGAAAGCTAGTTTTTAAGAGTTCTTCTCATAAAATGTATGTTCACATTATGTAATGTGAACAGTATGTAATACTGGGAAATTATATTTCTGATCAACCTGTGCCTTCATTAAGATGGGCCACCAACATCCAACCCTTAAATGTTGGTGGGTTTTCAAGAGAAGTTTTAACTTACTTTTGCATGTATAAAATATCGCAGTTTTACTGTCGATATATTTTTATAGGCGATTTCAACGCGGTTTATTATTTAGGACATTGACATTATTATTTATAGTGACATTGTATAGGTATATTATATTTTAGTTTAATTTTAATTAATTTATTTGTTATTATAAATAAATAAATAAAATGTGTAATAAATAATCGCAAGCTATAAAATTCTCAATTTCGACTTCACTAAAATGTTTCGGGTTTCTATTCAACTGTAATTTCAGATGTTCATAAGTGCCTTACTGGAGCCTTAACTACATAAATGAGTTTGACCAGGAGCCGGATAATATAAAGATATTATTACAAGCAAATGAGTGCTCCCTACACTGGGTTGTATTCAAATCATAGTCCAGGTTGGTGGTAAGTTAGCAAATAAAAGCGGTGCATAATTACCCAGTTACCTGCATGTGGCTCCCACAGCGTCTCGTAGCGGCGCGCCTTGGGCGGCGGCGGCGACACCGACCTCCTGTTCAAATAACTACACGACATTATACAATACTTTATGCGATATACTATGCTGTTTCTATCGTTGTATAAAATGCTTTTATAACTATACTATTGAATGAAAAGTAACCTATAACCCTCATGGATAATTTAGTCTTATTAGTGACAGAATCGGATCAGTAGTTCCAGACATTACCTACTCTTTCTAAACTAAATGCTTAAAATACACTGTAATTATAAAATTGTCGGTGTTTTTTGAACGGCTTACCCTCGCCATAATTTCACCCCTCGCCACTGCTAGGTAGGTATATAATTATAATACCTGTCAATAATGTCATGTTCGTCTCCATTCTCGCTGGGCGGCGGAGACCCGCGCGGCGAGGGCGGCTGGCTGAGCGCCTGCATCAGCCGGCCCTTCGACTCGTTCCATATACTAGACAACCGCCCGTCCGGACCGAACAGCAGCAGGAACGCGTCTATCAGCTCCCGGGACTTCTCCTCCCATTTGGTCAAGATGTCCACTCGCTTCTCGCCTATGTTTGTTATCACCTGTAAATTACAAATTGATAATAGTTAGTTAGGATTGGTGTGTTCTTTCGTGTATTTCTTTTTTTATTTGTAACTGTCCTCTGAATGCAATTGAAGCAGTATTTAAATTTAATTGGTCATTACGTATTAGGTGTAGTCGATTGTCAACCTAAATAATAAATGATAAAAGAAAATATATCAAGAATATTTTATTTAAATATTTTTTGCACCCACTAGGTATGAATAGTAGGAATAGTCTAACTAACAATGGTTCGCAAGGTTACATTTACCGACAAGATTCAGCAATAAGCTAAACAATAACTTTTCTCAAAACAAGCTGAGATTCATAACATAGCATTAACAATTCAATGAGATGAAATAGGTTTGCCTGAAATATCTCTCAATATGAAATATGTTAGTATCTAGTATAGGTACCTAACCTAGTAAACTTGGGTGAATATTCTCCATTAGATGTGAAGAAGAATTTATACCTACTACATGCCCCAAATGTATTGCTTATGTCATCCCACGTCAACAACTACTTATATAAATAACTATTCAGTTAATCGGTATGCCTACAGTATATAGCAAATGATAATTAATATTATGCGTCATGATTTATTCACATAAGTAGACTGTTATATTTGACTCGCTTTATGTCAGGTTGAATGCCATTAGTTATTACGAAAATAATCAAACGAAAGAGTTCTTCTATTCAATTAACTACCAATTTATGCTAAACAATAAGTACATTACCCTCTAAAAGCAACTGAATAGTCAGAAAATAAGATTTATCGTGACTACAAGGTCAACAGTCATTGTTGTATTGTTGATATAAATTATTTTAAAACTGATATAAAGTTTGAAATGTTTTAATTTATTCAGAATTGATAATTAAAGCATCCAGGCAGTCCATATGTGTTGCTATGATAGAATGTGACAATATAACTTCATCCGGCGACAAATATGGTGCGCAAAAAATGCGCGGCTTTATACAGCTACAATAGAAGTCTTCGGCGGATATAACGATGTCAATAATATATTATTTATTTAAACAAATGTATGAAGAATGGCCGATGATGATCTAACGCGTTTATTGTTATCATTATTCACTATTCAAATATCATGAATGTTAAGTTAAGAAAACTTGGCAAAAGTATCAAGAAAGTATAAGATTATCTTATTTACGTTAAACTACGGTCTAATCGTAAAGTGACCGCTTAATGGCTCTATTTATAAATTTCTCACCATATTCCTACATAGTTTTTCACCCGTCGTGCAACTTGCTTATGCGAAGGATCGTAAGTTTTACCGGGATAGAAGTAGGTACATATCCTATTTATTATTCTAAGCTATATACCTTATTTCCATTGGATAACTATTAAATTTAATTGATACATTTTTAATCCTCTGCTAGTCTGCACTGGCCATTAATCTAACCAGCATGTCAAATTTCATCACGATTGGTTAGTTATACCGTTGAGGTGTCAAGAGGGAACAAACACACTTTCGCTAATTATAATATTAGCACCGAGTCAATAATACAAATATTGGTTAGGATTACAATGTTATGACATGGGTCAATGAAGAATGAAATCGCGAACGACGGCGACTATCATGTCCTCTCACCTCGCACGCTAATGAACTAATGTTCAAGATGCAAGGCCATGGATAAATAGTTATTTTTCGGCTGATATGATGAATGTTATAAATGCGAAAGATTGAGATTGTGTTTGTATGTTTCTTACTTCTTCACACTCAAACGGCCGGACCAATTTTGATGACATTTTTAATGGAGGTAGCTGGACACCCTGGATTAACACATAGGATACTTTTTATTCTTCGGCAACGCGGGCAAGCTAGTATATCATATATAACCATACCTTTTTGCCCTTATCCTTAAGCTCATCCATTTTGTTTTGTAGTCGGAACTTCTTCTCGTTGAGGAAGGACACGTTGAGCTCCTTGGCGGAGTAGCCGCGCGCGAGGTTGCGCCGCACGTAGATGTCGTAGTCGCGGACTATCCGCGCCACTATGTCTGACGTTGATACACCTGCAAATTAGACAAAAAAGAACAATGGTTACTTAATAATCAAACGAACTTACCTTGTACGTGAAGTTCGATTGTAATTGTGTGATATGCATCGTTCGAGGATTACACTAGTATTGACTTGTAGTAGTGGACACTACGCTTCACCATTACCACGTATTTTAAAGCTAAAATAAAAGTAAAACGGAACGCATCCAGCGTTCCTCTTCCCGCGCTATGCAATTAGTTGTCATTTAGTTTAGAGTCCAAACATATTTCGCATTTTTTATAGGGGAATCTATATTTTCCAAATATTCATGTTGGGTTAGGGTGGGATTGTGTAATCCTCGAACGATGCATATCACACAATTACAATCGAACTTCACGTACAAGGTAAGTTCGTTTGATTATTAATTGTGTTTAATGCATCGTTCTTCGGATTACACTAGTATTGACTTGTAGATGTTTAGAGATCAGAAAATAAAAAATGCGAAAAAACAACGACTTCGGTACTAATCATTTCAATCAGTATTATCGTTTTATTCAGAATTAAACTATTCAATAATTACTTCATGGTTATTATTAAACATTTCAAAATTAGAGATAGGTAGGTAGGTACCTATTGCAGATTCTATATTACAGGGTTAACCTTGAATATATATAATATGTATTCTTAGATTTTTACTTCCCGGTTATAACATTGAGCAAATACTAGATGCATTACTCAACCCAGGTGTTCTTCTTTTACCGTATCTATACATACCCCAGCTGTTTGAGCGCATGATGTGGCGGCATGCCTGGTGCTCGGCTGTGAGCCACACTAATATTGATATCAATCCCACTCTCCTGCAACACTCCCTTTATCCATTTACTAATGGTTTGTGATGTTACAGCAGAGTGAGGATTTTCGAAAATAAAACATATGTAGAAATATTATTTTTCTTGCCCTTTATCACCTTTGTTACATTTATATAGATAGATATATCTAAAAGCGTTCTGGCTGAAAAGAAATTATGAGGCTTATCAGGATAAAATGGTAATAAAACATTTGGTCGTAAGCCATGAGGTTTTGATCATTTTTTATGTTAACTTTCTCTGAAAATAACTATCTTGAATAAGGATGGAGTTTGTACTCTATGTGCTGTAACCAAAGTCAATAGCGTTACTAGCCCCTTTTATATAACCACAAGCCTTAAATTCTCATTAGGGAAAAAAAAATGATGTAAGAAATTTTAAACTATTGGAGGATTCCATCTAGAATCATACTTAGACAGGGATAGCCTCATTCTAAAAGCACCCCTTAACAATCCTTTATGGCGCTGTGTTTCTGTGTTTGCCAATTCCTGATCCCCCAATAAGTGAGATGGCAGAACAATTGCAATGCAAAGGTCCGTATCTTGCATCCTCATGAACTGAAATGACGCAGATGGTCTGAATGCTATGTAATCAGAAACAAGTAATAAATTTTTGATATAAAAGAAAAAACCATTGTGGATTTCTAATAGAGGGACAACCATGCCAGTTGCCTTATCATTTATAATTTTTTGCAGGCATCTTAAAAGGTGGGAATGCATCAAACTGTAAGCTGCTCCCAGATCTCTTTGCCAAGATACATAAGTAGGGCATTTGTTGTTAAACTATTTCTAGTACCAAAGAGATCAATACCTACTAGGTTGCCCAAAACTATTTACTATTATCTTATAGGCATATATGAATAGTAAGTTCTCATTCTGTATCTTTATGTACTTTCCTTGACTCTGCATTGGCAATAATATAAATTATTCTTTAGTAATAATATAATGATGTATAAACAATCAGTTTTTTGTTTTCGCACCAATTCCAAATGTCCTATGCTAAATTGTTAAGGTAAGTTGAGTATGTTTTGTCCCATCCATGTGGTTTATACAAGTATATGCAATGTGATAGTATTACACAATCAAGTAAATCTTTAATAATAATGAAAAGAAACCTGCTTGTAATTCCAAGAGGTTAATATGAAACTCTTTCTCCAACTCAGACCAAGCACCACTATCCCTTTGATCACCACAAGCAAGATGGCCCCCTCTTCTTTTTTTTTTTTTTTTTTTTCAGGAGTGAAAATATTTGTATAGTAAATTTGAAATTTCTATAAGGGTTGACCAATGTTGAAATATTATTCAACCACCATTGTAATTCTACAATCAACTTTAGTATAAACATAGTTGTGTTGTAATCATAATCTTTCATTAATTCCAATAGTAAGTATGTGCCCAAGCATATGTAATAGCTAGGCATACTAAAGATAAACTACGAACATGCAACATAATAAGCAAATTGCCTTATTGTTATTGCTGATCTAAATATTCAGGTAACAACAATTTCCTTTGACTTTAAACCAATAAACATATAACACTTGTTAGGAACAATACATATATATATATATTGACAAGTGACTGAAGTAGTTGTACTGTTTTTCAAGTTTTGTTAGCATTTATACTGAGTTTCTCCGAGTAGAAGCCAGTCCTTGAGGTAAACTACTGAGAGTAATTGTTCTAAGTAATTTTATCACTGGTTTCATTAATATTGTACACATATATTAAGGTCAAAAGGCAAAAAACTAAATTTATAGTCTTGAACAAAATTCAAAAGAAACTTTATGTTTTCTCATTAGATTATGTGCAGTGTGAAGATCCTAGGTAACTTGAATAATCAGTATTAATACATTTGTATTGACATATAAAATGTATACTGTGTTATTTAATTCCGAACTGGTGGTAGAGTTTATTGTAAAAACTATCAACACTCATAAGTGCCCTATTAGGGCCTAAACTGAATAAATGAGTTTTGAGTTTGAGTTGTGTGTAATTCTTTCAGATTCAGAATCATTCTTCTTATATTTTAGAAAGAATTTGGCCTGGGCGGGCATGGGGAGCACTCAGAAATAATACCCTTAACTAGAAGCTTCTCAATCTCAGCATTATAACAATCAAATTCAGCAACTGCAGTTGGTTGGTTTAATGGAGCCATCTATTGTCAGACACGGCAAGAAAATTGAATTTTATAGACTTTGATCCAAAACAGTACTAGATGATCAGTCGTTAAATTATTCCATGTCTCTAGGAACTGGCTCAACTTGCCACCATGCATTTTTCACCTTGGTGGAGGTGGAATACACTTCTGGAGTGGCATAGTGAAGTTATTGCTTGAATTTCTTATTGGAACTTGGTTTTTGTTGAGTTGCTTTTTTTTTTTTTTTTTTTCAGTAATAAAATCTTTGTGCAGTTCACACAATAGGCATTAACAAATTTTTTAATTAAAATGTTGTTACAATTATTTGATGGCAGTGATATTACCATGGAAAGAGCTCATCCAATAGCTGATAACACTGAACCCAACTAGGCCGGGTATAGTGTCTGGTTTGTGCTTTCTGAAGAATTTGAAGACACAATTTCTAAGAAACATAATGATATATATGTGCTGATATTTTTCAAGGAAACCTAGAATGCAACCTACTTTGTAGATTGCCCTAAAGCATGTTTATCAAATTTCTTTAGAAAACAAACACATATATTTTTGGATATGAGTTTCACTCAACATGAAAGGAAACAACCTAATGGATTGCTTGTTTGAGGGCGTACTATTGCAGGATATTGCATGTAAATGCACCCTTTTTTCCACACTATTTTGTTGTGTATAGCTATGTAAGTATCACTTGACATAAAAAGAAACAACCTCATGGATTGTAAATCATATTCCATGTAAATAAACACTTCTGTATAGATAAGTTATGTAAGTAGGTAAGTATCACTTGACATGGAAGGAAACAATGATCAATCATAATTAATGTAAATACACTCTATTTACCACTCTATTTGTGTATAGATAAGTTATGGTATGTAAGTAGACCCGAAAGGAAACAACCTCATGGATTGCTCTCAATCATAATTAATGTAAATACATCCTATTTACCACTCTACTTGTGTATAGATAAGTTATGTTATGTATTAGTTGACCTGAAAGGAAACAACCTCATGGATTGCTCTCAATCATAATTAATGTAAATACACCCTATTTACCACCCTACTTGTGTATAAATAAGTTATGTATCACTTGACATGAAAGGAAACAACCTCACGGATTGCTCTCAATCATATTTCATGGAAATGCACCCTTTTTACCACTCTATTTGTGTATAAATAAGTTATTTATCACTTGACTTGAAAGGAAACAACCTCACGGATTGGTCTCAATCATATTTCATGGAAATGCACCCTTTTTACCACTCTATTTGTGTATAAATAAATTATGTATCACTTGACATGAAGGGAAACAACCTCAATGGATTGCTCTCAATCATATTCCATGTAAGTACACCAATTTTTCCACTTTTCTTGCATATAGATAAGTAAGTATTACTTGACCTGAAGGGAAACAACCTCAAAGGATTGCTCTCAATCATATTCCATGTAAATGCACCATTTTTACCAATTTACTTGTGTATAGATAAGTAAGGATCACTTGACATGAAGGGAAACAACCTCAACGGATTGCTCTCAATCATATTCCATGTAAATGCACCATTTTTACCAATTTACTTGTGTATAGATAAGTAAGGATCACTTGACATGAAGGGAAACAACCTCAACGGATTGCTCTCAATCATATTCCATGTAAATGCACCATTTTTACCACTTTACTTGTGTATAGTTAAGTATCACTTGCCATGAAAGGAAACAACCTCACGGATTGCCCTCAATCATGGTTTGTCAGTACGAGCATCTTACAGATTACTCTTGTACTGCAGTGAAAGTGCAGAGAACAGGGGGTTGCGTAAATATTAGATTACCTTTGACAATGTCTACCTTCATTCGAATCCGAACTGGAGGTCACTTAGAACACGGATACGCGTTCTATTTAAATTCTTCAATTCTCTCAATAATAATTCATCCAACATCGTCTTCGGCATGATGAATTAGCAGTAATTTTAATGAATAAAACTTATTTTGGAGACGCGGAGAAAAAAAGCACGCGGCGCCGGTGACACGAAACGTCACAATGACAACTAATTGCATAGCGCGGGAAGAGGAACGCTGGATGCGTTCCGTTTTACTTTTATTTTAGCTTTAAAATACGTGGTAATGGTGAAGCGTAGTGTCCACTACTACAAGTCAATACTAGTGTAATCCGAAGAACGATGCATTAAACACAATTTTAATTAATTCAACCATCCAGTGGTAATTCCGTACGACAGGTATATTTTCAATTTTACAATAATCTAAGAATTGTAGTGGTATGTGATAACCAGCTTTCAGCACTGCGCTTTTACCGGCGATCTTAGGAGTTGAATTTTCAAAAATCCTTTCATAGCGAATGCTTACGTACGGTCCGTCTTAATAGCTATCAGTATGCTAAATTTCAGCCCGATACGTCCAGTGGTTTGACTATGCGTTGATAGGTTAGTCAGTCAGTCACGTTTTCTTTTTATATATTTAGATTTAGATGTAGCCGAAGGTGATGAGCGCATACGACCTAGACCTAGAAGGAACTAGTTCTCAAGCGCAACTGCCGGAACACAGTTGCACGGTGACAGATTTTCAATATAATGGGTTTAATCAGCCAGGTGGGTACCACAAAATACCCTTCCACCATGCTATTCCAAGCCTTTTACGGCTTGGGGCCACAAACGAGTGAAGCCATCTCTTGACTTTCCAAAATGATGTGAATAAGGCTATAATGAAACATAATACATACTCTGTCACAGTCGGTTTAAATGTCATTTTAAAAGCTAGAATAACTCAAGCTATATGTATAAAGTGTGTATAAAACATTCACTTTTGCAAGGCCATAGGATCGTCAGGTATATATTATTCACACGAAAAGACCGATGTTTTTCAATGTCACTAAGTACCGTACTTACCACTTGGGAGTAAATAAATAGGGCCACTCCCTATTTGTCATACCATACCTGTCTCACCCACGTCCCCGGGATATAAAGTAGCCTATAACCTTCCGGGATAATTAGCCTATTAGCTACCAATTAGTGAAAGAATTTTTCGAATCCGGGGCTCTACCGCGTATCTTTCGTGGTAATCGTAACGAAAACCATTATGTATTATAGCTGTTCTCCGCGGTTTTACTTGCGTTCCTTGGATAAAAAGTAGCCTTTGACCTTCGGGGATAATGTAGCTTCCTATTAGTGAAAGAATTTTTCCAATCGGACCAGTAACACCGGAGATTTGCGCGTTCAAACAAACAATCTCTTCAGCTTTATTATTAGTATAGATAGATAGATGATTTTCAATAATGGTGTTCGTTACAACCTATTACTAAAGATAAATACTGATCAGTCTTCCAAAAATGTGGGTGAATCCTACTAATATAAAAACGTGAAAGTTTGTATGTAAGTTTGTAGCTCTTTCACGCAAAAACTACAGAACGGATTTGGATGAAACTTGGCACATAGATAGATCATACCCTGGAATAACATATAAGCTACTTTTTATCCCGGTAACGCGGATGAAACCGCGGGGGACAGCTAGTGAACTAAGAACTGATTAGTATGGAATTAGTAAATAACCGCACGTACCTTCTGTTCTTTCTGTAGCAACGAACATATCTTTCGCTTTGATCATCGCGTATATATCTTCACAGTCTTCCGTCGTGTATGGTATGTCATCGTGCGCAACGAAGTCTATCTTGTGCTTGTCTAGGAACTCCTCGTCGTACTCCCACGGCGCGTCCCGGACTACCTGCCAAACAGATTGCAAATTAAGAAAGGTTGACAATCCTAATTTACTCATATATATGGTGTAATTTGTTAAATGGATAGTCAAGTCCGTGAAATTAAATATATATGTGACATGTTATATAATCAAATCGAATCAAAACTCATTTATTCAGTTTAGGCCCTGATAAAGCACTTATGAACGTCGATAGTTACAATCATTACAATAAACTCTACCACCGGTTCGGAATACACTTGGACTGAGAAGACTCCGGCAAGAAACTCATGATAGATATAGATAGTTATGTGATATTTTCAATTAAAATTTATCAGTTAGCTAATCCAAAGTTAAGTACAGCGAGATACATAGTATTCTTGTAGCTGGTATAGCGTTTAGTGGATAGCAGGAAATGGTAAGATAGAATAGAATATTCTTTATTGTACACCTTAAACAAGTGATGACGCTATGTAAGATACTATGGAAATACAAAAAAGACTATTTAAATTCCGGTATCGTCGTGACTAAACTGTAACTACCTAACACGGAACCGACATGAGATAATATTCCAAAATGTTTTATCATTAACTAACCTCCGTAGTTTGAACAAATATGAACATTCAAAACCCATTTCATTGTCAACTTGAGAATAAAAGAAAAAATTAAACCGTTCAGTCCAAAGGCCAACGCGGCAACGTCACAAAATCATAATAACGCCTCGAGCCATTCGTAACTACTTCAGTGTAACGAATGACCTTTCGAGTTATTTTCGGTAATGCATTTTTGTCTCGATACTTTAGATAATTTTAGATTTAAGGTAGGTGAGCAGACAGTTAGAAATCCTACTAATATTATAAACGAGAAAGTTTGTATGTATGTATGTTTGTTGCTCTTTCACGCATAAACTACTGAACGGATTTGGATGAAACTTGGCACATAGATAAATCATACCCTGGAATAATATATAGGCTACATATTATCTCGGGAACGCGGGTGAAATCGCGGGGGACAGCTAGTAAAGTATAATTATTGTATTGTGATTTTTTGAAAATTTACCCAATATAGATCTTTTGTTGTTTGGAATTAGCTTCATCTATTTAGTGAAGTTAAAACCTTAGTCCACTTGGTAAGTGCAAAAAACCACCCAACCCTGCTAAGATCTGTCTGGACATTTATATATATTTTTTGGTAATTTATTGGACATATTGCCAATTATGTAAAAGAGATGCGCTCGCGTCATTTTTTAAATCCGGATTCAAGATGATGTCAAACTGGTTGCGCACGTGCGTATACACGCAGGCGAGTGTCTGCCCATTTATACAGAACCGGAACCAGAGGAAGAAGTCCTTGACTCTTCAGGGTGGTCAAACTATCATATCATATCACTATCATAAAAAATATTAATCAATTAGATAGTTAATTATGACATAAAATGGGAAGCTGTCAATTCATTCTCACCATGCGGTAAATACATAAATAGCCTTTAAAAGAATTGGCTTGGACTTCAAATTCCCAATCCACTTCAAAACCCATTTATGAAAGGTACAGAAATGACCATCGATCCTGGCTCAAAAACAACATAAAGCATCTATAATTTCGCCCTTGCGTCTTCTCATGTAAAACCTGGCCCTGAGCGAAAGTATATTATTACCTCATCAACATATCTGCAGTGTCGGACGGCTTCGTACCTCTCGTCTTCTGTCATCACTGTCCGCCCCTTGCGGCTGTGTGTCAAGTTGTCGCTGCATACTGGAACAAAACAAACATTATGTCAATCAAGAGGACTTTTAGACTCTACTTATGGTTTTCGATATGAGGATCACACACAATAAATTATTTGAGCTTTTATCTGTACTAATATGTATCTTGTTTGTTTGAACGCGCTAATCTCTGGAGTTAGAGGTCCGATTCGAAAAATTCTTTCACTAATTGGAAGCTACATTATCCCCAAAGGTTACTACTACTTTTTATCCCGGGAACGCGAGAGAAACCGCAGAAAACAGCTAGTTCATATTAAAAAGAAATGTTGTTTTTAATGGCTAAGTAAGCAAAAAGGTCCGCAACGATGCAACAGATAAAAACTTTTAGAATTTTACTTAGCGTAAACGTCACTTGTAATTAAGTGATCAATCAAGTAAGCGAGATACACATCACTTCAGGAACTAGGGTAAATCAACATTGTTAATAATGCAAATTACATATGCATTTTATATTAAAATTCTGGTATCAACGAGTTATAGGATTTTTTAGGGTCGACAATCGGGCAGGCTCCACGTGATTATGAATTATATGGAAGGTGGAAGTTATTATTGACGGATTTCAATTTAATAGTCATACATAGATCTCATCCTGTATTAAATGGGATACTTTTTATCCCAGGAAATCAATCTGTAATGCACGTAAAACCGCGCATAACGATTAGCTAGAAACCTAAATCACCATTACCTTCGCAAAGTTACAATCTAAAAATACATCAGGCTGAAGGTAAGTAGCTGTTATCAAACCCAAGGTCAACGCTTATTAAATTCGTACTACTTAATTGATCAATGCGAGTTTTCGATTATCACAAATTAATTACGTAAACACAGACACGTGCGTACTATCGGTGCGCTACGCGTCGAACGATCGTACGACTTAATCTTGGCCAATGGGATACAACTTCATTATCTTTACGAAAAACATTATTATACCCTTCAATCATGCATGTTAATGATTCATTTGATAAGCCCATTGATATTTGTTGTGTATAAACAATGTAAACAAAATAATATAATAATAACTTTCATTTCAAATACAAGGCGTCAAAAGTATAGGTATTTTACCTTCGGTGAGGCTCTATCTTTACATATAAAATAACATCTGATTAAGATATTATTATGATACCTAACTACATAACTACAAATTTTGAAAAGTTAAAAATGATAAATCACATATTTCCTCTATGTTTGAAGTGTATTTTTAATTTCAATTCGATATTCCTGTTATAAATTAGGTCCGACTCGCATATTTCTACTTTACTTATCAAGAGGAAACTGATAGCGCATAATGCTACTAACCTAGAGCTATTTTAATATGTCACTTTTAAAAAGATGTTGTCATACATTGCGCGTCCCTTTTTGGCCTTTTTGGCATATTTTTGGCAATGGGCCATAAAATGGGCACACAAAAATAGTTTTATAACGGGATACGTTGAGTGAGTTGGGATATTCACTAAATCTAACACGCTAACATGATATTCGCAGTCCGTCGCGATTAGGTTCTTTATTGGCCCGTGCTATACTAGCTCTTACTAACCTATCACTTGCATCAAACATAATTACCCGCTTTAGGAATATCGTTTAACTAACACGATTATTACAGTTATTATAGCTAATCGAGTGGTCGCGCTTCACTTAATAATTAGTAGTAGTCCAACTACATACTAAATACTTGTTTCTATAAATGTCGCTCAACGGGCACGTCAATAATTAGAATGGGAGTGTTAAATGTAGACAGCCTTACTAGGTTAAGTAATGTAACATGCTTTATATGCTCCAAAATTATTACAGTACTGTTAGTTGAATGTAAGTCATTGAAACTTTATGTATGCTTCTATAGTATAAGGTAATTTATTCAGTCGGTAGTCTTCAATCAAATATACAGATTTGACATTGGGTGGGACAGATCAGCACTCTTATTATGGGTCCCTAGAATTTTTATAATAGATGTTAGATTAGGTAACTAGGTAGCTAAATAACGCCTGTTTTGGTAATACAAGTGATGGTCAGCAGTTCGAATCTGTAGGTATATTTATCAGTGAGACTAAAGGACCTCAATTGGCCCGCCGCACATCCACATGTCTATGTCGTCGAATTGGATTGAATCTTTAGTTTGATATAACAAATAGGTCAGCTATCAGGAGTAGCAAGTGAACTCACCTCCAACTATAAGGTAAACATTAGGGAACACAGTCTTGGCCTGCTGCAGCTGCCTGGCGTGTCCCTGGTGGAACATGTCGTAGATGCCGTCCGAGTAGACGCGCACCTTGCGCTGCGCCGAGCCAGCGAGGGCGGCGGCGCGCGGGATGCGCCCGTAGTGGCACCGGTCGCGCTCCGCCATCGCCATCGGGTCTGTGCTGAAGGGGGCCGCTTGCCGTAGTGACTGTAACAAACAATTTATGGTATGAAAAATCGGGGACAGTTTCAGTTAGGGTTACCGTAGGCTGCCGTTAAATTGAGCCACTAAAGAATGAAATCGCGAAAGGCGGCAAATATCATGCAGTTCCAGCACATTAGCCTGTCAACGTGCGAGTTGAGATGACATGATATTCACAATGAAGGTTTGTGAAAAATATCAACCTGAAAAAACACAAGGCCTGATCGATTGCTAATGGAGATGAACGCAGACTCAAATCAACCACTCAGATTTGGTGGGTATCTTTTAGGCATAAGGGCTAAGGATTTTACGAAATTCCATCCCTAATAGGCAGCTCAAGAACAACATTCTAGATATGTGGAAACATAATCAATCAGCATGTTCTGATTCAAAGCTGTCCAATAAGTGGCTTGGACGACGAGTGGAATGTGACTCGGCCGGCAAACAGAATTCAAGAATATCGAGTGAATTCTGAACGCTGTAAGATCATTTTGAGATGACGTCGGCCTACAAATGTGGAACATGATCGATACACAACAAATGAATCACGTTTTGTTGTACTCATACATAGCTTTAAATATAACATAAGTATTTTAGGGGCTTAAGATTAAGAGTACTAAACGAACTTAGTTCTATAACATTAGTCTCGTATTTATTCATATTACTCATCTCGGTTAAGTCATCCCTGATTAGAGCATGTAATTTGCATGAGAGGGCGTGCTTGTCTTATAAAGTATAGTAGCGTACTTGTATAGAATTATCTAAGTAGGTATAATACCTACTTATAATAAATAAATAACTAAATATATCCTGGGATTTTTTTCCACACACGTGAGACACGAGTCTTTTATCCCGGAAAAAAACCTTGGGCGAAACCGCGATGAACAGCTTGTAACAAGTAATACTATTAGAGATATGTTATCAGCCAGTATATAAGTACGGGACAAATTATATGGGTGCCCTGCAAATGAACCAGTAAGCACTTGTATAGGAACTATAACATTATCTTGGTAGGAAAATATGCCATGCATGGTATCACATACTTTTACAACGCTGCACCACGCTGCATTACTGCAGCAATGCTGCACTTGAGAGCCAGTTCCCTTCTAGGCTTAGTGTGGACACAGGCCTACGCCATAGGTACATAATAAAAAAAAAGTTAACTTAGGTATTTAGTTAGTTAGTAATCGTAACTTAGGTATTGGTGATTATGAAAAAACAATTATTACTTAAAATTATTTACGCAACAACCTTGCGTAGTTGCACGTAATTCTTAAAAAAGCCTTGTTATACTAGTGCAAAAATGTAACTATACCTACCTACATTATGAAATAGGTACATACTTTTTCACTAATACACCTAATAGAACTATAGGAGAGTATGTATAGTATAACAGACATAATCAATGTGGTTAGTAAGTAAACGATGAATGTCGATGAGTCAACGAATCACCAGTTCGTTGATAAAATTGCAGTTATATGTCACCATAACAGTCTCTTTCTGAATGTATTAGCTAATTTAAGCATTACATACAAGGAAAAAAGTTATGAATATAAGTCATATTTGCAAATTAATTTACATCTATGTGTATAAATGTACTACTATTATCTACTATTCAATTCTAAACTCAATTTCAATCATTGAGCACAGAAAGACTAATGAACTGAGATGAACAGGTTACGAAATCAAATTCGAATGTATAATCAAAATTAGAAATGTAGGAACACTGACTTGCATCATTCATCAAGTAAACAGATTGACACGCTATAATAGTGTATCAGTAAATAAAAATGTGCAATTATTAATACATATCACAATTGTTTTAAAATACATGCAATTCAATTAGTTGTGTTTAATGCATCGTTCTTCGGATTACACTAGTATTGACTTGTAGTAGTGGACACTACGCTTCACCATTACCACGTATTTTAAAGCTAAAATAAAAGTAAAACGGAACGCATCCAGCGTTCCTCTTCCCGCGCTATGCAATTAGTTGTCATTGTGACGTTTCGTGTCACCGGCGCCGCGTGCTTTTTTTCTCCGCGTCTCCAAAATAAGTTTTATTCATTAAAATTACTGCTAATTCATCATGCCGAAGACGATGTTGGATGAATTATTATTGAGAGAATTGAAGAATTTAAATAGAACGCGTATCCGTGTTCTAAGTGACCTCCAGTTCGGATTCGAATGAAGGTAGACATTGTCAAAGGTAATCTAATATTTACGCAACCCCCTGTTCTCTGCACTTTCACTGCAGTACAAGAGTAATCTGTAAGATGCTCGTACTGACAAACCATGATTGAGGGCAATCCGTGAGATTGTTTCCTTTCATGGCAAGTGATACTTAACTATACACAAGTAAAGTGGTAAAAATGGTGCATTTACATGGAATATGATTGAGAGCAATCCGTTGAGGTTGTTTCCCTTCATGTCAAGTGATCCTTACTTATCTATACATAAGTAAATTGGTAAAAATGGTGCATTTACATGGAAAATGATTGAGAGCAATCCGTTGAGGTTGTTTCCCTTCATGTCAAGTGAGCCTTACTCATCTATACACAAGTAAATAGGTAAAAATGGTGCATTTACATGGAATATGATTGAGAGCAATCCGTTGAGGTTGTTTCCCTTCATGTCAAGTGATCCTTACTTATCTATACACAAGTAAATTGGTAAAAATGGTGCATTTACATGGAATATGATTGAGAGCAATCCTTTGAGGTTGTTTCCCTTCAGGTCAAGTGATACTTACTTATCTATATATACACAAGAAAAATGGTAAAAAGGGTGCATTTCCATGAAATATGATTGAGACCAATCCGTGAGGTTGTTTCCTTTCAAGTCAAGTGATAAATAACTTATTTATACACAAATAGAGTGGTAAAAAGGGTGCATTTCCAAGAAATATGATTGAGAGCAATCCGTGAGGTTGTTTCCTTTCATGTCAAGTGATACATAACTTATTTATACACAAGTAGGGTGGTAAATAGGGTGTATTTACATTAATTATGATTGAGAGCAATCCATGAGGTTGTTTCCTTTCAGGTCAACTAATACATAACTTATCTATACACAAGTAGAGTGGTAAATAGGATGTATTTACATTAATTATGATTGAGAGCAATCCATGAGGTTGTTTCCTTTCGGGTCAACTTACATACCATAACTTATCTATACACATATAGAGTGGTAAATAGGGTGTATTTACATTAATTATGATTGATCCATGACATTGTTCCCTACCATGTCAAGTGATACTTACCTACTTACATAACTTATCTATACACAAGTAAAGTGTGTATTTACATGGAATATGATTTACAATCCATGAGGTTGTTTCTTTTTATGTCAAGTGATACTTACATAGCTATACACAACAAAATAGTGTGGATAAAAGGGTACATTTACATGCAATATCCTGCAATAGTAGGCCCTCAAACGAGCAATCCATTAGGTTGTTTCCTTTCATGTTGAGTGAAACTCATATCCAAAAATATATGCGTTTGTTTTCTAAAGAAATTTGATAAACATGCTTTAGGGCAATCTACAAAGTAGGTTGCATTCTAGGTTTCCTTGAAAAATATCAGCACATATTATTATGTTTCTTAGAAATTGTGTCTTCAAATTCTTCAGAAAGCACAAACCAGTCACTATACCCGACCTAGTTGGGTTCAGTGTTATCAGCTATCGGATGAGCTCTTTCCATGGTAATATCACAGCCATCAAATAATTGTAACAACATTTTAATTAAAAAATTTGTTAATGCCTATTGTGTGAACTGCACAAAGATTTTATTACTGAAAAAAAAAAAAAAAAAAAAGCAACTCCACAAAAACCAAGTTCCAATAAGAAATTCAAGCAATAACTTCACTATGCCACTCCAGAAGTGTATTCCACCTCCAACAAGATGAAAAATGCATGGTGGCAAGTTGAGCCAGTTCCTAGAGACATGGACTAATTTAACGACTGATCATCTAGTACTGTTTTGGATCAAAGTCTATAAAATTCAATTTTCTTGCCGTGTCTGACAACAGATGGCTCCATTAAACCAACCAACTGCAGTTGCTGAATTTGATTGTTATAATGCTGAGATTGAGAAGCTTCTAGTTAAGGGTATTATTTCTGAGTGCTCCCCATGCCCGCCCAGGCCAAATTCTTTCTAAAATATAAGAAGAATGATTCTGAATCTGAAAGAATTACACACAACTCAAACTCAAAACTCATTTATTCAGTTTAGGCCCTAATAGGGCACTTATGAGTGTTGATAGTTACAATTTTTACAATAAACTCTACCACCAGTTCGGAATTAAATAACATAGTATACATTTTATATGTCACTACAAATGTATTAATACTGATTATTCAAGTTACCTAGGATCTTCACACTGCACATAATCTAATGAGAAAACATAAAGTTTCTTTTGAATTTTGTTCAAGACTATCAATTTTGTTTTTTGCCTTTTGACCTTAATATATGTGTACAATATTAATTAAACCAGTGATAAAATTACTTAGAACAATTACTCTCAGTAGTTTACCTCAAGGACTGGCTTCTACTCGGAGAAACTCAGTATAAATGCTAACAAAACTTGAAAAACAGTACAACTACTTCAGTCACTTGTCAATATATATATATATATGTATTGTTCCTAACAAGTGTTATATGTTTATTGGTTTAAAGTCAAAGGAAATTGTTGTTACATGAATATTTAGATCAGCAATAACAATAAGGCAATTTGCTTATTATGTTGGTAGTTTATCTTTAGTATGCCTAGCTATTACATATGCTTGGGCACATACTTACTATTGGAATTAATGAAAGATTATGATTACAACACAACTATGTTTATACTAAAGTTGATTGTAGAATTACAATGGTGGTTGAATAATATTTCAACATTGGTCAACCCTTATAGAAATTTCAAATTTACTATACAAATAATTTCAGACTCCTGAAAAAAAAAAAATAAAAAAAAAAAAGAAGAGGGGGCCATCTTGCTTGTGGTGATCAAAGGGATAGTGGTGCTTGGTCTGAGTTGGAGAAAGAGTTTCATATTAACCTCTTGGAATTACAAGCAGGTTTCTTTTCATTATTATTAAAGATTTACTTGATTGTGTAATACTATCACATTGCATATACTTGTATAAACCACATGGATGGGACAAAACATACTCAACTTACCTTAACAATTTAGCATAGGACATTTGGAATTGGTGCGAAAACAAAAAACTGATTGTTTATACATCATTATATTATTACTAAAGAATAATTTATATTATTGCCAATGCAGAGTCAAGGAAAGTACATAAAGATACAGAATGAGAACTTACTATTCATATATGCCTATAAAATAATAGTAAATAGTTTTGGGCAACCTAGTAGGTATTGATCTCTTTGGTACTAGAAATAGTTTAACAACAAATGCCCTACTTATGTATCTTGGCAAAGAGATCCGGGAGCAGCTTACAGTTTTATGCATTCCCACCTTTTAAGATGCCTGCAAAAAATTATAAATGATAAGGCAACTGGCATGGTTGTCCCTCTATTAGAAATCCACAATGGTTTTTTCTTTTATATCAAGAATTTATTACTTGTTTCTGATTACATAGCATTCAGACCATCTGCGTCATTTCAGTTCATGAGGATGCAAGATACGGACCTTTGCATTGCAATTGTTCTGCCATCTCACTTATTGGGGGATCAGGAATTGGCAAACACAGCGCCATAAAGGATTGTTAAGGGGTGCTTTTAGAATGAGGCTATCCCTGTCTAAGTATGATTCTAGATGGAATCCTCCAATAGTTTAAAATTTCTTACATCATCTTTTTTCCCTAATGAGAACTTAAGGCTTGTGGTTATATAAAAGGGGGTTAGTAACGCTATTGACTTTGGTTACAGCACATAGAGTACAAACTCCATCCTTATTCAAGATAGTTATTTTCAGAGAAAGTTAACATAAAAATGATCAAAACCTCATGGCTTACGACCAAATGTTTTATTACCATTTTATCCTGATAAGCCTCATAATTTTTTTTCAGCCAGAACGCTTTTAGATATATCTATCTATATAAATGTAACAAAGGTGATAAAGGGCAAGAAAAATAATATTTCTACATATGTTTTATTTTCGAAAATCCTCACTCTGCTGTAACATCACAAACCATTAGTAAATGGATAAAGGGAGTGTTGCACGAGAGTGGGATTGATATCAATATAAGTGTGGCTCACAGCCGAGCAGCAGGCATGCCGCCACATCATGCGCTCAAACAGCTGGGGTATGTATAGATACGGTAAAAAGAAGAACACCTGGGTTGAGTAATGCATCTCTAGTATTTTCTCAATTTTATAACCGGGAAGTAAAAATCTAAGAATACATATTATATATATTCAAGGTTAACCCTGTAATATAGAATCTGCAATAGGTACCTACCTACCTATCTCTAATTTTGAAATGTTTAATAATAACCGTGAAGTAATTATTGAATAGTTTAATTCTGAATAAAACGATAATACTGATTGAAGTGATTAGTACCGAAGTGGTTGTTTTTTCGCATTTTTTATTTTCTAATCTCTAAACATCTACAAGTCAATACTAGTGTAATCCGAAGAACGATGCATTAAACACAATTATTAATCAAACGAACTTACCTTGTACGTGAAGTTCGATTGTAATTGTGTGATATGCATCGTTCGAGGATTACACAATCCCACCCGAACCCAACATGAATATTTTGGAAAAAATAGATTCCCCTATAAAAAATGCGAAATATGTTTGGACTCTAAACTAAATGACAACTAATTGCATAGCGCGGGAAGAGGAACGCTGGATGCGTTCCGTTTTACTTTTATTTTAGCTTTAAAATACGTGGTAATGGTGAAGCGTAGTGTCCACTACTACAAGTCAATACTAGTGTAATCCTCGAACGATGCATATCACACAATTACAATCGAACTTCACGTACAAGGTAAGTTCGTTTGATTATTAATAATATGGCGCACTAACTGTACTGTACTGTATTGTAGCCTATTCAACATTTAGAACTCCCACAAAGTTCCTACATCGCCCACCAGCTTGCATTTATGTGCCCACGAGATAGAACCGGCTTGTTCAAACAATGGATGTATACAGGCTGTTACATTTGTCCTTCCATCGACGAATAAATGACTGTTACACAATAGGCAAATGCCCTCTCATATTTTCGTTCACTGGTTCTTCTAATTCAAAATCCGCTGTCAGTCAAAAGTCTTCAAATGTTTGCATGATTGTGACAACTGTACCACGAATTGAAATGATAATAAATAAAAGCTAAAATTTTCTGGAAAGATATAATAAGTATCTACTTATGGGCAGCCTGGGAAAAGCACTTGTCCAATTCCCCATGAGTTATGTGATTTGAAGCTATGATAATGACCAACGTCAATAATAACATGGATTTGGACATATGAGGAACCTTTCGTGCGGGGAAAATCTTGATTTTTATAGTGACAATGCAACATCACACAATGTCATGTTGCTAGCGGTGCTGTGTCAAGGATCAAGCGTTGAGCGGGCTGCGGCGCGGGCGCAGGCGGCTGGAGCCGGCTGTCGATGATAATGAGGTGGCGTGATGTGATGTGACGTCATATTATTATTACATACAGTGCCCTCGTTTCGATTAAGAAAACCCCCAGTATAATGTACATTGTTATATGTATAACTGGTTCGGCGTAAACTGTAAGTAGGTATTATTTTTTAATTTGGAAACTGCTCGAGTGAAACTTGTCGAATAAAATTATTTACTAAATTCCAACAATCCCACGCCACGCCTAATTAATAATTAGGTATTACGGGTGTCAAGGACATACCTACACATTGAACAATCGTGTGAATTAAAGTTTAAGTTAATGTTGTAGGTAATAATGATGTCACAAGTAACACTACAATTGTAACTTTACCTCCTTCCTGGTCTACTTGTCTTTTAAAATAATATTACTATATTGATATCATAACGGACTAAACTAAATTCAGTTAGTGATGATATATACCTTCAATTAGGTACAAGGCCCCCCAATTAATTCATATTACCTAATAATTATAAGCTCTTGATTGCACTGCACTTTAAGGAGTTTAAATTATTTTTGTCTTTATCGTTTGCATTTGCTGTAATTAAAACACACAATACTACATTCTCCGTCCTATTAAAAAAATCGCCTGGTGGGTAGATAACCAAATTGGTGTTAATTTGCATACCTACTATGTAAATGAAACAACCCAAACGAAAAATTATTAATTCGTATCAATGTACAGGATAATAATTGAGTCTTCAATAGATTGAACTTAAACGAACTAAAACAAGGAAGAAACTTATACAAAAACTACTTTTACAAACAAATTGTTGCAAGCAAAAGTAGAGTAAAACAAAATGATTTCGGAATCCAGTATACCTTTTAAGAAGCAAGTATATAAGCAAGTACATAGTTACCGCGAAGTATGCAACACGAGATAAATGTATGTAAGTAGGTATGTTAGTCAAAGCTACGTTAATTTGTTTTGGACTGTTTTTAATGACTTACTAAATACGTACGTGCGTAGGTACGTCAATCTTACGTAGTACAATTTTTGTACTCTTTAAATTTTCATTTTATCCCAATCATTACATAAGTATAATTATAATAAGGTTCAAATTTTCAACTTCATCCATTCATAATTTTTTTTATTTATTGTAAGGGAGTTCAAAAGGAAAAAAACGGAACCTCATGTGTTTGTCTGTCTGTCCGTCCGTCTGTCACAGCCACTTTGCTCGGAAACTACTGGACCGATTGAGTTTAAAGGTCATATGTAACTCAATGACCGTGTAACGTAAATAAATTAATTTTAAACTTTAAGGTCCCTTATCTCCAAAAGTACTGGGCCTAAAATTTAGAAAAAAATACAGAAAATATTTCATTACATATAGATTACAGGAAAACTTATAAGAAGTCTATATTTAAAGTAAAATAACATAGGAAATAAGCTTTACTGAACCCGGTGCGCGAGTCAGACTTGCAGTTGTCAGGTTTTTCAATTTAGAAATCGATGTAACTATTTAGTTCATTCATAATAAATATACATCTATCAGCTAGATTCTGTATATTATGGGCAACCGATTCTTATTCGCTTGTTAACATGTTCACAAATAACGTTTATACTTACGTGAATTGAATATATAATAGGTACATAATGACATACCTACTTTGAAAATATTAATAGATTTTATTTTTAGTATTTTATGTGACATAATATACATATAAATAATACGTGACATACAAGCATATAATAGCATTAACAAAAAGTAGGTAAGTAAGTGTATGTACCTGCTACACGGTTACATGCCAAATGGCATGACCGATGCAGTTATTAACTAGTCGATAGCATTTTCCATTATCGGTCTACCTAACTAAAACAAACAATATTATTTGAAACTCGAGGCAAGTTGGAGGTTTTAAGTTCTTATTCAAGAAAACTTCAGGATTCGAAAGAGTAGGTACAAAGTATGATATTTCTACACCCATTTCTGAATTCATCAAAGCTATATTATGCAAATTTATGACCATAGCAAGGCATAGTTTCCCACAGCCATGTAATGCCAAATATTTTTTTTTTCAGAAATAGGTAGGTATTATACCTACATGGCATCGAATAGGTACTTTAAGCACCCTTTCATAATAATCTATTGACATTCTCTTGACGTTTGTAAAAAATCTGTGAATTTCGTGAAATGATAAAGTTATAAAAAAGATCAGCTACTTTTGCAGCTGACTGTACACATACATAAACAGATGCCCAATGTGATTACAAACGTGTATTATTTAACTACCAATTTATATAATAATATCCAGAACAGATTCACATGTGCTGAATGATGGGTAAAACCATAATCTGTACATGTAACATTCAAAATCTCTGACAGATTTTCAAGCCTAAACGTTGCTCCTAGAGACATGAAAGGAGGATATATTCATTGTGCAGTCATTACGCAGAGTAGAACCTGCTAGGCTGCTAGGAATCTAGATCCACTATAAAAGAGTTTTTCAAAAATCCACTATAAAATAGGATATTTTGGATCGTAACCACGGGGCGGAAAGCTTTACTAGCTTTGAATTTGAAAAAAGGAAAAAAATATGTATTCAATGGAAGTGAAACATTTATCATTAATAGCGGAACATAGATGTATCTTATATTGTTGGTACACCTAGGATAGTACCTACATAATAAGAGCGCTATTCTCATTATTGACGATGATTAAAAATTTTAATCCCTCTGAGTGTTTAAACTCATAATGATATCCTTATCGTAAGTTTATTTACTTCTTATATCGTAGTATAGACTGCAATGAGCAGAGCTAAAACTGACTGAAGGTTTCCTCAAAATAATGTGTCGGTACTATTTACTTTAGAATAACTAAGCAAAAAAAAATAAAGGGTTATAGGAATTACAACATACAAATTCTCGACAAGTATTTTTTTATTCTAACAACAGTTTCTAAAACAGTTCAAGTTCCGAACAATAGTCAGAATAAAATCTACTTTATGTAGGTTAGGTATACCTACCTACCTGTTGCTTAAGTTATTGACGCAATATGTATGAGACAACAGATGCGTAATTATACCGTTTTGTTCGCCAGCTCCTCGTATAATGATAACATTTTCTGATCCAAGTTTATATTAAATAAAGATATTTCCTACAAGCGTCACACAGCTGAAATACAATTAACTAAATTAACATGTAAATTTTGAATTAATTAATTTATCCAATTATTTGAAGTTTTTGTTTCAGTTTACACAATACCACAAATGAAATAATATTTACGATATTATATTATTGAAAATATTCGACATAAGAATGATACATTAGGTATCTGATGGCTGCTCCAACCTTACCGGACAATCGGCGAGCGCAGAGGGCTCTCAGCCGGGTAACATTTAGGTAACCACGCCTGAGGGCACCCCCGAGTGGAGTACGAACCTCGGCTCAGGGCGTTACCGGGGGAAGGGGAGGACTTAGTACGAGTTACGACTAATTGGGGGCGGTCGGATTACTAATGGCAGCTCGGGCCGCTTGAACGGGACGAGACTGAGTGGGACGTCGCGGCGGTCCTCGCCGTCGAGAACAGTAGCGTAATCGGTTTTGTGTGTTGTGTTGTGTACTTTTACGGGCTTACAGATGTTATTGAGAATAGATTAGGTAATTAGCTCAAAATTTTCTATTGAGAGATTTGTAAATCATGAGAACCGCTACAAATATTACGAGCACAAAGTAAACCTTATGTAAACATACGTATAGTTCTTATAGGTATATACTGACAGGTAATGGTACATATGGGCGAATATCATCAAGCAATTGTACCAGAAAATAAGCTAGGTCACGCCAAGAGAATGTTGGCTGAACGCTGCTGAATGTTTTGCCCACAAAATCCTTTGCATTTTACCCAATGTATAAAAATTGATATATTTATGTATTAGTTTAAAAATAAAATCACTATGACATTCAACACAAATGTGACAACCGGTCATTCGATTTACATGGAAATATAACCAAAGACAGATAACCTTCGCATGTGTGGTTCAAATGTTGAAATCATCCCATAGTGATACGTACTTAGTAGATTGTCAGTGGGTATAAGAATATAATATATTGTAATACGTAAATGCTTATCGTCACTTTACCAATCTCGAACTTGAGGAAGCTACAGCTGAAACAGCTAGACTGACGCATGTACTAGCAGCAATTAGGTACCAAGAAACCCAAGACAAGTGATTCATATCTATTGAAAATGATCAATTTAAATTGAGTTCCGAGAACACCAGTGCAATTGCGTTCAATTGATCTGGAAGGATGCAAATCCGCGATAATTTATTAATGTACATATGATATAGGTACCTACCTACACTTAATAAATTAACAACTACACTTTCGCATATATAATATTAAGTAGGATTACAAATTAAATAAACATAATTTTATAATTCTTCATCGGATCAAGGTACCTGTTGCCTTACGATCAAGGTATACGGAAGTCAATGTCAATCAAGTCCAGGGTTATAATAGTTCCATTGATTTCATGGAATTTTGTTAGAATATTTATTTATCTATACTAATAACCTAATAATAAACCTGAAGAGTTTGTTTGTTTGAACGCACTAATCTCTGGAGTTACTGGCCCCATTTGAAAAAAATATTAGGAAGCAACTTTATCCCCGAAGGTTATAGGCTACTTTTATCCACGGAACGCGAGTGAAACCGCGGGGAACAGCTAGTAATTCATAAAAATGTATATGTTTCTAACCTTCAAATAAGTATTGTATACGTCTGTATTAACGTCAAATACTTGGTAGATAATTATAACTATGTTAGATACCGTAAGCACCTAAATTCCTCGTTGATGTTTGGTCGTCACTCACGCAATAACATGAATGGATATTTTTTTAATGCAGCATAAGTATCAATTTGTGAGCATAGAAAAGATGAAGTAAGAACGCCAGTGACCCCAACATATTGCTATTAATACCTACTTAATATTACATGTGTATGATTATGTTGCTAATGTGTTATCTAGATATCGGTTTAACTGAGTAACATATACGATGAACTAATTAAGTAAAGTGCTTATTTAATTCAAATTAATTGTTAATGAGTAAATCTGGCGTAATTAATTGCCGATCTGGTGATTGAGAAAGTCAAGGAAACGAGGTCTATAATAACAAGCCAAGACGGTACTACGTATGGTGTTAACAAACAGGAAAGAGTCGTTGAATGCATAATGCATAGACAGATCACAATCGTCTACTTTCTCGCATAATTTCTTGAACGATCTTGAACCTTGTTATTTTTAGCATTATTGAGCTATTAGAATACATAATCCAATCACAACAGGTGGTCGCAAATTGTGTTCTTAGTTAGGTATTGTGAGTGTAATCGTGCGAATGTGTTTTATACGTTTACTTTTCGATATGCAAATGCTTCAGACACGCGACTGCCCTTTTTACGACGAATTGCTCAATATCTGCTTTCACTTCTAACAATATTCAAACCTTTATTTTATAATTTAAATAGACAGGTCATAAAGAACAACTAAATGATAATTCTAATAAATGATTTGATTTTGATGATAGTAATCTTTATTTATTTGTAAAAGCATCTACTATACGTATTATAGCACGTACCTAAAACCACCTCACGCACGTACCTTTGAAAAATTGCAATGTTAGTTAAATTAAATTATAATTTTAAATGGTATCAGGTAAATTTTAAATGGTATGTGAGATACAGGAGTCAAAGTTTGAATCTATACGTGTTTTTAGTAAAACTAGACGTGGGAGATTGAACACTACAAAACAAAATTAAGGACTATTTGAAAATGTTGTACATTATTCTTCAATACTATAGATTGAACTATTTTTGCAATAAATTGAATAGTAAGAATATTTGCCCTAAATAGGTAAACTAATAGCTCAAAATTTTAGATAATCGCGTTTACACGTAAGCGTCCTCTTAATAATTTTGCAGTGAGCCAGATGAAATCTCTGCAAATTGGTAGGCACTTATTTAAATTATAGTTTGAATTTAAATAAGTCGTTCACCACTCGTTAATGACAATTTACACGTGTGTAGGTACTTATTTGTTCAGTCGATAAACTCTTTACGCACGCATTTTTTTATATAATCAACTAAAAGGTATACATTCATAAAATTTTAGACATTTGAAGGTAAGCAACATTTGTATCAAACATATTTTATTTTTGTAGAGGCTTCTAACATATATTTTTTTATGTTAAAGTTTTTCATTTTATGAATAACTAGCTGATCCCCGCGGATTCACTCGCGTTCCTGATGGGATAAAAAGTAGCCTATAACCTTAATGAAATAATTTTTGAAATCGGACCAATAACTCCGAAGATTAGTGCGTTCAAACAAACAAACTCTTCAGCTTTATTATTAGTATAGATATTTCTATAAAACTTTGTGCATATTAATAATTTTGAATATTGCTAATTTTTCAAAGGCGACTAGTCAAGTCCTCGTTACTGAAACCTAGCTCTTAGCCAGTTCACGGTCGATACCGACCACAACCGCATAACGGTAAAGTGTTATAGTCAATAACCCCATAATAATGTCGTCTACCTATATAATATCTAAGCTATAATCACAAATTACCAGACATTGGTCATTAACATTGCCGTAATGTATTTTATTTTCATGGACGACATTATGACGCGCGACAAGTACCTATCTCATTACTAAATACTTTATAATTATCATATTGAATTGCAATTACCAATTCTCTATTGGAGTTTCTTCTTTCAAATTTGTCAATAGTAGTGACGTGAAGAAATACTATTTCGTTATTACGAAATGAGCATTGTTTCTTTATCGCACCTGTAGGAGTTTGTTGATCTTTCTCACTGTAGGATTTTCCTCCACAGTTACGTATAGTTGTATTTTCCTCCCAAATGTACTATTTCAGTGAATTCTGTCCGTTTGAAAGTCTGTTTCCCATTGCCATCCAATTTAGTTCTACATGCTTTCTTCCAAACGTTTTTAGTAGGTCTGTTGTTTGAGTAATTTGAGATGGGTCCTGTAACTGGTCGGTACAACCCTCAAAAAGCGCCGAGTATCCAAACGCAAAGTTTAACCAATTTGCGGCAACTTTCCATGCAGTTGTTTCAACAAAGGTACCAACGACTATAGACAGGTAAGCACTTTCACTCATGCCCGTGTACAGAATTTTGTTTGTAAAGATGACTGTCACAGATATTTAACTACCGGAGGGCCACGGATAGCCTATCATTTACGATCTATAGAATATATTTTCGAATGTAGAGACTAATAAATAAATGTTACTCACAGGTTCGTCTGCTGGTTCCTGTTTCACATATCCGTTTTTTCTGTAGCCATTCAAACTTGTCTCCAGTTTTCCATTGACGTGCCCATTTGTGAGCGTGGTGGTCACCGTCGTCACCGCTGACATCTTCGATTATTTTAACACTAATTCAAAATAATAAACAACGACTACTTTAAAATATCACAATAATAAAACTGTACGTTGCATTATAAACCGATAAACTATACAATCTAAAAATTTAAGCCTCGCTCGACCCTCAAAATAAGATTCCAAAAAATCACAAATCTTTTTTGACTTTGACATAAGATATTTGATAAGTTTTTAATAGGAATTTGCTCCTGACCGGCCTTTTCTGATGCAGTATTTATTTATCGAACTGTCAGTTCGTACAACGACGAAACGAGCTTGCACCTCGAATAGTCGGCCGTCACTAACTAAACTGATATGAGGCATACAGTCGGTGCCGACTGGCGTGGCAAGTGGCGAGGAATGTATCTGGTGTACTGTACATACAACAGTGTAGTGTCGGGGATCGCGGGTGTGGGCAGCGCGGCGCGGGGCCGGGCGGTCGATGCCGGTGGTGGCGCGACACGCCGACGTGGAGGTTTGTCAGACACGCGACGCTCCACGAGTTGCTCCGAAGGGGACTTCATCGTTAGCCAGTCTAACCTAACCTCTACAAATACAATACCAACAATTTACACGATGACGTATCGTTTGGAATACATTACATCCCGTCTTGAGATGCCGCGTATTTTTCTGTTATATATTCTCATTACGTCTCCAGTTCTATAACTATTTTATTTTTTGTGATTATTATGTAAGAGAGAGAATGCAATCTCAAAAACATTTGAAGATAAAAAACTTTATTTATACACCTCAGTGAGGCAACGTGAATATTTCGGTTGCTTCAGACTTCCGATAATTTTGTCTGATAATGTGAAAGTGAGATCTGCTTCTAGTATCTCTCCAGTCAAACTTAAATCAGGTTACGAAAAGCCCTGTCTGGCTCTGTTACTGGCTATGGCTGGCAAAGTAATCTCACTATATCTCTTTCTAATAAGAAATATAAGAAAGGGATGCAATATATTTTAGTCCTGTCAGATTAGTCTGATCACTTATTTCACTGTGAATTTAAGCGCGATCTTTTTTGGTCACGACTTTTTACCAGTATATTAAGACGGCAGCGGCATGGACAAAACTGACAGCATTAAAAATGTTTTATCTATTTTTAATAAGGTCACACATGAAACTTGACTAATATTTGTTAAGTTCGTACCTAAACAACAGAATCGGCACCACTTGTTTTATTATCTTAACAATCTCAATTTCTCCACATTATAAAGCGTTTATCGTTTGTGTTCTTACAAGTGCTAGAAGCATTGTGTCACATTGGTAATTAGCACACGATGCCATGAGATTGCCGAAGCTTCTTACACATAATACACTTAATTATCGACAGTGCAGACTTTTCGACATCTATCCCAGTCTTCTCTGACTTGCGATAGCACAGTTCACTTGTACAGAATAATGGGGAGATAGACCATGTTATAAATATAATAATGTTTAATCAATCCTGTTTGAATATAAAGCGCCAGGTAAACGCAATTATTTGTGATGCTTCTAATAATCTACACGACTTATCGTAGTGTATGGATTGGAATGATAAAACGGATGGAAATGGAATGGAGAATAATCGGCCGAAAGAAGAGTGAAAGCAGTAGAGACTTCATAAATACGAAGGCTAACAAGCAAGCTCAAGCACGAGCTTAAGATGCATATTTGGAATACCTAGAATAAGAAGTAAATACTGTCACTTCTTTAACCTTCCTTTAGTGCTTACTAAAGGAAAGTTAAAGTAGTCATTATATAAGGAGTGAGGACCTAAAAAATGTATAGTAAAAAGACGATGGTGTAAATGCTGCGATGCTTCAGTTGTATGTATGTTGTATGAATCCTACGGTAAAACATGTGAATCATAATATTTATTGCTATACGAAAGGAAGAGCCATTATCTTCGTGAACATCGCGGGCACAAAATATATAAGAAATTGTCCTGTGAGTTGTTGACCTTGAAACTCTTGAAAGTAACGCGATTTACCATACCTATCTACTTCAAATGCCGAGAGTGGCCGAGATTCGATCGAGATGAGTACTCTCCGCGCCATTTAGGTATTCCGGTTTCGCCCAGTAAGCGTGCACAGTTGGGTTACTGGTTATTTTTTAAGTAGATACTACTAGTACTTTAAGAATGTTCTTTGCAGACTTTAAATGTTGAATTTTAAAATGCATATTTTAAATTCTCAAGAAAATTTAGCCTTGACTCGCTGTCTAAATAATGATTGCGAGCTCTGTCGTTTTTTTAGAAGAACAATCCTGAGCATCATTCCATTTTTTTACCTACTAGGCTAATACGACTAATGATTTTAGCAGTTCTATTTTGAGAGACGTATAACGTTCCTGGTATAAACATAGATTTAAAAGAAGATAAATTTGTAGTTTTGGGCGTAATAGCTTCTAGCTTCAAATCGATTATTAGCTAATAACTTTTCCTTGTATTTAATACTTGCTTTCTGGTTATGTCAAATAGTTCCGTTCTGTTTCGTTATGTCCTACACAATCTAAGCACAAAGGAGGCAACGACCGGCACACTAACCGAGATGTGGGCGCCAAAAAAAAGAGTACATATTTCACTAGGCTAGAAGTTGCCAACGCTGACACAGTGTCGCGCCTCCGATCGCGTTGTAAATAGATAGGTCGTAGCCAAAAATACGCGAGTTTGTGCTCGTGATTGCTACACTTTGATAAGATAACAAGAGTTTTGTTGTAATCAAGAGATATGAAACAACGGCAAATAGTAGATCATTTTCTTTAAATTAATGTAGGTACTTTGACTACGTACCTACATAAATGCTCAAGGCAATATCAATTGTGTTCTGCTCATGAACACAGTTGAAACAATTAGGTAGGTGATGGTGAACCGAAGGATTTTCTTAATTAGCTAAAATCACGCAATCGTCCCTGATTTTAACAAAGAATGATCCTTGATGATGAAGCATAGGCTCTAGTAGGTATTCTATCTAAGTAGGTATAGAATAATTTCACTTTAGGTTACGTAATGCAATAGACCGCGCGACGTCTCGGCTAGAATTTGAATGTGTGGCATGGTCAGTGATCACGCCATATTGTTGGACGCGAGCCCAATCTATTGATTAATTTGGCTTTCGTTTTCACATAGGTAACCACATATCGATAACAATGATGATGCAGCAACAACACAACACAATAACATGTTTATGAAGAACCATAACGCTATAGGTACCATCAACAAAGTTGAAGCATGATCAGTTTTGAGACCTTTTCGCTTGCAGCCAGTAATCATAGTTCGCCCTGTCCATTGTTGACAATAAAACGGTCTCTTGTAAAATCTTTTGTCTAGACTATTTACTGACAATGACAATCTACTATTTTATGACAAGCGCATTGTCTGGTTATATTGTGTGAGACACAGGTAGCGACTGGTCACTGTACACAAAATACACTCTTAAGGTGATCATGCTTCAACTTTGTCGATAGTACATGTTGCTAGCAAAAACTGGGAAAAGAAATCTAATGTGGAACAATAATGTTCATGTAATTTATGCTTTACATTATAAGAAATAGGTTGTTATAAAGGCATTTATTGATTGATTGGACAGCTGGGATTTAATACTATCAAATTACTTTTAAAAATATGAAGCTATCTATATAATGTATAGATAAAAACATACTTCAAATAAGGATTTACTTAAATATCAATAAAAATTTATAAGAGTTTGTTTCTTTTTAAAGATATGTTATATAAGGTTGCATGAACTGCACATTGAATTGGACTGTAATCCATTGACCTTATGCAAATTATTTACAGTGCAGGATTGAAAATGCAGGAATTTATGATTCTATTGATTTTCTATAGATAGATTGAAGGAAATATATCATTTGATAATATGTGACACAATATTGTTTGTTTTTATTTTAATATTCAAATTTGTACCAAAAGTTTAACCAAAAGTTGTACCCCATGTTTAAAATTATTTACATTAGAAATGGATAGACAGACAGACAGACAGACACACAAGTGAGCCTATAAGGGTTTAGTTTTTTCTTTTTGAGGAAAAAGGTGTTGGAGCCTCAAAAACAATGTATGAGGAACATGCCACCTAACTTAAACTACACAACTCATGCTTTGATTTTGGGTTGGTACCCAAAAATCTGATTCTTCCCAATACTGGTTTTATCTACATGAAAATACTGGGTATTTGAATGGGCAGATATATGAACCACATAGTTAAAGAAAAATAATGGGATTAGAAATGGTGGGGTTGTTGTGATGTATGGTCCACACAAAATGTTTTCATTATTTTTATTTTTACATACATAGGTATACAAATGTATAGAAATAAAGTAACAAATAAAACACTGTGGTAAATTCTAATCTCAATAATTAACTATGCGGGTTATACATAGATATATTTTTTGTAAAGATATAGGTACTTATTAGACTTGAAAAAAAATGGGTTAAAAGCTGGAAATTAAGGCACACAAGTTAAACATGTTTTATATGATAACTACATGTTGCTATGTGTGCCTTAATTTGTATCAAACATGTTAAATCATATTTATTATAGCACTTGCAGTTTTATTCATCACTTCCAGAGCTGCATCCTATCATCATCAAAAGTGTGAAGCCATCAGCCCACACTGAATCAATATCAAATATTACACATCGAATTACACTTAATTTGGGGGCTTATGTAGTCTACTATTAGTTGCAAAGTAGATCATCAAAAAAACCATGTAAGTATGAAAGTTGAATAAAAAAATTAAAATATTTGTTTGCAATACAGAGAGATCAACATCTTATGACTAAGGACTCTATGGAATGGAAACAAATTTTGCAATATTGTTGATACTTACATCACTCACCTGTGCAGGTTCCACAGGTACTTGGCTGGTGGAGGTGAAGCTTGTCTCACTGCCATTATGCCCTTCACCAGACCCGGTCTCCAACAACTTTGCGTTCATTTCTTCCTTGGTTCCGATACGTGATCTTTTCCGAGACATTGTCACATTGCCCGCCAGCCGCTCACACTATGAAATTACCTCCTTTATGACTCACAATTCGGTATAACTGTAAACTGTCTAATTAACTGTATTCTCCTTTTTTTGGCGTAACTGGTTAGCGTCTGGTCTACGTAATGTTTATAATTTCACAGTAGCGGTGAGAAATTGTTAGGTGTTTGGTTATAATATGAAAAGGTACGTACCAAAGAGAATTTAATACTACGTTTTACTACGTACAACTATTTAGTATTTAGGCATTGGCAAACTCAGGCAAAGAGGATACAAAACGTATTGAATTCTCTTTGACAAAAACACAAGTGTCACTTTTGACAGCCACGCGATAACCACAGATTAATAAATAGTACCGTGTGGCCTTATTATGTATCATCTATGGTGTGGCCTAAGGTAAGGAAGTTTGCTTCCTGAAAGGGCCACCTCATATCTCAAGAAATAGCATCTAGCGAAGATCTGTTTGCTTCCAGAATTTGTCCCCGAAAAAATATTTTTCTATCATTTCATTGAAAAAGCAAGTTTTAATTATTACAGTTGCGTACAAGAGTATCAGAGGGAATCATTTTTATTTGGGGTAGAATATTAAAACTCACAAATTAGATCGTTGTAAACAAGATATATTTCTTTAATCTCTCTATTTGAGAATTTTAAACGTTCAAATCATTCTCATTTTTGAAGATATTAAAAAACTATTTGTACATACCAGGCTATTTGTAAGGTAAAAAAATAATTCAATATAATAAACAAAAAATCTTCTAGCCTCACATATTTGTCCGTGAATTTTATTAAAAAAAAAAGGTAATTCTTTTTATTTACTTTTAAAGGAACCTGTTTTTTTATCCTTTGTACTCAAACAAAGAAATGAATATATAATTATTTAGAATAATTTAATATTTAGGCAGTTCAGTTTTAAAGCAATTTAACAAAGATAACAAAAGTATTTTCTACTCATCTGTACGGACGACGTAAACACTGCGGTATCTTATGCGGTTGTAATAGGAGCTATTTTGCAACAAAAAGGTATAGTCGTTCTGTAGCCGTGTGTACAAGACTATAGAGAATTTTAGATTCATCAATAACTGTTGAACCAGGGCGCGACAAAATCTGATTTTCGAGGACAAAATAGCCGCAGACTTGGAATTCAGATCCATGATGGTGGCCCTGCCAGGAAGT
The DNA here is from genome assembly GCA_963555595.1 of Tethea ocularis. NCBI lineage: Eukaryota > Metazoa > Arthropoda > Insecta > Lepidoptera > Drepanidae > Tethea > Tethea ocularis. Next base: position 4,294,023 of record OY741960.1, on the reverse strand, counting down.
GCCACACCATTTAAATTCGTAAAAAGGTCCAGTGGCCAACGTTCGTTAGTACTTATCATGACGCAGGCGCAGGTCAAGGGATCAATTCCCTTTCAGGACAAACTGTGTGAACAAACACGTCTGGGTGTTATTGAATAATATATTTACAAAAATGTGTGAAGAACATCCCAGGATATTAATGACTTAATTATTTACACATATAATGTAAAAAAAAAAAATATTTGGGTTCGGCTCTTCAACCAACCCACCCTTACCGGAGCTTTTTGTTGTCTGTCTATCCTTTTTCTAGGGAATGTCCAGCTAGAGGTATCAAGATGAAATTAATATCAAATACCTAACTATAGGCCCTTGGAATTTTAAACAAATCTAGAATATATGTAAATTCCATGAAATAAAATATTTTCTTAAATGTCATATAACTTTTATTTAAGATAAACAAAGAAATGAATATATAATATTATATATATAGTTATTGGATAAAATTATTTCTTACAAACAGACATGAATATAGTATCTCGTCCGTAGCGAGAAACAGTCGCCAAGATCCTATCGTCGTATCGTATCGCCTAAAATTGGCAAACCATAAAGTTATAAAGAATTAACTCATATATTTCAATTCACTAAAATCCAGTGCAAATATATAGTTGCATTTTTAAATTTCACTAAAAAAAATAAACGCATGATTTCCGTGTAACTATAACTTCTTTAGCAACTATGTCATTGGAACCTTTATTTCGCCTAAGGATTTCTGCCTTAATATCCCCTTACCATATTTTTATGTCGTCCAAGTAATATATTAAATTATGAAAATATAATTTGCACCTATAAATAGATGAAAGACATAAGACAAAGGTAATAATTAAATGCAAAAAATTGTGATCCACCTAGACAATCACCTACTGTTTCATCCTTAGCACAGTAGTAATGGTGATTAAAAAGAAAAAAAAAAACAACTCTTATGACACAGGTCTAAGGCGCTACATGTATGGCTCAAGCTAGAATTAACTTCAAATAGTTTAAAAATATATCACAGCAATTTTAATTAGCCCAGTGGAATATCTATAAGTCTGAGATCGAAAAAATAATTCTTGACAGGGAAAGAAACGATTGCAAGTTTATAACGAGTACAATATAATTTATATGGTATCAGTCAATATATGAAACAGCATAGAACTCATCTAAAGATATAAGAGAAATAATATTTATTTATTAATAAATATCGAAATAACAATACAATATTTAGATACACACGGGTAGTGTAGGCTAGAGGCGGTCGATGACATGCAGGAGTTAGTAACGGCGGAGTAGCGAGTCTGGCGATGGAGGAGCACCGGGGTCGCGTGGCGAGACGTGTCGAGAGGGCCCAGGAATAAATACTAGCGTGATGAGTGCGGAGTGCGGGCTGCACTATGTATTCAGCGCCATCTGCAGTGCCTCCTTATGTTCGTTGCTCAGTTGCATTAAACACGAGTTGAATAGCTCAGCGTTGCTCTGCAATACAAAACTAAATAAGTAACTGCCACTGCAAAGCTTTCTCAGTTCACCAACTTTTGGAAATATACGATTATAATGTCATTATTAGGCTGCCTGTCCACCGGGGTGGACAACTTATTGTGTCAATAAAAACGTTTTTATATAATATTATGATTATGAGGATTGTCATTGAATTAAAAAAAATCTAGTCACGTGATGGTTATAAAATATTGTAAAATCCACCAAACCCAAAACCATTTTGGGTAATTTTTAGACGAATGGATGAAACATGTGAATGACGAACGTCAAAATTTTACGAATTTAATGACGATAACGAATCCTTTGATGCAACCGGCCCTTATAAATTGTATAAAATAATGAATAATTAACAAGTCTCACCTGAATTTGCCTGAGTAGTGTTTGCATCTGCGCATAGACGGGGTTGTCGTTGGGTACAGCGTTACGCAGGAAGGCTTCAGCGAGCGTAGCGAGCACGCGCGCCGGCGCGTCCGGCGTCGCCAGCGCTGGGTGCCCACTCGCTGCCAGCTCGCACAGCAAAGAGTATACGTGGGGCGCTTCTTCGGTGTCCTCTGTTACTGGCAACCAGGTCAACCTACAGGCGGTTTGAGGTCTGGTTATTTTCGCTCCCGAGAACTCTATACTTAGTTCAACGTGATCCAAAAACTTCTTCCAATGGGACATACAACTCAGGATATTTTATCTCTAACCTCTTGGGCGTCGCCACCATATTAGGAGCTTTAATAGATTTCCCTTTATAGTGCACAACCGTGTGACGGCATTTAAACGCTTTTGTTTCTGGGAACTTATTTTGAAAATTCCATGTGGAAAAACAAAGTTATCTAGCTAGCTAGCTATCAGTGACCTCCGCTGTCAGATGGCCGACGCCCAATAGGATTATCTCTGTACTCCAAATTTTTTGACTAATTATGTAGATAAATGCTACCATGTATATAGGTATTAATTATATTAGTACCATGATATAGGCTACTTTTTATCCTGGTTTAAATTTCCAGTTGTTTGTTCAAAAAAGTAAAGATTAAAACTCACCAATGCCTTATAATTTCGTCCCTATTAATCTGTTCATGGTTATATTTGATAATCTTGGTGACAGCTGATATAGCGTTCTCGGTGGCGTTGAGGTTCTCTACAGAGCGTGAATTGGGCTCTGCGATGAGGGCGGCGAGTAGCGGCACGGCGCGCGCGCACGCCGGCGCGAAGTGTGCGCCCGCGAACTGCGCCAGCACGCCGCAGCCGTACGCCGCCGCCTGGCGCACCTCCGCCTCGCCGCACACCAGCCCCGCCAGCATCGGCTCCACGAATATATCTTGGTACTTCACGCACGCGGGACCTTCACAACACAAACAATACAATAACATGCATATACCTATAACCATCAATTCACTTCCACATTGTATCAGCACCGGAAACAGTGGCTACCAACATAGAAGGCAAGTGAAGTTGTAGTTGAAGTTTACTACGAGTGATGCTTGAAGTTAAGAATTACCATAAATTTAGTTATTTTTTGTAATTCATTGATATAATTTAAATTCAAACACGAAATTGTGTGTCTGTGATTTCAAAGTATGGTTATTAACAAGTTACCATAAACAAAATTCTGATTTAAAAAAATTCATGTATCTCTCTATCAGATTGTTTGTCTCTGAAACGCTGAATATTTCAGAGTAATCTAGGCTACTGTTTAACCCTGAAATATTTAAGGTCCCGGAGTCCTATTCCATAAGAATAAGATGTACCTTAGCAAATAAGAAACTTACCTCCAAATTCAATAACATCGTCGAAAATACAAATAGCCCATTGTCTATCAGCATAAGGACGTCCAGGGCCGAGTAGCTGCACGAGGTGCGGCAGGAGTGTGTCGAAGTGAGGGAAGAAAGCCTCTCGGTATGCCGACATTAGCGCGTGAAGCACGTCCGCCACTCGAGATAGACCATAAACGTCTTCATTATCTTCGTCAGCTAGCTGCTCTTCTACTACCTATTAGATAATATTATAATATTTTTAGCAGCTGCAATACACAGTCAACTCCATATGATTGGGAACAGGTTAGTTTAATATCTGTACATGATTTAAAGACGAGAACATAATTTATTTGGAATAAAGGAAGTAAGTAAAATAAGACTTATGTGTTGATGTTGGTTGGTATATACAAAATAAATCAGTTTCAGAGTTGTTTAATTGTCATTTTTACCTCATCATAATCTTCATCAGCGCGTTTTTGACGCCTCTCTGTGGCGCGTTCAAAATGTTCAGTAAGTAATTTGTTTAGGATGCGCAGTACCTCGGCCATCATTTCATCTGACAAACACCCTGCGCCCAGAAGCTCAATGCACTGCAGACAAAAATACATCTTATTGAAAAACAAACGAAACTACAATGTAACAGGAGCAAATTACTTTATTTAGTTTAGAAATAAATTAGCTTTTTCTAGAAAGTCTACTAAAGATGTTTACCTTAGCAAGACTATTGAGCAGCTCAACTTGAACTTCCTGCTCGGGCTCTGAATCAATAGCTTTGAGTAATTCAGGCAGTATGTAGGCCCACATGCCCTGTATGTATTGGGGGCCGCGGATACGAGCACACTCTAGTAAGTACGGGAGGGACTCCGCGGCCGCCGTGCGCACGTTATCGTGGAAGTAGAACTTGAGCATCGGCACCATTAGTTTAACAACATCTTCTGCGTATTCTGCAAACGCTTCTTTCAACTCGCGAGCGTAGCATACTAGCATGTCGCACGCTGATGCCTTGTCTTCTAGGCCTGTGTGCAAGATATACAAATGTTTATTAAATCACACAAACATGTTAAATTCGTGGACTTTAACATACTCCGACTGGTTTCGTGAGTAGTCGCAGGTGGGTCACAGGTCGGAACAATATGCCCGTTTACCTTTATACTTAATTTCCATGTTCTTTATTCTCAAGCCTCAGCTATTCAATAGACTATTATAGAGATATAAATAACTTATTATTTCGCAAGTAGTGATATTTATTAGCCTTAAGAGCCATAACGATAAAACCACAGGCCATATTTACCGGCAGTCTTGATGCCGAAGTTCTGTTGTTCGCCAAGCGTGACGAAATGCCAGTCGAGGTCTCCTTCGATGGTCTCGAGGTCGTCGTTGTCAAGGAGCGCCACCTCGGGCTTCATCGCTGCCGTGCGCATTACTGGCTCCATCACCATTGGTAGGTATTGAGCGAATTTCTTGCCTAGAAGGAGATTTGGACAAATAAATATTAGGAAAGAAACCTTTATTTGTCAACTGGTGAAGTTACAACTGACTTTACTACCAGTAGTGCCTTGTCAGGGCCGAAACTAAATGAGGTTTGAGTTTGATCACTCTGAAGAAGTAGCAAGTTCTATGCTTCCAAACAGATTCGACGCCTTTTATGTCCTATGAAAGAAATGGTATTTACTGAGTGTTTATTTTTGGATTACCTTGTTTGCAGTCATATCATTTTGAGTTTGAAAATATGTAAATAAGTGGAACTATCATATGGTTGGAACATATGTTCATTGCTAGACTTAGGTGACATGTAACATACCCATAATCCTGCAGATACGCGACCAGGCAGAGATGAGGTATGAAGTCTGCGGATCGTCAGCGGGTAACTGGTCACCTTCTGTATGAGTCTTTAGAAGCAAGTCCATAACTTCGGACGCGTCTGACATGAATTTTTCTTCGCCTACAGCCAAACCTAAATAAAACAAATGTGTCATTCAAAATATTGCAAATATGAGTATGTAGGTAATTATGTTTATAGTAATGTAACGGGTCTATTCGCGCATAGAATATTATCAAAATATAATTTTGACTAACCTCGACGTTTCGATCAAGTTGCATTGATCGTGGTCACGAGTGGACTAATAGACCCGTTACATTACTATAAACATGAATTGTGTTCGCGAGAGTTTAAAAAGTATTATTGTAGGTAATTATGTTTAAAAATAGTGATAAAATGTATGCAGACTGAGATCCCTGACTTACTATAAGTTTAGGAAGAAAGGGAGCAATTGCCACAGTTTTCTATGCCAATGCTATGGAAGTGATGTATCCAGTGTTAGAATATATCACTAACGAACATTGGATATATTTTTATACAAAATTCTGTATAAATAAATATGATTTATTTCTTATTATGATCTAACTACATAGTACAATTTCTAGGTATGTATACTTAATAATTTTTGAACAAATGCATACCAATAAGGCTGACGCATTCAATAGTCTTGCCACGGAGCATCTTCAGTTCGTCTGTGGTAGCATTGGCGATGATGTACTTAAGACATGGCATGAGTCGGTCGTAGTATACGACGAAGTCCTTCTCTACGGTGTCAGCGACTGATGCGATCGTTGTCACTATTTGTTCTAGCACAAGCTTTGTACCGCGTTCAACTAGCTGAAGATGACAAGAAAATGCATGTTTAAGACCCGTTAATCCAACGCGTTAGTAGTGCAAGCATAAAAGCGTTGTGTTTAATTTTAGGTCACTTTAAAACTTCCGATTTGTTTTCTAGGCGAAGTAGTAATATGTTGATTGGTACAAATAAATTATGATGATAAAAATGTATGCGAACTGAGATCCCTGACTTGCTATAAGAGTAGAAAGAAAGGGAGCAATTGCCACAGTTTACTCTTCCAATGCTATGGAAGCGATGTATCCAAAGTGTAGAATATATCACTAACGAACATTGGATATTAACATAGTACATATATATAAAAAAGAACTTACCTCTTTGAATTTAGTAGTCAAAATAACATCAAGCTTGTTCATCAGGGCATCAAGATATAGAGTCAAAATTGGTTTAGGACAGTCTTCACTGAAGTTCACTAAGGCAGCAGCCGCATGTGCCTGGATAATAGGACATAAATCATTTAATTTATACAATAATAGCTTCCGCCCAGCGGTTTTACTCGCGTTCCCATAGGAACTTATATTAACATTTATACTATTATATCTATATTCTACATTCCATTCAAATCTTTTTAGCTGTTGCAGTGCTGTGTGGTAACAATCATACACACACCATATTTCCCATTTACGTATAGTAGGATTACATGATCATACCCAACGACATATCAATAAAATGAGTCAGTATTGTAACTTGCTTCATAGCATTATAATGTTAAACTTATATTCGGCGAGTTTTGTCGGACTTCATTTTTTTGAGTATGAATGGCTACTTTTCTCCTTTAATGTTTTCTTTGAGCATTACCCTAAAGATATATGAACAATGAACATATTTACCTGCACGCGGGGATTAGCATTGTCATCCAGCACCAGCAAGAGGCCGGGGACTACTTTGTCATGGAATTTCTTCTCGAATACTGGAGCGAAGTCTGTCGACATCTGACCGACAGCGTTACATGCTGCATAACGTACACGAGGGTGCTGCGAATTAAGATTATGATTTAAATGTATCCGAAGTTATCGCAGGACGAAAGCTCGATCTTATACAGTATATGGCTTTTGGCAGTGCATGAGAATGTACTAAGTAAGACCTGGTATTTATCCTGATTTTACATAGCTATTATTATATTACGGAGCTCTAGTTTGGTGACCCCAGTTTAGACCCCAATTTACTTTAGATGTGGCCTGAACTTTGATGAAGTACAGACAGTCCAGATTGGAACTAACTCTCAAGTGAAGCTATGAGAACACCAGTAGATCTTTGGCAATGGCCAGAATCAGATTAGGCTGAACTTATAAAATGGCATTATTTATTATATAGCTCTCAATATTTATTGTAATATACTCACAGGATCTGTAAGATAATTGAGCACCGCAGACACAACTTGGTCGAGCATCTGTTCCATTTGCTTGTGACAACCCTCGCCGGCTGAGGAGACTGCCATCAGTGCCGCGTGGCGTCGTTTCCAGTCCTCAGAGTGCAACATCTCTGGCACTTGTCCTACTATGAGCCCTAACATTATCTTGCCGCCTAGGCCACAGCACATGCGGTCCAGAGCAGACTCAGCCGCAACATAGTTACTGTGGAGGAGTGAAAGATTTAAGACCTAGAATATTACTGTTTTGTAGTATGTAAGTATTTTTGATAGGATCTGATACTTTAAATAATATTGTCATCAAGGGACTGACACCCTAATGTAGGAACACCGGGTGCTAATTATCTTGTTATTTACTCTAGTAAGATTCTCTAAAGACACACCATAAGATGCACCCATTGTAACAGAATCTTACAATGAAAGCTGATTAAGTAAATATTTAATGCAAGCAGGTTTATTATGACTATGAGGCAATTAACAAGAGGATTAGAGAATATCAAGAATATTATAAGATGTTAGCCTATTGAAGTGTGCAAAAAGCATCTCTCTGAACAATAACCAAAGCGGATGTTCTGAGCGGGGTGTCACTCAATCGTCACCGACCCATTCCCCCAACCCGATGAGGTAGGTAAAATGTGATGTCATACTTTTCATTATCATCGTCTGCGGCGTCGTCCTGTAGTGACCAGTCGGGCTCGTCGTCCAACTCGCACATCATCTCGAGCACGAGCGGGGTGAGCGTGCGCACGGCGGTGGGCACCTGCTTGCGCACCATGGCCGGCGCCGTCTCGCACAGCGTCACCATCGCCTCCAGGGCCAGCTGACGCCAGTTGTCCTCCGCGTTGCGATCACCTACCACCTGTCACACCATACATGATCGAGTCATGATTAGAGACCATGCCTGTCTCAGCTGACTCGACAGTAGAAGTGATGTGACTTTATCAGCAAGGCAATTTAGCACAAAATAGTGAACTTCATTCAAAGTGGCATTTACATTGTAACTATTACTTAATCTGTGGTATTACATAGGATCTTAACCAACCATTCTAATTGGCAAACTAGTCTACTTTAATTATAACTAATTCATTCATAATTAAAAGGTGTTAAACCTTGTAATTATTGTATTGATGTATTGAGAGTTACTATCAAACTCAACCCTATGAAAAAGGGTGGCGTCAGCGAAACTCCAAATTTACTATTGCACACCTTGGCAGTGATACATCTCATATACAGATGCGCACGTAAGTGTGTGCCACTAATTACTACAACGGTATTGTATAATCTATTTGAAAAACATGAAGCAGGAATGAACATTGTTCATACCACTCAAGTGTAATAATAATTTAAGGTTGCAACTCATTTAATGAATGGGAAAGATTTAAGATAATGATATTCATGTTACACATTATGTGAACTCATTACAGCTGCCATACCATACAGGTTATAATTGATTTTCATGTAAAACAAAAATTCACAATATCTAACACTTGTGTAAACGATAGTGCACAAACGGTTTATTTAATTAGTAAGTCAATTGGATATTTCAGATTGTATGATTTATTATACGTATTTTTCAGAGCTCACCAACTGGATACAGTTTATAACAGATTTTCAGATCATAATAGCAAGGATAAGATGTAGTACTTGAAAATACTAACTAACCTTTATGCATACTTGGAAGATTGCCTCCAACTGTGATCGTAAGAACTTTGGGGCAGACTCTGCTAGCTCAATAAGCACTTTCAATGCTGAGTCATCATCAGTTTCGATGGATTCAACTAAAACCTGAAAAATAAACATTTATTTCAGATAGGTACCATCTACTTTGCAATTAATATACTACAGTAGCAAATTGAAATGATATGAATGTGTTGAGAGTTACTATCAAACTCCACCCTATAGAAAAGAGTGGTGTTAGCGAAACCCCAAATTTATTATTGCACACGTTGGCAGTCACACATCTCATGATGAGATGCGCACGTAAGTGCGTGCCATAAATTTTTTGCCATTGGTTGATAGTACATACATAATATTATAAAAAAAATATAACTATAATGAATACTTAAAATCCATTGAGCACCAAAGGCATCCATTGAGCACTTCAGGCGGATTACATAACCACAAATATATGACAAGTCGTCGATACGCACATAAACAGCATTTCCCGATAATACTTAAAAGCATTTCTCTATTCATAATATATTAAAACCAGTAGGAGCACGGAATTAAAGCTACATAATGAAATCACTAAAAATGTTTACAAATAAGTTCAACCAACCTGCATAAATGGAAGAAGTAGATCACTGAAATGTTTTTGAATGGCAGGTTCCTTGTCATGTAGAAGTATAAACGACCCTACAGCCTTCACTGCTTGAATGCGGAGTGCTTCAGACTCAGTGGGTTGTAAAGCAGACAGTAGCATACGCTTGATCACATCCAAATTCTCATTCTGACGGTTTCCAAATACTCCTGGCACTGACCTGTTATTCAATTTTATTTATTATACGTAATATAAGTATAGTGAGACTGTCATAAAATACCAAATATATGAAACTGCTGAAGATAGTCTTCAGCAGTTTTGCTTATGGCTCTAAGAATCTGCCGGTATCTGTAGTTACTTGAAATAATGAATATTATCAATATTTGAAATTGACCTTAAACATTACTGGCGCTTCAACTTACGTAAACATTCTAATGCCTGCTTCTTTGATGTTGGAGTCTTGGGAATTAGCACAGTTGAACATGAACTGCAGGAATTCTGGCCACTGGTTGACGCCATCGTCGTCTATATGGTTTCTCGCTAACTCCGAAACTACGTCACAGATCTGTAACAAGTTTATGTATATTTTGCAAATGGCGGGTAAATTGCTGATGAGACTGGCAGCAAAAACAACACAATGTGTCTTTTCAATCTGGTGTCTTTGTCACCGCTTGCTGTTGCTGACAATGCGGAACTTAAGGTGGATGGTTCGGATTTCGTCTAGTTGTATCAGTCTTTCACTACTTAAGGCATCAATTCAGTTGGAGACCATTAGGATATGGAATGAGCTTCCCCATTATGGAGAAAAAAGAGTGTAATAGGAACTCTACCTACAATGCATTAGCAAGCAATCCACCCTAAATGTTGCGCCATAGAAGTTTAACTTATTCCCTACCAGTTGGGAAACGCGTTTGATGCCGCCGTCCGTGTAAATACTTAGACCCTGACCCTGTCCAGAAAGGGCGAATTCACGGCGATTTTGTAAGCGATTTCACGTACAATGCTGCTTTGTTTGGCAGTGTAAATGATCAAATTGTTTACGATTAAGCAATGTACCACAACCTGAACCTGAACAGGGCTTACGCTGTCGCACGCAGACGTGGCAGGATTGTAACCAAATGGAAAATAAAATAAACGTGTAATTTAAAAGTACCTACATAATCTACGTACATTTATATTACATAATATTATTATCGTTATTTACTATAGATATCATAATATATTCATAAGTTGTTTTTTTTTGACGAAGTCTCGTTAAACACGCTCGCGTCGTCCCTCAACGTTCGAGCCAGCAAACTAAGCGTGTTTGCAGGCACCGGTGCGCGCCGCCCGCTACCCGCAAGGGCCAAGCCGTTGCTCTGCACAAGTACATTCTATACCAAACTGTATGAATTAGTTGGCCATAGGTGGCGATGATCATTTACATGTCAGCTTGTCATAAAAAATGTTTGCTTGTACATATTTAACCCACTCATGGGTGGTTTTGGGCTGAGTGAGTAGGTATGATAAAAATGCTGTGATATAAATGATTACATAGATTTAACAAAACTATTCATTTAACTTGTACTATCATTTTATTAGGTTATCAAATACACGCGTAACATAGTGTGTGAACACTGAACATTACGACGCTACAGCATGGGCGGGTATGATAAAAATGCTGTGATATAAATGATTACATAGATTTAACAAAACTATTCATTTAACTTGTACTATCATTTTATTAGGTTATCAAATACACGCGTAACATAGTGTGTGAACACTGAACATTACGACGCTACAGCATGGGCGGAAATCGTAAGGTTTCATTTGGATTACTGTCTGTCGGAATGCGGGTGAGTCATCGCCTCCTCATTATAGCGTAAAATTAGATCAAGTATAGTAACCTATTTCATTTAATAAAGTGACTCAGTGAGAAATGGAACAGAATTTACGTTTTTATATTTTTTCTATTTTTCATCGACTTATTAACACCCAACGAAAAAGAGGGGTGTTATATGTTTGTAGCGTGTATCTGTGTCTATCTGTGGCATCATAGCTCCTGAACTAGGGATTGCAATCTCGCAACAAAAGGTTAATTTTAGTCATAATTAATCAAAGATTTTATTGAATAGCACAGGCAGACCTTGAATTTCTTATGCAGTGAGAATTACGGGTGAAATACCTGTTTTTTTATTACAGTAACTGAATCATCAACATTGCTGAATGCAAGATTTTGCAGTAGGTATGTAGTTTTTTTTATGACAGCAAATGAATTGTACTTCTATAATCAAAAAGTAATACATGATAAGTGTGTCAATAGATGGAGTCTCAGTTTGATTACCTAATACTTACGCTTAAACATACCTGAATAAAAGAAATACATACAGTTAAATATAGAACCTCTTCCTTTTTTGAAGTTGGTTAAAAATCATAAAAAGCATTATTTTTACAACAAATAATATTTCCATATGTTTTTAGATGTTTTATGCATTGGTTAGTGTTTAATCATTTATTCTTGACACTGTCAACTAGCGGCACTAGCCTATTACATTATGATAAGTGATCTTGCTTAAGGTTATTAGTATGATAGTGAGGCTACAATTAACCTACCTAAAAAGTACTACTTTCATATTAAAAACTATTGAAACTGACCTTGCGTCGTAACTGTTGGCTGACATCTATCTGCAGTGTGAGTAGTAGCTGTTCCCGAAGCATTGACTGCTGCTCAAATGGCAGCTTTGGGAAGAATTCAAAGAACTCTGCGCTGAGCAGCCGGCGCAGCAGTACAGAGGCAGTCTGCCGCCCTTCTTCACCGAGATCAGCATTCTGTATTGCACCTACAAGGTGCACTACCTTTGTCTCAGTTGGGATATTGTTATATGCCTCCTGATGACAGAAATATATTGAATAGTAAAAGAGAGTTACACATTAAAGCTATGAAAACCTATTAAAATTTATTTATTTCCAGAACATGTACCTTATATGTTAGTCAATTAATATGACAATTTGAATATTATTATTTTTTCAGTGATTTAATTTCTCAGCATTAAATGAGGTATAAGAAACAGATAAATAAGAGAACCATTACATATACATAAATAAGTAATTGTTTGCTTAGGTTGCTACAATAGGTTGCAGATATATTTTACTTAAAGTGTAATCAATGACATGATTGAGGTTATCATATAATATATTATCTTTTTAAGTATTATGTATGACGAGAGATGTAAGAGAAATTTTAAGCAATTAATAATTCAATAAATTTAACAATCGCACCATATTTGTTTGCCAGCACATGACGACTGATCAGAAAAATGGATCATAAAAAATATTTGGCGCCAAATGTAACAAATCGCGGTTGAAACTCTAGATAAAACTATTCTTGTTTACAAATTATATTAAGATGAATAATGTCTAATAATACAAATGTGTTGGGTTTTCCTGTGTACCTATAAATATTTTCAAAAGCTGATCATAAACTTGGAAGGCTCTACGCCCATAATAAAAGGCTCCACTTACGTCAGAGAGGTTCGTAATGTGATTTGTCTACAGCAAACCGATAATAAGTTAAGGACTAAAATTGAATGAATGAATCTGGCATGGTGATCCACCACACCACGTACATTTGCCAACAGAATCGTTCGCGCGATGGTCGCAAAGCGGTTAGAGGCGGTTACATGAAAAAATACATGATTAAAATTTATCCTTCAAACATATTTTTTCGAATAGAACATATTTGTTTGAACTACTACAAGTAACAACATCATATCCTTCCATAATCTAACAAGACGTAGAAAATCTCAATCCTCCATGACCACGTTTTGACACGAGGCCAATACCGCTGCTTGGATTTATCTAAATTAGCCGGTATTTGGTACCCCGGAAGGCAAATTTATAATAATTACAAAATAATAAATCGGTACGTACTTCTGCCTGAGATCTGATGTCGTTATCTGTTGATAATAAAGTATTTAGTAACTGGTAAAATTGCGCCTGATCTCCTGCCATGTTGAAACTCTTCGAAAAGGCTTGACTTTTTTCTCATAAAGTTTTATATGGCTGGCCACTCAATCCATTGGGTTGCCAGTACTTAAAAAAAGCCTCGGCATTTCTTTTCACTTAATGTAAATCCGAACATCTCGGGAATTGTCGATCGGTACTGTTGGTAGATAGCCGCAAACTGACGAGACGTAGTACATACGTATGTATGTGTACTAGCGATGGGCGATTGTTCCAAAAAAAGTAATCAAATGAATCGACAATTGTACATTCGATTGTCGATTTATTTGTTCCAACGAATAAACAATCGAATAACAATCGAATAAAAATCGAAACACGCAACGCAAGTTGCTTTGCGTTGCTGTAGGTATAGATTGTACAATCGACGGTGAGCGCGTGTGGGTGGGTGCGTGCGTCCCCTGCGTTGTGATTGGACGAACTATCGCCCCGATCGATTGTTTTAGTTGATCCCGGTCGATTGTAGGTCAAGGTCGCGTTCCATTCCGGGGGAGTTCGCGCTTATGTTTTGTTAGTTTTAGCTTAATTTTTTTGTTTATCTTTTGAAATTATGCCTAAAGCATTCATAGGGTGGACTTTTTTTGAAAAAGTTAAAGAAGACGGTCGCGATAAAACAAAATGTAAATTGTGTAACCATTCTGCACCTTATCATAAAAACACAACAAACTTAAAAGATCACTTAAAACGGAAATACCCCATACAGTTATGTGAGTTGCAATACGTGTACGCAAGTACGCAACGTACGGCGGCAGCGGCCAGTCAACGCGCAGCTGTCGATGGTAGCCTAGTAGGTACTATGGTACTAACAATCGAAGAACAATCGTTGGCAGTCGATTGTTATTCGAATAATTCGAATAAATTGAACAATCGAATAATTCGATTGTTTTTAGTAACAATCGCCCATCGCTAATGTGTACATACATGATGAAGAACTATCGTGTATCTTTAACGATCTTCGGAGTAGGCTCTCAGATCATAATCGCTAATCACAAAATTATACGAATCATAAACGTATTAAAAAAAATCAAATCACACGAAATTTTCTTTAAAAATTCTAACTGTGGACCATTCACCTAAGTGAAACGAAACGTTATATCAAAACGATACGAAGAGTACCAAATACGTACTTCCTGGGTCATTTTTGTACCCTTGCCTCTAAAATATACTAGTGGTATCACAAAAAATCCGTGAAATATTAATCAGTAAATATACTACCATTCTTGTCTTAAAATACATTATTTACTAATATAACTACTTAGGTACTGTTTTCTTTTGTTAGAACCAAATATTTGTTTAGTGGATAGCAATTTTTACTAATTTGTTGGAGTAGGGCAGATTTTTGTTAATTGTTTTAGAAGTTGAATCTGGTGAAGAGCTAGTTTATCTGTTGGCAACACTGTGTCTGTTTGTCAGCCAGTCAGTTGACATTTGTGTCGGTAGTCGACATTCGTTTGATTGAAGCAAGTTGTTGTTTTACACCTGATTTTGCATAGAATTTCGAAAATAATGATTTGATTCTACCTAAATATATCGTGTATTAATAAAAGATTTTTTTAATTACACCTTATTATGGTATGTTTTCATAACCTCAAATTATGTGTATTTCGTAATGATTATACCTCGAATTTGTAACTCAATTTCTACCTACCTACTTAGCAGCTAAATAGATTGATGAAACTTGGTTGGAGACATTAAAATAGACTATCATATGATTCCAAGAATTGAAACATACTACTATGATTATGTTTATGATGAGACAACTAGGTTTTCAGACTCAAGAACGAGGGACAAGTATAATCGAAGGGGAGAAGCTAATAATTTCGTTATAAGTACTTGAACTTCAATGTCATTTAAAATATATCAAAACATAAATTTTTAACATATTTTTTTTTTTATTCACAGGCAAGTTCAATTATATTAGCTGGCCTCGGTATGGCTGCTGTTGGTTTTGCGGGTCGGTATATTCTCCGACAGATGCCAAATGCTTCTGCTAAATTTGCAGAAGCTGTTAAAAATTTACCTAAATTTGACTCAGAAAGTTTAGCAAATTCCAAATATTACAAAGGTGGCTTTGAGTCTAAAATGACCAAAAGAGAAGCATCTCTTATTTTGGGTGTCAGTCCTACAGCTAGTAAAGCTAAGGTAGTAAGTATTATGTTCTATTGATGAATATTTTTAGGATCACAAAAGATATTGCAGAAAATATATTATTATCTTCCACTTGAGACTAACAACAGATTTGGCAATATTTTGTGAGGCACTTCCATGCAGGGCCACCATCACAGATTTGAATTCTAAGATTTTTTGTTTCAAGTTTTTTTGAGAAATCCCAGAAAATCTGTAAAAGTTCTTTTCTATGAAATATTTCTGACTGAAACCATTTTTTGTATTTAGATGTAGACAGGGGAAATGCAGGTGACATTTTGGATTTTTCAGATAAGAGATGCTCACCGGCGTATAATGTTACTCAATCACCCTGACAAAGGAGGATCACCACTTCTTGCAGCAAAAATCAATGAAGCAAAAGATGTATTAGAAAGTAGCAAATCATAAATTAATAAATATTTCATTCACACTTTTATGTATATATATATATAGAATAGTTGTATTTTTTTTCAAGTAATTTTGTTTAGCAATGTTAGACTCATATAGCTCCCACAATATTACAGTCCAAGGTGAATAAATAAAAGATTTTTTTAACATCTCAATATTCTATTTAGTTACAAAGAACATCCAAATGTGTATTATGGCAATACTAACACAACTAGGAATTTGGCAATAAAACAGGAAACATGCTAAATAATTAATTACAGCACATTTACGACAAAGATATTAAAATAGAAAATATAAATCCCCACACAATAAGCCATTACCTACAATAAAATAGTGACAAGTGCAGGGGAATGTGAATATTACAAAAATACATGTAAGTACTATTATCAAAAATCCTAATTATATGCCTCTAGCACTTGCAATAAATTAATTTGCATCATTATCGTTATGTTGCAATTAAAGTAAAAATGGTTTATATAATCTATGACTGCTATTGTTGGAAACTGAAAATACAATAAAATTAATTGAAAAATTACATTGAGCAAATACAGCTAAATCCTTACTTTTAAAATATGTCAATAAAGTTTGTGTATAAGCTCATAGATGTGCAGTTATTGTCAACAGTTAGGCAGGGGCTAATATAAGGATAATCCTATATTTTTAACATATTTTAAAACCCTATCCACCAAGCCCTTTCGTCTGCCCATCATAAAATAACTTAATTAAAAGCTGTATCATGCATGATAAATTAATGTCATTATAATTTTTTTAGGAACAAATAATTTTGTGGAATAACCAATTTCATGTGATAATTAAGAAAACATATTAGTCACTGAAATCTCAAATATACATCTCACAGTATGCTGATAGTGATAATAAAGATATTAGATATGTTTTTGTAATATTTTATACAACATAATGTGAAGTTGGTATGTAGTAATGATAATTTTAAATGAACTTGGTAATATTATTTATTTAATTGTAGACTTTGTCTTTTAATTAAGAAATCTGCATGTCTTAGCTGCATCATTTTCTTTGTCAGAATAAAGCAGCAGCAAGATCACTAAATTATTATAAAATAGAATCTTCATAATTTCACAGTTAAAAGAAGTTATCAATCGATCCTAAAAAAAAACACAAATTCATATTTAATTCATTTGTGAAACTTTAAATAATTTATTTAGAAGTATTAGCACCTTGTATAGTGAAGTTATTATGAATAGCCAATTGAATACATAAAATCATGATTGAAACAAAACTCATACAATACAATGTCTAAAAACTTGTTTCAAACAAAACAATCAATACGCGATTTTGACGAGGTAGGATTCGAGGGCTTGACAGGATCAAAAAGCCCACTAGTTAAATGCAATTTTTGTTTATATCTAATATCTATAAGAATCCGTTCCGCTAATTTACATCCGCCACTTCGTTGGGATTTTCTACAAATAAATTACATTATCATGTACAAGAACCTGGTAATTAAAACTATACATAAAAAAATAAAGTAATTAAAGTATGTAGTGCTTATTTTACAATAAAAACAAAATTGCAGCACTGCCACCACAATAGTTGCCAATAAATAAAAATAATGAGAAGATTGTTTTGTTCATTCCCTACACCTTATATTACAAGTACGAAAACCTAAACTCGAAAAAACAATTTAACATTTAAAATAATACTACAAATAAAAAAATATTTAATGTGCAAAACAATATGTTTGCTTAATCTTGACTACATATAAAACGAGGCTTTGTCATGATGTATGTACGTAAATGTGTGTGTTGATCAACCGCTCAGAGTCAGTCGGCGGATAGTCTGCCGCTAACTGAGAGCCTAGTGGGAACGCGCACTTAAATAAAGCGAATGGAGCTTGATTCCTACGTATGAACACACACCGCCAGCAGCAAATAAAATACTCCACATTTTCCTTCAAAATTAATTGATAAATAAATATGTGTAGTTCGGACTAGCCATGTTTGTACCTACATTTTTTTAAGGAGAGCTCCAATCGAAAGTAAGTAGATAATTTAATATTATTTACCATTACATAAATATTACTTAATTTACAAGATAGCAAGAATTGGTTTCGTAAATACGTACCGACTTTTCATTAAACATTCAAATGATCTAAACATCTATTACCATCTATTTACTCCATAAATTGCTAAGTTTTTGTTTAAATATATTTTAGACTGACCAAACAAAAACTATTTTTGATAGTAGTTTAATTTGTCTAAAGAGATCGTAATGTAGCATTTTGTAAGTAGTTATTTAACATTTACTTTGATTTGGTGATTTTTTAACGGAGTGAGATCAAAACTTCCTTTATTTAGTTTGTCTGTTGGTTCACCGCGGTTCCTTTTGTTGCTGTTCCCGACGTTGTTTCGCGAAACGCGCCCGGAGCTTGATTATCGTTGCATTTGATAGTGTTCCAGGTACTTTGAATATTGCCTGGAAATTTTTAAAAACACGTTTTTATATATTTTCAAATTAAATTACAAACTGTATAATGAATTTTAATTCCTAGTAAAGTTTATTGTCTATGGCTATACAATAGATTTGAATAAAATTTGGTATGTAGGTAGTCATTGTACTAGACTAGCTGTCCCCCGCGGTTTCACCCTATAAAAATACCCGGATAAAAAGTAGCCTATAGGTATGTTATTCCAGGGTATGATCTATCTATATGCCAAGTTTCGTCCAAATCCGTTCAGTTGTTTTTGCGTGAAAGAGCAACAAACATACATACAAACTTTCACGTTTATAATATTAGTAGGATGATCCGGGAATTTTTCGACCTACAACCTGTAGGCGAGAAATTCATCTATCAATTATAACATCAACCTTAAATAACGTAATCAACATTTGATTTAAAAAATCAAATTGAGGAAGTTGTTGTACAATAAAATCAAGTTATTCTGGCTAACCTGCATAAACTCATGACAATGCAAGGCACTGGCATTCTTGACGATGGCCTTAAAACATTCTGCCAAGGTTGTGAAGTCATTACATGCCATTATTTCAGCACGGTTAGACTTGATCAGGGTCAAGCAAACTCGGAAGAGGATTTTTGATCCCTCATAGAAAAGGCAATCCCATATCCGCAGAACCGTTTCAATAGGTAGGACTTCAGCAAAAAGGCAGACAAACCATTTGGTGGTTATAACGGCCCATGGGAGCCCTGAAAATTAGATAACTTCGATTACGAATTACTATTGCATTTATTAGAAGATTCTTGATTGATTTAATAATTATAATACATACAAACACATGTCATAAAGATTTCATCACACTGGTTTCAGCTCCAGCTAATACAAAAAAATACACTGTCTAAAAATGTTTTTAAAGGATTAATAGACCCGATATACGACTATAAACATGAACGCCGCCCACGCCGCCGCCGGGATAATGTAGCTTCCTATTAGTGAAATAATTTTTCGAATCTAACTGGGAGATCTAGAAATTAGCGCGTTCAAACAAACTCTTCGGCTTTAATAATAGTATAGATATAGTATTATGTAATTGCAGCTAAGTTCATATTTTTGATTGCATAATCACAGTTAGACAACAATTTTGGCCTGCTTAGTATCTACAACAATATTGATAAAAACCAGTACCTAAATAATGATAAAATGTATGATATTTTTTGTAAGTTGGGATTATCAAATCTGAATGTATGTACCTACCTAAGTTTATCACATGTTGATGAACATCAGGTACTTTAGATTTGACTAGTTCTGATAACACCTCAATGTCAACTATAAGGCCATCCATAGTCCTGGTGTAGTAATCTGGGAGTATCTTTTCAACCAACACTTTGAGCAGCCAGAATGATGTCTCTTCACTTTTTGTAGCCAGCAGTAGTAAACCTGGAAAGAAGTAAAAATTATTTCTGTTTCAGAGTCAGATTCATAATCTTACTAATCCAAAGTTACTAACGAAGGATATGGGTCACAAAACATCACATGGATTCAGCCTTATGACGTTACTATATATAGTATATCTAATCTGTGTGTCACATTTGAATCTTCTCGGTAATAGTCATTTAGGTCAGAAGGTTAATTTAATTTTAGCTTCAGAAACAATGTCATGTCTCCATTTATTCAGGTTTATAGGTCATGCCATTTGGAAACAAAAAGCTGTGATCTATCAAAGAAAATATGTTAATATATATTATAAGTAGGTATTATAATAATCCCTATAAAATATTTCAGATTGATAGGGATTTATCATTGTTTAAACCTTAACATACAAACTAGAATTATACAAGTGCAGGTCTGTTCACAATTTTACAGTTTGACATGGATGGATTATAAACTATCGAAAATTAGTGTTATGTTTTATTGTAAGCAGTACAGTTCACAGTTGTATTGACTTTGTTTTTGTTGATAGGTTCAATCTCACTATACTATAAAACCTACATTATTACAGAACATAAAAAATTAAAAGGTATACATTAATTGTTTAATGTAATACATACCTGCAATATAATTGAGACCCTGACAATAGCCAACAACACGGTTATTGTGTGCATATGCTATGAGTATGTTGAACAAATGTGACTGGTGATTTGCCTCCTTGGTGAAATAGATGTTGTCAGGAAATGTGCGTGGCAAGTCTGTTTTCACAAGGTCCACAAGTTCCTTCTCAAATGGCCCATCCAGTATTTTTTGGTATAAATCAGGACATTGATCTTTCATTTTGTCTGCCTCTGATATAGCCATCCATACAGATGGACGATGTTCACCTACAAGTTATTAAATTTAAAAAAAAATGATTATTATGAGATAAAAAAAAACAATTCAAGACATTCAATCTATACATTTAGATCTTTAAGGAATTGCTTTTTGTCACCTACAAATGCTTGCAATAATAATGGTATATGTATATTTTATATAAATGAATCAGAAATGATGAGATCTGCAGGGGAACTAAAGTAACCAATATCGCCCAAAGATTTGCCAACCTAAAGTGGCAGTGGACGGGGCACATTGCTGATGGCTGCTGAGGCAGAAAGGTTCTCGAATGGCGACCATGAACGACAGGTAGCGCAAGACCGGCCATCATGGAGATCCTTAGGGGAGGCTTTTGTCCAGCAGAGGACATCTTTTGGCTGACCTGATGATGTATATTTATTACACTGCAGAATTTAATTATCATTCAATGTTCCAGATGGCAGTTATAATTCAGTAAGTAGATAATCATGTTTTATTATTTCAACCTTTGCATTATGATATGATATTTATTATTTGAATATTTATCTGTTGCTTCATTGATGTGTGAAGGGATGGACAAACAAACATTCTCACATTTAAAACATTAGTATGGATATTATGGTGATTGGTATAAAATATGTTCATTTATCACTATTTTTGTAGCTTCAAATAAGAGCAAATTTCTGATTAGAGAATAGCCCTAAGGAGGTTTTTACTAACACGTGGGTTTTTTTTCAACAATGTAAATAAACATGAGCTTACTGGGGATCCCTTTGCGCACGTATCTTTTTATGGTGTTGGTCCGTTTGACCGACTTTCCTTCGCCAAGTAGCACAGCCCATTTCTGTGCTCTCGTCGCAAGAACCTTCAAGTACATCGACATGAAATCCTCATAACTTTCGTAATCGAAGTCGTCGTGCCTCTCAAACCCATACTCATCTACAGCGCTAAAAGAGATATCAAAATCAGCAGAGCATTATTGAAATGTTTAAAAGCATCTTGTTTACATATATACCTGAAATTAGATTGAGCCATTTTAGTGATGATCACTTATTTTCCGAATTATATACGTCCTAAAAGTATCCCACTTCGATCACCCCCCACATCACAAAAATCAGAACGAAAATGATTAATAAATTTGGTAAATATATAATTTGTCAATAAGACATTTTTACAGCCGTTCAGAAACGATGTGAAACATACTACTTACTAATCTGTGATGTGAAACGAATGAATCACAGATCACTTTATACTGGTGAATGAATGATGCTTACAGCATTGCCCGATGATATAAAAACTTAGTGATTATATTCTCTTTGGATGATAAATGGTAAATCCTACAAAAGAATGGTAGTATATTTACTGACTAATAACAAAAGAAATCTTGAAATATCTCCCTTATAACATAGAAAGATGTGATATTCAAACAACATAAAAATCGTTATTTTTTTAGATTTTAAGGTGAAACGTTCGGTTGGAGCGCGAAATTAAAATTTTATCACGTTTTTTGTTATTAAATTGTAACTCAGTTATAGGTCGTAAGTTATCAACATGTAATTTGCGAGAAGAATGGTAATATATTTACTGATTAATAACAAAAGAAATCATCAACATATTCCTCCAAGGTATATTAGTAACATTTTCATGAAATAGTCGTATATGTCAGTAATATACCTTGGAGGAATATGTTGATGATTTCTTTTGTTATTAATCAGTAAATATACTCCAACCGACGCCTCCACCTTAATACAATTTATTTTGTTCAATATCCTTGTTCAAGATTATGAATGAGTCAATCTGTGAATGAGCCATAGATCTAAGAAAGTAGACACTTCAATGAAACAAAACTAGTATTGCAGAGAAATCGACTATATCATCGATAGTGTTCCGCGATAGCATACTTGTCAAAGAGGATATTTAATTAATCAGTCTTACGTAGTATTTTTATTCTCCAACAAAATAGTTGTCTATGATTTGTTTGTATCCTGCCCGACCCCCACCCCTCCCTCTGTACTCTGTTGTCTTCTTTGATTTGATTGACAATTCCAGACATTTCAGATTATTTAATTCTACGATTTATTTACCTCTTTATGGCTACTTGTATTATGTTTCATGACTCTAGTGCTTAATTTAGTACATTCAAGTACATTAGTTATTTCATGAAACAATTTTATTAACCATGAGTCCTCCCCCTGTTGTCACCGGTATTTCACCAAAAGAAGGACCTCCAGGAACTAGGGTCACAATTCGTGGTGAATTTCTGGGTACAAGCGCTATAGATTTAGTAGGTAAGAAATCTAATCAAGGGGTTTTAGTACTATTTTCTGACCTATAGCAAAAACATAGTTTGTTGTAACTTTATTGGAAATGTTTTACAAGTTCTTTTAATCGTGGGCGTTTTTCTTAATGATTTTATTTGTGTTACCTAGGTTTGAAAATATGTGGGTGCGATTGCCTACTATCTGCAGAATGGAAGAGTAAGAATAAAATTGTTGCTCGGTCTGGCCCTTGTAAGGGTCGTGGTGATATTATTGTCACAACAAAATCTGGTGGAGAAGGAACATCTACTGTGCAGTTTAGAGGTATGTTCATAGTAATTAATTACTAAATAGTAAACAGTAACAATGATTTTCTTTATAAAAGATGAGTTTATACTTGTATATTTTACCAAGTTTTTGATTAAACTGAATTATAATGTTGGATAAGAAATTAGGGTGTTAGTAACGGAATTTAATATATAAAGTAACTATGATTGAAAAACTCATACCAAACCTTTCACTATGTCATGTTTAGTGTATACTAGCTAGCTGTTCTCCGAGTTTATCTTAGATAGATATACATTTGAAGATCTTATTTAATTTTCTTAGCTGAAGTTTCACTTTCTTAAACTACCTACTTATAGAGGCATAGATAGAGTGGTATGTATTATTTTTTAAATATAAAGATTTCAGTTCTCTCTAATTAATCTGCCAAATCATCACATTGAGATTACTACATGTTACAGTGAGATTGTGTTCAACACAAGCATATCTAATGCAAAAGAAAAATTTTGGAATATATTGTCAATGAACTCCCAATAACCAAACATACTGCTTGAAATTCCCAGGCTACCATGAATCGATTGGACCTGTCAAAGAGAGTGCAGTATGGGTGGAAGAGGCAGCCCCACCATCATTGCCATGGGGCCGGCGGCCAATGTCACCTACTGCTTACACTCCTCCTGATCCACTAGGCCTATCCACTGAAGGTGATGACTGCAAGTTTCCTGAAGAAGAATTAAATGAGCTGTTTCCTGATGGGTAAAATAAGTTGGTTCTGTGTAGATAGATATAATACTACTGAACATAAGCTTCCCCTGGAGATTTCCACAACAAATAGTCTTCTTACATTCAGTAGAACTAATCTGTGAGATCAAAATCAATGTTAAAACTTAATTGAACCATTGAAGTGAAAATTTTCCTTGTTGCTTCAAATTTGCGTCAAATAAACAAATCTTTAACTATTGCAAATAAATTTCTTTGTTTTGCTATTGGATGCAGGTCTGGAAAACTCTCTGATGATAACTTCCAGCCTGGTTGGTACCTTCTTGAACATCACAGCAATACTTCATATGAGGACTTGAAAGCAGGCATGGTGTTTCTGCAAAGAAAGGTGAAACTCAACTATATTAAAATTTTATGGATTTATCTTCTAAAATCACAGAATCTTTCATCCCTATTGTGACCCATTCAAGGAAGATTTCAATAAACACTCAAACTTATAAAAAATATTTATCCAAAGGGGACATAACATATACGTGAGAGTCAGCTCCCCCTTAGCACTGTGTACTTGCCATATCACCATTATTGTGGTGAAAATAGGCACGAAAAATATAAAATAACCAATAAAGGCGGCAAACCTTTACAGTAATTATTTTTTTGGTATATTCCTTTGCTGATTTATAAAGAAGTCATTATAAATTTCATACATCTATAAACAGTGGTTTGCTTAGGCTCTGCTCTAATCTCTCCCTGAATTTGCCAATATAACATTTCTTTCTCTAAAATATCTTTACAGGTGGAAGGTCAAAAAGAGGGTCAACTCAGCTTCTTAAAAGCTAATACTGGTGCAGTGATGGATCAATTGGATAGGCTTGTTTTACTAAAGAACATGTATGAAGAAGATCAGAGAAAGAGTGGAAAAGAACCACTGCCAAGTTTGCAAGCTGCTATAGAAGGTATATCCCTAAAATAGTATATTTTGATGAGAACAATTATTTTACTCAAGTATTATCTGACCAAATTAGTCAGATGCATAACTTATACACTCATCAATTAATGACCATTTACTTTCAGAATCAATAACTTTAGCTGATTCTCTATTCTCTGAGATTCTATCTCGTAAAGAGAATGCGGATAAGACTCGAGAAGCTCTGTCGCTTCTTACCCGTCATAAATTCCTGTTTCAACTGCCAGCATCTATTGATAAGAATATCAGAAAGAAGGAGTTTGATCTTGTAGTCAATGATTACACAAGAGTCAAGAATCTGTTTGGGAATACTGATGTTAAGGTGATTGGTTTTTTTTTATTGGAATGGGATGGTTATTGGTAAGGGATGGTTGTGAGCTGACTCTAACTATTACAATTAGAAAGTGATGAAATTATTTAGCAAACATTTTTTTTCTCTACTTACAGCTCTTCCAAAAAATTCTGGATGAAATAGACAAGAAGATAGAGGACCTAAAACAGAATCTATACAATAGGATGAAAATAATGCCTATAAATGTACAGGAGCAGACCAAATACATTAGGTAAATTATTAGCTTGACGGGCCGGTTGGCGGCTATCTTGACTTCCACTAGTCGATTCATGCACGTGTCTGTTTGATCCAAGTCTAGGGGTAAACTCTTACTTACATCCTATTACTCCTATTTAGTTATCTGGTTTCCATAATAAAATCTGCTTTGTTCGGAATGAGTTAACCTTGTAATAAATATATACTACTAGCTTTCCGCCCCGTGGTTTCATCTCTTTGTTTAAAAGGAGATCCCAAAATCTGCTGTATCCTAAAGATAACTTCGTGTTTTCAGGATTTTACTCAGTTTACACAAGTCGAATTTGTCCTTTTTAAATCACACGTATATTTCAATTATTTTCAGATTGCTAATAAGTTTGAACTGGGAAGGTGATGCGGCGTGGGTGGCCATCACCAGCCGCAAGGAGTACTTGATGAACCTTATGAACAAAGTGAGGGATCATTTCAAACAGAAGGAGGAACAGGAAACCAGCGAAAAAGGTTACTCTACATGCATTTAATTTTCCCTAAGGAACCTTATAATCTCATTTCAATTGAGTGTGGATATTACAGATAATCGAGGATGAATTTTTCAAAGGAGCGTGGTAGGCCTAATCCTAAATTATTATTCTGGAGCCCCCAGACTTTGAATTGTTCGTCGATATTTTCATGAATTATACGATTTTTTTTCAGAACTTTAGGAGTGATTATACTATAAAATCATTATACAAGTGTAACTAAACCTGATTTAAAAATAAATAAACAGTAACTACTAATTTAGACATAAAACTGCAGTGTAAATGAAAATTCAATTCAATACGTAGGTATACCTACGCAAGGCGCAGCTGTTTGAGTTCACGAGTGAGGTCATTTCTCGCAGGTATAGGTATAGCGGGGAGCGTTGTGTCGTATATTGCGCGCTCAAAAATTACGATATCTGTAACCGATGACTTCTGACATGATTGATTTCTATAGTGTTATTATATGCATTTAGTGTAACCTTTTCCCAGAGTTTTCGGTCGGCTGTTCCTTATACCCGGTATAGCTAGTTGAATTTACAGAATATTAATTTACCTGGCCGGGAATCGAACTCGTTGATTTGGAAAAACAAACACTGCCTGTATTATTGCTCCATCTCAAAGAGTCGCTTATAAAGATCAATTTCTGGGAAGTAATGTCATATGGAAAGTAAATGTAATGACTACATAAATGATAAAAAAAATTATATTAATAATAATATACTAACCAAATACATGTATACCTACGTAATAAAGATACACGAATACCTAAAGTAATAACTATAATTTAATTAATACTGACATGATACTAAATATATATATGTCATTAAATATTAATATACATACAATTTAACAATTATAGAATGACTGTAGACCATTTACATAGATTTATATCTCCTCTCTCCTATACCTCTAGAGATGTTGCTGTGCCCGACAGGGTCCACAATGTATGTATTACATAATTACCACCTAAGGTGTACACATTGTGGAACGCAATTAAATAAATAAATAAATGGAAAAATATTTTTTAAGTAAAAACTATTTTATTTTGAAGGTGGAAGGTAAGTAGGTACATCATGTACCTAGGCATAGTTGTGTTAATGTGGCGGCAAAAATAGTATGATGAGGACTTTACAAAAGATGTGAAGAAAACTTTCCTGGGTCGGCAACGCGCGAGTAATGCAAGCGTTTATTTACTTAATAGCTTAAAAAAATAGCTAATATGTGATGATTCCAGGCAAGCGTAAGTCCCGCGACATAGAGACTGAAGGTTGTTGGAGCGCCGTCCGAAGTGCGTGGTGTGCTGCCATGTGCGGAGCCTTGTCTACGGAGCTGCATGCTCTCTGGCCACTTGCGAGGCGGTACTTCGCCGGGGAACTGGCGGGGGAACCTTCTGCCACCCATCGTCAGGCTGAACTTAAAGTAATTAGTTTCAATTAAATTTAATTTGCTCCGTTTTAATAATCACAAGCTTAATTTTAAGTGGTACCTACTGTATCACTGTGGCAAAATAAACAGATTTGTAGGTAATATTTAAACTCATTACAGGTCAGAAAGATAAATAAAACATTTTCAAGCGAAAAATACGAAATTATACAATAGTTAAAATATCTGAAATATTATTGAGTTGAATTTCAAAATACCCGCGAAATACAATTTGTATTACGTTTTTTGCTAATTGCAGCTCAATAATAGATCATCTGATTGCCAAAATATGATTGGCAGAGATTTGGTTATAATAATTATAATAAAATGTTTAGAGTTCTCCGTCTCCACATACAATGAGCAAAATAAGGACGAGAAAGATTTTTATGACATTTATATTTCTTTTGTTATATTCTGTCTGTTTTATATTTGTCTATAAAAATAAAGTCTATATTTTCCAACATTGCAGGAAATGATAATAGCAGCAGTGGAAGTATTCTCAGACCATATGCGAGCATGTTTACTATCCAGTGGTGGCGGCTTACCGACTGATGTTTTGCGCTTGCGACTTGTCGCTAATCTGAGACACCTGCGAGAGGCCTACGAGTCGCTGCTCAAGTTGGATCTGCCTTCACAGGTATTATTAAGAACAAGTGTTAGGACGGGTTGTTTCAGAGGATTGGATAACACGTTCGTAAATCACGTTGTGTTGTTTCATCGCATAAAGAATAATTAATGAGAAAATATGTAAATTCTCGTGAAACAACGCGGAAACTGTTAGCGATGGTTGACGCCAATACTACTCAAGAAGACAAGTGAAGAGTCGTTTAAAAAAGACAATCTAATTAGAAATTGCGTTTACAGACGTTGCGTTTTAAGTTAGTACCAACATACAATATTCTATTGTTTGTTTCAGCCTCTAAGCATAGTGGAGAAGGTAATATTCGATTACCGAGTGCACGGAATGACTGTGTTCTTGCAACGCGCTCACAAACGGGTCAAAGGCCTCGCTGATAAGGAAACGTGGAAGATCGAGGAGTTCTCCGACTATGGTGCTATCACTAATCTCGTTAGTAGATATCTATATATTTTTTCATACCACTTGTTCGACAACGTCACATTATATTTCATGCAAACCTAACCTAAAAATAAGTCATTAGAGTCCTTAGGTCTAACAGGGCAATAATTATACCAAAGAATATTATACTGAATTTGTGCTCATAAGTACTAATTAAAAAAAAACTGATGTTTGTGAAGCAGATACAGATATCGACATATAAAAGTCTATCCATTATAAAATTTTCCAAATCGTATCGTAGTAATATTAGACAAGTTACCTCTCTTTCATGTTAACAGTATGAAAAAAAGATAGAACATTTTTAATGCTGTCAGTTTAGTCCATACCGTCGTAATGTACGGGTAAATAATCGTGACCACTACAGATCGCGCTTAAATTCACGTTGAAATATGTGATCGGACTAAACTGACAGGACTAAAATAACTTGCATCCCTTTCTTATATTTACTATTAGAAAGAGATATAGTGAGATTAAATTTATTTAGTTCGTAAACCACAGAATCGGTACCATTGCCTACTTTTTACCGCGGATAGGATAGGTAGTATCTGTATAAAGTTGTTTGTAACATTTCAGCCGCGGTTACTGGAGAGCTACATAAGCGAGGCTCTGTCCGCCATACACAAGTGCGTGTCGGGCAGCGGGCGGCGCGAGGGCGCGCTGTTGGCCGCCGGCTCCGAGCCCGCGCTCATACTGCACAGGCACACGCAGCAGACGCTGCTGGCTTACGTCGCCGTCTTGAAGGATTTAGCGCTGCATCATGCTGATCAGGTCAATTGTCTTCTTTACTATGGGCTAGTTTAATATAGTTTTATTATTAAAATAACCGGATGTGTTATACCGTAAAACTGACTTCATGGGTATCATGGTACTACATGATTCTAGACCCCTAAGCGCTAGAATTTAGCGGTACATTTGATGAGTGCACAAAATTTAAGAAATATTATACCATGATAAACTTTGTAATATCAGTATCAGTTTTTGATGTCACTCCCATCCGTTATAATATTTGTAAAACATATTTTAAGAATTTTTCACCTTACAGATTACTCCAGCCAAATAACTTAATGTTGTATTCCTGCGCGTGAGTTGGATAACTATAGCTTAAACTCAAAACTAATTTATTTAGTTTAGGCCCTGTTAAGGCACTTAGGTACATCGGAATATACAATTGAGTCTACGACAGAGGTTCTTAGGGGGAAGGGTTTACAACGCGTGAGTGCGTTTAAAATGAGGTTGTAATTCCAGCAAGAGTTCAACAACACTTGCCTGTCGGTGGCTCTGGACCAGCGGCTGGAGGAGGGCGGCGGCGCGGCGCGCACGCGCTCGTGGCAGCAGCGGCTTCTCATCGCCGCCGCCAACGCCACCTACACAAGGCGCCTCACCAGAGATAACATAGCCGAAATGTTCCGCAAGTATGGCCTTACTAGCTTCCGCCCCGCGGTTTTACCCGCGTTCCCGAGTAATGTTTTGAGATAAAAAGTATACTATGTGTTAATCCAGGTTATAAACTATCTGCGTTCCAAATTTCATCCAAATCCGTTCAGTAGTTTGTTGCGTGAAAGAGTAACAACCATACTCACAGACTTTCGCATTTATAATATCAGTAGGATATTAATCCGCAGGACAACACACTTTTTCTTAAACCGCAGATTTTTCGTTTTTCTTATTATATTACCTTGTAAATGCAATAACATTAAGCGAGTGTGTAGTTCTGTTAGATTTGTCGCTGGGCTATTAGTGAGTGTGTGGCTTGGGCGACGAGTGACTCACACCACTCGCTACCCCAAACCTTTATTATCATATGTTTTTCTCTTACCAGTTTCGATTTCCCGCAACCGACTCAAGCACTTCAAGCGACAAAGGAGGCGCTATCTTCCCTAGAATCAACCATCGCAGAGACATATCTCGAACACAAAGGTGACCCACTGGTTGGCACTATAGAGCCGAGTATGTATATGGGACGGCATAAAACGGATGACGACGAGCTGGTTGATGATGCCAGACCCTATGTGTACGAGATCATTAATAACTTAATTGCTGTGCACGCCGAGGTATGTATAATGTATAGTGAAATTTAAGGTGAAACCTTCGGTTGGAGCGCGAAATTAAAATTTTATCACGTTTTTTGCTAATTGCAGCTCAGTTATAGGTCGTAAGTTATCAACATGTTATTTGCGACAAGAATGGTAGTATATTTACTGATTAATAACAAAAGAAATCATCAACATATTCCTCGAAGGTATATTACTGACATATACGACTATTTCATGAAAATGTTACTAATATACCCAGTGCCGGTTTTAGCTCTACCAGCGCCCTGGGCGAGATGTGATAACCCCCCACCCCTCGCTCGGTCGCTCATGAGCGACCGAAAATATAGGTGGGCCTGGCGCCCCTTTACATCTGGCGCCCTGGGCGATCGCCCTACCGCGCCATACCCTAACGCCGGTACTGAATATACCTTACAAAGTGTACGAGTCTTACGTGCAAGTACACATGAGTATAATGCAAACATCATAGATGGCGCCACTAGTCTTTTAAATCGCGCTATCGTTTACTTTTCATGATTTAGTGACCCTATTTTCGGCAACTGTAATAAATTAACTTTGCGCAGAGGCAATATCGTAACCAATGAGGTTTATCCGAGGTGCGATTATTGCTAGTTGAAAACTTTACCAATACCCCGCCTTGTGGACGTGAAATACCGTCCGCTATGGCAATTTTTGCACGGCTGTAATGGCCTCATTAAGTAAAACTATGCATGCAGACAATTCAATCTCTTCAGCTTTGCTTTTCAGTAGGGTCAGTAGTTGATTAACTGAACTCAAAATGTGAAATTAGTTAATATACATTTATTTTATTTGGCCTACAATGCAAAATTTGGACTTACGTCGAGTAAGTCCAAATTGCAGCTTCATATTATGTCATTTATTGAGGGAATCAGTACAGTGAGTGGTGTTGGTGTGGCACTTTCTGGCAGAGCCACCATCACGGATCTGAATTCCAAGTCTGTCGCTATTTTGTCCTCGAATATCAGATTTTGTCGCGCCCTAGTTCTACAGTTATAAGGGTTTTTATATCATAAAGTACTACTCATATCTCAAGTACTAGAGCACCTAGCGAAGATCGGTTTGCTTCCAGAATTTGTCATGAATTTGTCCAATTTGGAATTCAGATCCGTGATGGTGGGTCTGCTCTGCCAGGAAGTGGCACACGTGGTGTAGTGTTGTGTGTCTCGTATTGTATATTGGTTGTTGTGGGTGTTGTAGGTGGACAGCGTGTGTGGGCCGGCGTCGTCTCGTTACGTGCGCGACATCTGTGAGACGGTGTGCGAGGAGCTGGCGCGCCTGGCCGTGTGCGCGCCGCCTACCTCGCGCGCCGCCGCCTTCCGGGCGCGCCTCGAGTACACGCTGCTCAGGAGGGCCTGCGCCGAACACCTCACTAGGAAGGCCGAGTCAGTATCTAACGCATATTGTCTTACCTAGCTCTCTCATCATATCAGCGCTTTGGAGATATCCTTCGATCCCTTATTTTATATTCATTTAGACATCATTTATGACATGACTGGATTTTCGAAAAATTTCGGCATACTTTTCAATTATGCTTTAACCTCAGGTTGCCTCTCCCAATTTAAAAGTAACATGCAATTATTTCATTTTGTTTTTCAGAAATTACCTGATGGAAGCCTTAGATAGAATACCTCCATTGGAAAGTGATGAAGATAAACAGTAAGTGTCGTAAAGTATAACTACATTATATCAATGACAAAAAAATAAGATGGTATGTACACACGGCCACAGATCAAGCTACACACTGCGGCACCTTATACGGTTGTAATAGGCGCTATTTTGCAACAAAAATGTGTAGCTTGATCTGTGGCCGTGTGTACAATGCAAAGGTTTCCATTCATATCTTGTGAAAAATCACATGATAAGCCAAAACAAAGCAAAACACTACTTGTATTGTGCATGTGCAGCATGTAGTGTCTCAATTAACTATTTTTCATATTAGAATTTAGTGTATTACAGTTTTTTATTTTGATTTCCTCATTTTTTGTTTAGAGAGACCTAACCCTTGCCTGACGTTTTAATATGGATTGGATGGGCAAACTTAAACTTTGTTTTTTTTTGTTACAGACGAATGGACAATATTATAGAGGGGTTCAAGAAAAGAATGGAACTTCAACTGGCTAGCCTGAACTGTAATATGGAGACTGTTTAAATGTATGTATATTATTAGTGATATTATTAGATAGAGAGCTTTAAATTATTATTTGTAGCTATAAGCACTGAAATATCTTGTTTTTATTATATAATATTATTA
Source organism: Tethea ocularis (assembly GCA_963555595.1). Lineage (NCBI taxonomy): Eukaryota > Metazoa > Arthropoda > Insecta > Lepidoptera > Drepanidae > Tethea > Tethea ocularis. The sequence continues at coordinate 4,261,077 of OY741960.1, read as the reverse complement.
TTAGTGAACAATGTTGATTGTATAAATAAAATATTATTTAAAACATTTATAAAATATACTCTAACATGGAAATATAAAATATTTTTTTCTATTATGTGTTTATTCTTCTCGCTTATAGTTTTCGTAGTTCTGAAATATTATAAAAATTATAAGTACATAGTATTTTAGAATAACAACAGAAAAATAATAGTTATTAGTAGACCAAAAAAAAAGATACATACCATACCCCTCTTTTAAGTAAACATTATAAACGAGCACTCTATGGTAAATAGATTATGAACTTTAAATGTATATGATAATAACCTCGTTGGCAAGTTTGTGTAGTATCGGTGCCATAGATGGCCCAGTCTCTGCCACCATCCTACGGAAATAGCCCTTTTTGTTCTGCAATAATATATGCGGATGATCGTATTCCATTAGCTTTCCAGCGTCTAGTACTAGTATCTGTAAAGTGATTGCAAAGGAGATCGTAGTCTAGAGTCTTAATTAATTTGAATGTACCTCACAGTTTATATTTGCTGGTGATTGTTCATATGCTTTTTCATATTTTACAGGGTAGACAAAGAAGAATCATTCCTAAATAGTTTTTGATTATGTCTGTTTGAGATCTATTAGAATGTCGAGTCAGCAACGCAACGTCTCACTACTACCCTACTACATTTTATGTGCTATAGGATTTTTCATGGCCATACCTAATCATGTTGTTTGTTCATAAAATGTTTAAAAAATGGAGGGCTTTCTCGTTTTGTTCAGTATAGTTCCAAGGTGGTCCCATATTAATTTTATTGTCTTTGTAGGAGGTTTTACTCGTTTTTAAAAGATAATTATTTAATAAGCATATCACAGTATTACCACAATGTGGTTGTGACAAGCCTATCCATAGTAAAAAAAACTCCGAACTTACTTTGTCCGAATCAATAACGGTGTTCAGTCTATGCGCAATAGTGAGCACCGTGCAATCTTTAAAATGTTCTCTAATAGCAGTCTGTATGAGTGCATCGGTCTGTGCGTCAACGTTTGCCGTTGCTTCGTCTAGTACTAATATTTTATCATTGTGCACTATAGCCCTCGCAAGGCAAACTAACTGACGCTCCCCCACACTGAAGTTTGAACCGCCTTCTGATACTTGCTTGTAAAGTGAACCTGGGATATAAGTATACATGTTATTACCAGAGTAGAACTGTCAGTAAAATAATGTGTAATAACCATTACATTTATTTATATCCTCCTTGGTAATACTGACATAAGGTTCATAACTGGAAGACTACTCTGAAATATGATACACATGGTAGTGCCCATGATAAAGCAAGTTTGTTACTATTGCTTCAAAGAGAACCAAAGTGCCCGGTCAAAAAAGTATGAGGCATTGTTTGAGATCTTTTAGTTCAAGTCATCGTTATCCGAGTGCGTTATGGCAGCTGCACAGTATAAAGAGTACAACAAACATAATACCCTCATTTGAGTCGTAATTTCAATATAACTTACTTGTGCCTTGTTCTTCAGTCTGCAGTTCCACATTTTCCAGAGCTCTCAATAGTACTTCATCTGGATATTCATTAAACGGATCCATGTTCTTCCTCATGGTTCCGCTGAATAACACCGGCTCCTGAAATCAACTTAATTTTATATAATGCTTCTTCAGATTGGGTAATACGAGAAGTTTTACCTGAGGAATTATAGATATTTTCTCTCTCAAATCGTGTAATCCAATAGTCGAAATGTCAATGCCATCAATCGTAATAGTGCCGTCCATATATGCCAATCTGAACAACGCCTGGATAATAGACGATTTGCCAGCACCAGTTCTACCTACTATTCCAATCTGAAAAGCATTGCCATGGATACTATAAAATTGATTTCCTTTGAGCCAAACAGAGAGGAAAAGCAGGAGGCCTACACTAAAACATTTTTTACATAATCTGTCTTTGTCATAAAAACAATCTGGAATAAATCCGAGCTGAATCGCAATGTGGTGATGTAGAAAGTTTTAGTTAGAAGTGTCATGATAATTTACCTTTTCCTGAGGTCTTATATGTATCTGCAATCTATGTAATACATAATTCCCTTCAGAGGTATACTTTAAACTTAGATTATCAAAATGTATTGCGCCTTCCGAAGGCCAATCACTAGGAGGCTTCTTCTCTCGAGTCTGGAAAAACATATCCATTTATGGTACGACATTTCACGGTTTATGCTCATAAGATACAGCTGATTTTTTTCCAGTGTGGATTCAATCAATTCAGATTTTCATAAATAATTAATTTAATTAATTAAATTATTATAAATGCTGCTAACACTCCTCAAAGCGGATTCTTGTGGCAATTTGGTGTATTCCAAAACTCTCTCGACACTCGTCATCTGATTCTCCATTTCAGCAGACTGTCGCATGCCCCACTGAAAGATGCCTGTCAGCGATATGGACTGGGTGATCGCTAATCCTACGTGGCTACCATCTATATCTGAAGAAAATTTACTGTTCAATTTAATGTTATAAGAGTCCGAATTTGGTCAAGTAGCAAGCAGTTAAAACATGAACCCAACATCTCTTTTTGATTTGAGAGAGATGTAAAAGAAACGAAAATGTAATCCCTTCTGCAACTAAAAGTACTGCATCAATATTATGTGATAACTTGACCAGTTATTGATTTTTAGAATGCAACCATAGTGCGTGCGATTACCATAACCACAAGCGTACTTATCTCTAGCATGACGTGCTTACAATGCTGTTGTATATTAGCTTCTTATGCCTATTGCGCATTTATTCTATTGTATAATGTTATAAATAATATATTATCACATCATAAACTAAGGTTCACTTTAGTACGAAGAATAAATACTTCTATGGTTGAATGTTTGCCTGAATGATGTCTCAAAACTTACCAGTCTTCATCAAACAGCTGAATGTGACGCAAATGATGAACAACAAGCAGATAACATCAAGGAAATATCCAAACGCACGGCTGCATGTAATGAAGAGATACCACGCTGCGCTATGTAGATCTTGATGGCGGTCGAACTCTTCAGCTAAAAGGCTCTCGGCACCATACGAACGAATGGTTGCTAAGCCTAATACTGTTGCGTTTATGTGCCCGAAGACTGGGCTACGAGCTGGTAATAAAATATACCATTATAGGCATTTTGGTTGTGTTGACTTCTTTGTTTAAAAACTTTTGATTAATTTAGAAAATACTGAAATCTCGATATTATGGTAAAACGAACAGTCAACCAAAAAATCCACATCTCTCGAAGAAGTGGAAAGTTATTTTTGGATTTCTTTAGTTATATTATTCAAATCGTTTCTGGTGGAACCTTATTAGAATGCCGATTTGCGGCACTTGTATATTATATTAATAAGAGATAAGACTAGGTTAGGCAAGGTAAGAGGTAAAACCTGATTAACAAAGATAAGGTGTTAGGCAGGCAAGATTCCTAGGGTAAAAAAAACTAACTAATTCCTTCCAGACGTTTAACTGCACCAGTAGTTCGTATGTAAATAACGCGAAGGATGTAGAATATGATAAGTGCTGCAGCTATAGGTATCAGAAGAGTTATATCTGTCATCAGAATCACAACTATTACTCCGATGAGATTAATATTATCTGAAATGAATAATGCCATCGTAATATTCTATAGCATCTTTAAAGAAATTAATTGGTACCTACTTATATTATTATCAAAAATACATTTTACCTGAAAGCAGTCGATCATAGCTTGAGGAAGTAACTCGTCAACGGAACCCATGTCCTTACTAAATCTGTTCAATATACGTCCAGAAGGGTTTGAGTGGAAAAAGCTCATCGGAGACCGAGATATACATCCGAACATTTTATCATGTAGTCTGGTGAACGAAAACAAAATCTTACATATTATTGCGGTTCATAAGGGATTTGTATCACAATCACATAAGATACTTACGTTATAGAAGACTTCATACACAATGAGAAGAACATGAAAGCTCTAAGCAAAGCAACAGCTACTGTTGTTATTGTAATTATTCCAAAAATTAGTACGAAATCGTAACGTTTAAGCCCTTGTTCCCACCATAAGATATTGTCCATTGTTGCGTCACCAGTCAAACGGTCTTCGGCATGGCTCCTGAAAATATGCTAATTTATAGTTGTTCGTTCAGACTGTGGCGTCTTCCGATATGAGTGTCTGTCTATATGTTGAGCCGTGACATGGGCCGTATGTCAATGATGATTAGACAGTTCCGATACCGCATAGTAAAATAGTTTGTAGGCGTGTAATCAATCATCTTGAAAACGAAAAGACTCGTGAAGCATACCATCGACTGATCCAATAGTCACATGCACTGGCGCAGAATTGTGCAAGCAGAAACATCGAACAAACTATTGTGAAGTAAGGGCATGAAGCAGCAGCGAGGAAGTATTCGCGATAAACCGATCCATGTACCCGACCAACGCCTTGAGTTTCCGCTTCGGGTTTTTGGTCCTGAAAAACGTATTAATCAAAAACTGATAATTCGAGTTAGATACATGTAAAGGCAGTATACTAACAGCTATACTCGTGTCAAATAACATTGACCAATGGCGTCGGTGTAAACTGAGTGTACTAGCTTGAAATATCGATGTGCTTTGCATACTCGGTGTGTTGTCATCCTCATGAACATCGCGCACTTTTTCTTTCATCAACTGTATTATCTTTAGTTCTTTTTCCTAGAAATTATTCAATTCGTAATTCACACAAAATATTCTTATTCTACATAATCAGTCTATGATTATCAATGTGTTTTACGTTCAATTCATCAAAGCCTCCTTCAGCAAGAATCTTTCCTTTATCCATAATAACGACCTGGTCCACAGATTTAATGAACTGTAGTTGATGAGTTACTAGTATTACAGTTTTATTTTCCAAAAACCTGTTTAGAAAATAATGTTAAAATAATATGTATATCGAAAACGAGTCGATCTGCTTTCTGGCAAATACGCAGCGTTCTTAAAACTACATTGCTTTTATTGCCAACACTGTCTTTTTAATATGTTAAACAATAAACATGATAATCTAGCATGTCTTATAACCAGCCGTTTTGAGTTATTAGACATAGGAAGTCCCTTGCCTTGCATAAAACTTACCTTTTAATGCATCTCTCAAATATGTGTTTTGCTACTTGAGTATCTACAGCGGATAGAGGATCATCTAGTAAATAAATATCTGCCTGAAAACGTTTAAATAGTTTATACCTATATTAAATAGTAATATTTTGACGGTGGCAGGGTAATTTGTATTAGCAGGTACTAAGGGCTGGCTATGAAGTTGAAAATCTGTCGCCAAGCACCTTGCGGTGTGTTTCGATAGCTACACTTGAGAGCCAGTTCCCTTCTAAACTTTGTGCGCTTACCACCATCGATCACATCATCACTGACCACGGTGAGATTGTGGTCAAACACAGTTGACCTTATATTGTGAATTTATTTTAACGAAAATATAATTACATCTTTATATACAGCTCTAGCCAAATTAATTCTGGCGCGTTGTCCACCACTGAGCGAGACTCCTCGCTCACCCACCACTGTTTTGTCTCCATGAGGAAAGAGTGATATGTCCCTCTCAAGAGCACAAACTCTGCATACCTCCATATATCTCGATTTTACAAATGATTGTCCAAATAGAATGTTTTGGCGCACGGAACCTATAAAATGTAAAGATTTAAAGCTATAAATAAAAATAGATATCAAAAGCAATATGGATATTTTGGAAAACTTACCAACAAAAAGCCAAGGATCTTGGCTGGCATAGCTTACTGTTCCGTTGATCTCCACATTTCCCCTTGAACATGGTAGTTCACTTAGTAACATATGGAGTAGCGTAGATTTTCCTGATCCAACTGATCCAATAATAGTTGTTAGAGAATCAGATTTTACCTTAAATATGAACAGAGGGCCTACTCCGAAAAACGATTCACAATAGTCCGATCATACTTGACGCAGCAAACTGACGAGGCATACATTTTGTGTAATTCTATTGGTTAATAATTTGTCGACGCTCGGACTATCGTGTATCGTTATTTGGAGCAGGCTCAGGATCTATTTAAATTTCTTTATTTTTGGCTTTGCTTACGGAAAATAATTTGAGAGAAATTGGGGGTTCTAACGATTCTTACAGTCAAATTAATATCCTCGACGTCTTCCTTGTCTGAAGATTTAATCCATCTTGTAAAAGCTTGATTAAACTTGATTGCTACTTCGTTCCTCGGTGGTTCTGCAAATTCATAACCTCATTAATTGAAATCTATTTTGCATGGATTTTAAAAACATAGTAAAATGCATTTACTTTTATCCTTTTTTTTTCCTAGGGATGTGCTGGGTTCTGTTGGGCTTTGTCGACGGTGCAATGTTGGTTGCATAGGATCTACTTTAATAAATTAAGTTAATAAATGGTTTAGGTATATTCAAACACTACTAACATTTTCGATTTACCTAAGATAGTGACACGTTTCTTTGGAGTCTTATGTGGTTCCGTACGTTCAGGGTGATGCCTTGGTGGTAAACTGCATTCCTCAGTCAATAAATACTCACGTATTCTTTGGACAGCTACTTTCATTTCCGCTATCTGAATTAGTTCATATTATATTGCAATAGCTATTTATATATTATTGAAAGATATTTTTTTAAGTATATATTGATTGAAAAGGTACTTGTCCAACAGCCTGAGGGAAGTACAGCGTCATAGTTTGCTTCGTGATATTGTAGAAACAAGTCAAAAAGAAAACATTTTCGACAGTGATGCGGTTAACGTAGGTCACATACATCAGCACCGTGATATAAATACCGAAGCGTGAAGTGAACATAATGAAGGACATGATAACGCCTCGAATGTATGACGTCATTTTGATGTAGTATATTTCTTGGCTGTTAAAAACAAGGATTTTAATAAGGCACCGAGAGAAGCGAGTATAAATGTACATTATTTATCCTGAAAAATTGCGTGTGACCTATGACTTTTTAGGCATGCATGCTGTTTAGTGCGGTGTGTCTCCTCTCTACTATATTTATTTTATTTTCATAGTGAAATAAATGACTAGGTTCTTATATAACATAGTACCAGTAGGTATAATTACTGTATCAATAATTAAAATTAACATTTATTTACCGTCGTACGTGATCAATGATTTTTCTAAACGGCTGTTCCCATGTGTACATTTTTATCACCTCCATTCCCATTACGATTTCTTTCATCAATCTGACTCTTTCATCTGATTTTATAGCTGTCCCTTTCCTGTAATACGCAGTTCGAGTTCCAAGGAATACTGAAATGGTAAATCTGAGTTTACTGCCACAATATAAATTCTTGCATTTGCTACCTCTTCGCTCTTAGTATATTTGGTAAAATTAACTTACTCTGAAATGGAATAACTGCGACTATGATTAACGATCCGTAAACTGCAGGCATGCCCATCTCCCGATATAAGTAAATTGTCATCAACTGAAAATTAAGATCATCATTACCATCCTTCAGGTGAATATTCTAAAATCATTTGAATTCTCTTACCAGAGTTTCTAGAGGTCCAATCCAAAGGTAATGTACAAATAGTGGTCCAGTATCAAACCTGTTCACGTCGTTTGCCATCAAATTAACTACTAGTCCCGCACTGTTTTCCGACATAGATTGTAGATTCACTTTGAGAGCCTATAGCAAATTAATGTATTCTAGAAAAAAATAGCTGTTGCTGTAGCTGTACTTAATGTTTGGATGGGGTGCATAAAGTAGTTTAAAAGACTAAGCTGCTAGAGAAGAATAATGAAAGAGGCACTCAATGTTTGAATAAAACTGAAAAGTTGACGATTCATTCCAAATTATAGGTACCTTTCTATATATGAGACTGCATATGCCAACTCTCATCTTCATGCCGATATGCATGACTCCCATCATGAAGGGATGTTGCACCATCACATTAATAGTGCTACAGAAGATGACGCCGAAAGCGAAGAACACAGTTTCACCCCATGAGATATTACCCGACATGTCGTAGAAATTGAACAAACGTGTTACATACGCAGAATTTGTCCTGCAGAAATCGTTCGCCAGTTAAGATTATCATCAAAGTTGAATCACAACAAAACATATTGTTTTTATAAACTCACGTGTTTTGTGTTACTTGTACAGGACTATAATATCGCAGTAACAAACCAAGGAATAGTGGTTGCTGCAATCTATTCCAAAAAAGTTAATTGATTTTATTATTTCGATGGCTGGATGGATCTTTGATGATATTAGCATTGACAAATATCTAAATGTAACTATCCATTAATTTCAAGGAAGGTAACTAAGACATGTAATAGTGTACCTTATTAGAAATTCCATAGCAGCAAGTATAAGGCCGTACAACATTAGCTCTGGTCCGAAAATTTTAAAAAGCACTTTCCATAAACTTGGTTTGCCGTTATTACTTCGACGATGAGTTCGTTCCACTTCTCTTTCCCAGGTTTTTTGCATGACATCACCTAATAAAAATACTGTCATGCAATGCAAAGGACTGATGCAAAAGTTGGTCTATAAGCGTTATAATTTTAAATATTGACGTTATAATGCGAAATTCCACTGAAGATGGATAGATATTTGTTTTGGATCTCAGGAAAATTATATCGAAGTAGGTAAATTGTTTACATGATGCATGATTAACCTTTATGTATTATGAGGCATACCAATTCAAAAAATGTCGTACCCAAAATATCTGAACGATGTTCTGGTAGGGGCGCGTACAAGTCATTGTCTTGAATGTCACGGGTATAACCAAGTTTGAATGTTTCTAACGTCCATCTGAATGAAACATAGGTCATAGAAAGAATTTTTTTCTATCTATTCTACATACCTACAGATTAACTGAATAAGGGTCAAACACATAAAGGCTTTCAATAGATTGAAGCTAAATAATTTAAAAAGATATAGAGCTGTGTACAAACATACCCGAATGTTAGAATGGAAAACAAGTTTGCCTTATATCGCGGATTTATTTCCCTTCTTTGTTTGGGACCAGTGTCCATATTGCGTTATTTGCCAAATGTGGGCCGACTATTATATTATGAAATTGTCATTAACAAATAATATACAGTTTTTTTAAATCTAGTTGGTCTTATAGGCAAGTGTTTACCTATAACTAAGGGTGTTTATTACGTCACACAAAGAGTTCGAGCCTAAAAGGAAGTAAACTAATGACTGAACTACTAGTTTTATGATTGAAAATGGTTAACTATAATTGGCTGTCAGTTAAATTATATGGGGTTTCATATTACGTTAGGTTACTGAGACCAGATTGAAAACAATACACCTGCGCTTATGATAACACTACTTTACGTGACTATTGGCTTATTTCCAACATTTAGTAAAGTCATTGTCAAAAGTTACCTATTTACGAAATCCTTTTTTCATAACATAGGGCTTCCATGAAGTAAACGTTGAGTCTATATAAAGACTGGAGTTAATGATGTTAGGCGTCAATCTCAATTAACATGGACCGTGTTATTTTATTCTGTTGTTTGCTTGTTGCCTCTTTTTATAGGGTAAGTTAAATCCTAAATTGACCTTTATATTCTTTTAAAATAAAGTAATCTACTTAGTTCGCAAACAAATCGTTGACGTAAATTTTTAATTTAATTATTATTAAGCAAGTTAGAAATTGTTATCGATGCCAACTATTACTGACATTGCGAAAACAATATCAAAATGATTATTATACGAAATTATTATTTAGTAATAATTTATTACTGTACCTATGTAAGAACCGCTTTGTTTGATAATTATAGTTTACCTAATTATTTTTTTGAAATAATCCTTTGTTTATTGCCCATTTTCATAATGTTGCATGATAATTTGGCGAAACCATTTAAACTGTTCACAGGTAACGCAAGCGCAAAGCTGTGGACCCGTGCGTCAAGTGGTACCCTTCATCCGATATGAACCTTGCTATTCAAAATGTTCAGAAATACCCACTCCATCCGAAACATCTACATCCAATTCATGCACCGTATCGCTTGAGGAACTCACTGCATTCATGGAGATTGTTAAGTCTCTTGAATCTAAGAATCCTCCTTCACAAGCAAAAGACAATCTCAATGAAGAAATTATAATGAAGCTGATCAACGCTTTGGTTTACACTGCCACGCAGAACTGCCGTGGGACCGGAAATATGGGTGGTACTGGTGGAATTATCGGAGGTAGTGGCTTAGGGTCTGCAGGGATTGGTGGGGCTGGAAGCATTGGTGGGCCTGGTGGGATAAGTGGAGCTGGAGGTCTTGGTGGTGATGCGAGCATTGGGGGCCCTGGTGGTATCAATTTAGGTGGAGGAGCTAGAGGTGCTGGTAATATAGGTGGTCCTGGAGGAATTGGTGGGGCTGGAGGGATTGGAGGTGGAGCAAGTATTGGTGGTCCTGGAGGTATTAATCTTGGTGGAGGAGCAGGAGCAGCTGGAAATATAGGTGGCCCCAGCGGTGTCAGTGGGGCTGGCGGTCTTGGTGGAACTGGAAGCATTGGCGGACCCGATGGTATTAATCTTGATGGTGGAGCAGGAGGTGCTGGAAGCATTGGTGGCCCGAGTGGTATAAATGGGGCTCTTGGTGCCGGAGGAGCTGGTAGTATCGGAGGATCTAATGGCATAAGTGGGGTCGGAGGTCTTGGAGGGGTGGGAAGCATTGGTGGTCCAGGAGGTATAAATGGGGCTATTGATGGTGTGGGGGCTGGAAGCATTGGTGGTCCAAGTGGTGTAAGTGGGGCGATTGGCGGTTTAGTGGCTGGTAGTATTGGAGGGGCTGATGGCATAAGCGGAGCCGGCGGCCTTGGAGGTGTTGGAAGCATCGGTGGGCCTGGTGGAATAAGTGGAGTCCTTGGGGCTGGAGGGGTAGGAAATATCGGGGGTTCTGATGGTGTAAGTAAGGCTGAAGGTATAGGTGGAAATGGAAGTAATGATGGCCCTGCGCGAAGTCTCGGAGTCCTTGGAGCCGGTGGAATTGGAAATATTGTCGGCCCAGAAGAGATTAGTGGAGTCGGAGGAATAGGGCAGGTTGGGAATGTAGTAAACGTCGTATAAATAAAGCTGGATAGTTTCTAAAAAAACACTACAATACCTCCTATTTTTTTTCCGATTTTATACCTATTGGGGTTGTGAAAGGTATTTTTTTACCCCATTTTGATTTACAATATATATAGGTACTATTCTTTTTATGATACATAAATAATTTAACATTTTATATTAAAGTATATTTTTATTTACATACTTTATTTGTTTTATTTTAAACAGATTCTTCTTGCAAAATGTTCTATACTCTTCCAATCATGAGCGTACGGGGGGAAGCAGGGGCGGCAGCTGCCCTCCCCTAGATTTTCCATGGTAGAGTACATACCTGTTATCGATAAAAGTTATGTCAGAGTTACGTTATTACTTCACATTATCAATATTCATTATAGCTGGAAAACGGGTCAAATCGCGAAAATACGCTGTGTTTAGTTTAGACAGTTTTGTTGTCGAATAATTTCGTCTATTATTCCTACGAAAATTACATGCTCAATAAGTTCAATAAGTTTCAATTATATTGTTTAAAATTGAAGTAAATATCTTGAATCTGAAATATAGCATAATAGAGCATGACCTCTGCTTAGGATATTAGCTTCTCTATACGTAGTAATATACCTCAGTGCCTATCACACGCAATTTTAACCTTTTGTCGCATATCATAATTTTTGAGTGAAAGTGAATATTTATAAGGCCACCTCCGGCTGCACCTTCATGTCCATTAAAAATAAAAGCTTTTTACATAATTCCAATTGAGAGATATAATACAGAAAAACACAAATGTGGTGTATGATTATTTCTTGTTTGCATATTTATAGAATATTAAATCATTAAAACTTGATTTTTCAATCAAATAATAGAAAAATATTAACTTTTGTAAAGAAAAAGCTCTTAGACTACTCCACACAAAAACAAATGTGTTACCTACCTATAACAACTTACAATATTACTTACAACTTTTGAACCAGGGCGCGACAAAATCTGATATTCGAGGACACAATAGGGACAAAATAGCGACAGACTTGGAATTCAAATCCGCGATGGTGGCCCTGCCAGGAAGTGCCACACGACGTGCTGAGTGATACCAGTTCTTGAATATTTGCCATAAAAGTAGGCGAAAATATATATTCTGATGATTGAGGTATTTGTAATTTTAATTCGTTTAGTTACGTTTTCCGTATACTTATTATTATTTAAGTTTAGTGTCTTTGGATACAATTATTATTTACATATATTTAATTGTCGAGTTTTTACATTACGGCTTTGCATTAGGGTTCCGTATCCAAAGGGTGCCAAACGGAACGCTATTACCACAGGTTAATCTGTGCTTTAACTAAGACTCCGTATACGTCCGTCCGTACCATAACAATAACTGTATGTCATGAACCGTAATAGGTAGACCATTGAAATCTTCACGGAATATCTACTGCTGTTGGCTCTTTATCAACAAACATTAAAAAATTTAGAGGTGTCTTATGGACACCCCTAAATTTTTTCTAACCGAAAGGAGTAATTTTCTTTTCTTTTTATTAAGGATTTGTAGGTAATAGGCTGTGATTGACCAACTCACGGTTCACTACGCTCCACTCCGCCCAGCTCCGTGACAGTGGAACTGTGATTTAATATAAACCGTAGATATAAACAAATACTAAAAAGAAAAAAAAAATATTTCTTCCGATTTGGAACAAAAATGTACGAAATCACTCGAGCGAGTATAGGCTTACCTTGCAACACTAGTATAAGTGACAGCATATTTGCTTTTTTGGCATCACACTGCGTGTATTTTGCCAGTGTCAAGTTGAGCAATGTAGTTATTTTTATATTCTTCATGTATTAAATTCTCGTCAATCGTCAAGTTTCATAGTTCTAGTCATGTTAAACCTTCAAGTCATAGTCAGCTTAAGTTAGGTTTTAGTACAATGGTAGCCGTTCTACTAAAACTTTTCACGGACATCTTGAGACAACTTGAAAAGCCACTATACACGTAATCATTTCATTTCACTGCACTGGTGCACTTGTATTGATCTTTATTGGACAAATTACCACCGATAATATTCAATAAAACTCAAAATACACGATTTTATGAAATTAAAACGAAAACGCAACGTCACTTCGCAAGTTCCCGCCAAAAAGTCGACAGCATAATTATTTTGATTTGTTTATTGTGAATAATATGTCAAGAAATCATCAACATATTAAGTTGATGATTTCTTTTGTTATTAATTAGTAAATATACGACGTTTTTTGCTAATTGCAGTTCAGTTATGGTTATAGGTTGTAAGTTGTCAACATGTGTTTTGCGACAAGAATGGTAGTTTATTTACTGATTAATAACAAAAGAAATCATCAACATCTGTCACGGAGTTAAAGTAACGTTTTCACGAAATAATCGCATATGTCACTAATATACTTACCTTGGAATATGTTGATGATTTATTTTGTTATTAATCAGTAAATATACTAGCATTCTTGTCGCAAATCACTCGTTGACAAACTTACGACCTATAACTGAGCTGGAAATAGCAAAAAAAACGTAATATTTGAACTGAAATCTTGAAAGATCCCCTCTTAAGTCGTCCAACCGCAAAATTCAAATTACATTTTAGGGGTAAGAATTTTGGAAGTTGGCAACACTGAGTGTGTTTTTTGAACAAAAATATCAGTTTGGTTTCAGAATTTTTGAAATTTTGATTTCTTTTCAATCAAAGTATCAAACAGAGAATTTAATTATTGTTCAACAGTTGCGATAATTTTAAGCAAGTAGATACTTGTTTTTTAGTTATTTAATCAAAAGTGAGAGAAAGGAAACGATCGGAACTGTTTTCTTCTAAAATAAACGTCAAGATGACTTCAGAGATGGAAGATTTGAAAACAAATGAATTTCTACGTCGACGAAAGCTTCGACTTCAGCAGGTTTGCCTTTTGAAAAAGATATTTATTTAAACTTTACAAATTATGCAAGTATATTCTCTTTGAGTACCGCCAGGAGTATTGTTTATGCGAGTCAATTTTTAGGTTAGAGAACAATCAAAAGATATAGCAAAACAAATTAGGCAGCGCACTAAAGTTGAAAAGTTACGGCAAGTCGTTGACCTCGACGCGGACAAACAAAAAGAATATTTTAAACAACAGGAGAAACTGGTTCAGCGTTTGCAACAATTATATGCAAAGGGAGTTGAAAATGTTGGCGCCAGTCATAGAGGGGTTTCTGATGCGAGTATACAAGGTAAGGTTTTATTTAATTTTTAAAATGTTTTTCGAAAATAGTTTTATATTAAAGCATTATTTGTTATGCTATGTAAATAGTAGTTTTTTTTTACAATTGTTTTATTACTTCATTTTCTTTGGTTTGTTTAGATGAATTCGTAGAGAAAGTAGACTTGTCCAAAATACGAGGTAAAGAAGCTGCAGCTGAATTAAAAAGACAAAAACAAGAGAAATTGGACAAACAGAAAAAGTCATTAGATCGTAAACTTCAAGCCAGGTAAACATTATCACAAGATTTTGTAATTAACAAAATCTGATCAACAAAATCAAAATACTACCTTTGACTTATTTCTCTTCCAGAGAAGCTGCAAATGAGATAAGCAGGGAGAAAACCTCAGCTCTTGTAAATAAACTAACTAAACCTGTTGGAAGCAAAAGTATAGAAAACAAAGCATCTAATGTTCCTGACAATACATCAGCAAAAGAGACTGACAAACATATTTATGAAGTAACTGAAAAAAAAACAGACACTGCAGCTCAAACAGACATGGCTACACAATGGGACTTTGAAGGAATACCTAATGAATGGGAGCCTCATATACCTGCTCTATCTTTACCAAAAGATGATAGAGACAGCTATAAAGAGTTAGCTAATAATACAGAAAGCAAATCAGATAAAGGAAAGAGAGTAGACTTGTTTGGTTTGAGTGAAGAAATGCCTTCAAGCTTGCGTGGAGGTCTCACCAACATACCTCTGGAGAGGGCTCCAACAAAACCATCTTTGACATTAGTTTCTGAATACTTACAAAGCAGAGCAATGCGTTTACGAGAACCTGCTACTGGTTCCAGTAAAAAGATTAATGAGGACTTAAACAGCATAAAACAAACAATAATTCGTACAAGGTCATCTAAGACTGAAGGTCTGTTAAATATTTGTCATGTTCTTGATGAGCAACTAATTCCTATGCCATCATGGCAAGCTGAAACCTGTGGATTCTGTTCTCATGGTTCATCTCTCCAGAAACCGGATGTTTTTAAAAGCAGGCAGTTTAAAACTGTTACTAATTCACAAATTAATAAGATTTTTAGTTCTATAAGGCCGGTGCAAGGAGATGCTTCACCAAGCCCCGTTTTGAGAGAAACAAGTCCATTTAGAAGAAATAAAGTCTATCCTAAGTTTTGTAAGGAATTTAAATAGTTGCAATTTTCACATTGTTCATCATCATAATTTATGGCTTCCAATATTTAAAATTATAATAGAAATCTTTGTCGTAACAAATCATTACTAATAAATAAGTTACTGACCATATGTATTTAGTTAGGTTCTTCATTGTATTCATATTCTCATGTGCATTTAATATTAGCTATTATGTGTTTATTAATTGATTGTATTCAATTATATTATATTTTCATACTATTGCAGGTTCCTCAAAAGCAAACAATGACAAGTCTGCAAAGTCCAGCACTTGTGACAGTGGGCCTAACAAGAAAAACTTAGTCACTATGTACAATCATGTTACCAGGGATATTAGAGATATACCATGCAATGACGAAAGACTTGTTGTTCGAGATATACAGACCGAAGAAGATGCTTATTCCCAGGCCATGAAAGAATCTTCCATTGATGATGTAAACAAGGACAAAGTACATCAAAAGAAAATACAGGATATGCGACATAAGGTTGCGATGACTAAACAAAGTGTTGAAAAAGAATACAAAGATACAATAACTTTTTTAAATTCACTCTCAAAGGATAAAGACAATAAACCTGTTGTTAGTTTGTCAATTAAATAATCTTGCTTTTAATACATTAACTATTTAGTACATTATGTTTATTTTATCTTCTTTTTTTTAGAAAAGTGCTTATATGGATGAACACCGTCAGCAAACGCAAAAAGAAAATCGGCAACAGAAATTGCAGCAGGAATATAGGAAAATAGAAAAGCAATGCAGAAAACACAGTTGCGTGGTAATATTTCATATTGTCTTTTTATGAGGTTATACTGAGTGTAAGTCAACTTAATGAAAACTTAATTAAACCATAGATTCTGTATGCGATTTTGGATCCCTATGCGTTAACTCAAGTTTATAGTAATGTAACGGGTCTATTCGCGCATAGAATATTATTTAATTATATATTATAAAATTATATTTTGATAATATTCTATGCGCGAATAGACCCGTTACATTACTATAAACATGAATTGTGTTCGCGTGAGTTTAAAAAGCCCTATGCGTTAACGTCAATATTTCAAGAAAATTACGACTATTCATCTTTTGTAACCAACTTGAAAAACTTTAACTTGATACTATTCTATAGAATTCTATAGGCATTGTAGAATCATTATTATGTCTTTCATTCAGATCTGAATTCATGTTTCAGAGTTCTAAAAATACACGAAGCAATTCAAAATCCCCTGCTAAACAAAATAATGAATTTGATAAAAGGGACTTTCAGTACTCATGGATGCCCGTACCAGAAAGTGATGGCAATCTTGCTATTCACACTATCCCAACAACTTTAAAAGAAAGTAAATCTGGCAACAATGTTAAATTCAGCAAAGTGGACAGTTACCATGAATACAGATCCAGGCATAAACATACACCACCCACTAAAGATACAGGTCTAGACAAAGCATATAAGAGGAATGTTGAAGAGGTGATTGTTGAAACCGGCAGTGAATCAGACATCACTTCATCTGACACCAGTTCTTTAGGGAGTTTAAGAATTAAAACAAAAAGAAGTCGAAATGATAATACAAAGAAAAATTCTACGAAAAAAATATCTGATGCAGAAAGAATAATTATTTACAAGATTTTGGACTCTAAAAATGATAAAATAGATAAAGAAACAAGAGAAGAGTTGGTAAATGATATTGCCAGGTCTTTAAGATCTATTGACAAATTACAAAAATCAACTGATGAACATGATAGTGAACAAAACAAAAAGCATAATAGTAAAGAAATAATCAAAGACAACACTGACAGGGTTTCATTTGAACAACTTAATGAAGGTATGTATTTGAAATACCTTTCTAAACCAACCAAACCAAACTTTCGCATTTATAAGTAGGATAGGTTAGCTCATCCTGATTTAAAAAGAATATGAGGGAAAAGGAGAAAATCAATTCTTAAAATCCCTCTTGCATACGTTCGGACTATTATTTTATAGTTTCATAGTGTTTACGACTGGCATTTGTCTGCTGTTTGTATACCTACAAGATATTTCTGATTTCAGGAGTCTACAAAACAGTAAATGACAAAGGGTAAGTGTATTATATTGTATAATATATAAATTACTTGTAACCCATCCCAATCCTATTAATCCTGACTATCTTCCCTCCAGGCTATCCTACAACGTAATGAGTTGTTATACTACTAACGTAGAATATTGGCAAACCACAACGGATCGTATTCCTTGGTGGTAATTATAAATATTTACTTACACGTGTTTAATTTATTTGGACTTGTGTCAAATGTTTTCTATCATTCGTCACTTCTGGCATACAATACAACTGTTATATTAGGCACAGTCTTGAAAAAATCTTACGTTGCATGTTATGCAATAAAGTTTGCATTTGCTCACCTCTACCGAATTTAGAACAAACGAACTCCGTAATAAACGATCGAACTAAATGTAACTAACCCTAATGTTTGTGTTTGGGACTGTGTATACAGTAAGTTCTCCCAAACCCAAACGGATGAACCGATTTCCGTATAGTTTTTTTTAAAATTATTGATAATGATATTTGTTCCCAAATAAAATCCATAACACTTATATTTTACATAAAAGGTTATTAAGTAATAGTTATAATAAATAATATATGTTTATTCAAATATTTATAATATTCCAGGGATAATATAAACGCAATGTATTTTGAGGATAATACACCACGTGATTTCGGCAGTATGGTAAAAAGCAATGAAGAAAGTCACCCATGTAATTGTAACACGAAACATAATAAAGATAAAGACGAGAACTTAAATGGTAAAATACCAAAATTAAAAAACTTATGGTTTGATATTATTTTAAACAGGCTACCTACTAATGTATGTGTTTCTATCTTTAGATGCGACTCATATTGGCGAAGCTAGTGCAAATCAACCCATAAGGTAATTTTAATAAGGTTATTTATTAACTCGATGATCTAGCCTCAAAATTAAAATAATCTGCTCATTTTATTCCCTTTTGCCGGGTACTTTTATAGTAGTTTTTCACTCGCTGCACACAATGGGTCATAAAATTTGGGAGCGGTGCAGAGAGTTTTTACCCATTCATGGGTCTTATGGGCAGGCGCAATGCTGCGCATTATTGCTATCGGTAAGCGGTATCAATAGTGTGCCTATAATTTGTTTCTTATTATGTAAAATGAATAATGAAGTACATTATTTTAGTTTAGTAACGTCACGAGGGCGGCAGAAATTAATATTCTTCCATTTTTCTGGCTCTTCTTTATGGATAACGGCGTTGCGCCCGCGCAACCTCACCGCTCGAGCCTTACTATGATTTATGAACCAGTGTGCAGCGAGTGAAAAACAATACTATAGTAACTTTTCAGGCCAATGTACGAAATTAATATGATCGTTATTCGTACCATATTCTATCTAAAACTGAAAAGTTACGACGTGATCGAGTTGAATGGTCACTATCATAAATAATATAGTTCTTTAGTCCCGGGCTTCTTATTGAGTTTTCAAAACTTTTTATAGAATACACGCCACAGAACACAAGAAAAGCAGATATTGTGGTGACACTTCCAAACACGAGCGTGAACCTGCCTCAGTCGTACCTTCAGCGGCTACATCCACAACTTCACTCAAAGTAGCCACAAATGATAAGTCAAGTAATGCATTGCCTGATGGTGGTTATGTTAAGTTAATAGATGAAGGTGGGCAGGAAGCCGGTAAGTTCTATATCGGTGCTACTGGCTTTCTTAGAGATGATGCTTATGAAGTTATTATTCAGCTGAGGAAAAAAGAAACTAGTAACACTGTGGAAAGAAAGCAAGGTGACAAACAAAACGAAGAAGAGACAGAAAATAGGGTGCACAACAGTGCAAAATTACAACCAGGAACAGTTATTACAAATATACAGAATGCGACTGAAGCAATCCAAGAAGCCATTCCAACACAAACTAACAAAAACGATCAAAAGGATCTCTCTATACAAAGTAATCGGTCACAAGAAGTTTTCATAAATGAAATAAACAAAAATCAGAGTTCTGGTGAACTCAATAAAGATTTTGACACCGGACAAGAGCCCGTAAATGTTAAAAATGTTACAGATAAAGGTGTGGGTACTTCATTCCAGGATTATTCGAAACCGGAATATGTGATTAAATCTGATCCTATTCCAAGGCCCGCCACCTCTATTTATACCCAGACTACACTAAGTTCGCCGCGTCCAGTACTCATTCATATGACATCTTCGACATCCACTGCATATATGAGTCCTCCCGATATGGTCTTACCAAGGTATTTAAAGCGTGATTTCCCTGTGGCTAGTGATGATACATTATATGATCCTATAGAAAAATTGCATGAGGCTGATATAAGAGAACATAAATACTGTATGCACAAAAAATGTAGGTGTAAATGGTGTCACCCGAAAAAGTGCAACAGAAATAAATGTAGTAATACTAACTTTGAAACACCACCAAACACCGCTAGAAGTAGTACAAGTGATCGGAAACATGAAGTCAATCAGAATATACATAAACATCATAAAAATGCCTCTATCGGTTGCATGAAACATCACAGCCACAATTGTCAAAGTTGTTTTAATGAATGTTTTAAATACCGTAGGGGTAAACATAATTCTGCCTCTAAGTCATCGTCTCGTAACTGTATTATGCGTATGAGTTCTAATGGAGCTTCCACATATAAAAATAATAGTACTCCTTCTCATAATAAGCGTTCAGGGCCATATCTAAATCCCGTTATTAAGACGTATGTAAATAAATTGCTAGCCTTGAACAGGGAAAGCCTTAAAGCTATCGAGGTCGCAGATCAAGAGTGCAGTTCTGTAGCTACCCCAAGTAGCTCTATTATAAATGTCCCTTATAATATTGACGATAGAAAAACAGACATACAAAATAGAATATCTTTTGAACAAATAAAAAATATGCTTAAAGTTCATATCTTGGAAGACATAGGAAAGGAACAAAACATTATAAAAAATACAGCTCCACGTATTAATAATGTTAGAAAAAAAAAACCTGTTCATAAAGTTAAATCTCTGAACATCTCGAAGCATTTATTGAAAAATACAATTATATCAAAAGAGCCAGTGAGTACTAAACCAGTGCACTCATCATCATCATCTTCGAAAAAGTACAATTTATTAAAAAATACGGACACAGCAATAATAATTTCTTCGAAAACTAAGAGTCGCAGCAGTAGTTCTCCAACCCCAAGGCTCGATAAAAATATGCAAGCTGTGCGTAAGAATACTAGACCAGATATATCTGCAAATGTTTTTGCTCCGCAAGAAACAAACAATAAAAAATATTCAGTCAACGATTTAATTGGAGATAGAAAATCATCTACTGTAACTAAAAATATACTATCTCCTGATTACAGAGAATCACTGTGCTTGCCATTGCATCGATCTACTATAACTTCTACTTCAGCAGAATCAGCAAGCACTGGAAATTCACAGAAAAACCGAGAAATATCTGCTGAGGTACCTATGAACACGTCCACGCAAACCGGTAGAAATATTGATGCTGAGCTAAATTTTATGCAAGTAGCTGAAGATAAGCTCCAAAATATGGAAAAAATTGCGGATTTAACAGAAAAATGCACCAAACGATTGTCGAACCTCGCTAAAGTATTGGAAGAAGTTAGAAAAAATAAAAGTATGGCTTACAGTCAGATTTCAACATCAGATACCTCTGATTCAGACCAAAGATCTGACAAAAATGTTGAGTCAAATATAAATCCCGAAAATGTTTATGAACCAATTATCAATATCCAGGACAAAGTGAAATTAACGTCTCCTGAATCTATCTTAACAACCGAAAATAATAACGACGATTTAAAATACATACCATTCCTGACAGATATTCCCAAACCGGTAGAATTTAAGTTGCCCTTCAATAGGATACAATATAGGAAAAATTATGAAAAACCTAATGTTAATTCTACCAACGAGAATTCAACTTGGAAAAGCAGGACGAAACCACCTCCAGCCCTGTCACGTGTGACTTTAAAACATGGACAGGAACATGTAGTTCCTCACGAACTTTCCACAGTAATGGAGGTCGAATCTCCTATGAGCATAAAAATGAAGAACCTATCGTCTCGGAACAACGTTAATGATGATGAACCAGATAGAGGGAACGGAATGGAAAATGAAGTATACAATATATCCGGAGTACAGGAAATACAACTATCACCTAAAAGTAAGGTAACTCATAGTGATCCTGACTTATTGCTAAACAATGTAGATGCAACTAAACAACCTGCAAAAGTTTCGTCCACAGAGTCTTCTGATGATTCTAAATTGCAAATGATGGATTTAAAACAATTTAATGATATCATGTTGAAACCATTTATTACACTTAAAGAATACGCAAAACAACGTGATGTAGTCGGTGCTGATGAAGGTTCCAATCTTGAAGATATCCTTAGAGACGGTGCTGTCAATGACGACATCAGTTCCTTACATTCAGATGGCAGCTTACCCGATGTAATAGCAGAGTTATTAAAAAGAAACATCATTAGTGAACCATTTAAGTTTGACTCTGCTTCGAATGTCAATTCAACGACTATTTCGTCCGAATCCATATTATCGCTGCTAGCTTTATCCAAAGTAAGAAAAGATAAGAAGAAATCGAATGTGATTTTCCAAAATAAAGAAAATGTGGCTGAAACATCGGACACCATGAGCATTTCGTCCAATCCCGATTTAGAAAATGCATTCAAGAAACTGGGTATGGGTTGGGCTTCGTCCACGTTAAAAAAGACTAAGGAGCGTTTGGCGCTCTCATCTTCTTCTAACACTTCCAGTTCCAGCTTATCACAATTTAAACTGAGAAGTTATAACAATTCAGATGTGCCAGCCTTAGTGACAGATTCAGTCTCGTCTGTGATCAATTTGTCAATGAAGCGAGAAGCGGCTCTTAAGGCAAACGACAGTTCAAGAAACGCTGAGCAACAGACATCATTGACCAATTCAATGACAGTTAAAGAGTTCTTGAACAATGAACTAGCAAAGAAAATAACTTTCACAAATAAGACTAATAGAAATGAGACGAAAGAGGAATTCGTTTCCTTGTATGAGACTAAAATGCCTGAGGAAATGCGGCATTCATCACAAATTATACGCGAGGAGCGGTCTATAGACGACAGCGCGCCCAGCGGCAGCAACAATAGGGCGCGGACTTCTACTCCCGTACATATATTCAAATCCATGACCTATCAATCCAGCTCAAGCTCGAATATGTCCAATGGCTTATTCAGTAATGCCGATGACTTGTCTTCTGTTAAAGTTACTTCTAATTCCAACAAAAATCATTCCACATCCGATAAAGATGACTTAACCATTCCTAATTTCAGTTTAAAAATGAAAAAAAAATCTGATTGTAGTCTGAGTGAATGATGTTATGAAATTGTATAGTGTTTTATTGTAAATTATTTATTTATGTGGATAATAATTTATAAATATAAAATTTAAACAGTATTAAAGTTTGATGTAATATTATACATATAAAATTTTATTTAAAAGTCAAATAAAACTTAATATGGCGCTTCGAAGCTTCGGGTCCCCATGCCTACATCTAAGTCATAAATATATGTAAACATGTAGGAACCGTCGCAAAATAATAGCAGTCCGTTTGATATTGGCCCTAGATTGGCACCGATTCTGTTGTCTACAAACTATTATCTCTTTCTAACAAGAAAAGGATCAAAATAAATATTAGTAGTCCTGTCAAAAATTAGTTAGATTGCTTCACGACTGTTTCCCCGTAGATTAATACCATAGTTGTAGAGATTTTTTTACTGCCGTAAAAATTAATATGGCATAAATTAATTTGACTAGGTACTTTAAATATCTCTTATCCTTTTCTCTAACGTTTGTAAGCAAGAGAGGTGACGAGAAGAAATGTGACTAATATTCGTTCGTAAACAACCTTTTTCAGTCCACGGACCCTTAGGAAATTAACCACAATTTCAAGGATAAGGGGGGTGGGTCCTCATACTGCATAGTTTCCGTCTCGCGGTTTCATCCGCATTCCTAAGGATTTTATGTTTTGCTGGGATCCCCGTATGTTAATCCATTTATGTGCAGCTTCATCCAAATCTATTCAGTTGTTGATGCGTGATTTATTATTATTATGGTTAGTAAAAAAGAAAAAATGACCGAATTGAGAATCTCCTCCTTTTTTTGAAGTCTGTTAAAAAATAGGATAATCGAGGAGTCTAGTTTAAAATCCCGCTAAACGTTTTTCTTATAATTTTGAGAATTTGAAAAAACCGCTTATCAGTATAGCTTTGGCCTTAGACAAAAAAAAATGTATTGAATTATTATTGTCATCTGGCAATACTAAGAGAGGATAATTTGAATAATTCAAAATTATTTTCATTTTGGCTTAATTTGTTACGAACCTGAAACGGACATGTTGTATTTTAGCGGGAGTACTTTGTTATATATGTATAGCAAAGTAACTTTTAGCACGTTATGAAAAAATCGCCATACTAATTTCGCAGTCACGTGACCGGAATACCGAGCTGTCATTGGTCAATTCACTTTTAGAGGGTTTTGAAAGAAACGGACGTCGTTTTAGCTGAGTTTGCAACACAAATCGAATTTTAAGTGCTAGTTTAGTAGTCTTTTAGCGTATTTTGATCGGAAATGATTGAATAGTATGATAAAAAAAATGCAGTAGTGTAATTTTGAGATATAAACAGAAATTTGTTGCGTTTTAGCGGATTTTTAAACTAGACGTCTCAATTCTAAACTGAATAGTTTTATTTTCTTATAAAATCCTCGAATATTAGAAAAATAACATACATTAGATGGAAATTCTATTGAAATTACAGTCTTAGCTCACAATTATCATTTATTCAACTTTTTAATAAATATTTGTGCATTGAATGCAAAGAATCTAAGTACATAATAAAATTACATAAACTATTCAATACCACATTTTAACACAAATAAGAGTGTTGTTTGAGATTTTATATGATCTTGAATCATAAGTTTCTCAAGATGCGCAAAATGGTGGGAACTACATTGTATTAAATCAATTTTATGATCATTTCATATTTCTTATGCTTTGCATGTCCAGTATATTATGAACTAACTTAAAATATTTTAATTGTTAGTAATTGAAATTATTAGCTTATTCAACATAATGAAATAAATACTTTACAACATGTACATACACAAGTTATTAAAAACATCACAGAAATCAATTTATTATCTAAACTATACTAATGTTTATATTCAGATAACTAAAATATTAGTGCAATGCAATCACATGACAAGCAAGGATGCATGCTTTTATTTCGAGATTTAACCAAGAGATAAATATTAATTTAACTGAGATTATAATAATGTGAGTATCAAGTGAGGGCTTGCAGTATTATAATTCTTACATGATAATTAATAAACTGTATGCTTAACAAACATTCAAAATATCATCATAACATTATGTTTTAGGGTTAAAGCCAGTGATAAATTTACCTAAAAAGATTACAATCACTGGCATTTTGGATCTTTATCTTAGGAAAGAAAGCCCTCATTGAATCAATTTAGCTAAAGTTTCAATAGATCTTATTCTTTTTTATCATCTTTGAATAGATGTTGTTTAACTAGTGAGTAAGCTACACCAATAGTGAGTGCTGATACTACAGTGCCTTGGGCTGCCACTCGGAGCTGCATTAAGAAAACACTGGTGCTCATTTGTCCTCTCTGCTTGTATTTGTAAGCTCCAAATCCACAAACACCAATCAATCCCATTATACCTGTAAGAAATAAGTAATAGTAGGTACTATATTTTATCAGTAGTTGTGATGTTTGTGTAACAAAAATATGCAAATATTGGGAATGTTTTAATTTCACTAACTAAATGGGCTAATTCTGTATTAGATGGTGGTTCATCATGGAATGCATGCAACACATGTAGACATTGAACGGTGGACATTTTTTGTGTTACATGTCTTATTATTGAAGACATGCTGTAGAAATGATCTATATCTGTCAAATATATAGAATAATAACTTTTCACCTGCAATCCCCTATTTTACCCCTTAGGGATTGAATTTAAAAAAATAAACTTTTAGCAGATGCCTACATCATAATAGCTATCTGTATGCCAACTTTCAGAATGAGTCCAGTGGTTCAAGCTGTTGCAATGATAGATAAGTCAGTCGGTAATATTTTCCTT
Source organism: Tethea ocularis (assembly GCA_963555595.1). Classification (NCBI taxonomy): domain Eukaryota; kingdom Metazoa; phylum Arthropoda; class Insecta; order Lepidoptera; family Drepanidae; genus Tethea; species Tethea ocularis. The sequence goes on along the minus strand of OY741960.1, from coordinate 4,235,451 downwards.
TAATATATTTATTTAGATCTGTTGGTAAGAGAGTATTGCATTCCCAGTTTTATTTACTCACTACATGAATCTGTTGTACATGGGGTTCCCATAAAGTCTGTGTGATCTCGAAATATCTCAATACATGGTGGAATGTATAATGATCAAACTGTTTCCTTACCTATTATCATGAATGGCGAGTCTTTAGACTTCCTGGCTAACCTATCAGCTTGAGATTCTTCTCTGTAATCATATATTCTTTGGTTTGACATTGTTCCAAGTAGATTATCTAAAAACAAAGAAAGGTGATTAATGTCACATATCCTAGAAGCCACCTGGATTCTAAGTGTAACTACAGGAACTGGCAGGCAGAAAGGCGAGAACCAGCTACAAACTAACATATGTACCACCGTGCTATGGTTTCCTTCACCGGAAGCTAAGCCCATTGGGATTACAACGCATGACCTCGTCATTACCACTGAGTGATTATATCTATATAATTGTAGTAAATGTAACTCTCAGGTAAAACATGAGGATTTTTTTATAAATAAATCCACTTCTACGAATACTGGTAAGTCTAGATGGAAATAGTACCTAATTATTATTCTGGGCTTAAGTACAACACAGACGAGAAATAAAAACAATATAATACTCACAGAATTTATTTCACAATCAACTACTGATTTATATTACATAATTTTAAAAGTTTCCTAAAATATTGCATCACGATTATGATGCACGCGCCACAGACAGACAAATGCTTGCTATTTATTACATCATCAATCCGTCATTCATTCATTTTAAACGTCAGTCAATTTGTCAGTCAAGGTCAGAAAAAGGTACTTTTGAAGGTCGTACCTCATTCGTACCTATTCTATCTACTATTCAGTAATCTGTGATTCTATCATGCATGACTGTCCGGTCTAGGGTACGGACCGATACGCGCCAAAATCGAAAATATCACTCTACGTATTCATATCATGAGTCACATACAAACTTCGAATGACTCGTAATTGGACCACAGAGGATATAATACTACGGGATGGACGGACGCCCGCGCCATACATATGAAAAATATAGAATAATTTAATAGATTTCTAGTATTTATATCCTCCTGGATTCAAGGGACTTCTATTGCTATTCAACAGGTCACGATTTTCGACCTGCCAAATAATAAAAGCATGCTGGCATTGCTGGCTGGTGTAGGAGTTTTTTTTCTAGCGCTATGGGTGTCAACCGTAGGCAGAGTTTATTATACCGGGTGTAAGGGACAGCCTTCCGAAAACTGATTCCATGGATTCAATTCATGATTCTGGAGCCCCCAACCTTTGAATTTTTCGTCGATCTTTTCATGAAGGATACGATTTTTTTCAGAATTTTTGTATTAATTATACTATACAATCATTATACAAGTCTTACTAATACAGTAATAAAATTATTAATTTAGACATAAAACAGCAATGTACATCAAAATTCGAATCAGCAAGACGGCACTCTGTCGTGTTGTGTGTGTGTGTGTGTGATAGCATTGTAACGTAAATTGCGCGCTCAAAAATTACGATATCTGTAACCGAAGACTTCTGAGATAATTGATTTCTCTAGTGTTACTATAGATAGGCAATCAGTACGTAATCAAATTTTAATTTTAATTTCGCGGTCCAACCGAAGGATTCACCATAAATTCGGATATCATAAGGTATGTATAATTTTTATATTTCATCATTGCCTTGCATTGGGTAAAATAATGATATGATTTAATTGTTTTCAAATAGCATGTTTTTTTGTTGTTAATTTGGTAAAGTCTGTTCTGAAAGAGACCCGCATGGCGATTGCCTATTTCCGATTCCGATTACGAGGTCCCTCGTAATCATCTTAAAATGTTGGTATTGTCTATCATTTTTGATTCCGATGACTAATTTCAAATGATTAATTATTATGAAAAGTAATTACAATTGCAGTTTAGTTGTTGTTCACCTAAGATAGACAATACCTATTACGAGGGACCTCGAAATCGGAATCGGAGATAGACAATCGCCATTCCGGTGCTTATTTACTTTTGATGATTAGCGGGCAATACAATAGCGCGTCTGGTCCGTTTACTTATGTAACTATTTCCTTTATTTTTAATGCTGACAGAAAGAAACCACTGTGATTAGGGTTGTTATTTATAATCGGAACGTGGCCACGACAGTATAGATAAAACACAGACACGACAGCTCCTGAACCACAGAGTACTTTGTTATATGAAATCCGAACTGAACAGACTATAACACTTGTGATTTAAGGATATCGTATATGTCAGTAATATACCTTGGAGGAATATGTTGATGATTTCTTTTGTTATTAATCAGTAAATATACTACCATTCTTCTCGCAAATAACATGTTGATAACTTACGACCTATAACTGAGCTGCAATTAGCAAAAAACTTGATAAAATTTGAATATCGCGCTCCAACCGAAGGTATACCCTTAAAGTAAGTTCAAATATGGTAAAAAATCGGAATGTGATCCAAGCCATTTTACGTGTGATAATAATAAAAATATAATTTGAATAATAGTTGGACAAAATGCCACCGATATTATTCAATAAATTATAAAAACAAAATGAAAACAAAAATCTCTGTGACGACACCGAAATTATGCAATAGCGTACGTACAATCTACAAAATGTTTATTGTAAATTATAATTTATGATACAATTAATTAATCTTTATGAGCTACCTACTTACTATTTTTTATTTATTTACTGTATGATTTTATAGAACAAAGTGAAGCTCAATACCCAAAAGTCTATTTTCATTAAACCAAACTGAGTAAATCGTCAATGGATAATTAAATATAATTATTACAGCTAGTTTTGTTACTATTTTCCTTGCATAAATTACGCTAGTGACACCTGGGGCACAGACCATTTACTAATCTGCGCCTCATATATACAAATGTACTCTTTGATCTGCGCCTCGGGTACCACTTACGCGTTGCCGAACTTGCCGACCCTTCCTCCCTCTACAACACTCTACTGTAAGCTCCGGCAATGTTACTCACGCGCGGGAACACAACAAGTTATTTGGCTGTATTCTGTAAGGTAGAGTAGTAGAGCTGTTCTTCCTCTCTCATAGTCCACGTATGGGCGTCGTAACCACCTCTGGCTAACGACATTGAGTCCAATAAAAAAAGTTCTCAAAAGTCCCAATTTAGCAAAAAACATGGCAGCACAGATAAAGAAAATGTTTTGCGATTACATTATATTTGAAGTTGAAGAAAGTTGTTTATTGACGTATATCGATTTATTTAAGAATATTTTCTCAACCACAAAGTTAAGTTTGTTCTTATATACGTATACCTATCTACACACGAGATTTATACGAAGAGTTTTTAGGGAACCCTCGGCCCGCGAGTCAGACTCGCACTTGTCCGGATTATTTTGTATAATGTACAGATCTTGTCAATATTCATTAGTAATTTTAATGTTAGGATAAATAAAATATATAGGGCTTAAATAAAATACATCCAAGGCAATCTTCTGCTTAGTTCAATAAATAAGTGTTAAATAAAAACCAGTTTCCTTTAATATAACAATATTTTAGTAATAAATAAATAAAAAATGCTTATGACTCAATTTTATACTATAAAATTATCGTAATAATGTTACAGTATGTTTAAACAACTAATTAGTATACATAGTATTTTAGTTCAAATATGAGATTTTTATAAAGAAGATTTAGGCTTGTGGTCCCGTGCGCATATATGTTTTAAATTTCAATAATGTTTATACTTTAATTCTGTTCCATAATTCTATTTTTGTACCTTTAGGTATATTTACAGTACTTCAAATTATGTAGACCGGAAAGAAAATTAATATATCATTGTTAAGTAAATCCTTTCAATAAATTGCAATGTACATACCTACATAAATGTTCTTATACATTTACAACTTAACTATACGATATATACGATTAAATACTCGAAGGCACTATTTTATGTTAATATTACCATTACTAGCTTAAATCAACATGTACTGAGGATTCTTTTGAAAAATAAACGTAAAAAATATATTGGGAAATCCTATAAATTGAATAGCTTATAAGAAATATAAAATTATTTTTCAACACAAATATAGTAAAAAAAAAACCTTTAAAATTAAATAAATCATAAAAATGATAAATTACGAAACACTTATATGTGTATAAATGGTGCATTGTCTATATTGTGATGTCCTTAAAACTATTTTGCATGATTATTCGTTTGGCTATGTAGTTTTTATGTCTCACTGTATATTACACAACTATGAATAAAATCGACGGACTTCTGCTAAAATAGCTTCATAAGAAGACTCATCAATAATAATAAACCGTTTTGCACGTCTGCTGAAGTAATAGATATCACCGGTATAAATATCGAACCATAATGCGTGAATATGCAAGTCGTGCCTCTCCAATCGCTTTTTTAACATTCCATATGATGCAACATTTTGTAGTTGTTGAAGCGTGTTTACCTAAAATAATAAATAAATACGCTGATACATTATTCACACAAATTATGTAGAACTTGTATTATGGGAAATAATTGTAAATATTATTTACAATATTATACTTATAAAAATAATTAGTACAGACTAGGGACAAACAGACATGTTCATGAAAATAAATGTCTGTCCTACATAGGAATCGAACCCACTAATTAATATTTTATAATAACAAAGAATGTTTTTATTTATTATTTTATCATAATTCGTTATTGTTTCGTTATAAATAACAAGTTCTATTCGTACCTGAGATAATTTATCTTCTATACAGAATTTGTTATCGGGATCAATATAGGCAACGAATTTTCTTTGAGGAGTTTCAGCTGTAAATAACATAGGCTTCGTAAAATCATTATTCATTGCTACGAATTTGTTTAGACTTGAATTACCATGTGTGCAAAGCCAAGACTTTAGCGGCGAAATTCTTCTTTGTTCCTGTAAATGTAAAATAAATAAACCTAAATAATTACATTAAAATATGTGTATTTCGTTTTTAAAATATTTTTTGTTTATTTTTTCAGCATTTATTACCAATTCAGATCAGTGAGTCATTGATAGACATCTAGTCGGCTTTAATTCAGCTGATATTCTTTAACTACTGGACGAGAATAAAATAAATGTATCTACATGATTGTAACTTGTAAAATAACAGTGCAAATATAATATAAAAAACATACAATACTTGATTCTTCTTTACTTTTTAATTTGTACAAAAGATTCATTGCTTTGCAATCACTGTGTCCGCAAACAATAATATGTCGTATATCATTTATAATACAGCCAAGTTCTAATGCAGCTGGCTCACAACTGGACATTTCATCCACAAAATATTGAGAGTGAGGTATCACGTTACCAGCATTTCGTACTGGAAGAAAGATAGTCATTTTGCATTAATCAAATATATCTCTTGATGATAATTATAGTATTCGAATTATTTATTACCAACAAACATGTCACCAACGCTAGTTTCTGTGAATCTGGTTGGTATCATTCGACTGTCCATGCATGTGTAGAATACAGCTTTTGGCTAAAATAAGAGTAAATTTGCGTAATCGGGAATATTCCATTTATTTTGAATGAGTCGGTTTGCAGTTTGCAAACGGTTCAATAAACTCAAATGTGCTAAATTAATCTTTCCGAGGACCACCACCAAATTTAAAAAAGTAGGTAATTGATTTTAATAAATAGGCTAACGACATTGTGTATTATTATGCACGAGTTAACGTTATCGAGGTCTGCATCAAACTGTAGGTATATCAATATAGCGGTTATACATTGCGTAGCTTATATAATAGAATAATGGCGATACTATCATATGCTATGGAGAACCATTGAGAAAGTGAAGAAAATTGCGGGGCTTTAGCTTAAAAAAAAATAGTATAGAGCAAACCTAACAGACCAAACAGCTAAGGAGTGGAACGCGTGTTTCTAGACACCTATAATTTGGACATTTTCAAGGCCATAGTGAATAGGCATTCTCTGGGTGTTACATCTTCGGCTTCGACATCGCTAGTCTAGGAGCGAGTCTGAGGTCAAACGCAAGCCCATATTATAAAAAAAAACAAGGTTTTGCAAAAAAGATGCTGCTTACATAAAATTAACGTAGTAATATACGGTTTGTATATCATATACCTATCTATTCTTCGAGTTACGCTACCAAACGAGTTAGAATAAAAATACAGAGCAGTTTTATTTCATGAATGCGGCCAACCAAATCGGTACCTACATTAAAAAAGTTTTCATAAGACTTGTGCATGTAACTGTACGGCGGCAAAGTCACCCACAGTTACTAAATCAAGTGTTACTACGATGTTGTGTGAGTAGGTATATAATTATGTACCTATTGAGCACAGTGTAATAATATATTACGTACAACCACAGAGTAAAGTACTTTTGAATGAATGGTACTTAAAATTATTCTGTGAAAGTGAATGGTATGTTGTGTTGGAACTACTTGGAACTGATAGTCTGATATAAACATGTCAATGTCAATTCAATGTCAATTTGACAAACTAGAATTTAATCTGTCAATTTTCTTTTACTGAAAATAATTAATTTTCGAGTGCGACAAATAATAATTGAGCTAATAAAGTGCAATAAAAGTTTTCGTTTGTTTTGCCTGTATTCATAATTTATAGAAATAACTACATTTAAAGCGTACATACAGCACTTATGGTGAGTTTCAATATCACTTACCGTCGGATGGTCTTTGACTTCTTGAAACTGTTTTACCATACTTGCGCGGTCTAAAACACGATATCTCATGATGCCTCTAAGAATTTTCTCCATCTTGATGTTAATGAAAGTTTACATCAGTTTGTCACAGTTGTTGTTTCGTTAAAAAATGAGGATTAAATATGGCATGTGCTTATTTTGTATTTGACATTAGTGACCTTCATTTGGAAGCTTATCGTTGTGGACTCGTTCGTCGTAGTGGAGGTAAAAACAATAATTGTGGGTCAATGTACACTATATGTATGTGTGAACATAGCTCATGTTTTATCACACGGAACTGTTAGATATGATTATCCAGATTTGATAAATGAATGTCATTTTTAATGAAACATTTAATATAATTATTATAAATAGCCAATTATATTATTCATGAAGAAATATAAATGTAATTCTTTCAGATGAACACAGAAAAAGTAATTGGTGATGGTTCAAACCAAGAGGGCTTTGATCCCCCTCCGCTACTCAACCATCGTTTTTTGGAACCTGAGAGAGCTGTTAAAACTATTACTGACATGGCAATTTGGGAGAAATCTGAAGCTTACATGGAATACACAGGATTCATAGCTACTCTTAATGAAGCTATAAAAGCTAAACCACTATCTGTTGACTGTAAAATTTCCATAAATGTTAAAAAGAATTTGGAATTACTTGACAAAATTGATAAACTTATTGATGTTTATCCTCCCATAGAACAGCCACAAAGGTTTGGTAATGCGGCATTCAGAGATTGGCTCCTCAAAGTTAAATCAAACTCAACAGAGTATCTCCAAGAAGCATTACATGTAAAGTTACATCAGGCTATACCTGAAGTCAGTGTATACTTAGTAGAAAGCTTTGGAAATGGCACAAGGATTGACTATGGAACAGGCCATGAAATGTCATTTGTTATGTTTCTCTGTTGTTTGTATAAAATAGGAAATCTCATGCCAGAAGACAAAGTGGCAACTGTTTTTTTGATTTTCAACAAATACCTTCAAATTGTCCGACGATTACAAACAACTTATAGAATGGAGCCCGCTGGCAGTCATGGTGTGTGGAGTCTAGATGACTATCAGTTCATACCATTTATTTGGGGTAGCTCACAGTTGATTGATCAACCTAAAATATATCCACCGGCAAAGTTCTTAGAAGATGACATCATTGATAAATATGCAAATGAATACATGTTCCTGTCTTGTATCAAATACATAAAAGAGGTTAAAAAGGGGCCATTTGCTGAGCATTCAAATCAATTATGGAGCATTAGTGCAGTTGGGTCTTGGGCGAAAATTAATCAGGGTCTCATTAAAATGTATAAAAAAGAAGTTTTGTCCAAATTTCCAGTTGTCCAGCATATTCTGTTTGGCTCACTTCTTCCAATAAGACGATTTCCCATTAACCACTAACATTCTGATGTCTAAGTTTTAATTTCTATTCAATATTATGTTGTGTAACTAATATGTAGAGTATATTTGTGTAACAAACTATAACTCAGTTAATTTTCCTTGGACAATACAGTATTAGTAGTTCAATTAGCCTATTTCTTTTAAATTGTGGCAAAAATACATGTGATATTAATATATAATAATATTGTGTTGTGTATATATACTTACCTTACATTTTAAATATGATTTCAAGTCAAACATTAATACATGATACATGTTTGTGCTTATTTGAACTGAAACAAATTGCTTTAAAAGTTTAATTTTATGTCTTGCTTTATTCCAAGTATATCTCTAACAATTCTCCTAGGAATAATGTGTAGCGACCCCTGTCAGCTACATAGTTCATACGACGAATGAATAGATGGCGCTGCAATAGATCAACACTACATTCAGACCTATCCACATACAAATCTACATCGCGCTAGTGGAGTTTGTTCTCAGATTCACATATATACAAGATTCCAACATCAACAGTCGGACCGCAGTCCCCAGGCACGATGACCCAGCCTGGCGGAAGATCTTCCCTTTTCAATGGAGGAATCATCCACCTTGTTCCTCCATAGTGGTGACCCCGACGTGATGGATGGGAAACTTCCAATCCCTCCATTCACTGAACGTAACCATACTTCTGAGCATTACAACGCTCATCACTCCGCATCAGCATCCAAGTCTCTGCCGTCAACACAGCAAGCCAACATCGCCTCAATCAGGTCCAACGCAGCCGACGCACCGTGCTTCCTGGTCCTGCAAGGCACAACCCAGCGGCAACTCATCGCCAGCACAGTTCCACCGCAGCACACGCCCGGATCATCTCCTCCGGCGTGGCGGTCTCTGCACTACGTGGACTTCATGGCTCAACCGTCGCAGCAACCCCGCTCTGTCTCGACTCACCGCAGACAACAGCGCAGCACTGGCACTTGCAAGCATTACGCACTGACGCAACAACAGATCGACCTCTGGTCTAGGAAGGGAGTGATGTAGCGACCCCTGTCAGCTACATAGTTCATACGACGAATGAATAGATGGCGCTGCAATAGATCAACACTACATTCAGACCTATCCACATACAAATCTACATCGCGCTAGTGGAGTTTGTTCTCAGATTCACATATATACAAGATTCCAACATCAACAGTCGGACCGCAGTCCCCAGGCACGATGACCCAGCCTGGCGGAAGATCTTCCCTTTTCAATGGAGGAATCATCCACCTTGTTCCTCCATAAATGCATTATTTTGTGTATAATAAATGTTGTATAACATTTTCAATTAATTTTTTATTCCTTTTACAGACTAATGAAAGCCTGAGATGAATGTCCTTAATACCAATATCATCATTTAGAATAAAACCACTGTAAAGTTTTAGATTCTTTGGTTTTAGGACAACTTTAATATTTAAATAATTTATTTGTGATGACAAAGAACTATTTGACTTAGAATTATTTCTTTTTAATAGGTACATACTTCAACCATATTATTATCTCAAGTTCTTTTGTTGAACTTATACCTATACTAGCCGTTACCTTCGCTTCGCAAGATTTTATAGTAGTATATACCTACAGACAGGTTTTTTCATTATTACCAAAATGTGTACCAACATCATATCAGATCTGTCGAGCCGTTCTTGAGTTAAAGAGGGCATACAGAGCCTACAGATTTATAGTATAGATTTGGCGATTGTTAATTTTTTTTTGCATAATCAAAAATAAAAATTTCTTAAAAATACATAAGTAATTACTTAAAATCATAACACAAATAACTTAATTTTATGTGCTTCTGTACACTACGAATGAAGTACCTACTCGCCAATAAATAAATACTGAATACTTGGCCACGCTTTTATCTTATGTTGAAAAATAAAATGTCTGAGTTAAAACTGGACAACCTTTTGTAATATTATACATCCAATAATAACTGGTGTCGTAGATCTAATTAGAAACTACTACTTCTTACTACTATCACTAGGAACTATTATAAACATAATAAATGTGAAATTTTCAAACACTGAACGGATATAATGAATACGTTACTGAGTTCGATTGGCGCTGAGGCTCCTTGATTTTTTGAATATTTGATAACCAGAGTAGGTATTCGGCCTAATATAGCCAAATAAAATCATCCTGTAGGTATAAGTCCATTAAAACTCAACGACATTACGTGACGTTACTTATTATACATTCTCGTATTGTTTAACTTAGTTTAGTGTTCGTTAGACTTCGTTAAGACGTTGTCAGCGATGGCAACGTTCGATTGTTGTTTGTTGAAATGGTTCTTAAATAGCGTGTATGCCATGCCGGCGGTGAGCGCGCCGACTGCGGTGCCCTGGGCTATCACTCGGAACTGCATCAGGAACACGCTGGTGCTCATTGCGCCGCGGTTCTTGTAGCTGTACGCGCCGAAACCTACCGCTCCTAACAGACCAGCAATGCCTGGAAAATAAATACAAGTTTTAAGTAGATACTACGTCATTATAATTTTATTGAGAATACATAATAGCAAGACCTAACTAGTGAAATATTGAGAGGATAGTTGATACCTACTTAGGTACCTAAGCAGAGTCAAATTTAAAAGTGTAGGTATTAAATTAACCCATTGCATGCAAGTACATAGCTATTATTCATTGTATTTTGAACACATTTTGACAATTCACATTGTATATGATATACAACAGGTTGAAATATCTTTGTATGTACAACGATCACATTTTTATAGTATGGAAAAAATGGCTGCTTATGTAGATAAATGGTTAAGGATGATATAATCACAGAATAAAATATAATTGCATGCGCTGTATAGTAGGTACACTACAATACAATAAGTAGTAAAGTGATAGTAGTTGTCACTGTACCTACCTACAATCAAAGGTGTAGGAACATTTGTAGGTAGTTTCCGTACTGGTTACATCTTTTCTGTGCTTATAGTGAAGTAGCTGTACCAACCTACTACCGCGTTTTCGGGATAAAAAGTAGCTTATGTCTATCTTCGTCCAATTTTAGTCGCGATCAAAGAGAATATAAACACTACGTTCTAGTCGCGATTAGTTGAAGATTATGGGTAGAACTGACAGCTTTGCAGAGTTTAGTTTCGTATTTATAATATTTGTAAGTAGACCTAGATCGAATATTCCACTTTCTATAAGTAGGTACTCACCGATAATCATAAAGGGAGATTCCTTTGATTTGCGAGCTAATCTCTCGCCGTGGGTCTCTTCGTGATAGTCAAAAGCTGGTTTATCTTGTGCCATTTTTGGTTCTGTAAACATTAATGAAATTAATAATTAATTTCGAAACCATAATATAGGAAAGTATTTCTGCTTTCCCATCTCCTAAGGTATCAATAATCGTGGAAAGTATGTATCACAAGGTGGATTTACCTTAGTGATAGTGACGTAGGGACGTCTGATCCCGGCGAAGGTCGTGCGCTAGTTCGAATTCAATAAGCTCGAGCTAAGTCCTTATCGGTCCTTTATTTGACTCTTACCTACTTATTCATTATACCTACTAGCTAGTTATAGTTGTAGCGACCCCTGTCAGCTACAACGTGTACACTTTTTTCACGTCATCATCGGTACGTACACTTGTCTTCGTAGGTACCTGAGAGTGTGTTTTTTTCTAGGATTTATATCAGGTATAATCTAGGTAAAGTCTTGCGCATTAACACTTAAAGGGTCTTGCGCAATACTTTAAATTTAAATAAGGTTCTCAACGCTCTGGCTTTAAATATCAAAGCCAGCGTTGAGAAACTGTCTGGCTAGGCTACCCTGAATTAGAAAACTTGTCGCTAAGCACCGACAGCTGGACTTAAAAGTCAGCTTACAAGATCTTCGGGCACATGACTGACCATGGTGGGATTGTGACCAAACACATAGCTATAGGTAGGTACATAATAAAACATACAAGAATTTTTCTGATAAACCTAATGTGCGGCCATATCTCTGGCGACTGTCACCTGCACCAAGCTACAACTTAAATACTAGTATATCTAATATAGGGGATGTTCATATAACCATAGAAATTAAATAGGTATTACTAAAGCGACTTTCACATTGACACCAATTTAATAGAAATAAAATATTATTAACATTTTTTCAAGGGAATTAAAGTCAATAGCACTATTAAAGCACTGAATGTTACAATATTTTTACAGAATGTCGCTAAAGATTACGTTGATAAATTGTACTCGCGTGAATAATGATAACAAACCTTTTGACACTGTCAAGGACGCTCTAAATTACACCTTGAGTTACTTTATCATAACACGACTACTCGCACAGAAATGTATCACTGAATGAATATCTTCCTTGTAAATTGCAACTGACACATGCGATGATATCACAGAAACCAGTAATGTGTAATTTCCCCTAGAAAATCAACGGCTACCGTGTCTTGTTATTAGTTATGTATTTACTTAAACATTTACCTGCTAAAATTATGCGACGCGATATCTTATCGCTCGTACTTACCAGCAAATCTTAGATTTCCAATAGATCCTTTTCAACACGTACCTACCTATCGGTCGGATATTAACGAGACAGACGTTGCGTTGTATGTTGTATTGTATGTATGTACAGGCTTGATCATTTCTTACGTCGTCATTCGTATAATAATAGTTCCTTGAGTTATATATCAATGTATAGAGTAAGATTACATTTTACACGTTTAGCTTTATTCCGTGGGTGGACATGAATGGTTCTGGCTTGGTGTGTACATTTATTAGACATTTTATAAGATTATGATATTAGGAATTTTACAGTCTTTTGTTTGACCGGCAGAGGATTTAAATTTTTTCAATTGAATTTAATAGTTACCCAATCGAAATAAGGTATATTTCAACCAGCGAAGCTCAAGAGAAAACTGCGCCGCGAACACGATGCTTCGAGGCCGATTACCGAGAATTGAAATATATACCTTATTCCCATCGAGTAACTATTAATTCAATTGATACATTTTAAATCTTCTGCCATGCCGTCCGCTACAGCGCGCCGGCCATTCGAGTGAGTTGTATATAGTATTTACCTGTGAAGAATGTCGTTACAAACGTACCTATATAGTACAAAAGTTGCAGGAGGGCTGATTTCATATTCACTGGTAGCTTGTATCCCACACACACAAGACACAAAAGTGTCTTGCGCAGCGCCTAACAATCGCAAACATGCATTCTGCGTTGTTTCATGAATCGTCAATTTTTCTCTTTTATTCTTTATAATGGTATCAGCAAATGGTATGTGCCCTGTCCTGGGTGTCAGGCGCACCGTATTCTTGATGGCTGACTTTGTTATCGGTCATAAACTAGCGATATTTTAGGTTATATTTATAGGTATTTGAACACATTTTAAGAGACTTTTCTTAGGACGAACCCTGAAAATTCGAAATTTTCCGGGTATATTATGAAAATCTGTTTAGGCTCAATATGGAGGTGCGATGTTCATCGAAGTTTTATATTCTAATAACTATATGTAATATTAGAGGATGATATAATCAGGTATACTATAAGATAAACACATATCTAAGAAACATAAATTATACTATATTTAGCATGATTAGGGGCTTAAAAGTGCTTGCTTCGATAAAGGGGATGAAGGGTATATATTATTTGCTCCACTTGGCGGAGAGATCGCCGTGGAACCAGATAGTTGTAGTAGTATTTATAATAATCAATTACGAAACACTCTCAAACTGAAATTGGTGGTGAGATGGAGAAAGTATTATTTTAAACTAAAACCTAATTATAATGTGACATCTTCTATTTAGAAAACTATACATACCTACGTAAAAAATAAATATATATAAAGACAATTATAATAATATATTTATAATATTTACCTGAAGATAATGCTAAAGTTTAATTGTAAAAATAAATTTACATATTTGAAAAAAAAAAATCATTTTGCCATTGATGACTTGTTTGTAATTAAGCAAAGAAAATATTTCGAAATATAGTTTAGTTGAAGTGAAAATAACATTTCTTCGGCACTACTAGTATTTCAATACCTATAATAGTTGACAGCAGAATATAAGATACCTTAATATCAAAGCCTTAAATTCCATTTCAGGTCAAGTTGCTTGATGTGTGTGATGTACATTTGATTACTGTGACCAGAGCCAAATCAGATTTTATGTATTTTACTCAAAGTATAAATCCAACTGCCTACTCAAATAACTCGAATATTCTATGCTCAAATGCTTCTATTTTACCACGTAACTAAACTACATGTCGAAATGAATCACAGTCTCTGTAACTTACACATATAAAATTATAATAAAGCAACATTGGCTCAAATGTAATATTAATTAATTTTACAACACTTTGATGGATTTTTATATTAAAATGTTAACTCACGCTTTTATTTATCAAAATCTTGTGTACAGTCAAACGTAGATCCGACAGACAAAATTTGTTATACATATCATTTTATGGAATAATAATTTAAAAAAAATGATTTTTTTTGAAAGGACTAAAGTTGGTAGCCTCAGATAGCTGCAACAACCTTACGGGACAAATCGGCGAGCGTAGAGGGCTCTCAGCCGGGTTATCTTTATGGTGAATTGAATCTTTTTCACTAGTTTAGGAAACACGAAAGAAAAAATGTAGTATATTCATACATACAAATAGAGACACTATAACAAGCAAATTATCTCAACGTACACAAGATTTGGATTCACAACAACAGTATGGATATAAACTTGTGTATATATAGAATTTTCAAATTATTGTGGACATTTTAACCGGTGCGCGGTGGAGCTATTGCGTAGCAAAATGGCAATAAATTTCATTAAACTGGGCTTGCATTATCTGGTTTTCTATAATATCTTGACCCAATGCGAGACTTTGGATGAGTCCATGGATAGTTTAATTGACTCTTTTGATATTTGCGTGTCCCATAAATATACCAATTTTGCAGAATGAAGCCCAGTTTAATGAAATTCATTGCCCTTTTGTTACGCGGTGGCCCCGATGGGAAATCACACATCGGTGGCATATTATAATAATATTAAAGGCTGCATAATTATTTACTATTTTATTGATCAAATGTATTACGGCGTGACTTTGATAGTTAACTGGAGACGTACGTACTAAATATTTAAATCATATGTTTAATTAAAAACTTATTGTGTGAAAACTAACTAATCGGCTTTCGACTTATTTTAAACGGTTTTATTAATTTTAAAAATAACTTTAGGAATTTATGGTCATACAACATACATTCATTCGTTCAGTATCAAATGTTGAAATAACTAAAATTAAAACAGAAAAAAAGTGATAATCTTCAAGCGCTGAGCGGATTTTCTTGAAACATAGCTAGTACTTTCGATTGTCTTAATCGAAACCTTTCAAACGAAAAAAAAAACAGAATCAAAATTGGTTCATCCATTCAGGAGCTATGATACCACAGACAGACACACAGATGCACACTAAAAACTTATAACACCCCTCTCTCTTCGCATATCAAAAAAGTATCACTATGTGTTAATCCAACATATTCTATGTGCCGAATTTCACCTAAATCCGTTTAGCCGTTTACGACTGAGTCACAAACAACAAAACATTCACATTTAATATAGTGAGACTATAATTTACATACATACATCTTTACGCACATTCTGCTGGTATTCGTAGACTAATGTGAGAACTAGCATTAAACTACGCCATTCTGATCATTATAATCTCTGGCATAAAATCTAAAATTGTGTGCATTCATCAAAAAAATATTGTCATGACTATCAAATGTCACGCTATAATATGAAATCTGTTGCAAGATTACATTTTAGTTTGTTGCCGAACGAATACATACCTATTACAAAATTAAATACAGTCCCTATGACGCTTAAACTGTCATATGAACCTAAAGTCGAGATAATTAGAGTTATCTCTATCATGTAACAATACATTTGCTTTACGACAGATTCCAATATTCAAACTAACTATTATTTTTACATTTTAATATTCAATATCAGCTATGGCGATTATGGATTCATATTTGACATGACAAATGTAATATAATCAAGGATAGATTTAATATTGGAATTCGACGTTAATAACGTAAAGCAATAAGAGTATTTTTTCTATAACTTTGTATATACTTTGTGTATACGGAATAGGGTGTAATTTTATTAAGTATTGCCGTCCAATTGAATTTATAGTATCAAAACGGCAACAGACTAAAACCCAACCTCAGCGCAATTACAATAAACCATACAACCGAATTCGAGTCCTACGGAATGATTTTAGATGTTAAAATCAAAATAAACAAATTCAGGTACGATTTCAAGCAATATAGTTCTATAAATACGTCATTCAGTAACCGAATTTGTAATTGCGCCATACAGAGTACCTTTCTGAGTTGAATCAGTACTTAGCACATTCATAATATATACATAATTGTCTATTTTCATTCAGCACGTAATTCGGTCGTTTCATTGGTACTGGCTTGGGGCGCTTGAAGACACTTTTTCTAGTTTTTCAAAGTGTTTTCGTGCATTTCTAATATTAATGAGCGTCGCTTCGGAAGGTATCTTGGGGTCCGACATTTCAACCATGACGTATGTGTTGCTCGTGAATCCGTCTATGAAGGCCGCGAACACGCTGTTACGTACCTGTGAAGTTATAATCAAAAGCTATTTATTAACTTATTGTTAGCAAAAATAAGTAATCGCTCGACAAAGTCTTCTAGGCTAGGTGGGCTTACAAAAAGTAATATGTCTCTACAGTGGGATTGTATATGAGCTGTTGAAGAAAATTAAAGACATATTTTTTTTATTATATACTGTCTAGCTATAGCTGTCCCCCTGCGGTTTCAACCGCGTTCCCTGGATAAAAAGTAACCTATATCATTCTCCGTATCATAGGTTATCTGCGTTTCATATTTCATCAGTTGAGGAAATTTCAAAATATGTATTGTGTGTGTACCTCCATGCTCTGGAACTGCGCGGCGAGCTTGGAGCAGGAGAGCTTGAACTGCTTCACGATGTTGGAGACCTTCTCGAAGCGATGTGCGTCGCGGTGTGCGCGTCGCTGGCAATGCGACACCACCAGGAACGTCGCGCGCTCAAACAGTAACACCTGTACCCAGTCACCATGCATTTTATCTTATTATACTAATCAAAGTACCAGGCAGATTTATTTTTTGAGTAAAATAGCGTTTTTTCAGGAAATACTAAAAGAAATAAACTTTAAAAGCAAAACCTTATCTTATAATTTTGAGATATACGAGAATATAAAATAATTGCTCGATTAAAATAATTAAGTAGATAAAATCACACAGCTCTTGTTTTCAGCTCTCTCATTACCAATAGTGATTGTCCGACAAAATTACCAGCTCATAATCTATATCAAAAATTACTCTTTCGCATTTATAATATTAGATTCTATGGTCTACCTCTACCTGGCGCGGTTATACCCGCGATCCTCGAATAAAATGTAAAAGTAGCCTATATTACTCTCTGATCTATCCTACCTCTATGAAAAAATTACGTCAATCCGTTGCTTCATTGCTATGTGAAGGAAATACAAATCAACAAACACATTTATAATTTTAATAAGGACAACTGAGAATCATTATTATTAGGTATGTCATAGTAGGAACGTAGGGACGATCAGATACCACATACCATAGATTTAGAATATAGTACTAGCATATAAAGATGATCTATGGGGTAAATAAGGAGGGACATTTATGACATACCTCATCTGCATCAACAATTGTAGCGAACTGCTTCAGTGATGATTCTAGCGCCTTAACATTAGGTATCAATTTGTACACTATACTCGACCATGCTCTGAAATATATTACAAAAATAAAAACATAAATAACATTTCAAAACCAAATCATCTTACAATATAATAATACGAGCCCCGATGCAAAATAGTTAGTCTAGTATGGAAAGTAGTGCAAAGCGTAAAATATAGAAAGTATATTGGTAAAATAATTAAGAACGTTTAATAAAAAGTAAACCACAAGTTGAGGAACATTTTAAAGTTTATTTTAACATAACTGAAATTCTTTCATGACTTTACATAACATAAAAAATCATTAAAATATTCTAAAAAACATAACGCATTACCCTTGTCACTCACGCAAAATAGTTCGTCGACCACTTAGTTGTTGCTCTCAATAACAGCTTTAATGCGAAGAGGCATGGTTGCAACTAACGCTGCACACTCCTCAGACTTATGTTCTTATTTTTGACTCCCAGACAGCCAATTAATAATTTATATAGATATACAAAAATAATGAAGTTAGAAAAAATCTCACAGAGAAAATTTCACACTAGACGAACTATTTTACATCGGGGTTCGTAATAAAGCTCTTAATTAGACTTCTACAATAAATGTTATTTTAAGTAATATTTTCACTATACAATATTTTTATTTGGGACTGTTTACCCAAGGTCCAACGTAGGCAAATTTGCACCATTACATAGGCTCCAAAATAAATATAATAATTTTCAAAACTCTGCAGATGTTGATATAAATGCTGATACCATATCTCGGTGGCGAAGCCTAATACTACAACTGGGCTCCGTTCTGTCATCACTTGACACATAAAATTGATTCTTTTTTCTTTAACAAAATATTATTTAATGTATCTTATTTTTGAATACCTATTGTAAGGCTCACTTATATCTAGTATAATTTAATTTCTTACAGTATATAATTGTAAATGTGTGTTACTTACTTGTACAAAGTTTCATCCCATATACTAGTTCTGAAACAAGTGCATTCCAATGGTCTTGAGAGTCGCTTCAGATCCTCTTCTCTCTCTTTAAATATCTCTTCTCTCTGTTCCTCCAGAACCAAGTCCATCTTATGTACAAGACAGAATATCCTGGCTTCTGGTGAGTTCTGGTAACATAATGATTATTCACAAATAAGGTGTCATTGCTTCAGTATAACATAAAATAGTAGTTTTTATTTTCTTTTAAGTTTTATATAACACCCATAAATGTGGTGATGTAAACTTCCTACATTGTTTAAGAAAATTATTTAGTAAATACTTTCCACCTGATGGTTTTACCCATATTTCTATGATGTACCTAGCTTCCGTCCAAGGGATATGATGATTTCCCAGGACAAAAAGTATTGTATGTGCAAATCCAGGGTATGTTCTATCTATGTGCCAAGTTTCATCCGTTCAAATCTGTTCAGTAGTTTTTGAGTAGATTAAAAACCATCTTCATATCCATACAAACATTCACATTTATTATATTATAGTACAATAAAAAGTATCCCATGTATTATTCTAGGATATGATATATATGGGGTCCTATTAAATAATGTAAGGTGCTGGTGATGGTGCTGGTGATGAGAAATTATGAGAAAAACATGAGTACTCATTAAAAAACATTCTATGATATTTTTTTAGAAATGTAAGGCTTTTTACAACCTGGACCTTTCAAGACACTTGTGATAATTTCCTTTCAGCTTTCATGCATATTTTTATGCATAAAGGTATTAGTTTATGTACCTGCAAAATAGCTTCCAAACAAGACTGATAATAGTGCATGTCTTTCTCCATTTCTCTGCTTTCAACATCAAACACATATATGAGGACTTCAACATTCCGGAATATATTGTCTCTTTGAGATGCAAAGTAGTTCTCCATGAAAGCTTCCTGGCCACCACAATCCCAAAGGTTGAGGACCAAGTTACCAAGGAATCGGACATGAGAGTGTTCCACATCAACTGAAATATAAAAAGATTTTATTCTTCAATTTGAGTTATTAGGTTGTACAGTTACATATTAACTACTTATTGTACTTTCCTATCATGTATAATTGTATGCTTATATTGTATAATGATAGGACTGACTAATGGACATAAATTCATGTATGACATATTGCATGGTTCAAATGATAAATATGTACTTACATACCTATTTGAAGAAGTGACTACTAATACTTACTCGTAGCTCCTAATCTCCTTGTGTCTCTCGCAATATAGTTTGCGAATATAATGGACCTCATGCTAGTCTTGCCCGACCCACTTTTCCCCATCAAAAGTACCTGGCGACAAAAAAAATAACATTCGAACTACCTTTATCCGAGTAACATAAAGTGTCTATTTTTTGTAAAGTTGTCGTGCAGCTATTGCAAATGATTATGATTAATATTATAAAATATGTTTTCATCTTTAATACACGTACCTTTTTCTTCATGTTGATGAGTTAACAATAGGTCAAGGGTTTAAAACTTGAAGAATTAACTTAGTTACAGTTTTCTTATTGGTATCCTAAAATTTGTACGGAATTATGGTGCAGCTTTAATTTTAGTGATTAACATTTATAGCACTCAATGATAGACTTTGTTGTGGATAGCAAGCAGACAAATTATTTTAGTTTTTATTGAAATGTAGGCGTAATTTCCACTCAATCACGACAAAAGCAATCACTACCTAATCATAAATTCTAATGACATGACAGACAATTGACTTGACATTTGTCAACGTTATGGCCAAAGAGTATGTAACCGCTACGATAGAGTTAAGGCTATATTCTCTTTGACTATGACTAGCTAGTGGGAGGATATTCCGATATCGCTACAAGTAAATACGAGTATGTACTCGATACTTTTATTTTGATATTAATTATTTATTTTTAGAATCGATTCACAAAAGATACTTTTCTTTAAAAAGATATCTCTGTACAAAATACGATATATGAATATTTATAATAGAAAACTTGTTCAGTAATTCAATCCAAGTATTCTAGATTTTTCATTAAATATCGACTAAAAAGCGAATTGTGCAGAAGACGGAAAGGGAAGAATGAATCGAGAAAAGGTAGGTAGTGCTTCGCTTGGCTGGTTTAGCGGAGGCACGACCGTGTCCCCAGATACAGGCTACCTACCTCTGTACCACGAGCGTATTTGCATTGACTTCACAACACAACACAACTAAACCAAAGACTACTATTGTATACAGAAGAACTAAACTACTGTATGTGCCTATAATCTACTCTACTTCTACTTTTCTAAAATATTTCTGTCTTTTATCATAACTTCGTGGTTTCTATAAAATTAAAATAGGTATGAAATCGACAAAAATAAAATTTTGATAATATTAGTCGATATATTTTCAGTAAAATTATGTTGAAGGGTTAAATCGAAATGAGAATATTCCTGAACGTATTGTTTTCATTTACGTAATGTCAGTCAATTCAATGTCATTGTCATGTCATATCAATTTGTCAAACAAAAGTGCATGGATTGGAAAAATAGAAACGTGTGTATTCTTCTGAAAATTTTCCTATTATACTACTGAAATAATGTTTTGTCGAAAGTAATACCTTTGTATTGAATAGTCATCAAGATGGCTCGCCACCGCAACATAAGGAATAGAAGTTATTCTGACGATTATGACTACGACGATGTTTACGGTTCGGTGGAAGAGGACAGCTGCTTGTCGCCGAGTGACTCCGCACAATGGATGTACGACCGCTCCAGGAACCAGCAGGCGATATCGAGTTTTATTGAAAGCCATGATGATATACAGGAGGAACCGGAAGACGAGGCAGCTGAGTCATCACAACCAACACTTGCAAGACGTGAGTCTATCGACCCTCGTAGCTTGAACCTCGACGAAGAAGATGAAGCTAAGCTCATGTCGTGCTTAGACGAGCTACGAAATATTCTAGGTGACACCATATCGGATAATATACTTATACAAACTATACTGAAAAACAAGTTTGATTACAGCAAAAGTCTCGATGAAATTTTGAATAACAACAAAAACAAACAGACAGAGAAACCAAAGGGCGAGGTACTTAAACCTCCCGTTGTTGTGGTTGATACTATTAAAGCTCCTGTTATTACAACTGCAGACAAAACTGCTAAAGTTATAACTACTAATCTTGAACCAAAGAGTTTAGGTGTTGTCAAAGGGTTCAAGGTTGATCAAAATAGCAGTTCTGGCAGTCGTCCTCAGACCCCAAGAGAGCAGTCTCCTGCAACAGAAAGGATATCTTCAAGGACTGAACAAAGTGATGATATCAAAGTACTTTCAAAGGCTAAAGAATCAAAAATTGATGCAAATAAACAGTTCTCAGCTGAAAGGGGTTCTGACAAGGAGCATTTGTATATAGTGGTAGTGGGCCATGTGGATGCCGGTAAGTCTACTTTAATGGGTCGACTATTGTGTGAACTGGGTGAAGTCAGTCAAAGAACTTTGCATAAATATGAGCAAGAGAGTAAAAAAATTGGTAAACAAAGTTTCATGTATGCATGGGTGTTAGATGAAACAGGTGAAGAACGAGTTAGGGGCATCACTATGGATGTAGGACGAGCACAATTTGAGACAAAGACTAAGAAAGTTATCATCCTGGATGCACCTGGCCATGCTGATTTTATCCCTAATATGATAACGGGAGCTGGTCAAGCTGATGTAGCTCTCCTAGTAGTTGACGCAACCAGGGGAGAGTTTGAGTCTGGATTTGATTTTGGTGGGCAAACAAGAGAACATGCATTACTTGTGAGGTCTTTAGGTGTTAGCCAGCTTGCGGTAGCTGTCAATAAATTGGACACAAGCAATTGGTCTCAAGAAAGATTCAATGAAATAACTAAAAAGCTGAAAGCATTCTTGAAGCAAGCAGGCTATAAAGATACTGATGTCACTTATGTACCATGCTCAGGACTGACTGGTGAGAACTTAGCAAAGAATCCAAGTGAACCTGAATTACTGAAATGGTATAGTGGCCCAAGTCTTTTAGATGTAATTGATAAGTTTAATGTGCCAGAGAGACCTGTATCTAAACCATTGCGGATGTCCATTAATGATGTTTTCAAAGGAACCGGTTCTGGATTTTGTGTTGCTGGACGTATTGAAAATGGAATGCTCAGTAAAGGAGATAAGGTCCTAGTATGCCCTACTAAGGAAATGGCAGAAGTCAGGAGTTTAAGTATTAATGACCTTCAAAGCAATGTAGCCTTTGCTGGTGACCAAGTCAGTGTGACCATATCTGGGGTAGACATGCAGAATGTATCAGTTGGGTACATTTTAAGTGATCCAGTCCAGCAAGTGTCAGTTACGACCAGATTTGAGGCTAGAATAGTTGTCTTCAATGTTAAGGTACCTATAACAAAGGGATTCCCAGTTTTAATCCACCATCAGTCTTTGGTAGAATCAGCAAATATTGTGAAATTGAAGGCTTTATTGAATAAGAGTACAGGCGAACTTGTGAAGAAGAAGCCTCGTTGCTTGGGAAATAATTCTGTTGCTGTTGTAGAGATAGAAGTGTGCAGGCCAATCTGCATTGAGCGTTACAAAGATGTTAAAGAGTTGGGTCGCGTGATGTTGCGTGTTGCTGGCGTCACCATAGCCGCCGGCCTCGTCACCAACATTGTAAACACTTGATTCTGTAGCAATCTCTTAAAAGTACTTGGATTTAGGCTAAGCAACAAGATGATGATTGATTGATGAATCAACATCAGATGCGTTGATATTGTACTATGCTCGGCACATTTATTAGTGTACAAATAATGTATTGTGCTATATAAAAAATATGATTAATTATTATTTATACTTATGAGAATAAAATTGTTGAAATATTTTTTAAGTCTTTCATATACTATTTCTACGCTGCGTTTCTACGTGCCTGTGTACGTAATGTGTCGTTATAAAGCAAAATATTAAAGCTCGCAAAATTTTGTAGCTATGAACGCTTTGAAGACGTAAGAGTTATAAAGCAACAGCAAAATAAAGCAAAGCATGGCAACAGTCTGGCGTACAGGACCAAAAGATTTAATTTAGATAAGTAGTTTGCCGACGACAGCCTGTTACGACTATGTACACAAGTAGACATCCTGCAATTAACTTTTAGTCAATATTCTTGTTTGGACATGTAATATTAGCTAACTATTATGAATTATACAAAAAACATTGCATGACAAATATAACAAGGAGTAAAAATTAGACTTGTCCGAGTTATTATTGTCGCTTAGGGCATTAACCTAAGAACAAAAAAAAAAACGTTCGAAGTCAATAGATCCAAATAGATCTAACGAGAGATTCAAAGTGGAGCCGTAATTAAACTAGGATGGTAAATACCTACCTACTTATAAAGCTAGTTCGAAGCTACTGTAGCTACCGGCCAAGTCAACGTATATATTATGCCTGTTAAAATACATACTTATAGAAGTACTATAGATAACCACATACTAGTAAAAAGTATCTATATAGGTGGTATGTATATTTTTGACATCTTAACCAACATCGGGTTCGAATATAGGTTATTAACAGGAAACTAATGATTTGTAAGTCCGTAAAACTGAAATACGTAAAACAAACATTCAATTTGTGTAGGTATAATGCTGACTCAGCGTATCGAAAATCCTGGTTACGAGTCCGGCAGGAGTGTTTGTTAGATTCACACTTAGTGAACTATGATACCTTTGAAACACCTTGTGACAATATTGGTTATTGCAGTTTCTAACTAACTCTACCAAAGTCGAAACTACCTATACTTTAAGCTACGTAGAGTATGGTGTTTTGTTAGTGATTTTAATCGAGAATTTTCAGTAGGCTATGATGCTATATCTAGTTAGTTATCTAACCTACATATTTTGTGCGCTAATTTCAATATTGATTTCACCTACCTTATTCCTTCTACCTTCGAGGATCTCCCGTTATGCTGAACAGCAGGATGACAGGACCAAACACTGCTCGATTAAATATTAAAAAAAACTTCCATGATTAAAGAAATTGGGTCCCATAATTCAGGACCAACTTTGGTTCCGAAAATATGTGTTTGATTGCCCATGAAAGTAAAAATACCTAACACAATGTGCCTATTACGATGACACAATGATTTGTTTAGTTGGTACGTACTTCAATCTGTTTGAATTAATTCAAAAGCTAATTCTTTGCTTTGATTTTTGTAGTCAAATAAAATTTTTATATGTAGGTATGTGTCATGTTAGACAAGACAGTTAAACGAGGGTACTTACTACTGAAATACTATAAACGTTCGCTGAGTTCACGTTTCCGGTATAAGGCCTTGGTGTCAGCGCCTACCTATAGGTATTCTGAATCGTGCCAAGTGTCGCGGCCTCGCGGCTCGTTGCGGTCTCGTGAAATTTAATTTCCTACTCATTTCCCAGCATTCGTAGTTCACTGTTTGCTTGCTGAATTACTTCTCCCCCGGCCTCAAAGCTCTTTTCAATTCCCGTTTATCGATTTCCATTAGCCCACAGGAGGATGTTTTTTTTCTTTACTGACAATTTGTTTTTATTTCAAAAGCTCGCTGATAATTAATTTCCTCGAGTGTTACCGCCTCAAAGCGAGGCTAATTCATTACTTCTAATGGTTTTGAGAATTGCACGAGTCCTATTAATTAAAAAGTTGAAGCTTTTAAAGTGTTTTGGGAGTTGTTAATAGCTTAACAGCTGGAAATTATGAAACGCTCCTAAGTTTGATTGCTGTGCGCTATAATAAAAGTGTATCGGACGCCTTTTACAATTATTTGAGCAATAATTGGCATCGTCAACCATTGAATAGCATGTTATTTAGATTATGGTATTTAATGTTTATAGTAATTTGCTAGCCTCTAAGGACAGATAAAGATTGGCGTAGTATCACACTTAATAATTTTTCGATTATGGTATCACCAAATAACATAAAGGCAAGTGGAGCGGGTTGATTATAAATCAGAGTTGGGTGTGAGCGCGCGACAGGCACTTTGTTCACTAAAGTAGGACTTGTCTGCTCATTCGAGGGTAAATCACCAGCAGAGTTAGTGTTGAGTTAGGCCACACGACTATTTATTGTTGCCCAATATTTATTATAGATGCCTAAGTAAGTAGGTACTATATACAATTAATTAAATTGGTAGATTGCCCTCGCAGGTACATCTTGAAATATCTCGGAAACTTTTATACTGTCCTCTCAAAATATTATTTTCCATACAAATACTTTCAATGTATTTTCCCCTTATTAGGTAAGATTAACTATATTTTCGAGACATTTTTAAACATAGTTAATCTCGCTATAATTTGCACCCTTATAAGTAGGAAAAAAATTATGAAACCATATCTTATTTTATTAATTCATGGAAACGTTACAGCTAGGTTTTAAGAATAAGGTTACAGAAGGCTAATTAAAAGTACTCACTGACAGGTAGGTATAACAGAAGATACAGTAAACGATGGCAGAGAACGTAGTATATTATCTTACTCTGTGCTTATAGCATAGTTATTAACACACTATAGGTAGGTACTATGAAATAAATATAATATATATGGATAAATTCATAAAACATAATTAAACCAATTATAAACAAAGATAGAATATAAGGAAGTGGGTATAATGTTTAAGCACATAGATGTCATGTCCCTTTTTCCTTTTTTTTACTATAAGAAACTGTATTTATTGTATAAGCCAACCGTTTTCTACCTTTTGTCATTATTAATATTATTGTCCCAAGATAAAAATATATCCCATGTAAAAATTAGCTCTGACTATGTCAGAGGTAGCTCGCGGGCCGGGCAGAAAACAAAAATATAAACAAAGAAGTTATTGATTAATATAACTATTGGTAGCTAATCAGAAGTTAATAGGTATATAGGTAATTTATGATTGATTACTTTTGGTTTTGAAGTTTCCAGTGCATGATAATATATAATATATTTTAGGGTAAGGTATTCAAATAGGGTTGTAATTAAATAGATTGGATAGGTATACGCACGACAAGCCCAAAAGGACAAGTCCCCCTTCGGGATTACAAATTTAATTTAACGACTAATTATGAAGGTACTTAACTCAATGTCTTCCAGTATAAACGGGGCGACGTGAATTCACGTTTGTAGGTAATAGCTATATTATGTCAAATTTAAGTGCTGAATTGCGTTTCTGACATCATATCGTAAAATTAAACGTCCCACATGTCGGAATTGGTGAAATCAAGCTAGCGCAACTCGTACAAACATTAAAAACTCGTTAAAAAATGCATTTAAATGTGTCAATGTAGTACCTATATGTGGTTTAGAATTTGAAATCTTTTGATATATTTTAAATTTCAAATTAAATAGACAATGAAGGGAAACACCGCTTTTAAAAGTAAATCAAGCGGTATTTTTTTTTTTTTTTTATGTAGGTAAGTACCTAGATAACTAACAATATCCAAATATATTTTATGGCTTTATGTAGGTAAGTATGTGTATAGAAATGAGATATCAAATTGACTTCTTTATTATGTATGTACTTGGTAGCAATTTAAAATCACCAAAGGACAATAGCGATATAGGGCAGGAAAAGCAAACGGGACGTGCAATTTTAATTGGGCACAAAAAATAGCAGTTTCTTTCATGATTTTTATTTGGGCCCGTTTAAAAACGGCTCGGTAACAATAACTCTATAAACAGGGAAAAATATAAAAATAATAATAAAACATAGTAATGCTTGCTTGTTTTAAAATAATAGTGAGTAATGTGGATATAAGTATAATATTAAATACAATTATTGAATAGAACGTCAAAAAAATTGCGTCTGGAATAATGACGAAGAGCCGTCCTCTCAACATGAACAATAGATTTTCCTGATCCTGGAATACTTTCACAGCATTCAAGTGAATACCAAGTAAAACAATGGAATGGTAGGCCTGAATCTTTTGAGGTCCTTATTTACACTTCGTTAAGTTATCTAATGCAGTGGTTCATAAACTTTGAGGAATCCTTTTATTTACGACACCGCAATAAGCTTTTTAAGAATGTTTTCAAATAATTAGGTGAAAAAAATTATAAAGCTCGGTTTTATGTCCTAGGTATAGCTTACTAATGGTTTATCTTCTTAAAATACGCATTGTTGTACTTAAATAAAATATCATTAGGTATTTTCATTACAATTGACTTTATTTACAATAATAAACAAATATTACAAACAAATAATGAATAAAAACTAAATTAAAATTAAACTAAAACATATAGGTATATATACAATGTCACTATGAATAATAAACCACGTTCAAATTTTCACTTGTGCTATGATTAATATTAATAGCTAAAATAATAATTGGAAATTCAATTACGAAACTAGATTGATTAATTAATATTAGTTTCATTATAGACTAGTCTGAATTTAGTAAAAGTTTTGTTCAATATCGTCCTGAGGCTATAAAAATGAAGTTAATACACATACTTATATTTAAGTAGGTATATGATTTGGGAGGGTTGTAGGCCGAATGGGCATTAAAGTAAAGATACCTTACACAGGTCATGAAAATAATATTTTTGGGTGAAAAATAACACTAAACTTCTAAAAATATTGGTTTAAAATAGTAACTCGAATAAAAATAGCTATCTCCCCCCATCACTAGGTTTCAGAGTGCGAATAATAAGGCTTTAGGACCAACCGTCCATTGGTGAAAACCGAATGAAAATTCGTTCTGTCAGTCGTAGGTACAGTATGACACAACTTAGATGTAGCATCGGCAAATCGTTTTCGTACACTTCACTTCCGATTTACACAACTAATAAAAATCATTCACTATCGCGCCATTCAACGTTCAACAAGATAATTTTCGCCGATCATTTTTTAACACATGAGTAATGTTGTAGGCGCACTCTTTTTGGGAACGATCGATTTTACGAATTTTGCCGATGCTTCATCTATGTTGTGTCATACTATACGCGTTGGGGGAACTGTTCAATAATATTATGTAGTGATATTTGTGTATATTTGGATCCTTAGAGCCATGATAAAGCTTAAGGATTATTTGACTATAGGGTCAGTTTTAAATTATCTACTTATATATGGTTAAATACCTTCATTCCAACAGCTTATTCGTCAAAGGTTAAGGTTCCATATGATGCGCCTGCGTTCCCGAGGGTTCTTGTTTTCCCAGTATAAAAAATAGTCTATAATTTATTCCAGGATAGGGTCATAATCTATCTATGTGCCAAGGTTCATCCTAACCCGTTCAGTAGTTTTAAAAAGAGTAACAAACATCCATATATACATACATCCATCCATCCTCACAAACTTTTGCATTTATAGTATAATATTATACAACATTTACAAAGCAAGGCTGCAATAAAATAGGCTGGGATACCGGCGTATGGGTATGTGCCAGTATGTATTTGCTTTACTAGGTACTATACAAAGTGTGTATTCTGTCTACAATGTAGTGTAGAGAGCTGTATCTATAGCTTTATCGGTCAGACAGTGTGACGGGCGGGCGGCATGCGGGCTCAGGCGTCCGTCCTGGCTTTGTTTCCGCCCGTGCAGGCAGTGTTCGCTCCGAGACTAAATACATAACGTTGTTTACTCATTAGATAACATTTCTTGATATAACTAGAGCTGTATATTATTCATGATATACCTATTCAATCGAATATTTAGTTAATAAGCGCGATGTACTATGTTTCAGAATGATTTAAGTAGGTACTTTTATAATTTACCATATTTACTTAATAATATACGAATGTTTTAAAGAGGTATTGTTTTCTTAGTTTGGATGTAGGTGGTAACTTCTGGAACTACGTATTCTGAAAAGTCTTTCAGTTGAGATAAGAGCTCGCTAGCTCATGGGTCCCAGGGTTCTGAGTTCGAGTAGAATATATAGAACAATTTACAAAGTCCATGTTATTATTTCGATAAAATAAAAAGTTTTTTTTTCTTCTTTTATTAACATTATTTACAACAAATATACAAACTGCATGTAAAAAAAACCGTCGAGACGGCCGCTGCTGCCAATCAACGGCAAGGTTCCCTGAAGGTTGGCAGCGTAGGGGTGATTAGGGTAACTTTAAGGGTGTTCTACCTTTTGTGAGCAGGTCAAGATACGTTAGGCTGAAGACTACGCGCTTCTAGAACCCTAGCTCAAGCCCTAAACATTACCATTCAGAGTTGCATATTTTAAAGACTCGACTCTAAATTACATCCCTAATAGATTCTGACCGTAGGTATTCATAAGTTCTATTCAAACTTTCGTCTTCAACGGCCGTCTGCAATCACACGTTTAATTATGTACAATATACTCGACTAATTGTGGCATATAATAGTCGATTCTCGACCGAGTTCTTGGTAACAATGATCCGACTAATTAATGCAACAAAGCTAAGCACCAATTTACGCATGGCATTTGTAAGGACGTGTATTTCAGTTGGACCACATATCTCCTAACTTGACCATATAATCTTATTATAGCAATATAGGTAGGTATATTATACTAGGTAGGTACTTACTGTTATTTAGTTTTAAGGGTAGCTTGGAGTTTTGTAGTTTGAATCCGATATTCTCTGTGCCTTAAAATTAGGTTGAATTAAATTAGTGTTGGTCGGGACTTTACTGTTTGTTTTTGAAATCAACAACTTTACCTAATTGTATTCGGAAAACGACTTCACATCGCTTATTTAGAAGAAGATACAACGCATAATTTTTGGTTTTAACATTGAAGTGTCTGTTTGTAATGTCAAAATAACAGCTTTTTACTAATATAAATGCAAATGAAAGTATATGTATACGGTAGGTACTTATAACATATTATAAACCATTTTTTATTTTTTTTTGTCTGTCTGACTGTCTTTGTATGTTCCGGTTAATATCTGAAAAGGCTGAGCTGATTTTGAGGGACTTCCATTGGCAGATAGCTTATGTCATAAGGAGTAACTTTGGGTACTTTTATTTTAGAAAAAGAGTTGTTAAAAATCCCGGGTGAAACAGTGGAGCACAGCTGGTTTCCTATTTACCCTTGGTTTTCGTGTGGGACGACGCCGCCACCTCAATATATATTTTTTCAGAATCCGAGGGAGTAATCCGAAATTCAAACAGCACAAATCAACAAACGCCCTGTTTGAATTCCGCTTACCGAAGGCCTATATTTTTTACGAGTAGGTAATTTATTTCTTTCGCTCTTTCAATGTAAAAGGCAATAAAGTATGTGGGTTCTTATCTATAAGTATCTGGGGATCTAGCGTGAGACACTCGCATTCAGCCATCTTGCAAAACATTATTACGTACTATTTTCAGTATTGATTTAACATTTTGTATAATTTTTATGGTTGTCAATGAATTTCTATTTGATAAAAGTTTACTGAAAATTCTGTTACAATGAATTTTGTCCTGGGACTATAGTACTACCTACAAACAGAGTATTGACAGGCTATATACTTGGCGCAATTGGTTAAGACACCATCTATCGTGCAACAGGTCGTGGATTCGATTCCCATCTAGGACAAACATTTGTGTGAATGAACATGTCTGTTAGTCCTGAGTCTGGGTGTATTTATCTATATAAATATGTATTTACAAAAAAAGTAGTTTATGTAGGAAGTATATCAGTTGTCTTTCAACTATTATATTATGTTGATGATTTATTTTGTTATTAATCAGTAAATATCAGTGGCGAGGGGTAAAATTATGGCGAGGGTAAGCTGTTCAAAAAACACCGATAATTTTATAAGTTTAATTACAGTGTATTTTAAGCATGATAAAAGTGGCTTTGAAATGGTGAAAATGTGGGACTGTGATTTCTAAAAGATAAGCCGATGGGAATCGGCTTGTATGGACCCTTCGCCACTGGTAAATATACCAACTACCATTCTTGTCGAAAGTAACATGTTGATAACTTACGACCTATAACTGAGCTGCAATTAGCAAAAAACGTTAATCGAGAAATAAAGTTAGAAGGTTTTTGATAAATCAGTATATATTGTAAAACTTTAACACATCAGCCCTCCTAGGAGTAAAACACCGGCTGAGATCCATGTTCCAATGCAGTGCACGTTCGCCAAGGATAATGTAACTTGAATGTCTAATAGATATCAAGTCTGTAGAATTCATGAATATGTAAATTTCCGTTCTGTGTCTTCTTGAAATTGGCAATAAGTTCAACATGTGAACTAATGAATTATGTTCATGTTGCTCTAGTGTCGTGCTATCGTTTTGAGTAATTGATGTTGTACCTAGATAAACAAGGAACGTAGATAGTTTGTTATATATCATGTTCTCGAGGGATCTCTGATCTAATGTTGTCACGGGATAAAAAGTAATGTAGGTTATACCAAGATATGACCTGAATCCGTTCAGCCATTACGGCATGGTTAACCTATAAAATATCGACAAAACTTTTCGAAATATATAATATTAGTAGATTAGTGTTACATAGCTATAAGACAACAATCAAACACCGAAGTTCAGAGGTAACTGACTCTATTTGTGTACCTACACATAATTATACTTTATCACAACACTTTTCCCTCCTAAAATAACATATCTAGACAATAGTAAACATTAGATTTTGTAGTTTACGTACCTAATTTCTCAATGCAGCGTAAAGCGGCTTTTTTTAAGATTACTTTATTTTCTTTTCTTTACGTTTATGGTTTTAAGAGACATCCACGAATCCTCAATTAATTAAGTTCATCTAATCTACTCAAAACTAACCATATCTCCACGACAATGGTAAAATCAAAATCATGAAACTGTATCGCGGATTTATCATTTAATTCAATCTGTATTTTTTTTAAATTTAAAATCCAACAAACAAATAAAGAAAGATCTTCCATCTTTTTAAACGAAGCACCTACCTCATCAATCTGCAACGCAACCCATTACACGTACAATGCCAGTAGGTAGATTGGAGGCTTTATCGAGCTCAGCTCTTCGCAGGCTCTCAATCCCAGCCGCATTATTTCGATGTCTCCTTAATTCCCGGTAATGAAGCCGCATCCTACTGGAGCTCGGATAAATCTCACGAGGCCGTTGCAATTTCACACCACAGTCTGCGTTTTACCACTGGTTTTGTTTGCCTCCTATCTTTGCCCTGCAGGATAATTATATGTTTAGTTCACTGTTAATTCCGCATTGTTTTTCGTGTTGTATTAAATAATTGGTTCGAATTTCAAGATTTTTTTAGGAACATTTCTGGTTTGTGTAAGCTTTTTGAAGTAGGTACATCGCAAGCCCATCTATTAGACGACGGTGTTTTATATTATTTAATTTTTAAATTAAAAAATGTTTGAAAATATGAAATTGCAGCAGAATCTCTTACCGGTTCTTAGAAGTAAAAGACTGACGTTTGAAACGGTAGTAGTTTTGGTTTTGACCGAAATAAGGCGTATACTGATTAAGTTGTTTTGACTATCATTCTGGTTTATAAAAACAACACATCTATAGATGTTTTATCGCATAACTTCAGTCGGATCTGATTTATTCATAAATGAAAAAAAAAAAACAACCATCTCACACGATAGAAGATCGAACGTAAACTTAATACCATGGTACTGGTTGCCCGTATTTCAGTATCGATGCTCAACGTAATTCGGCACATCAGCTTAAATTAAGTTCAATCTTCTAGCGTTGCGAGTGTGTGATCAATCTTAGACAATTATTGAGGGCTCGTCGAGTGCTCTAGTGGTCGCTTGGAAATTGAGTTCTCATTTAATTTATCTCATACTTTTAGATTTATTTATATTGCATCATGTTAGTATGTCAATTAGAGAGATATATCATTGCGTATTTTCGCTCAATGAGCAGCTCTACTGGGGAAGTATCTTACAGAATATCGCAGTCTACCTAAGCCTAAATTCCTTCGTCAGTGGCTAGACGTATATATTTGGTTGTCTTAAAATGTTATAAAGTATTGTCACTGTGTGTTTTGTGTATGAAATAAATAAATAAAATTGAGTCAACTACTTTGGCCTAATCTACTTTTATTCTTACGGATTGTTACAAAAATGCTATTAGTCCTGAGCATGGTCCCAATGTAAGGCGAAATAAAACTCAGGAGAGACGCCGTGGGGCTTGTATCGTCTACATAAAGTAAGTAGGTATAAATGTTAAAGGATTTTGTAGTATCCCCCTTCTGTCTGTCCGGGGACGTGAGGGTGTTACACGACTCTCGCATTTTCTTCTTTTCCGTTTTAGGTTGAATTTCGTTTCACAAAGTAAGTATACACCGTCTGTTTATTTTTAGTCGTTACGCTCACCAATTTTTGTCCGTGTCATTTTATACGTAATGTATGAAATGTAGAGCTTAGTATACGATACTTATTACGATTTTTCGTCGCTTATAGTATAAAAACGAATTTTATGTTTTTATTAAATGTATCAGCTGTGTCGTGCGATCGAAATCCGTAGGTTGTATTTTATATAGGTACGGTTAACGATTTCGTTTTTGCAGTTTATCGAGAACGAACGTAGAGGTTTTTGGAAAGGTATCAATTTTTAAAACATGTATTGGATTCCTAAGAATAAAGTTCCACCGACACGATCGAAAATCCTCGCTTCCAAAATATACAGAAAAGTTTTGAAATGAGATCTTTTTACGTGGATTGTAAATGATGATACCTACTTCCAAACCTTAAACGTTTGGATCCCAAATAAAATAAAATACGATGGTACCGATTGTCAAAGCGAGAAGACGTTAAAATTGTTTCTCATTTTTTATACAAAAGTGCGAAGGTAATTTCGCATCGTCGTAAAATCGTATTGACGGTGTTAGGTTCCCGAGGAGCCGCGTTGGGCGGGCCTTAACATCACTCTTTATACCCATCCTTGAACATTTGAATCTTAACTTCACATAAATATTACCGACGTGAAGATTGTCCTCTTTAATTTCAAGGCGAACGGTCGTGCTGACGACCTGACTCCTTTTTTATTTAACGACCAAAATCGATGGAGACAATGTCCTAATAAAAGTTGGCGTTGAGGAATGAGGTCTTTTCAATTGTAAGTTGAGGATTGTCTGTGACACTTTGATTTTGGAGAGTTATATTTCTGTGGAAAAGAGGTTATTCTGAACGGCTAGACGATTTAGGGCCGGTTGCTCGTACATTTTAGCTAATGTTACAGTCAAAGTTAACTATTGCTACCATGCTTTGACCATAGAGTCACTTTGACTGATCTCCCTCGGCCGGTTAAAATTTTAGTTATAGTGACACGAGCAACCCATTTGCTTTCTTTCGGCGGTTAAAGTTAATTATAACCGTAACCTAACTACATATAACCTTACTACTTAAATAAGTACATGTCTATTTACTGCGGCTGGTAGACTATCAGATTTATTTGCAATCAGTTGGTGCGTGAAATTGCCTCCACAGTCACACGTCGCATTTAATCAACTCTGTTGTACTTAGAGTGATTGAACCGCTCCATTCAAATATTGACAAGTAAATGTTGAACTTTTTTCATTTTTAGGATTCCGTATCTCAATAAGAAAAACGTAATCCTCATCTGTGTATCTTTCCGTCTGTCTGTCACTGCCAATTGTCTCTGAAACTACAGGACCACATCTGTAATAAAAAACAAGTGAATGAATGCTACTCTTCATTACAAGATTATATATTGTCCATAATTGGTGTTAATTTGAACGTAATAATAAAAATAATAAGGTACGAGTATGGTAACTACTTAATTAAAAGTAAGTTTTAATCAAAATTATACTTTTCCTTAATCAAAGTCGGTATTGAGACTCCTTTTAGCATTTTTTTGAAAACTGTGAAACCTAGTATCAAATAAATGTCAAGTCAGTGATAAAAGCCTCCGATGTTAGGTAGAGTTAAAAACTAAATTTTACTTTAAGTTGTATTTATTATTAAGTTTGTTGGTAAACTTAAATTGAAGGAGATTAAAGAAAAATACACTAGGCTAAGTTGATCTCATAACACTATATGTATAATGCATAATTAAGCAATAGTTATAGTTGGTTATAGTAATGTAGGGAGTAGGACTATGAATAGACGTCCGGCCGGCCGCCCCGTCCGGGGCTTTAGTTTGAGCATTGTGCTCCTGTCCGACCCGGACACAGGCAGACATGATTGATTAATTAAGCCTACTTAGTAGCAAGATCGAAAACTTAGATGGCTCACCTGATCCGCGAAATCGACACGAGTAATGGGTGTCGAAAATTTACTTCATAAATATATTGAAATCAAACGAAAATAGTTTAGATGACTTTCTGAATGAATAATTGCAAAATGGAAATGTGTATAGATAGAGTGTACCTATTACATAATGTGTATAGGCATAAACTGACAATTTCCTAGCAATTTTTTATTTTTTTATTTTATTTTTTTTATGATTCATATGCAAATCTAATGATCTATATGTTAACATCCCTAATGTTCACTAATTATTAACGCTTCTGTAATGTTACTTGAAAACTCAGAAGAAAAAGACAAACTAAGTGGATGGAAGTTTAAAAGTAAAGCCTTTTGTCGGCGGAGTTTAGCTCGGGATTCACTCGAACCAGTGTTAAGAGACAATGAGACGTTAAGGACAATTGAAACGTTTATCAATTTAAGTAAAAGTGGGGTCTTTCTGTTGAAGTTTGGCGCTAAGTTAGATCGAAAAGGTTCACTCGGATAGTTATCGGAAAACTTGGTATTCGGTTTTTAAGTGAAGGTATTTGAAGGGCTGTTGATGTTAAACTGAGCCTTAAAGAAATTTTAATTCAAAAGACCATATTGATAACCATTGTTTAAAAAAGTCTATGTCATTTGGTATTTCGATGTATTGTTCTTGATAATTCTTATGCTTATTTTCCACTTATGAGATAAATTTATGAGATAATGGGAAATGAAGATTTATTAGTGATTGATATGTTAGTTTTATAATAATAATATTTGACTGTGGTAAGTACCTTATAAATTATAGTTATAATAATGAACATTGTACATCAAATTATTTTTGTATCGGTAATATCTATAATCTATATACGCACATAGATTTTACCAAACTTGACACCTATCTTTTCAAATATAATGTTTTTGACGGGTTTTCCAAACGACTACGACTACTACTAATTCTTCATATCCCATCTAATAAATTGGCTGTTTGTCATTGGGTAACGTGCATACCTACGGTATCTTGTTATATATAAATTATGTATGAATATTAGTGTAATTTCGTTACATCAGTAAACGAGTTTTAAATGTCTGGTGTGGGCGGCGGAAGCGCAAGTTTTAAATGAAAAATGACAAACACACTTCGACTCTAGATAATTGTATTTGGTATCACCATTGAAAATTTCATGGAGTAACTCAACTTCAAAACACGTTCGGTATCATTTCTTTGAATAATGAATACGGTGAAAAAGAAATATATAAGTACAGGATGTTTGGCAGACGGTTGAACATACAAAAATAATTGGTCCTAGGATAAATTTAACAATCTATTTTATAAATCTATGGGGCCTAGGTCCCTCATTAGGGCTGATACGTAGCAGAAGTCCCCATTTATCCTCCAAACACCCTGTACAAATTTAAAAAGTATTAAACGGAATATATACGAGAAATTGCGGATGATGTTAAAAAAAAAACGTCTTTTCTTATCATCCTTACCATCTCACATTTATACCTAAATGATCGAATTTTACCTTCCATTAACATAGAAACTCCTTTCGTTTGTCCCTAAGACAGGTGTATATTCTAAAGAATTTAGTTGAATTACTACTCTTGTTAAAAATCTGTGGCAGGTACAGCTTGTGACATGACTCGGTCGCCGGAAGAATTATGTTCATTTAGATAAATAATATCCATTTGTTTGTGGAACCCTCTGAGACCGACCCGCAAGGCTTTTATTTCAATTATTTACCTGAGTTTATGAGGACACCTACCAACAATACTTTATTTGGTTTTTAAATTAAATATAAACATTTTTTAGACAGCCACGAAAATAAAATTTAAAACACAAGTTAAGTTACAGAACAAAAATGTTCTTCAGTTTATTAAAATATGCACCACTTTAGGGATGGACAAAAACTCAAATAATGCAACTAATTTTATTATGCCTTAAAATGATTACTCTAGCTTTTCACCTCGCAGTTTCACCGAATTTTACCCAACATGGGTTGAAATTTTAAAAATTATTTCTCGTTATAATAGCTATCTGATGTCTTTCAACCCGTTCCACCTAGTTTCGAGCTGTGCGTTGATAGATCCAGTCTGTCTGTCACGTTTTATTTTTCTATATTAATATTTAGATTAGCGTTGTAAAGTAGCATCAATCGACCTATGAAAAGTAAACGGGCATTTGTGACCCGTGACCCAACACCGACCACTAACGAGACTAGTCGGAGTATGGAATACTACTACTACAAAATACTACCTAATGAGATGATTCGTATTCCTCAAAATTTTGGGTTTTTTTTAGTAAAACATTGAAATCAGTAATTGGGCTTATTGTGTGAAAGAGAGGGTTTCTAAACTCTGTACTGCAATGTGGATGGCGCCTTACGAGCGCCAGAGAGCGTATTACAGATAGTAGTATTACCTACCTAAACTATTTACCTACCTAATTATTGAAAATCAAAAATGGGAAAAATATACGTTTTGGGTTGAATCACAAACCTTTTTACCATACATGTAGATTAAAATAAATACATTCATTGAAATGTTAACCCTAATCCTTCACAACAAAGCACATTTCAATAATGGACGTGAACTTCGAGCTTACCGGGTCAAAAATGCCCAATGACCTTTGCAAGCAACATATTAAACTATGAACGCCCGTTGATCAATCTATTCAAATTAAATATTGGTTTTCACTATTTAATTTGAATAGATTGAAACGGGTGAAAGCAATGCTATTAGAAACTCAATTTGCTGAATTTAGTACCCTTAAAAGACGTAAGTATAATATAGAAAGTACATGCTCGACGCTATGTAGGTCATCTAAGCTCTAAGCTGCCTATATGCTTTGCATTTGGTATTCATATGGCGACCTCGTTGTAATACAATACTATCAGAGTTTATAAATGCATCGGACGTGGAACTGTAGGTACTGCACGGAGTGTAGCCTAGGCAGGCAATGCGTGTTAGCATTGCACAGATAAATTGATTGTCGTTTGTTTTAGTCGTGTACATACCAATTATTTGGTCGAAATGTGTTGTTCCTATCAGTTAGTAGTGACAATTCAATCTGTGTTTACAAACTAAACTAATTTTATTCACGTTACATTTCTTTCTTATAAAAAGGATAGTAAATATTTAATGCTGTCAAATTAATCTATGGCATAGACTAATAAAGATCGGTGACTCAATTCGATTTGTAATAAGCAATTACCTACCTATACTGATTTGACAGTATGTTCTTAAATATTTAGCAGTGGCGAGGGGTGAAATTATGGCCAGGGTAAGCCGCTCAAAAACACCGATAATTTGATAATTATTAAAAATATGAATGTTTGTATGAAAGAATTTTGCGCAAGCTTATTTTTCGTAATATTTATTAATTGTACCTAGGTAATTTGAAATAATGAATCTATGGGACTGCGATTTCTAGAAGGTAAGCCGATGGGAATCGGCTTGTATGGACCCTGCGCAACTGATATGTAGATATTGTAAGCAGGTTGCATCAAAGCATTGGTTAACGTAAATACGTTAAAAAAATACGTAAAAAACGATTTTGATGATTTTTGCGGCATACTTAATTGTGTAAATATGTAGATTATACCTATATTAGTTTAGTTTAACAACAAAATCGGTTCCATTATTTCAGGATTCCGTAAAAGAAGGTACAATTTTAAGTAAGTTATGCAGGCTGTAATGCCTATAAGTATAGTAAGTACATTAAGTTATATATATATCATTAAAAGCTAGTACGTATATCCTATAGCTAGTAGGTATATAATAAACTCATATGCGAGTTATGTCACTGGACTGAAGGGTTGTTGATAAAGGGGCGGAAATGGCCTTTTCATTCGTCCGCGAAACACGCGCCACTGAATTACAAACGGAAATAGCTAATCAGAGGCTTTTACTCACACTTTCATTCCTATGCGCCATTGAAATGTGTCCGTTAATTCCAAACATATTTCCATGCATTTTACTTGCGTGCTGCCATAATAAAAATAAATCTTTGTTACTTTTTTCTAAATTACGTTCGTGACATGTTCGTATTTTCAGTGCAGTGACTATGTACTCTACATAAGTATGGTTAATAAAAGCTTCTATGTAACATAATTTTAAGTAATCTAGTTATTATGTCAGGGTACCCAATGAAGAATATGTATAAAAACGGCTGTGATAAATTTAATTATTTAATTTATATAGGCTTCAAAAAAGTTGTAATGCAACTTCGATCTAGATTTGAGATTTATTGACAAATCCCAGTTGGGTTTGGTACTAAAAAGGTTTTCAAATGTCTTAAAGTTGATATTGGCGCCAGTGGTCTCTTCAAATTAATTGCGGTTCGACCTAAAAATAATTCAAAGTGTCTTATTTAAACCAAAAACCGAATTAATGTTGTACAAAACACGGTCTGACTCGAATTGCAAAAAGTCCACGCGCAAATATTTGAGGTGACTTGAATGAACGCGGCGGATAACGACTCTCTGTGACCACTTTTTGGCCACCAAACCCGTTTCGGTTCGCGTCCAAAAGACGTTATCTCTCGCGGAATCTCAACATCGATATAAAACCCGCACATTTTGCATTGTAATTTCACATGTGCAATGTTATATCTTGATGGGACCGCAACAAGTGAGTCTCGATAAAAAAGGAGCTCCCGCTCATCTTTTTTTACCAGCGCGCAAAGGTATTTCGATTGACATTGTGTTTTAGCGGAACACAATTTATTTCTTTAGTCAACAGATTTTGTGACGATAAATTAAAAGTTATTTGCATAATTACGGTTTTATTTTTACCGGTAAATATTTTCGGTGTTGTTTGAGAAGGATGTGGCTTAGCGTCATCGATGTGACAACCGAGAATGACAGCGTCGATGAATACTGACGCGTTCTTCCGCTAAGAATGCCTATGAGCAAAATGATAAATTATGTGGTAGGTATAGGTAGTACCTATCTATTGATTGATCACATCGGGCGGTTGACATGAAATGTTGAAAGCCCGGGAAGTACGACATAGACAGAGAACCTGTCGTAATGGGAATTAGAATTCAACAACCGACCAAGGTATTTGAGCTAGTGAAGTAAACCAGAGATAAAGATTTATTACAGTTGTGATTACAAGACATGATTCTGTATTGGAATTGATTTCAAGTGACAAATCGATCGATCGATTGATCTATTTGATGGAAATATTTGTAACCATTGGATGCTGCAATACACAGTTATAGAAACTATTCATGACTACTATCGCTACGATTGATACGTGTTATTGACTATAAATTAAATTATCTTACTGTATTTTAATAATCGACAATCCAACTTTTATTTAAGTTATTTATTTCTATAATTTTATTTTATCAGTGTTATTGTTTTAGTTTTTTTACTTTTAATTTTAGTTTTATTGTATATAGTTTAATTAACCAAACTAATAAAACCTTTACATTTCTATAATAGGTATAATATATTTCGATAAACCGGGCAGATGTTTTTAATAGCCATATTTAGTTTGAAGTTAGAACAATATTTTTATAGTCTTCGGATTTGAATAAATATGGACTTTTGACAACTAACACGATCCTTATAAATAATTCAACTTTCAACGTAGACTTTCAATGAGAGGTATTTGTCTAGTTCCCATGTGGTTTAATAGAATTGGGATCTGTCTTGAGTAAACCCTTCGTTACGTAGATTTAGTTCGGACTAATACTTCGCTCGCAGTGTTTGTCTCCAGGGGTCATAGTTTAAGCCTCTGTTGGTCTACTAGGTTTAGCTTTACAGACGTAGCCTAAGTAACGAGTTGTATTGTGTAACTATTCGACCTAGTTTATGATAACTCAAATAATTTGATATTCACATTCTCAAATCTTTTTATTAATTCAGAAATAACTTCTAAAACTATTAGTTATTCAAAATCAATCGGTGTCGAACTCACATATTCTCTGTTATTAATATTTTGGTGTACCGTATACAGTTATTTTATATGCGAAGCCGGGTCGGCAGTTTTCTATAAATTATGAGAAATGTAATAAACATTTGGAACGTTTCCTAAGTGCAAGTAGTCACGCACCATTTTAAATTAACATCGCTGGGCGCCATCTTCGAAGCTGTGCTTTCAAACCTCTCTTGAAATGGAAAATTTAAAACCTACCATATACAGTATATCTTCGGCTATCCCAATCATCATAGTTCACCTATGTACAGAATCATTAGTAACAAAAAATTTAGTATTTATTATTTTAGCATGTACAGTACATGCTAAAATAATAAATACTAAATTTTTTGATGAGTAAAAGTAAATGAAAATAAATAGGTAACTACCTTCTCGAATCGTAAAGTATGCAAGCTCATACAACCTGCCTGAGTGGGTTTCAAAGTTTAAAACTTTTTCAAAATCACATATGAACCTCAAACTTTAATTTTGAATTTGCTTCATAATTATTCGAGTTTGTTTGATAAAAACTACCTATTGGGTTCCGGTAAAGTGAGATGTAGAAGCGAGTTTGTAGGTGGCGGTCAAGAGGCGCCTATATTAATATGCATAAATAATAAAATTATAATAAGCGCTGTGCTTCGCTCGCTCGTGCCTTCTTCATCGGGATGACCAAATATTTTTACGTTCTTAGATTTTTCATACATTTTTTTTTATCTTACACTGTAAATATGTCAGCCTTACAGCTAAATTTGCCATTTCACAGAATTTAGTGATGATACATGGCAATAGGAATATGCATGATATTTTTTTGCTCTTATAAAAGCTCATTTATATAAGAAACAGTAGAAAAAACATATTTCAAATACCTAACTATAAAAATAACCAAGATATAAGCCATAAAAGATTTATTCCTGTCTCTTTCTAGCAAAACAGAATTTTGGAGGAGTTTATATGGCCGTAATAGTATATGACTTCACATACTATGTCCGATCTCTCTGTCTAATCGTTGTCTAATTAGTAGTTTAAAATGTTTATATTTTCCGTATCTTGGCCGCTTTTAGAAATCTTTTTTACGGTATTTTCATATTTTGTTAAGAAATGCGATAAAATAAAACATGCATATTCCCTATTGCACTCTGCATCAGTTTGAGCCAGATTTTCAAAATAACTAAGGTTTTTAAAATTCTCTATCTCTAAGGATTTTTTTTTACCCTCGTTAAATTCATATTTAAATAATGAACCCTTTTTAAATGATAGAGGTACCTACAGGTTATTAATAAAAATTAAAGTGGAAGCTCTCTAAAAGATTATCCCTACCTTTTCCAAAGCAGTATAATATACTTCTAAAACATGGTGACTCTACAAATGCCGCAGCCATGCCGTTTGACACCATTAACATAATTTTTAAAAGCAGAAGAAATTTCCATATGATTGGTGAGCACGTGCCATATGTGACCGCTAGCAATTATAATCTAACCCACACATATTGATATGTTAATGCATTTCTTAATGAAAGCTGAGGAAATACCACGAGGTTAACAATAAAATGCAGGTTAATGTCAAGTTTCAAATTCTATTACGTTTTAAACCCCTGTTTTTGAAGCTTTATAAGTTTTTATCGATTCTACATGTCATAAATTTTAATATTTTTAAGTAAGTAGCCATTTATTTTCTGATATGTCACCTTAAATTTAGTTCTGGAACTAAATTGGTATCAGAGGTCAGTAACCGTTAATTTTATATTGCGTCTCGTCAAAATTATGAAATAAATTTATCTCATTTTTAAAACTGTATTAAAATTGTCTTATTTTCTATTCAAACAGGGGAAATACAATCGGAACAAATTTTCTCGAGGCGGCCGCTGTTGCCGAACAACGGCAAGGTTCCTAGAAGGCTGGCAGCGTTTCCTCTTTGGATGGCCAAGCTAACGTGTTGGCGGAAAAAGCCCCGGACCTCCAAGGACCCATGGTCTCGACCGCAAAAGGCAAAAATAAATAATTCGGGCCAATAGAAGCGTATTTTTTGAATTTAGAATTTTCCGCACCAGCCGCAGTCGCTCCTGCAACTCTACATGTCGCTGGCAAGTGAGATGGTGCTAGTGTATCAACACATGTGGCATCCCACACCAACGACTTACCGAGAAAAATATCTTATATTTATTTTTTGCACTACTTGGTCTTTTATAAAAAAAACTACACGGGTGCAATGTAAATTCTAGATTAGATAATAATGTAGTGTCAGTGGGGCAAAGCTTTCAGTCTGCCTGATTTCTTCCGAAATCTTGATCAATTGTCGTCATATTTCAACAAATTAACACAAAAACATATTAAACTATACGTAGAAGTAGAAACCTTCCTCTTGAATCACTCAATCTGTTGATGAAAACCGCATTAAAATCCGTTGCGTAATTTAAAAGATCTAAGCGTATAATAGGGACAGACGGTGAGAAGCCGACCTTGTTTTATACTAAGTACTTACCTAAAAATGGGAAGTAATAAGCAATGTACTTTTTACTTCCCATTAAAGTCTTTTAATATGATATAGATTATCACAGTACCTACACAACCGCGTGGGCGCAATTTTACGCTTTTAATGAATAAAAAATTTGAAACAATGGTTTCCTGTTGCATCTAAAGTCGCATCTTCCGCGTAGGCGCATGGCGTGAAGCACATTTGACCTGAGCTGGCGTGGGTGTTGAAATAATTAATTTTATACTGTTTCGGTACATATAAGTAGAAGATTTGTATTGTAGTTCTTATTTTTATGAGTGGCTACTAGATATTCTTTATCTTTGGGCTTGTCGCTGAGTTACCCTAGACTTTCAGATACGTTATTTTTTAAGAAAAAGCTGCAGAAACGTAAATTAAACCTAATTCGAATCCAATTTAAAACTCTACTATCTCGAATATTGGGTATTTATTAATATAAAATATCTTCTATATATTGTAACCGCGAACCAGTCGGTCAGTTAACCTAATCGACTGCAATG
This sequence comes from Tethea ocularis, assembly GCA_963555595.1. NCBI lineage: Eukaryota > Metazoa > Arthropoda > Insecta > Lepidoptera > Drepanidae > Tethea > Tethea ocularis. The sequence goes on along the minus strand of OY741960.1, from coordinate 4,190,591 downwards.
AAACTCTGACTGCAAAGTTAAAACAGGCCTCATTTTGTATAACGGTTTTAATGTAAATATAAACATAGCTCTTACTTCTTTATCAAAAATGAGTTTAGGCAATATTTTTAACTTTGAGATCATACTGCTACATGTACAATCCACACAAATGCGATTATATCTGCGTAGGACATCGTCGTCGGCATTGTCAGCATCAAAGTACATCAACGCACCTAAATAAATCGCGTTTGTCCCGTCCCGTCTACATTCCACTCAATTAGATGTTGGTATGCGAAAGCATGTCGTTTTATTGCGAACACGCATGTCTGTAGCAAAGATCAGGGGAAAAATATTTGCTAATTATACATGACTATTTCTCGCCAGCGGCGCCATCTTTACAGCAACTTAGATAGATCTTGACAGTTTATGGAACAAGTGTCTTTTGAAATTACGAAGCCTCCAGCTGTGAAATATTTTGCGAGATATTTTTCTCGTGAAACGGTAGCGTCTCCCGTTGATATTGGAGTGTTTGATATCTTTCGTAGAGTTCTTATATGGTATGTTGGGTTAACAGGTATTCACTCGGACATTATTAAAAGCCACTCCAGTTGAATAACGTGGCGGTTAAAATTGGTTTATAAATTTAATAACTATTAATCCAGAGCAGTTTTTGAGACAATTTTTAATCCTTAACAAAAGCGAGGTAACTTGAGGCTGCGCCTGCGCACAATGCCCTGTATAGAGCCCGCATGATCAAGTCTCATGCATATTGCGGTGTTCCCATGCAATGGAATGCAGGAATACCTACTGCAGTTATTAGTGCGTCGACCTATTCAATATATATATTTAAACTTCTTTAATTAAGAGTTGTACATTTGGCAAAGAGCCTAGAGATCTTGTTAATTATATGATATTACTTTATTTTCGTCTTCGACTCGCATAATTTTTACAAATGATACCAACATTACGTCTCATCACTCAAAGACAGCCAAACTTTTGTGAATGATATCAAAAGCCATAAAATCGATTTACCTGCAACATAAAGGATAATATGGCTTCAGCAGCTGGATACAAAAATAATAATATTTTTTCCGGAATTACAGTACGAAGCTCTAAAAATCCCCTGAAAGATAATAACGTAAAAAGGTTCTGAGGAAAATTTAGGCATACGTTTATATTCCGCTCTCACATGTAATTACAGGCCACAGATGGCAAGTTCTAGCCTTCAGCCTGTCACGTATTTTATTATATTCTACACCAGATGTCTTCAATATTCTCAACTGTGCCTAATATGGCGTTGAGCTAATTCTTCGCCGCGGGCGCGCTCCTCTTGGAGGTCTCCAACCAACTATGGCTTAAAACATGAGTCAGCCATAAGTTTACAACTTTTTACTACATTAGAGTACGGTGTATTATATTGTTTATCTCAATGTAGTGCATAACTAGTGTTTTCTAGTGAATAATTTCAGATAAAAGATGGCAAAAATGTTACTGATTATAGTGGGTACTAAAATGGAAATATGAGAGATTCGAGACAAGATTTATGCAACCTGTAGTCATGCGAGATATTTCTAAAATATTTGATTCTCGCTTGAACTAGACAAAAACACAACATACAACAATTTATTTAGACAGTTCCAGATAACTTTTCAGTAGTTGTTCACAGGTAATTTAAAACGTTGAAAGCCTTTAATCTTGAAAACTTTATTCGTAAAACTAGTTTTGAAACCTATTAAGCGGTCTAAAGTGACAAGTTGGTTACAGCCAAACAGGGTTATAGTTCAAGTAATATTATAAGTTTATCAAAGTTCAAAATGAGATAATTTATTTGACGTAACATTAATTTTATCGAAATTAAGTATATTATTATACTAAATAACTATTTAATATTCTTCGATATGTTTACACGAGTTAGACATTTCTGTATTCTGATTTATTAGAAGAGTCGCGCACCTTCGGTCTTGTAGTACCTAGTTTTCTTCTCTATAATTCGCAAAGACAATGTATGTTCTTGTACTCTACTTCTGGGTTCCAATTATACATTCAATTCATACTTACGCTTTATGGTATCGTCAAGGTCAGATCGTTTGATTATCATATCACTCAATGGTTCTCGATTATACATCGCCATACAAATATTGTTGGAGTCCATAAATAAAAGTGTTGACAGCACCTGTCGACTCTTTAGTTAATGTATTTATTAACATAAATTATTACTTTTGTACTTCTATTTATCCCATTCCCATAATATAATATTTGAGAAGATTTTTAATGTATTTTTGTCTGAAATATTCGTAATATACACCTATGATCAAAACATTTAAAATGACACTCCCGTTTTTTTACTGCCTAAAATTACTACTAATTATGTTTTTATAAGTTCATAGGACGTTCTCTCTAATGTTTTTATTCGACATTTAAGTGAAAGATTTGCGGAAATTGCTGGTTAATTGGGATTCACGCGACCGAGATGCACGATCTCATCCGACCGTTTACAATCGTCCCGCCCAATAATCGCACCAATAACAAAACAGATCATTGCAATTCAGTCGGTTTACTGTATATCGAGTTCAGCTTCCATTGGAACTGGAACCCGTTCAAGATCGAGTCTTGAACTTGGACTTTAATTATTATTGAGACCAGTTTGTTAAAATGAGGTTCGGTAGCGATCGTTTGATGATCATAAATTCTGCAAAGATTTTCACCTACAGTTAAATATCTATTGCATCTGGTTTTTGCGAATGATATATTTTGATTGCTTGAAATCGATGAATGATTTAGATATTTGAATGGTCTTAATTGATATCTTGAATATTTAGCGAACTATTGCGCATCATATAACGGATCTTATTTGGGATGATACACTTAATTAATATTATTTAAAATTAAAACCGGATAAGAGCGAGTCTGACTCGCGCACCGAGAAATAATTACCTATATCACATTAGGTAAACACTTCTATGTACTTCTTATTAAAAGGTAAATAACTATTTAGTTAGTAGTTTCGGAGGCAAGGGTGGTGGAATGGTAATTTTTTGCTTATTTTTATGCCAATTTTATAATGGACCTAAGCCACAATTTTAAATGATAATTGATAACTTCAAAGCTTAACCTCATAGCCGTAAATTTTAATTAATCGAACGGACAGTGCGTAGGCAAACACACACTACAACTGCATAACGAGTTCATTCATAAAAGAAGTTAACATAAACTTCCTAAAATTAACACAAAATTAAAATATTTATAGGTAAACCATTCACGGCACGAGCACGTTGATATATTGATAAGTTTCCGGCGTGTATCGAAAAATATTCAAATGAATGCCTTTGCGTATTTCCGATAGATACGTCCGAGTCCGATGCATGCTTCTTTTGGTGTATTTGCATTAGGTACATAGTTTCTTGAAAGCAAATGGATGCTAACTATATTTTATTAGTAAAATAGTTTACTAATAGTTTACTAATAATTAGTAGACTATAGAGTTTTGGTGACTAAACTGCAACTATACAACAAAAAAGACGCCAGATATCGTTATAACACCCTAAGCTGCAATATAGTCACCAAAATTTCGACTCTCTGTTTTATAGAATAAGGTAATTTGTGGAAAGCCATTATGCAAATTTATCGATATTTTTATAGTCTTTGGCGCTTCAGCAGAGCTTAGCACAAAAGTAAATTGTCTTAAACTGTAAAGTGCCATGTTATTGGAGGCTATAATGAGGCTATACATATATTATTATGTTGACCCGGATACCGTTAGCTTAGTATAATAGCGTTAACTTTTTGTATTCATATTTAACGTATATATATTGTTAAGTATAAGGAAAATGAGTTCATTATACGGCTCTACGAAATTTTATTATCGTACATAATATCAACAATCTATGTGATACAATAAAGCCTTGATTAACAATAGATTTTTTAAGCAAGTCTTTATGCAAATTTTTGTAATAAGGAACTAACCTTGATTGAGATTAAGTTCATTGACCCTGTTAATAATAAAAAGTGCTAAAATTGACCACGGTAAAAACCATAGCGAATCAACCGAAGTCACGCGGCTATACAATGGGTGCTCTTTCAAGTTCAGAAATTGAAGAAATAAGAATTTGATACCGGTCATTTCAAAAGTAGTGTATAGGGTAGAATGGCTGGCTACCACCATTATGTGGAAAATGTGTCAAATCAAATAGCCTTCGGCTACATCATCATTTACCATGATTAGGTTATGGTCAAATACATGCCTATAAATCAATATAAATAAAAACCAATAAATCAATTGCCGCCGCATTACTTAGAACGGCTCGATTTGACTGATTTCTTTCACGTTGTTGGTAAAAGAGCTTTTTTGAAAAAGCTTCGGGAAAAGTCTGAAATTTGGATAGTATTTTTGTGCGAAGATCTCATTGAAATCAGTCGGGCGACTGAAATAGCTAGTAATTAACAAACATCGATTTTCATTACTTTAGTAATTAGAATACATAGTCAATAGGTATAAAAAAGAACTAATTGCCGAGATTCATAGCAAATGCAAACATAAATGTCATTATGGATCAATAGATAGATAGAGTAAATTATTGAGTGCCTTTTCCATTGATATATTACCTGTCCTTTTCTTTTGTTTGGTCTTTTATTTAGAAATTGAGCGCATAGTATAAAAAGTAAATGAAAATAATGTTACATAACTCGTGACCTTGGAAGGTTTCAGAGAAAATCGTCATTACGTCATTACACTGCGAGAACGTTAAAGATAATCGAATTTCCGACGTTTCAATATTTTTCCACATGAAATTGTGCCATTATTTTTAAGGTCGTATAGATATTTCTATAAAAGGCAAATTTTCGTATTGCCGAAAAACACAAACAGTGCAGACGAAGTATTTTTATTTAACCATTATACTTTTTTGCCCATCAAGTAATGAATTGGCGCGCTGCCGTCAGCTTTTCTTCCACTTACAACTTGCGTATTCGCTCTTAATAGATTACATTATGTCTATAAGATTTCTTTTTTTATGGTAACTAATTCCCAATAAAATGAGTTACTTTGTGTAAAAATTCTAGCTATTTTGACAAATTGATTTGATACCATTACAGTATTTCAGTACCAAATTATATTTTTCATGTAAAATTCTACGCAGAAATGGGAACGATAAACTTTAGCTGTGTCGAGGGCAATTACGGCTGTGTTAGCTAGCCGGTGTTATGTTTCTTTGATTTATTCGAAGTGGTTGCGAATTAATTGCTTGGAACCCATTAATTCAACATTTGATATAATGGTGCTTGTATAAACACACAATTATTTGTGTAGGTAATTGACCAGAAGATGATACTGTAAATTAAAAATTATGATGTTGAGAGTACAACCTCCTTGATATAAAGGGATGTGTTGTATTTTACTAATAACTTTCTATATTCATACTGTCATATTACTGAAAGAAAACCTTTACCACTCACTTACGATGGTGATACGAGTATTGTTATCAAACACAAAAGAAAACAAGAGAAAATTAAAATTACTCCCTGATTTTGAAGTGTGTGGTACTTCAAAATCAGTTGAAGTTTTATGAAATTATGATGGAATAAATAAACCAACAAACATAATAAATGTGAATTCTATAAACTCTTTTTTTTTTGGGCAGTCGAATAAAAAAAGTAAATGTTAGTAACGCACAAAGCTGTGCGAATGCAATTTTAGTTTCTATATTGGCTCTATTCACCGGATACCAAAGGGAAGACTCTCCGACGCGTCTGTCCGTCTGTCTGTCGATCATTGACCCGTGCTTTGAATTCCGCATTGTGCGCCGCCGCCGCCGTCTCCCCGCATCGTTTGATACGAGGATAACGTATCTCGAGTGCTGAAACGATCTGCCTACACTTAATAATATAACCCCTCGAGGTTAGGTACCTACTTTCATAATTTAAGAGTAGTTGACGTTTTGTGATAGTGGCTATATCGTAACAATTTATCAGTGTTGAAACATGGAGATTATCTATTTACGAAATTATAACTTGTTTGTATTTGGATTAGAAAGACGATCGATTAGAGTAAATAAATATAACTTTTTTAAATTTCCTTACATTATTAAGAAAATCCCCCGCCGCGTCTATCTGTTCGCGATAAACTCAAAAACGACTGAACGAAGTTTCATGCCTTTTTCACCAATAGATAGTTTCATAAGGACGTATGTTTGTCTTGGATGGGAATCGAATCCATGACCTGTGACGTGATAGGTGGCAGGTATATTAACCAACCACACTAACTCCTCCATCAAATAATCTTATCTATTCCAATTAAAAAAGTTTAAATTTTCAGTTGTAGTCTCGATAAGCTTGTCTAATCTGATATAGAATTAAGATAAGTCTTTAGATATCAAATGGTCATGAGTAGCATTTTAATTGCATACTAATTACAAAGTGTTCAGGGTTCCTGTCAATTTAAAAAGATGTGTATCAGAAACACCAAGACTACAAGGGCTTAACAACCATTTGACAAATGGTAGATACGTTATCATCTCCATGGTCCTGATAAGCATCTACATATCTAATGGTAATTGGAGATGAAATTGATACTCAGGCTAGAATTGGATATTCAGTAGTGATTATCAACTTTTTAATTCTTCGTTATTATGTGGTTCAGCCACTTGGTACGTCATATAGGTACCTACCTACGTTAATTTTATTTTATTGATGTAATTTGAGTGTTCACTAATTGCGCCCATGGGTGGCTGGAGGCGGTTCAACCATAAATGCCATCGTATTTAAACTAATAGGAAGATATCACATTACACTTTCTCTTCCTTGTCTTATATGATTGTATTTGCAGAGCGAGTTATGGTAAACATCGAGTACAGTACGACACAACATAGATGTAGCATCGGCAAATCGTATATCTTCACTTCCGATTTACACAACTAATAAAAATCATTTATAATCGCGTCATTCAACGTTCAACAAGATCATTTTCGCCAAAAGTTGTTTATTAGTAACATGAGTAATGTTGTAGGCGCAGTCTTTTCGGAAATGATCGATTTTACGAATTTAGCCGATCTAAGTTGTGTCATACTGTACCTAGGTATGTTTTTGGTTTGGAGTTAAAAAAAATCTTGAAGATTACTTACAAGACTGCTCCAAATAAGGACCATATCGGTAATATATAGATATAAATGTTGCATCTTTCAGATTCTTCTGTACAGAATGAAGCTCATTTACTACCTTGCTACCTTCGTTCGTTTCGTAAAAGAAGTTCAAAACTTTGAGATCTTTCAGTTATAATGTGAATGACATGTATATTTTGCATTAGCAGTACTTATAGCTGGCGACCTTTCCAGACCTATACGGTCACTGAGAGAGTTAATTTCGAAGGGCCGGGCGCGGTTGCAGACATTACCTTCTATTTGAATATCAAATATTACAGCACGCCTGTCAATATCCGGCCCATAGTATAAAGCAGGGTACTCACTTAGAAATGTACATTATGCATCCGATATTATATAACGTACAAGAGACGTCTCGTCGCAAGACACCGAAATCCCCATAGCGAGTGTCTTTGTAGGTACTCACAGAAAATCCGCCACCCGTGGGGCTACCGATGCTAGGCTACCGTATAAGATAAAGGTAGTGAACTTCATTGAAATTAGCTCCAATTATCTGAAAATCTATACTATTTACCACACAGTTGAGCACGTTGCACTCTACTGACGAGCGGGCGGGTCACAGCAATAGGGTAGTTGACTGACATATCAAATTAGCTACTTTTTAGTAAATGTCAGAACGATAGTTTATATTGAATTTTGTATGAAATACTACACCATGACGTCATAGTTTCACAGCATCAAATTTTCTACTCTTAGTGGTTCTACTGGTAATTAGAAATCATAAAAAGCATTAAATGTACAACATATTTGATGTTTCCATGTGTTTTTAGATGTTATATGCATTGGTTAGTGTTTTGTAATATATTTTTGACACTGTCAACTAGCCTACTCGCGCCAACGTACTCACTTGAAACGCCGAAAGTGAGTACGCCGCTTTACACTACTTTTATTGACGAACTGTGGACGTAATGTGGCTATTCATCACACGAATATGGGATTGTAGACATAACAGTTTTATGAGGGAAACGATTTTGGCTCGTCGATGACTAAGCATTTTTGGGATTTCTTTCTATTCTTAGGGAATTCGCTTTGAAAAAGGTAATGTAAAATATTTTCTTCCTTGCTACTAGGTGGTCCATACTCTATACTTAAGATAACTTGATGATAATTAGATCAAAACTACAATGATATCTCAGTGGTAGTGACGTCGATTTCCGTGGCGATGGTCAGGGGTTCGTATCCTACAATGAGCTTGAGCTTTCGATGAAGGAAAACATCATGAGGAAACCATAGCACTGTACTTTGTAATACCCGCCTGGCAGGCTACTACCCTCTAGTTAAAAATCTGTCGCTAAACATCTATTGGTGTGTTCCAACAGCTGCACTTGAGAGTCAGTTCACTTCTATCCTCTGTGGGCTACACCGTACATACAAACTTCGGCTACAACACTAGTGTCAGTTCAGTTCAGGTCGGGTCGTTCGCATACATCATTAAAAATTCTCACTTCTTCAGGTGTCCATTAAATACATAGCACATACAACGTATAAATCGGAAATTATGAATATTATAATATTAAGTTATCCCCGGTTGACAACATGGTTCGTTCACAAATCTGCCATGTGTCACATAACACATAAGTCTGATGTTATTTATGTACGAGCACGTACGTACGTGTACGCGAGGTGCGTGCGACGTGATAATAATATGTTTGCGACAATTGCGCGGTCCGTAGAAACGACAAGAAGCTTCAATGACGAACTTAAGATGTAGGACGAAATTTATTTGTAGTTGGTAGTAATGGGTCACATGGGACTGCATAATTAGTTTTAATAGAAATTTCAAAAAAAGAAAGAGTATAGGTAAATGAAAAATATACCTATAACTAGTGAGGAGAAAGTATGTTGATGATACGATGATGAATGAAACTTATTTTTTGTTTATTTAATGTCAAAGAAAGAAAATACATAACAAGTGTTTCTTCACTCCCCTATACTAGGACTGGTTTGTCTGGGAGTTGCAATACATCAAATAAACTTATAAACATATTTATTATAACATCGAAAGTATTATCTGAAAACACATACCTAAGCATATTAATGAATAAATAAATAATAATAAATTTAGAAATCAGAAATCAGAAATATTTATTTGTTTTTAATAGTCGATATTAGGTATATCGGTCAAATTGTACCTAAGTTTCAAAAAGCGCTGAAACTAGGTATAGAATATAAAGCTTATGTCAAAATGTAGATGAGTTAAATACCTGCTATGTGATAAATTTAGAAGTAATGAACTAGTAAACACGAATTACTTAGACAGTTAATACTTTTGATAATTGTGAATAGATATATTAAAAAAAGAACAGACGGACTTATGTCTGGATATGGACGTAGTAAAGACGTCTCGTATAAAATTCAACAATATAGACAGTTGACAAGTTCCCAAGAGGCAAAATTATGTTTATCGTGGCTAAATCGCTGGGAAAGGAATTTATAAATATATTCATCCGCTGTATAGTATGACAAATACAAAGAAAATCACCAGATTTATGCGCCCCGACTTGCTGGTACACTCTTGGTCTCAGTGATGCATTATGTATGTAACAAATATTTTATCAAGTTTTTATACGTGTTTACCTCGTCTTATATGAAAAGTTTATTGTATCATTATGTCTCGCCCTAGATTTACTAGTTTCCACCCCGCCGTTTCGCTTGCGTTCCCGAGGGATCTTATGTTACCCCGGGATAAAAAGTAGCCTATATGTTATTCCAGGGTATGGTTTATCTCTGTGCCAAGTTTTATCCAAATCCGTTCAGTAGTTTTTGCGTGAAATAGTAACAAACATCCTCACATCTTCACATCCACACAAATTTTCAGGTTTATAATATCACACGTAAGATAAAAACGATTACTTGCATAGAAAACTAATTAAATAAAATATAAGTACATCATTCTAAAATATTATTTTATTTTCGGTACAAATAAAAGCCTGTGCTAATTTAAAAAGATTTTTTTGTCATTGATTTGTGTTCTAAACAATTATGATTACCTATTACTAATTAACTGTAAATATGGTGACAGTGGAAAACCACAACTAAAAAAGGATAGTCCTATAAAATAATTATAGCCCGTACTTATTAAAAAAAAACGTTATAAAATCCAGTAATTGATTGACGGATATCTTCGAACAATAAACTTCGTGACTAGATGAGTCATACAGGATCTCAAGAGCTACAATATGAGCGGTGGTACCGAGTGACAGTCGTGGAACAATCTCGTGTCTATGCTTCAAGCCATGTGACAGCTGCTAAGTGACCCATTTATTACGAATAAAGCTACACGTGCCATTAATATTGTAAAGGGCTACTTATTCATTAATTATTAAGTTACTTTGAGAACGCTAAAGATGGTCCGCAATATGAATTTTTAACGAATATTTTTTTGTTTTAATTAATTACATGAATTTCAAAAGCCTATGAGACGAATGAGGTGCGTGAGATATTTTTTCGGTCAATACTCGACTATTCCTGCATATACTTTAATCAATCTACCTACTTGTCTCTTCCACTGAATAATAAAGTCACAATGGGAATTTGAGAACGATACAAAATGTTGCTGAAAATAATTTTATCAAAATATCCATTGGCAATGAAAAATTACGGATTTAAATAAATTCGTAGATCACCGACATATTTATACCGGGAAATCCGAGACGCACGCGTCTTGTACAATTATTGATTATATATCATTAGAAGAGTCTCATTATCCTAACAAAGGCATTAATCAGTTGCTTTCACGAAAGATTAACTTTAAACAAATTGAAGTGCCATTACCGTGGGCGTTCGGTCAGACATGTTTATGATTCAAAAACCATTCCAAAATGGTTGTGGATCGTTTAAAACTTCGGATGTCAATTAACACTCTTGTTCAGGCGCAATATTTATCATCTGCGCGTACGCAGGCGTCTGCCCACGGGCGTGTGTCGTCACCATATCGCTTTTCATTGATTTGAAAAGAAGATTAGATTATTATCTGTTGTATATTTATATTGTCTATTTTTAAATGTCTATTGCCTACATAGAGGACCCGACTTCTTTTTTTTGGCTCGTTTGACAATAATCTCACCATGGTAAGTGAAAATGTGGCTGAAAGCCGCATGATGTCTAAAATGGACTGAACCGGCTGCAGCTGCCGGAAAGTATTTAGTAGGTCAGTAGGTACTTTGCGATAGATATAAAACTTTCTTTTTTTGGCAAATGCCAAAAACCTTCGATCGCCTTTTGGAAAAAATCTAACTAATGGATGTTAAGGTAAATTCTTTCATGTAGGTAGGTACCTATTAAAAACATAATTGCTATAGATTGCGTTAGTCACTTTTCACTGGTGTCTAAAGGTGTCTAAAACGTTGTCTTTGAAGGTTTTTCCATCGCTTTTATATTATGTTGGGAGACACTGTTTTTTCTACTAAGTTTGTGGATGAAAATAGAAAGGTTACGAGTTTCTCTTCGACTAAACATAATTAATATGATGATGATGACTTGTAGTAGTGTCCGCCTTGAGGATGTTTTTTATACGCAAGATTGCATTTAGTAGGTATATTTGTAAATAAAACATCGTATTACAAAACTGATGAATTCATAAATTATTATATTTACAGGGCGATTTTGGCATCTAGGCCGAATACTCTGCATAGTGTACATCATTATAAGTATTCCTACAAAATTTTAGGAGCGCACTAACATTTCGAAGTTATGGCAGTTAGAAGTTTAGCGTAAATATCTGGTAAAAGTCTCAGGAACGTAGTGAAGGGGTGAAATAGCTATTTTAGTAGGTACTCAAGTAATCTAATAGGTACATAAGGTACGTAAGTCTAGCTGACTTACGTTCAAGTGTATTTTAATACTAAATTATTTTATAAAGGTATATTAATTATCATAATGCGGTACTTAAAAATAAGTTATAATAAAATATGGAACTCCAAAAAAAATTAATGAATTTTAAAGCCTTACTAAACCACCATTATAACCTTATTAGGAAACTTAATTTAATAGGCAGCGGCACGACAGATAAAAGATAATCTATATGATACGTCGTACATTCAATTGTTTATTGTCATATATTGTCTAATTAAATGGCGATAAAAATAGCTTATGCCGCGCTTCTGGCTTCTTTAAAATACCATTCATTGTACGTGTAGGTGTAGAGGTGACGTGAACGCTATCCTAGTCATTATAAAATAATGGAGAGATAAGCTCCGCGAGACAATAGATCGCATCGCTTGTGGGTGGTGCACGTACGTCCACTTATCACAGAACCAGAGACTACACCCTGCGATGGATAAAGCTCAGGCTATACCACAGTATTTTAACATATATAGACGGTAAACGTGTTTGATGTTGCATCTGAAATCTCAATTGAAAAAATGAAATCTAGAGATGTAATTTTTGCACCACTCTTTGATAATATCACGTTTATCTGTCAAGTTTTTTGGATGTTTTCTAATGATATTATTTTGTTGAGTAAGATTATTTGTTCCAAGTTTCATAAATCGTTTGTCTGCTTGTCAACCTGATTTAAAATAAAAAGTTGCATTATTGTACAGGATCACTACCTAATAAAAACCTTATGTTAGTTTGATACAAAAACGTTATGGAAGCAGTTCCCTTAACTGATCGAGTGTCACCGACCGTGAATCAGATCTGGCATCAAGTCCGATTGAGCTGCTGCATTATACTGTGTCTATTTAGTCAGCCCTGTTATAATATCTTGATTATATTCCTGAGATCTTATGAAATTGGTGGGCAGAAGTCGTGGGCGCACCTCAACTCTGGAGTTAAATATAAAAAGCTCATTGAAGCTGATTGATAAACAAAGTGCATTTATGCATCGTGATATGAACAAATTGTGTTGTTTTCTTGATCAAAATCTTAATAACTAAGCAAGATAGTAGGGAGCTCACGAATGCTTTTATATCTCTTATAAAACTTATAGCTGTATACTAGTATCTAATTTAAGTTAATAAAAATGCGAATGTTTTGGGACCTCTACTCGATTATTCATTAGAAATGTGGCTTAGGTTAAAATTAGGCAAATCTTGGAATAAAACCGTACTTTTATCCGGATTTGCGGGGTAAAAGGTAGGTAAAACTGCGTGGTAGAATATAGTTGGTAAATAAGTTGAAGTAGAGAATATCAGGTGGGTTAAAGACATGATAAGGTTTTTAGTATGACTAATTAATTTACATTATGCAGACTATGGCGGCCGCTCGCAATGTACCACGGGTATTTAAATTTATTTAATCGATATATTAAAATATCGAATAAAGGTGAGTTTATTAGGTATGCATGTTATAAGGAGGGATGAAAAAGCAATGTAAGTTACCTGCTTATTAATATGGAAAAATAAATGAATGGATTGTAAGTATAAAGGTGATATGAGTTCGAGGAGATCCTTGGGGGAGGCCTTTGTCCAGCAGTGGGCATCTTTCGGCTGTCATGATGATGATGAGAGTTATATACCTACGTATCTATTACTAATTTATTTCTAAACAATATTGAGCTTTGAGTATCTAAGTATTACTATTATTCTACGATCATATTACATAAGAATAAACATAGTAACCATCTTTTTTGTATATATAAAATCCAAATGTTATTCCAAGCTCGTTTATTAGGTATTCTGAACCGTTATGTTCAAAGTTCAAATTGCCTCAATGATTGCCGAACTTCAATTTAATGTCACCCTAAAGAGAATATAACGATTATAAATGCTTATACACCGCTGGGGTTAAATGTTGGGCAATATTTATTCATGTTGTCGCTATATACCTTGAAACGCCGTTAACGATTTGTTATTTTTGTCATTCTATTGAGTAGGTATCTACAGGAACAATAACAATGAGAATGTAGTAGCATCACGTCACTGCAAACCCCATCTTATTTCTTTTTTGACGTCTTTCATTATGTGCTTGCGCGTGAGTATTAAGGGTAGAACACGGGTCAAATCGCGAAAATACGCTGTATTTTGACAGTTTTTTTATATCAATAATGGCGCGAAGGTTTTATGTTTAAGCCGTGCTCAAAAGAAAACACGCCAAGTACTTAGGTGCTCTTACATTATCTATGTCTTCTATATATAATGCTCTAAAGCGGGAAAAACAACTACTTACTAGATCTCGTCCAAACTAATATTAATGGAAAGTTTGCATGGTAATATACATCATACATTTTTTTTTAGTTTTATCATTCTTTTATTTTAGAAGTTACAGGGGGGGGGACATATTTTACCACTTTGGAAGTGTCTCTCGAGTAAACTATTCAGTTTTGGAAAAAATGATATTAGAAACCTCAATATCATTTTTGAAGACCTATCCATAGATACCCCACACGTATGGGTTTGATGAAAAAAAAATTTTAGTTTCAGTTCTAAGAATGGGGATGCCCCAAAATTTATTGTTATTTTTCAATTTTTGTGTAAAAATCTCAATGCGTTTCACAGAATACATCTACTTACCAAGTTTCAACAATATAGTTCTCATAGTTTCTGAAAAAAGTGGATGTGACATACGGACGGACGGACAGGCAGACAGACATGACGAATCCATAAGGGTTCCGTTTTTTGCCATTTTGGCCACGGAACCCTAAAAACGCTTTTAGATGAATGTTAGGTGAGTTACAGTTAAGTACTAAGTTTGTTTCAAATGATTTTGATATAAAGAGAGGCTTATGCAAATATTTAGAATAATTGTATAATAAGTATCGACTCAGAATTCGTTTAGGCAAATTCATTCGGGTATTTAACCATTACCTACTGCCACTGAGAAAATTACTTGGAATTTTGAGCGCTAAATTTGGTTAAGGTGAAGTTAATAAGCTACTTTATATTATTTTAATTGAATTATTTGCATATTGTTTAATGTTTAATTAAGCTTGTGCATAATTTAGATTTTTGTAACTATGTGAGCTTAATATTAAAAACAACTCTGACAAGTGCGAGTCCGACTCGCGCACCGAGGATTCCGGCTGACAACTAAGTGATAACTATATGGGTTTCGCGAAACCCTAAAAAGTTAAAAACACAACAGGATTTGCAGCAAAAATTATGCAAAACTAACATCTGTATTTTTAACCGTTTAGTTTTCCGTTGCAGAAATAGAAAAAAACATTAATATTTCTATAATACGAGTAGCTGTAACTTTAAATACATAAAGGTTCAATGATATCGACACTGTTGTTTACAAAATAATATAATTTTAATCTGTAAACAACAGAAATGGCACCAACGTGTTATTTCTAAAACCAATTAAAATCTGCGTGTTTATTTAATGTTATTACTGCGTAGCTAGTTTTCATTTTATTCTATCAATCAATTTTAGTAGCCTAATATAAACTAACAATTTGTTAATTTAAGAGATACTAATATTTTGAATAATATTTTGTTGTTTAGGACCGCTCCTTAAGCTGTTACTTTCAGTCTTATGAAAGGGCTCAGACGACGATGAAAATAGCCCTTTGGAGAAAGCCAACGCGAGCGGGCACTCGCCCCGTTGTAAATGTAACTGAACTCAGAGTTATTTTACTTGCAAAATAGTACAAAACGTTACACTGATTATGGTATTTTAAAATTAGTCGTATTTTAGTTAATGTTTTTAAAATTGTGAGCAGTAACGTTTTGGTTCAGTTTTTTTAAATAATGCATCTTTTAGGTATACTGAAAAGAGAAAAGTCCTTTGACCTTACTTGAGTAACCTCAGCTTGCATGAGCATAATAATGTAAAGCAAGCATGCAAAAACAAAGCATTTAGTACGTTTATATAGTATATAATTATACATATACGAGTATTACTTGCTTTCCTCCTCACCTATTTTACTTCCTTTACTTTGGATAGTGTCCAACCGAAAGTCTAAATAAAAATTAATCGGCTATCGCCACATCTTTCAGCCAAAGCCTTAAAACCCCACATAAATTCAATTCAAGATTGGTGTGACCCTACGCGTGTTCTCACGTCTATCGTGCTCATTCGGCCAAAACTTCGGCCCACTTTGATCAACGCCGAAAGTGGCTTTTTTGGCCAAAGGTGGCCGAAGCCACCGTTGACACTACAAATTATTTACATAACATACATTCACAAAATATTTATTTACTTTATCATTCCATATTATACACAACTACTTTACAACTATTTTAGTGTAGGTAAGTAATTTGTAACTATTCAGTTACTTATGTTGCTGACTGTACCAAATTTTTTCAAAAAGTTTTAATAAATAAACTTTTTGTCTTCAAAATAGCGGCTATAAATTAACCGTTTCCCAGAGGT
This sequence comes from Tethea ocularis, assembly GCA_963555595.1. NCBI lineage: Eukaryota > Metazoa > Arthropoda > Insecta > Lepidoptera > Drepanidae > Tethea > Tethea ocularis. The sequence continues at coordinate 4,174,203 of OY741960.1, read as the reverse complement.
TGTTGTTACTTTTAATTGCTTTAGTTTTGCCAATAACTCGTTATTAAGTGTTGTAGTGATTTATTAAATATACTTAAGCACAGTTGGCTGCTGAGATAGTTTACAGTAATGGTGACTCTTAAATTAAATAGTACTCAGAAAGGCAGATGGTTGAATTGAAATACAAAAATATTTCCTAACGATAGGTTATAGTTGGATACCTATGACGTATAGAACATACATAGCTGTGTACCTGAAATTAATATACCTAAACCTACCTTCATTAAACCCACCACAGGGTCTAGAAACATGAACTTTGCACATAATTGTTGTATACATACAATCAGGAAAGGTTTTTGAAAATTCTATTCCTATGGGGGGGTAAAATAGGAGAGCGCAACAGGGCTCAAAGTTAGTATATATATTTTATATTAAAAGATTTACAATCCCAATATCCTTGAGGTAGCAATAAAATAGCACATTGGAGGATACAATAATATCGATAAAACATGATGGTGATACGGAAACAATGTTGGAAGTTAACGGTTTTTCCAATAGTTTGCGTTCTTGCGCTATCTATTTATATTCTACCAATATCAGTTTACATTTTATTTTTTGCCTAGTATCAGATATAGGTAACTCAATATTTTTCTTTCTTTTATCTATAATACAATTGTAATAACGAGCCCATACTGATGTAAAAAATATCTCAGTCCGATCAGTGAGGGCTGTTGGGATCATCTAGAATCTAGATGAACTACTACTTTATTCAATCGAATTGAAAAAAAATGAAAATTATTTTTCACTACTCTTGCTCAAAAAGTCCATTATTATAGCGTACCAGGAGCGGGGATAAAAAGCATTTCAGTCCCTATGTCCGATTGGTCATGATTTCAGGGTTGGTTTCATAGTAAAAGTTGTTCATAATGATGACTACACTAATCCCAAAAAAATAAAGATGGCACAAAAAAAACATGCAGTTTTCATTTCTTAACATTACAAAATTGTCACAGTGACGTCTTTAACATTATTTTTGTATGCCTGATTTTGAACTAATAAGTAAATAATTAATAATAATTTATAACATAAATATCATTATAGGTACGAGTGTATCTACTCTTAGATAATTATTGAGTAAAGGCACATACTTACCTTAATTATCTCTTACCTTAAATTGTTAGCTCCGTACAGTGCGCTGCGGGAGCACGGCGGCGGCTGTACGGGCTCAAAGATTAAGTGGTCAATGAGAACCATTTATATAATGGATAGAGGCAATTAATATCGAAACTGGCGTAAATTATTTACTTCTGTTTTCGGTAAGTACATATTTATGGATTATCTAATTGAGCGCTGTAATGATGTAGCCGTAACGTGAGCTTTATTCATGAAGAAGGGAAATTATTTGTCTATGAAGATTGTTATTCTTTTTAATGATATAATAAAATTGAGAATTTATTGAAAGTATATAATTACATTTCAATTTGTTGATCATGATGGGTAGGTAGGTACCACATATTGTTGACATTATTTGTGAATTGTGTGTAAGTAGATACTTATTTAACTCGAAAAATCAGGCTTCTCAACTTTCATTGGCAGATAGCTTTTTTTATAAGGAGTAACTGGCTACTTTTCTTTTAGAAAAAGAATTAAGTTCCCCGCATGAAACCGCGGGGACAGGTAGTCCTATATAATTTAACAAGGCTACAATAGCGTGCGCAGGCGCAGCGCAGTCTGCACCATGTAAGGGAACACCGCGCAACACGGTAGCCACACCGCGCACCTGTCAAGTCAACAAGTGACAAGTTGACCGCTCGGCCGGACTTAATGAATGAACTAGCTCGTTAGTGGAATCACTTGAGTAAACACTGGCTTAGGATTTATTACGTGAGACGTGTGTGTGCACGCAGTGGTTTGCGCATGAAATTGTTTGTAAGTACAGATTAGTGACGTCGCTGTGTTATGAATATCGATATTGATCCTACTAATATTTATTTTAATGTGAAAGTTTGTGAGGATGTGAGACGGAAATGTGAAGGTATTTGTTACTTTTTCAAGCAAGAACAACTAAACGGATTTTTAATAAACCTGGCACATAAATAGATAAATAATGGAAAAGTAAATAGTATTTTCTTAAAAATTAAACCTTTCCATTATTTTGCCATTCAAAAATTACTTTAAATGGAATATACATGAACTGTCACATAATCCATCCCCGACTTATCCGAATTGGCAACACAGGTTGAATGTCTAAAACAGGGACGATCGATTTTCGCACACGCTGCATGCGACATGGAACGTGATGTCACGCACGTGGCATATCCAGCTCCTCGCATTATATTGTCTTGAGGTAGATAACGGTCTGTAGTGAGCAGGGGAATAAAAGGGCTGCTACACGGTCGTCGACCATCCACCAAACATGCTAATAGAGGGAGTCGGCGATCAATAATGTAGATCGAAGTTGTCAACCAAGTTCAAGCCATTTGCCTCGACTCAATGCCATTAATTGGTGGTCGGTTGACAACGATGTAGCAGCACCTTTAGAGTAGGCCTATGTTCAGAGGTAGCCTAGTTTACTACATCCCAATGTACAAAAAGTGTAGCGATGAAAAATTACAAGTGGATAGTGAAATTATAATCAACATGAGGCTGAATTAAAATGTTGATAAGATACACTTTTAGGAACGGCAACAAGCAAAGGAAAGCTAAGCAATCAATCTGATAAGAACTAAGAGGTTTCATTTTGCTATAATTACTTCATATCCATATTCTATTAAACATTTTTTTCCTTAAGTTTTTATTACATACATTCATATCTGTAGCTTACTTAAACCGTAAATGTACTAAACATTAACCCACCGGAAGTGTAATTTATATATACTAACCCTGACCATCAAGTTATAAAAACGACATAAAAAGAAAGAAATAGAATTCATGTAAAGACAAGTTTTGAAAACCCTTAACAGTGGCTGTGCCATGTCTATTGGCATCGGGAGCACAGTTCGCAGAAACATTGTTAGAGTCACGAAGGTGACACGACTTGACACTGCCCGACCCGAGTTCCGGCAAATCGTAGATAACGCAAATTGAAACCATCATGAGAGATTACTTTGATGTGACATATGCCCTCAATGCCCTGTACCATAAAGGGTAGCATTAATCAATAACTAAGTCATGGAAATAGTTTCACTGTAATTTCTTTGAGACTTGCATTGACGCAAGAGTACTTACTTCTTTATGGTCGTAGCAGACATATAAACTCGGAAAGGGATTGTAGACGACGCGATATAGTTATGTGTATCTATGTGAAGGGGTAGGCGAGGACAGGGCGGGGCTCGGGTCATCGGAGAAAAAAAGTTAAGCCGGTATTCCGCCGTCCACACCGCGCGAGCTACGTACGTTTTTATATTCGTTGCTCCGCACTGTCCACGCCTGCCACCTATAGCACGGTGTGTTAAATTTCTTCAAAAATACAATCGGTATTCTCAAAGAAACATCTTTAATTTTACTTCTGACCAACGACCCTGAACAAAGTGGTACTTCGAGCACGGATCATACATGTTCCAGACACCGCCCGCGTCAAAAATGGTCAATACCCGCAATACGATAAAAAAGAAAGAAAAAAAAATTGAAGATAAGAACACCGGTACGAGTACGATGAAACCTGTAGAAGAGAAACATTTAGAAGACGAAGTACAAAGCGTAGTGAAATCAGAGCATCGTATTTTACCTTCTAACATGACCACCGTCAGTCAAGGTGCATCGTCGCGAAGGTCTTCATCTTCATCTATGCTGGCGAGAAAGAAAAGGATAGAACTAGAAGCAGCAAAAGCCAAAGCTCGTATACAAATGGACCTCATAAACAAGAAGTTGGACGCGGACCTTGCTGAATTGGAGGAGAAATACAGTCACCAGTCTGAAGAGCATTCCACTGGCAAAGACATCGAGAGGTGGTTGGAGCGCAGCCAACATGAACTGGAAGCGCAGTGTGTCCCCGATAATGGTATGTGTACGGACCCGCTGCAACAGCCCGCGGTAGAAGCTTCCGCTGGTACCAATGATGGAACAGTTCAACTTTTGGCGAGCGCACTGAAGGACCTTGCCGCCGCCTCAGTCAACAAAGGTCAGAACGCCAGCTTGCTAAGTCGTATCTGCACGCCGAGAGAACTTCCCATATTCTCCGGCGACCCGATGGAGTGGCTACAGTTCAAACAGGCCTTTGAAGAATCTACCCAGGTATGCAGCTTCAGCGCGAAGGAAAACCTATGGCGATTAAGGAAGTGTCTTCGTGGAGCAGCTAAAGATGCCGTCACAGCTCTGCTTATTAGTGCTACGTCACCAGATATTGTGATGTCTACTTTGGAGCTACAGTTTGGGAACCCAGATGTCATCATAGCGAAGATTTTGTTCGAAATCAGAAAGCTTCACCCAATATCACTAGATTACCACAAAGATATTGTACCATTCTCTGTGAAAGTGCAAAATTATGTGGCGGCTGTTCGTGCTATCGGTCGTGATGAGTATTTACAAGGTGTGAGTACAACTAATATGATTTTATCCAAGCTACCAGCCGTCCTGATATCCAAGTGGGCAGATTACAGCTATCCGCTGATTACTGAAGGTAAGCAAGCCAGATTAGAAATCCTATCTAACTTTTTAAAAGAGGAGGCTATCAAAATATCTACCACTAGTGTTAATTTATTTAGTCAAAAAACAGATTTAAGCAAACGTAAACCCTACGAAAATAATGTCCATCGACCTCAGCCTATTTTATTACAAAGCCTACAAACAGATGAGAAGTGCCGTTATTGTCACAAGTCCAAACATAATCTAGTTGAATGTAAACAATTTAAAAAATCCCTACGGAAAGATAGGTGGCGGTATGTCAAGCGCTACGGTATTTGCTACAAGTGTCTATTATCTAACCATGACAGAGAAACGTGTCCAGCGCCTGTATGTGACAAAGATGGTTGCGGTCAATCGCACCACCGTTTGTTACATTACCAAATTAAAGATGTTTCACGGCAAAGTGGCCAAAGTGACTCGGTAAACATCGTAGAAATTCCCGCAGAAACCGAAACGCAACCCAACACTGTAACACATGTTCATTTAAATGATTGCTCGAGTACGGTGTTATTAAAAGTTGTACCTATAGATATTCACGGACCTAACGGAATCATTAGTACGAGTGCGCTGTTGGACGACGGCTCCACAGTGTCACTAATGAGCGATGCGCTTGCGACTCAGGTGGGGGTGCGCGGCCGCCGAGAAACAATGCATGCGACCGGCGCATGGAACAACAGCGAGATTGTATGCGATACACAAATAGTTAACTTACTCGTATCGAATAGGGTTGGCACCAAATTTAATATTCGCATGTGTAGTGTCAAAGAATTAAATATACCTACACAAAATATACATAAGATTAATTATGGAAGATACAAACATTTATATGACTTAAAAGACAGTTTTTATTGTGGAAATTCAAAACCACTAATGCTTATTGGACAAGATAATTATCATTTGATTGTACCTTTAGAAACAAGGATGGGAAAACTCAACGAGCCCTGTGCTACACTTACTCCACTCGGCTGGTGTGTTCACGGCAGAGCACGAGTACGCTCATCTGCACATCCTTATCACTCAACATTGTTCATCACTGAAAATGGAATGGATAAACAGATGGACAACGAGCGATTATTTCATGAAATCAATGAAGAGGTACGTCGTTCCTTCTCTCTTGAGTCAATGGGTATATCTGGAAAACCGAGACAAAATTCAGAAGATTTACGTGCACGGGTTTGTCTGGACCAAACTGCGAAGTTAGTTGATGGGAAATGGCAAGTAGGTTTACCCTGGAGAAACGATGATTGTAAAATGCCAGATTCATATTCTACTGCGCTAAGAAGATTAAAGTCTGTTGAAAAGAAAATGAGTATTAATGAAGAACTCGCCGCAAGATACAGAGATCGTATTTCTCATTTATTTGTCAATGATTACGCTTCAAAAGAAATAAATGAAGAAAATACACTGAAGATTTGGTACTTACCTCATTTCGGAGTTGACAACCCTAATAAAAAAAAGCTGCGACTAGTCTTCGACGCTGCTGCGAAAACAAGTGGAATGTCACTCAACGATTACTTATTAAAAGGCCCTGACCTACTAATGTCATTGTTTGGAATAATGTTACGTTTTAGAGAGAACAAAGTGGCCGTAACGGGAGACATACGCGATATGTTTCTTCGTGTGAAAATTAGACCTGAAGATCAAAATGCATTTCGATTTTTGTGGAGAAACAGCCCTAACGATGTTGCTAAAATCTATGCGATGAGTTCGTTAATCTTCGGAGCAAATTGTTCACCTTTTATCGCTCAATACGTAAAGAACAAGAACGCTGATCGCTATGAGTCATTGATGCCATCTGCAGTTAATGCAATACATAAGCAACACTATATGGATGACTATATAAATTCTTCATCTGATGTTAAAACGGCGATTAAGTTAGTAAAAGATATAACTTATATACACCAGCAAGGAGGTTTTGAAATTAGAAACTGGTCAAGCAATAGTAAGGAGGTATTAGAAAACTTACCAAAAGAAACCCTAAGTACATCAGCAGTAAGGTTTAAAATTGATCAAGATCATGAAGGTGAAAGAACACTAGGATTGATTTGGTACCCGGACGATGATACATTGCGATTCGACGTCACGTTTAAGAAAATTCCTGAAAAAATAATAAATGGGACACAAATACCTACAAAAAGAGATATGCTACGTGTGATTATGACAATATTTGATGTTTATGGATTTCTATCGCCATTTACGATTAATGGGAAAATCATGTTACAAGATACATGGCGCTTAAAAACAAAATGGGATGATTTAATACCAGATGTGATATATAAAAAATGGTGTGAATGGATAATTCAATTAAAAACAATTAGTCACATAAAACTACCTCGATGCTATCAGTCGGCCATTAGTGTACGTGAGAGACACGGAGAACCGGTCACGTCACAGGAGTGTGCGTATACACAGAACGTCGCTGCGCCTACGCCATTACAAACGAGTGATCAATATTGTACGAGCTATACGAACTTACAACTACATTTGTTTTGTGACGCTTCAACTAAGGCGATGTGCGCAGTTGCATACTGGCGGTGGAAACATAACAACATGGTTTTTATCTCATTTATAGCAAGTAAGTGCCGTGTAGCACCAGTGAAACCAGTAACAGTGCCTCGTTTAGAGTTGCAGGCTGCACTCTTAGCTGCAAGACTGGCTGAAACAATAAAGAAAGAGCATTACAATATGAAACCGGAGCGTATATTCTTCTGGTGTGATTCGAGTACAGTTTTACAGTGGATAAATAACGACGCTCGTAATTATAAAGTGTTTGTCGCGCATCGGCTGGGCGAGATTGATGAGCTAACAAGTAAATACGACTGGAGATATGTACCTACACATTTAAATGTCGCCGACATCGCAACCAGAGAAAGTAACGACTGTAAATTATTACAAAGTAGTTGGTTCGAGGGCTCAGGATTCCTATACAAAAATGAAGAAGAGTGGCCAAAAAATATTGTAATGCCTGTAAATGAAAATAATTTAGAATACACGTTTTCAATACAGAAAAATATTGTTAATGAAGACTTACCTGTACCTGATTCCACGAGATTTTCCTCATGGTTACGCTTGCTTCGGACGACTGCCGTGGTATTAGAGTTTACAAACAAATGTAGAAGACTTAACGTTGATGATAACACTCAAATGGAGCGAGCTGAACAGCTCCTATTGATGAAGTCACAAGCTCAGTCGTTTGGTGAAGAAATATCACTAATTAAAAGTAATAAAAACCTGGAAAGAAAAAGTAAACTACTTACCTTGTCACCTTATCTCGATGAACACGGAGTGTTGCGCGCTGGTGGTCGGATCGATGCTGTCTCCAGTGTGAACCCTGAAATGAGAAGACCAATTATATTAGATGGAAAGAATAACATAACAAGATTGATTGTGAAGATGTATCATATTAATGCTGCGCACGGAAACCAGGAGACGGTTGTAAATGAGCTGAAACAGAAATATTGGATCATTAGAATACGTCCTACAGTTAAATATGTTGCGTCATCATGTATGCTATGCCGTATCAAGAAAGCTAAACCTCAAATACCCAGAATGGGAAACTTACCGGAAGCTAGAATGGCTCATCGTCACCGCCCTTTTACGTTTTGTGGTGTCGATCTATTTGGACCTCTGGAAGTCACAGTTGCAAGACACAGGGAAAAAAGGTATGGAGTTTTGTTTACGTGCCTGACAGTACGGGCAGTACATATAGAGATAGTGACCGCGCTTACCACAGATTCCTTTATTATGGCACTTCGTCGTATGGCGGCGCGGCGTGGCTGGCCGCTACACCTTTACTCGGACAATGGCACTAACTTACGCGGAGCACATAAGGAGTTAAAGTCCTCGATTCAGGAGCTGGATGAGGAGGCACTTAAAAATGAGGCTAGAAACAAAGGCATGCGATGGACATTCATTCCGCCCGTCAGCCCTCACTGGGGTGGGGCGTGGGAAAGATTAATTCGTAGTATAAAAACATCCCTTAAGGTAGTACTTAAGGAACGGGCACCGAAGGATGAAGTGCTAAGAACATTGCTTGCTGAGGTCGAACACATTGTTAATAGTAGACCGTTAACACATGTCTCCGTTGAACCAGGCAGTGCTGAAGCTCTGACTCCAAATCATTTTCTACTTGGCTCATCATCACAATTACCACAGATAGGTGTTTTTGATGATTCAGAACTATATTTAAGAAAGCAATGGCGAATTTCACAATCATTTGCCGATATGTTTTGGAAGAGATGGGTAAAAGAAGTCCTACCCGACATGATACCCAGAAAGAAATGGAAGCACGAGCAACCGCCTTTACAATTAGGAGATCTGGTATTAGTGGTAGATCCTGATGCACCGAGAAATGTGTGGCCTCGAGGACTAATACAAGAGGTATTTCCAGGCAAAGATGGCCGAATACGAATGGTAAAGGTGAAAACCAAGTCTGGTGAACTAATTCGGTCTGCAGTACGCGTCGCTCGAGTACCTTTGGATGATGAGTGCTGCCGTACCAGCACTAGGGTGGGGAATGTAGACGACGCGATATAGTTATGTGTATCTATGTGAAGGGGTAGGCGAGGACAGGGCGGGGCTCGGGTCATCGGAGAAAAAAAGTTAAGCCGGTATTCCGCCGTCCACACCGCGCGAGCTACGTACGTTTTTATATTCGTTGCTCCGCACTGTCCACGCCTGCCACCTATAGCACGGTGTGTTAAATTTCTTCAAAAATACAATCGGTATTCTCAAAGAAACATCTTTAATTTTACTTCTGACCAACGACCCTGAACAGGGATCGTCATCGTATCGCTTTTCGCCGCGCCGTCAACCAGGCGTTAATCAAAAACAAAAGCGGATCATTTACGTACGCAGCTTGTCCCGAGGCGAGGTGATTAGTGTGCGTTGCAGGAAGGAGTTTCATACATAGTATACTAACCGGCTCGAGTTGATACGGTGACGATCCCTTTCCGAGTTGATATATGTGCTACAACCTTTATGAGTAAAGAAGTGTGTGGAAGGAAATGCAATCGATATCGAACTGGAGGACTTAAATTTATTTCGTAATTAACGCCGCGTTCCCAAGGAACCGTATGTGTTCTCGGGATATAAGTATCCTATATGATATTTCAGGTTATGATCTATAAGCGGGCCATATTTTATCATATTGGCTGTATTTTACCTATACTTATAGTAAACCTGTGGGTATTGATGAAGTTGTATCGCTACGACCAATATGTAATATTGGACATCAGCGTATTTTTTATTGCCTTTGTTTTTGACAATTGCTGATTAGATTGCCGAAGCAACTAATACGAGATACGAGGGAGCAACAAATATGAAGTGACGAAGTTAGTCAACCTACTCAATTGTTGTTATTCAACATGATGGATGTGAGCTATTGAATTCAATTTAAAGTCAACCAATAAACAAGCGTAGATACTAGATAACGTTTCAAAGGTAGCAACAGCAATCTTCTGAGTCATGTAAGCAATTGTATAAATTGAGAGTCGGCCGACCTCTCGGACCAAATGATCCGTGAAATAGTCGCCTGATGCAGCGCTCTTGAGTTATTCTATCCGCTATTTGATTCGATTGGAAACCTTACAAACGTTCATGTAACTGATATTCTGTATTTGTATTAGAATCACGTATGAGGAAATTATTCACATCTTTAGGATTTACAATGTCTGGAAGAATATTATCATCTGTAGGAGATTTCTTTTTATTTTTAGGGCAAAATCTGAATTAGCTTGTGCAAAGAATCTGTTGATTTGCCGTTTAGACTTCATATAATATAACTATGTATTTGATATTTTACATTTCATATCTGTCAAAAGTTTATGACTCTGAACTTGCAAGAAAATTTTCTTGAAGTTAATGTACTTACGTATATCTTTCGTAAAATATGTCAAGCTGTAAATGTCCTTCGAACAAAAGCCAATAAACTCCTTAAAACACAAATGACGGAGTAAATATAGGGAGTGCCATGCAAACAGTTTCATAACTTTAAAAGCAGTGCGGACAGAATTGTGTCTTGCTACTATGTCATTATGGCGCGTAGTCGGACCTCAGACAATAGGCGGCATGAATAAAATATTCAGAAATGAGGACACGTGGGGATTGTGCTGCGTTTAAATGCATCCTTTCGTAAGTTTTACTTCTGAAGGTATTTTGCACTCCCATGTTTTGCTACGGTTGCATTTACGAACAGTGTTCCTTTTTTTACTTTATATTAGGTACCTACAGTTTGGATGAATGAATGAAACAAGGACCTGTATAATACAGAATTTTATTTTTCATAATATTATATACTCAGATATAACAGCAATTGATTCCACTTCATACATATTATCAATCTTTCCAACAATATTTACAATTTGAGTTAGGGGATATATTGTTTTCGTATATTTGTTTAAACAACCATTTTCTATCATAACTATGTCTTTTTGAAATAAACATATGTTGGGCAGAACAGCAAGACATTCGTTTTATAAGGACTAACAGATTAGAATTAGGGTATCTAAGTTAATATTTAGCTATATACGCTTTATAACTTTTTCATGCGATTCAACGAGTCATCCACTACGTATGTGTTTATGAACGTCAATATTATAGTCATTTAACTAGTTAGTAATTTATATCCAGACCCAAGAGCTTAACATGATTTAGTATAACGCGTGAAATAAATTGACAAAAAAAAATTAGCAAGATAAATCTTTTACAAAAAAAATACCTACAATAGTTTTTATTTCGTAGCTTCTTGTAGACATTTATTACGTAGCATAGAAGTATACGTGGCAATATTATTGATTTATTAGTGTGTACCATGCCGTGCTTCGTAGTAATATTCGTAACCTAGTATCTTACATTGGAATGATTTGATACGTAGATTCCTTTTATTGCATAACAATGTATGCTAATGTATTCTTAGTATTTTCTTATTTCGTAGTCAAACTTGTCTGTACAGATGCTCAATCAGCATGCAGCGCTTGAAGCGTGTTTCAACACATATTAGTCTTGCTGTCGCCTCGCCTGTTGCTAACTCAATCAGCGCTTTTAGCACTTATATACAACTTTTTTCAGTGATAGAATTGGTTGCGTTACACAAAATTATCTCATATTCCTTGCCTGGTCCTCACACTTTCTCAACATTCCATAGCCTAGCCTACAATAGATACATACAAAACTTGCCATAGCACACCATTACATGATGACCATGCAGTTTAATATTTTCTAATATTTAATGCAATTTACAAACGTATTTTTTATAACTACGTATAATTATATCTTTATGTATTTTTTGTCATTTTATGTATTACTTAGCACATTAAGATTTCTCAAATTATATAGACGATTCCATAGGCCTTTTTTATACGAGACGTATGCTGCTCTAGGTATTCTATTATACCAATTCTTTTCACACTAGCTTCTATATTTTTTAAAATATTCTGATCATCTTTGCTATTGGCAACAATTGAAATTGGTATATCAGCTTTGAGATTCGTATTATTTTATTATATTAGATAATTCAAATTAGCTAATTCAATATATTTTTGTTCTTGTAGGCCTTTGGAATACGAAATGAAGTGACATTATTGCAGTAGGTACATGAATACAGTATAAATAATAAAATGCATCTAGTGCAATAACTTAAACACTAATATGTATCACATAAAATAATATTAGATTAAATTATGACTTAATTTAATATTATAAATAGAAAAAAAATATCAGTAATATTAATATGGCAACGAAATATATTTACTAGCTAAGCACCTAGACCAGTAGGATTTTAGGTATTTACATAAACTGTACACACGTTTCTTACATTATTGATATCACTCGCTATCGTTATACTTTTTTATTCTTAATAAAATTATTGCCAATCAGCTAGTATTCAACAATGATTAAATTTTCTTTGAATAATACTTTATTATTTTTTAATAATTATCATGATAAATTTTACAAATTCCATTGTTAAATGCTGAAATATTGTAAAGCTTCTTTTACAATGTATCATTTCTAACGCTATAAAGATTACAAAAGAATATTTACAAAATGAAGACAATATCGATATGCACTGTACATTTACCAGACATTAATTGTTTAAATGCATCTTTTTTTACTGTTTGCGTCTGTAAAATATTTTTTATCTAAATACTGTAATTATTAAAATTGAAAATAATTGAAAAGCTGGAGTCTAGTACTTGCTATAGACAAGCTACGATCTAAATAGTGATGCGACCTGAGCTATATTATTGCACTCGAGTCACTTTTAATATTCATGATAGTATCAATCAAATACAATTTCACCCGCCTCTCAAGTACCACAGATACATTATAACACAAAAATACACAAGAGCGAGTTAACCACTTGGTAAACTTTTTACTTAGCCAGTATATTTCCTCTTATACTTTAACAAGTTGTAACAAAGCCCCTCGAATATAATTTCCTCATCCTTTGGCCAAAGAACTTCCACATAAAATGATCATTGTCCTACAGAATTTCGCTGGAGTCGCATCACCCTACAATTCAGCGCTCGCCACTGAAAAAAGTTCACAAAATCACGTGTCTTTTAAGTCACTACTACTAATAGCAGTCAAAGTTCACACACACGAAATCATTTGTTCTCACACACACAATGATATGGATCTATACGTGCTCTCACGTGTGGCTCGGTAAATCTTAAGTCGCAAGGTTGCTGAGATAGTGCTTAAGTGAGACTGATGATCAGAAGCACGCAAAGTAGAATAGAGCCGAATGGTCGTACTGTGATCGCCGATGATGTCCTCGGAGTCGATGAATATGTGGTGTCTTCTCTGAGGACTGTTCTGCTGCCTGTTGGGACAATTGAATATCTTATATTATGATAATAATGTCCAGATATCGAATACTTAGTGGAAATATTGGATCTTTATTTGCACAAAACTTTGGGTTGAAAGTATTTGATACTTTTCAATTCATAAATCCACCTGAATGTTAATGACTCCGATTCTGTTGTTTGCAAACTAAACTTATTTAATGGTAGTTATTAATACATATATGACTAATTTTCAGCTTTCAAATGTTCTATCCTTTTTCAATAATATCTGTGAGAAAGAGATGTCACGCCAATAACATTAGTTAAGTTTGTAACAGAATCGGCACCAATACCTATTATGACTTACCGATATCCTCAACTCCTGACCCTTCTGCTTCTCCAGACCCCTCAGCATCGTAGGAAGCGTCATCATCAGGGTAGCTTCGACCTGAACCAGACCCCTCTTCACCAGCTTCGTCTCCTTGCATAAAAGCCTCGGCTTGAGCATCGCCTGTCCCGGAATGGGCGACCAGTAACTGTATGGGCGAAAGAACATGTTTATTGGTTTTGGTACACTAATGGAAAGCTTTGCTATTTAATATAATAAAAATAGCCCTAATGATAGCCTGTGTTATTATACAAAATAGGATATGAGAGTGACAGTGACTAAGATTAGAAAATTTTTGGGAGTAATTGTAATAATGTATGGGTGAGTAAAGACCCTAAATACAATATTAGAAAGATGATGATGATGGTATGGTTCAAATGTTCAAAGTATTGATTAAATCTATAACATAATTCATTTTGAGAAGCGTTTTCAGTTGGCGTTAGGTTAAAGAAATCGAACGTTGCGGTTTATTACAACGTAGGATTTATAAATTAAATTATATTTTTCTTTATCAAATTTATAAATATCATGGAGTCAGCGAATTCATTAAAATCATCCTATAAATATTAAAACTTGTATGTATATAAAATATGCAATAAGTATTCTGAGAATCACGATATAATCAAAGAAGACTTAGCAGAGATCAGAAGATTTGTTTATGTATAAATCTACACATTAGATTAATCTGTCAGATTCATATATTAATGAATATTTCATATCTGTTTCAAGATACACTGATTCATCTCACATATTAATGTCAATGCATACATTATGCTCAAAGCAAAATAAGCTTTGTGTGTTCTTAATCCATAGTCTAAACTTCAAAAACCACATGAGGCACTGTTGTAAGATATCTACTTTGTAGTGCCGGCAAAGTATCTGGTTAGCCAGCACCTTGTAAGTAACAAAAATAACGCAATGACAACATGTTACCTATGAAGGAAAACACAGCATAAAACATCCTGTTCATCGTAAATTAAGTCCTAGGTGAAACGAATTGAGCTGATAATGGCACTGACATGATTGGTCAATGAGTTACCTGTCTGGCTTGCTGCAGCCTATCCGCTAAAGCAGCTACTCTTGAGTCTTGAGGTGATCCTCCAGCAATCTCAGGGTTGTACTTCTGGTCGCTCAACGATGATGACGTTACTAATGGTTTTGTGTACCTAGACAAACAAAGGATAATATAATTTTGTGCAATAGCAGACAATCAAGAATTTTGCATTTATTCATATATCAATTGATTTTAGAAAATGTTCTTAGACAATTCATATTTTCCATTAATCCATTTAATTTGCTATGTATTTAATATATGTTACTGCACTAATACTCACTCTCCAATAGATTCACCATTCCAGCAATGCTCATTGTTATCATGAGCAAAGTCAGGTTCGTCACACAGTCTGTCTCCTAATCCAGCGAATAGTTTCTTAGTGCCTGCTAGTGTAGCTGCGAACTGCAAGAGCTCGGTATCAGGTGGAGGGGCTCGAAGGTCGTCTCTTCTCACTCCACCTGGTGTTGGGCGGGGTGACGTTAGTCCTGGAACGTCCATCGTTGATGGAAGACCGCATTCTTGTCGAACCTGAGGAGATTTTAAGGATTTTAACAATGTTTCAAATCTTTTGAAAGAAGGATAGTAAATCTTCTAAAAATTATCACTGCAATAAGTCATTAAATTTATATTTTTACAAAACCTGAAACATTAATCTACATGTTGTAAGTAACTATATTCTAAGTACTAGAATGTAATCCAATAAGAAATACATCGCGGCCTAGGCTGACTCGTAAATGGCAAAAACAGGAGATGTAATCAGCGGGCATTCCATACAAGATGAAGATAAATTACAGTGTTGCAGTGTTGTCGATGAAGCCGTGTCATTTGTCAGTGGCAAGAAGCTGTTGGTGCGAGTATCATCAGCTAGCAACATCGGTATTTGTGCGGAAATAGCGGTCGGGAGGCGAGAGGCGCGGGCGCAGCAAACGAGCGAAGTTCGCGCGTGCTCGCAGTGTGAACGTCCGCGGCGACTCGCGACGCGACACACGCAAATAAACTACAACAAACTAAACCCAAGCCCTACCGACCACTATATCTTGAACGACACAAATAGGCGCATAGTTTCAAAGCAATTATATAAAAAAATGCGCATAATATTCCCGACGCGACGCTACTCTTCAAGATTCCATGAACTTTGAATAGTTTTAAAACACGGCAAAATGTTTTTGTTCATTGTTTGAATTTGTCTGTTATAGTCGCAGTAGCAATTTTTTACCTTATAGGGTCAGTGGCTCTTTTATTCTCATTTATAGTTATAAATAGGATCTCATTATCCTTGCTAAGTAGGTATAATGCAAAAAGGTTAACGTACCAACGTATATTTCAAGATAGGTATCTTGTTTGATAAAATCTTTATTATAAGGAGAAACGTTTTGTTTTGACTTCAATAAATAATATAGAAAATTACATGATCATAAATTGTCAATTGATTACGATTAGGTACTTTATCGATAAAAATATAATTCATAGCAAAGTCGTTACGCACTATTCTAAGACGTACGATGCGAAAATTATGAATTTTTATATAAACGTAAGTATAACTAAGGGAAGAGTATGTCATAAAAGTAGGGAACAAAATCTTGATTCCCGCAGGAGCTGAGGGAAAAGTTTTATTACGAAGCCGACGTTGACATCTGTCGTGCGATGCCAGACAATATGTAGTTGAGCTTTCTTCTTACTTATGTATGTACTGCCTTAGCTCGAGGGTATTCAAGCTCAGATCACAATCTTTAATCCAGCGGATATTTTCTTGCTATCAATATACTGTTTATTTTATGACATAAAAGTTCATTGAAGGGATAACTTTAGAGTTACATTTTAGTTAAGATTATTATTTTTAAAGGCTTAAATAAAAATAAATATTTGTATCCATTATTACTATGTATTTCATTGCTAACTCTATATCGAGATATAGATTTCAAACTCAAATTCATAAATCATTTATTCAGTTTAGGCCCTTATGAACGTCAAAAGTTACAATTGATTCTGAGTTCATAGTATCACCGAGGAATAGCATCATTTAATCTAAATATACACAGTTGAATGAATTTAATATGAATAGATAGATAATACTTTATTGTCACGCCACAAAAAGATTTGAGTATTTATACAATAAACTCTACCTAAACAAGGAAAGTGTTTATAGTGGCGATTCTCTACTATGAATATGTAATTTTTAATTTACTAATCACTTATATACTAACCAAATCAACTCATTTTCTTACTTTTTACCAATAATGTTGTGTACACATGCATTAGAATGCAGTCTGTTCATTGCTATTTTTATTTTTGCTTTAATAATTTACTTGATAGTATTTTGTTGTGTGCGCCAAATAAAAATATAGTGGTCGCATTGATTTTGTATAATTTATTACTCTAAAATGTTCCTAGAGTTCTAGAAATGTATTTGAGTTAGGTACCGTATAAATAATCAATCTCTACTACTATCGATACTATAAACTATAACTAAATGTTCTCAACACTTAAGAGAAAGGAAAGACTCGAATGTATGGAGCTTTAACTAATCTATCGATCTTTGCTGTATTTCAACTACGCTTGCCACAAATTCGTTTAGCACTTTAAAGTGGTGCTACGGGCATGATAAATGATTCTTTAAGAGCTTTTATATTTTTGCGGTGAAAAAAATATTTTAGCTCAATTTTTTAACTTATGGTTGTTAGGTGCGATAACAGTATTTTCTCGACTTAGGTAAATCTTAATTTTACATTGCTTTTTTTTTCGTACAGTTATTCTACGGCCTACTCATTTCGACGAGAAAATCTAAACTATCAATTTTATTCAAGGAAGCATTCAAAAGTAGAAAGATAATAAAGTTAATAAGTATGATGTGATAATTACCCTTCTTTTTACCAGCGCACAAGCTCAGATAGGCATAAAACGGAACCGACAACTAAATATTCATTATGTGCCTTTGCACGACCGCAACCGGATCGCAATGCCTTCAAGTTACAAAAAAGATAATAAAGAGTAGACTGTCTGGTCGTATATTGAAATTCATTTGCTTGCCGCGGGTGGCATAGTGTAATTATAGTGCAAGAAAACTGTATCAGTAGACACAGATTTAATAAAAAAGAAGAATATTCTTAAGTATACTAATATTATAAACTAGCTGTTCGTGCCCAGCGTCACCCGGGTGATATTTATTTAGATTTTCATACAAAAATGCCATTCTTTCCGACTCTCCCGGTGGATTTTCCAAAATGTTTCATTCATACAAACGCTAAATGTTTTGTGCTAACAGGTTATCATTAATTGAATGTCAAATGTAATTTCGGATACTTCAGTTGCACAGTATACGTGGCAATTCAAATATACAGAAATTATCTCAACATCAATTTTGACTTTTATTTCTTAGCAAAAATGCGATGCTTCGCTTCTGTAACCTGTTCTCCCATATCACTCCTCGATGTCAGATTGAGGCGACAACAACATCAGTTTATTTTCACACTCTATCTGGTAACATATAAATAAGTCACGTCAAATGTTTACAAATCGTTTATTTTTAATAGGTTTTAGATTTTGCCTTCGGGTTCTAGTTTCTTTGGAGAATTATCAGCAGATTTAAGATGGAAGATATATGATAGATAATTATACTGTTCTAAATTGTCTCGATTGGCAGTTCGTCAATCAGGTTTCATTAGCTATAGCACGAACCATGTTGACGCATCGAATCGTAATAGTAAATCGTAATTCTTTTCTCTATTATAATTTTTTTATGATACAAAAGCGTATAATGCATAAAATTAAATCAAATTGTAATTGAATTATTGTATGTTTTATTTAAAAATTGTTTAGGTTAACGACGAAACGTCAATATTATTTGTGTGAGGCCTACAGATCAATGTCAGACTCATTAAATTATATTTTAATAATAAAATTAATACATAGTGTTGAATACAATAAAACAGTGATGATTTATGACGCAATGACATTGAAGCTTGCCTAAAAATTAAGAACAATTCCCGCAGATTTCTTTCAGTTCTATGAACCCACGATAATTAATGAGTATGCGACCTTGTTACTAATAAAAACTTTTGTCCATCACTATTTACGGTCAAGTCTCCAATAGAAACGAATGTAAATCAATTAGATTACCATTTATAAGAGCCGATGAGTAACTCTATTGTTACGAATCGATTATAATAAATTGTGATACAAGTAGGTCTTTGTCCGTCCTTGCGAATCATAACTATGTGAGATAATTTATCTGGAAATTTGAATGTGTTCGTTGATATTCTAATGCAATGAAATTCCTATTTCTCTTTCTGACACGTGATGGTTCAAATATAAAGTAACGAGACGGAAGTCGCTGTAACACCTATTTAGATTCAAATGTTTTCAAGAATTCTTATTGGGTCCACTGCTGGTCTTAGGGCTCTCCCAAGGGTCGCCTCCTCCTTATTCCTTCCGATTCAGGCACCATTAAATATATACTTACCTACTTTGTTGTAAATTATTGTATTTAAATACCAATATTATGTAAATTAAAATAAAAACATGGTTCAAGTTAATTTGAAAAATTCTATGCTCAACAAGATTGTATTTGTCAGCACTGGAGTTGGCATTGAAAAGAACAATAGTCATAATAATTCTAAATAGTTAGTTTTTGAGCGTGAATTGACTTTTTATGCCTAGGGCAAAAAATAAAATAAAATTATAGTAGAACTGCCGAAGAACGGACAGTCGATGGAGCAAACGAGTGGAGACCACGTCTTGGCAAGCATACCCAATGTGGGACCATAATGTGGGACGTCCTCCAGCACGACGGACTGACGACCATAAAATGGTGGCCGGACTGGGCCTGAAGCGGGTTGCGAAAAATCGGAAGGAGTGCGAAAAAGCGCGCCCCTTTGGGAGAAGCCTATGTCCAGCAGTGGTCCCAATTTGGCTGATGATGATGGTTTATGTAAGTACTAATATATTCATTTAGATATTAATACATGTTTGTCATGTAATCACAATTAGAACATTTAAATATTTACGTCAGTAGGATGTCAGGTGTCACAACGACCGGACCGACTAAAAATGTAGGACATCCGGTCTTAAGATTTTGCGGATTGAATTTGAATATATACTACAATAATACATTGAAAACGTATTGGTGTACCACCTGGGTGGTTTGAACGCCAATGAGTCACTAAGATGATACTGAGAAAATTACACGTACTACGTCCTTATTATTTTTTATCATGTGAAAATTTTTAAACAACTTCAAAAGGAGACGGTTAACAATTCATCGGAATCTTTTATTTTTATGTATGTTCCTCAATTACTCGAAGACCCCTGAACCGATTTGGAAAAATCTATTTTTGTTTGATAGGGTATACTTCCCAGGTGGTTCTATGGTCATCAGGTCAGTACCTATCTGATGATTGGATCCTGGTGAAATCGAGGGAACTCTCAGTTCAGTATCAGTGCCAGAACACACTTAGTATAGGTATTTGTCGACAGATTTTCTTCGCAACGAGTACCTATTATAAAGCGAAGTGCTAATTACCTTACATGGCACATAAAACACGAGTTTAAGTGTAGAACATTAACATAGGATAGCACTATCATTTTAAATAAATATCCAATGAGGAAATATCTTGACCGACCTGGCTTCACAGACAAGTTTCATTTAAGCCACTTTTATGTGCTTCTCGAGCGCACTGACTGACTTAAGGCGGTTTAAACGTGCCATTTCCTATTCAATGCGGCTTAGCGCAGTTTTGTACGACAGTAAAACTACAACTGATTGTATTTTAACGTGGTGTGGTGGTACTAGTTATAAAATTTTGTGGGTGCTTTTGTTTTAGCGTCTCATAAATATGCAATGGACATTAATATAGATAAAAGTCACGGCTTTTACTAAGTATGCATAAGAATGATTAAAATTTAATAGAAATATGAGTAAAGAGTTGTTGGGTAAGAGAAAGCAGTCAGAAATCAGTCTAAAATAGAAGATATTACGGGTTACCTTTTGTTTTACACACACATCCTCTTTTTTGTAAAGATTTAAGAAGATACTTGAAATTTATAATGCAATATAATATAGTACCTACTTAATTAGTGACTTTCTACGGACCACACGGTTTTATAGTCGCAGCTAAGTACGAGGTCCGAAGGCGTCTTTCGCTTGAGATCCACGCCCTTCTATCTTTACGATGTTTGCAATACAGTGTGAATTCACGTGTGAAATGGGAGTGTAGCGTCCGAGAAACTTCGAAATGTGGGAATCCACCTTTGTACGGATGAAAAACGCTAAGTAATGTCGATCGCCCAGGTGCTGCGAATAAAGTGTCTTAAGTTTATTTCCTCGCTTATTGCTAGTCCGTTACTTCTTTAGTAAGATAGTTGTGGTGGCTACTGCCATCTCACTGCGACATGTCGCAATGTCAGCATTGAAGTTGTAAATCTTTCCTGGGGGCCAATTCCACTAATAAATTTTGATTAGATTACAATTGGGTCGCAGCTGAATGACAGCTTTTGCACGTTTTCGTATTCCACTAATAATCTGACAACGATCGAGATCCAATCATGGTTGAGTTGAAGTTGACGTTCGATCAAAAGTTATAAAAGTGGTATTCCACTAAACTAAACGTCAATTATTTGATAGGATTAGAATTGTTTCGGTTACCAAGGGCAACAGCGTTTACAATCTAATCGTAATCCAATCGTGGTTGGTTTTCGTTTATTTAGAGGAATACCGATTTTTTGTAAAATTTGAATTGTAAATTTAGAGAAGATTAAGAAATTGGATGTCAACCGTTGTAATTTAGCGGAATTGGCCCCCTGTCAATATTGAGCAACACCTACGTTATAATATACGTGAACTGTTTGTTTGCTATAGATAGTTAATAAATAACATAATGTAACGTTGTGTCGACCTGGGAACATTACCTGCCGCCCATGCCTCCAATCCAACGTCATTCTAAGACAATAACTCACAATAATTATACCGTTTCCACTAATTTATTTGTGTGTTCAATAGGCACATTTATCAACAGTGTCCGCCCGCGGCTTCACTCGTATGTTTATTTACATTAACACTGTCATAAACTCCGACTGTCCAAACAAAAAAATACACCTATTAAGACTTTGCAAAGTTAGGCAATAATGCGAATTCTGCTCTTTAAAAACAAATCTTTCTTACAACCTTTATTGAAAAAAAAATATATTTAAAGCTTGTTAAATTAGTCTATGATATTGACATTTAGCGGGGAATTAGTCGTTATCAATAAAGGTGAAGACTATATTCAAGTTGAAACAAGCAATTGAACTATTTTGACAGAACTAACTAAATCTATCTATCTTCATATGTTTCTGTTAAAAAAAGATAACTTTAGTTTGTTCTCTTCTAAATGTATCTTACTAAAGACATTTACTTACAAGATTCGTTTCCGTTTTTTTTTTAATTGGTCGCCTATTAATATGCCATTACTCGAATCAATTGTACTGTAATAAAAAAATCTACCATACCAAAACCAGTAGTCAATCTACACCACCGTTAGTTTCATAAACAACTCATTGGAGTTCAATAAATAAGAGTGATGTGTTATTGTATTAATAAATTGCGTCTACGATTGGTTGCTATCGAGGCTGTACGTATGCGCCCACGCATGTCATGACCCAAGCCACGAGCGGCCGATTTAACGTGTGATTATCATCTACCCACTTAAATCTTGATAAGCTGTAAGCGCTTTCACGTTTTATCTATCTATAGTTGTAATAAACTGCGTTATTATTATTGCGTAAATATCTGGTTACTTGTTCGATGTAGGTAGGATATATTTTTCTCGATTATGATAAATTTCCATTTTTAAATGCAATATTTGATTACACATTAATCGATTTTGAATTAGTATTAACCGAAAGACTTAACATAAAAACTAGAACATTTTTTTCTGCCGCAGGGTTTTCCCGTGTTTTCAAAATAAAAGTAGCGCATGTTTACTCCTCGGCCTATAATAACCCATTTTTCCGCCAAAAATGACATCAATGCAAAATACATTGTTTAATTGTTGCGTGAAAAAAGACAACCCAATAAATGCACTTTCACATTTTATTAGTAAAATACGCTGACTCTTCTGACTGGCACAGTACAGTTTCGCGAGGTGAAAGCTCGCGTGTCGCGTGGGCGGGCGCGCGGGCGCCGGGTTTCTCGGGCGGCTATGCGCCTGCGCACAACTTGACGGAATATGAGATAGTATTCACCTTTAGGCTTTCTGCGCACTTGACACACCGCGATCGTGACCCAAACGTTTACCAAAAAACCATTTAACTAAAAACACGTATTTTCTATGAAGTTAAAGGATATGTGACTGAACGCTTTATTATATCCTACTGTATAAATGTGAAGATGTTACCCAAAATCTACTGGGTGGGTTTGGACGAAACTTGGCACACATTTGAAAATCTCTCGAAAACGCGGGTGAAACTGTGGGATGGAAGCTAGTAAGTTATAAATTGGTGAAAAATCAACTAACTATTTTATAGAGACGACGTTTACAAACTTCATCTCCAAAATATTAGTAAATGCGAAAAAATATAGGTACTTGTACGTGAAGTTGGTCCACAATTATTTGACCACATAACATGTTACATTGTGCGGATACCTTTATTAGTGGCCTGAACTTGCGGAACCTTTGATTCGTGTCATTAACATGTTAGCTCACGTCTCTCCGTCTATAAATGACTCTTATCTCTAAATAACAATGACAGTAATATCTTAAATATAGGATTTTATATACTGACACCACTTTACGATAGATAAGTTTTATGAGCTTTTGTTTTATGTTGAACCGTTAAATGGTTTTATCTGTTAAATGGCGTTTCGCAATCGTAGCTCCGGAAAAGGTAAAGATATGTGTTTTTATGGTTTAGATAAAAAAATATGAAAACTGGAAAATATATTAATTAAAGAAAAAGCAAATTCTATTTGAATGAATTCTATGATTATTATTAATGAACTTATTACAGTTAAATTGCTATTAGTTTAATTAATGCATACTTAAGGCATGGTTCCGGTTTATCCTTAAAATTAGGGCGCGTCCCCACTAGGCTCACTGTTAGCGGCAGACTGCCTCCCTATAATTTTGAAACAGAGTGTCCATACCGCACGTAGTGTACGCAGTTTACGGCGTTTCGTTTGCCGACTCATTTAGTGAGCGGCTGATTCACAGCGCGATAAATTGAGTCAGCGACCGATACGCCGCTGACACCGCTCAGAGTCAGTCGGCGGATAGTCTGCCGCTAACTGTGAGCCTAGTGGGACGCGCCCTAAAGGGATGAATTAGGTATGTGGTCACCCAAAGTAGCATTGATTTAATTCAAAGTTCAATTACAAAACCTTCGTTAAGTAGATTAGCTCGGGACCATAACTTGCCACTCCCACTCGATACGTGCGTTCTCAGTCAGCCGATTTTCCACCTTCCGTTCTCGTCGCTTCTCGACTTTCCCATCATTGGACCATTTGTCTTTCAGCCCACGTTATACTCTCCACGTATTTGTCGTTTGTCTCTTGAACATGGCAATATGTCGACGGGTGTCAAATGCTTAGCCAAAGGACTCAGAACACGTTTGGAAGGTAATAAGATTTATATAGCTTGTCCTTGCATAAATACGTACGTAATCACGCATTTTGCATGAGCGTAAGTTGAGCTATATGTTGGGAATTTTCGAAGTAGTTATTCAAGGTAAGTTTCTGCTAGTTAGTAGACTATAGGCGGATACTTAAAAAAATACAAAGGGGGATTTTAGCTAAGGTTATATGTAATCATCAAGACACATGCAAAGCTTAAGAAAAGATTCAAACTGTTTCTATGCAAGGCCGCCCGCCCATACATATTCAGAGTACTGGCGTCAGGGTAGAGCGCGGTAGGGCGATCGCCCAGGGCGCCAGATGTAAAGGGGCGCCAGGCCCACCTTTATTTCCGGTCGCTCATGAGCGAGTCCTGCTATCTCGAGTCTAAATATATAAATAAATTCTCAAGTCTAAAGATAAAATGGCTATAATGGCTTAAAATCCCTTTTGTTGGCGGGAAAAGGGGGAGGGGGAGGGTTATCACATCTCGCCCAGGGTGCTGGTAGAGCTAAAACCGGCACTGCATATTCATCACTAGTGGACCGCTGTATATGATAATAACATCGTTTGCTGTAACGAAAGTGTTCTTTATATTTATTTTTCAAGAGTACAGAAATTAACAGTCAAATTGTACAATAATTCTAACACAAAGAGACACTAATCTCGCACTTTATCCTCTCACTCAGACGAGCCGTGGGCGCCGACGCATTCCATTCAGCAAGATTACCGACATCCAGAAACAAACGAGCAAATTGCGCTCGCTCTCTTACATGCTCATACGCAGAGTACTTAGGGTTGCCAGAGCATAGAATAGCAAATGTATACAGGTTAGCAGTGATAATTATAATGTCTAAAGATTATCAATGCTAATCTGGATGATCTGGATTTATCATCATAACATTGACGTGTTCATCTTAAATAAAATAAAATTGTGAAACCAAATCATGTTTAATAATTATTAATATTAAAGTATGTTTTGTAATGCGAATGTTTAACATAATTATTTGATTTTTAAACCCGACAGCCCTATACCTACGCAGGAAGCGAGTCGGTGAAGCGCGAACGAACTTGACATAGTTACGTGACTTGAGGTCCTCGTGAGATTTATCTAAGAGGTACCACCATTTGGTGAAAAGACTCATTGATAGACAAAATTGCGGAAACTATAAAAAAATACTGATGAATTACAAACCAGCCTGAATATCACTTTTTTTGAAAGGACTAAAGTTGGTAGCCTCTGATCATTTGATGGCTGCATACTTTAGTCCTTTCCCTTTAACCTTACCGAACAAAGCCTGATTATCACTATATATTCTAATGAAGCCTTTTCAAAGTTTATTACAGTTGAATCACAGCCACAGACCTAATTTAGACAAGAGCTATCAATGTCACATGTAAAATAGTAATTAAATGGCGCTAAAGGAAACGCCGCCGCCGGCCTTGGGAGGCACGGAGTGACATAACCATGGCTTAATGACTCAACGGGATGTACCTATACAGAGTTGTCTATTCCACTAATGTGCCTATTGTCTCTATTTTTTTTTACAATTCCTATTTTGGCGGTCGGAATAATGACTGTTAATCCACTGATATAGATTTGATCAAGGTTAATTCAAAGAACACATTGTATCGATTATTTTCGTCTACAATTTATTGTCATATACTTTTTCTTAAATGTGGCAGAAGGTAAGCATATAAAGCCTAGAAGGAAACTGGCTCTCAAGTGCAGCTGTCAGAATACACCAGAAGGTGCTTGGCGACAGATTTCCAAGGATGATGAGGATGGTAGCCAACCAGGCTAACAACAATTTTTTTATATAAATACGATGTCTGAAATAATAAATTATTTTAAAAGTCTCTACTCAACTCACGCTATTAAAACAAATAAAGTGCGAATTTACATTCAAAATTTTAATATTCATAAAGTGAAACTACATGTTTAACGATGTATTACTTATAATAAATAGCAGAGTTGGTAACAGAAAGGTTTACGAGTATTTCTCTAAGCTCATAAAACAAGACTCTCGAGGATCATTACAACGAAGAGGTGTGTTAAAACGTCTGTTTGGGGCTATTGCGGGAACTTACAAGCTGAGTGAGGCAATTGAAGACCGGATACAGCGTCTGAGAGCGTCATCAGCAATATCCGACACGTGAATGTGATATAAATTCTAGTTAGGTATGTGACACGTCGCGCAAATTACGTGGTTTTTGGACCTATCCTGCCGCTCAATCACATAAAGAGGACTCTATTTTCAGTGACATACAAAACATAATTTGTGAAGTACTTATATGGCGTATGTATATTATAGTTCTTCTGACTATGTGGGTGAGGCCTTTGTTAAACAAAACTCACTGGTTTGTGAAAAATGCAGAAATGTTTACTTTTAATTACAGAACGGAATTAATCATGCGAATTGTGGTTATCGTATACATAGGCAGTGTGTTTTTGGGAAATTCATAATTTTTTATTGTATTTCCACTAGTCGGTGAAGAATAGAATTCCAATATTTGAAAATAAAATATAAAGCTTGATAAATAGGGTTCCATACATAAGAACATTGATATATGAGACCCTATTAATTTATTTAGGTTTAGTATGGATTTGGTATGTTTTTGTAGATTAATCCAGACTAAAATAATAAACAATGACACAATTGACTCATAGAAATGAAACTGTTTCGCAACGAATCTCGAAAGTTTTGTCAAAAAGTAATTTTATATGCATGGGTGTGAGTGCACCACCGTAGTCGACCTGCGCCCACGTTTGACCCGCCGCGTGCCGTCGGCCTACGTAAGTTTGAACCGATGTTTACGATCTCGTAATACGTTGTAAACGTACCTAGGAAGAGATTCCACACTTTACAACCTTTGAATAGACTATAGCCTTTGTAATAGTGATTGAATTCTCGCATATATCGTCTTTTACGACAGAGAAATGCAAAACGCCGCCGTCTCAGATGGACTGTTTGGTGGAGGAATTGAAATGTCTCGCTAAGCGGTAGGTATTCCGAGCACGTGTGGCGTAGTGCCAAAATACGTCGCGCTCGAAAATGTTCAGGAACTTTATTTGACACAACAGTCTCTTGTTAAATTCGAGTATGTTTAATAGTTTGATCTCCGTATGAGCGAACTGGAATCTGACGGAGCCGCGTTTCATAGCTCGGTGCTTTTGCGGCAATTTTAATGGTAAAACGGCGTAAAATGTAGGACTTCTGTTAGTTACCTACTACTGGGACGGTAAATCAAACCAAGTTATAGTGGTACATTTTGAATTTAAAGCCATATTTTATCATGCAGAAAATTATCTCGTTCGAAAATAAGGTTTAGGTTTACTTTGATTTTCTTGTCGGTTTTACAAATGGCGATTTATTGCTTTTATAATTTCAACGTTGCCTTATTTGTGGCATATAGTATTTGCAATGCACTAACCTTGTTCTCCAAAATGGCTTTGTTTTCAAGAGCGTACATGATGGCCTTAGATACTTTTGTCTCTAGCTCCCGAAGAGCCGCGTCTGCATCGATCCTCGTGAGCCTCTCCACACCTTCGACATAGCCAGCCCACGGACCTTCTAGCTCAGCCAGTAATGATCCTATACATCTGAGGACAAAATAAATAAAATTATATCTGTAACTCTAAGCTTTTTATCTCCGATAGTGATTTCTTGAGGAATAGAAGCAAGTTCATTCTACCATAAAAGTGCTGTTTGCTACAAGAAGGATGACTAAAATGTAATTACAATTTAATGTCATTTTAGTTAAATTTTTATGCTCGTACTAAAACTCAAGTAGCTAACTGTTAAATTCCAGTCATTCTCAGTTAATTAAAACTACAACGTTGTTGATACCTCAAGCTTTTTAAAAGTTGTTTCATAATTTTCAGACTTGGAACACAAACTAAAGTTAATTAGTTCGAAGTGAAGTGAGCTACAAGTCTGCTGCTTCGTAATACATTGTGGATTACACTGGAGTTTTTAGTTGTGAAGCATAACTATATAAATTTATGGATTGACATCTTTATGTGACACTTTGAATGAGGAATAAACGGAATAAACGTAGGTACACACGGCCACGGATCAAGCTACACACTGCGGCACTTTATGCGGTTGTAATAGGCGCTATTTTGCAACAAAAATGTGTAGCTTGATCTGTGGCCGAGTGTACATGTATTGGAATGACAATAAAATTTTGGGAACAATTCCATTCTTTTGTCAGAAATATATTAGACGGGTTTGTAAAACGATGCCAGATTTTATTTATAAAAACCATATAAAAACATGTGGTTTTGGTTATTAAATATGTACCTTTAAAAATATAAAAAAGGGGTAATTTTTCATGCGCTGATAATAGTTACACATCTTATTACTATTAGCATAGAATAAATAATATACTACTATTATACAACTTTCGCTAAAAATGAATGTTATATTAATTTTACTGTATGACTATTGATTGTCTAACTCAACAGCATAGCCTTCCCCAGGGGGTGATCGAACTCTTACTTTCCTCGAAGAAATTGTTGTTGCTATTATATTACTTGACACATTTTCACATCCATACAAACTTTCACATTTGTATTAGCGAGGGATTGCGATGTGTTACCGACCTTGAAAAAGTTCTTCTTTTGAGAGAGAAAAACATAGATCCTACGATATGATTTTGTGCGTGAGCAAATTGTATCGTAATCGTAAATTGTATAATGTACTTACCCTCTAGCGACATTGAGGCAGTAATTCCTGCACGGCCTGACCTCATGTCCTCGGCAGTGAGCACAGCCACCGACCCTGAGCAGTTTCTTGGAGCAGTCATCACCGACACTTGAGAGGATGTGTTCAGTCGTCGTGAGTGCGCCCGCGCCTACTGCTAGCATTTGTAGAAGTGCGCGCGCCGCTTCCAGAGATCTTGAGAGCGATGTTCCTAGCTACAAATTAAATGAAGGGGTTTTATTATATAGGTTGAATCCTACAAATTTAATTTATAATTTATTTTATTTGAGATCACACAGACGTTTTAAAATATAACTCTTCTGCTAATTATGCTGCAGGTGAATTTTCCAAATTTCACGATCAAATAACCAGGATAATGAAGCGTCAACGAAAATTTAAAACATTTTTTTTACGTGAAATCGGTGCCATTAAAAAATATCGCGCGGTCGTAATTCAGGCGGATTTAGTTACGGGAAAATTTATAGCTTATTTAAACACCTTTAGGAAAAAATATCGAAATTCATTCATTAATTGAAGCTTTAAATCTACGTGTATTCCAGAGCTTCGTTTTACTTGGCCTTTGGATAATTGAGATAGATAATTGTAGGATGAAGATACAAATTAAGTGGAACTGTTCATAAAATACTCTACTCGTAGGTAAGTGGTTGGAGACTAATGGACCTTTATTATTCACTGTGGAATGGAGGGACAATGCTGGTCCCAAAGGTCTTACATACATAATGTTTTTAGCTAATACTTAGAGGTCATTGTTGAATGAAAACGATTATTTAAATAACTTGCTTACCGCCCCGCGGTTCCACCCGGGATTCTAATTCCCCCTTGGGGTAAAATTTTCATAAATCCTATCATAACGGATGCCTACGTCTTAATAGCTATCTGTTCAGCACGATACGTTCAGTGGTTTGAGCTGTGCGTAGATAGATCAGTCAGTCAGTCACGCTTTTATACATAATTTAGAATTTACAGAAAACATACTCATTTAGTTTTACTAAATCGAAGTTATTGGATTGATGTTGTCTATACTATGAAGTCGGCAAAGAAGTATAGTGCTCGCCTGATGGTAAGCGGTTACCATAGCCTATAGACGCTCGCAACACCCGGGGCACAGACAACATACTACGGATAGTAAATATCCGCACCCGGGGTATCACTTCCCCCTTCTTCGATGAGCTCTGGCGATTTTACTCACGCGCAGGAATTTGGCTGCGGTATTCTTTAATGTGGAGGTTGGAGGTTCTTGCCTAGTCGGGCTGGCTCTACGAGCAAAACGCTTGTCTACCTCTCTTAAAAGTAAGTTTAACTAAGCTGACCTACAAATCTAGGATTGTTTACAGCCGTACTCAAAGACGTATACAATAGAATTTAATGAAAGCTTAAAGTAAAAGACACTTTACTTATATAAATTGTCAACCATTTTAAAAGGTAAAGGAAAACCCCCGGCATCTAAAAACAACTAATTTACAGCTGGCTTCAGTTTTAAATTCAAAAATTACGTAGTTATACAAAAAACAACAACTAAATATGAACCATTTTTAAATTGTGATTTCTATTAACATCTCAATAAAATTATGCGGCCCTGACCACCATAACTAAAACGTCTCTGTGGTCCCTATAAAAAAAAGCTTGAGTATGGCGGATATAAAGTATTGTTTATTGCAAAGCTATAGAAAGGGACAGGCCTAGAGATAAAATCAATCATTAAACTTAATTGACGACTCTGAGTGCGGTTAGTCTATTATGCGAATAATAATTGAATATAATTACCTGCAAAGGAACATCTCCAAAAGGCTGAACAGCTTCATAAGCGTCCTGCAAACACGATTCATACTCAGGCGTGAATTGTTTTGTGTCTAATTTCAAAGCGTTCTGATACGCAACGGGGAATATATCCCTGAAGAACTTCCGAGCACTGGTAATCAAGTCTTTCGGAGGGCGAGTGTTTAGTTCTTCGCTGATGACGTCACGCTCGGGATTCGATCGGAGTAACATTCGGATGTCGTCGTATAGCATCGTGAGGGGCGCGTGCGCCCGCGTCGCGTATCCCCGGTACAGTTGTGAGAACAGCACCGCTGTTTTGTTCTGTGATTGGTGTGATAGACCAATCAGGTGTTCTGTTAACAAAAAATTGAGAAATTAGACCAAAAATCACGGTCAATTTATCGCCTTATGATCAAACATAGCCTAAAAGCATACTTACTTATAAAAAAACACAATATTAAATAGCTCAGAAAATAAAAAAATATATTCTAATGTCTTCTGATGATAAATTAGTCTACCATTTCGTAAGGAAAAGCATAACCGTTTCAAAAGCATATATACCCCAGCGGTTCTTGTTAAGATTTTATTACTCAAGTGTAAATAACCTTAGCAAGTATGTGAAACATAATCCTCGTATTAACAACTATCAAGAGTATTATTGTTACCTCTAAGTGCTGTATTCTGTATTTGCTTCCATATCCATAGCCCAGGGTTGAAATGTTTGCATTGCGTAAGACTCGAAATTCTCTACCCGTCACTTTGTATATAATAAATTAAGCCCTAATATTAACAGCGACTAGGTAAATAGGCTTTTTGTTTGTGTAAACACCCCTGCGGTATTTGGTTTCTCAGTTCGCGGCACCTGTATGTGGTTGTACAAGTAATGTTATCTAGCTGGAATGCAGGGGCAAGGCGAGAGATCAACGCCTTGCCACATTCCATAACAGATATAAATTAATTTAAAAGCAAGGAGTGCCTCCTTACTTTGAAAACAGACTTTTTAATTATATAAACGGCTTTGTTTGTGAGAGGTAACAAGTTTTTGAAAGAAAGGGTAAGGAAATTCTGTCTGCAAATTGGCTTCAGATAATAGTGCTTCGTTAAAAGGCTTTAGAACTGTACTTTAGGTTCGTTTTGTTTAATTTCCTTTTATTTGTATTCATTAAATAGAATTTATGTCTGTTATTCAGCAATAATTCATTGTTATCACCTAGGTACATATTTTCTATTTAAATTTCAGGTATTTTTTTTTAAATGTGATAACAGACAATCAAAACACTTATGAATAAAACGCTTAAGAATGTCATGAATTAAAAAAATATATAAAGAAGGCTCCGGAAGAAAATTTCAGTAAAACAATTTACTTATTTCATAGAACTAAATCATTTAATTACAAGTATTTTCTATTTATAAATAGTACTGTATTTCATATTTGACTATTTTTCTTTACCTTTTAGTTAATAAAAGACAAGCAAGTAAAAGTACATAGTAGATAGGCATCATCCTAAATTTTATAATCTTGTTGAATATTTAACGTTAAAACCCTTGAGCGCCAGACTACTCTCCATGTGTGGGTTGAAAAGAAAAGTCCCTTTGATCCCTTTGAACTAAAAGCCCTTGACGAAAAGCCTTTCAGGCGTGGTGCGAACTGACTACATAATATTTATAGTTATTTTAGGAGCAAAATGGTACAAAACTTTGATTTTATATCTTACCAAGCTATATATGGTTTGTCAGGCAATTCAAAAGAATAGTTTAGGCATAGACCATAGACTTATATAAATCTACTTATATAGTCTAATATATTGGCACTTGTACGATGGAGAACGATTGAACTTCACCTGAGAACGGTTTGACCGATTTGGATTTTTTTTGTTGTGTTTGTAATTGTCAGTATGTACAATGTTTGTATGAAAATGAAAATAAGGTATACCCGACTATTTGAGCAATATTTCTACTATTTCCGAAACTTCTGTTGTGGTTTTGAAAGTTTAAACAAAGCTCGCTTCGGCACAACACCATTCTTCAATCAATAATGCTTTGTAACTTCCTTAAACAATATATTTTTCTCGATACCGCAGAGCCTTAAGGCAATATTTCCCAAGATCAATTTCACAACACCTTTATAAGGTCGGACAGAGATTGATGGGCGTTCGTTGTCGTATATCAGAAATAAATCCTGCTATTCAGTGTGTTCCACAGCGAAAATGCGGTGGGAACCGCTACCGTAGATGATAATGTAAAAAAATACACTTCGATGTTTCTTACATTGTATGAAGATAAATCCTGGCAGATTTGACACCATAATTTATCCTTTGCGAGTCTACCAAAAGTTACATGAATTGACTTGTCTTTTCATATTGTTGATAGTAGAAAATTAATTGAATATCTAATCAAACAACAATCTTCAAGGTACCTACGGGTAATACCTTATTTTTCTTAAGGTACAAGTCCGAGCCTACCTTTACTTTGCATTCTCAAGCTAACGTGTTTCTTTTTTCTATATATTATAACAGAATACAGAATTTTAATTTTGTATATTTTTAGTAATTCTTTAGTTTATTAATTTAGTTTAATATATTTTTTGTTGTAAATACTTATATAGGTAAACATAAAAGTAAATAGAAGATCTAGAACCTTTTCATAATAACTGTAGGTAGCAAAATACACTTAATGAATTGGATGGATTTTATGAATGGCCAACATTCGCCAGACAGTACAGACATAGGAAGGCTAGTATGTAAGTATATCATAAAATCTAGTCTAGACCGGATTTTTTCGGCATCCGCTGATAGCCCTAACTGAGTCGGCGACATAGCTCGGTGGTTCAATAAAATGTCATTCGTCTTTTCAGCGTCTCGCGTCGCTCTGTGGCGAACCACGGGACCTCTAGACACGCCCTTTGCTGCGCGCTTGCGACGGCGTGTGAAGTTTCACTAGGTACCTACCTACTTCAGTTTTAGGTCATGCCCATATATAATCCACACCAAACTACTATATATCTTTTACTAATTACATATTTATTAATTGGGTATGAGAAATGCGAATATTTGTATTTTAGAGAGAAACAGACATGCTAAAATCGGTGTGTAATTGAATTACTTATTGGGCAATTAAATTAAATTATTTTACTACAGATTATGCCCTAGAATCAGTTTGTGTGTATTGCCGATTTAAGAACGACAAGTTATGAATAAATCCAGACCTAAGAAGATAAAAAAGTCTTCTCAGTTTAAATGTATCTATCGACATTCATAAGTGCCTTATCAGGCCTTAATTGAATAAATTAGTTTTGAGATTAAGTTGGAAACAAGGAATGCTAATTTAATTCAATCACTCTAAGTGTGACGAAAAGCGAAACTAATAATATAATTACTGAGAGAGATGTGGGAATGGAGTAATCCCTACCGCACATGAGATATGATATGCATGACTGCTCCCGAACTTGAGAGCCAGTTCCCTTCTAGGCTTTGTGTGCTTACCACCATCAGCCACATTATCACTGACCACGGTGAGATTGAGGTCAAACGCAGGCCTAATTTAAATAGTATAAAACAGTCGCTCCCTCTTTTTGCTTGTTCGCTTAGATCTTTTAAATTACACAACGGATTTTAATGCAGTTTTCAGCAATAGATAGAGTGATTTATACGTATAAGACATGCATATTATAGTACATAAAAGCCGTGCAAAGCCGGAGTGAGTCGCTAGTTCTAACTGAAATACAATGGGCGATCCCTCAAGTACACTTCTCCCTGTTCTATATCAAATGTACATTGACATATTATAATAGGGCTGTCGGACGGTTGTATGTTTCTTTTATACTTCTATAAAAGTCTGTACTAGACATGAAAGTGGAGCGCTTTTTACACTCACTTTATTTCTGACGCTGACATTTTTACTCGGGAAAGTGGGAGCTAAGCGATCTAGAACAATGATATGACGATGTTGTTACAAAAGTTACGTAGATTTATGAGTTTCAGTTTACTATCAGAACAAATTGTATTATATTAGTAACTAGCGACCCGCCCCGGCTTTGCACGGTTTTTCTCGGCTTTTCTGCACTATAATATGCATGTATTATACATATAATCCTTCCTCTTGAATCTAATGCTGAAAATTGCATTAAAATCCGTTGTGTAGTTTAGGAAGCGACTTTATTTTATGTAAAGAAAAATATATTTTTTACCCTTTATTTTGGCAACGTTGACAGTTAACCTTAGTATTTAGACAAAATCATTCTTCATTCTTCTTTATCGACATTTAACGTTTACAGACTAATAAAAACTACAAAAGCTAAAATTGCATATTACTTGATTACACAGTGCAGAGTAGACGGAGTCGAGTAATTACTTAGCTATGCAAATTGCAAGAAGCAAATTGTTAAAGAGGTTAATAAACTTATGAACTCGTCATTTTTTTGCACTTTGTTTGATGATTCTATGAAAGGTAAATTGATACCTCTATTGATACTGAATATTATACCGTTATTGATATTTATGCAGTTTTAATACTGGCGTATTCATGTTGCGAGGAAACTTTTAGAGGTATTTTATTATAGGAATCTATGTATATACCAATAATAAAGCTGAAGAGTTTGTTTGAACGTGCTAATCTCCGGAGTTACTAGTCCGATTCGAAATATTATATCACTAATAGGAAGCTACATTATCCCCGGAGGTTATACGCATATTTTATCCCAGAAACGCGAGTGAAACCGAGGGGCGACAGCTAGTAGATAATATGTATACGTGTTGAAAAACATGCAGGTAAAGTTACATAAAAAAAATCCTTCACAACAAACGAGGTTTATTAATAACTAACTTCATAAATATTAAATTGTTCGCATAAAATGTGACGCGCGGCACATTCACAAAGCACAAAGGTAAATTATTTTAGTGCACTAATGAGGGTCCGCGTGTGGTCCCGGGTCCCGGGATCCCCAATCCCGGTACTCTGGGACAATAGTATAAAGGGCGTCCTCTACGTGGAGCACACTGATTATTTCCTCCATGGCACGGGGTTGGAAGTGGGTCCCATTGTTTTATACTTGTTAGTGAGGTCGACGCACTCGCTCATATTATATTTTAGAGATAATGACTGCCTGATGATGTGGAAGTCTTTTGATGTAGCTTCGCGAGATTCAAGGGGCTTAATGTGATGGTTAAGGGAAAATGGTTTGGGAGGCGTTTTTGCTATCTATTCATTTAATTATGGAGACATGAAGGGTGAGACAGTGCACGGAATTATATTGTTCATAACAATTATGTATTCTGTTAAGCTAACTATAATCAAATAAAACTTTCAACGGTGGAAAAGATTTAAACCTGGAATTAATCACAGGCAATATTTACAGGAAACTCTGTGTAATAAATCGACACACTTCAAAAAAGGAGAAGGCTCTCACTTCGACTGACTTTTTTGTAATAACTGCGCCTCTTGTCAGCGTTTCAAGGTAGCTTATTACCTTTAGAAGATCAATACAAAGGAATATAGTAAAGGGTATAAGCGAAGAATGTCACCTAAGTACCTACCTACATATTTGAACTTAGTTAGAAAAAAAATATAACAAAAAATATATAGCAAGCTGCTACGTTATATTTTTTCGTTATAAATCGCCTCGTTTTTATTTTTTAGTTGCAGTTTTACAATTTTGTAATTCAATTTAGATATGAAGCTGTAAATGTGACGAAATTAACCTTGCAGGTAGGACTAAACTATTCCTTTTTTTAAATCCATGTTTAAAACCTTTTAGCTACATGGGTAAATTAAGCTTATCAAAAAGCGAACAAAACAAAACTTCAACATTAATATAGCATAACAAGTAAAATTAAGCGTGTTCAAAGCCTACGTAATATAAATTAATGCATAAAATACCGAGACAGGCGAAAAGCTATTACACTTTTGTCTGTGTCTGCAAATACTCGGTAGCTGGCAACACTACGATGAGGGCGTTAGGCGCGGGCTGCACTGTAAACACTGTTATAAACCCGTTAAATATTACCTTATTTATCGCATCCAATAGCTGCTCGTGTATTCACCCCTTATATGTGTTTATAGCTTGTTGCTACGTTTCAAAATGTGAAAGTACGCTTTATGTAGAATATTATCTACTATGTAACTTTCGCCCCGTGGTTTCTCGCGCGGTCCCTAGGGATTTTATGTCTTCCCGGGATAAAATGTAAGTATATTAGTTTCAGTAGTTGTTGTTACATCATAACTTATTCTAGGTATATACTATGTTAAGGCTAAATGTACTTACAATATTTGAAAATGGACACCACATGCACTAAATATTATGATTTAATTAATCCACTGTATAAAAAAATTGTTCTAAGTAATCTTAATGATCTATCTATGTGCGAAAAACAAGCCTGAACCAGTAAGTCTAGATTCTAATAAATTTTGTACACACAGCCACAGATCAAGCTACACATTTTTGTTGCAAAATAGCGCCTATTACAACCGCATAAGGTGCCGCAGTAACGATTTAGACGAAATGTTATATTAGGATAAGGTTTTACATGAAATAACTCGATTTTCAGCACAACAAAGAAAAGCCGCCAGTCGCCCAGAATCCAAAAATAAATTGGTACCATATTCAATAATTAAATTCGCACCTTCGTAAAGTCATACCAAAATTATTATTATTCTTCATATTTCACGATACAAAATATCGTATCATCAACAAACACTCTTTTTAGCCGTCTCGTATCGAATCCATCGTCATCAACGAGTAGGTATTATCAGAATGTTTACAGTGCCGTACGTAGAGTGCCCAATTTGTCGGCACGTTCGTGAGTGTTTGTTAAACAACCTATTGTTCGATAACCCCAGCCCAGCTTCCACACCCTCCACCGTTTCTGTATTTATTGATATAAGTACACCGTTACCAATTGCGGTAGGTCTGCTCTTGTGATCTGAGACATCTGCTTCTTTGACTGATCTTTGCCTATTAGAAAGCAAATGTATTGGCGAGCGAACGTCTACGAATAAAATTGTGAACTTCTTTACATATTATAAAATGAAGTCGTTTCCGCTGTCTGTTCGCTTGCATCTTTTAAACTAGTCAACGGATTTTAATGCAGTTTTCAGCAATAGATAGAGTAATTCAAGTCGAAGGTTTATATGTATAATACATGCATATTATAGTACAAAAGAGCCGAGAAATTCAAAGATTTGTACACCCATGCGAAGCTGGGGCAAGTCGCTAGTTATTTATAGACTAGCTTTCGCCCTGCGGTTTCTCCCGCGTCCCCAGGATAAAATGTAGCTTATGTTCTTTGCCATATTATAAGCTATCTGTGTGCTAAATTTTATCGCGATTTATCGGTTTAGTGGTTTAGACGTGGAAACGTAACAAATATAGTCACTTTCAATATACAAAAGAAGAAGAAACTGATTGTTTTCCAGATCAACGCACAGCTTAAACTGCAGGGTCAAGAAACTTGAAATTTAGCTCAAGATTTTTAAAATTCAATACCTACCTCAGGAGGTAAAATAAAAGATAACGGCTGAAACCGCGGGACGAAAGCTAGTATACATAAAAATAAAGGGGAATCTTATATCTTCCAGGGTAACCAGGGTAACCTAACAGAGTATTCTCATCTAAATACGTGCAACCTCTCGGTATAACTTATTTTAATGAATTTTGGCAAAAGGGGGTAGCCTGGATCACGGAGATAAACAATGGACGCTTAATATCTCGGAAACCGAAGGGAACAGCTATTTTCATTAATAATTTGATATTATCGAAAATCCATCATAAAATAAATATATCTTGTATATTAAGATAATTTCAATATCAAAAAGGCTTAACGAACGCTATTTATCTTCGCGGAACAATGTAAATTAATTCCTTTGAAACTTGCTTAATTATTAGAACAAATGATTGAGACCGCTACATCGGCGAGTTAATTAATTGGATATTATAAGGCCCTAATTTGAGTCTTACAAGCTATTTCACTTTAACTAACAATAATACAAGTAGGTAATAGTTATTACAGTGAAAAGGTATTTGTTATAAATACCGAAACGTAACTATTATCTACTTAATAGCTTAAATCGATACTAATAATAAAGCTGAAGTGTTGTTTGAACGCGCAAATCTCGAGAGTTACACTGGTCCGATTTAAAAAAATCTTTCATTAATATGAAGACAGCTAGTATAAATATAAAATAGGTACGTAATTAATTAGCTTACTGAACGACTTTTTAATTTTGACTTTGTCATTAGTCCTTCGGACAAAGGTTTTTATGTTTTGGCAGAATATGCAAAACTCTAATAATTATGCTTATCATCGTTGTGTAACCATATTTTCAGCTATTAAATGAACTTGTATTTGTATTGGTTCTCGGCCAAAGATTTGACTGTCATTATACATTTTCCGCTAGACATAAGACTATAGATAAGTATATACTACCTTAATTCCTTTAGGTAGGTATAATATGGTATGGTATCGATCTAGCTAGGTTTCATTTATAGAAAACGTCAATAAAAAAATATTAGTATAATTAATTAATTCTAAAAATACTGGACCGATTTTAAAAATTCTTTCACCATTAGAATGCCATATTAGGTAATCACTGGGTAACATCGGCTATATTTTATTTAACAAAAAATTGGGAACCCTAAGATTCTAATAATGGAAAAGTCAGATCACGGTTGAATGCGATGCAGAAAGCTATAGTCCTTTATAAATGATGACAGCGGATAGTTGGTCACAAGAGTTACCTTGAAGTGTTCGCCTTGTGGACAGCAGCAGATCTGACGTCCGCCTCGTGGATGCTGCAGCGCTGCTTTCAGCTGTTCGCCGCAGTGCGCTTTGCAGCTGCGCCTCCCGCCCTCGCCCGCAGCAGTGGCCGCCGCAGATTGCGCCTAGAACAAAAATAATAAAGTATTGTTAAAATACAAGTGATGTAAATAATTTGTAGTAGAATAAGCTCCCCGCCGTGGTTTTTCCAAAGAAGTTACAGCATGGGGTTCTTCAAGAACGGTGAACTGCCAATGCGCGAGATAACCCCCTGGTGTTGCAAGCGTCTATAAACTTTGGTAACTGCTTATTATTAGGCCTTAAAAATAATAAAAACAACATAACATGGAAACAGAACCAACATTTACTTGTGTATTCTTGAATAGAGATCACTATCTATCTACCTACAGGTGATTCTAAGTAGACGATGATAATAGAGGTTCTATAATATCCTGGGACATTCTTCACACACACTAATAGTGATCGAATACTATATTCGGAATACTGAATACATAATTCTTGATATTTCATACAAACAAAATTTCACCGTAACACCAGAGAGTTTAACACCAGACATTAATACCGCTTTTCCGATGTCAATAAATCTATAATTTTCGTCCGGGAATTATCATAAAATCCACTGAAGCTCTCTGCTGAACTTTCCGTCGTAAATATGGTTATTATAAGATTAGGAGTCATGGCCCATCACAGATCTTAGGGGCAAAAGGCATTATTATTTAATCCAGAGTAAAGCTCAAATTAGATAGGAGTAGGGTACTGGCGACAGATGACAGTGACCATGACGAGGGTTACCATTCAGTTAGAAGCCTATGAACACTCTCGTAATCGCTGATACAAGTAATATTGAATTTATAGTATAATATGTAGTACGTTAAGTTGTAATAGAAGGTTTTGGAAAGTAAAAGGATTATCAGAAGTATATTTGCTTAAATGACATGTGTACATTCATATATATTTTCCCTAAATTTACACTGAGATTAAACCCTATAGTTGACAGCATAAATAAAAAATTACCGCCGAATTACCTACGAGTGTTTAAATAAAATTAATAAAAAAATATTTAATAATACTTATTATTTGTCTGACTCTATTACCGGTTCGGATCGGAAGGATGCTTTTGTTGAGAGGAATCGGCAATACTTTTTTAAAAACAAGTTTAGATTTAAATATTTCAGTTCAATCTGACAATATTTGCGTATCTTGGTGGCTACGAATGTCTTATTAGCAAAACTATCACACCTACTGATTAATGAATACGAGTAACGTAGCTGTCCTATCAAATCATACATATTTTCTTAGATGTTTTTAATAAAATGTCTTGTAGTTGTCAAATCATATGAGTAGCTCTAAATTATGAAACATTCTCGTGATTCACGTAACAAATGTTGTAATTTAATAATGAAGTCATAATGAATTTATAACATGTAATAAATTTGCGTATATTGGTTTCTATTTCCGACTGTCGTGTATGAACTCTCATCGCATTCGTACTCTATTTATTTTAAATTCAAACGCACAGTTTGGACCACATCCAATGCTTGGCTGTACAAAGTACGTGAAAATTGTCGTCTGGATGAAAATATTACTCGAGCTTGTGAATGTGGCTTCATTTTAGAATTAAATTTGGAATATTTCGAGAGTGATTGTTTAATCTTCGGTTAACGTTAGAAGCGTAATACGAAATTGTCTGAGAGATAGAAGTTCATACTAAAGATAGAACTCCATTTAATAGGTTTTAAAACCTAGTATTAATATATTACGAATTATATTTCTATGTTTTGCTATCAAACAATAATCGTTACTATTTTTACATCTAAACGTCAGCGTCGTATTTTATAATCATTATAATTAATTCACGTCGGCATTAACTACAAGACAGAGAAAATTTATCGTTTCCACTTCATAATTAGGATGAAATAGTAGGTAAGTATAACAACTAAATAAACATATACGCTTCAAATAGTCTTCAAGACTTTGATCTATAATTATAGGAAAAAAACGCTACGAATAGTAATTTATACATTACATATTCATGAGCATTACTATATAGTTCCGCGACTTTGTCTAGAGCACGCTGCACGTCACACGAGTTGAACGCTCTATCGATTCTTTTGCTATCACAAAAAGAGTGGACATAAAAAGTGTATAGAAAAAGCTTTCATCGCAGCAGTGTTCAGTACATGGTAGTTGGTTCGTTTCTATCGTGTGGTCTAGCATTTAGCTAACTTGACTTTATAAAAACCTTATTAGTTTTCTAAGATATTTTCCTTCTAGGTACGGCAGAGAATATCTTTGTCGGTACGGAGCAAAGATATTATTAGAGGGAACGAGACTGGGTGTGCAATTTTTTTACCCTCAATTTGAAAATCTATCGCCAAGACATACCGGTGTGTTACTGACAGCTGCTCCTAAGAGCCAGTTTCTCTTGCAGGCTCGGTGTGCTTAACATCATAGGTCCCATCATCACTAACCATGATGAGATTATGGTTAAACACAGGCCGAAAAAAAACCTTCGATCAAATTGTAGTTTATAAATAGTAGGTACCTACAAAAAAAACATATAATTATTTAAATTATTATGATACAGAATGTAAGGAACCATTACTCGGTAAGTAAGGGTTATCAAAGCACTTAACAGGTACCTATTAGTTTAACGTCAATTTAATACCCGTGCGGTACGTCATACATTATGTGAACATTAACTCAATAAACGGGATCCTATTTGTAGGAAACATGAATGAAATATGTTATAGATTAACGCTCATTTAATATCAGTATTTACATGAACACGTATGTTTTATAACGGTCAAGGTCAAGAGACGAATACTCTTGAACTTGTGTATCTAGTTTCTCTCCACTGTTTTACTCGCGTTACACGTTCAACGCCTGAAAACCCTGAGAGATGTAAGAACGTTGTATTTTATATGTAGGTATTAGCTTTCCCTATTATAGCCTTAAGGGTTGAATTTTACGAAATACTTTCGTATCGGATGCCTACGTCATAATAACTATCTGTATGTAAAATTTCAGCCCGATTCGTTCAGTGGTTTGAGCTGTAATCTATATATAGTGTAGATAGATCAGTCACTCGAATATATATATACCTATATACTCGTAGATAAAAGATGAAAAAGCATAAGCAAAAATAAAGCAATTATAGTACTGTTCAAAATATGTATATTTCACATCGAGATCGATATAAATCTGTGCTGTATACCTATGGGAAGCGAATAATTGCGATTCGACTCGGTTTGATTGGGTGTCCGAGTAGACGTCATGATTTTACATAAAAGTTAATACAACCATAAATTAAGATTAGGGAAATTAAACCTATCATATCAATAAAACTTTGGACTGCAAAAACAGGAGTATAGCTTGTAGTATGAAGTATTTTATATATAAAAGATAATTATTTATGCAAATTACTGGTGTGTGAACGTCATTTGTTACATATACATATTAAATAACATTTGGCACAATGCCGCGAGAGCAATGGCCGCCGCCGGCGCAGGTTCAAGGTTCTCTAGCGCATTGTTGTATGACAAGTGACGACTAGCAACACCGTGCTTGTATACAATAATTGCAGTTGCCAATTTTTACAGTCAATAGAATTAGTGCGAAACTCTTTGTGAACTTTTCGAACGTTGTTTTCTTGCTATATAGAACTAATTTCTCAAATTGTATGTAGGTTTTGTAAAATTCGGAAATACTAATGAAAATGTTACTCATTTTTATTGTATTTCAAAATATTTTGGACCCTACGATAATTATGGAGTAATTTGTCTCCTTTAACAGGTAACTTAAAATCACCTACAACATACAATATAATAGGTTATGCTATGCGCAAGCGCACAGCTGTTCGCATTATATGAAGGCCACTTGGCCAGACAGAACGGTGCCTGTGTTGCAGGTATGTTGTAAATAAATGATTACTGGAAAATGCCAATTAAGAATAATTTTGTTGAGTTCATGTACCTACTACTATGAAATTAGAATAAACATTTTAAATAACCTTAACATAACTATTAATTATGGAATATTTTCCCAAATAAATCAGGCTGGCTTTTGCTAAATAGAGCATAAGTTAGTGTATATTTTTTCATTTATTCCTTTTGGTATGAATTCTATTATTTCTATAA
The DNA here is from genome assembly GCA_963555595.1 of Tethea ocularis. NCBI lineage: Eukaryota > Metazoa > Arthropoda > Insecta > Lepidoptera > Drepanidae > Tethea > Tethea ocularis. The sequence continues at coordinate 4,130,392 of OY741960.1, read as the reverse complement.
TATGACTGTCATGTCACATCATGAGTATAATATATATACTATAACGACACGTACATATATTTGCTAGAATAACGTACATATATTTGCTAGAATAATAACAAGCCTCCATTTTCTACATCTGCCAGCAACACCTACACACATCATCGTAAATCTTAGAGCCAGATTTACGACAACTGGATCGAATAACCTTGTCTTGATCTGATATTTAATTCAGCCAGTCAATTGATCGTTATAATTAAAACACACTTTACCTTATTTAATTTGAGATTTTATTTTTTTATTTTAAAAGTTATAAGAAATCCATAACGCTTAAAACTTATTTATAAATAAACTTACAATTATAACTTTATCGCAGAGTGGAGTGAAAATGAAATTTTGAATTTATGCATGGGATTATCAGTTAATCTCCAGTTATGACTTTTTTTTCATATACCTACCTAATTGTAAAGTTTTTTGGAAATATTATATGCCACTAAAACTAAACATCTTTGATATCATCACGTTTTTGGCATTTTTTTTGCAAAAAATATTGAATCTGTTTATACCTACTATAGGCCTACTGATATTCATATATTCTGTGATTTATGTCTGGCGGGAATATCTTTGCCCCAATATTAGATACATCAAATCCTATTATCAAAGAACTAGCTTTCCGCCCCGCGGTTGCACCTATTTTACACTTTTCTTAGTGCATGCATACACTGCACAAGGTAAGTATACCTACCCTCAAAATTTTATGTCAGTCAGTCAGGGATTTTGAATTTTATTTATACAGATTAGAAACTTAAAGACACACTCATTTATTAATCAATAAACATAACGGTATCAAAACATAGGTACTACAAAGTTATCCAAATCTAAGTGTGGGTCCAATAAACGTCATACGAATTTGTATTTTCCGCTCATAAATATTCTCTGCGACCATTTCTTGTAACTTTTTTAATATTAAAATAGAACATCCACAATATCCGCTATTAATTATTTTACGATTATTTAACGATACGGGTCACTGTGTGTCGCCATTTGCATTTTTTCTGATTATAACATATAAGCACACCTGCATATGCAGGTGTGTGTAAACATCGTTTATTGCCAAATTAAAGATTAAATTGTACGGTATCATTTATAATCAGACAAATATTGGACTTAATAAAGCCTATCCAACGATATAATTCATATAACAAGCCTGAAACCTTTAGCTGTTCCCCGCGGCGTTCACGGTATTTTTTTTTTTGCGCGTTTTTGCCTTTTTCTTATTTGCTAAAACAACTATCCTTAATTGCTCCATATCACATAAAGCTATCTGCCAGAGAAAGTCCCGTCAAAATCAGTCCAACCGTTTTGGCGATTAGCCTTAACAAACAGACATACAGATCAGAGACAGACTTTAAATGGACGAGTATTTTCTCTACGACTTCAAAACCATTCTGTATAATAAAGTGCTCGACAATTATGTAGTTTTCACATACAGTGGCAAGAATTAGTAGTGCTCGTTACTCGACGCGAGTGGTAAATATCCACACAGCATGTTAAACAGAAGTACCAGAACATAAACATTCACTATAGTAATAATATTTAACATTAATCCTAACTTGGAATAGGCAGAGACCGAACTTTGTGTTTGATTACGGCCTGTTACGAGTTCCACTTTAAATAAACGAACTGAAAAGTAAATATTTGATGTCTGACTGTAAATTGTAAAACTTTTGGTGTGTTGTAATCATTGGATTAATACATTTTTTTTATCGTTGGCCACATCACGAAGTGATCAATTCTAAGATCCGGGGCTCTACCGCGCAACTTTGGTGTGGTGGTAATCGTAATGAAATCACAAAATGGTCGTCGTCGTAGCACGTCATTGGATGAAATCATTAATGATGTTCATTCCGATTACCACAAAAATATAAGCAATAGCCCGGCTTGCCACGACATATACATATAATACAGATATCCTAAATCCCATCTCATTTCTTCAAGGCTGCCACTGCCGAACATCAGCAAGTTTCCCATCAGGCTGACAGCGTTTCCTATTTCTCAACCTTTTTTAAATTTAAATAGAAAATATTTTAAACCTACAACAGTATACTGATATAGGGGTGATAAAACTCAAGTAAAGCCAGGTGTAACGCTATCTAATAAGGAACAAGAGTCACGCGCAAGTGCGTTCTCCGGTACGTTGCCTGCGCCCGGTATTCGAGCCTCTCCACGTATTCAATTAGTGAGCAAACAATGAATATTTAACGCCGCGTGAACACCAAAATGCTATGATGAGCTTGTAAACATTAGCTTTATTGCTTTGTTTAATTTATATATTATTAGCTATAGGTATGATATAAATGTATAATAAAAAAACATCTAATATTTACATGCACGGAATACCTACTTTTTCATTACAATTTATGTTGTCCTTGAGGCAATAAAAAGATCAAGGACTGTTATAAAAATAAATATTCCTATGAAATGTTTACGACTCATATGCGTCATATACCTACACCGGTAATAAAACAAAGGTTAATGTTACAAAATAATAGAACATTTGTGAAATATTTCTAAGTATTAATACAGTACAGTATCAAGGATATAGCCTCCTATGTAAAGAAGCGATACTCGCACCATTTATCGTAGTCTGAGATGTGACTTATTTGAAATACTTGTATTTAAAATGCACTTTTTTCTATTTTGTATTTAAATACCTTTTAAAAAAAGAATTTTCTATTTTTATTTGAAATACTTTTCGGGACGTAATTTCAAAAATAACTAAATACTTTACTCACATTACTAATCAGATTTTATGTAAATAAAACGTATTTTTAACCAAACCGGCCGCGGACTGGTGCTTCGGCCATCGGTAGGTAATCTTGCATAGTGCCGGGGGCACTATGCGGTCTGGCACATTGACAATCCGCTTAGTAAAATAATTTAGGATATGTTAACATTGTTTATGAAAAATCTACATCACTGAATGAAACTACGAGTGCAGCCACCCAAACCATAGACGATCAAAGAAAGATTAGCATAGAGTAAAATAACACTTAAACTTACGTAACAAGGTACAAGGTTCGCATGTCTGCGGCAGTTTCAGAAGGCCAATGCGCTGCAAATGCGATACGGCCCTGCGCTAACTCACTTTAAAGAATAGTTCGCGTTGAATGTTGATCATAAACTGTAACTTTATGAGGTGAAAGGCCATAATCTTATTGTTGCCATTTACTCAGATAAAAAGTTCCGCGGAACGTAAACTATTTATGGTTGAGAGAGAATAATGGAACGCTTTTTAGGTTCAACTACGAAGAAATTACAATAAAAATTACTGCTTTTTGTTGAAATGTCTTTGCATTAACTTTATTATAGCTATAAAAAAATACCGGAGCTGACTGACTTACTGACTGATGAAAATATTTACACTTTAAACCGGTGGATTCAGAGTTTTGGAGGCTGTTTGTGAAATTAAGAAAATTCAATTAATTATGAACTTTAAATAAATAAAACAATGGAGTTATAATTTAACAACTCTATACGCTACACGAGTCTTTACAAAATAAATCGTACACCAATATATCATGTTGTAGTTATTTAGAAGTTAATACGCTTCTGACCCTTTAAGCGTATGAAATTAGCATATTCATACAACAAATAGTTGTAATATAAACAAAGTAACACGATAGGTACTCAACGCACGGCGGTAACGCGTGCACATGCATTTTGCAACACACGAGTAAGTACCTACATGTTCAACTCGTGTTTAATATTTTTATGAAGACTACTCATGTTTTGAATGTAATTTGAAGGCGTCAAGATGTTTCATTAGCCACGGAACGATGTCGCATGTCCGAATTTGAAAATTGAAAAGATAATGTGTAATGAAACTTGATAATTATGTATTAGATATAAATAAAAGCCAAAAAAATATTACCTAGTAAAAAAATTCTTTGAAAAAACAAAACAATGATTTCTCAGTCCGGCTACTTCTGACACAAAAGAATATATCAGGAACAATTTATAGGTTTCGCCCCGCGGTTTACCTATGTTCCCGGGATAAAAAGCCTATATTACTTTCCGGTCCATTTCCTATCTCTATGCAAAAAACACGTCAATCATTTATTGTTGCGTGAAAGAATAACAGCCCAACGAACAGACTTTCACATTTATAATAGTACTCCGTAAATGTCTCCGTTATTAAACTGATGGAGACAAGCGAGACAGGAGAGGCGCACTTTTAGTAAAAAAGGCGATTTCATGTTGTTTAAAAAAAAGCTTTTTAAAAAAAGAAATCTATTCCCTTTCTATTAGATCTCAGAATGTATGTAATATTTTCAAGATCTTTAGATGGACCAAATAAGAGAAAAATTCATTCTTAGTTGTGCATATTCACGATTTTTTACTGATTAATTACAGAAAATCCCGTAAAGCAATCGTTGATAAAATAAAAACATAAAGGTCTCCACTTATTTTATCTTTATCCTATGTTTAAGTACATAGCGAAAAAGCGTATCGGTATATAGAGTACCTATACTCAACTCTAAACTAAACAAAAGAGATTTTGTACACGTTATAATTCGATCCGTGATGTTACCTTCATCAATTTGTATTTTTATGTAAATCCGTAAGCTTTTATTTGATTTACTGGGCATACAAATCTTTGATATACCCAACTGCGCTATAAATAATAGAATAAAATTTGCTTTATAATTCATTTTTCAGTATTTTTTTGCTATTTTACATTTGGTATATTTGTGACATAAATCTTCTACGAATAGTCATATCGAGTTATACTCGTACCTTCTCCAGAAATTCAATTTTGATGAAGTTACATTTCGAAGCCTCCAAGATACTAGTTAGTAGTTAGCATAGCACAAGCTTGTATAAATTTAGAGCTTGTCGCTAAAACTAGAGTTAGAATTTACATTATATAAATTTACCAATGATTTTTAAAAAACACTATAAGTACTAATAAGAAATTCGTCTTGTTAGCCCAAATTCATTCATATTCTATTTATGAAATCTGTAGAAAATTACATAAAATATTTAAATAAAATATCCAAGGTGCAAAATGTGACTCGTGTTCAACTGAAACCAAATATTACGTCAGGTATCATGACGTAGAGGGCAATTTTCCACCGCGACGTGGTAAAGTCGACTTATCGCCACAAAATCACACTATATTATGCGCTTTGCCGGTCCCATTTGCTGTGGATTATGCAAATCATAGGCTAAAGCAGTGAAATATGTCTTACTAGTGGTCGGCCTACGGTTTCACCCGCTTTACCGGTAAAAAGTAACCTATATCTGTAGCCATAGGTTATTTAAGTGCTAGTTAGATGTAGCAAAAATAAAAAAGTCACTTTCGTATCTGTTAATATCAAAGTGCGGTCGAGAAAATGTCGGAAAGTTAGTTGTGAAAGTTTTGGACACGTATTGTAAAATTTGTAATGAATTAAAAATTGAAATTGATTGCAACAAAGTTACATGATTTCTGAAACAATTCGTGAAAGACCGTTTCTCAGATAAAGCTAATTACTTAAGCGAGTTTTTTAAATATTTTTTCCGAAACAATATTCCTGGCCAAACCTCGTGACGAAATGATTAAATAACCTTATATTTTTTTATTGGATAGGTAAAGTAAGGTAGTTGGTATAACAAAACCACCATTTTTATAAGGATACGAATAATAGAGATAATAATTAAGGCTATGGTTAAGGGGAACTTTCACCCCAGAGTGGTGGATCTAAAATGTATGAATAAAATATAGGCTATACAAGGGGAGCGCGCTGCAACACATGTCGGCTATTACGTAAGGGTGGCGAATTCTAATTACTGGATACAAACAGTTTACACTTTAATTTTTTCAAGATTTTAGGACAAGATTATATAATAATAATATCCTGGGACATTCTTCACACACGGTTATCTGATCCCAAACTAAGCAAAGCTTGTACTATGGAAACCAGATAACTGATATACTATTTAAACAATTTTTTTGTAAATACATACTTATATAGATAATTACACCCAGACCAGATAATGTTTGTCCTGGATGGGAATCGAACCCATGACCAGCGGCGTGATAGGTGGTGTCTTAACCAACTGCGCCAACTGGCTTGTCAAAATTCCTTTTGCCTTCCATTATTATATACATAGCTTCTGCCCCGCGTTTTCGCCCGAGGGATCATATGATTTCCCGGTAAAAAGTATCCTCTATGTTATTCCAGGGTATGATCCATCTATGTGCCAAGTTTCATCCAAATCTGTTCAGTAGTTTTTGCGTGAAAGAGTAACCAACATTTTTACAAGCATATAAACTTCCATCACATTCTTAATATTAGTACATCTGGTACTACATGACTACATAGGTAAGGTGGTTATCTTCCTCGAGGCAATCCACTTACTATTTCCCTGCAAAATAATCTTAATCGATATTTAACGACCATATAAACAATAATAAACACTAAGCTGCTACATTAGAGTCTAAAATACCATGTAAAAATGTATACAGCAAGATTGAGGCGTGCCATGAAACATCGATGGTAGATTATCGTTTGGTAATCTAGGTATGGCATAATGGAGTGATCGTAATCGATATAATATTATATAGTGGATGGATTGACAACAATAAGTGTTCCGATACGGACTGAAGCTGCCATTAAATAATATAATATTAATACAATTGCAACGCATAGAATCGATATTCATAAATATGAAAATTGTAAGACTTATCTCTTCAGTATTAAATGTTTTTGATCCTGGGGACATTTTTTTTAACATGCGTATTAGTTTTAATGATATGAAACTAGGTTCCAAAATAGCGTACCCATATATTTTTTCCACATAAATATATTTCCTATGATTGACTTTTTAGTTCTTTCGTAGGTAAGACAAAAAAAACTAACTTAGGCAAAGGTCTTCAAATTCAACCATTTAGGTGAGTCTTAAAAAGTAAATATGACAAATAATAAAAATCCTTTGTCCAGCTGTGGACGTCATTCGGCTGATATGATGATGAATAAAAATAACTTAGAAAGTTTTTTCTTTCCAAAATAATGCATTTAAAGAAAATCAAAAAATGAGATTTTAACTCACTCATAGGAAAAGTGAGAAACGATTTTTATTTTAGCGTCATATTAATATGACATATTATCAATATTGAACAATATTAATATAAACATGCTTAATTGAAGAACCACTTTTGTGAGGATAATATCATGCATAAAATATCAAATCGTTAATATAGTCTGACTTCAAATAAAGCACACTAATCAAAACGTAGCGGTTAGCCAAAAATGTTAGTTCAAAGCAATCTCATAAAGTACTCTTAGCGACAGAAATGTTAATTAAAGTAAGTTATATACTATAACATTTGAGTTTAGCTAAACGATTTTGCACCCCGCTGACTTTAGTTAAAGTGTTAATTCCTAGATATCAAACCGCATAATATACGGTGAGTAGACGATCCAATTTAAATGGAAATCATTATTTTATTAAAATCGTTTAATCTCTTAACGTTTGTGCAGATATAAAACATAACGGAAACGTGAATTAATAAAAACATTATTTATGGCTGAGTACTAAACAGATAATAGTGTGTTTGAAAAATCAAATTTTTTATTTGATCTAAAATGGACTAGGTACTTGAAGTATCCAGGGTTTCGTTCTTCCTTTTCACTGTTATTTTATTTTTATTATATGGGGGTTAGTTTCACCACATTTGCAGCTTCTTAAATATCTCATATCTGAAGTGTATGACATTTCATCTACCTGTCATTTATCTTTCATTTAATCTAATTTGACATTTTCTGCGAATCCATCATTTAATATATGTTTCGTCACAAAGTGAAGAAATTAGAGGGTATATAGCAAGCTTATAAAAGTCTTTCAAAGTATAAAATAAGTAGATATTTGCCATTTTTCCATCTTGATACCTCCACGCGTTTCTGAGAAAAATTTAATAGAAAGGGTTCCTTTTCCGTTTTGAGGTACGAAATCCTAAATAAAGTTTAGATTTTTTGATTCCTAAAGCACCCGACAAAACTGTTCTTTTGTAACTTTATCCATAGACATTCTTGTCTAATAATAATTTCGAGCAATATTAAAAAGGTCGTTATAAACAGTAATAAAAATATTAAAATAAAAAACCTGATCACAATTATAACCACGCCCACGCAATTATATCTAGAATATAATCTAGTAATTTATTCAGTGACGTTTATATCAGAGACAATTAATTCTAATAATATATATCGAACGGTTTATAATCCCATGACCTTTGATATGGAACGGAAAAGCCATAAAATTAAGCGAGGAATAATAAAATGGACTTTTAAGAGGTAATAATCACTTAGCGGTATGTCATATGCCTAGTAGTATATTTTGGATTATTATAATTACTTATAGCTTAGCTTATGAATTTATTATGTATATATAAAAGGAATTCGGAGAATTGCATTACCTACGAATAATCAGTAGCTAATAATCAGCAGGAACCGAGAGCTAATCTACATATTTTATTACGTGGAATGGTTAAAATAAGTCTTACACATAATCAATTCAATTTTTAAATAACTGGCAAAACCATATTATATAAAAGTCTAAAATATTGTAGGTACTAATGGGAAAACCACCAATACGCAAAAATACCCATACATTTCCATCATCTCTTAACACGTGTCAAATAAAGTCAAATCGCACGGGAGCACAGAAATGTGGAACAATCTATCATAATCCGAGTGTGATATGGAAAACAGCTTTATCATTGCTACTCGCATAAAACCCGGGTTTGAAAGGTGATCCATCTTTTATAACGTATACGTATAACGTTTATGTTGAAGTATTTCCAAAATAACGTAACAACCAACCAACTTAAATAAATGAAAACACAAAAGTCCAAGATCAATACAGAGATCGATACAAAATAGTACAGAAAGTGGCTTTAATATTAGAGGCTTCATTTCACATATCAATTCTGATTTCGTCAAATAGAGAACGATAATTATAATAATTCATACATAAATTTCATTAAATTTATTTCGCTACGATGACGGGAACCGCAGATATAATTATAAAATGATATTTTTCACAACAAAATGCAACCCGTAATATGTTGAATTTATTTGAAATTGGGTTAAATCGTTTCGATATTATAAGACACTATCTGTTCCACGCGGTTTCACTCGCGTTCCCGAGATAAAAAGTAGCCTATAACCTTCGGGGACAATGTAATTTCCTATTAGTGAAATAATTTTTCAAATCGGTTCAGTAGTTTCGGAGCCTATTCAATGCAAACAAACAAACAATCCTATAATATGGTATAGAAAACTTGTGTGCGTTATTTTGGAACCTAATCTCAATGCTAGAATATATTTAGTGGACACCTATAAATAAGCCGGAAAATCAATAAATCTCTCATAGAGTCGAGCACTGACTCTGTTTTGCTAGACAAGTCCCGGGGAAACCCTTACGTAACCATCGATCGACTGCTTGCCGACGGCGGCGGAACCCTTTCACAAACACATCTACCCATTACATATGATGTGTCTGAATTTGTGTTTTGGATACTTCATTTCAATACAATGACGTCGCGAAAAGTATTATCTCGGAGCCTCGGACAGAAGAAAGGACTAACTCCAATTGAATAATAAATGTGTCTGAGCGCAATTATCATTACCTCGGAGTTATTGACATTTTAATGAAAATTGAAGCCATGTACGTTCTTTTGGACCCCTTAGCATCAAGCCGTCTTTAAAAAAACGATTTCGGTTTTTGTTACGTCACTCACACTCAGCATAATAAATAGTATATCAGTTATCAGGTTACCTGAATACCTACAAGCTCTGCTTACTTTGGGATCAGATGGCTGTATGTGAAGAATTTCCTAGGATAAATTAAATGTTTGTAAAAGTTACGTAATCCTTTGACATTTTCGTGTAATATTCAGAATATTGAACTGAAACGCTTCAAACACAGTCATCATCCATTGAATAACGAATAAAATACATATCAATTTACGAGTAAATTCTATACATTGCACAAATTCTTGAGCGCGCGATGAAAAATTGCCTGCACCAGCATGAAGCGGTATGTGCTACGAGACTACGAAGAGCTACGGGCTACGAACTACAGTATTATTTATGTAGGTGATTCGGAGCAATCAAGCTCGATGGCGGGCGATGACGTAACCTTATGATCCAATCTAGCAGATAAAGAAAAAATACGTACGATCGATCTACTGACTAAAGTTGGTAAAGTTATATTATAGTCTTTTTTTTTTTTTTAACTATGTATAGGCCTGTGTTTGACCACAATCTCACCGTGGTCAGTGATGATGTGGCCGATGATGGTAAGCACACAAAGCCTGGAAAGGAACGGGCTCTCAAGTGCAGCTGTCGGAACACACCGAAAGGTGCTTGGCGACAGATTTTCAACTTGAGGGTGGTAGCCAGCCAGGTGGGTACTACAAAGTACCCTACCACCGTGCTATGGTTTCCTCACGATGTTTTCCTTCACCGAAAGCTCAAGCTCATTGTAGGATTCGAACCCGGGACCTTCGTCTCGGCATCCGACGTCACTACCACTTAGCTATCATCGCCTTGAGTCTACAAAAACATATTATATTATGATATATTATAACGTATTCCCAAAAAGTAAGTACTTAGGTAATGGTATCGATATCACCATATGGATAGCTCAAGCTTTAGTAGGTATATCGAAAATCACTTAATGCGAGAAAGCAAGAATTTTCAATTTATTTACATTTCAGATACCTTCAAAGACGGCAAAAGCTTCTTACGTATTTAACGTGGAAACAATTTCGTTTCATAAATTAAACAACAAAACCTGTAAAGTAAACGTTGCCGCAGTCTCCACATTATACCCATAAGTATCGTTTGAATTTATACTTTATGGCATCGTAAAAAGACACATTAAAGATTATTAGAACACACCACACGGAAACTACTGAGAAACTTAAACTACTGAGTAATGAAGGCAAAGATTTTTTATGATATCGTCAGAAATTTAAAAAAAAACAATGCATCGGCAAAATTTATATACGGGCTGAAAATAATTTGAGCATTTTTGTATTATTTTATTCTACTGTTTCCAAACCATTTATTTTGTAATTTGCCAATTTATTTTCCGACGCAAACTTTATCTGCTTGTGTGGAGTCGAGCTTACATAATGTGTATTCTATATAAGGGAAACATCTGGCGCTGCTGGTAGAGACGTGCTACTACTGAGCCACTTTCTTTCCACTCGTGAACCGTTTAATTACGTCACTTACGCTTCTTAATTAAATCCCCAGGCGTTAACATGTACGCAAATATGCGAAAGGAGTAATTTATTCGCCTTTTTAGTATATTGTGCCGTATTTATCGAATATAAGGAAGTTGTTCGAAAGTTGGATTCTCAACACCATTCTTCCGTTACTGGTGTTATGTTTATAGTTTCCATAATTGGAAAACTTGTATTATTTACTTTTTTAAACTAATTAACTAAAGTTTTATAACTGTTTTGAAAATTGATAGATTATTCTTATTCACGTGAAAGTTTAAATTTTAATTTGCGTTCATAATAATTTAATTTCCAAGAAATGTATAGTGCTAAAATTAAATTATTACCTTACGTATTTTTCAAAGAGAAACAAACTCATCTGTTTCAAACGTCGGTCTAGATCATATCCGTTGTATAATTACCTGAAAAAATAAAAGAGAAAACGTCAGTAAATACGCCACACAAGTCAATCGTCACAGAGTTAATGTTCAGTGATGTATAAATACGCGTAGCGCGGGGCAGACTGTTTGGCGAGCCGCACCACACTGGGCATTCCAGCTAAATTCTAAATTGGTTGCGTTATATACGTTCGCGGCGGTGAAGAACCGCATGCAAAATTAGCATCGTACCCGCAAGCCCTGCGTGTCGCTAGTCGCTACCCCAGCGTCGACACATCAAATTATTTAGAGAACATTTGCACATGCTCCTTAAACTTCGCACGTTATAAATTTCACTCGCTTACATACGCGATGTGATTGCAGCACAATTAGCGCTCTGGTGGAAACTGAAACTTCACTCGTTGCTTTATTGCAAGCTGCAGTGCCACTGACAATGAAACGATAAATTTTAACGTCGATGCGACAATTGTTGCTACGATAAAGTGCAAAATTACACTTGCCTTGCCTGTGCTGCTGTTGTTTCAGTTTAACTAGTCATTTACAGTAAATCTTTTACATTTGTAACCGTGTTAAGGTTTTTACGTATTTGTATAGATGGACGATCAACAACGAACGGACATCGCGCCAACTCTTTCGACGTGCCGGTAGCTTTTTTGAAGATCAGACTTCTCGCAAAAAGGTAAATGAAACGATACGATGGCATGCGGATTTGTAAAGAAACAACAAGAGATAGGAGCGCCGGCGAGCGGTCGAGGAACGGGTTTCGTTCGTGAGAATGCTCATTAATATATGCGGCAAAAGAACACAATGCGACCAGTGCGCCGCATCGCGTCTCTGCCGCGCTGCGCCGAGACCGCGCCCGCCTCGCAAATGCCTCCAGTGACTTATGTGCCTTTACACATGTCACAATCGACTATACGATTTATTAACCCGTGCCTAATGTTTCGTTTTCCATTTTACAGTATAATAGGTGTATACTTCTCTACCTTAAAGTGTTTTAGACAGCAATTGTGTAAAATGAATTAAGGGCGTTCGAAGCGGCCGAAGCGCCAGCTGCACATATGGCGCTGTCGCGTGTAACGAGAGCTCGGTTCGTTAGAGCCACAGATTTAAAATAAAACTCTTCGCAGTGGGAACAAAAAGAGAATATATAAAGTAGGAGCTTGACACCGCAGCGCCGTCACTCCACGGCTCGGATTTGCTGAAATAATTCTTGCAGAACTGGAATATGAATTAATTTGCCATGACGGCACAAATTCGCTTTCTGTTATATTAGAAGCGAGTATCTTGACTGCACTGACGTTTTATTTGAATTGTCTCTGCGGGTGGATTGTCCTATTTTGGAAGTGCATTCGCGAACAGTTTTCGCCCAATCAAACGTAGTACTCATAGCACACTTTTGATTACCGCAGTGCCAAAATTCATTTGACGAGTATTGCTGGAACATGACACGAACCAAATTGAATTATCGATGTAGTGCATCTACAAAATGGTTAGTATCTAGTTTGAATAGCATGATATTGGGCACAATAAGTGAAATCATCACGTACACGCCTTTATAATTATTATTTACCTTACCTTACCATATCTACGAAAGCAAGGGGCATTTGTAATTACTATGCTAATGAACAAGCAGTCTTCGATTCCACTGACGTTTAATCTAGCGTCGAGCATCTTATAATTATAAAAAACTTTCAACAAAAAATAGAACCGCCTTCAAAGGCACTACTAAAAAGCATAGAATAACTATGTAGGAACTCTAATTTGACAGTTTAGAAGTCAGGAAAAGTGTAGTTCATGTTCCATGGTAAATATCATGGTACCGCAGATTTTTTTTCACTGACTTCAAATCTGTCGGATTTGAGTTCTCTTACAAAGTATACGCCAGGGCACGAGATGCTTCGACCAGGCGTTTTGATATTTCATAGCAACCACTCGACCCCCACGAACCCAGAGTTTCGACACCCAACGACTCAAAAACGTAATAATAATACCTTTTACTACTGAAATCTCAACTAGTAGCGTTTAAGTAATTTAGAAACAAAATGAATCGAATTAATGACTGTTTAACTTGATGCAGGACTGTTAGTAGATTGAGTTAAATTAGTCGTGATTGCATATCATGTTACTTCAGACAGTCACCGCAATCTTCTTTATTAGGTACCCTTTCTTTCTTCGCTATAACGATACTTTATGGTTATTACCTAACCTCGACCTATTTATGAAGTTTTCATTAATCTTTTTGAATTCTCGTAGGTAACTTTGACAATTGTTACTCTATTATTGCACTAAGACAGACTGTTTAATAGAATTGTAGTGATAGCATAAAATTATCATTATTGTTTTTGGACCAAATCTGAAATACTACACAGCATCACATCACAACGATTACAAAATTCTTATTTTTGACCCCCGACGAAACAGAGGGATGTTTTAAGTCAGTAGTATGTCTGTCTGTATAGCTCCTGAACGTATGAACCGACATTGATTAGGTTATTTTCGTTTGACAGGTATCTTTTCTTGAAATGTTTAATTTAAGTTATTAATAAAAAAAATATATATAGTTAGTATTTTCTTATATTTCTTGTAAATTAGAAAACTCAATTTACAGAACTTGAATCTAATTAAGATTTAAGTTCTGTAAATTGAGTTTTCTACTTACCCAATCTATTGAACTAAAGTCGTCATCTACTATGAAATAATTAACTCTCTCAATGAATGATAAATTCAATGTTGCCCAACACATTTCACAACAAATTACGACCACATATACACTGCATCGGATCGGTAATCAATTTATAGCACACCATTAAACAAATAAATACAGGTTTATTATTAACTAAGTAAACAGAATCGAATGCAATTTTCAGTGCGTAAACTGTACGATGAGCTGAACGGGTGATTGATTTCATTTACTAGGTAATTATTTATTCCCTGTAGAGTGAATTATGGCCAAGAATAGACAAGTGTTACTGCACTCAAATCATAATGAAAGAATATCTGAAGAATAGACGAATTTTACATATCAATAAAGCTATGTAAAAAGAGAAACCATTTGAAAATATATCACACTAAACTTGGTGATTTAAAAAAATACGCTGACTTTATCAAAGGCATTCAAAATTCTTTATCAGGCGAGAACTTGCGAAGTGACAATGTGATTTCGTTTTATTTTCATCAAATCGTACTTTTTATATTTTAATGAATATTGTCGTTTAGTTTTTTTTTTTCAATAAAAATGTTTCCAAATGAAGCGAAATTATATTAGCTACGGTTAAATAAATTAGTCAAGACTCAAAAAGTCTGTGAAAAGTTTTAGTAGAACGGCCACCATTTTATTGAAAACTGACTTGTGCAAGTGGTTAGCAATCTTTGGTTTACTTTGTAAACGTAACTAGAACGTATAAAATTACTCGAAATTGTCAGAAATATCCTAAAAGGACAATTCCCATTGAAGAAAAAATATCAAACAGTTGACGGGCTTGCATGAAGAATAACCAAATGCATATATTCAGTTTGAGATACATAAACTTAATTTATTATAAAAATCCTCAAGTAAGTGATCATCAGCGTCAGAATTTGTTTACGTAAACTACGTCATTAGGCATTCTAATAAAGTCGTTGCGCTAACGAACTGTTCACTAAAATATTTGTGCAATTACATATTTCATTTGATTGGATGTTTTTATAGTTTTATACGTTCACCTCGGACGTTAGTATCGTCATCGGAATGATGTCAATGCGTGTGTGGGCTTTTTAATTCATATTTTGTATGAATATGAAAACTCTGAATATTTTAATATAATTACCAACAGGGTTTATATATAAGCGATTGTAGATACATTGCAATAAATCTATATCTATGCTAAATTATAAAGAGTTATGAATAAGACCGTAAAGTTTATATTTAAGGGTATACCTTCGGTTGGAGCGCGAAATTCAAATTTTATCACGTTTTTTGCAAATTGCAGCTCAGTTATCATCAACATATTCCTCCAAGGTACATGACTGACATATACGACTATTTCATGAAAATGTTACTAATATACCTTGGAGGAATATCTGGATGATTTATTTTGTTATTAATCAGTAAATATGCTACCATTCTTCTCGCAAATAACATGTTGACAACTTACGACCTATAACTGAGCTGCAATTTGCAAAAAACGTGATAAAATTTGAATTTCGCGCTCCAACCGAACGTTCCCCCTTAAGTTAAGATGTAGATGTAGGATCTGTGGAAATACTGATCCGTTTCTAAAAAATAGAATGCCTCATTATCCTTGAGTAGCTACGCAGGTGAAATCGCAGAGGACAGCTACTTATTTATGAAATAATATTAAAGCCATGATTCAATCATCAATAGGAATACATTAAGGACGGTAAGAAAACAAATGACACACCAATCATATTATATTATAATGAAATTTAATCAAACTACATGTTACTTGGCACAAACTAAAAGACCGGGCTATGGATTCTCTCTTTAACACCGTCAAACTAAATTAAACGTAATATAGTAGGTATTTCGATAACCGTGTAGTCACGGGTGTAGTTCAAATGAAAATTTCTCCTTATAACAGGAAACATTACAGCTCGAACCGTTAACGAAGCGACTATTTCTATCTCAATATTGCAAATGTGTTTTAGTTTCGCAATAACTGACACGCAAAAACACACCCTTTAACTGTGCATTATATTTCAATCTTGCTTGCAAAATTTATGAAAGGCCATTGAATAAACTCTGGACTAATCAGCGAATCGCATCAGTGTATCTGGGCCATTCAAAATCCATCAAAACTGCTAAATATGCAGCGTGAAAACACGCGCAATGTTTGTGAGGTTAATGTCCGCTTTTAATATACTGTATGTGGCTGGCTCTTTGTAAAAATGAATGTATTGCTTAATTTTATCTTACATGTGATTTCTACATGTACGTGTACGTGCAATTTTTTTATCATGACTTCAAAGGTGGTTCTTTATTAAAAGTGTTTAATGATGACAAATTACTAGGCATATTGGAAGGTTTTTCCCTCAGAGAAGTGTCTTAAAACATACCTTTGTTATCAAAATAAATAACACTAATATAAGTTTCTATATTTGTACCTTTTAATGTTAAAACTAAAATTATATTCTAGCCAGGTTAGGCGTCAGATATCCTCATAACAAGACCCATTTGTAATCAATAATTCTATACCATTCGTTAGACACAAGTAACTAATCTGTAATTCTAAATGAGGCAAAGCAGATATTTAATTGTAAATCACGCCAATTCGTAACACAAGCTTATCAACATTCAGATTGTCATTAAACAGCATTTTCTCAGTTATATACATAGTTAGGTAGGATATATTCTAAGGTTTGCATTCAGCTAGGTCATTCACACCTAGGAAGTTATTTTAACCCGAAGATATTTCGGTCTTACCCTTTCGTACTCAACTGGGGCGATTAGGTTTCTAGCAAATCAGACTATATTTATATTTGTATAATCTGCAACATATTGAATACTAGCTGTCCCCTACGGTTGCACTCGCGATTCCAGGGTAAAAAGTAGCCTATAATGTATGATCTATGTTCGAAGTTTCATTCAAATCCGTTGAGCCTTTACGGGACTGTGGTAACGAACAGACATACGTAAAATCTTTCGTAATTTGTAACATTAGTGAAAAATATTAGTATGATTGTATGAATGACTTCTTACATACCTATTTATTATTTATAGATTCATCTGTCGTGGCTGTTTGTATTTGTCAATTTTAAATCTCTTCATGAAAATAATTTTCGAATCAAAATTAATCGATACTTCACCAAACATTGAAAATAATGATACCTTAATTATTCCGTCGCTATATGTACTTATTGTCATACGTCACAACATAAAATCGATGAAACTCAATTTATCGACAAATTAAACAGAGACACGAACACAATTAACTGCTACAATGTCGACCAATAGCCCCAGGTAGTACAATTATAGAGTCTACTTTATCCATTTATAACTAACGTTGGAATTACCCATTTAACTAGAATACAGATTTTACTAAATTTACTTGGAAAACGTTAATAAAATTCTAGCTATCTTTTACAAAATAGGCAGTTTAATGTGGCTACGAAGTATGTAGCAGATGTCGTAAATCGATTAGCAATTAGGGTTATGTTGTGACCTCCACTTCTCTTCTCATTAAAATTAAACGCTCAAGATTCAACTATCATTCATATTCCTTTGTCTTTCTAATGGATTGAACAGTCTGGAGCCATTGAAAAGGGATGTAAGCCATTGTACCTAATTTGTAAATAAATGGGTAGCAGACGACGTCATGTATGATTAAAGAACGTAGTACCTAACTTTCTGTGGGAGCATTATACAATCTATAAAAAAATTATACACTCGTAATCAAAATAATGTCAAGGAATTACTTAAAACTTATTCAATTCTAAAGCGGCAAAACTGAAATGTTAAATATATTCATCACTCTCTCATCTCGTATGACAAAAAGAGCCGGGGCTATTTTAAAACCTAGGTTTAACAGACAAGTTAAATTGCAAGAGCTTGGAGACACTATAGTCAAATCTTCTAAATTCTAATCAAGTTTAATTCAAACAGTACATAGGGTTTAGATACTTTTAAATTAAAATAAAATTAGCACTTTTAGTAGTCATGAACGATTTGAAGTACTTAGGTAATTACATAATACGTATTTGCCAGACATGTTATTGCATTTAAAATTGCATTATTTATAAGAGCATAAAATTTACTCTTCCAATATTCATGTAACACACATTTAGAGGCAAATTAAATATTAATAAAGCGGACATTTACATAGGTGTAGTTAGCTAGGAGGTATTTAAAGTAATATAATATTAACTTGCCATTAAATACGTAGTAGTATAGTATATTATTTTCTCTGTGGTAGTAGGTACCTACCGGTTTACTTGAAGGCGGATATGAGTGCCAACGATCTTTGCTGTGAGGACGCAAAAAACTGAGTATTATATTGTGCAAGTGACGTTTGGAATTGAACCCCTGTCACTCATATTCACAAATGTATTATAAGTACATCCTATTTAGAGATTAATGTACTTACTAGGTATGATGTAATACCAGTTTGTTTTTTATTCTCCGACTCTACCATGCTGTAAAATGTAAAGGTTTTGTAAAATAAACCTCTGGTCGGTAATCTTAATTTTTTTGGCCTGTGTTTGACCATAATTTCTATGGAATATTTAGCCGAAGGCGGTAAGCACAAAAAAAACTGGCTTGCAAGTTTAGTTGATGGAATACATCAGTATTTGTTTTTGGCGACAATTTATTTTCTTGAAGATGGTAACCATCCAGGCGAATATTATAAAATGCCTGCCTCTGCACTACGGTTTGCTTATTATACTTTTTTTCACCAAAAACTTAAAACTCACGTCAAATTGTTAGTATTGAATATTACTTATTATTTTGATAACCCTTATTAAATCTAGATTTAAAAATCGATATCCTTTTTTACATGTCTACTTTTCCTAGGAATCCAGTAACCATTTAGAGACGCAAATGTTAACTAGCATTTAGAAATAAAATACCAATAATATCTGTGAAATGCAGTCAGATTTCATAGGCAATGAAATACCCTGATAGGATTAAGGAGGGGCTGAATAACTTGGAGATATCAAGTTTATACAAAATAGCCGATAAGCCTAACAGAAGCCTTATTAAATCTTTATGACGTGTATCATAATTCTAACGTTCGACGCCTTATTTATTTGATACTAGCTGTACCTCGCGAAAGCGCTCGAGATTTCCTTAGTAATAAAAATAGCCTATCACGTCAATCTGTTATTGCATTAAAGAAAGACAAAACTACTAGAAAAACATTATTGTTATACTCAAAATAATTATAGTCTTGATCGGCGAGTGGCTTTTTCACACTAAGTATTATGTCAAATATTACTCGCACCTTTTACGATGCACCGGTGTCTAGGTGTATCTACATAGTTTATTAATGAAATATAAGTACATATGTAATAAACCCGGCTAAACCTGATCAGTTTTTTAATTATGAGTATATTACAATGTTTGTCCTCAGGATATTAAAGTATTCGACTTTTTTTCCAGATTATTGTTTGTAAATCGGAAGAGCAAACTCGAGCAAAAAATAAATGTGTGCGCTCAGGGGAATATCCAAATGACTGATTTAAAATGACGCAAATATTGCGTTGCTATTCTATTTAATATAACTAAATAAATAACTCAACCATAAATATTACTGACCTAAAATCCATACGCTATACAAGTATGCGACAAATAAATTTGAATAATAAACAAACTTCAAAATACAACTACTTCATGTTTGGATTTGCATTACAAAGACGTCGTCAAGCAAGTACGCGCAGACGCACCTTTATCATTCAAATCGGTTATAGTAAGCTTTTTGAATGATGAATACTGTGTATCATTGTATTTATTCTATCATAACTCGTAACTATTGTGTCATTATTTGTCATCATGATTCTAAAGCTTATTTGTAAATGATATTTCATGATAATCGACTGGATATAAACGTTGGATCATATGGCCATTTTTATTCACTATCTGGTTAAGTATCATGAAAGAAACCCATTTGCGCTAACCGATAATTAACTTAAAAGACTCTTTACGCATGTTATGTTAACGGTTTTTCAAAGAAAATCTATTTCACGTATCATATGATTCGCATAAACTGAGTACTTATTGGCATTTATTATCTTGTGCATATTGATATAATTTACATCTTTTACACTACACATTTATTTTTAAACAATATTTACAATTATTTGCAACAAATATACAAACTTCATATAAAAATGGTACATGAAATACGAAACTAAAATATCACATTATTTATTAATCGATTTCAAAGATTTTTTTCAATATGACGTAATTCATAAAAATGTACCAGGCAAGCATACCTATTCAAGATGTACCTGAATTAAGAGCTAATCGTGATGCAGCGACCGATGCAGTGAGATCAGACGTCGATCGATGCAATCATCCAATCATCACGTATCAATGGTGCCAAGGAAATTACAACATGTATTCGGAACACACGATCTTCTTGCAGATGAATTCATGTTGTGAAATAGGGAATATGCACGATTTTTTTTTTCGCATTTCTTATAAAATTATGAAAATACCGCAAAAAAGATGTCAAAAAACTAAATTAAAATTAAAATCGGCCAAGAAACACGGAAGATTTTAAACTACTAATTAGACAGCCGTTAGATAGAGAGATTGGACATAAGATGTGACGTCATAATATTATGACGGCCATATAAACTCCATGCTAAATTCTGTTTTGCTAGAAAGAGATAGGAATAAATCTTTGATGGCTTATATCTTGGTTATTTTTATAGTTATCCGAAATTGTTTTTTTCTTTCTACTTCTTATATGAATCAGCTTTTATTAAAGCAAAAATAAAATATCATGCATATTCAGGGAATATGTTACTTTAACTTTTATATACCTACTATATTTTTTTAATAACATCATAATAACGTTTTCTAACTGAATCAACCATTATTCTGCACAATTATAAACTCATCTTCATTTCACCATTATTTTAAGGCTTCCCTTGATTTCACTAGAAAGATAAAAATGTAAGTATAACCTAACGATCTTGTGAACTCCACATACAAAGAGTCGTAACGAACATCTGCGAATCATTCGACGATTGCCTCATTATCGTTTTATCGCTATTCAAGCGGGCTTTATTGAAGATATCGCTCGATCCATTCATTGTAGCTACTCGAGGCGATGCTTTATTGTATACGTATCGCTTATAATAACAATTTATTTACTTTCTGAGAAAATTTCAATAAGTGAAGTGCTATTTGCACTTGAATTACCTTAAGTACAAATAATGACAATTATGAAAGGAAATTACAATTCATAATAGGGTAGTTGACACTGTCAAAAATAAATGACCAAACACTAACCAATGCATAAAACATCTAAAAACACGTGGAAAAAACAAATATGTTGTACAATTCATGCTTCATGTTTATAGTAATGTAACGGGTCTATTCGCGCATAGAATATTATCAAAATATAATTTTGACTAACCTCGACGTTTCGATCAAGTTGCATTGATCGTGGTCACGAGTGGGTCCACAGTGATAATATTCTATGCGCGAATAGACCCGTTACATTACTATAAACATGAATTGTGTTCGCGAGAGTTTAAAAAGTACAATTCATGCTTTTTATGATTTTTAATTACCAGTGGAACCACTAAAAGTATATGATTTGATGCTATGAAACTATGACGTCATAGTGTAATATTTCATACAAGATTCCATATAAACTATCGTTTTCACATTTATTAAAAAGTAGCTGATTTGATAAGTCAGTCAACTACCCTATTGCATTATTTATGGCGGTAATACGATATATAATAGTTACTGGTCTATAAATAACTGTAAGTAGTTTTTTTTAATTTTCGATTTACTTAAACTGACTTGACTGAAAATCATCCTTCTAATATTATAAATGCGAAAGTTTGTGAGTATGAATATATGGATGAACGTTTGTTACTCTTTCAGTAAAAACGACTGAAATGGATTTGAAAGAAACTTGGCACATAGATAGAGCATACTCTAGAATAACACATAGGCTACTTTTTATCCCGGGAAAACATTAGATACCTCGGGCGGAAGCTAGTATTCATATAAAACAATTTTAAATGAATATGATTCAGTATTTTTCCATTTACTTACAAACAAGTGACTATAGGAGCTTATTTAACAATTCAAATACGACAATTTCATACAGTAATCAGACATGTTTATTATCATTACATATGCAAAACTAAATGACCATAGACAACTCAGTCCACGCCTGCAACATTAGAAATGAGTAAGTGCGGTCTTATGTTGCAATGCGATGTAAGTACACTTAGGTCGCTGTTCACCATCAAGAAAACGGTCCGATAAATTATAATCGGACATTTACGATCAAATCAAAATCAAATCAAAAACTCATTTATTCAGTTTAGGCCCTAATAAGGCACTTATGAACGTCAACAGTTACAGTTTTACAATAGACTCTACTACCGGTTCGGAATACACTTGACACGATGACTCTTTATAACGAAAATTCATTGGTAAACGACCGATAATTTATCGGACCGATTTCTAGTCTGTGAACATCGACCTTAGTGAACTATACGCTCCCCGCGCGGGTTTTGTAGTCATCCCCCGCTCCCAACTACGCCGCACAATACCTATGTCGTCATTGCTCCCCTGTAAAGTCGCAGGCAAGGGACTGAGTTATCCGGTAGCATTATAATCTGCAATTCATCCATAGTGTCATATTAAAACATCAGAGTTAAACCTTTCCGTATAGTTAGTATTGAAGTAATAGATATTCATAGTACATTATAGTTACTGGCGATGTATGATTGACATCATCCTGGGTTACGCTGTACACGTTTAAATTATTAACTAGCCCACTGCGGTTAACAGTAGGTACCTTTCAATACTCACAAGTAACGAAACAATATACCTATAATGCAAATAAAGGTAAGAAATTGAACTCAAGCACATCTCATTCATTAAGTTCAGGCCCTGCACAAGGTATAAATATATGGACATTACATACAATTGAGTCTACCACCGGTTCACTTAAGTATACTGAAAAGATTCCGGCCGAAAATAAGAATCTGAGCAAAGCAATTATTTTTAATAATTTAATCTCACTACATCTGTTTCTAACTAAGAACTTAAGAAAGGTATAAATATTTTTTGTCAAATTATGAATAGGGTAGTTTTTTTTTTTGGAAAGGTCTAAAGTTAGTAGCCTCTGATTATTTTTCTTACATATCAAATCAGCAAAATTTTATTAAATGTCAAAACGATAGCAGGTATAAATGGAGTTTTGTATGAAATACCCGACTATGACGTCATAGTTTTACTATAATGTTTGCACGTGTTTTTAGATGTGTCAACTAGCCTATTTAAAACCACTAGTGCAATTAACAAAGAGGTGCGTACGGCTGACTATGTATTATGAAATAGGCCTAATATCAACGTGACGTGAGAGTCAGCTTAATTGAAACCCAACAAAAGTGTACATCCCAGCAAGTTGTGCTAATTGCCAATCATGGACGCATCAGTTAGCATTGAAGATTAGTTACAATTTGGAAGTGGCATTTGAACGTAGTTCGATTGGCTGTTTTTTTATTAGATTATTAAAAATAATATATATCACAATTAAAATTTATGACGATAACAGTTTGAAATTTAAACAATTAATTTCGATATCCACAAAACAAATGGATGTTATAAATTTTATTGTAGAGTTCATTGTAGGTTTAATTAAATATTATTTAGAGATAGCTTTATCATAAACATAATAACGAGCTTAATCTAAAAAAAATATTAACACTGTCAATTATATTTAGTTTTAGTTATCTGTACAACGATAAGTTATTTAATTAAAATTTCATATCAATTTTCTATACCTATCGTTATTATTATACCTAATTGCAAAATTCCCCCCCCCCCACACAAGGCCAGCTACCTTTGCGGTTTGCATTGAATTTTGAGACTATGATTATGATCAGCTCATGCGATACCTATCCACTGCTGACCGTCGGTCGAACGAATTCGGAACAACTCGTGTCTATCTCATCTGCTTGTTCCTACAACTTAAATTTAAAAAAAAACTTATGACGTGGCCGACGCCGAGGGCCCCCCCCAAATTGGAATCCTGGATCCGCCATATGTACATATAACTAATATTTAATACCACGTAATCTAATGTATTATACTTACACATATTCACATATAAGGTAATTCATTTACGTAACATTTAATCACACACCATCAGAAGGCATCGTTCCCAGAATACTAGCGGCATTGCCACGTTGGAAGACAATGCTGATTCTCTGACCCAAGTATACGCCAGCATTCTGGTCACGAAATGCTTCGACCAGGCGTTTTGATATCTCTTGTAAATGAATTTTTGAGATAGCTCCAAAGAAAAAATAACCACAGTATGAGATCAGGAAGCTTCGCAAGCTACCAAATAATAAATAAATAAATACCTTGGGTAATTTTATCACACTGATCCCAAATTAAGCAGAGCTTGTACTATGGAAACCAGATAACAGATACACTATATACAACTTTTTTTTTGTACAAACATATTTATATAGAGGACACTCAGATTCAGAACAAACAGAAATTTTAATGCACACAAATGTTTGTCCTGGATGGGAATCAAACCCACGACCTGCGGCGCGATAGGTGGTGTCTTAACCAACTGCACCAACTGGCCCGTCAATATGTAACTCCTTCGTAATGAATTAACTAATTACACTTAGATTAACGTTTTGATCTTTTAAAATAATAAAACAATATTGTTTCCAAACTATATATGTATATAAAAACTTAACACTATAGTGCGATTCAAACATATTTAGCCCTGTTCTAAGTCTTCGATGTCTATAATTGTTGCACACAGCTGCGCATGGATGCATATATGACCGGCGCAGACGCAGGCGCGAGCGCATCGGTTGATGCACGGAACGACCTTAGCATAAATACTGGTCAATGATTTGTTTGTCCTTATATAATGCTTATTTATTGTCTCTACGTATCTTTACGTATCAAATTAGCTGCCCTCATTCACTTATTTGAATTTGGAATTAGAACGTGATGGAAGATTATTCGGCTGTTATGTTTCAAGAAAAACCGCTTAGCCGTTTGAAAATTATCACCAAATTCCTAGCAAGTTTCGGGGGTTTCTTATTAATTATAATATTAATTTTAGATATATCCATTTAGATTAATTGCCATAGTGGAGATCCTTGGGGGAGGCCTTTGTCCAGCAGTGGACGTCTTTCGGTTGACATGATGATGATGATGATTTAGATTAAACCTTAAATAGGAGGAACTCTTTCTATTACTGTACAGGTTTACACTCTTTTTAAATAAATGTTCAATTATTACAGTTAAATATATCACATCAAAAAAACCTTTTTGCTAACCCATACATTAACATTAAAATTAAAGCCCAGGCAACTTTTGGTACAATTTGACGTAATTTTGGATCACGAACATTTCACATTCAGCCTCTAATTATCCTTCTCCCTGTGATAAATGATCACGCACGTGTCCTTAATTACGATTGTTTTCAACACAATTGTTTGAATATACATATTTAAAAATAAACTAAATTAAATAAATGATTCGAAAGTAAGTATAGAATAACTATAAGTTTAAAGTAAGTTTTGTCAAACGCAGGTTTAAAATATATCCGTCACTTTCTTACGTCATTTGACAGAAAGAGCTGGGGCTATCGTAAAACCAGGGTTTTACAAAACTTGCTTTGAACCACCTCACGTAATAAGATGGAATATATTTAGAAGGCATTATTTTTCTTCGCAAAAGTGAAGATTAAAAGAGTATACAGGTCATTATTAACCTCTAACCTGTAGTCTAACGATCTTGCCGCAGTCTTCTCAGTTTAAGTGTATTAGAGATGTGTAGTCAATTGCAACTTGCGACAATTATAAGTGCCTTATCAGGGCATAAAGTGAAATGAGTTAGTTATTTTATTTATGTCGATTTCCATTTCATGGTGCTACTAGTTGTCAGACGTAACTTGATTTGAATGAAAAAACGATCGTACATTAGTCTGAAGTATGTATTCGCTGAAGAACCTTTCTATATTCTCCAAGCTTTCATATTAATTTCGTTTCCCTAACAGAATTTCAAGATTTATCATCTAATTGGACAACTTGTGTAAGACTCTCGAGAACAATAATTTGATTTCAATTTTATTTCAAATGAATGGAAGCTTAATTATACGATCCATTTTCAACCCTAATTTATTGATAGACAGCGAATAATTTATCCCTGGCCTATTTAAATAATAGAGCAGACCAAATATGATTTCAATGTATGCTAAATTATAAATACCGGTTATAAAATAGACAAAACCGAACGAGTACGCATGGACCTACTTACAGGTCCATGGGACGCGTGCTCGTTCGGCTCCGCAGGCTTATTCTATTACGTCAATAAAATAATTACTAGTTCCACGAACGCGCGATGCGATCGAGATCTCGATGTAATCGCTCAGCTTTTCCTGTCACGCTTGCGGTAATCGACGCCAATTAACATCTAGAGGCCGGCAGTTTTGCTTTATGTACCCCACCGGTTTGTTTACTACATACATAGGTACTTACATGTTATTATTTGTCCCCCAAATTGTAGAGTAATGCTCTGTCATCTCTATTCTTTACTCATTATATTGTAATTGCTGAGGCGAAACTGTTTGTCATACTTGTTTGGGTGACCTTTATTCTTAAATAACCATGCCATGTTATTATAGTTAGAGAAAAAAAAAACCCTTAAACCAAGATTTTATTATATCAGGTATATTTTTATTACATAAAGCTTAATTACAAACGACGCCTTATATCTAATTATAAAATCGGAATCGAGCTTCATTAGTTACGTGTTCACACGGTGGCCGAAAAAGAATGCCAAGCAAATAAAATATAAAAAAGCTACCAATTTGCATAAAATTCCAATGGGATCGGTGAATAACTTATCTTAATACGCGATTCGCACAGTGCTGGGCTATGGGAGGTGTCAAATTAAACTGGTGTATGGCATGAAATATGCGGCTCGCCGTTCTGACAAGGGTTGTTTTAATTTAATTCAAAGGATAAGCCGCCGAGCATCACCGTAGGAAAATAAATTGTTCGCAGATAATGACGAGTGATAATTCACGCCTCGACGACCGACCAATTGGCATGGACCAGAATAACACCGCCTTATTTTAATTAAGTTGTACCCATGTGAGTTAATTATCAGACGATTCTAGTTTTAATTATTATGTATAGGTAACGAAACAATTTTGTTATATAGAAAAGAATTGAGCTATCAATGCCATAAATTAATAAAATCTTTAATAACATACGTAGTGAACATATTATTATTTTTTTTAGATAAAATGACAATGACATGTTGCCACACACTTTACACAGTATTTAATCAAATTCAAAACATGACATTTGTAATTTTTTTCCAGAGAAATTAAAATAATGTAGAGCATACGAAAAGGGTTTTCAGACGCCAGATCGATGCGATAATCATGAGAAATGTTCAGGCGGGGTCATCATCCTGGTGTCCTGGGAGCACGAAAGTGCCCTTGCCCTAAACAAACATGTTTAACTTACAAACGCAACAATATCAACTACATACAAGGCATAACAAGATAAGGGGCGACTGGGCGAGTAGTGAAATGTTTTGACAAACTTAAGGATTATATTCTTTAATTGTATTCTTTTTTGTGTAGGTTAGTTGATTTGTGGTTTAATAATTGATACACATTACAAAATAATACATAACAACATAAGACACATAACAATATAAGACACAAAATAAAATAATTCAAGTAATGAGTTGAATTTCGCCTTATGTTTTTTATCGCTTTTTCATAAGATTGAAGCAAACATAACGCATTTTTCACTGTAGGTATTAAAAATACCCGATTGCCAATACAGATGTACATTAAATTAACATAAAGGTACAATGTAAAATTAAAGTACGATGCTCAAATGAAGAGATTAAAACAACGATTGTAATAATGAACATAATAAAAGGGCTTAATTAAAAATGCAGTCGGTATGATGATTGAGGCAGATTGTGAATGGTCATCGTTGCCAAGTGCGTGTGGGTGGATTTTAGTAATCAAACTTGACTCATCTCCTTTTGCTTTGATCTCTTTTACGATCCCTTTATTTTTTTAATTATAGGCCAAAATATACTACCGTTTACCGAAATGACATGATAAATGTATAAGACTTATTCTATTCTTATATCTAAGAGCTAGTGCAAATTCAATAAATTAAAATCAAAAATATGAAATAAACCACCGTATTTCAATAATACCATTTCATTTCACCACGAAGTATCCTTGCGAAATTTTAGATATTTAGTCATTTTCAACCAAGTATTTCTTAGAAATCGGCGTAAGATTGCAAGAAACGATTCCGTGCGTGCACGCAGACCGTGTATTTCACTAACTGATTTAGTTAATTTAAATTTATTTATTTGTAACTTGCAAATTGCAAATCCTTTGACATCTTGATTAGTAACGGCTTCAAAGCACGCTGTAGATGAAGAGATTCGATTCACGAAGGATGATATTGTCTATTCTAAACCAATAATTTATAGGAACTGTTCAAAGTAGCAGTACCTTATTACAAAAAGGTGGTAAAACAGAAGACGGCCTTGACATGACGTCATCTGCTGCTAGCATCAGCCGGGCTATTACGTTTCTTTTGGTGGTAATCGTAATGAACACCATTAATGATTTCATCCAAAGCCGCGCTACAACGAAGACCGGGCGTGGTGAGCCCTCATTGGATAATTTTCAATAATGATGTTCATTACGATTACCGCTAAAGATACGCGGTAGAGCCCCTGATAATAATTGACAGTTAGTTTTGCGGTGTGCGAAACTGTATAATTTCTGTATTTTTTTTAATGGCGCAATGTTTTCGGACCTACCAAAGTGATGATACCAATGATAAATTAAACCTAAAATATAGTTTGTTATAATATACTCTACAGACTGTACATTGAAAACTATAAAAATAAAGGAAGAGACATCCTTTAGCAACAGCGGCGACGGCTTTTTAAAGTGCAAACAAGAACTAAATATTAGCATAAAACCAATTACAAAGCGAAACCTCTTGCTCGTTCTGAAATACATTAAATTATTTTTAATATCGTGCTGACGTACGGTCGTATCGCCAGCATAAGTAGAGCAACAGTAACGTTTCATTAACAACAATAACCCGGTCATTTTATAGGAAACTATAATTTATCCAGAATCCATTCACAGTAGGTACTTCTTCAAATGGTTACTATATAATACTACTTTCTTGGGCTTATTTTACTTATTAAAACAGAAAAATAAAGCAACAGCTAAAATAATCAACAGTGAGAAAGTATTATTGGGCGGATCGATAACAACCAGGTTCAATCCTAGCAATGAATCTAAGTAATTGAGTTCGTAGAGGGTTTGAAGATAATAAAACTCTCTCCTGGGATATTTAGAACATAGTCTATCTATTTCTACTGTATACGGCATTGTACGAAGACTAACAACTAGTACTTTATTAGACTCCATGACCATAGCTAAAGAAAAGCGTTGATGAAAAGAGGCATTATGCGTATAAGGAGTAACCGTTTTACTTTTTAGACAATGTTATTGTATTTCACTGTAGGCAGATAGGTATTTAATTGTAGATTTTTTTAAAAGCAGTCGTTTATACTCTACTAATGTAATATAACTTTGGTAACTATATGAAGTATATAGGTATATGTATTATATGTATATGTCATTACAGTGTGTGATTTATCTTTGTACAAGTTATATAGGGACACTAAATAAATAATCAAACATTCCCATTTTTTATTAGTGACATGAGATAGTAAAAACTAAAATGATTGAGCTTTCTTAGTTGACCAATGCCCAATAAATATGATTGAAAAAAGCATGGTAGTCTGTAAGCTTTACCTTTATTACTGTAAT
The DNA here is from genome assembly GCA_963555595.1 of Tethea ocularis. Taxonomy (NCBI): domain Eukaryota; kingdom Metazoa; phylum Arthropoda; class Insecta; order Lepidoptera; family Drepanidae; genus Tethea; species Tethea ocularis. Next base: position 4,100,147 of record OY741960.1, on the reverse strand, counting down.
CCATGGCGCGTGCCATAATTCTTGGCTCATTTGTCCAATAATAAAATTCCTGTGCACCGCCGTGGTTGGAATGTAAATACGAGTTATTAATCAAATTACTATCGAAACGAAGTTCCAGTAACGATGACTGTTAATTATTTAATTCTGGATTATTTGCTATTAATTTCCATAGTGAAATATGTGGTTATCACGTAGGTAAGTTTATCATAACATTATTACATTTGGAAGATATTAATATTTTTTGAATGGAGTTTAGTCACATTGATTTCTATATCATAAACTCAAACAAACTTTTGACAAACTGTCATGGTAAACATAAATAAACTAATACAAAAAATGTATACCTATTGTGTTATTATGATTTTGATTATACCAAGCAATCTAGAGCAATCTTTTGCAAGCTAGAGACTCTGAAGAGGGATGAAAGTCAAGTGACTAAAAGACTTATGACTATAAAACAGAAGGAAGAGAAAGACTAAAGAGAGATGGAAGGATTTTATAAAGCGAGATGACATGACCCCAAAGAACAATGCCCATTTCCCATACATGCGTTGACCTGTCACTCAATTTTGTTATTAGGTGGTGTCTACTGACTGTTAGTATTGTATTAGAATCTTTAATGTCCACTTAAATCAATACTCTCATCAGATTTTTATTTGGAAGTCGGGGAAAAATGTTATAATAAAATCATTGTTTGAGGTTAAGTATGAAAAAGTATAGGTACATATAGGCAGGTATTTGGTGTAACCAGCCTTCAACAGCTATGGTCGTAGATTATTGACTGAAAACAATCGTCGTGAAGTTGCTATAATTCAAATGTATTTTTTTATAAAGCTGTCAAAGCTTTAAAAAAAAAAGTGTCACGTTCTGTTTCGCGCATATCGATCATTTTTTTTTTCTTCAGTAGTTTGTCTCCAAAATAAATGCTTACAGTCGGTAATCAAGTAAAAATTAACGCATATTAAGGATAGTTAGGAATAGAAAAAAAGGTTTTATTAGATTAGGAATTAAAAATAATTAAAGTCAATAAATAGAGACAGCGCGGCTGCGTCCTTGTGCGATAAATGGAACGTAAATCATGTACTCTATGAATGGATGAGTCCAAAATGGATGCGTTCTCTTATAAAAATTATTGCCAAACATGAACATTTTTAAAAATCATTTTAATTTTTTCTAGACTTCGTATTAAAATTCTAGTTAGTGTTTTAAAATGTACTTTTGATAAGCATTTTTTTAAGATATATCTTATCTCTAGACGCGCTAATTGTTTGACAGGTCAAAACTGGACATTCTTCTTTTGGGATAAAATCAGACGTGGTGTACCAAAATAACCAATGGATTCCAATCAAATAAATAAAAACTTCCATATCCATTCAGCTAACGGTTAACTTGAACACATTTAGTACATTTAAGTATCGTTTCCAATCAAAATAACATTAATATTAGTGATTCTAATCTGTAATCAATTAACAACAAGTAGGTGAATATGGATCTTATAAATATTAAACTAGTCTAGTCAATATGAATAAATCAATACAAAAAATATAAAATTCATAATTTTTCGATCAAAAAGCGGTTTGAAGTTGAGTTAAATTCTATTAATTAGTTGGCTTTTTAAACATATTGATCATCATTCACATTAAATACCGTTCGCGATGTCAATTCTGTTATTCAGAAATTAAACTTTTTTTTGCAAAGACTATTAATAAATATTAGAAAACCATGTAAAACTGTCAAATTAGTTTACAACATTGTCATTTACATGGAAATAGTCATGACTAATTTAGATAGTAGGCTTAAATAATATATTTTCAAGTATAAAGGACGAAGAAATATACTTTGATAGAATATTTAAAGTATTTTACCGGTAAAGTTTGTTTGGATGTAGTCATAATCTTCAGAGCTACAGATCCGACTCTGGTAATTCTTTCACTAATAAAAAACTACAATGATCCTCCGGTGTAATGAAGCTACTTATCATCCCAGAAATGTGGGGAAAAGCGCAGGAAGCAGCTAGTTTAGCATATAAAACGTGTTACTACACCACAATAAAACTGTCAGTTAATTAATTCAGTATCGTTTAACTCGATAGAAGATAATCGAGTCACTAACACAACATTATTCTTTTTTTTATTAATTATTCGGTCGGGGAGTGTCGAGTAGAGGTGTAATCCATTGGCGGAGTCGGAATGATCTGTCTGAGTCACCTCAAGTCGTCTGACCTCGCTGACTCAGATGTCGCAAATATTTAAAATCAGCAGATACAAGAGTTCACTGACCCAAGTCTGCTGGTTTGATTAATGCAACGTCTGTCTGTCTGTAAACTTTGAAATCAATGTCCATTATATGTATGGGATGACAGGGAAAGTCATAGGCGATAACTTATATGTATACCGGTTCATGATTTCGATGGAAATCGAAGATGGAAATCTTAGGTAGAATAGATCAAATGTGTACAATTTCTTTAATATCCACTAACTTGCCTCTGTTTGCAATATTTGTTTGCCTGGATTCACTATACTGAATCGATTTCAATTTAATTGCCAGGAGGATAAACCACTAAAATAAACAAAAAATAATTTACGTCTCAGGAATATGGGGAAACTTTATATAGGTATGTACAAAGTGCCATAGTATAATAACAATCAAATTTGAGAGCTCTGAACTCACGAAAAAATTATTAAATGATCCATATAAAAATTCAAAGCCAAGTTCTAAGTGCAACTTAACAATGTGCCTTATCATAATTATTATGTAACTGGTCAACATTTCAAGTTACAGAAAACGAGGTTTATATCAAACGAGTCGACGGACATTTCATACAAAAAAAAACAACAAAAAGCCCTTGGTATGGCTATCTCCGTAAAATTACAAACGCCATTTCGCTAGGATGAGTTCATGAGCAAAAAAGTACTTTATCGTTTGTACTCGTTCTTTATGAAAAGACACCATCTAAAGGCACATCTAACCAAAGAATGGCAACCTACTACCATCTTTGAAGTAGTTAAAAGTTAAAGATCAAAGGGCTTCTTACGTTCGTAACTTCAGCTAAAGAAATACATTACCGAATATAAAAGTAATTATAATCTTAGACGATTTAATATCAAGTATTAACTATCTTGTCCTGACAAATAACTTTTGGTAACTATACGAGTACAATCTCCGGATATCTGAGTGGTTTCCTTACTTCCTTACTAATACATTAAACGTGAAAGTATGTTTGCTGGTTTGTCTTTCTTTCAAACAATAATGAAGCAAAGGAACGTCATTTTGGCATAGAGATAAATTACTTTTTACGTTGAGAACGCGAGTGAAAACATGGGTTGGAAGCTAGTAGTAAATAATCCTATTGTTTATAAATCTGTGTAAATAATAAATTAGCTTCCAATGCAAGATATTGGCAACTTTGCACAAGTTCAAATAAATAGCTCTAAAATGCCATCAACCGTTTGACATACCAGACGCTGCATCCAAACGCAGTATCATAAAAGTAGAATATTGCAGCGTTATTAAAAATTCTATAAAACGTGTAAATAAAATAAACAACCAAGAAATAAATGACGACAGTGACTGCGTGTCAACGCGTGTCTGCCGCGGCAATAACTGGGCCGGCACTAACCCAAATTCGAGGAAATAGCTTTTATATTACAATTTTACGGATACACCTCCATTATTTTAGTTTCAGTGATAAAACTTGAATTATTACTAGTTATAACAAACAGTCGCGTAATCTCTGCGCCGTACTGCAAACTACAAAGGAATGTGAAAGCATTGTTACAGTGATAATTTTGCCGTTTGAACAAATGTTTTCTTTTCTATGAACATTACTTAGTCGTTATACTTACTAAGTATAACATTACAAAAGTATTACTATTATTCACTGGGTTTGATTACTTTAACTGTTCGATTCAGTGATTGACTATGCTTCTTATTAGTTTATCTACAAAAAATTAGACTCTTTCAAAAAGTTATTCGTTATTTGAAATAACTTGCGCAATTAAAATTATTGCGGCTTCAGTTAATTAATTTAATTTACTTTTCAGTCTTCTCTATCTCATGTATAAAATTAAGGTCAGACTTTAATTAATACAAAAAATAGAGGTTTCAATCGAAACACGGAGAATACTTTCTTCCTCGATTTAAAAAGTAATTAAAGAACAGTAACACTGGAATTGTGATTGAAAATTTATTCTCCAGAAAAAGTCATTCGTTTGATGAACTACCTAAATCGCAATCTAAGTTATTGAAATAAAGTGCTTTGTTTGATCATTCGAAGTCACGTACCCAGATTGGCCGCACGTTCACAGGTTTACTCCACTTATAGTACAATCACACCTAGGCCTCGCCCAAGATTGAAACTTTCGATAAAATGGCTATAAAAATAAATGTAGAGCAACTAGGACTACGCCATTTCCTTCTTTGATAGCGGCGCAAAGTAGCCAATTACACAAATCCTGAATAAATTGAATATTATTTTGTTTTAAAAAACGATTGCGATTAATCTTAATCTGAAACACTCGAATCTATTTTAAGGGAGATCGATTTAGTGATGTGACTTGTAGCTCTACAAGTCGTAACATGCATGTATTTTTTTTAATCATATATATTTTTTAAATTTATTTTTGTTTTACTTACTGCAACCATTATTTTGGTGGTCCAATAAATTTTAGAATGTTTAATATAACTACGTACAGAAATATCTTATTTCCTAAATACATTTTCTTCTTACTAAGTAATATATATTAAATTAGACAACCACAATATCAACATGGTAAATGTAAAGCCTGAAAGGGATCTGATGCTCAAGAGCTGCCGCAAGATTATTATTTTTGTTGTTTTAACTGTTAACATAAAGATAAACATATCATCCAATTCACATCACTAAATCAAGTACTCTTAAGAGATGAAAGGAACACTGCGAAGTGAATAATGGATCGAGTACCCGAACCAAGGTGGCAGCATATCGACTCACGATAAGTGAGTCCGTCGTTAGTAGAGCCTACAGCCGACCATTTGCCGCCTTTGTTATTTTCTCCTTTCATATTAAATGTGAACTACTTGGGTCCCCAAATTGGACTATTACCACTACGTTTTATGCTGAGGAAATTGCGGTCGTATACTAATTTCTTATTATTTTGATCAACTGATTATATTATACCCAACACTGAAAATTAATAAAATTTGATGAAACTTTGAATATTCTACACAACAATAAAGTGACGAGGTTTTACCCCGCAGTTTATCTTGCGGTCCTGGGATAAAAAGTAGTCTATGATACCCTCCGGTCCATAACCTACCTCTACACCAAAAATAACGTAGAACGTGATTCCGATAGCGATGGTTCTCGTAATCATCTTACGACTTCGGTAGTGTATATTAGGTGAGCAACAACGATACTGTCTTTGTGATTACCTACTTCTAATAACAATTAGTAATTTGAAGTTAGCCATCAGAATCAAATAAGATAGACAATATAAAAAAAACGAGAGCCATCGCTATCGGAATCCCCATTATGAGATAGGTAGTTACACAACCGCCCTCCAGATCAGTCCTTTCATTGCTGCATTAAAAATATTAGTAAGGAAAGTATTATTTTATTTATCTATTCCTGGGATAAATATATAGTCTGCATAATGAAGTCAAGTTATTTAATAAAATATGTTTTTTTTATTTAAATTCAAGATAGTTTCAGAGTAGTTTTTTTATTAATTTTTGATATAATGTTTTAAAGTATTTACTAGACTAGATATAAGATCTACAACTCAATGCCGAGGTCTAGATCTTAGATAGATTAATTAGATTAAATTCTAATCTGTCTCGTCTAAATCAGGTTTGAAAAAGTCACGTTTAGTTATAACGAGTCAAGCCATAATGAACTCATCAGACTAATTAGATAAACAGATGTAACATAGATCGAAACTTATTAATAAAATTAAGTATATATTATCGCGATTTACATTTTATCTTAAAATCGTAAAACAAATTACATATATTAAACATAATATAGAATTCCAAATTAAAAAAATACGTTTCTATCGGCCCAAATTACTTATATTTGCCTTTTGCGGTCTAGACCATGGGTCCGTGGCCATGATATTTTTTATTTGTCTGTAAATATTTTAGTGTTGTTTTCCACTCTAAAATATTTTTTTCATTACCTGTATAAACGGTATAATTCAATCCCCTGTCGGCCTACTCTACCTTAGAAAAACCTACTGTAGTTTATAGTTATTAGATAATGTATATTAAGTATAGATAAAGACCTACACACCTATAATATAGGCGTATTCGCTGCCGCTTTGGGTAAGCTTTAATCTACAAAGGCTTTCGAAAGGAATTTCAAAATAGAAAACTATAAAGCTAAGTGACCATTTAGCAACGACTATGCAGATATTCGTCTCGAAATCTATAAGCAATACTTTAGCTCGTTTGACATCAATTGTGTAGAAGCTGCACAAAAGGTCAACTGAGGAATGCGAGAGGTGTTTCATACGGTTCGATTCATATTACGTGGTGGTCTCTCTAAGGTTTACCATGCTTACTTCAGTCAGTTGTGTGCAGAATTCAATGGTGGTGGCTTCATAACCATAACGAAGGGGCCTAATGTCTTCAATTTATTTTATGCATAATTGTAATAGTTAGATACCTATATATACATTTTTACCATATCATTTTTAGTTTGTATAATATTTATACAAATTATTTACAATATTTAAACAAAATAAAATTTATAAATTAGAAAATATTCTGGCCCCCGCTGCTAACGAGCATCGGCAAATCCCAGCAGGCTGATTGCGTTTCTTGTTTGGATGATAAGCTAAAAAAAATCCCATAAAAGCTCCCTCTAAACCGATTTTAGATAACCAATAGGTACCTACTTAGAATATAATATTATTATTTTGAGATTCAAAAAATATTTTGTTAAAAAAAATAGGAAGACACTTGAAATATTGTGCCTAAGCACCACTATTCCGATTTCAAAGTTTTGTTTTTTCTTGTACAAATCCTAACATGATTTGACCAAAACGGTAGTGTGAATCAACCAACTCTAACCCTTTCAAAACTGGCATGCAATAAGTGCATTCAAAGCGCGTACCAAACACGGCTGTGCTATCTAAAGTGCATTCTCGAGGACTTTTCAAATGATAATGCTAATTTGTACTTGTGATATCTGAATTTATGCGTTTCAAACGTGATTGCGCGTGTAATGTAATGTGATCTTTGTAATGTTATAATTTAGTTTTGCAATGAGCTGAGAACATTCTTGATAAGCCGTATAAGTAGATGGTATAAATAAATACCGTATGCTAGTAGTTATGGAAAACAATTTACATTAAATAAATACCTGACCTAATGATATTTAAATCCATTGGCGCCGTAATTACACCTGGATCTCATATTTTAACAAAGGTCAAATACGTTTAGCCCTAACGACATAATTAACATACGTCAACACAAACATACACAGAGACGTCCACGCAAACATAATACATATTTTTGTTATTTTCCCTCATTTTCAGACATGGAAAAAGCTAAATAAACTTTTTATATACAAACAATAGGCATATTTACTGACATATCAAATCAGCTACTTTTTAATAAATGTCAAAACGATAGTTTATATGGAATTTTGTATGAAATACTAACCTAATGACGTCATAGTTTCACAGCATCAAATGATCTACTCTTAGTGGTTCTACTGGTAATTAAAAATCATAAAAAGCATTAAATGTACAACATATTTGATGTTTCCACGTGTTTTCACATGTTTTATGCATTGGTTAGTGTTTGGTAATTTATTTTTGACACTGTAAACTAGCCTATTCTTTGAGTACTTGCGTACCATTATTGTACTAAAGGATGTTCAGGCAATGTCCTCATCCCAAACTCCCCTGAATGTGAAAGTTAGATGGAGGTTAGTTATCTCGGCAAGCTAATACTTCTTTCGCTTTATATTTGCAACACGTTTTTGCGTGTTTGTATATTGAACATAATAAAGTTTAATTGAATAGATCTGTAGATGAAGATAAGGCAAATAGGGTTCAGAAACCGTTAAAGGCATTATATTCAATGAAGGCATTACTAAACAAAATTTAATTACCTTTTACCCTTGTTTGTTCTTGGGAATCTTTGACCTCTAGTTATATTTTTAGTTCAGAAGAGAATAAACTAAATGTACATGATACTAGTTCTGTCCCGCGGTTTCACCCGATTCCTATTCCAGAAGCTAAAGCACGCTAATGTAGGAAATTAGTAACCAATTTTCATGAACTCTTCTGAGCTCTCCGTGATTATCTCCTATGTATTCTCACCTTTGCATGCTCACTCTTAGAGTGAATATGCTACGAGGTTTATTATTAATTGCTATATTTAAATAAATGGACAAATATTCATTGTTCACTCATTACATTATGTCGCACTAAGCACTTATTGTTTTTAAACATTATGACAAGGAATGAGTTCATTCATGACTTGAGTAGAAACAAATCATTGTGACCTGTAACTGATGTAATAAACTTAGATAATAAACCTGTCTAGATAGGGTGTTGCGCAGCAATCGTAACTAAGCAAACAGGGCCAGATTTGTCTACTGCTTGACAAGCCCCACAGCGTCACTCAGACACGCTGAGTACCAGTTCTTGAATATTTCCCATAAAAGTAAAGGAAAAATATATTCTGAAGCATATTCAGCACAGAATTTGACAGAATAGGTACGTGTTTATAGCACAATTACAGTGTCACCATTAGGTGGGTAGAACAAGGTTTAAGCAACAGTTGGCTGATAATTTAGTCTCGAACGAACTCTCTATCTAGACAGGATTATTATCTAAGGTAATAAATATTATATAAATCATTTGTTCATTCTCATAACATTACATCATATAAGCTTTATTATCATCTGAAGATGCAAATACTGTTGGAAGCTACATTTTACCTGTTTTTTTTTAACAATAGGTAGTATTATATCTTCATGCTACAGAATTTAAAAAGAGAAAACATACCGAATCCCGTTCGTGTTCTCAGTTATGTACCTATATATAGTTTTAATTTGGAATCCTATTTGATGTCTGCGACTTTATCCTATTCCAGTTATTCCCAGGATACGTACTGAAAAGCTTTTTTCAAACCTACACTAGACTAGATTCAATTTTATTGTTCCTTGGTTTATTTTTTATACATAGAAAACATTTCAGATATTTCGATCATTATTTACTCATAATCGCAAGAATTAAAGAATTTTAATTTAAACTACTCTACTCTCTACTCTTTGTGTACCGCCCTCTCGTATACTCCGTATCGCCCTCTCGTATACTCCGTATCCTTAGACCAAGGCAAGCCCTCAGCGAGCCGGATGACCCCATAACATTAGCTCAGATCGAAGCTGACGAAGCCCGTAAAAGTACACAACACACTACACAAAACCGATTACGCTACCGTCCTCGACGGCGAGGACCGCCGCGACGTCCCACTCAGTCTCGTCCCGTTCAAGCGGCCCGAGCTGCCATTAGTAAATTGCAGGTGAAGCCACGAGGCGGAAAGCTAGTCTCCACTAAAACAGAACCCCACAATCGCAACCACAAATATTATTGGAGATAATTTATATCCCGCAGTAATAACTTCAAAGCATAACATCGAATGCCGGCAGAGATCGCCCCGTCCGCTACCAAGTATCGTTGGCGAAGTTCCATCATGGCGGCCTATTCGCGAAAGGTCGAGTCAACAGTCGCGGAACATATGAACAGAAATGTGTCATGTATTGTAGGATTGTCGCGACTAAAATAACCAGTTTATTCTGAGAGTATGAAATCATAGTTTAAATGTGAGTGATTGTCCTGCCTTACGTAATTATGATCGCAGATGATCTAAGGCGACGTTCTGAGTTGCAAACTTGCGTGTCATTGGCCATTGCTGATGGATGACTTGACTTCTTTGAGAATAAATAGAGAAAAACATATTAATCAATTTAATATGAGACTACAAAACTCCGTTCATCGAAATATAAAAGAAATGAATTTTACTTTTTTTTATTTTTACATATTGCTCCAAAATGTATAACATGCGAAAATTTTTACGAGTACAATTTTATCAATAACAAAATAATATCTACTCATAATATTTAATTCAAATATTATTACCTATATTTTTAAGAAAAAAAAACGAAAAAGTTCTCATACAAGAACAAGGCTTGCGCAAACGTAATAGTACTTATATAGTATCCTCAATTTAAACTTTTTCTTTCAACATGTACCTACATTTGACCGACAATTCTCATTAAAACAACCGTACTAAACAACCCAGCCTTATACGGAGAAATAAGGTGTAGGTGCGCTTGTACGTGGGTGTCCGAATTGTAGTAGCCACGCCACATACATCAACAAACGTTACATAACACAATATATATCACTCCACCTTTGTACAGAGTGTTCAATTATGCATTCTCCAAGTATTTATGGAGGTGAATAAACTGCTAAATTAAACAAATTTTATTGAAGGAATTTCAATTTTTAAGTGAAAATTAACAATACAGTTCTAGAACCTGTATAAGAAAAACCAAACATTTTGTATACATATTTCATAACTAGCTCCTGCCTACCTATAATTGTTTTTCACATCCAGTTTTCGCATTTATAATTTTGTAAGATTATAGGTAATAACTCTAAAATCATTTTTACTAAAAAAAATATAGGCATGGGGTTTTTAATCTCAACCGATACAAGATTATTGGCCATCCTGTATACTACGTTTACAAGCTGTATTTACCCACTGTACGTACATACATAATCCTTATACCACGATATATCCGACAAGTAACGTATTGGAAAAAAGTTAAGTCGCCGAACCAACAAAAGTTTTCCATAAAAAAACGTAATGCTTTTAGAAAATGTACCGTACTTAGCAGCAATAAGACCTACTGATTTTGTTAATTCCACAGCGATTAGTAATTATGTGAGCCTACTGTAGCAGGTAGGTAAATAGTATTCATAACACAAATAAGATCTGTTATAGATTAGTTTAGTTGTCGGAAATCTGAGTGAAGTGATATGATATGTATCTTATTTTATACGAGTAGGTACATTAACTATAGATAGTAAATATGATTAGCTATGTGTACTTATACCTACAAGTAATTCTATCCTACCTTCTTCCTACTTAATATTAACAATTTGAAAGTTTATAAAGAAATTTGATTGTTAGTTAAAAAATGATGTGAGGACATAACGGATTTTGAATAAACTTGGGACATAGATTGATCATATCCTGGATACCTTTTATTCTAGGAAAATATAAGATTCCTCAGGGACGCGGGTGTAACCGTAGGACGGAAGCTAGTGCTGACAAAAGTAGATAGATTATTCGACTTACAAGATCATACACAATGGTTGCGTTTTGTTGAGTTAGAGTCGAGCATTAAAAGTGACTTTAAACATGATAAGATCTATTTGTCATGAATTGTATTGTTCTTGTTAAAGGAAAGAAAAAATACAACTATCGATATTACTATCTGTTACAAATGTAACATTTAGCCATGGCTGTGTGATTGAGTAACAGACTTATATTAACACTAGCTTCCGCCCGCGGTTTCACTCGCATTCCCGAGGGATTTTATGTTTTCCCGGGACAAAAAATAGCCTATATATTATTCCAGGGTATGATCTATTTATGTACCAAATTTCATCCAATTAGTTTTTTTTTGTAATGTTGATCTTATTGGTTCATTAGACATCGAAATGAAATAAGATAAACAATACCAAAAATAAAAGACCCATTACGAGACAGTTATACAATGGCCCTGTAAGAAACACTTTCACATTTATGATAGTTTGACTTTTGATAAAAACACGCCACTTCAGACACCTACGGTACCCTTTCTACAGACTCAATTCGCACTTGACCATTTTTATAGCTATACACCTACACTGATTTTGTAAAAAGTGGAAGTTTATATCGTTTAAGTTAGAGGCTATTACTTAAACCACGCTTAACACTCGAACGATCGGTATCGTAAATATGTATAACACATTTCAGTTAGTAAAGTAGCCAGCTATAAAAGCGATAAATATTGGTTTGCGTTTAGTAACGAGGCCATTCCACGGTGACAAAACATGTTAAGAGTTGTCATTAAGCGGTTCTCACGTTACATATACACGTATGCACGGTTCAAGAGTAGTTTGATTTGTGGTTTTATAAAAAAGTCATTTAAACTCGCGGAAAATTACAACCATTAGAGTTGAAGCGTCTAGGGTTGCCAGGTGTCAGGCCTAAGCCAGATACGTTACGATCTTTCGTGTATCATTATGATAAAGATTATAGTCCGGCCTATCCAGTTTTTTGTAAGCCTATATAATGGTTCAGAATCACTCAATTAGAGGTCACTGTAATTTCAATTTAATAATTCCATGTATTATTCTTTTTTTTTCACGCTCTGTTTTTGTAATTATTATTTGTGATCTATAATTTTCTACTATTACTTACCATGAAAAATGTTTTAGAGTAATGTCCAGCCTTTTCAATGGCTCTGTCCAGTTTTACAAATATATAACGCGGTGACAACCCTAGGTGCTTGAAGGTGTACTATTGCGTATTTATTGAGATCAATTGATCACCGAGTAATCGATTTTGATCACATCTTTTCAATTCTAATGGATTTATTGTAATTCTACAATCAAACCATATTAAATGGTTTCCAAAGGACAAACTTTAAAGTGTAGTTTCTCATTATGTCAACTGGGTTTTAGAACCGCAAGAGTACCTAGTTGTCGTTGGTACAGTCAGCCAAATAATTAGCTGAACAGAATTATATTTACCAATAACCTGTACATTTTATCTATTCTTATATAATATGGAGAAATATAAAAGCAGTCCCTTTGTAAATTTGTATATGTATCTTTTATATTTTATTTTTACATGTGTGTGTGTACATAAATAAGGTAAACCTGAGTCTACAAAAACATAAATTTTGACATTATATATTTTTTTTTACTATATATAGGCCTGTGTTTGACCACAATCTCACCGTGGTCAGTGATGATGTGGCCGATGATGGTAAGCACACAAAGCCTAGAAAGGAACTGGCTCTCAAGTGCAGCTGTCGGAACACACCGAAAGGTGCTTGGCGACAGATTTTCAACTTGAGGGTGGTAGCCAACCAGGCGGGTACTACAAAGTACCCTACCACCGTGCTATGGTTTCCTCACGATGTTTTCCTTCACCGAAAGCTCAAGCTCATTGTAGGATTCGAACCCGGGACCTTTGTCTCGGCATCCGACGTCACTACTACTGAGCTATCATCGCCTATATATATATATATATATTTTCTATACAGGAATTTTAGTTTGGTTCTGTGTTTTGCTATTAATGTTGCTGACCGTACAATAAGTTCTGTTTAAAATTCAGGCCACATTCAACTTCTACAACCGCAATAATTAGTACGAAATAGTGGGTGAGCTGGGAGTAATTAACGTAAACACTACGGACGAAGTTTTTAATGATCAAGTTCCTTAGCGTAAATGCTCGAGTTGTTAAAACTCTGAACAATTATCGCCGCTGAAAGCACCATTCCCGAACTTAAATTCGACTTAGACCTAATTTAAAGCTACCTTGAAAGGTAAAGTTGAAAAGTAGGACTTTGTAAATGAGAGTCAGTTATTTTATGTATTTAAATATTTAAATGTTATGTCGTGTTTGCCTTTAAGTATTTATTTACACTTAATAATGTATTATTGTACTGACTTAAAAAATAAAAAAAGCTTCTTGTTCGATCGTATTTAAGTTTCGACTACTTATCACGTATTGTTGACAAAAATTGGAACATATAAAACAATATTAGCCGCTTTGAGGATTTTTTTTTATATTTAGATTGTATTTTGTATATTTGTTGTAAATATAAAACTAAATGAGTTAATTCATCTATATTAATTTTATACGGAGGTAAGGGTTCTTTTATTAGTTTTAATGTATGATGTAATCTCTGGATCCAGAAAAACTAACAGTTGATATTTACGTCCATAAAAGACAGAATAAAAAATCGAATATCGAATATGAATGTGATTCGGAATACATAACATACTAATTTCAAGTTTACAATTATATTGTAGTTTTCCGAAACACAAGTCTGCTAACAGCTTAATACAAAAAACAGCGGTAATAATATTAAATATTATTATACATATAAATGTGGTGAGATCATAGCGAATATTCCTGCCTAACTTTGAATCAAAATGATGTTTTATCTACAAGGCCCATCTGTTAATCATCCAAGCGTATAATGGCCATATTTTTTTCATGTTTTCGCTCCATATACCTATCGGCCACATTACTCTTTTAAATTCAGACAAACAGCTAATTAAACTGCCATCAGAGTAATTTACTGGAGTATATCTACATGTAGAAGGTACAATTGAATTTGTTTCTGGAATGAACATGAAAAATATTAAAATATTATAAACTTAACGGACTTTAAAAAATAAAATTTTATTAATTACTAGCTGTTCCCTGCGGTTTCACTCTCGTTCCCGATATAAAAAGTAGTCTATCACTTTTGAGGATAATGTAGCTTCCTATTAGTGAAATAATTTTTAAAACGGACCATTAACTCCAGAGATTACAAACAAACTCTTCAGCAATCAACTTCAATAAGGGAGGTTCTCTACATACGACGCGTGTTTTTAAGTTTTCTAAAATCTAAACAATAAAAAGAGACAAGAGAGACGAAACAAGGATTATTTGCTATCTCTTTACCTGTCTTTAGAGAAGATTATTTCCCAATAATCTCCATATAAAAACTCTTTATAACCCAAAACAACTCTAAAATATTCATACCAAAACAAAATGGACTTCGAAATGATACTTATCATGGTACAGAGTATGATATCACCCAGAGCAAGTTAATAAACACATTGAACGTGTCATGAATGCAGTAACGAGGAATGTCGCAAGCGCAACTGAGGCACTGGTCTTCTCAGCTCCAGCCTGTCCGCCCACATCGTTAGGGAAAGTCACCATCTAATCAACTAAAAAGTGCCTATTATATTACCCAAATTAATATGAAAGCACGAAGCACCGATTAACACAGACAAATTTGAATATAATTATTGTTATGTGTTTGGAATTAATTCTTTGATTTATTCACGTCCGTTAAAAGTTAAACAGATAAAGATTAAGCGTGACCATATAAAATAGGTGTGAAATGAACCGCATGTAGAGCGCTAATGCTCCAAATTTTCTACATTTCATTGTTACTTTCTCGTAGCGTTATCTGAATTGAATGTAAGGTTTTTTTGTATTACATATATAAAGCTCCTTTATACTTGCACTTGCCATTTGTATAGTACTAGACTAGGACAAAGGGCTACAAACGGCCGGAATTCAAATTGCTTCAAACCCGACCTTCTCGACTTGATAAGTCAATTTACGTAAATAACCTTTTTTTCCTAAAATCTATCCGCCTAGATTTTTGCTGAAAATATAAGATAAACCTGGAAAAAACACGGGAAAGAAGCTTCTTTAATTTTATATAAAGAATGTTGATGGAAACTGTTAAAAAAAGTTGGAAACGTAAGAATGCGCCATGTTTAAAAAATTCTTATTCTTTAACAAGCTTACGAAAATTCCAATAATTTTATTCCATTGTTATATTGTTTTGTTGACTCATAATAAAGCGTTTTTTTGTTGAAACGCAAATTTCCCATTTTTTTACTGTCATCAAATAATACGCGCGTAATTAAGTCTCTACAAAATAATTAAGTTTAGCATTTTATGAGAAAAATAAAACTGGACATAGATAATATAATATACAGAGCCAAGAATTAACATCCTGATGATCAACTATCTGAGTATTAAATAAATGAATCCGCTCCACAAACAGTCTCATCCGCACCACGTAGGTACAATCAAGAACACAGTACTACTATAACTAAATCCGTGAACATAACAATGGGAACAAACTATGATGCCCTGAGTACAACAGGACACAGCACGTACGGACCAAATACGTCTAATATCTACACGTGTCAATTTTATAAATGAGCTTCGTCCCTCCCTTTGATCGTGCCGCGAGCGTGGGACACCGAGCGTGGACAGTCGCCTCGCGTCCTCTGCTGTAACACTGACACTGATTGATATTGATAGGGGAAAACTGTCGGACACCTCCGCCCAACTGACCAGAGACACAACAGTTCATGTCGAAACAAAAGCAGTAGACAAACTGGATGAATATCCTTGAAGTATATGATTTAACTTCAAGCTGTCGTTATTTTATGTCAACAAACTGGCAAGCCTGGAAATACTTTCAATAAACTAATAACCATTTTTGCTGTGGAACCGACCGACATTAAATATGCGATAAATAAGTGCGCCAAAAGTTTGACACCTGCTCGACCTGCACCTGTTCTTTGGCAATTTAAGATTCGGTATCATAGTAAAATTTGTAATATCGGTTAATACTGCAGGTTTATTAGTGTTACTTAGTTAAAATAATATACTAATTTAAATTTTGAAATTTATAATATTTTTATGATACATAATACCTAAAATAAAACGTTTCTTATTAGATCATTAATACCTATAGAATGTTTTATATTTATAATAATCATGTGTCATTCGCTAGCGATACAATTTAATTAATAAATAGCAACTGATGGACAAGTAATTTTTTTTATATTCAAATTGGCGTAAATTGTCACAATAAAAAATCAATTCTTTAAAATGATTAACTACTGTCATTATGTATACTGTGGTCGCACTGAATGATTGATATTGATATGGTAACACTGTACCTTGGTTCGACTGGCTAAAGTCCGAACATTTCACGCAGTATTCATGATCAATGACCATGACATTCCTTTTCACTGACATAAGGTAAATTTATTCTAATAAACTGTGCTGTATAAAAGTTACAGTCCCTACGGTAGTTGCACATTGCTACGAAGGTGAGATGATGGGATTAAATTTTTGGACAGATATACTGGTATATATTTGGCATACGCTTGACCACAATCTGACCATGTATGTGTGCCCGATAGTAGTAACCCAGTTGCCGGAATAAATCGGCGCTTAACGAGAGAGTTTTCACATGAGAGTGGCATCATAATGGTACATACTTAAAAGACTCTACCGCCATTCACCAAAGACTCATACTCATCTCATCTTCTAAACGGGCATCCAAAGTCAGCTATGCTATAGTTGCTTCTTCCTTGCCCATACTGCTTCACTGCAGCACTAACCATCTATAAGTCAGGGGTTCTCAAACAAAGCTCCACAAACACGTATTACGAGTACGCGAGCAAAACAAAGAAAAAGAAACTGTATTTTCATGTGATGTAAGTCTCTTGATTTTTTCGTATTTATCTCAATTTTGGTAAGGTCAGCAGCTATAACGTTAATATTGACAATATTAACGTACCGTCTACAGCCAATTCACTTAATCTTAGGGGTACTTTGAGGGACCCTGGTAAAACGTTTCACCAATAGTAACAATGATTATATTTAGCATGCAAGTAACAAGGTGGCGGAAACTTTATCTGAAGTGGAAAGCGGTTCTACCGGCTGGTGGCAAGGTGTGAAAGGTATCTCTACGCACTTGCTACTTATTTGTTTAAGTCAAATCGGGATGAAAGTGACTAGTTACTCGCAATTTAATTCTAAGATTTTCAAGGAAAGTTATTCCAAAATCTATATTATTTTTATGTAAACAGGTTGACAAGCAGGTTTACGATCCACCTGATGGAAAACAGTTATCGCCGCCTATAAACTTTTGCAATACCGAGGATTGGTGAAGAGCTCTTTTTAAGTCTTTTTTATGAACTCATATCGTATCGCTGAGGGAATACTATTATTCTACGTATTAGAGTAATATTGAGAAAATTGTATCTTAAAAGAAAATCGAAGATATTCTAAGTATATAGATCATCGCATAATTCAAACTGCAGAAAATACCTAACACAAAATAAATCGATTACTAAATTGTACGTAGTTACGTAAATACTGCTTTAACGTTTGTGTGAGTACCTACTCCAAATCACTAACTTTAAGCTACCAGATAAGATACGACTAAAATGTCCAGATTTAATCTATAATGTTGGCTATATTTATTAACGCGACTAAAATTCCAGGCAATTAAGGTAAGCACTTAAATTATAGTTAGCTTTGGCTGCCCAGTGATAGAATTTAAATTGCGAATGTTAAAAGTTATAGACACACTACCCACGTACGTTTAAATCGATTATTTATAAGTTTATCAAACATGTTCATTTCCTTACTAATGATTTATTGCAAAATGTAAGATATTCAGAGGTTCTGTCAATTGTAACTTCCGACGTTCATAAGTGCCTTATCAGGGCCTAATCTGAATAAATGAGTTTTGAGTTATGAAAAAGAAGCTAATAGATTGCCTTACATCACATTCACATACTCCGGCACAAAATCATCACTATTATCATCACCTAATCTGTTACCTTTGGTAATCTTTATTTAGAAACTCGTCGGTCCACCAATACTGTATATAATTTGATAAAGCACTTATGAACTACGGATGTTAGAATTGACTCTACCACCGATATGGATTACACTTAGATCACAGATTATTAGATTGAGAAGACTGGCAAGAAACTTAGCAAGGCTTATTTTTTTGAATTTATGTAATTACAATTTTGTTTCAAAACCTACTAATATCATAAATGTGAAAGATTGTATGAAGTGTTGATGTGAAATGTTTGTTACTCTTACAAGCAAAATCTTGGCACATATAGATCATACTCTGGAATAACATATAGGTTACTTTTTAACCCGGGAACGCGGGTAAAACCGTGGCCAAAGAGCTAGTAATATATAAACTTATTCATATAATTGTTAATAGACAAGGGGATGTAAGTGCAGAGTTTCGTATACCTATTTCATCTATGGGAATTATTGGGAATCGCTTATATGAAGAAAAGTATACAGACTCAGTAAATGCTTGCTAAAACTTCGGAACTTTTTCTAGTAGGTAAATACTAAATCTTTCAAAGCTATCGATAGTAATAGTTACAGAACTAAATAAAACCTCTAGTTTGTCTGGTGGAGGCGGCGTCGCGCGTCGCTTGCGGCGACATCTGTCAGCGGGCGGACGACTCATTAGTATTGTCACAAGAGTCTCGAGCTTGGAACTTCTACCTAGTCGAGACTTCAGTTGACATAACAAGCTAGAGTGAGAATAACGCACCTTACCAATTAATTATTTAAATTATTAGCAATTTTGAGGCTGATGTTTATAAAATTAGAGATATTTAGTTTTTTAGTGATGATTTTACAATCAAATGTTGCAAGCATTGTGTTACTGTAACCGCTTACCATCAAGTAGGCCATATGCTTGTTTACTAACGTAGTAGTTTATCAAAAAACAATCTTAAAACAAATACAGTAAACATAATTACAAATGTACATGTACTCTCGAAATTGAACATAAGTAAAACATCTAGTTCTTATAACTAACACAAACACTAAAGGTTATTGAATTAGTCATAACACCAGTTGTTACCCACACATGAGAAACAGCGCTTTAAAGTTAGATCGTCGGACTCCGCGGTAGAGCGAAACTTATATAGACCGAAATAAAAGCAAAAGCTCTGAATGCCCGCCGCCGCCACAGCTTACCGAAATATGACACGTCCGTAACATTCAAGAAACACTTAGAAACAAACTCTAGGAATAGCTTTAATTTCTAATAAACTGCCAAGATTCCAGTTATCCGCATGTTTGTTGCAAAAAATATAATTAAGTTTTAATAATCAATAATTATTGTGGTGGAATGTGTTCGAAACGAAACTTTTCATTTATTTTTACTAGCTGTTCCTCGCGGTTTCACTCGCGTTCCCGGGATAAAAAGCAGCCTACCTGCAGTCAACAGCAGTCAAAAGCAGTCAACCTTCGGAGATAATGTAGTTTCCTATTAGTGAAAGAATTTTCCAAATCGGTTCAGTAGTTTCGGAGCCTATTCAGTGCAAACAAACAAACATACAAACAAACAATCAAATCTTTCCTCTTTATAATATTATTATTATTAGTATATATATATATATAAGAAAAGAGTCTTTCAAAATATGATTGGCGAATCATTTTGAATGAATCCATTAAATATCAATGTATCCTAAAGCATACTGGCATTACTGGTTGTCACCATATGCAAGGGCCTTAAATAAGATGATTTTTGATGTTTATCTAAAAAGAGCAATTGTAAAATAAACTCAACAAGCCACTTCATCAATAGATAAATCCATTTTAAACATGAGTTTAAATTAGCCAGAATAATTCAAACACGGTATAAAACTGGGCTGCGAGACGAGTGTTGCACATATTGTGCATTCAGACCGCATTGTGCTTTCACTGCAAGTTAGTCCACACGCATAACACAATTAGGGCTACCATTCTATTTGAAAAGTCACGACAAAAAGCAAACTTTTCCCAAAATAAAAAAGCGTAAAAAAACATTTTTCAAAATAAGGTTTTATTTCAAATATAAAATCTCTTCATATGTAATGGAAAGTACCTACTCGTGATAAGAAAACAAACGAGCATAAACTCGTCAATTTTTTTAACTCCTTCCATCAGTGATTTTCAGTACCTGCTCATAGCAATAAAACTACCTCAAAATCAGGAGGTTTCAGTCCCTACATCCCGGCTCCATCACCAGATCAGCTCGATGGTATCGTAATATTGCATGTCACCGAATTTACATAGGTACATATGCCAAATTTCAGCTCAATCGGACTTGTTTACAAATGTTGAAACGGACAACTAACCTACATACGAACATTGCAAGCTTGTATAAATCCAGATACTTTAGTGACAAAATGAAACCGGAGATCTCATACATCGCGTTCGTTCAAATACCAAGTTGGCGTGTACTGAAAAATTTCCCCTAAGCCGAAAAGCCCGGACTGTAAAAGTCCTGACAAAGTTCCGGTAGAAGGCCCAAAAGCCGGACATGTTCGTACCAATACGGATGGTTGGTAAACTTACACAAAACCAGCCTTTGAGTAATATGACACATACGTAATTATATTAGTTAGTTTAGTTGCGGGAAGTTGGAATGACAATTAGTTGAATATTCCTGCTGAAATGTATGGAAATGAAGCGACGAGTTTCGCAATTTTCTTTCGTCATAGAGTTGGACTGATTGGCTTTTGTATTTATAGGGTACGAGGTTTTACCACGCAGTTTCACCCGCAATCCCCTGTCTTACCCCCTTAAGGGTTTTGAAGTGCGTTGATAGATCATTCAGTCAGTCACTTTTTACTTATATATACCTAGTTCTCATATAGCATTAGATTACATTAAATTGTTTTGGTAAATAATTTTTATTACTCTAAAAAAAAGAAGTTTCTAATTTGAGAGTTTGATCGGCCGCCCGCGCCTGTGAAGCCACAAGACTGCTAAAGAAATTGGGCAATACAGTCGTTGAAATAAATTTTATAAAGGCTGCATGTCTTGCCTTTTAAAAATATGATTTCAGATCCAATAGTATTAAAATCCGTAAGGTAAAACTAGAATTCCATTCCGACATGCAAATCCGTTTTTACTGATGTTATTTTCCAAGATCTAGAACGGATATTACATTGAAATTTGTTTGTGTAGAGTTTTATACAAAGAGTAAGCTGCATTTTCTTTTGCTATATTAAATTATAAAAGAAAATATAGCCTAGAAATAAAAGCGGTATTAGTACTTGCTCAACAAAATTATATTCAATGCCTACAGTATATTCAAAAGTGCTGCGAATAACGAAAAAAGAAACACTTATCAAGATTTTGATTTCGCAACACAAGCAAAACTTGATATTTTACATTGAAATCGAAACAAAAGCAGCAAGGAATGCCAAGCGCGGTGCCTACTTCTTGATACTCGTATCAATTGACAATACAAGTGAACCGGAACGAAATATTCGTAGTGTGGGCGCCCGCGGTGTTGCCAGCATACGAGTGTGTATCGAGTGACAATTCGCAGTTCGTGGTGAAGTGGCTCGTCATGCTCCGATTTACGAGGCATGTGACCCGCCCCCTATGTATTATGCATGCACACGTACATTCTGCATCGACTGTGGGCAGGTAGTAACTATTGCTGAAATAAACGCCTGGAGAAAATCATTTCAGTCACTGGAAATCGTAAATTCAGAGACATAGATGTAGGACTTTGGGTTTAAGCCATAAAATAGTAATTATTAGAAGATAATTTTCGGGGTTATTCAAAGATACTCAGTTGCGGTCCCGATTCGGATGATAAAAGGGTTTTACCAATTTTTTTCAGTTTCAAAACTTCGTTCAGATTGATGTTAATTCAGCACCAGCATACATCTTATGAAATAAAACTGTCCTTTCCGATACGAGTAATGTCCGAGTAAAAATAAACGGGATCATAAATCAACAAAAAATTCACACTAAGTATTGTGTCATATTTCGTTCATCGGCTTTCATATTCGGTGCCAGAGTAATTGTGGTGAGCATATGGTTTACCAGCACACTGTGACGTCACCGGATCTGCTAAATATATTTTATGGTGCCGCTTCACGCGTGCGACTAAATTGCGGACGCTGAGTGTAGTTACTGGCACCGACGTTGCCCGTGTACATGTAAATTATGCTTGAAGATGCGGTTTAATTACGTATAATAGACATTCTAGTTTGCAATGATTTCCTTAGTCCTCTAGTTGTGCTCAAAGACATTTAAAGTACTATAGTGATAAAACAAAGCGAGCGAAATCGTACTCCTATTGTCTATTGATAAAAAGTCTTATTTCATTTGTCCGGAGTGAGGTCATATATTTGAAACAGCTTTGTAAGCACGAGTTGAAATGACTAGTTCTATTGCTCGTATAATAATATAATTGTTTGTACTTTAGGTATAAGTAGAAAATCTCAATGAAAATGACAGTATCGTTTTAAAAAAATACACTATACAAAATACTATAGCTACTAAATTAACCTCACTCAATGGAATAAAATACACTGCAAATATAGCAATTACTAAAACCAAATATAACTAAGACAGAATTACAAACCACGAATGTCAAGAACCCAATACATCTTCACCCATCAAGCGAATCACCCCTGAATCATCTCCCCAGTAAGGAAAATGTCGGGAGTCGCCGTTTAATTAATTGATAACATCTATCTAGAGGGGAGGTGACAGCTAACAGGTACTTAATGAAGAGAATATAGCCTCAGAATTCGGTGGCAATTTTACTAAAGAAATATGAAATTGATTCGAAAGGCATATTTAATTTAATGCTGAGCGTAGGTTCTAAAATTAAAAAAATATAGGCATAATAATAAGATGATATATACCTAATATTTATCTATCTTTTGTGGTTTCACCCGTAGACTAGTTACTTCTTATAACATAAGCTATCTGCCTGTGGAAGTCCCGTCAAAAAAATGCTGTTACTTTGACATTACATACATTGTTACTACCTACCTTATTTTTTCTTATTCACTTGGCATAGTTCAGTCATCACATTAAGATTCAGATTAAAACATATTTCTCATATCATACTTTAACAACATCATGCATTGATTTCTGGCGAAGGCACTCACATAACGAGGCTAGAACCAGATAATATCGATGAACAAGAACATCTGTAGGTATCCGATCTGCCATCTCGATATGACGTGGTTACGTGCTCCCGTCAGCTAAGAGTCAATTTATCGCATCATTAGATTAATTCAATTTATCCATGACACTAAAATGGCTCTCTTCCTGTCGCATCGGAACTTGCCATTATAGCTCGTTAACGATAAGAATCCGAGTCGAAATGACGAATCCAAATCCACCTTCAATAGAATTCAATATACGGATTTCAATATGAGAATTGGAACCTTTAACAATTGATGTGAGTTACAGAGATTTGGAGAGCTTTTTCCAATGCAGTGTTTATTCCATTTTTTTTATTATCTTCCTCTTATTTACTGTAACTTAATGTATTAAGTTTCATCACAACAATTTATTTTATAGAACCCATTAAGTACATAATTATACCAGTTTCTTGTTAGTACATTAAAAAATACAGTCTAAGACTCAGAGCCAAAGCCTAGTCTATCATATTTTTATTTATTAATTAATCTAAATTTTAATATTATATTTTTTTAGTCTATATGCGTCGAATGGCGCATTTCTTAATTATTTATTACTAATAATATGTATTGTAAGTAGTTTTAAATTATACAGTAAACTCTTGTTCTTATCGCAAGGACTGTTTAAACAATGTAAAGAAAGTGGATACTTTTTTGTGACACCTCATTTTCCAGAAGTGATAACTAACAGGTAGAGAGATTATTGTAAGGGGCAGTTATACTTCAAAACTGATACTTAAATCATAAAGGTTTATATTTTCTACTACCTGTGTCAAAACCGTAAACAAGTAACCAAGATAAACTTTGAAGAACCAGACATAAAAGCTGAAGAAGTAAAACTCGTAGTCATAGTTAAATTAGAACGCTACTTAATTTAAAGATGGGAGCGAGTATATTAAATGAGGCACGTTGACAAGTTAATGTTATAATTGTCACACAGCTTAAACAATTATGACTGGAACAAACTATAACATGAACTCTTTTCGGTAACATAAAAATATTAAAAAACCTTTGTCAATCAACGCCTTTGAGTAACTAAAGTTAGAACTCAATTTGGCTGTGCAATATAGA
This sequence comes from Tethea ocularis, assembly GCA_963555595.1. Taxonomy (NCBI): domain Eukaryota; kingdom Metazoa; phylum Arthropoda; class Insecta; order Lepidoptera; family Drepanidae; genus Tethea; species Tethea ocularis. The sequence continues at coordinate 4,075,479 of OY741960.1, read as the reverse complement.
CAACCCACTCAATCATGTCTATGGTATTTCAGCTGCATTTCAGGGCTTATGCCCGGGATACACGAGGCTTGTTTTTTAAGCCAGGACAGTATAGTACTGTACTGTACCCCGAGTGTAAACACCGCGTTTGCGTTACGCATTTCTCTATACGATTTGGTACAGCACCTCTTGCGGAATACTCATGGCACTAATTTCTGCCATACAAAATTGTAATAAACACACTAGCACAACTAGCTTGCTTGTATCCATATATATTGTTGTCGTGTATCCCGGGCATTACGGTCATCTCTATCAAATAGGTGTAGCTCCACGTTGTCATAAAACAGGTGGTTGCAAGGGATTGAGCAGTGACCCGCACACTATCGGTTTCACATCCGACCCGAACGGTCTGGGGCTTCCCGTCTCTCGTTACTAACCACCGTGACTCACGAATTGCTCCACGATCAACCGATAGTTAACCTTATTGAATACTTTAATGTTGGTAATGATAAAGCAGAAGGAGATTATCAATAATAGGTATAGGAATGCGGAGGACAGGGTGATGTGGCGCAGCCTGGGAGAGGCCTATGTCCAGCAGTGGACTGCGATAGGCTGAGTTGATTGATTGTATAATAGGTATACCGGGTGTAAGTGTCATCATAACAAAAACTGAAACCATGGACCCAGTACACGATTCTGAATCCCTAAAGAAGATGTTTGTCTTGTTATAATATGCTTATTCTTATTTACTTCAACGTTCTTTGTTTATAAAATCGTAGTAACTAAAATAATACTACAATAATAATCATTCAATAGGTACGGACGACCACAATGCAAGGTAAACACTGCGGTACCTTATGCGGTTGTAATAGGAGCTATTTTGCAACAAAAAGGTGTAGCCTGATCTGTGGCCGTGTGTACATACACAAACATGTGAATAAAATAATTTTAGTAAATAATGTCTATAATTAAACAGAGAAACCGATACTCGGAAAACCAATCCAAGACTTTAACTGAACTGTGTAAAATATATTTTAAAAACCTTATCGATAGAAATAAATTTCAATTTTATCTCGGAGCAGATAATATTTAATATATTGAGCAGCACCTACCTAGTTAACAGGTGCTTATTAAACGTAAGCTATTAAAATTAATTATTTAAGTTACACCCACAGCATACATTACCATTTATAGATGGTTTCAATTAGCATGGATACTACCATGTGTCTATTTTAGGTAATAGCCGTACTCATTATGAGATACCGAACACTTTGAAAAGGTCCGATGACCAAACATGAAAATGGGGGAGAAAAAAACGATAATTCCCAGAAATAACTATAAGTTTTATTGTGACCGTGTTTATGATACATAATGTGTTTGAAAAGGCCGCTTTTTTTAAATGTATGTATGTCTCATCATCATCATTATGTCAGCCGAAAGATGTCCACTGCTGGACAAAGTGGGGGATCTCTGTAAATTCGAGAAATTAATTGCATCGTTATCTTATTCGCTTATGAAGCAGCTTTAGACCCCCAGAGGACTTAATTTTGCCATATTAGCAGCTTCGGATTTCAAACATCGTAAACTGCCAATAAACATACGATTCAGTTCAGATATGAAGCAGCACAAGAGGCGAAATTAGCCTCCCAGGCAAGTACTCACTTGACCTCAGTTGATATCGGGCCCTGACATTGCATACCTACAAGTAATGAAGAAAGTAAACACGAGAAGTCCAATACAAAACTCCAAACGACATTTTTGTGAGTATCAAGACATGATAACATATTCTAACAACACGGTCACTTGTCATATTGAATTCACACAAATAAGAACAAATTAACCTTTATTTAATCAGGCATCTAGTTAGTAATGTACATAGACAAGTATTGGGAATGTATTGAACCCGTGTGATAACCCGACGGGACTCGGGCCCGGGGGTGCCACAGATAGGTAAGTACTAAGAGGAGGGGAGAACTGGGAGAATAATTAGCACGACTGTCTTATCTTACGTTAATTAATTCTGTTCTGGACGGGGATTGGTCGAACAGTTCTCAGTAGAAATGCATTTTGAATTCAAGTCTAATTGAGTAGTACTTTTCCGATAAGCGAATGTTGCTTTAACGTACGTACTTTATTTTTTAATGTGAAGTCAGTTTTTGTCAGTACGTAAAATCAAATAAATGTTAGCAAACAAAACCAGGTAAACTGTCCCGTTAGGATCATCATGTCAGCCGAAAGACGTCCACTGCTGGACGAAGGCCTCCCCCTCCTTGGTATACTTAAAACCGAGGAAAACCTTTGTGAATATCCTTCACTAGACAATACAATAAATAAATATTAGATATAACATGTTATTGCAATAGAAAATAAAAATTCGTCCGATGAACAACGTTAAGGCTTCCTCTTCGCAGGAAACGCTTAGAGTAAGCGGATATTGGACGCGACTTCCGTTATAGTTCTACTTATTTAAACATATTATTCGTCCAATTTATTCCGGTTAATAGACCATTACACTAATGGTTCTTTTTTTGTTGAGGAGAAACAAAAGGAAACAAGTGTCAGAGAGATAATTTGAACAATGGCACCTCGCCACCCTTGTTGATAATAACACTTCGCAACTCACTAAGGTTTGTCAAAACGTATAAACAAAAGTGACGTTGAGCTGAACGAGGGCCGATACCTGCGCTTGCGCTGCTCCCGCGGGCAGGTAAAGCCGCCCGTTACAATGGCATTCCAAGCATCCGAAATGAATCAAAATTCGGCGCAACACCCGACGATGACTAACGCGCCGGGCCCTACTGATAAATTACAAACTGTAATGGCCACCTCTACTGTTGTTATTAGGGTATGATTTCATTATGATATGAGCTCGCGCAGGTGCATCCCCTACGACAACACGGATGCTCCTATATACCTATTACCGTTAACTGTCAAACATATGATTGGTGTACGAACCTTAATTGGATAACAGAAACAAAAACTAGCAGCTCCGAATTTAAATTATACCATTCAGTTTGGGGAAGAGTTGGGTTGCACCGTCCGAAATTAACAAGTGTATCCCTAAATGTCATTTATGGACAGGTCGAACGTGTTTATTGGAGTGAGCCAACAAGTCCCCACTAAAACGACTGGTTCCATTATTTGTACGCGGTGCGGCGACCTCCCGCGCCGACGGGAACAATGAAAGTGAGAGAGGGCAGGAATGCAGGCGGGGGGTGTGGGGGCAGGTGCGAGGGGCGGGGGGCGCGGGGCCCGTTCCCGGTTCCCAGGCGAGGAATGCTAGCACGAGCAACAAAGCCTACCCGCCGCCATTCACCCCGCGCTGCCTCCCATACACCCCGCTAGCGGTTCCGTCTCAGACACGTAATTTTTCGTAACTTTCCCCCAAGTAGCTTTTATGATCCGTACCTTGAACGTTCGATATTCAAAAATCGTCGCGTGCTCCCGTTCGTTTGAATGTAAAATTAAACTTTCCTTAGATTTTGTGAGTCGTTCGACTTATAAATGTCTCCTGTCTTTTAGTCCGTATTATAGAGTACATTATACATGTACATTATTTTATTGTATCCCTGGCAACTGAATGTAATGTAGAGCAAAAAATAATATACTGTTTGATAATAATAAGTATTATTGTTCCATTCATACAAGACGGTTCAAGGTTCAGGGTATCATATCACAAATGAACAGCTGACTTTACATGCATTGTAAATGAACACCGACAACTGCCTACTCTACATACTTTAATTATGATGTAAAGTACGTATAAAGCAAAAAGGGGTGTCAACATATTGATTATAGGTTCAAAATAGGTGCCCGGAAAACAAATGAAATTGACAGATGTGAAACATATTCTGTCATTAAATAGCAAGGTAATTCTGCCATTGGCAGAATTGTGTAAAATAAACACATATGGGGCCATTTTGGAAAAGAAGTGAAGTGAAGTAATAAAAAAATTTTACCGTACACAAATTGTCATTAATAAATTATTTCTTTGAAAACTGATAAAATTATTTCCGTACTTAAAAATAATAAAATGGAAGAAATAATAAAATTCATATCCAATAAGAAAACCAATTTTCCACATGAAATAAATTCCGTGTACGTAGGGGAAATCCGATTTCCCATTTCGTATCCTTGAACTTTGTCTGTTTTCCGATTGGGGACTGACGCAACGTTAGCTAATATTCAATTGTGTCTAATGTTACACGTAAGTACCTACGGAACACCGGTGCCACTATCAATTTAATAAACTTATAATTGGAAGAAAAGTTTACGTCACTATCGTTATTTTAATTATTTATTAAAATCAAGTGGTTTTTCAGTGTGAAGAAAGCAAGCAAGCAAAGAATTGCAAAATAAAAACCTATAAATTGTTTTGCCAGTACTTTATTTTCTTACTTAGGAAGTGAAGGTATTTTTCTTTTACTTAACGTTTACTAGGGTCTATTTTTCGATGAAACGTGGATTTTATCAAATTACATTGACATTTAGGTAACAATCGTTAAAATAAATTTCGCGTTGTTTAAAAAATTTACAGTTCTTTTATCTCTGTCATTTTACTTTATATGGCGAAACAAAGCATCTTAAATATGGTACGTAATCTTATGAAGTTCTCCAGTATTGATGCGATTCTACGTAAAAAAATATACATCTCGGGAAATTACAACGGCCTTGCAAAATTGGATTACAATCGCCATATTTAAGTCCGACTACCTACTAAAAGTGGGTTTCTTACGTTCACTTTTACCAACAATAGGTAATTTATGTCAAGCACCGTTTATCCAATGAAAAATTTGCTATTTTAAGTAACTATGTTTCTTTTCAAAAACCAGACATTATTTTTCTATTTGTCTGAACAAACAAAGGCACAACTCTTCATTTTGTTGCTAATTGGGCTGTGTTATATTTAAATTATCATTATCTTCTCATAGTGATTACTGTTTACATAAAGGTAGGTATTTTGTAATCATCAACTCGATCACCCCCAATCGACATGGTCCTTCGGACTGCACCCGTCATTTTGTGATTAGCTCCTGAGACGTGTGTCAATTGATTATGCTTTTGAAACTATTTTTAAACATTTATATTTAAATCTTTTCATTGGATCCTTATCAATAAATAACGGACATTTGTCAGAAAGGAACCAATTATTTAATATTTTGAAAGCAAAATGAAGACATAGATAAAACCCTGAGTCGCTAATCACAAAATTACGACATTCTGCAACACATGCTGAGCCTTTGGGACTCAATTTAGCACAATGTCGCAATTGTAACATATTTATATTTTGTTAATTTTGCATCTTTATTTTGTGAATGTCTAATGTAATAAATTGTATTGTTTTTCATTCTTCTCTTTCAAATATTCTTTAAAAATTCTCACTGCGGACCATCCACCTCAAGCAACTAGGGCAATCAAAGAGTCCATATGCGGTGACAGCTGATAACACGTCGCCAGAACAATGCACGAGAAGTCTGATGCATTTAATATGACTCATAATTATCATGTCTTCAAACAGCTGTGCGTAGGGTACTGATCAAACTTATATAAAGAACTAGCCCTGCGGTTTCACCCGCGTTCCAGAGGAATCTTATCTTTTTCCGAGATAAAAAGTAGCCTATATGTTATTCCAGGGTATGATCTATCTATGTTGCAATTTTTATCCAAATCCGATTAGTAGTTTTCACGTGAAAGAGTAATAAACGTCCATACATTCTCACAAACTTTCGCATTTATAAAATAGGAAGAATCGGCTTCAAATTCAGATTTCAAAGACAAATCATTGGAGAGGAGAGAAGGTTCGGTAACGTGTGATTGATATTTCCATAAGCTACGGTAAACACCGTATAAAATACTCAAGAGAGCAAAATTAAAACTGCATGATCATTTTATTGCCCTAAAAAATTGGTTCTAAATCGTATTCAAACAGTGGTTCATCTAGCTGCCAGCAATGTAAGGTCGACAGTACCTGAAACCCGAGACACCAGCTGACCGGCGCGTGCGTTGGTCAGATGACACCACCGACTCGGCGATTACACTCAGATATATGATATGTTTGCTTCTGCGTGCTATCAAATGTTGAATTGATACGCAACTCCTAGCTTGTTCAATGTATAAATTACCTTAAGTCCAAAATACCTATACATTCAGTACAGACTTTATTTTCATTAATAATAAAAAAAATACATATATTATATTTTTAAATTACAAAAGATTTATAATTAACACGCAAAAACTGAAGTCATAAACTTCAAAAAGTTATCAAAGTCAACGACGTTTTCCATAGCTTTAAAAATAAAAGTTTTCTACTAAAATTACCTCCTACAGGTGTGAATGAAATAAATTCTCTTCAAATATTTACGTATCTCATACATGCCTCATATCTTCAATCAACAAATAGACGTATTTATTTAAATTTGAAAGATAAGTAAACTTCGTCGAGGAGCTTTCAAAAAGCTTTTTCATCGATAGTTTTCTTACGCACAATTCGATTCCTATAGCGATTAACCTTTCAAACCCGTTCATCTGAAATGTTTATTTGAAAATCGCACCTGGCTCGTTGCTATCATCAGCTGACACGTTGTGCCTGGAGAAGAACTCCTCAGAAAGGGTGCAGGTGGCGGCGGCGGCGGCAGCGGCCCTCGCACATGCCACCACGTATATAACCAACACTAAACACTTCATGTTCACACGGGGCACACAATTCCAAAAATCAAAATAAAGTTTTTTAGTTAGTTTTTAAATGGCACACTCGCGAACGCGCGTACGTCGTTGTGAGCGGCGAGCGAGACGCGTGCACCCTCATCGGTGCGCCTTCCCGGACTGGCCGCGCCGCGCGCCGGCCACACCACAGAGTACGCGACCGAAACCACAGATCGTACAAGTTTTAAATTAGAAACAGAAATAAAATTACTATAACCACGAAGCTTTTCGGAATTGGAATTCCGATTTAGCGAATCGAATTCGATTCGTCGCCGAATAGGGGTGACGTCACAAGCGCCATAAGAAAGAATAATGCAAGAGTTCAAGGATATTATAACTAAAACCCATCAAAGTATCGACAGGTTTATTATTCGATACGATATTCATAAAAATTAAATACGTTACGTCAATGTTCGACAATATTTTTTTATAATGACCGAAAGTATTATAAAAACTATTGAGAGCAGATATCGACAATATTTTTTTATTGGCGTGGGTTTTGCTGGAGTTCTTTGCCCTGGCGGCAATAAGTGAAATGATTAAGACTGCAATAGAGGTGGGTAAGTATATACCGCGTCACGTCTGTCTCCGAGGCCGTACCTCGTAGCTGTTCGTGACAGACAGACTAGTGAGTGCTGCAGGGCGATGCGCGCGCACTGATATCGAGCGCTGGACGCCACTACTCGCCTATCCACTGTTTGAAACGACCGCCTCAATTACATATAACAATACTAGGTGTAATGTTAATTAAATACACAGAAAATATAGTGAAATGGATTGTGTAAACTTTTAGCTGAAATCGGTAGTTTGAATTTGAAGCAGGTTCACTTCCAATCGAAGAGTGATTATTAGAAACTATAATGGATATCCTTATAGAATATACCTACCGAATATTTTCAATAATGCTGGCAGTTGGTACCTACTACCACACCTGGTGTTTATGTACTTCCTGGATTCAGCAAATATTTGAGGTGCAAAGAAACATTGATACGATTTTTCGCAATATTTAGATACTGTCTTTGACTTACTGTCTACCCATGGCGGTTATTTGCTGAAAATGCTCAAATACACAAATACGAATGCAACTTAATTACTATCAAAAAATTTACAAATAATTTTACGCTACACTTTTTCCAGCCGCACAATAACTCAGTTCTATCAAAATTCCTGCTTAAGTTTGAATGCCACTTAAATGTCAAGGCAGTACCTACAAGCATGGCAGGCTACAGGCTGCATACAAAGTTACCTTTTTTACTTATTAGACAATAGCGTTCCACAGCGTCCGAAATGACCCATTCCGATGATGAATGCCGTTCAGATGCCATATTTTTAATTTATCACCCGATAGATAATCCAGGTAGGGGCTTCATTGAGCCTCTTTGGGCCGCCTCGTCGCCGCCTGCCGAGTATCGTATTGTTAGATCACTCGGGCGGCGAGCTTTTAACGCCTCCGTCTAAGTTGTAGGCGAGAGCGAGAAGCGACTGATTCTTCTGTTTTGGAGATAATGCCAATGTTAAGTACACTTCAAAGTTGGAACATATAGAACTGGTTGTTGGCAATTAGCACGAAAAATATATACCGTAGTTATAAGGACGCGGAGGCCAGAATAAATTAGTCGGCGAAGGTTTTTTCATTCTTTGAACTGATTAGTTTCGTTATGTACCTAAAAATACAATATAACATTTTAAATTCTATGGTTTTCCTTTATTACAAGGAAATCCGTTCTTGTACGTACATTGCACCAGCCCCTTATTTATTTATGTGGTCCCAAACTACACTACACAAGCTATGAATGTTACTGGTAATAAAAGGGACGTCTCATTTATTATTGACAAATATTTCGCGCTGAAAAAACACTTGGAAGGTGAATAACGGAAGGCGCCAGGACCATTTTATTGTATTTATCGAATACAATATATGAGGTACTTTGGCGGTAGGAGAGGTAGTTTTTGTACCAAAGTTATAAAGGACAGGAAATCATATTAATTCTTAATGTTACAGTCATAGACACTAAAGGCATAAGCGGCCTCATTGCGTGCGCGCGTTTATGTCTAATAGATGGGAGTGCGCTGACGCATCTCGAATGTTTATATGGCAATTCTTACAATAAACATTTTTTTCAATTATTATTTTATTATTGACACGTTATTTTGTACACGAATTTATCTTAACAATTAATAATAGTGAAGCTTATTATATCGGACAACATATTATGTCATTTGTCAGTATTAAAGACTTCAACGAAAACAAAACTATTCACATTTATGACGGAATCTATGAAATAATGTGTGAAGAAAAGCCCCGGAGGTAGGTTGAAGTATTTACCAAACTGAAGCATTTGTTTATAATGCTGATATTGATGAAACCTTTTTTAAATTATAAATTCTCATTATAGGTAGGTACTAGTAAATAGGTACTACCTTACTTTAGCACCTAACCATCCATGAGAACAGTTTGCATGATCATGTTCCCAAATAATCAATACGGAGCCACAAAAAATTACACGTGTAACTTCCTACACGGAATTCGTTGACACCTAAACCAATTATAGATAATTAAACGAAACGGCAACAAAATAGCTAATTCAACCCAAAGTATCTATCGCGTGAGGCGTGTCCCAACTTGTCGTCACAAGTTAGCGATTAGCTCAGGCGGGCCACGCAGAAAAAACAACCACAAAAAACGCAACAGGCGTGCACAATGCGACTTGATACCGTGAAAAATCTTCACAAATAAAACAAGCTTCACATCACACGCCTGGGACGGTGTTTTATACGCTTTTATCGCATAAATATATATTACCTATCCAAATAAGCAACGTCATCATTTACCTACAGCGAGTGGGGATTTGGTGAGCTCACACAAATGGTAGTATAATGCTAATGAGATGCTCAAGAATATTACCTGCTGTTCGGCATTAATTCGGTACGTTGTGCCGATCTCGGCGAGGGAATAGTGCCGAATCACACACTATTAATCAAGTTGATTGGCATACCTTTGTGTTGAGATAAATAATGAGGAAATTGGTGAAGATTTGATGACCTTTAACAGTTCTGATAGCTCACGGTTCGATCTTGTAAAGTTAATTTTGATTTATAATCGCACCTCTTGTTTTCTACAATTAAACGTAGAAAAGCTTTACCTTATGCCTGAATGAATAGTAGGTACTTAGGTAGTATCATGTAACTAAAAAGACCTACAGCTAAGCTATTTCCAGTCAGAGTCAATGTTTCGTCATAAATATTTATTTCCCAAAGGTCCCATAGTTTCCGTCACACATTGTTCTGGTCATGTCCTCGTGAACAAAAGGTAGTTATGAATGGTTTGTGGGTGAAAGGAATCGGTAGTTGATGTGGATGAACCATTATATATCTTAAAGCTATAAAAGACCCGCATTGTAAGGGTCCAGTTAAGAAAAATAAATGTTTTCCTATTGTCTGCGGAGTTGAATCATTAATTTTGCACAAGGAATCTCGAAGTAAAAGAAGCGAGGAAAAATAAAAGGAAAATTTGTCGCGCGTCTTCAGATGGTTTATTTGGATATGAGTGTAAAGTCTTTCAAGAGATTGTTTCACATTTTATTCAAGTGTCATATTTATAAAAATGGTATTGTTCAGAGACTCGTTTGTCGGAGATGTTTCGTTTTTTGATCTATTAATTCTAATTATGAGATTAGTTTCAGGTGTACCCTTTATCTTTGTTTTCATGAGTAAGGATTCGATTAACTTTATCATAAAACAAAACTCGAATCGAACAGGTAAATATATATTATCAGATTTCCAAAGCGGCTAGACAGAGAGGGCAATGAACTAATACATCTAACTTGATTTTATTCATGAATAATGTCAATACATACAAATACATTAAACTAACTTTTTCCCGTGTTCCTGGGTATGGGTATACCCAGGAACAGGGAAAAGGTTAATGTAGCTTCCTATTAGCTGTGCTATTAGTGAAAGAATTTTCAGAATCAAACCAGTATCTCCGGAGATTACCTCCTACATCCTAATTTACAAACTTTACCTCTTTGTAATATTAATGTAGAAGTATAGGTACTAATATCTTATTATATCCTTTTTGTACTGACGATAAATTCAAGCATCTTTCGGAAGCCAAGAAAACTTTGTAAGTTCATCGTTCAGGTAAGTGGAAAGTTGAAGGCAAATCTTTTACTTTGGAGAAGGTGCTTATCGTACATTATCATGTTATTTTAAGATAAACTCTATTTAATGTAAATTAGTATTTATAAGTGTTAATAATGTCTGTTATAATAATTTTCCGATTATTTTTTCTTAATTTCTGACTCTAATGAAGAACAATGCTTATATTATATGTTACGGCTAAAAGGCGAAGTACGGTGACACTGTAGCAGTTTTACCAAGTGCTACAGCCGCACCTAGGTGTAGCCGACTAGAACTAGGTGTAGCCGCACTTCGCCTTTTAGCCGTAACATATATACTACTTCGGAACATTAAACAATGAGAATGTTTAATATATTGGAAGATTATTTAATAAAAATACGGTGGTAGTCTGTAACAGAGGTTTTTCCTAGCATAGACTCCAGTCTTTCACAATGCATTTTTTTATATCTGTATAGTCTGTTTAAAGTTTTGTGAGGAAATGAAATAAATGAGCAAACCTGTCCTGCTGGCTATATTGTAGTAGATAATATACATATTCCTACAGGCATATTTTTAAAGAACAACCAAAAACATTTTATTTTAAAGAAAAGCTCACGTCTCAGAATAGACTTATTTCACGGAAGGTCTACACAAATCATTGTAACGTCAAACGACTCATGCGCTTCTAATTATCCCGCCGTGGATCCCAGTCCGATAAAATCTCTATCTCCACTAATCCATCGGTGTGACTAAGGCGGCAGGAATGCGCCCGCGCTCCCGCGGGAACCAGCGCGAGCGCCTGCGCTGAGTGCAGCCTTCATTTACATTACACGTCGCACAACATGGCGACTACTGAACATATTTTTTTGGCTGTTCTGTGATGACTCGTTAAGACGACGAATAGTCTACGACGGATTCTGTACGATAATAAAGTAAAAATACATTCACATTATTATACTAACAGCATAAGGCATTGTCACACCGGTGAGGAAGCGAGTAACTATTGGCTATTTCCTCGCTCAAGAAACGTATAATAAGATATTAATCCCGTGTAAACAAAAGAGATGCATTTATGAATAGTTGATCGCTGACTGTTCACACTGCCGGTGAGGACTCGCTCCACTAGTAACTAGTGACTAGTTTTCCACTGAGCGACATAAGAGCTATCAAAGATAATACTCGCTCGAATCTTTCGAACTGCTTGTCCTTTACCTAAAATGGTTTGGTTTTATTTAAAACTACCGTTTTCCAACCCATACTATGTCTATGCCAAAAGTCACATCAATCCGTTGTTGCCACATTGCTGCATGAAGGAACGATAAACCATAAAATACACAGTCGCATTTATAATATTGCTAGGAGACAAAGTAGGTAGATTGTAGGCACCTATGGTATTAACCTTGTTTAATAACTATTTATACAGACTAGATACTATTACCACATAGCTATCAGTAAAAAGCTCTAAAACTCGACCATACGATCGATAAAGACCAAGACTCGTATGTGACTCGTAACCTGTATTTTTTGTTTCAGTTCATACGTGGACTATAAGTAGCATGTTTTTATAGGCGGAGATTCATATCGCAAAAGCGCGATACCTAAATTGTGTAGGCGTAACGATGCTTACTGCAGTTCCAAGCCTCGGTAGGTACTATACGCCAAATGAAGGTCATTGCAGATATTGCTTTCAGTAGCGCACCAATTAAGGTAATTTCCTTACGGAAAACTCTTAGAGTTTCAGTACACTTACAACCTAATCGTTGCGTGGATATTCGTGAATATTCGCAACCATCATTTATTGTTTAACTACTACGTGAAAGTAGACATTTGTTAATTCAACATACACACAAAATTACAGACAATAACAAACAAAGAGCAAAAAAAGAATACTATACATACAATAAAATTAACTAAAATACTCCTCAATAAAGTGCGATGTCGAAAGGGGTTACGACTCAGCTTTACTCTGAGGTAGGTCCCTATTAATACATTATATAGCTACCTCAGAACTGATTTTCAGTCGAACCCTTAGCGACGCGACATCACGAAAGACCAGTATTGGCAAAAAATACTAATTAACTATTACTAACATAACTCCATTCATAGCATAACAGTACTCTTAATAGTATTACCCCGCACATCGACTTATGGCCTCACCACTCACTGCGTAGGTAATTAAATTAGTTCGAATAAATTACCTACATGATAAGGTATTATGCCTAAAGTCTGCATGGATTTGGAATCTAAGAGTAAATGGTGCCGATTCTGTTGTTTACAAACTTAACTAATATTAGACAAGTCACTTCTCTTTCATTTTAACCTTATTGAAAAAAGATAGAACATTTTTAATGCTGTCAGTTTAATCCATACCGTCGTAATGTACGGGTAAATAGTCGTGACCAATAAAGATCGCGCTTAAATTCACGTTGAAATGTGTGATCGGATTAAACTGACAGGACTAAAATATCTTGCATCCCTTTCTATATTTACTATTAGAAAGAGATATAGTGAGATTAAATTTATTTAGTTCGTAAACAACAGAATCGGCACCAATATCTATTTAATTTAGTATGGGATATTACCTAGCATATGTATTAGATACCCTGTCTGCCACGCCAGAGGACAAACATTACTGTGCGGAAACTTGTCTGTGTGTTTTGAGTCTTGATCTGATTTCCTTTTTCAGTTTATTCACAGATACGTAGTTTAATATTAAGGCGAAGACGAAGGCGATTAAGGCTGGTAACGTCGAATGCTGTGACGAAGGTGGCGGGCTCAAATCCTACAAGATCTTGACCTTTTGGTAAAAGTCACGATGGTACTTAGTAATACCTGCTTGGCTGGCTATAACCCTCAAATCGTAACCCATGATATAAAATTATATAGATTTGTTTCTTTCTATACGATTTACACACATTTTATCTCCGCGATCGGATTACAGATTAGCATGTAGGTATGTAGGCATGAAAACTTCGATCAACAATATCATAGATATCGGGACACGTACAAAATCCAAGCTAAATGCTGTCCGCGTGAATATATACTTTTACAGCTGCATTTGTTTACAAACCGAGATAAATGTTTTAAAACAGTTTTAAGTTCAACCTAATTACAAACATAGCACCTAATAATAAAGTCACAAATCTTCAAAATATTATCTAATACTTACGATCATTCGAACTAAACAAAATAAGAGCTCACTTATTTACCTGATTACTCTGAGACGGATTTTTTGCGCCGAACCGAAATCTATGATTTTGTTGATCGAAGCATGAAAACATCAACATGTTTACTAACAATTCGTACAATCGTAAAACGCTCTATACATAAAATGAAACAAAATAAGCTCTCAAATAGGTATCGTGAACACACGAGCCAGCATTTTGCGCGAAAAATTGATAGCACATGATGTAAAGTGAGGCAAGGCAAATGTTTCATACCGAAGCGAAGGCACGTACATTTTTCCACAAAGAGCATCCGTCGCGGCCGACAAACTCCAGACATAACAAAACGCAACATATAATATGTAAGTACTTATAGTATACATTGTAAAACATGACCGAGTGAGCTCGAACAATGGACCCATAACACCTCGTGGCTGTTGTGGCTGTGATGGTATAGGTACTCTATCTTTCAAACAATCACATGTATTAAAAAACTATTCTTATTTTGTTTTTACTTCGATTAAACCACAAAGTGGTAAGTAATGTCACCGATGCCAGGATTATGTCTTCCAGTCTAGCCAGAATCTATTCTAAACGTCTAATACTCTTGAGTAAGCAACCATATAAAACTTACAAAAAATTAAACATGCGAATTTTTACGCCAGAAGGCTGAATAATCGGCAGGCGTGGACCGCCTGATAGCAAGTAGCTACCGTAAGTACTGTTACCTATTGATATTAGTACCAGAAGGGTGAGAGATATTCAACTTGAGGGTAGCCAGCGAGGACAGTACCTACCTACTACAATCACCAGGCTTTAGTTACCTCACGATGTTTTCCTTCACCGAAAGCTCAAGCTAATTGTAGGATTCAAACCCGCGCCCTTCGTCATTGCATATGACGTCACTACCACTGAGCTATCATCGCTTCAAAAATTCCGTAAGTACTTTTATTTCAGTCTACTAACTTCACTAATATCACTTTCGAGAATCAAACAACATCGCCAATAAAATATCTTAAAATAAACGCATTTACAAAAACTATATAATATCCATAAAATATTTTCAGTAGCATTTTCCTTCGGTAAATGTCTTGAAAGCAGATGAGAAACACGTGCGGCGTACAGAGAAAGTTTCAGCGACGACCTCCTATTAATCATTGCCAAAACTCCAACTAAGCACTTGTATAAGTACCTAAACTTCTGTTTTTCACTACCACTCTCAAATTATGCCGACCAACTAAAGAAGCTTTTAAGGTTTTTTGCTGCGGTGAGAATTGTCATAGCCGCCCTAAGCCGAGTCACACACTTGTCGGTTTTATGAATTAATAAATAAAACTGATAATTGCCCGCCGCTACTTCGAGTACACGAAAGCATCCTCAAGATGAATTCATGTCCTCCTGTAATCATGGATTCATTCGAAACATACAATGTGGTTGAACTTTTGGTAATGTAAAACGTCGCGAGGAAACTATGGTATGGTAGTTTCCTTAACCATAGCTGGCAACCGCTCTGTGGCCCACCACCGGTTTTATTAAGATCGATAACTTACCATTAGGTGGACCGTACCACCACTCAACATTCACTCAACATAAAAAAATAATCAAATCGTATAAAAATCCTTAGGTATTAAAAATTATGAGCACTCATTTAAAAACTCATTATCCAGAAGCATTTCGTGTCCTTCATAAATCGTATCTTAAAAAAAACATATAATAAATGTTCATACTTCACGTTTTCACTCCCCGTCGACATGAGAACCTGAAATTATGAAAGGTAGATCTCAAAAAAAGTTGTTGCTACGTGACGAGCTCTCAAACCCCTACTACGAGCCGTCTTAAGTATTCTAAGTGATAAACTCACAAGCTCGCAATACCTGGAATTTTTGAGGATGTTTGAATTGAGAACGAGTGCGAATTCAAATTAATTCGTGTGCTATTCCCGAGTAGGGGATAACGTGCAGATCCGGCATCAGGGTAATTCGAACAAAATGTAGGCGATGTGGTAGGAATTTTGACATCTTTTCATTTGTAGGTGTCTTGCGATCTGTATAGCTTTTATTCAAGCATAGTTTGTCATGATTCTTACGAATGTTGATTTAGGCATTTATAACATAATCATTAATTTATTTATGTACCTACTTACTTCTGCCGGCTTTACCCGCGTTCCCAAGGAATCTAATAAATTCTTGGGATAAAATTCCTTGTTTTATTTTAAGGTACCTATTTATTAGACTTTTCAACGTGATTAAGTAAAAAGTTAACAGGGTAAGTATTTCTACTTATTAATTACAATTAAATATGAATTGTCATGAATGAAACATCATGAAAATCCGGTCCACTAATATACCTATCTGCTATCCTCAATAAAATTTAATCAACCACTAAGTTACAGAACTACTTTATGCCGAATGGTACCTAATGATAATACCTATCCAGGGCTATTGCCCCATAATCACTACGCCCTCATAATTAATGAAAGTGCGGCCCTGTGTAGGCGTTCCCGCTTCAGGTGGCGCATGGTGTTGCTACAGGGAGGGACTCTTCACCTTTGAACTTTTGCAATCTCACCCGGCGCGCCCTCCACAGCCAAAGGTTTTCTTTTCTTCACCAACTTTACACAGAAACCAGACGAGTGTGTAATCCGTTCGGGCTCGACTCGTGACCCGATTCTATCCTCCACGACCTAAATAAAAAGTTTCTCTTTGTTGTCAATCGAACGCGAACGAGTCACATTTAACTGTCACATTTTTCTTATTAGTTTCGTCAAACTTTTATTGCAATAAATAGCCATGACTTAGTTCGTTCTACAAAGTATATTTCAAATACGTACCTACGTCGTTATTATGTTTATACAGCCCTGCAATCACGAATACATCAATAAACAAATAAACCGCTTTTTATTTAATAATCGACATAAAACTATGATATAATGAATCCTAATTTATCGATGTTTGTAACTTATCGATAATAACATGCGCTGGGCTGTTCATATAGGTAGGTGTAGCTTTAGGTATAATACGTAGGTACTTATTTCAGGGGCGTAAAATAAATATGAGTGATATATAAACTCTAAATATAAATACACAATAATCTCTAGGTACCTACCTACAAAGAGCTTATTACCACTACGTTTACCTACCTACTTACTTCAAATCAATATTTAAAATCAAGGGTAAACCTTCGGTTGGAGCGTTAAATTTTCGCAAATAACATGTTGATAACTTACGACCTATAACTGAGCTGCAATAAGCAAAAAACGTGATAAAATTTGAATTTAACGCCCCAACCGAAGCGTCAAGTCTTTTTAGGATATAGTCAAAAGACATACTTACTTAAAAACTAGCAGGGCAATGCAAGACCAATAGTCAAAAATATCCAAGATGTTCAAGAAGTTATATTGAGTTAGGTAGATATTATACTGTAACAAGTAGGTAATTTAGATATTAATTCCTCTGTACGTGTGTTTGTTAACTAACTCCTCCTAAACGGCTGGACTGATTTAGATGAAATTTTGAGTGTATATTTTAATGGGATTCTGGATGGTTTGAAAATACAATTGGACCCAGTAGGTGGCGCTGTTGTCGGTAATTCTTCTATAGGTATATGTGTTTACCGGTCAGAACGGCGTCTGCCAGGTCTGCTGGTTAATTATAGTTATTGGAAAATTATTCATAGGTACGTACCTACATGCAAGAATATTATAACATAATACTTTGATTTGATTATAATTATAGTTAATATAACTGGATTCCTAGAAACGAGAATATAAGTATTCATAACATGTACCTACCTAATGAGTGGCCAGTGGAATTGCAATTTATTATCTAGTAGGTATATCGAACACATCATAGCTACTCTGCACATTACTTTACTGCGATTATTGAATAGAACGCAATTAAAATTGAAAATTTAAATTGTCCACGTAAAGGTGTAAAAGCATTCAGCCCTTCCGTCCTTTAAAAGAACATTTTAATCTATATCTATACTAATATTATAAAGAGGAAAGATTTGATTGTTTGTTTATTTTTGCATTGAATAGGCTCCGAAATTACTGAACCGATTTGAAAAATTCTTTCACTAATAGGAAGCTACATTATTCCCGAAGGCTATAGGCTACTTTTTATCCCGAGAACGCGAGTGAAACCGCATGGAACAGCTAGTTGTTTTATACGCATAAAAAAAATATCCGGTCACAAGAAAACTAGAAATCAGGTTAAGTTGTTAGCAATCCAAGTAGTTATTTATATCAATGTAATTTTATAGAAACATTGCTCATCAAAACATAAATAAATGATGTCTAATTAATTTATTCGCTTAATTTTTATTCTTTGCCACTCACTCTCGACTAACAAGCGAATAGGCGTAGTAAAAGTATAATAAAGGATTTTCGTAAGACTACACGAGTAAACGAAATACGATGCAGAAAGGAGACTTGCCGTCCCGTCTAGAGGACAGCCAATGTCGGAGCTTGCAGACGACTTACAGGGTTACCAAGCAGTGTACTTGATTGTACCTACAATAAATACTAACTGTTATTGACAGAACAAACGGTTAAATTAATTTTCTCAGAAATTGTATTCAGGTTCGCTTCAAGTTTAATATTGCTAAGATCTTTATAATTGTTTTTGTTTTTCATACTATTAAATTAAATGATAAAGCCTCCCATATTATTTATTTGAAAATATCTGTATGTACCTACTCTTTTTTTAAACACAATTTTTAAATTACTTTGCATATTACTGTTTGAAGACAACACTTTACTTCTAGGTTTTGTTTTTATAATTTTACATCGTGACTGCAAACTACTGTCCAATTTCACCCAGAAAAGCAGCTCTTAGTGTGGCAGCCCTATCGCTGACGCTTTTTAAAGTTAAAATTATAATAAGGGGAACATAAGATTTTTACAACAGAAAGGAATAAGAAGCTACAATGAGATATAAAGTTTACTACGCCGAGAACTATGACGTTTTATTTGAACCCACATTGCGTGTAAATGACATTATGTAGGTACTTTATTATTTTCACACTCACACGCTATCAACATTTTTATTTCCTTCTCCGAGCTTACAAGCGATTTGGTTGGACAAAACAATTTAATTTTAGTTCTTACATTTAGTATAATAATCCATAATGTAAGTATTTTGCTCATATTGTATGATTTGGCTCTTTGGAACTCGGGATCTAATCGAGTAAATTAACATTTTCAATTTGTTTTTTCGTTCTGCAACCGACAGTGGAATGGATCAAATCTGTCAGAATGATTTCAAGAAACTAAAGAATAATAAAAGCTGAAATAAATCCAGGAGCCACGCCACATTAACGATTGTCACGTGAAACGACCCTCCGTCTATATTTCCTGCGACATAAAATAAAACGGGCGAACAAACAAAAGGAAAGTAATAAAATAAATAAGACAAGTGAATACGCTTTTTCGAGACAATTCCATCACAAATCTCATCGGGTCGGATAAGCGTACATATATGCTGTTAAGTTATTACTTTCATAAGCGGAACTCTGGGAGAAAAACAATTTATTATGCTTACTGTACCCGTAATCTATGTATATATCTGCTACACGCTAGTAATGAAAAGGAAAAATAACTTTTCCGTTTACGACAGCCATAAAGTTTTTTCCTTTGCAGCATAGTTACTTAAACTAGGTACCTACCCGTCAGTCGTAATATGATCGCATTTTTGTCGTACATAACAATTATTATGTAGGTAACTGTATTTTTTTGCGAGTTTAGATTTACCTACTAATATAAAGAAAGAATTCAGTTTGCCTAAAGAATATTTTTTGGGAATTAAAAAAAAATATTTTGGAGTCGTCTGTCGTCGATACTTAATAACCAACAAAAACGTCTTGGATATTTATTTTTTAATTCTAGAAATAATAAATTAAAAGATAAAAATCAATTCAAGTTGCCTAAAATATGTTTTCTTTAAATATTTTTTTGCAAATGTTATATGCTGCGCAGTAGCGAAATAACCGCTAACTCGCTAAAAGACTTCCAGGACTGGATTCGCCAATTGACGAAATTGTAATTTATCGCAATTTCAGCGTGCCTAAAGAACCTTCTCAAAATTCGTTATCAGCTCTTGGAATATTAGGTTACACTGGGCCGCAAAGGAACCGGGTTGGTTAAAAAAGCAATAACTAATAGGTTAAAAACCAAAAAAATGAAGAATATTTCATTACAAATATAGGATGGTTCTTTTTGGTGATTGTATTAAAAACCATAATTAAAAAATATGTTTTTTATTTCTTGAAGTTTTTGATACAGACCCTCTTTCTTTGCGGCCCAGCGTACCTATATCATCATGTGCCTGAAGGTAGGTCACAAATCCTAGAAGTGAATAATGCCCAACAAACCGGTAGGTGATAAGCGAATCACCCAAGTTCAATACATGATACTTTCGCTACAAGCAGCCGGTTTCTTATTAGTAAATATTCTAAATTATTAGTAAATAATCTAAAAGTAAGAAATATACGTACCTCTTGATCTGCTTACAATTTTCCCTTTTCTCAGAAAACGACTGTAATAGTAATGAATTGTTTAAAAAAAAATTAAAAATTTGCAAATGGAAATAGAAGTAATATAAGTTCAGGATTTAGTTAAAAGTTGTGACTTTAGTTCTTATAAAAAATCTTGTTTGCAAATTAAAGGAATTTGCATAGTTTTAGCTTCTGTATTATGTATACCTTGTAAATTGGATCGGGGACAGAATTTCAAATAACGAAAGCATTGGAGTAATTTATACAAGCTGCGAAAATTCAAACATACTTTTATTATTCAACATAAATCAGTCAAGTCAATGAGTTCACAACATACAATGATATCAAACGCACTTTCCTTACAATTATCGAACATTACATAATAGTTATAATTATAATACGGCACTTTCACATAAAGGTAATCTTCGTCCTGACTTGGTTCACCTGCCACACGTTCAAGTTTTCGTACTCCTCAATACAGGAGTCCACCTAAACGACAAATGAAAATGTGATGAACTTTTACTTGTCTAACTAATAACACTTATATACAAGTTACAACGTGTAGTTGAATTAACTCAAAACCTAAAACTAGTTTGTTCAGAATCGATAGTGGAATCGATTGCACTGCTTTTTAATATAGGTATTTTTTTTTCAAGAAATACTTTCTAATGTATCATGCCGAGTCTAAAAGTTTCAACGCTCTGTGCGCGCGTGCAATCTTAATGCTATGACCGATGATGCTTACCTACGTAAACAGGACACCGACACCTGACACGTCATTTTTAATTTTACACCTATTTCCGGATAGTACACACGTACGCTCGTAAGCGATAGTGTATGAGTGTAGTGCTATAAATTGTTCAGAATAAGTCAAAAGCCAAATATTGCAAATATTCATGAAAATAAACACTTGCAATATCAACTTATTGCAATAAAAATAAGTTGCGGTGTCTGAGGTTTTGTGAGTTATTTCTATTACTTGTTGTAAATAAAAAATGTTTTTTTTACCGTACTATATACTTTCATATGGATATAGTAAAAGGGACACTTCGATTTTAATTATTAGCATAGACAAAAATTTAGGTAGAGCTCACCTGATCAGGTTTGAATCCCTTGTCGACGCATCGTTCGATGACATCTGCTATTTTGACAGTCTTGTTAGAGCCCGCCAGGTCGCGCACGATCGCGAATATGCGGTCCGTTGAACTTATACCCCTGTTTAAAACAATTATCATAACAGGAAAAACTAAATTCTTCAAAATATTTTTTCCGATAGTACTTATAAACTTAGCAACAATTATTATTAAACTGATACAAGATGTAAGAAAAACTCATGTGGCTACGTTGGGTCTATCATCCTCAATAACTTTTGCTATGAGACTTGTAGTTTTTGCTAAAAAAATATTTTCATAAAGGAGATATTTAAAATATGTATGGAGTCTTGGCCAGTGTTAAATACTTGAGCATCCCATATCCCATACCATCGAACTGTCACCTAAGCATAACTTAAATATGAGTGGCATTTCAGTATTTGATTTGAGTTCCATTAGTTTGTTCAAAATTTTATACTGAAAATTCTTTTACTAATACGAAGCTACATTATCCCTTTGTGTTAACCTGAAAACCGTGGGAAACAGCTCCTTTAAATTAACTAAATTTGAGGGTAATTAATGTAATTATTGGATAATTATGGAAACATAAGCTACCTTTGTACATTCTCTTCAACATGTTGCAGAGACTGCTTCGACATCTCCACGAGCCGAATCGCTTCTGCCACATCTTCCTTCTCCACCACATCTGACAACCTGACAATATAAAAACAATTTTCAATTTTTGTTTCTTTACTATCATACTTGAAAGCATTGAAACATTTTGGACAACATTTTATTATGGAGCCATAGACAACAAATTGAATTGAAAGATAATAAAATATTGACCTCAACCGGGCGAGTGCAGTAGACAGCCGAAGTATGGCGAGCAAGTTCCTTGCGGATGTGAAGGTGACGTCACGCGCGTTGCGGGCTTCACGACGCAACTCTACGTACGATGCTGTAACAAACAAACATAGGTTACAATACATAAGGTAAGGCACAATATAACTTGCTATGACTCCTTTAAAAAAACATACTACATTCTAACAGGGTGTCCATATCATTTTTTTTTAATAAATTTTAATGCTATTTTTCTACCTATCCTACTAATATTATAAATGCGAAAGTTTGTAAGTATGAATGGATGGATTGATGTTTGTTACTCTCTCACGCAAAAACTACTGAACGGATTTGGATGAAATTTGGAACACAGATAGTTTATAACCTGGATGTTTTTAACACATAGGATACTTTTTATCCCGGGAAAACATACGATCCATCGGGAACGCGGATGAAACGCGGGACGGAAGCTTCGAGTAGGTCTGAGAATCGGTCAACATCTATTTTTCATACCCCTAAAGGTAGGTGTAGGTAGGGGTAGGTAAGGGATGGTAGGAGTAGGGAGGGGTAGGTAGGAGTAGGTAGACGTAGGTAGGGGCAGTTAGGGGTAGATAGGGTAGGTAGAGGTAGGTAGACGTAGGTAGGGGCAGTTAGGGGTAGATAGGGTAGGTAGAGGTAGGTAGGGGTAGTTACGGGTAGGTAGATAATTCTTTATTGTCACACCACATTAATATTTGTAAAGCAATACAAGAATTTAAATATATTATAGTGTTACAATCGGCGGCCTTATCACTAAAAGTGATCTAGGTAGGGAGGTAGGTAGGGCATAGGGCAGGTAGGGGTAGGTAGAGGTAGGTAGGAGTAGGTAGAGGTAGGTAGGGGCAGGTAGGGGTAGGTAGAGGTAGGTAGGATTAGGTAGGGGTAGGTAGGGGTAGATAGAGGTAGGTAGGGGTAGGTGTTGTGTAATGTACATACAGACGATGTAGTCAGCGAGTGTGGTGGGTACAACGGGATGCTTGCGCTTGGTGAGTGCGACGTAGCGCCGGACCAGCCGCATCGGCAGCGCGCGCACCGCGCTCGGCGGCTGCGTCGAGTGTTGGTGCACGTACGCTATGTGCTTAGCTAGCTCTAGATCCTTCTCTCTACAAACAAACAATATTATAAACATTATTTTTTTATACAACAACACACACATTGTCAATGGTCGGCCACACATTGGCAATACCTCCGGTATTGCAAATGGCGATCTGCGACGGTAACCACTTACCATCAGGTGGATGGTCAACCTTCTTCCTGCTTGTCAACCTTCTGACATAAAAAAAAATACAACTAAGTCGGCAAACAAGCATACGACCCACCTGATATAAGTATCGAAGTTTCGAACCAATCTTAGGAACTAAGATTATTTACACGAATATATACAACATATTATGTATAAATTTTATTTGGAATGAGAAATAATAAAAAAAAATCCAGAACTTTGTTTCGCGCTGCAGTAGTTTTTTAGTTTATTTAATGAGTGCCTTGTTTGTTAATATGCTCACCGGTTAGGTTTGTCCTGTATGAGCCAGAGTAGGTCGAACCGCGAGAGTAGCGCGGCGGGCAGCTGTATGTTCTGCTCGAGCGTGCGCTTGGGGTTGTAGCGCCCGTACGCGGGGTTGGCCGCCGCCAGGATCGACACGCGCGCGTTCAAGCACGTCATTATACCCGCCTGCAATATACATACTCGTACCTTATTTATTACATCGTTCAAAATGATACCAATTGTTTTCAATACATAGGCGGACTCAATGGCTCAAACATTTAACGGCCGTCTTCATCACAAGGGAATAAAATAGTGGGTGAAAAAACCACGTTTGTTTCACTTGAGAACCAATTCCCTGTCACTCCGACTCGATCCGTCGTACTGCACGGACGTACCCTTGCGCTCCGTGCGCTACCCGTATCGTTTCCGCGAATTTATCGCTCGATTTGTTACCTGGCTTTGGCTCGGTCCCTTATCTGGCATTTTTCGTCGAAAGACACCTGCGCTATTGTTTTCGTGGTAATTTACCTGGGTATTTACCACAATAACATTCCATTGTTTCAGACACCGTCATCAAACTTGTGAAATCCACGCTTTTAGTGGTGAACTAACGGATACCTAACGGTGACAACGAAGTTAGTTCGAGCGTGCCCCGGGCGCTCACGGTTTCCCTTCTGGAAAACGTACACCCGGACGGGACTGGATCAGTCGGCCTTGGGGGCTTCCCTAGTCGACCCCAGTTAGCGCTAGGCAGGGACGTAGGAACCCACTGCACAATAAGACTGGCAGTGGGAACACAAGCTTAGGGCACACCCTAGGGCCTACACACCTCCCAACCTATACCCGGTTGGGAGAGATTCTACACACCTCCGGGCCTACCCACCCGGGGCGAATAGATAGGTTTTAGCTAGGGCGATTGCCTGAAGTTTCTTGTGACTTCTTCTCTCAGGAACGCCACGCGAACGAAGTCACAATAGTGTCGTCTTAGATTAGCTCCCCGGCCGCAAGGCCCGGCTGGCCACCATGGCCAGCCAACCTCCAACTCTGTCCCTAGAGGACATCCTTTTAGATGAGGAGGTACTTCGGTACCTCCAAGCCAAATTCCCGGGACACCAGATCCCCACCCCATCCCAAAGCCGTCCCTCTTCCCGCGCTGATTCAGAGATGTCGACCCAGTCCATCTCCGAGTCAGTCGCTGAACCCATCCCCCCTACCCAATCGTCTGAGGAGGACGATAGCTACCAGCTCGTCCCTGGCGGTCGTAAACGAGGTCGCAAGGCCCGCAAGGCGGCCGCCAAGGCGGCTAAGGTGACTTCCCCCCCGGAGGATTACCCGGTGACCCCTCCCTCCCCCGACTGCTTTCCATCCACGAATCCTGCCCCCACCCCAATCTCCACCCAGCGCGTTGCTGCCAGGGAAGGCACCTCCTCCCCTCCCCCACTCATGGATACCCCAGTATCGGCTCCTCCTATGGAGGTAGCGCCTACCCCTTCTGCTGCCCAAGTTCCAAAAAAGAAGGATGTACCCCCGCCCCTTTTCATTCAAGATAAGGGCAAATGGCCCGATGTGTCATCCTGGTGTAATGTGCCCGGAGCACACATCAATTTCACCAATGCCCACCCCACTGAGCACGGAATCCGTGTCACAGTGTCTACCTCCCAGGACCATAGAGCCCTAACTAAGCTGCTCAAGGAGAGGAAAGTAGCCTTTCACACCTACTGCCTCCCCGAGGAGCGTGCCCTTCGTGTGGTAATTAAGGGGATTCCCCACGAAATTACCACCGAGGACATTGAAAGGTCCCTCAAGGATCAAGCTATCCCCGTACATTCCGTACATCGAATGTACAAAGGGCGTGGCCATACCCCATATAATATGGTCCTCGCCCAATTAGAACAGTGCGACGAGGCCAAAAAGATATTTAAGATCAGCCACGTCTGTCACCTGTCCGGTATCTCATTTGAGAAACCCCATAAGGGAGTGTACCCCTCCCAATGTCACAATTGCCAGTTGTACGGCCACACCGCCCGCAATTGCTTTGCCCCCCCCAGATGCGTCAAGTGTCTTAAGCCCCATTCCACCATTGAGTGCGATAGGCCGAAAGACAAGGCCCTGTGTACTGAGGAGCCTGGTTGCGTTCTGTGTAACCAACTCGGCCATCCCGCTAATTACCGCGGGTGCCCGAAAGCCCCTCGTCCCTCCCGCAAATCAAGTAACTCGGGCCCTCCGCGCAACTCGCGCACATCGCGCAACTCAACGCGAACTGCCCCCCTCACTGACCCCTCCCAGACTGTCCTAGCCCCACAAAGATCCTCGCCCTGGAAACTTGTCAACTATGACAAGGACTTTCCAGCTTTAAGTAGTGCACCTTCAGTGCCTCCAACTCCAGCAGTCAATCCCCCAACTGTCCCACCCTCTAAATCCATCCCCGCACCCACGCAACCTCTCCTTCCCTCTCCCCCACCCAAACGTTACCCGACAACATCCAATAACCGTCGCGCAAACACACCCAAACTACCACTGATCGAAGACCCGGACTTCGCTCTAGTGGAGCGCTTCGCTGAGGCAATAAACCTCGACGAAATTAGGGACCTCGCGACCCAGATCAGAGCGAACGAGGGCAACGGTCGTGCCCTCGCTTCCATCGCGATGCGCTTCCAAAGCATCGTGACAGTCCTTTCCAACTTCCGCGTAAAACCATAATGGATAATACAACCGTAACGTGCAGAATTAAACCCCGATCCCTCAAAGTAGGATTCTATAATGCAAATGGCATTAAAGGTCAACGCGATGATATCGCAGAGTTCCTGCGAAACCATCAACTTGACGTCCTTCTGATACAAGAGACTTTCCTCAAACCTTCTCATAGGGACCCTAAAATTGCAAACTACCAAGTAGTTCGCAATGATAGGATTGACTCTGCCCTAGGAGGCACCCTTATCTATTACAAAAGGTCCTTGTACTGCTCCCCCATGGATCCGCCTCCCTCCCTCCAGTGCATTGAAGCATCGGTTTGTAGGCTTGGCATGACAGGACACCAACCTATAATTATAGTATCAGCATATATATCTCCCTCCCGTAATGATTCACCACTCAAAACGGATCTAGAGTCTATTTTCGCGCTAGGTAACTCTGTAATTCTGGCAGGTGACCTAAACTCGAAAAATGTACTCTGGAACTGTCACTCAACTTCCCCCAGAGGTAGACTATTAGAGTCCCTCCTTGACCCTCTAGATATAGATATTATCGCACCCCTCGACCCGACGCACTATCCCCACCAACTGACACACAGACCTGATATTCTCGATGTGGCATTGTTACGCAATGTAAACCTACGTGTGCATGACGTAACAGTGCTACACGAGCTCACATCCGACCACCGACCTGTTATCCTAGAATTAGCAGGGCGCATAGGTTCCCCAGATGCAGGTCAAGCCCCCCCTACAAAGGTCGTGACAAATTGGAATAGACTGAGTGAAAGCCTCAAGTCAACCACATCCGTCCACCTTGATCAGATCCCAGACAGCCTCAACACCGCTGATGAGGCTGTCGGCGCAATTGACTCACTCACTAGCCACGTGCAATCGTTAATTAGCGATTGCTCACGGAGTGCCAGCGGACAGCGATCAACGTTGGCGCTTGCCCGATGACGTACGTGACTTGTTGAGGCAGAGAAATGCCGCCATTCGCGCCTATGATAGTTTCCCCTCAGAGGACAACCGCATCCGTATGCGTGCTCTCCAGCGTGACGTCAAGTCACGCATTGAAGAGCTACGTCAGGTTCGCTGGGACCAGACCCTTACAGACATTAGACCCTCTCATCAAGCCTTTTGGCAGCTTTCTCGTGCCCTTACCAAGGACACGGTAGCACCCATGCCCCCACTAAATAGGCCCAATCTCCCTCCCGCTTTCGATGACGATGATAAAACAGAATGCCTCGCTGAAAGCTTAGAGTTTCAGTGCACGCCCAGTACCCTCCCGATAGACTCGGGTCATTTGGAGGAAGTCAACTCTGAAGTTGAACGGAGAGCCGCCCTCCCATTGCCACCCCCTCCTCTCAGCGAAGAGGATGACCCCCTTCCTCCCGCGACCCCTGACGAGGTCAAATCGATCATCAGGAACTTACACACGCGAAAGGCCCCGGGCTCGGACAAAATCACTAACAAAGTGATCAAACTCTTCCCCGCCCACCTCATAATACTGCTAACATCCATATTTAACGCTGCCCTCTCTTGTAATATTTTTCCACATCAGTGGAAAGAGGCCCATGTAATTGGAATCCATAAGCCCGGCAAACCCAGGTCCGAGCCCTCCAGTTACCGCCCCATAAGTCTATTAAATGTCTTGGGCAAGATGTATGAGAGACTGATCTATATCCGCCTCAAAACATATGCCGACGCCAATAATCTCATCCCTGACGAACAATTTGGCTTCCGAGCCAAACATTCTTGTGTTCAACAAGTACATCGTATTGTTGAACACATCTCTTCCCAGTACCAAGAGCGTAACATGACAGGCGTCTTATTCTTCGATGTCGCGAAGGCATTTGACAAAGTGTGGCACAATGGCTTAATCTTTAAGCTATTCACCTTAGGTGTTCCA
Source organism: Tethea ocularis (assembly GCA_963555595.1). Taxonomy (NCBI): domain Eukaryota; kingdom Metazoa; phylum Arthropoda; class Insecta; order Lepidoptera; family Drepanidae; genus Tethea; species Tethea ocularis. Next base: position 4,046,962 of record OY741960.1, on the reverse strand, counting down.
CATAGACTCGTGCTTATCTTACGAGATTATTTGTCAAATCGCCACTTTCGATATCGCATTCTAGGCGCACTCTCCTCCCCTCACCCCATCGGTGCCGGTGTCCCTCAGGGCTCGGTACTATCTCCCTTGCTATTCTCACTCTACACGAGTGACATGCCAAAGACCGACAAAGTGCAGCTAGCTCTTTTTGCGGACGACACCGCGGTCTACTGCTCTAGTAAGTCCCCCTCAGTCATTGTTAAGAACCTCCAAACCGCGGCTAACGCCCTAGGCGCCTGGTTTCGGAAATGGAGGATCGAAATCAATCCTGTCAAAAGCCAGGCGGTCCTATTCTACAGACCCTACCATCGAGGTACCCCCACCCCTCCAAAGGCAGTTACTCTATTCGGTGAACCAATCCCCTGGGAAAGGCAAGCCAAATATCTCGGAGTAATTCTCGATGATCGTTTGACCTTTGATGCCCACATTAAAGCGGTCCGCGCGCGCGCCGCCTTTGTGTTAGGGCGCCTCCACTTTTTATTGAATCATAAGTCTAAACTTGCCCTCAAAAGCAAGGTTAGACTATATACTACGTGTATCCGCCCCATTATGACCTATGCTAGTACTGTGTTCGCACATGCAGCTCCTGCACGGATCCATAGCCTTCAGGTGATTCAAAACCGTTTCATGCGCAAAGCCACGGGCGCCCCGTGGTACATGCGTAATGAAAATCTCCACATTGATTTAGGTCTCCCCACGTTAAAACAATTTATAAAACGCGCCTCACGCAGATTTTTCAATACCGCCGTTAATCACCGCAACCCTCTTATAGTGAAAGCCGCAACGTACACGCCCTCTCGTATACTCCGTATCCTTAGACCAAGGCAAGCCCTCAGCGAGCCGGATGACCCCATAACATTAGCTCAGATCGAAGCTGACGAAGCCCGTAAAAGTACACAACACACTACACAAAACCGATTACGCTACCGTCCTCGACGGCGAGGACCGCCGCGACGTCCCACTCAGTCTCGTCCCGTTCAAGCGGCCCGAGCTGCCATTAGTAATCCGACCGCCCCCAATTAGTCGTAACTCGTACAAAGTCCTCCCCTTCCCCCGGTAACGCCCTGAGCCGAGGTTCGTACCCCACTCGGGGGTGCCCTCAGGCGTTGTTACCTAAATGTTACCCGGCTGAGAGCTCTCTGCGCTCGCCGATTGTCCGGTAAGGTTGGAGCAGCCATCAGAGGCTACCAACTTTAGTCCTTTCAAAAAAAAAAAAAAAAAAAAAAAAAAAAAAAAAAAAAAAAAAAAAAAAAAAAAAAAAAAAAAAAAAAAAAAAAAAAAAAAAAAACCAATTCCCTTCTAGGTATTGTTTTTACCACCTTCGCCCACATAATCACTGATACCCAAATGTGATCAAACACAGGCTATACAATGCAAAAAATTAAGAAATCGTATGATCCTATAGTTTGTTTAGTTTGAAAGTAATCTCCGGAAATCCCCTCCCCCCCCCCCCCTTCCACAGCTAGTAAAAAATAAAGCGATACCTTGGCGATGCTAATGGTCTGTTGCTCCATGACCTCGTGTATGGCGGTGCGGTCGTTCTCGGCCATCTTGTCGAACTCGTCGATGCAGCACACGCCCTGGTCGGCCAGCACCAGCGCGCCGCCTTCCAACATCATCTCTCCCGTGAACGGATCCTAACCACGAACAACATATACACATTACAAATCATATACCCGAAACATTACCGTCTTCTATAATAATAATAAAGAGGTTAAGTTTATTAGTTTGGTTATATGAGGTAATCTCGGCATTACTGGTATCGATTCAGAATTTTTTTTTATCCCAGAAACACGGGTGAAACAGCTGTGTTACGTATTAAGCTCTGGGCTTATTTTTGTCTTTATTTAAATAGACACTCAGTTTGTCTAACCAATAGAATTGCAGCAAACTGACGAAACGTAAAATTTGTGCAATTCTATTGGATAATAATTTGACAACGATGATCGAACTAACGTGTATCGTTTTTCGGAGTAGGCCCTCAGAGTCGTGGTGTGATTATCTATATAAGTATATCAGTTATCTGGTTTCCATAGTACAAGCTCTGCTTAATTTGGGATCAGATAACCATGTGTGAAGAATGTCCCAAGATATCTATTTATTTATATAAATCAATCACCGCACATTTATTTATTTTTTTAATTTTCCTTTGCCTGGGTACACCATTACTATTACAATCTAACCTTAATATTAGGCTAATAAGTAATTAATTTTTAGCATAAACTTCTAGATTCGCACCTATGAAGATATTTAGATTAAGAATATTAAGATAGTGTTTATCTTATAACTAAAACATACTTTCATAACTGCAGCAGTAAGACCAACGCCGGAAGAACCTCGTCCAGTGGTATATTGACTGCGCGGCGCAAGACGGTCTATGTAGTTTAACATTTGGGACTTGGCCACTCCGGGGTCACCCATCAGGCATATGTTGATATTGCCACGGATCTTCATGCCGTTTGGACGCCTGAAGAGAAAAATAATTTTATGATACATGGTGCAAAGCCTATTATCCAAGCTAGCTTGGCTATAGATTAGATCAAAGTGGGCGATAGCGACCCCTTGTGGGCGCTGGAGGGTGGCGGTAAACTGCGACATGATATGCAAGAAAAAGTTAGGTTTATGTTTACTTTAAAAGTTCCTTTTGTTACTCTATGGATTTTTCAATGTACTCACTTATCAACGCCGCCCACAAGTAGCAACAGCAACGCTTTTTTCACGTCCTCATGTCCGTAGATCTCAGGCGCCAGGCTCCGCGCCATCCGCGAGTATAAGTCTTCATCAGCTAACTCTGATAATTCTTCTTCAGTGAGTGCTTCTGCCATCTCACTCTCGTCGCTTTGGTTTAAGCAGGTTACACCCTGAGTGAAAGAATGATTTGAATAGGTATGTGAATCACGACTTGAGATTCATTTTTCAGTTTTTTCAGATTAGCTCATCATGCTAATATATATTACATCTGCATATTTTATTACAATACTAGAGGTTTTGCCCAAGTTCCAGAGGGATTTTGACACGTTACATTCCAATATACCTTTTATACATATCGATTAATGGCTATGCCGTAGAAGAACCTGTTTGAAAAAAAATTACTCACATGGGCCTCCAGATATGTATCAGAGAGAAGTCCCTGCACGACCTGCCGGAAGCCTGCACTGAGTAGCGGCAGGAAAACTCCCGTCACCGCCACGTGGTCGCCGGGTTGCGCGCGACGCGTCGTCTCGCCGCGGCAGTACACCGACAACTGACGAGGGATGTGACCCACAGGCACTTGGTCCGACTGTGGAACACATGGAATGTAACATTGTGCCCTAGGCTGATTAATTTTGTTTCCTTTGTTTCATCATGTCAGCTGAAAAACGTCCACTGCTGGACAAAAGCCCAAGGATCCCAAGGATCTCCACGATGGCCGGTCTTGCGCTACCCGCATCCAGCGGTTTCCGGCGACCCTCACAAGATCATCGGTCCACCTTGTAATATTTACTACCTTTGTTTGGCCCTAAACTATTCTGAATAAGTTGACCAACTTTATTGTATTAATAAAACATTTTTACAAATTACAACCTGAGCAAACTAGAGCAGACTCAATAGTTGAAAAAACACATCTCCAATTGGTGGATTTTAACCTAAGTGAATGCAACCTCACAAACAGCCAGTCCATCAACACTTACATGCTCCTGTATCTTGAGCTCCTGGAACTTCTGGAACCTGGAGCCCCTGGTCTGCAGATGCAGCTGGCCGGCGGTCTTGTTGAGGCGGCACTCGTCGGCGCTGCAGGCGGGCGGCGGCGTGAACTGCAGCGCGCGCACCGGCTGGTACGTCTCCGCACCACACGCGCTGCACGAGTACGTCGCTACCACTAGCAGAGGCTTCACGTCCGTGCATCGGGTTACTATGCCTGCCAACATATTATTGGGTGGCTGTTTTTATTTTGTGCAAAACCCTAATCATGATTCTAAAAAGTAGTCTCAAATTACTCTTATAACAGCTACTGGTTTTCAGGTACCTTACCTCTCACTGTGACTAGTTTTCCAATGTGCTCAGCCTTCACCTCTCTGATGGGCACTGATTTTGAACTGGACATATCCTTGAAATAGACCTCACTGGAAATAATAATGGGAAATACAAATCATTTACATTAATGGGCAACTTGTGTACTATTTTTTTTGTTGCACAGTTGACTGCAAAATAAATAGCTAGAACCCTCATTATGACAGGTTTACCTATATATATGAAATCATAAAAAAAATTGTGAAGACATACAAACGTCTTATAAGCTCCGATGGGTATCTGTTACGTGGGTCCCTCATTTCTCCAGGGATGCGATGATTTCTAGCTTCCAACATGATCCTGTGCTCAATGTACACATCTAGCGCATCTTTAGAGGCCACCTGAAAATAAACCAATAATATCAGAAAAGGATAAAAAATTACCACAAACAAAATTTAAAACAATAATATCACCTCTCTATGTTTGTAGTCCGGTAACATATCATACACCACATCAGAGACCATATTGGTGTACCGACGAGTGTTCTGTTTGACAGCTTCTGCCAGTTCCTCATTTGTTTCATGTAAGTCATCTAGATCTACAATAAATGAAAGCTGAAAGAAAAAATATTTTGCACTGTAAATATTTTTAAACTTAACTGCATAATATAAAAAAAATTGCAATGTTAAATTGTATGATAAAGTGACATGGACTCGATTGGCCAGAGACAGACACAGATGGAATTTTATAGAGTTTTCTAGTTTCCATAGTACATACTTTGCTTAGTTTGAAGTAATAGCCATGTATGAAGAATATCACAATACATTTTTTTTTTGACCTGGGTGGACACTCTGGCATCCTCTCACATCCAGCCATAGAGCGGGAACAGCAGGAGAAAATTCACAATTCCTCAAGCACTGCAAATACTCACATCTCATTGATGATTATTTGCGGTACTTGCAGTTGAAACCTTGTGCCCTCGGTCTTGGCCTCTGGGATCTGCGAGCCAGGGATTTTTTTGCCCAGAAGCTAAGGCTGATTCAGCAAGGCAACACCGCAAGTTTCATGCCTAATTTTGAAGTGGTTATATTCGGCATTGTAGTTATTTAGTTTAGTTTTAATTCATTTAAATCTGTTCGCCTCAGACGCGCCAATAAAAGGAGCATAGCCAAATATTTAATAATCACTAAATAACAAATATATGGAACATACCTGTTCTCTATGAGCGACCTTCGTGAGCTGTTCAGCGTACTTGAAATACTTGCTTCCTTCGTCATCAGTTTGACAAAAGTCAACGAAAAAGTTTTTGAATGTCTCTGCGATACAAACAAACATAAAGTGAGGTTATTTCTATAACCATAACAATCAAAGTAAATAATGATTACTAGATCATGCTTTAAGATATTACCTTTATCAGCTGTATAGTCTCTCATAGCCATTTTGATGAGTAAATAAATTAGACAATACTCGTTTAGAATTCAGGCTGTTTCAGGCTTTCAAAAGTTTCGTTAAATCGATTGTCTTGCTTCACTTGACTGACATTGACAAGTTGACAACTACATTTGGCGCGAAAGTTCCTGACTTGTTTTTTTTTTTCATTTTGCATTTTTCTCTCTGCCGGTTTTCCAGTTTTAAGTGTCATCCACTTTAAACTGGAAAACCGGTTTACTTTTTACCGGTTTTTAGTTTGGCAATCAATTCAGGATTTGCCGATTATCTAAGAAAAAACGGAAAAAATATTGCATCACTATAAAATCTTATATGTAGTAGTGACCTTTGTAATGGATGAATCAACAATGGTACACTATACTAGTATAAAGTGATCTGTGATCAACAAAACCAAGATTTTAAATTTTTTTTTTTGCTTCCATTCTCTGTGTGTGATGTGATCCCATCCATAGATGATTATTATACTCCCATCACTACTTTTTCCCGCCAAATTGTACAGATGTCAGTCAACTTTCAAATGTCAATAAAAAGTTGTTGGTTGGGATTAGGAACGGTGATTTGGGATTTGGGATCGAAACGCATTGTTTTTCTTGTTCAATTTACGGAAAAAGTGATTGAGAATTTAGATATAAAGTATTAAATGCGTTATTTGCCACGAAAATGGCTGAATCTTTAGGTAAGTAGACTACATTTATAACATAACCTTTTAATTTCATAACTATAGAAATATGTCAACAACCTAAATTTCAGCTGGTCAAAGGGCCAAACGGCAGAAAACCGACAAGCACGGCCGTTTCTCGGCGTTGGAGAAACTAAAGCAACTGAAGGGAAAGGGTTCTAAGCACAAATATGATGTGGATGAAATGGAAAATGTATATGAGACGGTCGATGAAAAGGAATACACTGAACGTGTTATGCAAAGACAAGAAGACGACTGGATTGAAGATGATAGTGAGTATACTTTTATGGATGACTTAGGTTACATAAAATGTAATTATGTGCCGAGTTTCAAATGCAATGTCTCATGTTTCAAGGTTCGCATTTTTAAAAACCCTCTAGGGTATGCATGCTCTTCAATTCGGATACATCGTTAAATTACCATTGTGAGATTTGTTGGCGTCAGAACCCTGGGGCTCATGAGATAAAGACTGCATGGTACTAATTCATGGAATGGTATATTGAGGGATCATCAAAGTTAAAAAAAAATAGCAAGTTTTCTAGTTCAAGGACCGTAGATTTTAATTGAGTATCATATACAAACAGACTAATCCAAACCAAAATAAATTTTATACCAATAACTTTATCTTTCTATTGTAAAGTTTAATTTTAAATAACTTAATTTCTCTATACCAGACGGTACTGGCTATGTGGAAGATGGCAGAGAAATATTTGATGATGATGATGAAATTGATGACACCTATGTGGCAGCAAACAGTAAAGAAACTGGCCGTGGACAGAAGAGGAAGGCTAGGCTAGCGGCTCAGCCAGCAGCTAAAGGAAACATAAGAAGTCTCTTGGGTGCCATGCCATCTAAGAAGAAAGAGGTTTGAATCAGTAAAGTTTGAAAGTTCAGTTCAATTCAAATAGGGAATTAACATTATTTATTAGCTGTTCATGCCTGGCTTCACCCAGTTGATTAATATTGAGATATCATACAAAAAAATACCATCTAAGTTTATCATCATTTATACAAACTTTGTCTTAACAGAAAAATACACCTAAAATAGATTGAGCCATTCTCAAGTGATGCTTTGCAATTGATTTTTATTTCAATAGATTTGTCTTTATATAAAAATATGAAACAAAAACGATATATAAAAATAACATATACATTTAAAAACATACAATAGCTATCATCAGACAAAAGCCCAAAGATCAGTATTTGAATATTTTATATAATATCTGGAGTAGTTTGTTAATATCTCCCTACAGCTTTACTATTGAGTATATGTATACATAGAAGAAACCAAGACTTAATTGTTACCTTGTATAATCCAGCAATCAACTTTAAATCAGCCTCAGTTTAGAACTTCGACAATAGATACATTAAGCACTTATTTGCTTTTACAGGATGTTAAAACCTCAGAAGATAACATACTCTCAGACATAATGTCTGATCTAGATGGGAATGCACCATCTAAAGTAGTGAAACCTATTGTACCAACCAGAACCAACATTGTAGAGTCAAGCAAGAGAGATGCACAGAATTACTTTAAAAGTCTATCTTCAACAATAAAAAAATCCACAGTCACTGTATTGCAAGACTCTGCTTCTACACACATACCAGAGAAAATTGTGAGTGGTTTATTGATATTTTGATTTTATGATGTAAATATAATGTGCTTTCTAAATCTAAATAAACCATTTCTTATAGAATCAAAATGAAGCTCCCACAGCACTGTCTACTCTCAAATCAGAAAAAGTTGTAAGTATATTGATCAAGTTATTTATCGCTTTCAGAATAAGATAGAATATAAGATTTGTATTTTTGTTTGTGATGAATAAACTCCAAACTACTAGACCATTTTTTTTATTCTTTTACCAGTAGAATGCTTTACATAATTATCACTGAAGAATATTTAGGCTATATTTTATTTATAAATAATAGAGATCTCTTTGTTGTACACACCAATAATGTATCCTTGAGTAGTGTAAAAAAAATCCTTACATCATGTAGATCACAGGCGAAATTGCGATCCAGAAAGCTAGTTAATGATATCCTCCCTGCAACATCTAAATATAATAAAATTTTCAATACATTATATTCTATTTCAGATAGAAAATGGCACAGCAAATAAACTACCGCCAAAGAAAACTGAATGGAAAATAGACAAAGAAATAAAACAGGAGCTAGAAGACACTGCTACAGAAAACATTGAAGAATTCCCAACTCAGGATTTTAACTTTGATGATGACTTCAGCAATGATGCACCTGTCATATCAGAAGTGAAGAAAGAAACAGCAATACCAAGTACAGGAAATACAATCACAGATGTGGCTGCAGAATTTCTGAATGAAGACTTTGACATATTCCCAGTAAAAAAAGAATTGCCGAAGGAACTAAAGCCATTATCCAGTACATGGTCTGAACAAATGGGTGAGAACCAAGTGTCTGCCTCAATACAAATGGATGGCCAGTTGCCGGTTTCAACCAATGAAAATGGAGATAAAATCCTGAAGTTCTATTGGCTGGATGCTTGGGAGGATAGGTTTGTGAAACCTGGGGTAGTGTACCTGTTTGGCAAGGTGTATGTAAACCCATCTAATAAGAAAGCTGGTTGTGTATCATGTTGTCTAGTTGTGAAGAATGTTAATAGGCAGATGTTCTTGTTGCCTAGAGAATATGTATGTATGATTTATTTTACTATTTGCACTTGGTTTTCAGTCTTTTTCAGTTTATTCCTTAAAAACTAAAATGTTGAGTTGATTTTAGAAATTAGATCCAGTGACATTAGAGGCGACAGATCAAGAAGTAACTATGATGGATATTTATGAAGAGTTCAACAGTACTGTAGCCAGTGAGCTGGGCCTCAAGGAATTCAAGTCGCGGAAGGTCACTAAGAACTACTCCTTCAATCTACCAGATATACCTGCACAGTCTGATTACTTGGAGGTTAAATATTCTGTAAGTAACATTTATAAGTTTTATATACCACACTCCACTCCAAAATTATTAAAATAGGTAAATAAATAAATATTAAACTGCAGTTAAATAACCCCAATTTTATGTTTTTTAACCTATAAATATATTTTTGTTTTATGTGTTTTGGGATTCTAACCCACATCATCATTAGCTCTATATAAAAGGACAAGGTTAGCAATATAAATTCTCATGCTTTCTTCTTCCTAATCATCATATCCCTAGAAATGACTACTGGTGAAATACTGAGTTTATACAGTGTCTAATTCTAGGAAAATTATTTTCAGGCGACATTTCCACCACCAGCGGCAGGCAAGAAATACCTAACATTCTCTCACATATTTGGAAGTAATACGTCATCACTAGAAACATTTTTGCTGGAGAGAAAGATCAAAGGACCATGTTGGTTGGAGATCAAAGAACCTGAACTGGTTCAAGCTAAAGTGTCATGGTGTAAGCTAGAGGCTGCTTGTGAGAAAATGGAACTGATCTCTGTTATAAGGGATGGTGATTTGGAACCACCTCCTATCGTTATTGCTGCTGTAAGTATAGTTTTACTTGAAAGTTATGGTTGGGGTAGAATTTCTAAGTAGGCTATTAGTATGCCATTGTGCTGAACATTAGTATTTGCTTGCTCAATCCCATTGTAAAGTTATATTAGGAAGAATTAATCAAAAAGTACATAGTATATAGTACCTGTGTTAATAAGATTTAATGATTTTTAACAGATTAATATGAGGACTATAATGGAACCAAAAACGAGGAAGACTAAAATACTAATGCTAAGTTGTTTAGCACACAGTAGCTTTCCAATACACAAGTCTTCACCAAATCCGCCATTTCAACAACATTTCTGTGGTAAATATATTCAACTGAATTCAGAAAATGATTCATGATTCAGAAATCATGAAGCTTTAAGTATTCTAAAACATTACTATTTTTCTTTCAGTAATGACAAAATGCAACGAAATATGGCCTCTAGACCTTAAACAGTCTTTGCCCCAATACAAAGCAACAAAACTAACAAAATGCGATACCGAAAGAGAACTACTGAACTATTTCATGGTACAGTTCTGGAAATTGGATCCGGATTTGGTAGTAGGACACGATTTACAGGGGTTCCAACAAGATTTACTCATTGGTAATATCTTAGATTTAAACATACCTAATTGGTCTCGTTTAGGAAGACTGAAGAGATCTGTTGCTCCTCAGAAAAAGTATGCGGCGAAAGATGCTTTTTTGGGGCGTTTAGTTTGTGATATCAAGTTATCGGCTATGGAACTGATAAGAGCCAGAAGTTTCGATCTCGATACTCTCTGTTGCAACGTTCTAAAGATGAAGGAAGGCGAAAGAGTTGATGTAGCTCTTGAAGACTTACCCCGTTATTACGAAAACAGCCGAGATTTATTCCAATTGGTATCGTTGAGTATGCAGGACGCATCGTATATCCTCAAAATGATGTGCGAATTGAACGTTATACCGTTAGCTATGCAGATTACACAAATTGCTGGTAACGTTATGTCTCGGACCCTAATGGGTGGTCGGTCAGAAAGAAATGAGTTTTTATTACTCCATGCTTTCACAGAGAAAAATTATATTGTACCTGATAAACTGTATGGTAAGAGAGTCGTCCATGATGATGCCAATGATGAAGGAGATGATGAGTCCGGAGCTAAGAATGTATCAAAAAAACAAGGAAAGAAAAAAGCAGCATATTCTGGGGGCCTCGTTTTGGACCCAAAAAAGGGTTTCTATGATAAACTCATACTTCTCATGGACTTCAATTCCTTGTACCCGAGTATAATTCAAGAATACAATATCTGTTTTACAACAATCAAAAGAAAAACCGTTACAGCGTCTGATGAAGATATAGCTAACTTAGTACTACCGACTTCAAATGTTGACCTCGGGGTACTTCCCACTCAAATCCGAAAACTCGTCGAAAGCAGACGAGAAGTTAAAAAGTTAATGAATGCCCCAGATTTGCCATCTGACCAATACATGCAGTATAACATAAGACAGATGGCTTTGAAATTAACGGCTAACTCTATGTACGGTTGTTTAGGCTTCACTCATTCGAGATTCTACGCGAAACCTCTGGCGGCTCTAGTCACCATGAAAGGGAGAGAAATCCTCATGGACACCAAAGACATTGTACAACGATTGCACTACGATGTAGTGTATGGTGACACCGACAGTTTAATGATAAATACCAACTGCTTGGATTACGATAATGTATTCAGAATCGGCGTTGATTTGAAAAGAGAGATAAACAAAAAATATAAACAAATCGAGTTAGATATTGATGGAGTATTCAGATACCTATTACTTCTGAAGAAAAAGAAGTATGCCGCTGTATTAATGAACAAGAATAAGAATGGAGAATTCGTGTACACTCAAGAGCACAAAGGTTTGGATATTGTACGTCGTGATTGGTCACAATTAGCGGCAGAAGCGGGCAAGTTCATTTTAAGCCAAATTTTATCGGAACTGAGTGCCGACGAGAGACTCGAGAGCATACAGACACATCTGAACAAACTGAAGGAAGATTTATTGAACAGCAAAATGCCTCTTTCAATGTTAACCATTACGAAACAACTAACGAAACATCCTAATGAATATGCCGACAAACATACACAGCCACATGTCCAAGTAGCTATGAGATTGAACAGTAAAAACAGCAGAAGATTTAAGAAGGGAGATATAGTACCTTATATAATTTGCGAGGACGGGACCGTTAACTCGGCCACGCAAAGAGCATATCATATAGAGGAGCTTAAGAATTTGGAACACCTAAAGGTTGATTACAAATATTACCTAGCGCATCAGTTACATCCTGTGATATCCAGGATATGCGAGCCAATAGAAGGTATGGACCCAGCACGAGTCGCCGATTGCCTCGGCTTGGATCCATCTGGCTACAAACAGATGATTAAAAGAGATAATACTAATAGTGACACTTATGAAATTGAAAATGAACAAGAAAAGTATAGGCAGTGTAAAGAATTCGTTTTCACATGTGTTAACGAAAGCTGCAAAACGGAGAATAGAATACGGGAGACGTTAGTCAAAGTAGACAAAGAAAATATTACGTTTATGGAGCGATGTCAAAATGAGAAATGTTCTCTACGTCCTGTTGACTATTTAGCTTGTATACAAAATCAGTTGAGTTTGCAACTTCGCCAGTACCATGCTCAGTATTACGCCGGTTGGTTGTCTTGCGAGGATCCAGCGTGTGGCCATCGCACGGCGCGCCTTCCGCAAACTTTTGCCGGGGGCTACCCTCTGTGTAGACAGTGTGAAAAAGGTGTCATGTTCAGAGAGTATACGGAAAAGGACTTATATGTACAGATAAACTTTTTCCTGTTCTTGTTTGATCTTGGAAGAAGCAATAATTCAAGTAAGTACAACATTATACTTTTTCCAATATATTGTCGGTATTATGTAGGTAGATATTAAAAAACGGATTTTATATTATTTTCAGAAGCGCGAGTGTCTCCTCAAATAACAATAGCTTTTCAACAATTAAAGGAAATGGTGGAAGATTGTCTCACACACTCGGCTTACGCAATAATTAACTTATCGAAATTATTCCGATTCTTCACGTTAGACTCTAAAGTTGGTAACAGAATTAAATCTGAACCTGTAGAAATAGACATTCTACCTGAGACTGAGCAAATAGATGCGTTATTGGAAATGGGAACATATTAATAATTGTATGTGAATTTATATTATTTAGTGTGTATTAGCTTTAAAATCATGTTATTTCTATGTTTTGTATATAATAAACAATAATTAGATTGATACTTGTAGTAATCACTTTGAAATGAAAAAATAACTACATCACAAAAAAGTTTATTATCATAAAACTTAAATTTAAAGTACATTTTCGTTTCACTATAACTAGTGCTATCAATACAGTTAAAATACTTACAATAAAATTAATTCACGTATTCAATATCTATTGCATTCAAGCAGTGCTAATAATACCCTCTGCCTCGACCTCTCGTTTGTCCACCGTAACCTCTACCGCCGCCTCTACCCCTATGGTTATGATTGTCGTTATTATTGAAGTTTTGTCGATTCATATCCTGTGATCGCGCATTGAAGTTGTCCTGGTTCCTGCCCGCGCCGTTCTTAAAGTTACCTCTAGGCCCCTGGCCATGTTGATTGAATCCATGTTGGTTATTAAATTGCCCTCCACCTTGTCCGTAATTGTCAAATGCAGGTCGTATCGGTGGACCTCTGTTATCTTGCATATTATTGATTGGCCTCTGATTCCAGGGACCTGTGTTATTCTGATTGTTTCTATTTCCATCGAAATTCTGTTGGGGTCGTAATAATCCACCTTGTTGATTATTTTTGAATGGTTGGGATCCACCTTGATTATTATAAAATGGTTGAGGTCCACCTTGTTGATTGTTTTGGTATGGTTGGGGTCCACCTTGCTGATTGTTGTGGAATGGTTGGGATCCACCTTGCGAATTTTGGAATGGTTGCACTCCACCATGTTGTTCATTATTGAATGGTTGAGATCCACCTTGCTGCTCATTATAGTATTGTTGAGTTCCATCTTGTGTATCATCTTGGAACTGTTGTGATCCGCCTTGATTATTGTGATACGGTTGGGATCCTTGTTGGCTATTAAATGGTTGTGATCCACTTGATTGGTTATTGTATGGAGATCCACCATGTTGGTTATTGAATGGCTGGGATCCACCTTGTTGGTTATTGAATGGTTGGGTTCCACCTTGTTGGTTATTAAATGGGTGGGATCCACCTTGTTGGTTTTCGAATGGTTGGGATCCACCTTGTTGGTTATTAAATGGCTGGGATCCACCTTGTTGGTTATCGAATGGCTGGTGTCCACCTTGTTGGGTATTAAATGGCTGAGATCCAATTCTTTGGTTAACAAGCAGCTGGGATCCACCCTGTTGGTTAATGTGTGACTGAGATCCACCCTGTTGGTTATTGAATGGCTGGGATGCACCTTGTTGGTTATTGAACGATTTGGATCCACCTTGTTGGTTATTCAATGGTTGTGAACCTCCTTGCTCATTTTGTAAAGCTTGAGAATGAAGCAGTGACTGTACTACAGATGTTGGATTTTGATTAAAGGGAGCATTATGTACGTTTGATTGTATGGTCGCTATTGGCATCGGTGATTCAGGCAAATCTCCAAACGATCTCGGTTGGGTGCTACTGGACACGACATCGGCTTTTTGCGTAATGGGAGCTGGTGTAGGCGCGGCTGTAGATTGTATCGACGCTTGTACTAAAGCCAGTAAATTGGCAGCAGAAGATAGGTTTTTCGTAATGTTAACCAGTGGTTCCACTTTAGGTTCAGGTTTAGGTACATCCTCCTTTGGTGGCGTCTCTTTCGACTCCTCTAGCGATTTTTTGACGATCTCCATCTCTTGTCGGATTTGATTCTCTTTTACTTTTTGAGTTGCAGAGATGAATACCTGAAAATTCGTAATGGTATCACAAAGCTTTCCTTTCTAGCTATAAAAACCTATTATTATTAGTAGGAAATTGCGACGTGGCTAAAGTTGTAATCAAAATAAGGTTACAAAGGTACTGAGGGCCTACTCCGAAAAACTGCTGCTGCTCTCAAACTAGAGGGCGGCCTACTCCGAAAAACGATATACAATGGTTCGATCATCGTCAAATTATTAACCAATAGAATTGAAGCAAACTGATGAGATGTAAATTTTGTGCATTTTTAACGTATCGTTTTTCGGAGTAGGCCGCCTTCTGGTTGAGAGCAGCAGCCGCAGCACTAAAAAATTTAAGAAACTCACCTCTTCCACAGTATAGTCGTCATCATCACTCTCAATAGTGACAGGTTCTACGTCCTCTTTCGGCGCTGATTCTTCTATCAGTGGCGCGGGAGTCGCGTCTGCGCTCACATACTGTCTCAAACGTTCTACGCGCTGAGGTTCCTTTGCTTCAAGCTTCTTCAGGTATGCTATGAGGCTATGTTGTTCTTCAGCTGACAGCTCATTAAAATTCTTCAGTAAAGTTTCCAAATCGGAGTCTGAAAGGCCATCCATTGCATCAGGTACTTCTTCTTTTTCGATCCTGTAAAAATGATTTTAAACTGCAGTGTTGTTACAATAAAAACAAATATATAATAAATATTATAAAGAGACCTGCAGTAATTTGATAATTTCTCACCATGGAATAGATGTATGAAAACAAGAACCTTTCGTATTCTCTTTAGTGTGAAGTTTCAAAATTATTTACAATAAAAATTAACTATACTTACTTCTTGTCATTCTCATCATAAGCCGACTGTAGCATTTGCAACGCGGACGCAGTACCGCTCATGGTAGTTGCTACTTGAACAGGTCTCGAAGCGTTATTGCTGGCCGCTCTTGCTTCGACCTTCTTCTTAATATCTGCTTCGCGTTTCTTCGCTTCTGCCATCCCGACTACAGCGTCGACAAGTTGAGCCAACTCTTCGGAGGAGACATCCGTTTTCCCTTGAGCTATGAGAGCAGCCGCCATTTGCTGAGCTATTTGTGCGCGGTCCACTTCGCCTACTCCTGCTACTGGTACGGGAGCGGCCTTTTTGGATGTTGAACTTGAACTTGTTTGCTGCTGGGAGAAATGTTTATCTAAGTAGTTAAGTACCTATATAGTTTTTCTATTGGTATTTTGTGGATTAGTTATGTAGGTTCACGAGGACTTAATTAGTAACTGTGCAACCAGATTTTTTGTCCATACCTTTAAACTAGAACTATCTTTGAACTCACCATACACATTTTAACAAACTAGAACTCGTCGGCGTAGTTGTAAAATTCATTAATTGAAACTATACTTATTAGTGTCAAATAATATCTTGCTAGCTATGCCACGCTGCGTAATTGTTTATTCGTTTATGTCATATGGGAATATATTTACCTTGTTCTTTTTGGTGGCCCTAGTATCAGCAGCATGTAGAGTAGCGGCGGCTCGCACGACAGCGGCCCTCACCGCAGCCGCGGCGGCCGCAGCCACCAGCCCCGCTTGTGCCGCGCCCTTTAACTTCTCCTTAGCTGTCTCTATTAGTACCAATGCGGAATCGCGCTCCAGTAGGTCTTCTGACGAGTTTGCTTTTTCCTGTGCGATATAAGATTATTTTGTTGTAACATGAAATAGCAAGTGGAGTCCAATGTATTTACTGTAGTACAACCCCAACCTACGCCTAATAAAGGAGGTAAACTTTCAATTGGTCCATACAGTGTCAGTTTTCATAAATAATACCTACTGATAAACTATTTTCCCAAATTTTGTGAGATAATATTAACTCTGCACATAATTTCAGTCACCTAGACTTAAACTTTCCCTTTCAATAAAAATAAAAACAAACCATAAACAATTCAATACACTCATACCTTCTCCATCTTCAAGGCCTCAGTTAGCAGATCAATGATCTTTGGGCCCAAACTTCCTAGGTAGTCTTCCAAGGCGACAAGCATCCTCAACGTCGCAATAACGTTTTCCGCGGGCCCCAGATCTTGCGGTTCTGCGGGCCGGATGTTTTCTCGGTGTTGATTCCGCGTGCGAGACGCGCGGGATATGGCACTCGCAGCACCGTGCGAGCGTGTTTCCATAATGGAGGAGATCGATTCAATGTCATTATCAGAATTCCATGGGGATATGTCGTCGCTACGAATAAAAATAATGATAATGAGGCTTCGAATTATTGAATGATAGATTTTAAATTACCTTTTAATATAAATTGAGGTCGGCAAAAATAACTTGCAACACAGTTTGTTTACGATATGTAAAATAAGAGATAGGACGGGTTATAAAATATTTTTTTTCCAGGGAACGCGAGTAGTTCTAGGATAAATCCGTTCCGTTTTTGACGCGTGATCGAATAACATACAAACTTATCCTTCACATTTATGATTTTAGAGAGATATTTTTTTATGGTACAGAGTAAAAATTCTAATCATATTTGAATTCATACGGCTTGAGTTCATCATCGGAGACGAGTACAGTCTGCATGGACGGCGTGACTTGTTCGATTTGTTGGTGCGGGCTTCGGTTGCGCAGCGCCGCGTCGCGTCTCGACAGCGGGCTGCGGCTGCGACGCGGCATGTACTCCGGGATGGGCACCGGACGAGATCTCACCGCACCGCTGTATGATAAACAACCATTTAACAACCTTTCATGATTATTGATTATTGTAATTACAACATTTTTCATTCAAAATGGGCTAGTGATGGACTCCCCCTACTAGTACCACCTTCACTCAATATGGAGGTGATAGCAGGCAGGCGATATCTCTAGAAACGAATGCCGGCCATAGACGTTCAAGTTATGTGATTAAACAGGCTAGTTCAAACAGCTTTATCAAATTGGCATGAGTGTATGTGGGAATATTTGAATTTAATGAGTTTTCAAATGGCATGAAGAACTAATTTTCGTATTTCTATTAGATCAAAGAGTTTGATCATAATTTGAATGTCTATGGCCGGCATAAGTAATGTGAAACAATTATTAATCTCATCTAAGCATTTGACTGCACTATGCTACAAGCTTATTAAAAAAACCTTTTAGAATAAACAGAATATTTTACCTGCGATGTGGACTACGTGATCTCGAACGAGTATGTTTGTATCGTGGCGGTGAGCGGCGACGTGGGGGCGACTGGCGACGATCCGACGGGGAGGGTCGACGAGCCGGTGGGGATAGTCGACGACCTGGGGGGGACGGTCGACGGACTGGCGGGGATGAACGACGGCCTGGCGGAGACGGACGGCGACCTGGCGGAGACGGACGACGACCTGGTGGAGAAGGTCGACGACCTGGCGGAGAAAGTCGACGGCTTGGTGGAGAAGGGCGACGAACTTGTGGAGAAGGACGACGACCTGGCGACGACCGACGGAAATCTGGAGTTCTAGTGAACAGAGCAAAAAATAATTATGCTGGGTTATTTTTCATTCACCTGCAGAGCTTTAGGGTTGGAAGTACTATAATGTATGAAAGTTTATTCCAAATTTCAGTGTTGGTCCCTTAGTAAGTTGTTTAATTTGATTTGACCAAGTCTGAACACATCACGAAATACATTTAAAACTTGAAACTTTGATCAGAATGTATGAAAAAGCATTTTGCATTTTCTGAGTTGCTTATAGTAAATGTTCTTCTGCAAATCACCTGCGATCCCTACGATACGGAGACCTCCGCCTCTCAAGAGACCGTCTCTTTATCTCCACTGACTTCCGCTTCGGCTCAAGTGATCGTTTCCTCGTTTCAGGAGACTTCCGCTTCTCCGGCGAATGACGTGTCATATCTGGAGGAGACAGGCACATCTTACGATATAGCTCGTTCACATGGATCCTTAATTCATCATCGTGTAGCTCCTTCATGCGTTTCGTCCAGAATACTATCCACTCGGGCTTGAAGTCATGTTTTGATGGGTCTTTTCCCTCTGTAATAAGATTCAAAATATCAAAACATTGTTTGCTTGATACAATAAATACATAAATGGATCTTACAAAAAGAGAGTTTGGCATGGTCTGCTATAACTTTTATTTATATTTTGTTTTTTTTTTTACTAACAGAGTTTTAGCAACTAGTTTAAATTGTTTTCAAATTCAAGATCAAAACATAATCTCACCAATCTGTATCTCCTTGTAGCGGCGGTTCCAGAACTTCTTCCATTCTTCAGGGTAAAGCGGATGTTTCTCTGGGTTTTTTTCATGGTACGCTAGCGTCTTTTTAGCGGACTCTTCAGCTGCCTGGCGCTTCTCTTCGGCGAGCTTCACCTTATACTCGTGGTTTCTCGGCTATAACATGAGCATGATTTTATCACATGAATTTATTGGAAATTTGGGTAGGGGTTGGCAAATTTCTGAACCTAGTGTAACCTCAGCTATATCATTACTTATAGCCGAGAGTCATAAGCACTCAAAGAATAGAACTGGCTCTTAAACGCAGCTGCCGGTGCAACATAGTGCTTTGAGATAGACCTTTAACACAATGCTAGCTACCAGCAGGCAATAGATAACAGGATATATACCCGTAGAAAAACTATAAACATACCTTATCTACAATCTTGTTCTTGTCCTGCATGTTTTTAGCCCCGTATTTTGAACGGAAGGACGAATTCACCCCAAACTTGTCGTGGTATGGCTCGAAACGAGGTTTATAATTCGCCTCTTGCCTGTCCCTATAATGTTGTAAATATTAATTTAATAGTGAAGATACTACACATATAAAAATATCATAGAACACTAAAATATTTCCATACAACTTTAAAAAATATCAAGGTTAATTCACTATGGTTCTGAGAGTAGGATTTAACCTGAGGTTTTACGCCAAACTTTCGATTGTTATAACTTCGTGATGGTAGTGCACCCGATTTGTAGGAATATTAATAATAATATTCACTATCTACAGTATTCGGCTTAATACCACCCAAGATCACCCAATACAATGAAAATCCCAAAATATTTTAAAGCTTGTTAAATACAAATTTACATTAACTTTTGTATAGTGCAAGTAATGTGGCACATAAAGAGCTACCCAGGAATAACATATAGGATACACTGGGCTAGGCACTTAGTTTACCTGTAAGGTCTATTGTCCATGCGGGGTGCGTTGACACGCGGCTCCTGGTCGTCGCTGATGTCAGACAGCGACTCCATGGACGCGCCGCGACGCTGCTGCCGACCCGCCGGACGCTATACACAGATATTCACAGTCCACTAAATAAATAAATTGATACAAACAAACTCTTCAGCTTTATTATTAGTATATAGTATAGATGAAGGCTTTTTTTCAAAGCGAAGGAGTACTTGTTGAGTTTACTGCTGGCTCAAAATTCTAAAAAAATATTTTTTATTTAGATTATATTTACTAATAATCCCGGTAACGTGGGTGAAACCGCGGGGGACAGCTAGTTCTTAATATAGCGGGGGTCGGTATAAATGGATCACTTACATTGACATGACTAAATTGAGGCCTCGATGGGGCGGCCACTATTGGTGGTGATGGATCACGCTTTTCAAAGCTCCTGTATAGTGAGTAAATAAACTTTATCAATAACAAGAATTAATGCATACATTTGTATTGAAAACTAAAAAGAATATAACGTACTTAGCAGCGACTTTCAGATTATTTTCAACAGTACCTGAAATAAAAATAATTTCATTTCAATTGTCGAAACCAAGGTTTATCTGATAGCTGTTCAAGAGTAAAAAACCTATCATGACTTGCACAAAAACTTTTCAATGCAAAAAATTACACTGATATGAATTATTTTTTGCATTTAAATCGAATATCATCATCATGATTTTATCAATATTTGTTATTGCTTTTATAATTTATATAAAAAATATAACTTACTGCTTTTGAAAAGGGAATCAATTAGGTCGATGTCAGCTACTTCTTCAAATGTAGCGCCCTCCTTCTCACAGAAATGTTGTGACTTGAAAATCCATCGATGGATGCGATCTCTGCAAAAAATTTATAATCAAGAATTGCCCTGATACAGAGTGGTATCTCTCGAAACCACTCATCCTCGCTTACTATAGGGTGTTGCAAGCGTCTATTAGACGTCCGAACCGAACTGACTACACTGACTTTATAGTATTAGGGTTATTTGTAATTGATCGATTGTATAATGTTAATAGGGTAGCATTATAGACCTATCTCAGTTCTCCCAGCGCTAAGCAAAATCTTCGAGAAAATAATGCTGAATCAATTGTTAGCTCATTTCAACAATAACCAAATTTTACATGAACACCAGTTTGGATTTACAAAAGGGCGGTCTACGACTGACGCGGGAGCTAAACTTTTGAAGTATATTTTCGAAGCCTGGGAGAACTCTCAAGATGCGGTTGGCGTATTTTGTGATCTTTCCAAGGCATTTGATTGCGTAGATCATCACACCCTACTTTTAAAACTTCGACACTATGGCGTTCGCGGAGTGGCACTAGATCTTGTAGCATCTTATCTGTGCAGTCGCCAACAAAAAGTAGGTATTAGCGGTACTACGTCCTCAGGGTCTTTAGTTAAAACAGGCGTACCGCAAGGATCAATTTTAGGCCCATTTTTGTTTTTGGCATACATCAATGATCTGCCCTATATGGTAAATGAATTGTGCGATATAGTTTTATTTGCTGATGACACTTCTCTAATCTTTAAAGTGGATAGAAAAGACACAGAACTTACGCAACTCAATAACACGTTATCCACTATATCGAAATGGTTTGCGGCCAATAATCTCATGCTTAATTCCTCTAAAACTAAGTGTATAAGGTTTACTCTCCCCAATGTTGCTAGGAATGACAGTCATGTCCTAGTCGATGATGTTAGACTCGAACTAGTTGATAGGACAGTTTTTCTCAGCATAACATTAGATAGTAAAATACAATGGGGTCCTCATATAGAAAGCTTAGCTAGTAAATTGAGTTCCGCCGCTTTTGCAGTTAGAAAAATTAGACTTATAACAGATGTGGCTACAGCTAGGTTGGTTTACTTTGCGTATTTCCATAGTATAATGTCCTACAGTCTTCTGCTATGGGGCTCGGCTGCGGATTTGGAATCTATCTTTATCTTGCAGAAAAGGGCCATTCGTGCAATCTATTGCTTGGGTCCTCGCGAATCCTTACGAACTCGGTTTAAGGAATTTGACATTTTAACCTTACCGTCGCTATACGTTTTTGAAAATATTATGTTTGTCCGTAAAAATTTAAATCTATTTGACACAAACAGTAGCCGCCATAACCTAAATAAAAGAAATAAAGATAAAATTGTTACACCTAGATTCAGGCTAGCGAAAGTCAATAAGTCTTTTCTCGGGAACTGCATTCGCTTTTATAATAAAATCCCATATGAAGTAACTAAGATGTCTTATAATAGATTCAAAGAGTATGTTAAACATAAGTTGATTGACAAGGCCTACTATAAGGTGGCTCATTACATAGAAGACAAGAATATATGGTTGTAGTAGCTTCCCTCTGCACTTGCAGCCCCCTGGCCAAGTGATAATTGTATGAAGTTTATGTATATTTAAAACAACAACTGTAATTACATAAATTCAAAAAAAAAAAGATCCACAAAAAAAGAAGCCTTGCTGAGTTTCTTGCCGGAGTCTTCTCAGTTCAAGTGTATTCCGAACCGGTAGTAGAGTCTAAAAATTGTAACTGTTGACATTCATAAGTGCCTTATTAGGGCCTAAACTGAATAAATGAGATTTTGATTTTGAATACTTACTTGTCCTTTTCGTACTCTTCCTTGTCGATGTGTACAGGCTTCATGCGTCCGTACTTGTCCTCGATGCGCTGCGCGAGTCGGTTCATGATGATGCTGACACCCTCGCGGTACTTCGGCTGGGCGCGATACGGGGTTATACGACTGCACGCCTTGGCGAAGTGTCGTACCTGATGGATAGTATACGGGATATAGAACGCGTATATTGTGAATTATTTCTGGAGATTAGAGACTAATAAAATGTTATTCTAACATAGAGCTACACACGATTTTTTTTAACAATCTTAATTTGCGTATAATACAAAAACAAAGGAATAAATCCAGAAATAAAACTTATTTATTGGTGTTGCTTAGATTACTTGTACATTTATTTGAAATTTAGCTGACCAGACAAACATTTTCCTATCCAAAGATTTCATACAAAAATCTCTTATTAGTCAGTTTTTCCCGAATTTTGTAATTTTCAATTTTTCTTTCCCTAAAAACATATCTATGTAAATGCTCGCGAGTGTACAAAAACTCACGAGAAAGTTGTATCTGTGCCAGAAGCAGGTCATGTGGTTGACGATAGTGCGCGGGTGGCCCTGCTTGGAGCACAGCGTGCAGATGTACGAGGGCTCGTAGTGCGACTGCTCCGGCGGGTGCTCGATCAGGTACTCCACGCCCACTAGCGGAGCCCTAAATAACAAAAAAAAATACATTCAAATGTATATCTGATTAAATATAAAAGGGTGTAGTAAACAATACTAACTTGATAGCATCAAGGGATTCTTGAATATGGCAGTGAACATTCCTGTACTTCTCGTACTGAACCTCCAAATCATCAGGGTTCTTATTATACAAGTCTACCTCTTCCGCCATCTTCTGCAGAATCTTTTCTGTTGCTGCAAAACAATTTAGTACACATAAATAAATATTTGCAGCTAATTTTCACCACAAATTTATTTGCTTTAATGTCCTTACGTCCTCCACCCTTTGGTTGGTTTTGATTGAAGGGATGCTCATCGAATATGGACATGGGCCACACATTTCGAAGAGACAACTTTATCTTATGCTTTTTCCCCGATATGTGAGTCTGAAATTTAAAAACATAAAACAGTCACCAATTTGTTTTAGAGAATTATCAATGAGAATACATCTGGTATTAATCAAGAACAACACTACAACATAACATGATAGACAACTCCTGATCATCTGGCCAAAATTCAATCCAATTGATATTGGAAACATAATATAAGGTAAATTGTCCAACATACTTGCAAGATGCTCTCCCCACTGCAAACAGCCGCGCAGGGGTAGCACAAATAGATCCATTTCCCGGATATATCCCGTCCGCGACGCTCGACCATGCACCGCGTACTGCCATCTTCAATTTTGATCTTCAAACTGTTCAGGTGTTCTTGGAACTCTTGCTCCGCCTATGATACATATATAACATGCATTAGACAATTGTTTTATATGTTTAAGTAATGCGAACACTGTCGCACAACGTTCGTCCGAAAATGTAAACTTCAAATTAAATACCCCTGATTTAAAACCTAACATATTAATCATATTCACAATGTTAAGGGATAGTCACAAACAAATAAAACAGATGAAATTTTATTTTTAATTTATTTATTGTCAATTAAGTTTTGTCTCCAATAAATGTATACTTACCAGTACACCTCATCGCGTTGTAAGGGCATTAATAATATTATACAAAACCACCGGTTTGTATGATATTATATAAGTATGTATATTTTATTAAGAACCAGACACAAAAACCAAATGTAAAAATATATATATTTTTTGCCTTTTGACTTGCTTACTATCAAGCAGTTTGACGCAAGGAACGGAAGGACCGGACATATAGCTGTGCGTTTCGATGGATTATTTATCAATCCGAAAACCGATTGACTAAACGTCACAAGTTCAAGGTCTTTCAGGGCTTAACTCTATATAGCTGTGCGTTTCGATGGATTATTTATCAATCCGAAAACCGATTGACTAAACGTCACAAGTTCAAGGTCTTTCAGGGCTTAACTCTATATTCTCATATTATACATGCGTAATACTCAGGCACGAATGTAAATGTTCTTATTTTAAATCATCACCAAAATTTTAGATTTTTGATGTTGTCTTGTCGATGCATTCTTCGAATGATATAAGCGATGTACGAAATTCGAAAATTAGAAGCGAAATTAAATAACATTCAGGACAAAGTTTAAAATTTTTACTACCTATGCGGTCACGAAAAATACGACGAAGGTTATGGAGACTTAGAACTATAAACTAGGCAATTTAAATACTATATTAAATAAATTTTATATTTTTTCGTCCATAAATTAGGGGCCTCCGCTTATTCGATGCGCCAGTGCCTCCAGACCTCCAAATCCGACCCTGCCTATATAGGTATTTATTTGTGTACCGTAGAAATATTATTTAATGGCGTTTTGTAATTTATATTGTTAAATCACTTTAGCAACTGAGTATCAAACTCTGTTGATAAACCCCAAGATCTTTACGAAGGTCTAATAGTTAACATATTAGATACCTACCTACTTATTGTAATACTCATGCTTTAAGGTATGTACCACCTATTCAAGTGTCTCGTCCCTTACATTTCCAAAATTCTGGTTAAAAGAACAGTACCTACTTTGTCATATAAAAACGTTAAGTGATTTCAAATTAAGCTATAGGTATACTATATAATCTAATATAAAAAATTCTCGTGAACAATTAGTCACCTAAGTCCTCCGAAACGGCTTGACCGATTTTTATGATTTTTTTTTTGTGTATAATCTATTCGGTAGGTCTGAGAATAGGTCTTAAATTATTTTTATACCCCTAAGCTAGAAATAATTTATATGGCAAAACAACATTTGCGGGGTCAGCTTGTAGGTATATAAAAAGCCTTTAGTTTTTACGAGCAATCTAAATTTATATTCATTCACCCGTTAGTAGTTAACTATTTTCTTCCATTTCCCCATAGCATTTTGTGTGAAAGAAACCATAACATTTGAACACTCTAAATGTGCTTAACTTGACTTTTAAGGTACCTTACCTACTATGAAGTAGCTATTCCCTAATTATTAGTAAATGACTTGTACGTTGTATGTAAGTGATCCAACCTTCGTCTGTTAAATTCATCAAAGTTTTCACCGCAAAACGTAAAATAAAACCCTTAGGAGTTGAATTCCAGAAAATCCTCTCTGATCCTAGACCTATTACCGATCCATTACAATCCTTAAAAATTACACTATAATGATTCACTTACAGAAAATAATTTTTAGTACGTAGGTACACCCACCATATTTCTAATTAGTAAAATCCTAATTTTCGGGTTCCATGCCTCAAACGGAAAAAAGGAACCCTATAGGATCACTTTGTTATACGTCTGTCTGTCTCGCAAGCCCCTTTTTCTCAGGAAAGTATGCAGGTATCAGGCTAAAATTAATATCAAATACATAAGTCTATGGTGTAAAAACAATCAAGCCTCAGACTAAGGCAACGCAATAAAAAAAATACAGTCGCTTTATGTCTCATATTTTGACACTAGCAAGTACATCAAATTTGGCAAGAATCAAGTTCTCAGTACAAGTCCATAAGGGGAATAATAAGTCAAGCCACAACATTTATTTTTTGGTCACGGAACCTAACTTCTGATTTAATCATTAAGCAACGTGAGAAAGCTTTCTTTAAAACACTAGCAAAATAATCCAAAGAAAGGGTCAAAATAAGAACAACGGTTATTTTGTCTTGCCCGACTGTACATCACCATCACATTTACTAACTCAGTCACGCATTTTACAACTCACCAACACTTTACACGATGTTTAATTACTACCCAGTCAATAATAATAAATCGGAATAAATCTGAAAATCGATCATTTGTAGCTATTACACAACAAAAATTGCGATTTCACGTTTGCATTTGCAGACGCTGACTGTACCTACATCGAAGTACCTATAGGAGATTATTTTCTCTGCTACAAGGTTTGTCCTTAAATAATGCTATCTCTGTGCAGGATTCTCGGTGCGCGAATCAGACTCACACTTGTCTAACCACTTGACACTTGGCTTGTGTTTGACCACAACCCATCATCCAATTTCACACTTTATTCAATTCTAAATCGAGAGATAATAATTCTAGTGGAAAGTGTACACGAAAGAGTTTATGTATGCTACTTGAATTAATGTAACGGCAGAAACTCTAATGTTCTGCTGCTGATTGAAATTTTAAATTAGGATGCTGCCAGTAGAAATTTTAAATTAAAATAAAAATCAATTATGTGTACTTCATATTCTCTTATATTTAAATTATTATTAAATTTTGTAAGCTTCCTACCAACCAACCCAAATGGACCTTCCTATATTCCACCAAATGTACATATCATAAATGCACTTTTTTTTTCGTTATTTTTTCTTCATAGTTTTATGAAAATGGTTGTAGAATCCATTTCAGTAGACTGTTTTGTTTGTTAGAAATTTAAATGTTTTAGTAGAAATGTATTTCCTAGTGGCAACAAAATACACTACCAAATTGAAGACCTGAGAAATGTTTTACAATTTCATTTTCATGGTGTAAATTACCATTAGCCAATACCAATTGAGACTAATAATAATAATTTTGTAATTAAATGATTGAGACTAGACTAAACAATCAACCTTCGGGCAAGAAATATAAACTCACCTGTATGTACATGCATTTAGCATAGCATAAATTTAAATGCACAAAAATCTCTCCATTCATTTTCATGGCCACATTCAGACTTAGCTATATATACTACAGTCCTACCAGTTAGCTCTACATTTTACGTATTTATCAACCCATTTCATTACTACCTTAGTAGATATTCTTAACAAATTAAATGAAAAAAATTAAAGAGAAAAATTAATGGGAAAAATTATTTAAATTACAACCTGAAAATTGTGTATCACACATCTTGTTTTATTTATTTATAGTTTTGATTCACTAATAAATGTAATTAATTAACAGTCTAATAGTGTTCTTAATTAATTTGGTGTTTGATTTCAGTAAGTAAATGGAATATTATATTTACCTTGGTACAAGATTCTTCTAAGTCGAGTTTCTTTGGCACTTCTGTGACAGAGTCTTGGTATCCCTCTGCCCCCGGAGGGCAGTCTGGGAGCTCCATCTTGATGCACTACACTTGATAGTTTATGACCAAAACGGTCATAAACTGTTTTTCACCAATGTAAAGCACAATCTTCTTTCTTCAACTTGTTTGAGTCTCGCACAACTGTAACCACATCATAATGCATCAAAACTTTATAATTATTAATACAATTACCACTTAAGTATTGAATTATAATTAAATAGATACTTACGGAATCCATTCGCTGAAATACTTACATAAATGCAGGATAAGTCCTAATCACAGGATAATATGAAGGCAATTACATATTTAAAAATACAATTATATGTGTTAAGACACAAGAAATTGCATAATCACATCCCTACATTCTTTAGAAAAATCTAAGAAATATTTTCTAATATAGGTATATTATCTAAGAATAAATAATAGATTTTATGATACATTTAATTCAGCACATGAATTAGTATAGCTCTCAAAGCTAGTTCTTCCATAAAGAATGTAACAAAACCTTAATTAACCATCTCACATAACACTTTCTATTTGCAATATTGTGTAGGTTCTTCAACCCTACTTAACAATGGAATTGAACTGATTTCAGTTTAGAATATTACCACACTAAGAAGGTTCACAGGGATTCTATACATATAAAAAAAAAAAATTATGTAAAAATCCCAATAGAAGTGTGACTTTTTAAAGTTGCCTACAAATGAGTGCACAGATAAATTTAAAATGTTGGGAAAAATATAGATAGGGTCAATTTCATTGTAAGTAGTCAATAAACTCAGCTACAGCTTTATTTACTGCCAAGAAGCAGATCATGATTTATCTATTTATAAGCACTGCAAAAAATGTTGTATCTTGTTTTCTCAATAGACATTCACAAATAAAATAATGCCGACAATGCAAATTATTTGTGACCTATAGCAACTATTTGGAAAGCCTAACTTCATCAAAGTGAGGTTGATTGAATTTTGAGGCCAGAATAAATAAATATCCTGGGACATTTTTCACACACGGTTATCTGATCCCAAAGAGCAGAGATTGTGCTATAGAAACCAAATAACTGATATAGTATAAACTACTTTTTTTTTGTAAACACATACATAAATAGATAAATACACCCAGATTCTAAACAGATATGTTTATGCACACAAATGTTTGTCTTGGATGGGAATCGAACCCACGACCTGTGGCGCAATAGCTGGTGTCATAACCAACTGCGCCAACTGGCCTGCCAAAAATGTATTACGTTTTAATCGTTAGATATATTGTTTTTCGTAACAATCTCTCCATCATATTTATTATGAATTACTTGCAAAATTAATTGATGAATAGGAATGTTCTGAGCTCTTACCCAGACATGAAGAGCTAAACCATCGATCACGATGCTCAGAATACGTACCTATAGGGTGGTTGGTATTTAAATGGTAAATTTTCAAAATACATTAAGCTTCTATTGAGGTATACGTTTAATAGGGCCCAACAGGATAATATAGTTTACCGCAGAGTATTTTTAATACTGACCTCGCTTATTGGACGACACGTCGAGTCGAGAGTATGATTTTTCAATATCTCAAAACGTAAAAGTATCGCCTATTGTAACATAATTTACAAATCATTAAATAAACCTTTAAACATACAATAATACTATCAGAAGCTCCCAAATTCAATGTAAAAACTAACGTAACGCTACTTTTACAAAGAAAAGAAAGAATCCTTCCATTTTCATTTTTCAATTAACCATAGAGCAGGCCACAGATAACTAAAACTAACTAAGGCTGCATTCCGAATGATGATGATATCGATAATTATCGATTTGAGCGCGCTAAAACGCGTACCGAATCACTTTTAGCGCGATAACGAAGCCTCGCGAAACGTCATCGGTGACGTCATTACATGCGCCATATTGCGATTACGACGACCATGGTCCAAACGTTATCGCCGTGAGCGTGGATGTCAAAAGTGACACTTGTGTTGTGTTTTTGTTTTGACAAAGGTTTTTATGTGAGAATAACAAATAAAAATACACTGTATTCAAGTTAGGGAGTCTAATAATTGAAGTTAGGGAGTCCCAACGCGTTGATCATACATTTTTTAATCCCTTTTTCGAATGTTTTAGTTCTAAATACTGTCAGCGCGTTCACAAGCGTTCCGAATCATTGACAGTTCACGGCTCTTATAGATGTGATATTCGTATCGGAACGCAAATTATCGATGTGATCGCTAAGATCGATTATGGCATGTTTCGGAATGTACCCTAATTGAACTATTTATGACTCAGATTACTAGATTTATGATATATTGGAGCGTCGTTTAGTTTGGCACGTCGTCTAATAAATTCTGCGGATTCTGCGTCTCCCAATATATAAGTTACTCTATGTCTGCGGTGTCAAGGTAAGGTTTCCTCCAAAAGCGGTCCCATCATGTAGCGACAGTAATACAGCGGTGAATGACGTCACTAGAACGTTGTCTATGTTAACTAAATGGCGCGGTTTCCTAGAGAACGGTAATTGACACCGTAACGTCAAAAAGCGGTTCCGCCATCTGCATGACGGCCGTCTTGACGGTGTCGAATGGTGAGTGAAAGATGGCCGTCGAACTCCCGAACATTCCACCTGCCTACGGCCTTCTTTTTGCGGCCATCATATTGCGTTCGTATAAAGACGGCACCGCTTTTGGAGGAAACCATACCTTCAGCGAGTTCGCGAGCATAGTATAGCATAGAAAATATGCCAGCAGT
This sequence comes from Tethea ocularis, assembly GCA_963555595.1. Taxonomy (NCBI): domain Eukaryota; kingdom Metazoa; phylum Arthropoda; class Insecta; order Lepidoptera; family Drepanidae; genus Tethea; species Tethea ocularis. Next base: position 4,016,787 of record OY741960.1, on the reverse strand, counting down.
GCTAAATCGAACAGATAGAGCATTTTCTAATAACGTTACCAAGTAACATAATCAACTTTTAGCGTCAAGCGTCACGAAGCGAAATAGAGAAACAAAGACCTTGAGCGTCGACGCCATCTTGCATACCTACAAGAAAAATATCCTACTCTGGCTACTTTTAAACGGCAATTTCTCGTGAATTTACTATGACAGCCCAATACGAATGTTAAATATCTATGGCATAACTATGGAATCTATACTCTGATTTTTAATTCGAGTCACAAAAGGTAAACAAATAAATTTCACTGTCAATGTGTCAAATCATGACATTTCAGAAAAGCAAAACATTTGGATCTTTATTACTATTACCCGTTCGCGGTTTTGCTTGTACTGGTACTGGTTCCATTCAATCATATTGATTGAACCCAAAGAAATTAAAGTATACTTCATACTTTTTTAACTCTATAACTGAACCTCCCCTTCAGTTACGACAAATTCTTCAAATTATTGAAATCATCATAGCGACATCACTAATTCTTTGTAATAAGGATTCTATGATCTAAGTACACATACGTTAGTTCCCATTTTGGCCACGAGCCAAAACATCCTTGTCGCACTGTACCATGGATCTATCAATAACAGTAGAATAAGAGAAAGTAAATTGTAATTGTATCTATCACCATCTTTAACCATCACTAACAGTACCTACTCTACATCATCATCTTCGTAATTTAGTATCAAGTGATATGACACCATTTATAATATACCTACTAGCCTAGCTTCCCTCTCCCCCGCGGTTTCACCCGCGTTCCCGTAGGATCTTGTGTTCCGGGAATGAAAAGTAGCCTATAAGTTATTATGTATCTATGTGCCAAGTTTCATCCAAATCCGTTCAGTAGTTTATACCTACGTAATAGAGTAACAAACATCCATACATCCAAAAACCGCGGGGCGGAACCCGCGGTTTCACCTACGTTCCCGAGGAGTCTTATGTTCCCGAGAGATAAAAAATAGCCTATGTATTTATTAATCCATGGTGACAGCTCCATACCTCATCAAAATTGGCACAGCCGTTAGAGCGTGAAGAAGTAACAAACACACATACTCACAAACTTTCGCATTTATCTATCTCGAGCAATTCTATTTAATGAATAATCTGAATCTCGGAAACGGCTCCTACGATTTTCATGAAATTTAGTTTGCAGAGGATTTCGGGAGAGATAAATCGATCTAGCTAGGTTTCATTTTTAGAAAAGGCCCTTTAAAAAAAAAACTAACAAAGCTCGGTCAACCAGGTAACTACTAATATTAATAAGATTAAGTACATATGTTGATGGATTTCTATGGAATACCTACTAATCTCAGATTACTAAATTGTTTATAAATCTGTGCTATATCACTATTATTTATTCTATGCTAATATTATGCGAAAGGGAGTTTGTTTGGCACCTTGCACAACCAATCGTAATGAAATTCACAGATGCACTAGGTACGCAGCTTATGTACCTAAGTGCCTAACCTACGCAACACAGGTAGCCTCTGATATAGAGAGGGTTATAATTTACCTACTCTTTATCCAGCCGTGCGATAGTAAAAACGGGTTACGTGAGAAACTACGGGCAAAAACTGGTTCATAATCAATTTTAAATAAAATGGGAACAAACGCAAACGGTAACTTTAAAATTATACTTACTTTGATTAATCATTCGAATGCGTGTAGTAAGTAAGTATAATAATTATGTAGGTATATATGCAAACTCGAATCTTATAACAAGTACGAGGAATAACAATGGCAACGCGAAACTTCGCATAAACTCGTTGAGGGCATTCACCGAAAAGTTCGGGGTCTCAATGCTAATTAGCCACGAAGATTAGCCTAAAGCGGCCCAGAGAGGACCCATGGTCAGTGAAGCGAGTTCACAACCGCGAACACGATGCGTCGGAGCGGTCGCGTTTGGTCCGCGTTGCCGGACCATCATCTGCGCTTTTCCCCGCTACTTTTATTTATTTGCGCATATATTAAGACAACCGCTAGCATTGATTACGGAGTTCCTATAGAAATAAAACTGTGGGATACTGGACGGACTCCTCTAGCACATATGGTGGATGTAACTAACGGATTCGGTTTGAAAGTGCTCGCAGAACATAATTTTTTAAATGATAATAACATAGCATTCTCACCGTATGGATTAATGGGCATCTTAGTGGCGTTATATGAAGGAGTGGATGGAGAGTCTTCGTATCAAATACAACGGGGCATGCAGTTGCCGTGGAATAGGAATGTGATGAGGATAGGTTTCAGAGATATCCATCGCACATTGAAAGTGAGTCGTAGAATAAAGTTTTTATCAAAGTTAAAGTTTAATATTGTTGAAAGTAGAAAACCTCGACTGGAACTTTACCTATAGGAAATATGTAGGTACTTTAAGAAATTAGTTTAATAGTTTTACGACAACGTAGTCAGTGTTTATAATTAACTAGCTGACTGATACCCGCATTCCTCGGGCCAAAAAGTAGGCTATGTCGCTCTCCATGCCGTAGGCTACGTATGTCTCAAATTTTAACACCATTGCTTGTGCCGTTGAGGAATCAATAGAAGGTACATTATAAATAAAAAGACTCACTCGCCATTATACACGAGTACCTAATATTAGCTTTTAATAAAATATAGTTTATAAACCCTATGTACGCCCCAACATAAAATAATTCTACGATAAACAAAAGTGCTGTAAGTTATCTCTTAGGAATCAAGGTTCAATCAAATGGAACGAAGTCATTCCAAATTCTGGTAAAAATCAGCACAATCTGTGCCTTGTCCAACAATCGATGGTCACAGCCCAACCACAGCTGTTTAGGGACACAGTATCTATACCTAACATTATACCTACTTGCATTATCTAGCTTTTTATTATAAATGTTATGGTTTTGCGCACGTGTTTTGCTATCTCTAATCATTATTAAACTGAACTATATTAGAAAACTCTATTTTCTTTAGGGCAATGACCACAATCGATTGTTGATCTGCTGTGACTAAAGAGACTGACACAGTTGTGACTATACAGTAGGAACTACAGTATTTAGCACCTCGGTTTTGTGATCACATAACTTCCGGTCCAGTCATATAATTGAATTGAAATCGCTGCGATTTGGTAAAATTTACAATTATGTCACTAAGTCGTGCAAACGATTGATCTTAAAAACCATTAACGCAAGAATTCTTTGTGATTTATATTTTCCAGACCTACTTCGTTCCTGAGGAAGGTTTCCTAGCAGGCTTAGCGTTGAACAATGAAAATGTCACTTTCAACGAAAGCTATAAAAAGATCCTGCGCTTTTACGGTTTCGATTTGGATAATGATCAGTTGCCAACTTTGTCACCGCAAGGAAACAGTACCACCGAGGCCACCACTACAGTTACACCTACCAGCCCTGTTGGCCCAGACAGTGCTTCGACTGCAGTTGCCATGACAACGGAGAGCAAGACTAGCCGTGAAGATACTACTACAACTCCCACTAGACCGGAATCTACGACTAACCCTAATTCTGAAACTGTTAATGATATAGACATTAGAACCCCTATAGAAACTACAACAGTAAGCCCATCTTCTGCACCAAACGCAGAAAGTACGACCGTAAATTCTGTTGTTCAAACAACAGAACCTGCACCAACTACCGAAAGGATAATCACTGAAATTACCTCTCATACTCCGACAACTATTACCACAATGCAAAATATGCCTTCAATCGCCGAAACCGAACCAACAACAGTAGCTTCTAGTAGTATTACGTTTGAAGAAACAACAACACCACAAACCTCACAAGCAACTATGGCACTAACAGACGAACCCACCGCCAATAATGAAATCGATACATCTACAACTACGAATAGTATTTCTAGCACTGCTGAAGTTACTAATGCAACCGGCACAGCTACACCCACTGTGACTACTGATACTCAGACAGAGAGCACCATAACGACCGCTATGTCAGATACGCAAGAAACTGAACAAGTGTCTACAACAATAGCAGATATGACAACTGCGCCATTGTCTTTAACAACTATACTCAACGAATCTACTTTAGAGACATTAGAACGCCGAAAAAAGTCTATTGTTGATTTCATATTCACGAACCCTCCATATGTTGGTGATTATTTACACTACAGATCCTTTGACATCGGTGCTGAGCTTCCTGGTTATGACGACAAAATGTTTTTAGTTAATGGATTGAAAAATGTTCAGGTGAGCTTTTACTTTATATTACATCTAGAATATTCTTATTCATTCAGTGCCGGATTAGCCATTAAAAATAACAAAAGATGAATGAATGAAAAAGCTATATACGGGCCCTTGCGTAAGCGAACCGCAATCACGCACACAAAATAATTGTACATTTGTTAGGAAATAGCAGTAAATTCACAAATTTCACTGCAAGACCAAAAATATATGATAAAGAAATAATGTCAAAATATAAAAAAAAAGCATACCAAATCTTTAAAAAATATGTCAAGGTTTTGTGGCGAAATAAAATTAAAATTATTGGGATAGATTCAAAATTAATATTACGATGTGTGGTTAGCATAGTAATAGAGTACCTGACCGAGCTTTACTCGTTTTTTTTAAAACGACGTTTTCTATAAATGAAACCTAGCTAGATTGATTTATCTTCCCGAAACCCTCTGCATCCTAAATTTCATGAAAATCGTTGGAGCCAAAGGTTAGATAGATACAAAATCTCTCTTCTATCTCTTTTCTCTGCACTACCAACATTTATAATTTGAAAGCTGGATCTACACATGAGTATAATTTTATACTCTTAAAATCTGATACACCATTGATTCGGCACTGATCAAATGAATTAGTCCATTATTTGTTTTTTTTTTGAAAATTATGATGACTTAGTGATACATTTACTTGTAGCAGTCTAATCCGTATACGGTTTTAGTAATCTGAGCGATGTTCACATAATGACCAAAAGAAATTATATTAAAGATATTAATTACTGTCTGAGTCAAAAAAATAACTTTAGTTCCGCATACTGATTCATCCGCTACGGTAGATGTTTCGCAAAATCATCATGATTCTCTAACAAACAAAAACAGGCGATAATAGGAATTCGTAACAGACAAAAACTGAAGCTAATTTAATTATCCAAACAGGTGACATACATGCATTACGATACAGTTTTGGAACATGCATATCTTCCGCATTTGGAGGCTTCAGCGCTGCGTTTACCTCTCGATAGCGATCGGTATTACCTACTTGTAGTACTGCCCTTGAGAGGAGGTGCTGCGGAGTTGGGTCGGCTGCTGGCGCGCATGGCAAGGGAATCAGATCTGTCTGATATTTATGCCGCTTTGCATCCTCGCCGGGTCCGAGCTACAGTGCCCAGTTTCACAGTCAAAGGACACATTACTCTTACCACGGATTTACAAAAGGTGAGATTTTTTGGTGACCCCGGCTTCGAGAGAATCGCTTGCTCGCCGAATTTTACCAGCGCGGCATGATTTTTTCCGACATTTTCTACAACAATAATTATATTTCAAGCAATTTAAACAAAAGATTATTGAATTATGCACCTAACCCTTTCTCATGAATCACTCTCTCTATTAGTGAAAAACGCATGAAAATCCGTTCAGTATTTAATGAGTTTAGCGCAAATAGACAGACAAACACCCCCACCCCGTTCTAAACGTGCTTTGGTGACTTTATCCACGCGATTGAACACCTTCGGTATTCTGTGAGGTAGGAGGAAATATATCTTTCTCCAATCGAGGTGCTCTTTACTGAGGTACACTTTTCTAAACCACTAGGATTGTCGATGTTTATACCAATGCAGGAGATTATTTAATCCAAAAGTACAAAGAGATAACGAAATAATGTGTATAATACCAAGCTCAATCCAATTATCATAACAATTACTAATTCAAATATGATTAACTAGTTCCCGCCCACATAACACATAGTTTTATTACTTTTATTTAATCTCGCTGAGAACAAGTTATATGACAATAAATACGAGACCTTGACACAAATTAGAAAAATCTTTGGATTTTTATGGATTGTTATCTCTATTATGACAATTAAAATGCCTCTTCACTTCACGCACAAATTCACGAAACAAAACACAAAAGCAATTGTCTATAAGTATATCCGTGGACCATGTTAACCGACATAAAAATAAAGGAAGGTTCTCCGTTAACTAACGTATGTTGTAAGTGCGCGATTTTTTCAGAAAATACTCGATGGAATCTCACTAATGACTTATGAGGTCACATACAGACACACAGATACACACTACAAACTTATAACACTCCTCTTTTTTCGACTGGCTTTAATAACCAACTCCAAAGTGAAATAAAGATTGTGTAATTAGGAAGAAAAAATGGTCTGAACTCTTACTCTACATTAATGTCGTAGGTCGATATCAATATACCATTTAACTTTACAACACAAGGGCATGCAGTGAAAGGACAAGTTATAGTTAAGTTGACGGGCCTGTTGGCGCAGTTCCGCAGGTCGTGGGTTCGATTCCCATCCAGGACAAACATTTGTGTGCGTGAACATGTCTGTTTGTCCTGAGTCTGGTGTAATTATCTATATAAGTATGTATTTACAAAAAAAAAAGTAGTATGTAGTATATCAGTTATCTGGTTTCCATAGTACAAGCTCTGCTTAGTTTGGGATCAGATAACCGTGTGTGAAAGAATGTCCCAGGATATTTATTTATTTATATGTGGAGTGAAGTAATATTTTCCAGTTTTCATTATTTCCAGTTGGGAATACGTGATGTATTCGAACCGCGACAGCGTGATTTCACTCCGATGACCAGACAATCTGGGGTGTATGTACGAAGCATCGAGCAAGCAGTCTCTGTTGCCATTCGAAAATACCGACCGGATGATCAAAAGAAAAATAGTAAGTATTCTAAATCTGATTCTATCTTATCTCCGCCTAATTAATAGAAATATTGAATCTACTAGATACCTATATTTTGCAAAAATCGCAGGAAAACGATTAGTTGGTAAGCTTATGGTAGGTACCACAGAATATTTATTACGTAAGCTATTACCGTCCATCATATTCGATGATACATTGTAACTGGGAGCTTAGGCCCTGCCGTTGCCGTTCCGGAGTGATCCATTTAATTACCCACAAGAGCAGGTAGGTGTACCGAGCGTGCAGACAGCGGGGTCATCTGCAAGACTAGGGTCACACATAACCGTCACGGGCTGATGGACTGCCGGACCGCCGGAAAATCCTAGAGTCATTGACGCGCTCCGAAAATTTACAAAACTGATTTATAATAATTAATTGAATTAACAACCGTAAAGGCCGTCGCGAAATAATGTAATTCACATATGTACCTACGTTTGATAATTGATGTCAAATTCTGCAACAGGATTTGCATTAAGTAATACTGGTAATACCTAGGTAGGTACTTCACAATGACAACGAGCGTAATAATTGCGCGTGAAGGCATATGCTCGTTCGTTATTTTCCGGCACAGGGACTTAGATAATTGTTGCCAAAAGAGTGCAAATCCGAGGTGCCATGTGGCGAGGGCGAGAGCGACACAGCCGCATCCATTGTCTTCGCGCGAGCGGTGGCGTAACGCGGCGATACGCGCATTTGCGTCTATTGATGCGCCGCGCGACGCCCGCCTGCACTGTTCTCATCATGCAGGGTTAGCAGGAAACAGCAGTACCATACTACAGAGCACATAAGTAGGTAACCATGATGCTGACCACGATTCTCATACTACATGAGGGAACGATCAGAGAGGGAAGTATGGTGAAGGTGGTACCAATGTTAACATTGACGAATACATAGGTACTTAGCTACCTACAAAAAGGTAAAAGATATGTAAATTTGTATGCAAGAATTAGTAATCTCCAGATCCAGAACTATTCTACTCTTTCACGTAAAAGCTACTGAACGGACTAATTGGTAACACTTCATTCAGTGAGGAATTAATGCATGGCGGAGGCTTCACTTTCTTAGTCTAATCATTCGAATGATTGAAATATACAGTGTATGTTGTAGTCATTAATATACCCGAATGGAAATGAAGTGGTGAAAACCGGTCACCTAGCTGTGGCAGATAACACTGCATACACAATAAACAATTAGGGAAATCACCCAGTGCATCCACATCACTGCGACCTGAATGCTTAATCACGAGATGAAAATGATGATTTGCTGATAGTCCCCAGAATCAATTACATAAATGAGTTTAACTGAAAAAATGAACGATGATTGTTTCCTGTCGCCACAGTTGGCTTACTTCGTTTCGACCACGAGTTACGACGATTATTTTGATAAGCGTCGGATACTTATCTATATTTGCATTGCAAGGACGCTACAGAATTTAATGAAACTAGCTGGTCTAGGCTTAAAAATATAGTTAGTGTCCTCTCATAGGTACTACAATATTTCCGGATTTGAAGTATGGCACCGAGCTCTTAGTTACCAATGATACAATATTATATTGAGATTTGACAATAAAATCCGCGTTGAAAAGGCTAAAGGTGTGTTTTGCTTAAAGCGCTTATGTTAACTAAAAGATGCATATTGATTAATCTTAGCCTTGAAGACATCGGTGGTAGGTGTCCGCGGAAATATACAGCTTCGATCGCCATATGTAAATTGGTGCTTGCTTATATCTGTTTCAGGATACGTTACAAATCGTGATCCAGTCACCTTCTCTGCGACATATCCCTTCCTCTACTTCGTGATGGATGCTAACATTCATGTATCGCTGATGGCTGGTAAAATGGTAGATCCACTTAACTCTAGAATATTATAGTTGTATTATAATTAAAGTTGGCTGTTTCATTATCCGTGTTTGATAAAAAAATATACGAGCGACTGTTTTTGACTAGATTCATGGTCCTAATAGAGGCTGCTCTGCTCAAGAACTCTAGGTTTCATTAGTCTGAGACTCTGCTAGTTAAATTCATTTGACAAGCAAACCGTAAACTTTGCCTTATGCGCCGACCAGTATCAGCATAAGTATCAGTCTGTTAAGTACCGATTAAATTGCTACAGGTTGGCTACAGGGCACAAAGTCTGTTTCGCAATATGTCGGTCCTTGTTTATTCGTATTGTAGGTAGGTACCTAAGATCTTGTTACATGTTGTTTGTTACAAATAGGTAAACATATCCGAATGGCTTTGTTTGGAGAGTAGGTAGGTACTGGAGTAGGCGCTCTGGCGGCAAGAACTACCGCAATGGCAAATGGTACATGCTTCATAAGGGGTTGTCAGGAAGTGTGCAGTTTATTATAACTACAAGGTTTGTATTTGTAGCAACACTATAAATTCACAGTACCTACCTGTCAGTGTAATTACCTGAATATATAAAAAAAAAAAACTGGTTTCCTTACTACAAGATCTGCTTAGTTTGTGATCAGATATTGGTGCCGATTCTGTTGTTTACGAACTTAACTAATATTAGACAAGTCACCTCTCTTTCATTTGAACCTTATTGAAAAAAGATAGAACATTTTTAATCCTGTCAGTTTAATCCACGCCGTCGTATAAATAGTTGTGACCAATAAAGATCGCGCTTAAATTCACGTTGAAATATGTGATCGGACTAAACTGACAGGACTAAAATGTCTTGCATCCCTTTCTTATATTTACTATTAGAAAGAGATATAGTGACATTAAATTTATTTAGTTCGTAAACAACAGAATCTGCACCAATGTGATCCTCTGATATAATTATTTATAATTTCATAATATACTCGGGCCAACGGACCACCACTGTATGACAGCTTAGGGGCTTTACATAAGACAAGTATAAGGTTTCTTTCTTACAAAATAAAACAGTATAGTATTTTTTTAAAGTTTATTATACATTACACACCTCACTTCGCCCTCTTGGATTTGATCTTTCTTAAGTAGAACTCCAGCTCCTTGCCTTCCAGTACGTAGCCATCGGCACGGCCGCACTGGCCAGGCCGACTTGAAACGCACGCTAAAAATAAAACATGTCATTAGGCAAGTGCCCAGGGTTATCACATGCAATTATTATACAGGGAGAATGCTCAGAGTAACTATGACAAAGTAGATCACATGACTACTAGACAGTTCCCAAAACGGTCCCCATCCATAAATGCAGTCTCAAAACTTCTCGATATCATCACAGAAGACGTATATTGCTATATTATATGAATATAATGCCAGCACTTCACTTGGTATTTGGTTAATGATACTAAAACCATCAATACATCATAAAAACGATTATAAAACTACCATCTAATTCCACAATTTGCAAGATAGTACTAACGAAACAGTAGTTTTTTTTAAAGGACTAAAGTTGGTAAACTATGATGGCTGCAACAACCTTACCAGACAAATCGGTGAGCGCAGAGGGCTCTCAGCCAGGTAATATTTAGGCAACAATGAAACAGTAGGCATTAGGTACTTTACCTAACAAACGTCCAGTGTGGAATTGCTCCTCAAGACCAGCTTCAACTTTGGAGAGGCGCTGCCTCGACACGTACTTCTTGGCTGTTTTCTTACTGCGTTTTTTGTTAATAATGGCTTCCTCTGCCTCAGTCTGTATTGTGAACAAAATTTGTAAGCATATTCAGTAAGTATACAACACATTCCCATGTTTGGTACACATAATGACATTCAGATAATGCCTATATCATTATCATGGAATATTTAATCATATGACACGCAAAGGGAATCATCATTTCAAGTAAATTTGCATTACTTTCACAATACATCTTTTCTGTTGTCTGTCAAATCAAAATTGAAATCAGATAAGTATACACAATAATAGCCCCCAAGCATCACCATTCTGTTCTGCATCAGCAATGATAACAATAACCACGCAAAATGCATTTGAGTTTTTCACCTCCAGATTTCTAGTTTAATCCCACCCTGACCACCGACTAACCCCAAAACAATTTGCTAACTAAATCTACAGTATGTAAGTATGATACGCTAGCGGTCATGGCCCTTAGGAGTAGCTCTTAGGTTAAAATGTTTGGAGACCTCAGGATCAATGTGTCAAGGGAATGGCAAAGCATTTTAAGAATTATTAGTAAATAAATTCCGGGAATTGCCATGTCTTGTATTTTATGGGTAAGTCAACATCACCATTCCGTTCAGAGTTTCCCAAAATAAGCTAACAAAATAATAATTCAATAAACATATAAATATGGCATATCTTTCAAGGTGATGATAGCTGTAGTAGTGACGTCGAATGCCGAGACTAAGAACGCGCATTCGAATCCTACCTACTTTCGGAGAAGGAAAGCATTGTGAGGAAACCATTACATGGTGGTAGGTTACTAACAGATTGTGCCTGGCTGGCTACCAACCTCAAGTAAAAAATTTATCAAATAATTTTGTGAGAAACACAGGCTACTTTATGCATCATACTTGTGAAAAAGTGCTATCAGGATAATATTAAGAAGCCTAAGACAAAATCTTAGATAACATGTCAAATCTTAAATACAACTAAACCATCATAATCCAGATAGACAAAAGAAATAAAATGTGTGTGGAGAAAACTTAAAAATTGAACTTAAGAAAATATACAACAAATCTAAATTTTTTTCATACTGGAATGCTGTGTGGTTTACACCACATTCCTTGGATAAGTATATAAATAAGGTAATAAAATTACAAACCAGCTTAGCACCCTTCTTTCTGCCGAGCGGCAATAGGTAATTCGACTCGTACCACTGCCTGAAGGGTGTAGCATCCACCACAACAATAGCATTCTTAACCAGAGTCTTGGTACGCACCAACTCATTGTTAGATGCATTGTACACTACATCAATTATGCGGGTCTTGCGGGTTGAGCCTGAAAATATTTAATATCTCAATAAGTATATATTAAGACTATCAACAATTGGATGGATGACAAAAAACAAGTTCTCTTAGCTTAGAAATACTTAGGGGAGGTAAATTAAGTCTCATCAATCATCTTATTATTCTTACAAACAAAATATAAGAAACAGAATACTGTTATAACCCGTACATTATTTAGAAGATTATCCAATATTTATTTAAATAAAATTATTTCTTACATTCAGATCCCCATGAGAAATTTCCAGTGTCGAGGCGCAGTGCACGGTATTTCACGTTACCACCACGGGAGCGTACTAGATGAATACGCTGTGAGCCAAGCTGTAACATGTAAGTCATGTATGAAATAGAGGTAACCTAAACATTAACCTCCAAATATACTAAGTTGCCACATTGTTTTGATAGTAATTACAAGGCTAGTTTTGGTAGGAATAAAATCTAAATTGTAAATCATTCATAAATACAACAAAAGAGGTTATGCAGGTTCAAGTCGTACCTTTGTGTTGGCAGCCGGGCGACCTAATTCGTACTTCCTCTTCTTACGAATAGGCGCGCGTTTACCGCCGGTAGCCCTTCGCTTATGCCAATGATCACGACTGATACCTGCACATCACAAAGAATCATGAATTTCCACAGAACACTTCCATCACACGCAACCTCTAAAGAACATTTATCACAACACTAAATGTTTGATTTGATACGGTAAAAATATATGTGAAAACGATATTACTATGTATATCACAAATTAATGAACATAATGATTAGTAACAAAAATCAAATTCATCATGGATACAACTGGATAAAATAAATACGAAAACGAATGTTACTCACCCATCTTGGCTGGGTCAGAAAAGAAAAGATTTGTTTGACAGACGGAACTACTATACCTCTACTACTCGTAGTTTATGGATGGTAGTCTATGGGCAACTCGAAGAATCGCCTTCAAACCGGTTTTTTAGCACACTCCGATATTATATTACAGAGATGAAAAAAATTAAATTTTCTTCGAAAGTTCTTATAATATATTGTTACCAAGAAGTAGTCTTTCGAAGACATTAATTTATTCTTGTGTATCCAAATGCAAAGGACCTCGTCAATAGGGCGCCCTTTTCAAATACAAATTTTTCACTTAAAGCAAAATTGCACCTTAGATAATACAGTAAAACATAATTAGGATACAAGAACCAGAAGTTTCACTTATATTTTAGCTTTTTCACGAAAATATGCGTTTGGAGGAAGTTCAATCAGAAACGAAAAACAATGTAACTCAAATGAATAACGTTGACAGTATTTTGAATTCGGAAAAAATCCTTTACTTATTTTTTATTTAATCAAATATTTTATATTGCCTATTCTTCATTCTATCCTACTAATCAAAGAGAATATAATGCTAATTGTAATACTTTACTTATCTTCGATCAATCACCTATATATCTGGTGGTACTACCCACTAATCAATGATTTATGCCTTACGGACACATACAAAATAGAAACCACACCACCACCAATATATTAAATATTATTTATTTGCGTTACTAACATGAGCCAGTTTATGTATTTTCTTGATAATTTGATTATAGTTTCGTATCATTCTAAAAGTTTTCCTGAATTTCGCTCTGCCATCCTCTACATACCTGAATAGTTTTTGTTTTATTTCCTGTTAAAAAAAAATGGGGGAAAAGTTGCAAAACATATCATTTTGGGAAAAATAATACTAAGGGGAAATTTTAGAAAATCGATCTAGCAACCCTGCTGAGAGTACTTTTTTTTTTCTAAGGAGCAGGAATCTATTCTCTTCTCTGTCTACGACTTATAACTGGTACACTGACTAGCAAAGACTACTATTGTATAATACCGGCTCACTAGTGATCTGTGCTTGCATATAACCACTACGTTTATAATCTGTGAGTGAGCGAGCGAAGCGAGCACCGAAAGTTCACGGAAATTCGTGTGATTAATTTTACCGGTTGAAATGTCTACAGATTTTTATATACGTTATTACGTCGGGCACAAGGGAAAGTTTGGGCATGAATTCCTGGAATTTGAGTTTCGCCCGGATGGTAAACTTAGATACGCGAATAATTCCAATTACAAAAATGACACGATGATCCGCAAGGAAGCTTATGTGCATCCCTGTGTGATGGAAGAACTCAAGAGAATAATTGTAGATTCCGAAATTATGCACGAAGACGATCGTTTGTGGCCTCAACCAGATAGAGTTGGAAGACAGGTTAATATAACTACTAAACAGTTTTGAGAATAAAATATCCTATAACATAAATACACTCGTCCATGATACACACATGACTTTTTGTAATATTGATGAGCAGAGTTATAATGTAAATCAGATAACTGGCTGTATGTCTTAACAAATCATTTCTTATTCTATTGTGGTTGCCATGACTTATTGTTAGTATGTATCACTGAAATTATATCTTCTGGACCTTCAATACAAATTCAAAACCTTGTATTCTATAGTTTTGTTGTAAACCGCAATGAATTGGGACTACAATAAAATAAATCTAACAATATTCCATTTGATATTCAATGAAATGTGTAGTAAATAGGAATTCTAAATGGTTTATTTTGTATTTATTTGTAATAGTTATTATGCAAAATTTGTTACAGGAACTGGAAATTGTGATAGGTGAAGAACACATTTCCTTCACAACATCTAAAACTGGATCATTAGTTGATGTCAATCAGTCTCGCGATCCTGAGGGCCTTCGTGGATTCTATTACTTAGTTCAAGACCTCAAGTGTCTTGTATTTTCTCTAATTGGTCTTCATTTTAAGATAAAACCTATATAATTGTTTATACATATTTAGAATGTAAGTCGAAGTAAATAAATAAATGATATACATGAAACATGATTACATTAATTTAGAAATTTAATATTCATTTTTTGGTAAAATTTAATCATATCTTACTGATAGTTGTCCATGTTAAAGTATATCTGCATGTAGTGTAGATGTGTGTGGATTTACATGTTAGTGCAGATAGATACACAATTTTGAATTATAACTTGTGACTACATTACATACATAATGCAATCTCTACGGACAGAAAAAAACGGAGAAGACTGGATTTAATTCATTGCCCAAGTAAATAGTTAAATTTGTATTGAATTTACTATAAGCGATCGGGCTTCATCCGAGCGGAGCTCTTTTTTTAAAGGTGAATGAAACGCTTCTTAAGTCTTGAAAAGTCTATCTCACTCACGTGTGGGATCTATCTCTTTCTTAGTAGGATGTCTAACCGTTTAGAATTTTATTGCAAGTTTTTTTGAGTGTTGGACTCAGTGAGGCAATCATATAACTTTGTTGCAATTGGTTTCAATCAATATAAATCGTTAAAAAACAATCAATATAGAAATTGAGTTATGAAGTACTATTTTTATTTATACTACTAAGGCACCAAACAACCATACGGCCCACCTGATGGTAAGTGGTTCCCGTCGCCTAGCGCCATTTTGCCGACCTGTTACAATGGCTCTCAAGTGCAATTGCCGGAACACACCGGTAGGTGCTTGGCGACAGATATTCTACTTGAGAGTGATAGCCAGGCAGGCGGTATTATTTGATTGAGGAGTTACGAAATCTTAAAAAAAGTTATCAGAAAACCGATATCTTTATCTGGTTTCAGTTAATATATTGCAACAAACTAACTTAAGGTGGAGGCGTCGGTTGGAGAGCGAAATTCAAATTTTATCACGTTTTTTTACAAATTGCAGCTCAGTTATAGGTCGTAAGTTATCAATATCTTATTTGCGACAAGAGTGGTAGTATATTTACTGATTAATAACAAAAGAAACTATCATGACAATTTGATAAAACTGTAATGAAAAGCCTGTTTGATCAAATTACGTTTGTGGTAAAAGAACAATGGTGAGCTCCCATACATCTGGGGGCACGGTCGTGCCGCTGCCAAGACGAGCCAAGCGAAGCGCAAGGGCACTACGTATACTTACCTTTTCTCGAAGCGTTTCGTCGTTTTTTGAACAGTTCAATTTATTTGAGATTTAGTTGTTACGTCTTCAATTGAAAAACAAAAATTGATTCAGCATCAGTTACTGAGCTTGTATGTGCAAAACTGTTTGTAACAGGAACGGAAACTAATAGATATTTAGGTTTGAACTTTTGGAGGTATGTCAATTATTTCACTTTGAATGGGTGTGTGATACCATTTATTCAATTTCAAGGGTGATACGCAAGTAAATATGAAGAACTTAATTATAGTACTTATTTCTATTTGATATAATCATTTGAACGTCTATGGCTTGCAATTCGGGAAGAGGTAAAATGGGGAATCGCGCGCAGGCAGGCACTCGTGTCTGTTGATGTCTCCTGCCATATGCCATGGCCGTTAGTAATAGTTTCCAAGGCAGGGGACATCTTATGATGAACGGTCTATATCTGTGCTCCGGCAGGAGAAGGTGAAACCGTGGCCAAAGAGAATATTATAATCACTACGCCGTTGGGGCCGAAAACTAGTATTTTTTAATCGAGTAAAATAATAAATTCATACTTAGAAATAGCTGCAGTGTAGGTACATACTCACTCTTTCTCTCGAGTGGCTGTTCGCATGGCATGACAAGGCTTTTCTAATTTTACAGGAAAATACAGGATAAATACCTACATAGCAAATAAATATTTTCAAATAATATGTTTAAAATAAGTTCCGTGCAATGGAACGACATTGGCATTATGTATTTATGTTTATAGTATAGCTTTGCGCGTTGCGCGCGCATCGCATCTGCCCGACCGACCGATTATGGCGGACAGGCAGTGAAGAATGTTTGTCGTCTTTTCTAAATCAGAAAGTATCGACAGCAGCCAATGGCATAAACCGGGTTTTTTGTAAAAATTGTACATTGTAAATAGTTCTGTGTACATATAGTAATTATATTTGTGCTCGTTTTGTTTAGAAATTGTGTGAATAGTGTAATATTTTGAGTGTTTATTCAGTTCAGTTTTCGACGCCGACAAATCGCTAAACCGTAAAGTTAGTACACTAGATAATCATAAATAACTTCAAAATTTAGAAATTCTCTAATTTCGTTATCCAAAAAACATTGATTCCACTTCTTGTCTTTGTTTCGATCCATCAAGGAGACCGTTGCAGTACGTGCAATATTTTGGCTTCCCTTAGCGGCTGTCATTGTACTTTGATAAAACTACTGTCATTACAAAGACAAAAAGACAGCTACTTACGCTAAATGGCTTCGATACCGAGACTTACTAGTCATATATTGTCTGTTTGATCATGTAAATGTGATTTTATTTTACATCTGGCTCGATAAGTATTGAAAGTAACACTTATTATTGATAAACGGAGATAGTGAGATATTTTGTTTACGGTTGTAAAGGATCGAAGTGTAGTGAAACTGAATGCTCGAACCCCACGGTAGCCCAATGAAGTGGCCGGGCTCAGGAGCGGAAGAAGAGGCGGGTGAAGCTGGGTTGCAGAGCACGCGCGTCTCTCAGGCTCGTAGCCAGGAAGATGCCACAGTGCATTATGTTTTTCAACGAGAGCCCCAAGAAGCGGAGTTGCCGTCTTTAGCCCCAAAGCAACGTTGGGCTGTTGGTGACGATACTATTGCTGAGGTTTGTTTACGATTTTATTGTACTTAGATTCAAATCCATTCTTACAAACATAACCTATAAATGTACCATTACTTTTATTTTGTATCTGAACTAATGTTGATAAGCAGTTTGTTCTGTGTTAGACAATTATTTTTAGATCTGTTATAAGCAGGGTGTATAAAAAATGAGTGTATGATTAATGCTACGTGGAAGTATTCATGAATATGCACAACCATGGCATGAAATTTGACAATGTTACTCTGATTTTGCACCACCTTCATTGGTGTATTTGTTTTTTAATTATTTATCAGGATTTCATTGAGGATATATAGTAATATATTTATTGTTATTATTTATATATTGTTATTAAATAAATATATTTATCTTTTTTCAGACTCAAGATAAATGGAAGAATTCTGTTCCAATCACTATGAATAATATGCATCAACATGGAGCTGTGCAGCTCAAAAGCTCTCAAACAAACCAACAGCAATTTATAAATCAAGCTATTGCTTCATCTGTTGGAACCTTGGCAATAAATCCTTCAGTAATTGGAAGTCATCCTGCTCATTTAACTACCAATATGGTTCATACACAACTAGCACCCCTTCAAAATCATACACTGGGAAACAATTTAGCAATCCAAAATAGTGCCATGATGCTACCACCTCTCCAAGGCATTCAAAATGCTCAACAGTTGGGACAACAAGGCTTGTATGATATACATCAACATCATGGAAATCCCATGCAGGCTATGAATGGCATTGGCAAAAGTGCTGAGCACCTAATGTACTTAAGTCAAGCAGCCATGCTTGCACCAGGTACAAATCAGTTCCTTCAGCAAGGTCAAAATCAACTTGGACTAACACCAGTTGCTGCTATCAGAAACCAGGTGAGTTTTAACTTATTACAATTATGAGTAAGAGTGTATTCAGGGTCCTTTCATTTTCTATATCTACAATTAAGAATTTGGTCCAGGCAAATGCAATAGGTTAGTTTACTAATGATATCAAATCAGCTACTTTTTATTAAATGTCAAAACAATAGTTTATAATGGAATTTTGTCTGAAATACTGGACTGTGACATCATAGTTTCACAGCATTAAAATGATCTACTACCAATAGTGCTTCTACTGGTTAATAAAAAGCATTTATTTTTGACATTGTCTACTAACCTATTGAGGGTCAGTTCCTAAATATGAGTATTTAATAGATTTAAAATTAAGAAGATCTTATAGATCTTTTTTACGTTGTGTGATATTTAAAACATGTTTCTCTTCCTGCACTTTTATAAAAGAACAAGTGAAGGTTTACATCTTTTTTTTATACAATTTGCGTTTTATTACCAATCCTAAAAACATCCATGTCTGTTTAGAATAGTGGGTCTTAACCGGTGGGCCATGGACCACTGGTGGTCCCTGGAAGCATCCAATGTGGTCTACAAAGCTGTAAAAACATTTTTTGTTTCTTTTTGGATCACTCTATTTTGCCAGTATTTCATATATTTTCTCATTAAGATATATTTTAAGTTCAAGTCATGTTAATAAATGACTTTCAAGTTATAGTCACTCAGTATATGTTAGGTTCTAGTAAAACTTCCCAGACTTTATTCTGTTTCTTCAAACACTTGGAGGTCCGTGGTAAGATAGAAATTATGTCATATGGTCCGTCCGTCATCATTAAAAGGTTAAAAACCACTGCTCTAGAAGTTTTATGTACCAATATGATAAAACATAAAATAAATAGATGTGACCAACTCAACACTATAAGATAAATAATTCCCCTTACTTATTGCTACTATTAGAGAGTGCGATCCAATGGTACCACACATAATCTGTCTTGGGCTTAATTCAAAGTAACATATTAACTTGGTACTTAAGTAAAAATAACCAAACATTGAGTTACGCTTAAATTCCCATATCTTGGCAGCAATCACATTAAGTTTCATTCAAATCCAAACCAACGTCAAAAAACTTTTAACATAGGATTATGTATTTTGCTTAGAATAAGTAGTAATCAGGGGGGTAATCACATAACATTGTTGCTATCAGTTTTAAATCATTTTTTATTGAAACTGGTTCAATATAGCAAAGCCTCACAGGTCTATTATTATATGCACAGAAGACTAGAATTAAAACACCATCAGTGATAATGTGGTAAGCACTCAATAACTAGAATAGACACAAGTGCATCTGTTGGCTGTTGTAGAATTAAAACCTGCAATCTTCATCATGGTATTCTGTGTAACTACCACTGAACTATCATCACCACCTTATTACCATGATTTAAGTTTGCAAAAGTTTTTAAAACAAAACAAATTATTGTGTTATAATATTAGTAGCTTGACTACATACTTAACTAAGAAGTGGTGCTAACCCATTTTAGGTGAAACTGAAAAACTAAATCGGCGCCGTTTAATTACTACAGCAATAGTGTGGGCTCCGGCATGATGAGACGTTGCCAGGCAACGTTTTCGATCAGTTTTGCGGGAGCTAATAAATTAAGAGAATAAATTATAAGTCAGGAAATGTCACTGCGTTAAAAAAATATAGCTATAGGCAGGGCTTAGAAGTCGTGTCCAAGGAGTCATCAGTCGGATATTTTTCTTGCAAGCGATCACACGTAAAATCTTCGCGTCAGGGCCGGCTTTACCTTTTGTGCTGGGTGTGCGGTGCACACGGGCGCGGGCGGGGTCTCAGGGGCCGCCCAACGCCGCTCATAGTGCCTGACGGAAGTTTCGGCCGAAGCCCAAGGTTTCTAGCAAGAATGAGCGAGAGCGTCCTACCATTCTTGAACTGAATTTCTTAAGGTTTTAAGCCTTCGGCTTCGGCCGAAGGTTGTGGCAATAGCCGATTAATCGGCTGGGGCCAGAAGTCGACCTTCGGTCAGAAACTAGCCGCTCGCGATGCCTCTTAAGTGCTTCCAAAGTCAGTGTGTGCTGAGTGTGCGAGTCAGAGAGTATTACCTTTTACTCGTCTACGTATATCAGCAGCATCATACTTCTTTCGTTTTGATCGCGCGCTTACTAGAGGGCGCCAGAGTATTGATTGCACACGGGCTCTACATGGACTAAAGCCCCCCTGCCGGCTTCGCGTACGTTTACATTTTTATCTGAACTACAGCTGTGAATGAATCATCATGCCAGCTTGTGTTGTGAAGTAGCCGTACAAGATAAAAATCTCCAGGGATCACGTTTTTTTACTATTAAGTGCAGAGAGTAGCAAAATTATAATTATATTCAAAGATGTTCAAATACGTTATCAAACCGAGATGGTCAATATTATGCAAGATCAAGTTAGACAATTAGAGACCTAATTTTTCGACGAACGAAGCAACGTCTTGTAGCACAGATAAAAGAAAAATTGCGAAAAGCATTAACTTTAGTCATAATAAAAATATTTTCATATATAGATAAGAAAAATATTGTTCCATTAATTTTCCATATAACGTTACTTCCCATAAATTGATCATTTTAAGCGACACTATGAGATGGATATTGCTCCAGGCTGTGATTTTATTTCAAAATCAATGAGTTCGATTCCTGGCAAGACAATTATTTTTTTTTTAAATCCAAGTATACAGGTTTAGTTTTTATCAAAATCGGCCCCGAAACTCCTTTCAGCATTTTTCGCTATACCCTATACTTTAAGATTTGGCCTACCACGCCCACTTCAAAAACTCAACCTGTATATAAAATAGCTTTTTTTTTTAAATAAATAGGAAGATTAATTAGAGGTTTTGCACCGGAGCAGCGAAACTAATCGGTAGAAACACCGAAGTAAAACCGATTACTCTCCGGTTATCTATGGTCATGAGAATTACTACAAGAAGTGCGAACGCAGTGGAATAGTGTTACTTTTAAGGTGGAGGCGTCGGTTGGAGCGCGAAATTCAAATTTTATCACGTTTTTTGCAAATTGCAGCTAAATGTTTCCAATATGAAATTTGGACGTTGTTTTGCGTTTACTTTATGTTGTTATGACAAAAGTGCTGACTGCTGAGAATTTCGACAAAGAAAAAAAAACAACCGAATTTGGTGTAGAGGTGGATACTTATTTATCTGTCGTGGCACACTAGCGACGCTAGCGGTCCTAGGAAGTAAACAAATATAAGCGTTCCATGGATTTGTTCCTTCGATACCTATCTGTACTTTAGTACAAAGAGAATATAATACTACGTATATGAGGCGGAAGTTTCATTGAAAACTATGGGATTCCTTGGATTTGTTTTAGTATTAAAGTATAGCGCAATGTTCATACCAACATAATTGCAAAATTATACGTCATTTCCATGTCCGCCATTGCCAACATAAAAATGAAATTAGGGATGCCCATTAACATATATCGATATTCTTAGCATTTTCGGAGCAGGTACTTTACCTACCTGACCTACCTTAAAGGTTTCATGTTATGGTAATAGTTAATAATAAAAGCACATTTTTTTTATTGTTTATATTAAGTAAAATTAAAATCATAACAATAACATTGCAGCTACGCCTTTTCTACAAAATCAGCAGATTCTTCATCTGATGATCCAAAAATCATTGCTAAATAACTTATTTGCTGCAACAGAACCCCGAAGAATGCATATCTATGGTCGTGGCGCATCTGGTCTATTTATTGTCTCTGAAATATTTAATTGCATATCGAACAAGAAAGGGAAAAGCACATACTATATGGATACAACGTCCCATATTTTATCCCATAAACTTCCCATGAAATTATCGATAATCGAGAGGCAACACTATTATTTACGTTCAAAATAGGGATATGTTAATTAGTTTTTAAGTAAGGCGAATGATTTACTGTATGATGCCTAATAAGTTTATTACATTAGGTTTCATAGATTTTTACCGTTTCCTAGACACTCGCTAGGCTGCTTTAGTACTAAAGTACCTGGTTGACCGAGCTTTGCTCGTCTTTTTTTTTAAAAAGACGTTTTCTAAAAATGAAACCTAGCTGAGCCAGAGATCGATTTATCTCCCCCGAAACCCCCTGCATACTAAATTTCATGAAAATCGTTGGAGCTGTTACCGAGATTCAGATTATATATATATACAAGAATTGCTCGTATAAGGTATTAGTTAACTAAGTTAGCCACTGAAATTGATAAAAAAAAACTGTTAATTGATGTATACAAAATAGCATCACTGAGGATAAAAGCCCAAGACGCAAAAGTAATAATGAAACATTACCAATGTTCCAAAGGAATTTATTTTATTAACTTGTTTTCTAAAATTTTTATCACGTTAGCATTTAACATATAACTTAACAATCAAACTAGGAGCACGATTTTTATTACTGCTTGTTGCTGTAATTTCAGCTGACTATATCGCTATTTTCCAAACTGAATAGAATAATAGTTCTGACTGAACTAAGGCATTTTGAAATTGTATGTTTACGTTGTATGGTTGACGATTTTGGGGTAGCGCGCCATCTATCAAATGTAGACAATAAACTTTGTTCAGCGCGACGCTCCCGTGTATGGGGAATTTTACGCAGGCGCTGCTGTGTTTGGCGTACGTCCTTTGTTCGAACGAAACAAGTCAACATTGTAATATTTGAGTTTGGATCTTTCTAGCTTTATTTCGTCGCTTTATTACAATTTAGTGTAAGAAATGTGTATTATTTTTGTGGCTGTTAGTGCAAATAATAAGTAGAACAAGTGTTTTGATGTGTTAAGTGATATTTTGTCAAGTTAAGCTTTCGTTGTAGTACATGACTGAGCTTTAGGCGGATTGTACGCATGAAACCTTTGAGCGACTTTTTTTTCGAAACTGATGTTAAGGATATGGGCCCCGACATGGTAAGTAATTCTATTGTATCGCGTAGATAAACTAACTTGGGCGTTATTTTAAGTCATGAAATTACGAAATTCTTGTTTTTTCATGCAACAGGTTCGTTTTTGTTTTGTTTACTTGTCACCGGCGTCCGCCATTTCTGATTCGGTATTCGTGCACCGGTTGAAGTAGGTAAAATAAATCTCAATTGTCCAATTTTTTTTATGCACGGCGTTTCATGCTGAAGCTAAACGCTGAGCCAGAAAACAACGCGAACCACCTTATGTACTGTATGGGCTTAATTCGATGGATGCGTTGCTCATTTCAAATCATGTAGTTTGAAAAATGTTAGTATGCTAGTGTTATAAAGTAACCTAAATACATAATATATTTCTATGTTGTATGTGTATGACCAATGTGTAGTTCAGAATCTTACTTAAATTCAGAAGTATGTATATTCTTCATAAAATTACCACCATATATATATTTTATTTTTTATTTATTCTTTTACATCTCTGTGGATATTTAGTTATTATAATTTCCTAGTATGGTTATATGTGAAGCTGAGAAGCAGGTGATGTAGATTCTATATAATTATCACTCAGTGTACATCCATCCACTGCTGAGAAGCTGTAACTATTTTGACTAATGTTATTTTAGTTCTGTTCTTATTGCATCTGGGTCTTTTCATCATCTTAATATTAATCTATACTCATAGCTGCCATTTTATCAATGCTATCCTTTCAGTTTGCTGCCTATTTTGTTAAAGTTGTTCCTGCTGCGTTAAAGTACAAAGCATAGCGGCATGTGATACACAAAACAGATGAATTTCAGTATCTGCTGAGTTTCTAACTGACCAAATGCTGATCAGGGGCTGTATGGTTATTCCCTATAAATCTATTTAGTAAATTGCGTTTTGAAAATTACAGAAAACTTTTAACCTTTGAAACTTAAACAATATTACCTCAATTGCATTTTGGCTCCAATTTTGCATTTATGCACTACAAACCATTTTTATTATTATTAAGTATTTGTAAGGCTATGGGCCCTATTTATTTCTTGTTAATTTTAGGGAGTTAGAAGTCTGACAGTTGACAAGTGTTGCTAATACTTAAGACCAGACATCATTTGTGCAGGCTGCATGCGATCCTCACTATTGTCTGTGGTCATGTCCAAGACCAGCTCTAGATTACAAACAGATGATTGGCGCACTCTGCCACAATGATTTTCATATACCTGATTTATTTATTGTATCATTGCAGCTTAATATTAATAAAATTACACAAGAACATTGTATATGTTGTGGCGATAGCATAGGAACATCATGATTTTCAAATTATATGATCGGCAGCCCACTCATAGATATTTCTAACATTTAGTTTCTTCAGTTGTATGATCCCCATTGCAAACAATTAACATTGACCACATGACCCTCTGGGCATGACAACACTTGAATGAAATGATCTTGTTGGGTAGTTAGGTAATAAAAGACATAGGTACTACTTTTTGGATAAATATATATTATCATTAACTTGACTCCCAGCTCAAAATAATTTCATTGAGTTTAAATAAGTTATTTTTTACATTTAGTAATTTCCTTCCTTTATTCCTGATTCAATGTTTATTTCACATATCTATAGATTTTTAAATTTGCATTCATACCTGCTTAAAATTCAAATTCCTACAATACAAAAGTAGCATTTCTAGGCTTTGAGATTCTAAATAGCAGTCTGATCACTGAGCAAACAGACATCAAGGTAATTCTACTTAAACATGTTGTATCTATTTCAAATCACAATATACTATAATGTTTATTCCTTATATCAGGTACATGTCAAACTAGATAAAATGCTAATTAATCAATAAATGTGTTCAAAATAATAGAATAACGTTAAGTGTAACTTAGCATGTATAAAAAATTGCATTATTGATAATATTGTTAAAAAAAGAGGACAGATTTAAATGTATTAACTACTAGGATATGGTTTGTGGTTTTACCTGCAAACCTGGTATAATAAGAAGCCTATGGAACTCTCTGGCCCTTACCCCACCTCTATGCAAAAAATCATGTTAATCTGTTGCTTCATTGCTGAGTGAATAAAGGACAAATCAACAAACACACTTTCTCAAGAAAAGAATAATAATAATAATAACTTTATTTTCCAAAACAATTTAGGTGACAACATATTTAAGACATAGCATAATTATGAACTACCTACATCTAAACAATTAAAGCATAGTATGAAATACCTAAACTTTTATAGGTAGCTAAACAGCAAGACCTAGTCTAGCGAATTATGTAAGTTCATAGACTATTACAATGCAGGATCAGCAACATGATTGAAGCCTATGTTATATATACTTCATATTGATGACTTGCAGCTAGGGTTGCCACCCGTACTTTATAATAAAGTATTGCATGTTATTTCAGGTAATTGTACTCTATACTTTATGAGAACAATAAAGTACACGAAAATACTTTATTTCACATGATTTGATTTCTTTGGAATTTTGAAAAGTTTTATTGTAATTGGTACAATTGTTTAGTAGAGGTACTAATTTGATCCAAACTGCAAGCAATAAAAATATGTTTTTAAACATAATAATAAAGAAAAATAAATTGTACTTTATTTTATACGATGTACTTTTTTTTCTTAACTATAAATAACCAATGTACTTTATCTGCAAAAAAAAGGTGGCTACCTTGCAGCAGACCTAACCTATCATTATTACGTCTATGTATTAATATAATGCTTACATCATATTATCATTGTGTGACACAACTTTTATCAACAAGCCCTTGCTGGCTTATCTATGTGCACATTATATTACTAATGCTAGAAAACTGATATCTAAGTCAACTCCTTTGAACTTGAGGATTATTATAGGTAAAAAATATTGCATATGTTGAATAATGCTTGTATTATAGCTTTCATTCACATTAGGTTTTAATTTTATGACATGAGACTTCGACTACTTTAAAATAGTTTTAACCTCAATATTAAATACTAAGAAGGTAATACAAAATTAAAAGTGTGTATTATATTGATATAATACTAATAATAAAGCTGAAGAGTTTGTTTTTCGTTTGAACCTGCCAATCTCTAGATCTACCAGTCAGATTTGAAAAAATATTTTGCAAATATATCTTTCTATTATCCCTGAAGGTTATAAGGATACTTTTTATCCTGGGAAACCGTGGGGAACAGCTAGTTAATCATAAAGGCCTTTTTAGTCAGTGTGTGTGTTTTGATAGTTGTTGGACTACATTTAGTTATACATAGGGCTTCTATAAGGTGCTTATCTTTATCCTTTAACTCATGTCAGCATACAACTACTTATACTTAACTCAACTTAACTGTGTTTTTCATACTTAACCATTTAAAATTGATTTAATTGCATCAATTTGTTTATCATAATCGTCTTTAATATTTCATACACAACTTAGTATGACACTGACAGGAGAACCATTTTCTTATGGCATTTGGTGATGTTTGATAGAGCTAACAGATATGCCTTATGTATTTGGTCCAGCAGAAAGCTTCGCCCTGCTAATATAAAGGCAGTCTGACTGAAGTTTTGTTGCAGATCTTACACTACATTCAGGGGATAGGTAGTTCGAAAATAAAAAAGAGTTTTATATGAATGTTTTCAACATCATCATCGTTTGGTTAGTGTCACTAAGATCTATTGAATGAGCATAAGCAAATACTAAAAATCAAGTTATTTAAATAAGAAAAATAAGTGTAACAAATATTCCAATATCTCTATGAATTTATCACACTTCCTTGGACGAGAGCTAATGACTTTATTTAATAAATAACTTTTAAAATTAATTAAAGTAAAGCTAAGAGCCATCCCAAATTAAACTAGTATTCAATTATGAGAATTCCATTGCAATCAGTTCATCCGTTATGCGTCTGTACGCGTAAGCGTGAACCTTATATTTCCCCTTCTAATTTTTGACGTCTGGGGCTATGGTACCCTTAGTGATGCATACGGTGTATACCCGTTCACCAGTGGTTCTTTCAAAATTGTAAAAAAAACAGTTGCATGTACTTACTCGACGGCGTCAGAAATTGATACTGTATAAATCCAAGGTGTCTCTGAAGACGTAGGTATGTTAATCTGCCGGTTTGAATAGTGGGGCCGCCTCTCCGGAAGGTTTAAAAATGAAGGAAAGTGAATTTTCTTAACCGCGTCAGAAATTCACAGGGAATGGCGATTATATAGTGATTTTCGTAGTCTTTTATTGAATGTGACAAATAAAATGCACGGAAAATAGCATGAAAATAAAAAAAATACGAGAGCATTTTTTTTTATACATCTAATTCCTTTAAATCACTCACTCACTGTACTCAGTAGTATACCTACATTAAAATCACTTGCTGCGCTTGTATATCATTTCTCGCCCAGGGCGCTGGTAGATCTAAAACCGGCACTGTTAAAATCTGTTAGTAAAATGTCATATTTAAATGACTAACTTACTCAATACTCATTGAATCATTGTTGGCTGTGGAATAGAAAATGCTATATGATTATTTTTGTAAATATAAATTTAAAATTATCTGTTAAATAGATTGCACCTGCTGCAAAAAAACTATGGGACAAAGGCCCCGGTGCTGGTGGCGACAGCAAAGGTCCGCCTCACCTGCCTCCGCTGCAACTCAACCCCGAGCAAATGTGGCGCGACCCCACTTGGTCTGCCCAAGGTTATAATTTTGTAATATCCTAAAAGTTTAAGTCTAATTCAAAGTAGATATTGGTGCCGATTCTGTTGTTTACGAATTAAATAAATTTAATCTCACTATATTTCTTTCTAATAGTAAATATAAGAAAGGGATGCAAGATATTTTAGTCCTCTCATTGTGCCTTATTAACGCTAAGATGGATAGTTAAATAGTAATTAATATTTATTTATATAAATCTCTGGCTGACACATCTATGCACAGCTTGCCGCTGGTCCGAGAGATTTGATTGATTGAATTTCGTGGGTTTGTTCTTTGAGAAGTCCACTATGAAAGTATTTTTTGAAGATCGACTCTATCATATATTTTAGGTTTTTTTTATTACTTTAAACAGTATATATAAGTAGGAATCACAAGTCTAGAAGTAGACTAGGCTATGTCCCATGTGAGCACTGTAGGTACCTACAACTATTCCCTATTATAGACAGGTCTGTTTGTGGCTGCTGTCCCAGAGATCATCTCTTAATTTAAAAAAAAAATGGTAGGTTAGAATTAAAATTATTAGAACTTAGTTCCTAGTATTGTACAGTATTCCTTAGGTGTGGGCTTTGAATCAATGTTATATGTTGTATTTTAGCAGTGGAACACAATGTGGGTGTTCCGATGATGGGCACGCGTCGAGGCGTTGCGTTTCCGGGTGGGGACGCTGGCAGCATCTTGTCTCCTCGTGACACCGCCGGCCTTGGCGTCAAGATGGTCGAATATGTGCTGGGAGGATCTCCAACTGGTAAACTATTTGCTGATTTTAATGAAGCCTTTTTTTTCGTAAGCGTTCTGTTGGTCCTCACGTAATAAGTTATATATGCAAATTTTCTCTCGAATTAAAATTATAAGGAATAAAAAAAACCATTCAGATTTTTACTGAGGGATTCATAAATAATATGATCATGACCAATTCATTTAAATATAGAACTCAAGAAGTCACAAATAGACAGTATGGTCTTCACCAATAAAGTGGTCATGACATTTATTTATTAATTATAATATTTATAGTGTTGACATGAATACATAATCAGTATTGCAGGGTCCAGGGGTGTTTTATTGTATTGTGTTGTGACAGGGGTGGGGGGTGGGGAGAAGGTGACCGGCGTGGTGGCGGGCCTGCGCGGCATGGTGCTGGAAGAGCGTCCCGACGAAAAGTCCGCTTCGCCCTTCGAGAAGGATCTACACGAACTGCACGAGCATGGACCCCTCCCTAATGGTCTTCACAATGGACAAGAAGACGACAAAGCTTTCAAGTGAGTTCACTTGTATTATAGTATTCCCAGATATGCCTGTTTTGTTTCAATTATGCCCCAAGTCTGCAAAAGCTTTAATTTGTAGGTTTAGTTTCAGTAGTTGCATTAGAGTGTAGAAATTCAGTGGACTAAAACCTATCGAGTTCATAAGGAAGTGGATTCAACTTTTAATATTTATTTTTCAAATTCATGGTGAGGTGAATAGTCATTCACTATAAATATACTTACATCATAATTGATAGGTCCGTGAACATGTTTTATTTAGTTACTTTACTAGATTTGCATTTCATGTTACCAACCAAGAGTAACATGTGATGAGTTTTTAATTGTGAGTAACTAAATTCTGCTGTATTTTGTAAAATTATAAATAGATATAAATCTAATTCATTATTCAAATTAGAGTAGTGAGTAGTATCAAATTATTATACGGAATAATTGTGTTATAGATTTTATTGACGCAACTAATTTCACCATATGAAAAACAGTTTACGAATATAATCAATAAAAAGATGGTCGCGAAGGTCGTCGAGTAAGTGTTAACTACTCGGCACCGGGCAATGGGCATGGGGCGACCGACACGCGGACAACGATCGAGTATCTCGTCTAGTCTCGAGGCGGGTGTCGCGGGCAATAACCGCGCTTCGTGGATCATGGCCTCTGTCAATGCCACACGCCTCCCACTCCCCATTCCCCACCTCAAACGTCCACCTGCGCCCGCGCAATTCACCAACTTCACACGCAATCTTTTATCATTCATTACAATATTATGGTTATTATAAAACTTATGAATCATTCGACCGACCGATGTCTTTAGATACTGTCGCATCGTTTATGGTGCTGTGTCATTTTGTATACACAATGTGTCCGGGTCCGGTCATGAACTAGCGATATTTTAGGTACTTAAATTTGAACAATTTTATGGGACTTCTTTGGACCTGGGTTGGTCTTACTTGGAAAATAAAATTCAAACTTTTCATACATTTTGACCGAACAAGATAGATGTTTTGTATGAAAAGTTTTTTTTTTTTCGAGTTTTAACTGATTTGCTAATAAGCTAAAGTTTTTTCTTGGATCTGTATAGGTAGCTTTTTTATAAACTCTAAACATTTATTTCATTTTAGATTTATGTTGCAATTTTGTCTCTTAATTTAATTTCGTTATTTTAGTAGTGATTTCATAATCATTATTGTTTTATTATTGTATTATAGAACATGCTATTTCATTTTTATATTTATTTATGTATAAAAAAAAATATAAGCATTAGTTTTGGGCCTTACATTACACAGTTTTGTAACAGTAAACAAACAGACGTCTGCCGTGGACCATTAGTTTTTTCATCGCGTTCCGCTTAAACCGCTGGAAATGTTGGCAGTTGATGCCTTTTATGTTGAAAGCATTTTTGAAAATTCAACCCCTGGGGGAAATAGCGGATCGCTGATGAAACGGAAATACTAGTCACAGTGATTCAAGCTCTGGGAAGATTTGAAACTGCCACCTAACCCAAATAATAATTTACCTGCTGTATTTTATAGGAGTACCTACTCTTAAATATGAACAACTTCTATTTAATATGAAGCGATGATAGCTTAGTGGTAGTGACGTCAAATGCTGTGACGATTGATCGAGTTAAGCCTTCGGTGAAAGTAATCATCGGGTTAGCAGGGTTAGGAGGGTGATGGGTGGCTCTGGTTACGATCCATCGATAGCACAGTGAGGGTGCTGGTGGCCAGAGCGCAAATGGTGAACACCCCTCGGGGATTTCCCCACGGTTAAAAAACGGTTAGTACAATGGTTACTTCGCCGTACCTACATGGCTGGCCACTTTCCTAAATTTTAAAGTGTGGTGGTGAAAAAGGTGTGTTCTGACAGCTGCACACTAGAGTCATTTGCCTTTTAGCCATTGTAATAGGTTGGTAGACAGCAACATTATGCAATCCTCCTTCTAATTTCTGTGGACCGCATGCCTGCTTGTAGGTCTTATGTATGATATTATAATAAATTAATGCGAATGCCTTTTACAAATAGTCAACTATGTAAGTATAGCGAGTGATTCGGGATGATGTATGGATTCTAACGATACTCCATTTATTTAAATCTGTTCAGGCATTTATAAGTTATGGTGGAATAAAAAACTCAGATACATACATGAACCCTGAAAACATTACTTCTTTGAACTACACTCCTTTGAGCAGGCGTGGTAAAAATACAAAACATCTTTGTTCAATCAAAAATGTTTTTTTTTTACACAGCCGCACGCCTGGCTCGCGGCAGCCGTCCCCGGCGGAGGAGGAGGGCCGCAACGGCGACGCGCCCGCCTTCCCGCTGCTGCCGCCGCACGCGCTGCCGCAGCCGCAACCGCAGCCGCACCAACACCAGCATCAGCACCATCTGCAGCACCTCTCGCACCCTCAGGTACACTTACTAAGTAATACCTTGTCTTGTCTCGTCCTTCACCTACATCTGAGGTAAGGATAATTAGAATCTTAGGTAGGTCAAAAAAAGATAAAAAAAATATTTGCAGGAATGTGGTTGTTGTTTGTGTAATTTAATTCAATTATCATATAAAAATATAAAAAAATTATAAGGATTTTGGTTATTTTACGACTAAATATCAATTATTGGAGTAGGTAATTAAATTCCATACATTTATTTCCCATATAATTACTTTTTTACGATTCAGCTTAACTTTTTTCCAATTTTTTTTTCAAACATCGCAAAACTAATGTTATCATTTATTATTCCAGCATCATCCTGGTATGTTGGGCGTGGCCCCACTACAGGGTTTGCCGCATCCGCAACATGCTCAAATTCATCCCGGTAAGTACGGAATTCGTTGTGATATTAAAGTCCAAAGCCTATATAAAATACTCCAAAGGGGTAAGAAATGGTGCTGATTATGTTGTATAATTTAATGTCACTATTTATTTCTTACAAATCCTACTGAAAAGGGATAGAGAGTACTTAAAGGTTCCCAATTAGTCTATTACATTGTAATTTATGGGAAAAAAGTTTTGATTAATTTTGATAGCAACTAAATTCACGTTGAAAACAAGCAATTGGACTTGAATTGCCCCGGTGGTCGCCATCTGCGCTGTAGAGCTACTGTCTACTCATTCCCCCTCCACGCGCGGCGCTAGATAGCCTGTCCCAGGGAAAGTGTGATACTTTTCCCCCAGCATCCTCGCTGTGCTATCAGACGATTAATCGTGACCTCAGCAACCCAACGTCTTCCTTAGGATCGCTTCTGGACGCATAGGGTCCCATTTAGTCGCCTTTTACGACAGGCAGGGGAACACTGTAGCTGTTATTCTTAGGCTGAGATCTATAGAGCGTTTTTAGGTTTTGCTCAGACTTTACTTAAGGTATAAACCTACGTAATAAAGTTAATATTTGTGTGTTTTAATATGTAGCTAAGTTTTTGGTAAGTCGTCGATTAGGTGCACTTAGACTTTGCTTAGCACACACTCAGAGAGATTCGAAGATTGCATTTTAAATACTGACTTTGTTTGGTAAAGTCTGAGCAAAGCCAAAGTACGCTCTATAGATCTCAGCCTTAGCCCGCTACAGGACAAAGCAATTGGACAAATTTAATAGGACTTTATTTTTTAGTTTTTAAACATTAGGATCAGCTCCGATTTCTCGATACTAAGTAAATCTTATTCTAGACGTTTAAGTGCGGTGGTAGCGCTGTCCCTGGCTGTTGAGGATGAATTTTTAATTTAATCCTAGTTATATATATTGTTTTCTCAACATGGTAGTCATTTGCGCCATACCATACTAGTTATCTAACATAGAACCATGACAGATCAAACTGAGCTTTGTACCGCTCTGGTTCTGCCAAGAAGGCAAGTACATATTAAATTCTCTGTTTATTTTCAGGTATGACTCTGAACGACTCTATGAATCAACACATTGAACTCGTTTTACAAATGGAGCAACATCCACAGTTCGACAACAATAGTTTTGCCAGCACACAGCAGGTTAGTAACTTGACACATTTACTTTGTGTTTAATGTTCTAACTTATTTAATGTGCCTAAGATTTTAACTGTCGATGTTGTTATTAATTCCTAGAATGTTATTTGCTTTCAAATATGCTTTAGCTGTCGCTTACATGCAAGTCATGCAGTTTTGGGTCGATCGATAAGGGTTGGTACCAAAACTGGTTGTACCTACTTCAAATGGGAAGATATTATGCGTGAAAATATTGTTTCGAATTATTAATCTTACACTAATAAAACAAAAATTGAAATCACCCAATAAGTTATGAAAGTGTCGTGCGTGAGGCCTCATTGTCCGACGCAACGCAACGCACAATGAGGCCTCACCCTCACTTGACTCCTGAATAATTATAAAATCAGTGAAAGAAGAAGCTCGTTTTTAAAATATACAAGCCTTATATGAAGCAATTCCAACAAAATAGAAAATAATATAAGCTTTCAAATGGGTAATTCTTGTCCTCAATTAATTGATACTTCTATACTAATATTATAAAGAGGAAAGATTTGATTGTTTGTTTGTTTGCATTCATGCTCAAAATAGAAGGATCTTTTTGCGAGTAAGGTTGAATTTGTCTATACTAATACACTTCCAGACACATCTATCGGCCCCCCCTGCATTTTAAGTTTTGACAGCCCTTTAGCAGTTAGCAGTGTCAATCACTTGATCTAACGTTCATGTCGTGTGTACGGTATGGGGGTAAACTACAATGGTGTATATGTGGGTTGACGCTGACGGTGGTGTTTGTGTGTTGGCGCAGTACGGGGGCGTGGGCGTGGGAGTGGGGGGCGTGGGCGGCGTAGGGGGCGCGGCCGGCGGCGTGGCCGGCTCGACGCTCGTCAACGGAGCCTCCGTCGTGCAGTCCGCGGACTCCACTCAGCATCACCAGCCCTTTGATGTGCAGGTTAGTCACTTGCTTATACTCACTGGTACTTGTCCGCGATATTTTTCAGTGGTACGAGTCATGACAGCTTTGGAGTGAATACCTACTTTAAGTTTTTTTTAGAATATACCTAGGACGACTGAAAACATAATATAAATATTTTTAAGATTTATCGAGAAGAAAAATGACTCCCTACTGTTTAATATAATGACCCAAATACGCGTTGTATTTCATCAATATGTTTGTAATTTTGTATGATGATTTAACGTATTTTCATGAGGCTTTATTTATCAACTCGAGAGTTTTTTTTTATTAAATAGAAACGATTATTAATTACTACCATGTCCTTATGATATATCCTAAGTACTATGGAGTATGGGTCCCATAGTACACGGTAAAAAACGATTTCTTCAAATAAAAGAAAATGCGTTATGCCAAGAAAATATTAATTCATATATATTCAAACGCTTCGTTTCTCTTAAATTCAGTATTCGGTGTTCTTAAAAATATAACCTTGTGTTAAACTGATATACGTTTAATGCAAAGGAATACGAACTATTTATTTTAATAAAATATTATTTTATTTTAAGAAATCGAGTTTTCTTCACTGAAGCCTATGTATTGTTTTTGAATTTAAATAATAGAGTTCACTTAATTTAAGACAACAGTTTGCCTTGGATTTAAGACAATCGTTTATTTAGATCAAGATATTTTCTATTTTATTATAAAACATACATGTTCTTGATTGAAATTATTTGATTTTTGACTAAGAATCGAGTTGTCTTCGATATAGAATAGTAGATGCTTAGTTCAAGGTAATTATCGTATTACGAAGAAAAAACAAACACTTTGAACTAAAGGGTTCAAAATATTAAATCTTTTGACTAAAAATTTAAGAAAATTTGATCCAAATTATTACTATCATTGATGGTATTTTGGATCAAAGTAGTAAACTATTTTTATTTAATGCATCGATAACTTCGTTTAATACTAAAATAGTTTGGCTTTTTTGAATGGAAGCCAGGATTGTCTGTATGGAAGAGTTTGGTTCGATTCAATAAAAACCACGACATTTTAAATTTGAGAATCATTATTTATTGAATACAGCATAAATAATAACTACAACCTACACATGCCATTATTATTATTTAAAGATTTTAAATACTTGGGAGTAAGTGGCATCGAGCATCTAACGAAAACTGAAAACATGGATCCTTTATGCCATTTTGGACCTTTCAGCGTTAAATTTGTAAGTCGGACTTTTAAAAAATATGACTCCTGTTTTGTAAGTTAGTAATTAAAACTGCAACCAAAGACGTACAATTAAAAAAAAAACAACCACGCAATATTTTAACGCTAAGAGATCCCAAATAACGTACAAAATCATGAGTTGATTTCAGTTTTCATTATTGACCCAAGTATTTAAAATCTTTAAATAATAATAATGACATTTGTAGGGTGTAGTCGTACTCAAAAAAATAAAATTAATATGTACAGAATAAAATTACATATGCTCAAGAAAATGTTAACTATACAAGGTTGAAAACTTAGACTTAGCCAAAATAAAATATATATCTACGTACATAAAACATATTCAAGTAATTACATTTTGTTTCCAATATTTACTTTATAAAAAAAAATGATGAACGATAAGAAAACCGATCTCCTTGCAAAATTAACTGGCTTTGAATTTTTCACTCAACTTAATATTTCTTTTTTTGCAAAGTAGTGAAATAATGGGATACATCCTGCCTTGCTAACATTGAGCAGTAGCTTTCTATTTTGCAATAACTTCCTCCCAGGGTTCTTTTCTTTTAGCCAATCAAGGTCTTCCTGTTTTCCTTCTGCAGTAGTATCTAGTTGAAAAGAAAATGAAAAATAAATTAAAAAAATTAGAAGGTATTATGGTTTATTATTTATAGTTACTCTGTAATGTATATAAGATAGATATTGTAGTTTAATTTTAAATTAATATTTCATATATGTTATAATAGTTGTTATGTTTCAATAATAATTGTATCTATACCTACATATAAATAATTCTTAGAATATTAAGTAAAAATAATTTAGTATATCCAGTTAACTGGTTTCCATAGTAAAGACTCTACTGTTTGTGAACAGATAGCCATGTGTTATAATATCCCAAGATATTATTAAATTTCAACAAAATAATCTTGGTTGGTTTTGGTACCTACCATTCACTGTTTCAAGTATCTTTTTGACGGTGCGGTGTGTATTACTGCCAACAAATGTTCGCTTCCTTTCTCTTGATTAAGTTCCTCACTGTTCCTTTTGCTGTGATAGATTTGCCCACTATCACCAGGTATCACTTTTTTTTATTGGTTGGGTGAAGTAGGTAAATTGCGGACTCTTGAGGGGAGAGTATTAATTATTATCATTCCAGATATAAAAGTATAATCTTCATATGTCAAACACCTGAAAAGAAATATAGTTAGCTCTCATTACCTTTACTATTTCTTTAATAATAAATTTACTATTATATTGTACTAGCTATACCTATATATCTGATGAATTTACGAAGTGAAGAGTATAGTTTAGCGGATGCCTTCATTATCTGTATGCCAAATTTCAGCTCGAGGTTTGAACTGTGTATAGATAGATCAGTCAGTCAGTCACCTTTTCCTTTTATATATTTAGTGTGTACTATCTATCATACACATATACCTACAATCAAATGGGATATAATAACTAAAATGAATAACTGTATAAATTGTAAATGCTTACTTGTAACCAGATGTTATTTAAGCAGTTTCTGCGTTTGGTTATATAAATAATCCATTACTGCTATAGAATTGTAAAATGCTTTTTCCACATGGTGAAGTCTCTAGATGAGTTTGAAGTCAAAGTCTTGGAATGAAGACATCAGACAGGCTTATGTTAAACATCTAACTAATTATGCATTTCCTCCTCCTCCACTGTAGCCTGAAAATAAAAAATAATTAGCTAGGTAATCTTGCTAATATCCAGTGGTTTACCTAAGTAGTATCCAGTTGTTTATTCAATTTAAATCAATTTCAAAGGATATTGGGCATAAAACCAATGATCAGTTATAGAAAATATAAAGTTTTATATTTACCAGTCTATCTTCAAGTCAATACGCACACCCAGCAATGGTCTGAGTTCTTTCAAATTTTCTTCCATGAGAGAACCTATGTGGTTCGTCTGAATCCAATTTACTGTAAGTTTAAACCAATAGTTAGGATTTAAATAAATCTCATACATATCTGCTGCCGCCACTATGGTCAGAAACAGCTTTAAGTACCCAAAGTAGATACTTATTTGTTAATAAGATAATTATTTATTAGGTGCCTCCCTCCAGGTACCCTCGGCACTATATAGAAGTGAGTTAGCCAGACATTAGTATTAATCAGTAAAAAAAAGATAGTAACAGTAGGTAAATATCCTTATACTACTTATACACACAAAAATCTAAAAAACACACTTACTTAAAATGCTCCATGGCATCCAGTTCCTGGAATTCTTTTGTACTTCAGGCACCAGGGACAGCCATCCCTGATGAGAACCAAG
The DNA here is from genome assembly GCA_963555595.1 of Tethea ocularis. Taxonomy (NCBI): domain Eukaryota; kingdom Metazoa; phylum Arthropoda; class Insecta; order Lepidoptera; family Drepanidae; genus Tethea; species Tethea ocularis. The sequence continues at coordinate 3,979,192 of OY741960.1, read as the reverse complement.
ATAGCTCTAACTTCCGCTGGCATTTACCAGGTTTTGAGTAATTTCTCCATTAATGTACAACACACTCACCAAGACTTATGAAAGTAAAACAAATTTAAAAAAACCAAAACTTTGGCTTCGGAACTCGACGGACGCGCATGTGTCACCGGCGCGGTGCGACAGTAAATACGGTGATGGCGGCCGGCATGAGATATTTACAACGATCTATGAGAATTGTTTTATCTTCATGTAAACAATTTAAAGTTGATTAAAAAGAGAGCACTCTTAATATAAAATTATGCAGCTTCATATTCATTTGATTTTTTGGAAATTTTGCTTAAAGATAATTGTTTCGTAATAAATATATCTTCAATTTGGATACAAACTTGTTGTATATTTTGTCAAGACTACTATCTAATATTGAATTGATAACATATTGTCACAGAAAAAGATTTCTTTTATTTCTAATGATACAAGCTCATTTTTGAGTATAGACGATTAAATATCTCATGTGGATTACAAAGATTGATCAAAACAAGAGTTTTCGATGTCTTAAATGGAATGTAAACTAATTTCATCAGAACAAAAAACCTGGGTTCTTGACCTAAGATACATAATTTTAATATAAATATTTTTTTTCTCCTTCAGTTTAGAGAATCATTTTTTTTAAGTAAGAATCAAATTTCGATTGAAAACAAAACTCTCTTAGAATTAGATGATATTTTTAAGAATATTTATGGTCTTGGCGCAAATAAGTCGCAAAATCTTTTTTTTCCGTGTAGGTACTTCATAAGTTGCACGCAAAAAAATTACATCATTAGATGTCATCGCCATTTTTGGCTGAAAGGTAATTGGAAGGTAATCATTTTTCGTTGAAATTTACCGTATTAAAAGAATTAATTAAATATTGAAGTTTAAATTGATTCAATTTGAATTTCATTGCACCATACGGAGAGATTAAACCCGAAAGGTAAAAAAAAATAAAAAACCGGATAAGTGCGAGTCAGACTCGCGCATCCAGGGATCCGTAAATCCGTAATTTCCTATGTTACTGTAAATACTATAAGACTTCTTATAGGTTTTCCTGTTAACTATAGGTAATAAACTATTTACTGTATTTTTTTTCAAAATGTTTGGTCCAGTACTTTCGGAGATAGGGGGGGGGGGAATGGTAAATTTTTGCGTAGTTTCTTAAATAACTTCAAAACTATTTATCTTCAGATTATAAAAGAAATATTAAGATCCTCACAACAAGCCCCTTCATTTGATATGTCACACAGTATAGTTTGCAAAATATTTTTTTATGTTCTAATTTACCCCCAAAAGTGGGACGTCCGTGTTTGGGTCGCTGACTTACATATGTGTACCAAAATTGAACTCAATCCAGTCCAGTATTTTCAGACAGACACACGAGAGATCCTATAAGGATTGTTCGCACAAATTAGGGTTACGTACTCAAACAACAAATAGTTGTAGATAGGCCGAGAAAACTGGCTCTGAAGTACATCTGTCAGACAGAACACACTGTTATTCCCGAATACCCCGTTGAAGTTGTCCCGTTACGAGTCTCTTGAGATTTTTTCTCTAGAAGTCCTGTACTAAGCCATTCGAATATGCTTTCCTATTTATTACAAAACAAAATATGGGTCGATAATAGATATACGTGTCTGGAAGGTTAGATAAAATAGTTTGAATAGTCAAACAAGAAAAAATGCAATAACATTTTATATGGGTTTGCATCAAGTTTAAAGGTAGTAAAAAAACTAAATCTATGATCTAGCTAGTTTTTTTTTTACTATGGGGCCTGTGTTTGACCACAATCTCACCGTGATCAGTGATGATGTGGCCGATGATGCACACAAAACCTAGAAGGGAACTGGTTCTCAAGTGCAGCTGTCGGAATACTACGAAAGGTGTTTGGCGACAGATTTTCAACTTGAGGGTGGTAGCCAGACAGGCGGGTATTACAAAGTGCTATGGTTTCCTCACGATGTTTTCCATCACTGAATGTTCAAGCTCATTGTAGGATTCGAACCCGCGACCTTCGTCTCGGCATTCGACGTCACTGCCACTGAGCTATCATCGCCTTGAATAAAATATAGTAGTATAAATAGTTATAATAAAAATCACAAACGGTATCTATTTGTCATCACGGGACAGCTGGGAATTTTTCACGGGACTATTGGTACTGCAAAATACCAGAAAAAATCTCAACAGATAAGTACTGGGACAACTTCGACGCGGCACCGGGGTCTGGGAATAGACGGAACACACATAGGTAGGTGCTTAGCGACAGATTTAAATTTCTAATAGAGCCAGCCAGGTGAGTACTACAAAGTACCCTACCACTGTGCTGGGGTTTCTCACGTTGTTTTCCTTCATCGAAACATCGAGCATTTGACATAAATACCACTGAGCTATTCATCAACTTAAATAAATTGTGTGTCTTCTTATCACTTGATATAATGAAGGTGTGCGAATATCATTTAGTAGTAACCACCTCTACACACATAAAAAGGATTTCTTCATTTAAGATATTTTAACTTCCACGAAGTTAGTTTGCATTGAACCAAGATAATGGCGATTTCATATATAGGGAAACTAATATTTTCTTGTAGAAAGAAAAAAAAACTTTTGGATTAATATTCATAATTCAAGAAATCAAATGTCAATTGTTTTGTGACAAGACAATTGACATTTGATCCAAGACAATGTATATTCCACCAAAGAGATTTAGTTTTCTAGTTCTAATGAAATTGAAGTTCTTAATCCAAAAGTACTTTAACTTGTTCATTCAAGAAAATGCAGAATCAATGTAAGAGATGATATTCTTAGTTCAATATGATAAAAATGTATAACAAAACAGAACGACCTTGTTTTGAAATTGGTTTTACTTGGATTTTGAAAGTGATACATATCTTAAGATTTTTTTATCTTCACATGATATAAAACATTCTCAGTTTAATTTGTTATTATATTATAATAACAAATAAAAGCCTTGCATAGAGAAATAATAGATTCTTTCAAGATTTCAACATTTTTGTGTAAGTTTCTGAAATCTTCTGCAGAAATAAAATATTCTCATTGTAAAATTATTTGTCCTACCAACAAAAAGGGTTTTCTCATTATGAGATAAATTTTACTTGTGGCAAAACGTAACGATTTTTTACTAAACCGTAACTATCTTGGATGTAGTAATGTTACTTTCTTCTGAGAATTAAAGGGTTTTTATTAAATCGTAATTATCTTGGATGTAGTAAAGTTACTTTGTTCTGAAAAATAAAGATCTCCTTTCAATAATTTGTTCCTCATTGTGAGATTTTTGGCATGCTTGTATAGCTAGATATATATTTGCTTAGTCTAAATTTAAGATTATATTAGTGTAAAAACCATAATTTCTTTGCCATAATGTAGGTATTCGTGAAAATAAAATATAAATCTTTTTTTTTCTTTCGTACACATCTAAAAAATGTTATGAATTTTCACGAATACATTATGGTTTTTACACTCATATAATCTTAAATTTAGACTAAGCAAATATATTTCTCCCTATACAAGCATGCCAAAAATCTCACAATGAGAAACAAATTATTGAATGGAGACCTTAATCAAAACAAGCTAACTTTACTACTTACATCCTAGATAATTACTATATAATAAAAACTCTTTTAGTCCTCGTACAAAGTACCCTTACTACATCTAAGAAAGATACAATTTACTTTCTTTTTACTTCACACAATTTTTTCAAACAAAATGAAAAACAGGTTTGAATATAATGCAATCTATATTAATAGCTGGCTGTACACACGAATAACATCATATTATTCAAGTAATAAAGACATATCTCACATAATATTATTAATTTACACATAATTTAAAAAAATAGGAGAAACTGATTTTAAATTCTCATATAACACTTACAACAGTCAATAATATTGATTAATTACAAAATTAAAAATTAAAATAATAGCCTAATAACTATCTAAAACTAAAATGATAATTTAGATACTTTTAACATTATTCTTTAAAAGTTGGCATGCTTATGTCGACTTACCTACAGTAAATATGTCTAACATTATAAAACTGTCAGTACAGTATAATTAATAATAGGTCATTGAATTATCAACACATTAGGTTGAAATATCTGCAAATTCCCTTGTAAAATTATATTGAACATTTAACTTGTTTGCTTGCAGAGGCCTTCAGCTTTTGTTCTTCTATTTTTGTATGTAGGAATATCACCAGGATTCTAAAAATAAGACAATGTATTAGAACGTTGATTGATCAGATCGTAGCGATATTATAGAAATGACACCTAGATTAATGTATGACAGACAAAATAAAACATAAGAGGTGGATGAATGCATATATGCATTCATCCACCTCTTATGTTTTATATATATGTATTGTAATGAAATGATCATATTCTAAAATAAATAAAATACTTTGGGGATGTTCTAGGTACGTAGTACCTACTGTATGTATCTAAATGTATAATTTCCAAACCGGTCTAGGCGTCTTTGAGTAATCGGGGATCGAACATGAAAACAAAAGAATATGATTGATTCCAACGAATTGAGAACCTCGTAATTTTTTGAAGTCGGTTAAAAATAAACTTATTGACTTACTTTCACTGTCCAATTTTTCTAAGCCTTGCACAATGCTGAGCAGATTTTCGTTTACAGGTTTTCTTAATAAACTTCTTTAAATAACCTATAAAAAGTTGTTCGTTGCGTGGGACAGCAACGCACAAGCTTTTACTGCGAGGGACACCTTGTCCATTGCATTAAAAGCATTTATGCAATTTATATTGGCCCTAAACTGCCTCTGCGCGCACATATGGAGTTGCTTGTTATCACTTTCTACTATAGGCTTCTGCTTGCAGAACTTCTTGCATCTTGCTTTCAAGATGTGCACCAACGGCCGGCCGGTCACGGAAAGAATGGACATGGTGGCCGCTCGCTGGTTGCGCGGTATTGTCTTGACAAAAACATATTTTGTCTGCCGTAAACCGTAATTCCTTTAATCTAGAAAATGTATCTTACTATAAGTTATTTCGTTCAATGATATGAAGCAATAGGAATTGTTAAGTTAAGACAACATTGTTTATTCCAATTAACATACTATAAAACTACAATGAAAGAAGACTATCTTAATTTAAGATATTATTACTTTGGAACTTAATAAAATAATATTTTCTTGCTTAAATAACATAATTCTTCATTTGAAGATTAAATTTTAATAGATTAAATTGTTTAAAAATGTTGAAATAAGATTTTTTTTGTTTTTAAACTAAAACTTTGTATATTTGCTTTGAAACAAGTTTTCTTTAAATGTCAAGTAAAATATTTTATTGTACAAAGAATAATATTTTCTTGGAGAAAATATATATGACTTGAACAGAAACACATTCTCTTGATATTAAGAAATATTTCAAGACATATTTTATTCTTAATAGGAGAAATCCTTTTTATCTGTGTAGTAGACCAGATATCTAACATCACTATCCTGTATTTGATAGTGCTACGTTACAATGTTGAAGTCGTTAAATATTTTCCGAAGAATAATAATAAGGTCCCTATGATTAATAAGGTCGCATAATAATAATAAGTAATAAGGAATAGCTGTTTTCGGTTAACTTTTTTACGTTTTGGTAACTAATTCTATATTCAAATTGTGCTCATGAAATGTTTAATAAAATAACGATTTAAAGACTGAAATTTATTGAAACTGATTGCAATAAAGTTACATGATTGCCCCACTGGCCATCTGGAGAAAATATCGTCAAACTCATCCAATAAGTTATTAGTTACTCGTGCAATATGGCATGTGGCATCATGTTGTTGAATGCAAACGCCAGAACATTCTCGCATAGTGTCGGAAAAAACATTTACCGTGGCTCTTTAATATTAATATATGCCACCATCGAAGATAAAATTTAGATTTTCTTAATTTTTAAACATCTGTATCTGGTTGAACGAGCTTTGCTCGTTTTTATTTTAAAACAACGTTTTCTAAAAAATTAACCTGAAAGCTAGATCGATTTATCTCCCCTCAACCCTCTGTATACTAAATTTCATGAAAATCGTTGGAGCTATTATTACATAATAATGATAATATCATAAAATAGGTCATATGAGTCCACATTGGTGGTTTAAATAATGGTCCACTTCAGATTATTTTGATGTCACGCCTGCCTTTAATACGAGTCAGAAAAAAAATCTACATTAATATAACATCAAAAGAAATTTAAAACGTCTTTAACTTTAACTGGGACAGATTTTTATTAAATATCTGTTGCAGTTATAAATTAGCAGTGTTTATTACTGACATTGAACAGTTGTCGTATTAGCATAACCGGTAATAAATGTAACAAACAATGTAACTAATAGGTTGATTGACGCATCGTAGGTATGCGTCGCGGGGCGGGAGCTGTGTTGTGTTGTCGCTCAGTGTAGATAGGTAGCGTTACCGTTAGTGTTGTGCGGTTAGACGCGTGCCCTGCTAACGAGCGACTATCTCCGGCTCTGTTCCCACGGCGCACGTCGACGAGGAAGCAATAAACCTACACCTTAACTGCACATACCATTACCGATTGTAACGGCGGCGTACCTCTATATGATAAACCCGATGTGTATCGCGCGATGCCGATGCCGCATGCCATCCGACTTAACTGCCATGTCAATAACTGCTTATCGAATTGGCGTGAGCTGGTGCCGGGGCACCTCGTATCATTACAGTTTAGTGTTTCCATAGTACCACCCACACATTTTTTTACTTATTCCAACACGACATTTCAAAACATCGGGTTTAGAGCTGCCGGTGTTGTTATGTCGGTTTCGTAAAGAAGTTTCCGATTTTACAACAATTTCCGTATGTCTCGGTGAATACACGTTTGTTCACACATGGTTCTCACGGTAGACCTTTTCTTTAGAAGGAATTTAGGTTTGTCAAGATTCTGTGTCAATTAAAAAGATATTCTTTTGTTAACTTATACCTGCCCACACTAGGGATGAATGAGGTAAATTGAAAAGTGGGTTTTTTATCCATGAGAGAGGCCATTCCATTTTGAGCATTCACTAATTGCTAACAAATTAGAATTATAAGGGCTTATAAGTGTTTTATAAATCATCATCTAAAACTGTAGATTTTTCATGTTTTCCATATTATAATTCATGTTATTGTAAATAATTTAACTATCCTACTTGTATGTACTAAGTTTGACTCTGATTATTTCGTGGCGCCTGGGCCCTGATGTGGTTTTTCTGTAATACCTAATATTGCTTAGTGTTTTATTGTTATCATATATTCGCTTCACAGACAACACTTTTCCAATAAGATTGCAGGGTCGTTGAACTTGGGCAACGTCAATTCCGTTGCCACCTACTTGTATTGTTTAAAGCCTGCAATCCGTGTGAAAATAACTATCTGGGTTACACTATGACTGCATGGCAATATCCTACCACGATTTATGTTTTTGTAGTCAGGCTAAAATATTGTCTTTATATGTTGTGTGTTTTGTTAAGCACTCATACCTTATGTGTGCTGTGGCCCATAAAGTATGTACCGAAAGATGTGTTACAAATGTTACGAAGTAGGTACGCAGATGGTATCTTCTAAATTTGAGTGTAGATGTACATAATTAACGGACGTTCACTTGACTATTCATTACTGGCAATTAATTCCCGCGGGTTGCGCTCCGCGGCGCTGAGATCGACCTCGTGGGAAATTAAACTGCGCGGGCCGTCTTCTGCCGCCCGCCGCCGCCTCACGCCCCGCCTCTCCGCCCCTCTTTCACATATGAACACTTTCTCTCGCAGATTTCCCGATTTTTCTAGAGGCACTCAACAAGCATGCTTGCAATAGCGCTGCACGTACCCAATCAGTGCACCAATAAATTTCTTGTTTCACTGCCGAGCTGGCGTGGTTTGGTTTCTTTTGATCTACATTTTATATACCGTAAATATTTTTTACTTCTTACTTTAATCAGAGTCTAAAAGTTGCACCACCCGCATGGCATATTATAATTATGTGTAAGTCTATATTGAAATTAGTTTGCAGACCCGCAACAAGCCCACGTGAGTGGCTCATTAAATATGGAACCGTAATCAGTGTGTGTGGTGCTCGCTGTCCCCTCTACATCGGTCTCCCGACAACCGCACTCATTGTTGTTTTGACATATATGGCTCGTTACACGGTTAACAAATGGTCTGATGATCACTTAATTTAGGATGAGGAATTTGTTAATTCTGAACTGTATGATATATTATAAAAATGCCCGTGTATGTTTTTGCTATACAAAACAGGAAGTAGGTAATTGAAACTGTACCTATAAATTGATGTCGATTGCCGTTGCAAATGAAATCCGTGTTATTACATTTTTTCGTGACGACGCTTTCAAACGCCTTGTGTTGTCGGAAGGGGCACATAGTCGAATGTTGCAATGAACGATCGGCTACCGCGAATCGGATCGGAATTGGTCGGCCGCGCCCGATTGCACCGCCACGCATCACCGACCGCGGAGAAATTGAAGTATACTAACCGCTAGAATACTCGCCCGAGCTGGTAACCACTTGCGAAACTTCTTGCCGCTTAATTGTCCCGCGTTCGCTAAGCCGAAATTGCGGGGAATTCATCGTAACGCTAACTTCGATGCGCACGAACACTCGTCGAGTGAAGTGAGACCGAATAATTACATAATTTTAAAAATTAATAGGGAATTCGCTTTGTTGTACATGGCGGGCGGGCGGACGGCGACGCGGCTGTAGCTAGCTCGACGCAACGCGACGGCTGGGCGGTGGTGTTTGCTCAAAGAACGATCTCGGTAAGCCTGAGGGCGCTCAGCATAAGCTGCCCGTGTCGTCCGGGCCGCGGTTATGAGATTATTCTCGCTTTGACGGCTCGCCTCGTCCGCACTCCGTATGCACCGCGTTGCGCTTTTAGGTTTCTCTCGCCTCGCTTACATTTAAAATCCTAATTGGCTATTTTACGACTTGATGTTTATGCTCGGACGTTTCATACTATGTTGTGTTAATTCCTTTTGTGACATTTGCATCAAATTCTGCAACGTTATTTTTTAATATTTCGCTCAAATTTACCTGAACTCTTTTTAAGTATAATGCCTTTGTCTCCCTGTATGTGATTTTATGTAATGTAGCTAATTTTATCAAACTCTTAGAATACTTGTGCACTTGGATAATGAGTATTGCGGAAGATGAACAACAAATAATATAAATTCCATAGATATTACTATGAACTGTTTTTCGTAGTGATAGCCAGTAGGTATGCACTGTTTCGAAAGTTAATTGTACATTATTTTTCTACATATTATACATACTGTTCATGTCTAATAAGGCGGCACGCTAAGTATCTAACTAAACCATCGTGTCGTTATTATTCTAATCACGTAGTTCTATTTGTTCTATGATAGATTAAATTTTTGTAAACATGACGTAATAAATCACTCATCAATTGATTAGTGATGTGCCACAGACGTGAGAGCAATAATTAGTTGATGATCACTTCGTGTGCGCCCGCCTGCGCCGCTCCGCTCCGCACCAAACTGCACCGGAGATAACAGTCTCCTTATTGCCGGCGCCGCGCCTCCGTCTGCTAACTAACGCTTATTAAACTTCAACAACGCTCCCACTGATCACTTCACCTTCTTGTTTACTCTCTAAACTTAGATTAATCGTTCGCCCGGCCTCACCACTGCCGCTATTTATCTTCGCGAATAAAAAAGTTCGCCTCAAAATCCGTGCAATGCGATTCCTGATAGTCTATAATGTAAATAACAATAAATTCCATGGTTTTATTTACAATAATTTAGTTTAAGAATACTGTGTTTCAAGAATTTTATGTAATACATTCTCGAAACAACAAAAAATCTTTCAACTGGCTTTGAGATGTTTGGTTTTTGTATGTACAGTTAGGGTCAAAATCAATTGATCATTTATTAAGTAATTTGACGGAGACTGTACATGAAAAGTACCTACAGACATTATTTTAATCGTTCATCGAGACATTTGACTTTCATACAAGTATTATTCGCATTTAATATCTTTACATAGTATAAAATGAAGTCGCTACGCAGTTTTCAGCAATAGATAGAGTATTTCAAGAGGAAGGTTTATATGTATAAAGTATGCATATTATAGTACAGAAAAACCGTGCGAAGACGGGGCGGGTCGCTAGTAAATAATAAACCGAACAAGGAAGTTTAAACTATCTAGTGACGTAAAGACGGAAAACAGTAAAGATTAAAATAGCCAAAATCGTGTAACGAATTATACGAAATTGTAACTGATGTACCTTCTCAGGGCTACAAAATAGCTTAGTAGCGCTTATAGCTCGTCAGATATAAAATCATTTATTTATTGCTTACACTATCATATAATTTACGAACAAATTCGACGATAAACTAGCTCTCGTGCATTATTAGAAATTGTCGAATACGACGGAAACCGATAATTGTATACACAATATTACCAGTCAGACATTTGTTAGAGGAATGTTGTATGCTATGTTAGTTCGACATTACGTGTAAGCAGCAAATGGTGAAATAGATTATCATATAAACGAGCTAACGTTTCTTGTGATCGGAACGTGTTTTACTTTATTTTAGAACTATCCACTATGGTAAATATACATTTTGGGATTCTCTGTCCTTACCTACTGCAAAAATCAGAATCTAACCAGAATCTATAAAAGTCAGAAATTATTCTGTATTTGCGGTTCGTTATCGAACCATTTTATATATTTTTCCAAACTAGAACCTTTATATTTTCCATAAAATAAATTTAGATTACATATTCTTACAAGTTCAAAACCTTCGCCTGAGCAAATAATAATATGACCAAAAAAAAGGCATTGTTCTCTTGAACACAGACAGACAGATGCAGTACTGTTGTTTGTTATACAACAATAGGTCAACGACATGAGACTTCACACGTTAGTATTAATTAACACCTAGCTAAAGAACCATCTGCGTGTAGAGGTAGGTACGACAACATACGGTTACAGTACTTTTGCAAAAAAAAAACAGGTATTGTCATTACCAACACGCACAAATGGTATTTATGCCCCTAACGGATCTTAGCATACGTGTACCGAATAATCAAGTAATGAATTTCAATTGATTTTTGTAATCTACTCATGTTGACTACACGCATCTAAAAAGTATTGAGCAGCATTGACACCTTGTCAATGGCGTTTTACACCATGATCCATACTAATATATTGTAAATGCGAAAGTAACTCTGTTTGTTACCTTTTCACGCCTAAACCTCTGAACCGATCATTATGAAATTTGGCACGCAGATTGTCTATGATATGGAGAAGGACATAGGCTACTTTCATCCCGGGAACGCGGGTGAAACCGCGGGGGACAGCTAGTTTTACATAAATGTAAAAATAAATAACCGCTTTATTAACTTTTGATAGTTTATTTTTATTATATTAATAGCAGCAGCGGTTGTCCTGTCCTGAAAAAAAAATTAAACAGATCTACATACCAACACTTACTTACCTACACTTACCGTCCTTTTTTTTGTTTTTCATATTTATTCTGCTATTCTCGGATAACCGGGCTTTCTTTTATATATTAAGAGGTAGGGAAATAAACTTTCAAGAGTTAATGTGTTTTTGAAAGTCCTAGTTATTGTACAGTTTTTGCTTTCAGAAGCAATTCATTTGTATTGATTGAAGTTATGACACCGTTTCTGTGTTCATCGGGCCGCTGTCATCGTTTTTGTGTCCTTGGTGAGAAACGAATAGTAAATAGTTGTGTCTATAGTGAATCTTTTTATGTTACTTTCTACTATAAATGTTGGAACGTCGACTGGCATAAATAGTATTATTTTTAACCCCCGAGGAAAAAGAGGGGAAGGTCTGTGGCATCATAGCATCTGAACTGATTTTGATCGTCTTTTTTTAATTTGAAAGGTGTCTTAATAGATAGTGTTTGGGGGTTTCATTTTTTTTTAACACGCTTTTATTAGCTTTACTTGTAACTGATAAAAAATCTAATAAAATCTTGGATGTCAATTCTAACCTACTTCTAATGAGGAATAACAACAAAAAAATCTAATTAGTCCGTCAGTTAGATTTTCAAAAAATATTGGATACGTATTTTTTACCGAAAACAAAAATTAACGAAGATACAGTGCGTTAAAATTTTCCGGTCTGCAGAAAGTGTACTAAAAGTAGTTGTACAATGACGTCACAAGCCCCAATCCTGCACTTTGATGGGACTTATCTTTGTAATTTCTTATTGATTTGATAAAATAAAAAATACGTATCCATTATTTTTTGATAATCTAACTGACGGACTAATTAGATTTTTTTGTTGTTATTCCTCATTGTCGTTTCGAAATGAAATTTGGTATGTACATATTATGTAATTTTGTTTTACGTTTTAGTGTTTAAGTTTACTGTTGCCTTCGCAGCTCATCCTTAACAGGTACACACGGCCACAGATCAAGCTACACACTGCGGCACCTTATGCGGTTGTAAAAATAGGCGCTAATTTGCAACAAAAATGTGTAGCTTGATCTGTGGCCGTGTGTACAATACAGATTTTTCTAATACGATAAATATTTAAATAATCGATCCAATATATACACATATTTGTATATAGGATTGTCTTCTTGTTCTATGTGTTTCATGAACTTTGATAATAATCTGCAGTCTAGTATGACGAACAAACATTTGCGGTCAAGGCCCTGACGATGCAATAGGAAGGAAATTAACAACTAGGTATGGAAATCTTACCTTGTTCGATTATTCCTTTAATGTGGTGATACTTCTTACGTTCGTCATAAAAAAAAGCTAATAAATTGCTACTTGTGAAACTGGTAATTTATATTTAGATCTAAAAGTGCTCGACGCTATGTGTAGAAACAAAGGAAGTCATTTAAACCGCCCGCGAGACAGTCACGCGACCAACTTGCACTGTTCTCCCACTATCTATTGTTTTATTTCATGTTTCTTCCCAGATTGATTGTGTACATTTCAGCAGTTTTATGAAATATCTGTCTTCTAGTATTATTTAGGTAGCTGCGTCAGCGTACATTGTTATCTGCCGAAATAGCCTTGTAATGGACGCTAACATCCTAGGCTGTAATTATTATTAATAACAATGTGGTCTCACACAGCACGGGTTGTTGACTCAGGGGTGAGTCGCAAACTCCCGTGAAACATTGGCTACCGCCGTCAAGGTACCGACACGCACAATGGCAACACTGTTTGCTCGCCTCGTTGTGTTATGCTGTTGTGTCGCTTTGCCACTACTACTAGGTAAGAGCGATTGCTACGTATGTGATGTTGTGGTCACAAACGTGATTAAATTTCCAACAACATCACTATTTTATACGTGTTGACTTGACTGTGCCTTTGTTGCGACGCATAATGCCGATTCAGGACTTCCTTATTCAACTTGAATTAATTTCTAAGTGTCAACATAATTCTTGAAGTTGGAACATCCATTTTATGTTTTAATTACATAAATTATAATCCTTAATCGTCTTGTATGTGAGACATTTTTCTTGATTAATTGGATCAAGGGAAAACTATCAAGAAGTTCCCATAAGTCTACTTTTTATATTATTTTATTGAAATGCTCCAGTCATAATCAGCATTCAATAATTTTGCTCATGTGTAATATTCGCTGTCTAGCGAGAGTGATTACGAGAGCTTTGTATGATAAAAGTTAGACGTAGGCCCCGATTCTGTTGGTTACAAACTAAAAAAAGTTAATAAGTATATGTCTTTCTAACAAACAATATAAGAAAGGGATGAAAGATATTTTAGTCCTGTCAGATTAACATACTTCAACGTACATTTAAGCGCGATCTATATTAGTCATGACCATTTATATACTCATACATTACGATGACACGGACTAATCTGACAGCACTAAAAATGTTGCTATCTTTTTTCAATAAGGCTTATATGAAAGAGAGGTGACGTGACTTATGTTAGTTTAATTTGTAAACAACAGAATCGACACCATAATCGATATCTATGAATATTATGTACACTTACACGTATATTATAAGTGGTACATTTTTTTATTACGTGCTAACATTTGTAGACTGTTCTGTTTGACATTTTGAGCCAATGATCCGGAGCTGGAGGCGTCCCGCGGTACAGACTAATATAGGCTGAGCCACAAGCCTCTTTATATTTGTCGCAGATTTCACGAAAGGATTTGTTGCCTCGACCCGCGGCCGCCGCGAGGATTTCCGTTGTCACCATCGGCACATCCCGGCTTAATGTGGAAACCCAGATTAATGAGATGAGTCTTGCTTTACTGTAAAGAATACAGTTACGACTCAACCCGTTATACTATGAATGTCTAGTTTTTTTGGGCGTATTTATTCTGCGTCATATGAACTTTGATAAACATCGACCTAGTTACGTCAATGTGATAAAAGCACCCCATTACTTTGTCGATACCTACGTAAATATCAGTAAAATTTGGCAAACAAGGTAAAGTAGTTTGTTACATCGATCCCTTTACGAAGCCTTACTTTTCAACTAAATAATTACATACGAGTCACCCTTTTTCCTTTCCATGCCTATTGTAAACATCTAAACTGTTGATTGTTCAATAGTTTGGGGTGACTGAAGTATACAAAAGGCACGTAGTAGGTATGTACACATAACATAACACGTTTCGTTTTCACGTGACGTATTTTACTGAAGTCGAGGGTCTAACGGTTACCCTAACCGTATACCTAAGTTCACTAATGATAAACCCTTTTCTTCATATCCAAGTGCCGGTAAGCTCTATTTATCTTAACAAATAGCTTTAGAACTGGCTCGCTAAAACTTGTTTCAAAGGAATAAAAGATTTTCCTCAAATGCGTTCAAATGTTACAGCGGAATTAGTAACAAAACATACAAACCCACCTACTTCCTCGGAAGCCACCTTCCGAACCGTGTTTTAGAGTCTGACAAAATTGACAATCATAAGTGCCTGTTATTCACTTTTATTGTTATTTTTATTTAAATAGACCTATTTAAATAAAAATATTTCAATTCACTAACAAAAAAGTAACAATAGAACTGATAAATTGGATGCTTTCTAAATTGATAACTAATTTAACTTCAGACCATTTTACCACGGAACATGAATTTTGAACGCAACGGTACGGAATTACATCTTCATGTTTTCCGGCTTTTCCACTCGGACAGTTGATACGTCATAAATGTTCCACTAATTTTGAAACCACTAAAAATCATAACGTTTAATGATAATGTTGACACGGTGGTAGCGTGCTTTGTAGCCATCCTCAATTAAAAAAATCTCAGTAAGCATCTACTGGTGTTTTTGATTATAGTAAAATTATGTTAAACCTGACTGTGATAGCAAAAACAGACTTATAAATAATAAAACGGGATAAAGCTACCGTATAATATTCAAGAGTTATCTGAGGTTACCACATCTATCATTGGTCACTGAACCTGGTTGAACATAAATAATGTAAACTCTAGAGAATAGCTAGTGTAAGAACGCCACAATTTTTATGAATTGTGTCATTTTTTTTATCATGATTCATTGAGTAACCTAGTCTAGATTCATGTTGAAGACAATTCTTTCATAATTCAAATGTTTATAACTATTCAAAGTTAGCTATACTGTTGTATCTTTAGGTTTTTGTTTGTTGGTTGAACACGAGGACGTGACGGACGACGATGGTGCAAAGACCTGTAAGAAAAAAAATATTGAGGGAAGCGCAATGAATGACTGAAGCAAAACGTAACTGTGAATAATATTTCCTGATGCCTATTGATTCTTCTTTTATTCGGTGGATAGTATTTCCTTCGACATTCGATTGCCATTTCTTTCAGTAAATCAGTGCTGTTTTGTCTAACATGGGGGTTACGAATCACCGATTGTGACATTTAAAGTTCACGCTGATATTTGCATGACGCCTCTAGTTCGCTGCCGACCGTGACGACGATACCTTACTATTTTATATACTAGGACAACAATGTTTGCTTTCTGACCTTTTCGTATATACATAATATTTTTATAAAAAACGAAATGAACTTGTTAGGTTTGGTTAAAGGCTCGTAGTCAGTTAAGCCATGGACACAATCGCACTAATTCGGTCGTGGCTTCAGATCTACGCCGCCTAATTAGCTGAGCGTTTGCGCTGCCCCCGTGCAGCCGGTCAAAGGATTCGCCGCTCATTACGCGCTTTGCCCCTCGTCCAACCTGAAACTCTATGCTTTAACTAACTGTTTCAATGCACCGCTGGTAGACAGAATTAAAGTTTTGTAAACCTCAAATTTAATTTATGAGTAAAGAAATAACGAAGATAGGGCAAAGCAGTCACGGAACAGACACGGGCGGGCAGTGCGATGCGATGTTCGAGGAAGGCGCGATAAGATCGCGTGAGAGGCGGGCACGCGGGTACGCTCCGCCGCGCCTCCCTGCACATTCAGGGTTGCCAAAGTTAAAGAAAGTGGTAGCGTTTGTTTGCGCGGCATAATTTCCTTTGAACACAACATTCGTTTTGGGCATGGTTGGATAGGTACAATGTATTGACCTATACCTAATATTTAATTAGGAATTAGATGTAAATTATGTAATAAATAAAATAATCTTGCTCGAGCTTACGTTAACCTTATATTACTATCTTCAGTATTGGGATGGTACTGTTTTAATTCAACAAATTAAGCAGTTTTGTATGCGAGAATCAGATTTTTCCTGTTTCAAGTTTAGTTGGAAACGATATACTAGTTCGGTGAAGGGGAAGTCGAGTTATACTTTGGCAACCCTGTCTCCGCTGAACTCCACCGGACGATTCGTCACGCTGCGTTAATGGTCGCGCAGCACGCCACACTTGACTATCTGCCCGGGACTACCTATGCGCTAGATATCGATTCTCAATATAAATGCCCACTTATACGTTTTATTCAAATCGTTTTAGTATTAATATAAATTTGGCAAAATAAATTAATAGCACTTCTTTCTGCTATGTACAGATGGAGGTACACACGGCCACACATCAAGCTACTCATTTTTGTTGCAAAATAGCGCCTATTACAACCGTATAAGGTGCCGCAGTGTGTAGCTTGATCTGTGGCCGTGTGTACATCACTTACATATAATTGATGTCATCACAATTCACATGTTTGCAATGAATTGTGATGGCGCAAACAAGTGAATTGTGATGAGACTTGCTTTTGAAAAACAAAGCATACTTTTAACCACATGTTTAAAGTCACGGTCACGGTACATGCCATGGATATCAAGAAAAAGGGAAAAGCCCTTTTCTCCGCACGTCTTCACTCGTAATAAACTCATTAACGTTTGTTACTCCATTTCATTATTGTACGTAAATAAAAGATCTTATTATTTATGTATAGCACTGCTAGTTCAATTATTAGTGTCTTTTGTAGTAGGTAGGCAGGCACTGTCGTTGAAATCGTAAAATCAAATTCAAATTTTGAACAATAAACCCGTATCAGATAAACAGAAATCGTATATCAAATTTAATCTACTAAACATACATACATAATACAATATGTATTTGGTATTTAATTCGTCATTGTTTGTGTAGGTATGCATGTCATTTAATTGTGGCTGTAAATGGGAATATTAATGTATTACAGTCAACAACAGTGATTTGGAGATAATTTAACTGAGCGTTAATAAAGTATCAGTGAAACCCTATACGCAATTGGGGTTCGTTGATAAATAAAATGGGACGCATATGTTTCAGCGTTGTAACTGTATATGTGGGCGTGAATCGACCAGCAGATGGTTGCCGGCCGTACGACACACTCGTGATGGCACTGATTAAACTTAATTAACTGAAGCCATTTACACGCGGCGGGAACAAGGCGCGCCGCTCGTCCCCGTCCGTGCGTCGTCGGCCCGTGCCGTCACGCCGCAACGCGCCGCCCCGGTCGCCCCTGCGCCCCGGTCGCCCCTGCGCCCCGTGCGCCGGAGCCGCACCTATATCACAACATAATATCATAAGGCATCGGTCGTCGACTCCGCTCCTATTACTTAATACTGTTAACTACTTTACTAACTTCACTTGATATAAAATCATCATCACTGTAATTAGTGAGTCCGTATCCGTATAAAACCAAGTAGGTACTATGATTTGTTTATGTGTAAGTAGATAATTTGAGATTTTCTCGTTGGATAACTTGTGACCGGTTCAAATTACCATTTCGTATGACGTGGGTAATATAATATTAGATACTATGATACATAATATATTACTGGCTTGTGAGTTACATAAAAGTTATTAGATAGTTACCTACAATTTATCGAGTATAATTTTTCAAAAATAAGTTATTTCAAAATATGACTAATTAAGTGATCTTTGACGAAAGGTAAATATCGATGTCAGATGCGAGCACGTCGTCGCGATTCATGATCGCGGTTGTTGGAGTTGGTGGTAGTTGTTGTCGGTGCGTCTGCGTCTACGACTGCGGCTGCGGAGCATGCTGCCGGGGCGGCGGCGTGGTCCGAGCAACGCCCGCGAGATTTATCGCGCGGCCGCACGCAGCTGGCGTCCTGCCCATCGCCCTCGCGCCCTTTTATCACCGAGTAAAACACGCCCGACGCGTTAATTTGTTTGTTCTGACGCGACCGAGCTAATGAATCGCCCTGAGCCGGACCCGTGTCCGTGCGCGACCCCAACACAATTAAACGTTTACACCCTTAAATTGTAACAACCCGCAAATAAATCGTTAATCACTACATTTGACCTACACAGATAAGGTTTCTTTATTGAAGATGAAGAACAGTTTTAGCGCCAAACTTGAAATAATATCTCTGGACACACTACTCCACTGTAGTTTTCAGAAATGTAGCGGTGAAGCTGTGTAAATGCGTCAGAAGTAGGTGATGTCTAATAAATATGTTGAGCTCACTGATTTAGCGCGAGTGAATCAGCCGCGCTCAGGTGAGGTCGCATTCCTGTGCACGCCGCGCGCCGGCCGCCCTACCTGCACGCCAGAAATACTCGCGCGCAAACGCCCGCCCGCCCGCACCTCTACCAACTCATTTTATTTCAGACGGACACTCGCTATTTGCACAAATAATTTTGCATTTGTTATTTCTGTACGTTACTACCTAATTGTTGAGATAGCTTATCTCTAGGCAATAGGTGAAAATGAGCTATTTGGTATTTTATCTTGGGTATCTGCTTACCGAGTTTAAGGTGGCAGGCAACCCTGTTAAATGTAAATTATGCAATCTTAAAACGTTTTTCGTTGCTTTGTTTTATGTTTTTAAAAGAACATAAAACTAAAACCTTTAATTGATTTCATTTATTGTCCAAATAGAATGCCAAAAATGATTCCAATTTATTCATTGGATCTTGTTTTATCATTACTTAATACTTATTTTACCGTAAACGTTTGTTCGCTGTATTTCGTTCACCACTTAATTAGGTGCTGCTCGTAAAACTGTCTTCCTCATCTTATATTTACCGCGTTTGCCCTTTTTATTATCCGATTACATGGGCCGCGCGGTTTGCAAAGCGTTTTCCTGCGCGAGGGGAGCAGTTTCATTTGTTTCTTCTGAAATTACTTCAGACCATCTCGAGCAACTCGAAACTCGCCCCTCTGGATTCCGACGTCAGTGGCTGAAACAACACACCACCCAAGTCTCAAGTCTGTGTCGACGAACACGTATTAACGTTTAATTAGTTAAGATTATTGTCCCACCCACTTATTATGTGTGTCAAATGAAGTAATTAATGTTTATACCGATATGATTGCGGTTCGCACTGAGCTTATCAGCGCAGTCCTAGGGGACGACCACATGGCGCTGGATACAGATAGTGTACGCCGTTCGTTTCATTGCGTAGGTACATTTCTGCGCTGAAATGAATAAATGAATAGTTCGACGTTTAATGTTTTCACGTTAGACGCGCTAATATAAATGTACATATTTGATGATAGCCTGTGGACCGGGCGCGGCGCTTGGACAGCGTGGATGGTGTTGTTCGAGGATAGCGTGGCTCTGCAATTAGCAGGCCACTCGACGCGTCGTTTCCCGCAAACCAAAGCACTGAGTCCACTCGAGTGTCGCCGCGCAAATTAAAACGCGACACTCGACCCGATCCCATCCTCATACTGCAATTCGTTTATCGAATCAATCGTTTAAACAACTACGTTTCTATAAAAAAAATATATATTTTTTTGTATTTTTTTTCATAACATCTTTATCTTTACGTAGTATTTATTATATGAGTTCGCTTCCGCTGTCTGTCCGCTTAGATCTTTAAACTATTCAACGGATTTTAATGCAGTTTCAGCAATAGATAGTGAGTCAAAGTCAAGAGGAAGGTTTATATGTATAATACTGTACAGAAAAGCCGTGCGAAGCCGGGGCATAGCACAATATAGTAACAGGTCGGCAACACATTGGCAATATCTCTGGTATTGCAAATTGCAATATGCGATGGTAACCACTTACCATCAGGTGGACCGCCAGCCAGCTTGTCAACTTTCTGACATAAAAAAAATAGAAATATATAAAAGAAAGCCTGGTATTTAAACCATTTCTAACATGAATGCGGCTGGGCCGATTTTGATTCTCTATGATTTGTTGGATTCGTCTAATCCGAGAATAGCAGAATAACTATGAAAATATACCAAAAAAAGGTCAGTAAGTGTAGATAGATATAGTTAGGTAGGGTATGGTAGGGTGCCAGTTTTTTTATTCTCAGGGCAGGACAACGGCTGCCGGGTAGCTGGCCCGTAAGCCGTTGTCGCCGTAATATTATAAACTAGCTTACACCCAGCGTTGAAACACATTCCTGACGATTTATTTCTTATACTCGTAGGTACTTATCCTAGATAAAAAATCCTGTATACCTATTATTTCAGTGTGATAAGGGTAAAAAACATTTAAGAAGATTTTAATTGTTT
The DNA here is from genome assembly GCA_963555595.1 of Tethea ocularis. Taxonomy (NCBI): domain Eukaryota; kingdom Metazoa; phylum Arthropoda; class Insecta; order Lepidoptera; family Drepanidae; genus Tethea; species Tethea ocularis. The sequence goes on along the minus strand of OY741960.1, from coordinate 3,958,300 downwards.
GTTACTTGGTAAACGTTTTTATTAGCTTTGATTTTTTATTAACTAACTAAAATTCTAACATATGTTAGTAAACAGACAAGACCTATTTTTGGAACTAGTGTTCAACCAAATGCGTATAGCCACGAAGTTGGAACATAGTCTAAACCAGTAGCTTGTGAGTGAACTGAAGAGACGACAAATTAATGAACAATTAAAACAGCTCATAATGTAAATACTTACACAATAATATTGCTCATATACAATATTATTGTGTAAGTATTTACATTATTATACCGCATAAAGTAAATAGTGTGAATGATTTAAATTGCGGCAAAACCTCCGTCTGTTTGTAGGGTTGGGCGCACGTAAGACATTGAGGCTTAAAGATTTGTGGTTGGGCCTGGACGGTTCGGAGGTGTTCCCACGGGCGCGCCTCTTCGTAATTGAGAGCGCCCGCGGGCCGATAATTGTGCTCGCCGCGGTTGCCCCGCGCCTCAACCGCTACACCACCGCGTATATCATGCCCGTTATTCTCCATTACCTCGTAATACCAAATTGAGTAGAGAGGATTTTTTCGCTGTTATTTATACGCCAGGCTTTTTCACTTCTTACCCTTGATAGGCATAATGAGATTGAATTACACGTCCAGAACAAATGCAAAACAAGTTTAGTATTTGACTTGTAGGTACCTACTCTATTTTGAAATCCATAAAAACAGCCTTAATTTTTCAATCGCTAGATAAACCTCAGAAAATTACGCTTCTATAAGATTACATAAAAACTATTATAATTTGTAAGTAACAGCCAGATAGGTACAGTTTTTATGGTTAATGAAAAATTTGTCTTATATTTTAATAATATTCCCCAAATCTATCCACACTCATGGATATAAACCGTAGTGCACATTCAGATCGCCAAATAAATATTATAAATTCTTCATTTGCAACCAGAATAAAAAAAATTAAAGCAAATGTATATTAACCAATTCAAATCAGTTTTATGTTTATTTATTAAAAAAAACATTTTTTAAAAAATATTTCAAATTTTGGTGCCAAATCTTACTAATATTACTTGTTAAATGCGTTGTTGGTTATCACTCAGCTCCGTAACAGCTCAACGGAATTGAATGAAACTTGGAATATATATCCTCGCAAAACAATGAAAAGTCAGTGATAGTGACGTCGAATGCCGAGACGAAGGTTGCGGGTTCGAATCCTACTATGAGCTAGAGCTTTCAGTGAAGGTAAACATCGTGACGAAGCCATAGCACGTTGGTAGAGTACTATGTAGTAACCCGTCTGGTTGGCTACCACCCTCAAGTGAAATCTGTCGCCAATTACCTTACCGGTGTGTTCCGATAGATACATTTGAGAGCTAGTTCCCTTCTAGGTTTGTGTGTTTACCACCTTCGATCTCATCATCACTCACAACGATGAGATTGTGGTCAAACACGGGCATATACATAAAGAACTGAACTGAAAAGCTGTACTTGAGAGCCAGTTCCTTTCTAGGCTTTGTGTGCTTACCATCATCGGCCACACCATCACTGACCACGGTGAGATTGTGGTCAAACACTGGCCTATACATAGTAAAAAAAAAGACTTTATCCCGGAAAAACAGAGATCCTTCAAGAAACGCGTGTAAAACTGGGGTGTAAGTTAGTAACTTAATCTATTATTACGTTCATACTTTTAGCACAATGTAAGCTGAGGTAGAGTAGTCTTACAAACGGTGTCGAAGGGAATCTTTGGGTATTCATTAAAATTCCTGAATTATTTTGTCATGTGCCATTGGTATGCCATCCCTGGTCTACTCACCCAGCTGTTGGTTTGCCGACGCTGCGCTTTCTTGTGATAGGCCACCATTCTTTTAATGTATTATTATTTGTCTATCCTAATGTTATCTATCAAAGCCCTGGTCTTTAAACATGGTGACTTATATTATGTCGTTTTAGTGTTGTCTCATTTAAAAGAAAATTTATTTATGACCAAAACCATGGAGTGAATAACCTGTATATTGCATTCTCCAACGCTACATATTTAGGTAATAATGGGCAGATATAACTTTATAAAAGTTTACTATGTTGGAAGACTCGTTTTGTTCATATTAGGATGTCGAGGGTTACACCACTTGTCACGACAAGGACGTCGATGTAGTAAAGACATGCGAGCTTTTTAAACAAACTTTATCTGTCTATAAAACAGAAAGAAGGTGTGCGATAAAACGATCGCGTGACTTAGCCTCGCACCGTAGCGCCGGTGAATGCCTTGATTAGGCGAGACTCTTTGTAACTACGCCAAAATAGAAATATAAGATGTTCTTTCACGTCGTACTCATTTTTAATAACGTAATTGATATTCATTCAATTTAAAATCCCTTATCTTGGTACGGTATAGCACCCAACTGCATAGAAGTCTTAAATGTCGAGTATACTAGACCGGGTGGTACCAAGTGCTTAGCTGGCACTATGAGCTTATCGGCGTGACGTCAGTCCAGGGGCGGTGCCGACGTAGAGGCATGTAGATCGCGAAATTGATTGCATGTTATCTGATGGGGCACGGGTTCTTCGCTAGCGTTTAATACGGGCGGCCGCCGCTCAGCACGCGATCCTTTTGACAGGAGATCGCCCGCGCCCCCAACCCCATCGAGCGTGGTAATTACCGCGCAGGCCGTGTGCACCGGCGATGTCGCCTGCTCCTGGATACTAGGCTAACCCAGTAATTATACCACTAGCACCAGTACCGACACATACCTGCTCTTGTCCAACTAATTATTAACTCTTACTTCACGAGTTCAAGAATTTAAAATCTACCATATTTTTTAACGCGTTGCATTTCAATTAAGGATACATGCAATTAAATTTGTAGCAATTCTAAAAATACTTGGATTTGATTCGATACGTTGAAGGAATGCGTGAACAAAGAATATTGAAATATATGGTTGTATAGGTAATATAATCAGCAAATGATTATAAAGTGAAAGTTAGTTAGTTGTAAGACAAGTCGTGGACTTTTTTTTGAATAATTTAATTACGGTATGTGTTCGTACATTTATTCATTAAATGACTAACTTCAAGAAATGTGTTCGAAGAAGTTAGCGTAAAACGTCTCTTTTCCGAATTCAAGAGTTAATTCGGAAACATTGTATTATTCAATTCAAAAAGTTTTTAAGGAAGTATGAAATTGATTGATACCCCGTAACATAATAGAACACTTGTTTTATTTGATCGTTAATTGAAGTGTCGATGTTGCGGCATAAATTGAAATGTTTGTCAAGTTTTGGGGTGTGAGTGGCGGTTCTCTGTTAACATGATTGGCGAGACGAGATCGGCCCTAGGTAGGTAGATCGTAGCGGGCAGCGGGCGGCCGGCGTGGGAGCGAGGGTATATAGCGTCGCGTCCGACTTGCGCTAATTGCCCCGCGCAATATAGAAACAATGACAAAACTTAGGACCGCCTCGGTCCCCGTCGACCCTTCAAGTCTCGCTCTTTTATTTAAAATTCACTTACCCTGCTCGCAGATTGTTATTCAACCGAGTTACGTCTGGCGTTATGAAAACAAGAATAAACTTAATTACTTTCCTATTTTAACTGAAGTCTTACGACGATTACTTTGTTGCGACGTAAATGCATTCCGATGTTCAAAATCATCTCGGGTAGTAGGAAAATTGTAGATACCTACCCGATGTCAGTACTTTACCTACCGTTCGACAGTTTAATTACATCGTGGATCGTAGGCGAGTGAGCCGCGGAGTGAAGCGGGCGGGGCCGAAGCCGTAATTGATTGTGACATTTGATGGACACACCAAGCGTATATTGCACCGCTAGGGACCACATGTAACTAACATACAGTCGACTTGCACTCATAACTAAGTACATAATATGCAATGCCTCACTACACTCGTAACCGTAACAACTGTTTAATTTGTTAAACAGGTATCGAGACTAACTATATGATTATGATAATAGTCAATTTGGGATTAATAGCGACTATTGCCGATCGCGAACCAAAAATGTGGTGAATATAAATAGCAAAAAAAATATATATATTTGTGACCTCGTAAAATATATATGCACACAAATTATACAATTAAATTCATTTTCATCGTTACTTACTGTTCATGTATTGTTGACATTGCCTCCAAAACAAATTCACCTAGCTAACCTCGAGCTTACCTCTGTAAACTAAGCCCGCCCTAAACTTTTAAGGCCCGCCTAATAACGCAAGCAATTTGTGGGTCTCCCTCTGTTTACTTTCTTGCTTTGCTAAGGTGATTTGATGATTTTGACTTATTCAACCTGTTGGGATTGTGTTAGCCGCACTCTGCTAACAGCGGGGCCAGCGTCCGCATTCACGAATTATTAATGATTACATCACGATTTTAAGTTTTCTTTCGGAAATGTTTAATTTAATACGCGTTAAAATAAAATTGTTGTCTAAACCATACTTACTATAGAGCGCGCTCCTATAGTATTTTGATAAAAGTACATAATAGTTTTCTAAAACTACGTGCATGATATTGTTTCAATTTTCACATGTGCTTTACAAGCAAATGGATGTTGGCAACATCCAACTAGGCCGTTATATTGAAGCTCAAGTTTCACTAACAACCAACGAGTGAAACTAAGACCGTTTCTCTCGTGAAAGCCCCGTAACCAGTCTCGCGATATTACGCACTTATCGATTCTATAAAATTTTATATGCGTGAAATTATAAGCTATTGCGATGTTGTCCAAAACCTTCACCTTGTAGCAAAATATTATCCAGTTGTATGACTTTAATGTTCGTAGTATAAACAATTCAACTTATGATTTGCCAATGTGCCCAGCGGTATAAAGTAGAAATAGTATAACCGCGCTGCCGACATAAAAAAAAAGTATCTTGCGCCTATTTTTGAGTACCAAATTCAATGATCTTAAAAATTGTTTCCGTTTTCCATTCATCCCATCTTTACATGACGCCCGGAGTCCTATTCTGAAATTTATTTCACAAAATACGAAAATTAGTTAGTTGCCATCAGTATACGACCTTTTAACGAATATATTTTGTGACTTACATACATCGGTGAATGCATGTAATTAACTCGCTTGGTATCTAAAGGTCGCTTAGCGTATTCTATCGATACACTTCCTGATTCCTGAGTCTTACGCTCTTGACACAGTGATAGTGGTTTTGTCATGCTTCGGACAATTCTTAGAAAGCCGCCCTGATTTACATCTGTAGGATCCATGTTTGGTTGCAGTGGAACATAGCTGGACGCATTTGTGAATGATTTTGTGTCAAAGTCGTCACAAACTATTTTGACAAGCGATGCCCAAGACACCTCTAAAAAAATATGTGCTGTCAAAACGGGCATTTTTATTAGATTGTTTAATAAAGTGTATAAAGTATTAGGTATCACTGTCTGGTTTTTGTTTCATGTATAAATAAATAAATACTGATATCCAAATATGATGTACATTTACAAGACGCTGTAATAGCTCACTGTTATGAGTTGTGTAGTATACCGCATACGTCGGTAAAAATGAAAATAAATTTATAATGGAACCGCAGTACCTAATCGTTATTTTAGTAGCGCAACGGTACGTAAGATAATGGTCACACATGAGAGGTCGCAGTTATTGCTAAGTGATATTGATTGGTGGAGGTGAGGTCGCGGAGCACGGGAGCACGCGAGGTGAGAGAGATGTTTTTATTCGTGCGACACGTCCACAGCCGCCCGTCTCGGCGATGTGTAGTCCTCCCGCGGGACACTGGCCGTACTTCCGAACGGAGATATTTATAGCTGCCCCAGAAGCCGCTCTTACCTAATGTAACGTTTTATGGTAGCCCTTATTACGGATCCCACACCGACCTGTCGTCTACCTTGCAGCCCAACTCTCTGTAAGAAATTTTATTTATTCAATTGCTACAGATAAATTCTGCGTTTTGCTCCCGGGATAAAATAAGATGCGAGTGCGCTCGCCGACGACCGGAAAGCGGGCGATGGTCACTGGCGGCTCGCAAAAATGCCATGTCGAAGATATTCTTTGCGGCAATCGTAAATTGGGCCCATCCCCTGGGAGCGACGAAGCCGGCGCCGCCGCCGCCGCCAGTACCTCCTGTGCGCCGCGTACGCTAATCGTACCTACAAAACCGCGCCGCTCGCGCCTCGCTTTCCTCCGTGTATCCCCTCGTAATGGCCGCGAGAAAGCCTCTTTTGTTACGCCAGCGATTTGTTATATCTCGCCGCGCTTTTCCGAGATACCTGCTTTGACTCGCGTAATTGTTCTTTCGAATTGACGGTTTTGTTGTGTATAAAATGCTTTGTCACATAAATCTGATAAGTCTCCCTTCTTCACAGTCGTTACAGAGCAGAGTTTCATTGTTATTAATCCAAACTCATTAGCAGAAGGTTAAATGTTATAAATGAGAGTCATCTCATAATTTTCAACGCCATTAATCATTCTTATCATTGAATAGATAGATAATACTTTATTGTGACACCATACATGATTAAAAACTTAACAGACAAAGAAAGTGTTACTATGTTGGTCGTGCTTTATTTGATCAAAATTGGGTACATTTTTAGCATGTCTACACTCGTATATGTATGTATAGTATACCCAGGGCTTAGCACTTTTATCGAAGGTGCGAAGCCGTACGTGCTATGCTCCGCTGCGCCCCCGGCCGTTCAACTCGCTGTCGTGCTCGGCTTGCTGTGTGCTGCCCGAGAACCATCACTTCCTACATTCCAATAAAACTTATGTTGCGCTACACTTATACCAGAAATTATAATGAAATCATCAAAAACATCTTTACATCAATAACGAAAATTTTGATAGGCATAAAGCCTATCAACATTTTGGAACCATATTGCTGTCGTAAAAATATGTCTTGAAATAGCCCATTGAATATTGAAATCACTAATAAACTGGGTATTCTATTTAGTTTATTAGGGATATTATTGTTTGAAATTGCAAACGTGCATGATACCGGAAAATTCGTAGCGCTTTCGTAGTAGGTCTTCCTTCATTGTTATACATGATATTATTTTATTGTACATGTATTATTGTGACCGAAGTGCAGTGTATCGTATGATAGTTGTATTATAGTTCATCCCTTAAGGTATGGTGGGTTATATATTCTGGTTCTGACGATCTCGGTCATACCTATACCGTAACTCTTAAAAACGTAAAAAAAAACGCATTTACAAAAAATGTATTACGATACATAAAAAATTAATCCGAAAATCTATGTGGTTTAGAATTGAAATCTTGTGATATATTTTTAACTTCAAATTAAATAAAAAAAATAATTTGAAGGCAAAGAGAGAAACACTGGCTTTAAAAGTGAATCAAGCGGTATGTTTACAGATTTTTTTATCTATATAAGTAGGTATATCCAAATATATTTTGAGTTCCGTCAAAAGCTGCAGAAAGGTCTTGAGAATGTCATACATATATTTTTAATTGAAAATAAATATGTATATAGGAGATATGATGGTTTAAAAAATCCCTTTTTAATAGACTTCGTGAGGTGACAGCACCTTAACGTTAACTTACACCACGATGACTTGGTAAGTTTTGATGCCGAATGTTAAAAAGAACTAAACATGTAAACGAGCCGAATACAGAAAGAGCCTGTCATTTAAATTCAAAATATTGAATCAAACTTAAACTTTTTCCGCGTTTATTTAGATAATTATAAAAAAAACACTTCTAAACTAAACCTTCTAGGTATGTCGTTTCTGAATATTTTTAAACTATGCCAGCGCCGATGCAACTCTATTATGATTTTCTCAATTTTTGGAAAAACGTTCACACTACGCTAACATTTTCAAAATTTGTAAATTGCTGAAATTTATTCAACAACTAGTTTCTGCCCTGCGGCTTTACACGCGTTCCCGAGAGATGTTTTGTTTGCATGAGATAAAAAGTATCTTATTTATGTTATTTCTTATTGGTGTTATTATGTTATTTCTATTTCAGGGTATGATCGATAATGTGCCAAGTTTCATTTAAATCCTTAATTTAAAATTGATTTAGTCACAAACATCCAAATTTCTCGCATCTATATAAATAAAAATCAATTGCCGAATGTGTGTACATGAATCATATACTATACCTATTCACCAAGGTTTTTGAATAGAGAAGAACATTTTTGGAAAATCCACCGGGAAAGGCAGAAATTAGATTTGTATGGAAATCTCAATAAAAATGACCTAGGCGACGCCGGGCACGAACAGATAAGTTTATAATATTACTATTATGAGGTGAAATTTCGGACTTAACGCCATCGAAATTATTGCTAGATGAAGGTATTGGAAATAATATCATATCCTGTTGGCTAAAGAAAAGGACATTAAATTATAAACAGCGTGTCCACATAAATAGCAAGTGAAACATTCACTCGCCTGTCGAAATAATGATATAGCCCGTGACACAGTTTGCTTTGTGACAATTTTCGCCGCAAGGGGCTGCTCTCGTAGCCCACGATGACTCGGCGACCGCTCGTTACTGTCTCACCTGTCTTACCTGAAGCAACACCACACAACACCTGATGTTGTCACTAATGATCTAACAATGTCGCACATTATTTTTTAAACCTTACGTTCTCTATCATATATTTTCACACCACCGTACAATCTATCTAATCCTCTATGTAATACATTGTAAATATTAATTAATTTCTTGGCTTTGTGTTTACATGCAACAGCTGTGTATCTACAATATTTTTTTAAATTTTTCGTCGTTGGAAATATGCACATGATGTAACTTTACTTTACTTCGGTGCGACTATTCATCCTAGTTCATTGTTCTTCGAAATTGCTCTCCGTTGAGAATTGTGCTTTCGGGTTTAGCTGTTCTGCAGCCTTCGTTTTAACCAACAATGTGTGTCCAACCAATTTTAAAAAATCTTTATCGTTTTTTTTCCAATCACTAAGGTGTTCAAGGTTTTGTAAATTTGTTTTCACCCCGCGGTTTTAACTGCGAATCCGAGGGATCTAAACATTTCATGGAATTAAAAGTAGGTCTATATGTTATTTCTGGTATTTATTCTTGCCTTTTATCTCATGTGCCGTGCAGGCGCAAGATCGTGAGCTATTTCGGTCAATTACACGTATTATCTAGCTTTTAATTACCCCACATATTGGATGACTAGCAATCGCCCCGCGGCTTTACGCGCGTTCCCGAGGGATGTAATATTTTCCGGAGATAAAAAGTAGCCTATAATGTTATTCCAGGATATAATCTATCTATGTCCCAAGTTTCATCCAAATCCGTTCAGAAGTTTTTACGTGAAAGAGTGAGTAACAAACACCCTACCTACATTGTCCAAACATTCACATTTATAATATTAGTAGGATGAACATATTTTGAAATTGAACACATCGTGCTCGGTCACAAATAGAACACATATACTTATTTGATTGAAAGTATTACCAAGTATTCAGCAATATTTTTTTTGTATCAGTTGATCAAATAAGAGGCCAATAAAGTTAAAAGTATCCGCTAGCTCTTCGACATCTATATTTGATTTTACAGTGCATAGTTCGATTTCAGCACTTTTATCTGCATTCGCAAATAGATAGCCGATAGAATGATAAAGTGTGTTTAGCTGTAGCTGTTTACTCGACAACGGTAAAAGGTTTGCGAGTCCCTCGCGGCACGAGGCCGCTTGTTTTCATTTCGTTATTTACTTTTAATTTGGCAGCAAGCGGATGATGCGGCGGGTGGGAGCGTGTCGTGTGAATAATTGAGCTGATACACTGCAGAGTGTCAGTCCGTCCGTCTATCTGACCTACGCCTATCACTATCATGCTCAACAGTGGAACCGAGAATCACCTTTGCTTATCCCATCGATTTCACTGATATATAAACAAATCAGAATGTGTGTTTTGGCTCTATTATCAACTTTCAACAGGTCAGTTGCGCAACCATGTGGTTTTTCAATGTTTGAGATACTTCAACTGAGTAGCACACTTCTAAAATTTGAGAAAGTTTTTTGACGAAACTGTAGAAGTAGTTTATACAGATATACATACCTATATTGATTTTACAGATAATAATTGCAGAATATTACCCAAATCGACTATTTCTAACGAAAATAATTTCACCTTGGAAAAATTTATTATAGTTAAGGTGGAGGCGTCGGTTGGAGCGCGAAATTCAAATTTTATCCCGTTTTTTGCAAATTGCAGCTCAGTTATAGGTCGTAAGTTATCAACATGTTATTTGCGAGAAGAATGGTAGTATATTTACTGATTAATAACAAAATAAATCATCAACATATTGCTCCAAGGTATATGACTGACATATACGACTATTTCATGAAAATGTTACTAATATACCTTGGAGGAATATGTTGATGATTTATTTTGTTATTAATCAGTAAATATACTACCATTCTTCTCGCAAATAACATGTTGATAACTTACGACCTATAACTGAGCTGCAATTTGCAAAAAACGTGATAAAATTTGAATTTCGCGCTCCAACCGAACGTTTACCCTTAATTAATTATGCAATACCTATTTTATCTATTATAGTAATAAGGAGCCGCTTAATGGTAAGCGGTTACCGGAGCCTATAGACGCTTCCATCACCAGGTTTAACGATCGCGCGTTGTTGACTCTGTAGAAATCTCTATATATTATTTCTTACTCTATCTTAACATCTCACAATAAACAGCTGTGTAATTTTCCTGCGTCAATAATACTTATTTGTAAAACCCTTTTCGTTTATGGTGACACTTATGAGTCGTCAATACAAAACCTTTATCATTTTAATTTCAATCACCAGGTTCAATAAACAGCTCTATTATTTCCCCGTGAACAGCGATCCAAGAATTACAAAGTTCATTTAAAATGCTCCGCTTGACATTGTCGTGGAAAAGAAAGTTAATTACGTTCACTAGAATGACAGGCAGCCTGTCGAGATGGACTACTTCCTAAAATCCTTTGAAATGCGAAATAATTGATGAGGTAGATTCGTTTACCTATATTTCCCTACCATTGTTGCAAATAATTTTAAACAATACACTGTGATGTATAAATAATTTATTATTATATAATATCCATATTTTTACATTGTTATGATCGTGAGTTTTATAAATAATGTCAGCAGGTAGAAAAAACATGTATAAAATTGAGATGACCATGAATACATAAAAAACATTGGGATTCTTGATAAAGTACCTGAGAATTGGCGAAATGCCTGACATATTACGAGGTACTGACTGATTTCATCTTACTAAATGAAATCTTGGATCTTTTGAAATGATCTGGCACTACATTAAAAACACGGCTTACATCCCTGACTTCACGGGTATTTGGCGCTTGAAGTATCATAACTGAATTTTTTTTTTGTTTTGTGGCCATTGGAAAAAGATACATTTTGTTTACATGCTAAAACCAGTTTGAAGTCTGATTTGTAATATCATCTTATTTTATAACCGCTGTATGCAAATGAAAACCACGTTTTCGAGGTCGGAGTGCGACGACGACGTGGCTTGGGCTTGGCTCGCGTGTCGAGAAACATTAGGTTGCTGGCTAGGAGTTCACGGGGGGTGGCTTATTGTCTCGCGTCTATTAATACCAGTGTTTATGGTAAATTAATTTCTGCGGTATACACTCCCCAACTTATTAAGTCCAATGCGTGTACGGTTCATTATTGAGTGAATTTTGACATTATAACTTTTCTTTTTTTCTCTTTGGTTATTTATTTCAATAGTGACATCAAAGCGGCTATTAATATCTAACACTGATATTACCTGAAGGCTGTCTTTTCTATTTCGTGAATATCTATATATTTTAACAACCACACTTATACGAAGATTCGAAATGTATTTCAAGTTTTATCATTGTTTTGGGATATCTCTCTTGGGGACATTCGTAAAAATTGGATTCAAGTTAGAATCACGCACTTCGATGACACATTTTCGTCTTCCAGTTTTGTAGTTGGACAGTGTTATTCTAAAGAATTTTATTTGTATTATAATGGATTTTGTGATTGGTTTTTAGAAGTTTAGCGTAAGTTGCCATGGGTCGTTAATTATTGAAAGTTCGCAAATTGTTTAGAAGTCGGTTTTGTGTTTAGAATCGAAATGTTTGAATTATTTACTGAGGGAGGGGCTGGCGTATTGGTCACGTGGCGGAAGTCGACGCCTCGTGCCATTTAGAACTTTGTTTTACCAATTTTGTAGACCTCTTGCCTATTAATTTGCGCGCTATTGTTTTATTAAACGGCAATATTTCAATTCGTCAGGATTTAGATAGGCTTATGTTTGACTACTATCTCATCATGTTAAGAGATGATACGATGATGATGCTGAGCAACAAAGTCTAGAAGAGAACTGGCCCTCTGCTGTGCTGCTACTTAAATGTACCTATTATACCTATGTTATGTTTATATTCATTATCCTCATTTGGGTGAGCAATCGTTTTGTACCTTGAAAGCATGGAAACCGGTCCGCTGTTGTCACTGATGGTTTGAGTTCGGAAAGTAGGGCGAAAGTAGCCTGCACAGCTTTGTGGATGCAGGGCGACCGGCGACCGCTGCGCTGCAGCAACGGTGTTTGTTGACGAGTCTGTGGGCGGCGCGAGCGGGGCGCGGGCGGAGCGGCCCAGCAGGTGCGCGCCGCGTCAGTTCCGCGACTCTCGCCGCTCGGATGCCACGTTCATCGCGACAGACATGTAGCTCCAACTCGGACTCGCCGGCAGTGAAGTGACTCGAGTGTTGTGTTGTTATTAACTTGAAGTGACGTTATTGTTACAAACATGGTGGTACTCGAAGGCGGCGGAGCCCTGCTAGAGCCGGCGCTCGCGCTCGACGGTGCCACTGCTGCCTGTCTCGAACGCGCGTATGCACAAGCGGATGTTTCATTAAAACTTTTACCTAAGCGGTACATTAACTTACACCAGTGGTTGTCGCCTGTGACAACGTCGGTCACTGCAGCCGCTGCCGCCGGGAAGGATCTCAAGCTACAAATTGTAAGAACTGTTTCTGAAATGTTTACTTTATAAGGACAAAACTGGTTTATCTGACAGTCGAATAAATTCATCGAAATGTTTTGTTGAAACGACTCCATAATTTTTCTTATTTTATGTGATTTTGGAAGAAGGCATTTGTGGAAGTATGATAAGCGTTGACCTCAAAATAAAATTATGCACCTATCAAATTTGATTAACCTAAGAGAGCGCAATGCATTCTTGACGCACGGTTTTGTTTACCCGTGGTTGCATTTAACTTGTGAGAACATGTACCATATCAATAGAGCGCACTTTTGCTAAATACTCGCATTCTACCTTCCTGCCTTTTTAATTGAAATAGGGGATCGCAAGGTACAGAAATCTAGTCATATTATGAAAATAATGAGAAATCTAAATAAATGCATAAAATAAGAATGTTTTAATTTATATGTATGTATCTACGAATAAAATAAGTTGAAATGTATGATACTCGTATATATTGCTGTTATTTAAAAAAAAAACTAACTTTATTCCTATTTCCGTTGCGTCATTCAAACGATTGAAATTTTAGACACGATATTATTTAATTAATTTATTAAATAATCAAAAACATAATAAGTAATTTTTTACGGATAAGTTTTTTTTTATTGAGCTCCTTATTATTGTATTGTCATCTGATTTACATACGTGTACCGATCTGTTGAACACCGAGAAGTGGGTTAAAATTGACTTGCAAGTTTAAATCTAAACATACATACATACTAACACGGCAATTTATAATAATAATAATTTAAATAATAACATGTAAAAATAACAAGACAGAATAACACAATGAAAAAGAATCACACTCGACATACTCGTAGGTACAAACTAACCTCTTTAATATTTTTTTAGTAGGTTATACTTAGTTAGTGGGTATTAATAAATCTTTATATTTAATAATTATCATATGACCGTCTGTGGAATCTGTAGGCTTACTTCCGAAGTTCCGACACCTTCGAGGTCGAAACAAAAACGAACATGGTCTCTATTTTAATAAACCCATATTACTTTGTTGATTGATAAATAACAAAACCGGGTTGCATGGTACTTACTTTCTGGACTTACGTGTAGTAAAACGTACGGTCCCTTACGTTACGTACATAAGGGAAGCAAAGTTCCTCTATAAATTGTAAAATGTATTTTCGAAAGCGGTGAAAGTTGTTGTGTTAAGGTCGTCAATGCACCGACTGACTTTATTACCTAGATACACGCTGAATTGACAACTTTGATTATTCAAGAGCCCCTTAAATAAAAATAAAACCCGCTATACCAGCAGTAAAAGTAACGGTGTTTATTGTTTTTTTTTTTTGATCTAGTGTCATTTTAGACAAATATGATAACTAGCTTTCCGCCGCGGTTTTTTCTCTATTTCTCTTGGTTGATCCCTACGTTATAATTGGTATCTATCTATACGCCAAATTTCAGCCCAATCCATCTAGGCTGTGCGTTGATATGTCAGTCGGGACACTCGGGACATTTATATACATAGATACGATAGGATAAAGCCTTATAATAAAGGCTGTGTAAAATATACTGAAAAATAAAATGTGAACATTAATATGATCGCACTTATACCACGAAGCACGAAAAATAATGTGTACAGCAATTTACTCAAAGAGCAGCAAAGAGGTTACAACTTGAAATAGGATATCTGTCACCGTAACATTGTGAGCGCCGTCAGTTCTTAAAATATCTCGCGAAATTGCACACTGGCGATAAACTGTGAACTGCACCATACCATTCATAATATGAGGTATTAATTTACGATTTTTTTTAAAGCCTCTGATGGCTGCAGCAACCTTACCGGACAAAATATTTACGATAGTTCACAATACATCCACGTCAAACCGTCAAAACCATATTACCATCGTACATACCTAGGCGCGACCTCCGCTCGCAAGTGGTTGAGATAGTAACAATATAAGTAAAGTTTCCTTTCTTTCATATAATAAACCTTATTGGAAAGATATAGAACATTTGTAATGCTGTCAGACATTTTTAATGCTGTCAGTTTAGTCCACGCCATCCATTGTAATTTACGGGTCATGTCAAATATAGATCGCGCCTAAATTCACGTTGAAATAAGTAATCGGACTAATCTAACAGGACTAAAATATCTTTCATCCCTTTCTTATATTCTTTGTTAGAAAGAGATATACTTAGTCAGATTTTTGTTTACATTTTAATCAACAGAATCGGGGCCATTGTCCTCTTAAATATGTGAAGTGTTCTCATTATATTAGTGATAGGGTTAGGTGTATTAATTTATTGCTCGAAATTTCATTTCTATATCTCTATTAGTACCATAGTTATCAATCAAATAAAAAGGCTTTCATGTCAATATAGGCCAAACCGAGATAAACTGTATTACGAGATTCGTAAACATTCTGATTCATAAAGAAAGTGAAATGTCGGTGTTCCAATTTCTGTTGTATTAAATGACTAATAGGTTTGAGTCCAACTAATAACGCTAGTAAATATTGTATTTAAGAAAGGTAATCGAATATAGGGCCAATTGAATATAATGCCTGTCTAATCCTTTGTAGTCTTTCTTATTTTTTTATTATTTGTACTGTATTAGACAATAATAAGTTGTGTAAGCTAATTAAACTCCCATTCTTCTCCCGACTGTATCTTTTTCAAATATCTAGCTATGGTATGGCGCCGTGACAAAATACTAAATATGTAACTGCGCCGCGGGCTGAAAAAGATTGGGAACCCCTGGTATAATGTATAAGGGTCCACCTCAGAATCTACCATAATCTACGGTTTTTTTCTGTATACTGCAAATTTTTTGAAGTCGGCTAAAAGTTGAAATCATGATGTCTAAATTCCTACGAATAGGGTGTCCTGACCACAGGTCCCGACATTATCAAATCGAATACTTTTTATTAAATGACATAACGATAGTAGTTTATATGGAGTTTCGTATGAAAGGAAAGCACTATGACGTCATAGTTTCACAGCATCAAATGATCTACTCTCGTCTAAATTTACCACATATTTGATTTTAGATATTTTATACATTGGTTAGTGTTTGATCATTTATTTTTGACACTGTCCACTAGCCTATCCAATTACGCTTTCTATAATTTCAACTATCATTAAGTAATAGAATATAATATCATGTCATGTCCGTATATCGCATTGTATAGTGTAATTAAAAAACTAATTTAAGTATATTGTGGGAATAAAAACCAACCTACTCGTAAATGTAAAAATTAACTAAGTCACTTATCATCTGCATACATATGTGTGACCAAAGCCTACCTTAAACCTGTATTGAACCCTTTGTACTGACAAATTTACCTACATAGGTATTTTTTAACTTTGCCGCTAACGTGTAAGCATGTGGAGGAAAAAAATATACCTACGAATACCTACTAAAATGTCGGAAATCAAGATTAATCCATTTGGTTATTTTAATTTGAAGGTTGTACGATAAAAGTAGGTATTCATTCATCTTCGCATTTGTAAAGTAACCTCGCTAGTGTGTAGTAGATGTTTTGAGTTGGCTAGACTTCGAGCTTACGGTAGATGTAGCCGCGATTGCAATTCGGCCGCCTTTTGCGCGTGGTGCGCCCGCCCGCCCGCGGCCGGCTCCTGCTGACGGCCACGCAGCGCGCCCGACCTTATCGTGCCGCCCGATCTCCCCGTATTCATCGCTGCGCCCGGAAAGCGCTAAATGTGGAGATAGTCCTTCCGACCACCTTACCTCCTTGCTTTTTGAGAGTTCACATTTACCGTCTAAAAGTTACATTACACAAATTGGATTTCGTCTTTGTATTTCAGTTTTATTCATGGCAGCTGCCAAGTTTTCTAAAACACATGTTAATCGTTACAGGTACCTTAAGTTGGCTCTGTGCGAAACCATAGATGTATTTATTTGTATTATAGTTGCGGTACAAATCAACGAATGTGTAGTTGCTACGAGAGGCGTAGCGCTTAGACGATTTAGGTCTACGGCTACGAATACGAAAGGGGGCGCGTGCGTGCACCCTGTTCGCCTGCCGTTGCCGCAGCGCTCGTTTATTTGCGACTTCCTAGCTCTTTTGTTATGCTCTGTCGCCTGTGTCTGCTTTGAAAAATTGTAATGCGGCGGCATTGTAAACGCGAGTTGCCGCGATTGTGCACCGTATAAAACGTACAGCCAACTTTGCTTTCTCAAATGTATCTATGGATACCACCGCCCCGGTTCTAATTTACAAATATTTATTAGTATTAGACTCAACTTAGTACCTAATCTCAGATATGAGTTGCAGTACTAATGATTTAGAGATTTGTATTGAATTTATATAGTACAGTACATGATAGCGCAGGTGGAGTAATAAATAATATCTAACGTAACACGACAAAACGCCAATTTCGCCAGGAATAACACTCGAAAGTTTAGTTGAGGTTGATGTATTAATTTGGTATGAGTACACATAATTTTTCTCGGAGAGATAACCTGTAGGTAATCCTGTAATATAATGCATTCCTTCCGAATAGCCAGACGGTGCAGGCTGTCTACGTTCGTTCGATACATTTGTTACTCAGTACTTAAACGTTTATGGTGAAAAAACGGTACTCAAATAATAATATATACAAAGATTAGATGGCAGTGTTTCCTTGAAAATAACTTTGGTGTACTAAAATAAAACTATATTATAAGGTTTGACACGTTTTCATAAGTGATTTGCATTAAACGTGTGTGTTGTATGTATTGTATTGGTGCTGGTAGTCGTAGCTGGCAGCGCGGGCGAGCAGACACACTAGCTAGTCTAACAAGTCACAACACAAAGACGGCGGTGTGGTGTAAGTACCTAGTGGCGCATGGCGCTACGCTGCGCTGCTAAGGCGAAGGTGAGCCGAGCGTATGAGCGGTGGAATACATTAGCCACCACTAGCGGTGTCGGCGTCGGAACGCCGTAATATATTTCTCTTGCGGTCATTTTCGACAATTAACCACATAAAATAAGTGAAATTATGCATGCGGCCGACGACGGCGTATATCACGTCTAGTTACGGGGCACGATACCTACCTGCCTGTATATTCATTATTCAAAGAAATGTTTCGCTCCACTAGGGCCGCGTCCGGAAGCGCCGGCTCTGTTCGTGTGATTGATGGAGAGCTCTTTATTTCCACTGTTCCTTTTCTGCTTATGCAATGTTTGCACATTCTTTTTACATACTCAATACGTGATAAAAAATATAATCTGTGATTTCGATAACTTACCTACCCTATCTGTTGCACAAATGTTTTCACGAGTGATGCTCTTTCTGGCTTGTGTTTGCGTTCTCATTTACCTGCATGTCCGCAGTGTATCTATACCTACATTCATACTTATGCAAAAGTCTAAATGCTTTTCATAAGCCCTTGCTTCAGCCGGACCTCTCAACCGGTCGGATTCATTTTCTCTCGCAATTTCCTACAATTTCCGGTCAGCGTTTGGTACACTGATGTGATGTGCAGTAAAATAATTTCATGTAAATCTTGTGACACGGTGTTGTTTACTATTTTAATCCTGAATTGTTATCTTTTGAAAAAGTACTTTGTTATGGTTGGTTACTATAATATTGAAATTGTAGAGTTATTGCCTGAATTTCAAGTTCAAGCAAAAGATCAACGTCCTAGCTTTCTGTGTCGGCTGTCGTTACGCAACCACCAAGTTACTGTGACCAAGTGTTCGACGCGCATGCATGCCTATTGCCAGGTGCGTGAGTGAGCCTTCGCTGCCTCTCGTTGTTTGTCTTGCTATTGAACAAACTTGTTCACCGATTTGCATGGGCTCGCTTGTTTTGACAAATATAGCTGTCACACATGTAGCTGACACTGCGATTTTATTCTGAATGTAATTTATAAAAAAAATTAATCGGAAAAATTTGCTAATATAAAAATGGTTGTATTATGAGCGATTTACACGTACCCGGAGAGCATCACCTTGAGGTGTGCGTGAGTCAGCAGACGACACGATTACCGGTGTGACGGCGGTAGGTCGAGAATAGCGGGCGGTCTATTTAGGACTACTCTCCGTTTGTTTGCCAGCGAAATGTGTCATTGTTAACTAATTTAAGTAACAGCCACTGCCAGCTGTTACGACATACCGGTGTGTAGAAGCGGTTCATACGCGAACTCCGATACGCTCATTAATCACCTGTAGTACAGGCGACCTATCACTTGTGGAAATGAACGTGCTATAAGTATGACGCGCTCCCATTTTCAATAAATGGCTAATGTAAAACGGTCACATCGCAGCCATGTTCCACCCTTGAAGATTACGAGCGCATTGATTCATGAGCGCTGGAAACAATAAATTCGTTCTTTTTCGTTTTATTGCCCTCTCGTAAGCCCTTTATTTTACCTGTATGCCTATGCTCTTTGCCATTGTGCATTGCCTCAACATGGTAGTATTTATATACATTTAACTCGACTCTTTTGATTAACGTGTTCTTACTTTTTCCTTATGCAAATGAGCTATTTATATGCATAGAACGACACAAACCTTAACGACTTCAATAATGAAACTCTTTAATTTTTCAGCCCGCTGGGTCATGTTAATAATTTATTTATTAATATGAGCACTGGTGCTGCTGTCATTCCGATAGCCGGCGACATTATCGCTGGAGAGTTGCGTAAACATCAGAATGTAAAACACGATACCGTTTAGCCAGTTAATTAATTGCCGTGACCGGGACTCCGGGAGCCTAGAGAGGGTGGCGGCGGCAGCGCAGCGGTCGTCGCGAGCTCGTTATGGAAATAATGAGTGCGACCGCTGCGCAGCCAGCCACCCAGCCCAGCCTCTGCCTGCACAAGTTGTTCTGTACCCGCACCCGCCGCGCCTACCTCCACTTTTATTGTTATCCTAGTTTCTAGATGCTTTACGAGTTTAATCAACTTCTCGGAGTGTACTTCAATATTTACCCTACGATTTCGAATTATTTCATCACGCGTTAAAATATGTCTAGCTATACCATTTATTTGGCATGGCTTAAACAAATTAAAGTTTCGTCACTAAAATTCCAATATGTTGTCTAAAAACGTAGCACCCTATTTAATAGAAGTAGATATATTTGTAAGGTCGTCAAATTTGTCGGAGGAAATAAGACGTGAAATGTTACGTGATGGCGAGACGTGAGTTCGCATAGACGAGGGCTTATTAAGGCGAGCTTTAAGCACCTGTAGGTACCTACGTAGTATGGACTACCGGAGTACACGTTATAATTAGGGCATGCTATCCGGATATTCGGATATCCGAATTATCCGGATATCCGGTGATTTTAATATTCGGATATTATTCGTTTTACTATCCGGATAAAACGAATAAAACGAATAGTTACTTTATTAATATAGCATACTATTTTTTAATTGGATTACATAAAAATCACTCAAATCATCATCATGATCATCATGTCAGCCCAAAGACGTCCACTGCTGGACAAAGGCCTCCCCCAAGGATCTCCACGATGGCCGGTCTTACGCTACCCGCATCCAACGGTTTCCCGCGACCCTCACAAGATCGTCGGTCCACCTTGTGGGGGGCCTGCCCACGCTGCGTCTTCCGGTTCGTAGTCGCCACTCAAGAACCTTTCTGCCCCAGCGGTCAATCGGTTCTACGAGCGATGTGCCCCGCCCCTTGCCACTTGAGTTTGGCAATTCTGGTGTCGGTTATTTTGGTTCGCCTGCGGATCTCATCCTTTCTGATTCAATCTCGCAAGGAAACTCAGAGCATAGCCCTCTCCATCGCTCTTTGGGTGACCCTGAGCCTTCTTAAGAGGCCCATCGTAAGCGACCACGTCTCTGCTCCGTAAGTCATCACTGGCAACACACACTGGTCGAAGACTTTCGACTTGAGACACTGCAGTATTTGGGACGAGAAGATATTACGTAGCTTCCCGAACGCAGTCCAGCCGAGTTGGATTCGACGATTGACCTCTTTCTCGAAGTTAGACCTACCTAGTTGGATGGTCTATCCTAGGTAAATGTAGTCATCTACAACTTTGAGTGCAGAGCCTCCAACCTATACTTGAGTGGGTGCAACATGGATCTCAACATGATTTTCGTCTTATCCATGTTCATTTTTAACCCCACTTGTTGAGAGACTACTGAGGTCATCGAGCATTGTACCGAGGTCTTCCAAGGTTTCAGCCATAATAACGATATCATCGGCAAATCGAAGGTGGGTGATGTACTCGCCATTGACATTAATGCCAAATCCGTTCCAGTCCAGAAGCTTGAAGACATCTTCCAATGCAGCGGTGAACAGTTTCGGAGATATCACGTCTCCATGTCTCACGCCTCGCTACAGTTGGATAGGTTTCGAGTTCTGGCCCTGGAGTCGGACCGACATGGTGGCGTTCTCATACAAGCACTTTAATACCCCGATATACCGGTAGTCGATTTGGCACCTTTGAATAGACCTCAGCATGGCCCAGGTTTATATCGAATCAAAGCCTTTCTCATAGTACACAAACGCTAAGCATAATGGCTGGTTATACTCCTCGGTCTTCTGTATAACTCTCCGCAGCGTATATGTGTTCTATGGTGCTAAAGCCTTTTCGGATACCGGCTTGTTCGGGAGGCTGGAAGTTGTCAAACCTGCGTGCAAGACGGTTCGTGATGACTCTCGAGAACAACTTGTAAATATGGCTCAGCAGTGTGATGGGTCTGTAATTCTTCAATAAGGTTTTATCTCCCTTTTTGAAGAAGAGCACCACCACACCTCTATGCCATGCCTGTGGCGTCTGTCCTTTAAGTATGACGGCAGATAATCACTCAAATATTACAACATTTGATATCGTATATTAATAAAATAGGGTTTCGGATTTGTGACATTGTCACAACGATAGTTTATCATAATTGGTTTACATAAACTCATCATCATCATGTCAGCCGAAAGACGTCCTCTGCTGGACAAAGGCCTCCCCCGAGGATCTCCACGATGGCCGGTCTTGCACACCCGTATTCAGCGGTGTCCCGCGACCCTCATAAGATCGTCGGTCCACCTTGTGGGGACCTAAAAATCCAATAGTGTATCATATAAAATCCGTGCAGTAGTTTTTCCGTGAAAGATTAACAAACATCCATACTCACAAACATTCTCATTTATAATATTAGTTGGATTTTATAACAATATTAAACAAATTTAATGTTATAATCGTTAGTTATCTAAGTATAATTATTCAATCGTTAATGTTTTTGTGATATAAATGTTGATTTATAGACATATTTTTGACTTGACTGTTTGATTTACCCATTTTTAAGGAGGTATCCGAATTATCCATATTATCCGGATTTATTCGGATAGTGAACTGAAAGTATCCGGAATATCCGGATAGTAAAATGAGGCGGATAATTGCATGCCCTAGTTATAATATTGTATCTGCGTCCAATACTGTAATGGGTTTCTTTTTGCCTGGTACCCCATTTGAGATTACCTATCGCACGCAAACCAACAAATAGAATACCACATATAAAACGAACTAGTCATTGCTTGTATCTACTGTTAATTTTTTTGCCTAGATGCAATTTAAGTGTAATTTCTTATGTTTGGCGTTGTCTTTAGACGGTGCGGTGGTATGAAATGAAATAAGGCAATTCCGTTTGGCACACGGGTTTATTGGGGTCGTGTGATTGAGGTAACCGACGACGAGACGTGTCACTTGATTTAATTAAGAGCCGCTTTACCGCCCGTTCCAGCAACCTAACGCTTCGTACGGCACCCTGGTTAATTTCGAACAGAGTCATTCCACACGAGATTTATTTCAATATTGAACGCGTCTCACCTTCCCTTAGTTAGTTCACGTCTTCGTGCGTTACAAGTTTTTATGGCCTTGTAAAATTAATAGAATCATAAAGCAATTTAATTCTAAGTATTTGTAATTATTTTGTAGCTTACCTGAAGTGAAAACGTTTTGTTTAACGTTGCCTAACGTCCTCTCGTAAGATTATTTTCTTTTCCAGTGCGATTTCTTAGCAACAAAACTGAAAAGGTTAAAATGACGCAGGCAAGGTGAAATCTCTTAAATCCGCTAGTGATTGCGGCGTTTAGTCGAGATCGTTCTCATATTTCAACGCGGAGAACCCCTGACTTAGAATTTAATAAATTGACTCACATTTGTTATAACAATCCTTTCTGTTTCTGTTGCATCTTTATACCTAATAGGGTACTATTTGATTGGTTAATAAAGTGTAGGTATCTGAATATTTAAATAAAATTTCTATAAGAAAAAAAAAATTATACACCAGAGGATAACTAAGAGATCCGTAATTGATTTGCTTATTGCCTTCAAAATCAATACTTTTACCTATGTAGTTACATATAAATCATCGTGAACTTTATGAATCTGAATACCAGCGTAGATATATTTGCTATTTTCAAAAAGAAAATTTTCTGCTCTCGTATGTGTTTAATAAATATTTCGATATGTTTCGCAAAGTAGCAATTTTATTGAGTGTACTTTCTCTTTAAAGGCTTTGTCGAAATGTTTGCTGCGCGTTGGCTACGTTCAAAATCCCGTTATTCTTAACTGTTTATACTGTTATTTTCTGAAACTGTTGGTTTAATAAAATTAACATAAAAAGTTGTTATTAAATCTTGGCTGTCGTTGTTTTAACTTACTGGTTCCCTAATCATTCATAATCATCAAGTTAAGTAACAAGTTTGGTTATTTATTCTTTAGATGCGGTTTTTAGGGAATTTTACTTTATGGAAAAAATATCAAGCAATAATAATTAGGCGGAGACTTTTGTAAATTTTCAATGTTACCGCCTAATGCGCTACTCGTGTCGGCCGTCATCACGCGTCGCGGGAGGAGTTCGTTATTAATTCACCGCCTCTCAACTCGGACGCTTTTACCCGCTTAGAACCTTTACTTTTCACAATTCAAGTATTGTTATGTATAGACAATACGCTTTATAAATACATTTTAAGCGACTGCATTTTATATCAATTTCAAGAATACAAGCCTGATTTATTAACGTCAGTAATAAGCTTTATCGGTTAGAATTTGGAAACTTTTTCTACATAATTTATGGAGTGTGTGATATTCACTAAATAAATTTCCCAAAAACACAAAAGAACAGGCCAACAATCAAAGTAACGCGAGGCGTTAGCCGAATATGACGACGTTTAAAATGCGTTCTTGATGATTATGGTGTGCCACAATCGGCAATCACATAGTGGCCAAAAAGCGTCCACGCGATGTTGATTGTGACATTGTCTGCGGCGGCTGCTGGGGCGCAGGGCGAGCGCCGCGGCGCGTCGCGACCGCCACCCACATTTGTGATGCAAATTGTTGCTGCCGCAGCGCGCCTGTGTACTTCGCGCCTTACCTGCTGCACCACCGTAATTATTGTGAAAAATATTCATTTGTCCGCTTTTAGACTCTCATTACCATAATGCAGCTGGTCTGTTCAACACGACTAGCTAAAACTATTCTCGTTGTAAACAACGAGAATAGTTTTGGGGGAATGTTCGCAGTTTCGCACCCTATCACTGACATTCTTTTTTCATGTAAACCGATACAGGCGTTGACTCACAAGGCCCGTAGCTTCAATCGCAATTCAATAGCTAACTCAACTGAATGCAAGAAGTTCGTGTGAAGTTTAGTGAGAACCTACAACAGCTCGGCAATCGACTGAACGTTATCATATTTCAAACGATTTCGCAAAACGAATAAATAAGAACGGAGGCAAGAAGCGTGCGGTGAAACCGAGTCAAAGCGTGGGTATTAGAAACGCTCCGATTACCACGCTGAGACGAGCTGCCGTCACAGCCAGCCCCCACGTACTTCGGAGGGGTGATACAACGTATACCTACTTGTTGCTTAGGTACTCTGCAAATTTGATATTCAAAGTTTGAAGGAGAAACAAACGAACATAAATAATAAATTATTCGTTAGGTACATACCTACTTTGAATGTTGCCTAAGATGTAACGTAAGGTCAAGTTCACACATGAGGTATCATGGTTGAATTGGAAATAGCATTCAATGAAAGGTGCTGATGTGGCGTTGTTGTAGGCTCGGACACCGGTACCACTGCACTGGTGCCGCTGCCGGCTTGACCGCGTTCCACTAACGGTATCCACTCCGAAGTATTTCTCCGGCGCGTGGCACACTTCGTGCGTACGTTCACCTCACCCATCTCACTGTCTTCGCGCGGCTGTGCTGTTTAGCGGCACTGTCACACACATACTTATCGCAACTATGTATTTTGATTTTGTAACACACTAATTACGACGTGAACTTTTCATTAACTATGATGATGGGATTTAGACATGCAATGATATTTGGAAGATTATTTATGTTATCAATTCATGTACACTTCCTACACGTTTATAATTACATATTATAAACTACTCAGATCAGTATCATTAATTATTAACTAAAGGTAATAAACACTGGGTAGGTACCTATCCCAATATTTACTTTTGGTCATTCAGTAATCACGGATATGGTACCTACTTAATTCGTGTTTTCATTGTGGATGTTAAATGGTAGAAGTAAGAGGTTACCTTCAAATTCAATTAGCATTGCATCATAAATGACCATATTTCAATAAAAAACCATATTTTCTAAATTAAATACATAGGTAGGTAGGATACTTATTGCCGCGGAATTTAACCAGAATAAGCTTGATTGACATGGTTATATGTTAGTGCACAATTATATTATTGTTCTGTATTTTCGATGAGACATAAGCTACGCGACCTTATTGCTGGAAAATGTTTAGTAAGATTGATATTATCCTGGGACATTAATCAGACACTGTTATCCAAAACTAAACACTATGGATACAAGATAACTGATAATAAACAATATATTAATTAATAATACCTGCGGCGTGATAGATGGTGTCTTAACCAACCACGCCAACTGGTCAATCAATATTTTTTCCACGACAGTAATTTAGTATCTTGCTTGAATCGTATAAAATCTCGTGATTTTAAAACAAACTGTCTCTGTGCAAAACAAAACGCTAGAGAAACTAATGAATTCGGATCAAAATACCGTTAGAGGACGTCGAACCGTTCGCGGTTGTTAAGGAAATGTAACTAACAGTTTTTTCTGAAGTAGGTACAAAACCCGTGTAATTGTATTGTTTTATATCTTGTTACCGAATAGTTTGTGGTTAAGTTCTGTATTTTTATTAAATAAATCATAACTTTTGTAGATATCAAGAACTTTGATGGTTTAATAATAATCTTCCAAGACTTATCTACTTGTGTATCAACCTATTGGTAAATTAACATGTAGGTATATTTTAATAAGTGGACGTGTTCCTTTTTGTCTTTATAAGCCAATGTGATCTCTTTTCTCGGTTTCGTCATATATTCACGGTTCACATAACACCCATGTTTCTTGTCGCTAATGTAATTTGAACCACATAAGAAGATATGATACATTTTTTATATGAAATTATTCTAAACTTCTCGAATTTTTGTTACTAACCTAGACCTGTCAACCAATTTATAAAAATAAATAATTATCTTCGTAAAATCTTACCCATTTGGGATTTATGTTATACCTACGTTTCCATAACATGCGTTGGTAGAGCTACTTATAAAACTTATTACATACAATATGCTAATTCGTAAAAAAGTGTTTTTCGCAATTTTTCCGCCTTATTGCACACATTACAGGAAAATTTTATTTAAACAGAATATGGAACATTATGCAAGTCACTAAAAAGCTTCTCTCTATGGCTAAAACACACAGAACACACTGCCATGTAGAGCAAACATTTATATGTTGCTTGTGTAGATCAAATATTGGCTCTAGGTTATATAAAACACATAATTATATTTACTTACATCTTAAAAATGACGTGTTAAGTACAAAAGTAAACGTTTTTATTTTTTGACTAAATAAATAGTTCATAGGAACATCATAAAAATAAGTGATATTTCTATTAATTTTAAAGGGCTTAAGTATATTAATATCTAGTAGGTATTAAAGTAAAAATTCCAACTAAAAATATTTACTTATCTACTGTTTATAATATTTTCACGTCCGTATTATCTGGTTAAATTTCTTCTTATAATATAAGTTTACAAAATGTGATAAACGGAAAAATTAAGGAAGCTATTTCGCTATCCGTCTACTACGTCAAGCGTTATAATTAGATTGACTTTGCTTGTTCTCCTTTCGTTTATTTTCTGAAAATGAACTTTCACGATTTTAATATTACCTAAAAAGTTATTTCTTTTTAGTCTTGGTCCGCAATGTTCAAAGTGTCAGTTGTTAAATCAAAATTTTAATATATAATATTCACAAAAGTACGTATGACGTAACTTCCATTAAGTCTGTTCTAACCCAAATTAGTTTAGACCTGTATTCGTAGTTTGCTAACCAAGTAGATAGCAGTAAAACCCGGAGGTCGTTGCTTTAAGGGTCCAGTTAGCGAGAAATTGGAGCGGCGGTGCGACCCAGGTCCTAACGTGCCACTTCATTACGTGGCCTCGTTACCTACGCGTCTTGCGCCTATGTCCATACTATCACTTAACGGGGAAAATACATCGTCTACGAGCATACGCCACGACTCGCTACGACAATATGTTATGCTAACATTTTACCGTTTTAGTACTAATCTTGTTCAGTTCGGTCTCGGTTCAGTCACCAAAAATGTACCGAATGCGTAACTTATGTACATTTACAGGCTAATATTTTATATTTCTTGGAAATTGCCCAAAATTAAAGTGTATAAATGTGAATTATTGGTTTCAGGAGCATTACTCCTGTACAGGTATGAAACCGCCGCCCGTTTTCTTGCGTGCGTATGATTACAATGCCGTGTAATATATTCACATTTTCACCACCTTAGCATCCCTAACGTTTTTCGTTTCCTTCTTTGTTTACTATGTGCCACTGCGTTGCAGCTTTTCAATTTGATTGCATTATGCGTACACATACATACATTTCAGCCGAAAAACGTCCACTGCTGGACAAAGGCCAGGGATCTCCTGGATCATTTGGGGGGATATGCCATAATCGCCACGCTTGGCAGGCGGGTTGGCTATCGCAGTATGGTGTTATAGTTCTCAGAGATACGCTGCTGCCCGTACTCACCTTCCCTCGGACGACTTCTACGCCCCCCACGGGATGAGATGGGGTGGTGATATTCGTCGCCGTCACCACACAGCATTATGCGTAGTCGTCTGTAATACACAACATAATAAGCAAGTAAACCAACTGATTCTCTAATTTCAAGAAGTAGTGGGAAGATTGTTAAGGTACAGCGGAATACTTAGAGTTGAAGCTCGGCGCCCGGCGCTTCAGACGTCGTCGTTACGGCGAGAGATAAGCGGGTAACTTCCGAAGCACCAGAAACCCGAGAGTACGGTGCAATCAATACGTATAGCAAAACGAATAATCAGCTATACTTGTGTGCCGAATCGTGCCTATCGTGTGTCATTTACCAACTAATGTTTTTGGCCCCTTGCCAACAAATTGCACTCATCAATTACCGTTACCAACCTAATTATCAATGTGCTTATTTACTAATAAAAAGGTTGTAGGTATTATATTGTCGATTTGTCATCCTCCGCCCACAGACTACCTGGCGTACGTAACATTACATCATGTCTTGACGAACGCCAAAATGAATCACGAAGACACGTGTATATTAATAAATGTACTATTTGTGTTTACCTAGCAATGGTCAAGTGAGTCCAAATGGCAGGCTTGTAGCACCAGTTGAGTGCACGCCCGCACCGCTGTGAGCCAACGTGCATACTGATGGCACCGTAATCAACGCATTTAGTGTGTCAACCTTACCTCGGCCGCTTGACCAACTTATTGAGTCACAAGCTCATTTCGGTCTTTGATTTAGGGCCATTACCATTCTGATCATCTAAAAGCCATTGCTTACCTGAAATTAGAATCATGTCATTATTGCAAAATTTCACTTTTCACGTCTCGTAACCTGCCTTATTGCTTAGCCACGAAATTCTGAAAAACAAATAGTACCTATTAGATTATTCTGCTTTAATATTCAACATATTCAATATGATGAATGCTACAATCTTGAAAATCTCATTGCCGATTCCATTAACACTAAACGACGTTCGACTCGGTGAAAGTTAACTCAAAATCGGTCATGTTTGAGGCCATGACGAAAAGAAAAGAAAATGCAACATCCAACTTCTTTTAAAATTTAGGTTCTAATCTACTTTCTTTCTTGATCGTTTTCTCTCAATTATCGAGTCTATATATATTATCACACATTATGCTGTATTGATGTAAAGCTCTGTTAGATAATTAATAAATAAAGGTGCTTACAGCTTGGTTGGCGACTTGAAGCATAGCTTTGTATAAATTTTAAGTGCGGCCGCCGAGAGAATGCATTTCTATATTGGCTAATCAAGAAGCGGCTTATCAATCAAGACTTTACAGGAAACTTCAAGAAAAAAATTGTCTTAGGCTTAACATATTGAAAGTCCTATCAAAATCGAATAAGCAACTCTCAGCAACCGCACTGTAGGTATGTCCTATGTGTGCTAAAGAAAACGGATATGCTAACGGCAGCTGACTGATCCATTTAAGCCTCGTATTGTTGTTTGTCTGGAACTCTGTCTTATTACTATTCCGTAAGGCTTATTTTGACATCGCTTTAAGTCGGTCCGTTGCGGTCGTATCCCCTTAATAGCCGTTTGGGATTTGAAGGGGGTAAAAAAATGACATGGCATTGAAACTAGACGAATAGTGATGTATAGAAGTGTTGTACAGTTATAATAATAATAATTGGTAGGGTGAGTTGTTAGGGAGTGACAGCTAGGTGTGGCGACGGTGCCGTCGACGATGCGGTGGTGGTGCGGTGATGGCGTTTTTACGAGTGGGGTGCGCTTCGGAGCGGGCGCGCCTGCTAATTTTGATAAAAGCATCGTCCGGCCGCGCCCGCCCGCCACCGTCACCACCGCGACCAATAAATACTCGTCCATGCCGCAAATGTGCACTTACATCGGGATATCAACGTCGTCAATACTTTTCTCGTATTTTCTCAAGGACGTTTTATCGTTTTTCAACAAATTTACGTGTAGTAATGTAAATTGTTGGCTGGCTTCCCTCAATTTTTTTATACGTTAGAACTTCGCGCGTTGATGTCTTTTTGTAGATGATAATTACTAATGCACAATCTATTTCA
This sequence comes from Tethea ocularis, assembly GCA_963555595.1. Taxonomy (NCBI): domain Eukaryota; kingdom Metazoa; phylum Arthropoda; class Insecta; order Lepidoptera; family Drepanidae; genus Tethea; species Tethea ocularis. The sequence continues at coordinate 3,928,204 of OY741960.1, read as the reverse complement.
TTTAATGGTATAGAGTAAAATGCGAAAATATGTACTTGTAACCAGTAACCTTGTTACCCAAACAAATGTCTTGAATGTTTGTTAAATCTTATTATATTAAACGTAAATTTATTCACAATCTTATTTTTTAAGGATCCAAATTAGTATACAATGATACCAATTTTACTTATCTGGCGTCACCATGTCAGCCGAAAGACGTCCACTACTGGACATAGGTCTCCCCCAAGGATCTCTACGGTTGCCGGTCTTTCGCTACTCGCATGCAGCGGTTTCCTGCGACCATCACAAGATCGCCGGTCCACCTTGTGGGGGGCCTGCCCACGCTGCGTCATCCGGTTCATGGTCGCCACTCGAGAACCTTTATACACAAATAAATGAGTTTGAATTTAATATGTAGAGGTACACACGGCCACAGATCAAGCTACACACTGCGGCACCTTATGCGGTTGTAATAGGCGCTATTTTACAACAAAAATGTGTAGCTTGATCTGTGGCCCTGTGTATATATCGTGTTATAAATTGTTACACAAATATAACACATTATCGGCAAAATTACGGCTTATATTTACTAACAACTTAAGATTTATTAAAGAAAGCCCGTACCCAAGATGCTGGGATCAGATATCTACATCAGTTAATTTAATTGTAACTTAGATTTACTTGTAATTTATACTTAGCTAGCTTTCTGCTCCGTGATTTCACCTGCGATCCCTTATTTTACCCCTTTAGGAGTTGAATTTTCATGTATCCTTTTTAACGTACCTATGCCATTCAGCCTGATCCGTCCAGGGTTTGAACTGTGCCTTGATATCAGTCACGTTTTCCTTTTATATATTTAGAGAAGACTATAGCTGTCCCCTGCGGTTTCACTCATGTTCCTGTGATAAAAAGTATCTCAGATCATCTCTGCTATGTATGTCTCGTCAAAATCGGTTCAGCTGTTTCCTGGACAATCCCTGAACAACATATTTTTATTAGCTATATTTTCTTCTTTTTGTATTCAATTTGGTATTCTTGAATAGGACGAAGATGGTTCGTCTATCCACAAGTAAATAAATAATCATATTTAAATCAACTTCGGTTAATATTTTTTAAATTATTATTAAGCATTAAGTAAAAAAAAAACTTTAAATGCTCTTAATGCTACGTAATTGTTTAACAATTGCAAATAGATTAGGTTCTTTAGTTATTTAATTTAAATTTTAACATAATATCAATACAGAAAGTGAACAATTTCGGGTAGGGCGTGAGCGACGTGGGCGTGTCTACGCTCCGCCCAACGAGGGCCCGCCCTCGCCCTTTGCCACCTTTTCGCTGAAAATCTGAAAGCGTTCTTTCGTATACGTATTTGATACCTACTCAATCAACAAAGAAATTAGGATTAAAATGCCAGAACCACTTCGCCCGCTTTGCCTAACACCTAGCTTCCAGATTTGCATTTGATTTATTCTTACTTAATTCTAATTAGAACCATTTTCATCCCAATGTTATCTAGAATATTCTACATACTCGAAAAGATTTTTAGGCAATATACCAAATATTTGCTAATAGGATTGTGGCACCCCATGAGTTAAATAAACAGTTATTTTTTACTTAGAACTAGAAATTGCTTTATACTTTAAGATTTTAGAAATATAATGTATACGATAAAAAAAATTATTACATTTAGCGGGTGATAAGGAAAGAGATGAGCATCGTCGGGGTCGCAGCCCGCGGGGCAGATAAACTCGTTAGAGCAAGATACGCCAACAAACAACGGCACGCCACGGAGCACGCCACAAACGTGGATATACCCGTAATCTCGTTGTGACTTGAGGCTCCGTCGCTTCCGATTCTCCCCAAATTACCTTTTGTAGCTATTTACTCGATAGAAAATCTAATTCGTTACCGCTTTAAATGTTTTTCTCTCAATTTACGGTACTTTGAATTGTTTGGCAAACAGAGGTGCTCGACGACCGTGCCTGTTGAACGCGAAGGTGTCGCTTTTGCATTGAGCACGTAGCACCTCGTAGTCGTTACTAAAAGCTTCTTGTTGACGTAGCGTTCGATTCAAGAGGCATGACTACGTTCTTGTCCTTGTAATTTATTGCTTTGTCGCGTAATTTGTTTGCCGACGTCGGGCGGAGCGAGCGATCCTCGCGGGAGTATGGTGGCGCTCGTACCTTCTCTCGTCATCGTCCTCGTAAATAATAAATATCATTGGGCGCTGCCGGCACCACCCGCGCCCGCTGTCGTGTCCTCACCTTTCCTGCGACTTGCGAACTGCCAACCTCCTTGGGCCGTGACTCTGCTGCCGCCGCCGCTGCTAATGATGATGAATTGGATGTAATAACACCTCGCCTATTAATAAATTACACCACAAAATAACGACTTATTCTGTTTCTTCGTTCCTACTCGGCTCTTAATTATTATATTATTAAGAGATACAGAAAAGCTATTCTAATCCAGACCGTTTCGGAGACTATATAGAAAGATACCTACTTCGTAACATTCACTTTAAACATTAATTACTGAAGGAAGATTCAGGAGTGAAGCAATTTGCGTCTAAGTAATGCATTGTATTGTAGGTATGGCTTTGTAAGAATCAAATAGCCTAACGCAGCCGGTGGTGAGCCGAACGGCACGGGTGACCGAGTTGAGCTGAACACGAGCGCGCGTTCCGTCACTAATAACCCCGTAATTGGTATCGAAGCTCGCCGCAGCCGGATTACTGAACGTCTAATTGAATGCGAGACGCTTCCTCGCTACCGCCGCCACCTTCGAGCGACACAGTAGTTCCAGCGACTTAATTTTGTTGCGGTCAATTTGGTCTGTTTTGCGCACGTGCGCGACCCGCGCGCCCGCACAACGCTCAATTACACCCGGCTCGATGAATTAAATTGCCGTAGCATTGGTCTCTCGCCGCGTCAGGAGATCAAACGCTGCTACCCAGCGGCTTTACATTCACCCACAATACCGCCGCTGAGAAGTTTACGACATTAGATAATCATTCCGTGTCAATTAGCTAATGAAAAATAAAATAGGCTCGGCTAATGTAGGGGCATCGTAATTAAAATTATGATGATAGCTCTCTGGCATCTGTTTTAAGTTCAGATGTTTTATAATTAACGACTCGATTTTAATGTTCGTATAATAACATGGCAATCACTTAATTATTATGTTATGAAAACGATCTGATACTTATTCCGTATGGTTATACATATACTTACTTACTTTCTGGAAGTATGTTGGTTGGCATTTGCTTATTAACCTCGGGTGTTATGTTTGACTCCTATTTATATGTGTTTGCCTCGTAAGTCCCAAGTAGACGGTGTCCGGGGGTTTTTAAATTTTAGATTACTTTATTTTTCTTAAATATTACACGAAAACTTACTTTCAACTTTAAATTACTTGCTGGTGTTTTGAGAAAGGTTACAAACGTAACATTCCATAAATAAATATCGGAAATGTATATTGTTACTACCTCCTCCTGCTTTGCTTTTGTAGTTTGATTGATGATCAAATTATGAATACCGATCAGATCAACACTAAAGAAGAAATATTTACGCGTTTACCGTTGTAATTACCCATGGTTGTTTTAGAACAAATGCTAGAAATATATTGAAATTTAGCAGAGACAAGCATATATTCCGCAAAGATAAACAGTTTAAAGTATCCCAAGGTAATTTGTAATGAATCAGTGTTAGTCGGGTCGGGCGGTAGGTGGAAACGGCAGCGGTAGCGATGCGATGCGATAGACGCAGCGGCATGTTCACGATATGTTTACACGCAGCGCGGCCGCACTGAGCTCTGGACGTCCGCCAACTAATCTCCTCTCAACAGGTAAATGGAGTCCGCGCTTCTAATGACATCACACTCCATACCTACTTTCGACACTGATTCACCTCATTCAAAATATTCCCGACCGATCTACATGGAAACTGAAAATATTTCTTTGCTGCCGTTACGCAACGAAATGTTTTGTTGTTCGCTATAATATAATGCTCGCCACACGTCATTTCTCAACGCTTGATGTTTTTGAAACGTGGTTATTTAAATAATACATTGATTTAACATGTGCCCTTTTGAAAGAGCCTGCCTATACTTATTCTGTACTAAACAAAGGATTAAATAATAACTTTATTCGGGCTCCAAAAATGGAATACTTGATCCACAATAAAAGTGGTATATAATGGTCTTCGCTTTAGATTATCGCTCGCTAGAAACTCGCTCGCTAGTTTTTATACTTCGATTTGAAAAAAATGCTTTTTTGCCCATTGTTCATCTGGTTTACAAAGCGCAAAAAAGGGTGTGTATTAAATCACTGGCTATAATTAATACCTAGTAAAATAATATTCGCAGATTAGGTAAAGAATCTGCTATGCCGGTAGCGGCATATGCATCGGACAGCTCAAGGCTTGTTATTAACTTTTTAAACGATTGTGTTAATTAGCGCTTCACGTGGAGTCGCCCTCGAGCAGAGCATCGCCGAGCCAGGCAAAAAACAATAAACGATACGTTCCTCTATTTATTAAACCGCTATACGATTCACATCTACAGCACCCCCCCCCATCTGAGTATACCCACTTCATTAATGTGTCTGTTTACATCGATGTAACAATTAATATGATATACCTACTCTCTCCGTACTAGTTTGTAATATATTGAGTTAATTTTGTGTAATTGACGCATATGTTTTGTTGTTGCAGCAATTGTTCCGGTCGCAGCAAGCTGCGGCGGCGGGCGGGCAGGCGGCGGCGGCGCAGCTGCAGCTACTGCAACAGCAACAGCAGCAACAGTTTCAACTACAACAACAACTAGCCGCGCAACAGGCTTTCACACAAGCACCGTACGTTATCAACGCCGGCCAAGAGGGTACGCCCTACATGAGCGCTCTGATAGCGGGCGTACCTCCTTACTACGGCGTAGCGGCGCCATGGGGCGTGTACCCGGGGCTGGTAGCGCAGCCCGCGCAGCAACAAGCGCAACAGCCGAGACGGCCGCTGACTCCCCAGCAAGGGGAGCAGCAGGTGAACGGACAGGGACAGTACGTAATTCCGTACTACCCGGACCCTGGTTCCCTTGTGATGAGTGGACGGAACGGTACGCCGTTAAGACTAGTGTCGCCGGGCGGTGTGCTCGCGCCGCGCCAGTACCAGCCCGCGCCCGCACACCCAGCCGCCTCGGCCGCGCCCCCTGCGGCCGCGCAACAACAACCTGGTGAGTCTATCCTCCCTTTATCTCCTCTTACCACCACCACCACATTACACGTCCAGTCCATTTAATGTTCACAACTCGCATTCACTGTTACAGATATGTTACATTATCTTATCTCTCTTTGTCCAGTTGTTAGGCGTTTATAATTGAAAAATGTTATTCTCTCGGAAATATTTAACAAATAACTTATCCGTCATCTATTTACTTTAAATTAACCAAATAAAACCGTTATCAAATAATTTACGGTAATCTGTGAAACAGATTTTTCATCTGATTATCGCATGTGTCGCTTTGAATTTTCTGCATTTTGCAATGTTTCTTCCTGATACAAAACTCAAAACTCATTTATTCAGTTTAGGCCCTGTTAAGGCATTTATGAATGTCGATAGTTACTATTTTTACAATAGATTCTACCACCGGTTCGGAATACAATAAACAACCGAAGCACTTATTAATAGGATTGGATGAGCTTTTGATTTAAAATTTGGTACATTCATATCTGAAACAGTCATTTAATATTTTTCTAAGTATGTAAATAAATATACCTAACTCATTGAAATAACAAATACTAAGAGATGAACGCATGGCGTGATTTAATATTATGTATTTTATTATAATCGTAGTTAGGTTTATGATTATGTAGGCAGGTACGTGTTTTTGATTAACTTAATTTAGATTGTTTGATTGTAGTTAACGAGCTAAGACGTGAATGAAATCAAATTAATATTATTAATTCATCATTGTTTTACTTTTTCAGACTGTAGATCTGTTGAATAGTTAGGCTTATTTATGAAGTATTGAAGCATTCATATTTATTGATGACAGTGTTGGTCACAATTACATAAAATATAATTAATATTTATTCTCATGAGCGCTTTATGAGCCGGAAATACCATTAGCAATTTTGGAGTTACTAAGATTGTACACAGCTTTCCTACCATTCATTATTTACATCACAAATGTAGTGTTTTGCAAATAAAACTCGGCAAAAACACGGCAAAAAACCAGCTCCTGCGAATTTATACACCCATAATCTGAAACTCAAATATTATTTAATTTTCATACAAATGTTTACAGAAATAAGTAATAAATTGTTCCCAACACTGGTATATAAAAAAAAATACTCGTAGATTTGTAAATTCTGTCTTTTAGAGAATTGTTCTTGCTATTTAATATGTTACACATTTATTACACTTCCCTTCAAAATATATTGCTCATTCACCTGTAAATATATAAATTTGGAGTATTATACATAGTTTGTGTATATTTGTTGATTTGAATTTATATCGACGACAATATTAATATCTGTTTTCAGAGGTGCGCAGGATATAATATTACAAAATGTAGTCATTTGGTGCCATGTACTTTTATTGTTTATAAACATTTTTATTTGTGGTGCTTTTTAGAATAATAATAAAAATATCATGTCGTATACTGAATCCACGTTTATATATAATATGCTATTGGTTAAAATCTATAAAAAGAAACAACTTCGATACGTCACTATCTTTATTAACTTGTGCATAATTTAAGCTTGGCCCCCAAATTAACAAAGTTAATTTATTCTCTATAGTTCGTTTTTCTTGCTAGCATTAATATAATTAGAAAATTGGTTTTGTAAACGCAACTAATAAAAATGTATTTCATATCTTAATTGGCGAAAAACGTCTATCTGAAGCTTAAAATTCTAGTTTTTGTTAGACTCCCCGATTAAAGTTGCAATATTTACTTTATAAAACAGAGTACATATACATAAGCACAAATACTATTATTATAAACGCCATATTACGTTATAATAATAGTATTGGCTTATACATAGACAATACATCGGTATAGTTTACATACAAATATTTCTTTTCGACGGATTTGGATGCTTGAAGAAATTTTTATGTGTTTTAGTGTCGCATTATTCAATCATGGTCAGTGTCGCAGTCACTACCTCAGAAAACTTCCATCAAACTTCTTTGTAAACAAGTTTCACGTTCTATGGCATTTAAATCACGATTTAAATACCTGGTTACCATAGAGTAGTTAAAATATTTTCTTTTGGGTGTGTGGAAGCATTTGTATCATATATAATATTAATTCATATAATATAAAAAATGTCCTGACTGTTTCATCATCGCCCAACCGTTTTATAAATTTTAAACAAGCCATTACAGTCTGAAGGCGGTAATTGGCACACAATTTATTGAAATATTTTATTGCATTTTTCTTAACTCAATATCCAGGGCTATTTGTGTATGCAGTGGATGCATGCAGGAAGCTATTGCTATAGCACAGATAATAATATATCGGACTATGCTACTATACATTTTAATTTCATGTCTTTTCTGAGAATTTCTATTCTAAGAAGGCGTTTGAAGTACCTCATATATAAGAAGTAATGAATTATTATATAAAAAGAACTTGTCAATTCATAGGACATTTTGATACACGTTCTTCTGATCTCAAACTATAAGTAAAGTAAACTATAATATGGATATTGGATACTAGACAACAAAATTGTTATTAAATATGCTAGATTTTTTTTCAATATTCGTTATTAATAGATATTTACACCGCAAAACTAAACAAACTGACACGTCCATTCAAACAAATGTTTGTCTGAGAATTGAACCCAACACCACACCCACGGCAGTCAAGGTGTTTAGTCCCCACATCAAACGGACCGTCAGCAACCTACATATATCTCAGAGCGATGTAAATTCCACATTTCTATATCTATACCAATAATAAAGCTGAAAAGTTTGTTTGTTTGAACGCGCTAATCTCTGGATCTACCAGTCGGTTTCGAAAAAATCTTTCACTAATAGGACTGGCTACGTTATAGGTTACTTTTTATCCTGGGAACGTTGGGTGAAACCGCGGGGGACATGATATACATATTATGTAGTATGTGATAATTATAACAGTGTTAGGAGTAGCAAATGCTAAAGATCCTGCATTAGGGAGAACAATCATCATCATTTACAAAAGTTCCTACCTCAAATGAAAAAAAAATTGACCCCGTATAGGATAACTCCTGCGTCTGTGTGTTCGTCAATTTGCTCCGAAACTACATGACCGATTGAGTTGAAATTTGCCTCACATAATGTAAGTCGGTGACCCAAACACGGACCTGTAACGTAAATTAATTTTAATCATGGGGGGAAAATAAAACATTGGAAAAAAAAAACAATATCGTGTGACATATCATATTTCTTTTTTTTAATTTTAAGATTAATAATTTTGAAGTTATATCAGAAAATAAGCAAAAATTATAATATACCAATACTGCTTGTTCACCACAGCACCTTCTATAATTAAACATTATATAGGTACCGCCATGTTATTTAAATTTTCATTTAACTATTTGCCTTTGTAATTTGAATTATGAAGTCAGATTTATCCACAACTTGTGTAAGCCAATGTTTGTTTAAAATAAATATTTATTCTATGCTACATATTGGTAAAATATATCGACTTTCTGTTTGTCTGAACGCCTTGATTTCGTAATTTTGCTTGAAAAAGTAAGATTCCTCGTTTTATCTTCAGCGTGGATATTTAGACTAAATGTAAGATAAAAAAAATACATAACATACAACTAAATAAGTACCCAATTTTCTTGCGGTTTTTATAAATAAATTGAGGAAATAATATTCATTCACTTCATCTTTGCAAATGATTGTGACCTAGACCGTAAGACCCAATTTAACTAGACATCATTGAATGCAAAACATAATATTTATAGTTTATGTCGATTATATGTTATTCGAGCCAATTAACCAGTCAGTCATACATACTACCTAGACTGGGTTACGTGTAATAAGTGTAATTATAAGCAGTTTCAAAGGATTTTCTGAGTATAATAGTGGTCAATTATGGTGCGTACCGCTGCTACATTTGTATAATTATATCCATGTGTACCTACACCTCACATCATATTATAACGTACCCATAATCTGTATAGTAGAGTTAATGTATATCGAACCGCATCGTATCTCTAGAACTTTGTACATATCGAGTCCACGGTGGTATCCCGGTGTTGTACAGTGGTAGAGTGCGTGCGGAGTGGAGCACGATCGGAGCGCGGGGGTATGTCCTGTTGCAGGCGGCGCGGGCGTTACGGCCGCTCGGCGCGACTCGCTGGAGTTCGGCGGCGGCGGGCCGGCGGCCGCACTGCAGGAGTACGCGCGCAAGTGGGGCTCCTCGCCGCTGTCGCCGCCTCTCGGGGCCGCGCTCGGACCCGTCGGCCTGCGACCCGTCTCCGCCGCGCCCGGCGCTGAGACCGCCAAGTACAGGTGCTGCCTGCCGACCGTCATACCAAATCATTACCGTACCATGCCATACCTACAGTACAGTCCATACATCCACCGAGTGCGGGGTCGCGCGTCGCCGCGGTGACGGCCGCCCTCGTACCGCCCTCTCACACCTCGCTCTCTCAACTTTACGCGAGAAGCCGTGCTTTCATCGCGTGCAGTTATTCGACTAGAATAGAATTCTGCCTGGTGAACTTTTAGAATGCACGCGCTGAATCTAAAGCTTGTGCGAAATTGCGAAGGTGCAATCGAACCGTGCATAAAGGAGTCGAGAATAGAAACGAGTGTGCGGCGACGAGTGCGGCCGGACGACCCGTCTCTGTACATTGTAAATACTTGTATGCCATCGCTGTTAATATGTCATCATCCTTGTACAGTCGTACCAATATCATAAAGGCATTTTAGCATGTTCGTTGATCCGCTGCATATTAAATTCATACTTTCTCATTGCTAGAGCATATTCTTGAATAGTCGTGTTTGTCTTTCAGAGCTGTCAGCAGCTTAGCCCAGGGTCTCACGTCAAATGGAATGTTCGGCTCGTCATCATCGTTGCTGAGCAAGCTCGGTGGCGTGGGAGTAGGAGTGGGAGTGGGAACTATCTCAGGTTGGTTCGGTGCACGCTTCTCTCACCATGGCACTGTGTATATTCTGTATATAGTTTTTCAACACTGTGCATTAACAACTTAACTTATCACAACTCACGTTTTACATACATTCTTACAAATTATTTTATAAGTATCATTGGCATAAGTCTATCGTGTCGGTTAGGTTGGTTCAATCATTGTTATCGGTTTAATAATAATCGGTGTTGGAACATAAAAGTTTGATCTGCGATTAACAAGTCGATAACCCAATGCAATGGTTATTTGTGGAAAGTAGCCGCTTGGTTCACGTTACAAATACGATGCGGAACTATAGTTTCGACTCGTACCGTAAACGTTATGAGTTGTAGGAACGACGCGACATCAATATACACTAAAATTATTGTATTTGAAATAGTGTTAAGCTATACTGCCCATCTCGCTCTTTTGCAGTAGGTACTTAGCAATACGCGCATTAATTCCGTACTACTAATTAATGAAAGAGTGCGTTCAACTTACGGGTCCGCGGTAGCGTGAGCATTTCTAGTTAAATACATTAGTACTTATCATGTAAGTGTTGTTGTATTTGCAGAATTAGTGGGCAGCGGAGTGGGTGTGGGCGTGGGTGGAGTGGGCGTGGGCGCGCTGGTGGGCGACAAGCCGCCGGCGGGGCGATCGCGGCTCCTCGAGGACTTCCGCAACAACCGCTTCCCCAACCTGCAGCTGCGTGAACTCGCCAACCACATTGTAGAGTTCTCACAGGATCAACACGGCTCGAGGTATTTATTTACACTGTTTACTTCTTTTACGCTTCATCAATCATATTTGGGCGTAGTTCATTTATTTATAATAAGGTCAGCCAACAATTGTTTATACTCTACATTCACAAAATTCCAAGTGTGTAATATATTTCAATGCTAAATAAATATATAAATTCTAGGGAAACATATTTATTACCAATATTTTAGGGTAGCTATCCCGTGTTGTTAAAATTACGCCTTAATCGCACTGGCATAAAGACATTTTTGTGTTTTGATGACAAATAAACTTTGCATTGCCAGTTCGATTCCCATACTACAATAAAAAGGTGTTAAAATATAGTGTTATAAAAAATTGCAGTCGAGAGCACTCTATCCAAGCCATAATTATAATCACTCGCAATCAATATTATATCTCTTCATTCTATGACTTGGCATTGTATCTACATGAACTGCAAAGTAGTTTCAATGTCAAACGGACTAGACATTGACTCGCGCTTTTTCAGTTAATACAATAATAATTTAATGCAATTTTTATGTATTTAACATACGTACATTTTATTTATTTCGAATCGATGTCAATAAACTCATTAATTATATCGATATTATTATTATTTAAATAAGCAATACAATGATTTAACATGAAATGTATTTTAAGTAATGGTAGGTAGGATACCTGTTTTATTTTACATAACATTTGAACTGTAACTGCTTATTTTACTATAATCATATACAATACCAAACTACATCGTGTTGTGTAGTAAAGGTCAATAATTAAATTACTTGACCTTCACTAATCGGTAGGTATATTTTATGCAGATTACATTATACACACGTACTTACAATATTTGTACAATTGGTTGAACGTTCTATACTATCTTGCTCTTTATTATGAAATATTATCAATTAATTTGATTATTTATATTTCTTTAATATATGTAAGTATATAAATAAATACAATCAATTACAAATATTTACTATATACTTATTTACAACAAATAGGTAGGTATACAAAATACAAACAATATCAAAATTAATGAGGGACATAACTTTATCATTAATTACTTAAAAGTGGTTGCGAATTGCTCAACACGGATAAAACTATAAATAAAATATCGTTATTTTTATCACACACAGTAAAAATTGAAAATATAATTGCTGTAAAATAAAAAAGTTATAAACAGTGAAGGACGTAAGACGTTACACATTTTGCGAAATTTTATATTCGTACAAGCAATGCACCCTTGACAATACAATGCCTTTCAATCAGATATTCTGTCTTGATGTGAAATTTTGTCCCAGACTTTGATGAGTTGCTAACTAAGAATTGGTCATAACAATTGTAGAGGAATTCCTTGGGAGCTACTTCTTAATCATCTTTCCACACAATTCCTTGAAAAGAACTGCAGCTGCTGAAACTTATTACTGCAGCATAAGGCTGCGTTTCCACCAGAAATGTGCGAGGATGCGTAGCGAGGGATGTGTTTGTAAAGAACCAATAGAATCGCTCCATTAACCTCGCCTTGGTCTGGTGGAAACGGCTCAGCGGAGCTAGATTTTTGCGCATACAAAACAAGCGAGGGATGTGTGCGAGGGATGTGTTGCGAGAAATGTGTGTTGAGAAGGATGTGTTGCGAGGTTTGCGCATACTGTACCAGCCAGTCCATAGACGGAGTTTGTTGGAAGTAGACCATACCCCCGTCGACATATTTCACAGCTTCGCAACACACATTAATGCGCATTATCACAGCTCCGCTACACATCTTTGGTGGAAACCCCCACACATTTTCACAGCACAGCTAGACATCCTCGCACGACACATTTCCATCGCACATCTCTGGTGAAAACGCAGCCTAAGGCTAATAAAAGACAATCGTGGACTAATGCTGGCAGCTTTAGTACCTATTAGCAATTGCCTCGGTTAGGTTCTGGATTATGATGTGTTTGTGAGCACGGAAGTATACTTCATGTTGTTTCCTTCTCACATAAAACTGGTGTTCGATATGTACACGTAGAAACCATTGTGAACCACGTAGAAGCCGTAACGTTTGGCCTTCTAGCTGCAACTTGCAAGAATTGGTGTTGTCGGTCATGCGTGTTCTATCAGATACTTCGCTAGTGACACGACAATGTGACCATAACCTTTAATATTATGTTCGACACAATCACTTCGGCAACGTCAGTCGTACCAGCTTACCTTCTTTAACCGACTTAAAGTAAAGGTGGGGTTCTCATTTTGACGGTATTTTTTTCTTATTCAATAATAAATACAAGCGGCAATAAAGAAAAACACTTTTTAAAGAGGTCAGTTTACTTAACTCTACCGTCTCGTCAACGTCGATGTCTGCACTATGTAGTTATACCAACTATTTCGTTTTAAAAATGGACACCTCATACTTTTCGTATTCGACTAATGTAAGTTCCCAAGTTGTAGGAGCATAATTCAATAAATATTAGGTGGCATCTCTTTTTACTGGACAACTAAAAACATCGAAAAACAGTTACTCAAATCATCGCGTCGCGTCGCTTACATTACAACCGTTAAACTAACGGTGATAACTGCTACCTATCGAGATTCTCGTATATTAATTTACATAACAAAGACATGATTTTTAGCGAATAATTGACATAAATTATAGTATCTATCGCAAAATATTACAGTATGGATTTTGGGGGGAAAGTACTCTAAATACTGGAGATAGAAAATGTTACTCAAAGTATACCTTTATTTTTAAAAAGAAACTAATTTTCAACCAATTTCAAATTATAAACCAAAAGAAAATTAACGGGTTCTGCCTGCCACTAAACATAATGCGGGCATTTAACAAATAAGGATTTCAGCTTATAATATATAAGTTGAAGTATAGTTTACTTTTATATTGTTTTCTATTCTTAATCTTGTTTCGGTCTTTTTAGTGCATTATTTTAAATTGTTTTTTTTTTGCAGTCGGGTTTTTTAGACAGTTATTTTATTGGTTGCATTTAACTTTTCAGGTTTATTCAACAAAAATTGGAAAGAGCAACAGTTCAAGAAAAACAAATGGTATTTAACGAAATAATTGGCGCCGCATACAGTCTAATGACAGACGTGTTCGGAAATTATGTTATACAGAAATTCTTTGAGTTTGGAACACCGGAACAGAAAACAACATTGGCACAAAAGGTAATAATGATACAATATTATATTTGATTTCATTTTTTTTCAAAACCATTTTTGTCTTGGGGCCATCTATAAATTACGTCACACGTTAATGGGGAGGGAGAGGGTCAACAAAGTAAGACATCGTTTTATAAGGGGTGGGGGAGTCATGAGCTTCGTGACGTCACAAGTATAAATCTAAAAGTATTGACACTAATTAAAAACTTCAAAATTACCAGCTCTATTAGTATTAATTAATTTGTACAATTTTTTGTTTGTATTTAATAATTGCTTAATTTAAAAATGCCAAATTTGCGACGTCACTACATGGCCGAGCCTTTATAAATCTGTATGTGAACACCTGTCAAGGACAAGGATCCAAGAATCATAAAATGTGTGTTAATTTATGGAAGCGCCCTTGAAACGAAAACGGATTTCAAATCTAAATAATAGAAAAAATTATAGTCGCTAGATGTAATAATACGATCAACGTATATTTTTTGCTATTACAAGTTCAAGGTGTCGGATTCTTTTGACGTAAAATTTGTCGTAATAGTATATGCTTACCTCTGTTATAGAACTGTTCTTTATTTATATTGGTTCTAGTTATATAAGTACCTTGAATAAAAAATATTAATCGTCACGATGAGAGTGCGATTTTCCGCCTACACTTGCTATTGCGTAATATAAGTTTACGATAATCTTTAATGAAAATTAGAGTTCTTTACATTAAACAAGATTTTGTCCACACCACTAGCATACGTCATAAGGTGTATATTTATTATAAATAATACATATCGTGTATAATAGTAAATTTATGAGTGTTAATTTATCGTGATGTATAGGTGCGCGGTCACGTGCTAAACCTGGCGCTTCAGATGTACGGATGCCGCGTGATACAGAAGGCGCTCGAGTCCATCCCCGCCGACCAGCAGCAGGAGGTGGTGCGCGAGCTCGACGGACACGTCCTCAAATGCGTTAAGGACCAGAATGGAAACCATGTTGTGAGTTATTAATACACCATTGTTTATAGGTTGCTACGAACTTGCTGGGTTGGATTTATCAATGATGTACACTTACTGGAGTCCAAGGGCATCCATCCATTTCCACCATTCAATTTTTCCTTATAACTGGCGTATCATCATATCATATTTTACACATACCAATACATTTTGGAATTGATGTTCAGGTACAAAAATGTATCGAATGCGTGGAGCCGTCGGCCCTACAGTTCATAATCAACGCGTTCGCGGGTCAAGTGTACGCGCTGTCGACGCATCCGTACGGGTGCCGCGTGATCCAGCGCATCCTGGAACACTGCACGCCCGACCAGACGCAGCCCGTGCTGGCCGAGCTGCACGCGCATACCGACCAACTCATACAGGTGAGGGACACTCTTGTGCACATCTTACTGCCTTATTGACATACTGGAGTTTAATAGAATTGGCAGATGAAGATAAAACATAAGAAGCTCAGTGGAAAGTGAGAGGACTAACGGAACAGTTAGCGAATTAAAGAGAAGCCTGCTGTGTTTTCCATGTCGTCATCTTCTTCAGGGGAGACTGCAATTAAAGGACACTTGTGTATTTGTTGTAATGCCACTAAATAGTTGACATAGTTCAGTTGTTGTAATGACCGAGTGTAGTACAAGCTATTCCTGTGGTGGTGTGATGGTGTGGTGAGGTGTAGTGTAGTGAGCGGTTGTTGTTGCAGGACCAGTACGGCAACTACGTGGTGCAGCACGTGCTGGAGCACGGCGCCATGGAGGACCGCGCGCGGCTGGTGGCGGGCGTGCGCGGCAAGGTGCTGCAGCTGTCGCAGCACAAGTTCGCCTCCAACGTGGTCGAGAAGTGCGTCTCGCACGCCACGCGCACCGAGCGCGCGCTGCTCATCGACGAGCTCTGCGGCTTCAATGACAAGTCAGTACCTACGCATCACTATACTATACACCTGTTCCTTCCGATCGTTCCTACGTAACTACATAAGAGCTAACAAGTTATCTCATAAATCTGTGATTTACCGCAATCTCACCATGGTCAGTGAAGATGTGACCGATGCTGGTAAGCACACAAAGCCTAGAAGGGGACTGGCTCTCAAATGCAGCTGTTGAAACACACCGGTAAGGTGCTTGGCGACAGATTTTCTACTTGAGGGTGGTAGCCAAACAGGCGGGTATTAAAAAGTATCCATCGTACTATGGTTTTCTCATTTTCTTTCACCGAAAACTCAAGCTCTTTGTAGGATTCGATCCCGCGACCTTTGTTCGACGACACGACCACTGAGCTATCATTGCCGTAAATCACTTTGTCACCATGGTTAGTGATGATGGTGAGTCAAAGTTGGTTATCACAATGTCTGAAAAGGATATTTAGAGAGTATTTAGCAAATTATAAATTTGTATCAGTAAACTATCATTATCCTAGTTATTTATGAATGCTCAAACCCAGATTTTTAATGACCATTTTATTCGATATTATCTTTGGAGCAATAGTTAAATGCATCGTCCCCTCCTTTGTCAGCTCGTAAGACGACTTTTTGAATTGAACGTAGTCGTGCTTTTTTCAGTGCACTCCACGTGATGATGAAGGATCAGTATGCCAACTATGTGGTGCAGAAAATGATCGACGTGGCGGAGCCGACGCAGCGCAAGGTGCTCATGCACAAGATCCGGCCGCACATTGGCTCGCTGCGCAAGTACACGTACGGCAAGCACATCATCGCCAAGCTAGAGAAGTTCTTCATGAAGGCGCCGGAGCTGGGCCCCATCGGCCCCCCGCCGCCTAACCCCGTTTTGTAGTCTGTGTAAAGTATTAACGTCCGCGGAGATAGGCTGATGCGACGGCGCGGGTATCCCCCCGCCTATTATAAATTTTGTGAATATTTGCTATTGTACATTTGTAACTATAGAGCTCGTCGCTTCGTCGCCCGTCGCCCGCCGCGCCCGTTCTCGTAGCATTAGTGGCGGCCGCGGCCGCCGTGTAAAATCTGATTAGATATTAATTGTCGTGCACCCGTGGTGTGTTGTGACCTGTCCGTGAGTGGTGAGCTCGTGGCGAATGATTATATTTTAGTTGTAAATGTGGGCGCGGGCGTGCGAGTACGTGAGTACGCGGGCCGCGGCGGCGGGCACGCCTGTACATACGTAGCGGCAGACTGATGTACAGAACGATACGATACGATATACTGTAACTGTATACTGTAACAATAGTTGTACAGCGTCGACGCCGACTCCGGTGCTCGGCCGTCGCATTACCGCGGCGTATCGTTTATTGCGTTTCTAGTTCTTAAGTGTTCTAGTATTATTCGTTGTTCGTATGAATCTATGTATAAATATTTGAACGTCTCTCATTCTCGTGTAATTTATGAATCGAAGGAAGGCAGCGGTGTAATGAATCCGTGCGTTTCCGTAATTTAGCTCGTTGTAGATTTACTATTAGCTGGGCTAGGGGACCTTGAATCTTCAAGTGAGTGATGAAGAAATGCCGCAGGCAGTTCTAGACAATCGGCACTATAGTCGTGATTATATTATTAATTAATTATTATTTTGTACTATTCTTCAAGTCAAGCTCTCGTTTAAG
This sequence comes from Tethea ocularis, assembly GCA_963555595.1. Lineage (NCBI taxonomy): Eukaryota > Metazoa > Arthropoda > Insecta > Lepidoptera > Drepanidae > Tethea > Tethea ocularis. The sequence continues at coordinate 3,910,651 of OY741960.1, read as the reverse complement.
TTATAAACCGGCTTTAAAATCGTACATAGTTATCGAATATTGTTTAGTGCCGGAATGTATAGTTTGTCGATTATAATTTTGTGAAAATGATATTTTTGTATATTTTTATGTAATTAATTTAAGTTATTTAGTTAATGTGCCTCCGCGCTCCCAGAGCTGGGAGCCCGGAGCGAGCGCTTATCGAGTGGGCGATGCTTATGTTAGTGTAGACGGCGGCGGTCGCCAGTAGGTTATAGTGATGATTGTAAAGTCCTGTACTGATAGTTGTAGTCCCGAGGTCTACCTTGCCGGTTGCACGTCACAAGCGTAGCTGCTCCTCATTCCCCCTGTGTAATTAATTTTTATAGGAAGCGTAGTTTCCTACGACACCTCAGATTTTTTACGTCTAGATGTAATTGAAAATAAAATTATTGTATATGGCTGTACAAAAACGTTAACAAAATGATTTGTAAAACCCGTATGTGATGGAATAAGGCGAGTCGTCGAGAGCGGCGAGGTGTGACTTATCGCGGCTCTGGACGCCCAGTCTTGTAGGTTGTACTAGATAACATTTATATGATGATCCATCTATTTAGACATTAATTATAATAAAGCATTTCTGTAATAATATTACAAAGCATTTGTAGTTTCATTCGCATCATACCCCTACTAGATATATCTAATGAGCTAAACACTATGCAAACCGTCCACCAAAGACTGAGGAATTTTGGTGTTTTAGACAATAGCGCTCTTGGGATTCATATGGAGTAGCATGTGAAAGTAAATCTATGAAGTAAAGTTTGTTTGGGTGTAGTGTAGGAGGTAATCTTCGGAGATAGGTATCTACCTACTAATTGATTTACATGTGCTGTAAGATACATTTCATCTTTATCCCAGTTCTGTCTATCTTGCGACGTTACCGGGGAGAGCGGGGATGGTGATGACATCGTGTACCACTTCCTGGCAGAACCACCATCATGGATCTGAATTCCAAGTCTGTCGCTATTTTATTATTATTTTTAATATTATTTCATTGAAAAAGCAAGTTTTCATGATGTTCTATAACTATGGAAACAATTTATAGAAGATTAAATCATCTGATATTCGAGGACATAATTTGTCAAATTAGGTACAAATTCTGGAACCAAACAGATCTTCACTAGGTGCTCTAGTTCTTGAGATATGATAATATACCCTTATAACTTTTGAACCAGGACGCGACAAAATCTGATATTTGAGGACAAAATAAAGACAGACTTGGAATTCAGATCCGTGATGGTGGCCCTGCTAGGAAGGGTCACATCAAAGAATTTATTATAAGAAGACTTTATGCTTCAAAACAAACACAACAACAATGTAATTCATCGAATTATTTAATCGGTATTAATTACACATTTAGCACATAATAATTTTATTTTGAGTATGCACTCGATGCCGATGCAAAACTGCACATCACAAACAACGCAGCGCAAGAATCGCTAAGTCCCATTCAACTATTCCTCCTTATCTTTATCCTTGTCCTTGGATTTAGGTTTAACGCTACGTTCCCTATCGCGCGACCGCTCCCGTTCTCTAGAACGTTCTCTTTCACGCGATCGTTCGCGTGGCCGTTCCCGCGGCGATCTCGAACGGGACTTGTGACGTCGTGATCTCGACCGTGACCGCTCGCGACGATATGATCTGAAATAAGTTTAAATTTAAAATATCCAGCCAGTTTCGACCTAAACATACTAACATGCGAAATTAAATAAAAACTTGTAACAAAATATAGGTATAATGATATATTCGTTTTCTTATATCTTGTTACTCGACAAAACAATTAACACTTTGTCTACTATATAATTTACTCACTTGCGTTTTCTATAACCAAAAGAAAAATATTAATATTATGGAGTGCATGAAATATCCTTGACAGAGTTTAATATAATTAGGTATATTTTTTTTGGTGACAAATTTCCTTAGGGGAAAAATATGAAATATTTTTTTATACTTACTTTTCTCTTATCCTATCCGGTTTGATAGACCTGGAGCGCTCACGATCTCTGTCTCGCTCTCTTTCATCCTGTGAAATTAAACATTAGAACAAAGTTTGAAAAAGTAAAGCAGCAAAAATCTGGAGGCGACATAGAATTCTATGAATTGGTCAGCGTTCTAAAAAAATACACTATTTTGACCCTAGTTGCCAAAGTGAACTTAAGACTAATGGTCTTCTTGTTCACTTTTTGTAGATGAACTAACATCATCTCTCCTATGGCTGTGTTCCCGTCGCTCACGGTCGTCTCGCTCTCTCATCCGGTCTCTCTCCCTGTCCCTGTCGCGTTCTCTATCCCTGTCTCGGTCGTGGAGGTGCGGAGGAGGGTGCGCGTGCTGGCGGTAGGGCGAGGGCGAGACGAAGGGCGGCGCGATCATGTGCGGCGCGAGGTGCGGCGCCGCCATCGACGGCTGCATGGATATCGGCGGCGCCATCGCCGGCGGACCCATTGGACCCGGGCCCGGAGTGAGCTCCTTTATTTCGGACGGTGCCCAGCCTGTTTGTTCTGGGTGGCCTGGAAATAAAATTTAAAATACTGAATGTCGTCACTTATATCACAGAGTAACTTATATTATCCTAATGATACTAATTATTATAAATTCGAAAGTGTTTTTTACCACCGAACCGATCGCGGTGCAAATTTGGCACGCAGATATTATATGTAGAAGGATCATCAGATCCTGCCTTGGTGCCCTCAGCAGTATACTCTTTCGAATGAAAAAATAATTTTGAAAATCAGTAGACATTTGGCAGAGATATCGGTGAATAAACAAAAATATATAGTTAAGTTCGTAAACAACAGAATCGGCACCAATAAATACAAAGTTACTTTAAATAGATAATTAGCGAGTCATTTGTAACTTTCGACGTTCCATAACAGAGCCTAAACTGAATAAATGAGGTTTGAGTTTCAAATAATGAACCGCGTTCAAGTCGCCGCCCGCAGGCAGGGTTCCCAAAATCCGACGACGTTAACACGTTAAATTGCGAAATGATAATTATAATTGATGCTAATTTAATAAATAAACACTAACCAACAGAGTATATATATATATAGGTATTTTTAAATATACCAATAGGAAAACTATCCACAATAATATATTAAGAAAATTTATTCAACACAAAAACAAAACTAACCCCAGGGCTCTTCATAAGGCGCGTGTGGTGGCGGCTGATAGTAGTGTTCAGTCGGAGGAGGCCCAAAGTACTCTGGCGGTGCGCCTAGCTCCCTCGTATGTCCACTGCGACCATACTCGCGCCTTTCTGCTGTCATCACCTAATAACATAAAACAAAAAATCACAATTTTAGTTTTCCTATTGGTTTTAGTTTTTTACATTTTTTTTATAAGACCACATTGGTAAACATGCATAAGCGTGGAGGTAAGAGGTTACCTATGGACGCTTTAAACACCCGAGAGACTCACGCGCAGGAACACAACATACAAGTTATTTATTTCATCGAAACACATTGTAATTATTCTAGCTAGGTATCAGTGGCGAGGGGTAAAATTTTGGCGAGGGTAGGTCGTTAAAAAAAAACCCAGTAATTTTATAATTACAGTGTATTTTAAGCCAGTTCCAGTTGCAATACCAGAGATCTCTGGCAATTGACAATCGACTTTCTTGCACATGGGATGAGTTCGCAAAAGGTCGTAAGAAAACTTTCAAAAGAAAACAAAAAAAGGTGGCGGCAGTCTAGATCGAGCATATCTCGTTCTTTATACGTTAACCTTGAAAGAGAATTAAGTAACAGTCTAGCCTAGGCCCTTGTATATAAAAAAATATGTTACCTGTATAGTATTTTCCCTGGCCTGGTAATTATTTTGATTCACTTGAGCCATGCCTTCATCGTTTCTCATTGGACCTACAAAAGGACAGGAAAAGTTTATCATGTTTAATTGGTTAACAAAATGATAACCTTCAATTTTTTTGAATTCATTTAATTAATTCAAACAGATACAAATCAATAAGATAAAGTAATACCAAAAATGTACAATAACTTATATATACATAAACACCAAAAAAAAAACCAAAAAGGCAAGAAATACTAGCCTGGTGGTCTCCTGAGATCAGGCGGCGGCATCCTTGGCGGCGGGCCCACGTGCAGGCCAACGCCCGCCTCGTTGACGCGCATACGCCGCTGACGTTCGCAGTACGCGCTCCATGTCACCTCATTGAAACCATAGTTGAAGTAATCTATGAAATAAAAAATATTCAAGTAAACAGCTCTTTAAAAACATTAGAAAAAGGTTAAAAATATTTAAAGCTGTCAAATTCGATCAGTAGGACTAGTAAATAATAAATCTTATTTATTTCCAACTTTACGCCATAACAATATTTCAAAGTTATTTAAACTTAATTATATAGTTTAAGGGTTGGACCCCATCTAGGTAAAAGCCTCCTCCATTATGTTGCCCGGTTGAGAGTCCTCTGCACTCGCTAATTTGTCCAAAAAGGTTGATGAAGTCAACCAATTAGGGTGCTTATCCATCAGAGATGTGCTATGCTATGTTGCTATGGATGTGTTTGATATCCAATAATCATATTCATCGGACCATGTAGCATAGCACTGGTGGACAGTTCTACTAAGCTATGTTTTTTATATGGACAAATTTTAAGTACATTCTCATGTGACATATTATATCAGTGTATCTCTGTTCTTATGTTGAGGGACCTATGTTGTTAATAGTTGTTGTGTTGGAAACCCAGCTTAACACTGGTTTGGAAGGTGCTTTTCCACAATTAATAGGATATCTCACCAGATATATCAGCACCAGGTTTATTCCATGGTTTATCTTCAATGGTGTCTATGTTGAACTCCAGTGCTGGGACACCATTAATACTCCCTGGTCCATCCAGATCCTCCAATGTTACTTTACCACCTGCTGTAATACCAGGTCGTGACTTCTCTGCTGCACCAGATGCAACTAATCCTACCCCTCGCTGAAAAAAAGGATACTTATAGTTTGATGAATAAAAATTATGAACCCTGAATATTGTTTATAAATCAGACTTCCTACAAATTTACAGGTTTTAAGATGGGTAATATAGGTTCCTTAAGCACATATTTGTGGGATATATGAGTATTTCATGAAAACATGACTTTTTACCACAAATTTAACTCTGTGAAATATGTTGATGATTACAGTAAATATACTATCATTCTTGTGGCAAATCATATGTTGACCAACATACAACATATTACTGAGCTGCAATTAGCAAAAAACTATACAAAAAATAAGTTCACAACTTACCCAAAGCATTCACCTTAACCTAATACAATTTTTTTTTAAGGAAATACTTTTTAATTTAATTACATTTACATAAGTAGATATATCATCATCATGTCAGTTGAAAGACATCCACCTTGTAGGGGGCCATGCTGCATCTTCTAGTTTGTGGTTGCCACTCCAGAACTATAGGTACATACCCCAACCTAATAACATTCTTCAAATTAACACCAATTGTAACAATACATAACCCTGTGATGAGGAATTGAGCCGAAACGCCGCCGCGCCGTGGATCCTAAATATTACCTTAATATTCAGGCTGGTATAGGCTGGGCCCGATTTAATATCCCCGATGGTGACTTTAACATCATCGCTATCATCCGAGTCCGAGTCCCCGTTTTCTTGGCTATCCGCGTCACCATTCGCGGCGTCTCCATCATCACGCTCGACGTCATCAAAATGCTCATCGTTGAAATGAGAATCATCATTTGCTTCATTTTCATCCTGCTCCTTATCCTCTCCCTCCTAATAAAAATGAGATTACATTTATTTTATATTGTTCCAAACAAAAATAGGTTAGGTTCATCGCAATATAACAACATACCCCTTCTCCTCCTGGGTGATCACTTTTCTCTTGTGATTTCTCGTTACCCTCCGCTGCTTTTTCACCGGGTGGATCGGCAACTGAATCTCCATATAACCAACTATCATCATTTTCATCACCTGGCGCCGTTTCTACAGCAGCGTCTGCCATTTTCGTTTGGATGCTAAAAAAACAGAAAACAGACAGAAACTCCCTATGTATCTGTCAAAAAAATCAAACTTTGGCATTGACATTAATAACAGTGTTACTAGCAATCAAAAGCTGTTCTTTCTGATGATTTTATAGATATATAAAAAAAATAACGTTAAGGTGGAGGCGTCGGTTGAAGCGCGAAATTAAAATTTTATCACGTTTTTTGCAAATTGCAGCTCAGTTATAGATAAGTCTGTGGTTATAGGTCGTAAGTTATCAACATGTTATTTGCGAGAAGAATGGTAGTATATTTACTGATTAATAGTAAAAGAAAACATCAACATATACCTCCAAGGTATATAAATAACATTTTCATGAAATAGTCGTATATGTCAGTAATATACCTTGGAGGAATACGACCTATAAATGAGCTGCAATTTGCAAAAAATGTGATAAAATTTGCTCCAACCAAACGTTTCAACTTAATTGAGAAACTGAACGAGTAACAAAAATATTTAAAAGTAACGTTACTGTTACAATGTTCCCAAACCTAACTTTTCCCAGGCAGCGTCGTGGTCATTCTAAGTCGGCAACGCTGAAGAGAGAGCTAGACTGGATAAAAGAGACAAACTGTAGGTAGGTACCTAATAACTTTTTTTGGATACCGATACAAATTCCGATAATTACGGTTTTGCGCACTAATTTTCACTCGAACACAAAATATTTGATATTGGCAGTAATTTGGTTGGTTGGTGTTGCCAATTTATATCGAAACAAAGGAAAATGTGCTTGGACATGGGAAGATAAATAAGTACCTCTACAACAAAAGTGGTTTTTTTCTTCGTCTTTAAAACTTTGAAAAATAAAATAAGCTGGAATTACTTTTCCATTTATTATAATAATAAAATAATTTAGTAAAGCTGTAAAATATTGAAATTATTATCACAAAAAGAATATCCTACCAAAAGCACCTTTATCAAACAAACAAAATATGTTCAGATTTATTAGTCAAGTCCATTCCTCCTCCTGGGAAACAACTTCTCCTCAACTTGTTCCACTTTTTGGGCAACATTAGCTAGTTGCTCGGACGCACTGGAACCTGCTGCACCACATGTCTCGGCTAATTGTTGCACTCCATAAGATACCTGCATATAAAACACATCTTTATTATTTTAGAGGTCTTTTTTTGCATCATAAAGAAGCCTATAGCCAGTTTGACCACAATCTCACTGTGGTCAGTGATGATGAGGCCAATGGTGGTAAACACACAAAGCCTAGAAAGGAAAGTCTTTAAGTTTAACTTATTAACTATTTATCATGGCTTTTACTAGTTTCATTATTCTAAATTTGATTTTGGAAAAACACCATGTCATGATGATAGATTATAATAACCATAAATGATTCTTTAGGCTTGTTTCAGGCGAACCACACCACACTGTCACTTTTGTGGCTATGTGTGAATTGTGTGGCTTCTTGCGGTTGCATTGTGGGGAGTATTCCTAGATATTGTGTTGAATTTGTCCCATTACACAAATTAACAACAGACCCATAACAAACAACTTAAACTAGGTTCTAATGAAAATATTTATCATTTATCTATGAATGCATGGTACGTCATGTGGTGCGGAGTTGACAACAAGCCCCACGTCGTGACAAGGTATCTGGGAATAATACCGTTGTGGTACCTATAAAATGCCTACAAATAGCCGGCCGCTAGTTGCGGTGTAGTTGCGACATAGCTGCGATGTGGTCGGTATTACACACTCAGTCGATAATGGCGCCAAAATTTTGGTCCGTTTTAATTTAACTATTAATTTTCATAAAATTAGAGCCCACCCACGTGTGGTGGTGAAACATTAACCCCTTAGTATTGTTGAAAGAGAGTAACTATATTGAAATCATACCATACATAACTACATGTGATGGTGGATTTGAATAAAAAAATTGATTTTATATTTTACCGCATCAGCTTCTGCTTTAGTTTCCGCTGCAGCAGCATGCATCTTGTTCACAGTAGCCTGCATCTGAGGTGCCTGCTGTATTGCTTCAGACTCCAGCACTGGTGCTGCCTGTCAATGACAAGGTTTATTTTCAAGAAATATTTCCATACATATTTGACTCCTTAACTTAGTAAATGCCAATATGTTTATTCACATTGAGTGGTATGCCCCACCCAATGTCACTTTAGTTTGGCAATTCTTCAGGTTGTCAGTTTGTTTTGCCTGTGGATCTCATTAATTCTCATTCTATCTTACAGAGAAACACAAACCAAAATACTTACACCTTTAAATTTCTTACACAAATAATCATACATATATAAATTCTATACAATATTGTTTTGTCACCTCTCAATGATCTACCAATTTTATTGATGTAAGTTGGCTACTTTTTACTCCTGGGGACATAGGTGGTAACCACAGGGTGGAAGAAAACTAGTAAAGTATTAAGTAATTTATACATGACAAACCAGTACCCCTTAATGTATAGTAATGAAAGAGACAAGGACAAATTAGTTCCCATCCATTACCACAATTTTTCTATTCCTACTATAAACAAATAACCATGTAGTGGACTATGAATATTCTTTTCTATAATTCATTCCATGAATCCTATAAGACTTATATTTACCTGTTTACAGCGATGCATGCATTGACAATGATGTCTTATTACAGGCTCTGCAGCAACTACTTCATGCATATGCATGTCATTCTGCTGCATCTGAATGAAAAAAAAACGGAGTGAGCAATGCTATCAAAAATTAGTTAACTAAAATCGATAATGCATCTCAATAGCATAATATTATCCAATATTTATCCATCTTGAACATACATTTTCAATGAAATTTGGATCAGTGTAATTGTTTAGTTCACTGGCGATTGGCATAGCTTCAGATAACTTCTCTTGCCCAACGGTAGCATTGTTGATAGCTTGTGCTGCATTTAATAAATTCATGGTGGCAGAATCCCCTTGATGACCATCTACAGTCGAAGATGGTGCTAGACCTAATTTTGCTTCCAACTGTTCAATACGACTTTGTAAAACTGCAATGGGATCCATCTCGGAATTTTCGCAGTGGTTTGTTGTTAAAAAATAATATAATCTTGAAAAAACCAACTAAAATTCAATCAGTTACAGAAATAAATGAAAATCGGAAAATTCAAATGCGAAGGCAAAGTGAAATTTTCAACTTTTTTCTCGTAGCCAGTATTGCCAACGATAATTTTCAAAATTGCAATATTGTCAACTTATCAGAGAAAAATATACCTATAATAAACAAAAGAAATCATCAACATTTTCTTCAAGGTATATTACTGACATATTAGTTAATGGTTGGAGAGCGCACTGTAGTAAACCCTACCTCATAAGGTAACAACATGGGACTAGTTTCTGGTGGTGTATAGTAAAAAAATACTCTTAAAAAAACAGGGTTGCGTGGGCGCAACCTGGAGGGTTTTGAGGAATCGGCAGTTAAGCGGTCCATTTTACCTCATCGAGTAACAACTTGAGACCTAGCCCATTCGATAGAAGTCATCGAAAAACGTATAATAATAATAATAATAATAATAAAATAATAAAATCATTTATTGAACAATCAAATTACATAAACATATTGCAGCCCTGTCTTCCAAACTAGCGTGAGCTGTGTGTCAGAAGACAGTTCCCACCCAACACTTGCCTTGAATCTATTTGATTAAACAAAAACAAAAAAAGAAAAGAATTTACAAATAAAACCAACATTTTTCTAATCAATATCTGTTTGTGTGTGTGTGTGTGTGTGTGTGTGTGTGTGTGTGTGTGTGTGTATGTGTGTGTGGGGAGAGGGGTGTTTAATTTATTTAGTTTACAATAACAAGTAGTTTCTCAGTATCCATATAATCTAGTTGTTTTAACCATTGTTTTATTTTATATTTTAGATTATAACTGGAAATATTACTTACATCGTACATATCATTTAATTTATTATATAGTCTAGGTGCAATTGAATTGTAATGCATTTGCGCAAATTTTCTTTTTACTTTTGGGATTGGGTATCGCTTCCGTCGTTTAAAAAAAGTTGGTTGCCTCATCCTATCCTGGCACTTTCTGAAATCGGCCAGATTTTAGGGTGCTGAAAAATGACCGATTTAACCTCATCGAGTAACAACATGCCACTAATGCCATTCGATAGCTTAGATAAGCCCGATGATAAAAATATAAGGTTGCGTGACCTCAGCCTGGAGGATTTCCTAGTCGGCTAGGTTTTATGTCGGATTTACGAAGGCAAAATTTAAGGAAATCGTCTATAAAACAATGAATTTGACATAATTTCAATGGTTTAACTGTATGAGATGGCTATGATACATATTTGAGTTCATACAAAATCGGTCAAGTGTGTGTCGGACCACGCATCCGATAAAATTTCATATTTTACAGATTTTTCAATGCTTTAAAATGAGCGACCCTACCTCTTCGAGTTACAAGATGTGTATAATGCCATCCGATAGCTTAGATAACTCCGATTATAAAAACATAACGTTGTCTGCCCTCACCCTGAAGGATTTCCTAGTCGGCCAGGTTTTATGTCGGATTTACTAAGGCAAAATATATGGAAGAAATGCAATTAATTTCACATTATTTCAATGGTTTAACTTAATGACGATTGTTTTGATACTTATTTGAGTTTATAAAAATGCTGTCAAGTGTGAGAACACACCATACATCGTAAGTTTTCATAGCAGATTGGTTACCCAAAATAGTTTCAATCTAGAGTTCTTATGCCAATTTATCTAATTATGGTATATTATATACATTTAAACTATTTTTCATCCAACCTGTGAAGAACTTGCACATAAGTAATGAAGTTAAATTAAGCTGTATTATTATTAAAATTATATACTTATAGTTTGTGATAATTCATTCAACTATTGTGATGAAGTCGAAGTAGAATAATCGTACTATTTTCAGTTTCATCAATAGCCACATCCAAGTTAAATGATTGATGATTATTTTTCATGTTTATTCCGAGAATAACTAAATACAACTGTAAATATTATTAAATTTACAACGTGTAACTCTAGATGTATATATATAGTATTCTGGCTGAAAATAAACTTCCAAAATCTTCGAAATATTGTAGATTGTAGTGTTCTCGACCAAGCATAGCATAGAGTTTAGTATTTTAATCACAGTTTATTTACCCAATATAGTTTAAATTAAATTTACAAATTTGTCCGGTGAGGTTGAAGCAGCCCTCAGAGGCTATCTATAATATATAACTTTAGTCCTTTCCAAAAAAAATGGCTTACAAACGTTTATATCTACATATCTTCTGACTAACTGATTTTTTAACGGAGAGCCTAAACCACTGGGGCTATAAACTTGCGGCTTTTTATTCGTAAAAAAGTTACCAAACGTTGATTAGTTAAAAATCCGTAGTCTTTATCTTTGTAGGATATTTTGGATATTTATCTGACAAGTGACGTATGGTGATCGAAAGAGTGAGATGGAGGACGCCATAACACTGATTTAGTTAAACAGCGTTTATGAATAAGAGGGCTAAAGTTTACCTCCCCATTCACTATGAACTTGAAGTTTGGTGATATTTTTTTTATACCTAATGTCACCTAAGTATGATATTTTTGTTCCAGAGAGAGATTCGCTTATTTTCTTAAATAAGTTAAAAACTATTCGTCTTAAAATTGTAAAAGAAATATTATATTTGAGATCCTCACAACGAGCCCTTTTATTTGATATAGCTGTTCCGCGCGGTTCCATTCGCATTCCCGGGGTAAAAAGTAGCCTATAACCTTCAGGAATACTGTAGCTTCCTATTAGTGAAAGAATTTTTCAAATCGGTCTTGTAGTTTCGGAGCCTATTCAATGCAAGCAAACAATCAAAAAATATTAGTACAAAAGTATAAATGTCACAGAAAATAGTTTGCAAAACTTTTGTCTCACTTCGCCAGTAGGAACAATACAAGCAAGCTGTCTGAAAATAAACAAAACCCACAATAAGAAATATGAATAAACGCATTTAGGGCTACATCCACCAACCAAACCATCCGGATTGGATGACGTTAAGTTAGTCATTATTGCAGTTTGAACAATTTTGTCCCCTCCCCATACATAGAGATAAGTCGCAGTCATTGCGGTAACTACCAAACATTTTAAGGTTTTCTGAATTTTTCTGTTACCTGTGCTGCAAGTTATGCTTCTTACCAAATTTCAAAATTCTATGTCAACGGTAAGTAGCCGTTAAATTTTGATTCCTTTGCAAGTAGTTGCAAAATATGCGGTTTAAATGGTTGTACCTTTGCGTTTTGCGTTGACTTAGAAATAAGTTTTTTTTTCACAGCTTAATGGCAATTACACCTAAGTATTTGATATGCATTTCAACTTGATATCTCTACGCGTTCATGAGGAAAAGGTTATAATTATTAAAAAAAATATATATTATGTGATGTGACTAAAAATTTAAAGTTTTCAATATTTTTCCTTTTTGTGCTATAAAACGTTGCTTCATGCCAAATTTCAAGACTAGGTCGACAGAAAGTATCCTTCAGGTTTTAATTCCCTTGCGAGTAGTCCGATCTGTTTAAAAAAGTAAGTTTAATCATATTTACGTTTTACGTATGTTTTAAATCATGTAGCGATCAATGCATAAATTAACCGTAATATATGGCATAGCATGGACAAATGACAACTACAAACAGGTAAAGATTTATAATAATAATAAGGTTTGCATTAGACTTCTGAAACAAGTTCCCCTCTATGGAATTCTTGATTAAAACTATAGTGTGTAAATTAGGTTTGGGTAAAAAATATTGATACATGAACAAATACGTATCAAAACAATTATCATAAAGTTAAACCATTGAAATAATGTACATTTTGCCTTAGTAAAAACGAGTTAAAACCTGGCTGAATAGGAAATTCTCCAAGCTGAGGGTAGGCGACCTTATATTTTTATTATCGGAGTAATCTAACTAAACTATCGAATGGTATTATTGACATCTTGTTACTCGAAGCAACGCTAAAATAAGATGAATGAAATGCTTTAAAATAAGCAACCCTACCTGCGTTAAAAAATCTGTAAAATATGAATTTCTATGGGATGCGTGGTCCGACACACACTTGACAGCATTTTTATAAACTCAAATAAGTATCAAAACAATCATCATTAAGTTAAACCATTGAAATAATGTGAAATTCATTCCATTTATTTTGCCTCAGTAAATCCGACATAAAACCTGGCCGACTAGGAAATGGGAAAGGGAAAAGGATGAGGGCAGACAACGTTATGTTTTTATAATCGGAGTTATCTAAGCTATCGGATGGCATTATACACATCTTGTAACTCGAAGAGGTAGGGTCGCTCATTTTAAAGCATTGAAAAATCTGTAAAATATGAAATTTTATCGGATGCGTGGTCCGACACACACTTGACCGATTTTGTATGAACTCAAATATGTATCATAGCCATCTCATACAGTTAAACCATTGAAATTATGTAAAATTCATTGTTTTATAGACGATTTCCTTAAATTTTGCCTTCGTAAATCCGACATAAAACCTGGCCGACTAGGAAATCCTCCAGGCTGAGGTCACGCAACCTTATATTTTTATCATCGGGCTTATCTAAGCTATCGAATGGCATTAGTGGCATGTTGTTACTCGATGAGGTTAAATCGGTCATTTTTCAGCACCCTAAAATCTGGCCGATTTCAGAAAGTGCCAGGATAGGATGAGGCAACCAACTTTTTTTATACGTTTTTCGATGACTTCTATCGAATGGGCTAGGTCTCAAGTTGTTACTCGATGAGGTAAAATGCACCAAAAAAAGGGACCGCTTAACTGCCGATTCCTCAAAACCCTCCAGGTTGCGCCCACGCAACCCTGTTTTTTTAAGAGTATTTTTTTACTATACACCACCAGAAACTAGTCCCATGTTGTTACCTTATGAGGTAGGGTTTACTACAGTGCGCTCTCCAACCATAAGTTCAATAAAAAATATTGCGCTGGGTATCTTTATTGACCTAAAAAAAGCTTTTGATACAGTTAGCCATTCTCTCCTTTTGGATAAGCTTAAATGTATCGGAGTCATAGAAAAAGCTCATAAAATGTTTAAATCATACCTACAAAAGTACGGCACTATCTGTCACTTGCGGGGTACCACAGGGCTCTAATCTGGGGCCTTTATTATTCTTAATTTACATCAATAGTATCGATGATTTAGGTTTACAGGGTCATCTTACCCTTTATGCAGACGATACCTGTTTATTCTATTTTGGTAACTCAATCGAGGAAATCTTAAAACGAGCTCAGTGTAACTTAGATCTTTTGTATACCTGGCTTCAATACAACCTTTTAACAATTAATACCACTAAAACCTGCTATATTATCTTCTCGGCTAAAAACAAACCCATTCATAATTATACGCAGACACAGCTTAACATTAATGGTAAACCCATTGAATTAAAAGACCAAGAAAAATACTTAGGACTTGTATTGGACAAAAATCTGACATGGAAACCACATATCGATTATATAAAACCAAAACTCACATCACTTACGGGAATTTTACGTAATGCTGTAGGTTGCCTTCCACGTCAAATTCGTATCAACATAAATAACTCACAAGTAATGCCATATCTGGATTATTTAATAGAACTATGGGGTAGTGCCGCAATTACAAATTTAAAACCCATTCAAATTGATCAAAATATTTTTTTTTAACAATTTTATTTTGAGCAATTTGAATTTAAATACATGAAGATGATAAAAATACCTATATTGCTCAACTTGACAATGACAAAATACACTAAGGGTGACGCCAAAAAGACAAAAAAAAATCTGCATGTGAGTGGTCATCTGTGGTGGTCATTCATTCATGGCTACGATTCATAGTGTCCTGTGCAAAGAAATTATATACTATGTATGTATCATAGTAACGTCATGTGTCATGTCCGGTGGTGCTAGTGTTGGTAGATTGGGTTTTTTTTTCGCATTTCTGGGGAAAAAAATCGTTCTTGGGAAAATTTCGGGGAAAATTTAAACTCCGAAAATGACCATAATATTATTTATTTGCGTTCTACAATGAGTAAAGTATGTTTATCTGTCCATGAATATTGGAAGTTTTAAAATATTTACATGAGTCAGTATAAGTATTTTCGTAATAAGATTTGTATCATTCTTTTTGTTTTATTTTAGAAAAAAATTAGCAAAAAAAGTTGCAAAACATATCATTTTGGGGAAAAGTATACTGGAATGTGGGGAAATTTCAGAAAATCGATCTAGCAACCCTGTCCGGTGCTCGTGTTTGTTATTGGTTGTTAGTGTTAAACTCAAATATAAACTTTTGTACATTTATGTTGAAATTGGGTCGATTTACATTTTGTATTTTCAATATCCCACAACTTTATGATAACATTGTACCAATAGATATCAAAACTTTGTGAAAATGGATGAAGAATTAGGTGGTCTCACGGAAGAAGATTTTGTTATTCCTCCAGTCAAGTACGAGTGTAAGTTTCCGCCTGTTCTAATCATTTATTTTATAGTCTTTGAAAAAAAGACTCATTATTATTGTCTCTTTTAACTCATAATGTTATATTTAGAAGTGCTTTGATAATCTTTCAGATTTGGATCATACGGCAGATGTACAGTAAGTATTTATTGTTTAATAATGATTTCCAATTGTGCAATACCAACATTTGGTTGATTCATTATTTATCCTCATTGTAAATAAATTTTACTCATTGTGTGATATTTTTTAATAATGATTTGATTTGATGACAATGCTAAAATCAATGGGTAATATTTACAATTGGAGTGCAGAAATTCCATAGTGCTGAGGGAAAACCACAGTATGAATGTCAGTCTGATTCATTGTGTGGACAATTGAGGCAGCTCAAGGATGATATTTAAGAATAAGTGGCTTACGTCTATAAGTTACACTCCTTGTTTCACTATAAATATTAAATATTGTGATGTTATTTTACAGCAGTACTTATTGATGTTAAGAAAAAACAGAACAACTATGACTTAAAGTAAATTATTTCCAGATTACATGCATGGGGAGATACTTTACAAGAGGCATTTGAACAATGTGGCATGGCAATGTTTGGGTACATGACAGAACTTGAATATGTACAGATTAAAGAAGTTCACAGCATAGAAGCAACGGCAGATGACCTGATGGGCCTGCTGTACCATTTCCTTGATGAACTACTCTTTCTGTTTTCAGTTGAGCCATTTTTAATTTGTAAGAAGCTTGTTATAACAGAGTTTAACACAGAAGAGTTCAGGATAGTTTGTAAGTGTTATGGTGAGGAGTTTCAGATTGGCAGACATCCACAAGGCACAGAGGTGAAGGCTATAACATACTCTGCAATGCAAATAATTGACACTCCAAAGGATAATAAGTATGAAGTGTTTGTAATTATTGATATTTGAAAATATATTTTTTATTTATTGATTTTTTAGATTTTTCTTTTGATTTTTGCTAAAAGTATTGTCGATGTACATACTCCTGTATGTGGTGCTATTATATTATTTGTAACTTGCAATAATATGTATAGTGAAATTCACAAATGAGTTGACTGTAATTCAACTCCCAAATTGTTGGGGTAGTTATATTTATGAAATGAGATTTAAACTTTGTCTAAAATTGTATCTTGTTTATTAAACAATTGAATCTAATGATGGGCATAGTAGAGAAGGATTTAAAGTAAAGTTAATGCACTATGAAATATGCATGGGTTCAGTTAGGGGGTGCTAGGGAATCCTATATTGAATGAAAACCTCTTATTTTGCATTTTGATCAATTTTGAGTCAGGGAGCTAATGGTAGCGAGAATCTTGAGCTGGGCGATCGCTCGTAGTAAGTAAATCCATTTTATTAGCGAAAGTCGCGACTCAAACTTTCGCGTGACTGTAACTTCCGCGTTTTGTGGCAAGTCGGATGTACATAGAGTGTATAAAACAGGTCCAAGCACAGAGCCTTGTGGTACTGCTGCAGAGATTTCCTGAAAACCCGACATGCAGCTGTTTTCTCGAACTTGAAAAATTCTATTAGTTGCATACGATTCTAGAACTCTATAAAACGTGTGTGTTAATAGGGTTTTTATTTTATATAACAGCCCTTTATGTCAGACTCTTTCGAAGGCTTGTTGTATATCAAGAAAGGCTATTATGCTATATTCTCCCTTTTCAAATTATCTTCTAACTGTCCTGTACACTCTATGGACTTGTTCTATTGTGGCATGTTCTTTTCGAAATCAAAATTGGTGGTCACGAACGATGGACTTTTCCTTAAGGACATTGGTAAGTCTAGGTAATAGGGACTTCTCAAACAGTTTGCAAACAATTGGTAGTAGACTAATTGTTCTGTATATATGAAGTAACTTCGTGGGGTTTATCTGGTTTGTGTATCATTATAATTTGCGATACTTTCCACAGTTCTGGCTCTGGGAAATCCCCCAGTCTCAGAATGGCGTTGTAAGTTTGGTCATTACAGTTGTTATGAGACTGATTAGGGTACTCATTTGTTGTAAGATAATATTCAATACTGTTTGGCGCCGGGTGCTAGCCAGATTGCATGGCAAAACATTCTCATTATTATCATTTCATGTTACATACATAGTAACATAGTGTAGTATTTTCCCAAGACACGACACATCAGAATTTTGGGATGATGCCCTAGCCGTTAATGATCCAATCCAACATCTCTCTACAAGGCTGCAGGTGCGATTTAAGGAGTTAGCATCTCCTAGACCAATTGTCGTTACATGGCTAACGAGGTTGAGTCTCCCCGGGTCCGAGCTTTCATTTGAGTGTCGGCTCATACTCGTCACTGTCATTGGGTTTGGTGCTATTTTATAAGGAAAGCTCAGCCATGAGCAATTCGCGGCACCTCTCGAGAAGGATAAGGATCGCCCAATTGTCCGCGACTACAATTGCAGCTAGCTTCAATATCTGAATGCCGTTTCGGTATCCGCAACCTGTGACGCGGTGGGTGGCACACGGGATGTCTATGTCTTTGGAAAGTTTCAGCCAGACAGTACAAAAGTATTTTATCAGTCAGCTAACTACCTCTAAATCAAATTTCATCAAAATTGGTCCAGCCGTTTGAGTGTGAAGAAGTAACAAACATACACACTCACAAACTTTCGCATTTATAATAATAATATTAGTAGGATAGGAAGTAAGTAGGACAGAATAGATGTGAATCCAAACAAACTTGTATGAATGTGAAGATTTGAGGTTTGGTACTCTTTCACGCGAAAACTATTGAACAGGTGAAAACGCGGGTTGATAGTTAGTACCTATTATAAATGCGAAAGTAACTCTGTCTTTCTGTCTGTTACCTTTCCACGCCTCGCAATCATCGCAATGATATGGCACGCAGATGTCGGAGTACCTACAGCCTACAGCCAATTGTCTATTGATAATACTGAAGAAAAAGAAGTGTTCTGTCAGAGTCAAGAAAACAAGAGAAAAATATGTGAAAATATGGTTGAATTGTAAAATGATTATTTATTCTAAAATATAACAGTAATATCTATATAAACCACTTTATTAGACTTCCTACTCCAACATAAGGTTATGGGCCCAGCAAATGAAGAATGTTGGCAACATGGCAAGCGCGTACTACGCTACCTTAGTTCAACTAAAGATTTTGCACTTCAATATAAAAAAAAATGAACGGATGAGTTTAAATATTTTTGCAGATGCAGACTGGGCAAATAATAAAAGAGACAGAAAAAGTATGAGCGGATGTATAGTTAAATACAATGAGAATGTTGTAGCATGGTTCTCTAGAAAACAAAACTGTGTTGCATTATCAACTGCAGAGGCAGAATACATAGCAGCATCACTGGCATCATGCGAAGGAATAAATATTAATGGATTATTAAAAGATTTTGGAATAAATCTAACGCCAATGCTGTATGTCGATAATAAAGGAGCTATTTTTATTTCAAAGGATTATGAGAATAGTAAACGATCGAAACATATCGATATTCGATATCACCATATAAAAGATTTGATATTTACAAAGAAGATGACAATATCATACATACAAACTGAGAATAATTTGGCTGATATGTTGACAAAATCGTTAGCAAATGCAAGACACAAGATGCTAAGAGAAAACTGCAAAATATTGCAATAATTATTATAAAAGCTATAACTAGAAGAAGTATATTTTATTTAACTAGGAGGAGTGTATTATTATTTGATTTCATTTAACGATTTATATGTTACAAAGATATTCACATAAAAATCGAGGAGGAGTGTCGGAGTACCTACAGCCTACAGCCAATTGTCTATTGATAATACTGAAGAAAAAGAAGTGTTCTGTCAGAGTCAAGAAAACAAGAGAAAAATATGTGAAAATATGGTTGAATTGTAAAATGATTATTTATTCTAAAATATAACAGTAATATCTATATAAACCACTTTATTAGACTTCCTACTCCAACAGCAGATCCTATGATATGGAGAAGGGCTTTTTATCGCGGAATACAGGTGAAACCGCGGGGAACACCTAGTAAGTAGGTAATAAAGAGAAAAGATTGTGGGATTTAATTACAGAAAATCTAGGTGATGATAGCTCAGTGGTAGTGATGTCGAATGCCGAGATGAATGTCGCGGGATCGAATCCTACAATGAGCTTGAGCTTTCGGTGTAGGAAAACATCGTGAGAAAACCATAGTATGGTGGTAGGGTACTTTGTCGTACACGCCTGGCTGGCTCATGTTGAAAATTTGTCGCCAAAGACGTACCGGTGTGTTCCGAAAGGCGACAGCTACACTTGAGAGACAGTTTCCTTCTAGGGTTTGTATGCTTCCCACCTTCGGCCACATCAATACCTACTGTCCACGGTGAGATTGTAGTCAAACACAGCCCTGTAAGCACATAGTAAAATGGTAATGCTGAGACACTAGTAGATATTCCTATAGCTTAGAAAAATTCAATATAAGAACGAGGTCGGCTACTGAATTAGAGCGATCATCCTTACTCCAACTCGTTAAATTAGGCTTATTTTGTAGTGAAAGTAAACGTCTGAGCTTCAAGGATTCGTGATGATCTTAGTAAAGCTATAAGTAGATATAGGTATAACCCAAATCTGCAGTGCTATTCTGTAATATCACAAGCTCAACGACGAATTCGACGCTGTCACATACCTACTTTGCCTCTATCGTTTACTGCGTTTACTAACGTGAGAGAAGTCGCGTGCTCGTCGACAAAATGAAACGTTAGTTAGAGCATAGCCTGACGCGCATTCCATGAATAATATAATATTTAAAAGCTTAATAGCATTAAAAGGAAAGATGAGCGATATGGCAGATATTGTTCAAGAGCATCGTGGGCTGGGCTGTGTCTCAGATAGACCTCACCAACATCTATGACACCGCACTTGAGGGGAGTGTCACCATTAATAGTTGAATACACTCTGAACAAACTTTATAGTCCGATGCTCAGATTACTAAACAATAGGTTTATAAATCTGTGGTCCGATGACTCTCGGACTCTCGGAAAATCTCATTTTTCGCTTTCAAGTTGAAAACCTGTCGGCAAGAACTTTTATAATTATGTATTCCAGAATAATTCCACTTGTTTACCACACATTTGTTTTTTTTTTTGTGTGTGGAGTGTGTGATCCCACCCATCAAATATAGACACAAAAAAATTTGGGGATATTTTATTTTATTTGGTGGGCGATCCATTGTCTCAATCTATTGCCTAACCACATACCTAGCATCCGGACCCATATTCCCTTATAGACTCAGTCAGTATTAGCTCTTTTCTTTCTCCCATAGTTCTTAGATACACAATATTTTTATCAATAAGTGATTTTTATTTATCATTTTCCTTTTAAAATGAATAAAATGAGTTATTGAATATTGAATAGTTTTTAGGTAGGACAGACAGTGAGGTATCTACTAGCTAAAATGGTAAAATCAATAATGATCTAATTAGCTATTTGAGTTGATAAATGGTATGCTATGTTAAAATTGCAATGAAATATCAAGTAAAGAGAAAAATTAATTGATATATTCAACGGAAGAAAACAAAGTAACTATCTACAAACTGATAGAATGATTAGGCAAATTGGCGGTTACAACCCGTCACTCATCCTTTTTTTTGGAGTGTACAAACGCCCCAATCATGCAATTTTCCGGGGCGTATAGGAAAGCTATTTTACAGTGTTCTGCATCAAAAAATTAAGACTTTTGGTCTTATCAATAGTCTTATAATAGTTTATTTAGGCCAAAAATCAAAAAGGTTATGTCGAAAATATTATATTTTTTCGTTTATCGAGTTTTGGCCCTTAAGCTTTTTGAGCCGCGAGGTATCGCTATGTGTTCTAGTAATAACCTAGTCGA
The DNA here is from genome assembly GCA_963555595.1 of Tethea ocularis. NCBI lineage: Eukaryota > Metazoa > Arthropoda > Insecta > Lepidoptera > Drepanidae > Tethea > Tethea ocularis. The sequence goes on along the minus strand of OY741960.1, from coordinate 3,889,304 downwards.
ATTATCCAATAAACTGAGATCTTTAATGCACCGATGTAATGAATGAACTGAGTATGTTCCTCTTCGTAAAAATAACGCCAACTCTTTCTAAATAAAAAGAAATAGATGAAAGATGAATTGAACGCTGCGTGTGCGTTACATTTTAGTGTTGCCATCTTAGCGATTTTGTTGTTAGACTTAGTGAATTTATGAGTAAGTAGTAGGACTCCCCAGACGCCCCTTTACATGTGGCACCCTGGGCGGTCGCCCAACTACGCCCTACTCTAACGCCGATATTGCATTTATTTTGCATATTATATGGAACCAATGCAATTATATAAATAGTTTTAAAAGCTGAATAATACATTATAATAGGTAGGTAGGTATCAGTTGACATAATATGTGTCAGGCGCTTTGGTCAGGCGTTAATCAAAAAAATCCTTTCAATACGTATTGAATTCATCGAAGACCTCAAAAAGCCCGCGAAATTTAAATTTTATTAGGTTATTTTCAAATTGCAGCTCAGTAATAGGTCATTTATTTGTCAAAATATGATTCGCGACACTGAGATATGGCTATAGATTTATCTATGTATTCATTTTGCTTGCACTTTGCATTCAAAATATTAAAGAACTGTACATTGGTTCCTAAGCGTTATTTATCGAAAAAGAACCAATGTATGGATTTAAATAGTTTAAAAAGCATAATGTATATATATAGTAATCAATTAGCATATGAATGAGGCGCAAATCACATTTCGACAAATATACGACCTATTAATGAGCTGCAATTTGAAAAAAACCTAATAAAATTTGAATTTCGCGGACTTAACAGCCGAAAAAGTATTCGTTAAAAATTTTAAATGCGACCCATCCACCATAATAAAAGGTCTTATTTTGTTAGTTTAACAGTTTTACAAACTCTTCAGTGCACGATTTATCCTGCACCTACCAGCCAAAACTCATATTTTTACCACGGTGAAATTCAGGTACATTCAGGTGTAAAACCAAAAACTCAATAAAACTATACAAACAGGCTATTCACCAGAGAAATATTTTCTGGTTTTGGACGACGAGGGGGATTTATTATCCGGAATATTAGCAAAATTAAAAATAATAAAATTCGCATGATAAATTGTTCTAAAGGATTTTATTTTTCAAGTAGGTATTTCATCAAGCAAATTATTATTATTCAATTAATTTACTATTTCAATTTAAAAAAACACCAAACAATTTAGTATCTTGGAGTTAGTATTAAATCATTTCAGATTTCCGAACGATTCTTGTCTATGATATAGATATTTTCCATAGTCACTTCCGCCATGTTCGCGGTTTCATTTATATCCGTATCCTTATGGGGTATCAGATTAGTCACTTTTTATTTAATTTTGCAATATGTTTTATTAATAATCCACAACGATTATGAAATCCCATTTTTTTTTTTTTTTTTGTATCGATATTGGAATAATAAAAAATATTATTCATACCAAATATAAAAATATTAAAAGTCATTTTTGAATTGCGCATAATAAATTATAAAAAAATACCACCACCATTGAAAGAAATTTAGGACAATAACCACTTGATTAGTACAATCAAACATTACATAGTTTACATACTTCAAAATCTCTCCTTTCGAAGGTAATATCATCCTTGGGCATACTCAAGCCATAGCTTCATCAAATCAAGCTATGGCAATTTAATATAATTTTGTACAATATTTTTTAATAATATTTTTTATACGCTCAATTAAATTTATATAAACATATTTCCTTCTATAATCGAATGCTTAAAATGACTAATTAATTATTTTAAATAAACCGAATGTAGTAATATATAAGTAGGTACATATTTTAATTGATAATTCCTTACTAAAATTCATTTTTAAATCTATTTCTGTAACTCGGCACCTAAATCATTCCAATCCATCTATAGTTACATATTATTATATTTCTAAGCTAGCCATTTCGGGGAGGCTAGGATTCTAGGGAGGCGCTAGAACATAGTAGTACTTATATGCCTTATATAAATGTAAATAGGTACGTACTGATTACAAAACAATAGGACTGACTACTCTTTGGGACTGACGGTAATCGATCGATCTCTTTCAACTTGTAAGCTTTTTTCCTTTAAAGTTTAAAATTATGCGTAACTTACACACCTCGTAAATTCGGCCCTACATATTATCATCATCAAGTATTGTAGAGAGAGGGCATATTTATTTACTTATAATAGAATTCCAGGTAACAAAAGGTCGATAACTAATCCATTAAAAATAAACGAATCAATACATCATTTTCAGTAAATTTGAAAAAATTAAAGGAAACTGAATTAATTTCTTTAAATAGGTATATCACGAAGGTGCTCGCTCACATTTCGGTTCACTAAAATAGAAGCTATAATAGGAGCAGCAGCGATAATAATGCTCCACGACTTTGTCCAAACAAAACCGGTCGAACAACGAAAATTCAAAAATTCGTTATATTTTTTATGGCTTCCCCGACGAGGGGAGGAATTTGGATTGGAGAGCGGGCGTCCGCTGCTAGGGGTTGCTTGGTCGGCCGCTTCGCGCCTGCGCACGTAGTTCGCGCCACTGCTACGTCGCTTGCAAGCCAGATGTTCTGAAAAGCTTCCTGTCGCCGTTTCAATGCTCTGCATTTTTACCTAATAAGTTATTGTAAAATGTGGGCTAGGACCTTTTTATTACTTTCTTTAATGAGTGAAGTAATCAGTGAATAATTTAATATGTGTAATTGTTAAACAGTGTGCAGTAACTAAAATTATCGAGCGTCTCGATGTCCACGAGTTCACTCGGGACCAACAAAGCGGCGGACATTTTATTTTGAGTACTCGATAATGTAGCGTTTGCGTCGAAAACATTAATGTCGTTTTATGGTTATAAATTCAGATATCGTTCGCTTACACCTTTTGTAAGTATCGTTATTTCACTCTGGGTATTTTGTGCATAAATCTCGTGTGTATACACTGTAATGTCGGAAGCGGTTAAGCCTCGGTATCATTGCTAGGTTGTCGATATTTTGGGGAAAAGGTCGTTGAAAAAAGTGACGTAAGCAAAATTTCACAGCTGGAGATAATGCCTAGGACCTTTGGTGTCACAAGAAAGTCTTCATATTCGGTATCGACCCATTCTGCTTCGGAGGCTTCTCACTCGTGATTTCCGCGCGCGCGGCTCCCCTAACCTCTTTGCTAATTGAATTGTGATGATTATGATTCTTAACAGCAGGAAAATTACATGTCTGACCTTTACAATATATGTGTCTCGTGTTGATTAAACAGCGATGCCGAGGGGGGTGAAGCGAGGGCCGGCGGAGGGCGAGGCCGAGGTGGTGGTTCGTGCTGGGGCGTCTCCTTCGCACACCACGCTACTGGATGACAGCCCTAGCCAGCCCATCAGCTACCACCTACTCGACCACGGCTATGGCGCCACGCCGCAACACCAGATACGGCGTGAGGCGCCTTCGGCGCCGCCGAAGACGTCTGAAGTAAGTTACTTTTCACAGATACATAGCTCAACTAGAACATGATAGTATCTTTAGGCTAGGTCTCTAGAGTTGGTTCTTAGAAAATGAGTTTACTCATCTGGGTTTTAAAATATAGTATTTAAAAACAACTGTGATGACAAATGAATAGGTACTAACATTTCAAGTCGTGGAGTATTTTCAGCAATTCCCGGGAAACCAGATTATTTCTATATTTGTTGTGTTTCATATTAATCAAGAATCTAAAATGGTTTTACATAAAAAAAATATATAAAAAGTGCTCAGACCGAATAATGAAACTGGCGAACACCAAACAGAATAATGCAAAGGAAAAATTATTGAGATCCAGCATAATAATTGCTATAAATTTTAGTATCATCAACTCTCTCCCTGTCCTGTTCCCAATAATATGGGGTCAGTGCAATATTTATTTGCTCATTCAATGTAATATTTATTATTTAAATTGAGTTAATCAATAATGATTTGCCAATTATATTTGATAGTTAGCATTGATCTGAAGTGTAAGTGTTAAACATCAATAACGCCATTCCAAGGATTGATTTAGGTATATAAAATGTTTAAATCATGAGGCACAGTAAAGATTCTGTAGTTAAAGATGTAGCTATGATTAGTATTCTTTTATTTCACTACAATGTGAAAACCTAATAAACTTATAAACATTACATGGCTTTTAGACTCTTAACCCGGTCTTGTGTTATTTAAGGTTCCAATTTCAGCGGATTCCACCTAAAATCTTGGTCTAGAGTTGGCCTTGACTTGTTTTCCTATCATCCAATATTTTCAACCAATACCCAAACTTCTTAAATAAATTGGTTGCTAATTACTATTCACATCTGTGTCTCACTTTGGCATAGTATTATACTTTTTTTACTCTCAACCCATCATGTTTGGCATTACATCATTCAAAATGTTTGTAACATGTAAACTATATTCTATTTTTATTCTGCTTTTACTTCAAATGCTTGATTATATTGTGGACATCAAGGGGAGTAGAGAGTTATGTAAGTTTATCTATATAAGATTAAAATCACATCTTAACCTCTAATTTTGATAATGGGTCCTCGGTTTAATGCACATCCATAATATGAATCAATGATAAGGTAATTTTTATGAGGATTGTAAATTTCAGTAAAAGCAATAACATTGCATGTATTAATGAGGCTAGTAGTTTAATTGGAATTTGTTCTGTCAGCATCCATTGCTTACCTATGTGTTTTGCAATAGAGAAATATTTTTATAAGATTGCTATGAATAGCATGTGATAAAATCATATTTAGTGGGAAGGAAGTACTGTTGTATATAAATTACCATTAGTCCTTGGCAAGGCTACTTAGTGTTTTATATAAAATAATCCACTGATTTCTTCAACACTACATTATAAGGAAACATGTTCACACAAGGTGATGCTACTTTTATTAAATATGCCTTTTATGTATATAGATTCATTTTATAAACTTGGATGTATTGTGAGGTCCTTTTCATTTTAAATGTATTGAATAAGATTTTTGGGGGTCCAACGTGGCTATGAGGTTATTGAACTTAATGAGGTCATTGCACTATCATGTCCCTTGAAAAAGTTTATCTAGAGAGTTTGACTCTAGAATCTAGGCATTAGTTATTCACCTGCTGATCATCTTTCAGAGATAAATAACAAGATAGGACATTAACTAAAAAGTTTTCGATTTTATGTAAAGGGTTACTTGATATTAGAGCTAATAGCAGTGTTGGAACAAGTTGGAATGTTTATAATCATGCATGTGGTAGACATAACCTATATTATTTTTGTGTGCATTTATATGTTAGGTAACTTTTATATCTCTTGGTTGAGATATTTCTGTAATGGATTGATGATGAGTTTAAAACTTAATTCATGATGGAGATGAGGATATTGTAACTAAATAAACTTGTAATAATATAAGATTGGTTAAGTTAATTTTATGTAGGTGACATGTTTTTAAGTAGCGTAGTTAATTTTCTTCTCTAAAGGTTAATGACTAAATCAATTTCGAAACTGGTCCATAATAGTGAACGAGTTAGGTATAATGATTATGTCAAATCAAAATGGCGGATGTTACGCGGCGTAACGCTGCTTTTCTAATGTGAGAAAAAAAAAGTGTCGCCAGGACCCTCTCTATGGGATACAGAGACATACAGTAGATATTTAAATGCGATCTTTCTTATTAGGTAGTTAATTTTTAATGGTCTATAAATGTTTGATTTATGTGGATATTGTATGTAGATTTTTTTTTCTTTATAGGTAGTTGATTATCTATTGGAATGTGTTCCTTAATGATTTAACTATCTACTATTATTTGAAATTATAGGAAATAGAGTGTAGTCCTGGGATCCATGTTCCTTTAACAGCTAATCCATAAATTACCGGGTTTCAATTATTCCATCATTTCTTGATTCTTTAATACGAAACTACAACAGTCGCGTACATATTTGATGAAATTGATTTCAAAATTACTTAAAATATAAGAAATTAATTCAATTACGAATTTATCTATACTAATCTATATCTAACTATACTAATTATAAAGCTGAAGAGTTTGTTTGTTTGTTTGAACGCGCTAATCTCCGTAGTTACTGGTCCGATTTGAAAAATTATTTCACTAATAGGAAGCTACATTATCCCCGATACATTTTATCCAGAGAACGCGAGTGAAACCGCGGGGAACAGCTAGTATATGTATATAATAGTAGTAATAGTAGTTGTATAGTAGAGTATCCAACCATAATAGTTATAGTAATAGATATATTTGTGTTCTTATATGGATATTTTTCTGAAAACGGTTGATGATGACCTCTTCCAGTTTCCTCTCTATTGGCGTACAGCCACAATTTGCCCATATTCTTGCAGAGTGTGGATGTCCACTGTTTACCAGTAATTGTAAGGACTGTGTTGGCAAATTGATAATGGTTTCCTTGCTAATCCAGGGTTTTTAAGACTACCTCAAATGTCTTAGGCTAGTTGCACACCCTAGGCACTTTATACGTGCGACCTAATTTAATTACCTACGCAATGAGCGGCAGGCAGCGACGCCATTGGTTGATGGGCGAGGCAATACGAGGGTGACGATACATTCGCGGTCGGATGAGTGCACCTTCTTTACGTAGTACATAATAGTATTCTTGCTATTAGTTATATACGATACAATAAGACTTCGTTCCCTTAAAACTTGGATAAGTTATACAAGAGCATTGGTAAAGCATGGCGTAAAGGAGAGCTTAGAATAAAAGGTCTTCTAATGTCATACACGAGGATTTTGATACATGATTTCTTTGCTCTAGGCACAGCCCTAGGCAGCCTTTCCCTCTACTCGAGATAGTACCGTTAAAATTATAAACGTAAAATGGAGTAGGTAAATGACGAATGACGTATTTAATTCCAGAGTGACTGGATCGACTGATGATTGGTGATTCTTAAATGGAAAGATCTTCAAATCCTAGTCATGATTTGAACATGACTCCAATTTATTTTAAGAATCCCTTATCTACATGTTATCGCTATTATACAATAGATACCTCTGTAATAAGGACTGATTTCCGGGTAAAGCTCGAATGATATACTTGTATCGTCCTACCTTTTAAATTGTACAACTGCATTGTTCATGCATTACTCGTTGGTGATTATCATTCATCCGTTAACGATTTAGATAAATATCGTTGCCACTAAATAGATATTACATACAACTGATGATTTTTTATAGTTATGTTTTGTCTAGAAGGTTTTTTTGCATTGTCTGTGTCACTAAAACCGCGGCATGATAAGTAATGTCGAAAAATTATTTCGCTAATAGGATGCTATATTATCCTCTAAGGTTAGTAAGTAGTTATGGGCTACTTTTTATCCCGGGAACGTGAGTGAAACCGCGGTTGGTTCACATAAGATTTCATTCTGTGAAAAAAGCCACACACTGTCTCGCTTCACAGATAACATGGACTCGATAAACGTTCGTTTTCTAACGTCAAAAGTAGTACGATTTTGAATTAGATAATTTTTAACGTAACTCTTTGATGCTGATAAACTCTATACAAGAATTTATAGATCAATTTGGTACCGTAGGTACTTATTCTCACGCTCTTTTTCCAATAAAATATTTGTTTGTAATTCGAAAACGTGTTCCGATATTTTTGATATCGATCGAAATGTGTCGATTTCAACGTAACATGCATACGTACCTATATAGATTTACGAAAAAACAAGATGGCGCAGGCTTCACGCCCAATCTGAATGTCCCGAGCTGTTAATGGCACAACAAATTTCTGCAATGATACGGCTAAAATGGTCGTAAACTCCAAAATATAATCGTCGCTAAATGCCTGAAACAGTTTCTTTTCTAAATTTTTAGAACGTATGATAATTTTATCCGTACGCTTGGAACTTTTATTTAGGATAGGTACCTACCTACCTACGATTCATTTTATGTAACTTTTTTATTTTTACAGTTGACTCCAGAAACTTTTGAAATGGTCTTGAAATTTGCATTTAATTGCTTCTAGTTGACTTGAACTCTCTTTCGTTTCGGGTACCTAAAGGAGAGCTTAATTCATACCACGAACCCATTGAATACCGTTACTAACTTAATTTTTACAGAATTGCTTTTTTGTCCTTTAATGTTTGTCGATGTCTTTTAAAATAGAAACGGTTAACAGCGGATGACTGTTTAGAAGTCCGCGACTGGAATAACTGACCGTTATTGTTCTTTCCGGTCTCTATGTTGTCCGTACTAAACAAAATTCATGGCGCACTCGGCGCCTGTCAACTGACCGACCGAGAGCTGCAAGTTTTCATTTTCACGCATGTCAACTGAATGGAGACATAACCACAAACTTCTGGATTCGTTCATAATTTTAATCTAAAAAATAGCTGACGGTTAAAGTACTAGTAACCGCACGTGTAGCAGTTTGTCGTGCCTCGAGTGGCGTTCACCCGGCTCGGCTCAGTCGCCATGTGGCTTCAACACCCAGGGGTCACGTGGCCAGGTACTTACTTCCTGTCATCACACTTGCATTGCACATTTTTTAGGTCATTGTCCTTAACCTCTCATAAGTACATACCTACGATGTACTTACCTACGTTAGGTCGAACGTACGCTCTGAATATGAATATGAATGAACAACCCGTTTCTAAAATTACATTGGTGATTTAATTAAATACAATAGATTCTGGTGAATTATTTTTTTTATATGATCAGAAAAGACTGCTCGCGAAACTGTTATGGGATCCACGGCGGTTGCATTAAGTTATTATTATTACGATCGCACAATAAGGTATAAATTGATTATGTTAATAGTGCAAGCAGTTTTGCAAACACAAGGGTTGTTATATCTGCTTAGATGTCAAGCTTAGAGGAACATCTGCTCTGATTTTCTTGACGGCGGGGGTACACATGCGCACAAAGACGCGCGGGACCCACAACCCGGCAAATTAACAATAGCTCAAAGTTCACTACTAATAATAACAGCTATATTTCCAGATAAGAAATTGCCATTCTTTTGCTAGAGGTCCCTTCCGAGAGCGCTGTGGCTTTTGTGTTGAGTCTAATTTATGTCATGTATTGTACCCAGTACCCTCCCCACACGCTTCCTTTCGGGGGCTATGCCCCGCGCTGAATGGCCAAATTAAATTTGTTGCACGAGCTTATTGATAGAAAATGCAGCGTGCATCTTCCCTTCCGCTCTCCGTATCTATTTTAATTCAGTGCAAAATTACATCTTTTACTGTAATTATTACTAAGATTAAAGTTTCTATGTATTTAGATAGGCCTCAGTGTTATTAATTATTATGGGGTCAATGTACAGTTTAATATTGAGTAAAGTTGTAACGAATTGCTCTATCGTGGTGGTGTTATTAAGTAACGTGCGTCTAAATTTTGCGACCATCTTCAATTGAAGAGATTAAAGATGACTTATTCTGTGTTAAGAGTGAGTGTGCTATTTATTTAATGTTACAGTTGGTATTACTGCTAAATTATACTAATACATATTTCAGAAAAATCACTTTTTGGTACTTGATTGGTCAGAATCGTGTGTTAAATTCGGTGCAGGTTTTTGTAATTTTTGTTTCTTGGAATGTTAGCTACATGGGGGTAAGTTGTATTGCTAATTTAAATTATATTTTGTTGTCTTTATGTCTTGAAATGGTTTAAATATCTCAAGTTATTCGTCATATCCAACGTTTTTCAACAAATGTGTAACGTCGATGAAGCATATTTTTTATATTTCTTACCTGGCGACTGGTCCCGATCGATCCCGGCGAACGAAACGCTATTGATGTAGCGGGTGCAGGATCATTATTAGATTCCACGAAACACTGGATATGGATAGCCGTTACGTAGTCCTGCTCTCTATTAGAACGAGAGTGTAAATCTCATTCTAATTACCTTAACCTCTCTGTGATACTATTATAATAATATTAGCGTATATTATATCGTCTGTATTTCCATTTCATAAGTATATAGTATCTATGTTAACAACTTTAGATACTAATATTAACTAATTAGTCAAAGTTGTTGCAAGGTGTTGTTTATTAAATACCTACGTGTGTAAAGTAAATAGGCGGTAACATTGTAAGTAAATAATCCTTCAATTCATATTTCTGATACGCATGTAAATATGGGAGATTTTGTCACCGACTTATGATAAAGTTTACATAATGATTACATACAACCTAGGTTGAAAGAACAAGGAGCATTACTACTGAAGTAACGGTCATCAGCTTCTTCAATCTAAGTGCCCTGCAAGTGTATACCCCTCGATAAGTGGCCCTTCTCTTTGGGCATTTTATAAGGGGAAAGTTATTGTGATTCAGGTAGGAATATAAGTGGAAAAAATTATATACACGGAAAGTATTAAGTCTTTGTCAATGGAGTGTGTTAAACTTTATTTTTGAAAACCGATGTCCATATATTCTTTTCATTTGAGACTACAGATTCCAAAAAAATATATTATTGGGTATATTATAGTACCCAAGTTGACATATTTACCTAATTAAAATTGTTCAAAGTTTATTGTATAAAATACTATCTATAGAGTCGTATTTTCTTCCTTCGAATATTTTCGACCAGTACCATCGTTGATTAATATTATCCCCTATCCTGAGATCTGACAAATGTGTAAAGAATATAAATATATTTTGTGCTCTAATCGCACATGTGTCGACAAAATTTTGCTGAGAACTTAGGAATTTACAATTTTCTGATGTTGATACACCAATCAACATCCAGCATATGGAAATTAGACCATATTTGCTACTATTGAGAGTCCTATGCCCTGGTTGATGGTGATGAAGGAAAGAAAACATACTAATCAATTCTAGTTGATTATTTTTTTTAATAGTGTGTTGTTGTTGACAGGCGGTGAAAAGAAGACTGAACCTGAGTGAGAGCAGCTCCGGGAGCCAGGGACACGTGGTGCCCATGAAGGCTGACTTCAAGACGCCCAAACAGAAGCGCGTCAAAGTGCTCACTCCATACAGTCGACCGTCCAGTTCTATGAAAAAGTACACCGAACGTTCCAGGTAAAGTGGAGCAATAGGTTTGTACATAATTTCAAGCTGTACTTAGATTTAACATGGGTATTTTTTGAATTTGTTAAAATAGCAGCCGATGGTAAGTGCAGATGTTAGTGCGGGTGGTAGGCATGCTTGGCCTAGAACTTGTAATTGCCGGAACATGGTGGTGACACGTTTTCAGGTGGTAGCCAGACACAAAGAAGTATATACTTTTCTTGTAATACTTATGAAGATATTCGTCTATATTCGTGTATAATTTAGCCTCAATTGCTGGTAAAAGAGCTAGATTCTTGTAGGACGGAAGCTCTCTACAAGGATGAGTGTAAGCAGAGGTCTTTAGTCATCCAGTCGCCTGATCAAAATAATAATATCAGATTTAATAGTGGTATATCTTTACATAGTATAAAATGAAGTCGCTTCCGCTGTCTGTTCGCTTAGATCTTTTAAACTACTCAACGGATTTTATTGCAAATTTCAGTAATAGATAGAGTGATTCAAGAGGAAGGTTTATATGTATAATACATACATATTATAGTACAGAAAAGCAGAGAAAAGCCGTGCAAAGCCGGGGCTCGCTAGGTTATTATAAAGTATTACTTTATACTTAAAAACGTATATAGAATTCATTGATACTATTTGAACTTATTGAGAAGAAACTAAAGCAAAGCCAAAGATTAATTCAACAATCTGGTTTTCGTTTTTTAACCAATATTGGTTCTTGGAGAACTCATAGCGAAACCTTCGCTCTTTCTTTGATGAATAGAAGACTCTAATATAGAGAGTATTACAATACCTTCAATCCTTGTAATATAGAGAGTATTACAATACCTTCAAACTGTGCTTATTAAAAGCTTATTCTGCATTTGTTTCAGGTTTGACACATCATTAGGTTTACTTACAAAAAAGTTCGTTGCACTGCTAAAGTCGTCACCAAACGGTGTCCTCGACTTGAACATAGCGGCAGAACATTTATCGGTCCAAAAGCGTCGAATATACGACATCACGAACGTACTAGAGGGCATAGGCATATTAGAGAAGAGATCAAAAAACAATATACAATGGAAGTATGGTGAGTCGATGTTCCGCATTGATACGTAAATTGGGGTATTCAGCAAATAATTGATTTTAATTTAAATAAAATATTCCATGAAGTAATTACTAATACTAAGTGCCAAGGCAAAGGACATGTCTTGAAAAGATATTACTGGAAGTAGAAACTTGAGATTAAACTAGGTATGTATTTTTAATGTAAATTTTCAGCTGCTTATAGTTACATTTGGTCTATGGGCCCGTTTCACGAAACCTCTTCAAAATGGTTTGGTGTAAGCTACTTTGAGGAAGACAGACACGTGGCGCAACGTCTCTTTAACGGAAGGTGTGGTGCTTCATTATATGTGGCCCTGCCAGGACGAACTGTAAATCAGATGCTCGTCCCGAGCATCTGATTGAAATTATATAAAAAAAAAAAATAGCTACGCAGTCCGACTTCAAATCCGTGACGAAGTCTCTGCCAGGAAGTGCCACACCTTTAATTGCTGCCAGCTTTCCGCCGCCATATTGAATGACTGATCTAACAACGGACGGCTGAAATCAACGGACGTATCGGGCTGAAATTTGGCATATAGTTGTTACGACGTAGGTGTTCCCTAAGGAGAGAATTTTAGAAAATAGGCGGAAAGCTAGGTCCTTTTTTTTAGATTTGTATACCAGAAATTGATTGGTGGGTTATGGTCAGGTGTGGGTGCAGGCGTAGGGGTGGGGTCTTGTGCGGGTGCGAGTGCGAGTGCGAGTGCGGTGGTGGGTGCGGGCGGAGTGGAGGCGGACGAGTGGCGCGCGCGGAGGCTGCGGCGCGAGGTGCGCGCGCTGTCGGCGCGGCAGGCCCGCGTGGCGCGCGCCGTCGCCGTCGCCGAGCACGCGCTCAGCAGGCTCTCCGCCGACCACGGCGGCAGCGCCTACATCACCTACGCCGACCTGCGATCCATTAGAGACTTCCGCAACCAAACCGTCATACCCATCAAGGCGCCCCCGGATACTAGGCTCAGTGTGAGTACCTACTCCTCGTTACGTGACGCAACAATTTAAAATGATTATCCTCCTTCAAAGTAGCCAGCTTGTAAATCCTACTGTATGAGGATGTATGGATGTTTGTTACTCTTTCGCGTATAAACTACTGAATGGACTTGGCTGAAACTTTGCACGTAGATAGAGCATACCCTGGAATAACAGGCTACTCTTTATCCTGGGTAAACAAGATCTCGGGATCGTGGGTGAAACTGCGTGGCGTGGGTGAAACAGCTAGTTTGGAATAAAGATGACTACGAACATGCAATGTACTAAATTACCACGTTTCTACTTTAGTTTTCGACGCCAAAGTGGTGAATGAAATTAAATATGAAAATTTGAAATTGACAAGTAGTGCCTTTATCTACTGTAAAAATGATTCAATTAATTTGTGAGTTGAAAAAAATGCTCTCATAAAATTTTATGAACAACAAATCTGTGGCTGCAAGAGACAATTCTGTGAAAACTGCCATGTACTGTATATAAGTGAATCAATATATTATAGATATTTTTTTTACAGGTACCCCATCCTGACGAGAAAGGTTACATGATCCATCTAAAGTCTATGTCAGGTGAAATAGAAGTCTACCTCTGTCCAAAGGAACGGCCGCCGTCACCTTCTTCCTGTAAGTACTACTAGTCTGTTTTTTATAGTCAGTTTCATCTTAATCGATTGAAACTATTTGCCTGTATACGACTCGAATCCGACTTGAATTTGGTTCAGAAGGCGGGTCGTGAAGGCGATATTAAAATATATTTTTCCTCATACATAATAATATGGATTGAAATAAATACATTCCGTGAAATGTTAACCCTAAACCTTCAAAACAAAGCACATTTCAATAATGGATGCGAACTTCGAGCTTACTGGGTCAAAAATGCCCAATGACCTTTGAACTTATTACAAACTTAGGAAAATATTTGATAACTACCTTTTTATCCCATACTTTTCACCCCCTGATTACCTAACCTTAGGGTACCCTAAGGGGTTATGAGTTAGTCAAGGAAGATTTCCTCTAAAAGTATTTCACGGTACTATTTTGTAGGTAGAGGTTGATTTTCAATATCGGATTTCCTGCTAAACTTGTCTGTTCCGTAGAAACGGGAGTCAGCTAAAATCAGTGCTTTGCCTTAAACGCAGAATACACTGACTGAGCTGGCTACCTAGCTACACAAGTTGATTGCACAGATCTTATTCTTTTTCTGTGTGGAGGCTACGAGACCTGCACTCACGTCCCGCTTGGGTGTATTGTGCCCGCCTAGCTCCTTAAAGTAATGGAGAGTGGCCTTTTTCGGATTGCACAGATGTTTATTTTCTTTTTGTGTGTGGAATAAATTATTTAAATGGTAAATGTTACCATTACTTCAAGGACTTTGGAAGATGGAAGCTGAAGTGTAACTATGAAACAATATTGACTGTAATTCTCTGTTACAGCGTCGGGATCGTTACCTTCGGATCCCCTATTAGAAGACAATAAAGCACTATTAGCGCCACTTATCGCCCAACTACAATCTATGCCTTCCAGTTCCATCACAGCAGATTTCACGTGAGTGTGTAATATCAAAATAGTCCTAATAAACACTGCATGCCTCTTACCATTATCCTATCTAAATGGGTAGGTATTTAATTTCAGTGACATAAAAGATGGTGATGCTAGCAGGCACATGGAGTAGCTGCATTATGTGATTGGTTTATGAAGAAGTTTCAACAATATGCCATAATATTATATTACTAGCTTTGGCTCCGCGGTTTTGTTCGAGTTCTCGGAGATCTTATATTAATATCTTATAGTATCCTATAAAAGATGTTATTCCAGGATTTGATCTTCCAAATTTCATAATGTATGGTTTTGTCGTTGACGCGTCAAGAAAAAACATCACTCACGCATTTATAATATTGTGGGTATTAACAGTTTAGAGTATTGGTTTCATTGGTTAAGAATCAAAGCAATGTATTTTGGGCTTTTGTTGATAATTTCTGAAATAATTTTCTACTCGAAATTAGCAACATTGCTTCATCAATCCTTTCCCCGTATGTCACCCTAGAAAAGCTCCCAATAATGATGTTGTATATATTCCAGCACGCCAATAAAGCGCGAGCCGGGTACGCGTAGCCTGGTGGTTTGCACGCCCTGCGTGACGGATCCCACGCTACCCCTGCCCCCGCCCCCGGCCCTCGCGCTACCCCTCCCTGCCTCGCCCGCGGCGTCGAAGGCTCCCGGAATACATCTCGCTACGCCGGTGGCTGCGACTGCGACTGCGACTGCGACAGCAACAGCAACCGCGACCGCCGGAGAACGCTCGCCGGACCCCGCCGCCGGACAACAACACGACCGGACGACGCAATCTACACTCTCAACGCCAGACAGTACGTAGCCTGTGAATTCATTCAAATATAGCTCACATTGCGAAGTCGTTCTAGTAACTTGACGATACGGAAAATAAGATGAGGTATCATTTTTCATGGTCCTTAGCAAAAGCAACCTTTTGAATCGTGCATTAGAATCTGACAATTCATAATTGCATGGAAAAGTTAAACAAATAAAAAATATTCAATTTATTTAAAAATGCAAATGGTTATTGTTGCTGATAAAAGGCGATAGAGAAGGCAGTGTCCTATTTAGCATCTACATAGGTATATAAATACTATCAGCTTGGAAATATCAATTATAGAAATCATAGAATCTATGTTTTGGACAAGCGATACAAGCAGGAACATAAAGTGGTAACGAAGATGAAACACTCTAGTTAGTGAAGAAACGGTATATTATTGCATTGTATTGTGTTATGTTGTACAGACAGCAGCAAGAGTGCGCGCGGGCGGCTCCGCAACGCGCTGATCGCGGACAGCGACGACTTCGCGCCCATCATGGGCGGCGGCCGCTTCCAGCTTCAGACCGAGGACCAGGAGTCAGGTACCATACCATTCACCTACCATCATCACATACAAGATATCACCACTCTGTTACTGACGTGGGTCATTCACCTAAGAGTACTGGAGTGCGAGCTCTGGGAGCAGGGCCTATTCCAGATGGTCTCTGGCGCCTCGTAAAGGGTTGTCGAGTATAGTGTGCTGCCTTATAATGGTTGGTATTGGTAGCCAAAGAAATCTAGGCTTTGTGTGCATACCACCATCGGCCACACCATCAATGATCATGGTGAGATTGTGGTGAAACACAGGCTTATACATACATAGTTTAATAAAAACTCAGTAATCGAAGGGGGTATGTTACTGTTGTGGTTTTATTCGTATGAGTTCAAAGGAAAAATGCTCGCTAGCATTATAATTTTCATCGAAAGTAGGTTTTGTCGTATTGCTATAAGGTATATTTTTTCAAGGAGTACTAGTCCGTTTAGGTAGAAAACGCTGGGAGACTTTTCACTAAAAAGTGCCTCTGTTTGATCAGATATTTATATGTATTAACAAAAATCAGGCATGAAGGCGGCAGGCATTACATATAGTTAAATGTAAATCACCCATAGATGGACTAGCTGGTCCCAGTCGTTTTTCCCGTTTAACCGGGATTATAAATTGGTATCCCATGGTACACCTGCCGGTTTTCATCATAATCGTTTGGATAGTTTAACTGTAATAACACAGATATCTATGTAAAATCTATAATAAACTAAGAATTAGTAGGGAGCAAACTTGCAGTCACTGATGTTCATGACTGAGTGCTCTGCTAAAAAGTTTTATATGGCTGTTATACGTTTAACACAAGTCTACTTATCGTACAACTGATTTAAATTAATAATTTTCGCGCGTATTAGTATTATCAATTGCGTCACACGCATTGTTTGTGCCAATTAATAGTGCTGATTATATTATTACACATTCACATTAAATGCGTTAGGTTTTACATGTGTAAACGAAGGAAGATTTCATATAGCTTGTGCTTACTTCAATGGGGGAGGAAGGTGACATGTAGAGTGTGTAGCTAGCTTTCCATCATATTATCACAATTCATGGGTTCACCTCAATAAAAATATCATTATGTTCTAGCTAGGCAAATTCTCAAGATGCTAAAAAAGATTACAGCTTTTCCTATTGCATTTCAACAATTCTTATGCCTTTACATATGTATTAGCATGATATTCTATGAGATAAAAGTAATCGGAAATTAGCTTTTCTAGTTTGTAATTGCAAACAGCATTTTACTACTTAATTTAATATTGATTTACTATCTTAAGTAGAGAATGTGGAAAGGTTCTATCTTCTATAGGTCCATCGAATTAATTTGGTATATACAGGTATATTAACATAAGAGTATATAATAATTGCGGAGTGGAGTAGAGGATGTACGCGTTTTGTGGCTAGTACTCGGACTGTGACTTGTGTGTGAGTCACATCACAGTCAGAGTTCTAGCTATAAGGCGCCGTAGAGGCAACCCGGCGATATTGAAGATAACCATCACTAGTGTTACGGACCATATCATCTGTGTATCTCATCTTGGTCGTGGAATATGTCATAATAAAGGTATAGTTTCATAGTATCGCCTTAAAATCAATTTAGCAATTCTCGTCGACGAGCGCGCGGTAAGAAATAGATTTATTATTGAAATGATTGAATTATTTTTTATGATTTTAAGGCGATTCTAGATTTTCAGGCACCAGCATTTATGTCGCTTAACAAACTACTGCTTTTTACCTAATTGCCAATTTGTATATACTATTTTATACGGCAAATGTTTTATCAAATGTGTATATAAAATCCGCTGAGTGTTGCGGCGGTATTGCATGCTTACATTGTCACGGTGCGGCATTCACATGTCATTATCATTTCCATCAGTTTTGCTTTACTAACTTGTAACTGTTCTTTTATTGTCCATGTAAAATAATAATCTGCAAAGGTGCTATAAAGGTGTTATTTATAGCTGTATTAGCGACTCTAATTATGTGAGTTTTATAAAATCGATCTAATAAGTAGCAGCATTGGCGCCGATTCTATTGTTTATAAACGAAACTAATTTTAATTATGTCACATCTCTTTCTTAAAAACATTCACAAAGGATAGACATTTTTTAAACCTTAGACCAAAAAAATCCACGTTGAAACAAGTAATCAATTCATGTTGAAAGTAGTGACGTCGAATGCCGACACGAAAATCCTACAATGAGCTTGATCTTTCGGTGAAGGAAAACATTGTGTGGAAAACATAGCATGGTGGTAGGGTACTTTGTAGTACCCGCCTGGCTCGCTACCACTCTCTAGTTGAAAATCATATTCATTGTTAAGTTTAATGATTTCAGCATCTTGCTGTTGATTTCATTATAAATCAAAATTACATTCTAATATTTGTCACATGCACCCTTATCTCACTGTCACTTACCAACAACTATGTAAATAAACATACTTTATCCAATTCATTCGTTGAACTTTGTAGTAGTCCACAAACTTTATATATTTTGAATCATTTAATGACAGCCTTTAATAGCCATGTCTCCTTATATCAATGATTGGAACAGATACAGTCTTGTTATTTTGTGTATTATTTTATACTAAACTGTTATTAACTTTTATTAACTATATAAAATAGACAGAGGCTAGATAAACAGTATCAGAATATCCAATGTACATAATAAAAAATATTCAATTGCATATGGGGCCTTAATCTAATATTAAAATTGTATATTGATCAACATTGGGGAAAACGTCTCACTGAAAAAGAAAAGAGATATTTTCTCTCTTTAGCTCACTTATTGACTCTTTTAACTCTATCGTTATTTTGGCTCAGTAATGCGAGCTACAAATAAAATGAACCGTTGCGTGAGATAAACTCGATGACTGATTCAATTCGTTCCTTCTGACTCTTTTACTCGTATATATTTTTGTTGTAATATAGCGGTCCAATAATTCTTTGATTTAGATATACTTATAATCTATATTTAGATGAACAGAAATGTAATTTTACGTTACTTTGACATTCTACCGGTGAATCGGTCAGTGAGTGAGAGATAAATATAACTCTTGTAATTTGCATAACAGTTCGGTTGTTCGTTGGGGTAGATCGGGCGTTATATACGTTTCACTGACCCGATTGAGCTGGTGAGTTATTCAGTGAATGGGTGAGCGAATGAGAGCTAGCTCATTTTATGTCTTACGCGAGCTACCCAAGTGTAATAAAATAGGTTTGTAATTCGATACAAATTATCGTATAAACATGTGTTCGTTTTCATTTTGAATTCAAAATGTTTCAGATATTACACTACTAGTAAGAAATATTTATAGATCCTATATTTCTGAATTTATCTAACGCTATTCATGTGAAATAGCTTTGAAATTCACTAGCGTTACCTACGTTTTCATGCTTCACTTAAATGAACTAATAAAATCAGTAATATGTATCCGAAACGTGATGAATAAGCATTGTGTTTGTATTGTAAATATGTACTATCGACAAAGTTGAAGCATGATCACCTTAAAGGTGTATTTTGTGTGCAGTGACCAGCTGCTACCTGTGTCTCACACAATATAACCAGACAATGCGCTTGTCATAAAACAGTAGATTGTCATTGTCAGTAAATAGTCTAGACAAAAGATTTTACAAGAGACCGTTTTATTGTCAACAATGGACAGGTAGAACTATGATTACTGGCTGCAAACGAAAAGGTCACTGCACACAAAACAAAACTGATCATGCTTCAACTTTGTTGATGGTACCTACAGTTATTGTTCTTCCGGGAAGGTGTGGACGCTGGGGGAGAGAGAGAGAGGGAGCGGGAGTGGGAGGGGGAGGGGGCGGGTTAAGGGCGGGAGGGAGTCGCGAGTTGTACCCCGTGCGGCTGCAGTGTTCGCGTGTAGCACCATGGGATTCAGCTCACGGCCCGCCTCCACTAACAGCAAACTCATCTACTAATAAACACCATAACGTCACCATCGCAATATGTAACCAACCGCTCTCATGTCTAACTCGTTTTGCACTTGTGTTTTTGTGACGTATACGCTTTCTATGACATCTAATAAACCTAACATTATCATAGTTTTGCTGGCTTTAAATAACTCGGTATTTAAAAATAAGAATTCAATTCTGTTTCGCAGTATAGCGCATGCGTGTTGCGTCGTGTAAAATTTCTAACATTTTGATTCAGAACTTGAATCATAGAATTAAAAAACTATAGAAGAGTCATGTCAACCGATATAGAGACTTCATAGAAAGCGAAATCGTCCCAACTTAACTGGCTAAAATGTGTAATTTGGTATTATTTTCAAACCTTGTTACTCAATTTACGCTTTATATTATTGTAAGAATCTTAGTTATTTGCCTTTCTTTATACCACTGACTTAAAAATGTATCAAAATTTATATTCTATGTAAATCAAAGTCCAGACTGGCAAATAATTAAGAATTTTGTATTTAAACGTTTCCTTCTGCTGTCAATATCAAAAACGCTTATCGTGTCTTTGTCTGTATAATTTTCGGAGAAGTCAGATTTAATTATGCAAAATATTGTGTAATTGCATTGAATACATCAAATCCTATTTATAACATAGGCCAGGTAATAGAATACATATTTTGCATTCAAACCATCCTTAGACCTTATAACACGGGTCAATAAAGAATGAAATCGCAATCGACGTCGAATATCATGTCATCTCACCTCGTACGCTAAAGAGCTAATGTGTAAGATGCGAGGGTTTGATATTCGCCACCTGTTCGTGATTACACCCTTGCTGGAAATTGCGTTAAAGATCCTACCAAGGGCAAGTAGGGCGTTGAGTCAGTTTGTTAATGCTATCGCGCTTTGCAAGAAATAATGAAGTAGTTCGTCTTTAGTGCCCGACACATATTTTATAGCAGGCAAGGATGATTTGAAAGAAAATATGCGTCTTAATTAGCTTAAATTTGCGATTATTTTATTATATCACCGTGTAAGTTTGTATACTTACAGATGCCAACGGAGGTGGCGGTGTTTTTTATGTTATTTTTTATGTGCGAAATACCTAATAACGCTGTGAATAAATCTTTAAACTTTACATTTTCAATATTGTGCTAGCTAGTAAAGGTGCGAGGTAATCTGTCATCCATCTACAGAATTTATAGTAATTACATATACCTAAGTTGTTTAGAGAACAGTTTTCAAACTCAACAAAATTACTTCGACTTGGCATTCTATTTTATTCTTACTACCGAAAATAATATGATTGTGGTTAAAATTAATTCACACAATCTACAAATCAGATGATATAGTTCAACGAATGTAATTGTATGTCCAAAGTTAATTAGTTAGCCTTTCAAATTATTTATTAAATTAAAATCGGTCAACATACAGAAAAAATACCTCCTCCTTTTTTGAAGTCGATTATAATACTTTTAATGTATGGCAATGATAATTATGTGTCATCATATTATATCCTAATATAAAATTATAAATAACACTAGTTTCTTTCGTCATTTTCGTAATATTCAAATGCAAATATCTACGCTCCGATATTACTTAGGGCAAAAATTGTGGCAAGCATATTCTACAAATTTTATAATTCTTTCAACCTGCATAAAAAGATACATCTTTATATCACTAACTAATCAATACTAGTATCAAAAAGTGATTTAAATAAATAATAGCCTTGTACATTCTTCACACACGGTTATCGGATCCTAAACTAAGCAGAGCTTGTACTATGAAAACTAAACTGATATACCTGATACTTTTCTTATTATTTAATCATAGATTTGCGTTGATGTCTCGACGCGCTCGATGTGAAATTTTGAAATAAGCGGTAAACTCTGCCGAATATTGAGCATTCAGTATATTTGGCCCTCAAATAAAGCACAAAAATATTTCAGAACCGCTGGAGTTGGAGCCGTTCCTAGCGCTGGAGCCGCCGATGTCTGCGACGGACTACGGGTTCTGTCTCGACCACGACGAGGGGCTCTCGGAACTGTTCGATTTCGATTTCTAGTGTTGTGAGTGTGACTCGGGTGTTAAGGCTGGGAGTAGCCAAGGTGAATACATTACTCTGAACCTGTTTCATTTTCAACTATTGGACCATTCTGCCTTTTGTAATTTTAGATTTTGCTGCTATGATTGTTCACTGTTGTGTTGCATACAAACCGACCTGTTATTAGTAATCTTCATCTTTGTTGCAATATTATGGTTAAATGTATTGTCAAAATTTTGTAGCTGATGCAAATTTCGTAGTTGCGTATGATGAGAATTTAATTAGAGGTAACCCAGAAAATTGCGTTTTCTTAAATTATAAATTTTGATACGCAATCAATCCTTTCATACCATAACGAGTAATTCAATCAGCAATCGTTATTTAGGCAACAATTAGAAAAAAAAATCGATCACATCCACAAATTAAAATCCACATTTTCGGTTGTTAGGACACTCTCACACAAGCATTGTTATTACATTCGAATAGAAAACTAAACTTATAACTTCAATGTATCAGCGTGTAGCTGTTAAATATGTATCTTGTTATCTTAGCGATTTTTCGTTCGAGGAGCAGGGGAAGTACCTCCACCTTACAGAATACCGCAGCCAAATAACTTAATGATTTATTCCTGCGCGTGATTAAGGTCGCCAGAGCTAATTGGGGAGGGCAGAAGGGTCGACAACGCGCATGCAAGGGCCGTATGCTTGGTTACAGTCTTTCTTTCATAAAAATGAAATGTGTGACCCTTTCTACCGTGCACTAGCCCTTCGCTCCGTAGGGTAATTGGATATTTTTATTTAAATAGACCACCGGCACTTGTGTATAGTCTGCCTCTAATACCGGCTTCGAAGGTTGCATTTGCTGAGAAGACCCGGCAACTAACTCATCAATTAATTACTGTTTTCAAAACAAGCTTAGAATCATTATAATATATTTTAATAGTAATTTTTACAACTAAATATGTAGCTCATTTTATAGGACGACAGGATGAAAATGTAAATGTTGCTGGCAACATTAATTTTAAAGATAGCAGTGCTGGAACACTGATGATTGACTAAATTGATGTGTGAGAGTGTCCTCAAGAAGGAAAAATGAAATAAAGAACTGAGAATATAACATATAAATGTAGGATTTCATTAACTGATTAATTATTGCATAAAGATGAAGAAAGAATACTTGCTGTGAATTAAAAAGGGGAATTTGTGCATTCACTATCAATATCAATAGAATAATAACATACAACTAGCTTGTTACTGGATGTAAGTGAGCGGAATGACTAACAGTGTGTTATTTTCAGTCACAGATTTTTACGTCCCCTAACGATCCTGTTTGTTTATACTTAACGTAACATTACCTTTGGTATGATATACTTTTTTGTTGTTTTTGTAAAAGAACGATCATCGCATTTTTTTCTTTATTTAATCAGATTATTTGGAAAAAACCAGCGAATGTATAGAGCTGAAAAATGGTAAATAATTTATGTTTTTACCAAGGTACCAATTTAGTGACATAAACATAGCTTTGAAATATAAAAAAAGGCGAGATCCTTTTTTTATTAGTACCATTATTTGCCTTCCATAATATCCTATAATAATTTCGTTATTTCTAATATTTATCAGTTCTATATCTGTAACACGCTTATAATGGAAAATATGTTCCTTAACATATAACTACGATATTGATATTGCGACAATTCAATGGTTTTCTATCAAACTGGATAAGTTTTTAAATTATATACTGTTTAAAATTTTCATTATATTGACTGACGTTTTTGTCAACAGAAGTTATTGGTTCTAATTAATTTATATAATCCACCAGGACCGCTTGTCTGTTTGTCAGTTTACTGTAAAAAAAAGGTGGTTGTAACTTCAGATATTTTCAAGTATGGGAGTAAATTTTAAACAAACTGATTGCTAAACAAATTATCGAGTTTGGCCAACAAATAGTAATGCAGATATTTTTTTTGATTCATTAAATTAGATTTGCATACTAGTTCTATTTTGATGGGAAAGCATTTGTTTGGTGTACTGAATTTTCAAACTAAGAATAGCTAAATCCTATCAAAAGTTGGTGGATGCATATTATAAATTATTTCTGTATAAATTATTTTTTTTGCTCTGATATAGAAATTCTTAGATGGATGTTTCGTTATCGAATAATTGAAGGAGTGAAGTGGGGAAGCAGCCGCCCAGGCCGCGCGTCCGCATTGTACATAGTCTCGCTCAAATCAGTAGGGGGCGTGCGCGGGCGGTTGCTCAACTGTGTACATATTACGATGTAATGAACGGTGATATCTTAGCGGCCTTCGATTTTACTTGTATAGCTAGCTCTAGTGTTCCATTCGTCATACATTCATGCCGTGGAGGGCTATCGTTTGCATTGCACATTGTTCCGTTGTCGAAACTAATTTGCCAAATATTTAGTTGATACCTGAGTTATGTCGTTTAAGTTCCATTATGGTTTCTTTTATTTGACATTGTAAATAGCCGATTGAACGGACGCGCGGCGAACGATTATAATTTCATATTATTTTTGAATATCTAAGTACAAAGTGCGATACCGCGGCAACCGTCTCAAAAGTAATGTAAGTAGGTACATTACCGATGCACGTTCGCGCGCCTCCGATCTCTCATTTTGAATAGTGTACAGCACAAATGTCATTGTAAAAAACCTATTAATAAGTGCATATCAAAATAATTTTAATGTTAGTGTTAATTTGTGATGTATGGCTGGCTGATGGGAGGGAAAGCGCGGCATGTGGCCAGCGCACGGCGTGGGCGGAACTAGGTTGCAATAATAATACGACACAACCCTCTGTATAAGTTCACTAAGTTATAGCGCTTCTTCTCATTGTTACTTGTTTAACAATATAACAGACTGGGTGTAAGAGAGCTCCGATCACATATCGAAATTGGATAGAGATCACATACGGAGAGATTAATTTATTATGTCAGGAGTAGTTTTGATCTCAATTTTGTTTGTTTTTTCATGTGGTCCGATTTCAGTTGATTGACAGGAATTTTAAAAGATCATAATTATCAATGCTTTGGTTGCGACGACGTCCCGCAAAATTTCCTAACTAATAATATTAAAATATTAATTTCTGTATATCTAGATACTTATAAAATTTTATTCTTTATGTTGGAAATCAGTGGCGTTGGATTAGTTCACTTGAAGATATATTATACAGTGAGCTCTGTGTTATGCGAATACTATTGAATGAAATGAAATCCGTAACAAATGAATTTATTAATAACATTTTTTGGTTTCAATATCGTTGATTAAGTTTTATTCATTGGGTTTAAAAAGGATTGTATTATAGTTTTATTTTTGTTTAATACTTGTGTTAATCACTGAAAAAAACAAAATCTGCAAGGTTTGATACTCACTCGTTATAAAATCATTAGAGGGGAATACACAATTAATTTTTACGGCTGTTTGACTTGTTTCATTGAAGTTTGCAATATACATGTGAGAGGAAATTATTGAAGAGTATGCCTCTTCAATCGAATTGTTTGAACATGATATGTAATTAGATTTAATAACAACCGCTAAATGATCTCCTCAAGTTGGATAAAATTGTTTTTGATTTTTGTAATTTTAAATTGTTTGTGACAAAATTCTGGGGCCAAACGTACGAGAAAAGGAAGTACAAATTAAACAAGAGTTTTCTCGTAATTAAGTTGTAAGGTTTTACGCTACTTCCATTGTTGACATCGATCGACTGTTTTGTTTTTATCTTGTAAACCTGACGGTACATTCTGTTCGTTTTGTGAGATCATACCAAAATTGTATGGATAAAACTCGACCGTTATTATTTGTATGTGAATTATTGTGACCAATGCAGAAGATTGAGGATTTTGTACAAATTTGATTAATGTCGAAAATCTTTTGTGTTAGACACAAGTATTTGTCTCATTCAGGATTGTATTGGATGCTACATTATTTTTATTTCAAATTGCAAGGAGAGGGCTCTGTTCCGTTTCAGATATGACCGTTATTGTCAGCAATGGCGAACATCACGGCTATTATCAATAAGAAATTATTTTTAATCAATAAGAAATTCAAAAATGTTCTCATCGACTAAATATTTGTGTTCTTCAGTAAAATTACAGGACATAATAAATATTTCCTACTTGCAATAGAAATGATAAGATAATATTTTTTGTAGCTTTTAACACTGCAATCCCATTCAACTAAATGCGCCTGTCATTGGGTGTTTGTAATATAGTACAAATGAAAATGTTAATATAAAAATGTAGTTTTTGGAAAATATAACGATCACCTAATTACACGGCCGCTTGACGATTGAATGTGTGTGGTTTTCCACCAAATTTTAATATTGAGATTGTGTAATAATAAATGGATAAATTGAATGCATTTGCCGAAGATAACCTCATGTTGTTACGCTTATATCATAGCTGCGAATTATTTACTTCGTTTCAACTGATCTTAGTTCGGTTGAAATTAAGTATTGAATATTATTACTGTGTCGATAGTTCAGTGAATCACAATCGAGAATAATAAGTAAACTCAAATTTGAAGAGTAGTTTATACATTTGTTTGCAGCACAAATGTTAGTTCGTGTTTGGTGAATCCTCGCTTTGAACTGAAATATCGACATGTGATAGTTGAACTGTTACAACGATTTTAGTCCGTACATAAACACGTCGACACGACGGTCCACAGGGTCCTAATGTAGTATTTCAACTCAAGACAATATTGAATCTGTAAAAATTTTACTGGCATTTTCAACGCTGAACAAACATGTCATCTGCTGCTGACAAAGGCGGTTAAAAGCTTTTTTAATTCTCTTTTTTGTCATGATATGATCTAGAAACTGTCATATTTATTTTCTCAATATAGTTTTATAGTCTGACGCGGTTTTATCACTTTTCCTTTCTGGAATTCTATCATTGGACTCTTAAGATTTATATCTGTAATATATGTACTTATTATTTAATACTATTCTGACATGTAGAGTAATGGAAACATTGTCAATGAACGGGTTGTATACAGAGACGATTTATGTTTGGAATATATAAATACGGGATAAGTAGTGCTACAATAATGAAATCGAGACTTTTTGACGGCATGTTTTTGTGTAATACTTTTTCTGGTTTTAAGATTAAAGAAATTGAAGGTGCAATGTTATAAATATGTATTTATAGAGTGTGCGAGGGCCGGCGGCGGCCGGGGAGGTAGGGAGTGCGGTTGCATCGGAGTAACGATACAATACGATACGCTTGTTTGTCTGCGCCACTTGTTGTTGGTGTGAACCCTGTTTGATTTGTAATACTTTGTGTTGGAAGACTGAGGTTGATTATTCCAGTTGCGACGTACGTGCGAGTTATTTGTTGATTGAATTTAAATATAAAGTCATATATATAGTTAGGTTATATTTTTTAATAAATATAATATTGAGATATGTAATATAATATGCATTTTGATTTACCTCGTCATATACCTACCTAATGCATAATATATGGAACCATAGAATTCAAGGACTATGCAAAGATGCAATGAGCAAACAAAACCTGTTTATAAATGACTAGTTTATTTTACCATATGAGGACCACGTAAATCTTAAAATGATTCACTGGAATAGGTCATTGTGCACTTGCGAAAACAGTGCCTTTGCTGACCTAAAGTTACATGATATAAAAAGTTCTAATTAAACTTAGATCTAAAACTATAATGTTTATTTCGCAATGCTATTTGCCATACAGCATAATTAAGATTACAAATTTTAATCTTGTCACTATGTAGGATATACCCTTGATGGCCACTATCGACCCATAGCGGTTTCATAAGTGAACATGTGGTCTGCAGTACTACATTCACTAGTAGAATATTTTTACGAAACAATTCTTTCGTAATTTAGATTGTAGATTCCGTAAAAATAAACAAAAACTTCTATTACCTACTGAATAATTACAATAACGTACATTATAAAAGCTATGATACTGATATCTTTAGTCTCTGATAAAGTTCTGAATAGGGAATTTTTTAAATGATGTGCTCCAGATGTCAGTGAAGGCAGTGCTGACTAAATCGTTGATAAGTGGTCTGATGACGGCGAATCCTGGTTTCCAAGTTGCGTTGATTACGCGGTCCAGCATGCGTTCTATTAGGAAGAAAATAAAAACGTCAATGAAGTAATAAAAAATACCCAAGTATTAGCAAAAGGTTTCCAACGCATTATTAGTTAAAAAGTGTTCGGTATCAGAAAATATCAATAATGTTAATGATGTGTCATAACACACTACCTAGTTAAAATGTACGACCGATTGATTTGCTGATTTGATACCATAGAAAAGATTCAGTTCTATCCGGTAAGCGGGTTAGCTAGAATTATGTCATTAACTCGGAATAATTCTATTCGTCGTACACTCAACTAAAAAGGAGAGCCAATTTTATATATAGGTGAGTCTAGCGAAATAAAATTAAAGAAAATTTAAAAACACGGACCCAAAATGCCATTCCCTCTAAGCAGATTGCCGACATGAATCTCCATGTTTCCGATGTGGTCAACTTCAACATGCACATCAACGCCGTCCCCGTTGCGTTTGATGCGCGTTGTCTGCGAGTAGTCTCGAAGAGTCAGGTTCCAGCGTCCCGTACGTAGAGCTCCTAAGCCGAAGGCATTACCCTGAAGTGGAGGTAAAAAATATAATTACTGAAAGGCATGTCGAAGAAATCTAGTTATTTTTATAGAACTAAATCACAAACAAGCATATTGACGCCTATCTGACGTGCCTTATGTTGACTAGGATCTCAACGAGTGATTTCGTTAATAGCGATAAACACTGAATGGAATCGCGCTCAAGAGACGCCTGATGCGATGATGATGTTCGCCTCGATAACACATTGTATCACACGTATGACGTCAAATACCAAATATACATGACACTGACTTAAAACCTTACAAAATAAGTAGTAGGTACCTTAAACTCGTATTCGCCTTCAAGCCACTTCTCTGGGAAGTATTGCGAATATATGATTCGTTCGTTGTCCCAATCGGTTCTGTAAAGATTGGAAAAATAAGCCCAAGTTTAGCTTCTAAAGTACCTATAACTGTAAGCTCATCAGAAATGTTAACACAACAAATGCCTTGAAATATATCGTGCTTACTTGTATTTTGTGACGGTGGAGTTAGTCCATCCTCTTTCAAACACGTTGTTAAGGGTAAGCGTGTACCCAACCCCAACGATAGCTCGGGTCTGCTTCACTTCTTTTGCAAAGTGGGGGTCGAATGGCGACACCCCCATTTCTGGTATCCCTGTAATATAATATTTGTATTATTAGTAAGAATTCTCGATACTTGATGCCACATAACCTGGGATTCTAACATGCCTCTTACATCAGGTGTGGCAACCTATAGTCATAGTATAGGGGTAATAACCTTTAACACTCTTACCTCGTATCCCTTAATACGTTTCCTGATAATCTAATAAAGTACATAACGATAATTTTGTATAGGTACTGTTTATGAAACAAATAATTTATCTTAACTGTTCTAATTCTTAATACTGTGATCTGCAAAGTACAAAACATACTTAATAAAACCTTGTCTTTGCTATCGCGCAGTCGGGTACATTTTATAGGTAAACATTGTACCTATATGTTGCTTGCTACAAAGTGGCCTTTTTGAAGGTTTTTCGGTTCGCAAAATTCCGACACTGATGGATGTCGAGAACGCATTTATCGTCACTAACGCAACTTTGCGTTTACGTCAATCGACTCATTCGCCAGATTTTTGTATTGAGTAAAAGTTATACAAACAAGGTAGCACTTACCTACTTTAAAATAAGGTCGTAACTTGTTGAAGGCGCGCTTCATGCATCCGTCGAACTCCGGTGATGATTTCTTGCATGCTGCGAATATCTTTTCTGGAATTGTGAAAACAGTCATATGTGAGCAATCGGCAATGTTGATAGTCAAGCCTGTGGTCAAGGCACGAATATAAATATGTAAGAATTAAGCTTTTAGCTTGTGAAATAATAATTTGTACCTTATATCTTGTGAGTAAATATTTTTAGATGAAGATAGTAATGTTGTGTATCTAAATACATAATTTTTGGTTTTCCAAGCCTATTTCGTCAGGTTACATTTAACAATTGATCATGTTCTTGCAACTGATAGTTTTCGCCTTGGCCTATCCAGTCTCCAGTCTCGCTCGTGTCAATGTTGTTTTAACTAACTCATTGGTTCAGATTCGATTTATTTATATGCTGACTTGGGTTACTCTTCGATTGTAATACCCGTCTACTACTACTACCTACCTATTGTCGCAGACGTCGTAGTATCTCTTTTAGGCAACTTTGAGATAACCACCATAGTAACTCAGTACCTACCTATGATACATTTTTACTTAGGTACACTTGCTTTTACTTTGTACCATTTTTATATGTTTAGGTTTTTGGAAGCTGATGGGCATTCATAACTTATAAATAATCATTGATATATTTTTTATTAAAAATACAAAGTTGAGCAGGAAAAAATCCCACATTATTGATATTTATCAAACTTGCAATTATACAAATTAAAAGCATAGCTAAAAGAAAGGTATTTGATCAGTACCTTACCTACTGCTACAGTTTAGCTCTAGCCTCAAGTGAACTTGACCGATATACCTCTTATACTTTGGTGGTCATAACTTGCTACAAATTGCTCAACTTATATTGCGCGAGGTTATTAATGCAGCGTTTGAAATTCTCAGATAAATTTTATCTAACATCTGCATCGTTTATCTCATACTTAGCAGACCCTTAACATCTACTATATTTATTTTACTGTACTTTTACAATAAACCCTCCGGTCTATACACTATACCTAGTACTTTTTACAAGGGATCATCTGCAGTAGAGCATGCACTCTAGTACTCTAAGGTGCGATACCTGTGAAATCTCTCACTCCAATTTCTCCAGAATGGCACCGGAACTGTTATAGTCTGTGTCACCACGCGCATTCTATCGAATGCTAGTGGCTTCAATCCCCGTTAGAGGAAACATCAGAGAAGCCAACTACATATGTATTCTTATTTTGCGGATGAGGGCACTGACGTCCCGCCTGGGGTGTATCCTGCTCCTTTATGTAACGGAGTGAGTGTGGCAACTATTATTTCTCTCTTTTCTAGCTGTTAACGCGGACACAAAAGATTTTTGTACTATCCGTAATCTCTGACCAATACCATTGATGACCTTGCGTAGTAGATACCTACCTACCTTCGTTGCACTACTTAGGATGGCGGGCCGGATGCAATACAAGGTAGGTATGGCACGTATATTCTTGGTTAATATAGACGGATATTTGCGTAAGTGCTATTATTATTGGGAGCTGCTCGATTCAACTGTTTACCCGGACAAAGTGTTCTGGATATCATATAATCTGAGTACCTTTTTAACCTGACCAGACTTCAAAAAATATGTAATTGTTTGTAGGCATCCATAAAAATTCAGCTTCTAAGGGGGTAAAACAGAGGATCGCAGGTGCAACCCCGGAGCGGAATGCTACTGAAATTTAGAGAAATAGGTTTTCAGAATTAGTGAAATTTGTGAGGAAGAGGGACATGTAGTTTCACAATATTTAATATTGTGTACTAAATCGCACACAACGCATATGCGTATCCATTTAAAATTATACATATTGTAACATAATTTATATATTTCGATAGTTTTAATGAGTCTTTAGAGCTCGATTCTTTTGCAACGTTGCGTATTATGTAAGTATGCACAAGAAGTTAAGTAACAGATCGTTATTTTGTTACCCAATTTGATCTTGGCTCCATTAAGTATCCCAATTTGTAAGCAAATATTTTGATAAACGATCCGGTTGTTATTCAGTTATTACCTACATTATATATTCTGGTATTATCTGTGATAGCCTACTTTTTATGTGCAAGAATCTTAGGTAATTCAGTCATTCAAAGTTATTGTGAAATTTTATAAAGTTCTGTATAGAACTACTTATAGGCTCTGATATGCAGATATTTTATTATCTAGCTCTGCGCCACGAGGTTTTACCCGCTATCCCCTATTTAAACCTAGGTACTCCCTTAGAGCCTTAGAGGTTAAATTTTCAAAAATCCTTTCTTAATTTATGTCTACGTTATATAGGTATTCTATCCTATTAATATTATAAATGCGAAAGTTTGTGAGTATGTATGTTTGTTACTTCTTCACGCTCAAACGGCTGGACCAATTTTGATGTTTGGTATGGAGTTAGCCGACACCTTGGATAAACACATAGGCTCCGTGGGGCGGAAGTTATTAGCTATCTTTATGCCAAATTTCAGCCCGATCCATCCAGTGGTTTGAGCTGTACTGTGAGTTATGGATCAGTCAGTGAGGTCAAGTAAGTTAATGTTGACCCTAATTGCTCAAATTAATAAGCAAATGCTTTTTACAATCAGTACTTTCTGGAGTGGAAGAACATATCAAAATGAACAACTTTTACCATGGAATCAACTGAAATCGCAGATACATTACAATTCAATTTTTATCGGGCAATTTTTTTTCGTGATTTCGTGCAATTTTTTTTCAGTTTTCAGCAATAGATAGAGTGATTCAAGAGGAAGGTTTATATGTATAATACATGCATATTATCGCTAGTTCATAGAACAAATGTGAACTCCGTAGACGCAGATTAAAGTAATATGATTGATTAAGGAGAAGATATAATTCCTACCTATTTCAACTGCTTCACGTTCAGTCTTCGCTGCTTGTAAACAACACAACACTATGGCACCAACACTAAACAAGTACATCATTGAATTCATTTTTTATATTTACACTTACAAACTGTTATTATGACCTTTAACGGCGATTTTGAATCAAACAATAGAACCTTTTTAATTTATATCATTTGAGCGCGTACGTAATTTGTATTAGTTAATTTAAAAAAAAACGCAGTGATTTGAATATTTTTGTGGTAAAACGCAGTCTGTTGCTGAACGGTATACTTTGCTCTGACAGCTCTGCGAAAGTGCATGTCCCTACCAAGTTATATTGATTGCGACAGACAAACAGACCACTGTCGCTATTTCTACCTACAGTCCGACAAATTATATCTTTGGTCGTTCAAAATACGTCAAAGTAAAACATTCGTAGCTATCAGTGGCGAGGGGTGAAATTATGGCGTAACCCGTATAGGGTAACCCGTTCAAAAAACACCTGTAATTTTATAATTACAGTGTATTTTAAGCATGATAAAAGTGACTGAAATGATGAAAATGTGGGTCTGGAATTCCTAAAAGGTAAGCCGATGAGAATCGGCCTGTATACTTAGGTACGTAACTGAATACCTACGTCTTAGATTCCTCAAATCTAATTACATAGTTGCATAACTCTACCTATCCAATATTTTTTGAGTAAATTACCCAATTTTTTAATACAAAATTGTTAAATATATAAGTATTAGCTGAAAAAATTCCTAAAATCAAAAATCTGTTTAGTAGTCCCTAACAACAAGACATTCATGAGTGCCTGCCTAGGTATGTATTGGTATAGAGCAATTTTGATTTTAGCGTGTTCATTATGATTCGTTTAGTTTCAATAATGATGAACAGCAGGTAGATCACCATTCAGAGATAGGTATAATTATTTATTAACAAACAGCGAATGCTGACCCCAAAACAGTATTACACAACTACTTAATGGGAAGGCGTGCTTCATAAAATATCCCAAACTCGACAAAGCAATGGCAACTTGTTGCGATGTTCGATAGACATATTTCTTTGATGACCATTAATTACGTAAAAGTACATCATAGCTTTTGTAATACAGCTCTACAGGTTATGATAATTATGTAAGTAGTTACCTTCCTAATGGACATCTTGCTTATGGAAGTTATAGTTACTTTTATGTGTCTTATAATCAAAATTGCGTGAATAATACGTACTAACAGTTCAAATCTGTAAGTCGATTCATAAACCGCGGAACAGGAAAACATAACTTTGGACTCCTTCGTTGTGGAAATCGGACACCTAGCGGAATTTATTGCAATTAAAATGCGGAAGCTTTTAAAAGATGGCGTAGTGGCAGATATAAAAAAAACAATGAAATCCGTAGAAAAGCTCTCATAAAAAAAGGCTTGTGTGAAAATAGCTATTATCTACAGTTTTTCCCGCGTTGTTGTGGATATTATTATACTTACCTCCCTTTATTATTTGGAAGGGAATAAAATAAAACCCATGTATTTGTTTTAATTAATTTATATAAAAATCTTAATCTAAGCTTACCTACATTAAAGTGCAGAATTTATCCAAAAATGGATACAATACTGTAAAGAAAAATAATTTAATGTGAGAAATACCTACTTATTACTTTCAATCAAAGTTTTATCTCAGATAAAACTTGTTATGCTTAGACGGGCTTAGGACATGGAAAGCAAAAGACGTACAGCTTACTCCGAACTAAGTAATTAGTTATATTAAATTAAACTGGTATTTATTCTCTTGTAAGAGAATCTTAAATTACTATTAACTTAGTTTAACGATTGTCAAAATGCTTACTTTTTGTCTTCGTTCTCTAATCCATCGTTTGATACAGTACACACTAAGTAGTTCAAGCTAGAGTATACGCATAATAATTTACCTAATTAAAATATTGCTAGAGAAATTAAGGTAGGTGTCACTCGTTCTAAATAATTTTCAGAGCCGTCAGACAGTGTTCTGTGTAAATTATTGTTACAAGTTTGAATGTTATATATGCATCTCCAATGTAATATTAAATAGTTTCTTATTTTTATTTACTAAACGTCAATCAATTAACAATTCTGAATCAATTGAACTTTAATCCCGGAACTATGATATTATATAAAGGCAATGTCCAATTAACACAATCTATTCTTGATACTTTACATACATTTTTAGTTTAGGTACGGAATCCGCTAATTGAAAGCTTTTAATTTTACAAGTGACACTTACTTTAATAACTAAAACTAAAATCTTCTAAATTTCTCAGTCTATCACCCATTGCCGATTCTCACTGGAAACATGGGATAATAAAATAGTGCTTAGTCAACAATAAAGTCGTCGTAAGGTATGTTGTCTAGAATGTGCTCGAGGAAGCGCGACATCTTCTCAGCTAAATCGCGTTTCAGTTCAGGTTTCATTTCTTTGAGCAACTCTTGAGCGTTTGTGTTGATGAAGAGGTTTAGAGCTGCCTCTGTAAATTAAAATTTGAAAGTATAATTTCATAAAATAATACTGAATGATTTTCTTTGCCATCTCGAATTTTTTTACTAAGAGACCAACGCTGAAATCACGAAAATTTTTTCATACATTTTGACTGATCAAGATAGATGTTTTGTATGAAAAGATTGTAAGACTCCACACGGAGCACGGGATGAGCTAATGGACAGATTAATTGACTCTCTTGATATTCGCGTATCCCATAACCTATGACAGTTACAGGAAATGAGATCAAAATTTATTGCATCCGTTATTAAATTTATTGCCTTTGCAGGTTTGCTACGTTTTCACTTTCAGAAAGTTTTCCCTCCCTTTATTTAAAGGTTCTTCAAAATCTTGATCAAATTAATTGAAAAAAGTAACTCACGTAAAACAGCGTTTCCATTATGCAGGTTCTCGACGCCCATTTGAATGTCTTTGACTGTGAAGTCCAGTTTTAGTTGCTGCAGCTTGAGGTAGGTACGCCCGTCCTTAGTGTACGGCGCTCCGCGGAAGTACACCTTCGCTTTCACACCCTCTGGGAACAGTTCAGGGGGTACTTTGATATAGCGTTTGAAGCAATAGATCACATAGGATTAAACTTTCGCCAGCAGTATAAAGTACCGTCGACATTTTGTTTTTCAAGAAGTCAGATGTTTTTTTTTACCCAAAACTGAAGTCTCGAAATAGAAATGTCTTTCTTCTTTTTATACTACCTGCTAAGGTAGCAAGCAAGCATACGGCCTACCTGATGGCATGTGGTTACCGTCGCCTATCGCCATTTGCAATACCAGAGATATTGCCAATGTGTTGCTGACCTGTTACAATACCGAGAAGGCAAACTGGCTCTCAAGTGCAATTGCCGGAACGCACTTTATTGTTCTCTTTTCTTTTCTTCTCTGGATAACATTTTCCTTTATTATACAAACTAGTGGGAATTGGGGTCGTTTGACCGATCCTAGAGATCTAGACATAAACAAACTATGAATGCAGAATTAGCGAGCTACCGTACCTCCAGGGGTCAGTAATTTGAATCATCTGTAAATATAATATGAAACCTCCGACCTATATTACGAGGAACGTTGAATGAAACTATCGACATAAATCTCAATAATCTTAGCATGTGCGAGAAATAATGCAATGCCAATAAATTACTGGATTCTTCTTCTAAATCTCCCCGAAAGTGTGGGCCAGTTGATAGCCATCCTCCAAACTTATAATGGTCTGCAAACTTACCGTACTCTCCCCAGTAGTCTCCGCCCCCAGAAGCGCGTACTAGAAGCAGTACACCGGAGGAGCGGTAGCGGGCGCGGGCGCTGATGTGTGGTCCAAACATCGTCAGTTGGAACTGATGTGTCTCCAGGTCCGACCTATTGTTGAGAATGACTTATAATATCGTAACAGTCACTCACTAATACTTTTTGGAATCGTGTTTTTATTTGGAGAAAATGTTATACGATACGGCTTATTATGATAGCTAGATGTGTATAACTATTATAACTTGTTAAGTATACTTATCAGATGTCAGCTTTTGGATGGGAATTTGCAGTATCTAAGACGTTAATAATATTATGCAAATAAACATTTTATCGTAATGTGGTCTGGTTCAAATCTGAAGTTAAAATTTTCACTGGCCAATCATAATGACAATCATTAAATTCATCTTTATGTTGAAGAAAAAGAAAGTAAATAATTGAAAAAATATGAATGTTCGTTACATTTAAAGAGAAAGTATTTTATTGCACAATTGAAGATAATATTTTCTGATTCCAAATGAATCAATAAACTGTAGAAGTGAAACCAGCGTCTTCGACATTGAATTTGTAAATAAGGAAATCTTTATTATTTACTAAATACCTTCATTAAGCTTAAATACACATAAACTGTTTGCATATTTTGTCAAAACATCATCCATGGTTATTCATCGGCAAATATGACAAATTGTCGGGTTCTTTTGTCTCCTTTGACCCTGGTCGTAAAAGCGGTTCCTAAGAAACGATGGTCATCAGGACAATGGTCCCACATACGTGCATTGTATATATTAACGGTCCGAGTATGCTATTTCCTAACATTCCATTATTTGTAGTCATAAATAACACTTTTATGTACAATCGGATGGAGTCCTTCAACTGGACATGCTTGTTTGCATACAATGTTGGAGGTAATGTAAGGTTAAAGTTACTTTTGCTTTGTCTCTCAATTCATGAGAATGCAAAATTGTTATTAGTTACTACATGTAATCTGACAGACAGCAAAATTGATAATCTGTTATTTATCCTACAATCAATTCATAAGGGAGCTTATGAATTGAAATAAATTAACAACATGATCGTTGAGATTCAAAATAAATACGCAGATATTAGCGATATAGTTCGCTGATGGTAAGAACAGATAGCAATTTCACATATTAAACAATAGCTGTTTCCCGCGATTTCACCCGTGTTCCAGGGATAAAAAGTAGCCTAAGGCGCTCGGGAATAAAGAAGCTTCATATAACTGAAAGATTTTTTTAAATAGGACCCTATCTGGAGATAACGTACCTCTACATTCGAACTTAAAAATAATATCTTTTTATAAAATGAGTTTATTAGATAATTGCATCACGGCATTCGTAACTGTCCGGACTAAATCAAAAAAATCATTACATTAAATTTTTAAGTAGGTAATTGTAGTAACTAACTGCTAAGTTAGTTTGTGTGTTCTTGAAGCTACTTAAAATCCTCGTCATGTCAATTTCGAAGAATTTTTCTATGAGGTGTGTGTCCCTTATCTATTGTTTACTTGTTTCTAAACAAAAACTACTGGTCATAAATCACAAGAGTTGACACACATGCTGGGACGAGAATTACCACAATTTGACACGGGCTTTGTCCAAGTTTTTCCGTGTGGGAAACTATATTTCTTACATAAGTTTTGTTGCGCGTCAATAGAAAATGCATTTCTTATTATATTTTTCTTCATAAAATTTTCATTTTTAAAGAGATGGGTGCGTATATAGAAATTAGGATTATAAGTGGAATGGTTTATAGTAAAGTGGAAAAGTTAGCTTCTTCTTAGTTAAGTTAGGTCTTCAATGCATCTAGTAGTAGTCGTATCTGGTAGTTGCAGTACCTAAATGGGTAGTTAGTGAAAGTGTTGCCTCACCTGACATTAGTGATGGTCATGTTGGACGCGCCAGTGGCATGTATATCTTTGAACGCAGCTCGGTAACCATCCGGTCCGCCTCCCAGTGCTATCGACAACTCGTCTATCACTATTGGCTCTGACTGAAAATTAGAAAATAAATTTCAATATTAAATCATCATTATTGGGAGTAAATATCTTGGGACATAAATATCCTGGGACATTCTTCACACACGGTTATCTGATCCCAACTAAGAAGTGTACTATGGAAACTAGATAACTGATATACTACAAATATTACTTTTTTTTTTGTAAATACATACTTATATAGATAATACACAACAACTAACAACTCAGGACAAACAGACATGTTCATGCACACACATGTTTGTCCTGGATGGGAATCGAACTCACGACCAGCGGTGCTACAGGTGGTGTCTTAACCAATTGCGCCAACTGGCTTGTCAGTATTCCCAGATACCCCGTTTGTTACGTGTCTGTTGGGAATTTTGCAGTTTCAATAACGGGACTTTTGAGAAAAATAATTCCAACGGTCCCATGATGACTGACATAATTTGTGATTTTTATTTTAACTACATTGATTCATACCTATGAATCCATGTACCTACCCTATATACAATCTTGTTCCTATGTTGTTTGTTACAAATAGTAAGCATATCTGAATGGTTTTGGTAGTTTAGATGTCAGTCAGTCTTTGAAGGGGCACTAATAAAAGTCAAAAGCTACCTTCTGAATTTACCACTGGCTTCAAAGACAGCCATATTTTGTGATCTATAGAATAAAATATTACATTACAAAGTCAAATCTAAAATCTGTCCCAGAAGTTACATACAGTTAAGTGACCTGTAACATCTTCACTTTGTAAAATTTTTGAACCGTTTGAAACGTAAATATTATTTATACTCTACATTATGTAAATATATCTTATATGACAATTATTACCTCCTCAATCCCAAGTTCAGGTGCTCCCCCCTTCAGATACTCGATGAGTGAGTTGAAGCTGCGAAGCAAACAAGCATCCACATTTGGGTCCCGTCGAGAACACCGCCCGCCGAATATATCTGTGAAAATATTAAATTTGTTAAGTTTAGTAGATAACGTTATATTTATCAGCTGATATGTTATTAATGCTAATGCAGCTTTCAATGGCTGGATGGAGGGCGTTTTATCATCAGTATGCGAGAGACGCAACATAACGGTAGCTGCGCCAGCGCAGCGTCACTACTACCAATAGTTAAAACAATAGGAAGCTAAACAATAATAAATTTGACATTGACTCGATTGGAATGCAAGTTGTGTTGCAGAAAATAATAAAAGGGATTTGAGGCTTTTGTCCGTGATGCTAATTTACTTTTACTTCCCAATGCTCACACGGTTTTTCTAGAATATTTGATTGCTTGTAGTTGATTTTAAACATTTGGCATGTAATGGGTATACAAAACAAGAAAAACCCAATACAAAAATTCGTAGGTGTTATATCTTAACTTGATATTGATTGTTTATATTAGTTTTTTCTAGTCCATTCCGTTCTTAATTTTGAATTTCTTCCTTGAATTACATTACACTTATTATTTAGGATTATTCGAAACAATTAAGTGCACATTTGAAGATTCGAATCTTCTCAACTATATTCCGGGAGTCATTATAAATTCTAGAATCCGTTTCTGCGTTGGCAAGATGGAAAGTAACTAGTTAGAGGCTCGTCTTAAGGAAAGTGGTTACTATTGGCTTCAAATGCTAGTAGGGTTGTTGATCTCGTTACTCCTGGTTTAGGTGGGTGACCAAAAAGTTACTGGAACAAAATCCAACGCTATTTATTGGGAGAGATTCAAACAGTACAATAGTAAAATGAATTCAGAGATGAAGTTATATTTGACGTCCTTAAGCCCTCTTTGAAGACTCAGTGACTCACAAAAGCACTAGGAATCTAATGCTTTTGTGAGTCTTCAAGTCAGTGGGCTTAAGGACGTCAAATAAATTTTAACTTCATAATTTTCAGGTTAAATTCTCTAAATTAATTTTTACTATTGGACTGGTAATGTTTGAATCTCTCCCAATAAATGACGTAGGATTTTGTTCAATTAACTTTCTGGGCCAATGGTTATTATGGAACTCGTTAAACTCGCTTGGCGAGTACGGTACTAATGCGATTAAAAAGTTTCACGACGAGTTCTTGTTTCCATTGTTAATCCGAGTAAGTACGAGAAAAGCTCAACCAAAATTAAGAGCATCAAAAGGTACTATGCTGTACTGTACAGCGTTAAGTATTGAGAAAGATACTTTTTCTTTGGTTATTGATACTATTTATTCAAATAACGTTG
This sequence comes from Tethea ocularis, assembly GCA_963555595.1. Lineage (NCBI taxonomy): Eukaryota > Metazoa > Arthropoda > Insecta > Lepidoptera > Drepanidae > Tethea > Tethea ocularis. The sequence goes on along the minus strand of OY741960.1, from coordinate 3,848,706 downwards.
GATGGAATAGATTTAACGGATTTCGGTGAGTATCATAAATTAACAATTAACACATAGGATACCTATACAATTTTTATTTTCTGTGGATAAATGGCTTCTGAAATGGATCGATGGATTTGAATGTTTGCTGAAGGTTTTCTGTAAAATTTCTTTACATCTATAAATATTAATCTAATATCTAATTCCGAAGCTACCTTCCGAACCGTCTGACTATTATATAATATAAGTGCCTGTGAAGGTCTATTTGAATAAATAATATTTCATTTCATTTCATTTCAATTTGTATTTTTTTAGTATTTAATTTAAAATTGCAAAATATTTGACGTAATACCAGTGGTGAGGGGGTCGTAAAACTCTGACCACCTATGACAAGGTGAGTAAAATTCTTGTGACGTAAATTATGGATGGCCCCTGACTGTATACCTATTTTAAAAAAGAAATAGACCCCTTAGGGAGAAAGAAGGTCTTTCGTAAAGTGAAATAACTAACTACGAACGCTCTGTATGTAGGTTTAATTGCAAGGTTCTGTGCAAAACTTTATAAACGAATGGAGCCGCGTAATGCACCTGCCTTTTGAGGTCTTTGACCCACCACCAGTAGGACCTTGTCCGCGAAACTCGATTCGATCTCGCAAAAACGTCTTACTGTTAATATTGGTACAGTTAACTTGTTTGTATAGTGTTGTTTTGCTTTTTTAAGTATGGCATATAAAAAGATCGATTTGATACAACCAAAATAGAAGATGTATCAGAAGTGACTAGCTCATTAACCATTAAATATATATCTTTCGGTCTAAGTAATTGTGCCTAAATAAATAATATCAATGTGAAATGATCTACTCATTAAATTCATGTTACCTTTATTTTGAATAAAAAGACCACATATTTACTAGAAGAGGGTAAAAAATGGCGTCTTTTCACAATTTGAAGCGATTAAAGCAATGGTATGCTTTCGAATTCTACAATGAGTGTTTTGTGGAGTAAAATATCTGGGTAGATACTTTGTAGTAGTCGCTTGCCTGGCTGAAACAAAACTAACCTAGCGGTAGGTATGTTGCGGCAGTTGCACTTGAGAGTCAGTTGCCTTCTAGGCTACAGAATAGTTAGAGATGTTCTAGGCTTCGTAAAGGTGGACAACACATTGTCAATTTCCCTAATAAAGCTAATGTCGACAGGCGAGGGTAGCCACATAGGTACCATCAGGCCTGTCTGCTTGTCAGCCTTCTGATGTAAAAATAAATTACATAATTTCGACCTCTATCAAGCGACGATGGATGAGACATAAAAGTTCTTACGGTATTTATTTTAGCTGGTAACCGTGTCTTTTAACGCATTTAAAATACTAGGTAATGTTGCCATAATAAAGTAAATTGACATTGATGAACAGGTTTATCATGACCTACATTATATAAATACCTAGCTATATTATTAGCAAGGTAATGATAATAAAAACGTTAAACATTATTGTCCTTAAAGAGATTTTTTCTTCTTAACTAAGTTATCTAATATTATAAATTTTTTCATTAAATTAATTAAGGTGAACTTTTGTAGGAAAAGTCTTCGTAAACGCCCGATAATTACTTATCGGACCGTTTTCTTGTCGGTGAACATCGACCTAAGTGTTATGTAACAAATAAGCCAAAACATAATTGATATTCTAAACTAGCTATTTTGAAAAGATGCTCATTTGTTTGCATGCATAGAATTTTATTATGATTGCGTGTCAGACAACAGTATATAATACTAGTGCGTGCATAGTTGTTGACCTAAAAAAGGAACCTTAATTATTTCAAATTAGAATTGCTTTAAATGGTAAGTATTTAATTTAGAAACGTAATTAACATCTGTGATGATAAATCATATGAAAATATAGGCAATGTATTAAGTATGGTATAGTATAGAACAAATAAATGAGGTAAAACAAAGTACCTATGGTAAAACATTAACTCTCTTCCTACGTGAGGCGATTTAAAACAAGTCTAAAAACCCAGGTTTTTAAATATATCCGTCACTTCTTTACGTCATTTAGAAATAGAGCCGGAGCGGAGCTACCATAAAACCTGGTTTTTACCAGACTTGCTTTAAACCATATCACGTAATAAGATAGTAAGTTTAGGGTTTTCTAGACAATATTTTCTTTGAACAAACGTAGACTTCACCTCACTTCACTTCCTAAAATGAGACTATTTTATACATTTTACGTTGAAACCAAAGATAATAAAACAGGGAATCATTCATCAAAAAGTTCATGAATTAAATATCGACTAACTTGGGTTATTTATTATGTGCCAGACATCAATGACTTGCAAAAATCTTTCAGATTCATATTAGAATGATGTATATTACTCAACAACTGCAATAATAATTTATCACACACATTTCTCGCACTTTCCTCGTTCTTCCGTATGTATTTATGTAATGAACAATTTGTGCTCGCCATCGCATCGTTCCACGCGATAGTTCGACATACAAAGCTTCTGGCTATTCTATTCTAAAGACATTATGGCTACATTTCCTCAAATATGAGGTCATTGACTAAAAAGCTTGTAAACTTTATTCTCATCGATGAGTTGTTAAGTCATCCATTGATATTATCCACCCATCACCAAAAACATTGCTTCGAGGATCAAGTAAGCAAATAAATCGTAATATGTAAAGATAATAATAATGGTGCCGATTCTGTTGTTTACGAACTTAACTAATTTTAGTCTCTTTCATGTTAACCTTATAGAAAAAGATAGAACATTTTTAATGCTGTCAGTTTAGTCCATACCGTCGTAATAATGGTAGTCGTAACCAATAAAGGCATTTAAATTCACGTTGAAATAAGTGATCTTACTAATCGATAGGATTAAAAATCTTATTAGAAAGCCACATAGTGAGATTAATTTTATTTAGTTTGTAATCAACAGAATCCGGGCCATTGTGTGTTTTTTTTACTTTGGTCGTAACCATTACCAGGTACGATTTTTTTCACATACATTTATGAAGAAAGTATTGTCTGAGTGAAAGTGTCTACTTTCGTAAAAGGCTCAATATTGATTTTATCATGAAAATATAACGTACCTATTCTGTTTGACATTAAAATATGGATAGGTAGGTATACAGTAAAACTATGGTCCTAGATAACTAAACTTACCGGTGGTAGAGAAATAAACTATGGTCCTAGAGAAATACGGAGGCAACAAACAAGGAATGGCAGATTAGTATCTTAGCTCATTCGTAGCATATGGTAGAACCTTTACCATTTAGTGAAACAAAATGCGATGTTTATTTATTTATATACTAGCGACCCGCCTCGGCTTTGCACGGGTTTTCTGTACTATACTATGCATGTGTTATACATATAAACCTTCCTCTTGAATCACTCTATCTGTTGCTGAAAACTGCATTAAAATCCGTTGAGTACCTATATAGTTTAAAAGATCTAAGCGAACAGACAGCGGCAGCGACTTCATTTTATACTATGTAGAGATTATGAAATCCTGGATAAATAAGCTTGTATACCGTCAACTATGGAGGCAAAAGACAAGGACGAAACAGTTCACAGATACAAAAAATTGCATGAAAACGTAGACAGAAACTTGAATATTTTACCATGATCAACTTATTAAAAATCTATACAGGATTATTAGATGCAAATAGTCTATATAGGTACTTGTAATTTTTTTTTGGACAAGTTTGTGGTTCTTTCAAGGTTATATCAAGAATATACCGTTTGGTTCCTACGTAATGACAGATTTCCAACATGAGTGTGATTAAAACCAGGTAATACGAACTACCTTTCACCGTGTTTCAGCTTCTTCACGATACTTTTATTTTTTTTGGTTACATTTAAATTTTAGAATATATACGTCATTTATTTACTAAGTTTTAAATATATATCTATACATATGTATTAATGACTGTATTGATCAGGTTTGTGCGGTCAATGAACTTGATCTTGATCATTATGTAGTGTGCAAGTATTATTTGAATTCGTCCGCATTGATTGAAAATATAAAATAACGATTTAAAGAGATCAATTTCAATGTAGATGGCAAGTAACCATGATTGTTAAATAAGTTTAATTTTAAAGTATTCGCGACAATTTTAAGGTCCTTACCTACACGTATTTGATTAAGTATATTTAGGGTAGATTTTTCAATATCGAACGGTCTGGGGATTATTTAGCTATTCGAAAATAGAGTCTGTTTGAGGGCATATTTTTCAATGGCTAGATGAACGGTATCTGGCTGTAATTTGAAATTAGAATGTTTATACTTCTAAATTCATATTTTATTTTATCTAGCGATTCAAAAATCGGCTTTAATGTTTTTGCATGAGATCTAACGTTTAATCCCAAGGAAAGAGTCACCGTCTGGCAAAAAGTCACGTAGGTTCGATGCTCCGTTGTTGCGTCAAAGAAGGACAAACCTACAAATAGACTTGAGATTTATTTTGTCTAACCGTTATCTATTATATATATCATCGTTAGTATCTGATTATTTTATTGACCGATAATAGATTATATTAAAGCAATAATTAGTTGAATTGGTATCAACTCAAAAAACCTAAGACACGAAAGAGCAAATAAATACTTTTTTCTGTCTTTAAAAAAATGTTTAAATCTTGTTAAAATCAACATAACTTTTGCTGTTTCTTGTACCATGATTATTTACAATGTGAGTCAAACAATAAAAGAGAAACGAGGAAAAAAAGTTAGGCATTGTTACTGAGAGTGACACAGTAAAATTAAATGACACAAATAGTAACACCCGTCCGTCTACTTTCTTCTAAATGTAGTCACTTACTTGAATTCGAAGTGCCCGATGTTATAACAGCCGCGAAAATCAGGATAATCACTTGAAATTTCTCCATGTTGAAAAACCTAATAGGAAAAACAAATGACAACTGCGTATATTTTCGCACTTTTAAAAATTTTGAATTTCGCAGTTATTTTTAATCTGTGAAACGTGCACCGCGCTTTGCCTCGCCGGCAGCAATGAATGGTTCGGTGGGTGCCGTACAGCCTCTGTGGATGAGCCCTCTATAAGCACATGACTTATAAGTTCCGATGACTGGAACATTGGCTCTTGGCATTATTCGACGATATTCGAATGTTTTATTTAAACCACGCGGCGTCTATGAATTTTATGTTTTTGTTTTAAATTTAAAAAATAGTCCAAGGCTTTAAATCTGGAACATTTTATTACGTAAATTTCAAATACGTTTAATTAACGTTGGTACCGTAGTAGTAAAAGTTGTTCATAAAGATGAGTACAATAATCCCTGAAAATTTGGACAGTGATTTAAAAATCATCCTGTATACTTATTGTAGTTGCTCTTTGTTTGTTTTGATTAATATTATGTATTTACGAATCATTTTTCAAAGTGTCTCAGCAAGTGTCGCATTAATCAGTTAGGTCTTAGCATAAATATTAAGATGATCTAGAAGTATTTATGGTTAAGCTAATTTCCTTATTTTAATCGAGTTTATTTATTTCATTATTATTATGATGCATATTGTTAGTAGTATTAAAATCAGATTTGAAGTACCTACCTAATAACGGATATTTTATATCATAGTTTCTCGGAGTTTATACCCGGAAGTTTTGATCTAAAAACAACAAGTAGGGGCATGTTTATGTTATGAGCTGTAGCATAATGAGGAGAAAAAGAGGAGTAGGTACATCGTTACGAAAACCGCTGTCGGCATCCTTCTTAAAATTTCTACTGGCAGTAAAAATACAGTAAATTCAAATACGAGTTAGGTTTTAGTTAAATAATCTATTTTATTTTAACTAACTAATTCACTAGATTACAATATAAATATTTCTATACATATAATTTAGAAATTAAAGAATTCATCTTCATCGTACGCTTCATCTTTAGTCTGAGTATCAATTAAAGAAGAAAGTTTAAATCCTTTCTCAGACATCTCATCTATCTTGGGTAACTCTTGTGTTATCATTTCTTCAACGTTTATTTTATTCAGTTCCTGCTGTACTTTTTCCTTGATAGGCCCTTCCAATGCATCCATGATTTGATATCTCAGTAGATTTGGTAGAATATTCACCACGAATTCGATTGCGTAGTCTAAAGTGCCCGCTCCATTGCACCGAACTTGTATGTTACCAACTTCTAGATCCAAGCCCCTGCACTCTGGTTTCTCTCTGGTATCAAGTGGTTGTGCTAATACAATCCTCCCGCTTATATATTCAACTGAGAACGAGGCAGTACCAGCTCTAGACATCAGACCACCAACAGCTGATAAATCCCATTGCGTTCTTCCCTCGAGCTTTTGTGTACCAATGTCAAAATCTGCGATGGCTGTATTATTTTCCATCTTCAGAGTGATATTGCCAACTCGTTGAAATGAAGACACTCCAATGATCCATGTATTGCTCAGAGTAACGGCGAAAATACTAACAGTTGCATTGTAGTCCTTGACTTTATAAGGGTCCATTCCCATATCTCGTACTTTTTTCCTGACATCGGCCACTACCATATCTAAAGGGGATATGGAATTAGGGAACTGTATGTCACCGGCGACTTCATCAAGTTTTTTGTTTATTTCCGCTCTTGCTTTTGTATAAGCTTCCTGTAGGACAAACGGTTTGATGGAATCAAAAATAAAAGTGCCTACAGAGTTAATGATTCCTTGGAACATAGCACCGAAGAAGCCTAAGTTTTCAAAGTCCACTTCAATGTTTGTGAAAGCAAGGTCTATGTGGATGTCTTGGGCTCTTATTTTGCCATCTCGTTCGACCCCTAGTGTTGCATGTGCAATAATTTTAAGACCTTCAATATCTACTGTATAAGGCCCTTGTTGTTTTTGCAGCCATGTTGACATCGTGTAGTTACCACGAGCTTGAAGTTTATCAATTATCATTGACGCTCGGACCTGAAATTACGACTATGTTAGAAATTGCTTAAAAAATATTTTATCTTTATGAAACATGGTATTAATATTAAAATAGATTTTAGACTATATTGTTGGATTAACAAACCTCCATTGCACCAAATTCAGCGTTCACATAAATGATCCGAAACTTTCTAATCCCATAAAGTGCAGTGTTCTTAAAGTATAATGTCGCGAAAGACAATGACTGCTTCATATCCGGTACTGGATACGGATCTGGTATATTAGCCCCGGGCAGGCCAACCGGATCCGGTTGTTTGAAGTGATCTAGGACTGCCAGAATGTTTTCGCTCATCTTTTTCTCACCCTCTGCGAGTTTCGGATTCGTTGTCGTCGTTTCTGGGACATCTGAAATTTAATAATATATTTTTAATCACTGTTAAATAACAAAGGCATAGACTAAATTGATAGCTTTAAATATCTCCTATCCTTTTTCAATAATGTAAGTAAGAAAGGGATGTGACGTAACGTAACTAAAATTAGTTTAATTTGTAAACAACAGAATCGGCACCATAGGTTTTAATTTAACATGATGTCGTTCATTTGTTTCTATTCGATGTTTAAAAAAGTTAAATATCCACTTACAAATAAGCACTAAAAAATTAGCTACCTAAAAATGATCAATAGCCTTGTAATTCCAAAAAAAATTCGTTATCATACATCTAAATATATATGAAGGAAAATGTGTCTGACTGATTGATCAACGCATAGCTCAAACTACTAGACAGATCAGCTGCAAGCAATACAGATAGCTGTTATGACATAGGCATAGCGAATGCTAGAAAACATTTTTGAAAATTCAACCCCTCATTAACCTAAAGGGTAAAATAGGGGATCGTGGGTGTACTACGGGGTGGAAATCTAGTTAAATATAAAACTACTGTTAATAATACGGCGAGAATAAGTGAGAATTATTAACTAAATTGATATTATTATACATACTAAACACAAAATTGTAACTAAATTCATTACTTAGATTTCGTGCGCTAATTCTTTCTTTTAAGTTAGTAAAAAAAGTTGGTTATGAATGATATAATACATTTTTATTTAAGGTATTTAAACTTACTGCATTGTCATTCTAAAAATAAAAATCTCACAAACTTTTATTCACATTATCACAATATATTTCATAATAGTTACGGGATCGTAGGTTATGTAAGAAACATGAGAATACGTCAACTAATCGTGGTACAAAAATAACAAAAGTAAATATTTGGATCAACTGGCCTTTTAAATAAACTTACTGTGAGCTATTGATTATTGACTTACTATAAACCACTTCCTATTTGTGAAGTATCTATACGAAACATCTATATATAGATATGTGTATGTATAAAACCATAACCAAAGTATTCGCGTACAAACAAACGTAGATAACAAATTTCGGCACAAAAACAATACACATCGAACACAAACCTTCACTGCGTCCAAAATGTACGATAAAGAGGAAGAATAATATCACAATTCGGTTCCACATGTCTAACAATATTAGGTAACTAAGAACTGAGCTAAATGACAGTAGATACTCCCGCCTTCCAGAGGTCAAGGGTCGACCGTTTATCTCGCCATGAATGACTCGTTCGGACTAATTTGTTATCAGCGAGGGAATTTAACAATGCAGTTGTTTTGAAGCAAGAAGTGCACTGTTTTCATAAGTGTTTTACTAAGTATCTAAATAATGGGTAGGATTAATGATAGGTTAACGTATTAATTAACTCTAATTATGTGTACTCATGATTGTTGGAATATAATATTTTTGTGCAGTAAGAGTAATTTGATATTTTTGCTTATGTACTACTTCAGTCGATTAATGCTGCCTGCAATATGAAGAATGATAATATCACACCTTAAATATCACTACCAGTTGGGTATCGAATTTACTTGCGCAAAGCCACGGCGCTGCCTGCAAACACGCTTAGTTTGCAGCCTCGAACGATGAGGGACGACGCCAGTGTGTTTTACGAGACTTAGTCAAAAAAATAACAGCTTTGCACGGAATGTAGCTATAATGTTCCTATAGTAAATAATGATAATAATATTATGTAACATAAATTAACGTATATCAGGTAGGTATGTACTTTTAAATTACACGTTTATTTTATTTTCAATTTTGTGACAATCCTTCCACGTCTGCATGCGACAGCGTAAGTACTCGCCCGACATCAAACGCTGGTAGGTAGACTATAGTTATTACACTGTGATAATATGGTGAATAAAAAATACAATAATTATCTCCTCGTCTAACTAGAAATGTTTTATAAAAATAAATAGCACCCCGAGGTTTCACCGCGTTTCTGGGGTCTCTTCTTATAGTTTCCCGGAATACAAAGTACCTAAGAACCCTATGGATTAGGTAGATACTTTAACAAGTATAAAGTATCTATTTTACTTAATCCGCGAAAGGCTGTTTTAGCCACCTCTGGCTAATACTTTTATGTCATTAAAAAAAATGTATTTTAACATAATATTATATAAGACCTGCATGACCTACCTGTATGCATTGAGACGTCAAGAACGTAATAAAGGAAAAAGTTATAATCAAAGGAAAAAAACATTTTCATTACTATGATACCTATATTACGATACACAAAGGACATTATATTTACCTATATATGCTTTTTTATTTCTTAGGGTATCTAATTGACGACTAAAGATTCCAAAGCATGTACATACAATTTTCAATTTAATACAAAAATACACAATGACATACCTACATCAACCTACATAAAAATATAGCCATGAGTATTATTGAATTAGCGCCATCTGTTCACCAACTCTAGTGGTTTTGTACTAGAGTTGCTCAATTTTACTGATTTATCGGACACCAGTGATATAACACGAGCAAATAAATAGATGTCACTTTATGATGTTTAAAATGTATTTACTTAAGAGTTAGGTTATTTTAGGTTATTACATAGACTAATGTGATTAAGTTCTTTTACAATTCACCAGATAAATAAAAAATTAAAGATGATGTACGTACTATATTTACATCAGCTCGAAAATAATATTCTAAAAATTAAAGAAGTCATCATCATCGTATTTTTCCTCGTTGGTTTCAGTATTTAAAAAGGATGATAGTTTGAATCCATTCTCTGACATCTCGTCAATCTTGGGTAATTCCTGAGTTATCGTTTCTTCAACATTGATTTCATTCAGTTCATGCTGCACCTGTTCCCTGATAGGCCCTTCCAATGCATCCATTATTTGATATCTCAGTAGATTTGGTAGAATATTCACAGCGAGTTCAACAACATAGTCTATAGTGCCTGCACCGCTGCACCGGACCTGAATGTTACCAATTTCTAAATCCAAGCTTTTGAAAACCGGTTTTTGTCTCGTGTCGAGTGGTTGAGCTAATACAATCCTCCCAGTAATATATTCTACTGAGAACGAGGCAGATCCAGCTCTAGACATCAGTCCACTGACAGCAGATATGTCCCAATCCGTTCTGCCCTCAATTTTTTGAGTACCAATTTCAATGTCTGCTATAACTGTATGGTTTTCAATCTTCAAAGTAATATTACCAACTCTTTGAATTGAGGACACTCCAGTGATCCATGTATTGTTCAGATTAATGGTGAATATACTGACGGAATTATTGTAGTCTTTGACTTTATAAGGGTCCAGTCCCATATCTCGTACTTTTTTCCTGACATCTGCCACTACCATATCTAAAGGAGATATGGAGTTAGGGAACTCTATGTCGCCGGCAACTTCTTCAAGTTTTTTGTTTATTTCTATTCTTGCTTTTGTATATGCTTCCTTCAAGATTTGCGGTTTTATAGAGTCAAAAATCATATTACCTGCAGTGTTAATTATGCCCTGTAAAATAGAACCGAAGAAACCCAAATTTTCAAAGTCTACTGCGATGTTTTCAAAACTGAGATCTATGGTGATATCTTGGGCTCTAATCCTACCGTCCCGTTCAACACCTAAAGTTGCATATGCCATAATGCTAAGACCTGTCACATCTACTGTATACGGCCCATGTTGGCTTTGTAGCCATGTTGACATCGTATAGTTACCGCGAGATTGAAGATTATCAATTACCAGTAATGCTTGGACCTGAAATGATTAAAATCATGTATTTACTATCAGTTTGTCTGGTTGTTAATTAATTTTAATTTTAATTTAACATAAAAAAATTCACATAATTATCCTGCTGAGGCGTAAAGAGGTAACAAACAAATTCCCTTTGGGATTTATAATATTAATGATTCGAATTATAACTGCTTGTATTTAAAAGAAATTAAGCCAACAAGTATTAAGTGAATATTCCAAATATCTGATAAAATCATGTAGGTACTAATCTATATGATCATATCCGAAGCGAAAAATAAGACTGTCAGTCTTTATCGAAGTAAAATATGAATATTTATGTATTATATGCATTGTTAACAGCATTGAATTAGACTAAATATCAATAATTATTAAATAAATTACCTTCATTTCACCAATTTCAGCATTTACATTAACGATCCGAAAATTTCTAATCCCATAAAGTGCGGAGTCCTTTAAGTACATTGTTACTCCGAAAGCGATAGACCGTTTCATATCTGGTATCGGGTACGGATCCGGTATATTCGCTCCTGGCAGCCCAACCGGATCCGGTTGCTTGAAGTGATCCAACACTGTCACAATGTACTCACTCATCTTTTTCTCACCTTCTGCGAGATTCGGATTAGTCGTCGTAGTTTCTGTTTCATCTGAAACATAATTTATCAGAATCTAAATTCAAAATAAAACATAATTCACACTCTTTCCCTAACTAGCTTTTCGCCCCGCGGTTTCACCTGCGATCCCAATTAATAACCGCGATTGAATTTTCAAAAACCCTTTCTTAGTAGATATCTTCACTTCACAAAAAACACACCCTCCAAATTTCATATCGCTAGAACCAGCGGTTTATTCTGTGCGTTGATGTATAGTCAGGACTTAAAATTTTATATTATACAGATTTAATATAAGTTACAAGAATGTAAAGAAAAAAAAAGTTTTCATCGTTGTGTAAAAGAGGTACATATAAATAGGCACATTACAGTAAGATAAGCCATCTGGTAAGTCAATAAGTTTAGTAAGACAACCAACCCAGTCGGCTAGACTTCCGAACTGATAGGAACTTCAGGCTTTGACTTTCTTGTGTGACCCTCTTGCGCCTAAACCGAGTAAATTGGGTAATTCGACTACATGTTGCCAAAAAAAGGAGCAGTATTAACTTATGCATGGTTGGTTATCTCAAATTATTGATAAAGTTCACTGGCCTCCACTAGGTAACTGGGATTTGTAAGCGTTTCTTCAATACATACATAGTGGGAGAGTGTAAAAGGCTCGTAGGACATATACGGTGCGGCACTGTAAAGTCTTTAATTTTTTGTCGTGAGAATCGTAGCTGACATTGAAATGTAGGCTTTAATTTCAAAATTATGGGTCAAAATCCTTTCCCATGCCGTCCCGTATAGTCCACGGGACCAAAATCAAGCACGCACCTTCACTGCGTCCAAAATGGGAGACAAAAATAACAAATAATATCACAATTCGGTACCACATGTTGTCTGGCTTTATACTAGCTCGTTTACTCTGACACTATAATTATTAAGGAACTGAGCAAAAAAATTGTGCAAGTGTGAGTTTGACTCATTCGTGAGGGTTCCTTTCCATTAAATTATTCAGTTGAAGAAAAATATATTATTTTGCATTATTTTACTTGATATTATCATCAACAGCTTATAACATCTTTAGATATGTCTCCAAAAGATTACGGCCATAGTGACATTCGTCCATGTAGGGTCTGTGCGGATTGGTTGACTTCGTATTTTCACCTCTAATATTTAGCTTCTCGGGCATGCTGTTTCCTTCACCGAAAAGTGGGACAACAACAGTTTCAGTAGTTTCTATGATATATCTGAGCCAAGCCAAGTGATGCAAGTATCTTTTTTATGACTCCGTACTGAACCCCAAAAAAGTGTCGTTATTCCCGCTTCCAAGAGGTTAAGGGTCGACAGTTTATCTCGTCATGACGTTTGGATTCGGACTTGGCCCGCACTATTTGTTATCGAACTTAACAATGGAGTTGTATTCGACAATTAGTACACTATTTTAAACGGAAATCAACGGAATTCAACATGTTCTAATGAAATCTAGCACTGTAGCATATGCTGGTTCGCCTCTTTTATGGCCTCACACTGCTTGTAGTTATGTTTCAAATGTCTTTCTTTTTCTTTTGATATAAATTTCTAAATTAAGGTTAAAAGACCTGGTTCTTCATTTTCTTCCTCTCTTTTATAAGCAGTTTTCAATGAAAACTCCTCATTCTTAAATATTTCAATAAATCTTAGCTCATATCCATATCTTTTGAAATGATAAACGTCTTAACTTGGTTATAGTCAGTTCATTAAAGCGCCATCTTCTGTCAACTTTAACGCTTAACAACTCAACCGCAAAACATTTTATCGATCGATGAACATTGATAATGTGATTTATAACAATATGATATAGATGTCACTCTATTTTGATCGATGATTCGACTCTTTTATTCAACTTGACCCAAATTAATCTCATCCTATAGGACTTGACGTTGCTCCAGGCTATTAATGTACTGGGCAACTTGTGGACAACTCCACCCACTGTCAATTAGGATAAAAATCTATTTTGATTCGAACCAATAGAGGAATCTAATATTTCCCTGCAAATGTACTCAATGTGTTATTTATAACCTACCTACTACCGCCCCGGCTTCGCACGGCTTTTCTGTACTATAATGTGTATATAATTATATATTATATACATATACCTTTCTCTTGAATCACTCTATCTATTGCTGAAAACTGCATTAAAATCCGTTGAGTTGAGTTGAGTTTAAAAGATCTAAGCGAACAGACAGCAGAAGCGACTTCATTTTATACTATGTAAAGACCTAATCTACTACCAAGTTATTCAGCGTGATTGATAAACAAACGTCCGCACAAACATAATCATAAAAATTCGCATTATGATTTTAGTGGGATTATTTTGAACGTTTTATTATAAGTTTAATAGGTAATAAGCCATTGTGTGTTTTTTTTACACTTTATTAGATTTCAACGAGATGACTTATTTTTATAAGAGCCACCGATAATTTTATTATAAATCAATAATGTGTCTTGAATTGCTTACTTGTGTAACTATTGGGTTATTTATATTGAATTACTTTTATCCCCGAAACGAAAACAATTCCTATATTTCAATTCTTCTCGCAAGTTTGCTCCATCAAAATTACTGACGTAAATTAGAATGTATGAAAAACCATTAGTTCCCAATTTCAGATTTGGTCCTATAACCAGTGGTATAGCTTGTCCTAGAAGGGCCCTGTATCAATTTTTCTTATAAAATGGTTGGCCCAGCAGTCTAGAGTGTTATGAAATCATAAAATGTTAATCATTAATAAAATAAATGGCCCCAGCATTAAACACTTACGTAGGGCCATTACTGCGCAGACATAGCCAAAACTCGTGTAGGTAAGTTCATATTGATCATGTACGAGAATTGATCCAATTATATTTTTTCAATTTTTTTATTACAAACGTTCGGGGCCCCTGTCGCCTGGAACCCCCGTAGGTATCTTTGATACGGCTGACACGGCAGTAGCTACGCCCCTGAATCTAACTTGTGCTTAATCTATGAATATCCAGCATCAAGATAACTGACTTCATCCTATAAATACAGTTCTTGACCTCATCTATCCACTCATTTTAATATTTGCATAAAATAATATTTTTAATGAAGTAACCTTATGCACTTCATATACATTGAAAACACTATTAATAATGATACAATCTGTGGTTAATATCGAATTCAAGATTGACATGATGTTAACAATAATACTTGCTATTATAAAGCAAGGTTGCGATTTATACTTCACTATAGATGTAGAAACATAGTCAAGTGGCAAGCGCAGAAATAAGTACCATAATCTTATAGTCATACAGCCGATTCAGTATTAATTTCACAAATTCTGGAGCTAAACAATGACGCAAGAGATGTAAATAAATTTAAAGGTATTTATTTCTGAGAATCAATCAAAATTAAGAATGATTGTTTGCCATATTGTGACGTAAAGCAGTTGCAATATTTTTTCAGTAATTCACAGGTAGGTGCTTGGCCAGCTTGACTTGTCCAGTAAGTACTCTACCATCGTACGTATGGTTTCCTCACGATGTTTTCCTCACCGAAAGCTTGTAGTAATGTAAATTATGTAGGTACTCGTATTGTTAATAGTACACGCAATATATAAGCATAATATGACGTATTCTCATTTATTTACATAATTTAATAATATTTCTATTATTATTCTTAGAATACACCTACATTCCGGATATAGATATATATATTTCTGTGCATAAACTGTAGAGCTGATTGTTTTATGTTATCTATTTTATGATGGACTAGCTTTCCACTCACTGGTTTAACTCGTTTAAAAAAGCCCTTTAATCCTTTCTCACTTCACCCCTATGCTATAAAAATATGTTACCCTCAAAAGATGGTTCTATGACTTAAGCTCCACTAATGGTTTAAGCTCCACGTTGACATCTTATCAATTTAAAAATAAAATTAACAATAACTCTATAACGTAAAGAATTTTTTTTTTGTAGCCAATATTTGGTTAGGTACCAAATTAACACAACTATTTTTTACTCGAAAAGGACATGAAAATGTGCCATACTGAATGTGGTAACTTCTTTATTGTTCTCTCTATTTAAGATTACTGATCTGTATCCTTGTTCTGTAATTAAAATATTAGGTAATATATAAAAAAAATTAATACAAAAATAAAATGCTGGTTAATTACATATTTTTTAGCATACTCATGGATAGTATTCATAATTAGGTGCGGTTTTTCCAACCAATTGAAATTGGTTTTAATTTTGTAATCTACTAGTCATATCCTACTAATATCCGGTGGAATATTTTCGTCACTAAACTTTGTGATAATCTTTATCATTGATGCAGGAGTAAAAAATATATCTCTGCATAGAATGGAGGGAAAAAAGGACAAAATTTAATGGCTTTCATATAATAATCATGAATCGCCGTGATAAAATGTATTTGAATATTTTCAGCAGTATCATAAGATATAGAAACACCGCTGTATGAAGCCAAATATGACATATTTTTATTATATTTTTAGAGAAAATTATTAATTTCTTAAATTTTAAACAATAAAAACGGGTTTGATAATTAATGTAATGTTGATTTCAGAGGTCACTTATGGAATTATGCTAGAAAGCAATAAAGATTTAAATAAAAAAAAAACAATTGGTTTAGATATCTATTTATATACTAATAATAGAGCTGAAATGTTTGTTTGTTTGTTTGAACGCGCTAATCTCTGGAGTTACGGATCTAATTCATAAAAATCTTTCATTTATAGGAAGCTAATTATCCCCGAAGGTTATAGGCAACTTTTTATCCCGGGAACGCAAGTGAAGCCGCGGGGAACAGCTACTAATCTATATAGAGGGCTAGGTATTTGTAATTTACTTACAGAACTTATATAGGTATTCATCCTAATAAACAAGTTTTACTAAGGTACCTTTGAAATCGGAGATTTGTTTTTTACTTTTCATAGATTTTGTTCGATCAAGGTTTTGTTTGAAGTGTTTGTTGTGTTCCGATAGCAAAAGTTAACCCTATTTAAATAATTATGTATCGTTAAAACAAAAACTGTTGTTTGAATACTGTTTGTCTGAAAAGGCATGAAGCTACCTTGATCACAAGTGAAGCCACTTTGAAGAAGTATATAACACCATAGGAGTGTAAACTTGCGCTAGTGGCAGATTAGACATTGACAGACTCGCTTAGCATAATTTATTAGTTTACTCTGTTATTTTTAACAAAATGTTTAATTTAAATTGTTTTTTGGCTTCCACTTTTGTTGTGCTTTGTGCTATTGATGGAGGACTATTTAAACAAATACGTAAGTTATACGGTTAAAAGTGAAATAACATACCTAATTCAAACTTTATGTATGACCATACCCAGTGCTCTTGTAACTTGTTATTATTTATTACCATTTTATTTCCCGCTTTTTTGCCCGGGATACTTGAGGATCTGATGTTTCACGATTTAAAATTATTCTGTTTTAATAAAAAAGACGCAATATATTTTCCTAAACTGTCAGTAAGAGATAGAGCAAGCCCAAGATCAAAACTACCTCTGCCATTCAAATTTCTTTATTTTAACTACATTAGGTACTTAATACAGTAAAATTATTTGATACCCTCATTTGTGTACAAAAATACTATCGTTTTTAAAATTTTATAGTGAACTGAAATAACCAAATTCAAATGAAGGGCTGCATGGAGATGGATCGAAAAATCTAAAGACCCTATATATATTTTGACGTATTGTATTGTACCCCACTAGCTGTCCCCCGAGCTTTCACCCATGATCCCGGGATAAAAAGTTCCCTATAACCTTAATAAGAAGATAATTTATCTTCCTATTAGTGAAATAATTTTTCGATTCGGACCAGTAACTCAGGAGATTAACGCGTTCAAACAAAGTCTTCAGCTTTATTATTAGTATATAGATTAGTACTTACGTTGAACTCAGTTAACATACTTCAGGAGCAGTCCTGACCACAGGGCCATGACGTGCATAATACTAGGTATATGTGAGTATAATAATAAGCCATTGCGGTCATGTTAATGCGCGGGTGGAAGTCATCGTGCCTAATCGGATGCAGTCACTGTAGCGACTGCAATTACACCTTATATAATAGTATGTAACATTACTATGAGTTGCATGTTTGTATATTGCCTGAACCTTTACTTTAATAATCCTCTAGATCAGTTCTCAAACTTTTTTGGCGACGGAACGCTATTGGAAAACGAAATCTTTGACGGAACAGTAATCAAAGCAGGTTTTATGTGTATGTATTCATTATCAATAGGTATTAATCATATAACTTGACTTTAACATTTGCATCTAATGGGAAGTAGGTATGAAATGTTTTTACTTTTCATCAATTTGATGTCAGGATTCTCATGACCAGTATTTTCCCCCGCAGGAGCATGCTTTGGGAGTAGCTGCTCTGATTTTCAGTAACTGTATGTTCTTATTTATAACTCTAGTACCTAATTGAATTCATGTATGTACCTATAACAGAAATAAACTAGATTACCTATTAGAAAATCAATTAGGCGATGATAGCTCATGCTATGACGAATGTCGTGAGTTCTGTTACTAACTCTGAAATCACGACAATAATTTTATACTTTTCATACTAAAAGGACACGATCAAAATGTATGAAAATAAATTTGTTTAGCATGTCAAACCCAACATAGCTTTTTAAATATGATATATTTAAAATGTTCAAAATAACGTCGTCTTTCAGCGAGCTACATCCAAGTGTGTAAGAGGGATCAGAACACGATTAACGAATGCGCTCGGAATTCCATAATTTCGTTAAAACCGAAGTTAATCGAAGGCATACCTGAGCTCGAAGTGCCTGGGATCGATCCCCTCGTCATTCCTGAGGTAAATCTTGTTTTTTTATGATAGGATATTTTGTATAGGTACTTAATTAGTAGGATTGCAAAAAATAACTATCAGATACAAACTCTGATTGATTTAGGTAAAAATTAAAAAAAGCTTTAACCTACTTAGGTATTTTTCAATCTATCCATTCATTTCCAGAATACTGATCAACATCGTCAGTCCAACATAACAGGGTCATATTTGGGACTTTAGGAGAGGGCAACTAAAGCTAATAAAAAAACCCTTATATTTTTATTGCACCCGAGCTTCTTCATCTTTATTAACATTTTGCTTATTGTTGATTCCAGGTGACAGGGGCGAATGGTGCTATCGCAGGTATTCGGGCAAGTGCAAAAGACCTAAAAGTAACAGGCGCTGCGAATTTCACGATAAAAAGCTTATCGTAAGTATTTATTTTTGTTTTTCGTCAATGAAGAGATTTTTTTTATAAAGAATTATTCCTATGGTTTTATTGAATGGAAATTGCTAATTAATAGTGAGATACACTAAATAGAGCTTGTAGTCAAATCTATATATATAAAAGAAAGTCGTGTTACTTACACTATTTATAACTCAAGAACGGCTGAACTGATTTGGCTGAAAATTGGTGGGGAGGTAGCTTAGAACTAGGAGAAGGACATAGGATAGGTAGGGGCAGGTAGGGGTTGGTAAGCTAGGTAGGAGTAGGTAGTTAGGTAGGGGTAGGTAGAGCTAGGTAGGAATAAGTAGGTAGGTCCCAGTTTAATTTTTGTTCTCAGGGCAGGACAACGTCTGCCGGGTCAGCTAGTAAAATATATAAAAAAAACAATTTTAGGTGCCATCTTGTAACCAATACTGAACTGACATCAAATTTTATTCTCATTATGTCTCGTCTCGTCATGTGGTCGTAATAAAACGTATATGCAGTTGCTAGTCTACTCAAATGTCGATAGAGGGCGTTAAACTAAAAAATATACAAGCATCATACATAATAGGTGCGGTATTAAAAAAAAACATACAAACATTATTAGCAATATATATATATATATTATTATCATACCATTAATATACCTTTTCCTTTTAAAATTAATTTAATATTTTTGTGCCTTCATTGGCACGTATCTACTTATTGAGACTTCTGCTTGGTATCCAAGATTTTCAAATTTATATATGAAGCAGCAAATCTGGCACCATAATAAAATATATTAATCGCAGCATTGATTTGGACACATTCACATTCCGAGCGCGCGTACGCTTCCCCAAACTACACTTCGATGGGCTCTACGAGCTCGATACTCAGCTATTCGTGATTCCACTTAGAGGACAGGGAAAGCTGGCTGCTGATGCTGGTAAGTATTTTACTGTCATCATTGTACGTGCTAAATCGTAAAAGTTGATCCGATTTTAATATTAGGCAAATCAAAATATCTAGCTTTTTAAAGTAGATTAGCTTTTGCCCTTGTTTGCCCTGGTATTATCCCAAATGCAACTCTGGAAGAGAAAACTTATTTCACTAAATCTAACAACCATGAATATTATTTTTGTCAGTAAAATGTATAGCGGAGTTGACGCTGCGCGCGCAGGTGTTGGAGGTGGATGGTATGGAGTACTTGAAGTTCACTAGTACTGAAATTAACATTAATCTCAAGGACTACAGGGTCAGATTAGATGGTCTCTTTAACGGTGATAAGACTCTTGGTAAGCACGTTTTAATTACATTAGATTTTTTTTTTAATACAAGCCGATTTGGATGAAACTTGGCACTTAAATACCCTGGAATAACATATGGGACTTTTTTTTCGGGAAAATAAAAGAATCCTTGGAAACGCGGATGAAACCGCGACCATAAACTAGTGATAAATAGTCTTATGCATAGTCAAGAAGGGGCAAATTTTATCCCAACGTGCGTATGCCCAGATTCATTTTTTTTCAAAAACATATCCTTCTCTCCGATAGCCTTATATAATTATTTTTTCAGGGGATGCTGCAAATGAGGCAATCAACCAGAACCGGGGTGAGTTCTTAAAGGCCACGAAGCCACATCTCGAGAAGACAGTGTCGAACATTATCCTGGACTTCGCCAACAGAATCGTCGAGGGTCTCCCATTGGATGAATTGCTCCCAAAGCCATAATTCTAAATGGCTTATAAATTAAATTTGATTTTACTATTTATTTCAGAATTTTACATTATTTATTGAAATACATAAATACTAACCTGCTACCAAAAATAAAACTAAACTGCTTATAAATGTCTGTAAATCTTCTTCTAACTCTTCTTCACCCCCAGTGGCAGAGTAGGTACCAATAATGCTGACAGCATTGCGAGGCTTCCACCAACCGCTTAGAGATTTATTAAAGACGTAAATTTTCATATGTAGACTAGGTATGAAGTATATAGATGATTAACCGTTATCACTTGTCAACAAATGATGCTGATTCTTACTATTATTTTATTATATAAGAAGATGAAAATAAACTGTTATTTATTTGTAAATAAATAAACGCATACATTCGCACGCATAGTCTAATAAATCATGTCTTCGTAATATTTGTATTCTCTTATAAAATGATACGTAATAAAAATAAAATTGACGTGAGTGACCTAACTTTTTTTACTGTGTATAGATGACTGGAATTAAGGATGGCTTAGGGTTTTAAACAAACTAAAACCTGTCATAAACCTCATAATATCTAGCAGTCTATACCTAGGCTAATAGGCTAATTATAATTTCAACGACGAGGATGGTCGCGACGTCCCACTCAGTCTCGTCCCGCTAGAGCTGCTAGTTGCCACTAATAATCCGACCGCCCCCAATTATTCGTAACTCGTACTAAGCCCTCCACCTCCCCCGGTAACGCCCTGAGCCAAGGTTTCGGGGGTACCTACCCTCAGGCGTGGTTACCTAAATGTTGCGTGGCTGAGAGCCAAAAGTTATAATTTAGAGAAAAAAAAGTTATTATTTAGTTATGCGTGTCTATAATGTGCAGTCTAATGCAAAGTGGACGAATCCGTAGGCTATTATACAAGTAGGTATCGAATCATCGTCCGTAATAACAGAATTAATACAGTTTCTAGTGCAATTAACTGAGCATTTGGTAACCTAAAAACCTTGTAGATGATTTTAAAACATTGTAATGCTATAAAAAATAATAAAGAGCCCTATAATCTGTCTCAAGATTTTAAGAGAATTTTGTAAATTACCTATGTTCTTCATTTTTATTAGATTTGGTATAGATTACTTGATTTTAATGACGCGGCCACCTCGAGAAAATCCTAACTTCCTTTCTACTAAATATATCCTATCCTACTAATATTATAATTGCGAATGTTTGTGAGTGTGTATATTTGTTACATGTTCACGCTCAAACGGCTAGACCAAAATTCGGTATGGAGGCTGGATTAACACATAGGCCCGTTTTATACTAGGAAAACATAAGATCCTCGGGAATGCGGGTGAAACCGCGAGGCGAACGCTAGTTAATATTATAAATACGTAAGTGAGTTTGTTTGTTACCTCATGACAACTGAACAGTACATGCCTATTTATTGATGAGATAGGTACATAGACTTTTAATCCCACGTACACGGGTGGAAAATTATCCTAAATTAAGTGGAAAAAAAAATACTAATATATAAAACGTACTCTTGATAATTTCAAGGCAACACACTCATTTATAGTCAATGACCTTTTCGCACATGCATTATTGATTTTGTTAAAATACAATTAGGCAGTCAGGGGAGTCACGCACACTAGACTGATGCAAGCGCTGCATCTGGTGATGAAATTTTAATATGCCGCAGAATATCTCATATTATTAAACAAGCCTTTACACCTGGTCCTGCTCGTATAGCAGATCATTAGGTAATTTTAAAAAAATAGATAAGATTTTAGAGAGGTGAGCATAGCTTTTTTTCGCTCGAGTACCTTAAAGAATATTGCTATAGATAAATAATTCCTGTGCGTAAGGTTGCCAGACTCTTCGGGAAGGGGAAGGTCAATAACACGTGAGTGATACCTACCGATATTTCAAGCATAGGCTACGATAACCGCTTATCACCAGGCGGGCCGTATGCTTGTTTCGTAGCATTTGATAACCTAGTTCTACTAGCATCTCTACCATCACGTCTTCCTCGTCATTGTAGGCGGATGAGATAACCACATAAAATCAGCTATGATACCTATATTTATCCCCCTCTCACAAATACGGCATGTATTTGTATATAATAAATAAATAAATAAATATCCTGGGACATTTTTTTTTACACACGGTTATGATCCCAAACTAAGCAGAGCTTGTACTATGGAAACCAGATAACTGATATACTACATAAACTACTTTTTTTTTGTAAATACATACTTATATAGATAAATACTCAGGACTCAGGACAAACAGACCCACGACCTGCGGCGCAATAGGTGGTGTCTTAACCAACTGCGCCAACTGGCCCGTCCCTACATAATATATCTTCCATTCATACATAATAGGTTGACAATTTGAATAAGAATAAAATGTGTAGATCTGGAGTTTTAAAAAATAGGCTTAGACTTGTTTAGACTCCAGATCTCTCACATTACACATTTTTCCAATCTCTTCTAAAAATTTTAGATCTTTCCATGAATGTATAGATTTTAGTAGAGAGATACCTGCGCCGGCGCAGAGGTGAAGCAACTAACTAACGCTGTTGTGGTCAAGGCATTCAGCAAGTCACTTGACATATTATTATACTGTAGGTATCTTGTACAAATATTATACCGCCTGTGGTGCATATTTATAAAACTGATATAAAATAATATAGAAATTACTATGTAAAATTAAAAATTTAAAGAAACCCCCGAAACTCACTAGAAAATTGGTGATAATATTGGTGGGTACGTCTATCAGATTTTGATTAAATTATCAGAGAGAACTGATTTATCCTAACTTTAATATAAAATAAATGCGTAACTGTGTGGTTTATGCCTCTGAGCAACGGCCCAACGTAATTTTTGCATAAGTAGAGAAGATATGAGCCGGAGAGTAGGTAACGTAGGCTATTTTTTGTCAAAGAAACCTAATATACATATTAATGACGTAAAAATTGGTAGTGACGTATGTCAATATGTGAGTACTTTTACGATCCCTGCTCATAGGAAAGTGAGCAAATTGGAACGTAAATCTCTAGCGTAGGTACAAGTGTGAAAAATTAATTTTCCGGTCGATGGCTTGATTGAAAATGTATGTATTGTAACACACAAATGATATGAAATGAATGAACACGCGTTTTATGCAATAGTCATTAACATAAAAATACTATGCGTTATGCAAGGGACGCAGCTAAACGCAACGCGTCACAAAACGTAACATGTAGAATTTACGCGTTCTTGTAACATTTCATCGTAACTAATAATGTTTTAATGCGAATATTTGCTAAGACATGGTACGTTTCTTAATAAATATTAATTAATAAATAACAGGTGATAAGAGATCACTATATCAACAGTGCAATGTATTAAAAATAGGGACCGGACAACCCCACTTAAGAGTAAAGCCTATTGACAGTGGAACCCGTCATGAGGTAACTTTTATCGCGGAGTTACCCTTTGATCGACTTACATTCTTATAAACCGGCGAAACGGTTAATCCATTTATTGGCAACCATAAATATCTGTGACTTTTGATATTGACTACTAAATAAATAAAATAAAAATAACAATAGCTTTATTTCTGAAATCATTTTAACAGATTCTTACGCCGAGACTTCCCAGTAAGTAATCGAAGATACTTGTGTTGGGAATGACTCGCAACTTCCCAATTGGATTACAATGATTTCACATTATTTATAAGTATAGTTCACAATTTAAAGTAAAACAAAGTAAGATTATTATTATTATTATTAAGGGTTAGTTAGTGTGTGTGCGTGCCTGCATGTGTGTTTATGTGTGTGTGTGTGTATGTCTGTGAGTGTATGTGTGATTGCCTATTTGGGACTGTATATTTGTATATATTGTGCGAATTACTCCTTTCCATTAAATTCATGTTATTCTAATAATTAGATTTTCAACTTCTTCATATGTTTTTAATTTTAACCAATCAGTCACTACTTTTTTACATTTGTTTAATTGCATAGGATATATATCAAGTACACGATTAATTTTATTGTAAAGATAAGCGGACTGGTTATCAAACTGACGACTACGACTGGCAAAAACTACTGACCTTTTATTTTTGGGTCGGAGTGGGTTTCCCTGTGTTACAAGGTATTGAAAGAGCAACCCGATTCGAAGAAGTTTTTTGTAACCTATAGGTTACTCTCTTCAACTATTAAAAAAACTCCTTCAGAAACCTTTTAAACGAGTATCCAGTCGGTCTCTGATTAACAGTTGATTTTTATCAACTAAGTACTAGCTCCTAACTACCGTTAATTTTGGATTATGTGTCGTAGCTTTATGTTATTTAAACTTAATCAATAAAGGGCACTTTATAAGCCTAGTTAGATCAGCTACACTTGATTTCTATTTGTTTTCTAGACTTGACAAAGTTCAAATCTGCGGACTGTCTGACTTATCACCATTCAAAAATCATCTCCATTGGTAAGAAGGATTTCATAATCATGCACCAATTCTATCCAGCTGCTACTGGAATCTATCTTGACCAGGAGATCTGACAAACTGGCGAGAGGTCCATGTAATCAATCCAAGTCACAGTATTGTGTATACTGCAAATGGCAGTGTTCCGTCAGTTGCGACACGAATCCTCGGGAAGCCAGCAAGTGACCGTTATCCTGGATGCGCGTTAATTTTCCGCCCAAGCAATTGATTTTAGTTGCGCAGTGTCCGATTTCCTACCTATTGCACATTGCAAGGTATACTTTACGCACTTGAGTATACTTACCAAAAAAATTGGACAGTAACTAAGCTGGCACGTCTCGTATTTACTCACATGTTTCCATTTGAAGATGTTAAAAACTTACACGTTGGACCTGGATAAAATTATCAAAAAATAAATAAATAGGAAAAGCACTATTGATGATGGTAAGTGCAAGAATAAATTGACGCACGTATTCTGTAAAGTGTGAAATTTTACGAGTGGATGAACGGTACGTATCTTTATTGATGAATAAATTCTAAGATACTATTAAGTATAGCAAAATTATACATGTCTTTGAGAATCATAAATAAATAATGAAACATTTGTAAATTAAATATTGCAGCAATATTTGATATTACAAATTCGAAACATTACGAAACACATACATCACGAGTACTGAAACCAATTATTTTAAAAATTATTTTATCTCTGCCATTAGTGATTATCTGGTGGTGAATCTGATCGTGAAACTTAAATTTATGGATAATAAATCCAGAATAGGGCTGATGTACGTTCACAGAGTGTCCTTAACCGTTGTAGGAGAGGTGGTAGCCGTTGGGTCTGTGTGGCAGTGCCGGCTCACACCGCGACCCGGCCGGCCGATACCTCGGCTCCTCGCCTCCTCAATCCGTTTCATCAGCAGTGCTTTGCGACACATCTGAACATTTGTTGTGCAAACAATCGAAATGTTGCCGACAACGGTGCTCCTTTTCGTGCTGCATTTCGTAGCAGCCGATATTCGTAAGTGGGATTATGTTTTTAGGGTGGCGGATTAATTTGGCATGGGATTTTGGTAATAACAATATCTTAGCGGAGTAATTACGCTCTGAAAGTAACCAAAAAACGTTACAAAATGACATAATTTAGTATTTTTGAAATTCTTCCAATTAATTCTATTCAATATTCAAATCAAAATAACCTAGAATAAATCTACGAAGTTTGGCAATATTAGTTCATTATTATTGCCTCCTGACATAATTTTCATAGTGGAAATCGTTATTGGTGTTAGGAACTTATCGATTGAGGTTATACTGTATCTAGTGATGCTAAGTAAAATAGTGTGAAATATTAATATATTTTCTATCGGTCGACAGATATCTCGCAACTTAGCAATAGTGGATTGAGACCAACGCAGTGTTGACATAGTATTGCAGAACTTTCTATATGATTGCGATAAACACCAATTATAATACCGACGCAAACGGTGTTCACATAAACCTCCCTATGCTCATAACTAATTTAAATAACACCCTTATCAATTAAATGCTCATTCATATTCTTCAAATAAAGAATAGTTGAATTATTTTTACTGCGTTTGTCAGCAACTACTGACGCAAGAACCGCATAACGCAGATTTATATTTCGATAATAATCTTTTAATTAATATTCTGCAATAAGAAGATCATTTTTTTCATGTGTAAAGACATCAATATCGTGAGTGCAAATCTAAACATCGTGTTATTTCTAGAAGGCTGTATACATCAACTTCAATATACGAGGTTTTGTAATGGCTACGAAGCACGCTGATTGCGGAATGACCCCTCGTAGATCGGTATCTATCGGTATTATAGAAATAACTCTATGTTGATATACGTATTCACGACATAACAATTATGATCGAAAATTTTAAAAAATGGCATCGTTTCGAAGATGCTGACAGCGTCTCTTCGCTGGGTCTCAAAGCTGATACGTTTCGCGAGGAAGCTGCCAGCTCTTCCTTCCCCAATGACGGGTCATTGGGGAAGGAAGAGCTGGCAGCTTCCCCAGATCTTTATTACCCGGCTGCTCGACCATGTTACTATGTGCCACGTTTAATAATATTAATAATAAAAATTGGTGGTGGCCTATTCTATAAGTACGAATAAATTGAAACCTACGACAACATTTTGATGTCGATACGTACATAATACATACCAATCAATCGGTATCAATACCTAATC
Source organism: Tethea ocularis (assembly GCA_963555595.1). Classification (NCBI taxonomy): domain Eukaryota; kingdom Metazoa; phylum Arthropoda; class Insecta; order Lepidoptera; family Drepanidae; genus Tethea; species Tethea ocularis. The sequence continues at coordinate 3,821,513 of OY741960.1, read as the reverse complement.
GGTAATAAGGTAGTTGACTGACACATCAAATCAGCTACTTTTTAATAAATGTTAAAACGATAGTTTATAAGGAATTTTGTATGAAATATTACATTATGACGTCATAGTTTCACAGCATCAAATCATCTTCACTCTTAGTGGTTCCACTGGTAATTAAAAATCATAAAAAGCATTAAATGTACAACATATTTGATATTTCCACGTGTTTTTAGATGTTTTATGCATTGGTTAGTGTTTGGTCATTTATTTTTGACAGTGTCAACTACCCTATTTTATATAATGTAAAAGCCGTCACAGGCCTAATGTACTTTCCATAAAAAAAATACTGTATTTAGATCAATATCTGAATTTCGAATCTAGTAATATTATTAATAATGTATATTCAAATAGTTACTTAATAAAGAAACAAGCCTTGATCGAAATTAGCATCTCACAAAATGCCTAAATTTCGTGTCAAGGTCATATTTTGCGCATTGTAAATAATTGAAATAATGTTGATTTTATTTCTATATAGGAGGAAATATATAGTAATACTCTGTTCATCGACCAATGGGTATGGACCATCATAGAGTAGGTTATTAAATTAATTCGATCATGTGAAGTGCATCGTGTGGTGTCGGGTACATAATGTCACTCCACAATACATATATCTACTTCATTTTGTAGGAGTCTTGACAACTTGCAATCAATAAATTTAAAAGATAACATTTGTGGAGATTGATGTTAGATTGTTAATTGTTATTTAGATATAATAATAAGTTTGATCAAAATCTCATCGTGGTCAGTGATGAGGTTAGGATAGAAGCAGCACGTTATCAGTTCTTGTTTTGGTGAAAAGTAGTAAGTTTTCTTTCGTGGATGTATGCGTACCATGTAACTTAGTGACGTAATATACATAATACTAGCTCACTGGCCGGTGAGACCTGTTTTCTAGTGGTTTTAACGAGAACTACCAGTATTTATTTGTGTTGTATTTTTTGCTATGCACGAAGTCGTTAGGTGTATGCTGACCTTACTTAGTTAGATTCAGGATTCTACGTTTCTATAAACTGCGTTAGCAAATAATGCTAAAGCTGGGTTTTCCACCCCGAGCGTAGAGCGACGAACCCATTACGGACTCCGTTTAACTGGCAATAGTAAAATGCATACGTATACGGGTTTTCATCGCGAAAGGGTAATGAGTTGGAAATAGCTTAGCGGAAGGTCTGTTTACTTTTCCACTAACAAAGAGTTTTGTTTGTGGATGTTGATTTGTCAAGGAAAATGAGAGAAAGAGCTAAGTGAGTTCATTTCAACTCTTTCTGCTCTCTAAGTCCTTTCTGCTCTATCTAGGTTACAAGTTTCAATAACATCCCTTCAGCTGTTGGTAACAAACATACACACACAAACTTTCGAATTTATAATATTATCGATTCTTTATAAAATCCATTATTACAATTTTCCTATCAGGTAGGTAGGTAAACAAAACCTTTTTTCTTTTCTGAATTCTCCATAATTTGGTCGGATTATATTGGCTGCTAACTTCTCACGGGTACCTCAGAGCTACTGATCCCATTCTGATCTACACTAATAGAGTGAAAATAATTTTTGTCGGCATTGTTCTTGAGTGCTAGGCGAGTGAAACCTCAGCAAACAACTAGTTAGTGCATAAAGGTAAACGTGAATCTTTAAAAAAATAAAAGTTTATTGAACCATGGCCTTTTGTATCCAGTTTCCATTAAACTTTTGTTTCAATAAAATTAATGGGACACGACCACAATGCGAATGAACTATAATATTTATTTAAGTGAAATGGCATTGGGTGTCATTACCTTTACGGGCGAAGTGCAAGGATATTTTCCTGTTCCGTATCATAAATAAGACTTAATTCTTATGAATGACGTACCTTTTATTATTTTGCGAATTTTGGCGACTCATTATTTTTTAAGATGTTTAAATGATGGTGGGCGATTAAGGAATTTTACATCGGTAAATTATTTTTAATTGCTTCTTCTGTATTTTTAAACTTATTTAACATTAATGTACGTTTGTTAATAATTGTTATTGTTTTCGGTAAGGCTGAGTTTTCAATGAAGGAAAATATTGGGTAGGGATCAAAGCATGTTAGGCTTCTTGTCTGGGATAAAAAGTAGAGTCAGCGTAAATGTAGTTTTTTACTTTATTACCCTTTCATCAAAATTTATTGAAATTATTTTGACAGTTTGTATTAGGTACATTTTATTTATACGTTACTAAAGTGAGCCGCTTTTGATGGGAGCTGACCGTGCTTAGAAAATCTGTCTCCAAGCACACTGCTGAGCTACATGAACTAAAATAAATAATAATTTGTAAAAGCTCCTTTGTAGCTGCTCCTGGCGTCACCCAGATTTTTACACAAAAATGCCATCCTAATTTTCGACTGCCTCGTGGATTTTCCAAAAATTTTCATTCACACAAACCGTGACCTGACAATTACAAATCAAATCAAGGCAAATCTGAAGTGATGTGCTTACATAGGTACATTTAGATATATTTTTTTTATGTAGAAAATGAATTATTTTTGTTACAGCGCCATACATAAAAGTTTGTCAGCGGAATGACCCGGCTGTGGATAAATGCATCATGAACTCTGTTAATGAGCTCCGGCCGAAGATGATAAAGGTAACTATGAGAAGGAACATCAACACATACATATTTGCCCACACATGTTTAGGGAAATTTTATTTTCATGAGATTTCCATGCATTATTGGGGCAACAACGATCAATGAGGTTCTTCAAAAGGGGCGTGAATAAAGCTCTTCAAGGTCGGCAACACATCGGCAATCCTGGTATTGCAAATGTCCATAGGCGGCGGTGACCACTTACCATCAGGTGGACCGTCAGCCTGCTTGTCAACCAGTTGACATAAAGGGTGAGGTAGGTATATAAATATAGGCTGTATTAATATCCCGGGATATTCTTCACACAATTCAAGTTAAACGCAGGTAGAACCACGGATGTTATGGAATTTTCTGGTAGCTGTAGTTACTTTTAGTAAGAGTAACTAATTTTAGGCAGTCCGTAATAAAAAATAAAATAATCAAAATATGCTTATGTAATGAACGTTTATTTTACGTACTATATTGAAATCGCCACCTACATATTCGTTAACTCTACACTTCATTAATAGGTACAATCATTACTTCATATTATTATTATTATGGTTCAGAATCATTCATAATAATATGCTTATAATTTTATCTGTATCTAGTTTTTATTTTATATTTATACTAGCGACCCGTCCTGGCTTCGCACGGCTTTTCTCGGCTTTTCTGTACTATACTATGCATGTATTATACAATAAACCTTTCTCTTGAATCACTCTATCTATTTAAAAAAACCACATTAAAATCCGTTGCGTAGTTTTAAAGATCTAAGCGTAAATAGGGACAGACAGACAGCGGGAAACGACTTTGTTTTATACTATGTAGTGATTTAATAATCTATAATATTTATATTATATTATAATGCTATCAGTACAACTTTGAAATGTACCTAATTCTTTAAATAAAATAGACAGCCACAATCTTCAATCCAGCTTAGTGATACGAACAGCTACGAAATCCTTATGATTACCTATATTACAAATAAATATATTCCTCGCTTTAAATGAGCTATATATTAGTGCATATTTTATTTTTAACCTTTATACTGTAATAAATTAAGTTTTTGTCATTCGTAATCTAGGTATTTGTCATCAGCGTTTAATCATGCTGAATCTTTTGTCTTATCACCCTCGTCATTCAATGCTGGGGTACCACTGGCTGCAGTAGTGCCACTTGATGTAGCAGCAGCTGCATCTTTACCAGCTGTAGCTGCAGCTGCCGAATCAGTTGCCGCAGTGGAACTGCCACCATCACTTGATGCTGCACCCGCACCTGAACTAGTTGCTGCTGCACTGTCACTATTAGGCGTGGAACCATTATCTGTACTCTTTGGAGTTAAGTCATCACCATCCTCACTCTTAGGGTTTGAATCTTTATCAGGGTTACTGCTATCAACACTGCCGGCATCTTTTGTAGGCTCGTTAGACGATTCCTTATCTTCAGAAGATCCATTAGATGCTGTTGCTGAAGATGATGAATCTTTGTCCCCAGATTCGCCATTGTCAGATATACTTGTGTTTGAAGATGTGTTAGTACTTGTTTTACCATCAATATTTGTGTCAGCGTCGCTTGATGCTGTGATCTCACCACTATCATCTTCATCGCTGTTATTATCATCATCATTTACGTCAACTTGTACCTTAATAGCAGACTGTGAATTAGGTGATGTTGTATTAGTCGTTGCATTTGCTGCTACGTGTTGACCGTTTTTGTCAATTTTCGAAAATGTTTCACTGGATGTTGTAGTATTTGTATTTCCATTATTTCCAGTATTATTATTATTGTTATTAGAGTCCTCGACATATACTGTGACATCAACTGCAGTTTTCTGTTCAGGTTCCTCTAATGAACCAATATCGCTATCGTCATCGCCTTTCTTGTTTGATGGTGATCTTGTGTCGAGTATGATGTTAGTTCGTCTTGAATTAGGGGTTGCGGGAAGTGATAATGTTATTGAATTTGGAGCTTTTTTGTTTCTTTTAGGCACATTGCTGCGAGGGCGATTATTGCAACTCTTGCCATTGCAAATAGATCCTTGTGCATAAGGATAGGGTATTATCGGGCCGTATGCTCCAATTTGAGTTGGATATGAAGCTGCAACGGAACTTGGTATCCTTATTTGTATTATGGTGTTTTTTGTATTGCAGCTTGTTTGACTTTCTCCATACTGAAATTGTTATAGAAATTGTGGCTATTAAAACTTTTTGTAGAAGAAAAAAATCTTACTAGTCAAAGGGGATAATCAATAAAAAGTAATTAACAACAAAATTTAATAATAACGTACCTGAAGTGTACACAAGTAAGTCACAAATAATAGCACTTGATACTTCCCCATGCTTGGTCCGATCGTTCGAGGAATATCTTTAAAATAATGGACTCACCTTATATATATTCGTTGGTTAGTGCTGATAATACTATATAGTTCTTTGTTTGTCATATTTAGTCATTGTTGAATTTCTATCGGCGGTCCAAAAAGCACGTAGAATACATTATACGTTAATATTTTAGAATTAGTGATAACAAATGTCTCAGGTGTCTTGTAAACATTTCTTTACATACCAGTGATTTGCTACGTTTTTACAAATATACACATAGGGCTGATTTTTCAATGGCCAGATATGCGGTATCTAGTCGTAAATTTGAAATTAGAACTAAATTTGTATAAACTTATCAGAGGAATAACTTATCCGAGGTTTATCTAGCGATTGATACATCGGACCTATGTGAAATTAAAGTTGGCTTGACTTTAATTTCACATTTGGCTCAAAATACAAGTTCATCAAATGCACATAAAATATAATTATATGTTTCAATAATATACATAAAACCTTTTCTACAATCCACCCCAATTTTTGTTTGCTCACACACCCTGTTTACTTTTAAATATCATAGTTTAGATAAATGACGTCATCACAGGAATTCCAGTAAATCACTATTTTTTATCATCCTGCTATACATTTCAAGGCACGTGTCAATATTGCACGTGTCCTACTGATAAATACGTGGCAGGTACGGAAGGCGGAACAGCTGCATTTTTATTAGGATCTTTAGTAGTCCATACATAGTCAGGAGCGGTTCTTTGGTCTCCTAGCTATTAAAATGTTAATATCAACTGATTGTTCCGACGTTTGGTAAGCAATACTTGATTTTCCTAAAGTTTCTGTCACAATCGTTGTCATTGAATTTTATTACTAGTCCCTTAAGAATTTTTTTTGAAGCAGTGATGTTTATTCGTAGATGTACTAAATTTCATGCTTTTCTAATACGTTTCCACGTTTTCCTATTAAACATATATTTGATACTTTATGAGTTTACAAAGAATTGGAACTGTAATAAAAGTATGTAACCTGAATATATAATTTAAGTAGGCATACAAATTTTAGTTTGAAATCTTAGATTATGCTTAACTTTTTGAAAGTAAACCTGATGCAACGAACAGCGAAGGGACAACGTGTATGAAGTACCTGCTAGGTACGGAGTTGTGTAAATTTTAGTAGGCACATATCCTTGGGCCCTGAATTAGGGTGAACGGCGAAACCGGTTCCAATATTAGGAAATAGACAACTCTAATAAATTGCTAATTTGATAGCTAACTTTAAATAGTTCCACGATTTTCCGCACTCAGGTGAATGAGCTTTAAGGTCAACGTACTTTAACTATGACAGCTTCTCAATTCCTGAATATAATACAATACAATGTTTAACCTCAAGAGGAGGTTATAAATTCGTCGGAATCTTTTTTTTTTATGTATGTTTCCCGATTACTCGAAGACGCCTGGAGCGGTTTGAAAAAATATTTTTTTGTTTGAAAGGGTATACTTCACAGGTAGTCTCATGGTCACCAAGCTAGGATCTGATGATGGGATCCTGGAGAAATCGAGGGAAATCTTAAGAATAGAAAAACAAAAAATAGAACTGCCTCCAAAGGCACTAAAAAGCATAAAATAACTATGTAGGAACTCTAATTAGGATATTCATGATTGGGAAGGTACCTACATGTCATTTCGTATATGATTAACTGGTTTGATATTATTTAATATGGTTTTAAAGTAACTGCAAAAAGCCAAAATACGTAGTGTTTTTTAGGTATCTTCATCAGAAGTCAATATCTTCATTCACTCTACTATGGGGCGAAGTATATTGACCTCCACTAAGTCTGCAATCACGGGTGAAATATGCATTAATAGCAGATTTGAAAGTATGTCATTGTCAGATATTTCATAACAAAGTGTGTCAAGATAATATCTGCAAATGCAAATAAAAAATATTTACTTAAGTTTGTTTTTATTTACATGCTCATTATGTTTGATGTCATTGATGGAACATTGATAAGTAGTAAGTTTTGATCGTTTACTAAATTAAATAAATAAATATCTTGGGACATTCTTCACACACTGTACTATGGGGACCAGATAACCGATATACTACATATACTACTTTTTTTGTAAATACAAATAGTAAATAGTTCAAGATAATGCATTAATGACATGCTGAAAACTAAATCCTGAATATATATAACAACAATCACAAATGTATTAACAAAGAAAAGAAGAACAAAACATAATTATTGCACCTATCGACCTACATGTAAATAGCTACAGTCTTGATGTTTTTGTTACAGTCATTATATTCGACATACAATTATCTATTATTATTATTCGTAATGTAAATTAAAACTATACGTTATTTATAAAATCTACATACATAATAAAAAAAAACACATAAAAAGGATTGAGAATTTTCCCCTCATTCATAAAAGAGGTGCCAACCTTAGTTGATACACACATAGAGGCATCGTTTTTAAGTTTAAAAAGGTTCACGGTTGCTTATTCCTCGTCGTATATTCTCTAGTTTAACATATATTTTTTTACAATCTCTTGCAAAAAAGAATGCAGAGAAAACCTTCATTTAGAATCATGACTTCTCATATATCGTCCTTAACAGCAGAACTTGGCGTCGACTTTTTACAGGGTATACCAGAGCTGGACGTGCCAGGCATAGAGCCGCTGAGTCTTGGGCAGATTGCGCTGGCAAGGGGACCCCAGGGCGCGAAGCTGACTGCCGTCGTCAACGATGTGAAGGTCCGGGGCCCCAGTAACTTCATCATTGAGGAACTCACGTCAGTATACTTTTTTTTTACTATGCTTAAGCTTGTGCTTGGAGGAAAAGCGATGCGGTGATGTTTGTTTGAAATCGAAATGCGTTCTAATTAGCTGAGTTACCGCCACCTGCTGATTATAATGGAAAAGGGTGTAGGGTAGGGTAGGTATTTGCCACTTAGAGAAACGTATATGCGCAACCCACAGGTCAGCTTCTGGTCGAAACTATTCTAGTGAGCTTGGGCTCATATTTATTTAAAATTACTAATTTGTATTTAAAATAATATTCTCTATCACAATAGAGATTTTTGGCGGCAAAATTTATTTTTTAAAAAACTAATCCCAACTTTTTTTCCTACTGCAGTCGGGTTTAGTTCATAGTTTTTTTTTAATTAATAGAAACAAATAGGTTTCTCATACCTACTTTATATTAAAAAAATACATGCATCCAAGATGCTTCGGTATGCTGCGTTTGTGACTTATTAACCTTCAATAGCTCATCCGAACAGAATAATGACAATGATGGCGCACATGCTAATGAATTTAGAACGTGTTAACTTTAAATACGTGTTTTAAATAAAACGGCACGTGCCGTAAATGATAATTGTTGTTTATATTGTAGTACTTACTATCAGAAGTGTTTTGAAGGCATTGTATTGTTTTTAAATAAAGTACTTCAATATCTACTATTAATAAAGCTGAAGAGTTTGTTTGTTTGTTTGAACACACTAATCTCCAAAGTATGTGGTCCGATTTTAAAAATTCTTAGACTTATAGGAAGCTACATATTTTATCCCGGGGAAGCGAGAGAAGCCACGGGGAACAGCTAGTATACTAATAATAAAGCTGAAGAGTTTGTTTGAACGCGTTAATCTCTGGATTTACCAGTCAAATTTGAGAAAATATTTCATTAATAGGAAGCTACATTATCCCCGAAGGTTATAAGGCTTTTTTTATCCCGGAAACGTGGGTGAAACCACGGGGAACAGCTAGTACTATACTAGTAATATATAAGTACAGTAGTATAAGTACATACCTATCTTCTTTTAGGTAAATAAATTATTTAATCATGAATTTCAGATCCGACTTAGACAATAATCGTTTCGACTTCAAGCTGCTGCTCCCAAAGTTGGACTTCAATGGGAAGTACAAGATGGACATTCAGGTCCTACTCCTGAGGTTGCAAGGCAGGGGAAATATCACAGGAACATTCAGTAAGCAAATTATACATTATACTCATACATACATACCCTTTTATTTTCTTTCTTTTTAGCATCACACGGTTTGTGTATTTTGCCAGTGTCAAGTTGAGCAATGTATTCTATATTCTTCATGTATTTCATTCTCGTCAAATTATATTAAAAGACACTATACATCATTTATTTCTGATTTTTATGTATCAAAATACTACCGATAATATTCAATAAAACTCAAAATAAACGATTTTATGAAAATAATACGAAAACGTAACGTCACTTCACAAGTTACCGCCAAAAAATCCATGAAAAGTTTTAAATAACCACATACACACATCAGAAACAGTGATAGCGATATAACAAAACAGCATTAAATTGAGTGAAACCATTACGAAATCATCTTCTATGTCAAGATCAGTAAGTTGTTGTTACGTTTGAAAAAAAATACTTACATCACATCTAACGGTTACATATTGGATTTTAACTAGCCGCATTCCGAGAGTGGAACCGTTCGAAGAAATTGACTCATAATTGAGACTCAACAATAGATATGATACCTATTATTCGGCTTATTTATAAAGTTCTTTAGTTATGAATGAATCAAGAAGTTTTTTTAATTCATTTCATGAAAACAGTTTAGTTAGATGATTTAAACTTGAACCTTGAATTTAAGCTAGAAAATAAATATTTGAGTGTTTTTGGGTTATTTGAGAGTACGAGTAAAACTTAACAAAAGGCGGATGGTTTAAAAGGATTGGTTAATATTACGTACCTATATTCGTAGTCAATTAAGTATCAAGGTATCTTACGTCTCACAACAAGGAAGAACGAAAGAGAGAAAATAATTGTCAATACGTGAAAGAACGAAAGAGAGAAAATAATTGACCATTCGTGAAACTGTGGCGGTCGTAATATACGAACTGCAAAGCAGTGGAACTCATTTCCGGGGTCTGTTTCCTGACACCTATATCCCATATGTCTTCAAGGCCAGAATTAATCAGCATATTTTGGGCAAACGAGTTACATATTCGGCCTTGTAATCTTCCTCGGGGTCGAATCGACGACCATTTTATATATAAAAAAAGTTTAAACAACTCATTCCATCTTAAAGATTCAAAGGTACACCGAGTCAGGTCCTATGAAGAAATTAGTAGTAGCCTATATGTGTATAGCACTTTGGGATAATGTAGCTTCCTATTAGTGAAATAATTTTTAGAATTGGATCAGTAACTCATTATCATATTAGCGTAGATATTAACTGCTACTGCTATAGAAAGTTTTTAATAAAAATTTGGATATTGTGATAGGTATATAACGAAATCTAATGTCAGGAGTGATGTTACATAGTGTGACGTAGAGTGCATGCCAGCGGCATCGCCAGCGCTGCGCCGGAGTGGGTGGCGTCACACATACTGTCGACATTGCGGTCAACGGAATAGGCGCAATTTACAAGCGGAGTGAATAAATGCGATTGTTTTGTATGGACTTGCGTTTGGCCACCGACCCGCCCGTTTAGTGGACGATGACGAAGTCACTTGGAACACACTTGCCCAGAAAAACCTATTCATTGTGGCCTTGAAAATCCTTAATACTTACACTTTCCATGTCGTGTCATCTCGAGAGCTAGTTGTTCTTTTCTGTTTGATGTTGAGTAATAAGGACGGAGTACGAACTGCCAATCAAAGATACCACACAAGGGTTCTAAATGTAAAAAAAATATATTTTCAGTTACGTAAAAGTACTCCACGTATTATTTTCATTATTTTTGTTCATAGCTTTATACGTTAAGTTAAAGATTGACATAGGCCTTATAGTTTACAAGTAAAATGGCTGTGGCATACGGAAGGATGGACTGCCTTGTAGGCTACCTACTCGCTAGGCTAGGCTAATTGAGAAGGACGAGGCAAGTACACTGTACTTTGTAGAAGGCTGCACAAGGCTGATCGTGTTGAAATATTTAGATAAGCTAGGTAATGTAACCGGCTCTGTAGTTAAGTTAATTGCTAAGCATGATATCTAAGCGTAAATTAAATTTAATTAGTTACATTATGTTGCATCATGGTATGAGTAATTAATGATACTAGAATCAAAGAGAAGTCTTCATGAATGGATGAAACACCGTTGCAACGCATCGGAATATTGGGTTTTGGAAAACGAAATGAATGCATCCTCTATAAATTGATCTGAATAAGTGCCTAGTAATAGTTCTTATAGTAGTATTTGTATATTGACATAGTTGTAGGTTTGATTATTCACCTCACTTCGCAAGTGTTTAAAAATTAATTGTAAGCTGAATAAATGGCGATCAAAAAGGTAAATAAGCTCATTCATTAGCATGTGGAATGTGCTCATTCCTTAGTATTGCAAATATCTATAAGCGAGCGATGGTGACCTCTTGCCATCAGGTAGAACGTCTGCCTGCTTGTCAACCTGATGATATATAAAACAAAAGCAAACAATTTTTTTTATCGTCCAACGATTTATAATTCTTGAGATGGGAGGGATTTTTGTATGAATTCGAAATCTTGACAAATAAAGAATTTGGAGTCAACTAGTTTATAAAAAAATACTCGCTTCTGTCCTATGACTTGCGACTTATATTAGTGTTTAGTTTACTAATAAGGGAACACGCAACATTCGCAGCAGGTAGAGTAGGTTTTTAAAGTAGGCATATGTGCTGACTTGTCAGAGTTTATACTAACAGAATAGAATAGAATTATGTATAGATACATTATTTTTATAGTAGGTACATTAATTTTATCATTATTATTATTTCCTGAATTAACAGAAAAAATTGTAATCTAATAATGGAAAATCTTTATATAGCATAAAATAAAGTCGCTTCCGCTGTCTGTTCGCTTAGATCTTTTAAGCTACTCAACGGATTTTAATGCCGTTTTCAGCAATAGATATAGTGATTCAAGAGAAAGGTTTATATCTATAAAAAAAAAATACATGCATATTATAGTAGAGAATAGCCGAAATATTCAAAGATTTTCAGGTTCACACGTGTGAACCTGGGGCCGGTCTTTAGTTACTAATTTTTAAGCTGAAGAATATTTGTACTTGAACGAATTAATGTTAGGAGGTATCAGTAAGAATAGCTATATTTTCTATTTATAGTCAATTATCTCGTCTTTAATTAACTGAAACGAATTAATATTAATAATGACATTTTAAGATGTGCACGGTAGGAACTTTCAAGGTGGAGGCGTCAGTTGGAGCGCGAAATACAAATTTTATCACGTTTTTTGCAAATTGCAGCTCAGTTATAGGTCGTAAGTTATCAACATGTTATTTGCGAGAAGAATGGTAGTATATTTACTGATTAATAACAAAAGAAATCATCAACATAATCTTCCAAGGTATATTAGTAACATTTTCATGAAATAGTATATGTCAGTAATATACCTGCGCTGCAATTGGCAAAAAACGTGATAAAATTTGAATTTCGCGCTCCAACCGAAAGTTTACCCTTAAAGATATGACACTAACTACTTCATAACAAAAGTATTGAAAAATTTACAGTAAAGTTAACTAATATATTTTTTGTTATATATGTAAGTGTAATATATGTATTCGCAAGTTACGTGTTAAAACAAGATTCTATACTTATCTAACTTATTGCAACTTCCTCTTTGTTCAGCTAGAAAGTGCTGAATGACTAAGCTGCAGTTCTAATACGGTAGATGACTGATATTAAATAGTATATGTATAATATACAATAACTGGAATCGAAATCAAATTTGAAATTGGTAAAAAAAAACTTAAGTTTATCCTATCAAAGTTTCTTGTTTATCTCTCTCTTACAAAACCAATTTTTGCATGTAATTTATATGGGTATACTGAGAGGTGACGTCACTTCTCTGTATTTCCCTCTCTCTCTCTAATTTATTGAGAATTTATCTTTCTCATTTTTGATGATATTATAAAACGTTATACCAGCTATTTGTAAAATAAAAAGACTTAAATTTTAATAATTAATAAAAATTTACACCTAGCCTAATGTCCTAAATTATATTTAATTCTAGAAAATATCGTGAAGAAACCATAGCACCGTTTGTTTTTTTTTATGAATCTGTTGTTATGTATATCCAATCACACAGCACCCTCAACCTTTAATGTTTACTAAATACCTATATATACCTACGTAATTAATTATATTCAATATTCCAGAGGACTACGCTTGCAACGTTACAATGAGAGGACACAAAGAGCAACGGGGTGAGGACGAATATCTCCAGTTTGATCCCTTCAAAGTAAAACTCCGTGTTGGACAGTCCTCAATCTACCTAACTAACTTGTTTGACGGCGATCCAGTCCTCGGACCCGCCACTAACAGGGTCATCAATGAAAACTCTCAAGTATTTCTACAAGAAATAAGTCCGGTCCTAGAGAAGAGCCTTGCGGACCTCTTCACAGAAATGGCAAATAAAATAACTTCGAAATTCACTTATAAAGAGCTATTCCCCTGATTAATGCATATAAAACATTACACCTTTAAGTTTAGATTATTTGTGATTCTATTGTATTTTTTTGATATCGTTTTTAGCGTGTACGATGATTGACATTGTCAATAGGCTTTGTGAAATCGATAAATGTGATAATAAGCTTTTGTAGAGGGTTTTTTGAAAAATGCTATTGCGATGTTTACAGTGTTAAGGTATTGGTTAGTTAATCGTATTTTATGTTTAAGGTTTGTAAATAAATTGTTGTAGAAGAAAATTATTGATTATTGATCGTTGTAAAGGATTAGGTATAAATATGTAGACCTTCTTTTTAAATCTTTAGCATGTTTCTTTCAGCTATGTAAATTATAATGACACTGTATTATTATTGTATGATTTTGTATATACTATCAAATAAATCCAAGCAAATATAAGTAAATATAATATAGTTTATTCCCTTGATACATAGTTCTTGTTACCAAGAATTTCTAAATCTTGACATCACAAATTGTATTATAAATAATATGTAAATAATTATAACTTCTACTTCTATAATATACTTTGTACTGAATTGTTTTAAAATTAGAAAGATTCCCTAAAGTTTTGTGTATTTGACTGTATATTTTTAAGAATTCCCTGACATTTTATACTTTTATAAATGAATCTGACTTTGTACGTACTCTTTCTAGATAACAAAGACTAATAAAAAACGAATGTGTTGACATTTTTATTTTTTACCTACCCTTTACAATTATTTACATAAATTAAAACTAAACAAATAAAAGCTAAACTATATAACTACTAATTACAAAAAAAAAATACTAACCATGACGTTCAGCAACATGGTGAGATCGAATCGATTGAATGTTTGGTTATGTGTGGACAGATGTCGCTACTTAGGCTCTTGGGTAAGTGTGAAAGGTATGTAAAAATTACTCAGGTACTCGGACATTTAACATCAAAACACTCAACAAAGATGGCGCTTATTTTCTTATTTCGAAGATTGAAACTGTAGTGTAGAAAATAGGACCAAATAAAAAAAAACATTATAGCCAATTCATTTTACGATGAAGGTTTGCAAGTTCATGGAGTATTCTACATCCAAGAATTCTCGTGCTTGCTTAAAAATTTATTTTATTTTGATATTTTTTGCATAAATAAAAAAATATCTATCTATTATTGTTGTGAACTAGTTTTATACTTACCACCTATCCCGCCGCCGCGCCGCAGACGGAAACATTTGTGTGGATGAGTATGTTTGTTTGTCCTGAGTCTAATATAAGGACTAATTATGTATTATACTGGGCATATGTCTATCTGATCTACGTATTTACTTAAAAAAGTGGCATATTAGTTATCTGGTTTCCTTAACACAAGCTTTGCTTAGTTTGCTGAATTGTAAACCGCATCGACATATAAATTCTAGTTCGTCAAAGTTAAGTTTATTTATTTTCCTTGGACCAAAGTTTACATTAGAATTGCAAATATATAAACAAATTCTAGGAAAATATTCGTTTAAATTTACTATTTTATTTAGAGTTTAAGGTGGAGGCTTCGGTTGGTCGAAATTCAAATTTTATCACGTTTTTTGCTAATTGTATATGTAAATGATTTCTTTTGTTATGAATCAGTAAATATACTACCATTCTTGTCGCAAATAACATGTTGATAAACGAACTGAGCTGCAATTTGCAAAAAACGTGATAAAATTTGAATTTCGCGTTTCAACCGAAGCCTCCACCTTAAGGACAAACATTTTGCAATGTTCCATGCAGCTTAAGAACTATAAACTATAATGTGTTCTTACTTTGTTTACATTTATTATGTTGGCACATTGCCTAAATATATTGATCATTATTGTGTAAGTTGGTCAAGATTAACTGAATCCTGTTCATACAAATTAGTGTAGGTAATCAGATTTATTATTGTTCTACTACCTATATCGTCACGGTCTTCTCCGTTCTGCCTTTTAAGCTTGTGCTTAACATATGAGATCTAGAACAAAAGCGGAAAAAAATAATGACATCCTTGAAATTGTTAACTATTTTTTTATCATCTCATTTTTATGCAACAAAACCCTTTAAAAACAAAATAAGTAGCTTTAACCGTGTCACTGGAACGAGTATTGTTTATTTACAAGAGTAAAGGCCAAAGTAATAAATCATATACCTACCCACTTAAGCAGGCAAACATAGAACCCACAAAATTAAAAGCATGTCTAAGAATATATTTTAAATCTATTCTCACAGCATCTGTGTAACAAATAACATAAAACAATTAGTTTAAAATTCAAACTGCAGGCCATCCATCTCAAAAGCTTATATTGTGTCCTGATTCCGTATAAGTCCAGCTTCTTAAAGTTTCTCCTCGCTGTCAAACCAGCTGAAGTGTTTGACGGTCGACATTTGAAGTTTGGCCTATGCAAATATCCTCACAATATTTTATCTCATGAAAGGACTACGAGTAGCAGTATAGAATATTTCTATGCTCTTGGAAACGATAGTATTTGCTAACACTGTGCCGTTTAAATTTTTTACGAAAAATAAGGCAAGCAATGTTTTCTCTTAGCGAATTTGCTTTGAAATGGGTAAAATATTTATGGGTAAATGTTGTTTTTTAGACATCTTGAATTTGTTAATTCTTTCTTTTTGTTAATCATCATCATCATCTTCTACAACTAGATAGACAGTCTCTCTAAGTAGTTAAATAATCAACCTTAACTACCTACTCAAGTTAATTAAATCTTTACTAAGTCTTTAAACTAGACCAACTACTGAATAAGACAATGCCAAATGTAAGATACGGATACGAGTATATGTATAAAAAGAAAATCTGATTGACATATCACCGCACAGTTTAAACTACAGGGTCTAAACAGAGAAACTTTAAATTTTGTTCACGCAAAATGTAAGCCTAGAGGGTT
This sequence comes from Tethea ocularis, assembly GCA_963555595.1. Classification (NCBI taxonomy): domain Eukaryota; kingdom Metazoa; phylum Arthropoda; class Insecta; order Lepidoptera; family Drepanidae; genus Tethea; species Tethea ocularis. The sequence continues at coordinate 3,805,223 of OY741960.1, read as the reverse complement.
ATAAATAACATATAGGGTTATATTTTTGGCATTTCCATCAGATTCTGAGACTTGGTGACAATGGGACCGTCTTAGGAGTATACTCTTTCGAATATTTTATTTTTAAATAAATCATTTCACATATTATGGCGGAGTAATCGCGTAAAAAACATACAGTTTGAGAACAAAATAAACATAAGTACAGTTTTACATTGAAACCTTTTTTGAAGTCGGTTAAAAATAGGGTTAAACTGCGGGGTGGAAAACTAATGAAGGGATATAATGCTTGCAGTGTATGTACAGATATGACAACACTCAAATGTAGACAAGGCTTTATTTTATTAAGAGTAGGCTATAGCTAACAAGTCAGTAGAGCGCGACGTCATGTAACGAAATTAAGCTAGGTTGCAGATGGGGAATTCCTCACAGCAATTTTGTTGATTGGGAAACCTTGCTATTTTTATCGACAAAAGGCTTATATAGGTAACAAGCTTAATATCAGGAACAACTTACAAATATTCCCATTGCGAGGTCACTGTCACGAATTTCTCTCAATACGGTGTTGCGGATATCATTTGACTTTTCGTGCAGTAAGCAGACTAACGAACCACTAATACAGTGTGTTCAGCGTCCGGTATTGCAGCACTCTGGTTCCCAATTTGTTTACGATGAGATAACAGTTGCCAGCAGGTGTTATGCAATGTAATTGGTTGGTGCCGCACTCGGTCGGATTGACCAGATAAATTTTTATGCAACTGATCGCGGAACCACGGTTACGGATTGTCGGTTATTGTTATCAGTTTGTGTGCCGTGACTGAATCGATAAGTCGACACGAAGATGATGATGAAGATTATAAAAATAGTGTCCCATCGAATCATCTATATAAATAAATATCAATGAGGAATACCAACAAAAAAATCTAATTAGTCCATCAGTTAGATTATCAAAAAATATTGGATACGTATTTTTTATTTTATCAAATCCATAAGAAATTACAAAGATAAGTCCCATCAAAGTGCAGGATTGGGGCTTGTGACGTCATTGTACAACTACTTTTTAGTACACTTTTTGCAGACCGGAAAATTTTAACGCACTGTATCTTCGTTATTTTTTGTTTTCGGATCAAAATAAAAAATACGTATCCAATATTTTTTGATAATCTAACTGACGGACTAATTAGATTTTTTTGTTGGTATTCCTCATTGCTGAAATGTTACAAACATTCATCACTTCAGAACGGCTGCACTTATTTGGTTAATTCTTTTTTTGTTGTGCTGGTAATTGTCAAGTTCGCGTAAAATATATTTTTTTGGGAATCCATCGGGATAATCGGAAATTTGGATAACATTTTTGTATCAAAATCTCAATATAAATCACACGGGTGACGCCGGGCACGAATAGCTAGTTTTAAATACGAAATATTCATTTGTTTAAATAGTTTAGGTACCTAATGTACTTTAGGTACTATATTAAAACTAGCTTTCACCTACCGATGTTACCTGCGTAAGTCTTATGTTTTCTCGGGATAAATGAAATTTAACAGGATCAATATTATTATTCTGAATAATGAGATTCTAGTCATTTTATTTACAATTACCAGTACAAAATCGACTTCGATAAGTAAGATCAAGATCTTAATCATTTTTGTTCTTTTATAACGAAGGTATAAAAACAATTAACTAACAAAAAAATTAAAACAATAACAAAACTGCGTCACACTGAGTAAATGCCTTCGTATCATATCATATTTTTATCTTTTATTTCTTTGGATTATAATGTACCAATGTTTTGCCTATTTACCGCCTGAAAACTCGTTTAAAAATAAATAAGTTGAAGTTTTCCGTCGTTAAAATGAAGGTAAACTTCTTTAGATCCTTGTGAACTTTAAATTGTACCTTTCAAATTGAACTAAGGAATCTTCCACACTTTTATCCCTAATTTCAAGGTCAATGTTAACATATTTTAATTACCTCCTGGTGGCAAAACCTAGATAGCGTCATGTTAATCTTTGATTTTGTCGCATATTTTCCAAATAAACACCTTATTTGGTAGGTACTTACCTGTTTTTAATGCATATTTATTAAGTTGCTTTTTTTACGCTGTATAGGCCTGTGTTTGACCACAATCTCACCGTGGTCAGTGATGATGTGGCCGATGATGGTAAGCACACAAAGCCTAGAAAGGAACTGGCTCTCAAGTGCAGCTGTCGGAACACACCGAAAGGTGCTTGGCGACAGATTTTCAACTTGAGGGTGGTAGCCAGCCAGGCGGGTACTACAAAGTACCCTACCACCGTGCTATGGTTTCCTCACGATGTTTTCCTTCACCGAAAGCTCAAGCTCATTGTAGCATTCAAATTTTCAGGGATGATTGTACGGTATTTAAACATCCTGTATTAGGTAGGTAGACAAATCCATGTTGCTAAATCTCGCACTTATTAATTACCGAATAGGATATTTGATTTAATCAGTATTAAACGTCCAAACGATAGTTTACTATGAAGATGTATACGCGTGTTTTTAGATGTTTTATACAATGGTTAGTGTTTAATAAATTATTTTCATACTTGTAAATAGTTTATTGATATGTTGATATGGAAAATTCAAGCTAATTGCTCTATCTCGCCATGTCTTATTTTTAATACTAATATTAATATACTTATTTATTTTTCTCACAAAAATATTATACAGACAGTATACTTAGTTACAAGATAATCCTATTAATTATTATAAATGCGAAAGTATGTGAGTATGTTTGTTACTTCTTCATGCTCAAACGGCCGGACCAATTTTGATGAAATTTGGTATGAAGGTAGCTCACAGCCTGTATAAACACATGGGCTACTTTTTATCCCTCGAAAACATAAGATTCCTCGGGAACGCGGGCGAAACCGCGGAGCGGAAGCTAGTAATAAAATAATAATTTTGAAGGCCTTCCTTCAAAATCGACCTTTGGTGAGTCGACTTTGCTCCATATCCCTCAATATCTATATATAGGCATCGTAGTACATTGCTACATGTAGGTACCTATTCTTGACACTAGGTATACTTGGCTAGCATTGCCCAGAATAACTGACGCATGCATCCCTATCACAACCCTAGTATTGAAAGCTCCAGGTTTTACGAAAACTATAAATATTAATAGGTATTATTACGACGGATAAATACATTTATTTATTAGACAATAATGTATATATTATCTATTCTATAGTGAGGAGCCATACAGCCACTCAATTATGGGAGTGTGAATCCACTACCTATCAGTGGTGAAATTATAGCGAGGGTAAGCCGTTCAAAAACACCGATAATTTTAAAATTACAGTGTATTTTAAGCATGATAAAAGTGGCTTCGAAATGTTTTTTTTTAAGTTACATTTAAAACACATTAAATTGATTGTACCTAACATAGGTACCTACTTTGAAATAATGAATCTGTGTGACTGGGATTTCTAAAAGGTAAGTCGATGGGAATCGGCTTGTATGGACCCTTCGCCACTGCTACCTACGTATTTCCCTATCGCTGCAAATCAACCAACATAAAGAAAAAATATGTATTTCTCGGTAATTTTTATATATTTTCATTTGTTTTTTCCTGTAATTGCTTAATGTCACTGCAAGCAAGGGGCGCCGTCCGTTCCCTCTCTACAAATAACAGAATTTTTGTCTCCTGCGCACATTCACGATCGGTCTGTCGCTAGTTGCTAACTTATTTATAAATTGTATTTTGCAATTATATTTTCAGTACTCAATAGTTTTTTTTTATAGTGTTGTACTGTAATTATACGAAATGAGAGTGTTAAATATATTGGCGTTTTGTGTGTTGAGTGTTTATGGAAAAGTTGCGCGTGAGTATTTATTTTGATCTTTTCTTGTTAAATTATTTAGGAATTAATTAAAAGTATTAAAACACGATATCTAATCTAAGCTAAAAATAACAATAAAAAACAGAAATAAAAAAACTTAAAAGATCAAAATTAAAGAACAATAACAATAACAATAATTTGATTTAATTAGTTATTTTTATTGGATTATAATTTAAGAACTTTGATACTATTTTAATTATTGAAAAGTGTTCTTTTTGCAGTTATATGACTGCAAAAAGAAGTTGTTGGTGATATACTTTTTAATTTGAAAAAAATCATATTGACGCTTGCGTAAGTTGTTTGTTGAAACACAATTTGGTAAACAGTGGGTAGTGCCTTCGGTGGTATCGCTTCACTGAATCTTGGGACATAAACATTTCAATTACCTATCTGTTATAGAAATCTGGATATCTTTGATTTGGATCTTTGAGACTCGCTTGTTTATCTTCAGTTTGTAATCGGAAGGTAGCCGGTTTGTTTCATTGCCCTATTTAATTTTTTATAGGCAAAATATTGAAGAGAAACTATGTGATCTATTATCTAGTGCAGGGGTTCCCAAACTGTGCATCGCGACGCTCCGGGGCATTGCATCGTGGCGGTGTCCCAGGGGCGTAAGCAACCAGTATACATAACTGACGATCTAAAGCTACATGTAAAGATTGGAAACTCCTGATCTAGTGTCTAATGCCTATCGAGTTTTCTTTCTTTTTGTTTTAAAATTTTTGAAGGGAGTTTATTTCCTCATGATACCTAAACTGCTCATTTAATGTTCATGAGATTTGGCACACAGGTAGCCTATTAGATTATTAATAGATATAAGTAGTGATATTTAATCTTATTGATGCTTTAGAGCACACAATACTTAACAATAGTTACCTAATATTTCAAGGAGGCTTACTTTCACAGATACATTCACCTTTGCAGGGATGTAAGTAGAGCATGTAAGCAGTTATGTACCACACCACATAATATCAGTCGGGCTATCGCGTATCTTTTGGTGGTAATCGAAATGAACACCATTAAGTTAAATTGTTGTTGAATGCAGAGCAAAACTGAACCTAGAATCGTCATTTCTTGTATATCATCGCTTTAATGATTTCATCCCATTAGGTGCAAACATACGCGGTAGAGCCCCGGATTCAAAGGGCTTGATATGGCTGATATGATATATGAATAAACTAGCTGGTCCCCGCGGTTTCATTCACATTCACGGGATAAAAAGTGAAAGAAATTTTAGAATCCTCTACTCTAGATCAAAAGAACAAACTCTACAGCTTTAAGTATTATTATTCTATAAGTAGTATTATTATATCTTCTTCGGAGGTCGGCTGTCATTAGGGCTATTTTTATTTTGGACACAAATGCGCGGAACAATTATCTGGTGCTCAAGTTAAACTATTATTGTACTTGTTTTTTGTCTTGGAAAACATACATACCTACTGATATAGGTACATTAACAACATAATTTTAAGTGATCAATACAAATCCGTCGATTGAAAACGAACGAAAGTCTGAATGCATTTGGTTCAAGGTCATATTATAAATAACTTAAATCTATTTTAAATTTTACATTGTACCTAACGTTGTATGTTTAACTAATATTTAATGTCATCATTACATCACAGATAGACAGGTCAATATCTAGTTCTTACGTAGTTATAGATAGGGCTGGGCACGTGAATATTAAATCCTTAAGAAAATAATATACTTTAGATTTTGTACTAAGTTGCTCGTCATGCCGCCACCTTTGCACAGTGTGGGACCGCTTGCTTCCCGAGTTTAATCCGCGCGGCATGCTTTCTTCCGTGATCTGCAAAAATCATCGTCAGATTTACTTGAATCAGTCCGTCCATTGGTGGAAACAGTATGAAAATCCGTTCAGTAGTTTTTTAACCCCCGACGGAAAAAGAGGGGTGTTATAAGTTTGTAGTGTGTACCTGTGTGTCTGTCTGTGGCTTCATAGATCCTGAATGGATGACCGATTTTGATATTTTTTTTGGTTTGAAAGGTATCTGAGTATTAAGAAAAAAAAAGATAGCCTATTCCGAGAGTGTTCTAAGCTATATTTAAAAAAAAATGTTTTCAAATTATCACTGATCATTTTCAAACGGCTGAACGAATTCATCATTTTCTACTGAGTTTCAGGGTCTCTTAATTTTTTAATTTTAGACCAGCTAATTGCGTTCAGAGTTCAGATAGATAGACGCGGCGCGGCGGGGGACTTTGTTCGGATCTCAGAAACTAACGCTAAATTTATAATCGCAGTATTCTCGCATGACTTGTCACAAACACAAAATTAACCTGAATCCAAACTGCAACGGAAGTGCATTAGGCTCAAGGCTGCATCCGTTCACCAAAGCCTTAATTAGGTGCGTGGAAGAGGTTCCGGTGGTCACATATGTCATTATTCATCAGTATCTAAGTATAGTACTAATTTATTTTGTATACACCTATTAATGGTAATTGTATAGGCTTTAGCATACTCTTTACATACATACATTAGTTTGAGTGAATTGATTTGTTATTGTTAACTTGAGCCAATGTTTATAAATAATAATAATTATTAATAAAACATTTAAACGTTGGTTTATTTTATCTTATTGAAATTATTGTTCCTTGCCGCGTTTGATTCCCAAAGGTAGAAATTTTCATATCACTGAGGATATTAAAAGTAAAATCTTTAACCTAAATAAAAAATAATTATGGTATGTTTACAATTTTTGAATTAAATTATAAAAAAAAAACATAAATGTTAAACACAAAAACCAACACAAGGAACGAAAAGCTCAGTAAATTTTAGTAGTTTTCAGCATGCACAATGCCACTTAATTTTATTTTGGTAGGCGTCTTCGCAGTCTTTTATTTATATTTTTTTTAAATTTGTATGTAAATTGTTAAGAGTTGTTTACCACTCTAAAATATTTTTTTCATGATATGTATAAGATATATATCAAGGTCCTTTCGGCCTACTATACCCTTTTAAAATCACCCATTATAATTCGACATAGATGCACAATGATATTTAACTTGTCGAATATTTCAATTACAGCGGACAGCTTTCCAACATGCAAGAGAAGCGACCCTGACATCGAAAAATGTATACTAGAAGCAATAGAAAACATGAGGCCGCAGTTGAAGACTGGAATCCCAGAAGTGAACATTCCAGCCCTGGACCCCTTCACCGTGCCAACCCTGAAACTGGACAGGAACGCGCAGAATCTCCGGATTAAAGCTACCGTCAGACAGGGGAAGGCTTTCGGTGGAAGTAACTTTAAGATCGAAAAGTTGAAGTGAGTAATTTTATTAGTCTTCTAAATATTTTTATGTAAGATGGGCTTAAGTTACACCTTCGCCTGACTCTAAGGAGGAGTTAAGACGAAGCCAAGGATGTAGCACGCTTTCCCAGAAAAAGCCTATTCACTCTGGCAAAGGTACTAAGGCTGAGATCTATATATATATAGACTTTGCTCAGACTTTACCGTACAAAGTCGGTAGTTAAAATGCAATCTTCGAATCTCTCTGAGTGTGTGCTAAGCAAAGCCTAATTTAATTGCACCTAACTGACGATTGTGTGTGTGTCTTCGACCAGTGTGTGTTGCCAGTGATGACTTATGGAGCAGAGACGTGGTCGCTTACGATGGGCCTCATAAGAAGGCTCAAGGTCACCCAAAGAGCAATGGAGAGGGCTATGCTCGGAGTTTCCCTGCGAGATCGAATCAGAAATGATGAGATCCGCAGGCGAACCAAAGTAATCGACATAGCCCGAAGAATTGCCAAACTTAAGTGGCAGTGGGCGGGGCACATCGCTCGAAGAACCGACGGCCGCTGGGGCAGAAGAGTTCTCGAGTGGCGACCACGAACCGGAAGACGCAGCGTGGGCAGACCCCCTACAAGGTGGACCGATGATCTTGTGAGGGTCGCGGGAAACCGCTGGATGCGGGTAGCGCAAGACCCGCCATTGTGGAGATCCTTGGGGGAGGCCTTTGTCCAGCAGTGGACGTCTTTCGGCTGACATGATGATGATTTATTGACGATTTAACAAAAACTTGGCTACAAATTGAAACACACAAATATTTACTTTATTACGTAGGTTTATACCGTAAGTAAAGTCTGAGCAAAGTCTAAGCATGCTCTATAGATCTCAGCCTAAGAGTCTACGACTTGATAAAGGAATAAATTTGAAAATTGACGAAGTTTTTATATCCTAATTGTACCTACGATTATTGGAAGGCAACTGCAATTTTAGTTAAAATCCGCACATTATTTATTGGTCCTTATTTTCAAATTTCAGGCTAAATCTGAACAATAAATACGCGGCAGATCTGAAGGTGACAATACCCTCATTGACAGTGTTTGCAGACTACGACGTACGTGGCTCCAAGATCCTCGCCCTGGACATCAATGGGAAGGGCAAAATTAGAGGAAATTTCAGTAAGTATCATACCTTATAGTGATAATATTTTGGGATAATCTTCACACAACTATCTGATCCCAAAATTAGCGGAGCTATCACTATAGAAACCAGATAGATGGTCTTTTGTAAATACATGAGTATTACAAATACTTAGAGAATTGCACCCAAACTCGGAACAAACAGACATGTTCATATATCGTTGGTGATATCAATTTTCTTTTAAACTTACTCGCGGAATTATTTCCTTGTTATATATAAGGATATACCTACATCAGAAATATAGCGCAATAAAAAATATAACGCAGCTACTTAATTGTAGCTGCAGATCATGGCAGTGAAATCTTTATATGGCAATCACATTGAAGAATTTTGCGGGGAATAACTTTATTTCTTTACGTCACGAGGCTCTACAATCAACATTTTCAGGCAGGATTTTTTTAATCAAATAAATTAGAACGTTACGTTGTGGTCTATGGGAGAATATCTTAGGTACTAATTCAGTTATGTAAACCAACTTAACCATACAAGTTACCAGTTGTAAACGGGAAATACGAGAACATCATTACGTATTCTGACATTTCTTACCTACATAAAAATTGTAGATTTTGCGGTAGAAAGACTTTCTCCAAGAAGAAAAGTGGTCAAGACGTTACATCGATATTGAACAGCCTAAATAGTTCAAACCAACATTCTTTTGGATGGTTGAGTTGACAATACAATCTAGAATAAAATAATCACACCATAAACGGTAGAGGTAGTGAAACATCGGTTTGTGAGGCAAAAACAACCCTATTGATAAATCACTTTTAGTTAAAAGCTGATAAGTAAGAAATAAGAACATTCTATGACCTTCAACCTTAATGAAATATGATACAAGAATTTGTAGTCTATATTAAACATATAATATTACTAAACACTCACGAAATTTTAAAAAGCTGTGGTGACCTTTCGCCTGTTGAAATCAGCATTAATGATTTTTTTATTGTCACTCGACTTTATAAAAGTTATACTTTATTTTATGTTACTCGTATTTTAAATGGACGACAAAGGTTTGCATTATTTAACTTGGGTACAGATACATTAGGAAATAAAAACGATACTAAAATGATCGCTCTCGACAATATGAATGAGAATTGAAATTAAATAATTGTGCAATCAACATTACTTGCTTGTCTAGAAAACAAAACAATTTACGCCTAACCGAAACAATACTTTGTTACTGTTTACTAACATAAATACCTATTTACGAACGGATATTGCCAGTTAAAAGCTACCTGAATACATAATAGCACTAGTTTTTGCGATTACATGTACGATTGCATAAAATGAGCATAACGTCGAACCTTGATTGACAAATACTATGTATTAATTCCACACAAATTTATGCTAGGTATTCTTTCTAGGATATAATGTTTTCCCGGGATAAAAGTAGATTATATGTTTTTTCAGGATTATCTTTCGTTTTCGAAGTTTCAATATAATTAGGTACACGACAAACTTTCGCACTTATAATATTAGTAGGTAAATAATCACCTATCCTATAGGTCATTATTAGTACAAGGATTAGAGTTGCTGCGGTATTTTTTTCTCCAAGCCTCTGTAACCTCAAAACCAATTATAATTATTGAGATATAGTTCAATGTGTCTTCGTCGTCGTTAGAATTTAGTTTATCTTTATGTCTATAGCTGTACAGACCAATATTCTACTTACACGACGTTTATTAATACGACGAAATTCCAACATAGTCATTAACTTCATAATAACATTTTCATTTATCTCTTACAGCCGGTATAGCAGTAGTGGCAAAAGGAATCGCGAAGCCGATCCAGAAGGATGGAGTGGAATACCTTCAAGTAGACAAGATCGTCACCAGGGTCAGGTTGAATGACGCACAGATTGCTTTTGATGAAAGCGATAGGCCACTTGCTGGTGAGTTGAAATTATTTCTTACTTTCAGAGACATATCTGCTATGAGAAGTCCATATATAAACATCTTCGATATAGGTATGCAGCTTACTTAGTGATTTTATACAGCGAACTATAGTGTCTAAGTGACTTGACCAACCTAGTGTGAAGTTGTTTCCAGTGAGATTTTTACTACGTGGTCGAGAACTATGCTTTCCTACCAGCGGGGCCTAACGCTCCGAAAGTTGATGAATAATAATATTGTATAAATTCAGCAGATATTACCGTGGGATGGGAATTCCAGGGGGGTGTAAACTGCCCTCCCCTGCCCCCCTCGGTACGCCCATGATTATGGGCTCATTTGATTTTCGCAAGTCCCATGAATGTTGTCAATTCCAGAAATTGGAAGTCAAATTAAAAAATGCTCTATTACTATTTTCTTTCTCCACGCGGTTATTCGCTTATAGTTAATTTTCTGACCATATTAGCTCTTTTGTTCTTCTACGAATATACGTTACTAACCCTCATTATTTACTTAATTTTGACTTGTTACTGTTGGAATCATGGATTTGCTCAACAGTCAGCAATATCCGTAAATAAAAAGTATATTATATCTTAAATATTTTTTATTTCCACAGCACAATCAGCAGCGACATTCTTCAACGCCAGTCCAGGCGTGGTCCTTGAAATCTTGAACCCTCTGATTGAGGAGACGACAGCTGCTGTCATCAAGGCATTCCTCAACAAGATATTAGCAGGCATACCTCTTAAGGATATACTTGTTGAATAAGTTTAAGATTGGTATAACACTAAGAATTTTTATTTTATACCTGTTTTACTTTTAAGTACTTGCTTTTGGTAATCCAACGAGTAAAAGCTTCTGTGCCTTTTGTAAGTTTAAGTGTTATTTATATGTTTTAATTTACATTAACAAAAAAATATTTCGGACTTATTTTAGTGTTTCTATACAGCGTTATTTTTTATTCAACTGCAGAGCTTTAAGGGGTGGAAGAACTCAAAAAGAAGAAGAAAAAATTGATCATATTGATAAGTATAGTACTGCCACCCCTTAAATCACTGTAGGTAAATTAAAAATAGCCTTCGGGGCACTACTTCCACGTGTATTAAGTTAGATGTAAAGGTTTATGATAAATATGTGATGTCACAAACATTTTGTTAATTTTGCTTTATCTCAGCGTCACCGTAAAAATCACTAATATTAAATTTGCAACTCAAAAAAATCCTTCCAAAGCTCTTTGTAGTAAACCTATATAAAGTAATTTTGTATTGATCCAGCGATTTCTTAGGATTTTATCAATATTGTATGTTACATTAAAATATCTTGCTGCATTTTTTTGTATGTCGTACAGTTGAATGCTGTGAAGAACTTAAGGATAGTTAAAAGATACCTTTCGAGTAATAATAAGAAAAAAAAACTATAATTAATATGTATTTAGATTTTAGTATGGGAAACTTTAAAATTCTGTTCTTTCCATTGAACTCTTTGGACACCAAAGATCTCCCGCGTACCTGTTTCTATTGGTCGTTGTAAATAGCTATTATCATTAGGTAATTTAAAATTTTAATATCTTAATCTGTAATTAACATTTCTTCCAATTAGATGTGTAATTTATAGTGTGTTTATTATTAATGTTTTATAAAATATTAAGATTAATTGCCATGTGTTTTAATTACTAAAATTTTTTTGTTATTCGTTCTATTCGAATTTAGGCAGTTTTTCATATACGACAATTTGCAATTACATTCATCTCATTTCAATGATTTTCAAAACTAAAAGTCAAAGTTCCGCACTTCACGGAACACTTTGACAAATGACGCAGAATTTCCCGGACAAAGTTATCTTTGTCTCTGTGTGGCACTGTTTGCCGGACTTGCAGGTAACCTAGCATATACAAATCATTCTTAATTATAATATCCTAATCATAGCATTTGTGTACATGAACCCAAACAACAATTACAAGCATGACCACTATAAGGATACATTTTGTATGCAGTAAGCGAACAGTCTATCTATGCCTGCGACAATATACGAGTATATAAGTAGACAATCATAGATTTAGATATTTTTACTAGACAATGCTCTTGTATATTAATTTAAACAAATGATTTTACGAAAGAGGGTTTTTATTTTTTGCAATGGACAGGGCAAGCTATTATAACTGGCTGCAAACAAGCTCCAAGTTGTTGTCAATGGTACGAGTAGCTATAAATATAGACAGATGCAATGCTGCATTACTAACTTTATTACAATCGCATAAGGTCAACAAGTGTTGCTTTCTCCTGCTAAGGTCTGCTTCCACATTATTTCCGGATATGAACAATCAGAAGGTTGTTTTGAATAAACTATATTTCCGACAACTCGACTTATCATCCTGTGTCTTTATTTAGTTATTTTTTTATTATTTTCAATTTATAAGGCATTAAGTTAAGCGACGAAGGTCGCGGGTTCGAAACCTACGATGAGCTTTCGGTGAAGGAAAATATCGTGAAGAAATCATAGCACGGTGTTCGGGTACTTTGTAGTACTCGCCTGACTGGCTACCTTCAAGTTGAAAATCTGTCACCAAACACCTTTCGGTGTGTTCTGATGGCTGCACTTGAAAGCCCTTCTAGGCTTTGTGTGCTTACCGCCATCAGCCACATCACACTGACGACGGTGAGATTGTAGTCAAACACAGTCCTATATGTAATTAAAAAATCTAATCATATTTAATTTAGTCTTTAATTCCAATATACTACGTTAAATGTCATTAAATCAAGTTCATGTTTCACATACCTATAGGTACAAACATGACATCGCCTTAATTATTATGTTTTTTACCCGTAAATCGTCCCATAGACCCTGAGTACCACATAAGGCATGTAGTACTGACCGCTATATTTAAAAGGCATAAGTTTTTATAAACGCCTTAGATCTAGTCTGATTCTACAACAGATAATCCGTAGAAATGTCGGTCTCATTAAAGTGTTTAGTACTTTATATTTTAGTTAATATTGTTTGTGCTAGAAGGATTGTTTCGAATAATAGTTCCAGTGAGAATATTAAAGAAGATTCAAGTAAGTTAAGAATGGAGATCATATTAAATATTATATTTTGTTGTAGTGGAGTTCAAGGCAATATACTTTAATTTTAGATTTGATAATGCAAATATGGACTTTAGTGTAGGTAAATTAGTTTCTTTTCATATTAAAAATGCCAGAAACTGTTTTGACTTGTAAAAACTTACAGAACTCATGCCAACCTGAGTGTCATAAGAAACTTAATTTTCCCTGTAGAGAGATGTAGTTACCTGGTTTATTTTATAATTCACAGAACTTTTTTTTGGTTTATAAATATATGGACCTATAACGTAGTAATTTTTAATTTGTAGTTTATTATTTTAGTTTCATTTTATTATATTTTTTATAAAGATTAAGTATACTATAGACTTAGAAGTAGGTTTGTGTAGACCCATAGTTATTTAAAAAACGCCTGCTTTCTTTATCATTGCATATTATGAGTATTCTACATTGAATTTAGACAAAGGCCGAACGTAATATTTTCCGCGCAATCCGAATTTGGGATTTTGTGTGCATACAAAATTAACTTTCCACTAATACCTAGTCTAGATCAACTGATGTTTTAAATAAATATTTGTATCAATAAACCTGAATGTTTAAATGAAAATGTTAAAATAAATGGGTCGTCTGCAATACGTCTGCGATGTGGGAGTAAATAGATACATTTTATTATAATTTTATCCTAGTATTCTAGCCATTGTTAATGCTATATGAACGAAAAACATGGTTCCAAATACAGGTCCAATCTCCAAAACTGCACTATGTCACTACAGCGACCCAAATGTAGCCGACTGCATCCAACGCATCGCAGAACAGGCCAGACACCTCCTGGTACAAGGCGTACCCTCACTGAACATCCAGCCTTTAGAGCCTTTGAAGATACCGAGCATCAGGTTAAGGCAACATAACATGCCGAAGAATGGCTTCAAATATGACGCGTGGCTTTCCGATGTGGCTTTGAGTGGACTTACTAACTATACGTTTAATAAGTTGGAGTAAGTATATCATTATGCTCCTTTTCTTGACGTTATACGATTGAGTCTTTGATCTTATTTATAAATGGTTAAATAATATATTCTGGGACATTCTTCATACACGGTTATCTGCCAAACTAACCAGAGTTTGTACTATGGAAACCAGATAGTTAATATACTACATTTTCATGTTCATACACACAAATGTTTGTCCTGAATGGGAATCGAACCCATGACCAGCTGCGTGATAGGTGGTGTCTTAACCAACTGCGCCAACGGGCTTGTCATTTATCCATAGTAAATAAAATGTGGCGTTAAAAAAGACTGTACTGTACCTACATGGATATTTTTAATTTACCTGCAGTTATCAAAATTTCAAAAATATTTCATACATTTCAATCTAGTTGGCTGATGTTTTGTATAAAGAGTAAGATGTGTAGATTACAGAGTTATTAATAAAAGTTGTTTATATTGATGAGCAGTATATATTTTTTTTAATCTGACTTAATTTAGTTTGTTAAATTAAAATACCACCTTCTGCTTTTATATCAGATATCTTTTAAGTTTTATATTTTTGTTTTTTTTTTTATACATAATATAGTTAGTTTTAGTTTAGTTTAGATTATTAAATAGAGTTTTAATTATAATACACCGTACCTTCTGAATAACTGGGATAGGTTTTAAAGTAAAGTTGTACTAAAATCTAGTTAAAGTTAAATATAATTATTTTAAACCGGGTTTTACTTCGATTAGGTTGTGTAATAGCTCAGTGGTCATTTGCCTCGTTTTTGCAATATGACATTGCCTAATTAGGTTTCACTTTTGTTTTAATTTAAGTTTATTAATTACGAACGCCTGAAAGAAAATCTATTTCAATGTTTTTTTAAACTCTTTAATCTTAGCATTAATAATTATTTAATAAAGCTACTTAATTAATTGTTTTATGAAGGCTATTTTAGAAAATCATTCAAGATTCTATGTGGGTTAAAAAATATCACATTTATTTTAAAAAAGGTACTTTAGTGCGGCCGCTCAGAGAATTTGTTTCAGAATTCCTGACTGACACTAAATATAAACACAGCTGATTAAATAAATTAACACAATATACAGATGTAATTGATAAATCTATGAAAATATGGAATATAATTTAATTACAATATAATCTTTAATAACAAATAATTTTCCAGCGTTTACCCTGAAGACTTAAAAGTGACAGCTAATTTAAGTTTACCTCATCTAGTGATGTCCGGTGACTACGTTGTGCTCGGAGACTTCCAAATGTTGCCAGTTGAGTCTACAGGAAAAATGTCTGCCAATTTCAGTAAGATCTATCTATTCGTCACTATCTATTTAAATTATAACAATTAAAATCTACCGAGTACCTACTACCAAGTAGGGCGAAATTCAAATTTTATTACGTTTTTTGCTAATTGCAGCTCAGTATAGGTCGTAAGATGTCAATATGTTATTTGCGACAAGAATAAATAAATATCCTAAAATAAATATCCTGGGACATTCTTCGCATATGGTTAACTGATCCCAAACTAAGCAGAGCTTGTACTATGGAAACCAGATAACTAATATACTACATATACTATTTTGTTTTGTAAATACATAAATATAGATAATGGTAGTATATTTACTGGTTAATAACAAAAGAAATTATCAACATATGTCACAGAGTTAAATTTGTTGTTAAAAGTAACGTTTTCATAAAATAGTCGTATATGTCAGTAATATCTTGGAGTATGTTTAACAAACGTAATAAAATTTGAATTTAGCGCTCCAACCGAAGGAATCACCTTAACTATTGATTCGCGCGTTGCACTGCAATCTCTTCACACCCCTTTTTTAAGAACCCTCGATTATTTGGCGTTACTTATGAGATTGTTTTTAGCAATTTAATGTATTTTTAGCACAATGCACAGCAGCACTAGAAGCGTTAGGAGCTAGGATACACAAAAGGATGTTGATTCGAGATGCCACGGTGCGCTTGCGCTGTACAGGACCAATGAATGCTAATCTTATGGAGGCACATTCTACTACAGGAGAGATGGGTATGATATTTATTTATTGATATCAAGAACTATAAATAAATATTGTTATTAGATGATCAAAAAAAAATTCCAATACTTTTTTTACGGTTTGATCAGCGTTGCAGTTTTATACGGCAAGTCGGCAATTATGTTGACGCATAACTCGGCATAACCAATCGTGAATCATGATGAAAGATTATATGGCATGGAGAGATTACTTTTGATTCAGCGAACGCGCTAGAATCGAGGTGCGGAAACTAGGTCTAATTCTATCCCAGCGAATAACAATGTGATATTCTCCAAAAAGCCTCAAATACTTTTTTTAGGTGATGTCACTTTATGAAGTCTATAAGAAAGGGGTTTTTCAAAACAGCTTACCTCCTATAATATATATACTTATTTAAAATAAAAAAATATTTGAAATTAAAAATATACAATAGATTTCAAATTTTAAAGCACATACATTGAGGAATTGCCTTTGGAATTACAGTCATTGCAAGCATTCTAGTCATTGTGACAATTCACGTAGAGGTCCAAAAAACCATACAAGAAAATTAGCAACTAGTTGTATTTTAATACTCTATTGTTTTTCAGAAATGATTACTGAACACATAACCAGCATGCACTCAAAAGACTTGGCGAAAGAAGTGCAACCAGCTGTGGAAACTGCTTTAGCAATGGTCCTAGAGGACATTGCCAACAAGTTCCTCAAACACATCCCTTCCGAAATGGTCTTCGCTAATTAGAAACTTTTATGCAGGGGTATACCTACAAGTCAATAATGTGTAGTCTCTTTGTGTACAAAATATAATAAATTATTTTATAAATAAGATATTTACATAAATATTTAAATGATCATAGTTATATTATTATTATTTATAGTAGAAATAATTAGCAATAAATACATAATTTATTTCTTACTAGCATTAAACGGAAAAGTATTTTTATTGAGTTTTTCAAATACATAGAATTAAATAGAAGCCAATTTCATTAATTATGCCATAATTTATTAGATGACACAAATAAATTCACCTTATTTCATTATGCTACTATGTCAGCAGTTTGCGCAATGCACCCACTGACGATCGAGGCCTACAAGCTCTTACGTCACTGTCAGTAACTGCTTGCAACACTAATAGTTGATGTTGCCATTCTATTTTAAACTTTATTAAAGAGATTTTAAGTGCAACTTTGTTTTGGCCTGCAAGGTTTTTAGGTCGAATACCTCCGTGAGCGTGACGTTGTTAAAGTACAAACAAATTGCATTGTCGCTGTTGTTGTTTATAGAAATAATGTTATTTAATAATAATTCCTAGTAATAAAGATGAGCTTTGCGTCAGGTAGGAAATGTTCAGGCAAGAAATGTTCCACCGTAGTAGGGAGCTAAATTCTGTCACCAACATCCAGGTAGCCACAAACCAGCACGTAGACCACAAGCCAGCTTGTATCTTCTCTATGAATATTTTTTAACAGACATCTTTAGGTATATACAGTGGCGGATTTAAGGCCCGATAGGCCCGGGCTGAGGACGGCCAGATATTAGGGTCGGCAAACATGACAAAATATAAAATGTTTGGAAAATCCAAAAGTACACGTATTTACTTGGGTCGATTCTTGTAAGCGGTAGGTACACAAGTTAACGACCCAAGTAAATATTAAAATAAAATTACACTGTATAGTCAAAACGCCTTCCTACCTAATTGATGGAGCAGAGAAAGCAGTGGCTAAGACTGCAAATCCGCCACTGGGTATATATGAAACTAGCTTTCCGCCCCACGGTTTCACTCACCATCCTGACATCATGACATACCAACGAAACGTACAACCTAAAATGCTGCTCTGCTCCTAAAGACATGACATTTGGATAGTATGTTCTAAGCATTCATACAAAAGGATTTTTCGAAAATCCACTCCTAGAGTAAAATAGGGGATCGCAATTCGCAGGTAAAACAGCGGGGCGTAAAGCTGAACTGTAAATAAAGTTACACTATACCAGGAACTGTTGTTTACAAAGTTAGCAGATGCTTACGATGCTGAAATGGATACTATGCGTATGGCTGCATAAAAATAGTCGAGGCTTTAATTATATTTCACATACATTGCTGCTTATAGTCTTATGACTGATAATATTCATAAAGTAAAGTTTTCATTGTATATCTTTCATTTGCAAACTGGAAAATTATATTATAACATACATAATAATTTCTAATGAAGTTATTAACTTGGTAGTCAATCACTTATCGTTAGTTAAAAAACGCGCGTCTCTCTGATTAGATATAAAAGATAATTACAAGATTAATTTAAGAGGCATTGAACACGTCCTAACTGATATTTAAATAGAGATTTTGTTATAATTATATTACTTTGTTATTTTTGATAGTTCACGGTGAAAATGTGGAAATATTTATTGTTGACAGTTGTTGTGAACACAGTGTATGGTGGTCTTGAGAAGAATTTTATAAACTGTAAGTAGTTTTACGAGAATATTTATTACTTATCCTTTTGCTTTTATAGAGTATATGAA
The DNA here is from genome assembly GCA_963555595.1 of Tethea ocularis. Lineage (NCBI taxonomy): Eukaryota > Metazoa > Arthropoda > Insecta > Lepidoptera > Drepanidae > Tethea > Tethea ocularis. The sequence continues at coordinate 3,786,446 of OY741960.1, read as the reverse complement.
AAACTTTTGTAAGTAGTTTCAGTTAGTTTATTGTGTTTTATTAACTTAACCTGCCAATTATAATGACGATGAAAGAAGTTCCATAACGAAATGTTGATCTAAATATTTTAAATTTTAATATAACTTTACAGTCGGCGGTTTCATTTGCCCTCGAGAAGAAAAAGCCTTAGGACGATGTCTTCGAGATGCACTAAACGCCTACATTCCAAAATTAGCAACTGGTAAGTTTCACTGCTACTTCTTCTAAATATATAAAATGAAAAGGTGACTGATAGACTGACTGATTTTATTAATGCACAGCTCAAACCACGTAGGCATCTGCTAAGAAAATATTATTGAAAATTCTACCCCTAAGGGGATAAAATAGGGGATCGTGGAGTAACGTAGGTATATGATTTTTTATTTTCCTGGGAAAATCTAAAATACCTCGGGAACGCGAGGTGGAAACTGGTTAGTAAAGACTTCAAAAGAATTCAAAAAGTGTCAACGAACAAGATGGATAAGATCAGAATCAGTGTCAAGTAGGTAATAAGGTCTAAAAAAATATTTTAAAAGTAATCTAGTAAAGTATTTGTGGTAAGAAAAGGTCTGCCTTTACCTATTGATCGCTTAATGCAAGCCAAATCTTATGTTTTTAGGACTTCCTGAATACGGAGTCCCACCGTGTGAACCGTTAATGGTGCCAGCTATAACGATAAAGCAATCGACTGGACCAATATCGGTGACGTCTTCATATTCTGACGTCACTGTGAGAGGTCCTTCATCAATGCGAGTTAAGGAGGTTATGTAAGTACCTTACCCACCCAATGTATTTTTATGAGTTACTCGAAGGTAAGCCGTCAAAGGACCAAACCCGACTTACAAATCGAATTTTAAGTTAACTTTCTGATAAGCTCTAGTGCTCTAAGGCTGAGATCTATAGAGAGTGTTCAGACTTTGCTTAGACTTTACTTACGTAAAACTTGGCTCATTTACGAGTTTTAATAAAGTATATTTTTGTTTGACCACTAATTGTACCAAAGTTTTTGCTAAGTCTTCGATTTGGTGCACTTAGGCTTTGCTTAGAATACACTCAGAAGGATTAAACTTTGTCTTAACTCGAAGTAAAGTCTGAGCAAAGTTTAAGTACGCTCTATAGATCTCAACCTTAGTCTCTGCTTGAAGTTTACTTTGTAGCAGCTTGGAGATATAATGCTACTCTTTTTGTACCTACAAACAATATTTTTTAGAAAAACTACAACTTAATTTTACTTTTCAGCGTGAACTCCAAGAAACATGAGGTGGTTGCAAAACTGTTCATACCAGAGCTAAGGATGAAAGGTAACTACAATTTGATGGGTCAGCTGCTGATGCTGCCTATTGAAGGAGAGGGACAGTTCTCTGCTAAGTATGGTAAGTTTTATCTTAAAAACAAGTATGCGACCAAAACATCTAACAATCTGTTTATAGGACCGCGGAAGTTCGACGCATTCGCCAAAAACTCGGGAGACAGTTGGTTAGGAAGCTGTTTCTGCTAACGCAATATTTTTTTATTAACCATCCAAAAAGGATGATGATCTTTAGTAAAATTATATTCGAGTATATTATAAAAAAAAAAGAGTCAAGATCCAAGGTATTTTTGGCATCACTAGAGTACTACTTATGTATACTAACTACTACGTACTATTAATATATCCTTTTCGATTTTTTTTCATTAATGTCTGACCAAATGTTACCTATTTCTCAGGTGACATTGATGCAACAATCACGATTATCCTGGGTCGTAAACCTCGTGCCGATGATGTGGACGCCCTCACTTGCGAACACATCGACGTTAAATTCAAAGTCGAATACGCTTCCATGCAACTAGAAAATCTGTTTGGAGGAGATAATGATTTGGGTACGTTTATTTATAATAATGGATTAAATTGAGGAGAGGAAACTTTTGGGGAGTTAAACTGTATGTGAAAGACGGAAATATTTCGGAAAATGCTAATGTCTGCAAATTTGTAACCAAGTAGTTCCAGTAGTTGCACTTGATAGCCAGTTTCCTTGTAAATATGTAGGTTTTTAAAAATCATTTTCACCAATTTCATAATTTTCCATTTTAGGTGATGCAATGAACAAATTCCTAAACGAGAACTGGCAGAATTTGTCAGAAGAGCTTCAAATGCCGATGGAAGATGCTCTCCGTGACTTCTTGAAGCCTCTTGCTGATCACGCTTTTGCTACCCTTAATGCTGATGAAATTCTTTCATCGTAGTTGTACAAATTAGATGACAGTTGGACGCGTCCTAAGGGTCCGTACCACCACATGATAAAATCACAAATTCTTTAGTAAATTGTAAACACCACAAAAACAAAAAAAACGCAGTAAAAACATAGAAAAAAGGTTAAAGTGGCACGTGTGGTTAAATGGTTAAAAAGATACCTACAGTTTGTGATTGGGTGGCGTAGGTTTAGTAAAATGGTCGACGTCCTTTGGAACTTTGAAAAGATAACATTGTATAAGTTTAGTTAGGGTGTATTCTTAAGCTTTAAAAAATAAACAAGTATTTATTAATTATAAATTGGATGATTAATTTAAATTACTTGGCTAGCCCCTCATAAAAACGCAAAACAGAAAAATAATTTATAAAAAAAACATAATGTAAAGTATCGTTTATTTTTACAGTTCGTTAAAATCGTACAAACAAAAATCACAATAGTTGGTTAAACTTAAAACTAAAAGTATATCGCAAAATTATTTAAATTAATACTTACATATTAAGTACTCACAGTGTTTACTTAAATAAATAAAACTTAGCTCTATAACATGCCCTTTGAATGGCGACCTTATGGATATTAAACTAAAGGAGAACTTTTAGGACTGTCATTTTTTTTTAATATTACATTGTTACAAACACGCCAGCATACATAAAGGACCATTAATGATTATGTTGAAATATTGATGAAAGTTGCTTGATCATAAGATAGTGCCTGTATTTGTTTTAATCCTGTTATTTACAAACGCGGATTCAGGATTTTGGGTTTGGAAAGGGCTTGACCCCGCTTAGGGTAGGTAATAATAATAAATTTAATTCAAGATTCGTCACGGGAGTAGATATTAAGCTAGATGCACAGAACACACTTACGTAGACACGAACACACGGTATAACTCTGACCACAGTAATAATATTAGGTTTTAGTGAACAAGGCATATTGAACAGGCCAATAAGTTATTACAACATTACTTGAGGCTGAACTTTAATAAGCAAACTCCCAGAGGCAGAAAGAAAAATAACAACAGAAAAATTACAGTTTGCATAATTGTTGCTTAGTTCGCTACTCTTTTATTTTTCGTCGCAATCATTGATTGTGTTTAAAAAAGTTACAATTGATTGTTAGAGAAATAGAAGTATAAATTATAGAATGGTTGCTGCTTTTTTTATAAAATAGGTTTACTTTTGACTTTAGACTCACTCTGGGATGAGTGATGGTACTTTACAGTACTCGCCTGGCTGATCCTTAACATAAAGGAGGTAATGAAAATTGTCAAGCACCTAGCAATAGTTGCACTTGAGAGTGTTATATTATAGGCTTTGTAAAGGTGGGGAACACATTGGCGATCCTTGTAATGCCTATAGTTAATTGATTGCGGACGCACATTATGTCATGGCGCAGCGGGGTGAATATTCCGCCGTGAATTTTTGAAAATAAATTTAAAATTTGTTCCTGTTTTTAATTAAATCAGGAACAAATTACTTCATAAATACGAAGAAGCTTCCACCAACTAAAAATATGGTGTGATGGAAATATGTTTGGATTTCACAGGTCTTGTCGTCACTTCTATGATTTAACACTTTAATACTCTTTAGATCGGCTATATTCTTTTATGAGTCTAGTTAATATTTTGAACTCAATAATACAAAAAATACTAAAAATGTACTTCTACAAAAAAAATATCCATCTTAACTAGTCTTGATAGTCGATAACTCTAAGGTTTAAGCCAAACGTCCATCGGTATTTTGGTGAATGCAGCGTTAACGAAGGCTTGGAAGTGCTTGGCAATGGACACTGAAGCAGCAGGCTTCATTTCTTCAATGATTTCAGCTGCATTATTGTTCAGGAACTGATTCATAGCTTCCCCTGGAATTCATATTAATTAATGTTAGGGAAGTTTAACAGTGTATTCCGTACAGATGATGGTAGAGTCAACTGTAACGTAAATGACTTATCAGGATATATAATTAATTAATTAGTTTTTAATAAGTTCAGCACAATTTTGCTAGCATTTTTCTCAACTATCAATGGTGTTTCTGTCAAAAACAGAACAAAATTTAATGAAAATTATAATATAAATTTTGCTGGAGGCCACATTCATAAGGAATTAAAAGTAACAATAACTTACCAATAATGCTTCCATGGTTCACGGTGTCTTTAACTTTGAACCGAGAGCTTCTAAGCTTGAAGTCTACAAGCAGTCTTTCAGCTGTCATGTATTTGACATTCTCCTTCTCGATTTCCTTGCCGAAGATCTTTGCAATTGCAGCCACGTCCACTGAAACATTTATAGAACTTTGATTATTATGGTCTTTGAAGATGTATGCTGCATTTTAAATGACTGTACACAACGTGTATCAAACATGCGAGGTCACATTGAAGGATCATATACCTATAAAGTCAGATAAATTCCAAATAGAGTCAGATTAGAGTTCCAGCTGTACTGTACTGTTTGAATTTACTACTAGACTAATAAAAAAGATCTTCCATCAGGCCGGGTCATTGTAACTGGGTACCGCGAATCTTACATACAGTCCGCGCGCGAGCTCCGATGAAATTTAGGGAATGTTGACGTAATGAGCTAGAGTTGTGATTCAGTAAATATTACGTTATACTTATCGATACTCAGGAATCGACATACATGTCCTCGTGTCAAATTCGATACTAGTACTGGTAGAGTGCTGGGTAAGGAACGACGGCCGGGCGGTCGACACGCCCGCCCTCTTCCTCAGCCCTCGATTCCTTGAAGCTCACGCGCGGTCTGTTCGATAATTTTTGGCGCGATGTATGATCTTATATCGTTATGTGTCGTTACAAAATCATGTGATTCAAATTAAAAAACATAGTTACTTACTAAAAGCAGCCCAGAAGTCACCCTGTGATCTAACCGGGAATAGCAGCACTTGTCCTGAGACCTCGTAGCGCCCTGTGATTTCAATACGGGGTAGGACCAGGCCCATGTCAATTCTTAATTTCTTTAGATCGGACCTGGAATATATAAATATAATTTTCATTAATTTTAAATCGTAATGTTTATCACATCCGTGCATCCGTGGGGTTATTACGTAACTTTGTTGCAACCTGTATGAATTGGAAACGGGTTCAATATACCTAGCAATTTTGATATTATTACTACATTAAGCTGAAGGAGACTTCTGCAAGTCTTTTTTTTATTTATCCGTGGAAGCCACTAGCTGTCGACTATTTTCTCGCTCAAGGGGAGTTATGATCTCAATAAGACACTCCTTTTTTTCGTCGGGGGTTAAAAATCTCGCTCAGAGATACTCACTTGGTGGTTTTTTGCTCACCAACTTATTTCTAGTGGCTAGCTCTACTCTTTTTTCGTTAATCATCGCCGGATGCCTTAAACTGATTGCAACAAATTTACATAATTCACGTACCAATACAGAATTATCAGTTATTAGTCATAGAATTACCCGTGAGGACAAGTCACAAGTAACAGAGCTGTAAAATATTCTAGAATGCTAATAAAGATAAGAGTTGTGAAAATCCTTTAAATTTTATTGGTAATGCTACTGCGTACATTTCACAATTTTTCGCAGTAAGTATTTGAGATATAATTATTGTGATCTACTTACAGGATCGATAATGGTAATAATTATGTTGTAAGATACTATATTTTTTCTATTTTTTTATACTACTAAGGTAGCAAGCAAGCAAGCGGCCCACCTGATGGTAAGTGGTTACCGACGCCTATCGCCATTTGCAATACCAAGAGATATTGCCAATGTGTTGCTGATCTGTTACAATACCGAGAAGGCAAACTTCTTTTTTTTATACTTCTAAAGTAGCAAACAAGCATACGGCCTGCCTGATGGTAAGCTGTTACCGTCTCCTATGCTTGCAACACTAATGGCAGAGCCGGTAAAAATCTTTTCATAACCTTCTTGAATGAAGATCTCCATGCTATAAATACAAGGGGTATTTATAGCATAAATACCCCTTGTATTTATAGCATAGCATCTAATCAAGGCGGAGAGGTTAAATCTATATACAAGTATTATAGATAAAGCATTATTCTTCCAACTCTTTATTTGCCCAATCTGTGATGATTGGGTTTTAAACGGAAATTTGCAATCAAGAAAGACAAATGACAAGAAAATGGCTCTATAGTAGTGACTACTCAAACCAATATTGCATAAGACAGCCACGGTCTTGTAACTGTGAACTTGGTGATTATTACAAAATTTTTAGAAATAGGTAATGTTTTATACAAGTCGCAATGAGTCGCGACATCGTCGCTTAAACACTTGACCTCATTGCGCTGACTTGTCGCGATGCACTGTACTTTCCATTTCTTTTTTAGTGTTCCATAGTTGGACTAAGGAGCAGCGATATGTAGGAACACTGTGGGGTTTTAATCAGTAGGAGTCTGACATAACCCTGCTGCTCCCCCCGGGGCCGCAGGGTGTCCTATGAGGATTTCCCTAAATAAAAAAAGGGACTTGCAGTGTCACTATATCTGTCCTCCGACTGTGTCGTGGTCATTTCATATTTTTTTTTATTAATATAATAAGCGTACTTTATTTATTACGTACGAAGCCCATGATCATAGATTTCATCAATACAGTTCCTCGATATCACAGACTTAGTAGGAAGGGTCATGTCGACGTTCATAAGAACCTTATCAGGGCCTAAACTGAATGAATGAGTTTTTGATTTAATTTTGTTGGTGTAGTATTAGAGTTGTGATTGAATGACAAACAAAAATAGTGTTAGTGCGTAAAAGAACGAACGTAAAAGAACACATGAACAAAGAGTCTTCTCCTTAATTGAAATGTATCCAAGAATATTCAATGAACATATTCTTAGACAATTTATATGTAGTTTTGTCTTCTAACTACGGAATCCTACGTTGCGCGTGTACCGACACTCACTTAGCTAGTTTATGTTTAGAATGTTTACATGTAATAGTATTACATTTCAATATATTATGTCATTCATAAACTGCACGCAATTAATTCTAGAATGCAATTTGATTTAATCTTTAATTCATAAAAGTTAGAGGCAAAAAAATACACAACAGTGTTTAGAAATTAAAAATGAATGATTGTTTACACTTAGCTACACACATTGCGCTATTTTGTTTGGCACACCATCACCTTGTCATCCTTTATCCTTATTTTATCACCCTGAATGAAATAAAGGAGGCCTATACATAGCATTGCTCTAGCTAGGGTACCTATAATATCTAAAAAAACAAGGGCGCAGTTATAGAAGCTCGCATAGGGCGCAGAAAAGGCTATTTACGGCATTGTAAATACATATATAGTTACAGTTACTCCGTTATTCCCTACGTGCTTACGAGACTACAGCTACGCCACTATTGAGTCATAGTGCATTAGCTAGACGCATTATCCCACGCGCTGTGGAATGGGACCATATCTTCCTCGTTTAATTTTAAACAAAGATTAAGGTGTGGGATAAAATATAATAAAAAATAAAATAAAATAAAAAATGCAATATCTTACCTGATCTTTGTAATAGTGTAGTTACTGGGACCGATCACAGTGATGTTGTTAAAAGCAGCTGTGACCCTAACAGGACCAGCAACATTCTCCATCACGAGACGGTCGATGAATAGTGGCTCGACAGGCGGCACTCCTAGTTCTGGCAGACCTCTTGACAGGTAAGGACGAAGGTGGTTGAAGGAGTCCTTAATACATGAGTCCAGTTGAGGATCGCTCCTACTGCAGGGTCGAATGTACTCCGCTGAAATTAGAGAAGGAATCATTGAAAAAGTACTCTCGAGTAAACACAGTTTTTATGTAACCGCAAATTAAACTGTCTATACCAGGGGTTTCCAATCTTTTTTGTACTGCGACTCCCTTTACATGTTGTAATTTTTGTGGATCCCTTGCAAAAGATGATATTCGCATGTAGCTTTAGAACGTGACGTAAGTATACTAGTTCGTGACGCCCCGTAAGTACGGATGTATGCGTCCGATTCTAAAAATTTTTTCACAAAATGGATCTGCATTATCGCCAAGGCTACTTTTAAAAAAAGCTGATGAGACCGTGGAAAACAGCTAGTTCTTTATAAACTGTCACCGTCCTTTGAACTGTCTGATACAATGAATGAAAATTAGGTGTTTGCAAAGGGACATATGAAACACATATACAGGGTGGGCCAATAATTTTTGCAAATAGCAACACTAAATTTCTCGAATACCGTTGGAAGGAGGGGTGCGCGGGTGGCGGGAAACTATGCGTCGCTACATGCAATTTTAGTTTATGCATTCAACGTAAGTTATTGGCTGACACAATGCTGGAGCAATTCTCTAGCCTGGAGAATGTATTCTTTACGGACGAGGCCCACTTTCACATCAACGGGCACGTGAATAAGCACAATTGTCGATATTGGAGCAGGGAAAACCCTCGCCTTAAACACCAAAAGCCACTTCATTCACCTAAAACGACAGTATGGGCTGCCATATCAGCAAAGGGCATAATTGGTCCGTATTTCTTTGAAAATAATCAAGGAGATAATGTAACTGTGAATTCAGCGGAATATGTCAAGATGTTGCGAGAGTTTTTGACGCCGCAGTTGCATGAATTTCAAGGATACAACAGCAGGACCTGGATGCAACAAGATGGAGCAACATGCCACACGTCAAATGTGACTTTACCGGTAGTCAAAGAAATGTTTCCGAATAAATTGATTTCTCGCAGAGGTGATATTCCATGGCCTCCGAGAAGCCCGGATCTTACACCATGCGATTTTTTCTTATGGGGATACCTGAAAAGTCGAGTCTACCTTAATAAACCGACGAATATATCCCAATTAAAACAAAACATCCACGACGAGATAGCCGCGATCCCCCGCAGCATGTGTCAGCGAGTTTTCCAAAGTTTGCGTAGTCGATTGCTAGAGTGCCAACGACGAGACGGTGCACATCTCGACGATGTCATTTTTAAAAAATAAATTTCATTAAATTTTCAAAACGTTAAATATATAATCAACAAAATAACAGTTGTAGTTTTATTTCTATTCATGTTTTAAAAGTGCAAAAATTATTGGCCCACCCTGTACATTCAGGGTTTGAAACTTAAAATTCGCAGTTTTGCGTTGAAGATTTATACTTATCCTGTTCATACCATAGAGATCAGACATGTAGGTTTAGAAAGGCACAGAGTAACAAATATCTTATCCTCTCAGAGGCTAGGTTTCACAAGTGAACATTTACGTAGTAACATAAACAATGCGTATAGGCATACCGACGCCCAAGTTATGTAAGCCCAAAGTGTACCACTAGGTGAACAGAAACCGGTCAGCAGTGACAAGGTGATGTTGCAAAGTGCGTTGACCGCCACTTTCCAATATTTGGGCCGAAAAGTGGATTTTCAAGCTAGATGACTCAAGTTTTTAAGGGTTGCTCTCATTGTATGTCGAAATGTAAATATTCAAAAATAATTTTCGCAAGTGCGAAGTAAAAGTCTCAATTTTTATTAACATGACAGGTGTATAACCTACGTAATACCTAAATAGAAAAATAATATATAGATATACATATAATAATAGATATACATATAGTTTACCTAATTGGCCATGTGGATAAAATTTCAAATGATAAGCAAGAAAAATAAGATATTATCGTAAAGTCATTCGACGCAATGACAACTATTTTCGTGATTGCAAGATGAAGCCGTTTACAAAATAAGTGCTCAGGCTTTCATTACAAAACGCACAAAGACAAAGCTGCCAGGACAGCTGTTATTTGTCAGATAACTTCAATTATTGCAAGTTCATTCTATATTTTATGGCTATATTAAAATTGCACAATATTAAATCTCATTTAATATTCCATGCTAATAACCTAGGCCATTCCAACATTCATGAATTTTGACCGTGTTTAATCAGTGAACGAACGCCCAAATCTTGTAGGTCAAGGAACTAGAAAATATTAAATCACTTAAAATATTTTGAAACCGGTGAGATCATGAGTCCGCATCGCACGACTTTATGCGTAAATCGTCACTAGTAGTAGATATACGAAATGATGGTCGTTAAGTTCAAATTAACAGTGGGTCGAGTTGCTCAATGCGTAACGAGCCTGAGGCTTCTCGTCCTATGGGATTTATTGGCAGCAAAGTCTCAACAAGTGGGTCTAAAATGAACATGGATATGTGTGTGTATGAGCTAGTTGTCACCTTGGGTTAACACATAGGCTACTTTTCATCCCTTGGGAACATAAGATCCCTCGGGAACGCGGGTGAAACCGCGAGGCGGAAAGCTAGTCCTATTAATATTATAAATGCAAAAGTTTATGAGTTATATTTGTTACTTTTTCACGTTCAAACGGCTGGACCAATTTTGATGAAATTTGGCATGGAGGTAGCTTATATCCTGGATTAACAAATAGGTTACTTTTTATCCTGGGTAAACATAAGATCCCTCGGAAACTCGTCGGAGTCTTCTCAGTTTAAGTGTATTCCGAACCGGTGGAGAGTCAATTGTAACTTTCAACGTTCATAAACTTATCAGGGATAATTATTTTTGAGTTTGAACGCAGTTAAAACCGCGGGGCGGAAGCTAGTTTAAAGTAAATATCATCCAGAATCCTGTATTTATAGCACCAATCGATTGGAACAATCATAATTATCAAATCTCTTAGATAAACATTGCATCATGAAGGAAGATCATGGATTCACCCTATCCAACTATAATTCCAAGAATTCAATCAACATTCTAAGTTACGTTGAACTTGAACGAAGGCAATATCGCACAATCTCAATTCTTGCACAAGGTCAACAATTATATAAGCAAATATTATACAACCGAAATTGCTTGGAGCGACACAAAAACCTAGTTTTTTTATTTAAAATTAACGCACTTACATTAAATTTAAGACAAGTGACTGAAAATTATTTGAAGGGACGGTGTAAGTGATACAAGCTCACTAATACCATATTTACAGAATTGTTACACAATATTGTAACACCTATTGTTATCACATTTCAAAACTTGAACCTGAGACACTCGTATCAGATTCGGTTATAGGTATTTGTTACTTGTTTAAAGTTTTTCTTTTAATTAACTTTTGATTGTCTGGGTTTTAGCCAGAGCCATCATGCAAATATAATGCCTTTCCTTCTTTCTTAAATAAATAGGTAGAGATAGATTAATTGAATGAAAACTAACGAATATAAACACTAATACAACACAGTACAATTTCAATTTAATTATCATTTGGCTTTTAATTGTCACCTCGAATCACTTACTTTTTGTTGCTTCTTTATTGTTATTTATTTTTTATTAATTTATAAAAAATCTTATTATTATTAGTAATTCACATGTTTGTATACTTTAATATTTACTTGTGGTTCTCTCTTCTACTAATTGTTTATGTGATTCTGTTTGTTTACCTTAATAAATTAAAAAAAAAATCATTTGAAGGTATATAAATACGGTAGTTTAAAACACTAGATTAAACTTTTTAAAATACCTATATATTCTAAGAACGGTATAAAAAGGTAAGTGATTCCAATCTTGGGTACTATAAGGTCTATTATCCAACTAATTACAAGTTAGATGAAATCTGCGATGTAACAAAAAGATCGGCTCACGTAATTCATAATAGGCATTAATTGTGACATCGTTAAGGCTATTTTGTTGTGAAATGAATACTAAAAAAACGATAGCATAATCTATCCATCCATATCCATTCTAATAATAAAACTGAAGAGTTCGTTTGTTTGAACGCGTTAATCTCCGGGTTACTGGTCCGATTTGAAAAATTAAATAAATTTGAAGCTACATTATCCCCGAAGGTTATAGACTACTTTTTATCCCGGGAACGCAAAGTGAAACTGCACCGCAATAATATAGGTAGGTACCTATCGAAAATTGTAAGCCTAGATTTTATTTTTATTTATGCACTTTTTATGATTTTTTTATATATTAAATAGCTGTTCCACGCTGTTTCACTCGCGTTCCCGGGATAAAAAGTAGCCTATAACCTTCGGGGATGATGTAGTTTCCTATTAGTGAAAGAATTTTTCAAATCGGTTCAGTAGTTTCGGAACCTATTCAATGCAAACAAACAAATAAACAAACAAACAATCAAATCTTTCGTCTTTATAATATTAGTATAAAAGTATTGATAAATAATAATAATAGAAAATTAAATTAAATGTAGTACCAATTTCCGATTACAATTCGATATGTCAAAAATGTTCTTTTTATTTGTGAATTCCGGCAGATAAAGTATTTTTACTCGGCTGTGCGATATCAAAGACAAAGGTTACCTATGTAGAGTATATTTTATCGCATTTTTTGTGTTTTAGATGCGCAACTTTAAGTACTAATTGATTTTGGTCTTGATCTTAAATTCTGTTATATTTATAGGATACGCTTTAAGGTGAATCGGCTCAAAAGCCCGCGAAATTCTAATTTTATTAGGATTTTTTCAAATGGCACCTCAGTAACAGGTCCAATATTTGCCGAAATGTAATTTGCCCTACATAAATATTTCAATTAATTATTGTATGTATACATTATGCTTTTTAAACTATTTAAATCCATACATTGGTTCCTTTTCGATAAGGAACCAGTGTACAGTTCTATAATATTTTGAATGCAAAATGAATACCTAAATAAATCTATAGCCATATTTCATAGTCGCGAATTACATTTTGACAAATAAATGACCTATTACTGAGCTGCAATTTGAAAAAAAAAACAAATAAAATTTGAATTTCGCGCGCTTTTTGGCCGATCCCCCTTAATCAAACAATTTAATTGAGTGATTAATATATAATAGTAGCCAAAATCTTAAAAAATGAATTTAATTACAATTCCGTACGCGTTCGTCAATAGGGTAGTTGACACTGTAAAAAATAAATGACCTAACACTAACCAATGCATAAAACATCTAAAAACATGTGGAAATATCTAATATGTTGTACATTTAATGCTTTTTATGATTTTTAATTACCAGTGGAACTACTAAGAGTAGATGATTTGATGCTGTGAAACTATAACGTCATAATGTAATATTTCATAAAAAATTCCTTATAAACTATCTATAGTTTTGACATTTATTAAAAAGATTTGATGTGTCAGTCAACTACCCTATTCATGATTCAGAAATAATTACATACATATATCACGATAATATCACCTACCTACGTTCCATCATGCCGTTGTACTAGTTTCTACTAAACTTGCGTAATACGGGAAAACACGATGAGAATCACTTTCAGTAAAATGGTCTTTCACTAGTCCATCTTAAGCTTAATTTTACTTTGACTCTCATCATTTTATTGCTGACCTGAATTTCTGATATTTAGTTATTATCAAAATCAAAACTCATTTATTCAGTTTAGGCCCTAATAAGGCTCTTATGAATGTCAACTGTTACAATTTTTAGGCTCTACTACCGGTTCGGAATAAACTTGAACTGAGATTCAAACAACATACTAATACACCTGTCCGTTCCTTTCCTCCCGTTTCCATTTGAGGTGGGGTAGAAAACACTTATTTTTATAAGATAGCTGATAAGCAGGCCGGGGGCCCACTTGATAGGAAATGGCTATAGTCACTTTTAATAGACATTAGCAACTGCACTTGAGAGCCAGTTTTAGCTAGGATTTGTGTAGGTACTTACCACCATCGGCCATGTAATTGCATACCATGGTAAGATTCTGAACAAGCTCAGACTTAAACGTAAAAAAATGATCCTATAGGGCCAATTTCCTTGATTTATAAAACTATCAATCTATCAGAGTGTACAGATACATTGCGTGTCAATAACATCGTAATCTTAAATACACAAATACAATATATAAATTGCAAATCTCTCCCGTCTATAATTAAAGTTGGAAGAGGAACAAACCAACAAATAACTTTCGCATTTATAATATCAGTAGAGATAGGAATAGGCCTTGACGAATAGGCCTTAGACATATAACCTTCATTAAAACCAAAGCTGAACTTAATAGAGTACCTTGACCTCTACAATGATTTATAGAAGACGATTAGATGATATTATACTTATACATAAGGTAGGTACTTAGCCTTCAAAATAACAGATGGAGCAACCCTATCAATTAAAAATGTTGCTTAAATCTTTACAGTAACGACACACTTTGGCTTATCTTGAATTTATGCGCTACTTGCTTCCGCTCCGTGGTTTCACCCGCGTTCCTGAGTTACCTCCTTTCTGTCTTGATTACTATTCAATTAAATGTTATATTTTCTATTATAGGCACAATTTGCACGTAGAATATTACTAACTCTAAAGTGTTTCAGCATTTCTGAAATCATTCATAAAGAGTAAATAATAAGGGAAGAAAGTTATCAAATTTTGCTTAAATTAAAATCTCGATAGTAAAAATTAAGGTCAACTAATAATATATTAAAAGTTGTTCATGAGAGAAAAGGTCATAATAATATGAAGATCCAAAAAACAAACCCTAAGCGATTAATAGTTATTCTACACCATGGATTGCCAAATGTTACAGAATTCTTTTCCTCAATAAACAGTGATCCATATCTAATAGGATTAGTATTCTATCATTAAGAGTCCACAAGGCATAATAAATAAGGGAGTGAGATCGTGAGGTTACTACGAAAGAGTTTCGCAAAGAGTTGACGCAAGTCGCGATGTCAAGGCTGCGCCCGCGCCGCCCGGCCGATGATTTACCTGTCTAGTCACTTTCGTCGTCACACCCGATTTGGGAAATTCGAATTTTGAATTACGTATTTGAATATAATTTTTAAGATTCACAATAATATATGTGTTATGGATCAGAAGTCATAATAAATTGAGCTAATGTAGTTTCTATTATTACGTTTGACTATCGATTTGAGAACCAAACTGACGAATCTAAATTAATTTATTTACAAGGTTTATTAATAATTTATTTATTTTATTCGGCCTACACGTTTTTTTAATAGAACAGGATTTTTAACAAAATAAAACCAAATACCCGAAAAGTCTAATCTTTCTGTGATAAAAGTTGTCTTGTATATTACTCAAATAATTTAATAATAAATGTGTTTCAAAAATACATTAAGAGATTATCCAAAGGGTCGTTATGGACTTCCTCGAAGCTGATAAGTTTTCGTCTCACTCGTTCACAGTGATTGATTGTCCCACATGGCCAATATGACCCAATCTCCTCAGTGAAATTCAAAGCACGTTTGCTTTGACCATAAAATTTTTATATAGCCAATAGAATAGGACAAGCAAGGCTGTGCGGTGATGTATTTATTCAGTTCAGGTTTTCGGTTAGTCGGTACTAATATTTCATTGTCAGGCCAGTTCCAAGGATGAGTTGATAATAGGCTTGCTGATAGGCTAGGTTATAGCCTATTGTGTGGGGTTCAGGATTCCTATAAATGGAGACCGATTTAGCTGTAGTTGTTTTGTTTAAACTGTCTGTTGTTGATAACAACGCAGTGTTACGGTACTGTTATAAGGCCCTGTTTTTTAACCTTCACAAGCCTTCTACACTAAGTAAGCGAGTAGAAAAAGGACTTTCAGATTTTTATGTATTAAATCAATTTAAAATAAAACATGAAACATTTTACGGAACCATCAATGCGTAGTTATTTTTAATATAAGTGGTCATTTAAACACATGCGTGACTGCAAATAGAGTCATACATAATGTATTTGCATTAAAATAAAGTAATTTGCTGCTTTGTTCTAGTGTTTGTTTTATTTAACAAACAGGCACAACAGATGACAAATGACAAATATTTAGTAACTAATTCCGCTGGATCTCCTCTCTGCGCTTTCGTTGAGTCGGTGACAGCGGGTTTAAGGCGTCCTGACGATGCTTCGCGGAGAAGCAAAATTCGTGTCGATTTCCAGTTGAGGCTCTCAGCCGGGCAACATTTTAACCACGCCCAAGGGCACCCCCGAATAAGGTACGAACCGGCTCAGGGTATTACCGGGGGAGCAGGAAGATTTAGCACGAGTTATTTATGGTATTGGACGTCGCGACGGTCGAGGATGAAAGCGTAATCGGTTTTGTGTTTTGTTGTGTGTTTTTACGAGCTTCGCCAACTTCGATCTGAGCTAAAATATGGTGATCAATAATACGTATACAAACCGTGTTTACAAATCGTTTGATACGTAATAAAAAAATATGATAACTAAGTATAGTTTTATCACCAGAGGTCGTAAACCTTTAACACGCAAATCAAGTAGGTACCTACATGCAATATGGCACATGGCATTGTGACACGTGCGTGATACAAATTGGTACATACACATTGTAGTTTTAACAAAAATACTATTTTTTTTTGGAGTTTTAATGAGGGTTTTAATTTTAATTTTGATCGTAGTACGCACATAACTGAGCAATGGTGCAATAACTATGATGTCGGTTATACGTATAACATAAATTAAATATTTAAAGAAACTCCCGACAAACTAGAAAACAGGTGATGATCTTCAAACGGCTGTTATTTTGTTGCGTGTGATTTTCTTATTACATTATGTTTGGTTTTTCTTCTCTTTTCTTTAATTCTATGGTGGCGAATGCAAACTGTTTAATACTTTTTTTTTAAAATAATTTTCATCAACTGATTTCCAAAAAGACAAAAGAAGATATCAAAATTTTAAAAAAATCTAAATAAAATTGCATCTATAATTGCCATATTTAATTTATGTATACCTAAGTAACTCATATTATTATACTAAGCTTACTAATGTAAAAACGTGACTAATAAATATTATTATCATCAAAATATAGGTACGACAAAAGAGATTTATATAGGCAAGGTAATCCTTTTAAATTATATATTTAGGTGTTGTTTTTAACCATATTGAATCACTTTATTAAGTTATTTTCCATAAAATTTAAGGTAAACATACTCTGGTCTAAATATATCAAGGCTTGATTACTAGTACGTAAACAACTCATTGAAATGGAAATTTTAAAGGTTACAAAAAACATTATAAAGATAAGATTTAGAACAGAATGTAAGTAATTGTAAGTCATACCACGGTTCGCAAAGAAAAATAGTTACCAAAATAACTAGGAGGCTATGTCTCTAACAACAAATTATCTGTTGTTAGTGTACCTACTTACATGTACTGCATAATAATGTACTCTATTCATAGACAAAGTAGACGCTGGCATTATTTATTTCCTTATTCCTTGCTTTACCATTGTCTACTGGTTTGCAGTAATATATTGGATACTATAATTGTTTGTGAATAAACTCGATTAACATTCGAGTAAGATTCTAGTGATTATCTACGCATATAATGAATCTATAATGAATACAAAATATACAAAAGGGAAATGTGACTGACTGGCTGACTGACCAAACTACTGAACCGATCGGGCTGGAATATGAATCAGATAGACGCTATTATAATGTTTTTTTTTTTAATCTATCCATAGGAGGTAAAATCAGGCAGTGTTTTTCAAACTGTGGGTTATGAAACCCCTAGAGGGGTGGGAAACCTTAATTAAGGGGTCGCGGGCAAAAGAAAAAAGGCAAGCGTTTTAAGGTCTTCCACTACCATAAAAATATAGGACCTAGTACTTACTTTCAGAGATCTCGCGGTTTCCTTGTAGAGTGTAGGTTTGATTTGACTTAGTTTTTTAAACTAAGTTAAATCAATATTAATAAAAATAATATAAATAATTATAGGTCCCAAAAGAAATCATTCAAATCAATTTTTTATGGCTAGAATTTTTTAGCTGATAGCGTATGCAAAAAGATTGAAAAACACTGAAATAGGGGATCGCTAATGAAATCCCCTGACTGATCACTATATGACATATCAACCTACAGCCTAAACCGGTGGTCAGACATGATACATAGGTACTTGGAGGATGTCTAAGGGTTTTTAGAAAAACCACTCCTAAGAGAGTAAAATAGTTTCATGAGACGAGATAAGGTACTGTAACATAAGTGATTTGTTAGAAAGGGACATCAATAAGGGATAGTCTTGTAATCGCTAAGGTGACGAACAACTCTCTACCACATTGTCCATTGCATTACATTTTGCATTATCAGCCTATGTCTCTCCACGGCTGAAGATAAGCCTCTCCCAAGGCGCGCGACTGCTTTCGGTCTTCCGTCTCCCTCGTCCATTTCCATTTTTTTTTGTCACATTGTCCAAATTGTCCACCTTCACCAATTCTATATATAATAATATACTAAAGATCAATGTAAACAACTAAATTTTAAGGCTATTTATTTTTAAATGCAAACATATTATAACCAGTTTAGTTAACAAATATTAACTTGACAAGGTTTTTTTTTATTATTTCATTTCCTACATTTACTTTGGTTTAGAATGAACGATTTCATCAAACAAAACTCGTAAATAAAGTTATTTAGTTCAAAGCTATATTGCAATGGTTTCAATATTACAAAACTATGATAAAAGATAACATTCTATGTCAGCACTTAAACCAAAGACTTAAAGGCAAATATTACAAAGTATTTTAGCGCTTACTTAAAAAAAAATGAGTGTATGTCAAATCAAAATACGTAACGTTTGATTGAAATTGGTACATAGTTTTTTTAAACACAGGATCACTGGTAAAATCGCGGGGGTAATTTAATTAAGGTTATTTTACTTTATTTAAAACACTGGTTCGCCTGAGCAACCGACATTGAAGACTGAAAAAGAAAAGGGAGGTTAATATAGAATAGTCCAGCTGTAGGACAGACCATTATCGGCTTGCTGGACAGATGACATAAGGAAGATAGCAGGGCGCGAATGGACGAGAAAAACGAAGAACCAAAAGGAGTAGCGCATCTTGGGAAAGGCTTATTTTTAAGCAGTAGAAAGATTTAGGCGGAAGAGTCAATTGAAATAAGAACATAACGGCAAACAAAATTTGTATGAAAACTAATCCTGACTAACTCACTGGTTGACTTCTCAGTGCCCTGCCTAAACTCTTGTATGCTGATATTTTACGCAGAAGTTCCTTTAGTAGGTATGACTTCTTAACAAAAATAAATCTAAAAGAGATAATTATTCTACAGACTACCTGCATATAAGAGCAAGTTTTCTTCTAGACTTTCGTATCCCTACTACCTTCGGCTGAATCATTAAGGACTAGTGAGATTGTAGTCAAACAAAAACCTATAATTATTAAAAAATACTACTTCTGAAATCTGTACTCCCCCGATGAAATTTCTACTAAGGTTTTGAAGCTGAGTGCAAAAAATTAAACACATAATGAAAAACCAAAGAATCTTCCATTAACAATACTCAAACATGTATCGTCTGCAAACAGATATTTTAGTACAACAGGTTATGTTGTTTGCAGTACATTTGGTTACGTCGATGATTTCGTGAACGGACTCTTGAGTTCCACATGATCTTGACATACTTAATTAATTACTCAGAAAGACAATAGAAAAAAGATATAATTTTCATTAAATAACACACTGATTGCATAGGGAATTCTGTCTTGTATCTCTATAGAATTTAGATTATGAACGAGTCACACGATTCTGATACGTGAGATTTTTCGAAATTATTGCATGACGGATAATGATTTCGATTGCGCATGCTCAGTGACATTTTTAAGGTAAAACTTTGCACTTGCTTCATCTTACAGTTGTTTTCAAAGTAGGCTTAATTCAAATTTAATTGTCAAAATTATTCAACTGCGTGTATTGTTTGGTAAACAACACGACTTGTGGGTGGTCGTTTTATGTTATGGTATCCTTATGATATCATAGAGACAACATTTGCGTACTGATGAATTGAATCATGCAACTTTATTTGACTTTTAAATGTAATTGCCGATATTCACATTAATAAATTATACGCACATTGAATTAATTTAATGGCAAAAATTCTACCTACCTAAGTTTAATAAAAAGTTATTCATACAAATTTAAACCAAAAATACAAGAAGTTATTTAAAACCCAATTTTGATTTAAATAGCATAAACCTCTATTATTTGACGGGTAGTTTTATTATACTTCGTTGTCTGTACCTCTGCCGTAGGTACCTAGTTCTCTATAACAAAATATTTTTGCGATTGAAAATTTACATTTGCAGTTGGAGATCCTCAATTAGTTATTGTTCTTAAAATCCGATTTATCTGTACGGAACCCTACTAAAACTATCTGTGGTCCAAATTTCATCCAAATCCGTTCCGTTATTGCGTAAAAAAGTAACAAACATCCATCCATACTCACATAGTAGGGTTAGATCTAGCCTATGTACGTTATAAGCTAGATCTAACCATAACATAGTTACTATCGCTACAATTATGATTCTTTTATAGTTTCCTATAATGTTTACCACGACTTACCACCTTTCTCATATTTTTTCTCAACAAGCTATTCCTTTTGAAGCCTCTGAGAATTTAATTAATTCCGGGTATTTTTGATGTCCTAATGCAAAAACATCATGGTCAATTTTAAACAAAAATACGGCATTGGCCAATGCACGCAAAATTTCATCATATTTCTAAGATGGTAGGTGTAGGTCTACACAATATCAAATACCAAGCTATTTCATAACTCTATTTGAATACAATCAATTGTTGTGTCAATGTAACATCGTGTTGCATTGGGGGTTATAATATTAGGGGTCGCTTGTGACTATCTTGAAAGTCTAAATAAACAAGTAAATATTATTTTAAAATAATCATATTAATAAATTTATAAACGATAGCTTTTTCCCGCGGTTTAACCTGTGTTCCTGTGGAATACAAAGTAGCATTTGGGGATAAGTCGTGTCCTACTCGTGAAAGATTTTTTAGAATCGGACCAAGTAACTCCAAAGATTACCTACTACGATAACCACGCCTGAGGGCACCCCCTGTGGGGTACGGATCTCGGCTCAGAGCGTTACCGGAGGAGGGTGCGGACTTAGATCGAGTTAAGACTAGCTAGGGTCAGATTACTGGGATCAGTTCGGGCCGCTTGAACGGGACAAAACTGAGTAAGACGTCCACTTTACCTCTTAATGTATAAATTAGTTTTTAAACTGAAGTAGAAAAACCCTAAAGAGAAGTAGGTATAATATAAATTCGATCAGTTCTTTTTTACAATGGATAGAAGTCTGTTTAGTGGCTCAAAGTGGTATCAACATAACGCCTAGAAGGTAACCAGCAGTCGATGGCCGATAGGTGCAGATATTTTCTAAGAGATTCAGTTATTTTTTAAATATTGATGTAAATCTATAACTTGAAATATATGTAATATTTTAAGTTATAGATTTACTTTTGACTATTTGCTTTTACGTTTCATTTTTATTTAATGGCTTCAAGATGCAATTTAAGAATGTCATTAGCAAATAACGGTAGTAATGATGTAATAGATACCACAATTATTCTATGCAAATATCTCAAGTAGTCAATAAATATCACAGTTTAACACATATGTCTTATTATTCATGTAAAGAACAAGAAAAGGAATATATCCTGTTTGATAATTGAACACTTATAACAATTAAAAATAAATTATAGCTTATTGACAATAAAATACAATTGAGAGCAGGGTAGTTTGATAAGGAGATAATATTATATATTATTTGAATACGAGTAAATATGATCAACTTACGTGTTGCAAGTGCAGTATCATTTTCTGCTGCTCCTCCACTTTGGCAGATCACAGATAAACAGAGAATCAGGACTGATAGAACGCACCTTCCAGCCATTGTCATGTTTTTATTTTTAATTTAATTAGGTGAAATAATTTAGACAGAAAATTTATTTTATTTTTATTTCGTTATCAATAATCCATTATTCGAAACACAAAGAGGTTTATACACTTTTTAGCTTTTTTTATTTTATTTTTAATTTTTTGAAAAGTTCGTAATTCGAATTATGCCGCGTCCGTAGTTCGGCGGTGGAAGTCGGCAATAGGCGCGTAGTGGGCCTTTGAGCAGACAGACGCGCGTCTCATTTCGTTTGAAGTGAAAGCAAGGAACTATGTGTTATATTCACGGACGATTTTCGTCATTCCTCCGTGGACTCCCCACTTCACCATCAAACTATTTACTAACACCACGTGTAGGTACCGTGCATGACTGAAGACATGCTATATGCTCAAGATAATCTCTACCTTTATGTCAAAGTAAAGTGTCTGGAAAGCTGTCTTCCTCTACACTTAATACACATGCCCCAAAAATCAATGGAAGCACGAATGTAAAATATCGCTGGTGTAAATTATTTTGTTTGTTCTTGAAACAAAGTTACAATCTTCCTAATGAAGATAATAAAGCATCAATAACATTGAATAAATTAACTGACATCCAATTAAACAACCATCAATAAAAATATATAGTTTTTTTGAAGATGAACTTTGATAAAAGGTTAATCATTACATGCAGCAGTATCAATTGTGGGCGCCGCTTCTCAGATAGTTTGATTCTTGACCCTGTTATATTTTGGTGCGTAATTAGTTAAAAATTCGTTGATATACAATCGAAAGAGTTCGCCTGATAATTTTTGTTTTTTTATACTACTAAGGTAGCAAGCAAGCATACGGCCCACCTGATGGTAAATGATTACCGTCGCCTATCGCCATTTGCAATACCAGAGATATTGCCAATGTGTTGCTGACCTGTTACAATACCGAGAACGCAAACTGGCTCTCAAGTGCAATTGCCGGAACACACCGGTAGGTGCTTGGCGACAAATTTTTGAGGGTGGTAGCCAGCCAGGCGGGTACTACAAAGTACCCTACCACCGTGCTATGTTTTCCTCACGATGTTTTCCTTCACCGAAAGCTCAAGCTCATTGTAGGATTCGAACCCACGACTTTCGTCGCGGCATTCGACGTCACTACCACTGAGCTATCATCGCCTTATCTCAGTAGAAATGGCTGGATACCTACTCAGAAGTTGAAAATCAGTCAAGCATCTACGCAGTTATGCCTGAGAGCCAGTTGCATTCCTGTCAGGCTTTATTAATGTCAAACTACACATTGACCCTTAAAGTTATGTGTGCATGTTACTTACTTATAAATAAATAGGTATATTTCTTGATCTTAAGTTTAGTGACCAACTTCGGCCAAAAAACCATCTTCGGCGAACCTTCGGCTTTGTCCAAGCGCCGAATTTGAACGAACTGTTACGAAAGAGATCACGATGGACATGGCGACTTGCGTTACACACATCTTGAGCTGAATTTTATAGGATTTTCAAACCTTAGTCTAAGGCTTTGGTCGAAGGTTTTAACGATAGCCAATGAGTAAAGTATTGTTGCTGCTAGTGCTGGGAGGCACTGGTATCATGGATGTTCCCGATTTTGATGTCGGTATAGAACCATCATTATCATTGCCTTTATAGGTTTAAGTACTGATATATAATAGAAATATATTGTTACAAGTCTTCATGTTACTTCAACTTCAACTTACTTTTGTAATATTTTATTTAATACTAGCTGTTCCGCGCGGTTTCACTCGCGTTCCCGGGATAAAAAGTAGACTATAACCTTCGGGAATAATGTAGCTTCCTATTATTGAAAGAATTTTTCAAATCGGTTCAGTAGTATCGGAGCCTATTCAATGCAAACAAACAATCAAATCTTTCCACTTTATAATATTAGTATAGAAAAATCGCACCAATATTAAAAATATTAATTACAATAAAATGTATCTCTTGCTGATAATTTCTTATTGTTTATCTTACTCGCGGTCATTATACTTCTTCTCTCATTACCTCTAAACATTATATAACCTTTACTCAATTGAAATCTTCAAGAATTTGCTATCCATCACCGGTTTTTAAAACAAATGATTAGCTACGAACATATCGTATCCAGCTATATACAGCTGATTATTTAATGTATTCTACAGAGTGATTTATTGTTTACGTAACATAATAGTGATAATTATATAGTAATAATTTACCATTTATCCAGAATAACGGTTTCTTGAGTTAGTGTAGTTCCCGACATCGGAATATAAACTCATTAAATTGGTATAATTTTGAGAAAAACATGTGTTTGTGAAAATAAACGAATAATTAACATCATATTTAAAATCTAGTGACAATAAATAAGACTAAAATTAATTATAATTAATTAATTATATAAAATGGGTTGTGATTTCACGCACAGGCAGTGGTTGACGATTATAGTCATATCAATAGCTGATTTTTGCAACGCGATATGTGTCGCGCTTCAAGCACCTTTCTATCCGCGAGAGGTTTGTATTTTAACTTGACATTTACAAGTTTATTTTGAGAAGCAGAAAGAAGAATGTTGATGTAAAATTGTATAACAACATTATGAAAAAAATAAAATTCCAGAAACTTAATTTAAATAGGACTTTGTTAAAAATTTAAAAATATTTTTTATAATTTTGAATTCAAGGATTGTAATAAGTATAGGTACTTACGTTTTTAATGGTTTTTCTTGTAGGTACATGTTTTACGGATTTTGTAAAATAACAAGTTTTGTGGTGAAGTAGGTATACCCAAAAACGCACGTTCCGCACTGATACGATTATTAAGATACTGTCCCACGCGGTTTCACCTACATTCCTAGGGTAACCTATGTCCTTCTCCGTATCATCATATATCTGCGTTCCAATTTCTTCGTTATTAGTACAAAGGCTAACAGACAGAGGTTACTTATGCATTTATATATCAGGCTCATCGATTATGATTTTCACTTATCAAAATAATTTTATCAAATATTGGGCTCGTTTATTTATTATCTACTGAACTGTCTAAATAATATTTTTAGTTATCAAAACCTTTATGTTTGCACTGGCTGTTCTCCGCGGGATAACAATAAAAAGCCTATATTCTTCTCCATATCTATCTGCTTGCCAAATTTAATAGTGATCGGTTCAGTAACAGATAGACAAACCGAGTTACTTTCGCATTTATAACATTAGTACCTATGGGTACTAATATTTAACATTGACTAATATTATAAAGAGATAAAGGTTTTTTGTCACATATTTTCAACCTTTTCTCAAAAGACGTCTTATTAAGAAAAGACCCGAAATATATTTAATACTTAGCCTTTGTATTCAAGTACTCAAGTTATTAACCTACGAGTTAAATAAACCACCACTTTTTCTATGATTTAATATAGTTATGTTGGTATGAAATACCCTACTTGACTACACTAATATATGAGTAATTTAAAATATAAATGCCTTTTCACCCCACACAGAAACTAGAGAATCTTATGATTTGGAAAAAGATTAAGGGACAAAAAAGTTGAGGTCTCAAGAAGTCCGATTCTCAAAATTCCTTCACTAATAGGAAGTTACTTTATCCCGGAGCTATAGGCTACTTTTTATGTCGAACGCGTGTGGAACCGCGGTGTTTAGCTAGTATTATATAATGGCATAAAGCAATTACAAGCGACGCGAAATGACGCTAACGTTAGCGTTTGTCTGCGATAACCTTTCGAGCAAAAAGTCGCCGGCTATCAAACTCGCCACAATCACTAGGCGCTTTACACATCCCTCTCGTAATTGTTGATCTGTGGTATTTAACAATACACGCAACATTTCCATCTCAATTGAATTAGATCTTAAGACCCAAGGATTTGGGTTCACAATTGAGTTTTTAAAAAGTGAACATGTTAACCTCCAAATTCTTCTTATAAAAGACATCAACGAATTGATTTTGTAAATTTTTATTTTTTATTTTTGTCAGAACAACAAAACTATATTTAGTTTAAGATAGTATATTAATATATAATTCCTCTGTACGTGTGTTTGTTATCTAACTGCTCTTAAGCGGCTGGACCGATTTGGATGAAATTTTGTGTGTATATTTCAATGGAATGCTGGATGGTTTAAAAACGTGTTTTCCGAACGACGTCTGCCGGGTCCGCTAGTAATATATAAATATATATTTTTTATGGGATCAGATCTAACTGTGTGTGAAGAATGTCCCAGGATAGTCCTACGCGGATTAAGCCCGAGCGCCTAATAGTTGGCAGTACAGGACTTTTCAGATTTACCTATTGAAAAATTGTAATACAGGGCCCCACTAAGGGGCCCTGTATTACAATTTGTAAATGTACAAACTGTAAATTACCTTACCTTAATCATGTATATACCATATCTTATATAAGTAAGTTAAGGTTAACTGACTAAATTTCCATATTATGTTTATACCTACATAAAAAAAAATTAAAATGGTCAATGTTATTGACCTTTATCCAAAATTGATTCAATGTCATTTCCCAAAATGATCTCAATTATTGTGATTTTCTATTGTCGGAGAATTAATTGTGAAACATTTTCTTATAAGTACCTAATTCCAAAACTTAAAAATATGGTTTTGCCGAATCGCCATCTTTTATCAATATTTTAACGGGCTTGTGGAAGAGATACACTGACTACACTGACTACCATGCCGCACATTGTAGGTTCGATTCCCTGACTGATACACCGATAAACCATATTTTATTGTCTGTTCATAAAAGATAGAGATAGATAAGATAAGCGATAGATAATAAAAAAATAAGTAGAGCTTATAGTCAGAGTTATTGCAGTCAGCTTCAATCAATTTCAATATAACAATTTCGAAAATGTTTCAAATTGCAATGAAGCAATATTTGCAAAACGTAAAAAAAAGTATTTTTAAAATCCACTTCAATTGAAAATTGATTGAAAGTGATTGCAACAAAGTTACATGATTGCCCCACTAATAACAGTGTGTGATGAATCAGTGTGTCCCAAGATGTTTATTATTTATTTATTGTATATTGACATGAACATAAGAGAATATTCGAGTCGATTCGTTAATTAATCACTTCAAGTAAGCATAAATTTCAATAGGGAGGACAAACTGAGATCCATAATAAATTATCACGTTCGTTCTAGAACGCGTGTAAAGTCCATGGATATACATTCATCAAATTAATCACATACTTTTTTTATATCAACTCAGATTAAACAGAAGACAAATATTTTGTAACTTATTCCGCTGTATCTCCTTCTCTGTCAAGTCCCACACAAGGAATCATGAAGGAGATCCAGCGGAATTAGTTACTTACTAATTTGCACAAAAAAGCATCAAAAATCATTATCAGAAGACTTTATCTCACACTTGTGGTAAACTCAGGTCTAGATATCAATTATCAATAATAATATGCGTAGTTATGTATACATAAAGTACATACGCCAAACAAAATAGATATTTCACTATCACAGCTCATGTAGTTTCGTTGTATAATAATCTAGTACTTAGGTCATTTCTACCGATCCATATAATAACTGTAAACTATTATAGTAGATATAATACATAATCAATTATTTATCTTATATGCCATGTGCTATGCTCATTCGATATTATAATGATTACTATAGTATGACACAACTTAGATGAAGCATCGGCAAAGTTCGTAAAATCGATCGTTCCCGAAAAGAGTGCGCCTACAACATTACTCATGAGTTTAAAAATGATCGGCGAAAATTATCTTATTGAAATCGGAAGGCAAGTGTACGAAAACGATTTGCCGATGCTACATCTAAGTTGTGTCATACTATACCTAAGTCTAAGAGCACACGATGACCTTAAGTATATTGATATAAATATCTGAGTTAGAGTCATATCGGCCATGGCTTTGACCCATCAAATATATACTTTATAATAAAAAGAAGTAAAGTTTGGATGCAGGAGGTAAATATACTCTTTGGAACTACCTAATCTGAATCTAAAAAATGTTTAAAATATAAGAAGTCGCATTATCTATAGGTACCTATAGGGTGAAACCGCTGGGGATAGTTGTACCTAATTATAAATATAAACAAAATATAAAAACCACATAGCAACATTTGCAATACCAGAGGTAATTGCCAATGTGTTGCCGACCTGCTACAATGCCAAGATGGTAACTGGCTCTCAAGTGCAATTGCCGGAATACACCGGTAGGTGTGGTTGGCGACAGATTTTCAATTTGAGGGTGGTAGCCAGCCAGACGGGTACTACAAATTACCTACCCTACCACCGTGCTATGGATTCGTCACGATTTATTAATTCCCCAGTTACCTAGAACAACACGGAGCAGGCCCGGCACTGATTCTCTTAAACACTTCTCGCAAATACACACAAACACATCTTTAAATACACACCAAACATCACAACAAGTACTTATCTTATTTAAATATACTAAAATACAATATAAATTTAAATTATTATACTAAAATTTAGTATACTAACTTAACTAAATAATAATTTATAATATTGAAATTAAATTTATTAAATCAAACATAGAATTGGCTCTGCATCAACTTATGGCCTAAACTGTACATATGAAGGGTACGCAGACACCTACGATACAATTATTTATCTTAGTGTAGGTTCTACATGATATTTATATTAGTGTAACTAACAGGTTTTTATTTTGTATACCTATCCATTATTTTTGTTTCTCTTTTAATATGTATGAACTTGTGCATTTCGGAATAAACATATTATTATTATTATTCAAATATCGGGATACAATAATGACTTCTAATTAAATTATACATTTTCCAGGCAGAGAAAAAACTTTGTTCAGCAACAGAATACGGCCTAGTGTTCGGGATCTTCGAGCTGGTTGTGTTCGTAGTAAGTCCTATTTACGGAGCACATCTCAATAGGATAGGACCAAAGATATTGTTTAATGGTGGGATACTAACAACTGGAACATGTGCTATATTGTTTGGGTAAGTGTATTTTATATTTGTATTTTGTATTAATATATTAGTTACATTAATTTAGTTACATTATTAATATATTAGTTTTTTTTTTGACCTTTTAATTAGTGATCTTAATCTATTTACAGCAATTTGTAAATTACACCTATATTACAATATCAAGGTCTAAAGTTATGTACAAATTGTTCAAGGCATCAATTCTTTCGTCAAAAGTACTACCCGTTAAAATAATTTTACAACTATTGCAAAACATCCTTCAGTATTTGTACCAAGCGTAAATTGTTGATAGCATCCTGATGTATGCTCTGTAATAAAGATTAGATACGCCCCATGACTGTAATGATTTATATTAAACATCCCACTTATTTCGAAAATCCTAAATATGATAAAGTTTGTAAGCTTATATAGGTACCTAAATAACTTTTCTATGTATAGGCCTGTGTTTGACCACAATCTTACCATGGTCAGTGATGATGTGGCCGATGATGGTGAGCACACATAGTCTAGAAGGGAACTGGCTCTCAAGTGCAGCTTTCGGAACACACTGAAAGGTGCTTGGCGACAGATTTTCAACTTGAGGGTGGTAGCCAGCCAAGCAGGTACTACAAAGTACCCTACCATCGTGCTATGCTTTCCTCATGATGTTTTCCTTCACCTATATTTAACTTCTAATAAAATAATTTGCTGTACTTTTCTTATTGGTTTTGTGTAATCGACCTTATCACCACATGGTGAGATTGTGTTTAATCTTCCACTAAAGCCCTGGCATTTGTTACATAAATTTTAGTATAGCAAAATATTTTTTTTATACTACAAGACTAATGTCTCCAAAAAAGCATACGACATAATAAGTAGTTAAGGTAGGCTATGAACGCTTGTAACACCCGAGGTATATCAACTTCTGGGAATTTTACTCACGCGCA
This sequence comes from Tethea ocularis, assembly GCA_963555595.1. Taxonomy (NCBI): domain Eukaryota; kingdom Metazoa; phylum Arthropoda; class Insecta; order Lepidoptera; family Drepanidae; genus Tethea; species Tethea ocularis. The sequence goes on along the minus strand of OY741960.1, from coordinate 3,756,692 downwards.
GGAACATAACAATAAGTTATATGTTTTTTTTTATTCCACAGATTATTGGATAGAGTGGAAGGTCACATTCCCTTCATAACCCTGAGTTTCATAATAAGGATAGTGGAGGCGATGGGCAATGCTGCCTTCCTGACTGCGTCCTTCGCCATCATAGCCAAAGAGTTCCCCGATAATGTGGCGACCATGTTCGTAAGTAACAAGCATTTAACCAACTTCAGAAAAGGTTCTCAATTCGGTTCGGTTATTGGACTATGGCCTTTATACCGTAGATAATTTCTATAAAAATTAAACTACATAAAAAAAAACATAAATATACAAATGTGCCTTTATGATTTTAAATAGCAATACCTTTTATCATAGTTTTCATAGTGTATCAGACGCAGCAAGCATATCTACAACCCTGGAAATAACGTCCACAAAGCCTAGTACTGCTAGCTGATCATAATTTTTAATCCTCCTGTAATCTATACTAAGTATAACGCAGAGTATACTTTTCACAGTTTTCTTTATTGTTTATTCTAGGCATCTCTGGAAACCTTCTTCGGTTTCGGCTTGATAGTAGGTCCAACCCTTGGAGGTGCATTATACGCAGCCGGAGGCTACACTCTCCCCTTTGCTGTCCTTGGATTCGCCTTGTTCTGCGCAGCTGTCATGAGCTACATCGTGCTGCCTAAGAGTAATGACGATGAGGACGTTAAGGCTACAGGACGTGAGTATTCAGAGACTGCTACATGGTTGTCATTCAACTACTAACCAAGGGTAAATAGAGAACATTAAGTTTCGGGTACTTTATTGATATTTCGATCTACCTACACGATTGCTCAAAGACTAAATGCCCTCTTTTGTAGATGCTTGACAACCGTGTAGCAATCCCTATATCTTCTTTATTCAAATTTAGTTCTTAAAATTAGTTTTTTTTTTTTTTCAATATTATATATTTTTATTATTATGATTGATCATTACCAGTTTATTGAAAAATCCTCCTTTAGGTATACGGATATTGGAAAGTAAAGCAAGGAAGTAAAAATAATGTAAAGCATGCGTTTTTTTACCATTATTGGGTTTATTGCAATCTTAGTACCTAACACTTCAGGCCTATTCAATATTCCGAAATATTTTTTCGTCCCAACATTTAGGAGTAAAAGTGAAGGTGATGATTATAAAAAAAAAACAGATGATATTTAATCAGGAATGTAATGTTTTTTTCTTTTTATTTGCAGCAACAATGTTCTCTTTGCTCAAAATCCCTGGCGTGCTGCTGGCTGCAATTAGCATCATATCTACGAGTATGAGCATAGGCTTCCTGCAGGCCACATTCGAGCCACACTTACGACAAAAGAATGTAATTAAAAATACATTTTATCTATTTTATAAGGTACTACCCGTCCCCAGCGGTTTCACCCACGTTCCCAGGATAAAAATTAGCCAATGAAACGGGGATATTGCAGCTTCCTATTCTTCGAATCTGACTGGTAGTTCCAGAGATTAGACTGTTCAAACAAACAAAAAGGACTTATGGAATATAGGCAGTACCTATATAGTGTAGATAGATACATTTGTGTGCAAATAGTAGGTATAGCAATAAGAAGAGTTATTTTTTTATTCCATTAATTCTGGATGAAAACCACTCTTCTTTATTTTGGTTTTTTAACGATTGTTTACATAAATTCCATCATACTAAAAAAGCCATAGCGTTAACTCTTACTCTTTCGTTCCCAGTTCAATTTCTCCCCCATCGTCCTGGGTCTAATGTTCGTCATCAACGGTGGTGTGTACGCGCTGTCAGCACCGGTTTGGGGGTGGCTCTGTGACCATCCCGCCGTCAAACCAAAATACGTCACCATAGTCGGCTGTATGTTCGTCGCTGGAGGGTTCATGCTCATTGGGCCTGCTCCGTTCCTTGGAATCGAAACGTTAGTATTGTTTTCATTTTATTTAATGGCAGTGGATAGACAATTAGGCACATATGAAAACGCAATTATGGCACTTTGCTAATAGTTTTTTGAAAGGATACTTAGTTATAAATCCGTATTTATAGTATGCCTTGCTTCCGTTCCAGGCCGAGCCGACCCCCGTCAGTGCTAGGATCAGAAATAGGGTTCTGTACCGGAAGGGTTTAAACGGGGCCTTATTTCTGTCACTCAAGTGTCTGTCGGTCGTCTGTCACACAGGTTTTACGGTCAAGCGGTTGGATCTACAATCTTCAAAATTATTTCAATAATTGGCGCTGGTATTTCATCCGGCGCCCCTACTGCCTTGGCGCCTATGTGCGCAGCACACTTCGCACATAGGGGTGGCGCGGCCCTGTCCACAGCTTTACCGATATTTTTCGGTAGAAAAAAAGTATTCTATGTATTATTTCAGAATATGATCTAGCTTTGTGTCAAGTTTAATCTGGCTATTTATTCGTATTTGTTGAATTACTCTATCTATTAAAAAAACCCGCATCAAAATCCGTTGCGTAGTTTTAAAGATCTAAGCATACATAGGGACAGACAGACAGCGATGCGACTTTGTTTTATACTATGTAGTGATTAAGAGACTGCGGTGTGGAAAGCTAGTTTTTTTATATTCAGATAGTTTTTCATCTTAAACACATGCATAATTTATATTTCAGGACTATATTGGTGACTATAATAGGTTTAGTGCTCCACGGGTTGGGAATGGGAAGCCAGCTAGTGGCGTCATTCTCTGATGCACTTGGCACTGCAATGTAAGTTTTATATCCCTTTATATTATATTGGTTTCTATTGGTTACAGTCTATTTTCTATCCCGGGAACGCGAGTGAAGCCGCGGGGAACAGTTAGTAATAAGTTTTATTTATATTTACAGAGCCAGTGGCTTACCTAACTCCATAGAGACTTATGGTTTAGTGTCAGGGATGTGGACTTCCACATTCGCTCTGGGCGCCTTCATCGGACCAACACTATCGGGTGTCCTCTTCGACAAAATTGGCTTCGAGCTGTCTACCGTTTTTATATTTATTCTTCATTTAATTGTTGTGAGTATTCGTTTGTTACTGCTCTTTTTTTGTTGATTCTGAACTATACGGGTATAAGTACATAACAACTGATACCATGGATTCAGTACATAAGAGGACTTTTCATATTTTTTCAGTACACAAAATTTACAAAATCTCACAAATACTGCAATAGACAACGTATTCCTAGCCAGTTGATCGAGATTATTGGAATTTTTACATAGCACTTTAAGTGTAAAAAAAAATGGTTTCTCAACGATACGTTATGGGTAAAATTAATTAAAAAACCAACACGAAATTCGAACGCGATTAGAATCATGTACTGAATCCAAGGTATCAGTTTTATCACTTACACCCTGTATATATCGTGGATTCAAATGGATTAGAATTCTCGTGCTCGTTGTTGGTTTCCGCCATTGGCTACAGATAAAATATGACCACTGCAACTACTCAGTGCCATTTATTTTCTTCCCAGATGGTAATAATGCTAATATTTGTGTGGACCTGCGACCGCGCATCTAAAATGGACGTCTCAGTATCGGCCGGTGACTTGCTACAGTTGGATGGGACTTTGGACGAAAGCGTCCTCATTGGAGACAAGTTCTTACCACCACCGAGGGTTAAGAGGTACTTTTCTATTATATCTGAATGCCATGGCACTCCTCATAACCTCCTGTATACCTAAATCCAACAATTTCAGAAACAAAATTGTGTTTTATCCTTATGCCACCGGTTTTTTAATGACCTATATAAGGTATACTTTCGACCTACTATACCTACCCTACCAACAACTCCTAGTAAGTATATGCATTACCATAGTATTATCTTTATTTTATGGAGGTATCCATTAACTCGAATCTCAATCGTGCATTCAACAATGAAAACATTTTCCAATTCATCATTTGTAAAACTTATTTCTCTAGCCGGCGGTGCGGCATCAGCCTGGAGAAGTCTCGTCCACCAGCTATGAACAGCCTGATAGCCTGCTCCAGCTATAAGAACCGAAGAAGTCCGTGGAGTCAACGCACTCCACGCTACCGACCTTCTTATGGGAGCCTTGACCATCGGTTCAGAGGAGCTTATGACACATAAAGCTGGGGTTAGAGACGTCTAAATGTCAAAGAAATATTTTTAAAGTTAATTACTATCTGACCAGGCAACTAGGGCAACTTTTTCTTTCCCTAAATAAATTACGAACATTAAAAAAAAATAAAAGTCGGTCTAGCCGTAATGTGCTTAATCAACGGTGCTGTCCGTTGATTAAGCTTTTTAATGTTTATTTATGTAAATAATTATTCATTTGAAATAATATTTGTATAAATTCAAAATATATACAAAATACTTAAAAATATAATGTAAATAAAAATAACATTTGAATATAGGTACCTACATATTTTACAAATTCAGTTGTATAAGTTGGAAACTGAAAAAATGTGCCGAAGATCAACAGTTGACATTTCTTACTATACATACCAATTTTAGTTGTGCCATATAAATAATAAATTATATATTTATTTGTTAATTTTAATTTATAATCACAAATAGTACACATATTACGAAATAGTTTGATTTGTAATAATAATATTTCCATTTTGTTTTATTTTATTACCAAAGAGATTGACGTTTATGTAAGCGAAAGTAGATTATTTTATTTTGTAATGTGTAAATAAATTATCGAATATGTATACTTATTTATTCTCTTATTATACTTTCACCACCATCGAACATTCATAATGATTGATATACATAATCCTCGTAATGATTGATTGACTATAAAATTATATTATACAATTTAGTTGAAAGCTTTAAATTAATTGTAAGTCTGTTTTCATCTATTTATAAAAATAATCTTTTTATTTTTTTCCATGAGCTTACTATTATTTGATAGAGGTCAACTTCGAACCTAAGAAATCCTTCGAATATTCATAAGTATACTTATATATATTTGCAGATCTCGGAATCGAACGAAACTGAAACCATGAACCAAAGATCCGTGTCTGAAAACGGTAATAGTCTGTGTGAATACCTATAAAGTACGCTTAATACATTTAATATGATATTATTTGTGAGGACTAAAATACTTAGGAATTGTTACCTGCTGACAATAAATAGAATTCAAACAATTCAATCCTCTAGGTCTTGCACTTGATGAAGAAAAGACTTGATCTAAAAACTGATTGAGAGCAAACCGAATACTTTATAGTAGAACACGATTGCATCGCATCGTGATATCGATAACATTGCGAAACAATTCCGATACGATATAAATTAGGCTATAAAATAAACACTGAATAACTACGAATAGATAACTGAGTTACTCAAAGATCAAAACTTCTTTGCACATTTCCATTGCCTATTGAACAATATTGATTATTTTGCAGTTGTAAATCAAATCTGCAATGAATAGCGTTGAAGCGTTGTAATATAATAACAGAGGAGTGACATAGTGAAAGGAATGCAGAATTTTTCGAAAGCAAGGACGTAGCTGTTATTGGTAATGGTACACGTTAACAATCCGGCGGTTTCACTCGGCCAGCTGATATCGCCAACTTTATTTACAATTGTAATACTTGGGTAATACTGGTTTTAGCCGATTCATAGTTAGCCCTATACTGTAAACGTTACGCCAACGTAAGCCTTTCCTTATTAGGTAAGGTGTATTAAATGAATTCTTGCTTGCTAAGCTTACGTACTAAAGTTAATTACCTATTGTTTAACATGATTGGTAAGAAGAAATACTAGACATGGTAATGTCTGTTCAGACTGACCTTGACGATGTAAAGGTTGGAGGTAAGTGGTTTCAATTAATTGGAAATTTAAATCATTGGTTAATTTAAAAAAAAATGCAGCTAAGAAGTATTGAACATAAATGCATTTGTAATTAGATATCGCTGACTAATGTAACTTCATGCTGAGCAATTATCTATTAACTAATTTAAATATTTAATTATATATCTCATTATTACAATTCTTACTTACCTATATATATTTTGTTTCCTTCTTATACAAATCAGCTAATAACTTAAATACATATTTCTATATCTCGTAAAACTGGCCTTTGTGATTTTACCAACGGAGAAAATCTTGGTATAAATTTAGTTTCGGAGCAGATCATGTACTTCCAAGGTTTTATTACAATTGCTCCCTGATCGTCTCGATCGAAACTTGATGTACCTAAATGCATTAAAGGACTTTACAATACGAATGGATTATCAACTATAGTGGAGTTTTGGCAATGGAGTAACCTGGACCATGGACATAAACATAGGACACTTATTATCCCGGGAACGCGACTAGGAATTCGGGGAAATTAGATAAATATAGTAAGTAGGTAGAGGTAAGTACCACAAGGTTGTTTAACCTTTAGGTAGAATTGAGGTAAACCTCTTAAAAAAACTTAATCAAGGTAGTTAATCGGATTCTATACAATGTAATATGAAGTTTGATAATATCTAAAGATTCACACAAGTACCGAGAGCGTCGCGTACCTAAAGGTTACATTCCGAAAGCGTTCATCAAAAGGTCGTAGGTCTTCGAAGGCCCTAAAGGCTGCCGTACTTTACTAATATACATGATAATGCTAGGGATATGCAGGGAAAGCTGCAGGGTCAAGTTTAGGTGTTTATTATCATTTAATTAATCACGCAGGTCGTGGGTTCTATTCCCATCCATAGGACAAGTATTTGTGTCCATGACAAACTAACATTATCTGTTGTCTTTTGGTGTTGACAACAAAATAAAGTAGTTTATGCTATCTAGTTTCCATAGTAAAAGTTCTGCTTTCTTCAGTTCGGGATCAGATCAGATAGCCATGTGTGAGGAATATCCAAAAATATACATACAACGCTTAAAATTATCATAATGGTTTCATTTTATGTATAATTTTATTGCTAGTACCTATATCTTTTAAATTCATTTAAATAAGATATCCGGTTAGCCACATAATTAAATCAAACCATAATAGGCAAAGTTTTAATGTTCCATTTTTCTTGATATTCATTTAATTACAGCGTTATTTCGCAGGAAATCAAAGTTCCCATCATCATCATTCGAATTATAAATGACGCATAAGTGACTCGGGAAAAAAATACCAAGATTACTGACCCCTGTTTTAGCTGATGACGTTTTGAAGATGGTTGAGTCATCAAGTACTAATCGTTCACTTGAAGATGGCCGTTACCTCCCTTCGCGTATTATGAAAAACAACCCTTGTTACAATTATTTGTATCTATGACGTCATTCGACGACAGCCAACTCGAAGAGAACAGCTAGTATATCCTTGTGTGTTTGAAAAACCGCAGTGTTTTATTTTAATGGCACTAGAGGGCGCTACTATTCATATAATTTTGAGTATAAATAGCTTTTAGTATTTGCTCACACACGACGTGGTTATTGAAGGATGAACTAGTTTTAAACTTCCAAATAAATACTCACGAAATCTCTATATAATTTCGTTCTACCACCACCTTAAAACTTTTGCTTCATATAATACAGGCAACGTCTAATAGCTACTCTGGCATCCATCGAGGTATGATTATACGTCAGGTACTTTCTTGAAGTTGACCTCTCTTCGAAGCCTAAAAATATAATTCTTTTTTAAGTCCATCTCACGCAAATCGCGATATACTAACAATATCTACAAACGAATTCGTGTTACTATTTTTATATCGCACAAAAAATATTTTCGTGTTAAGTTCGAGCCGGGTTATCGTGATAACAAAAACTATCAACAATAATCTTTGGTAACACGAATGAGCAAAAACAGGGTCTTCACAAAAGCTTCGAGTACCAGGGCAATAGGAAGAGCTAAGATATCATCGCAAAAACCCGCTATTCAGGGTAAAAGTTCTAGTTGTTGGCGCATTAGAACTTTGCTATTTGCTTTAATACTTTTACATTATAGAAATAATAATCCTAAATAATATTATTTGATGTCGTTGGCTACTTACTTACTTACCATCTTGTGTGATTGTCACTTTAGACAAAAAACATTTTTTTTTTATTTTCAAATATGACTCAAATGTTAGAATCAAGTAAATAACTCATTACATTAAATAATGAAATTAATATTCCAGTGACTATTTAAATTTCACAACTAGAATTACTACATTTCATAGAGAGACATTTCTTTGTTTCTGTATTAAGATGATTTTTTTTTTGTTGATGACCTAAATTGATGATGAAAAAACTCAAGTAAATTTTGCATCAATTCTTGCGAATAGCCACGTCTACCTTTGGGCGTGTTTACCCCACAACAGCACTAACCGACTTACTACACCGGTAGGTAGGTTTGCACGAAACCTGTCCGACGGGCCTGAGTGGGCCTGAGTCACGACTCTGGGTTCAAATTTCGAGCCACTGAAATCCAGACTTGAGACTAAATAAAGCTTCAATACAAACCACATAAAAATGAACAAAAAATGTCTCAACTTCGCCTTGAACTTAATTTATGATGTTTCTGTTGAATGAATGATTTTGAGGAATTTTTATATCTTATTCTACGTACTACTCTCCGGTAGTAGGTACATCAATCTGATACGAGTATAATGGCCGCAGAAATTATTTTTGATGAACTAGCGTTTGCCCATGGTATACTATAAATACACAATATGGCTTACTCGCTAAGTAGCAATAAAAAGAACTGGCTCTCAAATACCATTTAAAATGTGAATCAAATAACCTATTAACTGCGAAAATATTTTTTATACGACCAAGTCGGAAAATAATCATAAGGCCCATGTGATGGTAAGTGTTACCTGTTACTTGCAACACCCGGGGCGTAAATCACTCGCTACCCAGGGTTTGTGTAGTAGGTACCCACCCCGGGTATCACTCACTAACTGACCTTTCATGGGTACGGTATTCTGTAAAGTAGGTATTTCCGCAGTCAAGCTGCTCTGTGAGCAAAAAACACTATACTTTTCTGTTTTTGAAAAAATCTTGAGGTAAAAAGTCTCAGTAGTGAGACCATTTCATCGTGATTTTAAGTTTCAAGTTTTTAAGCATCATGGGTACAAGGAAAATGTTGATGATTATTTATTTTAGATATCTTTTAAGTTTTTGTTTTAGTTTTGTGTACATATAGGTAGTTAGTTTTAGCTTAGATTAGATATTACTTGTAATATTTGTAGGTTATTAAGTAATTAATAACATTAAATTAAGTATTTGATAACATCATTCAAAATAAATAGTTTCAACGTATATAGAGCATTAATGGCATTCTCTGATTCGCCATTTCGGACCACAGACAATTAATTAGATACAATGCTCCTATGTAAATCTAGCTCAAGTTCCGTGTTTCTTTCCATATAAATTATCGAGCAAATCAAAATAAAGTCCTACCTAACCCATGTGATTGTAAGTCAAAACACACGACAAGTTGTAAGTTGTTCGTCATATGCGCATGCGCACCTGACACGCGGCGCCCTCAGGCACACCTCCGGTAACTTTCCTCTTCCAGAAGTATGCAACATTTGGCAAGTAAACTTATGTTTTCACCTAAATTTGAATTTTACTTTTTGTTTTTGATAAGGGGAAATGCATTTTTTTATTGCACACCGTTCAAAGCCAGGGTTTTTGGAAATTTATAAGACTTAAATTAGTAATTACGCAAGGGAGGGAACACAATATAAAATTTAATACAATTTTAAGTTGACATTTATTGTGGATACAATAGTTATGACTTTAATACAGAATTTGTGAAAGTACCTAATCTAAAAGTAACAATACAATAATGCAACACAATTTAATGCTTGAAGTATCTGCAACAGGTGAGAACTGCCTACCTCTAAATTCTAATACCGTTATAGTTACTTTTAACGTAATTTCTTCATATAAATAAACTAATAAGTCAGCTCCAATAGCTTTAAAATATAAAACCAAGCTGGAAATAATCAAAAATTCATCAAACTCTATTTTTTTTTCAATTCAAATCTTGAATTGTTATATAATTTAGAAAAGTTATGAATAATTTTTATAATTGTTATAAAAATTATTCATAACTATAGGATTATTTCATAACATCAAAAATATTTTTAAAATACTTAATTCATATATAAATAATACTATGTATATTTTCTAATATAATACCTATTTATGTTACAATTATTTACAACAAAAATACAATCTACATATAAAAAAGTCCTTGAGGCGGCCGCTGCTGCCGATCAACGGTAAGGTTCCCAGAAGGCTGGCAACGTTTCCTCTTTGGAAAGCCAAATAAACGCGTTGGTGGAAAAAGCTCCCCACCCTCCCTCCCTCGAGGTCTCAATAAGTTTGAAAGATAGAGATCGAATAAATCGGCGAACCTCAGACCCCCAAGGACCCATGATCTCGACCGCAAAAAGCAAAAATAAAGTATGGGCCAATAGAAGCGTATTTTTTTAATTTACCGTACCAGCCATTCCTGCAACTCTACATGTCACTGTTAATGAAATGGAGTAAGCCTATCAACGTATTAGGCATTCCACATCAGTGACTTACCAACACTCCGCGGGTACGTCCATGAGGACATACCATCACGCCTTCGAGATCACCACAGCGGCAGCGATGAGGATGATTGATCCTGGAACCAAAACTATCTATCTATATTCCTTTAATTATAATTAAGGATGGCCTGTTAAACCATTTTAATAAAACTTATGACGTAAAATAGTAAAAATTAGTTACCAAAAAACATACTTTTAGAAAAATAGTGCAAAAATCTAGTACATAAGCAAATATAAAAACCTGTCCATGTAGGTTTTTGAACAATCAAACAGTTATTATCTCTCACGGTTCTAATTCTACATGTAATGAGACATATAATCCGTAAAATCTGTTTCTGTTTCAACTAATTTAGCATACATAAAGTAATGCAGACTTAGACTATATAAGTAACCGCTGCGAAAGATTATTTGGAAATTCCCCTAAGGGGGAAAAAATAGGAGCTGCGTAAAAAAACCTAATCTATACAAATAATAAAAGAAGAAACTGACTGTTCACTCACTCACTCACTGATATATCGATCAACGCTCAGCCCTAACCACTGAACGGAACGGGCTAAAATTTGGCATACATATAGTTATTATGACGTAGGTTGCCACTATGTAAGGATTTTTGAAAATTCAACTCCTAAGGGGGTAAAATAGGGGATCGCCAGTGAAACCGCGAGGCGGAAAGCTTGTTCTATATAGCGTTTAGTTTCTCTACACTTCTTATGTAACTAACGGATATATTAGCTTTTTATAATGTATATATATATAGTCTTATAAAAACTAAATGACGTGTGATAAAGTTCAGTAGACGACCGGTTTAACGGACCTAAAGATGATTTCACCTTGACTCTACATAATGTAAATGTCAGTTCTATCTACCATATTGTAATACAAATGATGTCTTCACTCTTTTTATTATAAGTATCGTTATTTGGATAACCAAATCGTTAATCGTTATCGTTATTTACATAAGTAAACTGTTACATTATATTCGAACAATTTTAACTAAGCTTCGATTTGAAATGTTATTTTTTAACACGCTTTTATTAACTTCACTTGTAGTTAACACTAATCTACTAATCGACTTTAATCTGTTTCTAATTTACATCTTTTTAGATCACAGTATATAGGTACCTATAAGATCTTTATGAGTTTCTGAAACAATTCAATAGAAAATATTTTGCTAAAAACGTTGATGACCTCTGTCGCGTACCTGCAACGTTTTTGTTTCTTATTTCTTTTCCCTTCATACGTTGGAAAGGGAAAGATGACGTAATCAACGATTCAAGGACTCCCGGACAAATAAAAAATACGATGTATTAAGCGGCTATAATAATCATGATAATATCTTAGCAACCCAACATGTTTTCCAAATTAACACGTGTATGAGAATACGTTTTAGTTATGAAAACATAAAGAGGATATTTTTGTTCACTAGCAGATTTGGTCGATACTTTATACCTAGAAGCTTAGCAGCTTCTACTCCATGTAGAAAATTTTGTCGCAGTGAAACTCGAGGCGTCAGTGGCGACCACATACCTACCAGGAAGAACTATGCAATATGCAAACAAAATCATGGTGAACATCTCTGTTTAACAGTTGACATTTCCAAGCTAAATAAGATGATGAATTATATTATGATAGCATTTAGTAATCCATCAATTTTAACATAGTCGTTTCAAAGTAGGTACATTTAAAAATGGACTTAAAGGAAAATACGAAGCGAAGAATGCTAATAATTTAAACTGGATTACCGATAAAGTTGAATCTCAGACGAAAAAACGTAAACGTTGTCAATAAATATGCGTATCATACTCAAAACATGCTTTAAAATTTACGAATCATATTCATTTTAAATATATTTTATTGTAAATAATATATATTTTAACCGACTTCAAAAGAGGAGGAGATTCTAGATTCTACTCTGGTATTTTTTTTTGTATGTTTGTTACGTGATTACTCCGCCATTATAAGAATCGATTTAAAAAATATTTTTATTCGAAAGAGTATACTCCTAAGGTGGTCCCATTGTCACCAAGTCTTTTGATGGAAATTGCAAAAAAAAATAAGTATCCCATCAAAAGATGAGAATCGAATTTAGATGTTATGTAATAAAAAGAGATCCGACCCCTCGTCTGACAGTATTGTCACAATTTTAAATATGGTCTAGATGGCCCTTAATTTTAGAAATGTATCTACGTAAATCTTGATTTAATATAGATTATATTTTGTATAGTTTACAGAGTGTCATATTCGCACCAGCGAGTAAACTCTTTAAATAAAGAAAGCAAAAAAAATTGCAAGTTATCTATATACCAAACTAAAAACCAGACATACCAATCTTCATTATAAAATCACATTGACGACTACTATTAAATTTAATAAAAATGTATAAAATTTAAATAATTAATTTCCACCAATTATGATTTTTATTTGATTAATGACGCCAATTAAGAAAAAATAATATAGGTACTAGGAAAGTATTGTGATGAAATCATACATTTATAACTAATTCTGAGAGCGGAATCGTAGCACATCTCTTCGGTTTCCGAGGCATTTCTCAGAAGTTAAGTCATCCTTCGCATTGGATCTTCTTTGTTTTTCTTCATAGATTTTGAGAGTTTGGCGCAAAAATGAGTATTAATAATAGGTACGTTAGTACTATCATAGGTACACATTAAATAGTTCTTCACTATTTAATGTGTACCTATGATAGTACGACAACGAGATTTTTTTTCGGCCCCAGTTTAATATTTTGGTATTCATAATTACTCTTCATGAAATAATGTTGTAAAAATTTGGAACAAAGACAAGTTATTCTTATTTTCAGTTCATCAGAGATTTGTTTTCGCGGAAAAAGCTGTTTTTAATAATTGTACACGCGATGTACATTTAAAGTCAAACATTTAACTGTTTTTGTTATCACAGGAGCCGAGCAACTATTTGCTGAGATGACAATGTTGTCTTACACAAAACATGAATATACGCAGTGTAGTGTTACTATGAGAACACGTCTTACTCATTCAAATCATTCTCACACCTTTAATAAAGTCGATATAACAAAATATTTTTTTTGTTAATTATAGAATAGTTCGTGTTTTAGGCACACAAAGCCTAAAAGAGCTTAACTCAGGTACTTCTCGCCTCTCTCAATAATATGTTCCAAATAGGATGGTTGCACTCCAACGTTGCAATAGTGAGTAATCTAATAAAACACCATGTGACACTCCAACGTTTATCAATTAGCAGCTTCACAACTTTTCGATAAAACATACCTATAACAAATGAACATCGCATCGCAATTACTTCTACGCATACAATCGATATATGTAGTTCACAATGTTTTTATGAAATCGACCGAGTTTTAAGTGAGATTACGTGGTACCGTTATCTATTTAGGCTGAGTTGGCTGTGGCATCATGTTATTATCCTGCCATGAGTCACCGCTCTTGTAAAGCTCAAGGATCCGATACCCAACGAGACGCGGACGGTTTCGATCCACGCTCTTGTGTGTTTTTTTTATTGTTAGATGTTAGCACGAGTGTTTTGGGACTCAGTTTGTGTTTTGGGTTCACACGGTGCAGATACTGGAATTTGGCAACGATTTAATAATTGCAAGGTGCTATTTTAGATGCTTCCTCGCAGAAACCAAACAATGACAATAGATAGAAAACCCTCTCCACCTAAAAAAAGTATGTTTCTGTATTCAAGATTAACCATTCAGACTCAAATTCAAAATTCATTTTTTTCAGTTTAGACCTACTATGTAACGATTCGGAAATACACAAACCAGTAACATTCTATGTGTTCAATTTCAATTACAAAACTCCAGACTACAGTTTATTTACATAGCTTAATATAAAAAAAAATAGAATGATAATACATTACTCAAATAGCGTTAATTGGTTAGGATTTACTAAATTAACATATTAGTTAGGATCATAGTCATAATCTTGAATATTTATTGCTCTGTCTACCCTTATTGTTCAAACAAAGCGGAGTTGAGAATGCTCCAGTGGTGATATCATTGTGGTATAAGAGAATCCACCTCTGGCTCACATCCTTTCATTCATAAAGGCAGGTAGGCAGATAGATATGTCGGAAACGATCCGTTGCAAGTTTTATTGTTTGCGTGTCAGAGGTGTTAAGCTTAGTACATATGTTTGCAACGAGGCAGCATTTTATGCTGCTTTAAAAAATCCGCCTGAAATCCTTAAAGATAAATTGCAGAGGTTTTTTATGAACAAGTACTTAGCAAAATTAATTACGTCGCGATATTCAGACATTTCTTATATTTGCATCAACCTATGTTGATTATTTGTAGTTTGCGACTTAAGAGTAGGTTTCTTATTATGTATAGGCCGTACCTATAGGCCTGTGTTTGACCACAATCTCACCATACAAAGTGAAGATGTGGTCGAAGGCAGCAAGCTTACAAAGCTTAAAAGATAACTAGCTCTTAAATGATACCAGAACTTACCGATAAGTGCTTTGATGACAGATTTTCTACACGAAAATAAGAGCTAGCCAAGACATCGCAATTCTTCATAATTTTTTAGATTGCTTTTTACCTCAAATCAATGCATATTTCTCAGAAATTTCAATCAAATGTAACAGGCGGTAGAACGAAAGTCGTGCCTCGAAAGCATAAGTTATTCGCCCGCGGCCGCCTTCGTCTCGTCATTCGCATGAGGCACGGAGCGTAAGGCAATCATATCAGTTATTCTGTTCTCACCTTTATAAAACTTTAAGGTCAAACGGTTGGGCAGGATTATTGCAGATACACTGTTTGACATCACGACTCTAATGGTATTTGTGAATACTTCAAAGGTTTACACTATAAATCCTTATAGTGTAATCCTAAATACATTGTACAATTTTTTTTCCTCAGTCTTCCTGTTCCGACAGTAGGTAATGCCAGCAGAAATGTATCCAGATAAAAACATTCATTCTCAGGTAACCAAATTCAAAAGCTACCTAACTTAGGTCAATGTTCACCGACTAGAAAACGGTCCGATAAGTATAATCGGGCGTTTACGATAACATTTTCCTACGAAAATTCATGGTATATGCCTTATGATTATAACATAATGGACTATTTTCTAGTCGGTGAACATCGACCTTAGATGTTTTTTAGAAGCTTAACTTTGCAAAAATATCAATATCCAAAAACCATTCGAATTGGAACATTTTTGAACAACGAAGGTTAATTAATTTGTTTTTTTTTTTCTCAAATGATATACAAGCAATTCAGAGCGCCCTTGATTAATTTCCCGACCCTTCAAGTAGGTAAGCGTATAAGAAGTCGACCTGTTACCGGAGGGACCGTCGCGCTCCAGTGACGTCCAGCGGAGCCCTACTTGCGCGTCGCCCTCGACGCTTCCTGTCAGACCGCATGCTTACACTTGCTTGTATTACAGATGCTCGTTGCTATAATTGCGGTCCTACTTACCTATAAAACTTGATATTGTGTGTGAAGATACCTAGGTAATATTAGCAGAATTCATCTTCATTTTAATACCCGACTACTGCGAAGCAAAGAGGAGAGTTATAACTTTGACCAGTATGTTCGTAAGTATGTATGTTCATCTGTTTCCTCATAACAAATGAGGTATTATTGGAAGCGTCTTGATTGTACGCTGGGCTATGCATATAATGCATTGTCTTCCTTAATTTGAACGAATTTGGCGAATTAGACATAATAAAGTCAACGGGAGCGAATCCGCGGGTGATCTAGAAACATGAACTATGACGACGCATTCTTACATTTTTTACCCACTTCAAGAAAGGAATATTGTCCGCGGTTTTTCATGGTGATTTTTATTCTAAGGGGATACCTACTATCAAATTAGATTTTGATAAAATATTATCAATATAAAATGGTTTTATTTTTAATTTAATAGTTAATTAACACGAGGCATATTTAAACAGATAGGTATGTTACCTGCTTATTTAATATTTTTATTTTAATAGGTATAACTTTAGTTAATGACAACTTGACTTCTAAGAAAACTCGTTCATTTTTGTGTAGTAAATAGAGGGTTATCTCATTTAAAGAATGAAACAGCACGTAAATACCAATTTTGAAGAAATGGCTTACTTTATTACACGGATTAACTAAACGAGTATTATTATCCGATAATCTTAAGCCGTTGTAAAGGACGTCCATCTCATTAGAAGAAGCTTATTAAAAAATATACTAAGTATACGAATATTTAAGGTTTAAATTATTAGTGCATCAGTTGATAAGCAGACTTCGAATATTCTAAACCAATTTTATATTAAATAAAAATTGATCTTTAATATAATAGTCATAAACGTTTAAATCACAAAACACCTGTACACTTTACCGGTCAATCATTATTACATGGAATTAGCTTCGTTCGTGATAAATCATCGGATATTTGAAAGCTTTCCATCATTTAAGCCATGACTCGCCTGTGCCATGTCAGCACAGTCGATTACCTTAATTGAAGAGTATGTAACTAAAATAAGTACCTATTTTTGGTTGTAGATATTCTTGAGATTTTACCCGTTTTAATGTACTTTTATACAGGTGATTTATGGATACTGGATAGTGTACTTTAAATATTATAGGATAGTTTAGACCGTTAGTTGTATTATTTAATGTAATGATGGAAGGTACAACGAATATATAATGAAATAAATAAAAACAAATAAATACTGAAAGGACAAGCATATTACCTCGTACTTTACTATGACTGAAGTAACTATAGTAGAAGCTATAGTTCTAAATTACATCAAAAAAAACCTTAAGCTTGTATTGTCCCCTTGCGCTTTACGTAAGTGCTTCCTCTCCTCTGATTACCCTGTATACTCGTATGTCTCTTATTCTACAGACCCTACCATCGAGGTACCCCCTCCCCTCCAAAGGCAGTTACTCTATTCGGTGAACCAATCCCCTGGGAAAGGCAAGCCAAATATCTCGGAGTAATTCTCGATGATCGTTTGACCTTTGATGCCCACATTAAAGCGATCCGCGCGCGCGCCGCCTTTTTTTTAGGGCGCCTCCACTTTTTATTGAATCGTAAATCTAAATCTACTGTGTTCGCACATGCAGCTCCTGCACGGATCCATAGCCTTCAGGTGATTCAAAATCGCTTCATGCGCAAGGCCACGGGCGCCCCGTGGTACATGCGTAATGAAAATCTCCACATTA
This sequence comes from Tethea ocularis, assembly GCA_963555595.1. Taxonomy (NCBI): domain Eukaryota; kingdom Metazoa; phylum Arthropoda; class Insecta; order Lepidoptera; family Drepanidae; genus Tethea; species Tethea ocularis. Next base: position 3,739,056 of record OY741960.1, on the reverse strand, counting down.
ACTTAGGTCTCCCCACGATAAAACAATTTATAAAACGCACCTCACGCAGATTTTTCAATACCGCCGTTAATCACCGCAACCCTCTTATAGTGAAAGCCGCAACCTACACGCCCTCCCGTATACTCCGTATCCATAGACTAAGGCAAGCACATTATTAGTATCCATAGACCGCCGCGACGTCCCACTCAATCTCGTCCCGTTCAAGCGGCCCGAGCTGCCATTAGTAATCCGACCGCCCCCAATTAGTCCTAACTCTTACAACGTCCTCCCCCTCACCCGGTAACGCCCTGAGCCGAGGTTCGTACCCCATTCGGGGGTGCCCTCAGGCGTTGTTACCTAAATTTTACCCGGCTGAGAGCTCTCTGCGCCGATTTGTCCGGTAAGGTTGCTCCAGCCATCAGAGGCTACCAACTTTAGTCATTTCAAAAAAAAAAAAAACTCGTATGTCGTCTAGTTCAGTGGTTCTTAACAGGTAGTCCGCGGACCACTAATGATCCCTGGAAGCACCAGAAGTGGTCCGCGAACCCATCTTAAAAATATTAAACAAATGACAAGGAGCGGACACAACGACCTCACCTTTTATTCATCGACATAATATCTATACAAGCAGATTCTTGGCACTTCTAATAATAAAAAAAAAGGACTGAAATCCATTTACTATAGATATAATACCTCCAAATAGTTGGTGGTCAATAGTAAAAGTGATTTGTGAAATGGTCCCACATCCCTAAAAGGTCACTACCACTGGTAACACAAACTAGACCAACAGGAATCTAATTCCATAGGTCTTGTAGTAGGGACCTAAAATGGCTTAAATATTTACACAGCCTTATTTAATGTCATACATAAGGTAGCAGATTTACGATCCAACTATGTAACTTGAGCTTAACAACAGTTATACTTTGGTTTACAATATTGACACCTGTGACCGCTTGCCAGGTGGTCCGATGACCTTAACAAGTTGACGGGAAGCGCCTGGACGGACATGGAAGACGGAAGTCCAGTATGGTGACATGACCTGTTTGATTATGAAATTAAATAGCATAGTTATTAGTAGGAGACAGGTGATAATTATTTAGTTAAAAATGGTCACTGACTGACTCATCATCAGTCTAAACCGCTGGTCCAGTAGACATGGCATCGACTTAGAAATGATTTTTAGAAAATGCATTCCTAAGCGGATAAAGAGACTAATCAAAAGATCTCGAATCGGATAAGAAACGATTTGTATCATAAAACAGCCTTTTTGGGCATTACTCGTCTAATAAATTATGTATGATGAATTCCACATCGTCTTTGAAGATTGACTTGCTTGCGAGGTTATAGTAAGGTAGTGTTTATTTTAATTAGTTACATATTTTTGGGATCCATTGATAGCCATCTTTAAGGTGATGCTTATCCATTCTGGACATTCTTCACACTTTTTCATTAAATTTCAAAATAAGCATAAATGTATTTTGGAAACCAGATAGCTGATATACCTATACCTTTTTTTTACAAATGATTGAAGCTCCAAACTTTCGATAAGATATGGTACATAATTATATTCATTTTTATTTTAATAGCACAAGCTATTAAAATAAAAAGTAAAAAAAAAACATCGATATGATTGATTATTCATAGCAAATTGTAATGGCGGAACAAAAGCACCTTTGTTCTGCTCGCTATAGTTCGAGTTCGCAAGAATGCACGCGGCTCATGGAATAACAAATGCATTCTAACGAGTAATTGTCCACAATTCTGAGTATTTCCCGAGCGATAACAGCTTTATACCTGCGGAGGCTGGCCGACTGGCTGGCAGAGTGGCAGAGCTTTTGCCAGTGCCCGACACTAGACACAAGCTACGCGAACAAATTACAAAGTAACTAACGTTCTCTCGAAAAAAATGTCTCATAAACGTGACTGATTGTTAATTGATAGGTAGTTTGTTTCCGGTTGTTTTAAAATGGTTTGAAATTTAATTTGAATGTGTCCTTGTTTTTTTTTAATAGTCTGTTATGTTTTAGAAAGGGACAATGTAGATTGAAATTATAACCAAAGATAGACACTGTTATAGAAAATTTACCATACTCAAAAAGGGGAAAGGGATTTTTCCCAACGCAGGAAAACTTTAACATAGAAAATTAATAGAATAAGGTAATAAAGGGGAAATACCAAAGCGCATGACGGGGTAAATACGAAGTATCTCTACTTAGTTTGTGGGTAAACCTACCTTTTTCATTTGGTTGGATAGCAGGTGCCGCCGCCGGTCGGTGGGCGGGCGCACGTGACGTGACCGGGCGCCACTCGCGCGCGCACCGCGGACGCAGCCGCTTCGAATTTTAAAACCAGAAACGTTAACCGTTTCCATTTTTAAATATTTGATTTTAAAAGTGTCAGTGGAACGAACTTTTCTGAGGATTTTGTGCCAGTGTGTTCTTTTTGGTGCGGCTTCGTGTACAGGTTGGTAATCAGATTTTTATTTTTTAATAATGTAAGGTTCTTTATTGCTGAAAAATGTAAGGTTCTTGATTCCGATCGTGTCTTGAACAGTTGAAGTTCAAACGTCTCAAGTAAAAGATCTCAACGGGTTGCGTTGCGAAATAATATTTGATAGCATCATTTTTTTTAAACGTCCTTGAATAGGTACCTTTATGTTAAATAATCTCATATAACAGCTTTGACATAATGTATCGGATTCATTAATTTATTAAAAGAAAATTAGCATTACAAAAATGAGTTTTAAGGTGTATTCGATAAAATTTATGGGTTTGGCATACTAACTGGTTTTAATGAAATGATATAACTTTATGTATCTGTCAAAGTAATAAATTACTAATTATTATATTATTTAATATTACGAGAATTATCGGTAATAATGTTCTACGGTGATTAAATCTTTAAAATAAAAATTAACTAACTAGACCATTTTGAAATATTTACTAGTAATTTTAAGTGTATTCAAGTAATTCATTATTCATGGTATACAATAATTATATTTGGTATTCATGGTTTTTATTTTCTGTCAGAATAAAGCTCAAAATGGAATTTAGCAGTAATGACACATATTTTTAAACTTAAATAAAGATCAAAGAGTAGATCCCAATTTACGACCAAGTTAAAGGTTACCATAAATTATTTTTAATCTATCCATTGGCATTTTATAATTAATTTTGCACCTTAGGACCACCAGTTTTATAAGAAGTACCGACATAAATTATAGAAAAGACAATATTATTTCATAATTATTATATTGCCTTTTTTATAAGGAAAATTTACGAATACATAAAACTTGAGCGAACATTTTTGCAACCCTTATGCAGCATAATAATATAATATACCTGTACATATAATATACAAATAAAACCTACATCATATCAATTAGATTTGAATTTATTAGCAATTGAATATAATATTTTATATAAGCGGTAGCGATAAAATGTTTTGTGCGTGTTTATTGAACATTACGTGACTTATGCTCACGTTTGTATGATGTACGCACACACACACATACATTATGTAAAAGATGTGGACAGGTTTACCATTGATTGCTATTTTAATGTTATATATTATAATAATATTACTTATAATATTAAGGGTAAACCTTCGGTTGGAGCGCGAAATTCAAATTTTATCACGTTTTTTGCAAATTGCAGCTCAATAGGGTAGTTGACACTGTCAAAAATAAATGTCCAAACACGGTTAGTGCATAAAACATCTAAAAACACGTGGAAATATCAAATATGTTGTACATTTAATGCTTTTTATGATTTTTAATTACCAGTGGAACCACTAAGAGTAGATGATTTGATGCTGTGAAACTATGAGGTCATAATGTAATATTTCATACAAAATTCCTAATAAACTATCGTTTTGACATTTATTAAAAAGTAGTTGATTTGATGTGTCAGTCAACTACCCTATTATAGGTCGTAAGTTATCAACATGTTATTTGCGAGAAGAATGGTAGTATATTTACTGTTTAATAACAAAAGAAATCATCAACATAATCTTCCAAGGTATATTAGTAACATTTTCATGAAATAGTCGTATATGTTATATACGACCTATAACTGAGCTGCAATTTACAAAAAACGTGATAAAATTTGAATTTCGCGCTTCAACCGACGCCTTAAGGTGTAATAGAAGATTACTTCTAAACATATAAAAGGAAAAGTGACTGACTGACTGATTTATCAACACACAGTCCAAACCACTGGACGGATCGGGTTGAAATTTAGTGTACTGATAGTTATTATGAAGTAATCATCCGCTAAGAAAGGATTTTTGATGATTCAACCTGTAAGTTAAATAGGGGATCGCGGGTAAAACCGTGGGGCGGAAAGCCAGTGATAAATAAGAAGGAGGGCTGTATCAGCAGTGAAAGAAAATGGCGTCTATTAAAAAATATATACATAATTTATGCAACAAAGGCGGCAAACTAGTTTACGGCCCACCTGGTATTATTAAACGGTTAACGTTGTCTATGGACGCGCTGTCATGGTATCACTCATTACACAAAAAAAACCTTCCAAAGGAAATCAGTTATCCATAACGGTTTCACTCGCATTTATGGGTTAAAAAGTGTAGTTCTCTCTAAGCTACATTTCACATATATAGGACATTCACAGCATATATCTACCTACTTACCTATTATAATTTCTTATGAATAAAATATTTTATTCTTCAAAAGCGCCAATAAAATCGCGTGACGAAAGCTAGTAATATTAACAAGGGGCCTTAAACTTAGCAGTAGGAATAATTAAAAAAAACCTAACTAATGTTATAATTGCAAAAAAGAGTTTGTTTGTTACCTCTTGACATCATAGTGGCAAAATCAATCGTGATTAAATTGATTGAATAGGGAGAAGAAAATATGTTATTTACTCTTTCGAGTTAAATATACGAGTAGGTATCTCTTATAGAGTCAAAAACGACAATTTCAAAATAAGCTCATCTTAATCAAAAATAATATTTTAAACCCAAAATAACGTCCACAAATAGGATACCTAAAATCAAAGACATCAGCCAAGGTTAAAAGTATTTAAACTTTAAAACCTGCTCCATGTTGTGATGGAAAAATTTCGTGATCATTTTTATCGAACAACAAAGTTTAAGATGAAGATTGAATCGAATGTTCATATCCGCAAAGTAAATATTCGGTTGGTGTTTTTGCAATGATTTTCTTTTTCATAACTCATTAGTGAATTGTATAAACATTACCTACTTGTCTTGAGTACAGGTAATTAACATGTATTATTATTATATTATTCATCATACATATAATTACTTTTAGTAAATATTATGGCGCCTAAGATTTATGTATTTACGAATCTTTAGCGTGTATTTGATTTGAAGATAAAAATATAAGCTTATGAACATTTGCATTTTTAGCACCACAGTTTTTTTTAAATTTATTTATCGTTTTTAATAATTGCCGTCAAAGAAGAATTCACGAAGTTATACTATACTGTTCCTATTTGAGCACTAACTTTGGTGCTCAATGGTAGACATAAATAAAATTCGACCTTATTTTACTTTGAGCACTACGGAGTAACTTCTAGTGTTGTAGTGTAGAATAATATCATCTAAACATCATTTATGTTCATTGTAAATGTATGTAAACAATATCATCTCGAAAAATCACAAAAAATAACGTACCGAAGGCCGAAAGTAGTACCTAATTACCTACCCACAAAATCAGGAAAGACACTCAAGGGCAGCTGTTGGAGCATACTAAAACATAGGTACGAGTGTAGATTCCACTCAGCTATGGTTTCCTCACGATATTTTCCTTCATCGAAAGGTCCCTCACGTTTATTGTAGAATTGAATTAACCCAAGACTTTTTCCACGGAATTTGACCTCACTCTTGAGCTATGCCTTACAGAAGTTTTTTCAAACAATGAACATAATCAGAGCATTCTCACAAATATGTTTCTGTTTGTATCTAGACCATAATATTTCTAGGTATGTCTATCAAGAACGACCCTAGCCACGTTCCACATTTATGAGACATAAAAATACCAGTTGCCTGATATTGTTTTATCGATACAGGAAGCAGCAAAATCGAGGGGTGAGTCAAGAATTACTAAACAAGGGTGAAAGAAAGACTGCACGAAACATTTTATCAGTAGCTATTATTTGAAGGCAAGAATAGATTTATAATGATATTGTCAATCGCCATTCCATTTTCCGAACTAATATTATAAAGGCGTATGTCTGTTCTTGATGCCTCAACCAATCGAGATAATATTTGGCACGTAGATAGCTTATAAGTAAGGAGATATACACAGGCTACTTTTTAACCGTCTTCATAAAAGTAGGAGGTTCTATGTTTGACTGTATGTATTTTCTTTATGTATGTTCACCGATATCTCTGCCAATTTTGAAAATCTTTCCCAGTAGTCAAAAGGGGTTCCATTGTCACCAATGATGGGATATGTTGATGATTTCTTTTGTTATTAATCAGTAAATATACTACCATTCTTGTCGCAAATAACATGTTAATAACTTACGACCTATAACTGAGCTGCAATTAGCAAAAACGTAATTTGAATTTCGCGCTCCAACCGAAGGTATCACCTTAAATATAAATTACTTTAAAAAAAAGAGAACTGCCTTTAAAACAACTAAAAAGTATAAAGATTTTTTCGCTGACTTCAAAACAGTGTCAGATTAGAGTTTCTACGTAGTTATTTTATACTTTTTAGTGGTTTTGGAGGCGGTTTTCTTTCTTATAAAATTATTTATTATGTTGGGAACGTGGGTAAAACCGGAGGGACAGCTAGTGTTCAAATAGATTTCAAGTTTTGTTCCTTGTTGAGTCCTTTATCGTCTCTCTGCTTTATTCGGGAAATCATTTGTGGTTGGCGCTTCTTCTATTCAGCCCTTTTCTATCAGTCATATCAACTTTCCTACTCGTATATCCTTTTTCACACGATACATCCATATTTTTCGACCTTTTAATTCCTGTAAATACATCATGTTTCATATTCACAACTGTTTTAGTCACATGGGTCATCTCCCCTCATAACAAGTTCTGAACATCTTGTTTGTTTTAATTTAATTTAGTTTTGAGATAAAACAATTAATTATATTTAACTACTACAATTCAATAATGTAATTTAGCAATAAATAATTAGCTTATTCAAAGAAAAAGTATTACACGAAAACCTCGTCGTCTTTATCAAGTGCTAGTACAGTATAAATTGTATCAGCAACATCTACTCAAATGTTAAGTTATGATAACTTGAAAGTACGTAATCGCGAAGTTGAAAGGTTCAACACAACTTTATTTTGACGTAATAATAAGTTTTTTATAATTCATTGTACACATCTTTTTAACAATAGCTGCTTTTGTAACATCCGTATTTTAATTGCTTTTTACTAAAACAAAGCTTTCAAGTTATATATATAATGTGAACAAAATATTTAACAATACATTTTATTCTAATCTAGTTTTCTTTCAATACGTTTTCGACGTTTCGTTATTTTATTAGAATTCTCTACCAAAATAATAATATAGAGTAGATAGCAGATATAGATAATCATAAAATGGAATTGAAGGATGTAATTTTTTGACCTATTTCGAGTGAACGAGAGTTTATAGAGTCTAAAGACAATAATGTCTATGATATTCTATAGCCACTAGGTAACAATAACCTGTGTAGGTTATACATATTGCCTGCACAGGTTATTGTTAAATATTATGGTTTTTAATGGATTTTTACCAAATATTTTGCTCGAATCAAATTGCAGGAAGTTATGATCTCATAACAATTAACAATCAGATTTGGTAATTTTACAATAAAATAAATCACCAATAATAATCACCTCGATATAAAGTTACATTTTAAGCTTGAAGTCTAAGTGGAATATAGAGTAAAACTGTTGCCTTAGCAATCAATTTACAAACACAGTATTCATAATATTACGTCACTAATTAGGTTTCCTGCTCCTAAAAACACGTTTATTAGGTGTATTTATGTAATTTGCATTAGGATATTTTAAATCTCTGCTGAGTATGCAGTAGGTTAGGTACCTATGTTACACTTTAAATTTTATTGAAAATATAAATGGGATGACGTCAGATTTGTATCTTATACAGATACAGATAAAGTCTTGTTTTTAAATATTATTGTCTCTTTCGAAACCTATTTGCATTTTAAATACAAAAAGATGTACAATGAAATATTTTCAGCATTATTATAGTATTTTGACAAATTGTATAGAAATTTCCAAACAACTATGCGTCACAGAATCTGTGCGTCAGCATAGAAAACAAGCATAGGAAAACATGAAGACTTTTCTTTACGTCTCTTTTTTCAAGTTCCATACATATTTTATTTACTGACACCTTGCTTCATTTTGGTCTTATTGGAAACTTTCGTCATTGGCCAACGGTGAGACAGAAATAGAACTATTTTGTGCATATCAGAGCAAGAGGCAAGTGTGTTTTGGTAGGAGTTGTGCAGTATGCGTTTTTGCTGCAGCATTTCTGCATTTTAGACTATGGCGTAAGTGACAAGCGTCTTAACTGAAGCACCTGAAGTGTTCTGATATTTTTTATATTATTCTGCAAGATGCAAACTCAATTTCAAGTAAAACTGTTGACGAAACGCTGAATTCGTTTTTTTGTATCGTGACTCCGTCCGGCAGATGGCGTTTTGTGACAAACGCCACCATTAAATTATTACCTTCTTTTTTATTTTAATATATTGTTATGTTAATGTTTAGTTAGTTAGTGTATAACTAACTATGCACCAGCTAACTAAATAATACCATGTAGCTTTTTCAAAATTTATTAAGTAATTTATATTGTCCAGATTGGATGTTATTCCTACTTTGAATACCTCGAAACTTCCACCCAATTTATATGAATAAAAATGCTAGATTTTTATAGATTTGCCTTTGAAGAAGAAGGCTTTTGAAACACCCACTTGCCAATTGCCAATGTTGATACTATAATCGCTATCGCTCCCGCTACAGCTCATGCCTTATCCTAAATGAATTAGACAAAAGCGCTCGCCCGTCGGCCTTCAAGCGACCGGTCGGCAAGCCGTTTACTTTCGCATTGCATCCAGTGCCGCGCCAAGCTGACTTATTTCGTACCATTTAATTGATACTGGTAACACCAAACGCTTGAGGCCGTTAAACCAGTGCGCTTTGTTCTAATTCTTCTGTGTAATTAATAAAGAAATCAAAATGACCAATTTTGAATTCAATCATTGACCGTAGGAGATTCTTTGAGACATCATAGAAATATTTACGTTACCAGTTACGGTGTTATTTAAAGTTACATTATATTCAGATAATTCTTTTTCTTTTAATTTCTGGACAATCAAAATTTTTTAGCTCTCCAGTTATTATTTGTAAAATTTCAGATAAAAAATCCCAGATTCTATGCAGCGCTGTAATATGAGTTCACTTTTTCGTAGATCCGTCCTTGGAGCTTTACTTGGATTATTTTTCTTTGTCTGGTAACATTAAAAAAACCCTTTTTACTTATTCATCGAATGTGGCCAGCCTTCACCGCCCACTCACCGTCCCCTACTCTCAACATGTTTAACGACTGAATCACGTTTAGACTTGTCTTTCAATGTTACTCCATTTTCTACCCGCTAATCTGACCTTTCATACGTTAACCTTCAAAATGATACAATTACTGTCATATACTGTGCTTTGCTTGCTCAATAGAAATCGTGATTATTTTATAGTGACACATTATCTAGTGGGTATACGCAGTTTATTAACGTGATTTGTATAAACAAAATCGAATTGAGTTGTTTATTGCAGGCCTTACATCATTGACTACATGTTTTTTTTGATTAATTGAAGCAATTTTACTTGCAAAAATGATATCAAGTGCCTACAGCAATATATATAGCGCAATGTGGTAGTACCTGGCGGGCTATCACACTACTGGTGTATTCCAGCACCTAAAAATCTGTTCCTTCTAGACTTTATGTGCTTACCACCTTCAGCCACTCAGCATAGTGAAATTGTAGTCAAACATAAAACTATTCACAGTTAAAAAAATAATACTTCCTTTCCTCCTTCAGCTCCTTTAAAGTTGAAAATTATATTTTTAAAAATGCTGTATCATCTCAATTACCAATATTCGTCACAATTGATAGATTATTCATTAAAAAACATGAACACATTATGTATAGGTATCATCATCATAAACCACGATATTAGTTATGCATACAAATCAAGATGAGTTAGTAGGAGACCTCACACATATATCGTACATTTAAATTAGCATCATTTTGTAGACTTGGATTAATTCTAACCCTAATCACAGATTACTAAATAGTTACTACGTTAGGGTTAATGACAATTTGATTTTTTTATTCTGATATTTGAATATTAACCGCAATTCACTTTCTGGACACCAAGGCTCTTGTCAATCAGTTCAATAACATTTATTAATTTAACCAAACAAAGATTTATTTAAAAAACCACAGAATTGATATTTCATCACAAATCAAGACAGATATAGCACGATCTCGCGAAACAGGGAAATCATTGCTGCCGGACAAAGTTTGCACGTACCAATTTCCTAAGTCATGTCCACACTAAGTTACGTATACGTCGCGACTCGCGATTAATTACGTAAACATGTTTTTTGGTAATATGTTGGCAGGTGCCGGCCGGGGACCAGTAGGTCAACAAATCGTGACGAGGACGACCACTCAAATCGCCACTTACGATCTGACATTTACATTTGGAATTCGTCGTGAGAGAATATGAATTGATGGAATTAGTGACGTAAAGAGTAAAAACCAATGAATGGTTTACTGCGACCTTGACATACGTAGAGGCATTTGAAGACAATTAAAAATCTCATCAATTAACAAAAACAATATATTCGTTATTTCACAATTATTTAGTCCAAAGACAAGAATCAATTTCGTACTACATAACATGTGTATAATTCATTTTAAACGGATAAAACATTATCTCGAACATTATATTTTTTTTCTGTGTGGTAAAAATCGTACAAAGTATTTCACTACACTTCAGCAAATATTTCAAAATAAGCTCGCAAACATGGAAAAAGTTAGTCACGCATTGAACGCAAGACCCTGATACGATAAACTGAAAAAATGATATAATTGCGATTGTACGTTAGCCAATAGACTAGATAAATACCTTCGCAACTGTTACAGTTCACAATGCATCAGCGAAATATTAAATTCATGCATTTAGTGCAGAATTAGCGCAATTGATAGCTCGGTATTTTTGCAACGCCCAGTCGTGCGTGCAGCGTTGACCGATGTGTGCTCGCCTTTGCTTCACCCGAATTATTTTGTGCGGTACATTACGTACTGGAAATGAATTAGCCTTAATTACGTTATGTTCTCCTAACTCTGTTGTGGTAACCTAGTTAGAAATGCAGTTTTAGTGCAATAACTGTGGCTATATGTTATGAACATAGTTTAGTAGGTCGGATCGTTGTTGCAGTGAGGGACGCTCAAAATGGAGATTTTAATTCAATCATTCGTATAAAAGCGGTCTGTACAATATTTTTCAATTTGAAGACGTTTTTGTAACATGTTGTCAATTCCGTCGAAAATATCATTAGTTCAGTGACTGGCTGACTAACTGACTGACTGATCTATCAACGCACTGCCCAAACCACTGAACAAAACGGGCTGAAATTTGGCATAGGTAAATACCGATAGCTACCCCACGAACGGATTTTGTTCCGGATTTGATAGTTTGATAAATTGATTCATCCGTGTAAAACCGGTGCGATTTACTAGTTAACTACGTAGGTACTTTATAAACATATGTAAGAGAATATTATGTTTACTTAATAATCATAATATATTTATTTTGCATAATGTATTAGTAATATTTAACACATAGCATAATAGTAATTTACATATTAGGTTACGTGCAATTAAAATATTTGATTATTCATCATTATTTATTTTTGTAATATATAAATTACCTAAGCTTATCCAAGTATACCTGAAATGAACTTATCGAATGATATAATAATTTCATTTAGAAGCTTCAAACAATATGGTATTTTAAATGGGCAAGTAGAGCCTCTGGTATTGCAGGTAGCCATAAAGGGACTGGTTCACGGTAGTTAACCAAATGCCAACCCAACGTTCTAACGTTTCAAGTGATTCGATTAGTCACTTCGGTCTATACGATCCTCTTGAATGAAGATCAAGCGCCCTAGATTGGTGGCTGGCGATTCCATTAATTTAACATCATAGGGCGCCTTACTTACAAACGTATAAACTGAGTAGAATTTAATATTATGAAGCAACTGCATAGTAGGTATACTAATTAAATAATGAACTGATTGCCTCATTGTTACAGATTGTGAAGGTGCCATCGTCAGTTGGACAGAAGATGTAAATATTCACAAACGTAATAATTACGTAAATGGTCCATTAGTGAACAGTACACGTGTTTTTGATATAACTCATTATATTGAATAACTTAAGTGCAGTGTGTGTCGCGGACTTGGAAAAAGTTCATCAAATCGGCAGTATTGCCTTGGTAAGTTATTTTTTCACTACTCTCTCTCTCTCTATCTCTCTCTGTCTCTATGGTCACTCCCTCATGTCTATGTGACCTCCTAAAATTTGGATTAGGTTGAGTATTTCACTTGATCAGTCCATCTTGTTGATGAACGACCTCGTAGCCGTTTTCCTTCCTTGTTTTAATTACAATCAGTTGTTCCAAACTTTCATCGCCTCTGCTATAAGAATCAAGACGAAGCTATAAGAATCAAATACCTACATTACTTGTAAGTATTTACCTACACTTACCCCTGCTTCTTAGATTTAGAATGAAAATAATAGGTGGTTTTGCAAATCTTTATTTCTTCATGAGGTGAAAATGAACCTTACATCTTGTCATCGTAAAAATTTCGACCATAATTTTTGAAATTCAATTAACATTAACAATTAAACAAAAACAACTCTTAACACAAAACAAATAAAAGTAGTTATTGAAACACCAGGTGTAGCTCTGTGCCTTACTTTTCCCAGAAAGATATGATCGTATAATCTGAAGGTATGTTTTTATTGTACCGGTTCGAGCATCCGGCTTCACTTGAAGTTCTACAACCTTTTTGCACTTTATTCAACTTAAGTGCAAAGATAAATTTCGATGTAATTACGTATGTTGTGTATACATAATAGAGTTTTTGTTATTTATAGTAACAATTCAAAAAATATATATTACGAGGAGGAAGGTTTATTGTTTATTGAAATGGAAAATAAGCCCGAAAAACTATAAATCTATGATGGTAAGATGGAAGATACACCTACAAAATAAACCATGGAATAATAGACATGCTATTACTCAGATGATATTCATAGAAAATGGGGGATTGATATCGAGGTGTTTCTTGATCCAGTTAGCATAGAATAGACTATATACAGGTGAATTGATATGACTTCTTTTAGCATTTTTCGCTATTCCTATTACTTTAGGATTTGGTCTACCGCGCCCACTTAAAAAATTCACATTATAGCAATTGAGATTAGAGAAAGAAGGTTACGAGTGTATGTAGATGACACTCAAATGTAATAATTACGTCATAACGTTCTTAAATATTACACTAGTGAACGGTAACGGTAAAACAGGTACAAGTAAAATACCGGAAAATGATAGTATTCTATTGTTTATGAATAGTTAGAATGTGCCATATCGAGTATATCAAGTTGAAATACGATTACTGCGGCCTTGTATCGTGTTGAAATGATGTGACACTGAAATTAACAATTTACTATGTGTAATGACAATGTTATATTGTTATAAGTCACATGTATGTATGTGTACAGGTTAATGTGGTGTTTAAAAACAGTATTTAAATTAAATAAATTATTGAGGGGTAAAAATGGAACTAACCTTTCTAGATACAATTAACAACATGATTTAATTCCGGATTTCAATTTAAATTGGAAAGTCAGTGATGACTGACTACTGTGTAATAAATAAAAAATATTAAAGGTTTTTTTTATTTGTTTCATAAAAAAGGGCACTTCTCGTAAGTGCCCTAAGTTATCCCACTTATGGAGATTACGTTCTACTGGGGAAATTGAGCAAACCAGAAATCTTTCTGGATTATGGTAAACATTGAATAATTGCGTATCCTATCGCGGACGCTCAGGTTTGTGGGATGAGCTCCCCGCCGTGACTTTCCCAAGAGAGTAGGTACCAGTGGCGAAGGGTTCAAACAAGCTGATTCCCATCGGCTTACCTTTCAGAAATCCCAGTCCCACAGATTCATCATTTCAAAGCCACTTTTATGTAAAATACACTGTAATTAAGTATAAAATTATCGGTGTTTTTTGAACGGCTTACCCTCTCAATAATTTCACCCCTCGCCATTGGTACCTACCTTGCAAGCGTCTATAGGCTTAGCGGCCGTATGCTTATAGCTACCAAAGTAGTATAAAAAAAAACTTTGTATATCTGTATACTGTCAAGTATTTGTCTATATGTAGTTCCCGCGGTCTCACAATTAGGTAAGTGCTGTCAAAATGTAGTCGTTGTCATCATGATGGGGCTGTTCCGGTGGTCGATATCCGGCAACGGATGCAATTAGTGCCCTTGAACACAATAGTCCAAGGTCGGGGACGTTCGAATGGTCTTACATAATATTAGCACGCACTAGTTTAGATTATGGTTTGGTTTTGATACAGATGACGTAATGTAACTATGATACAGTTTAAAATTTTGTTACCTATAAAATATATTATGCGAGTCATGAATATAAGTTCTATTAAGTAATGAGAGTGTTACGAGCTAGCTAATTATCTTTGGCTCATTGACTATCTAGGGCAGAGGTTCTCAAACTAAGGCTTTGATCTATAGAGCGTACTTAGACTTTGCTCAGACTTTACCGTACAAAGTCGGTATTTAAATTGCAATTTTCGAATTTCTCCGAGTGTGTGCTAAATAAAGCCTAAGTGCACCTAATCGACGACTTACCAAAAACTTGGCTACAAATTTCAACACACAAATATTTACTACATTACGTAGGTTTATAATACCCTAAGTAAAGTCTGAGCAAAGTCTAAGCATGCTTTATAGATCTCAACCTAAAAGTCCCACAAACCCCTACCTACTAAATTTCTTTGACGGTGCATTGTACAGCATTTTTGGTCATTACCACATTATCATATCTTAATAGTGACGTCACTACTTGTGTGTGGCTTGCGAGCTGCGCGAGGGGGCGTGTGACCGAGGAAAGTATAGGGTGCGAGTGCGACCGAGTACCTACATAGTTCACATAAATATTGATAAGTAGGTACACAGAAGTGTATTACAGAGCATCTCAGTATAATATATTCGCTTTTGTAACTTGAACCATATAATCACGCCAATAAAAAATAAAATAGATGAATAGCGATTACTTTGCATCAATAAAAAATAACCGCTTGTTGAAATTCCATAGAATTCAACATAGTCAGCAGTATTCTGTATGCATGTTAATACAATATATTTTTTTGCATTCGCATAAAACTGTTGAGCTATAAAAATATCTCAATAAACTCAATTAACAAACGCAGGCTCATTAAAAATACGACATTAACTTGCCGCTCTCAAGCAAGATAAAATAGTAGATATTAACGTAAATATAAGGCCTTAAAGGGACCGACGGAGTCGTCCAGTCAATCCAACAGGCCAGCAGGGGGCATGGACCCTGCGCACGCGCCTGTGGAAAGCTCACCGACCCAGTTCCGATCCCACCCGAACCTGTTCCAAAGTTTTACATAATTCCAACTCTCGCTACTGCAGTTATCTCGCATCGATAGTGCTGAATTGCTGTTAATTCGATATCGTTGTAATCGATAACCGGTTTGTAATACAAGTGTTCATACAGGGAAAGTACTTATAAATTATGCAAAAAAAATCAAAAAAAAATATTCTTCAATAACACAGATAAATAAAAATTATAACTTAAAAAACACTTGTAAACTTTGAACAATTTAATTCTCTATTACAATTACGAACCATTAATAATATTTATCTTTATCGTAAAACTCATCAAAAATAAACGCCAAAATTTCCTACGGTGCAATTACAATTTAAAAATAGTTATTTACAAATGACGATTAACAATGATGATAGCAACTCTAATCGGCCATCAAAAGTTCATGGATTAACCAAAAGTCACAGACAACGAACTCAGTTTTAGTAATGTAATTTATTCCAAAGATTGAGCAAACAGTTGATCGATGCAATCATTACGAATTTACGAATCTAGTCTTAAACCATAAACAGAAAATGTTATTATCATTTAAAAATACTGTTAACAATTTCAACATATCGTTGGGAATGCTGAAACATTTTTTAATAGTAGGATTACGTTACTCTTTCAAACTGGATTTGGTATATAGATGAATCGCGGAAAGGTCCCTTTCAAAATAGTCCCATAAAAAAAGTCTCAAAACTAAGTGATATTTTGTCGCTGATGTAGTTTTTATGGATCTTAAAATGTAATAAAGAAATAAGTTTTCAACATCAAATACAGATAAACGCTACATTTTCTCAAAGCAGAGATAAATCACATCTGAGATCAACATTTATCGCCAGTTTCTCTTATCTCATCATTAACGATTAATTAAGTAATAAAATTACTAACATAGAAAGCTGTTTATAATGCCTTTCCACCCACGGATTCAAAATGGCTAATAAATCTTCTTCAACGCTAAAAAATATATGGTGAAAAGTTGATTATCAGCAGTTATTTACAAGTCTGAATACCAGGACATCAGAAAGTCTGTGTAAGCGGTTATTCGACAAATAAGGAAGTACTGCTTTCGCAGCCGAGTTGTAACTTGCAATACGACGACTACGCTATACGTCCAACGGCACTTGCATCGCAAAAAGTTTGTTACTTACTCAACGTATACATAATGATGAAATAAGTGGGCACTTTTAAATAATTATGAAGTTGCCTAGGTGGTCCGCCTGAAGCTAAACGTTTGGCCATGCCCTATGTCACGCAACTGAATGAACCTATTTTTTTTAAATTGCGTCCAATTTCATTGCTATTTTCTATTTAAACTCTGCCTGGTTTGGTTTTATTGAAGAACTGTAACCCACAGAAAAGAGGATAATTAATTTTGTGATGTAACTTAAAAGTAGAAATACTACACTGTTAGTATTTTGTAAATGTCAACAACACGTAGCCAATACCAGAAGTAGGTATATTGATAATATCCAAAGATGATGGTAGGTCCTTCAAGTGAACCGGCAGCCTGCTCTTTCTGACATAATAAATAACATAGCATAAAAAGTACAAAATAAAAAAAGGTTTTATTAATACAGGTTCCAGCAAAATCTTGATTATGTCATCGCTTTCTATTTCACTCACCCTATAATTTTTAAGCCTCTACTTTCTAGAGCAGTAGTTCTTAACCGGTGGTTCCTGGAAGTACCTAAAGTGGTCCACGAAGCCACCATAAAAATATGAAACAAGGCTTTGAATAATTTTATGCAGGTTTTTTCCATAGATAGAAAAACTATTTTACTAATAAAATCCTTACTCGAATACTCACCTCTTAAATTAAAACGCAGATAAACTAGTTCCTACATATTACCTAAAATCAGTAGATCAGCGACATAATGATTAGAAGCTGCCTAATGACACGGAAACCGTGTTAACGATGATGCATTTGCAAAACTTGTTCGCAGCATATCAACCATAATATCTTAAGAGTAATTGACACGTATTCGTGACACGACACGATGTCGAAACGATATGAGGAGATCACGATTAGCTCTGGGATCGACCAGCCGGCTTGTTTGCGATTTCACTAACAAAACCATTTTGCATACACGCAACTAAGCATATACTACCAATTTTATAGTGAAACCCGCTAAGTAAGAGCTCACGATGCGTAGGTAGGTACCGACGTCAAATTCACGTGATGTGTTTGTGTGGAATTCAAAACTCATTTATTCAGTTTAGTCCCTAATAAGGCACTTATGAATGTCAACAGTTACAATTTTTACAATAGACTCTACCACCGGTTTGGAATACACTTAAACTGCGAAACTCTCCGACTCCGGCAAAAAACTCAGCAAGGCTTCTTTTTTGTGGATCTTTCTTTTGAATTTATATAATTACAGTTTTTGTTTTAAATATAGGGACATAAACTTCATACAATTGTCATTTGGCCAGGGGGCTGCAAGTGCAGAGAGAAGCTACTACTACAACCATGTATTCTTGCCTTCTATGTAATGAGCCACCTTATAGTAGGCCTTGTCGATCAACTTATGTTTTAAAGACAGCGAAGAAAACAAGCGAAGTCATTGTCCACAACTTATTGGTATACAGTTAAATATCATATGCCTGCATCTACTTAAGTATTTAAATTAATTTTCGTTGTCAGTCTTGGTCAAATGCCAGGTCATGATCAGCTTACCGTACTTAGCATGCTATAACTTATCACTGAAATAATTTTCAGCCTTATAAATAATTAATCTTACTAATTAATACCCGATTTGTAATAGATAACCCATTTATTTATAAAGGTCATCGATTATGTAGTGGTTATAGTAGCGGTGGTAGAGTCAACTGTAACTTTTGACGTTGACGTTCAAGGCGTAAACTGCATAATTAATAAAAGTTTGAGTTTGAATATGACGCTAATGCAGGATAAACCACGTTGCACAGCTAGTCAATGCATAAAATGTAATAATGTAAAATCCGGCTCATTCTATTCGGATTTCCCAGAAGATAAATATGCAGGATAATGCTTTAAAAAAATCACAAAATCAGGGCCACTGAGGTAGTCGTCTAACTAGATAGTTTAAACACGTAGCGCTAGAACGCTTTTTTTTCCGCTACCAAAAAGTCGTAGGTCGTAGGCACCGTGATTTTCATGGCACTTAGCAATTAAGTTAAGTGTGGACGGATGGCTGCACTTGAATGGAACATAGCGGTTATAATGTGGCATCTTCTCTATACATAGTAAAAATACCTCTCATACCTCATAATAAATAGTCTTCTCAGTTCAAGTGTATTCCGAACCGGTAGTAGAGTCTATTGTAAAACTGTAACTGTTGACGTTCATAAGTGCCTTATTAGGGCCTAAACTGAATAAATGAGTTTTTGATTTTTGATTTTGACCTCAGTGATCAGGGCTCAAATCTGCCAAACGAGCAAGGGCACTACCTACCTTTTCTCGAAGAGCTTCGACGTTTTTTGAACCCTCATACTTGGGTTTGGATTATACCAGATTTTATTTACTTATACAAGATGATTTTGAACGGGTAATTAAGCCGAATACTGCAGAGAGTTTACATATAATCCTATAACATTACAGGAGCCTCATCGTTACCATTACGAAGATACGACAATTTGAAGATCATAAAAAATAATCTCTGCTAAAAACCTTTACTCGAACTCTGAAACGTAGGGATGGTGAAATAGCTATTTTAACGCTAAACTAATTTATAGATATATTTTTTTAATTTGTATGGTATTATTATTTAATGTTGTTTTCCACGCAATATTTTACAATGACCTTTATAAGGTTCCCTTTCGGCATACTTCCTTGAATAAAATCAACCGGCATTGTTCAATTCCCAAAGTTTGTAATTAATGAAATTATTTTGACAATATCCGGGTCGAGTCAAATATTAACTCTTACTTACGAACGCATGCGCATAACCGTTCATAACTGTAAGTACCTATTACACGTGTAAGCGAAAGTGAGAACACCTCACATTAACAGCTTTCAGTTCGCTTTTACTGAAACAAACACCTTATTGTACTACAATATTTTATATAACTTCTGCCTGTATTGATATGAAAGTCAATTTTAGTTATTTTACAGTCGTATTTCTCATTAATTAATAAGTAGCTAATCTTCATAAAATTCAGGCTGTCTTTGTATTTTTTTTGCTTATTACTCGTGAATCTCTTTTTTTATACTTCTATGGTAGCAAGCATCAGGTCGACCTGTTGGGACACATGGGTTCCGAACACTGCATGATGCCAATTCTGCACCGTTTATTCAGATGCAGTGTTACAATTTAATGTGATGATTATCTGAGATCAATGAACTATGAGCTTTCTAAATCTATACGAGTACCTACTAGATATTTGTGATCCCAATCACTATGACGGCAAATCATTTACACAAAATGTAACTAAATCACAGACTAATAAAGTATAGATATGTGCAATATCTGCGAAACGTTTGTTAGGTCACTCGAACAGAAAGAAAAAGTCAAGCTTAATAGATAAATAAACAATTTATTTGATATTATGTAAATAAAATAAAATTAATTTTGTTACACGAGTCCAAACCGTTTATGCAAAAGTTATGGTTGTAATAACTATTTCATAAAGCTACTGTGGTTTCGCACATATTTCACTTTTATAACATAATTTTATTTTACGGTTAATATTTTCGACCACAATTGCTATTAAAATGAAGCAATTCAAAATTATTCTATTAAACATAAATAATTTTGTAAAAAGCTTTTATTGTTATGGATTTCGTAGACCACAGCCTCCAGAATTGGCAACACATAAGCTTTTTTTCTTGAAGGCCGCCAACATTATCAGTATTGCATTAGTATCTAATCAGTATAGAATATCATATCATACTCGTAATGCCCTGTCTCACAGGTTGCCAATTATGATAGTATACATTCTGATAGCTTATCTGCTAGATAACTTTACAGGTAGATATAGATATCTTTACAGTTTTTAGACAATCATGTTGTTAATTTCAAAAGTTCTATCAGGAAGTTATTACCAACCTAAGAGATAAGCCCTAATAGTCTTTCATGTCATATGAGTAGGATAGAGGGTATTTCATTTTGTAACCCTATTAAAATGCAATGTTGAATACATTTCATTCTCTAGGCGTGGATATAAATACGCTTTTAAATAATATAATGTCTGTGAACTTTCAAAAATTATGTTGCTTGTAACCTTTTTTAATAATAAAAAAAAAAAGATAAAAGCCTTCCAATTAGAGAGGTTGTATCAACAAAAAGATCAGTTCACCGATACTGAAGACTTTCTATTCGATATTGAATGTTATCTACTAATTGTAACAACACATCATGTGTCTTAATTAAATTACTCTTTGACACGCTTTATATCTGTTCATGTTTTTTAAACGTACATGTAAATTAGGGAATCTGTGATAGTGAGGGTAGAGCATGTTTAATTTTTTTTATGAGATACAAAATCAATTTCCATCAAAAAAAAATATCTTTAGAAGAAACATATACTTACGACGTTATTTTTGATCAACCATCTCAAAAAAATTTGAAGGAGAAAACAAATGAGATGAAAAGAACAAAAACTATAAACAAGTTCTTATTGATCAATAATGGCGAAAAAAACTATGTTTGGATCCCCAT
Source organism: Tethea ocularis (assembly GCA_963555595.1). Classification (NCBI taxonomy): domain Eukaryota; kingdom Metazoa; phylum Arthropoda; class Insecta; order Lepidoptera; family Drepanidae; genus Tethea; species Tethea ocularis. Next base: position 3,717,694 of record OY741960.1, on the reverse strand, counting down.
AGGGTTGATCCATGGGGATCAATTTTAATCTATACTTGTTATAAAAGTAGTAGTAGTAAAAAAATATAATAAAAACCCAATATAAATAAACTAACAATATATAAAAGACAGAAATAGATAGACCGGACACAGGAACTAGCTCAACAATAAATTTATTTCCGACTTCCATCCACTTAGCACAAAAAGACACCGGCTCACAATCAATACGCCAAATTGATTGTATAATAGCAGACGTACTGTCTGTAATGTTTGTCCGTGTGCTCTCACCTCGTGATGTAACTTGCAAGTGAACTTTCTACCTGCAGTAGGTATTTATGAAGATCCACCAACGGGGACGACGACAGGCGGAATTTTTCCATTAGACTATACCTTTGACAAAGAAGCATGATCAGTAGGGCTACTTTTGTCATATTTGCAACTTCATAGTAAAAAAAATTTGCCCAAGTTTGAGTTGGACTCACACCCACACCCGCAGAGGGTTCCGTAACAACGAACATTAGTTTATTGACATAATTTTTTGTTATAGCGGCAACGGAACTACACATTCTGTGAAAATTTCAACTATTAAAGTTCATGAGATACAGCGATTGTTAGGGTCGAACAAAAAAACAGAAAAAGGTTTTTTTTATTTTGTAATTTTTTTTTTTTTGCTGTTATAGCGGCAACAGTACATAGGTAAGTATTCTCTAAAACTGACAATTATGTTATTATTACGGTTCATGACATACAACACAGATAATATGCCCGCTGATAGACGAACAGACGGACGGACGGACAATGGTTTCCGTTGGGTACGGAACCCTAAAAAGGGATACTTTGACTGAAGCTAAGACATTCAGTCAAATAGTATCCTGGGCATTGATATATTTAATTGATCGAAGATCCTTGGACAGTTTTTCACAATCTAACGTAATTTAATTTGATCACAATCGTAATAGAAGCTGCAAGAAAATGCAACTCATATTAACTTCAATGATTTCGAATCTATTCATCAAAACAGTATTGATTTATATTTAAGCATTGAATTTAATGGTTGAAGAATGATAAATAATTTCTCATTTCTTGCCTTCAGCTTAGACACCAATAAAATTAACGTGTAGTTCACAAAAACCGCATTGTACTTTTCACTGTTACCCAATCGACTTGAAGATCACACTCATGCAATATTACGTTAACTACTCAATGGTATTTGGTTTTTTCAATAGCATTCCATTTTAAACTCTATGCTGAAGTAAGACGTGACCATAAAATTTTCGTAACCGCAAAACTTACAGTGATTGCTATGCGACCGAATTGAAATCGCCAAATAGCAATAGCAGACGGTCTAGACTTTGTCTTATTTAAGTTGTGCGGGTAAAACTTCATTACAATGGTTCATTGACCGTTACAGAAAGCTGCTGCATTCAATATAACAGTTTGAAAATAGAACGGCACCATTGGCACCATCTACGTTAAAAGATCCGAAAAGTAAATTCAATCTCTGAAAATTTAACGGGATTTTTTCATATAAAACAAATTATACATTTTAGAAAGCACTGAAACTATTTGAGACGCGGAAGTATTTTAAATCATGCATTAATTATGTAATGTTCTCGACCTCGAGTTATTTATCTATACTATAAACATACTGAAAGATTTATGCTTCCTTTAAAAACCCTAATTAAAAAAACGAAAAATAGGGAACTGAGCTGACTGAGTGCCCAATTTGCCTTGACCTTGTAGGTCAAATTACAAAACTTCTTCAATGCCAACAGCAACCTAATAGTCGTATCCTGTCTCTGCCTATATAATTATTTGTAACATAGAATATAATTTTACGTAATAAATTGTACAAAGGATCGGAAGGAAGTTTGTATGTCTATCTTCTTATTTACTTTTTATTAGGAAACAGAGGTCTTACATTGAATTTAACAAAAAACATGACTAAGCCATTTGAGATATCAATAATATAATGTATACTAAATAATTAAAAATAAAACTTATACCAATAAAAGAGCCAATTAATCAATGGCCAATATATCAATGGGGCGTTCCAAAATCAATCTCGTTATATACCTAAGTTATCGTTTTTGCTGACTCAATTAATATAACGATACTGATACCTATTACGGTACTTACATCAAGATACATAATTTTACATAACCAATCGTGATGAACAAATATTTGACCAAATATACAATGTGCAATCCAAATCTAAGCCACAGACAAATGTAAATATTGTAACACATAATCACTCATACATATATCGCAATACATAATTGCATACCATATATGACAAAATAAATATTTCATTATTCATTACACTCGTATTACAATGGTTGGGATATGGGAGACCGAGATGTGGTTCGAGTGCAGGCGTGCTAATCTGCATACCTATTTGTCAGTTGATCTCTGACAGGAGAAAATTACGATACTGTAGAAAACAGTTATATTCCATTTAAAATTAATAAACACAAGAAATTGATCGAATAGGGTAGTTGACACTGTCAAAAATAAATTACCAAACACTAACCAATGCATAAAACATTTAAAAACACGTGGAAATATCAAATATGTTGTACATTTAATGCTTTTTATGATTTTTAATTACCAGTGGAACCACTAAGAGTTTAGAGTAGATGATTTGATGCTGTGAAACTATGACGTCATAATGTAATATTTCATACAAAATTCCTTATAAACTATCGTTTTGACATGTATTAAAAAGTAGCTGATTTGATGTGAACTACCCTATTTCTAAACATTTCATTGAAGAAAAAAAAACATAAATCATATAGTTTGGTTAGTTATCTCATATGATTTAAAACCTACATCGTTGCCAACGATTCGTTGGGCCAAACAGTTTAATAACAATAATTTTATTGTCCTTAATTTTTTTTTAACGAATGGTCAGTATTAGATTCCTTTGTATTCATCCGCCCCGCGGTTATTCCCGCGGTCCCGTGGGTTCTTATGTTTTCCCGGAATAAAAAGTAGCCTATATGTTATTCCATCTATCCATGTGCCAAGTTTCATATAAATCCATTAATTACCTAGTTATTACGTGAATGAGTAACAAACATACATCTATACTCACAAACTTTCGCATTTATAATATTAGTAGGATTTATTTGTTAATAGCTCATGTGAAATTATATGTATCTTTGTCAAACATAAAAGCTTAAATACCTTCCTAAAGCCACTTAATAAATTATGTAACTTTGAGTTCATCATAAAAGTCAAGCTCTCGACTATTTAGCATAGCCGGAGGCTCAATCTCAGGGTCGTCAGCACCTACGCCTCACTCTCGGTTTCTCTACCATGCGTAAATAAGACCGTTTGACGACCCGTGCCCATGCAGCTGTCGAAAAAAACAAATATACGATAGTGAGAGTTTGTTTGTACTTTTTTACCCGACTGACCCATGAGGAGGGTAATGTTTTTAGCCTAAAGTCTAAACGTTATATTAAAATTATTAAAAATCAAAATGGCGATTTTTTGGCGCCAAAATCTATGTTTTAAAGAAACATTTTCTCCCAAACCTATCGAGTGGAATACCAAAATGAAGGATTTTAAAAGTTCATTAAAAAATATAGGTATAAAAATTACTTATTTAAAATCAATCCCCAACTTGTTTCGTACCTACTACAGTCGGATTTCTTAGTTTTTTTTTATTTAAGTACGAGGAAGTGAATCAGAATTGTTTGACTCATAATCATATAGATAAAAGGTTATCAAAAATAACGTACAAAATCCATATTTCTCTTTTTTGTTTACAATATCTTACACTCCGTATATTATTATTTTTTAAAAAAAACATTATATGACTGAGTATTGTCATAAAACAATAAAACAGAGGCTCTGTCATCAAAGCTTTCAACATAATACTTTAGAAATCACACACGCCCAAGTGAAAAGTGAAATTCAAAATATACAATCACTTTATCGGCCATAAAAGATTACGTACAATTACACACAGTAATTATAATTGTATTATAATACGATATAAAAAAAATAACGAGAGCTTTTAAAATATTTGCCACCACATCCGGTTGCTAGGGTTACCACGTGACTGGAAAAATATGATCTAGACCGGACTCGTAATGCCTTGACCACCAATCAGTTGGTATTTTTTTATTGACGTAAAAATAGAGGAAGGTCACGAAAAGAAAAGGTCCTACGTCAGTTCCATAGTTTCATGTTTCTGCGTGGTTGCTAAGATACACCACAAATCGTGGGTTTGATTCCCAGACGCATTTGTGTGCATGAACAAATTTTACCATAGTACAAATTCTACCTAGTATGTGATCAGATAGCCGTGGGTGAAGAATGTCCCAGGATATATTTATTATATAAATTTGTAAATTTATCATAAATTCATTTTATAAGCCTAGAATTAATAATGTTTATGTTTTTATAATAACCGGATATTATATATTCTACATTAGATTTATCATTACTAACTACTATGTTTATGGTAACCCTCATGGCAGCGGAAGTAACGGTGCGATAGTCGCGTGCGGCGATCGTAGACGTTCGATCAATAATAATCGATAATACTTGGCCCGAGGTCATGCTGTAGGAAACCGCATTATTTCAATTCATTGTCAAGTAAAAGTTGCATTGCGAGTCACTTGGTTAGATACTATTACAAACCATAAATAGTTTTGTATAAATAAACTTAATTTATAAAACAAATAATGTTTTTTCATTAAAAAACTAAATTAGACATAGAGTAATAAATACCTGAGGTCAGAAAGCACTTAGGTGCTAGCCGTTCACTTCATGTTGGCCGTCATCGAATGACGTCATAATATGTACCAACAAAAGAATAACAAGGGTTGTTTGTTGGTATCCATAATATAAGCTACTTACCTACGTCCTTTTTCGATCGCAAGATATACCTCGGATAAGGTAGTCAGTCCTCTGATCTTACAAAAACTGTTGTTATTTCAAAATAACAGATAGATGCCGCTTATCTGACAAATCAAAAATCAGCCCTATATTATTAATTGACCACAAGTATTGCTACACTATACAGGCTTACCTGCATTACCTTATATGTTTGAACTTGGAAGACCTCATCAACATGATCTTTTGCAATGAGACCAACTGGAAAATACATACTTTTCATATATTGATTGAACAAGATTGATTTCAGAATTGATGCAGTAGTAACATTTTTCATATTGATTAGTACTCCGCTTAAAACACTGCACAAAATCTAAATTACGAGCAAAACTTTGCACCCCATGCGTGTAACACCACAATCAGCACAAAGGTATGATGCCTTTGCGCTTACATTATTAAAATCAATTGTATTGTGCCCCCCAGACCAAGGCGTGACAGACCCGCACCCAAATTCTTTGCCACTGACTCCATTGACAGACTCCATGCAAGTGTTATGTACGATGATTATGACATTCAGATCTTATTCTGGTATGCAAGTTACGTCGAACAGTTAATTAAAGACCGGATTATATTTGAATGGATTTCTTGCATTTTAATTGGCGTAAGCTGACTTTAATCATGCGTTAAGTCTGTGATTACATAATATAGGCAGGCACTTATACGAGTAATTAGGTATCTACTATAAAAAACGCTTTTAAAAGTTGTATGGATACCTCATTGAACCTCTTGTTAGTGTAGGAAAAAACAGTTAAGTAGAGTACGATGTCAATGGACTGTTTTTTTTTAATGACAAGATAAGCGGTATTTAACTGTTCATTTTGAATGAGTATTATATCCCAACTATAGTTTTTCCCTATTGTACCCCCTTAGAACGGGATTTTCAAATAATCCTTTCTTAGTGAATGCTTACAATTTTCAAGAAACACGTGCACACCCTCCACATGTCTCTCGGGCCAGCGCTGTGCGTTGATGCCGTCGGTGATCATTCAGGGTGAAATCACGTGGTCACAATCACCATTCTTTCGTGATTTCAGGGTTGGTCCCATAGTAAAAATTGTACAATGTATAGTATAAGTACAACAATCCCTAAAAATTGCGAGATGGACAAAAAAAACATCCAGTATAAAATAAAAACTATAAGCTAAGCATAAACAAATAGTCTATGTAATTGCGTGAATATTTATCGGGTAACTCAACCATTCAATATTGACACCGCAAAATAATTTAGCAGTAGCAATTCGATTGTCATATTGTCACGATTATCGCGAGATTTATTTCATTAGTCAGATGGAACGCGGTTGCGGCCTTGTTTATGTAGAATGGGAATGCAATCCGGTCGCTTTTAAGACCAAAGAATATTCCGGAAGAAAACTTGTGGCTTTATGTATGACGCAGCTTTTGTATGAACACTTGCTTAAGAGCTTTTGCACTTTTATTATATCTAGATATATTATGGATATATATCTTTTTCACTGTAACAAATATACATTACATGGCTATCCCCGCGGGGTCACCCACGTGTCTTGGCTGAAAAGTAACCTCGCTTTCTATTAGTGAAAGAATATTCGGAATCGGGTCAATATTAAAAAGACTAAGAAAATGTAATATTTCATAGCAAATTACATCAGCAAATTGCAAATCAATTCATAACACATACATTTTAATACTTTATATGAAGAACAGGAAATGTACATAATTATTATTCTATATACATTTATGGCTTCAAAACACTTTATTGCAGCATACAAATGCCGCTAATGATTTCATACAATCATACCCACATTAGGAACAAACATTCAAGCCAAACAACCTTGCTCTTATAACAAAGATAATCGCGGTAACAACTTCCTATTAATACAAATAAATACATTCTAAAAGCGTTTATAGCGAATGCAATTCCAATCTCATCCTCGTTGCTGTCATAAAACTGGATGAATGTTATGCGATCCCAATAAAATGCGATTGCTTCTAAAATAGGGCTGCAATCCGATACAACACACGTCGTGTATCGATAGTAGAGCATCGTATCCCAATTTTCCGAAAATTAAAAATTATTGTAATATTGCATAACTCCAGCCCAAATGTAAGCAGAGAAATTAAAATTGACAATCATATTCCAAATTCAATTATAGACACAAGAAAGACATTAGTTTAAAAAAAAATAATTAAAATTAAAAAAAATTAAATACGTGTTAATTAAAAAAACTTTTAACAAAAATAAAACTGCCTTGTAGCGAAAAAATCTGCGGTATCATGATATTTTCCATGGAATATAACTAACTACACTTTCGCTGACTTCAAATCTATCAGATTAGAGTTCCTACAAAGTTATTTTATGCTTTTTAGTGGCTTTGAAGGTTCAATTTTTTGTAAAAAGTGTATTTTTAGTTTCTTATGTGTAATCAATGACTCTCAGGATGTGTTACTGACCTAAGCATATTAGCGTGCCTTCCATCATCGTTCCTATTAATATTAAAAGAATTATCACCTAACTCCTAACCGTTAAAATAAACTGAATAAATGAGTTTTGAGTCGAGTTTGACATAAAACATCTCTATTCAATGTGTCCTGTGTGGGCAATCGGGCAAACATGACAACCCTATGCTCAAATGACACCAATTGGCAATATGGTAACTCCCACGCGAGCTATTCAGGTTCGTTTACCCCGTCTCTCCTCATTACCCGACATGTTGTCGTTGGTCACTGACCATAGAGTTTACAGTTACGCCACCCAAAACGGCTTCAGGCACGAAATCATTTCCGACTACGTGACTACTCCGCGCGATCGTAATGGCCAACTATCAATCATCATTTTCGCGTCCAAAATAAAAACAGTTGTATCTAATTTAATCGTGAATTACTAACACCTTGTATGTTGGAATGTTGCTGAACCATTTTACCGCTTTGCAAATCTTATTTTTCTAAATAATATATACTTTTCAAACACGGTTATCTGATCCCAAATTAAACTACTTTTTTTGTAAATACCAACATATAGGTACTAATACTACAACATAATACTATATATAGGTATTTACACCCAGACTCACGACAAACAGACATGTTCATGCACAAAAATTATTGTCCTGAATGAGAATCGAACCCACGACCTGCGGCCCCTTAAATAACATCGGTGATAATGTTCTATACCCCATTAGCGAACAGTCTATTACTTACCTATGCATTAATGATGCTTGCGGTTAAATCCAGTTTCCATGAAATGGAATATTACCTATGATATAAGACGTAAACATCGAACATTACTAATATTTACTTGTGCTAGACACTCGCACCTTGCTGACCACTTAACATGATTGGACTATAACATTATATCATACACTATAATCTATGCAAAAGCATTTAACTTCGCAATTACATAACGTTACTTCACTTAATTGACAGAAGCACAGAGAAGCTTGAAAGCTCAATGAGTATTTTTTTAATAAATTACAAAAATACCGAGGATATAAAGATTATCAATAAATTTCAAAAAGACGAATCAATTGTAATGCAAAAACGAAACGAATAGGTATTGTTAATTGTTAATTTTAACAATTTACAATGATAGAAAAATACTCTTCGTTATTACTATTTTTTTTTTTTACAAGTGTAATAGAGGCTGTAGCCTGATAGTCACAGTCGTAACGAGGTCGACTGGTGTCACGACACTTGACTGCGGGGGCGATTGTTGCGAAATATTAACCTGAAATACATTCCTTGATCTTATTTAACTATGACGTCACAAAGTGCTACTACCAATTTACGAATTGTTGACGATTATCACTACATATTATTTGAAGGCAAAGTCCCCCCGCCGCGTTTGTCTGTCAGAACGCGATTATCTCAAAAAATACTGAACGGATTTTCATATGGTTTTCACAAATGACAAAGTTTTTTATTTTATATGTTTTAATTGAATTTGTGTGAATTCTCTGAAATATGAACATGATTGTTGGAATTGTCGCAAAAAATCATGTCGTGCGGATGAATTAATAGGTATTTTATAAGTTCTTTATCCGGGACAAAAGTAGTAGCCCATTCTCGGCTTCGACATCGAAATGAGCAAGTTTTTGGCCAACCGCAAGATAGCAAGTACTTAGTAAATACGAAGCCTTCATCAAATTACAATATTTCCGTAAAAAATAGTAACAGCTTTAGTAGATACTCGTAGAATAGAAACGCTTATAAAGGACACGGCAAATCTGGTCTCAATTGAACATTACTATACTAAGAAAATTCTGAACCTTTTAGTAAAATTACCAGAATCAGGAAAGTCTACAAATTTCAAATCTCATTCATTCAGTGATCGCGCTGTAGGTACTAAAATTCTCAAAAAGTAGTATTTACCTACATAATCCTAAGTGTGGTAATACACATATACATCACATCAGAAGGGAAATGCTTAACATATTTAATGAGCAACCGAAAGCCTTGTTCAAGGCTTTATTTCTTAAGCGAGAGCGAGGCGTGCGCCGGCGCATACCGCGTGATTCACACCCCGACCTCACTCTAGCTGAAGCTCACTATTGTTTGTGATAGATCTATGATAGCGACCTTTCATAGGCATCTTGCTGATTAATATTAGCATCTTGAATGTCAGTTATTGACTTGTAATAATATTTTGTAAGTATCGGCTAATATGACATGCTATGCTATACTCGTAGATTTCGAAAAGTAATCCGAGATCCCCGATTCTGTTATTTATAAACTATAAATATAAGAAAGGGATAAAATATTTTTTATTCCTATCATATTAGGCCGATTGCTTACTTTAATATGAATTTAATCGCCGCCATTATTGGTCACGACTATTTACCCGTAAATGGACTAATTTGTCAGCATTAAAAATGTTTTATCTTTTTAAATAATGTATATAAGGAAAAGAGGTGACGTGACTAATATTAGTTTAGTATGTACACAACAGAATCGGCACCATTTTATAGCAATGGCCCACCCAGAAAAAAATCCGCTGTATGATTCAAACTAACTTAAACTCATTTATTCAGCTCAGAAGAAGTACAATTGACTCTATCGCCGATTAGGAATAAGATTTCTTCAAGAAACTCAGCAAAGTATATTCTCAGATGAGGGTTTATTGTCATCAAAGATCAAATTTCTTAAGCAAGTTTTTAACGTATTTTTTAAATATGTCATACATATGTCTAAATAAAATCCAGTCTGTTTTTGTTAGTAGCTGTAGGTATTTTATTTCATCAACGATCGTCAAATTTAATTAATATATAACTGACATTATAAACAACTTTGAACTTTAAATTTATTATTCACTAATTAATAATTAAACCAAATTACACAATAATTTGTTTGTCTCTTGTACTATTAAGCAATTTATCTTAAGTATGCTAATTAATTTTCAGCTACCACCTGACTCAACAACTATCTGTTTCAAGAACATTAAAGTTGCATAACATTGTACACCCCCACGTAAGCGTACGTTTGCGGAGGATAATTTAATTCTCAGGGTTACCAACTATACGTAGAGAATTTGTAACAATTAAATTTTCTTTAAAGCTCTTCATATTGGTAAAGAATAAATTACATAAGACATGTTACTGCCATGTTTTGCGTAATATTTTAAATACAAAATGTGAGTGAGGGGCGGCTAAAATGCCAAAAATATATCAATTTTCTATATACGTATTCTTGTACGTACTGCTTTTTTTTACAAATTATATACTTTATCATCTTTGAAGTTTTGCCGCCAGTTACAAGACTTGATCTGTAAACATCGGTGTTTATGAAGTGTGTTGAGTAAAGTGGAAACGTACTTTTTTTTCATCCGATAAGGTTGATGAAGCCATCAGACTATAAATTTTAGTTCTCTTCAAAAAAAACTTCGTTATGAGAAATAATCAAATAAAGGATGGTAACCCTATTCTAAACATAGGCGAAGGCAATCGTGGGTTTTAATTCTGATTCGTAGCATGAACAATCAAGTTCAATCCCACTCGACTCCTGAGAAACTCACTGAGTAAAAATTTAATGCAACCTGACCGTTACAGTCAATCCTCATTTACGAATAGCCTTTGACCGCGGCTATGCCTCAATTAAATGTCATAAAAAACGCGCTGATACTATTAGCTCTACTACCGGTTCGGAATAAACGCGACAAGGCACTTTAATTCTACATCCGGTTCGGAATTTTCCCCATCTCTCACCGCCATAGCTTTCCACCAAAGCTGCATAGCGATATGCTTTGCTATGCATCTCGGGTAGCTTCCCATACCTACGCCTAGATCTGTAATAATATTGCTGATTCTGAATAATGAGCCAAATATTTCTCGAATGGCCGTTAGCAGTTGTTTCATCATTTTAGAAGCAATAACAAAACAGCCTAGTAGAATAGTATGTCTTGATAAACAGATATAGTAGTTTTGTAATTTATTTATAGTTAGGTACATACATCTTAAAAACTTGATACCAATTAACTTCTATACAAATGAAATTATTTGTGCAATTGTCTTTGAGATTATTTTGCTTGACCTTAGTGATTGTCTTATAGTGTAAATTCGTATCTCGAGATTTTAACGACAAAAGTATAAATTAAAAAAAAATATCAAGAAGCTGCCGCAAAGTAAAATCTTTTCCTTAATAAATACTCTGCTTATAAATATATTATGAATACGATAGATCGATAAAGTTAGATGAAGAATCCATTGGCATCGAGCGATACTTTGAAAAATAAGATCCAAATACATCATTAAAACAAGCATTTGAGCGTAACTAGCTGCCTCGCGAATCGACGGCAATTGTATGCAGATGCTTCAAGTATAGTCTGTCGCAACCCAACATGATTGGAATTACCTAATATTGAGCAGTGACTGCAACACGTACCGCCGTGAATCTGTGATCGTGATGTACCCACTTTATTGTAATTTGTATGTTTACAAACACGAGGCTGATGGTAATGTGCTCCTTGCGGCCTTGGCGGCACACGCTGGGGTGTTACTCAATCATGTATAGAAGGTGATGAAAAACATTTATATCACCCAAAATACGTTGATAGAATTATCAGGTAAAAAAATTGTGTGATTACTTATTACAAAACATCTGACAATTTTATTTGCATTTTTTTTATCAAAAAATAAGTAGTGGGTATTAGTTTCCTTGTATGTTGTGTTGATTTGTACGTGTAAAAAATAATCATAATAACTTTTTCATTATGTATCCTGTATATTTGTTTATATAAGCAAATTATAAATAATCAAATAATAATATGTTTAATGACGCTTTAAGTCTTTTTATTACATGCATATAGGTATGTATGTGACTGTTGTGTCTTATAAATTAAAAATAACATGGAAATATGTATGCAAAAATATTAAGTTTATCTTCTAAGAGGACTAGCATATTAATTGGTAGAATTATTTCGTCGGCATGTTTAATGTGAAGAAATATACTCATGATACCACAAAGTAAATGCAACCTGTTTGTAATGCAATACAAGAACTAGATGCAGGATGAATAATTCTAGGACATTGGCCAAGATCAGGAAAAATAATTTAAAACGTGATTTTGTAGCATCTTCCGTTTACGAGTGACTCCTTGCACTTCGATATTGCGTGACACTCAGGGATTTCCTGATTTTGAACTTGATTTATGAATGGTAATTCCAAATTAAGTGATTCATGTCGAGGTTAACGTAAGGAACATAAAAGACTACGTTTTAAATACACCTACAAGCTTTCGTTGGAAGAATATTAATCGTCGTTTATGAAATATTTGCAATTTTAATCAACATTTAATTATTAACGACAAAAAACCCGCGCTGCAGCTCATAGTGGAATAAAAACTACTTATTCGTTTTTTAATTTCCATTGAGTACCAAGCTGAAATATTAATTAAATTCCACAAAGACAAGAATAGTCATTAACAGAACACAAACAGCCGAACTACTTGGCTCAAGCCTCCCTAATAACGTATTCATATGTATGCTTTTTTTTTAAACTCATAGGAAATCTAAGCCAGAATAGTAGTTCTAAAACTAAAACTATCTCCATATGGAAACTCAACTTTGTGCTTTCAATTCTATGACGCTTCTTACTGATGTCACCACTTAAGATTCTTGTCACACCCGGATCCTATGTTAGATTCATCGAGAGACAATCGTTTTTTCTCCGTAAGTAGTTAAATATTTATTGTATTGATAAGTGCCGACCGACAATATTCAATAAAATAGTCTATTGATGAGTTGCTCTGTACATTCAGCATTCTGGGAATTAAGGTGCTATCACCTCACGAAGTCTACTATGTTATAATCTTTTTCATTTTTTCTGTGTAAACGATATGCATGAATATCGTTTTTTCGATTGGGGATGTACACCTTACAGAATATCGTAGCCAAATAACGTTCCTGCTCGTAAGTGAGGCAGGTGGTAGGTAACTCCTGAGTAATATTGTGGTCAGTACCGGCGTTAGGGTATGGCGCGGTAGGGCGATCGCCCAGGGCGCCAGATGTAAAGGGGCGCCAGGCCCACCTATATTTTCGGTCGCTCATGAGCGAGTCCCGCTATCTCGAGTCTAAATAAATAAATAAATTCTCAAGTCTAAAGATAAAATAGCTATAATGGCTTAAAATCCCTTTTGTTGGCGGGAGAAGGGGGAGGGGGTGGGGGGTTATCACATCTCGCCCAGGGCGCTGGTAGAGCTAAAACCGGCACTGATTGTGGTGTTGCAAGCATCTAGTCTAGGGTAACCACACCATCAGACGATATACTGGTTTACCGACTATATGGTATAAAAAAAAATAAGATAGCAGTTACCTAATGTGAGCATAAATGACTTGGCAGATGTTGTATAAACGACATATTGATAGATGCAGTGACCTCACCCGATGTTACCTTTCACTATGCACCACCGCAAATGAGAACATGCATACAAAGCATACAAACTAACTCATGCAACAGATTTTGGTACTCATACCTGCTAATATTGCGAAGGTAGATTGACAATGGTTAGATCAAACTCCTGATTTCGATAAAACTATGCCCAAGACAAAATATTGATCCTTCACGTCTTACGGATATCTCATTAGTTAGTTTACTAATAAATGTTGACAATTGCTATAAAGAATACCTAATAAATATTCCCGTTATGACAGATACAGGTTCGGTCGCTCTCATCACTCTCATGGTCAAACTCATGTTCTCTTTCATTCGTTGCCCTTTGTAGTGTGACACAAACAAACCTGCCTTATTAAGAATTTATTACCTAAACCTGAATAAAGACATCTGCGGCACCTTCTAGTCTAGTAAAAAAAACTATTCTTACAAATTCAAAATTATTTATTTTCATATACTTACAGGGTGACTTTTAAATAAGTAGCAAGTTATAAGTTTTCAGGGATCATCGAGTATATTTTGTCAAATCAAGGACAGAGTATTATGTACGTTCACTTCGAGTTGGCCGTTGTTGAATGACGTCATAGATACAAACAATAGATTGATAAGCGTTGTTGGTATCCATCCATACTACGCGGGTCTGACTTGAGACGCGGTGTGGGGAAGCGCGAAGGGAGATAATAAGTAGGTATTGTACCTATTATGCAGGTAAATGTTAGTTAGGTCAAAGTTGACACTTCTACGTCATTTACGAGTCAGGCACAGTCAGGTCTCTCTAGCAAAGACGCAAAAGACGCGATCATAAAAATAATTGCGGCATTTGTACAGTAATATTTATACTGTCAGTGACCTGCAAATTACATACCTACAAATGTAATTAACAGGTAGGTAAAACCAGCTCTTAGTCATTGTAGTCGTTTTATATTATTTCGGATAGAATCAAAGTTGCTGTGAATGAAAGTCATTCACAGCATATTGTCAAAAAGTCATGTTAATTTTAGCATGTATATTATAATAATATTATCCTGGGACATTCTTCATATTATGGTTATCTGATCCTAAACTAAGCTTTTTATACTATGGCAACCTGCTAACTGATATACCTACTCCATCTCTCTTATAAATAGCTTACAGCAATATACAGGTTCTTTGTATCAGGGAATAAGTCTATGTGCTGCCGACCTATTTTTACAATTCCTCTCTTAAATCTTAACTCCCCAAAATTTTGAAAAGTGCAATAACTTTTTGTACTAACGTATTCCATTCCATATAATTTGTAAAAGCGTAAATTTAGAAATTGAAAAAAACATTTCACACTATCTGTTACTACGATTTTCAGTAACCTAGAAAAACATGTTTAAATGTTGCTTAAGAACCTTTTTTATGCAAGAAGAGAAAGACCGTTAACACTGCCTTTGAATTCGAAACAAAACATGGTGCATAATTGTTTAAAATGTAAGCATAATTGTCTATCATTACGTAAATACATATTTAACAAGTAGGCGCCTACGCTCGTTAAATAGGGTGTAAATTTTACGCTTTGTAGCTTCAAGTTATGAAAAATTAAAATTACTCAACTCTAATCATTCGATTGGTAAATACTTTGTAAATTCATCGATACTGTATCGATTAAATCGACAGTAATTTGCACATTATAGAGTTCAAGCACAACAGCTAATGTCATAACTAGTAAGTTACATAAAATTATATCTTATCATCGAAAGAATAAATGTTATTTTAGGCAAATATTGTAGCCAAATCGGTGTATAGCTGAAAATTAAAATATATCTAAAACGAAATCTTAGCTAACCTTGAGGTTTGATTCGACTAGGTATTTCATTACACCTACACTGTGATGAAATTACTGAACCAGCAAGCGAACAATGTAATTGAATATTTAAAAAACTGATATCTATTTGTATTACATGAAATAACTTGTAATTTTGTAGTATATGTATTTCTATGGGTATCTTTAGATGGGTAGGTACAGAAATACATATAACGTAAAATGATTAGATTTTTCAAGCAGCGCAAATCTATAGACTTGTGTGTACCAACATTCTTGCGGTGAATATGATGATGATTATGGAAGCCCTAATACCATCACGTGTACTTCCTATACTATACACTTCTAAGGGATTCGTATTACCCGCGACGTTTTGTTCCAAATTGACTCCGTCACTTTTAAATGCAGTAGACAGTTTCAAATCCATTTTTCATCAAACAAAGCATAAAATATTAGAAGGTTGTCTACAACGGCATGTATAATAGACTATTAAGAATTATCCACGCCCGTCAGTTGTGAAGTTAACTGCACGAAATGTCCGCGACTAATCTAACGAGTTGCGTGCCCGAGGCCTGTGAAAGTGCAAGTCTCAATTTGCACATCCCTACAATTACTGATGATTTTTTTATCAATAATGTTATACCTAATGCTTTCAAGTAACCATCCAATCGTACCTACCTACAGCTGACGTAGGCAACAAGCAATACTTACGGCCTGCCTGATGGTCTAAAGAAGCTTACAACAGAGACATATAAGACACTCGCGCGTTGCTGACCCTGCAAACACCTTTTTACACTTTTTTAAAGATCCCACGCACCTGTATCCGCTTGAAGGAAGCACAGTATAATATTCCACAACCAGACGTTAAGCCAATGTGTGAGAATAGACTCCTCATCGATGGATAGACAGCTCATAAAATAATACCCTGCAGTTTCACCGATGTCCTTCTCATATCATAGCTATCTGTTTTTTTATACTACTAAGGTAGCAAGGTAGCAAGCAAGAATACGGCCCACCTGATGGTAAGTGGTTACCGTCGCCTATCGCTTTGGCAATACCAGAGACATTGCCAATGTGTTGCTTGACCTGTTACAATGCCGAGAAGGCAAATTGGCTCTCAAGTGCAATTGCCGGAACACACTGGTAGGTGCTTGGCGACAAATTTTCAACATGAGGGTGGTAGCCAGCCAGGCGGGTACTACAAAGTACCACCGTGCTATGGTATCCTCAGGATGTTTTCCTTCATCGAAAGCTCAAGCTCATTGTAGGATTCGAACCCACGACCTTCGTCGCGGCATCCGACGTCACTACCACTGAGCTATCATCGCCTTAAAATCTGTGTACCTAGGTATCTCACGCACGATTGGTTTTGCCGTTGAACCGTCAAGTTACTGTTAATTACTTCTTTCCCATTTTTAATTTAGTTACGATATTGATCGAACGCATATAGACTTTGATTTTGCCAGTAACACAAAAACTCTATCTCCAAACAACATCCTGTATTAAATTCATACCACCTACCAATAAACCGAATCTATAAAGAAAACATATTTTTTGATAAATAATCGAATATAAACAGTAGCAGGTGATAACATGTGTCAAGTCAACGGCTGTAATAAAATGCAGCCAAGCTTGTTGTCGGCTAAGGCTATGAGCCTTTCACAACTAGATGTCTGGCATAACTTCAAATTAAATGAGGCGCACCCATCTGTTATGAGTTCATTAATTAACATCGCCAATCGTAACCTTGCAAATGAAGGGTGGAAAATCTGGCTGCCCTAATTATTCATATAAGCTCTGATCCCGATTTCCACGTAAACATATTTACTAATAAAAAAAGAAGTTTATTTACTTACAAGAATTTCAAAATTAAATTAACGTCAAATTTAAGAAATTAAATGAAATAATTTTATTCAAATAGAAAGAAAGAAATTCAATTTATTTGTTACCTCTGACGCCTTAACGGCATATTCAATAGTAATAAAATTTAGCAAACAGATAAATCATAATATGAAATAACATATAATATTTCTATATATCTAGGGAAAACATAAAATTCTTCAGGGCTGCGAGGCGTAAGCTAGTCGAACTTAATCGAAAATAATCGTTAGGCTACGTCCATAAATCTTAGATCTGGTACTACTCGTATTAGCAAACATATTTCCGATATTTCGAATCTCGAATTTACCTGAATTAATATGATTGCTATATCAGTTACTAGTATTTGAGGCCTAGATTTTCAATCAGCTGTCAGTGAAACATTGCAAAAAGCTATCTAGCAAAGCAAATAACTCTTACTAAATTCAACGCTGTTTATCTGTAAATAACACAAGTTGCATTCAATTCAACTAATGGCTTCTTAAATAGGTAGGTAATGTACGCAAATCATTAAATGATATAGCCACAAGTAATGGAATTTTGCTCAATACGGATAATGTTAGCCACGATAATGATTTGCGTGATATTTTAGTGTTGTTGAGTTATCAGACTGTATTTGTGTATCTTTGGATGATCACCTTGTCAACTGACGACAAAGTAAGCTGTTGTTTTCTTTTAGCATGAAATCATTGATGTCGGATTATTCGCATACAGGATGATGGTCTGTCGTAAGATCTTTGTGAAAATAATAAATGCATTATAATTACTAAAAATTAATAAATTCAATAAAATCCCCCTAATCCACTAGTAAAGAGGTGGTTATTTTCAAATGACTGAGCGGATTTTCTTAAAACATGCTATGAACACTCTCGGTTAAAACACGTTTCACCTTTCAGGAGCTATGATGCCACAGCCCTCCTCACAGCACACACCACCCCTCTTTTTCATCGGGGGTTAAAAATGCTTAAATTTATTTGCTATAAAAACTATGTTTGACTTAGTCTAACTTCAAATTTTAAGAGATTATTTAAATTAGATAGATATTTATTAAACCTCATTTGCGATTAAGCCAGCAATAATAATGGGTGTGAATAGGAATGTTTTTAATTGATGGGTTTGATAAATCACCCCGTACATCCTATCGAAGACAAACAATATTTATTGTTTACATGACTGTTTTCTTCGTCACCTGAATGTGGAACGCGGCGACAGCTCGCGCGCAAGTTAGTGCTGTAACCAGAATCAATCAAATTACTTGTTTTTCAAGAAAAAATATATCTTATCTTTTACATGAGAAGTAGGATGTGAGTGAGCAAGATGCCCGGGGGAGGGAATCTAGTGCGGTACGAGAAATACAAGAAAGGGCCTCGGACCCCTCGCTCTGCGCATGCGCGGTATTACTATACTAGATCCCTGGTGATCGATTCCCCGATTAAGAGAAGACCCAAAACGCCAAGGACAAGGTGAGAAACTTCCTTGAGCACTGACACTGTTTGTCTATTTTGTAGATAAAATAGTTGCAGAGAGCAATCATTTGTCGATTGCACGCTTCACTTGATAAGTTTGCAGTTAATATTCGTTTCTAGTAATTTAATAGATTCCAAAAATAGCATTAAAATTGCATTTTTAACCCTCGACGAAAATGAGGAATGTTATAAATTTGTAGTGTGTATTTGTGTGTCTGTCTGTGGCATCATAGCCCCTGAACGGATGTACCGATTTTGATTATGTTATTTTCTATTTAAATACTCCAATAATGTGCAATTATGCCTTCATGGGAAAATAATAACGGAAAAATTTCGCCTGTCTAATGTGTTTCAATTTAATATTTACCTAATTTTTGCATATCCAGAAAATAATGTTTCTCGACTATTTTTAATAATGGTAACCCTACGCTACATCATAGTTGTATAGTTCCCATGGCACCTGACCCCTGGGTCAATTGTTAAACAATAATTACTAAGTACCTACGACTTAATACAGTCGCGGTAAGAGGCTGTTTGCCTTGTTGGTGACACTTCGGTATTATTGGGAGTAAGGACGGCTACTATATTTTTTACTGAGTAAATAGGTACTCGTTCTTGATGTTAGTTCTACATTTTGGGTATTATGTAACTGCTCTAAGTTAATTGGAATAATTCGTCAGTCTGTATGCCAAGTCACATACTTTATGATCATTATCTTGAATGTTAACATTTGATCTACAAGAATGTGTCGTTAGATTATTTTTTATTAATACTTACCTAACTAAAGTGCGGCCGCTGAGCGATTGCATCTGTCACCTATTACACTATTTACGTTGTAGCTTGGTGCGGATAACAGTCTTCTTCTTTGTCGTTGTCACTCTTGACAGAGTGGTCATGGTCATCACTTCAGATGTTGGTGGCAAGCTTCACAACACGCCGCCACTCCTCTCTGATGGCTGCCTTCCTCGTACATTCATGTAGTGATGATGAGCCATTTACTGCCGCTTTTATCTGGTCAGACCACAGTTTGTGGATCTATATATGTTGCGGTTCCTCCATATTTTCCTCAACTTGTCCATTGCAGACCTAGATATTGCGATACGCATCTTCACTTCGTCGATACATCCACCGTTGTTCGTTATTAGCGGGTAAGAGTAGTCAGAGAGATATGAAAATGAACCATATGACATAAATTAAACAGGTGAACTTTAATGCCAAGATCAGGCAGACCGCAGAAGCAGCCGCAATTTAGCCAAGAATAACTTTAGATACTCTAAACTAAGTAGGCATATTGGTTACATAGATTCCCAAGTGTTTAAGCTCACTCAAACTCACTTTGGCTACAATCGAGGCTTTTCTAATTGTAAAAACATTGATATTATATAACACTAGAGTAAGTTTACCTAAATTTTCTACAATATTTAGCGTCAAGTCAAGTGAAACACAATATTGTTTGACAACCTCTGAGTGATTGATTTTTGTTATATTCATTGTTATTTGCGGCAACTGGTCAGATACTAGTTTATTGTTCGAGACAAACGAACGAAATAGAGTCGAGCGTGACTGATGCATTTCGTGGTATGCTATTTGGAGCAATTCGCAACCACAAGTTGGTTTTGGGACATAAAAGGCATTGAAATTAGCTGAAATAACGATCTCATGCGAGTCCGACCGACTGCGTCATCATGATGTTCATCATGGTAATGAATGGCTACCACTTCATTGATTTTGTAAACTACAATTCTGCAGAAGCTCCTATTGTAGCTATTGTTCATATAACCACATAGTCTCATTTATTATTTATCGACGAATCTCAACTGAATCGAGCTGACCTCTCGACTATTCTTTTCAAAAGTGTTAAGGCCACTTTTATTACAAACAGATTACTTTGTCATTTTACGCTCCTTCGTTTTAGAGCAAATCATTAGAAAATAAATTATATTAACGGAGACAATACCAAAATTATAAGATTAATAATCGAGGGACCTCGTAATCGGAATCGGAGATAGACAATCGCCATGCTGGTCACCGTGGAGATCAACTAAAAGCCTTAAGTCAAAAGCTCAGAACCATACAGCCTATTTACATAATCACTTTTATGCGTCAAATGGCGCTCTTTTAGGAACTTCCTGAGTTATTATGGAAACCGTATCAAAATACATGCAACAGCGCTTCACAAGTACGCTAACAGACAGGGAATCGGTGCGTCTGTAACATTTAGGGATGTGTAATATCAACCTACGCTTCCAAATAAATCACTAAGTAACTAACAGATAAGTCGTCGCAGAAGAATCGCTAAAGAAATCGATGTAATTTAAATTAAGTTTATTGACCACCTACTATCAACCCACACGTGACAATTTGACAACACGTCGACATTTTCACATGTTGTAACTGTATTAGTTCCAATATTTTACTACGAAGACATTGTTTCTACTCGTATGTCTGTTGCAAATCACTCTAAACTAGTGTTAATCACATCTCTTTCTAACAGATATTATTGAAAAAGGATAGAACATATTTATAACAGTCAAATTATATGGGAAAACAATCGTGACCAATTTTGGTGGCATTTAAATATTGAGTAATTTGACAGGACTAAATTACTCATATACCCTTATAAGTTTTTTGTTAAATGATGACATAATTCGTTTAGTTTATAAAAAAAGCAAGAGAGAACTTTGATATTCCTTGTAATCTTACCTACCGGATTCCTCACGAAGCAAAAAATTTACAAATATTTTTCTTCAACAGATGTCAGTCCGCCCCAAGAGTAATGGATAGCCACAGTAGATCGGCATCGCCGCGGGACCAGATGCGGCCGCAGCACCGGCCACCATCGCCGCCTTCATCACCATCAGCCTTCGACAACAGAGCGTACCAACATGACGAATCGGACCCTAATCACAACGACTCGTTCACATCCAATGGACCACACCAAAATGGACACACCAAGGAACCAAATGGTACCTCAGACACGAAGACTCTAGAAGCTGTGAACTTGGAACTAATAAATCTAACACCCAAAAATGGGAGTGCGAAACAGAAGAAGGATGTCGAAGTGGATATGAACGCGAGTCACCCCTACGACGAGTACTTCGTGCCGGTGAATGAGCACAGGAAATATATGAGGTTTGTGGCTTTTGTGTTTCCTTATTGAGATCTCTTATGTTGTCGGTAGGCTGGCTGACGTAGCTTTAAGAATGAGGTCGGAATAGCTTCCTGACTTTTGTCTTCCTACTTATTTATGAGGTTCTCAAGGATTGTAAACCATATTCTATGACCCTGAAATTGCATGCAAACACAAACAAAACACGACTGCCTTTTTCAAAAGTAAACTAGCCAGTCTCACTCGGGATAATGAGCGATACCCCATACATCCAAATCTGTTCAGTTTTAAAGTTATAGTGGAATAGAGACACTTACAAAAAAAGATACATGAACACTGTAAACATTATACTACTTCTTTGGAAAGTCATGTAATAAAACTTAAAAATAAGTTTTCAGGAAAATTAGGAAAAAACTGAGAGTGATTTTTGCATGAACTTGAAATTCGGATAGAACAACGTCAACCGGTCAATATAAAAGCATAATAGGTACCTACATGAAAACGCAACATTATCAACATACATCCATTTGAATCTCATTCACATTTAATTATACCTATCATCTTTGAGGATCTATTCCAGAGTACCTAACAGTGCTTAGGGTGTTGCCAACTCGGTGTTTGGTCAAATCAAATGGAACGCCTGTAGCAATCGATGTTGTACTTGATACGAGATGATACAACCATGCCCTAAATAAATCCTAATAATAGGAAATACAAACAATATTAAATATAGCTTTACCATCCAACGTGGCAATGCCGCTAGTATTCTGGGAACGGTGCCTTCTGACATCGACTTTTTCATTTAGTTTAGTCCTTTTTATATAAGTAGTTTTTAGTCTATCTTGTTGAGATTAAATATTTAAATGATCTTATAATATAATAGCTCCATCAAATCTTTACTTGGAATCTATCTAGGAGATTCAAACCCCAACCTCGCGTGACGTTCTGCAACTGATATCTATCGGGTGTTACGTTCGGCTGTTGGGCGATAGCGCAGCCAAATCTTCCGCAGATAGATGTGGCGCTACACATAAAATAATTACTTATCCTCACAGGTACCTCAACTTTATTTCATTTTATATTTACAAGAATTGCTTGTTAAAGGTATTTGATTAAATATTTTCTTGTAACATTATACGAAATTTTCAAATTGATGCGCCATTTATTTTGAGAGTCAAGAGTTACTTTTGGATTAACGCACAATGAATCAGCAATGACTTAATAGATATTTCAAGCGTGTCTTCGAATTAGTCACAAGCCCGCATTTCCGCTTCAGTGTACCTTAAAATTCTCAAATAGACCAACCAGGCGTTGGGACCATTGTCCTTGGGGCCTTGTGGGGGCCTTTAGCCTGCCTGTGAAATTAGAATTAGCAAACTATCAGTTGTTTGTGAGTCCGTGAAAATGGTTCGATTCGGTGTCATATGAGTCCCAAGAATTAATTTAACAAGCTCTTTGTCTAGCTGGGAGTTCAAGAACCTCTATAAGTTAAGATTCCTGATGAACGTCAAACTATGAATGACTTTATACAAAAGTTAGACAAGCAATTTTAATCTGATCAATAGGATTGAACTCCGTCGAGACGATACGCGACGAATTCTGTTTGAAAACAACTTTATATTAATTTTTCACATTAAACAATGGATGATTATTGACAATGAATTTGAATTATCTTTTAGGCTTGTCATAGGTAGGATTCTTATTAGCATAAAAAGTACCTACATAAATATCGGAATTTTACAAACATTTTACCAGAGACTACCATTCTCCCGCGTCCCCGGGATAAAAATAACCTATGTGTTATTCCAGGGCTCTCAGTAGTTTATGGGTAAGAATAACAAAATCGTCACATTATCCTTACAAATTTATAATAGTAGTTAGTGTAATTAAGCTTTATAATAAAGTTTTAGTTAAATATTTCGTTATTGCTCCTTGTATAATTAAATATATTCTCATGTAAAGAATTCATTCACTAAATTTAAACGGGTAGGCTTCGGTTAGTAGTCGTGCGTTTGCGCAAGATTTGCAAATAAATACTTCACACTTCGTGGCTATTGAGGCTTCTATACCTACTTATACATTAATTTATCTGAATTCTAATTCACGCCTAAATATTGGTTGCAAAAAGGCAGGCTTATCTTGGCATTTCCTAAAGTATATGCTCGATCTCCAGTTACTATACTATACCAGAGCTGTGTACCTATTACAAAACCTTTGTTTTTGCCTTTATTTCGAGGAGGTACTACTTCTCAAACGTTACTGCCGGAGCACGATGGTGCCTTGCAAAGCCTTGCTCTGCCTTGTTTTCTTAAGGTTTTAAGTAACCATATCATATTATACTTCATACTATACTAAAATACTAAGTGGTAACTAACATACTTTTTGTATGTTTGTACTCTGGAATAACTTTTTATCCTGGAAACTTTAATTTAACTTTATTTATACCAAATTTAATTAAAAATAATGTTCAAACAATAAATATATACCGCGTACTTTACACATAATTGGGTTGGTCGTGATCGCAGTGCGGTTTAGTTAGTGGTGACCAACTGAGTGACCAGCAAGCGCGACCGGTGAACTGTGACGTCGATCAATTTAAACAAGCAAATTGATTTAACTGCCAGATTATATTATTAGTTTCTTTTTTATACTTTGTCGGTAAAATAACCTTCTAACTAAGCTTCTAACTAAATATAAGTAGATATAATAAAATCAAAATATTTTATAGGTAACATGACACCATAAATTTAGAAACAAGATATAACGACATTGAAATACCTGATTTCGACAAAAAAAGTTTAGCTATAAAAAAATTGTCGTATTTTTTTTATATTCTAAATTTAAACACCATAATAATTTTCGAATTCCTAGCCTTGACCTTGGAATTCGTATAAAATGCCAATAGGAATAATAATGCCACATGCCGATTACTCTCTTATGAATTGCAAATTACTAACGATCGTAAAATAGCTATCGTGAGCTTCTTCAACGAATAACAATCCGAGAAGAAGCTTCAAAACTTTTTAAAACTATTTTCAAGCTACCGAAACACCCTGTGAGGTGCTAGGTGAAAGATTTTCAACCTTAGTGTTTTTTTTTCATTACACCATTGTATCGTAACATTTAAATTAGTTAGAAATATTTTATGTTACTAGACCATCCCCGGCTTCGCACGGCTTTTCTCAGCTTTTCTGTACTCCTTCCTCTTGAATCACTCTATCTATTGCTGAAAACTGCATTAAAAACCGTTGAGTAGTTTAAAAGATCTAAGGCCTAAGCGAAGATATAGCAGAAGCGACTTCATTTTAAATTATGTAAAGATATTAAAGCTTGTAGTAAATACTGTATATTAAACTCTATTCCCTACGTACATATATCTTAGAAACTATTGAGATAATCTTGGAAACTTACTTAACTAAAATGACAGAAAAGTACACAAGTCTACTCATCATCAGACAATAATTACTTAACTAACTTAATTACTTTACACCGTTTACATGTTATCTAAGGAGAATGAGTTCAACTGCAAAGATTAAATATAAATAAGCATTTAACTAACTAAGTACGTAAATGTTTGTTGTTTGTTCATTCACGCTTTATAGTTAGATACTAAATTGCAACTTCGATTTCATCGAGGAAGCTTTAATCGCTAATATCCTTACAATTTCAATTAAAAGGTGCTAAGGTAAAGTTGAAAAAACTTTGAAAAGTGAGACTTAGGATACGGATATATACGTACTTACTTCAACATTCCTAATCCAAACTGTTATCTTTTTTTATTGACTGACAAGCGTTTTCCGGCCTGAAAACGATTACAAAAGAGCTGAGAACCTATATTATGGTTTACTATGATTAATGTGTCTACCTTATTCAGTCAGTTTTTAAAATTTATTAATTCCTACCGATATATGATTGGATTTTTTTGATTGTCGGTTCGTATTTGTTTCAGTACATCATTTTTAATCATCAGGCAATAAGATTTCACTAGTAAAGTAACTGAAAGAGGCAGTATCCTGAAAATTAAGTTAAAAAGACTATCATCCCTACTTATATTATAAATGTGATTGGTTTGGGCTGTTTTCATGCAGCAGCAGGAGTTTTTTAATATGTATTGACCTGTGCTTGAATACAATCTCATCGTGGTCTGTGACGATGTGGTGGGAATCACACAAAGCCTAAAAGGGAACTGGCTCTCAAGTGCAGCTGTCGGAACACACCGGAAGATTCTTGGCGATCAACGAATCGTCGTTTTTTTTAGAGAGTCCAGCCAGAGAGTACCTAACATAGACTATTTTTCATTCGGGGAACGCGGGTAAATTCACGGGGCGGAAGCTAGACGTTTATATTTCGTTGTTTCAACAGATCATCGTTCATATAACCTACAACGCGATTTTCTCATTTTTAAAGCTCAGAAATAACTCAGCTCGAAAACTAACCATTTTCCGTTTCTTACCTAAGTACATAATATTATTATGTTCAACACTTTGTGGTTCAACAGTCTAGCTACAACTCGAAGGTTTCATTACACAAGGTCATTCGATCTTTAATTAGCATTCTAAAAAAACTTGTTATCGATACATTCACTTCACTAAAACTGTAATTTTAAGTAATTGTACTATTTTCTTTAAATAATCATGTTACCTGTAATTACGCATCATTAAGTTATCCATTATCTTCGCAATGGAATGCAATAGGATCATGTTCATACCGAGTCACTTAACTAGAATGTTTATTTTAAAATAGATAATACACGTAAAGTAACCAAAGCAATATTATTTATGTATTAGACATATTTATTAAATAGATAAAAATATACTTTTATCTACTCTCATATCGTAATGTTCTTATTATGAAATCAAAATCAGTACTTTAATGACCCACTTTATGCACACCCGTGTATAATGAAATTAAAAAATTATATTATAGCACAGTTTTCTTCCCAAGATAATGCTATTAAATAACTTTTTTTCATTAAAGTACAAGTATTTGGACATGTCTGGCCACTTATAATATTTTTTGGGTTTTAATACTTCAATTACTGTCAGTCAACTTGTCAAACGAAATAATAAAGAAAAAAACATTATAAGTGGCCAGACATGACTAAACAATTAAACGTAGTATTATATTCTCTTTGTAAACAATTAGGAATCAATCAGTATCAATTCAATTTTAGATGCAAATTTACTCTGTGGTCGCGTATGCGGTAGGGAGTTTTTCCCAACACGGATTTGGGCGCCATGATGATTAATGTTTGTTTATTTTATTGATTTTTTTGCATACATATTTTATTTTGGCCAAAAATGATAGTAAAATAGCAGTGATACTAAGGTGAAATAAACTTGGATCTGAAATTGTGGAGGCGGCAATGGAAATGACGAATAATCGATACCCGTGAGTCATGAAAACCTATGACAAAATATTATGTATTTTTTACCTTTAAATTACATTATTTATATGAGTTTAGATAAAGTACTGTATGATACTGCACATAATTAGGTATTAAAAACTCGTGTGATACTATTAAGAACCTCGCCTAAGGCTCGGTACTTAAACTCACACTCGTGTTTAATAACCCCTATTATGCAACAGTATCATAAACTACTATTAACTTATAGTAGAATATCATATTTAGTTTAACGAATAGTTTAATTACACAAACAAATTAATTTGTCTCAATCTCACATCAAATACCGAATGGTTTTGGATGAAACTTTGCACAAAGAGATACCAAACCCTGGAATAAGATATGGGATACTTTATACCTGGAAAATATAAGATCCCTCGGGATTGCTGTTGAAACCGAGGAGCGGCAAATAGTACAAAATAATTAGCTTATAATCCGCCATTTTGCGATAAAGACCGTAAAACAAGATGCTACACAAGAAGTTTGCATGTCAACAATTTCATGCAAAAAGCACCACTTACTTTCACCAAATAGACAACTGACACCGAAATATACAGACGTCTCGATCCCACGTTATATTTTTATTATTGAAAGACCGGAAACTATGAGGAAGTGCTCATCACGACCTCTGTAACATTATTATGCAACAAGCACATTCACGGCCGATGGACTGCAATCACGATATAATAAAGTACCTAAGCTAGGGTCAAAAGAATCGTGTTTGAACCTTTTGTTAACTTATATGGGTTTTTCACGGCACCGGTGCACAATATTAAAATTATATCTAGGTTAATTAAATGATTTATCGACGCTCTGATTTGTTTTAAAGACGTTTGGTCAATAGGTATTAGGTAGGTATGTAATTTCAGAACAAGACTCCAACTTAAAATCGCGTAATAACGTTCCTGCTTCAGCTGAAAACACTTTAGCAACATTTTTACAAAAATAAACGTAAAGTTTCTGCACTGAAAGTCATTTTCAGGTTACACAACTGTTTAGTCATTGTTTAGAATCTAAAGTCCGGCAGAAAGTTGTTAAAAATACAAAACAACCTCGTGAACTAGTTGTAAACAAAAAATAACTTAAACACTTAACTATTTGGTATTGTTTCTAGAAAGCGGTTGCATATTCAACAAGTATGGACACAACAATGCGAGTGTCGAGCGCAATGAAAGAAATTCTTGACAATGAGAGTAGAACATACCATACACACTCGTACATGACGCTGGCCACCTCGCCCGGGCCGGGGCCGAGCCGCCCTAGCACTGTGCAAAGATAAATTTCCTACTATCAATGGTGCGATGATTAAGCCAGCAACAACACTACGGTATACCTATTGTTCAGTTAATCCCGTTAGAGAACAACGAAGTGTTGATTAAAAAGTTGATATTAGTCTGTGATAAGAGTACTACCAAAACAATGCCTTCATTGATGTAAGAAAATCACATTGTCTTTTACTTATAGGTTTGTGTGTGACCATAATGTCACCATGGTTAGTGATGTGGCCGAAGATGGTAAGCACACAGCCTAGAAGGGAACTAACTGGCTCTGAAACTCAGCTGGCGGGTTACATACTGGTCCTACCAGATTTTTAAAATGAGTGTGGTGTGGTAGCGTGTTAAGTGAATTAGAAGTACGTTACCTTACCACCGTGCTATAGTTTTTTCACGATATTTTCCGTCACTGAAATCCTTTCCTAATAATTTTGGAAGTCTCCATGAGATTGTATTATTATCATCTCATTCGATTCAAATAAGACAATAGTTGATTTAAAATCAGTTGTATATGTCACATTTTAAGTGATTCATTGCGCGTATAGCGTGGGAGCTTGGCGCTGGGGTCCCGAAACTGTGCTTGCGATGTAAAACAAGAATATAAAGCAGACCTCACAAGTCAGCCGGCTGAGTGCCTGTCTGGACTTTCATCTTGTACCATACTCCATAACCACTGTTGTTTATTTGATGATTACTGGATATCTTATTACCTGTGTACAATTGGTTTAATTTATGACATCGGGAACTTATCGATTTGACAGTTGATGTTGCGTAAGAACTCTATAATATTATGGTTAGTAGATATTACTTGATATTACTGTAAAATACATGCCTTGAGTGAAAGTCGTCATCAAATACGATTTTCTTTGATAGATTGATATTATTGAATTGAGTATTTTACTTTAGGGTAATGTTCTAACGATAAAATACCTAAATTGTACTTAATTACCAACACGTATCATCAAAAAGGTGTAACTTCATAATCATAAATAAGTCATCTTAAATAATTATTGGTCTTTGTGTAAATGATGTCCACAAGATGAAGTAAAAGTAATTTTCTACTTCTTGTTTACCGAAATATGCAAATGGAATGTAGTATGATGGGAAAGTGATAAAAGAAAAGTTGTCAAGTGTTAGAAAAGCTATCGCGAATAGTGATCCAAACTCAATATTGTGACACGCTGGTTTCTATAGTGTCGCATTACGTAACATGAAATGACACGGTGATATTTTGGTCTCATTCATGTTTTGAATAGGAACAGTGGAGCTGATTGCTCAATGACTCGTACAGATCTATTATTGATCACACTCAGGTAGAACTGGGTCAAAAGGACTGGCTCACAACGTTGAAACAAAAGTTTTCGTCGTACTCAAACGATTTACTTTTAAAGAGTCTATGAGTTAAATCATTTTAAGTTATGTATTATTCTATTATGCCAGGAATCCTCGTTACACGAGCCTTACTCATAACATCATTTTGTCAAGTTAATTGTTTTTCTAATGGAAGATAATCCTGAATCGAGTTCGTAATATCACAGACCTATAACTTTTTCATTATGAATTACAGAATCTAATAATATCAAACCTGAGGAAGTGAAATTCACGATAATTAAAATTTTAACTCACGGAAAACTATTTGGTGTAAATCAGCTAATAAGTTATCTACTGTAGCCGAAGATTGAGATGCTAAACGAAACTCCGACAGCCTGAGCTTTAGCTACTAGACTATTTAGTGTAATGTCACTTCAAACACAAAAGCCTTATCCGGTGACCATTTTGTGACCTCTGAAGTTATAATTTGCAAGGAGCGCTCGCACCTCATATTTATATTTAGCGTGCTAGTGGCAAAATACCACCAACGATCCTGACCGAAGGTTTACGTCACGTCAAAGGCCTAGGGACCATAACAAAGTCGATTGTTCCGCGCGGGCGGGGGGACGTTACGTTAGGGGGGGAGACTGTGCCGACGCAGGAACAAAGCGCAGGGCATCGACCCGCCGACCGCGCTCACCTCGCTTCGGACCTGGATACCGTCCGTTTCTATAATAACCGACATGTCTCAGCGTTCTATAAGGTCTATACCTATCCTTATCATACTAAAGGTAAAGCGTGAGAGAGAACTGCATCATCTTTCCGTCATAACATAGAAATTATTTTTATACGTGGCAAATTATTCATAATTCTTCGCTATGTTCGCAACATGTTAGTACTGAACAAATAAGTGGGACGTTGCTAATTTGACCTCTAAGAAGCTAAAAAGCAGGTCAAACAATGTCGAAACTGTGTTGCATCTTTTGAACTAATGACAGGAGCACGTACCTAACTTATACATATAAATAAATTATTGAAAGGACAACGTCTCCAAGCGAATAAATATTTTCTCCTGACTGTTTATTTAGGAGTTAAGATTGCACATAAGCCCGGAACCGGGCTATAACAATGCAAATTTAACGAGGATTTTTCAGTTGCAAGGTTCAAAAGCAATTCAAAAATGATTTAATTATTCCGAAATTCATGTAACATATTACTCATTTCGACACGTAAATAATTAATGGAAATCAGGCTGAGTTAAATCGCATTAAGTGTTAGTCGTAGGGCTCCTGTTCAGCTGCTGCATATACTTATCTACTATCCATTTTCCATAAATCTATATGACTGACAGGCGCCCTTAGGGTTCAATTTTGAAAAACCCTTCCTTTAGTTAGACATCTGCCTACGATATATAGGAACCTGTGCCCAAAATTTCAAGTACTATCTAACTAGATTACTAGACCCTGCGGTCTGAGCCGTGCGTGTTTATCTCGGCCATTTTTTTTTATATAAAGTTAAAGAACAAGATAAATTGAAAATGTTGTCCTTCCTTTTAAATACCGTGTCTTCAAAGCCGTTATAATAGACAGCACAGATGCCATGTCAGGAATGTGGCGTCCCAAGACCTGCCTCCCGACCTTCGAATAACTTAAACCATATTTGCATAGGTGCATCGAATATTCCCCTACAGATTTAACAACCAAAATGCTTCCATGTTTCTTGAAACAATTACATCTCTGCTGATGAATTTTCAGCTTTATGTTCTAAGGTTACGGACTATGGCTTTGCTAATAGTATGGATTGAAAAGGAAACCCGCTTGGAATAACTAACGCTAGTTAACAATAGTAAGCTTTGCCACCTCTGCTGTGTGCTGTGTGGTGCGTCCATTATAAATAAAGAACCAGTTTTTATAAAAGTATACATACCTACTCACCCAAATGGTATATATACCACAGCTTATTTCTTTCATAGAATCATTTTCTGAACAATACAAAAGATCGCGCAATAATTAATCGTTATGATTACGTCTTTGAGGGATCTATCAAACAAAGAACCTTTTTTCTTATGTCTATCTATACGTCTGGCATGGTCATTTTACACGATCTGATATTGTGATGATCAGACCTGAAATTTTGCAAAACTTGGAAGGTCCTAAACTTCAGGAGCCAGGCTCTTACTATTCGTAATACAAATATAGGGTATCTGAAGTACCTAAAAGAGATGTTGTACTTATCGTTCTGTACCACATTATAACTAACTTTCCGCCCCTCGGTTTCATCTGTGATTTTCCCCCCTCTTGGGCTTGAATTTTTAAAAATCCTTTCAAATATACAATACCTGCTATATAGAAACCTTCACTGCGCGTGTTCGACACGCACTTGACAGAATATCCAACACTAAAATTTATTAAGAAAAAATAGGGTAGTTCCTAAAAACTACCTAATTGAATCGTTCTATAAATTGTGTTACATAACTGAACAGCAGTCAGTCACACGTTAGAAATAAAAATGGCGACAGCAGAGCAGGACCAACTACTTGCTAAATCCGAAGAAAAACAGGATGTTGAAATGTACGTAGCTACTTGCAGTTCATTAGTTACTTACTATTGTCATTATGGTTACTATATTGAACAATAGGTTATTTGTACACACTTTTATTTGTAATTTCTGTCGGAAGTAATAAGCACTCGGCCATTCACACGTGGAAACAAATTTTACGTGATTATAAATGTACCTACTTATAGTATTATTCTATAACTAGCTGTTCCCCGCGGTTTCAGTCGCGTTCCCGGGATAAAAAGTAGCCTATAACTTTCGGTATAGCCGATAATGTAGCTTCCTATTAGCATAGAGTAAATAATATACTACGTCACTATTAGTGAAAGAATTTTTCCAATCGGACCAGTAACTCCGGAGATTAACGCGTTCAGACAAACAAATTCTTCAGCTTAATTATTAGTATAGATTATTAATTCGTTGACTCGCGCGTCTAATAATAAAGCTGAAGAGTTTGTTTGTTTGTCTGAACACGTTAATCTCCGGAGTTACTAGTCCAATTCGAAAAATTATTATCTAATTTATCCTGAGAACGCAAGTGAAACACGCGGGGAACAGCTAGTATAATATAACACATATTATGTGTATTTGCGGATAATGCAATTTGCTGCAATATTGTCACCATTTTATAAAAACTATTATTTGTATTTTGTAGCTGTTTTTTGTCCTATAAATAAATCAATAAAATAAGAATACCTAATTTAGATTCTGATTGACCTTATAGTGCAAAGTCATGTGGTTTATTACCGGTAGTAGGTAGGTACTACCAGATTTGGTACCAAAGCAAGACATTAAACAAACACTCCGAACTGATAAACATAGGTTATGTATCTAGGTAGGTACGGTCACAATCTAACTCTTTACAGAGGCTAGTCTTGATCCTGATTTAATCAATCCATTCACCTCATCTCACTGTGCGACTATCTCGCAGAATTGTTTGATATGTTTGAGAATTTTGGAAAACGGCCCACACAACGGTCATCAATTTGGTTACAGAGGCGAGAAGCTGTACGTAACTGCAGATAAGCGCGGCGAGAAGAGTGGCTGCAAGCGACCCCTGTGCTGGACCCTGCTGGGGCTCGTGGTCGCCGCCATTGTTGCAGTTATAGTACTTGCAGCTAGTAAGTAAACTACCTTATTAATAGTTATATAATAGTAGATTATGCACCATAAGGTGCCTAAGCAGTGTTTTACGTCATGGCATATTGAACCCTGAGAGTTACGTACCAACCTAAGAGTCCTGAGTGAAGCAAGGGGTCCAAGCCCCAGGCTTTATCCTCGAGGTGAATACTCCACTTTTCATATGCCTACTTACCTTCTGCGAGACAATAAAAAGCCAACGCTAAATAAATAAAGTTTTTTTTTTGTGTTCCAATAAACTCTCTTTCATCATCAGCCATTTTGAATCCACTGACTACTGGTCATAGGTCCTAATAAATAGAGTAAAGAACAGGACCAATCTCTGAAATTGAATCATTTATTAATATTTTTAAACTTAACCTTCCAGCTGGAATTCTATTTTCAAACTCTCCAACGACTCTGGAGCAATACAACACATCGATAAGTTCAGCGCGGGCGCTAGGCGGCATCGGTAACGTACACGACCACGATCACAACCACGACCATGACCATGACCACGGCATGGAGACTACCACTCAAATACAACACGGACCAGAAACTCAGAGCGACGAGGAACATAAACCTGTTGTTGAATCTGCGGAATCCTCCGATTCGGCTATGTATGGTAAGTTAGGATAGCTTGTTTACCACAATAGAACTAAGTCAATGTTCAAATGACCACAAAATCTTCCGGTAGCTGACCACGGCACGTTTGTTAGAAACGTAGGTACCTTGTTGATGCCATATTCCACAAGAAGTACACTTTTGTTAAACATTGGAGCAGACCCGGCCATAAATACTAAATAATGAGAGCCATCTACACGGCTACACCAACACCATGCCATGGTGAGATTGTCGCTAATCACAACCTCATCTATAGTAAAAACAGATTAACAAAACAGGTAGCAATCTATCGGGATTTAAATGATCTGTAAAGCTAAACTATAAATAAGTCATGTCTTGATTATATATCTTATATATTATATATATCGATAAAAATAGCCGGGTTTTGTACCTGGAAGAACCACGAATACCAGCTAAGTACATTCATACGAAAACTATCAAGCCTTGTTCATAATCAATATGATGAAATTTAAATTTTCAGTACCAAGAACATTGGAAGGTGAACTGAAGATCGACAATGAGGATTACACTGCTGCCATGCAAGACCCTGAGAGTAATGAATATAGGGAATTCGTAGCCAGCTTCAGCGACGCGCTAAAACATGCTATATTCGACAGGACCACCTTGGAAAATGGAGATAATGATATCACTGTTGAAGTTGTTCAACTCAGGTAAAACATCCTTCACTAATACCAACCCATTCAAACTACGTATAATATGTATCTTAAATATACCATCTCATAATATACACGATTGAACTTTCGGTCAAACAATCGATTCTTAATTAAATCTCCAAGGAGGATAATACGTAATCGCGGTTGAAATGTTATGTTTTATTATTTATGTTTCTATTATAACTTTATGAAACCAGTTCAGTTTTATCCTTTACTTGCCATTTTAAATTATACGTAAATCTCACATATATTTATTAGCTGTCAATAACAATATAAGATTTATGATTTCCGCTCCGCGGTTTCACCCGCGATCCCCTATTTTACCCCCTTAGCGATTGAGTTTTCAAAAATCCTTTCTTAGCATGTGCCTACGTCATAATAGCTATCTGTTTGCCAAATTTCAACCCGATCCGTACAGTGGTTTGAGCTGTGATTTGATAAATCAGTCAGACAGTCAGTCAATCAGTCACGCTTGCCTTTTATATATTTATTATTAATCGTATTCAAGTATAATGTGGTGAATATTATAAAAGAAAATGTTATTCTTACAGGAAAGGGTCCATTATCGTGACGTACAGAATCCATTGGAAACCGAAACACAACACCGAAGCTACTGAAGATCTTCTTACTGCAAACTCACTCCAGACAAATTTGGACAATTACCTGGCTAAGAGCAACAGAATGATAAGCGTATATCATGTAGCTGCAGATAAGATGACAGCAAGACCCGTCCTTGATATCTGTCAGATAAATAACAACGACTGCGACCATGCTTGCGAATTCGATGAAAGATCACTTGAATTTATTTGTAAATGCCCACCAGGTCAAATTATAGACATGAACAATCCCAAAAAATGTATGTCGCTGTTAGAAAATACTCCCCAAATGACCACTGAAGACGCGAGGCAAAACGAATTTAAAGTACTCACTATAAATACTAACCCAATAACGACGAGCCCGATCCCAGAGAAGGAGAAACCTAACACTATTGCTACACATGTAATGGATGATGGTAATTTATTCGACTGGAAGGAAACTCAACATTTGATACCCGAAACAACAACTGAAACTGATCCTGAACTCAATTTTTCACATATCTTCGGCAATCCAAGTAGTGAACAGGAAAGTAAAGAAACTATAGCTTCGAAACCTGAACCTAGCTCGGAAAATAATACTTCATCCGCAGTACCCAAACCGGAGCCAGAACCAACTTTCGAGCTACAACCTACCGCTGAGCCAGAGCCAAAAGCCGAGCCACAGCCAGATATAGAGTCAAAAGGAGAGCCAGCCTCTGAACCAGAGCCAGAACCTGCGTCTGAACCCACCACAACCTCATTTTCTGAACATAATCAATATAACTTAGAAGATTCGATTGATCACATGCCTAATATTGAACCAGAACCTACGGCGGAGCCAAAATCAGAACCAGAACCGACATCCGAACCAAAATCTGAACCAGAACCAACAGCCGAACCAAAATCTGAACCTGAACCAATAGCTGAACCCAAATCGGAACCAGAACCAATAGACGAACCCAAACCGGAACCAGAACCAACAGCAGAACCAAACGCGGAACCAGAACCAACAGCAGAACCAAACGTGGAACCAGAACCAACAGCAGAACCAAACGCGGAACCAGAACCGAAAATGGAATCAGAATTAGACGCGGAATCAAACGCAGAACCTGAACCGAACGCAGAACCAAAATCTGAACAAGACCCAATTTCGCCACAAGAATCTGTATCAATGATACCAACAACAACGTCCAAACCAAGCTCTGATGATCGACTGAATCATGTATCAGAATCACAACAATCTATCCAAGGACAGCGTGCATCTGAACTAGAGGAAGATACAGAATCAGTAACCCCAGAACCAATGCAAACGATAGAGGCTGAATACAGTAACGAATTTGAGCACATCAATAACTCAACCAAGCCAGAAGATAAGTCATATATGAATGCAGGGGAATACTATACAAAATCTAACGAAGAAACTGAGGCACCTGTTGAAGTCACTACTATGAGAATATCAATATCGGAACCGAATATTATCAATGAGCCATCTTACGAACCTAAACCCGAAATAATCTCTATATTAAGCGAAAACAATGAACGAGCCAAAAATTATTCTGCCCCTTCATTCGTTACGAGTAACGACGACGAAACAGAAAATCAAAACAATGACTGGCTTGAGCATATTTCCAAAAAAAGTTACGATAAACCTATCTTAAATACAGAGGAAAAGAATGATACTGAATCAAACAATCTAGACTTAATACTTAATCATATAACTCCTGCAAATATGCAAGAAACAGAACCAAGATCATTTAAATCATTTGACCACGATTTTGAAGCAGAGACGGAAAATGCAAATACTAATACAGGAAATGAAGATATTTTATTCAATCTGATGAATAAAGCAAGCGAAGTTCCAACCACAGAAAGTCCACAACATATGAATGATGGAGTAACTTTGAATTCGGTATCAATATTGCCTGTTGTGAATTATAATAAAGCAAATGAAGGGCCAGTTGTCAGTACTGATAAAGTGAATGATGAGCCAATAAATATTTCAGTGGAAACAACTACTGCGGCTATTATTAAAACGGAGCCTAGCGAACAATCAACAGAACCAATTTCTACAAAACTAAAACTTGAGACAGAGACCAATGAAAGTAACCAACATAATAATGCATCTGTGATCACTTCCCTTATTGAAGAAGCTAAGTCAATAGATTTAAATAAAACGAATAATATTGAAACTACAACTGTAGATACTCATTCAGTTACTGATTACTCTATAAATAATTTTCAAGATTCCGATGAAGACAAACAACTAATGAGTGTCTTAGAGATTAAAAGGCCATCGGAACCCAGCAAATCTTCAACAGAAAGTGATTTAACCGAAGACGGTGCAGGTGCCGATATCACATTTGATGCAATCAATATGCTCCTCAACCGGTCATCTAAATCTATGGAAAACCAAAATGTTACTCTACATCCAACGACTGAGGCAAGTGAATTAATGAAAGAAACAACTATTGTTACAACCGATTCAGATTGGTTATCAGAACCAGTAACCGAAATTAAATACGAAGAAGCTATGAACGACATGGAAAAACATGAAACAACGGAATCAACAGTGAGTAAAGTTGACGTATTACTAAATCATGGACTCACTAAAGATGACTTTGAACCCGATTATTTGAATAATATGGGTTTAAGTACAAGCAAAATGTCAGACGAGCCTTTGTATGGAATGATTCACGATTATGACAATGAAGATTCTCGCGTTAAAAGAGTTAATACTGAAAATGTTGTTACTACTGAAGCAATGGTCCAAGAAATAACAAGTGAGATAACTCCAAAAGCAATAATAGACGCTGGACCAACCTCAGCTGCTAATAAGGAATTTGAAACTACAACTATAAGTCAATATATTTATAAGGTCGCTGAAAAGTCTACAAATAATGAACCTATGACAATGCTGCAAGCTGTCAATGAATCTCAAATTGAAAATCTAACAACAACAGCTAAACCAGCTCCAGTTTGGGAAGAATCAGATCCAGACAGGGAATTGACAGTAAAAGAATTGCCAATTAAGGAAAATCATGACAATACTACAGGTTTTGAGGTAGTCAGAATCGATGAAATCGGTGAGCTTTCTAGTACAACAACATCGACACCAAACATTCCTGAAACTGCCAGCCAAAACCAAGAAAGTGTAAACAATACTGAAGCTTCAGACAGCAGTACAACACAAGTGAATAACTTGAATGTAACAATATACGAGATTTCTAGTCATGCTAATAATATTGCCGTAACAAAACCTACAAATTCACAGTCAGCCGAGTATGAAGACCATGAAATAGATATGAATCCATTTTTACCAGAAATCGAAAACAACAAGAGCCTGGTAAAGAAACTGCAAGAAGGTCATGACCTTGAACCTGCTAATTTAAATGAGACACAGAATGAGAATACTGAAGAGCATGCTGTTAATTCCTCAGATAGCTATGTACCATCAACTAACGAGGTGACAACCAAGACACCTAAGGATAGTGAAATAAACGCAAGTACGACAACTGATGTAGCCGACAGCGAAGCATCATTCGACACAGTTTTGAATGTTAACAAAAAGTCCCTCGAAAATGAAACTCAAATAATTGAACCTACCAGCACCGCCCTGATTGACACAAATGGAGAAAAACTTGGAAATGATCCGAACACAACACCAAAACCTATTGAGAAAGAAGTTCCAATTTCGACATTCCTACTGGATACTGATGATCTAGACGTCCCCAAGGCCAAAACTACATCCACGTCACAGAATATAGAAACTACAAACGAAATAACTACTCCATCAGCTTCATCAAGTGAGACAGTTAACACAAATGACAGTGAGTTTTTAAGTGTTGTTCCAATCACAATCGAGAGGCTTGAGGAAAAGGATGAAAAAGAAGCGCTGAAGAAAACCTACAGAAGTGCCAACATTGAAGAACTAAACGATATTAGTGATTCACCAAAAAAAAGTGATAGGAGGACATTAGATGAAACCAAATTCGATTCAGTAATTAATAATGAAGCGTAGTACGAGCTTTCATTTTAGTTTTACAAAAATAAGTTTGTATATTACTATTTCTTTTCCTGTGATGCTGCTGGACAATTTAAAACCTAACAAACAGACTATTGTTATACCAATGTAAATTTATGCAATATTACTTTACATAATTAGGCCTATTTACACTGGGTGGTAACGAACCCTGAACTAACACAGTACATATATAATGTTATTTTATAAAATATATTTCGAACAATTTTATTACTTTTTTAGACTAGTCAAACTAGAAATGTCGAATCTTGAATATTTTAGATTTATTTATTGCTTCGTACCTAAATAAATAAACAATGAATAATATTTTTTGCGCAAATATTTTCTTATCAATATTTTGTGCAAGTCAAATTTTGTAATTGCAACGGGTGCCTCAATATTTGGTTACTAAGTATCTTTTTCTCCCAGGAGAGCCTGAAAAGTCCTATATATTAATTGTTACCATAGCTAAATGTATATTATAATTATTTTATCGAAATTACACTGAAAATTTGGAAACTTCGCGTTTGAAGGATTATAAATTTAATAAATTATATTGTAGAAAATGTTTAATTTTCTTGTGATGTATCGATGAAATGTTTTTCTGCCATGTCGTGATGTGATAAAAAATGGTAAATAGCTACATTCCACTTGTACTTAAATATATTTTAACTTAGTGATACGCGGAAGTGACGTCTGATTGTATAATAAATAATTAATTTAGTCCTTGTTAACTAAGATATATTTTGTATAAATGGTTGAAATTGTAAAGAATTACGTTGTAAATAAATTAAAAGTTAATAATTTTTCTTAGTATCATTTATAAAACAAAATAATATGCTATATGATAGGCTTTGAACCCCTACTTTTTGCTACAGTACACATATGTGAAAGTGGAACCCTAATCAAGCTAGGTAGAAAGAATACTTTATTTACATGAATACAATTCGAATATATTATTATGAATCGAATAGTATAGCAATTAAATATTGAATAGACTTTATTAACTCTCAACAAAATCAATATAGCATTAACAACATATTTAAGTATAGGTATAGCCGCTACTCAAGTTAGAACCTTCGGATGTGGCATGATATCTTCTATTTCTTGTTCCATAAGTTGCTGCTCATCCACAAGCATCTTAGCACACAGACACCCTTCACCCATTGTGCCATTTCCACTAACTATACAATTACCCAGCACAGCCTTGCAACTATTGAATGGGACAAAATTCATAACTCTATCTTCCACTTCTTTCTTACATTTTACAGATAGATCTATATCAAATGTTTCCTTAATTTTGACAGTACCATCTATTCTATATTCTATATCTGGCTCTATCGCCTGTCCTTTCATAGAATTAGGACACATTGTATTCTTAACTTCTATGTTATTGTTACCAGCACATTCACAGCCTTCACATGTTTCATTAGAATATTGTTTAAGTTCAGTCGTATCAATATTACTCGGTGCGTTTGCGCGTTTGTCGAAATTCTCAATAGGAGTTAAATCATATTGGTCGTCTACATTGGAAGACATTTGTGCACATAAGCAATTATCGCCATCCATTATACATCCCCCTAGTGCTGTTTTACAAGTACTGCTTTGGTAGTCCGTATCATTTTTAGTATGTCGAGTAGCTTCTTTGGGCTTATTATCTATTTGTGTTATATCTACTGGAAAATTACTATATTTAGGAAATTCTTTAGGATCTTCGACTTTTACAACCTGTTGAATTTCATCTGAAAATACAATAAGATATTGAAAAATTAATTGAATTGAGCAAATACAAAGAAATCGATTTAAAGTAAGTTGTGGTAATGTTCACACACATTCTGTTTCTTTTGAATTAGAAGCATTCGAGATAGAACCATCAGAAGATGTTTCGCTGACTAATATCATTTCTGTAACACAAAAAATGTACAGTTTAAAATATTGTCCATCCTTTTCAATGAAAATAATAATAATATCCTGCAACATTCTTCACACACGGTTCTTTGATCCCAAACTAAGCAGAGCTTGTACTATAGAAACCAGATAACTAATAAACTACACCCATACTTAGGATGACACAAACAGACATATTCATGTATAAAAATGATGTACTAATAATTAACAGAATTTTTCCATAACAGAACCTAGTTATAAAATAATAGGTGTTTTAGAGAACTTACTATGAGATAAAAGATGTCTTTTTCTTGAAAATTCAGTTGAGAATTTTTTATTACAGCCTTTTTTCGTGCAATACAACCATTTTTCACGATCATGTGTTTTTAGGTGAGTTTTTAAATGGTGAAATTGTATAAATCCTGCAAAATAAAAAAGAGGTGTTTTTATATTTATTCTGTAACATTTTAAAATATTTAAGACGGTCAATGATATTGACATTGATACCATGACGAAGGTTGTGGGTTCTTGTTCCTATCCTACAATGAATTTAGATTTTTAGTGAAGTAAATGTGAGGAGTCCATAGCAGGATTTAAGGATATTTTGTAGTAAACACATATCTGGCTACCTCTGTCGCCCAGCACCTACACAGCCCCTTCTAGGTTTTGCATGCTCACCGCCCTCTGCCACATGCTATAGTGAGATTATGTCAAGAAGAAAACCTATTTTATAAAGATAAAATAAAATAACCAACCTTTATCACAAATACTGCAAAAATACTGTTTGATGTCAGTGTGAGTCATCTCATGATGCTTCAAGTGATGTAAGAAATTGAACGTCTTGCTACAGTCAATGTAACTGCATAAGTACTTTCTTTCTGAGTCTGGCTTGTGCGTTTTCATATGAGAACGGAGGGCCAGCTCACTTCTCAGTGTTGTGTCACATTTTGGGCATACATATGTTCCTGTAAGACACAGTCAAAATAAGTTCTATCTTTCTGACAAATGTTATTATTGTTATTTTAGTACTCATTCAATATTAATTAATATCCTGGGACTTTCTTCATTCATAGTCATCTGATCTCAAACTAAGAAGTGCTTGAACTTTAGAAACCATACTGCCAACATATTAACTTAAAATACTTATGTATGTTGTAGAGTATTTTAAATATGCTTCCATACTTTGAAAATTGTTGGTTTGTCCTTCTTTCATGCAGTAACAAAGTAACAAATCAGTGTAATTTTTTGCATAGACATCTCTTGTTATTCTTTTTAAAGATTGATCATTTATATTTTATAATACCTTTATGTGCATACTGTTCATGACGTTTCAATAGTGTATCATCAAGGAATTTCTTTCTGCACTCTTTGCACTCCACACTGCCCGTCCTCTCATGTTGCTTTTGATGTCTTTTGAGAGCAGAACTGTAACAAAAGCTAAGCTCACTTCTAGATATTTCTAAAAGCAAAGGAAGACTTTATCTAACTAATTAATATTATAAATGCATATGATTGTGTATCACACTATAATGGCTGCATTAGGCATATACAGTGGATTTCGGTTATAACAATGATTAAGGGATCACTATAATTTTGCCGTTATATCCAGAAGTAATGTAAAGAGATACTGACATGTACTATCAACAAAGTTGAAGCATGATCAGTTTTGAGACCTTTTCGCTTGCAGCCAGTAATCATAGTTCGCCCTGTCCATAGTTGACAATAAAACGGCCTCTTGTAAAATCTTTTGTCTAGACAATTTACTGACAATGACAATCTACTATTTTATGACAAGCGCATTGTCTGGTTATATTGTGTGAGACACAGGTAGCGGCTGTTCACTGCACACAAAATACACCCTTAAGATGATCATGCTTCAACTTTGTCGATAGTACATGTATAGTTTATATTCATTTATTGATAAAAATATTTAACAGTGAATCTGCATTTATTTAGGAGCCATACTTATTCAAAAGTTTACTAAACACAATTGCTAATCAGAATATCAATTTGTAACTGAACCATAAATTTAACTCCCAAACATATCGAAAGAATATAAGTATTCATGTTTAATGTATTTACTGAGAATATAAACAAAAATAAATGTACTCACAGAAAACTGAACTTTTTGGAACAGTGATCACATTTGAAGTGTGGAGAATGACTCAGTTCATGTCTTTTCCTATCACTCTCA
Source organism: Tethea ocularis (assembly GCA_963555595.1). Classification (NCBI taxonomy): domain Eukaryota; kingdom Metazoa; phylum Arthropoda; class Insecta; order Lepidoptera; family Drepanidae; genus Tethea; species Tethea ocularis. The sequence goes on along the minus strand of OY741960.1, from coordinate 3,674,071 downwards.
TATTGAAACTTCTTTGTACAAAGCTTACACTGGTACAGAGCTGATGCAGTCTTTTTACCTGCTTTCATAATTACCTGAAAATTTATTAGGGCCACAATTCACTGGAAAATTCCACAATATCCAGTGTTGTGACTCATTTACAGAATTAAATCTGTTGAAAATGATTCATTGTAGTTATGTCAGCAATACTAAGATAATTTTGCTGCAGTCAGTATGACTTATGTTTTGGTTAAACACCATAAAAATAGAAAAGTAATATGATATAAATAATACAATTTTTATTTCAATTTAGAAGACTAATAGTTATATCTCAAATTACAAAAGACAAGAATACATTCTTTTTTGTTTTTAGGATTATGGAAATATATTAGGTAGGTAAGTACTAAGATAAAAGTTATGATAAGGATAAAGTTACTGATTGATTAAAATATTAAGTTTAGTGTACTTACGATGTTAGATTTAATTGTGGTGAGAAATAAACAAATCTATTAAATTACCTCTAGGTATTTCAGTGTTCCAAATTGTCTGTTCTACGTAATAAATCCTCTTTGGTGTGTTCTGTTCTCCTCACTGTTTGTTTGTTTACATAAATGATTGCGTAGGTATATAAATTATCTACGTTATGACATCTACATTTTTTCATTTTTGCCATCACACTTGGTGTATTTTGCCAGTATCAAGTTGAGCAATGTAGTTATTTTTGGTTGGACCGCGAAAAAGTTATTGGTCGTACGTAACCATAAGTTTATCAACATGTAGTTGCATATACGACTACTTCATCCCCGGTAATAGTAAATATAAGAAAGGGATGAAAGATATTTTAGTCCTGTCAGTTTAATCTGATCACACATTTCAACGTGAATTTAAGCGCGAACTTTATTGGTCACGACTATTTACCCGTACATTACGACGGTATGGATTAAACTGACAGCATTAAAAATGTTCTATCTTTTTTCAATAAGGTTGAAATGAAAGAGAGGTGACTTGTCTAATATTAGTTAAGTTCGTAAACAACAGAATCGGCACCATTACCTGCCTACCAAAAAATAACTACATTGCTCAACTTGATACTGGCAAAATACATGCCAAAAAAAAGAGTAGGTTAGGTACCAAAAACTTATTTGAAGATATTTTGATGAATTAATAGAATTTGTGATTCGATTTTAGAAGTGAATAAAAAAAAATATTTTCGCAGAGTTACGCAAGTTACGTATCTCTACCTACCTAGTTTTTAGAGTACTACTTACATTAGATAGCAAAGTTAGATAGATCTCGCTAGAGTAAAAGTGTTCTATGATTAGATCATAATAATATACTGGCGCGGACAGATGCATACAATTACGTCAAGAGATGCTAATTATTCGAGTTTCAGTGTCGCGATACGAACGCTTAGTTTGCGGCAGTATCTCACCTTCGCACGACGACCGCTGTGCGACGGCAAGGACGGACCATCAACCGCGATCATTTATGACCACTTTCATAACTTAAAATAATATTTACGATGCAAGATTGGGTCAAAGTTACTCTCATTCTGTGTTTATTTGGCACTCTGCGAGAGATCCGGCCATCGGAACCGTTCGTTACGGAGTTTTTACTTGGGGAGTGGAGAAATGTCACTGAGAACCAACTTACCCGTGATGTATATCCAGTGGGAACATATTCCTACTTGGGGCTGCTGGTGGTTGTATTCCTCATCACTGATTTCTTAAGATTTAAGCCTGTTATCATCCTATCTGGTAAGTTTATCAATAATTATCATCAAATAAACTCATGACATTAAAAATACCTATAGTGGAATGATTATTTTAAAATTTATCATATCAATACACCATAAACATGTTTAGGTTTATTTCTTGAGCCGCCATCATAATATATAGGTGGTCTAAAATTGTGAGGTATTTTATAATATATAGTGGCTATACTTTTTGTAATATCTAGTCTTCTTTGATTTGAATTGATAAAACTATTACTTAGTTAAATTGTTAAACATTCATATTTATAGTCTACTTTCATCAATTAAGATATTTTTTCTACTATGATGATGATGATGTATGAGCATGCATATACATATTTTTTTTTTTATTATGAACAGATAACAGTAACAATTCTCATAATTTAATGTACCTACCAATAAATGTAGCGTGGGACTGGGAATAAATATTTAATAGCAATTGGAGCAAAGGTCAATGGAAGAGTATGAATTGCATGTCAATATGCAACAAATAAGTGAAGCAGCATGTTTCAATACTTACATACTCATATTTGTAGTGATTATCTAATCATAGCCATAAAATAAAACAAATAATTAGGTATTATATTAGCTTGGCTGCAAATTATGTCATTAGTTAATAATAGTTTTTATTTTTGCTATTATTGCAATATACCTAGTTTTTACTGCTAACATCAATATATTATTATATGTTAATAAGCCGTCGTCATCAATAAGCCATAAAAAAATATTATGAAAAAATTTTTTTTGTTATTGTTTGAATAACTATAATGTTTTCGTCATACATAGGTCTTTATAATATTCAGTTTACTCACTTGTATTAAATTATATTTTTTTTTTTTTGCTGATTCACTAAATATTTAATATCTTGTCAACAGTTAGTAAAATAATATTCAAATATCCATTATTTATACATATATTATTATGATAGTAATTTGCATTTACTCAGTGTTATTTTAAACTAACTGTCCCCGGTTTCACCCACATTCCCAGAATAAAAAGTAGCCTATAACCTGGGGAGATAATATAGTTTCCTATTAGTGAAATATTTTTTCTAATCAGACCAGTAACACCAAGATTTGCATATTCAAGCAAATAAGCTGAGATAGCATCTTATTCATTTATTTATTTGCAATGAAAGCATGATAGCAAGATAAAGGTAGTCTTGAAAACTATCTTTTTCTAAAAATAACTATATCATATTTAACAAGCAGTCATTGATGAATTAATGTTGCCTTCCTCTAATAAAGTTCATGGACATTTAAATTGCATTGCAAGAAATAGTGATAAGACAATATTAATAGGTATATTAATATAATGACATGCTAAATCAGATAATCTGTTTATTATAAACAAAGATATAAATTTAATAAATACATGTTGTAACAGGTACATAACATACCTAGTCATTTTATGTCAATACTGATTTTATAAAAGTGAAACCAATATATATGAAATTTTGCACATAGATTTGGAAAAAAGATATAGATTTTTTATCCAGTGAATGTGGGGAAAATTATTTCTACCTCCATACATAGGAGCTATGGGATACTATGTATGCTATCTTTATATTTCAGGCTTGAGCGGTATCGCGGTATATGCCATATTGCTATGGACGTCAAGCTTAGAATGGCTACAAGCATCGCAGTTCTTCTATGGGCTGTACATGGCCACAGAAGTGGCGTATCTTACGTACATTTATGCAAAGGTAAAAATAAGGTTAATGCATGATTTTTTTATCACATTTCTTGATAAAATATGAAAAGTAAAAAATATTACAAAAAGATTGTGCAAAATTCTTTTTGCTAGAAAGAGATAAAGATAAATCTTTAATGGCTTATAAAAAAAATCTACTGTTTCTTATATATGCATTGCATTGTAGAGTCAGCTGATTTAAAATTATCCAAAAAGCCCATAACCTACTAATGAGGAAGAATAGCTAGCGATAAGCAAACATGCTTATCCTGCTTGTAGTGAACCACTTCGTAACATAAGTGAAACTGCAAAACGTAAATTTATAAAATGAAATGGTCTTTAGGTGGATTCAGCGAAGTACCCTCGCGTGTCGTCGTACACCCGGATAGCGGCATTAACCGGCCGATTCCTGTCCGGTGTAAGCTCGCAGTCGCTCACTTACATCGGCCTCATGGACTACAGGGACCTTAATTATATTACTTTCACAGGTATACATTTTGTGTTTATATAATCAGTGAGCCGGTCATATTGCGGCGAAATAAGGACCTACATTTATGTACTGACCTATGAGCGTCATCGAATTTGACAAGTGGCGCCCTCATTATGTATGTAACGTATGGCAACGTTACATACGAGAAAAACAGTATTGATATTTAACACGCTATGTATTTCAGCTCAGATATTGGCAACTTTTTGGGCATTTTGGCTGCCGGCAGTTCAGTTTGGTATTTACTTCCACCGAAAGAACTCTGTCGTCGATGCAAATTCGCCAATAGACAAACACCTACAACCACCTATTGATGTAAGTATCTACATATTGTAGAATGCTTATAAACTTTGTAATATGGTTCACTAAATTAATCTTGTTAATGTAAACTGTCCCCCGCGGCTTCATCTGCATTCCCGGCATAAAATGTAACCTCTGTCCATATACTACTTCACTACTATCATAGACTACTTGCGTTGCGTGTGAAATTTCATCACAATCGGTTAATCGGTTCTTTTCAAACTCGTATTATTCAGTTTTGGCCCTGATAAGGTCTAATAAAAGTTACAAATGAATCTACCACCGGTTTGTGTCGGTTTAGATAGCAATATGTTTGGGTATTACAATATTGATCATCAAAATCTTTAATCTATTTTCAGGCAACACTTCGGTCTAGTGTGGTTGAAGCGGCAACACTGATAGCGCGACACGCCCGCGCCGCGTACACCCGCCCTAAAGTGATAGCATGGTCTGCATTATACGCAGTGGCTCTAGCTCTGTTCGTACAAGCTCAGACATACATGCAGGTCCTGTGGAAGCAGATACAGGGGGAGAGTGATGCGCAAGTATGTCATACCACAGCAATAGGGTAGTTTACTGACATATCAAATCAGCTACTTTTTAATTAATGTCAAAACGATAGTTTATATGGAATTTTGTATGAAATACTAACCTAATGACGTCATAGTTTCACAGCATCAAATGATCTACTCTTAGTGGTTCTACTGGTAATTAATAATCATAAAAAGCATTAAATGTACAACAGATTTGATGTTTCCACGTGTTTTTAGATGTTTTATGCATTGGTTAGTGTTTGGTCATTTATTTTTGACACTGTAAACTAGCCTATTGTTTTGTTTCCTCTTGACGTTTTAAGATTGCCAAAGGAAAATGTACTTTATTATTTTCATGATAAGGTTTATCTCATAAATCAACAGTTAAGTGTATGATGATACGAATTAAAAACCTTTTATTACAGCAATAAAAAAATAAACGTGAGTAACGACTCCCTCAGTGCATTTTTACTAGCAAGAGAGATATGAAAATTTACCATATGACATTGCAATAAAGTTAATCTGAATCTACATACAATGAATCATACATTAAACAGTAGAACTTTATTGCAAAGGTATAAGGCTCATTTTCATATCTCTCTGGCTACTTTCAACCCCTGAGTTTCAACGTAAATAGTGTAGCTAGTACGTTGGGACATTGTTTTTACCATAAAGTTAGTAAACAAGCGTGCTGTCTGTCTGGTGTATGTTTAAAAATGCAATCTTTTTATCTTATTTGAATAACTCAATAAGAGTTGTAAATGTAATTTATTTTTACTATATTTAAGGTTCAATGAAATGAAGACTGCCAATGACGATATCAATGTTCAAGAGAGATGTACATTAAAAAATTATGTACAAAAACTTGTATTTAAATTATTTTAAATACTTATAAAAGGATATAAAACATTTTATGATAAGATTTATTAGATTACTCGAGTACTAAAATTTCTGAGTGCCAGAATCATAACTTTGTACTGGTAGTAATCAGGCCTCTGATTATTTTTAAGGGATAATGATCACTATCCGCAATATTGAGCCTTATCAGCCCGTAAACTAAGCATATTATATTATTTTAAAACTATATTCCAGATAGCGTACAACGGCGCGGTAGAAGCGGCACAAACACTTCTCGGCGCGGGCGGCGCGTACATCGCGTCAGTGTACTCCCGCGCAGGAGTGCCCGCGCCGGTAGCCGCCATACAAGGCGCCGCGCTCTTCCTGGGGACCTTTGTACCCAACATCTTCACCTCCTACGCCGGGTACATTGTGATGGGCACGCTCTTCCATTACACCATTACTTTGGCTAGGTGAGTCATAACGTTCTGTGGTTTCCAAACTAAAATAATTCAATCTTCCTATGTCTCTTTCAAACAAAAAACATAAGAAAGGAATATAATAAACTTTGTCCTGTCAAATTAATTCAATTACTTGTTTCAACGTGAATTTAATCGCCATATTTATTGGTCGCGACTAATTTGTCAGTTTAAATAATGTCTATCCATTTACATACAATAATGACTGAAAAAAGAGATGTGACATGGTTAAAATTAGTTTAGTTGTGTGATATATATATTAGATTTAACACCTGTTTGTTTGCAGTAGAACACAAACTTCCATAGCTTGGTGCATTTTTTTGCACCTACGCATTATATACAGGCGGGCTGATAGTGTCTTTCGTTATTAAAACTCGTTTTTTTTTGTGTCCCATGTTTGTACGTATGTCTTATGACCCATTTTAAATTAAACTGAAGGATCTCACCTCTTGCTCAAAGATAAGAAATATCAATATTGTCTTCACTGAAACAACTTTGAAATGTAGGAAGAGCACCAGAGATTATAATTTATCTCCACAAAGGATGAAATTAATTCAGAAAAAAACACTGCTGTTTGTTCCCAAACTAAGCAGTACTATGATGGCACAAACAAACTCTCATCTAATGGATAGTGTGGCTCTAAAAAAAAAGGTTCACATAGTCCATGGTTTCATTTGGCTTTATTTCATATTTTCATTGGCTCCATTTGTCTACTACAAATGGAGCAAAGCTGTAAGCTCATGGTCCCAGAAAAAATAATACCTCAGAAGAAATAGATTAGATTATCAAGCTATCAAAGCAGGAACTGTAATTAATATGTAATCTGAAATAAGCCATAAATATGTAAACACATGTGTGTTCTTTTGTCATAAAATGGTTTAACCTAACAGTGTTTATATTATTTTTCAGTGCAAAAATCGCAAGTCAACTCAGCGACGAAAGCTGTTTCGGGCTTATATTCGGCATCAATACTTTACTAGGCACTGGACTCCAATCCCTGTTGACTCTTATTTTAATACAAATCCTGCAACTACCAATAGCATCGCAGTATTACTCTATCAGTGGTCTATACCTACTCCTCGCCTCTGGCTGGCTACTGGGCTGGATGGTGCAGTTATGTAAGCAAAAACAAAGTATTAATATCCAAAATCAGTATTGATTATTAATTATAGTTGTAGATAGGAATTTAATTTAAAAATAATGATGCAAATTTTGTTGTTTACAAACGAAACTAATTTTAATCATGTGACACTCTTTCTTACAAATGTAATGTCATCTTAAATTAGTTTAGTTTTTAATTATAACATAATTTGATATGATAACCATGATGCAATGCAAATTATACTTAATTATTTGGTACTAAGAAGTTATGCCAAAGGCAAGGCATATTTTATAGGCATCTTTAGAGTTGATTTTTTCTTGTTATTTCTGCATTGTTTAAAACTTAACTCCGTTTTTAGATCTTCTATAATTGAATTAATCACTTTTCTCCACAATATCAGTTTTCTGTCAACTTGTGATCCGATTCTATTATAGCTTCCCAAAATATTTCACAAAAGAGAAGCTACATGATCCCGGGATAATGAAGCTTAATATAGACTACTTTTATCCCCGTAAAGTGGTTGATAATGCGGGCGTTGATATAGCTGATATCTTTCATACAGGTGATTTTGGTTGGGTAGGTAGGTATATTAGGCTTAATACTGCGTATAATGGAAATCATTATCAAGAATCCTACAAAATTTCTGGATCCTAATCATTACCATTACAAAGTTATGACAATTTTATTGGTATTATTGATGCAATAAAATTATTCTATTCTTACATCTCTGTTAAAAGCCTTTATTCGCATTAGCCTGAAATATTACGGTGATGAGGCGAGATAGCAAATTTAGTACTAAATACCTATTCGATTAGACTTAAGTTGAAGCTTATTTTAATACTAAACAATTTTTTGTCCATACAAAAAAAAAATTTACTGTTGTTTTCCACTCGAAAATATATTATTTACGACCAGTTTACAACAGACCATTGCTTCAATTCCATTTCGCCCTAATATACCCTACCAAAATCATCCTGTAAAGATTAATAAGTGATAATTTAAACTAATGACCTGTTTCATAGGTTGCTAAGAAGCAATCAGGAATACATAAATGCTCTTCCTTTCTTTTCAATTGCAATTCAATTCAATTGAAACAGGCCCTAAGTCTTAGAGGTAATTCATAAGAAAATATTCCAATGTTTTGTCCACTCGGGACTCTTAGACTGTGATATACCTAATAAGGCAATATTGTTAATATTTAGAGTCCAAATAAAATAAAATAAAAGAAATCCTATTTATAATAGATTGTATATTTTTATGTACGTACTTTAGGCTTATTTGTGTGGCACTTCCTGGCAGAGCCACCATCACAGATCTGAATTCCAAGTCTGTCGCTATTTTGTCCTCGAATATCAGATTTTGTCGCGCCCTGGTTCAAAAGATATAAGGGTTTTTAGGTGACAAAATAGCGACAGACTTTGAATTCAGATCCGTGATGGTGGCTCTGTTGGAAGTGCCACACGGCTTATATTAGTATTTTAGATCAGTGAACTAGGTTTTGAATTACTCTAAAATATTAACTTAGTATAAAGTGGACCTAATGAGGATTTAAATAACCAACCAAATACTAACTTTGAAAGAATATTTGTTAGGTTGTACTTGTACTTAATGCATTATGTAATTTGTTTGAATGTAGCTAATTTAAATTATCCATAATTTTTTTTGAGTATAATTGAGATCAATATACATCTATACTGTTGCTTATGTTTAACTGATTTAGTCGATTTATTTATTAAAATATTTATTTACTAAAAACTGATTGAAGTTTTATTGCATTGCTTCCAGTAGTTATGTGAAGTGCTATAAAATCATAAAAAATCTATGTTCATAAACTATTCTAGGATGAACCAGGGATTTTTGCATTATTCACAGTGGGTTCTCTACATTGTTATAATATTTAAAATGTATAAACAGTTAGTCATAATTATAACTTCTTGCGGATCCAGATTAGTTTTAGTCTGACTGCAACCACTGTACCGCGCCTTAAGTACGCGAGTGGCGAGACGGGGGGGGGGGGGGAGCAGTTACTGCATTTTGTGATTCTGCCATCATCACTCACAGTGGCAACTAGCTTTCCCACTCCTCACCTCTCTGTACAAGACATGGTTGCGGTCAGACTATAGTTTAATTCCCCATATATTACTTAATTTTAAACCTTAACATCCAAAACTGTGATTCAGACAGAGAGGATGACATTGTCAGAGTATTCTCAAACTGAATCAGTGGTAGATTCAATGATAACTTTCAAAATTCATTAGTCTTTTCAAGGCCTAATTGGATAAATGAGTTTTGAGTTTGACATACCTATTAACCATGATTGGAAATATCTAATTACCATTAATTAAAACTTAACAAACTATTTTTTTGGAGTTGTTTTGCAGTATTGTATGCTTTCCTATGTATGGAAAGCATATAAAGCTATACTTATTCCTATGCAGTGTGCACACATACATCTTCAATGAATTCAAAATAAATATGTAAACAGTCTCATATATTCTTTATTATTTACAATAATTTTTAATACCAATCATTGATATGTCAAGAACAGTGGAATGTTGTAAGTAATAAAATAATTCTTAATGCCTTTGAGCTGCCACAATTTCTTTCAGTAACTGCTTAACTCAAATTCACAACCATGAATAATAATTAACATATAAAAGTTATAAATAAGTATATACTTTAGAAATTAGATTATTATGTAGTGTTTTCATTAAAATTTATATGTACAATATAGATATTATACCCTTATTCTACACATTATGAATACTGCATTGTAGAGGGTCTAGTTTTTAAATATACGTAGAAGCATATCAAGAGAAAAATAATCCCACAAGTTGGTAAAACTATCGTATGAATTTGTTTACGCATTTTCGCGAACTCCTGTTTTCGCTCACGCTTTTGTTTGGATGTTTCTTTCACTGCTCCTTTTAGTTTCCTCATGATAACTGTAAAAATAATAATATACTTGCTGAGATAATGCCACGTATAATAGAATATTAATTTGTTCCAATGCATACAAATTATTTTTAGTTACTAAAACAACTAGAAATTGTATTTGAATGAAGCTAACTAAAACTTAGAAGATTACATAATCTTACCTTCAACAAAAGTTTTCAATATATTATTAATAAGTGCAAGAAAAATATGTTTTTATTAGACTGAGATTATTTTGCGGTGCGCTAAGATATAAATCGACCAAAAACAAAATGAAACATCAAACAAACTTTTTCATCGTAAACGTCATGTTGACACGTCACAGAACATATAGAATATTATCCACGTCATTCTATAGTGGTGACCATCATCTGTCCAACCATCATATTGATCGCAATACAGCTATACTTTTACGATTCGACTAACATATCGTTTACTGTTCCGTGTTTTAGAATCCATCAAAAAATTTTTTTTTAAAGGCGTGGATTTTAATAGTTTTTTTTGGCAGGAACTTGCTAAGAAGAAGCTCTGTATTTTTTTAACCTATACAGGTGGCAGAACACCCCTGTCGCTCGTTAGGGAATGAAGAAATAATCGAATTAAAAAAATACAAATCGTAACTTACTACCGTACAGTGTACTATATTCTCCTTACCAGTGTAGAAACGCGTCTGATCACGGAACACTTTTACTCCTAGCGGAGCGTCTGATGCCGCCGCCCGTGTAAGTACATACACTGTCTCATGCATACGTGACAGGAATATCACAAAATGCAACATAAAATAAACATGTAATTATAAGTACACGCTGTCCTCCACGGTTTCACCCGCGTTCCCGGGATAAAAAGTAGCCTATAATGTTATTCCAGTCCAGGGTATGATCTATCTATATGCCAAGTTTCATCCAAATACGTTGTGTAGTTTTTGCGTGAAAGAGCAACAAACATACATACAAACCTTCACGATTATAATATTAGTAGGATAATATACATTCGTTTATATAACATACATTGACGAAGGCTCGTGTCGTGTTATATGTTCCTTAATTAAGGTGGAGGCTTCGGTTGGGGCGTTAAATTCAAATTTTATCACGTTTTTACGACCTATAACTGAGCTGCAATTAGCAAAAAACGTGATAAAATTTGAATTTAACGCTCCTACTGAACGTTTACCCTTAAGGGACGACCTCAACGTTCGAGCCTGCTAACTGGTGCAAACTAAGCGTTTGCAGGCAGCTGTCCGCGTGAGCCGTTTAGGTACATGTTATACATTTAATGTATAATTAAAAAAATTGAGAAAAAAAAAACAAAAATATGCCAGAACAAATCACTCTACCAAAAACCTACCTACCCGGGCACCTACAAAGTAGGTACTTATGTGGCCTCAGATACATACATATATATAGTACAGATACCGTGGTTTGTACAGTCGCCAACACATCAGACTATAACATTTTGTTGCAAAATAGCTCCTATTACAACTGCATAAGATGCCGCAGTGTTTACCTTGAATTGTCGTCGTCCCTACTTCTATCGTGGCATTAGCAAAATGTAGACAAGCTATTATTTATTAAAAGGTAGCTTTATTTAATATTCAAAATAACACTATTCATTCATTAATTATGTACTTGGGATGGCCTATTTATAAAAAATATATTTTCAGGGTATTTTAATATCTTTCATAATAAATTGGTTTAAAGGTCAAACAATAATTTATACCTAATTTCATACTATATTAACATAATAATTGCACTAAGTATAAAATAAGTTTTTATTAGTTTACTTTTTTAATTACTTACACAATACAAACAATAGTAAATCTCACTAGATAAACATTACTGATTTATCTTACCTAATAATTTATTCGGTATAACAATCACAGAATTTTAAACACACTTCAATTGAGATTGATTATACATGGTACTCACCACCATCAACTTTTTCATCTGACAGAGATGATAGGATACTAGCAGATGTACTTTGGGAAAACCATATCAAACACATTATAAAACCTTCCAAAATTCCAATACCTGCACCAGCAAGAACATCCAGAATGTAGTGCCTTTCTAGCAATACCCTTGAAATGGCAACAGAAGTGACCCACGCCAGAAGTGGAGGGTACAACAAGAATGACACAGGATCCAAATACATCAATGTAAATGCGACGAGTACAGCTCTGCTGGCATGTCCTGATGGAAAGGAGAATTTGTCTGGACCCACTTCCATAAGCTTGTTCATAGGTACAGGTCGTCGTCTCCGAACAAAAGCTTTTATTATGGCTATTATAATTATATCCAAGATAAGTGCTGAAAATTAAGTAAAAAAAAACACTTTGTGAACTGTAAGTTCTATTGAAATAAGTACTATGGTAAAATAGCAATATAAGAGGATTTTACCATAATAGGTACTATTTTAAAGTGGGTCACTACAAATTCTATAGGTAATGTGACAATGAGACAGAATGTGACTGGAATAGTAATGTATTTGTTTGAAGCAACACAAAACAATTTCAGAGCAACATTTAAATAGAAGGGAAACTGGTTTCAAATCTTAATAACTCCTAAATGGCAGAACCAATTTGTATGAAATTTTGTGTGTATATTTCAATGGGATCCTGAATTTAAAAATACATTTGGGCCCAGTAGGTGGTGCTGATATCTGTATACATGTGTTTTCCAGGCAGAATGACGTCTGCCGGGTCCGCTAGTAGTTTTATAATTTTCTTTATGTATAAGCTAATATTTGGTAGACTTTTTCCTTTGATGTAAATGTAGGTAGGTATACAGTGTGTCTAAAAAAGTTACAAAACATACATACCTATCAACATATTGACTTGTAATTGATAAAGGTTTTTGTTATTAAATAACCAGATAAAACTGAGCCATCCTGCCAGCCACACAATGCCATGGCATGAGACCTGCAAAATAAGGTTTATTTTATCAACTTTGTTGTTATGTGTGGATATAAGCCATCATAAGATGCCAATAGTTTTGTTAATAATATTTTTAGAATTGGTAATTGTTTACAGCAAGGATGACGATAGGGTTGATTATGATAACTTAGCAATTATTGTAGAGATATATATAAATGTGCAATTATGTAATAAAACTACATAATACCTCCAAAAATTTTGCATGATTACGAAGTGAACGCAGTGCAGTAATTTTAATTGATTGTTCAACAAACTTTTTAGTGATTTGCACATCATATCGTAATATTTTTTGCAACATTGGTGGCACTTTACGCTTCACGTCACCTTCTGGGAACTGCAAGATAATTCAATTTCATTAAAATGTAGTAAGAAACAGACATTTTTATAGGAAGATGATACAGAGGTTCTAAAATCATAAAGATGTATAGTATAGTCAGTTAAATGATTTATTAAGTAAAGCAGATCAATAAAATCCTAGTCAAAATTAAAATAAAAAGTAATGTAGCAAGGGAGTGTTATTATATATACTCATTCAGACTCGGGGGACTTTCAAGTACAAAAGTATGATGAGAATTGTAGAAGATTGTGTATTGTGTGTCAACAAGATAAAAACAAAGATTATGACATCATCAATTTAAATAAAACTTTGTCAGTAACTGAGATACGGCATTTCTAAAGATACATTTCATAGGTTGGCTTTTCATTTACAGGCTTATAAAATAGTTACATTTTGAGTAATAAAAAACAACACAAATCAATAAAGGGTCTATCTTACCATATCCATGCTGTAATAACACAATTGTGAATTCGGTGTGACAAAGCTTTTAAAATTCACCTGAACAAACATAAAAAGTTAATGATGGGTTACTAAGTTACTAGTGAAAATTTTAAAGTAGTAGAAAATTAAATGAACAATGCCAAGATTCTTTGTAAATCATTACATTATGTACGTACAGCTGTGGTGACAATCTATCTGATAATACTTACTAGAAAAATGTCCACGGATTAGAGGGAATTTACGTCGTCACACTAATATTTAATTAAATTTTATCAAAAGGAAGATTTAAGTTCTTTAGGGGTGATGAAGGTGAATCACAGTGAATCACAAAATTCTCTTTGGTTCCAATTCCAATTTCTTGTTTATGGCTCCATCGAGTGATCGATGACTTTGCCAATGTCATGGTTACTTACTTGGTTAGAAAAAACAGTGAAAAACAACACGAGTAACGAATTTTTTTTTTCTTTTTTTTTAAATCGCAAACTAACTGAGCATACTATATAATTAGCTGGCTGAAGCGAACCATAGTGTTTGCCCTTATTCAATCTAGAAGACTGCCAAATATTGTTCCAAGCTTTTAACAAAACAGGTTTTGGTTTCTCTTTGGTTAATCATTTTAATTTTTGATATATAATTTAGTCATAAACTCAGACAGGGACCAGAGACCTCTAATGCTTGCACCACACTTAGCTATTCGTAATTGTGTATTTGGCCGCGGCAATGTGAATCAGCCGAAAAGCCCGCGAAATTCAAATTTTATTAGGTTTTTTCAAATTGCTGCTCGTTAATAGGTCGTATATTTGTCAAAATGTAATTTGCGCCTTATAAATATGTCAATTGATTACTGTATGTATACATTGTGCTTTTAAAACTATTTAAATCCATACATTGGTTCCTTTTCAATAAATAACGCGCAGGAACCAATGTACAGTTCTTTAAAATTTTAAATGCAAAATTAATACATAGATAGATCTATAGCCATATTTAAATGTTGCGAATCATATTTTGACAAATAAATGACCTATTACTGAGCTACAATTTAAAAAAAACCTAATAAAATTTGAATTTCGCGGGTCGACACTTGGTGATTATTTGCCGAAACTTGCCAAATACTGGCCAATTGTGGTTGCAGCATAAATATTGCTATTTGTAAATTTCATAAACATTACCGAATAGCCACCTCAAAGGCCAAATACACTGTACTGTAATACAGCGCTGCTATACTGTGTAGAGACGAAAAATCTGTACACCTAACAGAAAGAAGTCAGTACAAAGTCCGTAGATGAAATAAGTCAAAACTAATAAGGTAATCTATATATATCATAAAATAGTAAAATAAGATGGTAAAAATAAACAAACTGGGAAATTCCGAATAATTTCGCTGAAAATTCGGGAAGCTGGCAATACTGATAGGCAAATATTCGTTGGATTATGGCAAATAAATTTTAAACTACGTGCCGTAGTTACGTTTTTGGTATATAGCTCGGTGTGTGTGGAATGTGGATGGTCAATAATAAGTCGTATCAATGTTTCTTTCACGTCAAATATTAACCGAATTCAGTAATCAATTACACGAATACGAATAGCCATGTGTAGTGCCAGCATAAGGGATACTACCATAGAACATTCGATAGTCGAATCGACTATCGATTGATGGTTGACTAACGATGATAGATGCAGAAACAGTAGGTAGTGTTGCTCGCAAAAACTATCAATAGTCAGTAAGAAAAAATAATAAATAATAATTTAAAAAATGTTGTAATAAACTGTGGGTAGAATGTACACACGGCTACAGATCAAGCTACACACTGCGGCACCTTATGCGGTTGTAATAGGCGCTATTTTGCCACAAAAATGTGTAGCTTGATCTGTGGCCGTATGTACCTATTACTAAAACTGGCTGAAATATACCTATTAATAATATTTTTTTTTCATATAAAATTAAACCATAAATCTTATACAAATAGAACATATCAAGTACTATTTGAATTCTCTTTGTTGAAACACGATGAATTTAAACTTTAGAAAGTTTAAATATAATTTTCGATAGATTAACACAACAAAATTATATTCAAGTATCATGGAGTTCTTTGGAATTACTTTATGTGGCCCACAAAACTATATTATGGATATTATGAGAGAAGAATATCAAGAACCAATGAATAAAGAAGATGTAAAACCCCTAATGGAGAACGTTCTACGATATTCACACTCAACTAATGTATAATTATTTTTTTGTGCATCCAGTAGAGATGAGCTAAGCTGCGTTGCGAGGAATGTGTTTTTATGCACCAATAGAATTTATTCTCGGTAGTACATTCATGAGTATATTTAATAACTTATATTGATGGATTCATTTGTAATAGTAAAATAGGTACCTACATTTTTTGTGAATGTATTTTTTACGTTTTTACGAGTTTGTTTTTGCGCTAGCTTGATATATTGTAGTTAAAGAATACTTAAATAAATAAAAACCGTATTAAACAACTACCAATCCCAAAAATAGCCTGATTTATTTACAAATGACGTGATTCTATTGGTGCATATTAAACATTCCTTGCAACGCAGCTTAATTCATTTGTGGATAACCATCCTATACAAAACAATGTCTTCAAATCGATTTTAAATGTTAAATTTGACTGTTTCTATTGTTGTTGCAGATTCAAAGACTTGATGTTGATACTATCAGACTTATTGATTGTTACTTAGGCAGAGTGAATGGATTCGCCTATGGTTCTATGCAAAGATTTATTAAAATGAAACGAAAAGGTGTTATTAAGCCTGTCGGACCATCTGATATGTACAGACTTCCACCGACAACGTCTGTAGAGGTATTTAAGTCTTCATAACTTCTTATAGGCTCGTTTCAATCATCTTACAGTGGCTCACACTCTTAAAATTTATTTCCATGCTATTGTACGATTCAGTCACCAGTTTTCCAGCATTAGCACTTTGAAGTTTTCTTATAGGCTTTCTAGAGGCGTATTCTTACTAAGATATTTTCGTCATCATTGTTTAACTTCTGTACGGAAGCATCTTCTTTCTGTTGTTCAAAAAGGGTAGGCTCTTGTTTTACCTCAACCTCACGATTCATCTCAGTTCCGATTACATTTGACCACTTTGCAATTGAATTGGTTAATCAAGCATACAATTATTTTCATATCGTTTCATTTTAGTATGGTTGGTGGCAACATGATCCAGCATTAAGTAATACTACATGGTACCAAACTGATCCAAGATATCCACAGCCTACCTCTCCTAATACTTTGATTCTTGATATTGTACGAAAGAATAACAAATATGCATCTCTTTATTAAAGCAATAAATATCAACACTGCTGGTTATTTATTTACTTACATTTCTGGATTTTATCGAATTCAAATAATATAGACCTTGGTTTGCCAAACCCGAATCGTTAATCAAGAATGATTTGAAACTCTGTTTCCATTCTAAATCATCGTGATACTAAATTTCTAGAAGTTTGATAGATCAGTAACGTAGGTACGTATTACGTTTCAATAATGGTTTCAATTGAATATATAAAAAGTAAACTGTGCATGCAATCTCAATCGCATATTCTAAATATTATTATAATATAATAAAATACTACTCCAAGATAAACACATTTTTTTAAATAAAGTTGGCATCACTGACTGACTGATCCACATAGAAAAGTCTGTGATCCACCTCCACCACCTCATCAGTCAGTTACCTACCTACCCATTCGTTTGTACTTCAGTACTTCACTTTGCTCGTTCTTTCATTCACTCTTTCTGTAGTTTGACGTCGAAGTGAGCGGAGTATATTTCAGCGACCATGTCGTAAGTAATTCACATTTATCAGTGTGATCACTTAAATTTATGAATATATTTTGATTGTTTCTTTTTTGTTTGGAACAAGTTTATCCTACGCACTTATATTTTTTTTTGAAATCATTAATTTCACACATAACCTCTTCAATCAACTTCAAAGTTTTTATTGAATACAGGTCAAAAGTGTCTCGCGATACGCTCTACGAGTGTGTCAACGCCGTCCTCCAGACGTCGAAAGACAAGAAACGTAATTTCCTGGAGACTGTAGAATTACAGATCGGTCTGAAGAACTATGACCCTCAGAAGGACAAGCGTTTCTCTGGCACTGTCAAGTATGTTTACCTGGAAAGCGCATTCTTGTGGGATATATGATAGTTTGTTAAGTTCCATAAAAATGTGTGTGTACAGGGAGTCGGTGCAAACTGACGGGACTCTACCCAGAGTCTTTAAATAAAGGGTAGGTTTGCTTCGGCTTACCGACTTAGATAGGATATGAAGCTACTTGGTGAGGTATGCTTCACTCAGTTTTTAAACTTAAGTAGGGGTTTTTGTTTTAAACTCGTAGTTTTGTTAGAAGTAAGGCTATCCATCCAAGCTGTACCGACTTGACTTTAGTCATTTCTGTCTGTAGTAAACTTGTTATTAACTTTAAAATGCCTAAATCAACTGTAAAAACTATGATGGTCAGCAAGAAAAAGGTGGTTGGAGGTATTTGATTACTATCATAGATAGAGTTAAAATTCACTTGGTATCATACTTTCCAATGAACATGTGGTGTCGAGCTTATTATAAATAAATCTGTCTGTGGGTTATCCTCTAACTTATTTTGGCATCTGTCAGGTTAGTTGTCTGGCAAATATGTACACTTACTATAGTCAATAACCTATCTATTAACTCCGTATGATAATGAAATGATGTTATGAAATTGCATGTATTATCTATTGAAATTTTATTGATGATAAACTATCCACTGATCAAATTAAAATCTTACATAAATTACCAGGTCATTATATAGAGTATATTAAAATTATGAATATTTACAGACTCAAGTACATCCCCCGTCCGAAGATGCAGGTATGTATTCTTGGTGACCAGCAGCACTGTGATGAAGCCAAACAGTTGACTGTGCCTTGCATGGATGCTGAAGCCCTCAAAAAATTGAACAAGAACAAAAAACTTGTCAAGAAACTAGCTAAGAAGTGAGTAGGTTTTACTATGCTGCATATAATTTAAATATTCTGCAGTATAACTAGCAGTTTTCAGTTCTGCTTTTACTGGTTTTTTATTTTAATTATTTTATTACTATTTATTATAGGGATCTTGAAGTGAGCTCTCCTTTTAATAAAGAATGAATAGTTACAATAACTGTGACTCCTTAAAATTATGGTATAAATCTTACTATGACTAATATAAACCCTTAATTCCAGATATGATGCATTCCTTGCATCGGAATCCTTGATCAAGCAGATCCCACGTTTATTGGGACCCGGTCTAAACAAGGCCGGTAAGTTTCCTGGTCTTCTGTCCCACCAGGAGTCCATGACGATGAAGATCGATGAAGTCAAGGCCACCATCAAGTTCCAGATGAAGAAGGTTAACTATTTTTCTTGAATTACTTCATTTTATGGTGAACAGTCATTAGGCCTATGATCAGCAGTGTACTGTACATCTTATGATGTGAATATAAGATAATTTATTCACACATTTGGTGTGAGACTTAATTATCTTGTCCAATCCAATCACATATTTCATTCTTACATTTGATACAAAAGCTGCAAAAATGTACTTAAAAATTATTGCCTTTTTGATGAATGCTGTAATAAGAAACTTATATATTCTGTAATAATAATATTCTAATTTTATTTGTCTATTTCAGGTACTTTGCCTGTCAGTTGCTGTTGGTCACGTGGACATGACACCCGATGAGCTTGCACAGAATGTACATCTCTCCATCAATTTCCTTGTGTCACTACTCAAGAAGCACTGGCAAAATGTGAGATCACTACACATGAAGTCCACCATGGGCCCACCCCAGAGATTGTACTAAACTGACACAATATATCTGACTTACATTCTATTTTATCTTTTATTTCAAAGGTATTTTGTCAAGGGAATTTAGTAGTCCACAATTACAAATATCTAGGTAATCATTTTTCTCATATTACTACACGAACATTAGTAGGAACCTAACTAATTTAAAGTATAAGTTAGGCTGTTTTTAAAGTCACGCCGCGGTGCAGCGCACTCTTGAATAGCGGTGCACGAGATTAGTACCGCGCGTTCCGCTGCGGTGAGACAGTCATGAATATGAACGTGGCTATCTTGCAGCGCGTCTCAACGGGGCGTAGTGGTTTAATTCTCTTTGGGTGTCGCGTCCGTTACACTAAAACTGGCCGTAGAAACTCACGAGCAGCGAGCGAATTTGGAACAACCCCATACATCTCCGAACGCGCGCGCTCCAACGCACGGCGCTGCCGAAACGCGTGTAACAATAAAACTTTTATTTTATTATCATTACCAAATACTAATAAGATCAATGTACACCGATAAATTATAATTTATCTTAAAAACTTTCTAAGGAAAAGTCAATTTAAGGCCCGATTATATTTATCGGACCGTTTTCTTGTCGGTGAACATCTACCTTAATAAGTGAGGTATAGTATGACACAACTTAGATGTAGCATCGGCAAAATTCGTAAAATCGATCGTTCCCGAAAAGAGTGCACCTACAACATTACTCATGTGTTAAAAAATGATCTTGTTGAATGGCGCGATAATGACCGATTTTGATTAGTTGTGTAAATCGGAAGTGAAGAGTACGAAAACGATTTTAACGACGCTACATCTAAGTTGTGTCATACTGTATCTACCTGTGTGATGTGGCACTTTAATGTATCTATGCATTACTAGCTTGCGTCCCGTAGTTTCACTCGCGTTCCCGAGAATTAAACAGCAGCCTATGTGTTAATCCAGGGGCACCCAGGGTGTCAGTTACATACCTCCATCCAAAATTTCATCAAAATTGGTTCAGTCGTTCAGTAACAAACATACTCACAAACTTATATTAGTAGGATAGGATGACTCCTCATAATACCTACTATAGTATGACACAACTTATATGAAGCATCGGCAAAATTCGTAAAATCAATCGTTCCCGAAAAGAGTGCGCCTACAACATTACTCATGTGTTACAAAATGATCGGCGAAAATGATCTTGTTGAACGTTCAATGGCGCGTTTATTAGTTGTGTACGAAAACGATTTACCGATGCTACATCTAATACTGTACCTCCTTAGCCTCTAAATCTGTAAAATGCAAGCAAAACATGTCTGGGTTTGTTCATATGGAGCTTTAATATTTTTTTAAATTAAATGTAAGTAAAGCTTATTATACATTTTAAACAATATCACTGAGACTTTTAGAATCAGGATTTAGTATTTCATCATCAGTTTCATCACTGTCTTCATCTTCAGGCAGTTGTTCATCACAATCATCTACTGATTCCTCACTCTCAATACTCTGTTGAGTAGCTATTACTTCACCATGTATATTCTTATTTTTGAGATTACCCATCCAAAATGCTTCGGAACAATTATTTGCAGCTAAAACAGCTTTCACTTTGTAAATAAGAGTTTCAAGTAACTGTCGCATGAAAGGCACTTTACTCATAAGAGCTGTATCTTTCTTAAGTCTGGAATGGCAGCATAATGATTGCAAGAATCTTGTGGATTGTTGCAGTACTTTCAGAATCTCCAACACTTCGTGTGTTTTATTTTTAAACTGAATTTCAAGAATAGGTATCCCTTGAGACAAGAATAATTTGAGGACAGGAAGCGATTTTTTGAAAAATGCTGATAAATTATTTCTATTTTCTAATGTTTTAGCTATATCTGCCATATGTTTCATGATAGTTGCCACATCTTTCCATAGTTCTAAATGTTCAGAATTAGTAAGGCCTTTGCTTAAACATGCTTTAGTAGCATCGTAAAGTGCAGTCCCAAGGTTTCTGTATAAAATGGGAAAATTAGCTTTATTTATAGATTTCAAGGAACTCAGTGTATCATTTCGGGTCTTGAGAGATTTGATATCGTTTGTTAATCGCAAAGTCAACTCCTTTAATGCTAATATTTCATTGTTTATAAAATATATTCCGGCTAATTTATCAACACTTTGATTGAAGAGTAAACCCTTTTCCAATATACCATCAGGAGTTCTCCATGTTTTTGATAAGAAGTTTTGTGTTAAATCTCGTAATATTTTCAAAACAGTTTTATTATCTGAATAATTTTGAATTGTTTTTAAAAATTCAACCAATGATACAGCTGTAGATAACTGCAGACAGTATTTCTCATGCATCTGTAGATTTTTAGCAACAACCAATAGCAAATCTTTTAGAGATACTACTGGTTCATCTGTATCAGATATTGTTCTCAATGAACTCTTCAACAGAGCATTATTGTGGTTTTTGAATCCAATCCATTTGAAATATAATGTAAAAAAAATGTACATGTACTCTAAACATGTTAAATATTCGACCATTTCTGAATTATAAAGAAGTTCATTCTCATTTTGTGTATTTTCAGTTTTATTATTTTCTATTTTTGTTGTTACAATTTTTAAATTTTCCATCATTTTAGGTAGGACTTCACTCACTGACTTAGCACACTCTTGTGCTTTTTTTGGATTATATACAGCTGTGTCTTGTTTAGAGAGGAAAGTTTTCCTCTTAATTTTTGATACTAAAATATTTTCAAGGTTACTATTTACACATTTCAACAGGAATTTAAAAGACTTTATTGTTAGATCAGAATCTGATTCACCATCAATGCACAAGTCTGTTTTGCAAAGTTGCAGTAAGTTTAAGCTTAATTGTCTAAGAGGCATGTTTAGAACCATATGAAGCCTGCTCTTGATGTAATTATTTTGAGTTGCTTGAGTTCTTGCTGTTTCAGGCAATACTGTGTCATTTGGTGCCACAGGATTTTTTTGTTGTTTATGTTTGGTACTTTGTGCTTTAATAAGTTTTCTATCTCTTTGTTCCCCAGTATACTTATTTATATTAAAATTACAAATTGGAGGTTTGTATGATATATTCGTCTTCAAAAGTACTTCACCTATTAGTGTTTCCAATTCTTCAATCTGTAGAAGTCTTTTTAGCGTTTTCACTTTCAGAGCTTCGTCTTCTTGTAGAGCAAATGCATTAAGTAACTCTATAAACCAGTTCACACAGTAAATTAAGCAGTCCAATATGTGCCTTGTAGCAGTTGGATCTGAGTCTTCAATTAAATCAATATCAAACTTGGGCATAACAACTGGACATCCTAGTAAGGCATCAATACTTGACAAATTACCATTATGTTGTCTGATATGTAATGTTTGTACCAGTTGAAAAAGAGATGATAAGATACCAACACAAACCTCACTTTTTGGTTCTAGATCCAATCCTGCAATATTCATAGCTATTACCTCATCCATTTCACTTTCTTCATTTAGACAATATTGCATAATCAATTTCA
Organism: Tethea ocularis; assembly: GCA_963555595.1. Taxonomy (NCBI): domain Eukaryota; kingdom Metazoa; phylum Arthropoda; class Insecta; order Lepidoptera; family Drepanidae; genus Tethea; species Tethea ocularis. The sequence goes on along the minus strand of OY741960.1, from coordinate 3,650,940 downwards.
ATTCACCAATTTTATCTTTTTCTATTGAATCAACTATAAAGTTTTGTTGTAAGTCATTAGTAACTGCATCAGTTAACCAAGACATGAAGTGTTTATTAATATGAGCTGCTGATGAAATTACACTTGACAATTCATCATAGAAAAATGCTATCATATCTGGAAATTGTCTAGTACTGCGGCAAATAAGTTCTATAATTTGAGCTGCTTCACGGAGATCACCTTCAGATAAGTGAGTAACTGAACTATAGCTTACATCATCTGGTAACTCCCTTGTTTCATCTGCATTAATATTTGTTTCCATGAGGTATTTCACACCATGAATACCAGCAAGAATACCTTGAACTTTTATTGTTGGATTAGAACTACTTAGCTCTTTCCTAATAATCATATGAATATCATCTCTTATGACAGAATTTTCATAGCTGTAAGCTAAGCCACATAGAAGATTCATAACAGCTTTGACTTCAGACAGCGGCATGTCATCCATTCTGTCTAATAAAGTCAGCATCTGCAAACTCTGAGGTTTTAGGAGAGACATGTCTCTTGCTGCAACATTATTTAGTATTTGCAATATGCTCATAACACTTTGCTTAGAGTCTAAGCCCAGTTGAAGTAATTCAGCAACTACAGTTTGACAACAATCATCAAGTTCAGAAAACATTAACATATAAATATGTGAAGCAAATGATTCCACTTCAGGATCTGATTTACTTTTAAGTAATAAATTGGTGAGATCAATCAAATTTTTTAAGTACTCCTTCAAAATAGGTTTATATTTTTCAAAAGTTTCATCTAATAGCTCTTCTTTCAAAATATCGAACTTAATTTGTTTTCGTATAATATTCTCAACTTGTTTCTGTTTTTCTTCTGATGTTGAAAACAAAATAAGAAGTATAATTATATCAATGGGTTTGTGATCAGAGCTAATTTTACAATTGGATACAACTTTGAGCCAAGCATTGGATGTTACTTTAGAAGATACCATGGAATTTCTGATGGCAGAAGCTGTCAGTACCTGACTTGTAGCAATTTCTTGTGGCTTGGCAATTGATGTAGACCAACCCAAGGCATTCCTCAATCCTAAAACAGTTTCTAAATAGGAAGTATCACTCATACGCCCTGGAATAAGCAGAAACTTTACAAAATTCGAGAAATGAGCACACTGAGATAATCCTGTGAGTATATTTAAGGTTTTTTTCTGCAACATTTCATACTGATCATCTGATAAACATAAATATGATAGACAATCCAAAATAGCAGGTATCAGATCATGATCCTCACTCAAAATCCTGCTCATTTCTGAAGCTATGTTTGCATGTTCTTGATCACCAATGATATCAGGGATAGCAATGATTATTTCCAATCGAACCATTTTTTCTGATGTAATATCTAAGAGATTGATAAGATTTGTTGATATTTTTTCACTGTCTACAATACTATCTAATGTTGAGAAGCACTTCAATATCATCTGTATCCATGGCCCACACTTTGAATTAGCTGCCAAGTCAATAGCTTTTTCAAATATATAATCAATCAATTTGTTTTGAAGAATTGGTATACTTAATAATATTTTAATAACACTGTCATTTACTGTGTGCTCCTCAAGACTGTCCCCAGATACTCTTACAATATTAGGAAATAAGTAATGCTTGAATATGTTAAGATCGGAGCATTCTTTCTCCAAATTTGAATATAATTCTGATACATTTTGGGGATAGTCGAAATGTTTCTGTAGATTTTTCTTAATGTTACGAATAACATGAATGGTCTCATGAGTAGCAATGCAATTATCAGGATAGTTTAAAGTGAGACCGCTTTCTCGTAGACAAGTATGCAGAGAGTTATTCCAGTCCACAGATTTTGCTCGCTTATTTTGACTTCCACCATCAATTGATCTTTGCGAGGTAAGTCTTTTAGAACTCATTGTATTTAATTAAATTATTCGTACGCCGCAGTCATCGCGCCGTCTGTTTTTGTAGCACAAATTTACGTCTACGTTTGTTTGTTTAGTTCATAAAAAACTTTAATCCTGGCGGGGTTTAGTTCAAAGAACAATAAGTACACTTAAAAATATAAACACACTAATAGTATCGAAGTATTTAGTTTGAAACAAAACTTCGATTGGTTTGTAAACTTTGAACAAGTAGTAGGTAGGTATTTGTATTCTGTTTGAAATTGAATTTCAATTATTTATCAAACAAAGTACTATTTATCAAACAAAGTACTATTTATCAAACAAAGTACTCTGTGACTTTGAACAAAACAAATTGAAACAAACTTTGAAAAATGCATAAAAATGATTGTTTTTTTTCTGTGATTCTGTCTGATTGTTGGTTGGTTGACGTTGACGGTAGCAGTAGCACAGATTACTGAGGGTACATTCCGAAACATGCCATAATCGATCTTAGCGCTCACATCGATAATTTGCGTTCCGATACGAATATCACATCTATAAGAGCCGTGAACTGTCCATGATTCGGAACGCTTGTGAACGCGCTGACAGTATTTAGAACTAAAACATTCGAAAAAGGGATTAAAAAATTAATGATCAACGCGTTGGTACTCCCTAACTTCAATTATTAGACTCCCTAACTTGAATACAGTGTATTTTTATTTGTTATTCTCACATAAAAACCTTTGTCAAAACAAAAACACAACACAAGTGTCACTTTTGACAGCCACGCTCACGGCGATAACGTTTGGACCATGGTCGTCGTAATCGCAATATGGCGCATGTAATGACGTCACCGATGACGTTTCGCGAGGCTTCGTTATCGCGCTAAAAGTGATTCGGTACGCGTTTTAGCGCGCTCACATCGATAATTATCGATATCATCATCATTCGGAATGCAGCCTGAATGAACAGTCGGTAGGCTGTAGTGTTGCTAACATGCTTAAACCGGAGGGTCAACCAAGGAATAACAAGTCACAATCTGTGGGAAGTGGGACCAAGAAACATACATGTTCCTTGATTGAAGAAACATATTCAATCAATCAATTTATTCACCATCCACAAAATTTTAAAAATGAACAACAGTACTTTGAGTCTTGGAAAATTTATCTGGAAAACCCAGGCTATTCCTGGATTTGGGGTAGGTTAATCCTATTTGCTAGATTGATGATGTCGCGTGTTTAATTTGCTTTAGCTGGTGTAGGTCTTTCTTGCACCCATTTCATTCTAGGTTCACGGGTGACGGTTGTTATTTATTAAATAAACTAGCTGTTCCCCGCGGTTTCACTGGCGTTCCCGGGATAAAAAGTAGTCTATAACTCTTGGGCATAATGTAGTTTCCTATTAGTGAAAGAATTTTTCAAATCGGTTTAGTAGTTTTGAAGCCTATTCAATGCACACAAACAAACAATCAAATCTTTCCTCTTTATAATATTAGTATTAATACCTACATGAAGCTAATGTTAAAACATCAATTTATAAGCATATGTGACTCGTAGTTCCAGCAAGTAAGGAATAAATGGGCAAACTGGCACATGATTAGAGATGTAAAAAGGCGTCGTATGAGTGCTGAAAATTTCTTAGAGAGGACCCGAATCAATGCAATGAGGAAGAATGATGTGCTGCCTGCAGAGATCAGAGAGCTGGCCGATAAAGATATCAACAAATTTGAAATGAATGCCATTCCTTTGAGAATAAATAACAGATGTGCCATTACATCGAGGTTTGTTTATTTACTATATTATATTAATATTATAATGAAGTATACAACATCAGGGGCCGGGCTATGCCCATTCCAAGCTATGTTAATGTACAGTAACATAACTAGGAGGATAACCTATTAATGTACTAACAAATATAATCGTTAGTGGGCACAAAATTTATAATATTGCAAAATGAAAAAGTTACAAAGACAAAAGGATGGAGAGGCCCCACAAACACTCAGGAGGTCAGTCAGGAGTCTATTGGTTGCAGGTGGGACTCCTGTCCCATAACAACATGAAAAAAAAATAAACAGGTTAAAGCTAAAACAAAATCTGTGAATTTTGTGAAATAAATCTAATACCTATAAATGAGCAATTCTTATATATATATATAATCTAAATCTCGGAAATGACTCAAATGATTTTCATGAAATTTTGTATGGGGGTTTCGGGGGCAATAAATAGCTAGGTTTAATTTGTAGAAAAAGTTAAAAAAAAACGAACTAAGCTTGGTCGTCCAGGTACTAAATATAATATACATGTATATACTTCTCATCAATACTTGACACATGTGATATCTGACCAACTCCCTAGTAACTTGTCAAATCTTTGTTTGGATAAAAACTAAAAAAAAATTTTATAGATATTTTTTGGGGAGTATTAATCCTCATCAAAATAAATTACTTTATATTCAAGACGGCTTTAATACCTTTTTATAACTATTTGAATTATTCAATTCGGACATTTCATTCGGATGATATCACGAGTTTAAAAATGCAAGTATTAGAAAAAAGTCGCGTGGTTGTCGCTCACCGCGCTCAGCTAGCCAGCATGCGATGTAGGCGGAAGTCAGACACTCAACTCCATAGGGATCAACAATCTTGTATATTAAGATTATCAGCTATGTAATTGTTTCATTCTTGTGATATATTATATGTATAGATAAACAGTTTTAAATTATTTTTGTTCAGGCCTCGAGGTATTGTCAAAGAGTGGCGAATGAGTCGAATTGTTTGGAGACACCTGGCAGACTACAACAAGCTATCTGGTGTGCAACGAGCGATGTGGGGTTAAATTATTCATTTTTAGCTTAGAAAATTGTTACCTTAGGTGTAAATTGTAATGTAAATTAAATTTGTTTTATGTTGAACAAAGAGTAATTATTTAATTTCTACTACTTTCATCTTTCAGAGATGCAGAAAATTAATTTAATACCTACTTGTTTAATGTTCAGCCACTCCTATTAGTATAGTTTTATATGTACCAAATCTCAACAATGGTGTTGATTCTGTTGTATAGGTACAAATTAAACTAATATTAGTCACTTCACCTTGATTTCATTTAAACCACATTTTAATGCTGTCAGATTAGTCCATGCCTCCAATTAAAAATATTTTTTTTAATCTGAGGTCCATACTATCATAATTTACAGTTAAATGATAGTGATCAATATAGATTGCAGTTAAATTCACATTAGTTTTTGTTAGAAAAAGTAGTGAGATAAAATTTTAGTTAATATTCAACAGAATGTAGGCCAATATGTTTTAAACTATTTACAACCTCAGTATCACCTTATGGTACCATGTACAATAGCAGAAATATAAATATATTATTCAATTAAATCATTGAGCAAGTAAGGCAGCTTGTTCCAGCAACAAACTTTTTAAGTCTGATTGATTATGTTATATATTATATATAAATGAGTACCATGTTATATTTCAATAGTGTGTACTTTATATATCTGTTACAAACAATATCTCTTGCAAGCTAAACACCCTATCCATTGTTGAGAATAAAAACCAACATTATAATATTTTGATAAGTGCAATATCTGCAATAATACACACAAATGTAGCTTTGTGGTCAGGTTATTCATGAAGTTGGTTGATTTTACATAGGTATGTACAATGAAAACAAGTGAAATTATTTTATACTTTATTAAAAAGTAATTTTCTTATAGTAAATAAGCTTCATAGAGCCCATATGGAATACAGCTTTAAAGAAAAGCTTTTTAATCGAAGAGACCTGAAACAAATAGAAAAAGTCATTAAGTATATGGATTTCTATTCAGTGATAGATGCTTATATATTAGATAGAAATTCTCAGTGAATAAAATCTTCAATCATTTGTTTTCTGAAGCTAATACATGATATCAAACATCATTGACAACTTTTTGGTGTACAATAAAGAGTTGCCTATCTATAATTGAAATCGGTTTTCAGCCTTTAGGTATACAATAATAATAATATCTATAGTTATTACACATTAGAAGATAAAGGGGTTCTATTTAATGGAGAATGACAAAGTATAATTGTCATAGATAGTTTTAGATTCTATATTCAATTGTGGTTGCCATGACTACTACTATGGTTGTTGACTGTGAGCAATGTTAGAATATTAAAAGAGAATAATTTACATAAAGTACTTGTTTCAATAATATAAATATAATAGGTTATGGGCCTGCTCAGCGCGTAAGTAAAAATGAGCCATCACATACATATCGAGCCACTGAAAAGAGAAAATTACGACACATGGCGAATTCATGCCAAAGCTCTTTTATTAAAACGGGGACTCTGGAATTACGTCTCAGAAACTATAAAGAAACCTGAGTGTGAAGGTGATGAACTAAATACATATTTAGAAAAAGATACTTTAGCACTAGCTGAATTATTTCTGATAATTGCACCGAGCGAATTGAAACAAGTGAAGAACTGTAAAACTAGCAAAGATGTCTGGAATACTCTTGAAGGTATTTACTACAGCAAAGGTCCTGCACGAAAGGCAAGTCTTTTAAAAGAACTAATCTTACGAAAAATGAATGAAGGTGATAATATAGTGGATCACTTGAATAAGTTTATGGACATCGTGGATAAGCTTGCAGATATGGAGATAATAATTAATAAAGATCTACTTACCATTATGATGCTTTATAGTTTGTCTCAATCGTTTGAAAATTTTCGGATTGCTATAGAATCCAGGGATGATCTACCCAATCCAGAAAATTTAAGAATAAAAATAATTGAAGAAGCTGAAGCTAGAAGAAATATGGCTAATACAAGTGAACAAAATTCTGATCACGAAGCATTGTATAGTAGACAGCACAAAAGAAATAAGAAGCCTATTGTGGAATGCTTTAAATGCAAGAAAAAGGGACATAAAGCAAATGAATGCTGGTCAAAAGTGGATAAAGGTAACAAAAGTAATGCAAATCTATATTGTTCAGAAGAAACATGTCTAAATACAAATGATAGTAAAGATAAAGTGAACAAATGGTGTCTTGATAGTGGATGCACGTCACATATGACATATGAATTAGATAGATTCCAAGATCTTGAGAAGAATGAGAGCAAATCTTTAAAGTTAGCATCAGAAAACTGCACAGCACAAATTGAAGGCCGTGGTTTAGCTAGACTTAACATTAAGGAAAGACCTAATCTAAATCTCACAGAAGCTTTGTATGTACCATCACTGACTACTAACCTAATATCTGTAGGAAAAATTACAGACAAAGGAGCAACAGTCTTATTTAATCAGAAAAACGCAACTGTAAAGCGTAATGGTGAAATACTATTAAAAGCAGAAAGAAATGAAGATGGTTTATACTATGTTAAAGAAAATATACAAGAAAAAGCCAGATACTGTGAAGCAAATAAAATGATGCAATGGCATAGAAAATTAGCTCATCTCAATGAAGGTCAAATGCGAATAGCTTTTGATAAAAAGAACATGGATGGCTTGGAATTTAATAAAAATGATACAGTTAGAGACTGTGAAGTTTGTGCCAAGGGCAAAGCAACAAAATTGCCATTTAACACTTCTAAAAATGAAGAAAGAACAAATGAAAAATTACAAATTGTACATACAGATGTATGTGGTCCAATGAGACAATTATCCAAAGGAGGTTCCAAATATTTTATCACATTCACTGATGATTATTCGAGATATACACGAGTATATACAATGAAAACTAAGGATGAAGCCTTAACAAAATTTAAAGAATTTAAAAATGAGGCAGAAAGATTTACAAAACAAAAGATAGTTTGTTTACAAAGTGACAATGGGACGGAATATATAAACAATGAATTTGATAAATATCTTAAAGATAATGGCATCAAGAGAAGACTATCTGCACCATACACGCCAGAACAAAATGGTTTGGCAGAGAGAAAAAATAGAACATTACTTGATAAAGCTAGATGTATGTTAATTGACGCTAATATGAAAGAAGTATTTTGGGCCGAAGCCATTAATACTGCTAACTACTTAGCAAACCGTAGTCCTTGCAGTAGTATTGAAAACGCGACTCCATTTGAAATATGGGTAAATAGAGTTCCATCTGTGAGGCATTTTCACATTTTTGGGACTAAGGCGTTTGTTTTGAAAAAAGGAAAACGAAATGGGAAATTTGAAGCTAAAGCGACTGATGGTATATTTGTAGGGTATTCGGAAAATCATAAGGCGTACCGAATATTTAACCCAAAATCTGATAAGGTGATAATCAGTAGAGATGTCAAAGTATTGGATAAAATGTTTTATGAAAATGATACAAAGGAAGAACAGAAAAAGGATGAAGTTAATAAAAAAGAAATAGATGTTGTATTTTTTCCTGAAGAAGAAAATGAAGTACTGAATGAAGAAGAAAATGTTAATGAAATGTTAAATGATGAAATGTTAAATGACGAAATGTTAAATGATGAAACTGTAGAAACAGATAATGAAGACATACCTGAAATGATTACAAATAATGAAATTGAAGCGACAACTTCAAGTAATGAAAAGCGACAGAGAAAGCCACCAGCATGGCAAAAGGATTATGAGATGGATGCTGATCAATTATTTCTCTGTGAAATAGATGAAAATAGTGATGAATGGGAAGATGCAATAATAGACGAAATTGAATCTCATTTAAAAAACAATACTTGGAGAATTGTACACAAGAATGAAAGTAAAAATTTGATAGATAATAAAATGATTCTAAAATATAAATACAATGCACTAGGAGAAATAGACAGACGCAAAGCGCGACTAGTAGCTCGTGGATTTAATCAAAGAGAAGGAATTGACTATACAGAAACATTTGCACCAGTAGCAAAAATGAGTACAGTAAGACTATTGATTGCACATGCAATAGAAAATAATATGAAGTTAAGCCAACTGGATGTCTGTACAGCATTTTTAAACGGTGATATAGACGAACAGATTTATATGAAGAAGCCGAAAAATCTTGATAAATACTTAAACATTATTATATCACATGGAAAAGATAAAGAGTTGATAAGAAAGGCTAGAGAAATGATAATAGATATAAATACATATAAAAATAATGGAATATGTCAACTGAATAAAGCTATATATGGATTGAAACAGGCTGGAAGGCAATGGTTCTTAAAATTACACAGAAAGTTGTTGGAAATTGGTTTTAGAAATGCCACAGCGGATCCTTGTCTATATATATTTAAAAAAGGAGGAGAAATGCTGTATGCCAATATTTATGTTGACGATTTGATTTTTGCTTATAAATCCGATAATTTATATATGGAAGTCAAATCAAAATTAGAAAATAAATTTGACATAAGAGATATGGGTGCTCTCCATCATTGTTTAGGCATACGATTCACCCATGAAGGGGGAGAAATGAAGCTATCTCAAGAAACTTATATTGATAACTTGATAGAAAAATTTAACATGGGAGAATGTAAGCCCGTGTCTACGCCAATGGAGCTAGGTCTAAAATTAGAGAAAAATGAAAAAGCAGATGAGAGAGACTACCCATATCAAAAACTAATTGGGTCATTAATGTACCTGGCCGTAGCGACAAGACCCGATATAATGTTCGCAGTCAGTTATCTGAGTCAATATAACAACTGTTATGACAAAAGTCACTGGCAAGCTGCCAAAAGAATAATCCGTTATCTGAAAGGTACGAAAAATTTGTGTATAAGATACAGAAAAACGGGAATGGCACTTGTGGGCATGGCTGATGCGGACTGGGCATCTTGTACTGTAGATCGCCGATCATATACTGGTTACTTATTTAAGTATGGTGGCGGTTTAATTAGTTACGAAACGAAGAAACAGAGAGTCGTGGCTCTGTCAACTGCAGAAGCCGAATACATGGCTATGACAGAAGCGACAAAGGAAGCTCTACACTTAAAACATTTGTTAGAAGACATTGGAGTGGCACAACAAACTGTAATAATTTATAATGACAATATGGCAGCACAAAAATTGGCTAATAATTTGATAACTGGAAAAAGGTCAAAGCATATAAGCATAAAAGAACACTTTATACGAGACTGTGTCCAAAATAAATTAGTAGCTATATGTTACAAGAATACAGAGAATATGGAAGCAGATCTTTTAACAAAGGCTTTACCACAACCGAGATTATTAAAATTACTAAAATTTATGGGAGTCACTCAGATTTGTGCTTAGACCCCAAGATCTTCGTGAGGGGGAGTGTCATAGATAGTTTTAGATTCTATATTCAATTGTGGTTGCCATGACTACTACTATGGTTGTTGACTGTGAGCAATGTTAGAATATTAAAAGAGAATAATTTACATAAAGTACTTGTTTCAATAATATAAATATAATAATAATGCATAAATTACAGTTCAAAATAGAATTCAAAAGTTAAGAAAATGTACTAACCGAAGCCCATGTCGTCATCAGACTCTTCGGGTTCCTCCTCCTTCTTCTCTTCCTTTGCGGCTTCGGCTGCCGGTGCGGCAGCAGCCGAGGCGGCGGCTGGAGCACCGGCAGGCGCTGCTCCCACACCAGATCCGATGTTGGTGATCAGATCACGCACGTTCACGCCCTCCAAGGCCTTGGCGAACAGACCAGGCCAGTATGGCTCGACGTCAACGGCGGCAGCCTTAAGGATGGTCGAAATCTTCTCACCCTAGCAAATAAAATCCAATGCAACATGTTAACAAAAATATTTCACAATATTCTCCCACTTTTCAGAAAAATACAGATAGTAATCTTTAGTAATATTAATAATGAATCATATTAAATACAATTACGTCCTGTAACCTTAACATATTTAGGGATTATTATGGATATAAATGAGGAATTGCCAAAATATAACCTAAATTTAGGAACAAAATTACAGAAACTTACAGTTACGGCAACATCATCATCGACCAGGATAAGAGCGGAGTAAACACAAGCTAATTCGGCCTTTGAAACCATTTTGATTTTAATAAGTGCAAGTCGCCGAAAGGCCTTAGCTGCAAGAGAACAAGCACGTACGTTTGAATTCTCAACTAAAAGAGAACAAGACAGATAGATGAAACCTGTCAGCTGTCCTGTCACTCAGTGTCAGTTTATTTTGTCTTTGGCGGCCATAGATAGAGCAAGCCTTGTTAGGCCGGGATACACCTTTCTTACCGATTTTATGATAGTCGAATTCTTTGCTCTTGTTGTTTTTTACTGTTTTTTCTAACCATGACATTGGCAAAGTCATCGATCACTCGATGGAGCCATAAACAAGAAATTGGAATTGGATAGTCGAATCGTATTCAATGGATACAAATCTGACTTTTTTAAACTTCAATTGCTTTGCTGTGACTGAGGCTGTGACCAAGTTCGTAGGTTCGAATAGGGTATTTGACATAATAATTATATAAATAAGTATTGTATTGAATACTATAGAATTTAAGGTCCTAATTAAGAATATTTGACTTAAATTGCAAATAAAATTTATTAATTATTATTACAATGATCTTGAGCTTTTGGACACTATGCTTTTGGTAAAGGGAAACATTGTGAGGAAACCATATTATTATCACGGTGGTAGTAGTTTTTGTAATAATAATTACCAAGCAAATAAAAGTAGACACTCGAATTATTTGCAATTTTTTAATATGGCAATGTTTTATTTATGTAAATGTATGAAGTACTTAGAACTACGACTTGGATTAACCTGACTTGATACTTTAGTTAGTTAGTTATTTGTTTTTTTTTGTGAAAACAATATATGTACACTTCTGCTTGAAAGCATGTGGACAGGTCCAAAAATGGGAACCAATGGTACTTGTTGTATGTAAAGTAAACAATTTTGTTTTCTTTCTTTTAAAGTCGTACTTTTAGAAGTAAACTGAAGTTTCGTTTCGTAAAATCATGTCTACTCATTATGATCCAAACCAGAGACATTTCGAAAATCAGTTAAAAAAATCTTTTAATGTTTGAATTTAATTCATTGAAAACCGGAAATCAGCCAACCCTAACATTCAGTCTGTAAAATTAAACAATATTTTCAAGTTTAACTCTGTTAGTTTTACCAAAAAAAAATGTTTTTTTTACATTTTTTCTTGCCTCATCCCCAAGTGTATACCCCAACTCCAGTACACCCAATCACTCCTAACACTACTCTCTGACCTTTATATCAGTAACATTACATACAAATAAAGGGCTCAATTTAGATAAGTATCATTATTTATATACTTATTATTTATTATATTATATAGTAAGCAGTACACTAGAATATTTTAAAGACATTAACAAACAGTAGGTACCTATGTAAAGTAAAGATGTATTTACAAATTGCACTAATAAATATAAATTGATTGTTTAAGATGAAACTAGAATATGTATCTTACAGGTCCCATGAAAACAAATGATGCTTGACCAACATGTCTCGCACCCCTTCTTTCAGAGGTTGATTTTGTGTGTCTTTTTTTAATGGCAATTCCCAATCAGGGTTAAGATTAAATCCAAATTGAGAAAGGATTCTCAATTCACATTTAATCTGAACCCAGCCTGGAGAATTAATGAAAGACCATGGATGATACCACTTTTGGACAACATCTATGCAGGAGCACAATACTTCTAACCATAAGTGTAAAGCCTCTTCATTTAAACCCATACAGATAAGGGTTCGTAATTTTACATCCATTTGTGCATGGGCATTGTCATGAGACAGATTAATAGCCTGTACACATCTGTACAATAACTCTTCAGGTGTTAATACTTTTCCATCTTCATCTAAACGATAAGTCTTACATAAAACCAAACGGCTGTATACTGAATTAAAGTCTTTTTCCACTTCTCGTGATGATGCTTCTTCAATAAATAGCCATGGGTGACATGGTCCATCAAGAAAACTAGGTCTTTTTATACCATGAAGTAATACCCGTTTAAATGCTGGTGCCAAAACGCCTCGGACTAAATGAGCAGCTTTTTCTGTTACGGAGTCATCGCCAGCTCTGCTATATTTAACTCCCTTCTCATCTAATAGTTTCACAAATCTTGCAGGAAACCATCCTCTTAACCCATTCAATTCACCAATCCAACAATGTTCATCTCTAGAACTAATTACTTCTATGACATCATTTTTTCTGAATCCCAATTCATCTCCATCTCTCCTTTCAAAGTCTAGAAGTGCTTTTGCTCGACGCCTTTTACTTCTAGATACATTTACATATCTCTCTCTATCAGCGGCATGACTTTGCATTGTATAATCAGCTGTTAACAGAATCTCAGCTGCTAATTGTGGTTCTAGGGCTAGAAAATGACGAGCTACTTGTAAAATAGCTTCTCTGAGATCAACAAGAATTTCAGTCTGTTTCACATTCTTGGAAACTGTATCATCATTACTACTGTCTTCTCCAAAAAGAATAGTTTGAATAACTGATTTACTTTTCTTAATTTGGCGCCTTTGCAGCTGCTGTTTTGGTAAATTAGGCATTGCACTGGGGTTTCCAACCAAAGCACCTTGATCAGCCATGAGGTATGCTAGATGCCTTCTTCTGTGCGTATCTATTAATGTAGGGCTTAAAGTATCACCACAGACTTCATCTATGGTTTTTATAAGGAGATCAACATCATCTATTTCACCTGGAATGTCAGACAATGCATTGAAAATTTGTGCAGAGTTAGATATTTCTGTGAATCTGTTTTCCTTAATTTTTAACATTGCTAATGTAACTTTAAAAAGGACAATGGAACCATCTAAGAAGAAAAGATCCCAAACTCTTAGTAAAATCTTCATGTGAACAACATTGGCATATAGTGTCAAAAACCAATGCATAGTGATCAGAGAGAGCTCAATGTCATGGGCATTTAGAACCTGATCAATACCAGGTAGGTAAGTGGAAATAAGACTTCTCAACACTTTTTGATCAGCTTGAATACCAATTAATGTTGATGAATAATAAGATGCAGGTAGCAAATCTTCCACTGTTGTACACATAATCCAGAATGCATCTTCTTCCTCCATCAAAAGCAACAATGATGCTGCTATCATTCCTGTGCCTTGACAATATCCAATATCTGGGTAGAGCCAAGCAAGAGCTCTTAATATTCTTCTCAATCTTGGCACTCCAGTGCTTGTTGGGTGGGAAAAGCACACATTATTAGGCAGTATTTGTACCAAATCTTTTTCTATTTGTTTACTAGTTACCAAGCCATCATCACTGGAAGCTCTAACAATTTCATGATATGTTATCTCAGTTGATGCTCTTTTCTTATTTGCACTACAGAGATGCATCCAAACTTGTGAACGAAGGGAATGTGGAACACCATCTTTAACCATTTTCTGTAATTTGTCTGTCTTTTCCATTTTGCCTTCACCTTCAGAAAAGCTTATTTCTTTGCTGTAGAATTCCCATTGGAGTCTGTGCTGATCATCTTCCACGAATGCATTAGCAAGAAGTTTATTAGAACTCTGTTCAGGGCCATCCTCTTCTTCGACACAAAATCCGAATTCATCAAAGCTGTAGTCAGGAAGGCCGCCACCGTGACCTTCGGATTCTGGTTGCACTAATTTAGCCATGATATCTTGAGGTACCATACTCGGCGTGAGAGCTGAAAAAGGACCGCCCGGTGCTGGTAGTAGTTCATCAGCAATATTCAAACCTCGTATTGCGTCTATAACATCTTCTGGGTCGTCATCGGCTAAAGCAGCACTGATTTTACGTTCATGATCTTCTCGACCCACATAGCCGACATGGTCACGCGAACTGAATAGCGATTTAGCTAAATCCATTATTCATATCAAACCATCACACCTAAACTTTCTTTTAGAATTATTTCTCTTGGACTGATTCGTATTCTCTCGGAAGGGAGTATTTAATATATTCTCTTTGGTTTCTTCAACGTCACCCACCACAGTCGACCACAGATGATTCATTCTCTTTGGATTTGCCGCCACCACACATGACTACATATATTCGTGTTTGTGTATTTACTGGATTCTGCAAATGTTTGACAAGTAAAGAAACATCGATACGACTTGTAATAGCGGTCCACACGGAGTAACAAAAAAATCAGAATATTCCTATCAGTGTTGCCAGATTTCCAAATTTTCCGTCCGCTAAATAATTTATTTGGATTGGATTTGGATTTAATTAAGTTGGTGGCACTTGTATGTACATTATTTTTATTTTTACTGACAGTACTGTTTTAACCACCATGAAAAAAAAATACAAAAATATTTATTGCAAAAAACAGGTTATTAATTGGTAAATAATAAAATTATAATAGTAAATAAATAATTTGTAAACTAATATTATAAATGCGAGTTTGTGAGCTGCCAAATACCATTTGTGGCGCTAGCATTATAATTTTGAGTATTCATTGAATGAATGTAATGATTTTAATTTTTGGTTTTTGTGAGGGCGACGACCACGCGACGACGTGGCAGGCAACACTGTTTGCTTATTTCATCAGGAATTTCTGTCAATAATTTTATTGCAAAATAGATTTCACAAACTACCAACCAAGCAATTGCCAAGCATTACCAAGAGAACTAACGTTAAAGATTTATCTTCTATTCGTTCGTTTTCAGAGAATATAAAGCTTCTATCTTTGCAATGTAAATAAGTTTGCGTAGAAAAGGTGTAACGACGGTTGTTGAAGTTCATTCACAGGTTAGCATTTCAATATTTTGCTTAATATTTTGCTACCTAACTTACAAGTACAAGCTCCTAAAAGTTCATTTGACAGATTGTAATGGATTGTTTGGCTATAGGTTTGGATAAATTTTGTTAAATTTCACCCATTTCAAAAGTAAATCTACTTGAATTAAATTGTAATGCACTATCTATTTTTTTTAAATATATATGCATTTTCGGTCTAAATGAGTATTTGTAGATCATATGAAACTGCTCATGCAATGTAAGAGTGGAGACATTTTCACCTTTCGTTGTTAACATGTTTAATTTAACATAATGTAATTATTTATGTATCCACCTTTGTTGATTAATACAAACTACATTTTGGTCAAAAAGCCATAAGGTTTTTCACAATGGTGAAATAGCTATTTGTCATTATTCCTTGTGTATAGTAAACTAATTTGACCATGCATATTGTATGTCACAGATGAGTTATGTAACAAGAGTACATCAACTTCATTTCTTATTTACATTCCCTCACATTCAGAATGTTGAACAACTATTAGTAGTAGGCATACTGTAAAATACCTGCTGTTACTTGAAGATAATCTGGAGATGGAAATGATTTCCATCATTCGTTTTCTTAATATAAATACAGTCAAAACCGTATATAACAACATTGAAGGGACCATATAACTTCAGACGTTATATTCGCTAGTTGTTATAAGCAATATACACAACTATTCATATTAATTTGTCATTGAGTATGTTCAGAATAGATATGGTAATGTGAAAACACTCAATCAAAACCAAAACTTATCAAATCAAACTTTCATTCACACTGTCTATGTATACATTATGTTTACTAGCCATTTGGTCAGAATGATAAACAATGTTGTTATACCTATTCAGTTTTGACTGTATCTTATTCAATAAAAATCCAAATCTGAAGTTTTTTTATGTTTTTATATAAAAAATAAATATTTATTTATAACTAGCGACCCGCCACAACTTTTCTCGGATTTTCTATACTATAAGATACATGTATTTTACATATAAACCTTCCTCTTGAATCACTCTATCTATTAAAAAAAAACTGCATATAAATCCATTGCATACTTTTAAAGATCTAAGCATACATAGGGACAGACAGACGGGAAGCAACTTTGTTTTATACTATGTAGTGAAGTTCTATCCAAGTTATTCCAGGGTTTGAGCTTTTTATGTGTCAAGTTTCATCCAGTCCATAGTCAACATAATTCAATGTATTTTTATCTTTTAGGCCCAATTGCATCAACATCTAAACCCTTGGGTTAAATATGGCTGTTTGACAGAATTTGTATAGAGAATCTGTAAAATATATTTAACCTGGGAGTTATTAATATGACATTGGTTCAATTGGGCCTTATATTGTTGTAACTACTATGCAGCTTTGCAATATATGCATGCAGGTATCTACATATATTTAACAAGATATCAATGTTAGAAGATGTTTATCATGATTAAAATAGTGCTATATGTATATTGATGGCTTAATTTTTAATATATATACATCAATCTTTTTTTAAAAAACACCAAACAAAATCCAAAAGATCAGAAAGAAGTTTCCTTTGAAATATAATAGAGTTACCTACAATATTTTCTAATTAAGCTATAAATATATTGTTTCTTAATATTAAATTTAAATATTAGGATGGCTGTAAAAAAATGTTGTATAGAAAAGTGTAACTCGTGTTCAACAAGAAAAGAAGACTATGGTGTAACCTATCACAAGTTTCCAAAAGACGAAACATTATATGATACATGGATATCTATTACACATTTTAAAAATGTTAATCCGGATTTAACTTCGTATGTGTGTTCGAGACACTTTTGCAAAAGTGATTTTCAATCATATAAGGACTCTAAATACATATTGAAGTCAGGTACATTGTGAAGAATCACTAAATTGCTTGATGGGTTTATTTTCTTCACCTATTAAGTTTTTTATTTATTTTCTTTTTAGGCATGTAGCGTAGCACATGCTTTATCATATTATGTTATTTGTAGATGTTGGTATTGTAGCTATGCTATTGACTTTTTTTTATAATTGCTATTTGGTAAATGCACTTGAAGAGCCTTAGATTGTTTGAAAATAAATGTTGTTTATTTTAATTGTTATATAAATGTTGTAGTTATAAAAGTTATGCTTTTAACATTCATTCATTTAGTTACCATTACTACTGTAATATAAGTGATGTAAGTCACTTCTAATGCATGAAGTATAAACAATAGCAGATATACTACTTGTTTATTTGAATCAAAACTTATAATGTTCCTACCAAATTGATAAAAATTAAGCTTTGTTGGATAAACCAACATATAAATAAAGGTTGCTTCCTTTTTAATTTTTTATACTTTAGGTGCCCAATCACTGCAATTTGTATGGATCCTTTTCTATAGATTTTGAAAAGGGGGCTCATTATATGCTCTGTTAGTAGTGTACCTACATAAAAAAAGACATTTAATTGAATGTGCATCTATAAATAAATTAAAGACATCCATAATATGAATTATTTGTATTTCAGATGCTGTACCTTCAATTTTTTCATGGAACATATCTGAAAGAAACGCAAACATGGATGTAGACACACCTATAGATGACACAGACAAAGATAAAAACAACACATCAACAGACAGTAAAGAATCTGAATGTGAAAATGTAGATGCAATAAAAAAGTTTATTGAAGATCAAGAAAAAGAGATACAGGAGAAAGATGAATTGGAAAAAGGAAATATTGATGTTGTTATTGGTGGCAAGGAGGAGCCACTTGCAGTAGCTTCTAGTGTTATAGATATGATCCTGAGTAAATCAGAAGCAAAGATTGCTAAGAATGATGTGAAAGCTACTGCAAAGCAGATTTTAAGTCCTGGAGGAGATAAAGGTTAGTATGGAATAATGATTGAATAATAATGATGAAATAATAATTTAATGACTTGGGAGAAATCTCTATGGTGCAGATAGAGCCATGTCTAAAGTAGTTCATTATCAAATACATTTTGTCACAGGAAACAGTAGTATGGCCCTCTCGGTGGGTTCCAAAGTAGAAGCAAAGGATTTTGGTGAGGAGTGGTACCCTGCGGAAATTACTGAGGTTGATTACGACGAGATGGAAGTGTTGGTGCATTATGACATTGATTTGAAAAAGTAAGTTTTAACCACTTGAACTTACATCGCATTGTATTAGTAATCTTTGATTAAAGTAATAGAGATAAACTACGAACACATGGCATCTCTCCGACCGAATTACTGTTTCAATGTGTGTAGGTAGTCACATCCTTACGAAAGAGTTTGTATGTAGTTGTAAGAATTCGTCTTCAGTAGCAGGCTGTCTTCAGTATCTCACTTATTACCAGATTTTATGGGCAACTAATCATATCTAACCGCCCGCGCAAGATAACGATAACGTATAATTTTCATTGAGTACGTCAGTGCAGCGCCATACTAATAATGAGCGATTAACGACGCCGCTAGTCGAGCAACAAATTCTTGGAATTATTTTTGCTTGACTGCCGTATCAGTGCACACATGCGTAGTGACGCTATGTAAAAACTTTCGAATGTTTTGAATATTGGAGGGGCGCGCCATGTTAACGTAGTTTTTGTTTCGTGTCGGCGGTGATCCCGCGGGGCGGATTCTCGTATAATATAATTTGTAGAAAATGGGAGACGATATCAATAAAAAAAAACATTACCATTAAGTTTCGCGGTATATTTCGGTACTGTAGATTTCGATTGGAAAAAGTTTGTCTTCAATTATTTGACAGATAAATGTCATCAGACTGGCTGAATGCCATTACATAATAATAAAATAAAGTTGTCAATATTTTTTCACTGATGTTAAATCGTAGTGAAGAATTACTTCGAAACGAAATTAAATAAATAGTTCAAATGTCTGAGCCATTTAAAATTCGGAAATCTCTGCGTAATAAGCTTAGACATGCTCAGTTACTTAAAGGGTAACCATATAGTATTGCTTACTTTATTAATAATGGAATGGAATTTTATTGCGAGTTTTTGTATCTTACTATCTACATGCTTAATATATATATCCTACTAATATTATAAATGCGAAAGTTTGTGAATATGTTTGTTACTTCTTCACGCTCAAATGGCTGGACCAATTTTATTTTTTTCTAAATTTGGTATGGAGCTAGCTAACCGGGGGTAGGAAGCTAGTTATCATAATTTAGCGCATTTTATTTTTAATATCCACAAAATTAATAAGTATGAAGCTTTTCTTTCCATACTAGACATGACGAATGGATAAGCGTTAGCAGCCCAAGGCTTAGGCCTATCGGGAGTGGTCCAACAAAAACCAAACCTTTAGAAGAAATTACAAGTGAACCTCTCCCAGTAAAAGAAGAAATAAAAGAGACTAAGGTTGAAGAGAAACCGAAATTGCTATTCGAGATTGGTGAAAGGTGCCTCGCTCGTTGGAGGGATAATCGAAGGTTTATGGCGACGATCAACAAGGAGTTAGAAAATGGTACGTGTAGGTACTCACGAGCCATGTGCTCATCGGAAGTGACGTCGAAAGCCGTGACGAAGCTCGCGGGTTCGAATCCTACATGAGCTTGAGTTTTCGGTGAAGGAAAACAACGATGAAACTATAGCACAGTGGGTACTTTGTAGTAAGCATCTAGCCTAATCTATTGCCAAGCACACTGACTTGAGAGCCAATTGCCTTCTTGGCATTGTAACAGGTCGGCATCGGCAACACATTGCTAATACCTCTAGTATTGTTAATGGCTATAGGCGATGGTAACCATTTACCATCAGATGGACCGCCTGCCTGCTTGTCAATCTTCTGATATAAGGAAAAATGTAAATGGCCGACGATCTTTTCACTGCAACGTACCTCTGTATGGTTTTATGAAACTAGCCAAAATTAAATATATCTAAAATTTATCAACAGGCAACTTCGAAATCATCTTCGACGACGGCTTCCATTGGACTTGCAATATATCGAGGATGAGCAAACTAAAAGAGAAATATAATGAGTCACTCAGTATAGATACATCGTCCAAATCACCCACGTCTTCAACACTCTCACCGGTATATGGCGCTGGACCCAGCAATGCAACCAACCTTTGTCTTCCACCCACTCCAGCTTACCACACTCATCTATTCGACCCCACCCGTGACTATTTGGGTTCGAAAAGTGAACGCCGCGAGATGAAACGCAAATTAAACATAAAAGAAATATTCAATATTGGTCAGAAACGACCGAAAATACTGAAATCCAAAGAAGTTAAGCCAATAGTAAAGAGGCCTCCAGTTAAAAAAGAGATGAAACCTAAATTGGAAATTTTAGAGCCTATTATTCCAAAGGAGTTAAAAGTGGAAATACCTGGTGAGTATTTTTCGTACTAACTACTTAAACTAAGCTCAACTTTAACAAGCAATTTGCAATAATTAAACACAAAACAACACTATTTTTGAAGAATTAAGTCATTATTATTAATTTATATACCTAGTTTGTATTAAAATCGCACTTTTAGATGCAGTAGCTTCCATTATAGGTTCAGTTGATAAAAAGGAGTCTATCGAAATAGACATTTCAAGTTTAAAATATGAAGAACCCGAGCATACAGAGGAAAATAAGGAAATAGAAGAAAATGCAGTAATTAAAATGGAAATAGATAATTTTGATGAAGTGACTTCCAAAGATGCTGCTGATACTTCTGAATCATTTGATTTTAAAGCTGATGATGATTCTGTAAGTTCATAATTTATTAGTATTAAATATGCTAAATAAAATTAATATTGTAAATATGCACCTAGAAACCATGGTGCTAATCGTAATACTCGTAATTATTTCATTAAACTATAGTATATATTTTTTAGCAACAAAGTGTACTATTGAAATTGGTTGCCAGGCAACACTTTGTTGTAAGCTAAGTAGTTGTTTTGTTATGTTAGAATCATGATTCATGTAGTCAAATAAAACGTGTAGGTCTTTTCTTCATAAGCACTGTGATAATTGTCATATTAATTAAACATTTTGTATTAAATATAGGTTCAAGAAGAGGAAGTAAAGCTTGAAAAATTTGAAAAGCAAGACGACGTAAAACATGAAGAAGTAATCGATAGAATAAAGGAAGTCATCAATAAACTAGAAGATGGCTTAAACAAAGTTGAAAGAGAAAAGTTAAATTCACCCAAACCAGAAATAAAAATTGAGAAACCCATAGAAGCTGAAGTAAAGGTACCAGACGAACCAGCTCCAATAATTTGTGACAAAGATAAGGACCCAACTGATATTGTTAAAGTAGAACCGGAAAAACCAAAGAAAGGATTGTCAAAGATAAAGAAAGGTAAAAAATTTAGATTGTTACAGGAGAAAAAGGTAAAAAAACAAGTGGAGAAAGTAAAGAATGAACTGGAGGAGATGAAAAAACAAGTCGAGGAGATGAGGCAGCAGATGTTGATGAAAACTCAGGAGCTGGCGACGAAGGCTTCAAAGGCGCCTCAAAATCAGGAAATGCCAGAGAGTTTCCTGTTACCAGGAGAATGGTGTGCTAAGTGGTTGAATGGTCAGCCTATTGGGGCGGTCAGTGAGATTGAGTGTGAAGTAAAGATTGACGGTCAATCCAAGCCTGCATTACCACGGAGGAGTGTTCAGGTGAGTGAAATCTTTTAGTTTGTATTTAATTACATACTACTGTTTGCAGCACGAATCTAAGTCAGATCTCGAGGATCTCATTTTTTCTCTGGATATACAGTGACAACTTGATTCAAATTCAGTTTAGAGCCTTATAAGGCATTTATAAACGTTGGAATTTAAACTTGATTGATTAACAGACATCTACACAAATAATGATAAGTAGGATGATCTCGTATTTCATCTACGCCTGTTATGAAAGTAGATAGTCTTAGCTCAGTAGATATTGCTTTTTAAATGTTGTATATAACTGAATAACTAATTTGTCATAATTATTATAAAATAACTAGATCCAAAATAAGAATGGATAAATAAATCACGAACACTTGTTGATTGGTAAATTATTATGAGAAATAATGTTATAGACAAGCAGCTATACTTCTTGAAGGGCTCGGATGGCTCGTAACTGATTCATTCTATTTAAAGACGTATACTAGACGACATCAGGTACATTTTAATATGACTATTATAATGCGTAAAACAATAAAATTGTATGTAAATTTTCATAGGTTGAAGATAAGAGGTTACCTGCGGGATGGACAAAACATATGGTACGCAGAAGTTTCGGACATTCAGCGGGAAAGTGGGATGTTGTACTAGTCAGGTAATTTAATTTAATAACTATATCTTTTCCAAAAAGCAGGCAAACATTTTTATTTTTTGGGAAACTATCACCTATTTACAACAATATGTTGATACTAAAGCAGTGAATCTAACAAATACCTTTTACAAGTTTTCAACTACGAGTATTATTTATTATACATATCGATTATTATATTTTTTTCTTTGTAGCCCAGATAATCGTAGATTCCACACTAAAAACGAGATGAGAAATTATTTGGAAAATAATCAAACTGTTGCCGAAGAACTAGCACCTTATCAACATGCAATAATGGATTTTGGGGTGCATTTAAAGCTTTCACGGCGTATGGGGTGGATTTCAAGTACCCCAGGTGGGGTGCCAGATGCCCCCATGTCACCCTTACCCGCTGGCACTCTGAGTAGTACTTCGCCTTTAGTGAAACGTAAGAAATTAAGCCTTAAGAAGAAGGTAATAAAAGTCAAGGAGAAGAAACGGAGATTGGCTATAAAGTTGAAGTTGCCTCGTCCTTTGTCTACGGTTGGTATTGTAGATGAAAATATATTTTGTTAATTTAATACGAAAAAAATCCTGTCTCTTTTAAGAAAAGGTAAAGTAATTATTTAACAATTTAATTTATTACAGTATACAGAACCTGAGGTCTTGCCCATAGCTGAACCGCCTCTCGATCAACCCACATTGGAGGATGGATATGGTATGTAAATTGGCAAATCTAAAAGAAGATACTCAATTTGGGTACACAATATAAGTTTTCATAAAATAAAAATTCATTCCACATTTGTCAATTTTTAGTATACGTCGGATCTTTGAAAGTCCAAGTTATTGACAATCTCCTCCGCTGTCCGGCTGAAGGTTGCTTAAAAAACTTTCGCAATAATACTCTCCTACAAATGCACATCAAACACTATCACAGAGAACTAAGAAAAATGTTGGGAGCCACGCCAAAAGTGCTCGATCTAGCATATGCTAGGACAATTCCCATGAAAGCTGAAGAGAGAAGACCACAGAGTGATGCAAAAGTGCTTAAAGTTAAGATAGCGAGACCGAAGCGCGAAGAGCTTAAAACAGAACCAAAGGAAACGTATTCTGAAATACATGTAGATATTGGGTCCACAACACCAGTCAAAGATGTAGATAACACACCCAAAACCTTAGACTCACCTAAATTAAGACACGCTCTCGTGAACAAACCAGTGAAGAGACCAAGAGTGCTGCTACCAGTAAGAAGACCAGAACCTGAACAAATACCAACAGACTTCAATGAAGATGTGTTTGAGGACAACGAGATAGAAGTTGCAGTTGATGTACCTATGTTAGAGCCATTGGACTTTGAAACGGCAATATCTACGCATACAGTGACCAAACCAGCGTTTGATAAGAAGAAGAAAGGTGAAAAAAAGATGTCTTTCGCAGCAATCTCACGTAAGGCTTTCAGCGAAGACGAGGAGTGGTTTGGAATTAATTCTGATGTGGACACGAGGTCAAGTTTCCCTCGGTCCGGGACGCCCGACTCGAAGATTATGGACGGGAAGGCACACCTTGTGTCTTCGGAGTCTAATGAAGATCAGAAGGATCAGCCTAATATGTACACGTTTACAGAAAGTAAGTTCGATTTCTTTTTGGTATTAATAACAACTACTACGGCATTAACTTGCTTGATGCTTATGTTCGTTACTATTGTGCTGTCATTTACAAGCGACAGTATAAATCGATTTTTGTCTGTTAGTATTAGTACATCTATACTAATTTTATAAAGAGGTAGTTTTTTTTTATACAACAAAGTCGGCGAACAAGCATACGGCCCGCTTGATGGTAAGCGGTTACCGTAGCCTATGGACGCTAGCGACACCCGGGAGAGAGACCATATACTAATCCGCGCCCCGGGTACCAATCGCGCATTGCCGTCCCTTCCCCCCAACCCGATGAGCTCTGGCGAGCTTACTCATGCGCAGGAACACAACAAAGTTTCTTGGCTGCGGTATTCTGTAAGGTGGAGGTACTTCCCCGAGTAACGAGTCGAGCTGCTCTTCAAGCGAAAAATCACTATGCTCTACCTCTCTTGTTAGTTCTTCGGAGTTACTGGTCCGTTTCAAAATATTATTTCACTCATAAGAAGCTACATTATCCCAGAGTGCTATAAGCTACTTTTATCCCAGAACTGCAAACTGCAGAAAACAGTTGCTAAGTATATAAATGTGTGTTTTGTTATTTTAAGATGGTGAACGTATAAAGATAGTGCACATGAAGCGCGAGGAGATCATTAACTGCCACTGCGGGTTCCGCGAGGAGGACGGGCTAATGGTCCAGTGCGAGCTGTGTCTGTGCTGGCAGCACGCACTCTGCCACAATATACAGAAGGAGTCTGAGGTACCTACTATATCCTAGTCAAAGCCTTTGAAGCTCCTGAAGTCATTCATACTAACTTCGTCGTGAGGACAACAAAAAAAAAACTGCCAATGCAATGTGGCATGAATGGGATATTAACTAATAACTAATATTAAAAATGCGAAAGTTTGTGAAGATGTATGGATGTTTGTTACTCTTTCACTTAAAAACTATTGAACGGATTGGCAGATAGATAGAATTCATAACCAGGATATACCATCATAACATAACATATAGGCTACGTTTTATCCCAGAAAAACATAAGGTCCGTCGAGAACGCGGGTGATGGAAGCAAGTTAATAAATATTGTTTTGTAGGTGCCAGAGAAGTACACGTGCAGCATTTGCCTGAACCCTCGCCGCGGTCGTCGCTCGAAGCGGTTCCTGCACGACCAGGACCGCGTGTACGAGGGGCTGCTGCCCGGGGCGGCGGCGGGCGGCGGGGGCGGGGGCGGCGCGGGCTGCAAGGCGGCCGACTCGCTGCGGCGGTCGCACGAGCTCGCAGGGAACCTCATCAGGATCGACGACGCCCTACATGCACTCAGGGTGAAATATTATGTTGCCACGTGAGTTTATACCACTGCACTGTTATAGTAGTTTAAGCCCTCCCCACCCCTCCTCCCTACTTATTAGCTTTATTAGAATGCATTGCACCCACTTCTATTACTCCTAAATTAATCTAACCTTTAATTGGCTTATGTTGAGTTTATTTTAAGCTTGTTATTATTATTAATAATATGCTGTTGGTTTTGTAAATAAATAAAATCGAAAAATTAAGCGAAGAGATATTGTGTTGGTAGACCTACCTAGGCTGGCTCGGGTTGTTATTTGTAAATTCCTGACAATAGGTATCCACTATGGCCTTGAATTCACCAAAGCAAGATGATTTGAGAACGATGGCCCGTTGGAACGAACTTGTGTTGTGTCCAATATTTCAGGATTCCAGACCTTGCACTTTGTGCTGTCAGTCAGTTTCTCTTATAAATTACCTGAATCAGAATTACAAGTGAAGATTTTATTGTAACTGTGAAACATATTGAGTCTTATTACGTTTTTCAAACACATGCGGTGAAATAAATGTTATATTTTAAAATTACAGTAAAAAAGATCACCCAAAACTGTATCTATGGGCGCAAGACTGGGAAGCGAGCGAGCTAACATACACACAAGAGAAGCTCAACTCTGACTACTCGGATCTGAACATCATGATCAGCACCCTCGGCAAGGAGAACCTGCCCGTCAAGTCTGAGGATATGAAGGATCTGCATTTGAACATGACGCCGCCTTCGGAGGAACAAGATGGGGACAGGTAGCACAATTTTGAATATTTGAGATTCTTAAAGTGTCTTGATAATGGTGCCGGTTCTGTTGTTTAGGAACTTAACTAATATTAGACAAGTCACCTCTCATTCATTTCAACCTTATTGAAAAAAGATAGAACATTTTTAATGCTGTCAGTTTAATCCATACCGTCGTAATGTACGGGTAAATAGTCGTGACCAATAAAGATCGCGCTTAAATTCACGTTGAAATGTGTGATCCGATTAAACTGACAGGACTAAAATATCTTTCATCCCTTTCTTATATTTACTATTAGAAAGAGATATAGTGAGATTAAATTTATTTAGTTCGTAAACAACAGAATCGACACCAATCTGTTACCAACTTAAACAACTAGACTTTAGGGCAAACAAGATTACGAATTCGTAATCTGAGTCTGTCGCTCAAAACTTAGTTATTCAGTTTATGTCCAGATAAGGCATATTAAGGCTTATGAACTTCAAAAGTTACAAATGACTACCACAAGTTCGTAATACACTTAAAACTATTTTGTATATATCAGATTTGTTTGCTCCCTGGTTAAAACATTATCAGGGATTTTGGGTGGCCTTGTTAGGACAGGCTCTTCCTGGCAGGGCCACCTCTGTATCTCAAGAACTAGCGAAGAGTTTCTTCCCATAATTTGTTGCTTTGGGAAGTTGAGTTTTAAAAACAAGTGCATTTCATAAATCTGCGATCGGCCCTCGTTAAAGGCTCTGGCACTAAAGAAGTACTTTCAGTATTATAAATGGTGTTGTATTTTGTAGGTTCTCTCAGAGGGAAAGCGTACTCGGCTCACAGACGTTACTGAGCGGTCTGCTCTCAAGTCCCGGAGGGGCGTCTTTGGATCTGCCCATCAGCACGTCTGAACTGGAGAGATTAGCTAAATCCGTTCAAGGTATGTACTTGTGTACTATTTATCATTGTAATTGTGTACATTTTATTTAGTTTAAGGCCTGATGATAAGGTATTCATGAACGTCGAGAGTTACAATTGACTACCACCAGTTCTATTGATATTTACACACTATTGATGATTTGGGAGTTGATCATAATGTTCCTAGGGTAGCTGTGTTTATATGATGTTGTAGGAATGATGTATACAACTAAAAGTATGTATTATATTATTTAAATAAACTTTTGTAACTAAGAAGTTAAATTTAATTTGGACTCATCCTACATTAGTCACTTATTTGTAAACTGACTTAACAAATCTGGCTCAATAAATTTTATAGTCTTTACTTTATGTTGTATATGATTCCATTCTTGAATAAACTATTACATTACATTATATTTGTGTATGATGTGTAGATCGCGAGTACCGGTGCGTGTCGGGCCCGCAGCCCGAGGCGGCCATCGAGCTGAGTGCGTGCCGCGAGCGCCTGCTGCGGCACATCGCGCGCTGCCACGCCACACTCGACGCTAGACTCGACTCCATAGAGGCGCAAGTTGCCGGTATGCACACCGTTACATATATTCAGTTGCGGATCTAAGGGGGAGCTACGGTGCTCAACTCCCCCTCCCCCAAAAGCATCTGAGCTCACCCGCGCCAAATCTTAATTTCAATTTGATATTATTACCCCAGTGGGGTCAAGTTCAGGGTCAGGGTCACCATTGAGGTGAAGCAAAACTCTGACAGCCCTGAAACAGCTCAAAATTTTGATAAATTCTTGAAACAAATATAATCAAATTTTCCTAAAGCTGCTTATTCTCGAGTGCTATTTTATCTCAGGAGCGGAAACATCGCAGTGGACGACTAGTGTTATATTATGAAGATTTATTACACTTAATTATGAAATGCGGAAATCTCAACCCCTGAATCGTAAAATTCGCCTTTTTAATTGTCAGGAAAAATTATGATCACTCTTATTTCACAGAACTGGAGTCCCAAGACCCTTCGTTCGAAGACGATGAGACAGCCGATTACTTCCCGCGCACCAAGCAGACCATTCAGATGCTGATGCGGGACCTAGATACTATGGAAGAGCTTGGAGTTATCACTTAAATAACATTCTAGAATATTCTTTATTTAGCTTATTGTTAAAACGCCCTTTTAGTATGATTTAAAGAAGTAAGGAATGTATTAGTGAAGAATGAAGTGTGTTCCAGTGACTATAGAAGGAATTCAATTCTGATTGTAATTTACTCAGCTTTAATATGATGTAAGGTGTAAATTTTTAATTTATGAAATAAAAGATTAGTATTTCATATTTCTGTGTTTTCTTCCACATAGGTGTAAAATTTTCCCTCGTAACTACTAAACGACTGAACCGATTTTGATAATATAAGAATAAATATGTCGTTAGATTAGTCTATATTTATAGTTTATGATAAATTAAAATAGATTTGGGACTATCGGATTCAAATTTCCAAACGATTTATTCCAA
Organism: Tethea ocularis; assembly: GCA_963555595.1. Taxonomy (NCBI): domain Eukaryota; kingdom Metazoa; phylum Arthropoda; class Insecta; order Lepidoptera; family Drepanidae; genus Tethea; species Tethea ocularis. Next base: position 3,622,049 of record OY741960.1, on the reverse strand, counting down.
TTAACAAATCAAAATATTTTACAAAAATTTATTACTTTAAAATTATGGAAATACAAAATCAACCTTCATAGAACTTCGGGAGCTGATCTCCAAGGATAACCTTACGTTCCACGCCGGCCTCTGTGATCACTCCCAGACGTACTACACCACCCGATGATCCATCTCGGAGCATGGCCAATGTTAGTGTGTTGGTAACAAACTTGATTGCTTCTGCCTTGCTCATGTTGGGCTTGAAGTTGGCGTCAACATAACCATACACGTATGTGGAACCAGATCCGCCGATGGATACTGCTTGACGTTGAACCATACCGCCTATTGGTACTGAGTAGATTTGACCTGTAATCATAGTTAGTAATGCGCATGAAGAAAATATTTTAGAGAACTTTTTATAACGGGACAATAAAGCATTAAATCGCGAACAACGTGAAATATCATTGAATTATATTCTCTCATATAATATATATATTGGCAAATACTATAAGTCAGTAATTTCATAAATGTCTGATAAATTTTTAGTGCCTTAGCTACCTATGGTGAGACAATGAGGGTTATTCAGAGCTGCTTGGGTGGTAACCCATTGGATGGTTAATTAAATTGAATGGCTCTTTATGTAGATGGCATACATTCTTTCTGATGCTGTTGGAACTTGGAATATTATATAATAAAAAAAAAATCCTAACAATCAAAATGACAGTTTGTTATGTATAAAGAAAGGGCTAAATTACCTCCTTTCTTCTTATCCCATCCAGCGACAAGGATGCCAGCAACAAGTGAGTCCCGGTAGTTGTAGCAGAGCTCACGGAATATCGCTGCAGCAGTCTGCACTAGTGGTGCCTCACCAAGCTCCATCTTGTGGAAATCTAATGCAACATATTTTTGAGCTTAATTTGTGGGTTGTGATGTACTACTGAATAAGATGGCATTAAACAGACTTATTTGCAGGTACTTTAAGGGGTGGAACTCCAATCAATGTGAACCAACTTTTTTTATAGGACTTTCTATTGAAATAAACTTCCATTTATTCTGGTAACTTGAGCTTTTGTATGGAACAGCAGGTTTTTTATGACAAAGGTTATTCAAGTACTACTACAGTAGGTGAATTGCAAATAACTGTAAATAATGTAGGTGTCTAGACAGATTTTCTTGTTTGTACAGTCAGCATCTACTTTAGTACCCTGTCATAATAATATATTGAAATCCTCTTGACAGATTTGTATAAAGATGGTGAATTGTGTAATGTGACACAGTTCTAAAGTGATCTGTTTGCTAATTTATTTTAATCTTCAATAACTTCCATAGTTTTTTTTTTAACAATACTCAGTCAAGTCAGATATAAGATGATATGAGTAAGAAAGGAGTAAATGACAATATGATGGATAGAAGGGCTGAATGGAAGAGGAGTACATATTGCACTGACCTCAAATGGGAACAGGGCATGGAGATGATAAACACTCACTCAAGTGGTATGTAACAATATCAGCAATAGCTTGAGTATCGGCAGCAGATCCAGACCGGCAGCAGTAGATATGATCCGTGATCCTGGTGAGCTTGTCTGTCACTCTGTTAGCAATGTAAGCACCAGTCGTGGTACGGGAGTCAGCGCCAATGATGACTCCACCATCAAACTCACACGCCATGATTGAGGTACCTGTGCTGTGGGGTGCATTCATCCACTCTGGTATGCATGGGTCAACATATGTGTTAACTAGTGATGTGGCCATTTTGCTGTAATAAGTAATGATTAAAATTAATTTTTAATTCAACTAGCAGCTGGAGTCCATATTTGATGTTTCCTTAACATTGTTAACAATTGAAACATTAATATTAATAATAAATATCCTGGGACATTTTATTGACTTTACTCATCAGTTTTTACTTTTCTGCTATGGTATACTAGTACTAATTTATAACATTTGAATATTGTAAGGAATGATGTAGTACTATGATTATATCTAAAGCTAGCTTCTCACGGCGCGTGATATCACGAGTAGAGCCGCGCCGAGTCGATGGATATGATATCACGCGCCGTGAGAAGCCAGCTTAATAGTTTAGATTGATTTGATTCACTGCTGAACAAAAGCCTGTCCCATGTATTTTCATAACGATAGATCTTAGACTCTTTGTTCAGCGTTTTAAGGTTTAGATAAACAGAAAGTAATGGATTGTTGCAATAACTTGGAAGTTTAAAGGTTACAACTCTGAATCCGATGCAAATTGAGCGTCATCTGCGAAATATGAATTTACACATTTTATTTGAGAAAACAATGTAAAATTGAGTTGGGATTAGATGAGTTAGCATAATTTAAAGTTTGAATACTCACAGGAATAGCAGAAAACTAAATAAACGATATTTTTGAAAGTCACGATTTGTTCGGCGAATAATGTCTTATCTGTCACTGTCATTCATGAGCAATGTTGCCAGATCCGATTTTTCAAAATTCGTAGAGCTATAGATCTACTATAGGTAATAATTATTATTGCTTTCTAGAATACAATATTGAAAGTAATCGTTATCTACAAGCAGGCACCCATGTATTTTGATATGATTACACCTTTGCTACAGTGCTGTCACCTCGTGAAGGAAAATATCATTTTTTTTTATGTGTGCCTCATAATATGTATTATTATTATTTTTAAGAAATCAGTGAGAAATTTCGTAGCCAATAGAGGGGCATCTATAGATGCAGCATAAAAAACTTTTAACAAAAAATAGAACCGACTTCAAAACACTAAAATAACGTAAAGAAACTTTAAAACAAAAAAAGAATTATCAAAATCGAACTACTATGTAAAAAGTTATGCGTGGTCATACATAAAAAAAATAATAATATATATACGCGTCGACTTGAAAACCTCCTCCGTTTTTTTCGTTTTTCGTCGGTTAGTAAAAAGCAAAGAATAAAGAATATACTACGTACTAGTAAAAAGCCTTTTTCTTGGAGGTTAGAATTTTCCTTTTTCATTAGAGCTCAATAGGTGGCGCTGTACAACATGTCGGTTGCTCGTACATTTTAGTTAAAGTTATAGTCAAAGTTAACTTAATTATTACCTTTACTGTGACCGTAGTTACTTTGACGATGACCGATCTCCCACGGTCGTTTATGGTTACGGTTAAAATTTTAGTTAAAGTGACACGAGCAAACCAGTTTGCTTTCTTTCAGTGGTTAAAGTTAACTAACTATAACCGTAACCTAACTATAACCTTTTCAAGACCGCGCTTTATGCAACCAACCGTTATAGTATAACGCGACGATAGCATCAGGATTAGATTTTGCCATTAACTAGGCTCGTTTTCATTATTTTGCCTTTTCACATTATGTCTCTGTAGCCTAAGTGACGTGACGACACGCCGTTGTGGGCATAGATTTAGATATTTTTACTACCGTCATCGAATAATTAATATACTACGTACAACTACCGTAAAGGATAAAAGTACTTTATTCTCTGATCTGTAGCTGCTATGAAATTGTTAAGAAAGTCTTTTTCTAGATCATGATCAATTATCATTTCGTTAAATCGTCAGTATGAAAACTACCAAACTACTACTTCGTTTCGGCACTTTGTGACTGTGAAGTAAAGTTCGCATCATAGGACATTCGGATCGCAAACATTGTTCAAAATTAAATAGAAAACGCATCGTAATCGTAGCGTGGGTGTCCTCCACTCATTAGAATCGCTTGTCCCACCAAAAACGAACATAAAAAAAGTTTAATTCGCTACGCGCCATTTTGTACGTCATCCCAAAAACGATGTTTATTTAAAAGTTATAAAAGACTATCCGTATTGTGGAAGCGACGTGTATGATAAATTACCTTTTTATTCGACATTTTCATTCAAAAAGAATATCGAATTTATATTTATTCATGAAGTTTTCGATTCGCCACCGTTGTTCAATACGATAGCACACGTCTTAGAATCTGTTAGGTCGGTGGACTTAAAATTTTGATACTTTAATTACTTTTAAAACAAAAAGATTAATCTTGAGATTCAAGTTGATATCGTTGTATATCTGTCAAAACCTGTTACATGTGTTTTTACCCCACAAGCCCCGGGGCCCTCAGAACGAAATACCTAGGTGGGATACTATCGCAAAATAATGAAATAGTCAAATTATTAATTATTCAAAGTATATACAAGTACAATTAGAAATAACAGTAATTATTCGTTCAAAAGTTATCGCGGCATTCAGAAATTACCTGGCCTGTGCTCAGGGTCAATTATTTTCCTTTTTTTTCTGTTATATTTCACTCTAAGTAAGTATAAACTATCTACTTTACATACAGTTTACAAGAGCCAGGCCCGTGGGGGCCTGCCTGCGCGAGCTAGGGCCCGGCTGGCAAACGTTACATCGACTTGTCCAGTCCGACATTGAGGAGGTTGAATATTGTATAGGGTCAATAGGGTAGTTGACTGACATATCAAATCAGCTACTTTTTAATAAATGTCAAAACGATAGTTTATATGGAATATTACACTATGACGTCATAGGTTCACAGCATCAAATCATCTACTCTTAGTGGTTCCACTGGTAATTAAAAATCATAAAAAGCATTAAATGTACAACATATTTGATGTTTCCGCGTGTTTTAAGATGTTTTATGCATTGGTTAGTGTTTGGTCATTTATTTTCGACAGTGTCAACAACCCTATTGGACATTCATTTCAAATTAGAATATAATTTAAAAAGGATCGTGCAGACAGCGATTGTATTGTATCAAAATTGTTAAGTCGGCGTTTATCCGCGCGTTGCTCAGCGGCAATAAGTAGGCGTATTATTGAGACCGCGCGCAGAGACTACCCGGACTCGACCCGCGTCTACCCGAACCTATGGAAGTAGCTGTCAATCGCACTTGAATAATGACGCGTGCGGTGGCGACGTTTTGTTATTTATTTATTTTATTTTATTTCACTTTGTACCCGACTCCCCCGCGATACTAGACAATGGCCAGATGTTGATATTTTTTCCTACATTACAATGTATTTTAAGTTCGCTAGCCGTTATTGTGACGATCTGATGGCTGTTTCCGTTGATCCGGCGACCCTCGGTTGGTCGATGGCGTTAACGAAATGTCAGTCGACCTTATGACATCATACCTAGGTACATTCAGCTATTGATGAAAGTTTAATTTGATATTGAAACATATCTGAAATTAGCTGAGGTAGTTAATAAATCGAGTTTAGTCAAGTGTCATAGACTCAATTAAAGCACAAGAGAGCTATTTGAAATAACTATGTTTTTTAAATGATCTGTCTGTAGTAGGTATGTAGTAAATCTATAAACAAGTATTTTTATTCCAGAGTATGATCTAAGCCTTTAGATTCTAAGGTGTGTGCCAAGTTTAATATTTTTTAAGTGATAGATTTTTCGTGAAAGAATTTCACACCCTCACATTTCACATTTATAATTTGTATATAATAAACAAAGTAATTCGAAAATGGGTTAGTCAATGTGTTATTGGGGGAGAATATAGGATACCTACTTATATTTACTTACATTATACCTACTACACTGGAAATATGTAGATATTTCTGTCTAGATCACGCTTAGGAAAAGCCTTCAATGAAAACTACTCGTTTTCATATTAAAATTATAAAGTATGTAGATACGTTGAATCTAAGTCGCCTAACCTTCTTACATTTAATGTTTGGAATGAATGTATTGTTGCTAAAGCCAGCTAGTTGGCTTCTACCCAGCTTTCAAGCGCACTACAAACATCACCAAACTACATACATGCCAGTTATGAAACCTTGCAAGGCGGGAACTGAAACATTTCTTAAGGACCAAATCTCTATGATTTATATACTTGAGGAAAAATAAACTACAATCTAACGTCTCCGATTTACGGAATTCCCTCAAACCTTCATACCTATTTACGCCTGAAAGTGCACAATACTGTTTGAGAACGAATTTTCTTTTATCGTTTAATTTCCTTAAGATGATGCCCGCGCCCGCGCCCCACCGACGCGGACGGCTCGCTCTACCAAATCCATCAAAACAACCCTAATGTGTGCGTCCATTCACGTATACGAATCAAAGGCGTTTTTTTCCTCCTTCCCCGTGCCAACAAAGGCACTTCCCATTATATAAATTTGATACGATATTTTATAGACGAGTATTGTTAGCACGCGCTAGAGCTCGCGTCGATATTTTTATATTTTTTTGTATATATTTCGGTACGTGTGCGGGTCTCACCCCGCGACGTGGGACGGGAAAGGTGGCAGGGGACGGCAGGGGGACGCCCGGCCCCTAAAAAGTTATGTATTTTTTTTCCTCTTTTTTCCCATCGACGTGATGAAACGGCGAGCGATATTGATCCGGCTTGCGTCGGTTGTTATAAGTGTAGCTTTCATATTCTTGGTAGATATCTTCTTTACGGTTTTGTTATGATTTCTTTATAACTTAGTAAAAAGTTTTATGGTACAGTTTAGTAGGTACTGGCTCTGGGTACCAAAAAATTTTTCGGGGACGATGCTAATTTTATAAATATTTCCCTATATTATATTGGTATTACTAAACTGAGCTACTGAATAGATCGGTAGTAGTACCAATTTTGTCAAGACATTAGAATATATCGGAAATAGGGTGGTATCTAAACTGTAGGTACTTACTTGTTCAAATACCTACGTCGACTTTCAAAGATATATTGTGAGAGTGCCCTGGGCCATGACATCCAAAAGATCAATATTTAATGACATGAACTAATCAACAGTAAAAGATTCCGATTCTGTATGTTTGAGAGGTAAAGGAAAGCCTATGTGTTAATGGCATGATTAGATGTATCAGTCATTCATTTGTTATGCCATCTTATCTTTTCCTTTAACTAGGATCTCATTAATTGCAGCTTTTAACTTTAAATGGCTTATATAGGGAAAAAGGACATTACTCTCACACGTTAGCTCTTTGAGATGTTTAGTATACCTAATTCAGAACTCAAAAAAGGAAATTGTAAAGGTAGCGGTCAAAACTAATCAAGCCATCGGGAGGTCGGCCGGTGGAGAGTTTTTCCGCTAATGCATTAGCTTGGCCATCCAAAGAGGAAACGCTGCCACCCTGCTAGCCACCTTACCGATGACTGGCAGTAGCGGCTGTCTCAGGGAAATTTTCTATAAATAGTATTTATTTCGTAAATAGGTACTTACCTATATATATTTGTTATCTAATAGTATCAAAAAGTCGCCTGTTTCTCCGCTTAGGTAGGTACATCTTCTACACCACGGATTTTGAGACTTTTTTCACTAATAGAAGGAGCGATAAACGAGGAAGGTTTACGTATATAAATTGCACCTGTGCGAAGCGTAGTTTTTGATTAGGTTTATTATTAAATGACCATGACGTTGTAATTAAAAAAAAGCACGTTGCAAGGAGTAACTTGTAATATATATAATAGTATAGCGAATAATGAGATGTAAGAGTTCTAACAGAAACATAAAGGAAGATCTTGATGACCTAATGATGTTCAACTATCAAATTCTTGGTGATTAAGAAAAAACTCGACAAATTAGGTCAGCTTTCTCGAAATTACACGTTAAATAAATGTGTGTTAAACTTAAAAAAAAATACTAAATTATATATCAAGGTTAGGAAATACCTATGATAGATTTTTTCGCCGCAGGTGTGTCATATGCGCATACCCTTCGTTTGGCCATGCGGCGCAACCGGCGATGGCGCACGGACGGCCGCTGCGGCGCGCGTCCAGCATCCCTTTATATTATAATGTCCCAGGGACAAGCTGCTCCGTCGATACTGTGATCCGTGGAGTGCGCATTATGCACATTTAGGAAATACAGGATGATATTATATTTTACTGAGATTTGACCGTGTTCCTTTAATAAAACGCAATAAGTAGAATTCTTTCCACGCCATGGGTATTTCGCTGAGGCGTTTAGAGGTAACAAGCAAACAAAACCATTTTTTATATTTACAACATTAGTAAGGTAAAAAAAAACAGGATTTGTTAGGAAAACCTTACCTATTTCTTAGTACCTAGTATTGTTTTATATGTAATATTGGTTAAATTATTCCTCAGTCAAATATAGCAAGTTATTCAAGATCTTTTCACATTTCATTATCTTCACTCACACTTGAAATAATAAAAAAAGATGTGACGTCATAGTACTGTTTATATATTCAACATATGCCTATAGTTTAAAATAAGTAAATTATTTATAACAAAAAAATACGTGTCAAATTATAATAGGATGATTTCTAAAATGTTTTAGTAGATCAAATGCACGAAAATACCATAGCTAAAATGTATTTTGTTCAATTGAAATTTACACTGATTCTTATTTTTATTATTTTTTAAATAATTACATATATAATTATAAAAAAATATAACACTTTGTTTTTCTAATAATGAATATCTATTGTACTTATTACTAAAATAATGGAAACTAAATCATAAAAATAAAACGGTCGTGGGTCGCGTATAATTCGCGTCGTATGTTTACTATATTCAATTTGATTGTATTACTATTTATAAAACAGTAGGTAAACGTCATATACACTTGTGGCAATAATAGTTTATAAATAAACCATCGTTTGTAGTAGGTAGGTATTACATTTTAGTAACGTAAAAAAATATATGTTTAAAATAAGATATTCATTTGACAAAATGAGATGCCGGATTTTACAATTTAGGTACACTACAGTTTCCGGGGTAGAATTTGATGCAGACCTCTAGTAAGAATAATTTGTAGGAACGATAAATAACATATTTTTTTTATAAGAAATATCGATAAAACAGGAGCAGCCTGTACATCACACACGTATAAAAATCCTTAACAAATAGAAGATTATAAAGATTTTTTTGGTGCACACCGCTGCCGTTTTGTCCGATTCGATGGTCCGCATTCACCCAATACAATTCCGAGTACTCTTTGGGGTCACTTTTTGGAGATTACACCCGCATTGTGCTGGCAAGTCGAAAAACCTGGACAAAGTATAGAACTGTTGACTGACCGAATACTTTTTGTGCAAATGGATAAAATAACGGCGGATTAGAACGGGCGATATCTGTTACACATCTTGATTTTGGTAGGTCGGCGAGTGGCTGGAAAATAGGCTACGGAGATACAGATCTGGAATCAAGATATCAGTGTTGATGGCTCGTGAAATTGGTTTTCGCTTAAAAAATTGAACACTCAATTGTGTAATAAAGACGTTTGGTTTGGCCACGTGCCTGTTGGGCAGATGTTTTGTGAAATAATGCTAATTAGCCAGGGGCCATTACGTCACACGAATTTCATTTCTTGGATCATCATTCCCTCCTGTTCTTGTTAGAGGTGATCCTTTTTATTACCCCCTCATCAGTCTCCCATGGTGTGACGTCACATACCTATTTGCAGTTTTAAATTTTGAAATGATTAAATACAATGCCAGGTAACTACAATATATGTAACTTTATAACTGACAGCATAGAATAAATAATATGTACGTAAGTGCAACTGAAAGATTCAAGCATAACCAAGATCCTTTGGGGAGGCCTTTGTAGAGCGGTGGACGTCTTTCGGCTGACATGATGATGATAACATTAAGTCGTCTATAGACAGATTTCAAATAATAGGTATAATAGCTACTAATTAAACTATGCGTATAAAGAGCAAAGATAGACATGTTTTTAACCTCCTTAACAAAAACGGGGAGATTCTCAATTATTTTTGCGTTGGGTTCCAAATAGCTCCAATGTGTTCCCAGTTAATTTTATTGTCTTTGAAGGGATTTTACTTTATTTCTTAAGTTTAATTTACATAGAGATAGGTTATGGTAGGTATACGAGCGAGTAATATATACTATTTTTTATCCGGTTTTTTGTGTGTTTAGTGTTTTTACTATGTATAGGCCTGTGTTTGATTGAACGCAATCTCAGCGTGGTCAGTGATGACTAGGGCTTTCAGTCTCGATGCATTACTGAGTCCCGGGAAAATAAAACGAGACTAGGTGTGGTCTCAAAATTCCCGGGGAAAACGAGACTTTCGAGACTATTTCAAAACTAGGTTTCTTACTTATAGGCTATGCAATTAGAAAGTCAAAACAAGATATTTTAATCAAGTACTTTAATAAAAAAAACGCTATTTAAAAAAAATCAAAGTCATTTGTTACTTTTTAATTTTTATAGTGGGCACGTAAAAAACAACAAACTAGCAAAAAACAATATTGTGTCAAATAACACGTAAAATCGATAGTTAGTAGATTAAGCATTAGAAATTTATTAAAACGCTGTCATGCTATAGAATTACAACGAAAACTTAAGTAGGTAAGTACAACATAAAATGCGTGTAAAATGCCACAACTCAGTCTCAAAAGTCTCGTTATTCCCGTGACCGAAACTGTTAGTCTCGAGTCTCGAAAATACCAAAAAATCATCGGGACTCTCGAAATTTTCGAGACCGAGACTCCCGGGATGAAAGCCCTAGTGATGACCGATGGTTTATGTTATATAGTGACTCAAATTATGAAACTTTAACCTTTTAACATATCGAATGTGCACTAATAATAAAGCTAAAGAGTTTGTTTGTTACTTTGACCGCGCTGTTTGTTAATTCACTAATAGGAAGCTTCATTATCCTCGAAGGTTATATAGGCTACTTTTTATCCCGGGAACGCGAGTGAAACCGCGGAGAACAGCTAGTCTTAATAAGTGAACATTGAATCTGAAATACATTTAATTTTATTTGAAGTTTTTCTATCTAATTAATATTTATATACCTATTGATACAAAGTGCGCATGATGCATAAAATTAAATCAAAATGCGATACAAAAATTAAACTGTTGCATTTTTTTATTCAAAAATTGCTTCCGTCGAAATTATTTATGCTAACTCTATTCGTCGCACGTTCAATAAATACCTATTTACTTAGGTTCTACTGAAAATTGAAAGTATTGTGATAAGCTAGCTGCGTTGCGAGGAATGTGTTTTATATGAACCAATAGAATCACTTAATTTATTTTTCATCTTTAGGTATAGTATAAAATGAAGGCGGTTCCGTTGTCTGTTCGCTTAGATCTTTTAAACTACGCAACGGATTTTATCGCAGTTTTCAGCAATAGATAGTCTGATTCAAGAGGAAGGTTTATATGTATAATACATGAATATGAAAGTACAGAAAAACCGAGAAAAGCTGTGCGATTTGTGCGAAGCCGGGGTGGGTCGCTAGTTTATAAATAAAGTGTTTCTATTGGTATATAAAAAACACATTTCTCACAACGCAGCTCAGCTCAACTCTGGTGGATACTCAGCCTTACATACAGAAAATAAGTATTGGTAAGTTCTATGTCTTGTAACTTCTATGTAAATAAAGGATGACTCACGCTAAACCGTGTCGGGTCCGAGACGACTGTCGGCCGTAGCACGGCCAACTAAAGGAGCTCGGCCGTCACATGGTTGCCTCGGTATAGCGTGAGTGTGTCCATACAAAATTTGTGTTCCATACAAATTATAAGTTGACCGTGCTACGGCCGACGCTTGGCTCGGACCCGACACGGTCTAGCGTGAGTCATCCTTTAGAGCTTCCAAACCTCTTTGCAGAACATGGTTTTATAGCTTCAATTAGCTTTTAAAAAACAATTCATAACCAAGATTGATACTCACTATATACCTACTTAACCCTTTTCTATTTTCTACATAGATAAATACGTCTGGCCACCCCATTTAAATAGGTAGGTACTAAAAAATCTTAATATTCATTGTCGTTCACCCTAATAAACGGTTCAAAACCCAACACTTATCCAATAATCATGTTTTATGCACACTTCCACATAAAAAAGTGAGATAAAAAGTTCCCCTCGGTTTTTTAAATCGACCAATCTTAATTACCCCCTCTTTTGTATAAAGGGGATGTTTTTTGTGATAATGTAAGATTATTGTTGACGGAAGTATGGGGTGTGATTATTATTTTTGGTGGATACTGTTTTTTCGACCGCAGTTTTATGATAGGGTGGTACACCTTCCTGTACCACCCAGGCAGATAAAACTTACCATAAGATATTATATAGGTATAGGTACAGTGAATTTATCTCTGTGACTAATTTAACTTACCTTCGTTTATATGCTTATTATTATTTACGTAATTACCTTAGTATTGCATCTATATTATGTATTAGTATATTGTGTTGACATTCCCTTAACCCTTATATACAATTACTCGTAAAATACAAAATAAGTAATACATAATACCTACATAGTTGTAATGTGTTATTGAGGGCTTAAAATAATGTTAAAATTACGAGTATTATTTTACATAAATTAAAAAATATACTTGTTCATTGAAACGTTTATGTAAAAAGATGAATCATTCGTTGATACACGCGACTTTACACGCTTCATATCATTAAGATCATAAAAAGTACAAAAACCGCAAAAGGGCACGGCTTCCGTATTGGGGTCGATTGAGAATTAAAAAAGATATGAGCAATTTGCGTTTTTTCGTGGTCGCGTGCGTTGCTGTTTACCGCAGGGCGGGTAAATGTCAAGTGTGCTTGCTTCCTGCATTGTGTGTTGCCCTCTTTTAGTGGTTTTTTAGAAGCTTTTTTATTAGGAATATGTCATGCAGTATTTTGTACGACTCATAACGTACGGTTCGTAAGGTTGCTGAGAGGAGCCGGCGAAGTGGATTATACTTTCGGTGTGTCAGCCTCGGTTCTGGTTAGGTACCTATTACGAGGGTAGTTTCAAAACTAGATTGTAGTAGGTTTAGACCAGACTGTGTAGGTGAGTAAGGGCTCGGACACGTCACCGAGAAACAGCACGACGTCTCGTCCCATGCTACGGTACCGTGCACGTTGCGCCTCGCCGGCTTACCGCGGACGATTATTATACAGGCAGTTGATAAGTTCGTATGTTTTAGTGCAAAAAAAGATAGCTGATAACATCGATGTTAATTTAATAATTTCATTATTAGAGGCACGTTCCGTTCTATAGGACAAGACAATTGATATAATCCTCAATTGTCTGGTGGTCAAATCTTAAGGTCCACGGTACTGTAAAACGGTACGACGTCGTGCCGTTTCAAAGTGACGATGGTGATTGTCTCCGAGGCCTAAGAAACATCTAATGTCCAAGTGATCTGTCGTGTCTAAACCAGCATTGGAAAGACAGAGATTTTGGTGAAGCTAATTTTTTTGGAAATCGTTTTTTTGCCTCTAAAGTAAAGTGGATACAGGATTAGAAAATTTCAAAAACTTTGTTTTCTGCTTTTGCAAAAATCTTCTTCGGACACATGAAAGTCCGAGCATAATTTGCCGTTACTTTATTTACATGGCCTAACTAAACAAAAGCACCCAAAATTAATACCATTGACCATTAATCAACTTAAAAGGATTTCTCGTTGCAAAAACTGTCGGCTTTTAATGTTTAACCCTTTTTTTAGACAGGTCGGACATTTCTACCGTTACCTTGGTAATATTTAGAACAATTTCTTTGTATATTTTCTAAGCTTTTTACGACATGCAGCGACGCTGGGTGCCGATCCATTGTTGTCAAAACGAAGAGTAATATATTTGCATATTCAAACAGGATTTGCATTTTGTACCCGTACGACAATTGACGGGTTAACAATTTTTATTTCGCCCACGTTTGTCGTTTACAATGAGTTAAAATAATAAAATGCAAATCAATAGAAAACAGAACAGTTTTTACTGTTTTACAAATGGAAATCTTTGTCTTTTGATATTCCAAAGACGCTGTTTTATTCTTGTAAGTACTTGCCTATTTACCCATCTAAATAAATAATATTTAAATGTCAATGTACCTAATTTGAAAACAAAAATAATAAATATCAAATAGAATAATAATAATATTGGGAGTATTCTTCATTCTTCTATTTAAAGCTTAATTTAATTCTAAAAATAACTTATTTTATTAACTTAGGTATTTACCTATTTTTAAAATTGATATGTGACAATTAATTTTAGGTAAAATATAGACTGTTTTTACCTACCGTGATAACAAGTAGCTTTTATCATATTCCAGGGTGCGCCCAGTTTCATCAAAATCCGATTAATAGATTTTGCGGGACAGAGTTACAAACATCTTCACATACCTAGGTATATCTCTTCATACCCAGGAGGTATTATAAGTATACTTTGAAACTTATATTTGGGTTAGAAAGCTCCATGCACTTATCCTATCCCTTACTATATTTTAAAATTAGTTGAATGCATTCACAACCTAAAATATTTTGTAACAAAACGAAGTAGGACATGCATAACATAAAAGGATTAAATCGAACATATTTTTGAGTTGTGATTCAAATACCGATAATTCGACAAAGAAATTGCAAAATGACAATAGATTTTTTTACATGGATGGTAAAGATGGATGGATATGAAAGATACATTTTTTTCATGTGGCAATCATTGAAATAACATTTTTGAATTTAGAATGTGCATGTGGCTGTAAAGGGACAGTGCTGGGCAGGTACTCGCGTTTTTGCATTTCCTTTCCGCGCTTTTTACAATAAAAACTTTCTTTTAAATAAATAATCCCGACAGCGCTTGACAGGGATTCATCTTAAAATAATAATTTCGAAATGTTAGCATAGTTTTTGATTTTTTTCTTTGAGGTTTTGTTGCGATAAAATGAACGATAGGTATTTTTATAATACATATTTTTCTGGTAACTTGACCGCCATTATTGCCTTATATGGCTTTGACTTTTTTAAACACACACTCATTACTTATGTACTGACGATAGGACCGTTTGTTTATAAACTTTCTATCTGTTATCGATATCTTATTTTTTCCTGTATTACCTTGTATGTAAGTACTTATTTAATTATTCATTTATTAGATCACCAAAAAGCCACACTTACCACACATTATAATAGGTACATTTAAAAATATAAAAAAACCTCTATAAACGGTGATCCAATTAACTTGACGACCGCATGCAAATAAAAATAATGGAAATAATTATGTGTAAACTAAAAAATAATAGCTCTTGATTGAAACCACATTGAAACTAAGCTATTAGTATGATAGCACACACGACTATTACTTCTCTATATCGGTCAATCTTAAATAAAGCGGCCCATACAACATATGTTTTAGCTTTGTTTATTTCCAAACGTAAAATGGCCGATATATACGGCCTTTGCCTAAATAATACAAAAAAAAATACAGAAACATTCTCATGTTTACTCGTAAGTAGATAAAGAAGAGGGATGAAATGAAGGAAACTGGGGGAGTGCCGCCATAAATTCGGCCAGTCTCATTTGAATTTCCAATCAGTGCATCTATTACGTACGGTTACCGTTGAGGGTGAACTCTGAGCCGAGCTGATTTGTGATGAAATACAAAATACAAAACATTTGTAGAGAAGATATTGTATAAGAATTATGTATTATAAAACAGATATTTTCTTTTATAGAGAAGCTAAACGTGTATAACGTATGATCCATTGATATCTTCTCTAAAATTGTTAGACCATAGAGTATTAACACTAACTAAGAAGATAAAAAAGTGGTTTTATATTTAAAATAATTATGTAATTTACCTACACTTTTTTTAAAGCTGCAAAATGGAGCTAATTATGGATAATAGAAACTAAATTTGTCCCAGAAAAGTAAAGTAACCTTTTAATCCAAATATATTTTTATCTCAATCTAATACTTTACGTATATTTCAACCTTTTTTTTTTACTAAACCTAAACTCATTTATTCAGTTTAGGCCCTAATATGCCTTATTATGAATGTCAACAGTTGTAATTTTTACAATAGACTCTACCACCGGTTCTGATTAAACAAGAAGCTCTAATACTATACTAGGTGTTGTAAACTTGTGACATCGTCATGAAAATTGATACCATTTATTCGGTACATCCTACAGTACCCACTAGGTATTGGATCACCATAGCCCGCCTTGCGGCTTTGCCTATGAACCCGAGGGAACTAACTAGGTACCGATGATTTCAGAAACTAGAGACCGGTTGAGTATTTACAGGACGGATTTCTGAGACAGGGCTAGCAGGGGTAGATACCTACCTCAAGGGTTGGTGTTATAGGAAAACGTTCTTAGGATACTGTTCTTGACTTGTAGAGATATTTTAAACTGATCGGATTTTGAAATTAAGGTAAGTACATAGTTAGCGAAAAAATGAGCAATTGATAAAAAAAATAAGGATCATAAGACTCTATCGGCCTAGTCGAGTTTAGGGAACATTTCGTAAACCAAAAACAAATTACCGCTGCTAAGAGGGATATAGAATTGGATCAATATTTTTCTGTATAGATACGTAAGGATATAAAAAGTCTGTGATACTTTCCTAAAATATTTTTATTTTGAGGTATATAATCACGTGCTTTTATTTCCAAAAAGTTTAAATTATGTCACCACACATCTCCTGATGTGTTCCGGTAGATGCATTTCAGATTTAGTTTTTTTTTTTGAGGTTTGTGTGTTACCACTATTAGCCACATTACCTACAATTATCATGGTGAATTTGTGGTCATAACCTAAATTAATAGCATGTAACTTATGTGGCAAAAATAGGACAAATATTACTAAAGTAAATTAATGTAGAGTTTTTCTGTCTCACATTATTTTTATCTACAAGGAAATTATCCAATAAAATTACATTGTTTATTATTACATACTGTGATATTAATTATTTTATTTATTTATTTGCACCCATATCATTGTTATTTGTGTTTTAATGAATATGTTAAAATATATTGTTAATGTAGGCATACCTAAATATTTATACACACTATGGAGGAAAAAATACTCTATTTATTCTGGTGGAATTGTATCATGCCAACGTACCTAACAGTAGCATTCTAGCTGGTTCCCACTTATAGTAGGTAAGGAAATAAAAAAAGTTGTGACTAATGCAACCTTTCAAACTGGTTTTATTATTTGCCTATACAGTTCTGTTTGTAACACACCTGTATTCAACATTGCTTGATTAAAATATAAATGTAGAAAATATAAAAATAATCATGTAACTCATGAAAAAAAATATAAAAATGATTAGGTATCATTTAAAATTTTCTTTTGTCACCTATAATGATAAGAATCGAAGGTAAAAAATGTTATGTGATGAATTTTAGTAATTTTATAATCCATAACACGTCTCGGTTTGGGTGTCGATTGCTTGGAAGATATGGCACCAACAAGAGGTTCTCGACTCGACTTTTTTCAATGTCGACTTCAGTAGGTAATGTAAGTATTATATTCAGTAAAATTTTACACTTGTTATTTCTAATTTATTTTCAGTATTTTTTATTTATGATTAATAAATTAAAATAATTTAAATAGCTATAAAGTATGGTTAATTGTTTACAACACTCATTCATATTTGTTTAATTATTAATTTTATGTCAGAAGGTTGATAAATTAAAAAGAATATGGAATTTGGATCGAGAACTCATGGGTGTGGTGTCATCTAAAACTTGATTTGTTTTGTAAAATACAAAAAAGCGGATGAAACTAAAGTTGAACACGTGTCGAACCGAAATAATAGAGTGGCATGTGACGCGATGGCAGATTAAGCAAGTGTCTCTCATTCACCGCTTCCTAGAACACCGTAAATCTATTTATTATTATAATAAAACATTTCTCTCCGCTTATTTTGGGGATTAAGCGTTTTTATATATTTGGCATAACAAGAAACGAACGTTTTTAAGTTTTTGCAGCGATTAAAAAGCGTAGCGCTGTCTATTAATCCTTCAACTGTGTCACAGGCACATGTTTAGCATTTGCAGCTGTTAATTTACATAAAACCTGCTGTTATGTTAAATAAGAATTTTCTGATCGGTTTAACAAATAGTAGGGGCTGTAGGTTTTAGGCCTGACGTTACTTAGGAAAAATACTTATATCATTTTGTGTGTTTTATTAGCTATTACACTACAATGAGGTCTAGAGATTAACCCCCTTATAACTAAATCAGTGTTATAGTGTCCTCCGTCTCACTCTTTCGATCACCATACGTCACGTGTCAGATAAAGACATCGGAATTTTAACTAAATGACGTTTCGTAACTTTTTTATGAATAAGACCGTGTTAGCCTATTGCTAGTTGTGAGAACGTAAGCCAATGAAACAATTTTTTATCAATGACGAAATCAGACTTGTAAATGTAATCTTTATATATATAAAAGAAAGTCGTGTTAGTTACTCCACTTATAACTCAAGAACGGCTGAACCGATTTAGCTGAAAATTGGCAGGGAGGTAGTTTAGAGCCAGGAGAAGGACATAGGATAGGTAGGGGTAGGTAGGGTAGGTAGGTAGGGTAGGTAGGTAGGGTAGGTAGGTAGGGTAGGTAGGTAGGGTAGGTAGGTAGGGTAGGTAGGTAAGGTAGGTAGGGGTAGGTAGTGGCAGGTAGAGGTAGGTAGATAGGTAGGGGTAGGTAGGGTAGGTAGGTAGGGTAGGTAGGTAGGGTAGGTAGGTAGGGTAGGTAGATAGGGTAGGTAGGTAGGGTAGGTAGGTAGGGTAGGTAGGTAGGGTAGGTAGGTAAGGTAGGTAGGGGTAGGTAGTGGCAGGTAGAGGTAGATAGGAGTAGGTAGGGATAGGTTTGTCGGTCCCAGTTTTATTTTTGTTCTCAGGGCAGGACAACGTCTGCCGGGTCAGCTAGTATAAGAATAAAATAGACACCTATGGCTATTCTATTTTATACTCACTGTAATCAACTTAGCACATATACACACATGAATCTACGTAATACTTTACTTTATTTAGGTCTTAAATATAGTCTTAAGATGTCCTATTTTACAAAAACATCTGTCAGCTCCACACTTTTAAGAAGGAGCCTCTTCAATCATAGTATCATTTAACAGACGGACGTCGGATACAAAAAACTATGAACACTATGAGTGGTCATCAAACAACAGCTGGGTTTTGAAAAAAATCCATCGTATTTATTGGAAAATATCCGCACGTTTTGAGGTATAGGAGCGTGCCGCCTCCGTACCGCCTCTTACGTTTTATACCTTACAATTTAACTTTTTATTTTTACCAAGAAGGGCCGGGTTGGTAGCGGACCCGTATGTGGTCATTTAACCATATGGTATTGTTCGTAATTGAAAAAATATATTTTTTTCTAACATTATAATAATCTTGTGCTGGATAGTAGTAGTACATCACTTCATTGAAAATATTTCACTGAATTTCTGATCAAAATTGACATCTATACCTATCTATATAATACTAATAAAGCTGAAGAGGTTTTTTATTTGAATGCGCTAATCTCTGGATCTACCAGTCGGTTTAGAAAAAATCTTTCAGTAATAGGAAGCTACATTATTCCCTAAGGTTATAGGCTACTTTTTATCCCGGGAACGTGGGCGGTAAATAAAAACTATAAACTTCGAATCGTTCAACCAAACTATTCAAATGACGTTTCGCTATAACCTTATCCAGGTAAATAATCCGTAATACTGGGCTTGCTTGATTATATCCACCTAGCATTTACCTAGCACTTATGTAACTTTAACTAATATCTACGTCCCTCATTACCGAGTTTATATTGACAAGGTAAATTCTAGTAGGTTTGTTAATTAATGAAAGGATAAATATATTTAACAAATAATTTTATTACCTAATAGGGAATGTGTATTTTAATGAGTTTGGAATTATTTTTTTTTCCATATAAAAATAAGTAATAAGTAAAAGAAGCCGCCACTAATATTTTACTAGACAGGCAATAAATCATTCCAAAATTTTTTAAGCTTTTTTACATTGAAATAGCGTGAAAAATCACAAATTATTACTCTATTGTAGCGGAGTCGAAAGGTATATTTATAAATTCTGATCGCCGCCCTCTAATGACTGAAGAATTGCCATTTTTTATCATTGATCAGTACGATTAGGAGAACTAGGAATATGTCAGTTCTTTAGTTTTTTTTTAATGTTCTTCCTCCGCGCAAATGCATTGTAACAAATGTTACCTACTGAACATTTTGGTACGAAATACCGTACATCATAGTGTGACGTGTTTTACGCAGGTCCTTTACATTTTTTCTGCCGCCAGCCTGCAAACCCACCTGCATAGGCACGAACCTTGCAAAAAAGTATGCATTATTCCAATGCACCTATTCGTGGATTTAGCCAGATATTTGAGTGGAATAAAGAAACTATAGAGTAGACAACCAGACAGTACCTATATTATGCATGTTTACAAATTTTATCGATCTTCACTTCACCTGCTAAATTTAAAAAACTTTAAAATCTATATAAATTGGGGTTACTTCAAACAACATAATTGAAAAAAAAAAAAACCTTTTCATTTCCATTTATTATGTGGAGCTGTCCCCCGCGGTTTCACCCGTGTTTTTAGGATAAAAAGGTGCCTATGTATTCTCCATATCATAGACTACTGCATGCCAAATTTCATCGCATTTATGATATTAGTTTGGATATCCTAGATAATTAATGTAGGTATGTATTATTAATATGATAGGTATAATTAACTATTACCAATGATAAAATGACGTGGAATCCATATTCATTTATAAGTTTATGGGATTTTTATTGACATACCTACCTATGTGATTGCAAATTATTTACCGTGTGTTCATTATAAATCATTGTAGGTTTAATATATACACACTTAATATAATTATAGGTACGAACTATACGTATAGTTCGTTTTATGTAAATAATAGTTGCAGATTTCACCCGCATTCCCAGGATAAACTGTAATCTTAGACTATATTTTATGCCATGATGTACAGTTATATTTCGAATTTCGTGAATGATTGTACAGTTGCTAGCCGTGATGTAAAAAAACATACACTAACTTTCGCACATGTATTAGTATCTAAATCTCGACATACGTTCGGGATGAGGACTGCAATGAAAAACGTGTAGGTAATAAACGCGACGCTGAAATTCATCAACAAAAACAATGGTGAAAATCCGCCGCTGAGTTATATTTTATGGTACACTTCTCTTCTGTCGGCTATCAATGAAACTTCACTAGGATTTTTTTATATAATTATATAAAATCTCATGTATTTTTTTCCGGCAACACGTTAGCTTGGCCATCCAAAGAGGGAACCCTGCTAGCCTTCTGGGAACCTTGCCGTTGATCGGCAGTAGCGGCCGCCTCATGGAAATGTTTTATGTAGTTTGTATATTTGTTGTAAATAATTGTAAATATTTTATAGATAATAAATCTAGTAAAAAAAATTTATATAAGATCTATGAATATTATGTTCACCCAAAATAAATAACAGAAAACGTCTCCATTACATCTCTATTCTGTGTACCATACCTCTTATGTGGAGTTAAACCGAATTCTTTTTAAGCGGTTTTTTTTTTTCTAAAAACTGCACTATGAAGGCAACATCCGCTGGATTTGGGTCAGGCGACAATTGTTGCAGTGGATCGATGGGTTCCATACCATATCTATAGCTTATTGATAAAATATTGAAAGCACATTACTTGGAAAAAGTGCATCGTTTCATGGCGTCATTCTTAGAATAAGAGTTTAAAAGTGGATGTTGATTTGCTAATGTATTAAATCATAGTTTATGATTAGTACTTATTATAAAATGGTTTTTTTCTCGTGTGGTCAGAATTTCACAAACTTTGAAATAAAGTAATTATTTTCGTATTACCTACGTCATATCAACGAATAAGTTTAAAAGATTGAAATGTGTAATTAAATATGTTAGAAATAATCGTGACATACAGTAGGCTGCTGTTTTAGTAAAAAAAAACAACCGGCCCGGCGCGTACGCAACGCTTCACAGGGTCACATCTGTAAGGAAATTTCCATACATTCGACAAACAATATTATTCACTTCAAATATGCCTATTCTATTAAATAATGTTGTTTTAAAAAAGAAAACGAAGTTTTACAAGGTTCCATAAAAGTTGCGTAAGTATGACTCTATAAGTAGGTATGTCGTTTATTCAAACATTTTCACTTTTTTTAAATAAATTCCAGTAGCTCAATTACGATTCATTTTGACGTATCAAATGGTTATCGTAAGCAATTTTTGAAAAAAAAAATACATCAGTCCTATTTACACTTTGATTAAATGTTATGCATAATGCGCACTTTTTATCGTACAGAGATAATATCAATAATAACATAAAATATTAAAGTCAAATGCATGTATTTCAGATTTAAAGTTCAATTAAATTACGTTTCGATACGTCAAAGTGGTTCTTGCTAGAATTACAGCGTTCTAAAATAATTACGAATAAATTGCAAGGTTAGTTAATAATTCGTAGCCAGTGTCGTAGCTCCTCGTAGTCGTAGCTAGTCGTCAGTCGTAGCCAATCTTACAAAATTACAGAACTAAATTTTATGATAAGATAATTATCTATGACATATACATACATAATACGTTATTGTAATATTGTTACTGTGTTGAAAAAACCTACTAACCTACGTCATAGAATTTACATATTTTACGATTATTAAAAAACTTGTTTGTCTTATAAACCATACCTAATTACGAGGTTAGAACTATAAGTACACAGTTCGAGTAATGGGGCTCTATTTCTGTGTTTTAGAGGTGGGTCGTAACGTCTTTTGAGCGTAATCGGTTATACGTAGTTTCGTGATTATTTCAAAACTGCTTATTTTTGTAACTAGTTACTTCTGTATACGGTAGAGCGTTAGTTACTTTTGGGTATGTAGTTATTATAATAATATGATTACGAAAATGTTACAGGTTATAGGTATTATAATATTAGTTTTACTTTCGTGTTATGTTATGATTAGGCATATGTAACAGGTTTCTAATAGGTATTCAGGTATTATAATACCTATGTAATCTATGCGTGTAATTTGTTTGAGTAAATAATTTTATCAATTGAACTTCCCTTCATACTTTTCCAGGCTTAGGACTGGCAGCATTTTATTTTAAAGTTAGTATTTGAGTGAGTGTAAACTGGGTACGTAAAATAATCGTTACATTTTTGTCCACGAAACTACGTACACGATTATCAACCTCGTAAGCAGTTACTGAATCCGATTACGTTAAATAACGCTCATCTCTACTGTTTTTTATTCACCGTGATCTCTACATTCTTGATTGCAAGGCTCCGGTGATTACCCCATATATCCTAACAAACTGGTTAACCAAATTTACTTACTTATAATATTAGTATAAATTAATATAATTTTTAGCATTATTTTAGAATTTAAATAACTCGATGTTTTAACCAACTTCTTAAAGGGAGTTATGTTCTTCTGAATTTTCAGGATCAATTTGAGTAATTCTTCTTTAAATTTCAATTAAAAATCGTGACAACAATAAATACAAAAGTTAATAAATACAAATTAGGAGTATATTTACAAAGAGGTAGAGCAAAGCGTCTTTTCGCACCCGACGCGATAGAGGATAGCATGTGCTTTGGGTGTAGCTTCCGTTGACTACGGAACCGCTTACCATCAGTCGAGCCGTATAAGTACTTGTTTGCTGGGTTTTGTTGTAAAAAAAAGTTTTGTCAATATGTTATTTTTAAACTCTATGAATATTCATAAATTTCAACATTTTCTTATTATCTTTTCGTCTATCTATCAATACTATTGTAGTCTGTAGATGAGTAAGTATATAATATTGCGACACGGATAGTCCTCTTACTTACTAGCAAAATTACTAATTTACGACGATGTATATAAAATACTAGTTGTTCCCTGCGGCTTCACTCGCGTTCCCGGGATAAAAAGTAGCCTATATATAACCTTCGGGGATAATGTAGCTTCCTATTAGTGAAACAATTTTTCGAATCGGACTAGTAACTCCAGAGGTTAGCGTTCAAACAAATAAACAAACTCTTCAACTTTATTATTAGCATAGATAACATATTTATACTAAATCAAATAGCCTTTTAATAAAATTAAATCATTGTAGCATTTGAACCCGTGACCTTTGTCTCGAGATTCGACGTCACTACCACTGAGCTTTCGTCGCCTTCCAATCACAATAAGGCAGATCAGACAAAACACGTAAATTGGAACCCTAAAAACAGACTTATCTGTCTACTTAGGTCCATGTTCACCGACAAGAAAACTTGTGCGATAAAGTAGGTATAATCGGGTGTTTAAGATAAATTTTTCCTACGAGAATTATAGTCGGACCGTTTTATAGTCTTTGAACATGTTTTATAGCGACACAAACAAGTACCTAAACGACTGATTCATAAATTAATATTTCCAAATTCATCCTTAATGGCCTAAATAATAAGAAAACAAAGTGTAAACACTAGAAGCGTGAGACACTAGTAAATTAGTTGTCGATAACGGTTCTAAGTAAAGTCTAAAGTTGATACTCCGGCGCCAATACTCTGATTAATGCTGCTATCTACCCAGGAATAAATAAAAATGCTGCCCAATTAGTATATCAAAATAAACAAAAGAAACTATTTGGGTCGAAAAATATCTATAAGTCAACAGAAGACGTTTAATGAAAGGGGTGGCTTCTATTCTTTCATCGGGGCCATCATCACATATTCAAATCATATTTATTGAATTAATAACATAATTATGTTTAATTTTTGTTTGCTCAATAATATCTTACCAATACCTTCATTTCAACATACAGTAACACAAAATGTATGCATACATTACCTAAATAACAGATTTTCCTTTGCCCATTCATCATTGAACTAGCCTAAAATCGATGTATTTATTGTACGAAGTAATAAACTGTCGGCCTCACAAACTATAGGTGTAAAGTTCTTTGCACACTACAATCTGTGAATAGCTTCCTAAAGTTTTATTGCCGAGAAAAATTCAGTAACGCTTGCATATTGTAATAGATTCAGTAGCTACTGTGATAGATACTAAGCAAAGCAAAAACATATTGTTCAGTTTTGCCTGTTTTGTGCATAAACATTTTTTTCCACGCAATTTGGTGAAAAACAATTAATGCCGTCAATAATGTACAGTGCGAAACCATACAAGCAGATAAGTATTCGGCAAACGTAAGTGTTAATACATATTCATAAAGAGTTTTTACCCGTAACGGTGACATAAAAATAGCTTTGTTTCGTAAAAAAATAGCCGGTTCATAAATAACAATTAAGTACAAGACAAAAGAATATGTTATTTTTAGAAGTCAGGTTTTCTACTAGGGTTGTCATCGTAACGTAACACATCGGAATTTTTCGGGTACATCATGTTTTTTTGCTTTAACTTTGTGTACTTGTGGTTGACATTAATCTCACCGTGTAGTCAGTCTCACAAAGCCTTGAAGTATAGTGGCTCTTAAATGTAACTGTTATGCCGAAACATACTGGTAGGTGCTTGGCGACAGTTTCAACTAAAGGGTGGCCAATCAATCAGGCGTATCAAGTCTCTGGGTAAGCTCACTCAGATTGCCATCACAGACTGTGATGCCTTGGATCAAACCCAGCGGGTATCTCAAAGTACCCGATTTTTAATAGTTACTGGATGAGATTTGTTTAATTAATTAATAAATACAAATCATAGTAGGTAGGTAGTTCAAATTTGTGTAATATACTTGTACTTTCTTCAATTATTAGTACTTTTGTAAACTGTAAGATGGATTTATATAAACTTTTTGCATAATGGCTAGTACTTACCTATGCAACTAATACCTACAAGGTTGTATTCGTTAATAAAAGCTAAAAGTGCGACATTTTTTTTTTTTTTCACATTCAGTTATTATTTTCATAAGTTAAGTTAAAGCATCTAGTAGATAGGTATAATTAAAATGGAAAAATATACTTTTGCAATTATTACATCCTTATTTATGGTTGTACATCCTTAATTATTATTGCTACCGTACGTCGCAGCGCAAATTCCCTTTTGTTCGTCATTGTTTAAAAAAATGTGTTTAGCAATCTTCAAGAAGCCGATTTGTTAATCTCTAGATAATATTCAACCTTGACAATTGTTTATTTGCCTTAACATAATAATATATCTTTATTCATTCGTGTTTAAGAAAATTTACTTTGATTCCCATTTTTGTATGTTATATTTGTTCTTACACAATTTAAAGTCAGGGCATAGATATTATTTGCAATAATATTTGATATATTTATATCAATAACTATCTAAATAGGTGTATAATTAAATAATAATGTAAGTATGTGTACTAAACACTTTAGTCATGCAATTGTATTTCTTAAATATTGAATGTAAGTAACGAAATACCTGTAACCAGATACTCGGTTTTAGGTGAACAATTAAAATGCAAAATTAAGATAAAATTTTGTTTTTATTCTTATTGTTTCCAGCACACAAACAATACTCCAGCAATTTATCATAAATTACAAATCAAATACCATGGTTTAATTAATAACATAACATTATTGAATTATTTATTATCTAATTGAAATGCGTAAATGATGTTAACATTAGTTAAATTCGTTTTCGGTTACCGAATGGCTTAGTCTCTCTCATCCCTACACTTAAGGGTATGATTTATTTTATGTACGTGGACAGCGTTGAAAAGTAAATAGACTTCTTCGATTTTACGTCATTCGGTTACCAAATTCAAACCCAAACAAATGCTAAATAAATGTCACACATTTTACAAATAATAAAGTTGGTACAAATGTTTGTGAAGAAAATAAGAACTTAGCTAATCACAACGCAATTCTTTACAAATAAAACAGGTCCGACACAATACGTAATTGAGAATAAATAAATAAAATAAACTCTTTCAAATGGGATCGCCCATATAAATACACTCTGATTCATTTACAATGTAACTTATTTCTAATTTTTACGGGCTGATATAATTAATTAATATTTATAATTATATGACTAATAGGTAACTTTACCGTTGTTCGATAATGTACAAGCGTTATATTAAATTTACTATAACTATACTAAAAACTATATGTATTTGTAACACCTTACAAGTGAACTTTGAGTTATTTTGTACTTATTCAAGAAAATACAGTCTTGTTTACACATTGGTCACTCGTTGTCAATAAATCTACCAAATAATACATTAATAAAATTGAGTACTACTACAAAGGTAAAACATAATTATAAGCATGATAGTTACTAAAATGGCATAAATATTTACGTACGTACATACATACATTATATACATTAATTGTGTTATACGACGATCAAATCTATATCAAAGATACAGATTCATACACACAATAGAAAATTTATTTAATTCATACATTCTAAAAACTAACATTTAATGAAACAATGACAATATAGGTACCCATATTTCTTTGGCCTAAATGAATCTTATCTTCTAAATATTTTTTAAAAGTCTTCAATCATACGTATCTACTGAATAGTCTGTAAGCGACTATTGTTACACATGCAAACTTTGACTAGGGTTACTAAACACGTTTTGGATACAGCTAAGCGTGCTGGGCTCGACCCAGATGGATGAAGAATGCAACTCGGTCACCGCTTCGTTCACCACATTTGTTGCACATGAACGGATCGTTGTACCCGTGGAAACCCATATGAATGGTATGCATAGTCAGATCCCCAAATGTAATGTCACAATATTGACATGTGTATGAATTTTGAGCAGTCGTCGAAGGAGCCTCGACTGACGCTTCCGATTCAGAATCGGAAACTTCAACGTCACACATTTTCTCATCTTCATGTTGCAGTCTCAGTTCCGCTGGTAGTAATTTAACAGCTCTCCCTTTTCTCCTATTTTTTTGAGCTGTTGCTGGCGTTACTGGTAGGGCTCGCTCTGTGTTAGGCGGCGGAGTACCGGCATCACTCATCTTGGTACTTGTAAGGTCAAGAGCATCGTTCATTTGAACCGGCGTTTTTTCACGAGCTGTTGGAGTGTTGGTTAAGCTCACTGGAGATTTAGTCGGTGGAGTTATCGAACCAGAATCTGATGGGCGTAAGTGGTGGTGTAAGATTGAAGGTGGCGGTGTAACAGGCTGGCTCTTTTCCATCGGCATTTCATGCTTAGGTGACAATCTGGGTTCGTAATTATTGTTCGGCGGAAATAAAAATGAGTGGGCCAGAAGTGGTGGTAGATAAGGTAGATTGACAGGAAAATGACTGCCATACAGTGGATGCGCGGGCGGAGTTGGCTGTGGCTGCCCATTGTTACTTATAGGATTTTGTTGGTCATACATTTTAGGCAGGGGCTTCGGTTTTGGTCCACGTCGTGTACCGTAGACGTCAATTATTGGTAGAGGGTTAGGCGTTCCATCTATATTTAGTACCATCGCTGGATTATGCTGATACTTGCGTAAGTGAAGTTTCAAAGAGTGACAGTATTTTGTTGCATAGTTGCAATCTGCGCAGCGGTACTGATAGACGTTGGAGTGCGATTTGAGATGTGAATTAAGCATAGACTTGTTGACACACGAGTATGAGCACTGCGGGCATTGAAACGGTTTAGAACCCAAGTGGTTGCGCATGTGATATTCCAAATGATGTTTGTATTCTGTAACGAAAGGACACTTCCGACAGCACAACATCTTTTCCGGTTTAATATGCTCCTTACTGTGTTCCCAGAAACTTAACTTTGTTACCGCTACAAACTCACACTGTTTACATTTAAAAGTTTTCACTTTGCCATGCGAGTTGACCGCGGGAACTCTAAGACCTGGTTCGTCATCTAAATCATCATCGAGTCCAGAGCCATCGCGACCGTCATCACCGTCGGGTTTGCCCTGACCATAGCCGTCGAATCCGGAATCGTGGAAGCGGTCAAATCGCTTGTCGTGATCTCTTTCGGGGGACGAGGGCGTTCTCGGAGGAGACTTGGGTGGAGTAGCATCGGCACGACCCAAAGGTGTCGACACGTGAGCGGGTGGTGCTAAATTTCTCGGAGAATATGATGTTTCATAGCCAGGGGACGGTTCTCGTCCATCATTAGCACGGGATTCGAAGCCCGGTGGTGTAAGCAGACTGTATTGCAATCCGTTACGGAACGCATCTAATTGCATACCTAAATTAGCTTTTGCTTTTAAATGCAAATCATAGAATGGTGATGGTTCACCCGAACTACCGATACTGCGAGGCGAGTGACCGTTTGAGTCCTTACTTGATGATGAGGGTGACGCGCTGTGGAAACCCTCAGAGTAAAATCCACTCGTCTGATCCTTCGAGAAGCTTCCTTCGTCCATCGGTTCTGATTTCTAGAAAGAAAACGTGATTGTAAAATCTTGATTTTTGTAGCAATATTAATTTGTGTTTAGAATATATTATGATACTTACGACTGTGGGTGGTTGTAGGAGCGAACCCCACGCTTGGGGGTGAGCAGAGTGGGGTGCGGGCGGCATGCCAGCGGGGGAAGCGCAGCTTAACATTCCTGTAGGCGGAATATAATTATTACAATAGTTGCTTACGACATTTTTAAATGGTAAAATTAAGTTTTCAAATAAATAAATGTGTCAAATAATTGCTTGTAAGCAAATAGGTAATGTAAAAAAATGCGGAACACGTCAGTCACGTACAGTAAATATATTGTCGTAATAAAATCATTAGATAATTTACAAAAGGCACCGTTAGTGATTAAGCTGACTGCAGATATTTGCATTGTATTGTAAATTACGTGTGGTAATTAAATGCATTTAATAAACAGTTGTACTTTTTTAATCATAAGCACTACCGCGGTCCACGCATATTTTTGTGAATTCCGCAAATGTTTGCTTAATGTGCAGAAAGTTTAATATGTTATGAACATATACTTAAGTATACAGAGGCGACTAATGTGGAATCATTTAACTGTTAAAATAACCTTAAGAATAAAATTGTAGAATCGTCTGAATGTTATTTGAAAACTAATTTAAATACAACTTTGACTTTGCCTAATTATTTATTCTCCATGTAACTGTTGAAATGAATGTACATGATAGCTATACAGCTTAAAGTGTACTATATTTTTCAGAAATAAATTGAATTGAACAAATTAAACATATGAATTATGTAATTTAATAAGTAATAAAATAATTAAATATTTTTCTCCAAACCTTCAAAAGATAAGCACTTAAAGTATCATAGAATTCTAAAAATATTTTTTTTACAAAATTTTCCTTTAGTTAGATAGGTACTTAATAATTGAACTAGTGGGTACATTGATTTCAGTTAATTAACATAATTTTCGATTTGATGTGTTTATATGAAAATAAATTTTATATCTAAACTAAAAAAAAAAAGTCGCCAAAACTTACCTTCCCCTTAATAAAACGCCAAACTATTTCAAATACACAACACTGGTATAGTTCTCATTAAACTTTTCATAAAATCACTTTTTTATAAATACTTTCACTGTCATAAGTTTATAAGAACACACGACAAATAATTCAACTGTTTTTTGGTGACAGACAACCCTTCGATGCGGCAGCCAAAAGCAGTGTGACCGCTACTGACGCTCACAATGAACTGAAAAAATTCTGTCAATTTTTATGCCCCAAACATCGATAAAATGTATTCTACATTTGAAGGCGACGAGTTTTGTTGTGAGCGAGAGAACGATAGTCGCTAATACGTGCATCCCTTTCATTCTTTCCGCACAGCCTATTTTTACTCCGAAGTACTCCGAACCAATAACAAGCGAGCTACTGTGGGTGGGGATCCAAGTTATTAAGTTATTGTTTATGCTACATTAATAATAAAAAAATAAGCATCCATGGGTGCTTTTGCTGCTGTTATTGTAATAAACTAGAGGCGTTCTGATATTGGTTATTATTAGACAATAAAATAACGAATACGTAGGGAAATTAGATTGTTTTTATATTAAGTGCGCCGAATTGTTAGAAATATTGCGTTGTTTATGTTTATTTATATTTGTCTATTATTCGCTTTACATCTTAAACATTGAGACGTGGTTTACCCTATTAAAAGTCTTTTTTCTACTGTTTAGTTACCGTTTTTATTTTAGTGTTAGGAAAGGGAGCAACTATGCCTATATTATTTGGTATATAGTAGCACCCCAACTAAATTGTCAATTACAGTTTTTACTACAAAGAAATAAAGATAAAAAAGTCCCCAAAAAGTAGGACACTCGACAATGGGCGTCGACCTTTTTACCGCCCGTCATCGAGCCAATCACCGATCGTAGTTTTTAAAAGGAGCGTTCTTTATTATTTTTCAGATCAACGATACGATCAGAGCGAGCTCCGCCGCCGCGCCCGCGGCCTTTCAAAAACATTTCTATTTTTGTGAACTTCATTTTACTCAAACAGATGTGGACATTATTTACTTACCCTTGTAGAATAAAATAAAATAAATTTAATTTCATATTCAATTACTAATTTGAATAATTTTATTACACATGCACTCTATATAATACATAGGTATAGACTCTGTTTTATATTTATAAAAAAAAACATTAAAATGAAATCTACGATTGTAGATTGTATTTTTTTTAAAAGTCCTTTCCAAAACTCCTCAAAATACTATTAAGTCATAAAAAATATTGTTTCCCCAAATATTTTATAACAAATGAATGCCAATAGTTTTTATTTCATCAAATTTCGGCAAGTCAAAAGTATTTAAATAGGGGTTTTATGAAACTCTATAATCCGATTAGGTAGGTACTGTAAGCAGATTAAAGGCGGTCGGATTAAAATTTTCTTTTGTTTTTAGTTTATGTGAACATTTCCGCAGTCGGGCTTGGGCCCTTTGGTATTTTTTTTAATAGAACGGTTTACAGTTTTTGACGCTGCATTGGACTGGTTATTGTGAATTTTCCGTATTCATCGCAAAATCGAATGAATAGGGGAAATTAGGTAGGAACTTTGTTTGTTTACCTACAAGAAATTACGTTAGTTTATTTGAAAAGGGCAGCTTCAAGAGACATATTATATGAACTACTAAGCGTCTACTAGATATTATTGTAAATTATGGGCTTCAAATACCCACTGAATTTGCAATATAAGAGATAATCCAATTTCGCCAGCGTATTATTTTTTTATCATATTATAACTGTAGGTACATGACTTTTTTTAACTCTCGATTAAACAAGCCTTTTTATACCTCCATTTGGGATTTTTTTAATTTAGGTAAAATAGTAGATATATCAGTAATTATCATTTATTTATTTAACACAATATTTAACTAAATATTGGCTTATTTTGACGCCATCCCTATCAATGTTACACACATTGTTTTATTTATTTGTCACAGTATTGGAGAGTCAATAAAAAAATAGGTTACAGTTTAACATTTGTTTACATAAACTGTTATATTTATTTAAATAAAACTATTGAAATAACATATTTTTCACAGCTATCATATTTGCATTAGACTGTCCTCATTGTATTAATTCTGAAATCATTTTTAGGTACATACTTTGATAGGTACTTGATTATTATTAATTAGATAATAACAAATTTGAAACAATGAGATATTTTTATCTATAGAGACGCATCAGCAAATGCGTTTGTCGGCGTTACTTTTAAAGTTAATTACTTTCAGAGTACAATTAAATATTTACAACACGATTTCATACAATAACTAACGACACGTAACGGTTAAATTACCTAAAGATATCACACACTGACGACAAAGAGCTAACATTAACTTAACTTATTTTCTAATTAGTTGGTTTATACAAGATATTGGTTTGTTTGTTCGTTTTGGTCTACGTGACTTGTTTAGGACAGTGACTTCCGAGTACATAATATGGGAAATTATCGGATGATAAACTACTTTTGTGTAATAAGGAGCAGCTAATTGATTAAATTAATGATTCACTTTGAAAGGTCCTGTTCTCTGGTAATAAGGATCATAAAGAAACCATAGGACAAAATAACATAAAAACCATACGTAGATAAAGTAGAAATTTTAATTATATATTTAAAAACTGCGGGATATTCCTAGGTCCAATTATTTGGGCTGAGCACGAAGCAGAACACCTCGCCTATTCTCTATTTTTATGTGTTCAACCGTCTATCATACAACCTGTACCGCCTGTTGTACCGTAAAGTAATTCGTAGTAATGAGTTTTTTTTAATAAAATGGCAGCAGTTGTAGGATTGAGACCTAAAATTTTGTAGGATTTCTGATAATTATGCACACTATCCTTAGAATATGGGCTAATATACTATTTCAAAATCACCCTGTAGGTATTTTGTTTTTGTATAAAAAAGAAACCTTGCTGAAAGCATTAGAATCTAATGTCAAATAATAATTTTACAATATTTTTTTTAATAATAGAATAAAGAGCTTTGGGGTTGATGTTGATTTCGAGACACGAGTAAGAATAGGTATTTAAATAAAGATTAACACTTATAGTTTTATAAAAACATATATGAATGAATACTGTCACAAAAACTGAGCTCATGTTTTACGTGGACGTATCAGAAAATCTTAAAAAATGCGCTTAAGAATGTAAAGTGGCTATTAGTGTGGCGCCAGCCTTAATGTTTTTTAAAATTATTTTGTGATCAAAGCGCGACATCAGTTCAAGTAATGATCGTAATTAATTATTATTTTTTTATTTGGTCGGTTTGTAGTTCGCCGATGTTATCATTTTTATATACGAGTATAAAATATGCGTTTGTTTAACGATCGGCTATTTATTAATGAGTTTTTTATGTTTTTAAAATGAACACCAAATTATAACAGGAAAATATTGTTTCGTTTGTTTTTTAATGAACATAACAAATCGAAGTATTTAGTTTGAAATACCAAAAGTATTATGCGTCATCAATATATATCATACCCAGGAAAATAACACCTTAATAATCAGTTGTAGTTATAAACCCCTTAGGTAAGATTAGATAATGTCTAAAAACATCAATACAGGGTTTTCTTCAAAAGGAAACCGGACATCCCTCTGAGTGAAATTGCGAATATAAATAGGTAAGTGCTTATTTAAATTAAATTATTAACTTTAAAAAAAAAACAAAAACTCCCTTCAAAAATAATAAAATTAATATAGTGTCATAAAAAGCTCGACATTTGATAGCCTATATCCATCCATTTACCAAAAAGAGAAATATAGGGGGACAGAGAGCAAATAACTTGTACTTATAAATGTACCCTTTTAAATCCCGAGAAGTTAAAAGGTGAATAATATAATAAAATAAAGGTTAAGAAAAGCTCCACAATTTTATTCAGTAAAACGTTTGTAATCAACAAGACCAAACAAATTCGCACAAAAATGTACAATCAAATATTTTCGCCAATAACGACCCCCACCCGACGAATCGGTGTAAGTCGAAATTTCCCATTTTCCGGTCACCGCTCCTGAAGCCCGCAGAAATATGCGACGCATTTGCGGTGCCGCGGCAGAGCGCCCTTATCGCGTCGTGTAAAAAGTAATGCGTCCAGCCTTTATGGCAGTTTCGAGACACGCTCTTTATTACGGAGGGCTGAACCTACTATTGGGCTTGGTGGACAGTGGGTGCAACGTATATTACATTGATAATTTAATCTGCATCTCACTTAAAGTCTTTTACACGCTAAAGAGAAATTATGAAACTTAAAATCTGATGTGAAATGAATATACATACTTAGTTCAGGTAGTAGGTTTCTGTTTCATGCTACGCTACAGGTACAGGTTTTTAATATTACAATTTAGATCTAGTTCCACTAAAAAAGAAGCCTTGCTGAGTTTCTTGCCGGAGTCTTCTCAGTTCAAGTGTATTCCGAACCGGTAGTAGAGTCAAAAAAATTGTAACTGTTGACATTCATAAGTGCCTTATTAGGGCCTAAACTGAATAAATGAGATTTTGATTTGATTTGATTTGACAATATATATATACCGTATCATAATGTTGACGTATATAAATATTGTAAGTACCAACTCCATTATGAAAAAAGTCGTTTTAAAGATACTGAATGGTGTTACTTTCTGACGTCATTAATTCATTAATACAGTTTTTGAACATGATAAATTAATAATGTCAAACTAAGTAGATATCGAAAACCTGACCATTTATAAAATGACGTCTGATAAAACTTTTTCCCTAATTCTACTATAACATGAGACCAGTCCTGATATGACGCATTTGATTAAGAGTTATTAGTCAAAACAAACACATCGTCATTTGAATCGATAAAATGGTTCTTGATCATGTGTACAATGACGTAACATTACGTACGTACAGTTTTTACTCGTATTCTCTGAAATAAGGAATTACCTAGTAATGAATTCAATAACATCAGATTTTTTTTCAGTTTATGAATAATATATATAAACACTTATGGATGTATATAGTGGTAAACTTGTGACACTGAATCAAAATAAACTTAACTTTTAGATAAAAATTAAACTGACTCCGAAATTGGAATGCAATGAAAAGTACATAACTTTTAAAATCTGACAATAATATTCTTTTACCATTTATATAAATATAATAAGTATCTGTCATATTGCCATGGAAAAACTGCAGTAATTTTTTTTGTCATAAACAGTTCATGAATAAATTAATAAGCTGTATAATATATAATGTGTACGTATGTGTAGATAGGCAATGCACGGCTTTTAACCACACGCACTCTGTATATCGCCCACCTAAATAGCATTATTTCCCCTCGCATAAAAAATGATTGTACCTTCAAATCTATCCAGGACGGAGGGCCGCTCCCTCAGGTCAGCCTCCCACCCTCTCTCTCCCCTAACATCCCCTCGAGCTATGTATATGAATGGCTTGAACTTGGTCAAGTATAAAATTGTTAGAGCTACTTTGGTGCCATTATGTGCTATAGAATTTGTTAGATTAGATTTTCTTTATATCTTGTAGAATCTAGACGTTCAGAAAAAGTATTAAAACTATGATGATGTACTACATGATGAATTGAATTGATGTCATAGGTAACCTATAATTATCTACAACAAATTTAAATCAGTAAAAAAACATTTTTTAATATCATTATTGGAAACGAGACGAGTAAATATTTGAACTACGTATGTTATAAAATATATTCTTTGGAAAATATTATTCAGTTTTTACAATTTATGTAAACATTTCCGAATAACACTTTAAAGTCACGTTGCGACCCATGCGTGGTTTAATACTATAGATTTTACCTTCTTCTATGTGATTAACTAGAAGACCATATTATTATAATTTGAATGACGCAAATTGCTGATAAGTAGTGTTGATGTACCGAATTGATGAAAATCAATCGACTTTTTCCAAAATTTAATTATGAACCACTTTCAACTTAATCGTAGGTCGTATAAGTAATGACTGCGTACGGTGTGACGCCTAGTTTTCAAAACCTGCTATGAGCTTCAGTTTTCGGAGGAGAAAAATATCGTGAGAATTATTATAGTGATGGTAGTGCGCAGATAATAGCGGCCTAGTGCTGAAAATCAGTAACCATAGACATTCAGGTATTTTATCATAGTGAACATTTTGTTAGGGTTCTTTTGAAACGTTTTGATCAAAATATATTTAAGCTATTTTTGTTCTAATGTCGCAGACTTCCGATGCAGGTTGCCAATATAATAGTGACGCAACATTGTTACAGTGCCCACAATGTTCCCAGCCACGGTTTTTCAGAGGAGAACGAGGTCTAAACATTCATATCGGAAAGACACATAAATTACTATCTCAGCAGACTTCTTCTTCTCTTCATTCACCAGCTGTACAAAATGCATCTGAAAAACCACCCTTCTGGAAAACTCTGAGCAACTTGAAATATAACACGCCTGTTATCAAACGGATTCCTAGAGGTGCTCGCATAACGGTCGCTCAAAGTTTATCAAAATTAATAAACACAATAGTTAAAGAAAACACAACTCAGGCCTGGGAACATTTATTTCTTTTTGGCTATAGTACACTTCATGTCGACACTCGCAGCGGCTCTCTAACCAAAAATATTAAACAAACCTGCACCAGATTTTCCATCGCTAACGTCGATCAATCGCAAGCATTTAACAAACGATGCTACAATTTATTTAAAAAAATAGAAAATAAAGTAAGTGATGGAGATTTGAAGGGAGCCGCCAACCTTCTCTTTACCAATGATTTCGTCGCTCCTGATTCCCCGGAAACTCTTTCGGCTCTACAGGACAAACATCCACCCTCTTTGGCACCACTTCACCTCTCTTTATTACCAGATCTTGCACAGCCCCTCCAAATTACATCAAAAGACGTTTATCATGCCATAATGTCATTCAAGAATGGCCTTGTTTCTAGATGTACGGGGGACGCGGGCAGGGTGCTTCTTGATAACATTACGGATCTTTGCAATCTCTTACATACAGGTCAAGTTAATACTGAGATAGCCGACATTCTTTTTGGTGCAAACCTGTGTGCATTGAAAAAAAAAGGATGGAGGAATTAGGCCAATTGCGGTAGGTAGCACTCTCCGCCGTATTGTATCAAAAATTTGCTGCAAATACATTCTCCCTGGTCTTTCTGAGAAATTCCAACCGTTACAATTAGGTTTTGGCTCTAGAGGGGGTTGTGAAGCAGCAGTGCATGGCCTCCGGACTTATCTAAAAAGTAATATAGGTGAAGTGGTACTTAAAGTGGATGTAAGGAATGCTTTTAACTCTGTGGACAGGAACACACTGCTGAATGAAGTAAAAAGTCATACACCGGAAATTTATAAATATATTGAGTTATGTTACGGTGCCCCGTCAAATCTTATTTACAGAAACCATTTGATTCATTCTGCAGTGGGCTGTCAACAGGGGGATCCACTCGGGCCAGCCATATTCAGTTTGGCTATCCATCCCGTTATATCTTCTCTCAAATCGAAATTAAACATCTGGTATCTAGATGATGGTACCCTTGGAGGCGAAGCGTCAACAGTTTTGGAAGATTTAAAATCGATCATCATTTCATTTAAAAAAATTGGTTTAGATCTAAATTTTGCTAAATGTGAATTGTATATTCAAGACTCAGTCCCGGTTTCCAAAAAATCTCTTATCTGTGAAAATTTCAATTCATTAACTCCCAACATAAAAATTTTAGAAAAGCAATCCCTTCGCGTCTTGGGAGCTCCAATTCTAGATGACTCTATCCCCCCGTATTTAGAAGAACAATCATCAAAATTTAATGATATCTCCGACCGTCTACAGAAAATTAACTCACATATGGCATTTCAAATCATTCGATTTTGTCTTTTTGTACCAAAATTTATGTATGTCCTTAGGTGCAGTCCAGTTTGGAAATTTGGCGATCAAATGGATTCTTTAGACAACGCTGTGCAAAAAATTCTTACGAAAATTCTAAATTGTCCTATAAACGACCGCGCCTGGTGCCAGGCTTCTTTGCCCATTCGTTTTGGTGGCCTAGGTATCAGGAAAATCTCAAGTGTCTCGGTCCCAGCGTTTTTATCCTCCACTTACAGCACTCAAAATTTATTCAACAAAATTATTAATACATCACTCGGTGATAACCGGATTCAATATAGTGCTGAGGCTAGAGATGCTTGGTTCGCGCTCTGTCCGAGTGAGAGCATCCCTCAAAATCCCAAATCTCAAAAACAATGGGATGAGCCGCTCTGCAAACGAGTACAGTCACATCTTCTTCAAACTAGTATTAGTATTGCAGAGCGAGCTCGTCTCCTCGCTGTTTCCGAGCATGAATCAGGATATTGGCTTCAAGCCCTTCCTTCAGCTAATATTGGTACCCTGCTGGATAATACTTCTTTCTCCGTAGCCGTTAGTCTGCGTCTTGGCACAAAAACATCCGA
Source organism: Tethea ocularis (assembly GCA_963555595.1). NCBI lineage: Eukaryota > Metazoa > Arthropoda > Insecta > Lepidoptera > Drepanidae > Tethea > Tethea ocularis. Next base: position 3,583,562 of record OY741960.1, on the reverse strand, counting down.
GCCACATCGCTGCCCCTGTGGGGATGACGTCGACAAACTCGGACACCACGGTCTTTCATGTCGCCGCAGCGCTGGCCGCCTATCGCGCCACGCAGCTATCAATGACGTCATTCGTCGGGCCCTTACCTCCGTCAACGTGCCGACAATTTTAGAGCCGAACGGTGTTGCACGTGATGATGGTAAGAGGCCCGATGGTATGACGTTGATGCCCTGGAGTAGAGGAAAAGCGTTAGTGTGGGACGCAACTTGTGCGGATACCCTGGCACAGTCCCACCTACAATCTACTTCATGTGTGGCGGGTGCAGCTGCTGTAGCTGCGGAAAACCAGAAGCGGCGGAAATATGTAGATCTCAGTGAGAATTACATATTTCTACCGTTTGGGGTAGAGACTATGGGACCGTGGGGGCCAGATGCTCGGACCCTTTTTAAGGAGCTGTCGACGCGTCTCATCGACCGCACAGGTGACCAAAAGGCTGGCTGCTACCTCGGACAACGGATAAGCCTTGCTATCCAACGAGGCAATGTGGCCAGCCTTCTGGGCACTCTACCAGTGGGCAGCAACTTCAACGAAATTTTTTATTTATAAAAAAAAAATTATGTAGTATTTAGTAAGTATTATTATTATTTTTTATTTATTTAGAATATTTCTTGTAAATAATTAGATTTAGGTTCTGTTTAATTAAATAGCATGTATTTCACGTAGCATAATATAATTAGGAAAGGAAAATATAACACTTATTGGTATTTTCCATCCATTTTTGAGCTAGTTTCTTTCAAGGCTTCGTTCCTCAACATCTTCCTTAAGAAGATCAGATATGCAAGAGCAAGGCGATGATAGTCAATGGTAGTGGCGTCGAATGCCGGGGCGAAATTCATAGCGTATCGTATTTAATAAGTGTATAGTAAATCAGGCGGGTAGTTCCCGCCTGGCTGACTGACACTTGAAAGTTGAAAATCTGTCGCCAAGCTCTTGCCAGTGTATTTTGCACTTGAGAGCCATTTCCCAATCTAGGCTTTGTGTGCTTACCAAGTTTGGCCACATCATCACTGGTGTCTAAATAATTCTGTCCAAATTCAAATTAAAATGTGTTTATGCAAATGCCATAATAAAGTAGGAGGTTGGTCTTGTTATACGAGTAACGATACCTTAAGCATCCATTTGTTAACACTCCGAAAGATCTATTATTAAAATACTTGTTAAGAGACAATAAGTTGGGACCACCTGTACAAACGTACATATTTAGTCAATTACGCACGTACTTAAAAAAATAACCGAACACATACATTGACGTAACGGAAAAAATTCGTTCGACACCAAATGTAAACTCGCATATAAAGTTATCACTTGCTCAAATACATGTATTATTGTCATCATGACAAAGGAACATGATTTAAAATTTTAATTCTCTGTCCTTTGGAGTAAAATAATTTAATTAAGAAAGTTTGAAACTAAATTAATTCTAAATATTTCCATCTACTCTGGTCTCTAAAACGCAAATTAGTGTAAGTGCTCATTTTATAAAACTGAGTAGGTACAATATGTAAGTACGTGAGGAAGAGTAGAATATATGCCGCTATATTTCGTTCCACCATAAAATAGTATAACAACCGCCACGTGTCGATTTTTCGCCCCATATCTTTGAGCCCGGAAGCAAAAAAGCTAGTAGCAAAAAGCGAGAGTGGCCCTAAAAACCGTAACACTAAAGTAAAATAATTTATTGCAACCCTGCAATGAAGGTCGTTTGTTTCGCGCAAATCGGGTGTGGGCCTTTTTCACCAAATTTACCCAGTTTTGCAAATTCCAATATGTATTGTTTGGCGGAGGTACCTTCGTTTTGTGCTACAGGATGTGCATTTAGATGACACTAAAATTTATACATTTTTTATGACATTTGGTGATACCTATATATTTATTTAATAAGATTTAATCAGAATAACCGTGTGTGAAGAATGTCCCAGAACATTTGAAATAATGTGCATGTGATGAAATTGAATTGTAGGTATTACTGGTAGTACACACGGCCACAGATCAAGCTATACATTTTTGTTTGCAAAATAGCGCCTATTACAACCGCATAAGGTGCCGCAGTGTGTAGCTTGATCTGTGGTCGTATGTACAGTCAAAAACATGGAAGCTGGATTTACGAAATAATTTAGGAAATACTACTGGTTGGTCATTAACTTAATCGTATAAAGCACAGAAAAATTAAATTTTGTGAAAATTGATTTTTAGGAGTAAACTAAAACAAACTAAAAAAAAACATATGTATTGTAATTTATGTTTATGAGTCAATGGAATGATTGTCTGAATTTCCAAAATGTCTAAAACTTCATCTGCCTGTATCTATGCCAAACTGACCTATGAAAGTGAGCTTCGTTTTAATATTGTTTTTTGTTCGGTGAAGTAAAGCGAATGCCATCGGTCGACTCAGCTGCCGGTCGCCATAAATCAATGTTCCCTATTCAGTCAGTAGCCTAAATTGTGGACAGCATTGTCGCTTCATTTATACCATTTAATTGTTTTAAATGTGACATTATCACAAAATGTTAATGCTAAAGAAATAAAAGTCTAAAAACTGTATGTAAATTATTTATATAACGCTTAAATACCAAAGAAAGGCACAAACACGTGTATCACTCGATTTGTCGGTTTTGTAATAAAAAAATTGTAGCGTTCGAAAGACAAAAAGTTTTTATAAAAAAATGGCTGTTGGTTTAGAATGCAAAAACTGTCACAAGTCGGTGGCACGAGACGCAGCTGCCGTGCTTCCTCTTCCGAAAATACAAAAAAATAAACCTAAAGTATTGGATCTCGAGAGCTGTCACCAAAGAAATCAATGTTACTATGATGTTACTTTAGATTTTTGCAAATTCAATACTAACTAAATACATTAGAGATATGTAAATACATTTCAATAATAACTAATTAAAATTGACGGACCTTGAAATAGCCTTGACATTTCTACATCAAGTTAATATTTTTTCAGTCAATCGAATATTCGTACTATTTATTACAAAACGTTTTTTTTATCTTCCTAACAATGCAAAACGTACATTGTTTTCGAAGGTTATGGCTCAAAGAATTCGTCGCAAAACCAGTAGCAGAGTTTTGTATAAATTCTCGGAAGGATTTTGCCCAAAACAATAATGATTATTGAAAGTGAATGCAAAACGTTTGTTAATTTTGTTTTTATATAAGATTTTTTAATGTATGGATTGAAAATGAAAGCATTATACTTAACAATTCCCTAGTTCGTAAAATAGGTACGATTGATGTTTATTAAAAAAAAGGATAGTCCTGGAGGTACTTATACTTTCTCTACACTGTACTTCGTACTTTTACCATGGAGTTTATAGGATCCGTTGCTTATTATTAAAGCTTATTCACAATGTCATCAACTGATGATGTATCAGTACGAAGTTAAAGTCCTTGGCAGTATTTACCCAGGAAATTTCCGTCTCGCTTCTTTGACATGTAAAATAGTATATCTTGATGTAATCTGTCCCTTAAATGAATAAAAGTCACCAAAATCAGTTTAGATTTGACGAAAAAATTACGTAACATTTAAGGATGTTTTTTGCGATCGGTTCAAAATTTAAAATTTGCAATGACATTTAAAATATAATTATCAATAAAAAAACAATGAACAATAACAACAATAGAGTTTATGTGCAACGTGAAAAAATAATGACGCAGGTTGTAAACTAAAATAAAGAAGGGGCAGGGGTCGTTTGTCAAGTCAAGTTGGTAAAAAAGAACAGCAGCTTTTTTTCGACTCGGATTACGTCGATAAAACGATTTACCGCGCGATCGCGAGGTGTTCGTGGTATTTTTTACCCTCAAAGCGTATTGAGGGTTACTTTTTGTTCAGATACTGATCTTTCTCACGTTTTTTAAATATTTTTTTCTTCTAATAAAGGTATTTTATTAGGGGTGTTAACGCGTGTAACTTTTTCGTTGTTGATTCAGTTGTTTAGATTTTTTATTACTATTGCCCTTCAATCTATCAGCCCCTGTTGCCATTGCGATGTGAAAAGGATGTGGAAGGGATGAAGTAGGTACCTAACATACATTCATACAATATATGTATGTAAGTTTTAGTATATCTATCGTTGGTTATAACGATTGAAGATTTTTATATCTGAACATGACAGTGATCTTTATAAAAAAGAGGCTCAAAAAGGAAACTGAATAAATATGTGTTACGTTTTGTTCTTAGACAATGATAACTCAGCGGGAGTGACGTCGAATGCCGTGACGTCACGGGTTCTAATCCTAATGAGTTTTCTTGTTTTTAACTTCGCAAAATTCCTCAATAAATAAGATGGAAAGTCATTATTAAAGGATGTATTCATTGACTCTACAAACAAAGTAACCAACTTTTTTAAATAGATTAATACAATATAACAAAATTAAATAGAACGGTATCCATCCACAATTCAATCACCGGTACTGTCCTTTTGTAATTGGCAAATTTATAATTTATGTTATCTCAATAAGCATTGTAATTGTAGTTATTATTATGGGTGGGTCACCCCAAGACGATGGTGTCCATTGTTTGGAGTACAGTGGGGTCAAAATGGTCAGGGGGTCAACGATTTATTGCGTTTTACTGAAAAATTTAAGCCATGATATTGTTGTCAAATTGCGAACTGCGATCGAGATGATTTGATCTGCGCTCATTTTGTAAAGTAACTTAATTTAATATTAAAACATTATTCTCATGAAAATGATTATTGAGAATCGTTGTAACTAACGCATGATTATTTAACCCCTTGATTAAATCTAAGCAATAGCAAGCTTTCCGCATACATGTATTTTTTAACCGGCTTACATATACATTAAAAGAAAAAATATGTATGTTCGTACATTTTATTGAAATCTTATGTTAATTGACAATTATTTGCCGTTTATACACTAATGTACCATTGAACTAAAAAAAAATCTTGATAGATCTGAATATAAACTTTTTATACCTATCTTCTATAAGTAATTTAGAGATTTTAGTACCGACGAAACGGACTTAGATAATCATATTTCCTTGAAAGCTAGTGTGGTAACAGAAGAAAAAGGGGAATTAAATTGCAAATGTCTCGATGAAAAATGGAGTCATGATGCTATTCTTAAGTACAACCGTTAACCTATCACCTGAGACGTGTGCGACCTTCTGACCGTTATGTAATTTATATCCCGACACAATTGAAACTATTGACCCAGAACCTAAACATCTTTTCCCATCCCTAAGCGGTCCAATACCAATTTCAAATAATCCACACTTTTTCATAAATCACAGTTCGAACATAAGGAGTTCGACATTTGAGAATGTGTCAAAATCAAACGCAACGGTCCACCGGACAATGGCCGCCGTTGCATTTATTTTATTTTACGTCCAAAATTGTAACAATGTACAATTGTTATCAAAAGGAAAAAGGGTAGATTTTAGTAATCTTCTTAATGGCGTGTGTGAAAAGATTATAAATTAAGTTTCTGCAACAAATAAAAATGACCCCTGACTATTGTCGGGGTGTCAATATGTGTGACCGGGACTATTGTGCGTGACCCCTGGGGGGGTTTAGCGCCAATTTGCGACCGCTTCGGTTCACAACCGTGATCGCATCCTTGCACCGAGGATTTTCAAGGATTTACAATTTTGTTTCATTTCAATAATGGAAATTTAGTTTTTTTCATCGAACATAATACTATTATATTTGAAAGTTTGTAACGGAATACTGACAACTTTGTAATAGTTGTATGTGATAGTTTTTACTTATTTAATTTTGGTTATTATATTACTGTTTGTTATATAGTATAGTTTATGTTGGAGTTGATTTACACAATATTTTTAATATTTTGATTTCATATAAAACTATAATACATATTAGCACAAATTATTTACTTAAGCAGTTAGTCATTTAGAAAGCTTCAGTTCATGTTGCCTATACTCAAATATGCACTTCTAGAGGAGTATATGTCTCCATCCCTTACTAAACTGGCGGTGACAAGCGAGACAGGAGAAACATAATTTTGGTAATAAATATGGTTTTATGTTATTTAAAAAGAAACTAAGCCTTTTTTGAAAAAAGTAAGAAAACTATTCTCTTTCTAATGGATTTCAGAATGCATGTTAATATTTTTCAAGTTATTTGGATGGCCTAATAAGAGAAGAATGCATTCTTAGTTTTAAACAGGGGCATATTTACGATATTTTTCTGACGTTACTAATGAAAAATTCCAATTTAAAAAAAAAATGTTCCCCGTCACATATTCTCTAGTCATATATTTTTTCCAATGGAATAAAGAGTACAGAGAAAAACGCATTTTAGTATCATCATTTCACGTATGGCATCGCCTTAAAGTTTTGCCCATTTCATAAGCGTGTACTTTTTAAAGGACTGAGATGTTTTTTTTCATACATTAGGTACATCGCACTCCACAGTTACTCAAATGTATAAAACTAATTCTCAGCTTGACCCCTCAACTAAAATAATGGCAACGGCAGTTAAATTAAAAATGTCTCAAAAATGCCCCTTGTCGTATCTCGATTTATGTCCGATACATTTTATGTGCAAGTTTCCGCTTCTAATACTTTAAAGGGCGGGGAAATGTGCTCTGAATACGTAGTTGTCAATATGTTGGTTGGTATACTGTGAATATATAACTCGAAAATCATTTATTCAGCTTAGGCCCTGATAAAGCACTTATGAACGTCGAATGTTATTACAATTGACCGTACCACCGGTTCGGAATACATTTTTGAACTTTTTATATATGATGGTCATCAAAATAGATTTATTTATTACAAAAATATTTGTAAGCAACTTGTACTTATTTATATAGTTAAATATAATAATATTGCATATTATTTTAGATACCTTTAATATTATAAACCAACCTACTATCATGTTTTTTTGAGTCTGCATACTACGAGTACCTACAGAGACAAAAAGGTGTCTAATGCATGAGATTTCATGTTAAAATGATGTACCTAGTTATTTTAAATAGCACTCATATATTTTTAAGCGATTTCCAATGTTATTATTTTGAACGGGTTTTTTTTTGTGCATTTTTTTTGATATTTCATACCTTCGGTTCAGGTACAAAGCGTACGGAGTTTTTTCTAAGTCTATGTATGATACGAACATAAAAAAATATATTTCGCCACAATGACGTAAGATCGATGTGTTTTTTTTATATTTAGCACATACTTTTTAAGTTATACTAACCACTTCTAAAATATTCCACAAACCCAATGACATGACAATTTAGACTCTATGTCTGTTATAATAAGAATAGATCATGTGATTTCTAGTCGCAAAAGAAGTTTGGAGTTCCATAGAAGTTATTTTTTTATTGAAACTCTTTTGTACTTTTTAAAAGGACAAGGCGATTAGGAATGTCCATTTTGTAACGTTTTATCGTTATTCCATACATCGGTGGTAGTTAATGCCACATTTGATGGATGACGCAGGTTTTGCACCTGCAGTTTTAAGGCGAATCTGACTTTTTAGTTTTATGTTAAAAAATATTAAAATAAATTTTCAATAATAGACGGATTCATTTTAATGTATTTTTCCCTTTTGTGTCTGATCGCCATACAATATATTATGTTTTATATTAATTGTCAATTACCTACACTACAATTTCAAAATTCTATGGGCTACATACACCAGGGGCCTACCCATCTACCAGGGCACCAATGAGATACCGCCCGATCTCTTGCCATCTTTACGTACCAGCCCGTTAAATTGAAAAGAAAGATCCATAAAAAACAAAGAAGCCTTGCTAAGTTTCTTGCCGGAGTCATCTCAGTTTAAGTGTATTCCGAACCGGCAGCGGCAGTAGAGTCTATTGTAAAAAAAAAAACTGTTGACAATCATAAGTGCCTTATTAGGGCCTAAACTGAATAAATGAGTTTTGAGTTTGAGTTAGGTTCTAAAACAGCTGACACGCCGGCAATGACAAGAGCACGGTGGATCAAATCATTGAGTGTCGCATGTCTTGAAAGCCTCCATGCACCTCTACTACAAGAAAGGCCATGGTGGCCCAGCTCGACGACATTATCCCCGCAGGGCAGCGATGTGGAACTTTGCACGTCGCTCCCAGACGGAGGCAAGCACACATACTAAACGAAGTATTATCCAATAATGTTCCCGTGTTCGCCGATGGTAAGGCATTCAACCAGAGCCCAGACTCCCACTCAGCAACAGCCAAGAGACAAGCACGCTCAGCAGTACTGATAGATGAATGCAAAAGCGATTCATATGACAGCTTACTCACAATTTTTGACAACATTTTGCAGTATAAAATGTGTTGTCAATTGTTCCAAATGGTACTTACGGATAGTCTTGACATTAAGACCCTTATTACCAAATATTAACATAAAACTAGTTTCAAGTCTAGACGTTGCGTTATTACTATTTTTAATATTATTTACATCATTAGTCTCACTGAATTATAAAAAAAAAACTTTTGAATATAAGGTCAAACTTGTATGGTCCTATTGTAAAAGTTGTTCATTATGATGAGTACAATCATCCCTGAAAATTTGGCTAATCATTGAAAAGTAACCCTGTATAGCTGTTGCGGAATTAATATCACACAATGCATTAGCACAGGGAAGTACTTTTGAATAAATTTGCGAGTATTCATTTCAATTTATTTTATTTATCAATTTTATTATTTTAATTAGAATTGCTTATTTACCAAAAGTGTTATATTATTATATAATTATATTATACTATAAAATTCAATTAAAAACTACATACCTAAATAACATTATTTATGTGGTATTTTTCAATTAATTAGTGTAACTTCTGGTGCTTTGAACATTTTCTTGTTGATTCACAGATGATGTGAATAAAAATAAGATCACATACTTATAAATGTACGGTGGAAAAACAAAATTATTTATATATTTTATAGAAAGTTTGGCAATAAAAAAGTAAATATTATCTCAAAAATGTTTAGTTTAGATCTTTCCAAAATATCCCCATAAAAAAATTACTTGACGTAAGAAAGTGACGAATATATTTTAAAACCTTGGTTTTTGACTTGTTTTACACCCTCTTATGTGATAAGGGAGTGAAAATTTAGCTATATACTCTCTAAAAAAGCAATATTATTAGCCTGATGCAGACAATAAATATCTTGTATTGTATTTTGTATGCGTACATATTCATTGTCGGACTGATCTGCATAGCTCATTGTTTATTTTTTTTAATAGTCTATCAAATATGTACATTTTAAGTTTAGACAATGACATTGAATTAGTAAATAGATAGGTACTACCAAACAATATTTCATATTCGATTCTAAATAAAAATTAAAGAACATGCATTTATTTATTCATCAGAAATGGAATTCAAAATCATTTTATTTCTATAAAATATCTTAGCGCATTATATATTATACTAAATTTTCCCTGTGGTTTCACTCACGTTTCTATTTGAGATTTAAAGTTACCCATGCTGTATGTCCCTGTCTCTCGTACTAGTATCTTTAGCCGCTTCTTGAAAGAAACACAAACAACACTTTCATAACTTTTGTATTTTTTTTTTCTACTATGTATAGGCTTGTGTTTGATCACAATCTCACCGTGGTTAGTGATGATGTGGCAGATGATGGTAAGCACACAAAGCCTAGAAAGGAACCTGGCTCTCAAGTGCAGCTGTCAGAACACACCGAAAGCTGCTTGACGACAGATTTTCAACTCGAGGGTGGTAGCCAGCCAGACGGGTACTGGGTACTACAAAGTACCCTACCACCCTGCTATGGTTTCCTCACGATGTTTTCCTTCACCGACATTAGACCTAACCCTGACCTGCCTAATTACTGACTATATCAACGCACAGCCACTGGCCCTAGAGACAAGTAGGTAATTTGTAATACTCTTGTATATTCTATACATCGCTAAGTTAAAATAAAAAGTAAGTATCATATAACCATTTTCATAGTAAGTATACATAGACGAGTTGGTAAATAACAAAAAGATTTGATCGGAATCCGCTATTCCGTTCTGATTCGGTTTCCACGCGTCATGAATAAAACATGGCCGTTTGACAGGGAGTTTGGGGTGCCAACCCTTTCCCTCGCCATGCTGCCGATTTAATAAATGTGTACAATTCGAGCCGATCTCCCCTAGTTTTTTGTGGCAAATCACCCGATGGGGTTGAAAGATGCATGAAGGGGTGTCTATTGATTTTTTTTGATGATAGAAAGTTCTGAGTCCTGCCAACCCTTTACAGTTCGAGATCAATGATATTGATCACTTTATTGTAGATAGTTTTGATGAATCATTCATGTTGTAATTTTTTCTTCGACTGTATCTAAATTCATAAGCCGTATAGGATTCAGGCGTATACCTAATGTAATAATTTACAATAATATTTTATTCATGTAGTTATAGGTAAATAAAGTATTAGTTGTCTCCCGCATACAAAAATGCTTAAATTATTCTCTGAAAAGCCTTTTATCCGTCGATGAAAATTGATTATGCGGTTTGATTAATTCACTCGAATAAAGAAACAAATGGCTTGCACGGTGGTAGGATACTTTGTAGTACCTAACCGCCTGGCTGGCTACCACCCTCAAGTTGAAAATTTGGCGCCAAGCACCTTTCAGTGTGTTCCGACAGCTGCACTTGAGAACCAGTTCCTTCTAGGCTTTGAGTGCTTACCACCATCGGCTACATCGTCACTGACCACGGTAAGATTGTGGTCAAATACATGCCTATACGTAGTAAAAAAAAATATATACACAATTTTTTTATAAAGAGCTTTTATTTCAAAATCATAATATTTATTTGTATGGAAGTTTATAAACTTTTTGTTTAACTAACCTAAACTAAAAACTAGTATAGATACATTGCAAAACATAATCTGTTATTAAATGTAAGTACACAAGCTTTATGTACGTAGTAGCAATGTGGTGTAGAAAGCTATTGAGTGTTTTATTTTCATGGGATCCAGTGATTTATCGAAAGGGGTCGCACAATAGAGTCATCTGCGATATATTGAACCCCTTTTATTGACAATCATACTGTTATAGTGGCGTGTGAAATGTGAAAATAGGTTTTTTTATGGTAAAAGTATTTGAACACGATCTCATCTTGCTAAGTCGTGATGTGGCCGAAGGTCGTGGGCACATAAAGCCTAGAGCAAGAACCATTTTAACATATCGTATCGATACCAGGATTTGAAAAACAGGGGATCAATATCGCCACATTTACAGCTTCATAATTTGTGTTCATTGACCTGTCAACTATCTTTTGTTCCATCTAATTTGACGGATTTATATGGAATTTCTATAGCCTAATTTTAGGCGAAACACACAAATGTAGGAATAGACTGGATTGAGTCGCTTCTTATCAAAAAATACGCACAATATCGTACGTATGTGAGTTCTGAGTGCTACCATATGAAGTCAAAAATCGACAGCATTTTGGTGTGTATGTGTGTTCGTGAGGCATATATTTACAAGAAAACTGGCATCATTGAGTAGCGCCGGTCGAATGTTCGAAGTCAGTCTGTCTATAAGATTTTTCTAAATCTATGGCGAAAGATATGTTGATAAATGCGTTTCCGAAACATACTATGAATCTGCAAATGTAACAAAATTAAGCCCCCAGTTCTATTAAGTAGGTTTTGAATTAGTTTTATGAATCAAGCGCACTTTGCATGTGCAATTTTCTTGTTAAGTTAATGAAATGTATTTCAGATTCAAAGTTTACTTATATTTACGTTTCGAAATGGTTCGAACTAGCGCTACGGTACTTTACTCATGTGGCTACGGTGTGTGTGGCACTCACTCATAGCGGTAAGTGCTTGGTGACAGAATATCATTTGTTTAATTCGTTTCTGGATGACTATTTTTAACCCCGACGAAAAATATGGGTGTTATTTTGTAGTGTGTATTTATCTGTGTAGGGGTGTATCTGTTTGTGGCGTCATAGCTTCTGAACGGATGAACCGATTTTGATTCTGTTTTTTTCGTTTGAAATATTATCACCTGTGACAAACCTAGATAAAAATATGTTTCAAAAACAAGCCATCTTGGAAAATCTACCTAAAGGTATTATAGATAAAAGTTAAAATAGTCGAGTGGATTTTCCAAGACCTGTAATATAAGGGACACATTTTTAACAGTTATTTATGAGTAAAATTAACCTGAATAATTTCATATAACTACATATGTTCTGAATAATAAATGAATCGTTCCAAAACAAGACATAATAAAAACAAAAGTAACAAATAGAAAGGGAAAGCATGAGCTACGACAATTTACCGTAAACAATACAATCAGCAAAAGAATATTCCAAGATTTATGAAGCGAGATGACTCCAGATTCCCTTTTCATATAACGTATAAGAAACTTCCCTAGTCTGGCACTCATAATTTTAGATTCCCTTGGAGTATATTTTTTCCCGCGACGCTTGAGAGGGACGGCAGAATAGAGGGAGCGAGAAAGATATAAAATCCATACTTATAATATTTGCAGCCTCCGCGCTCGGCACTCACACACGTGAACTACGATTTAGCACTCCATGGAGAGTTTCGGACATTGTACATGGTGTTTCAGTTTTGTCATAGAAACATTTTTTTTGATTGAATAAACCAGAACCGATAAAAGTGATCTAGAATTATAGTAAAAGTTTTTTAAAATAAAATATAAACGTCTTTTTAAACGACTTCAAAGTAGGAGGAGGTTCTAATATATTCGACTGTATGTATTTTTTTTATGTATGTTCACCGATTTCTCTGCTAATTGTCATCGGCTTTTCAAAATTATTGTTGCATTCGAAAGAGTATAGAGTAGAGAGGTGGTCCCGTAGTCACCAAGTCAGGATCTGATGATGGGATCCCAGTAAAATCACAAAAATCTCTAAAATAATTTCTTTTTACAAAAAAGAGAGCCGCCTTCAAAACCACTAAAAAGTATAAAATAGGGTAGGAACTGACTCTGTTTTGATGTCGACGAAAGTGTAGCTCGTGTTCCATAGAAAATATTACGGTACTGCTCATTAGAGTTCCTAAATAGTTATTTTATACTTTTTAGTTGTTTTGATGGCGGTTCTGTTTTGTGTAAAAAGTAATTTATTTACTAAGAGTGCCCATCGCTTATCTAAGTCAGTTTAGTAAGAGAAAGACTCATTCGCGGAGAGCACCTTTAATAAAAACCTTAGTATTTAATAGGTATAGTATAGTTTCCAAGAAATTCAAGTAAGAGCATGATGTATAGCCATACTTCCAAGTCCGCGCCCCCGGGCGTCCAACGTCGCGGCGCACTGTGGAAAAAATGTGCGATGCCATAAAAAATCACCGTCCGGCCGTTCGCACCCGCAATTTTTACCCGTTTTTTCCCCTCTGAGGGTGGCCCCGTTACCATGGCAACGAGGGGGTACGCCTCCCTACTTACTCACAAATGGATTTCGCTAAAAGCTGCAGCAATATTTTTATGGTAGCCGTAAGGTTCTTTTTGATGTCGATTTTGTTTCGCAGTAGCATTGATTTCGTTATTTTATGTTGTTGGAGGATATAGAGGTAGTATACGTATGAGTGCCGTTGTGTTAGTGCATGATAATAAATTTTCTTGATCATTTTTATAAACAGGTACTCATAAATTGAGATATTACTTTCATTCTTATCGTTTCTAGCTGAATGTTATATGTATGCTACGAAAACTGCTACGAGGCTACGAAAATAATTATTTATCGAATTAATTAATATTTTTTTGTTTGGTTCGAAAAAATAACAAGTGAGCGTACGCACAAAAGGTATCTTATCCATTTAGGGATCCTGAGGGTTCTCTAACGATATGATTGACATTTATTTTTAGAAACGAAATATCAAATGTACCTATTTATAAATTCAAATACAAAGCTGAATAGGGAAACTGGCTCTTAAGTACTTAGAGGTGCCGGAATACACCTACCGGTAGATACTTGGCGACAGGTTTTCAACTTGAGAGTGGTAGCCAATCAGAAGCTCAAGTACTTAGAACCTTCACAACCGTTTTTGACGTCACAATCAACCAATGAGCTTTTTCGATTCTCCAAAAACTGAAATGAACAGTATTTTTTTCTATGTAGTTAATCTGGGCGAACATTGAGTGGAATCTCACAATCAAGAAATCTTACTTTAATTAATGAATTTGTATCTATAATGGGTGATCAATCATACTTGTAGCAAATTATGTACCTAGAATAGAAATAAGATTTCAGATCACATAAAATACTAAAAAAGTGTTTTTTTTTTCTTTTATGCCAATAGAATTATTATTAACAATATTTACAACAAATATACAAATCACATTTTAAAAAAATCCTCGAGTCTGCCGCTGCTGCCGATCAACGGCAAGGCTCCAAGAAGGCTCGCAGCGTTTCCTCTTTGGATAGCCAAGCTAACATGTTGATACTTATTTGAATATAATTTAAGTCCCAGAGACTCCGTAAGAAATAAATTTAAAACTATAAATATACAGTGTCATCACAGTACATATATGAAAACTTAATTTATGTTCGGAAAAACATTCATAACTTTCCCAAAAATAGCGATATTCATAGTTTAAACACTAGAAATAAGGATAAACTTGCTATACCTGTAACTCGTTTGAGCACAGTTAGGAATTCTTTTAAGGGGCAATGTATACGCTTCTTTAACAAAGTACCCAAAGAAATTCAAGAATTGTCCGTGTTAAAATTTAAAAAGCTAATTTGTACAAAAAAGGGTACTATAAAATTTCTGATTTTATAGAGGACAAGAACGCATTTCAATGAGCGTTCGCTTCACATGCTATTTAGTGTTATTATAATTTTTGTTATTATTATTGTCATATTGTTAATTTTAATATTTTATTTTATTTTCTATAGTTTTTTTTATATACATATTTTTTATTTTTACAAATTTGACGATTAAAAATACTTGCAATGAGTTCATTTAATAAAGACACTTTTGAATTTGAATAATTTATGTAATATATGCGCTCACCTTTTCCGTGAACTTAACAATTGATCGGCTGTTTACAATTTTTCTTGCATTAAAATACAATTGAATTTAGTTTTTTTTGTTGGCATTGATTGTAAAATTTATTAAAAGTGTGATGCAAAAATCTAACACTGAGGGGGTCTAGTATTATGTAATGAATCCATGCCTATCGGTATTTGTTACGATTTAACTTACACCCGTTATTAATACTAGCTGGCCTTCCGGTTCCACCCGAGGTTCCTGAGGTAAACAATAACTCATGTCCCTCTCTAAACTCCAGACTAAGAGGTTTAGTTATGAAAAGCTTTATAAAAGAAAGACAGAAACTTGCATGACAGTTACTTGCAATTTTTTTTACACACAGCAAACTGATCCCAAACATTAGGTAATTGTTATCTTGTAATATTTAAAAGTCTCGTGTCATCAAGATACCTAACCGATAATTATACTACTTACTTTTTATGATTTAGTGTATTTTTAGATACACAGCGGTACCATGATATTTTCATGGAACATGAACAACACATTCGCTGACTTCAAAATAATGTCAGGTTGATTAGAGTTCCTACATGGTTATTTTATACTTTTTAGTGTTTTGAAGTCGGTTCTATTTTTTGTTTTTTTTTAGTTAGAATGTAGGTACATATCTAACTTTAAATGATGTAGACATCTACTTACATAGAAATATCTACTTAAGAAGCTAGTACAAAGCAAATAAGCCGAATCTATCGCAAACATTACAATATATCATTTTCTATCCGCAAAGCAGTCTAATAGTACACAAACAAACAAACATACGATTCCCGGTAACTTAATATTTGGAAATCAATTATCCATAAGTATTTGCTGGTTCGGGAAAATAACGGGATTAAGGGAATAATATATGATCGTACATTGAGATAGTTATGATATATATATTTGTAGGTTTAAGTGATTTTGGGAAGAATGTAGGTAGGTATGTCGGGATGATAAGAAGCTATTAGTTATCTCTTTATTATTTTTAGATATATTTGGCTATGATAGTCTAATTTTACTCAAAGAATTGCACTTGTCTTAGTACATTATTATCTACCATTTCTTTTGTTATAAAGCATCTCTTTACCACTTCTACCAATACAAGATACTGTATCTCCATTTCTTTCCTATTTTCCTGTCATAGGTTTGCTGGAAAAAAAATCTAGTAGAAGTAGGTAAACAGTCACATTATTCTTTGTATCTGTTTTGTCTTTTCTCTTAACTTGTCTGTGTGTATAAATAAGTAATGAGAAAAGGATCAGGAGTTAAATTCCGGAACTAGTAGTATCCCTATTCTGAAATTTCTTTCACTAATAGGACGCTACTTTATCTCTTGAATGCTGGTAAAACCATGGAACAAGTTAAAAATCAATAGAGATACTGCTCTAAAATCATGATTTAGACTATTTTTGAATAATCTTTCTGTCACATGTGAATCTATTGTTATATCAGTAAAACTTGTGATATCACAGATAAAGACTACTTGCTACTTTTAAACTCTCTATATCAAAAAGTGTTCATAAAAATGAACATCGTGGGGATTATAACACCTAATACAATGGCACACGCCTACATTCTATAAAAAGCTCTACATAAAACATTATGTACAAATAAAAAACTCCCCTAAGTTTTTTACGATTATAAAAAGCCCTCTGATTGGCTGGTTCCCCCAAATAAAAAAGTTAAAGACGCGTGCTGCGCGCGCACGCGATTCACCATTCAAATTCAAATAAGGAACGCACGCGCTTCGTATGTAACATACGGTAGCGCGGCTGCAACTTATTATTAAAAGTGTACCATTTTAAAATGATCCCCTCTTTTAAATGCTCAGGTGAAGAATGACGACGTTTTTGGTAGTTTCATGGGTCACGTTAAAATTGCCAGTGCGCGTAAAAATAAGCGCGAGCAAGGAAAAAATATAAAATCAACGGTAGGGAAGTATTTTAAAAATAGATTCCCCTTCCGAGTTAGGGGAGTGATGGCTTGATATATTGCCGGAGTTACTTGGGATTTTAATATTACACAGCGTGTGTTGGTTCACTGAGGCCGTAAGATTTGTCAATATGCGTTCTGTGGGCGCTATTTTAGGCCGGTCGCGTGTCGCCCCTCCATTGATATCAGGTTTCTAGATATTGCGGTGTTTACCTGACGATATGCGGTGGAGTACACTCGAGTTACCGGTTTCCGGCTTAATGTAAAGAATTCAATAAAAATTGCAAAATTAAAGTAGGTAGGTAGTATTTAGGTAACGCACGCGCTTAAATCCTATTTATAAGGAGAAATAGATATAACAATTTTAGCAATCCTACTTCTAC
Organism: Tethea ocularis; assembly: GCA_963555595.1. Lineage (NCBI taxonomy): Eukaryota > Metazoa > Arthropoda > Insecta > Lepidoptera > Drepanidae > Tethea > Tethea ocularis. The sequence continues at coordinate 3,566,250 of OY741960.1, read as the reverse complement.
TAATATTATAAAAACCTATTTACACATAGGTCATACCCTGGAATAACATATAGGCTACTTTTTATCCCGGGAAAACAAGATACCGCGGGGGGAAGCTTTATAAAGAGGTAAAGTTTGTAAGTTCGAATGTTTGATGAGTTACTAGTCCGACTGTAAATATAGGAAGCTACACTATCCTCGAATGCTGAGATTACTTTTTATCCCAGGGATGTGGATGAAACCACGAGAAACAGCTATATTAAATTATAAAGAAATTATTATGTCCCTCATAACTATTTCATAAGTAGATATCTACCAGTATTTACCTAGGTATACAAAAAGGAAAAGTATATGGTATAGGTTTACGTACTAAACTATACAATACAACGTAATATGGGAATGGAGTTTTAAATTGTTTCTTTGATTTTCATATAGGTATCTACATCAAGATGTAAAGAATGTTACTCCTGCGTATATAATGTATTCCCCAAATAACAAAAAGACAAAAATAAAGATCAATTTAATTATCATTACTCACACGCTTCTAAGCCCGGTTGAGACCGTCAATTTATTATTATGGACCCGTATCCAATTTAAAACAACGCACGGCCGAATGGAGCCATTAGGTACGAGGGGGACATTGTTTTGGGACGGATAACACAGAGGGGAATCCTTGTGGAGTAGAAAAAACAATTTAAAAATAAAATGTAATAATTATAAAAGGGAGGGAATGCGGCGCGTGGCGTGGTGGGCTTATTTATTTCGAAATTAGAACGTCACTTCAGCTGCCGTTCGAGTCTTACGCCCAAAATAATGGCACATAGTAGCATATGGCTGAGAAAAACATAAATAAAAAGTCAGTGTTCCACCTGTCATTTTGGTAATGCACTTTTTTTAGTTTTACCGTCCTATATAGGTATCTATTACATTTTAGTGTTTACTAAATAACTTTTTTAGGTATAGATTATTTTATTTAGGAACGATTTTTAGAAAGATAAGAGCTTCTAATACCAGATGGTAAGGTTTACCTACCATTCTGAGTTCAGGTAATTTACGTTTTGAAAAAACATCGATTACTAAAATATTATGAGTCATTTCATATACAAAGCCGCAAGCCTATTATATTTATTATTATTAATTGAAAATATTATAAAAAGTAAATTAAAACTGCAATATTAACCGCCCTAATACCCGCCCCTTGCAGTTATGGGCGGAGATCTTTATGCAACACGTGCTAAACTACCTATACTTCAAACAAAAATGTTTCTTAGCTTTTTAATTTTATATTCTTTATAGTCAGGCTGTGTCATTTATCCCTATGAGCACAGAGTATGTATACTAATAGCTAGCTAACTTTGTTTTTCCACATGAAATTTTCAAAATAATTTCGCGTTTAAATGCCGTCACACGGTTGTCCACTATCGACGCCCTGTTGGTTACCTATGGAGAAATGTCGTAAATTACAGATATATTTTTACTTCCTTCTCAACAAGGTTGCACTAGCAAATGGTTTTTACATTAATGCAGACGTTATGTGTATGCGGGCATTATATTAATTAAATTAAGTATTGTAGAGAACGGACCATTGCATGATGTTTTTAACAATGGCGGTGATTTGAGTGTTGATAACAAATTGTATGATATTATCTTTCTAATAACTTTGAAATAGGAAATAGATTTCTGACAACTGTTTTTTATTTATTCATTTTGATTACAATAAAGTAAGAATGTATTTTCATATGTGTACTTTTGCTATGTTTGCTGTTGAATATAAAAAAGTAAAATAACATAATTTCTTTCTTAGCTGGTCCTCGCGGTTCCACTCGCGTTTCCGGGATAATAAGTAGCCTATAACCTTTGGGTCTAATGAAGCTTCCTATTAGTGAAAGAATTCTTCGAATCGGACCAGTAACTCCAGAGATTAGCGCGTTCAAACAAACAAACAAGCTTTATTATTAGTATATTATACTATATATTTGCAGATGTCAATCAAAACAGGTCCCATTGTAGGGTAGTAGTACCTACTTTTTTGTTTTTAGTTAGGTAGGTATTCTATGTGAAACTTCAAACATGCTATGGCGTACAAGAATATGGAAATAAAAACTAGCCGCGTACCTTATAGAAAATCCAATGACACAATCTATTCCACGGCCACACAACAGGGTAACTTAAAATTTATCAGTTTTCACAAACAATTAATCTCAATCTGTCAAAGCAAGCCAGTAATTTGGCCGGTAGGAACGTATAGAAGGTGGCAAACTTACAAAACTTATCTTGATCTAAATCTTCGTCTCCTGCGGCTGCCTACTGAGAATTTTGTTAACTTACTATCTAATTATTGACTGACCATGCTGGACCACCCCTTATGTTTTCGGAAATGTACATACGGCCACAGATCAAGCTACACACTGCGGCACCTTATGCGGTTGTAATAGGCGCTATTTTGCAACAAAAATGTGTAGCTTTATCTGTGGCCGTGTGTACACTTTATAATTATACGAGCTATTCCCGCGGTTTCACCTACGTTTCCTACATAAAAAGTAGCTTATGGTCTTTTCCATATCATAGGGTGCTAAATTAGCGTGCTAAATTTCATCGCTTCCACCCTGCGGTTTCATCCGCGTTCCCGAGGGATCTTATGTTTTCGCAAGATAAAATGCTGATGTGTTATTGTAGAGTATGATCTATCTATGTGTCATATTTCATCGTGAATGAGTAACAAACATCCTCATATCCATAGAAACTTTCACATTTATAACATTAGTACGAATTATTGAGTTTATTTAGGATGACATAAATTAGATACATTTCAATTCTCTTACGACATTTCATATTTAAGCACTTATTCCGTATGTAATCCACACTCTCCAAACAAAAAGCATATAAGTAGAAAATAACAAAAAACGCGTTTCAGCTGTGCGCTATTAACCATAAAGGGGGACATTTGGGACATAACTTTTTACAATAGCCCCTAAAATGACCAGAAAAAGTTTACTCTTTTTACTCACAATAGCGTCATGATGCGAGGGTGGACGATCAATAATCGACTGCAACTAGAAAAAAGCAAGAGATATCCTAAAATAATTGTAAATTCACTGGAAAGAGATTTATGTAGTGAGTAGCCATTGTGGTGGAATGTTATCGTCCACTCTGCTCCGTGTCCGGTTGCAGATGTGAAATGATAAAAAAATACACTATTGTGTCTTATTAGTAATGCCAATTTGGACTTTAAAGTAGGAGAGAGCGGTTTCATGTAGCGCCATTTTTTTTGCGCAGACCACCGACTTTTTAAATGTAACCTTTTGTACTACTGTTTGTGGATGTGATTTGGACCAAAATGTCGTAAAACTATTATTGCACTCAAAATGAAATCGTTTTCGAGAAATAGTCGCTTGGAAAAAGTATCTAAGTTACTTACAAACTCGATATGACATAGAAAATATGGAATACGAATATCGATGATCGTAACATTCTACTAATAAAAAAAAAGTTTATATAAAAAAGAAAACCTAAAGAAAAAAAACATTTTTATGCTCGGTCCTAATAGCGAAAAACTAAAAACATAGGCTGTCGGCCGAGAGTTTAGTGTAAATTAAAACTTTCACCGAATCCATGATGAGGGTTAGATCACCTCGGATGATGACAGAGGATGTCTTCGACGCCATTCCTACGTTTCGTATCACACGTGGGCCTTGCTGACATCCATTGGAATTTAACACTAAACTTTATGGCTTTAGTACTCCAGTTTGATTAAAAGGAAAAAAACTAAAAATAATATGTAGTACCTACCCGTTTTTCATCGTACAAGTTTTGCTTACTTTGGGATCAGATAACCGTGTGTTAAGAATTTTCCAACATATTATTATATAGGTACTAGATTCCGCCCCGCGGTTTCACCCGCGTTCCCGAGGATCTTATGTTTTCTCGGGATAAAAAGTATCCTATGTGTTAATCCAGGTTATAAACTATCTGTGTTCCAAATTTCATCCAAATCCGTTCCTTAGTTTTTGCGTGAAAGAGTAACAAACATCCATCCATACTCACAAACTTTCGCAATGATGAAATTCCTACGTATTTCAATGTATCAACAGTAGTTATTGTTCTTGGATATTTACAAACAAATAAATTAGAGTATATATTTTAAAATTCATATTGTCGTTACATAATATGTGAAAGAAATTTTACAATTTTAAAACTCAAATAAATGTTTATTATGCTTACATTTGTTGGTTTTTCAATGTTGGTCCCATATAAAAAATTGTTAATATTGATCAGTAATTCCACTACTGAATTACAATTAACCCTGTATAGATCAAGGAAGAAACATAAATAAAACGGGATAACTTTTTAAAGTCGGTTTCTAACATCAATTTAAACACTAAACTATCTCCGTCACATGCAATGAAGATGAACGACCCAGCTAATGAATGAGTTCAGGATTTATGAAGAATAAAACAGTTAAAAGGGCTGTAGAGTAGACACCTTGTTAATATGTAGGTATAATGTTATTCAAAGTCTATAACCCTGATGGCCTTTTGATATTTTATATTTTGATGAAGTTTGGTACTCAGTATTCACTGAATTTCTCGATGACGTAAATGAGTGACGTAGAATGCTGTAAAGAGCTTTTAGTAGGTATAGGAAAACATTTCGAGGAAATTAAAGGACGTTGGTACATACCTTGTAGTAACGCGCCTGGGTGAGTACGCCTAGGTAAGTCGAAAATCTGTCGCAAAGCACCTGTATTACGGCAGCATTTATTGATCCAGTTCCCTAGTTTTTGTCGGCCATTTCATAAATTAAGCTAATGAGATTGTGGTCAAACACATGCTTATACATAGAAAAAAAAATGTCAACTAAGGACTTTTATTTCCGCAGTGAAGTAGAACTGTCTATGTTCCAAAATCTTATTTTTAACTGCTTAAAACTACGCTTTTTTTTTACTTCTCCAAATGTATCTTGACTTTTGTCGTTTCTACTGTCATTATCTTTGACTCATCCAACTAGTGGCGGGTGTTCAGACGCACTTGTTCCTTCTGCCGCATGTAGCAAACTTTTTATATATTTTTTTCTTATATTGAATAAAAAATAGTGCAACACGAGCCGAACGTTATGCGGATGCTAGTCGGAAATGGTTTCTACAATTTGATGGCTGTTAAATTAGATTGCTTTAGACATTTCGGCAAATTCTTTGTAAAAGCAGTAACAGACTACGAGGAATAAATACCTAATGATTTTTATACGGAAAATATTGTAGTAATTTATTAATTGGGTCGTAATTTTACGGTTGGCATTGACTTATCTGTCACGTTGGGTTTTCCATTTTTACAAAAGAATTATGCTGATTAAATAAATATAGTCTTTATTTAAATATAGGTAAACATTTTAAATAAACAATAATAATGTAGTATAATGTATCAAATATTTATACAAAATTAATTTAGTAGGTACCTACGTATATTGGGTATGTAATTGTATTATACGAAGAGTTTAGTACGCACAATATTTTTGTGGTTTTGAAAAATATAATCTATTCCTGAAGTGTCACACTAACGAAAACTAATCAGTAACTAAATATAATGACGTCAAGAAAGTCGTGCAAACCTTATGTCGTAAACAATTTTTGGTGCGAGTTTTTTCCGAATTCCTTCAGGTCTGTTGCGAGTTCGTTCTACCAGGAAATGATGTTCAGGAATGAGGATATATTCTCGTTAATTTGCACCATAAATCATCGAAAATGTTAACGTTTTTGGCGGCATAGCCCGCCTTGCGTCGGTAGCGCCGATTGGACCTTTTTGTCGCAACATTTTTGACATCGGCAGATATCGGATTTCTCATTTTTTCATAATTTTTTACATCATTCTTTGCATATGGTTAGCAGTAGCAGTTAATTTTTAGTTTTTAGATGATTTATTTCTTTGGGATCACGGTTGTTTTAATAAAGTGAATTTCATTCAAAGAGCTTTTTGGGATGATCTAAGACAATCAAGACTATGTCAATACCTACATTACGAGTAGTTTGACGATCTGAGGATGCATTTACAGTCTGTTCACAGTTTCGAATGATCAGGTAAGGTAATATATCAATGGATGCAACTTGCACTTTGTAATTGCGAGCGCCGCTACACCGAGCTTATACCTAAGACGCACAGATTGGCGTTAGTGGTCGCAACTTCACGCAAATCATAATGTTATGGAAATATTATGGGTGAAACTTTTGTTCAGCTATGGAAATCTCTGAGAGTATTATGATAATGTTCTAAGCACAGAATCATGTTTATGCCATAAGGTAATCACAACCTATTTAGTTATTTCGTTTTTCAAAGTCATAATGGACGCTTCCTAGAAAACGATTTTTAAGGAAGTCAATTTTTTACGTCTATAAACTTGTGTGGACTTTGCAACGGTTTCGCGTGAAAAAAACATATATATTTCGTGTCTTAGATAAGTATTACGATTGATTTGGGAATACGCCAAGTGGTTCCTATAGTTTGACTTATTTGACCCCGGGGAGGACTCATCCGGAACTTCATGCAGTTCCCATATAATCTTGACAAGATTAATGATGAGCTTATGTTTTTAAATAAAAATATAGTTATTGGATGCCTGTGCTGCTCGTCGAAAATGTGATTTTGATAAGTCGATCTGTGTCCATATATTTTTTATACTTTTTTAATTTCGACTGCTGTTACAAAAATACACAAAAATATTTTTGAAAAATGACCTCATCTGTAATTTTAAAAGATATTCATTTATTCCATTAAACACTACAAATAAAATAACATATTTCAGACAAAACTAATTCATTATCGAACCTACTTATTCACAGATGTCACTCCTAATGAGAGAAAAGATACCTTGTCTATGGTCTTCAGGAAATGCCTGGCGGTTCATAGTTCGCGTCCCGTGGGACCTCCCTCATTAGCCATAGACAAATACATAGCTAACGCCAACCATAGAGCTGGAGAGCAGCCACCTGCGTTAGCACGTGGACTGAACACTCGAGAACAAGTTTTTGTCATCCGACAGGATTTCACACTTTTCGCCGTGCAATGTTGTTGGCACTTATGTTACTAGTAGCAAGTAGGGTTGGCAGACGGTTTGTTTAAGTTATATATACATAGAATAGTGTTCCCTACTCAATTATTATTCTAGTTTTATAATTCAATGGAGATTTGCCCATTTTGACTCCTTCGGTATGCATATTTAAGTCAAAAATTCATATGATCTTCAGCCACTAGTTTACACTAGTTTTAGCCCCATGATTTTACCCGCGTCGCCGAGATTTCTATGTCAAAATCACGCCGCTTCGATTCATTGCAGCGTGAAAGAAGAATAAACTAACAAACACACAATAAATAATATTAGTAAGGAACTGTGGTAAGAAACGTGTGAACAACAGATATGTACCTACTAGTGTCAACAAAGATAAATCTAAGTATGCGGGTATTTTTAAAGGACTAAAGTTGGTAGCCTCTGATGGCTGCAGCAACCTTACCGGACAAATCGGCGAGTGCAGAGGGCTCTCAGCCGGTTAATATTTAGGTAACCACGCATGAGGGCCACCCGAATGGGGTACGAACCTCGGCTCAGGGCGTTACCGGTGGTGGGGGTGGACTTAGTACGAGCTACGATTAATTGGGGGTGGTCGGATTACTAAGATAGCCTTACTTAGCTTAGCTCACGAAGCTGCGTCAATGTCTATTCATCGCCCCAACTGCAGAGTGTGTATAGACAGATATACCTTTTTGCTGTTTCCAAGTAGACACCTTGCGGATGTAACATTTGACATATATTGCAATTTCCATACAATTCCATGCAATTTACATCAATCCTTCCCATCCTTTCATATTTTTTGCGATCTTCCATTGTTGTATGGCACAACACTTGCGCAGGCGATTATTTGACAAAAATCTTTCACTCAAGATTCTACCTGTAGCTAAAGGTGTTCTATATTCGGTTGAAGGGTAAATGAACTTAATATTGGCCATCGATCATATAAGTTAATATCCCAAATAAATAGAAAAAAAAAAGTCTTGTTTCTCAAATTGTAATGGCTTAACGAATTAAGATGAAACTTGACACATCATTCTCTAGAATAAAATATACGATCTCATGGGAATACGGGTGAAACCGCAGCTGAAAGTTAACGACCGGGAAAAAGACATTACATTACGTGTCGATATATGTATTGTAACAACCACTAATCCATTTATAAATGGAAATATAATTTCACTGAATTTTTGGTAACTCAGTGTCAACTTACAATATGGACCAGGTAAATGACATCCAAATATTTTTATAAAAAATTTCCTCAATTGCCTTTATTTATGGTAAGAATAGATTACTAGGTATTATAGTCTCCATATGAAATGGTTATTTATTCACGTAGGTAACCACATAAATAAGATAGTTATAATAATACACAGAAACCCGTTGATAGTAAAAATACCATTGTTATTTTTCCTGTAATACCTACCCATAATTAAACTACCTTATTAATTAATTATCCTTACTTATCCTAGGATTTAATCCTTATGGTTTTTAGGGTTGCATACCACACAAGAATTAATGGAACCTTTATAGGATCACTTTGTGTCCTGTCTGTCTATCAAGAACCTTTTTCTGGGTAGAGGTATTATTATTAAGCTATCAAATACTCAGGTCTGCCAGTACGGCCGTTCATGCTGCATATTTTGACGCTCACTAAAGGAATCAAAACCTATAGGGTACTTCCCGTTGACCTAGAATAATGAAATTTGGCGTGAAGTAAGGTCTTACAGCACACATACAGGAATGAATAATGAAAATTGCTAATTTGCAGTTATACCTATCACATGTTTTTTTTCGCTATAACAAATTTATATTTGCATAGTGATGTATGGGAGAGTTGTTATCCCTACAAATGCCAACAGTACTGCATAAAAGGCACTTGTGACTTATAAAAAAACATAAAATATTCATTCAAATAAAAGAAACATACATATAGCAAAATTAAACATAATTTAGCATTTTAAAGTCAAAATGAAAGTAGAAAGGGGCCAAAGCTGATACTTTTTACCCTGCTATGTAGAAAGGTGCGCAACACAGACGGGTTGAGTGCATTATGTGGACAAATCCATAAGTCTTTGTCTAATAATATGTGTTTATTTGAGTACACATCTGCTTCGACATATGCAATCGCATATTTTGTGTTTAAGCAATTGAAATGGCGAACTATTGTTATTGCCATCGTAGTTTATATTATTAGAATAGATTTAAATGTTATGACGACACTCAATATGTATAATTTCCTTTTTCCCGTTTATTTGAGTAAAAGGTATTTTCCCCCTAATTAGATTAGAGTCGCCAATTAAAATTAAAATATCCGTAACGTTATATATACCTTGTATCCAAAAATGACTTGTTTACATTGTCAAAGTAAAATTTTCCTATTTCACGCCATAATATAATTATAGTTTAAATCGCTTTGAATTTTACGATAGTGAACGCTATTTAATTACCTAATAAATATAAATGAGTTGAGGAGGTAATAGTTTTAGCTTCGTAAACATTTACTATACTTCGTTTTATATTTACTATAGTGGTAATAGACCTATTACTATAATTTCGCTAAAAGATCTGAGCTAAAAACGATTGCCTAGTAAAACATACTATTCACATTTAGATTTCTTTGCGGATTTATCAATTTGAAGTGCTATTGAAATTTTTTGTTAAAGCTCATTCATATAATTAACAAACAGTAGGAAAAAATTGTGAACAACTATAAAAATAACCAAGATATAAGTAAGCCATCAAAGATTTATTCCTATCTCTTTCTACCAAACCAGAATTTAGCATGGAGTTTATATGACATCACATATGTCTAATCTCTGTTTAATCGCTGTCTAATTAGTAGTTAAAAATGCTTCGTGTATCTTGGCCGATTTCAATTTTAATTTCACTTTTTGAAATCTTTTTTACGGTATTTTCATATTTTGTTAAGAAATGCGTTAAATAAAAATCGTGCATTTTCCCTATTGTTTTTGTACGTATTATTTATTAACCAACTTTAAAAAGGAGGTCAACGATGCATCGGAATCTTTTTTAATGACTATTTAAATCAAAATGTAAGATAATTTCATTATTTTAAAATAAAATAATGACAATCATTATTTAAATGAAGTAAAAAATTACATCTGTTTGTGAAATACGAAACCCTTTTGTCCGAACTAAGAGACGGTTCGTAGAAGGGCGAGTAGAACGGGTTTTTTTGCTAATTTCTCTCCATTTATATAAAAACTTGCATTATTTGTGTTTGCTCGTGGATGGATTTTTGTACAAAACTTTCACCAGAAACCTTTATTGGATGGTTTATTTTTTTTTTGGATTCGTAACGCGAAAAAATTGTTACCTGCTTTACCGAAAGAGGTTGTATTCTATCGGAATAAATATAGATAGCAGAACTTTAGATAATTTTAATAAAAAATTAAGACAAAATAAATAAGCGTCCAAAAATATTTTTCTCGCAGAAATAAACTCAAAACTAACTTAAATACGTTTCAATTCAAATCTTATTAACGTTTTCAGTGTAGGTATCTACTAGACTCCGCCCGCGGTATTACCCACTTTCCTAAGATAAAATGTAGTCTATGATATTTGAAGGACAATCATAATATTATATTATTACATAGTTTTTAGGACTAGAGACATAAATAAAAATATAGTATATTACCGTTTATTCTAGGAAAAACAAAGGATTACTTAATTTGTTTGTTTGTTATAAATAGAGTAATATTTAACGACTGCAGTGAAAGGAAACGGTTATTTAAAGCGGCAACGAAAGTGCATCGTAATTATGTTGTTGAATGAAAACAATACTTTTTTTTTCTAATATTCTATTGGTACCGTTATATTTTTATGGCTTTTCGCCTCTGTCGTCTATTTTAGAACATAATATGAGATTGTGACTAAATGTATCTCTGTGCATTTTAAACGTGAATGGAATTTGTTATTTTTTAATTTAATCATGGTAAATAAATCTATGCTAATATCAAGTAGGCAGGAGGTAATCTTCGGAGGTACTGATCCGACTATGAAAATTATTTTACTAATAGGCATAGGAAGCTAAACTATCCCCGGGTGCTATATGCTACTTTTCATTTTCATTCCAGGAACGCAGTTGATTATTCGCGTTTGTAGTGACATATAAAATAATAAATTCATTGTTGAATTTTCATTAATTGCAGAAAAAAAAAAAAAAAAATCGTGAAATACCTAACTGCGTCACAGTTCAGTATTTTAACATTTAAAACATTCAAAGTATCTTCTAAAGCTAATAAAGTTCCGAAAATACCATGACCATTGCAGAATAATAAAGTAGCCGTTCCAAATTCAACAGAAGCGCCATTCAGTCGTATAAAATTTTGTACAAAATGCACCGCTGACATGAAAATGATTGTGTTATGATGTGTGATAGACAGTCACCTTTAGGTGGCCTTTGTACCGCAGCACGCGCGCCCTTTCAAAAATATTCATATAATATTTAAACAGCAATTTTATAACTTGAGCGTCAGTTGATAACTAGACGTGTCTAAAGTCAAATGCAGGCACAATAATGAATAATGGTTGCATTTATGAATTATCAAATAATAGTTTTGAGGTACCTAACTCTAAATTATAATGACCTCTATTAGGTAGGTCTTATTTAATTGCGCCGAATATCAAAATCCTAAAAAAGAGTTCACTTCGCCTCTTAGGTTCTCCAATTTTTGAGGAGTCTGTTCCATCTTTTATAGATGAGAAAATTTAAAATTTTAGCAATGTTTCGGAACGTCTTTTAGAAATCAATACACATTCAGCTTACACGGTCATGAAATACTGCCTAATTGTTCCTAAATTTACGTATTTTCTTCGATGTTGCCCACTCTGGATTAACCCTTCCCTTTTACAGAGCCTGGACAACATCATCAGAGAAACACTCTCATCAATTTTAAATATCAATTTTGACGACCCCACTTGGACTCAGGCCTCCCTGCCAATAAGGTCAGGAGGCCTGGGTATCCGCAAAATTTCTAGTATTTCTCTCCCGGCCTTTTTGTCATCAATCAGTAGTACTCAAAATCTTGTTAAAGAAATCCTTGAAAATTCTATTCCACCATCTGATATAGCCTACATTACTGATGCAAAGATAGCTTGGTCAATAGCCTGTCCTAATACTAATTTACCCTCATTCCCATCCTCACAGAGGCAGTGGGATGGGCCGCTCTGCGAGCTAGTACGGAATCACCTTCTTGAAACGTCTACTGGCCACGCAGATCGCGCCCGTCTCATTGCCGTGTCAGAATGGGAATCAGGTCATTGGTTGCGAGCTCTTCCGTCAGCCAATATCGGAACCCTACTTGATCCATCCACTTTCCGGCTAGCATCTTGTCTTCGTCTAGGTGCACCTATTTATATATCTCATCGCTGCCAGTGTGGTACTTACGTTGATCAGCTTGGCCACCACGGGCTATCGTGCGTAAAAAGTGTAGGCAGAATTCCGCGCCACTCAGATCTAAATGATATCATCCGCCGGGCCCTTGCCAGCGCTCACGTATCGGCTATTCGAGAACCGAGTGGTTTGATGCGGGACGATGGCAAGAGGCCTGACGGAATGTCTTTAATGCCTTGGAAGATGGGGCGGACCTTAATATGGGATGCAACTTGCGTCGATACTCTCGCACCGTCCCACCTTCCAGAAACTGTCAAAAGAGCCGGTGGTGCGGCTGACTGTGCCGAACGCCTCAAGCGGCGCAAGTATAGTAACTTAGATGGTGGTTACATATTAGAGCCGTTTGGGGTAGAGACGCTGGGCCCGTGGGGGCCAGGAGCCCATCGCATTTTTCGGGAAATTTCTAAGCGCTTGATCGACGCATCACGTGACCAAAGCGATAAGAGTGACGATGAAATTGTTTTCATACTATCAAATAACCTATTACGCAGGTCTTTATGTTTATTCAACTACCTATGCGTCAATAAGTGTTATCTACAAGTCTACAACATACGATACTTGATTAACCAAAAATAATCAACTATGCACATATTTTGATGGGTATTGTCCTGTATGCTATGCCTATAAATTTCCCCATAAATGAATTGTGGTTTCTCATAGTCAAATTAAAGTGTTATAGATAAAAATATTCTATTATTGTTGAAATATTTCCTCTAATATGTACGTAAGTGATAAGGTATGAAAATATAACGAAATACTGCCTTCGGCCTCGCGGTTTTACCTGTTTTTAATTTTTCCTGCCGAACCGGAAGACGCAGGGTGGGCAGGCCCCCCACAAGGTGGACCGACGATCCTGTGAGGGTCGCGGGAAACCGCTGGATGCGGGTAGCGCAAGACTGGCCATCGTGGAGATCCTTGGGGGAGGCCTTTGTCCATAGAGGTCTTTCGGCTGAAATGATGATATTTTCCCGGGAAAAAAGTAGGTATCTTAAATTATTCCAGGGTATAATCTATTTATGTCCCAAGTATAATTCAAATCTGTTTTGTGGTGATCACACGATCTTTCGCATTTAAAATTACTTGCAGTTATATTATTATACTAATAATAGGTACCTACTATATTAAAGCTAAAGAGTATGTTTGTTTGTTTGAACGTTTGCTAATCTCTGGGGTTACTACTCTGATTCGAAAAATTCATTCACTAATAGGAAGCGACATTATCCCCGAAGGCTACTTTCTATCCCGGGAACGCGAGTGAAGCCGCAGGGAACAGTTAGTATGGTATATAATTATTTAGTAGGATAGTAGAAGTTAGTAGGATAATAAGGTAGGTAAGTATGCCTACCTTTTAAGAAATAAAACATTTATACTTATTAATTAATTTAATCTTATTCTCATTTCTTTAAAACTATGTTTAAAACCTAAATTATCTCTTAGTAAATGCAATTTTACGTTACAACCTCAAAGTGCCGAAATAAATTACGTCACAGCGATGGGGTAATCCGGAACAATATGGTGTCTTATTCCATCTAGAAACATTATCGTAAAGGTTGGAACAGATTATTAGGCGATGACTCAATAACCTTTTTTGATTCTCGGTCAAATTATTGGATTTTGTTTTTTTGCATCACACTTAGTGTATTTTGCCAATGTCAAGTTGAGCTATGTAGGTTTTTAAGTAGCTTTTCCCACATTACATATAATCTACTTTTTCATTTACTTTGTTAAAAATCTACTAAATATCGGACCATATAGGTAGATATGATAACATAAGTCGCGTCCAATCAGTGATTTGAGCTGAATCTGCGCCACAAGAGTTTATGTAACGAGTAAAAACACTTTTAACTCATACACTTTTGAATTGAAATGTAGAATATACTAGCAAATAATTTGTAAGTTACTTGAGATGTTGATCTCATATCTGACGTAACTATGTCATAGTTCGATAATGTGTTTACCTCTTTATTTTATAAATAATTAACGTATTTCTGACATTATTGGGAATATTATTTGCCATAATGATGTCATAATCACGAGGTAAACCACACCATTACCTACATCCAATAATAAAGTACATTTTTCAGTTTAAAAAAATAATAAAGCATTATTTTATGATGCATATAATAAGTCCATATCGCAGTTTGAATTTATATTAAAAAATACAGTGCAATGGGAATGAGGTAAACCACACAATTACTAACTAACATTCTCGACCAAAAAATATTTTTATTTATATTAATATTAAAACATTGAGTAATTGTAAGCTTCAGATAGCGCACCATAAAATGAGGCGGAAAATAGCTGATAAAAATTGTTGGTATTTTATAATTATGTTTAAAACATATGACGTTGTCAGTAATTGTTTATGGATATATTTATGCTTTTTAACAAGCAGAGTAGACATTATCCCCATATTGTCTAGATTACCATATTTACTTATAATTTTATAAAGTTATCATCTAGAAAGCTCATACTGGCAAGCTTAATGGACAAGAACTGCAGCTTGCTGCAAAACATTAATTTAAACAAAGGTAAAAAGGCCTTAATTCTGTACCACATTTACAAATTAGGCGGAGGCATATTAGGCAAATTATTTGTGTGTAACTGTTTGATTCCCATACATTTTATATAGAACGTACATTCAACATGTACCTACTGTACACAGATTACGGTGTTTCGCTTGCCGATTTAGGCTGCCTGTCCACTGAAGCGGAGCGAGGCGAGCGGAGAATCGGAGAAATATTAACCACTACAATTGCACAAAAATGACGCGATGATGACGTGATGTGAATTATGAACGATGCTTAAATTGGTAAATTTTTTCCTAGCTCTCCGCTCTGCAGCCTCGCTCCGCTTCAATGGAGAGGCAGCCTTATTCGGGTAGCGGCAATTTGCAGCATAAGTACGCGCGTAATTTGATCTAGACTGAAGTTGAGTTTGCATACAGAAGAGTTTGGAGCTAGACAGCTGTCAGCTGCAAACTATTTGCCTAATGAGCCCGCAGCCTAAGTACTCGATGAATGCAGATAACGATGATGATTTGATGAACAATGATATGAAACAAAGAAATGAACTGTATAATGATGCTCAATTAAATGTCAATTTATGAAACAATGATTGCAGCAAACATCCCTAAAATAATAACCATTATCCAGAATAGACCTTAAAATACGTTCTAATTAAATTATTAGTTAATTAAAGTAAATGCGAAGCAATGGCATGGAAACATATTGATAATATTACAAAAGACCAATGCAACTTAAAAAGTATTGAGTATTTTAAATATCCACTTTTGAAAGATGGATCAAATAAAGCTAGTCATTTACAAAACCCAGAAACAATATTTCACGAAAAGATGAAAGGCGAATGCCATTTATTTTTGTCAACATTATTTGTTATAAAACTTACTAAATGTTGATGAGAACCTACTAAACTTGTATTATAAAGTTAAGTTTTTTAGTAAAACTAGACGAAAAATACTGAAGAATTTTCAACATCTTACACTATTTACTGAGTTAAAGGGAAACAAGATACTGGCTAATTAAAAATCCATCAGTCTTCTAGATGTAGAGGTCGAAGTCAAAGCCGCCGCCTCCGCTCAAGTAGTCGTACAGGTAGACCTCCATCTCTTCAAGGGCCTCCAAGCTTGGGTCCCTAAGAGGGACGTCACGGGGGGACCGGGCTGATCTTGTGAAAGTGCTGAAATGGATAATAAATTGATACTCATAATCTCTAAACTCTTAAGAGTGCTCACAGACTATAGATTGTAGGTATATCAGCAGTTTTAGACGGGTTCATATTTAATTGGTATGAAAATGGTATATGCCAGAGCTCATCAGGGGAAAGGGTCGGCTAAAAATATAAAATAATAACTTTGTATAAGCCTGTGTTTGACCATAATGTCACCGTTTTCAGTGATGTTATGCCCCAAGTTGGTAAGTACACAAAGCCTAGAAGGGATTTGTTATTGTTCTGAGATTGTCTCAGCAAGCTTGCTTAGGCTCCACGAATTCATGTAAGAATTACTCAATCAGCTAATAGATAGTTTGCAGGTGCTCTAATATTTCACTGTAATGTCTTTGAAATAATTAGAAATGTATCCAATACTTGGTCTACGAATTAATTTGTTGACATGTCATTGTTTCTTATTACATGGTGCACGCTCATATTTTAGTAATACGTAACAACTTAAAGCAACTAAAGCAAATGATTAAGGTGTTTTAAACCAAACATAATTTAACTAATCTTATGACTGTAAGTGGAAGAACAAGATTTAAAAATAAAGAGAAATGAGAGCTTTTTAACAACAATGTACAAAACTTACCCGAAATCAGTATCTTTATCCAAAACATATTCCTTGGCGAAATGCTCGTTAATGTCTTTCATGATGCATGCCTCCAACTTTTTGTGCTGAAATAAGTAATTATTTCTCCCTTAAGATTTATCAACTAATAAGATAAGTTGCTAGGTAAAACTTGTTGTTAGTTCATTGCAATTATTTGCAATTTATCATCATCATCATCATATCAGCCGAAAGAGGTCCACGGCTGGACAAAAGCCTCTCCCAAGGATCTCCACGATGGCCGGTCTTGCGTTACCCGTATCCAGCGGTTTCCCACGACCTTCACAAGATCATCGTTTCAACTTGTGGGGGGCCTATCCACGCTGCGTCTTCCGGTTCGTAGTCAATAATTGTCTACCCGTGGTTAATTTAGTTTAGGTAAGAAGTCTTGTAAAGATATAGACCAGATAAGCTATCGTGTCTAATTCGTCAACCTGGTAAACAGTGTTACTGAAACCTTATTCATAACCTCTCATTAGACTTAAGTTTCTAGAATATAATGTCTATGATCATACCTTGTAACAACGGAAGAAGAAGATAGATCTGATCTGCTCTTGAGGACGAGGTACGATGTCCCGTTTGTCTTCCGGCACGCATTGCTGTAAAACATTTGTTACCTACTTAATTTAAAAATGTTAATACTTCTTTCAATCTTGAATGTAACGATCATTGAATGTAATTTATCGATATTTATAAGTTTATATCGATATTTTCGAGCTGTGCTCTGAAATTTCAGATTATTTCAATTGCTTGTATCAACGTGAATTTAGTCGAGATCTTGATCGGTCACATTTCCCCTATACTCACGTTCTCGGGATGAAATGTAGACTATAATCTTTGGGGATAATGTGGTAGGTAAGTATATAGTGAAAGAATTTTTCAAATCGGACCAGTAACTCCGGAGATTAGCGCGTACAAACAAAGAAACAAACTCTTCAGCTTTATTTTATAAATATAGATATAGATAGATCGATATAGACAGATAGTTTTAGATAGATATACATAGATATTAGATAACCTTGGCATATAGACTAATATGACAGCTTTAAATATGTTCTATCTGTTTGTTAACTCACAGAAAACTTCTGACAGAATTGCAACCCATCTTGTATGTCTCCCTTCAGCTCCTCGGATACTGGAAGATTGCCTATCCTGAGGCGTATCTGCTCGTAGTCAGGCTCGAGGTTCTGGTCGATGTAGCCGAGCTCCTGCATCACACAGGTGACGTTGTGGCCGCTTGATGCCCGGGAGGCTTCCAGGCCGAGCCGAGCGCGGAGCCCTAGGTGACGCTGGAAAGACAACTGTGTTTCAGGAAAGCTCTCAGGAACTAGGGTTGCCATCCTGATCTCCCCGGATTTGTCCTAGTTTCGAGGGCGTAGTATAAAAACAAATACTCTAAGTACCTACGGTAAAAGGCGGGCTGTAAGTAAGATATTTTTTATCACAAAAACCTTCGACAATTGAGACCGTGGGTTCGAATACCATCCAGACATTTTGGTATAATGATAAGATAACTAACTATTTTGACGTGAAATTTCAACCCCTAAGGGGGTAAATAGGATCCACTAAGGCTAGATATCTATAAAAGTAGTATAAGCAGTAGTAGGTACTTATATCAGTTAAGTATCTCGTTTCCACAATGCTTATAGTTTAGGATCAAATAAACGCGTGTGAAGAATGTCCCAGGATATTATTACTCACCGACATCCGACTAGATCCAAAGAAGGGTTGTTGTTGATAGAAGCCCTGCTGGTACTGCTGGGGGTACGCGTAAGGGTTGTACTGCATCCCCGGCGGGTAGAAGAGCCTGGGGTTGTACGGGAACTGGTAGAACGGTTGAGCGTTGTAAGGCTGGAACTGAGGTGCGGCTGGCATCATATACGGTGGGATCACAGGCTGCTGGGGGAAACCCTGGAATTATAAAGAGCATTAAGAAAAATAATTCATGATGAATAATTTATCGCCAACAAAATAATATTTATGTTTTAAACTAGCTTTCCGCCCCGCGTTTTCACCCGCGTTCCCGAGGGATAAAAAGTAGCCTATGTGTTAATCCAGGATGTCAGCTACCTCCATACCAAATTTAATCAAAACTGGTCCAGCCGTTTGAACATGAAGAGTTAACAAACATACACATTCACAAACTTTCGCATTTATAACAATATAAAGTAGTAAAATTGTAAGATTTGTCAAAATAGTTAATCTATCTAATTACTAATAGTTCGTTAGTTACTAATATATAATCTTAAAATGACAGTAGGGAATTAGATATAACAAATACTTTACTTTAAATAATAGTTCCTTTAACTGAATTTTAACTATTAGACCTAAACTAGCAATAAAACATTAAAAAATTGTTATCGGTAAGATCATTAAATTCTATAATATCAAGAAATTGCTAACTATGTTAACTTATCATCAATAACATCACTATTACTGTTGTGTAATGTTATCATGTATTTCAACATCACTATCATGGCCTCTTTAGCTCAGTGGTAGAGCACTGGTCTCGTAAACCAGGGGTCGTGAGTTCAATCCTCACAGGAGGCATCGATAATATACTTTTTGATAAGCATATTACAAATTATTTTTACCGCTTGTGGTCTGAAAGCCATCACATTTCCCATCTGTTGTTTTTGTTGTTGCTGAGGCTGATCTTGATTCGGCAAGTCATTATCTTGTTGATGCATTACAGCGCCATCTGTTGGCTTAGTAATGGTTTGCGTGTTCGGGTCCATCGAGAAACCGGGTGGCAGTTTGCTTAACAAGATGGGTGGTATGTTTTGCGAGTTCGAAGGAGGTTTAAAAGATGGCGCTGGTGAACATTTTGCATATGCATCCTTTAATTCTTTGGTGATTTGTTTGAGAAGGGGTGTTCCGAAGCAACTTTCGTAAATCTGTAAGGAAAAACTTATTATTGAGACAACGTGGATTGTTCCCGTAGAAAACAAAGTTAGTAAGTAGCAGGTTTATGTAGTAACAATAATAGAATGTTTCAAAAAATAATGATTCAAAATGTTTAAAAATAATTATTGGTGCCTATTCTGTTGTTTACGAACTAAATAAATTTAATCTCACTATATCTCTTTCTAATAGTAAATATAAGAAAGGGATGCAAGATATTTTTACCCACGAGTCCCACGGCCCACGACGGAACGGAGACGGTATATGCGTTTGGGGTGAGAGGTTGTTTGTTTGTTTGTGCAAATCAATGTTGCCATTTTTCTCCAAAACTACTAGTCCGATTTTGATGCAGTTTTCAGTTATGGGTTCGGGTTTGATTGGTGCATGTTCTTAGATGGGTGTTACGGTGACAACTCACCAGGGGGCACTGTAGTAAACATTTTTTGTGCAAATCAATGTTGCCATTTTTCTACAAAACTACTAGTAGTCCTGTCAGTTTAGTCCGATTACATATTTAAACGTGAATTTAAGCGCGATCTTTTTTGGTCACGACTATTTACCCATACATTACGACGGCATGGATTAAACTGACAGCATTAAAAATGTTCTATCATTTGTCAATAAGGTTAACATCAAAGAGAGGTGATTTGTCTAATATTAGTTAATTACTTTTTATTAAAATATATATACATACAAATTAAAACTATATAATCTAAACTAAACTAACATTAACTATGTACATAAAAAAAATAAAAATAAAAACTTCTTACTACCTAACTACTTATAAGTAAAAAATTTGTCCCAAATCGCTGCCCAGCGGTAGCGTGCCAAGAAGGCTGGCCGCATTGCCACGCTGAATAGCAATGCTAATTCTTTGTGCAAAATACGTGCCAGCCTTCTTGTCATGAGAGGCCTGAATGAGTCGATAGGAGACCTCTTTGAACAGAAGATGAGCCTCCGGTCCCCAAGGCCCTAGAGTTTCTACCCCAAATGCCAAAAATATGTTGGTCCTCTGTAGACCAGCATATTTGCGACGCTTGAGGCACTCTTGTTGTGCAGCCGCAGCGCCGGCAGCTACAGACGTGTCTGTAAGATGGGAAGGCGCAAGGGTGTCGACGCACGTAGCATCCCACACCAACGGCCTTCCCATCTTAGTTAAGTTTGTAAACAACAGAATCGGCACCATTATCGACGTAAATTAGATAAATTTCAAAATTTCAACAGTTAACATAAGAGCAGTCGTGGCCGAGCGGTTAAGGCGTCTGACTAGAAATCAGATTCCCTCTGGGAGCGTAGGTTCGAATCCTACCGACTGCGAATTTCTTTTGTATAACATTATTTTATTGTACCTTTAGCATAGCATAATCCTTCATGAATTTGTTATCACCACTATCTAGCGCCAGGGCACCCGCCGAAAGCAGGAAAACTAATAGTATTTGTTTCTGCATTTTGAATCTGTGAACAAATATGTAAATAAAAGGTGGATCTATGATTGATTGTTTCTAGTTACAGCTTTTTTAACAAATGGTTTCTCACTGAACAGTTTTATTTCGAAAGTTTATGAGAATGTATGTATTTATGGATGTTTGTTACTCTTTCACGTAGGTACAACTACAGAACGGCTTTGGATGATAGAGTTACATTTTATCTCGGGGAAACATAACATTATCCCTCAACGGAACGCGGGTGAAACCGCAGGGCGGAAGTTAGTACCTACAGAATATAGTTACACTGTGACGATAGTTAGAAAAACATTACTCTTCTAGGTAACAGTTATTCTTGCAGCTACGCGCCGTTAACGAACCTCACAGACGGACGGACAGCGATGGATTTATTACAAATACATGCTTGCTAGTACCAAAGAATAAATAATATATAGCTAGTACTATAGTATTCACGCCCACTGAACTTGTAGATGCTGTTGCACAGGTTGATCACACACTGAGGTTCCATTAACGGACTACCTACTAGTGAAACGAACCGAACGAAGTGTTGCTGTTGATACTTGTTTTATTTACCCGCGTTCCCGGGATAAAATATTTATGTATGGGGATTCGCACACATTGACACTGCACCGCATCACGCAGCGTAGTGCGGGAGTGCGTGTTCTGACGTTGCTTGTAAGTATCTCCGTTTGTATAGAAAACACGCACAGTCCACACAGAAAATGCATCCACGCGCGTTCATGTAGGTACGTCGACACGCAACATGCAGCGTGGTGCGTGGCAGTGTGATAATCGCCTTAGTCTCCGGCCATACCCTATGTGTACGTCGATTTGTTGCTTCGTCGGTATGTGAAAGACAAACTAACAAACATACTTTCCCATCCTACTTCTTATCATACCCAGGAATAACATAATGGTCTATTTTTTATCCCGGGAAAACATATAAAATCTCTCGGGGAACGTGGGTGAAACCGCGGGGCGCAGGTTTACTAGGATTAAAAAATCATCAAGTATTTTGTTTATAAATTTATTATCAAAATAATATAATTTCTTAAAATAACTTTATTTTTTGTAAGTGTACCGATCTGCTGTTTCTGCGATAGCGTTAGCGATTCCAAGTCTGAGGGAACTTAAGAGTATGGTCAACCTGAATTGTAGAGAAAGATTTTATGCAAATTCAAAACGGGCAACAGTACTACGTACTTCGTATGAAAAAGCTATGATGAGTAATTTCACTTTATGGTTGAAGTAATAACGATCTTGTTTCATTTAAAATTACACGGCTAGTTAGACACTAGAATAATAACAGAATTATTCTTGTTACAGCATAGACAATAAAGAAATTATTTACTGCTCGAATATTTCTGCCTTTTCGCACTCGTATACAAGTCATATAATTATTAAAGGATATTATAATTGGAATGTTTATTATTGACCTGCCGCGGCTTCGCTCGGGTGCAATTTACATTCAAAAACCTAGTTTATCGCTCTTTCTATTTGTGAAAACCTTATCAAAATCCGTTGCGTGGTTTAGGAGGAGAAATAGACAGAGGCAGACAGCGACTTTGTCTGCGTAGAGAATAGAAATATAAGATTCACAATAAGTATTAGAATTATTGAAGGATAAAGTTGCCCTTCATTTCGTAAGGGCTTAATGTCCTTATTCCCAGGGATTAGCCCTACTCAAAATTTCGAATCATATTCATCATACCTACTAAAGAATTCTCAATTGATTAAGTATATACCTATAGGTATCGATTCAAATTGATTCATATCAGGCCAGGAGTACTAAAAGGTAAAAAGGGGGCGCTATTACCTTTTAAGTACGGAACTTTGTCGACACTAATACAGTAGAAAAGAAAAAGTTCGTCGACATTTCTTGCACCAGGGCAATTATAAGTCATGCTAACATTTAATTTTAAACGAAACAGACAACCGCATCGACGTTTGTAATAGGCTAGTTGACCGACAGGTTGACGGAGTTATTTTGTTTTTGTTACTTTCAAAAGGTATCTACTAAGGTCGATGTTCACCGACTAGATAACGGCCTGAAAAATATAATCAGGCGTTTACGATGACATTAATTTAGTTCTACCTATCACGCAATCCTGCAGGATTCAGATCGTAATCGTCTCATAGTTGTATTGATTGACACAGATGATTAAGATGTAGGGTAATTACATGATAAGATCTTGTTTATTGGGCAGAGAGCCTAATTTAATTTCTTAAAATTGCCAGCTCTCCGCCAGTTACACAATAAAGCCATAAACATGGTTAATTTAGTTCTTACTGTCTCATGATAATTATAAATCACACAGTAGTTAGTTACCGAGGTCATCGTACTCGGCCGGCCTTGCTCCCAGGTATGCGCGGGCGCAGCCTCTGTGCATCTGCCGGGCTTGATGCGACTTGCGTAATGAGCTTTTCAATCACTATGGTCGCAACAGTTGCTTGTCTGTGTGAATAGGTTTTGTTTTCTTACTGCGTTGCTGGCTAGTTTGTAAGAAACTATTTAATTTTTTTATTTCGAATTATAGCAAAGGCAACATGAGCAGTAGACACGAACAGATTTGTCTAGTCGTTAATTAACAAAAAGCTATTATTGAGATCTCGGAAATGTAGCATTAAATTGTTTCCAATAATTACTTTCGGTTGTACCTACATTTGATTCGAGTCAGGTTATAGGTGAGTCTGAATTCTAATAGCAGAGTGAATCACAATTCACATTGATCAAAAACTCTTGTTCAAGTCTCAATTGAAAGGATCAGTCATCCGCTAAATATTTCAGATAAATTGGATAGGTAACATTCGTCAAATAAGTTTCTATTCTTTAGCTCATTGATTGAAAAGATAGAATACAGGATTAGTCATTGTATTGACATTGGTATTTATGGCATAACGTGGCAGTAACGGTGGGTACCAACCAACCGACCAGCCAGCACCAGCACCAGCCTTAGACGAATTATTGGTACCTATAGCCAGTCAAAAAATAATAATAAAAGACCAAGGAACTATCTTCACGATATGTGAGAACTCAGAAGTAGATATCTAAATAAAAATAATGAGTAGGTATACATAGGTGTGTGAAGGATGTCCCAGGATATTTATTATTATTATTATTACATAAAGCATAGAATTATATATAGGTACACTACAAAAACATCACCAATTTTCATATTATAACATTACGCTATAGCGGTATACTGTACACACGACTTACAATGTAACAAGCAATATAAATGATCGCGATGTAAGTACGTAAGCGATGTTCGATCGAACTGACCATAATTTCGTATAGCCGCAAGCAGGTCGTTTGATCTAAACAAAAAGGTATAAATTCCCAGCTGACGGGTTAAAATATAAAGGTAACCACGATTGCGATCTGAAGGAGAATTGACTGGGGCACATCAGTTATTAATCAATAAGAACAAACTACTTTTCAAAATGTGTTCATTTATATTGTTTATATTCACGCTTTGTCATTTTGCCGCCCGGGACTAGAATGTCAATTTTATGAATACCTATAAGCTTATTTTGAAAATATTAGTTGCTTAGTTTAGTGCTAGCTCCTCTCGGCAAATGTAGCCACCCGGCCCCCGAACCGGTAGTGTTAGAATTAGACTATTTGTAAGTGGCTGCGAAAGTATAATTTTCATTCATATTTTTTGATTGACAAATATAATTCGAGGATTGTTTTTTCAAAAGAAAACCACTTCATACGCTTTTTAAAGCAACTCGCGAGAAACGGAGTACGTATCGCGCTTGGGAAAGCCAAGGCGAAGAGCTTATACCTCTGATAATACATATTGTATGAAGACTATATTACTAGTGCGCCTGGCTACTAAGGTATTTTCGTATAATTTCGTTTTTCAACAGTATTGCGATCGATTGCACATTTATCGTATAATACAAACAGATCATTTATTACGTTATAATCATGGAGTATCTATAATTCTGTGCTCTGTGGTTCTCAGCTAAGTACTAATAGTTCTAGGATGGAACTGAAGATTGTATTTTTTCTTGTTTGATCATGAGAAGATAGCAGATAGGTTGTACCAGTCTAACTACTTTGTGATTTCAACGACTCCATAATTACGCGAACAACTTTTGTGAGATGAGATTGTGTATCGATATTTTTTTAAGACAGCCGATTGAGTTCGTTTTTATCGCTTTTTTCGTTAATGAAACATAAATGACATCAAACTAGGTAGGTAGGTACCTACATCGGACCGTTGAACTTTGCTACCTGCTGGCTGCGAAAAAAACACGCGAGCTTTTAGCGCTTTGAACTAATATTACTTTTAATACAGATTTATAACCTATTGTTTAGTAATCTGAGCTTTTAAATTAAAAAATCTCTTCACCTTAACGGTACACCGATATTATGTAGGTTAGGTACTTAATTTTTATCCCCGGAACACCTAAGATCCTTCGGGACCACTATAAATAAGCGGTCAAGAGAAAATAAATTTTATAAATAAATCTAGTTGTTATTTACATATTATAACATTAGTTGAAATTAAATGAAATATTAAATTAAAATTAAACTACAAAATCTATCTTATATACAAAGTAACTATAAATAATATACCGCATTTAAATCGCCGCCTGCAGACAGGGTTCCCAAAAAGCTGGCAACGTTACCTGCAAGGCTGATGCGCTGCCCGAGGTAAGTGCCAGCTCTTTGGTCACCTGTAGTGTCAATAAGGCGTCTGGACAGCTCCCTGACCAAACTGCGAGCATCTTGACCCCAACTACCCATAGTTCCCAAACGGAAGAAATATATAACTCTAGTTGTTTAATATACAGACCTAGGGTTGATACTTGATACGTGCAAAAAAATAAAAGTATTGTGTTTTTTGTTCATTATATCTCACCACAGATAGCCTAAACAGGTTGTAAATGGATGTTCAAGTCTATTTCCATTAGTTACTAGCTTTATCAGAGCTTTAATTGACAGAGTGTAGTTACATATTAAGCGGAGAATCTAGATAGAATAAATTAAGACTAGTTATCGACTAGTGGTCGGCCTATGTTCCAGAAGATACCAAAACAAATCTACGAAGTTTTCTGATATGTACCTATCACTAACGTAAAGTAAAGTAACGTAACCTATCACTAACGTAAAGTTTAGTAAAGATAACTAACGACCTTTCAAAATAACCCATCTGTGACCAGATTAAGGCTGCTGAGGATTAATTTCAAAATATTATAATGTGTAGCTGGGTTTAATGTCCCATCAATATACATAAATAAATATCCTGGGACATTCTTCACACACGGTTATCTGATCCCAAACTAAGCAGAGCTTGTACTATGGAAACCAGATAACTGATATACTACTTTTTTTTGTAAATACATACTTATATAGATAATTACACCCAGACACAGGACAAACAGACATGTTCATGCACACAAATGTTTGTCCTGGATGGGAATCGAACCCATGACCAGCGGCGTGATAGGTGGTGTCTTAACCAACTGCGCCAACTGGCTTGTCAACAATTTCTTCTGTTTCGATTTCTTGTGACCTTATTGTTTGTTTATATCGCAATTCTATGGAATTAACAGCAAAATAAGCAATTAATCGAAGAAAATAGTGGGAAAGAGCGATACTTAATAATAGTTCTAAAGAACACCATTGATTGCGTCTAAAGCACGAAGATTGTCGCAGCGTCCACTTTTTATTGTAAATACCATGCGAACAGCGGATGTGTATGTCATTAAAACTGAACAGTTGCTATGAAACAACGGGGTTCAAGCCAACAGTTATGTGACTAGTTCGCAGCTTTTGTTGGTAAAGGCGTTGTATAAAAGCATCAACAGTTGTTATGTGAAAACTCTTCCGTGTATTTTGCATATCATCGCAGCGCAGCGTTTGTGTTATTGCGCCTTCAATGGATTGAGTAAAAACAAAACCATGTGGCAATTCCTGGTGGCCAATTCCACAAAATAATTTTGATTAGATTACAATTGGATCGCAGCTGAATGACTATTTTTACACGTTTTCGTATTCCACTAATAATCTGACAACTAACGAGATCCAATCATGGTTGAGTTAAAGTTGACGTTCGATCAAGTGGTATTCCACTAAACATTTGACACGTTTGATTGGATTAGAATTGTTACGGTTACCAAGGGCAACAGCGATTACAATCTATATCTTAATCCAATCGTGGTTCGGTTCGTTTATTTAGTGGAAAACAGTTTTATAGTAAAATTAGAATTGGATTGGAAACGAACTTTAACTGAATCGAAATTGGATGACAACCGTTGTAATTTTGCGGAATTGGCCCCCTGGCAAGGTTCATATCTACCATTGCGGATTTGGACTTTGAGACTAATTTGTCAAAATTTGAACGATATATCTCTTGACATAGGAATACTAGTGAAATTGTTATTGTCTAGCTTCCGCCCCGCGGTTTACGCTGGAAATAATCCTCACTTATCGCACGGCATCTTATTTCTTTCTCTTATCATGCTCATTATAGAATGAAATGATTAAATATTTTTTCACCAATCGGCTACGCTATAAAGCATGCATCATAGATAACAGTTATACAAATCAACATCTACTTTGTTTTTATATGTTGATGTGAGAAAAGGTTGGCAGGTCAAATTGCCATTACCGTTACATTGTTATAGCTTAACGTAAATGTGGCTTAACTAGATCGCTGTTGTGTTGACTCATACCTATATACCTATTTTATCATCATGATATCAATGCTACGATTAAAAGAGAATATAAGATAGTTTTGATGAGTGGAAATTACTATCATTACATTTTAAGGTGCTGTCACCTCACGAAGTCCATTAAAAAAGTGCGAGTCGGACTCGCGCACGAAGCGTTCCGTACCATTCTACAAATATTATAAACGTGAAAGTTTGTATGTATGTATGTTTGTTGCTCTTTCACGCAAAAACTACTGGACGGATTTGGATGAAACTTGGCACATAGATAGATCATACCCTGGAATAACAATATAGGCTACTTTTTATCCCGGGAACGCGGGTGAAACTGCGGGGGACAGCTAGTTATCTTTAAATGGCAGTTTCGTCGTTGCTCACCTAAGATACACAATACCAAAAATAAAAGACGATTACGAGAGCCAAAACTATCGGAATCCCATTACGAGACAGTTACACAATCGCTGGGTTTCTGAAATTATTCAGGAATTAAGGTTCAACTGAATCTACATAATATACTGAATCATAGATTAAACAGATGAACTTTATTGCAAAGACATAAGGCTCATTTTCATTATCTCTGTGGCTACTGTCACCTGCACTGCTAGAACGTAAATTAGGTGTTATCTAAAAGGCCCCCTTAAGTGATGGATTGAAAAAAATAAAAAAAATATAGGTACAAGTATGATAGAATTGGAAGTGTGATTAAAAATAAAATTATGTTAATACTTTCGGTTAGCTCTGCGGTTTCACCCGCTTTCCCCAAGGATCTTATGTTTCCCCGGGATAAAAAGTAGCCTATATGTTATTCCAGGGTATGATTTATCTATGTGCCAATTTTCATCCAAATTCGTTTAGTAGTTTTTACGTGAAAGAGTAACAAACATCCTCACAAACTTTCGCATTTATAATAATAGTAGGATATGATTTAAACCAAAGATCCTGAAGTATAAAGTTACATGAAAGTCACTGAAGGCTTTTATTTGTTTACTAGCTATTCCCCGCGGTTTCACTCGCGTTCCCGGCATAAAGAATAGCCTATAACCTTCGGGGATAATGTAGCTTCCTATTAGTGAAAGAATTTTTCGTATCGGACCTGTAACACCAGAGATTAGCGCGTTCAAACAAACAAACTCTTCAGCTTTATTATTAGTAGCAGTGCCGGTTTTAGCTCTACCAGAACCCTGAGCGAGAAGTGATTACCCCCCTCCCCCCTTCTCCCGCCAACAAAAGGGATTTTAAGCCATTATAGCCATTTTATCTTTAGACTTGAGATAGGAGGACTCGCTCATGAGCGACCGGAAATAAAGGTGGGCCTGGCGCCCTACCGCGCCCTACCCTATCGCCGGTACTGATTAGTAGATAGATATAGATTAAATTAAGAATTGTGACAACCCTAACTATATTAATACACGTAACATACGGATATGAGTCCGTTTGATAGTTTTTATGGCATAATTGAGGTAACGGTACAAAACGCCTTGAATGATCTCGACTTAATTAAAAATATGTTTGGCGAAATTACGTATAATTATACGGTGGGTAACTTGCGATCTCAGTGTCTTTATGTTGTATTAAATATAATGTTTTATAATATTTAATTATGATAAGTAATCAGAAATTATATGGAAAAATTAAGCCTACCAATTTTTTTGTGACTTAATTAATTAAAACAGTTATATCTTGATAATAGTAGGTATATATATGTATCATTTAGAGTTTAATCCATATCTATTCTATAATAATAATAATAATAGCAATAATAGAAAGCTGCAATACTAAACACGTGTAGAATTGTGAGAAAAATCATGCAGATAGAGGAAGAAAATACACCCCCATCATAAATACCCACCACACACTACATTTACTTGGCTTCAGCCCATAAATGTAGTTAAAACCAGCCAAAGAGCTGAGAAAAAAAAGAAGACCTTTAATAATAATAATAATAAATTTATTTGCATGAATTTGGGTTACAAAGGTGTAAAAATTAAATTATCGAGCATTCCAAATTCTGCCTTTCCAGGCATAATACAAAATACCATACAATCAAATAAACTAATAATAAAGCGGAATAGTTTGTTTGTTTGAACGCGCTAATCTCCGGAGTTACTGGTCCGATTCGAAAAATTACTTCCCTAATAGAAAGCTACATTATCCCCGATAGTTATAGGCTACTTTTTATCCCGGGTACGCGATTGAAGCCGCGGGGAATAGCTAGTTTATTAATATGACCAGCACATGTATTAAAAATCTTTTACCAAAATATAGGACTGCCTTCAAAAGCACTAAAAAGCATAAAATAATTATGTAGGAACTCTAATCTGATTGTTTTGAAGTCATTTGTTTCACCACCGTGGTTTGACCTACCTTTGTCATGGTGTGGCGTCAAAAGGTAACAAATAAACGCCCTAACTTTCGCAATCATACCGGGTGATTTTGCGAGGGTGTGTAAGCCGAAGGATATACTACCTAGTACTAATATACTACCTATATTAGTACTAGGTAGTATATCCTAAACATGTCATTAAAACATATTTTAGAGTGGAAAGCAACTCTAAACTATTTGAAAAATTACCCAACTGATTTCCTTTTGGATCATTCGAGTACTAAAATAGCTATCACTATTTTTCCGAGTCAAAAGAAAGATCCAAAAAAAATACAATAAAATTTTTCATACATTTTGACTGATATGAAAAGTCTGTTTTTTTTTCGAGATTTCAGGGTTGGTCCCATCGTAAAATTTATTCATAATATATAAAAATCAATTATATTTTCAAAACCAATATAAACGGCTGCACCTATTTGGCTAATAATTATTTTTTGTTGGTTATTGTCAGAACGAGGTAACAGTTAGTTAGACAGGAAGGAAGATATTATCACAAACGCAAGTCTATCTATAGTCAATAATCTAGATTTTTATAATAGATACCTTTAGGTAGGTATCTATTTAAATACCCGGGCTAGTTAAAGAAAACTAAGAATACGAAATGAAAAATACAGTTTACCAACAAAAGCGTATCACGTACATTGTTCAATGCATTGAAAAAAGTTATTGGGAACTCTAAAAAACACAATCGTAGAGTACACAAACCCGGAACTGTTTTTGAAGATTTGTTCTAGTTCGAAGAAGTCATGTCCCAACAGAAAAAAGAAGCTTTCATAACAAACGTTTAGAAGCTACATTAAGAGATGTAGATAGAGTTTTTACGAAAATGTGGATAAAGAGTAGGAAAAAGTGACAGCATTGACCTTTGTGTAAAGAAGTGTTTTGTTGGTTTTCATCAAGAGATAGCGAGTCGTAGGTAAGCAATCTACTTAAATAATCATCATTCAAACTTGTGGAGGCCTCGTTTTTCCGCCAACCCAAGAGGCAATGCTGCCAGTCTTCTGGGAAACTTACCGTTGATCAGTAGCAGCCGCCTCGAGGATTTTTTAATACTATAGATTGTATTTAATAATATGGATTGTCATAAATATTATTAAGAAACCTATGAACTGTTTAATATTATTTATTCTTGGCTAATAGAAATTTCGTTATCCCCAAAATCAAGTTTAGTTTGAAACTATTTTTTTAGATTCAAAGTAAATTTAATTTAAACTAATAATAGTCACCAGTAGTGTTTTAAAAAGTCAGCCACACGATACCTATAGTTACCCTTGAATCAATAAGGCCCTATACCTACCTAACGGAACTTTTATATTTATGCAACAAAAACAAACTAATTATGCGTCTGTTATTTAAAAAAAGCTGTTAGTTGGTAAGCGCCTCACTTGACGGCTGGACTAAATTGGCATATTTAAAAAAAAAATATATTGTTTATTTGTTTGAACGCGCTAATCTCCGGAGTAACTGGTCCGATTTGAAAAAATCTTTCACTAATATGTACGTAGTATATTATTACTCTGTGCTAATAGGAAGTTACATTATCCCCGAAGTTTATAGGTTAGGTACTTTTTATCCCGGGAACACGAGTGAAACCGCGGGGAACAGCTAGTAGTAATAATAAAGCTGAAGATTTGTTTATTTGTTTGCTTGAACGCGCTAATCTCCGGAGTAACTGGTCCGATTTGAAAAATTATTTCACTAATAGGAAGCTACATTATCCCCGAAGGTTATAGACTACTTTTATCTCGGTAACGCGAGTGAAACCGCGGGGAACAACTACTTAGTTAGTTAAAAAGTGTTTGTTTTGTTAATTTTACTTCTTTTTTCTTATTTATTTGTACAGGTGATATTTGTCTCTTTGTAGTGTCTCAACAAATTTTTTTACTTTGGAAAAAAATAAATATTGGGAAAAAAATTACTGGAACAAGAATATTTTTTTGCAACGAGTCGAGAAACTTGTTCATAAAACAGGAAATTTAAAATACTGTTATCATACTACTGTCATTCCGTTATCACTTGTTAGTTATTTACCATTCCAAGATAATGTTATGCATAAAGGAAGCAAAAATATCTCTTACAAGAGCTATTTCATTTTTCATCTGTGTTGAAAACTTTTAAAAGCTGCAAAACGATTAATCAGTGATTCAAATAATTTACTTGCCGCAATAGTTTTAGTAGTAGTACCTATATAACGTACCTGTATAAACTTAAAATAAAATGTTCAAGAATAAAAAATATATATACCTATCTGCATGATTGTGTCAAAATAAAAAGTAATAATAAAGCTCTTTATTCAGACTATAATATGTTTTAATTCATATATATATTTTTACAATAAGTACTATTGTTTTATTTGGGTCTGTTTGCCCATTGCCAAAGCCTCCCCCAACTTAATAATGTTCATAAATATTTAAATTCTAGTTCTTTAAAAAGTTAATAATTTTAATTACTTTTTTAGCTACAAAAAGGATATAAAAGTAGCAGTTTTCATTCTAAGGGTTTTTCTAAAAACTTCAAAGATAAGTAAACTCACCTGGCTTGCAGCATCGATCAGCGAGCACTGTAACGAACGCGGCGCGGCGCTTGCGCAGGCGCAAGTATGCGATGCTCACGCGAGGAGCAATGACTCGGACGCTCGCACTTGACCTTGCACAGCGAGTAGACGCGAATCAACAGCTCGTACTCGTTTTATACTCGCTTTGCTTGTACTACATACTGCTCGAGGTGGATGGCAAGCAAGGTGCTGATGTGCGACAAACACATACAATAACATCTTTAAAGATTAATACCTATCAGCTAAAAAACCTGCGAAATTAAAATTTTATTACGTTTTTTTTGCCAAAATGTGATTTGCGCCCGATATGTAGGTATATCTATTCATTATTGTATGTATATAAATAAATATCCTGGGCCATTCTTCACACATGGTTATCTGATCCCAAACTAAGCAGAGCTTGAACAACAGATATATAGATATTATAACAGATAACTGATATAATACATAAACTACTTTTTATTGTAAATAGATAATTACTCCCAGACTCAGGACAAACAGACATGTTCATGCACACAAATGTTTGTCCTGGATGGGAATCGAACCCACGACCTGCGGCGTCAGGTGATGTGTTAACCAACTGCGCAAACTGGCCCGTCAATATGTAACCGTATGATTGTGAGCGCCGTTGTTTTGTGATCTATCTAGCGAGTTTGTAGACTGTCGAAGCATTGTGTACCTACTGCGTGCATAATGCTTACAATGTGGCGTGTTAATTTTTGTTAGTTCATGGTCCAACTATGTCAAACCGTTAAATTATGAACTGGCATTATCGAAGGAACACACCTAGCGCGCTGTTTGGTCGAAACTTACGTTACTGGTCCGATTCGAAAAATTATTTAAGGATAGCGTTTCGTTCATTTTTGTAAAAAAGCCCGACTTCTGAATTTTTTGCTAGATAAACAGATAAAAAGCCTAATTTATCCGCTTGGCAAAGGAGATACAGACAGACAAAAAGACGTATCCAATCCACAACTCTACATCAAACTTTTGGCAGAATTTGATGAACTAATCAACCATGTGTTCAAACTGCTGTTTAACTATCCAGTATATCTTGACCTACTTCAACCAAAGATATCTAAGCAAAACTCGAAGAAGGGTCTATCTGCCAGTATCTTAAGCAACTGGCTATCTTTTTATGGTAGGTACCTACCACTGGAGTTACTGTAATCAAGTTGTGTATAGGATAAGACACAGGACGTTGGAGATAATTAGGTAGGTAATCAGATTTCCTTAATTACCCACCTATCATCCTTTATACGGAGCTATCGGAAATCTTCTCAGTCTATTATGTATTGGGAACAACTAACTAGCGGTTAATTTGATTTAAATTTTATTGATTTAGAATAGCATCCATTTATTGGTAGGGTTCCATCAGTATGGGTTTCCCTGTATTTTACCTTGCCTTGGTCTAAGGATACAGAGTATATGGCAGCCCATGCCATTAAGAACAGGAGTATGGAGGACTACACTCCAAAGATCCTCTCAGAGAGCAGTGCGGTCCTAAAAGCTTTGAGCAACAATTGTATCAACTCGGGACTCATAAGTACTAGAGGCGGGGAGCTTTTTCCGCCAACGCGTTAGCTTGGCCATACAAAGAGGGAACGCTACCAGCCTTCTGGGAACCTTGCCGTTGATCGGCAGCAGCGGCCGTATCGAGGATTTTTTTTATATGTAGTTTGTATATTTGTTGTAAATAATTGTAAATATTGTATAGTCTAATAAAATGTAAAAAGACTTTTATAGAAATAAGTGAATAAATAAATAAAAATAAGAAACGACAATAAAATTAAAGTACTTACGTAAATTAAAAATGACGATTTATGACAAAGTTGTTTCAGTTTCGATCGTTTAAAAAGCGACTATTCTTGGGGATGCTTCCAAAACGCCATGTGAAATTAGTCTTCCATCATTCATTCATCAAAGTAAATAAACACCTACATTGTAAGTTTATGCTGTCACAGTCTAAATAGTTACGAACTGAAGCTGGCATGGCAATGTTTCCCACGAAATCATAATAAATCCACCTCCAGTTATGATATGGCAATTTTCTACATACAATTGGATTGTAAATTATAGTCCAACGTTCAACTAAAGGGTACTTTGTTGACATTTATGTTGTCCTGGTATCTTAGAATTGATCACTTCATGGTGTCCGACCATTTCTTGAAATGCACTTATTACATGATAATATGGCGACGATGGCCACTTCTCAGATGGACCACCTGACAGCAAATCAGCCAGCCAGTATCGGACAGTTTTTTAAATAAAGCTTGCAAACTGATTGCAACAATGTGATTACGTCCCCCTGTTCGACATCAACCACGTTATGACTTCACCGCCAAGAAAACGGTCCGATAAATTATAATTGGACCTTTACCATGAATTTTCGAACGAAAATTAGATGTTTAGCGTAAAAGTTTACTCGCACTATCAAAGGTAGTGATGGGAATAGCCGTTTTACTCGAGTGATTTAATAGGTAGGTACTCAGTTAGACTTATGTTGATGCTACACTAATTTAGACATTGGACAAAGCCACTTGCATGCAAGGTAGTTCAACGTTTAAATGGAAATTTTTAGGTTAAATAAAAGTACATAAGATGGAAAGAAGACATACTTATGTAGATAATCGTGTATTTTATACTACGGTTCTCTAAATTCCTATTCTAAAGGTCATCCGCGTCCAAACAATTCTTGTCGACATTTAAGCTAGGAACGTGGACCACCGGTGTGAACAATTTGTGTGTCAATTCACTTTGCATTGTTTGAGGGGCTTTAGTTTTAGATTAGATGATCCCTATATACTGTGCAGTGACATAACTAGCCGTGTTTGCGCCCGATGTTTCTGTAACAGCGCCCTTGATTTTTTTTAATAAACTAAAACAATAAATAATATAAAAAATTAAAATAAAAAAATATTATAGGATTCTGATAGCGATAGCTCTCGTAATCGTCTTTTATTTTTGCTATTGTCTATTGCTAAAGATGAATTGTTACGTGAAGTAATTACAATGGTAGTTTCGTTGTTGTTCACCTAAGATAGACAATACCAAAATTATAAGATGGTTACGAGAGCCATCGCTAACGGAATCAAGTTATATAGCGCCCCTCAAAATCCCCGCGTCCTAGTTACGGTACTGATACTGTGTTTAGGGTTTGATAGGGTTTGATAAATTTGTACAGAAAGACACTTTGAAGGCTGGATGAGGAAACAAGTTTTAAAGTTAGTTGACTCTACGTGATTGTAAATACGACTTTACTCTTTTGTAATAGAGACCATGGTACACTTCACTCAATTAGGTACAGTCAGCATCAGATATATTTGAGCAAACAATTATGTCCAAATATATCTGAGCGTTATATATTTCATAAATATCTGTACCTATTTGTCTATGAATATCTACACAGTAAAAATTACCATTAATTTCTGACCTTCTCAGCATCATCATGTCTAGCCGAAAGACGTCCACTGCTGGACATAATTATGCCTCTCCCAAGGATCTCCACGATGGCAAGTCTTGCGCTACCCGCATCCAGCGGTTTCCCGCAACCCTCACAAGATCATCGGTCCACCTTGTTGCGGCCGCTGCGTCTTCTGGTTCGTGGTCATCACTCAAGAACCTTTCTGACCATCTATATTGTCATAAATATCTGAGCAGATGATGGTCAATGAAATACACAACCTAGACACAAGCACTTTAAGTTTTCCCGAATTTCCCAATTTTCGGGATAAATTTTCCAATTATTTTTTCACTGAAAACCTTCTTCGGAATATTACAAACATCTTGTGTGCCTGAGCACATATCTGAATATATCTGATGCTGACTGTACCTATAAAATTGCCATGTAATCCAGTTCTATTGATGAATGGAGGCTAGGTTATTTAAAAACAAACGTGCGAATGAACTGCTTCGACCGGTGCCGGTGCTTGTACCGGTGTCTGTATGGTACTTTCACTGCACTGTGTGTCTAAAGCATTATATACGGTCCTTATAGTTTGGGATACAGACGGTTTTAGTGTGCTATTGTCCTAGATGAATATGAGAGAGCTGTGCAAACGAGCGGCAAATAAAACGTTCGACAATTTCATAGCTGTAAGTATTAATCTGTTTTCTGATTGATATCAATTTCATCATGGTAAGTACTGGCTCTCGTATGTAGCTGGAATGCACTAGAACATTGAAAATTACTGGTAAACAGAAATCTGACAGACAGGCAGAGACAAGTGACAAAACATTTTACTGATCAGGTGCTTTCCCCCGCGTCTTTTACCATTAAAAACGCTCGCAGATATGTAATATCCCGAAGACAAAATGTAAACAAGGAACTACTAGGGGTACTAGGAAATATATAAAAACTAATGTAAAAAGAAATAAGTTACTTTTTTTTACTAATCCTAATAATAAAAATAAAATAAACACAAGGTGAGTTTAGGGGACTAAACCGGGCGTTTGAAACGCTGCGTTCATATCGTCCGTCTATATAAAACCAGTTTAAGCGCTACATAATACGTCTCGGATTAGCATAACAAATCGTGTGGATTGTCGGCAGGTACTATAATACTGCAGAATCGCTTCTATCCCTCATAGAACAAAGCTTACGGTTCTGTGTCAATAGATGAGATGACTTGCTCCAGATAAGTATATTTATTGAGAGCGTCAGTCAAGTACTTAGTTCATCAATACTCAATTACACTGATGTTTTTTTTCTTTTGCTGACTGCCAACTGTATGATGTAGATACAGGAAACTATAGCTTCACAATAAAATAATTATTTATCTGTAGCATTGAAGACATTCCATCTTTAATCTAGGTATATTATGATGACGAAGCATAATGAAACCCACATATCCTCTGGACTTATCTTTTAATCAGTTGACTGTTTCACAGAAGAACACTCGGTATATCCATCAAATTCAAACTCATTCATCCAGTTTAGGCATTGAGTTATGGCACTTATGAACGTAGGAATATAAAATTTGACTACCACCGTTTTGTTTTACTTCAAACAATTTTGTCACTTAATTGCCCAGGGGGATGCAAGTGCACATACTAATTCTATAATGGTTTCGCACTGTGCGATTCCAAAGGAGGTTCCTACTACGGTCGCTCAGGTTATGGAATGAGTACCTACCTTAGTTTGCCCAAGAGATTGGGGCTTGAGGACATGGGTGAAAGAGTGCAGTGCAAAAAGAGTGCATGTGAAGAGATTTTTGCAGGGTCGCCAACGCGTGAGTGATACCCCTGGTGTTGCAAGGATACAGTACCGCTTACCATCAGTTGGGCCGTTTGCTTGTATGCTACCTTTTAGTTGTACTATTAAGTATTCTGTGCTTTTAGCAAAATGTAAGCAGACGAACGTACCTACACCGCAGTTAATTACAGTATTAATTAGTTCTCATTTTTTTTAAATATTTTTAATGAACATGTATAAGAGCGAATCAACTCTTTATACTTTTTTTAACTGAAATTTGGCACCTATGCATATACCATAAATCATTGATAGGTTTTTTCGGGATCCATGTCGTTAGCATTTTTTTTGCTACAATTTGTAATGATTATCCTATTCAAATTCAAAATGAGAGTTTGCGAAGATTGTTATAATACCTAGACACTCAATCACGATTATGAACGGATGACTATATTAAGATGGTTAGTAATGATGTTGCTGACGGTAATACCTAAGCACATAAAGCTTAGAACATAGACAGTTATTTATATTCCGTTAAAATTTTAGTTTCCATTTTGAGCACGGAAACATTTTTAGGTAAGTATTACAAAATTATATTCAGGAAGGGTGAAGTATCTGTGGTGTAAAGATATTATTGCAGGGTCAACAACCCACGACATTTAACTCCGGTAAGTAGGTATAACAAGCGTATGCTACGAAAACCGCTTACCATCAAACAGGCCGTTAGCTTTTTTGCAATAAAAATAAAATATTATGATATCAATGAATATTTACGTAAATGTTCATTGACTACTTATAACTCATTAACATAAAAAGGAAATAACCGTTATAAATGGCTAATTAGAGAATCACTAGTCGAGTGGCTCTGTGCAATCATGTCTTCCGTCCATACTTGTTCCTTAATAATTTACCTATATTGACAGGATGAATGGAATCTTAGGTAGGTACCTACATAACTGTTTAATTAACATTTGTTTTCAAAAATGTTTTTTGAGCAGCATGTTTTTGTAAAACATTGATCATTATATATAATTATAATTCTAGCCATTAGTATTTATATTACATACTATAAAAATCCAATTTTTATTTACTTAGTTCTCAGAAACATACTAGATGGCGTTGTAACAAACTATATTGGGCTTGAGCTACACAACGCCATTGACGCCATCTAGTGTGGTACAAAAATACTTCAATTAATTCCATAGGGTACTGAAAAACTAAATATTTAGGTTTGTAAAAATAAAATAATGATTTTTTTTGCAGAGATTCGTAAACTTTCAATAAAGGTACGGTATCTTTAATTTTATCATGGTTCGAAAACACGGAACAGAAAGAACTGTTCTTTCTGTTCCGTGTTCGAAAAGGTCTCTCGTAGTGTCAAATAATTGTCAAAGTGACAATTTATTTTTATAGGTTAAAAAACACCAAATTATCAACAAACAAATAGTTTGTCGGTCAGGATTTAATTTTGTATCCAATTTATTAGTTAAATTATTATAAAACGATATGACTAGTAAGCCTAATTCTAAGCGGACGATATACGTTGGTGGTTTAGCTGAGGAAGTAAACGAGAAAGTGCTAAATGCAGCATTTGTACCGTTCGGAGATTTGGTCGATGTCCAAATACCTCTAGATTATGAGACTGAGAAACACAGAGGCTTCGCTTTTATTGAATTTGAAAACGCTGAGGATGCTGCTGCTGCTATTGATAATATGGTAAGTTCTAAAACTTTCATCTATGTCAGTTTATCTGAATAAAATAACATAAGTTTTGCACTAAATAACCTAACCGTTTAATGCTTTTTGATTGATTATAAAGCATTATTTTATGATAATAAAAGTTATGTGAGTAATTGGAATCCTTGACAAGATAAATTTTCTAAAAATTATGCAATTTTTATGCACAAGTTGTTTCATAAAATGTACAATTCAAGAATTCAACCAACCTCTCAGTTTAATAACTTTTTTATAACCTCACAACTTCATAAATTCCAGAATGACTCGGAACTCTTTGGCCGTACAATAAGAGTAAATATAGCCGCACCACAGCGCATCAAAGAAGGCTCTACTCGTCCAGTGTGGTCTGATGACACATGGCTGCAGAAACATGCCGGAGAGACACTACCTATTAATCAAGACAGTGAGAAAGAAGGGACAAATGAAACCACAGAAACTAGTGTAACTGTTATGCTATTTATCATTTAATCATTTTTATTAATAAGATTGAATGAATGTACTGCTTCAATCAATCTTCCAAATTGTTTAACAGTTAAAATTATTCTTAAGTGCATGTGAAGGCTTATTTGAATTCAAAATATAAAATAAATATGATGACTTCAAAATTCAAAATGAAATAATTTCAAAACAATACCTACTCTAAAAATAAGTTATGTTTAAAAAGTTTTACTTATTTAATTAAAACAAATAAACTCTATATCCTTCCAGGTAATACCGGCTAAACCGGCAGAGAAGCGGAATCCTCAAGTATACTTTGACATCAGTGTTGGCAAGAATGAGATTGGACGTGTCATCATGATGCTCCGAGCAGATATTGTACCCAAAACAGCCGAGAACTTCAGAGCACTGTGCACACATGAGAAAGGTTTTGGTTTCCAGGGAAGCAGTTTTCACAGAATCATACCAGATTTTGTATCCTTTTTAAAGTGGATTTTGGATTTTAATTATTTAAGTACCAGCTGACTTGTGTTCCTGGTAAAAAGTATGTTTTTCTCCATGCCATAAGCTATCTGTGAAACAAATTTCATCATAATTGGTTATGCCATTGAGGAGTCAAGAGTAAGGATTTCTTTTTTTTGTCAGCATGCAGACAATCCATGCAGGTCCACAGTATATATACAAATATACAAATATAGTTGAATGGCCAGTGTTAAAATAACATGCGTTATAGCACGCCATGGTGGCTTTTTTAATGTATGTGCTAGTGGCGCCATCTGCGCACAGCTTTGCGTAATGTTCCCTATTTTCGCCATTGTTCGCTAACCATTGCCATTCTTATCCAGAAAGGCTTGGCTAATTTCGTCCTCTCCAGGCATTATTTATTATTATTTCTTAACTTAATCACGAGCAGATGTGCCAAGGCGGCGACTTCACGAACAATAATGGAACAGGCGGCAAGTCTATTTACGGTCGGAAGTTTGAAGACGAGAACTTCACGCTGCGGCACACTGGCCCCGGCATCTTGAGTATGGCCAACTCTGGACCCAACACTAATGGATCTCAGTTCTTCCTCTGCACAGCTAAGTAAGTTATCAGCCTCAAGTAACTGAAGTGAAACTGAACCCTTCTGAATCGGGCACTCTTGTCAGTGGTTTATACAGGGCCACTAAAGCAGGGCGACTTTGGTTTATTATGACTGACGACTTTTGTTCTAGATACGACATTTTTTATTAAATATTTTTTTTTCCCGTAAAAAAATAATAATTTTCGGCTCTAATATTTTTAGTAAGTCATAATACGCTCGCGGCACGAGGCAGTCACAGATTAAGTATTTACAAATGTACTCTATGATTCAGACAGAGTACGATTGATAGAAGTCCTCACAGTTTTTTTTCTTGGCATTATGTTTTGGCATAAGTCCTGAAATAAAAGTTGATAGTTTTGTGTTAGTTACTAAGTAGTAATCCTCTATAGTTGCAGTACCATAGAAAACTCAAAACGTCAATGTTCTCCTTGGTTAAAAACACTGGCAGTTTGCTTTAAGGGGGAACGTTCGGTTGGAGTGCGAAATTCAAATTTTATCACGTTTTTTGCAAATTGCTGCTCAGTTATAGGTCGTAAGTTATCAACATGTTATTTGCGACAAGAATGGTTGTATATTTACTGATTAATAACAAAAGAAATCATCAACATATTCCTCCAAGGTATATTAGTAACATTTTTATGAAATAGTCGTATATGTCAGTTGTTGATTCTATTCACTTACAAATTTTAATGGCGGGCGTCCAAGGCGGCATCTCTATCCAATACATTCGTATATCTAATACCTTTAAACGAGCAATTCTTGTATATATATAAATATATATATAATTTGAATCTCGGAGACCGCTCCAACAATTTTCATGAGATTTAGTATGCAGAGGGTTTCGGGGGAGATAAATCGATCTAGCTAGGTTTCAGAAAATAGAATATGTCATTATAATAGAAAATGTCATTAAAAAAAATTAGCTCGGTCAACCGGATCCTATTATTGAAAAGGGATAGAAAGATTTGTTAGTAGTGATCGGCGACTAAGTTCGCGTTGAAACAAGTAACCGGAGTGAAAAGACTAAATTTCTTATATCGTATATTTTGGTTAGAAAGAGATTTAGTTACAATAAATTAGTTTAGTTTTTAAACAGAATCGGCACCATCGAGAGCTATACATTTTCAGCCTGTATCGGCATTGGATTTTAGTATAATACGGTGGGTAATCCAATAAATTTTTGATCTATTTTTTTTCTTTTCAGGACAGACTGGTTGGACAATAAACACGTAGTATTCGGCCATGTCATATCAGGGTTGGACGTGTTAAAGAAAATGGAAAGGTATGGCAGTAAAGGAGGAACTGTATCTGCTAAAGTTATTATAAGCAATTGTGGAGAATTACAATGATTTAGTATACTTTCAGCAGTTTTATTACATACTTATACATACGTTATGAGGTTAGCTGAGCATGTCAATGTTCTGGTGCATCGGTTGTTGCAAACGTCCTTAGGCAACGGGAACCGCTTACCATCAGGCGGGTCGTATGATTGTTTGCGACTACATGGTTTAAAAAGAAAGTTTAGGCATGATTAGTTGCTGAAAAAGCCTTAAGCATTGGATGGACATTCCCTTAACTTATCTGCATTAAAAAAAAATTGAAAAATGATGGGAGATATAAATCTGACAAATTAATCTATGCTAATAAAGATCGCGCCTAAATTCTCGTTGAAATGCTTTACGAAAAATACGTCTAAGGGTCGGTTGCTCGTACATTTTAGTTAAAGTTAACTTAACTATTACCTACCGTGCTTTGACCCTAGAGTCACTTTCATGATGACCGATGTACTTCGGTCGGTTATGGTTACGATTTAAATTTTAGTTAAAGTGACACAAGCAACCCAGTTTGTTTTCTTTCGGCGGTTAAAGTTAACTATAACCGTAGCCTAACTATTACCGCGCTTTATGCAACCGCCCTAAGTAGAAAAACGTCCAACCAAAATAGTCTATATAGCAGAATGTCAAACTATCGAAATGCCTAATAGCAGAAAGTCCTATGAGCAAATTTGTAAACATACTACTTACTAATCTGTGAAGCAAATCATTAACATTTCTGTTACCTACACCTTAGAGTTTGTAAAATTGAAAAGTTGCCAGTTTCTGTGGCGCTGTACTCGTCGCCCGGGGATATCCTACAAATGACCCAATTAAGCCTTTAATTTATGTCCGGAAGAAGTTTTATTGCTCCAAATAATAAATTTTTACTGTCCCAAGTCT
The DNA here is from genome assembly GCA_963555595.1 of Tethea ocularis. Lineage (NCBI taxonomy): Eukaryota > Metazoa > Arthropoda > Insecta > Lepidoptera > Drepanidae > Tethea > Tethea ocularis. Next base: position 3,522,812 of record OY741960.1, on the reverse strand, counting down.
CGTCGAGGCCTGACGCTTTTTTATTGCGCAGTTGAAATGCTACTCGTAATTTGTTGTAGCAACATTTTTATAGTGCCTAGAAATTGATGTCTATGATAACGAGAATACTTGTAGATGCAACTAGGTAGGTATGTTTATTTCTTATTATACATTCTAATTCGCCTTTAATGTATTATGAACCTCTGTCGAAAAAGAGGGGTGTTATTAATTTGTAGTATCTGTGTGTCTGTCTGTGGCATCATAGCTCCTGAACAGATGAACCGACTTTGATTCTGCTTTTTCCGCTTGAAAGGTGTCGTTCTTAGATGTTTCCAGAAATTCCGCTCAGCCGTTTAAAGTTCACCTCTTTACAAGCGAATTCGGGTGTTTCTTAATTTTTTTAATTTTACTTTTTAGAACTGCACGCCAGCTTTAAAAGATGCATTTGATGTAATTGCAAACCAACTGGGCAGTCGTGCAAATCTAATTGTGGGTTAAAACGCTTCACATTCGCATGTCCACTAGGTACATAGAAATATTTTCTTCTGAAGTCCATTTCACATTTTCTTGACACAGGATAATGCTCGTCAATCCGTTTTTGTTTATGCACAAACTACATGTGCGAAAAAAAATGGTTTTAGGTAAGGTAAGCTTATTAAAATGAAAACGTCCGAGTAAACCCACAAATAAACAGGCTGAGTAGGGTTGCCACGCACAAGTGACCACACGACGACACGTGGCGTAACATGGTGTCACGTCAGCTCTCTTGCAAACATTATTAAAAAAGATAGAACATATTGAATGTTATCAAATTAGTCTAAGCTATCGTTATTTGAATTCAAAAGGAATTTCTTATATTTGATAGACTTTATTGGCCGTATCTTTTGATTCCGTTGACTTCAACTTAACCATTTCTAGAAAAAAAAAGGTTTTGGTATCGACAGATAATCCCTCATATTCAGATCGACTCGGTTACCATTCCGATCGGTAGGAACGATTTAATTTCATTTAAATGGCGATACTGTATGTATCATTACCGTTATTTGTACCGTGATCGTGAACTGATCGTCTACCTCGTTCTATATTGAAATCAGAAATTGAGAAATACTAGCCATTTTCTTTAATAAATTACCTATTCTGTTCGTAATCCGAATCGGGACTGGAAACGAGCGGCTCTGGATTATCCAGAATAAAATGATTCCAGGTACGGAACCCTAAATACATAGTAGTTACTTGGCCTGTATACCGGTTGCTTTATAAATAGGTAGAGGTTAATTAAAAAAAAAGGTGGCCTGTAATCCAGGTTTTTTAAACAAGCTAAGCCAACCACATTTTGTAACTCAGCCCACAAGATTAAAAGGCACTAGTAAAATTACGCAAACAGCATATTTGGTAGGTATACCCTTTTATTTATACTTAAAGTGATTTAAATTTTATATTTAAAACAATCGTGGAAGGTCGCGCAAATATCTTTATAAATTAAAATGATAGAAATCGGCCGTAACCCGTCGTAAACATTTACTGCCCGCAAAACAAAGCGAGGTGCTTACTCGCTTACCTACTTTTAAGTATGTAATCGAGACGCGTTTTTATAAAAAGAAAATGCGTAAGTAGGATTTATTGAAGCAACCAAGGACCTACAAGTATAACTGATCATATCTTCTTCGAGTAAGTATCTACACAATTAAATAAATAAATATCCTAGGACATTCTTCACACACAGTTACTTGATCCCAAACTAAGCAAAGCTTCTACTATGGAAACCAGATAACTGATATACTACATGTAGGTAGGTACTACTTTTTTTTGTAAATATATACTTATATAGATAATTACACCCAGACACAGGACAAACAGACATGTTCATGCACATAAATGTTTGTCCTGGATGGGAATCGAACCCATGACCAGCGGCGTGATAGGTGGTGTCTTAACCAACTGCGCCAACTGGCTTGTCGACAATTCTTAAAATGGTAGGTTATTTTCGATAGAATTTCATCTTACTAGTAGATAACACCAAGCACCAATTAACATCATCTCCCCACAATGTATTTCTTCACTAAGCTCGGAAATGTCAGTGAATTTATAAAAATAAGTCGGCCAATAAAAATTGCCTGATTTTGTATGAAAACTCACACTAAACGAGAACAAATTGAAGTACCTACATACTCAGTTCATTACGCGCCAGTTACGCGCACTCGCACCCTTAGACACTCGAGTCTCTTTAAATTTAACCCCCTCCTGCAAACCCACATGTGTTTCGTGACTTGGTTATTTATCCCTTTTCCTTTCAACGTTTCAAACAAGAACACGCGCCACAAATTTCTGAAACAACTGGATCGGAAATTGTTCTTGATTCAATATTTCCACAGGAATATCATGCCTGAATTTGAATAGAGTGTTTTTAGGGAAGTTATAGGTAAGTACCTAACTAACCTACTCTACATGAGAAAGGGCTATGACCCTAAAATGTATCTAAAGGTAAATCACAATTTTATAATTACAAACAAATCGGAATACAAAATTAAGAAAAGATGACTGCCGGTAGAAAAAGTGAAAAGTCATAAATTTCAGTCAGTTGAGGTATGTATTCTGTACTTATTAGGTAATCGAGATGACAAGGTTTCTAAATCGGTTCAAGTATTTGGAAGTTATCATGGAATAAACAAGCGCCAAAAGAAAGATGACCCTGAATATTTTTTTTCGGTCAGTCGTGTAAAAATAAGTAGGTACGTTTGACAGAATCTTACCACATGACCTACCTATGACCGAAGTTGATAAATTAAAATCAAAACTCATTTACCTATTCAGTTTAGGCCGTGATAAGGCACTTATGAACGTCGATAGTTACAATCAATACAATAGACTCTACCACCGGTTCGGAATAAACTTGAACTAAGAAGACTCCGGCAAGAGAGTTTGTTTGTTATCTTTTCACGCCTTAACTACTGAACCGATTGCAATGAAATAGCAAGCATAGGAAGAACATTAGGCTACTTTTCATCCTGGGACCGCAGGTGAAACCGCGGGGGACAGCTAGTTCACTATAAATATCTCTCAATATCTTTCCTTACCTTGATAATTTCAGAAGATTCAAAATGATATTCCTAACCCTTTTTTGGAAAGCCCATTAATATTATCTGCCACAGAAACAGCAGGTGAAGGATTAACAGGCTCCTGTGTGTTCTGTGGACGTAATCCTGAACAACGTGATGTGAAAACGTAAGATTTTCGAAGGATACTTGGTTTAGCTTTTTTACATTTGGGAAAAATGCTTTAACAACCTAGGCAGTTAGACAAAGGGTTCAAAGAGTAAGCATAAAAATTCTGGCAATAAACGTAACATATCTAAGCATTCTACGATACCTATCTACTTAAGACTTGTAACCAATGACGTATATCAAATAGACAATCGTTACGCTACAAAACAGCGTAAATTTTATTGTAGGAATGTAGAAATGTAGGTACATTCCACTAAGTACTTAACGCATGAAATTAACCTTTATCTCACAGTTGCAGTAGGTACAGTTTGCATATCCTTCATTAATCTTATTTATGTGAAATCGGCGGACAAAGATGGGCCTCGACGGCAAAGGCAAAAATAAATAGTTTGTACTAATGGAAGCGTATTTATTGAATTTTGCACAGCAGGCGCAGCCGCACCTGCAACTTTACATACATGTAGAGTTGCAGGTAAATCTTAGCTTAGTTCTATATGTATCTAAGTACTTGTAAGAAAATCTAAGCAGATCAACGCTAAAGGGGTTGGTCGACGATTTTTCAAGGTATTCTTTTTCTTTTGTACTTGCAAATTTTGTGTATTCCTATTATCAGGCGGACCGTGTGTTTGTTTGCCGACTTTGGTCTATAAAAAAAATATATACACATTGCATTAGTATATGAGATTGTTGGAAAGCCTCCCAAGGGTGTTGTGTATCACTGTCATAAAATTTCAAGTTTATTAAGAGATGGTATTTTTTTTATTAAAACACGTAAAAGCCATTTGTATGAACGCGTCTAAAATGTGTCGTCTAAGTTTGATTAATCGTTATTATTCCCATCAGTATAGTAATGCCTACCTCATGCAGAGATTTTCGAAGGAAATCTTCGTCGACGAGCGATTATATGGTGAAATAGTTATGTCACTGTGTTGAAAACAAGATTTTCTTCCTTATTTAAAAAACCGGACATGTAGGATTCTGAGTCGCGTACCGAGGGTTCCGTTGAGATAAACTAGATTGAAGGACAAACTTAACTTTGTAGTTGAGAAAATATTTTCCCATACTTACCTACAGTTTCCCGATATAGGTACGTCACGGAAAAAAATAAAATTGAAAATGTATTACGAACCGGGACATTAGACCGGTTGGTAGAGTCATTTGTAACTGTCGAGGTTCATAAGTGCCTTATCAGGGAATAAATGAATGAGTTTTGAGTTTGAGATATTAACAATCTTAATAGATACCTCCACGCGTTCTCAAGAAAAATAGTCAGACAGACGAATGGACAATGAAATTAACCCATGCGATGTTTCCTTGTGAGTTACAGGACCCTAAAAATACTGTATTCATGACAAGATGTTTCAATAGATACCCATTTATTATTCACATGAATTTCATCATCAAACATCTTCTAGGAAATTAATTGTCTCGTTTTGTAATAACGTGTTAATATAATTATTAATTGGATACGTCGCATAGGTACCTACTGTTTGTAATCCCTTCGTTTACTCGTGAATAATTACTGTAGATACTAGATACGCAGATATCATATGACATTGTAGGTAGAAGCTACTCCCTTTTACTTTGATTAATAAATCCTAGTAATAAATTATAAACACGAAACTTTGCGTATGATATGATTTTGTAGATATTTGTTACAATCACATCACGCCACAATGACTGAACAAATTTTAATAAACAATGACAAATAGATAAATCAACTTTAGAATAAACTGTTTTTCCCCCAGCGTGAGGTTCTTCAAGAAAAGTGTGAAGAGATTTTTGTACGGTCGGCAACTCACGAATAAGCCCTCAGGATTTACCATCAGGAGGGCCATAATATGCTTGTCGGCAGCATATTTGGGTGACTGTTATACGAGACAGGCAGATCTATAAACGCGGACCTAAAACTAGGACTTAGTAGATTATTATTGAATTTGAATTTTCTGGCATTCAGGTTACAAGATTCTTTCCTTCACCGCGCGGGGAGGTGGGGAGTTAGCTTTCGCACCGCGGTTTCACCCGCTTTCCCAGGATTTAAAAAGTAACCTATGTCCTTCTCCATATAGGTTGTCAGCTTACATTAATCGGGATCGATTCAGTAGTCTAGGCGTGAAAAGGTAACAAACTCACTTTCGCATTTATAATATTAGTTAGGAATATGGTTTGCTTTATTATTTTTAAATTTAATAACTTTTCAAGATAGGCATAATAAATTAAAGTTGTCTACGTCATAGCGTGATGGTTAGCAGTACGAACCTCGTGTTTGCCGATTTAGTTTCGAGTCGACGGACCTTTTATTAAGGAGTTTGCGAGTTGAAAGTGTTATCGCTTTTAATAATTCAGGCGGGGTGCCTAAAATGTTTCATTTCATACAAGCAAACTTGCATCGAGAAGATTCTAATATATTTAAATTTTTATTTCAGGCTTGAAGATTTTCATAAAAAACACATATGCCTTTGGAGTTCACACGAATTACATTTTTAAGTATCAACTAAAAAACTAACTTTTACCTCTGGTGGTGCAAGCGTTTATAGATTACAGAACATTTTCTAATCAGGCGGGCTTTATGCACGTTTGCCTTATTTTAAGTGCAAAAAAAAATTTCAAAGAAAAATGTCAACATCAAAAACTAATTTATTAAGTTTAGGCCCTAATAAGGCACTTATGAACGTCAACAGTTACCATTTTTAGACTCTACTACCGGTTCGGAATACACTTGAACTGAGAAGTTTCCGAAGACAATAAAAACATGCTATAATTTTCCTAGTCCCATAGTCCCATTTATTACCTACAAAAATAATATTTAGATATTATTTACCTACTCTACGCTCTAGGTAAGTACTTATACACAGAGCCAAGAACTCTACGAACAGGTTTATGTACTTGTTCGTCACAAGCGACATTTTAGCTACACAATAAATGAGTTTAGCCCAAGTAATGGCACTATTCGTATAAGGAATCGCTTTCTCGTCTCTAATTAAATAGAAGGAATGTCAGGAGATGATACACCTGCCAAGCTCAGGTATTGTCTGGCTGGGAGAATCCTCCCGGGAAACTACTTTTGTCACAATAGATTAACCTGATTAAAACTGATTTTTTTGTTGGATATCTTAAATTTTTTGCACCATTTGCTTTCTGGCTCTGGTTCAATGTTACTAATAATTAAATTAAATAAAGAAATATTGTCGAAGCAACTGAAGCGTGGAAATATTTAATTAATGAAACACTTAAAAAAAATATAATAAACACTTTGAAAGGCTTCACTTTGTGCGGAGAAAGACTGAGATTGATTGTTATGTACCTACTATGATGAGATAATTTCCAAATGAATGAAATTCACAGATTCACAAGCGAATTCCCACCTCTCAGAGATTTCCCGCCAGTTTTCCACGAGATGCTGAATGCTGTGGACGTGTAATGTAACCGACGCAGTGACGTCACCGGCGTTTGATCGCGCGAGTTTGCGCGAGTTTTGGAATGTGAATATTAAAAAAGTTTATTGAAGGATATAAAGTGTGACTCTATGGAACATGGATTTCGAATTATTAAAAGAATTTTGAAAGTGAAAATTTTGTGATGAGTCATTGAAGATATGGACTTTTAATTTTCTGGATCTTTTCAACGATCGGAGAGGAAGGTAAATAAGTACCTATTTCATTAGATTCTTTGGGGTAGTGATCAAATGTTTTTTAAAACGAATTATTATAATTTGTAATTTTGGCAAATAGTTGTGTATATAATTTTTTTTATTGTGAGTGAGATCGGTGCTTTTCAAGGATTAAACTGAACAAAAGAGTTTTGAGTTTAAATATTATATGACTACTTATTTACTGTTAATTCGATTCTGTTTCGAGTTTTTACGTTAAAATTATCATGAATAGATCATTCATTTCCTTTTACGGGGAAGTCTCACACAAAATCCAGGAAACCGATTTACAATAGTAATAAATTTTATTCAATGTGTTTTTTATTCACTAGGTCCGACCGACAGTTTCTCACGAATTTATGGACTAAAGTAGGCTCAGGCTTTCTCTGGAATGTAGTCTCATTTTTATATACCTAGCTGAGCGCAGCAGGCATACAAACTGGCTAACTTTTATTTCACTTAAATAACTTTATTTTTTTTACAAGTAGAAATATTATTTGGTCGTTTTTTTGGAAAATCCATTAATCCATATGAAAAGTGAGGAATCGCTGAAAATCTACGTTGGGTTAGTCAATTACTGACTCGAACAGACAGCTCGGCAACTTTGATCGATGTTTTTTCAATTTTGTCGAATTATTTTAGAGTTCTACACGAATTGTGCCATTTTTTTTCATTTTGTGATTTATGTTCTTTTTTTGTCATGTATTATGTTGAAGGGTCAGTTGGCGTGGATGGTTAAGGTGAGACCTATCACGCTGCAGGTTATGGATTCGTTTTCCATCCAGGACAATAATTTGTTTGCATGAACACATCTGTTAGTCCTGAGTCTGGGCTGTAATTATCTATATGAGTATTGAGAACGTATGTATTTATAAGTATTATGTTATATCAGTTAACTTTTTTTTTTTTTTTTTATTAATTTACTTATATTTTTCATAGCAAATTTAAGGTTGCTTAGATAGGGATCATATAAGCCGTGTATAAGAATTTCAGAATAATATTAAGTTATATCTTGTAATTGTCAATTTACATATGCCGAATTTATTTTACAAAATGAATGACTTTACAAAAATTTCTAAATTGATAGATAGGACTAGATCAGTGTAGATAGGTATAGAATATTTCTAAAGATTTTCTGATTAATGACAGAACAAGGTTAAAAAACTAGAATACCAAATAAGAGATAAAAAAAATATTTCATACAGAACCCTTGCCAGAAATCTCTACATAGATACTTTCCATAGACACTCAACAATGCGTCCAGAGAGAGTCGGAGATTGATGAGTGAGGCGAAAGGACCGCCACAGATGACAGTGCGTTTTAATTGTACTTCAGTCTATTCTGTTCCCAGTGTTACCATGCGTAGATAACATCGTTACATATAGTTAGAAATGTTATATTGTGTCCTCCACTTGATAATGTCAAGGTCGCTGAAAGTTAATTCAGATTTTGATGGAGACATGTTTTTGAAATATTCTTGTCTGAACTGTAAAAAGTACTAAGTACCTAATACCTATTTATTGTTTAGTAACTGTTATTAAATAAGTATTAAGGATAATAGGAACAGTTATTGGAGAACAGTTGAGAACTAACAAATAATTTGATTTTCTTTTGAAATCTAACTTAGGTTGGTCATGAACAACTTTTACTGGCTTTATATTGTAACTGTCCAGAAGCATCAGTAGGTAGGTGTTTGATGACAAAATTTAATTTTCTGTGTAAAAAACAATTTAAAAGTTAATGTCTCATCCCTATTTAGGTTATTTGCTTTCTCTATATATAAGTATATATATATATATATATATATATAAAGGTAAAAGCTAAAAAAAAGCCGTCTTCAAAATACATTCCTAAGAAATCGTTTCAGAAATCTCGGATAGTCGATTTTTTTAAACATATTATATTTGGTTTCTAGTCCCACAAACCCTCACACCCAACCTGGATGTGAGTGAGGTTAGAAAACTTTTACTTTGTCGTTTAAATTATTGCATGAGTAATCAAAATTCTTTGTTGATTGACAAATAGCTGAAGGGTGTACAGTATGTCGAAATAGGTTCGTATTTGATAATTTTCAGGAAGCGGGGGAATTAATTACATCCTTCCTCACTCAGCCATATTCTCCAAGTCACTCCGGTCGATAGGTCTGAAAGGGTTTGCACCCTTTCCCTTTGTTTGCCCTACCTACGTGGTGTCCATTTCAAATCATCCCAATGGGGTATCGATTTGGAAACGACTGTACCTCACCTACAATATCACAATCAATCCCGCTAAAACTTAAATAGCGATTCTACTTGACCTTAATTTAATTGATTAATCTGTCATGATTCTGTCAAATGTCTTTTAGGCTAAATCTGCACACGGGTTTTGATGAAAATTGTAGTTTGAACCCGTAAGCTGGAATAAAGAGATTTAATGAATTCTTGGAACCAGTTCAGATGTTGTTACTATTTATGAGACAAATGTTTGTACAGATGATCCCAGATGTGTACCTATTTCCATATATCGGTCTTTACCTATTGGGGGTCTATTATCAAGTTTAATAACGATTGAACATGACCCAAATTGAAATGTGTTTATGTCGCTATTTTTCATATATTCTGACGTCAAATTTTATCTCGGTTAATTCTTATTAAATGTGTCTTCAAATATTCCCACGGTGCAGCGGTGCTGTGAAAATATTATATTTTTTAACTAGTGTCTGGAGACAGCTGTTTATGTTAGCACGTCGTAACAAGCGAATTCGATCCTGACTCTTTTTCTGATCCCGGGATTATAGTACTAATGGAAAGTCAGTAAAAATTAGTTTTTCTAACCGTTTTATTATGTTGGTAATTTATGGTTACATAGTGTGTTCGCTCTCTCTCATATATATATCTATATATATATATATAAATTTCGTGACTGACCAACATACGATCAAATCCTCAAGTCGTAGCGTAGATATTCTAATTTCACTTTGGTGTTGACGTCATATCACGTAAATTGTTTACGTATGGGGAGGTTGAAATATCTTTGCGTATGGTACCTACACTATTGTGTCTATGACTTCGAGTGACTCATCTTCGGAATTTCATTGATGCTAAAAATTACAGATCAACCATAGTAGACATTAACTTTTTTGGGATTAGTTTAAAAATATTTTACTTACCATTGCAGGTGCATCGTCGAATGATAGCGTAAAAAATATTCTCATATTCAAAACATAAGTTTACCTTCCAATTATAATTCCGTCAAAATTGGTTCTACCGTTTTTTCTTTCACAAAAACAAAATTTGGAGATCCTTGGTGGAGGCCTTTGTCCAGCAGTGGACGTCTTTCGGCTGATATGATGATGATGATGATGAAAAACAAAATAGAGTTTGTTAGTGATTTTAATTGACAGTTTACTAGCCACATCTATACTAATAATAAAGCTGAAGAGTTTGTTTGTGTGTTTGTACGCGCTAATCTCCGGAGTCACTGTTCCGATTTGAAAAAAAAATTCACTAATAAGAAGCTTCATTATCCCCAAAGGTTATAGGCTACTTTTTATCCCGGGAACGCGAGTGGAACCGCGGGGAACAGCTAGTAGTTAATAAGAATCTTGAAGCAAGCCTTAATAAAAGATGAGAATGAGACAGTTGTATTTAACTCATATCACAAAAGCGACCAGATTATGGCAATATAGCCGTACCACGAGTCTGGCGAGTAATCCTAAATGATTTATTGCTCTTATTTCATGCTGAAAGGCAATGCACAACTAATGCTAAGTCAGTCTGGATAATCACAAAATCTGTCTCTTTTCAAGAAAGCGCTTCAATGAAATTCGGGTATAATTTTCTTTTTTCTTAAATAAACTTTTTCATAATGATGATAGCTAAAACTTTTTTCTCTTTTTCGGCCTGTGTTGACCATAATCATTCATAATGAGGTTAAAGGTGGTAAGCACACAGATGCCTAGAAGGAACTGGGTCTCTCGTGCAGTCAGAACACACTGGTGGTCTATACAATGTACCACTGTGCTATGGTTTTTTTTTTTTTTGAAAGGACTAAAGTTGGTAGCCTCTGATAGCTGCTCCAACCTTACCGGACAATTGGCGAGCGCAGAGAGCTCTCAGCCGGGTAACATTTAGGTAACCACGCCTGAGGGCACCCCCGAGTGGGGTACGAACCTTGGCTCAGGGCGTTACCGGCGGAAGGGGAGGACTTTGTACGAGTTACGACTAATTGGGGGCGGTCGGATTACTAATGGCAGCTCGGGCCGCTTGAACGGGACGAGACTGAGTGGGACGTCGCGGCGGTCCTCGCCGTCGAGGACGGTAGCGTAATCGGTTTTGTGTGTGCTATGGTTCACGTATGTACGTATACGTGCGTTATCTAAATTATACGTTTCAAATTCTAGAGAAAAAAAAGTAAGTGTATTCAAAGATTAGTGGATTTCATCTTAGCCTGACCAAAAGCAGGCTGAAGGCTGAGAATGAGATAAGAAACGTACAAATGTTACGTAATGTATTGGTAGAGGTGTTATCAAATCGTATAAGGCATTAAAAGAATCTTCGGCAATTTTTTTGCTACGGAAACCGAAAACAAATATCTAAATTCTGCAATGCAACATTATTGGTAAAAAGATTTGATTCATCTTTATTTTTCCTGTAATATGGTGTAAATTCGCCTATGAAATGAAACTACTTATTTCCGCTATGTGGCTTCTGGGTTATACAGGTTGACAGCTTGAATAAAGGACATACTTCCAGAGGTGAAAGTATTCATCAATATGTCAACTTTTACTATGGGGCCAACTTTAAAATCTCTTGAAAAAACATAGGTATATTTTGATCGAGCAAGATTGACCTTTTGTGTAAAAAGTAAAGATGTAGACTAATACCTAATAACATTACTAAGGTTGGTATATTTCATGGCTTGGACGGAGGGGCGAACATTATATACGTACGGAGCCCTAAAATTTAAATGAACGAGGATTTTTTCACGTTTGAAGCGGTTACATCAACTTTTTTACAGCAGTCTCCGGTTTTATTTTAAGTAAAAAGACGTGGAATATTAATACGTGACGTTCTAAAAATGTTTACGTTCTCTGTTTATTTTTACACGAAAGTTGACGAGCGCAATGAATGAAGCTGACGTTTCATTCATGCGATGTGGACTACTGTTTCCATATACGAGATTATGACAGGCTCGGATGTAGGTTGATATTTGCGGGGCCAATTCTTTAAGTTATGCTAAGCCATTTGTAGTTCAATGAAAATTGTAACTTACTTAATATTTGCAAGTGGTTAAAACATGGTTAGAATTTTTTTATTTAGAAACGGACTTCTTACATACGAACATTGTTAATTTATAATTTACGTCGTTAATAATGAAAAAGATATTGGAAGTTTTGATGCTACCCTATTTTTGGTATTTTAAAATTATTATAATTTATATAAAATTATATACCTAGGTAGGTTTTATCCTTCTTCCTTCTCCTCCTTCGCTCTTAAAAGCTAAATTGCTAGATAGTAAAAGCAGCATAATTGTGTTATATTATTACCTACCTAATTAATTCTAAAAGTATTTGTAGAGCCATAAAATCTTACTAAAACAATAAAAAAACTTATTGAGAGCATCATCAATTACTTACGTAAAATGCAAGTTAATACGTATTTTGTCTACTTTTATCGAGGTATCGTATTACTAATTGGTGCTTTAAGTTACTATTGCCCTATATTCATTATCCTTAAGCCGCCCCTGTTTCCAAGACTGCAGTTTGAAGTGAAGTAACTTCTCAAAGCATCTTTTTAACGACGCTCAGTTGCTAAAGAGGTCGCGCTTCCACGGTACAAGTAGGTTTGTGTAATTTCTTGTTTTTTTTTACAACTTTGGAGCTACTTTAACTTTCATTTAAAAATAGAACCTAGGTTAATTAATGTTTGTGAATAGTTTTATTTCAAAGCTTTTTCTTTATTGTTATTTATTTATAGGATAGAATAATGAATTATGTGGTTTTACAATAAGGTCTTACAATTCAATCAAGATTGAAATATACCATTGCAAAGGATCCGTTCTCGCTTAGTAATTGCGGAGCGAATTTACCTTATGTAATTATTTACAGACCCTTATTCCGAAATATTCAAGAGGTTAGTCAGCTGGAACGATTTGTTTGCTTTGTAAAATGAGATGGGGTTTTCGAGAAACCGTCTAAGAGTGTACTCGAAGACTGACCTACCCGGCTCAGCTTTCAGATTAAACATTATAATATCATGTTTTAATATTTTGCAAATGTTATTTCGACGTGGTATTTTGTAGATTACATACTAAACTAAATCAATCTTATGTATTATAAAACGTAAGAAATTGATTTTTAGAATTAGTTTTGTTTAATTTAATAATAGTTATATCTAAATTTGTAACGTGAATTTACTCTCCATCAAAATTATATTTTCCTTTAAATCTGTTAAAGTTAAGTTAAATATCCAATTTTCTTTTCATTTTTTTTTGCAACGTTTATACTTTTTTAAAGTGTGTCAAGATCAAATAAAGGCTTTAGTGTGAGATCCCCAATATGTATCTATTCTTTTATAATTTTAATACAAATAGTTTTGAAGTTATTTAAGAACATAGGTGAAAATTCTATGAAGTTAAACTTATATGAAGTCTATGCTAATTAAAGTAACATCTCAAATTTCCATCTCATAAACTGATTTTAATTTCGCGCAAACTCAGTATTTGAATTCATAAGCTTGCGTGTTAAAATGAACCACAAAACTGTTCTCGTATTCTAATCTACATAGCTTTGGATCCAAGTCGTAAAGCGGCGTCATTTGCGGCGGAAGTAAAACTTTTACAGCGACGATACTGTTATATTCCTTTGTTTCGATTAGTAAGCGTGAGAAATTGAAGATGAGTGCATATTTGATAGAATTTCAGCTGCTATAAAGAAAATTATTATAATATTTTAATGAAGTTGGAGGACGCTGAAGCTTTTTTTTGATATTATCATAAAAAAACTCTCTCCAATTCAAAACTGAGAGTCTCTCTCCAGTTTCAATTTTTCAACATCGTATGTTTCTATTTATTACGTCAATTTCAAGCGCCTATGAGGCAAGTCAGGGATATAACTACAGATATATTTATGTATTCATTCAAAAAAATAGAAAACTGTAGGTGCAATATTTGCTTTGTTACAAATGTCCGTTATTTATTGTTATGAAACCAATGTATGGTTCAAAAGCATTCAATTGACATACGTCTAAGATGCTAATCACAAAATTATTTTCAATAGGTTTTAAAATTGATGTAATAAATTAAAACGCATAAAATATCCGAAAGAAATTCCAAATGCGGCCCATCTTTATGCTAATACCAATATGTTTCGAAGACCCAATTCTCATCGTGTGATAGTACCTACTTGCCCCACCATTACTTTTACAGTGAGTTCAAAAAAATTAAAGGAATAAAAAACTTTTTAATAGTTAGTAAATTTAATTATTTTACGATAAGTAGAATGCGGTTTCATAAAAAAGATAACAGTGTTAAGTGCAGGAACAGCGTTCGAAGTACTATCTGTCATGAGCCAATGAGACTTACCCTACTTAATAGGGATGTAACGTTATGAAATTCTCGAATGGATATATCTGTTAACGGAAAAGTATCTAATCCGTCATTGTATACATTTCCTAGGAAATCCATACATTTCCTAAATATCTATCTGGGGGGTATATATATATATATGGGGGGTTGTAAGTGAAATTTATTTTTGTGCAAATACTTTCAAATTTATGCAAAATAAAAAAAATAACCCCAACCTATTTTTTTCAATAGAATTTATATATTTCCTAGTATCATTATTGAAATAAAATTTCCTAGGAGAAATACACAGGAATTGTGTACAATTCCTATGTTGCATACATTTCCGGTGACATATCCAAAAGAATCAAATTATTGATGATCAAACGAACTTACCTGTACGTGAAGTTCGATCACAATTATGTGAACAGCTTCATTCGACGCGATTATGTTTACAAGTTGTAGTTTAGCCTCCATGTACCAGCCTTGCACGGATTTTTAGAGGGTAGTATAAAAATTAAAAAAACTTAAAATGACCCTCCTTCTGGTTCACTTACTTACCTCAGCGACCATCACGACTCATTTTGTTTAAAGTATCGGCAGATTATATATCCAATGACATTATTCTCATTTTTAATTATTTTATAGGGATGGGTAATAACTAGCATTTGCTATTTACCGTTTTTAGGGTTGGGATGTTAATAATCGCGTCGAATGAAGCTGTTCACATAATTGTGATCGAACTTCACGTACAGGTAAGTTCGTTTGATCATCAATTATATTTCACAGCTTCATTCTTTGCGATTATGTTTACAAGTTGTAGGATGTTCAGAGTTGTTAAAAATGCGAATTATGTACATAGCTTAGGAAAGTACCTACTGAGAATATTTAAATAAGAATTAGTGAATTATTGAATAAGATTTTATTATTATGTAACTGTGTTGCTATACTATTTGTAGCATACGCTGAAGAAATGAATGAACAATTACAATTAAAAACAAACAAAAAAAATTTATATAGTAACTAGTGTAATTACATTTTAATCATAATTAATCTGCATTAAGAATCACTGTAGCAAATTGATGAGGATCATCAATAGTTGCTCTGTTATAAAACCTAGCGAATACTTGTGAGGACTCACTCCAACCGGCAGTTTTACGAATGGTCTCGATATTGACACCAAGTCTATGCGCTGTTGAAGTGGCCGCATGTCGAGTGCTATGCGCACTAAATATAGAAGTATCTATGCCGCTTTTATATAAAGTATCTTTAATCCAACGACTGAGAGATTGTGATTTAACATTTTTATAAGGTTTCCTATAGCTAATAAATAAATTTCTACTATGTTTACGCAGCTCTTTAGTTTTATTTATGTAAGCAACAAGACATCTTGCAGGGCATATTTGAGGCCTATTATCATAAAATGGAAGTTTTAATACTGGTTGCAATGAATTAATTTTAGAAGTTTTGATCAAATCGGGTATTTTTATAATAATTTCAGTCGATTCATGGATTTGTATGTAATCTAATTTAATGAAAGAATATGTCTGCACCCGATGTGCGGACACTAATGCCATTAAGGTTAGGGTTTTTTCTGACAGTGTTTTTAAATCGAGATTCTCATTAGGCCATTGTTGGGCTAAAAACTCTAAAACAATACTTGGATTCCAAGACAAATCATATTTTGGAGCTGTAGGCCTTAATCTATATACACCTTTCATGAATTTTTTAATCCTTTCATCGTTAATTTTATGTCCCAAAAGTAAGCTTAATGCAGATTTATAGCTGTTAATAGTACCGTATTTAGCGCCTTTTTCAAAAACTTCAGTTAAAAAATGCAATATGACGGGTACCGATGAACTTAAATAATCATAATTATATTCATTGCAGTAGTTTAACCAGTTTTTTATACAAACATCATATTGCTTATATGTGTTGTCTGACAGTGAAGCAAGAATTATTTTAACAGAGTGAGGTGGAATTTGTTGGTTTAGAAATGTTTCCCTGATAATCTCACGGCAACCAGGGTAAGTGTCTGGTATAGACTGTGGTACAATCTGAAAGGAGATTTCAATAGGTTTTTATGTGGTTCAAAATAAATAGGTTTGGAAACCATTAATCTTTTAAAAATAGGAAACCATGGTTGAGTCGGCCAAAGCGGGACTACTACTATACCATCGGCTTTATCAGTTATTATTTTTTGTAACATTTTTAAAACTAAGGCAAATGGAAGGAAGGCGTAAAAAAATAAATTAGACCATGTGACAGTAAATGCATCTACGGCACAAGCGTCAGGGTCGCCTTTCCATGCAACATAATCACTACATTTTGCATTACATCTGCTAGCAAATAAGTCTATTTCGGGAATACCTAATAAGGTTAAAATTTTTCGGAACGCATAGTTATTTAACTCCCACTCGGTATCATTAAATTTTTTACGTGATAGTTGATCTGCTTCATAATTCTGTTTAGTATTTATATATGAGGCAAATATTATCAATTTTCGTTCTTCACACCATTGCCATATCTTTCTTGCTAGTTCATTAAAATGGGGATACTTTGTACTGCCCATTCGATTAATACATGAAATAGCTGTTATATTATCTAGTCTTAATAAAATTTCACAATTGTACAGATCATCAGCAAAAATTTTTAGAGCTAGAAATGCTGCTTTTAATTCCAATATATTAATATGATAATCTCTTTCATGTTCCTTCCAAAATCCATAAGAATTATTATTGTTACAATACGCCCCCCATCCAGTGGTGGAGGCGTCAGAAAATATTTCTATTTTAAATTTGTTGAATCTAAATGGATTATTCTGATTATCAATATGATGTATCCACCATTTAAAATCATATTTTAAACTATTTGGTAACTTTATTGTTTGATCATAAGATGGATTGTCAAGTAAATGTAAGTACTTGACTCGTTCAAATTCTTTTGTATATACCCACGCATATTGCATGGCGGGGCAAGCAGATGTTAATAATCCAATAAATCTAGCAAAATCGCGTAGCTTACAATTTTTCATATTTTTAAATTTCAATAAATTTTCTTTAATTTTTTCCTTTTTATGATTAGGTAACTTTAGAACCATATTTCGAGAATCAAAAAGAAACCCCAAAAATTTACATTCCATTTGAGGAAGTAAACAACTTTTATCATAATTTATTTTAAAACCTAAGTGTGATAGTATATTTTTTGTGAAATCAACATTACTTTTGCATTTTTTGAATGTACTATCTATACATAGAATATCGTCGAGATATATAACAAGGATTACGTTATATGATCTCAAATATTCTATCACTGGCTTTAAAAGTTTTGTAAATACGTAGGGTGCTGTCGATAAACCAAATGGTAGACAGTTGAATTCATATAACGTACCCTCAAAAATGAATCTTAGATATTTTTTGTAATCTTTATGTATAGGTATTAAGAAATATGCGTCCTTCATATCAATAGTGGACATATAGCAATTTTCGGTTATTAGTTTTGATGCCGTCCTATAATCTTCCATTTTGAAATGACATGATTTTACAAATTTATTTAGAAATTTCAAGTTAAGAATGAGTCTGTTTTCTCCATTCGGTTTAGGTACTAAAAACACACTAGATATGAATTCATCTTCTTCATGAATACATTTAGAAATAGCGTGAATTTTTAATAATTTGTTAATTGCTTTATTAAATAGTATGGACTCCGACTCTGATTTAGGATATGTGACAGGGCAATGACTACGTGTTGGAGTAGAAATGAATGGGATTTTGTAACCACTAATCCATGATATAATAGTAGGATCGTTTGTTATTTGTAACCAATTAGATTTAAAATATTTCAAACGTCCAGAGTACGGTACCTCCGGTTCTATTGTCTCCTGTAAGGTCTCCTGGTCGGCGAGCGGTCCGAGCGGTAGGGCGCGGGCACGGTCGGCGGCGGCGGCAGACGAGTCTCTCGGCGAGGGTAGCTGCTCCTCGATACCCGTTGAGCTTGAACTAGTTTCCCTGCGTCGTACTTGCCCGCAGTTTTTCGAGGCAGGGTCTTCCAGTTTAAACGATTCTTGTTCATATTATTTCTATTAGCGATGAAATTGTTTTTATTAAATTTATTAAATTGGTTTTTATTTGGTTTTAAATCTGCACCTGACCTCTGAATAGTTTTTGCAGATTTTAATTTCTCTGAGATATTTTCACCAAAAAGGTATTCATCTCTAGTTGTGTTGATAACGGTTTCCTTTAAATCATTATTAATTGAAGAGATGATAAATCCTCTCCTCGTGCGCGACTCTGTAAAATGATTATCGCATAAGAGACGACAAGCGTCGCTTATAGGCTTCAATATTTTGCTATGTGAGTTCTCTTTGGAAATACACATATCTATAGCCTGTGCTAACGCTGATATTGCAATACCTAATTGATTTTGTTTCTGTACAATATTTGCATCTCTTTTGACCAAGGTATCTGGAATTGCAGCCTTTATCTCTGCATTCAATGTAGGTGCTTCTAATAATAAACAATTTGCGGGTATGAGATACTCTTTATTAAGTTTGTCTTTTATATCCTTAGACAAGCCCAGTTTCAATATTTCCTGCCACCTTGTGGCTAATTCCTTGTGTATATTTTTACCACGTAGGATTTCAGATTTTGGAGCATCTCCCAATAATAAAAGAATATCTTCGTCCAAGACAAAGTCATCATTGGAATCTTTTTCAATCGGATTGACCGTGGGCATGATTGTTGTAACATTTGTTTCTGGTTCATTCGACGGACCAGGTTCCTCATCATCTAATAAAGTGTGAATGGAACGAGGATCTGAAAGAACAATATATGTTCAGTTCGTTTTTTGGGTAAATTTAAACCAATAGAAAAAAATAAACAATATAATTATATTGTTTAATAAATACTGACAGAGACAACCCTGGTGGTTTCTCGCATCAATTAATTATACGTAAAATACGTAACTAGGTGTGACTACCTACATTTTAAAAGTAAGTCAATCAGTTTTAGTAAAAATGTGACAGAGATAACCCTGATGATTTCTCGCATCACTTACTTTGAAGACTGCTTTTCTTGTTCATTTTATTTCAATCGAAATAAATATGTGACAGAGATAACCCTGATGGTTTCTCGCATCACTTACTTTGAAGACGGCTTTTCTTGTTCATTTTATTTCAATCGAAATAAATATGTGACAGAGATAACCCTGATGGTTTCTCGCATCACTATTATTACGAAAATATGTGACAGAGACAATCCCAAAAATTGCTCGCATCACTTTCATAATTAAACATTACTGCATTGTTAAAGTTATGTGGGTAGGTACTAACCAGTTGGTTCGTCCTCTGAGTCTGATTCAGATGAAATTAAAATACGTCGACGAATCTTTCGATTTCGACCAATTTCTTCTTGTTCTCCACGCTTCCTTTTTCCTCCCATGTTGAAAGACACTAATGTTGTAGATCAGTATGAGACGTGCGAAGGCTTGAGCACGGAAACAAAGAATGAGTCGTGATGGTCGCTGAGGTAAGTAAGTGAACCAGAAGGAGGGTCATTTTAAGTTTTTTTAATTTTTATACTACCCTCTAAAAATCCGTGCAAGGCTGGTACATGGAGGCTAAACTACAACTTGTAAACATAATCGCAAAGAATGAAGCTGTGAAATATAATGTGAATTTAAATCACAAAATAGTTACATTACTTTCTTAACTTCTTTGGCTAATGTAATGATGATGACGTGCGGATCAACATTTTTGTTATTTTCTCTATGGTGATGAGGGGAAGACATTTTGTTTGTTTTGGTGCTCTTTAAATATACCTAGCCTTACATTTAAAAGACTATCTAAAGCCTCTGATCAAATCGACCACGCCTGAAGGCACCCCCGTATATGGTACGGACCTCGGCTCAGAGGGAACATTTAGTTCATTTGAGTCAGTCAGATATCAGTGTAACCGAGGACCTAGCTCACCTACATTCACATAATCGATATCAATGAAATTTAAAAAAAATACAATAATATCAAAATATCCGCTTATTGTAATAAATATCCGAACTAGTAGGTACTAACGTCGGATGACGACACTATAAAGCCTATAGCTCAACCGACGAATGACGTTCAAAGGACTGCATTAAGCTGTTTAGATAGAGAATTTTATCATTGTATTACCCGAGGCTTTATTTTCAAGTATCTTTGCTGGATAATTTTGTATTAGATTTACGAAGCTTTTGTGAAATATGATAGTAGGTAGGTATATCGAGTGTTGTGGTGCTAGCTTTGAAATCTAATCCATCTAGCAGTCCACTATATACCCCAGCTTCGCACGGGTGCACAAATCTTTGAATTTCTCGGCTTTTCTGTACTAGTATATATTATACATTTAACCCTTCGTCTTGAATCACTCTCATCTATTAAAAAAAATATCATAAAAATCCATTGCGTATTTTAAAGATCTAAGCATACATAGGAACAGACAGATGGGAAGCGACTTTGTTTTATACTATGTAGTTATGATGATAATTCCACACGTCATCTACATATATAATAAAAAACTGGTATTTTGAATCTTGCTTTAGAAAAATAAATAGATCTTTGCAAAGGTACTTATTTGAGATATAATCCGGTCAATTTCATCATCCGAGGGTACAAAAATTTGCAGCCGCAAATTATTGTAACTTCACTCCTATTTTTGGTCTAAATTGACCGGACTAATATTTCAATCTCATCTCAATGAGGACCTCACATCAAAAAAAATCATAGGTAGTAGGTACACATCGTTATGACAATGCGCGATCCAGAGTTGTACCTTGCGTAACACGTTCTTATAGTTACCCTAGAACCTACGGTAGTAATTATTATTAATAATATTAGGTACGTATTATAAATAAACGAATATTAGGTAGTTTTAAATTACACGTTTATTTTGTTTTCCGTTATATGACAATCGTGGCATGCACAACTGCGTGTGACTACGTAAGTTTTACACGGGCGCGCGACATCGCCCGACATCAAAGGCGTTTCATAACTGTAAAAATTATTACACTATGGTATTATAATAAATAAAAACCTCCCGCCGCCCAACTCTCATTATTAACTGTCAAGTGCAGTAAATAAGCTTGGCAGCATTAAAGACGTAACACAAAATCTCACCGTATTGTCGTGATTAATAAATCCAGTCCCCAGATCGACGATCGTAATGCGATTCATTAGATACGCCAATCAACGTCGTTCGCAGATGGATGACAAGTGAGAGCAACTAATTAGGGGATAAGTGATTTTCGTTTAATTTGAAACCCTACGTCCTTCCCCTAACTCACATTGAAAGCTTCAAGGTTGTGATAAAGAAAGCTATGTTTTGTTACTTGCATTTAAAAGCAGCGCTATCGCATATCTTTTGGTGATATCGTAATGATGTGTATGTATTTTATATTCTTCATGTATTTAATTCATTTTCAATAGCCTTAGGGTCGGTTGCTCGTACATTTTAGTTAATTCAAGTTATAGTCAAAATGAACTTAAATATTATCGCTGAAAGAAAGCAAACTGGGTTGCTCGTGTCACTTTAACTAAAATTTTAACCGTAACCATAACCGACCGAGGGAGATCGGTCATCGCCAAAGTGACTCTACGGTCAAAGCATGGTAATAGTTAAGTTAACTTTGACTATAACTTTAATTAACTAAAATGTACGAGCAACCGACCCTAAGGCTATTGAAAATGAATTAAATACATGAAGAATATAAAATACATTGCTCAACTTGACTCTGGAACAATACACAAACCGAGTGAAGCAAAAAAAAAAACAAAATAAAAACAAGGAAAATGTAACTAACATTCCTACGATCAAGTTTCGCTTTCCTTCTTTTTACTTATTACAAAGAGGTCAAGTTTGTAAATTCGGATGTAGGAGGTTAATCTCCGGTGTTACTGATTCGATTCTAAAAAATCTTTCACTAATGAAAGCTACTTTATGCCCGTGTTTTATAGTCTACTTTTTATCCCAGGAACGCGGTGAAACCGCGGCTAATAGCAAATATTTTTTTAATTTGGTAAAAAGTTATCCCGAAGTTTGCATCCAAAAGCAATTGGTTAGGTAAAATATTTAATTAAAAATCTGTTGGAAGGTACAAATTAAAATTTTGTCCTCGGAGTACTTAGCGTACACTTTTTAGTTGCAAATGAATAAAGCAATTAAAACTTCTATCTTGTGTTTAGGCTATGAATTTTAACATCCTGTAAACTTTTACTTTTTGAGAGACTGAACTAAAGAGAAGACCAAATAAGAGTATTTGGTCTTTATTTATTTATTACCAATAGGTACAATAGTTTCACTACGCCCACACAACCAGTATTTCTAGCTTGTCGGACTACAGTTCGCTCGGTTAATTCTAGGATATTAAACACAGCTAGCTATTTACATGCTTCTGATTACATTGTATAAAAGCAATGTTTTTCTCTTTTTGGCACATAGATATTTCTAAATATATGAGCTGTCTAAATAATCCTACTAGATTGTGACGACTTCATAGTTTTTATGGTCGACTCATATTAGATATGAGATATATGAGATAGATAATAGTGTCAAGATACTTTATTTTCTTAGACTTTTGTTATAAAAAAAAGAAAGCCTTTTTAAGAGAAAATGTCTCTTATTCATGAAACAGTCGTATTTCCCTCAAATATAACTTGGATAAGTATGTTGATGTTGATGATCGCGTATCACATTCTGACAAACATACGACCTATTACTGAGCTGCAATTAGCAAAAAACGTAATTAATTTTGGATTTTAAGAACCTAACAAATTGGGATTAGCCGTTATTTACAGGTATCGGAATCGCATTCTCTCAGGGGCCGAACTATACTGAAATAATTTGCAATCGGATCAGTAGTTGTGGAGATTACCTCCTACATCTAAACAAACAAACAAACCTTATTTCTTTATAGAAAATCTTGTTAAATTGTATTGTTTTTGTGTATGGCTCTTAGCCAAAACCAGTGGTATCTGTCAGATGTTAAAAGTATAAACTCAGTTAAAACGTGGAAAATCTTTCTTTGTGTTTTTAAAAATAAATGTTATTTTTGGGTAACAGTTGGTTTGGTTGATATCAGATTTTAGATGTGAAGGTCACTAAAAGTATGTTTTTTTTCTATAAATAAGGCGCTTAACATGTATATTACAAAAAAATTACATTAATACCTCAATACTGAATATTAAAAAAAAATAATGTTATTGCTATTTGTATAGTATGTTCTGTAGTGACATACGGATGGACATGTCGAAACTATAATGGTTCGTCTTCCGCCCCGCGGCTTTACCTATGTTCTTTAGGAATCAAAGAAATTTAAAATTAGGAATGTAACATTTTACCGGTAATTTGACCGGTACTAAATAAATGTCCAAGCCCTTACCACCCAACCGAAATCTTCCTGTAAATCTTCCTGTTTAATCCTGATAAATAGAATGAAAAACAAAAATTTACACAGAAATTCTACGTTGGAATAAAATAAAGTCTTTGTCACAGTTCTTAGCTACAAATATTATTCTGCATTTTTTTAACAAAAAAAAATCTCTATTGTATTCCCCATCTTTGCATTCTGACGCTTTTTATTCCCTTAGAAACTGTATTAATGTACCTGTCTTGTTGGATTTAACGCAGAAAAGGAAATTTTAATAAAATTGTTATTTTACACCTTTTTTGTAGGGTTCCGAACTGTTAAATCCCTTAATTTAATTGCGGAGGGGAAGGGAAAGGGAGAAGGGGAGATAATGGTAAGAAATAAAATACAATAATCATATAATATATAAAATTTTCGTGTCACAGTGTTTGTCACCAAAATCCTCCGAAACGGCTTGACCGATTTTAATGAAATTATTTGTTTTTATTCAGTAGGTCTGAAAATAGGTAGTAAATTATTTTTTATATCCATAAGCTAGAATTGATTTATGGGGCAAAACAACGTTTGCTGGGTCAGCTCAAACTCAAAACTCATTTATTCAGTTTAGGCCCTATATAAATGTCAATAGTTACAATTTATACAATAGAGACTCTACCACCGGTTCGGAATATACTTAAACTGAGAAGAAGACTCCGGCAAGAAACTCAGCGAGGCTTGTTATTTTGATTTAATATTTTTTTCTTAGATATAATTTATAGTATAATTTTAGCAATGAAACGGACAACTTAATATTGCAAGTTAATAAAGCTTTATATTATAACCAAGCTTTTGTTTACAAAATAAATTACAGATTATTGTCCTCAATATTTTAAGTTTTTTCCTCATTTAACCGTTTCCAAGAATGGCAAATATCCATAGACGTATAAAAATATGTCTATGAATCTACTAAAGCTTTTCACGGACTATTTGATAATGTTTTGAGATAACTTGAAAATTCACGATAAGTACAGTAATCATTTCATTTCACTTAACTCACTTGGATTGATCTTAATCGGATAAAACACTATCGGTGGTATTTTATCCGATATCCAATTAAACTCAAAATGAAAACGCAACTTCACTCAAAAAGATTCCTCCAAACGATCCTCTTTTTTTTAAATGGTAGGTAGGTATGTGGCTAGTTATCTAGATTCCAATATCTCATTACTTTTGAAATCCAGATGATTCCAGATATAGATTTGGATCATTTATTTTAGGGAATTAACGTCTTTAGAAGTCATCTTTGTACTTACCTCGATTAATCTCGAGTAATGGCGAATTCAGAGTTAAAAAAACAAACCCTCAACAAACGAACTAATTTAATTGGTCGATGAACTGGACTATACTACTGTCATGTTATGATATTGCGGGCGACAGCAGTGGGCGACGATACATTCACGTAGGGGCTGTGGCGTAGTTATGTAACCAAGGGCCAAAAAAGGGGTAAAAAAGAAATTGGGGCCTGTTTTAAACTTGCTATAACCGGACACCGCAAAAAAATTACGTAATGTAACTCAAAAACTAAGACCTAACGCCATTTGAATTAAGTAGGTACCTATATACCTTTGAATTTAGAGTTTTATTATTTATCTGTGAACTTTTTTTAACATTCAATAGTTCAAAAATAAAGTGAATGCACCTTTATAATACCTATCGGTAAATTTGAATTTCAGTTTATGAACATAAGTAATCAGCGAGGTCAGTAAACGATTAGATAGACATTGACGTAACTAAACTAATAGAATAAATAAATAAAAGGAATGTTCATATAAATAAATTAAATGTAATTGAAAAAAAACATCAAATATTTTTGCCTACATGAAGTAGGTATCACAACGTAAATCAACGAAAAAATAAAATACACAAATTATACACAAGTCTCCAAACGGATTACAGTCACCAGTTTTTTCTTCGTTTAGTTTTTTTGTAGTTTTCTTTCATTCCATTTTTTATTCTCGAAACATTCTCGCTTCTAAAAATTAAATGATTCCAGTTCGTTACGACGAGCATCGCCTGGCATTACACCTCTGGAATCGGACGTTGAAATCCATTTATTTTAAAACTCATTTTCCAGCTTCCAGAGAGTGCGACAGCTGGGGTAAAAAAAATCTTAAATTTATATTTGCATAAATCAGTGTAATCGAGGGTTCCGTGGCTGTTGACCGCTGCTTAAATTGCTACACATTTTTCAAGTGCGAAATAACTGTTACTGTTTATATACCTGGTTTACGTTATTTCTGGTTTTCGCATTGCGGTTTTACTCGTGTTCTCGAATTATCTAATGTTTATCCGGGATATTCCATCTGGGGGCACGGTCGTACTCCCGCCAAGATGAGCCAAGCGAAGCGCAACTGCCTACCTTTTCTCGAAGCGCTTCGTCTTTTTTTGAATCCTCTAAACTTGGATTTGGATTATACCAGATAAACAAAATTCCTGGGATATGATGTAATTAGTGAACCGCCAAGCCGTACTCTTTAAACCAAGGTGTAGGGTTACTAAAGTCAGGGCTTAGGGGCTTGGCTTTTCCTGGGATCTGATAACTTTTTACAGCGAAAGCGTTATGGACTTGTGAGTCTTGGCCACCAATTTTACATGAAATGTTTTTGGTAGGATCTTTTATTTTAGGATATGATTTATCAATGTGCAAAATTTTATTCAAATCCATTTACAGCTTGATTGAGTAACACACATCTAGACAAACATACAAGTTTCTGCAAAATTTTCAAATTTCAGGTTGCCTGAGCACTACTTTCATGTCAATCCTTTCAACTGTTCATGAGTGATTCACGAACAACCAAACATGCCATAGTCTTCTCAGTTTTAGTGTATTTCAAACCTATGGTAGAGTCTATTGTAAAAAGGAAGAAATCATTTAATACAAGCTCATTAATTATAACTCACTATAATTCAGTAGTATTATAGTAGATCGGTTCCCAGCACCTGTGCACCTTGTAACTTGAGCGTTATGCTCTATTAAAAAGCACTTACTCCGACCGGTCTAAGTGCGCAGAAATGCATGCTCTAACGCATACAAACTCTTAGGTCTATTGTTACTGAAGTATGTAGGAATATCATTAGTGTTATGTACGGAGAGTAATATTATTTATCTAATAAAAATGCTGGAAAAAGTAGTTGAATGTTATATGAGACTTGGTTTAGATGCTTGGTTTAGTTTCTTTAAATACAGCCTAATCTGCTTAGAAAAAGATATCAAATTGTTTTTTTCTTTTAATAGAGATATCACTAGGGATGATTACAGATTCAATAAAAAGAATATCAATATACTGAAGTCAACGATTATGAGATTAAAAATGGTTAATTATTGAACGCACATTGATGCTCTTTCCGATCAAAGTAAACATAAACTCAAACTCAAAAATAATTTATTCAGTTTAGGCCCTGACAAGCACTTATGAAGGTCGAAAGTTACAATTGAATCTACCACCACCGGTTCCGAACACACATAAACTGAGAATAGGTATGAACCTATACGTACTAATTATAAAGCTGAAAATGTTGTTTGTTTGTCTGAACGTGCTAATCTCCAGAGTTACTGGTCCGATTCAAAAAATTCCTTCACCAATAGGAAGCTACATTATCCCCAAAGGTTATGGACTACTTTTTATCCCAGGAACGTGCGTGAAACCGCAATGAATAGCTAGTTTATTATATGAGTATAGATTAACTATGTTAAATAATATTTATTATCAAAATTGATCATGAAAATGATGTTTCCACAAAAAAAAGAAGCCTTGCTGAGTTTCTTGCCGGAGTCTTCTCAGTTCAAGTGTATTCCGAACCGGTGGTAGAGTCTAAAAATTGTAACTGTTGACATTCATAAGTGCCTTATTAAGGCCTAAACTGAATAAACGAGTTTGATTTTGATGTTTTACATAGAGTAGGTATGTTAAATTATTTAGACATTTTTTTTGTAAAATATAATTCAACAGTTTGTCATAAAGCTTAATTATTTGATGTATGGTAATCACTGTACCAGACTGCTATGAGGGTTTGCTTGCATCCAATCAGTGGAATTAGTCAAACATGGTTCAAGCAATGTACACATTGTGACTCATAGCTATTCGATTTAGGCCAAAGCAAATGTCGGAATTCACCTCCGTATCCACACACTTACACGTAATTCGTACTACCCTCTTTAGATGGTTGGCTCATTAGGAATCTTTCGATTCCTTGATAATTTATTTTACATTGCTGTAATTTTTTTTATATATATTTTTTTTCCAAATTTAATTATAAATGCAAAAGTTTGTGAGTGAGTATGTTTGTTACTTCTTCACGCTCAAACGGCTGGACCAATATTGGTATGGAGGTAGCAGACACCCTGAATTAACACATAGGCTTTTTATCTCTCGGGAACGCGGTTGAAACCGCGGGGTGGAAGTTAGTATTTTTAAAGTTTTTATTAAAAAAGCTATTGAGATACCCATTCTCTCATATTCCATGAATATTTATAATTTGGATAATAAAATCTCTCACTCTCATACTATTAGTGGTCTAATGCAGCGATACTTCTGTATAGAGAATTAATTTCTGTTTTATTAGAAATTAATGCTCAACCACACATTATTGCTGTTGAACTCTAAAATGTATCTTATTTTTTACTACGTATTATGCCTGTATGTGTGTCATAAGCTCACCGTTGCCAGTGACGATGTGGCCGATGGTGGTAAGCACACAAAAGGAAACTTGCTTTAAAATGCAGCTATCGAGAGACACCGAAAGGTGCTTGGCGACAGATTTTAACTTGAGGGTGGTACCCAGACAGGCGAGTACTACAAAGTAACCTACCATGGGGCTATGATTTCGCCAAAAGCTCTAGCTCATTGTAGGCTTCGAACCCAAGATCTACTCAGTTTATTCCGTACATATATTTACAATCACAGCATTTACATCCAACTCAATCTCTAACAACATTTACAACATATTGGAATTGTTTCCGTAGCTGTACAAGAAGTGGTCATAAAAGCGCAAATATTCTGGGCCGTCCGGGGTGTTTATCCAAATTTTGTGAAAACAATTTTCCAATAAGTAAAATTAACCTTTGACGAAATACATGGAACATGTGGTCAGGACATCAATGAATGGCTGTACGGGAAATTTACGATCTTTCAAACGTGGCGCTAATTTATAGCCGATACGTCGCATCGTGCGTTGATGTCGATGGATGATAAGCCAGAGACGGATTCAGGGATTACAATGGAATAGGGGTGTAAAAGATTTGTATTGCTTTTAACTATCTATATAAAATTTTATGTTAGTCTTTTAAAAAAATCATAAGTAGCCTTCTGAATATATTTTTTTAAATACTACGCAGAATAACATACGGAAACCAACCATCGATTTCAGTTTTCATTACGATGTCTACACATATGTATATAAAATCTTTAGCAATATTATGTCTAAAAACAGTTTTCATCCAAATTTAAAGTTTCAAAAGTAGACATAACCTCTATTTCAAATAAATAATGGCAAGTTTGAAGAATCTGATTTGGATGTTACCCTTCGATATAATTGAGTTGCAAGATTAAAAAAAAAAATATAAAAATAAAAAAATGTTAATATTTTATGTTAATAAATAAACTCACTATAAAATTATATAAAAAAATTACAGCTGATTACATTTAGTTACCATAAAAACAACTACTACAACGTGGCCGCAGAGAGAATGTTTCTGACCTGCTAAATTACTAGCTTATTAGAGCTAATTACAACAATCGAAAATCGACGATTGGATAAGCCGTTTTCGTGATTAGCTCATGATGTTAGAAACTCGTTTTCTTTGCGGTCACACTCTATTCCAAAAAGACAGCGAAGGTCTTGTAACGTAACGGATTTTAACCCCCCCCCTTAGTAGTCCGATGCGTTAACCCCCAGCAATAAATTAAACAAAGGTTAATTACTGGCTTAGTTCTTTTACTGAAATATATTATATTATATTTTGTAAGGTTATAAAAATGGTAGTAGGATAATATAAAAATGGTAGTATGCCACAGCTTCTCAGAAGGAGACTAATGTGGGCAACCTGAGATGAATTGCATTACTTATTTTAAATTATATTTAAATTCAAGGGCGCCAAAAGCAGGAACGGCTGCTTTCCCGTAATTAAAGGGTTACATTATTGTAGTAGTTATTTATACGATACGATATTTATAAAGTGATACGAGCCGATACGGCCCCACTGAACATCAACTCGAGGCAAAACTATGCCCCCACCGAACACCATCTCGAGGCAAAACTATGCCCCCACCGAACACCTACTCGAGGCCAATCTAGGCCCCCACCGAACACCAACTCGAGGCAAAGCTATGCCCCCACCGAACATCTCCTCGAGGCAAAAATAGGCCCCCACCGAACAGCATCTCTTAGGCCCCAACCAAACAGCTCCTCGAGGCAAAAATAGGCCCCCACCGAACAGCTCCTTATGGAGGAAAAGAACCACGTTTAGTAAAGGTGGATCATGTCGACTCCGGAGGGAAAGGAGGTTTAAGGTGACCCTGGCTGGCCACGCCACGCGGTTTTCATCGGCCGCGTCAGCTAAGACTAATCAGCCGAAATTAAAAAAGGTTAGGTCATTGACATTCGACCTTTAGATGCGTATACGCCGGGACGCCGGGAGTGAAAAGAAAAGAATGTTCCATTGAACTAATGAACTTGACCTAATTACGAAAAGGGTGTACACAACTCGAAGAAGTCCCCTAATCGGTCGAAAAACTCCGAAATACCGGTCAAAAACACTAAGCCAACAAACACTGAACTAATGAAATAAGGACGGGAATACGTCAAAAACACACTGAACTCTAATTTGATAAATGAACATGAAATCTAGCACTTTCCAAAACAATAATTATTACCAAATTTAGTTAAAAAGCGAAGTAAACAATGTAGATTTATTAGGTAATGTGGGAAAAAAAACAAAGCAAATTTAATTAATAAGCTGACAGCCCCATCAGTGTTGCCTCAGTAAGAAAAAAAAATGTTGCCACGGGAATAACTTTACTTTGTACCGCAAGCAAATCGATTAATCGATTTGATAAAATTTAAGTATTTATCGAATTACAAATAATGTTTAATTGAGTATTAATAAAGAAATGCTAACAACAATGAAAAATGGATAATTGGCTACAACTCCAACTACTATAAAAAGGTATAGTCAATTAATAAATTCCAAATTAAACTACGTTCAGAAATATGACAACTAATCGACTGAAAAATCGATAAAACGTAATACATGTAATAAATAATTGAAGACCCGATTTTACTACGTGACACGACCCCCCCTGTCAGAAGAATTTTGCGTAAATAAGCGCAAAATTCAAGCTGGTCCTCCAGCTTGGAAACAACTCAGTACGTACAAGATAAATCGAGGACTGAAGAAAAGTCTAAATAAAATAATAAAGATGAAAACAATATACTTCAAACTCCCTAACGGACACAACGACAACCCAGTTGTGACCGGATAAGAAGAAAGCAAAAGCAAAACAAACCTACGCCAGTAAACACATGCCTCTAGATATCAACCATAAGATGTTGAACAAAAAAAAAGAAAAAATAAACCTCCACCAACAAACCGAACCCACGAACAACTATGAAAAACAAATATGAAAAATCCGCTAGTTGGAGATTAAATTCTCCCACAACTCGTCGAAACAACAGTACCCACCTACCTAATAAGTAGTAAACCATCCAATAAACCATCAAACCGATTAACCCTAAACTCAAAATATTAAACCCCCCTAAATATATAATGTACTACATACCACTATTACATAATATTAAACAAAATAATAAATAAAATGATTACAAGAGAGAGAATACTTATATAAAAAAACTGTTATCATAATATAATATAAATAAATATTATTCCTACCAAGTGGTCAGCCTTTGATGAAGAAAGGCTTTTGTAATAAAGAGGTCATCACCCGCCCCTAGTACAATGGCTTATTTATTTTTTATAGGAGTTACCGACCGCTCCTAACCCACAAGGTAGAGGAATAAGATACATATACACACAATATATGTTATAAAATAAGAATACAATAAATAGATATAATACAAGTCACTCTTCTTGTCACCTTGAGATACCTTGCGATAACACACATAAGATACTGTGGTTACGCGACAGTAATCCCACAATGAACAAGGATGAGTTTGGAATTTAAAATTTTGGTGATCATGGTTTAAGGCTTAGATTTTAAGAGGTAACCAACCGCCTCTAAGAAAGGCTTATTTTTTAAGAGGTTATCATCCGCCCCTAGTACAATGGCTTATTTATTTGGTAAAGGAGTTACTACCCGCTCCTGTGCGTAAGGCCAAAAAAAGAAACTAAATTTCAATAATGATATAATACTTACACATAATAAGATAATCATACATAAATTAATAACATAAGAATTTAAATAGTTAACCCCCAAAACTACAATACTCTTCACCTATAGAAAACCATACCATAAATATACCAACGCCAGGACAAATGTTCTTCATTCCATAATAAAACCTACAGGTCCGGGCTATTCTATCTTTATGCAAAGCTTGGAAAGCTATACTACATTCCTCCATGTTTAGATAATGTAAGTCAAGTAATGGTAAGGTTAAGTAAGTAAATAAAGTAGGTAAACTTGGTACACACCAGAGCACTTCGCAGTAAGCACCACTAATCAAGCTACAGCTTTAAGAGGTATAAAGAATAAAGTATTATAGTCAAAAAAGAAAATGTTCAAAAATATTTTGGAAAAAAAACTTATTGTTAATTATAATTCAAAAGATATTAACATTACATTGATTTTAAAAGGGCAGAATTAGTGGCTATAACATGTAGTTGTGGGATGTTTTACTAAACTGCAAAAAGGTCACAGCATAAGAAAGTTGAAATAATTGTTAGAGTTGAAAAAAAACTCAAAAATAATTTTAATTCAAAAAATGATAAAAAGAAATTATGCAAAAATAAGCTGTATTAGTAGTAAACGATGTGTGTGTACCAGAGATTTAGTTAAAGTAGTTGAATATGAAGTAATATGTAATAGAATTATTTTTATCACCGCACTGTTTTGCAAATCATCTCAAGTTTTAACAATATGTAGTAGTAAGACACAAATCCGCAAGACTTATATGCTAAAAACACAGATCCGCAGTAGATTTATAAAATAGTAAGATTAAAGTAGTAATTGTAATACAATTTTTGACACATTTAACAATATGACAATCATCTCAGGTTACTCGCCACCACGTACGGGCGTCACTGTAACGTAACGGATTTTAACCCCCCCCCTTAGTAGTCCGATGCGTTAACCCCCAGCAATAAATTAAACAAAGGTTAATTACTGGCTTAGTTCTTTTACTGAAATATATTATATTATATTTTGTAAGGTTATAAAAATGGTAGTAGGATAATATAAAAATGGTAGTATGCCACAGCTTCTCAGAAGGAGACTAATGTGGGCAACCTGAGATGAATTGCATTACTTATTTTAAATTATATTTAAATTCAAGGGCGCCAAAAGCAGGAACGGCTGCTTTCCCGTAATTAAAGGGTTACATTATTGTAGTAGTTATTTATACGATACGATATTTATAAAGTGATACGAGCCGATACGGCCCCACTGAACATCAACTCGAGGCAAAACTATGCCCCCACCGAACACCATCTCGAGGCAAAACTATGCCCCCACCGAACACCTACTCGAGGCCAATCTAGGCCCCCACCGAACACCAACTCGAGGCAAAGCTATGCCCCCACCGAACATCTCCTCGAGGCAAAAATAGGCCCCCACCGAACAGCATCTCTTAGGCCCCAACCAAACAGCTCCTCGAGGCAAAAATAGGCCCCCACCGAACAGCTCCTTATGGAGGAAAAGAACCACGTTTAGTAAAGGTGGATCATGTCGACTCCGGAGGGAAAGGAGGTTTAAGGTGACCCTGGCTGGCCACGCCACGCGGTTTTCATCGGCCGCGTCAGCTAAGACTAATCAGCCGAAATTAAAAAAGGTTAGGTCATTGACATTCGACCTTTAGATGCGTATACGCCGGGACGCCGGGAGTGAAAAGAAAAGAATGTTCCATTGAACTAATGAACTTGACCTAATTACGAAAAGGGTGTACACAACTCGAAGAAGTCCCCTAATCGGTCGAAAAACTCCGAAATACCGGTCAAAAACACTAAGCCAACAAACACTGAACTAATGAAATAAGGACGGGAATACGTCAAAAACACACTGAACTCTAATTTGATAAATGAACATGAAATCTAGCACTTTCCAAAACAATAATTATTACCAAATTTAGTTAAAAAGCGAAGTAAACAATGTAGATTTATTAGGTAATGTGGGAAAAAAAACAAAGCAAATTTAATTAATAAGCTGACAGCCCCATCAGTGTTGCCTCAGTAAGAAAAAAAAATGTTGCCACGGGAATAACTTTACTTTGTACCGCAAGCAAATCGATTAATCGATTTGATAAAATTTAAGTATTTATCGAATTACAAATAATGTTTAATTGAGTATTAATAAAGAAATGCTAACAACAATGAAAAATGGATAATTGGCTACAACTCCAACTACTATAAAAAGGTATAGTCAATTAATAAATTCCAAATTAAACTACGTTCAGAAATATGACAACTAATCGACTGAAAAATCGATAAAACGTAATACATGTAATAAATAATTGAAGACCCGATTTTACTACGTGACAGTCTCTATAATCTGTGGTGCTGAGAATTACAATTCAAGTCACAATACTAAAATAGAACTCGCACCAGGCGCCCGTACGGCAATAGTGGAATGGGAACGTATTTGCTGAAATGTGTTTCTTCTAATACCAATATTTTATTTACGACTTTTATTAACACTAAGCTTTGGAAAGCAGCCATATATTTGCCAATCATAAATCTTCTGGAAAAGGAATTGCTAATATATAATATTTTTATTATTTATGTTACAGTTTGTTATTAAAGATAAAAATTGAATTAAGATTGTAGCTTAATTTTCTGGCCAGACACTATGTTTTTACAAATGTAATTACTTGGCTCGGTTACATTATAATTATGCATTCTTGCTCACAGTGTGAGAATTCTGAAGATGAAAATCAGTAAAAAACACACTGAATAATTTATTATTATAATTATAATATTCGTATAATATAAAGCCGCCACTCAAGACCTATCATAACCACGACCACTCTGGCAAGAGTGTCCGACTAGGAAGAAGAAGAACCTAGATGAACACTGGATCGTAGACAATTTTGATATCTTTTATTGACTTTGAACTTCAGTTAAAACTGGCCAGTTAGTGATAAGATTCCAATTCGATGGGCTGCATAAGTACTATATTATAACCGTAGAATCAAAAAATATTACGAAGCCATGACATTCTACGTAGGTATAAATTAGTTTGTTTCTGTCAAATAACGCAAGTACCTGCTGAATGAAAAGGTTTTGTTTATTACCATGTACCCTTATCTCATTTTTGACGGTTCTAAAAAATTTACTACATTGTGGTCATAATATAGTCAATCATGCTACATAACCCTGCTGTGGGTGTAATTTTTTCTCGTTTCTAGCGTTATTTTCTTGTTTATGGACGTATAACACCGTTAACACTTTATTTTAAAAACATCTTAGACTTTTTGACGTTGTATATTTTTTTACCGTGAATTTAGCGCTTCAGGTGGGAAAAATATATTATCGTACCTACGATGATACCATGATACAATCTAAAAACAAGTGAAAAATAAACAATTCCTATAAACATACGATTGCATCAGTGAAATTTAGCATAATTTACTTATCTACAATCTATTTACCTGGTACAAACGGATACCTACTAAAAATAAACATAACATAATATATACTGCTAGGTATTTATATTTTAGAATAACGGCATTTTTTATAGATTTCAACTTGGCCCAAATACCACCCTGTGCACATGGCGTATGATTGTAATATGGAATCATGATGTTTATTTACATTTTGCCATGAGAATGTAGGTATCATGTTTATTTTTGGTTTTGTTTCATAAGAGAGACGTGTAGTTGAAGCGCGATAGATTTATTATCATGTCAAAAAATACTGTAGGAAATAATAAGACCATAGATTTAGATTAGACCATTGTTTTTAAAATAAATAGGTAATAGTTGTCTCACTAAAAGACAATACTAGTGTTTTACTAGTTTTTATTGCTTATCAGTACCTACTATGGAACAACCAACCCTAATAAAATTATTCGGTATAAACAAAGGTACATTTTTTACTAAAAAGCATTTATTAAAAAAAATGATGTAGCTCGTTGTATAGGAGTTTCATAACAGGCACTCCATTACAAACACCACCTGGGTAAATGAGACGCCACGGGCGGCGGCGAGCTTCAGGCGGTTGGTCAAATTTATTGCCAGTGAGAAAGCACCTTTAATGGTACAGCGAAAGAAAAAATACACATGATTTATTGCAAAGATTTGAACGTATGAAGTACTCGTATATGGTTTTGGCTAGAATTGTAGGTAAGTTACAAAATAGCTGGGTATAACGTGCTTCGCTACGTGGGTCGCATATTTTAGCGTTTTAATTTATTATATTTTTAAATACCTATGGAAAGGAATTTTGTGATTAGCATCTGATACGTAAGTCAATTGATTATTCTATGTATTAATTAGGCTTTTGAAATTATTTAAATTCTTGGTCCTTAATCAATAAGTAACGGACACAAATGTTTGTGAGTATATACCTTATTTCATTGGATAACTATTAAATTCTATTGATAAATGTTAAATCCTCCGTGCCGTCCTCCAGTGAGCGCCAGCCATAAGAAAGCTCCTTAAACCTAGGAGCTTCTTGAAAATCAATGGAATGCCAAGGCCAAACACTTACTCCTATGAGTAACTTCACAAGATTCCATAATGATCTTACACAAATAGAAACAAAAAAGTAAATACTGTTTTGTTTGTTCATTAGCACTCATGAGCTCAGAGTTCAAGATTGTTGCATTTTCCTTGTCATTAATAGTTGTTGTCATTAGTAGGTTTAAAGAATTTATTCTCAATAAAAAAATACAATTTCACTTACTTGAGAACAACAGTTCGTCGTTTTAATACACATTTAATGCATTCAAGTTTGAGGAGACTTATTGTTCACAATTACAAATTGAGCTAAATTTCTTTTGAATACATTAAATGAGTGTACATTTTTAATGTGTGAGGGTATTTTATTATAAAGAAGTGCCCCTTCAAACGTCAGCATTCTTTTTCCATAATTAGTTCTAATCTTTGGTAAAACTAAGAAACTAGCGAGACGAGAACTGCGTTGGGTAATTTGTTTAATTTTGGTGAATGTTAGGTATATAGGTATACTTACATAATCAAAGCATTCCTTGACAGAGAAGGAGATTCAGCTGAATTAGTTACTAAATATTCGTCTTTTGATTTATTTTAAAATTTTCCATCTCGTATATCCATCAACTCTCATATTCATTACTCTCTTAATCACATGGGTTTCATTTCATCCCTCCTCTTAATATGTCTGAAGCAAGATAAACGGTTACTTTTAAACTTCCTCTAATTAATCCTTCTAATATTGTAAATGCGAAATTTTGTGAGTATGGATGTTTATTACTCTTTCACGTAAAAACTACTGAACGGATTTGGATGAAACTTGGCATAGATAGATCATACCCTAGAATAACATATAAGCTACTTTTTATCCCGGTAAAACATAAGATACCTCGGGAACGCGGATGAAACCGCGGGGCGGAAGCTAGTATAACATATTTTTTTACTCCACACATCCATCATAACATTTTCATCTCAGCTACGTGCAATCTTCTTTCATCCGTCCCTTTTACTGCGCAACTGCAACTGAGTATATACCTAGCAGGTATTTATCATCATCATCATCATCAGCCATTTTGAGTCCACTGCTGGACATAGGCCTCTCCCATAGTGCGCCACACCTTTCTATTCTCAGCCACCCGCATCCAGCCCAGTCCGGCTACCTTTTTAAGGTCGTCAGTCCATCGTGCTGCAGGGCTTCCCACACTACGCTTGCCAAGACGCGGTCTCCACTCTAACACTCGTCTGCTCCATCGACCGTCCGTTCTTCGGCAAACGAGTAGGTATTTATGATTATTATCATTAAATTCAAGTTCAACAGATACCGCCTATCTGACATCGATATAATCCATGTAACTAAACATAAACTCGAAATACACAGAACTACAAACGTGCCTAACGAGACATATCCCTGGCTTCGAGTTAATTTAGGGTCAGGCTACATAGTTGCTAGTTTTATTGTGTTACGGAGTTCTGCGGTTACAATTGAGCTTGTTATGTTTGTTATTGTAAAAGTTTGTATCAGTTTAACCTTCTTTCTCGGAGTGTAATCCCGGCCTAAACACAAAATAAACACAGAAGGACCACTCCATACATACTTGAAATACTGCAGAGATATACAGGATATTAGGATAGTGACGTGTTTCCTGTGGCGTAGTAATATTGTATATTGGTTTGTAATAGAGATTAACTACGATAACATGGCTCCCTCCGCCAAAGCTCAAAACGTTTGAAATGTATTTGTGAAAGTATTTACAGATTCACAACGCATTTGTGCCTACTGATACGGCCGTAAAACAAAAACAAATGAAAGGATTGATTGCTCGAGTAGCGCTCGGCTAGTTATGATGATGAGACGCAGCCTGCTACTGGATGAATACTTACAACTACATACAAACTATTTCGTAAGGGTGTGACTTCACACATTGAAACAGTAATTGGAGTAGCACGCCATGTTATCGTAGTTAATCTCTACGTTGCGTACACGTCTCACTTGATACATAAATTTGATATTTTCTCCATACAACGTCGTCATGACAAAAATCATTCAATGACGAGGTCTCTGACAAACTGCTTTCAGTGAATAATATTACAGGTGTCTCTGTATAGAAATAATGATATGGAATTAAACGTCTGCACTGCAGAAGGCAATTTTCTGTGCCTATATATTTAGTGTAGTATGTAATCCGTGGCATCCAGGCCTAAACCAGGATCAACTAAGTGGCACGCATAAAGGTTGGGACAAGTTGTTAGGGCGTATTTTGAACCCTGCTTACTTTTAGTTGTTAGTTTTTACTCTAGGTATTTGGGTACTTTTTTAATAGGAGTTTAAAGTATGGGTGTTTTATGTTTATTTTGAAAAGTTGGATTGCTATGTAGTGTAAATGTCCATTGGTGAAAGTAACCACATACTATCATGAGTACTGTTTGCAAGCATATCAACGTTTTGATATAAAAAAAAAACATCGTCACGCACCGCTGTTTTCTTTTGGGCTTCCTACAGAAGCTGAATTTGAAACATCAGCTCAAGCCTGATAATGAACCAAATGTCAAAAATACCCTCCCACCATGTGCTGTAGTTTCCTTGCGATGTTTTCCATCAGCTCTGGTTCACTGGCAAGCCTCGTACCTACCATCAGGCAGGACGTATGCAAACTTTGTAGTATAAAAAAAGTCAGTCGGGAATGCAAGTATAACCGCGGGGAGGTAATTAGTTCTTTCACATCCTGACTACAAATTACACGAATTACTATAAGTTACGTAGTGTGTAAAATAATAATAACGTAACGTAACTATGTACCTATAATGTCACTAGTAGGTAGGTACACAAGAAGTGGAATACTCGATTCACTTCATAGAACTCGTATAATGCCAGTGCCAACATCAACTAACCAAGAACAAGGCTTAATGTGTGCATGTACGTACAGTTGAACACATATTAATATTACAATCATAGGTCTGCCTATTCTAATATATTGATTTTATTTTATATATGGTATTCATTACAAGCGCTTTAATGATGTGCATCATAATGTTTAGCTGAGGCCATTTGGACCCGTCATATCACAGTCTAGTCTAATAATAAATCTGAAGAGTTTGTTTGTACGCGCTAATCTCCGGAGTTACTGGTCCGATTTGAAAAATTCTTTCACTAATAGGAAGCCACATTATCCCCAAAGATTATAGGCTACTTTTTATTCCGGGAACGCGAGTGAAACAGCGGGGAACAGATAGTGTTTTATAAAACTTATTCTCTATTTATGTGATAATATGGTCGAAAGTGGTAAGCCTAAGCACACAAAGAACTGGCATCAGTAGGTGCTAGGACAGATTTCAACTTGATGATGGTAGCCAGCTGCAGGTAATACGAAGTCTGCCAAGGCATGCGGCATTCAGTTTGTTACAATATTTATTTATTGCGTAATTTTATTGCTTTTTAATTTATTTGTTTATCTAATTTCCGTATTTGTCTGTACATAGTCATGTGCATAGCAGGTCGTGTCATGTCGTATTGCACTCACGCTCTCGAGGGTTCCTGGCGACAGCTTCACTGTTCACTGCGTTTGCAGTGAAGCCCTTACATATTCAATTAATTTATCGATATCGATGTTTTGAAAAAAATCATTTGGTATACAGGGTAAAAGGAA
This sequence comes from Tethea ocularis, assembly GCA_963555595.1. Classification (NCBI taxonomy): domain Eukaryota; kingdom Metazoa; phylum Arthropoda; class Insecta; order Lepidoptera; family Drepanidae; genus Tethea; species Tethea ocularis. Next base: position 3,482,505 of record OY741960.1, on the reverse strand, counting down.
AAAAACGGAACTATTATAGGACTCGTGTGTATGTCTGTCTGGCTGTCAGTCCGTTGATTACAGGAAAATCAACTATGAGAAATCTGTGGTATTAAAGGTAACAGGAAATTATCTTTACGGAACCCTCTGTGCGCGAGTCAGTCTCGCACTTTATATGCGGTTTTATATATTTGTTTCTCATTCCCAAACATACTATAAAAGTAGCATCTTAAAAAATATATAGAGTGAATTTTTCAAGTGAGCGTGGTAGGCCACAACCCGAAGTATGGGGAATAGCGGAAATTCTGCAAGAAGTATCTGGGCCGATTTTGATAAAAACTAAAACTGTATACTTTGATTATCATTTAATACATTTGCCTCGCCGGAAAAAACAGCCTGTATTGTTAGCCCATCTCATAGTGTCGCTTAAAATGATCAGTTTATGGTAATATCTCAATGAACCAAATAAATATTATATGTGACATATTATATGTGATTTATTATAGGTACCTAGACAATACATTAACTGTGTGAACAGGTCTATAGAGATTTGCCCGACAACATATCGTGCCCAGTTTATTACCTAGCAGATAACATAAACTGATCGTTAACGTTATACTGATCTCCTTTATTATCGAGCGATGATCGTTACCAGAACACCATCGGACCTTGAGAAATTTGTGGTAGTTACTAATAACTATAAATACACCATCAAAATCATAAATGGGATTTGATTTTATTAAAAGGTTAAAGCAATTGTAAATATAAAAAAAAGCTGCATAAAAAGTATATCCATATATAAATCAAAAATGTATGTATTTATTTAATATTCCCATAAAATATGAATAAAAAAATTACAGTCTACTTAAGGACAGGAAAACAAATAACGACTTTATTATATTAGAGTCATAAGAAGTATTGTCAATTAGTATGGATTGTTTTATTCGACTAAATAGAAAACAAACATTCGTTTTGATAAGCAAACAGATTTGATTTATCATTTATTGTCAAATACTAATATTACATAGCATCATCATAACATCTCGGCTTATTTCAATATTATGGCACTAGATTCCCACTGGGCTAAACAAACCTGGTATGTAGTGTTGCCAATATCGCACTGAGGAAACCACAAGAGCAAACAAGACTATATTTTATGGTCAAATGCTTGGTTTAGTTGTTAGTGTTTATTAATTTTAATCTATTTGCATAGAAAACTAATTGTAAAGTAACTGCAAATTGTTAAATTAAATTGAACTGTCAATTTATCCTCCGAATGCAAATATAGTAAAAGGTTTTAGAAATCCGTCACTTTCTAACCTTATATAACAGAAAGGTCCGGGATTATTTTAAAACCTTTGTACAAGACTTTATTTAAATCATTAAAGTATGTGGTACATTATTTAAAACTGAAATTATCTATCGATATCTACACATCACTAATGGATTAGAATTTCAACAATTTCTTTGAAGAGGCTTGAATACGTCATTAACGAGAGTGTTGATGGCAAAAATGAATGACCAACAATCAACACATCGATAAGGTTTGTGCTGCGCTAGTAATAAAACCTGAAAACCGAACATAAATTGTCTCATTCCTAATAAAAATTGTAGCTTTAGTTCAATAAATATCTAAGATATGGGTTAGGTAAATCTCATTTTATTAACATTACAAATGTGAAAGTTTGGATTTTCTGACTCAACACTGAAAGGACTTGGAAGAAACTTGGTAGATGGAATTTATAAGATATTTTTCCAGGAAAAATATAAGAATCTTCGGGAACGCATGTAGGTAACTGCACTGCGGTCGAAATTAGGGAAATAATCTGACTGCATACACATCGTGAGGAAACCGTAGCAAGGTGGTAGTAACTCATAATACCTACCCGCCTGGCTCCCATCCTCAAGTTGAAGATCTTATGTTATGTGTTTGTGTACACAAATCCCCTTCTACTAATCGAATTTCTTTACCTCAAAGGAATTTCCTCATTCCTACCTAAATAGTTTCGCTTAAAAATATTCCATGTGACTTGAAATGTAGTAGGTACATTCATGTCCGGCATGTTGCAGTTATTTTATTTTTAATACAATGAAGTCGACAAATCTTCATACGGTCTGTCTCAGATATACCACTTACTATCGCGTGCTCACTCACACTACCTCTGCCTCTGGATAATGGAGCCTTATAACCTTTTTTCAGTGCTTAAATTCCGGAGACCGCCATTTGAAAATAATGTTAGTTTCTAGATTTTATTTAATTATGTATAACTCAGAGTATTTTGTTATAATTTTAGCTTATTCATTCGTATGATATCACATAAATAACCTCAAGTGACACTAAGTAGCTAATTCCCCAGACAGTTCATTCTCATGAAGAACTCCTAGACTAGATTATAGAGATCACTTTTCCAAATCACGTCATAAGTGTGATGTCATTACCTACTATTTGGTTTATTCTTGGCAAGCGTGGGAGTACCACAAGGGGCTTCATTTTAAATGAATTTTGCTGAAGTGTTGGACTTCATCGAGGAAGATTGCATTTTATTTGAAAATAATTTAACTCTTAGCTATCGAATAGTGGAACGGTAAAGCTATTTTCAATCTGCATTAATTATATTTCAATGCGCAACTTCGTACCTATTGAAATTATATTCAGCTTGGAAAATTTCAACTGTAACTTGGGGTTTTTCAATAAAGGTGTGAATGTTTTTTTGCAGGGTATACCTACGCGTATATTCATGGTGTATCCTATGGTAACCGCTTACCTTTAGGCGGCCTGTATGCTTGTTTGCTGCTGTAGTAGTATACAAAAAAACTTCTACAAGATATAATAATATCATAAATACTTCAGATTGTTTTTTTTTTTATTGTAGATATTCAAATTACCAATTGCAGTTTGAATTAGAATCATTTTCAGTACTTAAATTTCCAGTCAATAGTTTATAGAGATTACAAAGTACTTTTATTAAATCCAAAGTGGGAATAAAAGTTAGGTGTTAGCAGTTGTTAAGGTAGAAACTATTAACGTTGCCACCGGGCCTGGTAGTTAGCCTTTAAATGAAATTATTTTCATTTTTAAAGTTTTTTTTTTGTATACTGGTATGTTTGTATTATAATGCTCAAACTCAAAAAGGACAGATCACTTAAAAGATAACACCAAACTGTAATTATATATTTAACTTTATGTTCTAGATTTTCTTTGTTATCTAGTGAGTTCACAAAATGTACCAAAATAACACGTTGGATATACATTTTTTTTATTGCACTAAAGTCCTATGAACGTGTAATGAACTAATGATAGAAACTCATAAAAATGTTTTGCACAGATTTTAAAATAGTTTTTGCAGTGGAATATTCTGTGGAGCAGATTTTTTTTCATCATGGATTTCACATATCTACAAAATTATAATAACAATGGGGTTCTTCAAAAGGGGCGAAAAGGTGACACCAAAAACTAAATTAATTGGGTACCTACTCGTAAATACCATATTTCAAAAGTCTGAAAAATTAATAACGTTTTATTATTCTATGAAAACCATTTAAAGAGGTTTGGAGAAGTTTAAAAGCCATTACGTGGATTTACGGAACGTTGTTTAAAATGGCCCATAAAATTTATATGTTCTTACCAAACCACAGGGGAATAAAATACTGTACGTATAATCTTCTAAAAACTGCAGAACGAGAATTCTTGGTATCAGCTGAAGCTGGATTTGTCTAGTTTATGATACACGAGTAGGGTAGTAATTCACAGAGTTCGTGTTAGTCTTCTGTACTCATGTTTTTTTTCTAACTCCTCCTAAACTACTGGACCGATTTGGATGAAATTTTGTGTGTTGTTCAGTGGAATTCTAGATGGTTTGAAAACACAATTGGACCCGGTAGGTGGCGCTGCTGATGGTATACATGATTTCAATTTACAGCAGATTATGGTGTAATTTGTATAAATTGTAAATTAATTGATTAAAATTTGCATTTCCACGAAAACATATTTAAAAAAACATTTGGCTCTGCTGTAAATTCGAGATATGAATTGCTTAGCAATATTGCTTGAGCGGCCATTTTATCCCCACTGATTATTACCATGTTATGTTAGTCGATCATATGATTTAGTATTATACGAGTAGGTATTATTTAGCTCACGTATCTTAGCGTGACTTTACATTTTTTTGTATAGAATAAGGAATACAATAGAATATTATTTATTTGACAGTTTTGACAATATCACCATACAAAAGAGACAATGACAAACAGAAAATTAAATATTCATAGTAATTTATACTAATAATAATGCTGAAGAGTTTGTTTGAACGCGCTAATCTCTGGTGTTAAGTACTGGTCCGATTTGAAAAATTATTTCTCTAATAGGAAGCTACATTATTACTGAAGGTTACTTTCTATCCCGGGAACGCGGATGTAGCCGCGGGAAACAGTTAGTATAAGATAAAAAAGTACTCCCAAAAAAGAGATTGATTCGGAGTATACATTGTCACGGGCTACGTCACAACACTGATTTTCAGCGGTCCCCATGAGTTGACGCCTACTGGATTTATCATATCTGATCGTGGTGCGATATCCATAATATAGTTTTTCATATTTTGCGAGTGAAGACCTACAATTTTATAAAAAAAAACCGGCTAAGTGCGAGTCGGACTCGCGCACGATGGGTTCCGTACCATTATCTATGTATAAAAATATTTTTATTATAAAATATGATGTAACAAAAAATGTATGCGTTTCGCAATTTTTTCTTTATCTGTACTATAAGACGTTGCTTCGTACCAAAGGACAATGCCGCCGGACGGGCCCACTTTGTGGTGCCGCCGTGTCAAGACTATTTAATTATCAAAAATTCAATCGTATTTTTTCATGCCAACTTGTTTTTTATCAACATTTATTTCACCCATTGGAAAACATAATAAATTAAATAGTATATAAAATTGAAGTACATCCGCCATTTAAACCTAACCTGATTATTGCCAGATGACAGACTATTGACAAATAATTTTAATCGATTAAAAATATCGATTCTTATATATTTTTAATCGATTATATTTCCTTGTATTAGAATTGTTATATATCCACATATTATGTCTAAAGCTACTTTACGTGTATATAGTAATTATTATTAATTATAAAACAATTGATATACATAATTTTAGCTTTACGAGACAGTATTTTTTTAAATTACGTATTATTTATCAAATCAATTCTTTAATCGATTATCAAAATAATGATTCTGGTCACACCATACATGGTGTCATAATGATTTATCTGTCAAATCGATGGCATTGGCATTGCCGGCAGCCGATTTATCGTTTCGTGGTGTTTGTTTCGCGTCGAGTTGAATTTATTCCTCCGTGTTTACTTCTGTTACGTTACGATTTAAAGCTACAGTATTGCGTGCATTTACGTTCCTCTAGTAGTGGCTTTTTTGAGAGATATCGGACTCCCGTTTTAGTGTTAAGTGAGCGCATTGACTCTTGTTATAGTTTTAAAATTAAGATTTCTCTTATACCTGGGTAAAAAAAAAAATAACTTTTGCAGAATATGAAATGATAATACTTTGTCTATCGAATCGAGTTTAAACCACCGTGACATGCGAACTTTTTTTAGGGGCCCAAATCTCCTAAGAAAACCGGCATTGTCCTTTCAAGATTCTAAGTTCATGGGAAGACCCTGCGGGTTTTGATTCCCTTGCAAGTGTCGAAAATTTGCAGCATAAACGGCTGTATCTTTTGATTGCATTTTCTTCATCATCATCATGTCAGCCGAAAAACGTCCACTGCTGGACAAAGGCCTCCCCCAAGGATCTCCACGATGGCCGGTCTTGCACTACCCGCATCCAGCGCTTTCCCGCGACCCTTACAGGATCGTCGGTCCACCTAGGATTCTAGTTATCCTTTTATTAATAATTCATTTTAATTTCCGTACTTTTTAGGGTTCTGTACCTTAAAAGGAAAAAACGGAACCCTTATAGGATCACTTTGTTGTCAGTCTGTCTGTCTGTTAAACCCTTTTTCTCAGGAACGGGTGAAGGCATCATGCTGAAATTCATATCAAATACTCAACTCTACTGTCCCTTAGATCTGTGAAAAAAAATCAAACTTCTAAGCCAATGCACAGGCCCCCCACGGCCTGTGCATTGGCTTAGAAGTTTGATTTTTTCAGACAGACGGACAACATAGTGATCCTATAAGGGTTCCGTTTTTTCCTTTTAAGGTACGGAACCCTAAAAAGTACGGAAATTAAAATGAATTATTAATAAAACGATAACTAGAATCCTTAAAATTTTAAATACTTACCGAACGCATATAACAAACTTTCCTTTGAACTTTTAATTAATTGCTTATGTTCTTGCACGTGCAAGGTCGTCGCTAGTTTTCAAGACTTAGAAATTTCCATCAACATTTATGTCTTCATTTACATTGAGGATATAACTTTTGACCTTTAGTTGATATGACTGCGGTTTCAGTGCATGAGAGAAGCGAGGCGCATGATATTGTAAATTTATGGTAAAATATATTTTAATTGTCTTTAGTTCTCCGTAGTGTTTCAATATGTAGTCAGTATGTCATTTCTAACGCAGTGGCACATACATTAATCGTTTATAATAACACTTTTTTATAAAAAAAACTAGCTGTTACCCGCGGTTTCACCTGCGTTCCTGGGATAAAAAGTAGCCTATGTCCTGCTCCATATCATAGACTATCTGCGTGCCAAATTTAATCGTGATCGGCTTAGTGGTTTAGGCGTGAAAAGGTAACAAACAGAGTTACTTACGCATTTATAATATTAGTATGGATAGTTTCCTGATGTCTCTGATGCGCATATGCCAAATAAAAATGTATATCCAAATACTAAAAGCATAAACAATCATAGTGAAATTAAAATTTTGTGGTTATTAATATTTGTATTAAACTTTAAATGTATCCAACTTATGAACAAGGAAAAGAAATGGCTCAAAAAGTCTTCCTTGGGCTACACCTGTTACACTCGCTACAATTTCTCATTTGTTCAATACCAATAAAAAAACTACGACCGTAGGTACCCTTGACTATTCCATCCTTCATGTTTGCTTGCAGTAGATATAACTATTTAGTTTGCAATGCTTTTAAATTCGTGGAATGTCGTCATTCATATTATGCATGAAATTAACGGAGGTTACTTATGCTAAAATTTTTTTTTTTTTGTGTAGAGTCACATAAACAATAAATTTAAAAAATCATTCCAATAAGAGGGGGGTAGACCCACATATGGGGGCATTTTTGTCGATAAAATTGACATAATAACATCGCCTTAAATTATCGCTAGCCCTATCCCAAACACACTGTTTAATTCAATATTTGATTCCCAAGTATTCATTATAAGTAGTTGATGTAGTAGGATTTCCATTTGATAGTTTGCATTATTATTTAGGATGAGACGGATAATCTTTAAATTATGGGTTTTTTTATCTTTACTTCTTATTATAAAGAGGTACAGTTTGCTAGTTTTGATGTAGGACGTAATTTTATTAATCTACGGCACAGCTACATTCTGGGACCGTGAGCAAAACCGTGGGGCGCAGCTAGTCTAAGACAAGTGTCAGATCAACAAACTAAAACGTTACCTCATTGTCAGTACTTCTCCGCATAATAGGTGGGTACGTCACTTTCATGTCTTATTTACATCCAACTTGTAGCTAAATGTATTTGCTAAGCATACCTACCGTTTATGTCGATTTGTGGTTTTTGGAAACCCCAATAAATACGAGAGAATTTACTTTCAAACGATGTCAACATCTTTCTTATTTATACGCATCGCCTTTACATTTATTTGCTTATAGTAAAGGAGTATAGAAACTTAGTCCTGCTTCTGGATTTTCTGATTCTCACAACTCAAGCACAAGCAGGGATTTATTGTGTATTAAATCTTATGTTTACTTATTGTACTTGTTGTTTGAAATCCTAATAAAGAATTGAGTCTATTCAATATAGCGAGCCTGGATACAATAAAAAAGTTCAAAAAAGCTTAACTAGAAATCTATCGAAAAATTCTTCTCTCTCGTGAACCCTGTTAACTATTGTCCGGATTGTCAATTATCGCGCAATTCAAACACGCTAGAAATACACCTATAACAAGTGCAGTAAGCTTGTAATTTGTGTAAACTAAATAAAATGCAATCAAATGCGTATGTTTATTAAAATTTGAACCGCATATATACTGCTTAAAAATACTAACATTGACAAAATTTATAAGGATTCTTATCCGAGCTTACACTAGGCCTAGATTTATTTTTCTAGATTTTTATTATTCACAAGCAATCTGAGCTCGGTTTGCGTCAGATTATATCCCTTTTTGCCGTTATCCTTAGTCATAGTCCATTTCGTCAGAATATCAAATAGATCACGTACGTAGATCCTAGATTTACAGTCTCGGCTTGAAAACAGAATAAATGAAAATATGATGCACATGGACGGAAAAGTGAAAATACTACAGTGTATTTCTTTTCAAGTGCCTCTCAAAGGCCAGAATTTCACAAAGTGCAAATGTACGTGTGCAGACATCTTTTTGTTGTGTTATGCTGGAATTTGTTTTGCGCGTTCAGTTTGTGTAACACGGATTTGTAAAGGAGCGTGTAATCAACAAAGACGCGTGTCGTTTTGTAATTAGTTGCTTGCTTCTGAATTTTAAGTTAGTCTGGGTAGCAACTAGTAATAAGTACCTATGTACTTACGTACTTATTTGTCAATTACGTTAGTTAACTAAAATAGCATTTGTCATGACTTTTTAATAAACTACACAGCTTTAGCGCTTACTCGCGATCCCCTATTTTACCTTCTTGGGGGTTGAATCTTCAAAAATACTTTCTGATCCTGACGTCATAATAGCTATCTATACGTAGGTATCTTAAACTTCAGGCCGGTCCACGCATTGGTTTCAGTCAGTTTCGCTATCCTCATATATTAGGTATTTAGATTTACCAAAAACTCTGAAGCCTAAATACAAGTTTCCAAGGAAATACGTAACTGAGAAATCTTAAGTATTTTTTTTATCAATTTTTAATCCACTACAACATAACCTTTAATAAAGCTTCATTTCCAATACCGATGCAGTAAGAAGAGGCATATTATTTTATATAGAACTAGTTGTACCCCTCAGTTTCACTCATTTTTCCGAGATAAAATGTAGCCTAAGCGTAAGTGAAAGATTTTTACGAATCCGACAAACAAACTCTTCAGCTATATTATTAGTATAGAGTACTAGCTTCCGCCCCGCGGTTTCACCCGCGTTCCCGAGGCATCTTATGGTTTCTCGGGATAAAAAGTAGCCTATATGTTATTCCAGGGTATGATCTAGGTATTAGGTATCTATGTCCAAGTTTCATCCAAATCCGTTTAGTAGATTTTACGTGAAAGAGTAACAAACATCCATCCATCCATACGTACAAACAATTTCTTCGGTTATATTATTAGTATAGAGTACTACATTGTCTATTATCATGTTTGAGTTTATTGAATAGCCCCTCTATTTACATATCAAGAGCCAAGAGCGTACAAAACAAAGAATTATCTATTCCCTACAAATATAATATCATGTACACCATGTCATTTCCATATCAATTCACATGTCATCCGCTGTTCCACAAGGCTGCTTCGACGAGGCACGAATGCGTCAATGTTTGTATATTGAACATTATAGTACGTTTCCACTACACTCGACAATAAACACCGACGCTGTTTACAGATTAAGTCTTGTAACAATGTTAGTCGGGCTTTGCGTATTTGACATGACATGTTAACCCGATTAGTCAATTAGAAATATTTTAGTAACGGACTTAAAAAAGGAGGAGGTTAACAATATTTTTTTTAATGTTTTAACGCATAACTTTTTTGTTTATTAACCGATTTTAATAATTTTTATTGCATCGGGCTCACTATAAGGTGATCCCATTTGACTTTCATAGTATATGAATATTTTTTGTTAAAAAACGATTATTGAATGTTATGTTCTCACTACAAATCAAGCTGTGACATGTTCATCCGATTCGTCACTAAACATTGCTAATTTACAATGTTTTAGGTCAATTCGCTCGCGTCACGCAAACATGGAAGTCGACATTTTGAATTCATATTCTTTTTGGGATTTTTAACAATGCAAAGCTACATTTAATATACACAATTTGTTGACTGTTGTCACTTGACAGATGATTCCAATCTTGACATATTGAAGGTATCAATTGAATAGGTGTGCGATTTAACATATTATCCTAACATTGGCATTGTGTAAATAATGTGTACCCAACATCGTCTTGTGACTATAATTTTTACTCACGACAGAACGGAGACGGTATATGCGTTTGGGGTGAGAGGTTGTTTGTTTGTGCAAATCAATGTTGCCATTTTTCTCCAAAACTATTTGTCCGATTTTGATGCAGTTTTCAGTTATGGGTTCGGGTTTGATTGGTGCATGTTCTTAGATAGGTGTTACGGTGACAACTCACCAGGGGGCGCTGCAGCAAACATTTGTTTGTGCTAAACCTAAACTACTAGTCCGATTTAAAAAAAATGAAAAAACCCACTATGGATATTCTTAGGTTTTTTATTAAGTTACAGTTATTTTTTAAGTCGGGGGTTTTTAAGTTATTTTATGCTTTTTCAATTACTTTTTAACCGTCGTGGGTTTTTTCAAAATTTTTAATTTTGCTTTTTATAATAATGTCATAAGACTGTTAATCGACTAGTGGAAATTCACGGTTAGGATACAAGTATTATGTATCTACGTAAGTAATACCTTGTAGAGTACCCCATTTAACTATTCCCTAGGTTGATAATACGATTTAGTATTTGGGCTAATAGGGGTGATGACTAAAAAAAAATTATTAGTCCGTCAGTTAGATTACCAAAAAATATTGGACACATGTTTTTTCTTTAGTTCTGAAAACAAAAATTAACGAAGATACAGTGCGTATAAATATCGCGTGACGTCACGTTTTAGTACACTTTTTACAGAGAAGTGACGTCACAAACCCCCACTCCTGAACTTTGATGCGACCTATCTTTGTAAGTTTTTATTGATTTGATAAAATAAAAAATATGTATCCAATATTTTTTGATAACCTAACTGACGGACTAAATAGAATTAATTATTTTTTACCCAGTCATCATCCCTATTCAATATTAGTCATGTATAAACTAGGAGGAGATATTGGTATTGGAGAACTCTACAGGTTGATGCTGTATTATACTAGGTGTTCCCCGTGGCTTCACTCGCGTTCCCGGAATAAAAAGTAGCCTATAACCCTTGGGGTTAATGTATCTTCTTATTAGTGAAAGAATTTTTCAAATGGGACTAGTAAATCCGGAGATTAGCGCGGTCAAACAAACTCTTTAGCTTTATTATTAGAATATAGATAGAGATAAAAGTACTTTTACAGAAATAATGCCAGGTAAAGTAATGTGTACTGAACTTTCTAAAACTCAAACACATATATGTTTCCTTTGTCCTTATTTATAATAATACGTAACCTGGTAATGTAAGCATGTCGCAATAGGTACCTATGTTATGTATTATTGCCATATTTTTCTGCTAAAGGTCTATAAATCTAAAGAACTTTACAAATGAACCGTCTTTTAAATATTTTCTGGTGGTAAAATGAGTTAGGTAATTTGACCCACTTTTCTCTTAAATCACTTTTTGAACTCAAGTAGCCGAGGAAATGTAAAAAATTTATGAAGTTCTTTCCTTTAAATAAATTTTAATTAAAACAGCAATATTTTGCTTTAAATTTTAATAAACTCTATGTAGGTACACACGGCCACAGATCAAGCTACACATTTTTGTTGCAAAATAGCTCCTATTACAACCGCATAAGGTGCCGCAGTGTGTAGTTTGATCTGTGGCCGTGTGTACAATGTGATTAAAATTTTATTGAATAATAAAAAGAAAAATAATTTTATTTTATCTAAAGGCGTGAAAAAACGATAAAGTTGGATAAGTATTTTTGTGACACGTGCCTGTCTTGTCTACAACATTAGTACCTATGTAACAAACTCACGTATTTGCGTAGATGTCGGCTCCTATATTTATACAAAAATTGAAGGCACAAGTTCTGATTTTCCTTTGAAATATGCTAGCACATTTTTTCATTTTTTTTGGAGCGTGAGTTTCGCAAATGAAATAAATTGTTTGGTTTTATAAAAACATTTAATACATTTAGATAAATGTTCAGCTTCGCTAACAATTCGTTAAATTAATTTTGCTTTATTTATGTGGCGTGGCTGGCAACAATTACTACAACATTTTCGTTGTCTTAGATCAAAGAAGTAATTTTCATTTTTTTTTGTTTATCTCTAGACCGTGATTTCCTCTACATTTTAGCAAATAAATAATCGTTTCCGCTTCTATCATGTAAATAACTATGTTTGTTTAAAACAAAACCGGCTAAGTGGGAGACTGACTAGTGCATAAAGGATCCGTACCATGCTTTGATGTACGTATATTTCCATAGTTCAGACCATAAAATTGTTTATAAAATAAAATAAATAGTCAGATATTATTTTGTTTTTTTTCTAATAATTTCTATGTAAATAGTAATTTATATATATATTTTTCGCTTTATAAACTTCGGAGATAAGAGATAGGTTTTATAAATTATAAATGAAAACTTATTAAAAATGTTTTGGAATGTTACTAGTAAAGGCTCTTTCATATGATATCTATGTTAAGCCCTACTTTAAAAAAATAATGATATCAATACAATTTTAAGAAAGTCATATCATGAAGCGCTTATAAACTCATAATACCAATGTCAAGGTTACTATATAAAATAGTAATAAAACTTGCGATTTATATACATGAAAGGCTTACTGCGTGACGTCACGCTTTAGTGGCCTTGATACAAACGCCTTGCTCTCATCTCTGCATTAATATGCCGTGTTAAGAGCTCTCTCTACTTACCAGGCCACGGCCTTTGATGCCACGAGAATGAACTACACTTCCTTACGTTATTATGTCTCGCTTTATATTTGAAATAGCTTTCCGCCCCACGGTTTCACTCGCGATCCCCTTTGCGGGTAGAATTTTCAAAAATCTTTTCTTAACGGATGCCTATGTCAGAATAGCTATCTATATGCCTTTCAGCCCGATCCGCCCAGTAGTTTGAGCTGTGTTGATGGATCAGTCAGTCAGTCGGTCAGTCAATCAGTCACGCCTTCCTTTCATACATAGATATTTTATAGTTAGATTTTGGGCTCGTTCACGCAGATGTATAAATACCTCGTTAAATAATGCAGATAAATGATTGTTTTTTTTTTTAAATATTTATGAGGCTTTTATCTATTTTTGTCGACAAGTGACCAAAATTACCGTAATGTTAGTATCTTCGTATGCGATGCTTGGATATTAACTTTTGTTATACACTTATGAGAAGGAGCTTTGTCTGAGACTGAAGAGATTCATAATTACCTTGGTTTCCAAATGACAGTAAAACCCAGTTTTTACTATTTTATCTGAAAATTATTAATCCTTGCGTTCTAATTCCCTTTTCACATAAAATGTTACATACAATTTGCTAATCGCCCTGTCGCAAAGAGACGGGAAAAGGACGTCTAAGTGAATTCTCGTTTGATGATAATATGTAGTGTCTACCTTCTAGGTATAAATTTCTCTATGTATGAATTCAAATACGGATTTATTATACACGTGTCTGCGATTGAGTACAGGTTCAGAAGCTTACTTTACAAAAACAATTTGGCCATTACGTGATCAGGCTTATTACCATGAGCTTATTATTATTTTTGAAAGGTTTTTTGGGAAAAAGTCGTCCATAATTATTATAGGCGTTATAGTTTTTTTTTAGTAAATCAACAAACCACAACTATATTTTGGTTGTTAATAGGTATATCGTGTTAATTAGAAGTAATTAAGTGTTGGTTGGGTATCTACACGTGCCTATAGGATTCTCAATGTGTACATTTTCTCACGATTTATTTTCCCTTCGCATTAGTTACAGGTTACATTCTTACGTATGTTTATCGGACGTTATATCCAATTATTTACAGGAACCTACTTATTTTAAGCTCGTTCCATCACTATTTAGGGTATTCACTAGAGGTTTTACTCCAATATTCTAAATTGCCATAGGTCCATAATAGTAATTTCAGGAGACTGATCCCTCTTTCCCGCCTCTCCAAAAGCTCTGGGTCCTTACTAACGCGCAGGAACACAACAAAAAGTTATTTGGCTGAGGTATTCTGTAAGGTGGAGGTACTTCCCCAGTCTACTCTACCTCTTTAAATACTCTATATACTCGACCAAAAGCACCTGTATATGCCTAAATTTATGCAAATGTAACAGACATAATAGACTGCGACACATATACATAGTAAGTAGGCAACTACAGTATGACACAACTTAGATGTAGCATCGGCAAATCGTTTTCGTACACTTCACTTTCGATTTACACAACTAATAAAAATCATTCATTATCGCGCCATTCAACGTTCAACAAGACATTTTCGCCGATCATTTTTTAACTCATGAGTAATGTTGTAGGCGCACTCTTTTCGGGAACGATAGATTTTACGAATTTTGCCGATGCTTCATCTAAGTTGTGTCATACTTTATCTGCATTGCCGAGAAATTAAAGTAATAATACATTAGTAATATTGTTCGGTCCACATGGCTGGCAGAAGGTGCTATTTAAGTGTCTAAGCCAGCGAAATTATTCCCTAGTTAAATAGTTTCAAGGTAGAATTTAAGTATATTCAAGAGAGGAAACTAATACTTAATTTCCTTTGTTTCAGATGCCAATGAAAATGATCGCCCAAAGATAAGTGATGACAAACAAAGATGCTATCAGACGTGACCTAGCGTTTGAATGGAATGAACACGACAGATATGACAAACTACACCTACCTGGATCCATTATTAGACTTGAGTTGCCGCCTTATCCTTGGAAATTCTTGTGGGGAAGCTACGACAGGCTTGGAATGTACTACAGATGTTGAAACATCAAATTTCACCTGTGAACTCAACATAGACATACAAAATGAAACCTCTTATAGCTGTCAATCTTGTCTTAATATCACAGAGTATGAAAGAGGTAACAGTTCTCTATGTGGTTCTAGGTTCAAGCTGAATATGGTAACTGTTGTGTTCGAAAGTGCTTTGAAGAGTTTGTGGCTACGTTTGCCATACTTAGACATTTGCAATTGGGATACTTTAGCGTGTTTCAGTGATTACAATAGGACGTTGTACATTGATGTGGCTAATAGCACATCTGTAGGCAGTGTAGTGGAAACTTTTCAATGTAATTGGGACTTCAGGAATGTAACCGACGATGTGATTATTAATAAAGTTGGTTACGATTGGAGTTTTCTATTTGTGATATTATTTATAATTGCCGGTGGCTTGGGCAACATATTAGTGTGTTTGGCGGTGTGTTTGGACAAACGTTTGCAGAATGTCACCAACTATTTTTTGCTGTCTTTAGCTATTGCTGACTTGCTTGTCAGTTTATTCGTGATGCCTATGGGGGCGATACCTGGATTTTTAGGTAAGATTTTTTATGCAAAACATATTTTTAACTAACATAAAAAAAGCTTATGAAATTAAAAAGCTGAAAATTAATTGTCAAGCATTAAAGCGAAATAAAAAAGCTCAAAGTCAAAGCCATTTATAAAACGTAGTGATTATATTCTCCTTGGCCATTTATTAATTCAGGATTATTATGAAGGTCACATTTATCAAAGTTATCACCGGTTCGGAACTCAGCCTTCAACAAATTCTCACATTTTTTATTTTAAATAAAAATCATAAATATATGCAATAGAATGCGATTTACCCCAGTATACTTTTGTTACCCTCCTCAAACCCTAATTTCCTCCAAGGGAGTATTCCGAAGCCTTTTCCGAAAGGAAGTTCACCAGATTGCTTGCATGCGTTCAGATAAATCTTGTTATTCGTGCGACACACGGTTCAAATGAATGCGTAACTAATCTACAAACAGTTAAACTTTACTTTTCGTCTTACTTTCGATATATGGGATTACTATATATATGAACTTTGTTCGCGAAGGTAAAAAGAATAATTATGAATTATTTAATTTCTACCTGTATCGTATTTGTTAAGGATCTAGCTAGGATGCATGATCTTAAATCTAAATATACATATAAAAGCATGACTGACTGACTGATCTAATAACACAAAGCTCAAACCACTGCACTGGACGGATGGTGCTGACATTTGGCATACAGATATAATTTATGACGTAGGCATCTGATAGGATTTCTTAAAAGTCAACCCCAAGGAGGTAAAATAAGAGATCTCGCGAGACTGAAAGCTAGTACCTAACCCATAATTATTATAAAATACACGGGCTAAGTATAGGTATTTCACGCAAAAACAATTTTTTTCTCTCCAGTTAATAAATAACACCTGTAGGTAGCTATACCTTTGCTAAATTAAAAAGCACACGTATTCTTTATAAATAATAATAATAAAGCTTTATTTAATTCCTATTATAAAATAATACTTTACCTTAAATATGACCGTGTGTCTTTAATATAATAGTAAAAAGGATATTGAATGTTAGTCTTGAATCCTGGCCCCTCCTTAAATTCGGGATATTTGCCAGAAGTAAACAATTTTCTATGAAATAGGCTCGTGTAGTGTAAGAATATTCAAATGTATTATTGAATACTAAAATTGGCATTCATGCGATTTGCGAACCACTTACTTTGAGAAACCTCAAAGTAATTCTATCTGAACCTAATTGAAGGTGTAAATGTAATTTTATTTGGGAAAAACTAATTCTCTACTACTTTTCGGGTACTGGAAAGGCATTACACGGTGAATTGTCATTGATTAAGAATATGAGCACAATAATAAAAAAAAAATGCCTTTTATTTTTGAGCGGACAGTAAGGTTTAACTATAGCCAGAGATGTCTACTTCATCCATACAAGGACACACGGACTATAAATTTAGTGTAAAAACGAAGTGGACTACCTATAAGAAATTAATATAAAATTGTTTTTCAATATTGTGCACTCAAAAATATCGAATATTAGTGAATAGTTCATTTTAACGCTAAGAGGTCACGAGGTTTTCGTTACGATGCAGAATATATCACATGCACCCAGTAAGACACAAACAAGATTTGTTTTATAATGTCAAGTTGTTGGCCGAATCCAATAAAACTTTACCGTAGGTACGCCATCTTAAAAATATAATATTATGATACAATTTTCAATTTTAATATACTAGGTGATTCTTTAATCATAGTCGCATTTTTCAGGGATTATTGTACTCATCATTATGAACAACATTTACAACGGAACCAACCCTGAAAACACAATTTTTTTTCAAACTTTTCATATAAAACATGTTTCTTGTTCGGTCAAAATGTATAAAAAGTTTCCCTGAAAATTTGGACGGTGATTAAATAATCACCCTGTAGGTTATATAGCTTTCCACTCTGCGGTCACCCACGACCCTTTATAATAGGTACATCCTTAGGGGTTGAATAATGAAAAACCCCTCATTAGTTCACCCTTAGAGTATTCGAGGATTTTTCCCCAAATTTCAAATCTATCAGGGGGCCAATTCCACTAATAAATATTGATTAGATTACAATTGGATCGCAGCTGAATGACGACTTTTGCAAGTTTTCGTATTCCACTACTAATCTGACAACGATCGAGATCCATTCATGATTCAGTTAAAGTTGACGTTCGATCGAAAGTTATAAAAGTGGTACTAAACATTTGATACATTTGATTGGAGTAGAATTGTTTCGGTTGCCAAGGCCAACAACGATTACAATCTAATCGTAGTCCAATCGTGGATCGGTTTCGTTTATTTAGTGGAATAAGTAGTTTTTTAGTAAAATTAGAATTGTATCGGAAACGAACTTTAACTGTATCGAAATTGGGTGTCAACCGTTGTAATTTTGCGGAATTGGTCCCTGCACAGTACTGTTTTAAAGGTATAGTTTAGTAATATTTTTTTCATAGCAAAAATATGCGAACAAAATGTAAATTAAAAATATACCTAAGTTTATTCTGCAGCAGCTGTTTTGTTTCGTTTTGGTACAAGTTCACTGGTAGAAACCGCTTTCCCGATCATGCCCTGACTCACCGGATGTATTTTCGTATATTTTATAAATTTCCACATTCGTTATTTTTGTAATATTATTTTTTATGTCAGAAGTTTGACTAGCAGGCAGGCGGTCCACCTCCTCCTTTTTGAAGATGGTTAAAAACGTTCTAAACCAAAAGCTATTAAGGTATTGAGGTAATAGTGTCGCTAAAGACCGAAAATTAACGTCAAATGGCCTTCCATTTTGGGTAAGGAAGTAAAATGACAATGGGTGCTCCAAAAAGGTATTCTAACAATAGCCTCTTCTAGTTCTCATAACCATTTTTGTAGGCTCGTTTTTTAACTAACAACGCTCTTACGGGTGAAAGAGCTCTCAAATAAAAATAATAGCTCATGGTGCTCTGTTTGTTTATTTAATGATATCCACATCTCTTCTTACAAGCTTTCAAACAAAGACAGTGGCATAGACCATTGCAATTTCTGGGAAAGTCTTGTGAAAATAGTCTTGATAGGTAATTTGATATTTTTTCCTTTTGTTTTTTTAGCCCCCGATTTTAGTGAGTTTCGTGGATTTCTTAGTTTTTTTTTAAAGTTGTCCTTATCGAGAGTGTTATTGTTTGTTATTTCAAGAAAATTCGCTATTCTATAGTGTAGGGGGGTTTTTAATTTTAGTTATGTTAGGAAAAAATAGAACATAATATAATCATTGTCTTCTTCTACTGAAGGTGAACTGACTTCTTCTCGAGTGTATTAAGTATCTCAGAAGCAGTTCTGATTAGTTCTTGAAAATAGCTACGAAAAGGTGATGATAACGTAATCCTAAAATAAACTTGAGCGTTGGAAAACATCGTGAGGTAAAATGGTGATATCCTCACCCTCAAGTTGAATTCTGTCGCCAAGCACCTCCCGTTGTGTTCCGACAGCTGTACTTGAGCTCCTTTCTAAGCTTTGCGTGCTTAACACCATTGTAGTACTGTTAGGAACAAGCTCGGATGTTTTGCTATTCAACTCCTAAGGAGATAAAGTATGAGACCGCGAGTGAAACCGTTCACGAAAAGACGACGTCATGTTTAATTACGCTCTAAGTTAGTTCTGTTGATCGTCTAAAGACTTAATACTAGCGTCTGGCAAATTTATTAAGTTAGGCCTGTTTTTACTGACACAGAATTCTGTTTCTGAATCCTATTAGTGGATACTAAAAGTTGATTAAGTATTTTAGTTCATTATAAGTGTCCTATTTGTTAATCATGATTTTGTAAAAGGAATTAATGAATAGGATTATTATAGGAAGAACTAAAAAGATATAGTACAATCTAATTTAGGTATCTACATAATTTTGTTATTTCAGACATATATTTTCATATCTTGTTTTTACGATCATTATTGTATGAACTGCTTGCTCATGGTTGTTGATCATTTTTTTATTTCCTCGTTCTGTGGCTCCCACGAGACAGCCTTGCCCTAGTGTGGGGACCACCAGTAATGCAATGTAGTAATACTTTTAAGAATGCAATAAATATAAAAAATAAAAAACACAGATTCACTATTCACGCAATCTCAAAACTTTATTTTGAAGCTTTTACTCAGCAGCTAGGTGGTTTATAAGAAGAATTGTGGCGAGGGGATAAGTGACCGTATTATAACATGAATAAGTCATAACATGAATAATTTACTATGTTTCAAGGTTACTGGCCTCTTGGAGTGGTGTGGTGCAACGTGTACGTAACGTGCGACGTCCTTGCGTGCTCAGCCAGTATCATGCACATGTGCTTCATCAGCATCGGCAGGTCTGTATTGTAATGGAATAAGGTCTTATTTTGAAGTAAATATTGAATTTGTATTGTATGATTTTCGTTTCGCATGGTAAGTGATATTTTGAGTAAAGTGCTTGAATGAACTAATCTTGACCTCTTGATTTATTCTGTGATGTAAACTTCAACTATAGAATAAATAAATGGAAAAGCATATTATGTTATGTTTTCTATAAGACTGTAACAGTCAGCGTCAAAAGTACCTAACTGATTACATTGAAACGTTGTTCATCAGTTTTTTTTACTATGTATAGGCCTGTGTTTGACCACAATCTCAGTGATGATGTGGCCGATGATGGTAAGCACACAAAGCCTAGAAAGGAACTGGCTCTAAAGTGCAGCTGTCGGAACACACCGAAAGGTGCTTGGCGACAGATTTTCAACTTGAGGGTGGTAGCCAGCCAGGCGGGTATTACAAAGTACCCTACCACCGTGCTATGGTTTCCTCACAATGTTTTCCTTCACCGAAAGCTCAAGCTCATTGTAGGATTCGAACCCGGGTCCTTCGTCTCGGCATCCGACGTCACTACCACTGAGCTATCATCGCCTTAAATTTAGTTTTTATATAAACTGTCAATAGAACTCGAGAGGCATCATACATTTCAAAGAACAAAAGATTGGCAATTGCACTTGAGAGCCAGATTGCCTTCTCGGCATTGTAACAGGTCAGCAACACATTAGTAATACCTCTGGTATTGCAAATGGCGATAGGCGACGGCAACCACTTACCATCAGGTGGGCCGTATGCTTGCTTGCTACCTTAGTAGTATAAAATATCAAAAGATTATCATGAAAGAGTACAGTCAGCAAAATAAGTAGCTAATCAGATCGAATTTACCAAACATCTGTGCACTAATTACTCTTCTATAATATAGAAAGATAAAGGTGAAAAGGTGTTTTATAAATTTGGATCTGTTTAGCTGTTTACGTTGCTGTACCTGTCTGTCCGTACTAAAGCGACAATCTTCTATTGATGCTGATGGTACGATTGTTATATTGACCAGTTATTATGCGTCAAGGCTTTTTGTTGTTTCAATATTAATCTATTCAAGCGTTTGTTACTAAAACGTTCTTATGTAAACGTGATAAAGCACTAAACGTTACAAGCGACAATTAACTCAAAACTTCCTATATAATAAGGCAAATTTTTATCAATAAAAACCTTAAATAACTAAAAATCGTAAAAGTCTACACGTGTTTATTTGTAAAACGACATTGCTTACCACATTTTATGGTTACGCCTTCGGCCATATCATTATAGCCATCTGAGATTGTTTTTTTTAATATTACTAAGGCAGCAAGCATACGTCCCACCTGATGGTAAGTGGTTACCGTAGCCTATAGACGCTTGCAACAGCAGGGGTATCAGTATCACTCGTGCGTTGCCGACCCTGCAAGAATATTGTCACACTCTTTTTGAAGAACCTCATGCTGTAGTCTCTTGGGAAAACCACGGTGATGTTTATAATAGTCAAAAACTACTGGAGAGTCACTTCCTTATAGGTAAAAAGCCACTTTTGATATTATATGTGCCATGTTAAGATTGTAGGAAATATTTCTAGAATAAAGTTTATCTCGTAGACTTTCTTAATATCGAGAAAATCCCATATACTATAAATAAATCCAAACATTGTAACCAACTATCAACCCTTATCAAAATCGTATAATATTTTCATCATCGTATCTTAGTGTTAATACTTTACGATACTGACCTTCATTACACCCGAGGATATTGTTATCGGTATTGATAAACATAGGCATTGTGACGTCTACTTCGTGACTATGTCTCTGATAAAGTGGACATTATGAGATGGATTCTTCAATATATTTTGCGTTACGTAACTTTATTTTGTTAGGAAAAAAAATATGTCAGAAATTGAAAGTTGTCTCGGAATTTTTGTAAAGGATAATGCTTGCTTTGGTAGAGAGTGGTAATCATACCAGTAGTAGGGGTGGATTGGATAACGTTTCTATTTTTGATTTATATTTTGACAATGACGTACGGTATTTATCGTTCGTTAATCACAATGTTTCTCACATATAGAAGAATACATTGACAGAGAGAAAATAACTGTCAATAGGTGAAGCAATGTCGAATTCGTTTTAAAGATAGATAACGCCGATCTTTAACGATTAATACATGGTACATTAGTAAAAAATACTGTAATGTGATAAAAATATGTAGCCTGTTGGGCGTCGCCACCATTTAATACAGCTTTAATAGATATTATACCCTTTATAGTGGACAACCGTGTGACGGCATTAAACGCTTTTGTTTCTGGGAACTTATTTTGAAAATTTCATGTGGAAAAACAAACTATCAGTGTCCTCCACTGTCAGATGGCCGATGCCCAATAGGCTAAGCATGATTTTAATTCTTTAAAATTTATGACTAGTAATAAAAATTTGTTATAACTTTAGGTACACTTTACCTATTGTTTACACCACAAAAAAAAACAAAACAAAAAATAAGACAGACAAGATATTTTACTTTACCTGTCCTATTTGATTTTCATGACAAAATGTTAAGAGAAGATGTCATTTCTAATTTAGATTTTGGGTAAATAAATATCATCATCATCATCATCATCATATCAGCCGAAAGACGTCCACTGCTGGACAAAGGCCTCCCCCCAAGGATCTCCACGATGGCCGGTCTTGCGCTAGCCGCATCCAGCGGTTTCCCGCGACCCTAACAAGATCGTCGGTCCACCTTGTGGGGGGCCTGCCTACGCTGCGTCTTCCGGTTTGTGGTCGCCACTCGAGAACCTTTCTGCCCCAGCGGCCGTCGGTTCTACGAGCGATGTGCCCCGCCCACTGCCACTTAAGTTTGGCAACTCTTCGGGCTATGTCGGTAACTTTGGTTCGCCTGCGGATCTCATCATTTCTGATCCGATCTCGCAAGGAAACTCCGAGCATAGCCCTCTCCATTGCTCTTTGGGTGACCTTGAGCCTTCTTATAAGGCCCATCGTAAAAAATATAATATTTGGAAATTAATATATTATGAAATTAAAATCAATAATATATTATGTATAAAACTCATAATTTAAAAAAAACATGGCATCATTGAAATAAATTTTAATGTATACATATTTGGAATATATAAAATATATAAAGTTTTTATATTATCGCTCGTGTTTCTCCTTACATGGCACCTCTCCCCTGAGATTTATTTTCCTAATATTAGATTTATTTTCTACATCCATTATACCTAGTCCTATGTGTATAACCTAGTCACAAATACTATACTCTAATGATCGAAAAACTTAGTTATTGTCTTCAGGCTAGTGTTGGTCAACTAGCCGGTAGATTTAGCTCACTATTTACTTGTAGCGGATTTCCGCTCGATTACCCGATTGCTTACTGATTCATCGGCTAATGTGCTTACCATTGTCACTTATTAATTAGCTGATAGTATTTTATGAAGAAAGAAAAACATACAAGATAGTAGGCAAGAAAAATAAGTCAAAACATTAGTAACTTGAATCAAGTGACATTAGTAACAGATATAAAGAAAATATTCAAGAACACGTGTGGAAATATTTTCATTTTTCTAAAAGGTAATATCTAGGACACTTCCCGCGAGAATAGATTGATTGACGTGCCTTTTAGTGCTTATAATGGCGTCATGTAGTCGCACATATTATTTTTGCCATATTTATTTTGTGTGGTTTTGCATTTTGCTTTATTTATGATATAATATGATTTACAATAGATTTCTCTAGATACCCAGTCTTGTCGCGCGTTGGCGGTATTCGTTTACCGTCAGCCGGTACCTAGGTTTTACTTAGTATCTATTAAATTAAGTTTAACACATTTATGTTCCAAGTTTACCGACTAGAAAACGGCCCGATACATTATAAACGGGCGTATACCATGAATTTTCGTTGGAAAAATTCATTGTACTTATACGTCTGATTATAATTTATCGGACCGTTTTCTGTGAACATAGACCTAAGTTTAATTTAACAAAGTTAGTCTAATTATTAACTTTTAGCAAAACGATATAATAAAAGCACTGATTAAAACCATAAACCGTTATTACGTGAGACGGTTTAATATATACCTGTCATTTTCTTGTATCATTTCACATAAAAGTTGTTTTAAACCATAATATTATCATAATAAGATAGCATGTGACTTAGTAAAAATCTCAAGAAACCTTATATGTGACCTTATAGACCTAGATTTAACGCAGCCTAAACCCGCATAAGCCTTCATCAGTTTAAATACAGACATACTAAGAGTTAAAGCATAATACCACGTGAAATGAAGTCGGCTAATGGGCCGGTTAATCGAGATGAGACAGGGAACAATAAAGTTTATCCGAGTGCGGTTTTCCGGGTACAGTTAGGGGCACCTGATAATATCTGGT
Organism: Tethea ocularis; assembly: GCA_963555595.1. Lineage (NCBI taxonomy): Eukaryota > Metazoa > Arthropoda > Insecta > Lepidoptera > Drepanidae > Tethea > Tethea ocularis. The sequence continues at coordinate 3,458,256 of OY741960.1, read as the reverse complement.
CCCATTATCCATTAGGGGAATGTTTAATTTAACCTTGTTTGTAAACGTATTGTAAATTTATTATAAGAAAGGGTGAGTTTAGTTCATTTTTATATGTTTTAAAAAGGGTTATGTTTTCAGTTGAAACAATGTTTGACCGTATTAATTTAGACCATTGTGTGGTTGACTTTATGTAACGGTAGTTGTATTTTTTTGATGTTTCAGACTTCTTGGAAAACTATTATTTTAACTGTTTTTTAATTTATCACCATTATTATTTTTAAAGACGCAGCGTGGGCAGACCCCCCACAAGGTGTACCGACGATCTTGTGAGGGTCGCGGGATTCCGCTGGATGCGGGTAGCGCAAGACCGGCCATCGTGGAGATCCTTGGGGAGGCCTTTTTCCAGCAGTGGACGTCTTTCGGCTGACATGATGATTATTTTTAAAGATACCCAGACATTTTCTTCCCAAGTTTCACACAGAACTCAATATCATATTATTTGAAGTTTTAAGACATTAAATCAAAGCAAATATAGAATAGGAACAACAGGCTTTAATATGCAAAGTCATTGTCACCTAGTGACGTCAGAGCCATCATCAATCAATCAGACATTTTTTACAATAAAGCCTAGACATCTAAAGCTGCAGTTAATTCCAACGTTAATATGGGTTCAAAGGTTCGAAAACGACAAACAGACAGTTTGTACTGACTAAGATTAATGGCTAAAGTTAGTTGGCTCGCCGAAAAAAAGATCATAAATATTACTATCAGTAGAAAACCTAAAGTACTTGGACGTTTCGAATGTGAGAGCTCGCTTGGGATTTATCTAAAATAATACAGTATTTTTTACTTCTTTGTAGGTACAATATTATACCTAAATGTGAAAGTTTGTATGGATGTGAATATGTTTGTTACTCTTTCACGCAAAAACTACTGAACGGAAACTTGGTAGGTATATGGATAATCGTAGCCTGGAATACATAAATCCCTTAGAAATGCGAGTGAATCCGTGGGCCGGGGTTAGTGACCGTAATATTAAAGGTCACAAACACAATTATTTTTTCCTATTATGGGGTTTAATCTACGTTCCCTTATTAAAAAGTAGCCTATGTCCTTTTCAATATCATAGGTTATCTGCGTGTCAAATTTCATCGCGATTAGTTCAGTGGTTGAGGCGTGAAAAAGTTATAGCAAGAGAAAAACAGAGTTACTTTCGAATTAATAATACATATGAGTTCCTACTAAAGGATTTCTTTTCAAGCGTTTCAAAGGATTTATTTTGCATTCAAAACGGTATCGAATTGATCAATGGATCCAAAATTATTATTATTGATTAGGAGATGTAGCCTACTAAAGAAATAGGTTGGTACGGCAAAATTTGATCTATACCTATAGGTAACATAAATCATTTAAGTTAACTAAACATACATTCTTAGCTTGTAATTTCAAAACTAGATTTTTTAAATCGAATATTGAACATATTTCACGTTGCAATGAGTCGACTCGTAGTGCGCTCGGGATTTGACATTGATACAATATTTATGGTGGCGACTGTACCGAGGAAATTTAATTTAGTAGGTAGCTACTTTATTATGTACGGCAAAATTTGATCTCTACCTATAACAGAAATCATTTATGTTAACCAAACATACATTCTTAGCTTGTAATTTCAAAACTAGATTTTTTTAAATCGAATATTGAACATATTTCACGTTGCAATGAGTCGACTCGTAGTTCGCTCGGGATTTGACATTGATACAACATTTATGGTGGTGACTGTACCGAGGAAATTCACTTTCACTATTTATAGATGCTGTTTTAAATATTTAGATAAAATCCAATGTTATGAAAAATATTTGCAGTACAGGTACAGAAGGTGGTATGTTATAATTATGCGAATCACTGTATTTGCCATGTGTGGCGTGCAAATGTCTTTTTTTCTTTCTTCCTCTTCTTCTTTAAATTGGTAGTGCTGGCTGACACTCAGAACACAGTAAAGTGTCATAGTATGTCAGAGTAGTATAGAATTAAATCAATTTAAATTAAATTAATAAAATCAAATCATAAATTATTTTAAATTAAAAAATTAAATAAAAAAATATTGACATGTCCGCAATGTTGACACACAATGATGAAAATAAAGATCCCTAAGAATAATTATGGGATTCTTAATATAGCCTCAACCGCTGAATCAATCGCGACGAAATTTGGCACGCAGATCAGATAGCCTATGTTATGGAGAAGGACATAAGCTACAAACTTACCTACTGTATATTATCAACTTGTCGATAGATATGCAATACATATTCATACATGTGAATCTATACTAATATTTGTTTTGTAAAATTGGCAAGTACTTTGGTTTTTTATCTAAAAATCTATGAATAGTAAAAAACATAATCTTTGATATTTACAGAGTATTAGCGATTTTTGCAGATCTCTATATTTTGGGACATCTATCCCATATATGGGATAGTTACCTAGTCCATTTAAATTACGTTTAGGATAGACGACCCGCTGGAGATACAGGGCATCTATCCCGAAAAAACTTTGATCGCATTTTGCCTTCCCATGCAATAGGGTAGTTGACACTGTCAAAAATAAATGACCAAACACTAACCAATGCATAAAACATCTAAAAACACGTGGAAATATCAAATATGTTGTACATTTAATGCATTTTATGATTTTTAATTACCAGTGAAACCACTAAGAGTAGATGATTTGATGCTGTGAAACTATGACGTCATAATGTAATATTTCATACAAAATTCCTTATAAACTATCGTTTTGACATTTATTAAAAAGTAGCTGATTTGATGTGTCAGTCAACTACCCTATCGCACAGGTCCACTTAGTGGTAGTTGGAAAGTCTCCCGACAGATAAATTAAATAGCATGCGATTCATCCGCGAAACTAGAGTACCAAATTACAATCTATCCCGGTTTTACAGGTATTTGTTTGTAAGTACGGATGTAGCATGTAATCTCCAGAGTTACTGGTCCGATTCTTAAATATCGTTCACTAATAGGAAGCTACATTATCCCCGAGTGCTATAGGCAACTATAGGCTACTTTTTATCCTAAGAACGTGGGTGAAACCGCGGGAAACAGTTAGTCTGTAATAATGAGGTTTGAAGCTTACCACGATTCTGGGATGAAAAAAGCATATGGCTCTCGGAAATACTATGGCTTCCTATGGGTGGCAGAATTTTTAGAATTAAAAATAAGGCTTTGCTAAGCAAGCCTTCTTGTCTTCTCAGTATTTAACCGAATCTGTGCTATTAACCGAATCTATTGTAAAAGAATAGGTACCTTCTATATCCCAACAAACTAACAATTTTTATCTCTTAATAATTTTATATTTTATAATTTGGCCTAAAAGTGTTGTGTACTGGAAATTATTATAATACCGCGCTTAGTTAGATTTCGTCGTAGATTTTAGAATTTTACCCGGTACGATACTATACTTATTTCTAATTAAAGTAGGTAAATTAAGGAAGCGCTTCTCGATAATTATGTAAACTTTTATATAAATAGTACTTATAAAGTAAAGCCAGCTGCGCCTCGTCTCCTTAAGTAGGTACTTAGAGGCGGAAATATTAAGGATTTTATATAAGTTTCATTAATACGACACTTTTGGAGAAAAATATGTATAAATAATGCATTCTTTATATTTATAGGTCTGTTGTTTGACCACAATCTCACCGTGGTCTGTGATGATGTGGCCGATGGTGGTAAACACATAAAGCCTAGAAGGGAACATGTTTTAGTGTGAAGCGGTCGGAAAACACCGCAAGGTGCTTGGCAACAGATTTTCACCTTGAGGGTGATAGCTAATCAGGTGGGTTCTACAAGGTACCCTACCACCTTGCTACCGTTTCTTCACGATATTTTCCTTTATCGAAACCACGAGCTCATTGTAGGCTTCGAACCCACGACCTTCTCAAAATTTAGTGTAACAAAAGCTTTAACGGCTTATGTAAGAAAATTCATAGAAACCGATAGGGAGAGATAAAACAGCGTATTTTTGCACGAAGAGCAGCTCAAGCAGCTTGGGAGATAAGTGCTAGTGAAGGTAGATACGTACCAACAGTTATGGGTCAACTAGAAAATATTAAGAAAAAATAAAACTTCAATATCGGCACTGAAGATATTTATTTCCTTAATAGAGGAAACAGATGCAAAGCTCATCAATTTCACCTTCAGTCGAGATATAAGGTATTCCCGTGGATTTATAGCGATGACTATTGCGGCTTCAGTGCGGACTATGCAGTCGGATCGCTCTTCGAACCTGCAGAGAATAACTTATACTAAAAATATACGGATGGGTATTTTGATCACGGACGCTCACTTTAGAAACTTTTTCAATATCAATATAATAAATAAGGCGCGAAAGGTAAAAAAGTTTTGTTAATGGTTTTGTTTCATACAAAAGTATTATTGATGTGTAACATCTTTCTTCTCGCTTTCCTGCAATATGTGCGAGTTATTACGTGAATAGGGACGAAAGTGTGTAGCAGGATCACACAGAACGCCGGGGAAGCAGGCGCCGGGTGGTAGAGTTGGCTGTCAGATGGAACCAACCCATTTTTTGAGAGGTTGGTACGGTCAGCAAACAGTGTGCGTTTTTTAAGATTTAAGTTAATGTTGCAAGGTGAGGATGTCAGATGTTACACATCATCTGCGAACTGTAAGTCTATCTAGTCTAGGCTGATAGTGTATCTACAAATATAACCTTGCTACTATTTTAAAGTAATAGAATAAATAAACAAAATTAATAAATCCGAGTACCTATAGGTAATAGGTAGGTACTAGGGTTTTCACAAAAACGTCCAAAGTATAATCGTTGATTGAAAAAAAATGGAAAAATATATTTTTTTAATTAATAAAAGGTAAATACGTTGTAACTACTGCGTTTCGGAATTGGAGCCATGCATTTTGCACAAAAAATCGCAGAAGGCGCAGTCGTTAAACCAAACAGTATGTATTCATACATTATTTACGCTACAAAATGTGCTTGTTTCTTAGAAAACGGAAACAGAATACGAAGATACGGAAGTTTTGAGGGTGAAATATTTATTAAATGTTATACCCAGTACAAGACGACCACTTGAAATTATATGCAGAAGCAGTAGCTTTTTATTTGACTACAGTCTTTTCTTGTATGATGGTCCATTTTTCTAACCATTTCTTGTCAAAAATATCGTACAAAACTTAATTTTTTATTTTTTCTATTATTTCCAATTCTTTAGATCTTAATTTTTTTTTATCCAGTGATAATGTACGCGCATGACCCGTCTGGCCCTGAACTGATGGTCAGAACTTAGTAAACTTACTTAAAATATAAACTATTTAGATTTTGGAAAAACATCCCAATGTTAGAATTATCAAGTTATTTGCATGAACAAAATATGAGAAAAAAACAAAATTATAAAAACTGATATTAATGCATGTTCATTACAATTTTAAAAAAGGGGTAGAGGACCGAATTCAGGACTCTATAATCGAATGAAGATTTTAAAAGGACACCGCCAAACTATTGAGCCAATATATCGAAGCCCAGTGACCTCGGGTGCTTTTCATCATTAGTTCCATCTGAACGCAGGTGAATGAAACTACGAGATAGAAGCTATATAATATATTGTTCGTATTTATTGAGCCATAATAAGGATGGAAAAAATATGTAGTACCTAGGTACCAATAAAAAAATATATGCAACTTAAGTAATTTTTCTGAATGGATTTCGACTTACTCGAAAAAAACCACGGATCTCGTGAAAACATGGTTTTAATGTGTTCTTTGTTTTGTGTTGCAGTTCTTAGTATAAACAAAATCTAAGTATTTTTGAGTAATTACCTATACTAAAGGTACAATGACCTAGCCAAGACTCCATAGATTTTGAAACATTTCCTTTCAAAACGTTTGGAATAATCAAAAACTAAATTAACAAAATAACTCTGCTATTTCTTGTTAGTTGAAGACAGATTGCAGAACTTGTGGTAACTTCATGCAACACTCTGTCTTTCATAAGGTCTGAATTTAATAAAATATTTCAGGGCCTTGTGTTTCCACCTTCAGCCACGTCATTACTTACAATGCTGAGAGTGGATACCGTGGTTGTATGCAAATCGAAGCTATAAGTTCCTAATTACGGAAAAGTACCAACCGAAATTGATAAAATCAATAAATTTTAATTACGCCACCGCTCTAATTATTTCGACGTAGGTACCTATAGTAGGTACTTATCTCTATAGAATAAGGTTAATCGAATTGTTGACTGGACGTTTTGCGTTCAAAAAATATAAGATCCTTAAAAATAGGTCTAGTAAAGATTCGAAGGGATATCTCAGTATTTGTAATTTTAATAAAAAAATGTTTACAAATCACGTAGCAACTAATAAAACGAATATTAAATCTTAAGGATGTGCTCCACTTTGATAATTTCTTATAAGGGTCTTAAATTGGAGACACTTTTCCACAAGTCTTTTTATTATTCCATCCAAATGGAGTGTTAATTAAAATGGGAAGATATTAAATAAATCTTGGTAATTTTCAGAACTGAAAAATATTCTGGTTCCATTTTTTCGCATAGTATCCAATGAAGAATTCTAGAATAAAATCTTTTTAGCAAAAACAGACATTAATTTAGCTGATGTTCCAATTTACTCAAATACTCTGCCGGCTTTTAGCATTCATATTTAAACAAATAAAACTTAGTTCATGATTATTTTCTTTGTGTTACTTTCTCAACATCTGAATTACCATCCATCATAGAAAATGAAAAGTAATCTTTGAAGAATAGCAATTAGCAGATTGGTCTAACATTTATTGTAACTTCACATTTTTTTACTGACATTTGTGATTAATGATTGTTTTAGGAACGCGGCTTTTTATTTTTTGATATAGGTAGGTACAACGTGTACGAGAAATGCGTGGTCTTATTTAAGGAACATGAGAATAATATTCAATTTGGAAGGAATCAAATATATTTTTTTATAATGTTGTCCCAGGACATTTATTATTATTCATTTCTTCGCGAGAGCATAAGTAGGTACGTATAGTATGACACAACTTATATGAAGCATCGGCAATATTCGTAAAATCGATCGTTCCCGAAAAGAGTGCGCCTACAACATTACTCATGAATTAAAAAATGATCTGCGAAAATGATCTTATTGAACGTTGAAAGGCGCGATAATGAATGATTTTTATTAGTTTTGTAAATCGGAAGTGAAGTGTACGAAAACAACTTGCCGATGCTACATCTAAGTTGTGTCATACTGTACCTACTAACGGTTGAGTATTGGGTAACCTTTCAAACAAAAAAAGAATTTTCCGAATCGGTCCAGGTGTCTTCGAGTAATCGGGGAACATGTATAAAAAAAATATTCCTCTTGAAGCCGGTTAATAATAGGTCCTTCCTAGTGATGTTAGTGATGTTTCACATTTCTATGTTGGTTAAATCATTCTTATGATTGATGAAGTAAACTAAGACAAAACATTAACCTATTATGTGTAGGTAATAGGTATAGACATGCTATCTATGACATACATACAGAATATCACCATTATATAGGTATATGAGCATGCATTTTTGGGACACGTATATGATGTTACCTTGATGTTGCATTTGATTGTGGCAGGTTTCTAGGCATTGTATCAGAGACAAGAATATTTATGATTTTTTGTAATATTTTATTTATGTAGGTTGTCTCAATGAAGTTCACTCGATATTTACTATGTATTACTACACTAGGTATTTCTGTTAGCTATCATGTAGCTTGGGTGCTTTGTAGTAGGTACCCACCTGGCTGGCTACCACCCTCAAGTTGAAAATCTGTCTGCAAGTACCTTCCGGTGTGTTCCGATAGCTGTACTTGAGGGCCAGTTCCCTTCTAGTCTTTGTATGCTTACCACCATCGGCCACTTCATCACTGACTCTGAGATGGTCACATGCCTGTATATTTAAATAATCTATATTAATTGAATAATCTATTGAAATATATTTTCGTATTAATAATAAAATATTATATCAATGCACCATTATTTGAAACAGAATGTATTATAAAACCAATTGTCCAGGTACCTGGGTATCCGGAACCCGCTGAAGAGTCGTCACCACTCCACCAAGAGGGTCGTTGTCATCAAGATTGCTCTAGTCTGGCTCTTGAGCATGTTTGTATCCAGTTCCATCACAGTATTAGGTACGTATTCTAATTTTAATACACACAAAGTAAAAGTTAAGTAAGTATGCCGATTATGACTCCATTTCTGTTGTATGCAAACTAAACTAATTAAATCTCTTTCTAACAAAAAATATAAGAAAGAGATGAAGAAATTTAGTCCTATCAACATGAATTTAGGCGCCATCTTAAATGACAATGCCATAGACAATTTGTCAGTTTTAAATATCTCCTATCTTATTTCGATAATGTTTATAAGAAAGAGATGTGATTAAAATTAGTTCAGTTATTTAAACAATAGAATTGGGGCCATCAACTTATTTGTAAGTCTTTACCGTAACAAGGCTCGTCACCCACATGTGTTTGAAAAAAAAACACGCCCCAATTCCGCATTAACTTGTGGAAGACGGGCCTAACAATACTATGGTATCACTAACGTACCTATGACCGACACAGCTTAGATTATATGACCGTGTGTGTATCCCGGTCAGGTAACATACGGTTTTAATGATTTTACCATCATCATCTCGCCCTCAGTGACTTCCAAAGATTCTAGGTCATCAGTCCTTTTAATTGAAGGCCGTTCCTCTTGACTTTGAAAAAATATATTATATAATAAGGTGTTAGATTACTAAATACATAGATAAAATAAATATAAAAAAGGCGTGAATAATACTAAGAAAATAAGGCTTTCGTAGCAGATTTTTTTATATCTGAAAAGATGACCATAGTAACACTCATGTAGTCTTCATAGTTATAAATAGGTTGCAATCCCGACTCTGCATTGTCGTGAATCCACTCTTACCCGCCACAAGCACATTGTTAGCATAGTTAGTTAACTAACAAACTTTTGATGCATTAAACATTGTTCGTCTGCAATTTAAAAGAAGTGCCTCAAAACAATATTCAACTTTCAATTTGAATATTGTTCCGCCGATATCAGATTAAATTGAGTCATCAAAAATCTGTAATAGCCGGTTTGTTCAAACTTATTTTTTTACACGAGAAAGTATACTTATCGTGTTATGAGTTACTAGTACATAAATAGTTAACTGTGTGTTTTGCGTATGTGTTTATCGAATTGATGCGATAAAGATAGCAGCTATACATGGAATTCATAACTTTTATCACCTTCGGGCTTCATTACGAGCTTTTATTCAACTTTACATGTTGGTATGTTTAGGTCGAAACTGGCAATTTCCCGGTGTTCAATTAATTTGAAATTTGGTACACATATGGTGTCATTGAGCTAGTAAAAAAAAAACTTGTAATTACGAGCTTTAATTTAACTTCACATATTAGTATGTTTAGGTCGAATCTTGTAAGTCAAATTTAAACTCACTTCCCCGTATTCATTTGATCTGAATTGACTTGGTACACATAATGTAAGTTCGATGACAATATATGTAATACATATGGTGTCATAGTCTGAAAAAAAGCTTGCCCTTAAAAAAAATGTATTGTGCTATCTCGTCAGATCTACTGGGGTACAATCGATCTCGGTTATTCTCATGGAGAAGGTCGCTAAAGGTCCCTGGGGTCTTGTAAATGGTAATCAGGTATAGTGTAAAGTACTTTATACCTTGTCGGTTGTCAATAGCCACTATAAACAAATCTCATTAGTCAAGTTAATTTTTATACTTGGTTACAGTTACTCTGTCTACTTCTGAAGTATTTCAATTTCATTTCCAAGACTTGCTTTTATAGGTCCACTTCTGTAAAGAACCACTTCAGTGTTCTTTGAATCGAAGATCGTCTCTCATTATTTTCTGTATTCATTATTTCCTTTTGAATTGTCTTTGGGAGTTTTGATGTTTGAAGAGTCATCGATTAATGGTTTTATTTATGATCTGTCACTTAATAGTGTAAGGATGAGTGATCTTTGACTTACTTGATAATATTATACTTGTATTTGTTTGAATTCAGTATTTGATTTTTAATTTTTAAAATTATCTTTGTTTTAAATTATTTTATGAGATTTTTATACTTAAATTCCTTTTGGCTAGTCAAAACAGATAGGTGATAGATCATATTGATAAGTAAAGGAGATTGTTATGTTTGCAGAAAATCCTCCGTGCGTAAATCTAACTCTAATTGCCCGCTTAAAGAAACTTGCAGAAGAATTTTAAGATTAATTTAGGTGTATGTAATTGCCAGTTGAGTAGAAAAGAGTAAAGAAAAACAAATAATTATCATCAAGAAAATTTTCTAAACCACGGCCATAAAGATATTGAAAAGAAACTCTTAGTGTGTGTGAGTGGCAAATAGCACTTAAGTACACTTTCGGATTAAGTTTCTGAATATGTTATGTGATTTTATCAACGCGATTTATCAATCTCTATAGGTAGAAATGGAAATAAATTCAAATCGAATCAAAACATTTTATTGTCTTGAATGGGAATCAAACCCACAAACTGCAGCGTGACAACTGATCCGTCAAAAACAATGTAAACTGTGTTAGTATTTGAAAAACAAATAGCAGACTTAAATAGCTCCAGTAAATTATATTTGTGATCATAGGAAAAATATTGAAACTGTATTTCTTCACCAAAATAATAAGTAATATTACAAATAAAGAAAGAATGCCCAGTGAAAAACCCCTGGCTTCAATTTCGGTTAAGTGGTAGGTACCTATTCGTGAAAAGAATGATCATCAATCAAAAGTAAGGAAAACGTGGAGTTATTTACTGACGACGGCTCACAGTGTCTTATTTCAGAAATGGAAAAAAACCAGAGTGTTACCATTAAATTATACGATAGATAATTTATTTCGTAACTCATGGGTATTTCAAAACCATAACATATTGATAGGTTAGTATGTAGTAGGTACCCGACTGGCTGTCTGTTTTTCTCACCTACCTGTTTTGGCAGTTATTTGAGTAGCTTGTAATGTTTACCTCCGTCAGCCGACGATGACGAGATATATTAAACATGAGCCAAACTATACATGCGTTAAAAATGTGCTTTTATAATTAGGTACACATAGCCAAAAATCAAGCTACACACTGCGGCACCTTATGCAGTTGGAATAGGCGCTATTTTGCAACAAAAATTTGTAGCTTGATCTGCGGCCGTGTGTACGTCAATAAATTACATTTTGAGGTTCCAAAGTGATCCCATTATTAACATCAGAGGTAATAAAACTACCGAGTGGCTACATAAATCGCAATCAAAAACCGTCAGATACAACAAAAATGCAAATTTACATTCGTTCTAATGATCAATGAAATAATATATCTCAGGAAATTTTTCACAGAGATTCTAATATAAAGAGAACATTACTGCACCAGATCATCCACTACTTCTAAATTGTATAGATAAGTACCTATTTTATCCAGATTCAAAACGGAGACGTGTTTTTTTAAATTACTGGTTTGTGGTAGTTGGCATAATGCTACGTCGTAGAAGGCTGTAGCGTATCGTAGTATTCGTAGCATCGTAGCAGCTCTTCTATTTACGCGCAATAAAAAAAAGGTTAAATCAACAAAAGAAACTGAAGAGAGTAAGGGTACTTCATAACTTTTTTGAGGAATAAGCGTATGTTGGTATTTTGAAAAGATTTAGTTTTAAACACAATATATATTAACTTATTCGGTTGGGATTTTATTTTAGGTTACTGAGTAGGTATATAACCAATAACCTATCAGGTTTTCTAGTTAATCCCTTGTTCAGACTCATTCAATTACTATTATACTTAATCAGTACATAGGAACGATTTTATTTCATTAAAATTTATGCTGATGATGTGTCTCCATTTACCGAGAACGTGTTCCAATTCACCACATTCCAAATGGAAGACTGCAATTGGAAAATACGAGCCATTTAATTTAGCAACCGGCAAATCGATTTTTCAACTGAATCGAGACTGCAGCCGAATGGATTTCAAGAAGCCAGCCAGCCTCCGCTATTTGTTCCTCCGTCCGTCCGTTCGTGTCAACGGGCTGTATCGCATGAACCGTAATAAGTTGACAGTTGAAATTTTCACAGAATCTGTATTTCTAATGCCATTATAACAATTAATAATGAAAACAAAACATAATACGATGTTTTACTCTTTGTGTACGAGTTTGATTCACGTTTGGCCAATTTTTTTTTAATTATATTAAGAAAATAACTTCACGTAATGTAATAATAATGAATCTATCAAATTATAATTGTGTTACGAATTTAGATACAACTTTTTAGACAAAATATATTCTCCCCCTGGGAAACAAGAAATACAAGTAAGCTACAATAACATGGCGCTTCCTTCCAAGGCTCAAAAAGTTTGAAATGTATTTGTGAAAGAATTTACAGGCTTAGAACGCATGTGTGCGTATTGATACGTCGAGCAACAAATGCAAGGATTTGTTACTCGACTAGCGGCGTCATTGTCTCTCGCTCATTATTATTAGTATGGCGCTGCACTGACACTATTCTATGAAAATGACACTTCTATTGTTTTGCACGGTCGGCTAGTTATGATTAGTTGACCAACAAATTTGGTTATAAGTGAGATACTGAAGACGGCCTGCTACTGGACGAATACTTACAACTACATACAAACTCTTTCATAAGGATATGACTACACACATTGAAACAGTAATTTGGAAGGGCACGCCACGTTATCGTAGTTTATCTCTACATCAGTATCATTAATATTTTCCTAGAGATACTAAATACTACCACAACTCCACAGGTCTTATAAACAGGTCCAACATAATGCCAACTCCAGAGCTGTGCGTGATCAACAACAGGCTGTTCTGGATCTTCGGCTCCCTGGTTGCGTTCTACATCCCGATGCTGACGATGGTGGTGTCCTTTGCGCTGACCGTCCAGCTGCTGAAGCGACAAGCGAGGTTAGCTGCTACACCTGTGCCGGGAGGGACACAGAGGAGGTACTGTCCTCATAGCGCCTCGTTTTAATTCGAGTGCTGAAAGTTGACACAAAGGGAAAGGGAAAGAGGTTTAGATATGATGTTTAGAAGTGTACAACACTTGCTGCTCGGTTATCAAAAAATTAAAAGACCGTTTTTAACCAAGTTACAAAACTCAGACACTATTCAATGTTATGTCCTGAAAGGCACATATGAACGTATTAAGTTACAATTAACTTTGTTACCGGTTCCAAATTTTCTCGATCCTACATAAGTACTACACCATTAAGGTTGAAAAAAGCAAATCTGAAAATCCTTCATAATATTACAAATGTGAGGATGGATAAGATGTTTGTTACTCTTCCAAGCGAAAACTACTGAACGGATTTAGATAAAACTTGGTACATAGTTAAATCGTATCCTGGAATAACATATAGGATACTTTTTATCCCGGGAAAACATAAGAACCCCGAAGTGAATTCGCGTCGCGGAAGCTATTTGAAATATTCACAGTAACAATAGGCCCCTATCTGTCATGGCAAAGATTGTTATTTGAAAATGAAAATGGGATTCCAAGATAAAATTTTCCTTTCATATCGTACCAACATTTTCAATATACGAGTAAGTACCCAATCAATAGATACTGGGTATCCTAGATGTACAAGTGCTCCGCTATTCCCGATAAACTCTACAGTACAATGCTAATGCCCACGCCCGCCGTGTCGCTCGCAGATATGCATGCACCATCGCATGCATGCATGTTTTAATGGACTGCATCTCAGTTGGCCCTTATGTCGATAACCACTTGAAATCACTTTGCATTGAATAAATATATGTGATACGAGCTACTAGTACCTATTTGATAGAATTGTTAGCGTTGTGTTAACACTTGATAGAATGTTTAATCGATTAAAGTAATGCAGAAATTAATTAGAAATTTCGAAATGCAATCCGACTATTTTAGGAAGGTTTGCACCAACCACTGTCAACCTATTAGCATTAAGTAATTCCATTTAAAATTGTTAAATTAGCTGCATATGTACTTACGTTATTTTTTGTTCACGTACCTATTTATTTAGATAATCTAGTAAAATATATAATTATGTAATTGCCCAAAAATCTGTCAAAATATACAATAAAAAATGATAATGAGTATAATGCGATAGCCGTAACCTTGCAAGTTTTGGAATATTTATTCATTCCATTTTGCATTGTAGAATTAAAATTTTGTATTAAATATAACCTATATTTATTTAGTGATCGATATACATCCATAAAAGTGGACATAATCAATTAAAACACTCACTATAATAAATAAAAAAATATACTGAATATTAGGCTGAGAAAATATAATGTTTTGTGTTTTGTGCTTTCAACTCTCTCACCACTCTCCATATAGCTTTTGATAAATTAAACATGAAAGCCTACTCATACCAAACTTGTCGCTTCCATGCGCTTTTCATTATTCCAAGCCGAAGTGCTTTGCGTTTGCGTCCATTAATTAGTGTTGAAACCATGTTACTTCATTCTTGACCCACGACCTAATTAGCATTAGTTATAGAGTATATTAATTTACTCTATGGTTATATAAATAAAATTCTAAATTATTTTATTATAATTCAAAATGTGCTTGTTTTTGACTCAAGTAAATGATGATTAAACCATAGACTGTAAACATACATTATCTTCACATCTCAAGTAGGTACATCTACCGAAAAACATCTTTATGAGATTTTTGTGCTCAATAGACTTGTGTTAGACCTCAATATAACATGGTAATGATCGAAGTTAGTAACCATAAGTGCTTGGCGATAGATTTTCAACTTGAGAGTGGTAGTCATTTTACGCCTTAACCACTAAACCGATTGCCATGTAATTTTGCACCCAGATAGCCTATGATATAGACAAAGACATTGGTGTCGATTCTGTTGTTTACGAACTTAACTAATATTAGACAAGTCACCTCTCTTTCAAGTTAACCTTATTGAAAAAAGACAGAACATTTTTAATGCTGTCAGTTTAATCCATGCCGTCGTAATGTACGGGTAAATAGTCGTGACCAATAAAGATCGCGCTTAAATTCACGTTGAAATATGTGATCGGATTAAACTGACAGGACTAAAATATCTTGCATCCCTTTCTTATATTTACTATTAGAAATAGATATAGTGAGATTAAATTTATTTAGTTCGTAAACAACAGAATCGGCACCATTGGCTACTTTTTATCCCGGGAACGCGTGTAAATCCGCGGATCGAAACCTAGTCTATTATCATGAAAATACCACGCTTACGGAAGCACCACACACACTTATTTATAGCTTTATTCTAGAGTTATTTTATTTTTTATTCTATTCATAAACTTGCTCTACGAACTAGCAACAAGCAAACTTTATGTTTATTGATTACTATTACCATAAAAACTATAATGGTTCTACTATAGCGTACATTTTTATTCGTGCTTTTAATGAATTCAAAGATGATTGGAAAACAAAATGCTTTTATAGTACACTCGAGGTTCATACCATAGTTTCATAGTGAGTGATACCTATAGTTTCTTTCTAGTTAGGAGCCAGCACACTTCGTTAGCACGCTTGGAGAGGAGCCAGAATATTATACTGCCAATATAGTCAAGTTGAGCCAACTGTGGCCAACTTCCAATATTCGCAAACACCATAACAATACCAATATTATTAACTCATATTTTTTAACTAGTTAACAAATCATTGTGGTGAATCTATTTGTATAACTTAGTCTCTGCCCAGGTTTTACTCAGTTTCTCAAAGGATGTTCTTGTGGGATAAAAATCCTGTGTTCTATTTGAGGGCATCTAAATGCCGAGTTTCATCAAAATCTGTTCAATCTTGGATTTCAGTGATAAAATATAAATAGATAAATTTTCACATTATTAATATTACTTGATATTACTATGATACTAAAAATAATTAACCAAAAATTAAGATGATATAATATTTAAATGAAAAGTAATTTAAATAGTTTTACAAAATTATAATAAAATTGCTTGTGAAATGAGCAAATCAAGCACAATTTAGTGACTCACTAATATAAATTACAAATGTTAGATAGCCAGGTAATATTTCAATATAACACATAGTAGGTATCAGAAATATCATACATTTTTTAAGACAGATTTTTCTCAGTATGTTTAAAAAGACAATAAGTGACTCTTTAACTCCAGCAAAGAGATAAAGGCTTAACAAAGTGGCAGGAAAAAACTTTTCCAATCCGCACTGTCGACGCCTTATGTATTCATCTTGGTATTATTACAGTATATTAAGTAGATACATTTTTTTTAATCTCTTTTGATACATAAAAATGAAAGGTGTAAAGGTCATCATGTCATCATCAGTCTAAATTTTATTGTGGAACAAATATACAGGCTATAAGCAATTAAATAAACTAAACCTACGCTATAATAATATATAAACTAAACTAACTATATGTACAAAAAACCAAACTAAAAAACTTAAAATATATCTAAAATAAAAGCTCATCAAAATTATCCATGGTACCCATGATGCTGGCGGCGTTGCCCCGCTGAATAGTCAGGCTTAGCCTCTGGGCGAAAAAGTCCCTGGCTTTCAAGTCCCCAGAGGCCAAGACCAAGCGTTTGCCTATGTCTTCCACGGTAGATTTTGTGTCTGATGACCAAGGTCCCATGGTTTCTACCGCAAGCGCCACAAATTCGTAATCGTCAAGTAGACGTGAGTATTTGCGGCGCTTGAGGGTCTGTGCATTATCCGCGGCAGCTCCAGCTCTGTGGCGCGTGCTTGGGATGTGGGAGGCTGCCAGTGTATCTACACAGGTAACGTCCCACACCAGCGCACGGCCTAATCTCCACGGCACTAATGTCACACCGTCCGGTCTCTTGCCATCGTCTCTAGAGAGGCCACTGGGCTCCAGTTTTGCTGGAACTGCGGCGGTGGCAAGAGCCCGGCGGATCGTGTCATTGAGCGTGGCATGGCGGTATATGCGGCCTGCACTTTTAATGCAAGACAGACCATGGCGCCCACGGTCATCGACATGGTACCCACAACTGCGACAGGTAT
Organism: Tethea ocularis; assembly: GCA_963555595.1. Taxonomy (NCBI): domain Eukaryota; kingdom Metazoa; phylum Arthropoda; class Insecta; order Lepidoptera; family Drepanidae; genus Tethea; species Tethea ocularis. Next base: position 3,441,164 of record OY741960.1, on the reverse strand, counting down.
GGGGTTCACAAATTTTACTACCTAAACGAAGACATATGGCAATGCGGAGCACCGACGCTTCTAAAAGTGTACCTATATAATGTGAAGGAAGCGAGTACAACCAATGGCCAGACTCTTTTTGTGAAACCGCTAAGAGCCTAGCTTTATCCACTTCATTAGAGGACTCAAAGATACAAGCAAAAGTTGAATTTAGATGTGGTGAATCCCACTCTTTCTGTGACTCCCGTTTGACAGGAAAGTTTTCCCCCGGGAATGACGATGTCCAAAGAGCAACTGCATCCACTTGACCACTAACACGAACATCAGCTAAGGGTAAACTTAGTATATTGCTGATGAGTGTCAGGGTACTATGGGTAGATGAAAGAAAAGCCGGAAGAGCCACACTAGATGCAGTCCGAATACCGAGACCACCTAACCTAATAGGAAGCGTTGCTTGTATCCATGAGCGGTCATCAAACTGTAAATTTAAAATTTTGGTTAATGAGTTTTTCAAAACAATGTCTATGGGGTCAATTAAATTACGTAAATTCCAAAAACCACAACTACGTAGGAGGTACATAAATTTAGGTGTGAAGAGGCAGAGTCTTATGATGAAAAGTGCCATGTGTGGTTTTATTTTATATAATAGGTCAGAAGACTGTTGAAATTTTTCTATTTTAGAATTTATGAGGTCAGGAAACGCGTCGATATAAATAGGTGCACCAAGGAGAGTGAGGTTGTGCTTGTGAGAAACATAAATATTTGGAATTAAATTATTAAAATCACTTAGTAATTCAGATTTGGTGTCGTCACTAATGTGATCAGAAAAAAATATTTCACATTTGTTAAAATTCAGTTTAAGACCAATATTGCTAAAGCTGCGGGTGATGGTATTAAGGTCTTGGAGAACTGAAGACGCGTCTCCTGCCAGTGTGCCATCGTCAAGGTACCAAAAGTTGAATTTTGAGGTTAAATTTTTAATTATTGGGTTGATAACCAAACTGAAGATTACTGGTCCAAGGGGGTCTCCTTGCTGGCAGCCAACACAAGAGTCAATTTCTGTGTTTCCAAAAAATAGTTTTGAAGGGGCCCCATAAGCTTGAAAAAGATATTTTGAAATTTCCGGAACTTCTTTTTCAGCTTCCATTAGAAACGAGGCCCTGTCAACTGAATTAAATGCATTCTGAACGTCAATTTTAACCAAAACATCATAATCAGAAGACTGAAGAAAAGTGCGGGCTGCGTGTACAGCTGCTTCGCACCCGCCTCTAACTCCAAAGCCCAACTGTTTTGGGTGAAACAAAGAAAGCAGTCTGGAGTGGAATTCCCGGCAGCATACTTTTGAAACCAAACGCCTAATTGTATTTCCAACTGCGATCGGACGTATACCCCCATTTTTCTTTTTTAAGGCAATTAAATTTGCTCCGAAAAGAATGGGAGTGATTTCATTAGGGACTGAACCTGACAGAATAAGGTTTACTAGATCAGTAAGATTCTTGACTAGAATTTTTCCAGGATCTCCTAAAAATGGATCAGTTAGATCTTTGAGATGCTGCGGGGTGATTCCATCCAAACCACCAGCAGAACCATTGGGAAATGACCTAATAGTATTAAAAACAGTGTCAGCATCAACAGTTAAAGGCCGGTGTGAGGTCTGAGAAGGGATGATCGGGATGTGAGCCGTGGGTGAAGAGGGGTGTTTTTCACGGAGAGTTAATAAGGTATCCAATGAATTTTGTGCAATTGTGTCTGAAGAAAAAAGGAGATTGGCAGCTCCTTTAATATTTCCATCTGAAATTTTGTTCTCAATGAGTTTAATCTTATTAAAATGGTGATTATCTCTCGAGTCAACAGTAGGCAATACTGAATTGGGTTGTGATAAGTTATGTTTAATGATAGATGACAGAGAGCGGTTGTTATGGTTGCTAACTATGTGGAATGATCGATACGAAAATGTTAAAAGTTCTTCCCAGACCTGACATGTATTTTGGGAGACCACCTTGGCCACACATGCACTGAAACTACGGGCTGCTGTTGCACGGGCTCCCTTAGGTACTCTTTTAATAATTTTGCAATTGCTTTTTAAAAAAGCCAATTTTGATGAGATGGATTCGTCACTTAGGGTCCCACCAGGACTAACATTCAGTGATACCGGTGGTGGGAATGAAATATCTGTGCGGGGAACATGTTTTCGGCTGCAATGTATTTTCAAACCTCGATGCCCCTTGTATATTTTTTTGTCGTCACAGATAAGACACTCTAATAATGTGGTGGTATTTCCAGCATTTGACATAGTAATTTACACTCTATACTGTAAAAAAGGCTAAAAAACATTGAATAAAAATATAAAACACTGAAAATATAACACTCTTGTTTGACAAAATACCACCGAAAAAGATCGGCAGTGTTCGGCCGAAGTGCGATGAGCTGCAATAAATCTGATTGGCTGTGAGGCTCTATCGATGTGCCGATGATGATAAAGCAACCAATCTTACGTCTGATGACTGCGCATGTGCAACATTTGTTGCTTAGCAACTTAAAAAATGCGTGAACTTGAGAATTCCCAGCTGATCCATGACAATTTTATTCATAAAAACTGGTGAGGTGGTAAACTACGGCACACAATAATAGACAATGAACACAGCGCCTTAATGATTAAAAAGGAACAGATTATAAGATATAAAGATAGCTCATTATGTTTTTAAAATATTTTTCACTCTGCTACAAGTCTTGTCGTGACAGTTTAGTTTTATCAGTCTGTAAAATGTAAGTATTCGTCATTTTCTTACGTCATTTCACAGATGTTCTTCAAAAACCTCTGAAAAAACCTGAGTTTGACAAGACGCTTTAACTTCTTCTTACGTAATAACCCCGGGGAATAGTATTGTCTTTTTGACATAATAAGAGTTTATGTATCTTAGTTTACTCAAGATGACAAAGGATTATATAATTACTATACAATCCTAAATCGGTTCAAACATTTAGACTACATAATGGAACAAAATGGGCAAATATACAAACATGAACCCTAAAACATTACACTCTGAATTACACATTATAATGTTATTATGTAGACACACATGTAGTCACAAAATCAATCGACTACGCAAACAACATATTGTATTGGTCAGACAAACAGTCATATTAAATATTTTACGAGCATTTAACTCTGTTGCGTACAACTTGTACAAGTTATAGCTTGTATGGCCGCCATTATATTGCCAATTTGTTGCAATATTGTTTGCGATATAACGCCATAGTGGATATCAAGTTGTTTATTGGCTTCCCTTCACTATTGGGTCTAGGTTCATAGTTCCATTATCATATTTGGCTCATTTACATTTTGATTTGGAAGTTTTGGGTTGTTTAAGATATGTTGTAGGAGTTGATACAGAAATGTCGAACAATAAATAATTTGCTGTCCCCTGCAGTTTTGCCCGCTTTTCCGCTGTATTTATCTCCATGACATAGTGTAAGCCAAAGTTCGTCACGATTGTTTGTAATGTTACTCGCGGCTTCAATGGAGTGGAATTAGTACAGTATTTTTGCCCCCTCTGTGGTGCTAGCCTTAACGTATGGTATTTTTATTGAATGTCCTTTTACTTTGTGAATTATATTTGTTGTATTTAATTAATTAAATAAACTATATTATTATGTATTACACTCACAATAAACACCCAATATGTACTATTCTTTTTGAAATATTTTTAGTAGGTACCTAGACAAAAAGACTGAAAAAAAACATGGTCAATAAAATATAACGTAATCTGACGTGGGCTTTCAATATCGATGCTCGGGATTGTTTCATGTAGTGTAAAATATACTTCCAAATAATTTTGGAGTATCAAATTCACTGTATCGGAAGATTATCCAATATCAGGGCATAGGCGCAATCCATTTTTAAATCACGTTTAGAGATAAAAAGGTCCTTCGTACGTGAAATCCTATGGGAATGAGATCGCAAATTCAAATCTACTTATTCTTTATCGAAGGACCTACCTTTACCTGTATGAGCGCTTTATAAATGATCATCCCCTTTAAGTAGGTTCGCTTTGTACTTTGTGCTTACTTGTGAGCCTTTATTTTATCTAGATGTACAATAAAAGGTTAGAATTTTTCAACTATCTACCTAAGACCTTTTTTTAACTAAATTTTTAGTGTCTTATATATAATCAGTGACTTTTAAGATGTGTCACTGACCTAGGATAAGCATATTAGCGTTGTACCTTCCATCATCAGCTCAGCAACATAAAATGATGACTACCAGACGCAAATATCTGAATAACTTTAAAAAGTATATGAATAAAATTGTAAGTGCCTATACAATTTTAAGAGTTCCCTCGATTTCACCAGGATCATCAGATCCTGACTTGGTGACTAATTGGTAACCTCCTTTTGAATTCGGTTAAAAATAGAATAGAATGGAATACATTTTATTGAACACCATAAATTAGAATAAAACAAAAAAAGTATAAGTATAGGCGGGCTATTGCTTCTCTTACAGGCAACCTTTGGGTAATAGGAAATTATATATCCATAAAAACAAGATGAATATATTTTTAACAGACAATGTGGCGGTTTTGACAACGGCCCCATGCAGGGCGTGAGGAGGGTAGGAGCCAGAAGTTCACCTGACCTGTCTCCAGGAAGATCAGTGTCAAGGCAGTTGACGTGGAGAGTTACCAGTACCAGGTAAATAAAAAATATATAATTTTGAACTATCGCGAACAAAATTCATGTTTATAGTAATTATATATAACTTGATCAAAACGTCGAGGTTAGAAAAATATATATTTTGATACTATTTTGTGCCCGAATAGACCCGACATAATAATACTTACTAAAAACATGAAAGAAAAGTATAGGTAATGTTCATAAAATCTACACTAACTAACATTATCCTGTCTTCCATCCGTCATTGTCAAAGTTAGTTTCGTCATGCTGAATAGCTTTTTAACCAACTTCATAGTGTATAACTTTAATCTTATTAGATCAAAATAGGAAATATCTTCAAACTATTATTAGAATTTTACTGTTGAGATAATACCTAAATAGTCTTTAATATAACTAGTCCTATATTCATAATGTTAGAAAGCAAAATAGAATAAAACTTAGTAATAAATGTGATTTGTTTACTGACCTACTCGAACATTATTATCTTTTTTTTCCACGATAAACATTTTCAACAGTATCTGGGGGCCAATTCCACTAATTAATTTTGATTAGATATCAATTAGATCGCAGCTGAATGACAGCTTTTGCACATTTTCGTATTCCAATAATAATCTGACAACGATCGAGATCCAATCATGGTTGAATTAAAGTTGACGTTCGATCGAAAGTTATAAAAGTGGTATTCCACTAAACGTCAAATGTTTGATTGGATTAGAATTGTTTCGGTTACCAAGGGCAACAACAGTTACAATCTAATCGTAATCCAATCGTGGTTAGGTGTCGTTTATTTAGTGGAATACTGTTTTTTAGTAAAATTAGAATTGGGTTGGAAACGAACTTTAACAGAATCGAGATTGGATGTCAACCGTTGTAATTTAGCGGAATTGGCCCCATGGACCCAACCTAAAACTATTTGCCTACCGCTGATTTATATAAAAATACTAAAGAATATTCCAGAATCCCTAACCATTTTTTTATCACCCAGAACCCAACGCAACAAAATAGGCATGAGCGTCTCTCATCCACAATTGAGCTACATGAACGGATGTGGGAAGGGAAGCGCCGGGGGAGGGAGGCGGGGGAGAGACGTCGCAACTCAGACTCCTCCGAGTATAGCAGCGGAGACCAGGAGGGCTAGACTTAGGCCGCTCAAACTTACGCTGGCTGCACCAAACGCTTTGACGCTTAGGTGAGTTGGTTATTTATATTCTTTATTTTAATCGAATCTCTCCGAGTGTGTGCTAAGCACAGCCTAAGTGCACTTAATCGACGACTTACCAAAAACTTGGCTACAAATTAAAACACACAAATATTTACTTTATTACGTTGGTTTATACTCTAAGTAAAGTCTAAGTAAGCTGTATAGATCTCAGCTCAAGATTGTGACAGAAACGCCGGAAGTACCTTGCTGTTCATCAGTATGTCATAATTTTGGAAAATAGTTTGAGAAAATATCGAAAATATTATTTACAAAAAAAATTGGTTAGTGTCACTGGTTAGTGTAGTCTAATCTTATTAATAAGCAGATTAATAATATACATAAGTAACAATTGGACGGAAATATACGTGAGGTAGATTTTTTCAATAGAAAACCGGAATGATCGTAAACTATGTGGTTGCTCCCGAAAGTATCAGATTGATTGAACCAATCTCTCCGTCTGTAAAGTGAGTCCTATATTGGTACTCCCGGGTACCATTCGCATAATTGAAATGGAGCTTGTAGTGTATCACTGAGAATGAAAGTTTTGTCTCTATGGACGACGCTTTCTTCAGAAATAAATTAAGTTTATAAAATACTAATAATTCCCCGCGTTTTCATTCACGTTTCCGGGATAAAAAGTAGCCTATAACCTTCTGGGATAATGTAGCTTCCTATTACTGAAAGATTTTTCAAATCTGACCAGTAACTCCGGAGATTAGCGCGTACAAAGAAAAAACAAACTCTTCAGCTTTATTATTAGTATAGATATAGATTACGGATTTAATCACAGAAAAAATAACCTTACAGATGGATGAGGACTGGCCTAGTGACATATTATTGGGAGTTGAGAGCGTGCTCGTTGTAGCGAACCATGAAGGAGGTCCAAGCAAATAAGACAGTACTAAAATTCTTCCGATATTTGAGAGCTCTACAAACAGAACTCAAGATTAGTATGCGTTACTCTCACGAGAGAAAATTTCAAACAAGTCTGTGAAGTTTTAAACCAATGTGACTAACTCTACATAGAACTCGGTGGAAATCGAATTCCAACTTTAAATCTTATTCATGTTTATTTATTGATTAATAGGTAATCGTTCTTGGATAACATGTTTTCACTGGATCCTATGTTCGAATTTAAAATAAATTTTATTACAGTCCCTACCTTTTTTTGTCGCGTCATAATTACCTTACAGCGCCATATAAAGGTAAAACCGGCAAGTTTCGACCTAATCATACTACTACCTATACTAATACTAACCAGCTTGTAAAAATCTCTCTTTAATGTTTGTAAGATAGTGATTTGATGTGACGTACAGAATAACTACATACACCTTTTTATGTTTTATTTATTGAATGTTTTGACCCCAAAAGCTACTTTAGATAGTTTCTATTTGAAAATAGACTCATCATGAAACCCACAACGACAAACTATCGTCGTAAATTACTTTTGTAATTACTGGGTCAAAGCAACATTCTCCTCACTCTTGCGGTTTCCGGAAGGTATGTCCAAACTATTTGCAAACTCCTGAAATGTACCCCTCAAAGGTATCATGTGACACGGCAAATATTCTAAGGATGAAATTTTAATTTTTGAAATCTTTTGCCAAAAGTTTTTGGATTATAGTGGAAGTTGTTTCCACCTCGCAATTTCAACCGCGTTCCCCAAGGATCTTATGTATTACCGAGACAAAATGTATCTTATAGGTATGTTAGTCCACGGTATGATAGATCTATGTGCCAAGTTTCATCCAAAACCGTTGAGCAGGTTTCGCGTGAAAGTCTTTCCTTTTATGTCTTTTCATTGACATAACGTTCCGTCTATTTCTTGATTCAAACTTAATATACCTAGAAAATAACAACTTAGAAAGAACAAAACTCAATGAATTTATTGACCAATTATTTGGAAACATCAAAAAGCTTGGCCCAATTTTTTTCATAAATGGGTAAAAATCTTGACTTTCATTCAGACTATTGTTTGTCTTTAGTGCTTTCGCGGAGTCAATTAATCACTGAAGCAAACCTATTCCCTATTGTTTATTAAGACCCGATGTCAATTTATTATTCCTTATTTTGCTTAATGCCTCGGATTTTAATAAATTGGGATGTATATTTGCTTTTCTGCTGCATCCATAACTTTTTCCTTTTATGAAAAAGCTGTATGAATCATAGTCCACGCAAGCGAAGCCTTAAAAAGCTAGTAACCTAAATAAATCGTTTTGCTACCGCAACCTTATGCAAAACTGTTAATAATTCTAGTTCAATTTGCTATCGTTGCGAATACAGACGGTACATGATCCCTAAAAGTTTGAACACTGGCCTCTATTTGTGAAAAGGCCTCATGAATGTCCCAATAAAAGGGCCCTTGGGTACACAGTCAGCATAAATGTAAATACTTCGAAGCTTTGAAGTGGTGATAGGGTGTTTTACATTTTGTATTTAAAGGATTTTTAATGTTGTTTTTGATGTTGAATTCATTTGAGTAACCAATCGCGATGGGTTTTTCGTCACAGGAGGTTAGAATTATGGTGGTTTAATTAACTAGTACTTTGTAGTAGGTATAATTGTTGTACGTAACTTGGTTTACATTGATTTCTATTTGATACCTATAACTTATTTTGTTTATGGAAAATTAATAAAATAGTTCCTATTTTAATTAAGCTCTGCTTAAAAACTTACATACTGACTGCGATTTCGGTATTTACACGAAAACATATTATTTTGCACACAACCCTAAATACTAAGGATTTTCAATATTATACTCTTCGTCAGGCAAAATAAGGATTGGGGAAGCTAACCAAGCTTAAAGTAAAAATAGCTGTATAAATAGACTCGTTGAATAAACCTTATGTGGGTATTCTATTGGTATCAACAAAAATGGTATAATATGTTATGTATAACATATATTTAAATACAGAATTTAATATTTGTATGTAAAAAAAAAGAAATTGTAAAGTATCTAGATGGGCAAAAACATATTTATAGCCAACCAAATGGATTCCGTACCTTTTTATACTTTTCAGTACTTATGTTAAGCCATTCTTTATAACTTTTCTACGTTATTTGAATAGCACCTCCTTAAATTTTTATATTTTAAGGGTGAACCTTCGGTTGGAGCGCGAAATTCAAATTTTATCACGTTTTTTGCAAATTGCAGCTCAGTTATAGGTCGTAAGTTATCAACATGTTATTTGCGAGAAGAATGGTAGTATATTTACTGATTAATAGCAAAATAAATCATCAACATATTCCTTCAAGGTATATTACTGACATATACGACTATTTCATGAAAATGTTACTAATATACCTTGGAGGAATATGTTGATGATTTCTGATTTCATACATGAAATTTATAACGCAGAAACTTTTGTGTTTTAACATGGATATGAAACATGTCACACTTTTGACAATGATTTTATTCTGTTGTCTGTTTATCACAACTTCCAACAACTATTTGAACTATAAAGTTGAGTCATTATAATTAAAGCTTGTCATGAATACATGAGGTTGAGCTTTTGGTGGAGGAATTTCATACTGGATGATATTATATTTTAGTCTCAATTTTAATAATTACGTATCTACACTAATATTCTAATGAGGTAAAATTTGTAAGTTCGGATATTTTTTTATTGAAAGGACTAAAGTTGGTAGCCTCTGATTGCTGCATCAACCTAGGCTTTGTGTGCTTACCACCATCGGCCACATCATCACTGACCACAGTGAGATTGTAGTCAAACACAAGCCTATACATAGTAAAAAAAAAAACAGCCATACCTGCGAGCGTAAAGGGCGCTTTAGGTAACTACACCTGAGGGCACCCGAATGGGGTACGAACCTCGGCTCAGGGTGTTACCGGGGGAGGGGAGGACTTAGTACGACTAATTAGGGGTGGTTAGATTACTAATGGCAGCTCGGGCCGCTTGAACGGGACGAGACTGAGTGGGACAAGTTCGGATATTACAAATAAACCCCAGAACTACATAATAATGTTATTTTGTTAAAATAAAAGGATTTTACAACAAAAGTGGGCGAAAAAACAAAGAAATTGGATGTAGATAAAAATCGCTTTTTACAAAACATTATACAGACAAGTGGTTTACATTTTACGATCATGGGTTTGAAAAAAAAAAAAAAAATTAAAATAAAAATACGCTTTGGTCTTAGTGGGTGGCTAGGTAAGCTAGCGGAAAAATGCGTAGGAGACGTGGCATGGCAACATTGCCACAGTAAATGGCATTGCCAATTTTTTTGAGATAAATATGTACCAGTTATCATGAAATACCTTGGTAATTGAATCCAAAAAGTACTCAATTACCACTGTCCGATATTGGGATCGCATTTTACATTAAAATCATAACAATCAACTTGTTTAATTTGACTGAAAATACAATTTTCCAATGGGGCTAATATTGTGAAATGATTTTGTTATAATGTCCGTAAATTTGCAAATGATGAAAATTAATATTGTACGCATTGGATTAATTTTGAATGGAAAGTGAACATTCATATTTTGAATGTTTACTGAATTTTGAGTGTTGGTAAGGAGAGCTTTTCAAGTGGAATGCCATTTTTTTTCTTGAAAACGCTATTTTATTAGTTTTTTATTTATTGAAATTTAATTTAAAGAAATCATGAGATAATGCCCAATTATATTTTACACCTACCTTACCTTTTCTATATTTTTAAACATATTAAGAATTATATATATCTATACCAAGAATGGTTTTTATGGTATGCGTTTTCATTCCCATTAGGTACCAGGACCCCATAAAATAAAACAACAATCAAGGAACTGAAATACCGTCATAAAAGTGTGGGTCTTAAACTAAAACTTTTTTCAGAATACCTTTTTTACCGACATTTTTGTAATCAAAGACAACTTAAAAAAGTTCTAATGTTGTCTGGGAGCTGTAAGTCATAAAAAAGAAGTAAAAAGCGAATTAAAGTTACATCAAAGTGAACTTTTATATTATATTTAAATATTTTATGGAATGGAATTGGGTTGATTATTTTATATGTTACTAGCTTCCGCCACGCGGTTTTCCCCGCGTTCTCGAGGGATCTTATATTTTTGCAGGATAAAAATTAGCCTATTTTTGGGTATCTATATACCAAGTTTCATGCAAATCCGTTCAGTAGTTTTTACATGAAAGAGTAACAAACATCCATACAATATATATCCTCGAAGTACAATATATATCTCAAACTTACGCATTTATAATATAAAGTAAGATAACGATTCTTTATTGTCTAACTAAAGGCTACGAAACGAATGAACCAAGCTACGATTTAGGGCCCGATGCTCGTACATTTTAGTTAAAGTTGTAGTCAAAGTTAACTTAACTATTAGGTACCATATGCTTTGACCGTAGAGTCACTTTGTCGATGACCGATCTCTTTCCGTCGGTTATGGTTACGGTTAAAATTTTAGTTAAAGTGACACGAGCAACCCAGTTTTCTTTCTTTCGGCGGTTAAAGTTGACTATAACCTAACCTATCTATAACCTTACTATGACCGCGCTTACGTGCAACCGACCCAGTCAAAAAATTTGTCTTTTGATGTTAACTATCATCATAATCATTTGCTATTATTTCCTTTAGAAATGCAACTGAAAATAATGCTTACATCTAAAACTTTATCGGTTACACGTGTCGAGAAAAACATTTCCATTTTAAATTCTAATTAAAAATATTTGTCACAGATTTCTCGCCAATCGCAAGAAAGGACGCTCACTCTCCGCGAATGCAGTAGCCAATGAACAAAAGGCTACAAAAGTTCTCGGTCTAGTATTTTTCACTTTCGTCTTGTGCTGGGCACCATTTTTCCTCTTGAATATTTTGTTCGCATCGTGTCCTGCTTGTATAGTTCCAGGTAAGGAAAAATTATGGTATACAGTTTTAATAGTCTAACTTTTATCATGTTTAATTTATCGAATATGATTTTGAAAATTCAGTCTTTTACATTTTGTGATAAAAAATGATGTATAGCAACAATATCATCAAAATACAGTTTCAAGTAATTATCGTCGAATCCATAAATTTCTTTGATTTTATTCACAGGAGAAAATTTAATGACGCTAATTTTACATTCCCAGAAAAAAACATTAAATTCACACATTCTAGGAATAGTTTTTATACTTTGGATAACCTTGCGTTTAAACACAGTTGTTTCCTATTGGTCAAAATGCTGTTTTACAAGTTAAGAGAAATATAAAGACTCATAATAGATACTACTTTTTTTTCACAGAACACGTCGTGGACATCTGCCTATGGTTAGGCTACGTGTCTTCTACTATCAACCCTATCATCTATACGGTGTTCAATAGAACCTTCAGAGCTGCCTTCTTGAGACTGCTGAGGTGTCACTGTAGCAGGTAATAGAAGTTTAATGATGTAGATTGTCGAATTGAATATTCATCTCGTTATTTTATCAAGTTTCTTTCTTCCTTCGTTCATTTTTTGTGAACGACTATGATCAGAGTCGCTGAAAGACCTTGGTTGGAAGATTCAAAGCAAGAAGAAGTTTTAGAAGCCTATGGATACTAAATAATTCCTAGTCTTAGTTAAAAGTTGTTTTATACACTAGAAAATAAAATAAATAAAAGTATGACTGAAAAAGTATTAACATTATTCAAAAAGATTCTGTCAATTGAGTAATCAAAAATAGAAGTCAGCATCATTCAATATCGATACAAACAGTATAAACAATAAGCTGGAGAAGACGACTCACACGCGAGTCACCAAAATTCAGCTCTGGATTCCCAAAATGACAATTTATATGTTAACATTACCTTACACTTGGCCTCAGCCTTTTGTCTAAAATGGGCATTAGTAGTTGGTTTATTGTTATTTTATTAAAACACGGCGGGGCGATAATTTCAAATTAATGTCTTTGTATTTAAAGTAATTAAATAGCTGTCAGGAGAAAGAGTAGTTAAATACCTACATAATTTACTTTAATTTCTAATGGTTATTTTTGACGAGTGAAAGTATACATTTGAATTTCAAAGATCTCAAAAGATTCTCGTGGAAAATGGTAGAAAAGTATGTCACGAAGAATTTATCAGCCTTGAAAAGATTTTATTCCTTTCCAACCACATTTCCACTCAAATGTCTCCGCTAAAGTTACTGTAATCCAACTTAAAGTATACAAAGTGGACTGAATCCACATTTCATCTGTCGACCTTGCCGCAGAATGAAACAAAACTCCAACATTTCTCAAAGCGGATAAACGTGCGAGTGTCAACGGTGAACTTGCGGAATCCGTCACGTTTCTTAGTTTTCATCAACATACGTAGCACAAATCACGAACTGTTTTGGATAGAGGCCAAGAGGAACAGTTTGAAAATCGATAGTTTTAGTGATATGTGCTTCGGAATTTAGAAATTGTTTTTGAAGATCACATGAGTTTTATCAACTTATATGACGTACGAGTAAATTAAAAAAATGGCGTTTGATCATCGATCACACAAATTCCGCGTGTTTCACGAAATAGCAGTTCTTTTTCTCTGATATTCTTTGTTAAGTGGACAGTGTCAGAATGGTTTTGATTATGTTAGTACAAAGCTCTAGGGTTTTTATATCTTATCTTCCGGTTGCATCAAACCATTAGTAATAGTAAAACCATTCGTTTTAATAATGCTCTACTTCTCAACTGAAAGAATTTTCTGTAATGTAACTAATATTTTTTCCACAGACGAGGTCGTTGCACCCGCTACCGCTCGGTAGGGTCAACCCGTGGGGCGTCACAATTGTGTGCCAGATCAGCTCTACCCTTAGCCATATCCCTTCGACCTACAGGTATGCAGTCACCTTCACCAGCAGCACAGGACACTACCGAAACGGTTCTGATCGAAGGACCTTTAGGGGACTATAATGTAAGGTACTAGAAATGACTTCGATGTTTATGGTATATTTTCTATTATACTCTCCGGTATTTTTTAATTTACTTTTGGTCACAGATGCATCTGTAATTACTTCAGCATCATTGTCTCTTCCAGATTATTTGTTGTTTATTTTCATTATAAAATTGTAGCAAGTTGTTTGTTTTTATGTCTTACCTACACGTAGTTAGTAGGTATTTTTTATCATACTTACTGAAAAGATGTACTTATTAAGTTATAGTTTTTGTACTTAATGTAAAATATATAATTAAAATAAAGTATTTTTGTGATAGCGAGACTTATCTTAACTTGATATTTAAATATATCTATACTTAATCTGTAAGTAGTTTTGGTTTGAAACTTATAAAAGTAAAAAATATTATAAATTAATTTTGTGTAGGTACCTATAGTAAACTCCTTGTATTTTTATAAATTGATGTGCCAAATCAGAATCAAAATGAAGAATGTTTTACTTCAAAAAACAATAGACATTGCAACTTTTCTATAATTTAGTCAATAATTTTTGGCATAAAACCCGATCAACTCTGCTTTAGTTACCTTGTGAAATTCTGCCGTTAGGTATTATGTAAATCATAAAACACAGCATTGAGCCCTTGCCAACACTACTTCGTTGTGAAAACAAGCAATCGCAATATTAATATTGCTGTGTCCCGAAACTGATGGATACCGATAGAGCATTGCCAAATTTTAATGCTCCAACAAAATATATTTGCTCAAGATGTATCGTATTTTACCTTTCGTAAGGTTCTTTGTACCTGAATTATTTTAACCTTGTTATTATTTAATCTAGATTACCTTTAATGTTTTTAGCTACTCTAGATTAATGTATTTTTTTATTATCTTCTCTGCTTCTCGAATACTAAGTTAAAATAGAACCTGTGTTTAAGGTTCCATACTTCAAAAGGATAAACGAAACCCTTATATTGTCCGCCTGTCTGTAGGTCAAGGTCTTTTTTCTCAAGAACGCGTGGAGGTATCAAGCTGAAATTAATACCAAAACTAAAGTTTATAATTCCTTGGAGCTATATAAAAATTAAGCGTCTACGTCAACATAATAAAAAAAAATACGGCAATTTATGTCGCATATTTTGATACTTCAAGTAAATCAAAACCTACAGGGTTCTCTCCTTTGGCCAAGAATCATGAAATTTGGCAAGAAGCAAGCTCTTACAGCAATTATGACATTATAATATGAAAAAAAAACAATTGTCCTTCAATCCGAATTATCTGAACGGAACCCTCGGTGCGCGAGTTAGACATGCCATTATCCGGTTTTTAAAATCTGAGAATTATTTTTCAATGTTATTTTTAATGTCCAACGATACGCAATGAGTCAACGTTAAAAACGAATTGGCAATGCGTTTCAGTTCATAAATCAGGATATACTGATACTTTTCATGTTGGCAGCCCCTTAATATCAATTTACTTATCAATAATGCTAACTAAACTTACTTGGCACCTTTCCATATTCATTAACAGATTGAGCCATTCGATCTTGTAAATGATTCTTGACTTCAATGGCAACATATTGACAATATGATTTGCATATTTTTATATGCCTGCACTAGTTATTCTCCGCGGTTTCACTCGCATAAAGTAGCCTATAGCCTTTGGGGATAATTTAGCTTCCTATTAGTGATAGAATTTTTCAAATCCCATTGGTAGATGCAGAGATTAGCGTTCAAACAAACAAAGTTTGTAGTTTGTAGGAAGCTACATTATTGCCAAAGGTAATTGAAACCTAATGAACTAAAATATAACATATATTTTTCATAGGACAAATAAACGAAACGATTCGTCAAAAAAACTGTAAAAACACAGCGTATTTATGCGATTGAACCCACATTCCAGCCTAAATGAAATTCATCCAATTTATAAGTTGTATTGTGTCAGGACTTTATACCTTCACTTGACAAAAGATTTCGAAGATACTTACCTTCTCACGTACTAAAAGAACAAATGCGTTTGTCCAGTATACATTTCTGTCCAATAAAATTACATTTAGAATCTACCCTGTACGTATTTGAGGAAGAAATGACCAACGTATTTTGATGATGGAATACGACAGTTCCGATTGAATTTACTAGCTGCGGAAACGCAAAAGTGATTTACAATCCATGGCCAAACATAATCTTGTAAAGACTTTTATATTTGGGCCTTAACTTCTTTATGTTGGAACCAATGCACTGAATAAACGTTTTACTTAAGCACTGTTGTCGATAAATAACGTTGGAACGGATGTTAGCCTATAAAATGGGAGTGCATATGCGATATCGAAGTTTTCATTGCCCTAAATTCAACTCTTTTTATACGTGTTTTATATTTAGTGCTTTAAAAAGTTTTAGTAAAATTTATGAAAATTTTTGAAACAGAATTAAAATTGCTGACCTGTCTCAAATTTCCACCCTGTCTGCCGTAGTTTATTCAAAAAGTTATACGCTTTTTTTAGGTTGTTCTTTTTTTTCGAGACTTCGATTGGGTTAAGTATGTCATCTTGTTGGGTGTTTATGTTATTTAAAAAATATCTTGATTCATTGCTTTTTAAGTTAAGATAAATAAAGATATTTGTGTAATGAAAACTCCACCTTTATAATAAAAAATAGAAAACAACAAATTCTGTGAATTTAAAATAGATGTTACCGAACTTTGTACATAATCTGTAGTTGTAAGATTTATAGGTTTCATTATGCAGAGATGTTCAATTAATTACATATTTTGTGTGTATAACATTAATGTATGTAGAATAAAAATATTTTCAAAGAACCTACCTTTGTTTTTTTAATACATAAATAAACGATGTATGTCTAAAGTGAATTTAGCCCGCATGGGTGTTCCCTCTAACCAAAGGATATGATATGCTTGTGGTTGACCACAATCTCACCATGGTAAGCGACGATGCGGCCGATGGTGGAAAGCATAGAAAGCTGAAAGGCAACTGATTTTGAACTTCAGAGTAGGTATTAGCCAACTACTATGGCTTCTGTTCGACCGCGCCGCTGAACGATTTTTTTAAGAAGTCGTTTTTTGTCTCTCCGACATTTGATTGCTGATTATTCACATTGCCAGCGAGGCGCTGGCAATTATCAATTTAATTGTCGCATTAAGATGGTTGTAGCCGTAATATAATTACATTTACTTGAACATTACCTATCTTCAAAACTTATTGAGGCCTCTGGAGACTGGCGCGGCGGGCGGGGAGCTTGACTATCCAAATTAGCTTAGCCATCCAAAGAGGAAATGCTGCCAGCCTTGGAACCTTGACTTTGAGGAATATTCCCAGATACTTTGTTGAAGTTATCCCGTTACGGGTCTGTTGGGAATTTTTCTCCCAGAAGTCCCGTGACATTACTGCATCATCTGCATCTCTTACTGGTACGGAACCTTAACCTATTGTTCGTGTTTTGAGAGATAGATAATCGTTTTCTTGACAGCGGTGGTACCAGAATATAATTCATTCACTGTAGGTCTTTTCGTTTCCAGGTTATCATTTGCTAGCTTCAAAAATAATGCTTCCCCAACTACAAAAAATATGTATATCCTTTAAAAGTAAAACCCTACATCATAGAGAATCGAGGTCTATCTCTGTGGTAAGTTCTTCATGTAACTTTTCTTTTATTTCTTTCAGTTGTAAGGTCAATACGTAAGAACTTCGCCGATAACCTGTACAGCTTCAAACTTTGCGCATGTTTCATTCTAATAAGTTTTCCGGCGGAATATTGAATCACAGTATAACTCTTACAGTAGGTACACACGGCCACAGATCAAGCTACACATTGCGGCACCTTAGGTAGGTTGTAATAGGCGCTATTTTGAAAAAAAAAAAATATTAAAAAAAAATGTAAAAGTTACTACTTAAACTAATCTACGCATAAATAAACAATGGCCCAGAAGGCTGGCAGCATTGCCACGCTGAATAGCAGTGCTAATTCTTTAGGAAAACTATATGCCAGACCTCTTGTCTTATGACGCTTGAATCAGACGAATAATTACCTACTTATTAAATATTAATTACAGTTATTAACATATTTTGATATATTGTGCATGTTATTTGCGTAGATGTTTGTTAGTCAATCACATTTAAATATTTTTGTGTTTTTAGATAAAACTTGGAACCTGCAAAAGGAAAATACGACAGGCGAAATGTTAAAAAAAAATTTTTTTGATGGTGCTGATTTAAAAAGAATTAAATTTATAGTATAAACTATGAGATGCATGCAGTACTACTGTAGTTCAGATAACATGAATTCATAAATCTGTGTTTCAATGGTGTTTATTCATACACCTACTGCTTTAGCTTCAAATATACTGTGACGGTAAGAAACAATGTTATCTTGTACACGGCTACAGATTGTTAGATAATAAAACACTTGCATTATGTAGTGTACTTACGAGACTTAGTTTGTCAGCAGCTTCATAAGTTTGGTTTTGGTGTCCATACTGTACAGGTAATTTCTACAACCACTACCAGTTGCACAACTATCACAAATTACATGATAAAACGGTCTTGACAGACAGACAGACGGCCAACAAAGTGATCCTATAAGGGTTCCGTTTTTTTTCGTTTTTGATGTACGGAACCCTAAAAATATATAATCCAATAGGCTAGTGGAAAGTGTCAAAAATAAAAGATCAAACACTAACCAATGCCTAAAAACTCATTTCCACCACTAAGAGTAAATCATTTGTAGATGCTGAGAATTTATGACGTCATAGTCCGGTATTTCATACAAAACTCCATAAACTATTATTTTGGCATTTAATAAAAAGTAGCTGATTTGATATGTCAAAACACTACCCTATTATCTGAAATGTTGAAACAATCATAATTAGATATCTGAATTAGGTTAATAGCTCCATTTTAGTTGCGAAAACGAATGACACGGTAATTAGCAAGGTTCCTCCGGACTGTATAACTAATGCTAGTGCCAGTGCCAGGGTTGCCAGACGGAGGAAGCCCGCTAATTGAGGTATTAAACAGCCATTATTATGGCAAAGGTCGTTTTCAGTTCGGTTTATGAAGTCAAAAATGTTTAATGCATAATTGTTTGAAACTTTATTGAATTTGATTTCCATGATATGCTTATATTATCTTACTATCTTAAATTAAAGTTTGTTATGAGGGCGTAAAGATTGTTATTCTTTCACACAAAAACTACTAAATGGATTTTGGACACATAAAATATAAGACAAGTGGAAATATTCATTAATTTATTCGATGCCTCACATGGCGAATAAAAAAAGAATGTGAATAAATTAATTATGAGTTGGCGTGGTTGGTAAGCATAATGTCCCTGGATATTATGGTATAATTTTATAATAAAATAAAAATAAAATAATTGTTGATTTGAAATTAGTCTGTTTTTTGCGATTGAAAAAACTAACCTAATTATAATAAACATCATTATTATTTAAAAAAAATACAAATTTTAGTTAACTTACGTATGTACATACCTACAAAGGTCACAACAATGTTTGTATGTATACAACAGCGAGAATAGGTAGTTTATAAACTAAAGATAAGTAGATTCCCTTCAGAATTATTCTAATGTGACAGTATCTTTTTGGAAAACTACCTACATATACCCGACAAATTGCATGATATAAAGTTACATAACAATACATAAGTTGCGGTCATAAACTCCGGGCCGAACGGAGTTCAGAAAGTTAAACAAGGGTTTCACACCTCGTTTATACGTGAACGATACGAATTGCCTGTGTATCTTGCCTTTAGGTCGCCCGTTATTGTTTGGTCCAAGTTATGGGAGAAAATATTTAATTTAACATTTTGTAGGTACGCAACAAAATTTTAAGGCATGTTTAATGTATTTATTACAAAATTTTCTGTACCGGTTATAAGGAACATCGTAACAAAAAAATTGCAAAAAGGTAACAAATTAAGATGCTCTCCGAGAATGACTTCATCCCTTACTAAACTGTTGACAGGAGAGACAGGTGGGGATACACACACACACCAACATACACACGAAACATTTCAATACCAAAAATAATTTTGAAATCGTAGATAAGTCGCGAACTTTTAAACTATAAGACATCCGCACGGGATAGGAGACAGACGCTGACTAACGACATCAATCAAACCAACCAAACACCGACCGCTAAATGATTCGGCCGAAGATCTTTATTCTGGAAACGAGTGTAAAACCGCGGGCGGAGCGAGTTATATACTCCGTATTGATTACTATTAAAATTGTTATTTAACCTAATCTTGAAAGTTGAACGTCCATTTCATTATCTACCACTGAGTAATAACGGAAAGTTAGTCTTATAGATTGTTATTTCTATAATAAATAGTAATTAATTTTAACAGCGATCTGAGAATCTGAATGATTTAATAGTAAAACAATAAACTAAGTGATTAGCAATCTATTTAAATAATCTATCTATGAAAGGAAAATGTGACTATCTGATCTATCAACGACAGCTCAAACCACTAGGGGTAGTAGGTTAAGGTAATGAGTAGGGCTGAAATTTGTCATGCAAACAGCTATTATGATGTGGGCATCCAAAACAATAAAAAAAAGAGAATTCAACGAAGCCGCGGAGAATAGAATACTTATATATTATATACTTTATCCATCGAATCCAACTCGGCTGGGCAGCGTTCGGGAAGCTACGTAATATCTTCTCGTCTCAAATACCGCAATGTCTCAAGTCGAAAGACTTTGACCAGTGTGGGTTGCCAGTGATGACTTACGGAGCAGAGACGTGGTCGCTTACGATGGGCCTTATAAGAAGGCTCAAGGTCACCCAAAGAGCAATGGAGAGGGCTATGCTCGGAGTTTCCCTGCGAGATCGGATCAGAAAATATGAGATCCGCAGGCGAACCAAAGTTACGAACATAGCCCGAAGAATTGCCAAACTTAAGTGGCAGTGGGCGGGGCACATCGCTCGTAGAACCGACGGCCGCTGGGGCAGAAAGGTTCTCGAGTGGCGACCACAAACCGGAAGACGCAGCGTGGGCAGGCCCCCCACAAGGTGGACCGACGATCTTGTTAGGGTCGTGGGAAACCGCTGGATGCGGGTAGCGCAAGACCGGCCATCGTGGAGATCCTTGGGGGAGGCCTTTGTCCAGCAGTGGACGTCTTTCGGCTGATATGATGATATACTTTATAAACTTCCTATAACGCTTGTTCTACACCGCACAACTTTATATCGCCTTTTTTACACCGTCACGTGGGTCGAGTACCTGCTTAGTAGACATTACGCATAGTGAGAACGAAAGTATTCCGAAAATTTGGACTATACTTACACCTCCTCGTATAAGGAGGATCCTCGAAGGCAGCCGAAGTTCGAATTGTATTACGTTTTTTGCTAAATGCAGCTTAGTATAGGCCGTATGTGTGTCAAAATGTGATTCGCGACAGGAATGGTTGTAGAACAAGAAAACTGGCCAAGAATGAGTCGGACTGGCGCACGAAGGGTTCCCTACTATATCTATAAAAACGGCAAAATATCACGTTTGTTGAATAACAATATTTATTTTATTCTGTTTTTTAGTATTTGTTATAGCAGCAACATACATACATCATCTGTGAAAATTTAAACTGTCTAGCTATCACGGTTCATGAGATACAGCCTGGTGATAGACGGACTGATAGACAGCTGAGTCTTAGTAATAGGCTCCCGTTTTACCCCTTGGGGTACGAAACCCTAAAAATCTTCAACATATTTCTCCAAGTTTGAGGGAAAGAGTCACGTTTTCGTGAAATAGTCGTATTTCCCGTATTATTATGACATAAAACTAGTTTGGTTATTTATGAAATGGAGGTCATAATCAAATCTATAAGAGCCATAGAACTACATAGCTTCAAGAACTACATGTGTTTTGAGCTATCCATATACAATGACCTTAATTCTATAATTTATTTATAGAATTTTTATTTGTAAGTAGGTATGTTAGTTTTTTTGTCTACTTTACTTTTAGGTTGCCAAGTTTTTCAGGGATTATTGTATTCATAATTATGAAAATCAACTATAGAGCCAGCCCTTAAATCACAAAAACATACTTTTTTTTATACATATTGACCGAACAAGTTTCACGTTTGGGATAAAAAGTATTTTTTAAATACAATAATCTCTGAGTAAGAGGATAGCACTGTATAGTTTATAATTCATAGTTAGTTTTACTATGTCATTGTAAAATTTAATATTCTAATAATAATAAAAAAAAAAGAAATGAAACAAATAGAATATTTTTGATAATTTATAATTTAAAATGAATCATAACAAATACGGTGTTAGAAATACCTACATTATTTTTTTTACTATTATTTTTGATAAAAATCTTTATAAATATATTCTGGATGTTAGTCCAGGGATGTACCTATAATTACATACCTACTTTATTCCGGGAAAATATTTGAATTAGATCAGGTTTGGGGTGAAAATAATAAGTAAAAAAAGATAAGAAATGAAGATTACTTTATGATTTCAAAATACGAAGATACGTCTGTATTATTCCGATAAATCCAACCTTATTGATACGTATCTGTGGAAGTGGCAGTGGTATGACAAAGTAACTTCCTTGTAGAGGTAAAGGTAATTTATCATTGTTATTAGATGGTGGAATCACAAAAAATCCTTTGTGAGCATTATTACATGCTACTTTGAATTTTATGAATGCCTATCTTTCCATTCTACTTGAGTTATTACTCTTTGTGAATTATTGTTTTTCGATTAATCACGATTTGAAAAGTTAGTTTTGGTTGTCTAAATAAAATATTTTATTTGAATTCGTTTGTAATGTTAAAATAACTGCTTTTTACTGAAATATTATGAATGTATAAACTGTACCAAATACCTTGAATAGCATTTTTTATCTCCATGTTATATCTTCCATTTATTAATCAAATGGTTCCAATGCAATTGGAATATATCCAAGGAAAGGGAAGACATCCACATTTAATAACAATTAAATAGATTTATTAATTTTTAAAATTAAATTTAATAACTTATCTTAATAACCTCCAACATAGCCTGGAAAAGATTTTATGGAAGCCGAGGGACATTAACAAAATACCTAGTTAAAATTTTCACGTAAGGATGTATTCAATATTGTTTTAAAAGTAAAAGTGGTTCATATTGATGAACACTTCAGTACATAAAGCATTGCAGGTAAACTAAAAATAACCCTATATACCTACATACATGGTAGAAATTTATAAATTATCATAATTGTACTGGTGTCAGCTAGTCGTTATCCCGGCTTTATTTGTAATCAACACAAACTAAACCAATCCATGATTGACTTCACCATCGAAGCAATTAAAAGCCGGGATTGATTAATGTTCGTGAGAATTCATATCTACATAGGGTAAACAAAAGTGTATGAGTTTATTACTCATGTAGTAGGTTAAAATTTTAAGGCGATGATAGCTCAGTGGTAGTGACGTTGGATGCCAAGACGAAGGTCCCGGGTTCGAATCCTAAAATGAACTTGAGCTTTCGGTGAAGGAAAACATCGTGAGGAAACCATAGCACGGTGGTAGGGTACTTTGTAGTACCCGCCTGGCTGGCTACCACCCTCAAGTTGAAAATCTGTCGCCAAGCACCTTTCGGTGTGTTCCGACAGCTACACTTGAGAGCCAGTTCCTTTCTAGGCTTTGTGTGCTTACCATCATCGGCCACATCATCACTGACCATGGTGAGATTGTGGTCAAACACAGCTTATACGTAGTAAAAAAAAAAAAAACAATATGACGCGATATTTTTAATTTCATAAACTAATTTAATGGGTCTTTATTACCAAATTAACAAATATAAGTAATATACATAAATAATTTTAAAACTAAATTAAACTATAATATATATACAATGTTACTGTTTTTTTTTCTAATAATAGCTACGTCGGAGATTCAAGCTACGATGTAGCTACATCGTTTCTTGTCAGTTTACTTAAATATTACTGGTCACTGGTATTGTCACTGGTCAAAAAATATTGGATACGTATTTTTATTTTATCAAATCAATACTAAAATACAAAGATAAGTCACAAAGTTCAGGAGTGGTTGGGTTGAAGTCATCTTTCTGTAAAAAGTGTACTAACACGTGACGTCACGTGAAATTATAACGCACTGTATCTTCGTTATTTTTTGTTTTAGGAACTAAAGAAAAATCATGTGTCCAAATTTTTTTTTATAATGTAACTGACGGGCTGATTAGATTTTTTTTAGTCATCACCCCTATTTTGTAACGTACTTTATAACCTATAATTTATAGAAAGGATTGAAAAATAGGTAATTAAAATAGCAGATCGTAATCAATTTATTTATTCTAACTAGGTGTTGTTCATGTTAGGTTGTTTACACGGTTTGCGATGGTCGATTGTAGTTCGAACGTAGATTTCAACGGTCAAATCGCGTGTTCAGTGCAGACGGGCCATTGAGGTAAGCATTACAAAACTTCCACTATTTTATTACTTCAAAATTTGAAATAAATTTTGACTAATTTATCTCTTGAACAAATATTCATCTGAGATCTTTATGAAAAGCAATCATATATTATATATTGATATAATTTTGGCATTTATTGATAGTTTATATATAAAATGGCTGACGAAGCCGAATACAGGAAACTGCTTCGACAAAATACGTTGATTCTTCCAAAGCAACCATACCATGATGTAAGTACCTACTTACTATTTATTTAAAATAAGCAAAGTTGTTAAAAAATATTTGAATTAAATATCTAAATACTAATATATTTTCATAGGATTATCTTCACACAATGACAAAATTATTCCACTGGTCATGTTGGTTCGGAGTCGTTGGGACAAATAGAATATTCTGGAAGCTCTGGAGTCTGACAGTACTTATTATTCTGATTGTAATAGAGTGTGCAGCTATTTGGAAGGTGATTAAAGCGCTTGCTGGATGGGCAGTCGATATTATTGGACATAGTAAGTAATTCAGGTTTACCAGGGCCGTAGTTAGAGTGAGATTTTAATATTGCATCCATCATCATCGTCCGTAGGACGCGCGTCCAATAACAGATTAAAGTTTAATATAAATAATATAATATCCTGGGACATTCCTCACACACGGTTATCTGATCCCAAACTAAGCAGAGCTTGTACTATAACCAGATAACTGATATACTACATATACCACTTTTTTTTGTAAATATATACTTATATAGATAATTACACCCAGACACAGGACAAACAGACATGTTCAAGCACACAAATGTTTGTCCTGGATGGGAATCGACCCCATGACCAGCGGCGTGATAGGTGGTGTCTTAACCAACTGCGCCAACTGGCTTGTCAATATGGTTTCATTGAGCTGGCCTGATTATGGAGCTGAATAAAAAAAAGCTAGTCCTAAAAAAAACTGTAAAATTAAACTTATTTATTTATACTTCCAGGAAGCGTATCAGCTAGGCTGGCGGGAACATTTTTCTATTCAATCGCCATCATATCTCTCATACTGTGTTCAAGATTCCATTCCTCCTGGGAAGGAATAACTGCTTTCTGGATCTCCACCGAAAGGAGCACGGCTGTAAATATATCGCCCGATGTTTCTCTAAAGAAACGAATGATTATTGTAATTATGATAACGGCATTTTGTACTTTTTGTAAGTATTTTTAACTGTTCTTGTTTGTACTTCTTTTGTTTATTTATATTTTGTATTTTTTATTGATAGGATAGTAGTCCATGAATTTGTGCAGAAATCAACTTGCACTTACCGCACTAGGGGTAATCCCCTGCACGTGAGGGGGGCCCCCCCCCCTCACGTGCAGGGGATTCAAAGGTATCCCGCGAAATTCAAATTTTATTTTTTACATTATCATAGTTTGAGGAAAATCGTCATGTTTTCATGATATAGTCGTATATCGCTAAAATTTTAATTTCGCGTGCTAACCGAAGCATCCCACGGCTGTGGTATTTTGTAAAGTGAAGGTCCTTTCCCAGTCAAACTGCTCTTCGAGCGAAAAAACACTTTGCTCTTACTCAAAATTATTGTAAAAGTTTGTGGGTATATTTGTGAGAATAAGTATTACTCATATGCGCCTTAATCGTCGAACGAATTTGGAGGGAAATTGGCACAAAAATAAATCATCCTACCATGGAATTACACATTAGCAATATATCCCGAGCGAACATAAAAAAAAAACACTCAAAAAACATGGCTAAAACCCTATAGGTTATTTATTCTTTGCTAAAACTGTGGGAAAAAATTATAGGAAATAAATAATATCTTTAGGATTATTTTTTATTTCACAGTATCAGTGACGGTCTCATAATAAAAACGTTTCCTATGTCCTCCTTGGAAACCTGCCAATTTGACGAGTATTATTTAGATTAGCCTAGCTGTTTTCCTTGGTTTTACCCGTGTTTCAGGGATGAATTAGCCTTATACAAGGGTATTATATATTCCTATTATTGAAATAAAAAATTGAGAATCTAGAAACGGATCAGTGTTCCGGAGATTATCCTCCTAATTCGCAAAAACTGGTATCTTTATTATATTTAAAGGTTTTTGTATTTATTATAGTTGAACATCTATCCGGTATAATATCTTTAATAGGATTTGATTGTCCACCATCTTTGATATTAAAGAAGTATACACTTCTATCACATGGGTTCATCATTTTACGACGTAAGTAGCTAAAACTTATTAAAAACCTATTTGTTATATACAACGGTAACTAATATTAATAATGCTTAGGTATTGATTTTTAGTTTACAACATTTAAGCATTAAAAGTTTCTGAACTTATTCCACTAATATTATAAATGAAAAAGTTTCTGAGTATGGATGGATGGATATTTGTTACTCTTTCACGCAAAAACTATTAAACGGATTTAGATGAAATTTGGAACAAAGATAGTTTATAACCTAGATTAACACATACGATACTTCTTTATCCGGGAAAAACATAAGATCCTTCGGGAACGCGGCTGAATCCGCGGGGCGGAATCTAGTGGAGAATATAATAATAGCACGGAATAAATAAAAAGTGTTGATTGAGTTCCGTGCGCTGAGTGTAAACAATTGACGATAGTAAACGTTCACTATCTCGTTTGCGTTTACGACATTTATGTATTGGATTTGCATTAGTAGGTATTGCAGTAGCGCTAGCACGAACCATTTTGACGTATAAAAACGTGAATGTAGGGGTGAGTGGGGTAATTGCAAACACTTAAGGAACAGCTGAACCTGTTCATCCGCTATTACCCGCCGTCCGTGATTCCCCCACCCTCCACTAAGTGGACTATGAATTTGTAACATAATGTAACTTGATGATATTATTTTCTTTTATTGTTTATGTAATTATCTCTGTATGATACAAAGTGCGCTTGATACATAATTCATTAATAAATTAATCAATATTAAATAGAACTGTTGTATTTTCTATAAATAAATTGCTTTCGTTAACGATTCGAAACGTCAAAATGGTTGTGCTAGCTCACGGTAAGATTTTTTGTATTGTGAGAAGAAAAAATAAGCAAACATTTTGTATATTTTTTTTTCAAAACGTTCATGAAGATTACATAATAGTGCGATAATGTAAAATAAATGTACATTAAAGTACTTTACAATTTTCAGACGAATATTCAGATTTTTATCCTATACCATTTCTAATAATGAGTACAATTGCTACAATTATATGGAATTTCCAAGATCTGTTGATAGTTCTGGTAAGTATGGGTCTGACGTCACGATATCGTAGATTGAACGAGTGTGTCGCCAAAATGTGCGCTTTGGAGAAGAAAGATCAGAAGTGTGATAAGGTAAGGCATCTATTTAGCTTCAATATTTTTTTTTAGACTTAGCGTTTAGCTGCGGTCTTTAAATTTAGTTTAAAACAAACACTGATGGAAAATAAAACAAACTTCAATAAATAATTTACGATAATATAAATTTTCTTATGAATAACATACAATGTAAACTTGATATAAATCTTATTGCTAATCTTTATTTATTTCAATTCAATAACAATTCACATTGTGTCTGAAATCCTAAATACATTACAAAATATAATAATAATCATAATAAATTAAATCATATTCACAATCTAAAAAAATAATAATAACAACATGTCACATAAAATCATTCACAGAATAGAGACACTTTTCCAATAGGAAGGCCCTCGGCTTTGAATAAGCTGGGTGTTAACAATACCCTTTAATTCAAGTGGCAATTTATTGAATATTTAATTTTCTAAAAATAAACTACATTTTCTAATCAGCCGTATAAGACGAGTAGAGCAACGTCTTATTATAATTTATCAGCGATATTGTTAATGTCATTTAAGTAGTTCCTACGAAAATTTGATTGCAACCAATGTTACTATAAGATAATACCAAAGAGTGTACGCTGTCAACCCTCTGGGAACCTTGCCGATCGGCAGCAGCGGCCGCCTTGAAGAATTTTTTATATTCTATATTATAGAATAAATTAGTATTTTCTCTTAAATAAAAGATAATACAGAGCAAAAAATGAAAATGTTTTGTTAGTGCAATAAAGACTAATAAAAAAGTTGAAAGAAGACAAAATATTAAATCATAAAGTATTGTTTAAAGCTATGTATTTGCCTCCTGTCAATTACAAATAGTGTTGATAAAGTAACTTATTGAGTGTTAACAATTTCGCCAAAGACGTATAGTAAAATTATGACGATTTGACAGATTCTATACACAAATTCTGTCACGTGATGCCACTGGTTGATGTCGTTTACCCTGGCGTACTTCGGAGGCGAAGAGTATCTGTCAATTGTACTTGTACTACCCACTGTACTACCCACACTTACCAGGGGATTGCTATACGACGTTGGTGCAATTGGACCTTTGATTTTTTTAAAACTATGATTCTACTACTGCAAATCTTAATTGTGTAGCTGATTTTTGTTTAGATTTAACATTTAACCTGTTTTAGAAAAAAGAAGCAATAAAAATATATACGTGGCGCAAAATTAGGGAAGCTTACGTGAAACAAGCAACGTTGGTACGAAAAGTCGACGATTCGGTCGGAGCCATGATAGTATTATCCAGCTTTTATAACTTCTACTTCATATGTTTACAACTGTTTTTGGGAATAACGTTAGTATCGTTGAAGCTTAATAAGTTGTTACTTAGGTAATTACGGTAGTTAGCATATCCTGAGTATTGTAAACAACATGGTAATTTATAAAAATCAAAATTATTGGAGCAGAGACGTTGGCCCTTACGATGTGCGACTTAAGAAGGCTTAAGGTCACCCAAAGAGCAATGGAGAGGACTGTGCTCGAAGTTTCATAGCCATAGCCCGAACAATTGCCAAACTGAAGTGGCAGTGGGCCGGGCACAGTGCTCGTAGAACCGACGGCCGCTGGGGCAGAAAGGTTCTCGAGTGGTGATCACGAACCGGAGGAAACACCGTCGGCGGACCGAGGATCTTGTGAGGGTCACGGGGCATCGCTGGATGCGGATAGCGCAAGAATGGCCATCGTGGAGATTCTTTGGAGAGGCTTTTGTCCAGCAGTGGACGTCTTTCGGCTGATATGATGATGAAAATCATTTTATTCAAATCATAAAACCTTCGCTAACACGTCTTATGAAGACAAAGTAGCCAGAAAATAAAAATATTATATGACATTATTAGTAAGATTTCTGTATAATCCTACCCTTCTTTTCTAGGCAAGGTAGCTCCGGCACTTTACTCAGGAAGATTTACTTCATGATATCATTTATATGGCTATGTGCAAGGGTCACGAGTGTGGTACTTACTGCTGCCGATGTTAATGTGTATTCAAAACAAGCTCTCAAGTATATTTACGATTGTGATGCACTCTACTATAATGTTGAGGTAAATTCGGCTACGTCCAGATTTTTTTATACACACAAGGGTGGGTAACAATAACCTCCCCTTGACTTTCAAGTACAATAGTATTAGTAGCTATGTCTTTCCTTTATCCACATGATAGTTACAGATCTAGTGATGGGCTTCCGACTGGATATAATCATAAATTTTTTTTGATCGTATTTTATTTTTACCCGACTTTTACCTATGTCCGTTACATTTGTGACCTCCAGTAGCCTAAACGGCTGAACAGAATTGTAGTCATGATAGGTAGGTATGTCGTTAGATTCGTTTTTTTTTCGTGTTATTAGGTCTCTAAAATCGAAATGTATTTATAAATTTTTTTTCTCCCAAACCTATCGAGCAAAACTATAAAAATATTAAAAGTAATTAGGAATGAAAAATGATATAAAATCAATCCCAAACTATTTTCGTACTGTAGTCGGGTTTTTAATTAAGTACACGACTTTTTTTTTCAGATGGAGAGACTTCAAGATCAGCTGACCAAAGACTACGTGGCTTTGAGTGGCATGGGCTTATTTTACCTTACTAGAACACTTTTACTGCAGGTACCTACTAAATTACAAAAAATGTGTCTTATCTTTGAATTACAAAAGTACCCGGCCTTGCCGTGTCCCGTCAGGGACGGGGAAAAATTGGTTACATACAATAAGTACGAACTTGTACACACAGCTCCGTGTCAGGGGCGTCCAGATACATCATAGTATAACGAACAACTCGGAACAAGGATAGCCCTGGTACCCGGAAATGTGTGGATAGTGCTTAAAACCGCTATAAGATTTTGAAATGTACTTTCATAGGCGCTCGAGGTTCTTACAGCAACTATTTGGTGAAGTAAAAGTTTGTATGAATCAGGAATGATACAAATGATAAACTTGGGTATTGTACTAAAAGGATACTGAACTATACCATAAACAGATTTTTTTATCAAAATTTCCATACAACATTAAAAAAAAAACAAAAATATTAGGAATACTTCAGTCTAACATAGTCCCTACAATCGCTATCTACGATAATGTTTCTGAGGTGACAACTTCTCTACTTCAACTGAGTAAAAGCTCTTGTGAAAGCTAAGCTAAGGTGAAAGCACAAGAGCTTTTACTAGACTTCTAATGGTTATATCTTCGCTATGGTAGTGCTCAGGGACCTTAAATTATTTTTTCTTTCACTATTCGCAGTAGCTAGCCTAATATAGTCAATCAAAATCACACGGTATTCAGGCCTATCGTTTTGCAAGGAATATCATAGTCAAATTTGATAGTTATTATTCAGATTATCTAAGCACTTAAGTAAGTTAGTTTCGAAAATCTGATTGTTTTAACTCACATTGTCATTCGACTATGAATTTGCAAGTTTGGTGAATTAGTAAGACTTATTAATACCATTAGTCTTCCAATCTAACTTTTCTTATGTTACAGATGGCTGGCGCAGTGGTTACTTACGAACTTGTGCTTATACAATTTGATAAATGAATAAAATATAATTTATTTTATGAGTTGATTTTTATTAACCTTGCCACTTGAGTGGTCTTAGGGGCTAAAAGCTCG
Organism: Tethea ocularis; assembly: GCA_963555595.1. Classification (NCBI taxonomy): domain Eukaryota; kingdom Metazoa; phylum Arthropoda; class Insecta; order Lepidoptera; family Drepanidae; genus Tethea; species Tethea ocularis. The sequence continues at coordinate 3,410,038 of OY741960.1, read as the reverse complement.
CTCGAGCAATATTGCTAATGCAATACATTTCTGGAATTTACTGCAGATTATGGTGTAATTTGTCTGAATTTGAAATTAATTGACTAAAATAATTTACATTTTTGCCAAAAAATATTTAAAAAACATTTGGCTTTGCTGTAAATTCGAGATATCAATTGCATAGCAATATTGCTCGTGAGCCTTTTTTACGGCCGCTTGTCTTCAAACTTGTTCATTAACATACAACAAAAATCTTAAAATACTTTGAACTGTTTTGAATGAAAATAATTAGGATCAACACATAATATTTTTTTATAATAATTTTTTTACCTGCCCTGGTTCCCAATCATTTGGGGTCAGCGAAATATGTACTCCTCTTGCAATATAATATATTTTTGTGGTTAGATACCTATTTAAAAAATAAATAAAATGGGTCAAAAAAATGGAGCAAATTTTGGCCATCGTTTATACAGCGGAACTGCAGGACAGCTAGAAAAATATATGAAAAAATCAGGAACATAAGTAATTCCATTTCTTAAACAGCATGAGATATAACTAAATTAGAAAATTCTAGAAAACCCCGAAATATACTAGAAACAAAATATTTTCAAACGATTGAGCGGATTTCCTTAAAACATCGCTAAGAATTAACATTCTCGATAAGGGCCCTTTTCAAACATAAAATAAACTTAATCAAAATCGGTTCATCCGTTCAGGAGCTATGGTACCACAGACAGACACACAGATACACAGCACAAACTAATAACAAACTGAAAAAATACACTGAACATTTATTATAATACCTACAAATAAACGAAATCACGACTATTAAAGGTACACAAATAAATAAAGTATCAGAAATAAATAACATGTGGCTAAAATGTGTACCAGTATAATTTCACTAAATTGTTTGAAGTTATTAGTGTTGAAGTCAACTAACTGACAAACTCCGCAATACCGAGCAAGTTCGTACAATATTAGTCTTTATTACCGCTTAAAATAATAGCTATAGTTTATTAAAAGATTAAAGTGAATAAATCTGGTCATGATAATAATATATAATAACCAATTTCAGGTAGTAAACTAATAATTTTCAAAACAAAAATGTGCTTTCAGTAACTATCTATAAGGTAGTAATTTTGTACAATTTTATTTACACATTTATGGGACAATTTATTGGAATCCTTGAGTTGTTATTATGGTAAATGCCTACATTTAGAGTGAAAAACTACAAAATAAGCAAAATACAATTAAAGGAAAACCGTAGTTATAGAAACTCAATTCAGTCATTGAGTTGTATAGTCTGTGGCTAATATTGGTGATAGTAAAATGTGAATATGTTTAAAATTAAAGTCGATCCTCAAAAAAAGATATGTGAAGAAAAATGTGATGTGAGTATGAATCAACCTACGTAGGTACTTACTGTATATTGCAGAATTGATTTTCAAGCTGACAAATTCAAAAAATGGCATAAATACATAGAGATAGGCATATATTTCAAAATGGCGATGACTCAGACTTTATTCAGTTTAGGCCCTGATAAGGCACTTATGAATGTCAAAAATTACAATTGATCAGTAAGTTGAATCTACCATCGGCTTGGAGAGAAGACTCCGTCAAGAAATTCAACAAAGTAAAAGATCTATATGCCTCTTGTTGACTCTCTATATGGACACAGATCTGCATATAAATATAAAAATTATATTTGTGGATTATACTAAATATCTACCTGTACCTTTTTACTGATAGAATAGAATAGAATATTATTTATTTGACAATCTAAAATATGTACATAGGTACAAAATGAAAATAAAAATGGTGATAATGGTAAACAAAAAAACAAAAGTATAAAATTATTAAATAACTAAAGTAAAATAAAAAACAATAGTGATCGGTACAATATAAATATTTACAATGTTATGTAACCTGTTCTGGTTCCAGGAATTTCTACCCACCTTAAACAATATTTTTTCTAAAGCTCGTTACTTTGGTATCTCTACTTTTGGTATTAATGTCGCATTCTTCTGGAGCTCCATACTTTTCCTTATGCTGTTCATATTGGAAGTGGCAGCTATAAGGAAGGTCATCAGATTGTTAGCAGGCATGATTTTGAATACGGATGATGGGCGTAAGTACATTAATTTATTAAATAAATACCAAAGAATGAGGCCTCGAGGGATTTCTCTTGAATTTTAACCCTTACTTTTAACATATTTTTCAGGCGGAATGACTGCGCGTTTATCGGGATCAATATTTTACGGGAACGCGTTGCTATCGTTGGTTCTTTCATGGAGATTCTTAAAATCATGGAAAACCATTTCATTAAACTGGCTGAAAATTGAAACAACTGCTGGATTACGATTTCCAGCGGATAGAAAAATACGAAAAAGAATTTGGTTCGTAACAAGTTTTATTGCTGTATGTGCAACAGGTAAATTTTTCTGATGTTTTAAAAATTCTAACTTTTCACGAGCTTTGAACGAGCAAGATTGTGTTTTATTATAGTTTGATTTTTTCCATGACTTCAGAGTTGATTTTAGACTAAACTTCTCTTACATGCAGTGGGACTGTAGGTAACTTTATTCATGTTATAAAAGGCTCAATTTGTAATTTACTTTACTTTCAGTGGAACACATGATGAGTATGGTCTCTTCAACTGGCTTGGACTGTCCACCTGAAGAGTTGTTTCGTCGGTATATACTAGTCTCTCATGGATTTCTACTGCATCCACGTTAGTTATTATTTTCTAATCATCATTTTTTTTACTTTATACCAAATCTAATTTCATTTTATCTTGATTAGTATACGTGTTACTGAAATACGTGGAATTGATATTGTTTTGTTTTCTTGATACTTTGTTTGTTTGTACGCGAATACCAATAATTGGTTTGTTTTTTCGTGTCAAGGGCTAACTACACTATAATAACAAAGTAAATATTTTCTGTATTGTCATGAATTTATATAGAAAAATTAATGGCAGTATCGATACTGCATTCTAATTTTGAGGCAAAGGATGCTTGCTACATACTTAATGTGTGCCATTTTCATGGACAAGACTTAGAATTGCTTCAAGGACTAGAATTACGTATTTGCGTTTGTAATCTAAGGATAATTAATTGGTCACTTTATCATTAGCCAGTTAGTGACCCTAACAAAACTAACCCTGGGGTCTCAAAAGGCTGGTCGAGTAATTTTGCTACATGCAATTTATTTCTAGAATGTACAGCAAAGCCTATGTACTGATAGTTCCAATATTTTATGATAACATGTTTTAATAAATTTGATATGCATTTTCGAATTTGACGAGTTGCATAAAATTTGTTGTAAATTCGAGAATTCAATTCCAATTAGCAATATTACTCAAACGGCCTACTTAGATGCTCTAATTGTCATTTTAACTGATTTTTGTACAACGAACGTAAACCACATTTGACGACACGCGCCTGCCATGCGCACGCCACGCGCTTCAGTACTCAGATTTTTTTATGTCAGAAGATTGACAAGCTGCAGGCGGTCCACCTAATGTTAAGTGGTTACCGTCGCCTATCATCATTTGCAATACCAGTGGTATTTCGGGAACACACCGGTAGGTGCTTGGAGCTTTGCTATAAGCGGGCACGGGGCGTGCGCGTGGCGTGTGAGGCGGCGCGTATCGTCTGAACACGTCGTTCAAGTTTGGCATCACGGTAAACTTTCAACTTTTTTACGGTAACTTTAAACCCACTCATTGCATCGTCTGAATCGGACCGTAGGAGGCTCGCTCGAATTGTCATTTATCATTAGCTTTCCGCCCCGTGATTTCACTCGCGATCCCATAAGCGATAGAATTTTCAAAAAACCTTTCTTAGCGGATGCGTCATAATAGCAGCTATCTGTATTATTATTATTATTTTTTTACTACGTATAGGCCTGTGTTTGGCCACAATCTGACCGTGGTCAGTGATGATGTGGCCGATGATGGTAAGCACACAAAGCCTAGAAAGGAACTGGCTCTCAAGTGCAGCTGTCGGAACACACCGAAAGGTGCTTGGCGATAGATTTTCAACTTGAGGGTGGTAGCCAGCCAGGCGGGTACTACAAAGTATCCTACCACCGTGCTATGGTTTCCTCACGATGTTTTCCTTCACCAAAAGCTCAAGCTCATTGTAGGATTCGAACCGGGGACCTTCGTCTCGGCATCCGACGTCACTACCACTGAGCTATCATCGCCTTAAAAAGTATGCCTGTATGCCAAGTTTCAGCCCGATGGTTTCAACTGTGCGTTGATAGATCAGTCAGTCAGTCATATTTTCCTTTTATATACTTAGATTTCATCTCCCACATTAACTTTAGTGGATACAGGATCTGTCTACTACTTTATCGTCGCTCGAACCTGCTACCATTTTCATTATGGGTTAATGCTTTTTGTGCAACGTCACACGACTTCAATCTACTGGACTATTTGGGAATAATGTAGGTGGCTTCAATTGATTGATTTGGGTCCTTGAATTTAAATGAAGGTTAAAGCGACTTCAAATTGTAATACCTGCGAATTTAAACCGAAAATACGTTGTAATGATAAATTACCTGTGACGCAAATGCGACGCAACTCTGACCCAACTAGTCATCATGACTAATCAAGTGCACAGGTCAGCTTTCGCTCTGCGGCTCTATCTACTATTTTACACAGACTATGAATAATATGTTCATCGTATCAAAATAGTGAAGGAAAGCATTGTGGTTATAAGTGGTAGAGACTATTGTAATATCCACCTGTCTGGCTATTACAGTCAAGTTGAAAGTCGCCAAGCACATATCTGTTAGTTTCAGCAATTGTACTTGAGGTCTAGTTATCATTTAGGCTGTGTGCTTATCACTTTTGGCCATTTTATCTCACTTTACATGACTAGATTTTGATCAAACATAGCCTTTAATTTTTATTAAAAATAACTTAGTAATCTACTTTTTTTTACAATGTAAATCTGCATTTTCTATACTTTTACTGTAACCGATTGACGTTTGCAACACTGTGGTGTTTCGCACATTATCGTCCCTTCTCTTCTCTCCAACTTTACACGCGCAGGACTACAGTATTCTGCTGCAATACCTTTTCTTTAGGGTGTAGGTACTCCCACAGGTAAGGTTTTTTTTTATTGATTTTCTTGTTCTTTTTTAGTCTGTATTTATAAGCTCACATGTTTTTTTGTGGTGTTATTGGTAATCATTTGGAAAAAAAGCTAATACACTCAGATTCTCCTATGAATATTTAAAAAGTATAACCTTGCTGAGCCTGTACTTGTCAGTTGTAGGCCAAGTTCTAAAAGTAAATTTGACCTTCCGTGAAAAGTGCCTTTCTGAGGCCTCAATTGAATGACTTTGAGCGAAACAACCTTTCATAACATATAAATAATACTTTTTATTTTACAGACGAGTACAATTTATGGGTGGCAGTACCAATATTCATTCTCAGTAAATTAGCAACGATTTTGTGGAACTTTCAAGACCTTATTATTATTCTTATAAGCATGGGTTTGACTTCGAGGTACCACAGGATGAATTCGTACGTGAGTCATGTTGTCAAACTTGAGAAAAAAGTCAATCATATTGAAAAGGTTTGTAATAAATATTATCATTACCATTAGCAGCTGTGGCGTCTTATAAAGAAGGTTAAATTAAACTAAAGAAAATTTATGAATATTAAATTTTGCAAAAATTATTTCTTACTGACTTAAAACTTTATAATAGCTATTTATATGCCTTTCAGCCCGATCCGTCCAGTGGTTTGAGCTATGCGTTGATAGATCAGTCAGTCAGTTACGTTTTCCTTTTATATTTAGATTTAGATGAGAGTAAGGAGCATATTTTTTTGATCTGAGACTACATTTTACAATGACAATGATTCTTTTCACAGTTCGGTTCAGAAATATACGCTCAACTTCAAATATGGCGACGGCTCAGAGAGGCTTACGTCCGCCAAGCTGCACTTGTGCGTATGGTTGACAAAGAGCTTGGTGCTTTAGTTCTCCTGTCTAATATCAACAATTTATACTTCATCTGTTTGCAGCTATTTCTTGGACTTAAGTAAGTTTTCTAGGATGTAAGTGAAAAGCGAGTTCAGTTAAATTATTTCCATAGCTTTGCTTAGACTATGGAAACCGGGATCAGTTATCGGCATGTGAAGAATATCATAGCTCAGTCGTATTGACGTCGAATGCCGAGACGAAGGTCACGGGCTCAAATGTAGTATTCCTATGATCTTGAGCTTTCGGTGAAACAAAACATCGTGAGGATACCATAGCACGGTGGTAGTATCCGCCTGGCTGACTACCACCCTGAAAAAAGGAAGCCACTCACGACGTTTTAATTTCAAGTATGCAATACATATCTGTTAGAGCCGTTCAGTTTTAGTCGGGGGATTTAGGGGAGGCCATTGGTCGATAGGCAGGGAAATATTATCAAAAGTACTTTTATGCGGGCGACAGCGATACGCAACGATACATTGTGAGGGTGTAACGGGTTCTTAGTCTCTCCGCTAATCCCACTCTATTTAGCTTCTTTGGCATCCAAATCTATTAAAATGGTACACAGATTTTTTTATAATGTAATATGTTATATTTTAGTAAAGACAAAGGAGCCGTTATTAACAGGATGTATTACTTCATCTCCCTCGGTTGGCTAATATTCAGAGCCTGCAGTGTGGTGATGGCTGCGTCAGATGTTCACATGCACTCCAAACGAGCCTTGCCGAGCTTGTTCGCTTGTCCGGCCTCTGCTTATAATGTTGAGGTACCTACATTATTGGTGTATTTATACATTTTATTCTTGAGAAAATCGATCGAGTCATCAATGTAACTGACTCATAATACCAAACCAATTCCTGATTTGGTCTTATATTAAAAATTGGTTATATTTATAAGTACTTTAATCCTTCTTACTTGACCTTCAAAACTTATTTTAGGTTTGGTTATTTAATTTTCCAAACATATAACTGACGCAATGCGGCGCAGCATCTTACATTTTCGTACAAAAATGTGTATCTAATAAAATCTGAGATACTATCTACCTCATTAAAATTTGTAGCATGCGTATTGTACATTGAAATGAACTTATAATATATTGGTAAATATGAGTATTCTGACCAGGTGGACCTGATGTTAAGTGGTCACCGTCGCCTATAAGCAATTGCAACAATAGAGAGTTGTAGATGTATTGTGAATATGAAGAGTTCTTCATACGGCCTTAGTGTACGTACATATATGGAAAGTTTTCTAAAATTTCTGCTCGTATTCCTTATTTCCAGGTGAAGAGGCTTCAAAATCATATATCAAATAATTTTGTTTTCTTGTCTGGAATGGGTTTTTTCTCATTGAGGCGGCAATTATTGTTACAGGTATCGTATTAATAAAAAAATTAAAGGCATTATCCAACTAATATTATAAATGCGAAAGTTTGTGAGTTTGTTACTTCACGCTCAAACGGCTGGACCAATTTTGATGAAATTTGATATGGAGGTAACTGACACCCTGGATTAGTACCTACATAGGTTACTTTTTATCCCTCAGGAACGCGGGTGAAACCGCGTGGCGGAAGTTAGTATTAGTTAAGCACAATGTCGCAACTAATATAATTATATTTTGTTATAATTTTGTTTTTTTTTATTATTTCATGAAATTTTAATGTACTTACGTAATTGTATTGTGCAATTTTGTTATGTCTAATAAATGGTTTTCATTCTTTCTTTCTAAAATAGTTTTTTTTTCTTTTCAGGTGGCAGCAACTATAGTTAAATACGAGCTTGTTTTAATTCAGTATGATGAGTTTAGTGAGTGAAATATAAATAAAAATACATGGTTGCTAGTTTAGTAGGTACCTAATAAAAATACCTATACTATATAATAATAATGATTACCTAGTAGAAATTGCAAATCACTATTAGTGATAAGGTCGTTATTGTATTTTTTTATCATTTGTATTTATTTATTTATTAATTTATGTACACACACACACACAAGTAAAGGGAAAAGAAAAACAGATACAAAGGCACAAAGGGACTGCTTATTTCTAATAGAAATTTCTTCCAGCAGCCCTGCTACTGGAAAGTTTGACAGATATGTAGATGATATGTGTATGTATGTGTGTAATAGATGAAAGAAATTTGTGGTGCAGGTTCCAACTCAACACCTAAAATTCCATGAAGGAAGAATTCTGGCTGAAAGATGCTTTTTTGCTGAGCGATACGTCACACTCAAAGAGATATAATTATTATTGTTAGCGATCTGACCGGCGCTAAAGTTTTTGTTTTAAGTACTGTCAAGGCAACCATTATTGTCATTTTAATAAATATATATTTTAAAAGACATTGTAGATGTTTTTTTAGTCTACGTCGAAAGGTAACAATAATATTTTTAGTAGAGCGGACAATGGAGATATTTTCATACAGAAACATTAATCTCCTGGTCACTACATAGTATCAAATGACACAGTCGCGATTATATGACACAAGACTTGTTACCAATAGGCAGTAAGTGACACCACACAACGCAGCACATTCCTTTTATATATCGCATAGATAGATTATTCTTTCACAAAAGCCTTTTATTTAGTTTATTCAATAATGTTACAACTCTTGACCCAAGTATCTCCAGTGACTTTCCATTTCAATGAAGGATTTTTCTAACTTTTCATATACGGACTTAAACAAATGTGATCAAAGCAAAGGGAGGTCGTATAAGGAATCTCTTACGAATGAGCCAATTTCTAATCTAGGTTGGAACTTGTGGGATTTTGTTCTGTATTGTAAGGTAATAAAATCTATTTTGGTGATGGTTGAAGTATTATTATATTTCTTACTTCGTTAACTAACTACAGTCGCCAATTTTTTTTTAAATATTGTTTTTTTTTTTAAATATTATATACATGCTTCTGCCTCTTTACTCTCCACGACTTTTTTCATAATATACGTATGATAAAGGAATGAAATGAAATACAATACAGCGAGGCAATGCCGCCAGTATTCTTGGTACTCTGTCACCAGGGGAGGAGTTAGGGGAAGTTTTTTATTTATAATTAATTTATTTTTAGTTACATTTATAAGTAGTTAATGAAATACTATTTAGTATTAAACATTGATTTAATTTTAATTTAAAATTAATATTATGGTTACATAAATCAAGTTGGTGATGGTGTAGTAGGTGAAATTCCAGTAAACTGCATCAAGACCAGCTCATACGTCACTATTGTACTAGCGATCTAAAACACAAATATACATAATTACTTTAAATAGCTATAAAGGCATATTATAAAATAAAACTACGTTACACTACAAAATTTCAAAATTCAATGTAGCACTCTCGTAGCACATGTTTACCGTAGCCGAGCGCTACATGCTACGAGAGTAAAATTGTAGCTGGGAAATTACGAAGAACACTCAGAAACAATTAATGTGTAGTTTGAGATAATACATTTTTGATACCTGTTATTAAATGAGTTTATCTTAGAAACTGACTATTTGATTTTGATGGGTCAAAAAGTTCATTATATTCTTAGGAATACCTTAGTGAAGATTCCGACGATATATTTAAGCCATTTTTGAGATTAGCTCATGATTAACAGAAAAGCAACTTCTCTCTCTCTCTCTCGTTACATATCAAATCTCCGGCTTTATATTTTTTGTTTATGTCAGAAGCTTGATAAGCAGTCAGGCCTTCCATCTAGCAATACCAGGGGTAATGGCAATGTGTTACAGACCTGTTGCAATACCAAGGAGGCAACTGGCTCTCAAGTACAATTGCCGAAATACACTGGTAGGTACTTAGTTTGGCGACAGGTTTTCAACCAAAGCCACAGACAGATTTAAAAAATTGGTATGTTAATTTTACCTTTTATTCAATGGGTATTAAATAGCAATAATACATTTTGACCTATTTACTAAATAACACTTAAATTTAGGTATACATCTGAGTCTACCGCAAAGTTTTGCAATTTATTAGCATTACAATAGTTTGAATTCAAACTTAATAAAAGCAGTCATAATTAACTTCAGCCCTTCCTGCCTACGTTTGGAAATATAAAGGAATCTCATAATGGCAAAACCACGTTGTAACTAACTGAGTTGTGTTCTATTAGTCTCGGGAGAATGCCTTACTGTTGAACCAGCCAAGCGAGGGCAAATCCGATGTTATTATTTAATTACTAACTCCTTGGAGGACTGAAGATGAGCAACTTGTGGAATCCGTTTAAGTTGTGAGGGGATCATTTAAAGTTAATACTTTTTTGTGTCAATTTAATTCATGGCAAGATTTTCTACGATATTGCGTGATAAATATCATTTGTTTGTTTACAAATCAGCTAAAAAGAACTTTGATATGCCGTTATATATTAAACTAGCTGATCCGGCAGACGTTGTCCTGCCCTGAGAACAAAAATAAAACTGGGACCTACTCAACCTACCTACCCCTACCTAACTACCTACCTTAACTAACCTACCTACCCCTACCTATCCTATGTCCTTCTCCTGGTTCTAAGCTACCTCCCCACCAATTTTCAGCCAAATCAGTTCAGCCTTTCTTGAGTTATAAATAGTGTAACTAACACGACTTTCTTTTATATATATAGATGTACCTTGTTATTTATTTTATCCAGTTTTTTATGAGTTTTGTACCTTGAGTGTGAAGAACTGAATAATAAGAATAAGAAATTAACTCTTAATTATTTAATAATGAGAAAAATAGTTGCCTTCTAGGTATGTAACGTACTTTTTGTTAACTTTTTATCATCATGATACACAATTAGAGTCTTGTTATCTTAAATTTACTTTTTAGATTAGAATTCTTTTTAACTAAATTACGTATTAATAAAACGCTTGCGAACTAAATAGATAATGATCTATTTGTACAGTACATTCGCATTTCACTTGTACCACAATAACCACGAAGCCTTTCTCGAGCTCATTCTAGTCTCCTTTATATCGCAGATGGTTTTATATTGTTAAAGCAAATATGGTCGTTAGTCCTAATACCTCCATTTATGACGAGACCTATTGAAGGTGATTTTGAAATATTTCAAGACGAAGGTCGCGGGTTCGAATCCTATGAGCTTGAACTTTCGGTGAAGGAAAACGGTTTTTTTTTTAATTTTTACTATGTATAGGCCTGTGTTTGACCACAATCTCACCGTGGTCTGTGATGATGTGGCCGATGATGGTAAGCACCCAAAGCCTAGAAAGGAACTGGCTCTCAAGTGCAGCTGTCGGAACACACCGAAAGGTGCTTGGGGACACCAAGCACCATCCCGTGTGTTCCGACATTTCCCATCATCGGCTACATCATCAATGACTACGGCGAGATTGTGGTCAAACACAATCATATAGATAGTAAAAAAAAATAGGTCTACTTTTTATGATTTAGCAAATAATTTTTTCTTTTATTTTGAGGTCCGGAACCCAAAAATATATTGTAGATACTCACTGTCAAAATTAAACCACGCTTAACATTGAAGAATTGAAGCCCACTTAAAGCGACTGTGTCCCCATGGATTTGATCCAAGAACCTTTGGACCTAGAACGACGAGATTGAAAATTTTGAGTCTACACTCTAAAGGTAGGAACATGCGATTGAGATAAACGTGCTAGTAGTTAATACTATTTATGTCAGAATTATGAGGCAATAGGTAGTTTATTTACATTCTAAGAACTTTAACCATATTTGTAGACCAAGATGAAACGCTGGCAACCAACGTCGAAATTTTGCCAATAATCGACAGCAGGCGCCGCCTCTATATCGCAGTAATATCTTCTCGTCTCAAATACCGCAGTGTCTCAAGTCGAAAGTCTTCGACCAGTGTGTGTTGCCAGTGATGACTTACGGAGCAGAAACGTGGTCGCTTACGATGGGCCTTATAAGAAGGCTCAAGGTCACCCAAAGAGCATTGGAGAGTGCTATGCTCGGAGTTTCCCTGCGAGATCGGATCAGAAATGATGAGATCCGCAGGCAAACCAAAGTAACCGACATAGCCCGAAGAATTGCCAAACTTAAGTGGCAGTGGGCGGGGCACATCGATCATAGAACCGACGGCCGCTGGGGCAAAAAGGTTCTCGAGTGGCGACCACGAATCGGAAGACGTAGCGTGGGCAGGCCCCCCACAAGGTGGACTGACGATCTTGTTAGGGTCGCGGGAAACCGCTGGATGCAGCTAGCGCAAGACCGGCCATCGTGGAGATCTTTGGGGGAGGCCTTTGTCCAGCAGTGGACGTCTTTCGGCTGATATGATGATGATGATGATGAGGCGCCGCCTCGAGTAAATTGTATATTGTAAAAAAAGTACTAGTATGTACTCAGCAAGATTAAAATAAAGTGTAATTTTGATCTTGCGGACACACGATCAAATAGCTACGTCAATATTTAAGTCAAACTTCCATAATTATGAAACTCCCTTTCATAATTAAACTCCCTTTCATAATTTGTAAATACGACGGAAACGTAAGTTATATTTTTTTTAATTTGTTATAAAAGCTACATACCTCCATGCAATAGTTTGCGGATGATACGTTATAAAGAGCATTCGCCGGCTGACGGCTGGCGGAGTGAACCTTGGCAGCTATCAACGATACCATCAGCCATCTAACTACGAGGAACATGAACGAGTACACGAAGTAAATCGCTTGCTCGTAGCCTCTGAATGGCCTGAAATTAGGAATAAAATCAGCAAGTCTGCAAGCAGACTTTCCCTGCGACCATGGATAAATAATCCAACAAGAACTTTATTTTCTTGTATAATTTAATTGTCTGGACAATTGGGTTGAATTAATTATTTATCGTAAATATCTCTCAAACTTATCGGATTGTTGGATGTAGGTAAAGTACTCGTGTAAAGAATTTGAAAGCTACTTTTAATAATTTCATCCAATGACTTGCTACGACGACAATAATTTTGTGGGTGCCCTCATTGGAGATTTTCAATAATGATGTTCATTAAAGTTACGCGATAGATTGTTCTTTTTAAGGGAGTATGTTAATAATTTGAATTAATTTTATTTTTAAAGTGTTGTCTATCGTTGTTGTTATGCAATGAAGCTATAACTACTACATTCAAGGTCAAACGGATTTCATGAGATTGTATATCCCTATCATACCTTTGATCTTCACCTTCAAGTCTACATCTTGGTGATGACTGGACTCCCTCTCTGTTTAAAACATACAATTTCAACAATATCTTATAATTTGATAAGTGCTACTCTTAAATTAAATATATTATATAATTATGATTGTTTTATAATTTTTTCTACCAAATGAGTTATTCATTTGGTAGAAAAAATTATAGATGTAAAAAAACTTTTAAAGAAGCCGAAAAACACGATTTTTATATATGCAAGTTTTTTACTGAGCTCAAACAGGAGAAAATTTATAATTTCTCATTTTATTTGTATTTTCTGGTAGAACTTTTCTATTTATGAATTGATTTTAGGTATTTTTGCATTAAGTTAGTGGGTATAGTATAGTTACGATGGAAATATTTTAGTCAATAATGCCAAAAATGTATCAATGAAATGCATAACCTCTAGTTCTAGTCAGTAATAAATCTTTTGAGGTATTGAAACTTACATGAAACTGAGAATTGAATACTTTTTACAAAAGTAAAAAAAAATATTGCATGAAAAATCTCTAATAAGCATAAAATGTAGGAACTCTAATCCGTCACTGATTTTAAGTCTATGAAGGAGCTTAAAAAGCCGATCAGAATTCATAGCTTCTATAAAAATCTCAATCACACCATTAAAAAATATCCGAAAAATTACTCAAACCTGAACTTTTTTACTAACGCAAGAGTATGAAGCAGCTGAAGACAGATAAAGAACAGGCTGTTGGCAAACGACAGGAACACCATGCCACTAATGACGTCATCAACCAGCCTGACCAGGCACGTGACTCTACTATAATCTTCTCGCATGGTTCGCCAAAATGATGTCGGTACATACTGTAATAAAAACGGTATGAATGTCATAGTGATTCTACCAAGGAGTTTAGATCAAAGTTATGGTTAGTCTACGTCATACGGTATATATAACCATAGAATAAATAATATACTACGTACGTATAAGTAAGGTGACGTTATGTGTGAATTTGATCATCGATGTAACTTTTCTACCGTAAATTAGCATAATTAATTCGTACACACCCTGGATACGAAACAATATGTATTTATATAATCTTGGGTGGCATACAATATATTTAATATTTTACAGCTATGTAACTCTGGAATTTCTAAAGTCCTAGCACAATAAATTTTGACGTTTCCAATCATTAACGTAAGCAATTTATGAATAAAACATAGGTAGTCCCTAATAGTTCTATTAATTTAATATAATGTTTTATTTAATTTGATTTAATTATATAGGTACATCGCTCGCACTTCCTATTAGTGAAAAAAAAATTTAAATCGGACAAAACAAACAAACTCTTCAGCTTTATTATTATAGATATATATTATTGACGACTTCAAAATAGTTCGTTCTAAAGCAAAAAAATATTATTTCCCTGAGTGCGAAAATCAACGTTTCAATATGGCTGAATCCGTTGGAGACAGCAATTATTATAAATTTGACTAACTAAATACTGCAGTAACCATTTTACATTTGGCACCAAACTCTATTCAGAAATAGTAGTAGGTAGTTGAAAAAACTTACTTTTCCTTTGACTGCGACAATTCTTCTATTAACTTGTTCAAGCCTCGATATAAGGTAGAAGCTTACGCAAATAATGAATAAGTGTGAAAAAGTCCAGTTGAAAGTGCATTGTAAATTGAAGAACTAGAAATAAAATTGTATTTAGTTTCATTTTTTATCCTTATTTATACATTGAATATTTAGACAAATCGATTATCGATAGAAAGTCATACTAGTTGGCGTAATTTAATAGATTTTATCTACTCTCATATCGTAATGTTCCTATTATGAAATCAAAAACAGTACTTTAATGACCCACTTTATGCACACCCGTGTATAATGAAATTAAAAAATTCTATTAAAGTACAGTTTTCTTCACAAGATAATGCTATAAAATAACTTTTTTTCTATTAAAGTTCAAGTATTTGGACATGTCTGGCCACTCACAATGTTTTTCGGGTTTTAATACTTCAATTACTGTCAGTTAACTTGTCAAACAAAATAATAATAGTAGTTTATGATACTGTTGCATAATAGGGGTTATTAAACACGAGTGTGAGTTTAAGTACCGAGCCGTAGGCGAGGTTCTTAATAGTATCACACGAGATTTTAATACCTAATTATGTGCAGTATCATACAGTACTTTATCTAAACTCATCTAATAATGTAATTTAAAGGTAAAAAATCGATAATAATTTGTCATAGGTTTTCATGACTCGCGGGTATCGATTATTCGTCATTTCCATTGCCGCCTCCACAATTTCAGATCCAAGTTTATTTCACCTTAGTATCACTGCTATTTTACTATAATTTTTGGCCAAAATAAAATATGTATGCAAAAAAATCAATAAAATAAACAAACAATAATCATCATGGCGTGTTGGGAAAAACTCCCTACCACATACGCGACCACAGAGTAAATTTGCATCTAAAATTGAATTGATACTGATTGATTCCTAATTGTTTACAAAGAGAATATAATAAATACTACGTTTAATTGTTTAGTCATGTCTGGCCACTTATAATGTTTTTTTCTTTATTATTTCGTTTGACAACTTGACTGACAATAATTGAAGTATTAAAACCCAAAAAACATTAAAAGTGGCCAGACATGTCCAAATACTTGTACTTTAATGAAAAAAAGTTATTTTATAGCATTATCTTGGGAAGAAAACTGTGCTATAATATAATTTTTTAATTTCATTATACACGGGTGTGCATAAAGTGGGTCATTAAAGTACTGATTTTGATTTCATAATAAGAACATTACGATATGAGAGTAGATAAATAAAAAAACATTATAAGTGGCCAGACATCAGGACTAAGCAATTATAATTGTAGATGCAAATTTACTTTGTCTGTGGTCGCGATAGAGATATCAACTTAGGAGTTTTTCTCCATACGGATTTGGGCGCCATGATGATTAATGTTTGTTTATTTTATTGATTTTTTGCATACATATTTTATTTTGGCCAAAAATAGCAGTGATACTAAGATGAAATAAATTTGGATCTGAAATTGTGGAGGCGGCAATGGAAATTACGAATAATCGATACCCGTAAGTCATGAAAACCTATGACAAAATAGTATCGCTTTTTTTACCTTTAAATTACATTATTTAAATGAGTTTAGATAAAGTACTGTATGATACTGCACATAATTAGGTATTAAAAACTCGTGTGATACTATTAAGAACCTCGCCTACGGCTCGTTACTTAAACTCACACTCGTATTTAATAACCCCTATTATGCAACAGTATCATAAACTACTATAATTGCATTCTGCCCTGTAGATAGATCATGCACTGACGAACACTTATGAGCATATTTGATTCCAAGAATCCTTTAGTCTCTTACAGAGCACAGTTAAAGCTATTAGCGGTAAGGTTCATAATGATTGTGTGAAATTTTGTAAAGATGTACATATTTATACTCAACCAATTCGTAATAATACACACACAAAATTAAATTTTAATTGATTGAAAATAATTATTCAAACAAAATTTATGGTTGGGATTGCAATTCAATTTGGAAGGCGAAAATAATATAATAGTAGTAAATATTAAATTACCTGCGTCGCCAGACCATTAAAAAGGTTGTAAGGAACAAAACTATAAATCCATGGAAAACTCATTACAATGAATGTTTCGTATATATTTTTATCAGGTTCACAATCTAATGCTGTTGCAATACCATTCAAATCGGATAATATGTGTTCTACTGCAAAAAAACAATAAAGATTTTAATTAGATGTTTTAACAAAATAATTATTATTATCTTCTTTTATTACTAAAGGCTCGTCACTTTATATACTTATTCTGGTTCCTTGCCATCAGCATCCGGCCTGGCTACATTTCGGTAGTAATGTTTATATTGGTTGTCAAGTGCCTATAGTTTTCCTACCATGCTTGCCTTGGACTTTTAAATTCAAATACTATCTCAACCATCATCGTTGTCATCATCAGTCAAGACATATCTACTGGTGGTCTCCTCATACCAAGCAAATACTGCGAGTCATTCCCAGTGACAGCTTGAGTTGCTGATTTATTACTGATATGTTTTTATAATTATTGATCTTTAGCGCTATAAAAACCCACGAAATTATAACCACTGGTGTATTTAAATGTTACACCCTCAGGCTCCTCTGCGGTCTAACTAGATAGGTATCTAGTTTCATAAGGAGCTATTGTTCTTAGTAAGGTTACTAAGAACAATAGCTCCTTATGAAACTTATTGTGAAAATGTGAAATTTACATCTAAGATCATCTTGGTCTCTACTGCGGTCTAATTAGATACCGTTTGTGACCACGAATTTTGTCAACGTCACTTAATGAGTTGCTAAGATACCCGACTACGCTGATTTTAGGGTATATTATAGGTAATATTTGTTGCCATATTTCATTACTACGCTGGCAGTATCTAGATAGAGCGCGGTGAAAATCCATAATCAGTTAGTTTTATATACAATTTTTTTCTTACTCAGAGCAAACGTAAGTACAGCAACACATGATATATTACAATTCCTCACAAGTTTAGGATCCATATTAGGATCTGCTGCTTCTGTCTTTGAAATCTGCTGGCACAGTCCTGGCCATTTAGTAGCTATTCGAAGGAACAGGATGGTAGTCAGACAATTTGACGAGTAGAATATAACAGACGCTGGAAATTATAAAATTATATTACACAAAGCTTTATAGAACTCCAAGTGCCAAAATACACTAATAGGCGTTTGTTGAGTCTTTTTTATCCTAGTATACCTACTCAATATGTCTTTTCACCGAAAGGACAAGCCCACTGTATAGTAAGATACCTTAGTTACAGCATTCAGCGCCACTTCCATTTTAATCAAATACATCAAATTGTGTCCATGAACGAACATATCTGTTTGTCCTGAGTCTGGGTATAATTATATATTTGAGTATGTATTTAGACGTAGTATATGTACCTAGTATTATCAATTGTCAGGTTTCCATAGTACAAGCGCTGCAAATACAGTTTGAAATTATAGCCGTGTGTGAAATATAGCCCAGAATGTTATTATTATTTATATTAAATAGGTAACTAAAAATACTTACTGTTAGAAGACAGCGACGAGTCAATATGCGTGAATAATTTTAAGATACAAAAAACAACTAATACAAGCTGCCCCAAGATTGACAGCATAGTAAATGCAAATCTCCATGATACAACAGAAAACCTGTGGAATGATAATATTTGTTTTATTAAAATGTGTTAATATCGAAGCGTTTGATGAAACACATTATAATCATTATTATCAAGAGAGTACTCTCTGTAAGCTTGAGCTGTAGGTACTTCTAGTATTTTTGATGAAGGAAGCAGTTGTAAGGAAACCTATCAAATAGCATTAGTAATTACTGAGGATGGATGATAACTGCACATGCATTTACGATTCGTAGTTTTAGGTGAAATTTGTGCCATAGTTGGCACACGGTTTGCTTCTGTTACTTACTACCGCCCCCTAAAGATATTACCACCGGTACCAGAGCAATTCCCATCCATATTTTTGATTGACCTAATAATCAGCTAAAGGGACGTCTAATTGAATCGTTGCTTGGACGACTAAGGCTTGAGAATATGTGGATGAACTGTAGATCTTTGGTGGGTGGTATGGAAGTCGACGTACCTTACTTGAAATGCATCTGACTCGCATACACCACTGACTGGGATTAAAGCAAAAAATTGACCAATAATAAGGGTGATTTTCATTGCTGCTTGGAAAGTAGCACATTTTCTTCTGTACCTTCTTCCCGATGGTATGTTGCTTGTATTACAAATATACGGTGGGTCTGAATATGAAAAATGATTACAGGATATTAGCTTCTCTTGTATGTAACAAACTTCTCAATATCGTACGAATAAAAAACTTTGCAGATGTATTTAGTTTCGAAAACTATTTCATAATTGGACATCATCAAGCTTATTTAGTGTTGCAACTGAAAGCTGAGAAGGAGGCAATGGAACTTCATAACAAAACTATGCATCTTAGCCATGTTTAAATTGTTTTGTAATGCACTTTTACCACAATTTAAGAACTGGCGATGGAGTCATAGGTTAGGCATTTAGTGTGATCTGTAAGTATTTTATAAAATATAGATTGAGATATTTTTTAGCGACCGTATTATTATTTCTTATGCTGTCAACAATTTTATTCAATAAGATGGATGGATTGGTTATAAATTCAAAGAGATTCCTCTTTGAATACATCTCATCGATTCAATAATTAGGCAATTCATACGTCGAACTCTAGGTTTTATTTCAAAGAAAATACTTTCAGCTCCAAATTAATTAAGCTTACCTTAGGGGTAAGACCTAGCTTTGGAAACTTAAACACGTAATTGACTTGAGCTCTTTTTGTTTGAAAGGAACTTGTTTTACTTATTGCTAAGTCTTTCGTTTTAATGTACTTTTGTACTTTGAACTCGTGGGAGCAATAGAGTAGAAGAATAACAAATTAAGAAGTAAAACAAAGTTTGCTAAAAATTTGTCATGTTTTTTTATGTCAGGAAGTTGATAAACCAAATTTAAACTGATGCATACTTACAAATCCAATCATTTTTATATTTTTTAAATTTATCCAGTGAACACAAATCCATATCTTTTAAAATCTTTTTCTTGAAAATCCCCATTCCACTATTTTGTTTTATTGTTGTTTAATATTATGCTTATAGTTTTGGTAATTTAAACATCAAATAGCTCTATTATGAGAAAGTTTTCTGTAAAAAAAATAATAATGCTTTTAAAAACTAAACGCTGTTCGGCTATGAATCCCATTCGGGTGACAAACGCATTAGGTAGTCCACCAAAACCGCATGGCACTTAGTCTTGTTTTTAACTTCAAACTTGCATTTGTGATGCGGCAATCGATCGATATATGATTGCGATAAATGAAGCATAAACAATATACCTGTATGTTCTATGCACTAGATTTCGCGATCCGAACATGCACTGTGTTCGAATGAGCTGTACTGCAATCCGTGCACCTTACTTCTATCACGACGATATGTTGCTGAAAGAAAGAACGAATAAGGTTTGGATTAAATCTTCCATATAAATAGACCATGTCATGTCTTACCCACTCTCGAATAACCTATATTATCGTCAGATAATATAGGTTATTCGAGAGTGGGTAACGTTTCAAAGAACAGTTAGACTGAAGAACTGAATTTGGTGTTCCTGGGCGTGAGTAGGTCGCCTCTTATAGGGGTAGGGGGGAGGGTAGTTGCCTGACCTATCAAATCAGCTACTCTATAATAAATGTCAAAACGATAGTTTATATGAAATTTTGTATGAAATACTACACTATGACGTCATAGGTTCGCAGTACATTTGATCATTTGATACTGCGAACAAAGCATTGTACAACATATTTGATGTTTCCGCGTGTTTTTAGATGTTTTATGCATTGGTTATTGTTTGGTCATTTATTTTTGACACTGTCAACTAGCCTATTGTAACTCGGGGCGCGGATTACTTACAATGCGGACTCCTGGTGTCTACGGTAGCCGCTTACCATCAGTAAAATCAGTTGGAATATATACTGGATATCGGTCGTGGAAGCTAAAAAGTAGTACAGTATTTGTATTTTTACTTATACAAAAACATAAGCTTTTGCGGAAGCTAGGTTTTAAATTAATTTAACAAACATGTTTGCTATCCCAAATATACTGAAATTAATGTGGTTTTCATTTTAAGCATTCCTGAAACGTATGTTGTTCTGCTTGTTAATTAAAGTAGCATTTTGTTTTATTAAAAGAACAAACAATAACTGGTTACATTAAAATTTTCTGTTTCAGAGACGGCATACCAAAGGGTATTAGTTATTTTTGGAATCAAATTTTATGGAAAATAATGACTGTGTTTTATACTGGTTTAGTTGATATACAAATCCTCTTTTATTTTACGATACAATTGCTTATTAATTTACTTAAGTTTGTGGTGATCTTGATGTGATTTCGTGTACGTTTTTAATGACCCATTTGTAATAAATAAGTACCTTCGCACATTCGCTCCGCAAACTTGATCCTGCCAACAAATTTTTACATCTCTATACAAAAAGCCACAATATTATACGTAATGCGTCGCGAAGCAAAAATTCTTTTACAAAACAGAGTCCGTATTTTTTTGCAGAATTACAAGAAAAAGTATAATAACTCAAAAGTAGGTAGAAAGGTAGCAACCTGGTTAAGTAGAATGATGGAAAAAATTAAAAGAAGACGAAATATTACCTACATCACATAATTCGCTGATAAAGTAGGTAGATCACCTCGCTTAGAAAGCCTAAAATAATGGAAGAACTCGGTTATTAAGTAGTCTCTACGTATAAGAGAGCTCCAAGTTGATGATGATGATTGTTAGCGATCTGGATTTTCAAACAACCGTTTTGGCTCAAAATATTATACAGGTATACCAATAATAAAGCTGAAGAATTTAATTGTTTGAACGCGCTAATCTCTGGTGTTACTAGTCCGATTCGAATTCTTTCACCAATAGGAAGCTACATTATCCCCAAAGGTAGGTAGGTAGGCTTCTTTCTATCCCGGAAACGAGAGTGAAGCCGCGCGGAACAACTAGTAATAAATAATTAAAATAATTGTAGTGGAACTAAATTGTCACGATTATTACAGTTTGGTTAATTTAATTTGGTTCCATAATATGAAAAAGTAAATAAAATATAAAAAGTTAAGTTCTACTCTTCTGCTCGAGCGGGATAAATAAACAGTGCGTACCTACTTGCAACCAACTTCTTAATTAACAGAACAGCTTAATGAAATGTTTTCTATCAACTTAACTTTTTCTGATTGGTTACAATTTAACGTTGCTTAGTTAAACTATTACTGATTGCTTGAAACGAGCTACCAACCGCGTCACCTTCGGGTATGTTTACACAGTGTGAAATAATATTATTTCTTTGCGACAAGTTGACACAATGTATCAATGTCTGTGCAAGGTCTTACATTTTACAAATGACTGATTCTAGTTTGAACTACATGTTACAAGTGTTTACAAAACATGCCATGTTGTTTTTAGTGTTTTAAACGTCGCGTGTTGCCGCCGGCTTACTAATGATTGTTTTCTTGTTTTTATTTCGTGTCAAGTGACGATTGGACTTTGTAAAGCAATTATTTTTTTAAATAATGTCGGATCAGTTATAATTCATGACAGTATTCTGTTATTTTTAAGATTGTTGTTACTATTTATTTAGTTAAAACTTTATCTATGTGATTTATCAACGCACTGCTCAAACTACTGATCGGATCTGCCTGAAATTTGTTATACAGATAGCCATTATGACGTAGGCATCAGGATTAGGATTAGGATTTAAAAAAAATTCAATCCCTAAGGGAATAAAATAAGGGATTGCGGATAAAACCGAGGGGGTAAACTAGTTATGAAACTGTAATAATGTTTTTTGAAGTCGAAGTCGATTACGAGCATTAGCTATAATCATTAAACATTTGACTTTTCAAAATCTATCTCTATTTTCAACCTAGGTATATTCATAAATTAAAATAAAACTGTACAAGATACTTGTCTTACATAATGTTTTAACATTTTCTGGTAAAAAGATCCAATTAAGTTAGGGTGCCTTGATTAGCAAAGTGCGAGTAATTGTATACGGACGAACAATCAATGCGTTTAAGTCGTATATTTATTCACTTGTTTATACTATTATTATTGTTGTTTAAGATTATCATTATGCAAATGTTGTTTTAATTAGCTACATGCTTCTAGCAAGTGAATCAGACCACTAATAATATGCTACCTATCATTAAAAGTAAGTCTTCAAATTCCTACATTTAGTATGCGGTCTATTATGACAAGTAAACACAGGTGATTTTTCGGCCCCGATTCTGTTGATTACAAACTAAACAAATTTAATCTGACTATATATCTTTCTGACAAAAAATATAAGAAAGGGATGAAAGATATTTTAGTCCGAACAATTTCAACGTGAATTTAAGCGCGATCTATATTGGTCACGACCATTTACCCATATACCTATTACAATGACATGGACTAATCTGACAGCATTAAAAATGTTCTATCCATTTTCAATAAAGTTATATGAAAGAGAGGTGACGTGACTAATATTAGTTATGTTCGTAAACAACAGAATCGGTGCCATTGTATATATGACAAGCCATTTGGCGCAGTTGGTTAAGACACCACCTATTACGCCCCTGGTCATGGGTTTGATTCCCATCCAGGACAAACATTTATGTGCATGAACATGTCTGTTTGTCCTGTGTCTGGGTTAATTATCTATATTTAGTAATATCTACATAATGTATTTACAAAAAAAAAGTAGTATATCAGTTATGTGGTTTCCATAGTAAGTACAAGCTTTGCTTCGTTTGGGATCAGATAACCGTTTGTGAAGAATGTCCCAAGATATTTTATATTATTATGTAACAAGACGCTGCGGCTTCAATATATCATGACTCCGTATGTTTACAAAAGCTTGTGACGAACTTTTAAATGGTAATTCTAGCCCTAATCCGCGATTATTAGCCCAAGTGGGCAAGTTTTAATGAACTTACAAACTTAAGTCGGCAGTCGTTCACGACTCAATTGTTTACCGAATTAGACCTATTAGCTTTAAGATACAAACACGATCATTGGATTTTCTTCTGTACTGTTTCTTCAGATTCTAGGAAGGCAAAGATGTTACACGTTAACCAGAAGATGCCTGATGCGTAATCCAACATTTGCACTTCAAGTTTTTAGGAACGACACTTCTTACTTTAATCCCATTGTCAGAATGTGTCGGCTGTATAACGAATTGGCTGGTAGGCATGACCTGGATTTGTTAGACATAATTAAAACCTAACAACTATAAAAATTGAATTAGAAAAATCTTATTTTAATTTAATTTTAGTACCTACTTTTTTTTTTTTTTTTTGATATTTTGCTTTTGTTGATCTTGTTTCACTAAATTATCACATACCTATATATAATTGAGAGTATTAAGTATTTTGTAGATATACCAAGTAAGGGCACATGTTTTTGGAGTGTAACCTAGCTCAGCTCTTTAGTACTAATTGTTGTTAATATGTTTGGTTATATTCTGTTGTGTGTCTTAATCAATAAATGAATAAAGATTTACCTGACTACTATACATATACATCGAGTGTATTCCGAACCGGTGGTAGAGTCAATTGTAATGATTGTAACTATCGACGTTCATATGTGCCTTACCAGGGCCTAAACTGAATAAATGAGATTTTGATTTTGAAAAAAAAAACTAGGTATATTTGTTAGGCCATCTATATTCAAGCCACTTAGTAAGTGTCTTGCTTTTCACCGGCCAATAATACCTATATATTTTGTCTGCCGTAAAATTGCATATTAATAAATATCTTAGTTTAGTCGATATTATTCAAAAATTTGCAACCTAAAGCAAAGACTTAAGTACCTACTTTATTACAGTAAACAGTCTATTTGTATTGGATTTGATTAAGCAACGAGCTTTGTTTAATTTGGAATCAGACAGTTATTATTAGTAAAAATATTATTTTGTAATTAAATACCTACATAGAGTTTATAAAGTTAATTAATATATTTTAATCAAACTTCAAATATAAAAATATTATTTCAGAACTGGGCAGGAAGCCATAAACTAAATAAATTAAAAACTATTTTTATGATAGAACTAAGAAAAGAATTTCATTATGAAACGAGTCGACTCGTATTTCAGAGACGCATATAAATCATGTTTGTAACAAATTAAAACTATTTAATGAACTTGCTGATTTATTCAGACGTTCATAAAACTGGTCAAATGTGATTTGTGTAACTTTTGTACTTATGTCTGTTATTACAGTTTCTTCGCTTTTCCGAATGAAAAGTAGCATTTGGGAATTTTCCTATTAGTTAAAGAATTTTCAGAAACAGAACATTTTTCGAACTTTTATTTACTACGTTTTATTTTTCACTACGTATTACAGATTGTCGTAAAACGGTTGCAATCATAAATATTAATCAATCATTCTGTCTCATTCTGAATGACATTTGTAAATTAAGTGTTTTTCATGAGAATATGATATAAAACAGATAAAATTGGTATCTTCAATTCCAATTCAATATTATAGCACGTGTGTGGTACCTATTATCTGTTTTTAGTGCTATCACTGATAGCTCTACGGTTTTTTCGAAATTTTCCATTATTTCCTTACTTACATTATACTTAAATAATTGAAGGTACATAAGTGCATAATGTATATTGTATGAAGACATGGACAATAAAATAAACGATTACAATAAAGTACTTTTTTAACATTTTGATGATAACAGCTGAATCTTAGACCTAAATGAGACTGAAAAATATTCTTTGAAGTAAGTACCTAATTCCACAGAGGAGTTATGCCAGCCGTCATAACTTTATCCCGGGTTAGAAGCAGGTGGGCTTTATGTAACGATAATTGTCATGACCCCCATTTGTTATAGTTGACACTTTTTTTCATCAGTTACGAGATTATAGCAATCGTTCGTTTATAACTGACTTCAAAAAAAATTGTGCGATTCGCAATTTGGTTATAAATATATCAAGTTCGAAATCTGCCACCAATCACCTTTCGGTGTATTCCGACAGCTGCACTTGCGAGCCAGTTCCTTTGTGTGCTTATACCACCATCAGCCACAATATCATCAATAACCACGGTGAGATTGGGGTCAGGACAGAGCTGTAATATTTTAACAATAATATGGTGTCTGTTATTTTTATTTACATGTTCTAATATAAAAAGGTAAGAATATCAAATGAAAACTAGATGAGTTCGGGTACCTACTACCTTCATCCACATAATAGCTGACCACGGATTGTGGTCAAACACAGGTTTATACATTGTAAAAAATACCTTTACGACTCGCGCCACTGCAGGTGAATTAAAAACTACTCTGTATAATATTTTGGTATCTACATCAAAGTAAATATCGTTATGCCTGCCGGTGTAATAGTAGGATTTAGAAGTAGCTTCTGCCCTGCAAGATCTACTACAGTACAGTAGACAAAGTTTTGTTAAGCGGCATGCACCGCACAAGCCAACATGTAAATAATTTACGTCAGATTACAGTACAAAAGTATCAATAAAGAAAACACAAAACTATTAAAATTATTGCTTATTTATTTAAAATAACCTAAGACTAGGATATCTAAATCAAATACACGTTTGACTAAATATTAATTCCTACGATATTGCTTACTAAATGAAAATGAGCTACATTCAGATCAATGCGCACTTTGAAATGCAAGGCATCAAAGGCTCAAGTTTTGCTCAAAGATTATATAGCACTAAAGCAGGACTAAGTAGTTAACTGTAGTTTCTGCCACGCTTATTTGGATTCCTTTGCTTTGAATTTCAAAACATGGGACGTTCAGTTAACGGTTACCTGGATTCGAATGTTGCGTTACGTTTGATCTATCTGTGGTTTATGCTATCTGTGACTAGGCAGTAATCTAAGATTTAAGGTAAACGCACCAAACGCGTCGAACAAGTCAAACGAAACGAATTTTAGAATTCTTTATATGAAATCCTATGATACCTCGCACACCTGCCTGCGTCGAATCGGCGGATATGTGTGTGAGGCCTCCTTGACTTCGATTCGTTCGACGCATTTGGCTCGGATAAGTGTACGTTCATCTTTACATGGTGTTTTTTGGTTATGGTTTGTAAAATATGACATGAGTCCTGTGACGCTTATTTATTTATCTAATGATAATTACAAGTTCGTAGACTACCCAAGCTTAAGTACCTACCCTTGCATTACATTCTCGACTGTTATGTATTAGGCTAAATATAATCAAACTATAAATGTAAACAAAATCATCTCCCCTTGTAGACAAATTCCTGAACTTTTGAATTGAAACAGACTAAAATTACAATTTTCAATTAAATATTCTCTTAGCAAATTTTACAATTTTCATGGCAAGATTTTGAATTAATTTGCATCAGTTTTATGAAGCGAACAAAAGGAACTTTGCCGCTTAAATGTTGTTAAATTGTTGGTAAATAAAATAAGTTAAAATATAACACAATGAAATACAGTGGACATTACTCTCTCTACTATTTTGTCTGCAGTAAATCGAAACGGTTTCTCAAACATTAATTATTCCATCTAAACTTTGTTCTTTAAGTGTTGTTTTTGTTTTTTTTAGAATTGAAGAAGCACCAGCTCGTAAGTCATCAGCATTCCGACCATCTGAGAAAAAACTCACTTTTTATTATTTATTTAAAATAAATTTTGTCATTAATTAAACAAACTATGTATGTCTCTTTCTCTAAAATATTACGCGGAAACAGAAAACAGGGACATCTATATATCATCTTTGCCTAGTACCTACTAAAGGTACATTTTCACACATCAGTCATGTCCACGTCAAGTCGCCTTAATCACTACCTCGAGTGTACATTTATGGTGTTAGCAAATGCCATCGCGCTTACATGAATATTCCCAAAAGCTACCAAATACCAAAGGAGATGTCACTTCATGAAGTCTATTAAATAAGGGATTTTTGAAGCAGTTTATCTCGGAACCTTTAACGGAACTCAAAATATATTTTTATATACTTATATTTATTTAAAAAAAAAAACCGTCACGGATCACCAATAAATAAATTACTAATTAAAGGCACTACACGCGGAAAATCGGTCGCTCCAATCGCTAGTTCGTCAGTTATTTTGTATGCAATATGGGAGATCCGCGATGGAATTTCCGCGTAGTATGGGAGACCCCTTTAGGTGTACCTAGGCATCGGTAAACATCCTATATAATCTTATTTCTATTCTACAGAAATCTATGTTTTGACGTGACTAATCAGCTCATTTGATAATATTAAACATTTTCGGGTTCCGTAATCATTAACGATTAAAATAATACTTGCTTGCTAGACACTTTTGAATTTGAATCATTTGTTGTCTGGCTATAATGACAGTATGTAACCTAGAAATAATTGAATTACTTACTCCTAGTATCATACCACGAGTCACGTAGAAGAAGTGAAGACCTGTCAGGCATATCCTGGAGTGATACACTTGCTTCATCAGTCGGCTTAACTGCAAATATAAAAGCATAATCTTTTTTTATTCTAATATTATTGATTAATGATAAATTTATTTTTTTTGCTATATAATATATTCTTTCTGGTTTACCTTTAGGCAGACCAATGATGCTTGTTTACTATCTTAATTGGTAGTTTTTAAAAGTTTTAAGTTAGAATCTATCGAAAAACCAAATACTTTTTATGAATATTTTCTGTACCAGCACAGAATATACAAAAGGGTATTTTTATAATAAAAACTTTCAAGGTTGCAAGTGTACATAATCATAGCTAAAAGGAACCACTTACCATTAGGTGGACCATTTTCTACCCGTCAATCATTACAGATAAAAATATTCAAGCACACGAATGTTTGTCTGAAATCTAATCCTCATATCAACGGTTCTGTTACAGGATAATTTGTTTTCAGGATTCCGTATCACAAAAGGAAAAAGCGGAACCCATATAGGATCACATCGTTGTCCGTCTGTCTGTCGGTGTGTAAAGAGATTTTTTCTCAGGAAATATATTAAAACCACTAATGTGAACTTGCAATTTGACATGTCTGTACAGAACCATCGATGCGTTATTCAGACTGACACTTGTCCGGTTTTAATTTTATTTCATTCCAATAATTCCTGCAGCTACTTTTCATGAAAGTAATCTACTAGGGTTTATGTGCTATATTAAGCACATCATGTCATGATAAGATTATAATGTTAAAAACATGCCTATACTATGTTAAAAAAAAAACAAAACTAGAAAAACAAACATCTTTGTCATAACCCGATGATGGCACATCGTACAAGGCATACAGAGGTTTCCGGCTCATAGTGTGGACTTCCGCGGCGACAAATGATACCAGCATTAGCCTGGCTGTGACGAACACAAGTGAGTACGTCGTGTATATATCAGATTCCCAACTAGTGCTGAAAAAAAAATGACATTAAAAACCGAGAAGAAGCATTCTTCAGCAAGCGCGCTTTTTGAGCTAATCAAGTAAATATTTTATAATGGTGCTAATTGAATTTTATGTTGTTTGCAAACTAAATAAATTTTAATCACGTCACATCTCTTTTTTACAAACATAATTGAAAAAGGATAGAAAATTAGTCTATATCATTGTAATTTACGAGGAAGTAGTCGTGATCAAGTGTATTAAACCGGTAAATGGTTTCGACATTGTCTTAACTGGATAAATGAGTTTTGAGTTTATTAATAAGCTATTGGACTAAGGTCAATGTTCACCGACTAGAAAATTGTCCGATAAATTATCTCGAACTACCATGAACTTTCGTAGGAAAATGTCGATCGACATCGACCTATCTTGAAAGGACTAAGTTCTTATATCCTTTCCTTACTATATTTTATGTAAAAAGAGTAAGTATATATTAGATATTAAATGAGTACTTATAGCTTATAAAAATTAAATTGGCACCAAATATCTTATTTATATTCAAATGTATTGAAGTAACAGGAAAGAAAAGAAGCGATGGGAGAATAAATGTGAACATACCTAAATTCTCTTAGACAGGTTAGTAGATTAGCATTATATTTTCTGGTTAGCTTACTAAAAAGGAATGAATAGTTTAAAAAACGTAAAATATTCTCAATTTTATCATTTTAAAGCTAAATAAAACTTACTTCAAAGAAAAAAACAAATGCTGGCCAGTCGAAAAAAGATTTCTAGTAAAAGAGATAAAAACAAAAGGGCTAATGGCCTCGGCTACAGTAGTGACCAATTGATTGATTTGAGTATAATATATTTGTAGATCTGCCCAACTTGGCTTCGAGTTCTTCGAAAACTGTAAGATACATAAAATTTTATTTTAACCAAAATTATAAACGACCTGCGTTTTCGGGGTAGATAAAGATCCCACACAGTAAAAGTTGTTCATAATGATGAGTACAATAAACCCTGAAAATTATGACGGTGAATAAAAAATCACCCAATATTATTAAGCAAAGTTAAAGAATTAATGAATATTCCCCGCGGCTTCATTCGCGTTCCCGGGATAAAAAGTAAGTAAGTAAAGTAGTAAGTTCTAAAGATTACCTCCATACAAATAAACTTTATCTCTGTGTAATATAATTTTTCTTATTAAAAATGTACACACGGCCACAGATTTTTGTTGCCAAATAGCGCCTATTACAACCGCATAAGGTGCCGCAGTGTGTAGCTTGATCTGTGGCCGTGTGTACCTATGAGTATTAAAACGTTTTATTAACTATTTCGATTTAAAAACTTAAAAAAAACCTATCTCTATGTCAAAATAATATTGCTTATCCTTTTTTATTACAACATGAAAACAAAACATGACCACATAAAGTTACAAAGTAACCTTACCCAGTATACAGGAAGTAGTCGTTATCTCGTAAAAGAGTCGTTAAAAGTTAGCAATGTAGTGGACGAAAGCACAGATAAAACTTTGTACAAGCTTAAAGAGTTATAAGGAGTAAAGGAATACTCTTTAAATAGAGTAAAACTCGTTGATGTCAGAAAGTTGACAAGCAGGCAGGCAGTCCACCTAAGTAGCACGTAAGTACCTAAGCAGGTAAGGTTTTTATAACTATAAATTCTAGTGATGTATCTTCCATTGTATCTTATACACATTGTTTTTAAAAGTTATATCAAAACCTACACATAAAATTACATAATCCAAGTATCTGTGTAAAAAAACTTATTTTTGAACATTCCAAAGAAAAAACCTCAGACCAAAACTGTAAGAGGATGAAATATGGGAAAATTCGTAAAACTCGTTAACTTATATTGTATCCGAGGCAGAATGTCCGACCACATGCTATTGTTGTGCAAAACAATGCAGCACGAAACCCTTACATTCAGCTCCCATTTGTTTGCTTTAGAAACGCCAACTTCATGAAATATTGATAAATACATTCAATTTTTTTACTGAATTATAAATACCTTAACTAATTTACTCAGGCGTGAGCTTGCGGAAATCCATTATAAGATTAGACAGAAGACTCATATTTAGTTAATTAGCGGAATTCGCTGGATCTCTGTTAAGGCATCATGAGGACGTGAAGAAGCGAAACATGATTTCCTGTTAAGTTCCCTTGTTTGGGACTTGACAGAGAAGGAGATCCAACGGAATTAGTTACTAAATATTTGCCTACTGTCTAATCTTCGAATTATACCTTCATAATGATTTCAATATCAGGACGTAAGTGCAGGTCTTATCGGCCCCACATAGAATAAAAATAAGAAGTTATCAACATCCAGGTTACGTTTATAATAATGTACTCATCTTACGAATTAATATTTATCAATGTAAATAACAATGAAATGCTACTCGGATTTTCAATTCTTATCATCATATCAGCCGAAAGTCGTCCACTGCTAGACAAAAGCCTCCCCCATGATCTCCATGATGGCCGGTCTTGCGCTACCCACATCCAGCGGTTTCCCGCAACCCTCACAATCGGTCGTCGGTCCACCTTGTGGGGGGCCTGCCACGCTGCGTCTTCCTGGTCGTGGTCGCCACTCGAGAACCTTTCTGTCGGTTCTAGGAGCGATGTGCCCCGCCCACTGCTACTTCAGTTTGGCAATTAATATGTCGGTTACTTTGGTTCGCCTGCGGATCTCATCATTTCTGATTCGATTTCGCGAAATTCTTATATTATATAGTTTAAAATCGATAGGGGCTAAACCAATGTAGATCTAAAAAAATATATAGTTGAAATAAAGTTTATGTATATTATGTTTTTGGTTGTTTTGATAAATTTAAAATTTGGACAGAAGTTTGGAGCAACTTTTAAATAAAAAATTATAACCAGGCACGTGGGTTCCTACTACAAAATACCCTACCACCGTGCTATGCTTTCCTCACGATATTTTCCTTGAGAATAAGCTCAAGTTTAAACTTTGTAGTTAACCCTATTTTATTACTTACAAAATGGAATAAACTTAACTTAACAAGATAAATACTTACAAAGTTATACCTTTTACGTTGTATGAGGTGATTGAAGTTTTTAAATATGTTCAGGAGATAGCAACTAACAACTAAAATAAGCACATCAGCTAAGCTTGCTTGGATTTTAGCTTGCAAATTGGAGAACTGTAAAATAACGGTAAATTAATTTTTAAGTAAATTTTCATAGAGCAAAATAAACTGCTGATAGGTGGTTGCATAGACAAATAGACCAACAAAGTACCACTAGCCCTCAGAATGACGGTATTATTTTGACCTAAATATTTAGAGAGCTATTTTCATCATCATCATTATTAAGCCCAAGTTTTCGTGTCTATTGCGGAACCCTATGCGGATAAACCTTTCCTATTGACTTCTACTCCTATGAACATTTTTAGATAGTCGAGTTCATTTGAGATATTGAGAATCTGGGTGTAATTATCTATTTTATTAGTGTCTTCTAAATTTTTTATTTGACTGTATTAGTGTTTTACTCGCAAAAAGAAACCAGTCACATTCTAAGTTATAATGTTTTCTAAGTTGTTAACTTATCTTACCTGAAGTAAAAATCCAGTAATATATGAGAATTGCATATTATGATCAAACTGCGTACCGTACAAAAAGACAAAATATGATTTTATGTACAGCCCAGAGTCATCAGGCAGGATGAAGCAAGTCAATGTAATTCTGATCGTTTGTAACATGAACAATACATGTTCCACTGAAAAAAATATTGCTTAGTACTCACAATCATACATCCAATATGCTTTTAAATTTTTTTTTCAAAAAAAGGCGGGGCGCTCACTTAGCTCGTAGCCTTCATAATGCCTTACAAGAATGAATTTCAAGTACAGTACAACAAGGATCTTTTGGCATGTGGCCAAAATCGGCTCTAACGTCGCTATCTTGTGAAGAGTCACTTTTTGATAGTTTGTTCTGTCCGCTTATCACTGTTTTTGCTTGTTATTTAATCAAATAATGCCGAAAGTATTAAGAAGTGGTGTCAGAGATAGTGCTCTTCACAGTTAAAAGCCGTGTTCCGAACCGGTGGAAAATTCAGTAAATTTGACTTTCATAAGTGCCCACCTGGGGCCTAACTTGAATAAATGGCTTTGACTTTGACTTTGAGTGTCCTGCCGATAGATCCTTGTCGAACTGTAATGGAAATTCATATCCACTTTCGCACAGACTACAATACATGAGGATTTGGTAGAGAATGATGTCTATAATATTATAGTTTCGTATAACGAACAAAAAACAAAGATTACCAAGACTAAACAATAATAAACTGGCCATTAGCCAGTTGCCAATGATCACTGACTTCCGAAAGCTCGCTGTTGGTAATAATTTCTCGATTGACTCAACCTCTTTCAAAACATTTTTCCATTTTATACAGAACTGTATTAAGCATAGAGCTGCCATAAAATTTACTACACAGTGAATGCAGTTTCCTAAAAATGATAACGATATAATAAGTACATAATATTTATTACTACACCAGCTTCCGTCCCGCGGTTTCACCCTTGTACCCAAGGGATAATAAGTTATCCCAGGATAAAAAGTAGCCTATATGTTATTCCAGGGTATGTATCTACAAGATATATAGCTAGGTATGTGCTAAGTTTCATCCAAATCCAGTAGTTTTTACGTGAAAGAGTGACAAACATCCATATTCATAAATTCTCACAAACTTTCGCATTTATAATATTAAAGTAGGGTTGGTTAAATAAAGCATTTTTAACATGATAAGTAGAAGTAAAAAATGCGTACCTAGTTTGCTGAATACATAATTGTGATGTACATAATCACTTAAGGTTATTAGGACTCCTAGTGCTTGAAGTATAAAACTTGGGACATAAAACAGGAATATGTATAACGATTTCCATTCGTAACTGAAATTAAAAGCGGAATAACAAGAAGCAAACTAAAATCATGGGTTACCAAAATCACAAATTAATAGGTGCGTGTTTAAAGCACATATATTATACCTACATCTATAAGCTAAAAAGAGACGAACATAGTGTATCAAGAAAAGACACCCTTGAAGTAAGAAAATATTTGAAATTCTACTGGAATTCTTCTGCCCCGCGGTTTCACCCGCGTTCCCGAGGGATCTTATATTTTCCCGGGATAAAAAGTATCCCATATGTTAATATAGGTTATAAACTTTTTGTGTTTCAAACTTAATCCAAATCAGTTAAGCAGTTTTTGCGTGAAAGAGTAACAAACATACATCTATACTCATAAAATTTCGTATTTATGATATTAGTAGGAAGTTGTATAGTATAATTCCTTAGGTACCTACCTTGTTAATCTACTATTGCACTGTGTTAATCCACTGATAGGAAGCATGCCTATCCATCTTGTAGCCAGAAGTATCGTTCTAATGGATTCATAGAAGCCACCTTTGATTAAATTCCCATTCCCTGCTCGAGTCTGCATTATTGGAGGTAACATGTTCAAATGATTATGAATATTAAAATAATAAAGTCACTTTAGAGATGTTCACAAAATATCGATAGTATTATCATAAAGTAGCGATATCAGAAAAAATCTAAAACTTTCATAATGGATGTTTACGTTCACGTATAATGTTGTTGATTGTCGTCCATTAAAAAAAAGAGATGGGTTTTTTTAAACAAAAGTATTAAAGAAACATATAGGGTGGAAATTTGAGACGGGTCAGTAAGGGCAGCTACCTTAAGGGTTGAAGCCACGCGAATATGGTCTTAGGAGACCATCTCTCATTTTTTGAGTTATTGCTATCGGCATTTTGAAAAAAAATTACAGTCTGCGAGAAATCGCCAGTTTTATTATTTTGGTTGGCAGCTGTATAAACATGGATAAAAAATAATAATTACAATTCGTTCATAATAATATGGAGTCTGTACTGAAGAACGTAGCAATAGCTTTTACATGCTTTCATCATTCGTGACAATGGCCTAAAGTAGACAAACTTATTCATGACATCACGCCATAAAAAAAATTAAAGCTTTCAACACTTACAACTACTTTTTGTGGATTTTCCGCGAATATTATAGTTTTACGTCATTAAACTAAGAGTCAGAGTGGCTAATATCAGTATAATAATCAAATTAATATTTCAACATACATGTTATTTTGTTGAATACTGACATCACTATTTATTTCAAAATGTGCGTAGAAGTACCTGAAGAAATGGAATCAATGACGACGACCAGGTTGATAGATTAGTTTGTTTGTTTATGTCTAAGGAAATAAATGGTTTACGAGCAGAAAATATATTTTCCAATCAATCATTTTACATAAATATGTAATCTGTTTATTTTCTAGGTACAACAAATTGTTCTTTTGTAATCTTCCGATCAAATGTTAGAAAAATATTTACCGAATTAAATTGTCTGAAATAGGTGGGTAGGTATGTAATTTTATTTTGATCCCAAATCCCAGAGCTTGTGAAAACCTAGTTAGATATTTTTTTTTTGCTGTAAATAATTATGACCAGTTAAATAGATGAATTGTTTGACCACGACTTTATAGATTAGTATTATGGTGAAAATTAAACCAAAACCTATATTTACCGAATTTATTAATGTATCCTGTACCCCAAGTGTAAATAAAGACTTGAAGGTAGGAAACGTTTATGGCACAGAGTAGAGTAACTATATGGCGTTTGCGTTTATTACAATTTTTTATGGCAAAAACTGGTTTCAAGAGTATTCCGCGAGAGGAGTTGTATCAATTTTTTATAGAAAAATATCATAAACGCGGTAGTAAGCGTTATCTAGTTAACGTCAATTCTTTACTACTCTACACAGTTCTCATTCTTTTTTGTTACACAGGTGGTATTCCAATGAAAATCTTATTTGAGTAATTCTTTTCCAGACGCATTACATTATTAGTTACTTTAGATATCAAACTCAAACTCAAAACTCATTTATTCAGTTTAGGCTCTGATAAGGCACTTATGAATGTCGATAGTTACAATGTTTACAATAGACTCTACCACCGGTTCGGAATACACTTAAACTGAGAAGACTCCGGTAAGAAACTCAGCAAGGCCTCTTTTTCAATCTTGTAAAATAGGGAGAACTACAAATGTAAATTGTCGCCTAAACGAAATGAATAATACTATCTACCGGGACACATCTCTATTACATCATGGTCCAAGGCCGACCCAACGTTTACAATTCAATATCGACATTTCTGGTACAGTTTATGCAAATTTTCAGCCTCACGAATAGAACCTTTGCAGCGTAGTTATGTAATGGCAACGTACGTCATGCGAAGCCAAAAAGGAGGGTTATGGTGTTTGACCTGTATGTAAGTATGTATGTCCGTCTCTATGTTTCCTCGTAACGACTAAATGGTTGAATTGATTTTAATTCGTATTTATTGCGCGAGGGTCACTGGGTGTATTAAAATTATAAATAACCAGCTTCCACCCCGCGGTTTCACCCGCGATCCCGACATAAAAAGTAGCCTATTTCCTTCTCCATATCATAGACTATCAGTATAATTAGTGGTGTGCATTAGACTTAACATATTTAACATTGTAACCGTTTATGTGCCAACTGTCGATAGATCTATTTTGCTAAATAAAATAAATGTATATTTGAATCTAGGGGAATGGTCAACTTTGGATCAAATAAGCAGGAGCAAACATCTACAGGCTAGGTCCTAGGATGGTTCTTGAGGTCTGCTACTTTACACCTGGTTCTTCAACTAGCTTCAGCTAAGAAAAATCAGCCAAGTGCGAGTGGAAATACCTATTATGTACGGTTCATGAGATAGGTACATCCCACTGACAGACAGACGGACGGATAGACTAACGAACGGACGAACGGATGGCTAGTGGAGGCTTAATAATAGAATTCCGTTGGCACCTTTTAGGTACGGAGCCCCGAAACTGGTAATGATATTTTAACTTTTCAACGATAATAATATTTGTATATAATAAATGTATTTAAATATTATTTTAAAACAAAATTTCATATAAACGGCGAAAGCTATCCAAAGAGAAAACGCTGCCAACTTTCTGGGAACCTTGATCGGCAGCATCGAAGAATATTTTTTTATATTTGTTATAAATAATTGTAAATATTATATAAACTGCCAAATCAGACACATTTACAATAACTGTCGTAGTTATATAAAATACTTACATAAATGAATTATTTTATGAAGAATAATGACTAGGTACAAGGAAGTTACCTCTTTACATTATGCCATGAAAAATATATAAAAACACGCATCATCAAAGTTTTATTTTTCCCTTACAACCAAAAACCATATTCAAAATTATCAATATCAATATTTATTAACACACTGGCAGAACGTTTGTTTTTTTTTTATAATATTTTATACTGTGACTGTCGATTATGTGATCCTTGTTATTAGATTGAATTTATTCCCCACAGGAGTGTGTTTTGTCGGCAAACGTTTGTAGTATATTGTCTTGAAGAATATAATACTTATTCAATGTACTCGTTTAAGGTAAATCGAGGTATTCGAGGTGCTTTTGTATTTTCTGGCAGAAATTCCGTATGGGTCGTTTAAGAAATCTTTGAACGTAAACGTGGAATTATTTTCTTTTATTTTTTTATATTGAATTTTTTTTTCAGTAAAATTAATTTGTCAGTAGGTATTTAAAAAACAAAACTGTATAAGTGCTAGTAGGGCTCGCTTCCTGAGGATTCCGTACGAGCTCAATATTTCATCTTCAAATGTACCTAATTTAGTAATCGTAAAAATAATTTAGCGCTGTGAGTTCATGCTTCATTGCAAATATTATGTATAATTAGTGTTTTATACAGGTAGGTACTCAATATTTTGCTTACGTTGATTTAGAAGGTCGATTTTTACAGCTATTATCAAAAATGTAAGTCTGCGGTCCTTTTTTTCCGAAGTAACCTTAAAAATATTTTCCATCATTGTGGTCTACATATTGTCTATCACGAATATTTTTTTTATTTAATTAACTAGTTAAATAATTAAATCAATCTGTCATTATTTCACAAAGGCATACCTTCATGCACCTG
This sequence comes from Tethea ocularis, assembly GCA_963555595.1. Taxonomy (NCBI): domain Eukaryota; kingdom Metazoa; phylum Arthropoda; class Insecta; order Lepidoptera; family Drepanidae; genus Tethea; species Tethea ocularis. The sequence continues at coordinate 3,371,911 of OY741960.1, read as the reverse complement.
TAGGTACTCTACGTTTCATTCGTAAAATGTGTCAAAATAAAGCGCTGAAATATTTTCCATCATTACCAAGCTAACAATTAAATCATCATCGAATCGATTGCATCGTATCGATAATCCAATTCGATTACAACACACGACCAGCAATGAAACGTCAATCAATACAAGATTCCGTTCATTAATATTAATGTAGGTACCTTACGCTTTTGTTTATTGTTTGAATTAACAATGGTAAATAATTTTGATGATCAAATATTAGGGTAGACTTTCGTCTACCCTGATTATTTCTAATTGTAGAGTTTTCCGTGGTTTTATTGTCAGGCTCTATTTCAGTGCCTAACCAGACTGCATAGATTATAAATGATTTATTTTTAATCAAATATTTATATATATTTATTATAATGTAGTGTGTGTTTCAATGGAGAAGGACAGTGGGTAGAATGCATTAGGTATAGCATAATCAAAATATTAAACCTAGTTCTAAGAGTTAAGTACTGTCTATCTAGAGTACTTATACTATTCCATAATGTGTGACGCCCTTGTAATTTAATTACGTCACACATTACAGCTACTCTTGTAGAGCCTATGTCAGAGCAACAGGCATTTTTTTAACCCGAAACCCGGGTAAAGTCGCGACAGTAAAATTATCTTTTCAATTTTAATCAATTACCCCTCTGAAAGTGTCATAATTTACCGATACAGCTATTAATTATTTTAAAATGTCCAGGCTTATAATGTTGCTACTCCAATTTTATTGCTTAATATCGTTTATCAATGGTATGAAAAATCGTTTTTTAATCTCACATAATCGCTGATCTCTATTTATGTTGAAAGCTTAATATATTATATTTGGAAATAACGACTGTTAAAGTATTTTAAATTTCGAATTACAAATTACCTTTACATGCATTTTCAAAACCATAGGTATCTATATCAATAAAAATCAATTCCTGAAATGTATGTAAGCGAATCACTTCAGAACGGCTGAACCTATATTTAGCAATTTTTTGTACCTAATTAAGTATCAGGACAAGTTTCGTAAGAAGGATTTTTTTTGAAAATTCAATTAAAAATTCACCGGGCGAGTCGGAAATTTTAAAGCGATATTTTGCCTAAAAAAACTTTAAGGAAAAAATGTTGACAGCCTCCATAGCATTGGATTCCCATGGACGACAAGTAAATTGCTATTCAAGTTTAATTGAAATTGTATGCCTACATTTTATGAATGTTTTCTTTCTTTATCATAAATTTTCCTAACCGATTAAATAACCTCGACACGACACTAAATTACATGAAGCAAGAAAAGTTCTATCATTAATAATTCGGTGAATATTATTTCAATACGACAATAAATAAAATTCTACTCCAAATTGTCACTAATGTAGACAAATTGAAGTATTAAAATGATGTCTGAGTATTTTATTATAGGCTACATAAAATGATTTGTCATTCCGTACAACAGTGTAGCAGGACAAAATTATAATCAAATATTCATATTTGATAAACAAGTGATAGGTATTGTCAACCATATTATTATTGCCCTAGAGCCTATATACAATAATATAAAATTGTTTAGTTTGATATAAACTTTGAACGGGTTGACAAGTTTGTTAAAATCAACATGCAGAGCAATAAAGGGAATTTAGGTATGTGATTCATTGTTTAGATTTTTTTTTTATTTAACTTCGTCTCTGCTTCATGTTTTCAGGAAATTCAATTTCAGAACTCTACAAGGAGTTAGAAACTGTCAATTTCAAAACACTGCCTTTGAATAGCTCGGGTGTGATCTTAAGGTGAATATTACCATTTACAGTTCCGTAGCCAAATAAAAAAAACAGTTTTTTTATATTTCATCATATAGCGTGCGTTAGTCACCTCAGTACGTCACGGATACGACGGTGTATATTTTTTTGATAAATGTATACAAAAGATATATAGTTCAAAATATTTTTTTAAAGTGAAATTTATTCTTCCAGCAATAAAGATGAAGTTAAGATTCAAAACTGGACTCGAAAGACCAGTAAGTATTGATACAAAATATTTAAATTTTTTTTTAAACAGAAATGTATAGTTACAAAAAATCTTTCAGATTTATCACATAAACTTAAAACACCGAAGAAGAGCGAAAATCAATTTATAGTGTTTCAAAAAGCAATGAAAACGATGCTGACTTGTGGTCAAGTCTTAGGAATAAATCCATTCCTTGGCATTTGGGAGACAGACGTTTCGAAAATCAGGTGCAAGTTCTACATTAACTCTAGAGATAATAAGAAACAACGCCAGTAATTTAATTATTAAGCTAATTACTCCAAAAGATATGGATGGTTTTTTAAGGTTTTTCCTAAACCCAATGATTGCTCTCAAATTTACATACTTTATAGCAACAAAATTTTCAGACTTGCGGTCTTTAGTTCTGTTAAACTAACAACATTTTTGAAGTAGTTGGTAGACTTCAAAGATTTTAATGTTTTTAGAGAAACTGATGATTAAAAGTAGCACCAGTGCTATATAAGAGTAGAGGGAACCGTTTATCGTGGTTCGGACATGAGGAGGGATGAAACCCATGTGACTAAAAAGTGTATTCCGAACCGGTGGTAGAGTCTATTGTAATGTTTGTAACTATTGACGTTCATAAGTGCCTTACCAGGGCCTAAATTGAATAAATGAGTTTTTGATTTTGATTTTGATTTTGAAAGAGTTGTGAATATGAAAGTTGATGGATATACAGGAAGAGGAAGACCGAAAAAGAGATGGATGGAATGTGTGAAAGATGATATGTGTAAGAAAGGAGTGAATGCCGATATGAACGATAGAAGGGCTGAATGGAAGATGATTACATATCGCGCTGACCCCAAGTGATTGGGAACAGGGCAGGGAGAAAATGAGAAGAGAAACTGATGTAATCTACATAATATTTTCCAGATTCACTTATTTTTCCTGGAGGTGCTTGTACGGTATTATATTTGGATGCATACAAGCTATTGCAGCTGTTCTTTGCTTCAGCAGACTATTCAGAAATTCAATTTCTATTAGCATATTAGGTAAAAGTTACCTCAATTTCATTCATTATCGTATTCAATTTAAGAATACCCATCATATAAATTTCTAGAAGCCAGTACCTAGTCAATTGTTTTTGCACTATACTATGTATCTCAATTATCATTATTATTGTCTCAACAATATTGATTGTTATTAAGAAATTAATATTATGTTTTTTTTAACAAATTAAATCCGATGAATATAGTCTTAAATTATTTTTCTTTTGCAGGATATTTCACATTCTACTCAACAACATTCTTCACAACATTTATTTTTATCCGGATAGCTTCAAAATGGCCAAGTCTCTTGAAGGAACTATATGAATCAGCTTTGGAAGAATATGTCGAACCAAATATTATATTGAAATGCAATTTAGCTACCGTCGCGTTGATAATAACAGCTTTACGTGAGTGTTTTTATAGTTTATCTTAGAATCTCAAAATTACATTGAATAGTTGTGTTTAGATCTTAATAATATTAAAAATGGATTTGAGATAAGCATGCAAAACCTAGAAGGGATTGATTGATAAGGATTTTTTTATTATACAGGCTGACTGGTGAGTCACCAACGGTATTCGAGGACGTGATATTTGACGATCATATAAGAAGAAAAAAAATAACATTAAAAATAAATATTAATATACTACTTAGTAAACTCAACCGAAAGTTAAGTAATTTATTACGCAACGCATGGTCACCGCGCGGACGCATACTACGGAACACAAGATCTCGCCGCGTGCTAACGGGGTAACAGACAAAAAGCATGGGCGTCGGAAATGTAGCCACACTTCATTTATTTATAGGGAAATTTGACCAAAAATTAAGTACCTAATTTTATTACACAATTAGAACGATGATGGAGTACCGAGTACTCTCCTTAAATATTGTTGGCGTCTCACCAGTCACCCTGTATAAACAAGACACAAGATCTCTCTAAAACTTATCTAAAACTCAGTACCGTGTACAAAATGTATTGTTACTACTACGGTCTAAACTAGCACCAAATTTAATCTAAATACGTTCAGCTATTACATGTGATCCATATATATATAGGATTAGAAGGATCAGTTAGATAGAGCTTGTACCTACTAGATTGTGTGTCAATAACTATTAATAGTCCATAAACAATATAGAAGTTTTGCTTAGATTGGAATCACATGTTGATATTGTGAAGAGATAGGCTTAATTTATATTATTTCAGTTGAACACATCTTGGCTATAATAGCAAAACTTAGTCAAATTATAGAATGCAAACAAACCGATATTTATCAGGAGCATATCATGAAAAACTTTCCATGGATCTTCGAGCTTGGGTTACCATTTTATTTTCCCATGGGAATTTTATTGCAAGTATGTCTTTTGTATTTATTTAATTCCTTTTATTATCATACTTATGACATATATCCCCCTTGTTTTTTAATAATATGATTACCTGTTCTTTACAGTCAGTATAGTATATGGAAAACAGCACTCTAGACATAATTCGCGTATAATCATACTTAAATAATTAAATCTAATTACAATCCATCGTCCGCCATTGACCTAATGACAAGCCGCGGCCGATTGGCATGGATGCTAGATTTCCAATTTCCGCTAAAGGCTATATAATTATTTATTTACAAAATACTTGTTTGTTCTGAGTCTATGTGTAAATAAGTATGTATATATAATAGTATATGTAAGCATATTACCAGTTTTCTGATTTCCACATCAAACTTCTCCAAATTTGGAATCAAATAATGTGCGTAGTATGTTCGAGGATCTTTATTTATTTATGTATATCTTTTAATAACAAAAATTGCAATTTCAAGATCAATTAATATTGTCTTAAATATAGTAAATCAGGTATTAGTAAAAATATAGATAAATTTAATGCTTATTGTTTGCAAACAGCTGAAAATAATTATGTTTAGTTCCGTCAATGATTCAGTACCATTAATTAAATGGTGTCAATTCCATTCAATAACTTATGATTTATTAACAGCTTCCCGGAATATTATTGCTTTTGTTACGGAAGTGGTTTTTCTGATCACTTACTGAGCATTATTAATTGATGCCGAAATTTTGTACTTTTATTAGAAAAAAAAACACTAAAATGAAATTTAGAAAAGTAGGAAAAAAAATATTACAAAGAAAAATCTTGTGTTTTATTTTCGAACGAGGACTTTCCAACATTTAGCTTTCCAGCAAATATACCACCAAGTAGGTAGGTACCGAAGGTGAATTAACTATTTCAATGGGATGTTTTTTTATATTATAAATGGAATGTTATCTGTAAAATTTTATCAAATCAGTTATTTTATATTTAGAATTATTAAAGTATTTAATACTAAAAGACAAACTATGTAGTACTCATTTTAGAATGGAAAATAAATTAATGAATTTTTTTTCAGTTTATCAGTGTAGCATCAGCTCTGAACTGGAACTTTTCTGATATATTTGTAATATGCATCAGTATGTATTTAGCATCGATTTTAAGACAAATTAATAAGAAAATTCTCTCAGCATGTAATCAGGTAAATAAAATTAATTTGCTTATTTTTTAAGATATTCTAAAATTATCAATATACCTCGATCAGTGGCTAAAATTTTGCATAAATTTTGAGTACATAGGAATATATGATGTACATGTAATTTCTGAAAGTTGTTGGGTCGATTACACCTTGTTTGGTTTTAACTATTAATAGGTTTGAATTAAGGTAATGGGTCGGCATTTTATACGGTGCCCAGGCAAGGGTAAATCCGGAACTATTGTTACTAACTTTTACTTCATTATCTACTATACTATTTTTTTTTAACAGTTTTAACTTATTTTACAAATCATTTTTTCAGCGTCACATGTCGCCGTTATTTTGGCGTGCATTACGTGAAGATTACACCTGTGCTACAAGATTGGTCCGATCCTTCGATGACGTCATCAGTGGCGTTGTTCTTATTTCATTTGCCAGCAATTTGTTCTTCATCTGCCTTCAACTCTTCAACGTTCTGGTGTAAATATTGATGTTGTGTTTTTACTTTATATTTTAAATAAATATTGCCTTTCATTGTGAAATGAATGCCCTAAAAAGATTGTATTGTATTTTTGTCTGTTTCTACGATTATGATCAGAGTAGGTATATCATTTAATAATCACAGCAAACATTTTGATCTTTAATTTCACTTTTATTAACGGTCTGGTATTCTTAATTTTTGTATTTTACAGAAATGGAGTATCTAATAGGCATGTTTATGATGAAAAATCATGCCCAAATAAGGGCAATAGGTAAGTTTATCTCAACTATAATCAAATATATTTTCTGGTATAAAAAGCAACCTGTACGTATGAATTATCTACTTGCAAAGTTATGTCTAAATTCCCTTACCCATTTCAACCAGCGATAATTATCAACCTGTAGGTATAACTGTTTCTTACTTAATCTTGCTACTATAGCTGAAATAGTTTCGATGAAACATTATCTCAGTCAAATTTGAACTAAATTCGTTAAGCAATTTAAATACATTACTTATTTATACTATGATTTCTTTGCAGCCCTTTCACCGGTTACGAGTACTCAGTGTACTTCATATTCTCCGTCTCGCTTTTGTTATTCCGGTTCCTAATGGTATCCATCGTAGCTGGAAGCGTGCATTCCTTTTCATTGATACCTGCGCAAGCGCTGTACAATGTGCCATCTTCAGCATATTGCGATGAGGTGGGGCAATTTTTGTTCTAAAGGTTTTTTTGTACTTATTTACCACTAATTATTCTGCTCAAGGCCAACAAAGCATTGTTTTTTTAGAGCTACCCTTTAAATTTGACCCTATATTAAATGTATGTAGTAGATATATCAGCATAATGTATAAATAATAAAATTAATGGTAAATTTGTTTTCATTAGCACATCCTCCGCTTAGTTTGGAATTAGATGGTTGCATATCAATATGACCTTGGATTTTTTATTATTAAATAACTACTTATACCTACTTATATAAGAGTAGTTTTGAGTTTCAAGGAATATAAAAAAAAACATTAGAAAAAATAATATTATGAATACTTTCATAGGTTCAGAGATTTTTGGATCAATTGCATGGTGACAATGTGGCTCTGAGTGGCTTAAAATTCTTCTACGTCACCAGGGAACTAGTTCTTACGGTAAGTAAATGGTTATTAGTGGGCAGCATCCCATGAACGATGAACATACGAGTTTATTCTTTGTTTGATGTTTTTTTCAGGTTGCTGGCACAATCGTAACTTACGAATTGGTGTTACTACAATTTAGTAACGAGGAAATGAAAAAAGAATAAAAGATTATTTCACAGTTTTGGATCGCGCACCGAAACTGTTTTAGAAGATAGAGAAGATGTCTTTCAGTAAAATCTTTGTTTTATAAAATATACTAGTCAACTAATTGTATGAAGTAGGTACAATTTATATAGCTTTTTAAGTGTGTTACTTGGATCACTGCACTGGCAGAAATATACTTTATAGAAAATTAGTGTTAAAAAAAAAGTTGTGAATGGGTGAAATGACAAATATTCCTGTTGTAAAAACAGCGCTTTTAAAGTAGAGGTGGGTCGTAACGTCTTTTGAGTGTAATCGGTTATACGTAGTTTCGTGCATATGAGTAACTAGTTTCAAAACTGCTTATTTTTGTAACTAGTTACTTCTACTAGTTTTTTAAACCAGACAACTTTTTTGGGTTGATTTTATTTTATACGCTAAAATAACGCAAAGTTGCTACAAAATTATGAAGAATAGAAAAATAGACTAAAATAATAGGGTTATGCTTACCCCAAATAAAGATGGGAGAATTTAGGGACATGACGATGACTATGTAAAATTATTATGTGTCAGTTTATTTGTTCAATTTTACGGCTCAGCCATAAAATAGTGTTCACGTAGTTTCTACTTCAGATTTATGCAACATACGAGTCATAATACTTTATCAAGAATAGAATTTCACACATAAATATTATAGTGTTTTATGCATTTCGAACCTGTGAATGGGTGAAATGACATTATTGTTAACTTGGTGCTTTTTGAGTACATTTCTTATCGGTGAGTGTAGTAGTTTGAAATCAAAATAGAAATACATATACAGGGTTACAGGGTAAATGTCGATTTTCTTGAAAACGTTTAGGTTTGGGGTAGAGTGTTCTATAGTGAAATATGTCAGAAAAGATGGGTACTACACGCCCTTAACGGATCTAGGTCGACTGAACCTGTAACCCTGTATAAGATAATTTTGATTGGGTATAAAGGGCATTAAAAAACATAAATATATTTACTTACAATGTTGAAAAATTACAACCTTAGTTTTTTTAAATACACATGACCTTTAGATTACACATTAAAATACTTAAGAGTTTCTAGTGTGGTACAATGATATCCTAGTGTTTGAACTCCTGAAGTATTTTAAGATAATGATGTACTCTATCCGCAGTATTCGGCATAATCGTATACCCAACTAATTTTTACTAGGAGTCCAGCTCGCGAGGAAACCATGGCATGGTGGTACTTTGTAGCCTGGATTGAATTTGAAAATCTATTGTAGAGCACCTTCCGGTGTGTTCCGACAGCTGCACTTGAGAGCCAGTTGCCTTCTAGCTTTAGTATGCTTACCACCGTCGGCCACATCACTGACCTCGTTGAGATTGTGGTCAAACACAGGCCTATATACAGTCATAAACTAGCGATAATTTAGGTACTTATATTTGAACACATTTTACGAGACTTTTCTTAGGATCAACCCTGAAAACTCAAAAAAAATCTTTTCATACCAAACATCTATCTTGTTTGGTCAAAATGTATGAAAAGTTTGAAAAAAATTATAGTAAAAAAGCAGCAGTCACATTTAGCAAAATTTCCTCTAGAAACCATAGAAGCAGCACCAAAAAGTATAGGAATAATGTTCCTCAAAGATCGTTATGATGACGCCTGCAATAACGTATGTAAGGACTTACCAGTTAATGATGTCGAATCAGTCTGCATGATGTTCAGTAGATACAAGAGAGGGTATCTGTTCTTTGTCAATCAATGTCATGCCAGAAGGACCGTCTGTAAGGAGAATCTACGTAAGTACTTTGAACCCACGATTTGCGGAGTGACAGGTAGTTTTTTAACCAACCGAGCCAACTGGTTTACAAACTGAACATTTTCAAGAAAAATCATCATCAGCATCATCATGTCAGCCGAAAGACGTCCACTGTTATGGGGACAAAAGGCCTCCCCCAAGGATCTCCACGATGGCTGGTCTTGCGCTTCCCAGCGGTTTCCCGCGACCCAAAAGAATTAATTTCCTCTACTACCCTACCTAATATTTAAGCATTTTCAATAGTGCCATCAGATTTTCAATATATGTTTTATAAAAGAAAAAAGTCACTGATCTATCAACGCATAGCTCAAATTACTCGACAGATCAGCTTGAAATTTAGCGTAAAAATTTCTATTATGACGTTAACATACACTAATAATTTTAAAAATTCAACCCTTATGACAAAAATGTAGGTCGTAGCTCGAAGCCTTTATACAGCTGCAGCTCTTAGCAGTAAAAGTTATGTGGCTACCACACCAGGCTTAGTCTGATTATAATAGAAGCTCTAAAATGACTTGAAGTAGGCTCTAACCTAAGTAATAATAATCATGGGAGCCTGGAGAGCACTAGCCTAACGCAGCACTATCCTAACGGTTGGGACGACCGTATATGAGATTAATAATTAACTGAAGATTGTGTGACACGATTATGGAACTCAAAATGGTTGCAGACAGTTTATGAGAACAAATGAAGACGTATGATATTTTTTTGAATGATAAAATAAATAAAAAAAATTAAGAAACCTAACACTAGAAAAGAGGTGATGATCTTTAAACGGATGACAAAACCATAAAAAAAATTATGCACATAAGGATGAACATATCTGTTTGTTCCGGGCTGGATGTGATAGGTATAAGAATGTATTTCTAAAATATATGTAGTATATCAGTTAACTCGTTTCCATAGTATAAGCTCTGCTTTGAGATCAAATAACCGTGTGTGAAGAATGTCCCAGGATATTTATTATAAGCACTGCGCATAATATTTTCTGAAATAACCAACGATATTTCATACATCTTAGTCACAGTAACAAATTAGGGTTACTAACATTTTTATAGCCTAGCTTATGGGGTATTACATGTCTAGACTAACAAGATGTAACCCCTCAGATGTAAGCATTTTGCTCTGACGATAAAATAGCTAAGTACCCGTCAAGTATTGAACCATAAAATATGGTATACAATGTGGCCATGAACGAGCTATTTTGCTACAAATTTGACATTTGATGCAACACTTAACAGCCATGATACGTATTGATTTCTGAATTTGCGTTAATGGATGCTGTTGGCAGCCATTATAACTTGTAGCTGTTACCCAAATAGGGCTTAGTTTTACTTGAAAATTTAGTGAACCGAAGAAACAATACTGCAGGTGATAGGGTACTTTGTAGTACCCACTTGGCTGGCTATCACCCTGCTTTCAAGACGTAAATGTGTTGTCAAGTCCCTTTTGATGTATTCTGACGGCTAAACTTGAGAGCCAGTTCTCTTCTCTGCTTAAACACAGGAAACACATGCCTATACAAATTAAAAACTTTCCTATTTTGCCACAGAATAATGGCAGATTTACATTTATCTGACGTGACGTCACGTTACGCCATGTGTCGTCACGTTAGAAAAAATATATAAAACCGCCTTAAGTATAACTAAATTATATTGTCAATCATGGGAATTGATTCTACTAATAGTGCTGAGCAAACAAATTCTGGTTTAATAAATTATTATTCAAATACCTTTTAAATGTGTAGGTATACTTTACGCTCACAAAATAATATAATCTAACTCTGATCTTAAGCTAATAATTAATAACAAATAGCAAAAGTTCACAATATATCGCTAGACTTAAACCTTCAAAAGGTTTCAGCCAAAGTTAAAGGGAAAGTCAAGTAAACATTTCTGCTGACTTTCAGCAAGTAAATGAATCTCAAGGGGCTCAAGTTGCTCTTAAGTATCAGATACTTAAAAATTTACCGTCTCAGAGAACGATTCGACGAATAACTCAAGACTCGAAAGCAAGGTTTGACAAAAGTTTGAGTCGGCAAATTTGCAAGTAGCAGAGTATTTGAAGGAGGTAAAACTCGAAGAAAAATGCAGCTTTGCAATTCAAAGAAGAAGCAAATTTTGAAATGACAATTATAAAGTTTTAATTTATTTAGTACACGTAAAACTTGGATGCCCAGCTATTTACTTTAATTTGCTTGGTTGAGCACCTAGGTAAACCTGTCATATAGATAGGCATTAGGCCTCTCCTCTCAATTATGTTCAATATTCAGGAAAATGTTACTCAATTTAATTAATCTAACTATGTAATCTAACAGATTAATCTAAATCTAATTATAAGCATGACTGACTATCAACGCACAGCTCAAACCACTAGACGGATTGGGCTGAAATTTGGCATACAGGTAACTATGACGTAGGCATCGCATAAGGAAAGATTTTTTGTAAAATTCATAATTTCAAACGGGGATCGTGGGTAGAACCGTGAGGCGAAAAGCTCAATAAAAAGGAATAAGCGGCTGTTTCACATATTTACAATAATATTAATCTACGAGTATGTATCAATTGGATCTCGAGTGCAATCGCTGGTTGCTTGGCGATAGAATTTCAACTTCACAGGAATTTCATATTCACAGCCTGGCGAGAGAGAACTCATTGTAGAATTCGAAATTTTGAACCGACGACCTATATAATAATACAATTGTAATAATTTCCATTGTTATTTTTTTACAGTATTACACATGGTGCATCCTAGTAGGTGTATGAAAAGTAACCAGTTTTTTGTGCCAGTTAATTAAGTATACACAAAATTTGCATGTTAAACACATTTACTCCTGATTCGCCAGTTTATGTGGAGGAATATATTTTCAAGCGGCGATTTCATATTTTTATTTTGTATTATAATTTGCATACAAATTTAGCATTCAATTTAATTATTTATAATGATGTTAATATAAAGGCTCGGCTACATTATGTTAATTCAAGGTTTTAAATTAAGTAACAATGATTTATGTAATTGGCAACCATGTATAAACCTAACCGCTTATTCAGTATTTTTTATCATGTAGGAATTTATAAAGAAAAAATATGAAATCTGAATGGAGAACAGGGTCGATAAGGCATGAGTGATACTTTGGGTTTACAAGCGTCTATATCAAAGTATAGGCTACGTACGAGAGGAAACTAGTAGATTATAAAATTGCTAGACTAGTTATGCAGAGCTGATGTAATTTTATTAATACCTATCTGTAAATATATACAATTCAAAGTTCTTGACTGATTACTGACTGACATTATCAACCCGCACCCTTAATCGCTGATCCTACATACATGAACTTTGAAGTGTGTTCCTTGCAAATTGTAGGTAATCAATAAGTTAAAATTTTTCAAAAATCCTCATTTGAAAATTTGGAGATAGCGGGCCAGAAAGCTTTATGTATAACTTTATTTTGCTCACGAGTAATATAAATTCTCCATTCTTCATGGAAGAATGCATTCTCCTTGGGAATTATAATATGTTGGAAAAATATATTTTCAATACTGGGAACACCAGTGCTCGTGATAAGTTAATTCACACTACCACTTTTCACAATTAAATTATGGAAACATAGTGTGCGTCTTTTTAGGATTCTGTACCCAAAATGTCCTAAGGAGCTCTATTACTTTAAGCCTCCGCTGACCATCCGTCCTTCTTTCAGCAGGGTAGGTATATCTCATGAACTGTAATAGGGAGGCAGACGATAAACATTTTCACAGAATATGTATGTGCAATCAGATTCAATCTTTAAATCGTTATAAAATTTACAATGGTGAAAATATTTCCATGAGCAATATTCATATTCAAGCACTGTTTGAATATGAAGTTACCAAAACGTAAAAAGTTATCAGAAAACCGCTATTTTTAGATTCAGATTAATTTATTTACAAGAAATATGGTATAAATAAAAAAAAATTAAATAAGTAAAACAGAAATGTCTAAAACGTATTGCCTATATATAGAAACAACAATACAATCAATGTGTAAAAACAACATGGCTAATATATGACAAGCCAGTTGGCGCAGTTGGCCGTTGGTCGTGGGTTCGATTCCCATCCAGGACAAACCCTACATGAACACGTCTGTTTGTCCTGAGTCTGGATGTAATTATCTATAATAATTGTATGTATTCACAAAAAAAGTAGTATAATATGCAGTATGTCAGTGGTCTTCCATAGTACATGTTCTGCTTAGTTTGGTAACGGATAACTGTGTGTGAATTATTTAAAAAATATGCTTAAGAAATTTGATTATCTTGGAAATAAATTTTACCTTTAAGGTAAGCATAGCTTGTACATACAGACAAATTGTTTTTAGTTGGTTAGTAAAGTGACAAGCACAAAGGCACACTAAGGATGAACTTTTATTTTTATATCTTTAATTTTCTACGTCAAACCACTTCTCTGACGGGCCTTTTTTAGGAATGAATTTTTTTTAAATATTTCAGCGCTTGGATTTGGGGTCCAGTTATAAATGCAATTATAAAAACATGTTGTAGGTATAAGCAAATAAAACCTTATTGTGGAATTTTTAGTCACCTCTCACCGAATTTAATAGGCAGTGAAAACATTCTAAAACATTCAACAATAGTCAGCAACTTGTCGACGCCCATGACAAAAAAATTGCGTCAGATTTTGCGGTATTGCAAAATGAATAAAAATAAAAATGTTATAAAAAAAAACAATTTTTATTTTTATTTCGACTTGACATTTCCATCTAAAATAAATTAATTTTCAGTAACAACTTCAAATAAATATTCAGCACCCGCAACAAAGATCATGGCTGTAAAGAAATATAATCAAAGCTTCGAATTCTTACAATTAGCAAAGTAATCAAAACGCGTTCTAAAAAAATCTCTACTAAAAAATGTAATAAAAGACCTTTCAAGTGCGAATCTGATTCGCATTCAGAGGGTACCGTATAATAACCGTTGGTTTTATGATTAAAATTGAGTTTTGTAGCTTTATAACTCTACTTTACCGTGCATTAATGCTGTGAAATGAAAAAAAAAAATGTAATCATCGGTTTATTTGAGATAAAGCCTGAATCAAATTATACAAAAATGCTACATTTTAAAGGTTTTTATTATAATGGGGAATAATCGTGCATATACATAATATTATTCAGGTACCTATCCTATAGGATTTGCTCGATGAACTTTTAATTATTTTGCTTTAAAGACGTAGTTGACAATCCGTATTCTGTAATAATTTCAATTACAATATTGTAAACCAAAACATCCTTGTTACAAACGGATGGATGGATGGCCAGCAAAAGCATAAAGATCCTGTTGATAGGTATCCTTAGTGATGTACGAATTTCTAAAAACTTTAAATTTTATTATTTTTGTCTCTTGATTAGGCTAGATTCTCAATTCGGCTGTAGGTACCTGTATTTTTTAATGTCTGTTCACGCGTAATTTTTTTAACAATTTTAATAATTATTTTTGCGCTGGGTCCGGTATAGCTCCAAGGTTTTTAAATTTTAAAATTACAATGTTTTTGTCACCAAGTAACAAATAAGTATACAAATAAAAGTAGTAAATAATTATATGTAAAATCCTTTATCTATAAAACAATATAAATGTATATCTTTACTTCAATCACATGCACTTAAATGCTAGTCACGTCAAATTCTGATATCATTGCAAATTAAATAAAATCTGATTTCGTTACCAATGTGTATTTATGGAAAATTATTTGATTGGCAGACTGCTTGTACAAAATCACGAACTTTTACAATTAACTTAACAAGAATTTATTTTTGCCTTTTGCGGTTGAGACCATGGGTCCTTGGGGGCCCGAAACTCGCTAATTTGCTAGCACATTATCATCCAAACTTATCAAGGCCTTGCGGCAGCTTTTTCCGCTAACGCGTTAGCTTGGCAATGCTGCCAGACTTTTGGGAACCTAGCCGTAAGTTGGTACCTATTTAAATAAATACACAATATTTGACACCAACTTTATATTTAACAAAATTAACAAAAATAAAAACAAAACTACCTAACTATAAATAGAAAATTTGTGCCAAATCGCTGCCCCGCGGGAGTGTGCCAAGAAGACTGGCAGCATTGCCACGCTGGATGGCAATGGCAATTCTTTGAGCAAAGTATGTGCCAGCCTTCTTGTCACGAGAGGCCTCAACAAGACGAGCGGAGACCTCTTTGAATAATCGACGAGCCTCTGGTCCCCAGGGCCCTATAATATTTTTTTAAATTTCATTCCACGTGCATGTTATTGACATCTCTTAGAGTATGAGCTATTTTACTAATTGCGAATATTGAGACTTAGTTATAGCAAAGGTTATAGCTCATAAAATCTGAGCTAATAAGATTCCAATTTCTCCGATAAAACCATTCAAGTTCTTTGTATAGAACTAGTCAAAGTAGAAAATGATGGTATAATCTTTGGAATAAATATGCTCCCTGAAGAAGTATCCTTAGGTCGCATCGTTCGTTGAAGGCACTACAAAACCTTCGAACATATTTATGAATTATAGATGCGGCACTTTGCCAATACTAGAAACTTTCAGCACTTTTGATTTGTGGCTAGATAATGTAAGCCTCTAATATGTTACGCGTTCTGCACGAAGGCCCGCACCCATTTAAAGTGCAGATGGTAAGCACTGTAGGGTCTTAGACAGTAGTCTGGCATAACCTAGCTCCTCCCCCTAGGGCAGCTGGGTATCTCTTGAGGATTTTTCTATTTCAAAAAAGGGCTATTGCAAAAAACTTGTAGAGATCGTTTTTAGTTTTTAACCCAAGTATTTCTGTCATATGACAGTATTTCCCTCCCCATTGACCAATGGCATCACCGGTCGCACATCAGCTTTCTTATATGTACAGGATGTGGTATTATTCTTAGTAAAAATACTGCACTATAAATTTAAATAATGTTAACATTTTGAGCATCCATAATATTTCGTACGTAATGTTTAAAACCTTGCAACTGAGGCTTTGGGGCGACCGACGAATGGAATTGGGAGATTCTCCGAGCTTAAGCAGGAATAGATAACACGACCAAGACGAGAAGATGCAGCGAGACTACACTTCGACCTACTTTTTATGCAATTTTCGCTTTTGCAGACATATCAGTACAGCTTTGATAAGTAAATTGAAATAAGGTCCGTTGGAAAATAGGGGTGAAGAGCACACTGCATTTTTTATTTAAACAGCGTTATAAATATTTTTATAACCTAGAGAAAAAGATTAGTTGGAGTTCATAAAAATCTCTCGTTTCTCGTCTTTAAAATGGGTTTGCACTAATAAGCATTAAATATAAAAAAGTTATTTATATAGGAAGTAAGTTCCTAAGTAAGCCATTTAAATACGTTTAATAGTGAAGATTCCCGGTAAAGAAAATAGTTTTTTTAATTCATTCAAGTCATTATAATGTAACATTTTCTGGTTAAATATATTTAATTTTAAAACCCATTTCAAAACTGTTAACAAAACCAAATGGAAACAAGTTTAATAATTTAAATACCAAATAAATTGTTACACTTGTTTCCATTTAATTAGTAAGATTGGAAACACAAAATTATTGATATAATTTTCACCTGTGAATTGAAAATCACTCAATTGCAGCTGTCGGAACACACCTGTATTTTGGCGACAGATTTTCAACTTGAGGGTGGGAGCCCACCAGAAGACTTTGCTTCTGTCTTTATCATTGATAGCTCAGCAAAAAAGTACATTTCTGTAAGTGTCTCTCCTGTCTCGCTTATCCCCGTCAGTTTAGTAAGGGACGGAGTGTTTCTCGAGTAAGTGAAACTTTATACTTTGCTTTGCGGTTTTGTTCGCTAACTATGTCTTTAAGTCTGTGTTCACCATTATGGCGTAATTTATAATCACCAAAATAATAATCATACAACTGTAATAATTTCTATTTCACGGTGAGATGGGAGTATATCAAACGTAGGGCACCCACGACAGGCAGACATGATTTTTCTATCCTAGTTAGCTTAAAAACTAGCGTTATTAGAGGAATCGATTATCTGGGATTTGATTACAACTATGTCAAAAATACATTATTTAGTGAAACATAAAAAAATATACAAAATCGTAAAGCATCTTCAGCCCCATCAACGTACTTCTTAAAGGAACAAACATTCACCTCACGGTTCTCATTGATGATGTGTCTGAAAGTACACCAAAAATAGTAATATTACAAAAATATAACAACCTCCTTCCATATTATGTATATTTTCAGTAGCTCCCCCATTACAAGGGGATGACCTAATGGATTTATATCTTCCTTCCACAGATTTATCGTCGACCTTGGAACGATAACCCCTTGTTATTCTCATAACGACGTCTTTTTATTCGATTCATGAGAGAAACTGTGTATTTATATATTTTTATTTATATTTTATCAAGACTACTTGAATGATCATTCAATATAGCTAAGGCTTTACATGGAATAGGGTGTCATGTCTTTACGAGTTTAAACATTTATGACAGTCCGCCCGCGTTTTCTCGCGTTCCCGAAATGAAAAGTAGTCTGTATTCATTGTACGTAGGAATAATGCAGCTTCTTATTAATGAAATATTTTTTGGACTCTGATCAGTATCTATCAATCTTATCTATATATATAGATAAGATAATAGAATATTAATTAATACCTTTAAGCTAGTTTCTTATACATAAATATATAATCTGATTCTCGGAAAGGGCTCCAACAATTTTCAAGAAATTTAGTATGCAGGGGGTTTCGTGGGTGATAAATCAATCGAGTTAGGTTTCATTTTTAAAAAACGCGATTAACCAAATAAAAAAAATAAGAGAAAATCTCGGTCATCCAGGTACTAATAATAATATATGATATGCACGTATCGCAGTATACGCGCTCTCACGCATTGAGCAGATATTCTAGCCGATATTTTAGCCGATATCCTAGATAGATGCTAGCCTTTTTGTCACGTAAGTTTTCAAAAAGACGATGTGAGACCTCTTTTAACAAATGATAATCTTCCCTAGAGTTCTAAGGTTCGGCCTTAAAAAATATACTCATTACTAAGATGATATTGTTGGTGCTTCGTTCTTGCTGGATGGCAACTACGGCTAAAAGATGAAGTGTATTTATATCTAAAGAAGCCCTCAAAGATTTATTTGTGAATGATATCAAAAAATATTTTTTTGTACTTACTACTTTCGTTACAAAGTGTAGGATGTTTTATATTAAAAAAATACTAATAATCATATAAAACAGAGAAATTACGAAGAACATAAAAAGTATCCTAAGAAAATATTATTATGTTGAACAATCATCACTAGTAACTGAATTACTTATTTATTTTATTTATTATACAATATTTACAATTATTTATAACAAATATACAAACTATATAAAAAATATAACAGTAAAAATATACTAGTAACTAATATTGCTACTCAAAGGTACAGCAAACTATGAGATTCCATAGTACCTTAAACTGTCAGAAATGTCCTTCATTTCCTTGGTTTGATCCTTTGATTTAAAATAACATTTTCAAACAAAGGATTCTCCGAGGTCAAATAACTCGCCTAATACGTGATGCGTCCCTCGTCATCCGTCTGCGACTCGTTTATTAAGAGTACCTACCTATTTTCATTCAATTATTGTGAGCTACGAATTCGAATGAAAATAAAACTATCAGAATCCCTGGATTTTTCTCAATTTAAGTGTAAAACTACACTAAATGATTTTTTAGTTTGAATTTGACTATTTGTTTGGTTGCTGACTTCACAACTGATCCATACAAAGGATCATATTGTTTTTGTAACAAATTAAAAAATTTGGATATTTTTTGGAGAAATAGCCATTAAAATAGATTAAATTATGATCAATATCGTATTTTAAAATGAATTTCATAACTTAAACTGAGTAATATATATTTTTTTTAAATAAATAGAAAATTAAGAGAAAAAAAACATACAAATTTTGTGTTTACTTGGTTTGAAGATCTGAGCAGTAGCATGATACATACAGCTCACTCTACATTTCGAGGCTCAATGATTCAGCCCTTTCGTCCAATAGGTGTTAGTGACAGCTATAAACTTTTGAATCTGTGATACGTGCTGTGAAAACATATACCTAGGGGTTGGCTATTGACTTTTGATAATTGTCAAAGACTATTCATGGACTAGCAGATAAATGTACACATAGTTTTGATGATATATAAGTAGTATGTACTTTAGTACAATCAGAAAATAAGTGCTTTTTGGAACAGTAGCCGTATGTGGCCAAAATTATGTTTATATTTTACCTTCTGTTTCCATAAAAATATAGTTGCGCAATAACGTAGAACAGCTAAATTTCTGTACCTCAGTTTATAAAGAATAGCTCCTAAGAGACAAGGATCAAGGCACAAGGAGTGAAACTGTAATCCATTTCAGAAATAAAATAATTTTTTGTATACATATCGGGTGACTTTTAATCACTCTTTCTAAGTTATGGTAGTATTTTGGATCATAATAATGTAGATAATTTCAAAGTTCACTTGAAGCGATCGGATTTCCTGATGAATTAGTTCTGAATCGTATCTGATTTATCTTTAAACTTTTATTCTTTGCCGTTTGGCTTCAAAAGGCAACTGAACTATTGGATTTCAACAAAGATTAAATAGCATTGTCACGAGTTTGTTCTATAATACGTTCTTTTTATTAAAAATAATTTAGTAGTTGCCATAGGGAACAATAGTTTGTTTACGTTTTGACATAAGTTATTACTGTTGTAACAGAAAATACAAAGCGTGTACGTAAACTATTAGAATTCTATTATTGTTTCCTTCGAGTCCTTAAATCATAATTTCAATAGGCCTATTATGGGCCCAGGAATTTAGGAAAGATAATAAGAGCAAATCCTGTGAGTATAAATAAAAATATTTGAAATAAAAATGGATCTAAAAATGGCAATAGAAAGATTTAATGGTAAAAATTATAAGCAATGGAGATTTCAAATCATATTGGCATTAAAAGCAAAAGGCTTATATCATTTTGTAGAATCGACAGAAGAAAAATAAGTTGAAAGTATTGCACAGAAGTTTCAAAGAGAAAAAGATGATGCTACAGCCATGTTCCTCATCACATCCGCTATGGATTATAAGCAGATATCATTTATTGAAAATTGTAACAGCACGAAAGAAATGATACAAAAATTAGACAGCATTTATGACATGAAAACAGAATTAAATAAAATGATTCTTCATGAACAGTTTTATGAGTACAGAATAACACCAGATGAACCCATTGCTATGCATATTTCGAAAGTGGAAAGCCTTGCAAAGCAATTACAGGAAAGTGGGGAAATAATAAGTGATATAGCCATTATTACGAAAATAATAGCAACTTTGCCTATTAAATATAAAAATTTTAGACAAGCATGGTTATCAATGGAGCCTAGTCGACAAACTATGCTAAATTTAACTGCCCGTCTTTTGGATGAAGAAAAAAGCATAACAATAGATCAAGATGATTTAGCTTTAGCTACAGCCCACAGTAACCAAGTGTATGGAAAAGAAAGATATAAAAATAGATATTATAATGAAAATGAAATTAAAGAAGAAGAATCCTGTAGATTTATATGCTATAATTGTAATAAACCAGGTCACTTTACTCGTGACTGCAAAATAAAAAATTGCGATACGTCTTATAGATCGAATGCATTTCTGATAGAAGAAATAAGTTCTGTAGATGATGATGAAAATGTGTGGTTTTTAGATAGTGGTGCCTCAATGCACATTACATTTAGAAAAGAATTTCTATCAAACTTCAAAAATTATAAGTCATTAGTAAAACTTTGCAATCAAACTACCCTGGAAGTACAAGGAAAAGGTATTGTACTAATAAAAAAATGCGTTAAAGGCCAATGGATTGATGGGAGAATAGATGATGTTTTGTACGTTCCTGGTCTAAGGAAAAATTTGCTTTCGGAAGGAGTTTTAATGAGAAAAGGATTTAAAATTATAAAAGAAAATACACTGGCACTTATATATAATAACAATGAGTTAGTTGCTTACGCCACTCTTTGTAGCAATAATATGTATAAACTTATGATAAAAACAATGAACCCAAAAAGCTCAGTATGTAATAATAAAAACGTTTTGGATATATTTGACGCTGAGTGTAATGTGACGGAAAAAGAAAATGAACTTCAAATGTGGCATGACAGATTAGGACATGTGTGTGTCAATGAATTATTGAAAATGGACAAAGACGGAAAGATAAAAATACAAAACATTCATCGCAATTTCATTTGTGAAGCTTGTCAGTACGGAAAACAACACAAAAAAAAAAGAGAATATATGCAAAAAGAATTATCACCTGGTATGTTAGTATATAGTGATATATGTGGGCCTATGTCACAAGAATCTATAAAAGGGTATAAATATTTTGTTATATTTAAAGATGCTGCTTCTACCTTTTGTTACATTTATTTTTTGAAACATAAATCTGATATTTTTGATTATTTTAAACAGTATTGCGCAATTGTGACCAATAAATTTGGTCAATGTATAAAAACGTTGCTCACTGACAATGATGGAGAATACAAAAGTGTACATTTTCAAGAGTTCTTAAGACAAAATGGTATAGAACATAAATGTACTTCACCACATACCGTGGAACAAAAAGGGCGAGCTGAACAGGAATTGACAACAATTATGGAAAGGGCACGCTCAATGTTACGTGCCAAAAATATGCCAACATATCTTTGGGCAGAAGCTGTTAATTGTTTAGTTTATATAAACAACAGATTTACTTCAATGAAAACAGGAAATATAACACCCTATGAACTGTGGTGCGGTGTAAAGCCTAATTTATCATATGTTAAGGAATTTGGAAGCATTGGTTATGTAATGATACCAAATGAGAAGAGTCGTGAGTTAGATACGAAGAATAAAAGAATGATATTAATTGGTTACGTTGGAAATACAAAGAAATATAGAATGTTTGATATTGTCACAAAGAAAATTATTATTTCCAGAAATGTTAATTTTGAAAAATGTTCTACCGGCTATGATAATATGTCACAGAAACATACCATGTTAAAGGTTAACAATGAAGGAAAAGAACAAAATGTATATACTAAAAACTATGTAATTAAATCAAAAAGTAATAAAGAAAGCAAAATATTAATAAACAATGAATTGAGTACATCAGAAACAATTAGAAATGTAGATAGTAAAAACTATGTAATGGAACTAGAAAATAATAAAGAAAGTAAAACACCAATAAACAATAATAATAATAATAATAATAATAATAATAATAAATAACACACATAAGCTCTACTATGATCGCGCTGTTCTTACTGATAGAACCATACACTACAATAGACCTGATATTATCCTACAAGATAAAACTAATAAAATTACATACTTGATAGATATTGCAGTACCTAATAGCCACAATTTAACAAAAACAATAACTGAAAAAATTCACAAATACACAGAACTTAAAGACGAAGTTTCTAGGATATGGAAACAAAATAAAGTTTACATCGTACCCATTGTATTGTCCACTACTGGTATTATACCCAAACATTTGCACCATAGTTTAAAAATGTTAGATCTTCATGAAACATTATATATAAATTTACAAAAGGCTGCAATACTTAATACATGCCGCATCGTTCGAAAATTTTTACAATCGGACGACCATATCCAATAATTTACCTTATGCTATATCTACTTGGCTGAAAGCCCGTAGGTATAGCAAATGACCGGTCTTTCTGTTAAAAGAAACCGAGAAAAAGAAATCAAAACAAATAATAATAATAATAATAATAATATTTATTGTCAAAAAGCATTGAAGGAAAAACACTTCTTATACAATACACTTCAATCTGAGGCATCTAGACGATAAATACGTTTGACAGAAAAATAGTGTTTGTTGAACTCTGGTACCCAAAATAAGATTAAACTTGTGTTATGGGTACCAGCGCTCTCACATTTACAGGACTTAAAGTAGATTTATATATTTATGAAGATGGAACATGTGCTAGATAAAATTGTACGTTTCTTATAAAAATAGGTAAGTATGTATGTGTAATATGTGTTTGTGTGTATATATATGTTTTATTAGAATGTACTGATTAACAATTAGATTAATATATTATTTAGAACTAAAATAAATAAATAAAGCCTCTAAGAATAAAGCTATAAACAATAAACAATATGTATAGATTAAAGTATTGATAATTTAATTTAATTTAATAAGGTTTTCTGTCTCTGTATAGTTTTTAGTTTGAAGCCATCTAGTAATTTTTATTTTGCATTCTCTTCTGGAGAGAGGGTATATATTACAATGTTTATTTGCCAAATTATATAAATAATTCCCAATAATATCGTAGTGTCGCTGGGCAAGACTTGTCTTCGGTATATGAGAGGAGCAGATTTGGTATTTCCTTCTTCGATTTAAAAGAGTAGGGTCATACTGAACCGAGGAATGTTTCCGAAGGATGATGTTCAAGACAAAGAGTTGTCGTACCGTGAGGACTTGGAAATCGGCATATAATTCAGCTGTGGGATGTCTGTAAGGTTTAAAAGTAATTACCTTTAGTACAGCTCTTTGCGCACGTTCCAAAGTCAAGAAATTAGTTTTAGATGCCCCTCCCCATACGGAGACACAGTATGTGATAATAGACTGACATAGAGCATAATATGTATTTTTTAAAGTATCGCGGTCTGCTGAGGATCTAAGTTTTTTAAAGATGAAGATTAATTTCATGACACGAAAGGTGAGATTATCTAGGTGGCTGCTAAAGTTTAGCAGGTTGTCAATTTGAACCCCGAGATATTTAATATTTGTGGATCTATTTAGTAGAGTGCATGAGCAAGAAGTTGTGGGGTAATCTGTTGGACAAGTGTGAGCTCTAAGATCGAAGGATACTGGAAGAGACGTTGATCTCAGGGAGAAGGTAAGATAGGTTGTTTTACTAAGGTTAAGAGTAAGTCGATTATTTGAAAGCCATGACATGACTAATCTAAGGGCTTGCTCGGCAGACTTCAGAGTTTCAGACCATTCATCACCATGTAAAAGCAGCGCAGTGTCGTCAGCGTATGTATATATTGAACAATTTGGAAGAGAGAGATTGCACAAGGAGTTTATGTATATAAGGAATAATGTTGGTCCTAAAATTGACCCCTGAGGGACACCAAAGTTGAGCGATTGCCAATCACTAAGAGAGGAACCTATCTTAACACACTGAAAACGATCAGAGAGATAGTCATGGAACATTTTCAGTGTTTGGCCTCGAATTCCCATATTTTCCATTTTGGATAAGAGGTGAGGAACAGAGACAGTGTCGAATGCTTTTGTGAGATCTAGGAAGATACCTAAACATTTCTTCTTGCGGTCTAGCATGTGAACAGTGTGCTCAATAAATGCTGCAACAGCATCTTCCGTCGATTTTTTCTTTCTGAAGCCATACTGATTCGGTGCTAAAATGTTGAATTTTTCAAGGAAGTTTACAAGTCTATTATTGAGCAATTTTTCCAGAATCTTGGACAAGGTTGGCAAGACAGAAATTGGACGATAATTACTGACACTGTCTCTGTTACCTGCCTTATAGATGGGATGGACTATAGCCTTTTTGAACACCTTCGGGAATACACCGGATGAGATAGAGCAGTTACACACATGCGTAATAGGGGGAACCAAAACTTGCGAGCAAGATTTTAATACCTTCGCTGAGATACCATCCCACCCAACGGCAGCATCTGTACGGAGACCCAGAATAATATGTTCTATCTCCGCTTCATCTGTTGGGAGGAGTGCAAATGAATTTACTAAAACTACATCTGCATTTTTGTTTGCAAAAACGGGTTGTGCGTAGTCACCATGTTTGTCAGCCAGGGATTTGCCAACATTAGCGAAATACTTGTTAATAATGTTGGTTGCAGAGATATTATCAGGGGCGAGTTTTAACAGTTCAGAAGGCACTGTGTTTGAGCCTTGTTTATTAATTATATTTTTAATAACATTCCAGGTTGCTTTTGGATTATTTCTAGCTTTTTGAAACTCTGTTTTTTCGTAAGCGACTTTAAGATTTTTTAATAATTTATTACAAAAATTTCGGTATCTAGTATAAGTTACTCTTAGGACATAGTTATCAGAATCAGTTTTAAGTTTTAAATGCATGTTGTCTCTATTGCGGATACACCTCAGGAGACCTTTAGTGATCCAAGGTTTAAGGATCATACACTTAGAGGTCACAATAACTGATTTTGAGTGCTTTTTAATAATCTGAGATATAATAGATACCAAAACTTCTGCAGCTTCATTAGCATCATTTTTGTCAACTACAGCGCTAAAATCTGTGTTGGATATTTCTGAGAGTAACGCCGGATAATCTATCTTTATGCATTGTGAGTTGGGTTTAAGTGATAATAATGAAGTTTCAATACTGAGTAAAACAGGACGGTGATCAGTGATGTAGGTATCAAATACGAGAGTAGTAGTTTGTAAGTCGGATTTCACCATTACATGGTCAAGACAATTTGATTCTCGAGTGGGGAAAAGATGTGACGGTAATAAACCGTGTGATGCCATTAAGTTTAAGTATTCATTGGCCTGTTGTGTCAGATTTGTTGGAATTATATTTATATTAATATCACCGGTAACAATTATACTTTTGAAATACGAAACGGATAAAAGCAGATTATTTAGGCCACAAATAAAGTTATTTAAATTACGTACAGAAGGTGATCGATATAGTGCTATTATAGCTATGTTGTTACATTTCAAAGTACAGACCAGACAATTACTATCAGGAAGCTGCGGTTCAGTTATTTCATGTGGGATGTATGATTTAATAAAAACGACAATACCGTCGTTTTGATTCATATGCCTGTTTGTGCAGTACCTTGAAAAGCCTTGGAGTGAAGGAAGATTAGGGGATTTACTTAGCCAGCATTCTGATAGTATTATTATGTCACATGTAGTTTGTATTCTAACCAAGAAAACTCTAAAATCATCGAAATTGCAATTAATACTTCTAATGTTCAGATGTAATATTTTTATAGGTTTAAGAGAATTTCTAAGATAGTATGGGCATTGTTCTGGTTGTACAACATAAGATTGGGTGCTAGCACCATAAGAGTCTAGTTCAGTCGAAATGGAATCTATATCAAGCTCTTTTGTAAATAGAAAATATGCAGTGCGATGGAGAGTATTTTTTGATACCAACACCAGAACAATATGTTTAGCTTCGAGCTCAGAAAAATAATGCAAAATAATTTGACTTTATGCGCCGGAAAGCACAATAGACCAGATTTTTTGTATATATAATAATTATTCTTGTAGTGGTTGAGACAGACATCAGTAAGTAATGGGTGTGTGCAGTGTAGTGGCAAATCTATACATATGAAAAACAAATAATTTAGGGTAAAATTTGTTAAAAGAGCAAACAACTTGTTAAAACTTTTTGCATTTGTAGTTAATATAAATTTAAGCTTATCCATACTATTAAAAATGTTTTGGGTTGGATAATGGTATAAGTTAGAATTATTTATAATTAATATTATGACAATAATATACCTTTTATGAAGGTTTTTGCAGTTTTTTAAGACATGACATTGAGCGAATTGTAGTAGATTTAGAATTTTCATTTTCTCGAAGAAATATCTTTCCGTTTTGGGACCAGCAGAATTTGTAATTATTCATTTTAGCGTAGGCTCTCGCTTCGAAGAACAATTGCCTGATACTGGTAGGGAGGTGCTCAGCAACATATATTGGAAGTCGCGGACCACTAATCCCGATGTGCTCCGAGTTTAGCTTCTCCGCGACTGGTTTCTCCTTATTGAAAGTACGCGACGCCTCAAGGACCTTAATTTTTGACGAAACTGTTAAAAACTCTACTACAATTGGCCTGCTTATGCCTTTTTTACCAGGGAGACGATATATATCACGCAGATCAGATTGAGTTACCTTGGCGTTTATTGTTCGAAAGGTCTCAAGTACTATAGGTGTAAAGTCGGAGGATTTTTCGTTATCTTTGTAGGGAATGTTTCTTATCTCGATGGTGGATGATCTAGAACTGAGTTGAAGATCATCGACTTTTTTTTCAAGCTCTGTGATGTAAGTGCGTTGATCAATACGTTCTTTTTCTAACCTCTCGATCAATTGTCTCATATTTTCATACTCTTTGTTGATAAAATCAATAGATTTTTCGATTTCGCTGTTAGTTTTTTGAATATTTTTATTTTGTTCCTTCACCTCCGCTATGTCAGATGATAAACGAGTTAGCTTTTTGTCTTGTTCCTCTTTCCAGGAAGTAAGCATATTCATAACTTTATCCTCAAAAGATTGACGGTCTTTGTCGGGAGTCAAGTCTGTACGCTGACGTTTATTCCTGGCCGTGACGTTGGATACCTCAGGATCTTTTTGAGTGCTATATAATTCAGGCGAAGACAATACCCGCTGCTTACCAGTAGATGGCGGTGCTGACGTAGACGGCGGCGAGCGATGGAGTTTAGGCATTATTAGTATTTTATAAAAACGCCTAAGCTCGCCTCAGGACAATTCACACTTCAAAAGTTGTCACCTATCGTTGTAGCAAAGGCAGCGTAGCAGAGTCCGTGGCCGTAGTCTCGTAGCTGTAGCACACAGTCGTCGCGCTACAGCAGTGCGTCTGACGTCACACGTTACCGTATCACTGTCAGTTGATATAGGAATATAATTTCGCCGTAGGCGCCTACGCACCTTTGGTCCAGCGGCTCAAGAACGTCCTCGCAGCCGTCCCGTCGCTCGGATCGCCGGTTCAAATCCCCTCCAAATCCGCTCCACTCAGAGGCCAATCGCAGAAAGTTTCTTCAAATATTTTAATTCACTTCTTGCCAAAAAACAGGCTATCCCTTTCGGTGGGCGGGGCCTAGCCGTATTAGCTCATTAAGATGAAACGAGAATTTAAAATTAAAAAATTGGCCAATAAGAATTTAGAAGTATCAATTTATGCGCAAAATTAAATGAACACTTAGCACACGTCCACCTCCGATAACAGTTTTCGGAAGAGACAATGAATTGAGTACGTCAGAAACAATTACAAATGTGATAAAACATTATAATATACAAGAAAGAGAAAAAGAAAAAAATAGAGATAAGAGAGCAGCTTGGTGAAATCATCAGCACAAATCCAAGTCTGCAAATGTTTATAATTTAGAATGTTTTAAATGGTATGATTAATTTTATGTTAAGTTATTTTATATAAATAATGTCATAAATGTCGTTAATTGTTCCTGGAAATACTAAATTTAGGGGAGGTATTAAAAATAATTTAGTAGTTGCCATAGGGAACAATAGTTTGTTTACGTTTTGACATAAGTTATTACTGTTGTAACAGAAAATACAAAGCGTGTACGTAAACTATTAGAATTCTATTATTGTTTCCTTCGAGTCCTTAAATCATAATTTCAATACTTTTAGGTTCATTTGAGTACATTTCGAAGAAAATTGTGACTAAGATGAAACGCTCGCTGAAATATTAAACGAAACCCTTCTGGACATTTTAAGTCTAGGAAAATTAATGAAAACGTTTGCATAATGTAATGTAAGTTTTAATATTTCTTATGAAAAGTTTTGTCTTTGGTCACCATCGTGAAAATACGAATCAGCTATCGTTATTGAACTTTATGAATTAAAATTTTAGATCTTTAGGTATGGAAAACTTTTAAGTATTAATTAAAAAAACAAAAATTTAAGTACGCTTGAATTTTTAATATATTTTGATTCCATTTTAATAGTCCCCTTAAGAAAGCTGATATCTACAGTGTACTAAAACAAATATTTATACATAACTTCGCAAGCAGTTGGCGAACAAATCTAGTTAAAAGTTATACGAATTGTGAGTTGTTGACATTTTAGAACAAAATAAACAAAAGTTTTGTTTCGTATTTTATTACAATACAAATTACAATTGTTAGAGATAATGTTCACATTTCTGATATTAATTTTCCTTAAATAATAAACATGTCTAGATAGAGTGTTCGCGCATCTTAACGCCCAAAAAATATAAGATTGTTCCGCCCGCTCAGTGGTGCTATAATATAAACACGTATTAATAATAAATATTTTTATATATTTTTCCACTACTTATAAGGGAAATATTCAAGAACTAGTATCACTCAGCATGCTAGCGTGACGCAGAGCGCTTCTCAAACACTAGACAAATTTGGTCTGTTTTTTTGTTGCGATTGCAGCGCATCACTCTATCTAGACAGATTTATTATCTAAGTTTTTCATACATAATATATATGGTGGTGCCAATATATATGCTTTGTAGTATCAGCCTGACAATTTACTGTCTTCATATCGTGTTAAATTAACCATCTATATTGATATATAATCGTTCTAGCCTTTGTTTGGATTATCATTATACCTTGATAAGATTTTGAACAAGCACATACAAATTATTACTAGTACAGTACACCATAGAAGGAACTAGCTGATAAACAAAAACTGGCGACCATCACTAAACAGAATTTGACATTAATATGGTATGCTATTTTAAATGATTCATTATTATGAAGTCAGAAAGACTGAAAATTAATCGGGGAACGTGCTTCCCTTGACCAGAGCTCTGTTTCCCGGGAGTGTAATTTGTTTCAGTCACACAGCAAAACTTTAGGAAGCATATAAACTGAGTTATTTAAGCCCGGAAACTATGGTCCGATTCACACGTTTGTTTTAACAGAACATTTAAAAAAAAATAACATATAAAAGCCCGGAATGTTAATATTATATTTATTATATTATTTTTATATTGAGACCAATTACGAATACGCGGTAAAAAATTTAAAGAGCGGCTTTTATTCAGACTTGTGCCCATTATGTTTGAATATTTATTGAAACTCAGAAAATGTTGCCAGTCAATATTAAATAGCAAATATATCAATATTAAAATAAGTTAATGGATTTTTTGAATTGTTAATTTAAATTACACTTGTTGTCCTCCGCGGTTTCACCCGCGTTTCCGGGATAAAAAGTAGCCTATATGTTATTTGAGGATATGTTCTATCTATGTGCCAAGTTTAATCTAAATCCGTTCAGTAGTTTTTGCCTGAAAGAGCAACAAACATACATCCATACAAACTTCCACGTTTATAATAGGTATTAGTAGAATATTGCTAGTATCGGTAAATGCCGCGGCGAAAATATTATAATTTAAATCCTACAATGAGTTTTACTTAAAAAAAAAACATGTGGAAACATACCAGGGTGATAAGGAAGGCCATAGAGTATCTCATCTCATGCCATTAACATTATACCAAAACGTACTATGGTTATGATTCAATAGTGCAAAAACGGCTGAATGGGTTTCGATAAAACTTGGATGAGATAGATCATTAACTTGGAATGAAACAAATAATACTTTTATAACGAAAATACGTATGATCTCAAGTTTTTTCAAAGGTTACCTATATAAAAATGAAGATGCCATCGCTAGTGTAAATAGTCTCACCTATATATACCTCTAGGTTACGTTTGTTTGTTTGAAAACTGAAGTATTAGGTACACTAATTAAATTGTTTAAAAAAATTACACAGTTAGTCATCAGATGTTTTTGAAGATTTTACGGAAAAATAAAATTAGTTAGTACTTTTTAGATTTTTTGAAGGTCAAAGAAAGTATCAAGTAAGTACCCCACACAGATATAAAAATAATGAAAGCATTCGAAAGAAGAAGATTTTTGCGTACAAAAGTAAAGTCATAATTATTTTAACAAAATAATTAATTTGAAAATAAATTCTCGGAACTGTAAGCAAGCCCACAAAACAGTACCTAGTCCGTCCCTAACTCTCATATCGCATACGTAATTAAACCACTTTAAACTGCTTTTACAGTTACCGACATGTAGTTGCATATTTAACTGGAGCTTGTAAAGTTGTACATGTAAGGATAGAATATAATTTTCGAAATAATTAAGGAAGTGAAATTATTAGGTATGCTTGCTCGGTTTATATTGTTTTTTTTACTATGTATAGGCCTGTGTTTGACCACAATCTCACCGTGGTCAGTGATGATGGCCTATGTTGGTAAGCACACAGAACCTAGAAGGGAACTGGCTCTCAAGTGCAGCTGTCGGAATACACCGGAAGGTGCTTGGCGACAGATTTTCAACTTGAGGGTGGTAGCCAGCCAGGCGGGTAATATAAAGTATCCTACTACCGTGCTATGGTTTACTCACGATGTTTTCCTTCACAGCTTTAGCTAGGATTGGAACCCGTGACCTTCGTCTCGGCATTCGACGTCACTTACCACTGAGCTATCATCGCTTTGCTTGGTTCCGGCTCTTCGTTCCGGATATTTTTAGAAGTTGATAACCAAGTGATAGCTTTGTGACAACGAATACTGTGGCAAAGGACAACATCAAGACAAAACCGGGCGGGAAGCTTTTTCCGCCAACGCGTTAGCTTGGCCATACAAAGAGGGAACGCTGCCAGCCTTCTGGAAACCTTGCCGTTGATTGCAGCAGCGGCCGCCTCGAGGATTTTTTTTATATATAGTTTGTATATTTCTTGTAAATATTGTATATTATTGTAAATATTATTTAATTATAAATAAAAAAAAAAGACAAAACCATAGCTCGTCGGTAGGGCATTTTGTCCTAAAATCTTCACCCGATGATATTACTGAATTAATTAAAGCCCACTAGTTCGTCCCTTGAGACGGTCCTATGACAACATGTCTGAACATTGACAATTATGTCTTCGAGCATAATATCCTCGGGCTTTTCTACATTGTGTACTTACTTCAATTAAGGACATGATATTTAATCTGGTTTCATAATTTTCCTTTTTTTTACTTACCAAGGATAAGCGTATACCTACATTTTTTGATCACAATTTCTGTCTTGAAAATTATGATGTACTTACCTACAGTCAGCGTCAAAAGTATCATATTATATTAGGTAATTCACAAGTTTTATACAAAGAACACACGATTTAGAGAGATTTTTAATTAATTAATCATTGATTTATTAATATTTAACGACTGCGCGGCGAAGAAATTATAAAAAAAATCTGATCAATTAAAAAAAATATTTGTGACCTAATTGACAAATGAATAAGACCCAATATTACTAAATACCTATGTTTCAGTTGATAATTATCAAAGGAAAAGTTGCTAATACCTATGTAATAAATAAGCATCGAAAGTTTTATTTAATTGCTTTAGATTATTTATTGTTAGAACAAGTCTGGGAAGTTATAAAATTGTTGCCTCAATTAATTGACAAAACTTTTGATTTTATCTAATATAGACTTCTAGGAATTGAGACGAAAACCGAATATTTATTTTGTAAATTAATTCTCATAATATTGGGTTATTGTACCCAATATCTTGTTGTTTGTTAATTTTCTAAAATTAAGTTTTTTACATATTCTTAAAAATAGCTTGATTTCTGTTTGTTATTGTGTGATGAAGCTATGAAGCTAACACATCATAAAAATATTATAGAATGGGTAAAAAAGTAGAGTATTTATTTACTTATTGGTACCTGCCTATACAAAACAGTTTACAGTCGTAATCTTAAACATACATATTTTGGTAAAACACTAAAAATAGACAAACACACAATCTAAAAAAAATCGACAATTAGTACGAATTAGCAACATATCAATTAGATATTACGCATAAACTATATAATTATTATAATTATTGATAATATTGGATCCACACCAAACTGGACCTGTATATACATTTAAAACGTATTTAACTCTTAGAGGTATCCAATGAAACATCATTAATGAGAATCAGCTGAGATCGCCGAGATGCTGAGATGCCATTAAGCATGTTAATGGGAAATGGGAACAGTTTAATTGCCTACTGGTAAGACGTAAATTTAAAGCTCCCTGTATTCTAAATAAAGATTGAAATATTATTTGAGAACTAAAAAGTAAATGTGATTATACTGAAACTGTTTAAATACAAACACTGTTCTAATTTCAAATTAACAGCAAAATATTGCCGCCAATAAAAAAATAAAAGTACTATTCAATAAACTTTTTTTTCTATACCTATATGATTTAGCTATTAGGTCTAAGGGATATTTATTTACAATAACAAACAAACAACAGCCACAATCAGTAATAAACGTACATTTTGAGTGATCTTCTCAAACCACTTTAACTGTAAATCGAAAAGGTATTAACCCTAGGTTACCACATAAATCAATCACTCAATACTGAAGTTAGAAGCTTATATACAATTTACCTACAATTCGTTGACTGAAATTCAATTATTTATAGTGATTCAATCTCCATTACAGATTTTAAGTCGCGTGAAAATTACTTTTCATTGGTAGAGGTTAAATAAAACCATAGCAGAGTTGTAGGGTACTTTGTAGTACCCGTCTGGCTGGCTACCACCCTCAAGTAGAAAATCTGTCGCCAAGTAGGTAGGTACTTGGCGAGTTCCGACAATTGCATTGAGAGCCAATTGCCTTCTCGGTATTGCAACAGGTCGGCAATACATTGGCAATAACTTTGGTATTCTCACCATTTCGTCTGATTTCAGGATCGGAATGTTTTTATTTTGACTGGATTGTGAACATCAATGAGAGTTCACACGCACGTGTATAAAGCTTTACAAAAAATGATGAATCGGTTCAGTTGTTCATGAACTTCTATGAGTCCATATGTTATTTACAAATGACAAATTATAACATACAACCTCCAATAGGGACTTCATAAACGATAACTTGTAGGTACTGCTTGTAGCTCAAAATCTGAATGATTAAAAATTCAGGACAAACTCAGTTATTTCTTCATATTTTTATTATGTAAATAGATTCATTAAACGGAATTACGTTCACCTCACCCGACTTCTTTGTTGGAAATTTTGTTTAGACTTTTGTCTGACAACTTTATTGTGTTCACCAAACTTTGCTTATTTATAACTTAAATACCTACCTAAATTTAATCTGATTAGGTACTTATTTAGTTTGTGATTTGAGTATATTTTTCAATTTTTAAAGAAAAAAAAAATGGCTTAGTTTAGGTAGGTACCTAACTACCTATTTACCTACTACTAATTTAGAGAAGTTATTTGTCTGTGTTTTTCAAACTGGTTGGTTTGGTTTTTTGTAAGTTGATGACCCAGGTCTTCTATGTGTATATATAATACTGTTTTTGTTTATATAATAACGTTTTTACACATTTATCTAAATTTAAATTCTAGTACATTATGTTTCTGACTTTTTGGTATAGTAAAAAAACAAAAACAAGTTTATTTAGGTACGTCCAGGTCTTTCTACTTGTTTTACAGTTCCGAACATATTTGGTTATTTGCACGTTACCAAAACTCAAACACGCATGGGAAATAAAAGTCTATGAGTGTGCTGATTTTCATTGCAAAACTAAAATTTAATAACATGTTTCCGTTTCGTATACATTTATTGCCGCATAAAATAATCTTGGACTCACTTTTACCGGTTTAAGTTAAATATTCCACTCCATTAACAATTTGTCAATGTTAAAAAATTCACAACGATAAAACTCTATAAATCACCGTCTTTTTCCCCATAAAGATTGTAATCATGTACCCAAAGGGTGATTTTCTTAACTTCTCTTGATAAAATCAATGAATTAAAATTTTGTCCTCTTCAGTTTCTTCGTTTAAAATTAAAATACTTTGTCGGAAATATAAATTTGTTTTGAGATTGTTCTCAGTTTTTGCCATTTTTGGGGTCATTGTTGTATATTCTAGCTCTGTCAGGAATTATTTTAACTAATTCGTCCCTAGTCATTTCTATTACTATATGAATTCAATAATTACCTACGCTGCTGTGCTCACGTACACACGGCCACAGAAGAAGCTACACACTGCGGCACCTTATGCGGTTATAATAGGCGCTATTTTGCAACAAAAATGTGTAGCTTGATCTATGGCCGTGTGTACGTACCCAGTAATACTTTGCCTTTTTTGGCCAGTGTCATTATCAGTAACAGAATTATTTTTAACTCAAATTTTTGAACTATAATTAGCAACCTTTGATACAGAAAACATTCTATTTTATTTTCACAATATTTTCTACTATTATGAATGACTACATGGTAAATCGTTTGTTTATTTACAAGTATATAATTAACCCATGAACATTGTTTATTACTTGTGAACTTAAAACTCTGATAGATGGTTATCTTGACCTGGACATGACAGATCGCGTGGTGTGAAAGGATTTATCATTACTCGCTTTAATTATGCAGCAATAGTTAAATTTAGTCATTAAATTACAATTGTTAAGTGTACCTAATTTTCTATTACCTAATAAATACTGAACTTATCAAGAATTAAAAATAACTGATTCATTATTTTATTATTTTGTTTACTATTTTATTAGGTACACATCTTCATATCTCTTTGAGGTCGTTAAAGGTTTTGATTTTAGGTGCGTATTATGGAATAACAACTCGTTCATTACAAATAAAATAGACAATCAGACTCATTTTTACTGGATTAGATAAGTAAATAAAAAAAAGACCATCTACAAATTATGTTACCAACTTGCACATGTACCACATTTTTGCAAATAAATGAATCTGAGTCTGAATCTAAAATGCTGGATGCATGTCTCAAACATTCAGGATATTATGGTGATATTATGGTTCAAAATAAAACTTTTACAGTTAGTGAAGATTTATTAGATTATTAATGGATTCATAATCAATCCCTTGTTTTTCGTCTGTGTCTATAGTTAGCCAATCTAGTTCACGGTGAAGTCTTTCGAGGTTGTCTTTGGTTTCAGCATCTTTTAACATCACTCTTGACATCTGATGGCAAACAAACAGAAAATAGATTATTTTAACGTTTTCTTTATACAGGTTGGAAATTTGAGACTGGTCAGTAAGGGCAGCTACCTTAAGGGTTGAAGCCACGCGAATATGGTCTTAGAAGACCATCTCTTATTTTTTGAATTAACGCTATCGGCATTTACAGAAAATTCATTTGAAAAAAAATTACAGTCAGCGAGAAATCGGCGATTTTAAAAAATATTTTTTATTAGCTTAAGTTAGGATAGGATATTAGAAATGTCACAAATCGAAAAAACTTTTCCCATAAATTAATTTTGTAAGTTTCACAGTAATGGAAAGTTCCTTACATCGAAAAAATACTAGCTGAGCAAGAATGAGCTTGGCAATTAAAAATATGTTTTGTAGTCTAATAATTTCAAAATTTTGAATTTAAATGAATTAAAATGAAAAATCTAAGGAAAAACAACAAAATTAGTTCTGGCGAGTAGATTTTTCATAATAAAAAATACACATACATATTGCACATATTATAATTATATTGTGGATGAGAAAAATACCAGAAAATATTTTAAATAAAAAAAATGAATTAAAGTTTTATATAAATAAACCAAATTCATGTCGGGAGACACAGTCAAAACAGTTCGTAACTCGTTAACTGTCTGTAATTTGTTGATTTCTAGATCGTCAAAATTTTATACGGCAGAAACGTCTAATAAAGAAATGTTGAGTAAATTTCCATGTGCCTACGTAAAGTAAAATTTTGATACATTAATCATTTAGATAAATATTAGGAATATTAAGTTCTGGAAAACGGATCAGATTCTGCCACGAGAATGTATTAGTGCTAGTTGTTTTCGGAAATAATGTATTTATGGTTTTCTCCGTCCTCCTTAAGTCAGTACCCGTTTGATCACTAAGATATTTATCCTTGAATGTTCCTGTATTTTTGCTTATTATATTTAGTAATCTTGCAAAACTTTGCTCGGCCCGCATCTGAAGCAAGCAAGCATAAAAACCATTTTAGATTTCACAAGTAGGTAAATATTTTCCAGTAAAAATGTGTGACAATTATTTTCGCGAGGAACATGTATTTGGTGTATTTATGTACTATAAATAAAAACAATATTTTTAATTTAAACATTAGTTTTGAAATTACACTAAAAGACTTGGTCCAGCAGCTGCGCTTGAGAACTAGATCACTTCTAACCTAAGTGTGATTTCAGCGATCACTACTTGCGAGAGTGAGATTTCGGTCAAATACAAAGCTAACCTAAACTATGAGTGGGTACGCTTCAGGCTTAAAATTAAATAAATAAATTTACATAAATATTATGTGTTGTAACTAGATATAGTATGACACAACTTAGATGAAGCATCGGCAAAATTCGGAAAATCGATCGTTCTCGAAAAGAGTGCGCCTACAACATTACAAATTAAAAATGATCGGCGAAAATGATCTTGTTGAAGGTTGAATGGCGCGATAATAAATGATTTTTATTAGTTGTGTAAATTGGAATTGAAGTGTACGAAAACGATTTGCCGATGCTACATCTAAGTTGTGTCATACTGTACGAGTACAACCACGTCAAAAAGTATTATTACATCACATCACATAAATAATACTCGGGAACTACAAAGCTCTCATTGCAGAAATGGCTGTACTAAATTGTGAAAGAAATATTATCATTGTTCGTAAATAAGACTCAAAGTACGTAACATTATTATAATCGTTGTTGTAATAGCTGTACATTCGGTGAGAAAAGTGTATCTATAGGTACGAAGTAGCAAGATTTGTATTTTTATTATTATTGCATCAGCAATATGTAGGATACTTTTGTTTTAGTAAAAATAAGTAACGTAAGAACTCAAAAAGTATTTAGTAGGATATCATGACAATATTCTTTTATTTATATTAAATTACATACCTATTTCTGACAAATAAATAGAAACTAACAAAAATGACTAGTGATTTATATTTTGAGTGGAAAGGAAGGCTGTAAATAAATAAAATATATAAATACTTTTAAAATATGATCATCATCATCATCATCATATCAGCCGATAGACGTCCACTGCTGGACAAAGGCCTCCCCCAAGGATCTCCACGATGGCCGGTCTTGCGCTACCCGCAATACAATATAAAATATGATACAATAAAGTAATCAGCCTACAAGCCAGACTTATGCGATAATCCGCATACATTACTATGTTTTATCAAATCTACAGAATTTTGTCCATTTGTAAGGAACACTAAAAACTGATTTCCTATGTACTTATTTTTACTCAGTAATGTTATGAGTGACTCAGTATATTTTGAAATGATTTTAATGGATTTTTGGATACAAAACATTTTTATTTAATTTTGCTTCATTTTAAACCATTGTAACTTGTTATATGTTTTTTTATCATATTTATTTTAAAGTAAACTTATTACTTAATTATTTAACATAATTCAAACTCAAAACTCATTTATTCAGTGTAGGCCCTATTATGGCACAAGAATCTCAACAGTTACAATTTTTACAATAGACTCTACCACCGGTTCGAAATACACTTAAACTGAGAAGTCTCCGGCATATTAATAATATTTGTTCTCAAGTATACCTACTATCTTCAGTATCTCAGTAGATTATGAAAATTACTTAGTAAATATGAAATAAAATTCAGTAGCTGTATATCATATTCACCTACCTCTTTTTCTTGTCTTCGTTCATTAACATCATCTCGTATATCTTTCGTCCGTCTGTAACGTAATTCTTGAGAATCAAATACTCGTCGATTATTTGAGTTTAATGGCCTTGTTTCCCTTCTTTTCAAATTTCCAACTATTATGTTCCTTTTAGTTACGAACTGTCTATAATCTTGGCATAATACACAAATTAATGGTACAAATAAAAAAATATAGTACAACATTTTGTATTTTCATTTTTTTGTCAATACTATGAACGATTGTGAAACGTTTCATGTATAATATTTTTACATTTTACGACTCTAATATAAATTCAATACAGCAATTGTTTTTTTAATGTCTTACTCATAATTCATAAAAATAAAATCAAAAGATCGAATATAGATTTTCAAATTGCGTAGCGATCTTATTTCTTTTAGTATAATTAATTTATTTGGTATTAGTATATCAAGACCTACTTACTTTATGTAGAAAATAATCTAAGAACGCAAAACTTAATGAAAATAAAAATAATTTTTAATACCAAAGTAAATATTTATCTTTTATTGTCAACCTTTTCTTTTATTCTTTACATAAGTACCTACTCGTAACGTTGATACCTTTTCTCAATTAATTCATTTTTGAAAACAATTCATTAATTGAATTGCAAACACAAAATGGACGTTTATTCATTTTACATTCCCCACAAATGTACGAGAAATAAACCCTTCCACGTGTAGAATGATAGAAACAATAAAAACAACATAGCAACCGTACTCTGAAAAATCAACAGTCCTTGCCTTGGTATGACACGTTTAAACGTTTAAATATTTTTGTAGGTACCGGGGTTTCAATCTATACAGTGTGTCCGGTTATAAACTAGCGATATTTTAGGTTCATGTTTCAACATTATTTATGGTACCTTTACCATGGAACCAACCTTGAAATCATAAAAAAAAACTTTTCATATATTCATCTGAACAAACAAAATAGATGTAAAGTTTGTTTTTTTTTTCAAAATATAAGTACCTAAAATATCGCTAGTACATGATCGGACACACTGTTTAATATAAAAAGCATTTATTCATAAAAGGGCACTTAAAAGGGTTTTATATCTGATGGGTTATAAACGTTGAGGTTAGATACTGTTACAATACGTAACTACCTACCACATTAGATAGGAACATTTTACAGTCTCACATTCTCACTTTGCGCTTATAAGTAGATCTCTTAGTTTACACTGATCGATTTACTCTAGCCTTGGAAGTCAGAAAACTTTGACAAATCTTCATGTTTATGGTATTACGTTGGGTCTAACCGCGCACAAAATATAATGCTGTAATTTCACATATCTTCAAGCCAGTTTGGTTTTAAGTTTAAAAAGTATTTCTGACATATCTTTATTTATTTTTTCGATCC
Organism: Tethea ocularis; assembly: GCA_963555595.1. Classification (NCBI taxonomy): domain Eukaryota; kingdom Metazoa; phylum Arthropoda; class Insecta; order Lepidoptera; family Drepanidae; genus Tethea; species Tethea ocularis. The sequence continues at coordinate 3,331,948 of OY741960.1, read as the reverse complement.
ACAATGTGTACACCTTAGGTGGTAATTATGTATGTACTATACTGTATTACATACATTGTGGACCCTGTCGGGCACAGCAACATCACTAGAAAGGTATAGGAACGAGGAGATATAAATGGTCTACAATCATTTTATACTTGTTAAATTGTATCCATATTAATATTTCATTATATATATATATTTAATATCATGTCAGTATTATTTATCTGTTTGCAGTTTTTATGTAATAATCTAAAGTATGTTAGCTGTTTCCCGCGGTTTCACCCGCATTTTTGGTATAATAAGTAGTCTATGGCACTTTAGACTCGGTTTGTCTGTCGCTTTTTCTAACTAATTGTCACTTATTGTTGGTTAGCTTTCAGCATCGCACTTTTGCGCATTCCGCGTGATATATGGAATTTTACAGGTATTTTTTTATACATAAGGCTACATTATTGGAGTTTACGTAGGGATCCCTAATTTTTTAATTCTATTGGTGAAAGAATATTTTAAATTAGTCTAGTTGTTTTAGAGTTTATTCATTCACAAACAAAAATAGAAAACTTTTCTCTTTATAAAGTTAGTGTAGACATTTTATCTGATTGAATTGGTTTAGTTTATGAAAATTGGCTTCCTTCCGTTTTTCTTTTTTTATAATATAAGTACCTAATCTAAATCTAAATCAGACGATATCCAAACAAATACAAACGAATTTACTAGTCAACAATAACTACAATAAGAAATTCAAGCCATACCACAAAGAAAAGAGCACGAATGCTATCTAAATGAGATTAGTCTGGACTTAAAATGTTGGCGAATAGTCTAATGAACCCATTACATAGCAATAGTAGTTTTTGATATACTAAATACTTATAAATAGGATATAAAAGTTTGTAGTTATGTCAAGTAAATATAAATTACTTTTCACAACAAAGAGAACCGCCAAAAAGTATAAAATAACTATGTAGGAACTCTAATTTGACACTGTTTTGAAGTCAAATAGAATATTTCTGGGGTAAACTGCAAAATAAAATAAAAAAAATACATATACTATTACCGCCATATAAAATCCATGCTAAATTCTGTTAGAAAGAAATAGGAATAAATCTTTGATGGCTTATATTTTGGTTATTTTTATGGTTATCCGAAATATTATTTTTTTCTACAGTTTCTTTTATGAATGAGCTATTCTTAATGTAAAAAAAAATATGATGTATATTCCCTATTATCTGCAAAATTATGAAAGTTCTGTAGGTACACTCAGTACAAGTAAAACTTGACGTGAAAATAAATCAAAACAAATTACGATAACAATCTGTTTTCAATTCCGACTAGCAAAGCAATTATACGGAGCACACGCAACTTTACACCTACATAATACATAACCTAGTATAAAATATTTACCTAACATGATTTATCATTGTAGGTTCGGAGTAAATACGTAAAATAAGTACCTACATTTGATTGTTAACCTAACCTATGTCATTAAAGTAAATAATGAACACTCAGTTATCTAATTACAGTAAACAATTGTTTTTTAAAGACAAATAATTATTGTTTGGTTCCGTAGCTCCACGTCTAGACCGAAAGGAGACTGATTTGAGTATGGAGTTGAGTTCATCATTTTCTTAAAAAATACTGAATAAATTTCATTGAGATTTTTTTTATTTGAAGCGATGTCATTTTTCTTTCATTTTTTTTTTATTCTTAGCAAAACAAAAAAAAAATAACTTGGTGATTATAAAGTACCTACTCTTTTAGTTACTGTGTTGTTAGACTGTTTTTTTTAAAATAATTTAAATCTAGGGCTTCAATCGGTCTGCACGCATGACTGTTGAGGTTAAGTAAGGCATAAAATGTGTTTGTCTAACGCAAACTGGGCTAAAAAGGATAAAGTTATATTTTGTTAATTTGAAGAACAACCAAACATACCCCATTTATGGATCATACTGCTTAATACATTCAGTACCACCATTATTCTGGTACCTATATTTTCAGGTCACCATCATGAAACTCTGTGACTACATAAAAATGGTATAAAAATAAACAGATAACTAATAATTAATATGTCACAACGAACCCTAAAACATCAACGCTAAAAACTGTAAACAAACCGATATCGAATGTCACAAGCTTTAGTCGAATGAAACTTTGTAAACAGAATTGATGCTACTACTAGAATATGGTGCAGAAAATCTTTAGGAAGAACATGTCTTTTTGGATACCTACAAAGAGTGAGTAAAAAATTGTTTGAAGGTTAAATTATGTATTAAGAAAGACCAATTACTGATAAAACATATTTTTTATATGAGTGTTAAGACTTTTTATGTATTCTAGAAAACAAAGTCCATGCATTTAAATTAAAAAAGACTCATGTTACTTTCCAAGAGTCTTTACGTGCTACTTTAATCATCGGTCAAGGCTTCTCTCTGATACCTTTTGAAGGGATATATTATGATGATGCGGCTAATGTAAGGTATGTAATAAACACAAAGTAAATAAAAAAAAATGCTATGTCATAGTGATATTCAAATATTACTAATGACCTATGTATATATTTTTTCATTCTACGCATTTTGGCAATCGTCACGCATACACTTTATCACCAAGAACGGAAGACTGGTTAATGCGAAAATTAACATTTGTGGGCTGATGATAAATGAATGAGACTTTTGACTAATCATATTTTTTTTACTGGAATACACTATTCGTAGCAATTCGTAGACTAGCGAGCTTGGCGACAGATTTTCAAGCGTAGCGTACAGGTGGTAGCCTAGGAAAGTACCGACTACAATGCTATAGTTTCCTAAAGATACTTTCCTTCACTGAAAGCTTAAACTTATTGTGATTTTATTTCCAGGTTTGTATGGTTTTCATGGAAATGCGTCTATTCATTCCTTTCGCTTTTTGGACAAATCTTCATGACAGTCATGTGTATTAATAAAATCGTTCATTCTGGGACCACCCTAAGTGGCACAAGTGAGTAAAATTTATTTTATATCCTGGTGAACTGAACTTCAAGAATTCTGGTCTACAGAGGACCAACATATTTTTGGCATTTGGGGTAGAAACTCTAGGGCCTTGGGGACCGGAGGCTCATCTTCTGTTCAAAGAGGTCTCCTATCGACTCATTCAGGCCTCTCATGACAAGAAGGCTGGCACGTATTTTGCACAAAGAATTAGAATTGCTATTCAGCGTGGCAATGCGGCCAGCCTTCTTGGCACGCTACCGCTAGGCAGCGATTTGGGACAAATTTTTTACTTATAAGTAGGTAGTAAGAAGTTTTTATTTATTTTTTTATGTACATAGTTAATGTTAGTTTAGTTTAAATTATATAGTTTTAATTTGTATGTATATATATTTTACTTGATTAGAATTCTGTAGATAAATATTGTGCCTTATATTAAAAAGCTAGAGTCTAATTTAGATCTGTTTATACTATGATCAAAGTTATCACACAAGACGCACAGGTTAAACGATTCTTAAAAAAACACAATCAGCTCATTTTCGTTTGAGAAAAAATTATATTATTATTATAAGCGATGTAATTTTCAGATATAGGATATACGATCTTTACGGACCTTAAAATTTTTGATATTTGCGTGTGAGCAAGAGGGTATCTTTGTCAAACTATGTCTCTTTTTGGTACGAATGCAACTTTATGTATATTATTGTGCTAATATTTGGTCATATTGTAATTACTTTAACTCGTCTTCCTTCATTTTACGGAAGATTACGCTTTTATGAGTTCTCCAATATCAAGCCTTAGGTCTGCAAATTTTATCATTTACGTATTAAAGAGACTTTACCTTCTATGGCAGAAATTCTATGTAGGTAACGATGAAAAATTTAATAAAATTCGTTAAATATTTTTGACATATGCGTTTTCAAGAATACAAATAATAATAAGTATTTCAATACATGTTAAGGGAGATTACGTTTTTACTTGTACAATAATTATTTTACTTTTATTTTATTTCTAGCTCCAATAATTTTCTACAGTACAACATGTATTACCATGATCATGTTCTTCCAAGTGGCCAGGAGTTGGCCTGAACTCGTTCACCACATAGCTAAAACTGAGGAAATAGACCCCAACTACGATAGCAAATTGTCAAAAAGATGTAACATTACTTGTGCTATAGTTCTACTGTTGGCTTTATGTAAGTAATTTTGAGATCCCTTTGTTTCGCATAATTTTTTTAATACCAATTTACTTTGGCATAATAAAGTAGGCTTAACTTTTAATGGCATATTATTAATTTTACATAAACACTAAGTATTTGGCATACTGTTTTATGGTAGGCATAATGATCTTTTGAGTTATATCATTTTGGAACACTATGGAGTCGCATAAAAGCTATAAGGCAATACAATACGATAGCTAAGATACTTTTTTGTTGATGAGATGATTTATTTACCTTTTCAACACTATCACGATAATGTATTTTTAGGTGTTATTTTTGTTTTCAGTGGAGCATATTCTATCATTATTCGCAGCGTTTGCCGGAGCAGCGATGTGTTACCCCAATACAACCACGTATAAGGGGTTTGTCAAACATTTCTATTCATGGGTATTTAATCACTTACCGTATTCTCCTTATTTGGGAATATTTACTCAGGTAAGATTAATTAAAATTAGAATATTATGAGAGGTAGCGCATAGCGTTTTTTCGCGCAGTACTGCGGTACCTAGGGTTTTCCTGTCCGTGAGTAAAGTCACCAGATCTCATTGGTTACCGGCCCGCCCACGCCAGATTTTTTGAAGGACCGACAATCGGGTCGATATTTATTTCTTCTAATTTGTGATCGACTTTTTGGTAGGTCGTGCAATATTGCAATCGGTCACCGTTTATCTGACGTGGCCGGGCACCTTTCAAAAAGTAGTAACGTGTGTCCATAGGCCATAATAACTGCTTACCACCATATGGGCCGTATGCTTTATTGCAGACTTTTTTGTATAAAAATTAATATCCCACATTAAAATGTAGATTGAGTAATGACTGTGTAAAGTTTACTGACATACTTTTAGCATAAATATAATTTTCAGTTCATCCACTTTCAATCGACGTTCATATGGAACTTCTCTGATCTATTTGTGATATGCATGAGCTACTACCTAACTTCAAGGTTACACCAGGTCAATAAAAAACTATTGTCTGCACATGGTAAGGTAAGTAAGGAGGAAACATAAAGTTTTTTAGTAAAATGCCTTTATTACAGAGCTTAATGGACACTAAGGTTTTCTTTAATTAATTTCTTCTCTTTTTTTAAGTACATAATCTTAATTCTTAATTTTATATTATTAAGGAACTTTTTCACCCCGTTTCCACTTTCCAATGAAAATAAATATTACATTTTTTTTAGAATCGGACCACTAACTACGTATATTAATTACCTCCTACACTTACCAACTTACCAATGTACAAACTTTACCTCTTTATATTAATGTTAAAGTGTTATATCAGGTTTTTCCATAATTAGACGACCATTACGACCTACCTTAATAATTTAAAGTACCTACCTATTAAGCTGCACTTCTGTTCCCGAACTGTCTTATAAAATCATCTTATCCTGTCCTACTTTGTATTAAAGGAACATATTATAAAAAAACGCTTCCGACGAATTATTAACCTCTTCTTGAAGTCGTTAAAAAATTACAAAGCAAGATTTCTGTGACTCGAGATGCAAAAAAGCACTCCAGATGCAAATTGGTCTAATTTTCTTTTCTCCGCTATTTTAATATTGTTATCTTAGCAACTGCATTATTCGCCTTTCGTTCCAATTTTTAGAGTTAGTGCTTCTGCGTTTATTTATGGCTCTAGAACAAGAAGAAGAAGAGCTGAATGTGTAAGTTAATTAAAGATACCTGTTTTGAAATTAAAATAATATTTATTTTTTTAGTTTTATGGTAAAAATTTGAAACTACAAAGTATAATGCTTCGATGAATTAAGGTCAAATATAATTTTAAATGTGTGATTTTTTCATTCAAAAGAAAGAAGCATTGGTGAGTTTCTTACGTTGTGACGTTCAATAAGTACCTTAATAAGGCCTAAATTAAATAAACGAGTTTGCTAGTAGTTTGTAGTAGTTTGATAAATATATTTAGTAATAATTAGGAAATGTCTTTGGACGTCTGTAAGCCCATAACAGTGATCGTTGATATTCTTCAGTAGTCCTTATATTTTTTTGTAGTCTTTATATTAAAAACGCCTTGAATTTATCCAACTACCTTTCAAAATAGTTTTCGTTCATACCGCAAACCGCTAAAACTTCCCACTCACACATTAGCAAATATATTGCGCTTGATCTAAGACCTTTACTTAAGGGGATCACTACGCTCAATAACATTGATGATTCGTCCAACCAAGTAGATACTTATAGCTTAGGCATAGACCGAGGGATTTATAGTTTACGATTATGAATTTTAAATGTGTTTGTGTATATATTTATTTTAAGTGAAGATTGAAATCATATTGAATCATAAATTTAACTAATACAATTTGTTAAAAATCATTTTTCTATATTTTTGGTATAAGTATTCACATTCCTATGAACTGTTTTGTCAACAATGTCCGATTTTGGTGAAAACTACATGTGAATGGCTATATGTTTTTCGTACAAAATTTTCCCCAATTTTTTTTACTTTAATTTTAATCAAAACAATTTAAACATGATGAACTAAACTATACCTAACACATATTTTTTTAAGACAAATAAATGTCAAAAAACTGTCTGAACCCATCGTATTTTTGCCAGTTCCAGCCTTAATACTCCATCGCAGCACGAGATAACTTTCCCATCGTAGTTACAGTGTCACTTCGGTAACCTCGGAGTTCTCCGACATCTAAACTTTGTTAGGTTAGCGATGTTTCGCAGAACAACTTATTCCACTCTGGACATCAGACTTAAGTTGTGATAAGCTCTATGTATATTCTTTTTAGCATAAAAATTATGACTACTGCAAGATTAGACTGATTTGCAGCTAGATTGTTGTTGTTGACGCACACACGGCCACAGATCAAGCTACACACTGCGGTACCTTATGCGGTTGTAATAGGAGCTATTTTGCAACAAACAAACAAACTTCGGTAACAATAATGTCTTTGTTTGGAAGATTACGATTCACTTACCAGCTTTCCATTTCCCTTTTTGTTTCCTTAGGAGACGAAATTTGAAAATCTTTTTCTTAGTGCATAATCCTATACATTATTTTCAAAATTTCAAGTTTCTAGACTACATCAACCCTATTTATAGATGGAAAAAAAAAACTCATTTCCACCACTAGCTGAAACAAATAACACAGACGAAAGAATGAAGGTAGCTCTTTAGCTAAACCGTGATCCTTTGATCACATATTGTCATTGTCACAATAAGCAATAAGCAAAAAAAAGAGGAATTTTTAATTTATACATGATATTAAATTCAAACTATAAAAATAAGTCGTGGGTCAGTCAAGGGTACTGTGCCTTATATATAATACCGCTCTCTAATGGCTACGTTAATTCATTCATAGATACATACCGATTTTCAGCCGCTTCCCAACTTCTCCCGGTTCCTTAGTCGCAATGAGGACCGTTGAAATTCTAAATAATAGAGTAGTTCTGTTGATTGATCTATCAAATCAGCTACTTTTTAATGAAATAAATGTCAAAACGATAGTATGTATTATTATATGGAATTTTGTATGAAATACTACACTATAACGTCATAGTTTCACAGCATCAAAATGATCTACCCTTAGTGGTTCTACTGGTAATTAATAGTAGTTTATGATACTGTTGCATAATAGGGGTTATTAAATACGAGTGTGAGTTTAAGTACCGAGCCGTAGGCGAGGTTCTTAATAGTATCACACGAGTTTTTTATACCTAATTATGTGCAGTATCATACAGTACTTTATCTAAACTCATATAAATAATGTAATTTAAAAAAATAGACAACTTTTGAAAAAAAAAAAAAAAAACTGCTATTTTTGTGACATTTTTGGTCAAAATTATATGTGTAGGCAAAAACAATAAAATAAACAGACACAATAATCATATACTTAATCATGTCCATCATCCGTGTTGCCAACTCCCAAAAATTCTTACCTCTAAAGTTCAAGTTACAAAATTTGTGACATTGTCATCGTCAAATTGAATTGATACTGATTGATTATACTATTGATAGGTAGATTAAAGTGTACTTTAATAGAAAAAAAGTTATTTTATAGCATTATCTTGGGAACAACAACTGTACTATAATGAATCATTATACACGGGTGTGCCTAAAGTGGCTCATTAAAGTACTGATTTTGATTTCATAATAAGAACATTACGATATGAGAGTAGATAAAAATCATTATAAGCATTAAATGTACAATGTTGATTTGATGTTTCCACGTATTTTTAGATATTTTATGCATTGGTATTTGGTCATTTATTTTTGACACTGTCAACTAGGCTATTGTTTTAAAAAGCTTCAAGATTGTTATGCGATGTAATAACTCTTTAGTATTTTTTCCAGTATCTACCAGAAATGTTCTGGAGGACTACAAGAGAGGATTATTGCAGAGCAACTCAATTAGTGAGAAAAGTTGACGAAGTCATCAGCGGTATTGTCTTCATGTCCTTTGCCAATAATTTGTTCTTCATTTGTTTACAATTATTTAATACTTTAGAGTAAGTATCTATGAATAAAATATATTTATTTTTCTGTACTGGAACCAGTCGGTATTATGCGTGGCGAAGGCAAGAGGCTAGATGGTGTCCTTGATCCCATGGAGTGTCGGTATGTCGCTGGTGGGGGATGCCACGATGATGGCATGGATGTGTAGATTGATTGGACGCTTGCGCCATCTCATTTACCAGCGACATGTAGAGTTGCGGCTGCGGCTGGTGCAGAAAATTCAAATTTCAAAAAAATACGCTTCTATTGGCTCAAACTATTTATTTTTGCCTTTTGCGGTCGAAACCATGGGTCCTTAGGGGTCCGAAGCTCGCCGATTTACTCGAACTCTATCTTCCAAACTTATTGAGGCCTCGAGACGGGCGGGCGGGGAGCTTTTTCCGCCACCGCGTTAGCTTGGCTATCCAAAGAGGAAATGCTTCCAGCCTTCTTGGGAACTTTGCCTCGAGGTTTTTTTTTTATATGTAGATTGTATTTTGTATATTGGTTATGAATAAAGTTATTGATATATGTAGTTAAAGGAAATGGATGATTCGTAACATTAAACTAGCCTCTATCAAAACAGATAGATAGACAGTTACAAGAGTGAGTCTTTTTTTCAGTAAATGTAACCTTTATAAATATTTTTTTTTTTTCAGAGACGGAATAAAAGGTACCGTTGAATGTAATAGCCGAACAAAAAGGTGAACATTACTTTATTCATTTACATGTCACATTATTTGTTAACACACACCTAACGAACATAATCAAGCTGTTACCAACTCTTTTTCTGTTGTGATGTGATCTAACAGTAATATTTTCTAATAGGTCCTAGTAAGCACAGTAGATTTTACTGCACTTTTTCCACTCATAAATTATTTTATACTGAAAATATCGTCTCTTGTGTAATACAAATGTTTTTTGTTCACAGAACAACACCTCTAGGAGGCTATGAAGCAGCAATATATTTTTTATTCTCTCTCGCTTTTCTGATCTCCAGATCAGTAGCTGTATCTCTAATAGCTTCACAAGTGAATACTACGGCATCTTTGCCTGCACCGGTATTATATGCTGTTCCATCTCCAGTTTATTGCGTTGAGGTGAGGAATAAATTTTTTATACTGAGTGATTGAATTTTTAATGGAAGTTATGTTGAAAATACTGTATAATATCAAGCAACACAGATGGTACATGCAACGCTGGATAGATGGCGCCACAATAATTTACATCGCACTTGCAAAGTTTATTCGGGCATTGACATTATACAAGATCCCAACATCTATAGTTCGACCGCGGTCCATAGGCACGATGACCCAGCCTGGCGAAAGATCTTCCCCTTTTTTAATTGGAAGAGTCACCCACCTTGCTTCTCTTTTATAATATTCAATATAAAACCAATACGGCATTACCAAAAATTTTTTTTGCCTACATTTTTGTCGCATGGATATTGAGTTTTCATCCTTTCCTACGTCGTAAATTTTTAGTTAATTTAGCTTGATCACTAAAGTTATGTCGCGGCCAATTTGATGGGTTGACCCGCTACCACGAAACTTCTACTTACGATCTACCCCTCGTATTACACCAGTTATGAAGTGTACCTATTATGAACTGGTGGTAAAGTCAATTGTAACTTTCGACATTCATAAGTGCCTTAACAGCGCCTAATTTGAATAAATTCGTTTTGAGTTTGTGTTTATATTTTAAACAACGCTTCTTATGTCAAGATGCTGACAAACAGGTAAACGGTTGACCTGATGATCAGTGGCCACTGTCGCCACAGATTATGAGCAAAACCAATTGCAATTGGATTAGAGTGTAAAAAAATCGATGTATTTTTAGTGAAGTTTTATTTATTTCAGGTGCAAAGATTTTTGGATCAAGTAAATGGTGACAACGTTGCACTTAGCGGATTGCAATTTTTCTCTGTGACACGCAGTCTACTTTTAACTGTAAGTACGGATGAAATTCCTTTATCGGTGCTTTTAGAATCAATGTAAGAAGTTATAAATAAGTACTCTAAAAATATTTTTGTTTCTCCTACCAGTTTTTAGAGTTTCATCTACTCATCAAATATTGTCTATCAAGATCACAAAAAATAGCTTTAATCTTCGTATAAGTTATAAAATTTTAATCATTTTAATTTGACGATTCAGTGGTGGTTCATACACGTTGTCATCCGGGTGAATTTTATTGAGATTTTCATGCAAAAATCCAATCAAAAGTTTTCGGCCATTCCGGGTGGATTAAAAAAAAAATGTTTTAAATAAACCTTGTCCTGACAATTATGAATATAGTAAAAAAAACAGCTAAATCGATCGAACCGTTCCGACATGATTCGGTGAATGTATGTAACATTCAGCAATAAAATTTTATTTATAATACTATATAGATAAATTTTGGTTACTGCTCCTAGACTAGATTTATAAACTGAGAATCTTTGCAGGTCGCCGGCACTATTGTAACATACGAATTAGTGATGTTCCAGTTCAATTCATCAGGACCAATTATTACAACTACAATGCTACCAAATGTCACGACTCCTTCATTGACAACATGATGCAATAAAATAATGTGATGTAATAAAATATTATATAATTTATTTTGTCTATGCAAAACTTTTTTTTTTGTAAACAAAATGGCTAGGTAGTAAAAAAATTAAGTAGGTATATTTATTATGTTTGTTACATTATAAAAAACTGTTTGACTATCTGATAAGTGATAAAAACACGTACAGCGATATAAAATGTAAAATAATAAACCTATACAGGTTTAGTCAAATTTAGAGGAATACTCATTGCGTCATAATTGCAATTTTTCAGTATCAAAAATATTCCAGTTAGTTCAGTATCAACAGTAGAATCGATCTCTATGGGGTTAATTATTAATTTCTATAAAAGTTGTATTTTAAAAAATCCGTCATAGTAGTTATATGTATACCAAATTTCAGCCCTTTTCGTAAAGTGATTAGAGCTGTGCGTTGATAGAGATCAGTCACGCGCTCACGCGTTCCTTATACTTAGGTATATTTAGATTAGAAAAGTATTTTTATGATACTGTGTATAAAGCTGTATTACATTCGATTTATTAATTAATGAGGCTGAAATAATAATATATCCAAAAGTAAATAAAAATATACTTACTTTTTTTTAGTTTATGAGAAAAACATAAATATTATGGCCTTATATGTACAGTCAATATGTTTTATACATTTTTTATGATAGGTACAGTTTTATTACAAACGTTACTATCATCGTGGAAACGTTACTATCATGGGGAAGAATTCCAAGTGTTTGGCTTTCGGCCAAATGTTAGAAACAAGCACTTAGTTGTGGGTAACTATTTTTCGTATCCATAAATAATCCAATATCTGAACTACTTCGTTTAACAGAATCCTACTGTGGTAAAAAATGTGGTCGAATGTGGTAGGCGCTCAAAGCCAAGATTAAAACTACTGTCAAAATAGCGAGGAAAAGAATACTGGAAAGGAATCGAATCGGTATTTGTTCAATTAAACCACATATGCAGTCGGAGCCAGTATAAAACCCGCAATGTCCCTGGATTGTAAAGAATCAGTTTGGTGCAGCTTTTACGTGCATGAGCTTTAAAAATGCTTTGATACTAAATGCGTAACATAAAATCAAATACTATTTGAGGAGCTGGCGAATAAAAGCGGACTTTTTTTAATCGGACCAGTCACACCAGAGATTAGCACGTTCAAAGTAACTCTTCAGCTTTATTATTAGTATAGAATAGATATACCTAGATACCTTATCCGAACGAATTTTCTATCAATAAATAGGTTCAGCAAATAACACGGATTACCAGTAAACCAACATCGGTAATTCAATTCCGTATCTTTGCAGTAAGGAAATGGATATCTTACAAAATCGTTGACCAAATCAAGGATTCCTCAATATTACATAAAGTGGTTTTTTATTTGAGTTGACTAAATTGATAAGACTGATTCAATTTTCAAATACAGTTTTAGTACTTACGTTTTTATATTTGCTGACGCTTTTTACTTTTCGTCTTATCTTAATTTATCTATATATAGATTCATAAAAGTAAGTCTTTCTAAAACTCAAAAATGGCTAGACCAATGTGAATATTATTTTTTGTTTTGTTCCCTCTATTAAGAAGAAATGAATGAAGAAAATTAAATTATTTAAATGAAGTTATCCGGAAGAGAACCGGAGTAACCGACGTAGCCTGCAGAGTGAGCAAACTGACTGACTGGAGACCGCGTACCGGCAAACGTAGTGTGGGGCGCCCCCCAGCTAGGTGGACCGACGACCTGAAGAAAACGGCTGGGACAGACCGGATGCGGAAAGCGGAGGACAGGGTGTTGTGGCGCAGCCTGGGAGAGGCCTATGTCCAGCAGTGGACTGCGATAGGCTGAGTTGATTGATCCCTCTATTAACATGTGGTTTAGAAGAAAGAAGAAAAACCCCAAAAATTATATAAATTCTGTAATTATGTAAGCGACCACGTCTTCGCTCCGTAAGTCATCACACACTGGTCGAAGACTTTCGACTTGAGACACTGCGGTATTTGAGACAAGAAGATATGACGTAGCTTCCCGAACGCTGCCAAGCCGAGTTGGATTCGTCGATTGACCTCTTTCTCGAAGTTGGACCTACCTAGTTGGATGGTCTGTCCTAGGTAAATATAGTCGTCTACAACTTCGAGTGCAGAGTCTCCAACCTTTACTCGAGTGGGTGCAATAATTGGCAACAATGGCTTACGATGGGCCTTATAAGAAGGCTCAAGGTCACCCAAAGAGCATTGGAGAGAATGAAATGATGAGATCCGCAGGCGAACTAAAGTTATCGACATAGCCCGAAGAATTGCCAAACTTAAGTGGCAGTGGGCGGGGCACATCGCTCGTAGAACCGACGGCCGCTGGGGCAGAAAGGTTCTCGAGTGGCGACCACGAACCGGAAGACGTGGCAGGCCCCCCACAAGGTGGACCTACGATCTTGTTAGGGTCGCGGGAAACCGCTGGATGCGGGTAGCGCAAGACCGGCCATCGTGGAGATCCTTGGGGGAGGACTTTGTCCAGCAGTGGACGTCTTTTGGCTGATATGATGATGATGATGATGATGTAATTATGTATGTAGGCGTGTAAGGTAGGGTAGGGTAGGTAAGTAGGTGCAGATAGGTAGGCTTAAAACTCAAAAATGGCAGGTCAGTCAACGTCTGCGGGGCTAATATTAGTCTTACATAAAAATGAGTTTGTTTCATTCTCTTACAAGACTAACGAGGTATTTTATAAGTGGTGTTTGATATTAGATATAGATATAGATTAGAGGTGTTATGTGAGATGGTTTAAAGCAAGACTTTTAAAAGGATTTAACATACCATCGACTTTTTATTAAATGACGTATGAAAGTGACGGACGTTTATAAAACCTGTGTTTACTTGCTTTAAACCGTCATACGTAATTAAGGGGTACAAAGTTCTTAAAGTCACATGTAAGAACCTATATTTATCACATTTTGACCAACATACGTCCTATTATTCGGCTTCAATTAGCAAAAAACATAATAAAATTTGAATTTCGCGAACTACCTCGGCATCCCCCTTAAGGGTAAACCTTCGGTTGGAACGTTAAATTCAAATTTAATCACGTTTTTTGCTAATTGCAGCTCAGTTATAGGTCGTAAGTTATCAACATGTTATTTGCGACAAGAATGGTAGTATATTTACTGATTAATAACAAAAGAAATCATCAACACATTCCTCCAAGGTATATTAGTAACATTTTCATGAAATGGTCGTATATGTCAGTAATATACCTTGAATGAATATGTTGATGATTAATTTTGTTATTAATCAGTAAATATACTACCATTCTTGTCGCAAATGACATGTTGATAACTTACGACCTATAACTGAGCTGCAATTAGCGAAAAACGTGATAAAATTTGAATTTAACGCCCCAACCGAAGCCTCCACCTTAAGTACACTGTTTAACAGTTTATGGCAAGAATTTAAGTACCTACCGTATGCTATGAAATAACAATTTACAACTTAATGACCAATTTAATAGAGTTTTCCGTAAATTTTATACCTTATTAAACTTCCTGCAAAACGGATCAAGAGTAATTGAGGGAACGAAGTGTGCATGTTATCTAGATAAACGATATAAACGCGTTTTTATTTTGAACAAAAAAAAATACGTTTTTAAGCATTTCGACTTCCATGAACAAAAAACTCTGCGGGGAATTTTGTAGTGTAGTGTTCATTCATGTAGTGTAATGATCCATCTATTCAAAAAAAGATTTATAATATTTGGCAACATAGCATGGAATTGCTGAATTATTGTTACAATACAAAAATACCATTGTTTCTCACTTTATTTTTTTATTCGTGTCATTTTAAAGTTAAATAAATAATAACAATGATATCTGTTTAATATAATGTATATTTTGTATACTTTTAAGACATTGTAATACATCAGTCGTATAATTACTAATCATACCGTTGTATTCTCGTTAGTCATGATATGACGTTCTAGGGAAAATCTTAAATATATTTTTGACTCATTTTACATGCATCGTTTGTTTCAGTAATGAACGGTGAGATTTTATGGACACACGAGCAACACATAATATGAGAAATGTAATTTACCTCATAAACATGTTTACATCTCACATAAAGATGTACTTTCTTCTGTTGATTCATTTTTGATATATCTTCATCATCATTATATTTAGTCCGCTGATGAACTGACATTCCTCCTTGATTTTCATAACGAAGGGACTAGGACCAGGGGATTAATTTCGTCATATTTTCAGCTTCATAGATTTTTCATATCTGAGGTGAATTCATAATATGAACCAGTAGTGATTATACTGTCTTTGATATGAACATTTTATCGACCTGTCATCTATCTTTCATTTCATTCAATTTTATAGATTTGTATGGAATTTCGTAATAGGTATAGCCCAATTTTAGGCGAAACAGATGTTTCTGCGAAACCGTTAGTTAATAATATATTTTTCTTCATATTGTGACGCCATTAGAGAGGTAGTTTGTCGGGCCACCTGGTGCGAAGTCATCTTGAAGCTTTTCGATACGTAATTGCCATCAGAGAACTTATCTACCATGTCAATTATCGGCTATTCGAAAAATGTAACCTGCCAATTACAAAGCTTACTAACTCAACGAGCTATATCTGTTTTTGTTCTGCTATGTAGGTATGTTTATCTTAAAAAATACCATGTCACTCATATTTATAATTTGTCATTACGATGAAAATTATACATAGAAAACAGTATTATCATCTTTTAAGCATACAAAGATACGAATCGAAATATATTATTTTGCTGTAAAAAAATGTTTGGAGGCTTAGCGGGCTTTACTTATTTACGAAAATACAAGCAGAACTTAAGCATTTCAGCCACGTACGCACCCCATATTATTTATAATCCGTCGAAGATTGGGGGAAATGAAAAAAGTGACACATTTAGAAATGGTTTTTTTTATTTATATTTGATGGAACGCTTTCTTGAACCAGTGTTGGTGACAGATGTAATAACTTCAGTATTTTACTATTATAACTTTTAAATTACAATCTTGTGACTATATGTGACTACAGTATGTATGTATATAATAATAAGTAATATAAATAGGGTGCAGATAAGAATTCGCATATCTTTCAGAGTAAAAATTTTAGTGTTCGTTTTTCACGTACTAAGCAGCTATCAGACATAAAAAATATAATTCTAACCCCTATATTATTAGATTTTATGATTAATACATTGAACAACCCTGAATTAATACGAAATTTTCTGAATAAACGGCATAAAAGAAAATAAGTCTAGACTTTCCTATTTAGGTCACAGGACTTAGCTACTCTAACACTGGCAGCAGGTGTTCTACAGGAAAGTGATACTAGGTGATTATTAAGATGGATCTTCGGGTACCTGGTTTATTGATGGATAGAACAACATTTATGTTACAGAAACTTAGAAGCTGTATTAGAGGCTGTATTTGGCGCACAAATAAATTCAAGATTCCAGGATTAATTTCATATTATAATATTTTTAGCCATATTAAATTATTTTAATATTCATAAGTAACTAACAAACTTTTGTAGGTTTTTATGTGTAGGTTATAGTTAACCTTATTATAACCGCGCTTTATGCAACCGACCCTAAGTAAAACTTTTCTTAAAATTTTGGTACCAAATAATAATCTATACTTACGCAAAGTGATGGATTTCTAAACAAAAGATATTTAAAGTGAATATCGGTAGAAAGGAAACTTGGTAATAGGTAGCAGGTGTACCTACAATATTGCCATTCTATAATGAAATTGGATAAGCAAACGCGTAAGGGAGGATAAATGTGCCTGTTTCATTATTTCTAAGAATATAATATTTTTGACGAATTGAATTACCTATAGGTAATTACCTACGAGTATTTGCTCTTTGCCCTTTCTTAAGTAATGATTGTATATTAATAATATAACATTTTAATATAAAGCACATACACTTAGACAGCCAGTTTTAACTTCCTTTGCGCATTGTCAAATTTTGCTACTTAGGGCCGGTTGCTCGTACATTTCCCTCGGTCGGTTATGGTTACGGTTAAAATTTTAGTTAACACGAGCCACCCAGTTTGCTTTCTTTCGGCGTTTAAAGTTATCTATAACCGTAACTTAACTATTACGTTACTATTACCGCGCTTTATGCAACCGACCCTTAAATGTGAAATCTATGTTATATTTCTTATATTCCAATTATATCATACTAATGATTTGTTTGAACGCGCTAATCTACGGAGTAACTGATTCGGTTTAAAAAAATCTTTTTCACTAATATAAAGCTTCATTATCCCTAAAGGTTACAGGCTACTTTTTATCCCGGAAACGCGAGGGAACAGCTAGGTTTTTTATAGTTTTATTTGAATTATTGCTTGAAAGAACTTTTGACAGATATTGTAGATGTTCTAAAAATAAACTCGTATATAAATCAGTATTCGTGTTACAAGTAGGTAGTATTTTTACAATTTAGTGCTTATAATAATAAGGTCCGATTTTTCAGTCGTTAAATGTATCTCGGATAACCTATTCCTGTGACAAGTCTCAGTGCCAATTTCAACCACTTATCTGGCCATTGAAAAATCAACCTTAATAGTTATAATGTTTGAAATATAAAATGTAATGACAATTCTAAATTGTAGCATTTACGTATACCTTACATAATGCCGAGGATACACAACATTATTAATATAATTTACAGTGGTATGATTTTAATTAGACACTGCGCATCCGTTGTTTCCTAAGGTAGGCATGCTAATATTATCATCATAGCCTGTACGTGAGTAATAAATTCATTTAATTAACACTCTTGTGCACGGTATTAAAAGCGCTTTATCTTTTGGGTTTTAAAATTAAAAAATGGGACGAACGAAAAAGTGAGAGTTATTCAATACAGAGAGTTTTTTTTGAATCCTTGTTTTTTGTATAAACTTATTTTCAAATTATATTATTATTAGAAATAAAAAGCTTATTGGAATATTGAAAAAAAAAAAAAAAAAATTTTTATGAATGAGACCCTTTAATTCATAGGCGAAAAGACAAAATAAGCCGAGCAACTACAAAAAGCAAGAAACTTAAAATAAAACGTTCTATCACTTATAAAATGTATTTTCACGATTCAACGGCGCTCAGCAAGAGAAACCGAAAAAAAGTTAAAGAAACATGTCCGTTTCGAAAGGCTTTTTCGCTTCAGTACCTAAATGTAAGGATTTAACTGAAATATTGGTACATGGTTACATTAGAATTTAATTTAATAAATTACGTTTTGGGACACTCAAGAAAATTTACATACATCTTTTTAGATGAAAGTGATTGGTGTATTTTTTTACTGTGTTTGACCATAATCTCACCGAGGTCAGTGATGATGTGGCCGATGGTGGCAAACAAAGTCTAGAAGGGGAACTGGCTCTCAAGTGCAGCTATTATTACACACCCGACAAACAGTGGTGACAGAATTTCAACTTGAGAGTGGTAGCCATACAGTTACCACCATGCTATGGTTTCCTCACGATGTTTTCCTTCCTTCACCGAAAGCTCAAGCTCATTGTAGGATTCAACAAG
The DNA here is from genome assembly GCA_963555595.1 of Tethea ocularis. Classification (NCBI taxonomy): domain Eukaryota; kingdom Metazoa; phylum Arthropoda; class Insecta; order Lepidoptera; family Drepanidae; genus Tethea; species Tethea ocularis. The sequence continues at coordinate 3,313,208 of OY741960.1, read as the reverse complement.
GAAATAATATATCTCTGCTTAGTTTGGGATCAGATAACCGTGTGTGAAGAATGTAAAATATATATATAAATGTAAGCTACTTTACATCCCAAGAATGGGGGATACATCTAGGGGAAAGCTAGTTTTATTAATAAACGTATAAATAATTGGAAACAAAAATACCTTATTGCAATTTTATGTCTTTACGGAGATAATATAAAGGAAATGTCTCAAAATGACTGCAGAGCAGCGTGCACTTAACTGTCAAATCCTCAAGTCTTCTCCAGTCATCTCGTTATTAAATAAGTCTTAATTTCTTCTCTAAGTTCAGCATATTTAAAGTTATTGCTCTTAACTTAACGTCTCCATGGAAACTTTCTAGACGCGAATTTAGTTTTATTTTAAAACTGATTTGATTTTAGTAAAAGTTTTATGCGGGTGACGTAATGATTGATATAGGATGGAGTATTCTGAGATGGAATATTTTTTTAAGTTTATATCGGGTAGTCAGGTTGAACTCCTTTTACTACGAGTCTAATACGGAAATCGCGAAAAAAAAATCTTTCCTGTACGTATTTTGATGGAAAAATTTTGACTTTATGCTTGGAAGTAAAAGTTTTTTAACATGAGAAACCCAACATTAAAATATGCCATATCTCATAGTACCCATTCAGTATATGAAGATTTTAAAATAATAATGTTATAGTAATAAATATAGCTCCTAGTCAATATTAAAATAATATACCTCCTATTATATCCAGGGACATTCTTCACACACGGTTATCTAAAACAAAGCAGAGTTTGTACTATGGAAATTAGATACCTAACTGATATACTTTGAAAACAAACTTATAATAGTAGTTTATGATACTGTTGCATAATAGGGGTAATTAAAATACGAGTGTGAGTTTAAGAACCGAGCCGTAGGCGAGGTTCATAATAGTATCACACGAGTTTTTAATACCTAATTATGTGCAGTATCATACAGTACTTTATCTAAACTCATCTAATAATATAATTTAAAGGTAAAAAATCGATAATATTTTGTCATAGGTTTTCATGACTTACGGGTATCGATTATTCGTCATTTCCATTGCCGCCTCCACAATTTCAGATCCAAGTTTATTTCACCTTAGTATCACTGCTATTTTTCTATCATTTTTGGCCAAAATAAAATATGAATGCAAAAAATTCAATAAAATAAACAAACATTAATCATCATGGCGCCCAAATCCGTGTGGGGAAAAACTCCTATGTTGAGATCTCTACCGCATACGCGACCACAGACAAAATAAATTTGCATCCAAAATTATAATTGTTTAGTCCTGATGGCCACTTATAATGTTTTTTTCTTTATTATTTCGTTTGCAAAGTTGACTGACAGTAATTGAAGTATTAAAAACCAAAAAACATTATAAGTGGCCAGACATGTCCAAATACTTGTACTTTAATGAAAAAAAGTTATTTTATAGCATTATCTTGGGAAGAAAACTGTACTATAATATAATTTTTTAATTTCATTATAGACGGGTGTGCATAAAGTGGGCCATTAAATTACTGTTTTTGATTTCATAATTAGAACTTTACGATATGAGAAAAGATAAAGATAATTACCTACTCCCAGACTAAGGACAAGCAAACATGTTCATGCACACAAATATTCGTCTTGGATGGGAATCGAACCTGCAGCATGATAGGTGGTGTCTAAACTAACCCCATCAACTGGCCAATTTTTTTTTATTTGACTTATGTCCGATTTTTCAATACCCAGGTATGTAAAGGCATTTAAATTAGAAATAGCTTTTGAAGAGACTTTTCAAAGAAAAAACTTATCTGAGATATAAGTGAACCTAAGAGTTTTATATACTGATCACTTATTATAATACTTTACGAAAGAATCTCTTCAGATCATGTAACTACTAGAATCCTATCTAACATAAAGTACTAAAAATAATAGAAAACGTAAGTATTCAAAGTTGAACCGTATGTCATTCAAAATAAATTTCCTTTCCATAATTCAACAAGCCCGCCAAACCATAAACACAAGCAAAGCGTAATATTTTCAAACTGAGAACGTTTCGACATGAATGACATCGCTAGCAAACAAACAGAGCGTGACATTTGTTTGACACCGTGTAAGTTTGTTTTGATTGAACACACACTCAAGTCAATCGGGCCACGGAATTAGCGTGGCTAGTATCAGTTCTTTTCTCTTTGCTATTTTTCTACAAAACCTTGATACTATATATAAAAAAATTATGAACTTTTGCAACGATAACCATTCCTATGGAGCAATCCACCCTTAAGGTTGTAGCACATAATATAGGAAAGGGATCGCCACCATATCGACTCGAGCTGTTTAGTATTCTTTATAATAAAACTCCCTATTGCAACGCCCTCTAATTACCTCACCTTGTGACAAGCTCACGAACGGCTTCGTCGAGTTTACTAGGACCGACGGACGTTGGGGTAGAAAGGTTCTCGAGTGGTGACCACAAACGGGAAGACGCAGCGTGGGCAGGCCCCCCACAAGCTGGCCGCCACTGCTGGATGCGGGTAGCCCAAGACCGACCATCGTGGAGATCCTTTGTCCAGCAGTGGAAGTCTATCAGCTGACATGATTTTAGGCGTTTAATATAATTTGAAATTCGAAATTGAGTACAATGTTTTAGTATATAACAAAAACGACGGAAAATAAATAGATATTTGGCCAAAGAGAGGCCAAGAAAGAAATATAGTGTTATTTCTGTCATAAAATGTAGTCTGAACAAATATTTTACAAGATATACGACGAAACTAAATGTTTCATCTATGAAGACATTTTGATAGAAACCATTGATTGATTAGCTATTTATAATTCAAAATTTTCTTATTTTTTTTTTTTCATTATTTGTTCTTTCGTAGCACATACTACGCCGTAGACGTATTTGTAGAAGCATTATCATACTTATCGCTGTCTGCGTCTGTTATTCCAAACTGAGTAAATAAAGACTTAAATCTGAATGTTGACTGAGTTTTCTTAATGTGCTCGGCTTTCCTCAAATTGCTTGGATTATACGCCAGATGGGATTATTGGAAATTCAAAACTTGTGGGATAACGTATAAATGTGTATTCAAAACTTTAATTTTTGAATTTCGCTGAAACACCGCTGTCAAAATAAGCAAACAAACAAACATAGCACATGAGTAAATATACAGTAATCATAGTTTTGGTACTGATGGGTAGAAAAGTGATAGAATCCAATTTTGACGGTCAATCCACAAACATACCAATGAATCGAGGAAGATGGGAGGAGGCTTCAAACACAACATGCAATGTACAAAACAAAAAATGCTTAACGCAATATCTAAAAGTTAATTTCCTGAAAAGAAATTGTTATATTATTTTGTACAATAAACGCTGTAGATTTTTCCGCAAATAATTCCATACGTCGACACTTCGGGTCAGATGTATTAATCTTCCAAAACCCCTGGAGCCACAATTCCGTGTTCAAATCCCATGTACCTATATTAAATTATTTTCCTCTTAAAGCGAGTTGCATACCACAGCGAAACAATTTTAATGATCTACTACTATCAAAAATTTTAGTGTTCCCTGTCAGCTTTATAGTTCAGACACCGATGGATAGATGGCGCTGCAATATAACAAAACTATATACATACAACCTACATCGCGCTAGTGGAATTTGTCCGCGCATTCGCATATATACAAGATTCCAACATCAACAGTTGGACCGCGGTCCCCAGGCACGATGATCCAGCCTGGCGTAAGATCTTCCCTTTTCAATGGAGGAACCATCTTCTATATATACGTAATATGAATATGAAGAATATGGAAAAGGTGAATGTGGTCTACACTTTGATTTTCCCAAGAGACTACAGCATGGGGTTCTGCCCACTTAGTGAATAGATTTTTGCAGGGTCGATAACGTGCCCCTGGTGTTGCAACTGTCTATAGACTACAGTAACTGCTTACCGTTAGGTTAGTATACCTATTTGCTACCTTAGTACCTTGTATTAAAAAAAAACTTAAAATATTTTTAATTATTTTTAGTGAATCTAATGAGCATTGTTATTACCCCGCAGTTTCACTTAGTGCACCTAAGTGGCGTTACATTTTCCCGGAATATCAATAAACTACTATTTATTCCGAGAAAAAATCGTATCATATGTCATTCCAGGGTATAATCGACTATGTGTCAAGTTTCGCCCAAATCCGTTCTATCGTCAAGAGTTATCGAGTCACAATTAAGTAAACTACACTATTTACGTTGTAGCTTGGTGCGGGTGATAGTAACCAGTGAGATATAATAATAATAATAATGTTATTTGCATAAAATACAAACGTTAGTGCAGATGACAATTTTACACTGAGTAGTTATCATGTAGAAACTGAAAAAAATAAGCTTTGATACCTAAACTACTTTGATGCGTAGGCACCAATTTCTCAAAGAAGTTCAAGCTTCAACTTCAATGCAAATATGAAAATGAGCTTTATGTCTTTGCAATTAAGTTCTTCTTTTTAATCTGCAATTTCATGATTCATTTTCATTTCTCTCTGGTTACTGTCACCCCCACCAAGCTACAACGTAAATAGTGTAGTAAGAGCCCCAAAATAGTATATAGTGTCATAAAAGTGGCAATAAAATTGGGGCAGGTTTAGGTCAGTGTGGTACAGGCTTTAAAAAGGAAAATTCCTTCAAAGATTACCCGCCATACTCAGAAATGGGTAATTTATTTGAAGCAACCTAAGAATTTTAAATTACAACCGACTTATCTTTTGAATACAGTTGGAATCATTGGCGCTTACGCCTATAATATTTTTTCTTGGTTCCTTTGATCGAGTTGTACGTACTTTTTAATACAAATTTATTTTTTAAATATTTTTTGTGACTGAAGAATAAATTACATCATTTAAATAGTAAGAGTCTGTTCAGAAAGAGACCCGTTATGGAAATAAAAGGCGCTGCTATACTTATTTACTTTTTTTGTTTAGCGGGCAATACAATAACGCGTATGTTTCGTTTTGATCCTATTACAACTGTAACTATCACATTTGTTATTATTTAAATGCCGACAGAAAGAAATCAGCTCCTAATTAAGGTTGCAATATAAAATTGGAATGTTTTAGTTCAAATCAAATATTTGGCTACGACGGCTCCCTTTCTGAACAGACTTTATCGAATTATAACACGAATAATGTACATATTTAAATGTAAAAACCTTCCTACTGACATTTTTATAAATTCAAAATCTAGATTGTAAAATAGATTAAACATAATACAAAAAAGGAAAACTGAAAAAGAGATGGAAGTTATTATGTGAAAGATTATTGAAATAATGGAGCTATATGCAAGAAGAGTTGAATATATTATGTCGATTAAGTCAGCTAGATGATGAATCATCGAGGAAGATGGAAGGAGGTTTAAAATAAACAATAAATAAATATTCAGGGATATTTTTCATCTAATCCCATACTGAGCAGGGATCGTACTATGGAAACCAACATTAGGCTACTTTTTTTTAATACACTTTATGACAAACAGACATATGGGCTACTTCATGGACAAAATTTTTCCTTGATGGGAATCGAACCAACGACTTACGGACGTCAACTGGCCCGTCAAACTTTGAACTTTCATTATACATTACATCCTTTTAAGCTTCAAAATGCGAAGTTAAAGCCACTAAACATGTATTATTACACAGCATGATAGTTATTTCGTACAAAAGACCAACAGTTTGAACCGGGAAGTTTGAAGTTCCCTTGCTGTTGGTAACCACCTACAAGGCGATGATAGTTCAGTGGTGGTGACGTCGGATGCCGCGACGAAGGTCGTGGGTTCGAATCCTACAATGAGCTTGAGCTTTCGGTGAAGGAAAACATCGTGAGGAAACCATAGCACGGTGGTAGGGTACTTTGTAGTACCCGCCTGGCTGGCTACCACCCTCAAGTTGAAAATTTGTCGCCAAGCACCTATCGGTGTGTTCCGGCAATTGCACTTGAGAGCCAGTTTGCCTTCTCGGCATTGTAACAGGTCAGCAACACATTGGCAATATCTCTGGTATTGCAAATGGCAATAGGCGACGGTAACCACTTACCATCAGGTGGGCCGTATGCTTGCTTGCTACCTTAGTAGTATAAAAAAAAAAAAAAAAACCTACATTTTTTGCAAGGCATTCGTACTGTATTCAGTACACAAAAATATTTCCAAAAATGAAAGGTTAATAATGTCAACCATCACATAAATAAATGGCCAACATTACGAATGGCGCTTTTCACTCATTTACCCAACGACACAGTATTACTCATGCATACATACATAATATTATATTTCATAACCAAGGAACCACGTTTTGAGGTTCCATCGATATAATTCAAGTGCTTTTATTGTATCGCTACGTTTTGTAAAATAGTCATGCATATGAGATCTGACAGTTAGCCAGTTATAGAAGATAGTTCAATGTCTATATATACTAGGTATAAACTAGCTGTCCCCCACGGTTTTATCCGCGTTCCCGGGATCAAAAGTAGCTTATATGTAATTCCAGGGTATGATCTATCTATGTGCCCAGTTTCATCCAAATCCGTTCAGTAGTTTTTATGTGAAAGAGCAACAAACATGCATACATACAAACATTCACGTTTATAATCTTAGTAGGATGCGGAAGTTTGTGAGGATTACTGAACAAAATTGGATGAAGCTTGGCAAAAAATAGATTGATCATACCCTGGTAGGGTAGGCTATAGGCTATTTTTTATGCAGCAGGTAAAACTGTGGGGTGGAATTTGGTAGGTATATTATATTCGAGGAATATGTTTGCTCAGTAGAATCGATATCCAAAAGTTTTATATCATGTCAGATTATTTGTAAAAAAAAACTGAAAACTGATGAATAATAGTATCAGTTAACGGGTTCTTCTTTAGAGGCGCATAAAGAGCCTTTCCTCTGGTATTGCGAATGTCCATAGGCAGCGATGACCACGATCTCAACCTTGCTTTTCACATAAAAAATGCCAAAGACCGATGTACATCAGAGTGTTATCGCACTATATCTACATTTTGTGGTAAAAAAGAATAATTTCAATGTAACCACTTCCTGAGTTTAGTGGTACTTGAGTCGGCTTGAGATGCGTTTCCGTTCCTTTCATACGACCTTTCAAAGAACAAAGGCTATTAAAGACGCAAAGTGACTGTCTAACACAATTTATTTTTAGGATAGAAATTATATTTTTTGGGTTTCCAACGCGTTCAAAATGAGTAGGTTCTGAGAAAACTTGAATCTTTGTAGGTATATAAGTCTAATATCTACCTATTTTAAAACAATTCGTACATATTTTTTTTCCCATACGCTTGAAATATTTAATTAATAAATCGGAATGTATGTCTGAAGCTCTACTGGTAAATATTATAATAAAACTAAATAAATAGTTAATCCATTTTTCAAAAAGAGGTGCAACGATAATTGTAGTATTTAAAAAAAACTATATCTTGATTTTAAAATAATGTTGAATTCAATTTATGTCTACGAAATAAACATTATAGGTACATCAAAGTATATTTGACTTAAATTACTCCTTATAATGTTTCTTTGACAAATTGAAGGATCATCAAAGTCGCAAAAATTAAGCAGCACTCAAAGTAAATACCAAGATTAAATCACCTACTAAAGTAAATTTAAATTATTAAAAGATCAAAAGCGAATATTTAGCAATGTGAGTACAAGCAAGAGTTTAATTTAGTTGCGGAGCTCTTTACTTTACGTTTAAGTGGCATTCTTAAACAGATAAATTTAATTTGATCTCCCATTATCTTAAATTTCAGGCTAGCTTCTGAACTCTTAAATGTCATTAGTGGAATGGATGGTTCTGAGGGCCTACTCTGAAAAACGATACACGATCGTTCAAGGTTGACAAGCCAGTTGGCGCAGTTGGTTAAGACACCACCTATCACGCCGCTGGTCATGGGTTCGATTCCCATCCAGGACAAACGTTTGTGTGCATGAACATGTCTGTTTGTCGTGAGTCTGGGTGTAATTATCTATATAAGTATGTATTTACAAAAAAAAGTAGTATATGTAGTATATCAGTTATCTGGTTTCCTTAGTATAAGCTCTGCTTAGTTTGGGATCCACGACCTGTGGCGCAATAGGTGGTGTCTTAACCAACTGCGCCAACTGGCCCGTCATAAAAAACATGTGAAAAGAGTACCAGAGCTGGAAACACTTTAGCAACCTTCCATTACAAATCCATAGGTAATAGTGATCACTTCTGTCTGCTTAAAATCCGCTCATTTCGTTAATATTAAACTACATCTTGTAATTTATAAATATTCCAAACAAAACCAAATACCTTCTTGAGTGACAGAAGATATTGAATAAAAATCATTACTTTCAACAAAATTTCGTTATCCACTAAGCTAAAATTGCCACTTCAACAATTCTCTTGAAGCTTTGCTAGAGTATCTCAAATATTCAAGTCACAACAAGCAGGAAGGTGCCTACAAATACCTGTACATAAGTATCGATTCCGTAACAAAAGATTGTGAAGCAGCCTCGGTCGCAGCGACATTTCACAAATTGCTCTGCTTTACGGCACAGTGGGCCCGAGTTTTCTTACACCTCGTAGGTGTAAAGCTTTCTCCTCGTTTTTCTGTTTTATGTTTGAAAAGGCCTGGTTTTAGAATAACACTTGATGGGATAAATCTCTTAGTGTTTCTAATTGTTTTTGGAAAACAGAAAAACATGTTTTTCCAATTCCACTAATTCATTTGGATTAGATTACAATTGGATCGCAGCTGAATGACGACTTTTGCATGTTTTCGTATTCCACCAATAATCTGACAACGATCGAGATCCAATCATGGTTGAGTTATAGTTGACATTCGATCAAGTGGTATTCCACTAAACATTTGACACATTTTGTTGGATTAGAATTGTTTCGGTTACCAAGGGCAATAACATTTACAATCTAATCGTAATCCAATCGTGGTTTGGTTTCGTTTATTTAGTGGAATACCGTTTTTTGTAAAATGAGAATTGGATTGGAAACGAACTTTAACTGAATCGAATTTGGATGATAACCGTTGTAATTCAGCGGAATTGTTTTGTTTGTTAGATACTTAGATTTCGACTCGTGGTTTTATGTGCGTTCCTGGAACGACCTCTATGCAAATATCTACGCAAAAAATGACGTCAGTCCGTTGCTTCATAATTGTTACGTCAACGAAAGAAAAACCGACACACACATCTTCACATTTTCTAATATTATTAGTAAGGATTTAATTATGTTGTCCAATTCGTACCTATTATTATTTATGGTACTGAGAGCCATTACCAGTTGCATTATTTTCTTAAAGAATATTATTGTACTAATGCAATAAATACATTATCTTTAGCCAGCATGTATCAAAAAGCGCTTACTATATCTCATAAAACATAGAAAAATGTTTAAATATTGCTTAGGGCTATCTAGAAATTGCGTTGCTATAAACCTGCCATCAAATATTTCAGAAAATATACAACAAATATAAAATAAGCATAAACTAAAGAGGGCTTATAGGAGAGTCCATTATGTGGAAGACAAATCTCTGGAAGCTATTTTGTTTTCTACTTACAGTGCTCTGATATTTCAAGTTTTACTTGATATTCAATTTATTATTTTGTACATACCTAAAGTTTGTTTTAGTTTAGATTATATAAAGTGTACGTTTAGATTGTATAATAATTTAATTAATTTAAAGTCAATGTAATAAAACTATATATTATATTATAAAATTGTTCATAAGGGCCTTACGAAAAATTACATAATTAAAATTAGTTTAGTACTGGTAGCAGTGCCTAGAGGTAGAGTACTAAACTATTAATTAAACTTATTTAATATTAAATTATTATTAAATAACAAAATTCATGTAAACTGCAATACAAACTTTGAACCTAATGTCAAACATGGTAAAAATTACGTTCACATTGAGATTGCATCATATACGTATTTTACATTTTAACATAATAACTCCTTGCATGGAGGGTAGCTTTTAGAATCCCTGTTTGGCTACCACCCTTAAGTTGAAAATCTGTTGCCAAGCGCCTACCAGTGTATTCCCACAGCTGCATATGAAAGCCAATTTCATTTTGGCTTTGTATACTTAACACCTTTCACCCCATTGATAAAGCGCAGGTCTATCCAACAAAAAATACTTTCTCATTACATTATAATGGATTCCAATGAATCTGAAGAAAAATAAAAGGCTTCAAATAAACTTTTCGATGTTTAACGAGGTGTGATAAAGTAACAGGAATTCAAGTTTAAATTTGATTTAAGTATTCAAAAACAGCCATTCGGCCATAAAATTGCCGAAATTATAACTTAAGATTTAAGCCGCGTTGCGTTTTACATCTTAGCGTTAATTATGTTAATCGCAATTCAAGCAATTTTATACATACCGAGAGAAAGCTTGATAAGCCCAAACATAGCATCCAACGGTTTCCCGCGACACTCACAAGATTGTCAGTCCACATTGTGGGGGGCCTACCCACGCAAAGATATTATGGTTGTTAATAGTCTAATATTATTTATAAAATATAGATAATATAATTACATCTATCGCTTCTAAGAATTTTGAAAGTAGCAATCTAAATTTGTCGTAGCAAAATATTGGAAGAAAAGAAAAAGTGAAATTCGCGAAACTTTTTAAAATGGTAATTTCATGCTGTTGCAAATCTTTGGTCATGTTCCCTTTGCATAATCTTTTGACAGCTACACTCTACTGCACAGCCAGTTTCCTTCTAGGCTTTGTGTTCTTATCACCTTCGGCTACATCATCACAGACCACGGTGAGACTGAATACTTATCTAAATTGCTGCATCCTATACGATTTCTCAGTATCTCACACTATTGAAGATAAGCCTCTCCCAACACTCACCACTCTTTTCAGTCTCCGTCTTCTTTAACTGCCTTCCTCAGGTCATATATCCAGCAAAATTGCTCGCCGAACACCAGAATAGTATAGCATCTATTTTAAATTATTCGAATGATTTTAATCAAACAGCGATGCTAACTTTTCCGACAGTCATAATGTAAGCGAGCCTAAAGATCCGATTTCATTAGAACAGATTGATCGATAGCAATTTAAAAGTTTTGCAAGTTTGCTGAATGTTTGTTGGTCTGATGTTATTTTATTGTTTTGATTGGAATTCGAAACAACAGGCCAGTTAATTAATTAATTTCGTATTGGTTACAATTTTATTTTTATATGGTTTTGCTCGAGGGTAAAATGTCTATTTTGAACAAGGCGTCAATGATCCTTGGGGATTGAATGTTAATTTATGTCCAATTTGAATTTTGCATTTAATTTTTTTTAATTAGTTTTATACTATAATTTGCGAAGCACTGGCTTAGCCTAGTTGTGCAAAACAAAAGAGAAGGCGCCGTAACTTCAAGTAAAAAATATCTTGGCTATTGATATATAAAAAACTATTAATAATAATATCAATTTTATGGTAAAAATTCTGTAATAACTAAATTTTACGGTTTCTGGAATAATAAATGGAATAGAATTATGATTTTATGGCAGCCATAAACTATTTTTTTATTGCTTGTGTCACATTTTTTAACAGTTTCAGTGATAAAGCTGAGACACGTTTAAGTAATAAAAATATAGTTTTTATTACATAACTATCTGAAAGCGTGTTTAATAATTATAGACCCAAAAAGTAAAAGAAAGATTTTACTACAGAAAAAAACGAATGTAGAACTAACACATGCCCAGCTTAAAAAAAAAAGATTTACTAAATTAATGAGAGAATTGGCCAAAGCTATTTTTTGCTATCCACAGATTCTCATCAAAGGAATGAATTAGTGGCCATAGGCTACTGCTACTTCTATAATGTTTCTAAGAATAAAATAGAATAAAATTTCTATTTTATTCTTAGAAACATTATAGAAGTTTTTTAGACGGCCTATGCTATGTACCTTGTAAGGTAGCTACTGCCATCTGCCTGTCATACTGAGAATCTAATTTTATACTAACCAGCTAGCGCCTCTGCCTAGGGACAAAACGTCGAAATGGCGGTGATAAAGGTAATTTTTTGTGAAAATTTCCAACAGATGTCACTGCTATTTGGTGGAAAACTTGGAAAATTATTAGATTAGTTCCACTTAACATTAATAGATGGCACTATGATTTATTTAATATAAATTGTATTTATTTATCATCTCAGAGATTAATGAATAATTGATATTATAATAACTAAAAAAAATATTGTCTAGACGAATAAAACACTGAAATATACTTATCTTTTAAACATCATAATTAAGATAATGATTAAAATAATCTATCAATCGGTATTAAGCCTCCATAGAAAATACATCCAATAACATTTGCCTATATTCTTCTGTCTTCACTGAGTAAATTATTCTTACGTTTGCACTTTCTTTTTCTACAAAACTATTGGTATTTATTCCTCTTTGGTCACCTGTAAGATACATTTTAATTCATGATAAATTAGGTAGGTACTCAGAAAATCAGAAGTTATATATGTCTGACAACCATTAATTACGTAGTGCTATTGATAACGTCAGTGGAGTCTTTTTAGGGTTCCATAGACAAATAAGGAATCCTAAAAAACTTCGTCTGTATGGCACAGTAATTTAATGTGAAAAATATACGGCTGGCACACTTGTACCTAGATAAATATAAAGATAGTAAACTTATAAATATGCATAATTCTGCAAAGTCAGTGGCAATAAGCTCTTTAGTGAATTTCATTGATATTTTATTATAGAAATTAAGCAATCTTACCACAAACAACAATATCGTTCTTAGAATACTTGTACTCCTTCACCAGATCAGGATTCACGAACAAAGCAACTGCTGCAGGGTCCAGGGCTTCCCAACTATCACTCCTTTGCAATGATATCTTTTCATATTTATTTTGGGCCTTAATTATATCAGTCTGTATTGCTCCTAAGACGTTTTCTCTCCAATCCTATAAAGCATAATTATTTATATATGTTACGCTCAAAGACCGAAAAGCGCTCATTGAAAAAATAGCTCACAACGCGTTGTGGTCGTAGTAAAACATCCACATCGCAAAATTCGTGTTATGGCTCTACGCTCTATTGAAAACGCTCACGACGCGTTGTGGCAATCACAGAAAGACCACTGGTACCTGCCACTGGTACTAATAAGTACTAATTCAGAGTAATACTACCTTATTTAAAATCAGTGTAAAGTGATTTTAAATAATTATGTTATACCTGTTCTTTGATTTTGGTTGATCTCATGTTTTATTTTACTTTTTGCGTATGTGTAGTATTTTATTTTTCTGTTTCTATTTTAGATATGTTAGATATTCATGTATATAGGTCGCGTCATGTAAAAAGAACGCTGGAAGAAAGTGGAAGAGGTGTGTTTGCGCTTGTCTACACTCGCGCACGAACCAACTAGGCCTATTATTTTATTTTAGAATTAGCTCTTGGCTCTTTGGGTCTCGTATATTGATTATTGATAGGTATATCGAACCTCATACCATCAAATAGACCGATAAATCGCCAAATGCGCAGCCTACTGTCAGCGTTCTTTTTACGTGACGCGAACTGTACATTCATTGTTTATATTTCATAGTGTCGCTGTGTGTTCGTGATGTCATGGTGTTTTAGGCCCCGACTGAAAATCAGCGCGAGGGTTAATTAACCAAATTAATCTTAGCACAATGTTGAGTCGGGACTACTCGGGACCTATTCCGGGCATCACGCAACATAATGTTACATTATTGTTTTTTTGTATCCGTGTTTCTAGTTCGTACCTATTGTCTTAATTAATGTAATATTGTGTGCAGTCCTGAATAAACTGTTTTTCTTTCTTTCTCTTTATCATACTGTTTTTACGATTGTTAGATAGTACTAATAGGTACTTACTCTAGTAAAATTCAACCACGTCATGACTTGTGAGAACGGAAATAGTGTAACCTTATCTGGATTTGCATTTTGTGCTATAATATGGTATGCTTCTACGTCCATTTTTGCGTTGAACTCTGGATCGGGAATTTCTTCACCTAGAATCAATATCAATTGACATTTTTATATTTTATACACTATTATTTTTATTTGAACCGTCATATCATTATATTGGCGCAAATTTCGGAACGATTGTGATACGTCTACCTAATAATATAAGCTCAGAAAACAAGAATTGACCAGTGATGACCATAAAAAGCAATGCCACAACGGGCTTTCAGTATTTAAGTAGCAATTGTTTTTAGGTAAAGCGGTATCCATAGCTACAGCCGAGACTGAGGTTTAGAATTGACGTCCTGTGCGATATTTAGTGGTTGCATGTAATGAGCTGTTGTCTTTAGGTCGAACAGTATCTAGTTAGAGCGCAGCCGAGTCCAATAACTATATTTTTAACTTAGGAGTAGAGTTAAAATACTTACTTTGAATATGTCCAGCTGCGACATATAAATGTGCTAGTCTGTCCAAGAAGTTTGGATCTAATTTAATGGCTAATGCCACGTTTGTTAGAGTTCCTATTGTTATCACTGTTAATTCACCTGTAAAAAAATAAAATAATTCTTTGTCAGAAGGTTGACTTGAAGCTTTCTTTAAGATATTTTGTTAGTGTTGTAAAAAGACTTTTATTAGACTTTTGTTTTTTTTTAGAAGCTTTTTCTCATTTTCACGTTGCTTGGTTAATAAATCAGAAGCTAGGTTTCGTGGCCAAAAAAATGTTGTAGCTTGACTTATTATTCCCCTTCTATTTTATCATCAAAGTTTAGAAAAGAGAATATTACAAATATTTTTTGAATCATATTTACATTTTTAAATAACTAATCAAGTACTTATTTATTTAATACTAACCTACTTACTACCTAAAATAAAACAAACTACCTACTTATAATAAATGTAATTAATAAAATAATTAATTATAAATAAAAAACCTCCCCTCTTTGCCCTGGCGGCAGAGTACCCACCAAGAATGCCGGCGGCATTGCCTTCCTTATTGTGAGGCTTATTTTTTGGGCATTTTCGTAACATTGAATTTACATTTTATAGTGTTGCATCCATAGTATTCGGCAAAATATTGTACGTAGGTATATAATTTGTTTTTTTTAATAAATTTTGATCATAGACCAGAAGACTAAATGTCAATAAATTCATTTATTTCTTATACCCCTTGGATTTTACTAGCATATTTTTTCAGTTGATAAGCTTAAGCCTATTAAAACATAAAACAGTCTAGTAAACATAGAGACGAACGTGTCGGGTTAGGCCTAAGCAATTCTTTGTACCGATAATTACATTATACCTACATACAAATCTCTAAAAAGTACCTTCATACGTCTTCGACATTTCTATAAGTGCAGCAGCTGCATTTTTATCTTTAGCTGGTACAAGGTCTGTGTACACATCACCAGTATCACCAAGTCCATCAACTCCAAAATAGTCTGTTGTTTCTGGTGTTACTACTAAAGATGCTTTAGACCCTCTGTATATTGGGACCTGGAAAACAATACGGGTAGTTTTTTTTTTTAATTAATAGGCCTGTGTTTGAACACAATCTCAGCGTGGTCAGCGATGCTGTGGGCAATGGTGGCAAGCACACAAAGCCTACAAGGGAACTGGCTCTCGAGTGCAGCTATCGGAACACACTGGATGGTGCTTGGCGACAGATTTTCAACTTGAGGGTGGTAGCCAGCCATGCGGGTACAACAAAGCATCCTTCACCGAAAGCGATGAAAGCGATCATTATTACCGGTCAACAAGTAAAAAAAAACCATACATTTTAAGTACTAGTTACATTCTCGCGGTTTCACCCGCGTTCTCGAGAGATTATATAAATTCGTTTAGTTGTTTTTGCCTAATTTAGTAAAAAATATACATACGTTAACTTTATATACTACGTTTAGTAGGTTATTAATAGTTAAGATTTTTTGCAGTATAACAATAATAGTTACATCCAAATTTATGTTTTAATGGTAAACTGATTTGATCTAGTTTACCATTAACACATACAATGGAATGAAATGACGCAGATATAATTGTTAAATAAGCGCGCAATTGTTGTCAGAGATACAAGAGTGTAAATGTTTTTTATTGACTCTAAATATGTTTTTAAAATAATAATTGTTGAGTTTATTGCCGGTTCTACTCAGCAAAAACATTTTGAGCTTGTATCACAGTCAGCCAAAAGTACCTGCGAAGTTCTATTTGTATAAAATAAATTTAATGTAGCACAATCTCTAAAGTTTCAAAACCAAAATTATTCAATACCCATAAATAATGTAATTACAGTGATATAATAATCATCACAAATCACAACATTTATTTTTGATACGTTTCTGATTGCTTATCAAAGTTCAGTAGAAAATTATGTTGATAATATGAGTAGATAGGTACTCGAAACATTTATCACCATTATTATTTATCTATAGTTGATAGGTCAACATAGTTTTAGATATGAATCAATGAACTTAAGAATTATAATTAAGTAGGTAGAAACATAAGTTTGGTGAGTTACTTCCGGTACAATAAGAAAGTTACAAACAAAACAACACATAAAGAATGCTTATTCATAGTTTGTCTCATTGTAATGAAGGGGTGTTCACTTCTTGCTGCTTTTAATCATCAGCATCTATCAGTAAATGGTATACAGTGTTAGCATTAATCAATTTATGGTGTACCTGAGGAAATTGTAATTTTAAAAATAATAAATCAATTTACAGATATAACTTTCTTTATATAACTAGTTACCGATTAGGGTGGTTTTAAACTAGAATTAAAACTATATAATCTAAACTAAACTAACATTAACTATGTACATAAAAAATAAATAAAACCTTCTTACTATCTACTTATAAGTAAAAAAATTGTCCCAAATCGCTGCCTAGCGGTAGCGTGCCAAGAAGGCTGGCCGCATTGCCACGCTGAATAGCAATGCTAATTCTTTGTGCAAAATACGTGCCAGCCTTCTTGTCATGAGAGGCCTGAATGAGTCGATAGGAGACCTCTTTGAACAGAAGATGAGCCTCCGGTCCCCAAGGCCCTAGAGTTTCTACCCCAAATGCCAAAAATAATGTTGGTCCTCTGTAGACCAGCATATTTGCGACGCTTGAGGCACTCTTGTTATGCAGCCGCAGCGCCGGAGCTACAGACGTGTCTGTAAGATGGGAAGGCGCAAGGGTGTCGACGCATGTAGCATCCCACACTAACGGACTTCCCATCTTCCACGGCACCAATGACATTCCATCTGATCTCTTGCCATCGTCGCGCACCAGGCCATTTGGTTCTAAAACTGCCGGTACACCAACGGTGACAAGAGCCCGACGGATTAAGTCATTGAGTGCCGCATGACGCGAAAGCCTCCCAGCACTCCTACTGCACGATAGGCCATGGTGACCAAGCTCATCCACATTGTCCCCGCAGGAGCAGCGATGAGGGACATTACATATAGTACCCAATCTTAGGCAAGTGCACAACCGGAATGTTGAGTTATCCAATAATGTGCCCGTATTGGTTGATGGAAGGGCATATAGCCAGTGCCCTGACTCCCATTTAGCTACTGCTAAGAGACGAGTTCGCTCAGCAGTACTGTCAGATGACTGTAAATGAGACGTATATGACAGTCTACTCAGCGGCTCGTCCCACAGTCTTTGTGAATGTGTGGACAAAGGTAATTCTGTGCTTGAGCTAGCCATCACCCAAGCATTTCTGGCCTCAGACAAATAATAAACTTGGTGTACCTAATATATAAATAAGTAACAATCATGATTAAAATAATCATGATGAAAATATCGTAATAAAAAAAAATCATAAACATGATGACTGGTGTTAATCGTTAATCATTAATTGATTAACATGGTTAAATTAACATCAACAATGAAAATTCCACATAAAATAAATAATTGAAATTAATGACAAAGTCAGAGACGGAGTCATTCGCGGAGAGCCTCCTCTTAAGGTACCTTCGGTTGGAGCGCGAAATTCTAATTTGATCACGTTTTTTGCAAATTGCAGCTCAGTTATAGGTCGTAAGTTATCAACATGTTATTTGCGATAAGAATGGTACTATATTTACTGATTAATAATAAAAGAAATCATCAACATATTCCCCCTTGGTATATTAGTAACATTTTCATGAAATAGTCGTATATGTCAGTAATATTCCTCCAAGGAATAATCAACTTTCTTCAAGGCCTATTTCAATCGTTCAAAAAGTGTGACCAGATTGATATAGTTATTAGTTTTGTAGTTGTTTATGAAAACATTATTCTTATGGAGCCAGAGGACGGCACTGGTTTGTTGTATCAAATCATTTTCTTTCAACTTTTTGATAAAAAAATATAATAATTGATTTTTAATCGTTAATCAGAATAACTTTAATTTGCTTTAGCTGTTTATTTTTTTTTGATCTGTAATGTGCCACAGACAAACTAGAAATACTACAATTTTTGTGGGCTATGTAATCAGTAAAAAATAAGCAATAAACACATAATTATGATGCTTCAAAAAGCATTTGTTTCCTTACATTGACCTTGAAGAAACAGGAACATTGACTTTACTAAAAAAATTTCATTCTCGGTTGATGTAATTTTAGTGAGCGCGAAATTGAACATCAGCCAAGTATCAAACAAAGCAAGAATGAGTCACTTGACCCTTGGACCTATCATTTCCCCTGTAAATTTAATTAAGATATCCTTTGTTACGTAAATACCTACTACTTGTACATTTTAGTTTAGTACGTATAGCGTAGCCATTTAAACTTAGAAATGACTTTTTAGATTTGATGGGTCTTACTGGAAAAGGTTTGTAGCGACACCTATGAGCTAAATAGTTCATACACCGATGAATAGATGGCGCAACAAGGTTCTACATCGCGATATCGAAGTTTATTCGGCCATTGTCATATAAATAAGATTTCAACATCTACAGTCAGACCGCGGTCCCCATGCACGATGACCCAGCCTGAGGAAATGGAACTTTCCTTTTCAAGGAGTCATCTACACAACTTGCTCCTGGATAGATTCGGTATTTTTTTAGGCGTAGTGTAGGTTAATGTTCTATTGATAAACATATTTACCATTATTGTGATTTTCCCATTACTTTACAGGCCACACTTACAACTTAGAGTAAGTGGTATTATCTCAGGATGCATAATATTTCTATCAATAGACGACAACTTAATTTACTTACATCTTGCCTCCTAGCTACTTTTAATATTCTCTGATTGTTGATGGATACATTGTCTTCTATGGTATTTCCATTTCCGGTAGTTAATGCTAAAAGTTGTGGCCTGAAAATTGTTAAGAAATAAGTAATATTGTTTAATTAAAATTCAAATCAAATCAAAATCAAATCAAAAACTCATTTATTCAGTTTGGGCCCTGGTAAGGCACTTATGAACGTCGATAGTTACAATCATTACAATAGACTCTACCACCGGTTAATTTACCTAGGGTATATGAAATATAGCTAATATAAATTGAATTATCAACATGTTATAATTCGTTATATTATTTAATTTAACTGTCAATTTATTTATTAGTAACATTAGCAGACCGCCACAACCGTGGGTCGATGATATCAGACGGCATAGAAGCCGTGATTGGATAAATCGGGCACAATACCGCCAGGAATGGAGAAGATGGGAAGAGAACTGCATCCAAGAATGGATATCCTAAGGCTGTTACGACGATGATGATAGAAATTATTGAAAATATTACGATTCATATTTATGCGCGCGTAGTCACGTGTCTCCATTTGGATTATGTTGATGACCATGTGCAAATTTACAATCAGAGCCTCAGACTGAATTATTATTAGATATAGTTGTAATACTAGGATATAGGTAGTGGATTATATTCTACTTACCCTTTGAAATGTTGCTCGTACAATAAAGCCAAGAATATGGCCATCGCATCATCACCACCTGCATCATTGTCTATGACATACTTTGGTCTATTGTCTTTGACACTGGATTCACTGTAAATAATAATCATAGTTAAATCACAATTGAAGTTGTTGAAGAAACATATTTCTTTGATTATATAATCTGATACTGGAATAATCTTAAGTATTTGTGGGCAATGTAAGAAGGAAGTGAGCTATTTGAAAGAGGTTTAAATAAAAATATCTTGCCAAAGTCAAAGTTTATAGTAGTTTATGATACTGTTGCATAATAGGGGTTATTAACTACGAGTGTGAGTTTAAGTACCGAGCCGTAGGCGAGGTTCTTAATAGTATCACACGAGTTTTTAATACCTAATTATGTGCAGTATCATACAGTACTTTATCTAAACTCATATAAATAATGTCATTCAAAAAAATTGAATTTCTACGAACTTTGCAAAAAAAAAAAAAAAAAAAAAAAAAAAAAAAAAAAAAAAAAAAAAAAAAAAAAAAAAAAAAAAAAAAAAAAAAAAAAAAAAAAAAAAAAAAAAAAGTATTTTTGGTCAAAATGATATGTGTAGGCAAAAACAATAAAATATACAGACACAATAATCATATGCTTAATCAAATCCGTGTTGCCAACTCCCAAAAATTCTTACCTCTAAAGTTCAAGTTACAAAATTTGTGACATTGTCATCGTCAAATTGAATTGATACTGATTGATTATACTATTGATAGGTCCAAAGTGTACTTTAATAGAAAAAAAGTTATTTTATAGCATTATCTTGGGAACAACAACTGTACTATAATGAATCATTATACACGGGTGTGCCTAAAGTGGGTCATTAAAGTACTGATTTTGATTTCATAATAAGAACATTACGATATGAGAGTAGATAAAAATTTTTTATGTTACAAATTCGAAAAACTAAGTGAAAATCGTGTGAAATATGGTACGAGTAAAAAACTTGCAATAAAATGGATAGAAGGGATGAATGAAAGAATATCTATACTGATACTAAAGCTGAAGAGTTTGTTTGTTTGAACGTGCTAATCTCTAGAGTTACTCGTCTGATTCGAAAAAGTATTTCACTAATAGGAAGCTACATTATCCCTGACGGTTATATATGCTACTTTCTATCCCGGAAACTCGAGTGAAACCGCGGGAAACAGCTAGCCAATGATTGGGAACAGAGCAGGGAGATGATGATGAAGCTGTAAAAAACTGCAATACCACAATGTCTAGAAATAACCTTGTTTAGCTACAATACTCACAAGATGTTAACAGACTCATTATTAAAAACACAACATACCTATCGCCATTACATAAAGAGATATACAAAAACACAAACAAAATCCGTCTGTACATTATCAATACGTGGTAAACTAAACGCTGTCCAAGATAAACTGAATTATATCTCGATTCTTGGCACAGATAGGTACCTATATTACGAACATTTTATATCGTAGCCTCGTTTACACTGCGCTAATAACTTGATTTGACTATTGCTTAACTTGCATAGAAGATTACATATGAATATTAAAATAATACTAAGTAATAGTTTCTGTTTGAGCAGATTGATTGGGTAACTAAAGTGCCTCCAGTCAATCTCGACATATTTTTGTCTTAAAAAAAAACAATGTTACCTATATAGAATCGGTGGAAATGTGAGTTGTAAATCAATAACTTTAGGGCTTCCCCCAACTGCTATACCAACTTTTTATTGTAGGTATAGATACAAATATACATACTTTATACCTACAATAGATTTTGTTAAAGTGTGATAAAATGATAATCAATGTGCATGCATTGCGCATACGTCAAATGTGTTGTCATGTGCTTTATTTAGAAAGAAAGAAAAACATTTGTTTCGACTTAGGTACACACCGAATGACAAAAAATAACAACACAAAGAACAAATAACTAAAAATCTCCGCTCCGCTCCAATAATGTATAATACTTTGAATATATGAAGCCAGCATAACAGTATTTTTGTTTTTTTTATCAAGCATTCGAAGATCTCGCATTAAAATCTTGTTACATCATCGTTATTCTTGCAATTAAATTATTTGCTTTTACAATAGATATAAATGTTGACCACAATTACATGGCGAGTGATAATTAAAATGAAAGCTTAATGTGCTTACAAGTAATTCCAGAGTGAACTGACTCTCATAAGCCCAGGGGGAAAAAAATATAGATGCTTTGTGGATACTTTTTGTAAAGAAGGTAGCCATCTAAATGGTACAACCAAAATATCATATTTTTATACAACATAGTCGGCATACAAGCATACGGCTTGCTTGATGGTAAGCGGTTACCCTAGCCTATGGACGCCTACAACACCCAACACCCGGTACCTGGAGTCCGCATAGTAAATATTCCGCGCCTAGGTCTAGTCACTGTAAAGGATTAATTTGACAGGACTAAATAATAATATCTTATATCTTTTTCGTATGTTTTTTAATCAGAAGAGAAAAAGTGAGACAAAAATAGTTAGAGGACTCATAGTGGGGCGAAATACACAAGTTACACGAAATACATATGTTTAGTTTGTAAATAACAGAATAAGCATGAACATTTACTTAAAAAATACATTATTTTAATTGTGTTCTAAGTCAGCTCCGCGGAAAATAGATCAATTAATAACTTCTTGTAATTATTTTCATCTGCTGAATACACTAATTGTACGTTAGGTTTCGTTGACGCGAAATCATTTGTGTTGATTCCTCTCTTATTACCTGAAAAAATGCATAAAATTACTTGACCTACAAGTGCCAATGTTTCTGACATAATTCGAATTAGTTTCCCGATTAGGCCAATGACTACATAGTCCTCAACTGCACTGTGTGCATGAACATGTCTGTTTGTCCTGAGTCTGGGTGCAAATATATATTTATGTAAGTATTTACAAAAAAGAAGTATTATGTAGCTTATCAGTTATCTAGTTTCCATAATACAAGCTCTGCTTAGGATTAGATTCGATTTAGCCGCGACGAAGGTTCGAATCCTACAATGAGCTTGAGCTTTCACGGAAGAAAACATCGTGAGGAAACCATAGCACGGTGGTAGGGTACTTTGTAGTACCCGTCTGACTGACTACCACCATCAAGTTGAAAATTTGTCGCCAAGCACCATCCGGTGTGTTCCGGCTATTGCATTTGAGAGCCAATTGCCTTCTCGGTAATTCAACAGGTCGGCAACACATTGGCAATACCTCTGGTATTACAAATGTCGATAGGCGACAGTAACCACTTACCATCAGGTGGGCCGTATTCTTGCTTGCTACCATAGTAGTATAAAAAAAAAATTGTTCCAATTTGGAGAGTGAGCGTATTATTTTTACCTACTTACCACACAAAATTATACTGTTATTAGATTTTTTAATACTGTCAGCGATATATTCATTTAGAGTAATAGCAGCAGTTGCTGGGTCTAACATAATCCATCTATCACTTTTAGGTAACTCAATCTGTTCAAAGCTGTTTTGAGCTTTCATTATATCACTTGGTATTTTACCTAAGACATCCATACGCCATTTCTAGAAACAGATATATTTATAAATGTTTTTATCATTATCATGATTATCAATAGCTTCTGTAACGGAATGACCCTTTTCAAAAAACGTTCATTAGAAGCTTCGATCTGGCGGATATGTGGACTGTTAAACAGTACATGCTTTGGAATTTGATTTGATATGTATAAAAAGGGCATGTTTTGATACTCTCTCGCTATTTGCCCAGTCAAAATATATGTACTGTAGGTCTTGCAAAGTAATCAAATACGCTACGTGTTTACGTAGTAGCTGAGAGTTGGATTATGTAATTTGATCTGGTTGAGTATACTTAATTCAAATTCTTGGAAGGTGTACAAGGTATTAGAACACAATTTTTTGGGATAAAAGTATCTTCAATACTACGAGTATCAAAACAGTCTATTTACAAACAAAAGATAAAACTTATCTGCAAATCCGAGATAAGACCTAAAACAAGATGGATGAAGATACAACTACAACGTCTGAAAATCATCGAAGATTGGGTAAAGTGTCAAAAAGTTTGCTAGCAAGGCTTACTCCACCGTCATGTTAATTTAAATGCTAGGAAGAGAGAAAAAAAATGTATTAGTGAAACATTCCAAAAAATTACTTTTGTTATATTCATCGACTCTTTTATCTGAGAAAATGGAACAACTGTAACTTTTTCTGGACTTGAACTGTCTGTTACAATTCGATACGATTCAGCATCCAAAGCTGCGTTAAATTCTGCATCTGTGTGGTTTGCGCCTGTAAAATAAATAAACATACATGTCTTTCACATTCGTATGACTGTATCTTTTGCAATGTTATTTTAGTGTTTTGAAATCTAAACAGTTTAATTTATAACTTGCAGAAACACGAGAATAGGCGATGATAGCTCAGTGGTAGTGACGTCGGATGCCGAGACGAAGGTCCCGGGTTCGAATCCTACATGAGTTTGAGCTTTCGGTGAAGGAAAACATCGTGAGGAAACGATAGCACGGTAGGGTACTTTGTATTACCCACCTGGCTGGCTACCACCCTCAAGTTGAAAATCTGTCGCCAAGCACCTTTCGGTGTGTTCCGACAGCTGCACTTGAGAGCCAGTTGCTTTCTAGGCTTTGTGTGCTTACCATCATCGGCCACATCATCACTGACCACACAGAGTAAAAAAAAAATATAATAGAGGTTTTTTTGTTTTACATGAACAATGAAATATAATTAGGTACATAATAAAGCTGGCCTTTTCAAGTGGTCTCCTAGCCAAGAATTCTTTTTTTTCTTTCTTCATCTAATATTATAAATGCGAAACTTTGAGAGTGTATATATTTGTTACTTCTTCACGCTCAAAAGGCTGAACCAATTTTGATGAGATTTGGTATGTAGGTCCTTCGGGAACGCGGGTGAAACCGCGGGAAGATAGTTGGACAAATTAATTCATAGCTACCCCAAACAGTAAATACTATTATTAACTTACTGTAAACGTTTCCAGCTCCTATATAAATATGAGCTAATCTTCCCAAGAATTCAGGATCCAATGTGATAGCTGAGGCTATATTTGTCAGTGGACCAATCGCCAATATTATTAGGTTACCTATAAATCATTATGAAATATTAATTATAGCTCTTTCTACATCATTAAATACTCCGTAAACATTAGTCATGATGAGAAGTTGATTTGTTGTTGATACCGGCGATTTAATTACCTGCAAACTTTTAACAGGTAAATTAGACCCTTGAATTATATCCCTTTATATAAATAAAATATCCTGGGACATTCTTCACACACGGTTATCTAATCCCAAACTAAGCAGAGCTTGTACTATGAAAACCAGATAAATGATATACTACATATACCTACTACTTTTCTTGTAATACATACTTATTTAGATAATTACACCCAGACACAGGACAAACAGACATGTTCATACACACAAATGTTTGTCTTGGATGGGAAACGAACCCATGACCAGCGGCGTGATAGGTGGTGCCTTAACCAACTGCGCCAACTGGCTTGTCATATTTTATGCTAAGATATTAGTGCAAACGTTGAGTGGGAATTGGAGTATTTTATTTACTTCAAAGCGACAATAACGTTCAGAAAATGTGTCCATGTATGTTCAATATACTGCATTTAGTAAAATTAGGTTAATTATTAATCACTTATCTTAATTAGGTATATTATTATCGCTTATAAATAGGTTACGAGAATCACTAACGCCAATGATCCATATACAGTGATGATTACTTAAATTATTCAATACAATTGAAACATGATTAACTAAACTTATAACAATTATATTTTTCGTAGGACTAATAGTCCAAAGGATTCGTCAAAAAAACTGTTTAAACACGCGTATTTTTGCGATTTCATCCGTGCTAAGATGATGATCAATTTTTATAAGTAAGGCTTATAAATTTTATGTTACTGTTCGATTCAGTTAATGTTCGTTTCCAATCCAATTCTAATTTTTATTCCACTAAATAAACGAAACCGAACCACGATTGGATTATTATGATTAGATTGTAATCGTCGTTACCCTTGGTAACCGAAACATCGTTCGTTCATCGTTGTCAGATTTATTAGTGGAATACGAAAAATTACAAAAGTCGTCATTCAGCTGCGATTCAACTGTAATCTAATCAAAATTTATTAGTGGAATTGGCCCCCTGTATAATCTATGTAACTATAGTTATTTATTTAAATAATGAAAAAGTTAACACAGTTGTTGGTACAATCAAATGAATAGGTTCTATTACACATGGCGTAGCTTTGTATTAAGTATATATTATTTAAATTAAGAGGTACTCTCCATTATGATTTCAAGGTGACATTGGTAATTTCTAGTACATTTACCTACTTGTTCTATAACAATACCTCGACTGTAATATCTCTGCAAACTTTATCAGGGATAATGGACGTAAACGTTTTTTTAATGCTATGTAATGTTGTCATTGCTATATTGATTACTTATGAGCACCGATATACCACCATATGGATCATACAAAATTCATCACCAAAAAAGTGTCCTCAGCAAACTGTACATACCTACAATGTATTATGATTATAAACAAACGAGACCATTTTAAATTATGCTTTTAGGTCAACACAACGTGAAAGAAGACAGATAGATACTTTTTACATAAGTTGGCTAGTCATGCGGTTTGTTTTTACAATAAATCATAATTTAAATAAAATACGTACACAATAAGATTCAAAGCGAATTAATACTATTTTAGCAATATAAATATATAGACAGCATATTACTAAAAATATGATACACTTACTACATACACAATATTGTTGATCTTCGATCAACAATATTGATCGAAGTACACCATAGACACTTCACTTTACTCGAGTAGTTTTTAAACGTTTTGGCTATACAATACAGAGTTATATACGCTTTTGACTGATGTCCAAACGGAGACTAGCGAGTGATTGTCAATATTTTGGTTCGAACATTTTAGAACTCGGATCCGAAATCCATATTGTGGTAAATCAATGTGTATATAATAAGCCTGGAAATATCCACTAGGTACTGGAATCTAAAATACATTTGAAACACCCAGGAAACTTGAATGACATTCATGGCCTGGCTTCTTTTTCCAGGGTCATCACCCTGCCACCCTTAACCTACTAATATTATAAATGCGAAAGTTTGTAAGTATGGCTGTATGGATAGATGGATGGATGGATGTTTATTACTCTTTCACGCAAAAACTACTGAACGGATTTGGATGAAATTTGGAACACAGATAGTTTATAACCTGGATTAACACATAGGATACTTTTTATTCTGGGAAAACATAAGATCCCTCAGGAACGCGGGTGAAACCGCGGGACCGAAGCATCGAGTAGGTCTGAGAATCGGTCAACATCTATTTTTCATACCCCTAAAGGTAGGTGTAGGTAGGAGTAGGTAGGGGTAGGTAGAGATAGATAGGGGTAGATAGAGGTAGGTAGGTCCCGTTTTATTTTTGTTCTCAGGGCAGGACAAGTCTGCCGGGTCAGCTAGTTTTAATATAAAAATATAATATGATTACCTAAATATTTCTTAGAAAGTTCAATGAGTGCCATCACTGCATGTTGGCTCTGGGCTGCAATAGCCTTGTACTTGACCGTTTTATTGTCACCCAGGCCGTCTTTGCCGAAGTAATAATCACTTTCTTTACTGATCACCAAGGATCGATTACATCCTCTGTAAATGGGTACCTAAAACAAGCTACTTAGGTTATTTTGTTAATAAACAAAAAAGAAAAATAAAGTGTAAAACAATGGTAGAATAGCTTAAAATTATAAATTGTTGACATGGCTTCATACTAAGGCTAAGCCTATTCTGAAGGTTATTATTTGTTTTTAACCCCCAACGAAAAAAGAGGGGTGTTATAAGTTTATAGTATGTATCTATCTGTCGCCTCATAGCTCCTAAATGGATGGACTGATTTTGATTTAGTCTTTATTTGTTTGGAAGGTGTCTTAATATGAGAGTGTTTTTAGTTATGTTTTAAGAAAATCCGCGCAGCCGTTTGGTAATTATCACAAATTTCCTAGTGAGTTGTTGTGGGGGATTAATTTTTTTTTAATTTTTGTTATTTTAGATTTTGATACTTACTTCTCGTCTTTTAGCGACGGTTAGTATTCGCTGACAATTTATAAAAACTTGGCTCTCATTTACATTTCCATGCGTTGTAGTCAGACCTAACACTTCAGGCCTGAAATTACGGTGTTTATTTTAAGCAATAGTAATAGTGTTAATTCTGGGATATTTCATCAAAAGGTACGATCACTGATTGATGATTGCTAACAGATATTAAAAAGTATAGAAATTAATTCACATTATATTGCTCGGGAGAACTTACCCATCAAAATATTTTTCGTTAAGTAAAGACATGAAAATAGCCATTGCATCATCAGCTCCACCATCTAAGTCTATAATCAACTTTGGTTTGTTTTGCTTCCGTTTTATGATCGAGGATTCATTTCTGGAAATTTAATATTAGCTATAACATTTTTGTTAAATTTTAACTATATTTATAGCACTTAAATTAAACAAAAATATATTATATAAGTATAATATAATGATATATATATAATATTATAGAATATTACTGTAAAATTATAACGATTGTTTTGTAAATATGAAAAAAACTTCCTTTCTTTGTTTTTTTTATTAATAAACATAAAAAAAACTATTTAAAATATCCAAGATTTGAGAATTTGCTGTCAAAAAATAATAAATAAGCTTACCTTGAAAATAAAATCATGGGACATTCTTTACCAACATTCTATTGATTATTAAATAAATTAAAAACAAGAATAAATTATAAATATCACAAACCTGTCAAATATACACAGCAGTAACAAAACCAAAAAAGATTCGGTAGTTATTTTCACCATTTTCCAAAATAAATTTAAATATTTTATCACAAATAAATTTAATTTTATATCAAAACACAAGCATAATAATCTTTTTAGGTAATTCAACAATTTTTGGTGATTATAATTTGTATGTAAATGATAATGGAATCAAAACTAATTCACTTAATTTTTAAATATCGGTTTCAAATGTAAAATTAAATTTATACATTCTAAAACTCTCTCATTGAGATATCACCTCGAGAATGTAAATTACAGACTTTGTTTAAGCATGGATTACTTTACATACAACCTATTAAATACATTTAAAAAAGAACCTACCTATTGCTTGCGATAGAATTTCGATAAATGAGTTAAAAGTAACATAAACATAAATAAAAAGTTGAATGTAAACCTTAATTAAAGTATCAACCATAAAATATACAGGGTGTATTAAAAATCTTAGCTGCTACCTTTATTGTATTGTATTGTATTGTAAATAAATTGACGTCAAATAAATTAATGAACAAGTAACGTATTTACGAATACGTGCTGTTTCACTTTGTATTCAAAATAATTAATTTACTAAAATAATTAATGGCTTCAGCCGAAAATCAGCGCTGCACTAACTTGCAGCACATGCTGAGCTGGGGCCTTTTGGACCATCTTGGTACCTATGATGGGACTACTTCATTTATTTTATTCTGTGCAGTATTTGGTTTTAATAGTTTTATTTAGTGTACTAATTTGATCTATTCTATATATCTTTCTTTCTTTAAAAAAAATGATTTTATTATTTAATAGAAGTTTCTTCTAAATAATGATAAAAAATAGCTAAAAAAATCACGCCGTTTTTTTAAATTATATTATATTAAAATTTAATGGACGTCTTTTATTACCGTGGCTTAAGTTTTTCTAATTTGAATGTATATTATTATTTCTTACAGCTTGGTAAATTAACATGTTGCGGTAATTTTAAATGGTAGGTAATCAATAAATAGCATTATAGAAAATTCACACACCAGAAACTCGTAACTCGTGTGTTATGAAAAATAATGCACATTTAAAAAAAAAAATTTTATTGTTCCACAAAAAGTATAAAAATAATATTGTAAAAATTCACCGAATAAACAAATAAAATGAGCAATCATGTTATAAAAAAAGGCTTAAAAACCTTCAAGTGGGCCATGAAATCAACGTGTTTTTAAAATCACCCGGTATCTTGCCTCTATTTATGGTGAAGAAAACCTAGAAACTTCCTTATCTTTATGTTCTTAATACTAAGGAAGGGATTTAAAAAAATAATTTAATTGTTTTTGAGGCAATATAAACATATTGTATTTTATACAAAATTTCAAAAGGTTATTGAAAATATCAAACTCAAACTCTTTTATTCAGTTAAGGCCCTGTTAAGGCACTTATAAATGTCGACAGTTACATTTTTTACAATAGACTCTACCACCGGTTCGGAATACACTTTAAACTGAGAACAACTACAAAGACAAATTATATATTTGGTAAAATTGGTTGTACAGGTGTTAAACTTTACAATGGTAAAAAATTTTCTCCCTATGTTATGCCTTAGTTACTGGCGTGCAAATTTCAATTATTCCATAAACACTGGCCTTCAAAACTTAGTACCACATTTTTTTAATTGCAATAAGTAACTTTCAAAACGGCTTGTTGGAAAATATCGATGTACCTACATCCCTACGAGCATGGATTATTGAGTTTTATCTAGGTATTTTATCTATGCGGAATGTCACTTTTATACAGTAATGTCCGATTTATCGTAAAATTCTATGTTTATAGTTGCTAGCAAGGCTAAACTATAAACATCGCACTACTAATAAATATTTGATGGATATCTCTATCACTTTTCGAAACTAATTGTAAATTGTTTTTTTATTTGTTTGTTAATAGTAAATAGTTACATAAATTAATCACCCTGTATTTCGTATACTCATTATATAAATTCGTATCCTCTTGTTTTTATTGGAGCACCTAGTTTCCCTAAGATGGAGTAATTAATAGACTAAAAATTATCAATATTTTCAAAAATAAAATGGGACTTTATAAAAAAATAAGACCAAAATGGAAATATCCAAGTATACATTTATAATAACCTATTTATCATTTTGTGTAATAATGTACCCTCATTGAAATAATCTAGACGAATCGTTATCTTTATGGCAAAAGCAGGGCCAGATTGTAAGTAGGTAAAGTAAGAGACACTCGTATAAAATTGGCCAATAATAAAAATATTATTCAGTGTAACACAAAGTTATGTAAATATATTTTTTTATACTTTCTTGTTCTTTGTTTGTGTTTTTATACGAGACGCGACACAAGTGATTTATGGAGCCTTATAGGTAACTTTGTTAACCCTTGGGTAACTTACACTATTAGAGTTTTCGTGGATATGACCATTTTTCTAAAATAAAAAATATAGCCTTTTTTACTTAGTGTAAATAATATTTTTTTTCTCTTTATATTTTTTTTACTGAGTACTTTTTTTTTTTTATTATTATTGAGTACTTAAACTAAAGTAATTAATTAATACTACAAATGAAACTTACCTGGTAAAATGGTATATAAGACAGCCGGATGTAGCCAATATAGATAGAACAGCGATCAAAGATAATAAACCATAGATATTTATTCTTTTCACTTTATTACCACAAATATAAACCATAGTTATTTTGTCACTGTATACAATTTTATGTCTATGCTATGTGTATGAGATAAAAAATATATTATTATAATCGTGAACGTTATTACGTATCTACTTATCGCTTTATCAAATAGTAAGTGCCTACGTAATTGGTATTTTAGGATTCAGATTTTACTTTCGACAAATTATATTTATAAGTTTAATTACCGTATTTATTTTAAAAATACATTGGTGCCGATTCTGTTGTTTACGGACTAAATAAATTTAATCTCACTATATCTCTTTCTAATAGTAAATATAAGAAAGGGATGCAAGATATTTTAGTCCTATCACAAACAGAGCACAATTTTATACAATCACAAATAAAATGATCACACTGTGCAAATTCACAAATAAACGTACTGTAACATATATTAGTTTCAACTGCTTCCAGGACAATATCTGATAAGTCTAGAAATTAATACACGCTAAACAAGACCTTGTGATCAAGCATCAGAGTTCAAATTTGAATTATGTAACGATGTCTGATTCAAATTCAACTTCATGTTTATTTGATGTGCTATTGTTTTATTAGGTTATAACAATGAGTAGGTACAGTTGGTGTCAAAAGTAGATTGGGACACTTTAATAAATTAAACAAAAATTTAAAGGTACTTTAGGTGGATACTATACTAAAAACTAGAAACTAACATTACTTATTGCTAAAAAGCAATCTTTTCCAGACAACCTCTGAATGATAAAATAATTAAGGCACCATTTTAAGCACCCAATTTAAAAAATAATCGAGGCATCAAACTTTGTTCCGGTATAAAAATTATTATTATTATTATGTTGGTATGTCAGCAAAAAGAACTTGGCAGTTATGCGTCCAAACATGCATAATATTACCATTTATAATTTTATTATTAGTGGGTTTTATTATCAGACAGTAAACCCTTAATTACATATTTATTTAAGATTTAAATTAGATGAAATTAAGGCCAGCACTAACTAGGCACGTAACATCAAGGGATTTCGTAGATATAACACGATGGCGCTAATTATGAACATACTTTCAAAAACACTGCCATCTGTCGATAAACTCTAAAACCATTGTGCTGAAGCGCTGAATAAAATATGAACCAAAATATTCCATGACTCTCGATTGCGATGTTGAATTTTCTTATTTGTACAAAGTTGTAGGAAAATTAATTGAGATGTCGCTGTTTCCAGTTTTAAATACCTATACATAGGTTCTATAGCTATCTTGTGCTGGCTACGTATACACCGTATACACAAAATGTATCTTCAACATTTTTGTGTATATATGTCACCGGAAATGTATGAAACATAGGAATTGTACACAATTCCTGTGTATTTCTCCTAGGAAATTTTATTTCAATAATGATACTAGGAAATATATAAATTCTATTGAAAAAAATAGGTTGGGGTTATTTTTTTTATTATGCATAAATTTGAAAGTATTCGCACAAAAAAAAAATTCACTTACAACCCCCCAAATACCGCTATCCTTACAAATATTCCGAATGTAATACTCCGATAGATATTTAGGAAATGTATGGATTTCCTAGGAAATGTATACAATGACGGATTAGATACTTTTCCGTTAACATATACATAAGACTGAAACTTCTTTTCCTTGTTTTAACGGTTAGTCGCTGTGATCCCACGTAGGTTTGTTTTTTTTTTAACTACGTATCGGCCTGTGTTTCACCACAATCTCACCGTGTCAGTGATGATGTGGCCGATGATGGTGGTAAGCACATAGTTATTATATAGTGCAGCTATCGGAATACACCGGATGGTACTTGGCGATAGATTTTCAACTAGACGTGTAGGTACTACGTACCCTACCATCGTGCTATGGTTTCCTCACGATGTTTTTTCTTAACCGGAGAGAGACTTCATGAGAGACTACAATTAAACAATATTTAATAAAAGGTAATTACAAAAAATAACAGCTATCTGATTTACATAGCTTGTACCTTGTGTGTAGTTTAGTTTGTTTAATAAATTAATTAGGCAGAAGGATTATTTTAATAATTAAGTTTTTTTTTATAAAATATGTTTTTTTCAGGTAGGTAGGTACTATGTATAAGTATGTTTGACCACACCGTAAATAAAACCTTCCAGTAGGTATATTGAAAATATTCATTTATTTATGTACTTTTGGTTAATTTTGCGAAACTAATCTAAATCTTTGAACGGTTTGAAGTCATCCTGTAAAAAAATAACATATTAAAAATAGACTGGATTTCATACCACGTTAGTTCGACAAAATATAATATTAACAAAATATATTTTCATAATATGTATATTATGTTTTCTATAAAATAGCTACATTTACCTGATGATAAAACCACCAATTCCGCAACATTGATTCTACATTATCAGGCACTAACTCCGAGTGTTCTGGTGCGTTCAGATCCAATTTTACATGGCTAAACGCATCCTGAAAAAAAATAATTAAAAAGAGATATTTAAACATAAAATCGCATTCAAAAGAAAGTCTTTGGCAAGTCAGTATTGACGTCTGTTTTATTTTTACAGGTCACTTGACGCACCACTTATCGCGCCACTGGCCGTGAGTTCGATTCCCATTCAGGACAAACATTTGTGTGCATGAACATGTCTGTTTGTCTGGGTGCAATTATCTATATAAGTATGTATTTACAAAAAAAAGTAGTATAATTATCAGTTATCTGGTTTCCATAGTAGGTACAAGCTCTGCCTAGTTTGGTATCAGGCAACCGTGGGTGAAGAATGTCTCAGGATATTTTATAAATTTTTTTAGGTTATTTTTAATGCCAGCTGAACAATACCACAGCACCGGATTTAGATTATGAGGTTGATGGTGGAATAACAAGGAAGAACCCACTGCTGGTATTTATTACCTTAGACTGCCAAAACCAATTAAGTTTCTTAGTTTTTTCCTCAGCAGAGGCGCTAGGATTGGGACTGTCCTGAAATAACTTTTCAAAACTTTTTAAATCATCTTCTATTGAACTAGAGCCTATGAGTCGCTCTACTTTCTTTGCTTCTTTTATTCGTTCACGCCTCGCAGATGGTCGGGAGAATAGTGCTTTTAGTATTTTATCTTTTGTTTTTTTTAAATTTTTCTTAATTTTATTATATGTATTTATCGCAGCATTTTGTGTTTTATTCAAAGTTGTTTTTCCAGCTTTTTGTATTTTATCCCAGGTCGTTTTTCCAGCTTCTTGTAATTTATTCCAGGTATTTTTGCCAACCTTTTGTACACCATCCCAGGTCTTTTCATTGGTAATTTTTTGTGCTTCATTCAAGGTTGAATTTAGAGCTTCTTTCGTATTTTTCCAGACCTCTTTTAATTTGTCATCGACGAAGGATTTCATAGCATTTTCAATTTTTGGTGATATTTCCTCTGACATAAAAGTTTTCTGTTTAAAATTATTAAAACTTCTTGGAATTCTTAAGTAGATTCTGAAAAATTATAATTTCAGTAGATATATACCAATGTCAGTCGATACAAGTGGACCTGAGTCATGATTACTAATAGTTTTAAATTTGTAAGAGTCAGGGAACATGGATGCCAGAAGTATCATAAAAAATAAAAATTATATTCTAAAATGTAATACGTATGTACCTGTTCTTTAGTCTTTTATTTTTATTTCTTTTTCCTTTTCCCGGCTGAAAACAACTTTTATTTAGTACTAGCTTTTGCCTGCGACTTCGTCCGCGTTTTCGTCGTTTTTCGTAAAAAAGTAGCATATGTCCTTCCTCAGGGTTCAGTGGTTTTGATGTGACAGACAGATTAACTTTCGTATTTTAGTAGGGAAATATAATATGTCAATCCACAATACTGTTAAAAAATATTGCAATAAGGAACCGCAGAATATTATTATTAATAGCTGTGCCCCGAGACCATCACTGTGTAACTCCTTGTAAGGTTTCAGACTCGCGAGATAATGTATGCCGTTCGCGGTCAGCTGTGAGACGTAATTCTCGTTGTGCAGCAGTTTCAGCTTCTCGGGACAACGCATGTTGTTCTCGGTCAATGGTACGCCTTAGCTCTCGTTGAGAAGAGCTTTGAGACGTCCGTGATGTAGCTCGTCTTGCTCTGTCAGCTGCTACTCATATCTCTCTCTCTGGAGAGTTTTCATTGGCTCGAGAAGTTGAGGCTCTAACTCTCATAGAGTTTAACCGATTTGCTCTTTCCTCTGCCGATTCTTGAGATCGCGTATTTCTCATTCTCTTAGCTTTACTCGAAGTTCGAGATAAAGATAATGTTTTTTTTAGGTGGCATTGTGTAATAATCTACGGTAACTAAAAGGCTGTCAGTTACCTAACAAAATAACCTACGTTAGAGGTCCTAACTTTAGCTACCTTACACTTAAAATCTTAATGACTATTTACACTAAAATATTCTAATATAATTATACCCAGAAATATATACAACTCACAACAAAAAAGAAATGAAAATAAAGCTGAAACGCCTGTGCAATACATTCTACCTATACCTACTTCACTTAAAAATAAATACTTATAACTACTTTAATTAATAAAAGTACCTACGCTTAATAATTTTTAATTTGAACGAATATTTAAACACTACCAAAACAACTAATACCTATTTTACAAAATAACAACAAAAGAAATTCAAATAAACTATTTAAAGACTAAAAGTCGCGCTGATAAGCACGGTTTCTCAATATCAATTATTATCTGTCAATAAGGTTAAACACTCTGAACGCATCAACAGCCAAATATTGAATGAAGCTCGCTCTCGCTCTTTTTTTTTTTTTTTTTTTTTTGAAAGGACATGAAGGTGTTAGCCAGAGGTGGCTATAACACCCTTACGCGGACAACCGCTCTCCATTGTCAGGTCTTCACTCACGGCCCCGAAGGGGTCGTGGGGGAACTCTTCCGTCCCTTTTGGGATCTCTAGGGTGGTGCTCTATTCGCTGCGTGCGACGACACGCAGGGCGATGGGTGCGTCTGCGACTGGTGAAGGAATGTCCGGCCGGTGACCCGTCCGGAGCTGTTCGACTTCACGCCGCCGCGTGATCAAGCCAGCCGGGTGAGACCCTCTTGTGGGAGGCCCAGCTAGCGATACAACAGCGGCGGCGACAGGACGTTTGCCTCGTTCACGGGGTCATCGGGCCGGCGGTCCCTTCATCAGGGACGGCGGGATGCGTCGCACTATCGCGGTGACCGTCGCACGCCATCGAGGCGAGCGAGGCGATACCACCCAAGATGTGCGGGACGGGGTCGGAGGAGGTGCGGATGGCTTGCAGCACCTCGCCGAGGATGACCAGGGCGGCCTCTACGACCGCTAAAGTTCCCCCAGTTGCGTTCCCCGTCTTGGGTTTGGACTTTGGCAGAGACCGCACTGTCATCTCCCCTGCGCGCGCGAGTGCGGGGACAGGGCTGACATCTGCGGCCTTCGATGGCACTTGTGGTGCAGGTTTCGGCGGTGCGGGGGGAGCACTTTGGTGCTGCCCCTCCGGGACGATCTTGCGCTTGCGGCGGCCGCGTCGCCGCCTCTTCTTGGCGGCCGCTTGCGAAGTGCGGCCGTCGTTAGTGGCGGCGGTCGAGGTTGGAGCGGCCGTTTCCGGCGTCGGCGGCTTCTTAGGGGCCCTCGTGAGGGCGACGGTACCTGCCATCTTGTTGCGTGCCTCACGTCGCCTGACGGGGCACGCAGTCTTGTTAGCAGGATGGGGGCCACTGCAGTTGGCGCAGGTGGCGGGTTCTTCCAGTGGGCGGGGGCACTCCTTCGCCAAGTGCTCATCCCCGCACCGGACGCAGGCTCGGGTTCGGTGACATTGGTGCGAAGAGTGGCGAAACTGCTGGCAGCGGTGGCATTGTGCCGGACCGGGCCTGCCTCGCCACCTCTCGACAATGATGCCGGGCATGCACAGCATCTCCGTGATGTTGTAGATGCCCGGCAGGATGCTCGGCGTGCGGCGCAGCTGCACAAAATATATGCAGCCGGGGCGTCCTCTCCGCCCCTGAATCTGGCGGACGTGTTCAGGGGCGTAACCCAGGTCTTCTAGCTCGCGCTTCACCTCTTCAGGCGGGGTGTCCAGGGGTAGCCCACTGATGGCTACCTTGACGCTGCGTTCGGCGGGTGTCGAGTAGGAGAACCAGGAGACGTGCTCCGATTGCTCCAGTTGTGTGAGGTACCGGCGCACGACGCGGTGCTCCTGGTCCTCTTGCGGCATGAAGCGCACCCCCTTCCCATAGGGGCGCGCATTCGGGGTGTGGCCGAGCAGCGTCTTCAGCTCCCGCAGGTGGTGCACCCAGTTAGGTAGGTGCTCGACAACAAGCGGGGGGAAGCGCGGGCGCGGCGGGAGCGAGTTCGTCGCTCCGACAGGGGTGTTGCGGGCGAACGGGGTGGGCGGCGGCGGCCTGGGCGTAGATTGCGGCGGCGTCCGACTCGCAATCTCCGCATAGGAGGTGCGGTCGGAGGCGGGAGAGAAGGTGGGAGTCGGGTAGTCCTCGGACCGACCCTCTCCTGGGTAAGTGGCTTCCGGCGTGGGAGGGGAGGGCATGTCGAGAGGGGTCTCGACACGGCCACTCACCCTGGCGGCGTCTTGTTGAAGCGGCGACGGTGAATGCGGCGGGGCGGCGGCCTCGGGCGTGGCCTTGAGGCACGCGCGCTTGGCTGTGGCGTCGGCCGAGGCCTCTGAATCTGATTCTGATTCGGAGGGGCGGCGCTTGGGGCGGATTGGGTTCCAGGGCGACTCCATAAGCCACTCGGGAGGCGGGGGGAGCAGCTCCACGTCGAGGCGGAGAGCAAGGCTCTGGCATAGCTCCTCCGTCTCCTCAGCAACAGCATGGGGGAAGAAACCGGAGTTCAGGAGGCATCTGTAGTCATTGTACATCTGCGCGAGCTTTCTGACCTCGCGCAGATATACAATGTCTTCGTCTTCTTCGGAGGTCTCCGGTGCGGCAGGCACAGGGACGGCAGCCGAGGGTTGGGGGACGCCTGCTACGCTTGTGGAAGCGGAGGCGACCGGTACTTCCGGGGAGGGGCTCGCCGGCGGGCTGAGAACCCGACGGGGCGGTTGGGGAGGCGGCACCGGCGCACTAGGCGTCGAGCCGATCTCCAGTCGAATGCGGCGTTTCCGCATCGCAATTCGGGGGTCGTAGTAGGTGGACAGCGTCAGCAGTACAGTCGGAGGAGCGGAGCAATTGCTGCTCGACGCTCGGACTCCTCAGGGTGTGTGGCACTCCCCGCCTCTCGAGCACGAGAGGGCGCGAAGGCCGCGCACGTTTCGGATGAAACGCGGCGGGTTCACAGTTTTGGTAGCGATTCGCTACAGTCCGACTCGGATACTGGTACACGTCATGCGGCGACGGCTGTAGCAGGTCCCAACCGCTCTCGCTCGGACCTCCCGCCTTTTTATACCCTACCGCCGCCGCGACCCGTGTCGAGCGCGGCAACCGTTACACAAAAATAATCCTTAAAGCATGATTCAGTATTCACGTGCGACGGCGCGATGGCTTATTTCATGCATAAGTTTGGTGTTTCTATACCGATTTCTATGATTCTTTTAGGTAATAATGTTAACTATTTTAAATGAGGGATGAGTGAGATGATAAACGTAAGAGTAAACAAATATAATCAGAATGCTCCGAACTGCTAAGCTATCAGGAGTTACACGTGTTATTGTGAGTCAACCATAAAAGATAGACATATGCTGTTGCGGGATATTTATTAGACAATTTTATGTAGAATATTTCCGTCATACATGATTTCTATGTAACTTTAACCATTAAGACTGCACACGCGACGGAAGCTTAAAAAATGGAGTAACTTCTCCCGTTTTCCCAACATTTCCCTTCACTACTCTGCTCCTATTGATTGTAGCGTGATGAAAAGTATACTATAACCTGCCCAGGAGTATGAAGAATAATTGTACCAAGTATCGTTAAAATCCGTCGAGTAGTTTTTGTTTCTATAAGGAACATACAGACAGACAGACAAAAATTTTACTGATTGCATTTTTGGCATCAGTATCGATCACTAATCACCCCCTGATAGTTATTTTGAAAATATATTTCATGTACAGAATTGACATCTCTACAGATTTATTATAAGTATAGATTAGATGATTTTTACTTTTTTTTATGTCGGTAGCATGAAAAGAGACAGTTCACTGCCTATAATGGAACTGGCTCTCAAGTGCAATTGTCAGAGCAGCTTGAAGACAAATTTTCAACTTAAGCTCAAGCCAATTGTTGGATTTGAACCCACGACCTTTATCAATGCATTTGACGTCACTATAACAACTATAATTTCTTTTATTTTGTCAGATTATATCTACTTTCGTTTATAATTTTGCTGAACGATAAACTACCGATATAAGCACTAAGTCTACTTATAGTTCTTGAAACCTAAATTACTACCAAAGAATAAATAGTTACTACTAACAATGCAAAGATGGATACGGCCTACTAGTAAACGGTTACCGAAATTTATAGATGCTTGCAACACTAGAGCTATCATGTGCGTGTTGCGAACCCAGCAAAAATCTCTGCATACTCTTTTTGAAGTTCCAGAACTCTACTTTTAATGATGCTGAATGGAATCCGCGAGTTTATCTCACTCTTGGCCCGGTTATTACTACTTACTCGTTTTTTAGGTCTTTTGTTTGGTTCGATCCATGTAAATGACCTGAATGAAAAATTATAGTATTTCAAATCTTTTTCTTTTCAATGTCTTATCTTAAAAAATAAGTAAGTACCTACTAAAAAAAATAAGTTGCACTTACAATTTTGAAGGCTTATTTGCCTTGTCTCCATTTATTTCATTATCGCTATCTACCTTTAAAGATAACAATAAATTAATATTACAAAGATTTCCAGACACTAAGTAAATAATTTTAATTTAGACTCGTAGCAGTCTTTTTCAATTTTAATATAACCTAATCGTAACATTGTGCAATTATTTATTAATTTTGGTTGTTTACAGGAAATATAATTATGTTTGTGTTATTTGGCATTAGTTTTGCAACACTAGGTCAGTTGTTTTTTAGTAAACCCCTTATTATTTTGCTATAGTTTCCTACACCAAAGAATAAATAATATACTACGTACTACCTACACTGAAAGTTCAAAACTCATTGTAGTAAAAACTTTAAGGGATGTTGCATCAAATATTTTTTTCTATCTCTCTGTTCGCTAGTTAGCTTGCCTTGAGAAATAAAAAAACCTATCAATAACATCGGCTAGAATTGTTGTTTCAAAGTATAAAGCTTTGACCGTTATTTTACTGAAACAAAATCGAATTTGGATTTTCTAGTGAGTTAGATCCTATGCAGTGACTGACTGACTGACTGACATCAAAGCATACCCAAAACTAAACAAAACTGATGGACATAAATGGTGTAAAAAGGCATTCAGGCAACCGCTTAAAAAGAAATTCCCAAAATTGACATCCCCATTCACGTATGTTTATGAAACTACGGGCCAAAGGCTCGTTTGCTTGACAAGTTTCTATCTACTTTCATTATTTGTTTTTTTTTATTGTCATGTTTTAGGTGGGATACCTAACATTGGAGCAAAACTTACGTAAATTATTTGTTTCTTTACTTTCTGATGTTTGTTGTTTGAAGGTGACGAATACAATTCCAAAATAATATGTCTGAAATATTTTTTTTTTTGTAAATTAGATAAATTTATCAATAAATTGTAATTTCAATGTAATACCTTCAATGTACCAAGTTCGGAACCTACCGTTTTTCTTTAGGCCTTTTCTTATAATTATTCACTGATTGAAACTTATTGTATTGAATCTGTTTATTCTGTAAAATACAAAGTTATGTAGGATATAAAATATTTTTATAATAATTAATATATTAGGTATATTGTATAATAATCGATTATATTAGATACAGTTATAATTTACTGCTATCGTGTCCCGATTCACTGTTTTATTCCAAATAGAAGCTTAAAGTTCAATAAAAATAGGAGCTCTTCGATTCTGAAGATAACCTGATTGGTTCAGATCTGAATTAGTCCGATCGTATTTACTTGTTGGTTGGTTTGAACTTGAACACTTGAAAAAGTTTACTCCTACATACAAATAATCAAATTTTACTAATTCAATGAATGAAACTTCTTACTGTGCGAAGTTTCACGGGAGACAAATTATACCTGAAAATAATAACTATAACTAAAAAGTTATTAATTCCAATTAAAAAATGTATCACTCTGTAAGTACACATGACTCAAGTATTTAATATGTGACATACCTGAATTCTTCTTTTGTTTCTGATTTAAATGGAGCTACCTAAAATAAAAAAATGTGATAATTACGTTATACGCTAGCTCGTCTTACGCTCAAAATTCGCTGCCTATAAGTACTTCGCCATATTTGACCTCAAATGGAAAATAAGTTGGATGTTTCAATATAACAGTACATTTCATTACATTTATGCGAATTCATTAAATCAAATTAACCACTGAAGTCATCATCATTTAATTTTATGCAAGCCTCCTCCGCAACATTTGGTCCTTCGAGCCGGAGTTTTTTTTAAATAACACTGACAGCATTAATTTTGTAAAATTAAGGGGAATACTTCAAGATAGCTCATAATAAACATATTTCACTGAGTTATATTTGAGGGGAAAAATCACGTTTCTATGAAATAGTCGAATCTTATATCCCTGAAGCATCCACCTTCCTTAAACTTCTATCGAATCAGATTTGCGTTATTTACACTTCACATTGGATAAAATTAATGTAAACAATAGTGATGAGATAAAATTTTATTGTAATTGGATATGATTACAGCTAATTTTGATATGGAAGATATTAATTGCGTACCATAAAATAATCCGATGGCATTCTTCGAAACCCGCTGTACATTATTCTTTCATTCTTTCCGTCATACCTGAAAGTTTCAATACTTTTTAATACTACTATCATTACAAACAAATTAGTTATATATAATGATACTTTATCACTATTCTACTAATTTTATTTTATTTTTTACACTACAAAGTCGGTTTTCAATGAACTCTCGCTACCTTACTTTTGTGCAGAAACTTAACATTAAATTATTTGGCTACGGTATTCTGCCAGGTGCAGGTTCCTACTTCCCAAAATGAGCTGCTCTTTGGGTGTAATAACAGTTAGTGTGTATGTTCATATAGGTAGGGTTTATATTGGCATAAAGGATTTATATGAAACATAGCACATAGTATACCCTGTAACACATACGACACTTTGAATTCCTGAAAGAAAAAGTAAAAATCCTCAAACAAGTAAATAGATATAAAATAGGCTGGCTGGAAATTAGCAACCCTATATTTTTTATCGGTCTTATTAAATTCCAATATTATATTGAAGTTTAGGATATACGTAAAGGTCGTTTCAAAGGGCACACCCTTTAAGAGTCTAGCCTAAGCGACGCATATTTATCGGTAAAATTTTTGTACCGTGAAAATGTAATACCTACACAGCATTATAATATGCAGTTACTCCATAATAATATACCGTATATAGTGGCTTTTTAAGTTGCCTCAAAAAGTTTTAGTAGAACTAACATTGTACTAAACCTATGACTTGAAAATGATTTAACATGACTTGAACTTAACTTGACGAGAACTGAATACCTACATGAAAAATATAAAATACATGATTTATTCCACTTGACA
This sequence comes from Tethea ocularis, assembly GCA_963555595.1. Lineage (NCBI taxonomy): Eukaryota > Metazoa > Arthropoda > Insecta > Lepidoptera > Drepanidae > Tethea > Tethea ocularis. Next base: position 3,270,148 of record OY741960.1, on the reverse strand, counting down.
CTGGCAACATATACGAAGTGTGATGCCAAACAAAAAGAAAAAACTTTTACTTTATGCACTAATGGCTTAAAATACTCATACTAATATATTTGCTCACTTGATTCCAATGCTGTCCATGTTTCCATAAACTCCAGCACCATTATCTAGGTCCTTATGCGGGAACTTAATGGCAGACTTCAGCATACCAACCGCTGGCCTAATAAGGGTATGGGCTGGCAGAACAGCTTCTGCTTCTGGCAAATGACTTGCCATGGACGGCGACCCTAATATGATGGAGTTTCCGCTATGCATTGGATTGAATCTTCTCTGTAAAGGACAATGGGCAACAATATATGGAACGTGGACCCCAATACTCTTGGGAGTCGTAAAATACGATAGGACTTCACATATCTTTTTATCTAATTCTAACAAAGAATATAAGAAAGGGAAAAACGGAAATTTAGGTGCTGTCAAATTAGCTTTATTAATCACAACATGAAAGTTTTTTTCGAATCCTACTAGTAGATCCAGAGATTAGCGTTATGAAACAAACTCTTCAGCTCTATTATTAGTATAAATGTAGATTATTTTTATCTCAATAGCCTTTTAGAATTCTTATATCCTATAAGAATTATATTTTATGTAAATTGTTTTTCATGAAGTCTTACCATTGGTAGCATTGTTAATTTATTCTGAGCCATTTCGTAAAAACCGAGGCTTTCTAAACGTCGTCTCTGAAAATTTGATGTCATAATATTTTATCGTGAGTTTAAACTTCGATTAATGCAATTGAAAAAATTGTAGCCTCTATATATAATCGATAAAATATATATTTTATAATGAAACCAATTAGCAAACCTACCGCGATGTGATCCAATTGTTCTGTATAACTGACGCCTCTGCATTGCAACGCAGTCTGAAAATAATTACATTGATTTTATTGATGTTCAATTTGTTTATAGTGTTCCTTAATCCAATAGGAACCTTTTTGTTGATATTGGTAGCTAATTATTTTACAGCACATGCTCCATGTTGCAGCGTTGCGTGAAATTCGTAATAGTCCCCAATAAGAACCTCCGACAGAATTGTCGATTGAAAGTACACACTTGGTGGTACAACTGAGGATATGGGGATAGTAGAAAGATGATAGCAACGGGTTAAAAGGTTCTTGCGAGAACTTGCCATTATTCAGCCATACAAAATGAGCCTCTGTCTTCGATTATTTTGAAGAGACAGAGGCTCATTTTGTTTCATATAATGAAACGCGTAAAACTAATTTATTAAATGTTAATTATTTCAGTCTAAGACCAAAGTTTTATGTAAGTTACAAAATACATAAATTCTATGTTATAAAAATATAAAGAAACTTACTGTTATTAAAACAATAATTTGAATTAACCTCATTGTTCAACGCATGTTCCATGGAAAAAGTCACTGAAAATAAAAAAATATTTAATTTATTGTTACGACGGATTAATAATTAAGAATGCAAAATGGCGTGAAATAAATTACGGTTCATGTAACAAGGTATTTATATCAACATGTTGTCAAGAAGGCTGACAGTCTAATTGATGATGAGAGGCCACAGCTGCTGCCTATGAAAATTTGCAATATTTACCATTCTTGAAGAGCTCTTCTTAGGCCCTTTTCAGTTCCCAACAGAAACGTTTTCAAAAGTACAAAAAAACTAGTAAAGTGTCGAGAGAAATGGAGATGACGTAACATGACTACTGAACCAATACGGTGATTGGCTTATATATATTTTTTTATGTCAGAAGCTTGACAAACAGGCAGGTGGTCCACCGTCGCCTATCGCCATTTGCAATACCAGAGGTATTTGCTAATGTGTTCCCGACCTGTTACAATGCCAAGAAGGCAACTGGCTCTCAAGTCTCTGCTGGAAGTTGGCGGGAGGTTGGCGACAAATATTCAACTTGAGGCCGAAAGATTCTCAACTTGAGGTAGACAGCCAGAGGAGTCCCCATTTTAACCCTCATTACGTAAAAACAAATGAATTAGGAGTGTTTAGAAAACGCAAATCAATTTTATTACAAAAAATACAGCTGAGTGATACGACAATTTCAACTTAGGTTTCGTTATGGCTAAATGCGTTTAATTTTAAAAATCAATACAAACAGGTCAGGCCAGGTGAGCCTGCTAATGGTGCTGTCGGATGTACTCCAGTCGATCTTGTGTATGGTCCAAGGCAAAGGAATAGAGATGACAGTTTGGTATTTATTCGTAGTTTCAATTAGTTATTAGTTTAAGGGAAGAATTCATTAATTGCAAGTTTAATCTATGATTTAATTAATATGTAGGTTCAGATAAACCTTATTAAAATGTCCTAAGGTTCATTTTCATATGACTCTGACTACTGTCATAGGACACGTCATGATATATATTTTACAAACCATCGTTTCAAATTTAATTTTGCTTACAATTTTACCAAGGAGGCATACTTATATCCCTATAAAAGACAATTTAAACAAACATACCATTTTGTTTTAAGATAATCCATCAAATTTTATTCCGAAACTTTTTCGAAATACGCTAACGCTACGAAGAAAACGATTCTATAAGTATTTGAGTTGAAATACAAAACTTCGGTTTCTCTCGCTGTTTAATGCAAATCATTATACCTATCGATCGTAAGGTTATTCAAAGGTACTTTAAAGCTCATATGCTATTTATGGATTATTTATTCTGATATTTATTTTATAAATCTCCATCGCAAGTCAAGAATTCTAAATAATTACTTATTAGAAAGAGGATTTATATACGTTTGGGTCTAAATAAAGGGTTTCATAAAACAGCTTGTAAAAGTACCTAGTGTGATTATAGATAAACTTAGCCAGGATTTACGTATAAAATAAATCAGTACAGTAGTTTTTGCGCGAAAGATTAACAAACGAAAACTATCATAGGTTACTTCCAGTGTTAGACACGAGCTTTCATTTTGACGGCCCCATTTTGAAGGCCCAACACACATCTCAGGTGAATCTGCTAATGGGGCTGTCGGCTGTACCAGTTCATGTATCGTATGGTCTAAAATATAGCATTTTCTAGTAGGTTGTGTAATTAGTTTCTATAAACACTAGTAGATGTCGTTGTGCAATTAAAGACATTATAGCACGAGCCAATAAATAATGAACGCGAACGGGGCGAATGTCATGCCTTAACATTTTGCACGTAGTTTGTTAGCGTGTGAGGTAAAAGAAGATGATAACCATCAAGCCATATAATAATACTAATTATATAATTCACTCATATATGTTTACTCATTACGATGTTGCTGCATACAAAACCTAGCTTAAAGCCGTCTCACGTTTGGTAACATGATTTAACTTAAGATAGACGATAATGGTGCCGATTCTGTTGTTTACGAACTTAATTAATATTAGACAAGTCACCTCTTTCATTTTAACCTTATTGAAAAAAGATAGAACATTTTTAATGCTGTCAGTTTAATCCATGCCGTCGTAATGTACGGGTAAATAGTCGTGACCAATAAAGATCGCGCTTAAATTCAGGTTGAAATATGTGATCGGACTGAACTGACAGGACTAAAATATCTTGCATCCCTTTCTTATATTTACTATTAGAAAGAGATATAGTGAGATTAAGTTTATTTAGTTCGTAAACAACAGAATCGGCACCAGTATAGCCTTTATTATAATTTTATCGTCATAACTTTTTTGGGATAGTCAAAAATTAAACATTGATGCTGAAATCTGTCTTACCAAAGAAGTTCCTAAACCCACCTCTATTTCAGAGGAAATAAGGTAGATTTCAATTAATTCTATGGTACAAACGGACTCAGTTTATCGCTTGTACCAAACTGTTTTTCCAGTGATTGTGAAGCTATGAAGTTACGTTGCAATTCAATTTTGCTTTCTCTCGGATTGTCTTCACAAATATAAAGGTAAAAGGAATTGTATTTTTGTCGTACACCCTACGGCTATTTATCGAGCCTTTTCAGGGAAAACATCGTAAGCGACAATTTGCACTTTTTACAGGAGATAATTTTTCATTCCTAATTCAAAAGTATTTATGATATTTTTATAAAATAAAATATGGATTTTTATTCATACAAGTTTAAAATAAAGGCTAGGAGTCTTCGCAATAAGGTATAAACTCGTATGATTAGGAGTATACAATACAAAAACATTTATAGGTCTTTTGGCGCTTACGATGTTTTTCCTGAAATGGCTCGTTATGTTAAGAGTCTCTTTCTTCAAGAAGAAATAGTCCTTTCACTTAGTACCCACTTGGTTAGAACAATATTGAAATTCTTCTATTGTTTGTTGTGACTTCGTACTTACTAGAAGTAGTACTTTTGATTCTTACCTTTGATATTATAAGGAGCATTAAATCAAAAATACATTAGGTACGTATATTTTAGATGGTTATTCAATGACATTGGTAACACTCCTAATCCTAATTTAATCACTAATTTGTAAGTACACACATTATCGGTATCTGTAATATATACACTCCTATTTTTTTTTTCAATTTTTAAAAGAAATATAGATACTTTATAATACATTAATAAAACAATCCAACGTTTTTTTAATTTTATCAAATAAATACCAGCATCCTCCCTGTACATAAGTATGTACTCGTACAGACAGTACAGATACAGTCGAAGCAAATTGCAATACTGTTAGATCGGGTATTGTACTCAAATAGCCTCGAGAAAGGGGCAAAGTAAATAAGAGTCTATTTCTCGGACGGAATGCAATAGCTTCAGTAAAGCACCACCCACGATGTCTTATAGAAATAACTTCTATGAGGAAATTAATTAGCTTTTATTTATGTGAATTATATGTTATTCCAGGGTATGATCTATCTACGTGCCAAGTTTCATCCAAATCCGTTCTGTAGTTTTTACGTGAAAGAGCAACAAACATACATCATACATGAACGAAACGCATAAGATTTAGGCACTTACAACGTTTTGGTCGCGAGAAAACTATACAGTATTTGGAAACATTGTTTTAAAAAAAAAAAACTTGTCTATTGGTAGAATATAATCATGTCAATGTTTGTCGAAAAATTGAACGAATGTATGTAACGATAACCCATTCGTTGATGCTTTTAGCTTAGCTCGCATTGTGTGGCCTGTACCTACTTCATACTTTCTTCTCTATTGTTGTACATGTTTCCAAAAACATTCACATTGCATTAATTGGCGGCTGTATAATTCGCTAAATCATGATATTCCTAACCTAACATCACCAAATCATGATTATTCATAAACTGACCTATATGATTTGGCGAACTATACGATTGACTACCGACACATATAACACCTCTTTCCATTTACACAATGCAGGTAAAAGGCATCTCTAACAATAACGCGACCTTTGCACTGCGAGGACAGAAAGCTCGTCCAAATGGATTCCTTACAAATATTTGGAGGAAATAGAATTCGTGGGAAAAGAGCTTATGTGAAAGGCAAACGGTTGCCTTCTGATGGCAAATGTTGGACTGTGAATATTGCAATATTTATCATATTATGTTCCAAGATTTTATTTAAAGATTATTTTTTAAAACGACAAAATAGTTTTTTGACTTTTTCTACAAAATTGTTCATTGCGATCGCTCTGTACTCAATCATTGATTAGAAACTTACTCACTTACGAGACTTTAGGAAAGTCCTAAGTTTGGGTGTTTGACCTATTGTGAATGCTTCAGTGGTAGGATTTAAATTAAAAAAATGTGTTGATCTCAATTATTTATTTAGGTACTATCTCAATGGTTTGTAGTCGTCCTGAAAAAGATTAAAAAATTATGAATAACAATTATTGAATGTCATAGGTGCCAATTACAATGGGCGGGTAGCAATATGAAAATAAGTCGGCTATTAATTTAAAATATAAAAGGTATTACTTTTAGGTCGTGCATCTTGCTTCCGCCTTGCGGTTTCACCCGCGTTTCCGAAGAATCCAATATTTTTCTGGGAAACTCTTATGTTATTTCAGCGGCTAAAAGGTTCTTTTTAAGGACACTAACTTTCGCATTTACAATATTAGTAGGATTGTGGTTTCACCCGTGATCACCTATTTTACCCGTTAGCATATTGCATCTCACCTAACAACTAGGTCATTCTGAAAAAAATTGCTAACCTGGTTAAAGTACCACCATTTTCGTGCAAAGAAAAGATCAGCTCCGGATGGTCCCATGGGAGAAGTTTCTGGTGCGTATGGATTTATATTCATGTGGTCGCCATCCAGCTATCATAAAAATTACAGGTGGATGAAATAAGAAGCTTAAAGGTAAATTTAGAGCTTTGAATTTTGACAGGCCAGTTAGCGCGGTTGGATAAGACACCAACTATCACACCGCACGTCGTGGATTTGATTCCCATCCAGGACAAACAATTGTATGCGTGAACATGTCTGTTCTTCCTGAGTCCAGGTAGTCTATATACTAAGTATGTATTTACAAAATGTAGTATATTAGTTATTTGGTTGGCCATAGTACAAGCTCTGCTTAGTTTGGGATCACATAACCGTGTATGAAGAATGTCCCAGGATATTTCTTATGTACTTAATTTTATAAAGACATATTACACAATTAACAGAAAGAGACGGAGTTTTTACAAGACTAACATTAAACCATTTTTTGAGAAAACAGATATAATTAAAGTTTTGCTAGTTTGTAGATGATTTCTCTACGTTTCTGGTAAAGTGTCGTATAGCTTTCAGGATAAAATTTGCGATTGCAAAAGAGTTTTAAGAGTCGGACCAGTAGTTCCGGATATACCTGAACCTCTGACATCCAAACTCACAAATAAACTTTAATCTAAAGTCAAAGATAGGTAATTAAAGTTAATTAACTTTAATTAATATTTTACCTATTACATCACTTATTAATTATATTTAATAATTAATCATAATTTATTATTTATTTATTCCAAAAATGAATATTCTGCAAATCCATTATAAACGTATCCAATATGAATTAAATTATTAATTCCTAACTGAAGTGGCAGTGGGCAGGTCACATCGCTCGTAGAACCGAAGGCCGCTAGGGCAGAAAGGTTCTCGAATGGCGACCACGGACCGGAAGACGCAGCGTGGGCAGGCGCCCCACAAGGTGGATCGACGATCTTGTGAGGGTCGCGGGAAACCGCTGGATGCGGGTAGCGCAAGACCGGCCATCGTGGAGATCCTTAGGGGAGGCCTTTGTCCAGCAGTGGACGTCTTTCGGCTGATATTATGATGATGATGATGAATTAAATATAAATAGACAGACAATGCTTGGATTATAGGCAGTTTTTCTCCCTTCAGTAAATTCAAATAAATTAGCCACTTATGAAAACCATGAGATAAAATTTGAAAATAAATGTAACTAAAAAATAACATGAGACTTTATAATGTACTTAATTTACTTACTTCGTGATGCCACAACCAATTTTGTAAGTATTTATTCTTATGTACTGTATAAGGATTTCCTGGATTCTTCTCAAAGTCCGAGGACCCAGATGAACTCTCTGATGATTCACTTCTTTCATAAGCATCTGAGCGATCCCTATACTTTGTTCTTCTTAGCCTGGTTGTTCTTCGCAAATTGTGTTCCTTGGAAAACAATTGAACATTTTACCATCTCCTAAACTTCTATCTATAATTTTATTTTTTTATAAGTCTTTGGCACCTGTCTCACCGCTGACGATTAGCGAGAAACGAGTTAACTAGCAACGAGCAGCGATTTTTCTGCTCGGTTAGCGTTGGTCGTAGAGAGAGTTTTTTCTTCGATAGCTCTATTGTTACAGCGACCAACTAATCGAGAGATTAAATAACCGAATCCATTTCCTAATCTAATCTTGTATTGATATGGGGCCTAGATCTTTAGAACGTTTTTTGAGCGATAAAATATTTAGTTGATAACTAGTCGCTTCCACGCCGGCTGTGGAGCAGGTACTTATAGGTTACTACCAGTATTTGATGGAGCAGTAAATACATAATTTTAAGCTAAAATGATTTAGTAGCAAGTAATAGGTATTATGACAAGAAGAGTTTTCGTAGTTTCTTACTTCATCAGAATCTGGCAGATCTTCATCTATCCTGAAACGCAGAAAATAATATGTGAATAAAAAACCTCAAAAAAAAATAAGAAAAATATTTTTTTATACATTTTTTTAATATACGTACAAGTCTAAAACTTCATTAGCATTATTTTCTTCTTCAGATAGCTAGAAAAAAAGGTAAAAATGTGTAAGAACCTACCTACGCGAGCATACACTTTGTGGTACAATTTTTAAGTTACCTGTATTATGTCATTGAACGAAGATCCAGTTTTAACCTGTCTAAAAAAAAATTTACGTATTAAACTAATATGGAGAGTATTTTATTTATTCCGGGGTCAAAATCAGCATTCTCATAAGTTTGGTATTCCGTAGTGTATCTTCAGTAAATACGTTAATATAAATACTTTTACTTTATTTACATAATACTTTTTGGCCGCCTACTAGTAAGACTTTACCCTAGTCTATAAGCACACCATTATATTCTCTTTGAGCACACCATGGGTAAGGACTGTACTACTCCCTTGGGAAAAACATGGCGGGGAACTGATTCTACAACTTGAGGATCCGAGGTAGGAAAGAAACGGCATAGAACTGCATAAATGTCAAACACATCGATTTTGCAATGCCGTCATTCAAACAATTACCTTCGCTGAGATAAATATTATGAGGTTATATTGATCAGAGAAACCTGAGAATGTTATCGTTTTGCATTTATGATATATTTTTTTACTTACAAGTTTTCATTTTCCAATGGATTAGCTTCTATGACAATCTGTAACAATATCATTATTTCAAGTAAGTACATAAAATACGTAGTATGTACAAGTTTTATATAATTTACACGTAAAATTATTTTATTCAATTCAGAAACAACAGCACGAATCTCACAAATAGCGTAGTCGTGATCTTGATTTGGACTTTTTCTATTATAGAATTTCCTCTACTAAATTGGCGTTACATAAAAACTTTTTTAATCACTTGAATAGCAGATTCTGGTTCTTTTTAGGTGACGAGGGGTTCATTTAAATTTTATTTCCGTCTCTTTCCGAATTTAATGAACTCTTTTATAATATAGTGTTTATATCCGGGAAAACTTTGTATCTTTGTTTTTGTGTCGAGCTGTAAGTTTTTCTAAAATAAAATACTTACCATGGCACCATCTCTGAAAGAAAATTATATTATTTAAATCACAAGTTATAATTACTTTATGTTCTAATTTGCACATTAAATTGATAGACGAGTAATTTGATGAATTTAAATCTTACCCTTTATCGTTTTGTTTATTATATAAATCATCAGTAAGGTCCATAATAAGAGACTGAAAGAAAAATTTTAAGCATAATTTAAAATCGATTTTGCCTGACATAAAATTTCAACAAAGGTTTCATCACATAAAATTACCTTGTCTGAGAGTTCCGTAGTTACAATAAAGTGTTTGCGGGCACAATGAAAGAGAAAAAGCCTTGCCTATTTATTACTTTTTACCTTTTTAGGGTTTCCTACATTTCAACATCATAATGGAAAAATAATATTTTTTTATGATACCTACGTAAATTTCAGGGCTACTAACACTAAACCTTTTTTATACCTAGGTACGTACCTACCTACTCGTATTTATTTGTATCAGTTGAAGTTGAGCAAAGATAAAAAGTAATCATAAAATCACTTTATGTTTGTAACTAGCGATATTTTAACCACAAAAATCCGTTCAGTAGGTTTTGCTCTTTCACGCAAAAACTACAGAACGGATTTAGATGAAACTTGGAACATAGATAGATCATATCCTGGAATCACATATAGGCTACTTTTTTTCTCGAGAACGCGGGTGAAACTGCGGGGGACAGCTAGTTTAGAATAATTAGAGCCACAAATAGGCTTTTGTTCTGTCCTTATGCAACCAAAATATAATATTTGTATGTAGTAGGTATGTACAGAAACCACAAACGCCTCTATTTGTAACGCATAATTGTATCTATTTCGTTTACATACGTAACCCTAATTAAAACTAAAATGGCTCATACCAATATATTATTTGCTTTCCTGAAATCACTGTACCGAATACGCTCTCCATTTCTGCCGTACCTGAAAGTATTTTGGTATCATTTTATCAAAAAAAAATATTACATACAGTCAAACACAGAACCTACTTTTTTTTAAATCGGATAAAAATTTGCCTTTACTCGCAGATTTAATTTAATTATCTGTAGATAATTATCCCTTTAAAAGGTAAAGCTGCGACGAACTTCATTCATTAAAAGGGTCTTTACAACATTCTGTAGGCACAGAATAATTTTATAAATAACTTCATTTGTAAAAACCGTGTCAGAATTTGTGTGACGTAGTGATAAGATAATGTACTATCAAAGTTACAAAGTTGACGCATGATCACCTTAAGGGTGTATTTTGTGTGCAGTAACCAGCGGCTACCTGTGCCTCACACAATATTTTATATATATAAGCAGACAATGCGCTCGTCATAAAAATAGTCTAAATAAATGATTTTACAAGATATGGTTATTATTGTCAACAATGGACAGGGCAAACTATGACAAATGGCTCCAAGCGAAAAGGTTTTTATAAACTGATCATGCTTCAACTTTGTCGATGGTATGTAATGGCAAAGAATATAACTGTTACGTATAGAAGGTGCTCTCGCACCCTGCTACGAATATAATATCTTCACCGCTATCCCCCATCCTGTAATAGCATAGCAGTACTCGTATTATACCATTGACCAATGAAATCACCGGTTGTGATGACAGTGTAGTATAAATTTTTTTTTTTTTTTTAAATTTTTTTTTTTTTTTTTTTTTTTAAATTAAATTATAAATTTATTGGCATAAAACATTTTACATTTTTTATAGTATAGATCATCAGCTTGGCATAATAAGTACCACCACTACTACAGAACTGTACCGTAGCCTTAATAAAATCTTAAAAATCCTACAAAAATACCATACTATCGCAAAGTTTTTTTTCTCTTTCTGACGCTGACCGCTCCACTAATCCGTAGGTGTCGGTGGCTATGCCGCAAGGCGCGCGTTCGTATTTCATGCCTAAAAACCCAGGCCTTTTACAAGACACACTACATAGGAACCCACAATTTTTGTCACGTCATTCAAAGTCACTAATACCGAATCTCTTTATTGCTATAATGGACTATAGGCTTTAGGCTTTAAATACCTTTGCATGAAAAGAGACATCGTTCAACAATAGAGTCATTAGGTTATGACAAAATTTACTAACAGACCCATAAGAATTATTGCTGTTTATTTTCAGCACGCTTGCCTCATCTGCGGAACGTTCGGCGCAGAAAATTCCGCTAAATTCGCTCGCAGTAAGTATTACCGACTTCAAAAAAAAGAGTAGATTCTATGTTCGGGCTGTTTATATTTTTTGTTTACCAATTTCTCCGCCAATTGTTGACTGATTTCCAAAATTCTTCATTTATTAATATAAGTGTTACCTAAATGGACATTTTTATTTCGATAACTTGAAGCTTGATTTTTTTATACCCCTAAGAAGCCGTAAATCTAAATATTTGATATTAATCTCAGTTTGATATATCCACGCGTTCTTGAGAAAAATCTTGACATGTAGACAGACAGACAACAAACCCTTAAAATCAATTAACTTACGTGATACCAAGATTGTCAAAGTTCCCATACACAGCTGATTTACCGACATCTCTCATTGGAAACATGACAGCAGACTTGAGCATCCCTCTGGAAGGCCTCAAAAGGCTATGTCCAGGGTGCATTTTAGGCGATCTAGGTAAATCTTCTAGAGATCGAACTATGCGTTGTATACCTCCATAATTCATAAAGTTGTTTCTGTTCTAAAAAAAAAACTTGCATTAGTTTATGTACTGAGGCGATGACGTCATATCAATTACTAGAAACATGTCTAATGAAGAATCTAAGGTCTGATTAGAAAAGTCTTTCTCAAAAAAATATTGTGCTAATAGAAAAACATGTAATATAAATCCAGGTTCTAAATTCAATTGTTTTAATCTTGCTGAGTATTGCTATGAGAACACATATCTTTTTAAATAATAGTATAAGCTTTTTTAACGACAAGCCAGTTGGCGCAGTTGGTAAAGACACCACCTATCACGCCGCTGGTCATGGGTTCGATTCCCATCCAGGACAAACATTTAAACATTCAAACATTTGTGTGCATGAACATAAGTAGTATATCAGTTATCTGGTTCTCCATAGTACAAGCTCTGCTTAGTTTGGGATCAGATAACCGTGTGTGAAGAATGTCCCAGACTATTTATTCTGTCACTTAAATTTGGAACAATGAACATTTATTTTACTGTTCCTTTATGTACACAATAATTCATGCAAATCCGTTTATCTGAAAAGTATTATTTAGGCATTGCTTTTATTTCTTTTGTAGTTTATTTATATCCACCAAAATTTAATTTAATTTATAACGATTTACTGGAAAACATAATTTTCTATTGTATTCTTGAGTTAATAACATAAAACAAACAAAAACATTTAACGAGCAACGTGTTGTCTGCTAATAATTATTACCCGAATTCTCACACCTAAATAATACTAAACTTGCAAAGACAAAAGACGTAGAAAACTTTGTGAAACAAAGGAAAAGTTGTATTCGGTTTATTAAACTTTAGTCAATTGTGAACTAATTTAATTTTATGCTTATATATGAGTTAGAAATATTTTAAATTAGTATTTTATATTTACTTAACCGGAAACAAAACACGGTAAAGTATCTGCCTCCACCTAGGTAATTATTAGAAATTCTATTTTATTGGCACTACCACGTAGCACACAATGCTCGCTCTACATTTACTAAAATTAGGACAGTCATCAAACCTAGTAAAAAAGCAAAGATCGATACATTTTTTTGAACTGGATATAATACTTATTTCATAGACAAACCAATTAGGGTTTAAAAGTTCGTAATATAAGACAGTCGGAAAGAAAGTTTCCATCTGGATTCTTTTAATATAGGAATATCAAAATCAAAACTGGCATACTTTTTTTTAATAATCAATTCTAACAACGAAACAACATACATTTTTCAAATATAATCTTCTACTCGTCCTCCAATTTGTTTTTAGTGTAGGTACAGTTACGGTCAATAATAGTTGATCAGTTTACTACTATGTCACATTACGCAATTTAATTCCGTTTTCGTACAAACTTACTATTAAAACTATAAGTACAAGTGTTCGATCACGCAAGCAAAGCTCCTTTCAGAACAAGTTTATATCAAAATCGATCCGTATAAAGCCCTCCGTCTGCCGCCAAAGGAGACAGTTTCCTATCTAAATCAAACCTTGTTGTTTAGATATCGTTATTTTGATCAAATAACTTTAAAGGCAAAGGTTCCTTGTTTGCCTACCGAGCTTGAACTAATGTAAATAAAATTATTTTATTTATATTGACTTAAGTTACTGTTGTGGGTATCTTTAAAATAAACTGTATTTAAGGTGGAGGCGTCGGTTGGAGCGCGAAATTCAAATTTTATCACGTTTTTTGCAAATTGCAGCTCAGTATGGGTAAGTTATCAACATCTTATTTGCGACAAGAATGGTAGTATTACTGATTAATAATAAAAGAAATCATCAACATATTCTTCCAAGGTATATTAGTAACATTTTCATGAAATAGTCGTATATGTCAGTAATTATACCTTGGAGGAATATGTTGATGATTTCTTTTGTTATTAATCAGTAAGTATACTACCATGCTTTTCGCAAATAACATGTTGATAACTTACGACCTATAACTGAGCTGCAATTAGCAAAAAACGTGATAAAATTTGAATTTTGCGCTCTAACCGAAGGTTTACCCTTAATTATTAACACGAAATTTGAGTAGGTACTAAGTTCAATATTTATTTTCTACTACCAATTCTGAAATGGTATTTAAAAATGTGCACAATTGATGTGTGTGATTTCCTAATAAAAGTTTGACCCAATAATACCGTCACCTCTGCAATATACTTGTCAACTTATATAGTTTTATTTATTTCTTAAAAAACTTTCTTAAGTAACTAATATGTTATTTTAACGTTTGATTGAAATACCTAGTTGTTGTATTCATACCAAATTGACGTATTTTGACGCATATATTTAAAGCTTGGGTTTTACTAGACTTGCTAGCTTCATCAAAAAATCAAAACGATACAAATTAAAACTTGAAATAACTTCGACGTCAAAGGAAAATTGAGTGCATACCACTTGTGATTGTAACAGAATTAAGCACTTGATACAACATGCCCCATCTAGCTGCAAGTCTGGTACATAACTACTTTAATATAAAATCGATCCTGACGTTAACACTGCAGCAAGATAATGTTAAAGCCGGAATATACTGATGTGTCTAGGTGAGATTATAAAAAAAATTTAAAAGGTGGACAATTATTTTGTATTTAAATCTTTGGTTCCAATTAATAAATGAGTATTTTTAATGTTTTCTTAGTTTCAAATAATACCGGGTGTATGTCATTGCAACAATTTTTTTTATGTCGGTTTTTACAAAAAGCTATTTTTTTTGCAGTTTATAAAAGTACCTAATATAAAAATCTGCAGCTAACAGTAGTAGGAAGTAAATAAAATTACACAATATTTAACCGCAAAGAGGTTCAAAATAATGTACAAAATCCATGGTTTATATTTTCATTACGATTTTACTTACACTATACCTAATTATTAACTTTTTTGTTATTTTTTTCTAATCTTTTACCCATTTTTAATCTGTATCTCTTTATGTTTTTCTACAAATAAACCCTATCTGTTGACATCCGTTTATACACGGATACAGCGATTTACATAATTGTTTTTTAAAGTCATAGAAACTTACTTCCGGGGTCTGTGATTTCTGACATTATAACTCCTGGGGTCAATTGACAGTCAAAAATACGGAGAATAGGTATAAAGTAAGTAAAAAACATTGAAAAACTAAAAACTACAGTATTTATTAAACCAGAAACTTCTCAAGTAGAATTTATCGCTGATTCCTACTTTCTCTGACATACCTGTAGCATATCACTTCACGTTATATGGAAACTGCCCTGCTGTTACCATGCTCGAGATTGGACAGGGGTCTAAAGGAATTACAGAAGCCTTCTCTATATGCATTACGCTATGAGTGACGTAAATATAATAATGTGATGTATAGGTATGTGTATGTATAAGTGTTTGGATACAAATAAAAAAAAAATGAGACGTGTTACAAATAATGTAGAGCTTTTTATTTATAGAGATAAACTACAATAACATGGCGTGCCCCTCCAAATTACTGTTGCAATGCGTGTAGTCGAATCCTTACGAAAGCGTTAGTATGTAGTGATAAGTATTCGTCCAGTAGCAGGCCGCTTCTTCAGTATCTATGACTTATTACCAGATTTGTTTGTCAACTAATTATAACTAGCCGACGCAAGACAACGAACGTGTCATTGTCATAGAGTCAGTCAGTACAATAATAATAATAATGACTGATTCATTCTGCCGCTAGTCAAGCAACAAATCCATGGATTTATTTTTATTTTATGTCCGTATTAGTAAATTTATTGTGAGTCTGTAAATACTTTCACAAATACATTTCAAACGTTTTGAGCTTTGGAGCGGCACGCCATGTTATCGTAGTTAATTCTACCTACAATGTGTACCTACAGTATTTACAGTTCCACTATCACGCGATTAGCTTGGCTATCCAAAGAGGAAACGCTGCCATCATTCTGAGAACCTTGACGTTGATTGGAAGCAGCGACCGCCTTGAGAATATTTTATATGTACCTAGATTTTATTTTGTATATTTGTTGTGAATAAAGTGTGGTTAAATAAACCTGCCTTGTACGCGTCGTAGGATTGCAAAACCGCATATATCTGAAAGCTAATTCAGGACAGTCGATGTATCCGTAACAGATACCATGTACGAGGGACATCAAACAGTATACGAGTATGTTTGCTTTGTTAGAAGCAGCCTTAATTTATCGCGATGTTCCGATAGATCGCATCATTGCAAATCGAAATATGCTACTAAATTGAATGGTTCATTGCCCAATCGGTTTATCATCAAAATTAAACCTGTAACCGGCTCTGATTAATTCCTAAAGGCAAGTTTAATAATGTTTCTAAATAATGTCAACTGTACTGTATTATAAACCTCCTAAAATTCTATTAAAATTCCCTCCTTAAGAATTCATTCGGACAAGATTCTTGGAATACAGAAACCTTACGTGCATTGTAGAAAACGTAGCTTGTAAAATAATAAAACATATCTCAGACAAAGAGCCGGGGAAGTGACGTCACGTCTCAAGTTAGAGTCACTCCATCATCCCAAACTATCTCATAAAAGATAATAGGTACAACCATAGAGTCAGGCGAAAAAATACGTGAGGGTATTCGTTAGACATTATGTAAATTTGGATACCATGCCCTAAACTAATAGTCTTGATAATCTTAATATTATATTGGTGCCGATTCTGTTGTTTACGAACTTAACTAAAATTAGATAAGTCACCTCTCTTTCATGTTAACATTATTGAAAAAAGATAGAACATTTTTAATGCTATCAGTTTAGTGCATGCCGTCGTAATGTAAGGGTAAATAGTCGTGACCAATAAAAAAGATCTCGCTTAAATTCACGTTGAAATATGTGATCGGATTAAACTGACAGAACTAAAATATCTTGCATCTCTTTCTTATATTTACTATTAGAAAGAGATATAGTGAGATTAAATTGATTTAGTTCGTAAACAACAGAATCGGCACCATTATGTATAAATAATTTTAAAATTTTTTTTTATTTTATATTATTTAAGGTTGATATGTTTCACAGAATATAAATAAAACTATACTTTAGAAAATCTGACAAAGTAAACAGCACTAGAATAAAATCTGATGCTCTGAGGAAAATCACCATACGATATGCAGAGTTTTTTTAGTTTTGAATCTTGCAGCTAGCAATCTCAGCTCGAAAATAAACTTAACCTACCGTAATCATGTAGTCAAAATTAAATCGATTTAAATAAATACGGTGGTAGAGTCTATTGTAAGTTGGTAGGTTCTGATGGCTGCAACAACCTAACCTTATGAACTAATATAATGAATGATCATGAAATACCATATTTAAATCAATGCCAAGATGTACTCTGTACTCAATGTACATCCATTACTCAAGTTGCAATCAATCGGGGCTCGTAATTGCTACCAAAGAGCCCCACGCCACATGCCTCACTTTGTGCCTCGTTGCCTTAGATAAAGCCACAGCAAAGCTAGAATACCCACTGTGTAAATTCGGAGACTGTCTGACTGAAACCTCTGCCTTTACGTTGCAAAACTGCGCAAATTGATCTTAATTTTGTGGGCGTTAACGCCGAAAATGACTAATGACCATTTAATTTTGGCTGATTTCTCAATCGCTAAATAAACCTAGAAGAAGATATTCTTGCCTATACAAAAACTGTTGTAATTTCAAAGATATTTGTTGCTTATTTGACCATTAAAAAATCCAACCTAAGAGGTTTTTTTTAAGGTGTTAAGTATATAATAATAAGAATTGACTAATGTTATCCAAATCTTGAATCTTATCTTTGATGTTATTAAACATAATGGATTTAATTTATTTTATTTATAAAATATGTCTTGGATTTTCATATTTTTATACACATCGCAGAAAAAAATAGAAATATCCTATATTATAACCCTGGACCTTTACAAATCATTCTTTATGTTGAACAGTTACTAATACTATTTATGGTGATAGGTACCTACCTTTTGTTTATGTCTTTGGGACCAAAATCCACGACGGCTATACATTATAATATTCTTACCTCTATTTCCTTCATATTATTATACTGTCTGATATTATATGCTTGTGTAGGTATTATATTCTGAAACAATAATAGTAGATGGGCTATTTTTTATTTTTAAACATCACTTTTATAAATAAATAGGTACTTATTGAAAGGAATTTTGTGATTACCACCTGAGACCTACCTATGTCAATTGATTTTGAAACTATTTAAATCCATTTATTGTTTCCTTATCAATAAATAAATTACATTTCTAACAAAGGAACCAATCAGTTCTATAATATAGCACACGTAGCGAGCGATGAGTCCATTGGTCGATATTCGCAGCAATACTATTACGGGTACTATTATTCAATACATTTGCGGGAGGGTGTGAGTGCGTCTACTTTACGTAATAATATGAACAAAATAATAAGTTATTTAGATATAGTAATTATTTTATATGGAAGTACGTTTTCAATCGAGTAGACTCGTATGGCAAAAAACACAAACATAGTCATGATAATATTATTATTAACTAGCTGCCATCTTTGAAGATGATCTTTTTTGAATGCATTGCGTTGCGTAGATCTAGACTCTAGACTTTGGAACGCGCTAATTTATAGATTTTGAAGATAAGCGCGTTAACAAAAACATTATCTTCAGCTTTATTATTAGAATATATTAGAATAGATAAGAGGCTGATAAGTATCAACTTATGATAAAAATAAAAGTAATTTACTTTCATATTTTATATAAATATGGATTGCCTATAATAATATGATGGTGATGGTTAAATGAGATGAATATAATGAACGATTAGGTAACTAACTACATACATAGCGCACACTTCAATTGATCAGAGTATTTATAAAACATTAACAATTTTAATATATATCATCCAAAAAGTATACAGAAGGTTCAAATTTGTATGTCACAAACCACACTTAATAAATCCATAAAACATATTTTAACAGGTGGAATGGATTTCATTTCAGCAAAGGATAAGGTTATTAGAAAAATATTTTTATCATTTATATTACATGTCATGAAAGAAAATAAATCTTCTTTCATGTGGCGGCGCCTTTTTAGCTTCCAATCATATTTCTTTATTAACATTATACTTTGTCGGGTAAATGTTATAAGTTATTTTTGGCAATTTAATTTTGATAGTCATCACCTAATTGACAGCTCACCTTTTTTTTACGACCCCATTAAGGGTATTCAACCCTTTTCCACTACGCGGAAATAGATTTTTATAACAATCAACCTTCTCAAATAAGAAAATTTGCTTTTATTTTTTAATTCAGTCACAAAAAGCCAGTGATAAATTTATAAGCTTCAAATGAAAAGTACCTACTACGGGGCTGAAAATTAGACCATCGTTTCCTTCTCATCTTCATCGTTACCTTCCAAGATTTTTTTACAAGCAGACAGGCGATCCACCTGATGGTAAGTGGTTTCCGTCGTCTATCGAAATTTGCAATACCAGAGGTAATTGCCAATGTGTTGCCGACCTGTTAAAATGCCAAGAAGGTAACTGGCTCTGAAGTACAATTGCCGGAACACACTGGTAGGTGCTTGGCGACAAGGTTTCAACTTGAGGGTGACAGCCAGCCATACACTATTTTTGTTATAAGTTGACATCATAATGTTAAACATAATCTTACCATAAACACAAACAAAATAAACGCGTCCCAATCCATTTCTTTACACTTTAATTAAAATTTTCATAAAAATGAAATGTCTCTTGAAACTTGACTCATTTCATTCAAACGGTTCTTGGAAACGGCAATAAAAGTTTCCATAATGGCATCCCATATGGAAATATAATATTGAATGCACACCGTGAAATAGGTAACATTAATAAAAATGACTTGAATAGCTTTGTTTGAGGTAAACAGAAACTGAGAAATAGTCGACTGTATGGCTGTTGAGGTCCTGTCACGGTCGCCAGATGTTGGAGTACGGTTTAAGGTACCTAATTGAGTTCGGTGGATAGGGTTTTAATAAATTAAAGAGTGTAAAGTTTAAATATTTTTGTTAGCTCTCCTGCTGCCGAAACTAAAATACTTAGGCTCTGAATCTGGGTCTGATTTTTGTCTCAGGCTTCATGACTGACTGAGTAAATTGATAGGAGAAAGCTAGCCCGCAGATAAGGCTGTCCTACCCTACCCAGGATAGTTTTTTTTTATACTACTAAGGTAGCAAGCAAGCATACGGCCCACCTGATGGTAAGTGGTTACCGTCACCTATCGCCATTTGCAATACCAGAGATATTGCCAATGTGTTGCCGGAACACAACGGAAAGTGCTTGGTGACAAATTTACAAATTGAGGGTGGTAGCCAGCCAGACGGGTACTACAAAGTACCATACCACCGTACTATGGTTTCCTCATGATGTTTTCCTTCACCGAAAGCTCAAACTCATTGTAGGATTCAAACCCACGACCTTCGTCACGGCATCCGACGTCACTACCATTGAGCTATCATCGCCTTAAAATAGTGGCGTGCTTCAGGAGTAGTTTAAAACCTCAAAACTGATCTTTTATGATATGATTTGCCGGAATATATAATTAATTTAAGTCTACATATCTACCGTACATACTTTTAGTGTGGTATTTCAAAGGTTTATACAGACTTAATTTGAACTCTATTACATCAATTAAAACAATATTATCATGACAATGTTCCACACTTGTTCTTACAAGTGTATGTAATTTAGTAACATGCAGGAAAGTAGATTTTCCCTTGAACACCCATCCATGCTCTATCTTCATCTATAAGTTCTCACGAACTGAGCAATTGAAGGCCGATTCAGAGAGCCCTTGACGCTTCTCGGTTTTCACGGCCTGAATAACGTAGTGGCAATTTATTATCATTATATTTCTAACATATTGAAAACACGTACTAATTAAAATTTAGCATTCAATACTATTTTAGCTACAAAATTGTTTAATAAAATAATAATTTACATTAATTGAATTAAATTATTTCAATTTAATTATATTGCTCGTCTTAATTTATTAATTAAATTTCAAACTGATTGTAGTTGAAACAGTAAGTAATTCAAATATAATTTCAATACCAAAATACCTACTCTGATCCTTAACATAAACAAATATAAAAAATAAATTAACTACTATACTTAAATCTAGATAAAATAATACTATGGAATGTTAAATCTTTGGTGTGAATGCTCACTTGGTAATTCAATTAATAGGCGGACGTACTTTACTGGCAAAACTGCCCATAACATTACCAGGTGGTGAATAATTTGCTACTACATAAATCTGACCCTCCTTAGACTTAGCTACACCTACCCCTACTTCCTTAGTATCTTCCCATATAACTTGGGAAAAATGTCCCGAATCTAAATTAGAAGGCTCTTTTCCAAATCTGTGATTTTTTATTTCACTGTACCATTTGTCTACAGGGTCTCGTCCAGAAACTCTAAAATTTGGATCTGATGACCAAGCAAAGAATATGTTTTCTCCATAATCGTTTTGATCTCGATGCTCCATTTTACCTTTTTTAGCTAATACTTTTGACCATTCTTCGGCGTATTTACACAACTTCTTGTTTAAATCAAGAGGTGGAACGCCATGTTGTCTTCTGTATTCATTGTGGGCTCTCAAAAACTCATCTTCAAATTTCTCTCCAGAAATTGAAGTAGATTTCAACTTGCTGACCAAATCTGACGCAATATCACCTATATTTTTACTAATCCTTTGATTGGGAGAAGGTGGTGCTATATTATTATTTGTTTCTCTTGAGGAACTGTTGTAACCGGATCTGAATTGCATAGCACCAGGTGGCAAAACATTCTTGGAAAATTGACCACTGTAATTTCCTGGGGGATAATAA
This sequence comes from Tethea ocularis, assembly GCA_963555595.1. Lineage (NCBI taxonomy): Eukaryota > Metazoa > Arthropoda > Insecta > Lepidoptera > Drepanidae > Tethea > Tethea ocularis. Next base: position 3,248,490 of record OY741960.1, on the reverse strand, counting down.
TTAGCTACGACATAAAGTTTCCCTGATTTGCTTTTAGCGCTTCCAATTCCTAGCTCCTTAGTATTTTTCCAGATAATTTGAGTGAAATGACCGCAATTTAGCACTTCTAGTTCTTTACCAAAAGAGTAATCATTTATCTCACTGTACCATTTTTCAATGCAATCTCTGGCCCTGATTTTTGTGTTGGGATCGGCAGTCCATCCACAGTAAACACTTTCTCCATAAGTTTGATTGAGACTGTATGACATAGCATCTTTTTTTGCAAGTTCTTCTGCCCAACTTTGACTGACTTTGCAAATATCTTTATTGAGGACTAGCGGAGGTACTCCGTGCTCTTGTCTATATTCATTGTGAACCTCTAAGGCTTCGTTCTCGAAATCTCTCGATTTGGTGTTAAATAGTTTACTCTGAAAACAGAAATAAATTAGGGGTTTAGTTTATGTGTCAAATAGAACCTTTATGCCTAATCTTTCTGTCAAGATATCTGGGTTAATAAGTCTTGGAAAGTTGTTATCTTTGAAGTTTTTTAGTAATCTATTTTACAAGTTACTTCCTTGATTAGACAATGACTCACGGTCATGTGGTCATAATCGTGTCTTATGAGTACCAATATTGACTTCATTGTTCTCTTTTATTCACTGATAACACTGTATTGATTAAAAGTATATTATATTAACATTACCCTTAATCTTTAGCGTAAAATATGAGTACAATTTTATGTTTACATTTCTTTTTGTCAGCGAGTAGTATGGGTTTTGACATAATAATCCATTAATTGTGTACCTACCAACCAATGTTTATTTTAAAACTGCGCGGAATTTAACAAATAGATAACTAATTAAAAATAAAAATAATATAGTGTAAATCCTTAATCTGTAGGTACATAAAAAGCTTATCATTTATAATTATATTTCCGTTCTTTGAATTTTATCAGTGACTAATGAATAAATAAAGCAAAATTATTCATTGTGTGGTTTTTAATCTGATAATTTTCTGGAGTTAGTTGTGACTTTGTACACTAACAATAAATGACGATTGTATGATAAAGGAAAAAGATAATAAATAATACCTAAATGTCAATCCTAAAGAATCTTAATAATAAAAAAGACTTTTCCAGACTGGCTGATCTATCAACGTACAATAAACTACTAGGGCAAAGCATACTACGAGAAAAAGGTGCACTCCTACCCCCCTGCGAATACATCGCCCCCAACCTCCCGTCACCTACAAGGTAATAGCATAACAGTACTTTTAATAGTATTCTCCGACCAATGGCATTTTATCTTGCATGTGCGTGTTGGCACAACGAGAGACGAGTAACATAAGAGCTATGTATTGATCAATACCTCAAAGATAGTAATTATGTTCTCTATATGATAGGGCTTTACCCACATACCTACGCGTGCCTAGCAGTGAGACTATTAGGAGTACTGTTATTCTATACGTTTCAGGGGACAGCGGTGGACGATGGTGTATATTCTTTGTTTATGTAACGTGCTTATAAATAATGGTTTAAATCATGACAAATTGTTAATTAATCAGTATTTTTAAATATAGTTTAGTAACCAGCGATATGATAACGTTAATAAGTCCGTTTCCGAATGATAAGACGATATGATAAGTTTTGAAATGATTGTTGACACTAAAATAAAAAAAAATATGTGGTATATTTGACCTTCCTCTACGTTTATCAAATCGTTTTTGTTAATTCGTTAATCTAATGGAATTTTATTTGTTTCACAACCGTGTATGAATAGTCGTAAAAGCTATGCTAATCAAAGGATTTATTTCTTTATTTTGATTCTCTAGTTGATACTACGTTTCTAATATTTACAATACACGTAGTAAAGCATTATCAAATTACTTGTTCTGGACTTAGTACCTACTTTAGCTTAACTATCATAATTTAGTTCATCACTTTGTAGTGGTTTACAGAACAAGACGGATGAACGGTCATGAAGTATAAGGGCGTATATTTTCCGTAGCCAAACGGCTACGGAATCCAAAAAAGTTCAAAATTTTTAGTTACCTACCTACACTTGAGATGACATAGGATTATAATTGTATCGGTTCAAGAATTCAGTAGTTATGATGGAATAAAGAAACGAACCTCAAATAACTTTTGACTTTTTTTTCGGGTATTCGTAAAAATAAAAAGTTCAAATTCTATATCGGTCAGAATTCCATAAATATAGACTCAGAATTGACGTATTGTATTTCATATGCAACATAACACAAGTACACTTTATTGTATGAAATTGGATAATGTTGCAATGTGATTAATCTAATTAGGTTAATGTCCGTAACCTATTTCTGAACTTCAAGAGTCCATGACGTGGTATTATATTAAGTTATTAGTATAATTACTATCTGTCTATCTATTCACTTCCGCGAGTTTTGTAATTTTCTTTTTCTCGCAAAATATAAATGTTTTTGTAAATGTTATATTCTTTATAATTTCAAGTTCTACTTTGTTGAACTTTGTAAGCCTTACAAGAAATGTAGGTATTCATTGCAATTTTAAACATTAGTACCTTTGAAATTGGATTGTTATTTTGATTTTGACATGACATTCATCATAGAGATACTCATAGCATGTAATAGATATGTAAACATGACAGAGTATGTTTTTTGTACAAATTACTCTATCAATAGCAATGAAAACATTATAGATATAAAACATTACAATGTTTTGAAATTTGATAGATAATAATATTTTATATACTCTCATATCGTAATGTTCTTATTATGAAATCAAAATCAGGACTTTAATGGCCCACTTTAGGCACACCCGTGTATAATGATTCATTATAGTACAGTTGTGTTTTTTTTTTTTTTTTTGCACGTGTGATACTAATAAGAACCTCGCCTTAAACTCACACTCGTATTTAATAACCCCTATTATGCAACAGTATCATAAACTACTATTATATAGTAAGCATCCGCTTAGAAAGGATTTTAAAAATTCAGCCCCTAAGGGGAAAACCGCGGGGCGGAATGTATGTTTATAATAAAAAAGTATACGTTCAGACAGCCACGTAGTTTTCATGATATCATCAAACATTGTCCAACACTGAATAAAGATAAGTAAATTACTAATCACTACGTACTACTTTATCATTGGAATACTTGCAGAAACACTTAATATGCTTGTTTAATTCATTTTAATTTATTTTCTAGGCCTTTCAAGGCTTTGAAGCTTGCTTTTTTTATATTGTGATCAAACAAAATTATTCTTATTTATTCCTTATCTTTAATTACTAGTTTTTTTTTCTCTTTAAATTAAATTAAATTTGACTACTTATTATTTAATTTGATTTATTATGCTTGTTTTTTTTTTGGTTTGTGTAGGTATTTTAGTAAATTTTATATTTTTTAATTTAAGTATATTGTAGGTATGTTATTTTATTTATGTTATTTTGAATTAATTTAATTTTGAAGTATTTTTTTTAATATTCAAGATTTTTACTGACAATTTTTTTAATCGAGTTGTTAGTCTAATTATTATTTCCTCTTTTGTTGTAGACCTTTTATATTTTGTGTACGTTTTATATTCTGTTGGTAGGTAATCCTATTGCTGTATTTTCTTTGCAAAAATTGTTAAACTTTTTATCTGCTCATTTGTTAAAACATTATAAAAATGTATTGTTATTGTTTGTAAAGTATCCTACGTATTTTTTTTTGTTCGTTACTCAACACAAGACAATATCGCTTTGCTGGAACTTAAGTTAAATTAAGGCGTCAGGTTTTTGGGTAAACTACACAGTTTTCATGAATATATATTTAACGCGACATTTTTTACGGATGAACGTCAGCAAAATACATCACACAGATAAAATGTATATGTAAACTCTTAATGAGTTATCACAGTTTTCACTTGCCAAAATAATTTATAAAAAATAACTACGAGCATCACATCCATCCTGTTTTTTTAATAAAACACACTATTTCTTTTTTTTAAAAAGAACACAATATTTACCATCGTTCCCACGGCCCGGTCGGTCCAATAAAAAAAAAATTAACTTGTCTCGCGTCCCTTACTCTTTGCGTCACTCGTGATCCTGAACAATTTATGTGTCCCAATTGAAACGTCCTACTTTGTTATCCTTGCGATCGTATGTACAAATGTGAGTGCTAAGAAATATTTAGTGCTGTTATCACGATAACAGTCGGGTTACGGTTGGAACTCGATCGAAATATATATTCGAAACGCAGTCGCATTTTATTTTGGTGTGATTTAAAAATGGAAAAGGTTGTCACTAACTGAATATATAACCTGTCAGTTACAGACCAGGAGTATTACTGGCTGATAATAACGACTACATGCAACAGTTACGGTTTTGATTCATTCATATAAGTTCAATTAAATTCCTATTACCAATCTACTGTGACTAACGTAGCTGTTTAGATAACATTTAACCGTAGGAAACATATACACACAAAATGAGTTCTAAATATGATTGTATCATATATAATCTAGTAGAACTATTGATATACTAGTTTTCCGCCCCGCATTTCCATCGGCGATTTCCTATTTTACCCCCTTAGGGGTTGAATTTTCAAAAATCCTTTCTTCGTGGGTATCTGCGTTATAAAAACTACCAGCCCGATTCGTCCAGTGGTTTGAGCTGTGCGTTGATCAAACAGTCAGTCAGGACAAGTAATTATATAGGTACAGATAGATGACTTCTCTTTTAATTTAGTTTTGGTGGTGACATCACCATTTGCAAAAGTCAAGAAATTTTTGATAAAATTTAATTCACGAATGTCAGCAGACAAAGGTCTGTTCAAGTCAATTAAGAACGATGCTCATCACTAGTCCGTTACATTCAAATAAATGGATTACGTGATTTGAATTGCGAATGTCAGAATGCACCTCACGATTTTCAATTTCCACGTACGATTTCGAAACAATGACAATACAGATTTTTATTAATTCATTTCATAATTTAATTTGAATTTGACAATCGAAAATTGAATTTATAATTGTGAGAAATTCTCACTAGCATCTCAAATTAGCGTGATTAAAGTGAATTTAGCACGTGGTAGTACTTAAGATTATGAACAAAATGTGAATAGAAGGATTTTGATAATGTTTATCATTTCTTGAGTAATACAATGATACTAAAGTTCTTTTTGTTGTTTGATCGCAATATCAGTTTTATCACAGATAATTAGAAATAACTTATTGGAATTCTTACTGAATTTTGGAGACACGAGTTTTCAAAACAATTCATTTTTACCAGTAACTATGAGAGATACGTCACTTATTTGAATAACTGATGCCCAAACTCACATAACACAAAGTAAATGTAATACCATTGCAAGGTCCGAAAGAACACTAAGTCATAATGTGGAAACAGTTAATTTACGGAATCATGTGATGCAGAAATCATGTCATGTTACCGTTAATGAACAGTTCAGCGAACAAAGGCAATAGTGAAAAAATACAATTGGCAAAAAGCAGAAGTCACGCAAAGTGATAACACACGTAATTACATTACGGCCTGAGGGCCGATTCTCGTATTTTCGATATTTTTTATGTCGAATGTACAGATTGACAGTCCATCTGAAGATATCGAATCGCTTTAGCTAATATTAATACTAGGGGCGTGTGTAATCGTTAGGCTTATAAACCAATAATCCACTCAATATTTATCAAAACATATATCACAAAGGTTTTTTTTACTGTGTATATACTTATATTTGACCAAAATCTCACCATAGTCAGTGATAATGTGGACATAGGTGGTAAGCACAAAGCCTTGAAGGAAACTTGTTGCTGTCGGAACACACCAGTAGGTGCTTGATGACAGATTTGTAACTTCAACATATTATTTATACAAAACTGTCAGTTGTTTTCGATAAAATATCGTATATGAGAGATATGTGCGATTATATCGAAATTGCGAGAATAGGTGTTTTAGTTGATTGAAGTTCAATGGACACCTGTACCGGAACTGTTGTGAATGGACCAGATTGTAGTATTTTGTTGTTACCTAAATCGCTTCTGAGTACTTCTGAGTCATTGTTGTGCCAAGCAAAATGATGCAAGGAGTAATATACAGTAGGTAGTAGAGTCTAAAAATTGTAACTGTTGACATTCATAAGTGCCTTATTAGGGCCTAAACTGAATAAATGAGGTTTTGATTTTGATTTTGATTTGATACTTCCTTCATAACTAAGAAGGAAGTATATTATTATAGGTATATTTAGGGACATCCCTATTCCCAGAAAAAAGTATATATTATATCCGTGGTCCCATCATTTTTATCAAAAACAATTGGGTAGTTCAACCGTGAAAATAAATAGATGGTCAAAAAGTATTTTGTTTTTATAATATTACTAAAAATAGCTAGGAATAAATAAGATACGGACAAATAAGTATGTTATTTAAAAGAAAAAAATAAATAAATATCTATCTCAGAATTGGTATCTGACATGTTTTATTGTTTAATAATTTTATCACCTAAATTATTAAGAAAACGTATATTATTATCTGCAATAGGTACTCAAAAATATGATGTTTCACAATATCTTGACCCTTGTTTTTAAGCGTCCTTCTGCTACCGAGTATTCAAGGGCCTCATTAATTTTTGGTAAAATAAATTAATTGATAAGCATTGTTGTTGATAGAATAGCTGATGGATTATTTATGAATAACTTGTACTGTATATATTATACAAGATTCCGCCCCGCGGTTGCATTCGCGTTCCCGGGGGATCTTATGTTTTCCCGGGATAAAAAGTATTCTATGCGTTTATCTAGGTTATAAAATATCTGTGTCCCAAATTTCATCCAAATCCGTTCAGTAGTTTTTGCGTGAAAGAGTAACAAACATCCATCCATCCATACATCCATACTCACAAACTTTCGCATTTATAATATTAGCAGGATAGTAATATTTTCCAGAATAATTTATTTTATGCAAACAGAAGATGAATCTGTTGAAAAACCCAGTTATTTCTTTAGGTGATAACCTTAGTAACACTGCATTACATACCTATTATTACTAAAGGGTGAATGTCCACAAAATTGCATCCTGTGTGCAACAAAATGCAATGGCTATAACTGAGATTCTTTTGTCTTGGTCTCATCCAAGTCATAGTTTTTTTTCTATCTTTATTTTAAACTGCCAGTTCTTCATTAATTTAATTTGTAAATAATTCAAACAAACTCTTTAGTTATATAATTATAGTATCGATATTGTCTACTGTTTTCTTTGTAGTTTGCAGTCGGGATACGCAGTTGAGACTCGAATATAAAAGTTTTAATATTCTAACCTTTTTTGAAAAAAAAAAAAATTGACGGATATTCTCAACTAATGCAACCATCTGAACCGGTAGTGTTTGAGTCAGACTATTCATAAGTGCCTGCAAAAGTATGCGAATAAAACAATTCTTTTATAGAAAACTGCACGTTTTACAGAATACTAAACCTTATTAAATAATGCATGATTACTCTAACCACAGTTGTGTCGCACTAAAAGTTCCTTATCGCCAAAACGATAAGGGTTTCGATACGGTAGGATTACGTGTTAGATTGGAACTAGCACATGCAGTAATATACATGTATCAATACAGTAACCAAACGGCTATACTTTCACTACTGTGAGTCATAATGGCCGCCCCGCGGTTATACTCGCGTACCCGAGGGATATTATTTTCCAGGGATAAATAGTAATATCCTATGTGTTATTTCTGGATATGATCTATGTCTTTCAATGTGCAAAGTTTAATCAAAATGCAGTTGATGCTTGAACAATATCTTTTTTTTTATACTATGTATAGGCCTGTGTTTGACCAAAATCTCAACGTGGTCAGTGATGATGTGGCCGATGGTGGTAAGCACACAAAGCCTAGAAGGGAACTGGTTCTCAAGTGCAGTTGTCGGAATATACCAGAAAGTGCTTGGCGATAGATTTACAACTTGAGGGTGGTAACCAACCAGATGGGTACTACGAAGTACCCGACCACCATGCAAACATTAATATTGGGCGAAATTACTTGCAATAGCGACAAAGCCCAAAATTGATTCAAAAAAAGAGAAGAAGATTACACATGGTTTAGTTATTTAGTTATCTAAAAACTGTCACTCATACTTAGATATATATTTAGATTTCCGCCCCGTGGATACAACCCCAATTAAGTAACTTATCAAAACTTTTTCCATAGTAGATGACCATGTTTTAGGACAAATTCTATTATTGGAAAACATTTTGTTCTATGAGATAAATGTGTTGAAATATTATTAGCTAAGCAGAATTTATTATTTTGTAATTATGATAAGGAATCTGATAACAGTTATTCAGAATGTGTGACGGTTATGTAAATATAATAATAAAATGCAAAATAATATTTTATAATAATCTGAGCGTGAATAGATACCGTTATACCATAGAGTTAAAAATAGAGTACTTACAAGACGTATATATACTATAAATATGATTTTTATTCGCAAAAGGTTCAATCCTCCGCTATTATGTATTAAAAAAATACAGTAGTCTCTGTCTGGTGTCAAACAAAACATATCTTATCTACAATATATAATTTTTGGACAAAATATTTACTATATTCTGATACACAAACGAGATATAAATATTTAATTTACTCACGAATAAGGAACATCCTGGTAAAATACACGGTGTCTTCATCCTCCAAGTTTTCACAGAGAATAAAACAACTATCTAACACAGATCTACAAAAAATGGCTTCTACTTTGATTAAAATTACGATGTACTACATCGAAAGTATCTTGATACTATCTGATATTTTTTATTCAAAGATAAGTAGCGCGGGAGTTAGAGGCTGGCGCAAGGTAAAAGGCATGTCCTTCCGTGAATAATAAGCTTGTAATTGGAGATCTACAAAAAAACACTTGTCATTGTGTAAAATTTTACGTAAAAGAAATTGTTTTTTTTTTATGTCAGAAGGTTGACAAGCAGGCAGGCGGTCCAACTGATGGTAAGTGGTTACCGTCGCCTATCGCCATTTGCAATACTAGAGGTATTATAAAGAGATTGTATTTTATTTTTTCAACTTATTTATAAAAATTTCTAATAGTGCAATTTTTTACATTATTTATAACTTAAGTTTACTATTTTGGGCGATAAGATTCAGGTTAAAACGTTTTTATTGAAATTTCAAAAGTTGTTCGATACAGAAAAAAATTAAGTATAAATTATTATAAATAACACTTCTTATAAAATAGTTTGTAACTTACCTACTAAACTCAGTTATAGTTACCTACTAATTTTCAGATATTTTTTTGTAAGTTTGTCGCCAAACGCTCTCACTACCGCTTTTAACTTGCACCGCGCTCTTATCTCGGACTACAAATAGTGTCAAGAATGTTTGCGGGATATCCATTATACATAGAAGATAAGTGAAAGAATTTACGACTTATAGTAAAATCCTGTGACAAAATAACTGAAGGATACGAGTAAATATCAGTGACGTCATGTCATGGATAATGGTAGCACGATAACGTTTCTACCATAGAGAAGTAATTCTGTTTGTTTGAGTAAGGGAAAAAAAGTAAACAGTTTTTCGTTATAGGAAGCAATTTACCTACTTACATCGTGGGATTTTGAAATGATCGGTGGAGTGGGGTTTTACAAAACCTACAATAGGCACCAGTCTCTTATAAAACAGGTTCGCATAATACCCTCGTTTTACATAAAATTTTGATGGAAAAAATAACATTTGTTTGGTTATTTTGTAGTGTAAACTTTAAGCTAATCTAGCACAAAGTATATAAGTTTTATCCTAAATCTACGCGGAAGTTAGTTACAAGCCAGTTAATGCACATAATTATAGGTACATCGTGTATTAAGTGACAGCATCCAAAAACATATAATGGATTTAAAGCCAATCACGTCGGGGTCACCAATAAAGCCAATCACGTCGGGATAATAGGTGGGCTTTTCACCTGATGTTGGCGTTAAAATGATACGAGGATCTCGGAGCAGTATATATTTATAATATTATATTTCGACGTACAGTATTGGTACAAACTCTGTCACAAGAGAAGCTATACTCAATTAATGACCTGTTCCAGACCATGTCTTGGAAAATCAAACTCTTGTCTTACTGACAAGCTACATTTTAAAATAACAGTATAAAATTCTTTCTTTATGTACGGCTATATACAAATTCGAAATTATAAAAGAGGTTGGTAGCATTAAGCCACCACAGATTCACTACATGGATTAGTAAGAATTTTGATTTGTTTCGATCACATTGCTGTGTCGTGCCTACTTTGCTGACCTTGCCCGTGAACTAAACAGCTGATCGACTGCTTACTGAGATTCGTACGTTACAGTTTTTGTTTTCTTATTGCGATAAATACCTACATACGTAAACAAATTGATATCTTCCTAATATTAATTTGCTATTTTTTATTGCTTTTTTAAATAGCACTGAAATGGATGATCACTAACATGCTACATCACGTTACATCATTCCTTAATTAATCTGTTTTTATTTTTAACTCTGTCAATTAAACTGTACTTGACTTATCCTTCGTTATTGTCTTTGGCCAAATGCTTCGCTATCTGCTTATATGTGTGCACGGTGACAGGGTAACATGTAGTAGTACTCACCTGGCAGACCAGTTGAGAACCAGCTGCCTTCAAAAGATTTACAAAAAGAAACAATTGATTAGCGTTTTGATTTAGAATCACTCAAAAATGAAAACAATACCTACTTTTATTTCTTAACTTTTTCTCTGCAACCTAACTACAAAATATTTTTTTTTTGTTATCTTCTCATTGATCATGAGTAGTTTCTTTAGCCGTTTATAGGAAAGGTATGAAATTTCATTACAAGCAAACGGAGTGTCTTCAACAAATATCTTTGAATATTGACTGAATACTGATATACACTCGACTACGCAATAGGCCTCCTAAAAACGTTCCAGCGCGATGAAAGGGAAGATTATAACCGTGATAAAACTGTTATTTATATCTTTGTCCTTTTCTATCATGTAGGTGTTTTCACCTGTCTCTTTTTATCGTGGCGTGACAAGAGCTCGTTGATGCACGTTACTCGTAACTTATGTGAATGAACAAATTTGATGAGACTACTTTGGTTGAATACGTTCTTTGTAGTCTATGAGCTGAAAAATATTCTTTGAATGAAAATGATTCAGGAATTGTTTTTGCTAACGAGTTCGTTTGAATAAATCTCATGAGTAATTTTTTTTTAATAGGAGGTGCAAGGTGGAGGACTACTTCATTTCATAGGGAAGATCTTTCGCCAGCCTATCTAATGCCGCGCATGAAGGGGGAGTTAGTACGCGTTCCACACGAGAACCTACTCCCCTCTACAGTGCAGATGGTGCCTATCGTGAGGTTTTAGCCAGTACGAGCCCGCATAACCTGACAAAAACAAAAAAATGGTGCCTCGGGACTAAGGCTAACTGTACTTAATAACCTTGTAAATACGTCAAGGGCCGAGTAAACTTCATTAACGCGATATAAGATCTTGTGGCGCCATCTATCGGCATCCATGTGAAATATCTAAATAGCTGATAGGTGTCACTACAAGTTCATTAGTATGCATTTGACTTAAAATATTCTCGAATTAGCAAATTAACACTATTCGCATAAAGTTCCAACAAATATTTTTAGACTTAATGCTATTCAGCAAAGTTGTGATCCGAGCTTCGCATGTATATTTATGGAACTGCCTCAGCTGAAATGAATTTTCGAGGTCCGCATATTTTATGGTATTCAGGGTCAGGAAGATCCTCGAAATCGATCCGTACACCATTATCTCTGCTTTATATCCACGACTTAAAATTGGGCCATGAAATGTGAGAAATACCGATTATCGGCTTTTTGACAGTGTGAAAAATAATTTATTAAACACTAACCAGCATATGAAACATCTAAAATCACGTGAAAACTTCAGATATAGGTAATGTACATTTAATGCTTTTATTGATTTTTAATTACCAGTTGAACCACAAAGAGTAGTTCAATTGATGCTGTAATCATGACATCACACGCTAGTATTTCATACAAAACTCCATAGCAAACTATCGTTTTGACGTTTAATGAAAAGTTGCTGATTTGATATGTCATCAAATACCCTATCGTATAATTGCATTTCCAAGACGCGCACCATCTCTGGGGGAGTCTATAAACGGGAGTCTTACCTTATTTCCATACGTAGTTCATCATAAAAAAAGTTGCATTAAACTGCGCTTGCGCCTATTCTACTCGCCAGTTTCGAGGCCACACATGATAATGCCAATTCCGATAGCTCACAATATTATACCCATTACCAGATATAATTCCGTGGAAATGAGAGTTTTTCCGAACGCGAGATATAGCCAAGTTATCCGACTCTTATTATAATACGATTTGTGAATTTTCAATAATATTCAAACGATTTAAGTGATACCGGAAGACGCAGCGTAGGCAGGACTGACGATCTTGTAAGTCGATCGAGATCTTGTAAGACCGGTCAATGTAGAGATCCTTGGGGAAGGTCTTTGTCCAGTAGTGGACGGCTTTCGGCTGATATGATGATGATGATGAAGTGATATTTAATTCTATGACTTTTTAAATTGTTTTCAAAGCTATAAACAGATTAGGATGATATTTCAAATTAATATCCAAAAATGTGAGAGTCTGGTCATTTAAATATTATGATGTTTAGATATTTACGACTTATTCACGCTTACTGAACGGATATGGATGGAACTTGACACATAGATTAAACCCTAGAACATAAGAATTTATTTACTTCGTGGGTAAAACCGCCGGACAGAAGCATTTGCTGTTTTTTTACCAAAATTAATCAGCATTTTCAAGCTATATAATAATACTATGCAAGCTCTAAGACAACAGAACAATCGAATCAATAGTCGACAGTCCACTCATAAAAGCTAACGAAGCCAGACACAGTGCGATAGCGGTACTTTGAGAGAGGCTTGCCCATTAAACTTGGGTCCTTGGCACTGATTGGCTAATATATAGGTACAGTCTAGGCTAACAAGAATGTTAACATAGTTAGGTATGGAATTTCGGAAGAATTTCATCGAATCTTTAGCTAACATTTCACGTTTTTTAATGCATTTAAAAACATTAAATGTTTTGATTTGAACATTGAAATCTTTGGTTATTTCATGAAACAGGTATAGGTACCTATTTCATTTTTGTAATCTTATATTTACTAATATAATTTGAAACCTACCAGTGTCCGACAGCTGAGAGTTCTCTTCTCACCACACACACAAGGCTCTCACACCTTCACACACGAGTGATGACGACTGGTTTATCAGTTATCTATCATTCACTATGTTTTAGTTAAATAAACAAGTATATAACTCATTGGAGCATGCTGTGTAATTCTTTATATAGTATAAAATGAAGTAGCTTCCGCTGTCTGTTCGCTTAGATCTTTTAAACTACTCCACGGATTTTATGCTATTTTCAGCAATCGATAGAGTGATTCAAGAGAAAGCTTTATATGTGTAACACATGAGAAAACCCGTGTGAAGCCGGGACGGGTCGCTAGTATCAAATAAATAAATAAGGTTCTACCATATGGCGTCTCAAAATTTTTCTTTTGTGTTTTGTCGGAGAGTTGTTCGGAAAATCTGAAAACATTGTCGCAATCTTCTTATACTTAATAAAAAAATACGTGACCAGTTATATAAAAAGTATGAAGCCGGTCACAAGGTTTGTCTCAAAAGTTTTTCATAAAATACTAAACATCTGTGGCACATATCTGTTATAATGCGTTTGTATTTGTTCTGAAGCGTGATAATATATTTTTTTGTCTAAGAAGGTTGGCAGCAAGCAGGCGGTCCACCTGATGGTAAGTGGTCGTCGCCTATCGCCACTTGCAATACCAGAGGTAATTGCCAATGCTTTGCCGACCTGTCACCTTAGATTTGCATAAAAAATAAGGTGTCGTTTTTTCGCGAACAAAAAGTCGTAAGCGCCGTGATTTTCATGGCGCGTAGTAGGCCCTCAGAGCTGGCGAATACCGAATAGAATACAAAGGATAAGCAATGCCATACCTACTGCGTGGTAATGCCACCAGTGTTCTGGGCACACTACCAGTTTACAGAAATTTAGGTCAGCATTTATAATTAACTTTTCCCTTTTTATAAAATAAATTTCTTAGTACTTACTTAATACCGCAGGGATTAAGTATTTTCCAAGTAAGGTAGGCGTTATAATACTATTAGCGCTGCTTAGGAAAATAACATTCTAGTTTTCTTAGAAACTTAATATAGGCATAGAAATAATAGTTATTTATTTACCTAGTAAGTCCTAAACACACATTTCAGTATGATATAAAGTTTCAAAGTGTATATATTTAGCTCTTGTTGTTACTTCTAACGAAAACATCTAGGTACCTATACCTTTACTTTATGTTATGACTGTTGTTAAGTGATACGAGAAGCTGAAACTTGTTCCAAAGAATACTAACAATTAATTGGTAAAGAAGGTGCACTCATGCTTCTCTGATTAGATGACCATTTAATTATGCTCATTACACTATTTACAAAGTACCTACCTTGGTGCGGAGAGAGAGAGGAGAGAGATATGAAAATTAATCTTTACGTACCCAATAAAGTTCTTATGCTTAATTTATGATGCAGTACAGATTCAGAGGAATCTTAATGCAAAGTCATATGGTTCATTTTCATACATCTCTTGCTATTGTCACCCGCATCAAGCTACAATGAAATTAGTGTAGTTAGGTTATTACAGCAGTGATTAGAGGGAGATGAATAACAAAACACAATCAAAAATATCAATACCTACGACGGAAGATGCGAACAAACACTAGTGACAGAATAAGTATGGCCACATTGTGGGTGTTATATTCTTAGAATCCATCCTTAGAATGAGATTCAACTATGTAAACAACGTAGGAAGCCGACAACATCTTCGTTAACTACGGAACCAATAATAGTGGGTAGCAATTTATCTCTGAAGACACAAGATGGTCATTAAGTTGCCCTAATGGGAGTGAAATTGCTTGTCCTGATTTATTTAGGGCCTTAATAATATACAGTAAGCTCTATTTTAGTCGTTTATGTAATGTGTTTATGATTCCTGACAGGTGTTTATTGCTTTCGCTGCTTAGAAAGGAAATATTTCTTCTTCAAAACCTTTTCCAATTTCTATATATGAGGTCGGCTAACCTAATCGTCCATCTCGAAAAACATCGTGGGATTTTTGTATGAATTTGTACGTACGTTCAGTAGTTTTAAAATTCAACATTAACCATTCCACTGACGCTTACGTTTGTTGATATTGTTTGTTTTTATTTTTTATAAATAAATAAAAGTAGAAAACTCTTCCGAAAAACAAGTGAATAATAAAACTTCCGCATTCCATTTGTATGGCATGGCATTTGGCAGGAAGTCATAAAATTTTTTATTGCTATTTGTCGTTCGATATTACATAACACGTTAAGCACCTGTCCGACCAGCTGTGCTAGTCTCTAAGTAACAAGTCGAGATACGAGAAGCTTTTAAGAAATATTATACGTAAAATATTGCTAGAAGGAAAGCAGACGGTGATCCAATATTGGTAAAATCATAAAGTAAAAACGTGTTGGTGAAAAAATGCGCAAATGAAATACCTACATCAGTTTCCTTGAAATATTACATTAACTATTCTGTATTTTATACCTATTACATAAAACTGAAATCGCAACAGCACACAGCATTTGCTAAACATAGTGTGTTGGACTGGTCCTAACTAAGAATGGTACAGGTACGTACTAATATTAATATAAAGAAAAAAGAGAAGAATTTATATTATTATGAACATTTTTTCTTTTTGCTAACAATTCGCACAACTCTTAGTAAAGGTTCGACAGGTTCCTTATCCATGTACCTACTTACGCAGTGAATTTGAATGGGAATTGGTAGGAATAGTTTCATACTGAGGTTTCATGACAACTGTCAGTAGTTTGAGTGAACTTTTAGCTTTATTATAGTTAGAAATATTATTCATAATGTACTGTATCTACTGAAAACGTAGTTTTATTTCTTTTTGGTTATAAAATTGTTATGATGTAGTTTTCTTTCATAAATAAAGGTATTTTCTCGGTAGTATATTTTTCATTAGCTACTCCGTGGAATGGAAAGTACTAGGTAGGTAAGTTACTAGTCATTAGGCTAGGGTAAACATAAATCACTATTCAGTGGTAGTGACGTCGAATGCCGCGGCGAAGGTCGCGGTCTCGATTTCTACAATGAGCTTGAGCTTTCGGTATCTCGAGGAAACCATATACAAAGATAGTAAGGTACTTTGTAGTACCCGCCTAAATACCCTTCAGGCTTTTTGGCGGGAACTTGCGAAGTGACGTTGCGTTTTCGTTTTATTTTCATAAAATCGTGTATTTTCAGTTTTATTGAATATTATCGGTGGTATTTTATCCATTAAAGATCAATACAAGTGCCTCAGTGAAGTGAAATGAACTGATTATGCGGATATAGTGGTTTTTCAAGTTATCTCAAAAAGTCTGTGATAAGTTTTAGCAAAACGGCTACCATTGTACTAAAACCTAACTTTTACTGACTGACTATGACTTGAAAATGGTGTTACATGACTTTAGCTTAACTTGACGAGGCTTATATACATGAAGAATTTGACTTAATCCACTTGACACTGGCGAAATACACAAAGTGTGATGCCAAAATGACAAAAAAACTACCCTCAAGTTGAAAATCTGACGCCAAGCATCTGACGACTACCGGTACATTCAGACAGGTGTAAGTACTTAGGTGGGAGTGGGTTTCCTTCTAGGCTTCGTGCTTACCAACTTTGGCCCCATTATCACTTACCACATGGTGGGATTAAAAAAAACGGTTCAGGAATTAGGTACAGCGGCTTGTTGCAGTCACAAATCGTACGCAAACTTCTACACAGTCTGCCTATAATTTTTATGAAGAAATTGTAGCAATATACTCCTCAATGCAATAATTTTAAGATATATAAGTGTTTAAGGTGGCAGTAAGTTCCCGCGAGGCAATTTACAAAGATATACTACCACGATAATGTTTCTAACTCCGCAATTCAATCGCACTACTATTTTGGTACCAACTAGGTATTCGCGAAGTAGTTTCGCGTACAGTCTAAAATACCTAATAATAAGTAAAATTTTATTTGTCGTATAGCGGGACTTTTAATTTGTTCTGAATCTTCATGTTTTTTTACCGGGGATTGAACATTACGTTACATGCAGCGAGTAGTCAATTTGATTGAATAAAAATACGCATTACCATTATTACAAATTAAGGGTTAATTTAAATCTTACATAATGGAGCAACAAGTGTTTAATAGAAAAAATTAAAAACAAGAATACAAAAAAAATATGAAAAAAATATATTTTGATGTTATCTACGAAATTTACTATTATGAAAATGTTACCTGTTTTCTACGTCGTCAAAAAAACGTCAATACAAAACGCGACTTAAATGGTAAGATCTATTCCTTAATAGAAATAATTAAAAAACATCCAATACACAACAACGATCGCCGAAAAATAATCACAAAATAGTGACTTTTGGGAATCGTTCAGTGGTTGGAGGTTCAGTAAAAGATTAACCGCTATCTATCGGGGTCAACGGTCCACATTGTACGGGGTACAAAGCATTCTGTTATAAATCACGGTTCAGGTAATTTCCTACCATTACTGGCTTCTAACGACCAGTATTGTGCTCCACATAGTATGCAATGTGAAAATCCATTTTCATCGCGGACAAAATAACACCGCAAGTTTTGCGCAGGGTTTTGTAGTAAATCCCAGTTTGGGACGGGAATTAGTCTCGAATTATGTTATCAGTAATCGTAAATAGAAGAAAATTTTAAATAAAGTATCTATCTTGTAATATTAAGTTAGAATTTCAGTCACTCAAATTACTTACTTGTTTTTTAATGTCGACATTTTGTATTAGGCACGAGGATTGACAATGTGTTGCTCTATTTTATCCTTTGAAGAGCCTCATAATCGTAGCGCTGAGCAAAACCAAAATCGGGAAGTCCAAGTTGACTTGGCAATAGGCGACGGTAACCACATTGCATCAGGTGGACCACTTGACACAAATTTTGCTATTTTAATACTTGTAGGCGCAACATGATATAAATTTTGTAACGTAGCGTATTTTTTATTGTTTCATATTTAACAAAATGTAGTTGATTTTATTATTATTGTACGGACCTCCCCGTAAGCAGGTGCTACTTGCACTTGTTCGGTTTTTTAGAGTTATATTACAAAGTATTTTTTAACAAAAAATAGAACCGCATTCAAAAACAGTAGGAACTCTAATCTTACAATGTTTTAAAATATTGAATATCAGTGGAATTTATGAAAAGTCACGCGAAATTCTAACGGTGAGGGTATCCAGATTCATAAACTGAATCATTCAATTCAATCACTCAATCATGTTATCATTATGATGTCACTTAGGTATATCCATTAGGTAGGTATATTGTTCGTAAATGAACTTATAAAAACTAATAATTTGGTATTTTTTCACGTTCCTTAGAATATTTTTTTCATTGTAATTTCCATTATTTAGTAACTGAATTTTAATAATGACTACAATGACGCATTTAGCTATACCATACTATAATTTTCTAGTTAATAAAAAATCCAAGAACCATTTTTGAACTTACAGGAAATATATTAACTCAAAATAAGCTTGTTATAATACAAATGATTAATTATCGTTCAAAATTGGCAACAAAAGGTCCCAAGTTCGATGTCCGCCTGAGTTTTGTATTTACAGTGTGCTTGTTGAAATTGTGAAGGAGTTTTCACAAAGCCTCGTTTTATACAGGTTGGAGACTAACTTTTTTACTGTTTATACAGGGGAAAACAATGGTTCAGTTTGGAAAGTAAAGGGAAACACGTTTAGGGAAAGGCTCGACTAAGTGCGACAGTTGTTTCAGCAGTCGTTTTTGACAATAAACAAACTTTTTATTTAAATAGTCCTGAGAAGAATAATTGGAATTTTGCTGAGAAATGTCATGGGTGTACTTTTTACACGACTGCCCATATAAGGATTGTAATATTTTCAGGTGTCACAACTACCTGTTTATCCGTTTTCTTTATTCCATCGTACATAACTTCTGAATGCTTGGACCGATTTAGAATTATTAGGTATTGTTAAAATCCTTGTCATCTTGGGTAATTTATTGTCTACAATCGGTTATCCCGGTTACATACCTAGGTGATGGTGATCACTTATTTGGTATGTATTTTGGCAACCTATTGACATAAAAGAGAGTTAAATACTGAACCGATGAATTAATAAATAAAAACAGCCTTATACAAGGTTACTTTTCAATGAGCAGCCAAAAATTTCAAACTTTTTATGAAACACATCAATCTTGTTCGGTCAAAATGTAACCCTGTACTTAAATTTATAGAAATAAGAAATATTTTCATTTAAAAAATGAAGTTTTTTGTAATTAAAGGTCCAAGTCCGACAATATAATTTTATATGGTTTCTGTGTTACTGTCCGGCAGGTGTTATTGATTAAAAAATAACCGTCCGAGTCCATACAAACTTGTTTCAAGAAAAAATGGTAAAAACAATTTGCTTATGATATAACTAGCAAATTAAGAATTTCAGAGTTTTCCTATTTTTCTATTTTCATCACTCTACTCAAGAAGAAGTACCTACCTTATTTTTTACAGGTCTACGGATCAAACGCTTTATGCATTTCTGTCTTTTTTTTAAGGTACAGAAAGATAGTTTTAATTATATTTTTCCGTACGTTCCGAAAAAAGCCATAAAAGCTGTAGCGATAAGCAAAGACTTATTTTTATTTATTTCACTGAAATTATTCGGGACGGAGTTTGTTTGCAGATAATTTATGTAATCTAATCCAATAAAAAATTCCAACCTACATTAAAAATGTTATGACCTAATATTTCCGAAAGGAGCGTAATCTACATAAAAGCCTCTGTCAAAATGTTAGCCGTAATGAAAAATCGGTAACATTTTTTGTTGAAATGCCTATCACTAGATGAAACCCGGGTGTTAATAAAGCTTCCCGCATTGGCTTTTGTTCGAAACCTTTTTACCTTGTCCATGTTGTTTATGTACAAAAGAAAATTTTATATCTAACCTTATACTACGCATCATCCCAAAATGGATTTACCCAGCTACGACGTTTCTTTTTTAGTTTTCAGTAATTTGATTAGACATCCTTCTTTTAAAAATATATTGACATTCTTTTAAATATGTGACTTTACAGTCTAGTGCCGTCTCTTATATGGTTTATGTGAAGTGTTTTTCTGCATATTAAATTATAAAAAGACATAATTGGCATACATTATAAATTACCCATATCATTGTAGGTACTTTGCGTTGTAACTACTTAGTTCTTTGGTTGGTTTACAGGTGATTTTAGTTGGGTATTGTTGACGCAAAGGACATTGAAGTCTATCTACCTATATTATATCTATATAGCAGGTATACGTAACTGCGCCTACTCTAATACTAAAATCGACATCGCACCCACCCTACGTTTCTAAAGGGATTTTTTTAATTCTGTTCCAAATTAAATTTCTCTCTTCGACATAAACCTACGCGGATTGTATATTCGAGGATTATAAAGATCTCCGTGTTTGCATCAAATATATGAACTGACGAATTATTCGTATAGATCTAATTGATGATGGATGTGGTATAAATAATCAGTTTTTACACGGTTGTAGTCCCTACCTGGCTGGCTTGCTACCTTACCACTACCTTTAAGATGATAATTTGCCAAGCACCTACCGATTTATTTCTACAGCTGCTCTGTAAAACCGGTTTTCTTCTACGGATTCTCACGTCAAGGTTCTCTTACGAGTAGGTGTAAATATACTAACTTGTCTTCTCCTAAATTTGACACCTTTCATTATTTACATTAAACTAATAACAAAACTGAAGAGTTTGTTTGTTTGAACGTGCTAATCTCCGGAGTTACGGGTCCGATTCGAAAAATTCTTTCAATAATAGGAAGCAACATTATCCCCGAAAGTTTTAGGCTACTTTTTAGCTCGCAAACGAGAGTGAAGCCGTGGGGAACAGCTAGTCTTTTATAAAACTTTTACTCGATTTAGCGTTGTGCCCTAAATTATGTGCAGGTAGGTATGTTTTTATCTTCACTAACTTAGGTTCTATTTAAAAAAAAATGATTACCTTCTCTACATAACTTCATAGATCCTAAACGTTCGAACACCATCTGTCTGTTGTTCAATCCTACATCGCCAAACCCGTTAAACCCTCCACGTCTATAATATGCGAATGTATGAACTTTCCTTTTTTTTAATTTGTTCAATACTGGCTTTAGTTTATTGTTAGCTGTGGGAATTATAGTATGTATTTTTTTATGACAGAAAACTGACAAGCAGGCAGGCGGTCGACCTGATGGTGATGTGACTACCGTCGCTTACAAACAATGGCAATAACGAAATATTCCTAATGTGATGCAGGTCTATAACAATGAATATACAGTTCTTAAGGCTGCTCGAATACACCGATAGGTGCTTAGGGACAGATTTTCAATTTACTGGAAAATACTTCTCCATGTAACATTCTATCGAAGAGTTAAGATTAAATGCTATCATCATTAGCATACTTATATGGTATGTATGTATTTTATAGTTACTATAAAGTGAAAAAAGCTGAAACTATAGTACTTCTGACCTTTGTCGCTGCTCACGGAGATTTAAACTAAACTTTCTCAAAACTAGCATACGAGAGGTATTTACACAAATCTTGAAATGACAATCAAATAGATATCTAATGTCACGTCGCCCAAATAATGATAAAATATGGTATAACGACCAGATGTGGTCCACTCCCTAAATGGGTAACAATCAGGTCACCAGGCCAGCTGAGATTCGGTGCCCTTCCGATATTTATGGATGCATTGACGTGTGGTGCAATGGAGAAGTTGTAACTGAAAAACGAAAAAGAAATGGGTTATAAAGTGTAACATAATTGCTACAGTTCAATATAATATAATAATATGAATAATTAAAATAAAAATAAAAACCCCGACACACTAGAAAAGAGGTAATGATCATCAAAGGGAAATTTTCTTGAAATATAGGTAAAAAATCATCATTCCGGAGATATGATGCCACAGGCAACACACAGGTATAGTATGACACAACGTAGATGAAGCATCAGCAAAATTCGTTCCCGAAAAGAGTGCGTCTACAACATTACTCATGAGTTAAAAAATGATCGGCGAAAATGATCTTGTTGAACGTTGAATGGCGCGATAATGAATGATTTTTATTAGTTGTGTAAATCGGAAGTGAAGTGTACGAAAACGATTTGCCGATGCTACATCTATTGTGTCATACTGTACACTACAAACTTATAAAATTAATCTTTTTCGTCGGAAAATAAAAAAAAACATCTTTGAGATTGAGGCAAAACCAATAAAAGATGTTCAGCAATAAAAATATAGTGGCTTTGATTTATATCATAATTTATTTTACCAAAAACTCAAGCTCATTGTAAAATTCGAAGATTCGAGATTTTAGAAGAGCCCCGTTGAGAAAAATGAATGAAAAAACCGTGATGAAAGCTCATTACGCACCCCAATGGTCCACAATAGGAAAGTCCGACTGAACCGTTACTTACGAGTTCCGAGCGGTGCGATGAAAGAAGTAACGTTGTTTATTTATTTATGAATACAAACAAAAGTAAAGAGAAAAGACAAAACAGATACAAAGGTATAAAGGAACTGCTTATTTCTATTAAAATTTTCAGCCCTGCGATTAGAAAGTTTGAAAGATGTAGACACAGTGTGTAACAGAAGAAAGAAATAAACACATGAAAGATAGAACGTCTTAAAAATTTGTTGCTTTAAAGTAAATAAACGAAATAAATATTAGGTATAACACAATGATATACTACATATTAATACTCAAATACATAAATAATAATAAGGTAACGAAGATTAAAAGTCATTGACACGTTTTTTTTTTAAATGGAGTTAGTTTTCTAATTGTATGTTAGGTTGATGGCATACTAAGTAGAAAATTTATCATCGATACTAATTATAATAAAGCTGAAGAGTTTTGTTACGATAATTTAAGAGCCGTCCAAAAAAGGTTGTGAGGGTTGCGAGAAACCGCTAGATGCGGATAGCGCAAGACCAGCCATCATGGAGATCCTTGAGGGAGACCTTTGTCCACGTCTTTCGAATTAAATGATGATGATGTGCAAAAAAAACACTAACCGAAAAAGATGAGGAAAAGAGGGCGACCGATGCAAAGGGACACGCTCAGTTAGTATTATAATAATAAAAATGTATACTGAACTAATAACCGCTTCAATCTTTGCATTGTACCAATTCTCAGCTACATAAAAGGTTGTTTTTAAAATAAAACAATTTCAGTTTATATGATACTCGATTATTTTAATTGAAAAAGCGATATTTTTTTAACTAAATGTATCTGGTTTATGTTCAGTCACAACAATTCAGATATTGGAAATATTAAACCATAAAGTAAATAATATACTACGTACAAATCCAATATACATTTACTACCACCTACCACCTATTTGACGCCACCTATTGCGCCGCAGGTCGTGAGTTTGATTTCCATCCAGGACAAACAATTGTACGCATGAACATGTCTATTTGTCCTGAGTCTGGTTGTAGTTATCTATATATGTATTTACAAAAAAAAAGTAGTATATCAGTTATCTGGTTTCCATAGTACAAGCTCTGCTTATATTAGTTTGGGATCAAATAACCGGAAGTGAAAATAAATCCTAGGATATTTATTTAGTTTTACATAGCATATTGATTTCAAAATAGTGTCAGGTTATAGATATTTTCAACCTTATTCTATTCTTGATAGATATTCATACGAAAAATACGGTTTGTTTTCCCGATTCCAGCCTTACTTCAAAAATCAAACTCATTTGGAATTGTCGAATGTATAACATCCGAAAATATCCAAACTGTATAAAATTATACGGGCATAATTTGTAGCATCTGTATTTGAATCTCGCATGGATAATCCTTGTAGCTCAGGGGAGCCCTTAAATATTATAATACTGCCATATGAGGAAGCTCCGAAATTACAACGCAAATACTCATAGATTACTTGATTTAGTTGTCCCAAGATATTCATTCCAAGTTTCCAATTTTAATTCATAGTTCACATATATAACGTAGCAGTTCAAGGTTATAGCAATTATGTGAGTAAAACGTCAAGTTTTTATGAAATAGTCGTAATTTCCGTTATACATAACTTGGAGAAATACCTATGTTAATAATTTAATTTGTTATTAATTAACAAATATACTACCACTAGCTTCGCGGTTTCACTCGTGTTCCCGAGAAAGTAGCCTATGTGTTAATCCAAAGTGTCAGCTACCTCTATACCAAATTTCATCAAAATTGGTCTAGCCGTTTCAGCGTGAAGAAGTAACAAACATACGCACTCACTCACAAACTTTCAAATTTATGATATTAGTTAGATTTCTATCGCAAATCACAATTGACAAGCATATGCATTATACCAATAACTGAGCTGTAATTAGCAAAAAACATAATAAAATTTGAATTTTACGGGCTACCTTTGAGGATAAAGGAGCCTGTCTTTCTTCTTATAAAAAAGCGATCGCGTCGCGTTTCCCGCGTTTGCAGGATAAAAAGTTGCCTACATAATTCTCCGGCCCATAAACAATATGTATGCAAAAAATCACATCGATTCTTTGCTTTGTGAAATAAGAACAATCTGAAAAACCAACATTTTCCCATTCATAATATAAGTAGAGACCCAGACTCAGATCCGGCAAATAATATGTTCACAGATATCCTGGATTACATAGATATTCAGTTCTGGGTGGATATCATTTATGTCTTGAGTAGGTATCTAACCTTCACGCAATAAAGTAAATTTTGTCTATAAACAACTTCATGGTCACAAGAATAAATAACAATATTTTAAGTTCAAGGTTTTGTTACGAAAATAGCTTAAACTAAAAACTACTTTAAACGATCACAAGAATACACCACATGGATTTAATAGCCACCACATGAAGGTTTTTATGTAATTATTTATGAAGCTGTAATGACACCTAGCCTAATAAATATAAGCTACATAAACTAATAACAATTCGTATGCTTTGTTCATAATATAATTATTATAAATAGTTCATCAAATAAAGACCGCACATTCTAAAGTGTGTTTTATGAACTGAACGCAAATTGTTAATTGCATTGGATTCTAAATACAACATTGTTAAAGAAACCTGATACTAATTGCCTTTAGATATTATGCAGCAGACTTAACCGCGCTAGAAGCACTTATCTTTTAATTGTTATTACTGAGAGAATATCCATAATATGCCTAGGCTATTCGGTAAAATAATGGAATTTAAAAAGCACAATGTAAAAATACCAGTAAGCATTCAAACAACTGTTAAATTTACAGGCAAGGTTAAGGAATACAGAGTTAATTGCAATATTGAGAGCCAGTTGCTTTGTCGATATTGTAACAGGTTGGCAACACATTGGCAATGGAAATGGCGATAGGCGACGGTAACCACTTACTTGTGGAGCGTCTGCCTGCATGTCAATCGTCAATTTCTTGCATTCAAAAAATGATGAATATTAGACAAATTAATTAAATGTGACGTAAAATTCTAACGGTACCTCTTACCTTTAGAATATTCCAGAATCATAAGCTACATCTATGGCATCAGATTTTGTTACGATGTCACTTACACCCGGTGTAAGGTAACTTTTTAATGAGTATCCTTTTCAGAGATAATTCTACTCATCATTATAAAATTCGGATACTCATTGAAAAGTAGCCCTGTATATTTTTGAGAACGAGCAAAATTTTACTGGTTCCTAAATTTGAACTGGTAAACATAATTAGGTATACTTACATGTAAATAGTGGTATCTGTCGTCAAACACAGCCTTCCAGTGTGTTCCGTCCAACGGCTACCCTTGAGAGCCAGTTCTCTTCTAAATTTTGTGTAATATGTAGAAAATAAACTTTCAATGTCAATCTTAGGGTTAATAACCTTTTCAAGCATATGAGACGCCATGAATTTCAATGTCAGAGTCAATGGACTTACTTCGTGAAAACCTTGCTAAAGCCTTTAATCAACAGTGAGATGTTAATACACCTCTAAGTAATATGATTACAGCCCAAAATATATTAATTCATGATAAAACCCACTATTAAGCGATATAAATAAAATTTATGTTGAGAATTACCAAACTATTTAGCTACGTAAGGCAATTAGAACTCCTACGAGAACCGTAGTATTTCGTAGCAAGGCTACGATGTTCTACGACGGGTGTTTTTCATTGTAGCAGATGTAGCAAAGTGTGTTCAATGTTCTACGATGCGTGAAGTCTACAAAGATTATTTGTAGGTATTATTATCATTTCTATGAACAATAATTCAGTTTATTCTGTGTCTATATTTAATCCGATTATCTATGTATATAGTAATAATATAGCTGAAGAGTTTGTTTGAACGCAAATCTCCGGAGTTAATGGTCCGATTACAAAAATTAATTCACTAATAGGAAGCTACATTAATCCCAAAGGTTACAGGTTACTTTTTGTCCCAGGAACGCGAGTTAAACTGCGGGGAACAGCTATTTGCATATTAAAATAATATTGCATTTCCAACACATCCAAGCTAAGTTCGATTCTATAAAGCTGTAGTTGCAATTCCGGTTGAACTTTCGGAAATTGAGTCGGATGTCGATATGTGCGATAACGGACATAAGCGAGCTTCCTATTTTGAACTTTGCGCAGAAGCTATATAGTACTGCAGTAATATTGTAGTACCCGCCTGGCTGGCTACCACCCTCAAGTTGAAAATCTGTCGCCAAGCACCTTTCAGTGTGTTTTGACAGCTGCACTAAAGAGCCAGTTCCATTCTAGGCGTTTTGTGCTTACCACCATTGGCTACGTCATTATTGATCACGTTGATCTCAACGTCACAACTGTGTGGCTAAACACAGGCCTATAGTAAAAAAAAAACTGAACAAATAGAAATTTAAAATACATTTTAGTGTAGTAAGTATTAACTTTTGGCCGTGTAGTTTCATCCCCGATCTCTTGGTTTAGTTTTCAAATTATTCGACCATATTCAAATGTATCCTCTGTGCAAAATTTCAAGTTTCTTGGTCCAAGATCATGATCTTTTTTACGTTCATGTTCGTATGATATTTAAATCAATGTAACGGTTATCTCTCAACTTTGTAGAACTATTTATATTTTTTGGAACAACAGGCCAGAGATCACCGATTCATCACCTATGAGCTTTAAATAAAAGAAAACCGTGTTTACTCGTCGCCTGCAGGCAGGGTCCTCAAAAAGCCGATGACGCTACGCGACTCCACCTTTATTAAGGACCTGTCATATCGTTAAATTACCGCCCTACATATTTGAGCTGAAATCAAGCTAGCGCAACTCGTAATGAAACATTCTTTTAAAATAATTTGTATTTACAATTTCATCCGTCAATATTGTTAAGAATTGAATAAAATTGAAATCTTGTGATATATATGTCGTGATAAAATTTAAAATTAAAGAGAAAATGGAGAAATACACGAGTTTTAAAAGTGAAACAAGCAGTTTTTTTCTTGTATCGTAGTTTATCCAATTATGTTTTGAGATCCGTCATAGGCTGCACAAAGGTCTTGAAAATATCTTACAATTAATATATTTTTATTTAAAATAAAATTTATACAGGAACAACAATATGTTCATTAACAACCCCTTTATAATAGATTTTATGGGGTGACATCTCCTTAAACACCTACATAAAAAAGTAAAAACGTTGTAAGGTCGAGTGGTAATATCAATATTCCAATTAAAAACAACTTAACCATTAAAAACATCTAATAAACCCTTCGCAGTACTCATGCCGTGTGCAGTACATAGACCATCATAGAGTTAACCCACACACTACAAAATAAACAAGTGTTTCCACTGTTTACTTCAACTCCAATTAATTTTCTAAGTTGTGTGTGTGTGTGACTTATTACTAGATATAAGCATGTGTGCTATGTCGCTGTGTATTGTAGCGTCCTGTATTTTCACTGAAATGTCAAACATCTTTATCAGACATAATTGTAATGTTGAGCCTTCGACGTGAGTTGTTCCGATTCCCATCCAGGACAAAATTTTATTTGTCGTTTTGTTGTTAGTTTGTTTGTATTGAGTCTGTGCAAATTTATAAAAGTATATATTTATAAAAATATAAAGCTCTGCTTAGTGTGGGAATGTCCCAGGATATTTATGCGAGTATCTATTTATCTTGACGGTGTAAATTATATACGTTAGTTTCACCCTACAGTTTTATCCGCGTTCCCGGGATATCCATGCACATAAAAAAAACAAATTTGTTGAACAATGATACTTTCACATTATAATTTGTATGGTACTGGCTCGCGGTAATGAACTCTTAAGTTGGTACGCGTGGGACCAACGTGTCATTAACATTTTCATCAGAAAGATTCAAAAATAGAATGAAAGGGTTACGAAACTGATACGACAGTATGAGCGAACTCTAAAGCCTCAAAGACAACAGGTGCACGGTACTGTAGCTGTCATTCGGCGGCGTTCGTCGAAGCTGCCGCACGTGTGCTCCGCACTCGAAAGGAGCCTCACGGTATTCGATAAAAAACTTTTAGATTTCAAACGGATTCGATATGAAAATAAATACGTTTCAATTTGTAAATGGCCAGTGATATTTTTTTTGTGGATAATATAGTACTGTTTGAAATTAGACCAAATTGAAGTTTTAAGTGCAGCAAAATTTCGAGAACGTAAAATTACGATAAGTTAAAAACTGAACAGATTTATTGCGTGTGTTTGTGATTGAAAAGGACTGATTTATGAAGGTATGATTTATATTTTTTTTAACATATAAAATTGACATTTTAAAAATAGACTTAAACTTTGCCATGAATGCAGAAGTTTAAAGATTTTTCAATGCTTAAAAGAATGAGTATAATTTTAAGTCATTTTTATAAGTTAGCGGTTAATAATTATGTTTAATATGCTCAAGTTATTTGATCGTCAAAGTGTGGCGTTACATCAGATTTCTTGGAAGCCTTCAAACTGTTTCAAAAGTATTTTGTTGAGCCTTGTCTGAAATATTTAATTAATTTATTAGTCGATGCTCTTGATTTCGACACTTGTTCGCAAAAGTTGTTCATTAATTTATTAACAAATTTTGAAGTTTGAATTTAAATTGAATTAAGCTCCTTATGTAATAAAAGAACATCTTTGAGGATTTTATTATAGATAGGTAGGTATCTACCTACCTAAACTTTAGAGAATTGAGATTTTATAGAAGAATTGTAAGTATAATTATGTTCTGATTAATGTTAAAATATTTTTTCGGTCCATAAGCAGTTTTAGTTAGTAATGGAAAACAATACTTTTTACTAATTATGATAATTTGTTTTAAGAATAAAAATTATATGAAATATACCTACTAAAAAAAAGTGTAAGTCAGACTCACGACCCAACAATTCCGTAAAATTATTTCATAAATTTAAAATGCCATTGACTTCTTGTAGGTTATCCTGTAATCTACATAATTATAGGTAAAGAACTATATTATATTCTGTTTTTTCTTTAAAATTTTATTACCACTAGTTTTGGAGATAAGGGAGGAATCGTCAATTTTATCTAATTTTTATAAATAACTTCAAAACGTTTTTTTATCCTAATAAGGGAGCAAGCAAGCATACGGCCCACCTGATGGTAAGTGGTTACCGTCGCCTATCGCCATTTGCAATACCAGAGATATTGCCAATGTGTTGCTAACCTGTTACAATACCGAGAAGGCAAACTGGCTCTCAAGTGCAATTGTCGGAACACACCGGTAGGTGCGCGCCGCTACCATGAAACGGCACGTCGGTAGCCGCGCCGTGTCACGGTGCCGTACACCTCTGGGACAAGAGAAATCTATTATCTTGTTCAAGAGAACGGAACGTGCCTCTACTAATGAAATTAACAAAACGATATCGGTGTTATCAGTCATCTTTATTGCATTAAAACGCACGAACTTAGGGACAGCGAATCATCAACTGTTGACAGTGTCCGCCGTGAGCCGGCGAGGAGCAACGTGCACGGAATCGTAGTACGGCACGACGTCGTGCTGTTTCATGGTGTTGGCGCGCCGTGTCTTGATGTGTCCGAGTCTTATGGTAGAGTCAATTCATTATTTTTTTTCTTGAGAGATTTCTCGTAAAAAAAATATGCTGGTAGGCGCTATTTCATGACGTAAAAGTTCATCATTCATATCTCCGCCGCGTTAGTAAAAAAATACTAGAAAAAGCTTCAACATAAAAGCACTGGATTTTTCGTATGCCATCATCTATGTTTAAACCACTGGGGCTGTATTTCACATTATTAAATTTACTTGGTCGCTGATAGATGTTTTGAGAACATAGAAAAACTCTAACATAGTTTTTAAAATCTTACACAATTAGGTGCGCCGCTGTGACTGCATGTATCAAAACTAAAAATTTCGTAGTAACATATATAGGTAGATAGGTAGATTATACTCTAAAATTATACAATTCTAGCTTCCGCCCCGCGGTTTCACCCACATTCCCGAGGGATCTTATATTTTCCCGGGATAAAAAGTATCCTACGTGTTAATCCAGGTTCTATACTATCAGTTCT
Source organism: Tethea ocularis (assembly GCA_963555595.1). Taxonomy (NCBI): domain Eukaryota; kingdom Metazoa; phylum Arthropoda; class Insecta; order Lepidoptera; family Drepanidae; genus Tethea; species Tethea ocularis. The sequence continues at coordinate 3,217,794 of OY741960.1, read as the reverse complement.
CCAAATTTCATCCAAATCCTTTCTGTAGTTTTTACGTGAAAGAGTAACAAACATGCATCCATACTCACAAATTTTCACATTTATAATATAAGTAGGATTTAAAAAAACCGTTTGAAATGGTGGATCAAAATCAAAGCCATTTACTCAATTTCAACCCTAAAAGGGTAAAATTACCGACAAACAGTATCATTAATGCTTAGTTGGTGGTAACTATCATTGGGGAGACCTGCATGTTTCATGATTTAAAGTACCATAATCAGCACCATATGACTTCAAGGCATAATGACCTTAAAAGACTTTTTTCACACGGTAAAGGTCAGTTCAGTATGCTGATTTCTAGTTGATTATTAAGCTGGCGTCAGATGTATGATAAATTGCAGTATTGCCATTTAGAATCAACCTTTAAACTCTGCGCGTTAGCATGTCACTCCGCCTTGTAATTATCGCAAATTGTTACGTCGTCAACCTTTATAATAAACTAGCTATACGCCCGATGATTTCACCTCTATTTAAGGCGATGCTATACGTGAAATGATGATTCTAAAATGTGTAACTAGTGTGACGGGGAATAGTTTTTTTAATTTGAATTTTTCATTAGTAACGTCAGAAAAAAATCGTAAATATGCCCCTTCTTAAAACTATGAATGCATTCTTCTCTTATTTGGGCCATCCAAATAACTTGAAAAATATTAACATGCATTCTGAAATCCATTACAAAGGGAATAGTTTTCTTACATTTTTCAAAAAAGGCTTAGTTTCTTTTTAAATAACATAAAACCATATTTTTACCAAAATTACGTTTCTCCTGTCCCGTTTGTCACCGCCAGTTTAGTAAGGGACGGAGACATACACAGATAGGCTCCTCTTAATGCACTGAGGTCATGGGTTCCCAAACTGTGCGTCGCGAGATCCCCTGTCTTAGGGTTGAATTTCAGAATATCTTTCTTTAGTTAATGCCTACATTATGTAAGAAGCAAAACTTCAAGTCTTTAACCCCGGTAGGTTTAGGCGTGTTAGATCAGTCAGTCCAGCAGACAAGTCTTTTTTGATATATTTAAATAGAGTAAAATCCTAGATTTGTAACTAGGTATTTTCAATACAATATTTCAAGCATGACATTATAATGTCTTGGCGTGGGTAGGTAATGTAAGTAATTTGGTTTTTAATAACAAAGCTATTTTGGTCTCATAAACTATTTATCCTTCTTAATATTAAACAACAATATCTTATGAATTTTGATATTAGAAAGATCGTTCTGAAATTTCCCGATACATGCAATTTTTTAAAGATAAAAAAATACTCCTACAAATTCACTCTTTCAATAGAATGACGGTGTAAAAACTCAGAAAATTTAATAATTTTAATATTGAGCAATAAAAAAAATACTGATTGGTAATTAAAATAATCTGAAATAAAAACTATTTTCTTGCTGACAAAATTAGTGTATACTTTTTTATTGAAAGTTAATTTATTACAGTAAAAGATTTATTGGTTAATTTCTGTTTTATTGGAAAAAGACTTCATAGCGATGTTTATCCGAAACTAAAGGGCAAACATGGCAAACTGCCATTAGCAACAAAACTTTATTTTATTCAGAACTTTTCGTTAGCTATTGATGTTGAATAACACGCAATTCTCTCTATACCATATTTTGCACGAAAATAGTGTTGTACTTTCTTTATTACTTATCTTCTTTATTTCTGTAAGTATTACATCGGTATTAAGAACGATAATATTTTATGACACATTTTACTAGAATGAATAAAAAGTAAACATATTTTTAAAAGCTTTTTAGGGTTCCGAAAAAAAAAACGGAACCCTTATAGGATACTCGTGCGTCTGTCTATCCGAAAATATTTGACTGGATTGAGTTGAAAGTTGGTACACATATGTAAGTCGGTGACCCAAACATGAACGTGTTACGTAAATAAATGAATTTTAAACATGGGGGCTAATTTTGGGGGTTAAATTAGAAAATTAAAAAAAAAAAGTTTTGTAGACAATATTGTGTAACATATCAAATGAAATATTTTATTTTTAGAATTTTAATATAAATAGTTTTGAAGTTATTTATGAAAATAGGCGAAAAATTGGCGAAAATTTACCATTCCCCCCCCTTATTTCCGAAACCACTGGGCCAAACATTTAAAAAAAAACAGATAATAGTTCTTTACCTAAAGATTACAGGAAAACCTATAAGAAGTCTATCTAATACCTTTAAACCTGCAAATTCATGGATATATATAGGTATATAATCTGAATCTCGGAAGCGGCTCCAATGATTTTCATGAAATTTGGTATGCAGGGGGTTTCGGCTTTTTATAGTTACCATCAACAAATTTGGGTCAGATTTAAAAATATTTATGGAACTTAATTAAACATGTACGGAACCCTCTCCACGCGAGTTTAACTCGCATTTGTCCGATTTATTATATTTATATACCTGTCCCGAAGCTTGTCATGGAATCTTGCAAGTTCAATTTGACACATTTACCGGTTTCCAATTGAGCTGAAATTTTGCATGCACATGTAGGTATATTGCGTGACAATGCAATATTATGATGACATGGAACTGATCTGATGATGGGACTGGAAGGTGGCCAAAGGAACTCCGCAATAAAACTACACAAACCCGTCGTGTTTGAGCTCGTTTCAATCGTCTTGATGAGTAGTTTATTTTTTAATGGTAACTAGGGTCTGATGATGGAGCTGGAAGGTGGTCTTAGGAACTCTGTAATGAAACGACACAACCCCGTCGTGCTTAGGCTCATTGCAACCGTGTAACGAGTAGTTGAAGACTGTGCAAAAAAAGTACAGTCGGCAATAAAAGCTTGTACCAAAAATGATTTTTTTGCTATCAAACTAATTAACTTCTTTCAAAAAGAAGCTTTTATTTAAAAAAAAAACTCATCACGTGGAAAGTGCTTATGAGAACAATCGAGCGCAAAATCGACTACCTTATTTCAGATATTCCTTATTCATAGACATAGTTACATGGGACGGGTCTCATTTAACATATGCGCCGTTGCTGCAATTAAATTACATCGCAGTTCTAATGTACCAATGAGGAAATGTTGCTGAAAAATTTACGCCCTTAATGCAGTGTACAAACAAAACAAATACCTATGTGAATGGCTAAAAGCGCTTTAACATAAAACGCCAACACAGTGATAAAAAGTAAAAGTATAATTTTATTTTAAAGCAGCCTGCAGAACGAAGAAATGATAAAAACACGCTGTTCCGAATTTGAAAGAGAAAATGGGTGTCAGCACAAAAAAATGTAGCGGATATCAGCAGCGCTGGATTTTCAACAGACACATTTAAAGAGAGAAAGAGTTTTAACGTTTAAAGAAATATAGGTAATGTAAGCAAATGATTTTACTGCGGCCACGTTTTTCCATACATTATGTACACAATGTATGGGTTTATAAATCATTTTTTTACTGACTGGGTATGTCGCGATTTATTAGTGGAGATATTTTTAACTTCACGCACCATTAGCTTGAGCTATTCTGCAGTAGTACTAAATAAGTACTGTCACTGATTTATCGTCTTCAAAAATATTGATTATCTTTTTTAAATAAAAAGAAATAATTGCCTACGTCATTTGTGTGTCTGCCACTGTCTGTGGGCTCATAGCTCCTGAACGGATGGACCGATTCTGATTGAAAGGTGACTTAATCGAGAGTGTTCTTAAGTATGATTCAAGAAAATCCGCTCAGCCGTTTGAATTATCACCAATTTTCTAGTGAGTTTCAGGGTTTTTTTTTATTTATATTATCGTGGACAAGTTCAATCTTTCCTCATGTTGACAGCTACGATTTAAGTATTAAGTAATGACGTCATTGCATCGTATGTTTTGTCATATACAAGTTACTATGAAGATACATGGGTGGTTATTGCCAATACTTGGCATATTAGCCTCCATCACCACACCACACTGGCAAGTTGCCAACCACAGCTTTAGTATTAAATTCACACTTCAAAATGTATTTTAGAAACTTATAATACATACCATAAATTTTGTTATCAGTTTTCAGCAATGCGACTATTTGAGTTATTTCATGTTTTTCTGATATATAGAACATTTAAATTTATTCAGGTATTTTCTATGTGCTTTTATAACCGTTTTAATATGTGTTGTTGGCATTTAATTTTACGGTTTTTTTAGAATAGTTCAAATTATTACAAAGTATTTTTTTTATAATTATCAATTAGATTGTATTTTATTTTTAAATTATGGCTTTCTACTTCAAAAGCAGAATATACTACTTTGGTAATCCCAAAAGTAATTCCTACTAAAATTATAAATACGTATGTTTGTAGGTTTGAACGGGTCGGAGAGTAACACAGGCTATTTTCTAGTCTGGGAATGTAAGTAAAACCACGACGCAGAGAATAGTACAGTTTTTTTTTAGTTGATTAATAAGTTGTTTGAAACAATTCACAATAATATAAAGCCAATAAAATACAAAAAGAAAGCAATATAATGGATATTTCAAATGGAAGACTAACAACATTTGATGAAAAGTTAACCACTTACGAACTTTGTAGGTTATCAAAACATTTGCTTAACGAATGTTTTTTTTTATGAATTCTTTTCAGTTTTATTTGATTTGTAATCTTTGCTTATACGTAAATAACATAAGCAATTTTAATATTGTTATAGTCAGTATAAATGTTTTCAATCATATTTCCGTGGCAAAAAACTGTGTGTGAACGCTTAATTTTAAAACAAGAAGTCCAATTTAACTGTAGCAGTAATGTAATGTCACTAAATTCATTAGCGACAATAACTAATTTGCTTTTATTGCACAACCATCTTTGAATTGCTTAATTTTGAAAACAAAACTCATGTAATGAACATAAGGCCCGTCACCCACTGGTAAGTCGAGGCGGCATCGCGGATGTTTAGGTAACTAATTGACTCAGGCGTGACCTTGCAGAAATCCATTATAAGATGAAACAGAAGACTACGTCATCAGGACGAAGTAGACCCACTACGTCGTGATGATGCTTCGTGAAGAAGCGAAACACGTGTCGATTTCCTGTAAAGTTTCCTTGAGTGGGACTTTACAGAGAAGGAGATCCAGCGGCATTAGTTACTAAATATTTGTCTTCTGTTTCATGCTGATGTATAGGTTTTCACACAAACACCGCACACAGAAAATTTGTATGGATAAATGCGACGTGACGCACGCCACCGCACCGCCTCGACTTATCAGTGGGTTACGTACCTTTAGAGTGGGCGACGGCCCTAAGTATATAATAAAAAAGTTTTCCTATATCTTGGGTCATAAAAAGTTTTATAAGGCAAATAAAATTACCCCTTACTTATATTTCTCCAAATTAAGTAATTTTCTACACTTGAAAGTTTGATGTTTTGTTTTTATGACTTGAAATCAATCTCCAACGCAAGCACCTAGGGAAAGCCCGGGCAAGACGGATACCCATGTTACATTAAGAGTGGTGTCAATGGTTTGTCTGTATTTATGTTTCAATTTTACGTCCTAAATTCACAATATTTTACACAATTACCTGTAAATGGATGTATATAACTTATAATTAGGTACGTACATAATCTATACTAATATTATAAAGAGGAAAGATTTGATTGTTTGTTTGTTTGTTTGCATTGAATAGGCTCCGAAACTATTGAACCGATTTGAAAAGCTACATTATTCCCGAAGGTTACAGACTACTTTTTTTCCCCGGAACGCGAGTGAAACCGCGGGGAACAGCTAGTATTTTATTAATCACGCAATATTCCACCAAGCAAAAGCAAGAATTTAGTATTCCAGTATGATTAGAAATGACGTAACCCTAATCTAGGGTCTCTAGCAGTCAGCCACAATTCAACTCTACGTGACCGGGCGATAAGAGGTTCCCAAAAATTACTACTGGACCCACTTTCTAAAATTCTCACAAGCTTTCCTTACTTTTGAATTAAATTACTATAACTTTTAAAACGGCTTTTTATTATTTTAGGGTTACCCTGATCTTATCTATATGATATATATTATACTAGCTGTTTCCCGGGGCTTCACTTGCGTTATAGCCTTCGGGGATAATGTAGCTTCCTATTAGTGGAAAAAAAATTCGAATCGGACTTGCAACAACAGAGATTAGCGCGTTGAAACAAACAAACAAAATCTTCAGCTTTATTATTAGTATAGATAGATATTCAGGACTATCCTTCCACAGGTTAGGTAATAATAATTTAACTAAATTATATAAAAAGAAAGCGTGACTGATTGATCTATCAACGCACAGCTTAAACCACTGGACGGAATTATGATGTCAACCGATAGGATTCGTGGGTTAAACCGCGGGGCGGAAATTTAATTCTTCATATATTTTTGAAGGTTAGCTAGTTCTCTTATCAAGGACTAGGTACAATAATGCCTTTGAAAATAATCATGAGTTCTACTATATTCAATTTTTCTTTTATAGGTATTTCAAATGAAAAGGACTTTACTTTTGAGAACCGCTGCCTTAATGATCGCTGGAAATAATATTTTAGTACGTTTTCATTAATTATTTGCGGACGTCCAAGAACAGTACCTACAACAGTAGTAATGTCAGTCCTAATAACATACTCCCACTTATTACAAGATTGTATTGATGAAAACAGCTTAGTATTTTAATAAAGGCAAGGTATAAAAGTTTATAAAACATAATTATTATGTTACCCGAATTTGCTACAAATAACGCTTCCGATACACAGAATAAAATCTATCTAATAATAAGTGTCTTATTACATTTATTTCTCTTTCTATTATAATACGTAAGAAAGTGACGAATATATTTAAAACCCAAGTTACTAAACAACGTATTAAAGAGAAAAGAGTCTATGTAACGTAAAATATCCGAAATATATAAAAACACAAATGTTTTCAGACATAAAAAATTATGTTCCCAAAAAAAATCAGACATTTTCACAGAAATCCCGGATGCAATCTACAACTGTGTAGGAAGGTTCATTAGAGATATAGCCTTTGTGACGTCACAGTGCCAAGGCTCTGATGTCAGGGCTTGATAAATGGTCCCGTTTGTTAATCCTTTCAGCTCGGTACTGATGGCAGTCGCAAACTTAGCGCCTTTGACTTCGGAGGTACTTCTTATCTATGGACATTAAACAAAATTGCGTCTGTGGTTATGCGTTGTGATATGTAGGTACTTAAATATACTTTTCAGCTAGCTTATGGAACTCTGTATAAGAGAGTTATGATAAGCGGCTTACGGCCGAATACTGAAAAGCCACGCACATTTAAGTTGTGCTTAAGTCGTCATTTGACAGTTCAACTCATACAATTGGACTGTCAAATGACGACTTAAGCACGGTATTTGGCCATTAGTCTCTAAAACTGACCTTTGGAAAGGAATTAAATTAAAATATGATTATTTTAATTTAATTTTTTTATTTTTATTGTCATTACAAAGAGATATAGGTACATCAACTTTAATATTACTAATTATGTTTTCACTTGAATGAACTAAATAAGGAAATGTCATAGGAAAAATCTATATCTATCTATACTAATAATAAAGCTGAAGAGTTGGTTTGATCGCGCCAATCTCCGGAGTTACTGGTCCGATTCGATTTTTTTTTCACAAATAGGAAGTTAAATTATCCCCGAAGGATATAGGCTACTTCTTATCGGTTAGTTATGATTAGTTGACCAACAAATCTAGTAATAAGTGAGATACTGTAGACGGGTCCTGCAGTGCTACTGGACGAATACTTACAAACTCTTTCGTAAGGAAGTGACTTTACACATTGAGACAGTAATTTGGAAGAGCGCGCCATGTTAGCGTAGTTTATTTCTACACATACTGTGGAAATTTAAACTATCTACGTACTACAGTTACAGCTCCCTAACAACTGGACGGATAGCGGATGCTTAGTAATAGGGTTCTGTTGGGACCTTTCAGTGCGGAACCCTAAAAATATATATTTGGCATTGCACTGTATTACATTATCTTATATTTTACTCTTCTACAAATATTTCTATATTTTTCAATATTTTTAGATTCAAATTCTTACTTACCATTTCTTTTTTTTAAAAGCGTCTTAACAGACAATGAGAACGGTATAATCATTAGTTAACAATACCGCAAAGCCGGAAGTGGTAATGATCGCTTTCACTCCAATGTTTCTCTACTGTATTTAAATATAGCTTGATGGATTTCAGCTATTTTAATTCGCTCAGCCTTGGCAAAATCATGATAAATGATCATGGAAAAAATATTTTATGATACAAATTAATACAATGTTGTTTAATTTTAAAGTCTAATTTATTAATTTTTATATAACATTTTCATGAAATAGTCGTATATGTCAGTAATATAACTTGCAGGAATATGTTGATGATTTCTTTTGTTATTAATCAGTAAATATACTACCATTCTTCTCGAAAATAACATGTTGATAACTTACGACCTATAACTGAGCTGCAATTTGCAAAAAATGTGATAAAATTTGAATTTTGCGCTCCAACCGAACGTTCCCCCTTAAGTACTGGGTACTAAGTTTATTTATATTATACAACTTGTGACTATAATAAATCATTATTTTATTTGTATGCTAAATTGTCTTATTGTGTGTTTTTTTTTAAAGTACTAAGTTGGTAGCCTTAGATGGCTGCAACAACATTACCGGACAAAGATTGTATGATATGCCTTTATTATATTACCCATGAAGTATACCAGATAAATAAAATAGACTGATATCAAATAAATTGTAGATTTCAGTATTATAGTCTTAACGCAAAATCAGCCAAAAAGGTTGTAATCCATCCACTATACTCTTCTCACACAAGGAAAATACTAATAGTGAAAAACAATGGGTTTCGCTATCAGCAATCTAATCCCTAATTGCGGTCTCTACCAGGAGATCGTTATAGAAAATAATTATATGCAAAGCCTAGTTCCCTGCCCCATGGTTTTACTCGCGATCCCCTATTTTACCTAAAAATCCTTTCATAGCGGTTGCTTACGTCATGATAGCTATCTGAATGCCCCCGATCCATTAAGTGGCTTGAGCTGTGCGTTGATAGATCAGTTAGTCACGCTATCCTTTTATATACCTATTTAGAGATAAAATAACGGTCACAGTTTGATGATTTTGATGAAATTTGAAGGATAAATAGTAATACAAAGTAAATTACAATCACTTTGTAGTAATCAATATATTTTAGGGATGAAAGTAGGTTTTCAAATAAAAACAAAGTCTAGGCGGCATGGCAGTGGCCAGATCAATGATGCTCTAGAGAAAACTTCGCCGCGATGCTCGGCGGTAAGGTTTATGCAGCCATCAGAGGCTACCAACATTAGTCCTTTAAAAAAAAAGAAAAACTCATTAATATCAACAACTTTCATGAAGGGAACGATCTATACCTCCACTAAATGTGCGGGAATGTGGCCATGACGAAGCCTGTGATGGAGTAAGCTTGTCCAAAAGAAACCTATATTCATTTTGGTCTTGAAAATGCCAAGATTGTACGAGTTTCGAAATACAGACGCCGGAGTTCCACTCCTTTTGCTGTCTACATTGTAAATGAGGAAGCAAAACGTCGTGTCCGTATTTCGGTATGTCCTCAACGTATAGGTATTTTTTTTCCCAGCGTCTAGTACTTCGATTTAAGAATGGGGAGGGCAGAAGTATGTTAGGTTAGTATTTTCTCCAAAATATATTGTATAGAATACTTATAGGCAAGCAACCTTTTTCGGTGGTAAATATTGTTAGTTTAGCCATTACAACTTGATTGATGAAAACATATTCACAATAATCTCTCTTATAATAGAAAATTGGACAAAAATGAAAGGTTGTGAAACCAGTTTAACTGCACTAATATTGAATTTGACTACCTGGTTCTAACCCTTCGATCAATACACCCCTAATTGACAATGACGAATAACGTTGACACCGGCAGGGGCCAGCTTCACCTTTGTAATCGATATACGTAACAAATTACAGGCTATTTTGGCGTCACGCGTCATTATAGCAGACGGAAAGTGATTTTTTCTTCTTCTATTTATAGACTTGTATAGACCATAATCTCACCGTGGTCAGTGGTGGTAAGCATACAATGCTTAAAAGGGAACTGGCTCTCAAGTGCCGCTGTCAGATCACACCGTTAGGTGCTTGGCGACAGATTTTCAACTAAAATGGTAGCCATCCAAGCGGGTACTACAAAGTATCCTATCAGCCAGTTGAGCCTGGCTTTTTTCAGCTCTAGTAGCTGGACAGTTACTGCCCGACTGCCCATTTGCTGATCTTGTTTTCGGCTTTTAAGCAAGAGAGAGGACCACTGCTGGATAAAAGCCTCCCCAAGGATCTCCTTGATGGCCGGTCTTGCACTACCCGCATCCAGCGGTTTACCACGACCCTCACAAGATTATTGGTCCACCTTGTGGGGAGCCTGCCCACGCTGCGTCTTCCGGTTTGTGGTCACCAATCAAGAACCCTTCTGCCCCAGCGGCCGTTGGTTCAACGAGCGATGTGCCCCGCCCACTACCACTTAAGTTCGGCAATTCTTTGGCAAAGAAAATTTCAGTAGAAATTATTATTATTCCTCAATGAAAGTTCCATGAACTTTCACTTTCCAGTTATAATAATTTATTAGAGGTACAATTTCCAATATAAAGTTTGTTGCACTGCATAGATAATAATTTTATTTAAAGTATCAAAACTAATAAATTGTTTTATTATTCTTGACAATAGTTGATTGAAAATCTTATTCAAATAATAGTGATTTTCGATTCTTACATAGTACTGAAGGCATTGATACATTTGGTACTCGGCCCTTGTTGATAGTCCGTTAGTTACCAGTTAATTGAATACAATAGAGCTTTGTTTCAATGGATTGATATAGTCTATGAAACACTGTTAGGCTACTGATAAGTGCCTACAAAGATAAGTTAAATATATTATTCTGATTTGAGCAATAGGAAATATGCATGTTCTTTTTTTTGCTCGTTCATATAAGAAGCAGTAAGAAAAAAATACTTAGATTTAAGCCATGAAATACTTATTCCTATCTCTTTTTAGGAAAATAGAATTCAGCATGGAGTTTATATGGCGTCACATCTTATGTCCGATCTCTGTGTCTAATCGTTGTCTAATTAGTTGTTTAAAATGCTTATACCTTCCGTGTTTCTTGACCGATTATTGACATCTTTTTTACGGTATCTGTATGTTTTGTTAAGAAATGCGATAAAAAAAATCATGCATATTCCCTATTCCCAAGGGTGGAATGCTTCAAAGAATTTGTTATTGTTACGTAGGTACGTTCGTTAAAATGTTTTGACACTGACGTACGGTATTTGACGTCAGTCGCGTCACATTGCTTTGTTTCATAAAAAAGAATTACAGAGAGAAAATACAATGCGAAATAATAATTTAACGCAATCTTTTTACATCAACGTCAGTGTAAGTTGATCCAACACATAACACATGATATTCTCATAATGAGTTAAAATTTCGGGAACACCGTTATGTGCTTGGCAGCAGACTGATATGTTTTTAGGGTTCCGTACCTCAAAAGGTAAAAAAAAGGAACCCTTATAAGATCACTGTCTTGCCCGTCTGTCTGTTACTGTCCCTTTACCTGGACATTTGTGCTGTAAGACCTTGCTTATGACCAAAATCGATAATTCTATGTCAACCGGAAGTACCCTATAGGTTTTGGGTCAAAAACCTATAATGATAGTTCCCATTGAGACACCTAGAATCATGAAATTTGGCATGAAGCAAGATCTTATAGCACACATACAGGAATAAATCTGAAAATAGGCTAGGCCTATTGTGGCCGTTGTTCTTTAATTTTTAAAATTACTACTAATATTATATACCTAATACTTAAACGTAAATATGGCGCAAATAGTTTTAAACATCAAAACGGTAAATAGAGCTTTAAACTCGAGTAGTCATTACAGGGGTCTTACTTCAAAAGCTCAGCCGCACTTTAAAATGAACCAAAGAGCTTACCTGTTAGAGCTTTCGTTTTAAAACTTTAATGGACTATTTTTAAGAGCTTACAACGAAGTTTGGTTTCAAGTTTTGTAGTACCAGCTCTGGGAAGCTTTGTAGTGGCTAAAGCTTTATAACAAATAATCAATAATAAGGCATACCTATACTAAAACTTTGCCCTTTACGACGTGGTCAAGTATTGATTTAAATGTTTCACATTATAAATTCCAGTTTGTTGTAAAGTACATACGTATGTATATAATATAAAATTGTAGTAGGTATAGTCTATTTGAATTAATCAAACAGTGTTATTTAATATTTTTTAACGTTTGGAAGCAAATAAATACGACTAATCACAGTTATTCCTATGTGTATGTCCAAGTAGGTCCAAATAAATAAGGATCAAGAAATTGTGCATATTCCATTTTACTATTTTCAAAAATTGGAACAAAATATGACCGTTAAATTATTGGTGCCAATTCTGTTGTTTACAAACTAAACTAATTTTAATCACGTCAAATCTTCACGTCGTTTTTCTTACAAAAAATATTAAAAAGGTTAGAACATTTTTCACCATGTCAGCCGAAAGACGTCCACTACTTGACATAGACTCACCAAGGATCTCCACGATTGCCGGTCTTGCGCTACCCGTATCCAGGGGTTTTCCGCGACCCACACAAGATCGTCGGTCCACCTTATGGGGAGCCTGCACACGCTACAATTTAAGGCTGTCAAAGTAGTCTATGCCATCGTCATTTATGGTGAAATTGTCAAAACAAATAAAGGTTACAACTTTGAAACATACTCTTACAATTGGATTAATTTCACAGAACAAAATTTATTTTATCCCTTTTTTTATGTCTTTTTAGAAAGAGATAAGGTTAACTTAGTCAAGTTTGAAAACAACACAACCTATTATATATAAAAAAATTATATTACGTAATTACCTTTCTAACATATAGCGTTTTGTGAACGGATAAACATGTAGGAGGCATCTTTAATACTGATTTAGACAAACTACGTGAACATTATTATACATTATATTAGGTACCTGTCATATTTGTTAGTATCTCTGTTACGAATTGTTGCTATTACGGCAATATGGGATAGGTTCTTACCGGACCACACCTTAATGGGATCGCCTAGGGTCCAGAAAAGGTCTAGGGATGGTTACCAGTTGATTTACTGTTATTATCTTGTCAGATTGTGGCCATAGAGACAGCTGGTAATAAATACAAATAGGTAATTAGTATGTCATATTGGACTTGATAAATTGATGATGTTATATTTATCAATGTTACTTAATAAACATTAACAAATAAATTATAAAAACAAATTGGACAATATTTTGTTATGTCACACAAAATTGTGTAATCCATTTTTTCGTAAAAAAAGTGTACAGATTTCTTTTACTCTTTTGTGTGTTTTCGAGAAACTACGTATTATTTCACGGAATCCTATAAAGTATTTTAAATTTAAAGTCGTTATAAATTACTTCAATTAAAATCGTTCGTAGGACATCCTACATACCTTGGAAAAAAAACTACCACCAATTTTTCAAACCCAATCTCCAACATCTTCAAGCCAAAAAATTCCAAGCCTGACAAATCTATAGCATTCATCAAGGCTTGCTAACACTCAATGGCCCTATTCCCCTCATTCTGACGTTGGCAATTACGTTGTGACCGCTTTTTCACTTCCACTCCTGACACAATTATAGGCTCTTTTCTTTTACGTTGCGATGTAACGTACCTTTCATGTTGACGTCTTAATTCGCTCTTTTTATGGCCGGCTGCGATCTAAATTGTGTTTGATCGTAGGCCGTAATATTTGTACGTTATAGGTTTAGGTAGGTATCCTAATTTTGGCAAATGTTTAATTTATCGAGGCTATTGGTAAGTTTAACCTTTAGTCATATAGATAGGTACTTTATCCATAAACGAATTTACTTTGTATATCTATAATTACTTATATGCATAGCATAGCATAGTTTTTCTGATAGAATAATATTGAAGTTTCGTACAACATAATATGCATACCTACCTTGATTGTTCGTATATTGTCGACTCATTTATAATAGAGCACATTATCGCTTTAGCGTAAATCAAATATTAGTTTAGTTTTACTCTAATGAATCCAATGGGTGTTTGTGTCAAGGTACAACGATTCTCAAAACGTATTGCTCCCCAAGGAGAAGATTAAAATATGTCTTTTTGGTTTATAATGGGTTAAACAATATTGATTAGGTACAATAAATTTAATAGATACTTATTAAATTTGGAAAAAAATATTGAGAAGTAACTTTACAAAAGTAAATGGAAGCCATTTAACAGACATAAAAATTGAGTTAACATAAATCTCAAAATCAATCAAACAGTGATTTTTAACATAAGATAACTATAAAAATTGTGTCTGATTTAACAAGCATTGAATAAACAATAATGAAATTAATAAATTTGCAAAAATCCAAGAACACCACTTTGATTAAATAAAATGATATCTACAACTGTTGACTAAAAGTGGTCATATCTCTATATATCATTATATTATTATTAAAAACAAGCTTATAATTTGACCCATAAATAAAGGGCGTAGTAAAAATCTTTGAGAACCTCTACAAAGTACATAGAACGATACGGCTCAAACAAAACCGCACAGTGATCAAAATTCCGCGGCATTAGACATAATTACATCGCATATTGAAATAATGATGGTTACGTCACAGACAATTGTTTAAATCTAAAGCAGACTCAAGCGTTCGTTTTCATTAAGACGTATCATTAAAATTTAAAGGTTTCGTACGCCGCATTAGCGGAACACTTTGTTCGTGTTCTTACTGTCGGTAAAATAGGGCTGCCAACTTATGCATAATTTAGTTTCATTTTGATACCATTTACTTTACTATCTGAGATAGCTAGGTTTATAGCGTAAGCTTCGTGGTAAAAGGATTAGTTATAACAGAAACTTAGATAATATCTAGGTATCATTATTAGTACGTTTAATTTTAACATTTATTTATGGGAAAATCCACATATTTCTAAGAGTTATTAAAAAATCGAGATCAAATCATAAGTTAGGAGATCTGCATGACAGTAGGCGAGGCACATCGCTCGTAGAACGGTCGCTGGGACTGAAGGGTTCTCGAGTTGCGACCATGAACCGAAACACACAGCGTGTGCAGGCCCCCCACAAGATAGACCGATGATCTTGTGAGGGTCGCGGGAAACCGCTGGATGCGGTAGCGCAAGACCGGCCATCGTGGAGATCCTTGGGGGAGGTTTTTGTCCAGCAGTGGACATCTTTCGGCTGACATGATGATGATTAAAAAATAAAATTTTATTTGTGATTTCTAAGTCTTCTTTCCCTAGAATAACAAATAGAGCAAACCTAGGTACTGAGCACTTAAAAATTATATAAAAACGTATAGTCTATTTTGAACCGACAAGTGCTGAATAACTCTTAATCTTGCCACCCTCCAACACCCTAAGAGAAATTACAAATGACAACCCTAGCAGGGGTGAAGCGAAAAGATAAATAATTAGCCATTCTTCAGACATAATTGAAACACTGACGGAAGCTATTCATTTCCCCCTCTCTCAGGGAGGAAGGCATAGACGAGTAAATATATACACCTGGAAGGCATCTGTGCCATTTAAGTTGTAAAGGTATTCATTTGCAAATAATGCAGTTTTGTTGAAATTTAAGCTTTATGTCTTTAAGGTTATACTAATTTATCCACTAAACTGGTCTATGGATAAAATAGGTTGCGAATGAGACTATATTTACATTCCTATCAACATTTTCTTTGAAAACATTACCAAATCTGTTGTCACTTGGGACAAATTTATCTTCACCTAAATATATTTGCTTAGGATGTAAGCTAAAAAGGATTTGCGGTCCCTTTTTATAACAAAATGTCAAAACTATAGATACACATGTCAAAACTTGATTTCTATCCTAGCTTCTATCACATATTACTTTGTGAAATACCGTGAAAAGTTATAAAATATTTAGTTTAAAACCATAAATAAGATATTATAGTAATACGTCTTTGAATTGATAGATGATACCTAATAAGAGTATTAGGGCATTATCGCGAATCAGATCTACTATACAATGTGTGTAATAAATATTTAAAGGCACCACCAAGATACAGCGTAAATAGTATAGTAGCGGAAACTATGGACACGAATAAAGTACTGGATTCCTAATCCTGGTTTTAACATTAAAATCTTTCATGAAAGCAAGTAAAACCACGATGTTGAAGTCTATAGGTATACAGGTGTAGTCTATAGGTATACACCTATAGCCCGGTGAGCCACGCATTGCGGTCGTTGCATTAATTAAGCCAATTACCGTACGTCATTGATTGACTGATTTGTTACCAGAAGGTCGATCCACTCAGTCCCTCCCTTGGCATTGTATTTTGGTCAAATAAATTGCAAAGTAATTAGTTTAATTTGTTTAGTCAACAAGTACCTAAGTACTATGTTAGTTTTGTAATATTCAGGGCTATTAGTAAATTTTCCTACAATTCTATAAGAGAAAGAACGAACTAACGAACTTTTTCTGTCTCGAACTCGAATATACCTATATGATCTGAGGACTAACTCTGAAATCAAGAAAAAAAACTTTTGCTATATTGTTTTTTTTTACTATTTCTAACCCCTGTGTTTTACCACAATCTAACTGTGGTCAGTGATGATGTGGCCGATGACACAAAGTCTGAAAGGGAAAGGCTCTCAAGTGCATGCAGCTGTCGGAACACACCTTCATTTTCAACTTGAGCGTGGTAGCCAGCCAGAGTAGTACAAAGTACCACCGTGCTATCATCGCCTTAAAGGTACTTCAAACCATTATTCATATTTGAATAGAAATACTATTCGTAAAATTGTAAAATATTCAGTATTGTATAATGCAACCATAACTAAATCAACCTGCATCTCTGCCTGTCTCACTAATCTTGTACTAATTGCAAGCATATTGTAAATCACAATTTTGCATTAATATCTTAGCTTCAAAGAGCTGCACGATGAATATGCATGAATATACCCAAAGCGATTACCTCAATGATATTATACGGAGATTGTAGGCTCCGAGCCAAAACTATAATAGAAAATTTTGTAAGATTGTAGGATTTATGGGCAGGTTGTGTCCACTTCTCTGCCAATCTGTGTGACTTGTAACAAATTGATTTCTGACACTGCAATTATTTTGAGTAATATGTAACTCTTTGTGAATTTCGTTCGGCGTTACGTTACCTTTAAATGGTCACAATTAAATATACAATTTCATTTAAAGTAAAATGACTAAAACAAAAAAATGAAAAATCTCCTTTAATATCCTGTCATTTAACTACTTACGTAACGTTATTTGAGAATAATGTCACAGTTCATGCTAAAGCTAAAGCAATATACATAATATGCAATTTCTCAATTTTATTTTAAATTCTTTTTTGTACCGCGTAAAACGCGTTAGTATTTAAATAATATTAGGTAAAATGTACGTTTATTGTAATTAGTAGGTACATCACATAATCCATTATAAATATATATGACTAGCTGTTCCCCGCAGTTTCACTCGCGTTTCCGGGATAAAAAGTAGCCTATAACCTTCGGGGATAATATTATTAGTGCCTATTAGTGAAATAATTTTTGGAATCGGACCAGTAACTTCAGAGATTAGCGCGTTCAAACAAAGAAACTCTTCAGCTTTATTATTAGTATAGATAGATAGATTGAAAGTCCTCACCACTCACCCAAGCCATGAGGATGTAAAAGCCAAATTCAGAGACTAATCTTCTAATCAATTTAAAATATTAATACAAGATACTAATTGCTGTTACAGGCAAAATTCAAAAGCTATTTCGTGAATTACTAGCCACTCGCCCTGGCTTTGCACGGGTAAAATTTATGCACACAAACCTAGTTTATCGCTCTTTCTATTTGTGACAACTTTATCAAAATCCAATACGTGGTTTAAAAGAAGTAAACGGAGAAACAGACAGAGATAGACAGTGACTTTGTTTTGTACTCTTATATAAATTGTTTAGAAAATATTAACATTGGGATTTACTGATTATAGTTGTCTATACTGTGGCAAGGTTGGTCTATTCCCAGCTTTGAATCCAAGCGGTGAGCAGTGCTAGTAATTGCTCTTCGGCCAGACGGCCACATAGTTACTATATCTCCTTTGAGTTGCATTTGAGGGAATGAAAATTAGATTTCTTCTCTAGAAAATTCTTTTGTTATTTGTTTTAATTGAAACCTCAACAGTGGCTGACAGCTCTGGTTGGTTCAAAGGATTCAGTCTTGACTCATTTGGACTTTTTTATATTAATTTTAAACGTGAGAGCCATTTGCGTTCTAGGATTTGTGAAAGTTGGTTACACATTGGAAATCCACCTGGGATTTTGATGGCACTTTGATGTAGACAGACAACCTCTGTGATTTCTTAATGTGTAAGGACCGTGTGGTATGAAACTATTAAGGTAATTTATTTTATGAAGATTGAGAACAAGTTACTTATAAGTAAAATTAAGAATTCAAATATTCATATTATATTTAAAATATTGGAGAAAGAGGAATTACTCTAAATTTTGTATGCTATTTCCATTTTTTGCGTTATTGCACTTACTAAAACATAAAAGAAGTAATCGGAATATCACTATTTTGAACCAGTTTTAAGTTAAGCATAGTTAAAGCTTTCTCATTTAGGCAGGTGTTTCTTGAATATTATTTCTAGATATAATGTTTATAAAACAAGGTAGGTATACACCAATAGCATCAAAATCTTCAATAGCAATATTGTAAATCAACTCATTAAAAGGCGCAGTATTCACTCACGTAATTATCTCTACATTTCGATATATTGCAATCATGTGAAACAGCCCTATAAATATTAACTGGACGGTCGTTCCCTGAAGTCCAACTAATTGAACGATCAATTGAGCAGTTCAAGTTAATTATTCTCTCTGCTAGAATGACATGATAATGGATGTGAAAAAAATAAAACAACGTTAATTATTACCTATTCTACGTTTATTAACGGTCAATATATAGGTATCTACTTAAAATAAAACTAAAAATTATATTAATGACTCAAATTGTAAATTAACTTTCATTTTGGTAAAGCTTCCCGTGAGAAAAAGAGAGAGAGAAGAGAGAAACGTACACTTTTTGTCTTCAAAGATAAATAATTTCAATATCCATACCTTGAAAGCCATACACATAAATTAAATTGAAATATGTGTTTGTAATGTCAAATTAATACCTTTTAACTAAATGCATAAACAAGTATAGAAGATATTTAAAAAAACATATTTTTCTCGGGCTTAGGTATCTCTGAAACGGCTACTGGACGGATTTTGATGGAGGAGTCTCGCAGGTAGAAAGCCCATTCCATAACTACATTATATATGAAAACGAATTCCTTATTTTAGAACTACTTTTATTTTGGAAAAAAGAAAAGTAGTTCTAAAATTGGTGGAGCTTTGTTTTCCAAAAACGAACCATGTCAGTAACAACCGCTTGGATTTGGTTGGGTAACATTAGGACGTGGATTGAACTCCTCATCGTGATAAACTACCTATTACCGATATCGTTACCAAGTTTTTGTTTTTTATTCTATGCAAATAGTTGTCTGGTGACAAGCATATCCTTTTTTGTTAACATTATTTTTAAATAGGTACACTGTCTACTTTCCTCCTTTCTTCACTCTCTGAACTTTCATACCTATATACAGTATATATATAGAGGAAATATAAAAGTTCCTTTGTTTGAGCAACATTATAATAATTTCACATCACTCCACACGAACCCACATCCAGTTTTAAAATTGGCATAATTTTAGTGACGGGTTCAAACAATTTGATAAGGAGCTTTACGTAACATGACCTCAAAATAAAATAATACCCGACACCAAGATATAATTAAGTAAAGAATGCGTTATCTCCTTAGAAAAAAAAAATAAATATCCTGAGACATTTTTCACACACGCGATCTCACATTCGATCCCAAACTAAGCTAACTAAGCGGAGCTTGTACTATGGAAACCAGATAACTGATATACTACTTAAACTCCTTTTGAGCTGCACTTGAGAGCCAGATCCGTTATAGACTATGTGTTCTTACCATAATCGACCACAACATCACTAACTAACGGTGAGATTGTAGTCAAACATAGGCCTATTAGTAAAAAAATGTACAAATAACATAGGTTTTGCAACAAAAATACAGACAGCAAATCAAATTTCTAAAAAAGAGTTAAACTTTTACAAGAGGTATCAAATACTCCCGTTATATTTAAATACCTACATGTGAAATTTTACATATTTGTTTTTAAAAATGTTGCCATAGAAGGTATCCGGTCCAACGATATGTAATAGTATTGTCGTTTGTATTTATTACATTCCATCTCTATCACACACAGTTTTTGTCCCGGTCTTATCAAATGTTGCCTTTAGTAGGTACCAGTGGCGAGGGGTAAAATTATGGCGAGGGTAAGCCGTTCAAAAAACACCGACAATTTTATAGTTATTTTACATAAAAATGGCTTTGAAATGATGAATCTGTGGGACTGGGATTTCTAAAAGGTAAGCCGATGTGAATCGGCTTGTATGGACCCTTTGCCACTGGTAGCTACTGACCTGGCATTATTGTGTCATTATCTTGATAATTTTGTGCTCTTGCTATCCGATATTTGTAATTATGTTGGCAATTTGACTTCAAATTCTTGAGAAGCTTAAATTAGCTATTAAATTTAGATTTTAAACCAATATAATAATATAAAGGTACAGTATTGTTTATTCCCCAATTGTGGCTAAATTTGGCAGACTACCCCAATTTTGTGGTTTCAAGTTTGATATTTGTTTAGGCTAATATAACGCTTAATAATCACTTGAGTTATTAACTTAGAAATAACAAACACCAAGATTCACAGGCCGTTATAAATTGTGGAATAATTTACTGAAAATTTTGAGAACATTGAATTTATTATAAAGGCGTTGTCAGGTTTGGTTTCTTGTTCCTCTTAATATTTTGGGTTAAAATATTAAGAGTCTTACAGTCCACCTAGTGCTAAACAATTACCGTAGATATCGAATCAGAAATGATGAGAACCACGGGAGAATCATTGTAACCGACATAGCCCGAAGAATTGCCAAACAGAAGTAGCAGTAGGTGGGGCACATCGCTCGTAGAACTGACAGCCGCTTGGGCAGAAAGGTTCTCGAGTGACGATCATGAACCGGAAGACGCAGCATGGGCAGACCCTCTACAAGGTGGACTAAAATCTTGTGAGGATTGCAGGATACTGCTGGATGCGCAATACCGGCCATCGTGGAGATCCTTGGGGGAGCATTTGTACATCTTATGACTGACACGACCCGAGGAATCTCAGAACAATAAACAAGGCTAGCTGACGACTTTACTCACGCACAAGAATAGAATACTATTTACATGGCTGCGGTATTCCGTCAGGTGGAGGAACTTTCACAGTCGAAAATGCATACCTACGTCAACGCTATGAATCCTAATAAAATCGTAAAGCACATTTATTTTACTGTTTGTTAATTTAAATGCTTATAATTTACGTGACAAGCTTTTAACTTAAAAAAAGATTATACAATATTAACGCAATATTATATTATCGGTTTCGTAGAAATGTTACCTTTACGAATTAACGTACGGTTAAATTACAAGGTCTCTATTACCCACTCCATCATTATTATCGAAGCTATTATTACTTCAATCTTGATGAAATGAGTTCACATCACTTGCTCGGGATTGTTGATTAATTTTACCCAAAAATCGCTACTGGAAATTTCTTGTATTTTTTTGGCTACGGTGATCAAAATAGCAATGCTATGCCCCAAAATCATGATATACCTAATATGCTGAAAATAGGTAAGTTACTTACGGCCGGCACCGCTTATGGGGACAATATTTAATCTATAACACTTTGAAATTCTACTGTAAAGTTAAAAAAAACTAAATTTAAAAATACTTTTATAGGAATTGTTATATAGTTTTACGGTCCTAGCTATTCTTTACGAGCTTAGACATATTTTTTTATGACAGAAAAAAGTGTAATCGGAGATATTTTTGAAATAAAATAAAATATTAAAACTCGCGTTACAGCCAATTTTACCTATTATATATTTTATCATCATCATCATATTATCAGCCGAAAGACGTCCACTGCTGGACAAAGGCCTCCAAATTTATTAATTGCTAAATATTATAAATTCTTTGTAACTATCATTATTTACCGATCTTCTATATACCTATATAAATATACGATACCAGATTTTTTCAGTAGATACCTATTTGGCAATACATAAGTACCCGCACACTAGGCCGTAATCATTCAGGAAGGGACTAAATAAACAATTGTTCAATGCTGATGAAGCTGAAAGTTTCAAAGAAAATAAAAGAATTCAGGAATCAGGTTCAGTGTTCGAGCCTATAAAATGTTCTTTTATAGACTCAAATATACTTTAAAGGATAACAAGTCGTGTATTTTTTTCACAAAAATAATCACAAAGCTTTCATTAAACTTGTACTAACTTATTAGGTATTTTATATTTATTTTGGACTAGATTCCGCCCCGCGGTTTCACCCGCGTTCCCGAGGGATCTTATGTTTTCCCGAGATAAAAAGTATCCATTGTGATAATCTGGTTTTAAACTATCTGTGTTGTAAATTTAATCCAAATACGTTCAGTACTCACAGACATTCTCATTTATAACATAAGTGGGATTAAACAATAAAAATATTTTCCATCCCGGAGCACATTAGTAGTTACTAGTGCATTATAAATAATCAGCAACATCTGGATTGTTGTAATTAGTTTACACGAGAATATTAGATTAATTGTATTTTTTTTAATTATTTGAGGTCGCTTTTTAATATCTAAGGTCATTAGCGACCACAACAAACAAAATAAATAACATTTATACTAAATCATACATACATACCTAGTATAAATCATTAAAAAAAATCAATGTGTGGGGATATATCCATCTTGATTTAAGTAATCTTTTAAACTATTGGGTAAATTACATATTGTTTTTCATTATTGTATGCTGTACATTCGACTAGAAGATGTAAAACAGTCAAGTCCAGTCCACACTTGCATTTGTTTTTATCATTATTATGCTAACTTGTGAGCTAAGTGAATGTGTGTAAAGCTACTTTCCTAACCGTGCATTAGAGCCTGACTATTCATAAGTGCCTGTGAAGGTTTATTTGATTATATAACATTTAATTTCATTTCATTTGTGTCATATTTGTGTGTCCAATATGCGTTTATCATATACCTAACATATTTACAAACAACTCGACTCACCTTTACTAAGATGATGCTAAGCCAAAACATAGGACTTGAAGGGCGCATAATCAATATCTCAACGAGTGTTTCGTTAGCGAAATATCGGATTCAATAGGAGACAGGTACGATATTATCGCAACCCAATTCACTGAGGTGAGCAAGGATAAGATTATATTATAAAGATACAAATACAAAAGAGACATAATAGAGCCCGCTTCCGAGCACTTAAGGATGATTCATACAATTGTATTCGGCCAGAGATCGATCAGGCTCCATTTTTGGCTATTGATAAAATATTACATAATATCTTTTTTTGTGAATACCCATAGTTACAATTATGAGAAAATGTCAAGAGAAATTCAAATAAAGATGTAGGTATAAAAATAGACACAGTTTTCGATGTGCCAGGTTGGCTTATTTTGCTGTTTCTCAATCAGGATATTAATAATAATCGAGCCAAGCTCACAACTCTTCGGACCCTTTATTCTAAGGAGAGAGTTTGCTTGTTCTGCCGTTTGTATAATGGACAGTGTTCTGAGGAATTGTTTGAATTGAAGCCCACAGCTATCTTTTACCACACCTCTCACCATCGGCGGATAGTTCGACTCACATACTGGCTGGAACCAAAATGGTCTCACACTGTTTCAAAGAAACTTCCTGCCGACCATGCTGAAGTTGTGGAAGAAACTTCCTGCCGTGATTTTCCCTAGAGAGTTCAGCATGGAGTTCTTCGAGAAGAGTGTGAATAGATTTTTGCAGCGTCGGCAAGTGAGAGATACCTTTGGTGTTGCGAGCGTCTATAGGTTACGGTAACCACTTACCATCAGGCGAGCTGTATGCTGTAGCAGAACCAGAGTTACTACAAAGCAAGCACAGTAGGTATTTAGCATGTAACAAATATGAGTGAAAATGATATAAGACTGAATATTTGAATAAATGTATGACTTGGTAACAAGTCTCAAGAAAACTCTCCCTAGAGTCGCACTAGAAGAAGTTAAATGAAAAAGTTGCAAGTATTGTAATGCGCTACGGTAAAACTAAAGTGGGCGAGAATTCTTAATCGATTTCTGAAGAGGGTTCATTCTTGGGAAAAGTTTAAGATTTTGTCAACGTCATTCCCCTTTTATAATATTACCCTTTACACCCAGTAAGTATATAACTGGGTGTAAGTTACATGGGAACGAAATCTGAAACAATTGATTTAGTCTATTTGGACCAATGTCAGACTTTTTAGTAAAAGTTACGACTTTTTTCGCACCAAAGATGAAATCCATGCAGACAACGATTAATAATTGTTGTGTAATACAATTTATTTTATAAAAATTAAATAAGTCCAACATTTAATCTACCTAATAATATTATATTCTTATTGTATGTGATCAAAACTCAAATTTGTATGAACGCCAAAAATAATGTTATTATTGTTCAAATTGTACAAGTTTTCTATTAAAGTGCTCGACTTTTGTCAAACAAGGTTTACATAAAGAAAAATTACAATTTTTGATCGATTGATCTATATAATCGTTACATGTGATATAATATGCACAAAGCTATTTTTCAAGGCGTTGTCGAGCAGTACTTAGACTAATGAAACAGAAAATTATTTTAGGGAACACTCTCTTTAAATTACAACGTTTTCTCCTCTTTCAGTAATGATACCATCTTCAAACATTTTCGTGAAGTATTCACCTAAAATATTAAACTAACTAAAGGATTTCTTTGACTAGAGCCACTTAGTAATAAAATTCAGAAATGAAATATATTGACTGAACTGAAGTACCTTACTTCAGTTTAATTTAATTTAAACTTTTATTTAATAGAAACTTAATTAATTTAAATTAAAATATGTTCTCAGCAAGGTTTTGTAAGTTAATTGGAAAATATGTAAATAAACTATTCTAATAAAAACATAGTTTCAAATTTTTACTATTAATTTTGCTTCTGAGATATGCAACATAAATCAATATTTAGTTTCAAACTTGTGTAAACGTTAAAAAAAACAAAGTTTAAATTTATTGCAATAATTCGCATAGATATTGGAATCAAATCAGTTTGTTTTTCAATACGACATAAATAATATGATTGAATGGATCAACTTGATTGGCAGTTAAAATTAGGGAGTGGAAACCTGGACCAGATTGCATTTATACCAATGTACTGTTTTTATATCAGAAGGTTGACAAGCAGGCAGACAGTCTATCTGATGGCAAGTAGTTACCGTCGCCTATCGCCATTTGCAATACCACAGGTATTGCCACCGTTCTATGATTTCCTCACGATTATTGCCATGACCGAAACCTCAAGCTCATTGTAAGCTCAATAATGTTACTGACTCGCTTGCCCCGATTACCGCAGCTAGCCAACAATACTAACAGCTATTTATTACCTACTGTTCTAAGCGGGGCATCACTCACGCTTCACTTTTTTTCACCTGCCCAATAATGACCTCTGACGACCTTGCTCACGCGCAGGAACGTCTACGATATTCTGTAAGAAGGTACCTACTTTTTCAGTCGAGCTCTTTGAGTAAAAACACTCTGGAACCTAAATGGTCTCGATTTCAAAGGAGCTGCACAGACGCTCAGGATGTGGAATGAGCCCGGTCATTGTTGGGTTGACATTCCGTATGTAATATTCCTGGGTCTGATCTATACGCTACGGTATCCGTTTACCATCAGATCGGCAGTATGCATGTTTATTATCTTAGTAGTATACAAAAAATTACGCTATGCTCTTTCTTTTGAACATCATGCTCATTCAACCTTATTCCATGTATTTTGGTAAAAACTGTAAATTTACATGTCATGTGAATATAAAAAATAAGGATAAAGTACTTTCCCTCAAAAAGTGATCTCTGTAAACTATTGAATATCAAAGCAAAATACGGTATTTGCTTGACTCATAGGCTCTTCAGAAAAGGGCCTCTGAATAAAATACGCAAAACTGGTCTCCGATATACGGGATCAAATATCAACTTGAACTTTCAATATTAAAATTGTTTTTCAATAGAATCCTATGAATAGCGTAGTACAAACAAGTCGCACGGGTGACATCTACTCGCAAACAAATTCAATCTTATACGTTTCACTATTGTAGTGAAGTGTAAAAACAAAATGTTTATCGATACTTTATTCATGCATCGATTTAAATACAAATTGTTTTCGGCATCGAATCAAGTCAAATCAGTTGAATGTTTATATTGAAAACAACATGGCATTTTTACTTCCATATCCAACTATATACATATATGTAGATGTATTTTCCTTATGTTTTTTCAATGTAGCCTTAATTTTATACCTATCTACATGCATAATCATCGCATATGGAAAGTGGTTATAACATTTTATTTTATCGCAAAGAGACCTATTCAGAGCAGATGATCTTATCTACTCACATCGGGATGTCGGCAATAGGCTTCGCTTAAAGGCCATATTGTGACAATTTGTTTCTTTTTTATTGTCAGCACATGTAAATCCAAATATCAAACCTTATTTTTCAGAATTAATATTATAGTGATGAGTTTTATTTTATCGATAAATATTTATCACAATTATTACTAAAAGTTGTCGAGATTACGCAATTTATTCACAAGGGTCATGATTTTAACAACAATGCATTTTAACAAAGTCCATATCGTTTAAAATATTATGGCAACAACATAATGAGCGCTAACGTCTACACGTTCGTGCCGGTTTTGCTAGAAGCTCCGGGAATCGTTTTTCACGGAACTTACAATGTAATTTATGGAACCGTTTTCAGCAAATGCTGGGATTCGAGATTACGACGTGGTGCACAGATAAAAAATGCCTTTAAAACGACCAGTTAAAAGGTTTTTTTCGGTGGAAGCGGATCAGCGGTACGAGATTTGAACCTGTGAAGTGTAGTGTAAATTGCTGTAATAAATTTTGAAACGTTACCGCTTGAGATTTATTTATTTAATGATACATCTTCGAAATACCGGCAATGCACCTACATGCATGTCGGTAGAAGACCTCACACCGTTGTCTAATTTACAGAGTTGCGGTATTCGTAAATTATTTCCATGATTATTTCCTATGACGGTAATGGCCGACCCATTAATGGGGAGATCAATTAAATTGAGAGTGAGTGAAGTTAATTCTGTATCAGTTTAAATAAAATTTTGTTATTGGAAATTCAAAAAATACTCTTCGGTTGGCCCGTACAAGTTTTTGCCTTTTGCTGTCGATGGGTCATTGGGGATCTGAGGCTAACCGAATTCCTAGCACATTATCCAAACTTATCGAGGCCTCGGGTGACCGGTGGGCGGGTAGCTGTTTTCGCTAACGCGTTAGCTTGGCCATCCAAAGAGGAAACACTACCAGCCTTCTGGCAACCTTGCCGTTGATCGACAGCAACTTTATTTTGTATAGTTGTAGTAAATATTTTTAATTAATTAATCGTGTTCATAATTATATACATTTTGTTTTGAATTGTATAGATGTACCTTTTTTTTACAAACACCTTACCACAACACTGTAGGTTTTGACTACCTACAATCCTGGGATCCTTGGATCCTGTAATCCAAGTACTATTCACAACAATAATTTTCATCATAATTTTAATAATTATTTAATTAATATCGAACTACAACAGAATTTTTCGAAAGTTTCAAAGCGGATTTCCAATAAATGGATCCTATAAAACGAGAATTTTTCATGTCACTTCTCTATTGTTCTAAAACTCCACCCACACCAACCCACACTATAAGCAAGTAATCGTGATTGATTTGCAAACTTAAACTTTAGTACTTCGACTTACAGTTTTATTAGACTTGAACGCACACATGCGAGGTTTCTCAAATCATTATTACTCAAGTTTCAGACATATGGCTCGAAAACTGATATTGAAGTAGGTACTCGATATAAGTTATCGATATTGGTTAGTGATGTATGTGAGTTTATTTTTATGGCAATCATAGTCTTATTTATTATTAGCAAAAAAAAATTTTTTGGAATTTATTGTCTGTATATTTTTACACTCAGTTGTTACTGTTACGAACAGTCTAAATATATTGCTGCTCTTTTACGTAAATAAAGTGTGACCTAAAACGCTTTCAAGTTATATAAGCAGCCCACAAAGTCTAAAATGTGTATCGTTGCAGACATTCTATTAGAGCTTCTGAACCAGAAATGACCAACCTCGACCGCTGCTAAAATATTCAGCAGCTAATGCCCAAAAACACTTCCTTTCTTCATGATATTTTCTAAACACTTTTAAATTATTCAATGAGAATCCTAATTCATGCAAAATACGTAATGTTATTAAAGCTTTTAGAAACATTCTTTAGTAACACTTTTCGGAGCCTCGTTAATCCAAGATTGAAGAGAGTGGTTTTACGAAACCTCTTTTGCTTTTAAAAACATTTCCAAATTTAAACATCTCAATTTGGTAAATAATGATAGTTTCTTTACTTACAAAAAGCTTTAACTTTATCCATCTAAAAATATTAAATTGTCTCATCTCTTTGTTACAGATGTTGGAGCAGACTAAACTGATGCTGTAGAATTAAACAAAATGAATGCACTAACTACAATCCACGTTTACGAGATAAGATGAATGGCTCGAGCAAAAATGAAATTAAAAGCGCAAACTCAACACGACAACAATGTATGAGTTAGAGGTATTCCATCGACTTCCTACAAACGAAGATGTACAAGAATATACAGATTTGGATATCCTAGTCAATTACTCGATAGTTAATAACTACTTGAGTCTTGATAATGAGACAGGAAGGAATGTGACAGGAACAGAAGATGTGGGAGCTGTAAACAACTGGTGGGCCCTCGTTGCGTTGATATTAGTTTTGTGTACAGCAGCTGGAAATGTGTTGGTGTGTCTCGCAATTTATTTGGAAAGAAGACTACAGAATGTGACAAATTACTTCTTGATGTCACTGGCTATAACTGATCTGCTTGTTGCAATGCTGGTGATGCCGTTAGGGATACTGACAGTGCTTAAAGGTAAGATTTTGTGATGTGACTCTTGCATAATCATGTGCCATCGGGTTAAGTATTTATTAATATTGCATGAGTTATACAGTCAGGGATCGATTAGATTTTCTCAATCAAGCTATAAGAATGCTAGAAATACTTCCACCCAAATCTTTGAACATTCTGTTTCTTTATATGACTTATTATTTTAGAAGCTATGAGAAGGCGCAGGCTGTAATGCAGAAAACAACTATTCGCTCTGACTTTGAAGATATCTGGGTTATAGTTTTCAGGAAACACAGCCTTCTATACCTCTCTCATGTAAACGTTTAAATTCATTAAATGTAACCACAAACCTGCTATTATATCAAGCATTATGGCAAAAGTTTAGGCTGCTCGTAGTATAATAAAAAATAATTCGCTATTAACAACAATATTAATACCTTTACGAGCGAACTGTAGACAGCAAAAATAACTTCGTATCTACTTTGATAAATTACTTTGGAGTTGTTTTAATTAGTTTGCGTAACGTTAAGGTGCGTACACATTAGAAGGACGCCGTTTTTCTTCAATCATTTTGCAGTTGGATGGATAATCGGATTTAAGGTGATTATGCAGCATTTAAAGATTGATTTAATGTGTAAATATTAAGAAATCATCCTTTTAGTGCTCATCATCTTCGATGCGAAGCTTATAACTAAGCATCGTAACAGTTTGATGTAACAAAAATTACAAGAAAAACAACCGTTAACAAATACGTAGGTATTAGATTTTTTTATCCAATCGTATTTTTGGAGGACTATCACAACTAAGACTTTTTTATTATTTCTCCAATAAGTATCTTAAAAACTTTACTCTAGATCTATACTAGGCTTGTGTGATGACTGTGAATTATGGCTTAGCAAAATCGTGTCAAGGAAAGACTATGTTAATCGATAATAAACCTTATATTATCAAGTACCAAATATAGTTATAATCGCAAAACTTGACCTTTTCCTTTGATTGACGTTCTATAGACCTTAGTCCCAATCAACATACTTTTCAACGCCTCAATGCTTGGTAGAAATTATAAAACCTCAGTGATCTGATCTCACCCTTAAGAAGCCTTGGTAGCCTTGGTAAAAAGGTAAATATCTCGGAGATTGTTGGATAACAGGAAATAAAAATACGCACCTAACCCTACTGAAGGTTTTCATTACATAATAGTATTTATCACGTTGACATTTTATTAATTATGTAAATTATATTTTTAGTTTTTCTATCTTGTGTGCTTTTATTAAACTGTTCTGTTGGTATGTGTGGTTTGGGGATTTTGGGATCTAGACTTGAATACTAGCTGTCCCCCACGGTTTCACCTTCGTTCTCGACATGAAAAGTAACCTATTATATAATCTTCGGAGATAATGTAGCTTCCTATTAGTGAAAGAATTTTTCAATTCCGACTGGTAAATGCAGAGATTAGCGCGTTCAAACAAACAACCTCTTCAGCTTTATTATCGGTATAGATAACATTTAATTAATTAATAAATGTTACCAGGTTGATAAAATAAACATTGATTGAATGTATTTTGTCCTGGTAAAATTTCGACAGCAAATTTAATTAAGCCTTATATAATGCAAAAGATTTTGCTCAACGTCAACAAAGTATAGCACGAAATGCCGCCTATTGATTTTCCCTTTGCAAAACTGAATCAAAGTAGCACTTGAACCTTGTTTAAAGTTTATAAAGACAATCAAATTCCTAATGAACGCTTATATAACTTTGTAAGGGAAACGCGGCTATAAGTAACTTAATTTCTCTTTACAAGGCGATGATTACACTTTATATTATCTATTTATTGAGTTTATAACCGAGACAATTGCAAATTAATTGTTATTAAACTTATACAATCTAAAGATATATATTATTCTATAACGGTTACATAATAGATTGTTAGTTCATAATCAGATTGAAATTGCTTTATTTTAAAGTTAAACTTATCTTTATATAGTAAAATGAAGTCGCTTCCGCTGTCTGTTTGCTTAGATCTTTTAAAATACTCAACGCAATTTTATGCAGTTTTCAGAAATAGATAGAGTGATTCAAGAGAAAAGTGTACATATTTATAATACATGCATATTATCTATAGTACAAAAAAGCAAATAATTGAATAAATTTTTTGAAATAAATTTGTGGTGGCAGCTGAATATAGGTACAAATATTTCCAACTGAGATGAAAAATTTGAACAAATCACTTCACAAAAAAGATTTATTTTT
This sequence comes from Tethea ocularis, assembly GCA_963555595.1. Classification (NCBI taxonomy): domain Eukaryota; kingdom Metazoa; phylum Arthropoda; class Insecta; order Lepidoptera; family Drepanidae; genus Tethea; species Tethea ocularis. The sequence goes on along the minus strand of OY741960.1, from coordinate 3,186,281 downwards.
ATAAAATGGCCTTAGAGACCTTGAGAAAATCTAGTTTCTTTCATTTTGCAAACAGACTACTCTCGTTTATAACCGTCTATCCGTATTTTGGCATCTTCCGTTTTGATAAATTCTAAAGTATGATAGGACCCAGAAGTAATTCTTTATTTTTTGCGCAGACGTTTGACGTTGTTCTCATAATTAAGTAAGTAAGTCTGTATTTACTTAAGAGCATTATTAGATCAGTAAAATTAATGCCCATTAATAGTTATACAACACGTCTTATTTTGTGATTACTTTTTTATGTTTAACATTAAATAAAATATTTTTTATTCATCTCCATCATCAAACTAGATAACATGACACCATATTATTGGATTGGCATCGGGCTTACATGTGTGAGTACCAAATTTCAGATCAATAAAATACCGGGAAGTGAGTCAAGATTGTTCTATGTTTTACAAGATTCGACCTAAACATAGAATCAAATAAAAGCTTGTAAAAAGTCTAAATTTGGATGGATGAATATTTGTGACTCAATCACGCATCAACAACTGAACAGATTTGGATAAAACTTGGCACATGAACAGAACGTACCCTGAAATAAAAATAAACAATACTTTTATTCCAGGGTATAAGATCCTTCAAGAACGCGAGTATAACCGCGGGCAGAAATTAGTTCTACAATTCTATTATAGTGTTGAAAATCATGTAAAAATTTACCTGCGATGCTTTAAAACGTTGGAAATACTAATCAATTAAAGCACCAATAAAAAAAATAAGTAAGGTAAGGTATACACGAAGTTAATGAAACATAATTATTTAATTTCCGTAAAATGACATAATAATAATTTAAATAAACAGATTACGTTTACTAGGCTACACGTATTTAGTTTGTTAATTATTTACCTAAATATAACGCAGGATGTATGGTTACATGTGCAGAGAAACCCAAAATTATTGGATTACAGTAGTTTCGAGGGATTCGACGTACATGGGCTCCAAAGGCAATTTCAACTACCTTTCTCGTATGTAACAATTAAGTAAAATAATAGAGTAAATTATTCAATTAATTTAGGATTTCAATTGCGAGTTCAATTATGTTATACCTACTACTATGTTTTAATTAACGGCAATCAATGACTTATTGCAATTTCAATTAGTTTCTATCGCTAGTACAATAGTTTTAGGTACCGACTAAAACTATGTTTCTTTTTACTATGACGTACATGCGTCGTGATGATGTAGTCGATGGTGGTAAGGACACACAGCTTAGAAGGGAATTGGCTCTCAAATTTAGCTGTCAAAACAATACCCTAAGTGCTTGGCGACAGATTTTTTACTTGAGGGTGGTAGCCCGCCACCGTGCTATGGCTTCCTCACGATTTCCTTCACCGAAAGCTCAAGTTCATTTTAGGATTCGACGTCACTACCACTAAGCTATCATCGCCCTTAACTGCTTTTGATAGTCAGCTAATTCTTGTTGGCCATATCATCCATAAAAAATAATTATAAAACAGAACATTGAAACTACCAAATTCATCACTCGAACGCTTCGTGACTATAGGATTCATTTCCCTCGGGGTGTTTTGGAATTGACCAGGTCAAATTCAGGCCAATTTGTTGACATAGGACTGGTTGTTTACTGTCTAAGCTTATAAAATATAATGTCACCAAGATCTGATACTCTGGTGACTGATTAAATGACCAAGGCAACCGAAATAACAAAATAATTTATAATTATATTTTTTTGGAGATTGTCTTTTTTCCTGTTTTTTTAAATACATATAAATAATATACCTACCTAGTTTCACCCACGATTCTTGGATACTTTATGTCTGGGCAAAAGACATTCTCTACTCTTCATATCATAAGGCTATCTGAGTGCCAATTTTTATCACTATTGGTTCAGGTGGGAAAAGGTTACAAACTTTCGCATTTCCGTTTTAAGGCGATGATAGCTCAGTGGTAGTGACGTTGGATGCCGCGACGAAGGTCGTGGGTTCGAATCCTACAATGAGCTTGAGCTTTCGGTGAAGGAAAACATCGTGAGGCAACCATAGCACGGTGGTAGGGTATTTTGTAGTACCCACCTGGCTGGCTACCACCCTCAAGTTGAAAATTTGTCGCCAAGCACCTACCGGTGTGTTCCGGCAATTGCACTTGAGAGTCAATTAGCCTTCTCGGCATTGTAACAGGTCAAGCAACACATTGGCAATATCTCTGGTATTGCCAATGGCGATAGGCGACGGTAACCACTTACCATCAGGTGGGCCGTATGCTTGCTTGCTACCTTAAGTAGCATAAAAAAAAATATATATGTATTATTAGTTAGGAAATTAGTTATTACTAGAGAAAGTTAAAATCCATTGCTGATACTTATTTGAATTTAAATAAATAATGAGATCTTTTAAAATGAAGCTTCGCCCAAAAATCATTTGAATAAAACATTAAACGCGAGTGAAAAATTAAAAAATATAACATTAAGTAAACGGATTATAGCAAAACGAGTAATGTTTCCTTGAAATATATTGCTACAGTAATATCGTATAGCTTATGGTAGCTTTATCTTTTATTTCTCTTATATTTTTCAGAAGGATTTATCGCTCATTTATATTAATACGTCAGACTTTCAGCGTGTAGTGAAATGGAGGTAATTTTTCTATTTTTATTTGAGCTAGTTTTTTAGGGATCCGTTCATAAAATAAATTAATAAGATAATATAATAAGATTTATATTTATACTTACGCTTTTCATTTTATTACCGAATAATGCCTCTCAATCTATTAACCCTCCAGGTTAATTGGTTGAAACTCACTTTGGCTTCATTTGTTTTATCCATTACTCACTTAATTAATATTAAAAAAGAACAAAATCGAACTCGGCGTCAATTTGTATTAATTATAAAAGCATTTTCTGTGTAAATTAAAATCAATCCAAAAATATACATGATAAAAGTAAGTTTACGAAAAGCGTAAAATAAATGGAAGCACATTTTTTTAAGGTCCCGAACAACATGAACAGAACTTTACACTTAGTTTTTGTTTGTTTAATTACTCATATATATTGTTGCTAATACAATTTTCATGTATCTCAATTTTCACATAACTCAATTTTCATGTGCGTAGGTAATGTATAATAATATTTATTGTTACAAAACACGTTTTTATAAAATATTACAGTTGTAAGAGATTTTTACTCCTCACTCCTGATGATGTATATCACAGAAGATGTTTTATACAACATTATTTTTAGTTTACAAGAGAAGTCATACACTCAAAAAGATTTTCACGCGAAAATGCTTGAAATGAATTTTAATTACTTCGTCGCCAAACATTTTTTTTTTTAATTTAAATTCAATTATTTTTAACGCTAGCCAACAACCAATTGTGAATATTTTCGCCAAATAATTGTGAAAACATTTGGCATGTTTGGGAATTGTGCGTGGCTGTTTTCCAGGCATTTTTCACATTACCCACGAGTCTGCCTTCGTAAGCGTGGTCAGTAAAAATGCCTCAAGCTACGGTCCCTTTGTTAGCGTTTTTGAATGTTGTTTTTTTTTATAATGTTTAGATTTGACCACAATGTCCCTAGGGCTAGGTGGTGATGGTGGTGGATGGTGTGGTTAAAAGTGAAACAAAAATCCTAGTATGAATAGAGGTAGAAAAACAGATTGAACTCCATAGTTAAAGTCTCCTACCAGACGATTATGATAATGGTTTTCCCGCGATGAAGAGTTTTATTGCAAATTCATGGTATCATCTAGCTATGGACTTTTTTATACCACTTAGTTGGTAAACAAGCATACGGCCCTACCACGTAATTTTCTTAGCTTATTATTAATTATAGACGCTTGTAACAGCTAAGAGACTCACTCACGTATTAAATTAATTACGAGTTCCTTAATTGACAAAAAATCATCCATTCGACCTGTAATTATGATCAAATAAATAATGGTTTTAAAAGCTAAAAATTCACCTAACCTAAAAAAATTGGTATTGAATATAAAACAGAACTCTTATCTTTAGAGCAGTACAAACTGCGTCATCTATAAGGTAACCACCACATCATCTGAATATTATGGGTGGCATCACATGTGCCGTATAGTTGAACAGTAGGTAGGTACGTCACATATAAAGATAATGATCAAATTATGCTTTACGTACAGTTTACACTGAAAAACTGAAAGTACTCCTACAAAATTAATCTGAACAATTTATTAGGGTCAAAATCTCAATACATTAAATACTTTCACATGCTATTTCAATCCGCTACTCGCTTCAGCGAAGGAGAAATCCTACGCTATAAAACGGACAGCAACTTAGTAGTTAAAGAACTATGTTCCTTCTTTTCACTTGGGATTATATTACGTCCAATTTGTTGGACTTAGTAAATGTCGATTGGTCACTAATGAGTAACGTTTAGGCTTTGTTTGTGGATATAAAATGTTTGTCCAGGGCGGGTGTGGGCTCTGATAAACGTTGGGGTTTCATTGTCATCGTCAAATGAATTGTCAACATTGTTGGACAAAATATGCGGAATTTGATGGTCGTTTTTGTATCGTGGGATGTTTATTGATGTAGGTAATAGGTTAGTTGGTTGTTTATATATTCGTAAGCTGATGTGAGTGGTGGCTGGTCTAACCCCGTGGTTTCACCTGCGATGTCCTATTTTAGGTATCTTTCAAATTTAGGTAATTTTCAAAAATCCATTCGTAGCAGATGTCTACGTCATAATATATGTATCAATCTATTTCAGTTTTAATGGTTAGTGGTTTTAACTAAATAATTTAGCGTTTATATTAAATCTAATCTTCTTCTTTGTCGATGTCACTCTTGTCAGAGTGGTCGTGGTCAACACTTCAGGTGTTAGTGGCAAGCTTCACAACACGCCGCCACTCCTCTCTCATGGTCGCCATCCTCGTGCATTCACTTAGTGATGATGAGCCATTTACTGCCGCTTTTATCTGGTTAGTCCACCTCATAGGCGATCTTCCTCGTGGATAAAATCTAATACTATTACATCAAAAGGTAAATTTTATTTATAATAGAAGGTAATTTTCGGAGTTAGTTCGATTCTGAAAATTCTTTCACGAATAGGAAGCCACATTGTCCGAATCATAAAAGCTATTCATTAATATTATTAAAATAATGTATACCTATTATTAGAGGTTCCATTACCGTTTTAATGGTCAGTGGTTTTAAGCGTTTACATTAAATCTATAATAATTATTCATTAACGAATAGGAAACTACACTATCTTTGAATGATAAAAGCTATTAACTAATATTATTCTTGAGCGACCACAAACCTAATGACGTAACGTTTGTTTCAGGCTATTTCCCGCTACCAGCAGCTTATTGCCTCACATGGATTTGTCTCGACGTCCTTCTCTGTACTGCCTCTATCATGCATTTATGTACCATCAGTGTCGACAGGTAAGATACAAATTCATATATTTTATCTCTTACAGTAGCAGAATAAGACAATAATGGAAGAATCTAAATAACCTTGCTGAAAGCCTTGTTTAGTTTTTTGTCGGAGTCTTCTCAGTTTAAAAGTATTTTGAATCGGTGATAGATTCAATTATAACTTGTATCATGTAGGCCTTTTAAAGGTCTAAACTGAATTAATGAGTTTTGAGATTGAGCTTGACTAACCTAATTGGAATAAAAATCCTAAGAATACTAAGGTAGAGTCTAGTGTTCCATGACGCAGCAAAGAAGTTTTTAAACGGCTAAAAATTCAAATATATTTCAGGTATCTCTCTCTACGGTATCCAATGAGATTCGGAAGAAACAAGACGCGAAAAAGAGTCACAGTCAAGATTGCTTTCGTCTGGATATTGTCTACAGCCATGAGTCTTCCATTGAGCCTAAAGTACTCTAAGGTATTGTTGTTTTATCTGTGATTATTTAATCTGATGTAAAATTTACTAATAATTTTAGAAATTATTCCCATGTTTCGGGTACATGCAAGCAACATATATTTTATGGAAATGTGCTATTAAATCCCTTTCATTTGATACAGAACAAAGCATAGCTAATTTTTTTTAGTCATGACTTTATGTCTTTTAGAAGACGACATATTCATATTAATATGACATATCTTATAACCAGATTCAATGATACCTCAAAATACATAACAATATGCCTTTTTTGGAGGGTACACACATGGGTAAAATAACAATATAAATGTCAAGAAAGACTACATCCTAAAAAAAGGGTAGAACCCTTTAGCTTAGGATAAATAGTGCTCCTTCCAAAAACAAACTTTTATCTTATATTATATATGTAAAGGCATTCATGATAATGCATGCCCTTTACATAATGTAGATTCTATACAAGAGCCAAAAACAATATTATGATAAGTAGTTTAGAAAATATGAGGGATCAGTTGAATATACCTACATAACTTGAATCAATCAGCCTTATCATATAGGTAATAAGGCCTTGGGTCTCAACATAATTTTTTGTTATTGACAAATTAAACCTGTAGAGAATAAAATAAATTATATACCTATGATATCACCCCGAGGTATGCTTATATATCTTCTACTTTTTAAAATGTTTTTTTTTTAATATCAAAATAATAACTTAACGCCCCTAAAAACGAACAAACCTTGCCGATGAACGAAGACCGCGAGTTTTTTTTATAATTGTAGGAGGTTAAAAGGGCACTGAAAAAGGACACAAAAATATTTTCGAGAGGAAACAACTGTTACAATTATTTATTTTTGCCCTTTGATTAGGGAACTGGTGTTCTAAAACACTAGGCTACGAGTTTCCCACAATAAGTACCTTTTCAATTATTTTGATAATTATAATAATTTGTGGAGATGAATAAATAGGTACGGGGTGCACGTTCACTCAGGGCAGTGATCTGGCACAACTTTTTTACTTGTAAATATTTTGTTTTTTGTAAATAGTGTTAGGGTTATATTAATTTTTAGTTGTAAATATTTAATGTTGTAAAAAATAAATGATTAAAAGTAAAATCTATTGAAATTTTCGCTTTACACACCCAGACAATAAAGTAAGGGATTTTATGACGAGATAATAAAATTTGTAATGGCATAGCATAGCTGCGAAAATCGTGACTCAAGTAAAATTGCCATCACGAGGAAAGCATTCTCGCTTTTTATGTGTCACTAACATTAGATTGAGGATTTCCTTAACCATCTATACTATTAATAAAGCTGAAGAGATTATTAATTTGTTTATTTGAACGCGCTTATCTCTGGAACCACCAGGATTCGAAAATTCTTTCACTAAGGAAGCTACATTATTTCCGAAGGTTATATGGTACTTTTTATCCTGGGAACGTAAGTGTAACTGCAGGGAACAGTTAGTATAATATAAGCAAGTTTTACTAGGTGTAAAGTATATTGTAAAGAAAATTTTAAACAATAGATTCTCTATGATATTCCTTTATTTATTTTTTAAGCCACACCGTATTTCGTATATCCTTTAGAGTAAATTATTATGTATATTTTTTTTATTAAAATGTCCACGTGTCAAACGCACGCAACAACAGTGTGTCTCAAAATGATTTCGTGTAAGAATGTCCCTAATCTAATAGCCTTTTTGGATTGAATGGGGGTACGCTGCGAACTTCTTGGATTCCAATCCCAGCTTTAAATTAATTTGGTACAAAATGTTTTCGAGACGTTTTCTTCTCAAAAGGTTTTGACGTTATTTTAACGTCAAAATATTACAAATGTTTACGTGTACCAATTACCTACAGGTTTTATTTTTGTATAAATATTAGTACATAAATAAATAATTAAACATGAGATTTTTTACGATAAAATGACGTTTGTATTAAATAATTGTACTTTTTACGTTCAGTTTAATAAACAATGTTTTTTTTATTTTATTATTATTATTTTATATATTAGTGCATTAAAGTTATGTGTATGTCTTTCGCTCTTTATAATTTTGGTATTAGCTAAATATGATTGCTGTATCACTATTTTCACCATATTCTGGAAAAAAAATATATCATTATTACTATATTCTATTTTACATTATCTTAAAAAAAATCCCTATTCTGGAACTCTATTACATAAAAAAGCAACTCATCTCAATCCCGAAAATTATTCGTTTGAAATCGTCTATTCGGAATTCAGCTAAGTCACCATCGGGGGCGCTAGCCTTTGCGATAGACAGTCAATTTTCTCCAAAAGTGAAAAAGAAAACCTTTAATTTCACGGTCAGTGGTTATCATTGATTTTTTCTTGAAGAGTCTTGAGGATCACTATGGGGATATGCGTTTACTTTTCTGATCAAGTCACTTTATAATCGTTTTTTTCTATGAAACATTATCCATACATAGAAAAATCGCAGACTAGCTTTACAATGAAAATTAAAAAAAAACATTATTTTTACCTTTAATTATTGTTACGGTGATAATCTGAGATGAATTTTGTTCTGTGATTATTTATAACAAGATTTATAAAACTTCCACATAAAAATAAACGCGTTTATAATAAATCCAAAAATAAATTTGTTGTACCAGATTTAATGGAATTCAGAATAGGTCGTCATTTTAATCCGCAGGGATTTAAAAGCTGCGTTGTAAAAGGGACCTGCCATTTTTTTCGTAATTAATTAAGGCGTTGCCTATATCAATTTATCAAGTAACTTACTTGAGTAAGGCAGTGTGGGAATACTAATTATTTACTATTAAATAAACTAATACTGAGTATACATCGCCGTAGCGGCTACGTCGTAGCAGATGTAGCATCGTAGAACTTGGGGGCTAAAACTGCCGCTCGAGCAATATTGCTATGCAATTCATATCTCAAATTTACCGCAGGTTATGGTGTTATTTGCTCTATTAATTGATTAAAATGATTTACATTTTCACCAAAAAATATTTTAAAAAACATTTGGCTCTGTTGTAAATTCGAGATATAATTGCATAGCAATATTGCTCGAGCGGCCGTTTTAGCCCCCCTTATCGTATCTCTATTTATAAGAGACTACCTGTTCCCCGCGGTTTTACTCGCGTGTCCGGGATAAAAAGTAGCCTATAACCTTTGGGGATAATGTAGCCTATTAGTGTCCTATTAGGGAAAATTTTTTTTGAAGCGTATCACTAACTCCAGAGATTACCTGTTACATACTTCCGAACATATTATTATTAGTTAGTCCTCATTAAATATTAGTATTAATCTAGCCCTAACAGGAAGTGACGTTAGGCGGGAAACATATATTCACGCCTAAACCACTGAACCGATCGCAACAAGATTTGGGACGCAGATAGCCTATTATATAGAGAACTACATAGGCTACTTTTTAACCCGGAAATGCAGATGAAACCGAGAGAGATTGCTAGTTTATAATAAACTAACTGTTCCTCGCGGTTTCACCCGCTTTCCCGGAAAGTTGCCTATAACCTTCCGGGATAATGTAGTTTCGTATTAGTGAAATAATTTTTCAAATTGAATACAACATTTTAAAACATTCTTACTATAACAATAAGTTTATAAGTTTTAGTTATTTATTGTTTTAAAACATAGTACTGTTGCGTCCACTCACACGTAAAAAAATATTCTTTGTTTAGTTCGTAAATATTACATATTTTTCAAGTATGTCAAGAAAACTATAATTTGTATAACAATATACGAGTATATTCATAATAAATTTGTTTGACGACGTCATCCCAAGGGTTCCAAAGATCAGTTCTCAACTTTCATTTCATAGGGACTACGAATCAAAAACTTTGCTCAAAATCTTTAGAGCTCAAATTCTAGATAATGTACCCTTGGCGCACATTTTATCCGTTTTATTGATGAAATTTGTTCATGTGGGAGCATTTTTGCCTTTGGATTTAGGATATACGCATGTTTTGAGACTGTATAGTATTTCTTGTAAGGTCTGTAGGGTAATTTAGAATTCATGAAACGACTTTTCTTATCAATATGTTTTTTTTAACAACATGGCGATTAAAACATTTCGAAGAAAGTTTATATTATACTAAATGATTGTTGTCTGCATTATAATAATCAACATGAGAATTAGAAACAGAATTATTAATTGCCACAAAGTGGCTTGTAATACAGTTTGATTCAGAAATACCAGTAAGCTATTCTCGACACATTGGAGATAGATATAAAAACGAATTTGATTCGAATTATTGTAACAAATTAACAGTCATTAGTCAAATATAGTAAAAGAACATGTAATTTTAATAAAAAAAATATGAAATTATCTGACAGCAGAGGTCACTGACAGCTAGCTAGCTAGCTAGTTAACTTTGTTTTTCCACATGAAATATTCAAAATAAGTTCCCAGAAACAAAAGCGTTTAAAATGCCGTCACACGGTTATCCACTATAAAGGGAAATCTATTAAAGCTGTATTAAATGGTGGCGACGCCCAACAATATAGGATATTTTTTCTACAAATGGAGCAGGAAGATTAGATTTAAACTTGGTATGTATATTATGTAGTTTAGTTAACAATACTATAATGTGGTATCTTGGAGCTGATCTGATGATGGAGCCAGAAAATGGATAGTGGAATTCTTCAGTGGCTAAGTGCGTTAAACTTTTAATCCATAAATTAATAATATAAAAAATGACATCAAAAGTGGTAACGCAATTTAATTAACTCCATTCAATCCGACCTTCGATTGTATTTGATACAGGGGGCGATAACGAGGCTTTGTCCATTCGCTGGGCTATTGATTTGGGTCTGTGATGAATCTGTTAAAATCTCATTATTCTGTAAGCTTTGTTATTTTAGCGGATTAATGTAACATTTTTAGTGTGATTCCAATTATTTGATTTTCATGAGGAGCTTTTCTTGTTTTTTTTTTATCTTTTTTATGTCAGAAGGTTGACAAGCAGCCAGGCAGTCCACCTGATGGTAAGTGAAAACCGTAGCCTATCGCCATTTGCAATACCAGAGGTTTTGCGAATGTGTTTCCGACCTCATACAATGCTGACTAGAATATATATGCACAATTTATTTTATTGTTTTAATAAAAGCTCATTCATATAAGATTTTTTTTTTCCGAAAATTTCATCTTTTTTGTATTTTTGTTTTCGAATAACTATATAAATAACCATGATATCATTTATATGGAGTTTATGTGGCCGTAGTGCCCTATGACGTCACAGTGCATGTCGGATCTCTCTGTCTAATCGCTGTCTAAGTAGTAGTCTAAAATGCTACATCTCCCATATTTCTAAGTTGAAAAAATGATGCATATTTCCTATTGTTTTATCCAGATGGACATGTGAGCTACATTTTTTTTTTCTTCCACAGAACGCTGAGTCAGTCCTTATCGGAGGTTCTTGTCAAGTCCCAGACCCACTTTACAAGGCAATTGGCTCCATCATCTCCTTCTACATACCACTGGGTGTGATGCTGCTGACGTATGCACTGACAGTCCAGCTGTTGGCAAGACAGAGGAAGGGACTTGGCGCTGGCTGGGCTCCCGGCTGGCTCGGTGCGCCTCAAATCGGTATTTATGGATTAGTTTGGGTATTTACGTATAATATTATTAAGAGCACTACCTAATTTAAATTAAAAAAAAAAACAACATAATTAAATCATTGTCATCATGTCAGCCGAAAGACGTCCACTGCTGGACAAAGTCCTCCCCAAGGATCTCCACGATAGCCGGTCTAGAGCTACCCGTGTTTTCCCGCGACTCTCACAAGATCTTCGGTCCACCTTGTAGGGGGCCTGCCCACGCTGCGTCTTCCGGTTCGTGGTCGCCACTCGAGAACCTTTCTGCTCCATCAATAAAATCTTTATTTCAAGGCATTTACAACTCTAATTTGTTAGTATTTACATCTTATATAGGAACTTTGCTATTTTTGCTAACAAGATAACTTTGCAGGCCGTATTACCGTATTTTATCTGAACTTTTACCTCCAATTTTACTATACAAATAAAGATGTTACCTACGTATTAACTAAAATAATAAATTTACATTAAGAGTGTTCTAAGGTAGGTAGTGCTTAATATACCTATAATTAAATCCTAAATAACCGGGCCTAGAGGTTTAATACCAAAGATATCTAAAAACTAATATTATTATCTCGACGTATTATACTACTATCGTAAAGTGTAAAATCGATCATAGCCTCTTACGACGTTCCTCTTACATAAATATGAGGAAATTACCTTCAAAAGGCACTGTATAAGACCATCAAAGAAAATTGCTTTTCTTTGCTAACTACATATCAAGTTGGTAATACAAATCCACACACGAGGAACGTAAATAAAAGCCGCTTTGTTTACACAAAGCGGCTTTTATTTACGTTCCTCGTAAAAAAAAAAAAAATTAAAATTAAAAAATAAAATTAAATTATCATAACTTTACAGTTATGATAATTTAATTTTATTTTTCATAATGATATTAAAGTACTCTATATGATAAAGAGCTTCTAAGTACTTTGTTAAAAGCATTATAGCCTCGCAAGGACAATATTTTTTTAATCCTTAGACTTATATTTTTACAATAAGGACAACTAAAACTGGATGCTAACATGCATATCACTTAACTTTATTACAAAGATCGCTAAAAAGAATCTGTAAATTTGTGAAGGTTTTTTCTTTTACTTAAGTGAAATTTATGAGCAAATTCCTTGACAGTTCAGCCTTTATACTCTAGAGATTCAGCGAAAAGTTATTTAGAGCCAATTTGCCTTTTTATGGGAGACATTTGATCCTGGCCTTTTCTTTCATGGACGATTTGAACTAAACTAATGTAAGTAAACGCCAATATTCGAATGTATTAATCAATTGTGATACATGGTAATTTTGAGTCGATAGCGTAACTGCCATCTCGTAATTACTAACTTTCGGCCTGAAACTAGGCGTCTACCACTATTAATTATGTATAACTATTAGGATTATTTGGTCTGTGGAGCCTACTTTATAATCTATAGTTAGAACATAGCCTTGACTTATTACTGTGTATGGTTCTAAGTTGTTTTAGTATTTTTATATATATTTTTGTACGAAAATATAGTTAAAAGTTAGGCTGGTGGAGATCGTATTTTTACTAAGGACTAACTTTCCGCCTCACGGTTTCAATCGCAATTTCCTTTTTTACCCTTCTTAGCTTGCCTACGTAATGAAAGGAAGCAAAATGCGTAAAATTTCACGTTTCTAGTCCCAGTTTTGATTTCTGTGCCATCTTAATACGTAAGCCATTGAATCTATCGCTTAATTTAAAACGTAAGGTGCTTATATACCACCTGGTTCGCAATTTTCAGAAATAATTAAACTAAATAAGGATAAAACTTAAACCTAAATGCCTTTTCCGCAAAATCCCTTACGTTTCAACATTATGAGAGCTCGCGGGAAACGCAGAGTCAATTCAGAAAGGATTACTATGTCTACTTTTTGCTGGGGTCGAATCTTTTTTGGGTACGCATTATCTTTAATCGTTAAATGGATTGCGAATGGTAAAATATTTAAATGATATTTTTCGGGGTGATTACGCGGCCTCAAAGCACTTCTTATCTCCTGATTTTTTTTTTGAGACCTTTACGACATGTTAAATACTCTTTTTACTATTAATAGAATAATCTCAATATACTCAATTTTGATGTAGGTAAAGGTGGCAATCATAAAATTTCAAGCAATCTAGAACTTAGGGTCTTACCACATGTACCTACCTATTTGGCATAGTTTTTTCCGTTATACCGTTGACATAAAGCTTTGTATAGATAGATCTAAACGGCGAGACGTTTTTATTTATTTTTATCCAGATTCTTATTATATTTTACTATATATAGTTACGACTATGTACATTTTTACCATCGATGAATATATTTAGTGATTTTTATTAAAGTTTATTTATCACTAGCTATTTTCCGGTTTCATTTGTCTGAGAGAGTATTAATAACCCTAGATAAAGTAGCTTAAAAACGATCAGTATACACCGTAGAATATCTCCTATATCTGAATTAAAACTTTACTTGTTTAAATTATTTATGTAAAATAATAGAATTTAGTAATTAGTAAATTGTTAAAGATACTTTAAAATTAATCTAATGCCTGAAAATTTCATGGATAACGGATGAAAGATATTTTAGTCCTGTATCAAATAAGTCCGATTACTTATTTCAACATAAATTTAAGCGCGATCTATGTTGGTCATTAGCAATTTACCCGCAAATTACGATGGTATGGACTAATTTTACAGCATTAAAAATCTTTTTTCAATAAGGTTTATATGAAAGAGAGGTGACATGACTACTAGTTTAATTTGTAAATAACGGATTCGCACCATTGACTACAATAAACGCCACATAGACATACATAAGCAAAAAAACTGAATTACTCTGAGTATTAATCCATTGAAAGCTTCTATATTTGATATGTCAAAGTAAACCGACGTGTTATTCTGGCCACTGAAAGGGTCCTCTTTACTAATATTTGCTGACCTTCAGTACTGAGTGGAACTTACTATTGGAATTTTAGGTTTTTATAGACTAATATTTAGTTTGTTACATAAAAAAAGTTATTTTTTTATTGTATACAATGAAACTCGGCAAATAAGCATATGGGCCGTCTGGTAGCTAGCTCTCAATACCTCATCATGCATTACCAATTTTTCTTATATTTTCGATGAGCTCTAACGACTTTACTCACGCTCAGAAATACATGTACCTATGTTATTTGGCAGTAATAAAAAATAATTAAAATACTGTATTCAAAGAGTATGTTAAACATAAATTTTGATCGACAAGGCCTAACATAAGGTGGCTCATTACATAGAAAACAAAAATAGATGGTTGTAACTTCTCTTTGCACTTGCAGCCCCCTGACCAAGTGACAATTGTATGAAGTTTATGTAAAAAACTTGAATTCAAAAGAAAGATCCACAAAAATAGAAGCTACTTCTTAGATTAAGTGTATTTCGGTAGAGTCTATTATAATAATTGTAATTATCGACATTCGGGCCTAAACTGAATAAATGAGTTTTGAGTTTGAGTACTTAGGTACCTATTCTGGAAGGTCTTCTATCTTACTTCTATAGTTAAGCTGCTCGTTGAGCAAAGGAATTATCTTGTTTAAATATTTAGGGTTCCTCCGCAAAAATAAAAAAACGTAGCCATACTAAGGAAAAAAAAAGTATAGATAATAGTTGGTCTTTCCTGAAATAAGACATAGGGTTCGATTCACCCCGGGAGCGTGGGTGAAAGTACTGAGCGAAAGCTCATAACAAATAAAATAATAAAAGTGAAACAGTGTCCAATAATGAAAAAGTACCTAAATAACAGCGTACAGAAAAGCAAATAACATCATATTATATTTTTGCACGTGATTTTTGTATTTTCGCAGGGTGTATCTTAGGCTGAGATCTATAGATCGTGCTCAGACTTAACTTAGGGTATAAACCTACGTAATAAAGTAAATATTTGTGTGTTTTAATTTGTAGCAAAGTTTTTGGTAAGTCGTCGATTAGGTGCCCTTAGACTTTGCTTAGCACACACTCGAAGAGATTCGAAGGTTGCATTTTAAATACCGACTTTGTACGGTAAAGTCTGAGCAAAGTCTAAGTACGTTCTATAAATCTCAGCCTAAGATACACCCTGCGGGATCCACTACGTGGTAACAGTGATCCATTGTTTTGATATTAACTTGAATTAAAAGATACGTTCCGATATCGTGTCGTTATTTATGGAAAGCTTTATAATCTATTTTGCGAGCGCAGCTCCCAATTTCATTCAATTATTTTCTCTTCACAGTTCATATAACACGAATCATTTCTTTTAATTAGCAAGTAAGTGGATACAGGCAGGATGTTGTGAGTGGAAAATTGGATGAATTGGCAGATTTTGGGGAAAAGCACGTTTTATTTGGATGCTCGATTTCACAATTTCGCCGTAGTCGATGGTAGTATTATTGTAATAATAAATATCAATCATTACATTTATTATGAATTATTATATTTCTAAATACTCAACAGTATAGTTACCTTACGTAATTTAAAACGTTTTCACAATGATAATTGTGCTAAGCTGCTAGGACACCCAGTGATAAATAAAGATTGTTTATTTTTAACGGAGTTGAGTACCTACAGTTCCCTTTTCGACTACTTTCTTTATAGAGATTACTAATGTCCACTTGTCAGTCTATATCTGGCAACCCCTTAAAAAGCCCCAGGGACCATCTGCAGTAGGTTTTGTCCAGAAAGTACATGCCAGTACCCTTAAGTGAGTGGCCCGTGATTACTCACTCCCATTTGTCCAGAATGGTAATGCAGTTAAGTACATAATCCCACCTGCCTCCCATAGCCTGACCAACCTTGCGGACATGCAAGCAGAATCGTGGGGATCGCAAGGCACATGATGGTACCAAGCTTTACCCCTACACTTGTGTGGAATCTCCTACAAGCAGGCTTTTACCGCAGCATGTCCCCTGCTAACAAATAGAGGTGTGCGAATCATTAGTCTTCTTTGTCAGTGCAAATGCACGTTCAACGGCACAATGACGTACTTCGCCATCGGGCTGTCACTCTCCGGTCTCTTTTGCCGTCTTCTTGTTTATCTTTCCGCCATGTTCCACCTCCTGTGCCATTCCTTGGCAATATGCTGCAGTCTACCGAAGTTCCCTTCAGTAGACTGCAGCACCGGACCCACTTCCACTATTTTCAGTCCATCCATCATGTCGTCTTCGGTTCCTGCAGTTGATTACAGTCAATATAGTGTCAATATGTAGATTATATCCACATAACTGACTTTGTAACGATGTAAAAACAGCTGGTTCAATTTCGACCTGACCGCAGCCTCGGCCGAGTTAGGAATATATTGCCAAACGAACGCCTAAATGCAATAATAGGATTGTGCCAGATTGCCTACATTGGCAAGCAATGATGCCGTAAATAAACCATTTCATTAATGATTGTTTTGGGTTTTAATTGCAAGCTAATTGCGACCACTGCCATTTTTTATCCGATAAAGAATTGCGTGAAATCCAAAAGCAATAAAATGACTAAATAATGCATAAAACATTAGTAATCTATTTAAATAAAAATGAATCCCTTTTTCCATTGGTCACGGCATTACACGTGAACGGTTGGACCGACTAGTAGTTAGTAGGTATGAAATTTGGAATGACCAAATGCCTTTAAGACAGCCGTGAAATTCAAATTTTATTACGTTTTTTGCTAATTGCATCTCAGTTCGCGGGCTACCTTGAAGCATCCAACTCAAAAACTGGTCTCCGGATTCCCGAGGGCTCGTATTAATAATTATCATTACCTATTTCTTTATCAGAACGCCGCTGCACCTGGCGGAGATTTCTTGGCCCGAGAACTGGTACTCCTCAGCATTCAGCAGCATCTACTGAAACTGAACTGCCTCCAATTGACACCAGAGACTTGTGGATCCAGGATTCCAGGTATGACGTAATCTGTTAATTGAACATCTATGTAGCTTTTATTGTGCTTTGTATGAATGATCCTGCTTTAAATTGTAATGTTATGTCTTGTAATTGTAAGATAATGCTGTGTTAATTAGTCGCATGTGTGAGTAGTTTATATAAGTAGGATTATAAAATATAGGATAAATAAAATATCTTAATTAAATTAGTTTAACTAGTTGCATCAAAGATAATGTTTGTTTTATACGTAATTGAAAAGACGCGTGTCCTTTTCGCGAACAGACGACGATTGCATTTGGTAAATGATCATTAATATATATGTTAACGGAAATGTATGTAATCCGTCATTGTATACAATTCCTAGGAAATGTATGTAATTCCTAAAATCGCACGGAAATGTGTGAAATAAATTATATTATACTTACACATTACACATTTCCTAGGACATCTATACATTTCCAAAATCGCAATCGGAAATGTAAAACATTTAAGACATTGGTACGCAGGGATAGCGGGACGAGGGGAGGTTATTGCTTCGCCTGATCCGGCGATCGCGCAGTGCCTAGTAAACTGTCAGTGCGTGTGCGCGTCGCTATTGTTGAAAATTTGATTTTATAAGAATAAATATAAGTTGATTTTGTGATACGTTAAAAGTTAATAGATAGTTGATTTTAGAAGTTTTAATTAGTAAGATAGATAATATGATCATATTATTATTATTTTACGGTATGACTGTTACCCGATTGTCTCAATAAGTGCTATAATAAAAAAATATTTGAAAAAAATAGGTTGGGGTTATTTTTTTTATTTTGCATAGAATAGCAAGTATTCGCACAAAAGTACCTTTCACTTACAACCCCCCAAATATGTCTCAATAAGTGCTATAATAAAAAAATATTATTAACAACGTGTTTTATTACAGAAAGCATTTACTTTATACATTTCCTAATACGATATTGGAATTATATACAATTCCGAGGAAATTTATACATTTCCTAGGATATCTATGCATTAAATAGTTTTTCAAACAATATTTTATACATTTCCTAAATAGTATCGGAATTGTACACATTTCCTAGGATTTGTATACAATTCCTTGATTTCATACATTTCCGGTAACATATACATACTAAAGCGTATTTTGATCGGTTAAAAAAATTAAGTATTTCTTTCTACAAAAAAGTTAAGTTAGGTTAAAAATTTATCACATAACAACAAGAAAAACCTTATCACAGTTAATGATTTGTAGGAGTTCTAAAAATATATGTAAAGGTACAGGAAGCAAGTCCGGCCAATTGAATCGCTCCTAAAGAGATGATTAACTGATCAGATTCCTTGGGCTTCAATATGATTAACTGTCTCCAACAACATGACAATATTTATTGGAAAAACTTATTGTTTTCCAATAAAGATTATTGTATCGATAAAATGTTATTAGTATTTTTTTATCAGTAGGTATACCTATTTCATCATCGAATTAAGTAATTTCGAAATATATTTTGAAATGAAATAAAATAAAATACTCCTAATCAGGCATTTATGAATTGTCAAACACGTATGGTTTGGATGGTTGTTTTTACTGAAAATATCCAGGAATTTGAGTTGGGTGTTTACCTTCTATTTGTTGAGAACAAGCCGAGCTTTGTGGGTTTACACTCGTTCCCGAAGGATTTTATGATTTACCGGGATAAAAAGTTGCTTAAGTTGTTTTAAGGTTTTGTTTGTGTAAGTGCCATTGATCATACCTACTTATATCAAAGCTATTTATTTATTCAGTTTAGGTAGGGTCTAATAATAAGGTCTTAGAGAGGTCAAAATAAGCTGATGTTATCACGGCTTGGAAGTCATCCTTCAACTAGGAATAACCGGCAGGAATATAAGTACAGAAAGTTAAATTTTTTGTCAATAATCTAACTTACAATGATTATTTTATCAAAAGTTTTATAAAACGCAAATTGTAATTAATTCAGCCATTTGGCATGATTATAAAAACATTCATTTATAATATTTGTAGAATAGTAGGACATTGAGTAGGACTAATTTTGTGTACACACGGCCACAGATCAAGCTACACACTGTGGCACCTTATGCGGTTGTAATAGGCGCTATTTTGCAACAAAAATGTGAAGCTTGATCTGTGGCCGTGTGTACAATATTTTTCTGCTAGTCTCTCTGTAAATTAAATATCTATATTCTTGTTTCTTAGAAACGTAGCGTACAGATATCTAATCTTTGATAACAATCTATATGCACTGCACTGCACTGCTTTGGGACCAGATAATAGTGTGTGAATAAGCCCAGGATATTATTAAAACGATGAATATTAGGCTATGCTCTGGTAATGTAATGGCCTTCGTTCAAGTATTTTTATTACATTGTCAATTTTGTAAATCTTATTGGTAGTCTCATTATTATTATTTGTATGTTGTGGTTCCCTGTAATTGGATGAGTACCAATCATGTTCCTCTTTTTTATTTGTAGACCTTGGGGGCTAAAACGGCCGCTCAAGCAATATTGCTATGCAATTCATATCTCGAATTTACAGCAGAACCAAATATTTTTTTAAACATTTTTTGGTGAAAATGCGAATCTTTTTAATCAATAAATTTACAAATTAGACAAATTACACCATAATCTGCTGTAAATTCGAGATATGAATTGCATAGCAATATTGCTCGAGTGGCCGTTTTAGCCCCCCTTGTATATTTTGTGTATCATCTGTTGGTAATCCCATTAAAATAAAATAAAATGGCCGACCTAGTGATATGCAACTATTTGTAGTGACGTCACTCATCGTAACTCTTACTGATTGACATAATTATGCAATATGCATGCACATTCAACCTACAGGTGTAGAAACTTAACATTTTACACACAAGTATGGGAGGTTTTCTGAAAATTTATAAGATTTTAGTGACAAGAGTTGTTAAAATATATCTCTGAAACAGTTCTATGTCAGTTCCAATTCCTATTTGCGATTATTTCCTTGGAATGAATCGTTTGATCAATTTAAATGTTCACTCAACCGTAAAATTGTTCACTCAGGATTCTTATTCACATTTTAGTCTTCAGATCCGAAATCTTTTGTTCAAATTGTATGTTGTGTGTCTATTACTAAACTAATATAATATACCTACGTTTATTTTATGTAACAACTTCGTATGTACATTTATAAGCAACTAGCTGTTCCCTGCGGTTTCACTCGCGTTCCCGGGATAAAAAGTAGCCTATAAACCTTCAGGGATAATGTACCTAGCTTCTTATTAGAGAAATATTTTTTTTCTCTATCATAATTTGTCATAAAATAAAAAAATCTGACTGATAGGTATTTTAAATGAAAACATATTTTTAATACAAAAATATAATGACTAAATAATACCTAAAGGAACAAAAGTGACGCTTCTTAATGAAAAGAATAAAAAATGCTAAAATCAGCTCCCACGCGGATGGAATTATGGGGTAAAAGGTGCAATTGTGTTCCCATGGAACGAGTAAAAAAGTTATAAAATTACAGCCTTCTACGTTAATGTACCTAATGGAAATTATACGAAACACTTTGCCGCATAATCGCAATTCCATGAAATCCGATATAGGCTTGTGGTCGCTATATTTTTAAAATGAAATAAAATTGCAACGTTAAAATGTACCCACAAGCACGCCATAGGAACATTACGTTCGTAACAACTTATTTCATTTTTTAAATACTTACAAAGTCACGGTTAACTTTCGCTGAAAAAGTCCTTGTCAAAAGGTTGAGTCAAAGGATGAAGTCTTATTAAAGTAACCCACATATTAATTTCTTCAAAAAGAGAATGGTAATCCACTCTAGTAATTCGTTTTTGCCTCATAGTATTTTGTTTGTAGTTGTTATTTTTATTTTATAGCTATACTTAAAATATATTTAAAATAAACTATCTACTCAATTTAGTCACTTTTGCTTACGAAAATCCATTCCACATAAAAGTAATCCAAAAGAGTTTGTCATTGAAACTATTAGTACCAACTCGTAGTTGCAAATGTTGTAACAATATACAGGCTAACGCATCAGGTGATAGTTAGTGATAGTTTTTGTTAGATAGGTGTACAGATAGCTTACAAAGTTTCTTAAATTTATCATTTTCACGAGTTTATTAACCTCGGAAAAATGATGATCTGTCTGAGCGGGCAATCCGCTGATACCACAAGGGGCTGCGACTTGTAATAAATATATCATGAATAAAAATCATGTTTCTACGAAAAAATATATACGAACATACGAGAATAGAACGTCTCAAGGTTATCAATTATAGATGGTGGCTTCCAATTTTCTCGTTAGAAATTACGTTTAAGAAATAAATTTAGTCAAGTACTTATTCCAATTTACAAGCAATTGTATTTTAGATTAATGAAGCCCGCAAACTTATTTGTGAACCAACGCAAGAGGTTTGCGTTGATTATCTAATGGGTCTTATTCGGGTCGTTGGAGGCACTTCAGATGGTTTTTTTTTAAATAGTTTATTAAAAACTGCACTTACTGACGAAGACAAGCCAGACAGGCGCAATTTTAGTAAAAAATCTCTTGCAACAAAGAATGCCGAGAAAAACTTAATCTAGAATCATCACTCCTCGGATATCGTCGCGAATAAACGATGATTTAGATACTTAACCCACTACAACCGCGATAAGACCGCCAATTGTACCTAGTGTTAATTTCTAGGTTTATTAAATTCTTTTTTTTCTATTGTACACTGTACACAATATAGAGTTATCTATCTAAAACACACTGACTTCGGTATTATATTCGATCTATAACATATAATTTCAATTTCAAATCGATTTCCTCTCCCATAACCCTATAACCTTGATCATTTCCGAGTATGGCCTTGTTGCGGATGCGAATATGTATATAAGGAACCCACATAAATTCAGTGCTAAATATACAATGTGCGATTCAATATGCGAATATTATGCGAAGGATTTTGTCGCATGGAAATAATAGGAAACGATAGTAGTGTGTAAACTAATATTAGTTGTATTATAATAGCACAAAGCTTATATTGGTGCCAATTCTGTTGTTTACGAACTAAATAAATTTAATCTCACTATATCTCTTTCCAATAGTAAATATAAGAAAGGGATGCAAGATATTTTAGTCCTGTCAGTTTAATCCGATCACACATTTCAACGTGAATTTAAGCGCGATCTTTACTGGTCACCACTATTTTCCGTACACCCGTACGTTACGCCGGTATGAATTAAACTGACAGCATTAAAAATGTTCTATCTTTTTTCAATAAGGTTAAAATGAAAGAGAGGCGACTTGTCTAATATTAGTTAAGTTCGTAAACAACAGAATCGGCACCATTGTCTCAAGTTATAATTAACCAACTGAAATATTCGTTTAAATCAATAGCTAAGTCTGTTTGCAGGAGTAAAATTCATACATTAATTTTATCAACACTTTTTGCTATTGATACCAAGTTTGTGTTTCGCAATTACATCATGACAACTGATGATGTGGCCGAAGATGCTATAAGGAGGGAAACAGGAGGGGTTTAACATAGTAAAAAAATACCATATAATTTTCCACTATTACGATCTGATTTAGGAGGAATATTGATCACAATTTTTTGAGTTCTATTTGCATACATGTTACATTGTATTTACCAGCTTTCCACCCTGCGGGTTTATGTTCACTCCCCTATTTTCCTGTTATTATTCTTACTTATAAGGAACTCCTGTGCAAAAATTCTTGCTTCTAGACCCATGAATTTATGCTATGGTGATTTACGGTCAGTGCTAGGTAATCTTTAAATTTCTTAACGTTTTATTCGAATAAGTATAGCTTTTGTTTATTGAATTAAATATTCTCTGTTATTCAGTAATAATTATAGCATTTTACTGATGAAATTTTTTTTACAAACTAAAATACAAATCTTTTCATTTAATAATATACGTAGTAGATTACGGTAAAACAATACCGTATAATAAAAAAAAACAAATAATACAGTAAAACTTAATTACATAACATAGATAAAACAATATATAATTATATATACCTAGCTGATATTGTCATTGCTTGAATGATACATAAATAAAAATATCTATCACTTATTGATTCGTTTCAAGGTCGAATACCTTGACTAGACTATCGACCATTGTTGCTCGACGACGAGTCCTCGAGTAATGAATGGCGGTAATTTATTTACTCGTCACATACTTTGATCTAAATATCTTTGACCTGAAAGTCACATTGTTTGTATTTGTGTAAGTCAGTTTCATAAAGTACAAAATATACCTATAGGTCTATTTCAGCTATAGAGATCGATTTTGTTTTTTATTTACCTACAGTCTACTAGAGATTATTCAACTTTTTTTACTCGACTGACCCAAAAGGAGGGTTTTTTGCGCGCATGTATGCATAGTCCTTCATGTATGTATGTCCGTTCTATTGTGATATGCTTAAACGGATGAACCATTTTTGATGCATGAAATAAGGGTGTTAGATTCATCTTTATTGCGCGAGTGTCATTACTTACCTTACCTACTTAAGTTTTATGCGAAAAATAAACAAAATTTATTTTTCTCACACTCTGAGAGCGATATAAATGTTTTAGAAGAGTGATTTGATATTTGCATAAATATTTGTTTAACTTCAACCTTATCGACTATGTTTATGGACAGTTTTTAAACTGTATACATCCATAAAATAGTCCCTTTTTAAATGAAATCGTGTTTTATCTCTTGTCCATGTAGGTGCACTTTCGTAAAAGACAAATCGTTTATTAGTTATACAATGTAATCATCTATGTAACTAAATAAATGTTATCAAAATGTGTTTCAATTTGATAACATTCATGTTTTACTTTTTGAATAACAGAGATAAGTAATATATGACAGATTTATCTTACAAAAACATTCTCAAACATAATTTTACTAGTTTGTAAATAAATCACGCAAGGTTGTTCGTTTATATTTTTAATTATAAAACATTGAAAGTGCTAATAATTCTCATCTATTATTTCTCATCAAAGCAATTTCAGCTATGCAAACTATTAGAATATAAATAGATCAAACAAAATGAATCCAAGTAATGTAAATATCTCATCTCCCTTCTAGCTATTTAGAAAACGGCCAACAGAACATTGTAAAATTAGACTTTACGTTTCATTTCAGTTTTTATAAAAATAAAATATCATTACTATGAAAGATTTAACATTTTAATAAGTAAATAAAGAAAAGTGTACAGATTTGATGAATAAATGAAATTCCTACGTCGTAGTAAGAGCAAACTTAGGTGAAAATAATAAGAATCAGATTCTCGGAATTGGGTGACAAAAGGAAAAGCTCGCTAGCATCGCAAACTTAGGAAGACAAAAACTACTAAAGAACAAAAACGCTATATAGTTTCAATAGTGTGACAAAGATGTTTTGGCCGTTGAATAACATCGGCAGAAAGCCGCTCTTTGACGTTTAATCTAATAATATTCCGAAATAAATAAGAAGTGGAGTCAAAGAAGTGTTAAATAACAAACAAAACAATTGTGTTATTTTTCTTACAGCAATGATAAATGGACAGAGCGAACTCTCAAAAAGTGACTCTTCACAAGATAGCGGCGTTAGTTCCGATTTTGACCACGTGCTAAAACATCCTTGTCGCACTGTATGTTACTATAGAAACCATGTGCATGTCTAGAGAGACTGTCACTTCAAACTAGCAAATCAATCAAAGTTTTAACAAAACTATTATTGATAGCTCTATGCTAAGGTTCCTCGCGTAGCCCACAATTACGCAAATTAGATCATCCATTTTTACCAGCAAATTGCATGTATGTAAATCTATCATTATGCTTATTCTGACAATGATTCATTATGCTTATTAATTAGATTGACATTTTAGATAAGTCTTCCTCTGACATAACGTTTTAGCTGCATACTGTCTGATCCCTAAATCGAATTTGAATTGCAAATAGCATGAAATTTACATAAATATAAAATTCATTGATGACGCAATACGCTTTGATTTGATAGCAGAGCAAAGCTGTTAATGTGTCCTTTTACCTTCAACACCTTTTATGAAATGCAAACTCACAGATTCTCAGAACTATGTTTAAATTTAAATAGACTAATGCAAAGAGAGATTGATTATCTAGATCTATATCAGAATAATCTGCTTTGAGAAAAGTAAATAAAGGCAGATATAGTTTGAATTTGATCTTATCCAATGCAATCATACTTGATCTTTGAATTAAGTACCTATTTTAATATAATAAAGATTTATTTTAACTTTCTCAATTTTTTTAAGAATTTAAGTGAGTTTGTTTTACATGGCTAAATAATGTGTGTATGTTATATGTGTTGTATGTGTATCATTGTGTAGTCCTCATATATATATGTTGTGTTGCACAGCGAGCCTGCCCCTTCAGCAATGACTGCACTGCATCAGTTTGGGGCAGAGATGTTGCGCCTCTCTCGCGGCTTGGAAGCTTCCGCTGCGACTAAACCACAATACAGAGGGTATATACCAATTGGCATTTGTTTGTTTGCTTCAAAATTATATTACGGCTTTTGTGTTTATTGACTGAGTCGGTGGTATCAACCATTATTGGTAAAATCTTTGTATACTTCTCATTCCTTACTCATTCAAGTCATATTCTAAATTTATTAATGTATCTTAGGACGAACATATCTGAA
The DNA here is from genome assembly GCA_963555595.1 of Tethea ocularis. Lineage (NCBI taxonomy): Eukaryota > Metazoa > Arthropoda > Insecta > Lepidoptera > Drepanidae > Tethea > Tethea ocularis. The sequence continues at coordinate 3,160,268 of OY741960.1, read as the reverse complement.
CGTGGAGGGATGCTCACACCAGGGTCCTTGAGCGTGTCATCAAGCTCCCCGTCTTCGATGCTACAGGACAGACGACGTCCTTCATCTGCAGGTGATCCAAATACTCCTTTACATAGACCAAGAAGCGCATCTGACGATGAAAATAATGATGGTCTCTTAGCTCCAGCCACGTTAACTGCTAAATCTCGCAGTTCAGAAGATGGTTTACTCTTACCACCACCATGTACCTGCCCTTATTTTGGTACAGATTCTACCCCTCCAAGAAGAACCACTGAAGTTATTATAGTCCCTGGTGGAGACATCAATGGCTGCAATGGATATCCAAGGAATGGTAATATGAAAGAAGAGCAATCGACCCCCTTTTTTCGACGGTCTAGTCGAGGAGCGGCTTCTATGGTAACATGGGACGAAGCAAGAAGATTCAGGAGGGGATCTAGTTTTGGAGGGGCAAGAACTACTTTATCTACTCCTGTTCGAAATATTCGTGCTCAAAGGTCCATAGCGAGATCTCAACAGCCAATTACGTGTAGCCCTCAACGTCAAACACCAAGGACCCATCATTCGAGGAACTCGAGTGTCATCTCTAGAAATTCTTCGCGCCACGGTCGAATTTTGCGACTAGAACAGAAAGCTACAAAAGTATTGGGTGTTGTATTCTTTACTTTTGTTGTATTATGGGCGCCATTTTTTATTCTAAATATGGTGCCGGCTGTGTGCGCTGAATGTGAAAGACGGATCGCGCATTGGGTGTTCGATTTTGCGTTATGGTTGGGTTATGCAAGTTCGATGGTGAATCCAATATTCTACACAATATTCAATAAAGTATTCAGACAGGCTTTTAAGAAGGTCTTGTTGTGTCAATATTTTAAGTCTAGAAGGTAGCCTGCACCCTGGGAGCGCGTTCGTCCGTCCTCAGATCCTGGTCTTGGTGCGCTCTCAGTAAACAGAAATGTCAGATCCCAATTCGTATGAACATAATGAGCTTTAACGCGCTTCTTGATTTAGTACCTACCTACGCATCAGATACAATCTATATTCTAATAAATATTTATTTTTATAACAGAGAAATCCTCTTTGCGGCGCACAAATAAAGATTGCCTTCTGATAACCTCGATACCTTGTGCATTCTAAAATAAATCGCTACTAAAATAGAAAATAATGTAGTAACATTATAATAATAATAGGAATTACATTCAATAAAACTTTATAAATTACTTAATTTTGAAGACTGATCATTTATTTTGCTAAACGGCTATAAGTAATCTTGAGCTGGCTCATTATTTAGTTTTGTGGCAGTACTTAAACTCATTTAAACTGAATTTAGTGTAATATTTTGCTGTGAATGAAAAACTAGTCATTTATGAAATAACGAGTCGCGATTGATTATGAATACAATAAAGTTATCGGAAACATTATAAATATTTGTTTAATAATAGCTTAGAATGTTGTGTAAATGTTAAAAAATATATTGATATAAAAAGTATATTCTTACACACTATTTCTCAATGCAAAACTTATTGTTACAGAATAATTTTGTTTTAGAGCTGAAAAATGTTTTTTTTGTTAAGTAGATAAAAAATGTGATTTATGAAACAAACGATCTCATACTATTCCTATTTATAATTATTATTTTAATTATTTAAGATACTTTACAATCGTAAATAAATAGACGGGTTGCGCTTAATCTTAAATTTAAAAAATACTGTAAATACCAAAATATACTTTTAGTAAATAATAAGTGAAATAATATATAAAATGTATTAATATTTAATGTAAATAAAATTACTTAAATATTATTTAAAATGTTTTAAAAAGTGTGAACAATGATTTTATCGTTTCATTAATAAAACGATTTAATCGTGATTTTAGTTTTTTCTTATCCTTAACATATTTTGCATGTAAAATTTCGATAAAATTATTTTGGATTAGTTTTTCCCAAATACTGCACTACTCCAGCTAGCCTCTGTAGCCTGTTGGGCGTCGCCACCATTTAATACAGCTTTAATAGATTTCCCTTTATAGTGGACAACAGTGTGACGGCATTTAAACGCTTTTGTTTCTGGGAACTTATTTTGAAGACAAAGAAAACTAGCTAGCTAGCTATCAGTGACCTCCGCTGTCAGATGGCCGACGCCCACTAGGTTTACGAAGAATTATGATAGGTACAAAAGACTCCAAATTAGGTTACAACATAGTAGAATAAAAATAGACGGGGTTCACCTCATACGAAGTGAAGTCAACTAAATATACTGGGTTTGCTTGTAAATACATGCCTCAGGTATGTATCAAAATAGTATGCTGATCGGTTGTTATTCTGCATCGACATATCAACAGTAAGTCCTGCTGGCACAGTGACATTGTGTGTACTGATTTTACTCACTTTGGGCGTAGTGACTCGAACACTTTCGGGGCAAAGAGTCAAACTCAAAACTAATTTATTCAGTGAAGGCCGATGGAAAAGAATTGTGTTTACCACAAGTTTGGAAGACACAGACTCTGGCAAAAAACTCAGCAAGGCTTCTTCAAGAGTAGGTTAAGAATCTGTCCAGATTTTATGTTTGGCTAACCATGTCGATACTCAAACAAACATTTTGAGGTATGTATGAAATCTATGATCAGGTAAAATACTTAGTTATTTTGTACCTATCCATGTAAATAAGTATTCAATTCAGTATAGTAATTGGCCCCAATTCTATTGTTTACAAACTAAACTTATTTCTCATTGAGTATATTTATTTCTAAAAAAAAACATAAGACAGAGATAAAAAAATGTCTTGCCAAATTAGTCCGATTGCTTGTTTCAACGTAAATTGAAATGTGAATTAATGGGCTAAACAGATTTCGATAGGACTTTAACTACACGATGCCTAAGGAAATACTATACTAGAGGTGTGTAACTCTGAACCAGCCATCAATCAGATCACACGGGTTTGAGCCGTTAAGCTATAACTCAACAACAAAATGACTAGATCACGTCTCAATCCGGCTCCTAATATCTGTCACTCCCTAAACCATTTTGAAACCGGGCTCGCTCGACGAAGTCGAACGAACCAGTGTGCTGGCGCACGTATCGTCAAACTAGAGGTAGGTACAAATTGAGCTTATCTACGAGCTGAATCATTGAACTCATTATAGCGCGCGTTTTTTTGATGAGTTGGGTACCCAAGTCTAGAAAATTCTGAACCCTTTCGTGAAAGACCCATCAAAATTAAAAAAGCCGTCTGGGTGATTATGTCCATTAATTACAAATATCAAAATACATTTTCTCATCGGTTGCACTGTAGTTCCAAACATTTATGCAAATAGGCATATTTAACCGACTTAAAAACAGGAGAAGGTTCTCAACATACAACCGAATTGCATGATTTTTTTCTGTGTGTGTAAGTGTTTATGAACTTATAATAATAATTATTTTTGCGTTGGGTTCAGTATAGGTCCTAGGTGGTTCCATTTTAATTTTATTGTCTTTGAAAGCGACATGAAACTTAGTTTACTTTCCTACAACGATCGTTAATAGCATTAATTATCGATAAAATATTCCACGTCCATGCATATTCTTTTATAGAATTTTCAATGCACAGCAAATTTTCCTTTGTCTCGCTCTTTGAGACGCACTTAGTTGAAATGCAATTTTAATCACTAAACAAGCCTTTCTCGCTTGACACAGTCTTTGAGACAAAAGAAAATTGGTCAAAAGAATTTTACTATCAATTAAGTTTGATCACCAATAATAGGTATTTTATATACGAGGTGTCTATATATACCTTTCTTAGTGGATGAGTTTACTTCACAAGGAAAACTCTTTACAATATATCTCTAGTTACAGCGATTTAGGCTGTACGTTGATATGTCAATCAGTTATCCTGATAAGTCATCATTCAGGGACTTTGAACCATAAATATGTGCCTTAAATTACCGTTTTCGCTTTGTTTAGACACCTACTATACCTGCATAAGTGAAATTCACAAGACCTGTATAGGCCAATAGATCTTTTAATTATTTATATGGTTTGCGGGAAAAAAACAGAAATAAAACTATCATTTATAGCCTGCCCATGTGATAATGCGGTCATCGTTCGATTCATAGAATCAAAATATCAAAGTCGAACCAAAATCACATGAAAACTCGGTAACATTTTCGGGTGACAAACACATTACATGATTCAAGGTAACTACCTACATAACAGTGGCGAGGGGTAAACTTACGGCGAGGGTAAGCCGTTAAAAAAACACCGATAATTTTATACTTAATTACAGTGTATTTTGCATAAGTGGCTTTGAAATTATGAATCTGTGGGACTAGGATTTCTAAAAGGTAAGCCGATGGGAATCGGCTTATATGGACCCCTCGCCACTGCTACATAATGATTAATAAATAAATACAATTTCACGTCATATTTCCCAGCCTTATTGTGCGGAAATGGAAATAAAAAAAGCAATACGATGTTTGTTGCTTACTTGGCCAGGAGATTAATTTATTAAATTTTACGAGTTTATAGCTTACGAAAGTAGCCAGTATGTAGGTCGGCTTTTTATCAGAAAAACTGCTTTATTAGAGAGTTGCCATTCAAACAATTTAAATTACAATTAACTAAATGGCTTCTGGAAAGGTGTTTTTATTCGATAAAAGATTTTTTGGACATACATTATCATTAATTGGGATAAAATAGGTCCTTATATGTTTGATTAATATTATTTTTGTTTGTGTTATTGTATTTATTAATGTATATTTGGACATTTTTATTATTATTATTATTATTTTTTCTTTATCGAATATTAGTTTTACGTTTAATTATAATTTTGTAAATGTTTAATTTTGCATGCCATTTAACATGGTGAATTGTGCTGACCATCTACAAATTTTTTTACCAACTTATTACGCATGTACCACATTTCTGCAAATAAATAAATGAATCTGAAATAAAGCATCCATGGAGTATTAGAAGATACGTAAAGCGAAATTCTTGAAATATTTTTTTTTACAAGTCATGTTTTATTCAGACACACAGTTTTATTCAGTAAGTATGTGATCAGTTTGGTGCTGATAAAATTTCACCTGAAGGTCGGTAGCCAGTCATGTGATACTACAGTATCCTACCTACCACCGTACTATACTTTCCTCACAATGTTTTCGCTCTCACCCAAAGGTTATGTTTGCCGACTTAAACACTATCTTACTACGTAAACTCTATCACATTATTAGGCCTATTATAAGTATTAATTGCCAGTTAAACTGTCACTTACCATCTGCCAATAGTTTTCCAACTTTCGACTTTGATGATAAAAAAAAAACAGACAAGTGTGAGTCTGATAATCGGATTGAAGGACAAACTTTGTAGTTGAGAAAATATTCTCCTAATAAATCGATTAACGTTGTAGGACGCAGGTTCGAACACAGGGCTTAATTAGTTCTTCGATAAGTGAACTGTATGTATTTGATGAAAGAATACAATTTTATGCAATGAAAAATATATTATAAATTTAGATAGATATACATTCAAGACGAGAGAAGACAGAAAAAGAATGAATAGAAAAACAAAAGAATTAATAATATTAATATTCAAATTCAAATCTTTATGTGTTGCCAACAAACGTCACGGTAAATTTTCTAACTGGTAATGTCCAAATTTTATTATTCTATGTCAACGGGGAGTAACTTACTAGGCTTTGATTTACTTGCAAAGGTCAATATGTGATATAAGTGGTCATATTTTTTATTGGGTTGAGTTAGAAGCTTGATTTTTAGGGTTACCTTTTTCCTTTCAAGGTACGCAACCCTAAAACCATAATCAAATGATAAATCGAATAAGTTCCATACCCCTTTTCATTTGTAACTCCGTCACGTACCCACCCACACAGTTAATCATCTAACACTCCAAACTCTACGAAAGTGAATTAAATTTTAAGCTCTAATATTTAAACTTCACAATTTAGAGTTTGTATTTATACCAAATATTCGATTTAGTTTTTGTTTTTTAATAAAATAGGCTTTTAAATTCATTAATTCTGGTTCGGAGGAATCATGGAAAGGAGGAAGGAAAGGATCATGAAATAATAATCATATTCTACATAGTATTATTAATAAAGATGTTTACGTGTATGTTTAATACAGACTAGGGGAATATGTTGTACCTAGGACAGTTTTTTAGATATGTATTTTTTATTGTAATTTAACGTACTTTACACGAACTGTAACAGCAGAATTTAAGAGCGAGGGAATATTTCAAACGAGCCTTTTGGTCTGGGTACATATGGTGCCAAGGTTCAACAAGTTCCCCTACTCAGCTACGTAACAGCTGAACAGTACAGTTGAACAGTTTCAATGAAAATTAAATGAATTATAGATAGATTATACCTTTATATAACCACCATACCATAGGGTTTTATGCCAGGAACGCGGGTAGAACTGAAGAACATAATAATTAAAATAATAGTAGATTATTCACCAAGGGGATAAAGCAGGGCGGCATATTGGATCCTGAGCGAACGAGGAGTTCAAGCCGCCCAAGACAAAGATAGGCTTTATCCTCGAGGTCCATACTCTACTTTTCATAACCACTACATAGTTACTACCAGACAATAAAAACCTCCGGCGTTCGGAATCAAATAACAACTTTTTTTTTTCTCAAAAGAGAATGAGAATAGTATGGATGTCGTCCTGGCTAGAGGCTCACCTGAGTTACCACTTCTGGGGTTAAGAAATATGCATTTCTTTCTTATTTGCAAACCGTAGAATGAAAAGTACTTACACAAAAAGGTTCTGGTAAAAAAACCTATAATATTTCTGAGAATGACATATATTTTTTTACTACGACAGAATTTGTAATCATACCTTAAATCTATAGACAAAGGGACTGTTTTCGTCTAATATACCAGTGACAAGGGACGGACCCTCGGTGTGGGCAAACGACATTCATATTTAATCAATTCCTCCTTTATTAAACTGGAATCGCATAAAACATGGCCGAATATTTTTTCTTGTCATTTTATGCGAGATATGTATGGGACCGTATTTAGAAATTTTGGAAATTAGTTAGCAAAACTTTACCATCGCAATTGGAATTTAAATAGCCAGATAATAGTATCTAGCTGTTAATTTGAAATTAGAACAGCTTTTGTTAGAAGATTTTGATAGAAGGTTTTTCAAGTGATCTTGTAGGTACCGACCGACTAACTCCTCATCTCACGTGTTTGCTATTCGCAAATGTTTGTGAACTAGACAAATAATAATTAAATAGATATACCGCCTATGGTGATTATTTTACAAAACTGCCAAATACTCAAATACGAATAGCCATGTGTGGAAGCACCATCACAGCTTTTTGACAAAGAAATTGCAAAAAAGTATGATCACACAATTTAATATTTTTGTCACGTTCTTATCGAACCGACTACGGCCCTGGATGTTTATTCGTCGATGACACGCCACGGTACGTCGATGATAGATGTCGGTTTTTGCAAACCAATCTATCGGATTGGAGCTTTGCCAGAAATAACCCTGTGTTACCGTGTCTTGGTAAACTTGCTAAAATGGTAAAGGATTGAAAACTGAGAGGCCAGTAAAGTATAAATAAATAAATATCCTGAAACATTCTTCACACACGATTATCTGAACCGAGACTAAGCAGAGTTTGTGCATGGAAACCAAATAACTGATACACTACGCATACTACTTTTTTTTGTAACCTTATATTTAAACCATTTATTCCACACACAAGACAAAAAAAAACATATTTTTTAAATTAGGTGTGTGTACACTGTGTAGAAATTTCAGATGCCATGATATATAGATAATTACACCCAGACTCAAGACAAACAGACATGTTCATACACACAATCCTGGATGGGAATTACACTATGTAAGTAAGTATCAAATTGGCAAAACTAAAGAATGTCAATACATTTATTATGAGAGGGTTAGGGAAATATTTTTGACGCTGACTGTACTGCTCAGGCATCTGCAATTTTGTAGGATTATAATTTTGATAATGTTGTATATATTCTTAGTAAACTATCTAATGTACCCAACTAATGTCACCCTGTTTGAATTATGTTGGTATTCTAAATTGGATTTAAACGTGGAAGTAACAATAGGTCTCCTTTTTCAAAATATAATTATACCATACTTACATTCTGGCGAGTTATAATGTGGGCGAAGATGGCAAGCTCACAAGACCTTGCCTGGTTTAGAAATGTGGTTGGCGAAATAGGTAGATGTTGAAAGGTTTGCATACATAACATAACCTTGCCAAATTTGATAGCTACATGTTATATAAAGTTTTCAACCAAAACTAAGTCATCCCCAGTGGCAACCTTCGATTTAATCTAAAGTTTTGTAATCATTTTAATCCTGACAATAAAACTATCTCGTTGCTTTATGTTCCTCATAATGTATGAATACTAAAATGATATTATTATTTTGTTTATTTCAAGTTATTGTGTAATCTAAATATTTTACAAATAAAACAAAAATATTTCTGTAATCTTCTCATCTTTGAATAAACAAAGCAGTATTGAAAGTAAAATAAAATTACAATCGCATCTTAGACAAGCTTGCGAGATTATTTTTGTTAACATAAATTAAGTACCTATAGATTAGCATATTATTATTTTCGTCTGTGATAAAAATGTAAAATAAATGAAGGATGGATTATTTTTATTTTATCAAAAGTAGGTGCGCAAAAACCTTACCCACAGTGCGGGATTCGAACAACTTCCATTACTGTCAAGGCATTTAATGCCATAATTGGCAATATAATTTGCATCGTTCTGTAAACATTAGTTCAGCTGAACAAAATTATATACCTAAATTTATTTAAAGGGACTATTTTGGTAAATCTCCATAATAATATCATTAGGTATATCAGTGGCGAAGCGTCCATACAAACCATCGGCTTACCTTTTAGGAATCCCAGTCCCACATTTTCATCATTTCAATGCCACTTTTATCATGCTTAAAATACACTGTAATTATAAAATTACTGGTGTTTTTTTAACCGCCATCATTTCATCCCTCGCCACTGTTAGGTATAACATATTTTATTAGAGCAGAAAACAGAAGATATACCTATATACAGAACCTAAATCTAATTATTTACAAGAATATATAATAATATATCTTATAACATATTATTATATTATGAGATGAATGACTAAAAGGAAAAACTTTGTAGTATCTCTGTCTTTCACGAACACTTTCAATACCTTTCTAATAATAGACAACATTTAAATAAATTTTACACAATTACAAGAGATAGACGATAGGTACATCGTCTCGTAACATTTCAGGAGGATTTTTTAGTACTTGTATGCAATCTCATTTGAGGTTAAGTATTTTTTTTTTATAATTATAAGTTTATGTAAGTATTTATTTATACTTATCTTTTATTCAAACCTTAATTTGAACAGCGCTGTTAATTTGAGTAACAAATATACATGCAAACATTCTTAATTGTAATTATTAGTAAGATAAATATACTAAATAACTGTAAATAAATAGCTTGAGGCCATTTTTTTACTTGATGATATTGAATAATTTATATTAGCATCTACGTCCGAATAAAGGCATTAAATACATCGTCCGTAATGAGACCCCATCCATTTGCCTGTTTTGCGAGCTCGTGGAGATTAGTCTCTGTCACAAAAACATGCTTTCACACACACACTGTTCCGATACTTATATCTTATTCAGATGTACTTCCATTCATTTGTGACGTTGTAAAATTTGAATTCGAGAATTCCTAATGAAGTTTGATTTAGGTAAATTAATGTTAGAATTGTGAACTGGTTTAATTTCGCGATTTGTTCTTGTAAAAGGGCACGGTGACGGCGCCGCTTCGTGGTGATGTGTCCGAGCCCTTTTACATTATGAATCTATAATAGATTTAAAAAAGTCATTTTAACAGACTTTAAAAATGAAGATTTTCGTTGCTGTTCATGACACTCATCGTTCTATACATATCACAAGTTTACAAAATATATTTTTTTGTTGCCAGAGTGTGAAACGTAATTCCTTGTAGATTTTTTGAAGCTGAATCTAAATCTGGCCACATAATTGCTCTAGGAGCTCAGGATTTTGAGCTATCTCATTGTGCAAAAAATACGATTTCTGGTGATATTTGAAGTATTTTTTTGAGGACAGCTAATTTTTACGGTCATTTCCAACTAAAAAATCCTTTAGTACTACTCTTTCCCTTTCAATACTATTTTCGTTTGTTTCGCTAAGAGCTTTTTCTCAGGCTGCTAAAAATTCCATAAAACTGAAATGAAAATGACAGCATTATTTTAGCCTTACATGATCGAGTACGTACATACAAACTTTCTCACTTAGAATTTCAGAAGGATAACACAAATTTCGTCATCCACAACTACCTATCTACGTAACAACAAGTAAATTTCACCGTACCGTTAGTACCGTTTACGGCTGTAGTCTGTCCCTAACGGCCCTTTAAAGCCATGCTTTAATTAACCCTATCCCTTCAAAGATTCCAATTACAACCGTATAGACAGGAGGATTTGAACATTATCATTTGCACTGGGGAGTCATTTCTTGGTTTTCAATTATACGGTATAGCTAGTTTTACTCGCGGTCTTTAATTGTAGTTTATTACTGTTGCTTATTAGGGATTATTAAAAAACGAATGTGAGTTTAAGATCCGAGCCGTAGGTGAAGTTTTTAATAGTATCACAAAGTAGAGTATGCACCTGGAGGATAAAGCCGTCTTCGCCTTGAACGCCACGTTTTACTCAGGACACTATATTATCTACCTTGCTTCGCTCGGGAGCGAATTCTATAGTCCCTCGTTCACTCTGAATCCAATATCCAATAATACCACCCGTGACATAAGACACTGCTTTACCCCCTTCGTGCATAATCTACTATTTCGTACCACCTGCTTAACAAAAAATTTGCTTAACTGAAGTGGCAGAGGGTGGGGCACATCGCTCGTAGAACCGATGGCCGCTGAGGCAAAAAGGTTCTCGAGTGGTGACCAGTGGCAGTGGTGAACCGGAAGACGCAGCGTAGGCAGGCCCCCTACAAGGTGGACCGCCGATCTTGTGAGGGTCGCGGGAAACCGCTGGATACAAGTAACGCAAGACCGGCCATCGTGGAGATCCTTACGGTAGGCCTTTGTCCAGCAATGGAAGTATTTCGGCTAATATGGTGATGATAATACTAACCTATGTTTGTTGCTATATTAGTAGTTCGTAATACGATCTCAGGTACGCTCATCATCTTCCCTAGCTTTGAAAAAAATCCCCGATCATTTATCATTAACGTTGCTGTCACTAAGATATCAATGCAGTACATTATTATAATGCAGACCAATTAAACTTAAGTGCAGCTTAATCAAATCCCGTGAAGCTTAGAAGATTTGCCAAATAGCTGGCATTAGTCTATGGTCTAAAGAAATGTGCCAATAGCAATAAAGCATTTGGAAAACTCATATTTCATACGAACTGGAGCCCTTTGATTTATCGTCCTCGTGAGAGTATAGCGACGGTTTGTATAGATGTAAAGATTTTTGAAGTGACCACCTTAAATCACAAAAAATATGACTTATTAAAATTTTTGGACTGATTCATTACCTTTTTTTTTGAAGATTATAATGTTAATATCTATAAACTATCTCATGGCTTCCCAAACTATGCCCAAACGTATTGTGACCCAGGGGTGTTACGAACCGGTAAACTTACGTCACGTTCTATAACTACACGCAAATACACCAACATCTTCTTTACAAGGGAGCCTAAAAATTATATATATATACCCTTGATTACTATCTTGCGGTTGTTGTATTAGTTCTTAGTTAAAGAATAAACAGTGAACTTGAAATATTGATATTAACGAATAGAATAGGCATTACATTTTCAGGTGAAAACTGGTTAACTACCCACGTGTATTTGTACCCATTTTATCTTTTATATTTCTTGTTTCACTCTTGACAGAGTCGTTGTGACGTATGGATTGAAGTTTGCTTTACAACATGCCAACATTTTTCTTCTACCGCTGCCCTTATGGTGCAAATGGTGCAATCTTTGATGGAATCAAAGATTTTTTTAAAGGAAAAATTTATTTATTACCATTTAAAAATCATTTTATAGAAAAAATACCTTATTAGGCAGCATTTAAAAACCACGAAGGTTTGTGACTTTGCTGAACATTAGTCTACATCTGAGTTAACATAAATTTTAATAACAAGTAGATTGCGCATGATTATATTAGTTACTAAGGCAATATATACGTGTTATACAGTAATTGAACATGTAAAGAAAAGAAAAAAATACAATAGAAAGTAAAAACTACATAGAATTAACATTTTTGACAGCTCTGTATCTCACGGTTGATCTTCCGCGATTTCTGAGTTCCTTATCTAAATGCACCATCTAGCGTGTACTATGTCAATGTAAATCATAAATGAACTGATTTTGCGTTCGCGAAGTCTGTGGGCGTAAATTGACTGCCGCGAATGTATCAGCCGTTTTCGTACTTGGAGTTAATTTCATTAATAATGTCATTGGTTGTACGTGGAACGCAATTAATGATAGGTATTTTATTTTACGAATATGTAGGAGTATGTAAATTTTATGTCAATTACTTTACGATGGAATTTTCGCAAATGTTAGTACGTTGCAACAATGTAGCCAAAAGTGTTTTAGTGTCACTTGTCTTAATTAAATGTCTGTCTCATTACATTGTATTTGAAATTTGCTAAATGTTTCAAATTGTATTCTAAGTGGACGTAAATATTCACCTGCCGAAATCACGTAATAAAATTCAAACGTCTTCATACATTTTGATTGAGCAAGGTTGATGTAGGAAAAGACAGTTTATTTTTCGTTATTTTAGGGCCCTTTAGTAAAAATAATTTTATAGATAAGATTTATAGAATCTTAACGTTGAAAGTGATAAATATTTGGGATACTGATAAAATGCATAAGTATCCAAATTAGGACAGTAAAGGTTAAGAGAAAAAATTATGAAGAAAAAATGTATGCAATTACCTATAGCTGGTGATAATTATGACGTCGATAAGAAAATTGGCACGCAAATGGGATACGCGTCCCCAAAACTTCACATGAAAAATATTAAATTCCAGAATTTCTATTCAAGTTTTAATTCCTTTTATAAAAGTTTCCAAACGTTTCCATCTACCAATATAAAAATATCATGTATCGCAAAAAACGGAAATAAAATTTTAAACGTACTATAAAAAGATATCCTGTTCCAACACATAGTCTCAGTTTCAAGTTACAATATAGTGAATATTGGAATTCCTATCGCTCTGAAATAGTGTTGTATTCCTTGGAATTCAGGTGATTTATAATTTCACAACGAAATCGTACTGCCAGCGCCAGATGAGGCAATCCATACTGATCAGGCCATGTTTATCCAATTTTACTTTATGAGATGATATTGCTTTCCGTATCGATGTAGAGTAAAATATAATTTTTGTATTACTTTCCTGAATGGAAGTCTAAATTTATAAAAGGAAAGCGTGATTGACTGACTGATCTATATATGACATACCCTGGATGAATTGGGTTGAAATATGATTATGAATAGATTTTTGAAAATTCAACCCCTAAGGAAGTAGAATAAGGGGTCGCTGGTGAAACCGAGAGGCGGTAAGCTACTACACACTAAGGGTCGATTGCTCGTACATTTTAGTTAAAGTTATATTCAGAGTTAACTTAACTATTACCATGCGTTGACCGTAGAGTCACTTTGACGATGACCGATCTCCCTCGGTCGGTTATGGTTACGGTTAAAATTTTAGTTAAAGTGACACGAGTAACCCAGTTGGCTTTCTTTCGGCAGTTAAAGTTAACTATAACCGTAAACTTACTATAACCTTACTATGACCACGCTTTTTGCAACCGACCCTAACAGCAAAACCATAGATGTCTAAAAAGCAAGCGAAGCCCAAAACAGCCATGCAACATTTATGCAGCTTATTTACACAACTGTATGATTACGAAATAATCTACGTTTCCTAACTCTTACATCCTGTAGGGTAAATATTGTCAAATTTGCAGCTTTATATGATTCAGACGGCATTTCATTGACCTGTCAACTATCTTTTGTTTCACCTAATTTGAAAGATTTGAATGGAATCTAACAGTCTGATGGATGTTTTAGGAGTATGTTTGTAAGCTCTGGAAAATACAACTACAGGATTGGAAAGAGTTTTACTTGAGAAAATTATTTGACAACAATCTCACCAAGGCATAGTCAGTAATGACGTGGCCACGTGGGTAAATGTGGTAACCACACAAAGCTTAGAAGAAAACTCTTAAGTAAATCTGTCGGACCTGAGAGTATCTTGAGGATCTTTATTACTAGAGTAAAACCTCCATATTACTGGCAACCCTGAAACATTAAAATATACCCTCAGGAACGTGGATAGAACTGCAGGACAGAAGCTAGTGTACAATAACAATATATTCATGGGGTTTTCAGACCCTTTTTCTTCCTCTTTTATGATAAGTCGTCACATAAGTGATTGGGGTCCTGTTATGTCACACATAATTCTATCAGCTTATCGAAAGTGTTTCGAAATTTTAGGTAAATACGATTATTTCATGTGAATTTTTCAGTCTTTTTTTTTTTGTTTTTACTATGTATTATAGGTCTGTGTTTGACCACAATCTCATCATGGTCAGTGATAATGTGGCCGATGATGGTGGGCACACAAAGCCTAGAAGGGAACGGCTCTCAAGTGCAGCTGTCGGAACACACCGAAAAGCTCAAATATAACTTGAACTTTTATTAAAAATTTATCATTAAACATACAAAGAACAAACGACAATACAGAGCTGCAATCAGCAAAAAAGTTATAAGATTTGAATTTCGCAGGCTACCTAGGAGCATCCCCCTTAATAAAGGATTTTTAAGCCCCGTCTACAATCTAAAAGTAAGATATCGTAAAACTTTAACTAAACCATTAATCGTTTCACAAGCTTCCCAATATACAAGCAGTAGTTTACACTTAATAGGATGTTAGACGTCAGGCGAAATTGGATTACCTATTCGGGTCAAACGTGCCGTGAGCCACAACATCCGTACAGTGTGTACACGGAATTATTATCCCTTCAACGTGTGTTGTAATCGGAGTCTTATTTTACATGATTAATCATGCACTGATATTTTCTTTCGTTGAAGACTGAAGCTACATAATGAGTTTTGTATTTTTTAATTAAGGCATCTGTCGTGAACCTCTATAAATGAAATGTTGCTATATTTAATATATTGGAACTGAATCTGTTGTTCAAAAATAAAACTTTTATTTGTCATATAAATCTAATTGAAAAAGAAAGCAATATTTTTAATGCTGTCAGATCAGTCCATCGTAATTTGCGGGTAAATGGTCGAGACCAATATAGATCGCGCTTAAAATCACGTTCTTACGTCATCCCTTTCTTATATTTTTTGTTAGAAAGAGATATAGTGAGATGAAATTTGTTTAGTCAACAGAATCGAGGTCATTGTCAAATAAAAATAAGAAAAAGAAATGAATTAAAATAATCAAATAGTCTTCGAAATATCAAAGTTATTTTACTGCAAACCAAATTATATAGATATAGATTATGATAATAATGTAATTTTAGTGTAAATTATATACTTACTGTAATAAAAAGACAACTCTAGACTTGGCAAGTGTAAAGTCAAGCAGGCAAGTAGCTATTGAACTTTAGACAATGCCGAAAAGTACGAGAGATAGTCAAGATGGTGCTCGAAGAGAAGATTACAATTTACCAACTTACCACTTGACTTGCCCACTTTGAAAGTCTGAAACATCGAAGGCGTTGGTCTGTGTACTAGCCATATAGCGGTCTGTGTAAGCGATGTTAACGCAAGTTATTTTAGTGTTGACTTATAAAAACTAAGACTAATACAGCATCAAATAAATATAGTCAGAGATCAAATAAAATTAACCAATTGGAATAATATAAGAGCAGATTTAAATAATATGAACTAATAAGCTTTAAATTATGTCTCTTTGATTTATACTAATACATAGATATATCTATCTATGTATTAGTATCCCATATGTACAAAACTATAGAGAAATTTGTTAAAATATTGTTTTTTTTATTTTGTCAATCTACGAATGAGGTTAAGTAGTTATTTTCTTCTAGTTGCAAGATAAGCATCCAACACTAGGTATTAGCATTAGTTTGAAAAATCGCTCCGCTCATAAATTCTCCGCTAGCATTCTGAACTCAGCCTCAAGGACCGACCCTTGTCCCATCGCAAGACAGTAATAGCCCATTAGTGGTACTTATCCAACTTGATGTTCAAATAAATATATTTTTACGAATACTTTGTGGAGAGAAAGCTATTTAGTTTAGGCAACTATTATATTACCTTAATTTTGCGTTGGAGACATGACTGTGACATAAAAATCCTTTGATCCGTCGTTATCAACTTTCAACCGCTTATTTGAAGAAAATCCCATGGGAAAAATAAATTCTTTAAAGAAATCAAGCGGTAGTTTGAAAACTGTGAAACAAAGGAAAACTTTATAAAAGTTGTTTGCTAGATTGCAGTGCTGTGGTATGAAATTGTTTTATTTTCTTTTATTGCGTAGAACAATAAAGTGCAAATGGTAATTGCGTAGAACAAAGGTATTCTGCTTACGTTGCTTGAATACCGTGTGTGTTTTTATGAACGTACACTCCCATTTCACAAATGAATTTACACCGTATTGTTTAATACATTAACGTATGATTCCAATGAATAAAGGAAACATTGTGAGGAAAACATAGATCGAAGCGTGATAGAGTACTAAACTACCTGATGCCTACCGTAATTTCGCCATTTGGTCAGGTATAAGGCGACGAAGGTCGCGGGTTCGAATCCTACAATGAACTTGAGCTTACGGTGAAGGAAAACATCGTGAGGATACCATATGCATGGTGGTACCTGTGAGTACCCGTCTGGCTTACTACGACCCTCAACCACCTTTCGGTGTGTTCCACCAGCCGCAAAAGTTTGGTATATAAACAAATTTTCTCAACAATATTGTTGTTAAGACTATATTATTGACCAATTCCAATAATGCTTCAAGCATCCAAATATTACATTTCATTTATGTTTTGACAAATTGATTTACTACGTTCTTGGTCATACAATACCATTTACCTTATTTATAAAAAAAAATATAACTTACAATTAACCGCCCCACATTTCTGTTTGAAACAGTGGCGTAGCTACCGGCTGGGCGGGGCAGTGCTCTGGGGCCCCCAAGCTCAAGGAGACCCTCGGCCTCTATGGACGACGTTCGAAATAGTTATATAATTATAGTAATATCCTAGTTGAATAAAGAATTTTCGACATTTAACTTTTTTTAATATATACAGATTATAGTAGATCTTAGTTTTGGAGCATTATCCAGTCAGGCGTCGGCGTCTGACAGCAGAGGTCACTTTGTTTTTCCACATGACATTTTCAAAATAAGTTCCCAGAAACAAAAGCGTTTCAATGCCGTCACACGGTTGTCCACTATAAAGGGAAATCTATTAAGCTGTATTAAATGGTGGCGACGCCTGACTGGTTATGTAAATATGTGTGGTATCTCTATAGCAAAGCAGGTTATTCTGAGTTGAGTCGGGCCCCAATTTCATTTTTGCCTCGGGGCCCACGCACATTTGGTTACATAGCTACGCTACTTTTTTGTTCGTCTTATTATACTTACGCTATGGTTTTGTTTTGTGTTTATCTTGAGGCAAAATACCTAAGTTTAACAGTTACGTTACTCCATACGACTGGTGTTCAAAACTTATAACATAGAATAAACGACTTACTTCTGGTTTTGAACATAACACATTCTTTCAAAATTAACTTGAGACTCTTGCTTGAAGTTAAAGCTAGATTTTTTTAATGTGAAAGATAATTTGTTTGTTTATATGAAATTGTATACTAGAATAACATAAAGGAAACCTACGTTTCATTCCTAAGTATAAGATCCCTCGGGATCTTGGGTGAAACCTAAAGGTTTCGCCTTTAGGTTGTCTAATATATAAGTATTTGAAAGCCTTAGTGTAGTAAGTAGGTACGTTGTAAACAAACAACAAATCCTATTTAACTATTGGTAATCAATGCTTTCAAGACTGTAACGATACGGATTGCTTTACGAATTTATTTGAAGGTCTTTGCTAGTTATTTATAAACTAGCTAGCCTGGCAGGCTGTCCAGCTCTGATAATTAAAAAAAACTGTGAGCTACATACCTAGGTAAGTAGGTACCTACACCTAGGTAGTTAGTATGTAAGTTACATACACCTTCCTACCTACATACACCTACCTACCCTACACCTACATACCCACACCTACCTACCTACATACGCCTACCTACCTAACCTACATACACCTACCTTTGCGAACTACTTTTGCGATTCAAACGTAATGAAAACGATTAATAATAACATTTTCAGTTTATTTTCACAGGCAAAATATATTTGGCCTTAGTTTAGCTTAAGGTTAGGGCATTAGAACGTATGTGGAAACTTTCTGATTTATCACAATCTAATTACCCAAACATTTACCCAGAAGTTTGTTCATACGCCTACAACTAAACTAACCCATAAACATAATTCTAGGAATAACTTACAAGCGTGGGTGCACATTAAAATGGTATTAAAGATAAACATTCAGGCATTTAATACTTAACCCTAGATTTTATTATAATGAACGAAAACGTATTTATAAACAAATAAAATAATCGCGATATATAAAAATTATATCATTCAATATTGCACCTTACGCAATACACATAAAGTTCAGACACATAGTTAATTAAGGATTTATGCAGACCAAGCAGTATTTGCTCCGAGCCGAGTATTAATGAGGGCCTATTTATATTCTAAGAATAACACAGTCACGTATGGAATAAGCTGCCAATATGCCACTTCGTAGAGCCTCTACGAAATTCGTAGCGGAAAGTTACGATGAGTGCACGCAATGATTAGTGCTACGCATTTTTATTAGATTTGCTTTTCATGTAGCAAATATTTTTTAATGCTACAATTTATCAATATCGGTTTGGTAATTCGAGGAGTTCTTTTTTTTATAATTTTACTTATGTGCCTTAGTTTTTTGAATAAAAAATAACCTCTTAGTAAGACATATTTAAGCATTTATTATTGAAATTTTATAAGTATGATCCCAAAGCAACTAGTATTACACCATATGCTGAGATAGGTACCTTATTTGCAATTATCTTTTAATGTATTTGCTAGTCCAAAATAAAGTTTTCTTTAAAGGGAAAAATCTAATATATTTAATGTTCAAACCAAGTTCACTTTGCATACTACTTTATCAAAACTATGAGTCATTAAAAAATTAATAGGAGAAAAATATTGACGACTAATAAACTAAAACTAGTTTAGTTAGAAAACTAATAAAGCACTCCTATCAATTTTGGATGGGATATTGTTGGAATGTAGTCTATAATATAAATATAATATTAGTATGGATTTTTGTTCAAAACCTATTCTTCTAATAAAACTAGTAAAATAAATTACATAAATGGCATTACTCGTCCGTAAAATTGCTGTTTTAAAGAGTTCAACACTAGTGGGTTATTTGGCTTAACTGCGTAATTTGGCACACACATAGGAAAAGACATAGGTACTATTTCATTTCTCTGCGGATAAAACCGCGTGGGATAGTTAGTTTCGAAAACTGCATGTAAATTGAACATTCTGTATAACCTACATATTCGTAACTAACTTTGTGAAAACTAAAAGCCAACTTGGATTGATACCCGTAAATCCGTTCGGAACTGGTCTATAAAAGGTTGAGAGCCGCTCCATCCATCGGATGAAATCGATTGTTTGACCTCAAGCTCAGAAACAAATCGGTTAGTTAGTTTGGAGGCTTAGTTGTAGCGGAAAACAATTTTATTTGAATACTTGCCTTCTTGGCATTGTAACAGGTCAGCAACACATGAACAATGCCTCTGGTGTTGCAAATGGGAATAGGCGACGGTAACGACTTACCATCAGGTGGACCGCCTGCCTGCTTGTCAATTTCTGACTTTAAATGTCTATCTTTTAGGGTTCATGACACGAATGGACGGACGAACGGATAGTGGGGGCTTAGTAATGAAATGAATGAAATGAAATATTATTTATTCAAATAGACCTTCACAGACACTTATGAATAGTCAGACTCTAATGCACGGTTCGGAAGGTAGCTTTTGCTGAGAAGAGCCGGCAATAAACTCAGCAATTACTCTTTTCAAAATAAACTTCATAATTTAGGTACATAAAATATATCCTGCAAAAGCGAGCGCTACACCCAAGCCTTTTTGTCATTTAAATATTCGTTAATATTATAATAAGCCTTTTTTACTAAAACGTAATATAATAAGGTTCCGTTGGCACCCTTTGGGTACGAAAAAAAATAGTTTTCAGAATAGGTATACCAGTTGGTGACAGAGAAATTATTCCTGAAATATGTCCTAGTTCCCACCATGTGGTTTCACCCGCGCAATCCCAGGATTCAATGTAAAAGTAACCATGTCTTTTTCCATACCATAAGGTGATCACTTCAGAGGTTCACTTGTGAAAAGGTAACAAACAGAAATTATTATAATATACAATCGCTGATACTGGAGCCTTACTATCAAGTACGAATATTCTGAACCAGGTAACGTGCGGGTTTAAAAGGCAATCTGAGTAGAATTGCCCTAGTGCGCGGTCTCGCTAAGGTTTTTATGGAAACCGATGCTGAGATTTTTCATTTTTGTCGACAGATGTATGAGTATTAGAAAAATTGTTACAGTTGAACTATTACTTTAAAGTTGGATATGGATAAATTTGATTTTAAGCTAAATTTCCGCCCTGCGTATGCACCTGCGATACCCTATGTTACGGGGTTGAATTTTCAAAAATTCTTAGCGTATGCCTACGATATAATAGCTATTTGTATGCCAAATTTCAGCCCGATCCGTCCAGTGGTTTGAGCTGTGCGTTGATAGATCAGTCAGCCAGTCAGTCACGCTTATCTTTTATACTGGTTGAGTTTTTTGCCGTCTCGATATTTTTAGGGATAATTGTCTCATTTTTTTACTCATCCTTATGAACAACTTTTACTACGAGACCAACCCTGAAATCACGAAAAAAAAACTCACTTTTAAAAGTTGTTCATAATGATGAGTATTTTTTAAGTTATGATATAGTTTTCGAGACAATTACAAAAAAAAAGACGTGTGGCACTCGGAGACTGCCGCGGTAAAGCTATTGCATAGCTGTTTTTATCAACTTATGCAAATATAATTATTTATTATTTTATTTATGCAGTATTTTTTTTCCTTTGTTTTTTTTTCTTTGATTATAATTCCAGTTACACTTTTTGAGCGTTTCACTTTTTGAGCGATACAACCAATGCCACTTAGAGACGAGTTGCTGAACTAAAGAGACAAGCGTGATATTTCAAAAAGTCATTAAAAGTTCTGCTATTCATTGATAGATGGCAAAACTAAAAAGTATCACCGCTGTGCCGGTCGGAGTGGGGGGTGTTAGGTTATTTTCGTTACGGAATTTCTGGATTCGCTCTCCACGCTCAAGGCCCGCGATAGAAGCTATGCAATAGCTTAAAATGACAATTTGGAATTTAGCATAAATCTCTGTTAAAAACCTTTACTCGTAACGTAAGCACTATTATAATATTTATTAAAATCAAAATCCCCGTTTTTCTCCCTAAAAATATGATAACCGAAAAGTTCAATCATATTCCAATGGCATATTTTATTAGGTACACAGAAAATTGTACTGATGGTTTCTGGAGCGATTCAATACCTATTCAATTCAGGTACCTATTGATAAAGCTGCCTGCCCGGAATGCATTTGCTTAAAAGCCTGAACTGAAGTAATATTTCAGTGAGATCTCAGATGGAAATATCAATTTTACGTTTAAACTCGGTTTATATTGGTTCTCTGTTTTTCATTTGTTTTAATAATTTTATTGTACTGTAATCAAATTGGTTTATGTAATAAGGCTGAGAATTGTGGTTGTGATTTTATTTATACTGTGGTTTTCATATTGATGGAAAATATGAAAACCACAGTATAAATTAACACAGTATAATTTTTGAAGGAACAGTTTTTGCTATAAGAGTTGTCGCTATAGTAATTATTTAAGTACATAGATCATATAGTTTACAAGAAAAATAGCTGCGACAAACACACTGACAAACATGACGAAAATATAAGGGTTATTTTTAGAGTTCCGTACCCAAAGAGACAATGGGACCCTATTACTAAGTCTCCGCTATCTGTCCGTCTGTCACCAGGCTATCTTATGAAACATGATTTTTTTACGTTTTTATAGCGCGAGTTCGACTCTCACTTGCCAGGTTTTTTTACTACGGAACCTTAAAAACACACATTAGGTAAGCGCATTTAAAAAGCAGTAGGTACATTATCCTTATAGAGCAGCTGTGCTCATTTCAGATAAGACAGAGGCTTAAAAAGAGGCTGTATCCATCGATTCCCTCACACTGAAGGCAGTTCATTAAATTAATACGTATGGCAGAATTTTTTCATTGCATATTCGTGTTTGTAAATACGACGCGGGGAAGCAGTGATCTAGATTTTCTGCTTAGATATGAGTACAATCATCATCAGAATGTAGGTACTTTGGATCGTACAAATACTCTACCGGGTATAAGGGACAGCTTTAAAGGTTACACTGAATGATAGGCATTATAGAAATCAATTATGTCAGAAGTCATTGGTTACAGATATCGTCATTTTTGAGCGCGTAATGTACGTTACAACGCTATCACACACAACACGTGCGGTCTTGCGTATTTGAATTTTGATGTACATTGCTGTTTCCTGTCTAAATTGGTAATTACTGTTTATTTATTTTTAAATCGGGTTTAGTTAGACTTTTATAATGATTTTATAGTATAATCAATCGAAAAATTCTGAAAAAAAATCGTATAATTCATGAAAAGATCAACGAAAAATTCAAAGTCTGGGGGCTCCAGAATCATGAATTGAATCCATGGGATCATTTTTCGGAAGGCTTTCCCTTACACCCGGTATTAAACACTAGTGACGTGACACGGCTTTTCTAGGATTTTCTGTAACATAATATGCATGTATTATACATATAAACCTTCTTCGTGAATTTACTCTATGTATTACTGAAAACTACATTAAAATCCGTTGAGTAGTTCAAAAGATCTAAGCGAACAGACAGCGGTAGCGATTTCATTTTATACTATGTAAAAAAGACAAAGCAGTGTCACGTGGTTTCATCTAAGCATAAAACCTTCTCGAGGAAAAAACACAAAGATGCTAACTTTCATACTGATCAAACGATGTTGGACTCTCAACGTATTGATACTAATATCTATTTTAGCAAGTTACATGCAACTAAACTAGGGTGTAACACGTGGAAAAATAATTCTACTAAAACTTTTTTCACACTACTAAGATAACAAACATACGACCCACCAGATGGGAAACGATTACCGTAGCCTATAGGTGCTTGCAACACCAATATTCAGAATACAAATCACATCATAAGTTATAAATGCAAAAGTTTGTCTATGTTTACGTATTTGTTACAGCATAACATAAAGAAAGAAATTTGGTACTTCGAATAATATATTATAGGGTACTTTTTATTCCGGAAAAACATAAAATCCCTTGGGAACACAAGGTGGAAACTAGTTTATTTAATAAAAATTGCAATGACACACATTCAAGAACTAAGTTATTCCAAGTGTTGTAACGTGTACTTCCAAAACTATAATAAAATTAGCACATGATTTTAACTGCAAGTTTCTAGACGTAAATCCAGTTAAAAGTATAGGTTGATATTCAAAACTGTTTCCAATTTTCTCCCATCGCAATTCAACTCTAAGGAGCTGAGAATACGGTAGAAAATCATTTTCTTGAGCACTTAACGTGACTTGGTTTAATTCGTTTCAAGTACGTAGTAATATTTGGTTAGGAAATGTAAGGTAACGAAATGCTTGGGTCTATTTGATGACTGCATTGCAGGTATGCCGCATAGGTCTTCTGAAATCTGCCGCGTTTTAGTAGGATGAGATTACTATGCGGATGGATCGTATTGTGTGGTTGATATACGAGATGATACTAAGGGATCATACATTTTCTCAGAAAGTGACATTTTATTTAGTTATGTTCATTTTATGAGAACTGAATAATTATGTAGTTTTAAAAACACGCACAGAAGAAGAGAATCTATAAAAAAACTTTTATTAAAAAGAGAACTGCGTCATTATTTTATACTTTTTATTGTTTTTGAAGGCGTTTTTGCCATTTCCATTAATAGATCCTAAGACTTAGTGACAATGTGACCACCTCAGAAGTATACTCTTTTAAAATAGGATCACATCCGAATTATCGCGTAACAAACATAAAAAAAACATATTATGGTCAAATTGAAAACTTTATTCTTTTTTTAAGTCCGTTAAAAAGAAATCCACTATCCATCTCCTGCCTATCATCAGACTCTCGACACCAAGTGCAATATTGAACTCGTCAAAACGCATAATATGAGCCCACTCGAAGGGTTTTTTTACAAGAAAAACTGTACAAAAATCAAGTACGAATCGTACTCTCGCTTTTTATTTCATAGATCACTTATTTGAGTTGCAATACTTGTAGCGTTAATTGTTTAAGAAATCCTAATAATAATTATCCTCATATAATTTTAATATTATAAAACGCACCATCTCTCTGTTTCTGTCTGTTGAAATAAATTCCTTTTTTTATTGACAATGGGACCATCTCAGGAGTTACCTCCTGACTCGGTATCATGCGGTCTGAGTATAGTGACTAAGACCCAAAACTGTCGACCCGCGTCAGCTCTTGAAATCCGTCTATTGTATGAGCAAAGACAATTAGTAGAGCTAACTACCTACAATAGAGTTACGAAATCGAGGTGTCGTTTCACGTTCCATTAATGTTTCTCGGTGCGCGACAATTTTGTTATAAAAGTTAAATGTTGAAGTTGAAGCTTTTGGAATTTATAAAGGACGTAAAGGAAATCTGTTAACTTTTCTGCTTTTCTAGAGGATTAGAAATAATGCGGACAGCGTGCTAACTATCACTTTTGTTTTTTTTTTGTGCGGAGATTGTCGTACGGTTGTAGCTGCATAAATTTGCTATAATTACAATGAAGGATTCTCCACTTTTACAATTTGTAGTGAAATTTTTGGATTGTATTTTGAATTCATTTATTTTGAAACTGATTTTCCATATAAAAACCGGACAAGTGCGAGTTTGACTCGCACACCGAGGGTTCCGTACAAACTTAACTTTGGAATAGAGTGTATCTAAAAATGTATGTTTTAGAAATGTTTCCTTTATCTGTGCAATAAAACGTTGTTTCGTACCAAAATTCAAGATTCTGAGTTTAAGGAAGGTTCAAATTCGATGTAAAACATTAACATAATTTATTTTGATTTATGGGCATTAAAATACTGAGTGTTAGCGCCATATATGGCATTCATGTATTTGATTGCATTTTTTCTTAATATAGTCTATCACTTTCGCACACATGGTAAAATAGGCATATTGAGTGATGCTATCCTTTTCACCCCCCCGCCATATTCCTTTATTCCTCCACGTTGACAACTAGCTTCATTTGAACTGACGACCTAAAAGTCAGTGTCAAGGTTAAATCGCTGAAGAACGCATCTCAGTGAAACTTATTGCACCTAAAACTACCGCGAGTACGTGAAATTAGATATAATAAATACTATACAATATACGTGTGTTATCAAACCTACATAATCAGTGGTCAGTGCTTCATTCTGACGGCTAAGAGCCGTGCTATAGGTGCCCAGGACAATCCAGGACCCAGGAGGAGCATCAGGTGCGTGGATTCCTTAATATCCTATACCTTTTAGGTATTCGCTCGTCGTTGTACTATGATACCAGTGTGCCTAACGATTCAAAAATACAGTCCACTCCCTTTATTATTATCATTTCCCATTAATTACCGCCATACAAGCCTTAGGGCGCATAACGCTCCACGTTTGCGGTTAAGTATAAAATTTTGGCCGCTTCATTTGGTCCATCTCACTGGATTCTATTAAAATTTGTACCTTTTTCATTTCTATTTATAGAATTTCATTTCTATTACGTATCAATTTCAATCCGTACGACGTACGTTATCCACGACTTTTTATCCACTTACCTTCATAAAAATAATAAATTTATTTTATGTGTTTGATATCCATGTATTTTCTGTAGATGCTAACTGCATTACATCTATATTATACGCACCGCCCTTATAAAAGTGTTGCCTTTGGACTACTTATATAAATACGTTCCCGCCCCTTTAGGCATATACATTATAAGTGATATTTATTTTATATTTATATATTTATGAATTCACGTACTCATTTCATTATAATATAATTTAATCCCGCGCCTTTATAAAATATAGTTTATATAGTTTAATATTAGGTATTTATATACTTATATACATATATTATAGCTGTGTAGGCAGTCGCCGTAATACTACGAAGTAGTCGTGCAGTTTGCTATATCGGTAGTTAGTTGTACATATTGTATTTTTAATAGGTACTTCTGTGATAAACTAATATCATTATGCCTCGCGAACGGGAGGTTGCTTCTCCTTGTACCCCGCGCTTAACTGTTCTAGAAGCTAAACGAAACGCTCTTTATGAACGAATCAATGATGTTTATAAATTAGCGAAAGTGGCTCAAGCTTCAGAAGAGTCTCAAGAGACATTTTTGAATTCGTGCGTGACGATTGATAATATACGTTCTAGTTTCCACAACGTCCTCGATGAGTATAATGAGACGCTTCTGGAGAGTAACCCCAAAGCTACTCCTTCTTATCAGTGTTATTCTTCGTTCGAAGACCTATATTGTTATATCAGGCAGGTTCAGTCGAAGTTTACGAAACCCACGGTTACATCAGAGCCCTCGACAACTCCCAAAGCTAAGACGCGTTTACCAGAAATTCAGCTTATGTCATTTGATGGTAATTTGAATAACTGGCCGTTATTTTACGCTAGTTTTAACGCCACAGTGCACGATAATTCTTCGCTTACAGACGCAGACAAACTGTACTATCTAATAGGAAAACTGTCACCTACCGTCCAGTCTACATTTGCTGGTATAATACCGAGTGCCGAAAATTATAAAGTTATTTACCAAACACTTCTCGATAAATATCAAGATGTCAGGCTATTAGGATCTAATTATTTAGATCAAGCGCTCAACCTTAAATTAAATGGTTCCCCATCTGCATCTAATTACCAATTGTTTATCGATAGGTTTGTTGTCGCTATTAACTCATTAAAATCATTGAAAATCGATGATCTGTTGGATTTTGTATTACTGCATGTAGCTACGCAAAAATTTGATACGGAAACGGTACGAGCGTTTCAAATGTATTCTCGTGATACAAAAGTGCCCACACTTGATAATTTCATTGATTTTATTAAGAGTCAGTGTCGCATTTACGAGAGAACACAGTCTGCATCTGCAGGTGGCTGTAACCATTCAAATAGGTCCAGTCCTAAGCCCCGTGCTAAGACTACTAGTCCGCCGAATCCACAGTCATACGTCACAACTTCGGCTTCTGACAAATGTTCGCTGTGTAATTATGCTACTCACGATCACTACTATAAATGTACCGCGTTCGAAAAACTTTCGCCTGCTGAACGATTTAAGCATATAAAAAATAACAACGCATGTGTTAACTGCTTAAGTCGTACGCATAAAATTGTTAATTGCTCGTCTAAATTGAAATGTCGTACCTGTAATCAGCGACACCATTCTATGTTGCATTTCAATAACGCTAAATCGATTACTGAACCTGTTACGAACCCTGTAGCAGCCGCGCATCTCACCACTACGCCATGGGAACCCGTCCCCGTCGCGACTGACTCGCGTCATCCGCACATAACGCAACGTAGCGATCTATCGCTCTGTACAACGTCCATTGCTGCCTCGCTTCCCACGCGCATTGATTCACCGACTGATAACCGGCAGTGTACATCTATCTGTTCTACTGTGTTGCTGGCTACGGCTCAAGTGGTAGTATACGATACGAACAACACACCTCAAATAATACGTTGTTTGTTGGATAGCGCGTCTCAAGGTAATTTCATAACTTATGAATGTTGTAAGCGTATTGGATTATTAGATCATATGACGCCGTCGCAAACGGTGGTCAAAGGTATTGGTGGTTCCGAAAAGCAAGTTAAGGGTTCAGTTAATTTGAGATTACATTCGCGATTTAATACAAATATTAATTTTGATCTCGTCTCGCTCGTAATTGATCGCATAAGCGACTCGCTGCCATCGGCGGCAGTAGATAAAGATGCGTTCACACATCTCGAGTCGCTCCCGCTCGCCGACAAAGATTACGCGACTCCCGGACCGGTCGACTGTTTAATCGGTGCGTCAACTTTGTCTCATTTATTGTTACCTGTAATAGTTAAAAGTAACTACATTAATGTTCCACCCGCGATTCAAACTGTTTTAGGTTTTGTGATTATGGGTTCCGCGCCTACATCACAGATCGTTCAAAACAATCTTTCAACCTTGTGTTGCAACGTTGTCCATGACTCGATGGACACGCTCTTCAAGAGATTTTGGGAGCTTGAAGAAGTATCCGCGCCGCCCACTCTAAGTCCTGATGATTTTGAGTGTGAAGAATTTTTCCGAGCTACCACCGTTCGAGAAGAAAGTGGTAGATACGTCGTCGCCTTACCTTTTCGTAATGACGCATGTCTATTAGGTGATTCTTACACCGCCGCGTTTAGACGTCTCAATTGCTTAGAGCGTAAGTTAGATATTTCGCCTCATACCCGCGCCGCTTACAATGAAGTTATACGCGATTATATAAATAAGGGCTACCTTAGTCCTATTAATATAAGTAATGACGACGTCGCTCGACCCTCATATACGATCCCACATCATGGTGTATTCAGGGAAGACAAATCCTCGACTAAACTGCGCTGCGTTCTTGACGCCAGCTGTAAGACTTCGTCTGGTCACTCACTCAATGATCTTCTCCACGCAGGTGCTAATTTACAAGGAGACTTGTTTAGCATCCTCATAAATTTCCGCCTATTTGAAGTGACACTTTCAGCTGACTGTCGTCAGATGTTTCTTCAAATAGTTTTACGCGAGCCTGACCGTAGGTTTCAAAGAATTTTATATCGGTTTAGTACTGGCGATCCAGTTACTGTATACCAATTCAACCGCGTATGTTTCGGACTAAAGTCTAGTCCATATCACGCTTTGCGTGTCATCCGTCAGCTGGTCACTGATGAAGGAGATAAGTTCCCCGCCGCAGCCGCTGCTGCTTCTTCGTTCCTTTATATGGACGATATAGTTCTTTCTGTCATGTCTATTACGCAAGCCATCACGATTAGTGATGAGTTAATCCAATTTTTCAAACTGGGTCAATTTGACCTAGTCAAATGGTCAAGCAATTCTGAAGCGGTCCTTAGACACATACCAGATACGCATAAATGCTCTCATGACAAAATGTTCGAAGAGTCTGTTCCACATAAAATCCTGGGTCTATATTTTGATAGATCTTGTGATTGTTTTCGTTTTGTTGTCGCCGCCCCTGATAATAAGTGCACTAAGCGCACGATATTGTCCGCGATAGCACGGTTGTGGGACATCATGGGTTTGGTGGCTCCCGCCATTTTGTACGCCAAGCTTCTTATTAAAGAGCTTTGGCTCGCAAAGTGTGATTGGGATGCCGAACCGCCCCGCCATATTGTCGGTAGTTGGAAGCAGTTTTGTATGGAGCTTCCCTCGCTTAACAAACTGTGTATTCCACGACATCTGGGCATTGTGCAGGGTTGTGAAGTCAACCTTATCGGATTCGCTGATGCTAGCCAACGCGCCCTAGGCGGCGTAGTATACATACAAATCCGCGCAGGCAATAAATATACTGTAAAATTAGTGTGCGCAAAATCTAAAGTGTCACCTGTAAAGGTTGTCTCTGTTGCACGATTGGAACTCTGCGCCGCGGTATTGTTGTCACAGCTACTTCGCAAAGTCTTAGACATTATAAGCCCGCGTTATCCCGTTAATAACGTATTTGCCTTCAGTGATTCGAAGGTTGTGATATGTTGGATAAACGGGTCTCCACATCGCTGGCAGACTTTTGTCGCCAATCGGGTTGTAAAACTGACAGAAAATATTCCCGCGAGTCGATTCTTCCATGTTTCTGGCTTTGAAAATCCCGCAGACTGCTTGTCTCGTGGCCTCACCCCGGACAAGCTAGTTGACCATCCTTTATGGTACAGTGGACCTTCCTGGGTCACTTGCGACCCAAGTGAATGGCCCTTAAATAAATTCGACGACAATGAATGCGCGGATGCGCCTGAACAGCGTATCCAGGCGCACGTCCTCACGACTAGTCCAGAGGATTCCCCGATTTATACGCTTGCGCTACGACATTCGTCATATTCTAAGTTGTTACGTGTAATTGTCTACCTTTACCGTTTCATGAAAAAATTACCACGTGGTAATCCTGTATCGGCCGCAGACTTAGATTTTGCAGAAAATAAATTAATTCGCGTCGTGCAAGACATTTATTTCTCTAACGAAAAATGTAGTTTAATTAAATCAAAATTTTGCTCACCCGTCTTAAATAAGTTAAGCCCTTTTCTCGACAGTAACGGTATTATTCGTGTCGGAGGTCGCTTGACAAATTCTGCCGAGGAATACACGCATAAACACCCTTGTATTTTACCGCGTCACGACCATGTAGTTGATTTGATAGTTGACTACTATCACCGCAAGCATTTGCATGCTGGTCCAGAGCTTCTGATGTCCTTATTGAGGCATAAATTTTGGATTTTGGCTTCACGGCGCATTATACGCCATCGCATTCAAAAATGTAACGTGTGCTTTAAGTCGAAACCGCGTCCTTTATTTCCACTTATGGCTGATTTACCCAGTCAGCGTGTTAATCAAGTTGATAAAGCCTTCTCGCATGTTGGGTGCGATTATGCAGGCCCTCTGCAGTACACACCGGTTCGTGGCCGGGGGGTGAAGAGCCGTAAAGCTTGGCTGTGTATCTTCACTTGCCTTACAACCCGTGCCACTCACATTGAGATAGCGACAGATCTCAGTACTGTCAGCTTCTTAAATGCGTTCAAACGTTTTCTTTCTAGACGCGGACCTGTAATATGCATGTATTCAGATAATGGAACCTGCTTCGTTGGAGCACGCTCTTATCTATGCGACCTCTACAAATTCTTGGATGAGTTACGCCCTCATCTGGAGGTAGAACTTTCTGAGAATCGTGTAGATTGGAAGTTCATTCCACCCGCTGCGCCGCACTGGGGCGCATGCTGGGAAAGTATGGTTAAAATTATAAAGACACACTTATTTAAGTCTATTGGACAGCAAATAGTTTCATACGAGGAGCTTCTCACTATACTCGCTCAAGTAGAATCTCTTATTAATTCGCGCCCGCTAATAACTATGAGTAGTGACCCCGCAGAGCCTTCAGCTCTTACACCGGCTCACTTTTTGCAAACTGTGCCACTGTCATCGCTACCCGCGCCCGAAGTTAATCCGAAGGACTTACTACAAAGACATAGCTTATTGGATAGTATAGTTCAGTCTTTTTGGAAACGCTGGCGCGTGGAATACTTGCACCAGCTACAGTCGCGTGCTAAATGGAATGTCCCTTCTGTCCCTATACAGGAAGGAACAGTAGTGATTATCAAAACGGATAATGCTCCGCCATTTTCTTGGCCTTTGGGTGTTGTGGAAAGGGTTCATCCTTCTAAGGATGGCACTACTCGAGTTGTCACAATAAAAACGTCAAAGGGAAGCTACCTTCGTCCGGTAGTAAAGTTATGTCCCCTTCCTACCCAATAGTTATAGTAATTAGTAAAAAACCATATTACCATATATATTGTATATAGATATATTCTTCCGCACATAAACATCCGCACATACATATTACCGCATTTATATTTAACCGCATATTTAATTATAATTATATTTAAAGGCAACCCTTTAAGGCCGGAGGAATGTTAGCGCCATATATGGCATTCATGTATTTGATTGCATTTTTTCTTAATATAGTCTATCACTTTCGCACACATGGTAAAATAGGCATATTGAGTGATGCTATCCTTTTCACCCCCCCGCCATATTCCTTTATTCCTCCACGTTGACAACTAGCTTCATTTGAACTGACGACCTA
Organism: Tethea ocularis; assembly: GCA_963555595.1. NCBI lineage: Eukaryota > Metazoa > Arthropoda > Insecta > Lepidoptera > Drepanidae > Tethea > Tethea ocularis. The sequence continues at coordinate 3,128,040 of OY741960.1, read as the reverse complement.
AAAGTCAGTGTCAAGGTTAAATCGCTGAAGAACGCATCTCAGTGAAACTTATTGCACCTAAAACTACCGCGAGTACGTGAAATTAGATATAATAAATACTATACAATATACGTGTGTTATCAAACCTACATAATCAGTGGTCAGTGCTTCATTCTGACGGCTAAGAGCCGTGCTATAGGTGCCCAGGACAATCCAGGACCCAGGAGGAGCATCAGGTGCGTGGATTCCTTAATATCCTATACCTTTTAGGTATTCGCTCGTCGTTGTACTATGATACCAGTGTGCCTAACGATTCAAAAATACAGTCCACTCCCTTTATTATTATCATTTCCCATTAATTACCGCCATACAAGCCTTAGGGCGCATAACGCTCCACGTTTGCGGTTAAGTATAAAATTTTGGCCGCTTCACTGAGAATGACAGTTCAATCATAAACAAACGTGGAAATGGACAATCAAATAAAGTGTCTCTGCCAGAGTACGGAAATTAAAATTTATTAGGGGACCTAGTGACCTACATAAGCGGTTTATCTTTATTTCCAATAGCATTTACGTTGGATAAAAAAGCGATAAGTTTGATATTTATTTATAATCTCTATTCTAAGCGGGCTAAAACTGTTGTTTGCGAAAACAACGGTAAAGGCCTATGTTAATTATATTTTTGTTACTCAAGGGTTTCTCCGCATTCTCGTGAGGGTGGAAGATGTTGAGGTTTCATATTTCGAACCACTTAAATAGAAAAAAAGTAGTTATTGTTTTGACATAAGTTGATAGATAAATAAAATTCGTAAATGAAGATCTAAAAATGTGCATTCTTTAAATATTACAAACCCTATCCAACGAACGACCATTAGGTACCCTTAAACCGTACCATAACAGGAGTGGACAGCTTTAGGCCTTACCATGCGATGTTTATTCTAAATTTAAAACTCGTTAGTTTGACAAACTCTATTGTTAGTAAATGACAATGTATGTAATCTGTGTCGTGTCCTCTTTTGTTAACTCAGATGGCCACATACCTACGTGGAAAGTTTGTTTTAAGTGTTGTAACTTAAATTAGGTATATAATTAGCAACATTTTAAATTCCTCCCTACTTTATGTGTGAACTTATAATAAATATTTAAACTATGAAGTCACTGGCAAGTAACCCAACAGTTAACCTTCAGTTCAGGTTATATTTAAATTTAAAATCTGTCTCTGAGTACAAACAATATGTTGTAACTTTTTGATTCGGGAATGCATAGTGAAATGCATATCTGAAACATAAATAAAATACTCTTAGTTCCTACCGCAATAATGATATCATGATTTTCAGGAAGTACCTACATCTGACCATGGACATATAAATCCTACTTACTATTCATGAGGTACTTCATTGTGTAAAGGATTTTACTAATAAAATCGCTAATATTAAACGAGAAAGACAGTTTATTTTTACCTATTTACACCTCAATAGAGAATATAAAATAAAATAGATACCAATTCTCAATTTTCAGACACAAAATGTAATTTTCAGGTAAAATAAACAATCAAACAGGACTTTTCCCAAGGTCACGGTATAATGCTTAAGCATTAATACCACAATCTAAATTTCGGAATCCGATTTCGGGTTGGATTATTGTTGTTTTATAGAATGGCTGTTATTGTTTGTTTATTGGAAATTATTGAGAGAATTCTGCCGTAGAAATCTGCTTCAAATTGAATAAATAATGAGTTTGCAAATGATTAAACTTTATTCTACTTAAAAAATTACAATACCTTGAATGTAGGAAAAGACCTTAACCTAATCACCTCATAAGGCACATAAAAAAAATCTAACCCGTCGTGTGATCATTAACGGGTTTTAACCTCCTTCAAAAAAAGGAGGAGGATCTCAATTCGGTAGTATGTTGTTTTTGTTTGTTCACGCTTAACTTTTTTGCTTATGAACCGAATTTAATAATTCTTTTTGCGTTATTATAGCTCTTGTCGTTGATTATTAAAAAGTTAATTATTTATCTTACAATAATAAAACGAATCATATGTGAACTTCTCGATCATTTTAGTTTTTTAGATAACTAGACTCATGTTGACCTTGAGGTCAACAATTTTACCATAGTACTTACCTCAAGAGATCGAAAATGGGAAGCTCAAAAAGCCTAGAAACTTTACTCTCAAGTGCAGCTGCAAGAACAAGGTTAAAACACAACCGATAGTAGCGATGTTTTAACTAAAATATGGGAGCCATCCATGCGGGTACTACAAAGTACTCACCCCCATGCCATAAAACAACAAAACAAAAGAACCAAAAGGACACAAAACCAGATACAATCTTATCTTTAGAAAACTCCATGACAAAAGCAAACTCCGATAAATCTCGCGCAGCAAATAACAAACCAGAAACAAAATAGAATTAAGCGTTTATGTAAATATTATTCTATTAAGGAGATGGCTCAGGATCTCGGCGGTTGTAACCTGATAACCTTTCATAACTTGATTATGCTGACGGCAACAGTCTCTTGATATTTCAACGCCATGATTAATTGCGTAGACACAACGTCATCACTAATACCTACGTAATGATTAACGATTGTACGGATTTGGGCAGGGTTAGACTTGTGACGTTGCAAGATTCTCGTTCAGTGACGTTGGATATTTTAAATATTTTTTGACAAGCACACCAATCACGTACCTACTGGAGTCACCAAATGGAACGTACTAGGACCTTTAATCCATTGGATTTCATCTGGAAATTCATGAAGTCTACCAATTTAACGAGTACTAGTCTCTTATTTGTCCTGACTTTTTCCCACAACAAGGAAAGTCCGCTCTCCTTAGCGGCCAAGATAGTCGATCTTGTATTGTTCACCACGTTAAAAGGAGTCCATTCTTTCTTTCTTGCCTTCCACGGGTGCCAGTGCTATCTGAACAACATGGTCGTTGTCCTACCGACATTATAACAAACAAAGGCACAGTTAATATGATACAAACTCCTTGAATCCACAAGAACTGAAATATATTAAGCCAAATTATATTCATAAACGAGACTTCATCCTGTGGGAAATCATAGACAGAGATATTTAGAATACCGCTCATAATTCTTCAGAATTTATTTTGTATATTCCAGAATTGTGGTATTAGTTTTATCTTTGTTGAAAATCTAACGAGGCTATTCACCTCAGAGTAAAGCTGACTCCATATAATTGTCACATAGGTATTATTGCAGTCTGTTATTTTTACATTTCTGCTTGTTTATCTTTGTTGCAACTTGCATTTCATGAGAAATTGTATTATTTTTAATGAAAAACATGTTATTTGTCACCACCCACCCTGAGTGGAGGATTTGAAGCCTTACAACTTTCTAAGTGGGCTCGCGAACGCCCCCGCGACGCTGCTTGAGATAAAAAACCTACGTAATAAATTTATATCAGAGAGAAAATTGTTACGGCACCTTTATTTTCAATAACGATATTAAACCGATAATATGAAACATTAAACAAATCAGGACAATGACCCCAATTCTGTTGTTTATAAACTAAATGAATTTAATGTTACTATATCTTAAACAAAAACGTAAGAGAGAGTAAAAAAAAATACTCCGATTGCTGTTCTTACGTGAATTTAGGCGCCGATCTTTATTTGTCACGACTATTCCTCTACAATAACTTGATAGCTTTAATATATCTTATCCTTTTCCAATAAAGTTTGTAAGAAAGAGATGTGACGTGATTAAAATTAATTTAATTTGTAGGTAAACAACAGAATGGGCACCATTGTATGTTATGTTCATATTTTTTTTTAATCATGCATGCCACATTATTTCCATTGCCCATAATAAGGGCATCAAGTGTAAATACCAATACGTTGATGGTAAATAATATTAATTTTTCATAATCAGGAATATGAATTCATAAATTGTAAGCTATATTTGAGCCTTAATGACAGCACAATGAATAATTAAATGGTTCCAATGAAATAAACATAGACTTATAGTCTATGTTTCTATCAGAGAAATATCTACTTGTTATGATTTTGTAAATGTTTTTCGTCGAATCATTATATTTATCTAATCAACTGTAGAATATTATAACTAAGTTTTATCTCTTCAACAGGTGGCTTAACAGCTGTCAACATTACGTCCAGTGTCTTCATATTTAAGCAACACCTATAAGTAAACCCTTACATCGATTACTTGTCGTTGATCAATCGTACCTCAGAATAAGCCCACAAACATCTTATGAGATAGATAGCGTAGCTGAAAATGTTATATTTCTTTCTTTAGAACATTTCAGTGAAGCGCATCAGTGGATCTGATTGTACGTGGAAGACATTAGTACCTGGAACTGGTAACATTCCGGACAGATGGCGAGCATGCAATCAAGCATCCTTCAAAAATTTTGCTCGCTTGCTTCATACTAACTTTCCAGCAATAAAATATTCATACAAAAATACACAGGAAATACCAACTGAATCGCGATTGGATTTGAATTTATCATCGCACGTTCCATATTCAAATATTCGTATTTCCGTTTGTATCCTAAAAGGATTCCTCTTCTCTACGTTGTTCTATTGTAAGTTTCTTTTTGAGAGCACTTCGTTATTCCAAGCACAAGAATTTCTAGACATAGGTATTCTAAACGTGACTTTAAACATTTAATGCAATATTTCTGAGTGTATTCTTAGTTTTTGAATAAAAATCCTTTCTAGTCGTGACTGAATTAATATTATTATACTATTTTTAAGCGCTGTATTTACTAACATGAAAATAAATTATATTAACTCAATAATAAAACTAAGACAAATACACACACAAAAGAGTGCTAACATAAAACTATTAAAAAGTCGATTACGCCATACAAACTATGAGTAATCGCAATATAAAAATACTAAAGGTCTTTAAACATGGTCTAACGATGAACTAGTTTTCGATGCGGTTAAGGTACAAGTCCGAGGCTCGCGGCTGACAATCCTGGTAAAATGTATGGCGTCAGACGCGCGCGTCACCCGCGACCAGCGAGCCTCGGACTTGTACCTTACCTGAAAACCCCTATTTCACCATCATAGATGTTGAATTTTGAAAAATCCTCTCTTAGAGGATGCCTACGTCATAATAATAGTATGCCTTCAGCCCGATCGTTTCTGCAGTGGTTTAATCTGTGCGTTGATTTCAATCACGCTTTCCTTTTTATATTTAGATGTCATAATATTATTATACCACAATCTTAGCGTACACTGTAATAAAGAACATAAAATAACCTATAAATTCCACGTAATATAGTCAGCACTGTAAATGTTCAACACAGGTTTCAAAGCAATATTGTAATGGCCTAACAGTAGGTATATTATACGAGGCAACGAATGGCTTGCAGAAGCCATTCTGCAAATGACAGGCAATTAAGATCATACATAAGTTAGATTGTAAGTTATAAGTTAAGTTATTATACCTGTAATTTATTCAATAAATAGTATAAAAAAGTTTCCGTCTGCCTCTGTCTGTTTCTCCGCTTAGGGACTTCTTCTAAACCACACAACTGATTTTGTTCTGGGGACACGGTCGTGTCTCCACCATGACGAGCCAAGCGAAGCACAAGGGCACTAACTACCTTTTCTCGAAGCGCTTCGTCGTTTTTTGAACCCTCATAACATGGGTTTGGATTATAAAATAAAAACAATCTTGGGATATAATGTTAATAAGAGAATTATTCAACATATAAAGTTTCAAATGCATAGCTCTTTCTGGTGTATTATCTATATAAGTATGTATTTACAAAAAAAAAAGTAGGTAGTTTATGTAGTATATCAGTTACCTGGTTTCCATAGTACAAGCTCTGCTTAGTTTGGGATCAGATAACCGTGTGTGAAGAAATGTCCCAGGATGTCCCAGGATATTATACTTAAGATTTTATTGATATCTAAAAATCACCGATTTCGTCACTGACTCACTCACTGATGATCATCAAAATTGTAGGGTACTTCCTGAAGACCTAGAGATTGAAATTTGGTATGGAGTCTGGGAATAAAAAACTTTTACACAAAAAATAGAACCGGCTTCAAAGGCATAAAATAACCATGTAGGAACTCTAATTTGACAGTTTTTAAGTCTAATAATATCGATGATAATTTTTTCCTGTCTAATAGCGTTACTTTCGCATAAAAATATTTTCATTCATCAACACTTTTTTATCATAAAAAGGTACACATGTATAAAAAGTAAATTTAAGGGCTGGATCAAGCATGTCCTTTTCCCACTTCTGTACTCCGCAGTACAAGGATGCAATTTGTAAGAGATAGCGTTTGAATTTAATATCTGAGGCGGACTCTGATGGAGATCAATCTACTGAATGTTTTTTTAGCTTTTTTTTATTATTTCTCAATTAAAAAAATGCTACTAATCCTATTTCCTGCTAATCATAATAATATTATAAAGAAAGTCTGTGTGTGTGTATGTTCGTCACCACTCGGCTCCATGACGGACTTGATTGAAACGTAGAACCTAGACAGGTGGAATATTATATAAGCTTCTTTTTATCTCACGTGAAAAACCGCGGGGATAGCTAGTCAAACAATAGCAGATTTTGCCAGAAGAAGAATCATGGTTAGAATCTCTATAAAGTGTTTATTTTATCATATTAAATCATGTTTTTACCATAATATTTTAGTAGGTTAGGTACTTAGGTGATTTTTTGCTGTATCAAAAATAGTATTTTCTGAAAAATGGAGTCCTACGAGTTTCTCAATATTTTTCAGATCTCATGAAAATAGGAGGTGAAAAAGTTTTTACTAATAAAATTAATTTAAAATAAATTATAAATAAACCATAAAATCATGTTATTAAATGGTAATGCTCAAAATATTTATCGCTTTATTTTCTAACTTAGACATTAGCTTTACGAAATTCATCCCTCTAGCACCCATCAGATTGCTTGAAAAGATACAAACGGACAAAACTCGACTTTTTTGGGGTACCTACCTGCACAAAAATATTTTGCTTCCCACATTGTAGTGACACTCGTGTCTCTCACGAACTGGAATATAGAATTTATGGTAACCATTTGGATTTGTGTCGCATTGGTTGAATGACCGCATATTTTTGTATAGAACATGATTGACAAAGCTTTGTAAGTGTGTTTTCCTTTTCATGATATGATAAAATATAATCGTTTATTGCATGATAACAAAACAAAGAAATGTTGCTATTAAAATATTTATTTGTTTTTTTGTTATGTCAGAACAATTGCCAACGTGTTGCCGATCTGTTACAATGCCGAGAAGGCAATTACTAGCTCTCAAGTGCAATTGCCGGAGCACATCGGTAGGTGCTTGGCGACAGATTTTCAACTTGAGGGTGGTAGCCAGCCAGACGGGTACTACAAAGTACCCTACCACCGTGCTATGGTTTCCTCACGATGTTTTCCTTCACCGAAAGCTAAAGTTCATTGTAGGATTCGACCTTCGTCGCGGCATCCGACGTCACAACCACTGAGCTATCATCGCCTTAAATTTGTTTATTTATTCAAATTCAAACGTCTCTTTTATGTTCACGACAAACAATTTAAATAAGTATGAACACAGAATTGTGCAACTAAAATGCAGAATGAAGTTAATATAAAATTCCATCTAACACACAAAACGGGCTGAACTGTAGCTTTTCCGGATAACAAATATTTTATTTTCCAAACATTCTATTCCTTTGTTGTTTTAAAGGAAATTTAAGTGTGCGAGACACAATGTATGTATAGGTATATTAATAAATCTATACTACTTTATTGTTTGGTTGTTTGAACGAGCTAATCTGTGTTGTTACTGGTCCGATTCGAAAAAGTCTTTCACTAATAGGATGCTACATTATCCCAGACGGTTATAGGCTACTTTCTATCCCGGAAACGCAGATGAAGCTGCGGGGGGCACCTAGTAACTTATATGACATAAAACAGCAAAGTAACAAAGCGTAATTAATAGTCAAGCGAAACATGCTGCGTTTTATAAAATGTAGGAAAATAAATATTATCTCAACTATATAATATTCCTGTACAAATACTCTGTAATTATATTCAAGCTCAAGTTACATCATATGACAGCCTTAAAGTGTCAGCTTGTGTTAAGAGGGCTATACATACACAATTTTTAAGATGCAAAATAAAGTTATAATTATTTGTAGGTGCTACCACATAAAATAATGTATTTTTCATTCAAAATTCGCAATGGCTCTCTATTACCTTTGCAGATTCTTAATCATGATATTATTTCATATCAGAATTTAATTTTAAAAATCCCAAAATTATTTTTCCATACATTTTTAACTACAGATTAGTTTTAACATTTTCCGATTCAATACATAATGCACTAGAAAATGTTTGCTGGAAACTAAAACTTAATTTCTGAAAGGATTTCAGATTTGATCCCTTATTAAGAGTGATTTAGCATAATTTACCCAACACAGTTTTTTTACAAATATGAAATCACAAATTATAACCATTATTTTTACCCGATCGTATGCAGTGACCTTTACTTCGTCGTTATGAATATACCTCGCGCGAGGCACCTGCGAGGTGTGCCTCGCAGTGTGTGCACTGGTTTGTTATTGTATCATAGGGGTTCAACCCTCTTACCCGCGTGCCTTTTTAATATAACCCGCATTATTTTGTTGAGCCTCTGACATCGCTCATCGTGATTTTTCATAGAAATATAGGAAAGGTCAATGTCAAGATAACCTCAGCATTGTGCTTTATAATTCACCGTCCTTTCACCTGCGTTCAGCGTTCATAAGTAGGTACTTACCTTATGTCATTATTCCAGGATTTATAGTAACTATACAACAATCCATTTAGACGTTTTAGAGGTTCGAACTCGAACAAACAACAATCTTATATATGTTATAAAAATCCCTATTTTCCTTGGTCACGATGACGCGTGAACAGCTAAACCGATGTCGATAATTCTTTTTTTGTTGTGTTTTGTTATTGTCAGGATATGGTTCTTATGGTAGGTATATAGGTTTAGGTAGGGTAGGTTAGCTAGGTGTACGTTGGGTAGGGTACCTAAGTACACCTATATACCAGGTGTAGTTAGGTAGGTAGGTCCCAGTTTCTTTTATTCTTAGGGCATTAAATAGAATACGTGTATGGTTTGTCAGACAGCATTTATATTAATTTTCTAACAAATTAAGTAACTGTAGGTACATGTAATTCAAAACATTAAAATTAAGATACTCACGGGTCATTAGAGGGTACAAAAACTGCAGATTAATCTACCTAGGAAATTACTCTTCCATCTACATGAGTCATCAAGTTTAAAGGAAACTTGTATCCAATATACAGTGCGTGGGTCCATAAATCTGCATCTAATGCTGGCCATAGACGTTAAAATTATTTGATCAAGTAGAAATACGAAAAGTAGTTTTCCATACCATTTGACAACTTATTTGATAAAATTTTACCACAGACGTTCATGCCAATTTGTTAAAACTGTTTGAACCAGCCTGTTTGATCACATTACTTGAGCGTCTATGGCCGGCTTAACTAGCATACTATGAATCAGGTTTTAGCGGAATTATCAATCAGTGAGTCATGTATTTTGACTGTTTGAAAGGTGAATTTTATCAACAATACACGCATAGTCCCTCTCGCTGTCACTGGGACTGCATCTCATTTATTTGTTTGAATATTAGATCCAGCATAATATTTTCTATCTCTTATTTGGTTTTCAACTAAATCTGTCTCAACATTATCAAAGACCAACTGGAAAAATCAAAATATAAATTCCTCAAGAATTGACAACTATGATCAGCAAAAGTATGATATCCAAAGACATAGATCAAGCTATAGCATAAACTATAAAACAAATAACAAAAAATCTTCAAAAATACCTACAGTTAAGAGAAATATTTTACCATGTATTTGAAACCGCAATGTATGTAAGAAAGAATCTCCTAAAAATCAAAAACCACTCAACAAAATACGACCAACATGCCCCATATGGTACAAATGGTACAGATAACGGACATCAATGTGGAAAAAGGAAGCCACCGTCACGTGACGTGAGAGGAAATGAATTGGCTGTGGGAGCTTAATTGAAAATGTCGAGTCTATAAGGCTTATATGTAACACCAACGTTTGTGCAAACATTGAAAACACGAATTGGAATGCCTGTCGATTAATTTGGGGGCTATGTGGTTTTTTTTAAAGCGAGATGTGATTATGGGTAGGACCACATTTTGTAAGGTGTTTTTTTTTGTTTCTATCAAATTTACAATGAACTCATTGATATATTAAATGAACTTAAGCTTTTGGTAAAGAAAACCTTAGAGAAACCATAACACGGTGTTTTACTGGATGACTACGACTCTGAAATTGAAAATCTGTTGAATTCAAAAAGACGTCCAGTCTTTCGGCTGACATGATTACTGCTGAACAAAAGCCTCCCCCAAGGATCTCCGGTCGATGGCCGGTCTTGCGCTACCCGCGGTTTCCCGCGACCCTCACAAGATCTAGAGTTCTACGAGCTATGTGCCCCACCTATTGCCACTCAAGTTTAGAGATTCTTTCTTGCTATGTCGGATAAATAATAATATTTTTTAAATAATTTTAGCCGACTTTCTTGAACCCTGCCCATTTTATTCCTGTCACCAAATGAAGTATTGACCTCGAAAGCGACCTCATTCTTTATTTTAGTCACGTCGAGATAAAAAATAATATTACAGATGCCTTTATCGACATCAATTCGTGATTGAAATATATTCCGATTCCTATGTTGGGTTGAAACAATGTAGCTATTTGAGGCTTGGTTTTGTGACTAAGGATTTTATTTTAACTGTCAGATTTTCAAAAGGTGGGCTATGAAGAAGACCCATGATAACGCTCAATGATGTACATGCACATGTTGAAGCTACCCTCATAAACAATTTCGTTGTTTTTTTGCATTTTGTCATGCTTTGCCAGACTTGATAAAGTGAATCGGTATGTCAAGTATTATAAAAGGTTAAATGTATGTTCCTGTTTAAAAAAAAAAATATCCTTTCCTTCTGTTTAATTTTATAGTTTGTGTTAAGTTTATAAGTTATTTTATTTTGTTTTCTATTTTGTTTGTACGTAACCATATGCATGTATTATACGTCATATAAACCTTCCTCTTGAATCACTTTATCTATGCTGAATATTGCTTTAAAATCCGTTGCGCAGTTTATAAGATCTAAGCGAATAGAGAAGCAAACATCATTTTATACTATGTAAAGATAAATATTATTACTTTACGTAATAAATCCATAATGGCATGTACTTATATGAGTTAGTGCTTGAGACTTTTGCTTCAAAATACAAAGAAAACTTACTCAATTCAAACAATGTATCGAGGTCAATCTAACTCTGTAACATTTTGCCTACAACACGAGTAGGTACCTACAAAACAACATTTTCACGTCGTTTCTCTAGATAGCGGGCCAGGAGTGATGTTATTTGTTCGACATTCTTTTCCGTCTTCCATTTTGTTATTTTGTAGGCGAGATGATTTTGAGAGAGCGCTCCATTTCTTTTGTAGTTTTTTGTAAATATCTTCACCAGAACTAGACTTTGTTTTTATTTTCGACCAATGGCAACACCGATCACTACATGCGTGTGATCCCAGCGTAGGTAATTAGTTTATTTGTATAAAGTTCCTAAAGGTCCTAGGTTCTATTTCCTAGGGTGTTTGTTATAGCGCAAGTATTCCTTACTTATATTATAAATGCAAAACTGAGTTAGTATTAAAACATTAAACCGTTCCCAATGAAATTAGTCGCGCAGATAGCTTATGATATGGAAAATGGATTTATCTCAGGAACGCGGTCAAAACTGCAGGAAACAACTAGTTATTTCTATTTTAATTTAATCTTTAGTACTTTCAACTCTAAAAATTGAAGTACAAATTGAAATAAAAAATTGCTATAAAATATTGACAGCCTGTATGGATGTTTACGTTACATTAGCAAAAAGAAAAAAAAACAAAAACTTAAGCATTAGAACCGGTAGCTTTCAAGCGCATACGGCAGAAATAAAGTTCGCTGAAAGGAAATATTTTCAGCTGAGACTTGAAATATGGTTAAAGTTCCACAGTTTATTGGGTGAACTTGTTCCGTGTAATCCTTTTGTACACGTTACGTACTTGTTTTTGGTACCACGTACTCTTCAGATAAGATATAACGCTTTTTGGTAACTTTGTAAAACAATATACGTGTCTAACGATACATGTTAATACATTCAACTTTGTAAATGTATTTTTTTACTATGTATAGGCCTGTGCTTGACCATAATCTCACCGTGGTCAGTGATGATGTAGCTGATGATAAGCACACAAAACCTTAGAAGGTATTGGCTCTCAAGTGCAGCTGTTGGAACCCACCGGAAGGTGCTTGGCGACAAATTTTCAACTTGAGGGTGGTAGCCAGCTAGGAGGTACTACAAAATACTACCACTGAGCAAACCGTGTAATTTTGTTTTTTTTTATTCTAGTAATAAAATATGCAAGCATAGCGTGCTAAATATATATCAGAATTGTGTTGTCATAATTAATGGTGATGTACTTTAAAAAAAACTATTAAATTCGTTATATCACTCGGATGGCTATAACGCAAGTTATACTAAAAGCTTACCATAGTATCATAAATTAAAGTCCTTTAGTACCTATAAACAAAATATTTATATTGATACAACGTGCCCGCTCATAAAGGAATTTAATCTGTGAGCTTGTTCGCGTCTGAAAACCAGTGTCGGAAGCGTTATAGCAAACTCATTGTTAGGACGGACACAGACTTGCGACTGAATCAAAAATATCTTGTGTATCTTCACGCTGCAGGAGGTCGTGGATATATCTGTTTGTCCTGAGTCTGAGTGCAAATATCTAAGTGTGTAGGCCAAATCCCAAAGGAGGTATAGGGAATAGCGAAAAATGCTGAAAAGAGTCTCGGGGCAGGGCTCTGTCACTTCGTGTGTAGGTATAAGATAATTGCCTACCGCTTCGCTCACACTGAGTGTGCAAACTCAGTATGGCTGTCGCGCTCCTGGCGTGCGTACGTATGTTTTCGCGCTCTTTCGACAGGTCGCTCGCGTCGCGTAGGTACCTACCTAACCTACTCGTACCATCATAAGAATAGTACTTCGTGTTTGTGAACTGACTGATTGATTTGTGCTGCTGGTTTATTGATAATATTAGTGAAAATGACAAGCCTAAACTATTTTTAAACTATTTGTTAGATTTCGCATTTATGCTGCTATAAAATTTAATAATCGTTAATTTAGAGAAGGCAAGAAATATATGAGGCATTATATTAATGTTAAGCAATTGTAATTTATATTTAGTAAATTAGTTAGTTTAATTACATTTACATAATAAATATTAGAAGAAAATACAAAAAAAATAAGTATTTTATTTTTAGTACTTGTGGCAACCCTACCGATTGACCATTAAGCAGCGGGACGACGAATAACGTACGCTAACGCGCGGCGTCAAGGCACATTTTAGATCGCGCGCGGTCGGGCGCGCCAAGTTTAGGTATTTAAAATGTCGGCTTTCTTCAAGATCAAAGGAGTGCAACTTCTGTACGCTAGTACTATTATCTATTCTGTGCTCGGGGTCAAATCAATTTGTAAAGTAAGATACATTTACTAGTTACCACCATAAATACTAAGTGAAACTTTCTACATAAAAGTGAAAAATGTTAGTTACGAAGTGTCACATCTAGACCGATGATATGTACTATCAAATACCTGGTTTCCATAGTACCTACAAGCTCAGCTTAATTGTATATCTATTATTTCAACTATTTGAATGAGCATGCTTAATATAGCCAATATTGACACCATAAAATATATAAAAAACTGACATTAATATTAACTTAGATTTTCAATAATCCACAAATTCAGTACAGATAATGCCATTCCTTACACCATAAAGCAAACAAAAACTGCGTTTAGTCGCAACGACAAACGTACTTGTCTTACCCCCTTATCCTTCATTACCCGCGCCGTTTTGTTACCCCGACGAATACTGCATTGTTGTAGCACAAAAAGAGTAGGAGGCGAGTTGTAGCCCGATTGTTTTGCTCATTGTAGGTACTCCATTCATCATTTTCCTGTAATACCTACATATTACTTTCATGACGTCATTAAGTAGATTACAATTCTTGTCGCGCCCATTTTTCGAATTGTTTTTCCTCTGTTACGTTGGGAATTGGATATTCTTGATAGAACTTGATAAACATAAAGGTACTCTAATAAACTACATCGTTACTGTAGCGCTGGCTGTTTTTTTTTTTAAGATTTATACAATACAGTTTTTGCTATAGGTTAAGAGTGGAATGACGAAACTACGCACCTCTCAATTCCTCTTTAGGTAGGTATTATAGAAAAATAAATAAAAACCCGGTTTATAAATCTCTCCGCGAATGACTCCGTCCCTTACCAAACTGACGGAGACAAGCGAGACAGGAGAGAGGCAATTTTAGTAAAAAAAATACGGTTTTATGTTATTTAAAAAAACCTGTTTTAAGCCTTTTCTAAAAACGTAGAGAAACCATTCCCTTTCTATTGAATTTCAGAATGTACCTATGTTCATATTTTCAAGCTATTTGGACGGTCCAAATAAGAGAAAAATACATTCTTAGTTTAATAAAGGGGTATTATCACGATTTTTTCAGATGTTATTAATGAATAAAAATACCTTATTTTATTTTTTATAAATTTTAATTTAATTCTATGCATGCAAAGTAGACAGAAGAAAAGAATTTGATAAGTATGTCACATCAGGTATAATAATTAATCATAGTAAGTCTTGTCTCCGCAAATAGTACGCAACAAAAGCCTCGGATAATGGAGTTTATACAGTGTGTAGCACAAAAGGAGATGTTTCCCGAAACAATTTGTTAATTTGCGTAAACTGTATTAAGTTTGGGTACTGTGGGTGTATTAAGATCTAATATTTTTTTTTAAATTGTAACTTTTGTGTGTAAACCAGTATGATTTTGTAAGCAATGTAAATTCAATCGCAACATTTTTTTCTACATATTCACAGCAATGCAGGAAGGTATGCCTCATATTTTTATACACTCTCAAGTAAATCTAAATCTTGATAACCTAAATTCATGAAATTTATGAAGAGTTTTAGATTGATTGCGTGGCATAAGTCATACTTTTATTAAATTTGTCCTTAAACTTTTTACTTCTTTAAAGGAAAAATCGATAATTTTTTTTTGTCGATTTTATTTCTATATTTTGATTTATCTTTATCGCGTTATGTGATTATCACGTAAAAATATTTTGTTGCGATTTCGATTTGCCGTTGAAGAATTGGCCGTGACTTATACCTTTATGTGAGATAGTTAGGTAAGTATAGCCGTCATATAATAGGGTAGTTGACACTGTCAAAAATAAATGACCAAACACTAACCAATGCATAAATATATATTTAATACTTTTTATGATTTTTAATTACCTGTGAAACAACTAAGAGTAGATGATTTGATGCTGTGAATCTATGACGTCATAGTGTAATATTTCATACAAAATTGTATATAAACTATCGTTTTGACATTTATTAAAAAGTTGCTGATTTGATAAGTCAGTCAACTACAACACATTATATTGATTTATAGGAAAGTTAAATAGGAGACTACTTAAAAAGTTCGTCCTTTAACTTGATTCCCGTGTTGGACGCACTATCTCTTTACAAGTTTATTCGGAACCCTCGGTGCGCGACTCAAACTCGCACATATCCGTTTTTGTTTCATTGTATTGGGATCAAAATTACCTGAATAAAAAAAATGAACCGCGCAGGGTTGGCAGGTCCCTCACAAGGTGGACCAACGATCGTGTGAGGGTCGCGGGAAACCGCTGGTATCGCAAGACAGGCCATCGTGGAGATCTTTGGGTCCTTTGTCCAGCAGTGGAAGTCTTTCGGCTGATATAATAATCATGTTTTTTTTTTGTATTACCTAATAAATCAAACCACCCCATACCCACCCTTGACTACCGATGACTAATGATGCAGTTTGACAGATACAAATGCGCCTGATCAATCAAGTGTACTTTTTATTATTTATCGTATATACGCCAAATTTTTCGTTCAATATTGATTTCTATTTATAGCACAATAAAGAACGATCAATTACCTTTATAAATAACTGCCGTCGACATGTTCTTAAGTCGATCAGAATGTAATCATGATTCATGTTTGACTAGCTATTTAACTGAGTTTTTCATTTCGATAAGTTAATAGACTATAGTAGATTAAAGAGAGAAAGAAAAAAGTAAGTTATTGTAAAGATTTGTACCTAACATAACTGTGATTTCATGTAAAAGTATAATTACCTACGGGCTCTAACATATTACACTTTATTGCAGTTACTATAAAGATCAATATAGCAGGACGTGGATTAAAAAACAAAAGACGAATTCTATTTACCTAGATCACAATATAATATAACATGTTATCATTAATTTTACGCAAACTTTCATGATTGAAACATATTTGTAAAAAGCCATCCTTACCATAGCACAGCACATAGTAGATCAGAGAAAAATGTAAAGCTTGAACAACTACCGACAAACTGTTTCACAGTTTGGTAGAAGAGTATTTTAAACTATGTAATTTTTATGTTAATTAAATAAATTAAAGAAAAAACATTATTTTATGATTTTTTTTGCGTTATCATTATGTTTATGTGTATTGAAAATAAAATATGTTCATCAAATGTAAGTTCCTGGGTGGGAATCAAACCCATGACTTGTAAGGTAACCTCTACTCCAACGGACGAGACCCGTCAAAAGACATGACACTCACAAATTTAATAGGCGCTGTATTACTTATTCACGCGTTTCCATTTGCATGATTAATGATTTTACATGTTCATACCGTGATAATGTATGTACGAGTGTGTTACAGTTCAGAGGAATTATGTATCTGTACCTATGTAGCGGGTGTAAGTAACATCCTAACGAAAACTGAATCCATGTATTCTATACGTTATTTTGGACTCCTCAGTAAAACAATTTTACGTCTATTAAATGACTCAATCAAATTCAAAACATGGCTTATACATTAGTAGCGACCCGCCCCAGCTTCGCACAGGTGTACAAATCTTTGAATTTCTCGGCTTTTCTGTACTTTAATATGCATTTATTGTACATAAAAACCTTCCTCATAAATCACTCTAACTAGTGTTGAAAACTGCATTAAAATCCGTTGAGTAGTTTCAAAGATCTTAGCGAACGGACAGCGGAAGCGACTTAATTTTATACTATGTAAAGATACTGGACTTGATTTTAACCGTCTCAATCATACAATAAAGGGGAAAGCACCTTGTTAGTGACATAATTATAGTAACCTTACTTCGAAATCAAAAAAACCAGCACTCAGAACGTAAAGAAATTCAACAAATCTACGGAATAGACAATCCATAAATAACATGATAATCTTAATCTACAAAAACTCCATAAATCGAAAGTCCGTAACGATAAAGTCATCAGTTTTCACTATCAGAGCCGGTAAAAGCGTATTTGTCCGGAAAATTACTACTTGGCCCGGTCAGGGTAATAAATCGATCTACTCAGCCGGATTGACCGGACCGCCCAATGTGTCCGATTTAGTTTTCTTCGACTAATAGCCGCACTTAGGAGCCCTTTGTCAAACGAATTATGAAAAAAGTTGTGATTTATTACAGAGAATGGATTGTTTATACACTTTTGTTAATTTACAGGCTGTAATAGTACTAATTGTGAATGTATTTTTTTCTTTCTTTTTTTTTAAATATTTGTAGATATATATATCACACACGTTTAATCCCAAACTAAGCAGAGCTTGTACTATGGAAACCAGATAACTGATATACTACATACACTTTTTTTTTGTAAATACATACTTATATAGATAATTACATCCAAACACAAGACAAATAGACATCTTCATGCACACAAATGTTTGTCCTGGATGGGAATCGAACCCATGACCAGCGGCGTGATAGATGGTTTCTTAACCAACTGCGCCAACTGGCTTGTCATATAATGTATTGTTATTTTGTTTATTTTTTTATTATTCGCTCTTATTTTTTTATGTGTATTAAATGTATTAATAATACTTGCTTTCGCTCCACGGTTTTCACTGCGTACCTGGGATAAAATGTAGCCTTAGGTAGGTAGGTAGGCGTACCTATGTTTATTGAATTCGTTTAAGGTTTTTGTCTTCTTATAATTCTAGTCACTGGTTGTCCCCGACCTTTTAAAAAGAATCAGTATTCTAAACAGTAATGAAATCAATTATTCAAAGCAGAATTCTTCTTGTTATTGGAAAAAATGTTTTGACTTCATATTATCTACTCCGAGGTTTTTCTTCGTCTTATTATGTACTTATAGGTTACATGTTTTTAATTGACATCTTAGTTTGTGTGAGCTATATGCCTATGTCACTTTACATTGAGTTTAGATACTCAAAGAGGACGTTGTACCCAAGCATCCAAGGCTTGGGTGCGCTTGTAGCACTTGCTCTTGCAGGACATATTTTATACAAAAAAGTTGTCTATAACCTTCAGGTATAATGTAGCTTCCTATTAGTGAAAGATTTTTTCAATCGGTTCAGTAGTTTCGGAGCCTATTCAATGCAAATAAACAAACAAACAATCAAATCTTTCCTCTTTATAATATTAGTATAGATTATAATATTAGTATAGATAAATTATGAAATTTATTTGGATAAGAGTAATTGCCGAGTTTATTGCCGACTCTTCTCAGCAAAAGCTACCTTCCGAACCGTACATTAGAGCATGACCATAAGTGCCTGTGAAGGTCGATTTGAATAAAACTAATATTAATTTCATTAATATTACTTAGGGAATTAATTCGTCCAAAATTCAATTATCTAATTAGTAATGAATCATAATCTGTCATCAGTTTATGATGTGCGTTGTCAATCAGTCTGTGAATTGCGTCAATATCATGGTCAATAACCTTTTTTTTTAAACATAATTTTTATAAGTACTTAAAATTAATTTAATAATTACACTAAAAGTTCTGTCGTTGCTTGTAGCAAGCTGAAGTTAATTAATTAAGAAAATGCCAAGAACATTCACTAACAACGTTAGCACTGCAAACTTTTATAAAAACATCTTGAAAATAATATTATTAAGCTGAAGAAAAGCAGAGTCTGATGATAAAGTCTAGACCTAGTTGGAAAAGGCGGGGCTAAAATTCAAATTCAGCCAAAACAATTAGCTTGATCTTAAAATTCAAATTAAAAATTAAATATTTAGGCTTAATTTTGAAGTTAACGCCCAAATAACTGTAAATAAACAAGACTGATTTCAACTCGCTATCAGGTAAGAGAATGGTGAGAATTCCTGTTCCGAAATATGGTTTCCATTTTAATTTTATTTACCTACATATATTTTTGTATGCAGATCCAATATCCAATATGGGACGTTGAATACAATATAATTAAATCATCTTGCTGAAGTCTCATTCAAAGGCATTACTTAGTGTAGCTAGACACCTCGCAGAGTACTTGTGAAGGTAAGTCACTGAAGTTATCAAAGGTAAAGCAAATATGTGTCAAGAATCCAAAACAAGGTTCGATAATCCTTGTTTTGGATTCTTGACACATCTTGGTGCTGATTCTTTTGTTGTTTCTTATATTTTTTGTTCGAAAGAGATACAATTTGTTTAGTTTCTAAACAACAGATTCGGGGCTATTGTCTTTTTGCTATATTTTTATTTTTTTAAACGTTAAAACAATTTAAGATTATAAAGTAAATATTAATCAATAATAAGTATTTGCACAGCCCATAATCGTATAAGAATTTGTTTTTTTTATCAGGCTTCTAAGTCCCATAAATTCAAACTCAGTTCGAACCAAAAAATACCGTTATTAGAATTCAATGAAGCTCCGTTTGTTTGCATTCGTTTTGTTTCGCCAAAGTTCGACTGAGGCGCAAAATAACATCTCGGGGAGTGGTGGGATCGTCTCGTCTCATACACTATTCATGGGTAAGAAGCGAGGCGTGGCACTATTTCACAGTTACGTGGTACAAAAGTGAGGAAACTTTAAACGTTTTGGCTGGGTTTCTAAACTCACCTCGAGAGTCATCTAAACCACCCAGTCTTGACTAACAATAAGTAACTGTTCCCCGTGGTTTCACTCGCGTTCTGGGGATAAAAAGTATCCTTATAACCTTTGGGGATAATGTAGCTTCCTATTAGTGAAAGAATTTTTGAAATCTGACCAGTAACTCCGGAGATTAGCGCGTTCAAACAAACAAACAAACTCTTCAGTTTTTTATTCGTATAGATGTCAAAATTCAACTGGTTCTCAAATGCTGCTGTCAGAGCATACCGGTCCTTGGTGAACAGATTTTCAATATGAGAGTGGTAGCTAGGCAGGTGGGGACTATCGCACTGTGGCATCCTAACATTATTTTCCATCAACGAAATCTCAAGCTCATTGTAGGATTCGAACGACTCATTTGAGGTGACTGCCATTAATTATCGCCTTTATATTATGGTGGTGATGTTTCTAGCTAGTTAGTAGTCTTGACTTCCACACCTTTTCCATGCCATTTTCCGTTGTAAACTTGTACAGAAGTATAGGAATTAATTTGTTATTATTTGCTTTATTTTTTTAGAACAAAGTCGGCAAACAAGCCCGCCCCGCCCGCCTGATGGTATGTGGTTACTGTAGCCTATGGACGCTAGCGACAGCGACCATATACCTACTAATCCGCGCCCCAAGTACCTCTA
The DNA here is from genome assembly GCA_963555595.1 of Tethea ocularis. Lineage (NCBI taxonomy): Eukaryota > Metazoa > Arthropoda > Insecta > Lepidoptera > Drepanidae > Tethea > Tethea ocularis. The sequence goes on along the minus strand of OY741960.1, from coordinate 3,107,311 downwards.
GAGCATTGCCAGCCCTTCCCCCCACCCCTATGAGCTCAGGCGACCATACTCACGCGCAGGAACACAACCAGGTTATTTGGCTGCGGTATTCTGTAAAGTGGAGAAGTACTTCCCCAGTATATATAACCTGTACCTCATTTCTTCTATTAAGTTTATTTGGCACCCAAACTTACAGTCCATGGAATAGCATACGCTTTTTTTTCTTATCTTTATTATGTTTAAAGGGTTTAAAAATAGTGAAAAGAGCACCGCCAGTTGTTCTTTAAATGCGGACGTCAAAGCCCGACCCAGTTTCTTACAAAATAAAATTGATGACGTACTCTACTTTTGCTGCCGTTTTTTTTAAATATTGACGTCTATTCACCCAGGGTCATTATTATGATCGTTTTGACAGAAAATGTTCAACACGCAATGGAAAAAGGAAACTCGTGTAGTAAACTTTTATTGAGGAAGGAAATTACTTAATGTTTATTCTTATCCTATTCTTATCTTTAATTAAGAGTATGAAGGTTCTATCTACCAGTTCATGTGTGTTAAATCAAGTAGGTACGCGAGAAGGTATCAAGTTGAAATTATTTCGTTAGAAGTAAAGATAATTGAGGTCGAATATTTCATGCGTTTTAATTTAGAACGTCAATTTCAAGCGTCTATGAGTTATAATTTTGTAATGTGCGAATTAGGGGTATATATTTATCTACATATGAATTCATTTTGCATTTAAAATATTATAGAGCTGTACATTCCATCATTACAAATGTCCGTTACTTATTGATATGAAACCAACGTACGTATGGTTTTAAATAGCATCAATTTTGATACTCGTTTCATGTGTTAATCATAAAATTCCTTCCAAGAGCACTTAAAATGTACAATGTAATTATTAAAATGCAAATAAATAAATTAAAAAGCTTATAGCAAATTGATTGGCATGCGATCCACTTTATGCTACAAAATCAAAAGGAATTGTTACTCAACTGTCTATAAAGTTTCGTACAAGTCAAGTAAAGTTAACAACAGTTGTTTAAGTAAAATTAAGTTATTCAAATTATATCAAAAGCCATCAATTGTTGAGTTAATGGGGTATCTATAGGTATAGTCAGGGTAACATCTTACTTTCATATGTAAATCTATACTAACAATAAAGCTTTAGGATTTGTTTGTTTTAACGCGCTAATCACTCGCGCAATAAAGATAAATCTAACAACATTTTATTATATCAAAATCGGTTCATCCGCTTAATAGTTATAAGGGTTTTGGTTTCACCGTAGTCGGGTAAAAAGAAAATTGTGGTAAAATGTTGGTACCTAGTAATTTACCGACTAATGACGCACGATCAACTTTTATTACAAACTGAGACTGCATTCATATCAGTAAAATGAGAATCTTACAAGAAAATGTCTTCTCAATGAATATTAATAACCAATGTGGCCCATGTGGACGTTATAACGTATAATTTATAACGTACAATTTATTTCATAGTGAGAACGTGACCTAACCGCCAATGTTCGGAAACAAGTAGTTGCTCACAACCCTGCCGCCAGCTCGTACATCTTCTCAGTTTGAAGCTTCTGCTAAATGACAAAAATAAAAGTAGTTAGGTATTATACGTTAGCAGAATTGTAAAATGATATCTTTTCTGATAATAATTAAAATTCAAAATTTTTAAGAACCACCCGAAAACAGGTTCATAATACAAACTCATAACAATCTTTCTTCGTCGGTGGTTAAAAATGTTAAGTAATGGGATGTTTAGAGATGGGATGTAAAACGAAGTATATTTTGATAACAATTTTTTTTTTTTTTACGTTTCGTTGGTATGGTAGGGTACTCTGTAGTACGCGTCTGGTTGGCTACCACCCTCAAGTTTAATATCTGTCGCCATTATTTCCTCGCCTGTACATCTACAATACGAAATTTCAAATAGCTTTATTATATTATTGAAGGAATTCTTCACAATTTCTGTTTGATTTTATGTTAACAACACTAAACAAAGATATTTATCTCTACACTAATTAATTTATGTTATTGATAACTCAAATATTGTTTAAGCCTTTGTTGTGATTTTGAAAATATTTAGTGTTTGAATTACCAAAGTGTCTAAGAACCAAAATAAGCAATGAGCTTGAGCTTACCGCGTAGGAAAATATCAAGAGGTACACTTTTATGTTAAATTATCTACTAATGTATTCCAGCAGCTGCACTTGAGACGCAGTTTTTTATGTGTAGCTAAAATGGTGTCAAACAGAAACCAATCCATAACGCAATAATATAAAATACCATAAACAGTTGCCATATTGTTATATGGTCTGTTATTGGATTCAATACTTTTTTAACCGACTTAAAAAAAGTCTCCATTTACAACATTTAAGTTCCAGATGTCACTAAACTGCGTGATGTAATTACAGAGTGATTAATTATAGGGGGCGCTACGTACACGCGTATCGCCATTCCTTCCGTCCAATTAAAACTTGCTCAGGCGTCACAGTCGCGACATGTGAAGGAAATTGATACAACTTTTTTAAATTAAGAACTTTAGGGAATTTCAATAAATGATGACGCACTGGAAAATGTCGAAGAAGTAGAATTTTAATAACGGAAGCTTCGATGGATAAATGATAATGATTATCTATGGTACCTGTAACTTTTTTATATAAGATTCTATGACATATGGAATTATTCTGGAGAAACAAACAGAGGAGCTAAAGAACTTCATTTAGGTGGGAAAACATCGATCAATAATCTCATGGATGTACCTAAAACTATGATTCATTTAAAGCTTCTGTGGTATTTGGTGAATACAATTAACAAATTTTACGTCACATAGGATTTTATTATGTTTATAATAGCTATCTTTGCTGAAGAAAATATGCAATACCTACTTACTACTAAATAAACTCCTAGAAACTTGACAACATGCTTAAGCCCGAAATGAGATACATTTTCAAAACGGTTAGCATAATTTTTTGTGCAGTCGTGTTATGGAGCAATCTCGAGGAGCAATTACGTTGAAGCTAAATGAGGTAGGGTGACCAGGATTTCTTTAAATGGGTGTATCATATTTTTAATTATTTATATTTAATTCGATTGTAATATTCTTTTTTTTGTTGGAATTTACAATTGAGTGTACTTTTTTAAATCATAGGTACTTTCAGGTTAGTTAGTTAGTTAATATTAGTAGCTATAGCTAGCATAAATTTGAAGTTTTGATCACCGTCTCAAATGTTATATAACAAGAGTAGATAGGTACGTATATGCAGGGTATAGATGCAAATAGTATTTACTTGTTTGTCAATTAGTACAAAGTGGATCATCATCTCCTTGCCCTGTTCCCAATCATAAGTGGTCGGCGCAATATGTACTCCTCTTCCATTCAGCCCTTCTATCCGTCATATCGGCATTCACTCCTTGCTTACTCATATCATCTATTAGTATGAAGTCAGTTAAAAAGTAAGCGGTAGTTAATATTATGTGGCTTATTTTGGGATCATATTGTAATCTCACAACATTTTACGAATACAGAAAAGAATATTTTTTTATTTACATAATTTGGAGACTAGATAGGCATATAAATTTGTTTAAGGTTGTCTAGCCAATTCATTAGCTCTCCAGCTTGTCTTAATTTAGTTGTTCGTATAAAATTTAATATCAGACATAAATAACCAAAGTAAAACAAAAAAAATGTGATAGGGTGCCATAATGAAGTTTTAAGGAGGCGCAATGTATAGTTAATGTAGCTTTCTATTAGTGAAAGATTTTTTAGAACCGGTTCAGCGGTTTCTCACATTTTATAAATTATAATACCTAGGTATAGACATAATTAAAGATTAAAATTCTGCTTATAATAAAACCCAAGACTTTTTCAATGGGTGGTCACATTAAAAGTTAGGGCGCAAATTGCAATTTGTGTTAAGAGGAAAAAAAATTGTGAAGATTGTGTGTAACAGGTACAAATTATTACTTACGTATATTTGGAATGGCTAAAAGGTTATAAATGCTTTAAATATTTAGTATGGTTACGTAACCGTCGTCACTTTCGTCCCTGTCGTTGTAAAAATAAACTTTACTCAGGAAAATTATGGTAGAAAACCAGACACATACGGCCCGCTTAGTGGCTTGCAAGCCCCCTTGTACACGTGTATAACAAACCCTGCAAAAATCACTTCACTTTTTTCTTAAGGAACTCTATGCTGTAACCCCTCGGGAAAACCACTGCGGGAAGCACGTCCTACAAGGAACGGTCAGGTGGCATGGCGTTGGAGTAAAACTCAACCATTACATAGGTATCATTATTATTAATAATTAAAATAAAGCTTTTAGGTCTTATCCCGCTGCCAGCGGTATACTAGGGATAGGTATTTTTGTAATATTTTTGATTCTTATATTAATATTATAAAAAAAATAAGGTTAAAAAGAATAAAGAGATAAATAAGCCTTTATTGCTGAAGTACATATTTTAACTATTCCTTAATTTAGAGTGTATTTAAAACATTACCATTAGGTAGGTACCTACTGCCAAGCCGTGAACTTCAAATTATTAACTTACATTCATTATGTTTTTCGCTAATTGCAGTGCAGTAATAAGTCGTATGTTTGTCAAGTTATACTTAGCTACAAACGTTTATTTAATTATTGTTTTTCCATTACTTCAATGAGGTTCGATTTTTCAGATTCATCGAACGGTATTTAACGCAGGACTAATGATAAATTGGATTTTCTTAATTATCAGATAGGCCGCGTAATCTGTGAAAATTACACTTTACCTAACCAATCGCAAAAAGCCAATTAAGCTTGTAATCAGATAATTAATCTTGAGATTGAAAATTACGAGTGTTTAATACCAATCTATCAAATATTGATAGATTAATAGCTATCACTTGATATTTTATGGATAAGTCGATACTATCAAATTAATTATACCTACTTTTTCATCCATTAAAGTTTGATAATATTAAAGTATCGAAAATACATTTATTTTATTTCAACTAGCATCCGTCCCGCGGTTTCACCCGTTTTCCCGGGATAATAAGTAGCCTATATGTTATTCCAGGGTATCTATCTATGTTTCATTAAATTCCGTTAATACGTGAAAGAGTAACATTCATCCATACATTCTCATAAACTTTCGCATTTATAACATTAACTAGGATTATTATTACAACTAATCGTTTTATTACTTGAAAGCAGTTTAGGAAATTCAAATTCTGCTATTGTTGTCTCGTTTATCAACTATTCATATCAAAGGGCCCTTAACTACCTTCCAACAGCCCGAATGGACAAAGTGACTTCACGGATGATTTGACATGATTATTGCTTCAACCAAATCTAACTCCAAATTGTACCCTTGATTTTTACTCTATTCAAGAGATAGTTTCATTATTGAGATCTCTTTGAAGTTATGAATTTCCTGGTTCGTTAGAGTACGACAGATAATCTCTGTTAGTTCTTATGGTAAATGGGCCGCATTTTGGATTTTTAACGGATATTTGTTTTTTATTTTAAAAGGATTGCTCAAATATTTTAAAAGATGAGACTTGAGACACTTGTTGCACTTGAAAGCCAGTTATAATACATTCTTGGCATTGTAACAGTTCGGCAACACATTGGCAATACCTCTGGTATTGAAAATGGCGATGGGCAAAGATAAGGACGTGCACGGAGACTTGCCTCCGTGACAGTTATGTCGTGACAAAAGAAAGAAAGAAGAAAGAAAATACAAAAATGTCACCCAGTTGTCGCGTCGCAACATGCGCGCACCGCCATTTAAATCCATGGTCTTGATGAGAGAGACGAAACAGTCACTTTGACAAAAGTCTCCTGTGCGCGCATAGGCTTAGTTAGCATCAGGTGGACCGCCTGCCTGCTTGTCAACCTTCTAACATAAAAAAAAAGTTATCGCATTTTTATAACCGACCCTCTTCCTTTGAGACTCAATATGATTATCAATAAAATATATCATAGAACCTTTTTACTGAAAAGTCATTAGGCAACTAAGTACTGTCAACTAAGAGCCTATAACAGTTTACAGTTCCTCGCGTCCCACAATCTTACTTACCAAGATTTCAGCTAAAGCACTTCTCTTAGCAACACAATAACAATATAAAAGTAGATAATATAAGAAGTGAAAGCCAGATAGCGTCGCTATAAAACGCTATCATACAAAGAAATAAAATTCCATTACTAGCATTATCATTAAACTGAGTATTAAAGATAATACCCGCTCTTTTAGGGTACATTAACTTATAAAACAGACTCATGAAAGACTCCACACCATATTTGAACAATTATCTTAGAACCTCAAGTTTCACCCTTAATTTAATTATCAGTGTGCAAGTGGGTAGTAGGTATGTTTTAAAGGATTTTTGCTTTGAGATTGCTTTTTGGTCTCATAACGCTAGTTTACTCATATTATGTTAGGTATAGACCTAACAGTTGATGATAGCATCCAAATTTATTTATTTCTTTAAGGCGACGATATCCGAAAAATAGTGATTCTAGATAAAGATTTTCTCGGCAATCTTTATTGCAAGAGATTTGTAAAAAAAACTAGAATATATGACGAGGAGTAGTTTAAAACAAAATTCACTTGTAACGGAAAAAATCGTGAATATGTCCCTTTTTAAAACTAAGAATGGATTTTTTCCTTATTTGGTCCATCCAAATAACTTGAATATATTAACATACATAAATGAATAGTTTTCTTACTTTAAAAAAAAGCATTCGTTTTCTAAACTGTCTTTTTTACTAAAAATGCGCCTCTCCTGTCTCGCTTGTCTCCGTCAGTTTAGTATGGACGGAGTCATTCGCTGAGAGCATCCTCTTAATCAATATAAAGTATGATTGTGTATAACAGCTGTTATCAACACCTCCACAATCATACTGTATGTAGGTTTTTATAGACACTAAAATGGCAGAAAGGATTGTAGGAGCGCAGCAGTTAAGTAAATAAATAGCTTCACTTAGTAATTGAGTTAGCCATCGGTAATGTGTAATTTTCAAATGACCACGCATTTTTGTACACGTTATACATATAGAAAAAGCGAACAAAACAGGCAGTCTAATAGTAAAGATTCTATAAATAGCATAAAGCGTTTATGGCTATTAAAACTAATGTAAACAGCACATTACAGCCCCCGTATATTATACCTTTGGCATGACAAGCTCTTTGAATTCGCTATGAATTTTAATCATCTCATTATGAGTTGCCTCGCTTAGCTTTAATTTTCTGAAACAACATCGTATGTTCCACTGAGTCCCACATGTTTGGGACATTAAAGCTTTTTATCAGTGTTAAAATATCCGAGCTTTATACGAGCGTCATGATTTTTCTTGACACTTCAACAATCTAAACCTTTCTAAAAGCCGTATGAAAATTCGTTCAGTAGGTAGTTTATCGCATTCAAACAGACGCGACAGTCTTTGCTGCTTTATGTGTTTACCACTTTCGGCGACATCATTACTGCCATGATGAAATTGGGGTGAAATAGTAAAAAATAGACTACCTTATATTACCGCTTACTACCTACTAGTAGGGAAAATTATATCACATTTGCATCAACATATTATCTGTTTCGCCTAAAATTGAGCTATATTACGAAACATGACAAATCTGTCAAATTTGATGAAGTAAAAGATAGTTGACAGGTCGATGAAATCCTAATCGAAACATACTATGAAGATGCAAATTATGTGACAAAATTAACTTTTAACTAAAAGTGTATGCTTGTTTGCCGACAATCCGTTGCCGAATAAAAACCAACAGACTTACGTTTGTATAATATAAGTAAGAAATAGGATTATTACCGAACACGTAGACGCATAAAATCACTGAACATTTATTCTGCTTCGCATAAAGGAAACCGGAAAACTCAAATATGTTGAATAAACATCCCAATATTGGATGTGGCCATGAAAATATTCGGTATCAATGAATTGAATAAACGAACGCCGGGCGACGCTACGATTTAATAAGTCTAGTCAACCCTATAAGTCAACTGTGAAAATTGCATTATTTATTAACCAGTGCCTATATCACCATGTAGGTATGTCTAAAGTCTAATTTCAAAAATCTGTCTATAAATGTTAACTCTAAATCAAGCTATAGGCTCAGCCGATGACATTTGAAAAATATAAAGATGCAACAAATAAAGGCCCGCTTATAGCCACTATTTACTATTTCTACTTCCTTTGTGCTATTTCTATTGGCTGATGATGAAGCAGTAGTAACTTATCATAACTATTCCCACTATGTTGCAATTTTTTATTATGAAGCTAATAAAGGTTTAATTTCTTACTCTATCAGCTTTTTTGTTTTTCTTAAATCTGTTCATCGCTTATAACGGTGCATGTATGTACTAGTCTAGACTGTAAACGACTCCTTCGCTATGCATACCTACATGTAGTTTGGTATTTTCACCTGACGTCTGCATAAATTCAATGCATAATATTGTTCGTCGCAGTTAGCTCGGGAACCTCGCGTTTATATGTAAAGGTGAATAAATCGACTATCTGCTGAATAAATTTGCACACACTGTATTTGAGATGTTTAGTTAAAGATTAAATTTGCAAGATAGAGAAGTGCATTGATGATTTTTAATAAAATTAAAATGCTTGAAAAGTTTTTATTTAGATCCATAAAATCATCATCAGCCTGTAGACAAAGAATACTAAAGTTGGGTTTCCACCGCGAACGGAGATAGTAAACTGCATACTAGTATTTCCAACAACAAAAAATTCGAGCGGAAAGTACTGAGCGAGCAGAAAGTGTTGAAATAAATTGTACATCATCATGTCAGCCCAAAAACATCCACTGCTGGACAAAGGCCTCCCCCAAGGATCTCCGCGATGGCCGGTCTTGCGCTACCCGCATCCACCCCACACAAGAACGTCGGTACAGCTTGTGGGAGTCTGCCCACGCTGTATCTTCAGGAATACCGGATTACGAGCAGCAGCGTTTCTCTGAGAACTATAACACCATACTGCGATCGCCAACCCGCCTGCCAAGCGTGGCGATTATGGCATATCCCCCCTAATATGCCTAGGAATATCAAGATGTGGCGAATTATACGATCGGGCCTCTTTGGGCGCCGACAAATAAGAAAACATTTGCTATCTTGTAAACATTCCATCCTCATATGACAGGGCGCCGGGCGGTGATAAATCTGAACGAGCTTGCACTCTGTCTTGGCTCCCCCATGTTGCCAATTTCGTTGATGGATGACGGTGAGTAGTTGCTGTGTTTTGTTCTATGGTTATGGTGCTAATTCGTTGAAATTATCGTGGGAAATGCAATAAATTCTAAGTACTTACCTAGTAAAAAAAAACCAATTTAACCCAACAAGTCCTTCCCAAAGGCTTCTTCGAAACAAGACCAAGGTCTTCATCCTTCAGCGGCTGCTCGAGTAGTAATAAGGCACCACAAACACCAGAATCCAACTCTAACAACCCTCAATTATTGCAAAATAAATCAGTTGTGCAAATAAAAACCATAGCTGGACCAAGGAAATCTCCAGGAAAACAAATAGATCAAAAATGTAACCAGAAGTGGCAGCAGGATCATATTCCTCTACGAAAAAGAAAAAGGATTGAAAGTCCCCCGGAAAAATCAAACAAACAGTCAACTGCCAAACATACCAACTTTTCTGTCCCAACACACAACAAATTTGATATCCTCAGCATTGATGATCACGCAACCCAAAACCAGATCCACAAGGACAAGGAATATGTACCAAAACCAGAGCCAATCTTTGTGACTGGCGTAATCCACATAACACCCTTGAGAGACGTTCTCAATAAAGTGGTGAGCACAGACAAATACACATTGACCACGCTTAGATCAGGACATATCATAAAATTGATGCCCGTTGACATTGAAACCTACAAAATAGTGAGAGACACCCTAATCGAGAATGAAATTAACCACTACACCTATAAACTCAAAAGCGAGAGGGCCTACCGTGTGGTAATTAGAGGTCTTCACGCATCAGAAGATGTCTCCTTACTTAAATCAGAGCTCCAAGCTAAAGGACATGAAGTGAGACAAATTGTAAATGTGCTACATCGAGAAACAAAGGAAAAACTCCCACTTTTCTTTGTAGACCTTGAACAGAGACCTAATAATAAAGACATATTTAATATAAAACAAATAAATTATATGAAAATCAATATTGAGGCACCTTACAAAAAAAGAGAAGTCCTGCAATGTAAGAGATGCCAAAGATTTGGCCACTCCAAAAATCAATGTTTCCGCCCTTTTAGATGTGTTAAATGTGGGAACGATCATTCAACAACTACGTGCACTAAACCTCCTGAGACGGACGCCACATGTGCAAACTGCCAAGGTAAACACCCAGCTAGCTACAAAGGATGTATCAAATACAAAGAATATAAGGAGAGGATTCTCAACACTAGACCACTAAATACTAACCTGGCCAAGCCGATAAACACAATTGCTCACCTACCACAAAATAGATCAGTAGAGCTCGAACCAAATCACCATCCCAAAAAATATTCAGACGCTGTAAAAGACAAAAATAAATACTTTACAAACCGACCAATTAATTCGCAACTAGGCAACCAATCAAACGACCTCACGATGGAACAAGGACAAAACGTTACAAACTTATTGGACGTTATGTTCAACAGACTTCAGGCAATCATGACAAACATGATGGACAACATGATGGATCGGATGATCCAATTAATCACAGGACTGGTCTCACAGAGACCTTAAACATCCGTATTCTTACCTGGAACGCCAATGGACTAACTGACAGACGTCAGGAGCTTGAACTATTTATGATAACTGAGAAAATCGATGTGGCCCTGATATCAGAAACGAGACTAACCCAGCGCTCCCACATACAATTTCAAAATTACACAATTTATCGGGCCGACCACCCCTCTGGAAGATCTCATGGCGGGACAGCAGTCATATTGAAAAACAATTTTAAACATCATGCTCTCAACCCCTACAAAACAGACAAAATTCAGGCAACAGCAATTAAAGTCAAACATAAAAGCTCTGAGACGACTGTTGCAGCCATTTATTGCCCGCCGAGACACTCAGTCAGTGCTGATGAATTTAAACAATTCTTTGAAGAGCTTGGTCCTACGTTTATCTGTGGAGGCGACTGGAATTCCAAACACACCCGGTGGGGATCAAGACTGATCAATCCAAGGGGAAGACAACTTAATAGAGCCATACTAGATCTCAACCTTGAATGCTTATCCCATGGGGAACCAACATATTGGCCAACGGATCAAAATAAAATACCAGACCTGTTGGATTTTTATATCACAAAGAACATCAGCCGAAACTTTATTGAAATAGAAAAGTGCGAAGATTTATCATCAGATCATTCACCAGTCATTCTAAATCTAACTAAACTAGCCATCCTATCAGAAACACCCCTTAGAATATACAATAATAATACCAACTGGGATACATATAAGAATAGTATCACCTCCAACACAAACTTAAACATCAAATTGAAAACAGAAGATGACATAGATAAAGCCATAGAAAAATTTAACTCTATTATCCACTCCGCAGCAAATGAATCAACTAACACATGCAAAACCGCACAGATAAAACTAAAGAAGTACCCAAAGAACATCATGGAAAAAGTCCGGGAAAGACGCCGACTTAGAAAAGAATGGCATAGGACCAGATACCCCTCTGATAAAACAAACCTTAACCTAGCGACAGTAGAGCTAAAAGAGATGATTAATGAACACGAAAATCTCTACTTCCAAAGTTACTTGGCTCATCTTACTCCTCACAAGGATACAAACTACTCACTTTGGCGCGCAACTAAACATCTTAAACGACCTAAAGGGCATATTCCACCAATACGTAAACAAGACCGTAGCTGGGCCAGATCAGAAAAAGAAAAGTCTACCGCATTTGCTGAATACCTCCAAGATGTCTTCACACCTCTGCCTTGCACTAATCCAGAAAACGACAATGAATTAATGGAATTTATAGACTCAGCAATCCAATTATGCCTACCACTGAAGGCGGTAAGCCCCAGAGAGATTTTAAGAGAGATTAAAGCTCTTCCATCTAAAAAAGCACCCGGTTATGACCGAATAGACTCGATTCTAGTACAAAATCTACCAAAAAAAGGAATTCTGTACTTAGTAACACTATACAATGCCTGTCTAAGACTCGGCTATTACCCATGCCAGTGGAAGATTGCACAAGTTGTAATGATCTTGAAACCGGGCAAAGTTCCAGAGGAGCCTTCATCGTACAGACCTATAAGTCTCCTACCTCTACTTGGTAAAATATTTGAGAAAATAATACTCAACAGAATGCAGTTTCATCTGAATGACATACTTCCTGAACACCAATTTGGCTTCAGGCAAAAACATGGCACCATAGAACAAGTACATAGATTGTCAAACATTATAAGTCAAACGCTGGAAAATAAACAGTATTGTTCAGCTGTCTTTTTGGACATAAGTCAGGCTTTTGATAAAGTCTGGCACACAGGTCTCTTATTTAAAATAAAAAAGCTACTACCGCACTCATTTTACTCCATTCTAAAGAGTTACTTGAACAAAAGATGTTTTGAAGTCAAACTAAACGAGGAAACTTCAAAACTCTTTGAAATCCGATCAGGTGTACCACAAGGCAGCATTTTGGGTCCATTGTTGTATCTCATCTTCACTGCTGACATCCCAAAAAACGACGACACAGTAATAGCCACGTATGCAGATGATACTGCAATAATGTCGACCAATTGTGACGCACCGTCCGCATCTGCGACACTTCAAAAACACCTCACAGAAATTGAATCGTGGCTCGATAAGTGGAGAATAAAAGCGAACAACAGTAAATCCGTCCACGTCACATTTACCCTTAGAAAAGGCGATTGCCCACCTGTCACTCTAAACGGCAACCAAATACCACAGTCAGACTCTGCCAAATACCTGGGTATGCACCTCGACAGGAGACTAACGTGGCACAGACACATTTGGAATAAGCGGAAACAACTGGATACAAAGTTAAGAAGTTTGTATTGGCTAGTCGGAAGTAGATCACAGCTATCCAATGAAAGCAAAATGGCAATTTACAAGACAATACTAAAACCAGTATGGACATATGGAATCGAACTTTGGGGCACAGCATCAAATAGCAATATTGAAATATTGGAAAGATTTCAGACCAAAACCATAAGGCTCATGTTCAATATCCCTAAATGTATCAGCAACAAATACATTTTACAAGACCTAGAGATAACATCTGTCAAGCAAGAAATATCATTGAGAAGTCTCAAATACCAGAATAAGTTATCAAAACATGTCAATGCACTAGCGACAAACCTTAAAGGAACTGGTAGTGTAACTTACTCAAGACTGAGGAGGAATAGTGTTCCAAACCTCCAAAACCGATTTCTCCAAAATACAATGAGCGAAGTCAATGGACTCTACTCATAATTTAATCACATTTACCGACTTTTGTCTATGAAAAGAGCAGCTAAATGTGAGAAACAGATCGCTGTGTTGAGCAGGATACAAAAAAAAAAAAAAAAAAAAAAAAAAAAAACCTAGTATAAATATTATTTTTTTTAAACTTTTATTTTAACTTTGATTAAAATGTAGGTAGTATCTTTTAGTTTTTATTGATAATACTAAAAATAAATAAACTTTTTTTTTTTTTTTTACGTGAATTACTATCAACAATTACAAATTTAAATGTTTATTTGTGTTAATTTAAGATCCTACTAATGCTATCCTACTAAATGCGAAAGTTTGTAGGTGAGTATGTTTGTTACTTCTTCACGCTCAAATGGCTGGACCAATTTTGATGAAATTTGGTATGGAGGTAGCTGCCTCTCCGGATTAACATAGGCTACTTTTGATCTCTCGGGATAAAAAGAAACCGCGGGGCGGAAAGCTAGTTTGAATATATATGTTTTTGCGTAAATAACTATGTCTATGAGAATCAGTCTGTTTGTTGTCCTTCCCGACTAATCCTCAATAATATTAGCACTCAGATAGCCAGATGTTATGGAGAGGGACAGACTATATTTTGTATAAATAAAACAAAGAAAAAATATAGTGACAGTAACTTAGGCGGCCTTATCGCTAAAGCTATTTCTTTCAAGCAACGTTTTGGGTTGGCAAACAATATTTACATAACTAGTGTAGAACATTTCTAAACCACCCATATCCTAATACCTACTTATACGTATATGCGAAAGTGTTTTTTAACCACCTTCAAAAAAAGGAGGAGGTCCTCATTTCGGTTTTGTTTTTTTTTAATGTTTGTTTAAGCATAACTTTTTTGCTTATGAAGTGAATTTAATAATTTTATTTACGTTGGGTTGTGTATAGCTCCAAGAAAGTTGAAGCCCTTGTTGAAGGAGGTTTTACTCTTTTTTTAAAAGTTGATCATTTTATTTTTCATCTGAAAACGCGGGGCGGAACCCAGAATACAATAAAAACACACTCATTAATCTTGTTCGATCACAATGTATTGAAAGTTTGTAATTTAAGTTTATTCCTGAACCTTTGTAGGTAATAGCACCTATAAGGTAGTATCCTACAATATAATACGGACCTTAAATACTTAAGAACACTTGAACTAAATAGTGAAAAATAATGAAATTTTATGACAAACAAATTTTCAAATTAAATTTTCTACACGGCACGTTTCGAGACGAAAAGAAAATCTAATAACATGCATGTTTTCCCAATAACAATATAATAATGTGAACAACATTTCATTCGCCGAACAAATGGCTTCCCAGGGGTAGCTCAAAGGTCAAGTAGTAAAATAAAATGTCACCTCATTTTATAGATCCTCTGTTAGTGGGAAACGTATTCTGGAACATATTTGGAGACCTGATTTTTATCTAGGCGTTTGTTTATTGCCAATTTGATAGTAAAACTTGTCATGGGATGAATAAAATCATAAATCGGTACTTTTCATGATCTTGAGATTGAAAATTTGACTTTCTAGATACAGACGTATATGGTATTTGCACTGCAGAAAAATATGTTTTGATCGGCCAGTTGACGCTTGAGGTCAAAAGTTCGATTTTAATCAAGGGCAAACATTTGTGTGCATAAACATTTCTGTTTGTTGTGAGTCTGGGTGTACATATCTAATAACAAAGTAAATAAGTATGTATTAACAATATGCAGCTTGCAGCTTCATAGTAGGATTCGGATGGCATTTCACATACCTGTCAAGTATCTTTTGTTTGGTCTAATTTGACAGATTTCTATGGAGTTTAGTAATATACCTTAATTTTAGGCGAAACAGATTATATTTCTGCAAATCTGTCAGTTAATACCTACCTATATGTTTCGCCGTAAAGTGGCGATATTAACCTTACGATCCAAGATAAAATATCCTATGCCCTATAATTATTCACTCATTATTTATTTTACTTTTTACGCTGTGCTGCTATTAATCATGGTCTTACTCTGACCCTCTTTAAAAACCAGTGTCTTAGCATTTTAAGCTGCAGCATTAGTTGATTTATGTTCCTTTTTGGCTTGACAGCTGGCTTTCGTATTTATTGTCAAATACAGACTCACCATTTATTAACTTTATGAAGGTTGGTACTGTTGTTATCACTAACATTCGAATGTCAGCCTTCACTGTGCTAATATTTATATCTCTTTAACAATTGTTCAGATTTCATTTCTTTGTAAGGTAGGTACCTACTGGTGGTTAGGAAGATCTGTATTACAGATTGACATTGATTGGCTCTCTGCTCTTGAATACAGGGTTATTTTTATTCATCGGGACATGATCGAGCAATGTTGATGTTTTGTATGAAAAGTTTTTTTTTTTTTTCAGAATTTGTCCCATAATAAAAGTTGTGTATATTGTTATGTACTTCCCAATCAATGTTATGAATGCATAAATAAATGTTAAACTAGAGAATATATGACGAGGAATAAATTTTACGTTAGTTTTACATTTTACATTAATTATAATATACATTTTACATTAATTACAATATTAAAATTAAAAAGTATATTTTCTTTTATTTGGTCCATCCAAATAACTTAAAAATATTAACATACATTCTGAGATCTAATAGAAAGGGAATAGTTTTTTTATTTCTCCTGTCTCGTCTATCCCCGCCAGTTTAGTAAGAGACGGAGTCATTCGCGGAAGCTCAGCTGGTAAAATACAGTTAAAATTAAATTATACTGCTTTAAAATTAACCAAAGCCACAAACCGTCTTCCATAAAGTTTAATAATTAACAGATTTATTTCCCAGTATCTTGAGCACGTTAACACAAAGTAAACTTTCAGTTTAGTGGAAACGTTATCTGCTTGAGGCAACCTGAACGGTGCCAGCTTAACGAAGTTATACTTGCTATATAAGATCCTTAGGCTATTTGCTTAACCTCAGTCCGTATTGATTGATAGCCAGATTAAGAAGCGCCTGCCTTGTCAGTAGATTCTCATTAAATATTATAAAGGTAAAAGTTTGTATATTTGAAATTCAATCACGTTTAAACGATTAAGCGAAAAATATGTATATAGAGGACATTTTATATAAAATATTTAACTTCTGTTGATGTTTTAATAGACCTATATATTATTTACAACAAATATATAAAGTACATATAAAAAAATCCTCGAGGCGGCCGCTGCTGCCGATCAACGGCAAGGTTCCCAGAAGGCTGGCAGCGTTTCCTAATTTGATGGCCGAGCTAACGCGTTGGCGGAAAAAGCTCACCGCCCGCCGGCGTCGATCGCCTGTGACGTCAATTAGTTTTGAAGATAATGTTCGTGAAAAAATAAGTTTAGTTGTAATAATTAGTAATAAAAGAGATATAGTGAGATTAAATTTGTTTTTTTTTATACTACTAAGGTAGCAAGCAAGCATACGGCCTATCTGATGGTAAGTGCCTATAGCCATTTGCAATACCAGAGATATTGCCAATGTATTGCTGACCTGTTACAATGCTGAGAAGGAAACTGACTCTCAAGTGCAATTGCCGGAACACACTGGTAGGTGCTTGGCAAAAAACTTTCAACTTGAGGGTGGTAGCCAGCCAGGCGGGTACTACAAAGTACCCTACTACCGTGCAAAATTGTTGTTTCTCATAAATGATCTCTATCCAAACATAGTATCTCATCTGAATACGGCTCCAAACATATTCAACAATGGCCAGCTTATGAAAGAATAATATGAGGTCACTACACAAAGGCTCTCCGTTCTCGGAACTTATAACAAAAGTGACTGCGAAATGGAACCAATTTTCTAATATTTCTGTGAGGAGAAAATTCAGTTTTTCGTTATGTCAGTACCACGTGACGGACTATTATTCTACCACTACTTGATTTTGCTTAAGTACCTAAAGGATTATACCTTACAACCTGTACCTAGAGGTTAAAAATGTATACAGTTACTAAATTTATTATGCAATACTAATTTACTATCTCATTACTTTTTAAAACATATTTTAAAATACTTACTTCAAGTTGTTTTTTATTGATTACGGTTTGTCAGTGACAGGCCCAATTTTTTTTTTTTTTTTTAGTAAGAATACCGAATTTATAATTAGCATTTTTTGTTTATTCTTTTTAGTATTGTGGTCAAAATCAAGCCCATTGATATTTTCTTTTTTTTTAACATTAAACCAATTTAGAGTATCTTTTTAAATATTTAAGGTTTGAATAAGTACAAAATATGGCTCTCGGAAAGCCTATCAAAAAGTTTACAAGATGGATTAGCTAAGTTCTGGAACTAGGTACTTAATTTAATATTAAAGTGGGGGGATTCACTTCATCTGAAAGGCAGATATTGGATTTCAGACCTTTTCTGTACACGAACTCTAACTCTTGAACTTTGTAGCCTCGTCGGTACTAATGTCAAAATAACATCTATTTTAAATGCTTTTTCTAGCATCTATAATAAAATATCTAGCAAAATATAATAAAAGTGCAAACATAACGAAAAAAACTATAATATTTAAACAAAGGTCACTATTAATTAAACACTTAAATACATAGTACAAGCAAAAAGCATTCATATAATTGGTTGCAAAGAGTATTTAAACTAACTACTAGGTATTCCAAATTCATTGACTAATAGAATTTAAGATAGAAAGTTAGACTTTTACACTGTCAAAGTGGAATCTAATTTATGCGAAAATTAAATTGAAGTTCTCTAATTATAACTTTTGAGTAGAATCTATTAATTTATAGGAATTTAATAACTGCCAATGAAAATACATTTTTAAGTATACATAAGTGGAATTTTGCTGAAGGATTAAGCAAGAGTTGAAATTTTTATGAGTTCTGTTGAGTGCTCTGATTTTAAGCTTGTTTTTACTCCATAACAAACATATTTACTTGTATACTCTATTAATAATTTGCTCTATTTTATTATTTTGTCTCATTCATTTTATTGTAATTTCGTATGAATTCGTTCATGATTTAACTTACATTATAAAATTAATATCGCATTATCATTTTTTTATATTACATAAAAATATATCTGAGTTATGTTATACATTATTTTTGACCAATATACATACAATTACCTACTAAATAGATAGGTATTCTTGCTTATGAAAGTAATAAAATGGATAACTTAAAAATGTTTACCAAAAAACATTTCTAAAGGTTGTATTTAGATATTATTAATCATAGACGTTTTGACGTGAACAAATCTTAAAACACGAAAGTTTTATGCAAAGAATATTTTTAATTAATGATTTCTATAGCATATTTTGTCAGACGACAGTAATGAGACGCTTTATATAAAAAAAGCGTTTGTGTGCCAGCTTGAAAGAAACATTATTTTCTTTTCCTTCAATCGGATTTTCAGTATTGTATTGTGGAAATTTTATTTATTTAAGCCGTAACACGAAGTAACAAGGTAGGGAATAACAATTTCTTATAAGGAATCCAAGATTCAATTATTTTATTCTTTCTCTTATTAAACGTAATAATCCATACTTGTTTATATTAAATTCTATGGAACTTGGACTAGATTGCAGGTAAATCATTTATGTGCATGATTATATCAATAGACAAAAATATATATAATCGTATAACTACGAGTACCTAACATTTGATTTCTCATTTTTCCCAATATAATCAATTAGCTTCCACCCCGCGGTTTCACCCGCGTTCTCGAGGTATCTTATATTTTCCCGGAATAAAAAGTAATCTATATTTTATTTCAGGGTATAATCTATTTATGTGCCAAGTTTCATACAAATCCGTTCAGTAGTTTTTACGTGAAAGAGTAACAATCATTCATCCATGCATACTCACAATCTTTTGAATTTAATATTAGTAGGATGTTTGATATAAACATTACTTGTAACAAGAATTATAAGGACCATAATTGAATAAGATAACTATAGAATATACACCTTTCATACATTTTGACCCAACAAGATTGTATGAAAGTTTTTTAAGAGATTAAAAATTTTGGCTATTTATTGAAAAGTAACCCTGTATATGTATTATTACAAACTATTTTAGATAAAAAGACGTTTATGTTCGCCACTCCAGATTTAGACTAACAAGAATTACAATAGTGGGTGTGATTCGAAGGTCGGATCCCGTTCCTGAGGATAGCTGTAAGTTTAAGTAAACTCAACTGACCGTATTCCTCAGACCTGTTTAACTGGCTACATCTATTTCATTACTAATTGTGGTTTTATAGAACAAATTAGAACAGTACTTCAAGTAATTTATATACTAAACTTTAGTTTTTAGTTTAAACTTTTAATTTAAAATATAGACAAACGGTGTTTCTACAAATACACTCGAGTCCTTTTATGCTTAGTAAAGTTTGTCGACATATTAACAATCCCCTGGTATGGTACATATATCCAGAGATAATGGTATCACTTGCGATATGTCTAAAGTTCTACATATATTTTATTCAGTGACTTGACAGTTCAAAGAAAAAGAAAGTATGTTGCCATACTAAAACTAACTTGTTGGGGCAGTGAACGATTTTGCGTAAAGAACGAATGATAATAATGGTTTAATTTAAATAAAACTTTACAAATTCTTATATAAGATGTGGTAATAGTAGAAATATATAGTAGGGTAGCGCAAGACCGGCCATCGTGGAGATTCTCGGAGGAGGCTTTTGTCCAGCAGTAGACGTCTTTCGGCTGACATGATGAAGTATATACGAATAATCAATAACTACAAATAAAGTAATTTCCTTTTTTATTTTCTTCTAATAAAACAACAATAAAAATCATGTAATTTTACTTTAAATAGAAATACAAATAATTTTATAATTCATTTTACTAAAACTGAATGGTATCCCTTCAACTGTCTGTCAAGTTACTAAGTAGAATTTTAATTAAATTTGTTCGAATGTATAAAGTACAATAGGGTATGGATCAAGACCTATACTGAATAAAATTGAGGTTTAAGTTTTGAGTTTAAAGTGAACCTACTGATCATGCCTCAACTACAATCTAGGTCTATAAGGTATTTAATTAAATACTACAATCAGTTTTTGCCCGCTTGTGCCGAGTTTGTGCTCAGTCTCACTCGGTGGCGGCTTTGTTCATAATTGAACAACTTCTGAAGATATTATCGGGCGCGATAAAGCGAACTATATCTTATAGTCAGTAGTTTTCATTCAAAAGAAACAATATAGAGTTTCGAGAGAAACTGTTACGATTTTATCGCGAACGCTTGAAGCTCTTTGGAAAACTGTTTCTTTATCAATGAAGAAAATATTTTAAGTACATTAATAGATTAGGACAATTAATATGCTTACAAAATCCAATCTTAAGATGAAAATAATGAATCTAAATTAAAGTTTTCTCTGCATTTGTTGCAAGTGATTTATAAAAAATATATGGTTAAACTATTTATACGATGAGGAATAGATTTTTCGTGATTCAAGTCCTATTTCAAACTAATAAAAACAATTTTTCTCACATTTGGTCCATCTAAATAACTTAAAAATACATGCATTCTAAGACGTAGGTAGGAGAAAAATATTAGTTTTCTTATTTAAAAAAAATATATATATAAAGTCTTTCTTACTAAGAATTCCAATCGCTTGTCTCGCTTGTTACCGTCAGTTTGGTACGGGATAGAGTACGGGATTGCTGACATAGTCTATAGTAGCTATGTTATAAACATCATGGGTCACAATAGGCTCATGACTAAAAGTTTGGGAAACGTCGAACTTCACCCTTGGGCTACGTTAGTTTTATTTGAGTTTGAGAGTTGTTTGTCAATGGAATTGGCCTCTAGATCTCCACTTCTAGGTCATAAAGTTCCCCAAAGAGTACTTCTAGTTTTTACTGACAACACGTTTTTCCAAGTAATTACATGTATTTGTATTAAGAAGTTTTTCTATTTCATATATTAAATTACTTTTATCTACCTATAGTTTTTTTTTTGGTCACAAGGGATCGGCGGGTGGGGAGCTTTTTCCGCCAATGCGTTAGCTTGGCCATCCACTGTCTGGGAACCTTACCGTTGATCGGCAGCAGCGGCTACCTCGATGATTTTTTTTATATGTAGTTTGTATATTTGTAAATATTTTATGTAAATGAATAAAAATATATAATTATATTATATTATTATAGACCAAAGATCCCTCGTTAAACTTAGAAATACTAAAGGGATTTCGTAATGTTTTTACCTACGGACGGTGAGGGATTCATGAGGAAAGTTTGGGTGTATAATTCATAGAGTTTTAGCTGAAATATGACGATATTTGTTGAAGATGTCGCAAAAATTATGCCGCTCGGAGAAAAGTCGGCAGGTAAGCGGTCCCACACCGTTTATCGGTGCAATAATATTATTTATTTGACAGGCCGGTTGGCGCAGTTGGTTAAGATACCACCTATCGCGCCACAGGTCGTAGGTTCGATGTATGTATATCCAGGCTCAAAATAAATAAACACATTTATGTATACAAATGTTTGTTTTGGATGGGAATAAATGCTATATTATTCCATTATTATACTAGATATTCTCCGCGATTTCAATTTTTTTTTTGCATTTCCGGGTAGCCTAAACTTGTCTATAGGACTCGCGGATAATGTAGCTTCCTATCAAAGAAAGAATTTTAGAATCCGACTGGTAGTTCCAGAGATTTGTGCGTTCAAAAAAATCTAGATTATATATGATATGATTAGAAAGACAGTTTCAGTGAACTGGTTTAAAAAAATAGTACATACTATATTTTTTACTACAAAAAATAGTAACATATCAATATCATGCTACGACTATATAAAAACCAAGCAAAATTGAATCCATTACGTACCAGCGTCGTAGCACCGTAGACCCCCATGACCGTAGCAAGCTACACGCATTCAAACTAATCTCGTAGACGATATTTCGTAGCCGGATCCGGTACAATAAACGTAGGTAGGTTCCCGAAATGCGTACGTGATGTCACGACGGGGATAGAATACAAATGGATTTAAAGCCATCTCGGGATATGAACCGGGTTTTGATGTGCTGACAGCGGGTTGATACTCCTACCTTGTATTTTGGCCTTCAAATGTGAAATTCAAAATGGCGGATTAATATTATAGTAGCTAAGTAGATAATGTAAGTGAATATGTTATTTCTCGTTTATTTGTTTCCCATATCAAAAAATAAGTAAAAAAAAAAAACATTTTTCTTAGTTTTTTCAGTAAATAATTGCCCGCATAGCCTAACTTTTCATTTTACAGTCAGTAACACAAGGAGCTAAACAGATCCAAACCCATTAAATTGAATAATAATATAAACAAACGTTTTGTAAAAGCTGTGTTTACAAAAACCTACATTCGTTATCCATATTATTAGGGTTCCGTACCTCAAAAGGAAAAAACGGAACCCTTGTAGGATCACTTTTTTGTCCGTCTGTCAAGACCCTTTTTCTAAGGAACGCGTGAAGGTATCAAGTTGAAATTTATATCAAATACTCAAAGTCTACTGTCCCTTGGAGTTGTGAAAAAATCAAACTTCTAAGCCAACGCAATCAAATGATACAGCTGTTATTGCTGCAAATTTTTGAGACTCGCGATGGAATCAAAACCTACAGGGTACTTCCCATGAACTCAGAATCTTGAAATTTAGTACGAAGCAACTTCTTATATCACAAATAAAGGAAAGATTGCGAAAAGTATAAATTTTTAGTTACACTCAACTACAAAGTTAAGTTTGTACGGAACCCTTGTCCGGTTTTTTATTAAAAATATGGCTAAATATTTTGAACAAAAGAGGACTAATCGAATATACTACGAGTATCATACCACAACATCAAACATCTGTATATACCTACGTCTGACGGAAAATTTCGTACCTTGTATTCCAATTTTAAAATACGGCTACCACAAAATTAAAGGTTAATAAAACATACTCGTAAAAGTTACTGTCTGTCTGAACCCACTTTTTTCGTATCTCAGTCGAAGGTTTTATCAAACAAAACATTAATTATTTATACGCAGCTTTCATGCTACGCACGTAGACGTTTAAGTAATTAATTAAATTAATAATTAATTTGATTACAAACTACAACTAGGTTAATGTAAAAGCTTTTGATCTTTCACGCAATTTGTATTGTAACAAGAAAATTGCTTTTTGAATCCATAGACTTACAAAAAAACCTGGACGGGTGTGCGTACCCGAAAGTGATGCCACACAAGTAGGTATGCCAACTTTTCTTGCCACATGCCGGAACGCGATAAGATTGTTTTACACACTCTCCCGTCTAGTCGGTTTTACTGGCAATCCTGAAAGATCATTTTTTTTAAAAAATAAAATGTATTTTAAACTACATGTTTTATTTTTATTATCTTTTTATCATAAACCGCTGAACGAATGTCACTTCCCACATTACTTGTCACTCCAAATAAACAAACAAACTCTTCAGCTTTATTATTAGTATAGATCAACATATCAGCCTAAAGACGTCCACTGCTGGATAAAGGCCTCCTCAATTAGGGGGATATGGCATCATCGCCACGCTTGGCAGGCGGGTTGACGATCGCTGTATGGTTATAGTTCTCAGAGAGACGCTGCTGTCCGTTCTCTGGTATATTTACCTCGGTCGACTTTTACGCCCCGCACGGGATGAGATGGGGTAGTGATATTCTTCGCCGTCACCACCCAGATTCATTAGTATACATATAGATAGATTTAGTTTGATTTGATGTAAGTTATATAATGAGTGCATATGCCTATAGATATATTTTATTTGCATGTGCATGGGTCTATAGATATATTTTACGCATCTATCCAAAATTTTTGGAAAATTATTATCTAAATTTTATAATTTTCTTTTCTTTTTTTGTATAATTTTAACTCGTTTTTATTTCAATTTTTTTATTTATACCATTTAATATGGTTGTTTGTTTATATTATTTAATGCAAGTAGTTAGTTTAGTTTTAAATATATTACAGCAAGTTTAGATTTAAGGATATATTGTACTATTGCTAGCAAACCTAAATAAAATAAATAGATTTACATGAAAAGAAAATAAAATTCCCGCAAAACCGTGGAATGTTAATATAGATGTATAATGTAGGTACCTAATTAAATAATTAGTCTAGCTACTCGTACATCATAATTGCATATCGGACATTACCTATGGTACGCCACAGGTATTCACACGAGAATGTGAAATCGAATTAGATAGTTCAGAACCGCTCGAAATACGGAGGCGAGGCCGACATATTGATAGCGGCATGTCGAATTGAAACCTTTGGGAATATTGCAATATAACAGAAGCGGTCAAGGGGTTTATCTGTTTGTGTATATGCGAATTTAATCTGTCTGTCTGCCTGTTTGTTACCTTTTCATGACTTAACCGATTACAATGAAATTCGACACGCAGATAGCAGATATGGAGAAGGTTATAGGCTAATTTTTATCCTAGGAACGCGGTGAAACACCGGAGAATAGCAAGTTTAAAATAATGTATAACAACAACTTATAGGAGTTACTTACAGTTTATTTAAAACGAATACCTATTACGAATTTTAATTGCAAAAAAGCGGCAAATAATTGCAAATTTTTCTCTTCGTTGCCTACTTTAAATGAAATAAAAAATATACCGAAAGATCTCAAATTCAAAACCACATTTGACGTATTGTTTAAAATATATAGTAAATACTTTTTTACGTTTTTACGAGTTGCACCAGCTTTTCACTTCAATCCTTCAATGTGTGGGGGCGGTAATTTTACGATCTGACAGCACCTTAAAATAGCTCTCTCAGCGGCTGCACGGCTGGAAAGAAGTCTCAAGGACTTTCAAGCTGTGGTTGAATACCCATCGCAATTAAATGTGGCATGCATATAGCCTATGATATGGAAAAGAACATTGGTTGCTTTTTATCCAAGAAATGCAGGTAAAATCGTAGGTTGGAAGCTAGTAAACAATCCTCATTTGGACCTCAGTTCCATTCCAATTTTATTTCATACAATTGTATGCTGATGCAGATTTAAATGTAGACTTTATTTATCACGATGTGTTCCGATCGCCCCATTCCAAATGGTATCTAAATCGGAACTGCAACGGCTCTGAATAGCCCTGATTAGCATTTACTTAGCATCAATTAGACCATGTGCCTTTTGGCATTAAAAAAAAACAAATATTAGTAAAACCATCGCAAAATCTTGTATAGCGTACGCCAATACAACCTCATGAAATGATTTATATGTTCACGTAGGTAATATTCGAACTAGAATGATATTGAATGTCGATATGAACGGATATGCGATGCAAATCTTACGGTCCTTTGGGGTATTTCGAAACGTTATACATTACGCGTTATTATTATTTATAGACTTATTGACTCTTTGACTACGGTGCTGTAATACTATGAAACAGTACAAATCAGGAATATATAACAAAAAATTAATATAATGAGATACAGTAAAAGACTGAGTCTTTTGAGTTAACTCCAAATTTTTGGCTTTTATTTCATTCATGTGGGTGGGACTACAATCAAAAATAGCTGAATAAACGAAGATAGAGTATAATTATCCAACCATTATTTACGTTTCCCAAATGGAACCCTCAAAGTACAGCCCAGAAATAATATAATATAAATTTAGCTGTTGGCTATTTGCCAAGTGCCATCCTTTTAGGTTGGAGATTCTAAAAGGTAGCATTATATTTGAAATACTGGACAAGTGCGAGAAAGATTCGAGCACTGAGACTTCCTACGAAATAAATGCTACAAAAGCAAATGTAAATCATCTTCATATCAGCCGAAAGACGTCCACTGCTGGACAAAGGCCTCACCCAAGGATCTCCACGATGGCCGGTCTTGCGCTACCACATCCAGCGGTTTTCGACCCTCACAAGATCGTCGGTCCACCTTGTGGCCTGCCTACGCTGCGTCTTCCTGTTCGTGGTCACCACTCAAAATTTAAATGTACAAGAGCAATTATAATATTACTATAGGATAGAATACGCAAACAGAAATAGCCAATGAAATGCCAGCGTTAAAAAGTCTAGATATATCCTCGTAACACAAATCCCTTATACCACAACTTTGCCTTATCTCAGTCGAAATAGGAGGGTCGATTCAGTAGTGATGAATGATTTCCGAATCGATTTCGGCTTATTGAAATCCGCTTAATACCGACCCAAATCCATTTGGAATATAAAGTGGATTTGAAAGCTCAATACTTACTAAGATGCGGGTATTATCACAGTTAGATATGACTGTTACTTATTCAACTTACCATTGTTAGTGAATATTATTTCTAACTCACTGTTCCTCGCGGTTTCACTCGCGTTTCAGGGATAAAAAGTAGTCTATAACCTTCGGGAATAATGTAGCTACCTATTAGTGAAATAATTTTTCAAATCAGACCAGTAAGGAGATTGGCGCGTTCAAACAAACAAACTCTTCAAGCTTTATTATTAGTATAGATAGACTGACACCAAGTATCAGCTGCAATTCACTAATAGAATACAAATAGAATCGTCAGGACATCGGCAAAATGTACCTTTTTTCCCCAATTTTCCATTTAGCTTGCTTCCGCCCCACGGGAACCTCATGTTTTTTTCCAGAATAAAAAGTATCGTATTAGTTTTTCAAAGTTATGCCTACCTAGGCTTCACCTACCTGCATGGCATATTTCTCACTTTCCCATTTATAATATTAGTAAGGTTTTTGGAACAAGAGATAGGTCTATTATTTTATTTACTCGTTTCAAAATGAATAAATATGTTAGGAAATTCTGACTGATTTACTGGTTGTTTAAAATTTTATTATAGAAAAAAAGAAAGACGAACGTCTTTCTTTTTTTCTTGATCTTAGTTTTCAATGAGTTTATCACAAAACAAAATTTGTTGCAATAAACATGTAAACTTTAATAATTATGTTTTTAATAAATACAACTATGGTAACAAAGATTTTCTTTTGACATAAAAACAAAACTATATTTTTGTCAGATTTTCCGTTTGCTCCAGGTGAGTAAACCTTCGCGATATTGTTAGCGGCCGTAGAAAAGCGATGGGCCGATAACTCGCATAGCATACCCTTAGGGTACGATTTAGCATACAAATGTTCATGCTTGGTTTGTGCAGAAAAATGTGTATGAAGGCGGAAAATGGCTGTTTGATATTCTAAAATGTATGCCTACATGTTCATTCTAGAATATTTTTTATTAGCTGGTTTCAAATTCTTCTTATTTTCAATTTCTAACCAAACATTGTGGTGTTTTTTCAAACCAGTGCAGCGGTGTTAGTTTCATTTAGTACCTTTGACTTTATAAGTGTTCGCTCAGGGAGTAAATCACACTGGGGATTCTAGTGTGATTGGTCAATTTACGGTCCGCTCTGCTCCACTCCGCTAGCTCCACCTCACTAGAAATGCACCCTTAGCCAGGGGTGGCTACAAACACGTACGCGGACTGTAAAAAATTACAAAACGTGAGAACAAAACCATAGCTCATTTAAAAAAATCAAGTAAAACCAAAATAATAAATAAAACAACTGAATTCTATTCTGAACGAGGGTCCACTTATAATTGACGGATGCAAATTTTGCTTTGTAAAGTCGATCATCGACCAGGACTCCTTGTTACACATTTCAATGGTTGTTATTCATTTATTTGGTTTTACACCTCAGCCCACAAACGATAACACGCGATAAAGAACTCCGTTCTAAAAAACAATGATTTTTTGCTTACCCGAGTTGTTCATTATGAAGAGTCTGGGGCTACTCGTCTCAAGGGATGAGATTAATTTGGGCCAAGATAGGAACTTCAAGAGCCAAAAAAAAAACAATTAAATTAACACACAAGAAATAAATAGTAATAGACAATATAATTGGACGGTTCATTTAAATAAATAAACCAACTACGAAGAAGCTACGCGGGATCCCAGAGCTGGCGGCTACTTAGGCCAAAGAATAAGCCTCGCAATACAGCGAGGCAATGCCGCCAGTATTCTTGGTACTCTGCCACCAGGGGAGGAGTTAGGGGAAGTTTTTTATTTATAATTAATTTATTTTTAGTTACATTTATAAGTAGTTAGTTTGTTTAGTAGTTAGGTTAGTATTAAATTATTATATACCTAGTCAAATAAATAAATAAATATCCTGGGACATTCTTCACACACGGTTATCTGATCCCAAACATAACTAATTTATTTTGATATTTCTTATATTCTTGTCTAACAATCCTCTTGGAAAATGTGAATACAATAAAATATACAATATTATTAATAAACCAGTAATAATAATAAAAACGGAGCAAACATGTCATGGCTAATGTAGCAAAAATATTTGGACTGCGATGTGAATGTAGAGCAACATTGGATACGGTATTATTTCTGCCCAGCAAGCATGGAATGTCGATAAGTATAAAGCTGGGTTAAATTATTAATTATATCTCGAATGGCATTTTTATAAACCTTATTTAGGTTAAATTACAATTTTGTCGCTTTTTTTTCGGCGATTATGTATGTAACTATAATTTATATACCATCATAATTGATTTTAAACCCCCGACGTAAAAACGATGAGGTGTTATAATTTTGACGTGTCTGTCTGTGTGTGTTTGTGTGTGTGTGTGTG
Source organism: Tethea ocularis (assembly GCA_963555595.1). NCBI lineage: Eukaryota > Metazoa > Arthropoda > Insecta > Lepidoptera > Drepanidae > Tethea > Tethea ocularis. The sequence goes on along the minus strand of OY741960.1, from coordinate 3,078,295 downwards.
TATTTCAATTTAGTTTTTTTTGTTTGAAAGGTCGCAAATGTTCTTAGCTATGTTTAAAAAAAATCCGCTCAGCCGTTTGGAAACTATCACCAATTTTCTAGTGAGTTTCGGGGGTTTCATTAAATTTTTAATACAATATTGTAGCAATCAATATAAGTCTATATTTTATTAAGGCTTTAGTAGGAATGAACACATCATCATTATCATTCATCAAAATTGTTGCAGCCATTTAGTAGTTAAGAGGGAACATAGAGACGAACATACATACCCTCTTTGTCTTTGCCGCAGTCGGATAAAAAAGCACACAGATTCCCACATCGATGTAATCGACGTGTGTAGAATACACGGCTCGATAGGTCCTTAGGCACGTCGGCGAATATTACTCAACCCGTCTCACCACCTGACGTAAGTAATGAACTATTGAAGCCAATCGACTCGCTCAATGTACGCGCGCGGAATAATGATGTGCTCATCGACAATCGATGAATTAATTATTTGTCGATGGTATGAAATAAATATTTAATTTGATCCATTAAAGATCCAATTATTTATTTACTTTAATTATGTCTAAATAAAATACTTAATATTAATCTTGACCAAATATTTTCTGATACATTTTTCTTGGGTTTTTTTGCGGTGTACCCTAGTACTTTTTTGTACCCGTCTGGCTGGCTACCACACTCAAGTGGAAAATTTGTCGCCAAGCACCTACCGGTGGGTTCCGGTAATTGCACTTGAGAGCCAGTTGCCTTCTTGGTATTGTAACAGGTCGGCAACACATTGGCAATACCTCTGGTATTGCATCTATAAATTACATTTGTCAATTTTCATGATTTGAGAATAAAATAAATAATTAATCAGCCCAAATTATTAACAAATACTTATAGGTACTCATTGTTTAGAGTAGTTTTATAAAATTTCCATTCAAGTAATCGGCTTACAAGTCATACAGTCTCAACACGCACATTGTAATGTACACAAATCCCATATATTTAACTCAGCCCATAAAAAGCTTAAAAAACAAAGCGGATTCAGACAAAACACTAAGTACTAACAAGTTTGTTTATTTAAATTGATATATAGCGGATTTAGTCGGAAGTTTTATTGAGTCCATGACGGAAATAGGATGAAACGAAAAGTTGGATGTTAGGGCTTATTTGGAAAGCGATTTTGTTGGATTATCTGTCGCCGCCTACTTATTTTTCTCTGAGTGTACTTTTTCTTTAACGATCAAAATTAAGATTGAAATAGTTCAGCGTGTATTACAAAATTATTTCTAAAGATAGGTAGTTAAATACATAGTCTACGAATCGATGTGCTTAGAATTATTTCTAGGATTTATTTTGAAGAATTCGGATACTAATTTTCACCGCCTTTTTCCGCTCAAAAAAGGAAAATCATTACTTTTTTTAATCTATCTGCATCAAACTCTCAGTCAATCAATCAAACAGACATTTATCGTATTTTATATAGGTACATACATACTAAACTCTAAAGCAATAAATTGTATTTGTTGTGTGTTTCACTTTTTAAATAGACTATGAAAAACAGTAATAAATAATGAAAACTCGTCACGTTAGTCAGTATCCTGCAATTTACAAAAACAAAAGTTCAAATCCGTAAAGCCTTCCCGTAGTATTAATATGTACTCCGAGTAAAACTGGAAAAATCCAGGGGAAAATCCCCATTGAATAAACATAAAAAAATTACAACCAAATTAAAGAATCTCCACATTTTTTTAGGTTGATTAAAAAACTCTCAAACTTCCGCTAAAATCTATTTGTAAGGTTCGAAAAAAAAGAAATATACGGCATTGCTAGTCTTGGATTCCAACTAAACAAATGGCATTTTACCGACCCCTTTCCAAAACTTCTGCTGTACACAATCCTGTGTATTTCCCCTAGGAAATATATAAAAACTATTGAAAAAAATAGGTTTGCGTAAATTAGAAATTATTCGCACAACCTTTAGTACCAGTACCTTTCACTTACAACCCCCAAATACCGCTAGCCTTACAAATATCCCGAATGTAAATACTCCGATAGATTAGGAATTGTATGGATTTACTAGGAAATGTATACAATGACCATATACACCATGTTCTGTTTAGCATAACCAAAAAAAAATTACTTCTTGATAATGCCATTTATAAGATTTTTGTGAAGAAAAAATACAGCACGGGCTAACCTACTTGACTTTGCACCCTAAAGAGATAATCGCAGGGTCGGCAATCTGTAAAAGGGCTATAACTTGTCCCATTGAATTTGTAAGTTTTGTTATAGAGATTTGATCTTTATGATTGACCCCATCGATTTTTGCATTAAAAGTATAGGATGCAATTTTTTGTTTCGATTCCCGAGAATGGCAAGCTAGTTTTCAAAAATCTTTGAATGCATATTTTGTTTCTATAAAAACATAAAAGAATGTTTACTTTGAGTAAAGGAGACGGGGATTTCTGGGCCAAAATGTAATAAATTGAGATATGGTTTAAAAAAACCGTTATATTTTTCTATTTCGAATTACAAAAAAAATAGCACAATTCCCTATCTGGAAGAAGAGAAATCTTAAAAATAAGTTTATGACACGATTAAAATAGGATATCGATTACTATAATCGATTAATGTGGATGAGTATATAATATAACATTAAAATAATATGTGTGAATAAATGAACATTAAAACACTTGCATAAGATGATTGATTCATAAAAATAATTATTTTCGTTACAATTAACGATAACAGCTTAAAAAATAAATTATAGAATCGATTTTTGTTTACAAATCGATTTATTAATTGTGTTTGTCAACTGTATTTTTAATCTGTGCTGACAGTAAGCTCCTGCCTGCCTGACTGAATCTATATCACTCGTCTCGAATCGTTTAGTGAAATTATAAGTAAAAAGGTGAAATATCATTCATTGCTCCCACTATATACAATGCAATAAATACTACAAAACAACTGTTTAATATAATAAAATAGTAATCGTGCGTCAAAAATCAGCTGTTTAGTATAGGTTGTTGCCAACTTATTGCATAACCTCACTTTTACTAAATCTCTTATATCTCTGGTCTCAGATTGCCAAAATCCGCAGAATTTTCAGTGATCGTTTTTATAATATTTAATCTATTAATTGATACCACTTTCATCTTTTTACATTCTGGCCCAAGAATGTATGAAGGCGTATCTGTCTCCTTTGCTATCTCCAGAATTTAAACTTTCCCTCCAGGTGCGGTTAATAAAAATATCCTCCCTGTATATTATTATTCAATTTACTATACGTGTACCTACTACTGAATATCGTTACAAAAGAAAAGTGACAAAGCTTTTTTGAAACTCATTCCTATATTTTCACCCTGTAATAACTTGGTACTTGCTTAATAGAAGTATTTGATCTCAGTCGTTATACGTGATTAAATTTAAAACACCTAAATAACCAAACATCTAAACATCCAGACATCCTAACATTCACATTTATAATAGTAATAATGATTTGTGAAATGAGTCGAGATGTTTTTTTTTTATTTTATTCGTGAAAAAAGTTAAGTTAAATCTGACTTAACACATTTTACTTCTATGTTAAAAGGAAAGAAAGTTTATTTTTGTATCATACCGTTTATTTCCATTTCAACGGTTCTGTATAGGAACTGAAATAACATTTATTCAAATATAACATACTATATTTAAAAAAATACAAGTAGGTTTAGCGTTTGAATGAAAGAATTTCAACCTGGAAGAAATATAGAAAAGTGAAAAAAAAAGTTAAATTGTAATAATATAAAACGTCATCCTTACAAATTTACTGTCATTTCCGAGGGATTAAATATTAAACCGAGATAAAAAACAATATAAAATAATCTATTCTATTATCTATCTTTGTAGCACATCGAAATTAATTTCAGTATTTCGGCAAGATTAAGTTATAAACTGTTTTTAAATACTTAATTTATTATAATAAATTATAATAATTATATACATAAAAATATTTTTTAGGTACTGGCCATCAACCTGGTTTTCGACTTACATAATAATCCAATATCTTAACATTTTGAAAGTAGGATTTTTTTTTGTAATAAAATATGTGTGCTTTTCTTCAGTAGTATTTTTCGATACTTTATTTTCTACCTCTGTACCAATGAAATTAAGATAAAATGGTTGTTCCAAGGGGTTTTGTTTAATTCATTAAAAAACCCTAAAAACAGCTAATTAGGGACAGCGATGGACCGTGACGGTCCTCGGGAAATTAAAAAGATTTATGATCATTAAGTATAACTTTTTTGTTACAGAACCCTTTTCAAACAGTTTTCTAACAATTAAAAATATTCGTAAGAGATGGAAAGAATTGTCCTAAAGTCCAAAAATAGACAGTATGCTTTCTGTTCTCTTTTATATAAGCCCTAAACGCTTTGAATATTATGGAAATGCTGTCATTCAAAGTAGTTTCAAGCATCAATTATGTTTCAGAAAGATTTTTAATTAAAAAAGTATTACTAGTTTGGCCCTGTGGTGTCACTTGTGTTCGCGTAGGATTTTATGTTCCCGGGATGATAAGAATTATATATAGGTACATGTATATAGATTTATTATTACAAGGCACCCTGTAATAACTTGGTACTTGCTTAATAGAAGTATTTGATCTCAGTCGTTATACGTGATTAAATTTAAAACACCTAAATAACCAAACATCTAAACATCCAGACATCCTAACATTCACATTTATAATAGTAATAATGATTTGTGAAATGAGTCGAGATGTTTTTTTTTTATTTTATTTCCTTCACTTTATAAAAAAATATAAATTGAACATTTACTTCAAATAGGTATAATCCGTAAAACGGGCGTCAGTATTTATTTTAGATAATTATCTTTTCAAAATTTACTTTCAATTAACTCTCGCAAATTGAGCTGGGCTAACGGGGCTAACTCGCTCCAATGGCGGAATTCAAATAAATATTTAAAAAATAAAATCGTTTCTCTTTAATGGATCCCTACAAATTTGCTAAATCTTTTTACCCTTAACTTTGGAGTGCCTACCGCGCGATCTCATTTCTTGAAAGTTTTTTATTTTGTGTAAAAGATTTGTTAACCTTATTTCATTAATTTAAAATATTTTATGCGTTTTCAAATACTCGTAGCTCAGTGGTAGTGACGTCGCATTCTACTTAAAAAATCGTTGGTCCAATTAATGGAATTGAATTTTCGTAAAGAATGAACTTTGTACTATGTAGGTACTCAAGGTGTTAATCTGTCGCCAAAAACCGATAAATACCGATAATGTTTAGGCAGATACACTTGAGACATTCCTGTTTATTACCTTCTGCCACATCATCACTCAATATAGTAAAATAAACATCATTTCCGTCTGTATATTTCCAAACAAAAAACTAGGTCAATTCATTGATAGTTACGACGCGACCCCCTACGTGAAGAAAGGACAAACCAATCTCTCTCTATTTTGTTCATGATTCATCATCGCTTAATGTATTATCTCTCCTTTTCCAAACTTTTGCCGCCCTCTTTACTGCTCATAATATCACCCCAATCTTTTGTGACAATCGAGTGACTTCACGTACATTAGTTGTAACCCCAGAAAGACATTTCCAAGATGAAATTCGGAGAGCAAAATAATTTTTTAAGGGAAAATGAGAAAATTTTTGATGAATACTCGCGCGACGGGTTTTTTTATCGTTTTGTCCTTTTCTAGTTTCACGATTACCAGATTGGCTTCACTCCGACTGGATCTAGGTGAAGAATTTAATATAATTTACGAAACTACGTACATTTGGATGTTAAACGAAATTAGTTTTCGGAATACTGACTCCACATCCTAATTTGAAATAGTCAAACTTTTTTGTACATAATATATATCCATGTCCTATTTTTCTTTTACACAAAATAATTATATTCCGTCAAATGATTACAATGGTTGATCTAGAATGTTTCTGAATGTTGATGAAAATTGCTTTCATGAAGAGGGTAAATGGTAAACTGTCTGTCTGAATCTAGGTGCTATACATTCTTGTACCTACGTGATCAAAATAAAGTAATATTTATGACTTGATTTTACATCGATCCTAAAGCTCATAATAATATTAAATTAGCAATAAAATATAATAAAATACGAGAATGAGAGAATAATAGGTAACGAGATCATAGACATTAATTTTGAGATAGATTTTAATTTTGATATTTAATAAGTGACATGATTTTCTATTCTTTCTTTATAATAATTAATGTTTTTCATATTATAATATTATTATGCATTTTTAAGTTATTTGTGTTGAAGTTTGATTGTACATCTACTGTAAGACTACATTTAGAGCAAATAAACTATTCTATTCTTTAAATACGGTTTAAAAAGACTAGTAAAACCCAGATTTTAAATAAATCTGTCACTTCCTAACTTCATATAGCAGAAAGAATAAGAACAAGACAGTATAAAAACCCGACTCAAAACCACTAAAACCTGCTTATTCATCCCTAGAACAATCCGGAATCCCCAAAGATTTTAAATCATAATTTTTTATCGCCGCTAAAAGTGGGGGAAAAAAAATTGAATCAGCGTAAAAAGTATAAGTTCCGGACATAGTCCCGGCTCTCGGTTCCGGGATAGCCGCACCGATTCGTTAGGGGCTTGATTAATTAATTCCAACGAACATCCGAATTCCAACGAATTCCATGAATAGCCCACCCACTGGCCCACTCACAATTAACGTGTAAATGCACGCTGATGGAATTTTTCGGGTGAAAACCGTAGTTTCAGTAAAATGTAAACCTTGTTCTTAAAAAATAACAACTGATGGAGCATCTGTTACGGATTTACTTAATGTTTTGGTACCTAATTATTTTCCAGAAATAATAAAAGAAATGATGAAAGTAATTTTATTTATTTCTACTACAGAAAAAAACGTTTAAAGTACGTACGTACGTAAGTAAGACTATAAAACCTATGAAACTGTTGAAATAAATGAAGGGCGATTATTTATACTTATTTTAATTTGTAGGTACATTTTTCACGTTCACGTATCAGACATTAAAAAATATTCCTAACCACATAATTTTAATAAAAACGTTATAGGTCATAACGTTTTTATTAAAATTATGTTTCTCTCAAGTTATTTTCCTTCAACTAAAACTGAAACTCTTTCAATATGATTACAACCTATTTTCATGACGTTGCCCTAAGAATGAAAGAAACTAGGACCTACCTACCTAAATATACCTACCTACCCCTCCCTACATACCTACATCTACCTACCTTTTTTTTTTCATGAGAACCTTCTTCTTACAATAACAAACTTTAAAGATTATAAACTTATTTATAGGTATATTTTTACACACACGTAATATAGTTTCACTACTACATATTTATACGTATAAATTGTAATCAAAATATGTATACATATTTATGGCACCGAAAAATCGTTGGATTCACCGATATATTACGTCTCCCGGCATTTTATTTCCAAACACAAAAGGAATTTGCTATTCAATGTGCGTAAATCTACATAGATCAAGGGAAAACCGTAAACTTTCTATCGGCTGCTTTACTTTTAGTATTTTAAGTCTTATATTGGTTTTTGTATTAACTGCCGACGAAGAAAAACAAGTGTATAATTTTATCGAATCTACATCTACATTTATTGTTATCTATGGTTGACTTTATTTAAATAAGTACTAAATCTGCGGTTGAAATCGAAAAATACCTATATCAAAAAACCAGTATCAAACCTTTTGCTATGAAATACATATCTACTACGTTCTCGTAATTTACCTACAAAATCATTTGAAGAAACTTCTTATGAAAATAATATCAAATGACAAGTAAGAGAGAAAGAATGAAAAATATCTTACATTCTAAATTTAAATTAAACATTTTTAATTTTCTTCTGTGTCTGATATTGGCGTCTTGCGGAGTCATCATGGTCGACTCCGAAATAGGTACTCGCTTTGTGAACTCATTAGAGCGATGTCTGTCCTTATTTAGGTGCATTGTCTTAAAATCGCATGTACTTTCTGAACAAAAGCATTGTTTTCTTTTGATTCCAACAATATTTAAAAATTCTTTATGCTCTTATTTCTATACTTTATACGGTATATTAGAAAATACACGGTCTTATTCATAAAAAAGTTAAAATTCCGGAGTCTTTATCTGACACGTGACGTATGGTGATCGAAAGAGTGAGACGAAGGACACTTTAACACTGATTTATTTAAAAAGTGTTTATGAATTAGGGGGTTAGGATTTACTATTTTGTTTATTTTAGTTGCCACATATTCTGAATATTTTTTAATTTTTATTATAAAATCTTTATCACCTCTTCTTAACTTGAGCAAAGAGATAAAATCTTTAGCATTGTATTAAGAGTATGTTTGCTGAAATCTAAATTTCAAGTATCTTACGCTTAACCGTGGAACCTTATCCTGAAATTTACATTTTAAGTACAATTATGATATCAACACAGAATTCGTACCAGAACATTATAATATTACATACAGTTTTCTAACATATTCCCACTCAATCTAAAATCTCAATAATAAAACTGAAGAGTTTGTTTGTTTGAACGCGCTAATCTCTAGTGTTACTGGTCCAATTCAAAAAATTATTTCACTAAAAGGAAGCTACATTATTTCAAAAGGTTATATGCAACTTTCTATCCCGGGGACGCGAGTGAAACCGCCGAGAACAGCTAGTTAATATTATGAAGATTGGCGATGATAGCTCAGTGGTAGTAACGTCGGATGCCGAGACGAAGGTCCCAGGTTCGAATCCTACAATGAGCTTGAGCTTTCGGTGAAGGAAAACATCGTGAGGAAACCATAGCATGGTGGTAGGGTACTTTGTAGTGCCCGTCTGGCTGGCTACCACCCTCAAGTTGAAAAATCTGTCGCCAAGCACCTTTCGGTGTGTTCCGACAGCTGCACTTGAGAGCCAGTTCCTTTCTAGGCTTTGTGTGCTTACCATCATCGGCCACATCATCACTGACCATGGTGAGATTGTGGCCAAACAAAGGCCTATACATAGTAACTAAAAAAAAAAAATGTAGAGAAAAGTTTAATATTTTTGTTTGTAATAAATAACCTCTAAAACTACTGGACCAATTTGAAGAATGCCATAATATTATCACTGAGTATCTACCAGGCAATATTTTATTTTTAATAATAATGTAAGGTTTAAAAAAATACCATTAAATTCTCTTACATTACGCGGATCGTGGTTAAAACTACGATGAGAAATAAGTACCTATAATACGAAATTTCGTAAATTATTTATGACTTATAAAAGCTGAATAGAACTATAACTCGCTATTGTTTGCACGTAGTATATTACTACCTTCAGCGTCTTTCCTGAGGGATCTTATGTTTTCCCGGGATAAATAGTAGTCTATATGTTATTACCATGATCTATCTATATGCCAAGATTCATCCGAATCTATTCAGTAATTTTTACGTGAAGAGTAACAAACATGCATACATCCTAACAAACTTTCGCATTTATAAATATTTTACTAGGATTAGCTCTGTGTAGTTGAAAAACTTAATCTCAGAATTTTATCATTGTATTTCAGGTGACCTGCTTTAATAGCTTATCTTAGAAACTAGCTCGCAGCCTTCCCTTGTCTTCGTTAGCAACTCGAGACTTAATTTACATACACTTTTAAAGTAAACATTCCGTTTGCATTGCAATACTCTGTAGGATACAAAGACTTTGTGCAATTATGAACACTTTTGCGTTATAAGCTTATTAGTTTCTCTTGCATTCTTGTTATTATTTATTACTGTAATTATTTAAGTTTTTTCTAGGTACATGCCTGTAGGGCGATTGTGTAACTTAATTCCGATAGCGATGGCTATCGTAATCATCTTATAATTTTGGTATTGTCTTAGGTTAGCAACAACAAAACTGCCATTGTAATTACTTCTCATAACAATTAATCATTTGACATTATCCATCACAATCAAAAAAGATACACAATAACAAAAATAAAAGACGATTACGAGAAGTATCGTTATCGGAAACCCATTATGAGACAGTTACATAAAATGGTGAATATTATTGGTATTTTATAATTGATCACATCATAAGTTTACTAATTGAAAAAGTTTATATGTGTTATTCCAGGGTATGATCTATCTATGTGCCAAGTTTCATGGAAATCCGTTCAATAGTTTTTACATGAAAGAGTAACAAACAATCATCCATACCCACAAACTTGCGCATTTATGATATTAGTAAGAAGTAGGATTAAAATTAAGGCTAGAGAGTCGCCCATCAAAATTTCTGGTCCGCAACAAACGTTTATTTTTTTCATTACCTCGACGTTGCGTCGATTCAATTTTTATGACGTACACAATACAGTGCGGAATATCCTCGCATTGTCACCATTTGATTACCATCGATAAACTGTAATTGGATTTCGTCGTTTTATTTTGAGCTTTTTTTTAAAGGTGCTATGATTCTTTATCATATCACATATATGTTCCAAACATAATAGTTTTGCATGGAATGCATTATTCGAGCTAAAATGCGATTGATGAGGAATAACAACAAAAAAATCTAATTAGTCCGTCAGTTAGATTATCAAAAAATATTGGATACGTGTTTTTTATTTTGATCCGAAAACAAAAAATAACGAAGATACAGTGCGTTAAAATTTTCCGGTCTGCAAAGAGTGTACTAAAAAGCAGTTGTACAATGACGTCACAAGCCCCAATCCTGCACTTTGATGGGACTTATCTTTGTAATTTCTTATTGATTTGATAAAATAAAAAATACGTATCGAATATTTTTTGATAATCTAACTGACGGACTAATTAGATTTTTTGTTGTTATTCCTCATTTTTCAACTTGATGTTGCCCCAGCCAAGAAGGTACTACAAAGTACCTTACCACCGTGATTTATGGTTTCCATACATATTTTTCCTTCACCGAAAACTCAAGCTTATAAGATTCAAACCAGAGACTTTTGACACGGCATTTGACATCACAGCCATCGACTTGATCCCTTTTCGTGAGTATATCTGGAGGCTCTGTCGAGAATTTCCGTAACCTGCACAGATCTGACAAAATTTCTTTAACTTATACAAAATTCTACATTATCGAGTGCTATAAGGCCACTCAAGAAAGCAGGTGAATTTTGGCATATATTTACCACCGAAAACTGTCAACTTACCTACCTACGCAACCCTAACCGAATCAGCTCAAATGTTCTTAAACGTAGCTTTAACCGATACAGCTACATGATAATGTAATCACCAAATTACTATTATGTAAAGTATGTTTGTGTGGGTGTGGGTTGGATGACAGGCGTCGTTGGTGTTTGCGGTCCGCTGTCCACCGAGCGTTTGTGGTCCGTATTAATTAAACAACCTATTAGAGCTAAATTTACACTATAATAATGTTAATCGTATTGTTTACAAACAATATTTTGTATCACTATACTATGTACTCTTTGTGGAAATAAAAGATCACATTTCCTGTACTATAATATTTTGTTACATTACTAGATTTTGGTTATTAGATAATTACACATCGAAATTAAAATTACATTTAATTAAAAAACAGGGGGGGGCAATTCCGCTAAATTACAACGGTTGTCATCCATAAAGTTCGTTTCAAATCAAAAAAATTGGATTTTCCAATTAGCGACTTATTGTTTGGAGGCATAGTGCTTTCTTATTTGCTTTATTGCGCGAGTATCATTGGGTATTTTTGGCGCCAAAATGTAGGTATGTCAAAATTTTCGTATAAATATTTAAATATAATTTGAAATGAAACATAATAAAAAAACAATCCCGATCTTTTTCGTTGTCAGATTATATTTTTTTCAATATCTGCCTTGTTATGTAAACAGGTTGACAACTTTTATCCTTTTCTGATGTTATTTATTAGAAAGAGACATAGTAAGATTAAATTAGGTTAGTTTGTAAACAATAGTATCTAGGCCAATTCAAATTTGCCATGTTAAACGTAGTACGTTTAAACAAATTATGAAACTAGTAGGTATTCAAAAGGCAATGTTTCATTATAATGAGCTATTTGTTTGCACCAAATTCCAATTATTCCGCAAATTAAACGACTGCCTAGTTGTTTCAACTATTTGTAGCTGAAATGTGGTAATTTGTATAGGAATTTTCAATGTATTTTGTTAGGATTTAAAATTTATTGTCTCACCTCAAACATTACATTGCCTCGTGTATCTCAAATAATTTAACTTAGGTACCGAACCGGTGGTAGAGTCTATTGTAATAATTGTAACTATCGACGTTCATAAGTGCCATATCAGGGCCTAAACTGAATAAATGAGTTTTAAGTCAGCTTTGACACGCTTGCCTAGAAAATGCATTTAATTATCGCGGAAGACTGTTCTGGTGTACGGAGAAAAATATATATGAGCTAAAATTGTACATAAAGTTCATCTTGTACCTAAATAATCATAACAGTCTCATCACCTAACACACATCATGTAACACAGATTTTAATGAAGTTGGAATGATTTTATAATTTATACCCTTGGCATCTGGCGAACCTTGAGGCTCTTTTAGTATTTCTTTTAGAACCAAAAATAATATGAAAGTCTGTTTAGTTTAGTATACATAATTATATAATAGTGAATGTAATATGAACGAGCAAAAGGTTTATTATTACATTGACAGATGTATTCAATGTAACATACTGTATTTAGAAATCTATTTTCTCAGGATTAAGTAATTTCAAGGCTACTTTTCTTACCATAAACAAAATTTTCAACTTATTATCCCAGCTATACTAAAAATAACTAAGCTTAAACATGTTTCTTGTAATATAAGATGATATTTCACCCACACATTTTTTAAGAAAATATTACCTGTCTCCAACCATGACATTTTAACATTTATTTATAAGGTTACAAGATACAATTTCAATGTAGAATTGTAATTTATTATGAATGAGATAAAGGTGTGATCAAAATGGTCCCACCACGTCACATCTGTAAAGGTAAGAGCGGTCTTGTGACGTCATTATTTAACTCAAGCGTGGGCTTCGATTTAAGGTAGGCTGTACGAGATTGCTACTAATAATTTGAAAGCAAAACGTACCCATAACGGGATTTCATGTTTTGGAATACTTTATTAGTAACCAAACGGCTTTAACGTCGAAGGAATTAGGTTTTTCTGCTTAGAACATCTTGGTGTGACTGAGTCAGAAATAATGAAATTCACCAACTTACAAAGGTGATCGACAATTTTGATTTCAAAAATAAATGGCATTGCTTTCGCGTTTGTGAGAAGACTCGATGTTTAATTGAAATAGTTTTTGTAATATTTTCTTTATAAAATTGACTAGCGACGTATGGTTTAGTTTGGAAATCAGAAATGGGAAAACTCCAAATAAAATTAAGTTACTTTTTTGTACAGTAACCTTTAAACAATATAATTTATTGTAATTAAGTCAAATTTCTTGATTTAAATTATGAATGAATCTGTGGGCCAGCCAATTTTTTTATATACGAGTACATAGAGATTACTTTTCAGAACACATTATCTCATTCCTTGAATTCCATTCATATAACATAGATAGGTATAATTTAACAAAGAATTTATTTACAGAGATCCCTTAAAAATACCAACAACATGTATGAGGAATTTAGAGAGAATACGAGCGAATCGTTTTGTTAAAACAATTGTTATGTGCACATCTCAACGCTTCTGTTTTTTTGTGTTTTGTTTTTATTTCCACGCGATACAAACATTTAGGGTAGTGGTTCTTTATACGCACTGTAATTCGTTTAGGATAACGTTTGTAACGTTGTCACACATCAAAAATACGTATATCGACAAGTCAGTTCAACAATTTTATTTAGTTAGCCATTTATACAAAAACTGATGCTTAAAATGGCAGATCTAAGATTATCTCATAATCATCAGGTCACCAGTCAATTATATTATATGAAAATTATTTTATCCAAGACTAGCGGTCCCCCGCGGTTTCACACGCGTTCCCGAGGTTCATGATTTACCCGGGATAAAAAGTAGCCTATGTTCTTCTCCATAACATATACTATCTGCGTGCCAAATTTCATCGCGATCGGTTGAGAGGTTTAAGCGAGAAAAGCGTAACAGACAGACAGACAGAGTTACTTTCGCATTTATAATATTTGTAGGGATAAAGAAATTAAAAGTAGGTATAGTGTTAGAAAGGACAAAGTAAGTGAAATCGTTCTCCAAAACTTAATGCCTAGTGGTAAAATATGTCATATGCCTGTGAGTGACACCATTTTGAAACAGTATTCAGTCAGCACGAGATGAAAGTTTATGTACTATCGACAAAGTTGAAGCATGATCACCTTAAAGGTGTATTTTGTGTGCAGTGACCAGCTGCTACCTGTGTCTCACACAATATAACCAGACAATGCGCTTGTCATAAAACAGTAGATTGTCATTGTCAGTAAATAGTCTAGACAAAAAAATTTACAAGAGACCGTTTTATTGTCAACAATGGACAGGGCGAACTATGATTACTGGCTGCAAGCGAAAAGGTCTCAAAACTGATCATGCTTCAACTTTGTTGATGGTACCTATGAAAATATCTAGGTATCTACATCGTCCGCTCTATTAATACGAATATAATAATTTAATCTCTTTGATTATAGCCAATAGTTTTTGGTGAACAAATATTTTCAACAAACATTCTAGACTTTGTTTTTACTTCGACCTCAAAATAAACAAGCTAGAAAATGTTAACCGAAACACTGAAACTAATCTAATAATGTGCATCCACATTCACTCTGAGCATAAGTATGTACGTTGTGGGTTACTGGCGCATAAACTGCGGACGCCTACATACTACAAATGTTTGTCTGAGTTCTTAGTTTAGTTAATGTCAAAACTGCATAAATAATAGTACAACGTCCCACGCCTACACGTTCTGTATTTTCGCTTTTAGCATAATGGAGGCTTTGTGACATTACTAGCTTCCCTGCGGTTTAAGCTGGGTACCCTTAGGGTCTTATGTTCTCTGAATCAATAGTGATCAGCACATAATACTATCCCTGCAAAATAATATACCTATATAGCGCTGAGTCTAATCCGCCGCGGATCTGTAAGTAAGTCTGGTACGAATTCATTTAATAGGGATGATGACTGGATAAAAAAAAAATCTATTTAGTCCGTCAGTTAGGTTATCATAAAATATTGGATCCGTATTTTTTATTTTATCAAATCAATAAAAAGATATTGAGATAGTCGCATCAAAGTTCATGAATGGGGGTCTTGTGACGTCATCGCTATGTAAAAAATTTACTAAGACGTGACGTCACGCGATTTTTTTACGCACTGTATCTTTGTTATTTTTTGTTTTGGGAACTAAAGAAAAAATACTTGTCCAATAGGTATTTTTTGGTAATCTAACTGACGGACTAATTAGATTTTTTTAGTCATTATCCCTATTCGCACCGACGATATTGATTTACTATCGCGACCATCTCTATGATCATCTCGACACGTGGTACGTAATACACGTAAAATTATACGCCCAGATAAAAGTATAGCGCTGTCAAAATGAATACATTATATGAGTAGTTTTTCCTAAGGGACGATGAAACTAACATGTACGAGAGCCAGAAACTTATAGTTCCCTCGAGTAACCGACTGGTGAAATCATTAAGGTTCATCCATAAATTCATTCTGATAAAATTTTATTATACCTAACCAACATTTGAATTTTAATTACGTACCTAATTATTTAATTGGTGAGTTGAATTGTCAATAATATTAAAATTCTGTATTTATAAAAATAAGGTTGTATTGTATATGGCAGAGCCTTCATTGTTTCTATAATAAATGCCACTTCCGAGACTAGGGGAAACTAGTTCAAAACCCGAGAACTGCTTTGAGATTTTTCAAAAGAACGCATTTTAAATGTATTTGGAATTTAATAGAATTTTCTCAAGTACTTTCTGAACTTTGTAAAGGCGCTTGAGATTTTAGGGGAAAAAGCTGACTTAGAAATATTCTTTGAGAATATCACCATCAGTGCTTCTCTATTGCATAAAAATATCATCATCATCATCACATCAGCCGAAAGACATCCACTACTGAACCAATGACTCCTTAAGGATCTCCACGATGACAGGCCTTGTGCTACCCGCATCTAACGGTTTCCCATGATTGTCACAAGATCGTCGGTCCACCTTGTGGAGGCCTGCCTACGCTGCATCTTCCTCATAAAGAAATGATTGTCATTAATTAAAATAATTTTTAATTGGTTTATATGGCCGTCATAGTATTATAACATCTTATGTCCGATTTTAATTTCACTTTTTGAAATATTTTTAACGGTATTTTCATATTTTGCTAAGAAATGCGATAAAAAAAATATATTCCTTATTAGACACAATCTCTGGAGGTAAGGTCCAAATGTGGCATTATAGGCTGATAAAATAATAATCGGTATTAACATACGAGTTATGTTTATGGTTTTCCTGACCATCGCTCCAGAATCCCTTTGGCATATTAATTTTTATGATACCTTTTTTCCAATATTGTAATATCCCACAATACGACAATATGATGGGATCCTATTCCTGAAAAACCAATATGCTGCAAAAAATTGACGAAACGTGAATTCCATTGGTTGTTATTTCAAAACGATCGGACTGGAGTCAACCCCCTGTGCTATTGAGAAAAGACCTTTAATTCTATAGGCTAAAAACTTATTTTCCTGACGCTCTTTTAAAATCAGCATCTTTTAATTGCGCCATAAAATTAATAAAAAATAGGTAATACTGCCAATAAACGGTAAAAACAATATTTAGGAGTCGATTTGTAGCAAAATATGACGTATTTCTATTCAGATATGAAACATTATAGGTATTGATGCTGCAAATGTAGCGAAATTAACCCGGGATAGTCT
Organism: Tethea ocularis; assembly: GCA_963555595.1. NCBI lineage: Eukaryota > Metazoa > Arthropoda > Insecta > Lepidoptera > Drepanidae > Tethea > Tethea ocularis. The sequence goes on along the minus strand of OY741960.1, from coordinate 3,061,405 downwards.
TAGCCTGACGAAACTTTTCTATTTAGCACTTATGTGATAAACATAACCATGCAGTTCGGCCAGCAAATCATTTTCATACAATTTTATACCTATAATTTTTTTTTTCTTGCTTTAAAGCATCAACTGTATTGTATAAAAAAAATTGTGAAGCTCAACTAAAACTTTTTTGTTGTCTACGACTTCGCCACATATAGATAAAACTCCAGGTTTGCGTTATATGGTTCTACGTACATTTATGTAAATCAGAAATTATCGAGAGAACCAAAGTAACTGACATAACCCGAAGAATTGCCAAACTAAAAGCAGCGTGGGCAGGCCCTCCATAAGGTGTACCGACAATCTTGTGAGGATCGCGTGAAAGCGCTGGATGCGGGTAGCGCAAGACTACCTGGAGATCCTTGGGGGAGGCTTTTGTCCAGCAGTGGACGTCTTTCGGCTGATATGATGATATTTAAGTGACTCAAGTTATTAAAACTGTAAATTAACCTACAGTACAAAAGTAAGTGAGTAACCTAGTCACTACATAAAGCTGTATAACTCAGATTCAGCTTGTATTTATACTCAATCCAATAGCTAATCTAAAAAGCAACTCGATGAGAGTTTCTTGCAAAATGAAATCGTAAAGAAAATGTGTGAGTTTTTGCTCAACTATCCGTGATGACGTATGTAGTCTGTACGTAGTACTTAAAGTTTGGTGCCTAATTTTAACCTCAATTAGCAAAGATTTAACTACGGCTATGTTCCTAGCTTCATTTATAGTGCGGTGTACTTAAACATAACTTAATAAACATTTTACAAGCGTACCTAAATGTAGATTTCAAGCGTAGTAATTGTACGCTTTATAACTTGTGTCAAAATTTAATGGTTTAATATCGCGTTATGTTTTATGTATTTTTATTATTAAGCTGTGCTTTTATGTGACGGATGTAATGAAATTCTGATTTAGAAACAAAAGTCGCTGGAGCTTTTATTAAATAAAAATTGTTGAAATGTGCTTTTTACTGACTTTACGGAATAACTTTGATACAAAAAATAAATTAGATTAAAACATAATTATTATATTAATCAGTTTTTACATAACAGGTGATTTCATTGTCTGAAATTTTTATGTGATTCTTACTAATATTATATTATACATGCCAAAGTGAGTTTGTTTGTTGGTTACCTTTTCACGCCTGAACCAATTGCGATAAAATTTTACATAGATTTCATTTTTTACGCAGGTGAAAATGTGAGACAAAAGCTAGTCGAAAATAATCATAAAATAAAATTCGACATTGTACGTAGAAGAAAAGAGAAAATCTATTAATAGAGAACAAACATTAATTTATCATAAATGAAGCTATTCTACATGACATGAACGATAGTCACTGGTAGTAGCTAATATCAAGACAGCGCTAATTTTTAGTCACTGACATAATTTAAACACAGCGCCATCTAGTGCCACTGTATCCAACAGGTAAATACAACATCCACTCAAAGAATAAATAATATACTACATCCAATCCACTGAAATTACGTGGTAGGTCTACTAAAACTGAAATTCGCAGAGATGTCACTGTGTCTTTAATTCAAGGTAAACTTAAAAAAAAGTATTATATTGGAGTGTAAAAATTATGTTAAATGTGTAGTGACTGCTAGAACCATATAGTAAATAATATAATACGTACAACTAGAACTCTAGATTGCTTATGACGTTATTTTTTTAGAAATAGGCCTTCAAATCTAATCTTTATATTATTAGTATAGGTATACCTATGTTGTATAAGTAAATTAACTGGAATAATGTGAAACTAAAATGTTCGCAGTTTAAATGCTTGAACCAATCATCTTATCACCGTATGCGGCTGCAAACATTTAAATTCTACCCTCAACGCCGAAATTTTTCTTTTATACCTACTTATTGTAATATTATGTGTATTTATAGTTATTTAACAATTTATTATTATTATTAGGTAACTAGAAGGGGTGAAATAAAATGCATCAATAGGTAGTTGAAAGTATGTTTTATTGTATATAAATTACGTCAGAAGACCTAGGTACTAAGTACTAACTGTAAATAACTATACTACGCTAACAATTTAAGGATATCTCATTTATTTCTAAAAGTCCTTATAGCATCGTATTGGAATTTCTCTGTGATGTTACAGTATGACACAACTTAGATGTAGCATCGGCGAATCGTTTTCGTACACTTCACTTCCGATTTACACAACAAATAAAAATAATTCAGTATCGCGCCATTCAACGTTCAACAAGATCATTTTCGCCGATCATTTTTTAACACATGAGTAATGTTGTAGGCGCTCTTTTCAAGAACGATCGATTTTACGAAGTTTGCCGATGCTTCATCTAAGTGGTGTCATACTATACAAGCGTGTTAAATAAATAAATAAAATGATTAAGCGAATATGGTTTATGGCTATACAACATACATTTTCTGTTCCCAATCATAACATAACATATCAGTTAAAAATCTAACACAAACGTACTGACAGCTTATAAGCAATCAATTTATATAAATATGTACTAAAAAAATATAATAACTTATAATGAACAATAAGATTCCCGCATTGTAAGCTTAGGTATATTAAAGTGTTCGACAATATAGCTTCTATACAATACAATACCTATATACCTACTGGCAATGCAGCGAGGCAATGCCGCCAGTATTCTTGGTACTCTGCCACTAAATTTATAAGTTGATAGTTTGTTTTATTTTAGCTTAGTATTAAATTGTTATTTAAAAATGTAAATAGTCCTTTGAATAAATAAAAATTTTATTACTTTAAATGTTTGATATCATGAATATTGATTATCCCAGAATGCTAATCAAATTCAAATCTGATAGTATATCATTTGCTATATCTTTTACCGTCGTGCTTAAAATTTCAGTGATTTCAGGCTGAAAAAGAAAACATGAGATTAATAATTATTAAATTTAAATTATAATTGCAATATTAAGACCCTTTTAAACGAAACAAAATGAAATTAAGTAAAAAACATTCTTCAAATAGACCGGCCCTTCACAGACCCTTAAGAATGATCTCTTCTAATACACGGTTCGGAAGGTTGCTTTTGCTGAGAAAAGCCGGCAACATAATGTTACATGTTTCGAATTTATTAATATAAGATAAAAATAAAAGAAAAACAGATTAGTGAAAGCTTGACAGCACCAAGAGTTCCATACAAAAGTGGGGTTGAAGGACAATTAATTTTACAAAATATGTAGAAACATTATTATTAAGTTTAGAATGATTCAAGACCCTAATAATATGTAATAGTACTAACCTCAAAGTATTCCAGTAATTCAGGAATCAAATTTCTCATGAATGCACTAACAAACTCACTGGATGCCGCATCATTGAACATTCCTGTTATTGTTGGCTGAAAGAAACATACAACATTAATAAACGAAAAATTTACCATATGCCGACTCAACATATTCGTCACTATATCTAGATCGTCAAAATATTTTCAAACGGGATAAAAAAATATCATGTGTCAAATTGATTAGGAACGGTTTCTTACCTCAAAGGATTTCAAATATAATTTAACGTTGCATTCCAACATGTTGAGGTAGATACCACCGATTGTAAAACGTGGAGCTACTGTGATATCAGCCAAGATTCGAGGTTCAACAATTTTGATCCTAGAATAAACAAAAGTCAATATAGAAAGTGTCAAAAAGTGTCAAGTGTTGGAGTTTAAGTCTATGAAATAAAATTCCACTATGGGCCCGCATTTTTTGGGGTTAGTAATGGAGTTTATACACTGACCATAATAGTTATGTTAAATTAGAGACAAGTTAGTGCCGGGCAGGGTGAGATACTTAATTTTTTTTTTTTAATATTACATACAATGATATATATAGGTATATGTATTTGCATACTTATAAAGCTCATGTGCTTAATTTTAATTGTACCTACTGTGACACCTTTTAAAACCACATTTAGAACAAATTATAACTCTAGTCTACCGATTATGGAAAATAACACAAATCATATTTAGGTACCTATTAAATATAATATAAATATCCTGGGACATTCTTCACGAGTACTAAAATTATTACGTTTCAGAATGTAAAAACCCTAATTTTACCAGAGGTTTTATGCTAAACTCTCAATGTGCTCAGACTGGTGAAATTTTGTAGGATTATGGATAATATTTATTGCCAAACTTAAGTGGCAGTGAGCGGGGAACATTGCATGTAGAACCGACGGCTCCACAGACCAAAAGACGCAGCGTGGGCAGGCCCGCCACAAGGTCGATCGCCGATCTTGTGAGGGTCGCGGAAAACCGCTGGATGCGGGTAGCGCAAGACCGACGCCTTTGTCCAGCAGTGGACGTCTTACGGCTAACATGACGATGATGATTGATAATGTACGTAAGTACATTTTACACAAATATACACTATCATCAGTATTAAGTCAGTACCTACACAATTTCACGAGGTTTATACTTACTTTGCATCACCACTTCCAAATACGTTGAAACCAAGGACGGTGAGGAAGAGATCATAGGTACCTGAAAATTAATATCATGTGAATAGTTTCTGTTCAGAAATAGACCCGTCGTAGAAATGGAGAGCGCTGCTGTACTTATTTTCAGGACGACATAACTTAAATGTAGCATCGGCAAATCGTTTTCGTACACTTCACTTAATATTTACACAACTAATAAAAATAATCCAATATCGCGCCATTCAACGTTCAACAAGATCAATTTCGCCGATCATTTTTTACCTCATGAGTAATGTTGTAGGCGCACTTTTTTCGGGAACGATCGATTTTACGAATTTTGCCGATGCTTTATCTAAGTTGTGTCATTCTATACCTTTTTTGGTTAGCGGGCAATACAATAACGCGTCTGTTCCGTTTTGATCCTATTACATCTGTACGCGCCTAGCGTATTGAAATAAATTTATACTATGGGCCTGAATATTGGAGAAAGACTTACGTGGAGTCAGCTCTTTAAACACCAAACACACACTTTTAGTTATATTTTTGTAATCACAAGGCCGGCCGGTCAAAATGTCTTTTTTAAGTCAGTGGCGCCACAAGAGGAATCGGTGACACCACGAAACGTTCAAATGTTTGTTTTTTAAAGTACAAAATAGGTTGTACTCGTCAGGCCCATTCAAAACCCACCATAAACCCCCCACCGGAAATCACCCAGATTTCCAGTTACCAATACAGGGATGGAGGCATTGTACAGTGGACTGTAGAGTAGTGGACTGTATGTATGTGTAATTGAAAAGTATATGTATTGTATGTATTTGATAAAATATTGTAAATGAAAGTTTCAATCTAACCTAAAGTTTAAGTAACTAAAACAAAACTTGAAACATTAAATTGAAAATTAAAAGCTAACTTGTACTTAATTGATAAAAGAAAATTAATTTGAGTCCTCGCCAGAATCTCTCGGAAGTGGACTAAGCTTAACCACGGGGCGAGTAAGTTCACCGGTTTGTGTGCGAAGTCTTACAACACGGACTACTCCGTCGGGCCCGGGATAGGTTTGAATAACGCGCCCTAGACGCCACTGCAATGGTGGAGCATCAGAGTGAATAAGTACAAGCTCGCCCACCGTCAGATCACGACATTTGTCGAACCACTTTTGACGTTGTTGTAGCGTGTGGAGATAGTCTTTTCTCCATAACTTCCAAAATTGTTGCGAAGCCTGCTGTACATACTGCCATCGAGTAAGCCCGTATGCAGGCTGGTCAGACAGATCGAATTCAGGTACAGACAATAATTCGCGGCCTACTAAGAAATGACTAGGTGTCAGTGCTTCGAATTCAGAAGGATCACCCGACAAGCTGCACAAGGGACGCGAATTGAGAACAGCTTCGACCCGCGCGAACAGTGTAGTCAGTTCTTCAAACGACAACGCCTTCGTACCCACGACACGCTTCAAATGTAATTTGGCAGACTTGATACCGCTTTCGTACATACCACCAAAATGACTTCCCGTGGGTGGATTGAATTGCCATTTTACTTTTCGAGAATTAAATTCAGTTGACATTTGAACCGAATTTTGTTCATAAAATTGAATTATTTCAGCGAGCTGCCTACCAGCTGAGACAAAGTTTTTACCGTTGTCCGATACCACGGTGTGACATAAACCTCGTCTAGCTGTGAATCGGTCAAAAGCTGCTAAGAAACATTCGGTTGTAAGAGCTGTCAGCACTTCCAGGTGCACAGCGCGCGTCGCATAGCATACGAAGAGACAAAGATACGCTTTCGAAATTTTGGCGTTTCGTCGATTGTGTTCTTTCGTATAAAAGGGACCGGCCATATCAACACCAACTGTGTGGAAGGCATGAACATCTTGGGTTCGAAACTTAGGCAAGCTACCCATTATCGGTTGCAAAGTTGAAGGTTTAACCTTGAAGCACGAAATGCATTTTGAAATGCGAGATCGAATTACGCTGCGTGCTGAAATAATCCAATATTTTTGATTAATTAGACTTTGAAGCGAGCGGGGGCCGACATGTAAATAAAGTTTGTGATAATAATCTACCAATATATTGGTAAAATTGCATTTTTTAGGTAACAACAAGGGAAATTTCTTTTGATACGGTAGACTCGATTCTGACAATCTACCCCCCACCCTGAGGAATCCAAGGGGATCTACGAAGGGGCTGAGTTTCTTTAGAGTCTTACTACAACTGTTACCGTTCGACAATGCATCTATATCAATTGAAAAATAATGATTTTGTATAGTCTTGATTAAGATATCATGAGCTTTATTCACGTCGCTGAGAGACGGTTGCCCCACTGTGCGATTCGATTTGGTTGATTTGCAATTATTGATAAATTGATAGCATCTAGCAATAATATTTTGAAGTTTTGAAAAACTAGAATGCCTATCTGTCATGTCATAAATACAATTCGAATCGTTTGATTGAAATAATTGAAGTAAATTAATATTTGATTGTTTGAGTTCGGGCACATTTTCCGATTTAAACTGTTCTATCGATTTAATCGGCCAATTCATCTGTGGTGTGTATAGCCATGACGGTCCAGACATCCACTCTGGGATGGCCAGCAGTGTGGAGGGCAGAGCACCGCGGGAGCACACATCAGCAGGGTTACACTCACCGCTCACATGGTACCATGCGTCACCGGGCACACTGTCCAGTATTTTAGCTACGCGCGTAGCTACAAATGTTTTTAGACTGTAGCTTGGAATGTTCAACCACGCTAGAACCACAGATGAATCAGTGAACAAAAATGTGTCATGAATAGGTATTTGAGCTAGTAAAATTGACTTGGTATATTTTACCAGCTTGGCCAACAAGTGTGCAGCCATCAGCTCAAGACGCGGGATAGAAACAGTCTTCAAGGGCGCTACCTTGGATTTAGAAATAATAAGACTGACCTTAACCTCACCATCTCTGCTTATAGACCGTAAATAAACTACGGCTGCGTACCCTAGAGTAGACGCATCACAAAATCCTAGAATTTGATAATAGGAATGTTGTTTGACAGTAGCCTGTCGCTCGTGTCTAAACTTTGATAAGAGTGGAAGTTCAGAAACATACGCATGCCACTCTTTCTCTAAATCTAGGGGTAGTCTGTCATCCCAACCGAGATTTCGAAGCCAGAGTTTCTGCATGAAGCATTTGGCATAAAATATACAGGGTGCTACAAATCCCAGAGGGTCAAATTGACGACCTATTTCAGAGAGCACACTCCGTTTCGTAACAATAGATGACGCTGGTGTAGTTGAAAATGAGAAAGCATCTTCTGCGGGTGACCACTGGAGACCGAGTACCTTGATGGAGAAGTCTTTGTTGTCTTCGAAGGTGACAGGTGTTTCACGGTGATCAGCAGGCACACGTTCCAAAAGCTGTGAACAATTGCTGGACCACTTTCGAAGTATGAAGCCTCCTCCGCTCAACAACCCTAACAGCTCATCCTGAAGTTTGATACCTTCTTCCAAGGTTGGAACTGAACACAGGAGATCGTCGACGAAGAAATTATTCCTCAGTACCTTAGCTGCTAGAGGAAACTTATTCTTATCGTCGTCGGCCAACTGATGAAGCACTCGAATAGACAAGTAGGGACTACTAGCAACACCGTATGTAACGGTATTAAGTTCGTAAACTTGGATAGGTTGATCTTGAGAAAACCTCCACAAAATGTGTTGATATTTACGTTGACTTTGATTAATTAATATCATTCGAAACATTTTGCAAATATCACCCGACAAACAGATATCGTGTATTCGAAAATTGATTAAGATCTCGTTTATATCTGCTTGGAGTTTCGGTCCGGCGTATAGCACGGAGTTTAAAGAGTTGTTATTACTGGTTTTACTTGACGCGTCAAATACCACACGCAGTTTTGTCGTGGTACTGGACGGTCGATGGATACAAAAATGAGGTATTATATAACTTGAATCTACAGTACCGATATCACCTAAACATGTCATGTGACCCAATGACTCGTATTCAGACATAAACTTGTCATACTCTTTTTTGAGAGCCGGTAAGCGACATAATTTTGTTTCTAAATTAATTAAGCGTCGAACAGCCTGTTGAGAAGAATCACCTAGTTCGAAATCAGGTTTAAATGGATATGGAACTATGTAACGCCCTGTATCGTCGCGCTGGTGTTCATTCATAAAACATTGTTCGACATAGTCGTCCTCAGGATTTTTAGGGATGTCACATGTAGGGCATGCTATCCGGATATTCGGATATCCGAATTATCCGGATATCCGTCGATTTAAATATTCGGATATTATTCGATTTACTATCCGGATAAAGCGAATAAAATGAATATTTACTTTATTAATATAGCATACTAATTTTTAATTGGATTACATCAAAATCACTCAAATATTACAACATTTTACATCGTCATCATTTCAGCTGAAAGACGTCCACTGCTGGACAAAAGCCTCCACTAAGGATCTCCACGATGGCCGGTATTGCGCTACCCGCATCCAGCGGTTTCCTACAAATAAAGTACTCTACAACTTCGAGTGCAGAATTCCCAACCTTTACTTGAGTGGGTGCAACATGGACGTTCGACATGATTTTCGTCTTATCCATGTTCATTTTTAGACTCACTTGTTGAGAGACTCTGCTGAGGTCATCGAGCATTGTACTGAGGTCTTCCAAGGTCTCAGCCATGACTACTATATCATCGGCAAATCGAAGGTGAGTGATGTACTCGCCATTGACATTGATGCCCAATCCGTTCCAGTCCAGAAGTTTGAAGACGTGCAGCGGTGAACAGTTTCGGATATATGACGTCTCCCTGTCTCACGCCTCGCTGCAATTAGATAGGTTTCGAGTTTTGGTCCTGGAGACGGACCAAAATGGTGGCGTTCTCATACAAACCCTTTAACACCTCAATATACCGGTAGTCGATTTGGCACATTTGAAGAGACCTCAGCACGGCCCAGGTTTCAATCGAATCAAAGGCTTTCTCATAGTCGACAAACGCTAAGCATAATGGCTGGTTATAATCCTCGGTCTTCTGTATAACTTGTCGCCGCGTGTGTATGTGGTCTATGGTGCTAAAGCCTTTTCGGAAACTGGCTTGTTCAAGAGGCTGGAAGTAGAACTCTCGAGAACAACTTGTAAACATGGCTCAGCAATGTGATGAGTCTGTAATTCTTGAATAGGGAATTATCTCCCTTTTTGAAGAAGAGCACCACCACACTTCTGTGCCATGCTTGCGGCGTCCGGCCTTTGAGTATGACGGAATTAAATAGTTTCTGAAGGATCGGTGTACCTTCAGAAGTTCAGCTGTAATTCCATTATCACCTGGCGCCTTGTTGTTCTTGAGTTGTTTGAGAGCCATTCTAATCTCGTACAGGCTGACGTCCGGGATATCTTCAGTATAGTGTCGGGTTAGCCGACATGTTTGATGTGATGATTCTGCCACCCTCAGTCTTCAGCTTCGTCAGTTGGCTCTGCCCAACAGACAAATCTCTTGCGAACACTTTAGAGCCTTTATTCTGCTCAATGGCCTCATTAGTACTAACTGTATTAAATTGGCGTGTGTCGCGAGTTAAAGACTTTGAGATCTGTCTGTTGAGCATTTCGTTGGGCGTCTTGCGGGGTGACTATTGAGGGTGGATGCCGTCTCTTAATTATAAACGGTTGATGAGGCACTTAGCGTGCGTGTTTAAAAATGTTAATTAAAGACATATTTTTAAGTTGACTGATTGATTTTTAAGGGGTTATCCGAATTATCCATATTATCCGGATTTATTCGGATAGTGAACTGGAAGTATCCGAAATATCCGGATAGTAAAATGAGGCGGATAATTGCATGCCCTAGTCACATGGCACGTTTTCGGTTTCCCAAAAGGAACTAATTATTTTGTCAACCCTAGAATTGATCGATAATAAGTTACACGATTCAACCTTAGTATCACTATCGAGTGTAACTTGACCACAGATCACATAACCAAAGATAGAAAGCATCGCGGCAGGAACATCAGGTTCCTGTGGTAGAATTTTAGGGCCTTCAAAAATGTAGGGAAACATGTCGCCTGCAATAAGTAGTTCTACAGGTGAGGGCATATTATAATTAGGATCCGCTAATTGTAAATGTTTGAATTTATTAATAATTTTATCGGTTAACTGTATAGTAGGTAAATTACCGGTAATATGAGGCACAATCACGGATTCAGTTTTTAAAATAGGTCCAACAGAATCAATTGGTTTTAAAGAACACGTAACGACCCCTAAATCTTGCACGGGAATGCCGCCTATACCTGTCGAATTGAAGGAGCATTTACTCCGTGGCAGTCCTAGGCGCTGTGCACACTTGTTAGTCATGTAGCTGGACATAGCTCCGCTATCGATAACTGCACGTACGGCGTGGAAAGTACCCCAACTATCTGCGACGTGAACAATAGCTGTACCCAACACTACGGTTGAATTCGAAGAGCACGTGAGCGTTGCCTTTTGAACCCGACTAACAGTTTCATCAATATGTAGAGTATGATGATGATTTTCCTTGCACACTGCACAACGAATCTTTGATGGACAGTCGTGCCACACGTGACCATCGCGTAAGCAGTTCTCGCATAGCTTAAGTTCGCGAACCCTAACTAGCCGCTGTGCCGGAATGAGCTCGCCGAACTCGAAGCATCGATATATAGAGTGGGCCTTATTGCAAAAGGCACACAGTTTGAAATTGTTTGATTTATTGTTAAATTTATCCTTCAATGAACTGTCTTCGGTACTAGATGTTGCCAAACACGACTTTTGCAGATTTTTGCCTGAATTTGACTTATTACTATTATTAAATTTTGAATTCGAAGCAGATTTATAATTATTTTGAATCGATTTTTGATATTGACCTTTAAGACCATACGAATTAGGTTCAGATAGTTCCAATACACGTACGTGTTTTTCTACGAATGTAATAAGTTGATCGAACGTAGGTATTTTATCTTGTTCAGTAATTTTCTCAAACTCACGACGCGTATTGGAGTCCAAATTACGTAATGATATGTACAATAACAAAAAACTAGACAAATCGTCAATATTCAAAAGTGTCAGGGCTTTGACACATTCTTGGAAGGTTTGCAAGAAAGTACTTAATCCGGAGGCTGACTCTACCGTCAACGGTTTAAATTGAAATATTCGATCTAAGTAACTCGTAGCTAAAGCACGCTTATTTTCGAATTTCTTAACTAGTAAGTCCCACACTATCGGGTAGTTATCGTGGGTTACCGGCATGCCTTTTACTAAAGTCAATGCTGAACCGCTGACAGCTGACAACAGATAGTAATATTTTTCTATGTTGGAAATATCATTGTTACAATGGACAAGACTGGAAAATGTATCGAAAAATGTTTGCCAATTTTCCAATTTGCTGTCGAATTGAAACAATTCTAATTTCGGTAACCTCGGTTTAGCACGTCGCGAACCGACACCGGTGTGTCCCGCCATCACATCGATCTGATGTTTCTCTTCGCGATCTACCGTCGTTTCGCACAGACCTTCCGCCGTGCACAAGACACGATAGTACAATTCATCAAAGGATACCATATCTTGATAATTAGGCTTATATTTTGGTTTGTGAATGCTACTCAAAATATTAATTTCACCAATGGAATGTTCAAAAGATTTTCGATAGTCATGGATATCTTTTACACGTAAAGCGAATTCCGTGTAATTATCAGAATCTCTCGAAACAGTTTTGGACATTTCATATAGACTTTGCAACCGTTGAAAACACATTTCTTTTTTAATGACATATGGTTGCAACAAACGATCGAGATCTACTTTTTCACTGACCGCCATGATGAATATAGCCTCATACAATAATTGACTTGAATAATAATTGAAAAACACAAACTTTAGACTAGAAATAAAGCTTTGTGTATGTTGAATTAACTTGAAATATGTGTGTTTTATGTGGAATTAGTTGTTTAGTGTTGAAATTACCTTGATTTGATAACTGGTAAATCTCGGGTCGAAGTGACCAAAATGTACGCGCCTAGCGTATTGAAATAAATTTATACTATGGGCCTGAATATTGGAGAAAGACTTACGTGGAGTCAGCTCTTTAAACACCAAACACACACTTTTAGTTATATTTTTGTAATCACAAGGCCGGCCGGTCAAAATGTCTTTTTTAAGTCAGTGGCGCCACAAGAGGAATCGGTGACACCACGAAACGTTCAAATGTTTGTTTTTTAAAGTACAAAATAGGTTGTACTCGTCAGGCCCATTCAAAACCCACCAACATCTGTAACTATATCATTCGTTTATTATTTAAAATGCCGATAGAAATAAACAAGCTCCTAATTATGGTTGAAATATAAAATTCGAACGTTATAGTTCACAATTTGGCCACGACGGCTCCCTTTCTGAATAGACTATACCTATATTAATATCATTAAATAATAAATATATTATTATATAACATTTAAATAAAATATACGATTAAAAAGAGAGGTCTTGAATTACCAAACAATTACTTGAAAAACTATAGTTACTTACCAGCTGTTACGTCCAAGAAAGGTATGGATCCATCAATTTCTACTTTGTATCGTTGCAGTAGCAGTGATAATCGAGTGACACTTAAGGAGTTGATTTCAAAAGTACTCATTTCAGTTACAGTCAAATCTTTCAAGGCAATTTGAGCTCTGCAAGAGGAAATTTATAAAGTATGTATTTTTTATATGTATATGACGACAATCTCACCGTGGTCAGAGATTAAGTGGCCTGATGGTGGTTAGTACACAAAGCCTAGAAGATCTGACTCTTAAATGCAGCTGTTGGACACACTGGATTGTTATGGGTTCTTCACGATGTTTTCCTTCACCGAAAGCTCAAGCGCATTGTAGGATTTGAACCCACGACCTACGTTGCGGTATCCGACGTCACTACGTCTAAGCTATCATCGCCAGAAAATAATATTGATTATAACCTGGTTATTCCAGGGTATTGTAAATAAATAATTCTTAAAAAAAATACATCCGATTGATTTGATAATAATCAAAATTATGATCACTTTTAGTATTATGGTCAATTTCGTATATTATTTATTATATATGTTACCCAGGTACAGGAATGATTTGGTCATCAAGATCCAGAATATCAACATAAAAGGGGTCCAGGACAGGTACAGTGTCACTTCCAGTCAACATCAGCGCCCTTAAGTCTTCTAATACACTTAGGATGAGCTCCTCCAATGCGCTGTTCCTTGAACCAACTGAAAGTTGTAATTTTGCTTTACAGGGGGCCAATTCCACTACTTAATTTTGTTAGATTACAATTGGATCGCAGCTGAATGACGACATTTGCACGTTTTCATATTCCACTATTATAATCTGACAACGATCGAGATCCAATCATGGTTGAGTTAAAGTTGACGTTCGATCAAGTGGTATTCCACTAAACATTTGACACATTTGATTGCATTAGAATTGTTTCGGTTACCAAGGGCAACAACGACTTCAATTGAATCGTAATCCAATCGTGGTTCGGTTTTAGTGGAATACCATTTTTAGTGAAATTAGAATTGGATTGGAAACTAACTTTAACTGAATCGAAATAGGATGACAACCGTTGTGATTTAGCGGAATTGGCCCCCAATATTTGAAAGAAATATCAACCAAAATCAGTCAGTCAGTCACGTTTTCCTTTTATATATTTAGATTAAAATTAATCACATGATCTAATATTTATGAACCTTTTGTCTGTACTGCTACGTACCTGATGATACTAAGCTTTGTCTTAGCCCTTGAGAACTTAAAGGGCCTGCTGCGGTGAAACCAATAACGGCCGTAAATAATAGAAAAGCGTACTTCATTTTGATGACTGAAATCAATAAATTACATGAATAATATTTTTTACAAGCAGTTTATTTATATTTTTCTTAGGTGCATTTGAGAACCAGAGAGATTTGTGACTGACGAAGCTGAAATGATACGTCACGCCACGAACCACATTTATCTATACATTTTGAGAAAAGCCTATTCCAATATTATCAGTTCCGCTGTTAGTGTTGTGTGTCCTGGTCCAGGACCAAAATAGAATAAAGAGGATTTAAGACATTAGAGATAATGCACTTAGGTGAAAACGCACCAGTCATTCCATTAATTTTGAAAGAAAGGGAAGAATTGACATAAAATGGTCTATAATCATAACAAAATTTGGGGCTCCTTTTATATCTTTAGTAGCATGGAGTAGGTACATGCAATTCATTTCTCGAATTTATATAGCAGATTATTCAATTTCACAAATTCGGAAATGCTGATGAATATAATTTATTAAAATACTTACTGGAGCGGCTTAGACCCCAGCTCTTAAATATAGAAGAAGAATAATAATCCAAATATGTGCTAATTAAAATATGAAACACATATTAAAAGTATCTTACCTTTCAACACAATTTAATTACAAATTAATGAATGATAAAATTAATGGAAACCTGTTATAATTGTTGTGGTGTTAGCTTAATTGATAACGATAATACCTATCAAAAATCCGATATAATACCGATTTGTAAATAGATAATATTGACTCATAAAGAGTTATAATAAGTGTAGTTTACACCATTTGTAATTTATGCCTACTTTTACACTGGTGTAATTTATAACTGAAAAATAATAAACCATAGATATAGGAGTAGTATAGAATTCAAAGAGATACACATTGTACAAACTTATATTTGAATCGAGCGTGATTTGTTATTATGGAAGTTTGTCCATAATACAACGACAATAGTCAACGAAAAAAAAAAAACTTTTTTTTCAGTTTTTTTTATACCACTAAGGCAGCAAACAAGCATACGGCCCAATTGACGGTAAGTGGTTAGGTTACCGTAGCCTATGGACACTTGCAACACCAGGAGTATCACTCGCGTTGCCGACCCTCCAAGAATATCTTCACACCCTTCTTGAAGAAGATGCTGTATCTCTTGGGAAAACCACAGCTCATTCCACAATTTGAGCGTGTCCACACAGAGCGAGAACATTTAGGTGTCAGTGTGTGAGGATGGACTCCCCGCCCGTGGGGAGAGGTGCGATGGTAAAAGCCGGCATCAGGTCAAACAATTCCTCAGAATACTGTCCATTGTACAAGCGGTAGAACACTCAAAAGCAGGCAAAGTCTATCTTCTGGCAGTATTTTTGTGAGCTTTTATTTAATTTGCCATGTTAGTATGTTTAGCTCGAATCTTGCGAGTTAATTTTAACTCACTTCCCGATGTTCAATTGATCTGGAATTTGGTACACGTGTAAGTCCAATGAAAATAATAATATATTGTCATTGAGCTGGTCTGATGATGGAGCTGAATAAAAAAAAGCTTGTCCTTAAGTTTTTAACTTTAAAACTTATTTATTCTATGACAGTAAACAATAGTAATCAATCGCATGAATCTTTCATATCATACAATGTTCTGTGTGAGTATAATGAAATAATGAAAAATGTATCAGATTTAGATGTGCGTTTAGATATTTAGATACTAACTAGCTGTTCCCCTTGGTTTCACTCGCGTTCCCGGGATAATAAGTAGTCTATAACCTTCGGGGGTCTAGAAGCTTGATATTAGTGAAAGAATTTTTCAAATCGGACCAGTACCTAACTCCGGATATTAGCGCGTTCAAACAAACAAACTCTTCACCTTTATTATTAATATAGATATATAACAACAAAAAAATCTAATTAGTCCGTCAGTTAGATCATCAAAAAATATTGGATACGTATTTTTTATTTTGATCCGAAAACAAAAAATAACGAAGATACAGTGCGTTAAAATTTTCCGGTCTGCAAAAAGTGTACTAAAAAGTAGTTGTACGATGACGTCACAAGCCTCAATACTGCACATTGATGGGTCTTATCTTTGTAATTTCTTATTGATTTGATAAAATAAAAAATACGTATCCAATATTTTTTGATAATCTAACTGACGGACTAATTAGATTTTTTTGTTTGTTATTCCTCATGACACGCGACCTTCACGTGCCTTCAACACGTTTCGGACACGCTTTAGTGACCTATTTGATTTTATTTTGCGACATAGGTAAGTAATCTTGTTTCAGTCTGCGACTTTACCCTTGAACATTCCTTACACACTCGGTTATCAGAAGGTCTACTACGACAAACGATACAATACATGTGATAGTTCGATCATCGTTGTCAAATTATTAACCAATAGAATAGGGTAGTTTCCTGGCATATCAAATCAGCAACTTTTTAATGAAATACTAAGCTATGACGTCATCGTTTCACAGCATCAATAGATATACTCTTAGTGGTTCTACTGGTAATTAATAATCATAGAAAGCATTAAATGTACAACATATTTGATGTTTCCGCGTGTTTTCAGATGTTTTATGCATTGGTTAGTGTTTGGTCATTTATTTTTGACACTGTCATCTAGCCTATTGAATAAGATTTACGTATCGTCAATTTGCTGCAATTCGATTGGTCAATAATAATTTGACAATGGTAATTGAACTATTTTTCGGAGTAGGTAGGTATCTGATCCCAAACTAAGCAAAGCTTGTACTATGGCAGCCAGATAACTCATATACTGGGTACTTTTTAGGGTTCCGTACCCAAAGGGTAAAACGGGACCCTACTACTAAGACTCTGCTGACTGTCCATCTGTCACAAGGCTGTATCTCATGAACCGTGATAGTTAGACAATTGAAATTTTCACAGAATATGTATTTTTGTTTATTTTAAGGGGGCTCCCATACAACAGACATGTTTTTTTTTACAGATAATGGTACGGAACCCTTCGTGCGCGAGTCCGACTCGCACTTGGTCGGTTTTATTTATAAATACATACTTAAAAAGAAACTACCCAGACTCAGGACAAACAGTTATGTTTGTGTAGGTACACAAAGAACAATGCCCATTTCCCATACATGCGTTGACCTGTCACTCAATTTTGTTATTAGGTGGTATCTACTGACTGTTAGTATTGTATTAGAATCTTTAATGTCCACTTAAATCAATACTCTCATCAGATTTTTATTTGGAAGTCGGGGAAAAATGTTATAATAAAATCATTGTTTGAGGTTAAGTATGAAAAAGTATAGGTACATATAGGCAGGTATTTGGTGTAACCAGCCTTCAACAGCTATGGTCGTAGATTATTGACTGAAAACAATCGTCGTGAAGTTGCTATAATTCAAATGTATTTTTTTTTTAAAGCTGTCAAAGCTTTAAAAAAAAAAGTGTCACGTTCTGTTTCGCGCATATCGATCATTTTTTTTTTTCTTCAGTAGTTTGTCTCCAAAATAAATGCTTACAGTCGGTAATCAAGTAAAAATTAACGCGTATTAAGGATAGTTAGGAATAGAAAAAAAGGTTTTATTAGATTAGGAATTAAAAATAATTAAAGTCAATAAATAGAGACAGCGCGGCTGCGTCCTTGTGCGATAAATGGAACGTAAATCATGTACTCTATGAATGGATGAGTCCAAAATGGATGCGTTCTCTTATAAAAATTATTGCCAAACATGAACATTTTTAAAAATCATTTTAATTTTTTCTAGACTTCGTATTAAAATTCTAGTTAGTGTTTTAAAATGTACTTTTGATAAGCATTTTTTTAAGATATATCTTATCTCTAGACGCGCTAATTGTTTGACAGGTCAAAACTGGACATTCTTCTTAGTGTTTGGCATTGATTGGCAATCGAACCCACGACCTGCGGCATGGGTGGTGTCCGCTAACTAGCCCATCATTATTACTATAAATGTGAAAGTTTGTGAGGACTTTCGTATTTATCATAATGATATCTCTTAAATATCTACAATAAACAAGGAAAATGATAATCAAAAAAATAATGTAATTATTCCAAAAGGTACTTACCTAAATAATCACCATGTTGGTTTGGACCAACATCGCCAGGTCAATCATTCCATAAATAAGTTATAATAAATAAAATAGTTTTATAATAGTTACTATTTTTTTTGATTTATTCTACAACTTTAAATATTTACAAAAACTAAAAATTAAAATAATATTCTAACCCTATTTACAAAATATTTACAAGTAAAAAAGTAGTTCCAGATCACTGCCCTGAGTGAACGTGCCAAGAAGGCTGGCGGCATTACCAGCTTACTATTAATATAAATTACTAGCTGTTCCCCGCGGTTTCACTCGCATTCCCGGGATAAAAAATTGCCTATAACCTTCGGGGATAATGCAGCTTCTTATGAGTGAAAGAATTTTTCAAATCGGACCAGTAACACCAGAGATTACCGCGTTCAAACAAACACACAAACTCTTCAGCTTTATTATCAGTATAGATATAAGTATTAATATACTTCAGAAACATGTGTTTAATAAGTAGAATAATAATAATTATAATCTTAAAAAATACAAATACCTACCTACTTAACACTTTGATTCAAGACATAAATATCCTGGGACATTCTTCACACACGGTTATCTGATCCCAAACTAAGCAGAGCTTGTACTATGGAAATCAGATAACTATATACTTCTTAAACTACTTTTTTTTGTAAATACATAGGTACTTATATAGATAAACACTATCAAAATGTTTCCAAAAATTGTCTGTCCATTGAGACTTTCAATATATTTTCTAGCGGCGTTTTGAAGATATTCTGTAAGAATAAAACATGTGATCATGCAGTGTTAGAAAAATTAAACAAAAGTTTCGGGCCTTACACTTATGTAGTTAAATTTCACAGCCAAGAACAAAAACCGAAAATAAAATAGTTTCTGATCAAAACAACATCAAAGCTTTCATTATAAACCAACATGTACTCCTTTGTTTTTCTTTTATCGCAAAATAGCTGTTCCCCGCGGTTTCACTCGCGTTCCCGGGCTAAAAAGTAGCCTATAACCTTCGGGAATAATGTAGCTTCCTATTAGCATAGATTAAATAATATAGTATTTTTTTTTTTATGTCAGAAAGTTGACAAGCAGGAACGCGGTCCACCTGACGGTAAGTAGTTACCGTCGCCTATCGCCATTTGCAATACCAGAGGTACTACGTACAACTATTAGCGAAATAATTTTTCGAATCGGACCAGTAGGTAAATCCGGTAATCTCCGCGCGTTCAAACAAACAAACTCTTCAGATTTATTATTAGTTTCGGTTTGGACCTTAAAAAATGTGGTATATTTTGAAATATCATAGATTTTGACTACGGTTGCCTTGATTTAGTAAATCGCGCTTATCTCTCGATCTGACCAGTTGAATTAGAAAAAATCTTTCACTAATAGGAAGTTACATATACGCTACTTTATTATCCCAGGAACGCGAGTGAAACCGCGGGGACAGCTAGTATGTAAAAAATGGAAAAGTTCTTACCACAATTATGTTGAGGAAATTAGGTAGTAGATTTGTGAGGAAATTATTTACAAACACCGACAAATCAAACCCGAAGATCTTGAATATGATATTAGACTGTATGAAAGATAAAATAGAGTTTTACATTACATCTTCTTATACATTTTTTTTTTTTTTATAGATTTTTTTTGATCTACTGAATATTAGGTATAGGTACCTACTTGAATTTGTTCTACATTTGTATTTAGTTCCATTATTTCCGATTGAAAGCCGCCATCGTCATCCAATTTCATTTCGACTTCCCCCGAAATACAATACATGAAGACGGTTATCCTGAAAATAAAATACATTAATTTAAATAACTGATTGGAATTAAAAAAAAATTGAAAGAGAGCCGTCGCGGCCTTTTTTTAAATTGTGAAGTAATGTTCCGATTTTATATTACAACCATAATTAGGAGCTTGTTTTTTTCTGTCGACATTTTAAATCATAAACTAATCTAATAAAGTTACAGGTGTAATGGGATTAAAACGGAACAGAACACAGCACCGCCCTCCTATTCCACGACTCTTTATGAAAAGATTCTACCCATTCAGGCGTGGCTGTCAAATAAAATGGAAAATACGTAAGATTGAAAATCTAGGAAAATCATGAAAAGCAACTCCCTTTTGCAGGCGAATCTTGTCCTTATTGACTTTAAAAACAGTATTATTATAATTCTTATAATTTCTTGTCAAGTTTGAAATTTAAATAACATTTTAAAATAATAAAAGAGGAACGGAAACTACTTGTTGTAAACAAAAGCCTAATGAAAAAAAATTGATGGACCAAATCCGGACAGCGACACCCAACAGACTACGTCATACAATTTAAAAATATAGCTATTCAACCATAAACAAAAATACCACACCACTTTGTGTATTATAAAAATGAACATACCATCCTTTGAGTTCCGCTTGAGTATTATTGTGAAAAATTGTTAAATCCAATCTAGAATTTCCTGAAATTTAATGTAATATGAATTTTATATGTTTGTCATTTATAAAAATACTAAAGCTAAAAATATTAAACTGTATGATTTAAAAAATATTTCATCGTAATACGTTGTAATATATACCTATATTTTTTTTTTAATAAAGTAAATATAATTAGAAAATCCATCAACTAACAAACGTACAATAACATGTATTATATTAGTTCAAACCAGCGATACTCTATACTATATTATGTCGTTTTCGACATCCATTAGTCAAAATAATATAACTTACTAGATTTCGCCCCGCGGTTTCACCCGCGTTCCCGAGGGATCTTATGTTTTCTCGGGATAAAAAGTATTCTTTGTGTTAATCTAGGTTATAAACTATCTGTGTTCCAAATTTCATCCAAATCCGTTCTACTAATATAATAAATGCGAAAGTTTGTGAGTATGGATGAATGTTTGTTACTCTTTCACGTAAAAACTACTGAACGGATTTGGATGAAACTTGGCATATAAGCTACTTATTATCCTGGGAAAACTTCAGATACCTCGGAAACGCGTGGTGGAAGCTAGTAACTTATAAACTCACCAATTGCTAAAAATAATTTAGGAATAGACAAATCAAAAATCACTCGAGAAGTTGTTACATCGAAACGCAGATCATTGATGACAAATGTAGTTAGTCCGGTAAACAAAATTTTCTCCACAACTGCACTCCCTTTGAAGAGACTGGAAACAAAAAATAATAAGGCTTAGCTTTGTGCCTGAAATCTATCGCCTTATGGCGACGATATACGAGAAATGGTGACTGTAGATAAAGTTTTTGTCGGCATTCTTTGTTTGCAACAAATTTGATTTGTAAAAAATATATGTTCAACTAAAGAATATTTGACGGGGAATAGTTTTTTTTTAAAATTAGGTTTAATTTTTGTAATGTCAGAAAAAAAATACATACTTAAATAGATAATTACACCTAGACACAGGACAAACAGACATGTTCATGCACACAAATGTGTGTCCTGGATGGGAATCGAACCCACGACCAGCGGCGCGATAGGTGGCGTCTTAACCAACTGCGCCAACTGGACTGTCAATGATAAGATTACAGACAATGCGGATTACTCACTCGGGATCATCAAGAGCAAATTCCTTATTGTATTTGTCAAATTGCCATTTTTCTAAGCCTGCACGTTTGAGTTTCTCCCGAGCTTGTTCCAGAGTACTTCTAATATACCTCGTTGCTAACGCTCCTACGAAAGACGCCATCTTGTATTTGATAACTGTAAAATATTTAAAACGAAAAAACTTGTATACTATGATGAGTATATTAATTATGATGAGTTATGGTTATCCTATCCGGATATAAATATAAATATTTCTATACAATAAAAGAAAAACTGTACATATATCTTAAGTGGATACACATGTAAAATATATGTAACTTTATCTTGAAGATTGCTATAAATATTATGTCTAAAATATTCTCACTTGGTCGTATCAATAAATAAATAATATTATTATTGAGGTGCTCGTTGCTTTTTATTATTTATTTTCATGATAAAATAGCTATCCATCCCGTGGTTACCCTCGCGATCCGCATCTTACGGCTCAAAAAAAATCAAAATCTCATTTATTCAGTTTAGGCCCTGGTAAAGCACTTATGAACCTCGACAGTTACAATCATTGCAATAGACTCTACCACCGGTTCGGAATACACTTGCTAGCCGAGTACAGAAACACGGTGCTCATGCATGTCGCACAATTTTAATTTAAGTGGTTCCAGTATTTGGCCATTAGCCCCTTAGGGGTTGAATTTCCGAAAATGCTTTTTAAGTACACATTACAGATACCTTTCCAGTCCGAGTCAGTGGGTCTATGGTTCTTTGCCACTGCATAATTGTCCGTATTGTAAGTCTTACTAACTGATCAATAATACAGCCAGAAAATCAGTCAGTCTGTTATATTATAGAGTATAGATATAGCTGTTATCGGATCAATGAACTTACTCCATATCTTTTATGATTTATTGAACAGGCCGAAAATATTATTGGCATTCTGTGACCTAGCACTACATGCATATCCTTTTTTAAGTAACCTTGAGTTCTCAAAAAACAACACTTACCTTTATATTGTTGTAACAAAAATAACCACGTTGCTAACAAAACAACAAAATAAAATAATATAGCGAACATAAAAAATAAAAGGCAAGAAGAATTGTTAACAAAGCACTAAGTAATTAATCTGTAAGTTAGTTGGTACTAATAATAAAGTACGATACCTATTTCCCTAGAAATTCACTTTAGGA
The DNA here is from genome assembly GCA_963555595.1 of Tethea ocularis. Lineage (NCBI taxonomy): Eukaryota > Metazoa > Arthropoda > Insecta > Lepidoptera > Drepanidae > Tethea > Tethea ocularis. The sequence continues at coordinate 3,038,346 of OY741960.1, read as the reverse complement.
CTGAAGAGAACAAAGCGATTGCAGGATATTTATATGCAACAACAGTGGTAATATCGAGACATAAACTCAATATCAATGATAAGTCACGGTATTTTTCAATGTTTTCTTGTCAACGCTTGCCAGTTCAATAAAATGTATTTATACAAAAAGCTTGAATTGAAATTGCGGACGCTGCAAGAACTGCAGGGCTATTTTAAAACACTGGAATTCAACATCGGAAACAGATTCTAAAACTTCCAAGACGAATTCCCGTAATTGCTAATTTAATTTCTTCGTAAACGCACTCCATCCGATATCGAATCTTTTCGATCTGTCATCCGACTGCTATTTTGACAGCTCTTCGGTAACGGAATCGACATTGGAAAGTTTTCGTCCGATTTCGATATTGAATCCGAATGTTTTAAAACAACCCTGCTGCTGATATAATTTGTATGGGTCTTTCAAAGCATAAGGGGCCGTTCAAGTATTACGTAAGCACTATGGGGGGGTGGGGGGGTCTTTGTTTTGCTTATTTTGGATGCCCGCAAATATAAACGCTTACGTATTTTTAATTGAAAAATTTTTACGTAAGCATCGGGGGAGGGGGTAAGAGCTTTGCTTACTTTTGCTGATAAGGGGGATGGGGGGGGGGGTAAATAATTGTAATAAATCTGCTTAAGGGCCGTTCAAATATTACGTAAGCAGATTTATTACAATTATTTACCCCCCCCATCCACAACTTGCGGCGTGATAAGTGGTGTCATATCCAACCGCACCAACTGGCCTGTCGACCTATTACTTTAGCGGCCACAACTGAGAATGTAGCCTATAAATGAAAGTTCAATTCCTAGGGAGGTAAAATACCGCAAATAAGGTTGGGTGAAATTTTTAAGGAGATATTTTTGTGATATTTAATTTAGTTTTTATTTATTAAGTACTAGCTCATTAAAATTACAAACGCCTAGGAATTATAAATAAATAAATGTATAGATAAATTGAAAAAAAGTAATAGCCTAAAAAATACAAATTTTATAATTTTTGTTCAACATGGCAACACAATATATTTTTAGCCGGTGATTTACCGTGAAGCTGATAACCATAGACAAGATAAACGCTCTTATGACTCATGTCAAAGTAATATGAAAATCATTATCGTTTTTGCATCACGTCATCTTTGTAACATTCTCTATACCTACAACTTTAATTAAGTATATAGAAATACGAAGAATAATGAAGGTGTTAGCCAGAGGTGGCTATAACACCCTTACGCGGACAACAGTTAAATTTCTGTTATTTGTTTATATTGTAATAACATAACAGGATATATGTATTTTATTAAACTTTTAATTTGCTGAAATTGTAGAGCAGCACATTTGCTGATTATGGCGACTTAGCACGGGTGACTTTTGTCACCGTGACTGTTTCGTCGTGTGACGTCACGAGCTTGTTCGCCAAACAAAATACAAATGTCACCCAGTTGTCACGTGTCGTTAATATGTGCGCGCATCGCCATACAATATCCATGGACTTGATAAGAGTGACGAAACAGTCACGGTGACAGAAGTTACCCGTCCGCGCCTAGCGACAACCTAACAACAATCAAAAAACAAAATAGACCAAGCAATCAAAACGCAAATCAATTCATAGATGGAACAGCAAGTAAGCCGTAAATAGAAAAATAAAACAAAGTGTCAAATAATTTATTCATACTATTCATTTGGCTCGCATCTGACTGAATTCTTATTGGTGCGTGAACTAAACGTTATTGTGCCCCACGCACTAAGACTGGGTACCGTATCTTCCCCTGTCACCTTCCCTTTTAATCTATGGTTCATGCCCATATTTTGAGGGTATCAATTAAATACATATTAGGTATTTTCTTTCATTTTCATATTATGCCCGACGGACAGTACTATAGCGGACGGCACGGCAGAGGATTTAAAATTTATTTATTTTTTAATTATTATACTTTCGCTGATAATTAATATAAACTGGAAAAACTTTTAACAAAAAATAGAACTGACTTCAAAACACTAACAAGCATAAAATAACCATGTAGGAACCCTAATCAACCTGACACTGATTTGAAGTCAGCGGTACCATGATATTTTCCATGGAACATAAACTACACTTTCGCTGACTTCAAAACAATGTCAGGTTGATTAGAGATCCTACAAAGTCTTTTATTTTTAAATTTTTAGTGTCTTATGTTTTATGACTGACCTAGTATAAGCTATCGTTGTACCTTCCATCATCACATCAAATGATATAACTAACGGTCTAAAAGGTCCTATAATATTGAAAGAATTTTCCCCTAACTCCTAACCGTTAAGGAGTTGTACCTTCCATCATCAGCTCAGCAACGTAAATGATGACTACCAGATGAAAATTAAAAAGTATATGAAAAATATTGTAAGTCCCTATAAAATTTGAAGAGTACCCTCGATTTCTCCAGGATTCCATCACCAGATTCTGACCTGATGACCATGGGCACCAACTGTAAAGTATACCCTTACAAACAAAAAAGAATTTTCCAAATAGGTCCAGGCGTCTTCGAGTAATCGGGTCACATACATAAAAAAAAAGACGAATTGAGAACCTCCTCCTTTATAAAGTCGTTTGAAAATAATAATACTCAGTGTTTTAGGTGATAACTTAATATTTTATTTTACAAAGACAGGTTTATTTACATTTAGACAGATCCCCAAGAGTTTATAGCAAGTCGTTGAGAATGTCCAAAACGACAATTTCAAGAAGCTCGTTGATTTCAGACTGAAAAAAAAAATAACGGTTCGATTTAAATATAAAAATTTGTTTAAAAAGAACAAAGATTCAATTAAAAACATGAAGATTTGGATTTCAAAATTAATAGCTATGTAATTTGTTAAAACGGTAAGAATTATTAGCTTTTAGGGCAACATTGATTTTTAAATACCTAACTTAGGTCGATGTTCACGGACAAGTAATCGGACCGATAAATTATAATCAGGCGTTTACCCTGTTGGGCATCGCCACCATTTGATACAACTTTAATAGATTTCCCTTTATAGTGGACAACCGTATGACGGCATTTAAACGCTTTTGTATTTGGGAACTTATTTTGAAAATTTCATGTGGAAAAACAAAGTTAACTAGCTAGCTAGCTATCAGTGACCTCCGCTGTCAGATGGCCGATGCCTAATAGGGTTTACTTTTCCCTACGAAAAGCCCGATTATAATTAATCGGACTGTATTTTAGTCGATAAACATCGACCTAAAAGAGTTAAAAAGTTAACATGTATAGTTACTCACCCTGAAATCACTAATGGTGGTAGGGATGGTGGTGCTTAAGAACTGATTGACGTAAGGTGATATATCATATCCAAATGCGAGTAGGCTTAAATTAGACTGCAAAAAGAAAAAACAATATATCTATTAGTGCAAGAAAATCAAATAGGTACTTAAAAAAAAGTAAAGTTCTATTCTTCCTGTTTAGAGTGAAAATAAAAATAAAATTTTCTTTCAACAATTTTTTGCCCACATTTAAATTAGACTAGCTTCCGCCCCGCGGTTTGACACGCATTCCCGAGAGATAAAAAGTAGCCTATAATCCAGGGTGTCAGCTACTTCCATACCAAATTTCATCAAAATTTGTCCAGCCGTTTGAGAGTGAAGAAGTAACAAACATACTAACAAACTTTCGCATTTATAATATCAGTAGGATTAATACCTATATATAGGTAGGTGTAAAAGTACATAAAGGCATCAAATTATTTTTTGTCGGTAACATATTAGAAATTCGTCCAATATTGAGACTATAATGCTATTTGCAACTTTATTATAATATAATTCAGTAGATTATTGCTCAGACATAAAAAATGCTCAAGCAATTTTTCGTACTGTATCGGATATAAAAAAAATCATGAATAAAAAACGGAGAATACTCACTTCAATTCTGCCAAGGGTGAAGTCAAGAGTGATGCTGTTGATTGAGATGCCGGAGATGATTCCAACGCTGACGCGGACATTACCGGCCACACGAATTTGGCTTATGACGACTCTGAAATATAAGTTGGTATGATGATTATTAAGAGCCTGAAAATATGATAATAGAATAATGCATGAAACGTTTTTATCGCATTCATAACAATAAATTTGAAAAGAAAAAAAGATGTCAATAAGTGATATTAAAATGGGTGAAGAAATACGGAAGATATGTGATTAGACAAATTTCATCGCGATTCGTTCAGAAACAGAGTCACTTTCGCATTTATAGAATAGGGTAGTTGATTGACATATCAAATCAGCTACTTTTTAATAAATGTCAAAACGATAGTTTATAAGGAATTTTGTATGAAATATTACACTATGACGTCATAGTTTCACAACATCAAATCATCTACTCTTAGTGGTTCCATTAGTAATTAAAAATCATAAAAAGCATTAAATGTACAACATATTTGATATTTCCACGTGTTTTTAGATTTTTTCTGCATTGGTTAGTGTTTGGTCATTTATTTTTGACACTGTCAACTACCCTATTGGTCAGGATTAGGATTGATAATAATAATAATATCCGATCCCAAACTAAGCAGAGCTTGTACTATAATCAATTGATCACTGTTAAACAATTAGTACTTTGTGTACCAACATCATTATAAGTTCTTACTACACACCAATTTTCATCAAGATCGGTCGAGCCGTTCTTGAGTTATAAGAAGACTAGTAAATTTGGTGTTAATGACTCATAAAACGAATATTTATCCCAAAATTTTACAAAAGAATAGTTTTTTTTTATGTCAACATGTTATTGTAAATACAGACAGAGCCTACATATTTATATAGTAGTATATAGCATAATCTATGTAGCTAAATGTTTAAATACGTCATAATAAAATACAATGCATATCTTAGGCAGGGGTTCACGTAGAATCTTATCAATTTAATTACAAGGTTTTCCAATCACCCAAACTGGTAACTGAAATCTGATGTTTATGTAATCGTATGATCATGTGTGATTTTATTAATCTTTAAATGAACATTTATCAGAAATGTCATTGGGAATATGCTAATTAGATAATGTCATACAAAATAACTAGATAAGGTTCCGATTCTGTTGTTTACAAACGAAACTTATTTATTCACTATATTTGACAAGCCAGCTGGCGCAGTTTGAGACACCACCTATTACGCCACTGGTCCTGGGTTCGATTCCCATCCAGGACAAACATTTGTGTGCATGAACATGTCTGTTTGTCCTGTGTCTGTGAGTAATTATTATAAGTATGTATTTACAAAAAAACTATAATTTTTCACGTAATCCATCCATCTCTTTTATGGTCTTCCTATTCCCGTATATTCTTCATCAACTTTAAATTCATAACTCTTTTAGTAACATGAGCGATAACACTTACTTTCCACTTCCCTTTACTTCGTATGATTTGCCGAAGAATATAGCCTGGCTGGCAGCATTTTCTGAAAATGAGATAGATTTCAAGAAGTTTGAAATAAACGGTAAAAGAGTATCTATCTTACTTCCTGCTATTCTATCTTACTATAAATGCAAATGTTTGTGTTTATTTATATATTATAATCAAAGTTATAATTAATCATAAAGTATATGACCAAGTGATAATTAATTCAAAAGAAGCTTTGCTCAGTTTCTTGCCAATCTTCTCAACTTAAGTGTATTCCGAACCGGTGGTAGAGTCTATTGGAAGTTCTGACATTCAGAAGTGCCTAAATTGAACTGTCGTTTACCGAAGCCTCAATCAAGCTCATTGTAAGTTATTTTCTTTACTAAGTATAGACCTGTGTTTGACCACAATCACATCACGGTCAGTGAACATGTGGCAGACAGTGGTAAGCATAAAGTCTAAAAGGCATCTAGCTCTCAAGTGCAGCTATTGGAACACACCTATACGTTCTTGGTAAAAAAAATAAGTTGAGGGTGGTAGCCAACCAGGCGGGTACTACAAAGTACCCTACCACCGAGCATAAAACATGAGTTTCATCATATGCTGGAGCTGGGATATGTTTACATCTCTTCCCTTATAAACATGTAATTATGATAGAACTAATAGAAAAATACTGAAACTTACCAACAGAACCCTCGACGAGAGGGAGGGAGATATCGAAGCTAAGGCGGGAGGTCAGAATGCCGTAGTTTAAGTTGTTGATAACGATGTTGCTGAGACCATTGCTCTCTACGGTCTCAAACAAGGCTTCAGCGTTTAACAAACTGGAAAATACGTAGATGAATTGCATATAAAATATAATCAACTCATAAAAAAAAGTAAATCCTCCTTCAAAGACAGTGCCGTAAATAAGGCGGTGCCACCGGTGCCTAGGCACAGTGCGTAGACTCTGGGGGGCGCAAGAATGGCCAGACCAGGCAGGACTATTGTTTTTTTGGTTTGATTCTGATAAGTTCCCGCTACGCCTTTAGTGCTCGATTCCAACACATACGTACCTACATGCCAGTATCATCAAAAACGTCTGTTAAATTAGGCTTATACGTAGCATTTTAGCTTGGGCTTCCAAAAAAACAAAGGCGCAGTTATAGAAACTCGCACAGGGCGCAGAAAAAGCTATTTACGGCACTGAATATAATATAAAGCATACAAATACTTACACGGGAACTGGAAGCGCGTAGCTGAAATATTCTCTCTCGATCAATAAGGGGTCGAGACCTGCATCCTTTATGCTATCGCTAAAATCTTCAATAGCACTAGCGATTGCATCAGTCACCAATCGGGATTCAGATGATGTTACTGTAAAATTGAAAATATTTTGATTATACTACCCACATGCTCGTATCATTTAAATATAGCTGTTCCCTGCGGTTTCACCCGCCTTCCCAGGAAAAAGCGTCCCTCTCCATCTCATAGGCTATCTGCTACAGCGTAAGAAAATGGTAATGGCCTTCATTAACCTAGGCGATGCTATACGAGAAATGATGATTCTAAAATGCGTTTTTCTCTGTATTCCAAGAGATTTGAAAAAATAAAATGTTAAACTAGAGAATATGTGACAGGGAATAGTTTTTTTTTAATTGTGATTTTTCATTAGTGACGTCAAAAAAATAAATAACATACATTCTGAAAACTATTAGAAAGGAGATGGTTTTCTTACTTTAAAAAAAACGTTTAATTTTTTTTAAATAACATAATACATTTAGACCCCATCCAGGGCTTTGGACAAGTCCATGGATAGTTTGATATTTACGTCTTCCATAAATATGAGAGGTTCCATAATTATGAGAGGAAACAAATACATATAATATAAACCCCATAAATACCTGGAACTTGTGAAACAGCATTGATTCCTGCAATAAGCACAGCACAGGCAAAGATGAAGGATTTCATTTTCCTTTTTTAGAATCTGAAAATATTTTTTTAAATAATAAGAATAAATATATTTATTTTTAATTTACACCCATCTTTCATTTTCACTTAAAATATATTGAACACTTTTATTTATACTATGAAACTTTATTTAAAATAACTCATGTACCTAGAACACTTTAATTCAAAACTTTGAACACTTCACTGTTATTTAAAAAATTACCTTACCTCTTACGGTTTATGATGCAAAAGCTTATACAAGTAATGTACACCGAGCACGCCTATTTATACCAAATTAAAATTATTATTATCACATACTACCATTGGTTCGCTAAAAACTAATTAAACACGATAAAAATAATCTAATCTATGATTGATTTTAGTTGTTTTCTCAATATGCAAATATATTGCCTTAATTTATCTAATAAACTTTTACGTTTGTTTTTAAATAACTTCAATTTTCGGAAAGCCTTTTTGAAAATAGCAATGGATAAACAAGTCTAAAAAGTGTTATTTAATAATTTAATCAGAAAAAAGCTTAAAGCTTGTCCGGGCGCGAATATCCGACCTTGATTTGCTCTTAGAGAGCGTGGGACAAGCCTCATTGTGAAAAAAATTGGCAAAATTTATTCACTGGGTCCTTTTGGGATCCGAGTTAGGTACTCGAACATTATCTTTAAAACTTACTGAGGGCTCGGGGGACCAGCAGACGGGGAGCTTTTTCCGCTAACGCGTTAGCTTGGACATTCAAAGAGGAAACTCTGACACCCTTCTGGGAACCTTGCCGTCGATCGGCAGCAGCGGCCGCCTCGAGCCTTTTTATTTGTTGTAAAAAAATATAGATCTTTCATAATGAACAGGTACGTTAAAAATTAACTAAAATGAAAATTACACAAAGTTACTATATTACCTACTAATAAAAAAATTAAAGTTTGTTAGGATGTGACGATGATGTGAGGGGATGTGGATTAGGTGAAGCCTTACTCAGGGGATCGCAGGCAAAAGAAAAATAGCGTTTCTATAGGCCTTACACAACAATAAAAAATACTTAGGTAATACTTACTTTCCGAGATCTCGCGGCTACTTGATTTTGTTAGTGAAAATGTATAGACAAGTTTTTTGTTATTTGGTATTTTATGAAATGCCTATTTTTATCATATTTGTGTGACATACAGACTAGTAATAATGATAATAAATTCAAAAATCCAATCACGTGTACATAATTATTTTGTATGAAATGTAGGACTGAAAATACATAATTATGTCGGTGAAGGACAATAAGATATATAAATCGATCGATCAGTAAAATACAGCATGATAGATATATTGATAGATACCAAAGTAATATATATAAAATGAAGCATAGTGTAACTATAAAAAAATATATAAAAAATGCGTTACTTAGATCTTATATACTGTAGGCTCCTACTAAAGTTTACCAGTAAAATGGCTGTAATATACAAAAGGACGGATAAGACGAAACTATAACGATTCTTTGTTTAAGTACGGAACCCTAAAATTAGACAACCCTTATCCTTACTGATCGATTCATCTATCAAGACCCTTTTTCTCAAGAATGAGTAGAGGTATCAATTTAATTTTTTAAGTCAACGCAATAAAAATATTAGTGGCCATTTTTTGTTAGTCGCAAATTCACCTAATAATAAATAATTCGTTTCCTATTACCCAAAGGTTGCCGGAAAGAGATCACTATTGCGATAAGGCCGACTATGTTTATGTCACTATATTTTTTTTGTCTTTTTTTTCTTTCTTTTCTGTCCTATTTTTGTGGTGTAAACAATAAATAAATATTCTATTCTATTCAGTCACTAAATAGTATTAAAGGGTTGGTACTAATAATGTTTAACAAGAAGCAATGTCCCACTATGCACAAAGGGAAAAGTGTTATATGAGTCAGGCTAATTCTTTAGCAAATAAAAACTAACATTTAGAGCAATAGTTTGTACGGAACTGTCAGAGCGCGAGCCCTACTCGCTCTAGTCCAGTTTATTAATTTACAAATATAATTTCATCTGTTATCTAACGTAACCTCATAATCCAATTATTATAAGTATGCCACGGCGTTCTCAAAAACGGATCAATGATTTCTATGTTTATCAGACTAGGGACTATTAGGATCCATAAATTGATCATTGATTGAGGAGAATGATGGCTGTCACGTGCGTCATACTTATAAACAGATACTGTTCTGCTTGAGTTTTTCGTATAACCGCTGATTGTTTCTATTTTCGGCTCCATAATACGCAAAGATTGTTGTTAGCTATAAAATGTACATTTGAACTACTATTTTCCGTAGAAAATAGATGTAAGTTTAGTATTTTATAAACTTTCGCAAACTAAATTAATGGTGATAATAGTTAAAATATTATTTTGACTAATACAATAAACATTATAGAGATTTATATTTGCTGAGTTTATTGCCGGCTCTTCTCAGCAAAAGACTTCTATCAGTGGATACTTATAAATTACTTATTTCTTGTCTATTTTGTAGTCTAAAGTCGTTTATAAAATTTAACAAATGAACAATAAAAAAACAAGAATAAAAAATAAAAAAAACGCGAAAGCTTTGACTGTGTTAAAGTAACATGCAAAAAATATTTAAACTATGTGCTTTAATTAAATTAAATAGGAAACATAAGATAGTATTAACGTTGGTTAAAAAAAAGCCATAATCTCTAGAACTCCATTATGTTACATCTTAGGAATAGCAAAAGTTTGCCTCCCTATTGTTTTAAGTATTGTATAAAATTATGATGCACCAATAACGATAACTTTGGGTGATTAAAAAATATTGAAATATTTTGTGATATTATATATAATACAATCTTTCTTCATTGTTATTGTTATTATTAGTTTCCCCCCTGCGGTTTCTTCTGCATTCCCAAAAGATTTGCTATTCCAGTCCAAGTTTAATCAAAATCTATTCAGCCGTGATTGAGTCACAAACAAATGAAATGAAGTGATGAAATAATAACTAAACAATTAAAATACATGAAAAACAATTCTGATTTATATATATTTAATTATAAATGTTATATAACATGGGTTTAAGTACATAACGGTGATAGGTGTTCAAATTAAATACAACCTTTTTTCGTAATGGACATCTACGTTTTGTAAGCTTTTCATTGTAGAATATACAATACAGAACAAAAAATATTAATTTGATTAATACTCACACTGCACTTTTAAGTACCATTTTAGGAGGCTTACTACAGTATTAATTAACGAATATTTTAATGACAACAATACATACGTAGCGCTTGCTCATGCAGGACATCAATCAATATAAGTATATTATATTTTGAAAAGAGTAATTGCTGAGTTTATTGTCGGCTCTTCTCAGCAAAAACAACCTTCCGAAACGTGCATTAGTCTTATAATGCATGGTATCGGGGAGGCTTTCCCAGAATCTATACAGGGTGGAATTTTGTAATGCCACCTGGAGGGGAAGTACTCTTAATACTTTAGATAGAAAATTTTACTCAAAGGAAACATTCCTTTATTTTTGAAAAGAAAAAAAACGGCATTAAAGATTTTTAAAAATTCGCTTGCCGCACACGGTAATCGAACCGACTAAAATCTGTAAAAGTTGCACCGTGTACTTCTATTGCATTGATTGTTAGGGTCAATAAGGATGAAATCTCTTTAACAAACTTCATAAATTGAATTACATGAAAACAATGAAATTTTAAATTAATTTAATTATGTACAAAAATTTAAACTAACTAATTAATTGCTCGAAATGGGCTCCATTTTCTTGGATACACAAATTTATTCTTCTAACGAATTCATTTCTAGTTACCTTCAATAACGTATTGTGGTGAATGTTATAAATCGTATTCTGAACTTCAACTCTCAACTCGTTTATATTCTCATAACATTTAGTGTAAATTTGATTTTTTACATATCCCCACAAAAAAAAATCTAAAGGGGTGAGATCTGGTGATCTCGCAGGCCATCTGATTGTGCCGTTTGTACCAATCCAGGTATTAAAATGGTTATTAATGTAGGCAGTAGTGATTCTGCTGTTATGGGCTGGAGCACCATCTTGCTGTAGAATTATTTGGTTTCGCTCTTCCTCGGGGAAACCATTTAACTCGTTTCTTAATAAATCGAGTATTTCTAAATACTTAACAGTGTTTAAGTGACCTTGGTATACATGGACTAACACAACCATATTTCTCATAATTCCGCACCAAACGTTGAAAGAAAATCTTACTTGACTGTTAGTTTCATGAACACGAAGAGGATTCACTCTAGACCAATAGTGATTATTGCGGCGATTGTACATGCCGTTATTGCTGAAGTTGGTTTCGTCAGACCATACAATGTTACTCAAAAAATTAGGGTTACGGTCAATTTCTCTCAGCATGTTTTGACAAAATTGTAGTCGTCTCTCACAATCCCCAGGATGCAATTTTTGTACCAACCGACCATCACGATAACATCTAAACTTATACTTTTTCAGCGCTTTAAGTATGTGAGTGTGGGTTGTTCCAATTACTTCGGCAGCATCTCTGCTTGAAGCCTTCGGAAATGCTTCGAAGTATGTTAAAATATTTAATTCAAAATCAAAGTTGTTTTGTTGAAGAGGGTGCCGTCGCTTTTTGAAACTTCCAGTGTTCTTTAAATTATCTATCATTCTTTTCAGTACAAATCGAGTTGGTGTCTGACGGTCTCGATATCTCTCTCCATACCACCGCAGAGCACGATTCACATCTTTATTATTTAAAAAATAAGCTTCCATTAAATCAAATTGCTCTTGATAAGCCATTTTTACCGTGAAACAATTATGAAATGATTTGTAAAAACAATCAAATGTGAATAACAGATGAAAATCTATTTTCAAATGTAACATTCCATATTTAAACTACGTCATACACGCAGTTATGTCACATCTAAGAAAGGAGTCTGCATTACAAACACGTGCAAATTGCAATCGTCTTATCTAAATAGTAATTCGTCATTTCGATGGATAAATGACGTCAATGATAATAATTAATGAATAACATAAGTACACAGATAGATCTTTGAGTAAAAGTGCTTTAACTTGACCGATTGAATTAATAATTTAGGATTTCATTGTTTTCCATTCATTTAACTTCTGAAAATGGAGCTCATTTCGAGCAATTAATTAGTTAGTTTAAATTTTTGTACATAATTAAATTAATTTAAAATTTAATTGTTTTCATGTAATTCAATTTATGAAGTTTGTTAAAGAGATTTCATCCTTATTGACCCTAACAATCAATGCAATAGAAGTACACGGTGCAACTTTTACAGATTTTAGTCGGTTCGATTACCGTGTGCGGCAAGCGAATTTTTAAAAATCTTTAATGCCGTTTTTTTTCTTTTCAAAAATAAAGGAATGTTTCCTTTGAGCAAAATTTTCTATCTAAAGTATTAAGAGTACTTCCCCTCCAGGTGGCATTACAAAATTCCACCCTGTATACCTATAGTTAACTATGAATTGAGTCGGAATCAGATTGGAATTATAAATTTTACTAGCTAACTCGGCAAACGTTGTTTTGCCATAAAATAAATTATTTCTAGTTTAGGGGTATACAAAATTGAGACCTATAGTGAATATACACAAAAAAAAATTGGTCAAGCCGTTTTGGAGGTGTTTGGTGACAAACACTGTGACACGAGAATTTTATATATAAGAAGATTTACAACTGCTCATTATAAGGTTCAATTAAGGTCGTGAAGAACGATGTCGCGAAGAATTTCTTGTAATTGTAACTGAAAAAACAATCAAAATCAGATAAATCATTTTGATGATGACAACTCTATCTATAGCGAAACAAATCACCTTTATAGATTTTAAATTATATATTTTTGTTTGAATATTTTATATGGTAAAAACCACATTTATATAGGTCTTTGAATTGGTATATCAGTTATCAGGGGATATGTATATCAAAATGTAAAATAGGTATAGCGCTGCAGGTGAATTATTATTATACCTACCACAAACACGGTTGAATAAACTTCTGTACAAGGTGGAAAAAAATCCTGAAATAGATTGTATTTTTTTTACCTTATTCTCATCAAGTAAGGAGTGTATGATTTTTTCAATGAACTTATTGGCTGCCGAAGATATATCGAGCCCGAATAACATCACGTTAAGATTAGACTGAAACAGACAAAATACATAATACGAGTATTATATTTATCATCACATCAAATAGGTAGTTATTGTTTCCTGCGGTTTCATACGGTTGGGATAAAAAATAGCTAGCACTTAGGAATCAGAATCGGTTAAGTAGCTCTGAATATTAACTTTGACATAAAAACAATCTTTACAGCTTTATAATATTCGTATAGATTTATACTATACCCTAAAAAAATACAAAATTATGTACAAAATATGATTTTGTCGATCATCGGCAAGGTTCCCAACAGGCTGACAGGGACTCACTGGATGACCAAACTAACGCGTTAGCGGAAAAAACTACCCGTTCGCCGTTCTTCCGAAAACACGATATTTTTTTTTTCTAATTTATGTTCCGAATTTTGACATGAGCTGTTTCACCGCGGTTACACTTGCGTTCTCAGGACTAAAAGTATCTCATGCCCCTCTCTATACCAATGGCTCTCTACTTGCCTTTCATTATCGTCAACAATATTAGCAACTTTTCCCATGGGACCAACTCTAGAACTGGGACCATGATTGGAACAAATAAATAATAAAATATACTACAGTTACCAAAATAAATGGTGCTGATTCGGTTGTTTACGAACTTAACTAATATTAGACAAGTCACCTCTCTTTCATTTTAACCTTACCATTATCCATTTTTAATGCTGTCAGTTTGATCCACGCCGTCGTAATGTACGGGTAAATAGTCGTGACCAATAAAGATCGCGCTTAAATTCACGTTGAAATATGTGATCGGACTAAACTCACAGGACTAAAATATCTTGCATCCCTTTCTTATATTTACTATTAGAAAGAGATATAGTGAGATTAAATTTATTTAGTTCGTAAAAAACTGAATCGGCACCATTAACAAACAGATAATTACCTGAACAGGTCCGACAAAGTTTAATGAAATGCCTAAATTTGTGATGGTGTCATGACCACGTTTGATATAAACATCGATGACTATAACAATATTGTTCACTGAAACCCTAGAAATAAAATTGTGACATTAATAAAAAGCCTACTTGAAGCATTTTGTGGCCAGAACACTGGTGTGTACCTGGTGGTCAACAAGTTAGCATAAAGTATAAATGGAACATTGATGTGTCTATTGCCGGAGCCGGCATGTCAAAAAAAGTTGATGCTTCGAATATCGCCTGCCGACATACCGACAAGCCGATGCTCTTATCTTTTTAGAATATTATTTAAATTTCAACTTTGATAGGAAAGAATAAGATACTAATAATAATAACGTTTCATGATCTAACTTTGTGCCAAGTTTCATCAACATCCGTTCCGTAGATTTTGCGTGAATAAATAACAAATAATACATCACGATAGTCGTCATCGTGTTTTCGTGTATCGTTATTTGGAGTAGGCCCAGAGATAGCAGTATGTGAAGAATATCCCAGCAACATAATGGTATTCGGGAAAATATCAGAAGCAAAGCTACTTACGTGCCATTATTTGCTAGAGATAATTTTGAATCAAATACGGTGAGATCCACTCCTGAACTACCTGAAAATTTATGAAAACAAGATATATATTAAATATCAATCATATCAATAATCCTAAAAAAATTCACACTACTTTTTATTACACGTTCATGTCACTAAATCCACCTACGTACTCCTAATACTAACAGTTCCTACGGGCCAAGGGTCCTGTATCAGTGTGAACTCTTCTAGGCTTTGTGTACTTATGACCATCGGCCATATCATCACTGACTACGGTGAGATTGTGGTCAACCACAAGCCTTTAATTACTATTTCGATTTCTGGACGTCTAAGGAGCATTTTTGACTTCCATTTCGATACTCGATTTTACATAAGTTCCATTAAAATATTTATACTTACCAATATTCACATCAACTTTGGGCACACTTAAGATGATGGTACCTTGTTTTTTGCATTTTTTTACATTGATATTATCAATATTTATGTTACTCAATCCTTCAATAACAATATGCTGCAATGATGCATCAAAACCATAGTCACTGAAAATAATAGTTAATTCCAGAAACACCTATGGTAAAAATTCTTGGACCACAATCTGCCTTTCTATAGACACCAAATTATTGAAAAACGATTAGTAACCTTTAACTAGAGTTAATGTGAATAAACTAAAATATGTTTAGTCCATTCTAGTCTTCTTCAAAGCTTCTTTTCTTCTATACAAATACAAAAACTATTTATTATGTTTAGTAATCAATAATAAAATTGTAATTTGTAACATTTATTTTAATTTATAAAACAATGAAGAATAACTAGTCGCTCTTTCTAAATCTTTTACATAATTCTTCCATCTCCTTTTCAGTCTCCCTCATCCCGTATATCCATCAACTTTCATATTCATAATTCTTTTAGTCTCATATGGATTCCATCCTCTTAACATGTCTATACCACAACAAACGTTTCCCTCTCAACTTAGCATTCACTGGTGCTACTTTCAAACTTCCTCTTATGTACTTAATCCTAATCTTATCAATTTTCGTTACTCCACACATCCATCTTAACATTCTCATCTCAGCTGCATGTAATTTTCTTTCATACGTACTGTTATTGCCCAACATTCTGAGCCATAAGTTAATACTTACCCCTGATAGGTAGATAGTGAGCTATTAGAAAAAACATAAGGATCAGGTATTGTCTGACTTATCTGTCTAATACGGTTATAGATCTCTGTTTTGAATAAAGTATTAGAATTGTGAGAGTTGAGATTACGCTGAACAGCTGAAAATAAAATTGACTAGATTGTACTTTACAGATGCAAAAATTTTATAAGCAACATCATTTTACGCTGCTATAATCGGTGAATCACCTGAGGCGGTATCTCTAGCTTTATCTTTTTACATCAAATAGCAAAGGACAGCATACAGGCTTTGAAGCATCATGGTCAACAGTCAATGATAGATGTTATCTAAGATAACTCTTCTAACATCAAAAATCATTTAATAAAACTAGAAATACCCAATGTTAATTACTGTACAATAGGCGATCTTATCGCTAAGAAACGACTTCTTAATTTATATTAACGTCACAGATACTGGCAGGTGTACCTTTAATCCGATTAGATCTCATATTTTATCGCATTAGTTTCTTTAAATCAGAGCCACCTGATGGATTTGATGCCACATACCTTGCGGTTGATCCTTGCTTGCATCTATATCTTTATCTCCTTCAATATTTGGTCCATTTTCATCTGGAGTGTTGAAATGAGCTACAGGCTCTACCAGTTTCTTCAGTTCTTGCAGGATCTGTTCATGCTGATCGGCATTGCTAGCAGTTATTAGTAAAACTAGAGCAACAACGAATATTTTCATGGTAATTGCGTGCTCTGGAACAAAAAAATATCATAGTCATACCCGTCTCTCGGTTTTACCCGTACTCTAAAAAAATATTTTTTTTAATTAAAAAAAATTCTAAAAAACCTTTAAATCTCTTTTCAACGAATATGTGAATATGTTTCAATTTTAGGTAGTATGATTATCTCCAGGATATTGTTATGACTGTCATGAAATTGGAGTTTTAAAAAATAAAGGTACCTCACATAAATTAAGTCAGCTTCAATGATTTTGACTTAATAAAACATTTGTTTATTTTAGAAGGCTATTTATATTCAAATAGAAATAAAGTCAGTTATAATCAGTAGATTCAATAAACGATGACTTACAAATAAACAAAAGCAGTATTATCAAAAAAGATTATCGAAAAATTGTCTGTGTTTAAAAACACCAAAGCGGAACAAATTTTCGAATTCCAACTGAAAAGTAATGTAAATCATAAAAAAACCCTGTCAACAACACCTCCTAGATTATCAATCTATAAAAAGACTTTGTAATCCTAAGAAACTTCAAGTAAATAGGTCGAACGAACAATGGTCTTCTTGCTAATGAAGACTTTTCTATTATAATGATCAATATCAAAACTGTAAAAAAGACTAAATGGAATTGCCCATCAAAAAGATTCTGAAGATTATACTCATCTCATGAGATAAGATTAATTTGGGACAATTGTCTGATCTTTTTTAAAATAAATATTCGTCAAGTCATGATCAATAAAATGTATTTTTTACTTGCTTGAATTTCTTTCATGACACACAATCTTATTGATAATCAAATCAAATATGATTATGGAAAGACTGTATATTTGGCGATCAATTCCGTAAAGTTTATTGCTCTTACTAATTACAACTTTCTTTATGTCTGTTTTAATATAAATAGTCTAATATACTGTCATTATGTATACTTTACTTGCACAGCCGTTGAAGAAACACATATTTCGGGTGAGTTAAAAAAAAGACTTATTCAGCAGTAATAAATTAATTAAGCTTTATGTAGTCCCTACCCTAGACTACTACTATGACTTTCACCAAACATCTTTAAGTGTTTTAAGGCACTTGAAAACGAAATCTTTAAATTCATCATACACCTTTTAGGCATCTGATCTTGAGAACCAGATCTCTAATAAGTCTTTTGTGCTTAAATTGTGATCAAACTTATATGGCCTATTCCACAATCCATATGAATGAAGGTGGGTAGAATTTTAATAACTATGATATTATTTCAGACCCAACAATCACCATGAAACTCTTCGCTGTTGCTCTAGCTTTCTTATTGGTCGGTAGCAATGCTGACCAGCTTGAACAGAGTCCAATAAAACTATTCGGACAGTTAAATACCAACCTTCTTGAACCTATTGTTCATATGGACGAAAATGAACTGAATTTAGAAAACCGATTTGAATCAGAAGGTATGTTGCATTATAAACTCTGAAATAGATAGCTCAGTAAATAAGTACATCGGCTGTGATCTCGTACTCGGTTATGATTGAAAAATTCTTATGGTTTCAGCAGCGGCAAATGACCATAGCACTTACATTATCAGTAGTGTAATAAGTACTATAATCAAAAACCAAATCAACTCAGCAATACAGTCTATACCTGAGGCTTATGAATTTCAAAATAACTTTTTATCAATAAAAAAAAAGTAAGTAGAAATGGATTTGTAATAAGATATAAGAAGAATCTCTAGAATAATGCTAGAACTGAGAATTAACTTTTACAACATTTCCTTTTTTTAGTGAACGTGGTTTTGCTGCACAAACCGATGACGTAGAACTCAGAGGTTTTGATAACATTAATATTGACAAGATCAATGTGAACTTTTGGGGAACAAAAGCTATCATCACCTTGAGTCTGCCTAAGATTGAAGTGCACTGTGGTACGTACTTAAATTTAATTGGTACGATGGTATGTATACTGTAAGAAAAATTGTATATGCGTGACCAGTGGCTATCTGTACCTGACACAATACAAACAGACAATGCGCTTGTCATAAAAATAATCCAAATAAATTATTTTAGAAGAGACAGTTCATATTCATATTTTCAACAACTGGGCGAGCTATAATAACTTTGATGATGATATTATTATTTAGTTTATCAGCTAAGTCAAATGGCTGTTTAAAGTATTTTAAAAAATATCTTCCTAAATTATTGTGTTATTTGGATTTACAATATTTAAGACGGTCATCAACGCAATTTTAATTGTTAATGATATTTCAGGTAATTTAAGTTTGAATCTTTTTGTATCTGGTTCAAAACTATCAGCATGGAAGACGGGCTCGTAAGTAGCTTTCTCTACTTATACCTAGCTATTTTTATTTTCGCCTTTTCAATCTCATATCAACCTTTAAGCCAAATATGGAAGTGGAAATAATTAATTGTTATAATTAGGTTTTATTTAATTTGTAAGTCAATTTTCAATTCTGACTTTCAATTGATCTGAAATTTGATACTCATATGTAAGTCCCGTGACAATACAATATTATGGTTTCATTGAGCCTGTCTAATGATGAAACTTTAATTATTTCTATAACCGATTATGATTATGGCGTCTGGACGGACATTTTATAATAACAGTAACCTTTAATTTGGTGGCTGCATCGAGGCGCGAAGCGAGCTTCTAGGGTTTATGTGTTTCAAGCAAAATAAATATTTGTTATTAATAATTATATCTCTTTATTCCTAGGGTTTCTGTAAGCGATATCGTAATAACAATCGACGCAATCGTCAATCCAGTTCGTTTTACCATCACTGAAGTCGAAGTTTCCATAACTTCTGTTGGCCCTGTTGAGGTAAGCTTTTTAAAGCAAATTGTTGTCTATTTGAAGAATAGTAAGTACTAAACTTAAATAATTCTCTTTTTAGTCCAATCTCAACGTGCAGTTATTAGGAGCTGATGTATCACAAGCAGTCAATGATTTGATTGAAAGCATTATACCGACCGTACTTGAAGCATATAAGGTAAAACTAAAACTATTTGAAAATCGGTGTAAGAGCCAGTTCCCTTCTAGACTTTATGTGCTTAGTAGCATCATCAGTCAGACCATTAATAGTCATTATGGTGAAACAGGCTTATGTACCTCAAAAAGGAAAAAAACGGAACCCTTATAGGATCACTCCTGTATCAGTCTGTCCGTCTTGTGACGGAGCCCTCAGTGCACGAGTCGACTCGCACTTTTTTGATTATTATGTATAGGCCCATGTTTGACCACAATCTCACCGTGGTTAGTGATTTGTCGGGTTGTTATATTTTGACAAAAACTAGTAGTCATTTAGTGGAGGAAACAATATGGTATGCTTGAAAAGTTAAATTTAAAAGCATTTGAAGTAGAATAGTCTGCTAATCTGTACTAAGCCCTCTAGACCACCACTGGACTTTCAGCCAGGGCTCAAATCAGATGATAATTATTATTAACTAGCTTTTCCTCGCGGTTTCACTCGCGTTCCTGGGATAAAAAGTAGCCTATAACCTTTAGGGATAATGTAGTTTCCTATTAGTGAAAGAATTTTTCAAATCGGTTCAGTAGTTTCGGAGCCTATTCAATGCAAACAAACAAACAATCAAATCTTTCCTCTTTACAATATTATTATTATTGGAGGTCTTCTTTTTTTTTCTCAGCTCTTTGGCTGATTTTAACTACATTTACGGGCTGAAGCCAAGTAAATGTAGTGTGTAGTGGGTATTTATGATGGGGTGTATTTTCTTCCTCTATCTGCATGAATTTTCTCACAATTCTACACGTGTTTAGTATTGCAGCTTTCTGTAGGCTAATATAAACAGAATCTGGTAGATCTATTATGTTCAAGCTGCGGAGAAGATGATTGGGGACAACTTATTATTATTATATTATTATTATTATAGTATAGAAGTATAGATTAAGTCGTTTATTTAACTCTTTGAAAATTTAATCTTATTATCGTTTAATTTCAGGGTACATTAGAAAACATTCTTAAAGAGGAGTTGGTGCCTTACCATGACCTCAATCAACCACAAGACCAAATTTAATATTTTTAATAGAATGTCATATTTCATTAATTTCTTGGTGTATCTGCTATATTTAGATAAATCTGTAAATTAAAGTTCATTGTAATTTCTAAATGTTGGAATAAAATTGAATAAACTTACTTAGCTGATTAAAATTATATAAAAAAACACGCACTGTGAAAATCTGCACGATATTCAATTGTTTTTCGTATCTTTGAGAACCTCTGATGTAACACATAAATAAAGTGCATTATAAAATTAAACTATAATAATTTTATATACAAGCATTTATTTTTATAATTAAACACAAACGTTGCAAACATTCAATAATGCAATCATAGCACTAATTATTATTATTAATAACTTACTTGAAACATGTTCACTATTAGAATTTAAAAAGATAACTTGAATGGAAAACAACAATGCGGCAATGCACGTAGGCCCAGCAATGTCTTGATTCTGTGACTCCAAAAACAGTGGGTTTTAGGCCTTCTGAATTATTCATAGACGACTTACTATATATTATTTTTATTATAGCCAAGAGACAAGATATTCTTGAAGCAAATAACCAAATAGTAATATTAGGAAAACATACCTAATGTAAATTTTACAAAACGGTTTGTGAGAAAATATTACTTATTATGTTTATTAAAGAAAAGTAAAATACCGTAGCAGAGAAACAGATAGTATATTATTAAGCTTTAATTTTATAAACTAGGCTTTTTATATCGACTCGATGATGCTCGGCATAATCGGTACAGGAGACTAAAAAACTAGATCAAAATATATGAATAAAATAGTTTATTTTTAATGTGAAAATACATCAAAAGCGTTAGTTATTAAATTCTCAATTGATATGTACCAGATTGATAGATTTGTTAGATTTACATTAGGTTTACTTATAAGTGTAATAGAGATCTTGTTTATTATTATATAGTAAGAGATAATTCTGAGAAAAAAAACAACATTATATTTTATTGTCTTAGCGTCTTTTGCATGGTGGTTTTTGACAAAGAATATAATTTATCATCGCTAAAAATAATCGCAGAGATAAGAAAATGGTGCCGATTCTGTTGTATACGAACTTAACTAATATTAGACAAGTCACCTATCTTTCATTTTAACCTTATTGAAAAAAGATATAACATTTTTAATGCTGTCAGTTTAATCCATGTACGGGTAATTTATAGTCGTGACCAATAAAGATCGCGCTTAAATTCACGTTGAAATATGTGATCGGACTAAACTGACAGGACTAAAATGTCTTGCATCCCTTTCTTATATTTACTATTAGAAAGAGATATAGTGAGATTAAATTTATTACGTAAACAACTGAATCGGCAACAATTTAATGATTTTAAGTTTAAAAATAATTTTAATGACCTCGAAAATATTTACATACAAAAAATATATTTTGATAGACCAAAATCTAATATAAGATATGTCATTTTTGATATAAGGAATGATATAGTAAATATTAATGGATTAGTTCTTGAAGCTTGAATTGAATTAATTACTTAGCGTTGTGTTACAAGCAGACATTAATTCAATATTCCCTTCAGATTTTTCAATCACCTTTGGCACTACGCGACGTTCGATGGCCTTAAAATAACAGTGCTCTTTTATGAAGAAGTAACGCATCACTACATCTACCAGTTTACCTATATTAAGTGTTATATCAATATATATAAAAGTGAACAAGAGGCACTCTATAGGTTTACATACGCAGGTTAAAATAAGCGTAGTTCGTAAAACATCGAACATGAATCTAGAACATTGTGAACAGTGACCACTATGTTACGTTTACTAACATCAGTGAATGAAGATTACACCGCTTATATAAATGCAAATATCATATTTATACGTCGCCTAAAATTATATTGAACGAAAGCACGATATGTGACTACGTAAAAATTACATTTAGCATTTTTCACTAATCTCAAAAGGTATCGTCTTTCACAACAGATTATAATTTCTTGTTAAATATTACCATATAGGCACCCGTTAATCTTGCCCTTGTATCAAATAATAAGTCGAAAACTAAGGGCCACACGAGTTCCTATATCATTATGCTAACACTCATACATTATTTACACCAATGAAATAATAAATCAGCTGTCGAAAGAGTATTCATTTTTTTCATTATAATTACGATATTGTACTAGTATTTTTTATATCTTAAATCTTGAACGAATTGTAAAGATTCATCTATTAATTCATACCAATATTCGAAAGCTGAACTGCTGGACACTACGTTCTCTAAGCTAGATGTATCAACCCTAAACATAAGGTACTAAATTTTGTATGCTCTAATACATTCAGTATACTACACACTGTACATCACTTCTTCTCAAATTTCCTTGATTTAAATTAGAATCGTCTAATTTAAAGGTATCCTTCACTTATAATCCATGGGCTTCTTGTCGAGGCACATGTACACATCTTTTATCTATTTCGTCTGTGAGTTCAGTTTCATCAAGTAAAACTCCAGTTTCTGCGTCACCGTCCAATTCTTTCGTCTTGTCTATTTCACATCGAACCATTATAACACGTACAACTTTCTAATATTGGTCCGCTACAGAGTTGTGAAATGTTCTAGCTTAACTCTTATCTTATCTAAGGCTAGAATGAACTTAAATACTTCTATGCGTGATATGTATATTGCAATAGAGGCGCGTTAAAGCTAACATTTTATTTATTTTTCATTTTGTCTTCTACGCCTTCCTTAAACCTCACAGTTTCATTGACACTTACTTTTTCTATTGGAAAAACCTTTCTTGCTCTTTTAATTAGGTACGTAGTATTTATGAAGACAAAGTTTTCAATTTTCATAATTATCCTTAATCCTCCGTGGCAGAAGTACTTTTCCTACATCCGAAAGATATGTAGTCTTACGCTATGACGAAATTACGACTACGTATAACTATAAATTTTGTTATTAACAAGTGATATGTTGATGGAGACATCACTCCTTTTAAAATATTACAGTAATAATAAATATAACATAATACATTTTACACAGCTTACGTTAAAATTTATGGAACTTAATTGCAATACTAGACAGATATTTAATGGACTTAGCGCAATATAACACTTGAGGTGGCTTACAACTAAAATATACATAAAACTATAATTTGTTTAATATAAAAATAAGTCTATAAGAAAATATTCCGGAGATTCATTTGACGGCAAAATATACGAACATTATACTCTTTATAGATCCATACTAACTCAGTTCCCTACTAACAAATATTCAACAGTAAAGCATGCGACGGTGATAACACTGACGCTAATGATGTCATGCGACGCCCACTGAGGTGGGGCGCTGCTGGTACAGTTCTTTGGAGGTTCCGGCTTGCCTGGAAATTTCGAAAGATTACGTGAGCCATAGAAATGGTTGGGTATATAATGAATATTGATTACATTTGCCCAGCAAACAAATGCTTAATTTCAATTTCACCAAAAGTTTAAGAAGTTCAATTACCAGAATTTGACATTATTCATAGAAATGATTCAAATAAGATATCTAGGCTTTGTGTGCTCACCACCAGCGGCCACATCATCGCTGACCATGGTGAGATTATGGTCAAACAGTTATCCGGAAGAGAACCGGAGTAACCGACGTAGCCTGCAGAGTAAGCAAACTGAAGTGGCAGTGGGCTGGTCATGTTTGTCGAAGGACTGATGGCCGTTGGAGTAGACGAGTCCTGGAGTGGAGACCACGCACCGGCAAGCGTAGTGTGGGGCGCCCCCCAGCTAGGTGGACCGACGACCTAAGGAAGACGGCTGGGACAGACTGGATGCGGAAAGCGGAGGACAGGGTGTTGTGGCGCAGCCTGGGAGAGGCCTATGTCCAGCAGTGGACTGCGATAGGCTGAATTGATTGATTGATTGAGTTATCTATACGTAGTAAAAAAAAAATCTTTACCAGCATCGCTATTTATGAATTTATTAAAATTGCCTTCGAATCCATCATAAAATTTGTATCCATTTCAAATATAAACTTACTTGTTGCTGCCATTAATTGCGGCAGGTACTTCTGCCAGAAAGCACATTCCCTCACTCGAAGACTATGACCCACTGAACTGGAGTTCACGGCAAGAGATAGATACTCCCTTCCGGTAGCTGTATGGACCGGCCAGTGTACTTTCGTCGTCTCCCCATTAAGATTCAATGACGGATTCCTGGAATAAAACAAGGAACTGCATGAAATAAAGTTTCAAGTGTCGGAAATAATTTATAAGTTATGGGTAACCTGAATCATTGTAATACTTAATTTATAGCGTTTCGTTATCTATTAAAACTGATTTATGATTCTTTGAACAAAACTAAAAACATTATAACTTTCAAGACATTTCATTTTGGAAGAATATAAAAGTATGATAGTACACTTACCCAGTTTTAGCAAAGTTTGCCCAATACTTCATGAGCCGCTTGCTAAATTCTATTTCTTCGGGAGAATAATTCTTCCCAGGATTCAAGGGCTCACCAAATACGTAGTTAATCTCATCAGCATGCATAACACCCGTCCAAGAGGGCCAGGGATTGTTCTTACTACGATGCTTATAATAATAAGTATACACATTGTTACCAGTTTCAGCGTAACGATGAGCAAATTCATTCACACCACATGTGAAATGATAATCGCCAACCATTTTGTCGAGAGCATTTCGATTCTTTATAGCATCATCAGGGTTCAACCAGTCCGTATATTCAAATACTATAGCTTGGCGGCCAATATCATTCACGTAAGGATTTAACTCTCTAACAGCTTGAAGATATTGTTCTCTTGTTATTCCTACATTCTCTTCTTTGGGAAACAGCTCAGTCAGATAATAAAGAATGAAGTAGTAACCTTCCTCTGTATTAGAACCCATGAGAATATTTGTCTTTTTGAAATTCTGATGAGCCAATGATTTAGTTGGCATTTCATCTAAGAAAGAACCGTCTATTATTGGGACAAATGGAAATTCGCATATCCCTAATGTACCCCATTCATTATTTACCAGTTCATCAGCACTCTTCTTCCTTAGGCATTCAATCATAGGACCCATGTCTGTTCTGGAATGTGGACAATGGACTGCTTCAGCTAGACGGATGCCGCGTAATATGCTTTCTTCTCTTGATATAATTGCCCATGGTGCAGTTGCTGCTCCTGACTGCATAATCGCTTGAGAAAACAAGTTTCTTGAAAGAGGTGATAACAAATGTAATGATACTGAGACTGCTCCAGCTGATTCCCCAAACAAGGTTATGTTATGAGGATTTCCACCAAAGTAAGCTATATTATCTTTCACCCATTGCAAAGCCATTATTTGATCAAAAAGTCCAGCATTTCCTGGCACATCAGGGGTCTCAAAGTAAAGGAAACCGAGCGATGCAACTCTGTACTGCATTGATACGTAAATAACTTTCTCTTCAGACACAAGTATTTTTGGATCATAAACATCTAATGTGGCAGTCCCAGAATAAAATCCACCACCAAAAACCCAAAGCATAACAGCTGCGTTCTTTGGTCGTGGTCTGGGTGACACAATATTTATGTAGAGGCAGTCCTCCTGCATATCTGTATTTGGATTCCACATCATCGCACCAGGGAAATCTCCAAAAACAGTATCTACTATCTGGACGCATGAATGTGGCAGTGTCGTCGTATTCAAAACTTCATCGCCCCAGCTCTCAACCGGTCTGGGATGTCTGAACCTCAAATCACCTATTGGTTTCTGGGCATATGGAATGCCGAACCACGCATCGACCGTCTTCCCTGTCGCTGCCGTGAGAGTTATCCCTTTAACTCTTCCCTTTCTGGTTCGAACAACCAACGGATCGTCCTCATCGGGACCCAGTTGGGGTTCATCGGCCATGAATTCTTCTTCAGCCCGCTCATGATTGGAATAAAACCTCTCGTCATATTTCGCTCTTTTGGAAGATGTTTCGGCGTCTTCAAACTTGGCTCGTTTGGACGAAGTCTCATGATCTTCGAGACGGGGGAGTATGGTATCTAGCTCGGGGTTGTATCTGACGGCCTCGCCGTGGCCTCGGTAGGGCTGAGGGGGGGCCGGCACGGGGAAGTGTAGGGGGTGTTCTGGCGCGTGGTGCCTCGCGCGGTGCTCGTGTGGGCCGGCGAGCGCGCGCGCCACCAGCGCCGTCAGCGCTGCTAACACCACGCGCATACCGCCGCTACACCCGCTCCCACAATCACCACCTGGAATCACAAAGTATCTTGGTATATACACTCTATCCTTGGATTTAATTAAACACTTGTCTTAAGTATTTAATAAATAATTTGGTATTCGTCAATTAATAATAACAGTACAAAAGACTCGGACCAAAGGAGTTATTGATCGAAAACTTATATTGTAGGTTGGTACATAAAGAATCTCTACGAAAATGTCTGGTGTCCCAATACCTATGATAAATTAGTTTTCCCAACACAAACCTCGAGAAATTCAAAACAAACGATTCATCAAATTGAAACACAATAGAATGGGGACAATGTTTTGAAAAATGCGTTAATGTAGCTGAAAAAATATGAGATGATATTTATTGGAGAAACTAGTTTCGTGGCGTTTTTTTTAATGCTGCATTGCTACCTTTATTTTTTCAAAAATTTAATTGATTAGCAAAATTCTATCTCCCAAATTTTTGACATTTTGACCTACTAATTCTATCTAAATTATTTGATAGTAATATGCAACATTATTAAATCAAATACCTAAATACCTCGAATCAAAAGCCAAGGTATTTAAAACTAAAAGTACGTCATCACAACTAAGCTATAACTAATATTAGGATGATAAAGTTCGCTACATGGCTATTTTAAGTTAATTTATTTCCGTCTGTAGACACTCTATTTTCGAATTATATCACATTGATTTGTACTATCTCGGTTCAAGTTGACACAACTGTCATTGTTTTGCTTCCTAGTTTTCTGACCCTATCGTATACCACCATAGGAAAAGGATTTCCAAAAACGCTGTTTTATAAACTCATTTTTTTAGTTTTCAAAGCAAAATGGAGTAAAACCATGATTTTACAGGGATTAATGCAACAAATTATGCATAAGGATCCTATTGTTTATAAATATGTGATAAAGATAATATAAAAATAAACTACGTGAACTGGGAATATAATTCACAGCATTCAATTCGAACCTCGAACCGCATCCAAATATTTGTTCCCGTCTGGTATCAAGTTTGTCTGTTTGTGTTGGTACAAGTAAATCAAACACTCCCAGTTATTGCTCTCAGATATTCGATATTGCAAAAATAGCCGACAATTTAATATCCGCCGAAAACAAAAATTTGGTAAAGCTCAGAGCTAGTGAAACTCAATATTCAAATAGTATTGAAACAACAGATAACAAATTTGAATAACACGTATTTTATGAATATTAAAGATGTTTTTACTTGGGCTAAGAATTTTTGGTGACGATGTGGCTGAAGGTAGAATACAAAACCTCAAAAACTAGTAGAACCATTTTTTTAAAAGGACTAAAATTGGTAGCTTCATCGACCTTACCGGATAATTCGGCGAGCGCAGAGGGCTCTCAACCGGGCCACATAGCCTCGCCTGAAGGTACCTCCTCAGGCTAAGAGTAGGTGCAGTACAGTAGTACACAACTGTACCGACCTATATGGCGATCAGGGTGGTATCTAATGATGTGAGTATTACAATGTATCCTACTAGCTATAACGGGGACCGTTTACTGCCATAGATCATTTTGCACTCAATAACTGACTGTATTGAAAGTTCAAATTACGCAATACGTCAGTTCTGAATGCGGTTTCCGTCGCATTCACTTGCTCTCCACAAAAGCCTCTCCATATCCTGAGACCGGTAGTGAGTGGCGTAAAGACAAAGTACTTCGACTGAAATAACGTAGAATGTTGAAGCAAGGCGTTGATCATATATTATTTAAATAAATATTCTATTACATTTTTCACACACGTCTAAATAATAACTGTACTACTTGTAGGTGAGTCTATTTATATAGATATTTATACCCACTCAAAACATAAATGTTTATGCATACGAATATATTTAACTGGTAATTATTAAAACTTACTTGCACATATTTTACTTTATTTTTATTTATTTACGTTATTATAATTTTGCATAAATACATAGTTTGAAAATACGCGATGAACGGAGCGGGTGCCTCGTCGGAATGCCTCGTCTGGGCGAATGAGTCTTTTCATTGTTTAAAAAAATATATTCTCATCTCTTTTATAAACGGTTCTAATTCAATCTATTTTAACAAAACAAGTAACACCATGGATTTATTTATATACCTATATATTTTTTTTTATATTCTTTTATGGCTACTATCATAAAATAAAAACATTTATTGATTCTATTTACTTTTTTCTAGACACTTCTTTTTCTCAAAACCCTATTGCAAAAACCTAAGAAAAAAAAACATTAGCACATTATAGAACTCAAGTGAAGAGCCAATGATCCAATGACGGAGACAATGAGCTTATGCCAATTGGCTTGACTAACAACGAATGTAACGGATTTTAATATTATTCGGCCCTTGGAAACCCTTTTGGGTTTTTAGTAGTAACTTCTCCTTTATTTTGATAAATCTACTTTCAACGGTGTCCTGAAAGGGGATATAAGTGGCTCCCTATTACAAAATAATCGAATTTTCGTCGTCAAGAAATGTGATTAGTAGTTAAGGAGTCCTTGACACACAATTTCGATGGCAGACTTAAAATAATAACATTTTCGAATTCACCAATTACAGGTAATAGGTACTCTACTACTATCTGGTACTATCTGGAAAATTGGTATTAGAAATTAAATATCGCATCATCACACCCATATTGACTCTGAATGTTAACTAATATAAGTAACTATTACAAACTAATAAATAAATAAATAAATATCTTGGGACATTCTTCACACACGGTTATCTGATCCCAAACTAAGAAGAGCTTGTATTATGGAAACTAGTTAAGTGATATACTACATACCTATACTACTTTTTTTTGTACATACATACTTAGATAATTACACCCAGACTCAGGACAAACAGACATGTTCATGCACAAAAATGTTTGTCCTGCACTAAATAGTAACTACAAAATCCAAAAATAACTTGCTTCAAAATTTGGCGTGTTACTTGCGGCGTTGCCTAGCTGAACGATGAGAGACGCTATGCAATGTTGTAAGATTGGTGCTTTGAAAAAAAAACGTTTACATAGTGTTTAATTATTATAAACATATAATTTAACAGAAATAGTAGTTTGTAAGCTGGCAGCTCATATTTTGTTTTTTATGTGCTGGCAATTAATTTTTTTCTTCTTAAATCTAAACCCAACTGTGTCACTGTGCTAATAATTGTAATTTTCAATAATAAGTTTTTCCACTAGCATTTTGGCATTTTTATTAATTATACATGCTAGTGAGTGGTCCTTCAACGCCTGTGAATGAAGTTCAGTGTCTGCGTGAAGTATTTTCGGTGATATAGTGTTGAGTGCCCGGCACCATTGTTCGGGTTTGCTTTGCCGCTTTACTGGTCTATACGCCGGTCGCCGTGTATCTTTGCAAGAAATCTATAATTTCTCTGCAAAAACAAGCATCGCAAGGACATCTGTACGTAAGCATTACAGGATTACAGTCTTTATGGATTGGAAGCGGTAAGCGAGATTCTCTTTCCTACCTCCATTTTGCCGCCATTATTACAAAACGTATCATCATTCGATCAACTCCTACGTCATGACCGATTAGTGTCATTGGGTTGGCACTACTACAGAGCTGTCATACGTCACTACATCATTGACGTACACTGTCATTGCAGTCTGCTGTCATCGTTTCCTATAGTAAACAAAACAGTTTACGGCTGTAACAGTGGGGAAGATCTTCAATTCCTGTGTTAGTATAAAGATTCAGTGAAAAAGTGTACGTTTGTGCGTAATAATATACAATAAAAATGACGACTTCGGGTCACGAAACTCTCAAAAAATTGCGTCTAGCCCGCGGGCAATTAAAGGGTACTTTAACTAGAATAGAGAACTTTATCGGTGATCCAATTATGCTTGCGTCTGCATCTTCAGAAATGATAGAAGCTCGTTTAGAAAAATTAAATATGACTTTTAAGGACTATGAAAAAATTCAATTAGATATTTTGTCTATTGATGAAAAAGATGATGAGAATGTTGCAATAATAGAAGATAAATATTTTGTTGTAATTTCTAAATTAAATTCTGCTTTAAAAAACTTGAATACAATTGAGGTGCAGCAGTGTCCAAGTGTATCCACATCTAAGTTGCCAAACATTGATATCCCAGTGTTCAATGGAAAGGATTTTACTAAGTACACTCCATTTATAGAATTGTTTACTGCTGTCATACATAACAATAAGGCACTCTCAGATGTACAAAAGTTATTTTATTTAAGAAAGTTTTTAATTGAAGATGCATTAGCGGTCATTGTAAATTTACCTCTTGTAAACAAATCATACACAGAAGCCCTAGAACTTTTAAAGAAGCGCTATGACAATAAGTCTAGATTGATAATCAATCACATTAATATTTTGTTACAATTGCCAGTGATACAGAAAGGTACAGCAGCCTCTATAAGGTCTTTTATTTCACAAGTGCAACAACAATTGTTT
The DNA here is from genome assembly GCA_963555595.1 of Tethea ocularis. Classification (NCBI taxonomy): domain Eukaryota; kingdom Metazoa; phylum Arthropoda; class Insecta; order Lepidoptera; family Drepanidae; genus Tethea; species Tethea ocularis. Next base: position 3,006,917 of record OY741960.1, on the reverse strand, counting down.
GCACTCAAAAATTTAAAACAGCCCATCAATAATTGGGATATGCTTTTAATAGCAATATTGACTAAAAAATTAGATTTGTATACTAATCGTGCCTATCAACTTGATAGGGATGTGGATGCTCTGCCAACTATGGAAGAGTTTATTTCATTTTTAGAGAAACGCGCTATAGCTCTCGAAGATTCTAGTACTTCTGACTATATGAAGAGTACTAATTACAAGGTAAGCAATCTTGCCACTAAAAGCAAGAACCCTTGTTCTTATTGTGAAGGCATGACACATCCTATCTATGCATGTCCAAAATTTAAAACGGCTCCAATAGTAGATCGTTTAAAATTTATAGAACTTAAAAAGTTATGTACAATTTGCTTGAAGTCTCACATAGGTAAATGTAAATTTTCCTTTTCTTGCAAGGTGTGCAAGGCAGCAGGGCACAATACCCTCTTGCATAATGATGCTGAAACTATCCCACAGCAGGATGTATCCATGCATTCAAATAATTTGTCATCAACTACTTTATTGCCTACCATTAAGGTAAAACTGATTGACTGTCATGGTTCTGAACTTTTTGTCAGAGCGTTACTTGATTCTGGGAGTCAAGCTTCTTTTATTGTTTCGCCATTGGTACAAAAATTAAACTTAAAACTTTTAAATCAAAATGCTAACATTGTTGGTATAGGTAACCATAAACACCAAATTAGCAAGTATGTCAACATTTTCATTAATTCTCCTGTAAACAATGTACAGTTGCAAGTAAAATGTCATGTAGTGAATACCATTACTTCGGATTTACCTCAACGTTTTTTCAATATTAATAACATAAATATTCCAAAAGATATCCAACTGTCAGATGATAACTTCAATGAGCCTACAGAAATATCTATGCTCTTAGGTGCTGACATTTATTTTAAAATTTTAGTTGAAGGACAAATCCGCATTCATAATGGTTTGCTACTGCAAAATACATTATTTGGCTACACTGTTGGTGGCAATCTAAGCAATCAATATTTTAATAATGAAACTGATAATTTGGTAACAAATTTGGCAATTGGCGATAGTCAAACTTTAGAAAATGTAATGGAGCAATTTTGGCTCTCTGAGAATGTACCTCAACCTGCAATTAAGAACTGTAAAGAATTTCAAATGTCAGAAAAATGCTTTCAGCAGTCTGTCAAGCTTCAGAAAGATAGGTTTTATGTTGATATGCCCTTAACATCTAAAATGGATGAGTTGCAGCTTGGGGACTCATTCTCAGTGGCACTTCAGAGATTTTTAACTCTGGAAAAAAGATTTAAACGTAACCCATTGTATTTACAAAAATATAAAAAATTTATTGAGGAATATATAGCTCTGGGGCATGCTAAGGAAGTGGATATAAGTAATTATGATTTACAAAACGGTACTGTATATTTTTTAGCACACCATGCTGTTCTTAATGAGGATAGTTTGACAACTAAGTTGCGTGTGGTCTTTGATGGCAGCATGAAATCTAGGGCAGGTGTATCACTAAATGACGTCATGTTGAACGGTCCGGTAGTTCAAAGCGAACTCTTTGATATTCTTCTTCTCTGGAGAACATTCATTTATACTATCATCTGTGACATTCAAAAGATGTTTCGTGGCATTTTTATAAATTCTGATCAAGCTTGTCTTCAGAATATATTATGGCGTGATGACCCTAGCAAACCTATATGTTGTTTACAGCTGCTGACAGTAACCTATGGTTTAAAGGCTTCCACTTTCTTGGCTACACGTTGTCTGATACACTTAGCAGATAAATATAAAACTGAGTTTCCTCTTGCTGCTCAAGCCATGTATTTGAGTACGTATATTGATGACATTATTTGTGGAGCTCAAGAGCCAGACAAACTCTTACAGCTTAAAAATGAACTGATAGCTTTAATGAAGAAAGGTAGTTTCACTCTTCACAAATGGTGTTCAAATTTACCCCAAGTTATAGATGATCTCCCCAGTGACCAAAAATATTTTGAAAAATTAGACATTAATAAAAACAATATTGTCAAAACATTAGGTTTAAAATGCGATATTTTAAATGATAAATTTACTTTTACTTGTCCAATGATTAACTATGATGATCTCAAGACCAAACGGTCTATTCTGAGTTTCATTGGCAAGATGTTTGATCCACTAGGGTTGATAGGGCCTATTATAGTTATAGCTAAACTTTTTATGCAAACTTTATGGTCAATGAATATAGATTGGGATACAATACTACCTCAAGATCAACTCATTGTGTGGAACAAGTTCCTTGATCAGTTAACTTCAATGGGTACACTTACAGTTCCTAGGTGTGTAAACTCAACCAAGATGGTTAAAGTAGAGCTGGTGGGATATGCTGATGCATCTATGAAGGCATTTGGTAGCTGTCTTTACCTAAGAATTGTTAACTCTGATGGAACGGTATGTGTAAACTTGTTGTGCTCAAAGTCCCGTGTTGCCCCATTGAATAAAACTGTAACAATCCCTAAACTTGAATTAAACAGTGCAGTGCTACTTTCTGAAATTGCAAACAGGGTTCATAATATTTTAAAATCAACATTTCCTTCCCATTCAGTATACTTATACAGTGACTCTCAAATTACTCTTGCGTGGATCAAATCTGCAAACTTAAAATCAAACTCTTATGTAGTTAATAGAGTCAATCAAATCAAAAGTTTAACTGCAGACTTTCAATGGTCTTATGTCAATACGGCCAGTAATCCTGCTGACATTCTGTCAAGAGGAGGTGAACCACATAAATTAAAATTAAATAAACTCTGGTGGCATGGCCCTGAGGAGTTGTCAAATAAAGATTTCCATCATTCAATAAAAAATGTTGAATTTCCTATTACTAACTCATGTGAGGAAGAATTAATGTCAATCTTTTCTAATGTGAATCAGGCTCTTTCTGCTTCAAATGAAGAAAAACCATTTTTATATGATTTAATTGGAAAATTTTCGGACATAAGCAAGCTCCAAAGAGTAATTGCTTACATATTGCGATTTATTAAAAATTGTTCTAAAAATAGTATCAAAATTAAAGATTCACTAACACCACAAGAGCTCTATAATGCATTGTTGGTATGTATTTGTAGTGTTCAAAGAAAATACTTTTCAAAAGAAATTGAGTGTCTTAGGAATAATTTGCCTATTAAATCAGGATTGTCAAATTTACATCCATTTTTGGATCAAACCGGTGTGTTAAGAGTTGGAGGGCGTCTTCAAAATGCTAGTATACCCTATGATAAAAAACACCCAATCATATTACCCAAGTCTTGTCATCTTACAAGCATTATTATTCATAAAGAGCACCTACGCTTATTGCATGCAGGTGCTAAATTAGTGTTAAGCTCTTTGTCAGAAAAGTTTTGGCTCGTCAGTGGTATGCGTGAAGTCAAAAAAGTGGTAAATAAATGCATTAAGTGTTTTCGTTTAAAGGCTGCAGCTGCAACACAGCTTATGGGTTCCCTACCGCGAGAAAGGCTTACTGCTATCGGGCCGTTCAATGTAGTAGGTGTAGATTTTTGTGGACCTTTCAATGTAAAGGTTTCCAGAATAAGAAAACCATTGATTACTAAAGGCTATGTCGCACTGTTCGTTTGTTTTGCCACCAAGGCAATACACATGGAGCTAGTTAGTGACCTCACAACAGAAGCCTTCTTGGCATGCCTGAAGAGGTTTATATCCAGAAGAGGAATGCCAGATAAGATTTTTTGTGATAATGCTAAAACCTTTAAAGGTGCAGCTAATGAATTAAATAGGTTGTATGAATTGTTAACTTCAAAAAGTAACATAGATTCTGTGGAAAATTATTGTATTCCTAATTGCATTACATTTAAATTTATACCTAGCTACTCACCCGAGTTTGGGGGCTTATGGGAGGCTGGGGTCAAAAGTTTTAAATTTCATTTCAAAAGAATTGTTGGAACTATGGTATTAACCTTTGAAGCTTTATACACAGTAATTGCAGAAATTGAAGCAGTGTTGAATTCAAGACCTCTGCTTCCTATAAGTTCCGACATCTCTAGCTTTGATTATTTAACGCCTGGCCACTTCCTCATAGGAAGGTCTATGACTAGTTATCCTGAAGCTAATCTCTATGATGTATCTATTAATAGGCTAAAGTTTTGGGCTATATTATCTAAACTCAAACAAGACTTTTGGAAAGTTTGGTCTGGAGATTATCTCACACAATTGCAAAGTAGACCTAAATGGCATAATGTAAATCCTAATTTAAAGGTGGGTGACCTAGTCATTCTTCGTAGTGATAACACTCCTCCTTTAACATGGCCCATGGCAAGGATTGTCAAGACAATTCCCGGACCAGATGGAGTTGTTAGAGTAGCAGAAATCAAACTGCCAAATAATAAAACCTATGTACGTTCTTTAAGAAAATTGAGTCCTCTACCATTAAACTAATCTGTTGAAGATACTTAATGTTTCACTGGCCTGGCCCAGCTATGTTTAATTATTATAAACATATAATTTAACAGAAATAGTAGTTTGTAAGCTGGCAGCTCATATTTTGTTTTTTATGTGCTGGCAATTAATTTTTTTCTTCTTAAATCTAAACCCAACTGTGTCACTGTGCTAATAATTGTAATTTTCAATAATAAGTTTTTCCACTAGCATTTTGGCATTTTTATTAATTATACACATAGAAATAAAGGCGAGAGGCTAAGGTAAGAGGGTAAGTAGGATGTATGAAATATGTGCCTGCTGATATCCGATATCAGATCGGACAATGTGAAATCAGGTACATATCACTTGCCCCGATATCGTATCGGCGTCGTTTTACGATATCGTTACCGTATCGGATATTTTTTTTTTACGTGCGGATATCGTCTTGTAACACCTGCTGTATCTGGATACCGATATCGTATCGGATTATTTGAAACGCTCTTAGGGTGCTTATTTTCCGACTACGAGTATAATTAGAGAAACATTAGATTTATAAGTATGAGGTAAATCTTAAAACCGTATCGTGGTTGCAAAAGTACTAATCGCCAAATAGACAAGTTTTATTAATTTTGAAAAATCCCAATTTAAAATTTTATGCATTCAATTAAATTCAAGTAAAAACAATCAGAAGCCAATGAGAATTATATAAATTAAATTGAAATAACCGTCGCGTTAATCACTTTAATGTTATTTAAATAATTTATGAGCGAAAACAGACGATGAATAAATAAATTAAGCCCCAAATGATTTACATAAACGATCCCGCCGACACTCGCGGAGTACTGAACCGTAATAATACTGATTTTAGGTTAACATTCGTCTGTTGTTTTAACCCAAATTTATAATAAATGGAAATAAAGAAGTAGGTAGTATATAATTCGATAATAGTTTTACAAAAGAAATGGTGAATTATTTGAATTCTTCTCTGTTTCGAATCCTACTATCCTATTAATATTATAGATCTATGTGAAAGTTCGTGAGCATGGATGTATGTTTGTTACTCTTCCACGTAAAAACTACTGAACGGATTTAGATGAAACGTGGCACATAGATAGATTATACTTTAGAATAGCATATAGGAAACTTTTTATCCCGGGACATAAGATAGGTACCCCGGGAACTCGGGTGAAACCGCGGGGTGGAAGCTAGTTACAAAATAATAGGATGTTCCTATAAACAGTCCTTTGAAGAACCATACAAGTCTACTGAAACAAAAGATAATTCATTCGAAGCTCAATTTTAGTGAACAAAAAGCTCATAACTGCGGTGGTGATAGATACCTACATGAATATAACCCGCCCTGCTGGCTACCTACCACCCTCAAATTAAACATCTGTCGCCAAGAACACGCAAAAAATAAGCAGCGTGTTCCGTCAGCTGCACTTGAGAGCCCGTCTTATTCTAGGCTTACATAACACTTTCGACCACATGATAGCTTTCCAAGGTTTGTGGTCAAACACGATTATTTATCTATAAAATACATATAGTGTCTCAAAAGTAAGTAGGTACTAGTACCTATAATTGTATTTATAAAAATCTTGTTTGTATTACTCCGTGAAACAACCGAAATCTTTATAGGGTGAAATCCTTTCGCGCTTCTCCCTATCCCAGGATGGGTCAGAGGGGGCTTGGATGAGCACAAAAGGTAGATACAGCACAAATTAAATTATGTAAATCTAGGTGAAAACCGCCCGGCCAGAGGTAAATGTGGAAAATTGCTACCACGCGGGACAAAAAGTCGGCAAGGGTTGATACCAACACCTGATTTTTAAGAAGACTTTTGTATATGGTAGTTTTATGCTATACCTAAACCCGGTGAATATTTAGGAGTGGCATATTTTTTAAGCCTGTATTGGATTGATCATACAAAGGCTTTTGCTCTTAGCATTTTTGGACACACCATCATTTACTATAAAATAATTGTCAAATACAGGCTGTAGAATTAAAAATAAGGTTTACAAAGAACTCACTGGCGAGCGAATAATGTGGGCTGACTAGGAAAAAGACATGAATACTGCTTCGAAAACAACTTTCTTATTAGGTAAATTAGAAACTGAAATAGCTTCTACCATGTGAATGTGAATCTAAAAGCAACATATGAAAAACTTGTTCACAGTTTTTGTGATTTTCTTGTTGCGCGTTGAGTCAAACAAGCATGAAGATCAAATATCTAAGAATAATGTATTCGAAAACTTCCGCTTTGTAAATTTTTTGTTATTCTGATAGTTGATGGTGTGAACCGTTTCCAAAATTTGTGCTAAATCAATTTTGGTTTTCCTTACATTTGCTTATCCGTTTATGGTTTATGACTTCCAAGGGCTATGCAAAATTGAAACAATATGCCCTAATGAGATTTGGTGCCGATTCTATTGTTCAATTCATCTCTCTTTCTTGAAAAAAGATAGAACATTTTTAATGCTGTCAGTTTAGTTTAGTGTTGTCGTAATATACGGGTAAATAGTCGTGACCAATAAAGATCGCGCTTAAATTCACGTTGAAATCAGTGACCGTACTAATCTGACAGGACTAAAATATCTTGCAACCCTTTCTTATAATTCTTATTAGAAAGAGATTATAGTTATATTAAATTTGTTTAGTTTGTAATCCACAGAATCGGCGCCATTATGTACATCATAAATAAAATCCGCAGTAAAACTCCGATAATTATCACAAGTAAACACAATTTCATTTATCACCTCACAATCAGAACAAACAACTATTTTTACCCACTTCCAATAGCAATCATAAACGACCAATTAACGAAGCAAGGCCATAGACTTAGGAAACTCACAGAGGTGCCTGTCGCAGTGCCACCACTCATCTACTTTTGAATTGCAAATGACCTGCTCTATCTGCATCGACCTTTGACCTTCGGGCACGCGACCCCGCGATATCGCGAGCTTCGCCGCAATATCATATGGTTTTCTTCTCTTCGTCTGTTTTATTAGTGGCTAGTTCTGTGGTCGGTATTTCTTGATGATTTTGACATAAATGGCAACATGAAAATAATCTTACACTATTAGATTTCATAGAACACATATTTTTAAAAATAAAAATGCATTCATTTAATATCAAGAATTGGCTATTATTTATTAATAGTCATGTTTTCCTTTTAAGCATTATCCCCATATTTTTTCATGTTATGTCCATATTTTATGCTCAACTCTATCAATGTATGTTTTTACTCTTTCACGCAAAAACTGCTGAATGGATTTGGATGAAATTTGGAATACTGACAGTTTATAACCTGGATTAACACATGTGATACATTTTATCCCGGGAAAACCTAAGATCCCTCGGGAACGCGGGTGAAACCGCGGGGTGGAAACAAGTATTGAATAAAATTGTAGATCGTCATTTATTTCGTCAAAATGTATCGTCAACTTCTACGGTAATTACCGATTAAAAATATACTGGCAAAGTACCAGAAAAATGATGACCATAATATTAAATCATTGCAGGAACTACAGAATTTTCTAATTACCGTTATATAAAATCACATTAGATAACGTAACCCCAAGCATTCTATATATCACATCGCCTATAAGGCTGTCTTCGCAAGTGCGAGCGTTCAAAACGGAATTTATGGCCGATTTTATATCCCGCGGGAGCCTATTACGGGCGCGAGGCCTTCTACCGACTAGTTTACTTTGACCCCTCTTATTAAAGTAACCATTTATTTAAGTCGGAGAAATGGGACTGAAAATATTATTGAAATAATCAATTTGCCGAAAATACATTTTGATTGTCGGTAAACCGCAAAACCATAGGCATTTATTTGTTTTAAAAAAATCTTTTTAACACTACACCCACTAATACTAATAATAATAGTTTTTTACCTATAAAACAATACAGTGACGGACAGACAACGCACAGCCTAAACTGGTGGACCTAGAAATTTGGGCGAAAACCTTGAGCACCTTAGAAATGCAGTGAAGAATGTTTTTTTCTAAATTTCACGTTATCCTAAAGAATATGGTCACCCTATACTACAGAGGGGTCTTTATAAAATGGTCACATCTACCGTTGAAACCAGAGGTTTGAAACTTTGAGAATATTTTCTCAGAAGAAAATTACTAGCGGGTGACGAGAGCCCATTGACTTCATAAATTTATAAAATGCCACCGTGGCCAATGTCACGATTTCAAAACTGACTTAAGAGTTAAGTGCCACGTAGAATTTAACTGCAGTTAACATTTAAATTAAACTTTCATTAGCTTCCATAAACCATAGAACGACTGACCAGCCATTCCAGAAATAAAAGTGTAGGTAATTACATAAGTAATACAAAATCTCACCTCACTAATATTATAAACTAGCTTCCGCCCCGTGCTTTCATCCGCGTTCCAGAGGAATCTTATGTTTTCCCGGGGTAAAAAAAGCTTTAATGGTATTTCAAAGATGATCTATGTGACAAGACAAATACCTAAATTAATTTGAATTTGTGCCAAGTTTCATCCAAATCCGTTCAGTAGTTTTTACGTGAAAGAGTAACAACTATTCTCCCATACTTACGTAATAAATATTTATAATATTATAATAGGTTGTTTGTGATTCAACAACGCATTAGCAGATAAACGCGTTTCAGTGAAACTAGATACATTGATAGATCATAATCTGGAATAACATGTTGGATACTTTTCCCGCGAAAACATAAAATTCCTAAATTGACTGATCTATACTAATATTATAAAGAGGAAAGATTTGTTTGTTTGTTTGCAATGAATAGGCTCCGAAACTACAGAACCGATTTGAAAAATTATTTCACTAATAGTTAACCACATTATTCCCGAAGGTTACTTTTTATCCCGGGATCGCGAGTAAAACCGCGCGAAATAGCTAGTACTAAATAAAATAAAAATTATTATCGTTCCTTTCCTCATCTCATACAAGTCAGACGTCTGTAGATTTCTCTGAAGATTATTGTGGTCGATCTCATTCCAAAACTAATTTGAATCACAGTATTTGATAGAACTTACATAATTTTGAGAAATCTTATTACCTACAAGACCTAACATGAACATTATGTTGGTTATGAAGACTGGAGTACTCGTGTCTAAAAAGGGATGCCCTATCGATAGTTAGGTATATCGAAAGACTTTATATTCTTTGATCGATGCTTAGCGACTAAATAATTAGGTACGCATTTCCTCTTGTTTATCAATTTTATTTTGAGTAAATGATATTGACAAGTCCAAAGTATAAGAGGTGCTTAAATATACTAAAAGTGAAGACGAAGGAGTGAAATAGAAAAAAACTCCAAATACATCGACTGATATACCCCTACAATCTCATCTAATTAACAGTAATGTAGCTACTAGTGGTAGACACACAAATTCTATGATTTATGTTACTGAAAATACAAGCCTTGCGACAGATTTCCAACATCATAGTGATAGCTAGCTAAGCAGTACAAAGTACCCAAGTACCTTCGCCACATTTAACGAGAAATTCAACTAGCATCGATTAAAAAAAGTGACAACTATCTTTGTCTATAATAATTTATATCCATTCAAAGGTTGTGTGGATGAGATCGCTTCCTAGCGATAAAAACGCCCATTATACAAACATAGTATTGAGCTTTTATTTTTTTAAATGTAAATTTATGTATCATGGTGTACAATAAAGTATATATCTATCAACTATCGATACGAAAGGCTATTAATTTACCCCATCACTTTTGTCGACTACTTAGGCTCGGCACGTGCGGTGTCGTGTCAGCACATACAAACGACGACATAATTATATTTCTACTCCTTACTCATCCCCCGTGTCAACATGCACTGATATACTATGTTTGATGTCATGTCACGTCGTGCAGCTACACTTTTTTACTGCTAAGTTGACAAATAAGCTCTGCATTCTGCTCACCGTGGTAAGCAGGTACCGTAGGCTATGGAAGATATAACTCACGCTTTACTGACCCTTCCCCCATTTCGATGAGTTCAGGGGAAAAAGGCTACTTGAGCAAATATTTCTTGATGTAATTGACCAGAAAAATATTAGAACTAGAAACGTACAAATTATAAATAGAAGCCGATTCATCACTGATTTGGTATACCTATTTACGTACCCTGGGAGACATTATGATTATAGTAGGATATTTTTTTTATTGCGGGAAATTCATTGTCAAGGTCTGAAATATTTTGAACATAAAGTTCTAGGATAAAGGGTAGGTACCGTGTCCATCCTAGATTTCAACATCGCCCTTTACTCTATTAAATATTAAAAAAAGATTTCTTACCTGGCACTATCTCCGGAACGCCATGACCGCAACTCGCGGCGCATGTGCAGTGTGCGAAAGCGCACCACTTCACATCCTATTCGTAGACCACCTGGAAAATTCAACATTTAAGTTATTTTGGCAGTTAAAGTTACGAGTTTTACTTAGTTTGGGATCAATGTAAGTGAAAAATATCTCAGGATATTTATTTACTTAAGTAATATATCAAGAAACATATTTTCTATTCTTTATTACTGCAACAATCTCAATCATCACTCGTCTCTAGTCCGAACGATAGTATTCCATATCCCAACACAATGTAAATGCAAATTAATTTCACGTAAATATTAATAATAAAAAAATAAGAACAACGGAGCTTCAGTTTTTCACATAAGTAAAGTGTGGCTCACATATCAGTGTGTCCTCAATCTTGGAAAGCACTTAGTTGATTGCTTGCATGCCGGACGCTCGGCATTGTGTACCGTGCTATACATACACATGTAGTATATCTTTTTATACCCATTTGTTCGGGTAGGCAATCTTGAACAAACTGCTGCCATTAAACAAGCTGTATTCTAAACTAAGCTTTTAACTGAGTGTATATTTTGTACTAAATATACGGGTATACAGGTGATTTTAAATGGGCATATCAGGCCGAATAATATGGGTACATCACATACACAAAATTTAAAGTCGTTTTTTTAATGACTGTGTACCGTAATGTGATTTCGATAGCGATGGCTCTCGTAATCGTCTTTTATTTTTGGTATTGTCTATATTTTTCGATTCTGATGGCAAATGTAATAATTAGGTAATTGTTATGAGAAGTTATTACAATCGCAGTTTCGTTGTTGCTCACCTAAGATAGACAATACCAAAATTATAAGATGATTACGAGAGCCATTGCTATCGGAATCAAGTTACACAATCGCCCTGCTGATCAATGATATATGAGTATATTCATGTAGGTACGTATTGTCACCGGAGTTAAGTAATGCTTACCCAAATTCAGATCAATATAACACCCGTAAGGCTCAATTGCACCAACGTCTTATAACCCTAACCTGCGGGTTAAATATGGCAATGTGAATTTGTCAAATTTACATATTTAACCCTGGGGTTATATGGCGTTGGTGCAATTGGGCTTAAGTGGGTTAAAGTTGACTTGTAAGTTTTGATTTTAACATACTAATATGTGAAGTTAAAATTAAATAAGGCAGACGATTTTCTGATGGAAAGTGGTCACAAACGATAACATTGAAATGTTTTATACGATGTTGAAGTACCAATGTTCAAGTCTCACAAAAATAAAGCCGTTCCACATCCAAACAAGGGAGCATCGGAAAGCGCTCACTCGTTCACGAGAGTCCTCGACCCTAAAACGCCATGAAAGCTCCTAAAACATTGTCAACCTACAGAAACTTGTTTTATAACGTTTCCTTTGTTTAATTTTGTATTTGGGAACTATTTACTATAACGTTTTATTCTATAATATACAATATTTACAACAAATATACAAACTATATGCTATAACTGAAATAAATAGTATAAATGTCAGGAAAAAGCTAGATAAATATGTGATCATTTAACAAATCTACATATATAAGGAAAGTGTGACTGACTGACTGATCTATCAACGCACAGTTCAAACAGATCAAGCTGTTATTTGGCATAGATATAGCTATTATGACTTATCCATCCGCTAAGAAAGGATTTTTGAAAATGTAACCCCTAAAATAGGGGACCGCGGGGCAGAAAGCTAGTGTTCAATATTACATGATGGTTACAATTTGCTCAAGTCATTGTGGACAGACAGTCATTAGTCAAAAGTGTCTTTTATGTTGCAGTATGTAGTTTTTTTTTTTTTTTTACTATTTACCTATAGGCCTGTGTTTGACCACAATCTCCGTGGTCAGTGATGATGTTGGCACACAAAGCCTAAAAAGGAACTGGCTCTCAAGTGCAGCTGTCGGAACACACCGAAAGGTGCTTGGCGACAGATTTTCAACTTGAGGGTGGTAGCCAGCCAGGCGCGTACTACAAATACCCTACCACCATGCTATGGTTTCCTCACGATGTTTTCCTTCACCGAAAGCTCAAGCTCACTGAGCTATCATCGCCTTAGTTGTAGCCATAATATAATTATATTCCTAGTAAGATAGTTTATGAACTGTTTTCATATCACGGCTATATAACCATCTCACTGCGACATATTTGCTACGATGTGATGTGATACTCAGTTAAATTATTCGTTAATTTATATTATTATGAAAATAGAAGCAAATATAAAACACCCATAACTATAAACTGATTATTTTAAGAAAATACAACAAAGTGTCTAGTGTCCGTCCCGAGTAAATAAGACATAAGTTCCACATAAGTTAAATAAAGCAATAAAACTAAAAGCAAGTCACACATACATAACTAACTAGATAAACAAACTGAAAAAAAAATAGCTGAATTTGTGAAAAGAAGAAAATATAACGCTTAAACCCCTCGAGAGTCAGAGCAGCATTTGAAATTTAGAAGAGGAAATGCGGAAAATGGGGCTTAGACAGAAAACACACGGATTTATATCACACACGGGTCCTCTGCGATTATGAATTCATTTAATAAGAGCCGCAGTAGTAATACAATTAAACCATTGCCATGCTTTGTTAGGCATAAGAAGTCACTATCAATGGCTTCTGAAAATTTGCGAGCTTAGTTGATATTTTCTCTCCTTAAAAATCTTGTAGATAGGTAGTACCGATTATTATGTCGAAATGATTTCGATAAAAAATTTTACGTATTTAAATAAACACATATTGTCTCAAATTTTAAATTCAAACTTAAAACTCACTTATTCAGTTGAGGTCCTGATAAGGCACTTATGAATAGAAGATACTCTATTTACAATAGACTCTACCACCGGTTCGGAATACACTTAAACTGAGAAGACTCCGGCAAGTAACTCAGCAAGGCTGTATTTTGTGGATCTTTCGTAAAAAACCTATTCATTACAATATAAAAAATCATAACGCTTAGAAAAAATATATTCCAGGTAGCGGAAACGTACAAATTACCATCCCGTGTGTATATTTAGCCCACTTGAGAGCAATTTGTCCAAGCGACGTCGTCGAGTACCCACGGCGGTGAAACTAAACTGAACTTGTAGTATTGTGAGCAAATAAACCGGACTTTTTTCCGGACAACTTTTTTTTGCCGAAACTAGCCTGTGAACTCGACAGTTGGTGAAAAAGTGCGGTTATTTCTCGCATTAGCCAGTGGACGGGTAATTAAGTAAAAGTTTGAATTAATGTGAAGTAATATTAGTATTTTACTGCTAAAGTTTTATTTTATACTAGCGATCGCAGTTTCGCGAGTTGGAAAAGGGGAAGATAAACGCTCTAGAGATGTGGTGCTGGAGGAAGAGGTGACCTTAAGCCTTCTCTTAACTTTAAGGTGAGCGTGAGGAGTACGGAATATTATTAAAAAAAACTCTCTTGAGTAACATTATAGGTGTTTTCGTAGAGATCCCTAATTACATTGAAAATAAAAGATTATTTTCAACTTTTTTTTTGAGTTTATTGCAAATCTTTTTCCTTTATAGGTACACCTATTCGTGAAGATAGATTTTTTATGTCAGCTTTTTGATTGTATAGACACATTTTATTGGACCGAAATATTTAAATCGCATTACGAATTTCAGTTACAACAACTGGTAGTACAACCTATCCATTACCCATACCACTATTTTTTGCTAGGAATAGTAACCCATCAAACAACGCTATTTGTGCAGCACTACAACCATAAACAAATAAACCAGCGAGCGCCGCAAAGTTAAACACTTCCAACCGCAAAACGACGCTTTGTTATTTTCTACAATTACACGGATAATTCAGATGGCAGTACACAAAGCCTTTCCGGCCGCGGCTGGAGTTCGCGCCCTTCAGCCTTGTAAGGTCAAGGACGAGGCTGTTTTCACACATTACCCGAATCAAGGACGTGCCCTAATGTCCTTTGTTTGGTACTACACTGAAATCTTGGTATCGGGTTGCCTGAGCAAACAGAATCACGGTTTGATTCCATTTTGTAAAGGTAGGGTACCGTAAACTGATAAACATCTACTTACAACGTAGTTTTTGCTATTACAAATGTTTTAGAATAAAAAATACTGAAAGATATAAGTGTAATAGAAACTAAAGTCACAAAAAAATTGGTGATAATAGGCTAGATGACAGTGTCAAAAATAAATGACCAAACACTAACCAATGCATAAAACATTTGAAAACACGCGGAAACATCAAATATGTTGTACATTTGCATTTTATGATTTTTAATTACCAGTAGAACCACTAAGAGTAGATCATTTGATGCTGTGAAACTTCTGTGTGACGTCATAGCTTAGTATTTCATGCAATATTCCATGTAACCGATCGTTTTGACATTTATTAAAAAGTTGCTGATTTGATATGCCAGGAATCTACCCTATTTTCAAACGGCTGAGCGTATTTTCTTGAAACGTATATAAGTACACTCTCGATTAAGACACCTTTCCAACTAAATCAAAATTGGTTCATCCGTTCAGGAGCTATGAGGCTACAGTTAAATAAACATATACACACTACAAAATACCACCTCCCTTTTTCGTCGGGAGTTAAAAACAGAAAAGAACATGTTTGGAACTCATCATTTAGTTAATCAATTCTGGGCATAAAAAATTAATAAGTAAAGTATCAGCCGAAAGAAGTCCACTGTTGGACAAAAGCCTCCCCAAGGATCTCCACGATGGCCGGTCTTGCGCTACCCGCATCCAGCGGTTTCCCGTGACCCTCACAAGATCCTCCGTCCACCTTGTGGGGGGCACGCTGCCTGCCCACGCATCTTCTGGTTCCATTTTATCATTAATTCCATGGTCCAAGGTAATCATTCAGTCTAAACTAAATATATAACTTACTTGAAAAAACAATTGCAGGAAGCTGCAAGTAATAGAGCAGAGTGGAGGAAGTTACACTGATATGAGCCAATTTCTTAAATAAAGAAAAAGAACAATTCATTTTAGCTTAAAATTGAGTCGTTTTAAAATTTGAACCTAAACACTATTAAATTGAACTGAGAAGAACTGACATGAAATTCAGTTTGACGAAAAACTTGTCAGTGAAATTTTAGTGAATAGCACAGCAGAAATGGACTTATAAACCTCTGGACACCGTACGCTCTAACTCACCGCAAGAATAATGAAATGACATCTCGCATAGTCTAACTCTATTCGCGTTGGAATATCCAGAAGTTATTAACTGCGACTACTAAAGAAATGTACATTTCTACAAAAGCGTTATAATAAATTCGTAACCCTCTTTGAGAAACTTTGTTGTCTAAATTAAGCTATACTTCCTCATGCACATAAGCTCTATCTAGCTGGTTCTGTTTTATTTTCTGGTTTTCAAGGCGTAGGTTGTGCAAAATTATGCATATTCCTTAATCTTCAGATATATATCATTCGATAGGATATATCTCAGTTTAAGTGTCTTCTGAATCGGTGTATAACCAGTATATTACTATCACACACAGCCACGACACGTGCCATCAGATGTCAGGTATTGATTTTGAAAGACCCCGCCCCCTTGCCAAGGGACAAACGGGTTGGCAGCTCTTTTTACTCTGCTGTGAAAAAACGGTAATCAGTTTGTTAAATATTAATTTATAGCTACAGGTTTTGGGATACTCTGTCCAGCCACTGGGTTCACGAAGAGTGTATATTTTATATATTTAATCTTGGATAAAAATCTGAAAGCTGTGATATTGATATTGAGCAAGTTTTATCTAAGAATTTGTAGTGGGTACCTACTTATGCATCACAATTAAATAATTTTCAACCTGTAGCTTTATCCACGATTCTGAAGGAGCTCATGTTTGTCGAGGTAAAAAGATATACATACTAATACTAGTTACTAGTATTACAAATTTATAAAATATTTCTTTTTCGCATTTATAATTATTAGCAGGAAATAATATGACAGTATAGTAACTTTACGGGGATTTTATTCGATATACAAAACCTAGATACGTCCGACAAAGTTTTCCTCACTGCTAGCTATGCATCCGATACGATTCGCACATGAGATAAGTTTTAAAGCTTGAGAGATGAGATCTATTGATAAAGTTCCGTAGAATACGCCCCTGGCTTGGCTGGCTTGCAGTTTGTTTATTCTGAGGCTACGTTGTTATTAAGTTTGAAGCAACTGAACTTTGGTGTTGCTTGCAAGAAATACGCAGTTTTGCAAGATTATGAATTCTTGCAGATGTTAATAAAAAAAACTACATGTTTGAAAGATTTAATGGGTACTCAGAAAGTATGTAAAAATGAGGAAAGCCGAGGACAGGGGACATGGAGACAACTTGTGACCAATGTCACAAAGGCGTTTCAGGACGGACACGACTTTCAGCAATGAAGAGAACTACTACGAAGAAGTATGTGAAAAACATAGCTATTTGAATTATTCCTCACCACTGCGTGTGTTTTTCAAACATCATTGTACCCAATTCTGTTTTTTTTATATGACTAGTCTTATGAAAGTAATTACGCAGGAACACAACATAAAGCTGCTTGAGCGAAAGACTATCCTCCATCTCTCTTGAAATCCTTGCTATTCTAAAATTATACCTATCATTTTCAACTCAAACTGTCATTAGTTACCATTATTTATTAACACCAAGAGAGGCGTGAAACCAATAGCTTACTCGGAAATGTAGCTATAACTTCCAAGCGAAAGCTGCTTCTTCTAAATGAACCAAATAACTTTCAATTTATTCTTGACCTCAAAGCGACAAACCGAGTAAATGACAATTTCCCCCTTCTCCCCCTAGAAACCACAGCAAGGTACTAGCTAACCAATCCAGTTTTCCAACGACCCCACTACGCTGTCACTTAACTCTGCCTGCATATTAGAACAATTTCCTTTCCAGATGAAAAATAACGTTGAATGTAGATTGAAAATAAGTATTACAAGAGCTACGTGGAATTTTCCTTTAATTTATCAAGTATAAAGTTGTGTTGTGATGAAATGTGACACTGCAAAATTCTTACTAATATCTTGGAAAATTCTACTTGATTACTCTGTGACCTCAGACCAAGAAAAAAAGGAAAGACGCTGCAAACAACCAAAGTGAAGCTACCAGATAAAATCTATGCGTACCTAATATATCCATTTGTTGAGATTTTGTTTAACAAGAATGCTAAAACATTCAAGTGCTTTCAATTAAAATGTGATCGTGACATTTACACCTAACATAATTTTTCAAGTAGCAGCAATGATCACAGTTTTAGATACGTGTGTGGATGAGCGATATTTAAAGTTTCACTTTGGTAACGTTTTTCTTTTTTCTTGTTCTGATTCACACTAAACGAATTATTTAATTAAACTTTGCTCTATTACAATCCCTTAAAATAATCATTAAGTTCTAGCTTCCGCCCCGCGGTTCCACCTGCGTTCCCAAGGGATTTTATGTTTTTCCCGGGATCAAAAGTAGCCTATATGTTATTCCAGGGTCTATATATGTGCCAAGTTTCATCCAAATTGTAATTTTTACGGGAACGAGTAACAAACATCCATACATGCCTGTGTTTATTAAAAAAAACGGTCCAACACCGAACTTTTGCTCTATGAAATGTACTGTTTAAGCTATATAAAAAGTTACCTATATCCATCTCCTCCCGGACAGCTATTCTCGCGCGAAGAATCAAGTTAATAATATAAGTAGGATGAGCAGGTGTTATCAACTTTGAAGGATTTTTATCACGTTTCTTTTTGTAATATTTACTTCAATCAAGTAAAATTGTTTGCCAAGACAAACTTATTTAACGCCAGAACTATATTGTCCAATCAGTTTTATGGCCCTCACATGTTGCCAAGCCAAGGCAAGCGCCCAACTTGGTCGACCTATTACGTCATCGCGAAACTTAGAATTTATCGCTGGTGGAAACAAAGATAAGGTAAGTTTAATATATTCGCGGCTCACAGCACTGACGGGGCTGGCAATCGGAAAGTTTTTATTGCGCCCTCCATCGCCATGGTGGAAATACGTCTTATCAACACCGCAATGTTGTTTGTAGCCTCGGAGTCAAAAGTGTTACATTATTTTTAACCCCCAACGAAAGAGATATTATAAGTTTGTAGTGGTATCTGTGTGTCTGTCTGTGGCATCATAGCTCCTGAACCGAGTTTGATTAAGAATTTTACGTTTGAAAGGTGTCTTAAATCGAGAGTGTTCTTAGCAATTTTTCAAGAAAATCCGCTCAGACGTGTGAAGATCATCACTCGAGATGTTTAGTGTGGGGGATCCATTTTATTTTTTATACTACTAAGGATGTATGCTGCCCGCCTGATGGTGATTGGTTGCCATAGCCTATAGTGCGTTGCCAACCCTGCAGAAATCTCTTCACGCCCTTCTTGAATCCAGCAGCATGGAGTTCATGCTGAACTCTCTTGGGATAACCTTGGCGGGCCTTCATTTCATAACATGAGCGCCCGCGGCAGTAAGCTCGTTGAAACGATATATTTATAAACGAGTAATAGGTATAATGCAAACAAGTTCTTTTAGAACTCACAATGGCGCTATAATAAATGATTACGTTATCATAGTTTCTGTATGATTTTATAATAAGATAAACTTTAATATATCAATAAATTGGCTCCAAATATGCATACAAAGCGTGCAAATGTGAATTGTTCATCAAAACATTAATCGACATTATGTCTCCAGAAACAACATTTGTATTCCATTTCATCTTGTCCTATTCCAAGCCATAAAACATGCTTACATTCAGAAATATATATGTCAATAACTTTGGGGACTTGAAATCCAGGGATTTTTTCACCCAGAGGCTAAGCTTGACTATTCAGCGGGGCAACGCCACCAGCATCATGGGTACCATGGACAATTTTGATGAGCTTTTATTTTAGATATCTTCTATTTTTGTTTTTTATTCCAATAGTAATTTGTAGTAAATATTTGCGGTTAACATTTTAAAAACAAAGGGGCATTACACAGCAAGCAAACTATTGTGTAATCGACTGTACCACTACAGTTTGGACAGTTTTCGAGCAGCAGGGCGGTTTTTGGGCGGATGTCGAGCCCCCACTCAGTTAATTTTATGCTGACCCAATGACACTATTCTAGCTGTGAAGGTATGCTTCTGCTGCTGGCAAAACTAATAAAAAAATATTCCCATGAATTGAGAAACTGCTCCTTTTTTTACAAGCTTTTATTTACTTTCACCTGTGCCGTTGTCAATAATGGAATTTTGCAAGTTCAATTTGACCCACTTACCGGTTTCGTGATTCGTATTGACGAGTACTTTGATCCCATATGGTAACCTGGGTCTCGTGCTGGAGCTAGAAGGTGGCCATTGGAATTCCGAAATAAAACCGTTTTGTTAACTTCAGCAACACCTTGACTGATATAGGTGGCGGTAGGCAATTACTATCATCTTTTAGCCAGCTTTGACTGTTTGGCGTTTTCAAAGATATTTAGATTTTACATGGAATTAACAGACAAATACCTACCCAATATGTAGCAATCTTGAAGAAATTACTATAGTATTGTGACAAGGGTCTAACTAAACTAAAAGTAATGTGACTACCACATCTTTGTGGTACAACTAAATATATTCTGTATATTGGTGTTTTTATTTTGCAATCACAACCTCGCACTTAATCATTCTACGAGTTATGTAACTTTTTCTGTTTTTTATTTGAGTAAAGTCCATTTGCCTTAGGTCAAAACAAAAAAGAGAAGGTACCCGGTCCACTACGTGTAAGGCTATATAGCTACGTTTACGAATTTTGTGATTAGCACCTGAGACGTAGCTTAGGCGCGTTGATAATGAAATTCAAAATGATTATGACCATGAACCTTACGTTATTTGGTTTCGATATTCTGTAAGGTAAAATTACTTCCCTAGTCAAAATACTCTTTGAGCGAAAGAATGCTGCTCAAACTCTCTTTGCTTATATATGCCTTTTAGCCATGTCTTGTGAACCCAAACATATTCACTTTCGAAATTTTAAAAACATATACGTGTGTAAGAAAGAAATAAATTTTATTTTTGTATGTAGCCTGAAAATCTAAAGTAAAAATTAAGATTAATATGACAAGCCTGTATGGCTCTGAACCTTTGATTGTTTTTTTTTAAGTCAGTGACAACCCTAAAGTAGACGAAAATTAAAGACAAATAGGTAGGTAGTTATGTAAATGACCCAATGAAAAGTCACGCAACATTTCGTAAGGTGCGATTCATAAATTATGGTCAATATATTATTTTCTACTGTAATTTGAACAATTTGTAAGTATTTTATTGCTACAAATTATATGATAATTATATCTATAACACTTTGTTCGGAGGTTTGTTTTCGATAATGATCATTAATTATCGTTTTTGTTAGTTGAACATCTATTAGTTTATTTAAAATTAAACATTTTTAGTTTACTAATGTCCCTTCAAGGGACCTGAAATTTGGATGATTTGAAAAAAAAATATTTGGAATTAACAGCTCAAATTATTAAGGAGAAGGCAATTTTACATCACACTATGATCCACGCAAAAAAAAATACGCTAACAATTTGATCACTTGCACGGCTAAACAAAGCGGTATTGTAGGTAGGTACTTGTGAAATCCACACAAAATCGCGAATTCGCAACTTCTGGACAAGGCCTAAACGAAAAGAAAACGAGCGAGCTATGAAATACGACGCATTCAGCTAAAATATAAAAATATCCATAATAAAAAAAAAATAATGTAGGATAATATTGATAAACAGAAAACTAATTATTACGCAACAAGTCGATGGCAATGTTGTATCAGAAGAAATACAATAGTTCTCTCATCCCAATAAACATGGCCAATCAAAAGAAAAATAAGGATAAATAAATACCCTTGTTTACAATATTATAATACCTCGTACTGTCATTTGATCACTTTGTTGTTATGTTCGTTATCAATAGCCAGTTGTATAATGTTTGGTTAATTATGTTCCTGTAGTTATATAAACACATAACGTAAGTACATACAAAAAGATATTATAAACACACATACCTACTGAATAGTACACACATTACATTATACACAGCATTTAAGGTGGAGGCTTCGGTTCGAGCGCGAAATTCAAATTTTATCACGTTTTTTGCAAATTGCAGCTCAGTTATAGGTCGTAAGTTATCAACATGTTATTTGCGACAAGAATGATAGTATATTTACTGATTAATAACAAAACAAATCTTCAACATATTCCTCCAAGGTATATTAGTAACATTTTCATGAAACCTATAACTGAGCTGCAATTTGCAAAAAACGTGATAAAATTTGAATTTGGCGCTCCAACCGAAGATTTACCCTTAAAGGGATTATACCTATATACATTATACAATACCTACGTGAAAATAAAACACAACAATAAATTAAGTAAGTAACAATTAAAATAAACATGAAATAAATGCTTATGACATTATGAATAGATGCTTCCCTTGGTTTCACACGCTATCCCCTGTTTTACTCCCTTTTTATTTTTAAGGGGTTGAATTTTCCAAAATCCCTACGTCATTATACCTGTATGCAACATTTCAGCGCGATCCGCCCAGTGGTTTGAGTTGTGCGCTGTTAAATCAGTCAAACAGTCAGCCACGTTTTCCTTTTATATAGAAAAACCTGAAAATCTACTATTTACTATTTTAATCGTTACTATTTTGTTCGATTTTGTCCAGTGTATTTACCCAAAACTGCCGGACTATTGCGTATCATTTGATGGTAATCGTAAACATCAATACATTTTAGAAGAAGAAAGAAAGAAAGAAAAATATTTTATTTTTTGCGCGCCATACGACACAAGTAGCCTAAAGGAAAAACAAAAATTACAGTATTTCAACACATAAATAAAAAAGGTAAGAAAAAATTAAAAGGCTTACTTTTCTAGGAAAAAACAACGTGACTTGACACTGGCAGAAATATTATAAAGGATTTGGTAGCATATTTGAAACACAGAAGATTATAGTAGCATCAATTAGTTTTAGTACTATTTACTAATCTGTGGTGATAATTAGCTTTACACGTCTGTGAACCTACCGTGATGCAATGCAATCATTCCATTTTGCTTTGCTGTGGGTGGGATCAATTTACAATCATTCATCACCAAGGTTCATCACCAACAAAGAACAAAACTATTACACAACAATTACAAAAAAACAGTAAACAGACTTTAACTTAATAATAACACAGAGAAGATAATATACTAATAACAAATCGGTTAGTGTCAATATGAGAGAAGTGAAGTTAAAAAAAAGAAAAAGAAAACCTATTGAAATAATAAAGTAATAAGTTTTACATTTACATGCAATAAAGATTATTATTATTAAAGCGTCATTAATGATTTCATCCAATGACAAAGACTTCTTTGTGGGCGTGGTGAGTCCTCATTGCATGATTTTCAATAATGATGTTCATTGCCATTACCACCAAAGATTGAAGACTGCAAATCCGTCACTGGGTCTATCCTATTCCTTTTACCCTACAGCACTTAACCTACGCTGCGCCTAAAAGCCTCTTCTTAATTTGTAAGCGGTGTTCTCACTACCATAACGTGCACAAAGCCTTTGATGCTGACGTTGGGCAATTTCCGCAAATCGGTCGGTGGACGTCCGGCCGTATCGCTCACCGTCTGTCGACCGAAACAGGTTACCGCGTTTTGAACTTATGCATGCATGCTTGTAGTATGCTATCTTGTATATACTTATATATTATATATAAGCTATTTTACCTTCTTAGGGTTTCATTTATAAGCAAGGAACCCGTGCTATGGTTTCCTCACGATGATTTCCTTCACCGAAAGCTTAAGCTAAGGGCTAGGGTTCGAAACCTGGACTTTCGTCTTAGCATTCGACGTCACTACCACTGAGCTATCATCGGTCTAAATCGCTCTATCCTCAATAATACATCAAATAAAGTTCACAAATACAAGCATTTAAAAGTAGTAAAACAATGCAAATATAATTCAATACGTACGCCATAAACAATTCAAACGCTATGCAAAGCCCCCAAAGTTCTAAATTAGAACTGTTTGACTCTTGACCTTTGGTTTAACTGCAATATTTAACTGCAGATAAGCATATTCATTGCATACCGCTGGCAGCATTATAATTCCAAATAAAGTTTAACTTGGACATAGTTTTGTCAGAATATGACCTCGGGTGCTAACTGGGTTATGTCAAAAACACACGGGCGTTGATTTTATGTACGGTCGCGTTGTTGTTTAAATTATTTTAAATTCTGAAAATATCATAAGTTTTAAAAAAAAACAAATGTAAAAATTTGAAATAATTATTAAGGACCTAGCTGTTCGTGGCCGGCGTCATCCGGGTAATTTAAAAAAAAAACTTGTCCTGACAAATTAAAATTAAACAAAAAGAGAATTAGCCAAGTAATGTGCTTACATATTTTTTTATTTAAATAGATATGTTTAAAACCATTATAATAAAACCATTTTATCATCTATATTTTCACTAGCAAAACTGAAAGACTCTAAAAGAAAAAAATATGTTTCATATTTTCACCTAGGTAAATTTTGTTAATTATTTCGGCATTATAAATTATTGTAATGTTTGTCAATATTATCTGCGTTGATTATTCAATAAGATACAAATTGTCGAAGTTGTAATACGCTAATTAAACAAGTCAGTATTGTGTACCAATATGTTCAGATTATCATTGGATCAGCCATCTATTACACAAATCAATACGCTTGATACGATGTACTACAATACATACAGTATGTATGGATTCGAGGTGAAAGTGTTCACCAATATGAACAACTTTTAACAAAAAGTTATGCGTGAACAAACAAAAGAAGTCGGTTAAAAAGAAGTAATTTTAAAGTCGTGTAAATAATCTAATACTCTTTCAATACATACTCAATTTCAGAATTGGTGACAGTTAAGGGGGAGGCTTCGGTTGGAGCGCGAAATTCAAATTTAATCATGTTTTTTTGTAAATTGCAACTCAGTTATAGGTCGTAAGTTATCAACATCTCATTTGCGACAAGAATGGTAGTATATTTACTGATTAATAACAAAAGAAATCATCAACATATTCCTCCAAGGTATATTAGTAACATTTTCATGAAATAGTCGTATATTTCAGTATGTGTCTGAGCTGCAATTAGCAAAAAACGTGATCAAATTTGAATTTTGCGCTCCAACCGAACGTTTCACCATAACGTTGTTATATAAATGTATTTTTTTTCAACACATAGTTTATTTTGCCAGTATCAGTGAGCAATGTAGGTATTTTTATATTCTACGTGCATTTAAATTCTCGTTAATCGTCAAGTTTCAAAATTCTAGTATAGTTCATCGTCATTTTAAATCATCTTCAAGTCATATTCAGTCAATTTAAGTTAGCTTTTAGTACAATGGTAGCCTACTAAATATTTTACGGACTTTTTGACACAATTTGAAAAAGCACTATACACGTACCTAATCATTTAATTTCACTTCACTGGTGCACTTGTATCTTTATTGAACAAAATACCACCGATAATATTCAATAAAACGCAAAATACATGATTTTATCAAAATAAAACGAAAACGCAACGTCACTACGCAAGATCCCACCAATTTCCGCCATAATAATGATGGTATGATACACCTACTGTTTTATAAAAATCTGTATACATAGTTACTAAATAAAATTGTAGGTATAAGTAGTAGTGCCAAAAAGAACTATATTAATAAAATTAAAATTTGTTCAATAAATTCTGACTTTTGTACCAAAAACCGCATCGAGTACGCCTGCATTGTATCACCGTATATTTCCACTTATACTTTGCTGCAAACACTCGTCATGAACGTTTGAAAAGTTGCAACAGTATTACTATGGCGTGATGCCAAAATGTGAATCACTGACCCGATTCCTACACTTTTCATGTGAATTTGACATATTAAGTAGAAAACAGCTACAGTGGAAAATTGAAAAAGGGGTAAACGTGTAGCTTGCGTGATTTCATCAGAAAAGGCAAACAACATTTTGGTAGCAGTTAAATTATATTTCAAATTATCTTCTCTAGTAAAAGTAAAAATATCATAAGAATTTTATTTCATAAGGAGACTGTCTGAACATACGTAAAATAAGATGAGCCTGAGTTTTCAGTGATAGAAAAATGAACTTAATAGTCAATTTGTCTTCCAAACCCTGAAAAGTCAGCAAAGCACGTGTAATCCTGTTTTCTATGAAATGAACCGTATGTCTGCTTTTTAGCCTTCCGATAATAAAAAATCTTCACGAAAATGTTTTTAATCTTTTCATACTTTTGATCGAACAAAGGTGTTTTTATGAAAACTTTGTTTTTTTTTCGTTATTTGGTCCCATAGTAACAGTTGTTCATAATTACGAGTATGATACTACAATGATACCTGAAAATTTCACAACTCATTTAAAAGTCACCGTGTTTAACTTAACTAAATAGTTTTCAATTCAAGTTAATTTGAGCATGGAAGGAATTTGTGAAAAATAGGCCTACCTGAAAAAAAATATGATTCTTTGAAAAAAGAATAGTTAAATAGGCTTTAATGTGAATTTCCCGGATTTTAAAGCACGATGGTGTGCATGCAACACTCTGACGTCACGACTGTTTGACTCAACAGTTATATTGTTCACCTTAATATGATTAGCCCCTGCCAAGTCTGGCAGTTTCTGGCAGCTGCAAGACCCAGCTAACTTAATGAGATTAAATAAAGTGGACTATTTAATGTAAACCGAGCTTGCAATCTAAAGTTATGTGGTACTATTATCATAAAATAGTTACGTAGTTGTTGTAAGTATAAGAGAAGCTAAGCTATGAGAATTTTATCCCTTTCTTATATTTTTTGTTAGAAAGAGATATGACATTAAATTTGTTTAGTTTGTCAACAACAGAATCGGCTCTATTGTTATTTTGATAATGTCATTATGACATACATTTCTTTTCAACGAAAGAGCATACCAAAAATATGGGTCAAATATACGAGCACCAGCCCCAATCATAAATCCTACTGAAATTCAATTATAACCAAACAAATCCAGTTAAAACCAGCGCTCTCCAAATCACGATCGTATACGCTCGGCAATCTTCGTCATAAAAACAATTGAGGTATCGCCCCGCGTTCGCCATTTGAATTCGTCCGAATTGATAGTACTTTGACAATCATTGCGGCCCCAACATACAGTCGGCACTGCATCCGTTTACAAGTGACATCTTTATGTGTGCGATATGACGAGTAGTAACTACTCACTAAATGTGATACTTTATAATCAGTAGAATTATACTGTTAGTTGGGCTCGTTTGAACACAAATCATAAACAGAGAAATGCAAAAAAATCGTTAAAAAAATTGAATAATATTATAATTAAAATGTCAGGTGTTCTGACGATATTCAAGAACACGTCAAAGTTTTCTTTCGGTGTCGCTCAATCAGATTTCGTGACAAGCAATAAAATATAAATGAAATTGATAACTTAAATAATTCGTAACAATGAACTATGGCTTTTACACTAGTAACGCATTGAACCAAAAACATTTATTAAAAGTAACAAGTAGAACTCTTAGTAAAAGTAGCTAACTGTGACACGAAAATTATACCTAACTTACAAACAAGCGTGAAGTTAAGTTAACGTACTTAGTTATAACAAACGTAACACGCACGTGTTTTCTACAAATGGGGCTCATTTGTCAGTAGCCTGTCGCGGCGCTGACACCTATCCCCTCAAAATTGCACCCTCAGAAAATGTATTAACAGGAAAATGTATATACGACCCGTAATTGAATTCCTACTTGCGATTCAAAGGAAATTCGTTTTATATTCGGTACCAGTTATGAATTAGATTTAAAATCTTATTGTTCGTATGAAGTTTTGCTAAAATTGTATATTCAAGTTTTTTTTTCTCAGATATCATACAAACATTTTAAGAGAATATTCCTGGACATATAAATAAATCAATGACGCACAATCTTGGTCAATCAGATTGTTTGAATCTCGAGGAGGTAATTTAAGTTTTTGGTAAAAAAGAAATACCAAACATAACACTCACGTTCTAATTAGTTTGGTACTGGTGGGTTTTTATTATAAGTATTAACTAAAAAATAGGTCTATAATTTAAATATTAAGTCGTAAGTTATCAACATGTTATTTGCGAGATGAATGGTAGTATATTTACTGATTAATAACAAAAGAAATCATCAACATATTCCTCCAAGGTATATTAGTAACATTTTCATGAAATAGTCGTATATGTCAGTAATAGGTCGTAAGTCATGTTAATAACTTACGACCTATAACTGAGCTGCAATTAGCAAAAAACTTGATAAAATTTGAATTTCGCGCTCCAACCGAAGGTCTACCCTTAAGACCTATATCACGGTTTTATGATCAGTTAAAAAAAAGTCCAGCACTTTCAGACAGATAGACGAGGTACAAGCAATGTATTACTGCAGGTTAGGAAAGAAATACCTATTTAATAATATGAACAACTTTTACTACGAGATAAAAATGAAATACAAGACTTTAAAATTAACAAAAAGATTGAATAACATTTTGAACTTATGTTATAAAACTATGAACTAATATTATCGTTGGTTATGTATTACATGTGAAGTAAAAATTAACCTTAATCGAATGTCATTTCGATACATAATTTATAACACTTCACCGTAAAGTGTCGTGCCATTGCAATGGTCTTGAAAGTTGAAGACTACAAATTGTCATTAATTTATATCAACTACGAACGAGTACCTTCGAGACAAGGTCGAGGCCGATGGCTATCGACTATTTAAATGTAGGCTCCGATGTTAGTGGGGATCCTAGTTCTTACCATTAATAGCTTAAAACATACGCAACATTATATTGAGCGTGCCTGTTTTAAAATAAGAAGAGATCGAAATCCTACTAATATTATAAGTGCGAAATTTTGTGAGTATGTATGTATCATTGTTGCTCTTTCACATAAAAACTACTGAATGGATTTGGATGAAACTTGGCACATAGATAACATATAGGCCCTGGAATAACATATAGGCTACTTTTTATCTCGGGAATACATAAGATGGAACTTGGGTGAAACCGCGGGGCGGAATCTAGTACACATGTAAAAGGAAAGCGTGACTGATTGACTAACTGACTAGTCTATCAACGCACAGCTCAAACCACTGGACGGATCGGGCTGAAATTTGGCATACAGAAAATTGGGAATCGTGGGTGTAACGAAAAGCTATATATATTTTTTTAATATCACAATATTTATATTTTATGAGAGTAGGGTGGCCGTGTGAATGTGGAGGTTTGCATTGCACCTAAGATGTTGAAATTGGTTTTCGATATTATGATAAATATCAAGACATATTACTTGTGACATCGTGTTGAAACTAAAGATGAATGTGCAGTGTCAGATACTAAGTTATATTGTAAACTAGAACTAAAAAAAAAACTAGATTATGACTTGGTATATTAGATATGTAAAAAAAATAGATATGTATGAAAAAATTATAACATTTTAATATACTTTACAAAAAAAATATCATTTAAAATAAGACACACAGTAATTTATTTACTGCTGTAATTGAGTAAAACAAATCTTTATGACTCATATTTGTTGAGTAACAACACATAATAAATATATCACAAAAAAAAATGCGTCAGCGCTCGTAATACTATCCCGTATGTTTACAGACGGTGTTATGCATAGGAGCGTGTGAATTGACTCGTGAACTATGCGTTAGGGGAAGCGTTCATACGATGTCGAGAGTCTTGACTCCGCTGATATTATGTACCTACATATTTTAATGTACATGCCTTTTTAAACACGTGTTCTAACCAATATTTTCAACTAGCGTAACAAAATCGTACCAAATCAATAAACATAATTAAAATTCACATTCCAATTTCAAAAATCTGTGTACATACTCATATAAAAGTGTCCGTTCAAGGTCGTGGGATCAGTGTGTCAGCCAGTTGTGTTCGCGAGCGTATCGTATCGTAACGCGGCAGACGTGGCTCACTTGTGTCGCAGTGCGGCGGGCTGCGTCACGCCCGCGGCCGGCAACGGGAGAGCTTACCCTATTACTAAAGGGGCAATGGAAGCGCAGGATCAACGCGGAACTTATTTTTACGGGGCCGATATTAGGGTCGTGGTCCTTAATTTGTTTTGTGTGAGTCGAGAATAAATGGCCGGTAATTTAACTGATAGTGTGTGTCGTGTGATCGCTATAAGTACTCCTCAGAATTATAGTAACGTTTTATACTCGCCTTTAAATATTCATATAAGAAAATTGTACTTACGAATGAAAATATGTGTAAAATAGGTTTTCGATAAGTTAAATAAATTCTCAAAAAAAAAGAAGATTTGAATTTATTTTTTACTATCTTTTCCTTTCACAGGTAATTTAACCTAAGTTGAACAAAACAGCTTACAGAGGTACGTTTTTATATTTATAAACAAGGTAAAAGATTTTTTTACATTTTTATTAATTATTATTTTTTGGTTTAATAATCAATAAAATTCTTAATCGCGAAACATAATAATCCCTCGCTCCCGACCCCTGAGCACCTAAGCTTTGAGTACTTGGTCGAATGTAATCATCAAGGTTATTGTTCTTAGTGATCCCCTTAAATACAAAACGTCAAACATAATGTTAATTACGGGAAATGTTACATAAATGTTGTAAGTGACAACAATGTCCAATGTCATGAAACGTCAACCGTTGTCAACACGCCATGCGCCTTAACAACAAACACAATACACGATAAATTCATAGCGTTATGAGCTTGTGTTGACAACCAACTATAATTGATTCCAACATAATTTTAAGTTGTTATCTTTTATTACAAACTTTTATTTCACTTGTTAATATGTTTATGCCCAATCTTGTAAACCGATTTTGACTCACTTTCCGATCTCCAATTAATCTGAAATTTGGTAGGTACCAGTGTCGAGGGGTGAAATTTTGGCGAGGGTAAGCCGTTCAAAAAAACACCGATAATTTTATAATTACAGTATATTTTAAGCATGATAAAAGTGGCTTTGAAATGATGAAAATGTGGGACTGGGATTTCTAAAAGGTAAACCGATGGGAATCGGCTTGTATTGACCCTTCGCCACTGGAGGCACCTATACATAATTCAAGTCCAACGATAATTCTATATTATTGTATTATCGTATATTTTGGTGTCATTTAGCTGGTCAGATTATGGAGTTAGGCCTTAATTTTTGTTTTACTTTTAATCTAATAATAATAAAGCTGAAGAGTTTGTTTGTTTGTTTGGATAGGAAGCTACATTATCCCCGAAGATTATAGGCTACTTTTTATCCCGGGAACACGAGTGCTAGCTAGTTTTATAAACTGACCAGTGTACCCGAAAGTATTGCTAACAAAGGTTAGAAGGGTTGTTGAAGTTGATTCCATCATATCTTTATTACGCAAAAATATTACAATTTAAAAAAACGTATCTCGTAAGTACTTACCTCAATTTTCATCCCATTGAGTCGTAGAAGATTTTGAGTTAAAGTGTTTAATTTTACAACAGCTGCTGTAGAAAATACGAGAAAATCCTTTGCAGCATCAGGATTCAAGGATTTAAGGTTGAAGTTATCATAATATTGTTTCTTCACGAAAAATAAATTTGTGTGTACGTACAGTTTCATAAGAAGTAATTGAAAAAGGTGTCACAAGATTTGAATCAAATAAACAAAGAACATACGAAGTGAAGCTAAATAAAACCAACAATAATAACTCTTATGAGACATAGATAGAATAATTAATCCAATTTTAACATTGATAAATAGTTTTCTTTGGTAGTACTGGTAATACAGAGTACCTAGTTAAAATATACAAAATAAACGATGTCCACAGTAGATTGTGTATCTTAGGGACCGAAGGACGAATGATACATTGCCGTGAATCACGAATAACTAAAGGTCAAGATCGTTTTAAAGAAAATAACGCCGACGGTAAACTAGTTTAGTTATGTATAAGTTACCTACAGCTACAATTGTTCCAAAATTCTAGTTATTATTTCTTATGTTAAAGATTAAATCTTCTGTATTTTTTAATACTATAAATACGGCAAATGAGCCTGGGGGTACCTCGTAACAAAATGGTAATGAACTTCATTAAACTTCAAATATCTGGAGTTCTATAATATTTAAACTCTATCCGGGATTTTTAACGAGTCCATGGGTTGGTATAATTTACTCGTTTGATACTCGCGTGTCCCATAAATAGACCAGAATTACAGAAAATGGAGCCCAGTTAAATGGAGTTCATATGTGGTAGCTGATGTTCCCATTAGCGTAAGACTCTGGCAACACCAGGAGCATCATGCAAGTGAGTCTTCCTTCTTCTTCAATGAGCTCTAGAGACCTCAGGTAAGAACACAACATAAATTATCTTATGAGCTCTCTATGGTTCCAGCTACCCTTCTCGCAATTTTCATCAAAATCGATGCCGTAGTTTAATTTTATTTTCAGAAATACTCATGTATTCCTTATAAACTACTATAAAACTTAGGAAATTTTTTAAATGTAATAACTATAAGGAAATGGAGCATTCAATTATATTCTGATACTCGATCGTAAGAGCATAAACTCAAAGCTTAATAGAAAACCAATAAAAATTGAAATTGTTTTCACCGGTTCTATTAAGCGATGTTATTGCATTATTGTTAGAAAACCACTCTAGTATGAAACAAACATGTTAATAAGAATCAATGATGTATGTTTTTTTTTCTATCACAAATACTATACGACCACGATAAGAAGGAAAAACATTTATTCAGGACGCACACAAAAAAAAAATTTAATATAAAAAGCAATCTATCTCAGCATGAGATATGGCAGCACTGGTTTTCTGATAGGACCAAAACTGAAGCCAAGGCCAATCGCGATCCAGGTTTAAAATGTAATAATTAATGAGAGTAAATATTGAGTAGTTATTAACATAATAAGAACAAGAGATAATGAAGCCGAAGACAGCTGCAGTTATATGGAATTTTGTATGAAATACTACGCTATGACGTCATAGTTTCACAGCATCAAATGATCTACTCATAGTGGTTCTATTGGAAATTAAAAATCATAAAAAACATTAAATTTACAACATATTTGATGTTTCCACGTGTTTTTAGATATTTATGCATTGGTTAGTGTTTGGTCATTTATTTTTGTTACTATCAACTAGCCTATTGTGAGAGCGAAGCCATGAGTGGGAAACTCGTACATTGATGGACAACACACAGCCTTAACATGTAGCCCTAGAAGCAAGAATGAATGGCATAGGAGTTCCATAAGTAGGTATATAACGTACTCGTAAGTGAGGACTAAAAAAGGACCCAAATTCTAATTGATCATGGGTAAACTCGCGTGAAGGAATGTTAATACTATAGCAAACCAAAACACACGATCGATAAACCATAAACCACACATAACAACCTAAAAAAGGCTTTTTATATTGTTAATTAACCGCTAGTAAATAAATCCTGCTTTAATAACTAGGTCAACGACGTTTGTCAGCACGTGACAAAAATCAGCTGCGAAGCAAATGTGGGCGGTTACTGAAATAAAACAGAACAGTGGAAAGCGTGGGCGAGGTTCAAGGTCTCTATAGAGGACATGCGGCCTTGCTGCATATAATAGCGCACTAGACGAATAACTACAGCCGTCATGGCCTCTTAAGGAAATGTCAATGTGGTGGCAAAGGGTCTTGCGTTTGGTAATAGAGTAAATATCAGTCGGGTTCGGTGTCATGTTTCGGTCGTAAGGATAAAGTTGTTTTTGCTAAGAGGAAACTGTTGAGATCGTGTGTTTTTTCCATAAACACTTATAATTTATTCCAGAAAAAAATTGTCCACCATAATAATAAGCGATCGGAGAAAGATTAGATTTTAATAAATACATGAACTGTTATGTTTTTTAAAGAATTTGGTAAAATTGACGTAGTAGTAGTATAAGAAGATTTTTATACCTAACCTATGTATAGAAAACAAGAAAAATTTACAATTACTAGTATTGTCCGGTAGGGTTGGAGCAGCCATCAGAGGCTACCAACTTTAGTCCTTTAAAAAAAAAAAAAAAAAATTACTAGTTCCCATTATTGGGGCTGAACACGTAGCAGAAGGCCAAACATCCTGTATAAATTGTTACACAAGTTGTTCATTCACGGAAGATTAAGAAAACACCTAAAAGAGAAACAAATAACGTATTAAAATACAGAAATCAAACAACAAATCAAACGCGAAAGGATGTCAATTGTAAAGTGGGATTAAAAGTTGATTGGCTCAATTGATGGCAGAATAATATCATAAAAGTCACGCGCATAAGAGTACCTACACTACAAACCTAAACCAATTTGAGCTACATAATACCTACCTGATACAATTTGAAGAACTATTCAATTTCATATTTATCTATATTTTAAACAAGTACACGGCCCGATGATAGGTAAGTGGTTACCGTAGCTTTCACGAAACATGACTACCCACCTATTCTCTAACGATACGCATAAAATATAATGTCATTATTTAGTGTGGCATAATTTTACTTAACCTACTAATGTGCAAGCATAGCATAAATATTTAGGCATAATCGTATCTTAGTTAGCATTACAGGCATATTATTGATTGGCATAATATTATGTTCGGATCGCGGCACCTTAACCTACTGTAACTTTTGTGCATACCTTGTAGTCGTTACGCCTAACTCATTATGCCAAATATAATTAGTATTAAAAAAATTATGCAAAACAAAGAGATACCCTACCCACCACTACCCAATCATGTGCCCTGGGTATAACTCACGCATTGTCGACTCTTCCCGATGAACTCTGGCGACCTAACTCCCGCGCAGAAACGTTATTTGGCTGCGGTAATCTGCAAGGGTTGAACGAGCGAACGCTATGCTCTCTCTCTTTTCTCCGTCTCTGTCTGCATTCAAATGCACCAGCCAGAAACTTATCATGATTTTTTTTCTGTATATTATTTTCAGAACTGACTATTTATGAAAAGGAAATATAAATAAACAATACTAACCTAACATTGGTACGTACCGAACATAATATTATGCTAATAAATAATATGCTTGTTTATCGTAATGCTAACTTTAGATACGATTATGCCTGAACATTTATGCTAAATTATTTGGTAAAATAAAACGGTAAAATTGTTAAATGTCTTTGCAAAAGTATTGCATTAAATACATATATCTTCCTCTTGGGCATAATGGGTGTGAAGATACTTTTTGTCATATCCGTAGGTCGGATGTTAAAGCCGATGGACCGGAAAGAGGCGCGCTTTGAGAGAAGTTAATTTCCATCAACTGTTATACATGTCGATAAGGATTACAATTGCACCTAAAAAGTTATTATCATAAATATTGCGGCACATTTTTTAATTGGGTAATTATGTGAATAAGTTTTAATTTCAAATCTATTAAATTCATATAATCAACCAAAATTCCAAAAAATCTTTACTACACCTTTTATACAACTAAAAAAATCCAGCATACAGTCCACCTGATGACAAGTTGATACTCTAGTCTATAACCACAATAGATTTCTATTAAATAAACATAGCACACACTTATTACATAAAACATTATCCTTAGAGCACTACCGCGATCTAACAGCAAAACAACACCATTATAGTAGAAATAAAATTGTATTATGAAGTTCCCCTGAACTCCCAAAAATAATCTCTAATAACGCGCCCCCAGACCGCGAGTGTGTTGAATAATCATTCATTTATTTCAGTCACGTATCGTGGAAGCAACCCTACATTCCTAGTTGCTTGTTTCATTTTCAAAACAAGCGAGCATCCAAAATTCATAAAGGCGGAGCGTTTTCCCATAGCTTTTTCACTGTGCGATGTAAATTTCGTAGAGGTATTTTTCGTAGCTGAAGAGTTAGTCGTAGAGTTATTCGTAGCAGATTATTTGGAATAATTATATTTAGAAAGAAAGATAATTATTTATTATTAGACCACACACCTTATTTGTTTCTGTAGAAGGATTGGCATTGTCTAATTAAGTAAATGCGGAAAATTTTACTGATTTTTAAGATACTATAGTATAAACCTTTCAATATATTATTACGAAGTGATCCTAATATAAGGGTTCTTTTTACCCGACGACGGCAAAGCAAAAAGGACAAAAATGGGTCAAAATCATGACCAGTATGTAGGGTATATGTATGTATGTTCATATGTTTCCTCATAACTTCAAAACTGCTTATCATTATTGTTGTAGTTGGTTATGAAATGAAAGGGATACATTAGCACATTTCAAATATTTAATTAATTGCTGTTTTATTTCCTTTTGAGGTACGGAACCCTAAAACTCTAACTCAAATTCAAAAACCATTTATTCAGTTTAAGCTAAGGCTTTTTAGAACGTCGAAAATCACAATAGACTCTACCAACTGTTCGGAATAGACTTAAACTGAAAATACTCTAGCAAGAAACTCGGCAAGGCTTAAAAAAAACTAAATAAAGCTTCAACAATTTGCAGATCTTTTTATTTCCAACCATATAAATACCACAATACCTAGACACAAGACAATAGGTCGTAAAATTTATGTCGTCATTAATAGTATACTTTAGTGCTCTCCATAGACTGGGATACTTCAGGAAATGCATTTGTAGCGGATGCATCTGAAGTGTAAGTGCCGGGATGGCTTCGTACTTTGCTCGCAAGTGTTTGAGCATACAGCGCCCTCTACAAGCGCTTGTGCATTTCAACATCAACTCTCTTACTAATATAAACAATTGAATTTACAACAACAAAGGAAAGCGTTACTGATTGAGTGACTGATCTATCAACGCACAGCTAAAACCACTAGATTAGGCTGAAATTTGGCATACATTGGTGCCGATTTTGTTGTTTACGAACTAAATAAATTTAATCTCACTATATCTCTTTCTAATAGTAAATAAGAAAGGGATGCAAGATATTTTATTCCTGTCAGTTTAATCCGATCACACATTTCAACGTGAATTTAAGCGCGATCTTTATTGGTCACGACTATTTACCCGTACATTACGACGGTATGGATTAAACTGACAGCATTAAAAATGTTCTATCTTTTTTCAATAAGGTTAAAATGAAAGAGAGGTGACTTTAGCACATAGATAGATGATATTATACACACCCTGGAATTTATTTATGTAAAATAGGTGCATCAACGGCACATGCATAATACATTATAATTCTTATTATAATCTATAGCAATAATAAAGCTGAAGAGTTTGCTTGTTTGTTTGAGCGCGCTAATCTCCAGAGTTACTGATCCGATTTGAAAAATTCTTCAACTAATAGAAAGCTACATTATTCCCAAAGGTTATAGGTTACTTTTTATCCCAAGAACGCGAGTGAAACCGCGGGGAAGAGATAGTATTTTATAATGCGATTTTTAGATAATTCATTGAAATCCAACAAATCACGGTCGCGTGTCACACTTCCTTATTATTTACATTTCTGCTTTATCTTC
Organism: Tethea ocularis; assembly: GCA_963555595.1. Classification (NCBI taxonomy): domain Eukaryota; kingdom Metazoa; phylum Arthropoda; class Insecta; order Lepidoptera; family Drepanidae; genus Tethea; species Tethea ocularis. The sequence goes on along the minus strand of OY741960.1, from coordinate 2,969,701 downwards.
CAGCAAGTGCACCTTGAACTTCAAGAAAATACTTACTTTGACCAAATATAAATACAGATCAAATTCCTGTAACCTGCATAACTTTGATAGTAATTAGAGATAGTAATTGACCTTTGATAACCTTAACACGAACAAAATAAACAACATTACTTCTCATCATAACTGTACATAATTTTAACGTAATAAAATCTTGTTTAATGTTTTTATTGAGTTCTTTGGTTTGTTTCAGTTTTTTTTTTATTTTACAGCTTTTATCAAAATACTTATATTTTAATAAATTCAATTATTTACAACAAATATACAATATACAATCGACACATCAAAAAATAACGTTTAGTACGTTTTTACGTTACATAAAACTTTTACGTTACCTACATTAAAAAAATGTGTAACGGTTGTTTAATTTTTTTTTAATAAAGTTTTTATGAAATTTAAATGTGTCCATGAAAACAAAGAGCGCACGGAACAAGGTCGAGGCTTTCAGGACAATTATGGTGAAATGACAACGTTCGCACGAAGCACCTCGGGCCGGGACAGCCTCGCATTGCTACCTTTACCGTTTGATCACAACAGAATCACCCAATCCTAGACCTTGCCTTGACCGTGAAAAAACCTCTATCCGATTACCGCATCCATAATATTCAATTAAAATACAAAATCAAACCAAAAGTCCAGTCTGAAAATTTTACGCTACAATGGTGCTACGCTGCTACGGCAATCCGTAGCCGCGTAGCAACGTCTACGAATTTTCGACTGCCAATACAGACTTCATCCTGTGCTTCGTCTACGAGATTTAAAGCTCTGGGAACTAATTAGCGTTAGCTGACCAATTTAAGAAAATAAAAGAAAAAATTTATTTTGGAAATTTTAAAAGCGAATCTCACCTGATATAGACGTCTCGTTCTCTCGGATTGAAGGTCGGAGTGTCAGTGTTTGTGAGAGCACTGTTGCACTCGCGGCGCGCGGGTGGCTGCGGCGGACGACGGCGACTGACTGGGCCCGGCCGGGAGCCCCGCCTCCCGCACCTCTCGCTCCACCCCCGCGCCCTAGCGGATAAACAACGTGCATTGTGGGCCCGATCTGTGGGCCTACTCTCGTGCACACACACGTACTGCTCCATCGACATACAATACCCATTTATGAACCATTGCTTGTTTACTACAGTATTTTATATCAGGTAGAAAGCAAACGCGGAGATGGATGCTACAGAGGGAGGGAGGCGATGTGTACGTATCAAGGAGAAGTGGATATCAAATAAATTTTCCGCCCAGATAGTAGTCTAGCGTTATAGATTTTGGATTTAACTCGCACGGTAGTACAAATTCAAGGTAATGATAATACCTCAGAATGATATTCACGTTAAAAGCTCGAAGCTTGTTAGTGTTTGTTAAAAGGTGGAGTAAAAGCTTACACAAGGCCGTGAGAGCAAAAACGCTCCAATAGAGTGGTTACTAGGAACAGAAAGCTTTTCTAGGTATTAACAAAAATACAACTGATATAGCAATTCTAAAATCTAAATTTAGGCACTCCAGATAGATTAATTATTAGAAACAAAGCAAATCTTTAAATTGAGATATTTTGTAAATAGGTAATCACTTAGCATGAAGCGATGACATGAGTACCGCGCCGCAACATCTTGTTTTCAGTGACACATATACGGTACCTACATTAAACATAGGTACTCGTAGTTTAAATAGTATAATTATATATCATTTGTCACTCAGATGCTTATGGGGAACTTGAGCCCCTTCCTCCCATGGATGCAAAAGTAATAGGTATATCACTCCTGAAGGGCTCAGAGATATGGTTAGATACCTTGACACTCGGTACTAGGTTCGATTCCCCAGATAATTCCAAATGCCATTTAACTAAAACCCCTGTGTCACATTCCAATTCTTAATAAATATAAGCAACATTAGCATAAAAAATGCGATAAAAAAAGATAAAAGAAAAAGACAAAAGACACAAGATCACGAGAGGCACTAAGCGCAAGTCACTCTGCCATAAGAGAGCACACACATTCGTATAATTTTCTTCTTCCTATTTTTATATGAACATAATATATCATACAAAAAAAATGCAACTGTAGTTATGAAAGTGATCTAATAAGTTCAAAATGTTTCCTGTCGTTACAAAATTACATAATATTGTGATTGTCAATTTGACATTTGACATTTTAGGTACCCTATCTTACCCGGAATGGCAAAAGGATTTTAACATTACTTCCAAGGCGTAACAATATGAACCTTAAAAACATTACACTCTTTTTCCAGGCAGCAGTGTTAAATGTTAAATTAGTAATGTGGTTTAATTCAAATTTTAGGTTTTTAGAAATGCATAAGTTTATGATTGTATAAATGTTTGTTACCATAAGGGCTGAATGGATTCGAATAGAATAGATTATTATAGTATTTTAATAAACGTCATTTACAAAGAATGAATCCTTACTGAGTTTCATACCGGAGTCTTCTCAGTCTAAGTGTATTCCAAACCGGTGGAAGACTTTATTGTATTAATTGTTACTATCGACATTCATAAGTGCCATAACAGGACCTAAACTGAATAAATGAGTTTTGAGTTTAGACTTTATTACCGTCTCTCTTTTCTTAATTTTAAATAGCGTATTAGCGGCTCACCAACAATTGTACATACTTCTTTACAAAGTCAAGATGCGGGGCGGGCCAGCCAATTCGCGAAGGTCACATTTATCCTTCAATTGGAGCGGTCAGGTAATGGGGCTCATGCATAATTCTGTTCCAGCTACCTGCGTCAGGACTGTTGGGAGTGAGGGGCCCGACCGCATTACAATGTCTACTTACGGGTAATGGTGACGTCGCGATTGTCGCGGTAAGAATGAATGCTCCTTTATTTTGAATATTAATGATTTTATTTTCTAATAAGTTGACCTTTCTCATATAGATTTTATAAAACAATTAATTAGTTGTAACACTTATATTTCTGTGATCATGGATTTCCACCTGACTCAGGGCCTTAGGGCAATGTTTTATATTTTGATATGTGTATGTTTGTTTGTCCGTTCCATTATGATCACCTTTAGCCTCAATTGCTGAACCGACTTTGATGCATGATATTATGCCGATAGATTCATCTTTATTCAAATTATCAAAAAATCAAAATGGCAGATTTTTGGCACCAAAATATATGTTTTAAAAAAATATGTTCCTAACCTATCGAGTGGGGTTCCAAAAAGAAGGAAGAATTAATTAATTATGTTTATATGTAATTAGGAATGAGGAATAAAAAACAATACCCAACTTTTATCCGAACCGCAGTCGGGTTTTCTAGTTTTTTTAATTAACAACTTGTAATATTTCGATTTTGGAATGGAACAACAGACTGGCGTTCGTCCTGATGGTAAGTGGTTACCGTTGCCTATTACCATTACAAATCAGATCGGATCAATAATACATTGGACCGAAAAGAAAGCGGGTGGGTTATTAAAAAAGTCTATTCTAATAAATATTTGAACAATTCTTTTAAAATTGAAAAATAAAATAAAGTTTATTTCATTATAAATATAGGAAGAAGTACAATCTTACTTAGACTTATTTCCGGTATAACATAAATGTGGCAGACAGTTAGCGGAATCAACGAGGCATTTGAGATGCTTCAACAAAGAATTACCGAGAACCACACTCTCCATTCGACTGAAAAATGTATTCCATGAAAGCCAACCTCTTGACCGTGTTCCCGGTTTTAGTTATATTTAGGCACACAAAATAGGCATCTTTTAAAAATACTGAATATTACTAAAGTCGAAGAAAATCATTCGTCTGATTATAAGAATTTACCGTACCTTATCGACGGTAGCAACACCGGAGCGGATCCCTGCAAAAATCTCTTCACATCTTTGAAGAACCCCATGCTAAAACTATTCTCCAAAGTGGTTATTAGTTTAAATAGCTCGAAGCTCCTATCTTACGTATGCCACGAGCGTTGACGTGAGCATATGAGCATCGCGCAAGTAGGAAACGCTTGAAATGCTGCGTGTATACAATCAAAATAAACGCCGGCGTTGACATGACCATAACTTGGCGTGCTGTGTGTGTGCAGGTAGCACGCAGCTTGTTTGAGTTTTCTTCCTCTATACGTTTAAGAAACGCACAATTTCGGATAACGCACGAGGGCCTATAAATCGTTATTTTAACTTCTAAAAAGAAGGAGAAGGTTCTTGGAACATAAATAGATCATTCACTAGAATTAAACTCAGGATACTTTTTATCCAAAAAAATCATAAGATTCTTCGAAACCGCACACGTGGGTGAAGCCGCTGGGAGGAAACTAGTATCTAATAATGTTACAAATCCTTGAACGTCAAAAACACGTACGTATATTGTAAAAGCACCACACATGATTGATAGTTATTAACGCAAATACTATAATCAAAACAAACTATACAATACATAATCAAGAAAAATTATAGTGTTTTGCAGCAACAGCGTTAATTTCTTTTGTACAATAGCGGGTGCTACATTCTTGAACAGGCTTACATCGTGGAGGCGGTCCCAAGCGGCGGTTCTGAGAATTATATATTTATTCGTTCGGCAAATTGTGCTAACCTTATTTTTGTGCGGTTACAAACACTTGCTATGCTCTCTGTAGGTACGTTTTTGGCAACATGTTGCAACCATTATCATCTCTACATAGTGTAGGAAGTCGCCTTCCGCATCTGTCTCTCTGTTTAGCCGCTATCTTTTTCTTAACCACTCAAGAAATTTTGAAACAGTTATCACCATCATGAACCTAGATGATTTTTTCCGAAAGGTGTATATTTCATGGGTATATTTTTAAATCTAAATAACACCCGTGAGGACCTAGTATATATGTAGATATTATCCAGTTGTCTGGTTTTCGTAGTCCAAGGTCTACTTAGTTACGGATCAGATAGCAGTGTGTGAAGAATATCCCAGAATATAAAAAAAAAATACGTCCCTATATTGTATGTACATTTCTTTTTTTAGTTTGGTCGGTAATTCCAAATCCACATTGAATATGAAATTTCGGATAAGAAAATCATTCTTATGAAACCACTAGCTTCATCCGCGTTCCCGAGGATCTTATGTTTTCCCGGGATAAAAAGTATCCTATGTGTTAATCCAGGTTATAAACCATCTGTGTTCCAAATTTCATCCAAATCCGTTCAGTAGTTTTTGCGTGAAAGAGTAACAAACATCCATCCATCCATCCATACTTACAAACTTTCGCATTTATAACATTAGTAGGATAACACGGCACATTTATCTGGAACATTTTCAAGCTTTATATACATAACACAACACTATGCTTATACTATATTCAAGTAAAGTGCATAAACATGCTAGTTAATTAAGTCTTCAATAGCTTAAAGCTTCCCCTTGCGAGAGCGTATGCTTATTTAAGGCCTAATATTGTAACATACTGCGCCGATCTGCACTGCAGTCTACATAAACTAGGCATTACTGTACTTAATAAAATTAATAGGGTAGTTGACTGACTTATCAAATCAGCTACTTTTTAATAAATGTCAAAACGATAGTTTATATGGAATTTTGTATGAAATATTACACCATGACGTCATAGTTTCACAGCATCAAATGATCTACTCTTTGTGGTTCTACTGGTAATTAAAAATCATAATAAGCATTAAATGTACAACATATTTGATGTTTCCACGTGTTTTTAGATGTTTTATGCATTGGTTAGTGTTTGGTCATTTATTTTTGATAGTGTCAACTACCCTATTGGTTCAGGTATACTGTAGGAACTTAATAAATCAGTTCCGTAGTTCGATGAACAGAAAATTGGATAGTCAAAACATAATTAACTTTAAAATAAAGTAAAAACTCCTTCAAAGACAATAAAATTAATATGTGACCACTTTGGAGCTACACAACCTAAAGCAAAAATTATTATTAAAATCGGTTCACAAGTAAAAAAGTTATGCGTGAACAAACCTCTTCCTTTTTTTTAGGAGGTTAAAAATCTTAGTATGCCGCTACGTCGTAGCACTGTAGCATTTTCGTAGCGTTACGACGTAACTCTACTCTCGACTCTTATTTATAGCTAATTGGATTATTCATAACATACATTCTCCATAATGAATATTTTCAGAAATATTGTTTATTAGTTACCCTTATTGATATACCAAAAAAAAATATTATTATTTATTATCCTATAGGTATATTAGGCAATCGGTGAACCATATTTGAACTAAAATATGTATTTTCCTGATTTGTAATGAATATATTATTGAAACAACGTGCATTCGACGAATAAGCTCATGATTAACCATAAATTCAATAAACGAGTACATTAATTGATATTACAATAATTTACTTATAGCGTGTGATGATTTAGAAAAGTAATCTAATCGAAAAAATTAAGTAAAAGGTCTAATATTATCCTATTCTACTAACATTAAAAATGTGAAAGTTTGTGTATCTATTAGTTACTACTTAGTTCCGTAATATATTTGAATAAAATCTGTAATATAGATCATACACCCTGGAATAACATACAGACTACTTAATATTTTTACATAGAACATTATTTATTTATTGCATCTACTATTTTTTTATTACGTAGCAAGAATAGCAATAGCAACGGGCCCCGCTCAAAAAAGTCCCCGAGTATCTAAACCAGCCCACCTCCGACTGAGACTGAGCATAATTTTTTGAGAATTGTAACCTAATAAACGTATTGAGACTTACAAATTAAGGGCCCCCACAACATATGTTGCTACGGACCCCGCGCTTGCTTAATCTGGCACAGTTATAAATAAAGGTTTTATATAATAAAACATTATATGAATTGAAACGAATACATCCTGTGTGTATTATAAAATGCAAATATTGATAGGGATTGAATTAAAAGCGAGCTCACAAAGGCACAAAGCGCTAGTGAGTGCATATAACATTCCAATCTACTTCATATGAGTTTGCAACATTTAGTGATGCACCTGATAAAATTCTTGATATGGAAATATTTGGATATACTCAGATAGATAAAAATAACTTTTAAATACCGCTTGATTCACGTTTAAAGCAAGTGTTTCTTTTAATTTTAAAACATATCACAAGATTTCAAATTCTAAACTACAAAGATTAACGGATTTATTTTTGATGAATCGTAATTTTTTTTTTTTTTTTTACCTAAATGAGTTTTTTTACGTTTTTACGAGTTGCGCTAGCTTGATTTCACCTCCAATTTGCGCATGTCGATAATTTTACGATATGACATGGCCTTAAAACCTGTGTTTCTAGTATTTATTTAGTTTTATTTTGAGATACATCTCTTCCATCCAAGATTCATAGATATCCGTAGCGTAGTTTATAGACTTAATTATTAATTTTATTGTCTTTGAAGATTTTACTCTTTTTTTAAGTTGATTATATATTATGTAGTTTAGTTCTGGTGGACCGTATAGGTACTTATTTGCCGCCCTTGTAGAATAATAAGAAAAAACAAGAAACCCCCGAATCCACAAGAAAAGAGGTGATTATCTTGAAACTTAGCAAAGAACACCCTTTTCGTCAGGGTTTAAAAAACAGTTTATCGTATCAATGCAGTCGCACCACTAGAAACTTTAATTAAAACACTCGTTGCAAATCCATACGGTAGACTGGGTGAAAATAGTACCTAAATCTGTTTTTTTTCTTTGTGAATAAAATTATGCATTCCTTTTAGTTTATAAATGAGCTCGATGATGTCCTCGGTTTTATTTGCATGGTGAGATCTTCGCTTCTTTGTTTATCTCAATATTTAGGTATCGAGTTACAAGAACATTCTAAAATTTACGTCAACTTTGTCATTTTTCTAGCATTTTATGTGGACAATGAAATATTATGGTACATACCATTAAGCTGATTTGATAATGGAATCTGGATGTAGGGAAACTCCATGATAGCCAATGGTAGCACAGTGGAATTTGGGCTAGTTAGTGACATGATTATTCGTTTATTACAAATGCATAATTTATGTAATTTTCCTTAGAGGAGATATAATATCTATGGACCATATCATTGGGGCATAACATCTGTAAACGAAATCCACTTCATTTTATCTACGTCAAAATCCAGAAAACGTCACGTAATGGGACTTAAAAAGGCATAAAACACTGGAAACGACTGCAAACTGAACAATGCAGTACTAAATTCCTAACCGAGATGAAACAATCCTATTCCGAAATTAAATTGAATCGCAACCGGGCGTTTTCCACGTGAATGGAATGCCCATTTAATGAAGACCTCCGCCGTTTCATTAATATAAACCTTAACCTATTTATTTAATGATTGTAGCGGGAGATAGGATAGGTCTTTGTTTTGTGGTCGTTTGCTGGACATCCATGATGCCTTTGGCCATCAGATTTAACATTCGAATATTTTTATAATGTGATTCTGTATTTTAGAGATCCGCCAACGTTCAGAATATTTCTATAACTTTTTATAGAGAACTTCTAGAGACCCTGAAACATAACACACTACGTAATAAAGCAAAACCAAGCCGCATAAGTACAAAAGACGGCATACAGCCACTGCATTGCGTCCGCAAATTGCATCAACCTACCACGCTGCGCCCATTTAAACTGATTTCGATTAAGCTAATTCAATATATACGCATATTATAATTTAAGTAATATTTATTAAAAAAAATATTTACTAGGACGATATTATGTTTTCCGGGAATAAAAAGTACCTTTTTCATTTAACTTCTAATTGATTATTAATAAATATGAAAAATTGAATGTCGCCAACCACCTTTCTGGTGTGTTTCAGCATTATGGAGAGCCACTTCTAGGCTTTGTGTGGTTATCACCATTGGCCACATCATCACTTTCAGTGTAAAAAAAAGAAAAAGAATACACTATGACCGCTACACCAGAGTTCGTGGGTTCGCCGATATCCACCCAAAATAATATACGTTCACAAAGCACTGTGAAGTAGGTACATGACATGACCTTGCATTTTTGACGATAAATAATAGACTTATCACAAAAACAGTAGGTATACAAGATTCACGGCAAGGTTTCATGGGAATACAATATGGGGTTCATCACGAAGGTTGTAAAGTGATTTTTGCAAGATTGACAACGCAAAAAAAAGCCGTGGTAATATTTTCTTATGTATAGCAGTCAAAGTCTCATCGGCGGATTAACTGTATCTGTGGAAATCACAGTAATTTACCTACAGGTTAAAGTAACTAAGAAATGCGACAAACAAAATCATTAGATAAGAGAAAGATATCGTTAGCTAGCCTATTTTATACCTATACTATTTATACAATAAACAAGGTGGACTGACGATCTTGTTAAGGTCGCGGGAAACCGCTGGATGCGGCTAGCGCAAGACCGGCCATCGTGGAGATCCTTGGGGAAGGCCTTTGTCCAGCAGTGGACGTCTTTCGGCTGATATGATGATGATGATTTATATAATAAACATAACAGCAACTTAGTAGACAGCATAGAAGTCACCTTCGTAAATAAATTTATTTCCTAAAGTATTATGTTTACTCCCAAAAGACTACTTACCTGTAATAAATGGAATTATAAAAAAGCCATTGGCAGTAAATTGGTATTTGTTCACATTTCACTTTAAATGCGGTGCGACCTATTGGAACATTTTCAATTACTGATAAATATCGCAGAGGCTCGAATACCGTGCCCCAGATTCCGGATAGCACCACTTTGCAAGTTGCTCGAAATTATTTCGAATACAGTTCGAGTTTTTGGCTTGTATTTTATGTGATATCAGTTGATTTTTAGTGCGCTTTTACCTGAAATATTTTATCAATCAATACCTGTATGTTAATGAAAACCGAAATATTTTGGTATAACACTATTCGTGTTATAGAACTATTTTAGGGGTCGCCATCTTCAGTTGATAATTGAACTCGGGGTTTTAGAATATTCTAACTCTTGTCAGTATATTCACTAATAAGTCTTAAAGAGATTGATTTTCATATGGAAATATCGATCCTGCATAGTTTATGCCGAGACATAAAATAAACAACAGGTACCTAATAGTACCTCAGAGAAACAGATCAATGTGATGTAATCATTTTATAATAAAAAAATAATTTCAGATTTTATTTTATTGATGATTTCCCCAGATTATATAAAAGCTCACAACTAGAAGTAAACATTTAAAAAAGAGTCTTCTCTTATTATTCAATTTATTCTTCAAGTCGTCTCCATGTTTTTTTTTTTCGACGATTATAAAGTTGGTGACAATAAAAATTGTCTAGCATTATGAACCCAACTAATTTATTGAACATTTTAAGAATACATCCCCGACGCATCTTTTATCCAATAGTCTTTTATCTGGAACATCTTTATGGTGGGAATTTTAGGGGGGAATTCTAATTAAATTTCTTGAGACGGCGACGAATCCGCGACAATGGGATCCCGCGCGGCTGCCTCCAAAACCTGCAAAATATGGTACGTGACACAAGAAGAAGCGTATTAGACCAAAACAAAAATATATCTTAAGTAGCATCAACGGCCGCTGCCCTGGCTTAGCCATTATTATTATCCTTATAAAAATTTACAGCGCTGAGACTTCCACTGCAAGATAAATGCTTTCCCTACAATTATTTTCTACATGTACCTACCTACCTATACTTCTATACTAATTATTAGGTATAATAACGTATAAAGTTGGTAAGTTATAATGTAACACGTAGATAATCTTTGGGGTTACTTGTGCGATTATAAAAACCTTTCACTGATAAAGAAAGCTGGATTTTAATATTTCACTAATAGAAGCCAAGAAGTTATATTTCTATTCCCAGAACGCGAGTGAAACCGCGGAAAATATATATTACCTACTGCGGGTAAAGTAGTGCCGGATTAACCACGTAGCAAAGTAGCAATTGCTACGGGCCCCGCGCAAAAGAGACCCCGCGTATCCAAACCAGCCCACCTCCGCCTGAGCATATATATTTTTTAATTGTAACCAAAACTTATTGAGAGATTTTATACTTGAAATCCCGTAGCAAATTAAGGGCCTCACGATATAATAGGTACGGGCCCCGCGCTTGCTTAATCCGGCACAGCCTTGGATTGTAGAGCCCAGGCATTTTATTAAAGACTCACAATTAAATATGCTAGCTCCTATCGCTTGTACCAAATAAACTTCCCGTCCAATTTGTGAACCACACGATTTACGATCGGCCGGCTATATTGTGAAGTCACTACGTATAAAGTTTTATAATCATACTGACTGCCCGTAAATGCAACGTAGGCCTTTTCATGCATATTTTTCTTGGCTGAAACTGTAGATTTTAGCCATTACAAACTTTATGCATATTTTTATCTTACAAAAGTTACAAATCATAATCACATTTTTAAAATTACCTAGTTGTAGTTTGGTAAAGGTAATTCATTACCTTACGATAATTGAGAAGGATTATTGTGTTGGTATCACTCTGTCTACTGCGAAAGTTGTGAGTGAGTATGTTTGTTCTTCACGCTCAAACACTTAGGCTACGTTTTAACCTTCGGGAACATAAGATGTTTCGGGGAACCGAGCTAGTATTTTTATAAGCTTTAGGTAAGTTTATTAATTTCATACTAATCTATTTACAATTGAATTTAAATTACCGTTTAATTTGCTCAACGCGCCAAAGACAATATCAAAAACTATATTTATACCAGAAACAAAACTTTATACGCGAAACTAGTTGTAAGTAATATAATACCTAATGTCTCTGAGGACATAAATGCGCATTGCGATAACTTATACTTTAATTGTAGGCAATGCAGACATTGTAGTCCAAAATAGTGTCATAGTTATTATGGTTCAAATATAGCATGAGTGACAGTAGCCAGAGTGATATGAAAATGAACCATATGCCATTGCAATAAGGTTTTATTGCAATTCAATTCAATTCTTTTGAATCTTCATTATTCTTAATCATATATTAAACGCAAGAAATCTTGACAGATGGCTCAAATGGACACAGACATTTCGACAAAGATCGTGTATTCAAATCCTACAGTACCTAAACTAAAGATATCAAAATCTAATAGGCAGTGGCGGATTTGCAGTCTTAGCCGCCCTAGGCCCGTTTAGTACCAGCCGCCCCTTTAACAAGGGCGTCCTCTGAAATCTGCCGCCCCAAGCCCGCTGCCGCCCCTAGGCCGCGGCCTATACGACCTATTTACAAATCCATGACTGCTAATAGGCCTGATTTAACAGCACATAAACAACCGTGTGCCAAAAAGACAAACATAGTAGGAACAAGAAGAGTTCCTCTTTTCAAAACAGGTAGGTATATTAGATTTTAATTATAGCTCTACATGAAGAAGACGTGAAGGAAAACAAAGCGAAACAGAGTCAAGCATAGATCACTTTGGTGTCAAGTAAGTAAGGAAAGTTGAAAATGTCCCTACGATAACGTTATTGTTGACACAAAATATTTTTATGTTTTGGCAACCCTCACCTGCGCTAATGCACTGGAAAGCAGTTACTATAAAAGGAGGTAGGTAATTACGATTCCGACCTTTCGTTCAAGTTTCGTCCGCTACCGATGACAGTAAACTTTTATTGCCAGTAAAAATAATGTCCGACCAACTGAATCGATACCACGCACGTAGGTAACTTTGATAATTTCGGTGGGATAGCTCGTTTGACGAACTGACCATTTTATGTGACCCCAATCTTACAGCCTTGCTGACTGCGACAGGTCTTATCTCCTGGTTATCAAAGTAATTTCTAATCAAGCTAATCCATCCATAGGTTACAGGTGAATGTTTTTTCGTCCACTGAATCTATATTAGGTTTACAGTTTACTTTCCTACATTATGTTTTGGTCCTAGATACGGCTTCGAATCTTCTTCAGTCTGAGCCATATAAGTCCGGCTTTGTTTAAAAAATATGAGTTACTTCAGTGTTTATCTATACTTTATCTATCTATATCTATACTAGTTATAAAGCTGAAGAGCTAGTTTGTTTATTTGTTTGAAGGAGCTAATCTCTGGAGTCCGATTCGAAAAATTAATGCACTAATAGGAAGCTACATTATCCCCGAAGGTACGCTACTTATTATCCCGGGAACGCGAGTGAAACCACAGGCAACAGCTAGTTTTAAATAAATTAACATGTGCAATATGTTAATTTCATGTGCAATAGAATCTCAATAGAGATTATGGAGTTAGTAATTAGTATTAGTAGATCTACAATTTGAATTCCTACATAAGTAAACTACAAGCTTATATCTACGTCACATCTTACAAACTCCTTCAATAAAATTCCCTGCCGTGATTTCATTGATGTAACTTAAATGGATTGCTCCTGGTATTGGAAATCTGATTTAGTGCTGAAGGTATACTTATTAGACGTCGCTCGCTTGCAAGTATGGAACTCAATTTCATTTTATTATAGGTACACTAATATAATGCAACTCCGAAGAAAATATGTCACTGATTTGTTATTAGTTTATGTATCTACTTATCGATATAATAATATAGCGACGGCGAGGACCGCCCGATGTCCCATTCAGTCTCGTCCCGTTCAAGCGGCCTGAGCTGCCACCAGTAATCCGACCGCCCCCAATTAGTCGTAAAAACAACTACTTGTATTTGTACAAATCTTTATAAATAACTAGCGACCCGCCCAGACTTCACACGGCTTTCCTATGCATGTATTATATCTCCTATCCTCTTGAATCCCTCATCTATCGCTGAGAACTGCATTAAAATCCGTTGCGTAGTTGAAAAGATCTAAGCGTGGCTAGGTACAGATAGTGGGAGCGACATTGTTTTATACTAGGTATGTACCTAATAAAGAAGATAAATTTCACATGAATGGAGCATTACTTGAGAACGGCTCTACGGATTTGGCGGTTTTTTGTGTTCACACAAAGTTAAAATATTAATTTATTAGGACAAGGTTTGTATGTAGGTAAGATTTTTTTTTAAATCCACTGTGAAAATCAGAAATTTAGACGTACCTATTTAGTTTTATATGGCAATAAGCTCAGGTAGAGACGTCAAATGCCAAGACGAAGGTCGCGAGTACTTGAGCTTATACGGTGAAGCAAAACATCGTGAGGAAACTATGAGCACGGTGGTAGGGTACTTTGTAGTATCCAACTGGTTGGCTACCACCCTCAAGTTGAAAATTTGTCGCCATACACCTACAGGTGTGTTCCGACAGCTACACTTGAGACCAGTTTCCTTCGCTTTGTGTGCGTGCTTCGAACATCGGCCACTTCACCACTGACTTGGTGAGATAGTGGGCAATCACAAGTCTAAACATTGTCATCCTGTCAGCCGAAAGACGTGCACTGCTGGACAAAGGTCTCCCCCAAGGATGTCAACGATGGCCGGTCTTACACTACCCGCATCCAGCGGTATCCCGCGACCCTAACAAGATTGAACAAGCATAATAATTAAAATCTCAATAAAAATCATCTGAGCGATGCCAGGTATGTAGGTACGAATAGCTAGTCAATAAATAAGCAATGCTGGTATGGATGTTGCTCAGGTTCAATTACTTGGAAAGGAATAAATAGGTGAGTTCTTTGGTTTATATTTCCAGGTTTCCTTGACTCTATATTTCTTATAGATATGGAGCATTTTTCAGACTTACTCGGTTGCCTGCCATTCCGATCAGTATGAACGGGTTTATTTCATTTTTATAAGTAATTCAATTAACCGCCTCATTCCAAATTAAACTATTATTGAAATATATACCTACGTCATTTGATTTAGTAAACTAACCAATTGATTCGTCATTCGCAGGCCACAACCTTCTACTTATATTACAAAACCGTTAAAATATTTAACCGGTTTTATATCGTATTTTTTTATATAGCAATACTTATAAAATGTCAACGTGACACTGACAAGTGACAACGTCACGTCATACAAAAAAACACGTAAACGGGGAAAACCAGTGCTCATCTGCTCAATTGTGTTGAAAAATAAATTATTTTCTTTGATATTAGTGTTTTTCGTGATAAAGCTATCAAAAATGGCTTCTGTACCGTTAATGTTTGCTCAAGAAGACTGCGAGCTTGGTGGCAAGGAGTCAATTGAGGTAAAAAACAGTTCTCATTACGAATCTTTACAAACTAAGGAATCACATGAGTATCGAAGTGAATGGGATTTCGTACCATCTGTCCTTCAATATTTACTTTTGTTTTCATATCAGTAAACAAGTTAAATTTTAGCTGGTTTATTTGCATGATAATTAGGTATTTCACGAAAACGTATGGTGTTTTAAGACGTCACAACGATTCTTTCACCACTTTGTAGATTCAGACCGAGAATTTTATTGATTTAAGATAGATAAGATTACAATTGTACATTTAATAGCAATTAGCGATAATATTTGCCTCTCTTCGCCTGTCTATGCCTATAATATATCTATGCATTTCTTTACAATTTCTACTGCATTCTTATGATAAACATAAGAAACATATTTTTTATTATTTAACTAGGTAATACTAAGGTATGCAGTACGGTTCTATCATAAATAAAATATATTACTGTTTCAACCAGTTAACTAGTTAAATTAAATATTTTAAATATAATAATTTAATTAAATATTATATTTTACATATAATATTTAATTCACCAATATAATAATGAAAAATTTAATGGCAAATGAAAAAATTACATTTACTGCTACATAAACCTGTTCTCTAGGTAAGATAATTTTTACAATCAACTTATAGTATTATATTAATTTAAATACAGTATTTAAAAGCAACATGCAAGTAGAAGTAAAGTAATAAAGTTGAATTTAGAATGAAAAATATTGTCATCATTAAATACATTATTTTTTTATTATCCTACATGTGTCATATATATTATAAATGTGAAAGTATGTGTATTCTTGTTACCACTCAGCTCATTTGGATGAAATATGGCACATAGATAGATCAAACTCTGGTAGTATGTGATAATTTATCTGTAAATCAGTTTCTACAGGGAACCTCTACCACCTTCGAAGTTGAATTTCCAAATATCCTTTTATAACGGATGCCTATGTCATAATAGCTAACTATAAGTCAAAATTCTGCCGAATCTAGTGGTTTGAGCTGTACTATCGACAAAGTTGAAGCATGATCACCTTAAGAGTGTATTTTGTGTACAGTGACCAGCCGCTACCTGTGTCTCACACAATATAACCAGACAATGCACTTGTCATAAAATAGTAGATTGTCATTGTCAGTAAATAGTCTAGACAAAAGATTTTACAAGAGACCTGTAATGAAACACACGTAGTTGGTTGAACACTGATTTATTGACGTACCTACATTAACACATAATATAAAAGTATACTACCCACGTAAACATACTACATCTTTTCCCTTTCGAAATGAGAAAAAAAAAAAAAATACAAACAAAAAATATATCCTATATGTACTTAAATTCTAATAATGAGTTTAAATAACAAGTCTTATACGAAACAATTGACAAATCTGTGCATTTTCGTATGAAAATCTATTACACAGCCTTTTCACGCTAACATTGTAATAGAGAGAAGCAATAAATTCATATTATTATTACATTTCATCTATCTAAAATATAAAGTGAGAAATAAATATATATTTTATATAACATTTATATATAAACTTCTGGCTACCTTATACCAAAGAATAAATAATATATAGGCTATACTATTACCTATATTATTTAAAAAAAAAAAAAATTACTCTTGATTCGAACCAAAAAATAGATTTGTCAACATTCGTGCAGTTCTTTCCCTTGATCTCGTTATCGGAACGAGTGGTGATTGTGAAGGAGGCTCTTCTGAAACACCTTCATTTGAATTTTCATGATCATCATGCCATTCTGTGGTCACCGGTTGATATTCCGTCTCCGGTGAACTTTGCTGTGATGAGATCGCACATTCAGATCGCACATTCAGATCGCACAGTTTCTCCAGGCTGTAATTCAGTCTCATGTTCTTCAGTCAATGTTTTTTGTCTGCGCCTACGTACACCTGTTATCATACTCGTACTTGTTTTATAGCTTGGTCCTGCAGTTTCAATTGTATGTCTCGATACTTGTCCTACATGCCCTGTGGACCCGGTCGTACGCGACACCAATTGACTACGATTTCGTCTGAACCGAGCGCCTCGCTCGTCTTCTACTACATAGGAACGCGGTTCAGATGCACGAGCCACTACAGAAACCGGTTTTCTAGTGCCGTTACATATTAAGGTTGCCTTATCACCCGAGGACAAGGGTTCAAGGGACCGTGCTGATCTATCATAGTGACATTTAACTTTTTCCTTATTTGAAATTAAAGCTCGATAATTGCGCTCATTATCTACCTTTTCAATTAATAATTTAGAATTGACTGGTAACTTAGTGTTTAAACGCCTACCCAATAGTATTTGTGCTGGTGAATCTAACCCATTTCTTGGCATAGCTCTGTAATTCAACAATCCCAAGCAGAAATCCTGACCAGAGTCAACACATTTTTTTAGTAAGTTTTTCACTGTCTGAACAGTCCTCTCACTCTTCCCGTTCGATTGTGGATAGTGTGGAGATGAAGTCACATGGTGCACCTCCCAATCGCGCATGAACTTTTGAAACTCTTGCGAGCAATATTTATTTATTTATTTATTTATTATTTATTCGGAAAACCAACAGCTGATGACATAGAATATACACATTATACATGATGTGTGAGCCATTTAAAGGTCTTCACCAATAGAAAAAGAAAACAATAAAAAAATCAAGAAACAATGTTGTAAGCCTATTCGAGAGTTAATAGTTATAGGTTCGTCATAAAACGTTAGCTAAACTAATATGAAAAGAAATGCCCACTAAACCGCTGCCTCAGCGCTGGTGTGCTGGTATTAAATAGATCAATATCCATCAAGTTCGAGATAGTGTTATTGTATGCGTCGCTAGTCCGCCACAGGAATGAATTTTGCCTATAGTTGGTAGACACTGAAGGTAGAAAGAAAAGAGGGTTATGCCTAAGACGTTTGGATGGAACATTAAGTCGTATCTTTGAGAGCAAATCGGGGCAATCTACGGATCCGTTGACGATTTTAGAAAAAAATATAATATCGGCAATTTCACGTCGCGAAGTCAATGGTAAAAGGTGATGCTTCCTGCATAATCCTAGGTAATCGGAAGTATCTACATTCAAACGTAGTCGGTAACATAAGTATTTTAAGAATTTTTTCTGTATGTTCTCGATACGTGATATATAGGTATTGTACCTGGGATTCCATACTTGGGACGCGTACTCCAGGTTGCTTCTAACATAAGTGCAATAGAGTATTTTTAATGTTTTGGCCTTGTTGAAGTTCCTGGAGTTACGCATCACAAATCCAAGAGCTCTTAAGGCCTTTGTAATAATGTGGTTAATGTGGTCATCGAATATTAGTTTGGAATCGTGAATGACACCCAAATCGCGCACGTTTTGCTGTTTTACTAATTGTTGACCCTTCAGAGAGTAACTGGAATTTATTATGGTTTTTTTACGCGTGAATGACATGACCGTACATTTCTCAGGATTAAGGTCTAATTTATTAAGGGTACAATAATCAGATAAACGATTAAGATCAGCTTGGAGCTTCTCGATATCATATTGTGATGAAACAACTGAGTATATCTTCATATCGTCAGCAAAGCATAGGAGACGGGAGAATTGAAAACAGTGCTCGATGTCGTTCACAAAGATTATGAAAAGCAATGGTCCCAGCAGGGAACCTTGTGGTACTCCGCTGGGGACCGGAATCCATGCAGAAACATAATTGTTTATGACCACTGCTTGTGACCTATTCTCGAGATAAGATGAAAACCATCTCAAAAGATCCCCTCTTATTCCGATGCCGTACAACTTCGTAATCAGCAGGCTGTGGTCAATCCGATCAAAGGCCTTACTGTAATCAGTATACACTACATCAACCTGATGGCCCCTGTCCATTGCGTCAGATACAAATTCGTTCATCAAAAGAAGATTCGAGACAGTTGAACGTCCTTTTAGAAAACCATGTTGGGTATGATTAAAAGAATTTTTAAGTGCCGCGTAGACTTGATTGTATATAATACGTTCAAAGACCTTAGATACAATACAGAGCTTTGATATTGGCCTGTAGTTCGAGACTTGGGTCTTAGTGCCTTTTTTATGCACTGGTGTTATATATGCAGTTTTCCAGATAGCGGGCACTTTACACTCACGCAGAGATTTTTTGAAAAGAAGGGAGATCGGCGCTACAATACCTTTAGCACAGCCTATCATAAACCGAGCAGGCAGATGATCGGGTCCAGCTGACTTAGAGACATCCAGCCTAGTTATTAGTTTGTACAATTCATGGATGTCAACATCAACGGTTGAGATATCAGAGACACAGTTATTATTTACGTATGAAGATGAGTGATCATGGTTTATTAAGCTAGTGATATTGAGAAATGTGGACTGAAAATAATCTGAGAATAAGTTACAGATACTATCACCAGAGTCAGCAACCGAGTCGCCATACTTAATGTAGCTTGGAAATGCGTTACCTTTTGATCGTGATTTCATATATGACCAGAAATGTTTTGGGTTCATTTCTATAGAATTTTCGACAGAGTCAATATAGGAGCTGAAACATTTTTTTTCCATATGCCTAATTCTTTCGCGTAGTGTGGTAAAGGAATGGAGATCAGATCGGTTGCCGTAATTTCGGAATTTGCACCTAAATTTATGTTTCTCCTTAATTGCCTTTTTCAATGCTGATGAATACCAAGCGGGAAAAGAATCGGTCGTAGTTAGTTTGGAGGGGATAAATTTATCTCTGAGACTCGTGATTATATCATAGAAGAAAGTGGCAGCCTCGTCAATAGATCTGACAGAGAATTCAGACACCCAGTCAATATTCATTAGGTTAGTTATGATAGACTCATAGTCACCTTTGTTATAAAAATACTTTAAATGCGGCAAGGGTTTGAGAGGGTCAAGTTTGATGAATTTAATAACAATATCAAGGGCATTATGATGGGCATCTAAGGGAACCAGTGAGCTGAGACTTTCTGTGACAACTACATCGTCATTTGATAAAACTAAGTCAAGCAATCTGTGGAACCTGTTAACAACTCCGTTGAATTGCGAAAAGTTCAAAACACATAGTCCATCAAGAAAAGCGATTTCGTCATGACTTCTCGCATTAGATGGCAGTAAGAATGAGGAGCTTGCTGGAGTCCATTTGATGTTGCTCATGTTAAAGTCGCCTATAACAAGAAATTTGTCAGACGTGTTATCAACTACATTATTGGTGAGTGAATTCATAAAGTTAGCTAACTGATCAGAGAAAGAATGACCTTTATTCTGATTGCAGAGGTATAATACACATAAATGAAGTTTAGTAAGCCCAACTTTTTGCTTGATGTTGATTGTTAACCAATAAATCTTCTGCGGTTGAGTTAAAAAAAGGCTGAGGGTATACAGGTAAGTCCTTGCGCGTTGCTATTAGTACTCCTCCCCCACGAGACTGGCCTGTTAACTGATAGTCACGGTCCCTACGCCAAACTATATATCTATTATCAAACAGTTCAGTGTCCAAAATGCTATCCGTGAGCCAGGTTTCAGTCAGCATTATGACGTCATAGGAACTCATACAAAGATTACGAAGAAATGAGTCTGTTTTAGAGCGGAGTCCACGAACGTTTTGGTAATAAATAAGCAGATTGCTATTTTTACCGTTACCGTTAGTAGCCACTGGTAAATTTATAAAAGACGTAATAACCAAAATAATCACATACTAAAAATACAACCAAAACATAATAATTAGTTAAAATTTGCTTGTTCAAATAGAAATTGCAGCTGTTTGCTGACACATTGTTAATAACATACAATACAGACGAGTTAAATTGTAGTAATGTTAAAATTGTGGGGTAGTGGGCTAAATTAATATTGATAATTATTGTAGCTATGCTCACAGAGTTACATAAGTACATGCTAAAAAGCAAGAGACGGCAATAGTGTCTGAGATGGGTGGGTGCGAGGGAGAAAAATAGCGAATTAGCAACGCATACATCATTTAGAACAGAGGGTAAGCAGGCGGTTACTATGTATCGACAGCGAGAACAATAGCGAGGCGGCGGCGGCATGCGTGCAAGTGCAGAAGTAATAAACATTCTATGTAATTTTAATGTTATGAGTAAAATATGCCTATGATTTACTAGTGATGAATAACAGTGGCGAGTAATTGATATAGTTTGAAGTATTTTAATAATGTGACGAATGTAAAGGTAAATTAATATAATATTTACTTTAACAATTATGACAAACTGTTGTAATAGTTTAAAAGCTAGTACCTGAGAAATAGTATATATTGTCATTAATAATAAATGACAAGGTACATCATATAAAAGCCAAAATGAAAAGATAAAGTGAGATAACGTAATTTGTAAAAAACAAGCTAAGCTAGTTTGTTTAAATCAGTTTCAGAGCCAATCACAAGAACTCGAGAAGAATCATTTTTTCGCACGTGTATCTTTCCGTACTTAACCCATACGTACTTGTAATCTTTCGCTTTGAGGGCAGATTTTGTTTTGGTCAGGAGACTCTTCGCTAGCGGCGTTAAATGATCGTTAACGTAGATACGTTGCTTGTTGGTTTGGAATCCAATATCTTGGGCGGAGAGAGTCTTGTTGGCACGTGCTGCAGCGACAAAATCTTCTTTAGTGTATCTGTTGATAAAGCTGGCTATGATAGATTTATCGTTCGATCCGTATACTGGAACTCTGGTGATGAAATCGATTTCAGATTTGTGAATAGTAAAATTTAGCTGCTTGCCAATAGAGTCGATGATCGTGAAAAGGTTTTCGTTGTTCTTGAGTGGGACCCCTTTAATCTCGACGTTATTCAATCTGCTTCTCTGCTCGATGGTGGCGAGCTCTTTTTTGATTGACTCAAGCGAGTTTTGCGTTAGGTTGATAGAATCTTGCATGAGATCAACCTCATTCATCCTTTTTTCAACTACGTTGAGCCTTTCTCCGTGTTCACATAGCGTAGCACCATTGAATTCGATAGATACCTTTAAATCAGCTAGTTCATCTTTAATGGATTTGATATCCTGGAATATGGTGGGAAGGTTGACTAGAGTTCTTTTGACGTCCTGGATCTCTGCCATAACCGAGTCGAGTGTCACTGTTCCAGAATGGGCTGCAGCAGCCGATGGCGAAGCTGTCCTGCACGAGGAGCACTTCCACGCCGCTCGACGATCAGGGCCCAGTCGTCTATAGCCAGATTCGGTTATATTAGCGCATCCGAAATCAAAGTGGCGCTTACATGAGCCACATTGAACTCCATCGTTAAACATAATATCGCAAGAAGCGCACTTCATAATGCAGTTATAAATGAGAAAAAGGTTGACGGTCTATGAGCTTTACGTAGGGAATGAAACGTGTCTTACTCCGACGGGTTTACAACGCTGACTGATATGTCGGCGCATTATCGGTAACAAGCTCAGCAGGAATTCCATGGCGCGCAAACTGTTCTCGCATGAAATTAATTACATGTTTAGATGTAATACTGGCTAGTTCTCCAACCTCTACGTAATTCGAAAAATAATCAACTAAGATAATGTACCTTTTCTTCCTATATTCGAATATATCCGAAGCGAGTTTGTTCCACGGCAGCGCGGGCACGTGGTGCTGCAGCAGCGGCTGGCGTCGCGGGCGGGGCGCGTGCAGGGCGCACGCCGCGCACTCGCGCACCGCACGCTCCACGTCCTCGCCCAGCCCCGGCCAGAACATCACTTCACGCGCGCGCCGCTTGCATCTTTCAATACCTAGATGTCCCTCGTGGACCCTCGTTACCATATTATCTCGTAGGGCACGTGGAATATATACACACTCACCCTTGAATATTATTCCGTCTATGTAATGTAATTCCTCGCGATATGGCCAGAATACATTAGCTTTTATGTGTACGTCGCGCCTATTCTTAGGCCAACCCTCGGTTATGTACCTTATTAGTCGTCTGCAGTCGTTGTCGGTCTTTGTCTCCTTCCTAACAGCCTCCATTTTCCGGTCACTGAACTGCACGTTTTCTAGCATGAAACATGTTTGAATATCCACCTCTTCAGTGACACGGTCATTCATTAATTCCTTTAGAGGGGCCCGTGACAACGTGTCTGCAATATACATATACTTGCCCGGCGTATATACCACTTTAATGTCAAATCCTTGAACTCTCATCATCATCCGTTGCAAACGAGCCGGCACAGATACCAATGGTTTACTAAATAACGCTTCCAACGGCTTGTGGTCAGTCTGCACGGTGACGTCAGACCTCCCGTAAATATATTGCCTGAACCTCTCGACCGCGAACACAATCGCCAGCATCTCTTTCTCAATCTGAGCATATCTGGTCTGTGTTTCACTGAGCGTAAGCGACGCGAACTCCACCGGTTGCCCCGCCTGTAGCAGCACAGCGCCAAGCGCCACGCTGGACGCGTCCACCGAGACCACAACCGGTGTGCGCTCGCAGTACAGTGCTAAGACGGGGGCGCTTGCCAGCTTGCGCTTCAATTCGTCCACTGCCGAGGAGTGCTGCGGCTCCCACACCCACACGGATTCCTTTTTTAATAACGACCGTAAAACGTTCACACATTCCGAGTAATTTTGTATGAATTTTGATAAGTAATTAACCATACCTAAAAACCTTTCGAGTGATTTTCTATCATTTGGATATGGCATTTCCATAATAGCCTTTACCTTAGAGTCATCAGCTCGCATACCAGAAGCATCAAACTTATGTCCTAGGTAAGTTATTTCCGACACTCCAAATTTACATTTTTCGCGATTAAATCTTATACCAACCTCTCGCGCACGCTGCAGTAAACATTCCAATCTCCGATCATGTTCGTCCCGAGTACGTCCCCATACAATTACGTCATCGATAAAAGATTCTACACCCTCCAGATCCTCTAGATGTTGCTTAAACTTCGCATGAAAAACTTCGGGCGCGCAATTAATTCCATACGGTAAACGCAAAAATTGGTATCTGCCAAACGGGGTACTAAATGTGCAGAGATCGGCGCTTGCGTCATCAATTTGCACCATCCAGAAACCGCACCGCGCATCCAACACGCTAAACACGGCCGCCCCGCGCAGCCGCGCCGCCAGCTCCGGCACCGTCGGTAGCGAGTAGTGCGCGCGCCGCACCGCACGATTCAGAGGTCGAGGGTCTAAACATACACGAATGCTGCCATCTTTTTTCGCGACTAGTACTATTGCATTAACCCAGTCAGTCGGATGTGTGACCTTCCTTACTACACCTAATCCTTCCATTCTACGTAATTCCATAATAAGTTTATCTTTAAGTCCCAAAGGAATTTTTCGGGATGGACACACAATCGGCTGTACATTTTTATCCACACTAATGCTATATTCTCCTGGCAATTTACCTAAGCCTTCAAACAAATCATTGTACTTACAAATATCAATTGTATTTACACAATTAATCAACCCTAAAGAAATGCAACCTTCCAAACCGAGTACATTCTGGCAGCTTAGATTTGCAACAACAAATGGTAACATGTACTTTTTATTATTGAACATAAAATATATGTTATCAGTGCCTATTATTGGTAAGCGATTTCCCGTAAAAGAAAGTACTCGTTTTGCAAACGGCTTAAGGTTCATAATTGACAAACCCAAGCTTAAATACTCAAGTTTAGAAATAACGTTTATCATAGACCCAGTATCTATTTTTAACCTTAATCTCTTTCCGTTACATGAAATAGTTTCAGTCCATTCTTTACACGACTTACTTGGTACAACGTCCTCATTAATAACATCAACGTAGAACATATCCTCCTCGTCGTCTTCGTTTTCACTCATCGCAGATTCTACGCTCAAATTTAACACTTTACGTATTGTTTTCTTTTGCTCACACACTCGCGAAAAGTGACCTTTTTTATCACAAACAAAACACAATGCGTTACGTGCTGGGCACCGGTCACCGCTGTCACAGCGGGCACTGCCACACGCACGACACGAGGCTACGCCGCGCGGGCCTGCGCCGCCGGACGCGCCCGCGCCGACGCCAGGGCCGCCGCCGCCGCCGCCGCCGCGCCACCTGCTGAACCGGCCGCGACGCCCACCTCGCACGCCTCGCATGCCTCCACTCTGTACCGCGTTCACCTGCACATTCTCCGATGCACCATCAATGCACTGACTTTCCTCCTTGGACATTTCTGCCACCTGACAGATCTGAATAGCCTTTTGTAGCGTTAAATCATCCGTACGAAGCAATCGATCTCTTACAGTGTTATTTTTGATTCCGCAAACAATCTTATCTCGCAGCAAATTCTCGCTTAATTCACCAAATTCACAGTGTTGACTCAACACCCGCAACGCTGTCACGTATTGATCGATGCTTTCTCCCTCTTCCTGGCTGCGTGTGAAGAATTTATATCGCCGCACTATTATATTCGGTTTAGCACCGAAATACGAGTCAAACTTTTTCAGGATACAACTAATGTCGTCCTCACTTTCGCCATCGCCGAATGTGAACGTCGTATAGACCTCGTATCCAGCCGATCCAATGAGGTTCACCAACAAGCTAGCCTGTACTTCCTTAGGCTCTTTGCTCACTCCAGAGGCTTTGAGAAACACTTCGAATAGCTTGCGCCATTTTCGCCACGACTCAGATCGTGCGGCCGGACCGCCGTCGAGTGATAACTCCGCTGGAGGACGCGCATGTTCCATAATTTATAAATTAAAACAACAAACAGGGTGCTATATCACTGATTTTATCAATATTCTACCGGTTCGAACACAAGTTTCCGTATAATTAATAAAACACCGCTGTCACCATGTAATGAAACACACGTAGTTGGTTGAACACTGATTTATTGACGTACCTACATTAACACATAATATAAAAGTATACTACCCACGTAAACATACTACAAGACCGTTTTATTGTCAACAATGGACAGGGCAAACTATGATTACTGGCTGCAAGCGAAAAGGTCTCAAAACTGATCATGCTTCAACTTTGTTGATGGTACATTGATAAATTAGTCAGTCAGTCAGACACGCTTTCCTTTTATATATTTAGATAAATATACTTTCTCTATCTCATTTCCAGGACGACTTTGCATACCGCAATAATGTGATGAATGCAGATAAGCAGATCCGTCTCGCCTTTGTCCGCAAAGTCTATGGTCTGCTATCCATACAATTGCTGGCAACAGTATCCATTGCTGGTGTCTGCCTTCTCGTTGAGCCTGTGCAGGGTTTTATACACAGAAAGTAAGTAAATAAATAAATCCTTGATTTGCGGGATTCTAATTTTTTTTAAGAACACTTTAAAAGATTTTAACATTAGGTAGGCCCTATGCTTGTCTTAGGCTTAAATTCACCAACTAACTATGAATATTTAAGATGTC
The DNA here is from genome assembly GCA_963555595.1 of Tethea ocularis. Classification (NCBI taxonomy): domain Eukaryota; kingdom Metazoa; phylum Arthropoda; class Insecta; order Lepidoptera; family Drepanidae; genus Tethea; species Tethea ocularis. The sequence goes on along the minus strand of OY741960.1, from coordinate 2,943,337 downwards.
AATTTGACAGATTCTGTGTACAATTTCTGTTACATAGTCGTATTTACCCTGTGAATTAATGATTTTCTTTTCTTTCATTCTTTATATTCTGTCAAAAAGTATTTATCTTCTTTAAGTGCCATCTCATACCAAAGGTCAGCTATCACTAGGGCTATTTTAATTTTGGACACAGCTGTTCGGAATAATGATCTGGTGCTCAAATTAAACCATGTTAATGTTGCACCAAAGGTCAAAAAGCATATGATTTCTTTTTTGAAACAAAGTCTTAAAATTTTAGCTATTATGTAACAGAATGTAGTACTGACCTACATTAATTTCCTAAATAGTTTTTTTTTTTTTTCAGTGAATGGATGGTATTCATTGCTTTCATACTAAGTATGGGCACATTGTTTGCCCTCATTGCCAAGAGAAAGGACTCTCCAGCCAATCTTTACCTGCTAGCAGCATTTGTAAGTGAATTTTACAATATTTTCCTTATACACCGATTCACCATGTTAAATTATCCTTATAAATTGTAAAGTATGTACTATCGACAAAGTTTAAGCATGATCACCTTAAAGGTTTATTTTGTGTGCAGTGACCAGCCGCTACCTGTGTCTCACACAATATAACCTGACAATGCGCTTGTCATAAAATAGTAGATTGTCATTGTCAGTAAATAGTCTAGACAAAAGATTATACAAAAGACCGTTTTATTGTCAACAATGGACAGGGCGAACTATGATTACTGGCTGCAAGCGAAAAGGTCTCAAATCTGATCATGCTTCAACATTGTTGATGGTACGTAAATTAAAGATATTAACTAGTAGAAAAAACTTTCTGATAAGCATGCTCCATTTTTTATGGGGAAGTCAGTGGCCAAACGCAAGATTATCAATACATATAAAAAAAATGTTGGTACATAATAAAGACGTTGATAAACTCCTAAACCTCTGCGCCGACATTTGGCACGCAATCCCAATGACGACAGCGGTCAGCAACACGCGGCCCGTGGCTCCTTGCGGTCCATCGGTCGGTCTCTGTTGCTCTTCTTATACGTATTGACGAAAGAAAACTTCAAACTGAATTATGTATAAGTACAGTTACCCATATAGAATTTCTCGTTTAAGTTTTTTTATAATTTTTCCTCATTTCTTTGTCATTCATTACTCCTTTATCGATGACGTAGTAGTCCTATTACCTATTCATTAAATGAACATACAGGTTCAGTTTTCAAGGAACAGCAAATTTTCAGACATTATCTTTTAATATGGAACCAATTCTGAATCTCGAAATAAATGAAACATTTCTAACCACAAGATTGATGTTTTGTATGAAAAATATAAAATTATGAATACAATAATCCCTGAAAATTTTGCTTTTATATTACCTGAATAGTATATATTTTATGAACAAGTGTGGTCTGCTTCTACGACATTTTGCCGCTATGTGGCCCCTGCCTGCCAAAAAGTTAACAACCGCTGGCCTATAGTATGGAGGACGTAGGCTACTTGTGTCTGAAGGTCTATTTTTTAATTAAAATATTTAATTACATTTCCAGACGGCAGTACAAGCTTACACAGTGGGTGTGGTAGTATCTTACTATAACACTGCGATAGTGCTGCAAGCGTTGGCGATCACGTTCGCTGTCGTCTTCTCGCTTACTCTCTTCACGCTCAACACTAAACGCGACTTCTCTTTCATTGGTTATGGGTAAGTGACTTACCTATACTTTTGTTTTAATGGAATTCCCAGTTAGAAAAAACTTACCTAATTGACGGGTTTAGTGAGAATTATTGCAGACTCTAAAAAACCGAAAACGTTTTGACAGATGTTGGTCATATTTTTCGTTAAATCTGTGAATTGGGCCTCTAATTGGACAATTTTTTGCCCTGTCAAACTATCCTACAAATATTATAAACGTAAAAGTTTGTATGTATGTATGTTTGTTGCTCTTTCACGCAAAAAATACTGAACGGATTTGGACGAAACTTGGCACATAGATAGATCATACCCTGGCATAAAATATAGGGTACGTTTTATCCCAGGAACGCGGGTGAAACCACGGGGGACAGCTAGTATATCATATTATTCATTTATTAAAATATAGCTTGATACCTGTCATAGTAGCCAGTGATATTAAAATGAACTATATTACATTGCAATAAGGTACACCTGAATCTTATTGCAAACTTAGACAGAATTCAAAAAAAAAATCTTTCAATTCCAGGCTGGTAGCTGGTCTGTGTGTCCTCATAGTGGGAGGATTCATTCAGCTCTTCATTCAAAGCTCAGCATTTGAAGTAGCTCTATCTTTCACCGGCGCCATACTCTTCAGCTTATTCCTTATCTTCGATACCCAGCAGATGATGGTGAATCTGTCCCCCGAGGAGTACATTCTCGCTACAATAAACTTGTACATGGATATTATTAACCTATTCCTATATATTTTACGTATTCTCAATGAGATTAATAGAAATTAATTTCGTAATACAGGCCGTTTTTGGTGTAACTTATTTTTACAATTCTGTTGGTAGCCTTTCTCCACTTACCAGCATTATTTTGACACTTTATCTTTTTTATAACAGTTTCAATTTGGAGGTAGCTAAAATATAGATTTTCCTTCGTTCACTTATTATGATGACGTAGTGTTGTAAAATTAAAAGTAATCCGTCTATTTAATCGGCATTGTTTTGTCATGGCTGTTTTTTTTAACGAAAAACGGCCTATATTACATAAAATTATCAAGTATTTACGGTGGAAGTATTGTATGTAACATTAATCACACATTTAAATGTTACTTTATCACTAAAATTATTGTGAAAATGCATTTAATTGCATAACGTCAATGTTTGTAAATCTATGTGTAGGCTGTGAAGCTTTTAATATATTTTTGTTTAAATGAAATTTTCGGTACAGCACTATTGCAGTACAATTGTTGAAAGGTAAACTCACTTTTCAACGAGATAATTGTTTTTAATGTAATAAGAACGAGAGCCTACCTTTCTGGAATGGGCATTAAAATATTTATGTGATTTTTTTAAAGTATTGAATGTGATTTCTATATTGTCAGAGTTGTTGTAGATATATATTTGAAAAATCCTTTCTTTGCAGTCCATTAGAAGATTATAAATGGAAACATAAATAATATATGATCTAGAAAATATTATGGCTTTAATTTTATGAAAAGAATATAACAGGTAAAAACGTGATTAATAAATTTACCATTTGATATTTTATTTATATTTTCACATCTCTACCTTAACATAATGTCGATTTTCTTTCTAGAAGTATGTCATGCGATGCGAGAACACGTGAAATAGATTATATTGACGTGTTGATTTTAACAAAAAATCGCAACTAGGAGTAGCACAAAATGAGCATACCTTTAGAATAATGGAGCACTAACTGTTGAAATGTACCTATAAATTATATTTTGATTTATTTGAAATATTGTTTTATTTTACGCGTCAGCCAAGTCGTGGGACTATTGGGGCGGAGTAATATATATGAATATCGTGGGTGTGGCCCTTCCTGGCAGGGCCACGGTTTGACTTCCAAGTCTGTCGCTATTTTGTCCTCGAATATCAGATTTTGTTGCGCCCTGGTTCAAAAGTTATAAGGGTTTTCATATCTCAAGAACTAGAGCACCTAGCGACGATCTGTTTGCTTCAGAATTTGTGCCACACTGCTCGTGGTATATTTCTGATATTGTTGAACATCGAAATAAAAACTGACTGAAAAATAATTCTGTTCACATCTACAAAACAATGTTAAAAGAGAAACAAACACTAAGGTATATTTGCAAGACGCAATTATATATTTACACAAACATTATTTCATGTCACAATTCATTAGCTAAAAGTTATACAAAATATTTACATACATCCATGTACATTAAAAAGTTACTTACATCGAAATAACTGAAACAGTTATGATAAGAACGAGATATCATCCAAAACAGCTTAGTGTAGTGATTCAAGTAATATCATAGAATGTTGTTAAATGAACATGTTCAAAACTTTTATTTTTTTCTTTACATTGGCCATTACTACTTATTTCAAATCTGGCTGGGCAAAAATGGTCTCTAAATAGCAGATAAGAGTGATTTTGTGGCATCTACATGAGAACAAGAGACATTAGAATTAAAATCATCATGGTGGCCCTGCCAGAAAGTGCTACGCGACAAACAAAAGAGAACTGAACTTGTGTAAAGTTCCTTCATTAGATTAAATTGTATGGCCATCTGCATAAACTACTAAGAACACAACCAATTTAATAGCGCCCATAGTTTATCTTGGTATTTAAAAGAAAAGGGAAATATGGTAGCAAATGAGTGGTTATGCAAAAGATGATCAGCGTTATTACATTTTTGTATACATAAATATTATGGGACGTATTTTCGACGACCATTGACAATATTAGGGGGGGGTTAAAAAAATATAGCCAGACTAACTACTCGATGGTGCTGTTTACACGTGGTTAAGATCACACTATTTGATGATAATTTAGAAATTACTAGGGAATGTCTTGATACATACAAGTTTAAATGCAATATTTAGCTCGGTATCTGAATTATTTAGTGAATTTTAAGACAACGGCAAGGTAAAAAAAGACAGGCCAGTGCTCAAGTTAACAAATCCAAAATGGTCTCGAAGTAAGAAGCTTTCTAACGCGGGCGCTGGAATGAGCTTCGCGGCATGGTTTTGGTTTTCCCAACATGGGGTTCTTCAAGAAGGTTTTTTCAGAAATTTTTTTTTTGATTCTACAGTTTTTTTTTTAAAGGACTAAGTTAGGCTCAGGCTCAGGGCGTTACCGGGGGAGGGGGAGGACTTAGTACAAGTTACGACTAATTGGGGGCATCAGGTGGGACGTATGCTTGTTTCCTACCTTGGTAGTATAAAAAATATCTACCTACTACCATTTATCTTCCCCTTTCAAAGTTATTCATCAACTAACAGTACGTACCACCTGTATCCAGTTTTCAGTAAGTACCTATTTCTTGTTGAGTATTAAGTAAATCCTGTATTATATATAATAATATGCTATTATATGATGGAGTTTCTCCTATTGAAGATTCTCCTTACAAATTGCATTACGTATAAGACTTATTTTACACTATTATTTCGTCCCTAATTCCATGACTATATGCACATGCGCTTACCAGGATGCCATAAAAGACCATGAATAATTAATTTCCCAAAAATACAATTTATGCTCCATCCAATATGTTTTGGTATCTAGTCTTCATGTTATATATAGTGCCATCTGTGCATGCAGCACGAACCATTTTGACGTTTCGCATCGTTAACGTAAGCAATTTTAAAAAAGAAATACAAAAGTACTATTATATTTTGATCTAATTTTATATATCAGGCCCACTTTGTATCAGTATAGAGATATATTATATAATAAAAAAATAATACTGGTATCTTATGGACACCCGGTTAGTATGGAGTTCATATAAAACAACTGAACGGGGGTCTACTTATAATTGATATATTATAAATATATTGATAATTTTGCTTTGTAGCGTCCATCATCGACCAGTTAATGAGACCCCCTATTACACATTTCAATGGTTACATATTTTTCGATATGCCTCAGCCTGCAAACGATAACGCGATAAAGAACTCTGTTCTATAGAAGTTAAATCAAATGTATTTCAGATGTAGATTCAATCTCATATTCTTTTCTTGTGTTTGATGTTAGCAAAAGATAAAAATACTAGATCAGTACCACCTTCAAGTTTAAAATCTATCAACAAGAACCTACCTTCTAAGCTTTGTGCTTACCACCTTTAGACACAATTGTGGTCCAACACAGCCCTATAAATAAAAAAGTCCATTGAGCAATGTTGCTTGTCTAACCTTTTCAGACTCCGCGCTAAAAATATTTATCCCTAACAAATATCACATTTCACTTATCACCTTCAGAAGTTTCTTTCAAAGTACCTACGGGCATACTATTGCTGTCATCACTGACCGGTTCACGCTTTAAGAAATCTATGTCTATTTTTATTTTCACATTATTATCAATGCTAGCTTCTATACTAGGTTCACTTGTCTGTTCTGTTTCTTTCTTTATTTCCTCCTTAATTTGTTCTAATTTTGGACTGAGTTGTGGTCTGAAATAAAAAAAAAAGTTTAAGTACCTGTTAAAACATCTTACTAAGTCCTATTATATCTTAACTAGCTGTTCCCCGCGGTTTCACTCGTGTTCACGGGATAAAGCGCTATACACACAATTCCGGGTACCCGGCCCTGCCGTGTTCCCTCAGAGACGGGAAAAAAAATCGGTTACGTACAACTAGTACGTACTTGTTCACATAGCTCCGTGTCAGGCGCGTCCGGGTACTTCATAGTATAACGAAAAACTCGGAACACGGATAGCCCTGACCCGGAAATTTGTGGATAGCGCTTAAAAAGTAGCCTATAACCTTCGGGGTTAACGTAGCTCCTCCTATTAGTGAAAGATTTTTTCGAATCCGACTAGTAGATCCAGAGATTAGCGCTGGTAAGAAGTGAGATACTGAAGACGGCCTGCTACTGAAGACGAATACTTATAGACTCTTTCATAAGGATCCGACTACACACATTGAAACAGTAATTTGGAGGGGCTCGCCATGTTAGGTTAGTTTACCTCTACACACTTCCGTCCCTTTTCACGAAATCACTTCCATAGATTGCAGGAAAGTGTAAAAAATTGGCATACAAGTTAAATAAGCATAGCTACCTCTTAACGTCCTCCAAGGTCTTGGGTTTCTGTACAGTCTTGTTCAATATGGCCGTGCACAGTTTCCTATGCTTGGAGAGTAGTCGGAAGGTGTCAAACTTGTCGTTGCATCCGTAGCACACATGCTTGTTGTGACACGTTTCGTGCACCATCAAGTCTGTTGATGTTGAGAACTCTACAAACAAGATTTACATTTTGAATTACTGGCAACACATTCTAAGTACGTGCCCGGCGTCACCCGAGTAATTTTTATTGACATTTTCATACAAAAATGCCATCCACGGATTCCTTCCATATAAACCTCGTCCTGACAATTACAAATACATCAAAAAAGAATTAGCCAAATAGGTAAACAGTGGGTAGCCGTTCTGAAGTGATTCCGTTACATACATTCGGTATTTATTTATTACTAGCTCGCGGTTTCACCCGCATTCCCGATAAAAGTAGCCTTTAATACAGTGTATGATCGATCTGTCAAGTTTTAACCAATTCCGTTCAGTAGTTTTTACGTGAAAGAGTAACAAACATCCATCCTCAAAAACTTTCGCATTTATATTATGTTATTAGGACTAGTTGTCTCCCGCAGTTTCACCTTCGATCCAATATCTTAAACCTTTTCTTAGTGGATACCTACACTTCACAAAGAACACACCCTCTAAATTTCATGTCTCTTGGACCAGCGGTTAAGGCTTTGAATTTTATATAGGTAAGGTATACAGATAAATGCACTTACTTCGCCTACATATGACGCACACGTGTTTAGTCTGTTTTCTTTGCGGCGAATCAGCATCAGTATTCCCGCTCTTTCTTTTTACAGTCTTGTATGAATGTTGGGCTATAACATGTGCCTGAAAAAAAGTAATATTATACATTGAACTTGGGTTCCGGACCCAGAAGGTAGGAACAAAACCTTTTTGTAGTGGTTACTCTATTTTGATAGTTTTACACCATTTCAAGATATTGCAACAGTCTTGTTAGGATTATTAGAAAAAGTCATTAATACAGAAGTTGCAATTTGGTTATTTAATACTAATATAAACATACGTACTAAAAATATACTTTCAAAATGAAAAACAGGCTAACTACATCATCAGACCATGAAAACCATTTAGATATAAATCCTGGGACATTCTTCACACACATGCAAATGTAACAGATCGACATTGGCAATACCTCGGGTATTGCCAATAGCGATATGTGACTTACCACCTGGTGGATCGCCTGCGTGTATATCAACCTTCTGACATAAAAAAAAACTAAACAGAGCTTGTACTATGCAAACTAAGCAGCTGATATAATTCACATAAAATTCAAATCATCACACCTCGTAATTAAACATTCAAAACCAACTTTTTTCTATTCTAGTCAAAAGCCAGGTTCATTAGACAGGGTAATGAGATTTGGCTAACTGTGTCACACTCGTAATTAACGGGTATAAGCAATAGTTCACGTTAAGGTACACAATTAAACACTAAATATGATAAATTATTTATTTTGAAATAATAACACCATATGCTATTTCCTCATCCCATCCTCATTTTTACCAAGAAATTCTTCTCCACCAGACGATGATCCACTTGCTATATCGTTAATTCTTCATCTGATGTGTCATTATTTTCTATGACATGAGCTTTTTTTCTTTTTCTTGTATGACTCCTTTCGCATTGTATTATTTGTTTTGCTTTATCAACCTACTTTTTCTTTTCTTTTTTTCCTTTTATTTTCTTTTTCTGTTCTTCTTTTCAGCAATAGCATCTTTCTCGGGAGTATCTTTCGCAATCTTGCTCTCTCTTTCTTTTATCGGCGCCAAGAAATCCATTGGTGAACGAAACTTGCTCGTGGTAGGTGTTATATTTTCCGCTTGAGCTGGGCCGTCTTCAGCATGGTTCGAACGTGTTATAAGTGGCCTATCAGTTACTGTGCTAGGCATAAGATCAGCTTCAATAAAACAGCCATCTTCGAATGGAAATATCCCACATTTTTTTAATGCATTTACTATATTTACAGGAGTCATAAAAAATATGCAGAACCGACGCATTCGGCAATTATTGTATATAGTTAGAGATCGCCCAGGATTTTTCAACAGCCACGATTCTACTGCTGCATTATAATATGTCTTGAATGGGCCATTTAGTCCAACTTCTAGTGGTTGTAACTTTGCCGTCGTATGTGGGTGAAGGATCAAAACAGTGACTCCCGAAGATTTTGCAAGATCAAGAGCTTCAATTGAAAGATGACTTTCATGGTTGTCCATTAGTAAAAGTGCTGGATTATCTTTCGAAGCTGAAATATGTTTAATGAAATGTCTCATGATATCTACGAAAATATCAACATTCATACACCCTGTAGGTGCAGCCATACCCAACGTACCCAGTGGCGCCCCAAGTAATATGTGCGATTTAAAGGTATTCCTAGGAAATACCATAGCCGGTGGTATGGCTTGTCCGATCGCGCTGACTATGCAGCATGTTGTGACTAAGGTATCCCTTTCGCCGCTTGTATCCTTTGCTACGTTTATGTCCTTCCGTACTACTTTTAATGGTTGCTGAACAGCAGTGGTCAATGTTTCGTCTAAATTATAGAGTATAGTACCATTTGCAAAGCTAGCATGGCTTTCCACGGCAAATTTTAAATTTCTGAAAAAGGATGCAATATTGTGCTTAAAAGTAGGCGCCCTTGCTAAGCTACAAGCTTCTGGTTTTCTAAAATTGCCGTGGGAAATTTGAGGATGTCTTTTTCTAAACGCACGAAGCCATTCAAATCCGGCCATTTTTGTTTCTATCCATGTTTTAGGTACATTGCGGTTATCTTTGGCCATTTCATACGCAACGCTTCGACAATCTTTAGCAGTGAAGCCATAAAATAGTTCAGCACAATGTTCAATATATTTCACTAAGTCTTCTTCTTCTTCTGATGTAAAAACTTTATTGACTTCGTAGTTTGGTGTTAAACGTATTATTTGTCCAGCATTTTCGTTGGTTCTTTTGACGTACGATCGAACTGTCGGGTAACTAAGTTTGCATTTTTTATTAGCCTTCCTTAGACTAATTCGATTGCCTTCTTCATAGCGTCTGCTGAATGCCCTCCTTTCTTTCGTTTTTCTTGCTTAGTACGCCGCATCTTAAATACCAATAAAATTATTAAATTACATAATAAAACATGAAAAATATCTGCAGGTACACAATTAACCATAGTTAGTACACAGTTAACCATGCATGGTTAACTGTTGAACGTAACTGTGTGGTTAATGAGCCACGCCAATATATTTTGTTATCAGCAAAAGAGTAAAAGTAGCGCAGTAGCGCGCGAAGGAACGCAAATTTAAAAAAGCGGTGAATCTTTACAACTTTTAGTAATATTTTGATGTGTTGGTGTGACTCATTGTAAAATACCCTCCTCCCGAAGCCGCTAACCTCACTTTTAAATGAGCGTCACTAATCACACAATATCACAGCCGACCCATAATGATTCTGTAATGTTAAACAAAAATAAGTGAAGAGAAACAGTACTCACGTTTTTTTTAACTTAACTTTTCCATAAAAAAACACAAAATTCGATCCCACACAGCTGACTCCAGCGCGAGCTCGTCGCAAACTGGGGACAGGCGGTTGCATGAAAAGGCAACGACGCGTTTACGAAATACATAATATGGTTGACTGTGTACCAGTGGCTAAATCTTGGACAGGTGACCTATAGATAATCACCCAGACTCATTACTAAGACATCATTTGATAGCAAAATTGCACATTTGAGTCAAAGAGCCAAAACATTAAAATTGTTTTATTATTTGTGTAACGTACGGAACGACGCGTCCAATTCGCACTTGTCTGTTTAAAAGCGTTTTATTTAGGGATAATTTGGATTTTTTCTACGAGGCAAAGCAGACAGAGGTCCACTTGATGATAAATGGCAACCTTTGCGTTTGGATATTGCCTATACCAGTGGGATATTATTTTTTTGTATAAATTTTAAGACTATCAGCCGACGGACAGTATCGCCACAATATTAGGCTTCCGTTCGGACTCTCTACTCTAGATACTGAACTTTTAAAATAATTACATCCTGAATTCAAATTACTGCAATACTACCAAATCACAACTGAACCGTGGGTACTCTAAGATTGTCTATTTGGGATACCTTCCTACGTTCTTTGAACCGCCGGGCCGCTTCGCGAAGTTGTCAAGAGCGAATAAAATATGATGTTCTCTGGCGCCGTTGTCTCTTCGGTCGGCCTAATTTCCGTTTTTTGGTGTTGTCTTCATTCACCTGTACATTCAAATCGTTTGCTAGATTTGTAAGATTCCGTTCTGTTCCGATCTCCTCGATCTTGGAGATTAGTTACGTTACAAGGACGGACGTAGGTATACAGTGATTGATGTGTTGGTGTGACTCATTAGAGAAAATATACAGTACTAAAACTACAAAAAACTAAATTTTCTATTATTTTTTGTTGAAAATAATTGTAAATACCTACTTATAATTAAAAAAAATATATAACCTAAAAAATAACAAATTTAATTACTACGAACCATTTATTGATTATAGTCACAGATATCGTGTATCTAAACACTACATTACAAGAGTAAACAAACATACAGATCTACTCATAATCTCTAGTTTATTCTTTCACAATTACAAAAATCAATACTGAAATCTTGTGTACCCTAATATTGGATAGTATTCTCAATATTGGATATCCAGTATTGGGTTATACTTAAAAGAGCATTAGCCTGTGAGACACAGTTCACAGACATAGCCCACTGCCTCTGGGTCTACTCCAGCACAAATTCCATGAGCCCATCGATAACAACTGTAACATCTGATTAATTTTTCTTCCGAAGTGTCATTACGTAAAGTATTATTACAACACATACAATTAGTTACATCCTCGTTCGTACCACTATCCTCACTGTCAAGTTGCAAAACGTCACTATCGTCACTGGAAGATGAATTTGACTGTAAAATCTTTCTTTTCCCTTTCGTCGCCTTTTTCTTGCATTTTTTTGGGGGTACAGGCACTAAATCCTTTTTAGATGGAGATCCAGAAATCAATACAGCTTTGCCGGTTAATTTTCTTAATTTTGGTATCGGACTCTTGTCTGCAGATTTACCAAATGAAGAGGTACTGGGTCCAAGCATCGGTGGAATATCAGATGTTTTCGTTGCCTCAGTTTCTTCAGGTAGAGAAGTTGACACAACAGTTTTACTAATATGTGCTTGAATATCTTTGTTGACAAAATTAGGGATTGCCTCAACAATAGCAGGTTCTTTACGACTTGTGGTTGGTTTTGATTTACTCATATTCGCAGGAATATCTTCTGATATGACCACAGAAACTTCATCATCTGTCTCTATATCTTCAGTTTCCAATCGTACGAACTCATGGTCTTGGAACACGTGTCGGTTAAAAGGAAATATGCCCGTTTTTTGAAAACCGTTGACGGCAGTTTCCAAAGTAGCTGCACGTATATAAGCTTTACCCACTAAGTCTGAGATTTGGCCCGAAGTGATGACTTTACTTGGATGGTTAATCAACCATGATTCGATTGTCTGAGCATAATATGTTTTAAATGCACTCATGTAAGCCACGTCAAGTGGTTGCATTTTGCTTGACGTGTGAGGGGGTAGCGATAATAATATAACTCCGTTTTTGCGAGCCAGATCGATTATATCCATGTTTCTCGTGTGAGAGAAATGCCCATCAAATATAAGAATTATTGGCTTGTCTGTCGTAGGCTTCGTGGTAGCAGTAAAGTGTTTAAACCATTGAGTGAAAATGTAGTCCTGAATCCAACCAGATTCATGCCAGGCAAAAATAGAACCTGGCGGTGCCCCATCTTTGAGTTCATTTTTCATATTAACTCCTGGGAAAATAAGTAAAGGGGGCACATAAACTCCTGCAGCACTCATACAAGTGACGAGAGTGATGAGACGTTCTCTCTCTTCCAACGACAAACTGCCGACCTCTTTCTGTCCCTTTAAGCCTAGTACTTTGGTTTGCTTATGTTGTACGATAATGAGACCAGTTTCATCAACGTTATATAATCTACAGGGATCCAAGTCAATTTTTGCGAGATTTTCTTCCAAAATATCATAAAAACTGTTAATTTTCTGTCGAGTAAAACCCTTTGCTTTATTAGTAGATGTTTCTTGTGGCTTTATAATACTAAGAGAGGGATTTCTTTTCATAAACAGTTTTAGCCATTTTTTGCCCGCCGACTCATTATTTTTTAAAAACTGGTGAGATATTTTATTCTTCACTGCCAGTTGGAAAGCTAATGCTTTTATGTCGGTTGCTCTCAAGCCACAGTAACTGTTGACCATCACTAAACAGTAGTCAACTAATTCCTTTTCCATTTCAGGTGTAAAAGTAAATTTTCGTCCCAATTTGGTTTTAACTAACTGATCTACTGTTTTAGAACGGTCTTGAACATAGTTCAGCAAGGTTGATCGCGGCACGCAAAATGTTTTTGATGCTTTTAAATATCCCATTTCCTTATTAATTATGGCATTGTATGCGTTTTGCATGGACTCCGAGTCCCATTTCTTTCTTTTCCTTTTTGCCGGTAATTCGTCCATCTAAACAAATAATTTCACTTTGTAACAAGACAGATATACTACAGTCGATATAGCCCTAATATGCATCTAGGCATTGGGATTGGACCTACTTTTACAAAAATCGAGAATCGATAATGAAATAAATATATCTTAATAAAATTGTGCCTATCTAACACGTATCACTGCAGAAAAATAAGGCAGTTAATAAAAAACTTAAAATACCCGACTGCGGTACGAAAGAAGTTCGGCATTGATTTTTTTATTATTTCTCTTTCGCTGGAAGAAAATAAAATTAGAAAATACCTTTTTGGCGTCGTCGGGTAATAACATAATATACAAAAGTATAATGCCTGCACTTCACATGGCGATGCGTATTCGTGATGGTGTATTTATCAAATACTTGACGGTATATTTGACGAACATATTCTCTACTCTTGGCGATTATGCCAAATACGTCAAAAATAGCCAAGTAAAGTACCGTCGTAATAATCGGCGGCTTTTGATGACAGTATAATAAATGGACGAACGAAAAAATACAGTTTAAAATGACGCAACTCGAGGCAAATAGGGTCACTTCGTCTGTTCGCGACCACTGGGATCAAATATCAGGATTTCCTAATTCAATTATAAATAAATTTTTTGGAATGCACTTCTTTATATTAATAAAATAGGTATTTGCTAACCAGTTTACGACCATGTTTGTGATAGGAAAATAAACCTTATCTTCTCAGCAACAAAGTACAATGTACCTAAAGCGAAATGAAACAATCATGTTAATTTTATAGTATACTTCAATAATTATTGTAAAACAACTTAAAAATCAATTACCTAGTATAGGAACACAAAAATAAGGAAAACTATTTAAATATTTATCATTCAAATATTTTTACATTTATAATCAGTCACGTCAATAAGTAACATTAAGAAAAGCTTAGACTTACCTTTTGAAATGTGATTCCACATTATATTTTTTGTAATATTTTGACACGCGTGCGCACTGTTAACTTTCCTAATCGTGACTAACATCATTCTAAAATAACCACAGACTAAAGCTGCCACTAGACGTTCACAGAAGTTCGTACAAGTGAAAAAATATATTACCAGAAACGTACGGACGACCACAAGTCAAGGTAAACACTGTGGCACCTTATGCGGTTGTAATAGGAGCTATTTTGCAACAAAAAGGTGTAGCTTGATCTGTGGCCGTGTGCATTTTTTGTAATTGAGATGCGTTACTTTATTTTATATAAAAAAAAACGTTAAAATGGTCGCATATTGGTGGTGGCCGCCGAACCGGCGAAATGACCCTATCCCAGAAATTATATACACTTGCAATAATAACTAAAATAGTCCTCAGTGGTCAAACTTTCAAGAAATAGAAAAAAATTCCAAGCTCTATAGATAATCGCAAAACTGAAGGTTATATTTTTCTATTACCATTAGATCTTTGAAGCCAGTTTTAACCTTCATTTATGGCCAACTATACAAGTCAATGGAATTAATAGGCCAGTTGATGAGGTTGGAAAAATACCTGCCTATCATGACCCTGATTGTGGGTTTGATTACCAGGATAAACATTAGTGTCCATGGACATGTCTGATTGTTCTGAGTCTAGGCGTAACTTATGAGTATGTATTTATAAAAAACGGTTTCCATAGTACAAGCTCTGGTTAGTTTGGTCAGATAGCAGTATGCGGAGAATGTTCCAGGATAAAAAAAAATATATATTATAACTTATGGCAATAGTTTTTAAAAAAATATTTACCTTTAGGCCTGACACTTTACTAAACGTCTTAGTACACAGCATACAATCAAGAGATAAATCAGTCGTAGGCTCAATTTCCTCGTTATCACTGAGTGGCTCCTCTTTGACTTTAACTTGTAATACCTGAAAAACATTGTGCTTATTTTACGTCTAGTCTACACTATTATAAAGAGAAAAGAATTATATTTTTGTTTGTAATGAATAAACTCGACTACTGGACAGATTTAAAAATTCTTTGACCAGTAGAATACTATATTAATATTGAGTCATTTATGAAATAAGTATGTATGTAATTTAAAAAAAAACTTCGATCATAAACTCTACCGAAGTCAAGTTTAAAAATTCTTTTTTGACAAATTTTTGAGCGTGACTCATTTTTCTTACTTAGTTTACTTTCGTTTATTTTGAGTTATCCTAAATAATTATAGGTATTGCGTAGATAAAATCATAATAAATTAACAATTAATAATATAGGTTAGTAGTCTAAGGTTGATGTTCACTGAGAAGAAAACAGTCTGTTCAATTATAATCGGGGGTTTAATGACTTTACAACCCAAATTTTAATTTATCTAACCGAGCCTCTCTGATTGTGGCAGTCGATTAAAATAAATGTCATACATACATGTTCATTTCCATTTGTTATAATATTCTCTGCTGAATCATCCATATTTACTTGATCATATGAAATTGTTCCTGTTAAAGTTAAAAGATTTTAATAAATGTCAAAACTATTGTTTATATGGAATTTTGTATGAAATACTACACTATGACATCATAGTTTCACAGCATCAAATGATCTACTCTTAGTGGTTCTACTGGTGATTATGTGTAAGAAGTAATAATAATGATACTTTACCATTAACCGTAACCTTTATAGGTTGCTGTTCCATAATTTCTTCGGGCTCAATCTTAATATCTAAATTCGCCAAATCTGGCTCTCTACATTCATCAACATTCATGTTTGTGTCCAACTCCTCATCGGACAACACTTCTTGCTTAATTTCAACGTGCATAGAATTCTCAAAAACACTTTCGTTAATGTTTTTATCCACTTGTATAGGCTGAGGCCAGTCATTGCCATACTCTGTCTGAGCAAATCTCTGCTGTAGCATTTGATCATTTTTTTGTACCTCAGATACAAACAGACAGGCCGCTTGTAGTTTGTTATAACATATCTTACAGATTACTTTGGAATGTCTATCTGTTGGTGATATCTGAAACACGAAAGTTATGATTCAGCATCATGAGCAAGTAGTATCAGCATTGATGTTCTATGAGCACATTAATCCCTTTCCTATATAAGTCATATAAAAAATCTTTTGATGCAATTTTATTCGATAATACTTACATACTTGCTAGTCTGTAACATCAAGTATTTTCCGATGTTTTTAGGATGATAAACATTTTTTTTTAATTTAATTTATTAATAACTAGCTGACCCCGTTTCACCTGCGGTCCTAGGATAAAAAGTAGCCTATATGTTATTCCAGGGTATGATCTATCTCTGTGCCAAGTTTCATCCAGTAGTTTTTGCATGAAAGAGCAACAAATACATACATACAAACTTACACATTTATAATGTTAGTAGGAAGTATGTCTACAGGGTTATTAGGACCCTAAGAATAACAGAAGGTACTGACCTGGATATCAGCAAGTTTTGCCAAATCTTCGGCAATTACACTGTCTGCTCCATCCGTACCAGGTGTCCATGTCTCAAATATGTGATATATACCTGTTTGAATATTAAGTCTTACAAGACATCCTCTGCATTCAGCCTTTAAACTGTCTTCTGACACATGTGAGTTGTTTTCAGTCTCATTATCCTGCTCCGTCATGGTTTCTGCCTATTAGGGAATAATTATTAAGATAAATAATAACATAATAGCATCTAGTCCTACCTTTCAAAGCTTGAATAAAATAAATATTTTTTGTACTAAGTAACTATAGTAGATGTTAAAATATTTGACTATTTTATAATGGTTGGTTGGATAAGTAGTATTTTGTGTTTATATTAGGTTCAAATTAATTGTTATTGTTACTGTTTTCATTTGATTTGTATTGATATTATTTCTATATTCTATAGTTTTGCATACACACTAATAGAATTATAAAATTATTAATAAAAACTAGATTATCACTCACATAAATATGTATTCAATACATTTATAAATCAATATTTATATAAAAAACAGATGCCCAAATTACAACAGAATGACATGCACGAGCAAATTAAATCAAATCTGTGACTGACTGACTGATTTGACTGCACTGACTGACAGAAGAAAGAAACATCAAATTATTGCAATGACGGAAAAGCAAGCCAAGCAAAAGGTGGCCGAAGAGATATACCATAGACAATAATAGACAATTTAAATATGCAGGCAGCCTATGAATTTTATTAAAATAGGTAGCTCATTTACTTATCCAATCATCGGTGAAAATTATTCTCGGATGACTCTGAGATATTAAAATGTACCTCTATAGTACCCATGAAATAAAAATACGTAGGTATTACACATATATACCATCTGCCAATGATTTTCTAAAAATGCACAGATAATACGGACTTATATTTATGTAAGCAATCATAGCAAAAATTACGATTACTTACTCTTCAACCAAACTGGTGAAATTAATCAAGCAAGAATAAACAAGATGAATACCGAACACACTAACTAAAACAGAGAATTATCGTTTTGTAAAATCCGCAAAACACGCAGGAAGGACCGTACTACACAGTACACCGTGAAACTGTTTTTTTTTATTTTACGAACGCACTTAGACCACAGAGAAACATACAAAATCAGAATAAAACCACAGACTATTCAACAGCGCTGAAATACCATAAACAAAGCTCTTTAGTCTATGATATATTTGGAAAAAAAGGGGTTTACACACAGTTGAATAATAATAATCATCCCAATTTCAAAATTATCTACCTATCTTTGATTTTGCGATTGTGGATTGATATTAGATATAATTTTTTTAGAGTACGAATCCAAAGTATGTAAATATTAAAGAGTGATAAAAATATGTAGATCTGGTAGCTTGACTAGACTAGTTTTACAAATCTCAGTGATGGATGTGATTCGAGCAGTCCACGTTAAAAATACTTTCATGCGACAGCTCTTAAAAAAATATAGAAATTTATACTTACTTTGATAGTCGGAAATTCAATTCTTCGAGTCGATTATTTACATAAAAAAATATCGATATTTTTTTACCCAACCCTAGAATGTGTCAAACAAAAGTTGTCATCGTCATGTCAAAAGATTATGACATGGCTGTATGGTTTTGTACCTTTGCCTGCCTTTATGCGAATTTAATAAACAACAACATGTCAAAAGTTGCATGGTGTGGAAACATGTGCATGTGGTTTTCGTGAAAATATTAGTTTTTAATTTATAATTTAATAATAAAATTCATAAAAAAACTTGTGAAAAATGGAAGAAAACACACCAACTGTTAGTTTAATTTCTTGTATGCACTTTGTACGTCGTGGTGTCGCCAAAGCCGTCCCAGAAAAGGTAAAATATCGCATAATTTTGTTTTGATCACCTATTGAAATAAGATTTATTTAATTATTTGTTCATTTCAGATTGAGTTAACGGAGAAAGAGTTAGAGAAGATAATTAAACAGACTGCAGAAGATTTGCGGTAAGTGAAACGTAACTCTACCCGTAAGTTGAGTACCGAATTTGGATAAAATCTGATGAAGTTGAAATTAATTTACAAGTTTAGTATTAATTAACAATGTAGGAAGGCAGATAAAAAATATACATACGACTATTCCTACGTACAGGGCATGGCGTACAGCAACAAAAGTAGTAATTTCATCTCCTTGTTTCTGCGTACAGTATAAAATTCCATACATTTGATATTTTACATGGTGTTATTTAGGTGATATTTTATATGAAATGTACGCACATTGCTTTCCGAACGACTGCACCAAAATTGTTATTTTTTTTGTTGTGTTTGTTATTGTCTCGACAAGGTTTGTTTATAAGAGGATTTTTAGAAAATAAACCAGGAAATTCGGAGATTTGTGTTAAAAACTCAATAAAAATCACCTAAGTGATACCAGACACCAACAGCTAGTAATTATATTGCTTAACCTTTTGACTGTCGCTGTCAGAATAAATGGAAAATAGAAAGAATGAAAATCGTGGAAAATCGTAAAAAGTAGTAAGCAATCTTTATTGACTGAAAAATAAATGTAACAAAACCTACTTGCTGTAAATAAAAGCCTTTCTGGAAAAATTGACACGGCGACCGATCGGTCCGACGGATAGTGAAAAGGTTAACTGTAACTTATTTATGAATATCACTAAATAAAAATAATTGATTCATGACAGGTTAACAGAACTAGGTGATGATGAAAGTGGTGATGAGGCAGATGGTACCAGTGCTCCGGCAGACCCACCTGCAGACCCAAATGATGAGTTCAACTTTGAGCAGTACGATCAAGAGGACAATAGTACGTACATTTTTAATTTTTCTATTGCCATGGCTACTCTAAATATTTTGTAGTCATACAGATCACATTTTGGAAATGTGCTCTATTACTGATACTGAACCACCAAAAGAAAATTACATAGTGGATTAAAAATTACCCTGAATACTCCAAGCAATTCAATATTTTCAGGTAATCCAGTTGGAATTGGTACTGTTGCAACATTACCTAACTTAGGCGACCTCAGTGAGAACGTGCAAATTAGGGTATGTATTATTATGAAGCTATGATGCAGTTTTAGTGTCTTGGAAATATATACAATACATTATTATTATTATTAATAATCATACTATATTATTTACTTTATGCTAATAATAAAGCTGAAGAGTTTGTTTGTACATAGGAAGCTACATTATCCCCGAAGGTTATAGGCTACTTTTATCCCGGGAACGGAAGAGAAACTACGGGGAACAGTATAGTATAAATATACAGGGTGAAAAGATAGATAGATACTTCCTCACCCTAAATACTGAAGCAAGTAAACTCTCAAAGGAGCCTTTTTTTTTTATTAAAATACTTTATTATTAGTATAGATATAGATGTAGGTATTTGTTTACCTTGACAGACAGAAGGACCTGACAGTGATGAAGAAGATGATATAATTAAACCTGATGATAATCTGCTGCTTGTCGGCCATGTGGAGAGTGATGCCAGTGTACTGGAAGTACATAGTAAGTAATAATTTCATATAGAAAAAAAAATCCTTAAATCCATTTTCCTACCTACAGTTATGTACCTGAATAGTTTTGAGCTACTCAAACTACTTGCATATACACATTTTAAGTACTTGTTACCAATATCCTATTCTATGTGGGCGTGATTAGGCCTGCACTGACATCCCGCTTGGGGTGTATTGTGCATTCCCCCTTACCCAAGCCATCCAAGCTCCTTAAAGTAGCGGAGTGTAGCCTTAGGGTGCTGGCAAATTTGCTTCAGTGTGTTTGATGGTGTTGCTACTCTCAACGGTGGTGAAAACGTCCTTGATACCACTTCCACAGCCTTGCGACTCAAATAACTTGCATATACACATTTTAAGTACTTGTTTGTGTTTGTTATCTATAGTTTTCAACAAGGAAGAAGGCTCGTTCTACGTTCACCACGACATCCTACTGCCGTGGTTCCCGCTATGCATTGAATGGCTGAGCCACGATCCAACCGACCCTAACCCTGGTGAGGAAGCAAAATATTCCATTATTGTTATTTCAACAGGGATGACGACTAAAAAATCTAATTAATCCGTCAGGTTTCCAAAAAAAAAATATATTTTTATTTATTTCTTTAGTTCCGAAAACAAAAAGTAACGAAGATACACTGCGTTAAAATTTCGCGTGACGTCACAAGCTCCCACTCGTGAATTATGATGCGCATTATGTATTTTTTTTTATGATTTGTTAAAATAAAAAATACGTAGGTATCTATTCTAGGATTTATGTTACTGCAGGGTATAATCTATCTAAGTACCAAGTTTATTTCATATTCGACATTTATTTACAAATTTCAGTCCAATCTGTCCAGTGGTTTTAGCTGTGCGTTTATAGATCAATCAGTTAGTCACATTTTCCTTTAATATATTTAGATTAGTAAAATATCAATATTTATAATCAGGTAACCTCTGTGCTCTCGGCGGAATGGACCCAGTGATACAAGTATGGGACCTTGATATAGAGAATTGCTTGGAACCAGCTTTCAAATTGGGCAAGAAACCCAATAAGAAGAAAAAGACCAAGCGAATCGGACACAAGGATGCTGTACTAGATCTCTCATGGAATAGGAATTTTTCGTAAGTTTACGAAAGTTATATATTCTTCTTTAGGGTAATGATCTCACGGGCCAGGGATAGAAACTCGAAATTTATTAATTCTGTTTAGACTTCACTTTAAGAGGATGCTCTACGCGAATTACTCCGTCTCTTACTAAACTGACGGCGACGAGCGAGACAGGCGAGGTGCACTTTTATTAAAAAAGATGGCTTTATGTTATTTATAAAAAAAAAAAAACCTTTTTTAAAAATGTAAGAAAACTATTCCCTTTCTATTAGACCTCAGAATGTATATTATTATTTTCAAGTTATTTGGATGGACCAAATAAGAGAAAAAATATTTTTTTTCTGAAGTAACTATTGGAAGTAACATCAGAAAAAATCGAAAATTTTAAAATTATGAATTAATATTTCTTTTTTCGGGTTCTTCACAGGTGGACATATTTCTATGACACCATCTCATTTTTTGCTATTTCAGTTTAGAAATTATTAAATTATGTTATACAAACAAATAGACCTTATATTAATATGAGTTGAACATTTTAAAGTTTTTTGTTAGACTTTAAATATTTTAGATTAGCACATTACTTCACAAAGCTTATGCCTCCTCTCCCCTTATCGTGTGATTGAATTCATGGTACCTTAGTAAACTATTGTTTGTTGTAGACATGTTCTGGCTAGTGGATCAGCAGACAGCACAGTATTATTATGGGATCTAGACCAAGGCACGCCGCATACGAAGCTAGATTATTTCCAAGATAAGGTATTTATGCTTATTTTAATATATTCATAACTTTATTTCGTACTATTTATCAAACTTTTATACAATTTGTTGTCAGGTTGAGAGCCTTCCGAGCTCGCCGAATTGTCCGGTCGAACTTTAGTCCTTTAAAAAAAACCATGTATTCTTTATTAAAATAGGGTAGTTGACTGACATATCAAATCAGCTACTTTTTAATAAATGTCAAAACGATAGTTTATATGGAATTTTGTATGAAATATTACACTATGACGTCATAGTTTCACAGCATCAAATGACTCTTAGTGGTTCCACGAATAATTAAAAATCATAAAAAGCATTAAAACAACATATTTGTTGTTTCCACATGTTTTTAGATGTTTTATGCATTGGTTAGTGTTTGGTCATTTATTTTTGACAGTGTCAACTACCCTATTCCAAAAAAATAGACATTATTAAAGTAAAAGGATTACATGACAGGTGCAATCAGTATCGTTTCATCCGCTGGAAGCCCAGACGCTAGTATCGGGCGCGTGCGACGGGTTCGCGCGCGTCACCGACTGCCGATCCCCGGAGGCGCATCGCTCGTGGCACTTGCCGCCTGAGATAGAACGCGTAGTGTGGGATACACTGAACCCCTTCTGCTTCGCTGTCAGTATAAACTTGCATTATCATCTACCTGCCCTGTTTTTTATTTCAGAAAGTTGACAATCAGGCGATCCCCCTGATGGTAAGTGGGAACCATCGCCTATCGTCATTTGCAATACCAGAGGTATTGCCAATGTGTTAACGACCTGTTATAATGCCAGGAAGGCGTTTGTTCCTGGCATTATAACAGGTATATTTATACACCCCCTTATTACATGAAACGGTTTCAAGAGTATACTCGGGTTTTTAATATCCGTCCCTCACTTAACATACATATCAAATAATGAGCCGGGTTTTGCAAGAATTAAGAAAACACATGATATCGTAGGTGATATTCATAGCGTTAGCGCATAGTTAATGAATAAATAATGAAATCAGATATTATTGCTGGTCTGTCCATGCTAATATATTTATGCTCGTGACTGTACCTTCGCTACTATTGAGTTACTTGCTACATGTTGGTACTATCGAGTCTCAGTTATTATTACGCTACACTAATAAGGGTCTGTTGCTCGTACATTTTAGTTAAAATTATAGTCAACATTAACTTAACTATTACCATGCTTTGACCGTAGAGTCACTTTGACGATGACCGATCTCCCTCGGTCGGTTATGGTTACGGGTTGCTCGTGTCACTTTAACTAAAATCTTAAGATTTTAGTTAAAGTGACACGAGCAACCCATTTTGCTTTCTTTCGGCGGTTAAATATAGTTAACTTTGACTATAACTTTAACTAAAATGTACGAGCAACCGATCCTATGTCAAGTCGCTTGATGGTAACAAGTGACCAAATGACAGCGTATGTACATTCGCAGCAGAGGCTCGATATTAGCAGTGACCCAATGACAGCGTAGGTACCATTCGCAGCTGAGGCTCCAAGAGTCACTGTTGCTACTTTTGAAGTGGCGTAATTATTGGTTCCCTTTGACTACAAGTTTTAATTCATAATGTTATTTCAGATGAGTAACAATGAAGGCAAAGTGGCGTATGTAGACTGCAGACAAAACGAACCTCTTTGGACTATCAATGCGCATGAAAAAGAAGTCACAGGTACTGTTATTAAAAAGTTAATTATTCTA
This sequence comes from Tethea ocularis, assembly GCA_963555595.1. NCBI lineage: Eukaryota > Metazoa > Arthropoda > Insecta > Lepidoptera > Drepanidae > Tethea > Tethea ocularis. Next base: position 2,919,561 of record OY741960.1, on the reverse strand, counting down.
TAAAATTTGACCATGTTTATAATTTTTTGTAATAGATATGGTTTATCTGTTTCAGGTCTGATATTGAGTGAAAAAGTTCCCGGTCTCATGATAACGGTTAGCACTGATGGAAAACTTAAAACATGGGATATATCAAGGTAATTTATTTAAAAATACAGTTCCAAAGTAGAATATTTTTCTGTGAGGAAGTACTTTTTGTTGGCCAAATCAAATACGTACCTTTTTACGCGATACCGCCATTATTATTTTTCTTTTAGGTATTTAATTCATCATATTGTTATGTTGACATATCCATTAATCAGATTAGACTTATCTCATGAAACCTAATCTTTCAAAATTAATCTTCATGGATTTTCTGCTTCTGCTGATCTGCTTTCTGGGAATGGTCAAAAAATAACTTCAAAACTATTTATCGCAAAATTATAAAAAATATATACTTATTTAAGATCCAAACAAAGAGCAATTTTCATTTGATGTGTCCCACAATACAAGGTGATTTTTTTAAGTGGGCGTGGTAGGCCAAATCCTAAAGTATAGGGAATAGCGAAAAATGCTGAAAGGAGTCTCGGGGCCGATTTTCATAATAACTAAAACTGTATACTTGGATTTTGAAAAAAAATATTTTTCCTGCCGGCAATCGAACTCATTGATTTTGAAAAATTTGATTCTGCTGATTATTGCTCCATCTCATAGTGTCGCTTATAACGATCAATTTCTGTGAAGTACCTACCCTGCATAGTTTGCAAAACTTAAAAAAAAAGAATACTTACATATGTACCAAATTTCAACTCAATCCAGTCTATATTTTGGGACAGACACACGAGTGATCCTATAAGGGTTCCATATTTTTTCTTATGAGATCCGGAACCCTAAAAAGGTGACGTTCTAACTCTCAGTTCGCCGACGCCATCTCAAGTGCACGAGCGGGCGGGACGCGTGGGCCAGGCTCTATGCGCGGCTGTCTGCCCCGACGCGCCATTCTCCGTCGCAGTGGGCGGAGATAACAAGGAGAACTATATAGAACTTGTCGACCTCACACTGTCTGAACAAGGTATGTACTTACGTCACCAGTGGCAGATTTACAAAATTGCGGCCAGTACCACCCCTATTAATTCGATGCCTACCCTGTTCTCAATCATATTATTGATTAAAAAAAATAAGTGTTGAAACATGTATTCCAATTTTTGGGGCAAATTTGCCGCCCCCTGAATTCTGCCGCCCTGCCCTAGGCTCCAGCCTACTGGTAAATCCGCCACTGTACGTCACAATATAACGATGATACTTGTTTTTAACGTCCAACGAAAAAGAGAGGTGTTAGAATTTTGTAGTGTATCTGTCTCGTGGTATAGCTCCTGAACGAATAAACCGAGTGTCTTAATCGAGTGATCTTAGTTATGTTTCAAGAAAATCCGCTCAGCCATTTGAAGATCACCTCTTTTCTAATGTATCGAAGGTGTTTTTAAAATTGTTAATATACTATTTGGTAACAAGCCATCTCAACCAAACCTTGCAACACCAAGGCTACTCATGTGTTACAATTTTTTTAATACTATGTAGGTAGCAATCAAGCATAAGGTCGACATGATGGTAAGCGGTTATCGTAGCCTATAGTCGCTTGTAACATCGGGTATGACTCGCGCGTTGCCGACCCTGCTAATCGATTATTCGTATAAGAATAACTTTTTGTTGCAGTGACGAATAAATTCGGATCACGACCGCTGGTGTCGATCACTACGGAACCAAGCGACAGTTCAATGGAGACATAGAACATATTATTATTATAAATCTTTATAAACATGACACATATGGATTGTCATCCACCAAATGTATCAGGAAAAGAAAATCACCATATTCCAGTAGAAAAACATCATATTTCAATAGACTACAATGGGCCATAAATGGTCAAAAGGCACGAAAAAGGAACGTATTATTATTGTCAGCATTTAAATTCACAATATGGCCGACATAAAATGGCCATAATTCATAATATACTATGTATAAAAGACCCAGTGATTTTCCCATGAAAATCATAAGTAGGTAGCGTTTATTATGGTTGCAATAAAATATTTGCAAGACAGTAAAATATTTTTATATTTTATAGGTGTAATAAATTATGTTATAAAAATCCTTTGTTTTATGTTTTACTGTTAGGATTAATTCAAATTGCAGCAGAACGGAAGAGTAATGTTTGTTTGAAAAAAAGCTGTACAATGCATTTTGAACTTTATTATGTAAAGTATAACATACTTTTCATTCTTTGAAAGTTCTACTCGTTTTGTCATAAATGGAACTCTTACGTTGTGATATGGTCCATAATGCAATAAACAATCTCGCTTCAGAGAAAGTTTACTTCCGTTCCGTCTGTAAATTGAATGTAACCACGACCCCCTCCTTGCTAATAACAAACATAATTACTTCGCATTTATAATATTAGTAGAGATTATACTTGAAGTCAGAAGAACACAAAATTATTGTTAGAAACTCAAGGTTTAAAACACACGGCATGATCCCAAATTATAAGAACTTGTTCCCGCGTTCCAGAGATACGATAATATTTCAACACAATCAGTTCCAAGGTTAATATGTGGCGTCAACGAACAGAAAATTTCATTCCCATTTAATAATAGCAAAGAATAAATAATATATAGATAATAGTAAGGATTACACCCAAATAAAAATAACAAATGGTATAAAAATAAAAATATATAATAAAAATTAAATATATAGTCTGTGTTGATATTAATGGTGTGAGTGTGCCCATAAATCATTGAAAACCCATAAAGTGTAAAATAACTACCACCGTCACCAGAAATACCATCACATACCATTTGATGGATAGAAATCGTCGTTACAGTTTCGCCCGCGTGTCACTGAAACAAATTGTTTTTATGAGACATTGAAAAATATACCTTATTAGGAATTGTTTAAAAACCACTTCTAAGAGATTTAAAACAATATATGAATAAAAATAAAACAATTTTTAACAAATGGGATTATGTATTTGCAACAATATCTTAACATTTAAATATAAAACACATAAATAAACGCAAAATAACGATGCACCCGGTTTATTGTATTACACAAAAACTAAAAGCATTTAATACTGCTATAATAGCACATTATTTATTAAAAAAAAATAACGTAAAATATTATTTTTGTAACGAGATAATGTATGACCAAATAAGTGGTCATAATTTTTATGAATGGTAATTGGCATATTAAAAAAATATAAGGCGTTGAAAAAGACAATATTTTAATCTCAAAATTTATTTCACAGCCAAACAAACCATTATGTAAAAAAATATATGAACAATAATTCGATTTATATTTAATATTGCTTTTAAAAATCTTTCATACCGTAAATACTTAAAAAGGTGGTATTTTGCGACACTGAGCAAGTATTAGGTACATTTTGAGTATAAATAATTACTCGACCACATTTGATAATTTCGTATAATAAATTGTATACAAATATATCTGATTATTGCAAACACGCTTAGCTACAACTTTTAATATTTAGCAACTAATGAAAAATGCGAGTACGTAAAATATAAGAAAATTGTTAGAAAGCTGTATTTGACTTTTTTTAATTAAACTAATTACTGAAAGCATAGAAAATCCTCAAGCCATCATTTGTCCAAGTGGCCGAGCTGAACTGTATGAAATAATTTACCTACAAACAATACAGCTAACATTTTCTATTATAATGCATATTTGAGAATATTAAACGCTAATTTAATCGAAACTATACAGCGATAGATTTGAATCAATTATATTAGCCTAATTTTCATTGCAATAAGGTTGAAACTCGTGTGAGGATGACACTTCAGCTGCCAACAGTTACATTATGAAACTTTTTTGCCCTACATGACGTCAGAGCAACAAAAAAAAGTTGCTTTTTGAATATTGGATATTTAAAAAGACTTAGCTGTTATTTCATATGTAGTATGTACTTACTTTTTTAGTATAATAAAGTACAAATTTTATTGATTTCGTCCATTTCTTTAAGTCAAATTATAATCTAAACTAGCTTCAATAGATTGCCCTGTGATGGGACATTTCCTCCACCCTCCGCATATCGACACACGAAATTCAACCCCAACTCAAAGAAAACAAGGTTTATTACTCTTCAGCGGGGAACTTGATGATCGCATCGTACATGGCCTTGGCCACATATGCCACATTGCTGGGGTTAAGGCCGCAGATGTTGATACGGCCAGACTTGAGGAGGTACACGTGGTACTCTTGTATCATATACTCCGATTGGCGTTGAGTGAGGCCTGTGTATGAGAATAGGCCGATTTGCTTCACTATGTGGTCCCAGTTACCGGGTGTGTTCAATCTGTGGAACAAATATTTAATAAAAATAAAGCCTATGATTTTTTTTTAAACCACTGGACGTGTATATCTATCATGAAGTAGGCTTCCAATAAGAAAGAGTTTTTTAAAATTCAAGCCCTAAGGGGGTAAAATACCTAACTTTCAGTGCTATACCTAACTTTGTACTAAAGTTGACTTAGTTTTTAGGGTTCCATACCCAAAGGGTACTAGTAGTCTTAGTAATATGGTTCTGTCCTATTACTAAGACTCCGCTGTCTGTCTGTCCGTCTGTCACCAGGCTTTATCTCATGAACCGTGAACTGTCTAACAGTTTAAATTTTATTGTCACCTAGATTTCGTATTTCTGTTGACGATATAACAATAAATACTAAAAAACAAAATAAATTAAATATTTAAGGGGGCTCCCATACAACACACATGCTTTTTGCCGTTTTTATAGATGGTAAGGAGCACTTCGTGCGCGAGTCCGACTCGCACTTGGCCGGTTTTTTTAAATAATATAAAATGATTGATTCATACACTCACTTGACTAATTCCGCCCTCAGAGCTTCCCTCATTTGGATGACTCTGGAGGACATGAGTTTGATGTGGTCCCTCCTGAAATAAAACATATCATTTCATGTATAAGTCTAGAATAGTCTGGAATATTTTTCACACATGACATGCATGACACATGACCATCTGATCCACTATAGTTGATAGTCATCAATACTAAAAACTAAACGGTATAGTGACTTGATTTTTTTAAAGCTTCATAGACCATAGTATTTGATAGTCAATTATTCGAGAAGGCGTTTTATGGTATTGATTAGTTTATCTGACATTTTTAATTAACCGATTTATTTATATTGTTATTTTATTTTAATTATGTTTATTTCATTAATTTTTACGAAATAACTGATGCCTTCTTAGTTCTTAATAGTTATGTCATGTCTCTTAACTTATTATTACTCGTAGCCCCTATATGATGGATCTGTAAATATTATAATACATACCACTCGTCGAAGAGTTGTTTGTTCCCGAGCACATTGGCGACGACCCTGGCGCCGTGCGCGGGCGGGTTGGAGTACATCCCGCGCACTATCCACGTGAGCTGCGACTTGAGAGCCGGCACCGGCGACGCATCCGACAATACCACCGCCAGGTTGCCTACTCGCTCATCTAAAATATTTTTAAAAAAATAATATATTTGCATGTGGTGCCTGGTACACATATGATTATGTAATTCGGTGATCCAAACATGGACGTGTTACGTAAATAAATGAATTTCAAACATGATGGCTACTTTTGGGGGGAAATTAGAAAATTTAAAAAAAAGTTTTGCAAACTACATTGTGTCATATCAAATGAAAGGGCTCGTTGTGGGGATCTCAAATGTTTTTTTATAATTTTAAAATAAATCGTTTTGAAGTTATTTAAGAAAATAGGCGAAAATTTACCCATTCCCCCCTTATCTTCGAAAATACTGGGCCAAAAATTTTGAAAAAAATACAGATGATAGTTCTTTACAGTTCATTAGATTATAGGAAAACCTACAAGAAGTCTATGGTATATAAAGTACCATAGGAAATTCCGGAACCCTCGGTGCGCGAGTCAGACTAAGGGCGAGTCCGGTTATATTTTTTAAAATATTTGTGGGTATATCATGTAAAATAGATTAAATTGAATTTCTGATGATTTAAATGTGCTTTTCACCAATTTTAATATCAAATGACAATAAGGTGCAAATAAGATGAACATTATGTAATACAAACTGCAATCGAATAGTAAACGATACTCACTGTAAAGACCAAAGTTCTTGGCATAGGACTGCGCGCACACAAGTTCGAATCCACGCTTGACGAAGTAACGCACCGCCCAAGCGTCCTTGTCGAGGTCACCCGACGCGAACCCTTGGTACGCGCTGTCGAAGAACGGGAATAGTTTGCGCTCCTGCAACCAAACAAACAAACATGTTTTATTTGTTTATTATTGTATAAAGCAAATAGATATGGACCCATACACTTCTAAATCAGTTCAAGACCAACATTTAGAAGTTACGATGGAATAAACAAACGGAAATACGTGAACTTTTAGACCAGTTGTGTAAAAAAAAGTAACTAGGTACTAACTGGTCGCGGGTTCAAATCCTACAATGAGCTTGAGCTTTCGGTAATCGGTAGGTTACTTTTTAGTACCCGCCTGACTGGCTACCACCCTCAAGTTGAAAATCTGTCGCCAAGCACCTTTCGGTATGTTCTAACAGCTGCACTTAAGAGCCAGTTCCTTTCTAGGCTTCGTGTGTTTACCACCACCGGCCACATCATCATTGACCTTATGGTTGTTGTGATCAAACACAGGCCTATAGATAGTAAAATGTGATGAAACATTGTTCTGATTGATATTATTGTTATTGTCAGTTAATATTGTCTCAGTTTAGTTTAATTTCATTCTTTAGTTTTATTTGTGTATGTATTTTTCTTATATCTTTAACTATACCTAGGTACTGTAATTATTGCTTACTTTGTCTGTCCATGCTGTGCCCACATGTTTTGGGTTAATATCTAGAACTATTATATCGATCTTTGTACTCTGCCTTCTATTTCGATGTGAACCTGTTATGTGGGCAAAATAAAATAAAAAAGCTCACCTCCATAACATCTGCGATCTTGATCCACTGTTCTTGAGTGGGGTCGATACCGGTGGGATTGTGCGCACACGCATGCAGTATGATGACGGAGTTCTCTGGCGCGTTCTTGAGGTCCTCGATGAGGCCATCGAAGTCGATGGCGCGGGTTTTCGCGTTCCAGTAGCGGTAAGTCCGCGGTTGAGTGAACCCAGAATTCACGAATACCAGGTGATGGTTCTCTGTTGAGTACATTTTTTTATAGCTAGATTTTCTCCCCATTCTCTTCTCGCTTTCAAACATTCCGTTTTTAATTTAAAGAAAATTAGAAAGGTTTATAAATCTAACAATTTATATGGCAAAGTTTTTCACTTAAATTTAACCAACATCTTAGGTTTTCAAACTATGAAATTAGTCCAACAACAAATCAACAGTATAATTTTTAACCCTCGACGAAAAAGAGAGGTGTTATAAGTTTGTAGTGTGTATCTGTGTGTAATAACCGACGATCCGAACTGACCTTCCAAATCGTTTTAAATCTTAATCAAGAGTATTCTTGACTATGTTTCAATAAAACCGCCGATTGAAAATCATTAACTCATTTTTAAAGTTTTTCGGAGGTTTCTTTAAATTTTATGTAAATAACTTACCGCCCCGCGATTTCATCTCGATCCTTTTTTACGCCCTTATGGGTTTGGTTTGAAAAACCCTTTCCTACCCATATTATAATTGAAGCTTTGCGCAAAATTTCACGTTCCTAGTGTCAGTAGTTTGGCCTGAGCATTAATATGTCAGTCAGTATTACTAGTTGAATAGACAGGTATAGTTTCTTACCCCATGTCGGACCGGAGTAGTAAAAGGTTGTGTACTTCAGGTGCTTGTTTAGTAGTTCAGCGCCCACGCGCAGACCACCTGTGCCTGACAGGGTCTGTACACCAAAAGCCTGGAACAAACAGTTTAACTTAGACTTAATGATTTTACGCAGAATAAAAGTTTCTAAGACACCGGAGAACTCAGTCCACGCCTGTGAAGTTAGAAATGAGCAAGTGCGGGTTTTATGACATGCCAGTTGGCACAGTTAGTTAAGGGGGAACGTTCGGTTGGAGCGCGAAATTCAAATTTTATCACGTTTTTTACAAATTGCAGCTCAGTTATAGGTCGTAAGTTATCAACATGTTATTTGCGAGAAGAATGGTAGTATATTTATTGATTAATAACAAAAGAAATCATCAACATATTCCTACAAGGTATATTAGTAACATTTTCATGAAATAGTCGTATACGTCAGTAAAATACGACCTATAACTGACCTGCAATTAGCAAAAAACTTGATAAAATTTGAATTTCGCGCTCCAACCGAAAGTATACCCTTAAGACGCCCACTATCGCGCGCCGATCGTGTGTTCAGGAATCGAACATTTGTGTGTATGAACATGTTTGTTTGTAATGAGTCTGGGTATAATTTATCTACATATATGTATAAGTATGTATTTACAAAAACAAAGTAGTGTATGTAGTATATCAGTTATCTGGTTTCCATAGTACGCTTGGGTTGGGATCTGATACCGTGTGTGAAGAATGTCCCAAGATATTTATTTATTATTTATGTTGCATTACAGTGCGTTGTACACGTACTGAAGCATTCGTTCACGCACGGTTTTTGTAATCATCTGTGGCTCCCCTCTACGCCGCACAATTCAAGACGGCTTAGTCACTTTTCTGTACTTTGGAGGACATTTCTCTCAATAGGTGCACAAAAAAATACGTGTCTATTATTTTAGACTACTCTCTAACATATATCAAAATAAATCAAATCGGAGCCGGACAGTTGGGTACCTTTCCTTAGTATCTGTTACAATCTTTACCTAACATCTGGATACTTACGCGTCCAGCGGCTATCGCCGGGCTGTCTTCACCGAGCAGCATAGACACGGAAGCCGCCGAGAATTGCTCCAAACCTATGATTTAAAAGAAAATTTAATTTTAAAATGCATTCTTGGCGCCTTTTCAAAACATGCGGAACGAAGCACGTATTCTGCGCATAAATACCTAGGCAGTATTAGAAAACTTAATACATATCGATAAGAAGCGAAAATAACATTATTATCATTTTGGTACATATATCGCAAACATTATTGAATTGATAACAATGATCTTTGATGTATCTATGTTGGTAATAAGTAATTCTAGACGTCATCTATTTGAGTTGAAAACACTGATATCATGATGTAATTTTTTTATACAACAAAGTCTGCAAACAAGCTCACAGCCCGCGTGATGCTAAGCGGTTACCGTAGCCTATGGACAGTAGCGAGTAGCCATTTACTAATGCCCGCCTCGCCCTTCCCCCTCCCCGATGAGCTCTAGCGACCATACTCACGCGCAGGAACACAATACAAAGTTATTTGGCTGAGGTATTCTGTTCAAGTACTTCCCCAGTCGAGCTGCTATTCGAGCGAAATAATGCTATCTCTAAATTATATTATAATTGGGAATAACCTACTTATGCAGCCTGTCCACTAGAGCAGAGCGAAGCGGAGCTAGGAAAACTTTACCAATACAATTGCACAAAAATGACGTGATGTATATTATGAACAATGCTATTGGTTAAATTTTCTTAGCTCCGCTCCGCTCTAGTGGACAGGCAACCTAAATGGTTATAGAACTTCATAGCTTTATTTTTATAATTTAGTAACAGATGCTCTTTAAAAAAAATTACAAGTAGGTATATATTTTAAAATATATGGTAACTTAGCTACATTACGATTTCTTACATAACTATTAGTTGATATGTTCATATCTATTAAATTAAGAAATAACTTTTGACGCTTATGACTGTCAAAGAAAAATAATCCTTTTTCCTTCATAATAAGTTTCCTGTTTTATTTTCCAATTAACCATATATTTAACAGATTAAGATTTACTTTATCATGACAATAAGGTTTATTCTTAGATTAGTAGATAGTCTCATCAATAATTTCATATTATTATGTTATAGCACGTTATAGTTATCATTTCTCTGCCTAGTTATTCATACATAACCATTGGTTGATTGACATAGGTTTTTTTGCTTTAAAGACTTTTTTAAGCTGATGAAAACATAAGTATATTTCTAACAAAAAGTTCACCATCGCCACATTTATCCGTAGGATAAACTCAAAAACTACTGGACTAATTTTCATGAGATTTTCACTAATAGACAGAGTGATTCATGAGGAAGTATAATTCAAAAAGGTTTTGTTTAAAACATACGGTTTCAAAGGAGTACACTCAATGCAGATGCTCAAATTGTAGAATGAGCTCCCACGAAATGGTTTTCCCAAGAGAGCACAGCATGGGGTTCTTCAAGAAGGGTGCGACGGGATTTTTACAGGGTCAACAACGCGCAAGAGATACTCCTGGTGTTGTATCTAAAGCCTAAGGTAACAGCTTTCCATCAGGTGGGCTGTATGCTTGTTTGCTATCTTGATGTGAAAAAAAAACATGCCATGCGTATGAAACTCGGCAAGCAAGCAGTCCTCCCACACTATGCGAAGACTACTAAAGAAGAAGAAGAAGGACACTAGTAAAGTGATCCTAGGGCATTTTCCATCTCATACCATAATATAGCACAGCTTATAATATGGAAACCAGAAAACTGATACAAATACTATTTATAAATGTACTATATCCATAAAGCCATGCTCTTATGAAATCCATTATTATGAGTACATACTAAGAACTACATAATATTATTGAATTTATTGATAACTGATAATGTTGATTGTAACATAAATTGCCCTTACATCATATAGTGCTGATACTGTGGCATTTATGTTATTTAGTTGAGAAGTGATAAGATTAAAAAAAACAAATTATAACATAGTAATAACTTATGGAACCATTTACACAGGTTTCCATTTAACATTTTAGTTATAAAACCCACATTTGAGGAGGTGGCTAACAAATGGTATAATTATGCATCAGGTCAAAATACTTTTTTTTCAGTCTGGAGGTTTTGGGCCCGCTGAATTTGAATCTCAACTCATTTTCAATAAAAACTGCCTAAAACAGTGTTAAAATTGCATCCTAAATTCATGGTTTCAATCATAACATATTCGGTTTTTTACTGCTCCTGTAAATTTTATTTTAAGTAATTATACAGTTTTGTTCGGCAGGTCCACATTTATAATATTCATAGGATATTTTCTTTTGATTTAACCGAAAAGCTTTCGTTAAAATTTGTGAAATAAAAGATATCTTATGCTTTGGCTAATAATATTAATGTATGACTAAACTAAGTAATAGGTACATGTAAATATTATAAACAGTTTAATTCACTATAATCTGTTTGGTGTATTCAATGTCATAACAATTTAAACCTTAATGAACTAGTTAATAGCTATCAAAGTTAATAAAGCACTCACCAAGTACTGGCAAGTATTCATGCAGGAGGGTGCCATCCTCTGCCATTTGTGTCTCCATTTTGCGGACAACTGGCAATACCCAGGGCTTGCCATTTTCATCACGGTATGCTGAAATTATTATTATAATATACACATAATTAAATATTTGATAAGTATATTTGGGTCTAAATACATAATTTATTAGTTAATGTTGTGAGTATGTATGTTTAGTAATTTTGACCCACTTCCCAGTGTTCAATTGATCTGAAATTTTGGTTACACATAAGTAAATCCAATACAATAATATGGAGATGAATAAAACAGCTTATAATAATATAACTCCATAATATAATTGTAAGAATATGAGACACAAAATTTAATTTCTTTCTACACATATATTTTATTCCTATTCATGATGTTATATTACTACACTCAAGGAGAATTTAACAACTGTAAACACCTTACATTACATAACTGTTACAGGTTATGAATATATAAAAAAGTATGAATTATAAATATAATTAAAACTCACCGCCAACACCTAAATTAACTTTATTCTGATAACTGTCATCCGTGAATAGTTTATTCAGCAAAAATACTTCAATTGGGGGGCCTTGTTCAACGACTTGGAAACGGGAACCCATTTTAAAGAATTACTCAACACACGGCCAATAATACTGACGCACTGATAACAACTAAACCGATTAAGTAATTCCTGCAATTATTACTTAATTTTACAGTGCGGTTCACTGAAAGAGCAATGGCGAACTTCCATACATCAATTTATTTGAGATTAAATTGTAACGTCTTGAGATGAAAAAAATATTAATTGATTCAGCGTCAGTTCCTGAGCTTGTATATGCAAGATTTTTTGTAAAAGGAACCGGAGATTAATAGATATTTAGGTTTGAACTTTTGGAGGTTATGTCATTATTTCACTTTTGATGGCTGTTCGATAGGTACCTATTTAGTCAATTTCAGGGGTGATACGCAAGTAAATATGAATCATCTTAAGTATATTACCATTTCAACATGTCTCATGACAGCAAAAACCCAATAGAAGCTCAAACCACGGTCAATGTTTAATCGTAAAGGGCATTATTGCATTACGATTTATGTCGATTGCATTAAATATGTGTTACTTTTTTGTCAAAAGAGACAAGCAAGCAGGCAACCGGCCCTGTTACCTGATGGTAAATGGCTACCGTCACCTGTCGATATTAGCATAAACTCTTTACATTCGACAACACATGTGTTGTCCAACCAATGTGTTGTCGACCTTTCAAAATGCCAAAAAGGCAAGCTGAAATAAGGAATACGTTGAAAGACCAATAAAACAAGATTTTTTATTTTTATTCCAGAAAAACACAGCACAAGTCACACACGTAGAAAATATCAGGGTCCTTAGGTATGCAGGGGTCAAATAGGGGAGATATAAATATCAAAGTCCTTAAGCAGTCCGGGTCAATTTTAGTAAAACTTGAGAAAATATGAAAATACAATCGAAACAACAACACCAAAACAGAGCGCGAACGATTGTGATTTTTTTTTTTAATTAAACGTTATTCATGACCATAGATACAAAGTCTTTCACAGTAGAGTGTTGCCATAACGTTTCTTTCATTTTACTTCCTTTCTTCTAATTAAAGAAGAAAAAAAATATGTAACATGACTTAAATAATAAAATCAATACACAAAATCATTTTTATTTATTAAAATAAACAGCATTCTGTCCGTTTAATTAATTATTAAACTTGTTATAATTATAAAACTACGCTATTATTAAACTATAACTACCACTATGTCGAGGAAGAAATATTGAATGGCAACACTAAACTGATGGTATTGACAAATGGAAAACTAAAATAGTCAATAGTATTTTTAAATAATAATATTATTTAATCCGGGTTTTACAAGATTAGATATTGAGTTGAAAAAACGTAGAAAATTATTTGAATTACTTTTGTTTATAAGACATTTCTAGACGCGCAAATTTTGATCAAATAAGAATTCGCCTTTGCTCTTTATTAGCATGACCTTTATCAATATCAATGACATTGATCAGTGCTGCCAACTAAATCAAGTATTATATTCTCTTTGCTGCCAACTGAACTGAAATACTGAAATCTCAGCCAGAGTTCCGCCAATACATTAATATTGTAGTCTTTGGATTCCACATTGAGGCTGCATTCGTAATCACGCCAATATCGATGTGAGATCAAAAGTTTCGATGTTTACTTATGAAAATAATTTGAAAAAATTAATTTAAACACTTTCGAGAACTTTTTATCAAACAAAAAATAATTTACGTTACAACAAGACCACTGACTGAATATTATCAATCCATACTAAAAAATACTGTATAATAAAACAAGTTTTATTGGATGTTTTTATTGTCTTTAAATTATAATTTTATTTACCGGTAATAAAACGTTAACTTTCTTTGATAAAAAAAAGATCGAATCCACAACCATTAACACTTATATTCTGTGCAAACAGGATTCTTGATTCGATATGCCCTCGGGTCGTCGTGTCTAACAATAAGGTAGACCGATTTGTATTCTTTGTTGTCCCCATCGTTGTTAATATAATAGATTACTCCAGCCGTAGCCAAGCCTGCCCCAGCAAGTGCCATTAAAGAGGAACACATGATTTCTGGGATATGCCAACAGCCTTTTTTAAATAGTCCCATTAATGTATTTGGGAATCTCACTTGCGGACCAATTTCCTTTGGTTCAGGCGTCATTTTATTTTTGTACAACAAATACTAAACAAGTATAGATTTTTAAATAAATTATTGTGGATAGCACAGTTTTTTAATAGTTCAATATTTTTTTAAATAACTGTCATTAACGCTGTCAAAATTATGAAAAAAAATATAGAAGTTTGGTAAACTAATTTAAATCTCTTAAAAGAAGGCTAATGATCCGAGTTCATACACAAACTACTATAGAACTAACGTAAGTTCAATGAAGTTTCTGTACTTTATGAATGAAATACAATAAGACAAAAAGATATAATTAAGGTGAAACGTTCGGTTGGAGGGCGAAATTCAAATATTATCACGTTTTTTGCTAATTCTAATCTAAATTAAAATCATCAACATATTCCTCCAAGGTTTCTTTTGTTATTAATCAGTAAAAATACTACCATTCTTGTCGCAAATATACATGTTGATAACTTACAACCTATAACTGAGCTGCAATTTGCAAAAATCTTGATAAAATTTGAATTTCGCGCTCCAACCGAAGGTATACCCTCTTATGAAAACGGGCGCCTATTAGATGTGGCACACTGTAAATTAGCAAAAAACAATAAAATTTGAGTTTCGTGGGCTACCTTGAAGCATCCCCCATAAGGCAATAAATACATATTTCTTATATTTCCTTTAAAAAATATTTGTAAATCTTTTGTCGTTTGTTAGGTTTTCACTAAATAATTTTTAGGCCCTTGGAGAAATTCCCCTAGATCTGGCGACAGTCACTAAAACGGTAACACTGTTCTTCTTCATTATCTGGCAACGCTGATCATAAGTCACTGTCACTTTTCTGTCAGTGTCAAGTGCTGGTGGTCGTTGAAGCTAGAACCAAATTTTTTTGGTAAAATTGTTTAAAAACTAATATCAAATGGCTGCTGCCTCAAGGCGATCGCTTGGTCAACTCCTCCAGCAAGGATGGAATGAGATCCCCGAGATAATCGCGACAACTGGTATGGCGCTCGTGGGTGGTGGCTTAGCCACCATAGGATGCTACAATTACCTGAAGAACGATGGAGACAACAAGAGGTACAAGATGACCTACGTTATAATGAGGCCAGATGACCCCAAAGCAAAGTTAATTAAAAGGGAATAGTTGTAAGAGTAACTAAGTTGAAGATGATCAGTGAAAATTAGTTTCAATTATTATGTAATAAAGCTCTATGTTATCATATTGGTTATTTATTTATAGATGCTTAAAGCATTCTTGTTTATTTCCTGGAATTCTTATAGTTTCTGCTCTAAAAATTGCTGTAGAATAATGTTTTGAGATGAGTATAATATATTGGCGAGTAAAACAGGATTCCATTTATAAAACAATCAGGTCTATAATAAACAATTTTAATCAAAGAACATGAACACAATTTGTAGTCATACATAATTTTTATTAAAACAATATTATGGAAAATAAGAAATATGCAACAAGCAATAAAACATTATTTTGAAATTCTTTCAGATATCAATTTTATTGCCGTATTTTGTCACTAAATCATGATGTATGGATTAGTCCTTGGATTATGCCAGCATTTCAAATCACAAGACTGAAAAGAACAAATAAAACTTGAAGTCCCATAATTTTACATTAGACATTTCTTTAATTAGGATAGTAAAATTGAATCAACTTTTTCTATTCTAATTTTATCATTATAGCTGATTTTGAGTGTCAATAGGAACATGTGATGTGTAAATTGAGGTAGTCAGTTAGACTATATTGCAGCATCTTTAGGTCATCTTATTTACTCTTCTTAGATTTTTCTTTGCTGGATTTCTTACTTGTACTGGGTTTTTCTTTACTGGAGCTTGGTTTCTCAGTTTCTTTACTTTTTTTTTTCTGTAAATAGGATGTTGTGAAGTAACTTAAAAAAATAACTGATTATTCATTGATGGTAAATGCTTACCATCATGTGAACCATATGCTTGTTTGCAATCTTAGTTGTATACAAAATATTAGTAGTGAAACAGGATGATAATTTTTTTTGTGACAGTATCAGCAATAGAACACATTTCTATTAATTGTTCAATACTCTTTTTATCCGACTTGAAATTGGCAAAGTATACACAGTGGACAGAATAATAAGTAGTCAGTAAAGTAACACGCTACAACGCGGTCAGCGAGCAAGAGAGAGCATATGCACAGCTGATCAGTGCCGGATTAAGCAAGCACGGGGCCCATGGCAAATTATATTGTGGGGCCCTTAATATACTAGGGGTTTTCAAGTATAAAGTGGTAATGACAAGTGCAATTCTCAATATGTTTATTAGGTTACAAGGCGGAGGTGGGCTGGTTGGGTCACGCGGTGCCCGTAGCAATTGCTACTCTTGCTACGTGGATAATCCGGCACTGCAGCTGATAGTGAATCAGCCCGCCCGCACCGCGCGTAACCATAATAGTAGTTTATGATACTGTTGCATAATAGGGGTTATTAACTACGAGTGTGAGTTTAAGTACCGAGCCGTAGGCGAGGTTCTTAATAGTATCACACGAGTTTTTAATACCTAATTATGTGCAGTATCATACAGTACTTTATCTAAACTCATATAAATAATGTCATTTAAAAAAATTGAATTTCTACCAACTTTGCAAAAAAAAAAAAAAAAATTTTTGGGACATTTTTGGTCAAAATGATATGTGTAGGCATACATGGCGATAAAATATAATCATATACTTAATCAAATCCGTGTTGCCAACTCCCATAAATTCTTACCTCCAAAATTCAAGTTACAAAATTTGTGACATTGTCATCGTCAAATTGAATTGATACTGATTGATTATACTATTTATAGGTCCCAAGTGTACTTTAATAGAAAAAAAGTTATTTTATAGCATTATCTTGGGAACAACAACTGTACTATAATGAATCATTATACACGGGTGTGCCTAAAGTGGCTCATTAAAGTACTGATTTTGATTTCATAATAAGAACATTACGATATGAGAGTAGATAAAATCAGTTTTCAAAGTCAACATCTTTCGTAAACGATAACATGATATTTTATTACTACACTTCTCATCAGAAAAATCGAAACACTTCCGTTTTTATGGTTTCTGTCCTAAAAACACATGATTGTATAGCTGGCAGTTTGGCCATTACAGTGATTAGCGAAAATACTAAATTCAAAATAAGAATTTCATTTGTTTATCCTATAAATTAAATTTTAATGATTCAATGTTTTAGACAAATGTGTTTAGAGTTGGAGTACATATCACCTTTGAAAACAAAAAAAAATGCACTTATCTTAAAACTTTTTGTTCTTTATTTGTTTACTGTGACTATGGATATCTGAAAGTTTTTTTTTCTAAAACTAATATGGATACTTTGCCCGCAGAAGCCGCCCAAGTGGTGGCTTTACCGGATTCTGGACTTAGTCACCGTGTTGTGGCTCAAAGATTGCATCTAAGCTTGTCGTCTGTTCATAGAGTCTACAAACGCTATCGGGACACTGGTTTGTTCACGCGCCGTTCTGGATCTGGCAGTTATCGGGTTACTTCTGAGCAAGATGATCGATTTATTGTAACAACTTCTTTACGAAATCGACGTCTTAATGCTTTTCAACTGAAGCAGCAGCTTAATGTTGTACGTAGGGTGGCTGTAAGTGACTCTAAAATTAGAAGAAGATAGAAGGAACGTGGAGTGGTACCGCACAAGCAAATGGCCCGAAATTAACTGCAGACCATCGAAGAGCGCGCCTTAACTTTGCACGTGAGCACCTAAATTAGTCATACCTGCAGTGGAACAACGTCCTCTTTTCTGATGAGTGTAAAATTATGCTGTATGGTAACGACGGAAGGAACAAGGTCTACAGAAGAGATGGAGAACGCTTTGCACAATGCTGCATTGAAGAAAATTAAACGACACTTGCCACATTTTTCTGATAATCCTTACAAAACATAAATTTGCAAGGTGTTTCGATTTTTCTGATGAGAAGAACATTTACTGGTAAAAAATATCCTGCATGTTTGAATAGGTACTCAAATACAGATTTTTTTACCTTTGAACCTGGGTAGAGGATCTATTTAAGAATTTATATTCTCAAAAAGAAATTACATAACATCACTTACTTGAGAACACTTTGACACAGACAGAATGTATGTAAATAATTAATTAAAATGTAAACTTATTTTTATTGCATTGTCTGTCTTCTTCATGCATTGTATGTTAGTATCAAATGAGTACTTACTTTGATAAGCGCGTCATGCTCCGGGTCGCTGTCATCACCATCATCGACGGGTGCGTCATCATCATCACCCAGCTCGTCGTCATTGCGGGTAGTTCCACGTTTAACAGCACCGGGCGCATATGGGAGTGCGCTTGCTGTCTTATTGTATGTGCGGGTCATTGCTGCTTTTACCTGTTATTGAGATTGATTAAATTCATAGCATAACTAATAACAAGCATGAGACATTGAAGATTTAATTATTTTTTATTTGATAGAAATATAAATTAAATCATTAAAGATAGTACTGTAAATAACTTAAGACTTTACATTGGTGACTATACCATTATAAAAAAAACCGGCTAAGTGCGAGTCGGACTCACGGACGGGGGGTTCCGTACCATTATCTATAAAAACGGCGAAAAAAATCATGTCTGTTGTATGGCAGCCCCCCTTAAATATTAATTTTATTTTAATTTAATTGTTTATTTTTAAAGTGAATAATATAACTTAATATTCTGTGAATATTTCAAGCATCTACCTGTTGCCGTTATCAATATCGATCAAAAACGACTCAAAAATCACGTTTGTTGTATGGGAGCCCCCTTAAATATTTATTTTATTCTGTTTTTTTGTATTTGTTGTTATCGCGGCAACAGAAATACAGCATCTGTGAACATTTCAACTGTCTAACTATCACGGTTCATGAGATACAGCCTGGTGACAGACGGACAGACAGACAGCGGAGTTTAACCCTTTGGGTACGGAACCCAAAAAAAAAACAATAAGCATACAAAGCTAAAAATAAATTAAAAATAATGTATGTTGAATGCCATGCGTGGTGAAGGAAGGGTTCGAAACAGAAATTCATTTAGGATTCAAATTCTGCACCATCACGTTGAAATAAATGGGTTGCAAGCAGATACAGATACTAGAAACCTTTTAAAATAATGAGCACTCATTGATGGAATTTAATTCTTAAAAGCGCTTTACCTACAGCAGGCATAAAGCGAAAATAGGTCAAAGTTTATAAGTACCTTAGAATCTATCAATACTGTAGGATTCCTTTGTCCAGGCCACACTGACAACTCGGTCAGTGATTCCAAATCTTCCCTCAAAAGATGATAAGACTCTAATATCTCCAATGACTTGCTCACACCGTCGGCTTTGTCCTTGATCAGTGGATTTATAATTGCGTCCCGCAAGTGTGTGCAGTAGTCGAGGAATATTGAGGATTTTGAACCTGACGTACTAGAAGATAAGGTTAATTTTAGATTTGGTCTAAGACGAGTTCTTAGTTGGTTACATTGGTGCTGATTTTGTTGTTTACAACCAAAACAGACTTATTATATTTATTGTTAATTTTAAATAGGTATAAGAAAATAATTCAATACATATCAATTTAGACACTCTCTATCTATGATTTTTTAATTTACTGTCCAAATTTTCAGGGATTATTGTACTCATCATTATGAACAACTTTTACTATGGCACCAACACTGAAATCACGAAAAAAAATCAAACTTTTCATATATTTTGACGACTTTTATAAATGACGACGGCATAGACTAATTTCGTCGGTGATATTGCAATACCGCGTAAGTAGCGTGTGTTATAAGGTCAACATTTCAAAGTTATTAAATCGAAAGTTCGACCTTTAGTAAAACCTACTTACGCGGTATTGCAGTATCACCTACGATTTGTCATTGTCTAAATACGTACCTAAGTCTGGTGTGTGCATGTATCTCTTGGCAGAGGCGATGCATTTTGCTAGCTCTCGAGTTCTTCCCGAGCCAGCCCGGGAACTGGATCTGTCCGCTCACGTGGCCAGACAGCGCGTGTCCTGGCAACACTGAACTGTACATCGCCTGCACAGTGTTACAAAAATGTTATCCTACTTAATATTATAAATGCCAAAGTTTGTGAGTGTCTTTGTATGTTTGTTACTTCTACACGCTTAAACGGCTGGATCAATTTTGATGAAATTTGGATGTAGCTGACAACCTGTATTATCCTGTGTAATACAGGATAATAATTTCTACATAGTATAAATAAAGTCGCTATTTGTCTGTTTAGTTCTTTGTAGTTTTAATAGTATAAATACCTGCAAGGGTAGTAGACTCCACGCTTGACTGCCTCTTATCCTCGCTCCAACTATATCTCCTATGCTTATACTGTCCGCTGCCATGCTAATACGATGTAGGACTTCATTCCTATTGAATAAAGTTCAAAATAGTATACAGAAATACTTCTACAACAATAATATAGATTCATTAATGACTTCTAAGATTGAGAGTTGATTCACATTTGAGTAAGAATCAATAGTGGAATCGATTGCCCTACTTTTTCAGATAGTTATTTTTTTAAGAAATAATAATAAAAAAATATCAAATATCTCCGAAACGACTAGACCGATTTGAAAGGACTTCCACAGGTAGAATTTATAATATAAGGAGTAACTTAGGCTAGGCTTATTTTAGAAAAACAATTAGGGTTCCTCATAAAAATTCCGGAGAACGCGGGGGACAGATATTAATTAAATTAACTTATTATATTAAATCTACACTAATAATTAAGCTGAAATGTTTGTTTGTTTGAACGCGCTAATCTCTGTAGTTACTGGTCCGATTTGAAAAATTCTTTCACCAGGAAACTACATTATCCCCGAAGGTTATAGGCTACTCTTTATCCCGGGAACGCAAGTGCAGCCGCTGGAAACAGCTAGTAGCTAATATAAGTCTTCTTACTTTGGACAATGCGGCGCGACTTGCAGGTAGTTCTCCTGAACGAAGAGCGGCGAGAGGCTATAGTCGTAGAAAAACAGGTCGCTCTTGTCATGGATGCTCATAGTCTTGTGGTCTTCGGCCGAGAACACTTTCCGGACCGCGTCCCATGGACCCTACGCATACAACCCTTTTACACAATCATCACTATGATGGGATCAATCTCTTACTATTGAATATTATGGGACGCAGAAACCAAAAAGTCTATAGAATAAATTGTTGATCAAAAATCAACCTTATGTCATAGGTGTAGGTACGAAATTCAATGTTTCAGTTTTAATTTAAAACTAGGCAATATGATGAAAAAAAATGATAAGTACTTTCAACCAGTAATGTGTGTGTGCATGTTTGTTAACATTCAGGTTCATAATGTCTGAACGGATTTGATTGAAACTTAGAACATACACATCAAAATGTCTGAAACCGTCGGGGGCAGCTAGTTTATCTAAATCTATGCTAAAAACCATACATCTTGTGAAGCCTCATACTCTCATCTATGTATACTGTTACTAATGTCCAACTGAAGGTCGATTTCTGGCCGATCTCCACAACATTCAGCCAAAATTAAAAAAACCCTTTAATCTTAGCGTTTGCTAGAAAATTGAGGGTGGATTTTTTGGCCGAAGGTGAGGTTATTTTGGCCGCAGCCTAAGCTTCAGTCGGGCACTAACACATACAATAAAAGAAAAAGTACCAGTCCGATTTGAAAAAATATTTTTGCAAGGTAAATAACAACCGCAGGGCTATGTGCCCTAAAGATAAATAACTTACCAATTTAACATCTTTCCTGACAGTAGCGGCATCTTTCCTGAGTGTATCAGGCTGAGCGGTGGCGGGGTCGATGGCCCACATTGAGAGGAGATTCAGCGTCTGTCGTACGTCCTGGCCCGCGGACACTATCAACTGGGATATCACCTCCGGAGGTATCTTGATGCCTTCTTTGAAGCATATTGATAACATTGCTGACTAAAAGAAAATATTTAGTTTTAATTGTGATTGTCCATGTTCTTCGATCAACAATATCATAGATATCGGGACACGGGCACGTACAATCCAAGCTAAATGCTGTCTGCGTGAATATATACTTTTACAGCTGCATTTGTTTACTAACAAACGGAGAGAAATGATTTATGTTCAACCTAATTACAACTATAGCACCTGGTAATAAAGTCACAAATCTTCAAAATATTATCTAATACTTACGAACATTCAAACTAAACAAAATAAGAGCTCACTTCTCTAGTGAGCTATTATTTACCGAGACGGATATTTTGCGACGACCCAAAATCTATGATATTGTTGATCGAAGTCCATGTTCATGCAAAAATTAGACTTCGTAAACTAGCCTGTCAAATTAACCTGCACTTGGACATTAAGGGTAAACGTTCGGTTGGAGCGCGAAAGTCAAATTTTATCACGTTTTTTGCAAATTGCAGCTCAGTTATAGGTCGTATGTTGTAATGTGTAATTTGCAAAAAACGTGATTAAATTTGAATTTCGCGCTCCAACCGAAGCCTCCACCTTAAATAGGGAATATGCATGATATTTTTTTTGCGTTAGTACAAGCTAATTCATATAAGAAACAGTAGGACAAAAAAATCGGGTAACTATAAAAATAAGATTTATTCATATTTTCTGGCACAACAGAATTTAGCATGGCGTTTATATGGCCATAATAAGGTATAATATTATGTCTCTCTCTCTCTGTCTAATCGCTGTTTAGTTAGTACATAGTTTAAAATGCTTATATCTTCCGTGTTTCTTGGCCGATTTTAATTTCGCTTTTTGGAATACTACTTAATTTTACGGTATTGTCATATTTTGTTAAGAAAATAAACATGCATATTCCCTATTGTTGACATTGACAGATAAAAATAATGTTGTTATTCACCTTGATCTGATCGACCCTCGGTCTGCTGAAGCGCAAGTCGTAGCAGTAGTTGACTAGAGAGCGCATCTTCTGACTGTTCCTATCGTTGCACATGCATATTATAGGCACTGACGTTGACTTTATTAAGCCTATTAGCTCTTGGAGACCACCTGTTTAACGAAATTATATTTAATTGAGAAACACAATTTTTAATGATTAAATAACAAACTCTTCAGCTTTATTATTAGTATATACAATAAGATATTAATTTCTTAAATTAAGGAAAGTATCCATGGAAACTGGTATGATTGAATTTGAATTTTAGTACAGAACATACAAAGTCGAATTCTGTGAATATAGAAAATGTTATTTTTTTTACAGAAATTATTGTATTGGAACAAGAATGAAGCTTTATTGGACTTAAATGAGGTTCATTTTCAATTGTAACATGTCAACTTGATGCAGCATGGTTCAACAAACCTCTATCCTCGTTGCCAGCCATACCATCGACTTCATCCATAACTAGGACGTGTTTTTTGGACACCGCCTGTTTCCCAGTGTTGCCTGAGGAAAAATAATATGGAGTACATAATAGTCAAAGCTTTTACGTTAAGAAATGGAGTTAAAACTCACTATAATTGTATTTTGCTTTTAATCTTATGTTTAAAATTGTATGGTTAACTTTTAGAGAAGTTAGTTTGAAATCTGAACTGAATTATTTTTACAGAACAGAAAAAAATAGGCAAAAGAGTTCATAACAAAAGTTAAGCAGGCCTACTCTCAAACGTTCATAAGTGGCCCTAAACTAGAGTTTTTAGGGCCAAAATTATCTCTACGCGCAGTAAAATAATATATGAATTATCCGATACCTTTAGCATACCCAGACAATGATGTAGTAGTCAAAAGTTCACCAATTTGCTCTTTGATCAGTGTTTTGTTTCTGGTATCAGATGCGTTGAACTCTACCGTGTCGAAACCCAGCTCTTTACACACTAGCGCCACAGTCGTTGTCTTACCTATGAATGGAAATGAAATATTTATGTAAAGTCAGTTAAAACATTTAAGCAATGTTTAAGTATTTTTTTTGGCTATAAATTTATGTTCATAATAATAATATCTTTATTTCTTATATGGAGTTACTCAGTGGTGCACAAAATATAATATTTGCTGTTATTTGGTATTAAAAAGTAAAGCTGTCATAACATTTATTACTCACCAACCCCCGGAGGCCCTGAAAGGAGAGCCGCCTTAAAATAACCACCATCGTCGGACTTTGCCCATGGACTGGGTTTGGGCAACTTGGCCTTCCTATTCACGTACCACTTCGTCAGCCAGTTTGTAAGCCTGCATGAACAGTTTTTATAACACAGATGACCTAGAGTTAAAATGGTTCTCTGATTTATATAGTTACCTCGATTTAAAGGGTATTTGGGTACATAAACAGTGAAAATAGTATAGACAACGCCACACACATCACAGAAGCAAATTTGCCAGCACCCAAAGACCACACTCCGTTACTTTAAGGAGTTAGGATAGCTTGGGTAAAGCTGGCAGGGGGGAATGCACAATACACCCCAAGCGGGACGTCAGTGCAGGCCACATCGCCCCCAAACAGAATAAGAATAATTATAGACAACATAATAAGCAACAAAAAAGCAGATTAGCAAGCTCCCTGTTCGCACTCACTTCTTAACATTACTGGCATCACCATGCTGTCCAATTATTTGCTTCAAATTTTGCGGTTTATATTTCTCCACCCACATTGAGAAAATTGCAGGATTCGCCGGTTTTTCAATGCCATTTTGTTTCAACTCTTTTTTGATATCTGTAAAAAAGATGTTTGAGAATAACTGATATTCAATTTTTATTGTCGTAGCTATATTTAGGAATTGGTGACCTTTTCTATTTGAAAATAAGATAAAACTGACCATCTTTTTGTTGTTCTAATGGAATCTTTGTTTCTGTTTTTATATTAACTTTAGTCTCTTCTTTTACTTCTGATTTAATTTTAACTGGACTTTTAGATTTTTCCCGATATTTTACATCTAGTTTAATACCATTCTTTGAAACTTCAGTTTTTATTTCTCTTGGTTTATCTTTTGATGAACCTTCCACTTTTATTTCTTTTGAATTTTTATTATTTTCTAAATGTCGCCCTTCTTTAAGCTTTCTATTTGGGCTCTTCTCTTTTTTCACTTCCTTTAATTCTAGTTTATCTTTTTCTTTTTTAGATCCTCCTTTTATCATATTTAGGAATTCATCTTCGTTTATTATTTTGATGCCCAACTCTTCTGCTTTGGCCATTTTAGCTGGACCTGGGTCTTCGCCAGCTAATACATGTGTGACCTTTAAAATGACGTATATTAATGAACATAATATGTTTGAGGGTGTTGACAAGAAACTCTCGTACACAAATACGCAGATAAGACTATAATCGTTAACTGCTAGCACATTCAAATAAGTTCTGAAGGTATAATATTACGCTCGAACTAAGCAGATTTGGAAATAAGTAATAGATATGCTTTTTTGATAGACAATGGTAATATTGAAAAAATAATTATCTTTGTCTCCTAAAAAGTTATAAGAGATTTTAATGCATATTACCTTTTTACTCATCGTATTTTTTATAGTTCCACCATATTTATTAATAGCTTCAACGATTTCCTCCCTCTCAAAAGAATCCAGTACTCCAGTTAACAAAAAAGCACAATCTTTAAGGGAATTTGGTGCACCCTGAAATTAAATAAAAGATACTATGGGCATAATCAAATACAAATTAAGATGATTCATATTCCTCCAAGGTATATTAGCGACATATACAACTATTTCATGAAAACATTACTTTTTACAACAAATTTAACTCCGTGACATATGTTGATGATTTCTTTTGTTATTAATCAGTAAATACGAGTATACTACCATTCTTGTCGCAAAACGCACGTTGATAAACTTACGACCTATAACTGAGCTGCAATTAGCAAAATACCTAGTAAAATTTGAATTTCGCGCTCCAACCGAGGAATCACTTTAATTGAAAGATTTTTTCAGAAGCAGTTCTACTTATCAAGGCATTACTCATCATCTGCCCTCCTCACAATTAGAATGAAGATAAATAGCATTTCCATGGGCATAAACATACCTCAGGTATTACTTTAGATCCTAAATGTTTGGGTCCTGTTCTGTTTAGATATTTCTGGTACAATTGTGCTGACTGCCTTTTCCTTTCGTACCTTTCTTCATCTGTCAGTACTGTAATAGAGTTACATGAAGTTATTAATAGGCTATATAATATTAATTCGCAAAGAAATGTGCAGTGTCAGTATATAAAATTATGACAATGTTGAAAGCATGATACAGGTTTGAGACATGATTTTGGTAGTGTGGTGGCCTTCATTTCTTTGATAAATCAGTTTTGGGCTTCTGAATTTTTACTTTAATCTCTGTAACTCTAAAGGAAAAAACGGAAACCTTATAGGAATAGTCTGAAATCCTTAATTTGTTGATACATGTCACCTTTTTTGGTTTTTAAAAACTCAAACTCGCAATTGGAGTTTATAAGCAACCCAAAAGGTGCAAATCATATTTGCACTGGTTCCATTAAGTCTATATTTGAGGAAGATCAATATTTACTAGAAAGAAATATAAAAAAATCTCAAACCACAAGGCTTGCAGAGCTTGTAAAAACATACCCGATTCATTGAGGCTCTTGTTCATTTTCTTATGTTTCTTGTCACTATGTATCAATGATGAATCATTATCATGGTCATCATGACTTACTTTCTTCATGCTGGGTTTAACATCTTCACTACTGTGCGATTCTTCATCCAGTTTTCTTTTCTTTTTCTCTATATGTTCATTGCTTTCTTTAGTGTCCACAGTTTCACCTTCAGTAAATTCAGAAAATTTCCTCTTTTGATCTTTATTTGTACCATTTTCAATTTTATTTGTCACTCTCTTAGATTTTAATTTTGTATCTAACTTAGTTGAATTTGTTTCTTTACTTTTGCTCTCTGAGGATTCTGTTTCTGTTATTTTATTTTTTTCAACTTCACAGCTAATTTTATTATCTGTGATTGGCACTGTACCTAAATTATCAGTACAATCTATTTCTAAGAGACTCTTATCAAATTCATCATCTGAATGTATGCCTGTTTCAGTATTTTTCTTTGCTTTTTTAACTAAGGGTTCTGTTCTTTTAATAGGTCCGCTGCCAAAAATATCAACTGCTTTCACTTCCTTTAAAGTTGCTTTGGGTGATTTGACATTGTTTTTATTTGTAGTGACGGTTTTGCTGCTTGATTTAGTCTTCTTTTTGTCAAATATTTCTTCATCAGAGTCCTCTATTATACGCCTTTTGTTTGCTGCCTTTTTCTACAAATCATGACATATGGATAAATGTAATAACATTCACACTGATATTTGGGGATTAAAAAAGGAATTTATTAAATTACTTAATAATAATAACACTTATATACAATCTACCTTATTTTTTATTTGTACATCTGGTGATTCAGGTATTACATCATCATCATCTTCGACTTTTGGTTTTGGTGCTTTTTTCAACTGGAAAAATGATCTGATGTCCTGAAAGCAAGCAAAAATATTATAATAACTAATGAAATAAAATTCTAGATACATATGTATAAGTTGTAAATAAACCAAAGCAAGAGAGACTAAGGACCAAATACTGAAATGCATGTCCTGAGTCTGAGTGGAATTACTATATATAAAAAAGTCGGGTTATTTACACCATTTATAACTCGAAAGTGGTTGAACCGATTTTGATGATCTCCAATTTGTTAGATTTGTCTAATCCGAGAATAGCAGAATAACTATGAAAATATATTATATATTGACAAGCCAGTTGGCGCAGTTGGTTAAGACACCACCTATCACGCCGCTGGTCATGGGTTCGATTCCCATCCAGGACAAACATTTGTGTGCATGAACATGTCTGTTTGTCCTGTGTCTGGGTGTAATTATCTATATAAGTATGTATTTACAAAAAAAAAGTAGTATATGTAGTATATCAGTTATCTGGTTTCCATAGTACAAGCTCTGCTTAGTTTGGGATCAGATAACCGTGTGTGAATAATGTCCCAGGATATTTATTATTATTATATAAAAAAATAGGTAGATAGGTGTTGGTAGGTAAGTGTAGGTAGGTAGAGGTAGGTTGTAGGTAAGTAAGTATGTTAGTAGTAGGTTGTGTGGGTATTTCGTTTTTTTAATTCTCAGGGCAGGAAAATGTTTACCAGGCCAGCCAGTTATGATATATTAACAAAAAAAGTTGCATACATAGTATATAAGTTATCTGGTTGTACATAGTAGAAGCTTTGCTTAGGTTTTGAACAGATATCTGTGGAGTTTCTCAAGAAATGAATTGTCCTTAAGTGTTACAATAAGATTCTAAATTAATAAGATAATGATGGCCCTTACACTTTGTAATCATTACCTACCACTAGACAAATCTGATTATAGTAAAGCAAATGATTACATACTTACATTACAACACAACATATTATTATATGATAATGAAAATAAATGTCTATGTAATAGATTATAGTATCATTTACATATATTCATTCTTATCATTTAATCAGAGTAAACAATTTAACTTGGGGTTGTTGCAATATGTTAAAATTAATCTGCTATATCTTTGGTGTTTTATAAAGTAGGTACCTACATGATCTTTTAGATTCATTGGATCAGTTTATAAGTTCAAGCCTACTTCAATACTTGCTCTTTTGTATAATAATACTAACAGCAGTTAGAATCATGGAAGAAGAAATAGTAGTTTTAAGTGGTACTCGAAACGTCATTATGTTAGTCAATTCTCTATAATTGCTACTATGAATTCAATACAATTACTCAACCTATGATAGGTTTCAGTAATTTATAGTCGACATTTTAACTAGTCTGCTTCAAAATGTAGGTAGATGCTATCCTGAAAGACTTCTTAGTTACAATAAATGTCGCATGTATCATTCAAAAGTATGTAGTACCATTTAAACAGTAAAAGGTAACTGAAAAACTTACTCGAGACATTTTGCCGCAAGATGTGCTGTCAACCAATTAATTTTGTAAGATAATAAACTATTTATCATACTTTAATTTAACAGTTTTATAATTAGAAGCAGAGCGAAATCAACAATTTACACTCGTATGTACAAAGAAATTCGCGCATTTGCAGATGGGATTGTTCAAGTCAAGTGACAGTTGACTAACTGATGAGTGTTGCCATATAGTAGACAAAAAATAATCTATCAAAAAAATCCGTTCAAAGACGACAAATAATAATTTAAAGGATTCGCCAAACAGAACGCGTACTTGCGCGTATTTAGCGCCGAGTTATAGCGACGGGTTCTTTTGTATTGTTAGCGCGTACAATTTATATTCGTAGGGAATATTCAATTTCCGTACGAGTACGGACAAATCCGTGCATATGGCAACTGATTTGTTTGTCGCAATTTGTCGGCCTTATCAGTAATTACGCACACACGCGTTGTGAGTCTGTAAATACTTTCACAAATACATTTCAAATGTTTTGAGCTTTGGATGTTTTCGTAGTTATTTAATCTCTACCTTTATTTAGATAAGGAGGAACAAGGTGGATGATTCCTCCATAACAAAGAATACCTAAGCAAAGAGAATATAATCACTACCTACGCTTCCAAGGAGAATTCACATGCAAATCATGCCATTTGTGAATTTTAATGTCAATGATTAAAGAGAATATAATACAACGTTTATCAATGACGGCGGAACGGCGGAAACGAATCAAATTGATATGAAACTCTCCATAAAATTCAATGTTATTTCTAGTTATTTTATTTATGATAATGAAAACAACAAGTGCATTGAACAAAAATGCAGGCACCGTGTTATTTAAAAATCAACCCACTCGGTCAGAATGTTGGAGTGAAAACGATTTGGCTAGACTGCGGGCTCGCAAAGCCTTTGAGGAATTGGTTCCACCAAAAATAACTCCAGATAAAATCGATGATAGATATATTATGAGCACGCTGAAATATTTTAGAAGGGCGTTGCGTTCTGTGGATAAAGATTTGGATCATAACAGTGGTCAGATACTGAAAGACGCTTTATTAGATACCATAGGAGCACACTTGACTAATGAAATTCTCCCTAACACTAGGTTTGCCTACTACGCCGGCTATGTACACTACAGGAGCGTAAGAGAAATACATGATTTCCTGGATGAGATAAAAAATAATTTAAATACTCAAGGGTTAGGATGGCAACGGCCAGAAAGAGTTCCTCAATGGTCAAATTTGACTGTAGCCAAAATTCTAATAGGTGTCGGGAAATTCTTAGATCCTTGCGCATGTTTGATCACAAAGAGGGATTCTAACTCCTGCATTCACTTGCCTTCACCTAAATTAGACGATTACGAAACGCCTACGGCCCTAGCACTACCTTTTCAAACTGGAGGTTTGATCAATTTAGTAGCGCCGAATTCGGAGAATATTCTACTGAAGTATTATACTACCGCGTCGAGATGTATCTTGCATAGTTCTCCTGAAAGTTGTCGTCATTCAGATTTCGTTAATTTTAATAATGAGATGTGGCACTGGATGAAACGGGACGTGGCTCCACATCTTATCGATGACCACCTATACGCAGCTTACGGGGGAGTGTTGAGAATAGCGGCAGCTGTTCAAAACTACGGGAAAGGTTTATCACGACGTAATCTCTTTGACTATCAGAGTTCGGAAGCATCAAAATGGCATCCTTGGAAGGCTCTTACTCAATCTTATATTTATGTTAATGCTGATTGGACGCCTAAACTTTACGTAGGTCTCGTCCTCTTGGCTGCTTTGGCGATATCTCTTCTGCAAATATGCTACAATTATATGTTTGGGGACTCAAAATCATGTCGTTGTAAAGATCGATCGGCTAAATCATCGTCACCTAAAGTAGAATACGCTAACGTCGATACAAACTTTCCGGCGATGTTGCCTCAGGAAAGCGCAGTTTACTACAACGAAAAGACTCCTATTAAGCGTTCATCTAAAACAAAGACTTCGTCACACGGCTCTTTAAAGACGCAGAAGGTTTACGACTTGAACGAGAATGCAGAAAAAGTAATGGCGGTTATAATGAGTGATAACGAAGATTGTGACGGGGACTCTTACCCTTCCAAACCTGAGAGTGATGAGGACTTTAGTGATAAAAATATCTGTGACGTGGGTAAAGCCAGCCGACCAAGGAGTCCACCTAAGCTGGAGACTTCCATTTCCCAATTGAGAATTAAAAGATCGCAGGCACAAACGCCTATGTACTCGACGAGTACTGTCACTCACTCTGACGTCACTTATTGCCACCGGCAAGTGAGCGAGTTTGCTTCTTCGGAAACGGGCAGTTCTATTTCGGACCGATCTGTTAGCTCAGCAAGTTCAAAATCAAGAACTCTACTGACACGAAGCTCCCGCGACTTGGCTTGGGCTCGGCGCGTGATCTCTAAACACACTTCACGAAGTCTCACTAAGACTACATCGGAAACGGAATTAGATTTGAATTCGTACACGACACCGCCGTCGCACAGATAAGTTATTAGTTACCTATTTTGAATTTGGTAAGTTGTTTAATTGTTTTTTTTTAGGATTATTTAAGTTATTTTAAGATATGTATTTGTGATTTTTAAGTAATATATAATTATTATGGGTGGTTCATTGTTTCATTTTACAGTTACATTTATGGTGGATCGTACCCAGTTTGATGTTTTTAAAGAATATTTCTTGCGTTTTTTATTACGTCAATATCAAGCGTTAAGATAGTTTAGAGCAGAGATTCCTAAAGTTGTTGATATCTAACCCGTTTCCCAGGGGTCGACATAAACGAAAACTGATTTTGGTTGACGAGGTCTAAAAATCCACAAGAAACTTTTTTTTGAAGCTTTCAAGCTTGCGTTTTTTTTATGGCATACATAGAGCTTCGTGCGACAGTGATCTTTTGGCACGTGTGGCCAAAATCAGAACTAACGCCGCCATCTTCTGAAGAGTCACTTTATGAGAGTTCGCTCTGTCCGTTTATCATTGCTGATTTATGAAAAGGTGTGCAGAAAGATGGATTGAGTTAATAAAAACATTATTTAGACACGACTATTTTATTTACATTATAACAAATAATCGCGACGGCACCGATAAATCTTAAATATATCTTTAAATACACAAACTATAATTAAAATAAATATAAGGAATATCACATGTATTTAACTCATTTTGTACCTTGTTTATCTGGAGAATAATAATTAAATTGAAAACACTTTTTCGTGTAATTACAACTGAGAATGAGCAGGCCCGCATTCGGCGATGGGCGAGGCTGTGTTACTTTAACAATATGGGCAAAAAGCGGTCATCAGATGCCCGCACCGATATTCTGCCCAATACATGTGTGATAAATTCTATCCGTTCCTTGTTATTACTTATCAGTTACATTTGCCAGTGTATCAGTAGCATATTTGAATCGCCCTTTAAATAAATATCCTGGGACATTCTTCAAACACTCAAGTACGTATCTGATCCCAAACTAAGCAGAGCTTGTACTATGGGAATAATATAAAATAAATTATAAACACCTATCTATGGAATTATAAACTCTTACATGTCTAAAATATAGCTACAATTATTAACAATATTTAAATCACAGTAACATTTCATCTAATATCTCATTCGTAAAAATAAATCAATTTTTTTTGACTTGCCTGCTTATAGATGCCACGTATACAATGTAATACTATAATTATGCCACGCTAGTTCAGACAAACGCACGTGAGAAACAGATGCCCTTGAGGCACTTAAGTTAATGTAGAAATCAACTACGATAATATGGCGCACCCCTCCAAAGCTCAAAACGTTTGAAATGTATTTACAGAGTCATAAAGTAAACAAAAATACAATGATTTGTTGCTCGACTAGCGGCGTTATCAATCGCTCATTAGTATGGCGCTGCACTGCAATATGGTAATAAGTGACATATTAAAGACACGGCCAGCTACTGGACGAATACAACTACATACGAACTCTTTCGTAAGGATATGACTACACACACACATTGAAACAGTAATTTGGAGGGGCGCGCCATGTTAGCGTAGTTTATCGTAGTTTGTCTCCAGTTGAATCAGCGATTTTATGACGCTGAGTAACCGGCTAGGCACAATGATAGATTGTTAGCGAGACCCGCAAATTCAGTCCGGGGCATTACACCTAAACGCAGACATACGATATTTCCAATGATTTTCAACAAATCAATTTATAGCCCAAACCAAACGCCATCCCTGTTATTTATTGTAATTATTTTAGACTTCAACATATTTTAAAACTCATTATGATTATGAAATGCCCATAAAAATGATAAACAGACTTTTGTGACATGGAATATAAATAATATCATTAAATTACATTAATTAGTATAAGGCCGTGCGCTGCGTTACGCGGACGCCCGCGCGGGTCCATACAAAATTGCTCCGTCGCGGGGAACTGCGCGGGTGCCAGCGTAACGCAGCAAATGGCCTAATTGTGTATTGTTAAATGTTTAGACTTTGAAAGATTTCAAGATTGTCGTAGTAATCAATAACACCAACTACCTACTAAAGAATACGGGGCATTGAAATTTCCACTTTATGATCAGGTTGTTTAAGTCTATTTGGTTTTGTGAGTAAAAATAATTTACTTTGGTGTGCCGTCTGTGTTGCGAACCACTCACTTTCTTACATATATAACTTCCATATAAAATATATGTATCTACAATAATCTACAAATAATAGTGTATGCTTGTTTACTCATAATTTTTCTAACAATAAATTATTTTAAAACATAATATTTATATAGAAGAATAAATCACTAAAACCTTAAAAAAGAGTTACATAAAATACTGTAACAATATAAATATGTGCAGTAAGTCACAAAGAAAATATTAACTTAATAGTAAAGTCAAGTGAATCACATTTGATTATGAACCTTAATAAACTATGTTATAAAGATCATTTTCTTATATTTTTGTACTGGCGAGCGCTCCACTTCCTGTGCATGTATTTGACGATATATAGCGGCAGGCAGGAGACCAGTGTTATCGTGATCACTTTCCACCAAAAGTCCCAGTGCCTTATGAAGTCACCGTCTGTCACAGTTCAAAGTAAAAAATAAATAAATATCTTGGGATATTCTTCACACACGGATATCTGATCCCAAACTAAGCAGAGCTTGTACTATGGAAACCAGATAACTGATATTCTACATATACTACTTTTTATAATCTATTCTACATATAAGACACTATAAGATGGAGCAATACAGAATGTGTTTTTTTTTCAAAATAAATGAGATCGATTCCCGGACAGACAAATATTTTTATTCAAAATCCAAGTAGTTTTTTTTTTAGTTTTTATCAAAATCGGCCCAGAGACTCCTTTCAGCATTTTTCGCTATTCCTTATACTTTAGGATTTGGCCTACCACGCCCACTTAAAAAATTCACCCTGTATATACTATACTAGATTTACTACTATTTTTTGTAAATATCTACTTATATAGATAATTATTTAATTACACCCAGACTCAGGATAAACAGACATGTTCATGCACACAAATGTTTGTCCTGGATGGGAATCGAACCCACGACCAGCGGCGCGATAGGTGGCGTCTTAACCAACTACGCCAACTGGCCTGTCAAAATTAATAATTTAATTTTAAGGCGATGATAACTCAGTGGTAGTGATGTCGAATGCAGAGACGAAGGTCGCGGGTTCGAAACCTACAATGAGCTTGAGCTTTAGGTGAAGGAAAACATCGTGAGGAAACCATAGCACGGTGGTAGGGTACTTTGTAGTACCCGCCTGGCTGGCTACGACCCTCAAGTTGAAAATCTGTCGCCAAGCACCGGAAGGTGTGTTACGCCAGCTGCACTTGGGGAGCCAGTTCCCTTCTAGGCTTTGTGTGCTTACCACCGTCGGTCACATCATCATCACGGTGAGATTATGGTCAAACACATGCCTATACTACATAGTTAAATTTCTTTTTTTTTAAATATAAATGATGGACTCAATCAAATCCTTCTAATATTACAAATGCGAAAGTTTGTGTGTTTGTATGGATGTCTTTCACGTAAAAACTACTGAACAGATTTGGATGAAACTTGGCATATAGATAGATCATACCCTGGAACATAAGATCCCTCAAGCCGATGAGAAAAGCCGCACCTAAGTGTAGCCGTACTTCGCCTTTTATCCGTAATATATCCATATCCATACTAATATTATACATGCGAAAGTAACTCTGTTTGTTACCTTTTCACAACTAAACCGCTGAACTGATCACGATGAAATTTGACACACAGATAGCCTATGTTATGGAGAAAGACGTAGAGTACTTTTTATAAAAGAGACTCACCAAAGTATGTGGTAAATATAAGTAGTGTGGCTATATACATGAGCAGGCTGACTAGTTCTGCGGCGACCATGAGCCAGTGCCACGTGACCACCGTCAGCGCCACCATAATCAGCTCCGTGAGGATCAGCGCCGTGTAGCTGATCTCCACTATGTGTATCAACTGGTCTTCGAACAATACTAGAGCGCCGTACATTATCACACCACCTGCAAAAACACCTGCTGGTCTAGACTAGAAAGAGAACAAGTGTCTGTCAAAAAAAACATTTTTGGTACAAGCTTTTTTTGCACAGCCTTCAACTGCTCGTTAAGACGGTTCCAATGAGCCCAAACACGACGGGGTGGTGTCGTTATATTTCGGAGTTCCTATGGCCACCTTCCAGCTCCAGCATCAGATCAGCTCCAATACTTTATTTATTTGATGGTAACAGGTTACCATAGCCTATAGACGCTTGCAAAAGCAGGGGAACACCGAGCAACATCTTCGGCCGCGGCATAATTCTTGTGAACAGTCGACACCCAAAATGTATACCCATTTTACATAAAAAAGTAAAACCCTGCGTATCAAACTTCTTTGGAGACCCTTGGAAAACAAGGGTGGGGAACTCTCTACAATCTGAACATCCGCGGTAGGAAACTCCTTTGAAACCGCACAATACCATAAAATATGGTGTCCATTTTAAGAAGTAATTATTGAAAAAAATAATTATTAAAAATATTCAGATTTACAATTAAGAATATATTTCCATTAATAAAATCAAAAATGGTATGTCGCAAAAAACTGTTTTTGCTTGTAACATTAACATAAATAAAAAATAATATGACATATTATGAGAACTCTACTAAAACTAAAAGAAACAGGAGTGTTGTAACCTCGTACCTTGATAAATAGATATTCCCGTCCATATGTAGAAAGTCTTGTAAGAGAGCTGCCTTCCTTTAGTCAGTTGCTTGTAAAGTTGCGGATACCGAAGCGCCGTTGTGCTAGGTATGTCTTTATCCAGCACCTTTGCAAAATAACATAAATACTTATAGGTATACCAACAATAATTAACATCCAGGGCGTCGACAACCATGTCACAGTATTTTAGACGACGCTGTCAAAAAATTTGTTTCTGTGAATTTATTTTGAAACTTTTAGGTGAAAAACAAAGCTGATTCTTTTTAATTTAGGCGCAACGCCAAACGGAAGTCCGCGATCACCGGGCCAACGCCCAAGTGGATAAGGTCATCGTTTTTCTTTTAACTTAACTGCCCAAAGAAGTAATTAATGTAATTTTTCAAAAATCGTAAGGAAATCATAACTCAGTGGTAGGGTACTTTTTAGTACTAGCCTGGTTGGCTACCACCTTCAAGTTGAAAATCTGTCGCCAAGCACCTACAGGTGTGTTCTAACAGGTGTACTTGAGAGCCAGTTCCCTTCTAGGGTTTGTGTGCTTACCACCATCGGTCACATCATCACTGAAAATGGTTCTCAAAACACAGGTACTTATCTATTATATAAAAGAGTAGCGGTTTTTTGGGTAAACATCCCCCTGCCCACACCGCTGAACCGATTAATGTGAAATTTGGCATGTGCATAGATTTTGTCACGTAGACCCCATTTAAGAAGCGATTTTTCGAAATTCCTTTCCGCAGTGGTGGAAACGGGCCCTTTGTGCGATTTTAAGAATCTTAATATCTCTGGAACCATAAGGTCTAGGAGTCTGAAATTTTTAATGTAGCTATTTCAGTAAAAAATATTAGATATGGGTGCGAGCGTTTCTCAAACTTTTGTCTATGGGAGGAAAATTTAAAAAAATAAGGGATTTGCTTTGTTTCCGTTAAACCTTGATAACTTTGTGAGTTTGAATGTTACAAACTCAAAATTTATATTGTAGGTAGTTTAATAATACTGCTAAAATATATTTTCGGCGTTTCTCAAACTTTTTTTCTTCGAGGAAGATATTACCGATGGAAATTATGCATTTTTCAAACTCTTATATCTCTGCAACGGCTGAAGATAGGCAAATGAAATTTCGTATACGCGTTATGCTATACAAATACTACAAATTTCAACTTGGTGTTTGTCAAAGTTTTGCCCATAGACAAAGTAAAAATGTCGAAAATTTACTTTTAGCATCCTGTTTTTCTCAGTTAATATTTATAGCACAAGCTTGATTTATGGAATATAAGCTTTCTACAGTATTTTTTTTGAAATGTACTATCAAGTTTCTCAAACTTTTCATGCGGCATAAAGTTATAAAGGTGAAATATCCAATTTTTGCACTTTAATATTTTTGTAATGGCTCAAGCTAGGGACCTTAAATTTGGAATATTAACTAATCAATACAATTGAAACAATATTCAAACCAGTGTTTCTCAAATTTTTCATAGATGTCAATTTTATGACACCTTAAATTATTTTCTATCAACCTGTATAACGGAAGTACTATACAACTGAGAAGCATGATTTTTTGGAAATAAGCTACTCTTAGCAAGCACTATAAGAATCCTAAAGCATTTTGCAATACTATTTAGCAATGAAATGTTATAGAGGGTGGAAAATTTTATTTTTGACTTTTAGTATTTTTGCAATTACTTAAGCTAGGGTTCCAAAATTTTAAATGTAGACCATGTAACATAAATGTAACAACATGCAAATCAATAATTAAAAAAAAAATGATCGTAGACAATTTTATGACCTTTTTAATTTTTTTTATCAACCTGTATAACGCAAGAACTATTTAACTAAGAAGCATGATTTTTTGGAAATAAGCTACCTATAGCAAGCACTATAAGAATCCTAAATCATTTTGCAATACTATTTAGCAATGAAATGTTATAGAGGGCGGAAAATTGTATTTTGGCCCCTTAATATATTTGCAATTACTGTAGCTAGGGATCTAAAATTTTGGTTGTAGACCATGTAACATAATTGTAACAACATGCACATCAATAATTTCAAACTTTTTTATTTAAAATAACTAGCTGTTCTCTCGAGTCGGAACAATAAACTCTAACTTAGCATTTAGTTTATATAAAATAACTAGCTGTTCCCCGCGGTTTCGTTCGCGGGTTTATAAGTAGCTTATAACCTTCGGGGATAATGTAGCTTCCCATTAGTGAAACAATTTTTCGAATCGGACCAATAACTCCGGAGATTAGTGCGTTCAAACAAACTCTTCAGCTTTATTATTACTACCTATATTTAGATTAAGTTTTCACCTAAGAAATAAAAAAAAAACAAATTTAGTAAAAATAAACTCAAAACCAATTTTGAAATAATTAGGACCTTCTTAAGTAGTATTTGTTTCTATGAAATCCGTATATAACATCTACAACAATTCAACTTAAAAATATTCAACGTCAAAGCAATTATCATCAAACAAATTACGTATAGGACTTCATGTCGGTGAAGTCATGCATAGTTCGGTTCTTTTCGGTATTGCTCGGGTTACATCGGGCGCCGCGTCGCATCGCCCGTGCTATACAAAAATAAATAAATATCCTGGGACATTCATCACATATTTTTTTTCAGGTTTTCAATTGCAAAAAGATTTTTCCAAATCCGACTGATAGATCCAGAGATTAGCGCGTTCATACAAACAAACAAAAACTCTTCAGTTTCATTATAGTTTAGATAGATAAATATATAGATTATTATTAGTATAGATAAATTATAGATAGGTTTATGTTGGCAGTTCTTGACAATTTTGCATTAATCTGTATTGTATCATTGAGACAATCATTTAAGAAGCTGTCCTTAGTTTCTCACAAGTTCTGGGATAAAAATACCTACCTTCTTATCTCACGGGTCTACCTCTCTGCCAATTTTCATTACACACTGTTTGAACGTTTAGAAAGAAAGAAGAAAGAAAAACTATTATCTCCTGCATGGCATACCATTCGAAACTTATAAAAAAAAAAAAAACAAACATAAAAATTCAATATACCTACAAAAATAAAAAATAATAAGAAGGCTGTATGGCTCTGAACCTTTGACTGTTTTTTTTTAACGTAACAAAAACTTATGTATGATGGACTAATAATGGATTGTAATTTTTGACAAGTATTTAAACGTGAAAACTGAACTCCACATGCATAATAGGTATATTTATATAGCATTCAATCGTCACAGAACTATACCTGTCCCTGGATATTAAATAGCCTAAAACCTTCATCTAGGAACCTGAACCTAAGAGGATACCTATCTTTGAAAAGCGCTTCATAATCTGTACTGTGGTTCTCAAGGTATGAGAATACTAACGGACAAATTGACATACATATTATTTGGTTGGTTAAATTGAGTACGGGGTGTTCATGAACTCTAATGCGGGTGAAACCGCTGGGCGAAAGCTAGTCTATTATATAAAAGAGTAGCGGTTTTTTGGGTAAACATCCCCCTGCCCACACCGCTGAACCGATTAATGTGAAATTTGGCATGTGCATAGATTTTGTCACGTAGACCCCATTTAAGAAGCGATTTTTCGAAATTCCTTTCCGCAGTGGTGGAAACGGGCCCTTTGTGCGATTTTAAGAATCTTAATATCTCTGGAACCATAAGGTCTAGGAGTCTGAAATTTTTAATGTAGCTTTTTCACTAAAAAATATTAGATATGGGTGCGAGCGTTTCTCAAACTTTTGTCTATGGGAGGAAAATTTAAAAATATAAGGGATTTGCTTTGTTTCCGTTAAACCTTGATAACTTTGTGAGTTTGAATGTTACAAACTCAAAATTTATATTGTAGGTAGTTTAATAATACTGCTAAAATATATTTTCGGCGTTTCTCAAAATTTTTTTCTTCGAGGATGATATTACCGATGGAAATTATGCATTTTTCAAACTCTTATATCTCTGCAACGGCTGAAGATAGGCAAATGAAATTTCGTATACGCGTTATGCTATACAAATACTACAAATTTAAATTTGATGTTTGTCAAAGTTTTGCCCATAGACAAAGTAAAAATGTTGAAAATTTACTTTTAACATCCTGTTTTTCTCAGTTAATATTCATAGCAGAAGCTTGATTTTTGGAATATAAGCTTTTTACAGTATTTGTTTTGAAATGTACTGTTAAGTTTCTCAAACTTTTCATGCGGCATAAAGTTATAAAGGGTGAAATATCCAATTTTTGCACTTTAATATTTTTGTAATGGCTCAAGCTAGGGACCTCAAATTTGGAATATAAACTATTCAATACAATTGAAACAATATTCAAACCAGTGATTCTCAAATTTTTTATAGTTGTCAATTTTATGACACCTTAAATTATTTTCTATCAACCTGTATAACGGAAGTACTATACAACTGAGAAGCATGATTTTTTGGAAATAAGCTACCTATAGCAAGCACTATAAGAATCCTAAAGCATTTTGCAATACTATTTAGCAATGAAATGTTATAGAGGGTGGAAAATTTTATTTTTGACTTTTAGTATTTTTGCAATTACTTAAGCTAGGGTTCCAAAATTTTAAATGTAGACCATGTAACATAAGTGTAACAACATGCAAGTCAATAATTAAAAAAAAAATGATCATAGACAATTTTATGAAGTTTTTAATTTTTTTTTATCAACCTGTATAACGCAAGAACTATTCAACTAAGAAGCATGATTTTTTGGAAATAAGCTACCCATAGCAAGCACTATAAGAATCCTAAAGCATTTTGCAATACTATTTAGCAATGAAATGTTATAGAGGGCGGAAATTTGTATTTTGGCCCCTTAATATTTTTGCAATTACATGAGCTAGGGATCAAAAATTTTGGGTGTAGACCATGTAACATAATTGTAACAATATGCACATTAATAATTTTAAACTTTTTAATCATAGACAATTTTATGACTTTTTTAATTTTTTTTCATCAACCTGTATAACGCTTTTTCTATTGATTTCAGAACCACGAATTTCTGGTTATAAGCTACCCATAGCGAGAACTATAAGAATCCTTAAGCATTTTGTAATACTATTTAGCAATGTTATAGAGGGTGAAATATTTCATTTTTGCCCTTTAATATTTTTGCAATTACTTAAGCAAAAGATCTAAAATTTTGAATATAGACTAATTAACACAAATGTAACAACATAGAAATCAAAATTATTCTAAATTTTAGTCATAGATATTTATATGATTTTTTAAAAAAGTTTATCAGACTGTATAAAGCTACTCTATTCATATAAGTACCATATTTTATGAATTTAAGCTATCATATAGCAAGCATTGTTTATAGCAAACTAAGAACCCTTCCACTCACAGTATTGTTCAACTTTCATGCCAAAATAAAGTAACAAAGCTTTAAATTTTCTTCAATATCTCAAACAAGTGATCTAAAATTATAATACTTATCATTTAGTTTATATAAAATAACTAGCTGTTCCCCGCGGTTTCGTTCGCGGGTTTATAAGTAGCTTATAACCT
Organism: Tethea ocularis; assembly: GCA_963555595.1. NCBI lineage: Eukaryota > Metazoa > Arthropoda > Insecta > Lepidoptera > Drepanidae > Tethea > Tethea ocularis. Next base: position 2,877,864 of record OY741960.1, on the reverse strand, counting down.
TCGGGGATAATGTAGCTTCCCGTCAGTGAAACAATTTTTCAAATCGGACCAATAACTCCGGAGATTAGCGCGTTCAAACAAACTCTTCAGCTTTATTATTACTACCTATAGATAGATTAAGTTTTCACCCAAGAAATAAAAAAAAAAACAAAATTAGTAAAAATAAACTCAATTAGGACCTTCTTAAGTAGTATTTGTTTTTATGAAATCCGTATATAATATCTACAACAATTCAACTTAAAAATATTCAACGTTAAAGCAATTATCATCAAACAAATTACGTATAGGACTTCATGTCGGTGAAGTCGTGCATAGTTCGGTTCTTTTCGGTATTGCTCGGGTTACATCGGGCGCCGCGTCGCATCGCCCGTGCTATACAAAAATAAATATAAATATCCTGGGACATTCTTAACATATTTTTTTTCAGGTTTTCAATTGCAAAAAGATTTTTCCAAATCCGACTGGTAGATCCAGAGATTAGCGCGTTCATACAAACAAACAAAAACTCTTCAGTTTCATTATAGTTTAGATAGATAGATATATAGATTATTATTAGTATAGATAAATTATAGATAGGTTTATGTTGGCAGTTCTTGACAATTTTGCATCAATCTGTATTGTATCATTGAGACAATCATTTAAGAAGCTGTCCTTAGTTTCTCACAAGTTCTGGGATAAAAATACCTACCTTCTTATCTCACGGGTCTACCTCTCTGCCAATTTTCATTACACACTGTTTGAAGGTTTAGAAAGAAAAAAGAAAGAAAAACTTTTATCTCCTGCATTGCATGCCATTCGAAACTTATAAAAAAAAATATCAAACATAAAAATTCAATATACCTACAAAAATAAAAAATAATAAGAAGGCTGTATGGCTCTGAACCTTTGACTGTTTTTTTTTAACGTAACAAAAACTTATGTATGACTAATAATGGATTGTAATTTTTGACAAGTATTTAGACGTAAAAACTGAACTCCACATGCATAATATATTTATGTAGCATTCAATCGTCACAGAACTATACCTGTCCCTGGATATTAAATAGCCTAAAACCTTCATCTAGAAACCTGAACCTAAGAGGATACCTATCTTTGAAAAGCGCTTCATAATGTGTACTGTGGTTCTCGAGGTATGAGAATACTAACGGACAAATTGACCTACATATTATTTGGTTGGTTAAATTGAGTACGGGGTGTTCATGAACTCTAATGCGGGTGAAACCGCTGGGCGAAAGCTAGTCTATATATATAAAAGAGTAGCGGTTTTTTGGGTAAACATCCCCCTGCCCACACCGCTGAACCGATTAATGTGAAATTTGGCATGTGCGTAGATTTTGTCACGTAGACCCCATTTAAGAAGCGATTTTTCGAAATTCCTTTCCGCAGCGGTGGAAACGGGCCCTTTGTGCGATTTTAAGAATCTTAATATCTCTGGAACCTTAGAGTCTAGAAATCTGAAATTTTTAATATAGCTTTTTCAGTAAATAATATTAGATATGGGTGCGAGCGTTTCTCAAACTTCTGTCTATGGGAGGAAAATTTAAAAAAATAAGGGATTTTCTTTGTTTCCGTTAAACCTTGATAACTTTGTGAGATTGAATGCTAGAAACTCAAAATTTATAGTGTAGGTAGTTTAATAATACTGCTAAAATGTATTTTCGGCATTTCTCAAACTTTTTTTCTTCGAGGAAGATATTACCGATGGAAATTATGCATTTTTCAAACTCTTATATCTCTGCAACGGCTGAAGATAGGCAAATGAAATTTCGTATACGCGTTATGCTATACAAATACTACAAATTTCGATTTGGTGTTTGTCAAAGTTTTAAAAATGTTGAAAATTTACTTTTAGCATCCTGTTTTTCTCAGTTAATATTCATAGCAGAAGCTTGATTTTTGGAATATAAGCTTTCTACAGTATTTGTATCGAAATGTACTATCAAGTTTCTCAAACTTTTCATGCGGCATAAAGTTATAAAGGGTGAAATATCCAATTTTTGCACTTTAATATTTTTGTAATGGCTCAAGCTAGGGACCTTACATTTGGAATATAAACTATTCAATACAATTGGAATAATATTCAAACCAGTGTTTCTCAAATTTTTCATAGTTGTCAATTTTATGACACCATAAATTATTTTCTATCAACCTGTATAACGGAAGTACTATACAACTGAGCAGCATGATTTTTTGGAAATAAGCTACCCTTAGCAAGCACTATAAGAATCCTAAAGCATTTTGCAATACTATTTAGCAATGAAATGTTATAGAGGGTGGAAAATTTTATTTTTGACTTTTAATATTTTTGCAATTACTTAAGCTAGGGTTCCAAAATTTTAAATGTAGACCATGTAACATAAGTGTAACAACATGCAAGTCAATAATTAAAAAAAAATGATCATAGACAATTTTATGACCTTTTTAATTTTTTATTATCAACCTGTATAACGCAAGAACTATTTAACTAAGAAGCACATTTTTTTGGAAATAAGCTACCCGTAGCAAGCACTATAAGAATCCTGAAGCATTTTGCAATACTATTTAGCAATGAAATGTTATAGAGGGCGGAAATTTGTATTTTGGCCCCTTAATATTTTTGCAATTAGATGAGCTAGGGATCAAAAATTTTGGGTGTAGACCATGTAACATAATTGTAACAATATGCACATTAATAATTTTAAACTTTTTAATCATAGACAATTTTATGACCTTTTTAATTTTTTTTCATCAACCTGTATAACGCTTTTCCTATTCATTTAAGAACCACGAATTTTTGGTTATAAGCTACCCATAGCGAGAACTATAAGAATCCTAAAGCATTTTGTAATACTATTTAGCAATGCAATGTTATAGAGGGTGAAATATTTCATTTTTGCCCTTTAATATTTTTGCAATTACTTGAGCAAAAGATCCAAAATTTTGAATATAGACTAATTAACACAAATGTAACAACATAGAAATCAAAATTATTCTAAATTTTAGTCATAGATATTTATATGATTTTTTAAAAAGGTTTATCAGACTGTATAAAGCTACTCTATTCATATAATTACCATATTTTATGAATTTAAGCTATCATATAGCAAGCATTATTTATAGCAAACTAAGAACCCTTCCACTCACAGTATTGTTCAACTTTCATGCCAAAATAAAGTAACAAAGCTTTAAATTTTCTTCAATATCTCAAACAAGTGATCTAAAATTATAATACTTAGCATTTAGTTTATATAAAATAACTAGCTGTTCCCCGCGGTTTCGTTCGCGGGTTTATAAGTAGCTTATAACCTTCGGGGATAATGTAGCTTCCCATTAGTGAAACAATTTTTCGAATCGGACCAATAACTCCGGAGATTAGCGCGTTCAAACAAACTCTTCAGCTTTATTATTACTACCTATAGATAGATTAAGTTTTCACCCAAGAAATAAAAAAAAAAAACAAATTTAGTAAAAATAAACTCAAAACCAATTTTGAAATAATTAGGACCATCTTAAGTAGTATTTGTTTCTATGAAATCCGTATATAATATCTACAACAATTCAACTTAAAAATATTCAACGCTAAAGCAATTATCATCCAACAAATTACGTATAGGACTTCATGTCGGTGAAGTCGTGCATAGTTCGGTTCTTTTCGGTATTGCTCGGGTTACATCGGGCGCCGCGTCGCATCGCCCGTGCTATACAAAAATAAATAAATATCCTGGGACATTCTTCACATATTTTTTTTCAGGTTTTCAATTGCAAAAAGATTTTTCCAAATCCGACTGGTAGATCCAGAGATTAGCGCGTGCATAGAAACAAACAAAAACTCTTCAGTTTCATTATAGGTTAGATAGATAGATATATAGATTATTATTAGTATAGATAAATTATAGATAGGTTTATGTTGGGAGTTCATGACAATTTTGCATCAATCTGTATTGTATCATTAAGACAATCATTTAAGAAGCTGTCCTTAGTTTCTCACAAGTTCTGGGATAAAAATACCTACCTTCTTATCTCACGGGTCTACCTCTCTGCCAATTTTCATTACACACTGTTTGAACGTTTAGAAAGAAAGAAGAAAGAAAAACTTTTATCTCCTGCATTGCATGCCATTCGAAACTTATAAAAAAAATATCAAACATAAAAATTCAATATACCTACAAAAATAAAAAATAATAAGAAGGCTGTATGGCTCTGAACCTTTGACTGTTTTTTTTAAAGTAACAAAAACTTATTTATGACTAATAATGGATTGTAATTTTTGACAAGTATTTAGACGGACTTTTTGGCGGGAACTTGTGAAGTGACGTTGCGTTTTCGTTTTATTTTCATAAAATCGTGTATTTTGAGTTTTATTGAATATTATCGGTGGTATTTTATCCAATAAAGATCAATAAAAGTGCACCAGTCAAGTGAAATGAAATGATAACGTGTATAGTGGCTTTTCAAGTTGTCTCAAGAAGTCCGTGAAAAGTTTTAGTAGAACGGCTACCATTGTACTAAAACCTAACCTAACCTAAACTGACTATGACTTGAAGATTTAACATGACTAGAACTTTACTACTAACTATAAAACTCGACGATTGACGAGAATTTAATACATGAAGAATATAAAAATAACTACATTGCTCAACTTGACACTGGCAAAATACACGAAGTGTGACGCCAAAATTAAAAAAAAAAAAGTATTTAGACGTGAAAACTGAACTCCACATGCATAATATATTTATGCAGCATTCAATCGTCACAGAACTATACCTGTCCCTGGATATTAAATAGCCTAAAACCTTCATCTAGGAACCTGAACCTAAGAGGATACCTATCTTTGAAAAGCGCTTCATAATCTGTACTGTGGTTCTCAAGGTATGAGAATACTAACGGACAAATTGACCTACATTTTATTTGGTTGGTTAAATTGAGCACGGGGTGTTCATGAACTCTAATGCGGGTGAAACCGCTGGGCGAAAGCTAGTATAATATATAGTAAATATTAATCGCTTGAATCGTAGTTGTTGGAGTTCTATTACTTTTTCAAATTATTTAGACGCGAGTCATAATCCCAAGATAACGGATTAATTCAACAACTTACCAATGAGAAAACAGGTAGCAAAGTGAAGACGGTTCCGTAGCCAACCATCAGGAACCCAGGGTACAGAGAGACGGACGAGAAGTAGAATACTACAGAGAAGACGGCCTGTAACACCATTTGATAAGCTATCATCTTATAACTTCCAATGTTAAAAAAGCTTAAATACTTTCAGAGCTAACAAAGTTTTATTAATTACGCGCAAAAAAGAACATCCGAAAGTTCAATTTGGTCTATCTACTACTTTAATTTTTTTTTTATTTAATTAATGCTAACCCCAAATGATTGGGAACAGAGAGCCTAATCCGAAAAATGATACGCGGTAGTCCGACCATCGTTGTCAAATTATTAAACAATAGAATTGCACGAAGTTTACGTTTCGTCAGTTTGCTGCAATGATGATCGGACTATCGTGTCTCGTTTTTCGGAGTAGGCCCTCAGGCCAGGGCTAAAAAAACTGTTTTTTTTGTTACCTGCATGGTGGAAACAATGAGTCCACGATGCACGATGAACAGGCAGAGAGCTGCGGACCGCATGACCGCGCGGCGGCCGTGCACGAGCAGCAGCGTCGCGAGGCACGCGAACTGCCGCACGCTGACGTCACCCGCCAGCGACGCCGCGCGCCCCTCCGCGCCCTCTATACCCACGCCTGTATACATGGGGAATGTTCTCGACAACTTTTTCGACATTTTCCCAACATATCATTTTAATCCGCAACGTTTGACATGTGGATTCAGGTCCTAATCATTGTTATCCCTCGCGCATTGATATGGGGTCTTTCAAAATGGGCATTAAAAGAGCTCTACAAATTCGGTAGCACAGAGAGATGAGCTGATAGCACAAATACAATAAATTAATAGTTATCTGTAGAACAGACGTTTCTGACGTTGACGTTTATGGCATAGGTTTATTTGTAATTCCACAGGTTTAAGTATCGCACACCACACAACGTCTCTCATTACCGAACAACTTAACTAGGTTTTAACAAGGCTACGTACCAATGTCAGCCTCCTGTATCATGGCGACGTCATTCCCACCATCTCCCACGGCTGCGACTACATGACCTCGGTCGCGCAACAGTCGCGCGACGCGAGCCTTTTGTGTGGGCGAGCATCGCGCTACCACCACGCCACCGCACGCACGCAATACTTCCACGAACTCTTCTTCATAGGAACGTAGACACACCTGGCAAGTATATCAACAGCAATAGTATAGTTTCGTAATTTTAGATCCACAAATAAAACAAGAAAGAATATTGCAAATTTCTTAATGAATGGCTAGACATATATAACATCAGTAAAATCGCATATAATGTTCGTGGTCTATCTTACCTCAAGCGTTTCTCCCTCGATGATAAGATTCATGTTCTCATCGGCTTGTTGTAGCGACTCCAACAGTTCGTACGCGTCTCGTCGAGTGCTACAATCCCGCGCTATATTCCACCCCGTCCCGCCGCCTAGGTGCAACGACCGAGCTATACATAGAGCTGTTTCTAACTTGTCACCTGTCAGCATCCAAATCTATAAACACAAAGCTTTATCATACTCTAAACGAAAACCCAGTAACGGATGAAATATAACTTAATGGACCTAAGTTCGAGCCTTGAGGTACTCTTTTTTCAAAGCAATATAATCTCCGATCATTTTTTTTGTCGATGCTTATTCCTTTTAGCCCATTAACATAACAAATAGTTGAAAGACATAGCGTCATTTCATCAGTTCATGGTAACTGTTATAGTTTTATATTATAGAGGTTTATATTGTCATAGGCTTAATGAAAATCTATCACCTCACTGTTTGAAAATTAAAGACGAGGAGATGTTGATTCATATTTTCTTAATTATAATTGTATATTTAATATATTAAGTAAAGTACAAGGATTTTTTTGTACTATAACACAATTAACGCTCACATTTACAAAAAGCAAAATACACAGTAAACAAAAACACCTGTATTTTCATGGAAACAGAATCTTACCTTAATACCAGCGGTCCTAAGCATAGACAATGTTCTAGGCACATTATCAGCCAGTCTGTCTTCTACTCCAGTCAATCCTAGCAACGTCAGACCTTGTTGCAACTTGGCTATCACGGCCGCTGTTTTTTCGCTGCGGTTGGTCACACTTAGTCGGGCTTCTTTGTATTCTGTCTATAATTACGATTTCATATTTTTGGAATATTTATAAATGGGTATGCTCATTAAAAATTTCAGATATGGAAATAAAAATAGGATGTATCTCAGGTAAAACTAGCTTGATGTGGAGCAATGGTACGAAGGACATAAGACTAGTTTGATAACTTCCAAGAAACCACCGGTACAAATTTGCTGATTTGCCAAAACCCCTTAATTATAAACTAGTTGGCCCGGCAGCCGGTGTCCTGCCCTGAGAAAAAATAAAAACTGGGACCCCCTAACTCTATATCTTCCATATTTTCATAGTTATTTTACTATTCTCGGATGATATGCTTCCAACAAATTATAGGTCATCAAAATCGGTCCAGCCGTTCTCGAGTTATAAATGGTGTAAATAACCGGACTTTTTTTAATAGATATAGATTATAGCAGACCTCAAATTCAAGATATTCTGTGTTGGTAATGTTCCTGTAAGCGAGCACGAGCGTCCTGAGGCCGTCGGCGGCGAGAGTGCGGCACTCGGCCGCGAGCCACTGCGCCCGCACCAGCGACGCCAGCGCCACGTCCGCGCCCTTCACGTAGTAACATATCTCTTGCGACGACTCCTCCTAACAATTCATTTAGGCGCTGATAGCATTTCGTTGTATACCGAATACAACCTGCAGGTTTTTTAGAGGACTGAAGTTGGTAGCCTCTGATGGCTGCATCAACTTTACCGGACAAAGCGACCTCCAGGAACAACACATACAGATTCACGTCTCATTCATTAGAACTACCGACCAACACAGTAGGATTATTACGACCAGTATTAACTGTAAACCTATTTGACGTGTTCTACAGGGCTATTTTAAACACTCGGCCTCGACATTGGAATTGGAAACGAAAACTTTCTAATGTAAAAGGCTATTTTAAATAGCAGCCGTTTAACAGATCGAAAAAAATCGATAGCGGAAAGATGGAGTGCGTTTACGAAGAAATTAAAATAACAATTGCGGGAATGTCTCGGGAGTTTACGAATCCGTTTCCGATGTCAAATCCGAATGTTATACAATAGCCCTGCTGTTGTAATATAACATTTCAAATTTTATGATGGCATATTTGCGTATCACAGCGTAAATACCACACAGCGGCAATGTTCGACATTAAAGGAGTTGCCAAAATGTTTCGATTATAAAACTATACTCACACGGTTGAAAATGCTACGGGACAAAAGATAGTAGATAAATCGTTGATAATTAGTCTTCTTGCAGTGCCTCTCCAACTAGTGAAGGTTGGCATCAGGTCGCGTCATATAAAAAGAACGCAGGCAGTAAGTTGCGCATTAGGCGATTTATCGGTCTATTTGGTGGTATGAGGTCCGGTATACCTACCAATAATCAATATACGAAGCCACGAGCGAAAGGCTAGTTCTAAAATAAAATCATAGGCCTAGTTCATTCGTGCGCGAGTGTAGACATGCGCTAACACACCTCCTCCACCTTCTTCCAGCGTTCTTTTTCCATGACGCGACCTATATCAACTTTTGAAATCCAGTCCTGTCTTAGGCGGAATATTAGGACTGCGCTTGAAAATTTATAAATTAGTACATAGCTGTAACTAAAATATAACATACTTTTTATTAATACTGTGAAAGTTTGTGAGGTCAATGTTATTTGCTAGTTAGTTAATGATATAAACGAACCTGCACAATAATGCCCATCATTTTGCTCTCGCTGGTAAAAGGGAATATCTGAAGTATGTTGAACTGTATTATTTCGTTGGCGGCGCGCATTTTCAATGATATGTTGTGCAGATCCCTCCTGTATAAAGATATACCCATCTGTAACAAGTTTGTGCGATTGTGATTCTTCTGTTTGTCAATTCGACCAAAGCATCGGCTTCGGATTCGACCACCTTCAGCAAAATGGGCCGAAATTTTGACCGTAGCCGAAAGTTTCTAGCAAGCGCCGAAATAATTCATATTATTTGGAAATTTCATTATTTTTGACCAGTTGCAAGATAATTTTCACTAGTTATCTCTAAATCAACATCGAGAGATGATTAAAATTACCCTTATCAAATTATATCGTCAATATAAACCTTCAATTGAATAGATTTAAAATTATTTTATATTATTAATTTTAACTAAACTTTTTAGGGGTTTTAAGCTTAGGTCGGATACTATAGTCTGACCACTGTACCGCGCCTTAGGTACGCGAGCGGCGAGACGGGTTGGGGGACGAAGCAGTTGCTTATCTGCCGTCATAATAAAAGAGTAAAAATAATTTCATTTTTACACGAGTGGCCGACAAAGTTTTGTTCACTTTCTGTCTTATTTACTTTTTTTTTTCTGCCTTTTACTTTCGTCTGAGATTACTAAAGGTGTCTTGTTCTTCTATATTGTTTTATTTTGTTCCCTTTGCTTATATGTTCTTTTCCTTCTATTTCTCGTAACTTTGTTTCTATTGTCATATGTAGGTTTTGTTGTATAGTTAGTATAAGTGTAGTAGTAACCATGTCGGTCCATTTAACGAGCGCCACCTCGTCGGGGCTGGAGGCCTGGTAGTCGCACAGCTGCTGCTGCGGCACGCAGCCCCCGCAGCTCTCCGAGATCACCGAGCTGCCCATGTCTTGACAAAACAAAACAAAACATTACTACGTCCAATTTACTAGTTTGTACATTGTCCTGTACCCATAGAGCACCATTTTTAATACGCTTTAAATTCACTTGTAACTAACAATAAAATCAAATCTTAAAAGTCAATTTTAACGTACTTCTAATGGTCGTATCGAAATGACACTTGGTATGTATACGTAATTTGGATGACAATACTATAATTTGGTATCTTGGAGCTGATCTGATGATGGAGTCAGGAGATGAATAGTGGAACCCTCCTAATAAACCCCTCGAATTTGTCGTCTTATGGATTCGTTTTGATGAGTTAGGCTGTTAGGCGATACGGCCCGCCTTACCCCTTGATTACTGACTTCATGGTGAAAACAAGTCGCATTTAATATAAAACACGACTGCCTTTTACAAAAAGTAAACCAATTATGGCCAGTGTCAATCGGGATGATATCAGTATTCTAACGATACCCGGTACATAAATAAACTCACTTACATGACCCTGAAAACAATTACTCCTTTTTTGGACAGCCGTGTAAAAATATTTAGGTAGTTACCAGATTGCGCCTCATCAGTTTGGTCCTGGATGTCATAGACGGGTGTTACGTTGTGACAGAGCGCTATAGCGAGTACCGCGCGCCACACTTGCCGCGGAGACGGACCCGTTACGTCATCACCACCTACTGCTGTCGGTGACGTCACCGCGCTGCCCCCCTCATTCGTCACGTGCTGCGTCACTAGCGCCTCCACCTAAACACCATCGACGGTATGTCATTTTATCTATGGTTTTTAATAATTATGTCATCATTAGTATTTGTTGTATAGTTACTAATACTAGCTGTCCCCCGCGGTTTCACTCGCAGAGCAATTGTCGCCAAAGTTATGCGACAGTTGCTCTTCAGAGCCAGTTCCCATCTAGGCTTTGCGTGCTAACCACCTTCGACCACATCGTGAAATTGTGGTAAAACACATCCATTACCATTAATGAAGAAGAATTTTCAAAAACAGTCCACAATTGAGGGAGAAATCGGTGAACATACATAAACAAATACATTTTTTAAACCATGTTATATTCTGATAATAAATTTAAAAAAAAACATACAGTCAAACACAGACTGTCCTCCTTTTTTAAAGTCGGTTAAAAACAGCCTTTAACTCACCTCATAAAAATTATTCCTGTCATAGAGTGCATTCCCTAAATGCAGTTTCTGGAAGACCATTTCGTTCTTGGTGAGCGTTCCAGTCTTGTCAGCTAAGAGGTACTGGATCCTGCCCAACTCCTCGGGTATTGTGGTGGAACGCATCACGGTACCTTCTATTTCCTTATCCTTTTGTATTGTCCACGAGTAGAATGCTTTCCCCATGTCTAGATTTACTCTTAAACTGTTGGACATAATCAATTATTACAATAAACTGGACAAGTGTTCAGTATTTTGGGACAGACAGACATACAGACACACGAGTGCTACCTCCTTCAATGACAATAAAATTAATATTATGCGCAAAAATAAATATTAAAATCGGTTTATAAGCAAAAAAGTTATGCACATTAAAAAAAAACATACAGCCGAATTGAGAACCTCCTCCTTTTTTTAAGGCGGTTAAAAATTGTATCATATAATATAGGTAAAAAAATAAAGTGAATGCAAATCTGTTTTTGTTACATTTTGACGACTCGACGGCATTACCGAAATTTGACACGCAAGTAGCCTGAAATTATTAGTCTGTTTTCAGGCAACTGTATACAAATAACTTACCTAATAGGAATGATATAGGAGAACAGCAGCACGAATCTCACTAGGAACCCGAACCAGGGTCCCGTGAAGCCTTTAAGCAAGATGAGCAGCATAGATATGAGCATAGTGGCGACGAATAGGAGCTTAGTGAGGTCATTGATCTGCAAGTCCAGCCGACCCACCTTCGAGCGGGGCGCCGCGTTGTTCATCACGCTGCGAGTTTCACTACCTGACGACATAATACAGGACCAATTCTGAAATCTCGAAAAAAAAAACAAGGATGATGTTTTTATGAAATTAATTATATTGGAGAATTACAGTTAATCACACTTTCATGTTTATTATATTTATAATCTTAATCTTAATTAAAAAAAAAAACATCCTCGTTATCACGTAACGGAGCCTGACGTCACGTTCCTCTAAACAAAACACTTGTTAAGAAAACAGAAAATACGACTCTCTGGCTAAGAAACAAGGTTTGTGTCCACTGTGGACTATGTATATGGAGTCCAGGACTTCACACACATAGAACGAGGATGTTGTTTAGAAGATCGCAATGTCATAGCGACGCCATGACAGTGAGAAAATCGTCTACACCCCTATTCGGATATAATAACATTAGTTATATCCATAGTGTGAAATCCATTAATTCTCACTGGAATACTGGGGAACCCGTGAGACGCGTTTTTATCAGTAACTGTAGTTAGTCGATAACAGAGTACTGACCTTAAACATGACATTTCGTTGTAATTATTATCGACTTACTGCCGTTGAGCATAAAGTTTAATATTGCTTATATGCATACGGTACCAGTATAAATGACAAGTCCAGTGGCCTGTCCAGAAGCGACGACGCTTCCACTCCACAGCGTGTTTTCTATATCGAGCGAGTCACTCTCCTCCTCATCGAGGCGAGTGCAAGTGCCGATGAACGAGTGAATATCCTTCTCGGGCTTCTCCACGAATATCTGTGCGTTTATGTCGAGCAAGTGCGCATCTGTAGGCAGCTTTTGCGTTGATGCTAACGGTATCCTGTACAAAAAAGTCAGTAGTAAGTAATGTACTTTTGAACGTTTAGACAATACATAATAAAGTTTATCTGTTAAATCTAAGGTAAGTATAAGTAGTATGTAGGTAGGTATGTAACAGTGGCGAGGGGTGAAATTATGACGAGGGTAAGCCGTTCAAAAAACACCTGTAATTTTATGATTACAGTGTTTTTTAAGCATGATAAAAGTGGCTTTGAAATGATGAAAATGTGGGACTGGGATTCCTAAAAGGTAAGCCGATGGGAATCGGCTTGTATGGACCCTTCGCCAGTGGTATGTAGGTATGTATTTTCAGGGCAGGACGACGTCTGCTGGGCTAGTTAGTACTAATAATAAAGCTGAACACGCAAATCTCTGGATCTCCAGTTGGATTCGAAAAATTCATGCACAGGATATTCTTGAAACACCCCTCTTTTTATCTTGGGAGGGATGGGGGGAGGGTGTTTGAACTATATTATACTCCACCTGTCCCCCGCGTTTTCACTCTCGTTCCCGGGATAAAAAGTAGCCTATATGTTATTCCAGGGTATGATCTATCTATGTGCCAAGTTTCATCAGAATCCGTTCAGTAGTTTTTGCGTGAAAGAACAACATACATACATACAAACTTTCACGTTTATAATATTAGTAGGATAGCAAAATATTGGACAAAAACCACAACATGTGGATATTTATTTATTCGTCATCTTAGTACTTCCCAGTACCGTGGACGATAGCACAAATATTTATAGAATGAAAGATAACGAGTGATCCATGCTAATACGAGTATATTGTTATTGCATATAAAATAGATAATATTTGTTTGTTTTTATTTTGTCGTAAATAAGGTTTATGAAAACTAGTACCTACGTTCATAATTAATTCGCTTTTAACTACATTACTAAGGTAAAGTCACTGAGGTATATGACTACTTATATAGAAGTCATCGTAAGCAAATGTCATGGTCCATTTTGTTAATATTCGCTGCAGCATTGAAACAATAATTAGTCGTTTAACCAGACAGTTTTAAAACACGTAGCGCTAGAACGTTTTTAAGTTGTAGTTTTTTCACGACCAAAAGAGTCTGAAAATCGATTAAAATCATGGCACTTACGCGTTTCGTGTATATGCAGCTAAGTGAAGTGCGGCCGGAAGGCTGCTGCTGTTATATGTGGCGTCTTCTCTATACGTAGTAATATAACTCAATGGGTAAAGTCAACTGTTGAAATTATACCTCAATTTCCAGTCGATCTCTCCGTCGAGCTGGTCGGTGCGTATGAAGACAGTACCCATGGTCTCGTTGGTGCGCAGCAGGATCATGTCAGCGGGCACGCGCTGCCCCTTGTGCAGTACTACCATGTCGCCCACGCGGAGTGCAGAAGCAGGCACGTGTTCCATCACAAAAGGCCGGTAGTCTTCTACTTTGGAATCGAGAACTATGCGCTCGTATCGCTGACGGTTGACCTCTCTGTCTCTTCTATGGAATAAAAAATAACTTTCATGTAGGAATGAATGCAGGTAGGTATTTAGAATGACAACAGTATCGCAAAACAATTATTGTGACTTTGAACTATAACTGAAGCAAACAGGATAATTGAAACTATTTATTATTTATGCAATAAATAATCATTTTTTGCTCATAGGAATTAATAAAGTTAGGAATCAATGAACATCGTGAGAAAACCTTAGCACTTTACTTACTTATGGTACTTTTTGGTACCCTTCTGACTGGTTACTACCATCAAGTTGAAAATCTGTCACCAAGCACCTACCAGTGTGTTCCGGCAATTGCACTTGAGAGCCAGTTGCCTTCTCGGTATTGTAACAGGTTGGCAATTACCTCTGGTATTTCAAAGGGCGATAGGTGACGGTAACCACTTACCATCAGGTGGATATGCCTGCTTGTAACCCTTCTTCTGACATAAAAAAAATGAATATGGAAGTGGTTGGATATGGGAGTACAGAATAATATGCTTTCACCTCATCATTAATTGATTTGAAAACATTTTGGTCAATATATATATATATAAATATTATATATATATAATCCTATTCTATCCTATTGGGCATTGCCACCATTTAATACAACTTTAATAGATTTCCCTTTATAGTAGACTAGCTGACCCGGCAGACGTTGTCCTGCCCTGAGAACAATAATAAAACTGGGACCTACAAACCTATCCCTACCTACTCCTATCTACCTCTACCTCCCACTACCTACCTACCTACCCTACCTACCTACCCTACCTACCTACCCTACCTACCTACCCTACCTACCTACCCTACCTACCTACCTACCCTACCTACCTACCCTACCTAACTACCCTACCTAACTACCCTACCTACCTACCCTACCTACCCTACCTACCTACCCTACCTACCTACCCTACCTACCCCTACCTATCTACCTACCTCTACCTGCCACTACCTACCTACCCTACCTACCCCTACCTATCTACCTACCTCTACCTGCCACTACCTACCCCTACCTACCTTACCTACCTACCCTACCTACCTACCCTACCTACCTACCCTACCTACCCTACCTACCCCTACCTATCCTATGTCCTTCTCCTGGCTCTAAACTACCTCCCTGCCAATTTTCAGCTAAATCGGTTCAGCCGTTCTTGAGTTATAAGTGGAGTAACTAACACGACTTTCTTTTATATATATAAGATTACATTGACCCCCCCCCCCCCCGTACCCCAGTGCCGCTTACATGGAGCCTACATCGCATGCTGGCTAGCTGAGCGCGGTGAGCGCGGTGAGCGACAACCACGCGACTTTTTTCTAATACTTGCATTTTTAAACTCGTGATATCTTCCGAATGAAATGTCCGAATTGAATAATTCAAAAAGTTATAAAAAGGTATTAAAGCCGTCTTGAATATAAAGTAATTTATTTTGATGAGGATTAATACCAAGGTACAAATGAAGAGCCTTTTCAAGAGGCGGCATATAAAAATTAATATTTTAGAATAAAAAACTGCTTACTGTGACATAACTATAATATTTAGACATATGCTGTCGCGACACTTTTTGTAGATAATGATGAGTTCTGCAAAGTCGTAGTAAATGATTTTGTTCTATCATCAATAGTTTTCGCAGCGCACGCGACGTAAGGAATTTTTCAGGTCATTTTTTTACACCTTATGTTACATTATTGGAGTTTTAGTAAGGATCCCTAATTTTTTTTAAAATATAATATAGCCTATGTTACTCGGGGATAATGTAGCTTTCCAAAGGTGAAAGAATTTTTGAAATCGGTCCAGTAGTTTCGGAGCCTATTCATTACAAACAAACAAACAAACAAACAAACAAACAAACAAATCTTTCCTCTTTATAATATTAGTATAGACAACCGTGTGACGGCATTTAAACGCTTTTGTTTCTGGGAAGTTATTTTGAAAATATCATGTGGAAAAACAAAGTTAACTAGCTAGCTGACACCCAATAGGATAAAAATTTTAAAAAATACAGAACAAACCTATATCTCCGGAAGTCATCAATGGCCTCCCTGAACAAAGTGACGGCCAACACAAAACACAGAGGCCCCCAGTATGTGTAGAGGTACCCTATTCTTATACTTGATATGAATTGAGTGAGGGCCATCACTAGGAAGTACAGGTTGAGGAAGAATCTGAACTGCTCAAATAGAACCAATGGTAGGAATGTAATGATATTGTATTTCTGAAACAAAACAATATTATAAAATACTAGCTTCTGCCCCACGGTTTCACCTGTGTTCCCGAGGTATCTCATGTTATGCCGTAATAAAAAGTAGCCTATATGTTATTCCAGGGTATGATCTATCTATGTGCCAAGTTTCATCCAAATTTGTTCAGTAGTTTTTATGTGAAAGAGTAATAAACATTCATCCATACTCACAATCTTTTGCATTTATAATCATAATAGGATTCTGAGGATATAAAGTAGTCTATATATATAAATAAAGTCTAGTTAAAAAAAATAGTTAGTGATAAATCTCCATATAACCTATTGTTATAAACACAGTTTCATAAAAAATTGCTCAATTATCATCTCAGTCAAATACCCAATTATAAAAATTGCTGAATTATCATCTCAGTCAAATACCCAATTATAAAAATAAAAATTCAATAATCTTTAATTGTGGATAGGGTTGAATTTTAAAAAAATCTTATAAATAATGGTTTATTCAAGGAAAACAACACATAATATTATCTCTATATATATCAAGTATAATTACTAAGTGTTTAAAATGTATTTAAAACCTAACATAAGTAAGCTTTAATATGAGCAAGGCAATTCAATTTGAGTTTAAAAATTGATTTCCAATAATTATAATGTCCTTGAACTGAGTTAAGTACTTCAATCTTAATATGATTATTTAATTACTATGGATTATTCATTACAGTAATTTACTAAATAGTTCTATTTTTTATCAACTAAATTTAAAATTAGCTATGAACTTCAGAACTCTTCTAGAAATTTTGCTTACCACCCTCGGTTAATTCATCCTTTCCTATAATATGATTGTGGTCTCAGACCAAAAAAAAAAAGATTTATATACAGAGATATGCAAATCGGGGGCCATATTACCAACTCTTATAGCGTTCCAACTCAGCCTGAAGCGTTTTAGTGTCAAAGAACGTCAGAATATATGAACAAAAGTTATATTTGATAGAAAAACAAACCAATTCAGGTCAAATTGAATAGCTATTAAAGTTGATAATATGCCTGCAGGTGATATCAATGTTTGTGTTAGTAATTAGAAGATGAATCAGCAAGACAGATATAAAATTAGCAATAACTAATGAGAGAGTATGATTGCTACTATTTATTCCATAAAAATAAATAATTATCTACATAAAATAATAGAAATAGAAACACCTGGTAGTAATGCATAGATAATAATTATAAAACAACTTTAATCTATTGTTAACTAGATCATTGATTTTTAGATAAGGCCTAAAAAGTAACTAAATTCTTGCCCCACTTATGGCTTACCTGGTTACAGACATAATTGGGAGGATACTCCTCTTCAGGCAACTGTCCTATATAAATAACTCGTGAACTCAACTCCTTCTTGCGAAATCCACAAAAAATTAACCTAGGAACAAACAAACTATTGTTTTATTGTGGTTGGACAAAGAACACGTAACGTATTATAGTCAGATTTTACCTTGACCACAGAGATCTCTTCTTAGGTCTCGTCAACAGTGGCGTAGTTTCCATGATTCAAACTATATAATATTTAGTTTAGCACATTATATAGTATAAATCTAGCTTAAAAATCAGGTATTGATTTAATAAAACGTAATCAAAATAATAATATGTTATACAAACAGCTATTTTAGGTATACACAACACACAACAACTTGGCTGACAGACGACTGACTGAAGTAACTGACACTGACAGTGACAGACAACTAGGCTGCATTCCGAATACGCTAATATTGATGGCATCATCATCATCATCTCCCTACCATTTTGGGTAGGCGCAATATGTGCATACTCTTCTTCCATTCAGCCCTTCTATACGTCATCTTACTCCATTTTTTCACAAAATCCATCCACGCAAATATTTACTTGAACCGAACGCACTAAAACGCGTACCATATCACCGATAACGATGCCGTCATCACATTTTTTGAGATGTCAAGCAGTAGTGTACAAATATTTTTTTACACAAAAAACAAATAACTCTAAAGTATCAAGTCAGGTTATTCCAGGTACTTCATGCAAATTTTAGGGTTCCTAGGAGATTTTATTTTGCCACGCTTTTTCAGTCTACTTTCGTATGCGAAACAGACTCTATTCTATTCATCCTTGATTGGGTTGCCAGGTGACCTTTCTTATTTTGTAAGAACTGGCTGCTGGCTGGCAGCATTGTGTAGGTAAATAAATATGGCGGCTAGTTCTAAACGTTACTGGGGCGTGTAATAAAGACTTTTGCATAGGCCTTTGAGTGGAAACATATAAATAAATCAAATAAATGTGACCTAAATACATTGAGTGAGTTTGTAAGCATTAAAAATGTATGATATGAGACATTTAAATGTAATGCCCAATTAGATCAATGACTCGATTTTGTGCGGTGGTTCAGTGGTTGTCAAGTAAGTAGTAGGGTGTTTCGTTGCGTCGTTTCTCTCCCTCACCTGCGCCTGTTAGAAAGTAAGAAACGATGTTTATACTCATGTTTATTTGTACTATATACTAGAAATTGCGGGCTTCGTTAATTATTTCACAGCGCTGTGTAGTGCAAAGTTATAACATTGAGCGGTAATTAAATTTGCAAGGGCTCTTATTAGATTGTGATGCGCCGTCGGAGGCAGTGCGTTTGTTGTCTCTGTCGGGGCGACCGGGCACACCTCCGTTGACCTATTTTCTGGTTATTGCATTCAAACTAACTATTTATGTCTGGGGGTGTAATGTGGGCCGCCTGGGCCGGCCGAGGTCCTGCATCGCGCATCGATGTAATCATCTAATTTAGTCTTTTCCCTGCAATAAAATTGCTAAGTAAATAATACAGCTAAAATGTTCAGGATGAAAGTATTTCTATATTTTTGATTTAATTTATGGCCACTATAAATATAGCTTGTGATTGTGACTAATTTTTGGGAACTGCAGATTTCTTATTCAAAGTACATATCTATTGCTGCAGATAATGAGGTGAAAAGAAGATTTAGTGTTAAATGTGTAGTGCAGTTTTTGAGATGGCATTAAATGTGCCAGTGAGAGAGTTAAGTTGGACACTGAGTGATAATATCACAATATGATGGACTCAGACCTACCACCTGGTAGCTGCAACTCTACTGGACATCTGTCCACAATCGGGTACCATACTCTGCCAGGTGAGTGATGTTTTTATAATCAGATTATTATTAAATTGAGTTTAAATGTATCACATATTAGATACAAGAATAGCATGCATCCTAAGACTACTCTCTGACCATATCTCTCTAATTATATATTTTTTTTTAATTTGATATAAATAATTACACATTTATGTTAACAAAATGCAATTCATTTAATTGTTGGAAACATCTTTCTAATAAAACATGCATGTATTTTCATAAAAAGCTTTATCCGAGAAGCTGCAAGATGACCTATCCATTTTTAACAGCTGTGTTTTTATATAGAAAAATTGTTGTGTAACATGGCCAGATATTGTCTTGAGGGTTTGCATTTGCGAGAAGGTTATTTATTGTAGTTTAATTTTTAATATACTATCTTTCATTGTCATAATTGGTGTACTACATGATAATTTAATAATATGTTTTAAACCTCATAACTAAATTGATTAATCAGTAAATTTATGAAGTACTAGCTTCCGTCCCGTGGTTTCACCCACGTTCTTGAGGGACCTTATGTTTTCCTGGGATAAAAAGTATCCTACATGTTAATCCAGGTTATAAAATTTTATCCAAATCCGTTCAGTAGTTTTTGCATGAAAGAATAACATACATCCATCCATACTCACAAACTTTCGCGTTTATAATATTAGTAGGATACATTGATGCATGTTTGATCCAAAACTCAATACAGTTTCTATCTCTATTGATTCTTTGTAATTTTATTGGGAAATAACATGTCACATGATGAATTAGCAGGTCAATTTAAAGGCAAGTGATAATTGTATGAAGTTTATGTATATTTAAAACAACAACTGTAATTACATAAATTCAAAAAAAAAGATCCACAAAAAAAGAAGCCTTGCTGAGTTTCTTGCCGGAGTTTCTTGCCGGAGTCTTCTCAGTTCAAGTGTATTCCGAACCGGTAGTAGAGTCTAAAAATTGTAACTGTTGACATTCATAAGTGCCTTATTAGGGCCTAAACTGAATAAATGAGATTTTGATTTGATTTTGATTTGCAGAGTTCTAAGTTCCGGTGGTAACTTTGACCTTCAAAGTGCCCTCTGGGGCCTAATTTAAAAACCTATTATGAATAGTCTTTATATTTTGTTTCGTTTTCTTGTTGGAAAACCCCATGTTGGTAAATATTCTATATTATAATTTCCTTTGCCAATACATATACGTAATTACCTAAAATTTATACAATATTGAAAAATGATTCATATTTTATATTTAGGTATATCTGAAAATAAATAAATTAATGTAAGAAAAGGTCATGTATTACTTGATGTACCTATTTACTTATAATTCACTGTAAACTAAATTCAAAATAGAGTAGCGATGCACATGTAGAACCATGCACACATAGGGTTCCATAGCACTTAGAATTTTAAAATGAGAAAGTTCAGTTGCAAAGTTGTGTCAAGACACTGTCATATCGTTAATCAAGCTAGCATAACTCGTATAAATAATAAAAATACTCATGAAATTTGTATAAAATATCATAGTTGGCTTGATTTAGTACTTTCAGACTGAGTATAATTTCAAATAAATTTCCAAAAGTAATAAAACTCAAGTCCATCATAATAGTCATAGCATTCTTTTGTTGAAAATATTAAATCATGTAAGTGCAATAAAGATAAGTAAAATAATTTATTTGAAAACCAATGTACCTACTATGCTCGTAAAACTTGAATATATTTAATGAAGTTTTCCCCCCCTAGGCCGCATGCACCACTCGGCGAGTACGCCGGCTGGGGTGGACGGCGCGGGCGGGGGTTCACGGACACCCCCCGCTACACCCAAGAAAGGCGGCAAGATGCTCGCCGTCAGAGTTCAGATGCTCGATGACACCATATCTATGTTCCAGATTCAGGTATGCTTATCATTAGTATTTTAGGGCTTAGACAATGCTTAGTCTCAGGAGTCTCATAGGATATTGTATTGACTTTGCTGTGGCTGAAAGCTTTTGGGTGTTTTAAATCATGCAGGATTTGTATAAACTTTAAAGTTTTTATAAAAAAAACCATGGCGTCTAATGTAAAAAAAAAGTGAACTATGAAATATATTTTTTGCATAGAATTATTCGAATGCCACCTGGAGACAATAAACTTGGGAATTGGTAAGCATTGGTACATTTAAAACGATCAATTATCTAAAATCTGTTCTAATCTTTACTATTGTTATTATTGTAGAAGTCTCTCGCAGAATCTAAAGAACTGAACTAACAATAAGTTCTATATCTGTATATTGAAATCGCATTTTCCAATTATCGTGTATGTAGAATCCAACTTCGCCCAACTTTCGTGGACGTTCAATCGGAAACTGCCGACGAATGCTCCGATGTTATCGGTTTGATTCTACGTTGTTATTTTTGCATTGCATTGCATAGATAGGGAGAAAAATATTTTGCAACGCGAGTATTGATTGAAGCAAGGGTCACACAACTTGCGTCGCTTGCTCACATTGTTATTTTCTATTCAGGAACTTTTCAATAAAAATGCAAGAGTTTATTTGGACTAGGTCGAGATTAGTCGCGGCTTAATATTTTAAGTGGGAACTAAGGTTTATTTAGAAAATTTTAATTATATCGAAAGTCGGCATGGTCTCCTTTCCTGTTTCGTTCTTAACCAAAGACCTCCTTTATCTTTTCCACTCTTTCCTGTACGAGCGTTTCTTGTCCACGAGTTTCCTGCTATTTCAATTATGTCGTCTTTCCATGTTCTATAGGTCGTCCTTTTATTTCCTTTTGGCACCAGGATGTAATGCTTTTGCTCATTTTATTTCACCACTAATTGTATGAATAGCCAAGCTTACCAAAAAAAATATACTTTCATAATGCTTATGTTTATTTTTATACTCACGAGTCTTCTCGAAAACTATAGACTTACTCGTGACTCCTAATGTTGTACATCTCAGGTTATAGTCTGTATAGACAGGTAAGGTTTCGATCGAGTCTACCGTACCCCTGCACGAGATTATTAATATAGATAAAGAGTGATATCTTAAAAGTATGTATAATTTGAATATAGCTTAGGAGACGATTTTATTTGGATTTGGGTGAGATGACTTTTGCTTGTGGGTTATCTGGTAATTTCTGGTTTGAATATAATGTTGATGACTATTTAAAAATGTACTAATGATGATGTATGTATACTATTTGCGAACAAAAACTGCGAGTCATGCCGATGACTCGTGGGTCGCCACGAGCTTATTACATCATTCTTCCGTCTTCAGGACAGCAGCCAGCCGCATAATGTTGTGCTCTATTTAAAATTTACTAATTGCCTCCGTAGTAGGCTAATTACAACATTCCCGCCACCCCCTCACCCCTGAAGACCTGTCAGTCGATATTAGTGTTGCCGCTTACGTTTCATTAGTTTTCCCACGCCCTCCATCTATTTAGTTTGCGTAATGACGCGGCGTCTTTAGTGACACTATCTAAATAATAATGTTTGAACGCGTTTGTTTAGTCAACTAAATGTGTAGTCACTGTGATAATAGTATAGAATGTTTGTACTGCCATTATGGTGAGAATAGGAAGAAAGCGATAATGATACATTTAAGTAAAACTAAGAGCTTGAAGCTTGGTTTAGTGAGCCGTTTGATTTATGAAATACAAATTTTGCTTTGGACAATATCTTTCATTCTTTCATCGCACCGCTCGCCGAAGATGTGGCACTCATCCTCATATCCTCCAGCCGCCTCGTTCGTCCACGCAATGTTTTAGTCGGACGTTCTTACTGCGGACCATTGGGATGTGGAATGAGCTCCCCATCACGGTTATCTCTCAGCGCTATGACATGGGGTTCTTGAAAAGGGGCGTGAAAAAAGCTCTTCCAGGTCAGCAATCCCCCTGGTATTGCAAATGTCGCAGCGGTGGCCACTTACCATGAGGTGGATCGTTAGCCTGCTTGTCAAAAACTAACACTGATTGTACATTTTCTTAATGCTGCCACTAAGTCTCCTCATATAAAATTTTATGATCACTTGTCATTGCCACAAGCCACGTAGTAAAAAATAGTATTTAGTCTGTTTTGTGGTAGCTATATTCTTGGTAGAATGAAAAATCAGTACGTGTACACTAAAACCCTGTATCATGTACCTACAATATCTTTACGACTTGGATTCTATGGCGGGCTCTCGGTCTCGACGTGTCGGTGTGTACCTTTTGAGACATTTTAGTGTTATCCGAGAAATGTAATAAACGCGATGAATTTCGTTACACGAACGAAAAATAGTAATGTCGTGATGGTTAAATCTCCTTTTCTCGTAAATCATTGACGTATTGACTTTGAGTTGGTCCTATCTCTCTTCTACAAAATCTTGTATTTTCAAACTAAACAAATTGTTTATTTTTTTTTGCATGACATGTTATTTTTTACAAGAAATATAATAATATTTCCATAATATTTACGCTGACTTACTTTTTTTTTTACTATGTATAAGCCTGTGTTTGACCACAGTCTCACCGTGGTCAGTGATGATGTGGCCGATGATGGTAAGCACACAAAGCCTAGAAAGGAACTGGCTCTCAAGTGCAGCTGTCGGAACATACCGAAAGGTGCTTGACGACAGATTTTCAACTTGAGGGTGGTAGCCAGCCAGGCGGGTACTACAAAGTACCCTACCACCGTGCTATGGTTTCCTCACGATGTTTTCCTTCACCGAAAGCTCAAGCTCATTGTAGGATACGAACCCGGGACCTTCGTCTCGGCATCCGACGTCACTACCACTGAGCTATCATCGCCTTGAAACTACTTTCCTTGAGCTACTCTTGTGATTTCGGGAAAATACTATCAAAAACTTGCCCATTGACGGGTACGTAGGGCCATGAAAACATCCCCTAAGTATCTCTGTGTATGTGAATAGAATCTCGGATCGTGAGATCGCCATTCAACCCCCATTACGTCACACTATTGTTGAGGCTCCGCTCTTTGCTCGAGTGTGTCGTTGGCGTAGTACTCAGGGGATAAGTAGGTGTTTTATCTAGTTCACTGTACTTGGCACGTGACGTCATTATACTGTATACTTCGATATTAAACTAGTCTTGTTCTTTCATTTGTATTCATGAACTGCTTGACTGCGGCTGCGGTGTACTTGTTGGTAGGTATGTTGAACCAAAAACTAAATATTGAAGATCAGCAGGGCAATTGTCTACGCATCTCGACATCGTCATCGGTTTCAATGAAAACGATAATTGGCTTAAAATGAAGCTTTTCGTATTGTCTATCTTCATTACAAATTAGTCAATTAGTTTTGGTCGTTTGACATTAGCCATCGGAATCAAAAAAGATAGACAATACCAAAATTTTAAGACGATTTAAGATGCGTAGACAATTGCCCTGCTGTTTCTGAAATTTGGAAGGTTGGTTAGTATTTGAGGAGCTGGCGAACAAAACGGTATAATTACGCATCAGGACAAAATACTTTATTTTACAGTCCGGAGGTTTTGGGCCCGCTGAATTTGAATTTCAACTCATTTTCAATAAAAACCGCCAAACAGTATTAAAATTGCATCCAAAGTTCATGGTTTCGATCATAACGTATGGTATGACATACTTACCAATGTCATTCAGTTTTTTACTTCTCCTGTAAAATTTAATTTTATGTAATTATACCGTTTTGTTCGCCAGCTCCTCATTTTAGCTACTGAGATGTCCAACGCACTAACGACCGACGCTATCTTAACTGTTTAATAAGTGATAATATGATTTACATTCATGAGATTCTCAATGTCTCGATAATTCATATTTATGTATCTTCAAGAATAATGCCTATCTACCTTTGAAAAAATGTCGAAAGGGATGAAGCTATTATACTCGTAGTTCTTAAGGTATGTTTACTGTTAGTTCGTTGAGGTCGATAATTTCTTTCGCGGTTTTGTTATTCGTTGTTTATCAGTTTGTTTATAAAAAAGTTGTGGCTCTGTAGAACAACTTTCGTTTAATAAAAAAGCTTTTTCAAAAAATACGTTTGCTCTACGTATTGAGCCAAAAGCGGGGCGGATCCGAAAACACGCTAACAAAAATAAACATATTCGGTTCTGGATCTTAAATCACATACAGTTACGAAACATTGACCACCCACAGTTGAACTTAAGTGTCCCCTTAAAGGCAGCCGAGTGCCAAATTCTTAGAATCCCTTTCCTGTTCTCTCTTTATATTTTTCCGTTGCTATTACATAAGATTGGCGGTCATGTTCTGTAAATTGAATATGAACGTGAATACTTTTTATATTCGATTTTATCCTGAATACAGGTTTTCTAACAGTTACAGGAAAACAAAGTTTCTATTCTATTTTGCAAAAGAAACCTTGAGCAAACAAAGTAGGTATTTACCTTTACATAATCACCTTCAGTTGTCATGCACTCGGTTTTACTGGCACACGGAACCTCGTTACGTTTAAATCTAGTTGGTTCTTGTCGTACTACATTTTACACTAGCTATTCCCAGTGGCTTCACTCGCGTTCCCGGCATAAAAAGTAGCCTATAACCTTCGGGGAAAATGTAGCTTCCTATTAGTGAAATCATTTTTCGTATCGGACCAGTAACTCCGGAGATTTGCGCGTTCAAACAAACAAACTCTTCAGCTTAGATAGATATATATTAGTATAGATACTTATGGCTAGATTTATAGAAGCATTATCAGTTCAGAAGAAATTGACGAGTTATGCTTATGACTTTTGCTTATGTTTCTGCTTAGTTACTCTTCCCGAGGATTTCCCTCTAGAAACGTAGAGATGTAAATCGTTATCTCTTAAAATTAGGGTTTGATTTTGATATACTTGAGAGATGACTGCGCTATTAGCATCTGACCCGGTTGAAAGATTTCCGTAGGATCTGGATTCGGGATTTGTATTGTCGCCTCGCCGCTTACATTTGATTTAGGTATAAGTATCCATCTCGAAAGAGGATTATGAATCCTCATAGTATTACGAGGATTTAGCTCGCAAATAAATAGGCAAAACTGACCTTTTCAAGTGTAGTTAGTATGACTGACACGCTAATAATGTCCAGTGTTTATTTTATTGTTTAAATATGTAAATCAAATGGCACTTACTATAAATGCATTTGTGTCGTGTTCATGAATATGGTTGCCTTCTTGCAGCTGGTTTTCGCATTCTAGCTAGCTTCGTAATTAAAAATCTTTTTTTTTAAATAACGGTGCATTTATTTCACTTGAGGAAGTTTGAAAGTAGCGCCAGTGAATGATAAGTTAAAAGAGAAACGTTTGTCGTGGTATGGACATGTTATGAGAAATGGAAAGAAAGGAAATGAAACGAAAGGTGGATGGAAACCCAAGTGACTAAAACAGTTATGAATATGAAAGTTGAAAGATGATTTTATGAACTAGCTGTTCCCCGCGATTTGACCTTAACCTTCGGGGATAATGTAGCTTCCTATTAGTGAAATAATTTTTCAAATCGGGCAAGTAATTCCGGAGATTAGCGCGTTCAAACAAACTCTTCAGCTGTATTATTAGCATAGATATAGATAAGAAAGGAGGGAATGCCGATATGACTGATAGAAGGTTTGAATGGACAAAGAGTACATATTGCGCCGACCACAAATAATTGGGCAGGAAGATGATGAGGTACAATAACTCTTGTTTATTCCGCTACATCACATAAACTACTAGGAATAAGACGAAAACCCCGGACAAAGATTGTTTTTTTTTAAAGGACTAAAGTAGGTAGCCTCTGATTGGTGCAAATCAAATCAAAAACTCATTTATTCAGTTTAGGCCCTAATAAGGCACTTATGAACGTCAACAGTTACAGTTTTACAATAGACTCTACTACCGGTTCGGAATACACTTGAACTGAGAAGACTCCGGCAAGAAACTCAGCAAGGCGTTTTTTTTTGGTGCATCAACCTTACCGGAAAAATCGGCGAGCGCAGAGGGCTCTCACCCGGGCAACAACATTTAGGTAACCACGCCTGTGGGCACCCCTGAATGGGGTACGAACCTCGGCTCAGGGCGTTACCGGGGGAGTGGGAGGGCTTAGTAAAAGATTGAAGCAACGACACTCTGTTGACTCCATAGTGCTTCAAGGATAAAATATTGTGAATAGTTACTATATAGTTAATATTTTGTTGGATTAATACAATTTCCTGCCAAGGTTTCATAACGTGATAAATCACCCAGAGTACATTAATCATGTATTGTTTCTGTATAGACATTAGGTGGATGTCATGTGGTTCATCTTTACATAGTATAAAATGAAGTCGCTGTCTGTTCGCTTAGATCTTTTCTCATCAACGGATTTTTATGCAGTTTTCAGCAATAGATAGAGTGATTGAAGAACAAGGCTTATATGTATAATACAAGCTTATTATAGTACAGAAAAGCTGAGAAAAGCCGTGCGAATCCGGGGTGGGTTGCTAGTTACTTAAATATCTTACATTATTGCCTGGTGACGAAGGTTGTAACGGGTCTGGATATAATACACTTGTATTCCTAAAAGGGCTTGACCGACCCATGCCCGTATATAGCAATAATAAGACACCTAACTCCCGAAATTTAACGTATAGATTCTATGCAATATATCATTTTGACCGATAGAATAATCTGCAATTATGCTTGTGAAGTCTGTCATAGCTTCCGATATCAAATCTGTAAACAAACGATTTTCCAAACTGCATTTCCATTCCACTTCGCAAGCAATATCCTGTATATTTATGCTACTATAGGTTCCGTGTAGGGAAATCGGAAGTCCGTCGAGATGAGATCTAGTGATGTGGCTCTAGTGTCATTTTCTATTCTCGAGTCGCAAGTCCTAATTATTTGATACTCCATTGAAATCATCATTTATTTCCAGAACACGATAATTACGAAATTGCACTCTTGAAATCCGTAAGGACGGCAAAGTAGCTCTCAAGAGTTCCTTATCCTTGCCTCTTTCCGATAATATTGATCGGTAATCACATACCTTGAATGAAATGTTAAAAGCAGCAAAGGCAAAAATAGAGCATTTTCATCACCCGAATAAGAATATCAAAGACCTTATTCTAGATTGCCGGCCGAGTAGTTATTCAGTCAAAATACTAGCAGGTCCTATATCACGTCCGTCCGCAGGCACTGGAAATGCATTCTAAACGGTTTTGCATACGCCATGTCTTTAACAACTAAGTTCTGTCTGCTATGGACAGTTGAATATTACAACTGACTAGAAGGAAATGTATGTGACATGAAAATTGGATGAGTTCTCTAGGGTCGGGATGTTCCAGAATTAAAGTTTACGTTTCGACAATATCGAATCTGATCACTTCAGCACCAGAACAAATATTTTATTTTATAGAGAGAGACATTGCTTTCGTCCCCGCGATCCCATTTTACCCCTAATTTTCAAAAATCCTTAGCGGATGCCTTATTATGTATGCCAAATTGTGACCTAAAGTAAATAGCATTTGGGTGTGTCGGCTGGTATATCTTCGTTCACTGTCTAAGCCTAGGTCTTCGTAATCACATTTTTCGGTTTTTTTTGTTGTCAAGTTCAGCAAACAGTTTTTAATCGTTCACTTTTTACTGCGGTAAAACGCGCGGTTACCTCGTTAAATCGTAGCTCGTGACAACCCTTATCAACAATCGGGTCGCTCCACACCACGCCGCGCGTCGCCTGGCGTTGCGCCAGAACTTATCAAGCATAAGCCTGAGCCAGCTAGTTTTGATTGCCTCAATGAGTCTATTGTTCTCCTTCCTTTCCAACCCCCTTACGCTCAATTTACTGCGATACCAAAAAGGGGCCATATTTCATGTTGATTTTGTTGATTTATTTAATGTATGTAACTAAACGAGTCATTTTGTAAATAATTGTTTGTGTTATTGAAATTTCGCGTAAATAAAGCCACGGTACATCTCTTAAATTATAATTGTTGCGGTATTCTTTAATTAATTTAGGATCTTTAAACTTAATTCCTTTGAGAAACAGAGCCCCAAAATAGATTAATAACAACGAATTGTACCGCAGAGCTTTTAGAGTACATTAAAACCTTTAGTTAGCGGAGGAGCAAAGAGAGTGCATACATTACTCCTCGTTACGCCACGCGCTGGACCATGTCGAAAGTACTTTTCAGAGTATATAATAGTATTACAATACATGCGGTGTCATCGTGATGTCATGAGCTGCAAAGTTGTCTAAAATAGCTATGATTACTATAGGAATCATAATAAATTACGTAAAATATTCATTGTATTAGTAAATGACCATTAGATGTACTTGTTACAGTAATATATAGGCTTCTTACAATGTCATATCAAGTAATACATAGGCTTCTTACAATGTCATATCAAGTAATACATAGGCTTCTTACAATGACATTCCAAGTAATTATTTATTTTGAATTCTGTGAGTACAAGTGCTACCTACTCTGCTTTTTGGAGTCGATGCCCCATCGGCAAATATAAGATGCAATGCATGTTCCCAGTTTTAGATTAGACGATATTTGCAATGAGCAAGCTTTTTATACTCTACTAAGCGAGTCTGGAGGATGTCCCAGTAGATTAACCTATATATTGAAAGTATATACGCTCAGGACGTTATCTCGTCTACATTGTAAGCT
Source organism: Tethea ocularis (assembly GCA_963555595.1). NCBI lineage: Eukaryota > Metazoa > Arthropoda > Insecta > Lepidoptera > Drepanidae > Tethea > Tethea ocularis. The sequence continues at coordinate 2,847,893 of OY741960.1, read as the reverse complement.
TAAATTAAGGTTACCTCGAATTTTAGTTACTCAACTGTATAAAAAGGTTTAAATAAAGGGTCAGCTAATATAGGCCTGAGGCGATGTTTTAGAATTGTTTTAAATGTGTTCGTATTTATACTAAACCTTTATCCTTTGACTTTATACTGCCGAGTAAGGAAATAGGGGTCGATGTAGTAGTAGCCGCCTTATTTAGAGCCATCGTAAACTAACGGTTAAACAGATTAAATTGTTACTTGAGGTGACCAGCCGGCAGTGTCACTGAAGCCCTATTATTCTGTATCCTGCTGAGTGTAAATAATAGACGTTGGCAAACGCTAGGTACTATTGCGTTTGACTATACAATTCTCTGTTTATGATTGTGATGTGATTACGATGTCTATATATTTTTTGTAAATGCTAACTCAAAAGTGTTTCAAAGTCCGTTATTTGTTCTAAATCAAGAATGAGTGCAGTGTCGAACTGAGTGCATAGAAATTCTAGGTATATTAAGTTATAGTGGGTGTTCGTTTATGCTGCACCTAACAACAGTACAGATTTTTTATGAATATTAGCTTCATCATCTCCTAGGCCTGTTCTCAATCTTTTGGGATCAGCTTAATATGTAATCTTCTTCCATTCAGCCCTTTTATCCGTCATATCGGCATTCACTCCTTTCTTACACATATCATCTTTCACACAATCCATCCATCTCTTTTTCGGTTTTCCTCTTCCCATATAATATCCCTCCTCTGTATATTCGCTTGATATTCGATATTTAAAAGCCGGAAAGACTTGGAAGATAGTGAATGTTTAATACTATTTAGGACAACAGATGCTAAATAAAATTTTCGAAAAATTTCAAAGGATTTTTGCGACGTTGCTCCTTAATTTTGTTTACCAGTGTGGTACTTATTTTGAGAATTATTTATCATTGACTCTACCTTATTAATAAGGTCGGTATTTCTACCTCTGTTTGCAGCCTCTTTGACGTCATCGTTGCAACCTACCGAGTCCGTAAATAAGTCGACGTAAAAATAGACGTCTCTGGCATAATTGTTTACTTTGAGAATAGAGGTATAAAATATACTTATAAAGTATGTATTAGTATGCATTAGCATTTATTGGTATATCATTTTCAAACCTCTCAATACTTGACATATATATTTCGTATAGCCCTGTGTTTGACCACAATTTCACCATTATCAGTGAATATATGGCCAAAAGTAGGAAACATAATGCCTAGTAGAGATCTGGCTCTCAAGTGAAACTGTCGGAACTATGGTGCTATTAATATTGGCTCAGAACCTTGCTATTGAATTGGGGATCAGTTTTCATTCATTCTACGTTTTCTATTGTCACTTTTTATTTGCTGCACATTACTTTAGTCGGGAGAACAAATTCTTTTATGGGTAAAAATACCATCTGTAAGATCTGTTATCTGCTTGGAATTTGGTTTTACGATGCTAAACAAAGGCATTTTTATCTTATCTAATATGGTGCACATTTGTGGTCGTTGCTCCCTATTTATATTATGGTTTGATGACATTGTGTTGTCTTAGACATTTTATTTTGTCGATTAATACTCTATTCCAGGGGTCGGCGAACTCTTTAGACAAAGACTGGATGCTGGATAAATATCTTCTGTTTCAGAGTTTTTACTGTACCTATTGCAAATTTTAAATAGGACAAAAAAACGACAATGAACTTAAAATCATTATCATCATAGCAGCCAAAAGACATCCATTGCTGGACAAAATAAAATAGAATACGTTTTGTGGAGACTGCGTTTGGGTTCGAAGATAATTATTTAGCTCTCGCTATTTACGAAATTCTAAAAATCATTTGCACCAAAAAAAATTTTTTTGAGGTTATTTTGAAGAGCTGCAACGAACCCACCCTTCAAAGAGACGCATGCGACTCGCCGCGGTTTGCCGACCTTTGGTCTATGCTCCATACCATACTTCTTATAATACTTCAAGATAGGTAGGAAAGATGACATCATTTCGCAGTAAAGTGGAAATTTGAGGACATTTTTTGAAAGTCAAGAATTTATTTAATCCGGCTCTAGTAAATCATTAGATTTTTTCTTAATGTATTATGATGTACAAGTTCTTAAGTTATTTATCCGAAACCACGAGCTCACTCATAACAATAATATCTACTAAAGCTAAGATTACCCAAATAGGTTACACGCGAGCAATCGAATCCCGCCATAAAATCAACCCACACAAAGTAACCAGCGTGCAGCGGTCGGACCAATCATGGTCAAGCAATGGTTTTATTGTTTTATTTTATTAATGCTTTGCTCTATATTTAGATACCCCGTTTGCGTGGGAATGGTTCAATCCAAAAATACAAATGAGTACTGCAGGTATAAGAGGAATCCAGAAGTTTTTCATTTCGCAGGATTTTGTATGTTTCCTATATTTTGTCATGCGTGTACTGTCAGTGACATAAGTTGCTGAAGGGATCACACTTTATTGAAGTAGTATTTTTTAAGTGAATTTGTCTACAAAAACCTACATACGAAATTTTCTAATCATCAGTGTTTTCAAATTTTTTATTTGTACAGCTACTTATTTTGCTGACTATACTCATACAATAATTCAATGATATCAATCAAGTTAGACGTCAGAATATAATTTCTAATTGAGAGGCTATTTCTATTGTAACGTAATTAATTTGATGGGCAATAATAGTAATTAATTCTATTTGATTTAATAGACGCCTCATGATTTATCTATTGCCTAAGTGTTTTATCTGATAATAAAAACTTGATTTGTTATTTTATAGGTTTGTTATCTTTCACGCATAGATTTATTTTCAACTCCTGATTCTCTTACACCATGTCAATACAAAATAAACACAACTGAGAAGATATTAGATATAACTTCTCGGTGGCATGGTTTTTCGAGAAGAGACGAACATTGAAATTTTGTTACTTTGGTTAATTGTAAGTAATAATTTCAGCTGCAATTTCCTCCAATGTGATGTCACCCCTAAATAAATGTAATGTTACAGTGCTGTCAACCAATTTGCCGGCTCGGGTGTCTCCGTACCGTTATTTATTTATAATACGCCCGTGACATAGGGTTGTCGACGTATCTTGAATTCCGGCACGCACGGAATTTGTCACAGAATTTTCATAAATTCCGCTCTACCGTATCGTAGTAAACAATTATGTACTTTTTTCACTAAAGAGTGGTTAGCATGTTACATTTAATTTTGTTGCTTCATGCTAGTTTTACGATTCATAGAAAATTTGGTTTTAATCAAGAGGATGTCAGATATCTGCTGTAGTCGTCACGTCTTCGAGATTATTCCTGGGAATGTAGACAATTTTCGTTTGTATTAAATGTTTCATAAAGTGTGTGTAGTGAGGTGATAGCCCTATTTAACCCCTTGTAGGTACGCGCTTACGGTAAGGTCCCCGTATCTCGTTTGTTAACGGACTGTTAGCTCGAGGTCACGGATATAATTCCGAAGGCTATTGAAGCTAATATTCGATTGATGCAGTCCATCGGAGGGTCAAGGTGGCCCCTCATCCACCTTGAATCGCAAAAGCTACTGTGTAGATAATTTTATAAAAAAAAATGGTTTGAATGTTTTCCAATTATGAGCCTACATTACCAGCTACATGTTCCATATCATTTTTTTTTAAATTATTTTGATATTCTAAAATTATAATAAATAGCAGAATATTGGTTCCGACATTCGTAGTGCTAGTATAATATTTCTGTAGGATAGTTATTTTAAATGTCTCAAGTTAGACACCAAAGATAAATTAATGTAACATTATACATAAACTTCCTGTTATGTTAAATTATTACTCTTTATTTAAATATTTCTTAACATAATAGGCATATTTTGTTTATCAGTCACGGAAATATAATACGCAAGTTTTAGTTACTAGAAACATTCGATATGCGTGTAATATTACGTACTAATTATTGCCTTACTGGTTAGATTTGTTACGCAGTTGATACCGGCCGTAATAAGTAGGTATTCATTTTTATATTACTGTCGTATGAAAAAAGTAAAACAGACGAGAAATTGCCTATATGAGCCTCTCAACCAGTTGCTACGAATTTCACATAAGACAGAAAAAGAATCGCTCGCGCATTTGTAATATGAAATATGAATGTATGTAATATAAATATAATATTAGTACGTCATTATTTATAAAGTATGGTAATACTGGTCCTCTTTTGTGGTCCTGCGACCATGGAAAAAGCAAAAATATATAAAATAACCCAATTTTTTTTTTTGAAATGACTAAATTTGGTAGCCTCAGATTGCTGCAACAACCTTACCGGACAAATCGGCGAGCGCAGAGGGCTCTCAGCCGGGTAATATTTAGGTAACAACGCCTGAGGGCACCCAGGAATGGGGTACGAACCTCGGCTCAGGGCGTTACCGGGAGAAAATAACACCAAGTTTTAGACAATCGGATACGTTTCGATTTTCTATAAATATCTTACTAAATAGAACCTCATTTGAGTGAGCCAGTATATCTATTGGTTAAAATGATGTTGATCTTCCGAATGAACTAAAAATTATAATATTTTATTGTTACAGTCGAAAGCTCTTGGTCGTGTTCTGTTCGATCAAGTGTGCCGGCAGTTGCATCTATTAGAGGCAGATTACTTCGGCCTAGAGTATCAGGATGCGAGCGGGACCAAGGTATGGGTACGTTTCATTCATTATATTTAACTCACATGCGATATCTATAAGGTAAGCTAAATGTCTGATTATGCAGAAACCTTTATTCTTGTTGATATCCCGATTTCAATTGAGATATTCTTGATGACCAAAAGACAAATTGACTGAATTGACATTGAATGAGATTGAATTGTCAAATTTTCTGAAATCTACTCTTTCTCTCTTACCTGCTACATCCGAATTTACAAACATTACCTCTTTATAATATTAATGTAGATTTATACACTCAAGGAGCAGTCTATTATTCGTGAACACAATCCTTTGTATTTGATCACGTTTCCATTTAGAGATGACTTGAGCATAGATCAGAAACTTGCAAGATTGACCATTGCGATTGTTTCTTCTTCGTCTCATTTCTTATTCGCACCAATAGCAACTTTAAGTAATACTTATAGAGGGTATATTGTTCTACAGTACTGGTTGGACGTAGAGAAGCCAATGTGCCGTCAAGTGGGTCTCTCGATGCTGGAGCCGACGCTGCGGTTCTGCGTGAAGTTCTACACGCCCGACCCGGCGCGCCTGGAGGAGGAGTTCACGCGATACCTGTTCTGTCTGCAGGTCAAGCGGGACCTGGCCCACGGGTGTATACAGTGCAATGAGAATACTGCTGCGCTCATGGCCAGCTATATTGTACAAGGTTAGTTTTATTGGCTGCTATATTGTCAAAATTTTGTTTATCTGTGTTGAATCAGGAGTTTGATGCGGGTTGAGGAAGTGAAAAGAATAGACCACTATTTATGTCCAGCTGGGAAATTGTGATGTCGTTGCCTCCTATTGTACGCGAAAATCAAGAGAATGGGCTGCCAAGTGACAGATTTCAATTGTGTGTGTACTTCATAATTTACACTTACATAATTGTTTTGCACACTGATCATGTAAAACATGTCTGCTGTAAATAATCAATGATCATCTACGTAAATTGACACATCACCATCTCCTTGCTTTGTTTTCAGTCATTTGTGGTCGGCGCTATATGTACTCTTCCATTCAGCCCTTCTATCCGTCATATCGGCATTCAACCTTTCTTCTCATATCATCTTTCACACAATCCATCCATCTCTTTTTCGGTCTTCCCCTTCCCGTATATCGCGTTGACACATGTGTTTGCTAAAAAAATCTAGTCTTCTATTTTAAGTCAGTGTCAACATTTTACCAACTTATGTACCGTTAACCAATACCCAGTAATAGTCTAAAGATCTTGTATTCCTTGGATTTTAGTAGTAAAATTAAGACAGCTTAGCTATTGCCGTTTCGCCTGAACTTGACGTCGTTGAATAATAAGTTGTGAATAATTGATAGCGGAGTGCGGCGACTTCGTCCCGGAGGACTACCCCGACCACACGTACCTCAGCGGGTACAAGTTCTTCCCGGGACAGGATGCAGAGTCCGAGAGGCGGATCATGGAGAACCATAAGAAACACATGTAAGTAACCTTGTTGATGAGACTTTATTGTTTAAAATACTAATATTATGCGATTACTTTCGCATGTACTCTGTTACCTTTTAGTTTTCACCCTTAAACCGTTAAACCGTTCACGATGAAATTTGTCACTCAGATAGCCTATAATGTGGGGAAGGACATAGACTACTTTTTATCGGTTGAAACCGCGGAGGACATCTAGTTCAAAATAAATAAACAAACACCTAAAGAGACATGGAAATATAAGAAAATGTAAAATTGTATGCCCGTCATTATTTTTAATTTCCAAATTGTATCCAGATTATTTGATGCTGTTCAATTATGAAGACATAAAAAACTAAATTTTAATCCAATGATGTTGATTTGACGTGTCGGTTAACACACCAATTGTAGGTATATTTAGTAATCTCTAGTTTTCATTAATGACGTAACTACGTGATTATTACTACTTTTTATATGTCACGCAATCCATAATAATTATTAGGAGTATCCATCCACTGTTTTCGATCGATCATTATTATAGTAAATACATAGAATGCAGTTTATGTATTATTATTTTCAGAGGTCAAAGCCCAGCAGAAGCCGATTTGAATCTATTAGAAACAGCACGACGATGCGAGTTATACGGTAAGTTACAATAAATCGTTGTAGTGAATATGGGTTTTAATACGATTGGAATAAGCGTCAGTTTATATATTGATTTAGATACACTTATCTCCTCTTCTCTTCTTCGATGAGTCAATGGATAGCTTACTAGTCGTTTCATATGCTTGTTCCATAAATATTATAAAAATCCAGAGAATGGGTCACGAATTCAATTAAGTAGTTCGTTACAATTTCGTAACGCGGTAGCCCCGCTTTTTAGAAGCGGTGGCGAAATAGAGGGGTGTTATAAAGTTTGTATTGTGTATCTGTGGTCTGCCTGTGGCATCATAGTTCCTGAACGGATGGTCCGATTTTGTTCTAAGTTGTTTTCGCTTAAAAGGTGTATTTTTTTAATCGAGAGTGTTCTTAACTACGTGTAGTGTGTAGGGGTTTCTTTAAATTGTAGTTATGTATAAGAAAAAAGAAAGAAAGAAGAAATAACATTTATTCTAGACAACACACAACATTACATTATGACATACAGTATAATACATTGAACAATAAAAAAAAGAAGTAAAAACAGAGTAACATACAATAATGTAATGTTGCGTGATGCCCGGAATAGGCCCCGACTCAGCATTGTGCAAAGGTTAATTAAAGAACTAACCCTTGCGCTGATTTTCAGTCGGCGCCCATATCCATGACATCACGAACATACAGTGACAAGTTACACGCTATAGTATCGGACATACAAGTCGGTATGATTATCGGTATAATGCAGGTATAAAGATGCACCCTGCGAAGGATCACGAAGGCGTTCCCCTGAACCTGGCGGTGGCGCACATGGGCATCGTGGTGTTCCAGAACTTCACCAAGATCAACACCTTCAGCTGGGCGAAGATCAGGAAGATATCCTTCAAGAGGAAAAAGTTCCTCATCAAACTGCACCCTGAGGGTTATGTGAGTTCTTTATATTTTTTGAAAAGATTTACATGATACAGTGGTTGAGAGTCTTTATATCCTGACAGAATCACTGCATTTTCGATTGTTTACGAAACCGACATAATTGACCTACGTCAAATGTAATTTTCCTACTGATCAGCTGTAGAGGGTCTGCCATCTTTTACGTTATAGCGCTGTTATAGAAGGGTTCTGGCCTCTAGCTATCTATATCTATACTAATAATAAAGATAATCTCCGGAGTTACTGGTCCGATTTGAAAAATTCTTTCACTTATAGGAAGCTGAAGAAACATTATTCCCGAAGGTTATAGGCTACTTTTTATACCGGGAACGCGAGTGAAACCGCGGGGAACAGCTGGTAACTTATAATACGTTTATAGAACTGTTTAGTGTTAAATGCTTCTATGAATAACACTTTTTCAAAATCTTCATACCTATAGCCAGGCTTCAGATGTGTTATAACTTTTTATGAAGAAGACCATAAATATATAAAAGAAAGCATGACTGACTGACTGATCTATCAAGTATCAACGCACAGCTCAAATCTCTGGACTCATAGGGTTGATTTCTATTATGACATAGACATTCCAAAAGAAAGATTTTTGAAAATTCAACCCCTAAGGAGAGCGGGTTGCGGGTGAAACCGCGGGGCGGAAAGCTAAAAAAGCTAAAGTATTTCATAAATAATATTTCAATATGTCAATGTTTACCTACAGGGGTACTATAGAGACGTGGTGGAGTTCTTCTTCGATGGGCGCAACGAGTGCAAGAACCTGTGGAAGAAGTGCGTCGAGAACCACGGGTTCTTCCGGTGCTCCAGCGTGCCGCGTCTGCCGAGGCACAAGACCAGGGTCATCTCCAGGGGCTCCTCATTTAGGTAACGAATTTTACCTTGGAGCTTAGAAATTAAGTTATACAACTAAAACTAGTAAAAGTTCTTCAAGAATGAGTACACAATACATAATAATCCCTTTAAAATTGAATTGGACGATGATGATTGGTTATGACCCAAACATGGACGTGATACGTTAATAAATGAATTTCAAACATGGGGGCTACTTTTGGGGGTAAATTAGAAAATTAAATATATGAACCGATTTTTAAAAACTATTTTTTAATTCGGAAGAATATACTCCTGAGGTGGTCCCATTGTCACCAAGTCTCAGGATATGTTGATGGAAATGGCAAAAAACGCGCTTTAGAAGGCGGTTCAATTTTTTTAAAGTTATTTACTTCAGATTAAAATATATATTCTAATTTCAGGTATAGCGGCAAAACTCAAAAACAGATAGTGGAGTTCGTGAGAGACAACTATGTGAAGCGGCAAACATTCCAAAGGTATGTGTCGATTGTTAACATATGACATAAGCTTAGCTATTATGGCAGTTATGTACGGATGTAGACTCTGTTATTCGACACAAGATCAATGTTCCTTTTGTACTATTCAAAGAAGACATAGGTTTTGTGAATTGATTTTATGATGGAAATACTATATAGTGTGTCTGGTCATGAACTAGCGATATTTTAGGTACTTATATTTCAACACTTTTTACACACCCGGATCCAACCTCTCCCCTCTATGTGGCAGCCATTTTGAATTTTTTCTTGAGATATTCTCATAGAGGGGGGGAGGTTGTTGGACCCGAGTGTGTCATGTATTTTTGTATAAAAAGTGTTGAAATATAAATACCTAAAATATCGCTACCTAAAAAAACAACATACCATTTTTTTAGGTCGAGCATATAGTTTGCGGATGACCAATACTGATTAGCAAGTATTATCGTCAAGAAAATTTATGCAATTTACATTGTAGGAAAAGGTTTCCGTGTTTTGCCTTGTCTTTTTGACGTGATGACACTTCCTTTATATATTTGTGGCTGCAATCAATCTTGGATTCTACATTTATTTTTAATAAGGTTGATATTGCGAAGTGTCTGTTCACCTAATTTCGTAACGGTAACATTTATCTTGTGTCAAATTGATTGCATGTTAAATATTATCGACAGCTTTAGCCGCTATAGTTTTAAATAATAAATAGCTTACTTTTACCTTTGATTTTACCTATATTAGGTACGTGTAGTTTGATCTTGCTTATAGACGCTAGAGGTCGTTAAGACCTAGTATACTTCAGTTAACTTCGACATCCGAAAACTCCAATATTGCCTTGGCATTGTAAATATGGGCTTATGCCCGGTTTAAGCCGGTTATAAATATGTATAAATCAAAGTTCTGAGGCACCATTTCAGCTCTGATCATCCGGTGATCTTATAGATATTACACACAGTGCCGAATTCAAACTTAAGTCTTTGTAATAAGGTATCTGTCAGTGGCGAGGGGTAAAAATAAGGCGAGGATAAGCCGTTCAAAAAACACCGATAATTTTATAATTACAGTGTATTTTAAGCATGATAAAAGTGGCTTTGGAATGTTGAAAATGTGGGACTGGGATTTCTAAAAAGTAAGCCGATGGGAATCGGCTTATATGGACCCTTCGCCACTGGTATCTATATAATGTAGTAATCTGAAGGGTTGTCACACAATTCATTAAACCAAATATATTTTTACAAGCTTTTATTCAACTTCGCTTGTTAGTATGTTTAGGTCGAAACTGGCTAGTCAATTTTAACCTACGTCGTTGATCAATTGATCTGAAATTTAGTACACATGTAAATTCGATGACAATACAATAATATTGTGTCATTGAGCTAGTCTGAAAAATAAACATGTTACTACGAACATCTTTGTCGAAGTTAACTGAAGGATCGACCTGTATTTAGCTATACATTAAAAAACTGTTCTAAAATAAAACTTATAAATAAATATTTTGCAAGGGAACTTACCGGATGATTACTTACAACTAACTAATGTTATTGATACGTTTAGTTTAAGTTGTGTTAATTAAATTGTTTACAAAGGTGAGTGGTTAGCATGGGCTGGGAGACACAAGCTTTTGGTTTTGTCTTGTGGGCGTTTGTGTGAATAAAAACAAACATAAAATTACATCTAATATAATATACGAAACGAAAGTTTTGCATGATGTATCGTAAAAAGTCCCTAAAAACGACTAATTTGAAACGAATTGGTTAGAGAGAGGCTTCAAATAGTTTATGTATAATCGATGGTGATTAGCATTCTCGAGCATGCGCTGTATCCGTTGATACTCTCGCTTCTTCCAAACAAGTAAACACAAGTTAAATAAATATAGTAACATTGGTTGCGCTCGCAACGGTACTGTGACTGACATTCGGTCGGAGGATGGTGTGCTCGTTCATTTTTAGGGATTTTTTAATGAAGGGTCTGCGCTCCATTTCTTTTAATTTCAGTTTTTCAAAATTATCTGTATTATACTATTACTGATGATGTCATCTCATGACATTTTTTTGCCTTAGCATATGCTTCAAGTTATGACAAAAACCTCTTTTTATAAAAAGACAAGCAACGATAAGAATCCGTTCTGCATCTGTTCCCATTTTGCGGTGCGAATTCGTGAAAGAATCTACGCCCCACTATAGTAATGTTAATTAATTTAATCATTTGCATATTGCAGCACCTAAATGAGCTTGAATTAGAATTCTGCTCATGTCCAGTTAAATATCGAACTGTTGGCTGCATTCAAATACGTCCTCCCGAGGACGGAAGCACGTATATGTACACGAAACCCACATTTGTGTAAAGACGGGGCGCACGCAACGCACCAATGTGCTAATTTGAATTAAATTAATGCAGCGTTAGAACTACTAGAGAGATAGCTGCGGGTATTAACTTACTGAGATACCTGTAGCAAAACACTAAAATGCAAATCATGTTTATAGACAATTTTATTAATTAGCTGGGCACAGGTGGTAAATGCGGTCGGCGTTTCGTGTGTTCTATGAGAGTCTTTTCGCGAATGATCTACTCGGTACTTTGGTCATCAAAACGTAGCATATACGCAGACAGGCATAGCATAATAGGAGTAGTCGTCAGTACGACCGTGTGAGCGGGAGCGCAGGCCCGTCTTGGCGGGCGCCCACACCGCCTCTGGCACAGAGCCCCGAGTACAGTGATACACGCACGTGAAACCAAAAGCTGGTGTCGATCGTCACCATCCTCTCGCCGACTGTCGGCAGGTCGGGGTCGTTCCGCGCGTCGCGCTCGGTGGGCGGGTCGCGCGGCAACGTGGCGGCGCCCTCCGCCGCGGCCTCGCTCAACGCGAGCCTCTCCGCGCACCCGCTGCTGCCGCTGCCGCCCGGCTCCGACGGTGAGTACCGCTACCGAGCCTCACCTCACCCGACCTCTCCCGACCTCTCCCGACCTCTCCGACCTCTCCGACCTACCCGACTTGACACCACAAGGACCCCGCAGCAGCTTCTGTTTGATTAATGTTTCGGGTTTAAGTCCTTATTATATGTATGAGGCGTGCATTTAAAATTAAAATTCTTTGTTTGTAATTAAACTGCTGCTCATTTTTTTGTGTTTTAGGCTGATTAATGTCTCATATTGAGGAAACGTTTATAAAGCGCGTGGTTTTATCGTGTCCTTTCCTTTATATTTGTAGCGAATCAATATTGGTTGCATGCATTACGAATATATGTAGGTGTTAGAATAAAAGGAACATGATCGGTTTTTCTGTCGACGGTATGTGGAAGTAAGCAGGAGTAGTGAAGAGCTAAATAAAGCTCTCTCTCAGCTGGTCGTGTCGGGTGTATTGAAGTAAGTGTTGTTGTGTGCAGCGATTTCCCTGGAGTGGGACAAGCAACCTCACTACCTGGAGGCTTCTCTGATGATGAAGGGATACTCGGCGGAGGAGGCTCGCTCGGTGGCGCAGCGGCAACGTTCCCCGCCCCGCGCGGGACCTCGCCCGCCGCCACCAGCTACCGCCTATGCCTCCACGAGGGACAAGGTACATCCTACATCTGGCTCACACACACTCATACAAATATACTACAGTAACAGTATAGTCATCGTCGCGACTAAAGTAAAAGTTTGGTGCATTGTGTACCTTTTAGCCTGACTAGATGGCTTGCGTTATCTTAACTTTTTTTGTAACTATGTATAGGCCTGTGTTTGATCACTGTCTCTTAGTGATTTAGCCGATGATGGTAAGCACACAAAGCCTAATGGTAACTTGAGGCTAACCAGCGGGTACTACAAAGTCTACTCAATCAAAATCATTTATTCAGTTTAGGCCCTAATAAGGCACTTATGAATGTCAAAAGTTACAGTTTTACAATAGACTCTACTATAAATCTGTGCCTATCTCACTCACTCCCCCAATATGCTATTACAACTAAGATTCGATTAGATTTATCAATACGCTTGTGCTATCTTTTCAGTGCAATATTAAATGTTTATTAAAATATTAAACGTTTTCAAACGTGTGATGTTAACCTGAAAAGTCGCAATCGAATTTTTTTCTCTTTTTATAATGTATAGAAAATATTTTTTGTTTGTTTCTTTCAGCTGTCAAAACTGTACTGCAACCAAATAGTAAGGGCCTCTTTAAAATTGGCTATGTCGTCTATACTTTTAACAGTTTTTAACTACCAATCGTGATATTTTTTAATCGTAATCTAATTACTGAGTTGCATTGTAATTTTTTTCTTGCGCTTTATTTTGGATCGTTTCTTGAAATAAAATTACTTTTCATAGATCTTAGCATCACAAATTCAAATGTTTTTTCAAATCTATATGAGCAAAGTCATGTTTTATCTTCTCAGCAAAAGCAACCTTCCGAACCTTGCATTAGAGTTTGTCAATTGAAGTGAAAAGAAAAAGAAAAATCTACTTTGTTTGAATTGAGTTTTAAAAACATGATGTTTGAAAATACCACCGAGTGTATAAAATTATCATTTGTATTTTAGAGAATTAACAATAAAGTTATTGGGATTTTTTATGTTATTGTTAGCATATAATAGGTACCTATAACAATTGATAAACATTCCGGAATATTTGTCACTCAACCTTAAAAAATGCGCATGAGATAAAATTTACAAAGTAACCAACTTTATCAAAGCAGGAAGCATGGTTTAGTCATGGGTTTTGTTTGATCTGTGATCGTTTCGTCACATACATTGCGCCTGCGCACGTGTCATCTTTCATTATGGTATGACCGTAATTAAAATAAATAATGCAAGTCCGCAAAATGATAATGTTCTAAAATCTATGTGGCGATATTCTTGTCTCCATATTTTTTTTTAAATGGCAATTTGTTGACTTGTGTTATCTAAGTAAATAACAAGGATGTAACATTCCTTAGCTAGTTTTCCTTTTAAAACAATCCTTTTCAAATATAGTATTATAATAACTTGGTAAAGGGTTTTAATAATATCATACATTCACATGTTTATGCACATTCAGTTTCCACAATTTCTAAATGGCGCACCGGCACTGGAACCTGTATAAATGTCAATACCCTCGATAGTATCAAATGATGTTCGAGTAAATATAGCTTCTGCGTCGACAGGTGGCTCCCGAGCTAGTGACCCATGCCGAGGTCAATCATCATCCTACGGAGGATTCGCCTCTGCCTCATCGGACGATGACACCATTGGTCAGTTGCCCATATTTATATTTTAGTCGTAACTTGAGGAACCAGCGACGGTTTTTTGAGAGTGTTCTGGTATTCAAAAAAAATATTTATGTTGAAGATATTTAAAGCTACACAATTAACATTTTGTAAACTGGAATCGAAATTGATACTCTAGAAGCCTATGTCTCTCTCCTTGCCATAGGCTCCTGTGTACCAAATTTCATCACGATTGATAAACAAACAAAATAACTTTCACATTTTAAATATTAGTATAATAGATAACATAGTGTCGTATCCGTTTGTAGGTTTCTCCGGAGAGTATATGGAGCCAGGCGAGTTTGTGCCGCGCGAGTGGACGCGGGCGCGCACCCACTCCGCCGCCTCGTGCCCCGCGGCCGGACTCGCGGCCGGACCCGCACCCGGACTCGCACCCGGACTCGCTCCCGGACAACACGCACACGCACACGCACACGCACATGGACACGGACACGCGCACGGACACGCACACGCACACAGGTCAGAGGTCGAGCACGCGCACCACGTACAGTGTAGGTCCGGCGGGCCCGCGCCCTGCCGCGCCGCCCGTCTCCCCGCCTAGCGACTCCGGGTACCCCGCCTTCGTGCACGCCAAGCGCTCCTCCAGCTTCCGCCAGTCCTCCGAGCGCCTCGAGTACGAGCTCTCGCAGTGCAACATGTACTCCGCGTGCGCCTCCACCCGCTCCAGCCGCGGCTCCGGCTCCGGCGGCTCGCTGCTCGTCGAGGGCTCCCACTCGGAGCCGGACGACCTGGAGCCCGACGACCTCCACCACCACCACCACGAGCACGAGGCCCCTCCTCGCGCTCGCGCTCGCGTCACGTGGCGCCGCTCCGCCAGCTGCCGCAACCTGCGCGACTACAGCTTCGACGAGGCGGGGCGCACCAAGCGGCGGCTCGACCTGCACGCGCACAGCCTGCTGGCGGATCTGGACGCGTACCGCGCGCCCTCGCGGCTCCTTGACGAGCCCGTCACCAGGTACGACGAGGCGCGCACGCTCGCCTTCGTGCTGGGGTCGCGCGGCTCGCTGGAGGGGCAGCGAGTCACGCTCGGGCGCGCCTACTCCTCCAGCTTCCCGGGCGCCGTGGGCGAGCCGCGCCTCGAGCCGCCCTTCCCGCGGGGACACTCGCAGGACGACCTCTCGCACGACAGCTACGAGCTCGTCGACCGCTCGGAGGACGACTCGGAGACGCGGCGGTACGCGCGCATCCAGGCGCACGCGCACGCGCACACGCGCTCGTGCTCGCTCGACTCGGGCAACGAGCTGCCCTCCGACGACGACCGTTCGCTCTCGCACTCGCACTCGCACATGTCCGAGTGCGAGGACGCCGACGCCGACCTGGAGATGGTCGCCCTCAACTACCGCAGCGACAACGACGTCCCCCTCGACCCCTTCCTCGTGGACGACCCGCGCGTGTTGCCACGCGAGAAACTCTCGGTACGTTCCGACGGTAATTTCTATAAGGAGATCAAACGCGCGCTCGGCTCTCGAACCTCTAGTCAAGAGTCGAAGAGCGACATCTACGATTCCAAATTATCTAAAAGTAGCGCGGAGTCCAGTAAAAAGTCGCGGGACAGCGTTTATCATACCGATAGCAAAAAATCTCGCGAGACTCTTAAGAGCAAGAGCTCCGATAGGTCCGGGTCTAGGACGTCCAGTCAGGACTCGAAGTCCGACTACTATGATTGCAAAAAGAATCTATACGAACTTGACGATATTAGTATGCGACGCCGCAGTATCACTAGTATTCAGAACGCTTACATTGACCCCTTCGAACCCATCTCGCCCTCTTCCAGTCCCGATTCCGCTAAAGACTTCTACGATACGCAACCCACTTTCATTGGGATGGAGAAACCCGAGTATAGGGAGAAGACACTGTTTGATAAATCCCATGAGGATTTGATAGCTAATCTGGCAAATTCTCCCAATTACTATCACATACCGACCCCCTACTCGACTTTCCCGTGCAATAGTAAACAGCATAAGGAACCGAGTCCTATGCACTCTGCCAGTTTGCAGCATGTCGAATTCGATGAGCAGTACGGTCAGTATTCCGACTCGAGTCCACCGAAGAAGTCGGACGAATTTTCTACCGAGGAGGACGAAATGCATCCACAGACGACGCACATATGGCCTGAGAAAATTATCGGACTCGACACTGAGATCGATAGTAGCAGAGCGGCCAAAATACACAGTTATCAACGACGTCGCTCGTCTGACACTGTCTTTAGTTTTGATAAGGAAAAAATTGAGTCCCTCACCCGCTCTATCAGCAAGGAAAATACGACGTCACATCTAGTGAAGGAGTCTTCGAACGAATCCGATGTTAATGTTAGAATATTGCCAGCTATGGACAGTATTGAATACGCTAAGAATAAAGCAAAAGCTGCCGCAATACAGGCTGGCACGTCATCTATTCTTCAATCCGATTTCGATAAGTCGATGCGCGGTAAAATACATACGCATATGGTTAGGAAAGAGAATTTAAAAGAGGAGTTAATGGCTAAGACACATTTTGATGAATATAATCCTAAGCTTATTTTGGAAACGAGTTCGAGTAGTCGTCTCGCCGATGTCGCTGTACCATACAGCCACCCTACAGTGGAGAGAACTAAGAGTGATCCCAATAGTCTCGCAAATAGACCTCGTTTTAGTAGTGTTAACTCTCGCAGACATGTTTTAATGCATCAAAAATCTATTGATTTGACTCCGGCGGAGTCGAGTGATGAAGATTACATATTCCGTCAAATACCAAGTGCTCCTCCTATTGCAACAAAGAGATCACATTTTGAATTGCCTTCTAGGCTTCCAGAACATATGCGGCCACCCCAGTTTGATCTACCCAAGAATTATTTCAAAGAGTTTGATGCTTTCAAAGCAGGATTCAAAGATAACAATAAAAAAGTTCTTGATGATGGATATGATATTCCTTACGTTTTACACAAAAGGCACGTTATGAATGGCACTGCTCCATCCCCGATGGATGATAAGAGGGCTCCTCCTGATATTGTTATGATGCCACCACAAAATGGAAGACATATAGTGAGTGCGCATCCTAGATGCAAGTATCACGACCATCCAAAGTCTCCACGGTCTCCAAAGTCACCGAAATCACCAAAATCTCCGAAGTCACCAAAGTCTCCGAAATCTCCTAAATCTCCAAAATCACCTAAATCACCCAAGTCACCGAGAAATAGTATTCAAGTCGAACACAGCTCGAAATTCTTGGAAGTTGAAAATCGTGACTTCTTGTTTACGCAGAATATTGACTTGTCAAAAGTTGACCCGGTAACATTAGAGGTCGATAAAAGTGGTCAATTGCAACATTTGCCTAGTCCGAAAAGGGATATTACTAAAAGCTTAGATCCCATTTTGCTTGAGACACTGAATTCTAAGTTGAGTCAGATAGAGAGTGACTCGGCAACGAGTTCTAAAACGGACAGCATAAGACAAGATCCTCAATTCCCGCATGATATTAAATTCACTATAAATGGACGTAATGTGCCACAACCGCCTATTTCTAAGGAACCGAAACCGCTGACGGCTGCTGAAAAATTACGAGCTGATATAAAATCTAAATCGGAAAAATTGCCTCCTAAAAGGGGTACTAAAACACGCGGTACCGGTAAGAAGGGTACTGGGGGCAAAATCAAAGGAAAAAGTAACAATAAAATAAGGATTACATCTTTTTCTTCAGATGATGAAAGTGTCGATTCTGATGATGTGTTTGGTACTACTGAGGCAGCACCTAAGCTAGAGTTTTCACCACCGCAGTCACGCAAAGATTTAGAACCGATATTGCAACTAGAATATGACAAAATAACTTCTGGAGCTTGGCACAGAGGTCAAACTATGAGTTCCACCGAAATAGAAGGTTCTCCACCTCAGTGTCGAAAGCTGGCTGAACTGGAAGCAAAATATAATCCTCAAATACTCGATAGTATAAGCGGAAACGCAACAGAATTGCGGCGGATATCTGAGAGATCTATATCCATTCCTAGTTCAGAAGATGACGTAGGCATTAAACTGCCAGAAGTGAAACAAGTGAGTAAAGAAAGCTCTACTTGGGAATATAATGAAAACATTCCTTCGCCAATATTAGAAAGTATTGAGTTCCTTAGATCGGATGACGAGCATTTAGCTGACATGGAGATACAGATGGTAACCGGTGTACACACACAGTCTGAAGAAAAGAGTGACACTTCTAAAGACGAAAAAAAGGACATACTTAAATTAGATGTAAAGAAAAGTTTAAGAGATGAACTTATTTCACCCATGCGCAAACCGGGGGGGACACCTATACTCTTTGCTCACGCGCGACTCAATTTATCTGAAGGATCCGTATTTTCGTTGCAGCGTCAAAAAGCTACACTAGACTCCCCTACCGCAAGTCGACGTGCTAAGAGCTTAGACACTCCGGTCATTCAATTACATAGACTTCCGCCTATGAATGCATTCTCTTCAAAAGATGATACTGTCGAAGATATAAATGAAGAGGGGGATATTCTAGAAGAAAAACCATTGATAGATGAAAAAGTAAAACAATCTGTTTTAAAAAAAGAAATAATAGAAAAGATTGAGGAGGTCGAAGAGGAGCAAACTGTTGAGTTAGTAGGGGAACTGAAGTCTGTTGTAATTGATAATGAAGAGCTTCAGTTATTAGAAAATTTGGTTGAACAGAGGCGCCCCCGATCGTTTAAACGCAGGTATGATTTATCGAAATTAAAATCTCAGGCCAAATCGCCGTCCCGCTCTCCCCTGAGTAAATCACCGTTATCTCGTTCACCTATATCTAAATCGCCATCGAGGTCTCCTACGTCTTCTCTAAATTCGCCTAGAGGAAGTATCCGTAAGTTGTCCGACTTGAGTGAGGATCAAATAGTGCCTGATATTGAAAGAATTAAACGAAAAGAAAAGAAAAAGTTAACTTTGAAGCCAAAGCCTGATGAAAAGCAAAAGATGGGTAACAAATTAAATAAATGTGGCTCTCTTGATACTAATGCTACTAAAGTTAAAGCATTACAGACGCAAAAATCATTACCTTCGTCGCTCAAAGAAAGACCAGATTTTTTGACGGTTCCTCCGCTGGATATAGCTCGTGCAAAGAGTCAGGAATTAGAACAAGCAGCAAAGAAAATGGCGAAAGAGAAATCGAAATCATTGGAAAAGATGGAAGTTAAGCGTGGTGGAAGTAAGGAAAGAACGAAATCACAAGAAGACAGCGATACAGAAATCGCGAAACGCAAAGAGAAACAGCAAATGTTGTTTGAAGCGGCTATGAAACAAACTAAAACTCTAATTAGTCCAGTTAAAGATACTTTACCGCCTTTCCCACCCCCGGAAGATAAAATATTAGTGAAAACTGAAGGTGACAAGATAATAATTGAAACAAAAATAAACAGCAAAGCAGAAGATCACGTTTTCATTGCAAAATCACCTAAAAAACTAGACAATAAAATGAGTGGAAAAATCAGTAGAAGTTTTGAAGATCAAAAGACTAATAATAAAACGAGCAATAAAATGAATAAGAGTATGGATGATAAGTCGAGTCAATCTTTAGAAGATAAGTTTGATGATCTGGCTGCTCTACAAAAATCTCCAAAAACGTTGTCCAAAAAGCAAGAGATCAAACAACAAATCGAAGGAAAAGTTGTTTACCAAAAGATTAGTCCTAGTGCAAAATCTAAGAGTTTAGATCGCAAAGTAGAAACGCATCTGGATGCGAAGGCTAAGTCTAAGAGTCTTGATAGGAATTATGTGACGCCACCATCTGCTTCTTCATCAGAGACCTCAACTGATGTACATTTCAAACAAGAAGTCATTAAAGTAGACGTTCACCCCAGTGTTGAAGAAGAACAAGAAGCAGTAGTCAGAGAACCAGACACGAAAGACTTATCGCCTTCTAATAGTTATAAAGATAAGACGGAAGATGATTCATCTATTGAATGGATGACAAGTTCTCAACATACCATTATAGAAAATGACACACAAACTGTTATCATGGAACGTCGTAAAATCGATATTTATAACAAGCAAAGACAGACTGAATTGCAAGAAAGTAAAAGTAGTCAGGATATTCATGAGTTATTAACATCTGAAAGGAAATCTGAAGTGACAAGGTTAACCAGTGAAGAAGAATCTTTGACTGAAGTTAGTGAGTTGAAAGTATCAGATGAAAGCCACATGTTGGGTATATCTTTGCCTTACATAGACGCTGATAGTTCATCAGATCAAGACCAAGCCTCCAAGAAAACAAAACTATCTCGCGGTCGTAGTGATGATACTACATCTTGGGTTGAATACGATGACGATACAGGTGAAACAGAATTGCCAATCTCTGATACAAGTGCTAAGACAAACCGAGGTAGGAGAGTTTTAGATCCGCAAGGAACGTTCGACGAATCTTCAGCAAGTTTAGTAGAATTCCTTAAAAATGAATCCATATCGCAATTGCTCTCGGAATCTGAAACTGAACGTGACATAAAGATAGCAAAAGATTCTAAACCTGTTGACTTGACGCTAAAGTGGAAAAATAAAAACAAAATCATCGTTACTCCGCCACAAGAAAATAGCCCTACTATTGAAAATATTCCTTTTATTGATTCTAGTACTTCTAAATCAACCAATAAGTCTGAATCTGGTGAACACACTGGAAGTTCTGGAAGTGATAAATCACCCACCGAACATAAACTGGATCAGAAAACATTGTTAACTGCTAAAACTAAACGCAGTGAATTGCTTAAACTGAGTGCAGAACGTTCGCGCAGTTCAGAATCGACATCTTGGACAAGTATAGAAAAAGACGTAAGTCCTTCGAGTAATATTAAGGGAAGTTCTATTGATGATGAATCCAGTGTTAGTTGTTCTATTGCGAGACCTTTAGGAATTTCACAAGACATTGAAAAACTTAACAAAAAAGACAGAGAATGCTTGGAAGAGCTCAAACAGGCTATGGAATATGGTGAGGAGCATTTAGTGTCACAGCATACTTTATCTAGTGACCACTCCAAATCAAACTCAAAATCGCCTTCTCCGATACCCGAAATGACTAGAATTGAAAGTCCTCGAAGTCCATCAAAATATAGTGCGAGAAAATCTCCTACTCCAACATTAGAAAAACAGGGCCAAGTTGATTCTCTGAAAGCTCCTAGTGATTCAGATTCGAGCACAGAAAGTATTGATAAGACTGTGGAACAACTATCAAGGCCATGTGTAAAGAAGAGTGGCTTAGACAGGATAGGCAAATGTGTAATTGAAGAATCTGAGTCTAGCCAATCAGCAGCGTCTAAAACATCCGATGCAATAAAGGATTTTGATAAAAATGTTAAGAAAACCAAAATTGCTATCACTATTTCTCAAGAGGATCAAAATACAACAATCGACTTTGACGATGATGGCAACGTGATCACGTCTAAATTTGATAGAGACCGAATGAAAAGGAGAGCTCTTAAAGAGGACCAGAAAAGTTCTTCGAAATCTAGCGTAGATACAACAACTACGACTACTCCATCTAAAGGTTCTCTAAGCGTTGATGATTCGTCTTCAAGAAGGAGGAGACTTGATGAGCAAAAGAGCTCATCTAAATCTAGTATGGATTCGAGAGGGTCGTTGAGCGTAGAATCAAGAGGATCATTCGAAACTACAGAATCTACTTCGGGTTCTTTAGGCGAAGCTTATCGTCGTGGTGAGGAATTAAAACCCACTTGGCGACCATTCTTTGGTGCGTCTGGAAGTGAAAATAGTACAAGTATAGAAGAAGCGTGGATACCGCAAGACCACGAAGGATATGAAAGTTTGGGTATAAATAAAGATGTTTTTGAATATAATAACCAAAGAATGCTGGATGATTTCCAAACCTTTTCTAAAAATCCACCATTATCAGCAAATACATCTAAAGATTCCACCGATGCTGATTTTACCGATGACCTTAACGATTTTCCAGTTAATTTCTTATATCCAGCAACATCTTCTACATCTTCGGATGTGGTCATAGGATACGGCCAGAATTTTGGTCGCACTTTATCACGAATATCTGAGCGTAGTACTGCTTCCGAAAAAACGAGCGCAGATGAAGACTCAACCAAAGCATGTTCACGATCTGAGAGTATAAATGAAGAATCGTTGAACTCGAGTGATCACCAGGCTAGTTTAAGTTCGGACCCACCGAGTAATGCTAATGTGGCTTATATTTCAGACACCGATAGAAGAACTTCAGCTGAAATGCCAGATATACCAATAGATCAGACTAAAATCAGTGAAATGTATGCTGAATCTAGAAGAGATACTGAAAATGCTGGTAAAATTACCGATGACATGGTAGGGCATAAAAAATCGAATGAAAGTCCTTCTAAATTAGGCAGAGACTCTCTTAAAGCACCATCCAAACAATCCTCGGCTAGTGAAAGCCAAGACTCAGAGGATTGGCCGCTACCTGAACTGCCACCGCAGGTAGCTGGAATATCTAAAATTGATGAAATTGTCAGAAAGGATTCGAGTGACTTTGACCAATGGCCTTCGCTGCCATCGAGTTTATTAGAAACGCCAATAATTGAAAAAGTTCATATTTATTATATGAGCAATGAGCCTGAACAAGCAATGAAGGTAACACTCCAATCCGAAAGCTCAAAAGATCATTTACAAGGTTCAGATGAGGACAGTGACACTTTAAATAATGATGATGATTTAGAAAAGGATGTTCAGGAATCGAAGTCGGAAAAATCAACTGAACAAAGTGATGATGGTCTTCAGAAAAATGTTAAAATGATACCTTATGAACAATCAGGCTATATGGTCGAACCTTTAGAAAAACACGATGAGTATACATGCCTCAACAAAAATGTTGTACCCAACTATGATAAATCGTGTCTTAGCGGTACTCTAAGTAAAGCCACTTGCCTTATGGGTGACGTGGGTTCTTGTTGTTCTCGAGCTGAACATAAATCATTTAATATTAAAAGTAATTTGGAAGAAAAAGTTATCATAAGTCAACCTCAGAAGTCTCCTACTAATCACAGTCCTATTTATGATGATGATCATTTATATACTGATGACGTATTTGGTGGCGATAGCAAATCGTTATCTCCAGATTTTGACAAGGGATTTTCGCAACTAGGTACTCAGAAGTATTCTTTAGGTTCAAACAATTCTGATACTTCTATTGACGATCTTCTGTCGCAAACGAATGCAGATGAGACAGTACGCGCAGTGGCCAAACTTAGTACTGGTAGCGCAGGTACGTGTAAAAGATGCAGCCATAGTAGTCATTCGGAAGAAGAAACTAGTTCCTTTGGCACAGACATAGATGGCACTGTTAAAATAGGATTGCCACAAAAGAAATGCACACATAGTTCTCATTCTGAAGACACATCTATTTGTTTGAGTATATCTGAATGGTCTACTGGCACCAACACGGTGAGGCAATACGCAAATCTTTCAGCATCTGAAAGCATATCAGCCGTTTCAATTCCTAAAAGTGAAAAATCTGAAAATGTATCTGGGAAAGTATACTCCTCATCGCATGCTAGTAAAAAATCTGATCATAAGCAAAAAATTAGTTCACATGCAGAAATGAGCTCGAAAAGTAGCAGTCTCGACAAAAGTTCGGATAACATAATGTATGACAAGTTATGTAGTTCAGAAACAACTATTTCAAGAAAAGGTATGGATAGCAGTTCAGGTACGAAAAGCGACAGTACCTTGACTTTGGCTCAGTCTATATCTGATTGGTCAGCAAGTACGAGTCATACTCTTGTGCCTACTACTCGTGAGGATCAACATGAGACAGATAATACAAAATCTGAAGATATCATAGTAAAAGAACTCTCTACTAATATAGATCAAAACCCTGACATACAAATAACAATAATTCAACCATCGTCGCCAACAAAAGAGGATGATTTTAAGGAACCAGTTTTGAGATTGACGACGTCTTATACCGGAAAAACGGACAAATCGTCTTCGATTAGTTACAGCGATAAGTCCGACAAGTCCAGTTCAAGTTCTTTGAGTAGCCTTCAAAAACATGCGAACGGAGTGCTTAGATTCGATCAAAGGTTAAAAGGTTTCCATACTGCTCATGATTCTGATCATGATAGATATCAGAAAGCCCCGCCAAAAAGTTTGAGTTATGAGGAACAAACGCACAAATATTTGAAACCAACAATTCGTTGTCAGAGTGAAGACAGTGGCTTTAAACCTTACGTGGTTGGACATCAACCAGAGTTAGACATTGACATGCCATCTCAGCTCTATAGTCAAGAAGAAAAGCATAGTGAACGCTATCAGAGTCAAGAGTTCTCTAACATTATGCGTGAAGAAAGCGGTCAATTTATGAGGTCTGAATACAAACCACTTGCAAAACATGCAAGTTACGATGATAAAACTTTATCAAAAAATCAAATAAAAGAATATAAAACATCTCAGCAATACCGCAGTAAACCTAAAAGCTGGTCATTCCATGAACATTATCTTTCCTCATCGGATTTACCGATGATATCTGTACCAGAGATACCTTCAGTGCATAGAGAATTGCAAGAGAAGAAGTCCGCTGAAAGATCCGGGAAGACTCCTCTTTCTCGATGCTCGCCCTATTATTCTAGCAGCTTGAGTTCTGAGTCGCCACCCATACAACCTTTAAAGGTACCTGTTAAAAAATCTCTTCTTGTAAGAAATATCTCATTGAAAAGTCCGCCTAGTGGAAACGATACAGATAGTTCTTTAGATGTAATAAGGGACCCAAGAGAGCGTATGAGGACCTTCAGACGCAAGAAGCAAGTTACCAGCGCACGTAAAAGACAAGAGAAAATTCAAGATGTTTTAGAAGAAGATTCCACTAAGAGTCAATGCTCTTCTGAAAGTGACAAACTTCACGGAGCGAAATACTTGGTTGTAGAAGAATCTTTACGCAGGATGGAAAGCTCAGAATGCTCCGACAGTTATCTTCCTGAAGTTGAATCTGGTTCCTCCGAAGTGTCTAAGGGTGATTCTAAGAACTACGACATACAAGAGCAAGCTAGTTACTCCGAAGATGAGGGGCAAGAGGAATATGCTAAATATAAAAGTGCCAATTATGAAGCCCAACAATTTCCAATAAGTATAACACCAGTGCAGTTTCAAGGGTTCGGGTCATCCGCTGATGAGGATGAAATGGGGTTCCCCCGGTTTGATAGACTAGGGCGCTTGCGTCATCCTTATCTCGATTCCCAAGAACCACCTTACGTGCCTGAGGACAGTCCTCCTCGAATGTCTTACTCGAATAAAAGCAGCCGCCAGTCTTCTCTTAAAAGGTCGAAGTCCACAAGCTACCGCCAATCCGAGGATAAATCTCTCGGTGAGTCATCAGGGCAACACCAGCCGCGGGTGTTCTATGAAGAGCAAAGCGATAGAGACGATTCGGATGACTATGCTTATCCAATTGATACTATAAAAAGAGCTCCAAAGATGCCCAAGTCCGGAAGTTATTTATTTGAACGTGGAGAGTCTGTGGTTTATTCCGATACTGATTTGCCACACGATAAAGATGAATTTGAAGAGTATAGAGGTAGTCCATATCCCGAGCATTATGAAGAAGTTTTTCAAATACAGGAGTGTTACCCACAATACGAGCACGAACATGAAGAAAGTAGGGGTGGCAACGATGAGCAGTATGCGAGAGATCTCGACCAACGTTTCAGTCTGAATAACGTAGAAAGATTCTATTCTAGTCACTATGTCGATTCTCAAGCTTCTAGTGATAGCCCTGAGCAAAAGTTTGACGTATCCACGCTCCCACCACCACTATGCTCAGATGACGAGAATGATTAAACTTTATGGTTACGTTTAGTTTCGTAGTAGTCACGTTGTCTCCCCCTCCCGCCTCGTCTTCTTGGATGATCGTTCATTATTAGGATGCGAGCGAGCTATTTGATCGTTTCCAAATTTTTATTCTAATTAATGCAATTAATTGTTATATTGATATTCGATATTTAGGGTACGTTATTGAATATTTACATTGTCACTTTGAATATTTAGCAAAACGAGAATTAAGAGTATGTATCTAGTGCCAATTCCCCGGATAGCGCGACCCTTTTGAATATCGTGTGTATGCAGACTTATTCCTATAGCTTGATAAGTATTTAGGTGTAGCTACATGTGTACTGCCCCCTAAATTTACTCATGTTACTCGTGAAATTATTCTGATCATATAACAGCAACATTCCCTAATCAAGTGTCGTAACGTTATTTGTTTAGGTACCTTAGAGCTAAAGCTCAAAGGAAATGCAATACAATATTGTAACACTATCAAATTTAGTGCCAAATTCTTCTAGTCATAATTATTTATCGTTACCCTTTATAAGTATATACGTTGGTAATAAATATACCCATATAAAATAATATTATGTAAAGGCTGTGATTTACTTTGAGCAGATCTAAGATCTCAGTTGTTTTATTTTAAGTGGTCACTGCTCAAAACGTCATGTTTGTCGCACATTTCACGTTGGTTATTAATCAATATAAACTTTTATCAATTTAAAACGATCCGTTCATTGCATTTCAGGTTAGCTATAATATAAAGAACATAATGGAATCTGTATTTGTGCCAAAACTGCTCAATTTTTCCAACACTATTGTCAGTATTATTTATAAATTTTGAATCTCTTTAAACTATTAATGGTCGCAATAGATGTGAAAATGTTGTGAAGTGTTAGTATGAACAACACGATGCGTTGTTATACACCAATCATCGAAATAAATGAATGATTGACGTGTGACATTAAGTTAGGTTGTGGAAAAAATGATTTTTTATTTATTTAAAGACTTATGTGCTGTCAAGTATAATCGAGAATATCAGAGATGTTAATTATACAATAACAACGACAAAGGTACAGTTGATGAAATTATTAGCTTTTTTAACAGAGCCTTCCAACGACTTTTGTGTTTGTCTGTTTTACTTGCATTTATATGAAAACATTTTTATTTTAGATGTTTCAATCACGTTAACAATGTCTTTGTAATTTTATAGTTAGAGAAAACGACGGTTAAAAAGCAGCGATGAAATATTTAAAAATAACTAACGAGCATATTTAAATAGTGTTACAAAAAATTAAACATACACGCGAGAATACATATAAGACAATGTTCAAGTCACTCAGACAAAGCACTTCCAGATGTCAGTTATTTTCTCTCTTTTCATGAAAAACGACGTCGACCTCATCAGTTTAAAAGAACAATCCTTTGAAACAACCTGCCTTTCACTCTTAGTTATCAGTTGCTATATTTGTGAAGCGCCGGAAAACATTTAGACTTAGTATCGACATTATCGTATAGGCTTATGAAATCTCATATCCTGTTGGGCGTCGCCACCATTTAATACAGCTAATAGATTTCTCTTTATAGTAGACAACCGTGTGACGGCATTTAAACGCTTTTGTTTCTGGGAACTTATTTTGAAAATGTCATGTGGAAAAACAAAGTTAACTAGCTAGCTACAGTATAACACAACTGAGATGTCGCATCGGCAAAACTCGTATTTCCGATCACTTCCGATTTACTCAGCTAATAAAAATCATTCATTATCGCGCCATTCAATGCTATTGGCACAATATATTCCCGCGTTATTTGGACTCAAGTCAGCGTTGGGTATGCACGTGAGTTATTTATTCCCTACACTTCAGGACAATTTAATGGTACAGCTATTTATTTTATTTTCACTATGACTTCGTTAAAACGTGGTACGCCGTATAATAGTCAAAGTCGTTGAGACTGGGGATATATAATTTACAAGTTATTGCGTAAACATGGGTAATTTTGTAGGCGCACTCGTTTCGGGAACGATCGATTTTACGAATTTTGCCGATGCTTCATCTATGTTGTGTCATACTGTAGCTAGCTATCAATGACCTCCGCTGTCAGATGGCCGACGCCCAATAGGTTATAATTTTGCATTTTACATACCTATTACCAAACTAAAATATTCTCTAACTAAAAACGGTATAATCTTTTTATTGGAAATGCAAATAATAGGAACATTTTTTTTAGATTCTATTTATTTTACAATTTATATGAATAGTCTAAATAACGATTTATAAAGGACGTATTTCTAAATAGTATTTTACGTTGCTTTAAATAAAGTCACTTTTTCAAAACTGTTTCTTAAACTTAGATAGGAATAAAATAAATATCGAACATAGACGAATTGTGTGTTGGTATAAATGTGAACTAAATTCTGATTAGTTTAGTGAGTATAGTACTAAAACATGTAGTTCTATTGATCTATTCATTATTATGTGAATGAAATAACTCGTATTGTTTTGTTAATCTCATTTGCAATATAAAAATTTTAATTGTTAAAATCTAAATAAAAATCTACTTAATAATGTTAAGTTTAAGTTTTCATTTAACTGTTCTGCTTTATATAAATTTGCAAAAGGAAACTGTGTTTTCTGACTATAGTTTATACTATAGAAATCACGTTTTCATTTCTGAACGGGTTTCTTAATTTTAGTACTCTTTAAAGATTCATACCTACCTACATTGAATATGTATAGTTCTATGACATGAAGTAATCATATATCAACCTACCTAAAAGCGTACTGTTTAACTGAAATAGTGGCAATCGTGGGCGTTCATAGATGATAGAGTAATACTACCTATAATTCTCGTACAACTATTCTCCGACACTGCAAGTTCACATCCTGCAAGTTCTATTAATTTAAAAAGTATGATTATTGTAGGAAGTTCACTTCAACATAGGTCAGGCGCAGACCTAACACGAAAGAATTTTCTAAGGTTCCGTGATGTCCTCGTGCCTTACACACAGTATTCGAACTTATGTCAACGTAGACAGAGTTGTTAACATTTTGTCAGTTCTGCGCCATCTTTATTTTTGCTCATCAATCAATGGAAACGTGATTTCATCACAGCGACTAATTAAATCTATACGCTGAATAGTGTTCAATTAAAATTTAAAAAAAGTTAAAAGTGGTGTGTGCACAAGCAATTTTAGACAATTAGTTGTATGTAAGAGGTCGTCGACCTCCCATAGTTAGTGCAATAAAGATCGATCGGTAATATAAATAAAAAAAAAACCTAGAATTTAAGTACTTCGACTTTTTGATTGAGAATGTACAATCCGAATAGACTGTAACGTTACTTATTAATTGAATTTATTGTTTTTAAATATTTTTGTCATATTTATTCGTTTTATTGTTTCTTATATCGGAATGTTGTAAACTTCCCTTTTGGATTTTCAATGTCAAATGTGTGTGTAATGTATTTCCTGCAAACGGTGTGGGTTAATTTTTTTTATCAACTTGAAATTTAACAATCGGCTAAGTGTAATAGAGTTCATTTTGCATTAAAACTCAATTCGCAAATATGGATAATCGATCATTTGGTATGAAAATCGTGTCTTATCCATATAACTATCGACTCTATTGTCCGAAAGTATACAGACTGAAAGGCATTGCAAAAAAACAAATCATAATATAAGGGCTTGATGGAGCTAAGTGACTGTGAATCTGTGAAAAAAACACATGTTTTGCAATAATATTGTATATTCAATTAAATTGTTTATACGCCATTTTAGAACATTATTTTTTTATATTAAATTTGATTGGTTACTTATACGCACCGTATTGTCTACTTATGAAGAACGGCTAACATAATATACTTAAAATCGTTGCGTAAAGTTATAAAGGCTGGAGTATCAACTTATGCAACTTTTTACTTTGCATTGTTGAGCATAGGCCCCTTTTTTGTATAACCCATTTCTTTCGCGTCTGTCATCACTTAGCCATTAAGCCTTAAATACAAGAATATAGAGTTCAGTTCTCAATGCCATTTTGTCACGGAAAGTTAACCGATTGTAGACAAAATCAGAATTTACTTGATACTCATTACTTGTATGTAATACACGACACTGCCCCACACGATTGGGGATAGTTAAACAATAAATAAATAAAATTTACTGAAAAAACGCTGTTTTTAATGTTATGTTTTTTTTTATTGCGTTTCCACCCGTATTTTTTATATCATGTAAATTAATACGCTGCCAGGAAATTCGTGTAAGTTTGAAAAATAATTAGAAGCATGGTAAATGTTTTGTGGTATGTTTAGTTATAGTTTTGTGAAATTGTTAATGATAATTATATTTTATTACAGCTTAATTATTTGTTTGTTAATAAATTATGTTTTATTTCAGCTTAATTATTATTTCAATTATTTTCTTATATTTTGCTTATAATGTTCGTTCGTGTCTTAATTAACCGACCAAGCCAACAATACAGTCAGACATTAAAAACAACAAAACGAAATACAGAAATGATTCGTGTAGCGCGTAAGAATGTACGATGCTGCGATTAGTACCAAGAATTAACCCGATTCCAACCACTCATGCAGTTGGCTTGGTCGGATATTATTATGATATTGTATTTTATTACAGCACTGCATGACTATCTCATAATTTAGTTATAAACTGAATTAAATTTAGTTTTCTCTAACTACATCTCTTTATAATCATAAGAAAAAGGATATTAAAAATATGTAATAATGAGACTAAACTGGTTTAGTTTATAAACAAACAACAGTATCATCACCAATATTTAATCTTACGATCTTAATTCCCATTTATTTATAAACTATACATATTTTAAAGTATACCTAAAATAAATAATTGACACGTGTCTATATATTGAACAGACGAAACATCGCCCGAGGAAGATAACACGATATCGTCAGCTAGTCTATGCATGTCCCCGAGTTCGACGTACGACCGCAGCGTTGCGCCGGCGCCGGCGCCTTTACACGCGTCCACTCCGCTCGCACGGCCGCTCACCAACGGGTACGATGTCGTCGACAACAAACTCAATAATAATCAAGTTGTCAACGGTAATGTTAAAGGTTTGTACTACATTGCTGACAGTGGTTTTGCATTCCTGCCATATTTATGGAACCGATAGTAAATTATTAATTTAGTTTATTAAAAATAGTTAATTAATATAGCGGTCGATTAGTAAACGATTATTGATGATTTGTGATTAACGTCAAAACAGAATAAGGCTTCATGATTGCACAGAATAGGTCTGCGATTTGGGGGCGAGGGCACAAATCGTGAAAGAAAAAGAAAACTACACGGAATCAGTTCCATTAAATATTGTTTAAACATTTAAACACGAAGGGGATTTTTATTTTTGCAAAACTTAAAAGTTGTATGTAATTTTACGAGTATGATTTTATAATTTAATCGTGTTCTATACAAAGTAAATGTCAACTTCCTTAAATATGGCGAGAATGCAACACCACATCCTGTATAAATTAATAAATATCCTGGGACAATAAATATAATACCGGTTGTATAGATTATATTGTTTGTAAGATTGGCATATATTAGGGTAACTTATAAGGTTGTTTAAGGCTATGTTCAGCACACATTATATGTGTTATTGATGAAGACGCAGCGTGGGCAGACCCCCCTGCGGTTCACAAGGTGAACCGACGATCTTTTGAGGGTCGCGGGAAATCGCTGGCTACGGGTAGCGCAAGACCGGCTATCGTGGAGATGCTTGAGGGAGGCCATTGTCCAGGAGTGGACGTCTTTCGGCTGACATGATGATGATTACATTGTAATTAAAATCCACGGCATAAAAGTAAAATAAAATTAGATAGATATATAGAAACTAGATATTTGTGATAAATGGAAACGGATATACATACAACCAAACGCATCTACAATCCGAAACGCATAGACTGTCTTCGTCCCGTGGGTAATATATTACTGATGAATATTCCAGACTTTTGTATTGTTTTATAATAAATCTGTTTTTTTAATGTGATATATTTTTTTACAGTTAATTTAGTATCGGAATCAACTAACAGTATGGATGTGCTGAGTGGCGGTGAGAGCGACGCAGGTGATACGTTATCGAGGCGAAATAATAATAGGTAAGTACATTATTTTTTAACAGATCTTCGGAATATACTAGCCGTCCACTTTGAGTTGGCTGTCGTCGAATGACGTCATAGGTACAAACAAAACCATAACAAGCGTTGTTTTTTCTGAAGTGAACGAATAGTACAAAATCTTTTCTTAAAAAAAATTTCTTTGTCTCATAAAATGTTAATTGTAAAAGAGCTTATGCTTTCGAAAGCGAGTTATAAATAAATATATCATAATATTAAAATGTACCGCCGAATATCAGCCGGTTTGGAAGTCGGTCTTCAGAATCTAAAATCATCTGTTTACATAGACAAACATTGTTATCTATTATCCTGTACTAGCTTCCGCCCCGCGGTTGCATCCGCGTTCCCGAGGAGATCCCTGTTATCCCGGTATGAAAAGTATCTAAGTATAAAAGTAATTATGTTCCAGGTTATAAACTATTTGTGTTCCAAATTTCACCCAAATCCGTTCAGTTATTTTTGCGTGAAAGAGTAACAAACATCCATACTCACAAACTTTCGCATTTATAATATTAAATAGTACCTAGGATTGTTTCATGTACTTACCAATGAAACATGTTTAATGTTGATGAAATATCTTATGTTTTTATTGAAATGTTAAATTTCCAATACAGTATATCGTCGGGGATGCTAGGAACGCTGCGTGAAGGCACGGGCGAACTCCCGCGCCGACGCAACACTGACGTCACATACTTCGTTGCTAAAGAGTTGCTCATGACCGAGCGCACCTACAAACGGGACTTGGAACTTGTCACTGTGGTGAGTGAGCTTATTTCCACCGAATTTACTGATTGGATAAGTTTATTTTTAGTTTTTTTAATACCCGAAGAAGAAGACGCGTGTCATAAGTTTGTAGTGTATATCTGTGTATGTGATTTCATGTAAACAATTTTTGTACTATAGGATCATGTTACAAATCGATTCTTTTTCATACACTATGATTGAAAAAAGTTGACCTTTAGTATGAAAACTTTGAATTTTGAGAGTGGGTCCCATCCCATAGTAAAAGTAATTGGTAATTAGTACTTCTACCTCATATAGCAGTGCAGGTGAACAGCCCTGTTAAGAGGGAAGCTCCAAAAAGCCCGAGAAATATCAAATTTTATTACGTTTTTTTGCTAAAGGGGTAGTTTCTAAAATACTACACTATGACGTCATAGTTTCACAGCATCGAATAATGTACTCTTAGCGGTTCTACTGGTAATAAAAAACCATAAAAAGCATTAAATGTACGACATATTTGATGTTTCCACGTGTTTTTTGGAATGTTCCCTTAAGTGAGTGTTGATGTAATGTAATGTAATGTAACAGTCGTGGTCGTCCCGCGTGTCGACACTGGCGTGCGGTAACTCGGAGGGCGCGGCGTCGCTGGCCCGCGCGTGCCTAGCGCTGGAGCCACTGGCCTTGCCCGCGGGCGCGCTACTCGCCCGGCTAGAACGCGCCCTCGCCGCGCCCACGCCCACACCCACGCACACGCACACGCCTGCTTCTACGCACGCACACATACATGACGGTGAGTTACTTACTGCTATTGCACATACATCAGACAGGATAAATGTCTTGTCCGGTTTATCAGGCTCTTTGCAAATTATAAGAAAATTTGTCGTGTCTTTTATGAATTTTTGTCGCAACTAATATAACTAACTCTGCAAAGGGCCGTCGTTTGTAAACAAGACGTCTTATGTAGGCGCGACGTCGAACATGCAGCTGACAATGTCTGATCGGACATAGAAAAAATATCTTGTAATATGCATGGTCTCATATCCAATGTGAAATTTCTTATAAGCAAAACAATTTCGTACAATGTGCAAAAGGCCTTAAAACGACTCTTTACTCCATGAACAGCTTCGTGAAACGAGACAGGCTGAGATCTATAGAGCGTGCTTAAGCAAAGTCTAAGTACGCTCTATAGATCTCAGCTTTAGATTTGGCCCAGACTTTAGCGTACAAAGTCGGTATTTAAAATGCAATCTTCGAATCTCTCTGAGTGTGTGCTAAGAAAAGTCTAAGTGCACCTAATCGACGACTTACCAAAAACTTGGCTACAAATTAAAACACACAAATATTTACTTTATTACGTAGGTTTATACCCTGAGTAAAGTCGGAGCAAAGTCAAAGTACGCTCCATCGATCTCAGCCTGAGTCACTATTTAGCCGATAGTGCTGCCCGCTGGAACGTTACATGGGCGGTCGTGCAATTCTCTATTATATTTGAAATACGTTACTTGAAACTCAAAATACAAATAATATTATTTTCAGATAATGACGAGCCAGAGTACAAGAAAATAGATGAAATGTTATACGATTATTTAACGAGTACTTCGGATGTAAGTATTTAATAATCTTTATAATTTACTGTTTTAATAGATTTCTGTCAACATATGAAACATGCGTTCATGAACTTTACTCTTACAGGCGTGTGGAATCTCCTATTTACGATTATGTTTCTTTTTAAAGCAGTTGTCCTACCGCCGGTGAGGAAGTGACTAACTATTGGCTATTTTCTCGCTCAAAAAACGTACAATAGATGTACATTCCATGTAAACAAAAGAGATGCATATATTAATAGTTATTTGTTCACTGTCGGCGAGGACTCATTTTCAGAGAAACACTCTTCTCACACCCAGAAATTTGGCATCTTTTGTCTTCAACTAAGTTATTTATTTGGGAATGTTATATCTGCAAAAAAATCAACTTCAAAACTGCATTCGATCTCGTGGATTAGATTGGGTCGCAGGCAAATGCGTAAAGGGCCGAGAATATCTAGGGAATGGGTCTTTTTAAACTACTCATTAGACAGCGATTAGGTAGAGAGATCCGACATGCGCTGTGACGTCATTTAACACTACGGCCAAAACCATACACTCCATGCTAAATTCTGTTTTACTAGATCAGACATAGACAGAGATACATCTTTTGATGGTTATATCTTACTTATGTTTCCTACTGTTTCTTATTTAAAAACGCCCTGAGCCGAGGTTCATACCCCATTCGGGGGTGCCCTCAGGCGTGGTTACCTAAATGTTACCCGCTCCTCTGCGCTCGCCGATTTGTCCGGTAAGGTTGCTGCAGCCATCAGAGGCCCTAGAACCCTATTAGTGTAGTTAATGAGTCCCCCCCCCCCCCCCCCCCCCCTACTCCTCCGGTGTCCAGGCGTACGCGGTGTACACGTCCGTAGCGGGCGGCATCGTGGGTATAGTGGAGAGCGTGCGGCGCTGCAGCGGAGGCGCGGAGGCGGCGCGCGCGTGCGCGGAGTTCGAGGCGCGCTCGCCGCTGCCGCTCGCCTGTCTACTGCTGCGCCCGCTGCACAGGCTGCTGCATCTGCACACCCTCGCACAAGGTCACTCACCCTACTCATTTATATCGCACCTCTTTGTCTCACTATATTATAAATTGGCTAGTTGACACTGTCAAAAATAAATTACCAAACGCTAACCAATGCATAAAACATCTAAGAACACGTGGAAATAACAAATATGTTTTACATTTTATGATTTTTAATTACCTGTGGAACCACTAAGAGTATATGATTTGATGCTATGAAACTATGACGTCGTAGTGTAATATTTCATACAAAATTCCATATAAACTATCGTTTTGACATTTATTATAAAGTAGCTGATTTGATATGTCAGTCAACTACCCAATTGGGTTTTCGCGCGATCCCGTATTGTACCCCTTCAGGAGTTACATTTTCAAAGATCCTTTTTGTGCGAATGTCTACGTCATAATGATCCCGATTCTGTTGAGGACTAATCTAGTAGCATTAAAAATGTCCTATCTATTTTTAATAAGGTTTGCATGGAAAGGAAGTGATGTGGCTAATCTATCTATCTATACTAATAATAAAGCTGAAGAGTTTGTTTGTTTGAATGCGCTAATCTCCAGAGTTACTAGTCCGATTTGAGAAATTCATTTACTAACAGAATTATCCGAAGGTTTATAGGCTACTTTTTATCCCGGGAACTCGAGAGTGAAACTGAGAAACGGGAACTGAAACCGCGGGTAACAGTTAGTATTAGATAAGTTCGTAAACAATAGAGTAGTTGACTGACATATTAAATCAGCTAAATGTCAAAACGATAGTTTATATGGAATTTTGTATGAAATATTACACTATGACGTCATAGTTACACAGCATCAATTCATCTAATCTTAGTGGTTCCACTGGTAATTAAAAAGCATTAAATGTACACACGGCCACAGATCAAGCTTCACACTGCGGCAGTTTATGCGGTTGTAATAGGCGCTATTTTGCAACAAAAATGTGTAGCTTGATCTGTGGCCGTGTGTTCAACATATTTGATATTTCCACGTGTTTCTAAATGTTTTATGCATTGGTTAGTGTTTGGTTATTTATTTTTGACACTGTCAACTAACCAATTGAATCGGCATCAATAACTATCGGTATGCCAAATTTCAGCTGTGCGTTGATAGATCAGTCAGTCAGTCACGCTTTCCATTTATATATTTAGATTATCAATGACTTAGAGCAGAACAAACAAGTTTCGTATTTGATCTAGTAGGTCAGGTGTAGTGTACTACAATCAGTTTGTCAAATGAAGTAATAAGTATTGAACGTATGTATGTGTAGAGTTATGGAAGGCGACGGGTAGTGCGAGTGCCCACGCGGCGCTGCAGATAGCCGAGGCCGGCGGCGCCGCGGCCCGCGACCACCTGCGCCACGTCGAGAACCACGCCGCGCTGTGCCAGCTGCAGAGGGACATACTCGGTCAGTGCTATACCATACCGTACCATACCATACCGTACCATACACACTAGACATAAACTATTATAACATGACGCACCCAAATAGGGATGATGACTGGGTAAAAAATAATTAATTATATTTAGTCCGTCAGTTAGATTATCAAAAAATATTGGAAATCAAATCAATAAAAACTTACAAAGATAGGTCGCATCAAAGTTCAGGAGTGGGGGTTTGTGACGTCACTTCTCTGTAAAAAGTGTACTAAAACGTGACGTCACGCGATATTTAAACGCACTGTATCTTCGTTATTTTTTGTTTTCAGAACTAAAGAAAAAACATGTGTCCAATATTTTTTGGTAATCTAACTGACGGACAAATTTTTTTTTTTTTTTAGTCATCACCCCTATTACTGTTTCAATGTTTGTACTCACAATCTTACAAAAGAGTTTGTATGTACGTATTCGTCTAGTAGGTCATCTTCAGTATCTCATCTATTACTAGATTTGTTGGTCAACTAATAGGGTAGTTTCCTGGCATATCAAATCAGCAACTTTTTAATAAATGCCAAAACGATCGGTTACATGGAATATTGTATGAAATACTAAGCAATGACGTCATCGTTTCACAGCATCGAATGATCTACTCTTAGTGGTTCTACTGGTAATTAAAAATCATAAAAAGCATTAAATGTACAACATATTTGATGTTTCCGGGTGTTTTCAGATGTTTTATGCATTGGTTAGTGTTTGGTCATTTATTTTTGACACTGTCATCTAGCCTATTATAACTAGCCAACCGCGCAAATCAACGGACGTGTCATTGTCATAGAGGACCTACGTCTGTGCAGCGCCATACCAGTAATATTATTGTGTGACGTCGTATCAGTACGCACGGACGTACGTTTTAGACTTTGGAGGGGCACGCCATGTTATCGTAGTTAAGCACTACCTGAAGTGACATTCACCAGATTCTACATCGCGCTAATGAATTTTTTTCGGTAATCCTTATATTAATATCCAAGATTATATTATTTTTTACTTAACAGTTGAAAAATTGGTCTATTGCAAAATAAAATTATAAAGGTACAAACATGTTAGATACATTTAAAGGTCGTCGGAAAAAAAAGTGTTGCCAACGCAGAATGATTTATATGTTTCTAAACACCAGCTTTTTAGACCCAGCCTGTTTCTTAAAAGTCTATTATTACAAATAAATAAATGAATGTTTTTACAGGTTATGACAAATTATTAGTAGCTGAGAGAGAATTCATCAGGCTCGGCTGTTTATACAAGCATTCGACGAGAGGCCTCCAACAGAGGATGTTGTTTTTGGTATGTATCTATCGGCGTGTTTTTTTTTATACAACAAAGTCGGCAAACAAGCATACGGCCCGCCTGATGGTAAGCGACCATATACTAATTTGCGCCCCGGGTACCACTCGCGCATTGCCGACCCTTCCCCCCACCCCGATGAACTCTGTCGACCTTACTCACGCGCAGGAACACAACCAGGTTATTTGGCTGCGGTATTCGGTAAGTTCGTAAGCTATTATATCTAAAGTTATGATAATATTTTCAGTTCAATGACGTGTTGATAATGGCTTCGAAGTCCGGCAGTTCCCAGTTCCGCGCGCACTCGGCGCTGCCGCTACAACATTTAGAGTTCAAACGCAGCGAACTGCCGCACTCATTTACGCTTACTGGTTAGTACTAAGCTTTTCTTTATAATTAGTGTTAATTTATTTTTTGGTGTACAATAAAGTGTTATCCGTCTCTATTCAGTTCCTCGTGGTAGTTATAATATTATACGAAATCCTGTGAGAGTGATACGAAAATTTTTTTTGCAATAAAGTTTATATGTTTAATCTTTTCTGAACCTTATTGTAATGTCATACTATTTTGGTATCACTAGCTACTGTCACAAGACTCAAGCTATATTTTTCACACTATAGTTCTCTCTTCGCTTCGTTACGAAACAATCGATTTACAGTGTGGAAAAAGACGTATTTTTTATTCGAGAATGCGGGTGAAACAGCGGCGCGAGTGCTAGTTTAATTATGTCCCAAAATCATTATAATTATATGACTGAGACAGCTGTGCGAGTGTACTGTTATTTTCTTACTTTTGCATATCTACAACGATTTTAAAATATTTAGCAGATATTATATTTTTTTAATTCAATTATGTTCTTTGACAGCTTAAATGAGGCGTTTATGATGTTGCAAAACCTGATACGTAGGTTTCTCAATATCAATGTGTAAAAAGTAGGTACGGTCGACCAAGAAAGTGGTGTGCCAGTTTTGAGCTAGTTTCCTAGTCATCGAAAATTACAATAAGGTTCAAACTAAGAACAGCTGTCACGTAACAAACAGTAAACAAAATTAAGTTGTCAGATTGATCTACAAGCGAAACTAATCATTATCACCTATGAATCTGCAAGCGGCATTCAACCTTAGGGTGATACACCAGTTTCATGGCCGACCGAACATGTTTGTTGTATTAATTCCAGGCGAAGATGTTAATTTATTACTAAGCGCCAGCAACGAGCACGAGTACGTCGGATGGTGCGACGCGCTCGAGCTCGCCATACAGAGTGCACGCGACGCCGACCTGCATGTCGACACTGAACTTACACCTTATGAACAGGAAATAGGTATGTTGTCTCATACTTTCATCTATATTAATAAATAAATAATAATCTCTGAAAATTAAAACACTCATTTAAAAGTTATCCTGTATAAAAACATGCATCTCTGTTTTTAATAATTTCAGAATAAAATGTTATGGTATCCATGGATAATGAATAACCGTGTATATTTGTTAGATACATCGTCGTGGTCGAGCGGTGCGGGCGGCGGGGGCGGTGGCGGGGGCGCGCTGGCGCACGTTTGCTGGCATCGCGTCTCCTCGCTGCATCGGGACCATCTGCACGTCGCCATGAGGGTAACACTACTCTATCTTACACTAGCTTCCTCCCCGCGGTTTCACCTGCGTTCCCGAGGAATCTTATATTTTCCTGGGATAAAAAATAGCTTTAATGTTATTCCAGGGTTTGATCTATTTATGTGCCAATTGTCATCCAAATCCGTTCAGTAGTTTTTACGTGAAAGAGTAACAAACATTAATCTATACTTACAAACATTCGCATTTATAATATAAGCAGGAGATCTTATACTATTCCGCGTCACTTTAAGGTTAGGCGCCCATTGATGCTTACTTTCATCGGACGATTATTATAGTTTGTCATGAACGTCGGCGGATAGATTTAAGGCGATCACTAAGGCCAATGAAAAAAGAAAATGAAATTAAATGTAATAAATGTATTCAGTATTAGTAACCATTCTAAATAAATATCCTGGGACATTCTTCACACGGTTATCTGAACCCAAACTAAGCAAAATATTATAATAGAACACCCAGATTCAAGACAGACATGTTCATGCACACAAATGTTTATGTTCATGTACACAATTGAACCCACGACCTGCGGCGTGATAGGTAGTGTCTTAACCAACCGCGCCAATTGGCCTGTCAAAATGACATAAAATTACTTTCATCTCCACAGACCCAACTATCTGGGTACTTACTCCGCAAGTTCAAGAAGTCCCCGGGCTGGCAGAAGCTGTGGGTAGTGTTCGCTGCGTTCACACTGTTCTTCTACAAAAGCTGGCAGGATGAAATCCCGCTCGCTTCCTTACCTTTACTTGGGTGAGTTTTGTCATTTTGTTTGCACCCAACGAAAAAAGGTGTGTTATGAGTGTGAAGTGTGTGTGTGTCTATGGTGTAGTATGTGCCGATATTTACTGTTTGTCCGCGACATAATGTTACGCACTGCTACGTAGGTATATTACTGACATTTAGGTATATTACTGACATTTACGACTATTTCATGAAAATGTTACTAATTTACCTTGGAGGAATGTGTTGATGATTTATTTTGTTATTAATCAGTTTATTATACTACCATTCTTGTCGCAAATAACATGTTGATAACTTACGACCTATAACTGAGCTGCAATTAGCAAAAAACGTGATAAAATTTGAATTTAACGCTCCAACCGAAGCCTCCACCTTAAACGAGTGTTCTTAGCTATGTTTTAAGAAAATCGCAGCCGTTTGAAGATCACTTCTTTTAGTGTCATTGTGTGGTGGGGGGTATCTTGAAATTTTTAATTTTACTTATATTGAGTGTCAATCAATTTGTCTCTACGAGAATATGAAAATGAGCTTTGTTTTTATAATGGAGTTCATCTGTTTAAACTATGATTCAGATAATAAATAAATAATACATAATATAATGTCATATGGTTAATTTTCCATATCTCTCCGGCTACTGTGTCCCGTACCAAGATACAACGTAAATAGTATAATTATAAAGTCAAACGTGTGTTAACAGGTATAGTGTGGGCCCGCCCTCACAGGACGATGGCATCGACAAAGACTTCGTGTTCAAGCTGCAGTTCAAGAACCACGTTTACTTCTTCAGGGCCGACGGCCACTACACTTACAATAGGTAAGATTCCAATCTGTTTACATAGTAAGATTATATTGGTGACGATTCTGTTGATAACGGAACTAAAGTAATGTGTAATTTTACTCACATCTCTTTCTTACAAACAGTATTGAAAAAAGATATTTGAAGTTTTCAAACCAGTTTATAGGTCTAAAGCCAAGTTTCCACCGTGAGCGGATAGGCCCCATATTAAACTGGAAATACAATTTCCACCAACAAATAGTCGAGCGGAAAAGACTGAGCGAGCAGGAGTTGAAATGATATCGCTCAGCTCTTTCTCTCATTTTTCTAGAGAAAACAACATGACAAACTCTTTGTTGGTTGAAATTTTAACCTATTGTATATATAATCATTTAAAATCACCGTTCCGCGGTGGAAACCAATCGTCGTGACCAAAAATTCACGTTGAAACAAGTAATATAACCAATTTGACAGTACTAAATTCTTTTATCCCTTATGTTTTTTGTTAGAAAGAGATTTAAATTAGTTTAGTTTATAAATAACAGAATCGGGGCCATTTTTAAGTTAAAACTAAACTTTAAAACACAACTTGAAAAATATTTATACTCTGTACAATTTCTCTCGGCAGATGGACAGAAGTACTTGGAACGGCCACCATGCGCCCCGATCACAATTAATGTAAAATTATTATTTATTACAAATTAGATAATTTATACAAATTCACGAATGGAATAATTGATTACATTACAATATATTGGTGCCATAATGGGAGAATTATTTAGATTTAGGCGATATTCACTGCCACTGAGCAGTTAGGACTCCACCCATCTCCGCTTTGGTGGATACCGGGCCTTAGATGAGTATGTAGTGCTACCATTCTACTAAAATATAGGCAATTACACTAATTAAATATCTGACGACTAAAGTCTTCGATCAACAATATCATAGATATCGGGACACTTACAAAATCCAAGCTAAATGCTGTCCGCGTGAATATATACTTTTACAACTGCATTTGTTTACTAACAAACGGAGATAAATGTTTTAAAACAGTTTTAAGTTCAACCTAATTACAACCATAGCACCTAGTAATAAAGTCACAAATCTTCAAAATATTATCTAATACTTACGATCATTCGAACTAAACAAAACAAACCGAGACGTATTTTTTGCGCCGACCCGAAATCTATGATATTGTTGATCGAAGACTAAAGTATAGCAAAACTCGATTATGCATAAATGAGGTACAATACATACTGTATGTCTTTTAGGTGGGATATTATTGAACCGATGTTAGGTTGGTCATGCTGAATGAACAACTTTTTGTTTGGGATCAATTGGGAAATATGCCATATAAAGACAATTAATTTTCACCTTTGCTACGTTAGAATAAGCCTTTATTTGGTTGCACAGTGAAAGGGAAATTATAAAGCAATAAGAATCTTGCCTTGTATTTATTATCTGTGTAATAACTTGATGAAATCTAAATGTCTGATAATATCACTTATTTGTATTGTATTTAGGACCAAATTATGAAGACTTGTCTGTTACGTCAATAAAATTGAAAGATATTTTTGACAATGAATGCATTGTAGTGCTATGAGTTGTATTACTATATGTAATAAGTACTATATTTAAATGAATTGTGTATTAATAAATTAATTCCAAAGTTAGACAATTTAAGCATATTGCGATTATGGTACAAACAATAAACGCAGCTATCTTTTGGTGTTTTTTCCGCTAGTTTTTCAATTTTAATCTCAATCAATTACTTAGTTTATTTTTTTTAGTCTACTTGCGTGCCTTTCCCGTAAATTATTCTGTATTTTAAATATACCATAGATATTATAGTTATATTCAGATTAGATAGTTAATTAGTTATATAGGATTTGTGATAACATAGACTAGATGGAGTTTTTTTTTTAATTTTTTCTTTTTCTTTGTTTATATATCATGATGTCACACAATTATTATTTAGGATAAATAAGTAGTTAATGTTTCTATCCTTTCTGAAAGGTACATAACTTGAATATTATTTAGAGCCCACAATATTGTGTATACATTTAAGAATTTTATACTTTATTGATATTAATTCCAAAAATGATTCGGCTGTGTCATCATGAGACTCAAAAATCTTGTAAGTAAGCAATGAACAAGCAATAAT
Source organism: Tethea ocularis (assembly GCA_963555595.1). Classification (NCBI taxonomy): domain Eukaryota; kingdom Metazoa; phylum Arthropoda; class Insecta; order Lepidoptera; family Drepanidae; genus Tethea; species Tethea ocularis. The sequence continues at coordinate 2,804,391 of OY741960.1, read as the reverse complement.
ATCATCACAATAATAATCAACAATTTAATATATTGACTAATCAAAGTAAAAGATATTATTTAATTTTGATATTTTTATGAATATATAAATTGTAGAGAAAATCAATTGTCTCCGTAAGATAAAATACGGTACAAGTTAGCTGACAAAATGAACATTTATTTATATAGTGTAAAAAAAACAGTTTGGTTTTCAGTTTGAAATACTTAAAAAATATTGATGAGTACGTGACGAATGTTTTCAATGATTGATTCATGTAAGAAACGAAATTAATTTTTATATTTGGATTCTTTAACACTTACGTTTTCCTCTCCATAAACGAATTCAACTCCGAAAAAGTTTAAAGAAAAGATTGACTAATAAAGATAAACAACAATAAATAACTTTTAAATGAACTGTTTTTTTATTCGATAGTCCCAGCTCTATGGTTATTAAAAATATAACTTAATAATTAATTTGGCTTTGGTAACACTGACATCTAAATGCTAATTAAACATCGATGTAGTAAAAGATCTATAAGGTTACATTATGTAAGTATTATGTATTCCAGATCTAAAAATAAGCTATGTAACTCCGTACAATATGAAAAGTAGGTACATATTAGTTATTATGTAAAATGCATAAGAGATCAAGACATTGGCATCAATTTTAAATATTTACACTGGCATAATTAATTGCTCAGATACTCAGTAAAAGCCATTAAAAAAAAACAAAAATGAGAGGAGTCTTATGGACACCCGGGGGCTAAAACGGCCGCTCTAAACGGCTTAAAAATTGTAAATTAACTGATTAAAGTTATTTGCATTTTCACCAAAAAATATTTAAAAAAACATTTGGCTCTGCTGTAAATTCGAGATATGAATTGTATAGCAATATTGCTCGAGCGGCCGTTTTAGTCCCCCAGGTTAGAACGGAGTTCATATAAAACTGAACGAGGGTCTACTTATAATTGACGGGCGCTAATATTGCTTAGTGGCGTCGATCATCGACCAGTTAATAAGACCCGTTGGTCGGTTTTTCATTGTTTACACTTTTTAAAGAACTCCGTTCTAAAACTGCCGAAGTATAATATTTGATCAAACCATATTTTTTATGTTATATTCGTAATCTGTTAATGCCTAGAAATTCTTTGTCGCTCCCCGCTATAGTGAATCGAATAACTAGATTTTTATTGACAGAATCTTCTTTTGGAAGACTTTATATCCACTATGATTTTGTGCTAATCACATACCAGTTCATACATAATTTAAACTTGTGCTACAGTAGACATGTAAGGTAACGCTTACAATAATTGTATAAATACTTAAATATATGACATTATCTTATAATATTTATATCTTATGAAACAGCTATATACAATTTATGAAACAGCAACTACTGTCATGGACGATTTTCGGTTATCAGATTATATAAAATGGGTAATAATGGCCGTTTAAAACAATTAGTACTCCTGTTTACAATCTACTTGATGCCGGCACTTATAAATGCGAAAATTTGCGAGTGTGTATGTTTGTTCAACGACGAATACTTTCAGACTTCCTCGAATTTACTCATTTTGTAAGTAAATTCAACTTGAGGGTGGTAGCCAGCCAGGCGGATACTACAAAAGTACCGTTCCACCGTGCTATGCTTTCTTCACGATGTTTTCCTTCACCGAAAGCTCAAGCGTTCCAGGATCCCACGACTTTCGTCTCGCGCCTTAACATACCCTCATGTACAGCAAATATACAAACACGAATTCGCAACGCCGGTAAAGTACCGGCATCATATCATAGGATTGATCATAATGGTAGTTTTTTGATTAACATAAAAATACTAATAAGTAATACTACAAATAAATATTATGTAAACGTCAATGTTACATTCTAGTAGTGACTGAGTCACCGTTTTCCTTACTTTCACTATTCAGTTGCTCTTTACTCTTCCTGTCCTTGTTCCTCTTGAAGAAGGACGCGGAAGTGGAGGTGATGGAACGTTTCCGGAACGACCCGGGTGTTCCGTTGGGTACCGACGCTATAGAACCCTCGTTGGGTTGTTCTTGTATTTTCGGCGAGCGGTCCCTCGGTTGCCTCGACCGCGTCGAGAAGCTTGCCGCTTTTAGCCGAGCTCCAGCTGTAAATCGGAAAATGCAAGGATTTAAGTTATAGCTATTCTTCTTCGAATGATTTTGTAGTGGGAGGAATGAAATAGTTTTTTTACTTATGATCAATTGTTTGATTCTTATGAGCAATATTTTAGCGGAGCAGGGTACTCGACACGGTTTTAAAAAAAAAAAAAGTTGTAAAACAAAACAAAAATAAGAATTTCCGGCGTAGTTATTGTGCGGGCCATATTTTTCTAATTTCATATTCATTTCGCGCTAATAGTGGCCGTCTGACGTCACATTTTTATAAACAAACAGCAGTCTATCAGTGTTGCCAGATGATATTTGGCTAATCCTACCAACGAGACATTTTATTTAGTGTCTACAAATCATAATCTACATTTAACAATAATTACATCTGACAAATACTCAATTAGCAGTTTAGATAGAGTGTAGTTACCTAGTGCCCGCTTGTACGTGTTGTCGAGGGAGGGTAGGTGCGAGTGCGGATGCGGATGCGGATGCGAGGCGGTGGGCGTGTGCGGGGCGGAGAGCGTGGCGAGGGCGGCGGGGGCGGCGGCGGCGGCGGGGGCGGGCCGCACCACCATGCTGCTCGCGTGCGGACGGATGCCGCCCAGCTCCACGTCGCCGTTACTGAAAACGAAAAGCCATCGTCTAAATCCGTATATGTCGGGCTTACTTGGCCTGTTTATTGGAATTAACCATAATCGTAACAGATACCTTATCATGAAGCAGTAAAGTCTATTTTTTTTGTCATTTTTTTCAGTGATATCGAATGCCGAGACGAAGATCCCGAGCTCGAAACTTACAATGTGCTCGAGCTTTCGGTGTAGGAAAACATTGCTAGGAAACCATAGCATGTTGGATACTTAGATGTGTTCCGACTGCACTTGAGAGTCAGTTTCCTTCTAGGTTTTGTATGCTTACGGTGAAATTATGATTACAAATCTATAAAAACGTCTAGTTAGTTTATGATTGTAACATCTGTTGGCAGACCTTAAATAAATAAATAATAAATAATGATAGTAACTTGTGTCGGCGCAGTGTCCGCACGCGGGACAGCACGGACAGGTGTCGATGCGCGCCGCTCGGTGCCGTCTCCGCGCGCCCGCTGCGCACGCTGCTCACGCGCATAGCTGAAACACACATCATCTATTGTTCACTTACTAGTATCTACTGTACACTGCATACTAAACTTACTAGTTCAACAAGCGAACTTTATCAACAATACTAGTTCAACAAGCGATTATTTTTTTAAGGACTAAGTTGGTAGCCTCAGATGGCTGCAACAACCTTACCGGACAAATCGGCGAGCGCAGAGGGCTCTCAGCCGGGTAATATTTAGGTAACAACGCCTGAGAGTACCCCCGAATGGGGTACGATCCTCGGCTCAGGGCGTTACCGGGGGAGGGGGTGGACTTAGTACGAGTTACGACTAATTGGGGGCGGTCGGATTACTAATGGCAGCTCGGGCCGCTTGAACGGGACGAGACTGAGTGGGACGTCGCGGCGGTCCTCGAGGCGGCCGTCGAGGACGGTAGCGTGATCGGTTGTGTGTAGTGTGTTGTGTACTTTTACGAACTTCGTTAGCTTCGATCTGAGCTAATGTAATAGGGTCATCCGGCTCGCTGAGGGCTTGCCTTGGTCTATGGATACGGAGTGTACGGTAGGGCGTGTAGGTTGCGGCTTTCATTATAAGAGGGTTGCGGTGATTAACGGGGGTATTGAAAAATCTGCGTGAGATGCGTTTTATAAATTGTTTTATCGTGGGGAGACCTAAGTCAATGTGGAGATTTTAATTACGCATGTACCACGGGGCGCCCGTCGTTAAACGATCATCGAGAGTTACTCCGAGATATTTGGCTTGCTTTTCCCAGGGGATTGGTTCACCGAATAGAGTAACTGCCTTTGGACTTTGACAGGGTTGATCTCGATCCTCCATTTCCGAAACCAGGCGCCTAGGGTGTTAGCCGCGGTTTGGAGGTTCTTCACAATGACTGAGTCAACAAGCGAACTTTATATACAATACTAGTTCAACAAGTGAACTTTATCAACAAGCAAATCTTTAACTTTTATTGTTACATACATCAAAGTAAGTTGATACAACCCACCTTTACAGTCTCTAGTCTTATTACGTGATTATTTATTCTTTGTTACGTGGATAGTTTAGAGACTTGAAAAACTTAGGTTAAAACCTAGTTTGCTCCGGCTCTTTCTGTCAACTTACATACGAAATATATTTAAAGACTGGATTTAAATCATAATGTAATAAATAAGGTCAGAGATTAGGTATATCAAACTCATAATCAATTTACTCTATGTTTAAAACAGCAACAGATAGAGTAGAATAGACAACAGATAGAATATTATACTAACGTATGCCATCAAGCGGGTGTGTGTATATTCTCTTGCGCGCCTGCAGCACGGTGTAGACGATGACGGCGAGGGAGCGCGGGTGCGCGGGAGGCGCGACGGGCGCTGGGGGCGCGACCGCGTGAGTGGTGCGGCGCCCTCCGCGCGGCTCCACCACCCACCACGTCTCCATGCGCCCCTTGCCCTTCACCTGCACCTCGCCGCGGGGCTCCAGCCCGTACCCGCAACGGTCTAGCAGCTGGAATACGTACTTCTCACTAATTGATCTTTATATGCGATATTATGAGAAGGGCCAATAATATGGGCGGTGTTTTTTTTCCAAATCGATTAGTTCAATTCCCGGTGAAAACCAGTTTTAGTTTGTATCAAAATCGGCCTCGAGCCTCCTTTCAGCATTTTTCGCTTTGGATTACTTTAGGATTTGGCCTACCATGCTCACTCGAAAAATTCATATCATATCGTTGATATAGGTAAAGGTGACTTTAAAAATATATGTAGTACTCAGGCAGAGACTCCACTAAAGCGGAGAGGAGAGGAGATGTAATGCAAAGTTACGTGATTGCCTCACCAGTGCCGTAAATAGGGGTGTGCCACCGGTGCCCAGGCAAAGGGCGTAGGCTCTGGGGGGTGTTCCCGCTGCGCCCCTAGTGCTCGATTCCAACACATACGTACCTACATGCCAGTATGATCAAAAACACTTGCCCACATCAGTTCTAGTAGTTTAAAAAAAAAGATTTTTCTTCCAAAATATTAGATAATTGGTCCACCAACACCAAGGTCCTTGTGCTTTATTTTATCACCCTGAATGAAATAAAGTAGGCCTATACATAGCATCGCTCTAGCTAGGGTACCTATAATATCTAAAAAAAACGAGGGCGCAGAAAAGGCTATTTACGGTACTGTACCTCACAGATTTCAATAATGCTGTCCAAAGCTGTAAAGTGGAATAGAACTGAAGTCAACGAACCTGTTTAGTATATTTGGTGACCTGTATCTGGTCCAACCCGCCGGTGGACTCCATCCTGGCGGCTTCGTTGACGGTGTTGCCCCAGATGTCGTATACCGGCTTGCGAGCTCCTATCACTCCGCCCACCAGGGGCCCGCAGCTGATACCTGGATCATATATACTTTACTTGCAGCCTTTTTTTGTTATGTCAGAAGGTTGACAAGCATGCAGGCGGTCCACCTGATGGTAATCGCCATTTGCAATACCAGAGGTATTGCCAATGTGTTGATGACCTGTTACTGCCGAGAAGGCAACTGGCTCAGGTGCAATTGCCGGAACACACAGATTTTCTATTTGAGGGTGGTAGCCAGCCAGGCGGGTACTACAAAGTACCCTACCACCGTGCTATGGTTTCCTCACCGAAAGCTCAAGCTCATTGTAGGATTCGAATCCACGACCTTCGTCGCGGCATCCGACATCAATACCACTGAGCAATCATCGCCTTTCTGAGGTTTGGGAGGAAACCACAAATTTTTTGTCGATGATCGTACAGATCCCTACCAAGTATAGAGCCTTAAATTATGCATCTAATCCAATAATTGGCCATCTTTAGCTTTAGTAGCGTAATTAGTTTCTATCATCTTCAAGTTGAAAATCCGTCGCCAACTATTTATGGGGTGTAAACATTAAAAGCTTTTCATAAAAATATCAATCTCGCTCGTTTGGTTAGAATTATTTTCTTTATCAGAGTTGGTTTCATAGTAAAAGTTTATGATATTGACGAGGACTCCCCATAAAAGATTCAGGTGAATTACAATTTGAACTAAGTATACGGAATTATTTTCTACATCTCTACAATTTTCTTCTTCGGAACTCTATCACATAAATACGGAGTAAGCTAGTATGTATGATAGTAAATTGAGGAGCTGGCGAACAAAACACAGACACATTACTTGTTTTTATACTAGAGCAAAAAAACTGAATTTGAGTGTTCACAGATTAGCTTTATGAACACTGTTTTCTATTGATTTAAATCACTTTTGCAGCAAAATATTCTAGGGGTAGGTATATAGATGTGGGCTTAGAGAGTAGGTATGAAACCATGAAAAAGTTCAAAAAGAACAAGTTCGCTTTTGTTCGCCAGCTCATCATCATGTTATGATGGGTGACGTACCGACTCTGAGGCGGAACTTGTTGAAGCTGTTCTTGTTGATGTCGTCGAGCGCGCCGCGCAGCGCGAACGCGTAGTCCACCAGCGCGCACAGGTGCTCGCAGTCCTCCGCGCCGCACTACCCACACCATACCATACCACACCACGCCACAGATAAAACATTCACTATTATTCCACGAAACATCTGGTGGTGGTAAACGGTGCCTATGGAAGGGGGTATCCTTCGAGTAATGAGATCTCTTTATAGCTACCGATCCAACCCCTTAAGGTGAAACGTTCGGTTGTAGCGCGAAATTCAAATTTTATCACGTTTTTTGCTAATTGCAGCTCAGTTATAAACATGTTATTTGCGAGAAGAATGGTTGTATATTTACTGATTAATAACAAAAGAAATCATCAACATATTCCTCCAAGGTATATTACTGACATATACGACTATTTCAAGAAAATGTTACAGCTACAGGGGCCTTTTTATAATACCGCCATTTTAAAATGGCGTAATTCTTACAGCCAACAACTTTGCTAAATCGATAAAAACTATAGCTAACGTTTTCAATCATATCTATTACGTAAAATATCAGGTTTTTTAGTCTTTCAGGGATTCCGCAAGTAGAAATGCAACTATTCCTTCCTATAAAATCGCTCATTCATGTCAGCCGAAAGACGACTGCTGGACAAAAGCTTCCCCCAAGGATCTCCACGATGGCCGGTCTTACGCTACCCGCATCCAGCGGTTTCCCGCGACCCTAGCAATCGTCGGTCTACCGTTTCGGATAAAATCCCTAACTTCATCGATGTTAGGAATCTATGAGTATACCTTATGGTCAGGGTCGAGTCCGGAGGCTGCCATGAAGGTAGCTCTGATGGTCTTGATCTTCTCGATGCTCTTGAAGCGCGGCTCCGTCAGCAGCTTGTCGAAGTCGTCTGCGGATTAAACTGAAGTTAAGTCTTAAACTGAGCCCTCACAGTGGAAATCTTAAATATCTTGTACCTTTCATCTTTATTTGTTGATATCATGGACGTATAAAAAAAGACGGACGCCATTTTACGAACCAGCAAACTGAAGCACCATAGTAAGCCGGCCGTCTTGTACATACAATGCGACACGCACACACTCTCACCATAGTAAGCCAGTCGGTCGCCATTACCATAGTATAAAGAGAGGGGAAGTAGGTTATCTTCATACAAACGCACCGCGCGCGGCTTGAATGTGTGCGCTATTGTATCTATGTGTCGACGCACGCACACTTTAACAAAATCTCGACCCGTTTCTCAGTGCGCCAGTCGGGGCTAACACTGCACAAGGTTCGCGCGCGCGTTATGGCTTTTCGGCACCGCTAAATGATTTATTCATCAATATCATCATCAAAATGTCTGATAATCCCAGAAGAACGTGTTGCTGTGTGTTTGGGTGTCTTAATAATTCATCCCTTCCAGACCTGTCTCTGTTCAGATTACCTATTGAACAGGAAAGGTAAGTTAGTCACTTATTCTAGCATAATATAATTTTACTTGATGATGAGATACCTACGTACTTACATATTTTTTGTTTGTATTAGTTTTCTATCACACAGGAAGTAGGTAGGTAGGCCTAATTTCCTACTAGAATGTATTAGGTACTTTTGATCTGGCAATTGGATTGGCGCTATTTCTTTGTTTACGTTTAGTTATGCCGATTTCTCAGTATTGTAGGTATAGTAACTAAGTACCTACCTACTTACAGAAAATCGTAATTCAAAATAAGTATGTACGAGTACCTAATTGACTAATAGTAAATCAAATACATATAAAACAAAGTTCGAATCATAACAACAAAATCGATTATAGTGTAAGAGACAGTCGTTAGTTTTTATTTCTTTTAATGATAATATTTCATTCACTTTATTCATTTTTTGCGGTTGCTAGCGAAGCGCGAACAGCCGCGCCTAATATTTAGCTAAAAGTGACAACCCTAAGACAGTAGGCAATTATATCGCGAATTGGGCCGGAGATAGCCTACTCCCTCTTCTTTATACTATGCCATTACGTCGCGAGCAACTCTGGGACTCACACATGGATGCGTCGCCGCCATTGCTATGCTTCACTTTATGTTTAGGCCATACTCTGTCAGTCTTTTTTTATACGTCCATGGTTGATATATAAGGAATCAAATAATATAAATATTTTATTAACTTTAAAAAAATGGAGCTATACAGAACCCAACGCAAAAAGAATTATTAAAATCGGTTCATAAGCAAAAAAAATATGCGTGAACAAACATTAAAAAAAAGAAATAAGAAAATCATACAGCCGAATTGAGAACCTTTCATTTTCATCTTTATTGACTAAAAAACGTTATTATTATAATTCTTATTCATTCCTATCAAGGTTGAAATTTAAATAACATAAAAAAGACACAGAACCTACTCGTTGAAAATAAAAGCAATAAGAAAAAAAAATATCGGACACACCAGTGGAAAAGGACATGCAATAAATAAGCTAGAGGTTATGAGTTTCGACTAGAAGGTAAGTAGGTACATTACAGATGATCTCGTTGAGCAGCCGCATGCAGTCGACCGCCTTCTGCTCCGAGTAGAACTCCTGGAAGTTGGGGATCCCCGCGAACATCACGCCCACCTCGTCGCGCCACTGGGAGTATAGCTCCTATATTATAAACGAACATATTAGTACCTCCACATTCCACATCAGCCAATAATTAACTTAAAAAAAAGTAAAACCTCCATCAAAGACAATAAAATTATTATATATTGAACCTAACGCAAAAAGAATTATTAAAATCAGTCATAAGCAAAAAAGGCTCTTTTCTTTCGAACAAAATGTTTTGTTACATATTTTTTCTTTAGTTGCGAAAACAAAAATTATCGAAGATTCTGAGTTCTAATTTCGCGTGACGTCACGTCTTAGTACACTTTTTACAGAGAAGTGACGTCACAAGCCCCCACTCCTGAACTTTGATGCGACTTATCTTTGCAATGGATAAGTTGTATGTATAGAATGTATAAATGTTTGTTACTCTTTCACATAAAAACTACTGAGCGAATATTAGATGAAACTTGGCATATAGATAGATAATACCCTGGAATAACAAACAGACTAATTTTATCCCGGGAAAACATAAGATCCCTCGGAAACAAGGGGAAACCGCGGAGCGAAAGCTACTTTTAAGATATTCTCATTATAAAATCCATATGACACTTACATCAGGACAGCGATCCTTGGTGAGGAAATGGTTAACGACATGATCAGGCAGTATGTGTTTGAGGAGATGCCTGTTGAGGCGCTGCGTGCCCTCCATCTCGTCGAGGTCGGTCTCCGCCTGCTGGTTCCACAGGAAGTCCAGCCGTGACGTCACTTCCACCAGCCGCGCGTGGTACACCGCCACCACCAGGAACATCGTCATCAGGATCAACATCGGCACGAAGGCCGGCAGGTGACTGCCAAGTAAGTGAGAAGAGCATCATTAAAATAATTCGTTCTTCAAGAAGGATTGTACATAGGTAAAGAGACTTGCAGGGTTGACTACGCGAGATATAGCTTATTTCTATAAGCTACGGTAACGGTAACCGCTTACCATGAGCTGGATTGCATGCTTGTATATATGTCACCGGAAATGTATAAAACATAGGAATTGTAACAATTCCTGTGTATTTCTCCTAGGAAATTTTATTTCAATAATGACACTAGGAAATATATAAATTCTATTGAAAAAAATAGGTTGGGGTTATTGGCTGATCTATCAACGCACAGCTCAAACCACTGGATAGATCGGGCTGAAATTTGGTATAGAACAGATAGCTATGACGTAGGCATTCGCTAAGAAAGGATTATTGAAAATTCCACCCCTAAGGGGGTAAAGTAGGGGATCGCAGGTGAAACCGCGGGACGGACAACTATTAGACATAGTAGATACTCACGTGCTTTTTTCCGTTTGATAGTCAAAGAAATACATTTTGTAGTATGTTAAAAGCAATGCGCTGTAGATGGAAACCTGTAAAAAGAATACATTATTAATTGTTATTTATTGATATTATAAAATAAATAAAAAATTATAGATATTATGTCAGACTCTAATGCACGGTTCGGAAGGTTACTTATGCTGAGAAGAGCCGGCAATAAACTCAGTAATTACTCTTTTCAAAATAAACTTTATAATTTACTAGCTGACCCGGCAGACGTTGTCCTGCCCTGAGAACAAAAATAAAACTGGGACCTACAAACCTATCCCTACCTACTCCTATCTACCTCTACCTGCCACTACCTACCCCTACCTACCTTACCAACCTACCCTACCTACCTACCCTACCTACCTACCCTACCTACCTACCCTACCTACCTACCCTACCTACCTACCCTACCTACCCCTACCTATCTACCTACCTCTACCTGCCACTACCTACCCCTACCTACCTTACCTACCTACCCTACCTACCCTACCTACCTACCCTACCTACCTACCTCTACCTATCCTATGTCCTTCTCCTGGCTCTAAACTACCTCCCTGTCAATTTTCAGCTAAATCGGTTCAGCCGTTCTTGAGTTATAAGTGGAGTAACTAACACGACTTTCTTTTATATATATAGACTCCCCCCCGTACCCCAGTGACGCTTACATGGAGCCTACATCGCATGCTGGCTAGCTGAGCGCGGTGAGCGACAACCACGCGACTTTTTTCTAATACTTGCATTTTTAAACTCGTGATATCTTCCGAATGAAATGTCCGAATTGAATAATTCAAAAAGTTATAAAAAGGTATTAAAGCCGTCTTGAATATAAAGTAATTTATTTAGATGAGGGTTAATACCAAGGTACAAATGAAGAGCCTTTTCAAGAGGCGGCATATATAAATTAATATTTTATAATAAAAAACTGCTTACTGTGACATAACTATAATATTTAGACATATGCCGTCGCGACACTTTTTGTAGATAATGATGAGTTCTGCAAAGTCGTAGTAAATGATTTTGTTCTATCATCAATAGTTTTCGCAGCGCACGCGACGTAAGGAATTTTTCAGGTCATTTTTTTACACCTTATGTACATTATTGGAGTTTTAGTAAGGATCCCTATTTTTTTTTTAAATATAATATAGCCTATGTTACTCGGGGATAATGTAGCTTTCCAAAGGTGAAAGAATTTTTGAAATCGGTCCAGTAGTTTCGGAGCCTATTCATTTCAAACAAACAAACAAACAAATCTTTCCTCTTTATAATATTAGTATATATAGATATAAAATATACCTATCCTACAAGATCGAGCGCTAAAGACTTGAGTGTCTTTTTGTCATTTATATATTCGTTAATATTATAATAAGCCTTATTTACTAAAATTGTCTTAGTTCCTTAAATTATTATTTATTAATTAAAATTATGTTCTCTGGAACGATGGAGATGATGGAGACTTCTCAGTTTAAGTGTATTCCGACCTGGTGGTAGAGTTAATTGTATATTTCGACGTTCATAAGTACCTCATCAGAGGCTATCTGTACTGAATAAATAAGTTTAAAGTTTGGAAACTGCATAAAATTAAAAACGGTATGAAATGGTCTTTGTCGCCATATAAACTCCATGCTAAATTCCGTTTTGCTAGAAAGAGATAAATCTTTGATGGCTTATAACTTGGTTATTTCTCATTTATTAAAACAAAAAAAACATGCATATTCCTAAGTAAGTATAACCTTACCTTCACGATAGCTAAGCACGTTTTGATCAAGTAATAAAGCTTGAGAACCGACGTGAGTGCCACTAAGCACAGTATCCAAGTGAACACAACGTACTCGGGCCGGTAGCACTCCCCGGGGTGCAAACAGCGCGAGTACTCGACCGAGTGCTCCACGCATGTGCTGTTATTTGTTGAACCCTCTAGCGTTTCTAGTACTAGCGACGTCGTGTTCATGTTCTCGTCCGGGAACGACGAGTGGCATACGTAGAGTTTTGTTGTGCTGAAATATTTTTTGTTTGTTATTGAATTTTGGTGCTATAAGTATTTAGACAAAACTTTAATATTATTACAAATGTAAGTTTGTTACTCATTTACGCTTTAACTAGTGAACGAATTCTACTGAACGAATTTTCATAAAACTTGACATATAGATAGACCATATAATGTAGTGTCAAGTTAAAAAATGGAAAACCAAATTATACAAAATATTTGTAGAACCATCAGCCTCACCTGGACAAAGACATGATCATAATGAAGCAGCAGATATGCACGTTCCTCCGGATCCGAGTCTCGAAAAGTTTTTTGGAGAAAGCGGCGAGGCGCGGCAACACGCCGGGGAACTCTTCCATCATCACCAGCACGAACGACAACGTCAGGGGTACCGTCATCACCATTAGTAGTACTACTAACACCCAGCAGCTGTTGAGGTAATGATGAGTGATTCGGTGCTAGATATATTTTTTAAATAGATTATTTTTATATATCTTTATATAGGTGGTCTAAAAGAAAAATATTAAGACATAAATAATATAGGGCCTTACGGCAAATAACTGAAATTGATTGACTGTCTCGATACAGTGACTATTTAGCAAGCCAAAAAGCCTGCTGGGCTATCTTTTGGTGATAATCATCAATGAAAACCATTAATGATTTCATCCAATGACCCGATACGAAGACCACTTTGTGGGTGTGGTGAGCCCTCATTGAATGATTTTCACAAATGATGTTCAACCGCCAAAGTTACGCGGTAATGATTAGGGTCTCATTGTAGTACCCGCCTGGCTGGCTACCGGGTGGTAGTCAAGTTGAAAATCTGTCGCCAAGCACCTTTCGGTGTGTTCCGACAGCTGCACTTGAGAGTCAGTTCCTTTCTAGGCTTGGTGTGCTTACCACCATCGGCCACATCATCACTGACCACGGTGAGATTATGGTCAAACACAGGCCTATATAGAAAAAAGAAATCCAAGTGAAGTGTACTCACTTGTAGTGAATGACGCACTGTACAGCGACAATGAACAACCAGATGACGAAGCAGCACATGACGTTTGATTTAAAGGTTTTCTCCTCGAGCTGTTCGAAGCGCGTCTCGAGCGAGGGCCGCCTAAAGCGAAGCGACCACGGCCGCATGTTGCTTGTGCGGATACGACGGTTGCTCTTCACCTCTATTGATAGGTTTATTATGTCGGTGTCCTGGAATTTTTGATGGTATTTTTTTGTATACCACTATCTGCAAGGCTATTTTAAAACAATCGGATTCAACATCGGAAACGGATTCGAAAACTTCCCAGACGAATTTACGCAATTGCTAAGTATTTAAATATTTTCGTAAACTCAATCTTTCCGGTATCGATTCTTTTCGGTCTGTCATTCGACTGCTATTGCTTCTGCTGCAGAACATTCAGTGACGTCATTATTTACGAATAACACTAGTTAGACGAGGAAATTATAGCAAATACTTTGACATGTGTGAAAAAAGAAAGAAAGGTGTTGAAGGAAAAGTATTTAGGACACATTTACTAATACACATAAATACATTTAACTAAGAGCACGGAGTATATTGGTCCTTCAGCATTAAGCTACAATGCATATAATTAAGTGCAACGCTGGTATTCGTGCAAAGTCAGTAAAATTTCCTTAGTTTTACGCAAATTGCTACCTCGTGGAGAGGAACGAGTTTCATACCTATAGAATCGTAACAACATTACATATTTAAATAGTATCTTACCTCGACTTCTGTCAATGAGGGTATTTCATCAATTTCATGTTCCTCGGTGATGTCTTCGCTTCCTTGCAGGTTGCGACATCGGACCACTCCCGCTGCACTACTCGCGTAATACTACGTACCATACAAAAATACTAAGTCAATACTAAATACAAAATTTTATTACTAAAAATACATTCTAATATTTAAACAAAATATTTTTTAACTAAATAGTACTATGCACATAAAAAACATGTAAACAAATAATATAAATATTTAGTTAAATAATAGTATTGTCTACTAACATCCATCTGCTTATTTCCGATATTATGCGTGAAAATGAAAATATTTGTTATTAACTAGATGCACATAATTATTAAAGCGTAGGTCTAGTTTAGAAAGTTGTCTACGTTTTTTGAATTTTCAGAGCCATATAGGTAAATATTTTGTAGAAAAATCAAAAGTTTTTAGAGCGGATTATATTTTCTTGACATTCCGAGACAAAAATCCAAATGGGTTATACATATAAACTTACATTTTCGAAGGGCATTTCTGGCGTCCAGTCGGTGGTCATCTCATCATCGATGGTGCTGCTCGGCCGCCGAGGGATCGCCTCCCAGAACTGTAGCGTAGTCGGGGGGGCACTACAAATCAAGATTATATAACCTATGTACAATTAGACCAAAGGTTCTCCAAGTGGTCCAGGACCCCCAGAGACGAGAGACTCGACAGAGGTCTAAGTTGGCGTGACATTTTTTGTCAAGTTTTGGGAATATGGTAGAAATGTTCATCGGAACCAGCAAAATTTTGAAAGATATTTAGATTGAGAAAAAATTCTGGGAACTAGACTACTAAAATAAATGGTTCAGATTTTTCAATTTCAAACTTTCATATTTTGATCGGAAAATGATGGCGGTAAATGAAGCCTGCATATGATACATGCAGGCTCAACATTTTAATTAAATACAATCAGATTACTAATTGGAATATCTACAAATGTAAAAAAAATAAAAATAAAGCGTAGGGCCTAGGTCCAATTATTGAGGCTAAGTATGAAATAGAAGTTCCCATCTATCTATTTTTGTATGTTCAACCACCTGCCAACCATAAGTATATTTTTTTATACGCAATGACAGTAAATACTCAACTATCTCTATCCTTATCTTTTTACATTTAATAGTAAAGGACAACAACTGAACTCGTATAATTTTATCCAATTAAAATCCAACAGACCTGTTTCTGGACATATGCCTTGTCCGACGAGGCTGCTCAGTGGTCTTGATAAGGTAAGTAGTGAGGTTCAGTTCCTTGATGTAGGGGTCCCTGGTGCCTCCGTCTCCTGGCTCCACTTCGAAGGCATTGTTCAGACAATCGAGTGTTTTTGACGATATATGTACGCGGCTGAAAAAAAAACAGTTAGATTGATAAATCTGTCGAGTGTTACAGGGCTATTTTAAAACACTCGGATTCGACATCGGAAACGGATTCGAAAACTTCCGAGACGAATTCCAGCAATTGATATTTTCTTCGTAAACGCACTCCATAGTCTCCATATTTATGTTATCGCATTTTTTTTATCTGTCATCCGACTGCTATTGAAAATAGCCTTTGGACAGCTCGTCGGGAACGGAATCGACATCGGAAAGTTTTCGTTTCCGATTCCGAATCAAAGTGTTTTAAAATAACCCCGCAGGTTAGCTGACGCGAACACCTAAATTCCATTTGTAGTGCTCTCTCTCTCTCAACCACTGGCCGGGTCTGGCTGAAATTTGGATTTGTTACAAAAGGATTTTTGATAATTCAACACCTAAGCGGTAAAATAGATATCGGAGGAAAGCTAGTAAAAATATAGTTACCCGGGTAATCCTCCGCTCTCCATATGGTTGGCAAGGATGACGTCATGCGACCACAGATCAAACTGCCACTTGAGCATGCCGAGTACTCCACATAGCACTGTACCGCTGTGGATGCCGATACGCATGTCCAAATCCACCTGATAATGAACAAATTAAGTGATAAAATAAGGATAAAGTCGAAATCTGACGCCAAACAACGGTAACGGCTTACAACCATGTGTATGGGAGTTTGGCGAGTTAGTGGTATAAACAAAGGAAGGTGTGTGTGTGTGATGTGTGTTAGACTATCTACCTATGTCTGACGCCAAGCAACGGTAACGGCTTACAACCATGTGTATGGAGGTTTGGCGAGTTAGTGGTATAAACAAAGGAAGGTGTGTGTGTGTGATGTGTGTTAGACTATCTACCTATGTCTGACGCCAAGCAACGGTAACGGCTTACAACCATGTGTATGGAGGTTTGGCGAGTTAGTGGTATAAACAAAGGAAGGTGTGTGTGTGTGATGTGTGTTAGACTATCTACCTATGTCTGACGCCAAACAACGGTAACGGCTTACAACCATGTGTATGGGAGTTTGGCGAGTTAGTGGTATAAACAAAGGAAGGTGTGTGTGTGTGATGTGTGTTAGACTATCTACCTATGTCTGACGCCAAGCAACGGTAACGGCTTACAACCATGTGTATGGAGGTTTGGCGAGTTAGTGGTATAAATAAAGGAAGGTATGTGTGTGTGTGATGTGTGTTACCTGTGTATTGTATCGGACGTCTCGGATGGCTCGGATCATGTGCAGGCCCATGTTGACGCAGCAGTGCGCGTGGTCGGCGCGTCGCTCCGGCAGCCCGGACACGCAGAAGTAGCAGTCGCCCAGCAGCTTGATGCGGAGGCAGTTGTTCTCCTGAATTACGATTTACCACTATATAAGTCATAGCTGTTCACTCGCGTGCCCGGGATAAAAAGTAGCCTATATGTTTTGGGGATAATGTAGCTTCCTATTTTGACTATTGATATTTTGACAGGTAATTAATTGATTGAAGATTTGGACGGTTTTATGTTTAATTTCTAAAGCATCGAAGAACCATGTCTGGTAATTAAAAGATATTCTAGCACAAGTTGTGTCTTACCGTTGCCAATCGGTCAAAACTTGCGAACAATTCGTTGAGTAACGTCACCAATTCTTCGGCACTACATTTACTTGATAACTCTGCAAAATATAGAAAACATTACCATAATAGGGTAGTGTCCCGAATCAGCTACGTCAGCTTATTTTTTATTAAATGTCAAAACGATAGTTTATATGGAGTTTTGTATGAAATACTGCACTATGACGTCATAGTTTCATAGCATCAAATGATCTACTCTTAGGCCCAATTGCACCGAAATCGTATTAGCACTAACCCCGGGTTAAATATGGAAATTTGACAGATTCTCTAAATACATTCTGTCACATATTAAACCATATTCAACCATGTTATAAAACATTGGTGCAATTGGCCTTAAGTTATTATAGTTTGTGTTTTATGAGTATTTTTAATACTGTCCAATAGCATTATCGTTATCATTTATTATGTCAAAGATCCTGGCTAAAATTCTCACCTGTAAAGCCTTTGATATCGGCGTAAAGTATGGAGACATCGTCATGCCTCCGAATGTAGAGATTGTTAAACTGCTGCTCTCTGAATTCACCCTTAACTTTCGACACGTGACTGTAAATGTCTTTGGCTAAAAAGTCTGGTATAACTGGAACAAAGAAGTTATATTAAATTAGCTTCCGCGCCGCGGTTTCACCCGCGTTCCCAGGGGATCTTATGTTTTGCCGTATATATCGACTTTAAAAAAAAAAGAGTAAAAACCTCCTTCAAAGACAATAAAAGTGTACTCAACGCAAAAATAATTATTATAATCTGTTCATAAACAAAAAGTTATGCGTAATTCAGTAGTTTTACGTGAAAGAGAAACAAACGTCCGTCCATCCTCAGACACTTTTGCATTTATAATCTTAGTAGGATAGTACCATTTTGATAATGTTTTCATGTATTACGCCTATGTACACACGGCCATAGATCAAGCTACACATTTTTGTTGCAAAATAGCTCCTATTACAACCTCGCATAAGGTACCGCAGTGTGTAGCTTGATCTGTGGCCGTGTGTACCTATAGGCAGACTAGCGACTATAATGGGTTTACAAAACTCTTATTCTGTGTGGTTTGCATGTCAGTGTTTGGGTGACTTACTCACATATATTTGTACAAAATTTCAACTCAATCGGTCCAGTACTTTCGAAGCAAATTGGCTGACGGACAGACAGACACACGAGTGGTACGGAACCCTAAAAACAAAGCTGAAGACGAAGTATTTCATATCTTACCACTCTGAAATAGCTTGTACTGCCTGTCGCTCTCCTTCTTGGTTTTCTGCCTGGTGACCATGGATCGATGCGTCTCGAGGAACGCCTTCCTCTGGCCCCAGTCGGCCAGCGACTTGGCGTACATCCCCGCGAAGTTCACGGCCACGTACAACAGACCGTTCCCCACTAGGATGCGTGTCTTGCACAAATATAGCTGCATCGGACTCTCCTGCTATTGGAGTAGGTGGGTTGATTAATCTACTTGTTCTGCATTTCCGCCATAATTGCGGAGGTTGGTATACTCCTTCAATAAAATACGAATTTGTAAAAATAGTTTTATTTTTATAGTTTGGTACAAAAATATGCCACGACTTTATTCTAGTAATATGTATGTCGGAGTCGGATTGTATAAATCGCCGTATTACATTACGGCTAGCCGTTTCAAAAAACAGGGCCGTTTTGTATTGCGGCGGGTTTTTGGAAACGGCTAGCCGCCGTAGCGTAATACGGCGTGTTATTCAATCCGACTGTGACATGTATATCAACCATCGTGAATATTGCTGGAATTCAAATCATAACTTGTATTTATATTAATCTTTCTATAATGGGTTGTATGTAACCTTGTATGTATTCAGGGAGTTTGAGTATCAGTCCTATATTATAGATTCGAATCTTGAAAAAATCTTTAGATTTGCCGTCATGATTGAGATGAACTTCGAGAGTCATTCGAAAGATATTTAAAAAATAAATTCAGGATCCCTAAATCCCGGGTATTCGAGCTTTAATCCTAAAATAACGGGTCTACAAAAGGGTCGGAATTCCGAAATCTCAGTTTACGTATTCCCGGAGTTCCAAATTTAAATCTGTGTAATCTTACCTTTAGGTTATGGCTGAGATGGTATGCGGTCACCATGACGTGTGACACACAAGATAGTATTCCAATGACGATGCACCACCATAGAGATAGCGGCAACATCGCGTACGGAACGAACACAATGAACAGCATGTACCATACTTGGTTCTCAGGTTCCTGGAAACCAATCCCTTGGCCGCTTAAACCTGAAAGAATATCTTACATTTACTATTTCGCTACCATTAACTTAGGTTGAGATCTATAGAGACTTTGCTCAGACTTTACTTAGGGTATAAACCTACGTAATAAAATAAATATTTGTGTGTTTTAATTTGTAGCCAAGTTTTTGGGAAGTCGTCGATTAGGTGCACTCACTCAGAGAGATTCGAAGATTGCATGTTATACCTATATACCGACTTTGTACGGTAAAGTCTGAGCAAAATCTATGTACGCTTTATAGATTTCAGCCTTAGTGTGGAGGTTGGAAACCGTAAAATCATGTTGTGTTTTCAAATTTTAATTATACTGATTACTAGCTGTTCCCCGTGGTTTCACTCGCGTTCCCGGGATAAAAAGTAGCCTATACCTTCGGGGATAATGTAACTGTCTACTACTGAAAGAATTTTACGAATCCCCCAGTAACTCCTAGATTAGCGCATTCAAACAAACAAACTCTTCAGCTTTATTATTAGTATAGATATTCAATGAAAGTTACCTTGTGCGATGAGTAAAATCCATGTGATAGCCGCCGCCCAGTGCAGGTAGTTATTGGCGAAGCACCACCAACACCCCAGCAGGCACACAAAAAGGTTGAGACATGAAAACGTCACCGTCCACGGTATCCTGTTCATGTCTATCGTCTCTCCTGGGCATCGAGGAAATGTCCTTTTAGGGCGCACATACATTAGGAATTCCGTAAACAGGCTACCATGCGGAATTCCAAATCGGAGAAAACTTTAAACGGAAAACTACTGTACGTATGTGATAGCTCCATAGATTTGTATTGGATTTACTGCGTTCGAAATCCGAAACGTTTAAACGGAATTCCTAATGTATGTTTTTTTTATACTACTAAGGTAGCAAGCAAGCATACGGCCCACCTGATGGTAAGGGGTTACCGTCGCCTATCGCCACTGGCAATACCAGAGATATTGCCAATGTGTTGCTGACCTGTTACAATGCCGAGAAGGCAAATTGGCTCTCAAGTGCAATTGCCGGAACACGCCGGTAGGTGCTTGGCGACAAATTTTCAACTTGAGGGTGGTAGCCAGCGAGGCGAGTACTACAAAGTACCCTACCACCGTGCTATGGTTTCCTCACGATGTTTTCCTTCACCGAAAGCTCAAGCTCATTGTAGGATTCGAACCCACGACCTTCGTCGCGACATCCGATGTCACTACCACTGAGCTATCATCGCCTATGTGGCCGCCCTTATAGTACCGCAAAGTCATTTAGCTAATCTCACGACCCATTCACGAGTGTACTTTTACAGTATTGACCAATCCCAGTCTCTAACATTTAGTGTGTCCTTGAATTTGCCAATCAGAGGGCGTCGTCGGCAGTGAGGAATTGGCAGACATTTTTTCAAGTAAAAGGAGTGTCATTGCTCCTTTAAACTAATTGTTCGATTTTTTTAAGTCGTTTTTTTTTAAGCGTTACGGATGGAAAAGAATGTGATATTTACCTCTATTATGTGTTGCGTATATTACTGCTAAACATATCTGAAATAAAAAATATCAATTATTACAGAAACAACATCAAACGACCTTCCGAATCATACAAATATCGGTTCATATTTGTAGGAGTGATGTCACAACACAACACATTTAAAAACAACAAAAAAAATTACAGTAAAAATTGAAATCATTGTTATTTTCTGTAAACCTGTGATGGTTGATTATTATAATTGTTAAGTACTACTACTGGCGGCTACTTAGGCCAAAGAATAAGCCTCGCAATACAACGAGGCAATGCCGCCAGTATTCTTGGCACTCTGCCACCAGGGGAGGAGTTAGGGGAAGTTTTTTATTTATAATTAATTTATTTATCTACTCTCATATCGTAATGTTCTTATTATGAAATCAAAATCAGTACTTTAATGACCCACTTTATGCACACCCGTGTATAATGAAATTAAAAAATTATATTATAGCACAGTTTTCTTCCCAAGATAATGCTATAAAATAACTTTTTTTCATTAAAGTACAAGTATTTGGACATGTTTGGCCACTTATAATGTTTTTTGGGTTTTAATACTTCAATTACTGTCAGTCAACTTGTCAAACGAAATAATAAAGAAAAAAACATTATAAGTGGCCAGACATGACTAAACAATTAAACGTAGTATTATATTCTCTTTGTAAACAATTAGGAATCAATCAGTATCAATTCAATTTTAGATGCAAATTTACTCTGTGGTTGCGTATGCGGTAGGGAGTTTTTCCCAACACGGATTTGGGCGCCCGCGCCATGATGATTAATGTTTGTTTATTTTATTGATTTTTTTGCATACATATTTTATTTTGGCCAAAAATGATAGTAAAATAGCAGTGATGATACTAAGGTGAAATAAACTTGGATCTGAAATTGTGGAGGCGGCAATGGAAATGACGAATAATCGATACCCGTGAGTCATGAAAACCTATGACAAAATATTATCGATTTTTTACCTTTAAATTACATTATTACCTAGATGAGTTTAGATAAAGTACTCTATGATAATGCACATAATTAGGTATTAAAAACTCGTGTTTAATAACCCCTATTATGCAACAGTATCATAAACTACTATTTTAGTTACATTTATAAGTAGTTAGTTTGTTTAGTAGTTAGGTTAGTATTAAATTATTATTTAAAAATGTAAATAGTCAGATATTATTATAAAATAAACTTTTTCTTGAAAATAATAATAATAAATAATAGTTAACTAAAATATTAAAACTGTCAATGTAGAGCTGCTACGGGGTAGTTGATTACATTGGCTACGACGATATAGTATGACACAACTTAGATGAAGCATCGGCAAACTTCGTAAAATCGATCGTTCTCGAAAAGAGTGCGCCTACAGCATTACTCATGTGTTAAAAAATGATCGGCGAAAATGATCTTGTTGAACGTTGAATGGCGCGATACTGAATTTATTTTTATTTGTTGTGTAAATCGGAAGTGAAGTGTACGAAAACGATTCGCCGATGCTACGTCTACTATGCTCGTCTCATCTAAGTTGTGTCATACTGTACGCTAGGTGATTAAAAGTTTCATAAAGCATACGAATGCTGTAGGCCTAGCGATGGGCTGGATTGTTACTAAAAACAATCGAATTATTCAATTAATTCGAAGTACCCGGTTGAACGAGCTTTGCTCGTTTTTTTTAACGACGTTTTCTAAAAATGAAACCTAGGTAGATCGATTAATCTCCCCCGAAACCCTCTGCATACTAAATTTCATGAAAATCGTTGGAGCCGTTTCCGAGATTCAGAGTATATATATATACAAGAATTGCTCGTTTAAAGGTATTATTATTAGATTAGATAACAATCGACATCTCTGCCGGTCGATTTATTCGTTTGTTGCATGCACGCATCGTCGTATACGCCACGAACAATTTAATCGAATATACAATTAGGGATAAGGACTAAAATCGAATTAGTCCGTCAATTAGAAACCAACAATCTTTAGTTCCACAAAACAAAAATATTACGAAAATACAGTATTATAAAATTTCGCATGCAAAATTTTTGTCTTAATACACTCTTTACAAAGAAGTGGCGTCACAGGCCCCCCCACTCCTGAACTTTGATGCGCCTTATCTATATTTTTTTTTATTAAGTTGATAAAATGAAAAAAAAAACACGGGCAAAACAGAATTAATTATTTTTAACCCCGTCATCATCCCTATTGTCGATTAATTCGATAACTTTTGGAACAATCGACCATGGCTAGTAATCACATGCGTTTTAATATTGTATTTTACAACTAACGAAATAAAGTTCTTTTTAAACTTACCTTAAGTGCAACATCGACAATGTTGACCATAATCAAGGACTTCTGGCGCTGCCTCCGCGAATATCTCTGATACGATGACTCTACAGCTTTGTCCTGCAATATTGACGAACATCAATCATCTTTTATCTTCTGAATACACGAGAGAAGCCACTTAGTATAAATACTACATCGTGATTTGTAAGTTATTTATGAAACAAAAAAACATTTTTATTAATTTACGATAAAACAAAAATCGATAATACAGCTTTTTTTTAAGGCGATAATATTTCAGTGTAGAAACGTCGAATGCCATGCCAAAGGTCACGGGTTCGAATCCTACAATGAGTTACAGTTGAAGGAAAAGAACGTGAGAAAACCATACCTGACACACTGTTGTGGTACCTACCTGGCTACCCTCAAGTTGAAACTCTTTTGCCTACTGGTATGTACAGCTGCATTTGAGAGTAAGTTCCCTTCTAGATTTTGTGTGCTTAACAGCTTCGGCCATATCATCACTGACCACGGTGAGATTGTGGTCAAACAGAAACCTTTGTACGTTTTTTTAAGTTTTACTCAAGATTTATTAGAGAGGAACCTCCTCACAATACGTGCCGTCTCCAGGAGCACTGCCTTCTGGATCTGGCCCTTGACCCAAATGCCTCTTAAGATGTTATTTTAATAATAGGTATAGGTATATAACTTACCTTAAAACTATTAGTAATGGAAGGCCAATATATTCCTTTATAATACCTCGGTGTTCTCAGCATACCTTCCGTACCCACTGCAAATATAATAGCAACCAACTCATCACATTTTTTTATTATTATTAAACTAACGTTCTGTTGGATCGGGAATTCTTTTAGATGGCATATTTTCGACCTATTCATCACGCTGAATAACGTTTACCTACCTACTAACTATGTCAGATTTGGTGAAAAAACCTCTAACTTCATAAAAGCATAAACTTTGTTCGATATTTATAAACGTGTAAAAAGCTTAATTTTTTTTTTGTGAATTTATATTTGGTCACATAATTAAAAAACAATTGAAAAGTACTTTCACCGCATAAAGTGCTGCAGGTGAAATACAAATACTTAGATAGATAGATAATACTTTATTGTCACACCTCAAAGATTACAAATGTATAAAAAAAAAAAAAAAAACTCTTAACGTAAACAATGAAAGTGTCACAATGGTCGGCCTTATCACTAAGAGTGATCTCTACCAGGCAACCTTTGGATGGAGAGGAGTTAAAAAACAATATAAGACGGGGGTGTTCGATATGTAAAAATACGAGACTAATAATAAAAAAAATAAAAAAATACAGACAAATATACTTAAAATACAGTATTAATAACATTAGTCTAAATCTAATCCCTAAATATACTACATAAACTACAATAAAGTTATATAATACACTAATTGCCAATACACATAATACAAATGATATATATATGTTATATATACTCATATAAATATATATATTAATATGTATACATATATAATAAAATGAATAGCTACTTTGACAGATAAAACTTCTTGAGATGTTGTTTAAATATATTAATGAATTGTGCACGTCTTATAGGAACTTACAAGGTTAATTAACAATATAATATAAACAAACAATACATAATAAAAGCAGAAAGTACGAAGAAACTTAATTTTTACAAAGTGTATAATTAATATATTATTCCCAGTTAGTAATAGGTACCTACGATACGTACCTATTATTTTAAACAAGAATGCGAATTGCGCTTCGTAGCACTGCTACGAATTTGCTACAGACGTGCTACGACAGCTACGACAGCATAATTAATAACTTAAAATGGACTAAGACAAGCCAAGTAGGTAAGGTAATATTTAATAAGGGCTGTGTAAAATAAACACAAATTATAGAATAAGCGCGGGAACAAAAACAATTTGTCTAGACAACTTTAATTTTCATAGCCTTGTAATAAAAACGTTTAAGAAAACTCACCTGGGTCGTTATGAAATGAACTTTTTATATTATTCCTAAAATCGTCATCGCTGATCCGGTGCTGAAACAACATTAGTGCTTTTTAAAATAATATTGTCAAATATAAAAATAATTTGAGGTAGGTTTAAAATTCACGGTAGAAATATATAATGATAAAACACGAAACGATTTTAAAAATAAAACGAAAACGAATCGTCACTCTGCAAATTCCCGCCAAAAAGTCCCAGTATCTTTTCATTCGTAGCGTCACACGGCTTGTAAATTTTGCCAGTGTCAATTTAAAACCCAGTATAAAATAATATTCAACGAAGAGAACTAACTTAATAATGTGAAAATTAAAAATTACATTCTAAGCGGCCAGTGACATATTTTTTTTCTTTCTTTCGCATTCACTCTACTATTAGGTTTTACTTAGGTTTTCGAAGTAAAATGTGTTCTCGGGATAAAAGTAATATGTTTCACTCTAAGGATATCAAGCTATATGTTTCAATTTAAATTCAAATCAGGCACAGCTTAATTACGGCTTCACTGAGTACCTAACTAAAATAAACAAGTTCCATATCATGGAAAATGGCAAAAGTACGAAAAAGTTCCAATATGTATGTTTGGAAAAACATAAAATCGTATAGATATTTTAAGTTTATTTAAACATTATTAGAGCTGTTTTGTAAAATCAATTCAAGTGTAACACTAAAGTGCAATAAGATGCTTTAAAAAATCCGTGTCAATTTTTAGAAACGACCATCATTTTATAAAAACTTTAAATTGGTAGAACTGACGTGAACCATTGAAATTTACGGAAAAAAAATCTAGATACCTGGTCATCATGAGTCGACCAGCTGGCCCCGTCTCCCGGTAGCCGCTCGCCGTCAGGAACGATGGTGCGCTCGCCGTCAGCCGGCTCCGACGGGCGCGCACTCTCAGCGCAACCTTGTCCCTTGAAATAATTCTATATCATTATGTGATATGGTTAATACTACTGTACAATTATGATGATGATGATGATTATGCCAATGAAAAGTTTTTACAAAGTATGGACGGCTTTTTGTGGCGGCGTTCTTTATAAACGTTTAAAAGGCTAAATAAGAATAAACGATTTTTCCTTTAAAAAGCTAAATAAGAAAGAAAATTATATTTAGGATTCGGTGATATCAGGCCCGCCACATACATCAGGAATTCCGTTTCGGAATTTCGATTCGAAATATCGAATCGAGATTCTGTAAATACATCACATACATACGTTTATTTTTAATTATTAGTTTGGTAGAACAGGCTACCAAGCGAAACTTTGAATCGGAGAAAACTTCGAACGGAAATCTACTGTACAGTGATAGGTCCATAGATTTACTCTAGGTATTCGAAATGTCGAAACGGAATTCCTGATGTAGGTATGTGGCCGGACTCAAACATTGAAACTACGTTATACTATACCATCGCTTCGGAATAGTCCCGTATGAGGAGAAGAAGTAATGGCGACGCATCCTCATCACGATATGTTTATTGTCGTAATTTCACAAAAATAATGACTTCAATTACACGTATAGTCTTAAATTGTAGGCTTCAGAACCAGGTAAAGCACTAATGTACGTACAGTTCAAGATCTTGTGATAAAGTGCATGTACAAAAAAAATACCCATACCCACATTATTTCAGTTATTAACGTCATAGTGTTGCCAACACTCAATACGTTTACCACAATAATAAATTGAGCCGGTCGAGTCGAGTCAGACCAACATTTGTTGAAAATTGTACTTAACTATTTTCAATCAAATCTCATCTCTTTCTTACAACTGAATTAAACAAGGATGGAAATATATGTCGGATTTCCGAGCTATCCACGGGCAGTAAAATGCGGGGTTTGTCAAATCTATTTTCATGACGATGAACTTTGACAAAGTTAATTTTTTAAAATAATTTATTTAATTTGTAAATTAACTACTTCACTATAAAACTTTAACAATGATACCAGGAGGTGCTCGGATTGCGAGCGTACGACCACATGAGTAGTATGACCAGGCGCCACGACTCAAGTTAAATTGTCTCTCAACACGTGCGCCGCAGGCTGTATTTTAAATTCATTAATTCATTAATGTTAGTTTAGTTTAGATTATATAGTTTTAATTCTAGTTTAAATAATTGCTAATCCATTGTAGTATATTGTTGGAAATAAATGATCTATAATAAAATAAATAAATATCTTGGGACATTTTATCACACACGGTTGTCTGATCCCAAACTAAGCAGAGCTTGTACTATGGAAACCAGATAACTGATACTAGATATACTACTTTTGTTTTGTAAATACATACTTATAATTACACCTAGACTCAGGACAAAGAGACATGTTATATAGCTCCTATTTAAAAACTCAGCTCATATTTAGCAACCTTTCTAAAAATATAGTGCGCACAAATTGATTGGTTGTCAATCGTGTTGTTTCACAACGCGCATATACACATAGTGTCGCGTCTGGATAATGGTATCACTATGTAAACGCATTAGTGAGTGAGTCGCGGTTATCGAGCGATACGTGCTTCACTGATACTCGAGTACCTGATGGTGTACCTACTGGCTGATAAAACCTGACAAGACGGATAAAAAGGGGAACATTACTCAAAAAAAAATGTGAGGGAAGCGACTGTGCTCTATTCACGTAATTTTTTAATAATTTTGCTGGAATGTGAGTGGGTAGGTATAGTATGACACAACTTAGATGTAGCATCGGCAAATCGTATATCTACACTTCACTTTCGATTTACACAACTAATAAAAATCATTAAAAACGCGCTATTCAACGCCTTCATTTTCGTCTAAAAATGAACATGGGTAATGTTATAGACGCACTCTTTTCGGGAATGATCGATTATACGAATTTTGCCGATGCTTCATCTAAGTTGTGTCATACCGTACTAAGAACCTCTGCATGACGAGATTTGACTTATTATTTTTTTATTCTATATTAGCTGTTCCCGCATTTTCACTCGCATTTCCGGGATAAAAAGTAGCCTATATGAATTTTTCAAATTGGACCAGTAGCTCCGGAGATTAGCGTGTTCAAAGAAACAAACTCTTCAGCTTTATTATTCGTATATAGATATACATTTCTGCTTGCGATCACCCATTTTACCCCCTTAGGAATAATTTTTTTGACAATTGGGCTTTATTTTTTGTGTACATCAACAGCTTTCTAAGTCCAGGGGGGGGGGGGGGGGGCGTTGATGAGTCAGCCAGTGAGTCAGTACTTTTAATTTATTTGTATAGATGATTAATGATGAACTTAAGCCTTTTTGAGTGGTTTTATGGATATTTGCGTATATCAATAGGGTTGTTGTAGTATCGGGTATGGTTTCCTCGCTATATTTTCCTTCACCGAAAGCTGAAGCTCATTCATCATGTAGGATTCGAAACCGCGACCTTCGTCTAGACATTCGAGGTCACTATCACTGAGCTATCATCGCCTTAAATTATTAACTAATATTCATAATATATATGTACACACGGCCACAGATAAAGCTACACATTTTTGTTGCAAAATAGCGCCTATTACAACCGCATAAGGTGCCGCAGTGTGTAGCTTGATCTGTGGCCGTGTGTACCTATGTTTTTATACCCTGATTAGCATTGGATCATTTATTTTTTACACTGTCAAATAATCTATTGCAGTTTGGGCCATAATGCATGATTTCATTATTACAACCGAATTTCAGTCGAACTCTGTGAAATTCTATGCTTAGGAGTGAATAATGATCTCCGAGCTAATGCATGTCAAAGGGAAATGACGTGACTCATTTTGCGCAGCACAAACTGCCCTCGTCTGGCCTAAGCCTAATCATGGATTATTACCCGCAAAACGATTCTGCTTCGCTGCCATTTATTTATTCCAAGCTTATAGAGCGTATCAAATACAGAGCCATTGACTGTGCATTATAGGACAATCGATCATCTTCAAATACTCATATAAATCGTATTTGCCAGCCATGCACAGAAAACATATAGGTTGCACAGAAGATCTGCATGTATATAAAAGCCATGTCTATGCAATCTCAACCCTATAGACAATAATTTAAATGGCAAAGTTTCAAACGACGACAGAATGTATGGACAAAACTGATATTTGAACACTTTTATTATTACCTAGCTGTTCTCCGTGGCTTCACTCGCATTTCCGACATAAAAAGTAGCCTAAAACCTTCGGGAATAATGTAGCTAGCTATTAGTGAAGTATTTATGGGTTACATACATTAAGGGTTGAATTTTCAGAAATCCTTTGGGGTTAAACTAAAATCATTTCATAAAGTTACTATAAATTATTAATTGCATTGAAATCGCTGCCTGGAGGAAGGGTTCCCAAAAAAAACTGGTGACATTACCTCGCCTCGTTGAATTACGAGGCTAATATAACGCTGTAAATTAAATAAACCAGTGACATTGAAAGTTTTATAACCATAAAATACATTGTAGATATGCACACAAATATGGCGCCTACACATTCCTCAGGTCATCAGCTTATGTGTGCGTGCACAGATGAGTTTCAACAGAGCTTCTGTACCCATTTATTTTGTGGTATGTCACAGAATCTATAAAGTAGATAGAAAAGAGGGTTCATTCACTCGTGCTATACTAGTTACCCTTGGGACACCAGGGGTGGTTTAACTTCTACCGTCTGACGATGGAAAGCTTTTTATACTCGGATAATGATAATAGTACTTTCTATTTGATAGTCACATTTTTAACGATGCGCTATTGTGGAAATGTTTTGTATTGTTAGGTCCGATTTTTGAATCGCTAGATTATTCTCGAATAGGTTATTCTGCTTATCGTTGGAGATACTGCAATACCGTGTAAGTAGCATGTGCTATAGGGTCAAAATTTCACCGTTATTAAATCCTAGTTTCACCTTATAGTAAAATCTAGGTATTTACGTGGTATTGCAGTATCTCCGACGCTATAATCTATACAAAAAATCTGTCGCCCGCCAGGCACATATAGTGCCATGTATTCCGACAGTTGCACTTGAGAGCCAGTTCCTTTCTAGGCTTTGTGCCCTTACTACCTCCGGCTACATAATCACCAATCACGGACTAAAATCGTAAAAAAAAGATTATTTAGTATCGGACCAGTAACTCCGTAGATTACCTACTTCCTAGATCCGACCTTACAAACTTTACCTCTTTATAATATTAGTGTAGAAGAATGAACCTCTCCTTGAAATCCAAAATTGTAAAAATTAAATAAATGTAGAAAAAAAAGTCAGTTACCGTGGCAATCGCACGCGCACGAACTGTTTTTAATTTTATTTTGTCACGTTTCATATTACTGTTGGTTCACAGTTATTTTACCTTTGAAATTTATCATCTGCCCTTTGATTAACATCACCTGCCTTAAATTACTTTGGAGCGCCTCGATGTTTGCAATGTACTATCAACAATCTTCTTGCATGATCAGTTTTAAAACCTTTTCCTTTGCAGCTAGTTATCATAGTTCACCCTGTCCAATAATTGCTGAGTTTATTGCCGGCTCTTCTCAGCAAAAGCTACCTTCCGAACCGTGCATTAGAGTCTGACTATTCATAAGTGCCTGTGAAGGTCTATTTGAATAAATAATATTTCATTTCATTTCATTTCATTTCAATGTAGACAATAAAACCGTCTCTTGGAAAATTATTTGTTTAGACTATTTTTTATGACAAACGCATTGTCTTGTTATATTGTGTGAGGTACAAGTAGCCGCTGTCACTGCACCTTTTTTTTATAAAAGGCTTAGTTTTTTTTTAAATAACACAAAACCGTATTTTTTACTAAAATTGAGTCTGTCCTTTCTCGCTTGTCTCCGTCAGTTTAGTAAGGGACAGAGACATTCGCAGAGAGCCTCCTCTTAAGGTGATCATGCTTCAACTTTGTTGATAGTACCTACCTATTGCTAATATTAATACATAAAACATCCAAAGTTCTCCAAGAACTACCTAGCTTTGAACAGGCATTACTTAATATCACCAATTCGCTAATATAGCAGATATAATAAGGGATAACATTTACTAAATAAGTTGGAAGCCGACCTTTTAACTCGCAATTCTCACATGTCAGTGCCTTTGGGAATACAAATACCTTCGTCAATTACATACGCAATTAGAATTCAATTAAATATGCAAAACAACTCCATCGGGGGGAATAAACATGCTATCAACAAAATGTTTCCACAAGTCTTGACTTTACATTTCTACCTATTGTATCTATAGAATATAGGCGTATCGCTTAAATAATAATAAGTACCTATCCTAGGACCTGGAATACGAAACTGAAAATGTAACTGACTCATGAGTGAGTTTGCAAACGCACTTTGCAGAATAGTAAAGACTGTCCCCATCATAAGTTGAGCAAATTAGATCAAATTACAAAGAAGTCAGTTAAAAAAAATACTCGTAAATTGACAATTTTTATGGGGGTTCAAACTCAAACCAGTGGAACATGGACACTAGATAACGCATATACTAATTTTTCAATATAATATGTATAAAAATACAAAATCTAGGGGACAAACACTCATGTTCAAGCACAGTGAAATGTTTTACTTTGAGTGGTAATCGAACCCACGACCTGTCGGGAAAGAAGTATTTTATCAACCACGCTAACTGGCTATTACAAATAACCATAAATAACCCTATTATATTTAATTTTGAATAAGACCTAATTTTTAAAATTTTATTACCCTTACCAGTTCCCTTATTTGATTCATTTAAGTTCTACGTATTTACTGAGACAAAGTTTTTTTCCTTTCCCTTATTTACTTGGTAATTCTGTCCCTTACTTTCTTAACGACGGATGGTAAACTACGAAAGGGATTAAGGAAGTAAAATACAGCTTAAGCGGTTGAACATAAGGGTTGTTTAACACTCGAGCGGTGCTGATCCCTCCTAATGTTCGTTCAACACGCTTATTTGTTGACATAATGGTACAATCAGTAACATAAGTTAACCTACTATGAATAGTGTAAATTATTATCAACACTACAATATTTCAGAAGCCTGAGCACTGCCATGACGAAGTTATGACAATTAGAAGTTTACTGTAAATATCTGGTAACAATGAGATAGCTTATTTAGTACTCAAGTAATAGGTAATCCTACGTTTAAGCGTATTTTAATGAACTAATTTAATAATATTTTTTTCAAGTTTATGTAGGAATATTTAAGTGTTGTTTTGCATTCTAATATTTTTTTTCATCATCATCATGCCAGCCGAAAGACGTCCACAGCTTCAAGGCCTTCCCCCAAAGATCTCCACGCACGATGGCTGGTTTTGCGCAATATTTTATAACGATTCAAACCAAAGGTAAATGTTTTGTAAAATTTTAATCTGTTTATGTTGCCGACCGTACTATTGTTGCAGATTTAAGATATACACGTAAGTATTCTACATGTAAGTATATCATTCAAATCGAAACCATATTGAGAGCGCCTTAATGGGTTTAGGCTTAAGTATATTATTTTCGTGTGTGAGAATAATTTTAGCTTTAATATGACGAGAAAATATTTGTGAGAGACATTTGACAATAATTTAAAAGGATATAAATTGCTCATTGTTTTTTTTTATATTTTTGCCGCTCCTATTTCACCCGAGCATTTTATTATAAACTGAAGATTCGCATAAAATCGAAGAACTAAATGCATTAATCAGTCGGCGACTAGAGATCTAAAACGATAAATTACTCAGTGACGTCAACAAATACGATTCAATAAAATATCATTTACATACAAAAAAAACATTGCAGTTCGAAATCAATGTATAGGCAGTCATTGATATATAAGCCATAATACGCACGCGGCACGAGGCAGTCACGGGTTAAAACAGAGTACGATTTATTTCTAAGTTATTGTATTATATCTTGCACATTATAAAGACTTACTTAAAGACTCTTGTCATAACTGCCTAAAATATAGATGATCCTATGGGAAGTCAGTTATTAAAATTTGTAAAAATAAATATTTATCAAAAGTGAATACTTATTATATTAATGACTAGCTGTTCCCCGCGGACTCACGTTTTTGGAATAAAAAGTAGCCTAATAACCTTCGGTGATAATGTAGCTTCCTATTAGGGAAAGAATTTTTCGAATCGGACCAGTAACTCTGGTGATTAGCGTTCAAACAAACACTTCAGATCTATTTTAAGTATAGATAAAAATCCAATACTTACAAAACACATCGCAATGACTCGCAAAAAGTCACAGTTTGAAACAATCAAACAATTTTGGTCAAATTTTTTCTTTGATAAAAATCTAGCAAAGCTAAATTAATATTCGTGTTCAGAATACTGAAAACATCACTCACGATGTGCGATAACCCTAGAGCGTTCATTATATTAAATGTTTTGTTATTTCACTGCGTAATACAGTTAGTTACGTGAATATTCTGTGTCATAATACAATGTAAACATTGCTATGGATATCGTCCATTATATTTTGACTCATTTTTCTCGTGTAATGATGATCGTCCTAACATAATATTTTCATTTGCTATAATATATCTTTACATAGTATAAAATGAAGTCGCTTCCGCTGTCTGTTCGCTTAGATCTTTTAAACTACTTAACAGATTTTAATGCAGTTTTCAGCAATAGATAGAGTGATTCAAGAGGAAGGTTTATATGTATAATACATGCATATTATAGTACAGAAAAGCTGTGCGAAGCCGGGGCGGTTTGCTAGTATAAACTAAGAATCATTCATATAATATACAGTTAGATTACTTTAGTATACCTGTGATAATACTATATTTACAGTATCCAATGTTCATACCAGTTATATCATAATATAATTTGAATACCTATTCAAAAATACATATAAAGGATAAATAATTCAATGACAATTCCAACTGAGGATCATATAACAATGTATATTTATTATTAGGTATTAGTTTACATAATATATAGGTAAATTGACAATGCAAGGTTCAAGGTGAACATCCTCCATACTTTGTCTTTATTTACCTGCTTGTATTATTATAATATTATATTTATCGAAACTCTGCGTCCGTGGTATGAATCTCGTGACCAGAATGCTGGCGTATACTGGCAATGCCGCTAGTATTCTGGGAACGATGCCTTCTGACAGCGACTTTTTCATTTAGTTTAGTCCTTTTTATATAACTATTTATTTGTTTTCATAAAAGACGGTGTTGTGATTTGAGTCCGGAGGTTTTTATTGTCTCGTAGTAGGCATGAAAAGTAGAGTATGGACCTCGACGATAAAGCCTGTCCGTCTTGGGTGGCTTGAACCCCTCGTTGCGCTCAGGATTCGATATGCCGCCCGTGACATAAGACACTACTTTATCCCCTTGGTGCATAGCATGATCTGCTTTACTTTTTGAGTGGGTGGATGTAGAGGAATATTATTATATTTTTTTTGTAACATATTTATGTAACCTACAGTCCACGAATGTAGAATAATCTAATCTAATCTAACCGTTAATTTAAGCGTTGTTGACTTCGCGATAACGATTTGGCTGGCGGAATAAAGCTCCCGATAACAAGTTGCAAGCGATTTATCGCAAAGTGAAGACAAAACACGTAATCCAGCTTATTTTGCGTAAATCCCACGCTATTTGTTTCAGTCACTACCTAGAAATAATCGGGATTTGTACAATTAAATTTGATCATTTAAAAAGTGTTCTTATTTTTGTGAACAAAAAATGTATTCCGTCTTCTAAAATGGCTAGTTGGGTAGTAACGTATGGTCAGCAAATATTTCTAAATCTATCTGCAATTAATGTCATATTGGACTGTTCTAAATTATTTTGGTTAGCTTAGATATAATTCCTAATTACCCAATTATCATTGAGCGAACCGCGTTTAATCAAATTTTAGTAAGCAATCAGCAGGTAAGCAAAATAGTGTAGTTATGTATGTACGAAATTAAATAAATCATATAATACTTATTAAAAATACTAATATTTGTGCGAAATACGAAATGACTGAACTGATTTGAATGAACCTTAGAACATAGATAGATAGATAATCCGCGGGAATAACATAACGCGGGTAGTACCGTTGGGGACAGCTAGTTAATTAAATAAATCTAAAATAGTTTAATTAATTGGAATTATATTAACATTTCATTACTTAATTATAAGTAAAAGCCTACAGCTACATAAAAAAAACACAAGGGGCGGCCACTGCTGCCGGTCAACGGCAAAGCTGGCAGCGTTTCTTCTTTCATAATAAATTAAATATTAAACAAATATGAAAAGAGGCTTTTAATGAATGAAATGAAAAAGGCTTTGTTCTGAAAGATTTATTCACAAACGATGTTAGACAAACTCAATGAAATATTCTAATGTTAATACTCTTAGATTAATTGCTTCATTGTAACCGCAAACCTCAAAAGTAAAATTTGAATTGTTAATATTATTTTTAAACTCAATAAAATCCTTTTTATAACTAAAAACAATAAGTAGATTGCTAGAAAAACGGACGAAAATCGCAGAAGGAATACAAAGTAAAATTCTTCATAAAAATCTCGTCTTATTTACATAGTGAAAAACACTTTGTAGATAGCCTAAACCGTGTATATGGACCATAGATAAATATGAATGTGTAGCATAATGTATTTCATAGCCGACTTGGCGCCCTAAATCCTGAATATGTCAACTGACCGGAAATAAGTCCAGGCGTCCACTAACACCATGTACATTTTTTTGTATTTCGGGTATAAGTCACAACGAAAACTGATACCATGGATTCAGTTTATAATTCTGGATTCCCCTTTGCGTTAGAGTTATAGGTGAATACTTCGAGTTACCCGCGAAATTCAAATTTTATTACGTTTTTTGTTGTTAGGTCGTCAGTTCGTCAACGTGTGATTTGCGACAAGAATGTTTGAATATTTACTGATTAATAACAAAAGAAATCATTAAAATTAAATATTCATCAAATATTTCTCCAAGTTATATTAGTGGTGTTTACGACTATTTCATGAAAACGTGACTTTTTACCACAAATTTAACTCCGTGAAATATGTCGATGATTTATTTTGTTATTAATCAGTAAATATTCAAACATTCTTGTCGCAATCACAATTCCCAGAAGGCTGGCAGCGTTTCCTCTTTGGATGGCCAAGCTAACGCGTTGGCGGAAAAGCTTACTAAAAAAATATTCAATCAAAATGTAAACTTTTACTTATGTTTGATCTTTTAGGTCGATTTTCACCGACAAGAAAACTGTCCGACAAATAATTATCGGGCGTTTAGGATGACTTTTTCCTACGAAAATTTATGGTAAAGGCACGATTATATAAATTATAATCGTGCCTTTACCATAAATTTTTACCGCTTTCTAGTCGGTGGACCTTAATCTAAAATTGATGCATATGTTAACGGAAATGTATGTAATCCGTCATTGTATACAATTCCTAGGAAATGTATGTAATTCCTAAATTCGCACGGAAATGTGTGAAATAAATTATATTATACTTACACATTACACATTTCCTAGGACATCTATACATTTCCTAAATCGCAATCGGAAATGTAAAACATTTAAGACATTGGTGGGTACGCGGGGATAGCGGGACGAGGGGAGGGTATTGCTTCGCCTGATCCGGCGATCACGCAGTGCTTGTAAACTGTCAGTGCGTGTGCACGTCGAGTTTTAATTAGTAAGATAATATGATCATATTATTATTATTTTACGGTATGACTGTTACCCGATTGTTTCAATAAGTTCTATAATAAAAAAATATTTGATAAAAATAGGTTGGGGTTATTTTTTTTATTTTGCATAGAATAGCTACCCAGTATTCGCACAAAAGTACCTTTCACTTACAACCCCCCAAATATGTCTCAATAAGTGCTATAATAAAAAAATATTATTACCAACGTGTTTTATTACAGAAAGCATTTACTTTATACATTTCCTAATACGATATTGGAATTATATACAATTCCGAGGAAATTTATACATTTCCTAGGATATCTATGCATTAAATAGTTTTTCAAACAATATTTTATACATTTCCTAAATAGTATCGGAATTGTACACATTTCCTAGGATTTGTATACAATTCCTTGATTTCATACATTTCCGGTAACACATACAAAAACAACTCTCTACCACGATAAATCGCTTCAGCACCTAAAACTTTACTTTATGTGTGGCAAGCAAAAAGTAGGGTAGGAATTTACATCTATATCCGGGCGTGTATCCGTATGGAGCCCACATAAATCCACTTTAGTGTCGGTTAGGCAGCCGTAAAGCCACCCTTGTTAGGCTAAGCTCACACCGGAACAACTCACATGTCCTGGAAAATAGGTCACAGGGAAATGCACTGGAAAGCTGAATTAATTAAAATGTTGTTTTGGTTTTGCTATAAACGGCTTGTGTTTGAACATAACCTAAACGTTAGAGAATAGCGTGCTTTCGTTCAAAGACACGGCCGTTCGAGCAATATTACTACATGCATATTATTTTTTGAATTTACAGCAGATTACGAATAAAAATTAAGTATTAATTTAGTTTTATATCCAGTCTGGCGTCGCTGTCCGTATTTGGCCCAACAATTTTGTTGGCATATGGCTTTTGTTTATAACACGTTTACGTTACGCTTTTATTATTTTTAAATGTTATTTAAATTTCAACCTTGGCAGGAAAATATAAGAATTATAATAATAACGTTTTTAAAGTCAATAAGGACAAGATTCGCCTGCAAAAGAGTTGCTTTTCACGACTTTCCTAGATTTTCATTTTCATTTTATTTGACAGCGCCGGCAGACTAACTCTGACTGTTGATCACAAATCAAAACACAAAAGTAATCAGACGATTCATGACTTATAAGAATATCTAATAAATGTCTCCAGAAGTTTTTATGTCAAAAATGCCCATAAAGTTAGGTCCCTAATTTACATTAGAGAATCCAGACTTTATTAGTAGAACTGAAAATTTTGCAACATACAAAAAGGTTATATTCGTGTACCTATACCTACTACATGTGAATTTTTCATTGGGCGTGGTAGGCTAAATTCTAAAACATAGGGAATAGCGAAGAATGCTGAAAAGAATTTCGAGGCCGATTTTGAAAAAACTGTAAGCTTGGATTTTCAAGATATAAATTTGCCTAGCAGAGAAAAATCTCGCATGCCATCACATAGTGTCGATTGCTGATAATGAAACTTTCGACAGATGAAATATTTTTTTAAAGTAGCTTATTAGTTTTTGAGTTTATCCATTACTAACAAACAAACATACACAAATCAAATCTATTCTCTTTATAATATTATAGTGTAGATAAAGCACAGAAGCCCGGAAGACGCAGCGTGGGCAGGACCTCCACAAGGTAGACCGATGATCTTGTGAGGGTCGCGGGAAACCGCTGGATGCGGGTAGCGCAAGATCGGCCATCGTGGAGATCCTTGAGGGAGACTTTTATCCAGCAGTGGACGACTTTCGGCTGACATGATGATGATGACGAAAGCACAGAAAGAGTCGAGATCGTGTTTAAACATTGGTTTACAGTCTTGTTTCAAACCATTTTACGTAATAAGAGAATAAACGAAGGTATAGTATGACACAACTTAGATGAAGCATCGGCAAAATTCGTAAAATCGATCGTTCCCAAAAAGAGTGCGTCTACAACATTACTCATGTGTTAAAAAATGATCGGCGAAAATGATCTTGTTGAACGTTGAATGGCGCGATAATGAATGATTTGTATTAGTTGTGTAAATCGGAAGTGAAGTGTATACGAAAACGATTTGCCGATGCTACATCTAAGTTGTGTCATACTGTACACATGTCATTATTCATTTGAAGTATTTATTTAACTTCGCTTACTTCTCTTAGTTAGTTTAAGTGAATTTGTGTAATGTGTATTTTGACCTACTTCCTGGCTACGAGTCGACATACCCCGTGTTTGTATTGCAATTTAATCTATTTAATTGTGTAATAGTTTGCATTTATACCTACATTTATACATATACACTGTCTCAATTGTTTAGATTGACAATTACTATTAGAGGGGGTAACATCTTAGAATTATTGTCGATTAGTTGCTCAGCATAATTGCTTTGATAAGTGCCTTATCAAAGACTATACTTAATAAATAAGTTTGAGTTTGGAAAAGTCATAATTTTAAGATACGTAGAGATAGAGATGTAGAATATTGTTATTTCACTCAAAGAGAAGCTCGACTGGGTAAGTAGAATCACACAAACTCACAGAATATAAGTAACGAAACTTTTTTAGTTCTAGCAAGCATCTGCCTAAAACACGGATGTAAGATTTTCTTTAGAAATAAACTGAAATATCAACAAGAAAAATTCTATCAGAAGTTTGACAAGCAGGTAGGCGGTCCATCTGATGGTAAGTGGTTACCGTACCAATACCAGAGGTATTGCTAATGTAGTTTATCTATACTACCGTAATTTCACGCACATTTCAGTGGCAATATTTATTTTATTTATTATAATAATAAATAGAAAGCTTGACAAAGCATGGTATACAAGAGTTCAATGAATATTCGTAAATATGGCGACGACTACTTAAGTGTCTAAAAGTAAATAGTTCTTCAAATTGAACGGTTTATTTACTTGCAAAGTTGCGCACAAACATTGTTCCGGGAAGCGTAAACATTAGCGTTTATTACTGTAATATATTGTCGTGTTTTCGATTTAGGAGTCATAAGAATTCGTAACGGTGCTGAAATATGTTTCAGAACCAATATTTGCGATGGTAATGTTTTAATTGTTACGAGTTCTAAATTTCGAATAACTATTTGTTTACTGTAACACATTCATGTTGGCAATTGTAAATTAAGCTGTAAGACACTTTATTGAAGGAATGTCTACTGCAGTCTGCAGTATTTGTATGTTGTACATGGACTTAGAAATAACTCATGGACAGTTTGACTTCGAACATTCCAACGGCACTACCCAATGATTCCAGTTTTCTTATAAATATAGCCCCACGGACACACATACATAGCAAAATACAGTTTAAAAGTATCTGAAAGCTTTTTAGATTAAAAGCCTATATAGTTATTAAGTTAAAATAGTAATTAAGGTTAATTTTAAAACGAAAATAAACATTGAACATTCCAAACGAGCAAAGGTGTTATGATTTTCCGCCTCGCTAGCATCATGGTACCTATAAACTTAAGTATGCAGTTAGCCTTCCCTCTCGACCAGAAGGAAACAGCTACGTAAGCTTTATTGGAAAGCTAGGTCCTTCAGTAACGAGGACATATGAGGGGAAAATACCCTTTTTTTATAGGAAGATTTATAGCAAAATAATGTATAAGTTGGAAAAACAAAATATAGTGGTTCTATTGTTTTATTTTCAGTGGTTTAAAAATAGTAGTTTATAAAACTGTTGTTTAAGTGCGAGATTAAAAACCAAGTCAGATATATTTGCCCGAAATATAACTTAAAGATAAAAAAAAAATATGGCACCTAAACCTATCACAGCAGAAGTGTAGAGCAAGAGTAATAAATGCAAAATATGATAGACTTTAAATAATCGAAATTGGGTCATGGAAACAATATATGAACATTTTGTGAAGTCTATGCGAGCGAATCAGCGGGTAAAAAGCTAGTTAAAATAAAACAAACATATATTTCGGAA
Organism: Tethea ocularis; assembly: GCA_963555595.1. Taxonomy (NCBI): domain Eukaryota; kingdom Metazoa; phylum Arthropoda; class Insecta; order Lepidoptera; family Drepanidae; genus Tethea; species Tethea ocularis. The sequence goes on along the minus strand of OY741960.1, from coordinate 2,763,536 downwards.
AAAATCAACTATGAATTAAATAAGTGATAATAAAAATGAAAACTTGACAACCCGCAAAGGATTGTAATTATTTCCATTCCAAATACAATATCCTCAGTCATATCGATGGTTAATATGACAATGGATTTGAGCCTATTGTAATGTGAATCGCTGCTCAATAACCGTTTTTGTATGTTGTCGTCCTTAGTATAATGTAAATAAAACTCACATTGGCACTGATCCATTGTTCCGCGTCTACCTCTCCCACCCCTGAGGGCAGTTCCACCATATTCTCCAGCCAGTTATGACCTGAAACAATTTTTTTTTCTGATAACCTTAGATTTTATTATAAGCGACGGGACAGACAGCCGTTTGTATGCAAATTACTCAAAAAAATATTTTAGGGTCTGTAATTAAACAACCTTTAGACTCACACACTAGGCGGAAATTCCGTCGCGTTTTATCCGTCATGGAACGTATTGCAAACAAATTAGACCGACCGTACTTCCGCGATGTGTGTCCGCGATTAGTCATTTATCTAATAAATAAAATTCTAGTTTTTGTCACCAAAGTCTTCCAAAACGGCTTTCCCGACTTTCTTCTATTACCAAGTTTGTCTTGAGAAGAGACTATGTAGAGCTATAAAATCATAGATAATGACTGTAAAAAATATATTCTTTTAAATACTAAGTATGGGCTTACGTTTGGCCTCAGACTCGCTCCTAGACGAGCGATGTCAAAGCCGAAGATGTTACACGCCCAGAAAATATCTATTCACTCTGGCCTGAAAGTGTCCAAATAGGGATGATGACTGAGTACAAAATCATTGATTCTGTTTATTCCGTTACTTAGGTTATCAAAAAATATTGGATACTTACGTATTTTTTATTTTATCAAATAAATAAAAAATTACAAAGATAAGTCGTATCAAAGTGCAGGAGTGGAGGCTTGTGACGTCATCTCTCTGTAAAATGTGTACTAAGACGTGACATCACGCGAAATTTTAACGCACTGTATCTTCGTTATTTTTTGTTTTTGGAACTACAGAAAAAATGTGTCCAATATTTTTTTGGTAATCTAACTGACGGACTAATTCAATTTTATTAATCATCATACCTATTTTAGTGTCTGGAAGCGCGTTCCAGTGCTTTGCTGTTCGAATTTGTAGGATGTCGACAAAGTAAGTGGAGATTCTCCCGGCGCCTTCCGATTCAATGGAAAAAGGGGGATGGTGGAATTACATCGAACCAATTCCTCTGCACACTCTCCAGAATACATTCTGTAGAAGACCGAATGAATGCAAATAAGCGTAGCGTGGGCGAGCGGACAGCTATTCTTGTTCATGTATTCACACAAGTGCTACTAAGAGTACAGTCAACGACGAAAATATGTGATTGATCTCATCTCAGATATACCTATTTTGTTGCTGGTTTTATCACTGAAGTATAAGCGCGGTCTATCAAGGCGATACTTACTTGATTACTTACGACTTTTAAGGCAATGATAGCTTAGTGGTAGCAACGTCGAATGCAGAGTCGGGGCGCGGGTTTGAATTCTACAATGAGCTTGAGCTTTCGGCAAAGGAAACCATCATGAAGAAAACATGGCACGGTGGTAGAGTATTTTGTAATACTCGGCTAATTGGCTACCACCCTCAAGTTGGAAATCTGTCGCCGAGCACCTACCGGCGTATTCCGACAGCTGCACTTGAGAGCCAGTTTTCTTTTAGGCATTAGCAGCAGAGATAACTAATTAATTATTTTTAACTGACTGAAAAAAGGAGGAGATTCTCAATTCGGTTGTATGTATGATTTTATATATATTTTTTGTTTATGAACCGATTTTAATAATTCTTTTTACCTTGGGTTCATTCAAGTTCAGTATAGCTCCCAGGTAATCCCAAATTAGGAGGTTTTACTCTTTTCATTAAATTTAATTATATAGAACCAACAGCACATCACAATCTAAAGACAACACTATAAATATTTGTAAGTACTATATTTAAAAATTCAATTTAATTTTTGAATAAAATCACAATTAACAGATTTTTGAGTTGAACTGTACAAATCGAATACGAAGCTGAAAGATGGGTATCGAGATTACATACGTGTATTATAGATTACGTATTCGAATATATTCTTTGACGCAAATCGAATATTGGTGCGAGCGATCTTATTTTATTAAACGCAATAAAGCCTTGGGTTAGTGATGGAATGCGCCCTATTTCTTGGAAGCCAGAAAGAGATACACGATATAGGTACGTGGAATATTTTATCAGTTGATTCAATCAACCCATTACTTACTGTACGTAAATATAGAGGTCAAATTGTGAATGTAATTTTATTGTACAGTTGATGAAACAAGTGCTTCGAATTAATTTACCAATTTTTTGCAACAGTAACAGTGTTTACCTGCATTTAGATTTATTACTCGTTACTTATAGGTACTTTTGATTGGGTTGGGACTAACTCTCAAAAATAATATGGGACCACCTTGGAGCTATACTGAACCTAACGCAATTATAAAATCGGTTCATAAGCAAAAGAGTTATGGGTGAAACCGAATTGAGAACGCTCCTCCATTTCTTAATTCGTTTAAAATCATTGGTGATGCAACAGACTTGTTTATAGTAATATATCGGGTCCATATGCGCATATAATATTATCAAATATTATAATATTATGAATGATATTCGCGAGAGTTTAAAAAGTATTAATGCAACAGACTTCTACTTCTGTTTCAGCAACTGCGGAAAGTCTGCAAGCTTTTTGACATTCGTTTCTGCTTCTTGACTGAAATCTGATCGGAACTCTACAATAGTTGAGGGGGAGGAAAGGACACAGGCGCTAGCACAGCAAAAACCTCTCCCTTGTAACAAAGAATGCAGAGAAAACCTTAATTTAGAATCATCATTTCTCAGTTCTTGCCTTGAATAAATAAGGCGTAAAAAAATAATCAATTCAAATTGTATCCGCAGTAAACGTGTTATTTAACTGCGCTACGTTTGCGACATCTGTTGGTTATTACTCATTACCAGAGAAAAATAAAATACAATGCAATTAATTCTTAATTTGAATTCACGAGGGATCTCCCTGCAATATTTATTGTTGCCGGCTATCGTTAATCCAAATTCTACCTTATTACTTGTGAGATTAGTTACTATTATTATTACAGTTACATCTGTGTTCATTTTTAGGGTTCCGAAGTAAACAAGGAACCCGGAAGGAACAAGGAAGGTGATGGAGTCATGGTATTCGACGTCACCACTAACTATCATCGCAGCAAAATAACTTTGTTTTTCTGCTATGCATAGCTAAAAATACATGAACAAATAAAAAAGTTGGTAACACAGCTCCATTCAAAATAAAACAACACACGGCAGCCGGCCATACATTGTTATCGATAAAACGCTACCTACCCACTTTTCCTACAAGTTTCCATTCAGCAACTGACCTAAATGGGCATTATATTATGTGTACCTACTTTGAGATGGCTTTCTTAGGAGACCTATATTTTATTTCTATGTTGAAGAATACAGAATTGATGAAGAAATTTTAGATTTTTTCTCTAGCTATTTCCCGTTGAACTAGAATCATCATCAGCACAAGTAATAATAAATGAAAATCGGCGATTTCAATAAAATAAATAAATATTCTGGGACATTCTTCACACACGATTCTGATCCCATACTAAGCAGAGCTTGTACTATGGAAAACAGATAACTGATATATTACATATTATTATACCTACTAGTTTTTTTTGTAAATACATACTTAAATAGATAACTACACCCGACACAGGACAAACAGACATGTTCATGCACACAAATGTTTGTCCTGGATGGAAAATTGCAGTTGTAATGTAATTTTAAATTTGCATGGAACCCTCAAGGACAGACCCTTACTCGTACTTGTCCAGTTTTTTTCTAATAAACGTCCCCCAGGGTAACTTTATCAGCCGGTACACATAATAAGTAAGAGCGACCATAAATCTAGCTACCGGGCCCGCACCTAAATAATATTGGCTCACAGTCTCTGATATATTTATGGTGTTTGTCTGTTTACTCAATAAAAGATTTAGTAACTCGTAAAAGTGCACGGTGATCTATAAATATTTATTAGGTATTATGTCATAAGTAAGTTGTAGTGAGAGCAAAAAGCATCGGAATTTAAAGTTTTTTTTTTGGTTTAGTATATTTTTTCTATTTTCTACAATTTTTCGACCCGCGTTTCTGAGGGATCTCTACGTTTTCCCGGAATAAAAAGTATTCTATATGTTACTCCAAGTTATGATTTACCGGCGTGCGAAATTTCAACACGATTGGTGAACGTTGAAACTACGAATAAATAAAGAATAATGGCCAAAATGGGCTTTGAAGTCTTATTACCTGACAAATAGTTTTATAATATCTTCAAAAATGAGAAAGATAGGAACGTTTAAAATTCTCAATTAGTGAGAGAGGGAAATACAGAGAAGTAACGTCAGGGCTCAGTTTCGCCATATATAAATTACATCCACTTCCATCCAACTTCGTTTTGTAAGAGAGAGATAGACAATAAATTTTGATAGGATTTTTATTGTATAATAAAGTCTTTGGATGAATCTTTTGCAGGTGCATAAAGAATATCAAATTCTTTGGCAATCATATAAATATTATACTTATTTTGTTTTTATAAACACTTATCTGCTGCGACACGATGTAAATAAAGATTATCTCCAACACAATTTGAACATAAATTTTATGAAATCAATTCGTTTCTATTAAACAGATCGGAATTAATTAATTATGTAGGTCGGAAATGTACACACGGCCTCTATGGCTATCTAAAGCAAGGCAAGCTACACACTGCGGCACCTTATGCGGTTGTAATAGAAGCTATTTTGCAACAAAAATATGTAGCTTGATCTGTGGCCGTGTGTACATTTCCGAACGGGTGTAGTAGAGCCAATTGTAACTTGGTGCTTTATAAACTGAATAAATAAGTTTTCAGTATGAATAGGACGCGAATCTGAATAAGGGGGATTATCCGATTCTAACCACCGGGTATTCTATAGACCCCTTTAATCCAACTGATTTTATTAGCGCCATAAAACATCGCTAGGTACTGATCAATTTATAATTATTCACCAAAAATAGAAAATAAAGTTGTAAAAACCCGACTGTTGAAATAAACGGTCGATTTACGTAAACAAGTGTAAAGTTTACTATATACAACATTATTTGTTCAACGTTTTATGTATGTTTTATAGTTGGTAATTCGTTTTGTCCATAAGCTGCTGTAGGTATTCGCGTCTAATAATAACGCTTTATTACTTTCATTTTTGTTTGCTACGACGCGACGGATGGGATGGGATGTAATTTTACACAGTGCTTGTTAAAACAGTCGTCTGTAAAGTTATCTTTACGTATTATAAAATGCAACGTTTCTCTGTCTGTCTAGAATAACTGTATACTTAAAACATAAGAGCCACTGGTTCTTGCAACTCAATAGAACCACTGACAGAAGTGCTTACAAGTTACAGGCTTACTTGTAGGCAGTGCTGGTTTTAGCTCTACCAGCACCCTGGGCGAGATGTGATAACCCCCCCCCTTCTCCCGCCAACAAAAGGGATTTTAAGCCATTATAGCCATTTTATCTTTAGACTTGAGAAATTATTTATTTATTTAGACTCGAGATAGCAGGACTCGCTCATGAGCGACCGGAAATAAAGGTGGGCCTGGCGCCCTGGGCGATCGCCCTACCGCGCCCTACCCTAATGCCGGTACTGCTTGTAGGTACCTACTTATTATTCAATAACTAGTGCATGGATTTTAATTTGGTTAACACAGTTTTTTAGAGTTCCTCAAAAGGAAAAAAACGAAACCCATAGGATCACTCGTGTGACTGTTTGTCTATCTGTCCGTCTGTCTGTCACAGTCAATTTGCTCCGAAACTACTGGAACGATTGAGTTGAAAGGTACATAAAATGTAAGTCGGTGACCCAAACACGGATGAATGAATTATAAATATCGGGTGCACTTTTGGGGGGGGGGGGGGTTAAATCAAAATGAATGAATGTTTCAAAAAGTTTCACAATTTCTGAGTAGGTGCCATCAAAAAAGACGATAATATTGACGAGTCTTCCAAGTATTCTAACGCACAAAGTACTAAAGGTGAATTACAAATAGCATAATTAAATTAAATACCTACTGAAACGCCAAAATATACAAAAAATATTAGTAATAATTACAGACGACGTCACATGATGTTATTGCGGACAGATACTTACTTCATAAAAAAATACACATGGGGCAAGCCTCCATGTGAACTAACGTAAACAATTCAGAATACTAGGTTACCGCCCCGGTTACCCTATTTTACCTCCTCACGAGGGGATTTTCGAAAAACTCTTTCAAAAAACACACTTTCCAAATTTCATGACATTAAAAATAGCAGCTTATATATAGGTACTGTGTCATGTGTGTCTTATGTGGCTTAAGCGGCAGTGATCAGTAAGGGACTTTTAATTTTATATAAACTTTTTATTTTAAACAAATTAAAGAGCAAGACTGCTCTAATTACAAAATCATTTATTTTTCAGATTTACGTTTTTCATAAACTTACAAAGAGAAAATAAAATTTCTCTCACCTTGTTTTCTGTTGTCTGGAGACGGCATGATGGGCCGCATCGGCCCTTTTATTTAAATCTGCAACAAAGATGATCAAATTTAATCATTACCTTCTTAAACCTAAAATGCGAGTGTGCTCATGGTGAGAAACTATAATAACTCCGGTACCATTCTGGTTCAAATGGGAGTAACCACCAAAAATGACAGTTTTATGTCATTTAAAAAAGAAAAGCCTTTAAAAAAAACGTAAGAACTATTCTCTTTCATTCTATTAGATCTCAGAATGTAGGTATGATAATGTTTTCAAGTTATTTGGATGGAACAACTAAGAGAAAAAAACATTCTTAATTTTAATAAAGGGCATACGATTTTCTTCCGACTAAATTTTCAAATAAACTATTCCTTGTCATATATTCTCTAGTTTAATAAATATTTTTTACAAATCTCTTGCAACAAAAAATGCAGAAAAATCTGAATAAAATCTGCATAAAAGCTCAGTAAATGTTCCCTAAATTGAAACAGCTTACTGTAAATTTAAGCCTTGGGTACCCACTTTGAAGTGCTTCGAAAGCTCTCATGTCTCGACAATTTAGTTACATAGTTACGGGACTTAATTACATATCTGCTTCAGTGTTGCGTTTGTGCGCAAAGTTTGCTATGATTCGTTTATATACTAGCATAGTTGATGCCTAACAGGAATAGTGCTAGTTAACTTGTTATTAGACTTTAAAGTACCACTACATGGTATCCAGGCGAGTACTACAAAGTAACCTACCACCGTGCTATGATTTCCTCACGATATTTTCCTTCACTGAAAGCTCAAGCTGCTCGTAGGATTCGAACCCGCAACCTTCGTCTCAGCATTCGAAGTCAATACCACTGAACTCTCATCTCTTCAAAAATACAATACCTACTTCAAGTTTCACCATTACAATAACGCAGTTCACTGCGGCATCATGTGCAAACAAGTGTGGTTGCCTGTACCTACAGTCCGGTTGTATGATGGGGGGTAGAACCAGGTTCTTATGTTGATCAAGTAATAAATTCAAGCGCCTATAACTTGTCTAGATATCTAAATAAGGTCTATTATCACTTGTCGCAGTTAAATAAACAAAATACTATACCCGGCTGCCTAGTAAGTATTCACTCAGCACCGTTTACCTTACTAATATAATTATCTGCTTGCCAAATTTAATTGCGATCGGTTCAGCGGTTTAGGCATAACAATTAACAGACAGACAGAATTATTTTCGCATTATATTCGTAATATAAATCTATACTAATAACCCAATAATAAAGCTGAAGAGTTGTTTGTTTCTTTGAACGCGCTAATCTCAGGAGTTAATGGTCCAATTCGAAAAATTCTTTCACTAATAGGAAGCTACATTATCCCCGAAGGTAGGCTACTTTTTACTCCGAGAACGCGAGTAAAATATAACCATACCAATTTATAACAAATACATAAAAATACCATTTCCAAAGGAGTATGAACACAAATCGGTCGAAAAGAGGTTTCCATACGAACGCACTCGAACCCTTACAACGCTTTGACCAAATTCGCAGTATTAAAATGTAAATGCCATTTCACAATTTGCCTTTTCTAACAACATTTAACATTGATACGAATTTTCGCTGAATCGAGGCTATTTGACTGTATGAAAAACTAGCTTCTGCCCCGCGGTTTCAGCCGCGTTCCCGAGGTATCTTATGTTTTCCCGGGATAAAAAGATGATAAGTCTTTTGCACACAGAATAGGTACTTATTCTGTCGGCTATTGTTATGCAGATTATTTGTTTCTAGTTGAATCTGAGTTAATATTAGGAGATAATCCAGCAATAGTCTACCACTAAAGGCTCCACTGGCGAACTGGCTTGAAATATTTTTGATGATCTGTGGCGTCTTGGCTTGGGTTCTTATCTGTAACTAGCTCTCCGCCTCACGGTTTCACCGCAATCCCCTAATTTACCCCTTAGGAGATGAATTTCCAAAAATCCTTTCTTACCGGATGCCTACGTCATAATAACTATCTGTATGTCAAATTTCAGCGCGATCCATTCAGTGATTTGAGCTGTGCTTTGAGTTCAGTCAGTCAATCAGTCACGCTTTTATATATATATTTTTTTTTTAATTTTGGCATCACACTTCGTATATTTTGCCAGTGTCAAGTTGAGCAATGTAGGTATTTTTATATTCTTCATGTATTAAATTCTCGTCAATCGTCAAGTTTCAAAGTTCAAGTCATGTTAAATCTTCTTCGAGTCATAGTCAGTCAGTTTAGTTAGGTTTTAGTACGATGGTAGCCGTTCTACTAAAACTGTTCATGGACTTCTTTTTGACAACTTGAAAAACCACTATACACGTAATCATTTCATTTCACTTCACTGGTGCACTTGTATTGATCTTTATTGGACAAAATACCACCGATAATATTCAATAAAACTCAAAATACACGATTTTATGAAAATAAAACGAAAACGCAACGTCACTTCGCAAGTTCCCGCCAAAAAGTCATATTTAGATTTAATAAAATAACTACTTCAGATGTTCCTTGGGCGCCTTGTTAAGGATTACCACTGTTGCAAAGTATATAGTCTATTTTAACCTTCTTGGTTGGTATTGATAGCCACAATAAATACATTTCTTTATAATCTAAAGGGAGGCCTTATAAGTCAATTAATAGATTAATATAGTTATTTACTAGACATGTGACAATTAGCTATCCCGAGGACAACGGGCGGTCGTCCAAGTGTCCATTTGAAGATTGCTGCCCGATGGGAGGCCGGGCAATCCCTTGGGGGGGCTTATAATCCTCATTAATGCGTTATTCATTACCAGTAATATTGTTAGGCAATTAAAAATTACTATCTTTCCGCATTAGTGTTTCACCCAAGGTCGTGGTAAGTAGATGATGTAGATACTTATATAATTTTGCAGGTTTTCGTAGAGATCCTAATATTTTTATATGATACTCAGTGATAATTTAGCATTCTACTGATGAAGGATTTTTTTAAACCGATCCGGTAGTTTTTGAGTTTATTAATTACATACTCTCTATTTTTCTCTTTATAATTAATAAATATACTGGGACATTCTTCACACACGGTTATCTGATCCCAAAGTAACTTTATCTGTTTTTTACAAGCTTTTATTTAACTTGCCGTGTTAGTATGTATGCAGTGCCGTAAATAGGGGCGTGCCACCGGTGCCCAGGCACAGGGCGTAGGCTCTGGGGGGCGCAAGAATGGCCAGACCAGGCAGGACTATTATTTTTTCGGTATGCTCCTGACAAGTTCCCGCTGCGCCCCTAGTGCTCGATTCCAACATATACCTTCCCCCAATGCCAGTATCATCAAAAACGCTTGCCCATATCAGTTCATTAAAAAAATACTATATATTTTACTTCTAAAATATTAGATAATTGGTTCACCAAGGAGCGAGTCAAGCTCTGAAAAAGATTCTATTTGCATAATCACCCACACAATCTCGACCATCTGTAGTAGAAAATTATTTGTGTACATTAGCCGCAGAAAGCTGACAGATAGTTGTATCCCAATATCCAATGATTACTAGAGAAGGGACCGTTTGATGTTCGATCTACTTTGGCCTGTCTACAATCAAAGTGAATTCAATCTGATATCAAAGGGCTGCTATATCTTTGATTTGGACCCCCGTGCCGCGATGATCGGGGTAATAATTTTATTTATGTGTAGAACTAGCTTTCCTCCCCGCGGTTTTACCTGCAATCCTATTTTACCCCTTAGGGATGGAATATTGAAATAATTAAATAAATATCCTGGGACTTTCTTCACACACGGTTATCTGATCCCAAACGAAGCATTATTACTTATTACATACTTATATTAACATTATGTATATAGTTATATTAACTGTTTCCCGCGGCTTCACTCGCATTTCCGAGATATAAAGTAGCCTTTGGGGATAATGTAGCTTCCTATTAGTGAAATAATTTTTCGAATCGGACCAGTAACACTAGAGATTAGCGCGTTCAAACAAACAAACTCTTTAGCTTTATTATTAGTATAGATAGATTGTAGCATGCGAATTTATGAATGTCGGTTTTCCTGGATTGGAGCTATACCTACTTGTAAACACGCTCGCATTTTTGGGAGCCCTTATCTAAATGGTTAATGTTTTTGTTATATTTTATCTGAATCGTTAATGGTTCACGATAACGAATAACTAAAGTTATTTCTATTGGGAAATGGGAGGCCTTCCTGATTTTTCATGTCAATACTTTGATAAAAAAAGATTCCAGAATATTATGTACTATAGCGACGCGCCCCGGCTTCGCACGGCTTTTCTCGGCGTTTTTGTACTATAATTATATGTATTATACATATAAACCTTCCTCTTGAATCACTCTATCTATTGCTGAAAACTGCATTAAAATCCGTTGAGTAGTTTAAAAGACCTAAGCGAACAGACAGCGGAAGCGAATTCATTTTATACTATGTAATGTACCTATATGTACCTAGTGTTGGTTTGAGAGTTCTCGCCTGTGTTCTCGCTATGGGTCCCATAGCGAGAACACAGGCGAAGAGAACTTTTGTTTCAAATAATGCCGCAATTTCCTTCAATACCCGCCATGGCGTATAGTGGATTCAAACTTGGGAATTCTATCAATTTCCATAGATAATCCGTTTTTCTCGATGTTCAATCTTTGTTCGCGTTGTTCTTTTACGAGATGGAATTGAATTAAGTTTACTTAATAATAGAGTATTTTTTCCGTGAGGAAACCGTAGCACGGTGCAGCGGTGGTAAGAAAAAAAAAAGATGCATTAGATGCAAGATGATTTATGCTTAGGTACCTAACTTATGCCAATTAATTTCCGCGACTCCATAAAGAATCGACATTTATTGAATCTCAGCAATAAACAGAGATGTAAAATAATTTTATACCTCCAATCACGTTTTTATTTGCTCAGTAAATCTTTACTCATAACGAATCTTATGATCTTTCGAGATGTATTCGCGAACACATCCCACCATATGCTGATGTAGTAAATTATATACATATACTAGTAATTGGCTTTTGATCTGCCCTCGTTTAGGGCAGATGACGGGTATTACCATAGATTTATATTAGGCTAGATACGCCCAAGCACTACAAGAGAATTAATTTAATTTAATGATCATATTCACATGTAGCGAGCGGCAAGGTCATTAGTCGATGTTGGTAATACTACCAAGAGTACTAATATGCTATTATTTTGCGGGAGGTGTGAGTATACCTCCACATAGTTTTCTTTTCTCTTTCTTTCCACTAGCAAGTAGATACTGACGCGCGTTTTTAATTTTATTTTGCAACTTGAATTTAGTCGCGCCATCAGTGGCAAGTTAGTTAGTGGAATATTTTAGAACTTTTCAAGGAGTCAATGAAATGCTTTATTTTATCATAGACTAGCTTACGCCCCGCGGTTCCACCCGCGTTCCCGAGGCATCTTATGTTTTCCCGGGATAAAAAGTAGCTTTTATATTATTTTAGGGCATGATCTATCGATGTGCCAAGTTTAATCAAAATCCGTTTAGTAGTTTTCCATACTGAAAAAAAAGGCACGCTCGGTTTCATCTTATTTTTATGATTATGAATACGACACCGGTTCATTTCTTAATTTATATTTTAAAAACGTTTAATTTAATAAAATCGTAATAAGATATTCCACATTCATCTTTATAAACATGCGAATGTGGCTTATAATCGCTTTTTCATTAATAAAGCTTATAACTACCTTCTCGTTCACGGTATATCTTAGCTAAAAGAAAATCAAAATTGAAAAATGAAAAATAAAATCATTCATTTCACTTCAATAATACGTCTCGTAGAATTTGCTACGTGTGTGCTACGAAAGTTGTAGACCCTCTACGTGACTTCTACGAAGTTTGAAATTGGTGAAAATTATAGTGAAAATGGTTTAAATAAAGTTATTTTATTAAAAAAAATGTATACTAGCTTATACCCTACGGTTTCACTCGCGTTTAAATGTTTTGTCTAATATTTTTACTTTTTGTTTTTTCTAATATTTATTCAAAGTCAAAAATATGCTTTGCGGTTGTCCAAGTTATGATCTAAATTACGTACGTACCAAATTTCATCGAAATAGACACATACTTAGACAATTATAATATTATACTAGCTATTCCCCGCGGTTTCGCCTGCGTTGTAGGGTATATCTATCTATATTTCGAATTTCCATCAAATCCCTTCATCTTTTACGGAACTGAGTAGTAACAAACATAATCAAACTGTATTATATTGTGTAATTAGGAAGCATAAATGAATATTTTTATGAAATTACTAGCTTCCGCCCCGACTTCACCCGCGATCCCGTAGGGATTTTATGTTTTCTCGAGATAAAAAGTAGCTTATATATTATTCCAGGGTATGATCTATCTACGTGCCAAGTTTCAACCAAATCCTTTCAGTAGTTTTTACGTGAAAGAGTAACAAACATCCATACATCTCGGAAACTTTCGTATTTTTAATATTAGTTGGATTAAAAATTAAATTACTATGAAATAACATGTCACCCATTAATTTTGGATTTACACGCGTCATAAAATACTAAAACGAACGCGAAGGTCGCTCATAAATGTAAAGGAAGTAACAATAAACTCGAAGTGCGAGTCTAACTCGCGCCCCGAGGGTTCTGTAAAGAAAATTTTCTATGTTACTTTAAATAGCATAGACTTCTTATAGGATTTTCTTTAATCATGGGTAAATAACAATTTTCTGTATATTTTTAAAGTTAGTAGGCTCAGTAGTTTTGGAAATAGGGGGGGGAGTGGTAAGTTTTCGCCTATTTTCTTCACTACAGAAATTATTTATCTTAAAATTATAAATAAAATCCTAACGAGCCCTTTCATTTGATATGTCACACGATATATATTTTTTTTTTACTATGTATAGGCCTGCGTTTGACCACAATCTCACCGTGATCAGTGATGATGTGGCTGATGGTGGTAAGCACACAAACCCTAGAAGGGAACTGGCTCTCAAGTGCTGCTGTAGGAACACACCGAAAGGTGCTAGGCGACAGATTTTCAACTTGAGGGTGGTAGCCAGGCGAGTACTACAAAGTACCCTACCAGGGTGCTATGGTTTCCTCACGATATAGTTTCAAAACTTATAATTTTCCCCCCAAAAGTGGCCCCCTTGTTTAAAGTTCATGTTCACGTTACACGTTTGTGTTTGGGTTGCTGACATGTGTACCAAATTTCAAGTAAATCAGTCCTGTAGTTTCGTAGCAAATTGGCTGTGACAGGCGGACATAGAGACAGACACACGAGTGACCTTATAAACGTTCCTTTGTTTCCTTTTGAAACACTGAACCTTAAAAATTATGTAAAATACCAGAAACCTTTTACGCATTTTCTCACGCTTTGTTTGTTAGGGGATGTAAATTATATTTATTATGCTTATTTGATAACGGTGGGTTGTAATGATTTGCTTTTAGAGTTCCATTTCAATATTACCTAGGCAGAATACTCCGAATATAATACATTATTGTCAAAAATTCTACAAAATTACTTATAGGAAGTTTATCGTAAATCTCTAGTAAAAAAAGTCTTTATTTCATTATTACTAGCTAGTATGAAACGGTCCCACACCGCGCCGGCCTCGCGCGGTTTGGGACCGTTTCATACGCGCGGCATGATTTTATCCAACATCTTCAACAATTATCGTCATATTTCAACCAATTTACACAAAACCTGAACAAATTATACACTTAAACCTTCCTCATGAATCTCTATCTATTGATGAAAACAGCATGAAAATCCGTTGAATATTACTTGAGTTTATCGCGAACAGACAGCCTGGCGGGGGAATTTGTAAAAATAGCGCGCTGCGTTACTCAGGCATGCTCAGTTCTTGAATATTTCCCATTTTAGGGGAAAAATATATTCTGAAGCATATTTGACACATAATTTGACAGAATACGTGTTTATAGCACAATGACAGTGTCACCTCAAAACTCAAAATACACGCTTTAGATCCTGTCCAGAAGGGGCGAATTCGCGTCCAATGCCGCCTTGTTCAGCTGTGCAGTGATCTAATTGTTAACGATTAAGCAATGTACCACAAACAATGGAACATTTTTTTTTGCATTTAGATGCGCAAACTAGCCAGGTTTATTATCTCAGTGTTTATACTCACACTGTAACGTTGACAACCCTACCTTACATTATGCCCTAACTAGAACCAAGCGAGCTAGAACTCTCTCAACGCTACACTGAACTTAATAAGTTTGCGGCACAACCTTGATTGCTTTTTGACGACAACAAGTAGGGTAAATTAACCAGTAAGTGAACTTCAGACAATAATTGGATGTCCCTTTGAGAACAACTTGTAGGACTATTTTCATTAAAGTACTAAATTACCTTCTCGGTAAATGGTCAACCAAATAATTTGAGCACCTTGCTTACGAAACATTATTCCTAACACATGACATTCCGTGTTTGGAAAATTACATTTATTAATACATTTTGAATATATTACATACTGTAATTTTGAATGAAACGATTAAGCAACGTAGGTACGGTCGGCCAAGAAAGTGGTTTACCATCCTAAGGTTGAATGTCGCTTGCAGATTCATAGATAATAATGATTAGTTTCGCTTGCAGATCAATCTGACAACTTACAACATTTTGTTTACTGTTTGTTACGTGACAGCTGTTCTTAGTTTGAACCTTGTTGTAATTTTCGATGATTAGGAAACTAAATCAAAACTAGCACACCACTTTCTTGGGCGACCGTACCACAAAACGCGGCAAACTCGGGCGTACATCTGAAAATGCAACGTCACCACAGAATATGACGTTACTTCGTAAGTTCCTGCCAAAAGTCTTAATGGCAAGTTATTGTGCCACTTTCCCTATAGCCGTGATCACAAGCCGTGATGTTTCGTGCTTAGCCATCGGCAATAAGGCTACGGTATGCAGCTAGGTATCCAAACGCAACGCGGTCAGGGCGAAGGTTATTATGTAAAACAGAAACAATGTCGTTAAAATTAATAAGTTTACTGGGTTTAGTACGTGACTTCGTTTGCATCGATTTGTTCTCGATATGCCGCAAAAAATATCCGCACTGATTGCCAATTTCATTTTGCATAAAAGGGTCGATACCTGCCTACTTACTTTAACTCTAAATAGATTTTAAATTAAGCAGATTATAGATTAATTCAATTTGAAAAAGGGTAATTTCTTTGATCCTCAAATAAATAAATCTAACAATTTTTATTTTCAGTCCATCAATTAGGTTATCAAAAAATATTGTTTACGAATTTTTTATTGTATCAAATCAATAAAAAAATTACAAAGATAAGGCGCATCAAAGTTCGGGAGTGGGGAGGAATGTACGAAGACGTGACGTCACGCGACGTATCTTCGTTATTTTTTGTTTTTGGATCTAAAGAAAAAACATGTACTTATCCAATATTTTTTGGTAATCTAACTGACGCACTAGATTAGATTTTATAGTCATCATCGTATTATTTTAGACACTGCCATTTTTTTTGCATTTTCACCTACTACCCGAGTAACTATTTATATGCTACCTTCACTGAGACGCGGTGTGGAAGCGCGAGGGTAGGTAACGGTCACCTCGAAGTGAACGTCTAGCAGGAACCTAAAGGTATATGGAGTGTTCAAGAGGTGTTCAACCTAAAACATACATGTGCCTATAAAAGACTATAAATCACTACTACTTTGCAATAAGTAAATATACTATCCATATTTATCTACATTCAAACACATGAATAAGTGATAACGTAATGTCTATTTACTATGCATGTAACTACGATTCAATTTCCTGGAGCTGAGATCTCTACGACGGGAGGTTTTAAATAAACCGACATATAGGTATTTACTATATAAGTAAGACGAACTTATGTATCATAGTGGGTGTACAGTCTACAGTTACATAAAGGAGTCATTGGTATAATCTATCTATATCTATACAAATAATAAAGCTAAAGTGTTTGTTTGTTTGAACGCGCTTATCGGAGTTACTGGTCCGATTTGAAAAATTATTTCACTATAGGAAGCTACATTATTCCCGAAGGTAGGTAGATAGGTTACTTTTTATCCCGGGTCTTTGTATCACGCTAGTGAAACCGCGGGGAACAGCTAGTCCTGTATACACTGGGCCACAAAATAGCGGGTCGGTTATAAAAAATGCGATAACTTTCAGCAATACTTATTAAAGTTTATTTAATTACAAATATGAGTAGGAAACCATTTTATTTATTTTTAGTGATTGTATTATATAAATAAATATGGTTTTTAGTTATTGATGTTTATTTTACCGACCCGTTTTCTTTGCGTCCATTTTATTTACGAAGATACAGGTAGACCACACACTAGAGTATACATCAGCGATATTACAATTGCCAATAATAAATGATTTTCTTCTCCATTCTTTTGAAGACTAAGAGACTGCACTGTTACCTACCTCAACAATTTGCAGTTTTTATATAATCCGCCGGAACAGTGTCCAACTCAATCGATTTGCATACGTCAGAAGAGATAAGATATATTTTTTCAGCGATAATAGTATCCTACTATCCTATAAATAAAGTTTGTGAGTATGGATGAATGTTTGTTTCGCTTTCACGTAAAAACTACTGAACGGATTTGGATGACACTTGGCACATAGATAGATAATACCCTGGAATAACATATAGGTTAATTTTTATCCCGGGAAAACATAAGATGCCTCGGGAACGCAGGTGCAACCGCGGGGCGGATGTTAGTGAATCATAAATTAAAGCGAGTAATACTTGTTTAACACTTATTAGTATAGTACTTAAGTTATAACGACATAAAACTTGTCATAGATGTTTTTTATTATGGATTTCAAAATTAGTCACTTTGAAATCACTAAAAAAACATTTTCCACTAAAAAGATAGCGGAATTTAAAGGTATAAACATCTACCATTTCTAGGAATGCCAGATTATCTTAATATTTAGAAAGAAAGGTAGATTACATATATTATATTTCGCGAAAATACGTATTGTGAATATTAATAAAGCATAACGCATGTCCCAAGAGGCGTTCAAACCAGAGAAATATCTAGAAATACGTATAAAGCAGTGTTTTCCTATATTGTCACTCACTGGTAAAATCCCTTAACCAAAATAAACAAATGTATGTAAACATATTGTATTGAATTTCCCCATAAAGACGTTTATGGGGAAGTAAATATAATTTTCAAAGAGGAAACACTGCCTTCCTGCCGATCGGCAGCGACGGAAGCCTAGAGGAATGGTAGACATAAATATACTGTGTTTTTTTTATACAAGTGGGCAAACAAGCCTTCAGTACGCCTGATGGTAAGCGGTTACTGTAGCCTCTCGGCGCCGCAGGTAACATTCGCGCGCTGCCGGTTAGGAACACAAAGTTATTTGGCTGCGGCTCCCTAGTCGAGCGAAAAAACGCTGCAAGTATAGGTACCTATTACTTGTTGTAAATATATGTTTGTATATTATGTTTTTGGTAAAACATGGGTCTCTGGTTCTGGTAATTCGCGAGCCGCGAGCCTCGGAAGCCTACTTTAACTTAAGGTGGAGGCTTCGGTTGGAGCGTGAAATTAAAATTGTATCACGTTTTTTGCAAATTGCAGCTCAGTTATAGGTCGTAAGTTATCAACATGTCATTTGCGACAAGAATGGTAGTATATTTACTGATTAATAACAAAATAAATCATCAACATATTCCTCCAAGGTAAATTAGTAATATTTTCATGAAATAGTCGAATATGTCACTATCACCTTAATATGTATTAGATTACTCTATTACTAAAATATGTCTAGCCCCCATCACTACAAGATTTAAACTAAACTTCTAACTGTCATAACTTCATAACGGAAATTCTCAGACTCCTGAATAATGATGTAATGATTACCTACACTATTAAAAGTATTTGGTCTAATATAATATAGGTACTTAGGCTACCTACCCAAGCGATATCAACCTGCATCAATAATTATGAAAACGAATTAATATGCAACCCAGTTTTACAATATAACTTCCTTATAATCATTATTATTTCCTGGACAGAGTTTATAACATATAAGGTAGGTACCTGTATTTATCGAATACATTTTTCCTTTAATATTAAATGGAATCTATTGAATGAGTAGATAATACATACATAGACGAATGACAAACTATAATTTAACTCAAAAATTGGTTTTCTTACTATTTTTTTTACCCGACTGATCCAAACCGACGGCTATATTTTTCGAAAGTAGAAGCTTAAACGGCTTCATGGATTTTATGAATAATATAAATCTTCTTATTGTTATGAATATTATTTTTTTAAATATTTACAGCTAAATTAAAGTTACAAAATATGGATCTCATTACAAAGTACGTCACAATAGTTGTTAAAAGATTTTTTGATGTCGATTTATAAAAAAATACATCCTTACCTGTATAAAAGCTGTAAAAAGTTCTCATAACAATTTATGACTCACAAAAATGTACACAAAATCACTTCACTATGCATAAAATTCATTCTATAATGTAATTCAGAGTTTGAATTTGTACACGATCACTTTGTAAACACTGAAACTTTGCGGAGTACCGACGTGCATCCTGATTCAGAGAACGCGGCTTACTGAGCTTCAGTTCAGTACATAATCTGCAAGCCGACTATTAGGACCGCGACCAGTCAGTAATATTACCGTATTTGTAATAATATTACGTCACGTCCTTTTGGGGAAGTTTTGCTATTTAAAGATTTAGGAATTCAGGAAAAAGTGCTTACGAAGACGGATAATGAACGAAAACTACTCCAAAAAGTTATTGAGTATATAATTTTAATCATTATGTCAGCCGAAAGACTTTCACTGCTTGATAAAGGCCTTCCCCGAGGATCTCCACGATGGCTGGTCTTGCGCTACCCGCATCTAGCAGTTTACCGCGACCCTCAAGATCGTCGGTCCGCCTTGAGTCCTGCCCAAGCTGCGTCTCCCGGTTCGTGGTCGCCACTCGAGAACCTTTCTGATCCAACGGCCGTTGGTTCTATAGGTATATTATTTTATTACTAAAATGTATTTTATTTTTATTTATTTCATAAGATTCACATCAAAGCCAAAATTGAATCATATTATATAATGTTACCTTATTAGATTTTATACAGAGGGTAGGTTAGTCGACTTATATAAATACAATAATTCAAGCGTTCACAGAAATTAACAAAATAATTATTAAAAATATAAAATAAAATAATGTATAGTTAGATTGAAAGGTATTAATAATAGAGAAATTAAAGAAAATTCCCGAGGAAACGACGAAAACGTCACAGCTTTCTCTCTTCACCCAAAAACTACTGAACGGATTATGATGATACTTACATATAGATAGATAGGGTAAACAGCGGGGAAATCTAGTAGCCATAAATGAACTCATATGGATATCGATTCTAAGTGATAAATTACTCGAATATGATTTACTTATTTTACTTATCATGAATAACTCTGCATACAAATTGGATGCTCAGTCATTCGTTCAGTCGTCGAACTAGCAAATGCTGTCATAAACTGATAACGCGAAATTCTATTTATAACACAAATAGTATCTTGTTTGTCGGACGTGAGGCAAACATGTCTCGAGTGGCAGCTCAGGGAATAACAGACAATTGTTTGTGGAATAAACAACATTATGATGCAGTATTTCTATGTTTTATTTACTTACCTACTTTTTAAGAGGACATTATCGCCTGGCCATCCGCGCAGGTGGTCAGGCGATAATGTCCGTCACGAGTGCAGTCACTCATGACCGAAATCGTCTAGGTGTGACGGCAATACTTTTCAGGCATATAATTATTTTCTAGTCTAAATTAAAATATCAGCATCATCATATCAGCTGAAAGACATTCTGAAAGAAAGGCAGAAATCCTTGGGGAGGCCTTTATATCCACTGCTGAAGTTACAGTTTCTAACTGCTGTATTTTTTCATTAGTAAAGTCAGAAAAAAATCGTGAATGGCCCTTTTTAAAACTAAAAATGCATTTTTCTCTTATTTGGGCCATCCAAATAACTGAGGCAATTTTGTGAACTGACGACGCATTCAGCAATAGATAGAGTAATTCAAGAGGAAGGTTTATATGTATAATACATGCTTAATATAGTACAGAAAAGCCGAGAAAAACCGTGCGAAGTCGGTGCGGGTCGCTAGTGTAAAATACAATGACTGATTGACATATCAACGCAAAGCCTAAATCACTGGTCCTAGAGACATGAAAATTATGACGTCGGCATCTGACTATGGTTTAAACTGAGGTAAGAAATGAGAGGGGGGGGCAATAGGAGGCGAATGTCCCGGCGTGCGGCAAGATATTCTCATCAATAACGTGTATTTTATCGCTTACACTATCGTAAATTGAAGTGCGTTTATTATAGCCAATATGTACTCATTTGTCGTACGAGTGGACTACTTTAAGCTGGTGATAATTGTATGATACTTGCGAGACACCCACTCTGTCATGGAGTAGATACCCACTTCTACGAAAGAGAGTTTCAAGTCAAGTGTTCTAAAATAAAAGATCACTTATCAACAAAACATAGTACTTAATCAAATGAAATAAAAATTAAATGCAGTTCGTTGTTGCGAACCGGACCGATTAGGCATTTTTTTTAATGTTCATAAAAATCCATTTAAAGCTTTTAGGTGAAGAAAGATTGGAAAATTAAGCGGAAAAATTGAAATATTGAAAAAACTGCTTGTTTATGGTTTGTTTGTAATGGTATTTTTCTATGGACTTGAAATTTGGACAGAACAACATTTATACAGTTTGTTCATTTATAAAAGTAAAAACTACTTATTCTATTCTTTGCAAACTAAGTTTTACTATATCTCTTTACGTGATAAAACATAAGAAAAGGAATAAAATAATAATGTATGCATGTGGAATTAAACATTTATTGTTGTCCAAGAAAATAATATTATAAAATATTTACATTAAATTGATCAAAAATTCATCATTACTGTTGTCCCGTAAATGGCAATGACTAAACTTTAAATATTTTCTATCCTTCTAGACTAAATTAAAAGGAAATTATCCTTAAACTTCAAATATTCACAAAAATAAAATCTTACCCTATTTACAAAATACAAAACAAAATATTTACAAGTGACAAAATTGAGCCAGATCGCTGCACTGAGTGAACGTGCCAAGAAGCCTTCTGTAATGTGATTAAAATTATCAATTATTTGCAACAGAATGGTGACTGACATTTTAATCGCAGTCTAGTAACTAGTTCGCACACAGGTTCTAATATAACCTAGGTATATATCCACTAAGGCAGGCAGGCACCACAACTAAGGGGTAAGGGGGTAATAAAAGGGTCGCGGTTGAAGCCGCAGGGTGGGGCTATTAACATAAAACATCTCAAGTAATAAAAATATGATGTCAACTGGATTTAGGACTAACTTCAGAGCAAAATGTATTTTATTTTTTTCCGATATAAGAAATATGGTAGGGTACATATCTATCTCTTTTTACTTTGTATAGGCCTGTTTTTGACCACAATCTCACCGGTCAGTGGTCAGTGATGATGGACTGCAAGCTGTCAGAACAAAACGGAAGGTGCTTGGCGAAAGATTTACTATAAAATAATTAAAAAAAAACGACGAAGCGTTTTGAGTAAAGGTAAGTAGCGCCCTTGCGCTTCGCTTGACTCATCTTGCCGGGGGCACTACCGTACCCCCTGATGTAACTTAGTATTATGATCGCGGGCCTGCTAGAGGGCGCCAGGGTTTTGATTGCCCACGGTCGCTACATGGTCTAGAGCCGCCCCTGTGCATTCACCAAATATGCAAAGTTGAGATCATGTGGAAAATTCTCAAGCTTACAAATTTATTAGGGAACTACCAAATACTACGCCACATTATGAATTGCATAATCGTTTACGTTCTTTTAAAAATGTTGGCTCAGCAATATTTTGAGATTAGGTATGATTTTATTTTAATATTTAGTTGATTGATATTTTTCGTTTGGATCATTTTTTATTAGTTCTTTAGTAGGTATGCGACCTGCAATTACTTAAAATGTCAACATAATATTTGATTACCCATTTAATACTAAGTAGTAGATAAATTAAATTAAACAAAAACAAATATTTAAAATGAAGTAAGTTTATGTCACCTAGTCTCAAGTTACAGTTATTACTTACAGATATAATATGTGGCGTAGAGACGCTGGGCCCGCGGGGGCCAGGAGCCTATCGCATTATTCGGGAAATTTCAAAGCGCATGTTCGACGCATCACGTGACCAGAGGGCTGGCGAAAACCTTGGACAAAGGATAAGCATTACTATACCGCGACAATGCCGCCAGCGTTCTGGGCACGCTACCTTCTGGCAGCGATTTAAACCAGCTTTATTTATTATAAATAGGTTTTTTTTAATTGTTAGTTATGTATACCTATATTTTTTTATTTTCCTTATTTTATTTCCTGATAATAGATTCTAGTTTAATATTTTTTTGTATATTTAATATATATAAATGTCTATATGTGGGAGATCCCTAACTAATCCTTACGATGTTTCGTAATACTTCGCATAACTTCGTCTAGTGTTTAGTTAACTATTTAACTTGGAAGTTTTACTCATTATGTTGTTCAGAATTACTTTCAATAAATAGCTTTAATAAATACTAGCATCTACAATTTATAACCGGATTTTATGTTTAACTGAATATCCGGGTCGAGACTAAGGGCATATATTCAAAACCTAGGTTGGGTTTGTTAGACTGAAATCCTATTATATCTTCCAAAAGGCCAACCTAGCAATTTCTAGGTCTATTGGAATTAATTTGAAAACATAAGTCCTGTAGTAAAAGTTGTAGAGTAGAACGTAACTTGACTAATATATTTTTTTATATTTGTATCAAAAAGTGTCTCCTCAAAATAAATATCCATCCGGTATGATGGGAATCCTGTGTTCCTGTTTCCAGGATATGATAGGATCTTTCTTTGTGCCCATCTAAATCCATTCAGCCATTGCAGCGTCACTGAGCTACAAACATCTAATTGGAATACCTACTCATAGATCCAACTGCCCGTCAATAAAATTCTATTTAAAAAAAACTTTTTCACAACGAGATTCGAGTCTATTTATTACATATTTTCATCATTAGGTCTTATTCTAATAATTTACACATAACTTAATGTAAATTAACACGTTTTAAAAACAAACACATAAAAATATAATCAACGTAGATTGCCATGAATGAATATATTTGTTTACATCAAGAAATCATTCAAGCGAAAAAGTCAAATAAAGAATCATTGGAATTCTTCGTATCAAGGAGACAGAGACTTAAATCAAGAGCCCAGAACCCATTTTGCATGAAAAGAAAATTTCATATTACCGCTAATATATTGCAGTTTTTATAATAGCGTCTTGTAGAATGCAAAAAGATAGAATGTTATAATGAAATTCAGATAAAAAATATTTTACTGGAGGAGTTTTATTATGAAGCTTTATTTAAAGATTTTGTGGATTACTAGTAACTAACTAGAACATTTTGAAACGAACCTTATAACGCATTGTGAAACGCAAACGCGTCACGCACTTCACTTGGCTAGTGTGTTTGCGTATTTGGCATATATACCAGGAATATTGGGATATATTTGTATGAAGACTGATTTATGTTCCCGTGTCACCAAGTATTTTCAAATAAAGCAAATACACACACGAATACGCGCAATATACTTCATATTACCGGCATAAGGATGATAAAACAGAAAAAAAAAATAAAAAAACAAAGAGTCGATCCCAAAAAAAACAATCGTAACGTTAAACTAAAGGGCTATTTATTACGTACTGATATTAAGGTATTAAAGTCTTGTTCAGTGAACTAAACGAATGCTTCTCGGAGTAATGGCTCAGCTCCGACTTAGTTTTACGACTTGCGATTGAATAAATGTATGAGTCCCTGATAAACGCTCTGCAAGTGATTTAATGTTTTATTTACAGTGAGGCTGTTTCAGGAACCGGTAATATCTTTCATGTTTTAAAAAAAACAGCCTGCTCGGTAAGTAATTTACTTTATACGAGACAAAAAGGGTTTTAATGTGGGCATCTTAGATGAGTTACGTGTTCACCACACCCTGCAGCTGTTAATGGTATCAGGTCACCAGCTCGATATTTACTTTCTACGAAAAGTAAAGGGTTAGGTATAGTATAGTCCTAAGTATATTTTTACTAAGATTTAATTTAAAATTTGTGTGTTTAATTTATTTAACATTTAATTTGACAGGCCAGTTAGCGCAGTTGGTTAAGACACGATGGGATTATTCGATGGGAATCGAACCCACGATCGCGCCCCTGGTCGTGGGTTCGATTCCCATCCAGGACAAACATTTGTATGCATGAACATGTCTGTTTGTCCTGAGTCTGGGTGTAATTATTTATAATAAGTACCTATGTATTTATAAAACAAAAAAGTAAGTAGTATATGTAGTATATCTGTTATCTGGTTTCCTTAGTACAAGCTCTGCTTAGTTTGGGATCAGATAACCGTGTGAGTAACAAGGTGGACCGACGATCTTGTGAAGGTCGCGGGAAAGCGCTGGATGCGGGTAGCGCAAGACCGGCCATCGTGGAGATCCTTGGGGGAGGCCATTGTTGCATCAGTGGACGTCTTTCGGCTGATATGATGATGATGATGATGAAACGTGTGTGAAGAATGTCCCAGGATAAGTTTATAATATGGACAATAAACAGCTACAATACAAAGTCCTAAGTTATATAAAGTTACTAGTATCCATCACGCGGTTTCACGCGTGTTCACGAGAAATCTTATTTTCCCGGGATATTGGAAGTACCTATTCTAAAATATGTAAATTCATAGTATCGTTCTATGTAACATTCATCCAAATTCGTTCAGCATAATAATCCGTGATTGAGACACTAACCTCCCAATCAGTTTCGTTTGCAATTGTTTCTTGAAGTTTTATTGACAAATTGTTGAGGCGTATTCAGGTTCTGCTGTCCGGTACGTACTCTGTATGTACTCTGCATTTTTTTTTGACGTTTAATTCATTCGGAAATATTTCACCACTAACCGCTGGGTGTTAATCCTATTGAATTCAGAAAAAAAATGAAACAAAGTTATACAATAATCATTGTGCGCTAAGTTTTGCCATGAAAAGCAAAAAAGGGTTGGTGTATTTAATTCAATTTTCTCAAATTCAAAAGTGATCATCATGTTGTCGCCTTATCGCAGTGACATGAGAATTCTTCGATTGAATGTATGGAGTCATGATTGGATGACGTTTAAATAAATATTTGTAATAATTTTGTTATACACTTCATGATATATTTCCTCACTATATATTCGTCAGTGACGAATCCTTAGTCAGGAAAATGGCAATATATACACACCTTATACGTTCATAGAAAAAAATAAGGCTCCATTCGTCATAGTTACATCTCTCTACGCATATTAAAAAGGGTATGCACCTGAGCTGAGTGAACAATAACAATCCTGAGAAAAAAAACTATACTAACTAGTGTTGTTATGGATATCCATATCCGTAACTGAAACTATCGGATATCCGAAATAAAAAAATATCTGTAACCGTAACCGAATCCGAAATAAAAGTTTTGGATAGTTTCGGATAGGGCGGAGTCTAACTAAATACTACACTCATACGAATTAACTGTGCACTCCGCTGGAATGCGACACCTCTCCCGCTACCTAATGACGTCACAGCGCGAGGTGCACAGCTAATTCGTACGGGTTATACTTTATAGTAAATATGAGACGTCGTGACAAGTTTTTGTTTTTGCCCGGCCGGCAAAAATTAATATCCGTAACCGAAACTATCGGATAATCCGAAATAATTTAATATCCACAACCGTAACCGAAACCGATATTATATTTTACCAATATCCATATCCGAAATTATATATCCATAACATCCCTGATACTAACCTATATAAGCATTTTAAACTACTAATTAGATGTGACGTCATATACTATAACGGCCATATAAACCCATGCTAAATTCTGTTTTGCTAGAAAGGGATACAACAAACATGCAAATTCCCAATTATATTGAGGGATAAAACAAAAGAATAGGGTAGTTGACTGACACATCAAATCAGCTACTTTTTAATAAATGTCAAAACGATAGTTTATATAAGGAATTTTGTATGAAATATTACATTATGACGTCATAGTTCCACAGCATCAAAATATCTACTTTTAGTGGTTCCACTGGTAATTAAAAATCATAAAAAGCATTAAATGTACAACATGTTTAATATTTCCACGTGTTTTTAGATGTTTTATACATTGGTTAGTGTTTGGTCATTTATTTTTGACAGTGTCAACTACCCTATCCCTAAAATAAAACAACAGAATGACCTTTAAATCTCTTTCATCCCGAGCTCTGTAACAACAAACATGAATCGTGACGAGAGGCACTAAAATTACATTTTATGTAATAAAACCTACGAGATCTTAGGCTACTTTAACCTTACACTTGACTGTTCATACCACATGTCTCACTGTCATATGACACGAATAGGTTTCCGCCCTACAGTTCAGCGATCCCCTATTTTACAACTTCAGGGTATGAAATTTGAAAATTCCTTCCTTAGAAGATACCTCATACAGGGGTATTTTTTCTCCTGAAGTATTTTATAGTGTGGGAATACCTACCTACTCACTAAGGTCAATAACCTTGACGATTTGTCTAACCACCAAGTACTTACTCAAAGCTTAGGCGCCCGCGGCTGGGATTTAAAGGGGAGCGAGGGATTATGCTTCGTGATAATTACTTTAAAATAATTAATAAAATCATAAATTTAAATAATACAAATTGTTAAGATATCTATATATTTTTTTTAATTCACATGTATAGTATATATTTCATGAGCCATTCTGTCAATAATATCCGATTTAGATTAGATTACGTATTATGAAGATTTTTTTACAAATTCTGAGGATGTTTAAGTAGGTAGGTAGGTACTTAAATTTCAATCAAAACTATATATTTCATGAGCCATTTTGTCAATAATATCCGATTTAGATTAGATTACGTATTATGAAGATTTTTTTGCAAATTCTGAGGATGTTTAATTGTGATGAGTATTCGTAAAAATCTGTTTTTTTTTTTTTTTTTTTTTTTTTTTTTTAACTATGTATAGGCCTGTGTTTAACCACAATCTCACCGTGGTCAGTGATGATGTGGCCGATGATGATAAGCACACAAAGCCTAGAAGGGAACTGGCTCTCAAGTGCAGCTGTCGGAACACACCGAAAGGTGCTTGGCGACAGAATTTCAACTTGAGGGTGGTAGCCAGCCAGGCGGGTACTACAAAGTACCCTACCACCGAGCTATGGTTTCCTCACGATGTTTTCCTTCACCGAAAGCTCAAGCTCATTGTAGGATTCGAACCCGGGACCTTCGTCTCGGCATCCGACGTCATTACCACTGAGCTATCATCGCCTGTTTATTGTTTACTGTAAACCAGTTGTATTTTTGCGATTAGACCACAGTTCCAGCCTCAAAGTTATTTACTTTCGCAGGAGTATGGTCGCTAGACCTCATCGGAGAGGGAGCAAAGGCCGGCAAAGCGTGAGTAGCTCACAGCAGTTACTAAAAGCTTCGCCTCGGGTATTGTAAGCAGCCATATATCTACGGTAGCCGCTTAAAATCAGGCGTTACCCCAAGCGTGCCAAAATAATAGCTTAAACCGTGCTTTTAGATGAAGCAGACAATCTACTACCAAACATGCAAATAAGTACAAATTCATAACTATATAGCAAGTTATATAGTAGGTATGTAAACATACTAGCCAATGGTTGATTGCGGCTAGTTGCGTAATAGTTTAGTAACACATTGTTTTGAAACTTCAATAAGCACAGTAGGTAACTACTACATTGGGAATCCTCAATTACTTTCAATGACCTTATCTACCACATGTTGAATAATACATGATGACAAATAACTTAATTTTTGCCCTAACAAGGTGACGTAAATGAAATTCTATCTATTTCTATGGCCTGGTATGGCATATTGCAAGGCTACCGATATTTTTTTATGTGAAGTGGGCTTATTTCAGCCGGCTGACGAAGCCGAGGATGTTTGCCTTGAAAAAACCTATTCAGTGAGTAAAATTATGAGTTACGAGTCATATATCAATATAGGGAATTTAATACAGTGTAGAGTACATAATAAAGTAGAGAGATAAACTCTGAACTAAAGCTTATTCAAATGAATACGTGTCTTTTTACACAATCATCATGTCAGCCGTAAGACGTCCACTGCTGGACAAAAGCCTCCCCCAAGGATCACCACGATGGATTTTTACACAATGAATTCGATAAACAAGTATACGACCCGCCTGATGGTAAGCGGTTACCGTAGCATATAGACGACTGGCCGGGGCACAGATTACTTACTACCGGGGTATCACACTCGCAGTGGTAGAATCAATTGTAACTTTCGACCTTCATAAATGCTTTTGCAGGGCTTAAACTGAATTCTTTTTTTTTTTTGAGTTTGAGTTACCCGCTGCAATGTAAACTTTTGTGACATTATCTTTCGGACGAGCTTTGAAAGGGATAAAAAGTAGCCTTCCTTCGGGGATAATGTAGTTTCCTATTAGTCAAAGAATTTTTCAAATCGGTTCAGTAGTTTCGGAGCCTATTCAATGCAAACAAACAAACATACAAACAAATCTTTCCTCTTTATAATATTAGTATAGATTAGACGATTATCCTGGTGCTACGTGACTGTGCAGCGGATATTAGTGGTGGGTAGTTATTACGCTGAGGAAAACTTCGTTAAAATAACTATAATAATTACTAGAAGAAATCTAGAAAATAATTATAATAAGTTGTATTGAGGGACAGGACAGGTCTCACAAAATAACTTGTGAGACGAAACAGGTTGTCCCATTCAAGGCTGTAGCAAGGTACGGGCAGGGGGGAGGCAGCTGCCCCCTCTAGAAGATGAAGGAATACTCACAAACCGAATCTTAGGCGTTAAAACGGTTTTGTGAAGAACCTCGTCGACTACTTTTTTTTTAATTTGACCTGTCCCATTGCTCATGCAGCATTTACCTTAGATATATTCTTCGTTTGTCTACGCCTGCCCCCTCTTTAAAAAAATCCTAGCGACGCCCTTGATCCCATTGTGTGTGTTATTTCACAGCCAATCAACCACTGTTATTTTTCAGTTCTTGCTTCTACTTATCTCCAAGATAAGTTACCTACTATGAAAAACAATCGTAATATAATCTACGAAAGTTATGAAAGTAGGCTGTTCATCATATCAGTGAGGATCACTAACGCCAATGACCTTGACAATTTGTCCGTACAAGTAAGTATTTAAAGCTTAGGCGTCAATAAGATTAAGTTACTCAATAGGGGTAGTTGACTGACAGATCAAATCAGCTACTTTTTAATAAATGTCAAAACGATAGTTTATAAGGAATTTTGTATGAAATATTACACTATGACGTCATAGTTTCACAGCATCAAATCATCTACTCTTAGTGGTTCCACTGGTAATTAAAAATTATAAAAAGCATTAAATATACAATATATTTGATATTTCCATGTGTTTTTAGATGTTTTATGCATTGGTTAGTGTTTGGTCATTTATTTTTGACACTGTCAACTACCCTATTAAATAGGTACTAGTTTATTTACATAAGTAGGTAAGCTCTATTTATTAGTTTTCAGAATTAATTATAACCAATTAATTGCGGTTACCTTTGACGTCAAAAAAACTTTAAAATACCTAAGTTATGTTATTTTATTTTTAATAGGCAAACCAACAGTATACATGTAATACATTTTCTAAATAAGCTATTTCAATAAAATTACTATATATGTCACCGGAAATGTATGAAACATAGGAATTGTACACAATTCCTGTGTATTTCTCCTAGGAAATTTTATTTCAATAATTATACTAGGAAATATATAAATTCTATTGAAAAAAATAGGTTGGGGTTATTTTTTTTATTTTGCATAAATTTGAAAGTATTCGCACAAAAATAAATTTCACTTACAACCCCCCAAACACCGCTATCCTTACAAATATCCCGAATGTAATACTCCGATAGATATTTAGGAAATGTATACAATGACGGATTAGATACTTTTCCGTTAACATATACATACACAGATGACAGGAATGCACAACATTTATAAATTAAAATTAAAACAATTAAGAAAAAAAAACAACATATTTTATAGAATTAAACAATGAAATCTTAATCTTTTCTTATATTTCCAACAAAATAAAATTAAAATAATAAAAATTACTCTCCGTAGCTTTTTGTTCTCGTCACCGAATGCATTTTCCCAGACGCGACGGTATCGCATTTTTATACACTCTTAGAGATCGTGTGAAGGAAGATAAAGATATAATAAATCTTATTGTGTATGATATACATTTATTTTTCGTCTGGCTCTAAGTAGAGGTCGACGCTTGACAATAATTGAGACTGAGATGTCACCAAAGTTGACGCTAAGTGTTTTTATGTGATAGAATCTGTCTAGATACTGCGACAAATGGCGACAATATTGTATCTGTCACCCGATTGTTTACTACGATTGTATCCGAAGTTCGGTCTTTGTCAACAATACAAAGGGGAAACTGGAGGGTCATTTATTATTTTATAAGATAGTTAATTGTCTTGAATTATCTTATTGTGGTGAATTAATCCCAAGCAAGATACACACTTTTTTAATAAGTATTCTAAACCCCCCCTCCTGCCCCCCCCCCCCCAGGTTCACCCACACGCTTATAGGGGTAGAATAAGAGATCTACCCCCTTAAGAGTGGATTTTCTAAAAATCCTTTCTTATTATATGTTTTCAGCTGATAGAAGAAAAAATATATAACATCACCTTATCTTGTTTACATGTTTTTATAGGTTTTACCTTTAAACCCGGGGATACTCACTAAAAGCTATCATTCACACGTGGGTAAACCCCGAGAGGATATATTTGTAGGTACCTACACATTAATCATCAAATTATGTAACTAGTACACACGGCCGCAGATCAGGCTACACCTTTTTGTTGCAAAATAGCTCCTATTACAACTGCATAAGGTGCCGCAGTGTTTACCTTGACTTGTGATCGTCCGTACCTTATGGACAACATCAATATATTTTTTTTAAATCAAAGTCCGATTTATAAAATTCTTTTACTGATAGGAAGCTACATTATCTCCCAGTCTTATACAGTACTGTTTAAGGCGCGTGAACGAACGAACGAAGCGAAACAATAATAAATTGTTGCATCAACAATCCTATATTAGTTAGTTACAGCAAAGCGCTCAGTCATTGATTTACCTGCGATTAGGGATGACATATCGCTATGTAAGCTTGCTTATGTGGGCATATCGATATGTGTACCCAGATTATATGTAATATCAAACAATGATATCATAGCTGAGTTAATGACAATGCTGGCCATGGCAACATTCAGATATAACCAAAGATCAAGTAAAATAGCTTTTCAGTTAGTCCCTTATCAACGTCAAAAGCTATTACTAAACCTATTGTTTCTAAATCTGTGGTCAAAAGCTATAATTGACTGCACACCGCCCATCGGACTGAGAAGACTCCGGCAAGAAACTAAGCAAGGCTTTATTATGGGGATCTTTCTCATGAATTTATGTAATTACAGTTCTTTTTCTAAATATGCATTAACTTCATACAACTGTCACTTGGTCAGGGGGATGCAGAGAGCTACTGCAACCATTATAAAACACGTAAAAATAAACAAAGAAATTACGGAATATAATATTGTTGGAATGAATGGAATAAATACATGGAATACCTTGGACAAGGCATATAAGCATTGTCATACAGCGTGGCAATGCCGCCAGCTTTCTGGGCACGCTACCTGCTGGCAGCGATTTAGACCAGAGCCCTGAGCACGAACCTCTGCCGTAAGTGTAGCGTCATCGTATCGAGTGCGTCAAAACAAAATTGTATGGAGATTTGAATCTCGAACAGTGCTAAACGTTCACGGATCTGCAAATCGGCAGCACGAACACCTTTGACAGTTTCTACGTTTTCCTAACGTCACGTGCGTAAACGTACGTATACGCAGTTCAGCTTTATTTATTATGAATAGGTTTTATTTAATTGTCAGTTATGTATACCTATATTTTCCTTATTTTATATCCTGCTAATGGAATTAAATTTCCAACAAATCTAGACCGTCTGTATTTAATGTACCAAACAATGTTAGTAAATCAAAGATCCAACTCGGCAAGAAGTTTAAATTAATCTTGATATTTACCATGTTGAGCTAGCGTCCGCCACAGAGAAGACTGGCGTGATTATTATTTTTTTATATGGAAATTATAGTGAGACGTAAACAAAGTTTTGCTTATTTTTTTTAGATCCAGACTTAGTTGACAAGTTATCTGTAAATCACTTGCAGTTGATCTAAGCTAAAAAGATTAAGGTAAGTATTTGAATATTTTCGTAGGTACCAAACTTTTTTTTTATCTACAGTGTTATCTACTATTAATTTGAAATGCAAAATGCACAGCACAATACCATTTGAAGCAATACCTACTCTATTTCACATACTGTAAGGGGGTAATACACCCTTAATATTATAAAAATCTTCCAATAAATCCTGTTTTTTGACACCCACTGTAAATAGTCGTGTAATGTAGGTATATGTAAGCTTTTAGATAGTTATTTTTGGTGCCAATAAATAATTTATTTCTGCCTTTACTGACATGAGATTGTGATAAAATTTTGATTTATAGAAGTCTAGCTTCTCTTCGTATCTTATGTTTTCCCGGGATAAAAAGTAGCCTATATGTTATTCCAGAGTATGATCTATCTATGTGCCAAGTTTCATCTATATCCGTTCAGTAGTTTTTGCGTGAAAGAGTAACAAACATTCATCCACACATCCATTATCACAAACTTTCGCATTTATAATATTAGTATTTAGGACAACGAATTAGCATTGCCATTCAACGTGGCAATGCCGCCAGCCTTCTTGGCACGTTTCCACAGGGCAGTGATCTGGGACAACTTTTCTATTTGTAATTTATTTTTATTATTATTTTATGATTCATTTTATTTTTAAATAGTAAAGGTAGTTAGATTTTCATTTATTTCATTTAAAACTTATAAATATTAGGTATACCTATATATTATTTCGTGTTAATATTTTAGTTGTTAGTTTGATGAAATAAAAGTATTATTTTCAAAAAAAAAAAAAAACACAAGAATTAAATTTGCACGTGGGCATAATAAATGAAAACGTATTCAGGAGTAAATCAGGATTGTTTGGTTTCCTTCAACTTTGTTTACCGCACAAAGTATTGTCCGAAAAAGGGAATGAAATAAAAGAGCTATCATAAAGGTTAACAAAGAGTCTATATTCGTACCTACATGCGCGTAATTAAATTAACTTGAATTACCAAAAGCCCTCATTTGGAAACGTATCCTTTCTTTGTGATTGTACGTTCCTACTAAGGACGTAGGTATACCGGGTGTTAAAGGGTTAACAATATGAAATTTCAAATATACCGTGGTGTGGCACTTTCTGGCAGGGCCACCAACACGGATCTGAATTCCAAGTCTGTCGCTAATTTGTCCTATTTTGTCCTCAAATATCAGTTTTTGTCGCGTCCTGGTTCAAAAGTTATAAGGGTTACCTTTTAGTTTTATCCACAACGAAGTTATAGGGGGTCGATAATGGCCTGCACTGCTTCGAGAAAAGGATGGTAACGGTCGTGCCGCTTTTGCTTGACTTGGTGGAGGCACTACCGTGCCCCCAGATATAATAAAAAATATAAATTTCATAAAAAAAATGCTTATATGCACATACCCAAACCCCTACACTTGTGTGTATGTGATGTGTATGCTTGTGAGGGGGTGTGTGTGTGCCTGTGAGGGATTGAGAGAATTAGAAATTATACAAATTTAGGGCATACAAAAAATAATTCCTGAATAAAAATAAAAATATCTGCCCAACTATATAGTACTTTACTTTCTTTGGTTAAAAAAGGGGTTATAAAAAGGTACCTAATTCCATCTTCTCTTATAATTATAAATCGTTTTAATTTTACACGTTACTTAAAGCCTTTGGGGGTTTAGTTCAACGAAGGACGGGCAGCGCTGAAGGTACATTAGAAAATTACTAGATTTAATTACATCCTTAGGGCAAATATTCCAGCTTGCTTTATAAATATTTTATAAAAAACTAGCGACCCACCCCGGCTTCGCACGGGTTTTCTGTACTATAATTATGCATGCAGAAATGATGAGATCCGCAGGCAAACCAAAGTAACCGACATAGCCTGAAGAATTGCCAAACTAAACTAGCAGTGGGCGGGGCACATCGCTCGTAGAACCGACGGCCGCTGGGGCAGAAAGGTTCTCCAGTGGCGACCTAGAACAGGTAGACGCAGCGTGGGCAGGCCCCCCACAAGGTGGACCGACGATCTCGTTAGGGTCGCGGGAAACCGCTGGATGCGGGTAGCGCAAGACCAGCCATCGTGGATATCCTTGGGGGAGGCCTTTGTCCAGTTTTTTTTAATCCACTGCTGTGGACGTCGTTCGGCTGATATGATGAATTATGCATGTATTATACATATAAACGTTCCTCTTGAATTACTCTATCTATTGCTGAAACTGCATTAAAATCCGTTGAGTAATTTAAAAGATCTAAGCAAACAGACAGCGGAAGCGACTTCATTTTGTAATAATGTAAAGATTATTCATAGGAGTCTCTGGCATATTTACCGTGAGTTAGCGTACCTGAAACAAAAGTATCTAATTTATTGTTATTTAGGAATGTGTCATTTTATGGCCATCGATAAAATAGGAAATGTATTAAATCAAAATAATCTTTATACCTTACGTAAGTAACTGTTTCAATTATAAGTAAGAAAGAAAGAATGAAAACCATTTATTTTGATACACACAGCACAATTACACAAGGTACACAAGACAATAAATTAAAATAACAATATAAATATACTAAAAATTCAGTGTGTGACATCAAAAATGGACAGTTGTAAACTGTGAGCACAGTTTGTACTGGGCTCACAGTACTGATTTTCAGTTGCTGCCATAGGTGAAGTCACGAACAACATTGAAAACAATAAATAATAATTATCAAAATAAGAAAACATAAGAACTCAACAAAAATATATACAATACGAAATAGGAAAAATATATAAAACATAATTGATCAAATGCGAGAGTACGGCCAGTGTTATACAATATTATTGTGGTAACATTTTTTATGACTCAGGTGACAGTCAGTTAGTTTCACGCCTATTGGTACACTACGGGTCGGTTGCTCGTACATTTTAGTTAAAGTTATAGTCAAAGTTAACTTAACTATTACTGCATAGTAATTTGATCGTAGAGTCACTTTGACGACCGATCTCCCTCGTTCGGTTATGGCTACGGTTAAAATTTTAGTTAAATTGACACGAGCAGTTTGCTTTCTTTCGGTTGCGTTAACTATAACCGTAACCTAACTACATATAACCTTACTATGATCGCGCTTTATCAACCGACCCTTAATGTCAAATATAGGTATTTTCTTTCTTTATTTTTCATCCCATATTATCAGTTATATCATACTCTTGGGTGTCGGTAGGTCAGTAACTCGTTGAAAGCTTTTCTGCATATATCTACGGACTATGCGTTAATCTAACTACTTAATCATAATATATTAATATCCTGGGATATTCTTCACACTAAGGGCCGTAAGATCGATCGACGTTTAAACTATCGTTTATGAAATCTAAGATAAAATGTAATCCATGGTTTAAACTATTGTTCTAAGATCAAGTGACAAATATGGACAGATCGGTTAATCTTCTATTAATCCCATAGATACGGCAGTACTTTCTAATATATTTTTTATGGGGAAAGTTGACATTGAATTTGGTGTCACATTTCACTTCACTTATTGATTATATGGCATTAGATACGTTTTTTACACAATTCTGCCAGTGTCAGGGTCATACATCTTGAGGGAAATGTCAAATTATGATAGTTTAATCCATTATCGGGAGTTTAAACCTTCAAAAAGGATACCTAGTTTAAATTAATCGATAGTTTAATCTATAATTCATCGATCAACTGCTGATCTTATGAAATAATCAGAGACGGGAGATTAAACTCTCTGTCGTGGTTTAAGCTACGATTGATCTTACGGGCCTAAGCAGACCAATTCTCATGAATCACTCATAAATGCACTCAAATAAAGAAAAAAAGAACAGTAGGTACATAATATTACTAGTTACATACTACATGTACATACATACATATAGTCTTACTAGTTGCCCCCGCGGTTTCACTCGTATTCTCGAGATAAAAGTAGCCTAGATTGCTATGTTATTAAAGCTAGTGGCCTAATTAGATTGCTGCGTAAACCTTCAATCTCCAATAAAGCAGACGAACAAACAGACAACTCTTTAAAAGCTTAAGAAAAAAAATGTTTTACTTATGACCACAGACATACTATAATTTTATAATCAAGAAAAGAGACGAAAAAGAGAGAGAGAAAGGAATCACACCTACCACTACACACCAATCAACACACGTGACATAGCATATCGAACTTAAATATATTATAGCATGATAAACTATTTGATCTGTAGGTATAATTAAATCTAGGTTCATTATTTTTACTTCATATTCTGCAAACATCAAACAATAGTCCGCTTTAAATCGTCAAAGAATAAAACAAAGCTATCAAGCGTGAAATACAAACTTCAATACTAAAGTTATTGTGTTGCTGACAGTGTATAGGGTTGCCAGGTATAATAGACAAATCCTACTATTTTGTTAATTTCGTATAATCCTACTAATATTAAATTCGAGTTTGTGAGTATGGATTTATGTTTGTTACTCTTTCAGGTAAAAACTATTGAACGGATTTGGATGAAACTTGGCACATAGATAAATCATATCCTGGAATAACATATACATAATATATACCTGGATACTTTTTATCCCGGGAAAACATAAGATACCTCGGGAACGCAGGTGAAACCGCGGGGCGGTAGCTAGTTTCGTATATAAAAGAAATTTATTGTTAAGCACGTATAGCTCCGTGGTTGTAACGTTTAATGTCATGGTGAAGGTCGTAGATACGCGCCCATATGAAGTTTGGGCTTCTGACAATGGAAATCATCGTAAGGAAACCAAAGCACAGTGGTATGGTTTTTTTTTATATATTTTTTTTACTACTAAGGTAGCAAGCAAGCATACGGCCCACCTGATGGTAAGTGGTTACCGTCGCCTCCAGAGCCTGACCTGTTACAATGCCGAGAAGGCAAATTGGCTCTCAAATGCAATTGTCGGAACACACCGGTAGGTGCTTGGCGACAAATTTTCAACTTGAGGATGGGAGCCAGCCAGGCGAGTACTTCAAAGTACCCTACCACCGTGCTATGGTTTCCTCACGATGTTTTCCTTCACCGAAAGCTCAAGCTCCGGCATCCAATGTCACTACCACTGAGCTATCATCGCCTTAATATATAGTACATATAGGTCCCGCCTGGTTTGCTACCATGATAAAAATCACTTTGTTTATCGGTATGTTCTGGTAGCGGCACTTAATGAGCTGCCTTCTAGACTTGGTAAAGGTCGCCAATACATTCTGTCTCATATAGACACGCGACAACCAACGTGAAAATCACGACCAATATGATAAACTACCACTAAATGACTAAGGTATTAAAAGCAAATGTTCCGCTTGATGGTAAGCGGTTACCGTAACCTATATAATTTTAAAGAAGTTTTGTACAACACCATCAGTCACACAAACTGTCAGATTTATTGATGTATAATATTACTAACAAAAATACAACTAAATAAGTACTTTTTTTTGCAGTCTATCAACCCTATATAAAATTAATTTAACACGAAAGCGAGTGAGTATTCATTAAAAGTTTTGTGAACACATTGTTGTTATTGTTCCGCTAGACTATTGTACCGTGAAATAGTAGTTCTGTTGTCTAGCAAATATGACCTGAGGAAGAAACCGCCATACAGTTGAGCGGGACAAGGAAAACTATCGATGTAAAGCGCTTTTATTGGTGTAGGGGAGGGGGGAACTAATAACATAAAATATAGCGATTTTGAACCCCTGGTTTAAGGGAGTAATTGTTATTAGCTATTGCCTATGTTATGCATGTGCTAAACAAATTGTGATTCAGATATTCGACCGAGAAATGACGAATTCTGAAGACAATCTAATTCTAGCTTCTGAAGGAAGAAGGGATTCAAGGGTAATGACGTCGAAAGCTGCGACGAAGGTGGCGGGTTCGAAGCCTACAATGAGCTTGAGCTTTCGGTGCAGAAAATCATCGTGAGAAAATCATATTATATACAGGGTTATTTTTGTACGTTCCGCCCCGGCTTCGTACGGGTGCAATTTAGATTAAAAAATGCCCATGAAAGTAAATTTGGCGATTTGGTTCTAAAATATTGTTTTTATTCATTATCTTATCAGCCAAAAAACGTCCACTGTTGGACAAAGGCCTCCCCCAAGGAACTCCACTTGTTTGTTTTTATTTACATAAAAAATTTAATTAGGATGCTATATATCTAAATCTACCGGAAAAACATACCTACATGATGGTGACAACCGTTTCGAAATACGTTGCGTGGTTTAGGAGTTAACGGATAAACAGACACGGAGGGCGACTTCCTTATAAACGAAGGCCGATGTTCACAGACAAGTAAATAATGATATGTTCCTACAAAAAGTCATGGTAAACGCCCGATTATAATTTTTGGCCGTTTTCTTGTCGGTGAACATGGACCTAAGTAAGTAGAAATATGATAAGCAGTAGGTAACCAGCTGTTAATAATAAATTGAATTTAAAATAAGTTTAACAGGCGATTGAAAAATAGGACCTTATAATGATTTTAAAATAATAAATTAATAATCACTAAATATAAAGGTAACCTCATTCAACACACATCTAACTACATTTTTCTAGACAGACAGGTAAACATATGTCTTCGCTATAAGGTATACATCTCCATGATGATAAATTCTTGAACGTTAATCTATAATGGAAGGGTGTAGGGGCAGCCATCAATCATGTAGACTCTGGCTGGAGTATGAAGAATATGTACATTGCGATAACAAATATCGCGCAAGTCAGCTTGGGGTTGATAACCTAATTTGTGTATTTTATAAAAATATAGGCGTAGAAGCCTATGTAAGCGAACTAGCTTTCAGCCCTGCGGTCCCCAATTTTTCGCTCCGTCCAGTGGTTTGAGCTGTGCGTTGATAGATCAGTCAGTCAGTCAGTTGCGTTTTCCCCTTTAAATAAATATTTCGACTAGCTTTACGCCCTGCAATCCCCTATTTTTGGACAACCCTTCTTTAGTAGTTGCCTACATTATGTGAAACATGTACAAAAGATGGTAGGTAGGTCGGAGAATAACATTGGCTACTTTTGATCTCGGGAACGCGGTTGAAACCGCGGGGCAAAACTTAGTAATTCACATGAAAAGTTAATAAAGATAATAAAGCTAAGTTCACACAAAGCCAATTAAAACTATTAGGTACCTACTTTAGTGAAAAGTAATAAACTTTTATTTTAAATTCATTTTCACACAAGGTCGGATTGTGAGATAATCCTTTGATGCCACTTTATGATGTGTGATGTATTTAAAAGGTTTAAGCAGTGTACGTACTTTATTATACAGGCTGACTGGTGAGTCACCAACGATATTCGAGAAGATGAAAAATAACATTAAAAATAAATATTACTAAGGGCCGTAAGATCGATCGACGTTTAAACTATCGTTTATGAAATCTAAGATAAAATGTAATCCATGTGGTTTAAACTATTGTTCTAAGATCAAGTGACAAATATAGACAGATCGGTTAAACTTCGATTAATCCCACAGATACGGCAGTACTTTCTAATAAGTTTTTTTTTATGGTGAAATTTGACATTGACATTGGTGTAACAGTTCACTTCTTTTCCTGATTTTATGGCATTAGATACGTTTTTTACATAATTCTGCCAGTGTCAGGGTGATTTATGATAGTTTAATCCATTATCGGGAGGTTAAACCTTCAAAAAGGATAGTTTAAATTAATCGATAGTTAAAATATCATTCGTCGATCAACTGCCGTTGATCTTATGAAATAATCAGAGACGGGAGATTAAACTCTCTGTCGTGGTTTAAGCTACGATTGATCTTACAGCCTTAGTAAACTTAACCGAAAGTTAAGTAATTTATTACGCAACACATAGTCACCGCGCGGACGCATGCTACGGAACACAAGATCTCGCCGCGTGCGAACGGGGTAACGGACAAAAAGTAGAGCGTCGGGAATGTAGCCACACTTCATTTATTTATAGGGAAATTTGACCAAAAATTAAGTACCTAATTTTATAACATAATTAGAACGAGGATCGAGTACCGAGTACGCTCCTTAAATATCGTTGGTGACTCACCAGTCACCCTGTATAGTTATATAGATAACACTTTATTGTACAAAAAAAGGATTATGTAACAAAAATTATAAAGAAAAGCGGCTAGCGGTCTTATCGCTAAGAAACGATCCCTGTCAAATACAAAAGGGGTTTGAGGAGCGAGCTATAAAAAAGATCCACGATGAAAGAAGCCATTGAGTTTTGTGCCGGAGACTTGTCAGTTTACATATTACGAACTACGGACAGAAAATATAGTCGATTGTAAATTTTGTCATTACGAATTATATAGCAGGGATATACTCGTAAAAACATACCTAATATGTAGGTACTCCTACAAATAAATTCAATATAATAAATAAATATATACTAAAAAATTTGTTTAATTTTTAGATCATATACATAATGTGCTTTATATTTAACAAAATTAACAAAATTAAAAATAAAAACAAAATTACCTAACTATAAATAGAAAATTTGTGCCAAATCGCTGCCCCGCGGAAGTGTGCCAAGAAGACTGGTAGCATTGCCACGCTGGGTGGCAATGGCAATTCTTTGAGCAAAGTATGTGCCAGCCTTCTTGTCACGAGAGGCCTCAACAAGACGAGCGGAGACCTCTTTGAATAATCGACGAGCCTCTGGTTAAATTACAATAGGTTATTTATCATAATAGTAAATTGATGTTTTGTAATAAAAAAATATATAAGTAGTGATGTTCCTATTTTGTTTGGGAAAACCGAAACATTTAATACAGAGAGTGTGTCAAATATGTAATGGGCTCCTTGAACAGGTAAAGTAAACCGTAGAATATATAGAGTAATGGAATGGATGTTATTACACTAAGTGGAAGTGACTTTTATAAGATTAGGGTGCTGTTATTGATATTAAGCGACGGCCCCTCACTGCCTTCCACCGTATTAACAATGGTGCCGATTCTGTTGTTCTAAATAAATTTAATCTCACTATATCTCTTTCTAATAGTAAATTTAAGATATATAAGGAATGCAAGATATTTTAGTCCTGTCAGTTTAATCCGATCACATATTACAACGTGAATTTAAGCGCGATCTTTATTGGTCACGACTATTTACCCGTACATTACGACGGCATGGATTAAACTGACGGCATTAAAAATGTTCTGTCTTTTTTCAATAAGGTTAACTTGAAAGAGAGGTGACTTGTCTAATATTAGTTAAGTTCGTAAACAACAGAATCGACACCAATATATTGTCGAAATTCTGAACATAGGTCATTTAGATAACACTAATTTCCGTCCCGCGGTATCGCCCGCGTTCCTGAAGGATCTTATGTTTTCCCGGGATAAAAGTAGCCTATGTTATTCCAAGATATGATCTATCTATCTAAGAAAACTAAGATGTGTGAGCCTTCTGGGCACTCTTCCAGTGGGCAGCAACTTTAACCATTTTTTTTTTATAAAATTGTATGTATTTAGTATTTTTTTTTATACTTATATCTCTTGTAAATAATTAGATTTAGGTTTTGTTTATAGGTATCTTCTTCTTATCTTAGGCTAGATGATGTATATCAGTTAAAAGAAATATTACAGTTCGATATTATATTGAAATATTAGAGATTTGTGGATTTTGTGAAATTAATAAAATAAAATGTGCCAAGTTTCATTCAAATCCGGTCAGAAGTTTTGGCGTGAGAGAGTAAGAAACATCCATACATCCTCATAAGAGGAATAACAACAAAAAAATCTAATTAGTCCATCCAAAAAATACGTATCCAATATTTTTTGATAATCTAACTGACGGAATAATTAGATTTTTTTTTTGTTGTTATTCCTCAAATCAAGACACAAACAAACCTGCAGGGCGATTGTGTAAATTGATTCCGATTACGATGGCTCTCGTAATCATCTTATAATTTTGGTATTGTCTATCTTAGGTGAACAACAACTAAACTGCGATTGTAATTACTTCTCATAATAATTAATCATTTTAAATTAGTCATTGGAATCAAAAAAGATAGACAATGCCAAAAATAAAAGATGATTAAGAGAACCATCGTTATCGGAATCCGATTACGAGATGGATAGACAATCGCCCAGCTGTTCATGCACACAATATCCTGCATGGGAATCGAACCTACGACCTGGGGGGTGATAGGTAGTGGCCTGTCTTAATTTTAAACGGTCAGAGGTAAAATAACTGTGTTTTACATGCCAAGTGCTAATCTATAAAAAACGGCAAATAAATCATATCTGTAATAATATTTGTTTTTTTTTTTAAAGTGAATATATAACTAAATATTCTGTGAATATTTCAAGCGTCTACCTGTTGCCGTTATCAATATCTAGCAAAAACGACTCAAAAATCACGTTTGTTGTATGGGAGCCCCCTTAAATATTTATTTTATTGTATTTTTTAGTATTTGTTGTTATACTTAGCGGCAACAGAAATAGGTACATCATCTCAATTTCAACTGTCTAACTATCACGGTTCATGAGACACATTCAGTCTGGCGACAGACAGACAGACAACGGAGTCTTAGCAATAGGATCCCGATTTACCCATTGGGTACAGAACCCTATAAAGCAGGATTGGGTACAGAACCCTATAAAGCACAATAATGAAACCCAAGCAAAATGGCCGTCAGTCGGCTTGATTTTTATTGTTATGTTGGCAAGCTATAAAACGGCTCGATGACCTTTATCTATGGTTATTGATAAATGATTCTAATCCTCTACCCTACTCACTTGTGGTAAAAGGTATCATGATGATCCATTCCGAATAGATAGCTGATGAAATGAGCCCAAAGTTAGATGATTAAAACTTGAGAACAATCCCACTTCTTCTGTACAAACCTAAAATTCAGGTACCTACCTAAAATTAAGTCGCTTCCGCAGTCTGTTCGCTTATAATGTTAAGATCTTTTAAACTACTGAACGGATTTTAATGCAGTTTTCAGCAATGAATAGAGTGATTCAAGAAAAAGGTTTATATGTATAATTCATGCATATTATAGTACAGAAAAGCCGAGCCGAGATGCGAAGCTGGGGCTGTATGTTAATAAGGTGCTGAGAGAATGCAATTCTGTAACAAGCTAAAACTAAAAACTAGCCTAAATCCTTCTCCATATCCATAGGCTACAAGCATGTCAAATTTAATCGCGATCGGTTTAGCGGCTTAGACGTGAATATTTTTTTGCTATCCCGGGATTATTAAATACGGCAAATCAAGCGGGGAATAATGAGAGTCTCTTCATTATAATTAACGTAATCCAAATTCAACTACAAATACGCTGTATTTTTAACGGAGATAGTATATCTCCGTTAAAAATACAGCGTTCACACAACGAAATAAAGACAGTAATGCATTCACTTTCCCGACTACTCCCAAAGGCATGCGCCCGTCCGAACATCAGATCGTATAATTAAAGGTAAATGGTTCTCGTAAATGACGTAGACCACAGCACACTACTGCATGGTCACGCCACCAGTTTAAAAAGATCTGCTCTGTAACCACTGCGCTTCATTAAAACTTCGCCTGAGGGGATCATTTTAAACTAGTTACTTAACATCAGGGAATCCATTAGGTACCTAATACAAATATAATGGTTCTCTTTAATCAGGTACGGCTGTAGCCTTAATGTGTGTGTAGAAAGGTTTTTTATTACTTTGAGTCAAAGTGATTAAATTATTATATAAACAATTGAGCCGGC
Source organism: Tethea ocularis (assembly GCA_963555595.1). Classification (NCBI taxonomy): domain Eukaryota; kingdom Metazoa; phylum Arthropoda; class Insecta; order Lepidoptera; family Drepanidae; genus Tethea; species Tethea ocularis. Next base: position 2,718,785 of record OY741960.1, on the reverse strand, counting down.
AAGACATATGTACCATTTATATAAGTATAGGTACTTGTATAAAAGAATTACTTTATTACGTAGATTTTCTTTAGTAGGTACTTTTGTTAGCACTTCTTCATTAAGGGTGAACGTTCGGTTGGAGCGCGAAATTCAAATTTTATCACGTTTTTTTGCAAATTGCAGCTCAGTTATATGTCGTAAGTTATCAACATGTTATTTGCGACAAGAATGATAGTATCTTTACTGATTAATAACAAAAGAAATCATCAACATATTCCTCCAAGGTATATTAGTAACATTTTCATGAAATAGTCGTATATGTCAGTAACATACCTTGGAGGAATATGTTGATGATTTCTTCATTCATTAATCAGTAAATATACTACCATTTATCTCGCAAATAACATTTTGATAACTTACGACCTATAACTGAGTTGCAATTAGCAAAAAACTTGATAAAATTTGAATTTCGCCCTCCAACCGAAGGTAAACCCTTAATAGCAACAATGTCAAAGTTTCCCTTCAAAAATCTATATGGAGACTCATAATTAAACTACAGTTATATATTGGGTAGAACAGGCGGGCTACCTGAAACTTGTAACTAGTTTTCTTGTTTTGTCCCTGTCGTTTGTTGGTGGACCGTCGACGCCTCGCTGGCTTTACATAGCAACTCTTTACCAGGAGGAGGAAGGGACTCCCTTTTATTGTCACTATGAATTAGCTACAGATACGTAAATAATACAATCTCATCGCTCTATAGTCCCTAGGTCATAGCCAAAATGCTACCAACATAACAAAAATAAATTAACTGTTAGGTATGTTTCAGTCTTTTATAGATCTGAATTCGAATTCAATTGATTTACTTGATTTCAACTCAAAACTTATTTAGCCTGTTAGTGTCAAGATAGATTTTTTTTTTACAAAATATATAGCGACGGTATATCAATATATAATATGTCAAATTCCTTAAACCGATTTGGTAAGCAGATTGCACGAATGGCCTTTTTCTGCAAGATAAAGATAGATTCAAAATCCTCAGCTGACTAATTATAGTTAGTAAAGCCTTACAATTCAACATATCTCTATAGGAATCGACACTGCGCCCCCCTCAGAATAGTAGGTATCAACGAAACTAATTATTCCCATACAAAGTTATGCAAACGCATGAGGCACCTACATTTTGTGAAATCTAACCTCGATAAACAATGTTATTTTTTCTCGTTATCAATACCATTAGAGCTGCATTGCAATTAACATAAACTAATTAAAATACCTAGGTATCATAAAAACAATTTACCTAAGTAACGTGCAAAAACTCGGCGTCATCACTCTAATTGATGTAAATAAAAAATAAATAAACAAGAAACAATGGCAGTTGATTTACATAACGAGAAACAGTTCATTAGACATCCATTAGTCAATAATAAGCTGTATAGATATGCTATTAAGTGATATTAATGGATAACAGATCAGAGAGGCTGTCACCAATCAAATTAATTATAGGGCACAGTTTTAGGGCTCCCTGGTGCTACGTAAAATACAATAAATCTTCATCTCAACTCACAAATAATTTAATAATTTTATTTATTCACGTTTCACAATGGAAGAAATTATAGCTAATCAAGAGCTTTCTTCGAAAATGCTGACTTATTCTTTTGAATAGCTAATGGAATTCTATAGCAAAATATTTCATGATGGATTTGTTCCTCTTTCTAAGGGTATATATATAGATATTATTAATCACTCCACACTGACACGTACGTACCTACTACCTACGTACCTACATCGCACCTACCTATCTACATTGAACCCGTGTGAAGCCGGCGGAGTTGATCGCTAGTCCTACTATCCTAGCGAAAGTTTGTGAGAAAGTATGTTTGTTACTTCTTCACGCTTAAACGGCTTTTTGTATGGAGGTGGCTTATACCCTGGATTAACAAATAGACTACTTTTTATCCCTCGGCAACGCGGGTAAAACCGCGGGGCGGAAGCTAGTATATCATAAAATGATGCAACCCATAAAATACCTATTCACTCTTACCTTGAAGATTATTTTCTAGTCGTATTTGTGTTGCCGTTGTTGACAACGTGTGGGTGGTTTCTGGCCATTGGAGAAATAAAATTAAAATTCTGCTAACTCAATTCCTCGCTGACAGTCGATGACGGCAGATCCGTTCTGAAACCGTTACAGGAAATATCAACGTCAAACACTGAGTTTCGAGCTGTATTTTGGAGCTTCAATTTTCGGCCAGACAGCATATCAAAATGGTTATTAACTTCATTGAAAATAACATGTGGGGTATATAATAAAGTTTAAGTACGGTACCGACCCATATGCAGTGGTGGATTTACCAGCAGGCTGAGTAGGCTGGAGCCGAGGGCGGCAAATTTGGGGCGAACGTGTTACAGTACAGAACATAAAAAGATTTATATTATTTATTCCACACAAACGACTATATTTCTCGTCAGGGCACGTGTCAGGGCTGTGTGTACTTACTTATTTTTTATTACCTTCGGCCACATGTCACTGGCCACCATAGTAAAAAATAATTGCACAAGTTAAGCTTTGTGCAATTATTTTTTACTACACTTAACTTTTAATTGATATTATTGTAAACGAATCGTAGACGTCGGTAGGGTTATTGTAGGGGCGGTAAAGCCTCTGCCCTGTAGCTGGGGCTCAGAATAACAGCTACGGTGTTCCCCTGCCTGTCGTAAAAGGCGACTAATCGGGGACCTTTGGGGTCGTGGGCAATCGGGGCGGGGGCCCTGTGCGTCCAGAAGCGATCCCGAGGAGGACGATGGGTCGTCGTGGTCACGATCCATCGTGCGATAGCACAGCGAGGGTGCTGGGGGGAGGTATTATACTTCCCCCGGGACGGGCTATCTAGCGCCGCGCGTGGAGGGGGAGTGAGTATGCGTTCTGTACGAGAACCCGCCCCCCTCTACAGCGCAGATGGCGACCACCGTGGGGTTTTAGCCGGTACAAGTCCGGCATAACCTAACTGCTCCCCCTAGGTATACTATGAGGATTTCCCCACGAAAAAAAAAATAAAAAAAAAGGCCGGTAAAGCCTAGTCTGCCGCCCGCCTAGTCTGCCTACCTAGTCTGTCGGGTAGACGTGCGTGTGTTCCCGCACGCTACCCAAGAAGATACGATGAGGACAAGAGCTCCGCTCCCCACCGTCGACGACGATGTCGTCGAAGAGTAGGCCTCGCCCAGGCCGTCGCTGCTGGGTACGCGTACGAATGCTTGGGCGCCCCCGTATACCCAGCCGGCAGCGACATGTAGGAACACTGTGGGGTTTTAGTCAGTAGGAGTCTGACATAACCCTGCTGCTCTCCCCGGAGCCGCAGGCTATCACATGTATGTCAAGGAATACGTTCATGTGTCAATCAGTGACCTGGGGCGAAAACGGCCACTCGAGCAATATTGCTATGCAATTCATATCTCGAATTACAAATTAATGCCAGGAAAATGACCTTGTTTAATATTAAAACTTTTTTGCCGATAAAAAGCGCGGGCAACTCATCTACATCTATTCCTATTGGGCGTCGGCCATCTGACAGCGGAGGTCACTGATAGCTAGCTAGCTAGCTAACTTTGTTTTTCCACATAAAATTTTCAAAATAAGTTCCCAGAAACAAAAGCGTTTAATTGCCGTCACACGGTTGTCCACTATAAAGGGAAATCTATTAAAGCTGTTTAAATGGTTATTATTGGCTGTATTGGGTGGCGACGCCCAACAGGATATAATTATTTGACGTCTTACGTCTAGTCTGTGGTCTAGTTGATATGATCAGTGTAGTTAGTTGCGAAAAAACACTAAAGTTGTTATCTCTAAATGGTAAGAGGATCCTGAGATCAAAGGGTCAAGGCATCTTCATTGCATACAACCTCCATTAGAGATCTAATATTGTGATATCAAAGAATGATTGCAAGATTTCTACAAAGAAAAGATTATCAGGGATGAATTCCATATAGTAGGTAATATGTAGGTAATTATACGACAATCGAAACGGGATATAAATGTTTCAAAACATTTTATTATTTTTTTTAAATTGCATTAAGAGGATGCTTTCCGCAAATGAATCCGTCTCTTACTAAACTGCCGAAGACAAGTGAGACAGACGAAGTTCATTTTTAAGCTTAGTAAAATAGTCGGTTTTATGTTAATTAATAATATCTAAACCTTTATTTTTTAAAGTAAGAAAACTATTCCCTTTCTACTAGATCTTAGAACGTATGTTAGGTAATATGTTCAAGTTATTTGGATGGGCCAATTAAGAGAAAAAAAAAATCTCAATTTTTAAAATGGCATTAGGTATATTTATGTTTTTTTGACGTTACTAATGAAAAATTCAAATAAAAAAAACTATTCTTTCGTCGCATATAATCTAGTTTAACATATATTTTTCACAAATCTCTTGCAAAAAACAATGCCGAGAATAACTGAATCTAGAATCATAATTTCTCGGATAGAAATGATTTTTCCATGAGCGCTCTACGTAATTTTATAATTACCTACACGAGAAAAATAAATTTACAATAGAATTAATTTCTCTTTTGTTTACACAAGCATCCATCGGGCTTGGTACAGTCATCACTCACTTTAACTTTTCTCTTGACTTGATTAAAGTGGCTCACACAAATTAGTTCAATGGCGAATTAATAACTTATGTTTCATAAAGTCTTGGCTACAGCGGTGGTAATGTGATTTGTTGAAATTCTGTCAGCAAGCACTTAAAACTTAAACCTTGGATTCGATACATAATTCTGGACCCTGCAGCCTTAAATTTGTTCAACTTTTAATGAATAAAAAAATTGCCTTTACTTCAAATTGAAAAGTAAAATTTCAGTAAGTTGTTGATAAGGCATAGAGGCTTAGGTACGTGCGTTAGTAGGTACAGTATGACACAACTTAGATGTAGCATCGGCGAATCGTTTTCGTACACTTCACTTCCGATTTACACAACAAATAAAAATAATTCAGTATCGCGCCATTCAACGTTCAACAAGATCATTTTCGCCGAACATTTTTTAACACATGAGTATGTTGTAGGCGCACTCTTTTCGAGAACGATCGATTTTACGAAGTTTGCCGATGCTTCATCTAAGTTGTGTCATACTATACCTATCTGTGATACAGTGTCGATCGCGGTTTTTGGGAGACTAGAATTTTTTTGCGCTCAAAATATAGGTACCTGTCTTATATTTGTCAAAACCATGAAAACAGACAATATTATATCTAACACTAGCTTCCGCCCCGCGGTTTCACCCGCGTTCCCGAGGTATTATGTTTTCCCGGGATAAAAAGTAGCCTATGTGTTATTCCAGGGTATGATCTATCTATGTGCCAATTTTCATCCAAATCCGTTCAGTAGTTTTTACGTGTAAGAGTACCATACATCCATACTCACAAAATTTCTCATTTATAATATTAAGCAGGATAAGTAGGATTAGTTACAATTTAACTTACATCATGCTACCAATATTTTCAGATATAGATGCTGGATTCACAGTCACCTACGATTGTTTAGAAATATACCTCGAGATGCTATCGAACTATTATAGGCATGAAGGCATCTAATTCATCACAACAACTACTGTAACTATTTTACCATAAAGAATATCTTTGAAATATTCGTGGCTATTAACCTCTTTCAAAAAAAAGAGGAGGTTTTAGTTCGGTTGTATGTTAATGTTTGTTTACGCACATTAAAAAAAAAAGTATATCAGTTATCTGGTTTTTATATGCAAGCTCTGCTAGTTTGGGATCAGATAACTGTGTGTGAAGAATATCCTAGGATATTTATTTACCTATATTTGTAACAGTCGCCATGTTTTTTATTAATTGTATTAATCCTCTGTATCTCTTTATTATTTTAACTGACTATAAAACCAATTAAATACAATATGTATTACCCCCAAGCTTCCCCCAAGCCATACAAACTCCGCTAAATAAACTCGTTACAGTATGACACAACTTAGATGTAGCATCGGAGAATCGTTTCGTACACTTCACTTCCGATTTACACAACAAATAAATATAATTCAGTATAGCGCCATTCAACGTTCAACAAGATCATTTTCGCCGATCATTTTTTAACTCATGAGTAATGTTGTAGGCGCACTCTTTTCGAGAACGATCGATTTTACGAAGTTTTTGTGTCATACCGTTTTGCGGGACAGGTAATGTGGCCTCGAAACGCAAATGTTTTCGTTGCAACAAAACAACTGATTATCAACTATCTACTATACTATCTCTACGTGATAATGGGACAGACCGTTTTGAAAGCTTTATATAGCTGATTACATAATATATTATGTACTATGTAATATCTATGATGATATTCTCAAATTTTTTGTTACTCCTTAGCTCTATCTATCTTATCAATATACTAATAATAAAACTAAAGAGTTTATTTGTTTGTTTGAAAGCGCTAATATCTGGATCTACCAGTCGGATATGGAAAAATCTTTTTGCAATTGAAATCCCAAATAATATACTACGTACAAGTTATAGGCTATATAGCATCACGCTAAGGTCCTTAGGAGCCGAGCAAGAATAAAAAGAACGCTAAGCGGGGTTTTGAACGTGAGGGAAATCGCGGAGAACACCTAGTTTATTAATAAAACGCAGATTGCAGAATAATTGCTGGATTTAATCGACGCGACGATACCTTTAAAAGAAAAAAACTAAATTGAAATCGGTCCAACCGTTCAGGAGCTATGAGGGCATCGACAACACACACAAACTTATAACATCCCTCTTTTTTCGACGGGAGTTAAAAAAGACATTTCAACGACTCGCTAGCCTCCTCTAGATTGCTAAATACCTACTCTTTGAAAAGCTTCTTCAATAGTACGATTCGCAAATAAAAAGATGTGTAGGTAGCTGTACCTACCCCTGGCAAAAGCTCAGCACACAAGTAGGTACTTATGTAAATACCTTCAGAGACCAATGTTGAAACTTCTCCATGGTTGAAAGAAATGAAATATTATTTATTCAAATAGACCTTCACAGGCACTTATGAATTGTCAGACTCTAATGCATGGTTCGGAAGGTATCTTTTGCTGAGTAGAGCCGGTAATAAACTCAGCAATTACTTTCTCTTTATTTTACTAAGTATAGGCCTGGGTTTGACCACAATCTCACCGTGGTCAGTGATGATGTGGCCAATGGTGGTAAGCACACAAAGCCTAGAAAGGAACTGGCTCTCAAGTGCAGCTGTCGGAACACACCGACGGGTGCTTGGCGGCAGATTTTCAACTACAAAATATTATATAATATACTATACAAAATATACTATACTCTTTTCAAAATAAAGTTCATAATTCAGGTAAGTACATAAAATATATCCTGCAAGTGCGAGCGCTACACCCAAGCCTTTTTTTCATTTAAATATTCGTTAATATTGTAATAAGCCTTCTTTACTAAAACGGTCTCACTTAATATGTTCCTTAAATTCTTTTTTTAATGTTGAAAATAACTGTAAACCTACTTACATAAATATATTTGATACGTCTGAGTAGTGCTTGCATTCTCGTCTCACGAGAAATAAGCTAGCAAGTCTGATTAAAAAATGTTATATTATAGACAACAGTTAATTAAACAACGTACCTACATCAAATAGCAGTGGGGATAAGTACCTAGTAGAATTTAGATTTGTGAATAACTTCATGGGCAATTTAATATGAAATCCCATGAGATAGGTATTTAACTTTTTATAGCTAAGTACCTGCGTGAATCTTCATTACAAAGTCTTGTTTATGTCCATAACGGAATAAAGAAAGAAAGAAAGAAAATATATTTATTTGTCGAACACAAAAAAGCACAACAGGCTAGTTGACAGTGACAAAAATAAATGACCAAACACCAACCAATACATAAAACATCTAAAACACGTGGAAACATCAAATATGTTGTACATTTAATCTAATAGGTACCGTTTATTTCTAATCATCATTTATTTTAATTTATCAATAGAAATTACTCACAGATGAATTTACTTCTACAGGATCCCATCATCAGATCCTAACCTGATGACCATGGGACCACCTGATCCTTTCAAACACAAAAATCATTTTGCAAATCGGTCCAGGCCTCTTCCTTAAAAAAAGATTCCGACGAATTGTTAACTTCCTCTTTTTTGAAGTCTCTTTTACGCAAAAACTACTGAACGGATTTGGCTGAAACTTGGCACATAGATAGATCATATCCTGGAATATAGGCTACTTTTTATTCCATTAAACATACAAGCCCTTGGGAACGCGGGCGAAACCAATGATACCTACATAACATAGGGTAGGTTCTACATAGAATTACTTCGCAGATATTAAAGACTAGCTGTTCTTCACTCGCGTTCCCGGGATAAAAAGTAACCTATAACCTTCGGGGGTAATGTAGCTTCCTATTTAGTGAAAGAATGTTTTCAAATCGGATCAGTAACTCCGGAGATTAGCGTTCAAACAAACAAACTCTTCAGCTTTATTATTAGTATAGATAATTATTTAAAGCAATATAATTCGACTGCAAAACGACTGCGTGCACATTTTATAATTTTTAAGTACATACATTACTGTAACATTACTAAGATATATTATATATGTTAACGGAAAAGCATCTAATCCGTCATTGTATACATTTCCTAAATATCTATCGGAGTACTACATTCGGTATATTTGTAAGGATAGCGGTATTTGGGGGGTTGTAAGTGAATGATACTTTTGTGCGAATACTTGCTATTCTATGCAAAATAAAAAAAATAACCCCAACCTATTTTTTTCAATAGTTTCTATATATTTCCAAGTATCCTTATTGTTATAATTTCCTAGGGGAAATACACAGGAATTGTATACAATTCCTATATTTCATACATTTCCGGTAACATATACACAAATAAACTAAACACATTTAACCAGTCAATTAATTCATATATTTTCGATGAAGATGATTATCAAAAGTCTTTATAGATAGTTAGATGTATTATTAGTTAACCGAGCGGACGTGCTTCAGTAACTATTTGTATTAAAATGTGATGAATTATATTCATATAACAATTTGTAAACACAGCTGGCAGCCATTCAAAGTTGACAAATTCTTTAGGTATTACGCTGTATGAAAATTACTTATATTTTTATCGTCTGCAGTAACGGCGTTAGGATAGGGCGCGGTAGGGCGATCGCCCAGGGCGCCAGGCCCACCTTTATTTCCGGTCGCTCATGAGCGAGTCCTGCTATCTCGAGTCTAAATAAATAAATAATTTCTCAAGTCTAAAGATAAAATGGCTATAATGGCTTAAAATCCCTTTTGTTGGCGGGAGAAGGGGGGGGGTGGTTATCACATCTCGCCCAGGGTGCTGGTAGAGCTAAAACCGGCACTGATCGTCTGTAAATATTTGCGGTAAAAAGTAAAAGTCACCGACTTACGTAATAAAATACTGAAATAATAGAGAATATTTATGAGGAAAATATAGCGTTTAAGTTCCATACGATTGTATTCCATATTTTCCCTGCCTGAAAATTGTGCACCTCAAAATGTATGTAGGCAACAATCTTTGATTTGACATAGAGTTTGTGGTTTCTGTGGTTTTGATACTCAAATCAACTATGATGGAATAGATAGATCGCGTAGCTAAGTAACCAAGGGCCCCAGAGCAAAAATCTAATTGGGGCCACATTTAAACTATACTCAGAAAAAACTGCTTTGCACTAGGGATACCGCAAATATTTTGGTAAGGTTGACCAAAACTAAGCCCTAACGTATGTCGATCCTTCGAGTCAAGCCATTCGAGCTTTGTTAGTCAGGTCAGGGACCGTCAAAATGAAAAAAATCTTTATTCAACTAGGATATTAATACCTATAACTTTCTCGAACGTTGTTCATGGAGTCCGAGGGACCCTTTGAGCTTGGGCCCCGGGGCACTGCCCCGCCACTGGGTACATATTATATCTTTTATAATTATGTACTATATTAAGTAACTAAAATGTCTTACCATAAATTCAAAGAGAATATTAAACACATATTGTTAGATAATGGTGCCGATTCTGTTGTTTACGAACTAAATAAATTTAATCTCACTATATCTCTTTCTAATAGTAAATATAAGAAAGGGATGCAAGATATTTTACTCCTGTCAGTTTAATCCGATCACACATTTCGACATGAATTTAAGCGCGATCTTTATTGGTCACGACCATTTACCCGTAGGGGAGCGAGGGGCTTGTTGTAACAGGGGTAAGTAGTAACAGGCTCTTTTCACTAGGATCTTAAACGCTAATAACGTATTTATTTGACTCGATTTAACCTATAAACCGCGCCGCATCATGTTGCCATAGCCAGGGTCCCGCCGGCCGGCGCAGTGAGCGGAAGTGTGCACGCGCCTCATTTCTGCCAGGTAATATAAAATTGTACTGTCGTAAAATTTCGGTTTGCGTCTTTAATATCGACTAATTTCAAATTTTCTATATCTTATTTCCATTCAAATTTATCTATCTCTGGTAGTGTGTAACAGTTTTTATGATTGTTAAATTGTTTAAATAGTTATCTTGATAAATATTAAAAATCACCCCATAGGGTTAGTTGTAACAAAATCCCGGGGCTTGTTGTAACGTGTTACAACATGCCCCAAGTTATGATGTAGGTACCTACTTTTTTCCTTTGTTTTAGAATGAGGGTGTATAAAAGAAAGTCAGAGCGGGCAACACAAAGCCAAGAAGTGTACGAGTTAGCGGCAGCTGAAGTTTTAGAAAAAAAATGCAGTATTCGGAAAGCTAGTCAGACTTTCGGATTATGTCACGTCTCTCTTTATAGATACATAAAGAAAAAGAAGAATAATGAAAGATTAAGAGTTGGTTATGTTAAGCCTAGACAAGTATTTACTGCAGAAGAGGAAGGCAAGATAGCTTCCTACCTACTCAAGTGCGCCGATATATATTTTGGACTACTTCCTATAGAAGTAAGGAAACTAGCTTACCAATGCGGTGTGCAGCTTAGTGCTAAAAACATTCCTCCTTCTTCGCATCAAAATAACATGGCTGGTACTGACTGGTTCCAAAATTTTATGCGCAGAAATGCACATTTATCTCTAAGGACACCATAAGCGACGTCTTTAAGTCGAGCGACGTCTTTCAATAAGACTAACGTTAAAAGTGTATTTGAGTTGATTTTTGATAAGAATTACATAATACTTACTTTAGAAAGATGTCAATTTTGATAAAAATAAACAAAGAATAAATAATTAGAGGTATTATTGTCGTTTTTTTTTGTCGTTACTACTTGCCCCGGTAGACGTTACAACTTGCCCCAAACACGAGGTAAGTTGTAACACCGCACTTCTTCTAGAAAATAATTGATTGTAAAATAATGACCAATAGTTATGGTATTCTTTTTACTTGATTTGGTAGAGGAAGAGTTACAGTATCCATACATCTTTATTTAGTAGAAATTTAATCAATAGATCTCAAGATATATTAGTTTTAATGAAAACTGTTACAACAAGCCCCTCCCTCCTACATTACTACGGTATGGATTAAACTGACAGCATTAAAAATGTTCTATCTTTTTTCAATAAGGTTAAAATGAAAGGGAGATGACTTGTCTAATATTAGTTAAGTTCGTAAACAACAGAATCGGCACCAATGCCTACTAGTATAAGTTGGCTCATTACGTCGTAACTTTCATAAGTGACACTCAAGTGTCTCATCAGGATCTAAACGAAATAAATGATTTTTGAATTTGAGATATTTCACTTTAATATTAACAACTATTACCTATTATTAAGCTTTAAGAGTACTGGAGAACGCAAGTACCTATTATTCACATTTTATTTCTGATAAAGTGTGGGAGGTAGGTAGGTACTTCAGATATGAAATCATTATGTGATCATGTTTCCTTTACCTAATATTTATTTTAATATGTAGTGTACACATTTTACCTTCCTATTATCGCTTCATTAACTACCTAACTATAAAACGCTTCGTCACTCTGCCTGTCTTTCAGTTAATGAGCTCTCGAGAGCAGCTGTTGTTGTTTTCGTGCACAGATTTTGATGCCGTTTGCAGACTCAAAATGTTGCAGATTTTACGACTTTGTTTGCAATTTTTTATAACTAACATAGTTACTTAAATTACATAATTTAAAGAAACCCCCGACACTAGAATAGGTAGGTTATATCTTACTCAAAATAGGTTCAAAAACTTATAACACCCCTCTTTTTCGGCGGGAGTTAAAGAAAATAAAGTCAATAAAGTCGTCTTTTTGACGAGACGGACGTCACATTTTTATGATTTAGTAAAATGGTATATAGAATCTATAGTTTCAGTTTTCCTTAAGTTGTACCTATGATCTCACTTACCTAAACCCGGTAAGTATATTTACAAAATACGTAGTGTATGTACTTACCTAGTATATCAGGTTTATATGTATAGTACCTAAATACAAGCTCTGGATGGTTTCGGATCAAAAACCGCGTGTGATGAAGTTTCTAGGAGGTCTAGGATGATAGGTCTAGGTCTAGTTCTTAAAGATTTAGTAGGTAGGTACGTATCATTGCGCTGCGGGAAAAGAGAGCCAATCATTGATCATCTACAAGCAAGGGCTAATTAAATAATCCGAAAATGACTTAGAAACCCACAAAAATGCAATTACTTACCTATAGACGGGCTGCTACGATAATCCTTCGTAAACGTACGAAACATATTCATCTAAACATTATACAAAACTAAAAACACAACACTACATACTTCCAATAATACCATTACATACGCCAGCTAAAAGATTGCAGTCTCCGGTATTAGTTTTCTTTTATCTGTGGCTGAATAAAGTTTTAATTATATTTTTTATTCTTAGAAGCGTAAAAGTTTTTTGTACCCACGACACTGACCGCGTCCTTTCGCGAACGTTATCAACGCGATACTGAGTTACTGAAAACGTAAGATCAAGTTTATCCGGTAGGTAAGTGTTTTATTATACTTACAAGTGGATAGTTAATTAAATAGAGTATCTTACGTTATCATAATACTTACCGTGTGTATGTACACAAGTGAATTGGTGGCTACTGTTGTTTTATGACTCAGTCGAAATTGCTCATTCGAGTTAACGACATGAGTGACGAGGAAAATCGTTGCAATAATAACGTATCTCCAGTAAATGTTGATATTATTTTCCTTGATTCATCTTCAGTCTTAACAGGTTAAATTGTTATTGCTTATAATTTGCCAATCAATCGAAAAAAACAGAAAGTAGGTACCTACCTAAACAAACTTTTCAACTCCCCTAAGGAAGTAAAGGCAGCACATATCCTTAAGTAAGACAAGTCTTTAATCTCATATATCGTTCGCTCGACATTAACTTCACGGCATCTTCACGGTAAGAAATAATTAAATTCACACTTCCACCAACTTTAAGGGTGCCTGTCTACTGGAGCGGAGGTGCGGAGCTAGGAAAATTTAACCAATTACAAAAATTACGTGATGCGAATCATGAACGATGCTATTGGTAAAATTTAGTCGATGAGGTCAATGTTCACCGACCAGAAAACATTTCGATAAATTATATATAAAAAAAGAAACGTTGGAAAAAGTAATCGTAAACGCCCGATTATAATTTATTGGACAGTTTTCTTTGTGTGATGATAGCTCAGTTGTTGTGACGTCGTATGCCGAGACAAAGGTCGCGGGTTCAAATCCTACAATAAGCTTGAGCTTTCGGTGAAGGAAAACGTCGTGGCGAAACCATAGCATGGTGGTATTTTGTACACCCTCAAGTTGAAAGTCTGTCTCCAAGCACCTTCCGGTGTGTTCCGGCAGCTGCACTTGAGCCAGTTCCCCTTTAGACTTTGCTTACCACCATCGGCCACAACATCACTGACCACAGTGAGATTGTGGTCAAACACAGGCCTATACATAGTTAAAAAAATTACTAGCTTCGTTCCGCTCCAGTGGACAGACAGCCTTAGAGGGTGAGATTTTGCGCAATGTTATGTCACGAACGAAGCGGTACACAAGTAAGTAATTCAATAAATTATTGTGAGTTAAGATTTACACCTTGCTTCCCAAGTAAAGGTAATTAATTTAAGGTGATGGAAGTCTTCTGTTTGTAGGTAGTCATGTAGTAAAATAACGAAAAAAATGTGTACTGAAACCAGGGAATTACATAGTAAAAAAAAAATATGCAAAAGTATGTTTTTTTATGACACTGAGCTATCATCGCCTTATAGAAGAACAATAAAGAGAGGCTTTTAAAAGTTTGTAGCCCTGTGTTTGTCAGTGATGATGTGGCCGATGATGGTGGTAAGCACACAAGCCTAAAAGGGTGTGTGAATATTTATTACTCATTAACGCCATATATGCTGAACAGATTTCTATGACATTTGGTTACAGGAATGAGTGTAAAATAAAACAGCAAATATAATACAATAACTTTCCATATATAATCATATAAATTTTACAAATACAAGCTTTTCGAAATACAACCGTTAACGTGTCGAACAAGTCTCCGTCCATTACACTGGCCGTAACATGACCGGTACCGGGCATGATACAGTCTTATAAAGTGGGTGGAGACCTAAACAGTAAAAGTTAACATCAAAAGCATATCCCATTAGCATCAATTGGTAAATACATATATCTTATTCTTGCGACATACATACTTAAGAAAAACTGTAAATATATGATTTAGGTCGATGTTCACCGACTGGAAAACGGTCCGACAAATCATAATCGGACGATTTCCATTAATTTTCGTAGGAGTCATTGTAAACGCCCGATTATAATTTATGGGAACGTTTTCATGTCAGCGAATATCAACCTTAGTATAAATGTAATAAATTATTTCATTTGATGTGGTCGCTAATGACGGATGTTAAAAAGCGACCTTATTAAAATTGAAAAAAAACTAAAATTTATGAATTCAGTTGAGCATAAAACAGTATAAAATAAAACCACAACTTTAATGCAATTTGGATTTTGAACCTTACTATTATGAAAATAAAATTGAAAGATCTAGTAACTTTTCTTAACTTATTGTGCGTATCAAGTATGAATATTGTAGCAATTGAATTAACTAAGTATGAAGTAAAATTTATAATAACAAATAATAATAAATAAAAAAAATGAAATTTATAAGTAAAGTAAGAGGTAGTTATAGTAAGAAAGTATAAAAAAAAATATATTTCTAATAACCAACTTTCAAATAACTTAATCATTGTTTTTGGTATTACAAAAAATAAATTCAAACAAAAATAGACTCAATTACTTTGGGTTAACGTACTAATAGTAAAGCAACATAAATCAGAATTTATGTGGAAACTAAACAAAACCTTCATATTGGCTATTCGTTTTTTCTAATATTTGTTTGGTTAACGTTTTAAACAATACAAATTGTACCTTACGTGACTAGTAATAATTCTCACGAAAATTAACAGCCAAAGGTATAGGCGAGAGCCATAAATTAGGATTCAGCACCAAAAAATAATGATGTCTTGGGCAAAATTCTATTGAAGAACGTCTCAACTCGAAAATCTGAAAAATTCCCGACCAATATTTCTCTTTGAGCTTTGCCCGTTACCTAATACATTAATAATTTAATAACAAATTCACAAACTTCTATTAACATTTTCATTTTAATAAGCTATACATACTATGTGTATATAATTTATTAAATGATAATTGTAAAAGAGTCGAAATTTCTTCAGTAAATTGAGAAATAAGCCTAAATATTAAGCTATGAACGGATATACTTAGAAAAGAGACAGCACCATACATACTGTACTCCTCTTCGGCTTAAAGAAAATTCGACTCTATTCTGTATATCTTAAAGTAACTTCAAAAATTGGAACACTATTAAATGCCTAATAAGTGACGCCACGTCACGGCAGTTTTACATTCGGCAAAATTTCAAAAATCGTTTAATCTCGGTTTTTCAAACTGTACTCACACATTGACCTAAAATTATTTTTAGTTACACTAAAATAAATATTAAATAATGCTGACAGCATTTACCATAAATAATGTAGCTTGTATTGTCAAAAGTATTTTAACATAAATAAATAATTTTCTTTACTAAACGCATTTAGATTCTATGCGAATGTGATAAGGTTTAATATCGCATGTGACATTAATGCCAGCGTATTCAGATAAAAAGCGATTTCTACGTCGAGACAATATATAATATTAACTACATTTTCTACTGAACACGAAGATTAGGCAAAATGTCTAACCATTATCTAGCGATGACTTATTCATAACAGCAACTATAAATACCTTCCCCGTTGGTATTCGTTTTTTTAAATAGCAAAAACATGAGATAATACGTCTCCTTACATATCAATTATGTATAACCTTGATTTATAATGATTTTGAGTAAATAATTTCCAATTTAAATTTAATGTCTTCAGTATCCGACAGAATTGAGGTAGGATTTTCGGGAACTACTTTCAATATAAATTGGTTATTATTTTCTTTTTAAGTAATATTTATTTTATATCACTTCTGTATTTTTAAAATTAATTAAATAGATGGCAACATTGTTGATCATGTCGGCTATAGCTGACATTTGACCTAGGACTGTTTCATAAATACGTATCTGCAAGTAAACTAAAACGAATGATTTGATAAGTAAAGTAAATATAATTTATAAAAAGCGAAATGAGATTCTTTCTTAGTCTTGAGATATGATCCAGCAAAATAAATTATAAATATATATATATTATATTTAAATATACATAAAAATAAATTATTTAAAACCGAAAAAATATTATGGTACGTTTAAAAAATAAAAATATACATACAACTGTAACGATTAAAAATGAATTATGATTGTTAATTGATAAAGTACATTTTCGCTTATTTCTTATCATACAACACCCTGGAGTCTACAGTAAATATCTCTCTTACATTCATATGTAGTTTTATCGTATTATCACAAGTGGGAGAGCAAAACAACTTTTATTAAGGTTTTTAAATCCAAAATATGTCAAAATTGTTATAACACAGGATATGACTTTTATTTACAATGCTGGTGCCTTCATCTCTAAATAGCTTTGCATTCTCATTTTATAAGTTTAGTTAGACGCTCTAGTTAGAGTACAATGTTCAAAAATAATCCTTACGTCATAGGACCAGATTCCCAATTCACTTGTCTTAATCTCGACTTAAAACGACCTAAAACAAGATGTTTCTTTTGACGTATCACAGTCAAAACAAAAGTCATTTTGCCAACCCTCTGTTGAAACGATTCATGATATGTCAATCAATGGTTCCGCTCCTGTTGTTTACGAACTAAACTAATATTAGCCACCTCTCTTTCTTAAAAAGATTATTGGACAAGGATAGGAGAAATTTAAAGCTGTCATAGCCATTGTCATCTAGGGGGAAATAGTTGTGACCAATAAAGATCATGCTTAAATTCACGTTGAAATAAGCAATCGAACTTTTTTTTATGCTTTAAAAAAAGAGATATAGTGACATATTTGTTTGGTTCGTAAACAACATAATCGGGGCCAGTCATTTTAAGTACATACAAGATGTGAACCTATTAATTTCTAATTCAATCTGCGAGTGAAACAGGTTCTGCAAAATTATACCTTTTTAACGACTATCTGAAAAATAAGTGTACAATTTTCATGCAAGTTTGTCCAGTTTCTTTATTCCAACATAAAATTTAAGATAGTCCCGTCTCTTTCTGTTACATGACGTAAAAGAGTGACGGATATAAACCTGGGTTTTACTGGACTTGCTTTAAGCCGTTTCACTTTATAAGGGGGTACATTTTTAATTAGTAAAATAGTTATATTTGGGACTTACGGATTCAAACATTCACTTTAAATTAGCCTGGTGTTTCGCAGACAGGTTAATTTAACCTTTAAAGCTAAACCAGGATAACTTGGTCTAGTCTTATCTTAAGTTCATAAATGCCGTATAGGAACACACAAGTCCATGGCAAGGAAACTGTCCTAGCGTCATATTCAAGGGGCACTCTATAAATCATGTTAGACTTAAATACAACAATCACAATATGATTTTTGTCAAACCTACCTTTTGAAAAATATTACGTACACACTGCGGCACCTTATGTGGTTGTAATAGGCGCTATTTTGCAACAAAAATGTGTAGCTTGATCTGTGGCCGTGTGTACCACAAGATCTTAAAAGCCTATGAAAATGTTCTTTGTTATTATAACATTAATTTTAATCATAGACACTTTATGGCATACGGTCCAATTAAAATCTGTTTACTTCTTTCGTGTCTGTCCCACCTGATGATAAGCAGTTTCCGTAGCCTTGCAACACCAGGTATCACTCGCGCGTCGCCGACCCTCCTTGCCTTATGACGTCATAATGATGCCCCTAAATTTACCTTACACACCAAATATATCCGCAGCCAACACCCTACACATGTGCAGGGCCTGGTTGACCATCCATAGCTCTCTCATTGACCACATGTTTCGTTATATCCCTTATATCTTGATGTTCGCCATGGGCCGCCAGGTCAAAGTCCGAGCCGGAAAGGGACGCTATATGGTTCCAGTTGGGTTCTGTGTCGTCACCTGTTTACGATATAGGAGATGTTAGTCGACTTATTTTAAGATAAAAGTTTATTTTTTTTGAGCTCTGTAGTTGGTTGATAAGTAAACCTGTATAGTGGAATATAAAATGTAATATATGTTTTAATGATAAGAAATATTTTTGCAAACTTTGGAATCATGATGAATTACGAATAAAATTATTTAATTTAAAACCATATTTTATCTGTAAACAGATACATATTTTAATAGTGTAATATAAAACAAAACTGATAAATTTTCGTGTAATTTTAAAATTCCCAAATATTAACTACAAGCTCCTCAAAGCGGCTTCTTTTGATAATGCGTTTAAGCTTACAAAGTTAATGGTGCATTCCGTTAAAATAATATTAATATTGCGCTTGGCAACCCAACAGCATTATGTCAAATTGTTATAATGTATGAATGCAACCGATGTGTTAGCCTAACTACGTTATAAACACGCAATTGTGAAGCAATGGTTTGTGATTTTTTTAAATTCCTTACGTGTTGCGGCAAAAGAAATTCAAAACGCATCCATTTCGCATTATTATTATAATAAAAAGAAAAAAACGAAACTTATAGTCTGTACATTAAAAGCATTTATGTCTGACGTTTAATAATATCATTTTAAACGTCAAAAATGTATTGTTATAATGGACTGACTATAGTCATTTAAGCGGATTGCAAACACAAATACTTCTTCACTCGTGCACGCACACTTACACGCAAATGCGCACTCAATGCGTACATATTCAAAGTTCACACACGCATGCTTTTAGTTGACTTCCAATTCACTCTTACCTCCATGCAATTAAATAAATAAATATCCTGGGACATTCTTCACACACGGTTATGAACTAGTAAATAATAAAACTATTAAATAAATGCATTTTGAATTACTTTCCATATTAGTAAACTTGTTTAAATCATATTAAATTGGTGCTGATTCTGTGCAAACTAAATTAAATTTAGTCTTATATCGGCGCCGATTCCGTTGTTTACGAACTTAACTAATATTAGACAAGTCACCTCTCTTTCATTTTAACCTTATTGAAAAAAGATAGAACATTTTTAATGCTGTCAGTTTAATCCATACCGTCGTAATGTACGGGTAAATAGTCGTGACCAAATTCACGTTGAAATGTTTGATCGGATTAAACTGACAGGACTAAAATATCTTGCATCCCTTTCTTATATTTACTATTAGAAAGAGATATAGTGAGATTAAATTTATTTTAGTTCGTAAACAACAGAATCGGCACCATCATCTCACAAAAATGTAAGAAAAGGATATATAGTCAAATTAGTCCAAAGGCTTGTTTTCAACTTGTATTGGTCGTCATCAATATTGGTCATGACTTTTCAAATGACAATAGCATAGACTACTTTGATAGCTTAAAACATTTCCCATCCTTTTTCAATAATATGTGCAAGAAAAAGATGTGATATGATTAAAATTACAATTTGCAATAGAATCAGCCCCATTGTTTAAAACCTCATTCTCCACACATTGTCATGCTGTTATTGAAATGTCAAGTAAAACTCACTCACATGTCAACTGGCCCTGAGCAGCGGACCCGCTTCCTTGTGAATCACTTAAATAAGCTTAGCTTAGCCTTAGTAATATATAGTGATGTGTTGTAAGAACTTTAATAAGTTTTTGGAACGGAGTTCCTTATGGTATCGTTTGCGGGGACCGAAAAATGTGGAAACAATAAAAGCGACACCAAAAACCGACATACTTAAGCGAGAGGTCTCATTAACTGCTCGATGATCGACGCTACAAAGCAAAATTAGCATCCGTCAATTATAAGTGGACCCTCTAGCAGTAGTACAAACTAATGTCAATAGATGGAGTTGTGCCCTTTTTTAATCGAGCTATGGTTTCGTTAACTCTGTTCCTACGGGGTGTCCATAAGAAAACTCTAAATTGTTTTTCTCTTTCATAGTATAAAATAGTTACATTGTTTACTTCGTCACGTATTTCAACTGGAGGATTAATAAATTATCGAGTTTGGATAAACTCTGTCGACTTTACTCAAGCGCGGAACACGGAATTAGGTTATTTACTACGGTATTTTTTATGTTATAGATATATTATATATATCTTTGTCATTCGAGCTACACTTACAATGAACCTCTATTAATTTTATCGACATTATGATGATATAACATATCGTCAACCTAGTGACATTAAATGAAACCGTATGTGAATCAAAACATGGATAGTTTTTGTCAAGCAATGAGAATAAATATTTCTTTTTGGTTTATTAGACTACTTTATCATAATTAATACCAGTAGTCGACCCAATTTTGATAAAAGCTCCTCTCTGCATACCCCTTGATATAGCTAACCAACCTGGCTAGTGATCAACCCACATGCTTTTGTATTCTTATACAATTTATTCAAATATTTCATATATCACAAGATGGACCAATGATCGTGTGAGGGTCGCAGGAAACCGCTGGATGCGGGTAGCGCAAGACTGGCCATCGTGGAGATCCTTGGGGGAGGCTTTTGTCCAGCAGTGGACGTCTTTCAGCTGACAGGATGATTTCATAGAGATTCCATACATTTATTTGTGGAGATTATAATGAACGCCTCATTATTATATATTCTATATTAAAGCAGTTTTTGGGGTCGTTGTTTCCAGCATTTCGCAGTTTTTGCTGCAGTCGCGTCGTAAAATTATTTACTTTTATCTTACGTTTATTTCAAATTATTCTTCAGGTATCAAGGTCTGAAATAATTTTATTAATGAACATTTTATAAGGAACTTTTTATGCACAGACGTAACTCTTATTTATTGTTTCCACTTATTAAAGTTCTTACAAACGACCGCTAAGACTGCGTCTTATATGTGTATGATACATCATAATCATCCGCAATAGCAGTAAATTAAAGCTAATCTAAATACTGCCTTAATTAAAACGTAAAAAGATTTATTTTAAATTAATTTACGACCTGAAATGTTCTTTAACCCCGGCAATCCAAAGTCTGAATCCTTAAATATGGCGAAGAATTATGTCAGACGTGTATAGTCGAGTTTGGAAAAGGCACTTTTATGTCGAAATCAGGGCAATACTTCTCGTATATCACGCTAATTTTGCCAGGTTCAACCAGAAAATATGATACTACGCCATGTGGCAGCAAATTTAGGAACTGAAGCTCCTTGTTCACTATGAGATGTCATGAAAAAATCTGCGCCCTCACTTTTGGTATCACATTTTTCAATTAACAAAGAGAAATATAGATAGACAGTGAATTTTCGAAAATTAAGCATAAGACCAAGTCTGTTAAAAACTCTACTTTGTAGTTAGCAAAAGTAGCATTGTATGTACTCCCAGTACAAGAAAAAAATGTACATCTGTCAGTTCAATTATATCGTGTCTATAAATTACGACTTTTAAAAGATTTTTGTAATTTTATATTTATATTTTAATAACAAACTTGGTCACGATTTATAATATAACTAGTGACCCGCCCCAGCTTCGCACGGGTGTACAAATCTTTGAATTTCTCAGCTTTTTTGTACTATAATATGCATGTATTATACATATAAACCTTCCTCTTGACTCACTCTATCTATAGCTGAAAACTGCATTAAAATCCGTTGAGTAGTTTAAAAGATCTAAGCGAACAGACAGCGGAAGCGACTTCATTTTATACTATGTAATGACTAGCTTTTCAGTCGCGGCTTCGTTCGCTTATATAACTTTCAAACCTCAGTCGATTTTGATAAAGCCTATATTGCCCAAGCTACTTTCGTCACCTCCAATCATGTTTCAATGTACTGACACGCAAGTGCTACAGTTTTATTATGAATATAGAGATAAGCAATTATGAAATGAACCATTACCTCATAAATTAATTTTCTACCCTACTATAGCACACTTTCTCAGTTTTAATGTTTGACATAATATTTGTTACCTTCTATCTATTCTAATGAGAAATTCAATTAGGTATATAGGATTTTATGATTTTATCATAGAGTACTAATAATATTGAGCAATTAATGACGCCGCTAGTCGAGCAATAAATCCTTGGATTTGTTTTTGTTTGACGGCCGTATCAGTAGGCACACATGCGTTGTGAGTCTGTAAATACTTTCACAGATACATTTTAAACGTTTTGAGATTTGGAGGCGCGCCATGTTATCGTAGTTAATCTCTAAAAACCCACGACTTAAATATCGCATTAGAACGATATTACAGTAATTTTAAATGTCAAACATTACACTGAGAAATGTTAATCATATACACACTCAAATATTCTGAAACAAAGTTATTAGGCCTACTTAAAACGAATAGTTATGAGTATTAAAATTTCGATTCTCTAATGATGTCACATTCCTGTCAAAGTATCAACACACACAAAACACAGTCTTAGGACGTTTTTCTTTCACTGATATATTTAAAAATTCAAATATAAACCTTATTATTATATTTCTGAAAGACTGACTTTAAACGACTAAAATAAATTCCATAACTCGCGATCTCGGCTTTAATATCGCATTTGACAAAGAAAATATGGCAGACACCTATCATAATGACGTATTTCGTAAAATAAATCGGCTATGTTTTTGCGATAAATTGTGAAAACATTAAATTCCAGTGAAAGAAAAACGCAGTTAGTATAAAGGTGACAAACAGAACAGAAGGAAAGCGGAGGCGTGCCTACCGTAACCTTGTTAGGTTTAAACGGGCGTAGAGTGCGCGATGTGACCTTGTTCGTCCCCGGGGGTGCGCGGGCTCCTCGCCAGCGAGCGCGCGCGCGTCTCCTCGAGGATAAACGAGTTGATGACGTACGCCTCGCGCCGGATGCGGTCGCGCAACTCGCCCGACATGTCCGGGATCGCCCACCGGACTATTATCATCACTAGTGCTACCACATTCTGGTGAAGTAGAAAAAAAGGAAACATATTCATGCACACATACTTATTTATTCATATTGACGAGTATTTAAGGTGATACCTTCGGTTGGAGAGCGAAATTCAAATTTTATCACGTTTTTTGCTAATTGGAGCTCATTAAAAGAAATCATCAACATATTCCTGCAAGGTATATTACTGACATATACGACTATTTCATGAAAATGTTACTAATATACCTTGGAGGAATATATTGATGATTTGTTTTGTTATTAATCAGTAAATATACTACTATTCTTGTCGCAAATAACATGTTGATAACTTACGACCTATAACTGAGCTGCAATATGCAAAAAACGTGATAAAATTTGAATTTCGCGCTCCAACCGAACATTCCCCCTAAAGTGACAAAATGGCTTGGGTGCAGCGCTCGCTCTTGCAGGACATATTTTATGTAAATGATGAAGTTTATTTTGAAAAGAGTAATTGCTGAGTTTATTGCCGGCTCTTCTCAGCAAAAGCTACCTTCCGAACCATGCATTAGAGTCTGACCATTCATAAGTGCCTGTGAAGGTCTATTTGAATAAATAATATTTCATTTCATTTCATTGATGAGATTTTCTAGCCTGTATACTTAATGTATATTTTTTAACACAAAAACAAGCCTTCAAAATCTTCTTATTTTTTTTGTTGTGAAGATTTGGCCGAATGTTGTAAGTATGTATTCTATAAAAACATGGCGATAGCCAACAAGCAGTTATAACAAGCTTCATCTTACGATCTTTTTCTTCCTAAGAATTTTAACCAATAACTTTCCAAAGCGTCTGACGTCAACATTACTGGCTTTTATAAGCAACTTTTGGCACACCTATACCTAATTGAAATTCAAGATATCACACGAATATTATAAATGCAAATTTAATATTATAAGTTACTCTACCAGTTTCATCATCATCATCATGTCAGCTGAAAGACGTCCACTGCTGGACAAAAGCCTCCCCCAAGGATCACCACGATGGCCGGATCTCTACCTGTTTATTACTTTTTAAATGCCAATTTATTACTTTTTTTTTAATTTTTTACCGAAAGCGATTCTATTTGGCACGCAGATTATGGTATAAAAATGAAGATAGTCTACTTTATATCTCAAAGACGCGGGTAAAACTGGGTAGGACAGCTGGTTTCACGTAAAACTCACCTCAAATACAACAACAAACGCTAATCTAGCTCCGATGATGTGCCAGTACCAGTTCGTGTGCGCGTAGTCTTCGCCATCCTTGTTATACCAGTACCCTGGGTAGCTTTAAAACAAAATACAACTTTAATACAGGACTATAAAGTTTAAATTGACAGGCCAGTTGTAAGACGCCGCCTATCGTGCCGCCGGTCGTTAGTTCGATCATCCAGGATAAACATTTGTGTGCATGAGCATTTCTGTTTGTCCTGAGTTTGGGTGTAATTATCTATATAAGTAAGAATTTACAAAAAAAAATCGTATATGTAGTATATCAGTTATCTGGTTTCCATATTACAAGCTCTGCTTAGTTTGGGATATCTGAACCGTGTGTGAAGAATGTCCCAAGATATTTATTTATATATTATTTCAACTCTCACATTGTTCAATAATCCTCACTTATATTATAGATATGTTTGTTGGTTAGTTCTTTTTTCGAATTATGTCCTTTTCTTCTGCGTATTACATCACAAACTCAACTTGACATTGTATCTTATAGGTTAAATTTTAAACAGGTTCCAACACGGCAAACCTCTATAACCAACGTATTAGATCACAAACTAACCTGCACTTGGTCTCGTTATATGTGGTGTTATAAATGGGCGGGTGTTCCAATACTGTGATGTTGAAGTTGGCCAGCGTGTGGTTGACGTAATCTGTCAGATTCCCATTTTGGAATTGGTACACGAGACGGGGGATGAAATCCGATGTGAATGCTATGATGAAACCCTGTTTAATAGAATATAATTAATTATATACGATGACTAGCTACTAGCTATTCCCCGCGGTTTCACTCGCGTTACCAGGTTAAAAAGTAGCCTATAACCTTTGGGGATAATGTAGCTTCCTGTTAGTGAAACATTATTTTAAATCGGAACAGTAACTCCGGCCGGAGATTAGCGCATTCAAACAAACAAACTCTTCAGCTTTATTATTAGTATAGATATAGATATTATGAATGTGATACAGTAAAGAAAGTCCGCGTCAATATCACCGACTTTTATAATAAGCAATAACTTCATAATTCACTCAGAACATTTTTTTTTTAATTAAGAAGTTTACTATAATAGAAAAATATATATATAGCATTGTTTTGTGAGGTAAACTGTAAAAAAACATTATCAAATATAAACGACCAAACACTAACCAATGCATAGAACAATCTAAAAACACGTGGAGACATAAAATAATGTTGTAAATTTAAAGCTTTTTATGTTTTTTTGTTACCAGTAGAACCACAGAGTTTATTTATCATTTTGATGCTGTGAAACTAAGACGTCATTCATACAAAAATCCATATTAACTATCGTTTTGACATTTAATAAAAAGTAGTTGATATGTCAATCAAATAACCTATTAATTTCCAGAAAGGCTCACTTACATTAGTAATGATGCTGAGTTTTCCTATAGAATCCAGTATTCGGTACCAGACGCCGATGTCGTTGACCCTCTGCGGCACCGGCCGGCGATAGCACGTGAGGAACTTCTTAGCGTCGAGTCTCATCTCCAACACGTTGTTGATGAGAGCGAACACTGGCGCCAGTGGGAACGCCGCCACGAATATCGTCACGAAACCGTATTGGAGGACTGTAAAACAAATGCTGGTATTAAGCTGCATATCCACCGAAGCGGTGCGGTGCGGTGCGGAGCTAGAAAATTTTAACCATTTGATACTAGCTGTTCCCCGCGATTCCACTCGCGTTCCCGGGATAAAAAGTAGCCTATAACCTTCGGGGATAATGTAGCTTCCTATTAGTGAAAGAATTTTTCAAACCGTACCAGTAACTCCGGAGATTAACGCGTTCAAACAAACAAACTAACTCTTCAGCTTTATTATCAGTATAGATTTATTTAGATAATATATCATATACGTTATCGAACTGAATCGGTGTGCTTGAACTATATTATGAACGATGCAATTGGTAAAATTTTCATAGTTCCGCTGCCCTCCGGCGGACAGGCAGCCTAAAGAGCCAGACATAAATGAAATCACACGACAATAGGAAGGGTAAGTATACAAAATGTGACTTCGTATCAGGGGGGGAGTCATAAGCTTAGTGACATCACATCTGAAGTATCCTTCTACTTCAAGCCTAACGAAACACAAACAAAACATTAAAATGTTACCAACTCAATCATATGACCCGCCTATGTTCAAGCTTGCAATACAAGGGATGCCATGCATACTTCTTTCTATAAGTTTTGACTATTTTTATAGTATTTAAATACTTACCCATCTCTAAATATTCAGGGAACAGTCCCATGTTGCCCAATTCGACCAGTTTGAAGTCTTTCACCCACTGCAGCGGGCTTTTTATACTGTTAGAAAATAAAACATTAGTTCCTGAGCGACTGGCCTTTTTTTTATAACGCCGGAACGCAGGAATAACGCCCATATACATAATCAAACTCATAATAGACAGACGTTCAAACGTTAGTCCTGGGAATTATCTCTGCACTTGCATCCTCCTGGCCAAGTGACAATTGTATGAACTTGATGTATATTTTTAAAACAAAAACTATTATTAGCTAAATTCAAAACAAAGATCCACAAAACAAATAAGCCTTGCTGAGTTTCTTGCCGGAGTCTTCTCAGTTTAAGTCTATTCCGTTCATAAGTGCCTTATCAGGGCCTAAACTGAATAAATATTCTTTGAGTTTGAGTTTGGAACCGAACCCATAACTTGTGGTGTAGCAATCAGGGTATCAAACCTTCATTTGACTTTTCCAACTGGGAATTAAACCAATAAAAGGCAAGTGAATCCATATTAAACCCTATTTCAACCCACGAATGTAGAAATAGAGTGGATCGAGTTGCCTCTTGTTAAAAATCACGCACAATTATGTTATGTGTAAATTTATACTACGCTAAGATTGGCGACTCGATGCGGTATGTCATAAATCGTCAAGAATTTGGTGTGTATGTATGCGAGAGGCTTATATTTACAAGAAATCTGGCATCATTGGATCGTTCGAATTTTCGAGTCATGAGTTTTTTTCCAAGTCTAAATGTCAAGATTAGGATGAATCATAGTCGCAATTTTAGATGATAAAGACTACGTACGTTCTTTTCCTCCCAATGGCTCTGATGACGTTCCACCACTTGAGGAAGTAAGGCATCATCATTTCCACTATGGTGTTGATGAACTGCTTGCCCACCATTATGATGGCCAGCTGGATGGACAGCTCTAGGAGACACCCTCCTGGGGCGCACTATATAGCAAAACATTACATTTTCTTTATTATGTACTAGCTTCCGCCCCGCGGTTTTACCCGCGTTCCCAAGGCATCTTATGTTTTCCCGGGATAAAAAGTAGCCTAAATGTTATTCCAGGGTATGATCTATCTATGTGCCAAGTTTCATCCAAATCCGTTCAGTAGTTTTTACGTGAAAGAGTAACAAACATTCATCCATACTCACAAACTTTCGAATTTATAATATTAGTCGGATAGGCCTGATCTCACTGTGTTAGTGATGATGTGGCCGATGATCGTAAGCAAACAAAGATTGGAAGGAAACTCACTCTCAAGTGCAGCTGTTGTAACACACCGGAAAGTGTTTGACGACAGATTTTCAACATGAGGGTGGTAGTTAGCCAGGCGGGTACTACAAAGTACCCTACCACCGTGCTATGGTTTACCTTACAATGTTCTCCTTCACCGAAAGCTCAAGCTCATTGTAGGATTCGAACTCGTGACGTTCGTACGTCCTCTTGCTCAAAAAGACCGCCATTGTAGATTACCAGAGATAAAACTGCATATTTTTCTCCAGGGGAAGTTTTTTTTTCTATTTGCTTTTGTTTGTTTTGTGTATTGTATTGGGTTATTGTATTTTCTCGCAATCGTAGTGAAAAGTAGATTGTAACACACTGCGCTAAATACTCTACTAATTCGGTTTCTTTTTATAAAACTACCTCATATTATAAAGAAAATCATACCTATAGAATATTTAAAAAAACTCACCTCTTCTTGTCTATGCCCATAAATCCTGATGTAACCTCCGGGTCGTCCCACAAACTTTCCTTTGAAGAAAGCTATGTAGAATATCGACGCGTAGTAATTGACAAATTGCAGTAAATATATCTTCAGTGTAAGTGAGTCGTCGAACTCGGTCTGTGTGCGCAGGAGTTCTTTTTCCGTCAGCCATTCCGCTAAATATTGGTATATCTGATGGAACGAAAATCATTCTTACATGTTTTGTAGAGCAATAATCTGAGTTCACGTGTACGTTTTGCTTTCAGTGCTTTTTTTTATCGTCTGATATACAGGGTCACTCATGCAAAATCTCTTAAGGCCGGCGATTTTAGATCATCAACACTGACAACTTCTAGTTCTAGCCTAGGTTGTTACTACATAACGTGTAAGAAAAGGACACATAGATACTTTTTACTTCTGTTGGCAAGTCATGTTGTTTGTTTTTATAATTAACTAGCTTCTGCCCCGCGGTTTCACCCGCGTTCCCGAGGGATAAAAAGTAGACTATGGGTTAATCCAGGGTGTCAGCTACGTCCATACCAAATTTCATTCAAATTGGTCCAGCCATTTGAGCGTGAAGAAGTAACAAACATACATTCTCACAAACTTTCGCATTTATAATATGAATAGTAATTTAAATAAAATAACTAGTTTGTATGCGAAATAATACTATTTTAGCATTATACTACTATAGTATGCTACTTACTGAAAAATTTTCATATTACTCGAATAGTTTTAACACGTTTTGATTATACAGTACGGCATTACGTAGTATGCTTCTGACAGGTCCAAACGAAGACTAGCGAGTGATTGTCAGTCTTTTCGTGATTTGTCAGACTTTTGGTTCGGTTATATCGATGCTGTAGGTAGACTATATAATCATACTTACATAATTAAACATGCAGATGAAGCACAAGTTAATACAAGCAGCGGTGGCAGTAGTGAACATAATAGGGTTGTACGTAATGAGCGCGTTGTCATTCTGCCGCAGTATGGTGGCCCCGAGCAGCGACATGCGGTACAACACTACTCCCAGCACAGTGGCCAGCGCCAGTAGAACTAGTAGCGCCACTATACTGAACGACATCAGCGTCGCTGGGAGACGCATGCGCCAGAATGGAACCATTGGCTCACGCTCGCCTGTTACTACGTTCAGCTGCGAAAGAAAACAGTTTCTGTCAAAAAAAAAATTGATACAAGCTTTTATAGCCGACTGTACTTTTTTTGCACATTCTTCAACTACTCGTTAAGAAGGTTCCAATGAGCCCAAACACGACGGGGTTGTGTCGTTTTATTTCGGATTTCCTATGGCCACATTCCAGCTCCATCATCAGACCCTGGTTACCATTGAAAGACAAACTACTCGTCAAGACGAATCAAATGAGCCCAAATTCGATGGGGTTATGTGTTTTTATTACGGAGTTCCTATGGCCACCTTCCAGCTCCATCATCAGATCAGCTCCACGTCATCCTAATATTGAATTATCACGCAATTTGCATATTCATGCAAAATTTCAGCTCAATCGGAAACCGGAAAGTGGGTCAAATTTTACTTGCAAAATTCCATTATAGACAACGAGACAGGTGAAAGTAAATAAAAGCTATATTAAACAGCAAAGTGGGCAAATAATCATAAGACCTGCTTTATGAAACAGAGGGCACAGACCACCCAGAGTTAGTTAATCTTTCCAATGTAACGTACCTGCGTTCGTTTTACGTGCGCGAGTCGCGCTAGATACTGCGGTCGCGGATGCTCTTCGTACACGTCGAATCCCGTCAAATCCCATCGATGCGTCATTTCAGCCGAATACCGCTTCCATAGCTCCAGAAAACACGCCGCTAGAAGTACATATAATATTTATATTCTAAAGTTAAAAACCGTTTAAAACGGACAAGTCCTATTATCCTTCTTAATGTTATAAATTGCCTTTTATATGTATAGATGCGAAAGTTTGTAAGAATGTATGTACCTGTGTATGGATTTATGGAAAGTGCGACGTTGCGTCGTCGTATGCGACTGTGCACTATTTTTTGTGGCATAATGTGGCATGCCACATACAAAAATATATTTAAAAGGATGCAGCGTCAACGCTACGCGACGACGAAACGCAAGGCAACGAACCAATGAGGCCTCACGCTTATCTATACTAAAATTGGAGAAAAATAAATTTTAAGTAAATAAGTAACTTACCCCAAAAACTCATGAATATAGCGAAGAAGACAGTGGTAGGGTTGTCGAAGAGATAAGTGATCCGCGACTGCATACACGTCGCCCTCAGGTCCCAGTACTCGCAGAAGTAGTCGCATTGCGGACACATTTTTATTTTAGACGAGTAGTTGCAGATGTCTTCGCTAAGGAGAAACAATCACAAAAAACCGGACAATTACTTTAAATACCATATACTTTTTATAGGTTTTCCTGTAATCTATAGGTAAAGAACTATTTCCTGTATTTTATTCAATTTGTTCCGTTTTTCCCTTTTGAGGTTCGAAACCCTAAAAACAATCAGAAACTTGCCAGAGCTTTCACAGTTTAAGAGCATGTCCACATTAGGCTCAGAGTTCGAGGCAGACTTTTCGCTAACTGAATCTAAGCAGCGGCGCCGACGTATCAATCGCTAACTCAATGTATCGGAATGAGTCGGCAAGCGAAACGTCGCAAACTGCGCACGGTATGGACACTCCATTAAAAATTATAGGGAGGCAAACTGGAAGCACTGTCAACTATGAGCCTAATGAGGACGCGGATCAACACTGTCTATAATAAGTTTACTTCTTGTAATAGGCGGTTTATTTTGCATTATTTTTTATTGCTTTAATAAAAGAACCATTAGAAAAAAAATAGTTTTCGAATAACTATAAAAAATAACCAAGATATAAGCCATCAAATATTTATCTCTCTCTTTCTAGCAAAACAGAATTTACCATTGAGTTTATATGGCCCTAGTGCCCTATAACGTTATAGTATAGGGCATGTTGGATCTCTCTGTTTAATCGCTGTCTAATCAGTAGTTTAAAATGCTTATGTCTTTCATATTTCTTGGTCGATTTTAATTTCACTTTTTGTCAACTTTTTTACGGTATTTTCATATTTTGTCAAGAAATGTGATTAAAAAAAAGCATCCATACTGTATTAGTTGCGACTTATTTCTTACCTAGGTTTATTCGAGTAGACCGTAGCAGCCGAATATATGACGCAAATGACACCCACTATAGACGCTGGAATCAGCATGTGCGTGTAGAAACCGAGCCATGCGAAATATAAACCTAAAACCAAAGTATTTCAGTTGAAAGTCAAATAGCAAAATACATGATATATCAAATGAACAATCGTATCGTATAATAAATGAATCAATTCGACCAGCTCATGACGATTTATACTAACCAATTTTAACTCCAAAATAATCTTTGACATAATCAAGTGGCTGATACTTGAGACACTTGGAGACGGCCGCCCACTCTGTATACAGCAGGTGCCTCATCGAGCCGGGCGTTTTGAGATCACCCTACCAAAAAATAATCGTTTATTATAATTTTTTTAAACCATTCACTAATTTTAGGTCTCATTAATGGGCTATTTTTTTAAAAGGACTATAGTTGGTAGCCTCTGATGCCAGCAGCAACTTTACCGGACAAATCGGCGAGCGCAGAGGGCTCTCAGCCGGGTAACATTTAGGTAACCACGCCTGAGGGCACCCCTCAATGGGGTACGAACCTCGGCTCAGGGCGTTACCGGGGGAGGGGGAGGACTTAGTACGACTAATTGGGAGCGGTCGGATTACTAATGGCAGTTGTTAATGGGCTAATATGCAAGATGCGAGGGCATGATAATCGCCGCTGTTTGCAATGTAATTCTATAAGAGAATGCTCTCCTCAAATGACTATTTGGATGAAGCAAATCATTTTTAAAAGGGGGGTTTCACGATTCACAATTTTTTTTGACGACGTAATACTGAAAAATTAAAAAAAAAAAAACTATTCCTCGTAATATATTCTCTAGTTTAACAAATCTCTTGCAACAAGGAATGCAGAGAAAAACTTAATTTAAATAATAAAATATCCCGGAACATTCTTCACACACGGTTATCTAAGCAGAGCTTGAACTATGAAAACCATATAACTGATATACTAATTAAATATTTTTTTTTGTAAATACATACTTATATAGATAATGACCCAGACACAGGACAAACAGACATGTTCATGCACGCAAATGTTTGTCCCGGATGAGAATCTAACCCACGACCTGCGGCGCGATAGGTGGTACAACCAACTGGCCTATCAAATCATTTAGAATCATCATTTCTCGTATATCGTCGCCGACCTGCCAACGTGTGATACTCACATCATGTAATGGATAAGCCGCGCTATAAGTACAATTGGAAATAAGTCGAGCGATGCCGAACGCGAAGTCGTCCTGTGGGGACGTAGAGAATTTCTTCCTGTCCAGAATAAACTGCACGATCCGGGAACGAACCGATGGCGTCCAGAAACAGTCTGCTGTTGTGTCGAATCTGAGGACAATTTTAACATGGATCTGGATATCTGTGTCATAACCACACATAATTACTGACCACTTTGAGATTGTGGTGACACGACCTATGCTTGACCACAATCTATCTATATCTGTACTAATAATAAAGCTGAAGAGTTTGTTCTATCGCGCAAAGCTCCGGAGTTACTGGTCCGATTTGAAAAATTCCTACACTAATAGGAAGCTACGTTATCTTCGAAGGTTATAGGCCACTTTTTATCCCGGGAACGTGAATGAAACCGCGGGGAACAGCTAGTACTAGTAGACTTGCAAGTTTCGACCTAAACCTACAAACATATTAGCTAGCCAAGTTAAATAAGACCTTGTAAAAAAGCCTGTTTTAAAGTTAAGCTGTTTTTGGTAAAGATTAAATGCTGGAAATACTTACAGATACTCCTTGTCTTTAGAATATATTGCTGTCAGTCTGTGTTTCCTCTCCGGGAACATGTTCGGGTCCACCCTTATTTTGGCCATCAACCTGTTCCAGGATGCCTCTATCCGTTCTATAAAGCTGTTCGTCTTATCTTGAACATCCTTTAGCGCTGAGAACTGAACACAAAGGACAGTAGACCTTATTTTGAATTAAATATAGATGAAAGTTAAATAGCTGTTTGAACACGCCTGAAGAATGAGGAGTTAACGTATCTTATGTTTTTTTTTATTTGATAAGCCACGTACGATATTTTAATTATATTAATATGGATTTATTCACTTAATGGTAGAGAAAAAGACGGCTAAAATCTGTCCCAGAATCCAAGGACCTACAATCTTGAAAACTAGAAAAAACTGAGATTTCCTGTGATTTAGTTTTTAATCGGTTTAAAGATGTGTAAAAGTGTGAACGATTTGATTGAGCCCATTTTCACGAGGCGGTTTTCAACTACGACGCAACCAATCGCGTACACATAAATTTCTCGTGACACCTATCAAGCAACACAAAATAGTTCACACACCGATGGATAGATGGCGCAGCAAGGTTCTACATCGCGCTGGCAAAGTTTACGAGGACATTGTCAAATATACAAGGTCCCAGCATCTATAGTTGGACCGCAGTCCTCAGACACGATGACGTAGCCTGACGGAAGATCTTCCTTTTTCAATGGAGGAGTGCTCCACCTTATTCCCGTACACATTTCTAGCGCACGACTAGTTGCGTCGCCGTTGAAAACTTGTTTTATTTTAGTGGCTTAGAACCTATCAACTGTCTGTAGTCTGCGGAGAAGCGGAGACGCCGGGCCGCATCTTTTATTGGTAATCGTAATGAACATCAGTAACGATTCCTTCCAATGACGCACTACGACGAAGATCATTTTGTGGACGTGATTGGATGGTTTAATTATGATGGGCATGACGATTACCACCAAAGATACGCGGGAGAGCCTCTGGTGTAAAATTTGTCACATATAATGTAGTCTATGAATCTGGGATAGTTTTTAGAAAGTGTTAATATTTTCTTATTCATATTTTATAGCGTATTATTACGACTCAATGCATACATTTAAGGTGGAGGCGTCAGTTGGAGCGCGAAAATCAAATTTTATCACGTTTTTTGCAAACTGCAGCTCAGTTATGGGTCGTAAGTTATCAACATCTTGTTTGCGACAAGTAACATTTTCATGAAATAGTCGTATATACCTTGGAGGAATATGTTGATGATTTCTTTTGATATTAATCAGTAAATATACTACCATTCTTCTCGCAAATAACATGTTGATAACTTTCGACCTTTAACTGAGCTGCAATTTACAAAAAACGTGATAAAATTAGAATTTCGCGCTCCAACCGAAGCCTCCCCCTTAAGCTTGAATATTACGAAGTATGCATGCTTCTGAAACTCAATCACAAGCTATCATGAGCTTTATTACTAGCCTATAAAATTTCTTTTTATATGACTCAAATGATAATTTGCACAAAATTGTTGTTTAGTTTACAAATGTAATGAAGATTCAACTTTGTTAACACGAACTACAGGATGCATTATACTATAGAGCGCTGTTAATTTATGCATTTTGTTATTAAGAACCATCAAAACTACATATTGTGATAGAAATTGTGGATATCAACAGATAATTTGTCAATTTACACTAGAGCCAAGCAACTGTTTTGAGAAGAGTTTATCTCGCTTTAATCCGCTATGTTTGTCTCTTTTTAGCAAATGAAATCTCTATCTCCATCTAAAAGAGAAAAGCCCTGATCCAAATAGAAAGGCGAGCGCAGAGGACTCTCAGCCGGGTTTTAGGCAACCACAACTGACGGCACCCCCGAATGGGGTACGAACCTCGGCTCAGGGCGTTACCGGGGGAGGGGGAGGGTTTAGTACGAGTTGAAAATATGGGAACAATATAGATTAATAACGTTCACAACGAATTACATTTAGGTACAAGTACAACAAACACAACGAGATAGGTAAAACATGTACAGTCGAGGTTAAAAACAATAAAATTAACCTGTTGACTTTTATCCCCGACTGTATAATAAATTAGTATTTTTTTTTTTGTTAATAACAGTGAAAGTATGTTAGTTAGCAAAGCCCAACACCAATACAGTATACTTAATCAATAAATAAGTATAATATTTTTTTTTCATTTTGGAAAGCTTTCACGAAAAACTCTTTCAAATGCTTTAAATATTGTTTTTAGTTCAATTATAGCACGAGATGCAAGCGCCATGTACAATCAAGAGAAAAATATGTAAACACATTTTTTAATATACAGTCATCTATTCCAAGAAATACCTTTGACATTTAAGAATGTCATAGAACATATAACATAAGACATGTTTTATATATCAAATGTACGGTAACCAATGAGAATAATTTTATTGAGTCTGAGTGCGTGTGGGTGATTATTTTTCTCTGACATTATTTGACATCAAAAAGTATTCCGTATCATAGACAAGCTATGTACACACGGCCACAGATCAGGCTACACCTTTTTGTTGCAAAATAACTCCTATTACAACCGCATAAGGTGCCGCAGTGTTTACCTTGACCTGTGGTCGTCCGTACAACAATTGAATAGTGCATACATATTTCAACACTCGACTTCCCACGTGTTAGCCAAGCGAACCATGCGCCTTGACAGTGTTCACGACAACTGCATACCTTAGACATATACATGGCAGCATTCAGTATCGCATTCGTCCGCCCACTTTTTCTTATTTTACTGCAATCCTACGGACGTACACATAAATGTTACTGTGCTTTTTGGTTGTGCAAATAATCGTTTAGCCGCAACGTAATCATAATGTCTCTGGATCTCTATAGGATTTTCTGCGACATTATTTTATATAATAAGAAACCTTCTCACTAAACAATTAAAACTGCAATTCCAATAAACGATTTATATTCTTAGCTCAGCTACAAAACAAAACGCTTATATATTTGTTTTTATTTATTTGAGAGCACAAAATATACTAAAGCAATTGTACATGACTGTACATTATGCAATTAGAAAAATCTACAAACATTGGACCCAACATTGTGGCCAATAATCCTCCAATATATTTACAAATAACATCGGTGAAACGTGCCAAGAACGCGGAGTATTTATTTACTCTAGAATAAAATTATTTTTATTAACACAGTTATATGGTCAATAACAAGCAAGTCTATATGATACGGTCTCTGGCATTTTACTATGAAACACTGCGGCTTCAATCACTTATTTAGTGCTTAAACTAATGCTTGGTCCATATTCTCCGCTTTTATTACTCGAGCGAGTTTAATGTTTTTTAATATTTCATAAAAGAAATATAATTTAAGCTATGGTGTCCAAATGGATGAAATTATGAAGTCCTTACCCAAACTTTTAGAGCCCATCCCCACCGGATTATTAATTACTTTCGTAGCTCATTCGTTATTCGCACGTCTCATAAATGTTACAGAAAACAAGATAATAGGAGCTGAATTCAATGAAATTTATTGCTCATTTCTTAGGCAGCGCAGTAACCCCACCACAGATTGGTAGGGATGATTTTATGGGTTAGACGCAGTCTTCATTTATCGCCATTGAGTGCTTCATTACGAATGGAAATCTGTTTCTTTTTTAAATTAAACCGTTCGATTGAGTAGTAGCTCTTAGCCCCGAATGGGAATCCAACCACGAGAGTATAAATACCTTATGTAGTAAATGGTCTATTCCTTGTGAAAGAAAGTGGATCAAGCATTTAACGACTTCTCTACTACGCACACTGCACTAACTGCGTAAAAAATTTGGATGAACTTCATTAAATCTGACTTATATTATCTGGAATTCTAAAATAATTAAACCCAATGAATGCCTTTCAATGGATTACTTAATTGAATCATATGATATTTGCATGACATATAAATGCAACAGAATTCAAGAAAATGGGAGCCATTAAATGGAGTTCATACCATTTTGCGGTAATAATTTAGTACGTGCTGACAACACTGATCATACAAAACTACCACTCAGTTTTCTAGTGCGCATGAGTTATTCACGGTAAGATGCAGTGATCCACAAGGGTTTGGTACTTACTCAGTCATATGTGCAAAAGATTTATCATCTTATAAATACGTAAACAGGACTCTGAACAAGTATGACGCAGCGCGTACACGTATCATGAGAATGAATTAATTGATAGTTTTTAGCATTTTTAGTTTTCCGTATGTTTTTAACCTCCGACGTAAAAACGAAAGGATAAGTTTGACGTGTCTATCTGTGTGTGTGTCTGTCTGTGGTCTCATAGCTCCGAAACGGATGGACCGATTTTGATTGTTTTTTTTGTTTAAAAGGTGACTTAATCGATAGTCTTAGCTATGTTTCTAGAAAATCCGCTCAGTTTGGAAGTTATGACCAATTTTCAATTGAGTTTCGGAGGTTTCTTAATTTTTTATTTTAGTTGTTTCTTAGTAAATCATGAACTAAATTACAAGGTATTTACAAGATTCATATACAGGTACATTATATTTATATGTCATGTACTTTTATTACTATGAGCCTAATACTTAGTATATCGTCACTATGACCACTTTTTATAGTAATTACAGAAGTCGAAAATAAAATATAGCCTATAACTAACACGATTAGTATGAGTTTTCAATGAGTTCTTTCGCCACTGAATTTGCCCATCGTCTTTTGTATGAATGTAATTAATCATGAATAAAAAATTGTTTCTTTCTTTCTTTAAAGTCTGCACTACCCCCTCCTGTTGAGAACTTGGGGGCTAAAACAGCCGCTCGAGCAATATTGCTATGCAATTCATATCTCGAATTTACAGCAGAGCCAAATGTTTTTTAAATTATTTTTTGGTGAAAATGCAAATCATTATATCAATTAATTTACAATTTAGACAAATTACACAATAATCTGCTGTAAATTCGAGATATTAATTGCATAGCAATATTGCTCGAGCGGCCGTTTTAGGCCCCCTTGTCGCGTTTGAAATCACACTTCAATATTTTTGCTACTTCCTTGCTTTATTTTCCATATCCATCCATCGCGGGGACGATACTGATTGAAAACCGTGATGCTTTCTCAGTTGGAGTGTACAGTTTTACTGCTGGATAAATTTCAATTCAAAGCGTATGCCAATAAGTTCATTTTCGATTACCATTTCTTTGTATGATAAATATATACGTATACGAAGAGGAAAACGACGTGTATACTAGAGATATACCTTAAACCGAATTGCTTGAATCATTTAAAAACAATAAAGATATAAACCAAATTAAAGAAATTAATTCATATTCATTCTTAAAGCGAGAAGCCTTGGGAATCTATGGGGACCATATAAAGCCATGACATGAGTCCTGCGTATTTAAAAAGGGTACAATTAGTTAAGTGTTAGATATGTTATTAAAAGTACGTACCTTCATGGGCATCCTTAACTTTAGTATCTCACTGTAGTCTTTTAGAACAGATAATGGGGCGTGAATCTGAAAGACATCATTAAAACAATATGACTAAAAATATCTAATTAGTCCGTCAGTTAGATTACCAAAAAATATTGGACACATATTTTTTCTTTAGTTCGGAAAACAACAAAATAACGAAGATACAGTGCATTAAAATTTCGCGTGACGTCACGGCTTAGTACACTTTTTACAGAGAGATGACTTCACAACCCCCCACTCCTGAACTTTGATGCGACTTATCTTTGTAATTTTTTGTTGATTTGATGAATTAAAAAATACGTATCCAATATTTTTTGATAACCTAACTTTATAAGTCACTTGGACATGCTCCTTTATGGTTTAGCACCATAACCTATGAATATTTCTAATATTGCGCACAACCGGTATTTTAATAATGGGACCAGATAATAATAAATATCAGTGGATATATAATTATTCCATTTTCTGTGAAGGTCATTCCGATGTGTCATTTAAAATATTCATTCAATAATACATAGTTTTATATATTCTAAATACAATATTGATTATTACATCCGTTACTACTGCTATATTTAGATTAAAAAAATACATTATATAAACTAGCGATCGACCCCAGCTTCGCATGGATAATTCTGCCATTTTGTACAATATATTAACAAACTAGATTCCGCCCCGCGGTTTCACCCGAGGAATCTTATGCTTTCCCGGAATAAAATGTATCCTATGTGTTAATCTAGGTCATAAACTATCTGTGTTCCAAATTTCATCCAAATTCGTTCAGTAGTTTTTGCGTGAAAGAGTAACAAACATCCATCACTCCATCCATACTCACAAACTTTCGCATTAACAATATTAGTTAGGATAGACAATACGAAAAATAAAAGACGATTAAGAGAACCATCGCTAACGGAAACCCCTTACGTTCAGTAGTTTCTACTTGAAAGAGTAACAAACATTCACAAACTTTCGCATTTATGATATTAGTAGGTTATTTTAGAAGTTAGTTAAAACATGCTCACCTTAACAAAATGCAGACCAAACAGCCCCTCAGGTGCCTCCCTCTCGAGATGCAGACCCTCTTGCTCTAGATTCTCTTCAAATATCCGCCTCTGCTCGTGCGCCTCGGGTTTGTTGGCATCCTCCTTCGCAGATTCCCATACCAACACATAATCTATCGAACGCACGCCATCGTTGAACGTAAGGGAGGGATTGGTTAAAATACCCCCCATGACGATGCTGTTAGAGAAATCTTTGTTTAGTTGGTAACATCACCAGCGCAGCGGTGATTGTTTTTAATACACCATCTGACTTATAACATGAGATGGTTCAAGTATTACGTAACGCAATTTTTGAAGATTTTTGACCCTCCTCATTTATAACGCACCGTAGCATTTTTCGGTACCCTCCCATCCCCCTCCCTAAACGATAAGTAACACCCAAGTGACCATTTTCACCTAAAAGTCGTTGTATTTTGACATACAATACAATCGAGGGAATCCCCGTAAAATATAAACGAAAAGTGTTGCCAACTTGGGAGAATTTAATTACCTGGTTTTTTATTTAAATACCAAACAATGTTACGTAACGTATTTTTCAAAACTGTAACGCATCGTAACGTTTTACAAGACCCCCCCCCCCCTCCCCCACAAATTGCGTTACGTAAAACTTGCTTAAAAATATAGATTCTATGGTAAATTCAAATAGCTACCAACTTCTCGGATCCCTTATGTCAATCTCATACAAAAGTAGTTATTTATACATACAGTTTACATCGATCATACAATATAATGGATGCACAGATTTTATACTTGTATATTGTATTGGGTGCATATAATAAAAAATGGTATTGGGTGCAAGATGCTTAAATCGTAATGAAAACTAATGTGGCCAAAACTACTACTACTTTACCAATAATTTAAATTTATTTCATCATGCCAGCCGAAAGACGTACACAGTTGGACCAAAGGCCTCCCTCAAGGATCTCCACGATGGCCGGTCTTGCGCTACCCGCATCCAACAGTTTCCCGCGACCCTCACAAGATCGTCGGTCCACCTTGTGGGGTACCTGCCCACGCTGCGTCTTCCGGTTCGTGGTTCCGCTGGACACGGGTAGCGCAAGACCGGCCATCGTGGAGATCCTTGGATCCTTTTATCAAGAAAACATAAGCTAACACGTAGCTTTGATTTTAAACACATATGTAGGTACTAGGTACAGTACACAATTTGCAAATCCCACTCAATGAAATTGAGAATCGTATCGATCTTCAAGTGATATGACCGTGAAGTAAAATGGTTAGTTACGTGTTAAATATCATGCGAGATGCAAGTGGTTAGTAATTTATTATTCACTGCAGATAATTTTTAAATTTAGGTACTTATTAATGCTGTTTGAATAATATTGAGCATATACATGACATGTATAACTAAATCAAACAACATTGACAAGACTTTGTAAACTAGGCAATCTAAGTTGCCAGACTACAATGCTTTGTTTTGTAAAGTTAAACTATATCACAAATCATTAAAGTTAATTGCCTATTTTTGCAAAGCTGCAAAGATTTCATTCATGCTAGAAACAAGACAAAAAATTGATAAATAGTAAACATATAAAATAGACCCACCAACACCAATGGACAACATAGATGTAATGAACTCGACAAATATGAGAAATACAAAATGATGGCATATCCACAATGCTAGCCAATTTTCTACATGATCTGCAAACATTTGATCAAATGTTCCGTATGTTACTCACGAGCAATGGTTGAGTGTTGGTTTGCCATTGCCATTTGGTGTTCCACGTGCCAATGTGGCGGGTTCCCCACAGACACACTCTTCGGCAGCCCGTGTGGACGCTTCACTACCGTTGTCCCTGAAATTATCAGGTGTTTGGGGACATACGCCAATAATTTTGTTTAGAATTACCCGCTATACCTTTCTACAATGTTAATTACTTGTACTACAGCGAATTTTAGTAACAAACAAGCCAAACACATTTTTTGAGCTGGTGAAGGGCAATCATGATATCGTCTGAAATAATCGGAAACGATCCAACTCACTAAGGAAATCGCTTTTAAATATGATCTCAGCTCTAACCCAAGATATCACAACTATGCAAACGGTACACGCATTAGCTGCAGTATTTTACAAATATCCTCTAATCAATCAGATATTGGTACCATACTACTCACAATACAACGTATCTATTTTCGATAGTTCATAATATATCCATATCAAACCGTTAAATTGTGAACGGGCCTGCACTTACCGACACGGTTCCAATTTTATAACTAATAAAATTGTGAACCATCCCTGATTGGTCGGTCTCTGAGTCTAATAAAATATTTGCACATTTAAGATCAAGTAATTTTGGGAAAAACTGAACCCGGTTATACTCCTCGGTCTTATATAGGTATAATTTGACGTGTGTTTGTGGTTTCTGGTGGCAAAAAACCTTTTCGGAAACCGGCTTGTTAGTGATAATGACGATTATTATTGCATTTTACTAACAAATTTATATTGATAAAACAGATTTTTTTCATTGAAATTATCTAACATAATTTCTTAATTCGGTACGGAACCCTAAAGTTGCGAAGTCCGACACAGTTTTTTTCAATAAGGTTTGTAAGAAAGACATGTGACCTACTTATTGAAAATTGGTAAAAACTGAACCAGCACCTATTTTAGACTGTAAGATTCCTACTAAAGAAATGACCGGTATTTCTTTGCGTGGTGCAAATGCAAATGAAGTCAATAATATCAATTGTCATAGGGAAACAAAGCTGACACCACACTATGATGTCATACAATTTGAATCTAATAATGGACACGGTAATGTTATGTTAAAAATTAAATGCATACTGCATCTATTTACCTTCAGTAAGCATTCACTATATTTCATTGTCTTCAAGTATTTGTAAATGTCATTGTTTATGATTCTAAAAATATACAAGGATAAAAGACTTCTCTGGGACAGAATAACGTCATGTTAGAGATGCGTTTTTAATCTCCGACGAAAAAGAGGGAGTCAATCAATCAATTCGGTTGATTTTTTTGTTTGTTCACGCATTTATTTTTGCTTATAAACCGATTTTAATCATTATTTTTGTGTTGGGTTCAGTATAGCTCCAAGGTAATCCCATTTTAATTTTATTGTCTTCAAAAGAGTTTTTACTGTTTTTGGTAAAAGTTGATTATATTACCTACATCAATTTCAAGCGCGTATGAGCCGTAATATTGTGATTTGCGAATGAAACATATAGCTATAGATTCTATGTAAGTATTAATTCTAAATTCAAAACTTAAAAGAATTATACATTCGTTCCTTAATTACAAATATCCGTTATTTATTGATAAGGCACATAAAAAAGTATAACGTTTCAGACGCGTATCACTAAATTACTTCATCATTATTAAACTAGGTCATTGTCCTTGATAAAATTAAATATAATTTTTTTTTACACTTCGACCTCCAACAAAGCATAGGTTATATTATATGGCAACGTGAACATAAAACAGGAATAGTCCGTGTTAGGGGTGCTGGCTAGATCCATTGTGAACTCTACCATACTACTCACAATACAACGTATCTATTTTCGATAGTTTATAATGTATATCCATATCAAACCGTTAAATTGTGAACTGTGAATCAGTAAGTTCAACGACACGAAAACTGAAGTTACTAGGGTGACATAAGCGCTTAGCGCATTTACTTAGCACCGCATATTTTTTAGATGATGTTTAGGTAAACAAAATGTAGCTGTGTTTTAAGCTACAAGCATATCTTACAAAAACTGAATTAACTGTCAAAACTTATAGATTCACCCCTGGGGATATACCTATGAATATTTATAAAAATAAAGTGGAAATATACAGATCTACTGGTCCGATTCTTAAAATTACTCTAAATTATTTTATACCTATACTAGCTGTTCCGCGCGTTTTCACTCGCGTTCCCGGGATAAAAAGTAGCCTATAACCTTTGGGAATAATGTAGTTTCCTATTAGTGAAAGAATTTATCAAATCGGTTAGGTAGTTTCGGAGCCTATTCAATGCAAACAATCAAATCTTTCCTCTTTATAACATTAGTATAGAAGTATAGATTATGATATACTGCTATAGGCTATTTTTTATTGCGAATGAAACCACGGGTGACTGCTAGATTTTTATAACAGCGTTCTTATAGAATTTCTACCCTTCTTTTCTCAGACCAGTCTACATTATCTTATCAATTAAACATCGTCGAAAAATTTCACGTTTTCTTATATTTATG
Organism: Tethea ocularis; assembly: GCA_963555595.1. Lineage (NCBI taxonomy): Eukaryota > Metazoa > Arthropoda > Insecta > Lepidoptera > Drepanidae > Tethea > Tethea ocularis. Next base: position 2,674,510 of record OY741960.1, on the reverse strand, counting down.
GTACATGCTGTACGCTAATATGCTAAACCGTCATTAAACCAGTCAGTCGGTCACGGAACACGGAACAAGTACCTACCTAGTACCTACTTACCTGTTACTGGTTTGTGATAATTATGGTAAAGATTTTTTATCAAATTTATCAAATCTAAAAATATTTTTTGACGTTTAGAAATATCCAAACGATACTACGATTCTAAAGTACAAGTTCATCGACTAGAAAATCGTCCGATAAATTATAATAGGGCGTTTACCATGATTTTTTATAATGAAGAGTTTTTTTAACGGGCACGCGTTTCACCTGATGTTAAGTGGTTACCGTCGCTTATAGACATTCGCATTACGAGGGGGATTGTCAATGTGTTGCTGACGTGTTACAATAACCAGTTTATGTCAATATAGTCATGTTATAATGTAATAGACAGTCCCTAGACAATCTCTAGGGACATATAGGGCCCCATAAATTGGTCGCTCCTTCCCATGGTGAGGTAATTGTCATGCATAGGGGGGACAAAATGGGGGCGATAGACATACAAGAGTGAACCAGTGAAACCACAGATAAACTAATTACTATTTCCAATATGGCCACCAAGAATGCATTTGTGATACCTATTAATAATGGGTTAATCGCGGAATCGAAACTAATCTGATTTCGATAGAACTTTAACTACACTATAGACCAAATACTGAAACGGTAGGTATATAAAATTTAGGAGCGTCATAAATACTTGAAAAACCCCTATCCCATACAATCGAACTGTCACACGACAACTTATGTAAGGCCGAGTCCCGAACCGATGGTAACTTGAGTAAATTTGACCTTCATAAGTGCCTTTATGGAGCTTAAATTGAATAAATGGTCAAACACTTTGAGTAGCGTTTCAGTATTTGACAAAAATATTGAATCTGCACTTGACACACCTCCATCGGCCACATCATTACTGACCACGGTGAGATTGTGGTCAAACGCAGGCCTACATATAGTAAAATAAAACGGATAACCAATTTCCGTGACCACCCGGAATTAATGCGGATTGCGGGGCTATTTCGTAAGTTAATAAACAACTTCATTGAAATTGGCTCCCATTTTCTGTGATTCTATACTATTTGGATCCCACGAGAGACGGGTTAATAAATAAATATTCCATAAATATATAGTCATAACAGAATTCTAGACAATGAGAGCTTATTTCAATGGAGTTCATATCCATTTTCTTATACGGTGATCCCACCGGAGCACGTAGTGCCCGAAACGCATTCCGTCGACGACCGTACTGTCAGTCATTGTCCCAACCTTTCTCAATGTAATAAAAAAAATAATGAACCTAATTATCTATCTACAGTACACGCACGTTCTTAAAACAAACAGAGAAATGATAGAACCAAAGGTCGGTTATTATGACTCCGACGACTACGGAGCTTAGTTTGGTTGCTTCGAATAAAGTTTTGCGCTTTCTAACTCAATATCACATCTAAATCAAGCAAGACTGCATTCGTTACATAAATTTTAAGCATTATTCACAACACGAAAGACAACACAACATTAAACACAAACATATCTTAACACAAAGACATAGAGCTTGTTTTGTGACAGTTAAAAACTTGAGTGGTCAAGGTCAGACGTGCCAAATCACCCAAACATCGCTGAATATTCTCAACAGCCTCTCTGCGCTTACATACACCAATCAAACATTGACAAAATGAAGATATGACTCATGAAATTTGCATTGCATTATTTGTAAACTCACCGATCAGTGTTCATATCCTGTGAAAGATTGTCCTGATACGTGCTGAGGACTGACATGGCTTGCAGGTCAGCTATCCTCTCCTGCTGCGTCTTCTCCTTCTGGCAGACAAGATTTACTTTCATTGAATTAACGATAACGCAAAACGTGTTTTAATACCCATATCCTAAAGTTAACTTTCATTTGAAACATCAACCATAGTTGGCACCAAGAATACGAGGAATTTAATAGCCCCATACTTTGCATTTTTGGCACCTTACGGGGAACTTGCTAATTCTCAACAATGCCACGTCGTAAGTAATAGAACACAGAATTTCGATAAAATACTTCAACATTACTCCGTCAAAAATGCAGCTAACGTAAAACGAACTCACGTAATACTGAACTGACCTTGGTTTGACGTTTCACACCAACTGATTCATCTGTTTGCTCAGTGATCTTAGACTTAGATAGTACTAAAACTTGCTGCTATATTTTCACGTGTAGTTAATCATTTCTCTTTACAGACACATTTTCTCTTATTAATTAACACATCACTGCTATTTTATTTATTAATTTCGGTGGTATCACAGTAGTCATTGAAAAACAAATGTTGAATGCGAAATGAATTTAAACGCACGCAAACTGGGTACCTACTTAAACTGTACTATATTATTTCGCTGCTGTTGGCGCATTTATCTACATTATATATTTACTGTTTAACTAATTTAAATAATTGTTTTAGCGTCACTAGTCATTAGTAAATATGACTCGTTGAACACTATGGATTACTAGTATAATTTGTATGTAAACAATCCGGAGTTTCTGACTAATCTCAGAAACTGCTGATCCATATAAACGGGATTTTTACTACTATGAACCCTTGAATCAATTAGCCCAAGTATGAACCATATAAGACGTTGCAATAAAGTTCATATGGTGGGTGTCCTTGAACCTTCTTATGAGGCCCATCGTAAGCGACCACGTCTCTGCTCCGTAAGTCATCATTAGTAACACATACTGGTTTATATCCTAAGTATAGTTTATGCAGTCTAAAGTACGCTCAATAGATCTCAACCTAAGACTTTGGACTTGAGGCACTTCAGTATTTCGGACGAGAAGATATTACGTAGCTTCCCGAACGCTGTCCAGCCGAGTTGGATTCCACGATTGACCTCTTTCTCGAAGTTGGACCTAGCTAGTTGGGTGGTCTGTACTAGGAAAATATAGTCGTCTACAACATCGAATGCAGTATTATTATTGAGTTTTTTTTTTCTTACTTTGGCATGTTCTAGCATGTGGTGTATTAGATATTGTGTGTTTTAAAACAGTTGAATATTTGTTGTGCTATTTACTACACAACAATTTGGAGGTGCCAAAGGTATGGTGATAGCATATGGACCATCGCACCACACTTTGGGATAAATGCCAAATACCATCAAATAGTAATTACCTATAATATTTACGTTGCAGCTTGGTGCGGATGACAGTAGCCAGAGAGATATGTAAATGAGCCATAAGTCTTTGCAATAAAAATCATGTTTCTTCATTAATTTTTCAACAATAAAAAACACATTTATATTTTATCTATTTTTTTAGTTGTTTTTTGGATAACTTTTGTATTATAGTTAAAATTTGAATTATTTTACTGTACCTGTGTCATGTGATGTCAAATAAATCTTTGTCTATTGTATATTCAGTATAACGGTAGATTAAGATGAACCTTATTGCAATGTCATGTTTCATTTTCATATCTCACTGGCTACTGTCTCCCGCACCAAGCTAAATAGTGTACTATGTAAATATCGACAAAATAACGAATGAATTTACTCACATTATCTGAAGAGAGTCACAACTTTTATTTATATTTTTTATAGCTAGACAGTCACCAAGAAAATACCTTTTATAAATGTTATTTGCACCATTAGGTTACCTTGTTGAAACGTGTACACAAACTCAATGCTATAATGGCCAATATCACTTATCTTTATTAGCTATTTTCCATGGGGATTTGCATGACAAATAAAATAACATTCATACATAGATAACTGTCTAACAATAGACCAAAATTGTAGTTATGTTAAAATTTATATACACTAATTCGTTAGCTAATGATAAGTAGGTACATTTTACCATGTTTTCGACCTAATTACCTACTTTGTTATCACTTTTGGCTCAATCATCACTGCCTGTAGAATGGTATACAAACGATTGGATATTTGGGGAAAGATATTAACAATCAATATAAATGGCTTCGCAAATACAGTGTACCTTGTCACTATAGACAGAATGTGTGAATATTATCGTTATTTTTATTTACCCTATGGAGGAGTAATATGGAAGGATCCTTCATTTAAAATGGAAGATCTTCCGCCAGGCTGGGTCATTGTGCCTGAAGATCGCAGTCCAACTGTAGATGTTGGAATCTGGTAAGGTGGTAGTTAAAATGTAACTTTCGACATTAATAAGTGCCTTATCAGTGCCTAAACTGAATAAATGATTTTTGAGTTTGAAAGTCGATGGCCTCACAAACTTTGATAGCGCGATGTGGGATCTTGTGGCGCCATCTATTAATCGTTGTGTGAGCCATTTATGACGCTTTATAGGTGTCGCTATAAGCTAGTTTTCCCCTAAATCTAGCCATTTTAAAATTAATAAACACCTGTTTATTTTAATTACCAACAACCTGAGCAATCTTTTGATACATAATCAATATATGCAGTGTGTAAAAGAACTGTAAACTTAAAGGTATAAAGATTAAAATACAATTTATCACTATGAAAATTCTAAACTATATTGTCAACCATGAATGCAAGTATTATTAAGGAAAATGTATCTACAAAATAGGTACATAAGTAACTTACTATGTAGCTATTTCAGTTAGTGACATTATCTCCCAGCAGGAAGCATAGTGCACACCATTTCCTACTGTAACTATGTAACACTTTTTGCCATTAATGTAGTATGTATTTCATATGTATATATCATATATCTAGTATTTTTTCTACCTATTAATTTTACATTCAATATATTTGATTATTAATAAGAGGGCATCCGTAAATTACGTCACACGTTAAGTTGGAGAGAGGGTGTCAATAAAGTGTGACGAAGAACAAGTCATAAGCATTGTTGTGATGTCACAAGAATATTTAAATCTTAACTCATATATTTAAACTCTTAAGGAAACACTTAAAATTACCAACTCTATAACTCTGTATGTATAATTCTTTTTAATGAATTTAATATTAACTAAAAATAAACTTTAAATCAAATCATCATCATCAACATGTCAGCCGAAAGACGTCCACTGCTGGACAAAGGCCTCCCCCAAGGATCTCCATGATGGCGGTCTTGCGCTACCCGCATCCAGTGGTTTCCCACTACCATCACACATGCCCACGCTGCATCTAAATACATACTTATTGTATAGATAATTACACCCAGACACAGGCAGGACAAACAGACATGTTCATGCACACAAATGTTTGTTGTGGATGGGAATTGAACCCATGACCAGCAGTGTGATAGGTGGTGTCTTAACCAACTGCACTAACTGGCTTGTCAATAGTGCTATTAATATCAGTAAAATAATAATAACTGTACAAATTGTTATCATGATTCATTGTTTAAAAAACAGTAGCGATTAATTAAAACAGAACTCATTCTAATCTTATCAAATGTTATTTTGAATAAATACATTATTGAAATTCCAATTTTGATATAATACCATTAAGCCTGTGCTTGACTATGATAACTGAGGATTAGGTTTATGTGATAGTAACCACATACTACGTGGTATTACGTGAGATGGTTTAAAGCAAGTCACCGTAGCTCTTTCTGTCAAATGGAGTAAGAAAGTGAGGATATTTTAAATACCGGAGTTTTATGAGACTTTAAACATAATATAGATAGATAAAGGTAACATAGGTAGAAGGTCTAAAAAGGGTGCTACTGAAATACAGTAAAAATGTCTGCCGCTGTATGCCAGTCAGGTGTAAAAACCTGGGGCTTTATCACTAAGACTCTTTCTGGGGTCTTACTTGAACAAAAAAACTGTCTAAACCTCATACATGGTATGGAAAAACATCCAGCTTAAAATTACAAAGAAATATGGGTGCTGAATTAAATACCAATCTTAAAAACCAAATTAACATTGGGGCTATCAACTGTATTATAATATCTTTAAAATTATTTTACATAAAAAATAAATGTCTGATTCTGATGTCTAAGTGAGAATTACCATTTCTTCTCTTATTAAAATTCTACCCTAATCAATCTGTCTACAATTTACCAAGTCCTAACTTTGGCCACATAAATGTTGAAAAAAAATGGTATTTGGAGCCAAATTAGAATTTAATAACATTTTAAGATTGTTGTCTAATACTTAATTTAGATTAGGAAGAACATTTGGTAAAAAAAGTGAATTTTTTACAGCCGATACCAACTAACCCAATAAATAGAATTAATTTGCCAATACCCAACCCAATAATAAAAATATTCAGGACTAGGAACAGCCAAAAAATATGGAAATCATAATGATATAGCATTATACATAAAGACCAGATTTATGCAGTTGAATGTCAGAATAATCAAGTAAGTAGGTAGGTAGGCTAACATAAAATATGAATATTATAAAAAAAGTAGGTACCTCTTGGAAATCTCCATCTCCATCCTGGAATAATTGTTGGATCGCAATGTCATTGCGTTGGGCATCAGATAGGAAAGATTCCGTCTCACCAGCGTCAGACCTCTTATGGTGTAACTTCACACCACCCGTGTAAATAGGAGTCGCCAGCTTCGGTGTAAAAACATTCTCTTCAGCGTTCTCCAATAAGGGTTTCGGTACGTCTTCCTCGAGAGAAGGGTCGCCGTCAGACATTCCAACCTTTTAAACAATTCTTCTCAACATATCATACGGATGAGTTTTCACAGAACGATTAGTCACACAACACAATGGTAAATGACTGACTAGATTTATCTCGTTTGATGGTTTAAGTTCACGTAAGTTCACAGAGTTCACTTGAAGATATTTATTTGTATACGATTTGATGAATTGTATGTAATGCTCAAAATTGTTATTTTGTCTACATTACAATACCTATTACAATGTTATTAGGAAGGAAAGGAAGTAAGCGAGACCCCGAGCACGGAAATAAGAATTCAGTCAAGCTGAGATTTTTTTCTACGGATTTTGGAATTTTGACAGTGACAGACAGCTCCTAGTCCTACCAGCTCAATAAACACACAAATATAATGAAACTCAGATAAATTCAGGCAGGTTACAAAAATCCAAATAAAATACTTAACAGTATTACGCAAAGAGAATGTATTACCAATTACCATGGACCAAATGCGAACATGCAGAAGAGCCGCCATGATATATCATAATATTCTCTTGTGGTAAATTATTTCAATTTAAAATAAAAATAGTGCTCACATTAATACTACTAATGCTGATAGTTTAGTTTCAGAATGCATCTGCTGTAATTAATCACTTTTTTTCATTACATTAATATTTTTTGTATAAAAATATGATGATGAGATATTTTTATTGAATAATCTTTTAAATATGGCAATAAACTTTGCCACGCCGCTCGAGAACTGTCACTTTGCGTCCGTCGCCGATTGCCGAAAATTTAGATTTTATTAGGTTGCCGGTGATATATTTCTAAATTATTACCCGCTCGGATACATTCAAGTTTTATTTATGTGAAGCATAGGAAGTGTTATAAATTTTCCGAAACCAAGATGACGGTGGAGGTTCAAAGCAAGATGAGGCTGCCGCAGCTCTCGTCGGATAAACAACTAACATTTATAAAATTGGCTGTTTTATCAATGGCAGCTATTTTATGTAAGCATTAATATGTTGTTCACAGCCCTAACTTTCACCCTGAGGGACGACACAGTGATATCTCTTCATATTCTTCGAAAATTTCGAATCACTTACGTGGTCCTATATTGATAAGCAATGGCGTTACTAAACTGTTAACTTCAGTATAAACATTCTTATTATTTACTACAAAAAAATTTTTTTAAAGATAATCTACTAATTATAGTTACATAATATTACTTAGTATTGATTTAACAAAAAGTCAAAATAATCTTGTGTGGACAGATATTATAGTTTTATGGATTACACCCACCTCCTAAGGCGAATAGCCTTAGGAGGTGGGTGTAATCCATAAAACTGGGTCTGACCCATATTTGTTATATTTAAAACTAGTTTTTCTCTACGGTTTCACTTGCGTTCCTGGGATAAAAAGTAGCCCATAATCTTCAGGGATAATGTAGCTTCCTATTAGTGAAAAAAAATCGTAACTCCAGAGATTAGCATGTTCAAACAAACAAACAAATTCTCCTGCATTATTATTATATTTATAATGATAGGTTTTAAAATTTGTATCATCTTCCTACTAATGGATTTGGACAGAAAACTTGACATATAACCCTGGAATAACTTTTTTCCTAGGAAAAACTTAAGGTGGCAGAAATTGAATGGTAGAAAGTAGTAATAGGGTAGTTTACTGACATATCAAATCAGCTACTTTTTAATAAATGTCAAAACGATAGTTTATATGGACTTTTGTATGAAATACTAACCTAATGACGTCATAGTTTCACAGCATCAAATGATCTACTCTTAGTGGTTCTACTGGTAATTAAAAATCATAAAAAGCATTAAATGTACAACATATTTGTTGTTTCCACATGTTTTTAGATGTTTTATGCATTGGTTAGTGTTTGGTAATTTATTTTTGACACTGTAAACTAGCCTATTATATTCTAACTTAACAAAATGTGAAAATTTATATTTATGGTCCTTTTATCTTTAGTTTAACTGCAATCACTATCTCGTTCATGGTAAATATGGTATGCTATTATGTTTTCAAGACAAAAATGTACCATGGTATTTTTATCCATATAGTATAACCAGTCTGACGTCGCCACCATTTAATACAGCTTAATAGATTTCCCTTTATAGTGGACAACCGTGTGACGGCATTCAAACGCTTTTGTTTCTGGGAACTTCTGGGAACTGGGAGCTACCTAGCCAGCTATCAGTGATCTCCGCTGTCAGATGCCGACGCCTGACTTGATAATATGCTACAACTTATACCATATTTAATGACATGATTAATATTTTACAGCATTTGCAACCCGTCTGTTCTCCGTGCTGCGTTTCGAGAGTGTGATCCACGAGTTTGACCCATACTTTAACTACAGAACAACTCGTTACCTCACAGAGGAAGGCTTCTATAATTTTCACAACTGGTTTGACGACCGAGCATGGTATCCTTTGGGACGTATTATTGGTGGTAAGTGCTTTTGTGTAAAGCTATCTGAGACAGTTTATTCAAGACTAACTAATCTTCTTTAGTCTTTGTAATAGGTTGCTTAAGAAGAATACCTAAATTATAAAGGATAACAACACTTAACATTTATTTAACTTTTATAAACCCCATTTTGCAGGTAACCAAAATGTAAAAAAGTTAACAAGAAAATAAAAAAATTATAGAAACTGATTGCAAAAAAGTGAGCCAACTGATTAAGAGATATTATATTTCTAAACTAACAACAATAAATTTAGTAATTATCAAAATGGTCAAACAACATTGATCTAGTCAATAAAAAAACATATAAACTTGTATAGGGCTTGTAGGATATTCCTATAAACTATGAGTATTTAAAACATCAGAGAATCAGCTGTGACAAATAGATCTTTCTGTATGTATGAAAGCAGTTCTATATAGCTTTTTTATCCCCCTAGGCTATAAATAAATGTTATCACTACATAGTATAAAACAAAGTCGCTTCCCGTCTGTCTGTCCCTATGTATGCTTAGATCTTTAAAATTAGAGGAAGGTTTTTATGTATAATACATGCATATTATAGTACAGAAAAGCAGAGCAATTCAAAGATTTGTACACCCGTGCGCAGCTGGGGCGGGTTGCTAGTGTTTTATAAGTTGGTTAAGCCACCACCTATCATGCCGCTGGTCATGGGTTCGATTCCCATCCAGGACAAACATTTGTGTGCATGAACATGTCTGTTCGTCCTGTTTCTGGGTGTAATTATCTATATAAGTATGTATTTACAAAAAAAGTAGTTTAAGTTAGTATATCAGTTATCTAGTTTCCATAGTACAAGCTCTGCTTAGTGTGAAGAATGTCCCAGGATATTTATTATTTATAATTGTTATCTCATTATCAGGTACAATCTACCCTGGCCTGATGGTGACCTCAGCTACGCTGTACAATGTCATGCAGTTCCTGAACATCACCATAGATATTCGGAATGTGTGTGTGTTCCTCGCACCTTTCTTCTCGTCTCTCACGACTATTGTCACTTACTTGCTTACTAAGGAACTGAAGGTAACATTTTTTACTTCATAGATAAATAATTTCAAGGTTAAGGGTAAACGTTCGGTTGGAGCGCGAAATTCAAATATTATCACATTTTTTGCAAATTGCAGCTCAGTTATAGGTCGTAAGTTATCAACATGTTATTTGCGACAAGAATGGTAGTATATTTACTGATTAATAACAAAAGAAATCATCAACATATTCCTCCAAGGTATATTACTGATATATACGACTATTTCATGAAAATGTTACTAATATACCTTGGAGGAATATGTTGATGATTTCTTTTGTTATTAATCAGTAAATATACTACCATTCTTGTCGCAAATAACATGTTGATAACTTACGACCTATAACTGAGCTGCAAATTGCAAAAAACGTGATAAAATTTGAATTTCGCGCTCCAACCGACGCCTCCACTTTAACAGGGGGAACAGCTAGTATAATAAAGCTGAAGAGTTTGGAGTGCTGATCTCAGAGTTACTGGTACATACATTTTTTTTTTATCCCGGGAACGCGATTAAAGCCGCGTGGTACAGCTAGTATTATTATATACCAATTATGATGATAAAGGACACTGCAGTCTAATAACTTAGTGTTATGTTCTTGCGCGTAAGATCGCTAGAATCCATCAGCGAGTTATGAAAGAGACGTAAATAATTCAGAATACTAACAAATAGCTTTGATTATTGTTCTGATAGATACTTGGGTTGTTGCAAATATCTACATATAAGAACCGCTTACCATCAGGCGGGCCATGTTTATTTGCTTTTTAAGTTTTGATATTTGAAACACAAACACGCGTCAACGAAAGGATATGAATGAATCTTGAATAACATATAGGGATAAATTTATCCTCGGAAAAGATAAGATCCTTGGGTAAGCGGTCAAACTGCGGGACCTGTTTGTCTGTTCGCGATAAACTCAAAAACGACTGAAAGGATTTTCATGCAGTTTTCACCAATAGACAGAGTTATTCATGAGGAAGGTTCAGGTGTATAATTTGATTAGGTTTTGTACAAATTGGTTGAAATATCATCGTTGTTGAAGATGTCGTAAAACTCAAGCAGTCCCAAGTAATAAATAACATGTTGACAGGATGAAGGAGCCGGTCTGGTAGCTGCAGCGATGATAGCGATCGTGCCGGGCTACATCAGCAGGTCGGTAGCCGGCAGCTATGACAACGAGGGTATAGCTATATTCTGCATGCTGCTCACATACTACTTCTGGATCAAGGCTGTCAACACTGGTACTATATTGTGGGCCACTATGACTGCGCTCGCTTACTTTTACATGGTGAGTTTTTTTTATGTGTAACATCCTTCCTCAGAGTCACCCAAACAGCAATGCTCGGAGTTTCCCTGTGAGATCGAATCAGAAATGATGAGATTCGCAGGCGAAAACAAATAACCGACATAGCCCGAAGAATTGCCAAACTTAAGTGGCAGTGGGTTGGGCACATCGCTCGTAGAACCGACGGCCGCTGGGGCAGAAAGGTTCTCGAGTGGCAACCACCTACTGGAGGACACAGCGTGGGCATGCAGAGTGCCCCCCACAAGGTGGACCGACGCCGCGACGATCTTTTAAGGGAAACCGTTGGATGCGGGTAGCGCAAGAGGAGGCCTTTGTCCAGCAGTGGACGTCTTTGATGATGATGAACATCTTTCCTCTCGCTTTCGGAAAGGGATGGAAGTGTGTAGCAGGGTCAAAAATCAAAATATTCATACAAACTTTTATCTTAATTGGTCAAAATGTTTGAAAAGTTTGAATTCTTTTTTCGTGATTTCAAGGTTGCTCCCATAGTAAAAGTTGTTCATAATGATTAGTACAGTTTTTTTTTTTTGACATCACGAAATTTTTAAGGATTATTTAAAAAATTCGTGATGTCAAAAAAAAAAAAACAGTTTACATCCTCAAGACAAGTAGACAATATGTTCAAACACACAAATTACAGTGATAAGTAGAGTAGGTATTTTACTAACCACGCCAGCTGGCCGGTCTATTATGTTTAAGATTAATAATGGAACATAATAGGCTAGTAAAAATATTAAATTAAAATATTTGTACAGTTGGGATTACTACATTTGTTCACATATTTGCTTAACATGTATAATCAGTAATTTCTTTATTTCCAATACTTATTTATCAGCCACTGGTCGTAAATCAGACTTCCTATTTACGAAGCTAGGTTTTCTGGTTGCTAGATGTCACTATTATGTGGCTACATTCCGAAACATGCCATGATAATGAGAGCCGAGAACTGTCAGGGATTTGGAACGCTCGTGAACGCGCTGAGCATTGTATTTAGGCACTGCAATATACAAATCTTTTGAGTGTTACCTTCATCATGGACCTGGATAAAGGATCTCCACGATGGCCGGTTTTGCGCTACCCGCATCCAGCTGTTTCCCGCGACCCTCACAGGATCGTCAGTCCACCTTCTGGGGGGCCTGCCCACGCGTCTTCCGGTTCGTCGTCGCCACTCGAGAACCTTAGTGCCCCAGCGGCAGTCGTATAGTCAGTGTTACCTTGTATAAATTGATTGGCCACTTATATAATGCATTTAGTATTATAAGAAGAGATACCTGCTTTTGCAGTGTTATCTTACAGTCAATCATAGATCATTAAGACGGAGGCTTCACACCAGCAAGCTATGTAGCTTGTTTGTTTTTGCGCTTCCGTACATCAGTAATACTAGTAAATGTAAAAGAAAGCTATTGGTTTTTATGATTGTACCTCCTTGTATGATTGAATATAATACTAATAATAAAGTTGAAGAGTTTGTGTGTTTGTTTATATGCGCTAATCTCCGGAGTTACCTGTCCGATACGAAAAATTATTTCACTATTAAGAAACTATATTAATTATCCCCGAAGGTTACAGGATACTTTTTATTCCGGGATCGCGAGTGAAACCGCGGCGAACATCGATCCCAGATCCCGCGAAGATCTGATCCCAAAGTGCCCAAACTAAGCAGAGCTTGTACTATGGAAATACTATGGTCTTCAACTTTATTATTAGTGTAGATCAGTGGCGAAGGGTCCATACAAGCCGATTCCCATCGACTTACCTTTTAGAAATCCCAGTCCCACATTTTCATCATTTCAAAGCCACTTTTATCATGCTTAAAATACACTGTAATTATAAAATTATCTCTGTTTTTTGAACGGCTTACCCTCGCCATAATTTCACCACTCGCCACTGGTGTAGATAGCCTTAATGTTTTCAGATTTTTTGTGAGATTAATTTAATAGGTACTGTCCAAAAGTCCAGGGTTGTGGTCCAGTTACACATATTTTCAAATCAACGACAATTAACAAGCTCCACCTAACCAGGTATCGTCATGGGGCGGATACGTGTTCCTGATCAATCTGATCCCACTCCACGTGCTGGCGCTGATGCTGCTGGGCCGCTTCTCCGCGCGAGTGTACGTCGCCTACAGCACACTCTACTGTGTCGGCACCATACTATCCATGCAGATATCATTCGTCGGCTTCCAGCCGGTGCAGAGTTCCGAACATATGCTGGTGAGTGATGAGTTTAAGTTCCTCTCTGAGTGAATTTTTGAACCGGAGATAGAGGCAATGGTAACTTGTAATGTTCATAGTTTTATTGCAAAGTATATGAAAGTTTTTTTTTATTTTTTTTGAGGGTAGATGATCCTACATAGATGTGTTTGGATGCTTAAGAATGGATTAGATTATAGAGATAATAACATTTTTGTATGGAACCTTGTATAACATGGGTCACGAAAAAATTAACAAACAAATAGTGCTCTATAAAAATTAACCTACACTTAGATCTATGATTGCAAAAAAAAAACAGATAAACCTTATCACGATGCAATAAGGTTTACTTTTCTTTGACATTGATAAACATCAAAAGGTATTTCTTAGATTTTATTGACTTTGAGTAGTTTTTGAACGTCCACTGTGTATTTGTTTTATACTTCGTAACATACCGTCACTCAGGCAGACCTCATATAGTTATTTATTTATTTGATACTTGTTATTTGAAGATTATTAAGGCGATGATAGCTCAGTGGTAGTGACGTCGGATACCGAGACGAAGGTCCCGGGTTCGAATCCTACTATGAGCTTGAGCTTTCGGTGAAGGAAAACATCGTGAGGAAACCATAGCACGGTGGTAGGGTACTTTGTAGTACCCGCCTGGCTGGCTACCACCCTCAAGTTGAAAATCTGTCGCCAAGCACCTTTCGGTGTGTTCCGACAGCTGCACTTGAGAGCCAGTTCCTTTCTAGGCTTTGTGTGCTTACCATCATCGGCCACATCATCACTGACCACGGTGAGATTGTGGTCAAAACACAGGCCTATACATAGTAAAAAAAAAAAAAAAAAAAAAAGGTTTTTTTTTTTTGGAAAATGTTAGTTTTTTTAATAAAGACTTTTTATTATATTATGGACCTTATAATTGAATGAAATCTGGATTTTTTTTCACATTATTTCATATTCGTCAGGCTCTCGGCACGTTCGGTCTGTGCCAGCTGTACGCGTTCACCCAGTACTTGCGCGAGCGACTCTCCCCGGCTAACTTCGAGTTGCTGTTCAAAGCTCTACTGACCACGCTACTCGCCACACTCGGAACTGGTGTGGTTGCACTTACTCTCACCGGTTAGTATAATATTAGTGCCGATATTTTTTTTTACACATTCTTATTTTGTAAACAGATAGAGAGCTGTGCGTTGATAGATTAGTCAGGCAATCACACTTTCCTTTTATATATTTAGATTTGTTTTAAGAATTATATTAAATATGCAGATATTGAAAAAAAATTGGATGAAGTGTAATTATTAATACACTTTATATTTACAGGTAAAATTTCACCATGGACTGGTAGGTTCTACTCTCTCCTCGACCCGTCTTACGCGAAGAACCACATCCCTATTATTGGTAAGTCAGTTTATAAACATACTAGCTGACCGCGTTTTTAGGGTTACATACCTCAAAAGAAATAACTAAAATTAAACATTTAACACCCCTCTTTTTTCGTAGGGGCTAAAAAAAATAACCCTTATAGTCACTTTTTTGTCTGTCCGTCTTTCAAGACCCTATTTTCTCAGCAACGGATCAAAAGATACGGCAATTTATTCCGTATTTTATTTTGTTCTTGTATTGAAGTTATGATTAGTAAAATATAGCACGAGTCCTGTGACAATAGTCAGTCATATGAAAATGAACCATATGTGATTGCAATAAGGTTCATCTAAATCTACATATTCTTAATCAGACATTAAACATAATGAACTTTATTGCAAAGAGATACTGTAGTCATTGATTGCTCTAAAGAAACATAACATCAAAGCAAAACCACCTGTATCGCCCTAACACTAATAGGTTTTCCCAACAGCGTCAGTATCGGAGCACCAGCCCACGTCGTGGTCCTCGTTCTACTTCGACCTGCAAGTGCTGGTGTTCCTGTTCCCGGCCGGCCTCTACTTCTGCTTCAGCAAGTTGACTGACGCCAACATATTCATTATACTGTATGGAGTTCTCAGTATTTATTTTGCGGTGAGTTGGGATGGAGACCTAAATCATAAAATGTGTACGAACAGGATGATGCAACACGTTGTCCTCATGACACCTCACTACTTTTTAACCGACTTCAAAAAAGGCATAGGTTCTCAATTCGGTTGTATGTTTAGCTCAGATCGATGCTGACGGAGCTTGTAAAAGTACACAAAACCGATTACGTCCCACTCAGTCTCGTCCTGTTTAAGTGGCCCGAGCTGCTACCAGTAATCCGACCGCCCCCAATTAGTCTTAACTCGTACCAAGCCCTCCCCCGATAACGCCCTGAGCCGAGGTTCGTATCCCATTCGGGGGTGCCCTCAGGCGAGGTTACCTAAATGTTGTTGCCCGGCTGAGAGCCTTCTGCGCTCGCCGATTTGTCCGGTAAGGTTGATGCAACCATCAGAGGCTACTAACTTTAGTCCTTTAAAAAAAAATAACAAGATATCGGTTATATATTTGTTATAAACCGATTTTAAAACTTTCAACCACTTATACTCAATGTATGTCATACAGTCAACACCATAAGGGCCTTGTGCTAAGCTATATTTACTAGATTTACATGTCACCTGCACCTTATAACTAATATTAGTACCCTAAAATGATGATAAGCGAACCTTGAGCGCGTCGCAGCAATGTCGAGTGACCACATTCCATTGACTCCGCGCCATGAACCTTTAACACTTTGATCGCTGATACACCCATTTTATACAATCCTCAAATAATAAATCACCAACATATCCTGACCTGCATACTCTTATAATCCACAGGGAGTCATGGTCCGTCTTATGCTGGTCCTTGCACCAGTCATGTGCATAGTATCTGGAGTAGCCGCGTCCAGTTTGTTGAGTCTTCACGTCAAGGATATAGAGCCTAAAGTCGAAAAGCACGAGAAAAAGAAGAAACACGACAATAATTTGGTGTTCCGTTCGGAGGTTAGTAAACTGTTACGCTGCACTTACAAACCGGTGCCATGTTACATACATAATAAAGTTCAAAATGGACCATCAACAAAGTTGAAGCATGATCAGTTTTGAGACCCTTTCGCCCCGTCCATTGTTGACACTAAAAACAGTCTTTTGTAAAATCTTTTGTTTAGACTATTTTTATGACAAGCGCATTGTCTGGTTATATTGTGTGAGGCACAGGTAGCCGCTGGGCACTGCACACAAAATACACCCTTAAGGTGATCATGCTTCAACTTTGTTGATAGTAAATGTTGAAATGTAGGTACCTCTTGCGTTTTTTTTGCTATATATAGGCCTATATTTGACCACAATCACTTCGTGGTCAGTGATTATGTGGCCGATGGTGGTAAGCACACAAAGGCTAGAAGGAAAGGCTCTCAAGTGCAGCTGTCTGTCTTCTTGTCGCAAAACACATGTTGACAATCTTACGACCTATAACTGAGCTGCAAAACACCTGATAAAATTTGAATTTCGCGGGCTACCTTAAAGGTACCACCATAACTGAAAATAATATATGTACTATAGGTGGGAGGTCTATTCGTATGCGTGCTCGGCTGCCTGCTGATCTCGTACGTGTTCCACTGCACGTGGGTGACGTCGGAGGCGTACTCGTCGCCCTCCATCGTGCTGTCGGCGCGCGCGCACGACGGCGCCAGGATCATCTTCGACGACTTCCGCGAGGCCTACACCTGGCTCAAGATGAATACGCCTGAGGTACGGCTCTTCGTTCATATTCGTGTAATGGTCATAGCGTATGGGGAGTCGAAAATACTAATATGCCAGTTTCAATGTAAAGGTCTAATATTAAATATTTTCGGACAGACAGACGGACTAGTGATCCTATAAGGGTTCCGTTTTCTTTTTCTTTAAGAGTTCCGGAACCCTAAAAACTGTTGTAAGCTCAACTTTTATCAAGGAAAAGATATTATATTTTTTTTACAGAGAGATGATGTCATAACCCCAGACTCCTGAACTTTGATGCGACTTTATCTTTATAATTTTTAGTTGATTTGATTAAATAAAAAATACGTATCCAATATTTTTTTGGTAACCTGACGGACTAAACAGAATTAATTATTTTTTACCCAGTCATCATCCCTATTACCCAGTGTCCACACGAGCGCTTACACATCGGTTTACCGCAAAACTAACCTAATTACCATCCAACAGGACTCAAAAGTAATGTCATGGTGGGACTACGGGTACCAGATAACAGCGATGGCGAATAGAACTGTCATAGTGGACAATAACACTTGGAACAACACGCACATATCGCGGGTGGGACAAGCCATGGCCTCTACTGAAGACAAGGCGTATGAGATCATGACAGAACTGGACGTTGATTACGTGCTCGTGATATTTGGTGGGCTTGTTGGGTATTCGTCTGATGGTGAGTTATTTTTTGAAGTTAAAAATTCTTTAGCAGCGTTGTGCACTTTTTGGGATGGGTAAAAAATGTACAGGACACGTGACCTGATCGAAAATTCGTAAGACTGAGGGAGAGTGGACCGCTGGCGCGGCGTAGGCGAGGGAGTAATATCCCCCTCTCTTTCTACCGCGCGGCGAAAATGTATGCCTGCTGTTTCGTTTAAGGACAACGTTAATATTCAAGTTTTCACTTCTGCCGGCACTCCCGGAGAGCAACCCGTTGTTTTTTTTACTTTGAAATTGTTCTTTTACAGAATATACATTAGATCATTCATTTCATTACATTGATGATTATTACAAGCTTTTATTCAACTTCACTTGTTAGTATGTTTAGGTCGAAACTAGCAAGGCAATTTTAACCCACTTCCCGGTGTTTTATTGATTTGAGATTTGGTACACATATGTAAGTCCGATGAAACTACAATAATATGGTATAATGTAGCTGATCTGAAGCTAGCACTTAAATTTTTTATTTTAAATTTTATTGTACACACTGCTTGACAGCATATGGACAGGTCCAAATAACTCTAAAGTATCAAGTCAGGTTATTCCAGATACTTCATACATTGACATAAATAAAACATTGCCATATGAAAAGTTTGCAAATAATTCCAGTGCCTACTTTAATTTGTCAGATTCTATTTCTTTTGAATTTCTGTAGTTACAGTTATGATACTATTAAAAACCTGACACACACTCGTATTTTAATACAAAAATTAAATCAAATATCCTGTGATATTCTTCACACACGGTTATCTGAGAAACTAAGCAGAGCTTATTGAACCCTAATATGCAAGAGTATAGAATATCCAAGAGTTTGGTATTGCAAATGGCGACGGTAGCCACTTATCATCAGGTGGACCGCCTGCCTGCTTGTCAACCATCTGACATAAAAAAAAGAGTAATATAAACTAGTATACATGTATTGTTTGTTAGACATAAACAAGTTCCTGTGGATGGTCCGCATCGGGGGCAGCACGGAGCGCGGCGCGCACATCCGCGAGGCGGAGTACTACACGCCGTCGGGCGAGTTCCGCGTCGACAGCGACGGATCCGCCACGCTGCTCAACTGCCTCATGTACAAGATGAGCTACTACAAGTTCGGCCTCGTCTATACTGAGGGAGGTCAGTACATTTCACTAAATTTCGTCCCGCGGTTTCACCCGCGTTCCCCAGAGATAAAAAACCGGCCAAGTGCGAGTCGGACTCGCGCACAGTTTTCCGTATACTATGAAAACGGCAAAAAAAACACGTTGTATGGGAGCCCCCTTAAATATTTATTTTGGTTTTTTAGTATTTGTTGTTATAGCGGCAACTGAAATACATCATCTGTGAAAATTTCAACTGTCTAACTATCACGGTTCATGAGATACAGACGGATAGACAGACAGGAGTCTTACTAATAGGGTCCCGTTTTACCCTTTGTGGGTACGGAACTCTAAAAAGTAGGTGTCAGCTACCTCCATACCAAATTTCATCAAACTTGGTCCAGCCGTTTGAGCTTTCTCACAAATATGTGTGTATGTGTGATAGTGATATGACATGTCGGATGATAGTGTGTGATACACTATCATTCTTTATAAAAAATAGTAGGTAGGTATTTGGTATGTAATAAAGCTTAATCCCTCCACTGTCAGGTCGGCCGCCTGGCTTCGACCGCGTCAGGGGCGCCGAGATCGGCAACAAGGACTTCAATCTGGACGTACTCGAGGAGGCGTACACCACGGAACACTGGCTCGTTCGCATTTACAAAGTCAAACCGTTACCTAATAGAGGTGCGTGAACTCTACTTCCTAAATAGTAGGTACCTTGACCAAGGGACACAGAATGCTACATAATTATAAATCATAATACAGATGATGACTGGGTAAAAAATAATTAATTCTGTTTAGTCCGCCAGTTAGGTTATCAAAAAATATTGGATACGTATTTTTTATTTTATCAAATCAATAAAAAATTACAAAGATAAGGCGCATCAAAATTCAGGAGTGGGGGCTTGTGACTTGTGTCGTCTCTCTGTAAAAAGTGTACTAAGACGTGACGTCATGCGAAATTTTAACGCACTGTATCTTCGTTATTTGTTGTTTTCGGAACTAAAGAAAAAATATTCTTTTGTAATTTAACTAATGGACTAATTAAGAGTTTTTAGTCACCTTTTTTCATTAAGGTTAACATGAAAGAGAGGTGACTTGACTAATATTAGTTATGTTCGTAAACAACAGAATCGGCACCACTATGATTCTAAAGTTATTATGGTCATCGCACTTTATTTTTAAAACAACAAAAAAAACTGAAAAGCTGTACGCCTTTTACAACTTCCATGACCAAAATGTTTAAAACACGATTTTAAAAAGTGCACTTGAAATATAATTTCTGGAATGTTGGTATACATTGAATACTCCTGTACTCAGATGATAACCTAATAAACACTTGAATTGTATTTGTATATAAGTATGCCTTCATTTTATTTTGGGCAAGTTCCCAATAGTCACTGCCTTTTGATCAAGTGTTTGTTATATATTTACTAAGCTTAGTTCCTTGGTCAAGATTCGGTGTTCATAACATATTAGGCATGTGATCTGAACCTCAAACGCCCCAGTTTTATCAAAAAATATGCCAAATGTGTTTTAGTATGTTATGAACACGTTTTTTATAGTTTTCTAGAGTGAAATTGGTGCGAATGTTATAGGTATTGGAAGAGTCCTTATGTTTATTTTTGTGTGTCACAAATGTAGGCCTAGAGTCTATGTGAAAATGCAATATATTTTAAGTATATTATGCTATAGATATATTTTAAATTCTTAAAAAACAAAGTTCATCAGCTTGTGTCCAGCTAATTTACGAAAAGGCTGTGATTTCTTATATTACCTGTTACTGGCCTAGATTAGAAAGATTTTCCTAATTATGTCTATAAAAATCTCTATAGAAAACAGTTAACGTTTGTTGGTAGAGACGAATTTATTTACATAAATAGGAAAAACCCTTTAGACAATTCCTCGATTTAGTAAATAATTGGGACACTAGCTCCGGGACTAACTTAATATAACGAGCGTATTTGAAAACGCAATTTTTTATCTTATTATTAGGATTGTAGACTGAACATTCTTTGGTTTAGTAGTTCACGAATTTTAATTGAAGGCACGCGGTAGATTTTACATGATAAATGAGATCATTTAATATATTTGTACTATTTTGGTATACAATTGCGCACAAATGGAAATACCGCTCTCAGAGACATCCAATGTATATTTACTGCATAATAAAATTATTATTGTAGTGTAGTCATGACATTTGCCCAGATCTTGATTTTGTATCGATCGCAACCAATATAAATAAAGTTGTATAATTTCATTTTATATTTTTAATTGAAATAAATTTTATTAAAATTATCATTTGATTTGTATTCATTCTTAAATACATATAAGAAGAAATAACCCTTATAACTTCTGAATCTAGGACTTAATAATCCTGTTAATCAGCGGCGGACCTGGCCCAGGGCCAGGTAGCTAGGCCAAAATGCCAAGTGCGAAAATCAAAAATTAGCAATGTGTGAAAGCGTCGACCAAACATTTTCAATGTACCATGACTTGGGGCAGTGCTGCTATTATTTAAAAATGTTACTTCATAACTGGTCATCATCATCGTCACTGGGATCCGTGTCTTCGGGGAGGAAGGTGTCGTCGTTGTTGCAGTGCATGTTGGGTTGGACGCGCTTGTGTTTGCGCCGACGACGACGCTCCACCGGCCGACTGCTTATCTATGGGAAACAAATATAATAATACATTTTCAAAAAACTATTGTATTCAATTTGATATTACATTCTTAAGACTGTCTCCAGATAAATTATCCAGTTGCATTAAAGCTACGACGAGGTAAGTAAAAAACGATAGATTTTATAAATCCCTTTGACAGATCCTCGATGCTCATGTCTGGTGGAAAGTCACCCTTATGGCCGGCGCAGAGTAGCGGATGGGATTGCAGAGGATTTAAAATTTATCAACGGAACTTAATAGTTATCCAATCAAAATAAGGTAATTTCAACCAGCGATGCTCCAGAGAAAACTGCGCAGCAATGCTCCGTGGCCGATAACCGAGCATTGAAATATGTACCTAATTTGCATTGAATAACTCAATTCAATTGATAAATTTTATATCCTCTGCCGTGCCATCCGCCACTGTGCACTGCTAATTATGCGTACATTTAGCAGCAAGGCGCCAGTTGCTAGTTCAAATGTAGTAGGGTAGAGTACATTGTATTACCCACTTGACAGCTGGCTAGTTATGAACCTGTATAGACCGCCCATATAGGCTGTGTATGCCATTCCGGGCCACTTCACCATCACTACACAATCATAATTGGCTGAGTTGGTTAAGACACCACCTATCACGCCGCTGGTCATGGGTTCGATTCCCATCCAGGACAAACATTTGTGTGCATTAACATGTCTGTTCGTCCTGTGTCTGGATATAATTGTCTATATAAGTATGTATTTACAAAAAAAAAAGTAGTATATCAGTTATCTGGTTTCCATATTACAAGCTCTGCTTAGTTTGGGATCAGATAACCGTGAGTGAAGAATGTCCCACAATAAAAAAAAAAGAAAAAAAAAATCTTACTTTTAAATTTCATCAGGACTGAGGCACCAAGAGACTTTCGAATTTAAAATATTTGTTGGGTAATAAGAAATGTTTTCTTTTCAGTTGAGTACAAATATTGAAAATAATCACCTGTCGAAGCAATTTAAACTGTCCATTCCCATTTATAAATGCCTCTTTGAATGCTTTGAGTAGGGTTTTCTTTTTGAACACAGCACATTGATCCCTGAGTATTTCTGATGCATCTGCTGGAAGGCCTGCTAATAAAAAATAATTACATAATCAATCGTACATCTTTTTCACATATAGCCCCACCATATGACCATAGATAACAACACAATCCTACGTCATAATAGACTTCATATCTGTCCGTATGCCAAATTTCAGCCCGATCTATCCAGTGGTTTGAGCTGTGCATTGATATATTCTGGTACATTCTTTTCTCTGATCCCAAACTAAGCAGAGCTTGTACTATGGAAAACAAATAACTGATATACTGCATATTCAATTTTTTTTTTGTAAATACATAATATAGATAACTACACCCAGACACAGGACAAACAGACATGTTCGTGCACACAAATGTTTGTCCTGGATGGAAACCGAACCCATAACCAATGGCGTGATATAACGGTATATGGTAATAATGTCGGTGTCTTTACCAACTGCGCCAAGTGGCTTGTCAATAGATCGGTCAGTCACGTTTTCCATTAACATATACCTACATATAGATAATGTAACTCACCTGACTCCTTGAACGAGTACAACTTGGGTCTAACATCAAAGATCCTGTAGTCCAGTACGAGGGTTACTCTCATCTGCTCATCCTCGTCATCGTTGGTGACTGTGAACGTCACCTCAATGTGTGATCCATCAAGAATCTTGAACATTTGTGCTTCTATGTTTAGTAGATCCTGTTGGGTAACAAATCTCATTTTATTTTTACTTTATAATGAGACTAGCTTTGCATTCTCGTATAAAAAGTGTGTTAATCTGAGGTCTCGGTAACTCCATACCAAATTTCATAAAAAAATTGTCCAGACATTGGAGAGTGAAGAAGTAAGAAACATACTCACAAACTTTCGCATTTATAATATTAGTAGGATTTGGGTTTTATCAGAAGAACTTAATCCGTTAGATGCAGCTGCTGAACACTGGTACAATAGTATATTAGACCTTTTTATTAAGAAAGTCTTAAGTAGGGTAGTTGAATATCTGTTAATATCAAGCCTTGCCACCTAACACAGATCACACTTTTTTACTGATCAATATCAATACATATTGTTTATCAGAATTGTGTAAAATAAAAATAAGACCCCTAAGTTGAAAATCGGTCGCTAAGCACCTACCGGTGTGTTCCGACAATTGCACTTGAGAGCCAGTTGCCATCTTGGCATTGTAACAGGACAAAAACACATTGGCAATAGCTCTGGTATTACAAATGGCGGTACTCACTTTAAGTGCTTCATACTGGTCCAATCTGTCGTAGTACGCGACAAGAGCGCTCCTTATGGCACACAGGCATTCAGGTAACATTACATTATCAAAGTCTTCTAATACACCAGCCAGGTTAAACCCTAATGGTAGTGATGATGAAGACACATGATTTAAGCCTGAAAAGTGCAGATTTCATTTAAGATATATTCTAATTCTGTATGGCTGTGGGGGTGATGAGGCCTGCACTGATGTTCCAATTTAAGATATATTGTTAAAAACTTCAACATTCAAGGAACAACAAAATCGACCCTGAGACTCCTTGCAGCATTTTTTGCTATTCCCTATACTTTAGGAATCACAACGACTTAAAAATTTCAAATGTATATTTGAAAAACAGGATACATAGGAATAAACTTTAGACATACCAGATTTTAAATCAATCTTCAAGCCATGTTTGATTTCATGCTTACTGCTATGCTGCATATGATACACTATGCAGCAGTGGTCCTCTACTTCATATGACTGTACCTCCATTCCTGTCAGCATGGACATAAGGTCTAGACTTCGTTTTAGACTTTCCACTGAGTTGCTTAGAATTATTTTCTGTTGATGAAAAACATAGATTTTAAATTATTTATCTAGGACTAAAGTTAACATCAGTAGGAACATGTATAAAAAGGTGTTGTAACTAATTTATATGATATAGCGTTCCCCCGTGGTTTCACTCATGTTTCTGGGATACAAAGTAGCCTATAACTTCCGGGGATAATGTAGCTTTAATGTTTTAAATCTGACTGGTAGATCCAGAGACAGCAAGTTCAAACAAACAAAAAACAAACTCTTCATCTTTATTATTAGTCAATTTCTTGAACATGTTTCATAAACATTACAACACCTAGGCTGTACACAGTACAACCTCTGGGTCATCCAACATCTGTGTTGGATCATACAAATTAAAAAAGAAAAACCATTTATTCAATTTAGGCCCTGATAAGGCACTTATGTGTCCTGAAACACATGAAATGATCAATTTTACCACCAATCACCAAAAATACAGAGACTTTTTCCCAAACTAACTGCCTGTCGCCATAGGTTGCTGCAGACTACCCAGTTACAAATTGTATAATCACTTACATTAGGCCTAACAAATGTTTCTGGATTGCTAATACCAGATGGAACAGCAGCTTTACGCCTGAAGCTGTTTCTCTGCATTACAAACAGTTCATCTTGTTTTTCTTTCAGTTGCAATTCCAGTTGCTGAATTTCTTCATGTAGCTCATCACAGTCTTCTGGAAGCCGTGCTGTTGGAATTTGTAAGTAAACTGAGCACCGCGTAAGAAAGCGGTCGCATTCCATCGAGGTGCATAGTTATGTCGCAAGTGTGAAAGAAAATATAATTTGCAAGTATAGTTTTATCATTTAATTTAGTGCATAGTAGTTAAGTTTAGTTGAACGAGTTTTTTCTACATCTATGTACATGAAAAGATTCAATTGTATCATTTACTACATGTCTAATTTATTGTGAGATACAATGTTACGGAAAGATATCAACACGCAGGAAAAACATACCTTCTTTGCGAAATAGCGTTGTTATCTTCTGCTGCTTTTTCGTGTTTGCCATTGTAAACAATATTAATAATGAATATAATAACTTAGGAAAATAAAATTATAGTAAGAGAAAACAAACAAAAATAAAACCGCTTGCTTTCAAAACTTTATTTGACGTTTAATTTATTTATATATTGGTGTGTTGGTGGCATTGGATTTAAGGCACAGATTATAATAAACCATGGCCCACAAACCAATGCCTATTTTTTAAATTATAATTTTTGGCGACAGCTGTTGTCGAGTTTCTTCGAATTTGTTCTTCCGATTCCTTTTATACTTTTCAATTCCAATTTCTTTTTTATGGCTCCATCGAGTGACCTCTTATACTTTAGTACTTTTACGGTAGTAAAAATATCTTGTATAGTCTGTTTAGAAAGAGTCGTCATGGCCAAATTGTGAACAAACATTCTGATTTTATATTACAACCACAATTAGAAGCCGGCTTCTTTCTGTCCGTATTTTAAATAATAAACGAATCACATAGTTTGCCCGCTAAACAAAAATGTAATTAAGCACAGCAGCGCTCTTAAATCCACGACGGGTCTCTTTCTGAACATACTCAGTTAATACTTAATTATTTATCTGTGGTGAGCAGTGAAGACATAGAGGTCGACATAAATAAGCACATAGATTAAAAATTCTATCAAATATCTAGAAAGAAACTGTTCTTTAAACTTGCAAACAAATGTACTCTTTAAAGTTTTACGGAGGCGAACACACTAACAATAAATCAAACTTTAAAATAAACAACAAATAAAAATAACCATTATATATTATATTTGTTGTATCAACTTTATAATTATTAAATTAAAAAAACGCAATCTTTATAACGTAGATAGTCCAATCAGCTTCAAATCTTGAGTAGTCAGACGTCCTTCTTTAAATTTCACTCTTAGTCTGAAAATAAAAAGACAAATGATTAGGTTATAAAGAAATGGGTCTAAAGTGGATCTGAAAATGGCGCTGGTTTTATTAAATGAACCAACCTTTCCTCGTTATGTTTTATGGACCACAGCTCTGGCATATATTTTGGCTGCATGCAGTCCAAGAAGTGTTGCCTCCAGATCTCTTCGAAGCGGAGCAATCCACCTTCTTGTTCTAGGAAGTACTCCACCACTTTGAGGCCGTGGGTCTCATATTCTGTATTTTCAATGCTGTAAAACAAAACAAAAATAATGTTGCCATTTTTTACATTTGCTACCAACTTATATATAAAAAACCGCAATGATTATGAAAATTTAATTTAATAAATCTAAATTTAATTTAAAAAGAGGCTCGCCGCGCGCCGGCTCTCCTAGGCAAAAACAATATTCCATTCAATGCATTTGTGTATTTTAAATTAAAAATATTTAGACTTTTTTTATATCCATACTAATAACAAAATTTAAAAGTTGTTTCAACATGCTAATTTCCAGAAGGTTCAAACAAACAAACTTCAGCTTTATAAGTACAGATATCCAAAAATTATTTAAAGTACCAAAATACAATATTTTTTTTTAATATTCGTTTTTATATTAGTGATGATGTGGCCGATGGTGGTAAACCCACAAAGCCTAGAAGGGAATATAGTACTTACACAACTTGCAACTCGGCCGCCTCCGCCAGCAGCTCCTGCGTAACTTCATCATGTTCAGGGTAGTTCTGCAGCAGGATAGTCTCCAACTCTTCGCGTCGAGCGTCAGGTAACACGTGTTTGCGAGATTGATATAGAAGCGCGCGCGCAGCTGAACGGACCTTTCTGTTTACAACAATAACATGATTAAAATGTATTTAAAATTGTGTATTAATATGTATAGTTTATTTACTTTTATATAACTTTTTACTTTTTAAATCTGCGGTACTATAAGCAGGTGTTATGAGAGCTTCTTATTAGAGAAACAATATTTTAAATCGGACCACTCCGGAGATTAGCGCGTTCGAACAAACGAACTCTTCCGCTCCGGAGTTACTAGTCCGATTCGAAAAATTCTTTCACCTATAGGAAGCTACATTATCCCCGGAGGTTATAGGCTACTTTTTATCCAGGGAACGTGAGTTAAGCCGCGGGGAACAGCTATTATTAATATAAATATAGGCTATTACATTTATTGAAGTTACCACCAGTTCGGAACTCTACTTTCAACTGGATTGGTATATAGGTACTTACTTGCAGTAAGCATCCTCGGCATACTTTCCATTAGACCGGCTGGGCAGGGGCGCGTCACACTGCAATGCTAGCTTCTCCCTCACGAGCTGATCTCGCACGTTACTCCTCTGGTGACAGTCCCCACACAGCAGCACCACATCGTGGGATGAATGGTCTTTCATTATTTCTGTGTAGAGTGTAGAGAGGATTCAATGTAGAGACACTAAACTTTTTTTCACTATCTCATTATTAATCTCATATTCATACTCAATGTTATATATTTATTTAAAAAGATACAGTATGAGACATATTTGGAACAAAATTTGCAAGATAAGAAAGAGCGTCACTCAAGACCTAAGGGGCTAAAACGGCCGCTCGATCAATATTGCTATGCAATTGATATCTCGAATTTACAGCAGATTATGGTGTAATTTGTCTAAATTGTAAATTAATTGATTAAAATGATTTGCATTTTCACCAAAAAATTTTTAATAAAACATTTGGCTCCGCTGTAAATTCGAAGTATGAATTGCATAGCAATATTGCTCGAGCGACCGTTTTAACCCCCCTAATCTTGAATAAAATATTGAGTAGGACTAAAAAAAAATTAAAAATTACATAAAACGGAGGTAGGCACATACCAGGGAAATACTTCCTATACTCTCTGGGCACCACATTCTTCCTGATGTAAGAGTTAGTGGAACCGCACACGACGCACTTGTTCTCCTTGGTCAGCTGGTAGTATCGGCCGACGTCGCCGACGGACCGGCCGGCTGGTTCGAACCGTAGTCTTACTGTTAGTGGATCCTCGGTCACTACGTCTGCTAGCCCTTTTTCTACGTACCTATAGGATATTATTCTTTCATGAACAGAACAGAACTACAAGTACAATTTTATGTTGATAACATATAATTTTATTTATATAATTAGGAAACCAGCGAGCGGGGAACCAGGGAGATTTTCCTTCAACGGGTCATCCACAGAGGAAATGCTGCCAGTCTGGTAGGAACCTTGCCTTTGGTTTTTTTTACCTATCTACTACGCACCTAAGATTTTTTTGTTTTTGTTTGTTGTATGGGATCCCGATTTATCCTTTGGGTACGGCACCCTAAAAAGAATTAGCGAAATCGGTCCTGCCGTTCACGCGTGAAACCATGACAAAGGGATTTATATATTTACGACCAAACCATTCCTTAGGGATTCAATTTTAAAAACCTTTCCTTAGTATCCACTTAGGCATCGCCTACTTTATAATTTTCTCATGTTATATGTATAGATTATTATATAATACATACCACAGAGCTTTCTTATTGTCACAGGTACATAATAATTCACCGTCAGGCGCTTGTAGGAAACAGTTATGATACAGAGGTTTACTGCGTGTTGCATTCGGATATTTCTTGTTCAGCACCATCGCATCTTTATTGATTTTTGACTCTTTACTGCTGTAATAAAAAATATATATTAAATAATATAAAGCTCCACGGTTTCACTTTATTTTCCCCTCTTAGAGGTTGAATTTTCAAAAATTAACTATATGTCATTGTAATAAGGTTTATCTGAATCTACATATACGGAATCATAGACTTAATATATGAACTATTGCAAAGACCTATGGCTGATTTTCGTATCATTCTGGCTACTCGCCACTCACCGCCGTCACTCGCACCAAGCTACAACGTAAATAGTGTACTCTTATTGCCAAAACCAAAACAATATGTAAATTTCCGTTCAAATCTTACAATTAGTTTCAATTTTTGAAAACATCATAAGGAAACCATAGCACTGTAGTAGGGTATTTTGTAGTACTTGCCTTGCTGACTACCACACTGAAGTTAAGAATCGCCAAGCAGCTACACATCTAGGCTTTGTGTGTTTATCACCATTACATTATCATTCATTGGTCAAAATACAAAAAAAATATTACTTACATGGAATTCTTCTTCTTTCGATCACTCGGCTTAACTCTGTAATTTACATCTGCATATTTATAACAAATATCGTCCAATTTATCCCAAATACCGGATTGACCAATACGAAACCATGACAGCAGGTTACCTCTGCGCGGTCGATTGATTATGTCGACGAAAATCCTAATGGCCACATGTGCATCTAGTGCTGCATAACGTTTTTGACTGCTTGATAGTTCAAATGCATCCCATTTGCTACAGCGTACCTGTTTTAAAATTAAGAAATTTTAGGTAACAGGCTAACACAGATCAACTTTTGGTCTAGTAAGGGAGTGATGTAGCAACCCCTGTCAGCTACATCGTTCAGACACCGATGGATAGATGGCGCCACAATAATCTACGTACAGCCTACATCGCGATGACAGAGTTTAATCGCGGATTGACATAATTATATACAAAATTCCAACATGTACAATCGTACTGTGATCTCCAAGCACCAGCCTGGCATAAGATCTTTCCTTTTCAATGGAAAACTATTTATAGACCATCATTCTAGGCCGTGGCTCAAACTAGATAAAAATCTACATTGTATTTTGCTATTTATTAAAAATCTATAAACTAGTATATCCATTGCTCAATTTCAATAATACTTTCTCATTAATGATTTTAGATCGTAAAATTTACATCATCCATTAATGTTATTGTGGTTGATGATTCATAAATGTATTGTAAGAATACTCTATGAAATAGTTACGAAATAAATGAGTCACAGGACTAGTTGCTTATCAACAAAAGGTATATATATATATATGACCTAATTGATCAAGTGTCATTGAGTGAATGAATGGATTGTTATCTATTAAAGGAAAACGTGACTGATCTATCAATGCGCAGCTCAAACCACTTAATTCGGACTGAAACTTGGCATACTGATAGCTAATATGATGTAGGGTAGGGGTTCCCAAAGTGTGCACCGTAGAAAGTAAAGAAGGGCGCCGCGAGTAGATCCCGCGTGCTGAAAATGATTGGAAACCCCTGATATAGGGGGTAAAATAGTTATTACATACACCAGCCTTTTCTAACCTTAATCTAACCACCTTACCCTCCAATTCTTATCCAGGATAACTCCCAATATGGACTTGGATAAAGATGCCAGCCCACCTGGATGGTAGCCACACAGTTCAGCAATGTGCCTAATATCTAATGTTGAATTGATGAATACGGAATAGTCTTTGCACAAATATTTTGCATCATCACTTGCTGCTACTCCCACTTTGTAGATGGTTTCATCCTCCAATAATTCCTGCAAAATGGGCAATATAATTCAGTCTTCTTATTTTTGTAGGAAATAATGTAGTTGGGCTTTAGTTTTTGAACTTTTTTTTAGACAAAATAGTATAATCATACTATAACATCAATTTTTATATATTCTTTTGACTTTTAACTTCTCAGGAAACATTACCATACATTGAATATCATTTATGTACTTATTACACTTACCATTAATGAATCAGGAACTTTTCCCAGATGGCTCAATCTGAATAAACCACAATACCCATCATATGAAGATAACTGAACTAGTGCTACTGGTTGTCTACTCCCATGTTCTGTCACCCATTCACAATCAAAACCTAGAGCTCTGTGTGCACTACATCTCCTAGTGAAAGAAAAAAATAAATTTATTAAAAAATCAGCAGACCTTTTCAGAGAACTTGGTGACGTGCGAGATGTTTTTTATAAGTATTTTTCACCCTATTGCATCATAAAATCCTGAACTGACAAAGTCTCCACTTAAAAATAAAAATATATATGTATACCTATTTGAACAGAATATAATAGCAGTACAGTAAGTAGAGGAGGAAATGTGTACCTATTTATGGAAATATTAACAATACATTGAATTACCAACACACAGATCATTGTAACTTAATTCAATAGAGGTTATAAAATCTTTGTTTACCTTCGTAATTCATTAACAGTTTCATCGCATTCCTCCTGAGTTGCAATAGTTTTAATTATTAAGTTATTAAAGGCATCAGATGCATTTAAAAGTGTTCGTCTTCTTCTACTAATGTAATAAGCGACACTTGCACACCCCACAGCTAGCGCTGCTGCCGACATACACATTCTGCTGAGCTTCGTTACTTCCATTTTTAATAATTAGTCACTATATTTTATAAATTAAGTTCACAATATTTATTGAAGAAGTCTTTAACACAACACCACATTATAATTAATGGCTTATCAATAAAAACATTCCAATTTGTATGTACTCTTTCTGTGTAAACAAAACGAATGAAACGACACGTTGAATGTCAAACTGACTGAGCATCACAGACCAATAAGGGGATTGCTGAACATGAACTGAACTGAACAGATTCTGTGGTGCTGGTGATGTAGTACTTCTTTAGTGTGCACTGTGCACCAACACCTTATGCTGCCTTGACACTTGGCTATTCGTATTTGTGAATTTGTCAAGTTTCGGCAAATAAACTCCTTCATACACGGTATAAAGTCTACAGTTTGAAAGTTTAAAGTAGGGAAATAGCTTGCTTGAAAGAGATTACTAGGTAATTCTTGCACTTCGTATCGAACCTTTTTAGAGCTCTTCGTACCTATTTTCTCAGTAAGTTTTCAAGGTCTCGTTCTGTCCGTTCCGTTTGTTTTGTAGGATCTGGCAACCCTGTCTAACTTTTTATGTCAATTATTTAGTCAATGTCAAAATTGTCAAAGTCAATTGGAGAATTCTCTTCTGTCTGTAAATTCGACAAAGCGAAAGAAAAACAATTAGGTATTTTAGTGAAATGACAAACAAATACGTTGTGAATTCAAGGTTAAATAAATTCTAATAGCCACATAATTACTGTAACTAATTACACATAAATATGGTTAGGGACAGGAGTCCCGAGCGGCGGCGCTCGCGCTCTAGGGAGAGGCGTGACAGAAACGAAAGAGATCGAAATGATGATCGGGAATCGCACAGAGAGAAACCTAAGCGTAGAGAACGTTCTCGCAGTCCCAGAAAAGAGCGGGAGAGGTCCCGGAGCCCTAGAAAAGACAGGGAGAGATCGCGCAGCCCTTCACGTAAAGAACGCCCACGATCGAGAAGCCCCAAAAAACGTGATGGTAAAGAAAAGGATAATAAACGTTACGATGACAAGGAGAAGTATAAAAGAAAGGAAGATGATAACAATCTTGAAGAAGATGAAGCACAAGATTCGAAAAAAGAACAAGAGTCTAAGCCAGTAAAGCGTGAACCTTTATCTTTAGAAGAGTTACTTGCCAAGAAAAAAGCTGAAGAAGAAGCCCGTAGTAAACCAGTCTTCTTAACAAAAGAACAAAGAGCAGCTTTAGCTTTGGAGAGACGTCGTGAACAAGTTGAAGCCATGAGAGCTAATGTTGATAAGCCCACTATAACTACAATTGACCTAACTGGACCCTCAAAGAGGGAAGAGGAAATTAAGAAATACAGAGAAGAAAGACAAGAGAGGGAAAAGGAGAGAGAAAGAAGGGAAGACAGAGACAGAGATCGGAAATATGAAGAACGCAAAAATCAAGGTGAAAGACGTGATGATAAAAAAGACAAAAATGAGGAAGGATCTAAAACAAAAGATAAGGAACGAGAAGAGGAGGCTATCAAAGCTCGTTACTTGGGAATAGTCAAAAAGAAACGGAGGGTGAGGAGGTTGAATGATAGAAAGTTTGTTTTTGATTGGGATGCTTCAGAAGATACGTCAAATGATTACAATGCACTTTACAAAGAAAGACATCAAGTTCAATTCTTTGGCCGTGGTCATGTTGCTGGGATTGATATCAAATCACAAAAGAAAGACCATAGCAAATTTTATGGAAATCTTTTGGAGAAACGTAGAACAGAACTTGAAAAGGAGCAAGAAAAATTACGTCTCAAGAAAGTAAAGAAAAAGGAAGATAAACAAAAATGGGATGACAGGCATTGGTCTGAGAAGGACCATGAGGAGATGACCGAAAGAGATTGGCGTATCTTCAGAGAAGACTACAACATAACAATCAAAGGTGGAAGGATTCCAAATCCAATCCGTACATGGAAGGAAGCTAACTTCCACAACGATGTCATGGAGATCATTAACAAAGTTGGCTATAAAAGTCCAACACCTATTCAGAGGCAGGCTATTCCTATTGGGTTACAGAACAGAGATATTATTGGTGTTGCTGAAACTGGTTCAGGTAAAACCTTGGCCTTCCTCATACCCTTACTTACTTGGATCCAATCTCTTCCAAAGAATGAAAGGTTGGAAGATGCTGATCAAGGACCATATGCCATTATATTGGCTCCAACTCGTGAGTTGGCCCAACAGATAGAAGAAGAAACAAACAAGTTTGGTATTCCATTAGGTATTACATCAGTTGTAGTTGTTGGTGGTCTTTCAAGAGAAGAACAAGGATTTAAACTAAGATTGGGGTGCGAAATAGTCATTGCTACTCCAGGTCGTCTTATTGACGTGTTAGAAAACCGTTACTTAGTACTGAATCGTTGTACTTATGTGGTTCTTGATGAAGCTGATCGTATGATTGACATGGGTTTTGAACCTGATGTGCAAAAGATTCTTGAATATATGCCTGTGTCAAACATCAAGCCTGACTCTGATGCAGCTGAGGATGCATCTGTTCTGCTTGCCAACTATAATACAAAGAAGAAGTACAGACAAACTGTGATGTTTACAGCCACGATGCCGCCGGCGGTAGAGCGTTTGGCAAGGAGTTACCTTAGAAGACCAGCTATTGTATACATTGGTTCTGTTGGCAAGCCTGTAGATAGAACAGAACAAGTAGTGTATATGATAGGCGAGAACGAGAAGCGCAGGAAACTAACTGAGATTCTTCAACGTAATGTTGAGCCGCCAATTATTATTTTCGTCAACCAGAAGAAGGGTGCAGATGTACTTGCCAAGGGTCTTGAGAAGCTGAGCTTTAATGCTTGTACATTGCACGGTGGTAAAGGGCAGGAACAGCGAGATTTCGCGTTGGCCAGTCTTAAGAATGGTTCGAAAGACATTTTGGTTGCTACAGACGTCGCCGGTCGTGGTATTGATATCAAGGATGTCAGTATGGTGATAAACTACGATATGGCAAAGACAATAGAAGATTACACGCATCGTATCGGTCGTACTGGTCGTGCGGGTAAGACTGGTAAAGCTGTATCCTTTGTTACTAAAGAAGATTCTGCACTGTTCTATGATTTGAAGCAGGTGCTGCTTGCGAGTTCAGTATCTACTTGTCCACCAGAGTTGATGAACCATCCTGAAGCACAACATAAGCCTGGCACTGTCGTCACAAAGAAGCGACGAGAAGAAATGATATTCGCTTAAGTGAAATGTTAGTATGTGTAATGAAATTAACAATAAAAAAAAATTAAAAATATACTTTTTTTATTTCAACTTATTACATTGTCAATAGATGACATTCACTGTGTAGGTAGACTAACAATAAATAATATTTCACTAACAATTCTCGTGCTCCGTTCATGGTGCTGGAATGAAAGAATATAATATTAATTTGCTTTAGTATTTATTTATAAGGACTAGAATAGACAAACAATAGGAGAGTAGTGGTAAGATAGAGTTGGGAGAGATTTTATAGACACACAAATGAAATTATTAAAAAAGTAAGTTCAGCCATTTCGTAGTTACGAGAGAACATATGGACGGACGGATACATACATGTTAAACATATAACCCTCAATTTTTCGCATCGCCGCAGTCGGATATAAATATTCAAAGTAGGTACTTTAGGTAAATAACAAGGAAAGGAATATTCGATCAGTTCCCATACCTACTAAGTACCTAAAGTAGGTACAGAATAATTGATTAGGTATTCTTATCATATGGCTTGCAATCTATTTATACTTACTAGGTACTGAACCGTCATCTACTTCGTCTTTAAATAAAATATCTGAAAATATAAACATGTGTTTGTAAATATATAGAAAACACTTAATCATTGATGCAATGCAAAATAAATATAGAAAGACATAGGTAAGCTAATTTTCACAGCAAGAAGATTTATGGCACAGTATCACAAGAATAGGATACCTATAACAATGTATAAGACCTCAATGAGATGGCAGAGGATTTAAAAATCAATTTAATTTTAACCAGCGATGCTCTAGAGAAAACTACGAGGCCGATCACCGAGCATTGAAATATATACCTTATTTCGATTGGATAACTATTAAATTCAACTGATAATTTTTTAATCCTCTGCCGTGCGGTCCGCCATTATGCGCCGACCATAATGATGTATATCAAACCCCAAAAAACATTTAAGGTGTAAATAATCTTTTTGCGGAATGATTTTGACTGAGTTACATTTAAATACACTTAAGTGAATTTAAATGCTAAAATATTTTATTTGAAGTTTGTATGGAAATATTTTAGTTGTTTTCTATTTTTTTAATGGCTCATATAAAGCATTTTCAGCCTATATTACTAATCTAAATGTTACTTATCTATATATTCTTTATGTTCCTAAACTGCTCAGAATTTAGATTTTTTTTCAATTTGCTAACTAATATTAAGTATACTATGGTGCCGATTCTGTTGTTTACGAACTAAAATAAATTTAATCTCACTATATCTCTTTCTAATAGTAAATATAAGAAAGGGATGCAAGATCAGTAGTCCTGTCAGTTTAATCCGATCACATATTTCAACGTGAATTTAAGCGCGATCTTTATTGGTCACGACTATTTACCCGTACATTACGACGGCATGGATTAAACTGACAGCATAAAAAATGTTCTGTCTTTTTTCAATAAGGTAAACTTGAAAGACAGGAGACTTGTCTAATATTAGTTAAGTTCGTAAACAACAGTATCGACACCTATACCTACCTACATTCGCTGATTCTGTTGCTGACACTGGTTGAGACAGCCTGAGGACCTATTTCCTTTGTTCATTCTTATCTAATAATTATTAGTATATTATTTATTCTATGATAATACCATAGAATATATAATCCGAAAGTCGAGTGTGTAGAGCCAGCAAAAAAAAATCCAATAATTGTTAGTAACACAAACATCAATCAAGCGGTCAACTAGAAAGAAATATATCCATGCCCATAGCGACTGAACACAACAAAAAAAAAGCTCCATGCGAATCACCACCTTCATTCAAATTTCTACCTAGTCCTTTTTATCCGAAGGTTGACTATCGCCGGCATCTTTAGCAGGTGGCGGCATGACTGCCTGTTTGACTGATGATGCCACAGAGATGGTCATGTCGACAAATTCTGAGAAGTCTTTGGGGAAAGACAGCTCAGGGAATTTCACCTCGAGTTGAGGGTCACCGGGTTTTACTGGAATTTAGAATTTAACATGACCAAATATAATATTAAATTCTCGGGCGTCTTCGATATTTTAGACACGTTCTGACAGTTTTTTTTTAATAATAAATACTAGTGTTTTCATAATATTTGCTTGCAGACAATTTGTTAGTCATATTTTCCAAGCAGTGGAGACCAAATAATTATGTCATGACTATAGAAAGAAACATTAATATTATCTTTATTCCAAATATAAAACTGGTAAAATCCATAAAATATTTTTTATCACTAGGTATTTTGTATCACTACATACTCATTAAAATTAGTAGTAAGCATTTATATTTTATAATTCGTTATTACCTCCATAGCAGAAGTTGTATGCAATATTGATGTACTGCTTAGCGAGAGCAGAGTTGCTCCTCGCTAACTCCTTGGTCTCTTCGGGGAAACAGACTAAGCCCATCAATGTGGTGCCAACGCCCGTGTAGAATACCCTCTGAAAAAAAAGTTTATATGTTAACTAGCAGCAATTTGGCATAAAATACATATTATTTTAAGGCGATGCTCAGTGCTAGTGTACTTTGTTGAGAATGAACCAAAATATAAAGCCAATAAACATTCAGTGATATGTAGGATGTTGTTTTCTGAACTTTAATACTGATAATACACATGATACTGGTGCTAGATAAATACTTTTTATTTCTTGAGTATACATGATTTCTTTTTGATTTCATAAAAGATTTGATTTTATATGATAGAGATAAGGGGCAGTACATTTTTTTTACACTATAAAAATATATATAAAAGAAGATATGACATCAAAGATTTATATGGTATATGTACTATGACCTCACAGTCCATGTCGAATCTCTCTGTCTAATTAGTAGTTTAAAATGCTTATATCTTCTGTATTTCTTGACCAATTATAATTTTGACATCTTTCTTATGGTATTTTCATATTTTGCATGCATACCATATTACTTTTAAAAGAGTTAATTGGAATAGCAGATACCATTTTATCAGGTGAAGGGTATAAACATTTTAAACAAAATCTATAGTGAATATTAAGTGCATACCCTGATGATTCCTCCTCTCAAACCGAATATGAATCCTGTGAGGCCACCCATAGCAACAGCACCATACCGCACCTCCTTGTTTTCTTCCTCTCTCAAGTATTTTACTATCCCTGTAAAACAATGAATTAAGTAACTTTATTAGTTACCTCTTATGTCATAAAGTTTTATCTGTTTCTCTGTATACTATTCTGTCCCAGAAAGTAAGTAAAGTTCCCAGAAATTGAACATTATAAGCGACACTATGAGATGGACCAATAATTTTGTGTTTTTTTTTCCATCAACGAGATCGATACCCGGCGAGGCATATTTATTTTTTGAAAATCCAAGTAGGTATACAGTTATAGTTTTTATCAAAATCGGCCTCAAGGCTCCTTTCAGCATTTTTAGCTATTCCCTATACTTTAGGATTTAGCCTAACACACTTTTAATGCTGTTATTGTATGTTAGTCAAAAAATTTAGAGATAGCACTATAATATGACATTAGTAAGTAGGTAAGATTGCAAAATATTCATGATTGGACAGGAAAAACAAGAAGAAGAGAAAAATCATGATATTGCACAAAATTGCAACTTATTATTACCTACTTACCTCATGTTTTTGTTATTGTATTAAATTGTGTTCAATAATTTTTTTATCTTATCTTTTCTGATTCATCCTGAACAATAAGTTTCATCAAAAAGTATAAATTACATAGTATATCTACAAATAGTATGTGTATGTTGAGAATTAATTGTCTGATTTCCATTGTGCACACAGGTTAAACTGAGGTCAAAAGACCATGTATCAGGTTATTAAATTATTTCATTATCTGCGCTGAAGAAACAGTAACTTTAAATCAATAAAATCAAGTGTAACTATATGAGAATGCTTACAATCCGTCTTATCCACTAACTCATGGTAGTTATCCTTGACAGAGTGTGTGACAGTTTCAGTTTGTTCTTTTACAACTTGGACCTGCTCTCTTACAGCGCGCACCGGAGTCAGAAGCACAGACTGAACATAGCTCAACTTCTTGTTTTCAGATTTTGATTGTTCAAATCTGTGAAAAATTATTGCAATATTTAGAAAGAACACTTTATTGTCTACAACATAAGAATATAGTGCAAAAACTTTACAAGCACTGAAAGAGTTATGGGTGGTCTTACCATTAAGTGATCTCGACCTTCCTGGTATATACCTTTATTTATAATGAAAGTAAATAAAAAATTCAAGAAATACCCAAAACATTAGAAAAGAGTTAATCACACTTCAAATGGCTGAGCGGATTTTTTTGAAACAGTTAAGAATGAATAAAAACATGTGCAAAATCAGATCATCCCTTAAGGAGCTATGATACCACAAACAGATACACACTACAAAATAACTCCTCTCTTTTTCCTCAGGGTTATACATTAGAGAACTATTCTCATACTGGGAGAAGCACCAATACTTTCCATCTCTTTCAAATCTTTCAATAGTATACATCTCATTTAGGATCTTTAATGTGTATAATGGTCTATGGAGAACATGGGAGTCCAATACAATTAAAAAAATATACCGCTTTGGGGTGCAGATTTTTGTAAGAGCTGATGATGAGGAATAAGACAACAAAGCAGTTTTTAAGAAAAACACTTACTCTCCATAATCAGCGTGTGGTGCATCGTATATGGGTAGATCCGATAGTCTCATCGGCGGCGGCTTGGCTGGCTCTGAAGGCTCCTCCTTTAACGGTGTCGCCGCACCAATGACTGGCACCAAGGCGACTCCGACAGAACCTAACACCACTTTTCGGAGCATCTGTAGATAAAAACAAGGCCTTAAATAATGAAAATTACGTCATTATTTTGCTTATAAACTGAAAAACTTACCTCTAAGGAGATGATAAACCGCAAAAATTACATAAATACTACAATTAAATTTCCTATCAGCTGCTCTGTGACAGTTGAAAAAATGTTACCATCCTTAAATTGTGGTTGACGTGTTTTTAATTTTACTCAGTTAATATGAAGATGACAAAAGACTAAAGTTAATGGTTTGATAAAAATATAACTGGTTTACATGTATTTATTTATTTAGTTTTATGATTTTGCTTTTATTTTAAGATTAAGATTATTAAATATTAATCATGGCAACTCTTTTCAATAACGACGTTACGTAAGTTATTGCCATTTAAAAAATTAAATGATTTATAGGCACAGACATGGTATTTTTTAACAAATTAAAGTAATTCTATTGGTACATAAAAAACACATTCCTCGCACGCACACACAATGCAGTTTTATTTTACAATAAAACTTCATCGATCAAAAGCAAGAGTAACCGAAAATATTTATTAGTTCTAGAAACTTTCTTGACCTGTCATCTGTCAGATCAGAACAGAAAGCTGTCAAATAAATTTGTCATGGCTGGCCTCGCTCAACGCGATATGTCACAATTTTCTTACGTCTTTCTATTGTGTATTACTGTGATTTTTGTGCACGCTCTAATTGTAGAATAAAGCAAATTAGATGCATCTTGAAAATCGGAAAAGTTAGAAAATTCATGTAAATCCATATATTATTATACTGTGTCAAAGTTTCTCTTCTATATCCTGTGACGATTGAACAAATGATTATGGTGATCGTGAGTACGGTTTTAGAGTTTACGAATCAATAAAATTGTTGTATAACGTATCAATTTGATAGTTTCAAATAGAAATTGAAAATTAAAAATGTCTACTGTACACGCCGGTCGTGTATCTAAGCCTAAGAGAAGTCGCCGAGTAAAAAGACAATCAGGTATGCCGATGCTAGCATGTTGGTGCTGCGATCACCCGAGGAGTTTAACTTTCGCTTGGAATTCATATTTAGAAGCTTGCTTTGTTCAGAAAATTCAAACCGGCCAGTTCTTTTTTCATGCTTTTACTGATACTGCTTGTATCTTGGTAATTGATAAGTATAGTTATTTACGCATTTTTTAAGTCTTGGTTATATTTTTTTATAGCCACCGTCTTTGTTCGCATGATAAGAACAATGGGAACAGATTGGCATTTTATGATTTCATTCAGCTTATCTCTCAATAATATGAATAGACAAAACTGTGTCACATCTTCATATTTGCTAGATAAACTCATGTTAAAATCCTATCATATAATCATATTGGAAAGATAACATTGAGAAGTTAAAAGGTACCTAAGTGTACATTAGATTACACATTTATTTACAATATAAATATAAAAAACAACTAAAACATAGTAAGCCAAAGTAAATTATTTATATAATTAATTTGTGTTACTATTTGATTGAAATGACTTGTTTAGTATTATAAACT
The DNA here is from genome assembly GCA_963555595.1 of Tethea ocularis. NCBI lineage: Eukaryota > Metazoa > Arthropoda > Insecta > Lepidoptera > Drepanidae > Tethea > Tethea ocularis. Next base: position 2,633,159 of record OY741960.1, on the reverse strand, counting down.
AAAACTATGAGGAGAGATAACCACTTAAAAAATAACTAAAATAGCAATATTAAACAATTTAATTATTAAAACTTATTTGATTGGAAAACTGTTTATTAAATATGTTTTTTTTTTATAAAAAAATTAAATGAAACTATTTGTAAATACTTATTAACAATTAAATATTCTGGGATTATAAAATATACAATTTGAGATCTCACTATATCCCTTTCTAACAAATAATACATGAAAAGGATGCAAGAAATTTACTCAAATTAGTTTAATTGATTTTTTCAACATGAATTTTGCCCCCAATTTTTTAGATCATTAATAAATTACAACGGCATATAGCAATTTGACAGCATTTCTGTCAATAATGTATATAAATAAAGAGATATATGACATGATTAAAAGTATAGTTCATATATAAAAAATAGAATCTGCACTATTCAATTCTAATATTATTACTATATCATAATGATTTATAATTCCACTATTATTTATATACCATTGTACATATGACATGGATTGCTTGAATAACTGTAGTTGTTATAATTATAGAATACTAACAAACAACTTGCCTTGATCCAGGACTGTGAGGTGCATGATGTGTGTAGAGTGACGATCGCTTAGCACATACGTGATCAATCATATACTCCGACCGAAGATTACTTTGGGATGAAATGGTACTTCACCATTATTATTATCACTATTCTTATTTTATTTAAGAAATTTCTGAGAGTCTACTATGAAAAACGATACACGACAGTTTAATCATCGTTGTCAAATTATGAACCAATAGAATTGCAGAAAATTTTCATCTTATTAGTTTGCTGCAATTCTATTGGTTCATAATTCGAAACGATGATCAAACTGTCGTGTATCGTTTTTCGTAGTAGGCCATCTGTGTTTGGTGATGCATGACTCTCTAAATAAATACCATTCATAGATGGATACTTAAATCAACATTGGTGGTTATTGCATTACTTAATTTCTGGTATACCTATACCCATTTCATTAAGTTATATTTTAGTTTGGTTGCATGTTTGTTTGGTTTCTAGTTTTTAATTTACGTAAAACTTTTAAAAATCATGTCATACTAAGAAGGCATTCTAGAAAAAAAATTAAAAAACATATGTAAATATTTTATCATGATTATTCATATAAGTTTGGTATATTTTTATGCCTCATCATTGTTAATATTGAGTGTCATTTTGGTGAATATATATTTCTTCAGATCTATATGGAAAAATATCCAAAATAAAGTTAAAATATTCTCTCTGACCTACTTGATTACCATTCCATCATTTTATCCTTATGTTAGATTATCGCGATCACTTCACTCCGAAAGGAAGTCTGAAATTGGAAATTATAAGCAGTTTGATTCAGTAGATTACCCATTTGCTTCGTTATCCAAATCGAGATTGGTACGGAGCTGCTCTAAATAATCCAGATTATTTAATACTAGCTGCCCCCGTGGTCACACTCCCGTTCCTGGGATAAAAATTAACTTATAACCTTCGGGGATAATGTAGCTACCCATTAGTGAAAGAATTTTTCAAATCGGACCAGTAACTCCGGAGATTAGCGCGTTCAAACAAACAAAGCTTTATTATTAGTATAGATTTTAATTGTAATTCTGTTATTATAGGTAATCTAGGCGCATAGAAACGCAATTGGGTTAGATTGCATTTGTAATTACTCGATAATCATTTCATCAGCTGTGAACTTCTCAATTAAAGGTATTGGCTTTCCATAAATTACCCAATAGTACATGGCTAATGGTAAAGCAGGGTCGATAGTCATTACATTACTATATCTGATCTAACAATACGTAGTCTAATCTAAGTAGTCGTTATCTCTATTTGTTGTTTATCATGTTAATGGCAGGTAATCCAAGGAGTGGTACCAACTGTCTAGTTCAAATTTGTTACTTTAAGGAGCTAGGATGGATTGGGTAAAGCTGGCAGGGAGGAATGCACAATACACCCCAAGCGGGACGTCAGTGCAGGCCTCATCGCCCCCACACAGAATAAGAATATTATATTCTCTATAGTTCCTATAACTGATCAATATTGCTTCGCTTTACCTATATACCTTTTCACAGAGGCCCGTGCAAGGCTGGTTTGTCCATGTCCAGACACTTCAAAAGACTTATTATCAACACATGAATAGTCTATGTGTTATTCAGTGTTTGTGCGTACAAGTGACGTCATAGTTCTCCTCAATACTTTATAATCAGATGTAATGAAAGGACGTTCAATGTACGCGACACGGCTTGCTTTGAATTATGCTCTCACAATTTGCATTTCAATGACGGACAGAATACGGACAAATTGCTCTATATTATATTGCTATTTAATGCCACTTACATACAATTATGTACATGAATTGGCTCTAATTGTGGCTCCCTATTCTCGTGCTTACGACATTTATGTCGCATTCGACATCCTTTGAAAGCACGGTGGATATTGTGTCAAAAATTGAATTTATTAGATAACTAAAATAGTCATACTTCAGTATTTACAAGCCTCACGCCGCCGATCAGTTGTCATACGGCATAGAGACGTCACCAACAGAGACTTAGGGCTTATGCTGTTCGTTCACTAGTTCGGCGACGCTGACGCGAACGTTACTATTTACAAGGGAAGCCGTTACGTACATTCCGATATCCAAGAAAGTGGACACGAAGCTTAAGTTTCTCATATGTCGATCACATATCTATTAGGGTCGGTACTGACATTACTCTGTCTCTCCACATACATACCTCTATGATATCCACCAAGTTTTTCGTCTATATCGAATATGTAAGAGTCGACCCCATGTTTTTACCAATCGGCAAAACCAATCAGTTTGAAATACTAAGAGTTGCTGTTGCTACCCTGTTTAGAGCAATTTGCTAATTAGTGATGATTGTTTCCTTAATTGGGTCATGAAAAGAGCCATTCACATTAAAATTGGTACCTGTATAGCAGCTTTGACGTCGACAGTCACATGTATAGGCCTTTCTCCAATTTGGTAATTGATACCTAGTCTTGCGAACTGTCTGATTTCAGTTTATATAAGGCGTGGTGAAATAATGTGTATCTTGTTAGTATGGTTACGACACCACGTCGGCTTTTGCCTTCACTTGGCTTGGTCCACGTATCCTTGGTTTTTTTTACTATTATGATATCTATACTTTTATAATTAACTACCAGCGATTTAAGGCGCAATTAAAGCTGGGGCGAGCCCAGCTTTAATTGCGCCTCGATAAACCTCGACAAACCTTCCTCGATTTTCGCTCTTTCTTTTCATGAAAATCATCAAAATCCGTTGCGTGGTTTAGAACAGACAGAGGCAGACAGTGTCCCCGTTTGAAACACATCTGCGTTCGGCCTAACCACATGAGTAAATAAACATAATCTGTTGCCTAACTTTGAGGCCAAAGACAGTGACTTTTACACATTACAGTTATCACTTTGTCGGCGTTATTAAAATGTATACCCATGACAAAAAACAGTTTTCTAATACTAAATATCTAGGGCTAAGCTGCGGACAGACTGACGGACTGACATAGGAAAATTATAAGCCCAACGCCACACTACGCCTAAATTCCAGCGCGGACATTCGGGCACGGACCGCCAATACATTTTATTGCATACTAGCGACCCGCCCTGGCTTCGCCCGGCTTTTCTCAGGTTTTCTGTACTATAATATGCACGGATTATACATAATAAACCTTCCTCTTGAATCACTCTATCTTGCTGAAAAATCTAAGCGAACAGACAGCGGGAGCGACTTTGTTTTATACTATGTAAAGATAAATGACTAATAGGGGGCAGGGCACACCACACCACGGAAGATTGGTCGCTCTGATTTGTATGCAACACGTTCCATGACGGATAAAATGTCCTAAATGTTCCGCCTAGTGTGCGAGGGGTCTATGGGTTAACTTCGTACCGTAAAAATGGATGTTGCGTATAGAGTAGGTAAATTACCCTTTCGTGGAAAATGGTTTCATTGAAATCTACAATTGATCGATATCAGCCAGGCACTTGACCGATTTTCATTTAGTAATCACTTGGTGATATGAAATTGCTAAATATGAACTTTTATATCTCAACTAGCTTTCCGCCCCGCGGGATTTCATCCGCGATCCCCTATTTAACCTCATAGGTTGAATTTTCAAATATCCTTTCATAGCTACGTCGTATGCCAAATTTCAACCCGATCAGTCCAGTGGTTTGAGCTATCCTTTGATAGATCAGTCAGTCAATAAGTTACGGTTTCCTTTTATATATTTAGAAGATTACCTCAATATATAATCTTATCTAATAATAATCATATTACCTAATGTATGATAACCCTAACTGTAATAATTTGTCTACAATTTTAGCAATCGTAGCATCAATTATATCGTATCAGATTTTTCTAATCTATCGTTTCGAATTTTACTATTGATTTATGTCAGCAATTCGATGGATTATTCAAACATTGGAACTAGCGATGGGCGATTGTCCAAAAAAAGTTATCGAAGAATCGAAAATTGTGCATTCGATTGTCGATTCATTCGTACTAACGAATAAACAATCGAATAACAATCGACATTCGAACAAAAACGACACACGCAAGGCAATAATTAACCTTACGTATGTTGCATAAGGCACAGGGCGTGATCATTAATTCGGCGCCCAGTCAACACGCAGCTGTTGATTGTTAGTATCACATTTATATGGTATCACTAACTACTTCCTAACAATCGACGAACAATTCAATTTATTCGAATAAAGGATGACTGAAGCTAGACCGTGTCGGGTCCGAGGCGAGCGTCGGCCGTAGCACGGTCTACTAAAGGGGCTCGGCTGTCTGTCAGTCGGTTGCCGCTCGGTATAGACAGACTATTTCAGATAGGCTGTGTGTGTCCCAACTCCCACAATCTAGGACTCACTTTCAAGACGAGAGTCAATAGGTTTCTTCTGGGCATGAGTGCTCTATCTTCGACTTCGCGCGTTTCCCTCCGTAAAGCGAATTTTTTATGGTTGTCAATGTGTGTAGGTACGCGGAAATGACACTCAATGACAGTTAAAGTGGGCTATGAATATTATAGTTGTTGCTAGGTGACGTCACATTTAAAGTCTGCACTCAATCTGTTAGTCATAATGACGAGCTGAAAAAATGTGTTCAATTTCCAAATGCATTTTTGGTGGAAACTTAGATCTACATATATACGTCATATGTGATAGGATCTTTGCTTCATAATAGGGAATATACATGTTGTTTTTTAAATATGAAAATACCGTAAAAAAGATGTCAAAAGGTGAAATTTAAATTAGCCAAGAAACACGGAAGATATAAGCATTTTAAACTACTAATTAGACAGAGAGATCTGACATAACATGTGACGTCATAATACCATGAAGGCCATATAAACTCCATGCTAAATTCTATTTGCTAGAAAGAGATAGGAATAAATCTTTGATGGCTTATATCCTGGTTATTTTTATAGTTAGCCGATTTTTTTTCCTTACAGCTTCTTAAATGAAAAAAAAATATATCATGCATATTCCCTATTGGCTGTAAATAATATTCAACATTGACGTTTCAGTACTGAGAATGATGGCAATAATGCAGGACAGGAATAGCGAGGAGGTACCGAAGGAATTCCTCGAGACTGGTCGCACGGGGCGGAGGAACGCTATGCCAGACATTCTGCACCCACAGGGCGCCGAGGTGACCACGGCGGACCTGCCGTCCAGGCTTCAGCAGCTAGTCACGACCGGTGAGTGGGTTATTTATCACCCGACAGCGAAGCCAAAAAGGAGGGTTGTGTGTTTGACTTGTATATACGGACGACCACAAGTCAAGGTAAACACTGCGGCACCTTATGCGGTTGTAATAGGAGCTATTTTGCAACAAAAATGTGTAGCCTGATCTGTGGCCGTGTGTACTATCGACAAAGTTAAAGCATGATCACCTTAAGGGTGTAATTTGTGTGCAGTGTCCTACAATGCACTTGTTATAAAAATTGTCGAAACAAGTGATTTTACAAGATACGGGTTTTATCATCAACAATGGACAGGTTGAACTATATGTTCGTGCCTATGTTTCCTCGTAACTAAATTGCTGAAGCGATTTTGATGAATTATATGTCGTTAGATTCGTCTTTATTACGCGACTGTATTTTTTTTTTAAATCTTGTATATCGAGTTGAATATCAAAATGAAGGGTTTTAAAAGGTGATTACAAATAATACATACAACTAATATGTTAGTATAATAATTGTATACATATATGTAAATATTTTAGTATAGTTTTATCGCCGCGACGTTCCACTCAGTTTCGTCCCGTTCAAGTGGCCCGAGCTGCCACTAGTAATCCGACCGCCCCAATTAGTCGTAACTCGTACTAAGCCCTCCCCCTGCCCCGGTAACGCCCTGAGCCGAGGTTCGAACCCCCTATTCGAGGGTGCCCTCAGGCGTGGTTACCTAAATGTTGCCCGGCTGAGTGCCCTCTGCTCTCGCCGATTTGTCCGGTAACGTTGATGCAGCCATCTATAGTCCTTTCCAAAAAAAAAAAAAATAGTAGGTATAGTTTTCAATTACTTAGGCATTAGTATCACTCACGTAATTGGAAGTGTCGAGACATACCAACAGGACAATTGAGTGATATCAGTACATAGTAAACATTTTTATTATGGACTAGCTTACTCGACAGACGTTGTCCTATCCAAATTTAAAGTTCATACAAAAAAAATTAAGATATTTTTTTTTACAATTTTTCTTTCCCTAAAAACCGGGGTATTAGAAAAATAAAAATATTGCCCAATCGGTCCTGCCGTTCTCAAGTGATGCGTTTACTAACGTGTTACGATACGGTGTGACTAAGGAATTGCTGATAAAATCAAGTACGGTGTAATAGAAGGAATCAGCTCATCGATTTCGCAAGACCTCCTGCATTGATGAAACAACTAAATCGCCGATGCAGCTTTACATCATCGCGGTGGACACCGCACCAATATTTCTTTCCCATACTTCACTTTTGGTACTGACATCGACCATCAGACACCTTCTTTAGATTTATTGAATATTGTATTCTTTTAATTAATAAATTAAGTTAAATTAATTGGTTTTTTTTGCATCCTCCGGCTGGAGCCTACGTAATTGGCGCAGTCGGTAGGATCTCGAGTCAGTGCGTGACGCGAACTACAGCGAAGATTTCCGTATATCTAGCCGAAGCGAGTCTCGCGTGACTGACCGGCTTCTGCCAATCGAGATCCCAGAACCTAGAGCTGCAGCCCGGCGGAGTATCAAGACATAGATACAGCAGAGATACCAATAATGCGCATGTAAGTACTTTAGAATCATTCTGGAGTTGCTTCCTTTTTCCTATAAGACTACTTTAATTTATCAAGATTTTCCATCCCAGGCAATCGCGATCCCCTAGGTTAGAAAGAAATAGTAGGTTAGATTCGCACGACGCAAATAGAAATATAAGTACTATGGCCCAGAAAATGGATCAAATTTTAAAAGCACTCAGATTAGTCCCGGAATTTGACGGAAACCCGCATATACTCACTAGATTTATCAAGTTATGTGATCAATTAGTAAAAGAATATTTGGATCCGGAACCGGACAATGAATTAATAAAACTTGCTTTGTTAAATGGCATTTTAAATAAAGTGACTGGAAATGCAGCCCGTTTAATTAACTCAAATGGCATCCCAGATAGCTGGGAAGGCGTTAAAAATGCTCTTAAAAATAATTTCGCGGATCAACGCGATGAGACCTCGCTATATAACGATCTTGCTTTATTAAGCCAAGGATCTTTATCTCCACAAGAATTTTATGAAAATTGTCAAGGCCTATTCAGTACTATCATGACCTATATTAGCTTACATGAAAACGTGGCGAGTACAATAGAATCAAAACGATCACTCTATAAAAAATTAACCCTACAGGCATATGTACGTGGCCTTAAAGACCCGTTAGGATCGCGTATTCGGTGCATGCGACCGGATTCTATAGAAAAGGCGTTAGAGTTTGTGCATGAAGAAACAAATACTATGTATATGCAGCAAAGAAATGAGCACTCCGATCGGAAATCGCAACCTCACGCACAAATGAGCCTGTCTCCGAAATATTCACATGGCCCTATGCCACCAGTAGCATCAACTTCGAGACCGTATGTATTTAATATGCCAGGCCAATTTAAACAGACCCCTTTCCAACCGTTTCAACGTCCCCCACAAATGTGGAAACCTAATTTAAATCAGGTCCCTATATACTCGTATAGAGGTCCTACGCGTACTCAGCAAATGCTTGCTGCACCGCCTCCTAATTACAGACCCCAGAGCAACGTCTTCAGAATTGCTCCTAAGAATCCACCACCTAAGTTAAATAACTCGGTGCAACCAATGAGTGGCGTCAGTCATTACGCCACGAAAACCTTACCACCTAGTGGACATGATTGGACTAAGTTTGGAAACCCGCCACCGGTAAATTATTTTAAATCTCGAGAAATTAATTTTAATGAATGTTACGAGAATCAATATGAACCCTATTATTATTCCGACTCTTACAATCATGACTGCTATGAATATCCTGAGTATGTGTGTGATAATGATGAACGCCAATACACTGAAACATATTATTCGAACCCACCTGAAGGACCTCATGATGATGTTCCTCCTAATGAACATGAGGATTTTCAGCAGGTCTCGAAATCAGAAAAGCCAAAATAGAACTTAACTTACAGACCCAAAGACAATTACCGTATATACAGATATCCAATCCTCCAATCAAGCTATTGATTGATACAGGTGCCAATCAATCATTTATTAGCCCTGATGCAGTAAATAAATTCTATCCATCCTTGCCATGGAATTATGATCCTTTTGAAGTGTCTAATGTGCATGCTACGACTCGTAATGATTATTCTATAACCTTGCCTTGTTTTCAGGAATTTAATGAGAATGACGACGTTACCTTTTTCATTTATAAATTTCACGACTATTTTGACGGTTTAATTGGTTTGGATCTTTTAAGTAAGTGGGAATCAAATATAGATTTAAAAGCTAAAGAACTTATCACTCGTCAGGCATCGAATTCTATTATTATGTATGATTCGCGAAACTGTAATTTGTATGAAGATATAATTCCGGCCCACTCATCAAAATTGATTAGAGTACCGATTAATATTCATGATGGTGATGCATTAGTTCCCGAACAATCCATATCGAATTGCATAATTGGTGAATGCATAACTAATATCAGTAAAAATCGTGGTATTATTGAAATCTCTAATCTCACTCAGAATGACGTAATCTTTTCCATGGATCAACCGGTTAGTGCGTCAGTATTTAATACCGAGTGCAAACGTACTAAACAACTGTCGTCTCGCGCTGATGAAGTTTTATCTCGCTTACGTACCGATCATTTAAATATTGAAGAACGTGCTAACTTAGAATCACTATGTGCTAAATATGCCGACGTATTTTATATAGAAGGGGAAGCTCTTACCTTTACTAACCGGATTAAACATCATATTCGTACAACTGATGAAGTTCCGATTTATACGAAAAGTTATAGATATCCATTCGTACATAGGCAGGAAGTACGCGATCAAATAACAAAGATGCTAGATCAAGACATAATTAGGCCTTCAGAATCTGCATGGAGCTCCCCCATATGGGTGGTTCCTAAGAAAGCTGACGCATCAGGTAAAAAGAAGTGGCGTCTTGTAGTTGATTTCAGGAAACTTAATGAAAAAACCATAGATGACAAATATCCGATCCCAAACATAACTGACGTCTTAGACAAACTAGGGAACTGCCATTATTTCACTACGCTAGATCTCGCTAGTGGATTTTATCAGGTGGAAATGGACCCTGAAGATATTTCCAAGACCGCATTCAATGTTGAGCACGGTCATTTTGAATTTTTGAGAATGCCGATGGGACTCAAAAATTCTCCATCGACATTTCAAAGAGTCATGGACAATGTCCTCAGGGGCCTTCAGAATGTAATTTGCCTAGTTTATTTAGACGATATAATAGTTTTTAGTACCTCATTACAAGAGCACATGGATAACCTTGAAAAAGTATTCAAAAGACTGCGAGAATCGAATTTTAAAATTCAACTGGATAAGTCTGAGTTTTTAAAATTAGAGACAGCGTACTTAGGTCATATTATTAGTAAAGACGGTATAAAGCCAAACCCAGACAAGATCACTGCGGTACAGAAATTTCCACTACCTAAAACACCTACGGAAATAAAGCGTTTTTTAGGCCTATTAGGATACTATAGGAAATTCATACCTGATTTCGCTCGTATCACAAAGCCCATGACTCAGTGTTTAAAGAAGGGATCCAAAGTCACGTATAACGATTCTGACTATCTAAGTTGTTTTGAGAAATGTAAAACCTTATTAACTAACGATCCGATTTTACAATACCCCGATTTTACTAAAGAGTTTGTTCTAACAACCGATGCATCAAATTTAGCGATAGGTGCAGTCCTTTCTCAAGGGCCTATAGGTTCCGATAAACCGATTGCATATGCTTCACGAACTTTGAATACTAGTGAAATAAATTACAGTACAATAGAAAAAGAGCTTCTCGCCATAGTCTGGGCAACTAAATACTTTCGCCCGTATTTATTCGGCCGTAAATTCAAGATAGTAACTGATCATAAACCTCTACAATGGATAATGAATCTTAAGGAACCAAATTCAAGATTAACACGTTGGCGACTTAAGCTTAGTGAATACAATTTTACTGTTATCTATAAATGCGGTAAATATAACGTTAATGCCGATGCTCTCTCTCGGATCGAAATTAATAATGAAGATGTAAGTTCTGTCGCGGTCAATCTGTCTGAAAATGCTCACTCAAAATCAGGATCATCCACAGATACAGCCCAATCTGAAAGAGCACTTTCAACCACAGGGTCCTCTACTCTTACTGTACACTCAGATGCTGAAAGTCCTATTTTAGAAGTGCCCATATCAGATGAACCCCTTAATAAATTCAATAGGCAAATATGTTTTACTATAGTGGGTGATATAAAGAAACGCGCAACAGTTACTAAGCCATTCGAAACCCATACGCGTACATCCGTTCAACTATCCGAATCGAACCTCGAGGAAGACGTTATCAATGCCATAAAAGAATATGTTAACCCCAAAGTGAAAACAGGCATTATTATATATCCACATACAGCAATGTTCAAAATAATCCCTATCATTCAAGATAAATTTAAAAGTTCCGCTATGAATCTTATCTTAACTAAAACCGAGGTAGATAATGTGAAGGAGTATTTGCGTCAGCAGGAAATTATACAGAAATACCACGAGGGTAAAACTAACCACCGCGGTATAAATGAATGTTACTTAGCGCTATCAGGGAAATACTATTGGCCAAAGATGAAGGAACATGTTGCAAAGTACATAAACGGTTGCAATATATGTGGTCAGGCCAAATATGATCGTAACCCTGTAAAACAGAAATTTTGCATTGTACCACCCCCTACGAAACCCTTTGAGATATTACACCTTGATGTATTCACTGCCCAAAACGAAAAATATCTTACCTTGGTAGATGCCTTTTCCAAGTACGCTCAAGCATACTATCTCCGAGATGGTACAGCGATCAGTGTAGTGCAAGCCCTTCTAAAGTTTTGTACTCACCATGGTGTCCCATTGACAATAGTGACAGACCAAGGTCCGGAGTTTACGAATCAGCTCTTTTCTGAATTTGTAAAATTGCATAAAATACAACACCATAAAGTACTTGCTCATAGCCCTAACGATAATGGAATAATAGAACGTTTTCATTTAACCATCCTTGAACATCTTAGAATACTAAAGTTAGAACAGAAAAATGAATCTGTTATTAATCTTATGCCTTACGCCCTTCTAGCCTATAATAGTTCAATCCATAGTTTCACTAAGTGTAGACCCTTAGAAATAATAACCGGCCATTTTGACCCCAGAGACCCAATAGACATTGATCTATCGAAACATTTACTTCAACAGTATACACAGGAACATAAGAAAATGGTTGTTAAGGCATACGGTATAATAAACGAGTCCTCTTTGCATGATCGTACAGTACTTACCGAAAATAGGAATAAAGATCGTGAACCTGAAAAGGAATACAACCCTGACCAATCTATATATGTACGTAATCCCATGGCAAGTCGACAAAAATTAGCACCACGTTATACACATGATACAGTTTTGGCAGATCTCCCCATTCACATATATACTAAAAAGAAACGCGGACCCGTAGCCAAAGCACGCCTGAAAAGAACACCAAAATCTTCATTGTTACAGGATACTTCTGCCGATAGTGTTCTGCCTAGTACGAGCGCAGGACGTAACAATTGAAACATTAGAAGATGGACCCGGTTTGCTTCCCTTTAACTTAGGCCCTACCAAATTAATATCCCATTATCATTCTTTTCTTCAAACTATTGAACTTGACGACATTCACTATAAAATTGAAACGGTAAAATCGCAGCTGAATGAACTTAGACCTCAACTTAATAATAAGACTTTATCATTATACGAGCCACATATTGAATATCTGTCTGATAAAATTGAAAAGGTTTCTGAACAATTGCATTCGTTTGAACCTAATCGTATTAAACGAGGACTCATCGACGGACTCGGTTCAGTCATTAAAAGTATTTCAGGAAATCTAGATTATACAGATGCTATTAAGTATAACAATGCCATTAAAGTACTTCAGAATAACGAACATAAATTAGAAGCTGAAATTAATAATCATATAAGTCTGACTAAAGATTGGACATTACGTCATTCTAAGATATTAGATAGTATTGTAGAGAATCAGAATAAAATAATATCAGTTTTAAAGGTTATTATGAAAAGCGATAGTACCAAAGAAACTGATTTAATTAAGTATGCTCATTTAGCTCAGCATTTTGTAATATTAAGCGATAATATAGAATCCTTATCGGAGGAGCTGTATAAGTTAGGAAATAATTTAGCCTTTATTCGTGCATCGAGCACATCTCATTCTATTCTTAGCCTAGGATCACTTAGTAACATGATAAGTAAATTGAGAACATTATATTCTAAAAAGGAAGTTCTAGAAATAGATCTTAGAAATTATTATGACATTATTAAGTTAGGATATTACTTTATCGATAATCAAATAGTAATCGTCTTTAAGGTGCCGATTGTCTTTCCTGAATCCTTTGACCTATATAAACTATCCATTGTCCCCAATAAATATCATAAAGTCCTTATTCCAACTTCACCCTATATAGCAATTCATGGAAACGGTTCTATGTACATAGAGACAGAATGTCCTAAGATCAATCTGTGGTATCTCTGCGAAATAAAACCTAGCTACAAAATTGGAAGTCAACCTAACTGCGTTCCACGGTTAATCAAACAACAGCAACTGGATTCATCCTGCAAATTCAATTCAATTATCCTGGAAAAAGAAGCTATAGAACAACTAGACGACAAGCATTACACACTATGCTTTCCAAACCCAACTAAAGTACAGACATCGTGTGGCCAAGATCAATATAGAACTCTTCAAGGAAGCTATTTAGTCGTAGTCCCACACAACTGCCTGCTGAAGACATCAGAATTCACTATAACTAATACCGATAACCGTATCAAGGGACACGTAATGAAAATAATTGGAATCCCACATATGAAAAATTATGCAAGACTAGACGAAGAACCAAGTATTCAACTCAATTCTATAAATCTAGAGTATCTGCATGATAGTAACTCTAAAATATCATTGCAGACACCAGTAAAGATAGATCAAGCTATGGACCAGACTATGTATCACACTACGATACCTATCTACTTCATTCTATCAAGTTCATTTATAATCATTTTAATAATTGCGGCCCGCCGTTACAACTTATTCGACTGCAAGAAAATCGAACCTCCGACGACAAAGTCTGAAGATTCAGAACAACCAAATGTTCCCCAAAGAATTAAAGTAAAACCTGAAGAGATAGAATTGAACCCAGCAACATTTTTACTGAACGTTAAAAAATAGTCGCTGTTCTATGGGGGGAGGTGTTACGATACGGTGTGACTAAGGAATTGCTGATAAAATCAAGTACGGTGTAATAGAAGGAATCAGCTCATCGATTTCGCAAGACCTCCTGCATTGATGAAACAACTAAATCGCCGATGCAGCTTTACATCATCGCGGTGGACACCGCACCAATATTTCTTTCCCATACTTCACTTTTGGTACTGACATCGACCATCAGACACCTTCTTTAGATTTATTGAATATTGTATTCTTTTAATTAATAAATTAAGTTAAATTAATTGGTTTTTTTTGCATCCTCCGGCTGGAGCCTACGTAATTAACGAAAATCATTTTATTGTCGTCAAATATAGGCCGTTTGATCACAATCTGAAAATGGCATAGTTGACGATCTTTTTCATCACCGAAAGTTGTTCCATCGAATCCACGACCTTCATAATGACATATGATGTCACTAGCATATATCGTCGCCTCAATATTGTGTATGTCTGTGTTTTTGGCACATATTATTGAAAATACATTATTTCTATTGATGATTCACTGTCTAAAGATCATGGTGCTTTTTTTTCTCTGTATTAAACTACGCAATCAGCTGAGAAGTCTGCTATTGCGACGTAAAATTAAATAACACTATACATAAAAAAAGTGAACTAAAAAGTTCAAAATGAATGTCAACCATAACAAACTATATTATAAGGTCGCATTTAGATAATTTATTTACTCATATCACTCAGGATGATAAGAATTCTAATAATACCACACACTTCTAAATCGGTTCAACGTACACCTACGTATGTACATAAACATTAAAATCATTTCTCTTTTTTCGGCCAGACGTGTAATTAGGATCTGTTATCGCAATCCACTATACTACGACAAGCGAGACAGGAGAGGCGCAATTTTAGTAAAAAAATACGGTTTTATGTTATTTAAAAAGAAACTAAGCCTTTTTTTAAAGTAATATAACCATTCCCGTTCTATTAGATCTCAGAATTTATGTTAATATTTTCAAGTTATATGGACGGACCAATTAAGAGGAAACTCCATTCTTAATTTTAAAAAGGGGCATATTCACGATTTTTTTCTGACGTTACTAATAAAATTTCAAATGTTTAAAAACCTATTCTTCGTCACATATATCTTTAGTTTAATATATCATCATCATGTCAGCCGAATGACGTCCACTGTTGGACAAAGGCCTCGCAAGGATCTCCACGATATATACAGTTTAATATATATTTTTTACAAATCTCTTGCAATAAAGAATGCCGAGAAAAATCATAATTTCTCGGATAACGTCGCCTTAACACTTGGGTGTGAGCGAAGCGTACCTAATGAGTGATGCGTTGACGTGGGCCGAGCGATAGGCGTCGATAGGGTTATCGCACTCTGACAGTATAGCGTATAGAATGTCATACTCATATAATATATTTTATCTGTATAATCGTTAAACGTTAACGCTACTTATGCTTTATTTGCACGGTGATAGCGTAAGGTACTCTGTTGTACCCTCCTGATTAATCCCCCTTAGATAGGTGGCCATGCTAGGTACAATTATTCTCATGATTTTTATGCTGTGTTGGAACCTTTTAGGTGTATTCCGACAGCTGCACTTGAGAGCCATTTATTTAGGCTTTGTGGTTTTCCTATAATCTATAGGTAAAAAACTATTTTATTTATTATTTTCAAAATTTTTGGCCGAGTCTATTTTCTTAAATAACTTCAAAACTATTTATCTTAAATTTAAAAAAAAAATATTTGAGATCTTCACAACGAGCCCTTTCAGATAGACAGACAAATGTTCCTATAAGGGTTCCGTTTTTTTCCTTTTGAGTTCCGTAACCCTAAAAAAGCCGGCCTCAATCCGAATTGAAGTCGGATATTGGAAAATATGCTTATGGCTTAGGAAATTACCCAATCGATGCGACCGTGTAAATCCGAAGCCTATGCTAAAGGTAGCTAGAAACTGGAGGTGAATACTTGTACCTATACTAAACTAATTTAGCTGCTCGAGTAGTAATCAACTTACAATTTGTGATACTACAAAAATATTTGCTCTCCTCACAAAAGCTTTTTCTCTACTAGTAATATAATATTTTGTCTTATTTTTTCTTTATAAATATTCATGATATTGTGAGTAATGTTACCTACTTTCACCTATTCAATGTACCTTTACAAAACACTAACGTTGTTTACGAAGCGAGACGTAATTTCGTATTCCATTTTGTAAATTGTCGATTATTCAGCATTCACTCAGATAAAAGTAGCAGATTTCAAAACTAGCGAATAAATAAATATCATTGATAAATATTTACTGGTCTTCACCCGAATGCGTATATTTTTGTGCATAAATACATATTGGATTCAAACAATAACAAGTGATTGGCCTTGTTATGTTATTCATGATAAATAAAATTTTAATATAACATGACACTGGCATAAAATAAGGATTTGGTTTGGTTGACATATTAAAAACAAATTATACAACAGTATTGTCGTGGTTTAAAATTAAATATTTTTTATTGACCAACTAGCTGTTCCCCGAGGCTTCACTCGCGTTCCAGGGATAGAAAGTAGCCTAAAACCTTCGGGGATAATGTAGCTTCCTACTAGTGAAATAGTTTTTCGAATCGGACGAGTAACTCCGGAAGCTAATTTCCGATGCGTTCAAACAAACAAGCTCTCCAACTTTATTTTTAGTATAGATATAGATAGATAGATGGGTAAAGGTGCCAAGCACACAACATCTTAAAGGAACTGGCTCTCAAGTGCAGCTTCCGTAAGTTAACACCAAAACGATTACAAGGCATCTCTCCTCAATTCTTTGTTATATTCTCGTGCTCGCTACACCCATGTATCGTCACATAACAGATAAATATTTAACGATACGTGCTAGAAATGGATATTGGAAAAATATAATATTCTGTGTCTAATGGGCCAAGGCTTAACCGTATATTGTATTTATGCTGTAAAGAAGAACAGCTACAACTAGCTTACTAATTTGAATTTATAAACAGTAGGCTTTTTTTCTAAAATTAGCTCACGGCTTCGGTAAAACAAAAGCCGACATTTTAGTATTTACGTAATAGGGTAGTTGACTCACACATCAAATCAGCTACTTTTTAATAAATGTCAAAACGATAGTTTATAAGGAATTTTGTATGAAATATTACATTATGACGTCATAGTTTCACAGCATTAAATCATCTACTCTTAGTGGTTCCACTGGTAATTAAAAATCATAAAAAGCATTAAATGTACAACATATTTGATATTTCCGCGTGTTTTAGATGTTTTATGCATTGGTTAGTGTTTGGTCATTTATTTTTGACAGTGTCAACTACCCTATTGTTTTAGTCCGCTATTTTTGTTACGTTAAGGTGTATTGGTACAAACATTGGCTAATTGGTGACAAATTATTGGCTATTTTGAATAATGTTATCTGTAATAATAATGACAATATTATCTGCTTTTACAAATATATCTACAGATACAAATATGGCATAGGATTTTACCTGCAGACATATACGACTGTAGTGTAGAGACGCGGTCTGCGGTGAGACGGAGGGAAACCAATATTCGTATTTGCGTAGTGTGTCATACTTTCGGATATTAATTTCTTTTACGCAGATAAAATATTATCGTATCTGCGTAGTTATTTACCAATGACCCATGCATAGTTTTATAATAAAAAAATACTTTTGTATGACTATTTTCAGATCCTGAAAGTCCACGTCCAGGCGTATCAAAAGATGATACCGAATGCAAGAAACCAGACGACCCGGCAGCTAACAAAGACAGCTGTAGTTGAACTGTCTCCCTCAGTCACAGTCCATCGCCGGACTTTATTGGACTTGCCCAAAGTTTAAGTAATCTCAACCAAGTAATAGTTATTACTAAGCACTGAGTAATGTAGCCCCACCAACATAGTGAGGTATGTACAAATGTAGCTATTATGTCTAGTACGCGAAGGTAGAAATTGCATGTAACATTATTAGGTAATAAGATGGCTCGTCGAATTTAAATTTATTTATGTTTTGTTGCCACAGTTTTTTTATGTCTCGATATTTGATTATAATTATAAATTGATTAAAATATTGTTTTAATTAATGTTATAATTTTATTTGAACAAAAATATTGATATTTTGACGAAATGGTGTGATTATGTGAGATGGAACTAGACAATATTGAAAATTAATATTTTAAACTTTTTTACGAATATAATGTAATCAGCTTCATTGAGGGAATAAGTAAAATTTAAATAGGTATGTTTATTGTATTCAAGATAGATCAAACCAACTTAGCGTAAATATAAAACATCTTACAGATATGTTTTAAATTAATTACCGACCTAACCACAAAAAAGCAGATTTGAATCTATGACGTCACAACATACGTAAACTATAATTTTGACATATCAATCAACATACCTATTTATTCCTCTTTGAATGACTTATACTTATTTTCACACAATAAATAAATATCAGACCATATGAGCCATTATTCCTATTTAAAATAAAAGCAGCTAATAATTATAATTACAACATACAATAACGGTTTATAGTGCAAGGAATGTCAAAGAAAAATAGTCCTTATTCCTTCACGATAACATACATCCATATTAATATACAATTAACCTAATTGTGACGCAATTTGAGTACGCATTGTCCTGTCGAATGCCGCCTTTATGGAAACTCATCTTAATGAGTAAAGGAATTTTACTTTGGTCCGATATTCCTCAAAGAAGTTATTCCTCTGATAAGTCTACAAAATTGTTCTAATTTTGAAATTAACAGTCAGATACCGCCATTGTCTGGTCATTGAAAAATCAGCCCTCAGTCGATTCAAATATGTAACATAGTACTTACATTCGTAATGATGCCCACGCGCATCGTGCGTGAGGAATGTCCCAGTATATATTTATCGTTAAACAAGAGACGTGGGTCTAAATAGCCAACTAGCAATATTACATGGAAATCATTTCTCGAATCTACAGCAAATTATTATATGCAATTTGTTAAATTCGGAAATTCTAATGAAATTAATTGTTTCAAATGAGTTACAATTTTACCATAAATTATTGGAATTTGGCTCTTTTAAAATATCACTTATTTTATAAAAAAATTAGCAGCAGATTCAGATTTGATTCAGCAATATTGCTTCGTTAGATACTAATCAATCGTCCGTAGAGATGTAAATAACTAACGATAAGGCAAGCTTTTGGCAGCACAAATTGCAGGAATGATTTTTTTAATAGATGGATATCAAGATTACTTCAGTACATTGATTTTTGTGTTATGTGTGAAATGACCTAATTTGAAATACTTCACTGTATTAAAGTCTAGGATTCGAGACATAAGGGTGCCGATTCTGTTGTTTAAGAACTTAACTAATATTAAACAAGTCACCTCTCTTTAATGTAAACCTTATTGAAATTCGCTTAAATTCACGCTGAATTAAGTGATCGGACTAATCTGACAGGACTAAAATATCGTGCATCCCTTTCTTATATTTCTTATTAGAAAGAGATATAGTGAGATTAAATTTATTTAGTTTGTAATCAACAGAATCGGGGCCAATATACACTTTACAAATGTAAATGGTGGCACATGGGGTTCCCATATCGTTATGGCCAAAAAACCATGTTTAAATAAAAAAATGTTTGTGGTTGATCCAAAAACGTAAATTACAATTATTTTAAGTCCAAGTAAAACCTAGATACGTATGTATTATTTTATGTGGAAAGGCAATTTTCTTGTCGTGCGGATCTTATTTTAAAATATCATGATGTATGATGATGTGGTCGAAGATGGTAAACAAGCAGTAAGCACATAAAGCAGAAGCTAGAAATTAAGACACATGATTCTAATTGTTAACTTTAGGGTAATAGCCAATAGGGGTGATGACTAAAAAAAAAAATTAGTCCGTCAGTTAGATTACCAAAAAATATTGGACACATGTTTTTTCTTTAGTTCTGAAAACAAAAAATAAAGAAGATACAGTGCGTATAAATATCGCGTGACGTCACGTTTTAGTACACTTTTTACAAAGAAGTGACGTCACAAACCCCCACTCCTGAACTTTGATGCGACCTATCTTTGTAAGTTTATATTGATTTGATAAAATAAAAAATACGTATCCAATATTTTTTGATAACCTGACGGACTAAATAGAATTAATTATTTTTTACCCAGTCATCATCCCTATTAGGCTGGTATTACAAAGTTGACACCACTATTATTGAGTAATTTAATGAACGGTCAATTTTACGATGATACAAATTAACCTTATATTACAGTGATAAGGTTTATTTTCAATTGGCATTTTTAAACGTCAAAAAGTCAAAAGAAAATAGCAGTATAAGAAAACCGCACCATAAGAAAAGCGCTCTAAATGACACGTGTAATATGGTAGTTTATAGTAACGCAGCTTATTAGGGTTCCTATAATCGACACAATCATACGCTTAGATTTACTTTATTTATTATTTAGTAATATTGATAATAATGTCGTTTGATTTAGGGTGCAACTACACTCATCTATTGCCAATTGGTTTAATCAGTCAAAAATTTAGTAGCATATTAAGATCTAAATATTGATTTGTATGAAGAAAATTTTAGAGGGATGGTTAAAAATGTTGACGAAGAAAAATTAATCTTATTGATTTACTTTTTGGCCGGCACATATAAGAAATTTTCTGTTAGATAAAGGCACTCTCATATATTTTGTTCTAGACGCATACTATCAGAATTCTGACGTGACTGTCGTCCGCTTCTTATTTTAACAGAAGAGAGAGAGGGATTTTCTAACAGAAAATGTCTTAAAATGTGCGGCTGGCTTTAGAGTCTTATATTAAATCAATAGTTTATTGTTCAATTATAGAGATTAATCTTATCATAAAGTTTTCGGTTTTTTTTTCTACCAAATTTTTAACTGTCATCCAAGAGCAGAGAGATTAAATAGCATTTTCATAAACAATATTTAATTTCGTACTTACTACATAAATCGTTTCAAATATATCATTCGCACACAGATACCTATATATGACTTAAGACTTTTTACCTATAGGCAATAAGTCTTGGAATACGATGTCGCTCGCAGTGGCATCGTCCTATCATTATTACTACTTTAATGGTGACTTACTAAAAATGCTACTCACATTTTAGTTGTGTTTAAGTTCGTCATGTCTCTTTGCGAGTATTAGAAATAAAATTGTTGGCTTCTATGAAGTGCCGGAGGTGTGAGTGTGGTTGAACCCTAAAACGAGTACAATTATGTTTAATGAAGTTATTGTGCGCGTATACTTCCAAGTACATATTGGTGCTGTATTTATTTTGTAAATAATTATACTCTTAATATTTATAGGATAGGACAAAAAATATTATTTGCATTGATTTAGAGTTGGCTAGATGCAATGCACCAACTCGCCACGCCGACTTGAATTTCGTCGCGCCATTGGCAAGTTGAAAACTTAAAAATACCGAATAAAGCCATTCAATCATCGTCAAGGGTCAATGGAGATGTTTTATTTCACCATAAAGAGAAGAAAATAATAGTACGCTCGGTTTAATACTATTTAAAACATGTAATATCCAGCCTACTCTAAATCTATGATAATTTGTAATGTTATAGAAATACTGACCCATATCACAATGCTATATTTAATTTCCTTCAGTATGGAGTGTTCTATCTCTTTTCAACTAAACTTTCGCTTTATATGTGTGAAAGAGAGGGTGTTAAGTCAATTTTAATTGACGAAACAGTGCATAAACTGGTAGAAGTAGCTTCGTATTATCGGAAAGTTTTAGATATGGCTGTACTAAACTATCTATATTTAGTTTGGCTTTACACTTTTGTTGTTTGGCTTATTGTAGCCATGTCTCAACTACATATAATATAAATTAACAATTAATACGTATTTCTGACTCATTTATTTATATCAATAGACAGTTGTATATTTATTGCACTTTACTTTTTTTTTAGTATCTAATAATTTTCAGATTGACAAAAATAGTCGAATCTCACTGAAATTTTGTACTATTTTCTACTTATTTTTTTTATTAATTACAGTTCAGGTACAGGTCGTAATTTTGTCAACATGTGATTCGCGACAAGAATGGTAGTATATTTACTGATTAATAACAAAAAATAATCATCAACATATTTCACATGGAGTTAAAATTGTGGGAGAAATAGTCTTATTATTATATACCACAAATATACCTTGGAGAAATATTTTGATGATTTCTTTTGTTATTCAATAAATATACTACCATTCTTGTCGCAAATCACATGCAGACAAACAGACGACCTATAACTGAGCTGCAATTAGCAAAATACGTAATAAAATTTGATTTAACGAACAAATATTTTACTATCTAAATTGCCTTATAATATTTTCCTACTCTTAGAACATCGAAAATTATTCAATTTTCAAAAAGTGTCTGGCCTATTTGTCGTTTTGATGTTGTAAATCCTTGGTTTTACTTCTATTCAAGACCATAGACAGATAGATAGATAGATAATACTTTATTGTCACACCACAAAAATTACAAATGTATAAAAAAAAAAAAAACTCTTAACCTAAACAATGAAAGTGTCACAATGCCAGATAATACTGGAGCTATCTTTAAGTTAGATTGTTTGTGATAATTTCACTTACCTGTCACCAGAACATACGCAGCTTTTCCATGGCGTGCGTCATAAATTATGACGCACTATACATACTATGACATAACGATGCAATTATGTCAGTAATAAGCTGCGTACGGACGACCACAAGTCAAGGTAAACACTGCGGCACCTTATGCGGTTGTAATAGGAGCTATTTTGTAACAAAAAGGTGTAGCCTGATCTGTGGCCGTGTGTACACATAAACTGGTACAGGAATATTGCAATAATTTACAAACTTGAAAGTTGGATAATGTCGTTCCAGTCAATATCAGAAATGTGATTTATACAAAAAACGTTATTGAAGCAAATGTGATTTAATTATCGGCCAAAAACTTATCCTTTAAATCGAAAATGTCAATTTGTAGTGTTTAGAAAATTTGAGGAGCTGGTGAACAAAAGCGGACATTACATGTTTTTTACACTAGAGCAAAAAAACTGAATTTTTGAACGCTGTTTTCTATCGATATAAACTACTTTTGAAAAATATTCTAAGGGTATATATATAGATGTGGGCTTAGAGAGTATGAAACCATGAAAAAAGAACGTTCAGAATGCAGGGCCGGACCGTGAGTTTAGGGGGCCTTGGGCTAGTACCGACTCAGTTCGAAGTACCAACACCTGAACTAAGACTTGAATTAAATGAATTGAATGGGTTTAATTAATCGTAGGATCGCATGTCTGCAAACCATACGATCTGTTTGATTTAATAAAATTATGGATTCTTTCGCATTATCGTCATTTTTTTGCTTTGACTTGACGCCCAAAAATCCATTTAGTAGTAGATCCGGCCCTGTCAGAATGGACCGCTTTTGTTCGCCAGCTCCTCAAATATCATTCCTAATATCGCACAACTCTTAAATCTATTAGCGGATTCTACTTAATTACTCTACATGATGTAAATATGTAGCTTAAATCTTAGTCTATGGTTTGTAAAATATACCATGAGTCCTGTGACAGTAACCAGAGTATGAAAATGAACCATATGAGATTGCAATAAGGTTCATCTGAATATACGTATTCTTAATCATAGATTAGACAGATCAAGTTTATTGCAAAGAGATAAGGCTCATTTTCGTATCAACTTTAAATATGTCATCCATCATTATAAGTACCCATTTATGGGGTTTGGTTCCTATCTACTTACGAAGAGAATTAAACCATCAGTCTCGCAGGGTTAGTGCGAATTATTATTTTTTTTTAATTTTACGGCATGATAGAAAAAAAAAACACTTGTAAAGATATAACAATCTGTACCTACTTGGTATTAATACCGAAACTTCGATTAAGCAATGCTTTAATGCACAATATTATAGGAATATACAAACAATAGAATTGGTGTTCTGAACTCCATTGATGTAGATAAATAAATCTATATCAATTTTCTGATATATAAATACATACGTATAGTGTGTTTCTTTTGAGGCGTCCAAAAAGATGTTTTGGACTTTTTTGCCATATCAAATTACTATACAGATGAGTTTTTTTTATAAAAAACGGGGCCGTTTTTATACCCGTTTTTTCGCCAACACCTTTCATTCAGCATTTTAGAATTTGGCCTACCACGCTGAAATAAAAAATCAGTCGGTATAATGTTAATTTAAATTAATGATCATTTGTAATCCAATTTATATGAGTGGAACTAGTAATAGTATATTATTAAAACGAAATTAAAAATGTGATATCAATAAGTACTGCCAAAATTGATTATCTTTTTTGACATTTCAAAAGTGACAAACTATCGTAATTTAATCGTAAAAAAAGAGTGAGAGCTATCCAGCCAATCGAATCCCAGCTTGTATTTTACTTCTAGACTATGTAGTATATTTATAGTACCGTAATATTGGTAGTGTGAGCCTGGCATCTTAATATCCAGCTACATTTTATACATTTATAAAACGTGTATATATATGTCCTAACTTATCTATGGAATCGACATTATCTGTGTACATGATGTAAATATACATATCGATGTTTCTAACTGATTCTTAAAAGTTAACTTTTTAATGAAATACTGAAAGTATTTCGCATATTGTAAATTATTACTTGATATTTATATAAATATCTGTTAGCTTGCACATGTTTAGGTTTTTTCAGCCGATGTTTTGTTGAACTAATAAGGATTAAGTCCTATTTGAGCTATAGCGTGCTACACGCTGTATACAAGTTTCCATTGCGATTTACCTTAAATGGGATTTAGTCCTTATTCACACGATCATTCAGTCTATTTTTGACTAACATAATATTGTTACATAATATAAACGCGCCCGTCACTAAAATTGGCTTTAAGGTTAGCCAAAAAGATCCTTATATACAGACAATAAGTCGTAAATTGGGCTATCATTGTATCGAGTAATATTGATTTTGTTACTTACGATCTCAATGGTGGAGCTTAAATAATTTTATGGTTACTGGTAGTATAGGTAAATATTGTTTGTTTTATTGGTTGTGTAAATTTTGCATTAGTAAGTACCTAATGTGTGATATTTTCAGGCAATTTATTCCATTATTTGCTATTTTACACCGTATGTTAGTATGTATGGGAGCTATTTTACAATAACATTCAAAAGCAAAGGTACATATTTGAGGAACAGTCTACCGCGAATAAAATGGTCAAAAAGTTGTAAGAAAATCTATTCGGTGCATGCATATAAAGAAAATGAGGTTGAAATTGTGGTGACTATATTCGTCTCTTTCTTTCGAGATAACGTGTGAACGAGTGGTGCCATAGAAGTTAAAAGTTTGCTAGAGGTTCCACTATTACAGACTTATTTAATATGTGCTACTTCGCTAAGCCCGAGGTTTTAAATTAAAGGGAATACATAGATACATCATCATATCTCAGACAATCAATAAACTGAATAATGTTTTTCATAAACTATTGATCCTGTTTGAACTTTATTTCAATGTAAGGTACTCTGAAATCTTTGTAATTTTGAAACTTCTTATTTTTCAAAATACCTTTTACAAAATATGAACACCATTGCAATAAATATTGTTTGTAAAGATGTTGATAACATTTTAATTTTCTTTAAATTATTTGATCGATCGAATGTGGTACAAAGAATAACAAACTAAAATCACGCTACACGACGGCGTGTGCACAGCGCCCAAATTAAAATTACCATTATTTACATAAAAATGCTTAATATGTTTTGTAAAGGTGTTTTGTTAGATATTGTATGACAAACGACATGTATCTCATTTAATTTATATGAATGTAATCTATTTTGATTTAACAAAATGATATTTATTACACAAATTAGTTTTTATACGTGTTTAGCTACATAAAATGTATCGCATAATTTAACTCACTGTCATTATGGTGCAATGGAAACCATAATTATGTAAGTTAGTAGGAGAATAGAATTAACGAATTTGTATCGTTTTGTAACTATGTAGTTTGCAGAACAACGGATAAAAAATAAAAATTGTGACAATTTAAGACTATTATTTATTTGCTAACCGCCTTGACCGTAATCGTTAAACCAGGGGTTCCCAAACTGTGGCGTCGCGACGGCCCGGGGCGTCAAGGGGCTGTCCGAGGGCGTCACGAATCGATAAAGCTACACGCTTCTTTTAGAAGGGATCCGAAAAAAATTACAACATGTTCAGGGAGTCACGGTACAAAAAAAGATTGGGATCCCTTGCGTTTATCAATATCCAAATTACCGTAAGTATATATAATTATGTTGCAGTACCATTAAGCACACTCCTCACGAAGATCTGACAAACAAAGGACAAATAGATTGGTGTGCTTGTGTATCAATGATGCACTAATGGATCAGAGGGATTGGTTTTTGGTTCACCGACATAAATTTAAGTGTACCAAATTTCAACTCAATCGGTTCAGTAGTTGCAAACTGACGGACAGACGAACACACGAGTGATCCTATAAGGGTTCCGTTTTTCCAATTATGGTACGGAAACTTAAAAATACGTAGTCCTCGTACGACGGTTCTCCGCTGCTTGGAAGAGAACTACACTTGTGTGTGACGTAGTACTTGGCAAGGTTACCACAGTGGACATAGATGTTTTCATTTCAAACCCGTTCAAAACAAAGGAACGAGCTCTACCAACTGCCAAATCATTTATAACTTATAAATCAATAATGCTGAGCTGGTTTAACTTGAACAACGGGCACCACGGCCTTTTTTTGTAAGCTCTCTAAATAAATTCGTGAAGGTGATCATGCTAGTACGCGTCACAATCATCACAATTCACAACATATATTATATCTGTCATTTACCTATATGACGCAAAGTTTTTATTGTTGCAAGGAGACGAAAAGTATACATTTATGTAAATAATAAAAAGAAGGTACACCTAATCATTGATGTGATTATGATTTCTGTGTAATGGCTCATAGGTCATAAACAGTAAATAGTAAAATTGCTCAATGATGATCAAACGATCCTTCCATATATTATCAATTTTTTTAAATATGTTGAAAATATTGTTTGCGTTTTTTTTCTAATAAGAATCAAGCTGGCAACACCAATAAAAAAGTCACTCATTCAATCACGTACGGATGTAGAGAAAGTAAATTGCTAAATTTTTCATTTTTAATCTAGTTAAAATATTGAAATGATCGTTTTCGCATCGTGAGAAATGCTTTTGTGTTCTTTTAGTGTTCACCGCGAGTGCCAAATAACGTATTTTATAGCTATAAAATGTTGGAAGTCTGAAACTGACAACTGTGAACTCGAATGTAAAAGTGATTTTGTGTGAGGATTATTAAATAAGCAGGCAGGATGCCGAGGGGAGAGCACAGGTCAAGCATCCTACTATCTCGGGATGAGAACGAACAGGTGTTTAGCCTGATAGGTCCAAAATGCCAAGTAAATACATTTTTGAATGACCATAATATCTATGTACTCCCGCGTGATTCAGAGGCCTTCTGATTACATATCTGCGGATTATCAGTCGATAATACAGCGATAGCCGCTGTCAGCGTCAATTTTCGACGATTTAATACATTATTTTGGCCTCTTCAATGACAAAAATAAATAGCAAAACATCTGTTTAATTTTCCTTTAAGATGAGCCAAATGAGTAATATTACTATTGGGTAAATTGGGAGATCAAACATATAAACAGTATCCTGTTTTGTATACTTGTTTGTTATTATGAAATAAGTTTGTTCATCATAGTTCTAATTGAATATTATAACTAAATGTGTTAAGCTAGAATATATTCTAATCAGATACCAAATTACATCTCATCTCATTCAGATCCATTCATGTGAAATTGAGTAACAAACATCTAAAATATCACATTTAAAATATATGTGACAGACAGACGGACCAACAGACACTAAAAGAAATCTATGAGTTCTGAGGTCATCATAATTATACCTTGGATAATTTATACTATTTATTTATTATATTAAAAGCTGTTCCCGGTGGTTTCACCCACATTCCCAGGAAAAAAGTAGCGTATAACCTTCAGGAATAATGTAGCTTCATATCAGTTAGATAATTTTTCAAATTTGACTGGTAGATCCAGAGATTAGCATATTCAAACAAACAAACTTCCGTTTATTATTTAATTACCTGTTCCCCGCTATTTCTCTCACATTCCCGGGATAAAAAGTAGCCTATAACCTTCAGGGATAATGTAGCATCCTATTAGTGAAATAATTTTTCAAATCAGACCAGTAACTCCAGAGATTTGTACGTTCAAACAAACTAATGGATAAACTAAGTACTGGACCGATTTAAAAAATTCTATCAGTAGTAGAATGCTATATTATCACTGAATAACATAGGGTATATTTTATTTTCAAAGAAATTAGGGATCCCCATGAGGACTCCATTAATGCCACCCAAGGTATTAAAAAATTAATGCTAATATTATAAATGCAAAAGTAACTCTGTTACCTTTTCACGCCTAAACCAAATACAATGAAATTTGGCATGCAGATAGCCTATGATATAGATAAGGGCATAGGGTATATTATTTAAAGAACCGAGGTGAAAACGCAGGGAACAGCTAGTTGTATTCAAAGATGCAAAGTAAATATTATTTATTTACAATAATTTTCATATCTCAAACAGTGTGTGGATAAATGCTGTCCGTGATGATGATTCATTTCCATTCATTGTTTAATACATCCCATCTACAGTTTGGCACACCACCCATGTTACTGTTATTGTTGCACTTATGTAGGGTTGCCATCTCTAAAACCTGCCAACCAGGGCCACAAGCGTGAAAACCCTGGATTTTTTAGCTTTACACCCAGACAGATCATATTTTGTTTAAAGTTACTTTTCATCATCATTTGTTTTAATTGTTATATGTAAATCAACTTCTGAAACAACTGAAACCCCACCTGGACTCTCCCCGGACGGCCTCTAAACTAGGACAAATCCGGGGAGACCCGAACGGATGGCAACCCTACATTTATGTAGCTGTATTTATATGCTGGAACTAGCTAAAACAGATAGAAACAGACTACATACAGTATTCTTGTTGTTTAAAATACAATGTAGTATAAGGTCGATGTTCACCGACAAGAAAATGCCCGATTATAATTTATCGGCGAGTGAACGGCGACCTAAGAATGTTTAAATTAACATGTATGTTGCCAAAGTTTCCCCTTAAAATTGTCCTGTTCTACTTTGTTTTGGTTTTGTCACCATACTGTTGTGTCATAATGACATAATTACTTTTTCCTACGAAAATTCACGGTAAACGCCCAATTATAATTTATCGGACAGTTTTCTAGTTGTTGAACATCGCCTCAAATAGATTTACATGAAATATATAGGTTTTATTTAATTACTGTCCTATTAAATATAGTCGTGGGAAAAGACAAAGAGTACACTCAAACTTATTTTTTTATATGTTACTAGCTGACCCGGCAGACGTTGTTCTGCCCTGAGAACAAAAATAAAACTGAGACCTACCTACCTATCCCTACCTACCTCTAACTACCTCTACCTACCCCTACCTACTCCTACCTACCTCTACCTACTCCTACCTACCTCTACCTACTCCTACCTACTTCTACCTACCCCTAACTACCCCTACCTACCTGAAGTTCTTGAGTTATAAATAGTGTAACTAACACGACTTTATTTTATATATATAGATGTATATGTTGTTTTTTTTTTCATTCTTAAAAAGTGTAAACTGTCGAATAGCAATAAACCCTTTTATACAAATAATCATATATATGCATAGATATTGATTTTAATCTTTATCAAAACAGTTGGCTAACCATTTGATTGATGTGCATTGTTTTCAGAGTTTTCATTTTTGTAATCATATCTATAGCAACTTACTTATTATCGGTGATATAAAGAGCCAAGGATTTTTAAGTCACCTGGCTCACCATATTCACTTACGTCCTATAATATAGAGTCCACTTTTCATTGTTTATTTAAAACATGTTTACCACTCATAACTAGGTAGCAATGCTCACATCAGAGGCGTATTTAACATAGGGGCAAGTGAGCAATGGCCTGGGGCGGTAGGCTGCGAGGCGCCGAGGAGCTTACCCTTGGCAGCCAAGTTCCCTAGGTGCACACGGTGCCCGTAGCGCCGAAGGCACCTCCGTTCCGGGCGCATTTTTGCTTTCTTGGAGTGTCCCCGGGATACCACCGCAGTTCTAATTTAAAAATAAAATACCTAAAAGACATCCCCCCTTTCGATATTTCAATTTATTTTTCTTCATCTATGTCCATGTGCCAATTCCATTGGGTCCTAACCCTAAGGACGTGCGCTGCGTTACGCGGACGCCCGCGCGGGTTGATTCAAAAGTGCTCCGTCGCGGGGAACCGTGCGGGTCCCCCCACGGGCTTGTTAAAATGTAACTAGCTACACTGCGTAATCCGGCCACCGCGACGGGTTCCCGCAACGGGGACCGTCATGTTCCCACGGAGCCCGCGGGTTGTCCGTCGCGGCCCCCGCTTAACTCAGTTGCAGGCCTAAAACAACTGTTACTTTATTGCAATAATTAATAGCCGCTAAGAAAGTCAAGATCTCACAAGGTGCGCTTAATAATTTCTCTCCATAAAGCCTTTACTGGGGTGAAAGCGCCAATCTCCAACCCGTACAAAGTAACTGCCACATACAATGCAAAACGTTATGAGGTGTTACCTCATACTTCCACATCTAGTGCATAAATTATTTGACACTATTGAGGTCTGTGACTCACATTGGCTAATTGTCTTATGCTAAGGTTAACTGTGACCTGCTTTATTCTATTTATTCATAATTTCCCTAAAGGAATTTTGTACGTTTCGTATGATTATAGGTAGGTATGTAGAATGAGTCATTTTGACATTGGAAATGGTTTAGACGATCAGTTCCGTCATGACGTCATCCTTGTCTTGACACACACTCGACTCCAACGCACATTTCGACATTAGTAGTAATAAAAATAATTATATCGAAATAAAAATATTGATTTGTATAAAAAAAAAATTAGGGAATTGGGATTTTCAATTTTGAAACATTACCAAACATGTAAAATGATACATAATTTGATATTCGACAAAAAATAGCAGTGTTGGATCTCGATTCGGCCTTTGTATAATACACTAGCTGTCCCCGGTATAAAATGTAGCCTATTTATTATTCCAGTGTATGATCTATCTATGTGCCAAGTTTCATCCAAATCCGTTCAGTAGTTTTTGTGTGATAGAGCAACAAATATAAAATGTTACTCTTTATCCCGGGGGAACCGCGGGGGACAGCTAGTATATTGTAAATGCGAAAGTATGTTTGTTACTTCTTCACGCTCAAACGGCAGGACCAATTTTGATGAAATTTGGTATGGAGGTAGCTGACTACCTGGATTGACACATAGGATACTTTTTATCTCTCGGGAACGCGGGTCGGAAAGCTAGTCTTCCAATAAACTACATAGGTGTTCATTTACAGAGTCTCGCGACGGCAGTAGTCCAGCTGTTCACGACAGAAGGGCCTTCGCATTCGGAATGGAAGAAGAAAGACACGGGCGTCCTCTGCCTGATCAAGGACAACGCGAAGAGGTCCTACTTCTTCCGTATATACTGCCTGTACAGGAAAGCCATGGTGTGGGAGCACGAAGTCTACATGCAGATTGAGTATAAAAATCCCAGGACGTATTTGCATACTTTTGAAGCCGAGGTAAGAAAGACCACTTGGTTTTAAAGCGACGATATGGGAGAAATGATGATTCTAGATTAAGTTTTTCTCGGCATTCTTTGTTACTAGAGATTTGTAAAAAATACTAGGCTTAGTTTTTTTTTAAATAACATCAAACCGTATTTTTTTCTAAAAGTGAGCCTCGCTTGTTTCCATTAATTTAATAAGGGAGCATCCTCTTAAATGTATCCATCACATTCTAACCTCATATAACAGAAAGTGACGCGGCTATCTTCATTATCATCGTGTCAGCCAAATTACGATCTTGTTACCATTGGCGCCTTCGGCTGCGGCCAAAAAAAACACCTTTGACTTCGGCCAAAATGGGCCAAAATTAGTTTCAGCAGCCATCTTTTTAATGGCGGATAGGCAGATTAATGTGAGGTGCTTCTTTACGTAATCCCTAATAGTTATTCTTAGACGATGCGGTTACTGTGGTTTGGGTACTCGTAAACAAATCCAATGTTTATAAAATGGTTTACATAAGTAAACACATGGTCGAGCGGTATGACTCGTGAGGTCATGACCCTTGACGCATCAGACTGTGTGGCTTTAGACAAATGCTTCCTATACTATGTACTCCTACTGCGAAAGTGTTTGTTGTCTATCTGTACCTTCAGAGCTCCTGACCGAATGGACCGATTTTGATTTAAATTTTTCTTTGTTTGAAAGGTGTCTTAATCGAGAGTGTTCTTAGGTGTTATGTTTCAAGAAAATCCGCTCAGCGGAGTAAAACCTCTGGGTCAATGCTACTAGCAATGCTAGTAGTATATTCAGTGTCCCGACGTGTGTAGGTACTTGTTTGTATTGGGTGTTTTTTAAAGTCAAAGAAAAATAAACCTTAACGTATGCGTGAAAGTGGTATTTCTTAGATTTTATAGAGTTTAATGTGTTGCTGACCTTTTACAAGCCTGGAAGGCAATTGCCAGAATGCAGATTAAATGAATGCTTGGCGACAGTTTTCCAGTTTTCATCGAAAACTCAAGTTCTGCATTGAGCTATAATCGCTTCCTTTCTTCCTTCATATTTTTATTTGTCCACAGGAATACATGACTGCTTTTAATTTCGCTAATGAAGATGAAGCCCAAATACTTAGAAATATACTTTGTGAGAAAATTGAACTGCGGAAACACAGGAGAGAAGGTTAGTACTTGATATGGATCATCATCATCACCAATTTTGGGTCTACTGCTGGATATAGGCCACTCCCAGAGCGATCCACACGTTTCGATTCTTAGCACCTGCATCCAGCCCAGTCCGTCAAGGTATATTAGTAACATTTTCATGAAATAGTCGTATATGTCAGTAATATACCTTGGAGGAATATGTTGATGATTTCTTTTGTTATTAATCAGTAAATATACTACCATTCTTGTCGCAAATAACATGTTGATAACTTACGACCTATAACTAAGCTGCAATTTGCAAAAAACGTGATAAAATTTGAATTTTGCGCTCCAACCGAAGCCTCCACCTTAAGCCCAATTTTTATCAGCCGTGCGGGAGCGAGGTGTTATAAGTTGGCCACGACCTAGAGCCGATTCCCTTCTAGGCTTTATGTGCTTACCAACTTTGGCCACGTCATCACTGACCACGGTGAGATTGTGGTCAAACCCAGACCTATAAAAAAAATATCGTTGATATGTTTCATTGTCAGATGTAATGTATTTTTGTGACAATGTTTACAAATAAAGCGCAATGACAATATTGAAAGTATGACGTCACACTATTGTAGTTTATGTTTCAATTTATTGTTGTGATATACCACTGCTGGTGCTTTTATCTTTGGACATAATATTCTTCATAATATTCTTCTCTTTTATTTTTATGTTAAACTAGCTTCCCGCCCCGCGGTTTCACCATAGGGGTTGAATTTTCAAAGATCCTTTCTTAGCGAATGCCTATGTAATAGCTGTATGCCAAATTTCAGCCTGATTCGTCCAGTGGTTTGAGCTGCGCGTTGATAGATCAGTCAGTCAGTCACACTTTCCTTTTATATATTTAGATTAGTTTTCCGCATTGTAGTATTACCCCCATCCGCGTGATTTACAGGCAATTTTATAGGTATTTCTTTTTTCACTCTGTAATTTTCGTACTGATTCCTAATTCTTTCTTGGAAAATTTTCGAGTCTGATGTCGAATCCGAGTGTTTTAAAATAGCCCTGCTGAAATCCTGTACTAATCTTTGATAGTCTTGGAGCTCGTGAGTAAATCTAGTTACATTATCCTCAGAGAGACGCCAGCGGTCGATGCTAGCAACGCGCGCCAACAGCGGGGTGTCGACGCGACAGAATGGCGCGCTCCCGCCGCCGCCGCAGCCCGAGCCCGAACCGGAGCCCGAGCCGGAGCCTGCACCCGCGCCCATGTTACCGCCACCTAAGACCAACTTTATTGGTATGTAACAAAAACAAGAATTTCTTTTTAAAACATCTCTTTAGGCTAAGGCAAGTGTGACAAGACTGTGCATATGTCTTTCTTTTTATCCAACAAAAAAGCAAAATACAAAAAAAAAAAAATACTTTTGACAAAAAGAGAACCGCCTTTAAAAACAAGGTAGGGTAGGGAATAAAATATGAACTATGTAGGAACTCTAATCTGACAGTTTTAAAGTAATTACATACCATTGTGTCACCCTCTTAGGGGTTGAATTTTGAAAAAATCTTTCCTATGTTGTATAAGGAACCTGTGTCCTAAACTTTCCTTGCGGTTCGAGTTCTGTTTGATATGTCAGTTCAATATCCGATTCAGGATTTTGGTTTGGGGGACTTGCTTTTTGCAGACAGATATGTCACAAAAGGATTTAGATGCCTTTTAGACAACCCCCCACCCCCACCCCCCTGGATCCGTTAAAGTGTCTCAGTTTATCCAATTATAGATAATATTTTATACATAGGAGGCCTTATTATATATGCTTAATCTAATATTTTTCTCATGGTTTCCATCAGGTGGTTACAACACACTCAAGAACATGAAGAAACCAAAGCCGCGGAAATTAACGAAAGCAGATATCGGCATGCCTCAGGACTTCAAACACTTATCCCACGTGGGATGGGACGCTCACAAAGGTATTTTTATAATACTAACTACGCTCCGCTGTTTTACTCGTGATGAACCTGAAATCTTCCTCATTAAATAAATAAATATCCTGGGACATTATTCACACACGGTTATCTGATCCCGAACTAAGCAGAGCTTGTACTATGGACTCAAATGTTTGTTCTGGATGGGTATAGAACCCACGACCTGCAGCGCGATAGGTGGTGTCTTAACCAACTGCGCCAACTGGCCTGTGAAATGGGCTAACTATCTAATGCAAAAATATTATGCGGACTGTTAGTTCCTGAGAAAAGTTCAAAATAAAATAAATTATCCTGCTATGCGAAATATGAATGCGATGGCTTGGCTCATAGATAGATCATACCCTGGAATAACATATGTATAGGCTACTTTTTATCCCGGGAAAACAAAAGATCCCTCCGGAACGCGGGACAGAAGCTAGTATTAAATATTTTTTACCCCCGACGAAAAAGTGTTGGTGTTATCATTTTGAATTGTGGATCTGTGTGTCTGTCTGTGGCATCATAGCTCCTGAACAGATAAACCGATTTTGATTCATCATCATCATCATCATATCAGCCGAAAGACGTCCACTGCTGGACAAAGGCCTCCCCCAAGGATCTCCACGATGGCCGGTCTTGCGCTACCCGCATCCAGCGGTTTCCCGCGACCCTAACAAGATCGTCGGTCCACCTTGTGGGGGACCTGCCCACGCTGCGTCTTCCGGTTCGTGGTCGCCACTCGAGAACTTTTCTGCCCCAGCGGCCGTCGGTTCTACGAGCGATGTGCCCCGCCCACTGCCACTTAAGATTTTGATTGAAGTGTCATAATTGAGAGTGCTCTTTGCTATTTGTCAAGAAAATCCGCTCGGCCGTTTGAAGATAATCATCTCTTTTCTAGCATTACGGGGGTATCTTTTTAATATTATATGTTACTAGCTGTCGGGGATAATGTAGCTTCCTATTAGTGGATTAATTTTTCAAATCGGACCAGTAACTCCGGAGATTGGC
Source organism: Tethea ocularis (assembly GCA_963555595.1). Taxonomy (NCBI): domain Eukaryota; kingdom Metazoa; phylum Arthropoda; class Insecta; order Lepidoptera; family Drepanidae; genus Tethea; species Tethea ocularis. The sequence continues at coordinate 2,597,272 of OY741960.1, read as the reverse complement.
GCGTTCAAATAAACTCTTCAGCTGTATTATTAGTATAGATTTTCTAAATGATTGGCAGGTTTCGACATAGGCAAGTTGCCCAACGAAGAGCTCCGCTCTTTCTTCTCTATGGCCGGCGTGTCAGAGACGCAGCTAGAGGACGACGAGACCAGAGAGTTCATCTACGACTTCATAGAGACGCACGGAGGTATTGACGCCGTCAAGGTCGACCTGCACGAGTCCAAACCTGTTAGAGGTAACATTCCCACAATTTTCTTTTTATGTCAACAGGCTGACGTTTGACCTGATGGTAAGTGGTCACCGTCAAATTTGCAATCCAGATTGCCGATGTGTTGCCGACCTCATGGGCGTACACAGAGGGAGGCAAGAAGGGCAGTTGATCGGATTTATAATGCCGAAGTAGGTACATAAAGCAGGATCTCCTGCAGGCGTTTCACCTAAACTTGCCTACGGGACACCTACTACACACTACATGCACCTGATGTATCCCATTAATGGGGATCCGGTCTAAGTTACTGTTTCTCCCCCCCCCCCCCGCACCTTCGGCCGACTTAAAGAACTTTTTTCACGGCCTTTGGAGAGCTCATTCCACATCTTAATGTTCTGATCGTCCTGTCGTCCGATTGAATCGTGGACGAACAAGGCGGCTCGAGGATATACAAAAGTTTTTTTTACGATTTGAGATTTGGTCGCATAGTGGAAGTTGTTCATACTGATGTGTACTTTCACCCCTTAAGGCAATGCTAGTTTTTTTTTCAAAGCATCCTGTATATTATTTGAGTAGTATGTGGGCAAGGGCGTGTCATCATTAGGCGCACGGTTAGCGGCAGACTGTTTGCTTCCAGTTTGCCTCCCTATCATTTCCAAATGGAGTGTCCATACCGCGCGTAGTGTACGCAGTTTGCGGCGCCGCTCAGTCAGCGGATAGTCTGCCACTAACTGTGACTCTAATGAGGACGCGCCCTAAGATGTTTGTAAATGAGTTTGTATATGTTGGTGTTGCAGGTTCCCACAGCAGGTCCCATGGTTCCATGTCGAGTGCCCCCGCGCCGCCGGCCCCCGGCGTGGCGGCCCCCGCGCCCCCCGCCCCCCCCGTGCCCGCGCGCAGCCCCGCCCCCACGCACCCGCCCGCACCACGTACGTACATTATATATACTTACTGGCTCTTGCACTATGTTCAAAACATTGTATTTTTAAATACATAGGTCATTAATTATGTTAATCAATATAGATTTCGATTCTTTTTTTTTTGGATTTATTTTTGTTTTGATGGCCGTATCATTACGCACACTTGAGTCGTGAGTCTGTAAATACTTTTACAAATACATTTCAAAAGTTTTGAGGTTTGGAGGGGCGCGCCATGTTATCGTAGTTAAGTTAATATGTATGTATTGTGTTGTGCTGTAATCTGTATATATTGTATTGTTGCAGCGTCCCGTGCGCCTCCCCCGCCGCCGTCCCGCGCAGGGGCCGCGGCGCCCTCACACGCCGCCCCCAGGGCGCCGCCCCCGCCCAGACCTGCTTACCGTAACTATACTATACACTACACTCTATCTGTACTATAGGCACTGTGTCCTAACGCAATCGAGGAAAAGGAAGGTCGCAATCTTCAAAAAACAGTATTACCTATTTGACTGGCTACCACCCATTGATTTGTAAAAAAGTGGTAATTACCGGGACGGTAATAGATTTGTACATTTTGCATATATAAATGGGTATAAAATATGGAAATAACAGAAAACACAATAGTAATATGTTAAGCTCATACTGTGTTACATCATTTTTCAGTATTTAGTGTAGATTTCTACACTTGATAAACACTTAAAATTCACTACTTTTTAAACTCTTAGTTACCTGCTCAAAATTTGACAACGACTCGTGTAATCAATCGGCTTCAGTACTTTTAGCTCGGCTTTTATGAGGGCAGGACAGTTATTTTTATACGATATCTAGTGAAGTAACATGTATGTTGTTTTATAGCAGCGCCATCGTCGGCGCCCCCTTCGGTGCCCCCGCCACCCCCTCCGGGCGTGGCGCCTCCCCCCCCGGGTGCGGCGCCCCCTCCGCCGCCGCCACCGCCCCCGGCGCCCCTCGCGCCTCTCGCGCCCCCTCCGCCGCCCATACCCACGGAGGTGAACAATGCACCCAGCGCAGACCCCAGGGCCGCCCTCATGGAGAGTATACGTAGTGGAAACAAAACTTTAAAGGTATTGTTTTTTCCTTGATATATTATAATTTTCAACTCCATGTTTAGGTCGAAACTAGCAAGGCAATTTTGACCCACTTCCCGGTGTTAAATTGATCTGAAACTTGGTACACATATGTAAGTCAGATGACAATACAGTAATATGGAGTCAAAAATAAAGCTTGTCATTAAAAAAAATACCTCAAAGTTTATCTCATTTCATTTTAATTATGTTGTGTTTAATTTTGCATATCTCAGTCCTACGCCTCAAATTTACCCGTATTCTTGCAAATAAATGGATTTGATTTGAAACAAGCATACAGCTGGTGTTTAGTAAGCAGGTATAAAAAAATAATGGTTCTGCCATTTGGTAGAGAGCCAATTCAGTTATATTTTTTTCTTACTCTAAATTGTTTGGTACAGCGTGTAGAAGTGGCCGCGCCCGCGCCGGTTGAAGACAGCAGAAGTAATTTACTGAGCGAGATTAGACAAGGAATAGAACTTAAATCTGTGAGTATTACTACTTTCTGACGACAAAAGCAAATATTGCGTATTGATATACTAGCGACCCCCCCCCAGCTTCGCACGGGTGTACAAATCTTTGAATTTGTCGGCTTTTCTCTACATATAATATGTATGTATTATACACATAAACCTTCCTCTTGAATCACTCTATCTATTGCTGAATACTGCATTCAAATCCGTTGAGTAATTTAAAAGATCTAAACGAACAGACAGCGGAAGGGAATTCATTTTATACTGTAAATAAAGATATATATTTTCATTAAGGTGGAGGCTTCGGTTGGGGCGTTAAATTCAAATTTTATCACGTTTTTTGCTAATTGCAGCTCAGTTATAGGTCGTAAGTTATCAACACGTTATTTGCGACAAGAATGGTAGTATATTTACTGATTAATAACAAAATTAATCATCAAGATATTCCTTCAAGATATAATACGGCGATATACCTTGGAGGAATGTGTTGAAGATTTCTTTTGTTACTAATCAGTAAATATACTACCATTTTTGTCGCAAATAGCAAAAAACGTGATAAAATTCGAATTTAACGCTCCAACCGAAGGTTTACCCTTAATATCAGCAAACATTCAATCAATTTAACATTTGAATTTGAAAGAAAAGTTGACAGCGTGAGGCCAAAAAAGGCAGCATTTTGAAAGCAAATTTGAATTCAACTGTGTATCGTTATACAGGTGTCTCGTTCAGCGAGCAACTCTGGCAGCGAGCGGCCGGGAGCGGGGGTAGGTGCGGGCAGCGTTCCCGCGTGCGGCCTGGCCGCCGCTCTCAAGCGGGCGCTCGACGACAGGAAGCGCGCCACGCACTCCGACTCCGAGGACGACCTCACCGACAACACCACCAGTGACGGAGAGTGGGACGACTGAACATCAACATCAACACCAATCATAATATCAACACCAATCATAAAACCAACATCAACAATAATACCAACATCAACAATAATACCAACATCAACATTAATACCAACATCAACAATAATACCGACATAATCACAAATATCAATACTGAAAGAAAATCAAAACCATTACTCTAACTATCTGGCTCACATCATAACACGACTTCCGAAGACAAACTCACTCCTTATGCTACTTTCGATGAGAATTCGAGATTCGATGCTTGGCTCCTGGATTTTCTACTGGTATTGTATACTAATGCTAGAAAGTTAAATTTGATTCATTTCTCGATATCTATTCGGCAAACAAGCCCCAATTCTCTATTTATTTCCATATTCTTCTCTTCTTGATATTGCTTATGTTGTCAAATTTTAGTTTTCACTGGTAATAAATAAATGTTGGATGTGGTTTTGTAAAATGGCGGATTTATGATAAACTCAGATTTATAAGACGAGAAAACAAAACTGAAAGTTTTCTTTTTCTTTTATTACAAAAAGTGACATCAATTCTATTAATTCTCTATGATTATCAATGTAGTATTATTTTGTATATTTCGGAACATTCAATCATTTCGTTATAGTAACAAGAACTTTAGGGTACTTTTCTACTGAAGTGGTGTCAAAACCTGTTCGTTCCTCTTTATGATTGGTGTTCGAATCGACATCATTCCGCCACATAGGAAACGCACCCTTAGGGTACCTTATCATACAGTGCCTAATGGATATACTAGTCGTTTATAATATATCGTGACTCGAACGCTAACTAAAAGTGGTTCTTATTTATTAAAATAACAATCCATATATTTTCCCTTTTCGCATTTATGTGATTTCAACTTTTACGTTCAAGTAGAATATCTAATTCATTTCGTACACTAGATGTTGAATTAATGAGAATATCGTTTGACAAAAAATTGTGCGTTAATCGTTACTAATTTGAGTAACATTTTTAGTTAAAAATATATTTAATCTTCATTTTATATGATGGAATGGAATAGATGATTTTTATGTACAGTTGAGGAAAAAAATATGGATGATTAAATATTAAAGTGACGTCATTATATTTCTTTCGCATACGGCGGCGGCGCGGCAGTGCACCAAAATTGATGCCAAATTAGGGTTTTGATTTATTTCACAACTGTACATATGAAATTTTGTAAAATGTGTATATATTTCGTTCAGTAGTTAAATGACTGAGGAAAAACTGGTGATTCTTAAGTATAACAACCTAATCATATCTAGTTAGTTAATGGTATAGAATATTATTACGTTAATTTAAGTGGACATTAATGTTTCATTTTATAATTATTGCAATGACACTTTTAATATTTATCTTTTGTAGGTTCCATGAAACATTTTCAAAAAATATACTTTTATTTCCTTTCGTTTCGTTGAATACTAAGATCTATTGATCCAATTCTGAGATTTTCATATTGTTCTTGAGACGAAAAAGTTTATAAGTTGTGCTCTGTAGCTTCTGAACGGTTGAACCGATTTTGATTCTGTTATTTTCGTTTCAAATGTGTCTTAATCGAGAGATAGACTTCAAAAAGGAGGAGATTAGTATGAGATTAACGTTCTTAAGTTATAAGAAGATTCGGTCTGCCGTTTGAAGATCATCACCGCTTTTGTTTGTGTACCGGGGATTTCTTTATATTTTTAATTTTATTTTCAACCCGGGTTTATTCACAGACGGCTAGTAATAAATATCAAAAGTGTCATTGTAAATGCTATGATTTAAGAGTAAACGAGCAATAATTTTTATTCACTTCTAACATTCTACAATAACACGATATTTTTTAAACTATTTTGAAAAGTATACTTTGTATAGAAAGAAGTATAGAAGTCATCTTGATTTAGAGTATTAGATCAGTTAGTTCTGAATCCATGTTTTTTTTTATTAGGTCGCAAAATTGGTAAATATTTAGCTTACATTAGCCCCGATTCTGTTGATTACAAACTAAACAAAAATATTCTCGCTATATCTCTTTGTAACAAAATAATATAAGAAAGGGATGACAGATATTTTAGTCCTGTCAGATTAGTCCGATTACTTATTTCAACGTGAATTACGATGTCATGGATTAATCTGACAGCATTAAAAATGTTGCCATCTTTTTTCAATAAGGTTTAATAAGAAAGAGAGGTGACGTGACTAATATTACTTTAATTTGTAAATAACAGAATCGGCACCATTATTTGGTATAAAGAATTCCAGCTCATATTTAGATACAACATATGGTTGGTCAGAGGCCCGTGGGGTGCTAAACTTGTATAAAATTAGACTGCATACACTACATGTATATATATACTTCTACTTACACGTTTATGGACTTGCAATTAACAAAACAAAAATAGTGGCATGTAATTTTAGCATTAATTAATGTTATAATGTATATGAAAAGGCGCAAAGCTATTTTTATAATATTCAAATTTATGTTTTTTATTGTTAATGTCGTGATATAATGTGCGAACTTGCGATTTTGACTCAAAATCAAAATGTATTACCACCTTTTAACATTATAGGCCTGTTTCTGTAATGATGATCGACTGAGTTGACACCGTACAATAACGGCTTATTTAAGTCCAGAAGTAAAGAAATATGCTCAAGAATGTCAAGCGGGTGCTCACTAGTATATATGGTATGTAAGCGTACGTCGGGATGTGTGTAGTGTTGACTAAGTCGATCAGGATTCCATAAATCGGGTGTATGTTGACTAAATAAATAATTATTAATTTATATGAATATCTTTTATTCGGACCATCAACATTTTACATTTCAAATCGACTTTTAAAACACCTTTTTATGTCACAGGGAATTGACATTAAAATAATTATAGAAAAAAAATAACAGTATCGTTCATACATAACTAACTTAGTCAATCGCAACATAATTCAAGTTACAATTTAATATCGTACCTACATAACTACCAAGCTGACTGTTTCACTCGAACCGCTTACATATAATTCGCATTCAGAGCACGAAATTCTTACTAAGAATACTCTTTAAGTAATCTATTTAGTTTAGTCGCTACTATTTCGCTCGTTTGGCTAGCCACTCATACTGACAGCATATATCTTTCAACATATTTGAAAATTGCCCTACGTTTTCGATTCGAAATTTTTTGGGCAAGTTCCACAAAATGTTTTCAGTTGACGATTGCTTTCAATCGACAAGGAATACCTACGATGCACATACATGATCTGTAAAAAAAATGTATTGACATTTTTCAAGTTGTGCACAATTTTAATAACTTGATTAGAAGAGCAGTTTTTTTTATTTAGAATTTATACATAATTTTATATCTTATTACTAAGATTGCTACCTTATGATTACAGTCAGATGGCCTTAAATTGAATGACAATGTTAAAATACCAAAGGACTACACCTGGTTATACTTACTAATGCATTTCTGACCTAATAGACGTTTGGCATATGTGTGGCACTTCCTGGCAGAGCCACCATCACGAATTTGAATTCAGTCTGTCGCTATTTTGTCCTATTTATCCTCGAATATCAGATTTTGTCACGCCTTGATTCAAAAGTTATAAAGGTTTTTAGGTGGCTCTACCAGGAAGCATACTTCCTGGCAGGGCCCCCTCATATCTCAAGAACTAGAGCACCTAGCGATGATCTGTTTGCTTCCAGAATTTGTCCAATTTGGTGACACCAAGCATCACATTTTGTCACTTCTTAGTTCAAAAGTTAAGGATAATAAGGATTCTTAGGTGGCCCTGCCAGGAAGCATACTTGAAATTCAAATCCGTGATGGTGGCTCTGCCAGAAAGTGCCACATTTGGCATATTTATTTTAATTTCATGTAAAAGTCTATACTAATATCATATAGATGAGTGAGTGAGTTTATGTGTATGTGGAGGGTAATCTCCTGAATCACTCATCCGTTTCTAAAAATCGTTCACTACAGGAATCTACATTATCCCCGAGTGCCATATACAACTTTTTATCCTAGAAACGCGTAAAATGGTAGTTCATATGTGTACGTAGATGTTTAAGTCATTAGGCATTTTAAAATACCATTCAACTATGCCTTCTGATAAGTAACCTACCTTATAAAGCTATCGCATTCTCACAAAGGTCTTGTTTACTTATGAAAATAATTCTATTTAAATTATTTCGAAAATAGTTGCAATAATACCTACTACATTCACCTCGATTGCAAATATTGAGAAGGTTAATTACCTTATCTTTTGGATAGCTAAAATTTAAAAATATGGCCATTTCGTATAAATCCCAATGGACAGGTCAAATAAATTTCAAAACTATTTTATACAAATAGGTCGACATTATTTAGATTTTCACAGATGTTTTCAACAATTTTGACACACATCATTTACTCTACTTCTATGTCACATAAGCCTACAGTAGTGAAGAAAACTTTTATTTGCAATCTACTTTAAAAGTTAAAGGTAACTATTTTGAATAAGTTTCATTGCCACATTAAAAAGGTAAGTTATTCCCAAGTTATACAGTATATTTTTGAATAAACCTATTCGTATAGTTATGGCATAATAACAGCACATAACAGTGTCGCCCGATAGAAAAAAGAAGTGAATAAAGGTCTAGACACACTATCATGCGTAGAAGTATGGAACATACTTTAGTATCAGTAAAAACTGACTCATAACTATGGAGATTTCGTAATCCTAGACGAAGTCTCTAACTATTACATAGTGTGTAAGAGCCGTTAGAGTATTTTATAAGGGAATAAAAAATAATAGTTATTAATTACGCTGGTCTTCGAAATAAATAAAATTATATCAGTCAGATAATTTAAAATCATAATTCCTATGTGTAACAAGAAATTAAAAAGTACAAGAAAATTCTAGCACATTTTAATTTCTAATTTCTGATATTAAATTGAATTAAGTGAACTGAGCTTATTATAGGTATTTATCTGGTATTTAAATAATGTTTATACTAACATAGATTCTGCTTAGACCTTCATTGTAAGCCCTAATTCGAAACCCACCCAAATAACTGTCCTCAAAAGGTATATAATGGTACCGATTCTGTTGTTTACGAACATAACTAATATTAGACAAGTCACCTCTCTTTAATTTTAACCTTATTGAAAAAAGATAGAACATTTTTAATGCTGTCAGTTTAATCCATACCGTCGTAATGTACGGGTAAATATTCGTGACCAATAAAGATCGCGCTTAAATTCACGTTGAAATGTGTGATCGGATTAAACTGGCAGGGCTAAAATATCTTGCACCCCTTTCTTATATTTACTATTAGAAAGAGATATAGTGAGATTAAATTTATTTTAGTTCGTAAACAACAGAATCGGCACCAATGTATTTTTTGTTATTCCTAAACTATCCATGTATACTATAGGTAATTTTGGTTGAAAACTATATAATAAATCGTTATATTAAAAATATTTACATTCGACAGTACAGATATAATTTTATGATTGATACACTTACACTTATGATTGAGAATTAGGCAAGATTTCCATGCACTAACCACAGAATTTGTCGCCACCTACAGTTATATAGACATTAAATACAGCAAAATTATCACTAACTAGAAACTCTTGATTAATCAATCATCTAGTATAATTACTACTGGAATAGTATCTGTGATATCCATAGAATCGTCGTCTGTTAAATTGACGATATTTTGATCAACGGCACTCGCAACTTTTTTGATGACATCATTCCCATTTTTGACGACATCTTCCCCATTTTGGCTCAAGTCATCCCCATTTTGGCTCAAGTCATCCCCAATTTGGCTAAGATCATCCCCATCTTGACTTATATCATCCCCATTTTGGCTGGCGACCTCCTGTTTTTGGTAGAGGGAGAGCACGTCGGATATTATGGGAGACTGAACCATTAAATGCACTTTTCTTTCAACTATACTTTCCTCATCTTGGGGCTCAGGTAACGCTATGTCCTGTTCATCATCTTCGTCGTCTGTGTGACCGTAGAACTTCTCATCATCCTTCTCGTCCTTAGGAACGTAAGCATTTATGAGTTCCAATAGATTCTCATCACTTGTAAATACTTTAGATGAATCATAATCAATTTTATCACATTCATGTTTGTAAAATACTTTTGAGGAAGTAAAATATTTGCGACACAGTTGACACTGGTTGAGCAGATGAGCCCGGTAATGATTGTGGAGGTTGGGGAAGTAATCACCGCACACGACGCACTGCTCGGCCTTCACGATCGTCCTGTAATGTACCTTCTTGATGGACTTATGAGCGGCTTTCATGTGCCGCATAAACGGTCCATACTTGACGAACTTCTCGCCGCACTTGCGACATTTAATCGGCTTCTTATTGTACTTTCTACTTCGGTGGGAGAAAGCGTGAATGTTAAATGCGTCCATAGTCTTAAATTTAAGAGGACAGAATCGGCAAGAAATCGATCCGGAGCCTCTATGAATTTTATCGTGCTTCAGCTTAGAGTCTTTTTTGGTGATAGGCTTGAAACAGAAAGTGCACTCCTCGTACTTAATTTCCCCAGTTTGATTGTTCACAGAGACTTCATCGTCGCTCTCGATGGCGCAAAGATGGTTATCACAATCGATCTGAGAGTAGAAGTACTCGTTGCATTTATTGCACTTGTTAGCTTCGTGGTAGTCGAGATGTCTGTGGAGGTTGAAGAAGATCTTGTTGCAGATCGGACATTTCTCCTCTATGGACTCCTTGGGCTCCACTATCCACTCTTTGTTATCGTCGTGGACGTCTCTCATGTGGTATATCATCTCTCTGAACGCAACGAACGTCTCGTCACAGTGTTCACATTTGGTCGGTTCGTCGACATTCAACTGCGCGAAATGATAATTTTTATGCTTCCTATACAGCGTTAGAGTATTGAACTTCCTATTACAATAAAGACACCCGTAGTATCCGATGGTGCGATGATAAATCTTATGGTTCCTCAGCGCGTATTCGTTTTCGAACACTTTGAAGCAATAGTCGCAGATTATTTCCTTCTTGCTCGCGGAGGCCTCTTTGGACACTTTGATGTCATGTTGCGTCCGCAAGTGACAATCCAATTTCACTTGCAAGTGGAAAGCTTTGTAGCACAAGTGACACTTCACTCTCTTGGGAAAAACTTCAGAGTCGCCGACCAGCTTTTTCTTATCGCACGTAAACGCCAAATGGCCTTCCAAGAATTTTAATGTGCTGAAGTAATCAAAGCAGTAGTTGCACCTCAGGGAGTTATGATAATCAATGTGCCTTTCGAAGTTTCCTTTGCTGGCCAAAACCTTGAAGCAAATGGAGCATTGTAAATCTTTGAGAGGCCCGTTCAGGATTTTTTGTGTATCGTCCGCTATCCAAGTTTCGGTGATGTCGTGAACATCGCGCAGATGGTGATGCAAGTCATATCCTTTCACGAATGTCTCATCACAATTCGGACACTTCAGAGGATTATCAAAGTGCTTCGTCGTCAAATGGCCTTTGATGTGGATTCTATGACTCTTTAGAGACATGGCTTTCTTTCCGCAGAATTTACACTTGAACAGCTCTGGTTTCCTGAGATGAGCCTCCTCGTGCAACTGGAGTCTCCGCTCGTCTAGGAACTCTCTGGCGCACAACTTGCACGAGTAGTAAATGGGCGGCGGCGCGTCGGGATCAGTCTTGATCATCTTGCTTTCCGGATGCGTCCTCCTCAAATGACGAATAAGTTTCACCAAGTCGGGATAGAACCGGGCACAGATGGGACACTTCACTTTATCCTTCCGGAGTTTATCGATCCTCTTCTTATGAGACTGGTGGTCGAAGTTGTGACCCTTCACATGTCTCTTGAAGTAGTTCTCCTCGATGTAGCCTTTGCCACAGATGTGACATTTAAAGGGTCCATTCTCGTCTTCGTAGTGGCTTCTCGTGTGGATTTCCAATCTCCTTTTATTTGTGAATACGAGTTTACAGATGTGACACTCGTGTCGAGCGCCATATAGCGAAGTTTTGGAATTATGCCATATAATGTGGTGTTTCAGGGAGTTTTCGGAGTCGCAAACTTTGCCGCAGTGGTGGCAAGTGTGCGTGCCATCAAATATAGTTTTATCGGCCGAATTGGGGAGTACATCCCCTACTATAGTATTTTGAGCGCTTTCTCCCCTCTTGTAGTGTATCGCCATGTGTGAGAGGTAAACTTTTCTGTATTGGAAGACCCGTTTGCAAATAGAACATTGGTAGTCTTTGCTACTGAAGCGTGTTTGTTTATGGTAGTTCATGTGTGCCATTGCGGCGCGGAGGTGTTTGCTCTTGCGGTTGCAGATGGAGCAGGTGAGCAGTTTGGGGTCCAAGTTGGGGTCTTTATAGTGAATGCGCATGTGGATCTTATAATGGCACTGGAAACGGAATGTCTGAAAAAAAATATCAATACAATTAATCCTTTCTCTTACAAAATATAAACTTACTATAAATAAAAAATGCGAAGGTAAGTCCTATATACGTTACGAAGCGTTTGATATGAAGGGCAGACTACTTTTTATCCCGGGTAATATATAAAACTAGCTGTAGCCTATGTCCTTCTCAAAAGACTATTTGCATGCCAAATTTCATCGCAATCGGTTCAGTGGTTTAATCGTGAAAAAGTAACAAACAAACAGAGTTCTATATATAATATTAGTATGGATATCTCACCTCTTTGCAAACAAAACACTCGGTTATCTTTTGTATGTTATTGCCCACATTGGAATGCCAGTTCACATGTCTCTTGAGAGATATCAGCGTCGGCATCTGCTTGCTGCAGATAGGGCAGGTAAACCCTGACAAGTTCACTAGTGGTTTGCCATCCTTGTCATTTTTTCCGGGAACCTCACCAAAGCCGTTGTGACTCTGGATCCAGTCCAGCGGTTCCGCCTTCGTCACAACGACCTCACAAAAATCCGCCAAATCACCTTCAAACTGCTTTGGCATCTGTTGCTGCTTCAGCCTATGAATCAGCTTTATGTGATTAGCTAGTGCGCTACAACTCTTGAACTTATCTCCGCATTCGGCACAAGTATACACATTCCTCGGCTTCATGTTAACAGAAATGTGTTTCTGATTGTGCTCATTGATCGCGCTCACTTTCATATCCATGTCACAGATTAGACACTTCACCGAGCAGTCTTTAAGGTTGATTTTCGCTCGTTTCGTACCAGAAGACATGTTATGCTTCGTGCGTTTATGTTGTAGGAGCAGCCGTTTGTATGAGAATTGTTTCTCGCAAATATCACATGTGTTATCATCACCTTCTTCTTGACTAGATTCAGACTCTGATTGTCTGTATGTTTCGCTCAGCAGGCTCGTTGAAGGTTTATCAGGTGGTTCTATCTTTATTTCCACTCCCCCGGAGCTATGTACCCTTATTTGGTGTGTTTCTAATGCTCTCTTGTATTTGAATCGTTTGTCGCACACGCCGCATTGGAGAGGGCCGCTTGACACTTGAGAGTTACTATACATCGATGTTACTGATACGGAATCATCTAAGGTGCTCGTTCTGAAATTTTAAACAGGAATAAATATTTATTTTTGTTTGTGTAATCTTTGGATTACACAAACTGGAAATGACTAAAGTTGGTAGCCTCTGATGGCTGCATAAACCTTCCAGAACAAATCGGCGAGCGCAGAGGGCTCTCAACCGGCAACATTTTTGAGTCAGGATGTAATAAAATAAGTATCATTTTACAAAAAAAAAAGGAGTTTATGTGGTATATCAGTTACCTGGTTTCCATAGTACAAGCTCTGCTTAGTTGTCCAAAATATTATACTTTTTTGACACAATTCGAGTCAAACTCAAAACTCATTTATTCAGTTTAGGCCCTAATAAGGCACTTATGAATGAGTCATTACTCACCTAGATTCCTCATCGAGAGCAATTTCATTAGGCTCTTCTATATTAGATACGTGTGCCGCCAGATGTGTGATGAGCAGGTCCTGGCTGGCCAACTTCTTGTTGCACATCCGACACTCGAAGTAATTCGGCTTCTTCTCCTCGCTCTCGTACTTATGCGACGGTCGAGGCTCAAAGTGCAAGTTCTTCAAGTGATTGAAGTAAGAGTTCTTTCTTGACATCACTTTCTCACATATCGGACATTTGTACGGAATAGTATCGTCCCTCTTCGAACACGCACCGAAATGAGCGCAATGAATGTAATAATCGTCAAACGTCTCCTCGCAGTAAATGCAGGGGATGGTCACTTTCCCCCTTTCGATCTTAGACTCGACTGGCACCGTTTCCTTTTTCAACACCGCCGAGTGGCATATTCTCATGTGTTTCTCCAGATTAGCTATAGTTTTAAACTTGGTTGTGCACATCTGACAGTCGATCTTCTTGGTCTGTGCGCCGTCGATAGGTTCGAGCGACACGAGCAACTCCTTCTGTGGCGACTTTTGAGCCTCCTTCCCGCATATATCGCTGTGCCGTTTCAACATGATCTTCAACTTGAAAGTTTTGCCGCATTTCTGACAACCTAGTTTATCTTCGACGTCAGCCGCATCCGCATCTGCATCCATTACCTCGTTTCTACTTGGAATGTTAACCACAATATTTTCTGTCATACTACTATCATTTTTACTCGAAGAATGTATGCGCAAGTGGTTACATAGACTCTTATTGGTTTTGAAAGACTTGGGACAATGTTTACATTTGTAGTCATTCTTAATTAGTGGTTCGTCGGAATCCGTTTCGGCCATGAAATTCGACTGGCTGTTATTGTCTTCGTAGTCGGAGGATGTGTTCCCTGATGTGCACCGAGGTCTTTTCTGAGATCTCCTGAGTTCTTCGACACGTTTGGAACTACTCGGTCGGTATTCTTGCGAGCGGCTTCCGACGGAGGCGTTGTCGACGCTTTCCATACTGCGCTTACGATTCCTTGCCGGGGTTGCTTTGCCTTCAGTCGAAGATGATGGTTTGGAGCTCTCCGTGTGGGTTGAGAAAGCTGAATCGCTACTTTGTCTGTTTGGTGGTGTTGGACTAACGCTGAACCCTGAAATCGCAAAGCTTATAGGATAGCTGTCACAAAAACACAACTAGTAAATAACTAATCATATATTTTGGCCCATATACTATTATTAGTGGCTTTTTTATGTTAAGAACAATAGTTTGTAGGCTCTGATGGCTTCGTGAACCTTACCAGACAAATTAGCACTATGGTCAGCAAACATAACAATGGAATAAACCAGCTATTTTGGCAGGGCATAGTACGCTAAAGGGCATTAAGTACACCTTATAAGATAAATAAAATATACATATTTAATTAGAAAACACTAAAATATTGCTATACTAATTTATAGAAAATATGACCAAATAAGTTTTGCATTAAAATACACTTCAGCTTATGCCTAATGGACTACCTACTTAAATTAGTCAAGTATTCACATATCTGTATTATTGGGTGGAGCTGAGCTGGCTAGCTACCTAGCCGGCTACTCTTCACGCAAAAGGGTTGCCTGTGTGTACCGGCAATTGCACTTGAGAGCCAGTTTGCCTTCTCGGTATTGTAACAGGTCAGCAACACATTGGCAATATCTCTGGTATTGCAAATGGCGATAGGCGACAGTAACCACTTACCATCAGGTGGGCCGTATGCTTGCTTGCTACCATAGTAGTATAAAAAAAAGTCAAGGTAAAATCGCTAGGAACAGTTATAATTACCTGGAGGTGGTACATAATTTCGGCGTAGCTCCTGATCAGCTCTTTCACACTGCTGCTTGAAGATGTATGCACTGCTAAGCTTTTGTATGCATTCTGAACAAATTTTATCAGGGAGCCCATCTCCTTCATATACCTAAAATATTATTGAAGGGTACAAAGGTAGTGTCTATTAGTTTAGAATTTAATTAGGAATATGTATCGCAGACATTAACTCCAAAGGTTTCATTCTGGATATAATGTCACAATAGGATTCTTGAAAAAAAAAATCTAATCAAATAACTAAAAATTTTATTACTTAAAAGACATTATAACAAGAAAATATAATTTTATTTCCGTACATACAGCTTATTAAATTACATTATTATTATAATTATACATACATACCATAGACAGCTATCTAAACTTTGTGTTTTATTAATAAAATTTAATTTGTCAGTTACTTTTAATTTTATTCTTAGCTAAGTTATATGTATTAGTTTATTTTAAGTTACTTGTTAATAAACATTATAATAATATTGAATTTAGATAATGAATTTTAAAAAGTTAATATTATATAATGTTCAAGCCTGTGATGAAAGTGTTCACTTAGTCCAACAAGTTGGAATTGACCTGTTGAGTTCTTGTGTGAGCTAGGACTTGAACCTACACCCCCACAGACATATGTTCTTTGTTGATCCATGGAAATATTGACCATTAAGAATACAACTCAGCAATTTAATAGGTAACGAATATGAATGAAAAAGTAATGGGATTCACTTTTACTAACATGCCTCTATATAGTTGCTTTGTTCAAAGCTTATCAATAGGAAACCATTAAAATTGGTGAAATCTCAAAATAATTATGAAACAAGAATATTTTCATTAAACTGAAGTTCACATAGTTCGCTATATGATTTCCTCAATAGAAAGAATACGATTCTATCGTCCTCATAAAAGGTATCATGTTCTAAATTTGTAAATAGCTGAAAATCTTAGTCACTTACTTTGATTCGGGCGCAATCCATAACCATCTCAGCGAGCTGGATGGCATTGTCCACCGTGAATATAGAATAGAAGTCACCAAGCTTGAGGCAGAGCCTACACTTGCCGAGTTTGAGGGCCATATTGATTTCTCAATAAACTTCATGACATCGTTCCATTCACATCTGCACAAACGACACGTTATCAATCGCTTTGATACAAAAAACAAAGACTTCGATACATGAACTGAAGTTCTATAATGTATTTGAAAGCAAATAACATCGATACATTATAAAAAAATTAAACTAAAATACCTTTTGAACCGGCATCATCCATCCACAAAGTTAACATTTTAGTGTTGCCACAAAACTTAAAAACTTATCGTTTTTTTTTATTATCCTATCCTACTGGTATGTACTGGTAGCCTTTGCTGGTAGCATTTAAGTAGTAGGAATTTGTAGTTGTCTGACCAGCGAAAGCTGTCCAAGAAAAAAAGCGGCAATTTTAACCCTTTAGTATAATATACATATTTATCCACACGATAATAAACCTTGTTGAATAAAATAAATGTAAGTTGGTTCAACCTTTTTTTTCCGTTAATTCGTTATATAAACCTAAATAATATGAATAGTATAAGTAAGTTCCAACTTGTTAAATTTCTTATAGGTCAATGAGAAGATGTCAATAAGAAGATGCCTTGTCCATCTTGCGGAAAAGATGATCATGCTAGATCTTCTAGTTCCAAATGTTTAAATAGAAAACGTCGTATACGAGAAACTGATCTAGATTCCGATCAGGAAGTTTCAGTCTACAATGTTAAGAAGGGTCTAACCTCAGTGTTGTGCCCATTGAACGATTGTAAAGAAGCAATTGTTTGCGCTATACGTGATGATGTACGAGAAATGTCTCGATTATCAATAGAGCTATCGTATCTGGTAAACTTTTTCTACAAACACTACTGCACTCGTGATGATTTTCATCTTCTGTTGCCTAAATTTGATGCATTACAGTTTACATACGCATTGAAGGGAGCAAAGCACAAATTAACCGATCCAGACAATGTAATCTCTACATATACATCGTTGCGAAGAAATAATACATTTTACGATGGTCGATTGAAATCATTCACAATTATGCAGATTGCAAAACAATACAGCACAATTTTAGAGACAAATATACAAACTCATGCTTTCAAAAGACTTAAAAGATACATGTATCATAAATTTGGTACAGATATGGATAAATCTGAAGTACACTCTTCAACTTATGAAGCGTATTATAATGGGATGTGTAAATCTAATAGAATCGGAGAGTGGTTTACTGAGAATAAAATAAATTCTAAAGAACTAAAGAAAGACTTTTGGAAATTTATTCCACTATTCTTGAGGATTCAGCACGAGTTGTATGAAAATAACAAACCATCATTCAATGTATTTCCAATATATTCACATGGATTAAAATTTATAACATACGATTCAAGATGTATTCATGAATTGCTAAAAAGAGTTGATCCAAATAACACACCTTCTAATTGGTCTGTGTTTTCTGAGAACACTACCATTTATTGGAACCGACACTTCACATTACCCCGTAAGTTTGGGTATAGCTTCGCCACAGATGGAGTGAGCGTATGTCTATCTATGAATCGCATTATACAAAAGGGTCAAAAATTTAAGTCAAAGAAGGTTAAAAGTTCTGAAGAGTCTATAGAGAACACTGCCGTTGGTAACAAACGAAACTATTCAAAAGTCATAGCAGTTGATCCTGGAGCCAAAACACCTATAGTTACATGCACTCGTAATGGAGATGAATTCTCATACAAAGTCTTGAAAAAGGAACGTGTAGTATACGAATCAAAAGAGTGTCATAGAGTTCGGAAAAGATTGCGTTTCATCAAAGACATAGAGGAGCGCATACGAGTGGACAGAGAGTCTTTCGAAAAAGAGACGGGCATCGAATTAACTAGAAAATCTAAAAACGTAGAAATCTACACCAGATTTCAATTAAAGTGGTTTGATGGAAAACAAAAATTATATGAGCAAAGAAGGTTTCAACGTTTAAAATTCGACAAATACATCAACGATAAAAAGATGTTGCATAAAATTGTAGACGAGTATTTTGGTAAAGAACCAGATACGTTAGTTGTTTACGGAGCCGGTTTTGATTTCATGAATAAAGGAACCTTCAAGGGGCACAGAAAGTTTAGACATAATGACATTTTGAAAATTATAAAACAACGGAAAAATTTATCATTGTATATAATAAATGAAGCTTTTACAACCAAAAATTGTAGCAAATGTTATGAGAAAAAAATACAACAAAAGTTGCACGTTTCGAAATCTCCACACCGTTACGTATACTGCAGTGTATGTCGTAAAGGTATCCACAGGGATAAGAACGGTGCAAAAAATATTTTGTTAAAATTTGAATATAAATTATCGAGCATTCCTTCGTTTGCCGATATTGATATGAATTCTATGGGTGGAGGAAGCTCATAAGGTTCATTATCGTAACTCTGAATTTGACTGGGTGGCAAATAAAGGGTTAAACAATCAAAATTTTAGAATTGTATGCTTGTAGGTATAATAAATTAAATTTATTACAGTAGCTATGTACGTAATATTAAAACAATGATTGCAGTACAAAGTTTACTTTAATAATGAAATGAAAAATCTTGATTCTGTAGGTCCACAAATGTCTTAAATAAATATTGTATTAGGATTACTGAAAGTGATCACAATGTAATTCAGTACCTATTTAATAATCTTAATGGTGGATGTAGGAGACAATTCTTTCAGTAATTTGAAGCAAATTTTTTATCGGTCTGAGGCTTTATAATACCCAAGTACAACAGGCTAATTTTAACTTTCCACCCATAGAACATATATGGGTAAATCCTTAGGGTACAACTAGTCTAGATATATATATTACACTTTACTTATTTATGATTTTGTTCGAATCACACTGGACCAAGGACCACACATCAGTTCAACGTCATTAACACATTGAAATGACTTAATGAAAGAACACACATTTGGATTTTCTTGTGTAGGAAGCCCTAATTGTCCATATTTATTGTATCCTGTAGTCCATACTGAATTATCCTCAAGTAAAGCCACAGAATGTCTTGAACCACAAGATATGTCCGTAACATTTATATCCACCTGACCATTTTCATCAAAGAGGTCAATCAACATTGGGACTGAATAGCTTTGATGATTGTCTTTGGTTTTATCTGTTTCTTTTATTCCCAACTGGCCAGTATCATTCCAACCCCATGAGTAAATGTCTCCAAATTCACTAAGAGCCAATGAGTGCCAACCACCGGCACTGATTTTTGTTATTTTTATGCCGGAAAGAGCTTCCACTTCAGTTGGTGAATCTAAAATGTTAATTTCACCGTGCCCAAGTTGTAATCTCCTGGAAGAAAAATTATGGTTTAAAATTATACATAACATGTATTTTGTATGTATTAAAATATATATTATGTAAATTTACCGGCCATTTCCCCATGTGTAAACCCTGCCTGCATTAGTTAGTAACAGAAAGTGTTCGTAGCCACATTGTACATCACAAACCTCCCCCACACAGTGACTTGTGTCTATGTAACTTGGTAACAAACCACTGTATACCATCCCTGATGATGTGAGGTACAAGCACGAGTCATTCATCATAGAAACTCGCACAATGTCATCATTTCTTCTCAACCTCTTTGTTTCACTTTTTAAAGGAGTTTCTACACTGAAATTAACTTTTTTAATCTCACTTTCTTTCTCTATATTCTTTACCCAGAGATTACTATCTTTACCAGCCATTAACAAAATGTTATCATTGCCGCTTATTATAAGTTCTGAAATACAACATTCATCCGGCAGCTTTATTTTACATAATTGTTTCTCTTTCCCATTAAAAGAGCCTGATAAATATAATTCGTCATCAATTTGGAATATATTATAGGACCAACTGATAAATAAAAGTTTTGCTTGGTGCAAACTAATAGTTTTATATTCTGTGAGAATGTCACAAAATCCATCGATGATGCAGTCATCAGAATACCACTGTCCAAATATGTTGCTACCGGTTACTTTATACATATTTATATCTTTTTAATTAAATTAAATATGTTCACATCACGCCCATTTTCGACATGGAATTATGTAGAGATCTCAGTAAGTACCAGTAGGTAAGGTACCTAGTCAGTCAGTTCATTACAGTACACTCAAAATTCACTGAAGGTATTCTTGCTTAATTAATTTCATCATTTCAAAATATTCGCTTTAGCCACATGTTTCATGTAATGATATTTGATGATTGAGCTTCTCCCTGTGAGTATAATATTTTATGTTGAGCTATTTTTGTTTGTTTTGGCCAAGCTATTGATACCTGTCAAGATCAAGGAACATCAAGATTGATTTTCTTTGTGTGGCTTTAGCTAATAAAAAAATCTTCATTTATGGTGTAAACTGAAACATTGTTAATATTTTCATTATAAACGAATGGGACTCGCAGACATACAACACAATTCAGTTCATTAACTTTGTTCATTATTTTGAATGCAAAATACAATCGGTTCAAAACTTGTACTTGATAAATCGTCAAATTTCAAATTATATTAAAAAAACATTACCACTTACTTTTATGCGAATCTACTAAAAACTCCCAACTAAAATCATAAATATAAACCAGCCGCTATCAAGTTTCTATGGGCATCATAAAATACCTACTAGGGCAAAAGAACCAACTTGCCATCAAAGAAATTTAAGAAATAGTTAGCGTGGTAACACATCAACCTCCTGTTAAGCCACAAGAAAATATTACCATTGAAGAATACTTGCTACCATAAATTATGACATCGTAGTTTTTATCCCCAACCAATATTATCAATTTTTAAAATATTTCGGTAAAGTAAGCTTAAAATTATAAAATTAAATTAATCCATCACATTTCTTCAGTTTAAAACAGTTTACTGTATACCTAACATTAGAATAGTGCTGGTATTATATAAAGAGTATGATTTTTATTTTATTATATTGTAACACAAACAATCCTGATATGCCAAAAGAAAATGTTACCATTGAAGTATACTTGCTACCATAAATTATGAAGTAGTAGTTATTTATACCAAACCGATATTTTTTATTTTTTTAATTATATAGATAAAATATGCTTCAAATTATAAAATTAAATTAAATCATCACATTTCCTCAGTTAAACAGTTATGTAATGTGGACGTAACATTAGAATAGTACTGGTATTGTATAAAGAGTATGATTTTCATATTGACATATTGTAACACAAACAAACCTGTAATGGCGTCTGGTTAGTTTGTTTTTGTTTCTAGGGATGCCGATTCTCTCTGAAAAAGATCGATTCTAATTGAAACCTTTGCGTTCACAAACACAAAAATAATAAGAAGAAAAAAACTAATTTCAATTTTCTAGTGTCAGATCGATTCATTGCTTCAATCAACTCAGCCTATCGCAGTCCACTGCTGGACATAGGCCTCTCCCAGGCAGCGCCACAACACCCTGTCCTCCGCTTTCCGCATCCAGTCTGTCCCAGCAGTCTTCTTCAGGTCGTCGGTCCACCTAGCTGGGGGGCGCCCCACACTACGTTAGCCGGTACGCGGTCTCCACTCCAGGACTCGTCTGCTCCAACGGCCATCAGTCCTTCGACAAACATGGCCAGCCCACTGCCACTTCAGTTTGCTCACTCTGCAGGCTACGTCGGTTACTCCGGTTCTCTTCCGGATAACTTCATTTCTGATTTTATCCATCAAAGAAACTCCGAGCATAGCCCACTCCATAGCGCACTGAGCGACCTTGAATTTGTGGACCAGCCCGACTGTCAGTGTCCACGTTTCGGCACCGTATGTCATAACGGGCAGAACGCAATGGTTGAAAACCTTAGTCTTCAAACATTGCGGGATTGTGGACGAAAAGACTTGACGAAGTTTTCCAAACGCTGCCCAACCTAACTGGATCTTTCTGTTGCCTTCTCTGTCAAAGTTGTATCTACCGAGCTGGATGACTTGCCCTAGGTAGACATACTCCTTAACAACTTCGAGAAGCGACCCTTCGATGCGGATTGGACTCGATAAGACGTGTGAATTGTACATGACTTTCATCTTGTCCAAATTCATGCCAAGGCCAACCCGCTGAGAGGCTCCATTTAGGCTGTGCAGCATCCGGTCTAGTTGTTCCACCGTCTCTGCCATTATGACGATGTCATCGGCAAAGCGAAGGTGTCAGATGTACTCGCCGTTCACGTTGATACCCTGTGCAGTCCATTCTAGCGTCTTGAAGACATCCTCCAACGCATTGGGGATATCACATCCCTCTGTCTCACCCCTCTGAGCAGTTGGATGGGGTTGGTTTTCTGATCTTGGATCTGGACAGTCATGGTGGCAGCGTCATACAGACACCTCAACACTTCGATGTAACGCCAGCAATTCGACATCGTTGCAGAGAGGACAGAACTGCCCATATTTCGATGGAGTCGAAGGCTTTCCCGTAGTCCACAAATGCCATACACAGCGGCTGGTTGTATTCCTCAGTCTTCTGTACAATTTGCGGAACAGTATGGATGTGGTCTACGGTTGTTGTGGTGGCTGGAACTCGTCAAGTCTTCTGGCGAGACGGTTCGTGACGACCCTCGAGAACAGTTTGTAAACGTGGCTCTTAATGTCGCGGGTGTTAGACCACCGAAGATCGCGTCGCGTCAACTTTCAAATTTTTAGGTTTAAAGCCCTCTTATCTGATGAAGACAGCTGTGTGGGTGAGTGGGACAGCTCGTCTGTCTTTCATAAGTCCGAGATTCATTGCTTAATATCGATTAAAAAAAATGCTTATCTGGCCCAAAAAATCGATTCTACAATTAATTGATCTCAGATCGCCAACCCTAGTAGTTTCGTTTTAAATTTTGCTTGCTGTGATTTTGTGTGTTGGTTTATTTTTTCTTGTGTAAAAAAATGGAAGATAAAAGAAAATGTTTTAAGTGTGGTTGCTCACCTGCTAAAGATGAGGTGAAATTGTTTCGCTTTCCTAAGCCTGGAGTAACTAACCTCATTCGGTAAGTGACCTACCCTTACTTTATCAATTTCTTGGAAAGCAACGTTTTCTGCTGTATGTCTTGATTTTTTATAATATGTAGGCACTATGTAGGTAAAAATTACTAAAAATTTATATTTTGCATCCTTTGCTCTATTAAAAATTTGACCCTTTTAGCTGCTTACTATGGGCGAAGTATATGTTTCCTGAAAAGGATGAAAACGAGTATGCACTCATTAATTTTCAAAAAAAGCTACACAGTGAGCACAGAATGCTGTGTCAGCGACATTTTATGGATGCAGATTTTGCAGACAACTGTAAGAAAAAGCTACGAAGAACGGCTATCCCATGTGATGTTAGTAAAATTAGTAATTTATGTAAATTATCTAATAGGTCCTATTAGGTTTAAGCAGATTGGTTTATCGTAGAATCGTCTAACCTCAATGTTGACCCAGGTAGGGATTCAAACCTACATTCTATATTCAGAAAGCAGAACTGCTGAGGCAGGCCAGTCAACAGTCTATCATGTGACCAGCTGTAATGGTACTCCATGAAAATAATATTTGTTTTAATTTCAGAGAGAACCCACTGTAAGTGTATATCCTTCTGCGGGACAATCACAACAGAGGCCATTTCGAGAGATTTCAAATTTAGAGGCTGCACCACAACAGCAGTCTAAAGGACCATCTGTTGCAACCAATAATGATGCACATTCACATCAGACAAAAGAAAATGTGCGACCAGTGGCTGGATTATTGGCTGCTTCACCCAATGAAACACAACAGAATAGAAGGTTATTAGAAAAATGTCGCAAATATACGAAAAAAATTTGCCAACTGAGAAATAGAATTAAAAATCTAAAAAAAAAGGAGATATTAGAAGCCATCACTGAAAATTTAGCAATAAAAAAGTTGTCAAAAAAAATTACACCTGCATTTGCCCTGCTGTTACAGGGGCAATTAAGAAATTTTAATAGAAAAAATTCCGGTCGGAGGTGGTCAAAACAAGAAAAGATCACAGCACTCAGAATTTATAAAAGATCACCAACTTGTTATAGACTGTTACGAAGATTATTCCCATTGCCATCACCAAGCACATTAAAAATACTCTTGCGGAAATTGCCATTTGAAGTTGGTATTAATAAACCCATTTTTAATGTGCTAAAAAGATTTGCAGATACACAAGCATCATCTGATAATTATTATTGTCTGATGTTTGATGAAATGTCACTAAAAAAACATTTACAATATAACTTCAAAGATGATATCATTGAAGGATATCAAGACCATGGCACCCATGGAAGGTCACCGCTGATAGCAGCATATGCTCTAGTTTTTATGATCTCAGGCATAAGAAAAAGAATCAAGCAGCCAATTGCCCACTATTTTTCTAGTGGATTTTCCACTGCAGATAGGTTAGCAGTTCTAATAAAAGAGGTATTTTTTTTTATACATCCAGCCTTGATCAACACCTTTTTTTTAATAACCACTTTATCCTGACTTTTATATTACAGGTTTTACATCAATGCTTTGAAGCAGGTATTAACATTGTGGCTATTGTCTGCGATATGGATGGGGTCAATAGAAGAGCATTCACAATTCTGGGTGCAACTGTTCAGAATCCATACATTACAGTACAAAATAAAGATATTGTGATGTTTTTTGACCCACCAAATTTGCTAAAATGTTTCCGAAACATGTTTATGAAATATGACATTGAAATAACAACAACAAGCATTTCTTCTTATGGGATGGTTGGTAAAGGTAAGATAGAGACTATATCATCATATATAACAATCCCTTTACCTTTTTTTAACATAGGTTATAATTTATTTAAAAAAAACCATACTAATATCTGTATACTAATAATAAAGCTGTAGAGTGTTTGTTTGATCGCGCTAATTAACTAAATAAAAGTAAAATTAAAAATTTTAAAAACCCCCTGATCCAAAAGATAAACTATAAAAACGTACAACAAATATTTTAAACATATTATAATTATTATCGTCACATATATTATGTAAGTTCAAATATTTTTATTTTCCAAGCGTCGTCGTCTTGTCGGGGGACCGGGGAATCGATCGGATATAAGGAAGTTAGTCAGATCCCCTCATAAACTAGAAAAGAGCTGATGATCTTCATTAAAAAAACATGGCTAAGAACACTCGGGATCAATTATCTATAACACAAAAAAAAACAAACGAAAATCGGTTCATCTGTTTGGGACCTACGATACCACAGACAGACATGTTAAACTTATAACAAACACCCCGTCGTTTTTGCGTCGGGGGTTAAAAATGGAATCGATTGTTCGATTAAAAAAAATCTTTTACTAATATGAAGCTACATTATCCCCGAAGGTATAGGCTACTTTTTATCCTGGGAATGCAAATGAAGCCACGGGGAACAGCTAGTAATATTGTAAATTGTAAATGCAAAATGTCTGTCTTATCTTTTCACATCTAAACCGGTGAACTGAATACGATGAAATTTGGCCTATATATATATATATATATATATGACGTATAAGCATATAATATGGCATGGAGAAGAACATAGGGTAGGTACTATTTATCTAAGGAACGCAGGTGAAACCGCGAGGAACAGCTTAACTTAAATTAATATACAGGCCCGTAAGCGTGGTTGGATAAGACACTACCTATCACGCTGCTAGTCGTGGGTTTAATCCCCTCCATGACAAACATTTGTGTGCATGAACATGTCTGTTTGTCCTGAGTCTGGGTGTAATTATCTTTGTATGTATTTACAAAAAAGTAGTCATCATCATCATGTCAGCCGAAAGACGTCCACTGCTGGACAAAAGCCTCCCCCAAGGATCTCCACGATGGCCGGTCTTGCGCTACCCGCATCCAGCGGTTTCCCGCGACCCTCACAAGATCGTCGGTCCAACCTGCCAACGCTGCGTCTTCCGGTCCGTGGTCGCCACTCTGCTTAGTTTGGGATCAGATAACCGTGTGTGAAGAATATCTCAGGATATTTTATTTATTTATATCTGGTTATCTACAGGTGTTGCAAAATGGTCCCATATAAAAGAATTCCACGAGGTTGACAGCACTAATCCAAACTTCGTTTATGCGCCTAAGTTGAAGAAAGAACATCTGGAACCAAATACAAAGCAAAAAATGAAGGTCAACTTAGCTGCTCAAGTCTTGAGCCACTCAGTGGCTGGAGGAATACTGGCAAGGATATCAACTGGTAATTTAAACAAAATAGGGTATTTGACTGGCATATCAAAGCAGCAACTTAAAATCTAAAATCAATTAAAATTATTATGACTATTAAATATACAACATATCTGATGTTTCCGGTGTAATTATAATAATATGTTTTATATAGGTTAGTGAATAATAATTTATTTTTCATACTGTCAAATAGTCTATTATCTTGATCAAAGATTGATTAGATACTCTTTAGCCCAGTCGGGTTAGCTTTTGACCAAAAATTTCTCGTAGCAATGTAGCCCAGTAGTAAGGATCTCACAGGTATTTTATGCGATATCAGGCCTTTTTTCTGATTAACTCGACTGGGCTACTTACTTCACAACATTGAAAGAACCCAACACAGTGTGCGAATTGACATGCACGTATCTCTTGAATTAATAAAATGTTTTAATTCCAGGTGCAATGTGTGCTGAAGCCGTTGTAACAGCCAGTCTTGTATTGGACATGGACAAGTTATTTGATTTGTTGAATGCTGACAGCTCTAACTTAAGGGGAGGAAAGCCGCATTCAACAAATTGGTCTGTAACTAGTCCACACAAAGTTTTCCTGGAAAAAATGAAATTATTTTTCTCTACAATTAAATTCATTGGGAGTCTTCGGAAACCGCCATCACAAGATGGATGGATAACAACGTTAAATGCGTTCTTAAGGTTACGGAGAAACTTGGAGGCGGCTAATATTACCACCTTGGTAACTAGAAGGCTGCAGCAGGACCCGATCGAAAACCTGTTTGGCTGTATTCGTGGGAATTGTGGATCAAATACAAACCCAACGTGTGGGCAATTTGTAGCAGGATTAAAAACTGCTATTCTTAGTAATCTATCCCATATGGGCACATCCGGAAATTGTGAGACTGATAGATATAATACTATAATTAATAACTTCAATTCCTTTTTATCTGTCTCGAAACCCACACAAACAAGCTCAGAAACTAATATCGTTATGGTCGACTTACCTGAAGTAAGAGAAGTAGATGTAAAAGAAGAAAATTCTGAAATTCAGGCCTGTGCATATGTGTGTGGGTTTATTGTAAAGAAAATGAAAAATACGTCGTGCAAAACTTGCCGCAATATTTTTTTGGCGACGACTGTGGAACCCCAACATTTATTTGTACAATGTAAGGAATATAATGATCAGAAAACCAGTTTGATGTACGTAACAAAGCCTGTGGTGGATTGCGTCGAATTTTGTGCAACATTTATTAACAAATTCCTAAAAGAAAATGGCCATACAAACTCATTAAAAAAACAAATTAATACATTAATTAAATCTAAAATTAGTTTCGAATTTATGAATGAATGTAAAGAACACAATCTTTCGAATATTGAACACATTGTAAATACTGTTTTTTTTATATGCACGAAACGATTTTGCATACTCAAAAATAGATTGTTTAGTCAGGAAGCTTCAGCAGCTGCATTGAAACGAAAAATGAAAATCATTGGTCACAATTAGTAATGTTTAAGATGCCATTAAAATCACCTTCAATTTTAATTTCAAAACGAATAACTCAATACTCAAGGAGCTTCATATAACGGAGACACTTTCATTGACTGTGCAGCTGCGAATCCTTAAGTTCTTCTTTGGTCACTTCTCCAGGAACGACACAGTTTTTTATATAAATATTTTTTATTTTACATATTTGACGATTAAAAATACTTGCAATGAGTTCATTTAATAAAGACACTTTTGAATTTGAATTTGAAAGACTTGTTCACGGTCAGATAAAAGGCAAGCGATGCCATGGCCGATCACCCGCTCATTGGACTGATCTAAAAAGAGCGATAGCCCAATACACCATGGTGCAATGACTCGCAACGCTACTAACCGCCGCAATAACTTTAATCAAGGAAAATATTGACATTTTGGACCCTCCATTTACTCCATCTATATAAACCACGACCACTCTCACAGGAGTGCCCAACTGAGAAGATTATTTTGAAAAATATTAAATGTACCTTTCAATTAACATAATTATAAGCAACGTTACGCGTTAGCTTGGCCATTCAAAGAGGAAACGCTGCCAGCCGTCTGGGAAATGTAGATCGGCATCAGCGACCGCCTTGAGGATTTTTTTATATGTACATTGTATTTTGTACATTTATTGTAAATAATTATTGTAAAATGTACCTACCTATTTAATAAATAACTTAATTATTATTGTTCTTTTTATATATTCTAATTCTCTGGCATTGTCTGGGACACTTTCATTTGTAAGAAGACTGGAAACACATACGTTATTTCCTTGATTTCAAATAAGTAAATAACGTATGTGTTTTGAGTCTTCTTACAAATGAAAGTGTCCAGAAAAAGCGTTTTTTTTTTTTTCTACTTTGAGATAGAAGCCTGGGAAAAAACTAGATGTCGCTAGGAGCGACTTCCGTCTCATTTTTTTTCTATGAAGTCGACATTCTTCTCCGCTAGGAGTAAAAGTGTTCCGTGATATAAACTAAGAACGAAAGCTTACCAAAAGCTAAGCACACGCTCTCAATTTTTCGGGATTCCCAGTTCGTTTGTGTCTCTATCTATTGTATTGTATTATTATACCTACTGTATCTATTTTATTTTATTGATTTGGAAAAAAAGGCTATAATACTCATATATACGACTATTTCATGTTAAATGTTACTACATTTTCATGAAATAATCGTATATGTCAGTAATATACCTTGGAGGAATATGTTGATGATATCTTTTGTTATTAATCAGTAAATTTACTACCATTCTTCCCGCAAATAACATATTGATGACTTGCGACCTATAACTCAGCTGCAATTTGCAAAAAACATGATAAAATTTGAATTTCGCGCTCCAACCGAACGTTTACCCTTATCCCTTTTTCACATTCGACCTAGCCCGAAATGATATCGTATTACCCGGTTGGCAACACTGAATAACACAATCTATGCTTTGTCCATAGTGTTTATATCACAGAACACTTTTACTCTGGCGAGAAGAAAATCAACTCCATAGAATAAAAATGCACACAAGTGCCCACAGTGGCGCACTCTGTTCTTTCCCATACGAACTAATTTTAAGCGCCAAATTCAAAAGGTCCACATTACATTTTCAAATTATGTTTTTTTTTTATCTGCCATGCAAGAATAAATAAAACATGCTTCGTCATTAGTAAAAGGTTTTATTATAGAACTAGAAAATTAGACTAGAAAAATACTCATAACACATAACTTTATCATGGAAAAATACTGTAAGAATAATGCATGATACTAATTGTTTTACTCTACTTATATGTTTAATATTGCAATACCCTTTCAGGGCTCATGTTGAGAACTAATTTGATAATTCTGTTTCTTTAAATGTACCACATGAAGTAATAAATTGAATTTGAATTTTGAATTTGAATATTTCACAAACATTTTAACGAAAAAAACATAAATTTACAATTATCACAAAAAGTTGCTTAATATGTTCAAATAAAATATTCAAACTTGTAATGGTTTGTATACCTACTAGAATATACTTAATTAAAGCTAAAAAGCAATTAATTAACTAGCGGTCTGTCTAGGGGTCTAAAACGGGCATTCGAGTAATACTGCAACCTGCATTTCATTTCTCGAATTCACTGTTAATTATATGCAATTTGTCATTAGAAATGTAAATAGAATTAATTGATTAATATAATGAGTTACATTTCGCCAAAAAATATTGAAACTATTAAGGCTCTCTGTAAATCTAAGAAATTATATAAATCGCTAGATTACATAAACAATTATTTTTTTGAGTTCGGCGCCGGTAAAACCATCGAATTGATATGTATTACAAAAACGTATGTTTCTACATGTAGTATATTATACAAAAGTAGGTTAATAAGTAAATCGGTTTTTTATCGGATATTAGAATAGAATATAGTTTATTCAAAAATTGCATCAAATACGGCATACAGTGAAAACTATAAACTATAATGTGCCAGTTTTGATTTATCTATTTAAGAGCCTTTCCAAACCGGTGGTAGAGTCTATTGTTAAAAATGTAACTATCAACATTAATAAGTGGCTTAACAGGGCCTAAACTAAATACATGTGTTTTGAGTTTGAATTTGATTAAGTTAACAAATCTGTTCAGAAAGAGACCCGTCGTCAAAATAGAGGGCGCTGCTGTGCTTAATTTAATTACCTTTTTTGTTTAGCGGACAATACAATAACGCGTCTTTTCCATTTTGATCATATTACAACTGTAACTATTTCATTAGTTTATTATTTAAAATGCCGACAGAAAGACACCAGCTCCTAATAATGGTTGTAATATAAAATTGTAACGTTAGTTCGCAATCTGGCCACGACGGCTCTCTTTCTGAACAGACTATACCTTAGGCTATATTGAGATTAAGTAGAGATTTAAAGGTAAATAATCAATCGCATTGTTGCAAATTATAAACTACAAACAACTATATATAGAGACAGTCGATATATAAAAAACATTAAATCCCTACAAAAATAGTGACGTCAGTGCGACAAGATAACTAAACCTAGTTATGTCTATGTATGTTTGATAATACTCATTTTTCTTCTCAAAGCTTTTCTACTGGCTTCATCAAGATATTTCCTATTTTCAATGACACAGTATCGATGGATACATATTGTAATAGTGCTATATATAATATGTTTAACATTTTTATTGTAATGTGCAGGACATTTTTTCAGCCAATCAAATTTTATTTTACTTATTATCATGGAAAATAGTTTTTTCTTTAATCCTTGACAGCTGCTTTCACTTTTCAAAAACTCATTTGTTATATTGGCACAATGTTCGACAGTATTTGTAAACTCTTTTTTCACATAATGCAAGCTTCTTTTTTCATCATCATATTCTTTAAATTGTAAAAATAAGTGAGTCTCATCTACATTTTGGGCAATCATTGCCCTTTTACAGTCAATACAGTTTGTGGCCAGTTTTTTTTCCCATTGGGATCCAAATGCTGCTTTGTTAATGCAGGCGCGAAAACAAAATTGGGATTGCTGTTGTCTTTTTCAAAGAAATCTTTGATGTGGCTCCATTTTGCAATACCTGAAAAATATAACAAATCTATCTATAGTATAATAAAACAGTAGACCCCGGTGTGTCTGTAGTACAGACTGTACATTGAAGAAAAGTAGTAAAAACGGAAAGGTAACTAAAGAAGGGCAATAAAACATAAATCAGCCGCTTTTAGAATTATTTTCTGTCTGTCTGTCCATCTGTTTGTTTTTCACACGCACATCTTCGGATCTACTCAACGGATTTGCATGAAGTATTCACAAATAGACAGAGAAATTAATTTGGAGCAGATTTTAGGCTTTGTTTCATCAAAATCAGATGTTCCAAAAAAAGTTATCTTAATTTTAAAGATCTTTGGAATTTACTTAATTTCGCGCAGATTATTAATTTGGACATTGTTTCAATAAATCAGATGCTGAAAAAAAAGTTAAATAAGTATTTTGGAATTTACTTTTAAATACTATTAAAAATTACAACAGGTGGCGCTGTTTAATAATAATAAAAGTCAAAATAGAATTGTTTTCAAAAGTGATAGCGTAGAATAAATAATATAGAAGTGATAGCAAATTATATGTATAGAATAATAAAATTTGGAGCAGAATATTATGGGCTTTTATTTCAATAAAAGAGGATGTTGCAAAAATTCAAAAGGTGGCGCTGTTCAATGATATAAAAAAATACAATAAATTAGATATGTTTTGGAAGTGAAGCTCAGAGGATAGCAGTATAAGCAAATTTGTAATACCTTGGCTTAAATTATTGCAAATTTCGTAGGGTTCTAATTTAAATAAAAAAAATATATAGCCCATCTTATTCGCTGATATAGCTCATTTACATACTCGCTAGGTGAAAGAGTTTTTAAAATCAGTTGAGTAGTTTTTAAGTTTATCCATAACAAACAAAAATACAAAAAATCTAATATATTCTTAGATATTTTAGTTAAATTTTTATTTAGTTTTAATACAATACCTCCCAAAAATATAAAAACAAGTTTACCTCATTCTAATAATAGTGTAAATAATAATTACCTTTCACTGAACTTTCATTTATTTGAAATTCTTCTTTACATTCAATGTTGTATTTTAAAAACATGTTGCGAAAACATTTCAGCAAGTGTGGTGGGTCTAATATTGTTACCAACTCACGACCATCAAACTCAAAGTATGGTCTGTCTGTAGATGATCCAAGCAAGTTCAGTGCTTTTATATTCCCTCCATCACAAACTGTGCCAACAACATTAAGTCCAGCTTGCAAACTTTCACTGAGCACCTGAGAAAACATGAATAACGTTATTATTACTTGTACATAGTATATTAGAAGGCGATGATAGCTCATTGGTAGTGACGCCGGATGCCGCGTCGAAGGTCGTGGGTTCGAATCCTACAATGCGCTTGAGCTTTCGGTGAAGGAAAACATCGTGAGGAAACCATAGCACGGTGATAGGGTACTTTGTAGTACCCGCCTGGCTGGCTACCACCCTCAAGTTGAAAATTTGTCGCCAAGCACCTACCGGTGTGTTCCAGCAATTGCACTTGAGAGCTAGTTTGCCTTCTCGGTATTGTAAAACAGCAACACATTGGCAATATCTCTGGTATTGCAAATGGCGATTAGCGACGTAACCACTTACCATCAGGTGGGCCGTATGCTTGCTTGCTACCTTAGTAGTATAAAAAAAAAAAATATATTTACTCTATGTTATTACCATCATAATTGAAAATATTTCGTAAAATCGCGTTTTTTAAGGACAGACATCGACAAAAGATTAATGTTAAAAAGCAAAACCTAATCTAAATAAAAAAATTTGAACATTTTCTCAGATGAGATACAAGAGTAAATACATACATGTATACTAGAATTGCTAGTTTAAAGATAAAACAAAATTTAACACAAACAAGTTTCTGTCAAAAATTTCATTTTTGGTATAAGCTTTTATTGCCGACTGTACTTTTTTTGCACAGTCTTCAACTACACGTTAAGACGGTTCCAATGAGCCCAAATTAAATTCCTATGGCCAACTTCCAGCTCCAGCATCAGATCAGCTCCATGTCATCATAATATTGCATTGTCACGCGATATAAATATGCAAAATTTCAGTTCGATCGGAAACCAGTAAGTGGGTCAAATTGAACTTGCAAGATTCTGCCCTGAGCAATACTCAAAATTACAATTATCAAGCAATCAGTACATACTGACCTCTTGTATTAAAACTTTCAGTCTATCAGCAGTTACAAAATCTCCTGAAAAGTAGAATGCAAGAGGCTGTTTCCACTTTTTACGTAATCCTATAGCCATAAATAGGAGAGCATGAGTTGCCACTTCCTTGCTCCTCCCCTGACTAACTCCATGATCTTGATAACCATCAATTTGGTCCATTTTTTAATTGTAGTTAAGTTTTTGCGGATTGACATTTCGTCAAATGTCAACATACATACATTTTCATCCATTCCCCTCTTTTCAGTGACTCCTTTAATTGTGTCAAAAATCTTTGGATTTATTCCACACTTTAAGGGAAATTTATTTAAGTCCTTTAAGTGTATTCCACACTTTAAGGGAAATTTATTTAAGTCCTTTAAGTGTATTTGGACTTGGCATGCAAAAGAGTCGTCTCAATATCCTGTAGCATACTGATGATTTTTTGTAAATCCCTAATGCCAAAAGTTTATCTTCAGTTCTCCATCTATGACCATTTAATTTTCTTGGTGTGTTTATTAACTGGCTTTGCAAGAGTAAAGCGAAAGGCCCAGTAATATTTTTTTCTAGCAAACTGTTGACTGTGTTATTTGATGCTACATCTTGAAGAATGGCGCTCTTTTTGTATTTATTTTTAGTTTTCTTGAATTTTAGACGCAATCTTGCAATTTCACTTAATTGATTTCGACAAGTTTTGTACAGTTTTTGTTTTCTAGGACTTAGTTCCATGACTTTGTTCACATCCACCATCTTCAATAATTTTTTAGACTTTGATGGTAACTGAAAAAGTATACAAGAATCATGAAATTATTCAAAGCTAATGATAAAGAAACTGTGTTTAAAGTTATAGATAAGCTTCCACCCAATATGGTTGGGTAAACCAAGTTCCCGAGGGATCTCATGTATTGATAAAAAATCTCCAAAGATAAGTTGAGACAAGAAGTGATCTTTCAGAGTGCACACATCTATCTATGAGCTAAGTTTCATACAAATCAGTTTGGCAGTTATGATGGTAGGTAACAAACATACACATGGACACATAAAATTACTTTTGCATTATAATATTAGTAGGATGATCTCAACCACATTCTTAATCATTGTTATTTCATGTCACACATAACTCTCACAATGACGGGGCGTGGGTTCGGTTCCCATCCAGGACAAACATTTGTGTGCATGAACATGTCTGTTTGTCCCGAGTCTGGGTGTAATTATCTATATAAGTATGTATTTACAAAAAAAAAGTAGTATATGTAGTATATCAGTTATCTGGTTTCCATAGTACAAGCTCTGCTTAGTTTGGGATCAGATAACCGTGTGTGAAAAAATGTCCCAGGATAAAATGTCCCAAGAATGATTTTGTAAGTGCAAAAATTATATCTTGTGTGTTTACTTTATTTTTCATGGTAAGGAGCATGCTTCCATCCTGATTAAAGATATACATTTTATCCTAATACCACACAAACTAGTATTTAATATGATAAATTATTATGATGATAATAACCATACCTTTGTATCACCAGAGTCTAATGTACTGCTATAGTTGTCTCCGTCTCCGCATGGTATAATGTGGCCTGCTCTAGATGTGTGTACATTAATTTCTTTTGCTGAATCTGCTATAATCTGTAATAATATGTACTATTTAGAATATTTCAAAATATTTTTTTTATCTATACTATTACTAGTTTAGCTAAAGCGTTAACTATAAATGGTTCCCTTTATAAATGTTATTGATATTGAAAATGCTGTATGTTCCTAAATTAGAGAAAACAAACTTACTTGAGTGTTATACACATCAATTGGAATGTCTTCTCTGGTTGATGGCCCAGGGCCCAGCAAATCTGGAGTCTCCTCGGGTATAGCATATTTACTCAGTCTTTTTTTGGGGTTACATGTGCACTAGAAAAATGCTTGCTGCAAAGCAGTTTGTGCTGCTTGCACAACTTATCTAAAGACTCTGCAGATGTCCAGTCTTCATTAGGGTACAAAAAAGTAGCCCAAGCACGAATCCTGCAAAAATAAATTTTGGTTAAAAAGATGCATGAATGAAACAAATGTAACTTGTTGTAGTATAGTTGCTTTTACCTATTTATGTTTTTCTTTCCAAGTGGTGGAAATCTATGCAAACTTATGTCTACATTTTCACCGGCTTTTACACCACACTTAGCACATGATCGATATCTTTCTGACATGTTTGTGAGTCTGACTAATCTATAAATAGGGCACAAATTGAGTCCAAAATCTCGAGAAATACACGAACAACTTAAAACTACGAGAGTCACTGTCTCAACTAAAAACGAACACAGAATGAGTCCAATATCCCGAAAAATGTACACATCACTTATAAAACTATTAGAGTCACTGCCTCAATTGAATAATATCACAAAACAAAGGTAAAATAAATCAAATAATTCGAGAAATCACTTCCGAACTACAATAAGGAGTCAGTTGCTTAGTTCATTGTTAAACTGCACTATTTTGTTTCGCCGCGAGGAAAATTCACTCAAGCAAGCAGAAAATGAGGAGAAAAAGCGAATTTTACAATAAATCAAAAACTATTTCAGAACCCGTAGAAAAGTTTCGAATAGTTAACTGAATTTTTTTGACTGACAGTTTTTTTTTTTTGTATTGCCATACTATATTGTAAGAAACGGACAATGAAGTATTTGGTTGAACTTTTTGGCGGGAACTTGCGAAGTGACGTTGCGTTTTCATTTTATTTTCATAAAATAGTGTATTTTTTTTAGTTTTATTGAATATTATCGGTGGTATTTTGTCCAATAAAGATCAATACAAGTGCACCAGTGAAGTGACATGAAATGATTACGTGTATAGTGGCTTTTCAAGTTGTCTCAAGAAGTCCATGAAAAGTTTTAGTAGAACGGCTATCATTGTACTAAAACCTAACTAAACTGACTGACTATGACTCGAAGAAGATTTAACATGACTTGAACTTTGAAACTTTGAACGATTGACGAGAATGTTATACATGATGAATATAAAAATACCTACATTGCTCAACTTGACACTGGCAAAATACACGAAGAGTTAAGCCAAAATTAAAAAAAAAAACGTATTTGGTTCCACATTTTCTATTTGTCTAATAATATTTGTTTTGATCATACTATTTAATTTATTAATAAAAATGATATTTTAGTCATTCTTCTTGAATATAAAATAATTAGAAAAGCCGTTATTAAAATTATTATAAAAAACATTATGCTAAAAAAATAGAAAATATCTTTTTGTCTGGCAATATGTCCGGATACCCTATTTATTATGTCTATCTTCCTTAGATTTGTAGCGGTGTCCCGTTCCCACAATTTTTCCCAAAACAAAGATTCGTGTTGGCATTGGCTCCCTAGAAAGTTGGTACCCCCTGGTTTATATCCTCTTTGGCTTTGTCTATGGTCAACATTGATTAGATTTTGTTGTTTGCGGTGTTTGTTTGTTTGTTTGCAAATTGCAATGAAAAGCAAAAGCGTAACCCCTTCAAGACTATCCCAATAAATTATTTATACAATAATTGGGAGTCTCTGTCATACATACGACGAAGACCACTTCAGAGTGTTCAAGAATACCTTTGTAAAGCAAGTTTGTGTGAGGAAACGAGCACAATCAGTCACATTGTTACTACCTATTATTACTATATTTTTGTTCATTGCATACAACTACATTGAATATAAATTGGAATACATTGAATTGAATCTTTAATAATTTTGATTTTGCATGAAATCTCGTTAGACACATCTTTTGAAAAATGGGAGAACGCGCCGAAGATAACATCCATGATGTGAGAGTGTTGTCGGCAACCGGGGAATACGGCAAAGCCTTCGATATATTTATTAAGACTTTCGAGAAATACCCGAGTCTGAAACCCATGTATGAACCAGAGTTCAGAGCTCTGCTCTTGAAACTTAATGATGTCCTCGACACTGACATGGAGGTAATATTTTTTAATTTTGGGCGCGCCCTCAAAGTATTCCCTAACAGCATATACCTTCTCGACGATATTGGAAAGTATTTATACAAATGCGGATACTACACTGAAGCATGGGGCCATTTTCAGAAAGCACTCAAATTGGATTCTGGTTTTGTCAGTGCTGAAAAAAATTTAAACTCCCTGAAGAATCTACTAGTTGACAGATGGCACTTTAGAATGCTGAATGACAAAGTCCGCAATGAGGCATATCTCAATGCTATTAGTGAAACTTTAATGCCATTCTATGAAAAGGTACTTGATATTGGTACAGGAACTGGCTTACTTGCCATGTATGCAAACATATGTAGCCCTTCAAATGTATTGGGTGTGGATAGTTCACAAGCAATGACTCAATTAGCTTATGAAGTCATTGCAGAAAATCGGCAAATAAATATCTCTATTATGAATGCAATGTCTACAGATCTGAATGATATGACAATTGGTGGGAGACGTTCACTCTTGATTACAGAGTTGTTTGATGCTGGCTTGTTTGGTGAGCATGTCTTACGTACTTTATCTCATGCTTGGGAACGTTTGATTACTAATGAAGCCCGAGTCATACCTATCAGGGCAGAGTTCTTTGTGATTGGAGCTGAATGTGATCATTTGAACCAAAAATATCAGTTGTGCCCATCGGCTAAAACACTCTTGAACATACCTACACTTAATGTTCACATAATAAACTACGAAGAGTCGTATGATTGTGAAGATGTGCACTTGTACAAAGATATAAAGTATCTCACCAATTCCCATTGTGTTATAAATGTGGAATTTAATAATTCCGTTGATATTCAAGACAAACTGAATAGGCATGAGCCATATGATGTTGAATTCAAAGTGGTAGACAATGGACAGATCAACACAATCATTGGATGGTTTAGACTGTATTTATACAGAGATAGTATAACTGTAACAACTGATCCCAGGGCTGAAAACAGGGCTAATGCATGGCAGCAGGCGGTTTTCTTTGATGCTGTTCCAAAAACAGTGAAAGTTAACGATACAGTCAATACAAAATTTCTTTTAAATGGTGGAAGATTGACTAGGATGCCTGATGATAACATTTCTATTACAAGAATCTCAGCTGATAATCTTAAATTTTTAAATGATACTGAATACATAAAGAAGATCAATGCATGCATTGGAATGGTGTGTGTGTACTTGGGACAGACAACTGAAATTTCTGAAACCAACATTGTTGACCTTTGTCCATTTCCTATTTTTGGTTTACAAATGCTTAAAAGGGGGGCTGAATCATTGATATGCAGTGCAAAAACCGAAGATGACAAGGCATTCCTTGAAACTGTATTCAATGCTAATAACATTTCATTATCACGTGTCACTATTTTAGAGGGAGAGACTTGGAATCAAAATGCTTTTGGTATTCAGAAGTACCATGCCATATTTGTCCATATATTTGATATGTGTGGGGATA
Organism: Tethea ocularis; assembly: GCA_963555595.1. NCBI lineage: Eukaryota > Metazoa > Arthropoda > Insecta > Lepidoptera > Drepanidae > Tethea > Tethea ocularis. The sequence goes on along the minus strand of OY741960.1, from coordinate 2,558,178 downwards.
TTGATTTCCGCCTCAAGAACATTGGGCAGCAATTGAAAGATAATCATCTCCTGCAGGGTGGTTTATTCATGCCTGCAAATGTAAAATTGTATGGTCAAATAATCAGTAGTCGCTGGCTTGACGTCAATAACAGAGTATATGATGAAAATACTGTCTTCTATAGAATGGCAACTCATGTGAATAAGTATCAAGTATCTCAAAATTTTTGCCTTGATTTTTCACTTTTGGAATACACACCTATTTCTGATCCCGTTGATCTTGGTACATGTAGTGGTGTTATGAGGTCAGAAGTGGTAAATGTGCCAATAGTAAATGATGGGAATGCCGGTGCTATTCTAGTTTGGTATGGCATAGAGCTGATGGAAGATTTAGATGAAATATCAACTAATAGGCCTATGAGTTTTATGGATGGCACAGCATTCCTGGCAGATCCAAGTGTGTCATTGGTTTCTGGTGGGATGGCAAATATCCTTCGCTGTGTTGACCCTGATGGTTTATTTAAACTAATGATTGATGATGAAAGTGCTTAAGTTTCAGAATAAATGAAGCTATTCCTTATGATCTCATTTATATTAGTTACTTATGTTAAATAGGGGTGATGACTTAAAAAATCTAATTAGTCCGACAGTTAGATTACCAAAAAATATTGGACACATGTTTTTTTCTTTATTTCCTAAAACAAATTTAACGAAGATACAGTGCATTAAAATTTCGCGTGACGTCACGTTTTAGTACACTTTTACAAAGTCGTGACGTCACAAGCCCCCACTCCTGAACTTTGATGCGACTTATCTTTGTAATTTTTTATTGATTTGATTAAATAAAAAATACGTATCCAATATTTTTTGATAACCTAACTGACGGAGTAAACAGAATTAATTATTTTTTACCCAGTCATCATCCCTATTATAAATGTTGTGCTACTCAATTGTTATAAAGATTATTTATTCTAGGAAACTAATTTAAAACTGTGGGTATGATGAAAGATAACTACTATGTACATATATGTACTATGATGTTATTGAAGCCAACATTTTGTTTTATACATAGACACAAAAACCCGTCACAAACGGTATATCTCTATTTTTTCTGTGATTTTGATTTAAGATTTGACGAGTCGAGGTTTTGAATAGATAACATCTAGAAATATTCACCTACTTATTAAGGTGCTAGGGATAAGGATACAGGGTGTATTAAAACATGTGTTATATTAGTTTTAGATTTAGTGGTTTTAAATCATCGTATACATGTAGATGTTTATGAAAATTTTGATCACTAAATATATTTAGTCTCAGTCTTATAATAATCAAATTAACTTATTAAATCTCAATATTATCACATACACTATCTATATTAGCTCAAAGATGTTCCAAGAACAAGTTACGTAGAAAATTAAAGTTGTATTTTTTTATTAAAATATATCAATATCCTACATACAATAAAAATATATTCTTCGGCCTATAAATTTATCTGCGTAGTAATACATGACTATAGAAAGATGATCAATGTTATGAATGTATTTTATATACCTACTGTACTCATTTTGCATTTAATGTATCAAGTACTTATAGTAAGTATTATTGTTTTCAATATGGTATTAAAAAATGTCTGTTTTATCAAACTTCTACTATGTACTCATGATGTTAATAAAGATGTCTTATAAAATATGTTGGAAGATAATTTATTGAATCTTACCCATCATGGTAGGTAGCTAGCATTACCTATATCCTCCATATACCTTCTAAACTGTAGTTAGTGGAATGTAATAAGGCGATGATAGCTCAGTGGTAGTGGCGTCGGATGCCGAGACGAAGGTCCCGGGTTCAAAGCTGCACTTGAGAGCTAGTTCCTTTCTAGGCTTTGTGTGCTTACCATCATCGGCCACATCATCACTGCCCACGGTTAAAACCTAGTATTAAATTCTCTTTGCCCATGGTGAGATTGTGATCAAACACAGACCTAAACATAGTAAAAAAAAAAAAAGGTAGTTTTGCATCTAATTACTAATACTAGCTGGCCCGGTAGACGTTGTCCTGCCCTGAAGTTAAAAAATACCCACCTACCAAGTTTTTTTTCTATATTTTCATAGTTATTCTGCTTTCTCGGATTAGATGAATCCGACTAATTAGAGATCATCAAAATCGGTAGAAAGGTCGATGTTTGAAGATAACACCCATAAAAAAAAAGTTATGGAAACAGTTAAATAAAACTAATAATGTATTCAAAGTGGCATTTATTACGAGCACACGCAATGTTTGGTAATAACATCGGCCGCCATATGGGTGTCCGGCCCGGCGGCGTTGACGCGTTTACTTGACGAAGCGGGTGCCTTGCCACGGGGCTTACTGAGCACAAGACTGTGTACTCCGGCTTTACACGCCTATTTGCCGAAGTAAAGCAGTCTTGATTTCAGAACATAGAGACTTAGTCGAAAAGTCCGAAGCCCATGTCGTCGTCGCTCTCGGAGTCTTCTTTCTCTTCCTTCTTCTCTTCAGCTTTAGCAGCCGCAGCTGGGGCAGCAGCAGCGGGAGCGGCAGAAGCAACTGCGGCGAACTTAGATGGGTCCTGTAATTCAAAAAGATTTTTAATTTAAGGCAGACAATATACTGTCCACGCGCGAGGATTCGTGCGGGTGTGCCCTGCACGCTCCTTGTACTAGTGTCGACCTTGACGTGGAGCACGCTTAACGATTCTTGAATGGACTACGGGGAGGCTAAAGAATGTTGGCATCGATAATGTAATATCAACTAAATCACAACTCTAGCTGATTACGTCAACGTTCCTTAAGATTCCTGGGAGCTCACGAGCGGACTATAGGTATGTAACTGATTTGGGAGTTGCAAGTTAGTTTACATGTATCTTCAAAATGCCAGTGCAACATTCACTTAGAACAATCACACTAGGATAAATTTGAAGAGTTAATGTTGTCTGAAAGCGAAGCCAAAGAACTAATGTTACACTCTCTGGTATTTGAACAGACCAAAACAAATATAAACTTTTACATCTTTTAACATAAAAAATACAACTTGATGTATATTTACCTTGATGAACTCCTTGATGGTAGTGGCTTCCTTGAATTCAATTTCTGTGACGGCAGCGATAGCGAGCAGGTTCTTGAATCCATTGGCGATGGAGTGCGGCGCCGACGCGATCGTCGGGTACCCGATAGCCAACGACAGGGCGGCCACATTGGCCACTCCAGCCTGGAACTTGGCGCGGAGGTCTTCCGGCTTGATGTCCAGGATTGCCGGAGCGAAGATGGTGCCAGAGTCATATACCTGAGGGTGGGAATTTAAGTTATATAGTTTGCTTCATTATTATTAATACTTTTACTACATTTGATCAAAGTCAGTTACTCATACTCTGAATTTGGAGTTCAATGCATGTTTGGCATGCAAGATTGTACGGTAAAAACTAAATTAATACTGTACAAATAATCAGCATCACAATTAATTTACCAAAGGTAAATTATCAGAATGCATACCAAAAGTGCAATCTGTACTCAACACTTTGGATAGACATTTTAATTTTAATTATTATTGGTAGGCAAATCGAAACTTCTCTAGTCTAAGCTTGCCAATCTATGGGGCAGTATGTTAAAATCAACTTTTGAAAAAGAGTAATACCTCCTTCAAATATCATATGGCGCTTGGAGCTAAACAGAACCCAACGCAAAAATAAATACAGCCAAATTGAGAACCTCCTCCTTTATTTTTAAAGAGGTTAAAAATGATGTCTAATAGTATAGCAACATACCTGCTTGACAACAAGACCGTACGAGAAGGGAGAGATGTTCAACATGTTGAGGAGGGTAGCCTCGGAAGCGCCGACCTTGTCGCCGGGCTTCAGGATGTGCACGTCATTGATGATTTCAATAGTACCTAAAAGTAATTTAAGTCAATAAGTAGGTTCAGTTAAGTTAAGGAAAGCTAATTTTATAATAGAGGTTATAATAGTTTGTTAATGTAACTTCAAAATGCCAGTGCAACTTTCAGATAGAACAATCACACTAGGATAAATTTGAAGAGTTAATGTTGTCTGAAAGCGAAGCCAAAGAACTAATATTACGCTCTCTGGTATTTGAACAGACCAAAAAGTTTTTCTTTTTACAATATGCAAGAAAACTGGCCGCATTTGTTAATTACATTAACTTGGCCTGATTTCTTAGTGCCAAGGGACTATAGACCTTAGTATTTGATAAGAATTCCATGCACTCCCAAGAAAGTTTTGATAGAGACGTGATCCAATTTTCTTTTTGAGGTTGTGAACCCTTAATAGAAAATTCCATATCAATTGTGAAGAAGCTCTTACCCTTGGAAATCTTGGTTGGAATGGAGAGAGCCTGGAAGAAAGAGGTCTTTTCAGGACCCAAGCCAGTGTTATGGGCTGGGATGACCACGGACAGAGGGGCGATGGCGCCGGGACGAGCCGGGGCACGCACTTTGTTCTCCAGAAGTTTGTCACGGACCTGAGGAAATATACATCTTGTTCAGCAATCTGATCATAACTCTTCTACACTGAATAAAACCATTTATAGATTAATGATTCAGCATATCAATTGAAATTTCTAGCAACCATTTATAGATATAAATATAAATTTCTAGCAAACAGTACCCCACCGGCATCAGGAACAAGGTCAAAAGCTGCCGATGAAGGCTCCAAAGAGAGGAACCTCCTATGGAGGTTATTATTACTTACATCGACAAGGTCTCCACGGGTGAACACAAAGCCAACATTGCCCTTGATGTGGGGCAACAGTTTCTCAAGGGCCGGGTTGGTCTCAAGATGGTCCTTGATGGCTTTGCGCATCATGGTGTTCTTGCCCATAAGAATTATGCTGTGGCCACGCAGAGCAATACGGATCTGCTGCATCTGCGTGGAGCCCACATTGTCGGCACCCACTAGGAAACATTTCGGGTACTCGTCTAGGAGTTGCTGTGGAGGTAAATTTTGTTATTGATTATTTAATACAATTAAAGGGCATTAAGAACTTGTAGATTTTAGGCATACTTATTCAAATATTTAATTTTGTTGATAGTAAATTATTTAATTTAATACAAATTCAAGTCATTCGGACTAAGGAATTTGTTTTATGTTAAAGACTGGTGATGATTTATATTTGAACATGCTAAACTAGAACTTTTAAGGTTATGTTTGTAATATATTCGTAAAAAGTATACTCACGATGATCTTAACGAAGTAGTTAGACTTCCAGGTAGCTTTGTCCTCCCTACCCATCGTGGCGTGTGGTATAGGGACTTCGTAGAAATTTAAGGACTGAAAGAAAAGATACAATCTTGAAGAATGAATATGTGTCACCTTTTTGAAAAATTAAACAAAAATACATTTATAGTTGAATGCATTTTTATGTTATCACTACTTAGGTTGAATGTCATTTTCTAAAAACACAAGATTAATCAGGTAAAATGAGATTAATTTATTTTAATTTTACTCACCAAAAGCAAACGCACTACACTTTGTGCGGGACAAAAATGGCGAAGATAGTGTTGGGGTAAAATATAAACGTCATTACTTTACTTTACTAGTATTGACGTAAATCGACTTTGTAATCGATTAAATAAATATAATTAAAAAAAAAATAACTGAAATATAATTATAAAGAATAAAATAGAGTTAAATATACAAGCATATCGTGCCTAACAACTAACACTGTATCAACTCAAAAAACTTCTTTCTGAGATAAGTAATATATTGGTGCCGATTCTGTTGTTTACGAACTAAATAAATTTAATCTCCATTGTAAGAATTATAATTTTTTCAATGATTTAAGGTTGAATTAAAGTACTCTCGTCTAGAATATTATAAACATATTGATTGAAGATTGTAAAGAAAACTTGTATTTTTACATTACATTTATATTCAACCCAAGCCATGATGGCGATTCTCTCCAAAAAAGTTTGATTTTTTAATCGATTTTAATAAAATCCTGATGAATTGATTCACAAAAAAATCGAGGTCTATAAGATCTATTTCTCAAAAATCGTTTGTTTCTCGATGTTAGCTTTTATTTGTATGAGTGTTGTAGAAATCGAGTCACTGAATCAATTCATTGCTTAATATTGATAAAAAAATCGACTATTTTAGTAAAAAAAATCGATTGTACGATTAATCGATCTCACATCACCAAACCTGTATAGATTATCTGTGAATTGATTGAGATAACTTTGAGTTATGTTGATTTTGATTGAAATTCGAAACAATGTTTTTCATTAAAACTGAGGATTAAATTACAGAAATTGTTTAATAATCTGATAGTGTAGTATTAATAAGGTGTCATAATATAATGTCGTTGTTTAAAAAGCCAAAAAAGATTCAGAGACGTATTTTTTGTGCGGACGATGATGATGACGGCGATCCGGAGCCTCCACCGCCGCCAGTCATCAGCCATGAGAAGGAAAAGAAGGAGAATAAATCCCTGAAGAATACTCCACTGTTGAGTTTTGCTGATGAAGGTAACATGAGCAAAGGGTCTACAGCCTTCGCCTATTTTCGCCCGAAGGCTGTTGGCAATAACTTTATGGTTAGAAATTTGAATCAAGCGTAAATTAAATAGAAAGTTATAATTTGTAACGGAAGTATTTATTGTAATTGTATCTTTAATCTTGCAAGGTTGCCTGTACTAAAAGTTGGTTCATTTTTTATTTTACTCTAGTCTTAGTGAAATCTTAGGGGTATGGTCTCACTCAATTTGGCATCTGTGATGACTGTATTTATATAAAGTAATAATTATTAAATATAATTTTAAAACATATTAATTTCAGAGGAAGATGGAGAGGTGTTCAAAGTCAAAAAGTCATCGCAGAGCAAGCGACTGGCCAAGAAACGGGACAAGGAGAGGCGTCGCGTCCCTGATGGTGATAATAACAAATTTGACAATAGTATTCCTGAGGTAAGGTGTAGTAAGGAAGATAAGCTTTCAATTTCTTTCTTCAAAAATGTTATCATTTACCTATTATTCGTAATCAGGTAAGAATAGATTAACCCCCATTCTTTTAAAATTTATGAAAATGTTGATTAGTTTCAACTGAAGAGTGAGAGGTGTCCAGTCCAGAGGTGTCCAATCCAGTTATTGTGTTATTTAATAAGCACATATCGCAAATATCTTCAAAAAACTGTTATATCTTAGGAATGTTACTCTTTAAACAGATTTAGTAAATACAAAATGTGAGAGCAGGTAAGAATTTAGTTTATTTTTTTAAATAAATGGCTATTAATGATGGCTACAACTTACCTTTGTAATCTGTTACACAGTGTAAATAGCAATTTCAAATCAATCAACTCAATTCATTCAACCATCCCAAATAGGACAACAACCACACAAACAACATTGAAGACAAGGAAAAGCCGAAAGGAAGGAAGAAAGTAACACTGGAGGGGCTGATCCTCTCCGGGCGAGAGGCTCTCGCGGCGGATGGGGCGGGAGACATGTCCCCAGAGAGTGACGTAGAGGAAGAGGAGGAGGATAGTAGGGGGTTCCACCGGTACCGCGCCGAATCGGTCCGGGCGGCGCTGGCAGGCGCGCCGGGGCTGATCCCCGACGCCGCGCTCATCCACGCCGCGCGCAAGACTCGACAGCAGGTATGAGAGGTGAGGGACTAGCGATGGCCGTCACTGATGTTTCTTTACTTGCAACGGTTTTCAAGTTTCATATTGATTTGTGAAGAAATATGAGTCTGGTTTTGTTTCTTATTGATAGTCTTTACTCTCTATACACAATTAGGGTCGGACGGGCCTGGGAGGCCATTTATAAATGTTGTCAGTTTTTTTTTTATTACATTGCTGAGTTAAATGCTGCTTCTTCTTTGCAAATATAACCTTGCAAACTGAGGTGTCTCTGTCGAACTCGATACTGTCTTTTCATATGTGCCTGAGGGTAAAAATCAGTACTACTGTCCGTGGTATATCATATGGTTGAGAGGCTGAATGTATTGTCCCCATCATCAGATGATGGTGAATGATTGGATGTGTGCTTGTATTTAACGAATTTGGGCCTTCTGATAGAAATAGTTAGATACTATTCTGTATCTGTTGAGGAAATCCAGGATTATGTTGTTTTAAAGCTTCCAAAGTGCTTAAGATTAGATTTCCTGTGTAAGAGTGTACACAAAATTCGGCATTGCTAACTGTTAATTTAATCAAATTTAAGCCTTGACTTCATTGGTTGTCTGTATTTTGAATGTAAAAAGCAGGTAAGCTTGGAAGTAATTATTGTATTTTGCTCTATCAACAATGTGTAGTGCTGGGACAATATAATTATGAAATGACTCCTGTAGTAAATGTCTATGATCCACCCTTTTGGAGTTGAAAATGTTTAGAAAGATTTTTAGTGTGGAAAATTTGTTTCTGTAATAAAATTACTCAGTAAATTGATATTTAAATAACAAACTACACTAATATTATCAAGAAAAAAATTCTATAAACTCTAAAACTACTTACTGGACCAATTTTGAAAATTCTTTAACCAATAAAATGCTATTTGTCGCTGAGTAACATAGGATATAATTAATGTTCAAAAAAAATAATTTAATCCCTACGAAATCAGTAATGTATCCCAAGGTGTAAAAAATCCTATTCAATTCCTAAAATATATAGAAGCTTGTAATATACAGACTATAGATAGACATCTTTTTGTTTCTGGCAACTCTTATCTGTCCACAGTGCTACACTAGCAACACAACATAAAATTCAATATCAATTAAAATTTTCTAGGCTCGCGAACTAGGAGGCGACTTCATACCAGTACAGACCGAGTCTGGTCCGGGTTCAAGGTTGATCCGCGACGAAGATGATGATGATGATGAAGACGGTCGGATTGTCGTCAGAGGACTGGATCTGCCTAGCGATAAGCCTAAACGTGAGTACCGAATTCCAGTTCCATTAGGCAACCCGGGGCGCAGGCAAATTTCGCCGTCCCCTTATTACCCGGCTGCGGCGAAGTTGAAAAGAGGGTTATGTGTTTGACCTGTATGTATGTATGTTGGTCACTATGTTCCCTCGTAACTACTAAACGGCTGAACTGATCGTCTTTATTGCGCGAGTATCGATGGGTATATTAATATTTAAAATGTATGTAGAGGATGACAAAGTGAAACTCGGGAAAACTACTAAACACTGTATTTTAACTTTTAAAATCTTAATTCTATTTACACCTTTTTTTATGTCGTCCTCGTCTTACGCTCCCTTTACAATCATCTCCATCTTTTTTATTTTTTAAATCTAACCAATCACCTTACTCCTTTCTCTCTCCCTTTCACACCTTTCATCTTTCACTATTTCCATTTCATTCGCTCGCACATGTTCCATTTTATGCATCCTACACTCGGCCGTCCTGCTTCTATGTCTGTCCTCAGACAACAAGGTAACAAACAATGAATTCAATCATTATACTATGTTTACATAATATGGCTTACAACTACATCTTAATATTAACTATAGGTTAAACAAATTCAAAGGACTAAATCTTAAGTGGTTACAATTATTACAAAATTCTTACTAATTAATGATAACAATATCAAATTACCTTAGCAATTACATTACCTCTGAAAACAAACAACTAATTAAGATACAAATATCTTACTGCATATGTAGATATATAAAAAAAAACACAACTTAGATGTAACAGAATATAATCAAATGATATTATGATAAGGGGTTGGGTAGGTAAAGTGAGACATACAGAAACACAGAAACATAGAAACTTACCTATGAATCACTCTCCAGCTCCTCAACTATGTTATCTGGCCATTCTTTCATAAAATCGGCTGAGCTATGAGTTCTTTTAGGACCTTCTTTAGAATCATAAATTTTCTCCACTTCATATCTATCCATACCTTTTACTTTAGTTACTTTATAGGGTCCAAGATATTTTGGTTTTAACTTCATACCCACTCCAAATTGAGTTCTTTTAATTGCGACTTTGTCCCCTTCCATATATTTTTTACTTTCCCTCCTACGCTGATTAAAAGTGGTTCTGTTTTCATTTTGAACTTTGATAATTTGTTCCTTTGCTTTCTTCCTCATCTCCTCTCTGTTAATAGCAAATTCGTCTCTATCTTCTTGTAATAAAAATTCATAGATTTGGATGTCTTCCTTGTTATTCATCTTGGTACCAATAAGTATTTCAAATGGTGTGGAATTTATACTTCTTTGAAACGTACCATTCAGGCACCTCTGTACTTTGCTAACATGGCGGTACCACAATGTGGGGTTCTCCACACATAGCTTAGTTAAAATTGAGATAATCACCCTATGCACCCGCTCCACCTGTCCATTACCTCTGGGCACACCCGTGGTAATCTTGACATGCTTGATACCTTCTTCTTTACAGTAATCTTCAAACTCCATACTTGTAAACGCTGTACCTCACTGTTGACACACTCCGGCGCACCTAAGTCATTGTAACACTGTAGTGAAACTAAGTTTACTTCACTGCCGCTGTCTATAAGCGCATTTACATTCTTGCCGTACACATTAATTATCTTCATTGGATTCTTAACCATGTTTTCTATTTTGTTTTCAACAATTTCATAACATGTTTTCATCTCGTCAGTACTGCCAACAGGAACACACGAACACGAGGTGCGTTCCGAGTCTTGTGTTGTTGACTTCACGCACATATGCCCTTTTGTCAAAATCGCCGATGCCGAAGTCGATGTTTTTCCGGCGCTGGAACGCGATGCGTTCCTCTCATTGCCAATGCTGCCAACATTCGTTTTTGATGAAAATCCGCCATCCTTGCCGCCGTCGTTCCTTCGTGATCTCGAATGACCTTCATTCGGGCATTTCAATGCAATGTGGCCAAATGAGTTGCATTTAAAGCACTTCAAACCTTTCTCACGATCTGGGCATTCTGATGAAGTGTGACCCATTCCACCAAAACTATAGCACCTTACACGATCCTTTTAGGCAGGCTTATTTAACTTATTTTCGACATTTTCCAAGTTTTTCGTCATACTAGCCTTCATTTTAGCTCCAATTAGTTCATAAATTTTTAATTTTTCTTTTAGCTCGGCGTAGGTTGTGGCACCGTACAACATCATTTTATTTGTCTCTCTATCAATTATTCCGTCAATAACATATTTTATCGCAACGTAATCAGGCATTTTTCCTCGCTTACCGAGCTCTTTCATCACAAACATGTAATCGATACAGCTCTCATCACGCCGTTTCTTTCGACTTGCCATCATCTCATGAATAAGCTTAGAATCAACAGAATCTGGAAACTCCTTACAGATAGCAGTCTTCAGGTCTTCCCATGTTTTGTAAGGTCGTTCAGCTTTCAGCCACAAAGCGGCCGTGCCGGTTAGCGAACGCCGCGCCACCAACAATTGTTGTAATGGTGACCAGCCAAAAATTTCAGCATTATCTTCCACGTCTTGAGTCCACCGAGTTACAGAATAAGTCTTGTCCTTGCCATCAAAGTTAGGTATTAAATCCGCCGTCATCTGTAACATATTTCCCTGTTTCGTCACCTCCTTTTCACCGTCATCGAAGTCAAGTTGTCGGCTGTTGCGTCTTTCTTTCGGCATGTTGGTTTATCGTCGTAATCTTGCTCCAACAAAACCGGCGTCTTGGTACAGCACGTACGTATCGTCGTAACCGCGTGGTGACCACGTTGTCTCACGCGCAACTTTTCGATTTGCTCGAAAATAGATCCCGGACGAGCTCCCAAAATGTAGAGGATGGCAAAGTGAAACTCGGGAAAACTACTAAACACTGTATTTTAACTTTTAAAATCTTAATTCTATTTACACCTTTTTTTTATGTCGTCCTCGTCTTACGCTCCCTTTACAATCATCTCCATCTTTTTTATTTTTTAAATCTAACCAATCACCTTACTCCTTTCTCTCTCCCTTTCACACCTTTCATCTTTCACTATTTCCATTTCATTCGCTCGCTCATGTTCCATTTTATGCATCCTACATGTATATTTAAAAAAAATACTTCAATAGCTATTGAGTGCGGTATCAAAATGAAGGGTTTTAAAAGGTGATTACAGAAATACATACAATTTATATGTATAAATTTAATTTGGAATGAGATATGATAAAAAAAAACAACCGCGATCATTTTTCGTATCGCAGTCGGGTTTTATAGTTGTTAATAACCTTGTTTAGGTCTTTAAATTAAAAAGACTCTTAAAAATACACTAATTCTAAACTTTTCAAAACCAAGCAAGATTCCAAGTACTCTACCTAAAAAATATATTTTATTTGTCAGGCGGTACAGCGGCAGCGCAATCTGACGAAGAGTTGGGCAGCGAAGTGGAAGAGTGGGAAGAACAGCAGATGCAGAAAGCTATGCCTGCCATTGCTGATGTTACTGGTACGTGCCTTCCGTAGTTAGGGCTTGTAGTTAGGGCGCGTCATTGGATGAAATCATTCATGGAATTCATTACAATTAGCACCAAATGAAACGCAATAGTCAGACAGGCCCTTAAAAAAATGGTCAATTTAAGGGTGATCTTTTTTGGTCACGACTTTGGTATGTATCTCCTATCTTTTTCCAATAATGTTTGTAAGAAAGAGAGATGACGTGACTTATATTAGTTTAGATCACAAACAGAATCGCCACCATTATTTCCAAACTGATTTATAATATAAACATGACAATATATTTATACCTACTTGTTCCTAGGCGATGATGGTTCAGCAGTGACTTCGAATGTCGAGGGTTCGAATATTACAATGAGCTTGAGCTTTCGGTGAAGGAAAACATCGTGAGGAAACCTTAGCACGGTGGTAGGGTATTTTGTAGTACCCGTCTGACTGGCTACCACCCTCAAGTTGAAAATCTGTCGCCAAGCACCTACCGGTGTTTTTCAACAGCTGCACTTGAGAGCCGGTTCCCTTCTAGGCTTTGTGTGATTACCACAATAGTAAAAAATAAAAGGTCATAATATAAAGGTCAAAGCTAGCCTTTTAATTTTGAGAGCCAATTTCTTCCGTATCTTGTACCTGAAAATACCTAAGGTAACTTTATAAGTTTTTCATCATTGAATATTTGTATTTTTTAACAAGGTGAGGGTATAGACATGAACCCGTTCTCGGTGGTCCCCCCGGCCCCTCCGCCGCCCCCTCGGCTTGGGGACATGCCAGCCCACCTGCGCCCCCTACATGTTCCACCCAACCGGTCGCCTGAAACTGCCCAAGAACTACTTGATGCGTTGAGGAAACGGTGAGCTAGATTACTTTTTATAACATTTTTCTTGATCTACCTTTATGTTATGCTTGGTCCTAGCTGATATATAAATATCCTAGAACATGCTTCATACATGGTTATCTGATCCCATACTAAGTAGAGCTTACTAAGAAATCGGTATACCTAACTGGTATAGGTACCCTACTACTTTTTTAATAATTATAGGGAGGTAAACTGGAAGCAAACAGTCTCGCGCTAACTTTGCAATATAATATTGTCATTCAAAATAAAATAATTAGTAAGAATTGTAATATTTTCATATTTTTTTTTGTTGTGAATGTAATAGGTTCTAATTTCGATTCGATATATTAGGAAATACAGACACTCAATAAATATTCTATTTTCATTTATATGAGGTTTATTTTAGTTTTTTTACAAACTTGAAACAATCAATTGAAAAAAAAAGCAATGAATCATCAAAATATTATTTTCTTTTAATTTGAGGTTTTTCTATTCATCAACAATTAAATTATTAATGTCATTTTTTTATCGAAAAAACCTTCACAGGCACGTATAAATTGTCAATTAATACAAACATCATCTAGAACTAATTTAAATGAACCATCTGGGTCCACACAGCGTAAAACTAAAACAGTATCTTCACAAAATACCTTCACTTTAGGATTGACTAAAAACGCTGTACCCTCTACGCAGCTGTTCTTTCTTTTCGTCGATATAACGTCCCAACCTTCCAACAATTGTATTCCATACCAGCACAAAATAGCATTGCATTCTCCGTCTTGAGTTATGATGGCTCTCACAGCTTCAGATGCCATGTGATAACAGCATTGGGTGATGAGAAAAGGATCAGATAATTCCGTGTATTCTAACCTAGCTAAATCTAAATATGCAGCCTGAGTCACTTGGTATCTATTGATAAATCTAGACATTCTAAAATTACTTACATTTTCATCGTATAGTCTGTTGTTCAAATCTAACCAATCGCTCGATGCTAGTTGACCCATCATACTTAGTTTGGCTGGCAGAAATAATCCGCCCTCTTTCAGGTGGCCATATTTCAAGTGGTTGGCGACTTTTTTTCTACGTATATCTATTTCGCCGTTCAAGTCGATCGCACTGCAATATATTGCGTGGAATTTTTTATCTTTAAAAGCGTCCTGAATCCAGAATTCGCCGATTAAAACGGATACTTTGTCTAAACATATGTTGTTAGTGCGCAATACTGCTTCTAGAAATAATTTGTCTTCGTTTGTCTTCGCGTGGCAGATGAGAGATTGAGCGCCGCGTATCAGCATCAGAATACCGAATACAGGGAATGGACTCAGGTCTACTATATCTGTAACCGATATGTCCTCTATCTGCCCCAAATATATACACACTGTTGGTATACATGCAGAAATCATGTTCATATATTCAATGTCGTTCAGGAATGTTAATGCTTCTGGTGAAATTCTTATGATATAGTTATACATGTCCGGTAGTGTGGTCAACCTGCCTCCGTACGTGAGGAATTGTACAAAACTGGATGCGTTTTGTTTTATAGGTCTAGGAATAAGGTCGAAAAATACAGCTTGCTGCCAAGCCATCGCTCTGTCTTCACGTCTCGGATCGTTCGTAATCATTATATCTTCTGTTAAGTACAAATGAAACCAACCGATGACTGAATTAATCTGGCCATCTTCCTTGGCCATAAACTCAGCGATGTACGGTTCTTGGCTATACAATTTGTTACGTATATCCTCGTAGCTATTGAATTTAATTTCAAACAGCGATTGGGGCTCGGTGATGTACTTTAAATTGTCGAATAAATTGACATCGTCAGAATAGTAAGTTTCACCGAAATACGTAGCGGTATGTACGTTCATTTCGGGGATGTTTAGCATGTTTTTCGTCGACGAACACAATTGATATTTCCTGTTAAGCTCTTCACATTCGACGCCGACGACGAAATATTCCGCTCTGGCTGGTATCACTTTACTATTTTCGTATAGTAAATATTCCCACGCGTGACACAGCGTTTGTAGTATGTATTCACCGAAAAGTCCCGCGTCGATTACGTCAGTTAAGAGCACTGACCGCATACCATATATGTCCATTTGATTTAACATCACTGACGGCTTGTTGATAATGACGACGTCATCTATTCGATTCTCCCCCATAATGCATTCAGCTAGTCTCGCTAAAGTCGTTGAAGATTCGCAAGCGGTTATTGCAATGGGGTTGCGTTCGTTGGCATATATAGCTAATAACCCCGAACCGGTATCGACGTCTAATACGCTGTCGGTAAATGGAGTGATGCATTGTTGTATTGCAGCTCGATACGCTTCGTTACGAACCCGATCGTTGAGAGCTCTGAAGATCGACCGCGGAAACAAGAAACACTTGGCGTTATTCAAATTCTTCTCTATGCTCACGTAGCTTTTATCAATGTTCAATGCTTTTTCGAAATGGCACAGTGCTTCACCGAAGTAGCCGTATCTATAAAGGAATTTTCCAATGTCGTTCAGCAATGCCACATTTCCTGGGAATTCTTTGATCGCTTTTAAAAAGTTGCAGAATATATCGACCCTATTATCGACAGCGGCCAGGTCGTCGTTGATTCTTGTGAGAACTTCACGAAATTCAGATTCTAAGTGCTTCTTTATATCTGGATATTTTTCGAAAGCGAGTAGGTATATGTAAAATGCTTTCTTGTGAAAATTCTTTACTACCAATTGCCGCGCTATAGTTATGATGTGGTGAGCTATAAAATCCATTTTGCATTCGATTGACGACACTTAAAATTTCCACTTTATAGTTTTATTCACAACACTATTTAGTCCGATTGGTAAGACAACTGTCTAAGTTATGATCACAATTTTTTCTCTGAGTCAAGGGAGTTGACACGTCCTCCTCCGTTGACAGTCAAGCACAAACTAACAAAATATAGAAATAAAATTCAATGAAAGCTTAGTTATAAGTTCGTAAGTCGATAAGTATTTTCAAATATTTAAGAACTTAAAGAGTTAAAGATAACAGAACAAAAGATTACCCTAATGACATGATTAAAAGGTGCAGTTTCTGTTGAAATAATTGTTACTTAATTACAATAGGGTTGTTAAAGATAAGGGTAATTTGCACCTGATTTTGGAACAATAGGATTTATTTGTTGTTTTGGGTGCATTTTCGGTAACAAGATAATGTGGGTGTCAAATATAGAAGGTTTTTTAGGCATTCGCAAAATAGTCAAGTTTATTGTATGGCCTAAAAATCTTGCTATAAGAACAACCAAGAACAATTAATGGCGATCACTTACAATAATAAAGTTGCGGTTATTAGCAAAGATAGACGGCAGAATATATTATAGTCTCGTGTTCATTACGATAGTAAATCTGTTTTACAATCGCCAATATGGCAGTTCGACTTTTTCATTCCAGATTTTGTTTTTTTTTTCATTCGAGATTTTGATTATTTATTTAATCACTGATAATTCAATTGTTTGTTGGAAATTGGATTAAGCTTGGAACCTAAAAAACCGAATTTAAGGATTAGCTGAGTTGAAGCCTTTTTATATGGGTAGGACAATTTCACCATTGTAAGTTGTTGTGGTCGACAAAGCCTGGAAGAAATCGGTTTAGCGATAGGCCCGCCTAAATAATTGTTCTTAGTAAACAAGTATGTAACAATAGGGTAGTTGACTGACTTATCAAATCATCTACTTTTAATATGGAATTTTGTATGAAATATTACACTATGACGTCATAGTTTCACAGCATCAAATGATCTACTCTGTGGTTCTACTGGTATTTAAAAAGCATTAAATGTACAACATATTTGATGTTTCCATTTGTTTTTAGGCGTTTTATGCATTGGTTAGTGTTTGGTCATTTATTTTTGACACTGTCAAGTACCGTATTGAACAGATTCGAAGAGCTACAAAGTGATCGCGAGAGCACGCTATTGAAGCTGGAGGAGGTGCGTGATCGCTTGCTGCGGTCTGCGCGCACGCGAGAGAACGCGGCCGCGCGGTGCGGACAGTTAGACGCCGCTTACAGGAGGGCGCAGGCCGTGCGAGGGTATCTCACAGATCTCATCGAATGTCTCGATGAAAAGGTACTGTGCATTTTTTTTTCTTATGGTAAGGCAAAGGTATTTACTGTGCATTTTTTTCTTATTGTAAGGCGATACTGGCATTATAAAAGGTTGGTAAGTCTTTTTGCGATGTCATATGGTTCATTTTCATCTCTCCTGCTACTGTCACCTAAAATATTTTTTTTCCTGGTTTTGACTGCATTTTAGTAATTAACATGTAAAATTGACGGCCAAGACTCGCAAGCTCATAATGCTTTCGCTGTAAAAAAGCTATCAGATCCCAGGAAAAGCCAAGCCCCTAAGCCCTGACTTTACTAACCCTACACCTTGGTTTAGTCAGAATAGTTAGGCGGTTATATATTTGGCGGTTATATATTCATAACTATTTTAAAAAGCACCAATGTATTGTATTGTATATGTACGTCCGTCCCGCGGTTTCACCCGCTTTCCCGAAGGATCTTATGTTTTCCCGGGATAAAAAGTATCCCATGTGTTAATCCAGGTTATAAACTATCTTTGTTGTAGGATATAAGAAGGTTCTAAATGTGCATTGCCTGCACAAACCCAAGGGTATAATGTAACCCTAATAATTAAAATGTAAAATAAATAAATAAAAAATAATAATGATTAGATGCCACAACTGGAGGCGTTAGAAGGGCGTGCGCTGGCGATGCACCGGCGTCGCTGCGAGTTCCTGGTGGAGAGGCGGCGGGCTGACGTCCGGGACCAGGCGCAGGATGTCCTCGCACTCGCTGGTGAGTCTTAGCATCATCTTTTTAAATATTGGTGCCTAATAAATTTAATCTCACTATATCTCTTTCTAATAGTAAATATAAGAAAGGGATGCAAGATATTTTAGTCCTGTCAGTTTAATCCGATCACACATTTCAACGTGAATTTAGGCGCGATCTTTATTGGTCACGACTATTTACCCGTACATTACGTATGGATTAAACTGACAGGATTAAAAATGTTCTATCATTTTTCAATAAGGTTAAAATGAAAGAGAAGTGACTTGTCTAATATTAGTTAATTTCGTAAACAACAGAATCGGCACCATTAAGCACGTTTATCGATACTTTAATGTCAATAAAGGGTTAACAATAATTTGAATCTATATATTTTTTTGTGTATTTACAGGGTTTTGTTTTTGTTTGTGTACAATATTGTTATCATAATATTTGCATAGAGGTAAATAAATGTATTATATTGGCGTCATTTATAGTCTTAAAAATAAATTAACAGACCATATCAAGCTTATTATCAGACCATAACACCATATTATTGTATTGTCACCGGACTTACACATATTGGTGTCGATTCTGTTGTTTACGAACTTAACTAATATTAGACAAGTCTCCTCTCTTTCAAGTTAACCTTATTGAAAAAAGACAGAACATTTTTAATGCTGTCAGTTTAATCCATGCCGTCGTAATGTACGGGTAAATAGTCGTGACCAATATAGATCGCGCTTAAATTCACGTTGAAATATGTGATCGGATTAAACTGACAGGACTAAAATATCTTGCATCCCTTTCTTATATTTACTATTAGAAAGAGATATAGTGAGATTAAATTTATTTTAGTTCGTAAACAACAGAATCGGCACCAATGTACTAAGTTTTAGATCAATTGAACACTGGGAAGTGGGTTAAAATTGCTGTGCCAGTTTCGACCTAAACATACTAACATTTGAAGTTAAATAAAAGCTTGTAATAAAGGAATTTTCAAAATCAATCTATGAAATTAAATATTTGTCGGAATAACATGCTTCTGGTTTGGTCTGGTAGCTCGGTCTGGGTCATTAAAGCCGATAGAGACGGAAGATAAAGTGCGCCGCGCGGCAGAGAGGGAGGGGCGGAGACGCGCGCGCCGCATGAAGCGGTCGGCCGCCGCCGCCGCCCTCGGTGCCCCGCCCCGCCATAGAGACGGGGACTCCAGCGACGATGAATTGCCGCCAGAACAACTGCATCACTATACTACGGAGAGAGGTCAGTCTACATATTTCGAAATTAAATGAAATAGTTTTTATTCAAATATACTCTTAGAGGCACTTATGAATTTTCAGACTCAGGTTCGGAAGGTAACTTATGCTGAAAAGAGCCGGCAATAAACTCAGCAATTACTCTTTTCAAAATAAACTTCATAATTTAGGTACATAAAATATATCCTGCAAGAGCGAGCGCTACACCCAAGCCTTTTTGTTATTTAAATACTCGTTAATATTGTGGTAAGCCTTCTTCACATGATCATTTTATAAAAGCGTGTACACAGACCTAAAAACGAACCATGCACTTTTTGGAGTCTATAAGCAGAATTTACAAGTTTATGCTTATTTCTAGTATTTATACAGTGAACGTCGCTTTTTTTTTTACAATAATACCAATATTCTATCTATGTTGGGTGTAAGCGACATCGCAACGTAATATGAAACCAAGGATTTTTGACTATTCTTTTTAAATTCTAAACGCTTGTTTGACTGAAATTTCGGTTTAAATCTCAATAATTTGGTTATAGATGCAATTCGGCAACAGGCCCAGTGTCTATTCGCGGACGCACTACGGGCGTGGCGCGGCGTGGCCGGGGTCTGCGGGAGGCTGGCGCGGTGGCGGCGGCGCGACCCCGCGCTCTATACCGACGCCTACGTGGCCGACTGTCTGCCCAAGCTGCTGGCTCCTTATGTTAGACATCAGGTATGTGCACTCGACTACACTGGACCGAACCTGACCGGACCTGATCGGACAGGACAGGACAGGACAGGACAGGACAGGACAGGACAGGACAGGACAGGACAGGACAGGACAGGACAGGACAGGACAGGACAGGACAGGACAGGACAGGACAGGACAGGACAGGACAGGACAGGACAGGACAGGACAGGACAGGACAGGACAGGACAGGACAGGACAGGACAGGACCGGACTGGACTAGTTTAGACTGGATAAGTGTTGCGTGTATCTTGTCCAAATAAATAAAAAAAATTACAATACGAAAATCAAGTGACAAATAAATACAAAAATAAAAAAAAAAGGTATTGCCATTTACAAAAATTAAACTTATTATAGCCAATACAACAGCCCTGAAAATAATACACTCCTTCTTTGGGCAGTTGTGTAAAAAGATTCTAATTAATCTGGAAACATTATTTTTCCAGCTTATACTATGGAATCCTTTGGCAGACGAAGACAATGAAGACTACGAACGAATGGATTGGTACAAGTGAGCTATATTTTCACACAATACATTAATTACTCGCTTCCGCCCCGCGGTTTCAGCCGCGTTCCCAAGAGACCTTATGTTTTCCCGGGAAAAAAACTAGCCTATATGTTATTCCAGGGTATGATCTATCTACGTGCCAAGTTTCATCCAAATACGTTCAGTTGTTTTTACGTGAAAGAGTAACAAACACCCATACATTCGCATTTATAATATAAATATAAAATATAAAGTAGGAAGTACCTTAAAATAATAATAATAATTAAGCACCATAGCACAGTGGTAGGGTTTTTCGTAGTA
Source organism: Tethea ocularis (assembly GCA_963555595.1). Classification (NCBI taxonomy): domain Eukaryota; kingdom Metazoa; phylum Arthropoda; class Insecta; order Lepidoptera; family Drepanidae; genus Tethea; species Tethea ocularis. The sequence continues at coordinate 2,537,409 of OY741960.1, read as the reverse complement.
CCCACCTGCCTGGCTACCACCCTCAAGTTGAAAATCTATCGCCAAGCACCTTTCGGTGTGTTCCGACAGCTGCACTTGAGAACCAGTTCCCTTCTAGGCTTTGTGTGCTTATCACCATCGGCCACATCATCACTGACCACGGTGAGATTGTGGTCAAACACAGGCCTATACAGTAAAGAACTAAAAATAATCATTTTTAGACACCCCCGAAACTCACTAGAAAATTGGTCATAACTTCCAAACTGCTGCGCGGATTTTCATAAAACATGGCTAAGAACACTCGGGATAAAATTATCTATGACACAAAAAAATCTAAATAAAAATCGGTTTATCCGTTTGGGAGCTACGATAACACAGACAGATACACAGGCAGACACGATAAACTTATAACACCCCTCTCTTTTTGCATCGGGGGTTAAAAAAACAAATGACGTTATTTAATCCACAGATGTCTAATGATGTATGGGATTCGTTCTGAGAAAGCGTCGAGCGACTCCGATTCACCTATCGAGGATAATGATACCGTAAAGGTCACAGAGAAATCTGTCAGGGAGGATCTTGACCTTTATCTCGTGCCTACCATTGTAGGTCGAGTGGTGCTCCCAAAGATTACCGGTACGTAAACTTTCACATACTATTTTTAAGGGTAAGTAACTGCTTACCATCACGCGGGCCGTTTGCTGGATGATGATTTGCTATCTTAGGGTGGGTTGCACGGTTTTGCTAGCAAACGACAGTTTTGACAGACAATTTAACGATAACGTTGGATGGTGCAACCCACCCTTAGTAGTATAAAATAATGGAATTTTAATAAAAAGAGTAGAAACCTTCTTAAAGACAATAAAATTGAAATGCTGTACTGAAGCCAACGAAAAAAGAATAATTAAAATCGGTTCATACACAAAAAAGTTATGCGTGAACAAACATAAAAAAATATACAACCGAATTGATAACCTCCTCCTTTTTGGAAGGCGGTTAAAATACCCTTTTTTGTTGTCATTTCGTCCAACCACTTATCCAGTCTGCCGGCGCTATCAAATAAAATGAAAATCTAGGAAAGTCGTGAAAAGCAACTCTTTTGCAGGCGAATCTTGTCCTTATTGACTTTTTTAAAATCGTTATTATTATATTTCTTATATTTTCTTGTCAAGGTTGAAATTTAAATAACATTTAAAAATAATAAAAGCGTAACGGAAACTACTTGTTATAAACAAAGGCCATATGCCAACAAAATTGTTGGGCCAAATACGGACAGCGACGCCAGACTGGTAAAGTGAAAATGTACTTTATTGATTTACGATTATGTTTATCTCTTATATCAATGGTTAAATTGTATGTATGATGAGACAAATGAGCTTTATATTACAGCAATAAGGTTTATTTTCCTTTGGCATTCTTAAATGGAAATATATATTTTTTTATATAGCTATAGAAGATTTTTTGACGTTATTTTATTTTTGAACGATAACGGTACTAAGCAATATTAATAAAGTTAACATAACACATTTACAACTTCGATTAAAAAAAAAAAATTAGTCCAAATATTACGTTTCTGACGGTACGTTAAATCTTTATTTATTTAAAATAGGTACATCAACAGCACATGCATTATACATATTTATAGGTCATAATGTAGTAACAATAATTCTGATACATGTGCCCATTATAGACGCACACAACATTGATTATGCAAGACAGAGAATAAAAAAAAAACAAAAAATGAATATAATAATATAATCTTTTGTTAATGAAATATTTATAATTGAAAAGAGGCGTTATTAAGGTGAGGGATTATATAATAGAGTTGGTGGAGCAGGCGTGGGACCCGGTGTGCGTGCGCGCGTGCGTGCGCCTGCGCCAGGCGGTGGTGCGAGTGTGCGCGTCTCCGGCCGCCTCTACGCACTCGCGCCCCGCCCTGCGCCGCCTCGGGGCCGCCATCACCGCGCGGATCGCCGCCGCACTCAACGCCGACGTCTTCCTGCCCGCCTTGCCGCCGCAGTATGTACTACTTACACTTACATGATACGCATTATTATATCTAGATTCACTATGTGATTTCGTTTGTCGGATGATTCCGATTGTAGATGTTTCCATTTGCAGTTGTTTCCATTTGTAGATGTTCTCATATACTAATGATTCCATTTGTAGATATTTCTATATGTAGATGATTCCATATGTAGATGATTCCATTTGTAGATGGCCCTATTTGTGGATGATTGCAGTTACTGATAATTTAATTAGCACATATTTCCATTTGCAGATGATTCCATTTGTAGATGTTTCTATTTGTTGATGATCTCATTCACAGATGATAATATTTGCAGAGTGATTGGTTGAAATAGTGTTCCATACGTTTGTCAGCGATCCCCTCATTTATTTACCACTTATAGTGTCAATGTGAAAGAGAAATTTTATTAAACATAGCGTTTATACATAAAGGTAATCTGGTTTACATAGTATAAGCTCTGCTTAATAAGAATCAGATAACCGTGTGTGAAAAATGTCCCAGGACATAAAAAAAGTTAAAATAAATAACACAGTATATGATATAATAGGATTATGGAGGGTGCAGGCGGAGGCTTCTGGCGACGCTGTCTCGGTGCCGGAGTGCGGTTACTCCGAGCCACGCTAGCGTTATCCGGCCCACCGGATTTATTACACGCTGACCCTCTCGTGCTAAAGCTTATTGGTGAGTTATCTTACAAATAGTTTGCTATAGACGTTTTTTGCTTACAAATGTGTTATTCTAAAGAATCAAACTAACTACAGTATGACACTTAGATGAAGCATCGGCATAATTCGTAAAATCGATCATTGTCGAAAAGAGTGCGCTTACAACATTACCCATGTTTATTATAGTACTTTAGGCGAAAATGATCGTGTACGTTGAATGGCGCGATTTTTATTAGTTGTGTAAGTCGGAAGTGAAGTCTAGATATACGATTTGCCGATGCTAAAAATAAAGAGTGGAATAATTCTTTGATTGCTTATATCTTGGTTATTTTTATAGTTATCCGAAATATTTTTTTTTCTACTATATTTAAACTATTTTTATCTCCGAGATAAGATAATAATACAATGTGGTTATGTACAGAAACGTTGAGTTGTGCGGCTGGTGCGGCTCCCGGGCCCTTCATGTCGTCCGCGTGCGCCGCCCTCGCCGAGACCCTCCCGCGCTCCGGCCCCCTCCGCCAGAGGGCGCTCAAGCGGCTCCACCAGCTCGCCCACCTCGCCCTCTCCAGGCTGCAAACTGACAACCCATTACATTTGTTAGTATACCGACAAATACCTGTATATTTTTGAATAATCCCACCTGTACTCTATATACTGAAGATAGAAAATTTTACTCAAAGGAAAGATTCCTTTATTTTTAAATAGAAACATGCACATGCTTTCGAAGATTTTCGAATCGGTAAAAACACTCGGGAATCGGACCGGCTAAAATTCGGAAAAATAACACCTGTATATTTGTACCGGCGCCGACGACGGTGTTTACAAACTAATTTTAATAATTTATTTCTTACAGACATTGAAAAATTATAGAAAAATGAATTATTATTAAATTACTAAATGTATTTTAAGGTGAAAGCTCCAAGGTAGACCGCGATATTAAAATTTTATTCGCAGAGGTCGCATTACGCGTCCTAAAATTAGTCGTATTTCATTACGGGGAAATCATCGTAACTAATAAAGTTTAGCGACTAAATTCACTTTGAAAAAAGCAATCAGACTAATTTGACGGGATTCGATAAGTTTAAATAAAATTGGCACCAATATCGCCCAAAAGTATTATTACCTACAACCTCAAAATAGACATATATGTTTTCTTTAGACGTTATTTCAGACAGTAAATATAAATTTTATTACATTTACTCTTTACAGGAAAGCATTAGAGCAAGCGAGAGGGGTGATAGCAGAGGCGCGAGCTATGGAATGACCCACATCACCCTTGGGTCTTATGGAGACAAGCTTCCTTAGTAATTTCACACTACAGACAATCTTTCTGTTGTGTTAAAAAGTATACCTAGCTCTAGTATCAAAATTATCCGGTCGTTTCTGGTAAAATATACTCTAAACTCTGCTCCAAATTTACATTTCACGCCATTTTATTGATTACTTCCAAAATCTTCTATGATTCAACGAGCTATAAAATGATGAGTAGAAATAGTTATCTTTGTTTTCGAACTATCATTAGGAACTAAGTTTCAAAGATAGTAATAATGGATTGTTGTGATAAATTATATGGGATAGATCTTTTTTTTTGCTTTTGATTAAGCTAACATCAATCTAAAGGCGTCTACACACGCTCGACAATCGGTGACTCCACTTTGATCAGTCGTGAGTGTCACTTTCTTGATAGAAAGTTGAGATTTTGTTTTACTTATTAATTGGAATATGCTATACATAGTTCTTTCTGTCATTTTTACCCTGTAGTAAGCATTTAGGTAGAGGAATTTAATATCTAAATGCTTACTATGTCGAGAAAGAGTGGCACTCCCTGGCAGGGCCACCATCACGGATTTGAAAAGAAAAACAATGTCTGTCGCTGTTTTGACCTCGAATATCAGAGTTTGTCGTGCCCTAATTCAAAAGTTTGTTTTATAATACAAAATAGCGACAGACTCTGAATTTAAATCCGTGATGGTGGCCCTGCCAAGAAGTGCCACACCAAGAAAGATAATAGTTACTTTATTGCTTCGAAATAATTATATTTTTGGAATGTCAAAGCAGTGATATTTATCTGTGAGCTTATTTAAGTACGATGTTTGAATAATTTGAAACATTATTGTATACATTCGATTTGTATAGTAATGCTGATGTCACTTGGTAAGATGGGAGTAATTATAATTATGAATAAAAATAATTTGGGTTGTAATTTTGTGCCTATTTTGATGACTTTTCCTGATAACCAATAGGTACCACCTTTTCGTTAGCAAACCAGTGAAATTCTCGTCAGTTTATTTAAATAACTAGCTTCTGTTCAGCGGTTTCACTCGCGTTCCCCGAGGGATAAGAAGTAACCTGTGTTAATTCAGGGTATCAGCTACCTCCATAGCTAATTTAATCAAATTTGGTCCAGCCGTTTGAGTGTCTCACAAACTTTCGCATTTATAATATTAGCAAGATAAGATAGTATTTTACAATAAAAATAATGGTTCCGTGTCAAAACGTTTTTATTTCTTTGGCTTTAACCTAAAAAAACGTGCGACCCGTCAGGATCGCCGTCTCCGCGTCAAAAACTGCGTTTGATTCATGGACCTAATATAAGCGCTATAAGGTTCATTTCCCAACTAAAACGAGGTTTTGACTCGGTATGAAAAGAAAATACACAAAAATATATCACATTAGGTAAAATAAAGCTTAATTCTTCAATAATAAACTCAAATCAGTGTTATACAATCAAATGATCACGTAAGCTACATCATGATAAGAAATGTGTTAGAATTCTAAACCTTATTATCACAGGACTAAAATTTGATTTTGTTTATGAGGAAGAGAAAAAAATGTGTACGCAATTCTAATTATTGCTATAAAACTGGATGGAAATTAGAGTATAAAAAATGAAAAATCTATCTCATTCAAACAAATCTATATACCTAGTTATTAATTCCCCCAAATAGATTAGGTAGTGTTATTGTATTCAAAAATAACTTTAATATTTTAATTCTAGTACATTTGACGATTATAAAATATAGTTACATGATTAAAATAGACTGTATTTACTAGTATGTATGCTGACAAATTATTTCTGGGTGTATTTTAGTCTATGATACGATGAAGCCCTGTGTTTGAAATAGGTTATTAGTTAATTTCAGTCTGATGAAAAATCTCGTTAACTAAAAGTGTTAGTAAGCATAGTCTGTAAATAATATGGCATTTAGGATATATTAGAAGTTGCCACGGTTTATCTAATATTAATTTATATACAAGATTTATATTTATACATAGGAATTATTCTGAATTGAAATAAAACTATTGTAAATGAAAAAATTGGCAAAATTCGCTACTGTTTTAAATCTATTCAGCTATCATTATCGATTGGTGTTCAAAAAGAGACAAAACATATTGGAATAAATAACACCCCATTTTTCTTCTTTGTAATATTTAGTTTCAATTCAGAATAGCACCTAATTATAGCGAATATCGTCACCCAGCGCATAATTAGAAAAAACAATTAAAATCGAACCTCATACGTACATTTAATTTTTACTATATCTAAAATACTTATGATACAAGATAATTTTATAGCACTAGTTAAATTAATGTTTTTATTATATATTATACAGAATGATTTTGGTTGGGTATATTAAAAAAGTTCTGGAGTCTCAGCATTACCATTACAAATTTATGATAGTTAGATTTTTGGCATAACCTCTGGTAAGCCTTTACTCGTACTCAGAAACGTAGCGATGGGGCGAAATAGCTATTTTAGTACGCGAGTAATCTAATAGGTACTCAGTTAGACTTACATTTAAGCGTATTTTAATGCTAATTTGTTGATATTCTTTTCAAGTTTGTAAGGAAATATTTTAATAATATACCCTCTCAAAATCACCCTGTATTTCCAGCCTAACTCACAACCCCTCACAGAATAAATAAAGACATTTACAGCCAATCAATAGTTATGTATTTGGACTTTGTATCAATGAAAATAAAGTCTAAATTCTAAAGTGTGGAATTAGCTTCCCAAGAGTCATTTTCTAAGCGTTTTTATGAAGAAATTGCATTCAAATAAAAATAAGTGAACTATTAACGATTTAGTCTTAATAACTCGAGACGTGCGCAACAGAAGAATCATTTAACCCTTCAGCCGTTAATGTCGGCTATTATTGACAAATGACAAAAATAAAATACACTGTCGCTTTTGGACGACACAAAGAAAAAAATCCAATTTTACTATTTATAAAGAGTAATATTTACCACATTCACATTAATTACATTATTGCACTCAAATTCTGTCCCAATCCCGCTTTGCAAATAACTACAACATAAGTAGACAAACCCCCCCTAGATTAAAGGAACATTTGATAAGCATGTTTTTTTTATATAGATCCTAAAGGGGCCACTACACGGTTGTACACAGGCTACCGACCAAGAGTAAAATAGAGGGCGTCGGTCGCTGACTGACCGCAAATAGCTTGAATTTTGAGAGTCTGTTCAGAAAGAGATCCGTACGTAATGACCTTTTTGTTTAGCGTACAATACAATAGCGCGTCTGTCCCGTTTTGATTTCATTATAACTGTAACTATTTAATTAGTTTATGATTAAAATGCCTACGGAAAGAAAACAGCTCCTAAATATGGTTTTAATATATAATCGAAAGGTTAGTTCACAATTTGGCCACGACGGCTCTCTGAACAGACTATAACAAACTTTGATATGTCGTTTTGCAAGCAACAACCTCTATTTGCCCTTGGTCGCTGGCCGAATGTCAACCGTGTAGCAACCCTCTTTATGTTAACGTGAATTGATGTAGTATTGAGTCGAATTGTAACAATTTAATTTAAATCCTGCAACCATGATACAGGGTTTATTTTTTAACAATCTATTCTTGAGACTAAGGTTTTGTTTCTCGTTTTATATTACGAGCCCCAGTCAAATATAAAGGCCTGTAGTAGTAGACGGTGCAATATTGAATAACTTCTTTTATATAATATTTTTTTTATTTAGACTTGAAAGTAAACAAAGAGTCTGTAAGATTTTTCTTCAATGAAAATTATATACAGTAGATTTAAGATATAGAACCGTAATCTAAATAAGTTTCGTTATTTGCAATAATTTTCAAATAAATTCTAAAATTCGTATGAAATTGTTATTTAAATTTTTCAATTACTTTTAAAAGTCCTGATAATTGTCATGGTTCAAAATTGTTATAGTGAACATTCCACATTTAATTTGACTTAAAAATATACGTAGTATTTTTAATTTTAATTGAAGAAAATCGTTTTTAATCTTTGATTCTTAGTTTAGGTTCTATCTTATTTAAAAAAAAATCCTCCTCTAAATATTTAAAATTGCATCGTCTACGAGGGCCCTAAAAAAATCCCACTTACATACTAAATACAGCGAAAGGCGTCATATTTTGATAATTAATATTTTCTCTATAAAACTTGTCCTACGCTAATTCAGATATACAAGTCAACATTCTAAGGTGCCATCGCGGTGGGACTGCAATTCCGCGTAAGTAGGTTTTACGATAGTGAATCGGCCGAAAACCCGCGAAATTCAATTTTTATTAGGTTTTTTCAAATTGCAGCTCAGTAATAGGTCGTATATTTGTCAAAATGTGATTTGCGCCTCATAAATATGCCAATTGATTACTGTATGTATACATTATGCTATTTAAACTATTATAAATCCATACATTGGTGCCGATTCTGTTGTTTACGAACTTAACTTACATTAGACAAGTCACCTCTCTTTCATTTTAACCTTATTGAAAAAAGATAGAACATTTTTAAAGCTGTCAGTTTAATCCATACCGTCGTAATGTACGGGTAAATAGTCGTGACCAATAAAGATCGCGCTTAGAGGATTATTTTATAAGTTTAATTTTATAAAATCTTTATGTAACCTACAGTCCACAAATAAAGAATCTTATCTTATCTTAAATTCACGTTGAAATGTGTGATCGGATTAAACTGACAGGACTAAAATATCTTGGATCCCTTTCTTATATTTACTATTAGAAAGAGATATAGTGAGATTAAATTTATTTTAGTTCGTAAACAACAGAATCGGCACCATTGGTTCCTTTTCGATAAATAACGCGCAGGAACCAATGTACAGTTCTATAATATTTTGAATGCAAAATGAATACATAGATAGATCTATAGCCATATCTCAGTGTCGCGAATCACATTTTGACGAATAAATGACCTATTACTGACATAAGGTCGAACTTTGGATTTAATAGCGTTGAAATTTAGACCTTATAGCACACGCTATTTACGCGATATTGCAGTATCATTGACGATCGGCAAATCCCTCTATTAGTAATGCGCTCTCGAAAGCTAAGCGCGGAACATCAGTGGGACCTCATTGTTTATAAAGTTTTATATAAATCGGATTATAATTTTAGGTCCTGCTTTTTATAGATATAAGATCAGGTGAGTGTGGCGTCTGATGACGCTGTGAGTCAACACGTTCATAAGTCGATGTGGTGTGGCGCGGATGAAACCTGCGGCGCTGGTAGTGCTGCCACACCTTGTTATGAAAAAAAAAGAATGGCGATTATAGTTCAGTGGTAGTGATTTATCCAATGTGAGCCGTGGTTTCGAATCTTATAGTGAACTAGCATTTCGCCCCGCGATCCTCTATTTTATCCCGATTCAGAGGTAAAATTTTCAAAAATCCTTTCTGCGCCAAATTTCAACTTGATTTGTCCATTGGTTTGAATTATCGTCCTCGATTATCTTATAGTATAGGTCCTAATATGTTCAGTACATTTATTACATAACTGGCTGGCCCAGTAGACGTCGTCTTACCTACGAATTTTTTTTAACAATCCTGACAATAACAAATACAAAAAAATATTGCGAAATCGGTCCAGCCGTTCACGCGTGATACCGTAACTAAGAGACATAGGGATTAATATTGTTATAATACTAGCTATTCCCCGCGGCTTCACTCGCGTTCCCGGGATAAAAACTTTCGGGGATAATGTAGCTTCCTTTTAGTGAAAGAATTTTTCAAATCGGACCAGTAACTCCGGAGATTATCGGGTTCAAACAAACTCATCAGCTTTATTATAAGTAGGTATAGATATATATAGATGTAATCCCGGAAAAGCACCGTACTTAACATATAACGTTTTATGGTATGTACGTACCAATCTCTCCCCGTGTATCAGTATCATTGTTAATGGAGTGCGTATCGGATTGGAGCAGCGGTCTGGTGGCACCAACATCAGCACCAACACCAGCGCCACCAGCACTAGCGGAGCGAGCCCTGGCGCGACGCGAACGACGCGAGCGGCGCTCTGATACCGCCGCCGCAGATACCGCCGGCGGAGGGGGGGGAGGGGACACCGATTGTATTAGGGGAGCTGTGTCCGAGTTACCGCTGCCAGAAAATACGTCCACATTAATACAAAATTTTAAAAACACAAGACTGTCTAAAACTAAACTAATAGGCTAGTGGACGATGTCAAAAATGAATGACCAAAGTGCGGCACTTCCTGGCAGGACCACCATCACGGATTTGAATTCCAAGTCTGTCCTTTTTAAAAAATTTGTCGCTCCTGGGTTCAGAAGTTATAAGGATTCTTAGGTGGTAATCTGATATTTGAGGACAAAATAGCGACAGACTCTGAATTTAAATCCGTGATGGTGGCCCTGCCAGAAAGTGCCACACATAACCAAACACTAACCGATGCATAAAATATCTAAAAACACGTGGAAATATGTTGTAAATTGAATGCTCTTTTAACAGACTTCAAAAAAGGACGAGGCTATTCGACTGTTTTTTTTTCATGTATCTTTTTTTCTTGTTTCGCAATTACTCCGCCATATGTGAAACGATTTTAATTTTTTTTTATTCGAAAGAGTATATATACTCCTGAGGTGGTCCCCTCGTCATCAAGCGCTGCCGCTGGATGCGGGTAGCGCAAGAGAGGCGTCGTGGAGATCCTTGGGGGAAGCCTTTGTCCAGCAGTGGACGTCTTTCAGCTGACATGATGATGATTTTTAATTACCGCTGCTGTGAACCGTCCCAGTGGCCATGCAATATGACATACATTATAGTGGCAGGGTTTATATGTTTGTAGGTAGGTGAGGTGATATCGACTCACTTGTCGTCCTGTGGTTGTGTGTCTGCGTGTTCGTTCCCGTGCCCGTGCTCGTGCCCGTGCCCGTGCTCGTGCTCGTGCTCGTGCTCGTGCCCGTGCCCGTGCTCGTGCGAGGCGCGCAGCCGCGACATGAACCGGGCCGCGCGACGGAACGGGTTCTCCTGCTGCTCATCGAATGTACCACCACCCTGACAATAATGTAATATGCATTAATTTTTATGAGGGGGATTTTATTTATTTTATTTTTTAATTATGGATGCTCCAAAGTATCCCGCGAAATTAAAATTTTATTACGTTTTCTGCTAATTGCAGCTCAGTTATATATAGGTCGTAAGTTTGTCAACATATGTGATTCGATATTTACTGAAAAATAATAGAAATTATCAACGTAGTACATAAAAATGTAATCTCAAATGTTTAAAAACATACATTTTGGTGGCAAAAATCCGTCATTATGTTTTTTTATCATTATTATTTAAGGGCGATGATAGCTCAGTGGTAGTGACGTCGGATGCCGAGACGAAGGTTGAGCTTGAGCTTTCGGTGAAGGAAAACATCGTGAGGAAAATAGGTGAAAATTGACTATAAACTTTCTTTGTAGCCGACTGTGGCGAACTCAAAACCTGTACATATGTCGGACATGTTTCCTCGTAACTACTAAACGGTTGAACCGATTTTGATGAATGATATGCCTTTAGATTCGTCTTTATTGCGCGACTGTCGGTAGGTATCATTTTTTTTTTTTTTTTTACCATGTATAGGCCTGTGTTTGATGTGGCCGATGATGGTAAGCACACAACCCTAGAAAGGAACTAGCTCTCAAGTGCAGCTGTCGGAACACACCGAAAGGTGCTTGGTGACAAATTTTCAACTTGAGGGTGGTAGCCAGCCAGGCGGGTACTACAAAGTACCCTACCACCGTGCTATGGTTTCCTCACGATGTTTTCCTTCGAGTCAGGCTCGCACTTGTCCGGTTTTATTTGAAAATAGTATAGGTACCTGTGGTGTTTGCGCGATGACTCTATCGGCGAGTAGCGGCTCGGTGTCGTCGTCGGAGTCCGAGTCGGAGTGCGCGTGTGCGCGGGGGTGAGTGCGCCGCTCGCCCGCTGCGAACACGCGCCGCTTGCACACCGGGCACACGCGCTTGTTCTGCGTCAGCCACGGGTCTATGCACACCGCGTGATACGCTGCAAACATCAAAAAATTATAATCATTTATTTACTTCCTTAGCCTGTTGGGCGTCGGCCATCTGACAGCGGAGGTCACCGATAGCTAGCTAGTTAATTTTGTTTTTCCCTTCGATCGACAACATCATAGATTTCTGGTCGGCGCAAAAAATCGTTTCGGTAAATAACAGCTTACTAGAGAAGTGACCTCTTATTTGGTTTAGTTCGAATGATCGTAAGTATTAGATAATATTTTGAAGATTTGTTACTTGATTATTTTGTTAATTACAACCGGTTGAACTTAAAACTGTTTTAAAACATTTCTCTCCGATTGTTAGTAAACAAATGCAGCTGTAAAAGTATATATATTCACGCGGACGGCATTTGGCTTTTGTACGTGTCCCGATATCTATGATATTGTTGATCGAAGATTTTCCACATGAAATTTTCAAAAAAAGTTCCCAGAAACAAAAGCGTTTAAATGCCGTCACACGGTTGTCCACTATAAAGGGAAATCTAATATATTAAAGCTGTATTAAATGGTGGCGACGCCCAACAGGTTATACATATGTAGTATGTATGACGATTAAAAATACTTGCAATGAGTTTATTTAATAAAGACACTTTTGAATTTGAATTTGAATTTAGTAAGTATAGAAGGTGACAAAATTCTCTCATAGTTCCATTTTTTACAAGCTTTTATTTCCTTTCACCTGTCCCGTTGTCTGTAATGGAATTTTGCAAGTTAAATTTGACCCACTTTCCGGTTTCCGATTGAGCTGAAATTTTGCATGCACATTTATATCGCGTGATAATGCAATATTATGATGACGTGGAGCTGATCTGATGCTAGAGCTGGAAGGTGGCCATAGGAACTCAGTAATAAAACCACATAACCCCATCGAGTTTGGGCTCATTAGAATCGTCTCAAAGGGTAGTTGAAGACTGTGCAAAGTACAGTCGGCAATAAAAGTTTATATAGAAACTTGTTTACTTCATTTTAGTAGGTATAAAAAGTGACATAAGGCTCTCATTTTCTGCTTATTTGGCGTGCAAATATATTTATATTTTTAAAACTGTTCCCCGTGGTTCCACTCGCGTTCCCGAGATAAAGAGTAGCGCGGATAAACCTGCGCGAATAATGTAGCTTTTTTTTAGCTAAAGATTTTTTCAAATCCGACTGATAGATCCAAAGATTAGCGCGTTCAAACAAACAAACTCTTCAGCTTTATTATTAGTATAGATGTACTTACCATGAGCACAAGGTAATACCCTAAGACGCTCGCCTTCCTGATAGTCGTCGAGGCAGATAGCGCAGGTCTCGTAGGGGTCTCCCTTACAGAACTTGCAGGTGGGGATCTTTTTAAGAGCCCTACTGGGTAGCCGGTGCCGCCGCGCCCGCCGTCTGTCTTTTATACACTTCACTATCTACAAAACAAGTGTATTTTTTTTTTACTTTGTATAGGCCTCAATTTCGCCGTGGTCAGTGATGATGTGGCCGATGATGGTAAGCACACAAAGCCTATAAAGGAACTGGCTCTCAAGTGCAGCTGTCGGAACACACCAAAAGGTGCTTAGCGTCAGTGATGTGTATGGTCATTTTCACAAGGTGATTATTACATTTTGTCCGAACAAGATTGATGTTTTGCATGAAAAGTTTAAAACTTTGCGGGCAGGCCTCCCACAAGGACCGACGATCTTGTGAGGGTCGCGGAAAACCGCTGGATGCGGGTAGCGCAAGATTCCATCGTGGCGTGGAGATCCTTTGGGGAGGCCTTTGTCCAGCAGTGGACGTTTTTCGGCAGATATGTTGACTATGAGGTTTGATAGGCTGTAGAATACTTTTTAGGGTTCCGTACACACAGGGTAAAACAGGACCCTATTACTAAGACTCCGCTGTCCTCATGAACCGTGATAGTTAGACAGTTGAAATTCTCACAGATGATGTATTTCTGTTGCCGATAAACACAAATGCTAAAAAAACAGAATAATATAAATATTTAAGGGGGCTTCCATACAGCAATCGTGTTTTTTTTTTTTTGCTTTTTTTTTATAGATGTACGGAACCCTTCATACACGAGTCCGACTCGCAATTGGCCGGTTTTTATTATTAAAACCAATTGCGATTTACCCTATATTTGTTTATTTGTGTTTTTTTTTTTAAAGGACTAAAGTTGGTAGCCTCTGATGGCTGCTTCAACCTTACCGGAACAATCGGCGAGCGCAGAGGGCTCTCAGCCGGGTAACATTTAGGTAACAACGCCTGAGGGCACCCCGGAATGGGGTACTAACCTCGGCTCAGGGCGTTACCGGGGGAAGGGGTGGACTTAGTACGAGTTACGACTAATTGGGGGCGGTCGGATTATTAATGGCAGCTCGGGCCGCTTGAACGGGACGAGACTGAGTGGGACGTCGCGGCGGTCCTCGCCGAGCTTCGATCTGAGCTAATGTTATGGGGTCATCTGGCTCGCTGAGGGCTTGTCTTGGTCTATGGATACGGAATATACGCGAAGGCGTGTAGGTTGCGGCTTTCACTATAAGAGGGTAGACTTACCATAAATATAAGTATGATGACGAGGCAGAGCACGACCACGATCGCAAACGGCAGCAGCAGGTGCGTGTTGATGTTGAACGGCATGTCTCCATTCACCATTATATAGAAACTGTACACATTTTGTATAATTACTATATAACTAGCTTCCACCCCGCGGTTTCGCCCGCCTATATGTTATTCCAGGGTATGATCTATCTATGTGCCAAGTTTCATCCAAATCCGTTCAGTAGTTTTTACGTGAAGAGTAACAAACATTCTTCCATACTCACAAACTTTCGCATCCTACTAATATGTCATATTTCATTTCACATTTCCTTCGACCTAATTGAATGGGTACCACTGGGTAGTGACGTCGGATGCCGCGACGAAGGTCGTGGGTTCGAATCCTACAACGGTGCTTGAGCTTTCAGTGAAGGAAACATCCTGAGGAAACATTAGCACGGTGGTAGGGTACTTTGTAGTACCCGTCTGGCTGGCTACCACCCTCAACATGAAAATCTGTCGCCAAGCACCTTCCGGTGTGTTCCGACAATTGCACTTGAGAGCCAGTCATTGTCTTGGCGGCACTGTAACAGGTCGACAACACATTGGCAATACCTCTGGTATTGCAAATGGCGATAGGCGACGGTAACCACTTACCATCAGGTGGACCGCCTGCCTGCTTGTCAACCTTCTGAGATAAAAAAAAACTATTCACAGTAGAAATGAAAAAAAAAGGTGTTAATACTCACCCGTTGGTAAAGACGTACTGATCTCTTAGTATGATCCCGGTGCTTTCACTCACGAACACCGACGGTATTATTATGTCATCAGCGTCCTTTGCCGACATATTCTCTGTAACAAATTAATACGCATATAAATTACAAATGTAATTTATTTATCCAGTCTGGCGTCGCTGTCCGTATTTGGCCCAACAATTTTGGTGGCATATGGCTTTTGTTTATAACAAGTAGTTTCCGTTACGCTTTTATTATTTTTAAATGTTATTTAAATTTCAACCTTGACAGGTAAATATAAGAATTATAATAATAACGTTTTTAAAGTCAATAAGGACAAGATTCGCCTGCAAAAGAGTTGCTTTTCACGACTTTCCTGGATTTTCATTTTCATTTTATTTGACAGCGCCGGCAGACTGGTTATACGGAATAATTGGTATGTTGACCGACAATAAATTTTACAAGAGACTGTTTTATTATCAACAATGGACAGGACGAACTATGATAACATGCTGCAAGCGAAAAGGTCTCAAAACTGATCATGCTTCAAATTTGTTGATGGTACACACGGCCACAGATCAAGCTACACACTGCGGCACCTTATGCAGTTGTAATAGGCGCTATTTTGCAACAAAAATGTGTAGCTTGATCTGTGGCCACGTGTACAATGTAAACTTTACGGAAAAAATATCTACATGATGGTGAAATCCAAAATCCGTTGCGTGGTTTAGTATGTGTTAGCGGATAAAAAGACAGATTGACACGGAGAGCGACTTCCTTTTGTACTATGTAGAGATTTAAACCGAATTTTGGTCATACGTAAGTTAGAGAATGCGTTTAGAGATATAGGCCCTGACTGAAAACCAGCGCGAGGGTTGATATTTAGTTATCGATCTGAACATTATGCTGAGTCAGGACCTATTCTTGACATCGCGCAACATTACATTATTGTTAGTTTTTTTATTTTATTTTTCAATTTTGTAATGTTGTGTGTTGTCATGAATAAATGTTTTTTTTTTCTTTAGATTTTTAGAGGAGACTCTCCGCAAATGACTCCCTTAAACTGACGTAGGCATGTTATATTGGACAGGTGATAATTACCGAAGACATCATGTTTCTGATGAGAAGTTAAGAATAATGTGGTCTTCACCATTCTTCATATCAACTTCATTTTTAAGGTTCCATATTTCAAAGGGATTAAACGGATCGGTCCTTATAGGATGACTCGTGTCTATCTGTCACAGCCAATTTGCTCCGAAAATACTGGACGGATTGAGTTGAAATTTATTACACATATATATAAATCGGTGATCCAAATACGGACGTGTAATGTAAATAAACATGGCGGCTACTTTTGGGGGTAAATTAGAAAAATAAAAGTTTTGCAAACTACTTATTTCGTGTGATATATCAAAATTAAAGGGCTTGTTGTGAGGATCTCAGATACATTTTTGGTAATTTTAAATTAAATAGTTTTGAAGTGAAAATTGACGAAACTACTGAGACCTAAAATTTTGAAAGATTATATCTTTACGGAACCCTGGGTGCGCGAGTCAGACTCGCACTTGTCCGGTTTGTGTAGAGTCCGTTTCGAGAACCGAAAAACATCCGAGTAGTTACAGAAAGATAGAGACAGATTTGGAGGACTAATAAACCATTTCACACAACACTATTTTTTTGCACTAGCACTAAAAACTAAATCGACTAATAATATAATGTGATCAACACTCCAAAATTTACCAACTGACGAAACTGTGGTGAAATATCTAAGAGCACTCATTGTGTGCGATTTTGTTTATATAAATTCTAAGAATTTCATGATTGTGGTAACAATGTATTCTATTGAAGTCGCCAAAATGAAGAGTCTATTCTTTTCTTATCGAATTTTATTTCTAGGGTTACATTTTAAGAAATATCTTTAAAATTTACTTCACAAAAATTTTTGCCACAAAATTAGACAGTTTTTTAAAGACAGGTTTTACCTACTACAATCTAAATGCTTTAGTACAGTTTTTTCTTCCGGGGAAGATTTAATGTAAAAATAATTAATGTATGTTTGTCTGGAAAACTATAGTGAGTTAGTTTGACTATGTTTATTTAAATCTTTATTATTTTTGTAATTTAGGAAATTTAATAATAATAATATGCCTATACTAACAATAAAGCTGAGGAGTTTGTTTGTTTGAAAGCCCTAATCTCCGGAGTTATCAGTCCTATTAGAAAAAATATTTCACTAATAGGAAGCATTATCCCCAAAGGTTATAGGCTACTTTATATCCCGGGAACGCGAGTAAAGCCGCGGGGAACAGGTAGTATCCATAGAAACCAGATAACTGATATACTACATATGCAACTCTCCTTGTCTCGCATGCTTGTTTTTTTTTGGTTCAGGTACCGTCATATCCTGCCATAACACGTTAAAAACATTCATATACTCACAAACACAAGCATGATCATAAATAAATCCGCAAAGGTAATCATATCACTGTATTTATTATTATTTGCGCGTACAAATATCACCTCATTTTCGTATATTGGGAGCGCTACACGGATTTTAAGGGCGAACCCGCCCAACGCGCGAGAACTCAATGTAAAAACAACCTTATCTAGAACAGTGCTATTGTACTGGTAGGTATGATAAACTTATATATATGCATATTTCAGGGTTGCCAAGTGAAAAATAAGATTTAATACTGTACAACGTTATTTTTAGTATACCAGAAAAACGGCCCTACTAGATTTTAAACTGAAAATGTTGTATTATTTTAATTAATAAATACAAAATTAACTAACTTAAAACTAAGATAATTTCAGTTTATGATAATATTAGTTGTCCCCCGCGGTTTCACATGCGAACCAGAGATAAAAAGTAGCCTATATCCTTCTCCATATCATAGACTATCTGCAGGCCAAATTTCATCGCCTTCAGTGGTTTAGGCGTAAAAAGGTAACAAACAAACATACAAACAGAGTTACTTTCGCATTTATACCCCGGCTTCGCTCGGCTTTTCTGTACTATTTTATGCATGTACTACACATACAAACCTTCCTCTTGAATCACTCTATCTATTGCTGAAAACTGCATTAATATCCAAGTAGTTAAGTAGTTTAAAAGATCGAACAAACAGCGGAAACGCCTTCATTTTATACTATGTAAAGATGTACAAACATTTAAAAAAAAATACAAGTCTCATCCCTGATTAAAACAATATAAATGATATTGAACTTGTTTACTAAACATAATATTAACGAGATGAGATTACAATGGGCATTTTCTCTGATTCCACCGACGAATGGGAACGTGTATTATATTTTATGTATCTTTTTATATTACATCGTTGGTACGCCTGTTAGTGAGATTGTATTTTTTTTATATGTTTAATAGTCGGAATAAGGTTTTTAGGGAAAGAAAATCCGGACACGTGAGTGAGAGTCTGGTAAAGGTAAGTCCCCTTCGCCACTGGTATGTACCAACCTAAGTCACTGGAGTTGACATTGTGTACTATGGCGCAGTCGTAGCCAGCGAGCTGCGCGTTCCGCACCTTCACCTCGAAGCTGCAGTTGTACCTGCAATGAGGACACCACAACACTAACATGAAAGAAAGAAATAAAGTTGAAAGAAAGAAAGTTTTTATTTTTTTATATATAGCATAGAAGATAGAATCATCAAACTAATGTTATAAATTCGAAAATTTGTGAGTATGTATGTATGGATGTTTGTTACTCTTTCACGTAAAAACTACTGATAGGATTTGAATGAACCTTAGCACATAGATAGATCATACCCTGGAATAAACATATAGGCTACTTTTTATCCCGGGAACGCGGGTGAAACCGCGGGGGACAGCTAGTAAATAATAAAACAAGAAAAATTACAATCATAAAAACCAGACTAGGGTGTATGGCTCTGAGCCATTGCCTGATTTTTTCCTTGAACATAGCTACTACAGTTAATCCTAACTAGCATTGATGACTCTGACTCTCCATTGATTCTACACTCCATGTTGATGGAGCGGTATGCTGGGACATTCTTCACACACAGTTATCTGATCCCAAACTAAGTAGAGCTTGTACTATGGAAACCAGTTTACCGATATTTAACTAAAAAATCGTGATCGCTGACGCTAAATATAAATTATTTTTTTAAAATAATAAATTGATGCTCAACAAAAATCCTTATCTACAGTACAACAACGCTAAAGTACAACAACGTGCATAATCACCTGGCAACTATGACGACCCACTTCCCGGTGAAGTTGTCGACGACCGGCGCTTTCTCCAGGGCGGAGCAGCCGTCGGACGGGTTGCCCGGCACCAGGAACCCACGGAGCCCTTCTAGAGGCAGGTCGGGCCCGAAGCTCGCCGGCATGTCGCTGAACTCTTTTATTATCTGTGACAATCATGATGACGTAATATTTATTACTTCTTTAGGGTTACGGCACTCAGTCTGTCCATCCGAAAATACTGGACTGGATTCAGTTGAAACTTGGTACAAAAAGTTGGTCACCCAAACATGATGTGTTACGTAAATAAATGAATTTAAAAAGGGGGGGGGGGGGGGGGGTAAATTATCAAATAAAAAAAAAAGTTTTGCATGCATACTATATTGTGTGTCATATCAAATGAAGGGGCTCGTTGTGAGGATCTCAAATATATATATTTTTCTAATTTTAAGAGAAATAGTTTTGAAGTTATTTAAGTAAATAGGCGACAATTTACTCGCCCTTGTCCGGTTTTACTTTTAATATTAATAAGTAAATACCAAAGTTTGTGTGTTTGTTTCTACTCAGCTCCGTAATAGATGAACGGATGTTTGAAACTTAGAATATAGATAGATCATGCTCTGAAATAACATACTGGGTGTAAAGGAAATCGTAACACAAACTGAGACCATGAATTCTTTACGCCATATTGGATCACTCAGCGTTAAAATTTTACGTCAATCTTTTCAAAAAAATTACGTTTTTGTTCGCATTTTTTCAAGTTAGATTTATAAACTGCGGAAACTCATAAGTTTTTTGAAAAAACTACGTAACTTTTTAACACTTAGGGGTAAAGGTTTTTTATCCCGGGACGCGGGTGAAAACTTTTATCTTATCAAGTCTAAAATAAAGTAACATAAAATCCAACAGCAATATACTAACAAAATGTTGCATGCCGACAATTTGCATCACTTTGATGGCAAAATGCGGCGACATTGTAAACAATTTTTTTTCACATTCACACAATTCAAACGCACTGCCACTTTCAGCCTATACCACTTCTCCCGCGGCCCGACACACGAGCGTTGTTCATGTATGTAGAAAACTTTATGTGTTCACTTGCCACTGATAAAAAAAAAGCTGGTAAATAGAATGGAACCGTGGTGTCCTAGTTGTTACACCCTGACAATCCAATAATCAGCTTCATCGGCTACGCAGTGTGATTAAAAAAACATTATTTATTTGCATTATTACTATCGATTTTTCGACTTGTCTTCTCAGTTTAAGTGTATTTTCGAACCGGTGGTAGAGTCCATATTCATAAGCGCCTTATCAGGACCTAAATTCAATAAATGAGTTTCGAGTTTGACACCTTCTCAGATATAAATTGAAATTACATATAGTGTGATGGTTTTTTTTCAAATATATTATTTTAACAAATGTAACCTTCCGAACTGGTATTAGAGTATTTAGAGTCAGACTATTGATAAGTGCCTGCGCAGGTCTGTTTGAATGATATATTTTTGGAGTAATTTGTAGTGTGATATATTTTTGGAGTAATTTGTTACACTTCCACGAAAAAATAAACGGATTTCAATTAAACTTGGCACATAGATAGATCATAAATTTTTGTGTAGCTGACGTTTTTCTCAGTCGTGACGTCAGAAATCGGGCCCAACGGAAGATCAGCATAATGCTGGTCGTTGAACCACAACGACCAGCATTATGCTGAGTTGGGTCCGTTTTTAGGCAAACTTATCGTTAAATGTGTGGTTCCTTTTAATTTTTATGTTTCTCTTTATAATATTTAAATCTGATGTACATAAATATCAATATGTGCCACAAATAAATATAATTGCTTTCTTTCTTTCTATACATTGGAATAACATATTATTATAGGCTACTTTTTATGATGTGAAACCGCGGAGGACAGCTAGAACCTATCTTCTAAGAGCAAATAAGCTAATTCTGTTTTGCTAGAAAGAGACAGGAATAAATCTTTGATGGCTTATATCTTGGTTATTTTTATAGTTATCAGAATTTTTTTTTTCCTACAGCTTCTTAAAGGAATGAGCTTTTATTAAAGCAAAAAAAAATATCATGCATATTCCCTATTAGCAGTTATTTTGCGGACTTCATAAAAGAGCAGTTGTTAGTTGCTATGTCAGATTCATTGATAGAATACCTATCTATGGGCAGTGTAAAATTACCATAATTGCAGCTATTTGTAACAATTAACGAATTTAGAAGTTCAACACGCAATTGGTTGATATTTTTGACCTTCTGTCGCTAAATTATGATGTAACGGTCGATATGTAGGTATGAAAAAATATTCGTGATTTAGTCTATTAGAAGTTTGACATAATGGAACTTATTATCTTTTGGACAAAGAAGCAGTGATCATCAATCTTTTGTTCAGTGAAAAATTACATAAGTACAGTACGTATTTTCAGTGGAGGTTTTTCAGTCTTGGCTGCCCTAGGCCTTGTAGTACTAGCCGCCCCTTTCTGAGCTCCCTTAATTTAGTAAGTTATTTTAATACTAGATGTTCCCGGCAGTTGCACCCAAGTTTCAGAGATAAAAAGTAGTACTTTCGGGGATAATGTAGCTTCCTATTAGTGAAATATTTTTTCGAATCTGACCAGTATCTCTGGAGATTAGCGCGTTCAAACAAACAAACTCTTCAGCTTTATTATTAGTATAGATAGATAGATTATATTGGGTCGTTTCTTGTTGCAACGTCAACTTTTGGATTTTCCAAACATTTTATTTTTGTCATGATTGGCCGCCCTAGGGCCTATCGGGCCTTAGGGCAAATCCGCCACTGTGTATTTTTAAACCAAAATAGATATGCATGTAAAGATTTTTTAAAGAAGTTTCGATAATTACTGTAATATTATGTCAAATACTAATATTGTAAACCCATAGGTACTTATTTTTATAAAAACAAAGACGTCCCCACCCCGGTTTAGTTCTTACGTAAAACATTTCACATTACACAGATAAACTATCGAGAGAACATCAATAGATTATTATGAAATCGAACTAAAGTGACAATCAACAAATGCTGACTGTACATAATAATTGATAACATGTGTTTGATTAAAAATTATTATTGCCGTTTACGTTTACATACTGCACCGATTAGAGCGAGTAAGATAGATACATAAAATTGCCACTTGAGTGGTGATAAAGCATAAGGCAAAAAAAAATCCACAGGTAAGTACTTAGGGCTATTTATAGGCGTAGTTTTAAGTTAGCTTCTAAATAGTATAAGACAAAGTCACTACCTGTGTGCCTTTGACTGCTTCTAGGCTTACTTTTTCTAAACCACGCAAAGGATTTTGATACGGTTTTCACTTAGGAGCTATATACGAGGAAGCTACAAAATGGCTGTCGCTAGTTTTAAATAATTTGTTTTAGATCTTATTTTTCAATCGCAAGATAAACGAATAAGCCATTCCTCTGATAAGTCTATAGAATAACTATTCTAATTTCAAATTAACAGCCTGCCACCACTTATCCATTAAAAAATCAGACCTGTACCTAATTGGAATTTTCCCTTTCAAAATAAAGTACCTACCTAAGCAGTAAGTTTCTTATAAAGTACCTATAGTCTTTTTAAAGAGTAACTATCATTTGAACAATAGGTTTCGCCTGGAATTATTAATTACATAACGTTAGTACATATTTAACATTAATTTTCATTCAGTAGAATCGATATTTGGTTCTCAATAAATTCCAAAGACAAAGGATTAGGATAAATTCACACAAATATATTCAAAATTCGAACAACAATTATATAATCACGCCTCAAATTCAACACAGAATCACGGTCGGAAAATACCAAAAACACTACCAAAATATATATATATTGTTTAATACATTTCAATTATTATGTACCACTACACTATTTACCAGCTTTTAAAACAATAACCGAATATAAATAACCGAAGTGCTCCAACTACTGTCACTTTAACTGCACTGTTTAACAATTGTCTAAAGATCGACTGCACGTCTATCGAATGGAATATTTACCTTATTACGATAAGATTACGGTCGAGTGTTTACTACCGATAATGTGTATGTCACCGTACCATTGTGAACGCCGTTAGTTCATAATATATATCGCGAAATTGTAAACTGTACAATACTGCTTACAGTAAAACTTATTAATTTATGATAGTCTATAATTTATTCAGGTCAAACGGTTACACTATGAACTGGCATCATAATTGAGTGTGACATTGCGCGCTACGTCATATGGTGAGCAGTATGGAGCAGATCACAGTTAATCGCCAGTTTGCAATTTCGCGAGATATTTTGTGAACTGACGGCGCTCACATTGATACGGTGACATATATACTCAGTTAATGACTGGTCAGCGACTGACACATCTACCTACGCATAGCCTAAACCAAGTGTGTTCCAAGAAATGTAGGCATCCATTAAGAAAAGGTTTTTCAATCCGCTCCTAAAGGGTTAAAATAGGTCATCGCGGGGCGGAAATGTAAAATGACGGAAATTTTGTGTGATTTGTCAATATAGACTCCAAGTCAATATAGTTGCATTGCAATCTAACGTGTGACGTTCTCGTGTCGCGCAATATTGGGTTGCCGCATTCAAAGAGTTACTTGTTCTTAGATAGAGCGATATCTACATGTGTCAATCGTCTACGGATTGAAAGATTTTATCCATTCGATTCAGTTGACTATTCAATGGATTCGTCACCCAAATCGGCAGAGCTATTGCGCAAGGGAATGTGCAAACTTCATTGAGCTGGCAGCGCCGGCCGGCAGACGGGATGGCAGAGGATTTAAAATTTATTCGCGATATCTAGAAACTAGCCGTTCTCCGCGGTTTCACTTGCGATCTCGTGAAAAAAAGTAGCCTATAACCTTCGAGGATAATGTAGCTTTCTTTTACTGAAATATTTTTTTAATTCGGACCAGTAACTCCGGATTAGTACGTTCAAACAAACAAACAAACTCTTCAGCTTTATTATTAGTATAAATATACATTTAGATCCCCTAGAAAAAACTGCGTCGTGATGCTCCGAGGCCGATCACCGAGCATTGAAATATACACCATATTTCTATTGGATAACTATTAAATTCAATTGATAAATTTCAAATCCTCTGTCATGCTATCGCCGTTCTGCGCCGGCTATAACTCTTATTATCTCGAATTCTATTAGGCAATTATCAAATAACTATAGCATATATCGGTTCGAGTAGGCGTATAGTATCAAACGAGACACGTTCGCATGTATAATATTAGTACGGATATAAAATCACATAAATGCAAGTGAAACCGTGGAGCACAGCTAGTTTATCCTACTAATATTAGAAATGCGAAAGTTTGTGAGTATGTATGTTTGTTTGTTACTCTTTCACGCAAAAACTACTGAATAGATTTGGATGAAATTTGGAACACAGGTATGTAGTTTATAACCTGGATTAACACAAAGGATACTTTTTATCCCGCGAAAACATAAGATCCTAGGGAAAGCGGGTGAAACCGCGGGGCGGAAGCTAGTTAAGAGGAGGCTATCTGTGTGTCTCCGTCCCTTACTAAACTGGCGGTGACAAGCGAGACAGGAGAAACGTAATTTTGGTTAAAAATATGGTTTTATGTTATTTATAAAGAAACTAAGCCTTTTTTGAAAATAGTAAGAATATTTATTCCCTTTCTAATGGATTTCAGAATGCATGTTAATATTTTTCAAGTTATTTGGATGGCCCAAATAAGAGAAGAATGCATTCTTAGTTTTAAGAAGGGGCATATTTACGATTTTTTTCTGACGTTACTAATGAAAAATTTAAATTTAAAAAGAAAACTATTCATTCATTCATTTCACGTATAGCATCGCCTTAACACATATAAATAAATATGTACATTAGTATATGTGTTGGTATCATCGACCTTCTCGTATTCTTATCGCTTATCATTTGTTTCTCGGCCACTATGAAACATGATTTTAAACTTATGAATTTGTGATTTAAAAAAATATAGCAATGAGACTATTATGGATAAGGACACTATTCACGTTGTAGCTTGGTGCGGGTGACAGTAGCCTGTGAGATATGAAAATGAATCATATGACATTGTATTAAGGTTCCTTTGAATCTACATATACTGAATCATAGATTAAAACAGATGAAGTTTATTGCTTTTACTGTATATCTTAAAATTACAAAAAACAATATATTTGAGATTCTCACGAGTCCTTTTATGTCACACGATATTAGTTTGATAAACTTTTTTTTGGGGTCACTTTAGGGGAGTAAATTAGTTTAAAATTTATTTACACTACACATCCTTGTCACCGACTTATTTGTACTGTACATCTCTATCGGTCCAGTAGTTACGGAGCAAATTGGCTGTGACAGACGGACGGACAGACAGACAAACACACTATAAGGTCCTTTTTTTCTTTCTTTAACTCAAATTAACATTACCCTAAAATTAAAAGGATAGGAAGGCATTATTGTAACAGGAACAGGTAAAATTCGTCTTGACATGTCCCTTTTATGAGCAATTATTATATAAGTACATACCTATAATAAACTGATTTCAGTTCAATGCTACATAGCAATATAGGTCAATTTAAATTGCACTAAGATAGAGTTGGAATAATACACATCATTAATAACATATTGCGTAGATTAAACAATAGTATCAAATTGTGATCATACAACTGCCGAGTGGTTTTAAACTTTTTGTACTATAAGATAAAGTTCAAAATATAAATACTGATTTGCATTCTAATAATTTTTGACACAAATGAAAATATTGAGATAAGTCGACAATGAAAATAAGCCTTTATCTATGTTTAAATAAACATGAGAATCTATCAACAAAGTATAAAACGTCACACGAGTCTTTACGACATGAATCAATTTGGATGAAAAACTGATGTGACATTGACTGAAAATGATAAAAGAATTCCATGTTGCATTTGTAATACTTTCAATTGGCTAAATTAATGATGATTAACAAAAACGTCATATGAATATTATGACGTAGTAGATAGACGGGCGTAGCACGAAATAAAATTAAAAAAAAATACCTATTCTAATTCAGACGAGTTCCATATAGTATTATTTTATTACTAGCGGTTTCTCGCTGTTTCACTCGCGTTCCTGGGATAAAAAGTAGCCTATAACCTTCGGGGATCACGTAGCTTGCTATTAGTGAAATAATTTTTCAAATCGGACCAGTAACTCCGGAGATTAGCACGTTCAAACAAACAAACTCTTCAGCTTTATTTTTAGTATTGAAGATATAGATTAGTGTAGATATAGATACTGTAAGTATTCCATTTTGATTGCGCGTCTACTAGAGGTCGCCAGGGTTGCACTCGGGGGCCGTGAGAAAAGGGTTTTGTTTTCGTCACAGAATAAGGAATAAAAGTTTCCATCATAATCTGTGGTTCCGTGCTCATTTTAATCGGTCCGAATTATAGCTGGGTCATAATTACTAAAGGTATATTATTATTATTTATTGTAAAATTTTGTCAACCGCTAAAACTGCCGCCCCCACCACGCTAGACCACAGATCTTACCGAATGTGGAGTATCCTGTGTGTATACGACGATACTGGCATAGACTGACGTCACCAGGCTGACTGCGCTGATGAATGGTATGAGCCACATCTTGCCTCAGTGCATCACCTGCTGCAAGCTCAATGATTCTCCAACGCACATCTCACGCGCCCCTACGTTGGAACTGTAGGCCGATGAGGTGCTTGCATGATTTTGAACACTGTGAATGTGGAAATAAAGTTCTATTTACTTTAGCTATAATGGTTTGTAAGCTGCTATGACTAAAATATGCAGGTACAGGGTCTAACAGGAAAACCTAAACATAATTCTTTGGCCTTTTGTCATAATCACAGACAGAATGAGCAATGTTCCTTAGACAACTTAAAGCACCCTCTTCAGCACCTTAAGTAACTAAATTACTATTAAACCTAGATTCAGGCTAGCGAAAGTCAATAAGACTTTTCCCAGGAACTGCATTCGCTTTTATAATAAAATCCCATATGATGTCTTATAATAAAATCAAAGAGTATGTTAAACATAAGTTGATCGACAAGGCCTACTATAAGGTGGCTCATTACATAGAAGACAAGAATACATGGTTGTAGTAGCTTCTCTCTGCACTTGCAGCCACCTCCACATGTGACAATTGTATGAAGTTTATATGTAATTAAAACAAAAACTGTAATTATATAAATTCAAATGAAAGATCCACAAAAAAAGAAGCCTTGCTGAGTTGCTTGCTGGAGTCTTCTCAGTTTAAGTGTATTCCGAACCAGTGGTAGAGTCTATTGTAAAAATGGTAACTATCAACATTCATAAGTGCCTTATTAGGGCCTAAACTGAATAAATGAGTTTTGAGTTTGACTACAACATTAACTAACCCTAGATATCAAAAAAACAAATAGAGTTCATTATTGTTGTAAATATTGTTTTATAAGCAATTCCAATCTCTCATGCCACAGGTGATAGGTTCTATTCCCATCCAGGACAAACATTTTTGTGGATTAACATGTCTCATTCCTCTGAGTCTAGCTATAATTATCTATAAGAGCTTATATACATATATTTACAATAAAAAGTATTATTTTCAGTTACCTGGTTTCCATAACTAACAAGAACTGCTTAGTTTAGAATTTGATGGCCAGATGTGAAGAATGTCCCAGAATATCACTATAAATGATTATAGTAGCCTTAGGGCTAGTTTGAAAGGATAAAAACAAGCTCATACAAATCAATAAATCATAATTAACTAAACTTATTAATCAGTGACTCACATAAATTGTTGTATATTCTTAACTAGTTCACAAGAGCAGTTTATTTAGAAAATAAATATCACAACAGATAATAATTTTATAAATAGACAAAGCAAAATGTGTTTGACAAGTGATCACAATGTGATTTCATAATCAAAACATTAATTAATGTATGAATTTCACTCACAGAAGTATAACTACAGTTTATGCAATTAGTCTGTACATATAGCATCGAATAATTTAACTGTATAGTAAAATGTCGGCCTCTGATCACGTGTGTATTGACAACAATAACTTCCTCGAGATGAACACATACTAATAAAACATGCGAATATTGCAAATTTTGCTGTAAAAACAACTTTGTAATATTCATGAGAAATGATACTTACAAGCTTGAAAATAAAAGTTTATTACGTGTAAAAACTAAATTATGATATTTACATCAACTAAACACTATTTTCATGAGAATTTAGACGAAAACACTATTTAATTACGACTGATTCATTCTTCCTCCGCTTTACCAGCAAGCAAGCAGCAGGAAAATTAGCGAACTGTCAAAATGTGATGCGTTTGAAAACTGAAACAGTTGACTCAGCGATAAAATAAAAAAATAAAACCGCGAAAAAAACGGTAGATAAAAACCTAAGTTTATTTATTTGTATAAACAAATATAGTAGAACGTAAATATTTATCAATTTTTATAAAAATGCTGTGAGTATGTAGGAAGTACGATATTTGAAGTCTAGTTTCTGAACTTGTTACAGTGCAGCCAACATAAAAAATTATAAATTTTTAGTCGAATTCCATTTGTTCACTAGGCAAATTAATTTAATGTGCTATTAAAATATGGTAGGTAATAAGTATTGAAGCGCCTAGCATTACTTTTTAGCAACATTTCTACTTCTTACTTCTACTGATATTATAAATGCGAAAGTTTGTGAGGATCTATGGATGTTTGTTACTCTTTAACGTAAAAACTACTGAACGGATTTGGATGAAACCTAGCACATAGATACATACCCTGGAAACATAACATCCCCGGGAACGCGGACGAAACCGCGGGCGGAACTGCGGAAGCTTGTATGTACCACATAAAGCAAAATAGTGCTGCATTATGATGCTGCATCCGGTATTATACTAGCGAGCCTACCTATGAACGTAAACGAACATTCAAACAAAACGGAAAACTGCTCTCATCTAGTGGAAGGAAAATTTAACCAAAGCACTGCTAACTATTTGATGTTTCAGATGCACATTGTTAGGTTATGTTCGCAGGCATAAATAATTTTTTTCAGTCGTGTAATTTCTAAAAATCTATTGCATACATACGGAGGAAACACAGAATTGTATTTTTTGCCGATTTAATTCGGTTTACAAAGTTAATTAGGTTTAACCATAGATAATTTGGTTTATTTTAGTGTTATGAGAACACACGCATCAATGAGAATGAGTCATGTTTAGCAGGCTGGCTGGGGAGAACCCAAAGCTGTCGGCTGATTGTAGGTGCTTTACAAGTTTGCAGGATTAAATAAACAGAATAAAATTAATTCTAGATTCTTTCTAGTTGACTCCAAATTTCGAGAATTCTTTCGAGCCACTAGCGTCCCTGATACGAGCTAACGAATTAATTAACCATTAATTGGTATGGGTATGACAGAAACACAGTGTGAAGCAAGCATGATACATATTATACTTGCCATGACGTAGCAGTTGCACATGATTACTGAGAACCAGTTTCATTTAGGCATTGCGCACAACTTGCCTACAAGAGTAGATAAGATAGAGAAAAAAATATTTTTCGACGAATTGATAACCTCTTCTTGAAGTCGGTTAAAAATAAAATGCTGGTAGCTCAAGACTCGCAAACAGTGAGACCGTGATGATGTGGCCGATGGTGGTAAGCACAAAAAGCCTAGAATGGAACAGGCTCTAAAGTAAAGTGCAGCTGTAGGAACACACCGAAAGGTGCTTGGCGACAGGTTCTCAACTTGAGGGTGGTAGCCAGTCAGACGGGTACTACAAAGTAGGTATACCCTACCACCGTGATAATAGTTTTCCTTCACCGAAAGCTCAAGCTCATTCGAACCCGAGACCTTTGTCTCGGCATTCGACGTCACTACCACTGAGTTATCATTGTGGTGAAATATTAAATTTCAAAATTGTTACTTACTTTCAAAGCTCAAGTCATTCCACCCACACTATTGCATACCACTGTTTGTACGTAATATATTATTACTCTGTGCTACTGTCTATTTTAATCGTACTAATATTATAAAAAGGCTAGTTGACAGTGTCAGAAATAAATGACCAAACACTAACCAATGCATAAAACATCTAAAAACACGTGGAAACATCAAATATGTTGTACATTTAATGCATTTTATGATTTTTAATTACCAGTAGAACTACAAAGAGTAGATCATTTGATGCTGTGAAACTATGACGTC
This sequence comes from Tethea ocularis, assembly GCA_963555595.1. NCBI lineage: Eukaryota > Metazoa > Arthropoda > Insecta > Lepidoptera > Drepanidae > Tethea > Tethea ocularis. The sequence goes on along the minus strand of OY741960.1, from coordinate 2,506,735 downwards.
ATAGTGTAATATTTCATACAAAATTCCATATAAACTATCGTTTTGACATTTATAAAAAAAGTAGCTGATTTGTCAGTCAACTACCCTATTCGAAAGTTTGTGAGATTTGTTTGTTACTTCTTCACGCTCAAACGGTTGGACCAATTTTGATGAAATTTGGTATAGAGGTAGCTGACACCCTGGATGTGAAACCGCGGGGCGGAAGCTAGTATTATAAATGCGAAAGTTTGTGTGGATATTTAACTATGCTTGTTTCTCTTTCACGCAAAAACTGAATGGATTTGGATGAAACTTGGCACATAAAAAGATCATACCTTGGAATAATATATGGGCTACATTTTATCCTAATATGCCTCGGGAACGTGGGTAAAACAGCGGTGGAAGCTGGTTTTTTAATCAAACCATGAACACATTCATAACCTTTTGAGATGCAGTGTAAAACTTTTACTTCATGCTTTGCAAGCTTTCATCTTTTTATGGGCCGGTTAGCCCCGTTATACCTACTTTGACATAATAATGATGTCGTTGGTTTGATTCTCGCCCAGGACAAAACCTGGAGACTGGATGTAACTATATTTACAAGTAGGAAGGGACCTATTAGCAGTTATCTGGTTTCCAAAGTACGAGCTCTGCTTAGTTTGGGCATATCTGATGGCCATGTGTGAAGCAATTTCTTGGTTTTTCAAAAAATATTAGGTACCCATAGAAAGAACATATCTAAAATTAAATTTTAGTCTAATTAATACTTCCCGTTTAAATAAATTATGTTTGCAAATATAGTAGGTAATTTCACATGCCCTTGACCCTGATTGGTCGATAAACTTGTGAACTTACATCTCATTGGTCAAAACTTCACAATGCCGCACTGCGCTGTCTACACTATGTCTATTCTCTAGACACAACTTTCTTCCATTTTCAAATCACAAAAAAATAAACAAGCCGAGGAGCTTCCTCGGCGAACAACGAAGTCTTTCTTCAAATATAAAATTAGACTTTGCACGTGGGTTCATAAAGTTAAAATTAGACTGAGTTATGGCATAGCATATTGCAGTCATTCATACGTTGTGCCATCAACATCTGGCAGTACACATTGGTGCCAGTATGAAGCGGACGCACAAACCGGGAAATTTCTTTCGAAACTCGTAATCTACATTATATTTTTTAAATTAACCGGTATCAGTGAAAGTAATAGTTTGAGTGTTTTTTTTTTAAATCGGTGTTGGGACAAGGTGCTTTGAGTTCAATAAACGCAAAAATGGTAAGTTGGCATATGTTGTTCCCTTTATTGGTCATAGATTATGTAGAAATTGGTAATTAGTTTTTGTTTCAGTTTCCAGTCATATCAAACTGTTTACGTTTGGTTCACGATATTTGTGTCAACTATACGCCTATAGACTTAATTGAATCCATTGTTAAATGTATTCTTAATTTAAATATTGTGAATGAATGGTATATTTTTTCGAACGTAGAATGAGCTGCCGTTTTTCGATTATAATGCTGCAATCAATTAAATATTTTATCCTCTTTAAAATAGAGTTTATAGTTTTTGCACAAAGAGTGAAGAGAGAATACCTACCTATGCGCTATGTACAAAACTAAATGTGCCACTTTTTTTTTATACGTAAGACACGCAATGGTTGCGAATGTTTGCTAACTGTACATACTTACACATTATTTTATACTGATTTAGCATTAAACCAGTATAATACACGAATACTAAGTACCTACTTTAGTATGTAAAATTAGAAACCGCTAACTTTATTCATTCATGAACGGTATGTTACCAGAGTACCAAACTGATAAAAAGCAACGTGCCTACTTCAATATGAACTTTTGTTACCAACCTATTTTGTTTTGTCTTTGGTATCTGCTTATCTATCTCTGGAACTCGTGGTACAGTCAGCAACATAAGTAGGTAAGTAGCTGAACAGATCTTCACACACAACCGGACTAATTTAATTTCCTACGCTGTGAAAGCACATACGCGACAATACTATTAAGAGTACTGTTGCGGTGGGCGGGTGAGAGTGCGCTTTTTCTTGGTAAAGTTTATATTTTTTCCTATAACCATTGAGTCAATAATATATATACTACGTACCTTCAACTATACACTTATAATATGGAAACATAAAGTAAGTTTGTATTTTATGTGTCTTTAAAAAGTAAAAACCTGCATACTTTTAGGTTTACTTTACATTATTATTAGGTATACATTTTTACATCATGGTTAGTTTATTGTAGATACAAGTGTTTTGGGAATTTGGATTTGTTCTTATGTTACTATCTGTACCTAATCTGTCGTATTTTTTTCCGTTTTCAAATTGTTTTGCAATTTGCGAATCAAAGGACCATAAATTAACATTGTCTGTGTCTGGCTTAAGTTTTTTACGGTGGCTTCCGAGCGGGCCGGATTTATATAAACGACCATCTTGGTTTACATTTGCTGATGCATTGTTTTTTATCATTGATGGAATATGTACCTACCTAACCTATGCGGAGGAAAATAAAGTACTTAACTTTAGTGCAATCAATTTCTATTTGAAAGTGTTAGTTTTGAGCTATACGCTTCGTCGCCAACTCAGACCAGGGGCTCTAAAAAGGAAGCACTTGTTGAATCATAATGAGATCCTATTATGAATTGAATTCATAATCGTAAAATGGCCGCTTTTTATGCAATTCAGAATATGATCCTAATACGATTCTGTATCTGCAATTCATTTCTTTGACAGTTTTCTATAGAGTTTCGTAAAATGGTTCACTAAATCCGAATTGCTTTTACGTCAAATAGTAGAATCATAAGAAGATACTGAGAACTATCTTTTTACAATTCAACTTAGGGATTTTGTTAAAAATCAATGAATATTTAGGAATTAAATATGTATTTTTAACGTCTATAACCCATTTTATGGACAGTTTAAAGGTTTTGGCTTACAAATAAGTTCATTACCACCAGTTTTGTGAACCTCTTTCTTACCATCGTAATTTTTACAAGTTGTCTTAATATTATAATGAGCTATAGGTACCTACCTACCCATGGGGTGTTTTAGGGTTCAATAGCAATAGGGTGATTTATTATAGCCTGAGCCTATAGGTAACCCTCTTCAATAAACAGTATATATAAGGCAATAATAGATTTTTAAATCAGACTGAATCAGTGTGTTCTAACATATCAACGCCTTACTTATAACATTAGTAGGTAGGTACCTATAAATACATTGGATGCATATCTTTTCAGTATAAACTAATTATTACCACGGGGAACAGACTACCTACAGCGTAAATAGGATGAGTTTCAGATGGTCTGAGCAATAATTCCTACTACCTGTCCCGCAGTTTCACTTGCTTTCCCAGGATAAAAAGTAGCCTATATGTCATCTATCTTTATTCTAAGTTTCAATCTAAATTATAATACCTTCATAATATTAAAACCATACCCAGGTTGATAGTTTGTGCAAAAAAATACATTATTATGAGCATATCTGTGATGTCTTTGATTAAATTAGCGGAACTGCATGATGTCATGATAGGCTAAAGGTATCCATATGTGAGAGTCAAGGATATAAGAATTATCATTGGTCACTTATTTAGTTAGGATAAATAAAAGAATGTAAATAAACAGCATAAACATTTATTACAGTATCATTGTTTCATCTTTGTGTAGTTTAGTGTAATTATTAATACTAAGGCAAGAATCAGCCAGTATGCAAATACAGCTCCCAGAAACTGCATATAATAATGATATGTGGGTATATTAAACTGTGACACTAATTACAGCATGACTGCATCAATATGTAACTGTCATGTTAATCATAACATTTTACTTTCTTGATAATTCTATGGACCATTAATCATCTTCTTCGGGTAACCTGAAAGTTAGTAGATTTATAGTTAGTTAAATTAATTGATGGAATATGCACATTATCAGTAATATCATCTTTAACATAATAACAAGAGGAAGTTTATAAAAAGGTCTTTGCTTTGTGCAATAATAGTATAACATTAATGGAATTATTATACATATGTTTAAAAAATAAAATAGTTCCATTCTAATGGGTACTTCAGTATTTAGATCATAATATCGAATTACTAATGGTAAAACCATTTTTGAATAACTGGTAAGTACCTACCTAGTATCAAGCTTGACTGACGATTTAAGAAATAATAACTTGAATGTTTGTTGGAATATCCTCGTAACGACTTATCAAAAGTATGAAATACTATAAGTAGGAGATAAACTTACTTTAGGTTAGGTTTGCGAGATTCCTCGCCTTTTCATTTCAAAAAGCTTGACGTTCTAAAAGATTCTTCCGTGTTATTCGTCCAATACTGATATTATCTTCCTTTTATACTTTTACGTAAATAATTACAGTAAATAATTATAATCATTTTCATATTTTCCTTAAATTATTGAAAGACTATTATTTTAAAGATAAACCTTATTTTTTAAATATTTATTTTGTACTCTATCAAAACATCCAATATAAAGTTTGACCGACGGACCACAGACAAGATAAAATATATTGTCATTGATTGATACCAGTCGAAGAAGAAAATATTTTTATAATCAATTAAAATGTCAGTTTCGGTACCCAAATCCAATCAAATAGATGCTATGAAGCAACATTCGATTGGTTTTTAATTATAATACAAAAAAACATAGTTATTCAGTCTTAATTTAACCAAAACTAAATAGAAAGAATAACCGGTAAAGTTACGGTTTTAATTTTTGTAGTCTAGTAACATTAATTCATAACAGAATCTGTTTATGAATTGAATTGCGCAGAAAGGGCGACTATTTTACCAAAATTAAAACCGTAACTTTACCGGTTATTGTTTCTATTTACTTTTTGTTAAATTAAGACTGAATAACTATGTTTTTTTGTATTATAATTAAAAACCGATCGAACTGTTGCTTCATAGCATTTATTTGATTGGATTTGGGTACCCAAAACTGACATTTTAATTGATTATAAAAATATTTTCTTCTTCGACTGGTATCAATCAATGACAATATATTTTATCTTGTCTGTGGTCGGTCGGTCAAAGTTTATATTGGATGTTTTGATAGAGTAGGTACAAAATAAATATTTAAAAATTATAGTTTAACATTAAAATAATAGTCTTTCAATAATTTAAGGAAAATATGGAAATTATTATACCTATAGTACTGTAATTATTTACGTAAAAATGTAAAAGGAAGACAATATCAGTATTGGACGAATAACACGGAAGAATCTTTTAGAACGTCAGGATTTTTTAAATGAAAAGGCGAGGAATCTCGCAAACCTAACCTAAAGTAAGTTTATCTCCTATAGTATTTCATACTTTTGATAAGTCGTTACGAGGATATTCCAAAAAACATTCAAGTTATTATTTGTTAAATCGTCAGTCAAGCTTGATACTAGGTAGGTGTTGGAACTATTTAGTTTACTATGAACCTTCTTTCATATATATTTTGATAGGCCAATTTGTTTTTTCTTTTTATATTCTTTGTCATTTTTAGTTTGTCATTCATGTTTTAATTATTACAAAATTACATTACTCAGATTTATATTACACATTATTTTATTTGTAATTCAGAGAATACCTATTTAAAAGGCATCAAGTACCTTTAGGTTATGGGCCCAGGGCTCTGAATCTCAAAATTTCTTCTTTAATAGTGTGTTCCAGAAAATTGTAATTTTTATACTTCGAATAAAAATAAAAATGGAAGGAGATTCTTGTAAAAATCCTGTTCCTCATACAAGTGCAAGTAATACTAGTGTAGTACCCTATGTTTCAACTGCACATACAGTAAGTACTCCATCTTTTAAAAAATTAGAAGGGCGTTCGAACTACACAACATGGGCATTTTCAATGGAGATGATGCTGATTGATTGCGGGCTATGGGATTGCGTGAAGCATCCACCTTTAGATAATAGCTCACAAGAAATTTTGCGCTCCGATGACAGAGCCCGATCTAAAATTGGCTTGTGCTGTCACGAAAGAGTCTTCTCCAAAATAATAGGATCTAAATCCGCATTTGAAGCGTGGAATAACTTAAAAAGGGCATACGCAGATGCCGGACTTATTAGAAAGCTCATGTTAATGAAAAAATTAATGAACTGCCGATATATTGATAATATGGAAATCTATGTAAATGAGATTATGTCGACGCACCAACAGTTAGAACAGATTAATCACAAAGTTGATGATTCGTTTCTGGCCATTATACTTCTTTGTGGCCTACCAGATGAATTTAAGCCACTTGTCATGGCGTTAGAACACTCCGGTTCTGCTCTAACTTCAGACAATGTCATTGCTGCACTTGTGAAAGAAGACAGTCGTGATCTAGCCACCTGCAGTAACACACCTGAAGATAGTGCTTTAGTGATGTCATATAATAAATTTAATAGAGACACTAAGAACATATTTTGTAATTACTGCCGCAAACCAGGGCATATAAAAGCAAATTGTAGAATTCTTAAAGCTAAATCTAAAGATGAAAAGGCCGATATTTGCGAGGTAACACTTATGGTTGATGATCAGTCAGTAAGTAAATCTAATTTTGGTAATTCTGAAGTTTGTGAAACTTTTGTAAACTCGTATACTTGTAAACCAACTTTTGAAAAGTCGCTTCTTGTAAAGAGTGATGACTGGTTTATAGATTCCGGGGCTACAAGTCATATGACTAATAGACGTGATTGGCTACATGATACTGAACCTGTCAAGAAAAGTATTAGAGTAGCTAATGATCAAATTATTCTTTCAGATGCCATTGGTACTGTAAAACTAAACACTTCCAATATTACCGATGTTTTGCATGTTCCGAACCTCTCAACGAACCTGCTTTCAGTGAACTCATTGGTAAAGAAAGGAAATGTCGTACTTTTTTCGAAATCTGGAGGAAAAATTATTGATGGAGATACATGTAAGGTATTCGGAAAAGTTTTATGCACAGCCACAAATGTCAATGGTATGTACAAACTTGATTTACCTATTGCTCATGCGAATTTAACAGAAGTTAATGAAAACTCAGCCGATTTGTGGCACAAACGCCTTGGTCATCTGAACTTCAGATCTATGGAATTACTTAGACTACACTTAGCTCTTGGTGTCAGGTATCCAAAGCCTGCTGGATCTATTAAAGATAATTGCATTGCTTGCGTAGAAGGTAAACTTTCAAAACAACCTTTCAAAACGTCAGATTCAAAATCGACAAATTTACTGGAAATTATTCACAGTGACGTTTGCGGATTTATGAGTACCCAATCTTTGGGAGGTGCTTCATATTTCGTGACTTTCACCGATGACTTTTCTAGGAAAACATTTACCTACCTAATTAAACAAAAATCAGAAGTCGTAGAAAAATTCCTCGAATTCAAAAGCTTAGTCGAGAACCAAACTGACAAAAAGATTAAAATACTGCGATCTGACAACGGTGGTGAATATTTGAATTCGGAAATGAAAGAAATTTTGAAACAGTCCGGTATAGTTCACCAAACGACTGTACCTCACAATCCAGAGCAAAATGGTTTAGCTGAACGGGTCAACAGAACTTTAGTTGAGAAAGCAAGATCTATGCTGTCAGAATCTGGTCTACCTAAGATTTATTGGGGAGAAGCAATCAATACAGCGACTTACTTGAAAAATCGCTCACCGACTAAGGCTATTAGAGGGAAAACCCCTGAAGAAATCTGGACAGGAAGAAAAGTTAATCTTTCACATCTTCGTATTTTTGGATGCAGAGTATATGCGCACATACCTAAAATTCTTCGAAAGAAATTTGATGCTAAGGCCAAACTGTGCATATTTGTAGGTTATTGCACCGAAACTAAGGGATACAGAGTAGTTGATCCCGAACATCCAAAAACTCTTATCAAGACAAGAGATGTCAAATTTTTTGAAAAAGACTTTTTATTCAAATCAAAGTCAAATGATCAAAATAATACGATTAATAAAGTTGGAACTCCAGAATCAGAATCCGTCCCTATTATAGTTCAAGAAAATTCTGAAACTATACTAACTGAAGGAGAAGTCAACAATATATTTTCTGAACCTGTAATTCAGGACACTCAAAACATTGAAACTGAACCTTTAACACCGGTAACGGAACTCAGTGATCCTGGAATTGACAACACTGAAGAGGAATTTTATGATAGTTTTACAGAATTTCCGGATAATACTGACAATCAAGTTTCTCAACCTGTTAGGAGATATCCATTGAGAAACAGAATCCCGAAAAAGTGGTCAGAAGATATAGTTCTCTACAAAGCTGAAGAAGATGATATCCCTTCAACCTTTAAAGAAGCCATTCATTCTGATGATAAAAATAAATGGCAAGAGGCTCTTCAAAGCGAATATGACTCACTTGTAACTAACAAAACTTGGGTCCTTGTGGATAGACCTCAAAACAGAAAAATAGTTCGTTGTAAATGGGTATTCAAGATTAAGAAAAATGAAAACGGAGAAAACGTACGCTATAAGGCACGATTAGTAGCTAAAGGCTTTACTCAAACATACGGCGTAGATTATGACGAAACATTCGCACCCGTTGCACGTCTTTCAACAGTTAGATTACTACTTGCTTTCGCAGCACAATGGAATATTACAATGGATCAAATGGATGTTGAAACAGCTTTTCTCAACGGTGATCTAAATGAAGAAATATATATGGAACAACCTGAGGGTTTCACTAAAGACTGCAACAAGGGGAAGGTATGCCAGTTAAAGAAAGCACTTTACGGTCTGAAACAAGCGCCTAGACAGTGGAACCTCAAGCTTAACGAAGCAATGATGCAACTTGGAATGAAAAGGTCTGAACATGATCATTGCCTATATTATAAAGTTAATCAAACTTGCATGTTAATTGTTGCAATCTTTGTGGATGATTTTTGCATACTCAGTAATAATGCTGATATGAAAGAAGACTTTAAAAAGAATATTAAACAATTTTTTAAGGTCAAAGATTTAGGAAACTTAAAACATTTCTTAGGAATGAGAATTACAAAAGAGGAAAATGGAATAACTATTGATCAAGGGGAATATATTAAAAAGGTACTAGATAATTTTGCTATGACTGATGCAAAACCTGCTAGTACACCTGCTGATCCTAATTTAAAATTAGTGAATCCTTCAAATGAAGATAAAGAAGCAGCTCAACATTTGCCTTATCAAAGACTGGTTGGATCTCTGATGTATTTGTCGGTAGGAACTAGGCCAGACATTACACATGCAGTAAGTGTGTTAAGCCAGTTTAATTCCAACTATGGGACAATTCACTGGAATGCAGCAAAAAGAGTTCTACGATATTTAAAAGGGACAATGCATTTTAAACTCCAATTCCAGAAGAAAAATATACTCGCACTTACGGGATATACTGATGCCGATTATGGTGCATGTTTAAATGACCGGAAATCCTACACTGGGTATGTGTTTTATTTAAATGGTCCTATATCTTGGGAATCTCGTAAACAACGAACGGTCGCCTTGTCAACAACAGAAGCCGAATATATGGCACTTAGTGATGCTGCAAAAGAGTCCATATACCTCAAAAACATATTAAAGGAAGTGTTTGGTTTGGATAATGGTGTCTGTATTTATAGCGATAATCAGGGAGCTCAAATGCTAACAAAAAACAACATTCATCACTCACGAACAAAGCACATTGATGTTAGACATCATTTTATTAGGGATACTGTTGCTAATGGTATTATTGGTATAAAATATATTCCCACAAATGAAATGAAGGCAGATGTCTTAACTAAGTTTCTATCGAAACAAAGACATCAGTGTTTAACAAAAGGATTAGGTTTAAGTTAACATTTATGATGGCCTATTATTGTATTCAGAAGTAGGGGAAGTGTTGGAACTATTTAGTTTACTATGAACCTTCTTTCATATATATTTTGATAGGCCAATTTGTTTTTTCTTTTTATATTCTTTGTCATTTTTAGTTTGTCATTCATGTTTTAATTATTACAAAATTACATTACTCAGATTTATATTACACATTATTTTATTTGTAATTCAGAGAATACCTATTTAAAAGGCATCAAGTACCTTTAGTAGGTACTTACCAGTTATTCAAAAATGGTTTTACCATTAGTAATTCGATATTATGATCTCAATACTTAGGTCCCCATTAGAATAGAAACATTTTATTTGTTAAACATTTATATAATAATTCCATTAATATTATACTATTATTGCACAAAGCAAAGACCTTTTTATAAACTTCCTCCTTGTTATTATGTTAAAGATGATATTACTGATAATGTGCATATTCCATCAATTAATTTAACTAACTATAATTTTACTAACTTTCAGGTTACCCGAAGAAGATGATTAATGGTCCATAGAATTATCAAGAAAGTAAAATGTTATGATTAACATGACATTTACATATTGATGCAGTCATGCTGTAATTAGTGTCACAGTTTAATATACATATCATTATTATATGCAGTTTCTGGGAACTGTATTTGCATACTGGCTGATTCTTGCCTTAGTATTAATAATTACACTAAACTACAGAAAGGTGAAACAATGATACTGTAATAAATGTTTATGCTGTTTATTTACATTCTTTTATTTATCCTAACTAAATAAGTGACCAATGATAATTCTTATATCATGATGTCTCTCTGGTCTCATCTATCCTTGACTCTCACATATGGATACCTTTAGCCTATCATGACATCATGCAGTTCCGCTAATTTAATCAAAGACATCACAGATATGCTCATAATAATGTATTTTTTTGCACAAACTATCAACCTGGGTATGGTTTTAATATTATGAAGGTACTATAATTTAGATTAAAACTTAGAATAAAGATAGATGACATATAGGCTACTTTTTATCCTGGGAAAGCAAGTGAAACTGCGGGACAGGTAGTAGGAATTATTGCTCAGACCATCCTATTTACGCTGTAGGTAGTCTGTTCCCCTTGGCAATAATTAGTTTATACTGAAAAGATATGCATCCAATGTATTTATAGGTACCTACCTACTAATGTTATAAGTAAGGCATTGATATGTTAGAACACACTGATTCAGTCTGATTTAAAAATCTATTATTGCCTTAGAAATACTGTTTATTGAAGAGGGTTACCTATAGGCTCAGGCTATAATAAATCACCCTATTGCTATTGAACCCTAAAACACCCTATGGGAAGGTAGGTACCTATAGCTCATTATAATATTAAGACAACTTGTAAAAATTACGATGGTAAGAATGAGGTTCACAAAACTGGTGGTAACTTATTTGTAAGCCAAAACCTTTAAACTGTCCATACAATGGGTTATAGACGTTAAAAATACATATTTAATTCCTAAATATTCATTGATTTTTAACAAAATCTCTAAGTTGAATTGTAAAAAGATAGTTCTCAGTATCTTCTTATGATTCTAGTATTTGACGTAAAAGCAATTCGGATTTAGTGAACCATTTTACGAAACTCTATAGAAAACTGTCAAAGAAATGAATTGCAGATACAGAATCGTATTAGGATCATATTCTGAATTGCATAAAAAGCGGCCATTTTACGATTTTGAATTCAATTCATAATAGGATCTCATTATGATTCAACAAGTGCTTCCTTTTTAGAGCCCCAGCTTGGTGAAGACTGGCTTAATTCCTGTTATGCTTTTACTTTACAGGCGACAGAGGGCTTCTTTAATACATTTTAGAGGGTGTACGAGTGCGTCTTCTATTCGTAGAAATAGTTAGTATTCTTTGGTTATGTTATCGTAGCTACGTTCGACAGTAGAGCCTTATCAGTAGAGTAGAGGGAAGAACAAAAAAAGAGTAATAAGCTATTGGCTATCGCTTCCGCGGTTTAATCCGTGATCTCCTATTTTACCTTAAAAGTTGAATGAGGAATAACAACAAAAAAATCTAATTAGTCCGTCAGTTAGATTATCAAAAATTATTGGATACGTATTTTTTATTTTGATCCGAAAACAAAAAATAACCAAGATACAGTGCGTTAAAATTTTCCGGTCTGCAAAAAGTGTACTAAAAAGTAGTTGTACAATGACGTCACAAGCCCCAATCCTGCACTTTGATGGGACTTATCTTTGTAATTTCTTATTGATTTGATAAAATAAAAAATACGTATCCAATATTTTTTGATAATCTAACTGACGGACTAATTAGATTTCTTTGTTGGTATTCCTCATTACGGAGTATCTTTTCTTAGTTCACCTCTACGTGTCTCTACGCTATAAAAAAAACTGGACCTCCTTTCATGCAGAGGTCCACTCTTATAGGCGTATGACTGTTGTTTAGACCCTGAGGGATTAAATTGTCGCTATGATGGCAATATAAAATGATGCTTTCTTTTTACTTGTGTCTCTTTTGAAACATCGTATCGTGTTGCTACTTTGGTAAGTAAAAAATCTGGCTCAATGAATAATATTTCCTTATATATGGAGTAGTCTACCAACTTGCTACTCATTGACGTCTTTTTTCATAAGTTCATATCACACTGGAAAATAAACCATAATGTGTCATAGTAGAAGTCTCATTATATTTTCTTAAGTAAATAAATAGTCTTAAAACAAATTAACCAGTATTAGATCCTTTTTATAAACCAATGCTTGTGGAACGTTTGTTATATATAGTTACTAGTTCTCCGCGGTTTCACTCGCGTTCCTGGGATAAAAAATAGTTTACGACCTATTCTCAGACCTACCGAATATACCCAAAGATGACATAAAAATTGGTCAAGCGTTTCGGAGGAGTTTGGTGACAAAAATTGTGACACGAGAATCTACTAATATTATATTGTTGCTCTTTCACGCAAAAACTACTGAACGTTTTTGAATTAAACTTGGCACATAGATAGATCATATCCTGGAATAACATATATGCTACTTTTTATCCCGGGAATGTGGGCGAAACCGCGGGGGACAGCTAGTTTTATATATTAGATAAATAAAATAAGTAGGTAGGTACTTAATAAATTTAAAAAGCAAATTATTTAGATCGTATTCACTTCATGACTTTGAACATAGTCATTGTATTATCAAATGGCGTGTACAGAATAGCAAAGAAGTTAATTATATACCTGCTTCGAATCGAATGACCTATTATTTTGGTGTTTTACAATCGTTTATCCTTATGTTATTGTACCCACTTTGTGTTGTCTAATAAATAAATCAAAAATAATTTAAAAGTTATCTCTGTAACGTCTCTATTAAGAAAATATACAAAAATAAACATAAATATTTTGTCTATTCTTTTTACCTTTTAAATTTTTTTATACAAAATAACATTTACGTATGCAAAGTTTGATTTCTTTTTCATGATTTATCGATTTGTCGCATAGTAAAAGTTCGTATTGTACTCATAATAATCCCTGAAAATTTGAATGGAGATTAAAAAATCACCCAGTAGATCCCAATCATTTGTAATCATTTAATTTAATTTATTTATTTAATTTAATAGTGACATAAATAAATATGTTGTAAAATAAGTGGTAATTTACCATTTTCAGTAGTTTACCGATCGCACGTTTTTGCATTATGACGTTATTCAAATAATTATGTAATTTAACTTTGTAATGTGTAATGGCGCTTTAGATGCCTTGAAATATTCATGAACGAGGAAAAATAACAAGCTACGTGCTTCAGGACGAATACCAATACTATTATTATAATCTAAACTAATAATAAAGCTGAAGAGTTTGATTGTTTGAACGCGATAATCTCTGTGTTACTGGTTCGATTCGAAAAATTCTTTCACTAATAGGAAGCTTCCTTATTCCCGGTTATAGGCTACTTTCTATCCCAGGAAAGCGAGTGAAGCCGCGGGGAACAGCTAGTATTAGATAACTTGGCAAGTATTATATTTCGCATCCAATAAAAAAACTTGACAAATACAGCAAATGTCAAATAGATAGTTTAAATGGCTACGATTAAAGTTTTTGTACCAATTACTGCGTCGTGACGTCATAAATTTACAGTATCAACTGATCTACTCGTTGTTCAATTGGCAATTAAAAATCATGATACCTAATTAACTTTTAATACCTATTAAGAGCGAGTCTGACTCGCGTACCGAGGGTTCCATGATTTCCTATTTTACTCTAAATACCAGACTTCTTATAGATTTTACTGTAATATATAGGTAAAGAACTATTTTCTGTATTTAAAAAAAACGGAGATAAGGGGGGGGGGGGAATGCTCAAGTTTCCCCTATTTTCTAAAATACCTAAATTCAAAACTATTATACTAAAAATATTTGGGATCCTCACGAGCTCTTTCATTTGATATGTCACACAAAATTTTTTTTTTATTTCCCAATTTACCCCCCAAAAGTGACCCCCATATTTGAAATTCATTTATTTACGTTACACGTGTTGGGGTCACCGACTTACATACATGTGATCACACACGAGTGATCCTATAAGGGTTCCGATTTTTTTCTTTTTGAGTTCTAAGTATGTTATAGTTAGATAACCAGTAGAATGTTAGTCTAGGAATTCACGTGTTCATCTAGCCATTACTGCTGACCTGATAGATCATCAAACGAGTAATTAAGAGCTGGTTTTGATTAGCTATTGCTACAATTAGAACATCGCGCGAATAGCTTCAATTTTTCTTTAGAAACGAACGGGTCACTGTAGAGTTTATTTGTTTTTTATCTGAACATCTATTTTTTATTTTTAGTACGATTTTTTTTTGTATGCAGGGCCTACTTCAGGAATGGGGCATCCTGTCTGGGCTGGTTATGTCGATTGGTCTAAGTATCGCTGCTGAAAAATGGAGCAAAAATATCAAATTCAAAGTTATTTACTCAGTTTAGACAATAATTTACTCGGTTTATTTTAGTTTAATATTTTTCGCAAAGAATAATATAAATTCAATTAATATATTGTATAAGGAAACCAGTCGAAGTTCAGGAGTCTCATATAGTTTCTGTAGTTTTGGTTTGATAGAGCATCGTGTAAATGGTTTTATATTGGTTCATGCCCCTATCTATATTATCGACAATGCGACAATAGAAAGGGACAAGCTCTCAAGTGTATCTATGAAACCAATGAACAGATATAGTATGCACTATGCACGTTATGTTGACCCTTTTAAGGCTCTCCTTGTCTCGCTATGCGTGTCACTTTTTGGCTCAGGTGGGGTGTCAAATCGGACATCATCAGTAGGTATACAGTGGCCAATATACCGGCACAAGTTTGTCCCTAATGTCACCCACCTAAGTTCGGCCCTGAATCTTGGCACCTAAAAGTGTTTTTCGTCATTAGTTAAGATTTTATCGGTGTGACCTCCACATGCAATGGGTGCCTTAGCCCTTAGTTAACGTGCAAATGACTTGGCGCTATCGTTAAATAGTGACTAATCAGGGTATTTCAAGCTTTAGTTTGTTTACAACGAATTTCCACCCATAAATAATGGTAGAATTTTAGTTCCAAATAAAACCGTATTGTTGCATGACTGTTAAACTCGCAGGTGAAACTGTGGGGCGGGCGTAAAGCTAGTCTTACCTTAAGTGAAAATGTTGCCAAAGGCCAAAGGTGATAAGCGTACATGGCTTCTCAAACTTTTTTTGGCGATGTATGAAACGATTTTGAAAACCGGTTGTATATGAATTCTTTATTAATAAATCATCAGTTATATTATCTCTAGTTAAATGTAGGTACCTTACCTTTTTAACTTTACACACCACTTTTCTCGCCACGCGTGATTTTCGCGCACAAACTTTGAGAACGGCTGGCCTAGAAGGATCTTCTTGTTCAGAATTAAACGATGAATAATCGTTCAATTCTGTTGCAGAATGATGGACAAACAGGCAACTTATTATGATGAAATTAAATGCAATTACAGGTTGTGCAGTGGGCCAAGGCAAGTTACATATAGGGTTACCAGATGATATTTTCTTTAGGTCAGACATCGCATTTAAAAAAGCAGGCCATTTTATAGTGAGGCCGTACATCAAAGATTTATCCAAACGTAAGAGCAGACTTTGAAAAATAAGTTAAGTAATACTCGGCTAGTATTGAATAAGAAACAAATAAGTACAAAACAGGTTTTAAATTCAGTTAAAATAAATGGTAAAATTTAGGCCTCTGTGACATGGTTCTTACTTCTAGGTTCCTTTTTCACGACTGTCACAGATTTAGAAACAATAGGTTTTGTAATCTGAGGCGACTGTATTCATTTGAAGCTGCGCGCGCTCGTCAAAAAGGCTGCTTTTCCGTAATGTTTGCCGAACAAACACGTTCTGGCAACCCTAGCTACGTAGGACCACGTAGGACATTATTATGGTCAATGTTAAAAATAAACATTGATGAATTCAGACTATAATTCTATATACTATAAGTCTGTCATGGCTCCGCAAACACCTAACGCATTATGACTGTGAATGATTTGTTATTACAACTAGCGAATTGTTTATTCAATTTATCATAGCTTAATTTTAGGTTTGCTTATGCTTTATGCGGTTTAAGTATATAAGTATTCAATATATATGATGTTCTATAATGTACGTGTATGTGATACAAGGAAGGACTGTACCTTTCGTGTATATGTGTATAGGTACTTGTAACGTGTTTCTGTAACTTGTAAAACCTATTTATTATACTACCTACTTTATAAGATCAGTAGTGTCAATCTCACATTACGTAGTTTTGGTGGGTGGGTCGGCAAGTAGTTTTAGGTGGGGTCTGGATAGGTACCAGTGGCGAGGGGTGAAATTATGGCGAGGGTAAGCCTTCAAAAAGCACCGACAATTTTATACTTAATTACAGTGTATTTTATTTGACAAGCCAGTTGGCGCAGTGGATTAAGACACCACCTACCACGCCGCTGGTCATGGGTTCGATTCCCATCCAGGACAAACATTTGTGTGCATGAACATGTCTGTTTGTCCTGTGTCTGGGTGTAATTATCTATATAAGTATGTATTTACAAAAAAAAGTAGTATATGTAGTACTTATATCAGTTATCTGGTTTCCATAGTACAAGCTCTGCTTAGTTTGGGATCCAGGATCATCTGTCCCAGATGTGATAGAAACTGCTAAGATATTTGAGTTTGGGCCAACGAGATCAATAAACTTTGGGCTCGTTTTTTTTCGATGAAAGCTTGTTTTTAAAATCTAACATAGACCTATATTAGTCTGCCTCATAACACCCCTATAAAAAATCCAGATAGATCAGCGATAAGATAATTAACTTTAACTAAGTGCGATTGTTTATTAATTCGCGTGACATAACCGTGACGTGTGATTGGTCACGTTGAACAGGACGCGGCGGGCGGCGCGGGCGCAGGCGTCGCGCTGTCGACTTAATTCGTTAATTATACATTCATTTCCTTTAATTGCCTCTGTGTGACTGTCAACTATTTTTATTTTGGTTCACACACATCAGATCGTAAAAATAAGGAGATTTATTTTCGATGCATACTATAATATAGAGTTTGTGTTTCCATTACAACCGAAAACATATGGTTTTAAGGCACAGGCTACATAATAAAAAACTTAAAACTATTTCAAAGTATGGCCGGAGTCGGGATCTTATAAAACTATCTTGTTCTTGTGCGCTTTTGGCATATCTTTTTTCACAATTATTATACAACATACAATCTAATAATTATAAAAAATACTACGAATCGAATCGAAAAATTCCTCGAGCCCCTTGCTTTTCCTCGAGTGTAGCATGGAGCCAAAGTAATTCAAAGTCCATTACCATTTCCGTTCGAACTAGCCCCAGTCACAGGGCTTAATTAAAACAAATGACATTAGTTTGAGTTTATGATCTGTGGATTGCATCCATCTGGGTACTGTGACGATTTCATGCTGGTTCTCAGAAGCGAATTCGTTAAGACTGTGTCGAATATTAAAGGGCGTTTAAATGAAGAATAATCGTTAAGTGAGTTTCATTTAAACAGAAGGGTTAAAAAAGTTAGCTTATATGATGTGCGGTTATACTCGCTTTCCTATGCGACGAGATGGACCTTTTTATGATATACTAGCTGTTCCCCGCGGTTTCACCCACATTCCCGGAAAAAGTAGCCCATAAGCTTCGGGGATAATGTAGCTTTCTATTAGAAAAATAACTTTTCGAATCGGACCTGTAACTCCAGAGATTAGCGCGTTCAAACAAACTCTTCAGCTTTATTTTTAGTATAGATAGATTTAAAAGCCGTATTAGCCGCTACTATCAGGGTCAGGTAGAGCATCTAAAGATACTTTCAGGTAGAGTAGCTACCTGAAAGTATCTTTAGATGCTCTACCTGACCCTGATAGTAGCGGCTAATACGGTTTTTTTATTATTAGTGTAAATAAGACGTTAAATAGTAAACGATTAGGTCATATCTCGTAGATAATCGTAATATTACTTCAATGGAATACATATCTCGAGGTTGTGTTAAAATTATTAAGGTATAGTCGCATTAGTGTGATTTCCATCATTGTTTTTAATTTCACTATCACCCAGTGAGACTAATAGTATTTTTGCATGACTGTCCAAAAGAGTGTAATGGTTTAGGGATAATTGCAACATTTTTAATGCTGTCAGGCAGAACTAATCCATGCAGTCGTAATATAACTACGGGTAAATGGTCCTCGTGACCAATTTACATCGCGCTTAAATTCACGTTGGACTAATTTGACGGGACTAAAATACCCTTCTTATATTGTTTGTTAGAAAGAGATATAAATGAGATTAAATTTGTTTAGTTTGTAACCAACAGATTCGAGGAGACTCAGTGTGTGTGTGCTTGTGCGCATTCATACGGGTTCTGTGTTTGTTCGCGTTCGTCGAGTAGTCGACAGTGGGTCTACTACGTCCTGATGATGCTTCGTGAAGAAGCGAAACACGTGTCGATTTCCTGTTAAGTTCCCTTGTTTTGGACTTGACAGAGAAGGATATATCCAGCGGAATTAGTTACTAAATATTTGTCTTCCATCTAATCTTAGAATCGAGGCCATGTAATATAAGTTATTTAGTATAACTTCTTTGAAAATAATTCAAATATTTATTCAGCTGATAGATATGATTCAAACAAATAGATGTAAAATATATATTCTTTGTTTTTGTTTATGTAGGTTAGGAGAGCACATTTTTTTTTGTTTTATTCAAAAGACATTACGTAGGTATAATTTTGGTTCAGTGTCTTCTAAAGTTAATTTAAAGTGACTTTAAGCTTTTGTTTATGCTATTCATATTTTCGATCAATTCAAATGACACATTTCCAACCTTCATACAACAATAGATACAAGAATACATCAGCTCTTTGTTGTGCCTGGTCGCATCAAGTCAAGTACTGTTATTCGAAGTACCATTTTCAATGCGTGATCATCTCAAAATGAAGTGGCAGTTACCTATCCAAGCCGTTGTATGTATACGAAAAAACATGGCTTGATTAATTGATATGAGAGATCTACGTTTAACAATGAAAGGAGGATAGCTTTTTTATAGCATAAAAGTGTACTAAAAATGTTTAGTTTTTTTTATATAGCACTAGTACCTCATTCGGGGTGCTCACAGGCGTGCTTTACCTAAATGATGCCCGGTTGAGAGCGCTTGTCGATTTGTCCGATAAGGCTGTGGAAACCATGAGAGGCTACTAACTTTTGTCCTTTAAAAAAAAAGTGGAATTTATAGGTGAAATCGCTATTCTTCTAGAAAACTTCTGTTAAAATAATTAGATATCAAAATACCTACGCCCTAAGGTCTAGCCTACCTTCTAAGGTCTAACTTTATTGGACCGTTTTCTTGTCGGTGAACATATTATGGACTATAATTTAAAATGTTTTATGCAGCTATAAAAGTAATCACCAATTTTGTTATGATACATTTATGAGACAGTAAGGATTTGCGAACTAAGCTGAACCCTAATCCCGAGTAAACTGCAAGCTTATTTATTCGGCATAATCACCCTAATGCATACAGACCGTAATCGTCAAATAAATTTCAAGTGTAAGCCCGTCGATTTTTAGGGTTCCTTATCGCAGAAGAAAAAACGGACCCCTTATAGGATCTGTCAAGACCCTTTTTCTCAGGAACGCGTGGAGTTAGATCTGCAATCCCTTGGAGCAGTGAAGATTGGTCAAACACAGGCCTATCCTACTAATTTTATAAGTGCGAAAGTTTCTGAGTATGGATGTTTGTTACTCTTTCACGCACAAACTACCGAACGGATTTGGAACACAGATAGTTTATAACCTGGATTAACACATAAGATACTTTTATCACGGGATAACATAAGATCCCTCGGGAGTGCGGGGCGGAAGGAAAAATACAATGTTAAGTTTCTACGGAACTAGGTACGCGAGCCAGACTCGCACTTGTCCCGATTTTTTGTTATCTCCCAGATAAGCGTCGCGTAAATAAATTGACTAAAGAAACGTATCACCAGTCAATATTGAAACGGTATTGGAGTAGGTAGTGTCAATAGGTCTATTGTTAAAAACGTACACCACGTGTTAGTGAAATGAAGCCGATTGCGAGAGACGAAACTGAATTGCATCATAGTGAGGTTAGATATTTTTATTGAATTTTAACTTTTTAATAAAAAGCATTTTGTATTTAGTTACAACTATTATTCTACTATTAACAATATTTACAATTATTTACAACAAATATAAAAAAATAATAATTTCCATTATATCTAATAATGATGGAATTTAAACTAAACTAACATTAACTATGTACATAAAAAAAAAAAAAAAAACTTCTTACTACCTACTTATATATTTAATTTAATTTAATTGATTTATGAATTCAAAAATAAAATTTGAATTCAAATATTTTTTTTATTTTACATCTCACTATGCAGATCATTATGGAATAACGTATGGATACAATACTTTTTATCTCGGGTAAAAGTAACATCCCTCAGAAACGTGGGTGAAGCTTCGGGCGGAAATTAGTATAAAATGAAAAATATTGGACATTGACTCTACGTTCTTCTACTTCCGATGAAGCATTTTATTTATTACTAGCTTCCGCCCCGCGGTTCGTTCGCGAGGGATCTTATGTTTTCCCGGGATAAAAAGTAGCCTACTTATTTGTTATTCCAGGTATGATTTATCTATGTGCCAAGTTCCATCCAAATCCGTTCAGTAGTTTTTATGTGAAAGAGTGACAAATATCCATGCTCACCTTGTATTTATTGGTCCGTGATGCTCATAAACATTCGCTCTAAAGATCCTAAGTATAAATATCTTTAGCATAGTATTTGTAAAAAAATTATATATTACATTTCAAAGTTAGTTACATCATCATATAAAGACATCAAATTATTTATTTAAAATGTTATTAAAATCTTTATACAAGCGTGATATTTATAAATAGCCTATAATCTCCGTCGATAAACGGGCTATCTATCTAACGCAAAAAAAATACTTCAGAATGATAGCTCTCTAAAGCTACAGAATAAAGTTCTTCTCTGGCTTTGTGTAGCTTGTATTCAATTTTCGCCTTTTTCTTAAATAACTTCAAAATCTTCAGTCTTAAAATTATAAAGAAAATATATTTGAGATCCTCACAACGAGCCCTTTCATTTGATATGTCACACAATATAGTTTCCAAAACTTTTTTTTAAATTTTCTAATTTACCCCCCAAAATTGGCCGCAATGTTTGAAATTTATTTATTTACGTTACACGTCCGTGTTTGGGTCACCGACTTACATATGTGTACCAAACAACTCAATCCAGTCCAGTATTTTGGGTCAGACAGACACGAGTGATTATTAGGGTTCAGTTTTTTTTATTTTGAGTTCCGGAACAATAAAAAAATATTTTTTGTTGTTTTTCTGGTTGGCCGCCCCTTTTACTTTGGCGCTTCAATATCGATAAAATACCGGATAATATTGTTAGAGATTACGTGAAAGGCTGTTTGGACATCTTTTATTGTATTTTATTTCCCTGTTTGCACATGGATATAACGGTATTCGTTTATGATTTATACAACGTACAAGAGGATTTTGTCTCCACCGCTATCAGGGCCCGATTCTATTGTTTTAAATATACAAGTACATATACGTCTCTCTCTTACAACGACCTTCCGACATCTGCATTTAAGAGCCAGTTCCCCTCTAGGCTTTGTGTGCTTACTATAATAATAATAATAATATAGCCTTTTATTCAGATCATACATAAAAAGTAGATTTTTAGTCTAGTCTAGTATTTGCTTCTTGCTTGTTTTCTGTAGATCTGTTTGCCAGTCGGCAAAGGCCTCCTCCAACCTTTTCCATTCCTGTCTTTCTTGAGCCACTCTGTTCCACATAACTCCTGCCACTAGTCTGATGTCGTCATCCCACCTTTTTTGGGGTCTGCCTCTTTTCCTTTTTCCTTCTCTAGGGTACCATTGTGTCACAGTTTTGCTCCATTTGTCTTGTCCTCTTATCATGTGTCCTGCCCATCGCCATTTAAGCCTTCTGATTTTGCATGTTATGTCCGGGACCTTTGTCTTGTTTCGGATGACGCGGTTTTCCAATTTGTCTGACTTCTTCACATTCAGCATACTTCTTTCCATTGCGTGCTTATACTACCATCGGCCATATCATCACTGACCACGGTGAGATTGTGGTCAAACACAGACCATAAATACTTAGTACAAAAAACCAAATAATATAGGCACCTAGGTGTAAAATTTAGTTTATAAATTAATTAACAACCTATAAATTATCTACCTATACAGTTTATAAGGAATTTAGCTAGGTCAGGAAATGGATTAGCCAAAGAACTATTACAAAAATCTATTTGTGAAACATCTCGGTTTTCGTAATGGCTAATGTATGTTAATGAGTGTTAAGACACTTACCGCTAGTTTTTGAATCTTTGTCATTTTAATGTAATTAATAGGTAATCTCATGTAAGAATCACTTTAATTACAAAAAATATAAATCTGATTCAATCACGCGTAGGCTAAACAGGCTTGGATAAAACTTGGTACATAAGATAGATTATACCCTGGAATATAATTTAAGATAACTTTTCATCCCTGAAAAACTTTTGGAATGCCAAAATAATAATTACCCTGTCTGCAGGCTATTATATACTTATAGGTAGTATATTAATTATTCTATATTTACAACAAATATACAAACTATATATAAAAAAAATCCTCGAGGCGTGTGCTGCTGCCAATCAACGGCAAGGTTCCCAGAAGGCTGGCAGCGTTCCCTTTTTGTATGGCCAAGCTAACGCGTTGGCGGAAAAAGCTCCCCGCCCGCCGGTCCCCTGTGACCTCAATTAATTTTGAAGATAATGTTCGAGAAAATCGGCGAGCCTCGGACCCCCAAGGACCCATGGTCTCGACCGCAAAAGGCAAAAATAAATAATTTGGGCCAATAGAAGCGTTTTTTTTGGATTTGGAATTTTCCGCACCAGCTGCAGCTGCTCCTGCAACTCTACATGTCGCTGGCAAGTGAGATGGCGCAAGTGTGGCGCACACATGTGGCGTCCCACACCAACGACTTACCGACACTCCATGGGATCAAAGACATACCATCCGGCCTCTTGCCATCGCCACGCATAATACCGATTGGTTCCAGTACAGAAGGCACATTGGCGACAACAAGAGCCCTGCGGATTATGTCATTGAGAGCCGAGTGACGAGAGATTCGGCCGGCACTTAGAGAGCACGACAACCCATGGTGGCCAAGCTCGCCGACGAAATCACCACAGCGGCAGCGATGATTATTCTATGCTTATAGTGACTCTGTGTTTAAATCGATTAATGTAGTTTAATTTTAATTTAGTTATTTCAATTATTTTATTTTTGTTTGTTATTGTAAATAAATATATAGTAACTATGGAACTTAAATATTTTATTTATGGTAATATATGATAGTTTTAAATAAATACATAATATTTTGCAAACGTTTGCAATTTCGAAATACATATTAATTAATTTTATTCAAACATTTCATCTCGTAGGTATTGTACCTATTGTATCATCTAGTGTTTATAATGCAACAGAAATGTTAATAAGAATTAAATATGTAAAAAATAAATTATTACTTTACTTATTTATTTATTTATTCTTTAAATCCATATACGTTTCTATTGTTACAGGATGCAAAAGAAGAGCTCACCAAAAAGCCTAAAGATGCCGACAGGGACGTACTCGAGAACGTGCTCACGTACGTGGGCGAAATGGGCAAATATCAGAAGTTCCTATTCTTATGTATGGCTCCGTTTGGCTTCTTCTTCGCGTACATTTACTTCGTGCAGATGTTCATAACAGCCACTCCACAGAGGCATTGGTGTAAGGTACCAGAACTGGAGCACCTGGATATGCAATTGAGGTAAGAAAAAAATATTAAAACTAAATTCAATAGGCCAGATAGAATAGATATTTGCTTTCGAAATCAGCAAGATTTTACCAATCAATCAATAAGAAATGACAAATAAAACAAGATAGACTTTTTTTTTCTAATAAAATGAATGTAAATAGTATAAGCTGGAAATGTGCAATAGTCATTGTCTTACTCAGATTATCACTATGTATTATTGCTGATAAATAATCTGGATTATATCGATAAAGATATCTAGACAACACTTTATCGATCAAATGTCAACTTTTAAAAAGCAGCGAAATGCAATAACTAGTGACAAGAAAACAATTATGTAGCTATGAATCATCCATCATGTTAAGGATCAATTAAGCAAGCTCAGTTTATATAATTTATGTAATGAAATTAGGTACAAAAATCTACTTAAAGAACAGTGGACTATTACAGACGTAATCTTACGGCACCAGGGGCGGCTCTGGGCGGGGAGTGGGAGCGTTGCGCGACGTATGACGTCAACTGGACGAAAGTGTTAGAAACGCTTAATCCACCAGACCCTGGTACACCGCGGGTGCCATGCCAGAACGGGTGGGAGTTCGAACTGAGTGATATACCTTATCAGACTATTGTTAGTGAGGTAAGAAACTTGGATGAATTTAATACTAACTATTATTTGTAGTTTCCTCGAATTTCACTAAAATAAAAGGTAAGATTAAAGTAAAGCAATAAAATTGCCCAAAATAACTATAGATCACTCCAAGAGATGTTGTCGTAGAATGACGTTGTTGTAGAATTCCAGGAAAAGGAATTTGGAGGAAATTCTCAAGGGGTCCTCAATTGAATTTAAGTCATAGAAAACTATTAAATGACTGTAAAACTAGTTGAGTGACTTTTGCCAAATTTTATCTTCAATTTGTATAGTTACAAGATAGCATTTGATATGATTGTATTATTAAAGATAGCTCTGTCTGAAAGGCTGGAAAGCAAAGTGAAATATTTATTGTTCTGACTTTCGTAATCCCTATAATTGACACTTATCAATGAGGAGTTAACGTATATTTTAATTCGTTTAGCGTGAATGGGTGTGTGACGCTGCAGGGTATGCAACTATCGCACAAGCGATTTTCTTTGGTGGATCCTTCGTCGGAGGATTATTTTTCGGTTGGCTGGCTGACAGATTCGGCAGGCTGCCTGCCTTGATTGGTAAGTAAATATTAATACTTGTTAGAAAACAACAGATTTAAAATAGCAGAGATTAGTTCTGTTTACATGCAGACATTCGCAGACACTAAACAATGATAATAATCTAGTGACTAATGTTGTTAGCTCGTGGATATGATGTGAATAAAGATTAATCGTACGAGACGTTTGTTATTAAAAAAAATTGTTGATATAACGTCTACTATCTCTCTATGCGGCTTTATGATGGTCAAACATTCTCACGATTGTTTTAAAATTCACGTAGACTTTGCATGATTATCATTATCTATTTGATCTGGAGCTCCAACTAGCTATAAATACCACAATGCCATATTGCTGGTGTAATAAGATTATCCTCTTTTGATATGGCCAAACCAATACTTCATTTTCATCATCATCATCATCTCTCTGCCATGTTCCCAATTATTTGGGGTCGGTGTAATATGTACTCTTTTTCCATTCAGCCCTTCTATCTACCATATCAGCATTCACTACCTTCTTACTAATATCATATTTCACACAAGCCATCCATCTCTTTTTCGACCTTCCCTTCCCGTATATCCATCAACATTCAAATTCTTATTTGGCAGTAAGTTTTTAAACTTCTAAAATCCATTAGAATAAATTAATTGTACAGTTCACCAACCTCTGACATAGTTTTTGATGAAAATATGAATAATACCCATAAGCACGTGTCGCGTCACGCAGCGATTGACCTTGCGTCTGCGCATACGACAGAAATAAATACAATACTTATGCCGCCGATTGGTACGTTGCCCTCAAGCTGCGCCAATTTACGAAAAGGAACGTATGAATATAAGAAGAATTAATAAATTAACAAAGACAGACTTTCCCTTTTTAAAATTAACATAGTGTCAGAAGTCACAGACACTTTCCACATGCCCCCAACTAACATAGTTAGTAATTACGTTCACAAATGCAATACAATACAAGTAACAAAAAAATTCCTATGTTACCAATCTTGAATCAATTAGCCCAATATATTACTTCGAAATATCTATTGTATTGATCTGATAATATGTGTTCTTTATGTGCTATATCAAAATGTTATCTGGTTTAAAATGAGATGTTCTTTTGTTTTCCAGGCTCCAACTTAATAGGTTGTATAGGTGGGATCGCCAGCATATTCACTACTGGTCTTTGGGATTTTGTGTTCTGCAGATTCTTGGTGGGAATGGCTTTTGACAACGCGTTTATGATGATGTATATTTTAGGTAAGCTACTTATTTATTGTGGATTTTTTACTTGGACAATTATGATTGCTGCTGTATTCAATGGCTTAATCCTTTTGATTTTTTACAAGTTTTTTAACAATTTGAATATAAAACGAAACTCATCTATATTATCCATTTCAATCGATTGCTTTGTAACATTTATCGAAAATATTAGAAAGTTATCGCAAATCATATTTATATTGAAAAAGAAGCTGAATAAAGTAGTTTTTAAAATTTTTATGTAAATCAAATTGCTAGACATCAAATCTTAGTTGTTTACGAGAGCAGTAAGCTTTAGAGTTTCCCTCTTCCCTGGCCTTTGGAATGAAGCCAAGGATTTTATCGGTAAATAGAGGAAATAACACGGAATTCGGATGTCTAGGTGGCGCGCGACATACGATTTATTGTGATATTATTCGAAAATAACGTTTTTATCTTTTTGAGGTCGCAGCTATTTTAGGATTCTAATTCTGTGCAGCAATTGGACTTATTGTCCAATAAAATAGCAACTATCTGCCGTACTCAGAAACAGTCATTCAGAATTTAACGTGTGATTAAAGTTTTAACATCCTTATTTATTGCTAAGCGATAATTCTACTTTTAAATAAATTTGACATATCTAAGTTCGGCCGATAAAAAGTAACCTATGTTCTTCTCCATATCATAGGCTATCTGCGTGTCAAATTTCATCGCGATTGGTTAAGCGGTTTAGGGTGTAATAGACAAACAGAGTTACTTTCGCAATTATAATTATGGATGTACTTCTATTAACAGTGTTAGAATATGTGGGTCCTCGTCACCGTACCTTGGTGGCTAACATGTCAATAGCAATGTTCTTCGGGGTCGGCTGCCTGTCACTACCTTGGCTGGCTCTCTGGCTCGCTGATTGGAGGAAACTGCTGTGGGTGACGTCACTGCCCATGCTCGGTGTCGTGTTCATACCTCTTGTTGTCCCAGAAAGTGCCAGGTGATCAGAGTTCTGTAACATGTTATTATATTTTAATCGTTAACGGTTCTCCTGGAACTTTTTAACGAAATTTAAGAAAAACAATACGACGTTGGCTAATCAACATGGCATACTTAGGGGGGCAGCCTGGGTCTCCCATATACTTAGGTAACTGTTTAATTATGTTTTTAAGTCTTTGTACTGCAGTAACAGCAAAAGAACCATGAAGATTGGTTTTGCAATAAATCCTAATATACTTATGTACGTAAATTATTAAGTTGACATTTGAATTATATAACATCCTAGAGGATGATTTGCCCAGACTTAGCCCAAAAGCTGGATACATTCAAGTATTTTTGAATAATTGTATCTAAATCTAATGAGTTTTTGTATATTTTCAGATGGTTATTAACAAGGGGTCGCGTCAACCAAGTTGTTGAAATTCTGAAAAAATTCGAGCGCGTGAACGGCAGGAAGATCCCCCAGGACGTCATGGATGATTTCATTGTAAGTTATGAAATCACAATCAATCATATATACAAAGCCTACTAGGGTGGCTCATATGTGGATGACAAGAATACATGGCTGTGGTAGCATCCCACTAACTAATTAAATAGATAATAGATACATTTCGAATAGCTCAGTGTTTTACCAAGATCATATATAGACCACAGAACCAAGGACGCTTCGTTTGACAACACATTCATGTGTCAAACACTAGGCACCCTCTGGTTAAAATGGGCTCTACTAATACCTCTAGTAGAGCTGCTTTTAGTATGTAAAATTCATGATCTTTCTCCAGGTAACCTCCCGTCAAACCAGAGACACAAACGAGTCCCTCCTAGTGTTAATAAAGAGCGCACCTCTCCGGAACACCATGTTCTGTATGATCATCGTGTTTGTGGCCTGTGCCATCATCTTCGACGGTCTGGTGCGGCTGTCTGACGCACTTGGTCTGGATTTCTTCATCACTTTCACTATGACTTCGTTCACTGAGATACCGTCAGTCACATTACTGGCGTTTATTCTTGACAGGTGAGATAGATATTAAATAAGTAAATATGTGCGATTTAATGTAGGTCAATAGTTGATATGATATCTTTGGAGTATGTCCGATTGTTTTTTTTCTGTGTGTTGGTATTAAAATGTAAGCTAGATTCATTCTATTGTATATTTTATGAAGAATTAATATAAAGATTTTTAGAAAAATTTGAATCATGCTAAAGTGAACCTTAGACCCCATTATCAACAGTATCAAATTTCTATGTAAATATTATACTATAGTCGCGACTTATGATTGCAAGTTTTTTACTGTAGGTATAGGTAGTATTTTATATACTAATATAGATGACTTGTATATAAAATGTTTTATGTAAATAAAAATTAAAATATTTCGATTTTATAAAGTTACTACTGTTCCTTTTTAAAAATAGTTTACTACCTACACCTACTCTCAGACCTAACAAATATTCACCAAAAAAAAACATAAAAAACGTTAAAACAGTTTATTTCATATACTATTTGATGTCAGTGTCGTAACAATCATTTTTGTGGCCTAGCATTTATATAACTCACAATTGCTGTTCATTTCTATGCCCCCTTACATCCACCCAAATACGGTACAGTAATCACTGTTTTATTTGATTCCATTTATTTTAGATTTATTGTAGAGATTTAATTAATATTTCCAGATTGGGTCGAAGGAATCTAACATGTGGACCGATGAGCGTAGCTGGGATTCTGATCATCATTGCATTGTTTGTTCCAAAAGGTACGAAAGCTATAAACTAATTAATCCTTTAATCATCATTATTAGACATGCGAAAGAAACTTATGTCTGCTTGTTCGTTAGTTTGTTACCTTTATACGACTAAACTCTTTGGACCAATTTGTGATGTTTAGCATATCTACACAGTTTTTCGGAGTAGGTCTTCCGGTACGATTCGTTTATTTTCTTCAACTATTGCAAGGATACAATTATTTTTAACCACCTCCAAAAAAAGGAGGATTATCAATTCGGTTGTATGTTTTTTTAAATGTTTGTTCACGCGTGATTCTTTTGTTTATGAACCGATTTTCTATTCTATAATATTTTAATAATTATTTTTGTGTTGGGTTCAGACTCTCTTACTCTTTTTGACAAATTAACTATTTGTTAATAGGTACCTATCTTCACAAACATTCCACGTTTGGAGAAACAGGCAGGCAGACAGCGAGTTGTTTTGTACTAGGTATTTAGGGTAGGGTAGCGTACGATAGATTTATTAATAGATCCTTGTTGAAATGTCTATCAACAAGTTAAAAGTAGGAAATCCAGGATATATATAAACGTATTAACAACTATAAATGGGTTAATAGTACTTGTAGTTATAGTGTGTAGGCGTATGTAACGAATCATAATGATTCGTTATCTGCCTGTCCATATTAGATGTCCCACATGCAATCTAACGGGAAAAAGAGCTAGCAAGAGCAGAATAATAGCTAGTAAGAGGGACACCGATCACATGTTTCTAAGCTGACGATCGAAGGTACAAGGATTTGGATAATCCTCGGTCAGTGACAATCTTGAGTCATTAATATACGGAGTATCTATACAACTAAGCAACTGTAAATTGTAAAATAAATGACTAAGGTCGTTCAACACCGACTAGAAAACGGTCCGATTAATTATAATTGGGCGTTTACCTATATAGAAAAGTAATATGATATTTTCCACGAACTACACTTTCGCTGATTTCATCTCTCAATTGACCACAAGAACATCCGACTGTATTCCAAAAGGTTATTAGGACTCTTGTTTTTATACCTACAACTAAGTCTGCAAACAAGCATACGGTCTGCCTGATGGTATGCGGTTACTGTAGCCTATGGACGCTAGCGACACCCGGGACAGAGACCATATCCTTCTCCCCACCCCGATGAGCTCTGGCGACCTTACTCACGCGCAGGAACACAACCAGGTTATTTGTAAGGTTGAGGTACATCCCCAGTCGAGCTGCTCTTCAAGCGAAAAAATCGCTATGCTCTACCTCTCTCAGATGAGTTTATCCAAGCTTCAATCTATTTCAGGTATCCCCCAGGCCTCGATGGCCATCATGGCTAGGTTCTGCATCAACATGTCATACAACACGGTGATACAGTGGGCAACAGAGCTGCTGCCGACTGGTGTGAGGGCCTCAGGCTCCTCGCTGCTGCACATGAGTGGCTACCTGGCCACTGTTGTGTCGCCTTTTATTGTTTATTCGGTAAGACTCTTGTATAGTCAGCGTTAAAAATATATTGACGCTTTAGTAACCTTTCATAATAAATCTGTTGACATTGTTTAAAAATTGAAGGACGAACATAACAAAAATTTAAGGGTAACATAGAAGAAGGAGAAAGAAGGGGCTTTTAGGGCAGTTGTTTAAAAGTTCAGTCTTGGACAAACTTAAAAATAATGATAACCAATAGGCTAGGATCTAGGTAAATAAGTTTTTTTTTTGTCAGAAAATTGTCTAGCTGGCAGTCGGTCCACCTCCATTTGCAATACCAGAGGTGTTGCCGACCTGTTACAATGACAAGAAGGCAACTGGCTCTCAAGTGCAACTTCCGGAACACACCTGTAGGTGCTTGGCGACAGATTTTTAATCTGAGGTTGGAAGTCAGCCAGACGGGTACCCTACCACCGTTCTATGTTTTCCTTTACCAAAAGCTCAAGCTCATTGTGGGATTCGAACCCACGACCTTCGTCGCGGCATCTGACGTTCGTCCGGCGCTTTTAATTTAAAAGCAAATCATTCAAAAAATCAAAATCAAAAACTCATTTATTCAGTTTAGGCCCTAATAAGGCACTTATGAATGTCAACAGTTACAGTTTTACAATAGACTCTACTACCGGTTCGGAATACACTTAAACTGAGAAGACTAGACTTTAAATCTATTTTGTTTTTGACAGGAGAAAGTTTGGAAACTCCTACCGCTGCTCATCTTGGGTATAATAGCTGTGGTAGGCAGCAGCATCGGTGTCCTACTGCCAGAGACTAAAGGGAAACCCATGCCACAGACTATCGCTGACGGCGAGAAGATTATCAGAGAAAACTCTTTGTGCGGGTTAGTTATCATTATAATTATATAGAGTTCCGTATGTCAAAAGGAATCTACACTAATATTATAAAGAGTAAAGATTTGTCTTTTTGTTTCTAATTAATAAACTCAAAAACTACTGGATCGATTTTGAAAAAATCTCTCACCAGAATGCTATGATATTACTGAGTAATACACTTAGGCTATATTTTGTATTTTATTTTTCAGAAAACCTGAAGATCTTGAGGAAGACGAGTGGAAGAATGAAAAAGAAAAGGTTCTTATTACGTAGCGATATGGTTGCTTTTGACAGGTCAGACAATAATTACCACTCGGTAGGTTGCTTATTGAGCAAACATATTTTACTGCGGCTACCAATAGATGGCGCGGTACATAAATAGCGTACATTTTCAAAGTTTTATATTTGATGCTCAGATGAAAAAAAAGTCTCATTACCATCTCATTTATTTCATAAATCCGTGACTAAAGTTTAAGGACACAATTTCCTTTAGATAAGTAGGTAGTTAGTTGTTGATACAAAACTTATTTTGGTGCTAAAAAGTTATCAAATATCAATTAGTAGGTAGGTACACTGCACTTATGAGGTTGTAATAGGCGCTATTTTGTAACAAAAATGTGTAGCTTGATCTGTGGCCGTGTGTACATAGACAGATATAGGACATAAGAAACTTGGCACGAAGTAAATGTAAATCTGTGTAGGTAAACAAAAAAAAAATCTTTTTTTACTTTATTAATTATGGTTACATTACTAGAGAGAGCAGAAAATGTATAAATAACGCATAATTAAATAAGGTTAGAGGTTGAATTTTCAAAAATCCAAAGCTACTCTCCAATTTTTATGGTTCTATGACCAGTGATATCAGTTGGTTGGTCTCGCTCGGTGCTGTTTGATAGTAGGTTGAAAAGAAAATTAAAAAAAATGGCATTTCTTTTTATTATGACAATTTTGTTTGACAAAACTCACCGTGGTGATGACGTGGTTAGAAGGATATGCCGGAAAATCGATAAGTGCTTGGCTTAGGTTAAGGGTGTAGGCAGGCATGTCACCGTACTTTGGTTTCCACTCTATGTTTTTTTTAATTTAGAATAATGTGATATTCGAACAGTTTAAAATCGAAATGTTATGTTACCATTTTTTGTATAATGTTGGTAATGATTAAGTAATAAGTTACCTAAATAATTATAAGCTACTTAAAATACAAATGAAAAGTCTGAATAATAATATTGTTTAAACAATAATCAAGTGATGTACAATATTTTTAGAACAAATAAATCAATAGTGTACATGCAATTTGTTTTATTATGAACATTATTTTACAGTAATATTAACAAGAAAACATATTTTATCTACTCTCATATCGTAATGTGCTAATTATGAAATCAAAACCAGTACCTACTTTAATGACCCACTTTATGCACACCCATGTATAATGATTCATTATACAGGGTGGGCCAATAATTTTTGCACTTTTAAAACATGAATAGAAATAAAACTACAACTGTTATTTTGTTGATTATATATTTAACGTTTTGAAAATTTAATGAAATTTATTTTTTAAAAATGACATCGTCGAGATGTGCACCGTCTCGTCGTTGGCACTCTAGCAATCGACTACGCAAACTTTGGAAAACTCGCTGACACATGCTGCGGGGGATCGCGGCTATCTCGTCGTGGATGTTTTGTTTTAATTGGGATATATTCGTCGGTTTATTAAGGTAGACTCGACTTTTCAGGTATCCCCATAAGAAAAAATCGCATGGTGTAAGATCCGGGCTTCTCGGAGGCCATGGAATATCACCTCTGCGAGAAATCAATTTATTCGGAAACATTTCTTTGACTACCGGTAAAGTCACATTTGACGTGTGGCATGTTGCTCCATCTTGTTGCATCCAGGTCCTGCTGTTGTATCCTTGAAATTCATGCAACTGCGGCGTCAAAAACTCTCGCAACATCTTGACATATTCCGCTGAATTCACAGTTACATTATCTCCTTGATTATTTTCAAAGAAATACGGACCAATTATGCCCTTTGCTGATATGGCAGCCCATACTGTCGTTTTAGGTGAATGAAGTGGCTTTTGGTGTTTAAGGCGAGGGTTTTCCCTGCTCCAATATCGACAATTGTGCTTATTCACGTGCCCGTTGATGTGAAAGTGGGCCTCGTCCGTAAAGAATACATTCTCCAGGCTAGAGAATTGCTCCAGCATTGTGTCAGCCAATAACTTACGTTGAATGCATAAACTAAAATTGCATGTAGCGACGCATAGTTTCCCGCCACCCGCGCACCCCTCCTTCCAACGGTATTCGAGAAATTTAGTGTTGCTATTTGCAAAAATTATTGGCCCACCCTGTAGTACAGTTTTGTTCCCAAGATAATGCTATAAAATAACTTTTTTTCTATTAAAGTACACTTTGGACCTATCAATAGTATAATCAATCAGTATCAATTCAATTTGATGACGACAATGTGAAAAATTTTAGACTTGAACTTTAGAGGTAAGAATTTTTGGGAGTTGGCAACACGGATTTGATTAGGTATATGATTATTGTGTTTGTTTATTTTATTGTTTTTGCCTACATATATCATTTTGACCAAAATTATATGAGTTTAGATAAAGTACTGTATGATACTGCACATAATTAGGTATTAAAAACTCGTGTGATACTATTAAGAACCTCGCCTATGGTTCGGTACTTAAAATCACACTCGTATTTAATAACCCCTATTATGCAACAGTATCATAAATTACTATTTAAAAACTACTGGAGCGGTTTTAAAAATTATTATTCATCAGCAGACTTGATTTATGAACCTATATTTCTCCACTGTTGAAGATAAGCCTCTCGCCACTATTTTCGGTCCTCCATCTTCCTCATCCTTTCTTTCCCGACCATTTTTTTTCAGGAGAGTGTCTTACTCCACGTTTCCCTGTTAGAGGTCTCCACTCCACACCTTTCTACACCAGCGACCATCTGTGCGTCGACAGGTGTGGCCTGCCCACTGCCAGTTCAGCTACTTTATTCGAGTTGCTATGTCAGTCAACTTTGTATACACTCATTCGATTATGATGTAGCAAAATACACAAATTCAAAAAAAAATTGTCATTTAATGGAGCTTTTATTTTTAATAAAAGCTCCATTAAATGACTAATTTGTCGGTAGAAATATAACTTTATTTCGCCTATTTCCAGTCGACTTGTATGTTGGATAATGCGACACACATTAGGTATTTAAAGATTTAGGCCATATCATCAGGCAAGAAGCATGAAACAAATGAATCTCTGACAGCCACTGAGGTATATTACGCCTTTACTCTGTGATATTACCTACTACGTATAGAGAAGCTATCCTAAGCAAAGGTCATGCTCCATTTTGTTAATATTCGCTGCAGCGCTGAAAAAACAACTTGTCGTCTAAGGCGTTTAAACACAGTATTTTGGATTCCGTACCCAAAGGATAAAACGGGATCCTATTACTAAGACACCACTGTCTATCTGTACGTCTGTCACCAGGCTGTATCTCACGAACCGAGTAATCTAATATTTACTCAGATACACTTACGATGAAGCGTATTTTAGTGTCAACAAATAAATAGTACCTAGTTATTTTATCAGTCTGAAAATATTTTTATGTTCTAAGCAAAAAGATACTGTTGCCTTGTGGGCAATGATAACTTATTGTTATGTTAATTTAGCTTTACTAATACATACTAGGTATCTTATTATCAGCTCACTCAATATGTTTAAGATAAAAATATGATTCAATGGCAGCAGCGACACAAAATAATGTAGTAAGTAGATATACAATCACGGATATACGCGTTTATCGTTGTAGGTTAACAAATCATAAAATTATTATGTGCAATGTATCACTTATGAATCATAAATGAAATTGAACACGTGCAAAAATTAATAACCAAGTTAAATTATTTAAATAAATTAAAAACATGTCGAATTTAAATGTAAATGGTGTTGCGGAAAAACAAATTAATCTTGAGGTATGTTTCCGATTATACAAATAAGATTGAAAATCTATGAATATTTTCTGCAGTCTTTGAAAATTTAAGTTTTCAGCCACTGCGTGTAGGTACTTGAAAAACTACGTAACTATGTATTTTTCATTATTTTTATATCCCTTGAGGGGAGGCCTTTGTCCAGTAGTGGACGTCTTTCGGCTGACATGATGATGATGTATTTTAAATTGTCTCATAATCATTAAAAATGATATATTCAGCAAAATCATGCAATAATTACGATTCCGAATATTTCCATGTCTGAACATAAGTAATGTTACTAATAATACTTACCTAATGCTGTGTGTTACTGGTCCGAAGGTCCGATTTGAAAAAATCTTTCACTAATAGGAAGCTACATTATCCCCGAAGGTTATAGGCTACTTTTTATCCCGGGAACACGAGTGAAACCGCGGGAAATAGCTTGTATGTGATATGATAATATACCTACCCAAAAATCCTTTACTAGGTGATTGTAGAATGTGGGAACTTGTAGGTAAGAACTAATTTACTTCAATAATCATTGATCTGTTCTGCACCAAATCGTACCAAGTATCTGGTTGTATACATAAAAGTTCTCTTCAGACCGGTTGCTATTAAATTTTAAGGATTATCCTTCTTAATTTCAATCAAATTCAGGAAGCTAAAGCATTTCAAGCAATCTCAAATAACGAAGACGATGTGATGGAACGGATCATTCAGCACATCGGCGAAATGGGAACATATCAGCGCTGGCTGTTCGTAGTGATGATGCCCTTTGGAGTTATATTCGCGTTTGTTTACGCTGTGCAAATGTTTGCTGCAGCCACGCCGCAGAATCACTGGTGTAAGGTGCCAGAGTTGCAACATTTAGAAATAAATTTGAGGTAAGGTTATCATTATTCTATTATGGTTAAGATATCATATATTCTGCCCCAGCAGCTATCATCAATACATTAATACATCCATAAGAAGCTCTTATTGTACCTATATGCGAAAGTTTGTGAGTTCTGTGCTATACTTTCACTCAATGATCTGCCCTTTATGGTAAATGAATTGTGCGATATAGTTTTATTTGCTGATGACACTTCGCTAATCTTTAAAGTGGATAGAAAAGACACAGAACTTACGCAACTCAATAACACGTTATCCACTATATCGAAATGGTTTGCGGCCAATAATCTCATGCTTAATTCCTCTAAAACTAAGTGTATAAGGTTTACTCTCCCCAATGTTGCTAGGAATGACAGTCATGTCCTAGTCGATGATGTTAGACTCGAACTAGTTGATAGGACAGTTTTTCTCGGCATAACATTAGATAGTAAAATACAATGGGGTCCTCATATAGAAAGCTTAGCTAGTAAATTGAGTTCCGCCGCTTTTGCAGTTAGAAAATTAGACATATAACAGATGTGGCTACAGCTAGGTTGGTTTACTTTGCGTATTTCCATAGTATAATGTCCTACAGTCTTCTGCTATGGGGTTCGGCTGCGGATTTGGAATCTATCTTTATCTTGCAGAAAAGGGCCATTCGTGCAATCTATTGCTTGGGTCCTCGCGAATCCTTAAGAAATCGGTTTAAGGAATTTGACATTTTAACCTTACCGTCGCTATACGTTTTTGAAAATATTATGTTTGTCCGTAAAAAATTAAATCTATTTGACACAAACAGTAGCCGCCATAACCTAAATACAAGAAATAAAGATAAAATTGTTACACCTAGATTCAGGCTAGCGAAAGTCAATAAGTCTTTTCTAGGGAACTGCATTCGCTTTTATAATAAAATCCCATATGAAGTAACTAAGATGTCTTATAATAAATTCAAAGAGTATGTTAAACATAAGTTGATTGACAAGGCCTACTATAAGGTGGCTAATGAGCCACCTATGTAATGACATAGAAGACAAGAATACATGGTTGTAGTAGCTTCCCTCTGCACTTGCAGCCCCCTGGCCAAGTGATAATTGTATGAAGTTTATGTATATTTAAAACAACAACTGTAATTACATAAATAAAAAAAAAAAAGATCCACAAAAAAAGAAGCCTTGCTGAGTTTCTTGCCGGAGTCTTCTCAGTTCAAGTGTATTCCGAACCGGTAGTAGAGTCTAAAAATTGTAACTGTTGACATTCATAAGTGCCTTATTAGGGCCTAAACTGAATAAATTAGTTTTTGATTTTGATTTTGACTTTATTGATTCAAGTGGTCTCCTTTACAGTGCACTAGATTCCTCAAAATCCAATCAATAACTGTACGTATAACATGAGCCAATAAAGAATGAAATTCCTGAACCATGGTATCATACTCTCGCATCTTGCGCATTAGCTCATCAGCATGCGAATTGAGAGGGCATGATATTCGCTATCGTTCGAGATTTTATTCTTTAATGGCATATGTGATACCTACTTGATCTGAAGTGATCTGTGATGCTGATCATATTGTGCCTTGATTCTGAATCAATCCAGAAACAATAGAATCGACTGATGTTTACTACTAACTTTCGCATTGTCTATTGCTTCCCAAAAAACTTTCTTTTAGGAGAAATCTGTCAATACCAGGTGCAGCTTCTGGGTCGGATTGGGAGAGATGTTTGGTGTTTGACGCCAATTGGACTAAAGTTCTGGAGACCATGTCACCACCAGACCCAATGACGAATACAATACCGTGCCAAAATGGATGGGAGTTTTTATTTGATGATATACCATATCCAACTGTGACGAGTGAAGTAAGGAAACCTTTTTGAACTAGTAATAGTATCGAAATCACATAGTATGCCACAGGGTTCATGTCTTGGTCCTCATTCTTTTCTAGTATCTACTTTTGAAACATCATAATTTATTTCAATGAAATAGTCGAGTATTTTCACTACTATTTTAATTTCTTACAGCGTGAATGGGTATGTGATAAGTCCGGTTACGGGCCGCTAGCGCAGGCTGTGTTCTTCGTCGGCTCTCTGGTTGGGTGCGGACTTTTCGGATGGATGGGAGATGCCTACGGACGTGTACCTGCTTTGATAGGTAAAAACATGTCAGAAGGTTGACAAGCAGGCGATCCACCTGATGGTTAGTGGATACTGTCGCCTATCGCCATTAGCAATACCAAATGTATTGCCAGTGTGTTGCCGACCTGTTACAATGCTACGAAGGCAACTGGCTCTCAAGTGCAATTGCCGGAACACACCGGTAGGTGCTTGGCGACAGATTATCAACATGAGGATGGTACCCTGCCACCGTCCGTGCACATCAACATTTTTAAGCGTTAAGGATGATTGTAGTCTCACAAGTTATTAACAGAGTCTCTTATTTTTTCATATCCAAAGACCCAAACATACAACAGTTAAAGAAATAACTCCCAGAAATTCAGAGTATTTCTATTTCAGGCGCAAATATGATCGGCTTTGTGGGCGGCGTCGCCAGTGTCTTCACTATAGGCTTATGGGACTTTGCTTTCTGCAGGTTCCTAGTGGGGTTGTCAAACGATTCCTGCTTCATGATGCTGTATATTCTAGGTAAGGATATTAAAACTTGACAATAACTTTTGATGAGGATTATTGTCTAATGGATGTACACAAATTTAACTTTGACCTTCATAAATACATTTCTAGAAGTTCTAGAGCTTAAACTAAGGGTACTGTTCGAATCACAGTTTAAGTTCTCACGATGCTCATGACTATAAATAATCCCTGGTCGGAAATGAAAGTGCGCTCACGGCAGTCGGACCTATTTATAATGTCAACAATTTTTTTGCCAAACAACCATAGCCTCAGTCTTGTGATTGGAGCAAAATTTGACGTTTGGCTCACAGTGATTTGACGTAGGAGCATGGTATATTGTCGTCACGTCTTCTGTCATGTAACCCACATTTTAAAACGTAGTATTAAATTCTCTTTGCCACATTTGAGCGATATTTTCGCTTACGGCATATTTTGGAGCATGAATAAATAAAAAAATAAGCTTTCACTAAAATCTACTCAAATATAAAGATAATGGAATTACTCCTGTATTTCATAACAATGCATCATTGCCTTTTAATATAACAGTCTGGTCTTGACCTGTATAGGCAATATAATCTACAGATTAATCAATATCTATGTCGAGATTTATCATGGCAAGTCGGTATTTTGATAAGGATACACTGATTATTTTAGATAACAGGGTTTTTCGACTACAAGTTTGGACTTCAATTTCAGTTGCAGACTTTCTCATTATCTTCGCTGAATATTGGATTGATAGCCTTATCAGATTTCTCCATAAAGTGGCATATTTAAGTGAACTATTACATTTGAAATCATTGTCCCATAATAGCTCTTTTACTACGATCTCTCCACCTCAGACACACTAAAACACTCGAATCAATATTGCTTGGAAATCGAAGGAGTCCCTGATTGAACCATCCCCTGCTGTTCACAAATCATTTCACATTCAATAGAAAAGTCGTCTACATAAAATGTTGATTAAGACCAACAAGTCATCCACATAAAGTAAATTCTTTATTTTGTCGTTATTTTTATAGTATACTTACCAGAGAGCAGACATACCCCAATAAGATTTTAAGATGAAAATGCTATACTTAACTTAAAATTACTTAATAGTTTATAAGTAGTTACGTTATTAGGATTACTTTCTCCGTACAAAAAGTGCACATGGCACTATATTTGATCAGATTTTCAGATTTGTCACACATGTGATAAAACTTTGAGGTTCGATTATCATAGTGAAAATGATTTATAAAATATTGTAAGCATTGAATATCTTTCATAGAAAAACACAACTGAATGCTCTACTATTTTCAGTCTTAGAGTACGTGGGTCCAAGTCATAGGACATGGATGGCGAATATGTCAATAGGATTATATTGTGTGATTGGCGCATTACTGATCCCAGTGCTCGCTCTCTGGCTGAACGATTGGCGGAGGTTTCTCATTGTGACTTCATTGCCGATGTTGTTGGTGTTAGCTACTCCTTGGATCGTGCCAGAGAGTGCCAGGTATTATATTTTTAAGATTGACTTTTAGATGAGGGAGTATATATATCATCCATGATTCGACAAATTGACTGACATCATTGACTATCGACAAAAATGTTGGATAGAAGTAGATTATAGAGTTATTTCGCTCAAGAGCAGCCTCACCAGCGTGTTACCAGTAATAACTTACGGAGCAGAAACGTGGTCGCTTACGATGGGCCTTATAAGAAGGCTTAAGGTCACCCAAAGAGCAATGGAGAGTGCTATGCTCAGAGTTTAAAGTTTATCATATGCTGGAAGCCTGCTGGGACACTAAGCTTTAGTTAAAGACCCTTACTCTTGAATTACCTCAATAATATAATATAGACTTAAGTAATGATACCGATCAAAGCAAAAGGTTGCACACAGTTTGGTCTAATTGGAACCTTATTACATACCGTCAAGTATTTGTAAATTGTACAAAACTTTATCAAAAGATCCTATAGGCTTAATTTCGTAAATTAATTTGTATAAAGCTGAATTACCACTTTATCGTGATATTACATGTATTTTACAGATGGCTGGCCTCTACCGGGAAAGTGAAAAGAGCAGTTGCTGTGTTAAGGAAGTTTGAAAGAGTTAACAAAAGAAAGATACCCGAACATGTGCTAGAAGAATTTATAGTAAGTATTACACGTATAAGATGAAATAAATTGCCACAACTGGTACTCGTATTTCAATGTTGCCGATGCTTTAAACTTTTATCTTTGGCTTTTCTGATTCATACCAAAATTCTGCAAAAACCACAACAGAAATTATTATAATGGATCTAAGAATATTATTCAAAATTTTCTTCTTGATTTACTTCTCTGTGCAATTCCAATTCTTTTGCCACCGACGACTGACTTTCCCAATATAACCAAAATTTTGCCATAGTGATGTTTTTTCTCAGGACACTGTTGCTTAGTTACAAATTCCCTGGTTCCAGGCCACCTCTAGCAAGAAGCAAGTAACAGATGAATCTCTAGCGGCATTATTTAAGAGTCCGGCTCTACGGAGATCGATGGTCGTCCTCATAATCGTAGGGATGGTATCCAGTATCTGCATCGACGCTATCATTAGGATGTCGGAGAGCATCGGGAGTAGCCTCTTCATGACGTATGCTATATCAGCTGTTGTTGAACTGCCCGCTTTATTACTGCTCACACTTATTTTAGACAGGTAAGATTTTGCTTGAGTATACTTAGAGTTAAGGGATATCCTCTTAACTCTAACCGTTGCCGTTGCCTTAA
Organism: Tethea ocularis; assembly: GCA_963555595.1. NCBI lineage: Eukaryota > Metazoa > Arthropoda > Insecta > Lepidoptera > Drepanidae > Tethea > Tethea ocularis. Next base: position 2,464,804 of record OY741960.1, on the reverse strand, counting down.
CTAAGGAAATGATCACGAGTCTATTAAATCTAAAGAATATATTCTGAGTAAGTTCTATAAAAGCAGACCTAAATTCTTGGTCGTAAGTGAAGACTCTTAGGTACATTTGTTGCAATAAAACACGTCTTCGCCATTACATCAGTTTATTTTGATATGGAGTCTCCTTAACAGAGTTGCCACAGATCTTCTAGATCAAAGTACTTCATCCGATACACCACAGCAGATTTGCGTCATCAATAATTATTATGAGCTAATAGCGACCCGCCCCGGCTTCGCACGTCTTACTCGGCTTTTATTTACTATAATATGCTTGTATTATACATGTTAACCTTCCTCTTGAATCACTCTATCTATTGCTGAAAACTGCATTAAAATCTGTTGAGTAATTTAAAAGATCTAAGCGAACAGACAGCGGAAATTGTTTATGCGATGATAATACCAGAGTGGGCAATTTTGCAGCAACGAATAAAAATCTCTCAATTACTTATATTAAATCTAATCTTTCAGGTTAGGTCGTCGAAGCGTCACAGCAGGCACCATCACGTTAGCTGGTATCTGTTCCTTAATGTGTGCTATTGTTCCATCAGGTAAGCCTAAATTGTCAATTGTTCACTATTTTTCTTCGTTTCTTATATGCTTTTCTATTTGGATTAATCCCTTTGTCATTCTGATTCAGTCTTGTGATACTAGAAGAAATCGGCCAAGTGCGAGACAGAGTCGCAAACTAAGGGTTTCGTACCATCATACATGTTTCATCATAGGTATGAAAAGCATCGGCAAAATTCGTAAAATCGATCATTCCCGAAAAGAGTGCGCCTACAACATTACCCATGTTTATTAGTACTTTAGGCGAAATTATCTTATTGAACCTGCGATAATTAATAATAATATTTATTTATTTCTCTTTCACAAAGATACTTGAATCAAATGTTACAGTTTACTGCAGATAAGCAAAGCTCACTCCTTTGTGAGAGACTGGCGCCTGTACTAGGTTACCCTGTTTTACAAGTTTTTTATTAGTTGTGTAAATCGGAAGTGAAGTGTAGATATTCGATTTGCCGATGCTATATCTAAGTTGTGTCATACTGTACATGCTTCTGTCAGATGTCCAAACGGGGTCGAGCGATTGATTGTAGTCTTTTCATGTTTGTGAGGCTTTTGGTTTGACAATTGAGCGCGGATCCGAAATCCATATGGTGGTATATGGATGTTTATAACTGCATAAAGTAGTATAAACTAATAATAAACTAATCTAATTTGATATGACATCAAATAAATACCCTATTCTACTAATCTTTATTCTATTGTATTATTTTCAGGGTTACCACAAACAATTCTGGCAGTGTCGACTCGCTTCTTCGTCAATATGTCGATATGTGTGGTGATGCAGCTAGGAGCCGAGTTCTTGCCGACTGGCATCCGAGCTTCAGGGTCCTCCTTGCTGCACGTCACTATTTATATTGCTGCTACTATGTCGCCATTTGTTGTATACTCGGTAAGTACTACCATAGACGTACCTACCTAAGTGATGCTTAAAATTGCTAAAATTTAGTTTGTAGCAGTTTAGGGTGTGCGTCGATGAATCAGTCAGTCAGTACAAGTTATATAGTTAAGCTATCAGCGACTTATGCGCGGGAACGGCATAACCACATTTTGATGAAAAAAAAAACGTCGTAAAAAACAAAATGGCGGATTTTTGGCGCATTTTTTCTTTCAAACCTCTAACCTCATTCTAAACCTCGATTTAAAAAATCGAGTGGGGTATCATGAAGTTGAAAGATTTTAAACGGAGATAATAAAAAAATATACAACTAATAGAGTAGGTACTGATGTATATAATTTGCTTATATTCCACAGGGTCGTGTATGGCGCCCTCTGCCACTGATAATCTTAGGCATTGCCTCTCTCCTGGCCGGAGGCTTGTCGATGATGTTGCCTGAAACTAAAGGCCGACCAATGCCGCAAACCATTGCTGAGGGAGAAATACTCGTCACAAGTTCTCTTATTTGTGGGTAAGTCTTGACTTGCGCCTTTTACACAATTTATACTATTTATAAATCTGTCCTAAACTAATAATACTCAGAAATGATATGAAATTTAGTTTTTAAAATATTAGGTCCCTGCCTACGTAAAGAAAATTGGGTCCTATTAAAATTAGACATTGGATTAAATTATTATACATTTAATTTGAATTGGCATCGAACTCTACTTAATCATTTGAGACTTAAAATTTATATTTTTAATATTATTATATTAATTTGTTTTAATTAATTTACAAAGGACTTTTTAATAGGAATATTGAGTTTGCCTTGTCTCGGAATCGGTCACTTTTTGGTACAGGTATGGGCTGGCAAAATGGCAAAATCTATACTACTGAAGAGTTTGTTTGTTTGTTTGAACGGGCTAATCTCCGGAGTTACTGGTCCGATTTGAAAAATTATTTCACTAATAAGAAGCTATATTATCCCCGAAGGTTATAGGCTACTTTTTTATCCCGGTAACGCAAGTGAAACCGCGGGGAACAGCTAGTAAAGAATAAAGAAACTTACTTTCGTTCGCAGCGGTCTATTCTTTCGGCGCGGACAAGTCTGCGATTACCCTTAACCCAGGCGTTAATTTAGTGCTAGTACAGTACCGTAAATAGGTGTAGGTAGGTAGGTATAGATAGACACACAACTTGACAACATATAGGTACGTACCTAACTATTTAAATTATGAAATTATTTTATTTCTAGAAAGCGAGAACCACATGAGGAATTGGAAGACCTACAGTTAAAGAAACACAAAATGGAAGCATAGCTTAAGAATATTATAGCTACTCAACCTCCAAAAAAAATGACTTATAACAACAAAGCGAAAAACATAATATCCCTCGGTAACCCAGAGGAAATAGCGGGGCGGAAACTAGTTGAAATCTGTGGTGTGTTAAGAAATCCTAAAATGCTTCAAATAAAACAATAAAAAAGAAATATTACCTATAGGCTGTATGGTGGCTTGGCCAGTGCCTCTATTTATATTATATACCTGTGCGTGCACGTATCGTATAACCAGCGCGCCTTTTTCCATGAAGTTATTAATTAACGTTATATCTGTTTTTTTACAAGCTTTTATTTCATTTTCCTTGTGAGTTTAGTTAGGTAGTGAAAATATGTTTAGGTCGAATCTTATAAGTTTTTGGTACACATTCTGTACATAAGTCCGTTGACAATACAATAATGGTGTCATTGAGCTGTTCTGATGATGGAGATGAAAAGAAATGGAATTTAATCTTGTTTCTTCGCAAGTGTGTTTTTTTCTTTTCTACAAGATAAGGTAAGCCGATGATGTAAACTAGAATAGAATAGAATATAGAATAGAATATAGTTTACCTATTCAAAAATTGCATCAAATACAGCATACAGTTTACAAATTAGTTTAATAATAGAGACAATTTACAGCATAGGAGTACAAATTAAAATAATATTATCAATTATAAGAAATATTGATAAAAAATAATAGTAGTTTATGATACTGTTGCATAATAAGGTAAATGGCCCATTACTCGTCAGTTTTAGAACTTTGCTGTGTTTACAGCTCTGCTACGTCATAGTTAGTTAACTTAGAAAAATATTTTTTTTATTGATGAGTAGATAATTTATTCCTCCTTATAATAGATATAATATTACAATGATAAAATAATAATAAGGTAATAAAATATTTGTTTTAAAAAAAAGAAGCCATTTGTACCAGTATCCGACAGGTTTGTTGTAGATATCGTCAAAACGTCCTAGAACTCGTCAATTTTTAACACTAATTTGAACTCTATTTGCTTTACACTTAAGTTCATATTATATTTCATAATATTTGAAATTTATTTATTATTTACTAATTTAATTATGGTTTTTGTTTCTCTTTTTTTTAAACGACTTCAAAAAGGAGGAGGTTCGTGTACCCCGATTACTCGAAAACGCCTGGACCTATTTGGAAAAATCTTTTTTTGTTTGAAAGGGTATACTATACATGTGGTCCCATGGTCATCAGGTCAGGATCTGATGGTGGAATCCTGGAGATATCGAGGAAACTTCAAATTTTATAGGCACTTACAATGTTTCTCATATACTTTTTAAAGCTATTCAGATATTTGCGTCTGGTAGTCATCATTTACGTTGCTGAGCTGATGATGGAAGGTACAACTCCTTAACGGTTAGGAGTTAGGGGATAAGTCTTAAATATTAGAGGACTTTTTAGACCGTTGTTATATCATTTGATGTGATGATGGAATGTATAACGATAGCTTATACTAGGTCAGTGATAAAATATAAGAAACTAAAAATTGTAAAATAAAAAACTTTTTACAAAAAATAGAACCGAATTTAAAACACTAAAAAGTGTAGTTCATGTTCCATGGAAAATATCATGGTACCGCAGACTTCAAAACAGTGTCAGGTTGATTAGAGTTCCTACATGGTTATTTTATGCATTTTAGTGATTTAATAGGTTAGTTAGATAGTTTTAATTTATTATAAGAACCTGTATATTGCTGTGTGGTGACGGCGACGAATATCACCACCCCATCTGATCCCGTAGGGGGCGTACAAGTCGTCCAAGGGAAGGTATACCAGAGTACGGGTAGCAGCGTATCTCTGAGAACTATAACACCATACTGCGATCGCCAACCGAGCAGGTTACACTGGGATATTATAGAATCGAAATCTGAAGTTCGAAGAGAGACGGACACGATAATCCTGAAATCAGGAAACCTGCTCTAATTCCGTCAAAACCAGGAGCGATCACAGACTGATTAGAGGCTCATTGAACCTCAATGTCAAACTCCAGAGATCCGACTGATGAATTCCCGATCCCTTTCGAGGAAGTGGACTCATATAACGAGACAAGGTGGAATCCATACGGCTGGGACTGAGTTCTTTAAGGCCTGCCATACAAAGTGAACCAAAAAGAGGATGAGGATGACGATATCAGAATCGTTACGTCAAAATCTGAGCTTCTGGGAGAGATGCAAACGTTCGACAACGCAATCAATAGACAGTCGATAGCCATGCTTCAAATCTCAAAGCAAAGCTAACCTGACACTACACTGGAGATATCCCGGATGTCAGCCTGTACGAGATTAGAATGGCTCTCAAATAGTTCAAGAACAACAAGGCGCCTGGTGACGTTGCAGTTACAGCTGAGTTTCTGAAGGCGGTGGTACGCCGGTACTTAAGGCCTTTCAGAAGTTATTTAATTCCATCATACTGAAAGGCCAGACGCCGCAGGCATGGCACAAAGGTGTGGTGGTGCTCTTTTTCAAAAATGGAGATAAAACCCTATTGATTACATAATAATAATAAATGGTGAATACTTGCACAGGCATAGCCATGTGGCCAGGATAATCCACCAGCAACTTGCCCTGAGATACCACCTTGTGACGTTTGAGGTGCCGTACTACAGGTATGTACCAGAATCGGTTCTCGAAGATGGCCATATCACACTATACTGGGATCGATCTATCATCACTGACAAGACTATTTGTCACCAACAAGGCTGACATTGTGAGCTGATAGATCATATCACCATGAGCGCCGTGCAATGATTGTCGATGTTGCTGTTCCCCATGACGATAACCTTGTGAAGGCAGAGAAAGATAAAGAAAATAAATATCTTGATCTAGCACACGAGGCTGTCGACATGTGGAACATTGACACCATTGTACCGATAGTCGTTTCCGCCCATGGCCTAATGGCCAAGAGCCTCGATAAACATCTTAAGAGGCTCGCGTTAGGCAGTTGGGTCAAGGGACAGATCCAGAAAGCAGTGCTCCTGTAAACGGCACGTATTGTGAGGAGGTTCCTCTCTATGGAGCCTTGACCATCGGCTGCTTGGACCCTGTGCCCGATGCCGGTGCGGTACTGTTTTTTATATTTTTAAATGTATTTTTTTTTAATTATATTTAAAAATGTAAATATAAAGGTATACACTGAATAAATGAAATAATAATAATATACTGGGACATTGTTCATACCAATCACACTGCTGAGCTATGTTTAGTTGTCATCGAGAGTCATCACAAACCGTCTCACTGCAAGTTTGATGACTTCCAAACTCCCGAACAAGTCGGTTTCTGAAAAGGCTTTAGCACAATATACCACATACACACGCTGCGGCAAGTTATACAGAAGACAGCGAACTGAGGAGTATAACCAGCCATTATGCTTAGTATTTGTGGACTATGAGAAAGCTTTTGATTCGATAGAAACCTGGGCGTTTGAGGTCTCTTCAAAGGTGCCAAATCGTACTAAAGTGCTTGTATGACAATGCCACCATGTTGGTCCGACTCCAGAACCAGAAATCGAAACTTATTTAAGTGCAGCGAGGCGTGAGACAGGGAGACCTGATATCTCCGAAACTGTTCACCGTTGCATTGGAAGATGTCTTCAAGCTTCTGGACTGGAACGGATTTGGCATCAATGGCGATTCGATTTGCCGATGATATAGTAGTCTGGCTGATACCTTGGAAGACCTCGGTACAATGTTTGATGACCTCAGCAGAGTATCTCAACAAGTAGGTCTAAAAATGAATATGGATAAGACGAAAATGATGTCGAACGTCCACGTGATCATGTTGCACCCACTCAAGTAAAGGTTGGACACTCTGCACTCGAAGTTGTAGACACTATATTTACCTAGGACAGAACATCCAACTAGGTAGGTCAAATTCGAGAACGAGGTCAGTCATCGAATTCATCTCGGCTGGGCATCGTTCGAGAAGCTCCGTAATATCTTCTCGTCCCAAATACCGACTTCGACCAGTGAGTGTCGCCAGTGATGACTTACGGAGCTGAGACGTGGTCGGTTACGACGGCCCTCATAAGAAGGCTCAAGGTCACCCAAAAAGCAATGGAGAGGGCTATGCTCAGAGTTTCCCTACGAGATTGATTCAGAAATTATGAGATCCAAACCAAAGTAACCGACATACCCGAAGAATTGCCAAACTGAAGTAGCAGTGGGCGGGGCATATTGCTCGTAGAACAGATGCCAGCCGCTGGAGTAGAAAGGTTATCGAGTGGCGACCACGAACTGGAAGACGCAGCTTGGGCAGGCCCCCCACCGCTGGATGCGGGCATCACAATACCGGCCATCGTGGAGATCCTTGGAGGAGGCCTTTGTCCAGTGGACGTCTTTCAGCTGATATGATGATTACCTTACTTATAAATTGTGTGGCATGCCGGAGTTCACATTCAGTAGCTGAACTCACAAAAAAATACAAAATTTCGAAGTGCTTACCTTTGATAGCTCCGTGTTCCGATACCATTACAGTTTTGAGTAAATTTTGCCATTCTAATTATGGAATATATTACGTAAAATATATTGCCATTAAATACTTTTAGGAAGATATTGGTAGAATTAAATAGTTGGCCTTTTTTTACAACCTGACGAGTATTGGGACACTGTCGACATTACCAGCGTTTACCTTAGGGGTTATTAACTACGAGTGTGAGTTTAAGTACCGAGCCGTAGGCGAGGTTCTTAATAGTATCACACGAGTTTTTAATACCTAATTATGTGCAGTATCATACAGTACTTTATCTAAACTCATCTAAATAATGTCATTTAAAAAAATTCAATTTCAACCAACTTTGCAAAAAAAAAAATGCTATTTTTGTGACATTTTTGGTAAAAATGATATGTGTAGGCAAAAACAATAAAATATAATCATATACTTAATCAAATCCGTGTTGCCAACTCCCAAAAATTCTTACCTCTAAAGTTCAAGTTACAAAATTTGTGACATTGTCATCGTCAAATTGAATTGATACTGATTGATTATACTATTGATAGGTCCAAAGTGTACTTTAATAGAAAAAAAGTTATTTTATAGCATTATCTTGGGAACAACAACTGTACTATAATGAATCATTATACACGGGTGTGCCTAAAGTGGCTCATTAAAGTACTGATTTTGATTTCATAATAAGAACATTACGATATGAGAGTAGATAAAATAAATTAATTAATTAATTGAATAACATAATAATGAAAGAGCACATATTAGATCATTTCAGCTGTAAAGGGGCTTTGACAGTACAATCATAAAATAGGATTATTAACATTAAGTGTAAATAAAAATTTGTAATTAATTCCTTACATACCTAAATACAGTTAATAGAAAGAGAAAAGGTCCAAGCTTGAAACCTTGTAAGACGTCCATAGCATAGTAACTGTGTACCCAGGGGAAATTTGGCCATTAAACATCGATCTTCTGAATCCTTACACTCAAATATACTTTAATTATTATATTTAACAAAATTAAAAATAAAAACAAATCTACCTAACTATAAATAGAAAATTTGTGCCAAGTCGCTGCCTCGCGGAAGTGTGCCAAGAAGACTGGTAGCATTGCCACGCTGGATGGCAATGGCAATTCTTTGAGCAAAGTATGTGCTAGCTTTCTTGTCACGAGAGGCCTCAACAAGACGATCGGAGACCTCGCTTTGAATAATCAACGAGCCTCTGGTCCCCAGGGCCCTAGAGTTTCAACCCCAAAATACGTTGGACCCCTGTAGAGCAGCGTATTTGCGGCGCTTGAGGCACTCTTGTTGCGTAGCAGCAGCGCCGGCGACTACAGACGTATCTGGAAGGTGGGAAGGCGCGAGGCTGTCGACACTGTAGCATCCCACACCAGGGGCCTACCCATCTTCAAATATAAATAAGTATAAATTCAAAAGACTGAGTGCAGTATCTCTAATACCAAAAAAAAAACGCCTTGCTGAGTTTCTTGCCGGAGTCTTCTCAGTTCAAGTGTATTCCGAACCGGTAGTAGAGTCTATTGTAAAACTGTAACTGTTGACGTTCATAAGTGCCTTATTAGGGCCTAAACTGAATAAATGAGTTTTTGATTTTGATTTTTGACCATAGTAGTGTAATTTCTTGACGAACAACTCATGATGAACACAATCAAAAGCCTTGGATAAGTCACAAAATATACCGAAAATATTGACGACAATGGTGTCGATTCTGTTGTCTTACGAACTTAACTAATATTAGACAAGTCACCTCTCTTTCAAGTTAACCTTATTGAAAAAAGACACGATAAAGCTATTTTGACGTTTTCAAATAGTATTTTAAATCTATATCCACAAGAATTTCATGTTATATAAATTTATTTTCATAATGTAATACGCTAGTATTAAAATTCAATATATAATATTGGTAATATCGATTTACCGCAGCGAAAAAAATATATCTTGGGAAAAAACTCGTAGCGAAACATACGAAAATGGTATTGAAAGAAAAAGAGTAGTCCTAAAGGATGCTTCAGTTGGAAATGACCGTAAAAATTAGTTATCTCATATATATATATCTCAAAAAATACTTCAAATATCACCAAAAATCGTTTATTTAGCACATTGAGATAGGTATATCTCAAAAAATACTTCAAATATCACCAAAAATCGTTTATTTAGCACATTGAGATAGGTATATCTCAAAATCCTGAACTTCAAGAAATGTTTCTCACCCGGGCAACAAAAATGTTGTAAACTAATGTAATTTAATCATATTTAGTGTAAGAGTTACAAATCTATCAAATTTTCGGGGCATATTATATGACAGCACAGTTGGCAACACTAATGGCAGCAACACAACATAATTATAGTAGATAGCTAGATACGTATATGCATGCACCGAAACGGAACACTCGCCTAAATTACTCTTGGACTGATACACTAGTATAAAGTGATCTGTGTCTTGGACACTCGCATTTATTGTAGTCACAAAGTACTCTGTGATCGTAGTTTACTAACATTATGTGCAATGTATCACTTGTGTCTCTCAAATTAAAACACGTGCACGAATTCTTAAGCAAGTTAAAATATTTAAATAAAACAATAAAAAAATTAAAACATGTCGAATTCAAATGTGAATGGTGTTAATCATGAGGTATGATAATTAAAATAATTGATAACAAATTTATAGATAATTCTGCAGTCTTTGAAAATAATATTAGGTACTTCTTAAATCAGTTTTCAGCCTCTGCATGTAGGTAGGTACTTGAAAAACTGAGTCACTTTTGTGAAGGTAATTAGAAAAGAAAAAGTTAATTTATGAGAAACAGATAATATTGTGATCCCGAATATTTCCGTTTCGATTTCCGTATCAGAAAAAGTACTTGTTAAAAATATATTTAGGTACTTACTGCTATGACAAATGTTAATGATAAAATTTGCATAAGGCAAGGTTGTAGAAAGTGTCAGGTACTTTAATTTAGGCTCTAAGATAAGCCGATGACCTTGGACACGTGTTCAAATTATTCAATATAGATGGCGCTATGCAGTGCTACCTCAATGCGGCCTACATCGCACTTGTACAGAAAAAGCACAGAGTAGTTGTAAATCAGAGAATTTATAACTTATTCTTTTATCGTATCGCATTTTTTGTGGATCTTTCTTTTGAATTTATGTAATTACAGTTTTTGTTATAAATAAATACACACAAATTTCTTACTTTCACTTGGCCAGGGGGCTGCAGGTCAGAAAAAAGCTACTACAACCATGTATTCGATCAATTTATGTTTAACATACTCTTTGAATTTATTAGAGAACATGTCTCTTGTTACTTTATATGGGATTTTATGATAAAAACGAATGCAGTTCCCGAGAAACGACTTATCGACTGTAACAATTTTATCTTTATTTTTTGTATTCAGGTTATGATTTTTACTGTCAAATCGTTTTTTTTTACGGTAAAACATACAAAGTTAATTAAATTAAATCGTAATTAAAATAACAACTGCGAAAAAGTCATGACGATTTCTCAAAAAAATATTTGAAAAGTCATCAAAGTTGGGTTCGAACAAAACCAATTTTGCTGAGAACGATTTTATTATACCTATGACTTCTATCAAATTCATATGTCTTTTTCAAGATTTAATAAATACACATTTTTTCTATAATAACGATGTTTTATTTGTGTTAAAAAATAAATAATTAATTATGTAGATAATTAAAAATCAAAGACGTTTAAAAAAAATCATAATATTGCTAAACTTATATGTCAGTCTCTCGAGCAACATTACCCTATACAAATGACAATGTACTTATATAAAATTGTTATCCTCGGCATCTTTTGTAAGGTAATTTTAATGTAAATATTAGCAATACTTTTTCTAGATTTTTCCGTACATGCATTATTAAATGTACGAAATTCACAATATTATTACGTAATGGGCTCTTTGCTGATTTTTCTGTTTGGTATTCTCACTTAAATTCACGCTTAGTACGAATTTTGAATTATTATTTTTTTCTTATAAAAATATTCAAAAATCACGTATCCAATTACAACGTAAACATCATAATATACATATTAACTGACCCATCATACTAAGACATATTGCACATGCGTAATGAGCACTTCAAACGCCTGCATAATATGTTTGAGCAAATTGCATACAGAGTTATATATATATTACTTTTATTCTAGTGCACTCAATCAAAGAATAAACTTCATGTTTTAGCATAGTCACACTTGTGTTGCCAAAATATGAACTGTAGAACTTATTTCACATATGTTACAATAATTATTATTCTATTAAAAATCAATCATATTCAGGAAGCGAAAGCTCTTAACACAATCTCAAATAACAAAGACGATGTGATGGAACGGATCATTCAGCACATTGGTGAAATGGGCACTTATCAGCGCTGGCTATTCGTAGTGATGATGCCATTTGGAGCTATATTGGCGTTTGTTTACTCTGGACAAATGTTTGCTGCAGCCACGCCGAAGCATCACTGGTGTAAGGTGCCAGAGTTGCAACATTTAGAAATAAGTTTGAGGTAAGGAAGAATAAAGGCGTTTGTGCACTATAAGGAATTTTACTGTCCGACAGTCCGATTTTTACCGTCCGATATAGCACGCACGAAGCGGGAAGACGCAGCGTGAGCAGGCCCCCCACAAGGTGGACCAACGATCTTGTGAGGGTCGCGGGAAACCGCTGGATACGGGTAGCGCAAGACCGGCCATCGTGGAGATCCTTGCGGAAGGCCTTTGTCCAGGAGTGGACGTCTTTCGGCTGACATGATGACAGGTACTACAAAGTACCCTACCACCGTGCTATGGTTTCCTAACGATGTTTTCCTTCACCGAAACCTTAAGCTTATTGTAGGATTCGAACCCACGACCTTCGTCGCGGCATCCGTTGTTACTACCACTGAGCTATCATCACCTTTAAAACTGACTAGACTGACGTTTACATACTACTAACTTTCGCTTTATCTATTGCCTCCTTAAAACTTTCTTTTAGGAGAAATCTGTCAATACCAGGTGCAGCTTCTGGGTCGGATTGGGAGAGATGTTTGTTGTTTGACGCCAATTGGACTAAAGTGCTGGAGACCATGTCACCACCAGACCCAACCACGAGTACAATACCGTGCCAAAATGGATGGGAGTTTTTATTTGACGATATACCATATCAAACTGTGATAAGTGAAGTAAGAGAAGAACCTTACTGACCCTGATAAAAACAAGATATAGAAGGACTAATAATATTTAGCGTGTAACGACATCACTATTCATCATAAGCCACAAGGCTCATGTCTTAGTCCTCATGTGGTCCTCATTCTATTCTAATTTCTGTCAAAAAAATATTTTTTGGTACAAGCTTTTATTGCCGACTGTACTTTTTTGTACAGTCTTCAACTACTCGTTAAGAAGGTTCCAATGAGCCCAAACACGACGGGGTTGTGTCTTTTTATTGCGGAGTTCCTATGGCCACCTTCCAGCTCCAGCATCAGATCAGCTCCATGTCGTCACAATATAGCATTGTCACGCGATATACATGTGCATGCAAAATTTCAGCTCAATCGGAAACCGGTAAGTGGGTCAAATTGAACTTGCAAGATTCCATGACAAACATCGGGACAGGTGAAGAAAAATAAAAGCTTGTAAAATAGTCGAGTACTACACCACTATTTTGATTTCTTACAGCGTGAATGGGTATGTGATAAGTCGGGTTATGGGCCGCTAGCACAGGCTGTGTTCTTCGTCGGCTCTTTGTTTGGGTGTGGACTGTTCGGATGGATGGGAGATGCCTACGGACGTGTACCTGCTTTGATAGGTAAAAACTTACATCAACATTTCTAAGGCTGAGATCTATAGAGCGTACTTAGACTTTGCTCAGACTTTACTTCGAGTTAAGACAAAGTTTATTCCTTCTGAGTGTATCCTAACCAAGCCTAAGTGCACCAAATCGACGACTTACCAAAAACTACAATGAATGGTCTAACAAAAATATACTTAGTATGTACAACTCGTAAATGAGCCAAGTTTTACGTAAGTAAAGTCCAAGCATCTCACATCACTATACATAAGGCTGAGGCCTTAGAGCGTGTTGTCTAGCCTCACAACTTATTTCATATCCAAATGAAGACCCAAACATACAACAGTTAAAGAAATAACTTCCAGAAATTCAAGCAGATAAAGTGGTATTTCTATTTCAGGCGCAAATATGATCGGCTTTGTGGGCGGCGTCGCCAGTGTCTTCACTATAGGCTTATGGGACTTTGCTTTCTGCAGGTTCCTAGTGGGATTGTCAAACGATTCCTGTTTCATGATGCTGTATATTCTAGGTAAGGATAACATTTTAACAACAGCTTTTGATGACGATTATTGTCTTATGGTTGTACACAAAAGTTATCACGGCAATAATTGCTGGTAGACCTATCCACTGTTGTTCACAAATCATTTCGCATTCAGACTCCTTAATGATAAACTTGTGACCCAATCGAGAGGTCATCTACCTAAAATGTACACTAAGGTCGATGTTCACCCATAAGAATAAATTATAATCGGGCGTTTACGATGACTTTTCCTACGTTTTATGGTAAACGCCCGATTATGATTTATCGGACTGTTTTCTAGTCGGTGAACATCGACCTAAGTCATCCACATAAAGTAAATTCTTTATTTTGTCAATATTTTTAGTATAACTACCACGACAAGATCCACCAAGATACACCCCAACAAGATTCATGGTGAAAATTATGTACTTAAATAACTAATAATTACTAAATACATTTTAACTAATAACGAAGCTTTTTGTACGGAGAATGTTCATAGAATTACAGTCTCCGTACAAAAATTGCACTTGAAAATATAAATAACAACTACAATAACAAAACTCGTAGGGTACGATTCTAATGGTAATTAATACTGAGCAAAATATTGCAAAGAATGAATATCTTCCATAGAAAAACACAACTGAATGCTCTACTATTTTCAGTTCTAGAGTACGTGGGTCCAAGTCATAGAACATGGATGGCGAATATGTCAATAGGATTATATTGTGTGATTGGCGCATTACTGAACTCAGGGCTCGCTCTCTGGCTGAACGATTGGCGGAGGTTTCTCATTGTGACTTCATTGCCGATGTTGCTGGCGTTACCTACCCCGTGGATTGTCCCGGAGAGTGCCAGGTATTATGCCGGCTGTACAGACTTTTCGAGAACCCCTCACCTCGAGTCTCGACCTTGCTCGACATGCGACCGAGAGGTGCTGAGGCCAGCTGAAAGAGACGAGACGAGAGCTCCATGTAGATACTCGCTCTCGGTCTGTCACGACGAGTGTGTACAGCCGGCATTATGACTAATACACGTTCGTCATTATATTACGTCGATGTGCTCGCAGACTGCGTGCACACTGTTAATAAAGCCTTTTAGACCATCGACAAAACTGTTAAACTACTAAAAGTGTATCGTAGGACTCTAAAAGGATCACAATAACGAAGATTTGTCATGTTTTTCAAGGAGACCTTTAAATTAAAACTAGTCCTTACCGATCGAAGCAAAGGGTTGAACGCAGCTTGATCTAACTGTACTTATAAATACTGTCGTGTACCTATTTGTTGTATTGTAAATTGTTGTACCAAACTTTGTCAAAAGAAGGATATTTTACAAAGACAAGTGTAAGAATACTTTATGTCATAATTAAACAAATAAAAAGCTCGTAATACCAAAGTAATGGGGTATTTATATTGCAGATGGCTAGCATCTACCGGCAAAGTTAAAAGAGCACTAGCTGTGTTAAGAAAATTTGAAAGAGTCAACAAAAGAAGGATACCTGAAGATGTGCTAGAAGAATTCATAGTAAGTACTAGATGTACAACTGGTACCTATGTCGATGTTGTTGATGATCTTTGGCTTTTCTGATTCTGATTATCAATTCTGCAAAAAATATTAGCATTATCATTATCATCATTAAGGATCAAAGAATAAACTTCATACAGAGTTGTATCCAGATTTTAAAGTACATTTTATTGTTTTACATTTCTGTGAATTTCCGATTCTTTTGATTCGTTACTTACTTAGTTACTCTGACGTCTCGTTACCAGTCTTTTTTTCTTTTTACTATGTATAGGCCTGTGTTTGACCACAATCTCTCGTGTTAAGTGATCATATGGCCGATGATGGAAAGCACACAAAGCCTAGAAGGGAACTGCTCTCACGTGTAGCTGTCGGAACACACCGAAAGGTGCTTGGCGACAGATTTTAAACTTGAGGGTGGTAGCCAGCCAAGCGGGTAGTACAAAGTACCCTACCACCGTGCTATGGTTTCCTGACGATGTTTTCCTTCACCAAAAGCTCAAGCTCATTGTAGGATTCGAACTCGTGACCTTCGTCTCGGCATACGGCGTCACTACCACTGAGCTATCATCGGCTAAAATCATCGAGTCTTCAGGATACTGTCCTGTTGCTTGGTTTTCAAAATTGATTTAATTTCCCTAATTCTAGGCCACCTCTAGCAAGAAGCAAGTAACAGATGAATCTCTAGCGGCATTATTTAAGAGTCCGGCTCTACGGAGATCGATTGTCGTCCTCATAATCGTAGGGATGGTATCCAGTATCTGCATCGACGCTATCATTAGGATGTCGGAGAGCATCGGGAGTAGCCTCTTCATGACGTATGCTTTATCAGCTGTTGTCGAACCGCCCGCTTTACTGCTTGTCACACTTACTTTAGACAGGTGAGAATTTTTTAAAGTAGAGTCGAGGGCACGGGCCTTGACGGGCCAATAGGCGTGGTCGGTTAAGACAACTCCTATCAAAATTTCTGCCAGTGTCAAGTCCCATTGTATTATTCTTTAGAAAAGTAAAGCCTATAATTTTATTTTCTCTTAGATTCTAATTTAATTAATTTTTCTATAAGTTTTGAAATATTGTAATATTGTTTTTGGTTGATGAAATATTTTTCTTTCTGTCTTTATCACGTCGCAGTTTATGGGTTCGATTCCCATTCAGGACAAACAATTGTGTGCATGAACATGTATATTTTTCCTAAGCTGGGTGTATATAGTATACTATTTACAAAAAATAATTATCTGCTTTCCATGGTCGAGCTCTGCTTAATTTTTAAACTATCACAAATAAAATTCATGTTTATTGTGCTTAGTTTGGGATCAGATAACCGTGTGTGACTGTCCCTGGTCGATCTCATCATATCTGAGAAATGATTAGATAAGTAAATGCAAGTCTAAACATTAAAGAAAGTATTGTATAATTTTGTGCGAAATTTGTGTAAATTAATCCTATGTTAATGATTGCAATCTACGACTCGACATTTTTACCTGACTAACTCAGAAGAAGGGTAATGTTTTTCGTGCGCATATTTGTATCCATTACATTGTGACCTCCTGTACGTAGCTCAAATGGCCGAACCAATTTTGATGAGAGTCGTCTTTATTGTGTGAGTCTCACTAGGTATATTACAAGAAAAAAGTTATTAAATCAAAAACGAATGAATGGATTTGGACGAAACTTGGAACACAGATAGTTTATAACCTCATCATATCAGCCGAAAGACGTCCACTGCTGGACAAAGGCCTCCCCCAAGGATCTCTACGATGGCCGGTCTTGCGCTACCCGCATCCAGCGGTTTCCCGCGACCCTAACAAGATCGTCGGTCCACCTTGTGGGGGGCCTGCCCACGCTGCGTCTTCCGGTTCGTGGTCGCCACTCGAGAACCTTTCTGCCCCAGCGGCCGTTGGTTCTATGAGCGATGTGCCCCGCCCACTACCACTTAAGTTTGGCAATTCTTCGGGCTATGTCGGTAACTTTGGTTCGCCTGCGGATCTCATAATTTCTGTTTATAACCTGGAATAACATAAAGGCTTCTTTTTTTTTCCAGGAACGCGGGAGCGGGACCGCGGGGCAGAAGCTAGTTATTAATATAGGTATTTGCTTCATTTTAGGTTAGGTCGTCGAAGCGTCACGGCAGGTTCCATTACTTTATCTGGTATCTGTTCGTTGTTGTGTGCTTTTGTTCCACCAGGTGAGTTTTAATAGTAGTTTAAGGTAGTTGACTGACTTATAAAATCAGCTACTTTTTAATAAATGTCAAAACGATAGTTTATATGGAATTTTGTATGAAATATTACACTATGACGTCATAGTTTCACAGCATCAAATGATCTACTCTTTGTGGTTCTACTGGTAATTAAAAATCATAACATATTTGTTGTTTCCACGTATTTTTAGATGTTTTATGCATTGGTTAGTGTTTGATCATTTATTTTTGACACTGTCAACTACCCTATTGTACGAAAAATATCCTTTCAAAATTCACAATGCTGTAAGATCTATAAAAGTCATCGAAAGTGAATTTAACGTATCTAATCCTGCAGATACCCACTGTTGAAGGTGTTGATCACTTGATCTAGAGCCTAAAAATCTTGAGCAGCCGAATTCTGTTCTATATTATGTTCACCAACAAGAAACGGTTATAAGGCGATGATAGCTCAGTGGTAGTGACGTCGGATGCCGCGACGAAGGTCGTGGGTTCGAATCCTACAATGAGCTTGAGCTTTCGGTGAAGGAAAACATCGTGAGGAAACCATAGCACGGTGGTAGGCTATTTTGTAGTACCCGCCTGGCTGGCTGCAATCCTCAAGTTGAAAATTTGTCGCCAAGCACCTACCGTTGTGTTCCGGCAATTGCACTTGAGAACCAGTAATCATCTCATCCCGTGGGGGACGTAGAAGTCGTCCGGCAATACCTCTGGTATTGCAAATGGCGATAGGCGACGGTAGCCACTTATCATCAGGTGGACCGCCTCGGCCTGGCTACTTGTCAACCTTGTGACATAAAAAAAAACGTTTTCTAATCGGTACTAAACATTCACCTATTTTATCATACTTAGGGTTACCACAAACAATTCTGGCAGTGTCGACTCGCTTCTTCGTCAATATGTCGATATGTGTGGTGATGCAGCTTGGAGCCGAGTTCTTGCCGACTGGCATCCGAGCTTCAGGGTCCTCCTTGCTGCACGTCACTATTTATATTGCTGCTACTATGTCGCCATTTGTTGTATACTCGGTAAGTTTGAATTTCGCGCTCCAACCGAACGTTTACCTTTAAAGAAACACCCGTAACAGACTAGAAAAGCACAGAGGTATTTTACTATACATGTAGAGAAGACGCCACACATAACCACTATGTTCCGTTCAAGTGCAGCCATCCAGCATTGTCTTAGTTGCTTAAACACGAAACGCGTAAGCGCCAAGAAAATCACGGCGCTTAGGACTTTTTGGTCGCGAAAAAACTACACCATAAAAGCGGTCTAGCGCACGTGTTTAAACTGTCTGGTTAGACGACTAATTATTGTTTCGGCGCTGCAACGAATATCAACAAAATGGTGTATCTTGTATGTAGAATTAGCTTCTCTATACGTAGTAATATACCTCAATGTCAGAAAAAACATAATACGGTAGTTGACTGACACATCAAATCAGCTACTTTTTAATAAATGTCAAAACGATAGTTTATAAGGAATTTTGTATGAAATATTACATTATGACGTCATAGTTTCACAGCATCAAATCATCTACTCTTAGTGGTTCCACTGGTAATTAAAAATCATAAAAAGCATTAAATGTACAACATATTTCATACTTCTACGTGTTTTTAGATATTTTATGCATTGGTTAGTGTTTGGTCATTTATTTTTGACAGTGTCAACTACCCTATTATATACGTTTAGATAAGCGATTAGATGCTTATCGGACGTCTACCATTTCCTATACGTCGTTCGTACAGGGTAGTTTATGGCGCCCCTTGCCGCTGGTAATCTTGGGCGTCGCATGTCTCCTGGCCGGAGGTCTGTCGATGATGTTGCCTGAAACTAATGGCCGACCAATGCCGGAGACCATTGCCGAGGGGGAGAAACTCGTCACAAGTTCATTTATTTGTGGGTAAGACTGACATTTGCCTTTTAGCTTACCTTTTGTTTTAAATTTAATTAATATTAGACATTTGATTAAATTTGAATTGGGATGATGACAAAAAAAATCGAATTAGTCCGTCAGTTAGATTACCAAAAAATATTGGACACATGTTGCTTCTTTAGTTCCTAAAACAAAAAATAACGAAGATACAGTGCGTTAAAATTTAACGTGACGTCACGTCACAAGCCCCCACTCCTTAACTTTGATGGGACTTATCTTTTTATTGATTTGATAAAATAAAAAATACGTATCCAATATTTTTTGATAACCTTTTTTTTTTACTATGTATAGGCCTGTGTTTGACCACAATCTCACCGTGGTCAGTGATGATGTGGCCGATGATGGTAAGCACACAAAGCCTAGAAAGGACAGATTTTCAACTTGAGGGTGGTAGTCAGCCAGGCGGGTACTACAAAGTACCCTACCACCGTGTTATGGTTTCCTCACGATGTTTTCCTTCACCGAAAGCTCAAGCTCATTGTAGGATTCGAACCCGGGACCTTCGTCTCGGCATACGACGTCACTACCACCACTGAGCTATCATCGCCTAAACAAAACTAAACTGCCGCCTTGCCTAAACTGGGTAAAAAATAATTACTGTCGGTCGGTCGGTCGGTTAATAGGGGTGATGACTAAAAAAAAAAAATTAGTCCGTCAGTTAGATTACCAAAAAATATTGGACACATGTTTTTTCTTTACTTCTGAAAACAAAAAATAACGAAGATACAGTGCGTATAAATATCGCGTGACGTCACGTTTTAGTACACTTTTTACAGAGAAGTGACGTCACAAACCCCCACTCCTGAACTTTGATGCGACCTACTTTGTAAGTTTTTATTGATTTGATAAAATAAAAAATACGTATCCAATATTTTTTGATAACCTAACTGACGGACTAAATAGAATGAATTATTTTTTACCCAGTCAGCATCCCTATTCCTGTTCCAAAGTTAATAAAATGGTCTTATATCTAGGAAGCGAGAACCAGAGGAGGAATTGGAAGACCTACAGTTAAAGAAACACCAAATGGAAGCATAGATTATGAATATTATAAATAGGTAGGTACTCGACCTCGTAAAGACTTTTATTTTCTGACACCTGATATCACATTTGCGGAAAAGACAGCAAGAAAATGTATGGCACATGCACTGACAGCCATACAGTATGCCGCAGCACTATTGGTCTCTCACACACGTTATTTTTTGTCTCGTTCTAAGTACGTCACAACCAATCTAAATCTATACTATAAAATTAGTTTTTTCAAAATTTTTACAACTTTATCACTAACTAAAGAATTGCGATAATTTACTTTTATCAAGTTGTATCTGAAGAAAACATCCTTCGGGAACCCGGTTGAAACTAGTAGAAATAGTAGGAATATGTGGCTGAAATGGTAGGATTTCATACTATACAAATGAAACAAAAAATAATCATAACAAATATTATTATATACAAATCACGTTTGTTTTATACTCAAATACATTTTTCCATTGATATTCTGTTTGACAGGATTGATTCTCTTTAATATTTGCGTCATAGTTTCGACAAGTCGCTCGCTACTCACGCCAGTTCGCTTCGACTTGAACTTCGTTAGTAACTCTGTTGTCGTCATAGGCTTACGTGCGAGGTAACGCCGTACTGCTTCTTCTGTTACGCCGCACTCGCTGGAAAATGAACTTTATTACACCAACTAGCTTCTACTAGGGATAAAAAGTAGACTATGTATTCATCTAGAGTGTCAGCTACCTCCATACCAAATTTCATCAGAATTGGTCCAGCCGTTTGAGCGTGAAGAAGTAGCAAACAATCACTAACAAACTTTCGGATTTATAATATTAAGTATGGAAGCTTTATTATGAGAAAGCTATTTAGCTAATAAATTAATTATTTTCTCACGATTTCAGATCATAGATAATCTAAATTTTAGGGAAAAACTTTGGGGAAAATATTTATGTTAGAATTCGAATCTAATGAGGAGTTTTCAATATATAATATAGATATTCTTTAAATTGTATAAAGTCCACTAAATACAGATATTTAGACACTTACAGCCGTACTCAGAGACATCAGTTAGCATTTAATGACCGATTAAAGTATATCCATCTTTATTTATTGCATAGCTACAGAAAGGGACATGGAGTCTTCTCAGTTCAAGTGTATTCCGAACCGGTAGTAGAGTCTAAAAATTGAAACTGTTGACATTCATAAGTGCCTTATTTGGGCCTAAACTGAATAAATGAGTTTCGATTTGATTTGACAGGTCTAGAGATAATCAATAAAAAATAAAATTGCCGAATACGGCCGTTACTATTTTGACTTCGTTGTATAAAATTAAAAATAGTGTACCTATAGGAGGCGTCGAGCTTGGGTCGTTTGGATGGGGGTTGGTTGTTGGCGTTGTTGGCGGCCAACACGGCGGCGGCGGCGGCGGACGGCGGCGCGCCCGTCGGCGACCCGCCGCGGGACGACCGCCCGCTGCCCGGGGCACTCGCTAACATAAACAAATAAACAATTGTACTTTAGGGGCTAAAATTATCCATTTCATACGATGTAGTTTTACTTCTAAGCTTTAGCGAGAGTAGCGAGAGTTTTGTTAGTTATTTTTCACTTCACTTTTTTCATATTGGTCTCAAATACATATTATTTGAATTTTTAAATGTCAGATTTAAAAAGCCTACCGCTCCAGCGTTAACTACATTTGTTATGCTTTCAAAGACTATTGTAACTTAATTACTAAAACTATTAATTAAAAAATATCATAAAATATCGATTTTAAAAAATCTTTAGACCATATACCTCATAGTAAAATTGATTTTTAATGACCCAGTAACCCTGTAACTTAGAATATCTCTAGTTGATGATTTATTTTGTAAAAAAGTAATAAAATTTTAATTTTGCGGGATACCAAGAAAAAAATACGACAAGGCTGTATGGCTATGAGCCTTTGACTGTTTTTGTGTTATGTAACCAAGTAGTCTTTGCACTATTTATTAATCTGTGGTAACACAGACACGACACAAAATTAATATACAAGGCGATTTATATTGGGTATGTTAGCACAAATTGATAATATATAAAACAGATCAATAATACCACAAAATTTACTAGCATTACTTAAAAATAGTACACAAATAGAAAACAAATCTTACCGGATGTTGATGCGGACGGTCCGTTCTTATCTTCTTTCCCAGTCTTTGCCTTCTTTGGTTTCTTACCACTGCTCTCCGGATCTGTGTCGGAGTCGGAACTGAGCTCACTGCTTGAATCTGTAATTCAATAAGATTCAATCTATCATGACTGATTCACTCACTCATTATAAATAATAAATAAATATCCTGGGGCATTCTTCACACACGGTTATCTGATCCCAAACTAAGCAGAGCTTGTACTATGGAAACCAGTTCACTGATAATACTACTTAAACTACTTTTTTTGTAAATACATACTTATATAGATAATTACACCCAGGCTCAGGACAAACAGACATGTTCATGCACACAAATGTTTGTTCTGGATGGGAATCGAACTCACGACCGGCGGCGCGATAAGTGGCGTCCTAACCAACTGCGCCAACTGGCCTTTCATTGACTGATCGATCAACGCACAGCTCAAACCACTGGACGTACCGGGCTGAAATTTGGCATACAGATACCTGTTAGGACCGTAGGCATCCGCTAAGAAAGGATTTTTCAAAATTCAACCCCTAAGGGGGTTTAGGGGATCGCGTGTGAAAGCTAGTTCAGGTATAATCTTACATTTAGGCTGATGGTCCGTAGTTTTAATTTATTACATAAATTTCAAGCGCCTATTGAGATTAGCGACTTAGAATTACTATATCTATCTATACTAATAATAAAGCTGAAGTTTGTCTGTACGCGCTAATCTCCGGCGTTACTGGTCCGATTTGAAAAATTATTTCACTAATAGGAAGCTACATTATCCCCAAAGGTTATAGGTTACTTTTTATCCCGGGAACGCGAGTGAAACCACGAGGGACAGATAGTCGATTATAAACAACAGAATGGTAGTCATTACCTTTCTTGGCGTCATCGGGTTTCTTCTTCTTCTTGGTGAGTTTGCTGGCTCTCTCCTCGCCCTCCTTAGTCGGTTCGTCCTTGTCTTCATTCTCCGACTCCTGCTTCTGTTCCTGTTCCTCGTCAGAGTCCTCGTCTGACGTCAGCAGTTTCCTAAAGAGTATTCATTGATAATTATCCCCGTAGCACTAATCATAACAAGTTTCTGACAAGCTTTTATTGCCGACTGTACTTTTTTTGCACAGTCTGCAACTACTCGTTAAGACGGTTCCAATGAGCCCAAACACGACGGGGTTGTGTCGTTTTATTGCGGAGTTCCTATGGCCACCTTCCAGCTCCAGCATCAGATCAGCTCCATGTCATCATAATATTGCATTGTCACGCGATATACATGTGCATGCAAAATTTCAGCTCAATCGGAAACCGGTAAGTGGGTCAAATTGAACTTGCAAAATTCCATTACAGACAACGGGACATGTAAAAAAAAAGCTTGTAATGAGCGATTAATAAAGGCGCTAGTCAAGCAACAAATGGTTACATCAACCTAGAAGCAAATTTCAGCCAAATGTCACTCAGTATTTCCATTCCTTTACGTTCTATACCAATAATAAAGTAAAAATATAATTACCTGAGTGCATCCTCTTCTGCGACACCTTTCAGTTCTTTGTTGGTTTTATTTTCGTGGTCGGATTCACTGAAAAAAAAAAAACGAGCGAGACTTAGTCGCACATGGTGTGTAAAATCTGACATCTCTTTGGTAATCTTACACTGTTGGCAGTACCAACCTCTCGGAAAATGGGTTGTTGACATCTGACAGCCAACTCTACCACCGCATACCCTTTCTGGTCAAAACAAATAGCGCGCGCTTTCCCGCGTTATATAAGTTTTATCGATTTTACAAAACACTTCGCTAACGTAATACCAGAGGTATTACGTGTTGCCGACCTGATACAATGCCAAGAAGGCAACTGGTTCTCAAGTGCAATTGCCGGAACACACCGGTAGGCTTGGCGACAGATTTTTAACTTGAGAGTGCCAGCCAGCCAGACGGGTACTACAAAGTACCCTACCACCGTGCTATGGTTTCCTTCACCGAACGCTCATTATAGGATAGGCTAGTTGACAGTGTCAAAAAAAGGCATAAAACATCTAAAAATACGTGGGAACATCAGATATGTTGTACATTGATTGCTTTTTAATTACCAGTAGAACCACTAAGATTTGATCTTTTGATGCTATGAAACTATGACGTCATAGTGTAGTATTTCATACAAAACTCCATATAAACTATCGTTTTGACATTTGTTAAAAAGTAGCTGATTTGATATGTCAGGAAACTATCCTATTCGATCCCACGACCTTAGTCGCGGCTACCGACGTCACTACCACCGAGTTATTATCGCCTTAAAATGTTGCCAACAAAGTTAGCAAAGTATTACCTGTCAGATGAATCAGATATATAGTCCTTCTCTCTTCCCTCTTCGTCGCCGTCGTCGCTGTCCTCAAACGCCTCGTCTTCTACTTTCTTCTTCTTTTTGTTTGCCACTGCTATAATATTGAAAAACAAAAAAAAACAAACGTTTATAAAAACTAGGCATTGATCTAGTAAGCGAGTGTTAGCCATTTTTCTACTTTACTTATAGTACTACTACTATTCTACATCCAGGGGCGTAGCGATGTAACAAAGGGCCCCGGGGCAATAATGACATAGTATAAAGAGAGGAAGTAGGCTATCTCCGGCCCAATTCGCGATATAATTGCCTACTGTCTTAGGGTTGTCACTTTTAGCTAAATATTAGGCGCGGCTGTTCGCGCTTCGCTAGCAACCGCAAAAAATGAATAAAGTGAATGAAATATTATCATTAAAAGAAATAAAAACAACATTAAAAACTAACGACTGTCTCTTAGACTATAATCGAATTTGTTGTTATGATTCGAACTTTGTTTTATATGTATTTGATTTACTATTAGTCAATTAGGTACTCGTACATACTTATTTTGAATTACGATTTTCTGTAAGTAGGTAGGTACTTAGTTACTATACCTACAATACTGAGAAATCGGCATAACTAAACGTAAACAAATAAATAGCGGCAAACCAATTGCCAGATCAAAAGTACCTAATACATTCTAGTAGGAAATTAGGCCTACCTACCTACTTCCTGTGTGATAGAAAACTAATACAAACAAAAAATATGTAAGTACGTAGGTATCTCATCATCAAGTAAAATTATATTATGCTAGAATTGGTGACTAACTTACCTTTCCTGTTCAATAGGTAATCTGAACAGAGACAGGTCTGGAATCGATGAATTATTAAGACACCCAAACACACAGCAATACGTTCTTCTGCGATTATCAGACATTTTGATGATGATATTGATGAATAAATCATTTAGCGGTGCCGAAAAGCCGTGACGCGCGCGCGAACCTTGTGCAGTGTTAGCCCCGACCACAGAGTACTTTGTTATATATTTGAAAGCCCCGACTGGCGCACTGAGAAACGGGTCGAGATTTTGTTAAAGTGTGCGTGCGTCGACACATAGATACAATAGCGCACACATACAAGCCGCGCGCGGTGCGTTTGTATGAAGATAACCTACTTCCTCTCTTTATACTATGATAATGACATTGAGGCCCGATTGATACTAAGCTCAGAAAAACCTGCTTTGCTCTACCACAAATATTTACGTAATGTATTTAGCGAATTCAAAACTAAGGCTGAGATCTATAGAGCGTGCTTAGACTTTGCTCAGACTTTACTTTTACCTACGTGATAAAGTAAATATTTGTGTGTTTTAATTTGTAGCCAAGTTTTTGGTAAGTCGTGGATTAGGTGCACTTAGGCTTTGCTTAGCACACACTCAGAGATATTCGAAGATTGCATTTTACGATACCGACTTTGTACGGTAAAGTAAGTACGCTCTATAGATCTCAGCCTAAGACCTAACGTAATCTGTAGTTTCTTTCTTTTTTTTTTTGTTTCCTTTACTTTTTAATTGTACACCCCCGTCATATTCAGATAATTTTAATTCCTCTCCACCCAAAGGTTGCCTGGTAGAGATCACTTTTAGTGATAAGGCCGCCGATTGTAACACTTTAATTTAATATTTAAATTCTTGTATTGCTGTACAAATATTAATGTGGTGTGAAAATAAAGAATTATCTATCTATCTAATCTGAATATGATTTAGGTTAAAAGTCGAACCATATGACATGACATTGCAATAAGGTTCATATTGCAAAGTCATAAAGCTCATTTTCATATCTCTCTGGCTACTGTGCACTGTGTAAAGTACCTAGATTTGTAGTAAAAAAAAGTTAAAAAAATCATGCACTACCATGCATCATTGCGTGAAACACTATAAAAAAATAGATTTATCAATTCAACTGTACTATTTTTACAAACCTCCGCTTAGACCTGTAACTGTGAAAATTGAAATTCATTTCAAAAACTCGCACCGAAACAAGGATTTAAAAAAAATTAAGTATAGTCTGTTCACAAATATTCAAGAACTGGTATAGTATGACACAACTTAGATGAAGCATCGGCAAAATTCGTAAAATCGATCGTTCCCGAAAAGAGTGCGCCTACAACATTACTCATGAGTAAAAAAATGATCGACGAAAATGATCTTGTTGAACGTTGAATGGCATGATAATGAACGATTTTTATTAGTCGTGTAAATCGGAAGTGAAGTGTACGAAAACGATTTGCCGATGCTACATCTAAGATGTGTCATACTTTACCACTCAGCATGTCTGAGTGACGCAGCACGCTTGTACAGCTTGTAGACAAATCTAGCCTGCTTTTTTTTATTGCGATTGCAGCGCAACACTATCTAGACAGGTTTATTATCTAAGGCCTATACATAGTAAAAAAACGAAAGAATAGTTAATAAGTTCAGAACTAGTAACTGTGCTTAGCTTATTAGAAGTTCAGAACTAGTACGTAGTTTATAAGAAGTTCAGAACTAGTAGGTAGTTTATAAGAAGTTTAGAACTAGTGCGTAGTTTATAAGAAGTTTAGAACTAGTGAGTAGTTTATAAGAAGTTCGGAACTAGTACGTAGTTTATAAGAAGTTCAGAACTAGTACGTAGTTTATAAGAAGTTCAGAACTAGTACGTAGTTTATAAGAAGTTCAGAACTAGTAGGTAGTTTATAAGAAGTTTAGAACTAGTGCGTAGTTTATAAGAAGTTCGGAACTAGTACGTAGTTTTTTTTCAAATGAATACAAACTTTTTTTGTTCTTCTTTTTCTTAGCAGCGGAGTCACTATCATTGTCCTTCTCAGTCTTTTCTTCGCCGGACTCTGATGAGTCATCATCTGAATCTATCCATTCGTCCATTTCTGATATCTTCAGATCTGAAACAATCGGAATCAGATTTAGTTGTGATAGACGCTTTTTATTTAGAATTTGTTTGTGGACTTTTAAAATTCTGAAGTCTTTATCTGACACGTGACGTATGGTGATCGAAAGAGTGAGACGGAGGACACTATAACACTGATTTAGTTAAATAGCGTTTATGAATAAGGGGGTAGGTCTTTACCTTTCTTAGTCTTGGACCCCTTGGTCTTCTTCTCGTCAGGATCGTCGGTGTCGTCGGCGGCGTCGTCCCCGCGCATGCGCTTGCGGAACATGAGCGAGAAGTAGTTGATCACCTTGTTGCGCCGCCCGAACTCTTGTTCCGCCTCCTCCGCCGACAGCGCTTTGTAACGTTGTATCGGTTGGAAATTGTACCTTTTGTGTACGACATATAATATACATTAATTAATATACCTATATCTATCGCTAATATTAATAACTAAAATTTAAAAAATTAAGAGACCCCCAAATCTCACTAGAAAATTGGTCATATCTTCCAAACGGCTGAGCGGATTTTCTTGAGATTTAAGAACACTCTCGATTAAGACACCTTTCAAACAAAAAAAACTAAATCGAAATCGGTCCATCCATTCAGAAGCTATGAGCCACAGACAGACACGTCAAATTTTTAACACCCCGTCGTTTTCCGTCGGGGGTTAAAAGAGGTAGAGATTAACTACGATAACATGGCGCGCCCCTTTAAAGCCCAAAAAGTATAAAATATATTTGTGAAAGTATTTACACTTTTACAGACTCACATCGCATGTGTGCGTTCTGATACGGCCTTCAAACAACTTGACACTGGCAAAATACATAACGTCGCTGCGCGTGCGAATCTGCGTAAGAGCAACTTGTAAATACCGCGTAACGCCTGTTTAGAATGTATTTACTGGTTCATTTAAAAAAAAATCTTTAGGCCTCTTTCTATACCCGAAACGTGGGTGAAACCGCGGGAAACAGCTAGTAATTAATAAACTATATTTATTACCCTACCCACATAAAAGAAAGATAGGATATATTTTAATAGAATACGCTCGCTCTTGCAGGATATATTTTATGTACCCAAATTATGAAGTTTATTTTGAAAAGAGTAATTGCTGATTTTATTGCCGGCTCTTCTCAGCAAAAGCTACCTTCCGAACCGTGCATTAAAGTCTGACAATTCATAAGTGCCTGTGAAGGTCTATTTGAATAAAATAATATTTCATATATTTCATGTTTATCAAATTAATAACAATTAAACTGAATAGTATACCATTCTTGTAGTGGGTAGGCATCAATGGCACCGTCAGCTGCGTGTGTAAATACATAGTATGCCGCATTCTCCGACACGCCACCTTCACGGATTCCTTTGAACCTACAACGTTGAAGTATTTTTAACCTTCCTTACGTGCCACTTAAAATGTTTTGTTAATTTATGTAGAAAATAATGTAGAGGAGTCGGAGGGTTCATGGATCACATCATAGCCATAGCTAGACCCTAATAGCTCAACCAGGCCAAAAACAAGGTAAAATGGAAAGAGTTGGAGGAGGCCTATACCCAATGGTCCTTAACCTACATAATATGCAACTAGTATGTAAGAAAATGTATTATTATTGTTAGTAAAAGAAACATTAAGTAACTGTTAAGGAATAATAAAGGCTATATAATCTATAATGTTATAAATGCGAAAGTTTGTAAGTACGTATGTAAGTATCTTTGTTGCTCTTTCACGTAAAAACTACTGAACGGGTTTGGATGAAACTTGGCACATAGTTAGATAGATCATACCCTAACATATAGGCTACTCTTTATCCCGAGAACACATAAGATACCTCGGGAACGCGGGTGAAATCGCAGAGGGCAGCTAGTTATTAATAATTTATGTAAGAATTACTTTTTCCCAGTCTTTCCTCCAACTTTGAGTATCCACGGCTGGTCATCTGGTTTGTATTTGCGTGATATAATACCGAACTTCTTGCGCCGAGCCTCCTCGCGCACGTCACGACCATATTCAGAGCCTGCGCCAAATCTGCAAGCACATTTGTAGTAAAGTGGAAACTCAACTAACCGGACTAAATTGTTATTGAATGTCTAATTTAAATAATCTAAAATCCGGATAATTGAATGTATGAAGTAAAGCGATTTTTGTAGATACATGTTATTATGTAATACATAATGCAAGGTGTTTTATTTGGGTTTAAAATATTTAGTAATTGTTATTAGACGTTAAAGTTAAAGTTCTGACATGTCCGTGCAATACAGTGCATGCATGGATTCATTCAACTTGTATAAAGAAATTTGATAGCAATTAGCAGTCCAGATAATCGCGAATCCATATTACTGAGAGTGGGATAATTGAGTCTGTCTCTACTGTAACTAGATATTTGCCTGATCGTTAAAAACATACTTATATCCACAGATATTGATCATCCACACATATGAATACAGATCTTTGTTTTCCTCGGATACAGATCCATATTTCCGGGAGGGCGACCATCAGTCCCAAGGTGGTGTCGGGTTCATAGTCCACAAGTCCCTCGTGAATAACGTCGTGAAAATCGAGAGTGTGTCGGCTAGGGTGGCGTACCTTATACTCAGAATCACCAAACGGTATTCGTTGAAGGTCATACAGGTATACGCACCGACTTCGACACACTCCGACGATGAGGTTGAGGCTATGTATGAGGATATTTCTAGAGCCATACATACCTCTAAATCTCATTTCACCGTTGTCATGGGGGACTTCAACGCGAAGCTGGGTAAACGAATCGGTGGTGAGCTGAAAGTGGGGCAATTTGGGCTTGGAGACCGGAACCCCCGGGGCCGGATGTTGGCCGACTTCATGGAGAAGGAAGGACTCTTTATGATGAATTCCTTCTTCAGGAAGTCGGAACACCGCAAATGGACCTGGGCGAGCCCCGATGGTAAAACGAAAAACGAGATAGACTTCATCTTGTCGACGAGAAGACAAATATTCAATGACGTCTCTGTGATCAATGCGGTCAAAACCGGGAGCGATCACAGACTGGTAAGAGGCTCATTGAACCTTAATGTCAAAATCGAGAGGTCCCGACTGATGAAGTCTACGCTCCGTCCTTTACCTTTCCACGTCCAAAACCCCGAACCCTTTCAGCTCGAACTCCAAAACCGATTCGAATGCCTAGCAGACTGCGAGGAAGTGGACTTATACAATGACAGGTTCGTGGAAGCTGTCCATACGGCTGGGTCCAAGTTTTTCAAGGCCCGCCGTACAAAAGGAACCAAAAAGATCTCTGATTCGACCCTACAGCTCATGGAAGAAAGACGGAAAATGGTTCTGACGTCCTCGGATGATGCTGCCAGATACCGGCGGCTCAACAGACAGATCTCAAAGTCTTTGACTCGCGACACACGCCAATTTAATACAATCAGTATTAAAGAGGCTATTGAGCGGAATCAAGGCTCTAAAGTGTTCGCAAGAGATCAGTCTATTGGGCAGAGCCAACTGACGAAGCTGAAGACTGAGGATGGTAGAATCGTCACGTCGAAACCTGAGCTGCTAGGAGAGGTCGAGAAGTTCTATGGACAGCTGTACACGACAACCCAGTCACCTGTCAGTAGTCATGCTTCAGATCCCAGAGCAAGACTAACCCGACACTACACCGAAGATATCCCGGACGTCAGCCTGTACGAGATTAGAATGGCTCTCAAACAACTTAAGAACAACAAGGCGCCTGGGGATGATGGAGTTACAGCTGAGCTTCTGAAGGCGGGTGGTACACCGATTCTTAGGGCCCTTCAGAGGCTATTTAATTCCGTCATACTCAAAGGTCAAACGCCACAAGCATGGCACAGAGGTGTGGTGGTGCTCTTCTTCAAAAAGGGCGATAAAACCCTATTGAAGAATTACAGACCCATCACACTTCTGAGCCATATTTACAAGTTGTTCTCGAGAGTCATTACGAACCGTCTCGCACGCAGGTTTGACGACTTCCAGCCTCCCGAACAAGCCGGTTTCCGAAAAGGCTTTAGCACCATAGACCACATACACACGCTGCGGCAAGTTATACAGAAGACCGAGGAGTATAACCAGCCATTATGCTTAGCGTTTGTGGACTATGAGAAAGCCTTTGATTCGATAGAAACCTGGGCCGTGCTGAGGTCTCTTCAAAGGTGCCAAATCGACTACCGGTATATCGAGGTGTTAAAGGGTTTGTATGAGAACGCCACCATGTCGGTCCGTCTCCAGGACCGGAACTCGAAACCTATCCAATTGCAGCGAGGCGTGAGACAGGGAGACGTGATATCTCCGAAACTGTTCACCGCTGCATTGGAAGACGTCTTCAAGCTTCTGGACTGGAACGGATTTGGCATCAATGTCAATGGCGAGTACATCACTCACCTTCGATTTGCCGATGATATAGTAGTCATGGCTGAGACCTTAGAAGACCTCAGTACAATGCTCGATGACCTCAGCAGAGTCTCTCAACAAGTGGGTCTAAAGATGAACATGGATAAGACAAAAATCATGTCGAACGTCTATGTTGCACCCACTCCAGTAAAGGTTGGAGACTCTGCACTCGAAGTTGTAGACGACTATATTTACCTAGGACAGACCATCCAACTAGGTAGGTCCAACTTCGAGAAAGAGGTCAATCGTCGAATCCAACTTGGCTGGGCAGCGTTCGGGAAGCTACGTAATATCTTCTCGTCTCAAATACCGCAGTGTCTCAAGTCGAAAGTCTTCGACCAGTGTGTGTTGCCAGTGATGACTTACGGAGCAGAAACGTGGTCGCTTACGATGGGCCTTATAAGAAGGCTCAAGGTCACCCAAAGAGCAATGGAGAGGGCTATGCTCGGAGTTTCCCTGCGAGATCGGATCAGAAATGATGAGATCCGCAGGCAAACCAAAGTAACCGACATAGCCCGAAGAATTGCCAAACTTAAGTGGCAGTGAGCGGGGCACATCGCTCGTAGAACCGACGGCCGCTGGGGCAGAAAGGTTCTCGAGTGGCGACCACGAATCGGAAGACGTAGCGTGGGCAGGCCCCCCACAAGGTGGACTGACGATCTTGTTAGGGTCGCGGGAAACCGCTGGATGCAGCTAGCGCAAGACCGGCCATCGTGGAGATCTTTGGGGGAGGCCTTTGTCCAGCAGTGGACGTCTTTCGGCTGATATGATGAGATCCATCTCTAATATTAACTAACACAGCTAGCCAGACACCTTTTAAACTTACTTTGGCATATCCTCATCAAATCCTTTGAACTCTTTTATATTGTTCTCCCTCTCCATTTTGACATGTGTCCATTTAGCAAAGTCTACGTTCAGTGTGGCGTTGAATCTCATTACATGATGCTTTTTCTTTACATTCTTTGGTACCCTAATTTTGAACTCTTGCACTCCCCCTGATGAGTTCTGCAACAAAATAAATGTAATTTGGAAAAAAATATGAATAATAAAAAATATCTTGGAATGATTGAAGACACACTAAACTACATGAGGGTGTCTCTTATTGACTTAGGCCTCGATATGGACTAAGAAAAAAAAAAAAAAGTTATTTTTGCAAAAATATAATATGTAAGTTCAAAAACACAAAAAAGTAAAGAGATTTCGCAAACTACTGTATGACTGGAATAATAGAAACCATTTAACTGATAACATTATCTCCCATAGGTAAGTTATTGGAAATATAAGGGAAAATGATTAAAGATGGTTTCAAGAAAAAAAAACTCCAAAGATACGACTCCATAACCAAGATCTAAATCCTAAAATGTAAGTACTTAAATAATTGATTATACTACATGAGCACACAGTAAAATTTACAAATACATTGTAAATATAACAAAAAAAACAAAGGTATTAATACTTACCGAAGATCCTGGACTCGTCATCATTGGTACAATTTAACTTTCACAACAGGAAAGCAATCAATTTTATATTAAGCGATATTTTTACACATTTTATTTGAACTTACAAATAGTTTTATACGATTCAAATGAAGAAGAATTAAAGTTAAAGAAAGGTAAACTAAATTTAATTCAACAATCCATTCCTCAAATTTTGCATTTTCTGCAAATCAATCAAATGCCAAAGATGACAAGACATTGTACGTTTCGTTCGTTGTTTAAGGATTTTAATCACAGATCAACTCTAGCGAGGTTTGAGGTTTGAATGTAATATTTTCATTTATTATAACTATGTCTGGTTTGATGAACATCACTTCAAAAATAAAATTATTTATCTAAGAATTATATTTGCATTATTTTTAATTGGTTCCTACTCACGATAATATGAATGCTTACTTTTTTGTATATTTTTCGTTTGCAAAAATAAAACGTATTTGACAGTTGTCACGCTTGTTGAGGCTAGGTTCAGAACATATAGATAATATTGTAGAACTCCGATTTCTTTCACCCATAACTTCGATCAATAAATAAATAAATTTCCTCAAAAATATATTTTGCATAAATACACAACAATAAAATATACTGAAGATTTTCATTGTATAATATAGTTTTGTAATTGTTATTTTGATAGTCTGGAATCTGGAACATATTTTTAAATTTAGTTTATGAACACACGTCGCTCATAAATAAATTTATTGCATGTTTTGTAAGATATTTTTTTAAGCCGAATTATAACAAATAATATATAATATAAAATGGGCAAAAAGAAGAATAAGAATAAAGTAAGCGGTGCTGTTAAGACTGCTGCTAAAACTGAGAAGAAGTTAGCTAGCAAACTGAAGAA
This sequence comes from Tethea ocularis, assembly GCA_963555595.1. Taxonomy (NCBI): domain Eukaryota; kingdom Metazoa; phylum Arthropoda; class Insecta; order Lepidoptera; family Drepanidae; genus Tethea; species Tethea ocularis. The sequence continues at coordinate 2,430,438 of OY741960.1, read as the reverse complement.
GGAACTCGCAAATTTGGGAGAGGTTAGTTCATGCTGTTTTTTATTAGCTATAACATTTTCTAGAGACATTCATTTACCTAAAATTCTCCTGTAATTTTACATAATCATCACCTATTCTAGCAGCTTTCTCATAATTTTCTACCTACAAAATCGGAAAATTTTGTTTTGTAGGAAGACATATCTAAAATACTAGCAGAAATTGAGAAGGAGGAAGCGCAGCGTGCCGCAGCATCAGAAAAGGTCCTCCCAGGTCCCCCGTCGGCGAGGGCCTGCGCGTCACTTACACCACATCCTACCAACAATGAGCTGATAATGTTTGGAGGAGAATACCATGATGGACAGAAGGTAAAAATTCTAATCTTTGATTTGAAACATATTTGAGGTGAAATAGGTGACTATAGATTACAGGAAAACCTTAAGGTGAATCGGCCGAGAAACCCGCAAAATTCATTTTTTTTAGGATTTTTTCAAATTACAGCTCAGTAATAGGTTGTATATTTGTAAAAATATGATTTGCGCCTCATTAATGTGCCAATTGATTACCGTATATATACATTATGCTTTTTAAACTATTCAAATCCATTGGTTCCTTTTCGATAAATAACGCCTAGGAACCAATGTACAGTTCTATAATATTTTGAATGCAAAATGAATACATAGTTAGATCTATAGCCATATTTCAGTGTCGCGAATCACATTTTAACAAATAAATAACCGATTACTGAGCTGCAATTTGAAAAAAACCTGAAAAAAAATGAATTTTGCGGGCTTTTTGACACATCCCCCTTAAAGAATAATATGGTATTTCGAGTAACATACGATATTACGGAACCCTCGGTGCGCGAGTCAGACTCTTACTTGTCCAGTTTTATTTAAAAGTTGATTATTTATTATTTAAAACACTTCATTTTATTATCGAACACATTGTATTAAAGATTGTAAACATATTTGCTTGTTTTTCAGACAGAGCTGTACAATGATCTGTTATTCTTTAACCCAGTAAACAATTCATGGCGGTTAGTGAAGGCACCGGGAGCTCCGCCACCGAGGTCGGCACACCAGGCTATAGCTACACCTGCTAACAAGTCAGTTAACATGCTCATTTTAAAGACCAAGCACATAGAGACTAAAACAGAAGCTCTCAAATCTCTATTTGCCATAGCTGCTATTTGACAGTTTCCCTTCTAATCTTTGTGTATTCACCATTTTCTGCCCATCAGATATCCTACTTCATACTAATATTATAAATGCGAAAATTTGTGAGTATACGTAAAAACTACTGATTGGGTTTGGATGAAACTTGGCACATAGATAGATCATACCCTGGAATAACATAGGCTACTTTTTATCGCGGGAAAACATAAGGTACCTCGGGAACGCGGGTGAAACCGCTGGGGGGCTAGTTAGTAATAAAAAAACTATATTATAATAATTCCGTAAACAAAAAATAACGTAGATTCAGTGCGTTAAAATTTCGCATGACGTCACGTAAAAAGTAATGCACTTTTTACAGAGATATGACATCACATCCCCCCACTCCTGAATATTGATGCGACGATAATCTAACCGACAGACTAAACAGAATGAATAATTTTTTACCCAGTCATCATCCCTATTGTATTGTTGGTGTCAAATTTGTTTCAGAGGTGAGTTGTGGGTGTTTGGCGGTGAATTCACAAGTCCATCGGAGACACAGTTCTATCACTACAAGGATTTGTGGTGCTTCTCACTTGCTGAGAAGAAATGGGAGAAGGTAATATTTTATTCTCTTGTACCTTATCTAACTAACTTTTAAAAATTGCTACCCTAACCAATTCTGATTCATAAATCTATACCTACAAAAAATGACAAAATACCCATACTGTAGGTATGTTTTTTTTAAATGTTTCATTTATGTTCACCAATTTCCAAAATTAATTTTTAATTCGAAACAGTTTACTCATGAGATGGTCCCATTGTCACCAAATCAGGATCTGATGATGGGATCCCAGGAAAATCTTTTTTGTAAAAAATTTATTGATGCATTACTTTTAACAAAAAAAAAACCACCTTCAAAGCCACTAAAAAATATAAACTATGTAGGAACTCTAATCTGACACGTGAAGTCTTTTTTGTAAAAGTAATTTATAATATATATTTCTCAAAGACTTGCTATTTTCCTTGGTATTTGACTTACTATTATTTCCACTCAGGTAGTAGCTCCAAACGGCCCCTCCCCCCGTTCAGGACACCGCATGGTACTTCTAGGGCGCAAGATATTCGTGTTTGGAGGGTATTCGGACGACGGGCGCGAGTGTCGGTACTTCGACGATCTGTTCACATTCTGCCTCGACACTAGGACGTGGGCCAAATTAACTACCAGTGGGAGGGGGCCTTGTGCCAGGTCTGCTTGCGTCATGTTGCCGTGTGGCAGCGATTCGGTGAGTATACTTTATTAATATGAGAGCTTTTCAGTTTTTTTAGGGTTCCTTATAGGAATACTCGTGTGTCTGTCACTATAGAAGTTACTATAAAAGTCTATTTAAAGTAACATAGGAAATTATCTCTACGGAATCCTCGGTGCGCGTGCGAGTCAGACTCGCAAGTGTCTGGTTTTTATTTACTACGTATATGCCTGTGTGACCGTAAATTGGCCAATCACAGTGTTCTGAATCCCCACTCCGCATCAGTGGAAACAGTGTTATTGGTCACTCCGCGTCAGTGGAAATGCACCCTAACGGGATGTCCATAAGAGTCAATTTTAATTTTTTGGTATGTTCTTCTAGATAATAATCTACGGTGGGTACTCCCGCGTCCGGGAGGGTCGTACAGAGCGGTCGTTGACCCACACGGACTTGTTCAGAGTGTCGGCGGGCAAGACCGGGGCGTGGTCGTGGCGGAGTCTGTCCGGGGGCTTGGGGGCCCCGCCCGCGCGGGCCGGACAGGCCGCCGCTGTTAACGTACACACTAATAAGGGATACGTGTTTGGTGGTGTTAGTGTGAGTATACCTTTATTATTATTAGCTTTTTTTTAAGGCGAATGCTTCGGGTGAGCCGCGACTTTTATTCAAATTCAAACATACCATTTTAAACTTAAATTTTCTCTGGGCCCTTTGCACCCTTTTAGGCCTCCAATGCCCACGTTATCGTCCACAAGGGGGCGTGATCGCCCACTTTGAGAAATACTGTAATAAACTATTGTTTAACCATGAACCATGAACCTTATTGTAAAGCAATGAGATTACATGACTTACTCCACTTGACACTGGCAAAATACACAAAGTGTGATGCAAGCAATGAGATGATTCTAGTGGTATTTTTAAAAATGTGGAACTTAAGAGTGTCCCCCACCTCCTAGGACGTAGAAGAAACAGAGGAAGAGCTAGTCGGTGAGATGAGCGATGAGCTCCTACTCCTGGACCTGGAGACGGGCAAGTGGCATCCCGTCACGCTGCGCACCGACCAACACAACACTGATGCGCAAGCGCAACAAAGTGAGCCTACTGCGCACGAGTCTAAGGAACTTGTTACAGGTAATTTATAGCCAAATTAAGGTGGATGCTCCAAGAAATCCGTTATATTAAAATATTATTACGTTTTTACCATACCTATAAAGGGAAAAACGGACCCCTTATAGGATCAGTCATGTGTCTGTCTGTCACAGCTAATTTGTTCTGAAACTACATGACCGATTTAATTGAAATTTGGTATACATAAAGCTTTGCAAACTATATCGTGTAATATATCAAATGAAAGGGCTCATTGTAAGGATCTCAAATATTTTTTTTTATGTACTTTGTATACTCTTTGGAGTTCACCGATGATGATTCACGTCACGAAATATCGTAGTCGATAACGGTTAAGCTGTTATAAAAAAAAACATGTTTACCTATATAATACTACACAGATACTAAAATGTCATCATAAAAATCAAATCCAATATACACTTTTTCAGTGGTAACAGACGAAGTATTCACGATGAAGCTAGGTGCCCCATCCGCCCCGGCTGCCGAGTCTGCAGCCCCAGCCCCTGGGAGGCCCCAGAGACGGGGCCCCAATGGTCCCGGGGCACGTATGTCGTCGATGCTAGCAGTACACAGATCCACACTGTATGTGTATGGAGGGATGTTAGAGAATGGAGACAAACACTTCTATCTCAGCGATATGTATAGTTTAGGTAAGTCCTTTAAATCTATCTATACAGGGTGGAAATTTGACACGGGTCAGTAAGGGCAGCTACCTTAAGGGTTGAAATCACACGAATATGGTCTTAGGAGACCATCCCTTATTTTTTGAGATATTGCTATACCCGTGCCCCGTTTAATTCGGCGATTTTTCAATGCTTAATCAACCTCTATAATATAACTACTAACAATTAAGAGTTTGTTTGTTTGAAGGCGCTAAGATCTGGAACTTCCAGTTGGTTTGAAAAATTCTTTCACTATTAGGATACATTATCCCCAAATGCTACAGGCTATTTTTATGCCATGATAGCGGGTGAAACCGTGGGGAATAGCTAGTGTTTATATACTTTGAATTGGCATCAATTGACAGCATTTCATAAGACACTAAAATTTTAAGAAATATCCTCCAAAAAAGAAGCCTTGCTGTGTTTCTTGCCGGAGTCTTCTCAGTTTCAGTGTATTCCGAATCGGTGGCATAGTCTATTGTAAAAATTGTAACTATCGACATTCATAAGTGCCTTAATAAACTAGGAGTCTAAAATCAATAAATGAGCTTAAAAAAAACTCCATAATTATAAATATATTTTTATATTTCCATATAGATCTGCACAAACTAAATGAATGGAAGACGATCATAGAGCAGCCATCGCTTCCTGACTGGCTCGGATCTGACTCGGAAGGCTGGGAGTCGGGATCCGACTCAGGGTCCGATTCAGACTCGGAGAGCGAGTCTGAGTGACGTTAGACAAGTTATAATGATCTTTATTAAGTATGAGAGAAGGATGATTGTCGTGTGATATGATTAAGAGTAATAGAACTTTTTATATGTTAAATATATTTTTTATTAATCATAGCATGAGTTTTAATTAGGGCCCATAATTCTGAAGAAAATCACTTTCATGACTATCCTTTTTCATGGAAACAAGTAATATCAGTTACGTATTATTAGTCCCTTGGAGCAATTATGATGTGTTCAAATTCGAGCTTCCAGAAGATACGATGGTTCCAAAAGATGGCGATAGGCGACGGTAACCACTTACCCTCAGATGGACCGCCTGCCTGATTGGCAAAAAAAAATGTGTCATATTTTTTTGTTTGATACTAAATAATTACGAGAACCGGCTTAGAGGAAGCTTAGACCCTCACTTACAGCCGTCAAATAGAATTTAATGACTGATTTAAGTATCCATCTTTTTTCATTGCAAAGCTATAGAAAGGGACACGTATCTGGATCTTTCGTTAAACTTAATTGATGTCTCTGAATGCGGCCGTAAGTCATGTTGTTTTCAACAGCTCAAAAAGAGTTGTAAGTATTTTAAAAACAAGTTAATTAAATAAAACTAAAACTTCACATGTTATGTCATTTATTTATATGTACACAAATATTACTTAGGTACGTATGTAATTATATAATCTTTTAAAAACATTAAATTACCGACAAACACATTCGACTCCACTGATATTGAGAAAAACGCCGTTTATTTATTTATAGCTTAAAATTTACAAATTAAATTGTTATAATGTCGACTCAAAACGTTGACCCACGATTTTTAACTTTTTTTTTCGGCAACTGCAAGATTTGTTGCTAGTACCACTGAGAAATATACACGTATAGAGACGACGCCACACATTGCCACTATGATCCGTTCAAGTGCAGCCATCCGGCCGCACTTCACTTAGTTGCATAAACACGAAACGCGTAAGCGCCATGAAAATCACGGCGTTTTCGATCTTTTGGTCGCGAAGAAACTACATCTTAAAAGCGTTCTAGCGCTACGTTCTTAAACTGTCTGGTTAGACGACTAATTATTGTTTTAACGCTGCAGCGAATATTAACAAAATAGAGTATGACCTTTGCTTAGGATAGCTTCTCTATACGTAGTAATATAGCTCAGTGGCTAGTACAAACTAAATGTAGGCAAAAATATACTATAAACAGTACAATTTAAATCTAAAATTAACATAAACAGCATTCAAATATAGTATATGCAAAACATATTATATGAGAATATCATAGTTATATTTTGTGTCTGGTAAAGCACCGAATTAAAAAGTCATATAATCCAAAGGTGACTAGCTCCTTATAAATGTCACGGATAAAGGCTAAGGCTGAGATCTATAGAGCGTACTTAGACTTTGCTCAGACTTTACCGTACTAAGTCGGTATTTAAAATGCAATATTCGAATCTCTCTGAGTGTGTGCCAAGCAAAGTCTAAGTTCAACAATCGACGACTTCAACAATCAAAAACTTTGCTACAAATTAAAACACACAAATATTTACCTACTTTATTACGTAGGTTTATACCTTAAGTAAAGTCTGACCAAGTCTAAGTACGCTCTATAGATCTCAGCCTTAGACATATCATATGCGGTTTGTAAAGGTGTCTTGAAATATAGTGCATTCTTTTATAAATACGATGTCACAAACGTATCTAATGATAATTCTAAACATATGTAGAGCGCAAACTGTATTTTCCACGACTTCCAATCTGTTATGACTTTTCAATAATGTCCGGTGATTAGTGTAAATATCACGAAAATATAGTACCTAGGATTTGAGTAGTATAAAGGTAAATCTAGCTACTTTGATAAATATTTATTTGTTGCTACAATAGAGATGATGACTGGTTAAAAAATAATTAATTCTGTTTAGTCCGTCAGTTAGGTTATCAAAAAATATTGATTACGTATTTTTTTATTTTATCAAATCAATAGAAAATTAAAAAGATAAGGCGCATCAAAGTTCAGGAGTGTAGGCATGTGACGTCACGTCTCTGTTAAAGTGTACTAAGACTTGACGTCGAAATTTTAACGTACTGTCTTCTACTAATCCAAGTTATTTTTAATTTTCGGAACTAAAAAAAAAATATATAATAAAAAAATAACAGACGGACTAATTATTTTTTTTTTGTCATAATCCCTATTAAAATCGTTGCCAACTTTACCCATTGTGATATTTACCCATATCCAAGCATCGCAGTAGTTTACTAGTTTACTACTAGTTGTCCTAACAATACATCGTGTCAATAGATTTAATGGCAGTGGATTAGAATTAATTTAAAAAATGCGTGCTAATACACTTCAGCACGTAACGCAAATGCGGAAACGATTTGATGTGCAGATTGGAAAATATGACGCAGTGACTCTGTGGTCAAAATTTTGATGTGAATTTAAAAAGAAATCGAGTGGCACTTCCGGGCAAGGCCACCATAACGGATCTGAATTGACATTTTATCCCTCATTTGTCCTCGAATATCAGATTTTGTCGCGTCCTGGTTCAAAAGTTATAAGCACCTAAAAACCCTTATAACTTTTGACAGGCTTGGAATTCAGATCCGTGATGGTGGCCCTGCCAAAAAGGGTCACACAAAAATTAGATACATACTTTTTTTTTCATTAAAAAGGTGAGGGAACCAATGAAAATTCATATAACTGCATTTAAGGTACAAGTAATTATTTCATTTTATTCACATTAATGGTGTTTTTACATTATTTAGTACCATAATTATGTTAACATACAAAACTTATAATGATCATACATTCGGGTACCCTGTTACACAATAATCATCAAACTGTATAAAAAAAACTACATTCTAGCAACATTTATTTTGCAATCCATTCGACGAGCGATTCAAGCTATTATACACTTTATTTACCTCATATAATATTCTTTATTATTTACTTTGGGTTTACGAATGGTGTTTATTGGTTATCTCTCATGAATTGTTGCGTTAGTACACTAACGCGGTATTTTGAAGGAAAAAACGACCGTTTTAATATGTCCTATTGAAATTATTATGTATTATTAGTTGAGTAGGAATCGCTCGTAAAAATGATTTGCGCAAGATCTTTTAGATTGTTACTTAAACACGTTAATTATTTACAAAATGCTCTACAAGCCATTAGATCGACAACATCTATCTCTATGATAATTTCATTGACATGTCTCGATTTATTGCTCAAATAAACTTGAGATTACGAATTTTTATTTAACGTTTTTTGTAAAAGATTGTATAGAGACTTTATTTTATTCATCGCATCGAATCGAACGCATTCAATATAATTACTCTAAATACAAAATGCATTATAAAATCGCGTTTTACTGCAACAATGATGTGCATCAGTATGCTAACACTCTATCATTTAAATTCATTCAAATTAACCTTATTGAATTGCAAAAACCATTAACACTAAACATGTCACAGTTGAAATGAAATATCGACAATTTCAAAATGTCATAAATTACGTATTGATTTAATTATATAGATGGCACATCACCGTGATATTTTTCAAATATTACTTTTGTTTTTTGGTCCCCGCAACTTGATGAATTATCTGTGGTAAATTTGGTTATATTTTATTACTTTTTAACAATGAGATGCATATATTGTTGTCCAAATAACTTTAAAACTATATTAGAATTTCATTCTAATAATTATAAGTGTTGCAGTAAATATTTTCAATCAGCTTTCTTTATATTTGTCCAGCTGTATTCGTATACGATTTGATTTTACAACCCATTGTTCATATAAATGCATTTGTGATTTAAAGTTCAGTGTTCCTATTACGTATTTTTTAACAGTACAGTTTAGGGCGATACCTTTTTTTCTTATTCAAAGCCGTGTTCTGTTCAAATTTGCCTTACTAAGTATATTGTGCGTTACCATAATGTCGCAGTCATTTAAATATTATATAAGTACTGTTATTGGTATTAAGTAGAATTGTCTATAAATTGCAATAAGTACTTTCAGTATAAAAAATGAATGAAAATTGTTATTGTTCAAAATAGTTTTTATTGATATTTGATTATGTACCAAAAACACTTTTATTCTATTAGTGACTGCGACATATTTTATTAATTTACATTTTGAGAATATACACTGGTGTCGCTTAAATTAATGCGTAAAATGTTTTTAATTTGCAATGTATTGTCGCACCGTACTTTTAACAATTTGCCTAATTTATAACATTGCCTACAACACAACACATTGCAAATTAATTATCACTAGCAAGATGAAAGCTGAAGCCAAAAGAAAAATTATAAATATAAAATTAACAAATTTTAATGTAAAAATAATAATTAAAAATCACAAATATCGATACATCAGTCGGTTAAAAATAGAAGTTAATATCATAGTCCGAATGAAATTATAAAATTAATATATTTTTTTATGATTTGTAGAAAAAAATCGACAGCAAATCAGTCTATTAACTTACTTTAAGAAATTATGACTATTTTTTTTTTTATTTACATTATTAAAAATATTTTTTTGTTAGGGCCTATGATTTTGCGCCAAATATTTCATTTCTGTTTGCAAAAAAAAATACAGTTAGGTATATTTAATTACTTTGTTTATAGTTGCTCGAAAAAAGCAAAACGTTCTCAATTCATTCGAAATCAAAAAAAAATATACATATTAGATTGTCCATTGTTTATAAATCTTTTATTTCATCATCGGCGCAAAGCCACAGTGGCCACTTTATAAAAATACCGTACTTAAATATACATAAAAATAAAAAAAAAACATACATTCACTATCTACTTAAGTATGCACAATTATTTACAAAAAAAAAGATTCATTTCAATAAATACAGAGTTTGGCTGAATTTTTCACGTGATAAAATAAAATTCTTTTTTTTTTTTTTTCAAAAACACAACACTCCTTTGTTCCAATTATACGAAATTAAAAAGCCCGTTTATTGTCGTCCACTTGGAGAATTTGAAAAAGGAATAAATTAACACTTGAAATGTGTTTTATTTTAATGAATTTATTATGAGTTCATTGTCCGACCTTTTTTTCAGTAAGTATAACCTGTCCACTCAATTTATATCACAGTAGCACACGTGCTATAACACATTCGCTTCACGGCTGTCGCTCACACTGACTAGGCTATATACAATCCAATATCGTTTCTATAAACACTCAATTTGGCAAACGTACGATCTTAAATTTTGTTTTGCTAATGATACAAGTTTCAAAATCATCCTTTTATTGAATCATCATCCCATTTGACTTATTATAAGTCACAACTATAAGCTTTAATATCACACGCCACAAAATTCAAAATCGTATCGTAACTTGGTCCTTACTGGGCGCACGGTAGTGCAACCGCCAAGTCCTAACAAAAATTGCAATTCACATTTTTAAAACAAATCTGTGACTATCGTTCCGAACCACGCGCACACTACAGGTAGTGCGTAAGTAAACAGTGCTTTATGGAGTGACGGCCGATCCGCCGCGCCGGCCACTGGTTGTTCCCTGACTGGTGTTTCTTGGCCTACCGGCTGGTCGACGCCGGTTTCCACTGGGGGTACAACTTCACTGGTTTCAGGCGGCATTTCGTCGGCACGGCCTCGTACGTTAACGTTATTTGTGCCAGGAATATCGACTATGCCGGGCACAAACGGCGGTTCTGTTTCCGTTGGTGGTTGCGGTATTTCTGTTTCTCTTTCAATGGGTTCTTCTTCTGTTGGACCTTCACCAGATCCTTAAAGGAAAATTAAATATTATAAAGTGGCGTAAAATACGTTAGCTCCTATAATATTATTTTCGAACTATATGTAAAAAATACTAAGCGAAATCGAAAGCGAAAAATACAGCGATTACAAGTCATCTGACAGACATAATTGTTTACGTCGAAATGGTCGAGCTCATCTAATACAAATTACTATGGCTGTATGTGTTTTGACGTCACGATGTGATTACTTCATATATATCAAAAACACTTATGGATTCCATCATTAATTTAATTAAGACACAAATAAAGGTATATAGACTGTTTACAATAATTACTACTGACTGTCTCCCGCGGTTTCACCCGCGTTCCCGGGATAAAAAGTAGCCTATATGTTATTCTAGGGTATGATCTATCTATGTGCCAAGTTTCATCCAAATCCGTTCAGCAGTTTTTGCGTGAAAGAGCGAAAAACATACATACATACACATTTTCATGTTTATAATATTAGTAGGATTTAAAGCAAAGTAAAAGGTACCTGTATCGTAGTCATTTCTGCGGTCCTCATCATCATCAGGCCACCCGTTGTTGTAGTCGCCGGAGCCGGACCCTGACTCGGCGTCCTCCACGATGTCCGCCGCCGATGACCGGGATACTTGCATTTCTGCAAGTTTATGGTCAGCTTTACTGAATGGACTTGGCGATATTTAACTTAAATTGCAATGCATCAAAGAAAACTTTAAAATACTATAAAAATAACCAAGATATACGGCTAAGCCATCAAAGATTTATCTCTTTCTAGCAAAAGAAAGAATTTAGCATGGAGTTTATATGGCCCTAGTGTACTATGACGTCACAGTCAATAGCGGATCTGTCTAATCGCTGTCTAATTTGTAGTTTTTTTAGCATTTTATGCTTGTATCTTCCGTGTTTCTTGGCTGATGACCGTAAAAAGTAAAATTAAACTTTTTTACGGTATTTTCATATTTTTTTAAGAAATGCGATAAAAAAATATACCCTATTCGGGCTAAAATACTGTTTCATCCTGTTTATATCCCAGAGATATTTATTTATTTGGCTGTAGTTTCCTGTAACTCAAACTCAAAAATCATTTATTCAGGGCACTTATGAAAGTTACAATAGGCTAGTTGACAGTGTCAAAAATAAATGACCAAACACAAACCAATGCATTAAACATCTAAAAACACATTAAATATGTTGTCCATTTAATGCTTTTTATGATTTTTTATTACCAGTAGAACCACTAAGAGTAGATCATTTAATGCTGTGAAACTATGACGTCATAGTGTAATATTTCATACAAAATTCCATATAAACTATCGTTTTGACATTTATTAAAAAGTAGCTGATTTGAAATGTCAGGAAACTACCCTATTGACTCTACCGGGTTCTTCCACATACCTCTAACTCCAGCATCCACCCAATGGACCTCAACACCATTGAAAGCATCTTTCAGTCTAGCGGTCAAGGTGCGCAGAGTATCTGTCTGTTCCTTCGCGGCGGTAGCGGCCCCTTGGTTAACTTCTCCTCGTACTTCTGGGTTGGAAGCTAAGCCGGCTGTTCCTTCGCCCGCCGGGTTTAGAGTGTAGCTGGAATTATTAAGAGGAATCATGAAGTTCTAATTATCACGAATGTAGGAATAGACTGGATCGAGTCGCCCCTTGTCAAAAATGTCATATTTTTTCTTTAGTTCCGAAAACAATAAAATTACGAAGATGTTAAAATTTCGCGTGACGTCACACGCGTCGATTATCAAAGAAGTGACGTCACAAGCCCCTAATCCTGAACTTTGATGCGCCATATCTTTGTATTTTTTATTGATTTGATAAAATAATTCTGCTCTCAAGTGCGATTACCGGAACACACCGGCAATCGCACTTGCCTTCTTGGCATTGGAACAGGTCGGCAACACATTGGCATTAACTTCTGGTATTGCAAATGGCGATAGGCGACGGTAACCACTTACCATCAGGTGGACCGCCTGCCTGCTTGTCAACGTTCTGACATAAAAAAAAATGCGTATCCAATATTTTTTGATAACCTAACTGACGGACTAAACAGAATTAATTATTTTTTCTAACTCTTATTATCTCACCTGGCAATTTCGGTTCCATTGAAACAGGGCGGGTTAGGTATACTAGTGGAAGTGCACATGAGGGCCGGCAGATGGTTCCAGTACCGCTTGGAGTTGCGCAGGCGCATCCGTGTCTCGCGCACTAACTTCTCTAGCGCTGGCCCGCCCCATTCTGCACCTGGGGACAACGATTCCATCTTATCAAATCTGGATCTTGAAATATTTAGGGATTATTGTACTCATCATCATGAACTACTTTTACTATGAGACCAACCCTGAAATCACGAAAAAAATAACTTTTCATTCATTTTGACAGATCAAAATAGTTTGTGTGATTTTTTTTGTTTCATGTTTTACTCAAAAATATTTTTTCATGACCTGTAAAGGTGTGGCGAAGGGTCCATACAGAATATACCTTTTAGAAATCCCAGTCCCTACAATAATTTTATTGGTTTTTAAATATTACGAAAAAAATGCGTAGGTGAGAATAAGTGATAAGATTGCAAACCCTATTGATTGCAAGAGAGATGGATTTTTCAAACATTTTCATCATTTCAAAGCCACTTTTTTCATGCTTAAAATACACTGTAATTAGAAAATTATCGGTGTTTTTTGAACCGATTTTTCCATAATTTCACCCCTCGCCACTGATAGGTACTTTAATGCCCTTCCAACCTAATATATACTTCCAAATCACCCTGTATATTCACTTAACCAACTTACCATGACTCTCTTCACTCTTAGCCGAAGTCTTCTTCTTCTTCGGCGTCTTCTTTTCAGCGAAATCATACGATTTGAAATCTATATCCATGCCTCCTGCAGGCACCGGCTCAGGATCGGCATCCCTCTTCCTTCTCTCATGTTCCTCGTACTCTTCTAACTCAATATTCCCTTTCATGTACTGAAGGAATCTGTCTCTCAGTTTGGCTTGCTCCTCCATCTCTTTAGTCGCTTTACGAATACCATCGGGGGTTCTAAAGCTGAGTAATGACGGGTCATCCTTGATGAGACTCTCGAATGACGCTTCTATTTCGAAGTCGTCCACGTCGCTTGGTTTCTGGTGCCAGTCGAAGTCCGGTATGGATCGGATTGCCCTGCGGGTGCGATCTGGTGCGAAGAATGGCCCGGCTGCTCCTCCGCCGCCTAACACGGGCTTCCCACAACCAGTAAATATCCTCTGGGATATCTCCTGATTGTGCTCTTGGAAACTCATTATTGCTTCTGAAATCTTGATGTCTATTGGCTCGATTACCATAGCTATGTTGAACGGACCGAGGAGACGGTCGCCTACTTTGTCTACGGCGTCTGAAAGTTAGATGAATTTTTGGTAAGGTTATTGATAAATCCGTCTTTAGTTTTATTATTAGGCTTATACCTCCTCATGGCAAGATATGATGTGTACGTAAAACCTGGTAAAGGTCACAATTGATGATCTCGCAGCAGACAAATGCTTGACAGACTTTAACTTGAGGATTATCAAACAGGTAATTTCTTCAAGGTATTCTAGGCCTTTATACAATACTAGCTGTCCCCCGCGGTTCCACCCGTGTTTCCAAATAAAAAGTAGCCTATGCAACCTGATCTAGATAAGGCAACATAATAATTGTCCATGGGGAAAAACAGTTTTCTCTTAAATATATTCCAACATGCTTAAAAGTTTGTCCTTGTGCTTTATTTATATTGACTTCAGACGATAGGTAGGTAATTTCACAGGAAATTGTACCTATTCGTTTAAATCTATATGGTAAATCTGTGGGTATCATCGGAATGCGAGGTATCAGTACTGTTTGTCCAACAGCTGGCTCAGTCAAAACCAATCGCTACTATGACAGAAATCTAGAAATTTTACTTGAAGTCTGGTTTTACCATTACATAAATTAGGTGGTCTAATATCTATTTAACATGCATTGTCCTGAATGACTGTCTGACGGATCAACGCATAGCCTAAACCGCTGATCGTAGAGACCTGAAATTTAGAGGGTGTGTTCTTCGTATGAAGTAGGCATCCTATAAGAAAGGATCTTCCGAAATCCTTAGGGGTTGAAAAACTGGGATAAAGTTTGTATGGAACAACGTGATTCCTTGGTCCAATCTACTTCAAATTTTGCATAAACATTCTTTAAGATAATTGATGGAAGACGTGTTTTGTATTTTATTGAAACTCATCGCCTATCGGGGTTAAAAAAGGGTAGAAAGTTATTATGGGGGTGATTTGCATCGAAGTTGATATCAATACTGCTTTTGAACTCACATAAAAGCTTGGTGCAATGTAATGCATATGACGAACAATTGGGATGAATTTGCTGTTATGTCTCATGACCGTCTTGGCAACAATCATGGGACAAAAGAAAAGTATAAATTTGATGTTACAACACTCTACATTTCTACGTTAGTTGCAGCCGGTCAAATATAGGTACCCATTTGTATTTGAAGTATATCGAAATGGAAACCAGTATGCCAAATTTGGTACAGAAGACCAACCCATCAAAAGGTTACGTTTTTCCCAAGATCTTTCTTATGGTCACTTTGATGCCTACGCTGATGCCGATGGTGATAATAACACTGATCAGCGTCCAATAGCCAATCTAAATATATAAAACTTTTAACAAAAATTAGAACCGATATCATGGTACCGCAGATTTATTTCGCTTAATTCAAAACTATCATATTAGAGTTCCTAAATAGTTATTTTCTGCTTTTTAGTGCCTTTGAAGGCGGTTTTATTTTACATAGTTATTTTATAATTATTAGTGCCTTTGTGGTTTTTTTTTGTTAAAAGTATTTAATTTTTCAATTTTGAATTTCTTATGTGTAATCAATGACTCTCAAGGTCACTGACCTAGGATAAGCATATTAGCGTTGTAGTTTCCATCATCGTTCCTATAACATTTAAAGAATTATCCCCTAACTCCTAACCATTAAGGAGTTGTACCTTCCATCATCAGCTCAGCAACATAAGATGATGACTACCAGACGCAAATATCTGAATAGCTTTAGAAAGTATGATGAAAAACATTGTAAGTGCCTATAAAATTTAAAGAGTTCCCTCGATTTGTCCAGGATCCTATCATCAGATCCTGACTTGGTGACCATGGGACTACTTGTGAAGTATACCCTTTCAAACAAAAATATTTTTCCAAATCGGTCCAGGCGTTCGAGTATTCGGGGAACATAAAAAAAAAATGATTCCGACGAATTCATAACCTTCGCTTGAAGTTGGTTAATTGACTGACTGACTGACTGACTGACTGATCGCGGGTGGAAAGCTATTTAGCATTCTATATTAAAGCTGAAAAGTTTATGAAAAACATTGTAAGTGCCTATAAAATTTGAAGAGTTCCCTCGATTTGTCTAGGATCCTATCATCTGATCCTGACTTGGTGATCATGGGACTACTTGTGAAGTATATCCTTTCAAACAAAAAATAATTTTCCTAATCGGTCCAGGCGTTCGAGTATTCGGGGAACATACAAAAAAAAAGATTACAACGAATTGATAACCTCCGCTTGAAGTTGGTTAATTGACTGACTGATCGCGGGTGGCATCGCGGGTGGAAAGCTATTTAGCATTAAATAATAAAGCTGAAAAGTTTGTTTGTTTGTTTGAACGCGCGAATCTCCGGAGTTACTGGTCCGATTCGAAAACTACGCTGTCGGCTGGTAGTTTAGGCATTATTTTGTCGTTGATGGCGTCCACGCTTATATTTCTGGCAGCTAATTAAATTAAATTGCCCTCTCACACATCCATTAAGGTTTTTTTTGGTCGATATTACAGACTTTCATAATGAGGAAGATTTTAAGCAAGATTTAATAATATCTGCTCTAGTTTCCCTAACAGGCAACGTTATCTGAAATCACCAGAAAACATCAAAGTTATTCCACCCATGGCTATTTGTGCATTTTATAATTCTGAGAGTTCTATCTAAAGCCTCTAGATGAGCTCTATGAGTCATGTGCACTCATCCCATATTATTAGGTTTGCATCTTGTAAAACCTTCCCCTATGGTCCATTTTTAGGTATAGAGCGTACGCTGTCTTTTTCAAGAAATACCGTAAGGGTCTGTTTAGAAGTGAAATGAGCCGTCCTTCTTTCTACCTGTCAATAGTGTAGCAGCAATAAATATCTGATGATGCAACAGCAATGGCTAATTTCGTTGACTTCAAAACTATCAGATTAGAGTTCTTACATAGTTATTTTATAATTATTAGTGCCTTTGTGGTTTTTTTTTGTTAAAAGTATTTAATTTTTAATTTTTTAGTTTCTTATGTGTAATCAATGACTCTCAAGATCACTGACCTAGGATAAGCATATTAGCGTTGTACTTTCCATCATCGTTCCTATAATATTTAAAGATTTATCCCCTAACTCCTACCCGTTAAGGAGTTGTACCTTCCATCATCAGCTCAGCAACATGTGACGACTACCAGACGCAAATATCTGAATAGTTTTAGCAAATATATGAAAAACATTGTTAGTGCCTATAAAATTTGAAGAGTTCCCTCGATTTCTTCAAGATCCCATCATCAGACCCTGACTTGGTGACCATGTGAACACCTGTATGTATAGTTTCCAAATCGGGTCAGGCATTATTCGAGTAATCGAGGAACATACATAAAAAAAGATTCCGACGAATTGATAACCTCGTCTTGATGACAGTTAAAAATAACAAAAACTGTTACCTAGGCGACCGCTGTCATCCATTGACAACCGCGTCGCATCGCTCACCCATGCTATACATGCTCCCGCTTAACGTTCTTTTTATCATTGCTCAGCTCCTGAGGGTCGTAGCGTGATGTTCTATAGCCTATAACCTTCCTTAATAAATAGGCTTTCAATTGCAAAAAGGTTTTTCCATATCCCACTGGCAGATCCAGAGATTAGCGCGTTCAAACAAACAAACAAACAAACAAACAATCTCTTCAGCTTTATTATTAGTATAGATATCGACATCACTACCACTAAGATTGCCTTTAGAGATCTTATACGTAAATATTAAGCTCCTTTATTTACAAAGCAATAAGAATGGAAAATGTAAGCATACATTATTTTGCATTACATCTTTAAAAACATTATTGAACTTTACAAATTAAAAAAATAAATTAAATGGAACTTATATAAATTAATTAAATTGATATAAGTTCCATTCCTTCAGAATTGCCAGAAATTGGCTAGACTTACCGACATAAGCATCCCACGAGTCGCCCATGTCGGCGTGAGCAGGCAAGCAGCCTCTGATCACGTTGTGGCAGTACCGCGAGCACGGCGGGGGCTGCAGACCGCCGCACGAACCGCAGTACCTAAGCCGGGCCCATGACGTCACACACTCCTGGGTCACACCCACCTGGAATATAAAAAAAAAACTTTCACGTTCATGATTCTTGAAGAGTGAATCAAAAGCAAGGTATAGAGGAACAAGGTGGATGATTCCTCCATTGAAAAGGGAAGATCTTCCGCCAGGCTGGGTCATCGTGCCTGGGGATCGCGGTCCAACTGTCGATGTTGGAATCTTGTATTTATGCGAATGCGTGAACAAACTTCACTAGTGCGATGTAGGTTTTATATGTAGACAGTTTGTATGTAGTGTTGATATATTGCAGCGCCATCTATCCATCGGTGTTTGAACTATGTAGCTGACAAGGCTCGCTACAAAGGCATCCGACGTATAGTTGTTATAAAGGGCCATAGTGGGTCTAGAACGTGGTATACCCGCTTATTCGGACTTATTCCAATCGGTGGGGCTACTGCATATGATAATGGTAACGAGCTTCTTTGGAGCCAAAGCTCCCATTTGCTGTGATTCTGATATTTATGGGTCGCGTCATTGGCAAAGGTTCCGAATGGAATACTGAAATAGGAACACGGCAGCCATTTGGTTCGGGAGACTTCCCAATCGAAACTTCACCCAACTATTCTGCATAACCTTGATAACCCCTTAACGGGTACTAAAAACTTTTTATGGCACTAGTTGCGGGCTACAGTTGAAGATTCCTAAACAAAGAAAAGTAGTAAGTTTAAGAGAGGTAGAGCATAGCGATTTTTCGCTTCAAGAGCAGCTCGACTGGGGAAGTAATTCCACCTTACAGAATACCGCAGCCAAATAACTTTGTTGTATTCCTGCGTTCCTGGTACCCGGGGCGTGGATTCATCGTGGACCTAGCATCCATAGGCTACGGTAACCGCTTACCATCAGGCGGGCCGTATGCTTATTTGCCGACTTTGTTGTATAAAAAAAAAGTAATCTGGTTGTGTTTTTGCTTAGTTTTGGCACGTGTCCAAGACGCAAGGTCATCGGAGGTGTTAAATAGGATAGAGGAAGTATTTGAGATTATATGTTGTGGTTATCTATTATAGCGTGGGACGCTAAACATAATAGTTATTGGAAGTCAATATGGATGATTTATAATCGCTGAAATGTTGCGTTTCCGGAGTTGGTAAACATAGTTTTTTATAAGCTTTATATTTTTGCCTCGATATTATGTTTTGATAGATGGTTTAAAGTAGGTACTTTAAAGGAAGACTAGTATAATTGTGATTTTAAATATATCCCTCACTTTCATATCTTTTAACCTGAGGGTGTTCTACGAAAAACGATCCTACTAACATTATCAACTAGCTTCCGCCCCGCGGTTTCACCCGCGTTCCCATGGTATCTTATGTTTTCCCGGGATAAAAAGTAGCCTATATGTTATTCCAGGATATGATCTATCTATGTGCGAAGTTTCATCCAAGTCCGTTCAGTAGATTTTGCGTGAAAGAGTAACGAACATCAATACATCCATACTCACAAACTTTCGCATTTATAAATAATAAATATCCTGGGACATTCTTCACACACGGTTATCTGATCTCAAACTAAGCAGAGCTTGTACTATGGAAACCAGATAACTGATAATACTACATACACTACTTTTTTTTTTTGTAAATACATACTTATATAAATAATATTATTATTATTAAAATTTATTAGGATGCGAAAGTGAGTACGAGTTGGATATTTGTTACTCATTCACGCAAAATCTACTGAATGGATTTGGATGAAATTTGGAACACAGATAGTTTATAACCTGGATTAACACATAGGATACTTTTTATCTCAGGAAAACATAAGATCCCTCGGGAACGCGGGTGAAACCGCGGGGCGGAAGCTAGTACATGATAGTTCAATCATCGTTGTCAAATACAATTGCAGCAAACTAACGAGTCGTAAATTATGTGAATCTACATATTATTAATCTGAATCATGAAACAGATGATCTTTATTGCAAAGATATAAGTATCATTTTCATATCTCTCTGGGTACTGTCACCTGGACCAAGCTACAACGAAAATAGTGTAATAGTTGAAAAATGTTTAATTTCATAAGAAAAAGTTGTCGATTTTCAATCTAATTTGATTTCGGAAAAGATGTCATCTCAATCCACCTGCATGTACCATCAACAAAGTTGAAGCATGATCAGTTTTGAAACCTTTTCGCTTGCAGCCAGTTATCATATTTTTGCCCTGTCCATAATAAAAACAGTCTCTTGTAAAATCATTTCTTTATGTTTTTTATGATAAGCGCATTGTTTGGTTATATTGTGTGAGGCACAGGTAGCCGCTGGTTACTGTACACAAAATACACCCTTAAGATCATGTTTCTACTTTGTTGATAGTACAGCTTCTTGCGGTCTTAAATTGTGTATTACGGATGCTTATTACGACACACTAACATAAATCTGGTGTTTGTTTTGGCACCTATATCCGACGTAAACAAGAAATGACCATGTTTCTAACTTTACGACTTCGTTACGGTTTTATTACACCTATAATATAAATTAACTATTTGTCAGCCGTTTAAAAACGACACGGTGGTTTTAAAACACGGATTTTAAGCTAATTTAATATACATATAGGATTATCTTGGTTTGGGATGAACTGGTATTTGTATTATGGTGCCGATTCTGTTGTTTACGAACTTAACTAATATTAGTCAAGTCACCTCTCTTTCATGTTCTTATTGAAAAAAGATAAAACATTTTAATGCTGTCAGTTTAGTCCATGCCGTCGAAATATACGGGTAAATAGTCGTGACCAATAAAGATCGCGCGAAATAAGTGTTCGGACTAATCTGACAGGAATAAAATATCTTGTATCCGTTTCTTATATTTCTCATTAGAAAGAGATATAGTGAGATGAAATTTGTTTAGTTTTATCAACAGAATCGGGGCCAAATATACCTCGTAAGAATTTGTGATATAAATTAAGATTAGGTATATTATAGCTTATACTGAAATGGTCGACAAGGAAATCTTAGCAAAGACAAAAAGGTTAGTTCAGTTAAATTTTTCGTATTTGGTTGGAACAATGCCGACATTATTTTGTTTTTAATAAGTTTTTTTTAGATCGCATTTTGTTTATTACAGCCGGTACCTAGTGCTATTTACAAAACGCTGTCTCTCGTCACATCAAGGAACTTGCCCTCCTCTCACATAAATGTACGGACGACGACAATTCAAGGTAAACACTACGGCATCTTATGCCGCTGTAATAGGAGCTATTTTGCAACAAAAAGGTACCTATAGTCTGATCTGTAGCCGTGTGTACATCTAAATATTTATCCAATAGTGATGTATTAAAAATAATCTCCCGAAAGTTCCGGCCAACGTAAGTAGTCTCAGGGTACATACCTAACTAACGTACCTACATTGAATTTACGTAATAATGTTATTTTCGGAAACTATTTCATTCTGGGGATGTTTGAGAATCGAGTAAAGTGGTTTAATAAACACGTTATTGGCAGAATGTAAAACAATGATTGAAATGATTTGTTCAATTCGTTTTGTTTTCTAAACAATTCTAGCTTGTTATAAAGCCGCGCTTTTACGTAGAACGATATTATAAATGCCGACCTTAATACGGTAGTTGACTGACACATCAAATCAGCTACTTTTTAATAAATGTCAAAACGATAGTTTATAAGGAATTTTGTATGAAATATTAAATTATGACGTCATAGTTTCACAGCATCAAATCATCTACTCTTAGTGGTTCCACTGGTAATAAAAAATCATAAAAAGCATTATATGTACAACAAATTTGATATTTCCGCGTGTTTTTAGATGTTTTATGCATTGGTTAGTGTTTGGTCATTTATTTTTGACAGTGTCAACTACCCTATTCTAGTCTCACTTGATGGTGTACAGATTAAACGCAATCAAAGCCAGTTCAACTATTATTAGAATGAAACGATGACCTGCATTACCGTACCGTATCTCTGTATCGGGCGATTACAGCTGAAAATTGTCGTACTCGGAAACGCAACTGCATTTTTAAAATAAAAATAAATGGATTGTCTTTTTTTTGGCAGAATTGGCAATATAACAGTACCGTTTCTTTTGTTTATTTTTTCGTGTCATGTGATTTTGGCGCTTACGCCTGTTTAAATTCTAAAATGAAAACGAACTCATATCGGGGTTTCGAAGTCAAAATTCAATTTGAAAACAAATAACATGAGTATTGTTTATTGGAATCTAACGTAGTTACAATAAAAAATCTATTGATTTTAATTAAAATAAAACTACTGATAGCTTATCACATAATGAGGAATAATGACAAAAAAAACTAATTAGTCCCTCAGTTAGGTTATCAAAAAATATTGGATACGTATTTTTTTTTATTTACTTCCGAAAACAAAAAATAACGACGATTGGTACAGTGCAGTGTGTTAAAATTTCGTGTGACGTCATCGGTCTGCAAAAAGTGTACTAAAAAGTAGTAGACCAATGACGTCACAAGCCCCCACTCTTTGAACTTTGATGGGACTTATCTTTTCTTTCTTATTGATTTGATAAAATAAAAAATACGTATCCAATATTTTTTGATAATCTAACTGATGGACTAATTAGATTTTTTTGTCATTATTCCTCATTTCCTTATCTCCGTGTTAACCGGCTGAGAGCCCTCTGCGCTCGCCGGTTTTTCCGGTAAGGTTGCTGCAGCCATCAGAGGCTACCAACTTTGGTCCTTTAAAAAAAAACCTTATCTACAACTACTGAAGAGTTGAATAACTTGAGCACTTAGCCAGAAACTTAAATTTGGTTACAAAAGTGATAGATACTACATAGTGACATATTATTCGTGACATTTAATCAGGCAAATTTAAATCAGGCAATGGTGTCAATTCTGTTGTTTACGAACTTAACTAATATTAGACAAGTCACCTCTCTTTCATTTTAACCTTATTGAAAAAAGATAGAACATTTTTAATGCTGTCAGTTTAATCCATACCGTCGTAATGTACGGGTAAATAGTCGTGACCAATAAAGATCGCGCTTAAATTCACGTTGAAATGTGTGATCGGATTAAACTGACAGGACTAAAATATCTTGCATCCCTTTCTTATATTTACTATTAGAAAGAGATATAGTGAGATTAAATTTATTTTAGTTCGTAAACAACAGAATTGGCACCAATGGCTCTCAGACCTATACATCCTTGTCTTGTTTTTAATAATTATTTTCTTTTTAATTATTTGTGTTATGTTAAGGTTGTATCTTTTAAGCTATATGCGTCATGTGATGCGCAAAAAAAAAACCTACCACACATTCGTGACATTTTCATTACATTTAGGTAGATACAATAATTATTTCCAACCAAGGTCGAGTGGGTTCAACGCTCCATCTGTAGTCTGTACTGAGTCATCTTATAAGGATGTCCAGGCTGGTCCACTTTGTTGTAATGCCGAAACCGAAGGCCGAAATTGCGTCGTGAATATAGATTTGCATTGATTAACAATTTGCATTTTAACGTTCAACGCGCGTGTTGGATAATATGATGATTTGAGTTTCGGTACCTGTCGCCCGTTTGCCAAAATGTTGCCAGATATGGTGTTGTTACTGGCTGAGATAGAACCCACACGGAGGTTGACTCATTGATGTGCGGTTTATCAGTCTGGGATCGTTCGATTCATTAATCTATGAAGATCTAATCCGGTAAAAATACAAATAAACCTTACATTGACGTAATTAAGTTATTTTTTCTTTGACATTCCTAAACGTCAAAGTGTAGATGTTTCTGATGGATAGACTTTATTCACTTGAATTCACAGTTTAGTTATCATCCAAAACAATTCAGAGCTACGTTTCTCAATTTTTTTCTTACGCCCTTAAAAATATTTGTCTCTAATTTTTTGGCCCCAGTTTTGTTTATAAAAGTTATATTACCTGCATCATATTACGCACGACATCAGACCCAGATCGCAGAGCTTTGTGGAAAGTGCGAGTGGCGACCACCGCCCGACGCAGTTGCACTGACAGTTTGTGAGGCACGTCCTCGAAGGGCTGTATGTCGCGCATATGCTCGCTTACGCATTTTAAATATCTGGAAGTAATAGAGAAAAAAGTTTAAGTATAGCCTGAGAACCAATAACAACCAAATGGCACGGAAATTGGGAATACATTGGTTCTTAGATCGAGTTTTCCGTATGGGTCATGGCAGAGGACATCGCTTCCGCGGACAAGTGCCACATGATCGGACAATCTTCTTCAAGAAGAATAGGCTATAGGTTGGCTATCAGCTTTTGGAATTCGGTCCTGTCCTGTACTAGGCGGAATAATTGGACTGCGCTTGAAATTCCAGTCCACTCCCATGTAACGGAGAAACGATTTCTTCCTGCGACCAACTCGCCTCTTACCAATAATGCCTTGCCAATCTTGCTTGATCGGAATACATAGTGTTTTTTTTGATATCATAAACTTTTAAAGTAACTTATTTAGTGCGTTGACAGAAGCTTGATTGTTTTACGGCTGTGGCATCAAATCAATCGATCGTGAAATATTAAAAATAACACAATTAGGAAGTTTAACAAGTGTAAAGTCAGTGAAACTTATAGCAAGTTTCAGACAGCATCAAATAGTTGACCAATAGGGAACATTACGCAAAGCTGTGCGCAGATGGCGCCACTAGCACATACAGTAAACAAACGGCCATGACGTGCCATATCGCATGTTATTTCAACCCTATTATGTGAAGACTATTTGGTATAATGACACCCTACGGCCATTCAAAGTGGATGACCTGAAAAAACTTCTTCGGGAACGTGGCGCGAGATTCAGAAAACTCTGTTTACCATTTGTGCTAGTGCTGCACTCTGGTGCCAAAACGTTGCAGTAATACTCCCTCATTCACACCGATTAGGAATCATATCATACTATTATAGTGGAAACATCTAACTACCTACGCCAACAATAAGAACGATTTTAAAATGACAAGCTAACACATGTTAATTTTACTAATGCTAAACTACGGTCGATAACCGGTTATTCTATAACAAACAACCTAACGACGTCTAAGTCTATGAATATAAACGGTTTATTTATGCAACAATACGTTCACTTTACATGATAGATGATTTTGTTCATTGGTTGATATAACGATCGTATAAAAGTGACTGGGTGTTATCAGAGGCGCCGGCGCTTGGTGACGCCGTTTAGTTATAATGCATTTTAAATGATATCGTTTAATATAAATAATTATGAATCGTTTACATCTAAACTAATATAATAACTCTTATTACCTCTGTAAAGTTTGTAAGTTCGAATCTTCGGAGATACTGGTCTGGTAAAAATTATTTCACTAATAGGAAGCTACATTATCCTTAAGTGCTATAGGCTACTTTTTATGCCAGGAGCGCGGGTGGAACCGCGGGAAACAGCTAGTAAGACATGGTACTGACGTATACGTTGGAAAATCGTTAAAAATAAGGCTGACAGAGCAGGACATAAGGCTGTATCTACATCCTATGATAATCTATAGTTCTTAATTTAATTCTAACGAAGCAATCGACAATACGGAAATAAATAGCCTGCTATTAATACCACATGGCCTTTGCTTTATCACTGAGCTCAAGCGTGAAGCAAAAGTATAGATTACACTGTCCCTTATACACCAACTTAAACACTCGTATTTATAAAGACAAACCTATAAAACACTTGAGACGGACAGTATAAACACGTAAACACACTATTAAAGCCAATAATGGGGCATAAAGAGACGTGAAAAAAGTATTACGATAACGTAAGTGGGGCTACTGAACTTAGTTATTGATGCTAATTATTTACTTTTGTAATAATTCAAGTCATTATTGTGAAGTGAGAGTCAGATAAGCTACGAATGTCAGATCAATAGTTCAATGAGGTTGAAGAACCGCTGTAAATGGATGAGCGACTGAAAATATGAAATGGCATATTGATCCTATTTTGACAATGCTCATTATTAATGTTAAAATAAGTTCACTAAACTATTTACGTTGTGCGCGTGACATTGCAATAAGTTTCATCGGTATCTGATTGAACAGATGAACTTTATTGCAAATACATAAGGCTCATTTTCATATCTCTCTGGCTGCTGTCACTCGCACCAGGCTACAAAGTGCTCGTATAGTGTAGATGGATAAGTTCAAAAGACTGTAATTTATACAATTTGTGATAATATGTTAGCAAGTGCAAACTACAAAAGACATGTGTTTACTTACTTTTCATCAAAAGTGTACTGTGAATTAAGTACTGTGAACATTTTTTGGTATAATATGACAAAAAATCCGTCCATCATTTCGTCGAAATTTTTGTCGCCACGAGTGTAGTACCTGAAATTAATAAAACACATTGAAAAACGAGCAAAGTTTTCAAAATATTTCTTTAAAAAAGGGGCTTCCTACGGAAAAAGTTTGAGAAATACTGAATGTATTGATAATATTATGATTATCGTTTCTAGGGCATTCTAGGTTAAACACAAAACGTTATAGTGTATTATTTAATTTCCTGTGTTGCGCTTTTTGTATTATTAATGCTTCAGAACAAAGGCGTTTTGTTGTCAGAATCGACTCGAGTCTTCATAAAAGTAATTCCATTTTTTAGCCATAACAAAATATCGATTATTTACGGTAATACACTACTGATTACAATGTTGACATTATTACGCTAATGGATGACAGGAACATACGTAAAAGAGCAACATAATTTTCCAAGATTCCATCAAGATCTAATTCGTGGAAAATAATATTTCGCACGTGCGATCTAGACTCTTTCATTTGGTACTGATTTCAATAATTCAGCTACAATGCCATCTATGAAAAATTTATTGAACTACAATAGCACCAACCTCTCTAGTTCTTCGAATAATTGTTGAAAGACATACGAGTGCTGTTCGTATATCATCCCGTAGGTTCTTTTGAACATCGTATGGAACTCCTTTCGGGATAAATCTAGCAGTTTTCTGAAGAATTCTGAAAAGAAAAAAGAAAAATTCAATTTGTGTCATTCATTCTCACTATGAAATCCTACTAAAAATATGGAAGTATGGATGAATGTTTGTTACTCTTTCACGGATGAAACTTGGCACATAGATATATCATGCCCTGGAATAACATATAGGCTACTTTTTATCCCGGGAAAAGATAAGACACCTCGGGAACGCGGGTGAAACCGCGGGGCGGAAGCTTACAAATAATTTGAATAAAACAAATACCGTATACTTATTATTATACGATATTATTACAAACTACGCGAACCAATTGAATGACTTCTCACAAGTTTAAATCCAAACGAATCTGTTTCTTAGAAACTGTAGACGAGACGAGACGGGTGTCACTGCCAGAAATAGTTATGATTGAATAAAAAACAATCATGCAAACATCTGTTTTGGTATTTCATAAATTTGGTAATTCGTTTCGGTTGTTCATGGGTTTTCCATGGGCTTTTACTGGGATCTCAGTGGTAACTAACTATCCTACATTACCACAGGCCGTGGCGAAGATCGTGGGTTCGAAGTCTACAATGACCTTGAATTTTCTGTGAAGGATAATATTGTACGTTATGTTTCGGCAATTGTGTGGAATTGAAGTTTACCCATCAAAAGATCAAGAAAATCTTAAAATTGTAGTATTTAGATCTGCCTATGTTAGTAAATGACACCAGACGCTTACACTCGTACATTAAAATAAGGCAGTATTAATTTAAACCATGACCATAAAAAAATAGTAATGTCATTCGACAGATTAGGCCTGCGAAGTTTAAATTTGGAACATGAGATACCCCGCCCCGTTTAAATTCACCACATGAATATAGTAATGTCCATATCGTTACAATTTACAGTCACAATCATACGAGGTAATTATGACAAATAGTTGACATATAATTTTCGTAATCATTACATATTATGAGCAATCATTCCTTTATGAGTTCCACTAGCTTCAAGTTCATTGACATTGGGCCAATTTTTTTCACAACACATGTCTACGTTATTTTAGTTACGTTGCGTGCCAACAAGTCTATTGTGAAACTATATAAACATTCTTGATTCAAATCTGTATTCTGTTATCCATTAAATAAGGAAGCATTGTGTGTTGGTAGTTTTCCCTGTAAAATGTTACTCTACAATATTTTGCCGTGTTTTTATAATATTCTTTCAAAAATCAATGAGCCTTTTTTAGGCTTATTTTTTTTTTTCAGTTGGTAGATGGCGTTGTATATCGACATACCTTACCAATGTTGCCGACTTTAAATACTAATTTCGCATAAGCACATAAAAATTATCAACTCAAAGTATCTTGTACCTACTGATCTGACATTTAGTTGCATTTAATTATGTTCATGGTTATTTATTGGTTGTTAAAAAATTGAGCAAATATGTACATAAAAATAAACTCATTTCTTTGAGGGACAGCGCCACCTACTAACTAATTTTTTTAAAGATATAGGTTCATTATTTGTGACATTCATAAGGGCCTTATTAGGGCCTAAACTGAATATCCGTACTGAATCCTCGTACTTGTAATATGCAAGTCCGATTACTGACATCTCGGACAATAACTAAACTCAAATACAAAACTTATATATTCAAACTAAGTCAATTTATTTAACTTAGGCGCTAAGGTGTAATTAAGAAGGTCAAAGCTTTTAAAATTACCATTAGTTTAGAAGTTAACATACAAATAATATAATATAATATTTCAGACAAAGAGGGACTTTTTAAGAGCTTTCCTCCATAAAAAGCATAACGTATAGGTACCTAGTCTTTGCATGAAATGTACCCATCTATCAACCTATCAATAAAATTAAAATAATCCAACGACATGTAAACCAACTTAAAAAACGATTACAACGTTTTTCACTTATAATAATTTGTCATAAAAACAAATAGGCGGGGAAAGTAGGAAATAGGATATCCACAACACCAGCAAAATTATCAACAATTAAATTCGTTGAAAAATTACTAATTCGAGTTAACGCAATGTTAATCGATGAGCTATTCACTATTTATGTGTAGGTAGGTACCGAAGCGATTATTATGCTTCATGAAGCGATTTGCGCTTTTTACAGTGCGTTTGTAATGTTAATAAAGATAATGACGAGAATTATATTATTTTTATTTATTGTTTGTTTTTAAATTATATGTGTCACGCAAAGTTTTTATTTGTACATTGTTAAAATCAATACTAATAATAAAGCTGAAGAGTTTGTTTGACGCACTAATCTCCGGAGTTACCGGTCCGATTCGAAAAATTATTCACTAATAGGAAGCTAAATTATCCCCGAAGATTATAGGCTACTTTTTATCCCGAGAACGCGAGTGAAACCACGGCGAACGGCTAGTTTAATATTATATTATAAAGCTGAAGACTTTGTTTGACAATCAAACAGATTGCGATAATCTCCGGCGTTACTGGTCCGATTTGAAAAATTCTTTCACTTAAAGGAAGCTACATTATCCCCGAAGGTTTAGGTTACTTTTTATCCCGAGAACGCGAATGAAATCGCGGGGTACAGCTAGTTAATTAATACAATTATGTGTGATTGTTTTTGCTTGAAATAATTAGACATTTTAATATTTAGCCGTTCGTAACAATTGTTATCAAGGCATCATAAAATCTATCAACATAATGGGTATCTACACACTGCCATTATACTGAACACTAGCTGTCTGTCTGCCTGTGATTTCAAATAATGACTTTTCGACTATTTATTTGATCAAGCAAATTTTAAGGCTGAACCAATTTTGACGCTTAGAAGACTTTCAGAGAGTAAACTATCACCGGGACGCGAATGAAACTGCGGCTTAAAACTAGTAGGTATATAAAGAAGTACTTATATCAGTTTTTTTTATTTCCGTAGTCCACGATCTGTCACCTTAAAAAAAGGCTAAGAAGGCCGCTAGAGCAATTTTGCTACGTGCAATTCATTTCGTGAATTTGTAGACCACCATATGGCCATGTGCGAAGAAGTTACACATTTACTCACATCATTTTACGTATACCTTCTTCAACTCCACAAGCAAATACAAACTATATACACATAATAATGGAGTTTAAACTCCTAAAACGTTAACTGAATTCCTCAAGCCTTTGATGTGCTTCCGACTTAACTAATCAACATAACACTAAATCATTTGGTAACAGGTTTAGTGCAACATTCGCACTGTTTCAACCATCGTCGTCTGGGAGCTGTTAAACTGTTTGTGGTAGCACTACCATCCGATTAAATAGGGTCACCGCGTGATGGATTTTCAAATTTTTTTTAGATGTAGGCGTTGGCTCTGATAATAGTTTTCAATAGACGAATAACTTTTATTATTTGGCTCAAATTAAAAACTCATTTAGTTTAGGGCCTGATAAGGCACTTATGAACATCGACAGTTACAAATGACTGTAACACCGGTTCGTAATACATATGAACTGAAAATCCACTGGCACGAAATTCAGCTATAATGATTTAGGCCTAATGTTTTAATCACTAGACCAAGGTTGAGCGATTCCTCTGATAAGTCTACAAAAACTGTTCTGATTTTAAATTAACTTTAGCTCTTAAAATGTCAGTTCCATTAAAAAGTGGCTTTTCGTTATATGAACATCACTCGAACAATGTGTTACGTAGGTAAGCTGAGGGATGCAGTTAAAGTCGATTTTGTAAAATATTCACAGTTAGCAATAGCCAAAAGAAACAAAAAAATCTAAACACTTATTCCCAAACACCGGATGTAATCCGGATTGTTTACCGGATAAGTCCGGATCTCTGGCAACCCTAACAGCGCACGTGCTCCTGCGCAGCTGTGAATGACATATGTAGAAAGGGGAGGGGCTATGCATCACGTTCACGTGGTAACATGATCCTTTTGATCTACTGAAATGTGACCTGAAAATAAATTCCGTAAATGTTTGGGCGGGTGTTTCTTAATGTATCAAGATTATCTATGTTTTGAATGTTTCTATATATTAATAAGAATTCGTTTCGTGAGATTCTTTCGAGTCATTCGATTTTTAATAACGGAATTTTGAATTTTTTAACTCTTGACCTTGATTACGTTGTTGGGCGCCAAATAAACCCATAATTGGCGCCCAACAAATTTAAATACGGCTGGCGGCCCTAATAACATAATAACTATTTTAATGTAACATTACATAATACCTATATGTAGGTACATATAATATAATATTTGTTTCAAATATTATGTTAGTTACCTACGCTTCCAGTTGTCACCTATGTATATACACTATATTATTCATTTATTACAAAAAGAGAAAAAAAATACATATATCTCAGGTATATTGTAAAAGTTCAAATTGATGAGTCTACCCCTTAATTTAAAAACAACTCAGTATAGCAGGACACAACTAATTAAGTATCTAATCGAATGAAATAGCGAACAGAGTCTGAAAGGCGATAAAAAAGTAAAATACGACAGTCTGCCCGTGATTGGTTCCCGCGCGGCCGGCGCCTGCGACTGCACTCGGTCGGATAATTGCATCAGCAACGGGATCGAGACACGTTTGCCCAAACATGGGCACAGGCACCTCGCCATTTGAAAGTGGAAATGTCGCGGCCCATGCGAAAAATCCAACGTCTCGACAAATGATTATGGGAACATATTATATTGAACATAAACGTCAGTTTAAAGTAAGTCTAGTAAAATCCAGATTTTCAATATTTTAGAGAAGTTTCTTAAACTTACGACAGCATTATAATATTATAAATATGATCAAAAAGTACGCCTCATAAAAAAAAAATGCAACCTATTAAAATTAATTAGAAATTGGATCCCGCAAATGACCGGAAAAACATCGTCATCAGGTAGGTAAGTTATCGGGTTAATTTATCATTTTCTCCATACATTACGTTGATGGGTTCTGTCGACATGCAGTAGACTCACGTTTGTTTGACGAACAAACAATTCGCTGTTTGTTCTGGCCGTTTTGCCGTTGGCTTGGCTAGTAGGGACAGTGTTCGGCAAACAATTGGCCTCGTAAAAACTATTCATGTCATAAAGTTGCGGGTTTCAGGTGAAATACATGCCGATTCCGTTGTTTGCAAACTAAACAAATTTTAATCATGCTTTGATAATAGGGTAGTTGACACTGTCAAAAATAAATGACCAAACACTAACCAATGCATAAAACATCTAAAATCACGCTGAAACATCAAATATGTTGTACATTTAATGATTTTTATGAATTTTAATTAGCAGTGGAACCACTAAGAGTAGATGATTTGATGCTGTGAAACTATGACGTCATAATGTAATATTTCATACAAAATTCTATATAAACGATCGTTTTGACATTTATTAAAAAGTAGCTGATTTGATGTGTGAGTCAACTACCCTATTGCAAAACAAGTATCTGTCAAAAAATTCATTTTTGGTACAAGCTTCTATTGTCTTTTTTTTGCTTTTTTGTTTTCGTAACTAGAGAAAAAATATGTCTAATTATGGACTAATTCGATTTTTTTAGTCATCATCTATATAACTCAACTATTATCTCAAAAGCTTTCAGAAATCTTTGCCTACATTTCAAACAGAGTAGCATTAACTAACTCAGTTTCAAATAATAAATCCAATGACAAACTTCACGCCGACATCGATCGCACCAAAGCAGTCTTATTAAATTCCCAAGCACGATCCATTTCGAGTTACCATTCAAATGTGTCAGACATTTCTCACTTCTCGAAATGATGTCGACAATATTTGACAGGGGAATATAAAGGGAGCTGTACACTGCTACCGCTTTTGCTATGCTGCGTCCATAGCAAATCCGAATTCTGTACTCTATTCGGAATTAAAAAAAAATTTATAATGTTAATCTATCTTTATCTAACTTTAACCTACCTATCAATTTAATGACTACTCGAATCGATTTTTGAATTCGAAAAAATCGTTTTTGAAGACGTCATCGATCGGGAGTAATTCTACAATTCTTTTTTAAGCTTTATATGCTTATTGGCTACGATAAAAAGTAAAAAAGAAACTATAAGGGTTCGTTCACACAAACCGGCAGGAGAGGAGAGCAAATTTTGATCGGAATTAAAATTGAGCTTTAGAAAATTGAAATAATGTTTATTTTTATATTTCACTCATTCTGAAGAGAATCTCAAGCATCTCATATAACAAAAGGAGTGAAATGTATTTCAAATTAGGCAAAGATCTATTTTAATTGCAATCAAAATTTGCTCTCCTCTCTCCTGTCTTTGCGAACTGATAAATCTAATTTGATAAAGACTGTCACACCTATACACGCGATAATATTTTTTGCATGCAAATTACATTCAACTTTACGGTAGTACAGTAGGTATACAACCTTAATACATCTATGTAAAGAGAAGTCTACCTAATTACTCGGCACTATGCCGTCGAACGCTGCGTACAATCAATATTGACCAGCCACTTTCTAACATTTCATTCGGACTGTTACCAATCGCAAAGTGAAAGAGTTTCTCCCACAGCTTCATTACTGGTAATTTGTAGTAAACATCCTGACTTACCTATGGAAATTGTCTTTAGAGGTGCTAATTATCTGTAGTGGAATGTGACTTATAGTTTTTGGGAGACACACTTACCTCTTTCTCATAAAAACAGAAGAAAATGATATAAGAAATTTAGTCCTGTAAAATTTCAAGAAAATTTTGGACTATCTTCCCATAAATGACTAGCATAGACTAATCTGACAGCTTTTTAAATATTTGAATTTCCGCGAAAAGTTAAAAATTTCGCTTACACAATTATTTCAGTGTCGTATAATTTTTAATCTAATTAATTATTTCATGGCAATATAATGAGTCGTTCTATTAACAGCCTAGTCTTTTTACTAAACGGAATCCGTCGGACTCCAACAATATTGTTGCTTGCCGCTGCCATATTGACAGTTAGGGTTTCAGCGCCAAGTGGCAGAAAGTGGAACTCAATTTAAATGACTAGGCTAGTCAAGTAGTCAAACGATCCAAGTCATTTGCCTAGCTGTTTGATTCAATAACTATCAATTAAAGCGGGTATTGTTTGATTGTGAAAAGCCTAATGATGCTTTGATGTTTTCCTGAAGATAGATTTTAGGCATTTAAATTGGGTCTCCAAAGTATGTCTGAAACGCCTTGCCCACATAATTTCTCACTCCAGTGGATAATATCTCTCATATCAACAACATACAGTCCACATTGGCTCTGTTCTAACCGTGACCAAATAACACAACAAACGTGAGCCGAAATAGAGCTTAATTCTTTGATATAAGGTATGTATTCCACAAGTCGCCTCTTCGCAAGGCGGCTGGAAAGAGATGGACGAGAGTAGCCGAGGATCGTGCTCAGTGGCGTTCAATTGGAGAGGCCTATGTCCAGCAGTGGACTAATATAGGCTGATGATGATGATTCCACAAGTGAGTTCAAATAGATGGGAGCTCCTGGGGCTAATTTAAGAAGCATATAGCCTAAATCCTTAGGTCGTTGATGAAGAGAAGGTACTTTAAAAGTTATAGCATGTTGCACTGCACTGCTGTGTTTCTGACGTCATATGCAAGACCTACATTGAATCAGTTACTACAAACTGGCGGCATAGTTTTGAGTCTATTAATAATAGTTACTCATCCTGTTACTGTCCGAGGCAAGGTGAAGTTTGCTTAACCTCTATAATTGATTTGTGATCGCCATCCATCTAGCCTTCCTTGCATGATTGAAATCATTGAAATAAATTAATGAATCTACAATAGGCTTTATATCTAGGAACTAGTATCAATAATTCTATGCACGGTGGTAGGGTACTTTGTAGTACCCGTCTGGCTGGCTACCACCCTCAAGTTGAAAATATGTCGCCAAGCACCTACCGGTGTGTTCCGGCAATAGCACTTGAGAGCCAGTTTGCCTTCTCGGTATTACAATACCGAGTAACAGGTCGGCAACACATTAGCAATATCTCTGGTATTGCAAATGGCGATAGGCGACGGTAACCACTTTCCATCAGGTGGGCCGTATGCTTGCGTGCTACCTTCGTAGTATAAAAAAAAAAAAAAAAACTCTATTTTATTTGTGTTTTTAATTAATCAAGCCAGGGTTAAAAACTAACTAATTTAACTGTCTTATTTGCTTGGCTTGATTAGTTCTTGAAAAATCTAAGATTTACAATAGGCCCGGCTCTTTTTAGTGGTTTTACTGGACTTGTTCCGTCTCACGAAATAAGAAGTTAAGTTTGTAGCGACACCTAAAAGGAACTTAATCGCCTATCAAGCGATTGAGATGGTACTAACACCGTTAGATAGATCATCATGTCAACCAAAAGACGTCCACTGCTGGACACACTTGGCAATTCTTCGGGCTATACCGGTAACTTTAATTCGCCTGCGGACCTCATGATTCTGATTCGATCTCGCAGGGAAACTCCAAATATAGCTCTCTCCATTGCTCTTTGGGTAATATTGAGCCTTCTTATGAGGCCCATCGTTAGCGACCACGTCTCTGCTCTGCAGTCATCACTGGCACGCACAAACTGTTAGAAGACTTTCGACTTGAGACACTGCGGTATTTGAGAAGAGAAGATATTACGTAGCGTCTCGAATAGATGGCACCACAGTAATCTGCATCGCGCTGACAAAGTTTGTCA
Organism: Tethea ocularis; assembly: GCA_963555595.1. Taxonomy (NCBI): domain Eukaryota; kingdom Metazoa; phylum Arthropoda; class Insecta; order Lepidoptera; family Drepanidae; genus Tethea; species Tethea ocularis. The sequence continues at coordinate 2,394,836 of OY741960.1, read as the reverse complement.
TATGAACAAGATTCCAACATGTACAGTTAGACTGCGCTAGCACGATGACCCAGCCTTTTAAAATAAGGTGTCATCCACTTTGCTCTTCCATAAGCGTTAAATTTCAATCTCACCATGGTTAGTTAAGATGTAGCCGAAGATGGTAACCACACAAAGCCTAGAAGGAACTCTCAAGTTCAGCTTCTGTACACCGGATTATTTCCTTATTTGCTTGATTTATGGATTTTTCGGTAAGTTCGAATAGTTTTCATAACATATAAAATTAGCGTTCACTAACAGTTGGCCTTTACTGACGCTGTGAATGTGTTAATTATTGTGAGAAAATACCTTGACTTGTTTGCTTTTGACTTGTTACCATCTTGCGACGAAAATGTAGACGTATTATAAACAGTACCTGGTTGACCGAGCTTTGCTCGTTTTTTTTTAAAACGGCGTTATCTAAAAATGAAACCTAGCTAGATCGAATTATCTCCCCCGAGACGATATATTAGTAAAATTTTCATGAAATAGTCGTGTATGTCAGTAATTTACCTTGGAGGAATATGTTGATAATTTATTTTGTTATTAATCAGTAAATATACTACCATTCTTCTCTGCTGCAATTTGCAAAAAACATGATAAAATTTGAATTTCGCGCTCCAACCGAAGCCTCCACCATAACTGTAAGTACTTACCTCTTCAGTAAGTCTCTTACTTAGGTACGTCATTTATCAGAAAGAGCCGAGGCTATCCTGAAATCTACGTTTTAGAATATAATGTAATAAGACATTACAGGATAGGAGTTCTTCAGGGATCACTCCTAGGACCTTTTCTATTTCTAATATACAAAAGCGATTTACCAACCTTTCCCTGTTTTTACAAATCATCAAAATCAAAAACTCATTTATTCAGTTTAGGCCATAATAAGACACTAAGAACGTCAACAGTTACAGTTTTACAATAGACTCTACTACCCGTTCGGAATACAATTATCTATAGGTTATTTCATCCATATTTATTATGTATTTAATATTGTTTATTGTATAGGTATAAAGTGATGTATAAATTAAATTATAGTTATTATTTTGTGACTAATGAAATTTATTATTTTTTACATGCTATAAATATTATTATTAGATTGGGTTAAGTAACTAAACATGTACCTAATGAAAAATTAATAATATTTAATACTAGCTGTTCCCCGCAGCTTTACTCGCGTTCCTGATAATAAGTAGCCTATCATTTATGGGGATAATGTAGCTTCCTATTACTGAAATATTTTTTCGAATCGGACCAGTAACTTCGGAGATTAGCGCGTTCAAACAAACAAACTCTTCAGCTTTATTATTCGTAGGTATAGATAATTATTAGCGTTCTAAGTTAGGCAATACAACAAATAGTTATATTTTCGTGATAAACAGTATACCTAAGAATAAAGTGGTTTAGGCACTTTATAAAATTTGTATCATCGATCCATTATACATTTTATGATGACACAGGGTGAAAATAGTCATCATATGGTTGAGTCATCATGACAACGGACGGGTGTGGAGTTTAGTTTACACTGAGCCGGTTTCGGTCTAAAGCCTATAATTTATAAGGAGACAAAAAAAAAGTTAAGCCTCAAGAATATACTGCGTTAATCGAAAATAAACCACTGCTCTGTGATAAAAGCCAAGTTCCAAATTCAAAATTAATGTCGACTGAAAACTTGACATAAATAAAATAAAAAAACTAATCAACAATCTCATTACTATCATATCAAAATACTTGAGTACTAGCTTCGCTCAGGCTTCGCCTCGTTTATAGCTCTTTTTATTGTTGAAAACCGTATCAAAATCTCTGGCTTAGAAGACGTAAGAGGAGAAACAGAGACCGACATTGTGATATACTATTTAGTTACAGAAGACAAGTCTTTTGACATCTTACATATTCCAGTTTATTTGGTTCTATTGCAGTCTTCTGGCAGCAAAAATACACATACCTACTGCTGAAAACATAACTCTTACTTTTAGCTTTACCGTAGTCGGGTAATAAAATAAATATTCCTCGTAGTACCTATTGATAAAACCATCTCATTATGCTTCATCATCACTACATAGTATGAAAAAGTCGCTTCCCGTCTGTCTGTCCCTATGTATGCTTAGATCTTTAAAACTACGCAACGGATTTTGATGCGGTTTTTTAATAGATAGAGTGATTCAAGAGGAAGGTTTATATGTATAATACATACAGAGCAAAAGCCGAGAAATTCAAAGATTTGTACACCCGTGCGAAGCTGGGGCGGGTCGCTAGTATTACATATAACTTTTTATTTGACGAGTAAACAAAGGCTATAGGATGAGTCACGACGAGTGAGAAACGGTATAGCTCATCGCTCAATGTTTATATTATCGACTGTATTATTTAACGCTTAGTTAAATGGGTGAGACTAAACTTATGACTAATACAGTATAGCCAGAGGATCTTAAAGTTAATTATAGCACTAGCTTTCTACGATTAAATCCCACATGGTTCAATTTTGGCGAATCCTTTCCCAGTTCATCACTACTGCCCATGCTATATGAAAAAGACACCTTGCAAATTTCAGTTCTATTATCAGTGGTGTAAGCCTTGCAATCAATTTGGCTTTAATCGTTTTAAATTAGTACTTTGTTTGTAAAATTAGTATGTACCTATACCTTCCTAGTTCTTTAGGTATAGGTGTACATACTAAGAATAAAATTAGTTTAGTACACACAGCCACAGATCAAGCTACACATTTTTGTTGCAAAATAGCGTCTATTACAACCGTATAAGGCGCCGCAGTGTGTAGCTTGATCTGCGGCCGTGTGTACAAGTCTGAAATTGAAGTGGTAATTTTTGACATATTGAAAATCTATGAGCTGACATTCGACGAAACGAAAACGCGACTCTCGCACGAATTTGCTCGCCTCAGTTTTTGGTCTCAAGAAAGAAGAGTTTCAAAATAACTCTTTGAACAATTTCAACATATAAATACAACATTAGAAACATTATATTTCATAACATTGCACTTTGTTCAATCAGCGGGTGCTGTGCTGGTAACGTCTGTCCGGTTATAAATAGCGTGTAGATATCGCTCGGCACTTGTACTTGTACTCGAAAGCTAATGTGTAAGATATTCGATATTATCGAATGGAGCTTCGAGATGACTCGTTACTTAAGGTATCGATTCTTGTTATTGTACTTGAAAAGAATCGATTAGTGTTTATGTAAATTAGGATGTAACTGTCATTGTCTTTTTTGTATTGCTTGAACCAATATTAATTTTTGGTTTGACAAACCAATGCTGTGGTGATGCTAACCAACTTTCATCATGGGACTCTGAAATCGCGGGAACAAAATAGCATACCCAGTGAACGAATCTTCGTTTAACTTATGTCACGCGAAAAATTTAAGATAAAACTCACCATCAAACTGCATGGCCCTGTTGGCCAGCGTGTCGGCAAGCTTGCCCAGTTCGCTGCGCAGCGCTGACTCGAGCTGCGTTCGCGCTTGCTGCGTCAAACGCTCGCGAGACTTGGGCCCGCAGCAGCCCCGGTTGAGACATAGCTGGTCGGCGTCTGTGGGAAAAAATATAGGATTTTAGATAATTCATTAGAATTGAGGTTCTTGTTAGCTAATAGAAACGTACCTACAAACAACCGAAGCATAAGGGGCGTCCGCTAGGTGGAGTCACTAATAAATAAGTAATCTGTATAAATTGCGGGCATATTTTGACAGATCTAGAGTAGTGGATGAACATGTAGGGTTGTTTTCTTTATAAAAATGTAGATAACGATCAATTTTGATGTTATTTCGTTATAATTGGCTGTCTTGCTTTTCATACTATGTGTAATATCACCACTAGTAAATTGAACATTTTGTGTCATTGAATAGGGTTCCTGATTTCAAACCTCAAAGCGAAAATTCTTGTGATCAAAGGCAAGATCTTTATTTAAATTTTAAAAATAAATTCCACAGCATCCCTTTCGGCGGACTCCTTAACTAGACATGTCGGAGGGTCGTCGTGTCACTCGGGGGGTCGCAAATAAGTTTAAACATCCGTCCAACTTGCTATTGGCTGGCCTTTATTGCATTACTAACTGTCTGGGGAGTTAGGAGTAGGTACTGGCAAATCATTCTTTTGGAAATTTGCGCAAGTTTTAGGATAGATTAAAGTAAGTGGCACATATAAGTTATAATAAAACCGGCGTGAAGGTTTCAACAATTCAAACTCCTTGCGAAAAATCCATAGCACTGTTGTAGCATTTAAATAAATCATAAAGTCATCAATGTAGAAAGCAATAGGCAATGCCCCCTAGGGTTTGCAGCGTCAATAGGCTACGGTGACTTACGTACGATCAAGCGGGCTGCATGCTACTTGGGAGTTTAAAAAAATATCTAAATTACGAAAAGAAAATAAGCGTGTAGTTAACTCCTATAGAATACTAGATTCCGCCCCGTGGTGTTGAGGTATCTAATATTTTCCCAGGATAAAAAGTAGCCTATATGTTAATCCGGGGTATGATCTATGTACCAAGTTTCATCCAAATCCGAACCGTAGTTTTTACGTGAAAGAGTAACAAACATACATTCATACTCACAAACATTCTCAGTTATAATATTACAGTATGACACAACTTAGATGTAGCATCGGCAAATCGTTTTCGTACACTTCAATTCCAATTTACACAACTAATAAAAATCATTCATTATCGTGCCATTCAACCTTCAACAAGATCATTTTCGCCGATCATTTTTTAACACATGAGTAATGTTATAGGCGCACTCTTTTCGAGAACGATCGATTTTCCGAATTTTGCCGATGCTTCATCTAAGTTGTGTCATACTATAGTAGGATGTAAAGTGGAAGAAAACAATCGATTCTCAATAGAGATATTGTCGACAATTGTTATGTTTATTTATTATAATAGCTTCAGTGTTATATTTACTTGTAAATCACAGCCGTGCTCTCCCATCGCAGTCGGGATGAAGTTGAATCACTAATTTGCATAGTCACAGGGGAATATACACTTTATTACTTGGTGATAAGTGTTATTGTATTCCAATTGGACGATCAAAATTAAAGATATGGCGCAATGTGAAAGAGATAGCAGTTTCATAGAGTATTTGCAATTTAATTACTGCTTATTTATTTTACATTTCCATACATACAATAAAGGAACATGTGAATCTAAATATAAAAAAGGAAAGTGTGACTGATTGTCTGACTGACTGATCTATCAACGCTGAAATTTGGAGTACAAGCTATGACGTAGGCACATGCTAAGATAGGATTTCCGAAAACGAAATCTCTATGGGGGTAAAATAGGGGATCGCGGATGAAACCGTGAAATGGAAAGCTAGTAAAAATATATTATTCTTGAAAATTCATAATATACAGCCATCTGATTCCAAACTAAGCTGTATAGAAACCACATAACTACTAAATAATGGTATGTAAAATCCTGGAGCATTTAAATCATCATAAGTAGAAGTGTCTATTTCATACGAAAGAATATGTCATTTTTGTAATATTTAGGAACTTTATATAGCGTGAAAAATACCTAAGCGATAATACCCGATAGAGTAACTAGCCACCCAAACACAGAATGCCAATTAAAATAAAAGATTTAATTTAATATCCCTCGCGTTACGCCTACATCTTGGACCGCACGAACAAGGATGCTAGTCCCTAAACTAGGGGTGACATGTCTGTCTGCCGATAATGTGAGTCACCACAGCTTGATATTAATGTTTGCTGTGAGCCTCTCAAAGGGACACGAACACACGTGATGTCGTATGACGTATTCATAGGGGCTGGTGATAAAAAAGAAAAAAGTTATTCCTATTTCAAACCACACTTCGAAGTTTGAAAAGGTTTATGAATAGTAGAATTTATTCGAAAACAATTTTTAAAATTCTTACAATGATAGAAATCAGTTGCAAAGTAAAATAATGTAGAATCGCAAAAAAATAAACAGCTGTTTTTTACGTGAATTCAGAGTTGATCCCAAAAGTTGTTTCACATTTTATGAGTAACGAGCAGTTTTACCCGCAATCCAAAAAGTTGCCTATGTCCATCTCTATTCATAGGTTATTTGCGTGCCAAATTCCATCCCGATCGATTCAATGGTTTAGGCGTGAAAAGTTAGCAATCAAATTCACATTCGCATTTATTATGCAAAAGAAGCCTTGCTGAGTTTCTTGCCGGATTCTTCTCAGTTCAAGTGTATTCCGAACCGGTAGTAGAGTCTATTGTAAAACTGTAACTTTTGACATTCATAAGTGCCTTATTAGGGCCTAAACTGAATAAATGAGTTTTGATTTTGATTTTATATTAGTAAGACTTCCCATAAAACAAACAAACTCTTCAGCTTTATTATTAGTAGTATAGGCTAGAGTAAGTATATATATATAATAGTTTAATTAATCAATAATAGATATTATAGTATAGTTAGCTGATGAATGATAGGTAATCAATTATCTTATCAGTATTAACAGTATATCATAATTGCGAATTTGTTTTAAAGGTCGTATGATAAATCATAATTATTATCTTAATATATTTCCCTCAAAAAAGTTATTATATCAAGAAACAAAACCGACATAGTTTTGGGTTATTAATATTTAGTAGATACTCTACGTTTTCCAATATCCTTGAAGAAAAATAAGTACTTATCACTAAACACGAAACGCAAGACTTCATTAATAAAAGTTGCTTGGAATTATGTGCTAAATGTCACCGAGGGTTTATTATGTATAATACTAGCGCCCTCTAGTTTAATCCCCGGGTGATAGAATGTAAATAAATAGACACTCCCTCGACTAACTGTTTGAACAGTTTGCGTCCCGTCAAGTTGGGAGTTATGAATTTGTTTGGGAAAAAAGAATCATTAAAATTGGTTCTTATAGGTACCTACAAATAAGAAAAAATATATATTATGATGAATTGAGATCTCTTACTTTATTAAAGTCGGTTAAAAAGGGAGATTTTTCAATGAACACCCGTAAACAAAAACAGTAATGTAGGCACATAATTATGTAGATTGTTGCATGGATGACAAAATTAAATTTTAAAAAATAACCTAGGTACAATCAAGGAGGAAATATAATACCTATAATAATAATTACCTCTGAATTCTAACTTGTTTTAAAGCAAATACGGTGACCCGTTCGGCCTTTGCGTGGCATGCAAAAATGATCAGGCAACATCACTACTGCGAAAGTGTGTCCTTATTGATTTGTTCTTCTCGCAATAAAATAGTTCGACGTGATGATTTGAATGAGTTACATTTTTATCAATAAAATATTGTAACTTTGATGTATCTAAATTCGAGAAATTAATTGCATCTGACAATATTGTTCGACCGCCCTTTGTGGATTCCCACGAGAGTAACATAGCCTACCTACTTGTTATCCTAAACGGAAAATACAAACCATGGTTAATCGTCAGAATATTAGGTACATAACAAAATATATATATGAACTATAGTTCGCACAATACACAAACAAACTACAATACCTATAGATATCTGAAATGCCTCTTAGGTATAGGTTTTTCCAAATGTATATCTACTAAAGGCATTTGGTGGTTTCAATACAATAGAATGTTTACGTTATCGTACGTAGGTAATAAGCAAAATAATGTTATGGATTTTGTATGTTTGCTTTGGAATTTCACCTAACAGGAAAACTAACAACAGATGAAAATACATTTATTGGCTTGAATGTGCTATCAAAGTTCATAAAAGAAAAAAAAACATAAAAATATTATATCCTATTTGTCATGCGCCGACGGCTCTTTACATGTAGTAGGATACTTTGTAGTACCCGTCTGGCTGGCTACCACCCTCAAGTTGAAAATCTGTCAAGCACCCTACCGGTGTATTCCGGCAACTGCACTGAGAGACACTACAAGAGCCAGTTGCCTTCTTAGCCAGTTGTCTTCTTGGTATTGTAACAGGTCGGCAATTAATATTGCTAATAGCGATAGGCGACGGTAACCAATTGCCATCAGTAAGACCGCCTGCCGGTAAAATAGTGGATCTCAGATGAAACCGCGGAGCGGAAAGCCGCGTTTGGTATAATCGTAATTTTTTTTATTATGGTATACGTCATGTGAATTGCCAACATCAAAGATTCAAAAACACTTTTTGTAATCAAATCCAAGTTATAGGCTCTAATATTTTACTGTAGGTAAATATCACTTCACCTACACTACCAGATCGTAAACTGTAAAATAACAGACCATATCAAATTCATTTCACGGGCCATTACATCGTTCTTAATGTACTTTGTCAAACGTTGCTGACTTTATTAATAGTTTAGTGATGCGATGCGACACGATTTATTTTCTTACTCGAGTATAAAATTATATACATTATTTTTCTATTATGCGATCAATAAATAGTAGGTATTTATTTATAACAAATATTATACGTAGTACCTATCAGTGGCGAAGGGTCCAATACAAGCCGATTCCCGTCGTCTTACCTTTTAGAAATCCCAGTCCCACAGATTCATCAGTTCAAAGCCACTTTTATATAAAATACACTGTAATTATCGTGTTTTTTTGAGCTTGCCCTCGCCATAATTTCACCCCTCGCCACTGGTACCTATATTACTACTCTGTGCTATAAATGCGAAAATAACTCTTGTCTGTTTATTGTTCTCTTTTCAAGCTGAACCGCTGATCGCGACGAAACATGGCACACAGTTAGCCTATGATCCACAAAAGAATGAATCCTTGCTGAATTTCTTGCCGGAGTCTTCTCGGCTAAAGGGGGACTGTACTCTATACCACTCTCAAACACACATTCAAATTGTCCTGTTTCGTTCGATCACACACAAGACCTTACGTTCCATGATTTTTAAATTTGAATTTAGAAAAGTACATTCTATAACCAAAGCTAATCTCCGAATCATGGGTTTATGTCACTCGAGTATTTTCTTTCCATGAATTACGTGTTCCATCACTAGTTATTGAACTCTATAATTTTAAAACGACGACATTAGGGTTGAAACTTGATCGTCATTAAGCTTTGGTTACTGGTTTTGGAACATTTTAATAACCGTACTTATTTCTACATGAATAGAGTATTAAAATTTGTACTAGACTAAATAAATTAGCTGTCCACCGCGGTTTTACCCGAATTCCCGGAATAAAAAGTTCTCCATAAAATAGGCTTGCTGTGAGCCAAATTTCATCGCGATCGGTCCAGCGGTTTAGTCGTAAAAAGGTAACAAACAAAAAAATAGTTTTTTTTCTCATTTATAATATTAGCATAGATAAATAACCTGTAAAAACTCATAAAACAGAAAAAATATCTTAAAACAGATAACGATTTCGGTACGCCTGCTTACCAACTACGCATAATAATATTCTAACATTCTTATATATTTATTCATAAAATGGTTGGAGGCGTAGGGAATTTGGTCTCTCTACGTGACCTGCATAGCCAAGCGTGAAGTTATTCCACCAAATCAAGTGTCCAGCTCGAAGCGGCGCCACTGTCTTCGTGAACGAGTGATTCTAGTAACGAAATACGTTAGTTCCAAATTTTGCCGTATGTCACCTTTAGTTGTCGGTTATTATGGTATTTTACTTCATACCTGACAGATGAAAATTACTGTTCGGTAGCGATTGTTAGGTGTGTCTGTTAGTTTTTTTTTTACCTCAGCAAAGGGATCGGCTTGATTTTTGGCATAAAGATAAGTTATGGGCCGGAGACTAACATAGGCTACTTTATATCCCGGGAACGCGAGTGAAACCGCGGGGAACAGCTAGTACTATACTATATAAAAACTGTTCTTATTTATAGAAAGATGCCGCTTACTTAGTCATCAAAAACAGCAACTAAACCTAAAACATTAAATCGAAGTAACCACAGGGTGAAACCAAGAGAAGGCAGTAATAAAATTGCTGTCTCTGTGTCCATATCAAAGTATGGAATAAGTTAAAAATCATCATCAAATAATAATACAAAAAATCGTCCAAGACCAAAAAGATTTGTGAAATCTCACCAAATTTCACACGACTTAAATTAACCCTTTAAAATCTCGATAGTTCCAAAAAGTCTGAAATTAAATTTTAGCTGATCGGACCGATCCTGTAATTAAGGCTTTCGACCTATAACTCTAACCATCCATCTTCGTTTCGCGCCAACATATGGCGTAGGTCGATCCTCCTCTCGCCAGATATGGCCAATTTGACCGGAATGCCTGACTTGGCGGGATTGTCTAATTATAAAAGAATTTGCGGGTGCGTCATCTTTTATAGGCGCTTTGAGCACAAAGGCGCGCTTTATCAGAAATGTGGAAACGCGCTGGATAAAATACGCGATGAGCTATATAAATTACGTACAGTCGCCAACACATCAGACTACCTTTTTGTTGCAAAATAGCTCCTATTACAACCGCATAAGTTGCCGCAGTGTTTACCTTGAATTGTCATCGTCCGTACAACAGAAATCAGATTGGCATTTAACTGGAAAACCATATTGATAAAACTAGCTATCAAAATATTTCTAGGTACATGTCAAATGGCATTTTTGCATCACCATACTATGCCCATTAAAAATCGTTGACTAACTATGAATGTATCCATAAAAAGCGAATTGTTTGCGACTGAGGTATTCTTACTTAACTCGACCGACATTAAATTCCCACGTGCAAAATTCACCGTTCTTCCATTGCATCTGCAACGTGTCGCGATCCCGCTTTACCGTTATCGCCACTCCGGTGTGCAGCAATAACAAGTCCTTTATTTAATCTGGCGGGAATCTCGATCCAGCCACTTGCGAATTAAAAAACAAGCAAATCGACTAAGTTATTATGAGTTTAAGGTGAACGCTTCGGGTTAGCCGCGAAATTCAAATTTTATTACGTTTTTTGCCAATTGCAGCTCAGTTATAGGTCGTAAGTTATCAACATTTGATTTGCGACAAGAATATTAGTATATTTACTGATTAATAACAAAAGTTTCACTGAGTTAAAGTGTTAAAAAAATTAAGTTTTCAAGAAATACTCGTATAACCCACAAATATACCTCCCTTGGAGAAATTTGTTATGTGGAATATCTTGTGTCATGGAGATCCTTGGGGGAGGCCTTTGTCCAGCAATGGACGTCTTTCGGCTGACATGATGATACTACCATTCTTGTCGCAAATCACATTTTGACAAAAACACGACCTAAGCTATAACTGAGCTGAAAAAAAAAATTGAATTTCGCTGCTAACCCGAAGCATTCACCTTAAGGGTATACCTTCGGTTGGAGCGCGAAATTCAAATTTTATTACGATTTTTGCAAATTGCAGCTCAGTTATAGGTCGTAAGTAATCAACATGATATTTGCGAGAAGAATGGTAGTATATTTACTGATTAATAATATACGGCTATTTCATGAAAATGTTACTAATATACCTTGGAGGAATATGTTGATGATTTCTTTTGTTATTAATCAGTAAATATACTATCATTCTTCTCGCAAATAACATATTGATAACTTACGATCTATAACTGAGCTGTAATTTGCAAAAATCGTAATAAAATTTGAATTTCGTGCTCCAACCGAAGCATTCACCTTAAGGCGTTCGATGAGTCCATTCCACGTTCGCAGAGCTCGGAAATAGGTTATGGATTTACGGTTACGACGCGATGCGATATAAGGAAGCTTTTACTAGATATAATCGATGGTTTGTGTACGTTTAATATAAACAAATTGATGACTCATGTTTTGAGTAATGTAATTAATAGAACTGGATAAAATAATCTACTGGATTAGCATCGAGCGTTTACAAAAATAGCCCAGCGAGCTTGCATTGTCGATAAATTTAAAACATCGACAAACTAGGTTTACATTATATTATAACTGGCTTCCGCCCCGCGGTTTCACCTGCGTTCCCGAGGAATCTTATGTTTTCCCAGGATAAAAATCCTATAAACTATCTGTGTTCCAAATTTAATCCAAATCCGTTCAGTAGTTTTTGCGTGGAAGAGTAACAAACATACATCCATACTCACAAATTTTCGCATTTACAATATTAGTATGATCTATCAGATAGATTATTAGTATAGATTTCGTAGGCATTATGAGCTACTAACACTACTAATAAGAGATAAGCTGTGTACGAAATATTTTTATTGTCCTCACATCAAATAGTACAGCGACTTGAAAGTCCAGTCGCACATACATCAGACGGCTTAGTTATCGCGGAATGCCCGTCTGCAATGGCGGCGCCTGCGCTGGATCGAACATTAACTTTATCATGCAACTGTCACTGTTAGAATAGTTACACAAATACACACTAGATTTTATCGAAGCTCCCCATGTCGAGCAGAGAGAAGCAGAGAAAAAAATCGAATCATAATAATAGTAAATGACGCTCAATATCAACACTTAATTTGTTGTTGTAGCGATACCTATAAAGCGACGCCGATGGTTCACAAACTGATGGATAGATGGCGCCATAAAAATCTACATCGCACAAGCAAAGTTCTCTCGACCGAGAACTGGACCGCTGTCCCCAGACACGATGCGGACACACCTTGGCGGAAAATCTTTTCAATGAACCTTGCTCCTCCATAACGTGATTGGCTTGTCTGTGTTTTTTTTTTGTTCATTATAACCAACTCAACAAAGTTTTAAAAACTATGCCGCATTTCGAAGCTCGTGCTCAGTAAAGTTGCTGAAGATATTAAAAAAAAATTATGGGTATTAATATAACGACTTGACTAGACACCTGCTACTGCATACCTGAGACCCAGACATCTGCAGGCCACGTTTTATTGTGTATTTTATCGATGAAGCATAAAATCTAAAGTGGGCAACGGCGACTGACGGTAGTTTTGTACAGGGTTGCCATGATGAGAAAAATAATACTGGAATGTTACAACCAAAGACATATAACTAATTTTGACATTTCTACCATGCAAAAGATCTCTTGTAGTTCTCAAACGCATCTAATTTTCTAAAAAGCAGGACGAATTAACTCAAAACTGAAATGAGGAGCTTCATGATGACTGAAATAACAAAAAACAACTGTTTCATACGAAGGTTAGGTCCACGACCAAAATATATGGATTCAGTTAAACTAAAAAAAAAACATCGTTCAAAATCATAAAACGGTGAAAAAGTTTCTACAACCCGCTGGCCAAGTGGCTACCACTTTGTAGATAAAAATCTTTCATCAAACAACGTTTGTTTCAGCAAATGCACTTGTGAACCATCTTAACTTTCAGTGACATTACGTCTCATGGACAAAAGTAACAAAATCTGGTGACAACCCTAGTCCAGAAAGTAGCAGGCGCTAGCGCTTCGCTAACAACTTGTGGCGTGAATTAGCTCTTTCCATAAATCGTGGCGAGTGTCGGGACGGCTTCTTGCCGATTTATTACCGACGCCGACGCTCAGCCGCCATATTATGAGATACATATTTTTTATAAAGTAGGCACTAGCTTTCTGCTTCGTAGTGTCACCCGAGATCCCTTATTTAACCCCTAAGAGGATAAAATAAGAATTTCGGATCTTAGCATGGCATACAAATTGCTTCCATACGTCATAAGCAATTTGTATGCCAAATTTCAGCCCGATCCGTCCAGTGGTATGAGCTGTGCGTTGATAGATCAGTCAGTCACGTTTTCCTTTTATATACTCAGAAAGTAACTTGATTACGCTCCGTGATTGGATTAAGGCTTATTATTATATTTAGGCTCTTGTTTTACAGAAGCTTTTGTGTTGCCGATTCTTTTGTTCACAGACTAAACAAATTTTAATATCGTCACATCTCTTTCTTACAAACGTTATGGAAAAAGGACAGTAAATATTATATTTAATGCTGTTTATATTTTAATGTTGTTTTAAAAGAAGTTGTATTTAATTCATCTGAGTCATAATTTTAGTACTTTATTGCTCTCTATATTTATTGTATTCTATTTCTAGATGATGATCTATTTTATTACACGGTTAATTAGTAGTTAAATTTAACGGATGGTTAATAAACTCGGAAATCGCAAAATACAGCTTTTCGATTATACTCAACCAAAATAAATGAAACATCTATGCGATTATTTCCAAAAGCAAGAAACCTAATAAAAAGAAAGGTAGACCTTAAAACACTGCAAGTGAATTAAAAATAATCCTGATACTTAATTTTCCAATCAGATTTAGATTTAAAATAAATGAAAGAAAATCCAATTTATTAATTTTTTATGACCATAATATCCCATTTCTAGGCACCCAACAATGCTAACTATTATACAGTAGTCCTTCACATTGGCATTAACAAAGCCAGTGCTGTGCTTACCGGAAAACGGAATCTTCCGGAACGGCAACAAATCGACTAATTCGACTCATTCGGTCACACTCAGTTGGCTCTTCCGTCCACATAACTGGCTCATTCATAAATTCATCGCATAAATCAAAGCAATCGGCTTAACACAATCTTCATCGATTATATTTACATAAGAATCGATAAACTGTATTCGATTTCATTAATTGATATTGATAATATCTTTTTGTGCTAGCTTCCAACCGCTTGTATATTCCCATCCTAGTGTTTAATTGTCTATATTTTGTCATGAATTTGATGATTTGAGGATAAAAAAAATATATAAGGGCCACAATGCCCTGATTTATTTTAGTGATGTTGAGCATACAATTAATTAAAACACCTACTGGTTTCGTTACAATGTCCTGTACATTGTTCTAGGTGAGTTATCCAAGTGTTCAGTTTTATGCAAATCCATGTATAGAATTAGGGCCTGAGCTTTAAACAATAATAAAGACGAGAAATTCGTAGGCATAAGATGTTACTACGAAAATACAAGGTCGTAGCTTCGTACTACGTGTAGACTTTACTTTTATAACTAGGGGCCAACGAATTCTATCCAATACCCTAATTTATTCCTTTAGGGATGGGATTTTAAAAATCATGCTTGATTGCAAACTTAGAATTACGTCAAATCTGTAGGTTAAAAGGTCTGCTTTACAGCTAAAGATTTGATCATTCCATGACATCATTTTGTCGAGTTTAGTCACCTAATACAATACTGAATGAAATAAAAATGTAGAGTCAAAGTTCAGAGACGATAAAAGTTGTTTATTCATTTTGTTATTATTATTTTGCGGCTTCAATACCTATCAATTATTGAGATAAAATAAACATTTATATAGTAAGTACTGTTCATATGTTTATGAATAACAATAACCTTTAAATTACGAAGGAAAGTTTTATGTTGATTTACTTATAATCTGCCTTTTTTATATATTACGATATTTTTTTTATTAAAACTTTAACGCAGAGTGGCTCTGGAAGTATGAAATTTTCCACCTGGAGTTAAAATAACTTATGGAAGGAGGTTTGAGAATTTATTTCCTAGGCGGCAAGTGGAACCGCAGGACGGAATGTTAGTAGCAAATACATATGATCACACTCCATATGAAACTTTAACTGAAAAGGTTTATGGTTACATTTCGTACGTCTTTGTTTTTGTGACTTTTTTAATGGCATTCGGAGACATGTAGTAGGTAGGTAAATTATAAACCTATTTTGTATTTAACATATTTAAATAAGATGTAAGTTACGCTCTGAATCATGCATAGCATTAATTAAACTCATAATAAATATTAATTTCTATCAAGTTATAAAGTCCAACGTACTCTGGAGGCCATATCCTGCCAATCGATCTGTGAGTCACAGACAATAATATTTTAATTTTATATTTAGCTAACTAGGTTTAGCCCGCTACTTTGTCCACGTGGAATTCGGTTTTACGAGAGGAAAGAGATATCTTTCACGTCATGAAACTGGGTGAATCATTGACATTATTCTACTAACATTTTTATTTGTAACTAGATTCCGCCCCGCGGTTTAAACCGCGTTCCCGAGGATCTTATGTTTTCCAGGGATAAAAAGTAGCCTATGTGTTAATCTAGGTTATAAACTGTGTTCCAAATTTCATTCAAATCCGTTCAGTAGTTTTTGCGTGAAAGAGTAACAAACATTCATCCATACCATACATCCATACTCACAGACATTTGCATTTATAATATTAGTACGATGGACTATCAATATGCATAGACTAGTACTACCTACGTTGATGGCTTCAGCTTCGCAGCACCGTCATGAGCTGAAACGTGTCATATAATTATATTTATGAAAGTTAGTGTTGCAGGACAGACTATCGAGACTATCGATAGCCTAATAATTATTTACGTTGAAAACAATCGATTGTTCTGTTAGTCGATTATTCTGCAACATTAATGAGAAGTTATTCTCTTACATTAACTGCATGAATTTCTTAACTACTAGGTATGTAGATATGTGTTCATTAGATTACAGTTTTCTATAGGTTTATATAAAGTGATTTTTCTAGAACTATTAATTTTTGTCAGATTTTTCATATCTCAAGATTCTAATGACCTCTTCTTTTAGTTTTTCATTATTATAAGTAAATAGGCGATAATATAATTTTAAATAACACTTGCCAGTAAGCGATTAGGGTCGCACACGGTCCGCGTTTAGTTTGATGACTTCATTGCATTGCTTCATTGTGATGATTATTATTTACCCCACAAAAAGCTATTCTATAATGGTGCGAGCGAGATCGCGCGGGTGGTCTATGTAATTACGTGTGGCCATTGCGGGATAACTAGTGCTTTCTCTTTCACACCTGTTGGGTAGTACTACTTGAACTCGCTCAATACTCGCTTTTGTTGAATCGTCTGCTCTGAAACAATGCTGCGGCATATTTGAGATGTATATCACCGTCGGTCGGTTAATCACTTGTTTTACACTGCGCCTGTGTATTTATAGGCTCACACGGTTTGTTCGTCTCATTTGAGCGGTTGATTGGATTATGACTGTTGATAATGTGATAATTCGTTTAAAGACATCTAAGATACTAGATCGAGAATAACAATGTTCTATTTAATAATAATACGTGTTAGTTTTAATAGTTACGTGGTTGTAATGTAACAAAAGTCGAGGGTTGAAATCATAGGTCAGTGGTGGTACCTAGACTGCCAATCGGTTAGCACTTGAGAGCCAGTTCCTTTCTATGCTTTGTGTCCTTAACAATTCCGGCATCACTTACTACAACGAAATTAATTACAGTCTATCCATCCATAGTAAAAAATACACGAATAAAACTCACCAAATTAATAGCATGTTCCGAATATCAGGACCGTAGTAAGAGACACATTTGACATTTCTATCGTCTAACTACAGGTCATCTTTTATGGTTTGCGGCTATATAGTAATTTTCGACCTAATCTGTCCTACGCAGGTGGTCCATCACTAACCTGTAATTTTGGTTTTGACTTTTGACAAATAAGCAGCATTTAACGTTACGAACCGTTCTATTAGCAACAAAAGAGTTCGGTCACTGCACTAGCTATAAACAATCGAATCGATTCATGTCGATGAATGTTCGCAACACTATAATTAGATCGTGAAAATGTTAGTTTCTTTTTATGGGAATAGGGCTTTGAACTGACAAAGCCCCTTCATATTTAATATATTTTGGTAGGAATCGATAAAAATACGTTGAAAATCGACTAAAATTAATCGATTAGTTATGGAAATAAAGCTAACATCACATAAATATTTGTGAAAGAATTGCTACGCTCAACGAAATGAAAAACTTAAAATGCGAGAACATATTAAAAAGACAGATGATACCTTCTCGTATATTAATTAATTTTAACAAATTCCTTTTCTTCTTTCAAGTGTAGATAATAAAGTCCCATTTTCTTTTGAAGTAATTGCGCGATACAAATTACAAACACGACATTAATGAAGGGCTCTTAGTAAAATATTCAAGGCGTTAACCAAAAATTTCGATTTGTGTGAAGTTTACGTGGATTCAAAAGGGGCGAAAGTATAAAGGGCACTGCTCACGACCCGACTTCGCAACCAATCTGCAGATCGTGGAGCAGTACAATTTGTATTAAAATATAAACTGAACAAAAGTAAGCTTCGGTTTTTTAATACGCTATTTATTACCCGACGGAGTAAGTTCAGGGCTGAGAAATATTAGAATATAACTAATAGGTACTGTGTGCTTATTTCAGATTGTTTAATGGAATCCATACGACTTTTTGAAATAGTTTTGAATACGTGAAATTTTATAACGACTAAAATACTGTATTATTTTGACCCAATCAGCGGGCCAATCTCCCGATTAGATCTGCAGATTGGGTGAGAAATTGGACCGTGAGTAGGTAGACCCATTACCACGAGTTGAGTGCTTCGTGAAATGAAATGATTACCTTACTTAGTGTTGTCGGTCGATAAGGGCTAGGGGTTGAATAGCAGCTGTGAAAATAACATTGATTTGATGAAATACGTAATGTAGAAACATTTCAAGTAATGAAAATGTCTATAAAATATTAATGTATTTTTACAGATGTCTTCTGAAATTGGCAGATTAGTAGAAACACCTACTCGTCTTAGTTATTTAAATTCCAGGATATATAAAATTATTATAGTTTGATCAACTAAATCTAATATAATATACAGATTTACAAAATAGTTCACTTTTTTAAATAAAAAAAATGCTACTAATTAGTAGGTAACAGAATGGAGTTATTAACTAGTAAATAAGTGTATTTGCTACCATAAATGTAGGTATGCTAATATTATTATCATGCAAAGTTTTATATTTAATATATGTTGAAATATTACATATTAAAAAAAGTCCTATATTAATTAGTAACTTAATTAGAAACAGAAATCAAACATGAAATTAAGTCCAACTGTCAAATAAACTACAAAATTTTTGTTGTTATCATTCAGTAACAAAATTGACACATTTTGGACCGTACCCCTTTGAAATAAAGTTGCAGATTTAGTAAACTAAACATGACTGTACACATTTTTCTAATGCTAATCAATGCAAAAAAGTGTCGCGTGTGTGCTTGTCTTTAATTGACAATTCATGAGTGCAGTGAAAATGAAAACGTAGTTTTATTATTGATTTGAACAATATGTAGATTACCGATTCAATTAGTTATGTGCTATCTAAATTATTATTAGAAATAAAGTAAAAAATTAAATAGATAAGTTATTCCTGAACGAAATTAAATAAAAGCAATTTTTTATCAAAAAACATGTCGAAAAGTGTTTGTTTTTCCAAGTTTCATTGCGCATAAAGAGGCAAGCTTCGCGGTAACATTTTTAAAACTAAAATGTTTTTACAAACGAGTCGCACTCGTCCACATGTTGTGTTTTAAGTGTTTATTTTTTCATAGCCACTCTGTAGGTGCCGCTTGGATAATGATAAAAAATAAAAATGTCGTAAAATTTTTAGAAAAAGCCACAAAGATTTTATCTCTTGAATGCGGCGAGGGTGCTAACGAGAACGAGTACTCTGTATCTCGTAAAAATAATTGTTTAATTTTAATAACTAATACTAAAATAATTCTTGGTCATGAAAATAAAAACGAAACAAGTTAAGGTTGTAACTTGTAGATGTCACTCGCAGGTGTGTTAATCCAACCATCTAATAGCACAGACACTATTTTACTATTCTCTATCTATGTCAAGTAAGATAAGCTTGCGCAACTCAATTACTATATTACCAACCATTGTCGAGGATGTAAAACATTTTTTTTAATAATAACAGGGCAGATGTAGCGACGCGAGGATTTTAAAAACTCGCAGTTATTGTCCAAGTGCATGCAGTAAGTACAATAATAAATATATATTTTATTGGCTATTGTTTCACAGTTGTTATGGCGGGCGTAGAAATGAAAGCTGAGCTGTAATTTCCATTTTATGATCGAAAACAGAAGGTACGGCCGCTAGCGAATGCGTGATCACGTGTAAACTTAAATCGATGATGTTTATTTGAAATTGTGGTATTTCTTTGTTACTAACGTTGAACTGCAAGCGGATATCCTGTTTGTGACTTTTAAGAATCCATAAAATAGCATTTGAATGCAAAACCACTATATGTTCTGTTATCTAAATAAATGCAGCAGTAGCAAACTAATTTTATTTTAAAATAGGTACCATGCACGTCTACACTAATAAATTCTTTGCTAATAATAATAGAGAGGTAAAGTTTAAACTTTCGGAAGTAGGAGATAAATTGAGGTAATTTTTAGAATTACTGGTCCTATTCTGAAAATTCTTTCACTAATAGGAAGCTACATTATCCCCGAGCGCTATAGGCCAAAGACTACTATTGTATACCGGATACTATAGGCTACAGCTTGTATTTCATAAAACCAGTGTCGCCAGTAATACCAAAACCCAAGCCCGCATCCTTTCCCAAATTAAGATCCAATCGTCACCCTTCAACCGAATAACGAATAATCGACTATAAATCACATTGGGCAAAGTCGTTAGTCGATTTTAGTTCATAGAGGTACCGATAGTGTAGGAAACGGATGTGTCAATTCTCTAGATCATTATCGCGGCTAAATGTAATGTGTTCTGAGGAGCTTTGACTACATAATACTGACAAGTTTAAAGTTTGTAGTCAATTTGTAAAATAGTGTAGGCAACACTGGATAATTTTATTTAATTGATTTTTATCTGTCGCTAAATAAATAATTTAAAGATAATGATGTCATTTGTTTTTCAAGTATTTCCAAGAAGTGAACAACAAATTGGAATAGTTCACGGAGCTTGATGATTAAAGACCTAGTTCACGCGAAGTTGACGCTCCATTCGAATTTTGAAATAACTCTCTCGACTTGTTTCAAATTGTTTTAGGCGATTAAAGTCTACGGTACGAACCACCCTATCTGAGTAATATCATTTGGTATTCACCAAAATTCATACTAAAATTGTGAATTCTTTACCCGTAGTGACATCTACTAAGCAAAAAGGAAGTTTAGTAACCGTGCTACGTACACACGGCCACAGATCAAGCTACACACTGCAGCATCTTATGCGGTTGTAATAGGCGCTATTTTGCAACAAAAATGTGTAGCTTGATCTGTGGCCGTGTGTACCTATTTTGTTTTTCTTTTTGGCATCACACTTTGTGTATTTGTATGGCGACTGTCACCTCAGAATAACACTGTCACTCCTTATTTATATCCTCCTTGGTAATATATATATACTATACTATACTACCTAGTTTTTCAGTAATTGTTTTTTTTTTCATCATAATTATTTCAACGATTGCTAGTCATACTTCATAAATCTATTGCAAAAGACTTACGACCTTAAAACAAAGTGTCACACAAGCCATTCCGATTCACATAAAAGATGTTCTGAATTTGAATAAAGCGTCACATCGCGTGACGTAATGTCACGTACGCGGCAAAGTGCGGCAAGCTTAGATCACAATCTTAAGGTGGCGGTCTGGCGGTATCCACGCTTGCATCTGGGTGAAGTGGCCACTAGACAAGCCATTGTGTCCACCTGCAACCCGCATAGGTTATATAGGTCATATATAGGACGCAGTGTGTTATTTTAAACTACGTTTAATCTTGTATTTCGCACACACTGTTTCTAATTCTAATCTTGTTTCCTAATTCTAATTGGACCTAACAAACTTTAAAATACATTTGGACCTAGAATATGTCTAGATATTAAAGTACACTGAGGCTTGATTGAGCCTTTGTTACTCCATCTCGTACAATTAAACCTCTTGAACCGTCTCACACACACGCTACAGTTTTTCAAAGGCTAACCTAACCCCCTCACCACCCTAACACTTATTTTCTCCACAATAAAGAACAATAACCCTTACAAGGTTTAACAGTCTGTGAGGTAAAACAAAAAATAAATAAACTCAATCCAGACAAACGCCAGCTCTTATTTGCATGTGTATTTTATTTTTTATAATGTGTGGAGAAATGATTACTGTTTTATTTCGTAATAGGTATTCAAAACAATAACAAAAAAAAATAAAAACTTTTCATACTAACCATCAATCTTATTCGGTCTAAATGTATGAAAAGTTTTTTTTTTTCGTGATTTCAGGGTTGGTCCCATACTAAATGTTGTTCATAATTATGAGTACAATAATCTCTGAAAATTTAGCGTTGATTAAAAAAATATCCAGTTTAATATTAAGCTGATTTTAGTTAGTTATATGGAAGGAGAGGTTTTATATTAAAGAACTACATTCGATCAAACGCATGTGTCCGAAAACAATTTATTTTGAAAATAGATTTTCCTTTTTTTTCAACGCAAAATTTACGATATTTTACATGCGTCTAATGGTCCAGTGCGAATATAATATACCTACAGAATTACAGATGACATATTTTAAAACTATTTTTCGTACAATATGATCAAATTAAATTGAACTTCTGCTCTGATTCTTTTTAGTTTCTTTTCGCAACTTCAGAATTTGGTCGCACTACTCGCACTTAAAAAGTTGTTCACAGGTTTTGAAAAGTTGATATCTGGGTATACTCACCACACCATATTATATGTATAATAATTACAATAAAAGCACGCGTATTCCATTTCTATAGTTAGATATCCCATGGAATGTATCCATCATCGAACACTGTTTACACGAGGGCTCCGCATTTGTTTTCACAAAAACTACTTCGCTCCAGTTGATGTAAATATAAAGTAAAAAAAATATATAAATCCCTTTTCTTTGTAAATATTCATATGTAGCATATATTTTTCACTATTCATAGAGCAGCTATTTACTTTTTTATAAACAAGATAAAATCTTTATCTATGAAAAAAATACAAATCGAATAGTAGATTATAGTTTTAAATTCAATAAAGCCTGGCTGGCTACCACTCTCAAGTTGAAAATATGTCGCTAAGCACCTTTCAGTGTGTTCCGACAGTTGCACTTGAGAGCCAGTTCCCTTCTAGGCTTTGTGTGCTCACCATCATCGACCACTTGATCTCAGACCATGGTGGGATTGTGGTCAAACACGGGCCTATACATAGTAAAAAAAAAAGATGACTTTTTGGCGGGAATTTGCGAAGTGACGATGCGTTTTCGTCTTCATAAAATCATGCATTTTTAATTTTATTGAATACTAGCTGTCCCCCGCGGTTCCACCCGCGTTTCCAAATAAAAAGTAGGCTATGCAACCTGATCTAGATAAGGCAACATAATAATTGTCCATGGGAAAAACAGTTTTCTCTTAAATATATTCCAACATGCTTAAAAGTTTGTCCTTGTGCTTTATTTATATTGACTTCAGACGATAGGTAGGTAATTTTACAGGAAATTGTACCTATTCGTTTAAATCTATATGGTAAATCTGTGGGTATCATCGGAATGCGAGGTATCAGTACTGTTTGCCCAACTGCTGGCTCAGTCAAAATCAATCGCTACTATGACAGAAATCTAGAAATTTTACTTGAAGTCTGGTACCATTACATAAATTTGGTGGTCTAATATCTATTTAACATGCATTGTCCTGAATGACTGTCTGACGGATCAACGCATAGCCTAAACCGCTGATCGTAGCGACCTGAAATTTAGAGGGTGTGTTCTTCGTATGAAGTAGGCATCCTATAAGAAAGGATCTTCCGAAATCCTTAGGGGTTGAAAAACTGGGACAAAGTTTGTATGGAACAACGTGATTCCTTGGTCCAATCTACTTCAAATTTTGCATAAACATTCTTTAAGATAATTGATGGAAGACGTGTTTTGTATTTTATTGAAACTCATCGCCTAACTGGGTTAAAAAAGGGTAGAAAGTTATTTTGGGGGTGATTTGCATCGAAGTTGATATCAATACTGCTTTTGAACTTACATAAAAGCTTGGTGCAATGCAATGCATATGACGAACAATTGGGATGAATTTGCTGTTATGTCTCATGACCGTCTTGGCAACAATCATGGGACAAAAGAAAAGTATAAATTAGATGTTACAACACTCTACATTTCTGCGAGTTAGTTGCAGCCGGTCAAATATACCCATTTGTATTTGAAGTATATCGAAATGGAAACCAGTATGCCAAATTTGGTACAGAAGACCAACCCATCAAAAGGTTACGTTTTTCCCAAGATCTTTCTTATGGTCACTTTGATGCCTACGCTGATGCCGATGGTGATAATAACACTAATCAGCGTCCAATAGCCAATCTAAATATATAAAAATTTTAACAAAAATTTGAACCGATATCATGGTACCGCAGATTTATTTCGCTTACTTCAAAACTATCATATTAGAGTTCCTAAATAGTTATTTTCTGCTTTTTAGTGCCTTTGAAGGCGGTTCTATTTTTTGTTAAAAGTTTTTTATTTTTCAATTTTGAATTTCTTATGTGTAATCAATGACTCTCAAGGTCACTGACCTAGGATAAACATATTAGCGTTGTAGTTTCCATCATCGTTCCTATAACATTTAAAGAATTATCCCCTAACTCCTAACCATTAAGGAGTTGTACCTTCCATCATCAGCTCAGCAACATAAGATGATGACTACCAGACACAAATATCTGAATAGCTTTAGAAAGTATGATGAAAAACATTGTAAGTGCCTATAAAATTTGAAGAGTTCCCTCGATTTGTCTAGGATCCTATCATCAGATCCTGACTTGGTGACCATGGGACCACTTGTGAAGTATACCCTTTCAAACAAAAAATATTTTTCCAAATCGGTCCAGGCGTTCGAGTATTCGGGGAACATACAAAAAAAAATGATTCCGACGAATTGATAACCTCCGCTTGAAGTTGGTTAATTGACTGACTGACTGATCGCGGGTGATATCGCGTGTGGTATCGCGGGTGGAAAGCTATTTAGCATTCTATATTAAAACTGAAAAGTTTATGAAAAACATTGTAAGTGCCTATAAAATTTGAAGAGTTCCCTCGATTTGTCTAGGATCCTATCATCAGATCCTGACTTGGTGACCATGGGACCACTTGCGAAGTATATACTTTCAAACAAAAAATAATTTTCCTAATCGGTCCAGGCGTTCGAGTATTCGGGGAACATACAAAAAAAAAGATTTCAACGAATTGATAACCTCCGCTTGAAGTTGGTCAATTGACTGACTGATCGCGGGTGGCATCGCGGGTGGAAAGCTATTTAGCATTAAATAATAAATCTGAAAAGTTTGTTTGTTTGTTTGAACGCGCGAATCTCCGGAGTTACTGGTCCGATTCGAAAACTACGCTGTCGGCTGGTAGTTTTGCCATTATTTTATCGTTGATGGCGGCAACGCTTATATTTCTGGCAGCTAATTAAATTAAATTGCCCTCTCACACATCCATTAATGTTTTTTTTGGTCGATATTGGCTATATCCGGATATACTCTACAGATCAGGTCTTCAATGTTGGTTACGATTTTACCAAGGTCTTTGTCAATAGCTATTTTTTTATCTGATTCAGGTACTTTCCCATCCCCGATTAAATGGAGCTTTATTGGGAAATCTGTGCTTCCTTTACCCAAGTGACTCCTCATTTTGGTATACAGTTTCAATAATTCAACAGACTTTCATAATGAGGAAGATTTTAAGTAAGATTTAATAATATCTGCTCTAGTTTCCCTAACAGGCTACGTTTATCTGAAATCACCAGAAAACATCAAAGTTATTCCACCCATGGCTATTTGTGCATTTTATAATTCTGAGAGTTCTATCTAAAGCCTCTAGATGAGCTCTATGAGTCATATGCACTCATCCCATATTATTAGGTTTGCATCTTGTAAAACCTTGCCCAATGGTCCATTTTTACGTATAGAGCGTACGCTGTCTTTTTCAAGAAATACCGTAAGGGTCTGTTTAGAAGTGTAATGAGCCGTCCTTCTACCTGTCAATAGTGTAGCAGCAATAAATATCTGATGATGCAACAGCAATGGCTAATTTCGTTGACTTCAAAACTATCAGATTAGAGTTCTTACATAGTTATATTATACTTATTAGTTTTGCCTTTGTGGTTTTTTTTTTGTTAAAAGTATTTTATTTTTTATTTTTTAGTTTCTTATGTGTAATCAATGACTCTCAAGGTCACTGACCTAGAATAAGCATATTAGCGTTGTACTTTCCATCATCGTTCCTATAATATTTAAAGATTTATCCCCTAACTCCTACCCGTTAAGGAGTTGTACCTTCCATCATCAGCTCAGCAACATGTGACGACTACCAGACGCAAATATCTGAATAGTTTTAGAAAATATATGAAAAACATTGTTAGTGCCTATAAAATTTGAAGAGTTCCCTCGATTTCTTCAAGATCCCATCATCAGACCCTGACTTGGTGACCATGTGACCACCTGTATGTATTGTTTCCAAATCGGGTCAGGCATCTTCGAGTAATCGAGGAACATACATAAAAAAAGATTCCGACGAATTGATAACCTCGATGACAGTTAAAAATAACAAAAAACTGTTACCTAGGCGACCGCTGTCATCCATTGACAACCGCGTCGCATCGCTCACCCATGCTATACATGCTCCCGCTTAACGTTCTTTTTATCATTGCTCAGCTCCTGAGGGTCGTAGCGTGATGTTCTATAGCCTATAACCTTCCTTAATAAATGGGCTTTCAATTGCAAAAAGGTTTTTCCATATCCCACTGGCAGATCCAGAGATTAGCGCGTTCAAACAAACAAACAAACAAACAAACAAACAAACAAACTCTTCAGCTTTATTATTAGTATAGATTTTTTAGTTTCTTATGTGTAATCAATGACTCTCAAGGTCACTGACCTAGAATAAGCATATTAGCGTTGTACTTTCCATCATCGTTCCTATAATATTTAAAGATTTATCCCCTAACTCCTACCCGTTAAGGAGTTGTACCTTCCATCATCAGCTCAGCAACATGTGACGACTACCAGACGCAAATATCTGAATAGTTTTAGAAAATATATGAAAAACATTGTTAGTGCCTATAAAATTTGAAGAGTTCCCTCGATTTCTTCAAGATCCCATCATCAGACCCTGACTTGGTGACCATGTGACCACCTGTATGTATTGTTTCCAAATCGGGTCAGGCATCTTCGAGTAATCGAGGAACATACATAAAAAAAGATTCCGACGAATTGATAACCTCGATGACAGTTAAAAATAACAAAAAACTGTTACCTAGGCGACCGCTGTCATCCATTGACAACCGCGTCGCATCGCTCACCCATGCTATACATGCTCCCGCTTAACGTTCTTTTTATCATTGCTCAGCTCCTGAGGGTCGTAGCGTGATGTTCTATAGCCTATAACCTTCCTTAATAAATGGGCTTTCAATTGCAAAAAGGTTTTTCCATATCCCACTGGCAGATCCAGAGATTAGCGCGTTCAAACAAACAAACAAACAAACAAACAAACAAACAAACTCTTCAGCTTTATTATTAGTATAGATTATCGGTGGTATTTTTTCCAATAAAGATTAATACAAGTGAAGTGAAATGATTACGTGCGTACGATAAACTTACCCGTTTCTATCTTATGTCCTTTAGACACTTCAAATCCATGTTCAATAGAAAAAACTCTTGACAAATCTTACCTGTAAAAAGAAAAAAAAACATTAACATGTATAGATCAATGCACATTCCTATATAATGATGACAATATTGCTGGCTCAAGAGTTTAGGATTAAAATCTTCGAAGCAATCCATGCTTGGATTTCAATATACTACTAAAACCAGTGAAGCGGTAAATTGAGATAATAGTCAGTATAGGTAGTCGAGTAAATGTATGGTTTGCAAATATATATTTTAAATTGACAAGTATCTAAGTAGTCATAAACCTGACGAAAGCTACTGTATAAATATATTTTTCGTTAGTAACTTTATTTAGAAAGAAGGATTCTGTATTATAATTAAAATCTTGAAAATATCTATTTGTTTTTTTTTTGCTAACATTACAATATATTTTTGTGCAAAATAACACAAAATTAAATACCCACTAATCCCTACACAAATTCTGAAATTTTCTACCAAGTAAGCAGATCCGATATTTTTTTTCGGCAACAAAGCATTGGGTGTCTTTTGGACAGTCTCGGCGATTGTTACAAAATATTTAAATCAAATACAAGGATGGAAGTTAGGGATGTGCATCGCGCTACGCGCTCGTCAGTCTATAATAGACGATAATCTTGAAATTAAGTTTTAATTATGTATGTGCGCAAATTATTTTCAGATATCTACTTAACTAAATTATACCTGCAGATTACCCTCTTTCCAGATAATATATTCAGAATATATTATCTGTTGCACTATTTATATCAAAAATATAATTTATTGGCTTACTTAAGTTATAATCATATTTTATACTTTATTTTTGTCTAAAATATTGCATGAGTGTAATAAAACAATTAAGATTGACTGAAATCTATACTAATATTATAAAGGGTAACGATTTGATTGTTTGTTTGTTTGCATTGAATAGGCTCCGAAACTACTGAACCGATTTGAAAAATTCTTTCACTAATAGGAAGCTACATTATTCCCGAAGGTTATAGGCTACATTTTATCCCGGGAACTCATGTGAAACCGCGCGGAACAGCTAGTATTCAATAAAAACAGAATATCGATAGAAAATATCAAAACTTTTAATACTACCGACTGTTTTACGCCGCGCATCCCTACAGGATGTCCCGGACGTCTCAAGGTGATGAATGGACGTCAAGACGTACTCCGACGAATAGTGTTTATAATCCCATTGCTGTCATTCGAGACTTGGAGTATTTGCTAAAAGATTTGTAGTTTATTAAAGTAAATACGTCATTTGGGTGACTCATTGTTGTTAAAGATCTCCGTACATTTTTTTTTATATTATCTTTATTTATGTGTAAGGTCCATAGACGTAGGTACCTATAACTATTAACATGTGCGTACGTCTATCCAAAATTATTGAACAACAATGATTCATTAAGGTGGAGGCGTCGGTTGGAGAGCGAAATTCAAATTTTATCACGTTTTTTGCTAATTGCAGCTCAGTTATAGGTCGTAACTCGTAAGTTATCAACATGTTATTTGCGACAAGAATGGTAGTATATTTACTGATTAATAACTAAAGAAATCATCAACATATTCCTCCAAGGTATATTAGTAACATTTTCATGAAATAATCGTATATGTCAGTAATACGTATCATTTGGGTGACTCATTGTTGTTAAAGATCTTCTTACATTTTTTTATTTGTGTGTAAGATCCATAGACGTAGACCTTAAATTATTTCATGTAAGTACGTCTATCCGAAATATACAAAATGGTTAATTAACGAAGCATCGTCATTTGGCATATGGTTTTCCTATACAATCTTTTCAAAGTTGTAGGTTTTGAATAATATCTGTCAGTTTCGTACGTCATATAATAGAAAGAGCTGAAGCTATCGTCTCGGCAGTTTAGGAATTTGACATAAAAATGAGGCCCTCATGGAGCCACTCCGTTTGTTTGTCCTTCTGTAACCGCGATATATTTCAGCAACTACTAATCAATGCCTTTAATTTAAATATTTTTTTTTACTTTATCATTTGACATTACCTATCTATTTATCAACCAGGCAGCATTCTCGCTTTGAAATTCTCCAACAATTATCGCTTTCTCAAATTGTTAATTTATGAATCGAATACCAAATTATTTAAATTTCGAATACTCCATTCCATTTCTAAACACTACGCTATCTTTAGCCAATGCCGCGCCGTGCCGGTGCGATGCGACGTGTAAGGTAAACAGTCATCGGTTCCCGGCGCGGGCGCAGGCGCGGTCAATATCCTACCGCAAATAGCCGGGTAATGCGTTTGCGCCGTACTACCGGAAAGGGTTAGCGGGTAGGTGACTCGATTATTGGTTTTAGAATCGATAGGCTTAGGAGATGACAAATGGTAGTCGATACTCACCCGGAACGCGAGTAAAACCGCCAGGCGGAAGCTAGTATGGATGGGTAGAAAGAACCTTGGATCCCGTTTCTTAAAAGTGACACTTTCATTCCGTTACCAAGTCGTTTCCTCTAACGCCCGGATACTTAAAGGACCCCACGAAGCCGACGTACAATCAACAAAGTTACAGCATGACCACTTAAGGAGGAAAGTTCGGTTGGAGCGCGAAATTCAAATTTTATCACGTTTTTTTGAAAATTGCAACTCAGTTATAGGTCGTAAGTTATCAACATGTTATTTGCGAGAAGAACGGTAGTATATTTACTGATTAATAACAAAAGAAATCATCAACATATTCCTCCAAGGTATATTAGTAACATTTTCATGAAATAGTCGTGTATGTCAGTCGTCCACTCTTCTCGCAAATAACATGTTGATAACTTACGACCTATAACCCTATAACTGAGCTGCAATTAGCAAAAAACTTGATAAAATTTGAATTTCGCGCTCCAACCGAAGGTATACCCTTAACGTAGTGTCCACCAAAGATGTGCTAAGCTTCGTTGCTAGGGATGTGTATTTAAGCACCATTAGAATCACTACATATTAGATGGCTACGTAAATGAAATGATTCTATTAGTGTTTAAAAAACACATCCCTTGCACATCTCTGGTGGATACTCACTACCTAGTGAAAATGGTAACCACACAAAGCCTAGAAAGGTGGTAGGTGCTTGACAGACTTTCAACTTGAGGGTAGTATCCATCCAGGTGTATACTTCACACTACCTACCACCGTGATATGGTTTTCTCACGATATTTTCCTTCAACCAAAGCTCAAGCTTGTAGGATTCGAGCCCACGTCTTTCGCATTCGACGTCACTACCACAGCTATCAAAAACTGGCTGCAAACGAAAAAGGTTTCAAAACTGTTCATGCTTTAAGTTTGTCGATGGTACTCTCCGAGAACCAGTCCGTTGTTTGTACTGTACTCAAAAGCGGTGGCTGAACAATACGCCGACAGACAACACTAGATGTAGATTAGATAGTGTTGTTATTATTACAAACTGCACGGGGATCCGATGAAACAAACCGCCTTTGTACAAATCCTTTACAAACCGAACAATATTATGTAATGCGCTTTATTCGGGAGCTGAAGTAATGCGCCAGGAATTTTTGTTTGGTAATATTATACTGGCGAAGATGCAAAGTATTTTTTGCTTTGCGAAGCTAAGAATTCGAATGAAGGCGATGATAACTCAGTGGTGAAAGGTCGTGGGTTCGAAACCTACAATGAGCTGAGCTTTCGGTGAAGGAAAACATCGTGAGGAAACTATAGCACGGTGGTAGGGTACTTTTTAGTACCTGGCTGGTTACCACCCTCAACTTGAAAATCTGCCGCCAAGCAGATACCGGTGTGTTCCGGCAATTGCACTTGAGAGCCAGTTGCCTTCTTGGCATTGTATCAGGTCGGCAATACCCCTGGTAGGTATTGCAAATGGCGATAGACGACGGTATTATTGTTAATAATTTGTAAAAAATATATTTTGGCTAGTTATTCGAAAAAAAAAATCTTCTGTTTCTTATTATGAATGAGTTTTTATTAAAGCAATAAAAAAACATAAGTATTCCCTCCCATGCATTCCCCTGTACGAATGTAATTATATGGCTTGTGGCTCAGAATTAAATGGAACAAGAGTTTGTAATTGGAATGCCTTGAATGCAGCGGCGTTACCAACTGAATAAACCGAACAGAAACACTTGTTAAAATACAATTAGTAGGTTATTCATTGAACATTTCTGGGGTCCCTCACACGAAAATTTTGTGGAGACTCTTTTGTACTTTGAAAGAATTCTTACATATTTGTAGTACACCTTCAACAATTATGGTCATATTTCAACAAATTTACACAAAACGTTAACCTAAACCTTCCTCATGAAACACTCTGTCTATTGTCGCTATTATTGAAACTCGCATGAAAATCCATTCAGTTTTGAGTTTATCGCGAACAAACGCGGTGGGGACTTTGTTTTTAGCGACCCGCCCCGGCCTCGCATGGTTTTCTCAGCTTTTCTGTACTATAATATGCATGTATTATACATAAAAACCTTCCTTTTGAATCACTCTATCTATTGCTGAAAATGACATTAAAATCCGTTGCGTAGTTTAAAATATCTAAGCGAACAGACAGGGGAAGCGACTTTATTTTGTACTATGTAAATAAGAGTAACCTAGTAATGTCGTGGCAGCTTCGCATCCATTTTGTACAAAATATTAACAAATTATATATTATGTAGACACACTCAAACTATCCTCGTATATTGCACTTTCTATTAGCTATTAGTGAAAATCGTTATGTGGCTTAGAACATAAACGGAGAAAAATTATATTCACGATTTTTTTTCGTACCGCAGTTGGGTTTTTAGTTTTTTTTTTTTTTTTAACTATTATAATGAAGTGTTAAGTATAATTATGTTATTAATACGTTATAATGTTGACCGCATACATTAATACAGACACCGAGAGACAAGTAGCACTTGTGGTTATCTGATCACACGATAGGTGTTGTCATAGCACGGCTGAAGGACCACTAATTATTATCATTATGAGGATTAAGAGGGGGCATAGGGGGGGGGGGGGGAGGTTTACATACAAAGGTTTAATCACCATCCAAATAGGAACATTATGATCTTTGGTGAAAAAAAAATGAATGGTCTTACACACCCGGTTAGAGCGGAGTTCATATAAAACAGCTGAATGAGGGTTTATAGTACGTAGTATATTATTTATTCTTTGCTTATATATAATAGACGGACGGAATAATTTTGCTTTGTAGCGTCGATCAATGACTAATTAATGAGACCCCTCGGTCGGTTTTTCATTGTTTACACTTTTTGCGGTCTAGCCCTTCAGCCCGCAAACGATTCTATAACGTGCCATAAAGAACTCTGTTTTAACAAGACTACATGTATTTTCTCTTAGTCCTAAAATATTGTGAGATTAAGCATCACAAAGTACCCGCACCGTACACGTTACGGACCCACTGCCCGCTCATGCATTTCATTGATAGCTATTTTATGAGTCATCATTTGCATTGTTTTCCTTAGTCGCCACGATAGAAAAAAATCATCAAGTCAGCTGAAAGACGTCTACTGCTGGACAAAGACCTCCACGACGACCATATTTGCCCTTGGTTAGAGGCTTCTTGACAACCCTGAATCATCATTCTTACCTTCCAATTCTAAACAAAAACCAACTCATTTGCAGGTAACTTCAATATTACGTAATGCAGTCGATAAGTTATGTAAATATTCATGGCTTGCGCACTGAAATGATTCCGTGTCTAAAGCATAAATTGCAATATCGAACGCATGCTCAATAAATCAATAGAAATAAAAAACAGTTTGTCTTGCTTCGTTATAAAAATTAAGCGTCCGGCGCCACCATTCTCTCCATAAATCACTACGCTGCCGTCTGTCCTCGTACTGTATCAATAACAGGAACATCAATAAATTCACTCACCATTGCGGCATATGTATGTAATATATTTCAAGGTAGAGAGCGTAAAGAGCAATGATGCATCCGCTCAGCGATATATCAGTTTATTATCGGTTGGACGCAGGGTGATTCACCCCCTACCTGCGTGAGCGCAAACTGTAGTGACCGAGAAACTGTTATAATAAGCAGAAAGGGACAAAAGACCCACCGCACACCTTTTGAGACCCTTGGATGAAATTGATAAATATATTTTTGGGCTTGACATTTTATGGGAATTTATAAAACTGGATATGTGTGCTTGAAGCCGACTACGGAAGGCCACAAAGATGTCTTTCAATTGTTTCTCTCTCAAAAAAATAAATGTAAACAATGGTGCTGATTCTTATTGTTTACAAAATAAACTACATCACATCTCTTTGTTAAAAACAGGTGACTGAAAAAGGATAATTATTAAAGCTGTCAAATTATCATTGACAGTAAAATAGTTCACGTAAATTGTGACAGGACAAACATTTTCATATCCTTTTCTAATGCTTTTTGTTAGAAAGAGATATAGTAAGACTTTGTAAACAATAGAATTGGCACCAAACGTCTGTTTAATCTAGGCTAATAGCTAGGCGCCCTGCCATAATACTTAGTTAACCCCCCCTCATTTAATTAGTATTGGTACTTGTATCTTGTAATCCAGTCTTAGAGTCTTCCCAACCCTAAACTTTGATTTAGGGAGATTTAGGTACCAGGCCATAGTTGTTAGTCCTAGTCCTATTTGCCAGCAGTAATAATAGTCAGTACTGAGAACAATATCGATCCTAACGAGACAATACCGGGGATTAAGTAGTATTAAATACTTACTATCTTCTAGCTAGAATACTCTAATAGCTAAGTAGCTTAGTTCCGAAGAAAAGCCTATTGTTATCGATGCGATATCTTCATCAAAAGGAAGTTTAAGTCTGGGCTAATAAATCTATTATGCCTATAAGTCGATTAGATATTCCGTAGAGGCTGCTAGCAACCGTTTCCGCTCCGCTGATGAATCAGATATACCTAGGTTTAAAAATATGATTTTAACTGACGAATAGGTTATGTCAGTTAGATCCGTATTGCATAATGACGCATAACGCACAGCGGAAGTTATAATTTAATTCAAATATCGAACGGTAAAATGTAGGTACGTAGCGATAAAATACCTATTTTTATTTTTATGGTTTATTCAGTCACCATCAGAGAAAACGTGTGATGGTATTTTTTTTATTTAGATAGTTTATGGCCGTTTTTACTAGGTATACGACGCTACCCAATAATGCCAGTTTTCTTGTAAATATATAAGCCTCACGGACACACTTACACACTAAAATGTTGCCGATTTTTTACTTTCACGTAGTATTTTGTTTGATATGGTCGCACTCAAGACACACATACGTACGATATATATATATATATACTCCTTGTCATTTTTGACAAGGAGTGACAAGATCCAGTCTATTCCTTAATCCATGCCAAAACCTAACACAAATTTTCGGGAGTCGTGTTAAAATAAAATTAAATACAAAATAGATACAGAAATACAAAGTCTAAAGTCGACTATTCGCATTGTAAGTACATAAACATAGCATAAATATATAATTAGTAATACCTACCTGTATAATAATTAAGATCAATCAACAGCGCCATGAGGAAACAATTAGTTTGAATTGAAACACAATTAATTATGGGAAACCTTGTATTGGAGCGATGAAATTGCATTATACACTCGAACGTTGATCACGCACGCTTTTCTTTGAGGAAAAACTACGCAGTTAACTTTTTTTCTTAATTTTTTTTTCTTAAGTTAGGTTTTAGTACAATGGTAGTGGTACGTTCTACTAAAACTTTTCATGGACTTCTTGAGACAACTTGAAAAGCCACTATACACGTAATCATTTCACTCCACTGGTGCACTTGTATTGATCTTTATTGGACAAAATACCACCGATGATATTCAATAAAACTCAAAATACATGATTATATGAAAATAAAACGAAAACGCAACGTCACTTAGCAAGTTCCCGCCAAAAAGTCCCGCAGTTTATTATGTTTTTATTTTCTTTACTGTGTTGCTAGATAGGATTAACTGTGGTCTATATCAAAATATCAGGCAATGGCTCAGAGCCATACAGCCTAGTCTTGTTTAAGTTGCTATATGCGTTATGTGGCGCGCACTTTCTTACTTTATAGGCCTGTGTTTGACCACAATCTCAACTAAGTCTGTGATGATGTGGCCGATGGTGGTAAGCACACAAAGCCTAGAAGGGAACTGGCTCTCAAGTGCAGCTGTCGGAACACACCGGAAAGTGCTTGGCGACAGATTTTCAACTTGAGGGTGGTAGCCAGCCAGGCGGGTACCACAAAGTACTCTACCACCGTGCCATGGTTTCCTCACGATGTTTTCCTTCAGCGAAAGCT
Source organism: Tethea ocularis (assembly GCA_963555595.1). Classification (NCBI taxonomy): domain Eukaryota; kingdom Metazoa; phylum Arthropoda; class Insecta; order Lepidoptera; family Drepanidae; genus Tethea; species Tethea ocularis. Next base: position 2,359,198 of record OY741960.1, on the reverse strand, counting down.
GAAGTTCATTGTAGGATTCAAACCCGCGACCTTCGTCCCTGCATTTGACGTCACTACCACTGAGCTATCATCGCCTTAAAATTGTTAAATAATATTACGATTTTTATTGATGATGAGCCATAAAAGTACAAAACAAAAGAAAAAAATACCAATTCATCATGTGCTGCTAATATCAAGCAGCACACGCTGAAATGCCGATTCAGTGCTGATTTTCGGCTAGCACCATCTTAAGTGATAATTAAAAAAAAATGTGTTATATTTTGTATTTGGTATTGTTCGACATTTATAAATAAATACAGTACCTTCATAAACTCGTAATCTTTACACTAGAAATAATTTGATAAGATTCAAACGGCTACTACAAAATTTACGTTGAATTTGATATGCTATCATTGCCTATCATGTCTTTGATCATGCTTTGATATTAAGAATACCTACTCCGATCGAAAGTTTACCTTTTATCATTGCAAATACAGTTGGTTATCTAATACAAATGTTATTATTGTACAATATAGTTTTTGCGTAAAAGAGTAACAAACATCCATCCGTACTCGCAAACTTTCGCATTAATAATACTAGCTGTCCCCCGCGGATTCATCCGCGTTCCCGGGATAAAAAGTAGCCTATATGTTATTCCAGGGTATGATCTATCTATGTGCCAAGTTTCATCCAAATCCGTTCAGTAGTTTTTGCGTGAAAGAGTAACAAACATCCATCCATACCCACAAACTTTCGTATGTATAATGTTCGTAGGATGGTTTTCCATAAAATAATTCAGAGTAAGTAGGTAAGTATGAATCATTATTGTTTTGATAATATCGTTCTTAGTAAACGGTCTTGGTTCAGTAAGAGGTGGGCGTTGTTTACATGAAGACGTTCTCCGAAACTGCATAACACTAATTCACTCACTGTTATATTCATTCATGACTAGTTTTGTGTAAAAAAAAAAAGATTTTCCTTGTTACATTGAAATTTGGCAAACGATGCGGTGGATATTAAGTTCCGAATTTAATATTGTCAAATGGAGACGGGTGACGAGATGAGATTAGACTATAGGACAACGACCTGATGAAATTTTGGCAATTAAGATAATTCTAGGTACAGTGATTTCTTGAACAGGTAGGTATAGCCTGTGGTCACTGTGGTGTAGCGGTGGCTAGTGGCTCAAGTATGTTTTTAAAATATTCCAAATACAAATGTTTTTGTTCATCAACTAATAGGGTAGTTGACACTGTCAAAAATAAATGACCAAACACTAACCAATGCATAAAACATCTAAAAACACGTGGAAAAAACAAATATGTTGTACAATTAATGCTTTTTATGATTTTTAATTACCAATGGAACCACTAAAAGTATATGATTTGATGCTATGAAACTATGACGTCATAGTGTAATATTTCATACAAAATTCCATGTAAACTATCGTTTTGACATTTATTAAAAAGTAGCTGATTTGATAAGTCAGTCAACTACGCTATTTCTTTTTTTTTATTATAACTAATTCAAGTATTTTTTTAAATTAATCTTGGACGAATATTGAAGGAAAAACTGATTGATACAGAAAAAGCTGTGATTGATGCATTATTACGCTTTTACTGCAATGGGGGTGTAAAACGGATACACGAGCATAGCATTTCTAAATATAAATACTTTTATGACTTCAGAGAAAATCCTATACGACTCCTCAAATCTGAATCCGCTGATGAATGTAATTTCTATAAAATGAGTTGCATACTTAAATTATGCTATGAATTCGGAAAATGAATTCAGTAATATTGTGAGTGTCTTTTTTTAGACCCTTGGAATTAATCACAGACAAGCTTTTGAATTAAGAAAATCTGCATGAAGCAGTTTACTAAACCATTTGTTATGCTATAGTAACACGTAAATACAAACGTCATAAGGTAGGTAATTAATTGCGTTGGTAACCTAAAGCTGACAAGTTCAATCACACCGCAATTTCCCTGAAGATATAAAGTGACTTATTTAAAGAGTTGTCACTCAGTGTATAATTTCAACTGGCGTGCAGTGAAGCTATAGGCCATCCGAAAATAGCACTGTTATGTGGGTCAGCTAGCCGATATGACTTCTGACATCACCCGACTGGCCGGCGCCGGACCTAGGCAGAATCTTAGCTGGATATTAGGTACAGCATCATAAACAGGGGGATTTTGATTGTTTTTTAAATACGTTTAGGGCTGTGTTTGACCACAATCTTACCGTGGTCAGTGCACACAGCCTAGAAGAGAACTGGCGGCACTCAAGTGCAGCTGTCGGGCAGAGCTGCAAACCCTCCTTCTTTTCCAGGAGAATCCATGATTTTTGGATATGCTCCTTTTTTTTTCTTCAATTCCATGAACATCCTGGATTATTCATAGGCATAGAGCGAATTCTGTGGTTGCCAATTTACTAACAGCACAAAATATTTAAATATGTACTAAAGTATCGATCGACAGACAATGCAATTCAAGGCATGAACTTACTACCTTACTAAATAGATACTTGCTTGCATTGCATGTGACTAATATTAAAATCGGTAAGTACGAATAATTCTAAAGAAAGCAAAAAGTACTTTTTTTTTAGTCTCCTGGATTTCTGGCACAGTTTAAGTTGGGGTTTGCGGCACTGCTGTCGGAAACACATCGGAGGGTGCTTGGCGATAGATTTTCAACTTGAGAACAGCTCTAGCGATTGAAAAATCAGACCGAAAGCCTATTGATTGATTCAGGCAAAATACACAACACATGTTTTAAAGTTACACATTTTACAGTTTCTTTCAGTTAGTCAGGGAAGTTGAGAACTACTCCTGGTACTATTATTAATTCTGTGGTACTATTCCCAGAAACGGAACTGAAATAACATCCAATGTACGTACATTCGTATGACTAATTACGTATGATTCTAATGATACCTATTCGGTAAGAACTGTCCTGCTGATAATTTGAAAATTAAGTAGGTAAATTTATTTAGTGATCTGGCACAACTTTTTTACTTGTAAATATTTAGTATTTTGTAAATAGGGTTAGAATGTTATTTTAAGTAGGTAAATATCAGTATAAATTACTATAGTAAATAATTCCTTGGGTAATTACAATTTCCTGTATATGAATCAATTTAACCGCATAAGGATAAATACCTTCTCCAAAATATTGTAATTAATTTAATATTGATGATTAGTTGTTTCGTTAACTAATATTATAAATGCGCAAGTAAATCTGTATGTTTGTTACGATGATAATCATTAATAAGCTTTAATACCTATTTAAGCTTTATTTTACTAAGCTTTATTTTATTAAGCTTTTATATATACCTAGAGAGAACGCAAGTGAAACGGCAGGGACAGCTAATGTATTTTTAATGTATACTCTCGAAACATTTACATTATCTATATAAAAAAATAATCCCTTATTTCCTCTGGTCACGGCATCACGCGTGAACGGCTGGACCGATTTCGCTGATTCTGTTTTTGTTGTGTTTGTTATTGTCAGGAGAAGGATCGTAAGAAAAAAATAAAAAAGCTACGCGGAAAATTAGAAAATTTAAGAAAACTTACGACCTCCATAATTAACTTTTGTAATGTAACCTTCTTTTGACAATATATACTTTCTGACAGCTAAATTAAAAAAAAATAACATGCGGCTGGTAAATAGTTTCAAAACTACCAGTTATCTCAGCACTCGCGCAAATAATATATACTTATATTATTACTAATTTTGTATCCCTTGTGTTTGACGTTTAAGAACTAACAAAGCATAAATATTTATTTCTCCAAAAAGGCTACAAAAATGTACCACCTTACTATCTTACTATTGTGTAACACGATCGCAACTAGCTACCATCTCGAATAGCTACAACAGTTCGTTATAACATAACATCATAACGCATTAATTATGTCTGTTACCGTTTTAAGCATTCATTAATGACTCATTTGTCAACACTAATGACGCTACGTTGGAATTAATGGTAGCTGGATTGTCATTTGTTTTCTTGTGGTTAGCATGAGATCTCATGACGGATATCGTTTATCTACTCGTATATTGTATAAATAGATCTTTTGGATATATTTATGACATGTTTGGAGGTAAGTAAAGGATTATGCAAGACTTCTCATGTTTGTTCCGATTTAGATTTGTTAAATTCGTTTGACAATATTGCATATAAGATTCTCCCTCCTTTACCATCGATTAGAGATATCAAATCTGTTCGTAGACGACAAATTAGATTAAAAAGTAGGTTTTACATCAAAAGCGATTTACTTGCAACACATTATTAATTGCTTTACGAGATTAATGCAGGGGTTACCACAAGGTTCAAACTTGGGACCCATATTTTTTATACAATTCAATCGGGACATAGTAAAAAACAATTTTGATTGAAATTAAACAACATTTCAAGCTTTATCTTCACAGTTAATACAACTAAAGACATTAATTACAGTAACGGGATTAAAGTTACTTTCTACGAACATTTTGAATACCGAATAACATCTAAATGCATCTGCTTTCGTTTATTTACGTTAGCAACTGGTTCCTTCATCTGACCACGTTTAACTTTCATGTTAATTGATACAAAGCTCGCATTCCCCGACCTTTATTGGGTTCATTGGAAGGATAGAGGTAATTCAGAAAGAATTTTTATAACTAACAACCGAGACTATAAGTTAAATGCATCGATAACTCCTAATTTTATTGCGTTCCCAAGGTTTATAGTTGATTGAGTGTTTTAACATTCTTATAGTTAGTCATTTATTGATTTCGTTTAGGTTTTAACCGCCGTAGGAAGGTTCCTTATGATTCCTTCGTGATCGCAAACAACACTACCACAAAATCTCTATTATCCTGTCATTATGTATCTAGTGTTTATTTTGTTCTGTGAGAACTTCTTTTACGTTTTTAAGGCTTAACCCATTATGATCATGATCTTTCCTATAGCCTAAAATAACTACTACATTCCTTACAATTTTAATAACGCTACGCCGACATTAAAAGTTTTTGTTACATGAAAACAATTTAATTATTGTCATACATATCCTTTAGCACCGAAGTTATGTAATTTCATCCCAAATGCAACGTAAGCTGAAAACTGTCAACAGATCATCCATATAAGACAACGTAAGTACATCACTATCATTGCATTAAACTCCGGCATTTATGACTTATGTTTATCCGTGCTACAAAAGGTGTACAATCTAACAAAAGTGTTGTAACCTAACACCGTTACATGTTTGTTACTGCTCTACGAGTTACGCGAATAAAACCTTTGTGTTTGAAATGAGAGAGTCTATATTCGCGATTGTTGGACACGTGGAGATCTTTGCCGGTGTCTTTGACGGGTAGAGATAATATCTACAAGGCAGGTAGGCTTTATGACCGGTGCAGCGGTCGCGATTGCCCTCTTCGCCTCCTTAGTCGCATTACTGTGAAAACTACTAATATCCTTGTTATATTTCACACGAGATGTTCTTGACTGTATTATTGGTTTACTTTGATGCGATGTTTTCATAATAACACTATTCAGCTCACGAATAATGGATTAATTATGTCTACAATACTTATGTTCAATAATTTTTTTTTTTTTTTGAAAGGACTAAGTTTGTAGCCTCAGATGGCTGCAACAACCTTACCGGACAAATTGGCGAGCGCAGAGGGCTCTCAGCCGGGTAATATTTAGGTAACAACGCCTGAGGGCACCCCCGAATGGGGTACGAACCTCGGCTCAGGGCGTTACCGGGGGAGGGGGAGGACTTTGTACGAGTTACGACTAATTGGAGTTCAATTCTAGGTTCTGCATCATTACATTCTAGTCTTTAGTCTAGAAAATTATAATAATTATAACCATTAGATGGGACTTTCATTATACGCAGCGACAACACAGCCCCGTCACATGATTAAATAAACAGTAGCCCCGTCATACGTAACTAACATTATTCTGAATTAAAATTCTCAACATATATCTTGATTTTAAACAGTCAAATGCCATTCCGAGAAACTGCAACAGTATCAAAGATTGAAATACCGAAATTCAATGTCCCTTTCCGCATTGCAACGTCAAAAAACAACCCGAGCATACAAGACAGTTAAAAGTAAATGCGGCGACTGTAAATACTTGCATTAATCTTCAAAAGGCAGTTGGTAAGCAGTGAGAGTTCAACGTACGTGTTCTGGCACCAGATCGAATGGAAAACTGGGGTTTTTCTATCACCGAAACGACTAGCGCCGGCGAGATGGACTGCATTCCACAAACAACTGGCATTGTCATGTTAAGTAAACTGAGGTCTCATTATTCTGTTATTTTAACAAGCATGGCGCTGGCATGTCTTTATAAACGGCCGGCGCTTTCCTGTGTCAACGTTCTCGGATCAACTGCACATACTCTCGAGTTAAAAACCCGATTTAAAACCGATATAATAATATTCAAGTATCGGCGTAATGGAACATTATTCTCAAGTAAAAAGTTGCTAAGTTGTGTTTTAAATAGCAACTTTGACTTGGTCGTCTGCCAATATTTCGAAGAATTGTTACTAAGTAATTTCAATAAGCGGACCAAAATTGTGTATAGCTTGACCTAACTGAGAACTGAATATTCATAATAATATTCTCATCGCAAAAAACTAAATATTATTATAATGAACAATAAAAAAATCTGCATGTTGCAGATTAGCGGTGTCTATGTCAAATTAACCAATGACTGGCATTCGCGGGGATACAAAAGTTCAATTCTAGCCTCTGATTGGCTAGTTTTCTTGAACGTGATTGGTGCAATAAAAGCGGGATCTTTTTCTCTATTCAATGACATTCAAAAGTCAATAACTTACCAAAGCAGTATAAATGTTAGTAATATAACAAACAGACAAACTATTCCCATTATTATGTGTATTACTTAACTTAGTAATAGATTAAATTATTTCTGTTCACGTTACGTTGACGTTTGCCTCAAGGGCTATTGTATAGGATCTGTTCGTTTTTTACGTAAGCGCATCGACATCGCCCACTCGAGTTTTTGGAATTCCAAGCCCCCCTCCCTTCGGGTCTAAGCGCCGATGGGGGTCTGGTTCATTCATAACTCTGCGTGATATCAGCTTCTATGAGAATGTTAGTCACAAAATGGAATAGATCGGATCACATGTGTCCAACTAAATGCAAACCGGAAACACAAACGTAAACACAACTACACTTTGTTTTAGTTCGGTTTAGGTTATTGCACTGTTGTTTGATTTATTACCACCGAGACAAAACAAGCCACCAACGTTGATGTTTCAATGATAATTTTAAATTAAAATTTAACTGTTTTTAGAAGTGTACCTGACACTTTCATTGTAAAATGTGTATTACATACTATTACAAATCTAATAATATTTAATGAGCTTCTAACGTGAAAGTTTGTATGTATGTATGTTTGTTGCTCTTTCACGCAAAAACTACTGAACGGATTTGGATGAAACTTGGCACATAGATAGATCATACCCTGGAATAACATATAGGCTACTTTTTATCCCGGGAACGCGGGTGAAGCCGCGGGCAACAGCTAGTAACTAATATTAATCTCGATAACATAAAAAATATATTGCCAACATTATTATTTTTCTAATCGGGCAACACCCCTTTTAAACAGTATTTCTTTAACATTTTGTACGATTAATTTACAGACCTAAAAACAATTTCGTGAGAAACGGTAATAAACCGATAAAATACCAAACTAATTAATGGGAAAATACATGGAAACCTTTTTAAAATCGACGGCACATTCAAAGCTTAACTCGCGAAGTCACCATCGCATTGTATCTGTTTTTGTTATCCATTACAAAGTTTATAGTTCAGTAATGAAGATAGAAAGCAGAGGCTATGAAGCTTAACCTGCTTAGGGTTGTCAGCTACTAATTTATTTGTTTTTTTTTTCTTTTATTTATTCGTCAATAATTATTACTCGATGTTAATACCTCAGTAAGTTGTAAATAAATGCTTATTAACTTGTATAGTTGGCAATGGAATGAAAAACATTCATGTAAGCAATTAATTGAGTTCGAAGTACTGTTGAGTAAACAGCAAAGGCTACAGAATAAATATATCAATAAAAAAAAATACATTACAATGAAACTGACGAAGTATCGCACCACTTAAACAAGAATACTATTCAGTCATTCAAGCGCGCCGCTAAATATGATGTCAAGGCTAAAGTAACAGGTGGCATCCCTAATCCTACAGATTACAGTCCAGTCCACTGTACCCGTAGGTGTTTTATAGCTCGCTTTTTATGTAGGTCACCGATAAATTGCGGTTTTCAATGACTACACAATTCCTTGGTGTACACTTAAGCACACGCTTAGTTAAATTGTATACTACTATGCTATTATGCCATTAAAGCCGGTGTTGCTATCGAGAAAATAATTTAGTGCTTTATTTTAATGATACCATCCCACGTAAGATTTTGGCGTTAGTTTTATAGTACACACGGTCACAGATCAAGCAATACATAAGTATCTTTATTATTATTGTTATGTTAATAAAAGTATGTACCTACCCAAATACGTTCTAAAATCCCAATACATTTGAAGTAGGTAGGTAGTAGGTATATAGGTACCTAAAGCCTTGATATTATGTTTTCTCAATATAGCCTTACATCCATAAAAACAAAGCGTGTATTCATAATAACAAAGCACTAACATAATAGTGTTGTACTCAGATAATTATAAAATAAAACATGTGTACCTATTAGATACTATAGTACTTGTACTGGGTATTTTATCTGACATTTATATTTTTTTATTACGACAGTGCAGTTGGCAAAAGTCATTAAAACAAAGCTCAGTGGCTATGGACTAACGGGGTGATCGTCCGTGCACTCTCACGGTTGACGGTATAATAATTACGGGACGCGTAAGTTACGAACGTGCTGGATTAAATACATCCGCAGACACAAGCGGAATTTTAGATCCGCCTTTCTTTATTCCGAGGCAGAGCTTAGAACACGTGCTAATTTCAGATCATATGACTCCACTAACTAATATCTGGTGCAATCAAATATAATACAGTAGTCTATGACCTCAATAATATCAGCTATTCAAACAAGAGCTATTTGCTAAAGAAAATGTCTTGAATTTTGTACACATTTAACCAAGTAATGTAAGAATTTCATAATTTATCCGTCATGTAGGTATCTTGTACCTATCGGATTTTTCATTATTGCTGATTATTACTTGGCTCCGAAACAACACTAGTTTATGGTCAGGCATTGCGCCCGCGCAACCTGCCCCCTCCCTCTCCGCACCCCGCCGCCCCTCGCCTGCCGGACCGCATTCCGCTCCCATGCGACCGCGTCCTGCATCCTCCAGTCTCCAGGCCCTCACCAAAATGTCATGTTTTTATTAATTTCGCCGATACATTTACGGAGTTGGCAAGCAGAGTTCTTTAATTAGCTACTCTATATTAATGTTTAGTTTATGGTCAACATTAAATCAATTATGAATGTCGTGTGTCTCTTATAACCTCGTCGGCCTCGAGTCATGTTGTGCGTACTCAATATTCGTGTTTCGAAAAGTTTTTACAATACCTAATTACCATATTGACAGACTACCTACATTAATAAATAAAAAAAACAGTGCAATGGTGAGAACAATAAAATAAGTTTTATTTCTAAAAAGGAATAAAAAGTTCAACAGCTTTTTTTTCATTAGCAACACAAAAAATAATCATAGACAATCAAAGGCCGAGACTCCATTGCCGTATCCGTATTCTATTTACAAGTGGACAATTTCTCCGCAATCAAAAATCATCACGACCGATTCACACGCTCATTGCCTATTCCATTAACTAAATCAGACGATGACGAATCGTACACTGTATCGAGATTATAATCATTATACGTTCTCGCTGGCTCGCATTCTTATTGAAGGAATCCGTGAAGCGTCGGAATGCACAGAATCGATTCTAACTAGTTTTGTTTTCGCCACGTCATAACTCGGTGACTCGGTATCGAATTCTCGACCCTGTATCAAACCTGTCCGTGCGCATCAATACCATTGCGCGATATAGTTTTTCCTATTTTATTTTTATTAATATGGTTTAGTTCATAGATTTAAGTAATATATTCACACGCAGCGTGTAATTTTTTTCTTACTTGCGATGATGAAATGAAATTAATTAAACTCTTGAAAGCTTTAGTGCTTAGGTACTGGTGATAATGCCTATTTGGCATTTTAAATAAACAAACGACACTGCTTGGCACGTCATCTATACTAATAATAAAGCTGAAGAGTTTGTTTGTTTAAACGCGCTAATCTCCGAAGTTACTGGTCCCATTTGAAAAATTCTTTCACTAATAGAAAGCTACACTATCCCCGAAGGTTACAGACTACTTTTTATACCGGGAACGCGAATGAAACCGCGGGGAACAGCTATATAATATAATATAATATACATTTGGTGTATTGCACCACTTTTCAGTGAACGACGACTTATACAATCTAGCTAGACTATTCTAAATCGTACTAAGTCCTCCCCTTCCCCCGGTAACGCCCTGAGCCGAGGTTCGTACCCCACTCGGGGGTGCCCTCAGGCGTGGTTACCTAAATGTTACCCGGCTGAGAGCCCTCTGCGCTCGCCGATTGTCCGGTAAGGTTGGAGCAGCCATCAGAGGCTTTAAGAAAAAAGCAAACTGTGCTTTAGTCTGGCTTTTGTTTAGTTTCTTGATTTTTTTAAATTTCGAACTAAAATAGCTCTTTACCGACACGCTGGTTTTTACCGACTTTGCAGGTACTGGCAATTTTTGCAGGCAATCTACATTCCTGACTTTTATTGTCGACTTTATTGCCAGTCTTGTAAATTGTGTGCTGCGAGTAATAATTGGTAGGACACAGACACGTTGAGATTTACAAGAGTTGGAATGAAAAGGTGGACAAATAAAATATATTCCGAGCTGCACTTGAGTGAGACTCAGTTCCCATAACCCTAAGTAGCATGTCTACTTTCAATCAATAAAATTTACCTAGTAGTTTACTCCATCTTTGAGTGTTTTTTTACTCTATATTCAACTATAATCTCGCCGTGATCAGTGATGATAATGGTGGCCGATGGGGTTAAGGGAACTGGGTGTCAAGTGCAGCTTTCGGAACAAATTTTATTTTTCCACCACAGGGGCTGTTAAATTTCGAAATACCTTCATTTCTATCATAAATTTATTCTACTGGCTTTCTTCACCGACTAGCTAGCTTATAGCTTAGCTATAAAATAAAGGCCACGACATTCTCGTATCCTCATCAAAGATATAAGAACACAACACAACCCATTTAAAAATTTATAAACAAAGCATTATTTTCAATCGAACACCAGTTATTAATTAGTAACATAAAACCTTAAAACGTCTCGATAAGTGAGTGGCAGTTAAAATAATCAATACACGAACATTTGCACATAAATGGCCGTTGACTCTTCGTATAACATCCTCAATATGTCAAGTTATGTGCCGATGGACATAACTTTTGATAGCACTCACTGTAGGGTTGCCAACTCGGAGTTATGGCTGCAGAACAATGGTTAGTCGAGTTCACGCGGCCATAAGTCGATATGGATGACGTATGAATGAAGCGATGTATCCCATTAGGGTAGTTGACAGTGTCAAAAATAAATGACCAAACACTAACCAATGCAATACATCTAAAAACATGTGGAAACATCAAATAAGTTGTACATTTAATGCTTTTTACGATTTTTAATTACCAGTAGAACCACTAAGAGTAGGTCATTTGATGCTATGAAGGTGTGGTCATAGTGTAATATTTACTCAGATTACTATTGTTTCTAAATCTGTGAGTATTTCATACAAAATTCCATATGAACTATCGTTTTGACATTTATTAAAAAGTAGCTGATTTGATATGTCAGGAAACTACCCTATTCATCAGATTGGTAATGACGGAAAATGGGTTTGATTTTTTTGGATGTTGATGTCTTAGAAAAAGTCACCCAGATTTACAGTCGGCTAGATAACGCATGTTTATTAAATAGTAGGTTATAAAATGAACATTCTACCATTTTTTAAACCTGAGATGAAATTAAATATCTCCAATGCCTCAGCATCTACCCTTGAAGAGTTTTTTTTTTATAGTTGATCATAACATAATTTGACATATTTATGTTTTCAACGACGTAAAGTTACTGAATTCAAATCACAAATATAAGAGGAGCGCACGAGCGCTCAGACGCCTTGCGGTATTTAAGCCTATTCAATATTAGTTGCTTCTAAAGGTCTGCGGCCGTAAAAAGGCCGCACGAGCAATATTGCCCTGCAATTAATATCTCGAATTTACAGCAGAGCCAAATGTTTTTTTTTGAATATTTTTTGGTGAAAATGTAAATTAAATCAATTAATTTACAATTTAGACAAATTACACCATAACCTGCTGCAAATTCCAGAAATGAATTGCAGTAGTAATATTGCTCGAGCGGCTGTTTTAGCCCCTCTGACTGACCTTCGACCATAAAAAAAAGAATTTCTTAAAACAGTTTAGTACCGGTTTTGATTTGAAATTATAAAAAGAAATCTCGATGTAACCAGACAACCCTAAATACGACTTTTAACTTCTTAAGAGTCGAACGCAATAATGATATTGAGTGCAAAGTTTTCAAGTGCAGTTAGAATTAATGTATGCAAATGTCAATTTGTGAGCCTATTTCTACTTTCTTAAGTCATTTCTTATCTGGCTGTCTCTCTTAGAGAAAATCTAGAACTTACTCCAGATAATACATGTCTTAGGCCCAATTGCACGAATGTCGTAGTACTAGGTACCTACCTATTATTAATCTGTGAATGTCGTATAGCACTAACCCACGGGTTAAATATGTCAATTTGACAGATTCTCTATACAAATTCTGTCACATAGCCATAATATTCCAATATGTTTTATTTTAGTATATTTGACATGTAGGTAGGTACCTAATTAAATAGTTAATGTAATTCTCACATATTGACATACTTACAAAATTTTGCACACTGGTGTAAAACATGTTTGCAAGTTAAACAATGTATGATCATTTGCGTAATTATACATATGTTTCTGCAAATAACATTATTCTAATAAATTCTATTATTTCTAACCCGTGGGTTAGTGCGATGTTGCTGCAATGTCTGACTGAAAGATGGCTTCTAAATTCAAAAACATTTTGTTTATATAATAGTTTTAAAAGCAGGTTTTACTTAGTTATTATAAACCAACAGAAGCTGTAAATATTCTTTGAACTTTCTTTTTTATAAAAAACCATTCTACCTACGTAACGTACGAATTTAGAAATGGAACAAAAGTGCAACCGTTTATAACTAAAACATCAATCTTTTTTAATCGGAGGAAAGATTAAAGTAAATAAAAAACAGCCGAGAAACCCCGACAAAGAGCTTTATTTAAATAATCAACATTTATCGCAAAGTGGTCCCGATAGTATAATTGAGATAATATCTCAATAATTTATTCAGCAAAAGTGGTTTTTGCATAAATGACTGAGATCGCGGCTGACAGCCGTGTCTGTCGGCAATCGACATAGTTAGCTACATAATATAACATATCTATGTATAATATAATATTTAACATATCAGAACATGTCACTTTGTATAAGTGTCATTTGACTATGTGAGTGAGTGACATAAAGTGACATTTGACGTAACAAAAAAATTACAAACTGATATACTGTGCTGATACTACTGAACTAAAGGTATTTGATTAGTGTTAAATGGTAGGTATCTAAAAATTAAAATCAATACTAGCGGCATATTATAACAAATTTTACGAAAACAAAATAAATATAAATATTAAAATAGTAGGTATTTTTTTGAGAAAGTTATAGTGGTAATAGGTACCCGTTGTAACCTTTCAAAATAATGTTATTTGCCAAAATCTAGAATGACAATGCTTGGAAGTAAATATTTTAACAATCCTAATTGACACTCAGCCATTCGCACGCTTTGACATGAATAGTAAATATTTAGACATTAATCAATTAAACATTGATTAATGACACGTTTAGAGCAGAGTGCGAAATGAAGCTTCTAAAATTCTAAAAATAATTAACGCACAAATTGGATCTCCAATCTATATACCGATTACCAATGACACTGGCTAAAATATGTCGAATGCATTTTTTGCGGGCAATGCCACGGCGCGGACCGGTCCGGCGACCGGCGGCGACAGGTCGGCACCTGCCTCGCCCGTTGGAATGTCCGGTTCGGTATTAAAACTCTTTGGTATTAAAACCACTGGCTGACAATGATGATTTTCCGGATTACGACGAACGCCGTGAACTCATTTTCTCGAGACGGCTTTTTTCACAGCCGCAAAGTCACGAATAAGGATGATTACGTAAACAGTAGTCTGGTTTAGTTTATATATCACAGTGGAAACTGTGAAATTTTCTCAGGCCGAAAACTACACGTGGTATTTACATAATCGGACAAACGGTTGGTATGATTCGAATATTATGCACGTAAGAATTTTTGATTACTTGCTGGGAGATAAAGCCGTGACTAGATAAGCCCAACATAGTTCAATGTCTACAAAGATAGAAGAGCAAGGAGTAACCAGGCCCTTCTGCTAACATACTTTCGTGGGTGGCTCGATAAGGCTCTTGAACATGAAATAATTTGCAACGAACGTAACCCGTTTATAATATACTAATAACTTTTTTTAATGATACCTAATAATAATTTAAAAATACATTTTGAACACTAAAATATAACACATATTACACTTTCTTGGTTTTTTATTTCATAAGTAATTTGGTTTCGAAGCAAAAACCATCCTAGGTAAGGAATCTATTAACCCGTCGCCTATGGACGTGCACTTTTAATTTACTTCGTGGACATGAGTGAGGCATGAGGATCGCCAAAGTGTTGCCAACTTTTAAAACAAAAGATAATTTAGTACCGTCCAAATGCCGTTGAAAAAAGTCCACACAAATATTTTGCATGTATACGTAATCTCTTTTCGACTGTTTCGAAAAATCCTGAGCCGATTTTAACGATCCATATAATCTATTCATATACATAACATTTACGACTTCGCCATTGAAATGCGGCCTGTGGGTGTTCTTTTCATAACGTTTTATAGCTTATTCTAATTGATATGTTGTCATAAACTAAACTTGCCGAAAGCTCTATTTCACAATCGTGGAAAAGGGAAAATATCGACTTCATTTCATATTTGAAAGCAATTTGACATATCTACAAAATGTCAAATGGCTCAAGCAAGCGCCATTATTGACTCTTGATGTACCAAATACCAATCCAACAGTAACAGATGCATCTAAATTCGGAAATCAACATTTGCTTTGAATCAGAGAGTGATTGAAGAAAAAATTGGTAAACGCTTTTGGCGCAGCGCCTCTCGTGGAATATTCATGGAACTAGTTTCTCCCTTACAAAGTGTTAGCAAAAAATGCGCTAGTAATCGTTTGACCTCATCGTTAAGCTCATATTAAGTGGATATACTGATCGACCCATACAACCAAAGTCGTTTACTGAGAGAGAGTTAATGTCCGCGACGACCAACGGACAGACAGACGGCTGGTTCAATATCAATAATTCATTGCACTGCACTGTGCTGCACTATAATTAGAACTAGGGTTAGCACTCAGAGACAGTCCTAGTTTTAATAGAACGTACCTATACTTATAAAATTAAACAGGCAATTATTAAATAGTCCAGCTGATTCCAAAGCAAATAAAATTATCAAACTTAACCGCCGAACAGATGTAAAAATCCTTGCAAAAACTCTACATTGTACGAGACATCCTGTTCTCTGGAATCCGTGGGCCTAATTACAGAATAAGAGGTTATATACCTACGGAATAAAAGGTTTGACGTGCCCTGTGACTGATGGAGCCCTATTCAGTTAGTTTGATTGAAAGGGTTCGCCGTGAAAGCCCAAATAATGCGAGCACAATAGGATTTATTCGTCGAGTATCGTAGGTATGTGATAATTCGCTATTGGATTGGAAATGCTTTATAAATGGATCTTTTTTATTGGCTGGTAAGATAAATCGTTTATGTTGGTTATGAATATACCTAGGATAAAAGACTTACGTACTTGCGTATCTAGAGCGCTATGTTCCTAGGTTTTTATAAAAAAAAATTAACTACTACTACTACTACAAAAGAAAATATATTTTTAGTAGCATTGAGTTTACTAAGAGCTATATGTAAATTGTATTTATTATATATGGTAAAAATAAATAAATTATTGAAAATATAATTTCGCGCCAAATAGTAGGGCTCCACACCACAGATCACAAATATCACTACAAAAAATAAATTCGTTCGTGGCGTCACGTCACCCTCAAAGAAAAGTGTTCTAACTTTAAAATTTCAAATTTCAATTTATTCAGCGAATCGTTTACCGCAAACTACAGTAACTAAGAAATAGTTTGGTCGAAGATTCTTAGTAGTACGCGAACTGATAAATTAGTAATCACTTGGACTCTAATCAATAAGACTGAGCGTCGGTACCGCAGGGTTGTCGACCTCCGTTTCTGTTTACTCAACACTCGTTGTCAACCAGTCCACCCACTGAACGATTTTGTATGTCATACCAAACATTTAATAAAGGTGAGAGTTTCTCGGTAGCTTTACTTGCATACCTGAGTTTTTGTTAATAAAGGTTTGGAAAGAAAAGACGCACGCAGCAAAAAATACTAACGTTTTATGGCGGAACTATAGAACTCGTCGATTCTTGTTTTCTTATGAAATTGAAATTTTAAACATAGTGGGATTGATTATAATTTGCAAGAAATTATGTAAACTATTCACATTATATACCTACCTATGATTTTTTTTTTCATTTCTTTAACAGCGCCGACCTATTTTATTTCAGTTTGCTTCCCCACGGGGTATTCTCGTTATCTATAAATATGACTCCTGTGACAGCTATGATAGATGTTCTAGTTTAGAAAGTGAGTACTTATCCAAACAGGATACACCGTCCCATGATAACGATGTCCATCCTTATGACACTTTCTATAGTAAGGGATTTTCGGTTAACAAATCAAAGGCAAACGACCTTTATATCAAGGTTCACATGCCTTCAAAATATTTAAAAGAAATGTTGATGAATTATTGAGATCGTAGAATGATTATCATTGTATCCAATTAAGCCATGCCGAGGTTTAAGTGCACGTTCCACCAATATGTTATAGTCTATTACGTTTTTTTATTTAGTAACCACATCGTTACCGTTTGATGATTGACTGGATTTGCTTTGGAATTTTAAATGTCTCATAAAGGTGGTAAACTTACATAGGTCCAATCAGGTCCATATTTTAAAGTAATACTAAAAATCTGTAAAATTAGTATCGTCTACAATCATAGAAATCCAAAAAAACTTTGGGCACTACTATCTCCATAGTTAAATGTAAGTACTTCCAACCAAAATCGTATAAGTACTAACATAACCTTTAATATAATGCGTATTGTATGGTGATGCGAAAATCTAGCGGATGGTAGCACCGAAAACACAAATTAATTTGTTGCAATGATTCATTGTACTCCTTTCCGGCCCGTATTCAAATCACAAATACAAAGTTCCTTTGGGCTTGTTAAATATGTGCGAACGTTTGTCGTGTACAAATGCCGGTAGTTGTCGCGACAAGTCACCCGTTAGAAGTCCCGGCGATCGAGTATTGCATGCTAAACAACCTGCATAGCATGCAAAATACTTCGTAAAACTTGATACTGCCACGCTGGTGCCAGCCGATCTATCAGATTGTCGCCTTATTGGGAAATGCGGCGTCGAATCCACTCTTAAGCTGCAGCTTCCATCTTAATAGCAAAAACTGGTATCTATTCGATCTCACAGCATTCAATTACCTTCAGCAAGGAATAAAATTGATATATTTGCTTATAAATAATATACAGCCGTCGCAATGTAAGAAACTATTAATAAAGATTAGACCTTGAATCTTCCAAGATGTACTCGTAAATCAATTTAGTACAACACAAATCGATTAGTGCTATTAGAGCGATAGATGGTTTTAGTAGCCCCACGAGTGGGTGTGGTGTAGCACAGAGGTTCATTAATAATGTATCAGTTTACATTAACGGAATGGGATGGTTTCAACTTCAAAGCTACACGGAATACCTTTGCAGTTCGAGGTGTGTGAGGTTGGAGCTCATTAAATGTTGTCATTATTTGTACTCATCAAATTACCACATCAATTCTGAAGATGTTACAAGGAGCATATTATTATTTGACAGCTAAATTAGCTCCTCCCAGTAAGTGTAATGACATTCGTGGGAAGGTACCGAAGAAATCTCTCGTGCCAAATTCCGTGTCCGTGACTGTAAATTTTCACGGAATTGTTGTTCAACGATTATATTCCAGAGCGTAAACGATGAGCATACTTTCGAATACCAAATAAAGGAAGGTTTAATGGCTATGGTGAAGACTTGGTTGGTTGATGTTATTCAAAACTTTTGAAAAACAACAATCAATATTCTTTTACTTTTAAAGAGGAATTATAAATCTCACCTTATTTTTTCTTATATCTATCAAAATCAGATGGCCAATAAGCTTTATCGTATTTCCAGTTGTAAGCTTACATAAATCCGAATAAACGTCTGAAAACCGTGTCAAATCGCGTGTGAGCCTTCCGTAATGTGGATGTCCTGCCCACGCGCATTTCACGTACCTGCTGCCCACTACTGACCAAGCTTTCAAGTTTGATATTACTTGACATTGCCAACGATGTATTCAAATATATGCTGTATTAAAACTGATATAAAGGCTATCATTAAAGAAGCTACGAAGATAAGATACTTCAAAGGTTAGCTTTGCAGAAACAGCTATTTTATCTGTTTATGTCGCAATCTGTGTATTCATTTTACAACATCGCCTACTCAATCAACTACACCTACGTGAAACATGTTACTAACTTTTAGAAGATGTTTATTTTGTTGAACTATTACAATTCGAAGGGCGACTACAAAAGAGTGAATTTTATTCCTTCGCATTTACAGCTGCAGTTTTTGTTCGATCGTTGACTTACCTATTTTACTTTCGTACACATTTTTTTCATGTTCTATCATAATCTCAAATGGATTTGTTCTTCATGATCAAAGGATATGACATCAAAGCAATTTATTTATCTCAGAAAAATATTAACTCTCGTAATTTGGAACACTAAGTAGTAAAAACTGAGATACAATTATTTAAACACTGTTTTAGACACGATGACTTTTATTTCTCTAAATGGCATATTTACCTCTGGTTGCTAGCAAATGGTAAACTGCTATGTAAATTTTATAATTATTTACGAAAACAACATTTCCATTGAAAAGTGATATTATAATAAATGAGAATAATATGGTGACAAATGAATGAGTTTTGGAATCGCCCGAAGGAATCTCGGATTACAAGCATTTAGGGCAGCCTCAAGCATTCTTGTCTCGACTTGTTCAACAGGTAAAAAAGAAGCCTCTTATCACCGGTATTTCCAATGCCTTTTTGTTCTATGATAACAATAGCTTTTGAGCCTTCTGATTCTTTTATTAGCAAAACAGTTGATCTTTTGCATGAAATCTTAGAATATTTATCCAAATTACTTCTTGTAATGAGTTAAGATTGCGATGCAATTTGGCATGGAGAGGAATTTTTTATCTCCGGACTTACTTTCAATTTAATCTTGGATTTGTTTTGAACATTGAAATTTAAAAAGTTGTAGTTCAACTTTGCAGAATAACTTCTTTAAATTATCATATTATGGTAGTATTAAAGTTCTGTCAGCTTCTACTAAATTAACTCTACAAAAATTGTTGAAGAGAAAAGTCTTTCGCCTTTTCATCTTTATCTGTAGGGTACTAGGTACTTCTAATGTTCAATTCTTTTTAAAAAATTGTAGCGTACTTTTCAATCATGATTATGGTTGTAGGTTTTGATGGAATTGATTGTTATAATGAAGGCTATCTAGAAATGTTACTAGCTTGGAATGAATACTAATGGAGATATATGGTTCTAGTGACTGCAATTCAGCAATTTTATATGATTAGCCATGATATAAACATAGTTCGAAGAGGACATAGTCACCATTGTGAAGATTAATGCTGATGCTGCTGTTTGACCAAGTTATAGACGCTATAAACAGGAAGACGTAAAAAGTTTACTGCCACATTATAATGTAACGTAACCTAAAAAAGATTAAAGTAAAGAGAAAAACACTATTTCAAAAATATCGACTACGCTCTACTTTTCTAGTAACTAGGTAGTAAAATGTCTTTGAAGCAATAAAGAAACTACACATCATTGTGTCAGCTATTTAAAAATATGTTGGCATCACAAGTTTTATAATACAAACATGGTAAAGCAACATGTTATAATAATATGTATATCATGCATTATCGTTTATCATAATCACAAATATCACATTCAGCTGTGAAATAGCGCGTGATAGTACTCACCTGAGTTTGGTTGAGTTTGAATGTCTACCGCCGACAGCATTTTTTTCTTCTCAAAAATACTTTTCACATTTGCACACGATATTTCTGTATCAGCAGCCGCAGCGACCGCCAGAAAACACGCAGCCAGCGTTAAATACCATATTTGGCTCCTCATTCTCAATCCGAAAATCGATTTTTTGTAAGGGGACAGTTTAACACAACAACACTCTTTCACAGCCATGTTCGCAACGTGACAGGTAATTTTTTTTTAACCGTGAAATAAGGTACACTCTTATAAATTGTTCATGAATAGAATTAAAGTTTAATGGCTTTTAATTGAAACTTAAATTGCGGTACTGTAAACGCCATACGCACAGCTCGCGACGTTTCAACTGCGATCCATGATGGTCGCAGCTTGACTGCGCTGCGCTGGCCGACTGAAGTTAGTCAAAAGCGAGTGACTAGTGTAGCATTGCCAGCGTAAATATTTTGGAAGCAACAAACATTATCATCTTTATTTCCTAGTTTTAGAAGTTACATTTCAATTATTTTTGAGTTATATAATTTCTCTTACCGACTACATCCTTGAACTATCAATTACCAATTTTATCTAGCAACTATTGGCATTAGTAGGACAAATCTCTAACTAAATGGTTTGTGAACTTTTGTGATTGGCTAATATAGATGTTAAAAAAATTATTATCAACCAATCGTCAATTATTATGACTGAAATCCCGGTCTATCACAAAGAAACGGTGACGTTTAATTTTTTCAATCAATTCGATTATTTAATTCATTCATTCACTTACATTTTTCTTCAATCATTTATTATTATCATTATCAGTCAGTCAGTTCAGTCAGTGGGACTGGTGGGACTTTTATTTTAGTTGTTTGTTCCTAGTTTATTTAGTAACTGCATCTTTTGATTTTTAGTTTTTGGTTTTGTTACCAAAGTTTGTCACGTCGAACACAATCGTTATTTTGTTAATCCAGTTAAGTGCAGTTTTACAAATCGACTATCAAAACAACCATATGAAACCGTAGTAACAAATTATACTTTATTTATATTAAACTTGAGAAGTATTTACATAATCGGAGCAACCATGAGGATTTCCATAATAAAAACAGTTTTTTACGCCATTGGCAGGAGATTGTATTCTAGCAAGGAATACAAAAAGGTTACTCATTGTATTTTCGATATGGACGGACTCTTATTAGGTAAGTTTACCTTTCGACGACCTTTTCTCGTTGTCAATGATAGATTTAATGCACGATACAAGGTTAAAGCTTTATCTTTTTGTGAACGAAAATAAGTTTCAAATGTGTTCCTTGTGATTCGATCGAGAATTTGAATATAGTTTAAGACCGACCAAGTGCGAGTTGCGTACGACTCGTGTGTGAAGGATTCCAAACAATAATAATAAGACTCACATAACTTGGGGCTCCTATCTTCCCGTAGTTTATAAGAGCCTAAAGTAACTACGCTGACTAAATAAATTGTACTTCTGATATAAAATTTATGAAAGCTAAATATTTTTTATAGATACTGAACTAGTTTACAAGAAGATGATAACGCAATTGTGTGCCAAATACGGCCATCAGTACACGAATGAGCTCATGATGAAGGTCCTTGGCGGTACGGAACAGCGCCTCTCAGAGATTTTATGCAAAGAGCTGAGCTTACCAATCACTCCGAAGGAGTTTAGAGATCAGTTGTTGGTACTCGGTGACACGATGCTGGCTGGAGCACCACTCTTAGATGGTTTGTTGTTCTATGTACTTATTATAATTTTAATGTTGTCATAAATCAGGATGGGAGAAGAGTAGGATGGATTTACAATGACTTAAATATACACTGTTTAAAAAGAGTCTTACTGTATGCTCAGATTTTTCCGTAACCCATAGGGGGTGCCATCAGGTGTGGTAACCTAAAACTTAAACCCGGGAGCTATCTGATCTCGCCATTTAGTCCGCATAAGGGTGCCATAACCTGACTAAACTAGCAAGCATCTTCTTTCTCCTTTAAAAAAAAACTTATGTTGTGTTATTTCTCCATGAGTACAGGATGTAAGAAGGGTTTTAAAAAAAAATGGTTTTAATACATTTTATCTCAAGAAAACAAACTGCAAAACTAGAGGCTATGGTACCATCAGACCCTATGTTTGTTTGCTTCCTTAGTAATCAGATATATTATAAAAATATACATACATTAATGTTATTATGCAGTAACCATATCTGTTAGATAAGCCATTTCGAACGTTTTAGCAAAAATTTAAACAGGCTATATTAAAAATTACCTTATTATCAACTTTAATTAAAGCACTATAAAATTCAAGATGGTGCAAAACCTGCTACTGATAATGGACTCCACTTGAAAACTACTTTATCAATAGAATGTCATGATAGTTTACATGCATTGATAACTTGCTGTTGAGTCTGATAAATAATATTGAAAATACATATAATTACATCAGGATCATGATTATTTATATGATAAAATGAATGTAGGTAGCTTACAGTTCCATTGCCCTAAATTATTATTTGTTTTTCCCATTTGCGGTCAAGACTAGGGGTCCTTGGGGGTCCGAGGTCTGTTTATTTGTAAGCTTTTTTTACTCCAAGAATGCGGTAAAACTGCGAGGTAATTTATAAACATTATTTATAGGCTACCTGTGTGCCAAGTTTCATCACAATGCTAATTCATAATAGGTATCTATATACCAAATTTCAGCCCAATCCATCCAGTGGTATGGGTTGATAGATCAGTCAGTCAGTCACATTTTCCTTTTATTTATGGATAGTGAAGAAGCCAAGTGACATATTTTGTCCATAATTGATTTTTGGCATTCAAAACAGTAAGATTAGAGTTCCTACATAGTTATTTTATGCTTTTTAGTGCCTTTGCTTCTATTTTTTGATTTTTATAATAAAATTGTTTTTATTTGGCTTTCAGTGAAAATTACATAAATAGAGAAATCTATTCCGCGTGGTAAATGTATGATAAAAAAATCATTCTCTTTAAATAATACTAGGTAGGTGCGTAACTAAGCTTTAACTCAGCCAGTCATTAAATATTTTAAAGTAAATAAAAGATATATAAAGTTTAATATAATTTTGATAACATTTATGATATGATGGTATCTTATTGTAACTACTTACCCATTATTTGTATTTATAACTGATATCAGTGCATTATGCAATGTACACTCTGTAGGTATTAGGTACATTAAAAAAAATCAACAAAGCCGACTGCGGTGAAAAAAAGATCGTTTTTTTCGACGAGGGAACATAAAAGGAAGTTCACCTGTTTAATCTATGATTCAGTTTTGTAGATTCAGATGACCCTTATTGCTATATCATATGGTTCATTTTCATATCTCTGGCTATAAAGTACACCAAGCTACAACGTAAAAATAGTATAGTCATAGAATAAATAATATACTACGTACAATATATAGTATAGGTATAGTATTTGTTTACAAAAATAAACTGATTTTCCTTTACTAGCAAGCTGTGCTTAGTTTGAGGACATGGCAGTATGTGAATGTCACAGTATAATAATTCTTAACATTTCCAGGAGCAGAAAGACTTATACGTCACCTCCACAAAACTCAAGTACCGTTCGCAGTAGCGACGTCGTCTAGCGAGCGGTCAGTGAAGACTAAAATAGAAGCCCATAAAGAACTGTTCTCATATTTCCATCACATGGTCATGGGCAGCTCGGATAAGGAGGTCAAGTTCGGGAAGCCACACCCAGATGTGTTCCTGGTCGCTGCATCCAGGTTTCCGGATAAACCTGATCCTTCTAAGGTAAAGGTATAGATAATAAAAAGGAATTTAAGAGAGGTGGAGAGGTAATCTCTGGAGTTACTAGTCCGATTCGAAAAATTATTTCACTAACAGGAAGCTACATTATCCCCGAAGGTTATAGGCTACTTTTCATCCTGGGAACGCGAGTGAAGCCGCGGGAAACAGTAGTATAACATATAACACTACGACCATATAAACTTCATGCTAAATTCTGTTTGGCTTGAAAGGGATAATCTTTGATCTTAATTATTTTTATAGTTCCCTTGAGGGTCGGCCGTTTTAACGTGAGACATGCGCATGCGTGCAAATATGTTGTTTTTTTTTATTATCTATTACAGCTACCTTTGCTATTTAAATTTCAATCTAATCTCAATGAAATATACCCCCCCACTAAGGACCCCACGACCTGTGGCGCTTTAAGAGGCTAGTCTCCAAGCGTGGGAATTTATCATAGACTACACACATTGACATATTTTACTCACACATTTGCGTCATCATTTTAACAGAGAAATGGGTGGATTGCCACTGTCCGCGTACTACATGTTATTTAGATAACCACGGTACAACCAGTACGTACCAGATCTTACATATAATAATTTTATATTAATTAGCATACACACTTAATGTGGGTTATAGTAGGAGAGCTAACTGAACTATCCTACTAACTCGTATCCCGCAAAGCTAGTAACAGTTTATATGATGTTTTATTTATCATCGGTCAATGAAGAATGTACCGTTCTAGCACGGTAATGATTATAATATTACCGTGGTTCTAGGCATCTCGCGGTAGCGTATCATCCCTTATATTTTTGAAAGTGTAAAAAACATTTTCACCTCTCTCGCACAAAAAAGCTATTTTGCTACGAGCGTGAAGAAAAGTGATTCGAACGAACACCGCCTTCTAGAGCACTACCACCATCTAATCTAAAATAAAATGGACGCTGGTTTGATCAGAAAATCATTTTAGCTTAGCGATTTAACACATAGGCACAACATTTTGTGTGTTATTTTTTGAAATTGAAGTTTACGAATTTTACTATTGCCTTTTTAAGGACACGAAATAATATTTAAAATAAATAACTTAATATTTTTATATAAAATTGTATAACAAATTTCCTATAAAAATATCATGTTCAGTTTTGATACAAATGTCAAGCAGTGTAGTTTCCAAACGCAACATCTAAAAAAAAAACCTTAAAATCGTAATGGCGGATATCAATTTTTTTCAGCATTACGTTGTTTGAACTATTTCTATGATATATTAAAAAAAATGTGCTGGACCGCAATGAAGATAGTTGACTAACTCCAAAAGCGTTAATAGAACAAGTTTCAAATATTGACTTAATTGTTTTCTCGCTCGTAGAATTGAAAAAATGTGTTTCACACGAGATATTTTGTTTTCTCGTGGCTTTAAATCACTCACTGTGCTCAATAGTCTATATAGTAGACATTAGAATCACTCGCTATGCCCGTGATTCAATTTTTGACTACTTCTTACAAAAATAACGCAAGCAAAGTTATTTTTCGCTACGAGTGCGGATTTCAAAACATGAACTAATGAAGTATGTAATCTAGAATTGAATCAAGAGCGTAGCAGTGATTCTTATTCTAAAATTCTTTAACTACTAACCACAGTGAGTGATTTAAAGGCACGAGATATAAAAAAAAATGCTCTCGTGTGAAACATGCAACTTTTCACCTCGACCAGCGAGAAAACAATTAAGACAAAGAAACATTTAACAAAGAATAGAGACGACTTCAAAACACTACAAATCATAAAATAAACATCTTCGCTTTTTACAATTATATATTCATTTGTGGTAAATAGTTAATGTGATATGGAAAGATGTTATTTCTTTTTACTACACTATATTTATGTTTATTAAACTTTACTTAATCCAATCTTTGAAATGATCCCATTGTCTGAACTAGTTGGTGGCCAATCGTATAATTCGCCAAATCATTATATTCCTAACCTAACCTATATCATGATTTGACGAATTATACAGGCTGATTTTTAAATGGTATAGTAGGCTGAAATGGCATTGATGTATACCTTATACAGATCATGAAAAAACAATTTTAGAGTTTATATAATAAATAATAATAATAATGAATATCCTGGGACATTCTTCACACACGGTTAAGAGTGGAAAACTATATTACAATATTTCTATACAAACGAAAGATATCAATCAATCAATCAATCAATAAATTAGTTCATCGTTATATATACACTGCAATGTGAGTCTAACTGAGTATCAATTAAATTACTCGAGTGAGTATAATATAGCTATTTTGCCCTGTTAGTACTATTCTGATTGCGAGTAAAGGCTTTTACTAGAGATTTTCGATATACTTGTAAACCTTGTCATCGTAATGGTAGTGCTCAGGCACCTGAAATTTTGTAGGATTACTGATAATGATGTACACTATCCTTAGAATTCGGGTTAAAATACCATTTCAAAATCATCCTGTATACATATAATAAGCCTGTAGAAAATTCGTCTGTAATTGCAAACTTTTTGAGAAAAAAGAGGAAGGAACTAATTGAGCGACACTGAAGACGAATTAATATTTTTAGTGTTGTTGTTTATCTGTATGTTTGTATGCATTAGTTTGAGTTTAAAATATTTATGACTTTCAATAATTTTGAAACATCACAGTTATGTAGGTAGTAACAATATTGACAGTCAGTCATAATGTCTTATTGAGCAGTCGCGACCCAACTTATGCAAAAAACAAAATTCATCGTCGAGCTTCAAACTGGCGTGCTCTCACCTTTGATTCTAAAAAGGTACTGAAAATGTTTGATACACGCATTCGAAATAATTCAAATCAATTTCAAATAAAAACGGTGACGTTCCGCCATACAAATTACTATGAAAAATGGCGGACGAATTTCATGAATATTTAAACGTAGATTATTGTTATGGTGTTAGTTTGAAAAAAAAACTGAGACGGTGAAGGTGGGTTTCATACTTTTAAGTTTTATTTTATACAAAAAGATTAATAATAAATTCATTCGAAATAATGTAAATTTGGAAAACCGCAAAGGTCAATTTTAGGTTTTGAGATAATTTATTATGTTTTTTTTCTGGAAATGAGAAAATATTTCAAAAATATGGCTAGGTGAAGTTGTTGATATACATGTTTAGATTTTAAAATGTCTTTGAGATGTTATTAAATGTGGGTTTTTTGCCGTTATTTTTGGGAAACCGTAACACATGTTTTAGGGTTTTTCAGGGAATGGGGTCTTAACAATGTTTTCCTTCAACTGACTTAAGTATTTTTTTATACATTTCCAGTGCCTGGTATTCGAAGACTCTCCCCATGGGGTGACAGCAGGCATATCAGCAGGGATGCAAGCAGTCATGGTGCCCGACCCACACTTAGACAAAAGATTGACCAAACATGCTACCATAGTGTTGCCATCATTAGCCAAATTCCAGCCGGAACTGTTCGGGTTACCAGCCTTCCAGTGATGATTTTTTTTTTGCGGCAGATATTTTATAGTGTGATTGATATTATCTTTAAGCACAAACAATGCAAGTTAATTAAGGACGATCTACGATAGATTGTCATATGGGGCCATTAAGTATTTATTACATGGCGCGGGGGGGGGGGTTCGGGGGGGATTCAGCTAATAATTGAATGGCCCATATCCAGTGATTTTAGGTCTTAATTTGTAAACTTTAATTTGAAAATACTAATACTAAAATTATTTTAATTTGAAAACAACAAACGCAGCGTCAATTTCTTTATTATGCATAGACTAGGACAGGTACAAATTTAAATCTAAACGAATATTGTAAGCTAAGTATGTTATGAATGCTCTATGTATTTTAAATTGGTGGAAAAATAGTGGCCACTGCCTTAAAAAAGGTTCATCACAATAGCTTGCCTTTTTATGGGAATTGTAATCGGATTTTTTAAAATATTTCGAACAATACTTAACTCATGTCCAAATGCTACCTGTATTTTACGATCGACCCTGTGAGCATAAATTATAGTACAATTTGTTTTATGAAAAAACTTAGTCCTTCCTAAAATATTTACGTACTAAATACGTATTTACATAGAAAGTAGTCAAATTAGGTATAGTTATCTAGCTTAATAGCAATTGTAACTGTCAATTATATAATATAGTAAATTGTTGCAATATAATGCCAGAATACTGAATAGAAACGTACTTAGAATGTTAAAAAAACAATGTTCTGCCAATATTTTTGTGAGTAGATTTTAGATTGTTGTTTTTGACAGACTGTTAGGTATTAGGACGTTAGTAGTTGATTTTAAGGATAATAAATTATTTCTATAATAAATGTATTTTAATTGAATATGCCTATACAGACCCCAATTAGTCGTAACTCGTACTAAGTCCTCCCCCACCCCCTGAAACGCCCTGAGCCGAGGTTCGTACCCCATCCGGGGGTGCCCTCAGGCGTGGTTACCTAAATGTTACCCGGCTGAGAGCCCTCTGCGCTCGCCGATTTGTCTACCAACTTTAGTCCTTTCAAAAACAGTGCGGCCCTCGATAAAGAGCAATCCCGAAAGAGGGTGAAGTGAAACTAGACCAAAAACAAAAATCTTTTCTCCTGTACCTACCATTGCCTAACAAAGAAGAAAAATGAAACTTCCCATACTATTTACTATAATATATACATAATTAAATAAAATAAATAAATATAATTCACTTCACAAGTTGTTTGATGGCCGACAGGACGTCATTGGCTGATAAGTTTGTAAGTGGAGTGCTGCGTTCTGCGCCACGTTCTGAAATCAAGAAATGTAAATAAGTACATACCTACAGAAACACTAAAAAAAGAAATTACCTACAAGGTTGATGAAAATTAAAAAAATATTTTCAATACAACAATGATAGAGATTGGTGTAGATTCTTGTTGTTTACGAACTAAACTAATATGAGTCACGTCACCAGTCGCGTAGTTATGTAACCACGGGCCCCGGGGCGAAAATGAAATTAGGGCCTGATTAAAAATAAACTAAGAAAAACTTAGGTTAAAGCTTTGTTATAGGGATAAATACGAATATACAAGAAATTAAAAAAGAAACCAAATTCCATATATTCAACAAAAAACTAAAATGTTTTCTTATTAAAAAATGTTACTATTCCATTGAAGAATACTTAAACACAAAAAATAATAAATAACAAAACAATATCAATAAATAAATTTATCTAATAATAAATATAAATTAATAGGGCGACAGAATAGATATTTTAACTAAGATTATTTTTACTAATTCACTATAAATTATAAATTTAGCTATACCATACTTGTAATAACATGTATCTCTCAAATTTGCAACGCCTGCAAAGGGCCGCTAAGTTCTAAGCACCACTATTGAGTAATAAGACCTGTTTGTACACTTATTAAGCAAATAAATGATTTGATTTGATTAAATTTACGTATGTAGCTCCTAACTAAATCTGAATAAAAGTCGAAAATTCTTTATTCAACTAGGTTATTAATTTAAATAACTTTTTCGTACGTCGTTCATGGAGGCCAAGGGTCCCCTTGAGTTTGGCCCAGAATCGGTTTAACCACTTTCAATCCGACACTAACAAAATTGAATGACTAATTTGACAGTTTTAAATATCTCCTATCCTTTTTCAATAATGTTTGTAAGAAAGAGAGGTGACGTGCCTAATATTAGTTTAATTCTTAAACAACAGAATTCATACAAATAATTACTGAAACTAAAATATAATAATGCAAAATGTTACTAATTCTGAATCATAAATTTAAGTGGTGGTATGGTGGTGGTTAGTGATGATACATAACTTAACAAGTTTTTTACTGTATGTATGTATTATAAGCTAATGAGTTTATGGAAGAGTTGATTTAAATAACATGGCCCCTTTTGTCTTACTCTAGCAGAAATAATTTGCGGGTCAACATTGTAATATACATCTATTAATTTAAGGCCTATTTTGGTAATTTCACTGGATCATGACTAGTATTGAAGCTAAATGATACTTTATAAAATTATCAGAACTATTCTGAAAGACTATGAATCTGCTAAGTCTAAACTATAGGGTGAAGCAGTACTTTATCTAATAAGGCCCTTGATAGCATTAAGCACTTGTTCGGCGTCCAGGTTCTCCAGGTCCCTCCATACTTCACACCCTCTATCTGTAATTTAGGGCATGTCAAAGGACTTATGTATACTTACTAATAATAAAGCTGAAGAGTTTGTTTGTCTGAACGCGCTAATTTCTTTCACTAATAGGAAGCTACATTATCCCCAAAGGTTATAGGCTACTTTTTATCCCGGGAACGCGAGTGGAACCGCGGGGAACAGCTAGTGTATAGCTTTCCGCTTATGGTCTTTCTGCCCTATTTTACACCCTTAGGTGTTGAAATTTCCAAAATCCATTCTTAGAAGAGCGGGCGCATATTCTGTAGGCTGTGCCTCAGCCACCTCACTTGCCTTCAGGCCACCATCCGAAGATACCACAAACTGAATTGTTCACTGACTCTAGATACTTTACAGTCATATTAGCTATCTGTATACTAAATTTCAGCCCAATCTGCCAGTGGTCAGAGCTGTGTGTTGATATGAGTCAGTTACCCATGTTTTACTATTAGTTTAGATAGACTTTTGTGAGAAGGAGGTTTAGCAAGCTTAAAAATATAAAAAATAATAAAGGAGAGACTTACCTACTTTAAGCTGCAAGGTAGAGGTAGGCTAGAGACTTTTTTTTACTAGAAATTTCGCAATCAAGTTCCAAAAATAATATAGGCATTGAATAAAGGGATCAAAATTCAACTAAAGCAAAAGAGGGGATTGCATTTTGTAAGGATTATGTACAACACTATTATTAGTATTATTTTGTGCAACCAACCTTAGTGAATTGTCTATAACATGATGGATACTGTACTGAACCTGCACTTATTATATTTCAACCGATTTTATTAATTAATAAACAACTTCTCTGTCTCTCTCTCTTATTTTATTATGTTGGTGCATGGCAGAAAGCACTGATTATTGTAGGCGCTAATCTCTGGATCTGCCAGTCGGATTCCAAAAATTCTTTCACTATTAGGAAGCTACATTATTCCCGGTGGTTATAGGCTACTTTTTATCCCGGAAATGTGGGTAAATCCGCGGTGGACAGCTAATGCTGATTATAAACAAAAACTGGATTTCAAAAGAATACTTTGTTTGTAATTAAGTTTGATAGGAAATTATTCTTAAGTTATTTGTGTATGATGAGGATTTAGGTCGGAGAGTAGCATTATATGTAAGATCTTACCGTAGCGAGCCCACACGCGCGGCTGTACTCCACTGCACTCGCGTATCAGAATCGGCATGTTAGGATTTTCCCGCTTAATATTCACGTAATTAGCTTTTATAAAATCCCTGAAAATAAATGTAATATAAATAAACGCAATTTTTTTAGGTTATGTTAATGTTTATGTAATCGTTCTTTTTACCTTACGCCCTGAGATTGCTTGCTAGTTTGGCATAAATGGATTCTTAGTTCTTTGAGAGCAGTACCCAAGCGGAGACTCATGTTGATTTATTTAAATTAAATTATTTTTTTAAATTATTACGAATAACTCCTGAAAATTAAAGACTTTTGATTTGATTGTCAAATGTCTAATCAAAATGACATTTGAATTTGAGTGTTGCAATACTTGCAAACTTTGTTAAATTGGTCTTTTTTTTTTTTTTTGAAAGGACATGAAGGTGTTAGCCAGAGGTGGCTATTATAACACCCTTACGCGGACAAACTTAAATTGGTCCTGTCAACTTTTAGAAATAGAAATAATAAAAAATCAAGTTATAAAACACATTTCCTAATCTCAGTCTAGGAAACAAGATACATTTATTTTATGATGTACAGTGATAATTATAAGATGATTTGGTGCGACTCAGGTTACCTTCTTTAAACAATTTCTTATTTGCCCAGGGAACAGAGTTGGGTATACAGAGTGTAATCGTTAAGTGTGTCCAGTCGATTATTACGTAACTATTACAGATATAAAAAAAAAAAAAACTGATATCGAAAGTACGTTACCTTATCAGTAAAATACCATCAATGATTTTTTGAAAATCAAACGAGAAGTATCCAAAATTTTGACATTAAACACTCCCATACATTTAGTATGAGATTAGTAGAAAGGTTTTAGTTTCCTTATTTTAAGTGGTCTAGTACTCATTTTACCTTTTATGGTATGACCATAATTAATTTCAAGTAAATACACGTGTAGATTAATTATCTTACCACTTCAAATTAGTAATAAACCGTGTTTCAATATCGCATTAATTGGATCTGACTGAAAAGCAAACGATACTCTTTCTTTGGTGTTCGTTCTAAATTCAAACCTGTAAACTCTAAACTCCCATACAAACGGATCTTTGTATTTCCAATTTTATAGTCACCGTGGTCCTACGCAACTACGACACAAAGGAATTAAATGATTTCCTCTGTGTCTACGCGGCCCAGATAGAGAAGATAAATGGTAGCCAATACCTATTGTAGATATGTGTGCGGCAACTAACTACTTTTAAAGAAAACATACATTATTTATTCAACAATTTAATGTAATTATTAATACTCAATACATCAATTTTATCTTTTGTACATTGTAAAACTAAGTACCAAACACTTTAATGATGATTTTTTTGAAAATTAATATTTCAATATAATTCTAGAAGCAACATCACTTTTCTAGTAACATTAGAAGTTCTATGAAAATATTATTTAAAAAAAGAGTCGACGCAACGCTTTATTATTTTGTTAGGGTAGAATTATAAGCTTATCGCGTAGTAGATGTACCTAGTAGATAAGCTTTCTACGCTTCCACTTTTGTTTAACTTTTCAAATCGGAATCGATAACTAACACTTCCATTTGTTTCCTCTAATACACATTTTGTAAAAAAAAACATGAACATTTTGATTAATATTGTAAGCACAGATTACACTATCTACAACAGGTATCATGTACAAATATTGCATTAAATTTTCATCTTTAATATAATGATACTAGGTTAAAAATGGTCTAACTTCCAGAAATGGTGAATTAAAAAAAATAGAGAGGATACTTTCAAATATTTTTTTCTCAAGCATGCAGCCCGTCAACTTTGTGTGGAAGAGTGGACATCCAAATTGCAATCTTGTGCAATTGGAATAGAATTGCAAATAAAGTTTGAAATTATCTTCACTTGACTGACTAGTGTCTTTGACCTGCACAATTCGACTAAAGCATCTGCATCGACATTGATCCTAATATGAACTACTATTTTATGTGAAATATGATGATCATGAATAAAGTTCTAGAACAATCCTCCTAAAAACAAAAATGACAAGGAAAACATTGGTTGCACATTTATTTTTGTTAAAAATTGCACTTTTTCCTATTAGACATCAGACGAAAATAGCTTTGAAAAATAACGACGAAAATGTGTCAATTTCCAACAATTAATAAACGAGCAAAGAAAGTTCTACATAACATTATTTACGTCCATCAGATGTTATAAATTATTAAGGGTACACCAAACCTGACAACCTATTAAAAAATAACTAAAACAGAAAAAATTCTAAGCTTTTAATAATTAAAAAAAAATAATATCATTAATGTATATACATATTTACATACTTAATTTTAAATTCTTTAACGGCATACTATTCATTAATGTAGGAGAGACTCGATGAAAATTTTCAATAAAAAAACATTTTAAAATAGGTATCTCCTAAGCAAAACTTGTTTTAGTTAGAGAAAAAATATATATTTCCGAATCTTAATCGATACCCGAGGGGGTAAATTTTTGTAACTGGATGAATATGAATCTATAACGAGAAATTGTTTACCTAACGGACGAATAGTTCCGTGAGCTCTAACAGTTGAGTGAGTGAACTAGCTCAAGGAAACTTGTCAATGCCAAGTATCTATAGTTTTAATTGTTGAACGCCAAGACTAACACCACCATTGATTGGAGGCAGCATAATCATTTTATATAACACCAAAACTGTCGTAACATAACAAAACTTAAGTTTTAAATTGACATTCAACATTTAAAACGCACACTCAAAGTAAAAGCACATCAGCTACACAACTCGAACACTATCAAGATGATAACCCACTCGACTGTAATGACCGTACACAACCTCAAAGTGAACATCACTAAACGGGATAGCAGCTTTATAAAGTACTTTATCAACGCTACAAGGAAGTTGGGCTGTTCGTTTTTTCTTTCTTTCTCGTTGTGTACTAGCCACTCGTGTTGGTAGCCGTTGAGTATCAGCTAGCCGGACGCAGGCTCTATGGCTTTGACTCCGTCTGCTGTAAGTCCCTGCTTCTGACACCATTCTACGAAGTCATCTATGAGGACTGGCCATGCTCCTTCTGCATCGTAGTTACTCATGCCATCGTCGATTTGCGTGGCGAAATCAAGTAGAAGGTTCCATGTATCCTTTGGTATGGATCTTTTGTGATGCTCCTGCAATTGTAAAATATATGGTGAAATAAGGTTGATTCATATATTGTTATCATGTCAATGCTTATCAGCCTATTAAACTAAAGATTGGTGTAGATTCTGTTGTTTACAAACTAAACTAATTAGTCATGTCGCGTCACCTCTCTTTCTTGCAAATATTATCGAAAAAGATAGAACATTTTGAATGTGGTCAAATTAGTCCATGAAATCGTTTTTTACGGGTACATAGTGACTAATAAAGGTCTGTCTAATGTCTTTAGATTATTAGTCAGTCATTTGGATGACAAACATTTTTTTTTTATGTGCACTTACTTAATTTATAACATAATATTTTTTGAGATTTATGTTGACCCTTGAAATTTATTTTAGTGGCTACCGATGGACCATCTGTGTTAGGTCTTACCACCATTCAATCTGGTACTCATAATGGAGTGACGTCATGATTTCTCAATCCCATTTCTCCAGAGTGGTGCCAGAGTTCTAATAGTCACTTGCAACAGATGTTTTCTATTTTTTTACTATGATTTTTTACTGCGTTTGACCACAATCTCACCGTAGTCAGTGATGCTGTGGCAGATGGTGATAAGCACACAAAGCCTAGAAGGAAACTCGCTCTCACATACAGCTGTCAGAACACACCGGAAGGTGCTTGGCTAACGGCTTTTATATCTACTAAGGATCTTGAAAAGGTTAACTTTTCATTTTACTAGAATGGTGTCGAAGAAATTTGTAGGGTACTTGTGATGTTAATAAGCTGATTGTAATGCAAATACATATTAAAAATCTTATTCATAATACAATTTGTGGTATTTTTTTCCGGTCTGTAATATTTAAAAATACAAAAACTTACCTATATTATGCAGCATAATCAGCATGATAATGCATTATGCAATTTTAGGTAGGTAAGGTATGTTTTTGAATGAATTGACATTTGTTTGACATCCATATTAATATTATAAATGTGAAAGTAACTCTATTTGTTTGTTACATCTAAACTGCTGAACCGATCGCTATGAAAATTGGCATGCAGATAGTCTATGATGTGGAGAAGGACATAGGCTACTTTTTATGCTGGGAATGTGGATGAAACCATGGGGAACAGCTAGTATCATTATAATAATGTATAAATTAATTATTAGTGTAAAGTTACATTTTGATGGTACCTATTATTATATTTGTTATTTTTGTATGCTCATAGTGGAACCCTGAGGCTGTTTAAAAACTTTTTGTACCTATTAAATAAATTATATTTCATTATAATAGCATTGAGAAGCTTCAATACAGGCAAGGCATTAAAAAGAAATCACACATTCTTACCGTGAGGAACTTGCACCAAGCATCTAGGAACTTAAATCTCCCACGGAGAACAATATTCCAATAAACTATCGCCATATCCAAATCCAGGCCTTTTTGTTCTGGGTTCTTAGCATAATTGAACGTAAAGTGATAGAAATCTTTGAACTTATTAACATCCTTTATTTCCATTTCTAGCGTTGGAAGCTTTCCTTTTAATTTTTCTATACTATCTGCACCAAGCTCTATAAGACCGGTCATGAACTCATCTTTAGAGAACTCACACTGTACCGCTGCTTTACATTTCCACGCAATGATCAAAACTAAAATAGATTCCGGACTCAAGTTTACGTCATCTAAAAACTTCATAACTCCATCTACGGTTATCTTATCATTCTCCTGATGGTCTTTGTATTTGTTGAAGAGTTGGTCTAACTTCTTCCTATCTATTGACCCCTTCCCGGAGTCTTTGTAATACGCATCAGGGTTCTGGAAGTAATTATCACTCGCCAAGTCTAGTTTCCAGTCGTTCTGTGCTAGGCAATATATAGCTGTCGACTCACTTGTTTGCGTAAATGCGACGAACTTTTTAACTTTGTCCCTCTGTGACGATTTTAATTTATTCTGAAATAGAAATACAAAAACGTCACATCTTAACCTATGTAGCGCATAGCTGTCACTATTTACGAAGTCTAAATGATATATCTGATTTATATCTTAGTTTGTGGATTTAAATTGATTTCAAACATATTTTTTGTATGTTTACTCACCATTTTCGTAAGATTTTTGTTATTTCTAATGACTTTCACTGTTATTTCGACATCGGAACCAAAGTGAAATAACAGTCATAGACAAGGAACTACATAACTTAATGTTTCTAGGTATAATAAATAAAATAATAATGGTTTTGAAATAATTTATTTATGTTTTGAAAGTACATTTTTATAAAGTATTTTCTATAGTAAATTTCAAGAAAGGTTATTTTTCAATTAAAATATTTACCAATTTTAGTGAATGTTGGTTAAGAGTATTTTCTTCTATGGTCACATCATACGAGTTACGAGGTCCATAGACATATTTCGTTCAGAAACTACTAGATTGGGATTGTAAATTAATGTAAATATTGTAATAAAATCATTGATATTGTTCGTGTTTTGATTGTAAAGTTTACTAAAAGAATAATATAATCATCAAATAATAAAATGAAAAACCCGACTGCAAAAACCTATGTAATGTATGTACTCATGTATTCTTTGAAATAGACGATACGAACCTTGCTAGAATAAAATTGTTCTGTGATACGAACACAGTAGAAATAAAGACGAATGTGTTGAAAAACGTAGTATTAAATTCTCTTTGGTGTTGAAAAACAGCTGATCGAGAAATAGCCTAAAAATATTTGATATTATAAGATAAACAAATGCAGTGAAATAAAAAAGAACTCTAATATAATATTTTAAGTATTCGTATATTGTTGAATAATAAAATAAAATGCGTAGTTTAGTGATAAAAAATAAAATATTATATTCACCTAAATACTCAATGTTCAGAACTTTGAAAACAAACGCTCCCCGAGTGAGATTCGCACCAAGTCCTACAGGATACTTACATTTAGGAGGCCTACGGACGGCTCTCTACAATTATTTATTCACCAAGTCTCGTGAAGGTTCCTTTATATTGCGCATTGAAGATACAGATCAGACGAGAAAAGTTGAAGGCTCAGTTGACGCCCTCATAAAAGACCTGGAATGGACGGGAATCGAATGTAACGAGGGGCCAGGCATGGCAGGTCAATATGGACCTTATGTCCAAAGTGAAAGATTGAATATATATCAGTAAGTTAATTTATGAAATATAATTATTTATTCTTACTAAAGATGCTAATTTAAAGTTAACTAAAGTAATATTTCAGAGAAAATATAGCAAAGCTCCTTAAAAATGGCTCAGCATACCGATGTTTCTGCACAGAACGCCGTCTGAATATACTCCGTAGAGATGCAGTGAAGAGCCGAACTATGCCTAAATATGACAACAAGTGTAGGAGTCTCTCTGAAGAGGAAATAAAGGAAAAGATGAAAGCTGGCACTCAATATTGCATTAGATTTAAGGTTTGTTATCGTACCTTACAGTTTTTGACTGCATTATCGTATTTTCATACTGACCATGATAATGTTAATATTTCTAGCTCTCGTCAGACTGCCAAGTGTTTGAAGACCTGATTTTTGGTAATATAGCATATGATGTTTCACTAAACGAAGGTGACCCTGTGTTGATGAAAAGTGATGGTTACCCTACGTACCATTTTGCAAATGTGGTTGACGATCACCTGATGGCTATTACTCATGTGTTAAGGGGAGTTGAGTGGCAGATATCAACAACTAAACATTTGTTGATTTACAGGTTAGTATAGTTCTGGGACAACTTAAGGCCGGAACTGGGGTCTTATCACAAAAAATATGATGAGTGTCGTTTCCTCTATTTGTCCTAAAAAAATATATGTTATAATTCATCAAGTTTTAATTGTATTGATTAAAATTGAAGTTAACATTCCCGAATTTTGCAAAAGATTATCCTTTCAATGTTATTTTAACCTAAATCTGTAATTTTTGTAAAAACCAAAAACAAAATAGATTTTCCAACAATTTGTATTAGGATGTCAGTCAAGAACAGAAGGAGTTTTGATCCACATTCTGAACTGAGAGTGGAACTAATTGAGACTAATTTAAAATTAGATTGTGGTTAAACCTAGCCAAAGTGTAGATTCTTTTCACTTGCAGGGCTTTTGGATGGACGCCACCACAATTCGGCCACTTACCACTTATAGTGAACTCCGACGGTACGAAACTCAGTAAAAGACAGAATGACGTCAGAGTGGAAGATTATAAAAATAATGGTAACAATAATTATAATATAACTCTTTCCACCACCCTGTTTCACATGCGATGCCTTATTTTACCACTTTAGGGGTT
The DNA here is from genome assembly GCA_963555595.1 of Tethea ocularis. NCBI lineage: Eukaryota > Metazoa > Arthropoda > Insecta > Lepidoptera > Drepanidae > Tethea > Tethea ocularis. The sequence continues at coordinate 2,320,247 of OY741960.1, read as the reverse complement.
GAATTTTCAAAAATCCTTTAAAATTTTAATGCTTTCTTTAAAATTATTTGTAGGTAGGCACTTATTTTAATATTAGTCACATGCAATCAAGTACCTAGTTAGTAAGGGAATAAGTTCATGCCTTGAAGTGCATTGTCTGTCGATACTTTAGTATATATTTTATTAATATGTGCTGTTATATATTTAATTGCTGCCTATGAATAATTCTGGAGATTTTCATGGAATTGAAAAAAAAAATCAGGAGCATACCCAATAATCATGCAATCTCCTAGAAAAAAAAGGAGAGTTTGCAGCTCTGGGTCGGATACTAATCGCCTGTAATTTTTCTGATGTCAAAAAATACCCGTCTGTTTGTATTTTTCAGGTATATTCCCACTGGCATTAGTGAATTATATAACACTATCTGGTGGTGGATTTGATCATGTACCAGGCGCTGGAATTCGACTCAAGACCATGGAGGAATTAGCTGAAGAGGTATTTATTATGACCTGAAACTAAAATAAAAGAAATACATACCTTATTGTTTAGGAATGTCAAAGAAAAATAAAACTTATGCAGTTTACAAACAAATCTGTATATTTTTGCAATTAACCATAAATTTAATAGACATACCTTATGACGCAATATAGTAGTTCGTAGATTGATTGACTTTTAGTTTCTAGTAAATTGATCGACGCGCTCGGCGAGGTAAAAATAATTTAATTGAGTCTAAAAAAATGGTACTAGTTTTGCTATATTTAAACGTATAAAATATAGTATTTCATACGTTTTGTCCATTGATGCCTAAAGTTGATAAAAAAAAATGTTGATCCACGTCGGCAATCCCAGGAGGATTACAAATGTCCATAGCTACAAAATATTAAAAAAATAATTGTCATTCAGTTCCAGATTGATAGGATATCATCACACCCTAGTCGCTTGAACCCTGACTTGCTCCAAGAATGCAACAGATTAGAAATCAAACGACAACTACAAGATACAGAACTATCACAAACACTTGTCTTACAACTACAAAATCTTATCACGAAAACATACCCAGAGAAAAACTTAAACGTTTCAAAAGAACATGTAACCAGCATACTAAACTGGGCATGCAATAGAATAACAAAAATAGAAGAATTAGTCTCAAAAAAGTTCGGTTTTCTATGGATACTACCGAAGAACGAAAACCTAGAAATTGATAGAGATTTATTGAGAAAACTTGTTGATGATCTTGAGGCTTTTGATCAGTTTGATCAGCAATCCTTGAAGGACCGTTTGAGGACTTTCTCTATGGATTATAACGTGGAGTTTCCATGGTTAATGAAGATGCTGAGATCTGTGTTGAGTGGCTTGGAAGAAGGCCCGGGCGTCGCCGAAATGATGGACTTGCTAGGGAAATATCAGTCTTTAGAACGAATAAAAGCTGTTGTAAGATAAATTTTTGGTTTGATTAAAATAAAATCTACCGACTAAGCTACCGCGCTAACTTTTCGCAGACTCGCAGCTCGCAGCGTGACGTGTCGTCACCCTAGTCGCTAGTTAGAGTATAAATCAAACTAATTTGATTGATATTTTTATTTGAAGATTGCACGGAAGAATTAAAAACATATTTTTCTGTGGTTTTACATTATTACTATATTTTTAAGACTCGTTTTAGGTTATTTCAGAGCCCTTTCCGTTTACAATAGTTAAACAAATTTATAACAAAATAAAACACAACGATATGAGTAACAGTATAATTTATTGAATTCCCAAATATAAATAGGTACCAAGAGAAAATATCGAGTTTAATTCAGTGTGGTCAGTCCACAATTATTTTTTATCAACAACACTCAAAACTGAATATTTATTTCGCAAAATTGCACAATTTTTTAAAAATAGGCGGGAATATCACCCTCATAGATTCAAAAGAGCGAACTGTATGGTGACAGTTTTTTTTTAATAGTAGTTGGCTCTTTGCCGAAAGAATTACCCCCTCAATTATTTTTTTTCTGTTCTTATAATCAAACAAATGGTTGGTCTTCACAATACTGACTGAGTCAAATTTATTTTAAATGAAAAGAATAACAAGTATTAAACCAACATTTTAATCGTTTAGTTTACTTTGAGGAAATATTTTAAACTTGGATTTAATACTTATAAATAAAAGTAATGTACTCATAAAACAAACACCACGTCACAATAAATAAACTACAAATTAAATTGAGCAATAATTTAAAACTTATAGCTTTTTTACAATAATTAATTTAAAAAAAAGCCTTTGGCGTTTTATAAATAATTTTCACAGACGCAACAAAATACAACATTATCATGTTATTATTTCTTTCTTAATCGTATGGCACGTAGAATATTATTAAAAATTATACATAATTTGTAGACAAAAAAAAGTCAGATTAAATATAATAAATCAAATTCATTGACCAGTAAAAAATAACAGTAAGACTTAGCACTACACAATTTATTTGGTCTCACGTTTTTAATTGATGCCATTCGTATACAATACTTTGTAGTTTGTACAAATTATAAAAAATAGGTTACCTAGACATTGTGATCAACAAACGTTAAATTAACGTTTGTTGATCACAATGTCTTGTAAACAACAGAATCGGGACCAATATATTTTTAAATTAACTCACACTGCTTTTTTTTTTTTTAAATATAGATAACCTTGTTTTGAGAAACTTATCTAACAGCCAATAAATTTTAAGTAGGAAGACAACAATGTTATGTCTAAAATCAGCGCTGCATCTAGCGATCAATAACACAAAAAATACACGCACATTTAATAATTAACTAATTTTAAAGCAATATTAATGTACTGTAATTCACAACTTTATTCAGGAACATAGACACATATGAGTGCGTTTAAATTGTAAAAGAGGGGAGAAAAAATCATCATGGTTACTTTAATTCTAACTAGCTGCCACTATAACCTAGGTTATAAAGTACCTAGCACGTTTCATTCATCATCCTAAAAGCTTAGTTAATAAATCTGTCTAAGATAGAATGTTGCGCTGAAAATCGCAACAAAAAAACAGCGCGCGCTGCGTCACTCAGGCATACTGAGTGATACCAGTTCTTAAATATTTCCCATAAAATTAGGTGAAAAATATATTCGGCACAGAATTTGACAGCATACGTGTTTATAGCACAATGATAGTGTCACCACTGAGCGGGCGGAACAAGCTTATCAGCCAACGATATTTTTGGCGATATCTAGACAGGTTTATTATCTAAGCCTACAAGCTATCCTGGAAAAAATCAAGCCTATCCTTTATTCTAGTATGATGCGAAAGAAGCGTTTAATACGCTTTTTTATAGGTTCTGGTATTATTGGTCGCCATGACATTTCTTTTCTCCACCCCAACTCAATGTAAACGCATCCTAATTATTAGGCAAAGGCGAAAACACACTATGGCTTGCTTAGAAACTTGCATTAAAATATTGTTATTTCGGTCAGAAAGTGTATCGTCCTACGATAAATATCATATTACGACATAGATGTCAAAACGCTAGAATTGGGCCTCAGCTAGGCAGCTATTTTTCGTGGTTTACAATCAATTTGCGTTTTCACAGAGTTTCTAGTAAAGGTATTGCACAGATCTTGCTCTTAGGCTGAGATCTATAGAGCGTGCTTAGACTTTGCTCAGACTTTACTTAGGGTATAAACCTACGTAATGTAGTAAATATTTGTATGTTTTAAATTGTAGCCAAGTTTTTGGTAAGTCGTCGATTTGGTGCACTTAGACCTACTTAGACTTTGCTTAACACACTCAGAGAAATTCGAAGGTTGCATTTTAAATACCGACTTTGTACGGTAAAGTCTGAGCAAAGTCTAAGTACGCTCTATAGATCTCAGCCTTAGACTCTCATATCTGACTCATCAAAGATATATCACCAAATGTCACGTTGAACATCACAACCAATTTCGATTTCGAATTTACTTAGTAGGTAAGTACCTAGTTAAAAAGTTATCTTTGCCATTTTGTCATTTCATGCATCTTCGCCTTTGCTTATATAAATAAATCTATAAAACACGACACCTAGTAGAAAAATCGAAGCGAATACAATCGATGCTTATTGCTTAATCGAAATATTTTATAAATAAATTTATTCAATTATAACAAGAGAATTTCACGACTTAAAATATTGATATGATTATATTTAGAAGGAAATATTTTATTGAGAATAATTTTAACCATTTTTCATAAGCAAAAGAGAGTCCTGAGCTTTTCAAACAACATTTAATTAAATCGAGCTGGAAATCGGTAAAAAAGATACAACTATTTAAAAACAGCAAAATTGTAATATGCATTTCGACACACTGAAACGTTATCAATTTTTAAGATCCCTTAAGGCAATGCACGTAGGTATAAAAACGCAATTAAAAACTGAAACGGAAACTGGCAGGTTCTTATTTAAATATTTCAAGATGAAAAATACCACGGAAATCTAAAAAGAACTAACCAATTTTGTCTGTCTGTTCTTTGAACGGAATAACGTTTGGTAGATTCGATAAAATTAGAAATAAAACAACAGAGGGTCTACTCCGAAAAACGATACACGATAGTCAGATCATCGTTGTCAAATTATTAACCAATAGAATTGCATCAAACTGACGAGACGTAAATGTCCTAAAATTCTATCTATACTAATATTATAAAGAGGAAAGATTTGTTTGTTTGTTTGTTTGTTTGTTTGTTTGTTTGTAATGAATAGGCTCCGAAACTACTGGACCGATTTCAAAAATTCTTTCACCTTTGGAAAGCTACATTATCCCCGAGTAACATAGGCTATATTATATTTAAAAAAAAATTAGGGATCCTTACTAAAACTCCAATAATGTAACATAAGGTGTAAAAAAATGACCTGAAAAATTCCTTACGTCGCGTGCGCTGCGAAAACTATTGATGATAGAACAAAATCATTTACTACGACTTTGCAGAACTCATCATTATCTACAAAAAGTGTCGCGACAGCATATGTCTAAATATTATAGTTATGTCACAGTAAGCAGTTTTTTATTCTAAAATATTAATTTATATATTCCGCCTCTTGAAAAGGCTCTTCATTTGTACCTTGGTATTAATCCTCATCAAAATAAATTACTTTATATTCAAGACGGCTTTAATACCTTTTTATAACTTTTTGAATTATTCAATTCGGACATTTCATTCGGAAGATATCACGAGTTTAAAAATGCAAGTATTAGAAAAAAGTCGCGTGGTTGTCGCTCACCGCGCTCAGCTAGCCAGCATGCGATGTAGGCTCCATGTAAGCGTCACTGGGGTACGGGGAGGGAGTCAATGTAATCTATATATATAAAAGAAAGTCGTGTTAGTTACTCCACTTATAATCAAGAACGGCTGAACCGATTTAGCTGAAAATTGGCAGGGAGGTAGTTTAGAGCCAGGAGAAGGACATAGGATAAGTAGGTAGGGGTAGGTAGGGTAGGTAGGTAGGGGTAGGTAGGTAAGGTAGGTAGGGGTAGGTAGAGGTAGGTAGGGTAGGTAGGTAAGGTAGGTAGGGGTAGGTAGTTAGGTAGGGGTAGGTAGTTAGGTAGGGGTAGGTAGTTAGGTAGGGGAAGGTAGATAGGTAGGGGTAGGTAGGGTAGGTAGGTAAGGTAGGTAGGGGTAGGTACTTAGGTTAGGGGTAGGTAGTTAGGTAGGGGTAGGTAGTTAGGTAGGGTAGGTAGGTAAGGTAGGTAGGGGTAGGTAGGTAGGTCCCAGTTTTATTTTTGTTCTCAGGGCAGGACAACGTCTGCCGGGTCAGCTAGTTGGTTAATAATTTGACAACGATGATCGGACTACTTATCTTGTATCGGATTTCGGAGTAGGCCCTCTGTTAGCTGTTCTCTTTAACGGTTCCGGTTTATGCGGGATCTTGCAAAATGCCAATTTTACGTTTCAGTTTTTCACTGCAGAATAGTGCCGCCGATATTTAAGTATGAAAACATTTATTAGAAAATAAGTATCAAACTTTCAAAGACTTAATTTATTAAAATTGGAAATGTCCCAATTTAATTTGTAAACACGAATTTCATTTATAAATTCCACACAATTAAATATTAATTATCATTTGGAAATTCATCGAAGAAAAATAATATCGTCATAACATATGTAGAGGAATTAAGTTATACAAGAATATCTACACTTCGATAATTATTATCAAATACAAGATTATATCGTCCTATATAAAGTATTTTTTATTTATTTTATTTTTATTTTAAATAGTCCTAAATGATCTAAGGCATTAAAACCGTCAGGGCACGGCGGAAATATTTTAGTTCTATGTAATATATATTAAATATTTAAATATAATTTAGTTATTTAGTTCGAACGTTCACGTGTTTATAAAAGTAATATCAATATTAAATATTAGTTAAATAGATAAACGTACGCAAAAATCGTCCAAACTTGCAATAAATCGTACAATCTATTCGATACAGAACATCTGACGAATATAATATATTTGGTTATTCTACATTATAGTATCGTAATCGTATCAATTATTTGAAGTAATTTGTATCGTATAGATCATATAACAAATTGCAAATTCGGATAACGCGTAAGTTGAAAAGTTACTCGGTAGAGATTACATTTATAAAACATCTATAAGGCAGATCATGTAAGGAGAAGCGACCGCATCGACAGAGTATTTAACGGCTCTTAAATATGTATAGGCCGTATGAAGTTATAATTATAATGCATTTGTAAAATTCACAATAATTGAATCATTGTAGTGTTAGAATAGTGTTTAATTCATCAAGTATCCATCTGTAATAAAGGAAAAGCAACCTTATAGTCAATCAATGTAATTCAATGACTATTTACTACGTCAATGCGGTCGTCGCATTTTATCTATGTCGAGATATAAAAAAAATTATAGAAAAACCACAAGAGATCACATTTCATAGATAGTCTTTGAAATTCAAATAGGTCACGTACTTTCTAAAGGACAAAACCTGAGGAAAATTGCTTGTATTTAGAATATTGAATTAAGAATAAGACACCTATTAAATATGTACTGCCTTAATACAACTTGACCACTATAACTAGGCCTCCGTTTTCCGTACACGCCGATTCTAAAACATAATTGTACCTATGTACCACGTTACAGTGGCCTAGTGATCATCTAATTAAATACTACTTATGAGATTATATTAAATCGCCTAATGCTTCAAATAATGCTTCATTAATATTTGATTATAATTCAACTTAATGCATGGTAATCCGTATTATGACGAAAGTAATTCGACATATTCATTTTCGTAAAAAAAGACAAAAAATATTTTTGGCTTGTCTACAAATCAGTATCAAGTAGGTACGTTACAAAATATAATAATAATTTATGTGCTTCATTACCTATATCTGATCCAGGAGACTTAAAAAAAAAAACATAACCTTATAGTACCGCTATGGATAGGTATTTCTAAATATTTTTACGGTGCATTATGGCTATTAATTATGTGCTTTTTCCAAAACTACTCGTCAGGAAATAGATTTGTAATCAGTATTATCAGATATACCTATTTAAAACAATAATAATAATATTCAGGGACATAATATGATAATAGATAATATAATAATAATAACCAAATTTTATTGTTATTTAAATTCCTGTAACCTGTTCCAATTCACTAAGTTACCTATAAGTTGCAGAATAACCCACGATATATTAAAATATTTCTAGAAAAAAAAACAGGAAATTGGCAATTATTTTTTAACTACAAATTTATTTCCTGAGTGTATGTATACTATTGCTTCTATAATATCTATATTTATTTGTAAAATGAGGATTGATTATTTCTATACCGCAGACTAGAGAATATCACTATTATTTTGGCGCGTACAGCTTATGTAGTTTAAAAAGAAAAACTGTTATTTTGAAAAACGAATTTCGTTGTTTCTATTAGGTGCATATTCACACATTATTACTTAGTAACAGTTTATAGTGTCGGAACTTTTCCATAGACTAGAATCGGTCTTAAATATGAAAAAAGTCAGTATTTTAGCGTTACATACCTGAAAATTCAGATCCACGTTCGTTTGGTACTTTTATTTTTATAGTAATTCAGGCAAATATTAAATAGACACTTTTTTACTTTCTTACATAAATAATTTAAATAGTTGTAATTAGATACTTAATAAATTCGTTTGCTCTGTGCCCGAGAATTGTTTCTGGTAATTGAAAAAACGTGTCAGCGTAGGTAAATGTTAGATCAGTTATTCATAAGTAGGTACATACGTATATATTTTTAATTTATATCTATATGGAGCAGTTTCGATGAAAATCTTAAAAAGCATGGTTACAATAGCTGCATATGGTTTATTTATTTATACGAAAGTTGTTTTGGGGAACACACAACTATAAAAAAAACACGCATTGAGAAATAAAGAGATGCAAAGAGGAAAGAAAAACGTGGCCATTCTCATAAAGTTAATTATTTTTGTAGCCTATGTTGTGATTGGATGTCAAAAGCATATAACACGTGTCCGATATTTTAAACACCATGCACGTCGCTTCGTGAATGTTTTAAAAAATCAATTTCAATCACGTGTCGAGTAAATAAAGTTATAGGAGTTTGAACAATTTTATTGTAGATACATTCAAGCCTTCATCTTTTGTTCTCGATTTTTAACAGAAATTAAAGTATTCAATAGGAACTTAAATACCTACCATACATATAACTACTTATAAAATCGACTGAAAAGCGAAACAATTCAAATATCATTATGGAATATACGTCAATTCCACAAAGTGACCAATCACAATGAAATGTCAATTTGACATTTGAAACAAAAAAAAAAGAAATACATAAACACAACCTCCTTCTAGGTACATTACTCATCTATCCGTGGCCATCCCCCTCGGAGCGGCCGCGCCGTCGTCACTGCAACTCCTTGACAGCTTGCAGGATCCTCTTCACGTGTCCGACCTTCGTGATACCCAAGTCTCTGAGATCCCTCCTGGCTAACGAGAGCAGTTCTCGACCGGTGACGTCATGTTTTGCGAAGGCTTCCGCGTACTCTCCTAGCTGGAGCGATTCTAGCCACGATTGGACCTCATTGACTCCCCAGGAGCGTACTTGGGCCGCTGTGGATGTGGGGGTCGGGCCTTCGGAGACGCTGCGACGGCTGCGCAGCCAGCGGCCCGCGCCGCCCTTCTTAGTGACCTAGGTTCAAGGGTTCCAGATATAGGTGTGGGCCGATGGCAGGGATTTGTTGTTTTCGAACCGAGAATATAGCATTTAAATAATTTACTCAAAAAGACAAGCATCTAGACTTGTGTCGTGCGTGATATTCTTGATTCATAAACAAAACGATACAATGGAGAATGTTTGTGAATCTACTAAAAATAAAGTCTAATGCCATCTAATGAAAGTCTACGATACGATTTTGGGATATTTGATGGTGAAAACTGGAAATGCAGGTGTGATGGTGAAATAAACCATAGTTAGTTTCATCATTATTACTGCCGTAGGTATTTATTAAAATTTTAGATCACAAATGTAGGCTACATTATGTAGGAATTATTTTCTTATTACCTACCTGATTTATTTTCATAATTACTTAATTTGAGAATCACCCAAATGTCATCTATGATTTATCCTCTTATTTTTCGAAAAGACAACCTTCATGACGACATCACTCATAATAAAATAAAAGCTCCTTACGTACGCCGCCGCGAGCCGTTTTAGGCTAAGCTCTAGTCATTTTATACACTAGCACTAGAGTCTAGCTAGTCTAGTTCAAGGATCTTTTGACATCTGCCCAAAATCCGCTATCTTGTGAAGAGTCACTTTTTGAGAGTCCGTTCCACAGAACACTTTTGCTCTGGCATAGTTCGCTCTGTGCGCTTATCGTAATGTTTAGATTAAGTATTTTTTTGTATGTTGTGTTGTTTTTGCTTATTCTTTATTCAAATAATATGCCGAAAGAAATGGTGTTTTTATTTTTTTTATTACAGAAGGTTGACAAGCAGGCCAGGCGGTCCACATGATGGTAAGTGGCTACCGTCGCCTATCGCCATTTGCAATACCAGAGGCCAATGTGTTGTCAAGCTGTTACAATGCCGAGATGGGAAGCTCTCAAGTGCAATTGCCGGAACAAACCGGTTTTCGGTATTTTCAACTTGAGGGTGGTAGCCAGCCAGAGAGATAGTGTTCAAAGTTAAAAAAGCGCCGTCCTGCCGATGTCATGCCACTGCCAAATGGGCCTTGTCGCACTGTACACATATTTCCATACCACAGATGAAAGCAATACCTACCAACAGTTCTTTGTACTCGATGACCTACGTAATTGGTCCCGTTACAAGCCAGCACAATGCAATATTTATTAAATGGTCCATTTCTTAAGGACTATATTGCATTGCATTGGTGCCCATCTGAGCGCAATGTAAAATTGCTTTCAACTGAACGTTATGGCTTTTAGCTTGATTGTGCTCTGCAGCAAGGCAATTAGAGAGTGCAGTTGGTACTTTTGGAAAGTAAAATGTACCTTTTATTCAATTTTAAAAACTCTTTTCTGCTGATAAAAATAACTTTCAGTAAGTAGGTATATATTTATTTATGAAATAGAGGTTATTTTTCATTGAATAGAATGAGGGCGGGCGGTCCACATGATAAGTGTGTACCGTCACCTGTCATCAGGATTACCAGAGTCAAAGCTAACTACAAGTAAGTCTTATTTCAGCATTAATAATCATGGTGACATCTGTGGTACCAATACCCAAGTAAATAGTTTAAGGTGGAGGCGTCGGTTGGAGCGCGAAATTCAAATTTTATCACGTTTTTTTGCAAATTGCAGCTCAGTTATAGGTCGTAAGTTATCAACATGTTATTTGCGAGAAGAATGGTAGTATATTTACTGATTAATAACAAAAGAAATCATCAACATAATCTTCCAAGGTATATTAGTAACATTTTCATGAAATAGTCGTATATGTCAGTAATTTACCTTGGAGGAATATGTTGATGATTTCTTTTGTTATTCATGAGTAAATATACTACCATTCTTCTCGCAAATAACATGTTGATAACTTACGAACTATAACTGAGCTGCAATTTGCAAAAAATGTGATAAAATTTGAATTTCGCCTTCCAACCGAAGGTTTACCCTTAAAATAAATAAATAACTCTAATTTCCACTCAATAACTCAACGTTCGTACTAATAAGACATTAAACACCTACCTACAATATTAAAGGGACATTTGGAATTTTTAGGCGGGAACTTGAGAAGTAACGTTGCGTTTTCATTTAATTTTACGTGTATTTTGAGATTTTAGGTTCCGGAACTCGAAAGAAAAAAAACGGAACCCTTATCAGATCACTCGTGTGTCTGTCCCAATATACTGGACTAGATTATTTAAGTCGGTGACCCAAACACTGACGTGTAACGTAAATAAATGAATTTCATACATGGCCCACTTTTGGGTGGTAAATTAGACAACTTTTAAATATATATATTTTTTTTTTACCTACATCTGTGATCTATCTACACCCCTAGTTTCAACATACCTCCTCAGCTTGTAGGTACGCGTGTCCATCAGCGAAGTGACACCTGGATAGGTGAGCGCGCAATGAAGACGCGGCGCTCGCTCCCGACCCTGATATGCCCCCGCTTTCCACCAGCTCGTGGCAGCTTTCCACCTGAGGTGATAAACACACACCTCCAGGCTTAACAATCCTACTAATTAATATTATAAACGTGAAAGTTTGTATGTATGTTTGTCGCTCTTTCACGCAAAAACTACTGATCGGATTTGGATGAAACTTGGCACAAAGATAGGTATAACATATAGGCTACTTTTTATCCCGAGAACGCGGGTCAAACCGCGGGGGACAGGTAGTAAGAAATATAACTGAATTCCAGCAGGGCTATTTAAAAAAACTCGCATTCGAAATCGAAAACAGATTCGAAAACTTCTGAGCCGAATTCCTGCAATTGCTACTTTAATTTCTTCGTAAACGCACTCTATCTATCCGCTATCGAATCTTTTCGATCTGACATCCGACTGCTATTTAAAATAGCCTTTTGTCATCTCGTCGGGAACGGAATCGATATTGGAATGTTTTCGTTTCCGATTCCGATGTCGAATCCGAGTGTTTTAAAATAGCCCTGCAGATACCTTTATTCCAGTGTTAAATTAAATGAATGAGATCAAAATAATCATGAATTTGCAAAAAATAATCTATTCTATACAACTAATAATTAAGCTGAAGAGTTTGTTTGTTTGAACGCGCTAATCTCTAGATCTATCAGTCGGATTCGAATAATTTCACTAATAGGAAATTACATCATCCCCGAAGGTACTTACTATACTATAGGCTACTTTTTATCCCAGGAACGCGAGTGAAACCGCGGTGAATAGCTAGTTCCGTAAAAGTCTACAATATATACACAGTACCAACTTACGTAAAGGAGAGGGCAAAATTAGTAATCTCTTGAAAGGAAGATAATTATGTAAATTAAGGATAAGGACTGACACTGTCTGACGGAATTTTAAATTCAGACTGTCTTGAAGCCGTGTTTGTTTACAAATTAGCCTTGTAGCCTTGCTCGCAGAAATGGGTCGGCCTATTTAATAATTCATTTCCTGTTTTAAATACTTAACTATTTTATGTTCCCGTATATAGGTATATTATGTATTTCGCGACTTTCGGGGGTTTAATTTTTTAATTTCTGTTATCAAATAATTTGCAACTAAATTAATGATAATTGGGTTGATGTTACTGGTAGTAAGCTGTGATCTAAAATCCGATTCCACTTGTAATCTGTTTCTGTATTTTTATACCTACAAGAGCAGATAATGCCTTTTCACAGAGGTAGGTATGTGGTTGAGAAAAGCAGTAAATGTTTCAGTGCTTCTTCTAATATCTCCCTTACAATATTGTCCATAGATGCCTGTCCATAGATGTGGGGGTCCACATATTATACTCGCGGACCCTAGACCACAGGTTAAGAAATACTGGATAAGAAACAGAGCTAATTCGCACTAGTAATATTAGTATGTATAAATATCCTGGGACATTTTTCACACACGGTTATCTGATCCCAAACTAAGCAGAGCTTGTACTATGGAAACCAGATAACTGATATACTACTTATTTTTGGAAATCCATACTATTATATAGATAATTACACCCAGGACAAACATGCTCATGAACACAAATGTTTGTCCTGTATGGGAATCGAACCCACGACCTGCGGCGCAATAGGTAGTGCCTTAACCAACTGCGCCAACTGGCCCGTCCTAAAGAGTACCTATATCTTACTTACAAGAGTAGCAAGAAGTCGTCTCAACTGCGGCGCAGGCAGTAGCTTCCCGTCGGCGTCTTGTAGCGCGTCAGCTTGCGCCGACACTCGCCTCGCTATCGACACCGCGGCCGACACTCCGCCCGACACTCCGCTCTCACTTATACATGACAGTTTCACCTGGGTACGTTAAATTATGGTTAAGTCACCGTACCATTGTGGACGCCGTATGTTCGCGAATTTGTAAACTGTCGAAAAATTGTGAACAGTACCATACTGCTTACAATATAACATATTAATTTCCTAATCTAAAATCTATCCATGTTAATCGTATTATCGCCAGTTTGCAATTTCGCGAGATATTTTGTGAACTGACGGTGCACAGCATTAAATTATGCTTAGTTGGTGTGATTTTCAAATTTTCTTCATTTCGATCTCCACCAAGTTTGTCATCTGTCACTTCTAAGAGGGTGGTTAAAATAAGGATCGCAGGGGAAAGGTTAGTTAAAATTAAATGTTATCCACTCACATGCTTAACGAGCGTATTGACATCGTCCAGTAAGGCGAGGAGCTGTGCGCTCTCGGCGGCGGAGAGAGCGGCGCGAGCGGCCGCCCCTGCCCCCGCCCCCGCCCCTGCAAGCGCGTGCGCCTTCATCTGCTGCTTCTCGTCCCATGCTCTGTACAACCGTTTATAACTGTGTACAAAACTTTGAAGAGTTAATTTTTCATTCTCATTTTTCAAAGATCTGTCAAAGGTGAGGTGGTGGCCGATTACTTAGAAGATCAAATTGATTTTCTAAGTTATCGGCCATGTTTGGTGCCAAATGTCTAAAGCGAAAACGATGACACAAAACGATGTTGAGACGTTAGTAAAAATGGAGTTCAATTTCAAAAGCTACTTGGATTTTGTATTGTAGTAAGCGTCAATTTACACTATCTTTGTCATCAGCCAGTTGATTGCAGTCCATGAAACAGTTGATCGCGGTGACTGCGTCTAACACAGCATCAGGATGATCCCCCCTTCAAAAGGGGGCTGAATATCCTAATAAGGGGGAATAAAATAATTTTTTCAAGCACCGTACAATTCTCACTCAGCATACTAACCTCAAACTGGTCTCCAAAGCCCTGGACCTGCAGAGCATCTGCGCTCTGTTCTTGTGTATGATCCGCACGCAGCCAGGTGGCTGCAGCCACGCCTCGCCGTCCACCTGCACCGGCACACACTCCTCACCGAGGATGTTGATCTGCACCGCCCTGCATTGAGCTATGCGATGCTTTTGCAGGTTTATCAAGCGGGATGCCGCCATTTGAGCTGAGCCAAATACTGCTACTACCTGATTGGGAATTGTGTCATCTATACTAATAATGAAGCTGAAGAGTTTGTTTGTTAGAACGCGCTAATCTCCGGACTTACTGGTCCGTATCGAAAAATTCTTACACTAATATGAAGCTACATTATTCCCGAAGTTTATAGGCTACTTTATATCCCGGGAACGCGAGTGAAGTAGCGGGAAACAGCTAGTAAATGATAAAATGAAACATCCCCATTGACTCGTCGTCGGCTCCCTACCCTAGAATACTACCAATTTAGTAGTAGGGTAGCAAACGTTTTTGCTATAATCACTAAACTTTTTTCTCAGTGGCTGGCCGGGCACATCGGGCGGAGGGCTTAGGGTATCTAGCTTTTCTATATTCTATGGGAGAAACGTACGTGCGAATCACCGAGCTGAATGGTTTTACGATGATAAAATATGAACTCCGCAATATCAGGGAACCTCGTTATTTTTACGTTGTTGACCTTCTATAGTAATTATTTTACGCAGGCAGTTATTGTCACCACTAAAAATGTCACATAAATATCCTTCGGAATAATGCTTTTATGATTTTTTGGTAGCCACGTACTCCTAAGGATAATCTAATCTAATACCTTTAAACGAGCAATTCTTGTATATAAATATATATATAATCTGGATCTCGGAAACGGCTCCAACGATTTTCATGAAATTTAGTATGCAGAGGGTTTCGAGGGAGATGAATCGATAGAAAACGTCGTTTAAAAAAAAAACGACCAAAGCTCAGTCAACCGGGTACGGAACTTAACAAATATTCGAATTAAACATTGGAATGCTAAAACGTGATAATAATTATAGAACGAGGCTTTTAAACTCGACCCACGCAAGACGACGAGAAGCCTCATTATAAATAACTACTAATTTGACTCAATTTATCAAATTAATGATTCTAAAATACTGAAATGGGTCGTTATCACAAAACATTTTTTACAAGAGCTCACGCACGGATAATTATTTTGATAGTAGCTAAACACTGCCTTATAAAAGCATTGACTAATGACGCGACGCGATACAGCTTCTTACTTCCAGACAAACTACGCTAACATGGCGCGCCCCTCCAAATTTCTATTTCAATGAAACACACATCCTTACGAAAGAGTTTGTATGTAGTTGTAAGTATTCGTCCAGTAGCAGGCCGTCTTCAGTATCTCACTTATTACCAGATTTGTTGGTCAACTAATCATAACTAGCCGACCGCCCAGCACAATGGACGTGTCATTGTCATAGAGTGCGTCTTTGCAGCTCATAATAACGAGTGATTATTGACGCTGCAACAAATCCTTGAATTTTTGTATCAGTACGCAACTACGCACACGTGCGTTGTGAGTCTGTAATTACTTTCACAAATACATTTCAAGCGTTCTGACCTTTGGAGGGGCGCGCCATGTTATCGTAGTTAATCTCTACCTACTTCATTACTTACTTAATTCTTTGAATAAGTAAGCCAAACCTTCGACGCAACGCTACCTATAGCTACCTACTTACATTTTTATTTTTGGTCTCTATTCAAAACACATGTAAACAACAATGAACTTGAGAATCTTCACTTCACACAATCTCCTCGTATATCAATAACAAATTCTGAAAATAAGCAGGTTCCACAAAATACCCTTATTTACTAACCTCTAAGATCCTATCGTCGAACGAAGGCGCCAAGAACAGGTCATCGCCCCTTGTGCCTCCCCAGAAATTGGTGCCACCCATGAAGGAAGGTATGTTCAGCACAACTATGCCCTGAAGCTCTGGCAGTGGTATCCTCTGCCCGTCGCATTCCAGCTGCACTCTTTGACCTAGATGCCTGAAATTATTGACGCTTTTAATATCAAAATTCAAGAAGGTACTTATAGGATAATCAGCTTAAAAAAGAAGGGTAGAACCTCCTTCAAAGACAATAAAGTTAAAATGGGACCATTGGACCTTGGAGCTATACTGAACCCAATGCAAAAAGAATGATTAAAAAAAGAGTATAATATTTTCAAATATATTTATTAATAAACAAAGTGCTGAAAGCCAGGGCAAGCTCGCTGGCTGGAACACCCCTCTCGGGCGTGCGGAAGTTGCGGAAACAGAAGCAGAAACGGATGTCAAAAATCGTGCAGAACTACAGAAGCAGAAGTCGCATCACTACTTTTTATTCCGGGAACGCAAGTCAAATCGCGGGGCGAAAGCTAGTTTAATAAAAAGGATAAGCAATGTCCAAAGACCAAAAACAATGTAAGATGAGTTTCCAGCTCACCTGTAAGTCCTATTCACCCACTCCTTAGACCCGAGGACACCATACCACATATAATTCCTCGCCCTCGATCTACACTTCTCTGGGTGCTCTTCCCTCTTATTATGGAAATCCAGGGTTATCTTAGCATCGATTCCAATCCCGAAATAATTATTCATCACAGCTCTTTCGTAGAACCCCTCTAGGAGAGTTTCATCCGGGTCCATGAGAGGGCTTACAGCTGCGCATAAGGCATCGGCGTTCGCTAAGAGGCATTGACTGATGAACCCTTGGGTGACATGTGGCCAGGCGGGCAGTTGGACCAATGGGTTGATAATGGGAAGTTTCTTGGCTCGTTCACTTGCGTCAGATTTAGAAGACCCACCGGTTGTTCCCATTGCGCCACCTTCACCCCAAATCGATGATACTGACGTCGATAACCTGCTAGGAAGTTGTTTTTGGTTACTGTTTTGGACTCAGATAGAAGCAACTGAAGCAATTCTGGGTGATACAGAACTATTGTTACTTGGCCGTTTAGAGTTCTAGAAAAAAACTTCATCATGTCAGCCGAAAGACGTCCACTGCTGGACAAAAGCCTTCCCTAAGGATCTCCACGATGGCCAGTCTTGCACTACCCACATCCAGCGGTTTTCTGCGACCCTCACAAGATTATCGGTCCACCTTGTGGGGGGCCTGCGTCTTCCGATTCGTGTACGCCACTCGAGAACCCCACCCGCCCACTTAAGTTTGGCAATTCTAAAATGCAAGAAAAAATCGAACCAATTCCTAAATTGTATGTTTTTTGCAAATTAATACATACTTATTTATAATATCAGAAAGTTTCTAAACGATGATAAATTAAACAACAGACTAAAAAACTATAACATTAAACTATCAAAGTTAAAATTTAAAATAGTGTCAAAGACTGAATTAACGAGTGAATAAATAATTGTCTACCAAAACTAGTATCATTCATTACACAATTTAGTAACAAGTAATTTTAACGATTTTCTCTCAGAAGTTATCATAAACAAAGCAAATTCAGGGTATTACACGTGACTTAACATAAATTCAAATAGGTACTTTAATGAAACAGTACGCCTGTAACTCAAATGGAATTAAATGGGAGCTGAGAAAATATTGTGACTGAATAAATTGAGACAGTATTTTAAATAACACTTAGAAAAGAATTTTAAGTATTACAAATACGAAGCATAGGGATTTGTAAAATGAAAAATATACTTCGATTTTATCGTATTTACTGATAAATCTTTTGACAATCTGTACACGTATAAACATAATCCTAATAATACGTTCCATTTTATATGAGAAATATGAAAGATTTTCTTGAAATGATTTCCTATAGTAAAGAAGTTTGTAAAAATACTTACTTGTCAGGTTCGCCAGGCTTAAACAGACTTCCACATGATATCCTCCTAGTTGCTGCTGGAGAACAACTTAAAAACTGCCCATATTCAGGATCTGACCCCAACAACTTCGGATTATCAGACTGTCTCCTTTCTCTCGCTGTGCCTATACTTGGCTCTGGAGAATGAACACTTAGAGTGTCAGTACCTTGGTCGAATAAATCACTCAATACTGACGCCATCCGACTTCCATTAGTCTTTAAACTTTTCTTATCTTCACTGTGTGACGGAGAAGGTGGTTCAACTACAACACTCACTTGTGGAAATGCTGGTATTTTGTCTGAATCAGGTTTTACGTCTGGTTGAAAAACTGCTGACTTAGGCGAATCTAAATCCTTCGGAGTTTCATCATCTTTATATTCTTCAGTCTTCAACAGCATCTGTTTTAAGCTACAATCGTCTGGCACGCGTTTCTTAATACTTTTCCGGAGCTGTTTCTTAAAAGATTTTCTAGCTATATCGCTACCCTCCTCGAACTGAGCTAGACTACAATACTTGATTTGCTCTTCTACTTTCGTTGCGTTTTCGATGTAAAATACTCTGTTCTCGAAACCGAACTTTTCAACTTCCTCTTTCGACTTCTTCATTTTCGATATGTATTTAATTTTCGTCTCGTTATTCTTCTCTAAGCTGGGGTTTCTGCTGTCCATCCCTATGTCCGACACCGTATCGGAGGTAAACAGTGTTGTGTCATCAGTGTACGTCTCATTATCACCATTCTTCCCCATCATAGCTAATAAAACTTCCTGTCCTAACATAGAACTGATATCATCCATGATAGACTCCCCATGCAAAGTTTCAGAGTTGACGTAAGTAGTGTCCGAAACTTCTGGTGAATCTATGTGTCCTATACCGCCTGTACCGTCATCAACCTCCTCAGGTTTTACATCAATAATCTCTGACATTAAACTAAAGTCATCGCTAATGTTGGACCCTTCTGAACTGCTAGCTTCTATCTCCAAGTCTACGCTAGAAAGTCTTCTATCTGGGGTGCACTCGCCACTCGCGGGTGATACTCTCGCGCTCAACTCAAAATGCGCTTCATCAGTATACGGTTTATCGATGTCTATAATAGTCAATTGGTCCGATTCATAAGTATCTCCCTGTAATATCGAATCTCGCTTATCGCTATCGTCTGAGACAACTAGGTTAGGTATGGTAAGACTACTACTATTGAAGGTGGCGCGGTCGGCGTCGGGCCTGAAGAGGTTCTTGCAGGAGCTAGTATCACAGGTGGAGAGATTGGAGAGAGAGAGCCGGTCTTGGGGTGAGGCGGAGCTGGTCTTGCTACGGTCTCGCTTCTCCACGTCTAAACTGAACATGGTGTCCGGTGGGTTAGAGCTTATTAATTTTACTATGTCTTCATCTACATCTGGAATGCTGTGAACAAAATTAAGGGGTATCTCAACATAAATCAAAGATGCGTCTCAAAATAATCATCAGATTGTCCATACAGTTCATTTGATGCAATTAATCATATTCAGTCGCCAAGATATTAAAAAGTCTAAAGGTATTTAATAATGTCTTCTGATACTCACAAATTATGAAATTTGATTTGGGAATGGGACTTAATAATGCACCTACTGTAATCTATCACTCACTTATCAGGGTGCAAAGAGGAGGCGGATATGGCAGAAGCTGCTGAAGACCGGCGACTATCGGCGAAGGCTTTCGGCACGGGGAGGGAGAGGTTCGTTTCCGACGCACCCTGTCCCGCTTCCCCTGCTTCCGTGCACACGCCCGCGGGGCAAGCGTCACCGGCATCCGCATCATGGGTTACACCCTGTTGTGGTGTTAAAATGTGAAGATAAGGAATAATATTTATGAGAAGTTAAGGAATAATATTCACTAGTTGCTTTAAAGGAAAAATCGACAGCTATGAGATAATTAATTAATAATCAAATAGAGTAATACATTACTGTATTAACATGAAGAACTTATTACATGAACAACTATTTCTGAAATTATTACGAATAAATCATTATAAAACATTCGTTTTTCTTAATTCAAAATGTATGAAAAGTTTGAGAACTGCCATCGCTTTATCAGGTCAAGGACGTCCACTGCTGGATCTAGGCCTCCCCATTAATTTCCACGACGAACCGTTTTGGGCCGCTTGCATGCAACGACTTCCAGCGATTCTGACCAGAGTAACATCTGCATAAACTACTGCAAAGGTATTACCCGAGTGCAAGTGTGGCGTTACACTTAATGTTTGGCTAGGAAATTGTATGCTACTGTGTAGTTATGGGGTAAATATCCGTGCTTATGTTCCCTGTTCCCTAAATTCCGTACCTGCGGATAGAGGTGCGCTAAAGTGCGCACAAGCGAGCGCAGCGCTCTCCGCACGCTGTCCGCGCGTCCTGCCAGCGCACATCCGCGCGCCGCCCAGTTCAGCTGCTCCTACATAACACATCTCTACTTGTAGGATCAATACACTATAGTATCAATGGTTTTATCTCCTCTTAAGGCGCTGTCATATCGTAAAATTACCGCTATATATATTGTAGGTGAAATCCAGCTAGCGTAACTCGTAAATTCCGTCCGTCCGTCAAAAGCTGCAGAAAGTCTTCATACATATTTTTTTTTCAAAAATAAGTATCTCTATACAAGATATGATGGTTTAAAAACCCTTTTATAGTAAACTTCATGAGGTGACAGCACCATAAGCTTTAATTTATGACACAATCATTACATAAAAGCCTTTTACTTGCGCAGGTCGCTAACTTCAATACAATAATGATGCGTAAGGCAATAGCTGCCTGAGTTTTCTATGTAGTCTAGACTTGGTTCTGATGGTTGTTTTTGTTGAGAAGAGCCAGGAATAAGCTCAGCAAAAGTTTACTTCTATAAATTATATAAAATATGTTCTGCATGAGCGAGCACTACACCGAAGCGTTGGCTTAAGCCTCAAAGTCACGTAGAAGGTTAAATATAATAGTATTCGTCTTCTTGTTCTCCTTCTTCAACCCATTTCCACTCAATGTTGTCCCTACCTACCACCAATAGTGTAATCTCTTTTTAATGAGGGACCTACCTTTTCAGTCTTTTCGATGCTGCCTTTTTCGGCAACGGGTTGTGCTTCGGGCTCACTATCACTCGTCGTCTCCAGCGGATCCCAAGATCTACCAATCGAAGAATACATACAAGTACATATGGAAAAGACATATGCTGTCACAATGTGTTTAAAGAGCATGTTTATTAACGGGACGCTAAGAAGTTGTGTAATAAAAAAAACTAAAAAACCCGACTACGCCTACGGCACGAAAGAAGTTGGGGATTGTTTTATAATTTCTAATTCCTAATTTTCTTTTTTTACATAATATATATATTTTAAACTACTCAACGGATTTTAATGCAGTTTTCAATAGATAGAGTCATTCAAGAGGAAGGTTTATAGGTATGTATAATACATACATATTACCTATAAGTACAGAAAAGCCGAGAAATTCGAGAAGATTTGTACACCCGTGCGAAGCTAGAGCGGGTCGCTAGTTACATATAAATCGTAAATATTTTTGTAATCACCTTTTAAAATCCTTAATTTTAATATACCAAGTTACACTCGCGCAATAAAGATGAATCTATCGACATAAAATCGGTTCGGTGCTCAGGCTACAGGGGGTCACAATGGAACGGACGTACAAACACATACGCGCCAAAAAAACCTCCTGGGTCAGTCGGGTAAAAAGATTATGATAATTCAGCTAAATATAATAGGCGTATGAAATCTGAACGGAGTTTCGATGAATGTCGAGCTCTGTTATGAATACAAGCCTTACGCACACGTTAAGTAGTGGCGTTTTATTTTGTGTGGTGTGGTAGCTTACTTGCAGCGCGCGTGGTCGTGCGCGAGATGCGCGCGCGCGTGCAGCAGCAGCGAGAGCGCGCGCCGCAGCCGGTGAGCCGCGCGCGCCGCCCCGCCCCCCGCGCGCTCGCCCGCCCCCGCCAGCACCACGCACCCCGCCTTCAGTGACGAGCTCGCTGCCGAGCTCACCTCGCCTGCCTGACGGTGCATAACTCTATAGGTTACGCCATTGTGGCGACCACCGTGAGGCGGAAGGAGAAAAAATAATAAAGGGTGGAGGTTCTCCAAGGAGGACGATGAGTCGTTGTGGTCAGGACTCATCGTGCGATGGTACAGCGAGAGTGCTAGGGGCTATTAACTTCTCCCGCTGGGAGACTCCCGGGACGGACTACCTAGCGCCGCGTGTGAAAGGGGTGTGAATGCGCGCTCTGTATGAATCCGGCATAATCGGACCACTTTCCGCAGTGGGTATCCTATGAGGATTTTTCAACTATAAAAAAAATTGCAATCTATATATATATATACTAATAATAAAGCTGAAAAGTTTCATTGTTTGAACGCACTAATCTCCGGAGTTACTGGTCCGATTTGAAAAAATCTTTCACTAATAGGAAGCTACATTATCCCCGAAGGTCATAAGCTACTTTTTATCCCGGGAACGCGAGGAAAACCGCGGGGAACAGCTAGTACCTAATATTTATGTAGGGCTATATTTGTAACAACCTAGACTACTTAGAAACTACTTAGTAGTCAGACTGTATAACATAAATTATAATTAAATTGCCACATGAAACCTTAAAAAAAAGTTCTGAGGTAATTTGAAATAAGAACGTTGTAGTATCAATAAACTTCGATATGATCATTCAATTTCTCTAAATTGAAAGAAACCTAATTTTCAATCATGAATACCCTGAATGTCGATTAAAGCAATATAAATTAATAATGTAAATACCGTGCACGTGTCGCAGTTTGACATGAGGTACCTACCTACGTATGCTAAAGCCCGCTTCACATTCACAACGTGAACACACGTGAACATGAGCGAGTGTTTGG
Source organism: Tethea ocularis (assembly GCA_963555595.1). Classification (NCBI taxonomy): domain Eukaryota; kingdom Metazoa; phylum Arthropoda; class Insecta; order Lepidoptera; family Drepanidae; genus Tethea; species Tethea ocularis. The sequence continues at coordinate 2,297,156 of OY741960.1, read as the reverse complement.
TAAATTTGCCCGCCGCCGTTCACGGCCGAGTAAATAGGTACGTAAATAGAATTAAAAATATAAAAAAGGTATTTCTGTTGCTATTCACAAACACAAGCTTTTTTCTATTTTTGAATAGTTTTGACGAGTTTTACATCGCAACTTGTGATGTGTATTTCGTCATCTACTATCGACTTTTTCTCCATCATATTTTAATATATTTTTTAATGTGAACTACATTTAAATAGAAAGTGTACTGGACATAAAGCAAACTTCAACCAACCAACGGCTAACCTACACAATAACTAGACAAAGCGCTTGTATACATAAAAGTAGTTAAAACAAATGATTTTACAAATAATTTACTTTATAATGACAAGCGAAAAAGTTTCAAACCTGATCATCCTTCAATTTTGCCAATGCTACCTACATGAACAAAAGCGAGAGTAGAGGGGCGTTCATTTCGCGCCAAGTTGACGGGCTTTAATATGGAGCGGGCTTTATAAAACACGCTACAATTATGCTCAAATTAACAAGTGACGTTTTAATTATATTCTGTTTTATCTTTCCTTTGTACTGTTCATATTAAAATGTAAAAGGTACCTATCCGTAACGTAAAGTAAACCGGAGCTCGATAATTATATGTAATATTACTTTTTCAGCTGGAATTTGCGAAATGACGCTGAATTTTCGTTTTATTTATACTAATAATAAAGCTGAAGAGTTTGTTTGTTGGAACTCTTCGGGGTTACTGGTCGGATATGAAAAATTCTTTCACTAATAGGAAGCTACATTATCCCCGAAGGTTATAAGATACTTTTTATCCCGAAAACGCAAATGAAGCCGCGGGCAACAGCTAGTTTTACCACCATCGCCCACATCATCACTGACCACGGCGAGATTGAGGTCAAACACAGGCCTATACATAAAAAAAAGATATGTATAGGTATTACCTGCATGATGTCTTGCAGATTCTTCAGCAAGATGGACTCCTCGACCAGGTCGGGTGGCGCTGGAGGCGGTGGAGGTGCAGTTAAAGAGCGCTCGAACGTCATTATAGACCACCTGGTCAAACAGATTATAGTTATTAACTATTATATAGGTAGTATTATATTAGTTAACAAATATTATTTAGTTAACTAACAAACTGTAATTAGATAACTAAGAAACTATAATAATTGGTTAACTAATAAACTATTATTGTCTACTCTCATATCGTAATGTTCTTATTATGAAATCAAAATCAGTACTTTAATGACCCACACTCGTGTATAATGATACATTATAGTACAGTTGTGTTCCCAAGATAATGCTATAAAATAACTTTTTTTCTATTAAAGTACACTTTGGACCTATCAATAGTATAATCAATCAGTATCAATTCAATTTGACGATGACAATGTGACAAATTTGTTGACTTGAAATGGTAAGAATTTTTGGGAGTTGGCAACACGGATTTGATTAGGTATATTATGTATATATTTTTTTTGCAAAGTTGGTAGAAAAATACTATCTATTACTACATTATATATATAGTTAACTAACAAACTATTATCAATTAATCAACAAGCTTTCATTAGTTTACAAGGAAATTCATATTAGTTTAAAAAACGGTTAGCTAACAAACTTTAACCAGATAACTAACAAACTGGAATGAGATAATATAACTATTATTAGTTAACTATCTTTACTATTACATATTTTACTTTACGATTAGCTAACTAACTTCACTATTATTAATTTAATAACTAGGTATATATTAATAATAGTGATGTGATGGTGTTTATCAGTAATACCTATCAAGCATCTTAGTAGAGGCTCGTTCGTATCGCTCGATAAGCTGCTGCAGGTTGGCGGCGTCGTCGCAGGAGGCGCCCCACCCCAGCACGCGCGCCAGGTCGTTCCCGGTGCCCAGGGGCAGCACTGCTGTTTGCACTTGCCGCTGTCGCCACCAGAAAGAGCAGTATTTTTAACAATGGCAGGCTCTTGTATGACCACAACTTCACCGTGGTCAGTGATATATATTTGACGGCTAAAAGCCGAAGTACGGTTACACATAGTTCTAGCCGGCTAATTGTTTAATTTAAGTATAATATTTTTCATCATTTCGTCCAAAAACGACACGAATACTTTAGGTTCAAAATGCCTATACACTTTTTTATGTTCTCTAAACAGTTTTGCATGAACCATATTACCTAAGTTTAACTAACTGCTACTGGTCGTACCTAGGTGTAGCCGGCTAGAACTAGGTTTAACCGTAATTCGACTTTAGCCTTATCATACTACCTACAGCGTGTTTCTCTTGAAGTCTCATAACTCTAAGGTTATCTTTATCTTTACATAGTATAAAATGTAGTCGCTTCCGCTTTCTGTTCGCTTCGATCATTTAAACTACTCACCGGATTTTAATGCAGTTTTCAGCAATAGATAGAGTGATTCAAGAGGAACAGTACCTACAGGAAAGCCGAGAAAAGCCGTGTAAAGCCGGAGCGGGTCGCTAATATGCTATATATAAGTGAAAGTACCTAATACAAAAGTTTCATTGAAAAGTACGAATTAATTAATTCAAATCATTAAGAAAATAAGACTGTCATATTTCACGTAAGGGTGTTTTATATAAAATAATTGTGATCTTGTCGAATTATTTTGCATGAAAAATTAAAACGAAAAAAATAATTCACAGGTATGCCAGTTGATTCTTTGACATTGTCTCATTAATACCCTAGAGTTATGGGATATCAAAAGGAACACGTTGTATAATAAAGCTCAATGAAATGATGTAAATATCATCCGATACTTAAAATGTACAAAATCATATTCATGTAATGTTATAAGGTTTCAAAGGTTGAACCTTTTTGATCAAAATGGACCAATGTTGGCAAAAAATTATAATAAGTATTAAAATTTCCTTTTTTAATTTTTACTTGCTAGGGGCTTAGGAAATATAATGAATTACCTACTCAATTAAAAAAAAATGTATGTAAATAGGGATGATGACTGGGTAAAAAATAATTGATTCTGTTTAGTACGTCAATTTTTTTTTTAAAGTACTTAAGTTGGTAGCCTCTGATAGCAATTTTAATATCGTAATCGGAATATTGAGACTACTGGCTTTCGCACAAACATGAGCAAGGTGCGCTTGTGCAACTACCTACCTACTTCCAGACATATCTTCTTTCTGTCTGCCAACATGTCTCCGTCTGTGTCTCCACTTTAGCACTACGTAGTGTAATGCCATGAAAAACCTGCTGAACTCACATGCATATCCAACTTGTCGATCTCCTGCAGCACCCACCCGACGGAGCCATCCCCAGAGCACACCAGCACCCGGAGCGGGGCAAAGTGTCTGAACAGCCTCAGCCCCAGTCTCGGCCCGGCGCCGCTCAGCTCAAACACTTGCGCAGGGTTCAAGAGCTGTTTGAACCGCCTGAGGAACTTCACGCCTTGGTTGTCACCTGTGCGTGGAGTTAGGGAAGTGAGTAGTCGAGCTGAATTTCACCCCAATCTTACGTGGGAGAGAGGTAAATTTTATTCTATACAAATATTATAAAGAGGAAAGATTTGATTGTTTGTTTGCATTGAATAGGCTCCGAAACTACTGAACCGATTTGAAAAAAATATTTCACTAATAGGAAACTACATTTCCTATTAGTGAAATATTTTATTTTATTTCCATTCGTGCAATCTATTGCTTGGGTCCTCGCGAATCCTTACGAAATCGGTTTAAGGAATTTGACATATTAACCTTACCTTCGCTATACGTTTATGAAAATATTATGTTTGTTCGTAAAAATTTAAATCTATTTGACACAAACAGTAGCCGCCATAACTTAAATACAAGAAACAAAGACAAAATTGTTACTCCTAGATTCAGGCTAGCGAAAGTGAATAAGTCTTTTCTCGGGAATTGCATTCGCTTTTATAATAAAATCCCATATGAAGTAACTAAGATGTCTTATAATAAATTCAAAGAGTATGTTAAACATAAGTTGATCGACAAGGCCTATTATAAGGTGGCTCATTACATAGAAGACAAGAATACATGGTTGTAGTAGCTTCTCTCTGCACTTGCAGCCCCCTGGCCAAGTGATAATTGTATGAAGTTTAAAACTGTAATTACATAAATTAAAAAAGAAAAGATCCACCAAAAAAAGAAGCCTTGCTGAGTTTCTTGCCGGAGTCTTCTCAGTTCAAGTGTATTCCGAACCGGTAGTAGAGTCTATTGTAAAACTGTAACTTTTGACATTCATAAGTGCCTTATTAGGGCCTAAACTGAATAAATGAGTTTTGATTTGATTTGATTTGACATTATCCCCGAAGGTTATAGGCTACTTTATATCCCGGGAACGCGAGTGAAACCGCGTGGAACAGCTAGTTTTTAATAAATCCAAGTACATAATAACATATTTATACACTAATATAAATACATTCATATCGCATTAAAATCAAAGTCCGTTGTGCGGCTCCGAAACTCTCATCTTGCTATTTCAATATTTATGATCTAAGCAGTACAGTGTAAATTCGCTTATTGATTGGGTGTGCTTCCGTGAAACGTCAAACAAATACTGATTCATGTCAAACCAACTCTGTATTCCGTATTCAAATCGGATTTGTGTCTAAGTGATATCGATTGCCTCAACTCGGTTAATTCGCTTATCCGTATAATAATTATTGATTGCCGGAAGTTTCTACTAGCAACACTAGAGCTGAAATCTATAGAGCGTGCTTAGACTTTGCTCAGACTTTACTTAGGCTATAAACCTACGTAATTATAGCCAAGTTTTTGGTAAGTCGTCGATTAGGTGCACTTAGACTTTGCTTAGCACACACTCAGAGAGATACGAAGATTGCATTTTAAATACCAACTTTGTACGGTAAAGTCTGAGCAAAGTCTAAGTAGGTACGCTCTATAGATCTCAGCCTAGGTATCTAGAACCGAGATCTCTCGTAATTTCCTATTCAGAATACGATACTCGTTCTTTATTAGTGTCCAAACCATAGACATTGGGTGTGTTTATTTTTCATTATCTTGTGGACCGAGTTTATTTTGGAAAAACGTTCTTTATTATGATTTCTTATCTGTGGAAAACCTTTACATAATTTTGATGTGATTTTAGGCGACCCCTTGTCCCGGTCAAATAGAAAAAAACTAATGTTTTTAGGGTTCAATACCCAAAGGCCATTGGAACCCGGAAACCATTAATTGGCTTTTTGGCCGAAACTTGCGAAGTGACATAGCATTTTCGAAAAAGAAAAAATAAACAATTATATATAGTATAATACTAGTACCTGATCTAGAATTAACGAACACAATAAGCGGGGAGGCGTTGGGCGGCCGGTCTGGGACCCAGGCGTCGTCAGGTCCGACGGAGTGCAGGCGTGTGGGCGGCACTACTGAAGCGCGCGCCGGCCCCAGCGAGCACGCCGCGCGCCAGCTCGGCTTGCACGCCGCGTGCACGCACTTCCTGCACCACACGCACCTGAAGTCTTGCAGTCTGTTGACAAGGGTCATAAGGTCATCACACTGCAATATACTTATAAGCCAAGATACGCACGGATGGCATCTTCAAGTCATCTTTTAAGTAAACACAATAAAAAAAGATTTCCGTACCCAAAGGTAGCCATCGAAACTCAATTACCAAGCCTCTACTGACTGTCCGTCCGACTGTCAGCGGGCTGTATCTCAAGAACTGTATGTAATAGGTAGACAGTTGTTACAGGATATGGTTTACCTACTAATGCGGCTATAACAACAAATAATACATTTAAAAATTATACCATACAAAAAGCGTAACTTTTACGTTAATTTTTTGCTCAATCTTAACATTCGCTGTATCTCGTAAACTAAAAACTCGATTTTTTTTCCCATCATTTGTATTTATATTTCCGCTAAAACAATAAATAAAGAAAACAAAATAATCTACGATGGTACGGAACCTTCATTCCAACTCGCACTTGGCCGATTTTAATCGGTTCGTCATCCAAATGGGACTGCAAACGAGCTGGAGCCCAATTCTCGCGCGGGTAGAGATCATCTCTAATCAGAGATTATCTCTAATCATGAAAAATCTCTACTGAATCAAAAAACTGCATTCTCAGTTACAATAGAGATTATTTCCTTCGACTTAGCTGTAGACATCAAAATAACACGTTCCGTTTTATCGATTATGGTAACATATAATCGAGAAACGTAGTAACTACCGATTTATAAAGTTTAAAAATATGAACATAGTGTAAAAATAACATATATTACTTCAAATACTTAATTCATCAATCAATAGTGTACCTAAACTACAAAAGTTTAAAAAAATAACTTTACAAGTATGCGACTAAGAGAAAAGTTTAAATTTATTATTTAATTATTTACCATTATATTTTAACACAAAATAATGATAATTTAATCTAATCGGAGTTCTATAGTTACTAATTTTATTATTAAAATTGAAATATATTTTATATATTTACGTTCTTGATAACAATGACAAATAAAATTTGAAGTCAGTAACGTTTTATCCAATTTGTCATTCGACATCGAAATCTCTACAGCTCCGGACCATCCGTTGCATCTCGAACGAAAGGGATTCGACATTACTCTTGCGTGACATCCCGAGAATACGAAAAATTGATTTTATTAGAGATTCGCCATCTTGTTTTGACATATCTCGAATTAGAGATCATCTCTACAGCGTGAGAATTGGCCTCCTGCCCTGAATAACGCGAGAGAACCGGGGGCCAGTTCTTAAAGGCCCATAAATCAAGGTTCTGTAATCAAACTAGGAACCTTTATTTACGGTAAAGTCTACAAGAACCTTTTAGCGCCACATACATAAAGACGAAGGCCTCGTCCACACCGAGAGGTGACCCTCGACCCTCCACGATTACTTGAAGCATCCTCATAGGAACTTCATAAAAGGGGAACAACTTTCCGGCTTTCTACAAAGAGGCAATGGGACTAGAAAAGTTTGCGAGACGCTGTTTGCCTTTTGTTTCTTGGACGCGACGACTTTTTAAACTTGTTTTGCATGTTGAGAATTTACGTGTATGTACGTGTATGCATGATACCCTATGTATGATACATATACCTACTTGGTGTTGACCAATGGTGCTTGTTGAAAAAGAATAGAAGATATTTGAAGCTGTCAAATTAGTCTATGTCACGGTAATTTAAGAGGATGCTCTCAGCGAATGACTTCGTCCCTTACTAAACTGTCGGAGACAAGCGAGATAGGAGACCCGCAATTTTAGTAAAAAAGACGGTTTTATGTTATTAAAAAAAAAACTAAGAAATTATTTTTTTTAAAAGTAAGAAAACTATTCCCTGACATAGGCTCAGTACTTTTTATGTCGGAAACGCGAGGCGAAAGCTAGTCTAGTTCTAGTTATAAGTACATTTGATAAAGACAGTAGACATTTCTTCGCCTTCAAATGAAACATTTTCGTCTATTTTTTTAGTACCTAACCTAATAATTTTACTTAAATAATTCAACATTTACATCTTCATGATGTTCTATAAAATAAACCAACATTAACAAAATCAATAGGTCATTAATTTTCAATACTCAATGTAAACTACTAAATAATTTAGTGCGCAGCCAGCACTCGGAATTATGATGTGGCGCAGCATTACTGACGAAATTAAATGTTATTTAATGTAAATTTTCCATATAACATTACTTCGCAGAAATTGATCATTATAAGCGATACTATGATATGGAGCAATAATAGAGGCTGTGTTTTTTTTCAAAATTAATGAGTTCGATTCCCGGCAAGGCAAATAATATTTTTGAAAATCCAAGTACAGTTTTAGTTTTTATCAAAATCGGCTCCGAGACTCCTTTCAGCATTTTTCTCTATACCCTATACTTTAGGATTTGGTTTACCACGCCCACTTAAAAAATTCTTCCTGTATAGGTAATGTTGTAGTTAATAATATAATTAGCGCAAGACACCTTGGAGGAGGCCTTTGTCCAGCAGTGGACGTCTTTCGGCTGACATGATGATGATGATTCAAAAGATATCTACTACAATACTCACTTAAAAACTGATCCGTTGTGATAAAAAAAAAAACTAAAAAAACACTAGTGCAGTATAGTCCAGGAACAGCACCCTTTTTGTTAAATTATAAATATACATATATTTGACACTTTATGAGTGGCTTCCTTTTGGAGAATCACCAATCTATTACAAATGAACGAACGACGAAGATCGAAATATGCCGAATACCTACACGAATCTCATGAGTCGATAAATAACTACTTTTAATAAGAATTTCGAAAAGAAATTGGCTGACGAAAATACTGGCGAATATTGTCGTATGTTTGCGATGGCAGACAAACTCGTCATTTGAAAAAAGAAGCGATGCAATAAGAGCCACTTTACGAGCAAATATAAACTTTCAAGGCCTTGAATTAAAAGGGAAATTCAAATAGCTCTCAGACTAGCCTGGACAGGCAATCAGATGACATCCTTTCAATTTCCCTCAAGTTCCTCGAATAGTATTTGACACAGAACGAAACTTGTGGGACTATTTCCTGTTTGACCCAGTTTTACTAGTTCAACTTGCTCAACTTGGATTTCAGGGATTAAAGTTAAATTATTTAGTGTTGTGCTGTTTAACTTTATTTTAAATAGCTGTCGGCGGTTTCACCCGCGTTCCCGGAATATTATTATTTGTTGCGCTGAATCCTAATTATATTGCTAAAATAAAAGTAAATACTACTCTTTTTAATAATATAAGCTATCTACCAATGAAAGTCCAGTCAAAATCGGTCCAGCCGTTTCGGAGATAAACAGTAACAAACAGTCAGACAAACAAAAATTTTATAAATTGATTTTGAAGACTTTGATAGCTTACCATAATTTTATTTAAAAAAAAAAATCGGTGCTAATAAAACAGGCATACACTCCCGATAAAAACACTAGTACCTACCTGACTGTAGGTAGACCGGTAAACCAATTAAAAAAAAGTTATGAAAACTAAAAGTTCAACATAAAAAAAATGCCTCGAAAAAAAAATACGATATGGCAAGAAAGGCACACGCTCTTCATAACATCCTGTATATTACCCACATTCATATGCATTTAGTAAAAACATGCATTTTTTACACAGAACAGACACTACAATATTATTTATTTGTACGTATAGATTTTGCACAAATAAATTTTCCATCTCGAAGCCACCCCTACGTCTGTCAATAGCTCCCAGTCGGGTCGAGTGAAGACCTAATGCACGAATGTATTTCTATTCGTGACTCAAGAGTAGTGGACCGACGGACAGATCCTATTCACATTTCAATTTTATCTCTATTATATAATAACATCTTACCTTTAGGGTATTACATCATCGATATTAGGTTATAGAATTGAAAAATAATAACGAAGACAAGGCAGATAAAAGGAAAAAAAATTAAAAACCGGATAAATTTTCGGTGGTAATCGTAAGAACACCATTAATAAGTCTTTTCTCGGGAACTGCCAAAACAACAAACAAAGATGTCTTATAATAAATTCAAAGAGTATGTTAAACATAAGTTGATCGACAAGGCCTACTATAAGGTGGCTCATTACATATAAGACAAGAGTACATGGTTGTAGTAGCTTCTCTCTGCACTTGCAGTCACCTCCACAAGTGACAATTGTATGAAGTTAACAAAGACTGTAAATATATAAATTCAAAAGAAAGATCGACAAATAAAGAAGCCTTGCTGAGTTTCTTGACAGAGTCTTCTCAGTTTAATGAGTGTATTCCGAACCGTTTGTAGAGTCTATTGTAAAAATTGTAACAATTGACATTCATAAGTGCCTTATTAGGGCCTAAAATGAAGTTGAGTTGATTTCATCCAATGATGCCGTTTGTAATAATGATAAAAATCTGTCACCAAGAACCTACTGGTGTGTTCAGGCAATTTAATATGCTCTGAAATTTCTGATCTTTTTCTTCATCGAAACCACAAGTTCAATGTAGGATTCACACTCAAATACCCCATTAACACTGACCACTACTGACTGCGAGTCAGAAAGTCACCTTTTCTTTTATATATCTAGATTAGATATGGATTAGATTATCCTTCAATCCGACATATCTTTACGGAACCCGCGGTGCGCGAGTCAGACTTACACTCGTCCATTTTTATCTTTCCATAGACAGAATAAGAGAGATCAATCTCAATTATTCTGTAGCTGAGCAACAAATTGATGGAATTCACAAACTTTTATTCATGCGCATAAGAACAGCCAAAGTGGTTGTTGCAAATAGGTGTTCGATCAACTAGGTACAATGTAATATATTGCTTGCTATTACGGCAAGGAATATTGGGAAAAGCTTGATATTATGAACCTTATATTGTACGTAGTATGATGGAGGATCATATCAATCATTCACGCTATATCGTTGCAATTACATGGTCTTATAGAGCTTTGCCAAGAATAGAACAAACATTGAAAAAAAAATGTACAATGATGTATGACACAACTAAGATGATGCATCGTCAAAATTCGTAAAATTGATCAGTTTCGAAAAGAGAGCGCTTACTTTAGGCGAAAATGATATTGTTGAACGTTGAATGGCGCGATAATGAATGATTTTTATTAGTTGTGTAAATCGGAAGTGAAGTGTACGAAAACGATTTGCCGATGCTACATCTAAGTTGTGTCATAGGTACTTGTACCAAATTTGTTGATTTTCTGTACCTGACAGATGTCTATAGATATCAAAATAGACTCGTCAAAGCCATTTATTCAATGTTGGCCCCAAGAGGGCACTTGTGAAGATCAAATTTACTGAAGTTACTACCGGTTCGGAACTCGGCCTTCAACTGAAAAGAACCGGCAACTCAGCAAGTAAGTAAACTTTTTTGAAAGTTTTTAAATTCTTTGACTATATTGGATTTTTCAAAATTATTTAACAAAAAAAAACTTACAAACGAATTGAGCATATTCTCTACTAGCTTCCGCGCCGCGGTTTCACCCGCGTTCCCAAGGTATCTTATGTTTTCCCGGGATAAAAAGTATCCTATGTGTTAATCCAGGTTATAAACTATCTGTGTTCCAAATTTCATCCAAATCCTTTCAGTAGTTTTTGGGTGAAAGAGTAACAAACATACATCCATACTCACAAACTTTCGCATTTATAGTAAGTAGGATAAGTAGGATTGTCACGACAAAACAGAAATGCAACTGCCGTAGACAGGTAATCAATTTGTCCTAGATATGTCAGGCAGCTTTGAGAGGAAAATCCTCGGCTAACGAGTTGCTCGGGTGAGTTTCAACGGAATATCCGTACATATCGCGTCGGGACACGGAGCGCGGTGGATTACACCGCATCCGCGCGGAGAGCTTCGCTTCCGCATAATCCGCGGATTGTGACTCCATGTACAGTCCGCAATATAAGCATTAACAAATTTTTAAAACACTTGTACACTAAAACTATTCAGGATGTAGAAAATATCAAATTTAATACCTTTGCTGAAATAAACAAAATGCGTGTAGGTATTTTTTTCTTTTAGTATGATTAATTCATCAAAATAAATCATACTAAAAGAAAATAAATCGGACAAATGCGAGTTAAACTCGCGTGGAGAGGGTTCCTTGCATGTTTAACTAAGTTCCATAAATATTTTTAAACCTGACCCAAATTTGTTGATGCTATAAAAAGTTTTTTTTTTTTGGAAGTCGTCTTTTCTAAAAATGAAATCTAGCTACATCGATGTATCGCCCTCGAAACCCCCTGCATACCAAATTTCATGAAAATCGTTGGAGCCGTTTCCGAGATTCAGATTATATATATCCATGAATTGCAGGTTTAAAGGTATTAGATAGACTTCTCATAGGTTTTCCTGTAATCTTTAGGTAAAGAACGATGATCTGATTTTTTTTCAAAATGTTTGGCCCAGTAGTTTCGGAAATAAGGGGGGGGGGGAATGGTCAATTTTCGCCAATTTTTCGCCTATTTTCTTAAATAACTTCAAAACTATTTATAAAAAAAAATATATTTGACATCCTGATAAAAAGCCCTTTCATTTGATATGTTACACAATATTGTCTGCAAAATTTTTTTTTTAATTGTCTAATTTACCCCCCAAAATTAGCCCCATGTTTGAAATTCATTTATTTACGTAACACGTCCATTTTTGGGTCATCGACTTACATATGTGTACCAACTTTCAACTCAATCCAGTTCAATATTTTCGGACAGACAGACAGACGCACGAGTGATCCTATAAGGGTTCCGATTATTTTTTTGTCGGAACCCTAAAAAAACTAAAATATTGAAATATAACATCACTTGACATAGACAGCTATACTAGCTTATTTTTGCTATTTTTATTTTTCTTTATTGTATTTGTTCGTGTTTTGCAGTAGGAATTAAATGATTTTTCTTACTTTCGTTTTTACTTGTAGAAAAAGATTACGTTTGTGGACACTGTGCACCTTATACAAGTGAGTAGGTTAGATACGTTACGGAACCACCGCTCCGCTCCTGTATTTCATTTATAACTATCATAAAGAGCACAATACTAAATAACATTCTGAAATAATTAAAAAAGTAACACAACATTCTTTCTTTTATTAAAATTGACAGGCCAGTTTGCGCAGTTGGTTAAGACACCACCTATTGCGCCGCAGGTCGTGGGTTCGATTCCCATCCAGGACAAACATTTGTGTGAATGAACATGTCTGTTTGTCCTGAGTCTGGGTGTAATTATCTATATAAGTATGTAGTTACAAAAAAAAATGTAGTATTATGTAGAATATCAGTTATCTGGTTTCCATAGTACAAGCTCTGCTTAGTTTGGGATCACATAACTGTGTGTGAAAAAATGTCCCAGGATATTCTTAACTTTTTTTTTTGACCGTTGGGGTGGAGGTCACTCGACGTTTACTTTATCTTTCAATATTAGGTATAGCTTTATGTTCAGGTGTTTTGTAAACTTGCATGTGTTCAGATACTTATGTAGCTGATTGTACCCATCTCTCGTATTCTCTATTTTGTTTATTTTAAATCTCGAGCCGCTGCTAAAGCTCATTTTTATCGGCTTTAGGATTAGCTTGTGGTATTAATTTGATGGATTTTATCGGTAACTTTAAATTTAAAAAATCAGACTGGTTATTATAAAATACAGTTTTCATTTATTCAGCCTTCTATTTAAATGGAGCTCAAGGAAAATTGTACAGCAATTCAGAATCTGTTATGAAAAGAGAAAATACGCTTGTAAAATTCGAATGCATTGCATGTTGCATAAACGATGTTACATAAATAGAACACCTCGTAGAATTCACTTGCAAGAAACTAAAATGGCTTTCTTTGAAAACTTATACACTAAAAATATACTCATAAATTTTAATAAGAAAGCATGAAACTGTAGGTATATCCTACTAATACATAAATGCGAAAGTTTGTGAGTATGGATGTATGGATGTTTGTTACTATTTCACGGAAAAACTACTGAACGGATTTGGATGCAGCTTGGCACATAGATCAAAATCAAAAACTCATTTATTCAGTTTAGGCCCTAATAAGGCACTTATGAACAGTTTTACAATAGACTCTACTACCGGTTCGGAATACACTTGAACTGAGAAGACTCCGGCAAGAAACTCAGCAAGGCGTTTTTTTTTTTGGTGGATCTTTTTTTTTTTATTTATGTAGGTAATTACAGTTTTTGTCTTAAATATACATAAACTTCATACAATTATCACTTGGCCAGGGGGCTGCAAGTGCAGAGAGAAGCTACTACAACCATGTATTCTTGTCTTCTATGTAATGAGCCACCTTATAGTAGGCCTTGTCGATCAACTTATGTTTAACATGCTCTTTGAATTTATTATAAGACATCTTAGTTACTTCATATGGGATTTTATTATAAAAGCGAATGCAGTTCCCGAGAAAAGACTTATTGACTTTCGCTAGCCTGAATCTAGGTGTAACAATTTTATCTTTGTTTCTAGTATTGTAGATAGATCATAACCTGGAATAACATATATGCTACTTTTTATCCCGGGAAAACATAAGGTACTACGGGAACGCGGATGAAACCGCGGGGCGGGAGCTAATATTACAAATAAAACGGCTTCTTTCGTCTCGCTTGTCTCCGTCAGTTTAGTAAGAGACGGAGAGCCTCCTCTTAATATTTGTGATAATCATAACCTCCTTATTTAAGTTCTTACCTTAATACTGATCCACAGGTCTTATCGCAGACATCACACTTGGCTGCCACGGGAAGGTTGCCTTCTAACCATTGGTGAGGCATTATTATATTCTGCAACAAACAATATTGTTAATACCAAATCCTTTGAAAACCATTTTTTTCTTCATCTCAACCATAGGTTACCATATAATAAAGATTAGCGGATCTACGTAATTTTGAGCATTTTTTTTATACAACAAAGTCGGCAAATAAGCATACGGCCCGTCTGATGATAAGCGGTTACCGTAGCCTATGGACATTAGCGACACCCAGGACCATATACTAATCCGCGCGCAGGCTACCACTCGCGCAGGGACACAACCAGGTTATTTGGCTGCGGTGTTCTGTAAGGTGGAGGTATTTCCCCAGTCGAGCTGCTCTTCAAGCGAAAATTCGCTATGCTCTACCTCTCTTATTGCATAAGCATTGAAATAGGTTAGGCCGGAAAGTAATTAAGGCTATTTTTTTCCCGGAAACACGGGTAACACGGGATTGAATCTAGTTATTAATAAATCTCTAAAAGTCTAGTCGCTATCTAAAACTTGTTCACGGAGAAAATACTGATCAAAGCTCTAGAAGTTGTTGAAGTTGTTAAAGTTCTAGAAGTTGTTAACAATATCGATTACTTACAAACGTTCCCTAAACTCTAAGGAAATTATATAAAGCGTCAATTTAAGATAATCATTCTTAACAATTTGACATTGCTAATAATTGGGTAACTTAACTTCCCGACTAATCTATTCTAAAGCGACACTGACTCAAACTAAGATTAATTGACCTTTAACATAAAATTCAAGCTAGCATTTTAGGCAGTCGAATAGTTTCCAAGATAGTTATTTCTTGAATATAACTGTAATAGCCAGCTCAAGGAGAAGAGGCTAATGATTTCGGAAATTAGTCATCCCATTTCCATATAAAATGAAAATTATGGATATTAATTACGATATTATGTCGGAGTTCCTCAGGGCTGACATTTGGAACCGATTTTGTTTTTCATCTATATAGGTGACACTGAATCGTATTTCCTGGAATACAACACAAATCAGAGTAACAAATTATATTTTAAATAAACTATATATATTTTTATTTACCAGCCTTCCTCGTGTGATCCTTAACTTAACAGATTACCACGTGTACTATGTTATTTAAATCTGACTCCAGTCCAGATAGACAGATAATGCTTTGTTGTCACACCACATGATTGGAATAGTAGGTAATACAAAAAAAGCTTAAATATTAATGAGTGTTTACAATGGGCGGCCTTATCACTAAAAGTGTCTACCAGGCAACCTTTAGATGGAGACGAATTCAAATTAATTGAATATGACGGGGTGTACAATAGATAACAAGAAGAACATAGTTATATACTTGCTTCTGAATATATCCAATAATATACTTAAATATATATAACATTATATTATGATATATCCAGCTTTTGTTTAATTTAAAACGAAAATGATTTTCAAAGAAAACCAACTTCGTTTTTCTTTGCTAACGAAATTAATTCAAATTAACAAGTCCCGGTTATCTTTTCTGGGAGCTTTAATATTTCTGTTCACTCTAAATGGGTGTTTGCATTCCTTCTTTATAATGAATCTTAGGGATTCTTTTCTTCATAACTATTTAACCAGAAATTTAAATTCTCGGAATATCTTTATCAAAATATTTTATGTTTATTCTTCTACTTTTGATTAGGTTGAGTATTTCTGCGAAAGAATTTTATAGTAGGGTAAGATTATTATTTCGCCTCGTTCTTTTAATGGTATGAGAGTAGGTACCTATATGTCAGAGTAGTGGTGAAACACACTAATAAAGTGATTGGTAATAAAAATGTAAATTGAGGTAGTAGCCAATTAGTAAAATTATTAACGGCCGCACTCAGAGTCGTCAATAAAGTTTAATGATTGATATTTATAGAGCTGACTATAGTTATTCCATAAACAAATATGGATATCCTTTAATCAGTCATTAAATTCTATTTAACGGCTCTGAGTACGGCACTAATGTCTTTAGAACTATACGATATAACCAATATTTTCAATCTAGATCTGATCATAAAATTAGATCCTCATAACATCGTTGTCGTAGGTGGGCAGTAGCGAATTCAGGAGTTTGGCTTGTGAGGGGCATATTGACTTAGGGTTGACCCTATTGAGGGTAATAACTAATATGCAAGCAAATATTATCCTACCTGTAATAATTGTTGTATTTTTATAGATATACTTACATAAAATACGAAGAAATGCCGCCAATAACAGAACAGAATTGCACTTGAGAGTCAGTTGCCACAGTGGCATTGTAAAAGGTCGGCAAGTTCGGCAACACATTGGCAATATCTCTGGTATTGCAAATGGCTATAGACGGCAACCACATACCATCAGGTGGACCGCCTGCCTGCTAGTCAACCTTCTGACATAAACAAAAAAATATGTTTTTTTTTTGCTCAGATGCTTGAGCACCTTAGCCGCCCTAGATACGCTGCTGTAGGCGCAAATATGCTAGGTACTTTGAGAGGTTACTTTCCGTGTTGAGCCTTACCTATGTTGAGTTTGATGACTTTGACTATAGGACTAACTCGAAAATTTGAGTAACACAACATAATATGCCTCGTTCGTTTACTCGGGAACATTATGTACTAATAGAAATGTTAGTAGGCGCACAGACAGTCATAATATACTACGTACAAGTAGAAGGCTCTACGTATTTATTCAGGTTCTATAGTTTGGGAGGATTAATACAAAATTCACGATGTTAGTACACATTGAGCCATTACTGGTGAAAACGTCTCAAGTTTAGGTAAATATAATGTTGTATGTAGTGAATTAAGTTGAAGTATTTCTCTTATTCAGTAAATAATTCGAGAATGCGATTAGAAATGGCGGCTCGTTGAGCCTGTACTGTCAGCATATACGCCACATACGGTATAAGCAATAAAGATATATTTCGAACGCTATAACTGTATAATTCGATATAAATTCATTCAGTCGTTTTTGAAAAATATTACGTTATTTTACTTTCCCGCGTTTATACTGTACTAAGAGAAAAACTTCGATCAACAATATCATAGATTTCGTGTCAGCGCTAAAAAAATGTCTCGGTAAATAACAACTCACTTGAGAATTGAGCTCTTATTTCGTTTCAAAATCAAAATCTCATTTATTCAGTTTAGGCCCTAATAAGGCACTTATGAACGTCAACAGTTACAGTTTTACAATAGACTCTACTACCGGTTCGGAATACACTTGAAGTTTAGTTCGAATAATCGTAAGTATTAGATAATATTTTGAAGATTTGTGACTTTATTATTAAGTGCTATGGTTGTAATTAGGTTGAACTTAAAACTGTTTTAAAACATTTATCTCCGTTTGTTAGTAAACAAATGCAGCTGTAAAAGTATATATTCACGCGAACAACATTTAGCTTGGATTTTGTACGTGTCCCGATATCTGATATAATGAAATAACAATAGAGTCAACGAAAACGTAAAAAGTCAAAGTCAAAAACAATAAAAATCAATAACAATTACAAACACCACTTTTTTTGCGGACTATACTGACAGGTGTGAGAATATACGGCGATGGTGTGTGAGCGAGAACTAAGTACGCGCGGGTTATACTTGCAGTTCGTTGTATTATAGAGATTTTAGTTTTTATTGATTAAGATAACAAAAGGCTAGTCACAAATATAGCTTATAATCAACATTTTCACATGAATTATTTTTTCTTTCAACGAACACTTTTTTAACCATTAGTGCCTATTACTTAAATCCTTTAAAAAAAATCTAATGCTTAAAAGAAATCCTAACAAGATAATGGATTACAAACAAGAATATTGTAACTTTGCTTAGCTAAAACACCTTGTAAATGGGGTTCTCTCAAAGGGAATCTAAACAGCGGTTACCTCTTATTTCTAAAATGATATTAGACACGAGTGACATCCCTAGAGAAGTCCTATCGAGTGTTAAACAAACACCGCCATTGTTTGTCAGCTGGGACACGTGGCAATAAAAATACTCTTGAGACATCTATTGTTTGAGTAGGCAACAATTGCCAACTGAGGTCGTCAACCTTGGATTATATGGGTTGTGAAGATGTATGGATGAATATAGGCTACTTTTTATCCCGGGTAAGCATAAAATCCCTCAGGAACGCGGGGCAGAAGTTAGTATTATTATGAAACTAGTATCCTACGCGATTTCTTCCGCGCTCCTGAGATAAAAAGTAGGCTCCATACTCAGTACAATAAACCCTAAAAATTTCGCTATGGCAAAAAAAAAAAACATCCAGTATATTAAAGGTAAATATTACCATATTTGGTACATTTGACACCGGAATAACCATAAGATCTGATAAACCAAAATTGTGGTTCGTAAAAAACCGGACATATTATGAGACTGGCTCGCGTAATCGCATTTGTTTTTGGGGTTCCGGAAGTCAGAAAATAACTGGTCTGGATTAAGTTGAAATTTGGTACACATTATGTAAGTCGGTGACCCAAACACGGACGTGTAACGTAAATAAATGAATTTTAGAATGTAGGGGCCATTTTTGGGGGGTAAATTAGAAAATAAAAATAAAAGTCTTGCAAGTCTCTTTGCAATACTTTTTTTCATCAAAATATGAAAGGGCTCGTTGTGAAGATCATTTTTTTAAAATAATTTTACGATAAATAATTTTGAAGTTAATTAAGAAAATAGGAAAAATTTACTTTTCCCCCCCTTATTTCCGAATCTACTGTGGTAAACTACATGAATTATCAAGTATCGAATTTATTCCTTCACTTGTGCTGTGAGGCCTTGCTTTTTGCCAAATGACATGATTCTAAGTCAACCAAAAGGTGATTTAGGTACTCGCTAAGTATCAAGATATGAGGCCGTATTTTTTTATTGCGGCGGCATATTTTTTTTACAACTTCAAGGAACCATCGACCTTAGAGTTTGATATTAATTTAAACTTGATACCTTCACGTGTTCCTGAGAAAAAGGGTCTTGACACACGGACAGAAAGAAAAACAAATGATGCTATAAGGGTTCCCTTTTGCCTTTTGAGGTAAGGAACCCTAAAAGTCACTATAACAAAGTCTTTTTATCAATCAAAAGAAAGACATCAACCAATTTTATCGAGAGGGATGGAAAACCCTTAAGGAAGCTATTCAATTCTGAGATGGGATCCCAAATTATTATAGGCATTAAAAGATTGATACAACTCAATTTCATTGATTAAAATTGGAATCAATTGCTCTCGAATAAGAGCGATATTAGATTTACTCTAGGTCAGCCCCAAGAGGTTTCTCTGGTAACCTTTTGACATTGACCTTTACAGCTTTTATTTTATAGGGTGGCTACTTATATATATACGAAAGTTGTTTGTTTGTTTGTAACCTCTTGAGTCAACAACATGGGCGTACCCAGGGAGGGGCAGCCAAACCCAAGTAAATATTATAACTGTTGTCAATAAAAGTTATCAGAGTCACGTTACGAATTACTTTACAATTATTATAAATATATATTTTTCTATACTTGATGGTAAGTGGTTGCGTAAGTGGGAGCTCATTCCACAACCAGAGCGCCCGTGGTAGGAAAGTTCTTTGGAACCGCACAGTACGAGACCATTTAGGTTCCAGTGTGTGAGGCTTGCGATGTGCGATGGTAAAAGTTTATTAGTTTATTAACTTTTGAAAAAAAAAGACGTGTGGCACTCGGAGACTGCCGCGGTAAAGCAAGCGTTGCATAGCTGTTTTTATCAACTTATGCAATTATCATTTTTTATTTATTTTATTTATGCAGTTTTTATTTCCTTTTTTTTTCTCAGTCCAGAAGGAGGCTGCTGAGCGGGATCAGGAAAGGGCCGATCCTGCCCGGAGACGACGCCGTCGAGGCGCAGCCGTGCCTCGTCACTGCCCTCCTGCCCTGTAGCTGGGGCTCAGAATAACAGCTACGGTGTTCCCCTGCCTGTCGTAAAAGGCGACTAATCGGGGACCTTTGGGGTCGTGGGCAATCGTGGCGGGGGCCCTGTGCGTCCAGAAGCGATCCCAAGGAGGACGATGGGTCGTCGTGGTCACGATCCATCGTGGGATAGCACAGCGAGGGTGCTGGGGGGAAGTATCACACTTCCCCCGGGACGGGCTATCTAGCGCCGCGCGTGGAGGGGGAGTGAGTATGCGTTCTGTACGAGAACCCGCCTCCCTCTACAGCGCAGATGGCGACCACCGTGGGGTTTTAGCCGGTACGAGTCCGGCATAACCTGGTTGCTCCCCCCGGGGCGGCTGGGTATCCTATGAGGATTTCCCCACGAAAAAAAAAAGAAAAAAAAAGGCGTTTTCGTTACGGAATTTCTGGATTCAGTCTCCACGCTCGCACGCAAGGCCCGCGATAGAAGCTATGCAATAGCTTAAAACGTCTTCCTTCATTTAGTACCGTTTTGTTGTAGATCATCGAAAATTACTTTTCAAAATAAACGCATGCTTATTTATTTAACAAAACTACCTATCCATAAAGCAGGATCTCCTGCGGATTTGTCACCTAAACTTGCCTGCGGAACATCTATCTACTTACTACCCCCCTCCCCCTCCCTCTGTAAGGTTCCGATCCCCATAAGTTTCTGATTTACCCCCCCACCACCCATGGGTCAAGCTGGGTAGGCTCTTGCTCAACTTTGTGTGTAATGGCATGGAGGAATGAGCTTGTTGCATTATACCGAAAACACGGGTGAAACCGGGGACCTAAACACGATGATGATGTTTGAGCCATCCTGTATCTTTAATCAAGGGAACTGAGGAACAATTATTTACTTATCTGCAGTTTGTTGCTACATGATATTTCCCGGGGGAAATACATTTCTGTAGGTACCTACATATTGAACGCAATATATGTGTGAGTAATTTAATATTGTAGGTATTTTTATACGTGTTTTATGATAATAGGTTGCGATAAGGCTCGAGGATGTGAGAATAAGCTCCACGAAAGCGAAATAATAAATAAGTCATTAGAAAATAACAATTCAGTCAAATAATCAAATGGATTAAACTAAAATATAAGGATATAAATATAATAACGTAGTATGACAAGTATGTACAGTATGACACAACATAGATGAAGCATCGGCAAAATTCGTAAAATCGATCATTCCCGAAAAGAGTGCGCCTACAACATTACCCTTGTTTATAAGTACTTTAGGCTAATAATACGCCCCTGGAACTTCTCAACAATTTCATTTTTCTTTAAAACACATACCTAAATACTTATTTTTTATAGCTTTTAACTAAAATGTTATAAATAGAAGCTCAGCCACGTGTGACTTCAAAAAGAAGGAATATGTAGGTAACAAATAATCAAAGCTGCCCTCGTCGTCGAGGAAAATAAAAAAAATGATCTCTTATTTTCTTATAACGAGTTTTACCTTTGCTGTTCTCGAAGTGTAAATATACGTTTGAAATATAAAATACTGATCAACACCCTTAAGTAGGCTGTTTGACTATCGAAGCGAAGCGATGGGGATCTAGGAAAATTTAACCGCCTACAACGTTTTTTTTTTTTACTGGTCTGTGATGATGTGGCCGATGACGGTAAGCACACAAAGCCTAGAAAGGCACTGGCTCTCAAGTGCAGCTGTCGGTACACACCGAAAGGTGCTTGGCGACAGATTTTCGACATGAGGGTGGTAGCCAGCCAGGCGGAGCCTTGTTTGAGGAAAGCGGAGGATGACGACAAAGGTAATCTTGTGGGGAGCGGTTCACGGCGTGTGCATCGTACTGCAACATGAACTCAGCCCCGCTCTCTTGTAGGTATTGTCGCAGGCGAGGACTGAGATATCTGGTCACACTAAGCACTTAGCTACCCTTTGCGATTCCTCTTCTTTCACAGGAAAAAAAACAGATTGCGTCACTCTCTATAGTAGGCTGCATGCCAAATTTTATTGCGATCGGTGTCATCAATAGAATAAGTAACAAACAGAATGAGTTATAATTTAAAGAGAGCAACTTACCCCGTCAGCATCTTCCACAACATGCGGGCCGAGCGACGCCAAAGTACTCCACTTGCAGGAAGGTGGCGCACGCGACGCGCAACGCTTATGCGCTTTGAACTTGCACAGTTCGCAGGCGAGCGCGTGCGCCGTGCCCAATGCGCCGAGCGGTTCACGGCACACGTTGCAGAACGTCGGCCGAGCGTGCGTCGCTGTGTACCTGTGGACGGGTAGCTTTATTTATTTACTACTCTAGTGGCCTTGTTCGTTTGAACAGGCTAATCTCCGGAGTTACTGGTCCCATTTGAAAAATTATTTCACTAGAAAGCTACATTATTACCGAAGGCTAAAGTCTACTTTCTATCCTGGAAACGCGAGTAAAGCAAACATACATCCATACTTACAAACTTTCGCATTTATAATAATAGTTGCAAATGTATCAGCTAATCACAAAATTCCTTTCAATGCATAAGAAATCAAAACGTTATAATTAATACCTACGCTAAAAATTCAAAATGCTCTCCATCGACGATTAGGCGACAGGGAAGCAAGCCAAGGACGAATGGGAAGCAAGAGCGGCAGGGAAGCACGTCGAGTGTTTACTTCCACACACCCTATATTTGCCTTATTAGAATTCAATTTAACTAAGAGCCGTTATATATATAGGAGATAGCAATCACTTGGCTTGGAGTAATATATTAGAATTCACACTTGTTTCTAATTAATTTGAAGCTGTAGTGATAGACAGACAGCTATCTCGTTCTGTCGGTTGATAACAGAGAGACAATTAAGTAACTAACTCTCACTGAAACTTTCATTATGAAGGTTGGGAATGTAGCTTTACCCAGAAAATCTAATCACTCTTGCTTTGAAGACATCAAGGTCATAGATTAGGAGAAATAGATCAAAAGTTGGCGCCCTAATGTTGTAAATCTGTCGCCTAATACCTACCGGTGTATTCAGACAGCTGCACTTGAGAACCGGTTGCCTTCTAGGCTTTCTGTGCTTGCCACAATCCTCGCTTTGTCAGAGGGTATAAAATGCTGTAAGTACATATATGTCGCAGGGAAATGAGGATACCACGAACTCACGATAGATGTCTTTATGGAGCACCTTCGCATAAGGAACGATGAAACATAGCATTCTGTCAATAGTAGCGGACGTCAATATTGTCAACAATGTGTGGGATGAGAATTCTCTCGACATCTTAAGTTTCAATGGAAAAATATTTGACGGAACATGTTCTTAGGTAACTTGTTACGGGGAAAAACAAGAATTGTTTACAAGTGTCGTTTTACAAAAAAATAACTAGTAAATAAAATATACTCGTAAATAGACATTTTTCAGTCACAACCAACTGATATCAAAATAAGCAGTTTTTATAATAGGTACAAAATGATTAGTCACTGTCCTTTGCTTACTGACCAATATGTAGCGGCCCCTGTCAGCTACATAGTTCAGACACCGATGGATAGATGGCGCTGCAATATATCAACACTATCTACATACAACCTACATCGCGTTAGTGGAATTTGTTCGCGCATTCGCATTTATCAGGATTCCAACATCAACAGTTGGACCGCGTTCCCAGACACACTGACTCAGCCTGGCGGAAGATCTTCCCTTTTCAATGGAGGAATCATCCACCTTGTTCCTCCATTAATGCAAAATGAGGAACAAAAAATAATTAGGTGTTATTCTATTTGTCCAGTAAGGTTGATGTAGCCATCAGACTAACAATTTTTGGTCTATCCATCCAGCATCCATTTTGGTTTCGCCGCAGTCGGATATAAAAAAAACTGTCGTTTCCACAGATGAGTATCCAGAATGCAATTGCTTACCAATGATGGTCTCCAGAAGAGAGCCTGGCGACCAGGTCGGCGACATCAGCTCCTCGATGCAGCGCTCCCCGCAGCGCCCCCGCCCAGGACTCCATCTCGCCGCGGCTGTCGGCGCACAGCACCAGGCAACGGCTTGCTGTTATCACCTGAAACACACCGTGGCGTTAGACAGAGAAAAAAAAGGTTCGATTCCCATCCAGGACATTTGTCATGAAAATGTCTGTTTGTCCTGAGTTTTCTTGGAGTACTTTGGGAATAAGTGAGAATCAGAAAAAACGTGAGGTTTCTTTCTAGATTTTGTACAGAATTGAAAACTACTAAAGTATTTTATTATTATATTTTTTGTAACTTGTATTCCGCCCCGCGGTTTTTCCTCTTTTCTATCTTTTCCCTTTGGGTATGAACATAAAAAAACCTTGTTTACATCATTGTTTTATTAATTTATTGCTTATGACATACCAACAGAATAACACGTGCATTTTTTAAATATGTAGTACAATTATTATACAACAAATGTACAAAAAACTTAATAAACAGTGTTCATTTTAATGTATTATAGGAATAGCGCAAAGCCACCCTCGCTTCCAGACCAGCACATGTCTATTATTAATATTGATCGAGGGGTAGGTAATCGGGACAAGGGTGGTAGGTCGCAGCAAGTCATACTATTTGCATGAGAATGGCTTGTGTGTTCGCCATTAGACATGCATTAAACTTTATTTACTTACTGGATAACGACAATATTCATTTCCACGCATTTATAGTAATGTAAAGGAAAATACTGTCCCTCGAAATGATAACCTACATCTGAGGAGCTGGCGAACAAAACGGTATAATTACATAAAATTTAATTTTATAGGAGCAGTAAAAAACTGAATGACATACTTACCGTTAAGATAGAAACCATGAACTTTGGATGGAATTTTAACTGTTTTAGGCGATTTTATTGAAAACTAGCTGTCCCCCGCGGTTTCATCCGCGTTCCCGAGGTTCATGATTTCCCGGGATAAAAAGTAGCCTATGTTCTTCTCCATAACATATACTATCTGCGTGCCAAATATCATCGCGATCGGTTAAGAGGTTTAAGCGGGAAAGCGTAACAAACAGACAGACAGAGTTACTTTCGCATTTATAATATTAGTAGGGATGAGTTGAGCTTCAAATTAAAAAAAAGTATTTTGACCAGATACGTAACTATACTGTAATTATACTGTTTTGTTCGTCAGCTCCTCATTTATAATGTTGATCGACGTGTTAAATAAGTGGTACTTCATACCACGCCAGCAGCGGTTGCAGCTTTACAAAGCACAGTTTAGGCCATAATATGGAGTACTGGACACTCTGGCCTGTACTTCAGTTTGCTCTACTTGCCTCTAGAATAGAATATTGTTTCCCACTGCTTGCCGATGACGATGTTCATCCTCAATTCCTATTGCAGACCACTCGGTTCTTCAATAAAAGGGCGTTAAAAGACCTCTTCAAGGTTAGCTACACATTGGCAATTCCAAATTGGTAATTGCAAATGTGAAAAGCGGCAAGGAATAACAACATAAAATTATAAACTTGGGAGAACCAGACTGAACAGTTCAACACAAAACTGTGACGTTATCACGCTAAATGCAGTTAGTTTCCAGTTTAAAAATAAAACAACACGTGTAGTGGGCGTATGAAATTTTCTGTTGGGCAAACAATAATGTTTTGATTGCGTGTAACAACACCGCACTGGCTCCGGGCGTGTTCGGTCCACTGGCTGCGTTGAATGTATATTACAGGGGTGCCACTTGGAGATTTCACGTAATCGGGACTTTTTTAGTTCCGCACTAAAAAAAGATCGGGACTTTTTTGAAAAAACTAGAGAGTAGTTTTAGAGCGTAATTCTGCGATGATTAAAAAGGCTTAAGAAGGAAGTGACAACTGCCTGATATATCGAGACAGGATCACATAGGCTATGCGTGTATATTTCTTACCAAAAAGCTAGGTTACTTTTAGTTGATCTCCATGCAAGACAGTTACGGTTTTAAATGATAATGGTGCCGATTCTGTTGTTTACGAACTTAACTAATATTAGACAAGTCACCTCTCTTTCATTTTAACCTTATTGAAAAAAGATAGAACATTTTTAATGCTGTCAGTTTAATCCATACCGTCGTAATGAACGGGTAAATAGTCGTGACCAATAAAGATAGCGCATAAATTCACGTTGAAATGTGTAATCGGATTAAACTGACAGGACTAAAATATCTTGCATCCCTTTCTTATATTTACTATTAGAAAGAGATATGGTGAGATTAAATTTATTTTAGTTCGTAAACAACAATCGGCACCATTATTTGCATAACAAATGGTTGTAAAGGTGTCAGGTACATTATTTAAATAGTCGCACATGTGTTGCTAAAATATAAAGCTTGCAACTTATTTCACACGGGTTTATACTACATACAAAATATATTTATAACTAATTACTTTAGAGCAGGAATAAACTAGACATAATAGGGAAAAATACGTGTTTTGTAGTAAAATGTTTGCTGAATAATTGCATCAATATGTTTGATAGTCAATTCCTTTAGACTTACTGCTTTCAGTCACAACATCAAGCAAAAAGCGGGACATAATCTCAAAAGGAAACGTATGTCCCGCTACCACAAACAACGTTTGACAACCCTGTATGTAGAATATACTATGCAGAATCCCTGTGTACGTTGGATCGGCTGGGCATGCGACAAAGGGGACATGTCATTTCATGAATTTAATTTAGCGCTACAGTTTGCGATGTCACAAATGTCAAAGTATTTTTTTTTAACATGTGGCAGTGTTTTTATGATGAAACTCATCACAAAATCTACGAGAGAGAGGTTATAAAAATGTGTAATGCGCCACGACATTATGAGTGACGTCGGATGCCGCGACGAATGTCGTGGGTTCGAACGCGACAGAAAACATCGTGAGGAAGCCATATCAGGGTGGTAGGGTACCTTGTAATACCCGTCTGGCTGGCTACCACTCTAAAGTTGAAAATCTATCACCAAGCACCTACCGGTGTGTTCCAGCAATAATAATATCAAACGAATCCTACAGTCCCTGTTTTTTCTGCAAGAGAGATAAAACAGCGGGCCCAAATCCAGTCGGACAGCAAGTCGGACAACAAGTTGGACAGCTGTCTCCGCGGATAAACCACTCCACAGCAGTCCACTGCAGTCTGACATCCACTCAACGAATTAATACCCAGCCGGTATTCATTTTAGGGTACCTCAAAAGCTTCGGTGACCGTGTAGGCACATTTTCTCAATATGTATCTAATTGAAATTAATATCAAATGTTTAGGTCTAATTTCTTAGGCTGAGATCTATAGAGCGTACTTAGACTTTGCTCAGATTACTTACAAGTTAAGACAAAGTTGAATCCCTCTGAGTGTGTGCTAAGCAAAGCCTAAGTGCACCAAATCGATGACTTATAAAAAACTATGCTGCAATTAATGGTTACGCAAAAATATACTTTATCACAACACGTACATGATTCAAGTTTTACGTAACTTAAGTCAGCCAGTTCTAAAACCGTAAAAAAATCAAGTTTCTAAATCAACGTAATAAATACATTAACCTTTAGTACCTACCTACTAACTTGTAACTAAACTTCCCGTTGAACTAGAATCATCAAATTTGGCAAGAAATTTTATTATTTTAGACACTTAGGAGACCATAATATTGATATCTCTACGCGTTCCTAATAGTGTCGTGTCGTGACACACAGAATTCCGACAGGCAGACAACAAACTAATCCTTTTGAGGTACGGAACCCTAAAATATCTGGACTTCTATTTTTTCTTATATGGCCTAACTAAAGTAATAAAAAGTTTTACTTCAGACACAGACTGACTTACAATGGTATTTAAGGGTGACATTGGTATAAGAATCACAGAATTCAGACACTCACAGAAAGACACACAGAGGCCTACTGAAAACTAAATAAATGAGTTTAGACTTTATTATTAAACTTTACCTCTCTAGGTCTAAACACGATAGTTAGTTTGCTATAACTAAAATTATACGCATGCATTAGTAATGTCCCATGTGTACTTTTTCGTTGTGATAATAGGGTAAGGCCACAAAACCCTTATCTGTCCCCGGGGACCTAGGGCCTCGACAAAGGCCTCAACCGTCGGCCGCTATCAACCGCCACTATTAACTTAAAAACAAATTTGCTGGAAAGAAATTATTTGAAATGCTATCCAGCTGAAGAACACGGTATAGGACATTTTGGAAAATAACCAAATAATATAGAGTATGAGAAAACACGTAAGTATGATCTGAAAATGACACCTGGATGAGTACCTATAGGCTTTTATTATTGAAGGCTCGAAATTTGTCCGGAAAAAGAAATGCATTTGAGAAACAGGGTTTTTGTATTTACTAAAATCAGGCACACTAATGTCACTGTCACTTGTTTTTGTTGTTTAAATGAAAAAAAAAAAAATGTTTGTGGCGAATATTTAATTGTCGTTGTTGTTGTTGTATTATTTTAATAAAACTGTCATTGCCAGGCTCTATACAAACAAACATGTACGTACATGCTAAAATGTTTGTTCGGAATAGGGTAGTTTCCTGGCATATCAAATCAGCAACTTTTTAATAAATGTCAAAACGATCGGTTACATGGAATATTGTATGAAATACTAAGCTATGACGTCATCGTTTCACAGCATCAAATGATCTACTCTTAGTGGTTCTGCAGGTAATTAAAAATCATAGAAAGCATTAAAAATGTACAACATATTTGATGTTTCCGCGTGTTTTCAGATGTTTTATGCATTGGTTAGTGTTTGGTCATTTATTTTTGACACTGTCATCTAGCCTATTGGAATCAAACGCATGACCTACGGCGTGGCGTGATAGACCCCTCAACAGCAAAGTGCTCTATGGAATGACATACTCTCCACTAGAAAGGTATCGTGGTGCTAACGACAAAACTCAACCTTCAATGTTTCTAATAGATTTCAGAAGGTATGTTAACATTTTCAAATTATTTGGTTAGACCTAATAAAAATCATTTTTAGTTTAATAAAGGATTTTTCCGATTTTTTCTGACGTTACTAATTTTTAAAAAAACTATTCCTCGTCACAAATTCTCTAGTTTAACATAAATATTTTTTACAAAACCCTTGCAACAAAGAATGACAAGAAAAACTTAACCTAGAATCATAATTTCTCGGACATCGTCGCCTTAATATTTTATACCAATAAACGACTGGTTGTGCGATTTATCGCTACCCGCGTCGGTCAACTGCGTTTAGCGCTCTCAACAAACTAATTGTTTTCGAGTGCTACTCGAAGATTCGATAATTCACTTTTTTTGGTGAAGAGTGTTTGAGAGCTTTGATTTCTTTCTAATCTCACTTGATCTTTTGTAGATTCAATTTATTTTTCGTGTTTGTTTTTAGTATTAATTGGCTTGTGTTTTACTTTTACTACCAACCTTGGTTAGTGATGATGAGATATGGCCATGTTAATGAGCATATAACTTAAAATCTGGCTCCTAAGAGCGGTTGCAGTTCAGTTTTACACACAGATATGTGATTGGCGATGAATTTGATACAATACATGAACGGTCGCTGACGGATTTGCCCTAAGGCCCGATAGGCTCGGGCCTAGTTCGGGCAGAAATTAGGGGCGGCCAATCGTGACAAAAATTTAGTTGTTGGAAATACAAAAGTGCACACCGCAGCGCGAGCTCTCGCGTCAAGCGTTGGATAGAGTTATGTATAGTTCCCAAATATGCAGCGTCGTTCGTTTGTACTACATAGGTACCTATTCGTCTTTTATAAAATAGGAGCAGAAAATTAGATTATCTTGTCCGCTTTCATTATTAATTATCTGATGGCGTTTATCTAGAATAAAGAGTGGTAGCACGCTCTTTAAAATGTTAAGGCGGATCGTAGGTATTATTGTTTGTTACTTTAGCGTAAATAAAAAAGACAAAAAACTTGATTTAATGGCAAAAAAATAAAATAAATCCTAGAGCATTGGGTCATGAAGGTCCTAGTAATTATTCGGATCGATTAACGTCGGGTAACAAAGGAAATAAGAGTTTCAAAAGACCAATGAAAACACAGTTGTTTCGAAACAAGCTTGCTTACAAACTTACGAACTCCGGCCCAAGTTACAGGATAACTTGTATTGTACTAAAATTTATTATAATTACTAACTGTTCCGACTGACTGTGTTCTGTTCTGTTCTGTTCAAATTTGTTATGGGCCAGTTGATACAAAAATCTCTTCAAGAAGCACTGAGTTTAACCCGAATTAAATCTTTTGGACAACTTTTTTAATATCCTTTCCCTTCCAACAAAAAAATCCTCGATGCTGCTGCTGCCGCCAAACAACGGCAATGTTTTCAGAAGCCTGGTTCTGAAGTGCAGCTGTCGGAACCCACCGAAAGGTGCTTGCGACAGATTTACAACTTGAGGGTGGTAGCTAGGCATCTAATCTATAGTAGGGTACTTACTTTGTAGTACCCTACAAAGTACCCTACCACCCTGCTATAGATTCCTCACGATGTTTCCTTCACCGAAAGCTTAAGCTCATTGTAGGATTCGAACCCGCGACTTTCGTATCGTGAGCTATCATCGCCTTAAAAATAAAACAGTATCCTGTAAGGTCATTTCCCTCGACCAAATTTTCCAGCAATTTCAAAAGCATTGTAATCTAAACAACACTCGTAGGTCGTTAAACTTAACATGTACAATTTAATGTCCCCATGATGGAAGCCATTACACTTCCAGTGTCACATTTTTTACACCATCGTTAATGCCGTGACCTGGTTTGGTTACGTTACATTGATAAATGGTCCTTTTTGTTGTTTGCTTTCTTAAAACCGGCTGGGACATTTAGGGGGTGGTTATAAATCATATTGCTATTGACCTGTATACGTCCATTAGGGATGTAATAAATGTAAAAGCTATTCCTCGGTCCGACGTGCGATCGTGATGATTATTTAGATAATAGACTAAACTTTATTTGACATCACAAGTTATTTTTACAGTTTACGGGGCTGTGCCACATAGAATATCCCGCTGGGTATATCTCTCAATATTTTCATTGGAGAAATTTCTATAAAGAGATTAAACCCAAACAAAAAACAAACCATTTATTTACCATTTGAAGTAAGTGTAAGCAGGTGCACTGTTGTGTAGTCTAACTGTTGGTTGCGATCTCTAGGGGGGACACGAACCCTTACTCAAGGGGTCGCGGGTAAAAGAAAAAAGGCAAATGTTCCGACAGCTGCACTTGAGAGCCAGTTCCTTTCTAGGCTTTGTGTGCTTACCACCATTAGCCACATCATCACTGACCACGGTGAGATTGTGGCCAAACACAGGCCTATACACAGTAAAAAAAGTTGATCTATGAAAATATAGATTTTAGACTGACTGACAACCAACGCGAGGGTGAACCAAAATTAACCCTAGCATAATGCTTAGTCTGGACCTATTCCGGGAATTGCGCAACATTACCTTATTGTTTTGTTGGCGTCCACTCTATTTTGCTGTATCTACTTCGTTATAACCGTATTGTCTTAATGTAATGTTGTGGGATGCCTAGAATAAACGTTGTTTCGTATTTCTTTTATTTCTGAGTAGACGCTTACAATAGGAATGATGACTGGGTAAAAAATAATTATTTCTGTTTAGTCCGTCATTTACACGGAGGACTTATCAAAAAATATTGGATACGTATTTTATCAAATCAATAGAAAATTACAAAGATAAGTTGCATCAAAGCTCAGGAGTGGGGGATTGTGACGCCATCTCTCTGTAAAAAGTGTACGTGACGTCACGCGAAATTTTAACGCACTATATCTTCGTTAGGTATATTTCATTTTTGGAACTAAAGAAAAAATATGTTGTTTAGCCTAAATCTCCGTATATTGCAAATAAATCCAAAATTCTGATTCCTTTAATGGGAGCTCACATATCGTCATGTCTACACGAATAAGCTCTTTGTCAAATAATCTGTCAATTTTTCATGTGCACCAAGCCGTGAACAAGGACGGTTGGATTCGGGCGCATTCGGGTCACGTCGGATATATTCGACAGACGATGGAAATGATTGAAGCGTATTTTGCATTGAAGCTAATACCTGTCTAAGCTTATAGAGTGTACTAAAATAGAAAATAAGGGGGAAATAACTCAAGAGAAGACAATAAATTGTTTAGCTTTCATCTGTTGTACAAAGTCTATTCCTACGAGAATTTAGTTAGACCTGTCAGTGCAAATGTACCTGAAAGCTGTTGGCGGCGTTGCTGATGCTGCACTCTGCAAATATTGCGTCCTCTAACTCGTACTCGTCCCACAGCTGACTCTGTAACAAGAGAACGACGTTTAAGGCGATGCTATACGTGAAATGATGATTCTAAAATGCGTTTTTCTCTGTATTCTTTGTTCCAAGAGATTTGGAAAAAATATATGTTAAACTAGAGAATAGTTTTTTTAACCACTGGAATTTTTCATTAGTAACGTCAGAAAAAAATCGTAAATATGCCCGTTTTAAAACTAAGAATGCATTCTTCTCTTATTTGGGCCATCCAAATAACTTGAAAAATATTAACATACATTCTGAAATCCATTAGAAAGGGCATAGTTTTCTTACTTTAAAAAAAAAAGGCTTAGTTTCTTTTTAAATAACATAAAACCATATTTTTTACTAAAATTACGTCTCTCCTGTCTCCCTTGTCTCCGTCAGTTTAGTAAGGGACGGAGATATACACAGATAGCCTCCTCTTAAGGCTGGCACTTGGGTAAATTTATTTATTTGAAATACATATTTTACTCAAAAGTTGGAACTATCAGATGTTTCGAGACATGAATAGCCTCTGACTCTTAAACTAAGAATAACCTGTGTTTTGATTCCATCAGTGGATTCTCGCTCTAACTTTATTTATACCAAGACAGTAATGTTTACAGCGTGTCAGACCCGATAACAAAATAAAAACAATAATAATACATTAAGAAAAACTTTAAAATGGCTAAGAAATGGCTGAAAAAAAGAGAGGGGGAGTATACGAAATTCGCAACAATACCTAAGATGTGTTTTGTTGTATTCTTGTATGTAGAGTTGCATCCATCTGGGTTTCCCGAATTTGTCCTAGTTTAGAGGGCATCTGGGGAGGATAACCGTCCGGGCGGGGTTTCATTTGTAGTCCGGGTTTTAAAGTTCACCGATACCGTAGTAAAATAAGTAATTTTATAATAATAAAAGCAATTCTTTTTTTACTGACTGAAATTAAAAAGAAGGGAATATATTTTTAAAACTGTTATTTAAACATTCGGGAGGTTAATATTTGTTTTCAACTGATCATTAGTTGAAAAAAATAATCTGCAATTATTTTATTTACCCTACCCTACTTGTATGGGATCAGATAGCTGTCTAAAGACTGCCTCAAGATGTAAAATAACCAACCTTTTAGTAGAGCCCTATATTTCGTCTAATCGTATCTACGATGTCTAAATTTAACCATACCTAGAGAGTCACTCGACGATCCCTATTACGAATGCAAATCAAATCGGATTTTCAAATAACATTTGTATTTGTATTACTCACAAAGTCTATTTATTCAATCCTAAATAGGATTATTTCCTTATGAATGGTCTTTACCGATATACCTCTAGTTATTTATATTGAAAACAGGCCAAGTGCGTGTCGGACTTCGCCGGTTCTTTAGGGTTCGAAATGTAGAATATGTGTTTGGCGTTTGGCTATAGAACTTGTGTGACAGACGATGGACAGACGGACACGTCATCAGCATCATGTCAGCCGAAAGACGTCCACTGCAGGACAAAAGCCTCCACCAAGGATCTCCACGATGGCCGGTGTTGCGCTACCCGCATCCAGCGGTTTCCCGCGACCCTCACAAGACGGACACGTATTCACAAGAGTGACAGCAATAAGGCTCCATTTAGAACCCTACGGGTACGGAACCCTAAAAAGTAAAGAATTCGAATTAAACTTTCATTTCTGAATAAGAACAGAACGGTATGTAGAAAATAATTCGCTCGTACGAAAACATCTAAAATGCAGATATTTTTATTTTATTTGTCGAAAATACTTTGAGGCATTTAATAAAAGTGAATTGAATTTTCATTTATGTAAATCGCTGTGGTATTCATGATGTAATTTGTTTTGTTGTCATGGATTAATCTATGTTACATAAGCCTTACAAATCGAGAGCGAGTGAGAGTGATGTAAAGTATAAAGCATGCGACATAATACTTCGGTAATATTCGGTATTGAAGTTAGCCAATTGACAAATGACTGACGACTTAAGCCGGAGCTCCACTGCTGCGCACGCTACGCATGGACACGCTATACACGTCGCCCATGTGTGGGTCCATTGGTCTGGCTGCGTGTGTCAACATTTTCACAGCAACCAATGCACGGAACAGATCACTCGTGTATCAGTGACGTCATTTCGTGCGCGTGCTCGTGCACTACTAACTGTGGAAGTATCTACCTATATTTTCATACAAAGCGTTTTTGTACCCACGTATGTAGCTCGACCGAGCGCAGCAGTGGGGCTCCGGATTTACCGTCATTTCACTAAAATGTAACAGGTCTAAACCTAATCTTCTGAATCTATTTTAGTTGGGTATCGACTCAGTGATCATATAGACGACAATAAAAACTATTATTTAATAAAAATAATCATATTAACATCTAAATTAGATCAATGTTGGGAGCCTAACAGCAAACCTTCCATTACAAAGATTAGATATACAGTCAAAGGCAACTCGACAAAGACCTCAAAGCGCTGTCCCGTCCTTTTCACTCGCATACAAAACGTCAAGGACAGATGAAGCCAGTTTAATAAAGACACAATTCTGACACGGTGTATTATAAGTGTAGAAATAATTGGATGACATTTCCCTCAAAATGTCGCCATAGTTATAAGATCAAAGGGCGACGCGGCTTTTAATGCCACGTTTAGATGGAATTTTATTACATTCTGGCTTAAATATCGCAAAGTTGTAAAGTATTTTTCTTTTTTCCTCACATTAAATTCAATTTAGCGATGTACGTATGCACGATTTGTATAATTTTGGTAAATTAAGAGGTTATATTTATTGTTGGTCTATTTCAGAGCTTCTCAAACTTATTCCGTCTACCGCCCACTTAGCGCCCCCCAAAACTTTTCCTTTATTATTATAGCAATCATTAGGTACTTTAATTAATTATAGCGTGCCATATTAGTCTTATCCCGTTTCGGAGTTTATATTTACATTTTAAAAGAGAATGGCTAACTACGGAGAGCAATTTTATAATATTTAGATAATTTTTTTATTCAAATTAAAACATGTCAAATAAAATTTTCTCTGGGCCCATCACCCATTTTCTATAAGCCTCCAGCGCCCACAAGGGGGCGTTATCGCCCACTTTGAGATAAACTGGTCTATTTTACGGTTTTACGTCGTGGTTTTCACAAGTATGGTGTGAAGTGATGTTTGCAGAGTCAACGTTACGCCATTTGCAATACCAGAGGTAATTACCAATGTGATGCCGACCTGTTACAATGCCAAGAAGGCAACTGGCTCTAAAGTGCTATTGCCGGAACACACCGGGAGGTGCTTGGTAACAGATTTTCAACCTCAAGATTGTAGCTAGCCAGATGGGTACTACATTACATAGTACTTCTGCCTTCCACCAGCCGCCTCTACCAGTTTGAGCCTTCACCTTCTCCCTCCTCCTACCTTCGTCGCGGTATCTGATGACACCACTGGCGTAGCTACCGGTGGGCTAGGCGGGGCAGTGCCCCGGGGCCCCTAAACTCGGGGGGCCGAATGTTTGTTACTTTTTCACGTAAAAACTACTGAACAGATTTGGATGAAACTTGGCCAATAGATATATCATACCCTGGAATAACATATAGGCTACTTTTTTATCCCTGGAAAACATAAGTTACCTCGGGAACGCGGGTGAAACCGCGGGGTGGAAGCTAGTGTATAAATATTAGATGTTAGATAAGTGAACTGAGGGTGAAGCCACTTAGTATAATTATAATATTCTACTAAAATACTACTTAGTTAATTAGAAATCAGACCGACATAGAAGAGAGCTGTCTTACTTTCATTATTTATTTAAACACTAGCTTGTGCACCGCGTTTTACCCGTTTTTTCGAGGGCTTTTATTAACCTGCTTCAAAAAAGAGCCAGGGTTATTTATATAATGTTTGTTCACACATAACTTTTTGCATGAACCGATTTTAATAATTCTTTTCTGTTTAGCTCCAAGGTGGTTTTTTTTTTTTTTTCAATTCAATTATTAAATACCGTTTTAGTAATTTGCCATCTACACATATTCTTCTTTCGTGTTTATAATATAAGTACCTATTGGATAAATATTTTCAGAGCCATTGCAAAAATATATTGGATTCTGTTTACAAATGTATTATTTATAAGTACCTAAAATATATGGATTGTTTATTTTATTACTCTCTTTCCGCAAAATTTATTTATCTGTCAAATAAATATATTTCATCCTTAAGGAAGTGGAATTCAAACAGTAGTGTAGTATGGAATAATGTATTTTGATACATTATTATGAAATATTAATTTAAATGTCGCTGTCATTGGAAAAGTGAAACGAATACAGTAGGATCACTTAACTAGTACTTACTGGTACTAATGTATGATTTTATTTGGGTAGAATAAGACATTGAAGTAGGTATAGGTAGGTAAATTCACATTGCATTGACAGTTTACAATCTCGCGAGATGGATTGTAGACTAGCGGTGTTCGAAATCATACATCACATAGAACAATCAAATCAGAACACAAATATTTTTTCATATATCAACAAATATATTATCATGGACGCTTGAAATTGATGTAATAAATTAAAAAGCACGAAGTGTTCGTTTTTTAACTGCGGACCATTCACTTTTCACACAGCTTTTGTCAGAGGTTTTACTCAAAACTTCGAATTGTTATAATTCATAATGGTATGGTGCTCTTGAAATCTTGAAAAAAATGTATCGGCCGTATTCAGCCTCATAACCTTAAAAATCCTGTATAGAATAACAAATGATTAAAACATATACTGTTGGATTTGTCACGTTGAAAAACTTTTAATAACCAACGCTGAAGACGACGCGAAAATAATTCCAACTTTTCAGCTTGTCAACTTTCGCTATCGAAATGTATGAAAAACATCTGTTTAGAACTGGCACAGATAATTTTGGTCAGGTCTGGCAAAACTCTTTGTGTTTTAAAAAAAAACATGAATACGTTGGAGCCGTTTCCGAGATTTAGATTACATATATATGTTGGTAGATAGGTAATACAGTATACCTATTTATTGCACTTATTTTGTACTTTTAAGCATACTACTCTTATATGTATAGGACTTGAAAATGGCTGTCGGGTAGCCCCAAAATACAAACTAGGTACGTAATAAAAGCAAAACTGAAAATGAATTTACAGAGCTGCAATAACTTTGAGAACACGTTAAAATTTCACAAAGGTTTACAATGTTCCACCGAAGAAGAAGTTTGGAGTTCCTTTGATACCGCCGCCAACGAGATTTGCCTGCAAACTGAATACATAGTTGGCAAAGTTGATATTGACAAATTAAAATGGTTAGTGATCTCGTCATTCATAGTTTGAAGTTCGGAATTCGAACTCAAAACTTTTATTTTTTTACGTAGGTAAGTACAGTATGACACAACTTAGATGTAGCATCGGCGAATCGTTTTCGTACACTTCACTTCCGATTTACACAACAAATAAAAATAATTCAGTATCGCGCCATTCAACGTTCAACAATATCATTTTCGCCGATCATTTTTTAACACATGAGTAATGTTGTAGGCGCACTCTTTTCGAGAACGATCGATTTTACGAAGTTTGCTGATGCTTCATCTAAGTTGTGTCATACTATACGTAAAACTCATAAATACCTATATATCTTTCACTTTCTTACGCTACATAATAGAAAAAGCCAGGGTTATCTTAAGGTGACGATATTTGAGAAATGAAGGTTTTTTTAAATTTGCTCATATAAATTCTCCAATGTGCTTTTAGAAAAAAGTAAAATAACATTTACACTCATTAATATAATTTTAATTACACCCTTTAACTGTAAAATCTTCATACGTATCATCTATACTAATATTATAAAGAGCAAAGATTTGATTGTTTGTTTGTTTGCATTGAATAGGCTCCGAAACTACTGAACCGATTTGAGAAATTCTTTCACTAATAGGAAACTACATTATCCCCAAAGGCATTTTATCCCGGGAACGCGAGAGAAACCGCGGAGAAAAGCTAGTAAACAATAAAATACCTTGCATCAAATTAACAACTCAATGTCATCCCACTAAATATATTCAGACAAAAGTATCAACACTATTCAAATTATTTCAAATACTATTCCGTTGTGAAACTTTACATCAGTGACTAACAAGTACCAACATGTGTTACATTCATATGAAATTGTATTCATGAATCTGCTATTCAGTAAGATAACTTTAATAAACAGAATCGTGTGACATTTTAAACAGTTCTGTTTTCAGCTGTAAATGTTGTGGTGTAGCTCAAAATAATATATGGTTAGACATTTAAAGGTCCGTGCATTTTCATGACTAGATTTTCAGTTTGTTTTTATTTCAAGCTTTCATTTAACTTGACATGTTAGAATGTTATCTATATCTTCTATAATATAAAAATGAATCGCAAAATGTGTTCGTAAGCGCATAACTCAGGAACGGCTGAACTGATTTGGCTGAAAATTGGTGGGGAGGTAGCTGAGAACCAGGAGAAGGTTTTAGGATTAGGTAGGTAGGTGGGTAGGTAGGGTAGGTAGGGGTAGGTAGAGGTATGTCGGGGTAGGTAGGGTAGGTAGAGGTAGGCAGGGGTAGGTAGGGGTAGATAGGTAGGTCCCAGTTTTATTTTTGTTCTCAGGGCAGGACAACGTCTGCGGGGTCAGCTAATAATAAAACCGAAGAATGTAATGTTTGTTTGAACGCGCTCATCTCTAGAGTTACTGGTCCTATTTGAAAAATTCTTTCACTAATAGGATGCTACATTTTCCCCGAAGGTTATAAGCTACTTTTTATCTCGTAAACGCGAGTGAAACCGCGGGGAAAAGCTAGTAAGTATAAATATAGTAAATATTACTGATAAATAAAACTATGTTTAGAATCAGAACAGTTTTTTCAAAATCATCAAAATTCCTTCATAAACTATTATTATAATATGTATAGGTTTTGTGTATGACCACAATCTCATCGTGGTGGTGATGAGGAACTGGCTCTCAAATGCAGTTGTCGGAACACACCGGAAGGTGCTTGGCGATAGATTTTCAACTTGAGGGTCGTAGCCAGCCAGACGGATACTACAAAGTACCCTACCACCATGCTATGGTTTACTCACAATGTTTTCCTTCACCGAAAACAACAAAATCCTCTAGTACCTACCGTTCTAAATGTAATCTTATCCCAAAGACATTGAAGACATTATCCATTGTCCGGTAAGTACGCGTCACTGTGTACGCAAGTGGCTCGCACTTAGCTAAGCTATTCTGGCTCGTTAAAGTCGCTCGCGTCGGCTAAGTGCGGCCAAGATTAAAGAAAATGTCTTACTTCTTAATCTCCCGGCGATTTAACAATTATTTTCGTCCCATTTATACTTGCTACATTTTCAGTGTAATTTTCCTCCTTTTAGTGTGTCCGTAGTTAAACTACGCCCTTGGCACTTCATACAAGTGAACTAATTTAAGAAGAGGCTCTACGCGAATGTCTCCGTCCTTTTTTAAACTGATGGAGACAAGCAAAACAGGAGAGACGAAATTCCAATTTTTGAAAAATCTATTCCTTGTCGCATATTCTCTAGTTATATATATTTATTCCAAATCTCTTGCAACAAAGAATACAGAGAAAAACGCATTTTAGAATCATTATTTCTCGTATAGCATCGCCTTAATGAGATCACACGCATATGCAGCGAGCGGTGTGGCGATTGGTTGATGGGTTTAGTACTTCTAAATCGCTGAACCGATCGCGATAGCCTTTGATATGCAGAAGGATATTCAGAGATTTAACTAATATTGGTCACTCATCATGCATTTTGAATACTAACAGATTAGTCCATCGTAATTTACGGGTAAATGGTCGTGACCATTATAGATCGCGCTTAAATTCACGTTGAAATAAGTAATCGGACTAATCTGAGAGGACTATAATATCTTTAATCCCTTTCATATATTTTTTGTTTGAATGAGATAAAGTGAGATTAAATTAGGCTCAGGGTCACCCAAAGAGCAATGGAGAGGGCTATGCTCGGAGTTTCCCTGCGAGATCGGATCCGAAATGATGAGATCCGCAGGCGAACCAAAATTACCGACATAGCCCGAAGAATTGCCAAACTGAAGTGGCAGTGGGCGGGGCACATCAATCATAGAACCGACGGCCGTTGGGGCAGAAAGGTTCTCGAGTGGTAACCACGAACCGGAAGACGCAGCGTGGGCTTGGGCAGGCAGCGTGCTCTGTACAAGGTGGACCGATGATCTTGTGAGGGTCGCGGGAAACCGCTGGATGCGGGTAGCGCAAGACCGGCCATCGTGGAGATCCTTGGGAGAGGCCTTCAACCGTGGACGTCTTTCGGCTGACATGATGATGATGATGATGAGATTAAATTTGTTTAGTTTGTAATCAACAGAATCGGGGCCATTGGCTGACTTTTATCCCGGGAACACGGGTGAAACCGCTAGAACAGCTAGATATTCAATGCTCAGTCCATTTTCAAAATGATGCAGGTTTATTAAAAGAAAACAAGTTAAATAACAGAATTGTCCAGCGGGCAAATAACGTCTGTTTTTGCCACAGAATTCGGTAAAATATATTCCATTCTACAATGCGATATGAAAATAAACACAATATGATTTCATGTACCTATTTCACCTTTGCCCTTTACTTTGGCTTGTTTATATTTTCGGTGGCAATTTTTTTCGGTACGCCGTTTCAAAGTTAGTTTTATATTTTATAACAAGTTTTTCTATTATGTTTCGTTTAATGATATTAGGTAAGGCGGCTGTCATGTTATGAGCGAGTTGGTTGTGGAATAGGGAATATGTAACTACGCGTTTTTTATTGGATTAGCTCTCCCCCGAGGCTTTACCCGCATTCCTAAGACTTATCCTGTTTGTGAGTTCATACTTATATTTTTAACGAGACTTTCTAACTAGTGAGAGCAATTAAAGCAACCTTATAATGATAAGATAAACTTTTATGGCCACCCATAAAAGGCCAAAAGAATTAATTTGATATGGCATGTTTTAATTTGAATAAAAGTTTCTCTAAATATTATAAAGTTGCGTAGGTTAGGCCTCCAGTGCCCATAAGGGGGTGTTATCGCCCAATTTGAGGAAGACTGCGATACGCGATCCATAAATGGCTCTCTTTTAGTCATTCATTCATTTAGGTTTGCAAAAAAAATGCATACATTTTTAAAATGTTGGTATTTTTTTTAAACTGTGAATATTATGTCTAATTCTGCTAACCACAATTTGAACCAAAAAGAAAACCATTTAATTATAAAACGACAGTATATCTACCTACTAGTTTTGACGTATAGCGAATAAAATACTAGTTTTACATAAACTTGAATTAGGAACCTAAAAACGAATTTGAAGTAAAATAAAAATCTACTCACTTTCCGCTCGCATTCTGAACGCTACTTTCAGACAGTACAGAACAGTATCCTTATAACATTTTTTTGCTAATTTAACGAGCCCAAAGCCGTACCCCAGTCAAGGCGAGCTTAAAATTATGTATAAAAGTAAATAAAATACGTGTAATTAAGCTCACCGCCAAGAGGATTATTCTAAGTATTTAATGGCAACAAAATAGTCGAAATTATTCGCGAGTGTTTTATTTATTTACATAAAGTAGGTAATTATTTATTTTTCCTTTTATACGAACCTTTGAACCACGTATGTTATGTTTGTAGCTCTACCTACAGGGTAATTTGGGAGGATATTTTAGCCGGAGGGATAGTGGTGCCGATTCTGTTGTTTACGAACTTAACTAATATTAGACAAGTCACTTTTCTTTCATTTTAACCTTATTGAAAAAAGATTTTTAATGCTGTCAGTTTAATCCATACCGTCGTAATCTTTATTGGTTACGACTATTTACCCGTAGTAAATAGTCGTAACCAATAAAGATCGCGCTTAAATTCACGTTGAAATGTGTGATCGGATTAAACTGACAGGACTAAAATATCTTGCATCCCTTTCTTATATTTACTATTAGAAAGAGATATAGTGAGATTAAATTTATTTTAGTTCGTAAACAACAGAATCGGCACCAGTGTAAAAGTTATGACAATCCAAGTTTAGCGTAAATTCTCGCCTTTACTCGCAATCAGAAACATAATGACGGGGCAAGAGAGCTGTAGGTATTATTTTTTATGTTTGTAGCGTGTATCCGCGTATCTGTCACATCATATCTCCTGAACGGATGAACCGCTTTTGATATAAGTTTTTTTCGTTAGAACGGTGTCTTAATCGAGAGGCTTTGCTATGTTTCAAGACAATCCGCTTAGCCGTTTGAAGATCACCCTTTCTAGGGTTCCGTACCCAAAGGGTAAAACGGGACCCTAATACTAAGACTCCGCTATCAGTCTGTCCGTCTATCACCAGGCTGTATCTCATGAACCGTGATAGTTAGACAGTTGAAATTTACACTGATGGTGTATTTCTTTTGCCGCGATAACAACATGTATTAAAAAACAGAATAAAATTAATATTTAAGGGGGCTCTCATACAACAAACGCGATTTTTTTGCCGTTTTTATAGGTAATGGAACCCTTCGTGCGCGAGTCCGACTCGCACTTGGGCGGAGTTTTCGATAGTCAGGATTTTTTTGAAATTTTTATTTTAGTTATTATTTTGACCGCCTCGTGTGAGAATGGGCTTATAGAAAGTTTCGCCAGTGTAATATAAATACCGATGTTTAGATTACTCGATATATATTCGTACGTCCCTAGAGAACGTCCCTACGTGACTTGGCCGACGAAGCAAGCAAACTTTAAACATAGGTCGTTACTTCCGTACCCGCGTGTATCATAAACAATCATTTAATTTTAGACTTTACTTTATACTTTTGATAATTACATATAACTAGCTGTTCGTGTCAGTTTCATACAAAAATGGCATCTTTTTCGTCATTAATACTTTTTAAATAAACTCTCGCGAACACAATTCTAGTCTATTCGAAAAGTCGAGTTTTGTCAAAATTATATTTTGATATCAAATGATGACATCAGAGATGTTTATAGAAAACGTTGTTCAGCATAACGAAACAATATATAATTTAAAAAAAACACCATCTCAAATCTTTTATGGTCTGATTCTTCAATAGCTGGATAAACTTCTTATACCTAAATCTATACAAAAACTATTCTAATTTCAAATTAACAGCCTAATATCGCTTAACTTGCCATTGAAAAATTAGCCTTTATAATAATTAATTAATAACCTACCATAGACTAAAATAACAGATCCCAGAAATGCCACGACAACGTGCGTTCTAAACCTAAACATGGATCTCCAAGAGGTACCTTTACATATTTGATATAAGTAATATATTTCCCTGAAGCAATTACAAGTTATTAAGTTAACAGTAAGGAATTAACCGTCTGTGTAATATTCTGTTGGCTTCAAGGCTTGACATGTGAGTGATGCAGGGCGAGAGTAGGGCTGTCAACTTACATAAAATTAATTATTTTTTATCTACTATAATTTCCTTAATTAACATATAAATATTAAGCTGACGTACTTTGTTAAAGGATTGACTACTTTCTACAATATTATTTCGGCATTAAAAATTTTGCTTTCTTTTTTCAATAAAGTTTAAGTATATGAAAGAGTGGTGACTTGACTAATATTAGTTTAATTTGTAAACAACAGATCCGGCACCAGTATCATCATCATCATCATGTCAGCCGAAAGACGTCCACTGCTGGACAAAGGCCTCCCCCAAGGATCTCCACAGTGGCCGGTCTTGCGCTACCCGCATCCAGCGGTTTCCCGCGACCCTCAAGTACCAGTATCATACTATACTAAAACTCACTCTCGATTTTGTTCCGTGGTACAATTACTCCAATTATAGATACACTTCTTCGCTCCGGGACTCGATGATCGTTCCCGGCCGAAAGACCAATCTCCAAAAACAGAATAGGTATCCACAATAACTTTTTTTCGCAATTATTTTGGCGTTGCGTTGGGTTCTGTATAGCTCCAAGGTGGTCCCGTATAAAATGTATTGTCTTTAGGTTTTACTCTTTTTTAATAGTCAATTATTACAAAATATTTCTCCAAATACAGCAAATATTTAAAATAAATTTCTAAATAATAAATAAAAACTTAACGTTGCCAGCCCTAGGCTAAAGTAAAAGAGCATAACATAACTGCAACTTGCGTGAAACTAAGTTACATGTAGGTACATTATGTTCGTACATTCGTAAAGTTATAGCAAAGGGTCTCTTTCAGGTGCACCTTGATGAATTACTTCTGAAAGTTAATCATTATGAAGCAACTAGATTCTGCCCCCCGGGTTCACCTGCGGGGTATCTTATGTTTACCCGGGATAAAAAGTATTTTATATGTATTGCAGGGTATGTTCTATCTATGTGCCAAGTTTCATCCAAACCCGTTCAGTAGTTTTTACGTGAAAGAGTAACAAATATTCATCCATACTCACTTTTCTTTAATAAATATCCGTTAAAAATTCAACCCTAGGTCTATCTATCACGCTGTAGGTCGTCGGCTCGATTCCCATCCAGGACTGTTTGACCTGTGTGTGTCTGTTTGTCCTGAGTCTAGGCCGACATGCCATAAAAACCTTTTTTAACTGTCTAATAATCTACCAATCTAGTACCTTCAAATGAGCAATACATATATAATCTGAATCTCGGAAACGGCTCCAATGATATTC
Organism: Tethea ocularis; assembly: GCA_963555595.1. NCBI lineage: Eukaryota > Metazoa > Arthropoda > Insecta > Lepidoptera > Drepanidae > Tethea > Tethea ocularis. The sequence continues at coordinate 2,252,210 of OY741960.1, read as the reverse complement.
ATGAAATTTAGTATGTCGGGGTTTCGGGTGCGATAAATCGATCTAGCTAGGTTTCATTTCCAAAAAAAAGACCAAAGCTCGGTCATCCAGATACTGTACCTAAAGTAGGATACGTAGTACTATCATCTGGTTTCCATAATACAAACTCTGCTTACTTTGGGGTCATATACGGGGCAATGTGCGAGCGAGTGATACTTATTTATGTAGACTCGATCCCCATAATATTATATATGATCGGGTGGTGACAGTGACGGATTTGCAATGATGACCGCCCTTGGCCGTGTACTACGAGCCGTCCCTTTCTCAGCTCCCATCATTTAGGAAGTAGAAAGGCGTTTTTACCATATATTTTTTTACCGACTTCAACAAAAAGGAGGAGCTTTTTTTAATTTGGTTGTATTTATTTCTATCGCAGATAACGGGTGTAGATTAATGATTTATGTCGGGGTAGGTAGAGGTAGGCAAGGGTAGGCAGGGGTAGGTAGAGGTAGGTAGGGGTAGGTAGGGGTAGGTAGGGGCAGGTAGAGGTAGGTAGGGATAGGTAGGAAGGTCCCAGTTTTATTTTTGTTCTCAGGGCAGACAACGTCTGCGGGGTCAGCTAGTGTACAAATAAAAATGAGAAAGAAATTACATGACAAATATTACATAACTTTTATTACGGTTTCGAGTGTGGATCAGTGAACTTTTCTTCAAAAAAATAATTATCAGCCTTCTCCAGCAATAATGCTTTAAGCTTATTGATAAAGGAACTCACACTCGGCGCACCTGTAATGATCTCAGGGAGGGTATTATATTGGTGCCGATTCTGTTGTTTACGAACTTAACTAATATTAGACAAGTCACCTCTATTTCATTTTAACCTTATTGAAAAAAGACAGAACATTTTTAATGCTGTCACTTTAATCCATACCGTCGTAATGTACGGGTAAATAGTCGTGACCAATAAAGATCGCGCTTAAATTCACGTTGAAATGTGTGATCGGATTAAACTGACAGGACTAAAATATCTTGCATCCCTTTCTTATATTTACTATTAGAAAGAGATATAGTGAGATTAAATTTATTTTAGTTCGTAAATAACAGAATCGGCACCATTGTCATGATTTATCGCCTCTAGTATCTTGTCGTCCTAGGCCCGGGCCTACTGTACCTTGGGCAAATCCGCCACTGGATAGTGTTACAAGCGTCCACAGGCCGCTACCGCTTATAATGGGCTCGTTTGCCAACTTTGTTTAATAAAAGTAAATGTTCAGGAATTGAAATCTAAAACCAAGAAGATTTGAAAGAATCCACGAATAGCGCGTGAACAAAAGTTGGCCACTAATTTATTCGACCTCGAACGGTGTCAATACAGACTTACAGACACGCCAGCACTACTGTAGCTGATATTCTACGCACGTCGCCACAAGGTCACTGTTAATAGTGGCCTTGGCATTGGTGGCGTGGGCGTGTAGTATAACCTTGGAGTGGAGGCGCCGCGTGGGAAGCGGGCCAAGCTATGAGTTCCGCGCGGAGTAGGATTATGCTTTCTTTGGATTTTTCTAAAGGTGCTGTTATATTGTCTGGATTGAAGCAGCCATATAGCTATATTAGGATAGTTAACTGATATTATAATATTTATTTGGATAATATATTGATATACGTTATATAATAACTGAATATATATAAGGATATATATAATATAAGAATGTAATTACAAAAAATTAGTATATTATGTAGTATATCAGTTATCTGGTTTCCATAGTACAAGCTTTGCTTAGTTTGGGATATTGTCCCAGGAATGTCCCAGGATTATTAGCCAATCAAACTAAACCGATCCATACAAAGCTTATAGACATCATAATTTAGCTAACCGAAGTGAGGTTCCTTTGGGGATTACATCATACTGCCGAAGCGTAAATCGTATTATCCGGTTAGGTATTTACTTTCAATACGTAGAAAGAAAGAAAGAAATTTATTTTGGTCTCACAAAAACATAAGCATAATAAAAAAAAAAAAACAGATACATTTAAACAAAATAACATGCAGTGTACAATAACATGTAGTATAATATGCAGTGTGAGGCCAAAAAAGGCGCCCATCTCAGCATATGCTGCAACACTAGATGCTGCAGCGCTGGTTTTCAGACGGGGCCAAAAGTGAAGCCACTGTCAACCGCGGCACACACATGCTTGTAACTTTCACGTTAAAGTCAACTTTTTTTTTTATACACCAATTAGCTGTTCCGCGCGGTTTCACTCGCGTTCTCGAGATAAAAAGTAGCCTATAACCTTCGGGAATAATGTAGCTTCCTATTATTGAAATAATTTTGCATATTGGTTCAGTAGTTTCGGAGCCTATTCAATGCAAACAAACAATCAAATCTTTCCTCTTTATAATATTAGTATAGATGTTAGAACTCACGCTGCGTCCTCCGATCATTGTACCTGGTTGACCGAGCTTTGCTCGTTTTTGTTTAAAACGTTTTCTAAAAATAAAACCTAGCTAGATCGATTTATCTCCCCCAAAACCCTCTGCATACTAAATTTCATGAAAATCGTTGGAGCTTGTAGCTAGAATTACTCGTTTAAAGGTATTAGATTAAATATTTATCTAGTTCATTTTATTATAGGTATTCTACTTTACGCGGGGGAATACATGTTTATAATATAAGCAGGATTCTCATAACAATATGAAAGAAAATCCTGAAAGCTTAAGTTTCCATATGTATTCTATTGTATTGTTAAACGGTGGTATTATTATGTAAATGTATGGAATACTTTACTGAATATAGTCTTTTTCACATTGCCCGATACGACACCGATCCGATGTCGATATATCGGCATAATATCGTTATTCTCATCACGCATAGAGGGCCTAATACGAAAAACGATACACGACAGTTCGATGATCGTTGTCAAATTATTAACCTATTATAAGGTGGCTCATTACATAGAAGACAAGAATACATGGTTGTAGTAGCTTCTCTCTGCACTTGCAGCCCCCTGGCCAAGTGATAATTGTATGAAGTTTATGTATATTTAAAATTGTAATTACATAAATTCAAAAAAAAAAAAGATCCACCAAAAAAAGGAGCCTTGCTGAGTTTCTTGCCGGAGTCTTCTCAGTTCAAGTGTATTCCGAACCGGTATTAGAGTCTATTGTAAAACTGTAACTTTTGACATTCATAAGTGCCTTATTAGGGCCTAAACTGAATAAATGAGTTTTGATTTTGATTGAACCAATAGAATTGCACAAAATTTACTTCTCGGCAGTTTACTGCAATTCTATTGGGTAATCTATATTGTGTCGATTGCTGCCGGCGACGATATCGGAAACGGTTCGACATATCGTAGAAACGTTTAGTAAGTACTAAACTAGCGAATCGTTCCGGCTTCATACACATTTTCTACAAAATATACACACAAACTTCACTCGTTTATTGTTCTTTCTATTAGTAAAAACCGTATCAAAATCCATTGAGCGGTTTAAAAGAAGCGGAGAAACAGACAGAGGCGGAGAGCGACTTTCTTTTATACGTACTAATAGGCTTTTAACAACGTCGTACTAATTTACAGGGCAAAAGTCAATTTGACAGATTCTCTATACAAAATCTGTCACATAGTCGTATTTACCTCGTGGATTAGTGCCACAGTTTAAATATTTCCTATTAATTCAGTATTGAATGTACTTGCGCAGAGCAACGGCGGAGCGGGCGGCGCGGACCGATGTAGAGTCTATTGTAAAACTGTAAGTGTTGACATTCATAAGTGCCTTATTAGGGCCTAAACTGAATAAATGAGTTTTGATTTTGATTGATGCTTGCAAACACGCTTAGTTTGCAGTCTCGAACGTTGAGGGACGACGCGTATGTTCTACGAGACATCGTAAAAAAAAAAACAACTTTACACGGAGTGTACCTATGATATCTATCGTAAATAAATGAACGTTTATGAGGTAGCTACTTTTAAATTAAACGTGTATTTTATTTTCCATTTTGTGACAATCCTGGCACATCGGCGTGTGTGTGACAGCGTAAGTACGTTTCCACACTGTAGAGAGAATATAATTACAGTGTGTTAGTGAATTTTGGCTTTAGAGATATAGATGATCTAACTGCCTTTTTTCAAACCGGTATCGGGTTGTTATCGCCTGATGTGAAAAAGCCCTATGTTGAGAATTACGTATTGAGTCACGCGATTTTGACGTTAAAAATGGCGGGACAAGATGACAGACATGAGATAACATATATGAAGAATTTTAAACGTTTTCACTATTTTAAAAACTACCTAAATGTTGTTGTTTACTTCAAACTCCACATGTTGTTAAAACAAATACAAATATAAAACATTTCATAACTTATATTATGCTTATATTTTACCGGTTGAAAACTATTAAACAGATTTTGATGAAACTTGGTACATATATTTAGATCATACCCTAGAACAGGGATGGCGAACCAATGGCACGACTATATTGTGGGCACGTCACTACGAAAAAAAAGTGTGAAGTAGGTATTATATGATGAGCTAACGCGAGTCATTGAGTTGATAGTATTTATCATTATTTTCCCAATAACCATAAAATCAAAATTATTTCATGGCACGTCTATGACGTCATTATACATTTCTTTAGCAAAATGGCACGTTGATACGTAAAGGTTCGCCATCCCTGCCCTAGAATAACAGATAGGCTTCTTTTTATGCGGGTGAAACCGCGGGGACAGCTAGTCGTATATCTAAATTGTAATATGAATGTTTGTTACTGATTCACGCCAATTTGGATTACATCAAATTCAGGAAAATTATAAATCATAATCACCATAAATACCTACCCATGGATAAAGCCACGGATCCAAGGCTAATGGTGATTTATTGTGCTAGGATCACTCTTAAAACATATTTAAAAGCCTTCCTTGTATTTTAATTCCTGTAAATATATCGTTTTATGTTGTTTAATAAAGTATCAGACTTTGAGCAAAAAAGCCTTCTAATTTACAAGCCTAGTACTTTCAACTTTAAAATTTGTCGCTACGTATCTATCAGAACCTACTGCAAATAGAATTATTGAAATCGGTTAATAAGTAAAAAAGTTATGCTTGAAGATTAAAAAAAAACATACAGCCGAATTGAGATCCTCCTCTTTTTTGGAAAGAGGTTAAAAAGACATAAGTAATAATGTTTACGAAAAATACCCGGATTTTTTTTATCGTATCAATCAATAGTATTACAAACCAGGACATATTAGTTTAGTTTGAAAGTAATCAAAAACTCGTTAAAATGTTTTTAAAGTCGGTGTTAGAACTACGGTCGTCAGATTGATTTATTATCTGTGGATAGTAAACTCACAAGTTCGTAAATGACTTCAAAGCAAAGTTGTCTTGTGTGGCCATTTAAATATATTTTTTTTTAAATCCTCGTTCATTTTACTAAAATTATAATTGCGTGTGTATGTGCGTTACCACTTAGCTCTCAACGAACAGATTTATATGAAACTTGGAACATAAACAGATCATACTCTGGAATAATAACATATTTATTACCAGTGTACTTTAGTACCGCGGAGCGGAAACTGCTAGGTATATAAAAAATATTATATATATTATATAAAAATAATATTTACTATTCTTTAAAAATGAATCCACACAATCTATCTATCTATGTGGTATATAATTTGAAATCTCGTGATATACCTATATTTTTAAAAGTAAACCTTCGGTTGGAGCGCGAAATTCAAATTTTATCACGTTTTTTGCTAATTGCAGCTCAGTTATAAGCCGTAAGTTATCAACATGCTATTTGCGACAAGAATGGTAGTATATTTACTGATTAATAACAAAAGAAATCATCAACATAATCCTCCAAGGTATATTATTAACATTTTCATGAAATAGTCGTATATGTCAGTAGATTTGAATTTCGCGCTCCAACCGACGCCTCTACCTTAATTTAAAATTATGCGAAACTCTGGCTGGTATGTAGTAGTATGTTTAAAGTTATTTTTTATTCATCTAAGTATATCCAAATAAGTTTTGAGTTCCGTCAAAAGCTGCAGAAAGTTACTGAGAATGTCACACATATATTTTTTCATCGAAAATAAGTATCTATATAGGAGATATGGTGGTTTAAAAACCCCCTTTTTAATAGACCTCGTGAGGTGACAGCGAAACCCACATCGCTCATGGCATGGCTATGACAGCTCTGACAGATTACCAATCAACTCTAAAGCCGGGTAATAACTACCCCTCAATTCCCATCTAAAAATACCCTTATAACACTGATTTAGCAAAAAATATTTCACTCAAAATTAATTACGAATTTGAAGGAGTGTAGGTACTTTTAGTCTAGTGTTTAGTATTCGGGTTTGGTCGGGAAGTGGATGAAGAGCGGGCAATGAAGCGATTAATCATAAACCTTTGATTTTTATTGGTAATGACTTAAAACACTTTCCTATGAAGACACCGAAGCACTTGCACCCCTTCATTTAGATATGTCACATATTTTGACCTCTTCATTCAGAAATGTCACATATGTCTATAGTTCGCAAAACTACACTGTGTGACATACTAATTTACCCCCAAATGTGGTCCCCATGTTTGAAATTCATTTATTTACGTTACACGTCCGTATTTAAGTTACCGACTTACATAATGTGTACCAAATTTCAACTCAATCCAGTCCAATAATTTGGGACAAACAGTCAGACACATGAGTGATCCTGTAAAATCGTTTTTTTTTAGTTCTGGAACCCTAAAATACAACTTTAACATTCCATTACACGTTTGACAAAAACATCCATAGATGAAATACATTGTCGTATTAAAAAATGTTATATACCTTAAAAACTGTATAATTATATTATCAGTCAAATAATTACTGAATACCGCCATTATATTATCCAAGCACGTGAGTTCATTGACTTTATAATACTTGTTTCTATAGAAATACTAGAAAGAAACTATTGCTTGATAATACGTGACTAAATTACTATTATAATAATGTGTACCTTTGAAGAGGTGCGATTCTATCGATAAAAAAACGTTTCTAACTTTTCGCCCGCGGTGTCACCCGCGTTCCCGAGGGATCTTACGTTTTTCCAGCATAAAAAGTAGCCTATATGTTATTCCAGAGTATGATCTATCTATGTGCCAAATTTCCATACATATACATCCTCGAAAAATTTCGCATTTATTCATCATCATATCAGCCGAAAGACGTCCACGGCTGGACAAAGGCCTCCCCCAAGGATCTCCACGATGGCCGGTCTTGCGCTAGCCGCATCCAGCGGTTTCCCCCGACCCTAACAAGATCGGCAGTCCACCTTGTGGGGGGCATGCCCACGCTACGTCTTCCGGTTCGTGGTCGCCACTCGAGAACCTTTCTGCCCCAGCGGCCGTCGGTTCTACGAGCGATGTGCCCCGCCCACTGCCACTTAAGTTTGGCAATTCTTCGGGCATTTATTATATTAGTAGTATAATTTGGCATAAACCAGATAAAGGTAGCCTTTATTCATATTATGCACTGTACAACAAAATACATAACCGAAGTAAATCATGACATTATTTATTATTAATGAAAATTTATTATTTACCCGTCTGTAGACGTGCTACGAGTCTACGAGAACTGTAGCCAAGGTCTACGTAGAGTAGTAGTGCTACGAATCTCGTATCGTTGCGTTGTTTACTACGAAAGGTAGGACGAGGTGGACGAGACTAAATACTTCAAAACGTTTTTTACGAGCAAATTATTTATTATCTGATAAATGAAAATAAAAACATCGATCTTGCCCCATCACTAGCATTCAGTATTCATGGCAGTTTCACGGTTAAGCGGCTTAACTGAATCGACGATTGTGTAATGCGGGGCCGCCGTTGTCACCGCAAACGACGGTCCCTGCGGGCTTTACGGCCCTTAAAGGCCCTTTGTGCGGCCCCGGCGGACGATTGCAAATAGAGATTTGAACGGAATCAGTGCACGTGAGTTGTACTGGCGAAAGGGTGCTGTTTCGGCTTTGATATAAAGATCATTCTTAATTAATTTTTCCTCTGCATTCGTTCTTGTAATATAGATTTCACAAAAGGCGATGATAAACGAGAAATGTAGATTCTAAAATGCGTTTTTCTCTGTATTCTTAGTACCACGAGATTTGGAAAAAATATAGACTAGAGAATATGCGACGGGGAATTTTGAAACAATGGTATTTTTCATTAGTAACGTCAGAAAATTATAGTAAATATGCCCCTTTTTAAAACTAATAATGCATTTTTCTCCTATTTGGGCCATCCAAATAACTTGAAAAATATTAACATACATTCTGAAATCCATTAAAAAGGGAATAGCTTTCTTACTTAAAAAATAAGCCTTAGTTTTTTTAAATAACATAAAACCATATTTTTTACTGTCTCTCCTGTCTCGCTTGTCTCCGTCAGTTTTGTAAGGAACGGAGACATACGTAGATAGCCTCCTCATCTTTAAAAATCAAGTGCTCAAGTCAAAAGGCACGACATAACTTTTACTAAAGGATCCTTTTCTTGTTCCAAACACATTATCAAACTCACAGAGGTTTATAAAAAGAGAATCCGTAGATAAATGGTTCTCCACCCGATAAATTATAACGATAAACTGCAAGAATGTAACGTCATACAATGCAATGGAGATATCCCTTTGTTACAAACCGTCGACTATTAATCTCAGGGCTGTAACCATAGGAGTACAGTTAATGACGTCACGGGACGTGTCCTCTAGTGGGAGCTAAATTGGATTGTGTGACGATAAATAAATGTAAATTTCCATGTTAGAAGGAAACTGGAGCGGTAAGACCTCCCTTTTGCATATATGGGTCATAATTCGGGGCATAGTAAAGGTTGTATCACAAAATATCCTTTCCTATTTACATAGTATAAAATGAAGTCGCTTCCGCTGTCTGTACGCTTAGATCTTTTAAACTACGCAACGGATTTTAATGTAGTAAAAGTAAAATATAATTACTTCTGTTTAGTCCGTCAGTTAGGTTATCAAAAAATATTGGATACGCATTTTTTATTTTATCAAATCAACAAAAAATTACAAAGATAAGGTGGAGACTTCGGTTGGAGCGCGAAATTCAAATTTTATCACGTTTTTTGCTAATTGCAGCTCAGTTATAGGTCGTAAGTTATCAACATGTTGTTTGCGAAAAGAATGGTAGTATATTTACTGTAAACCGCAATTAGTTCATCAACCATGAGCAGGGACTTTGAATGCAAAAACACTTAATGTAGTATTAACTATTAAATTTATTACTTGTTTTAGTAGTACAGTTTTTATTCTCCCGCCGAACGCGGTATATCTCACTCAGCTTGTTCTCGATTTCAAATACGAAATCCACATTTGTTTTTCATCCCACCAATTTACTTGCTTATGATTGGTCGTTGAAGTTTTACAGTATCTTGACCAATCATAAGAAGTTCCGTCATTATAGAATAAAAACGATTAGTGATGGATGATTATAAAATTAAAAATCGATATACACATTTAAATATTTATAACATTACTGATTCATAACAATAGAAATCATCAACATATTCCTCCAAGGTATATTAGTAACATTTTCATGAAATAGTCGTATATGTCAGTAATATAATGATAACAAATACGTCATATTTTATTTAAAAAATCTGTATCCAACTGCGTATTGTAAGCGTACTGCCAGACGCGTGACATACCGCAAATGATTCTCATTCTACAACACACGTACCCACTTGACAGTTTGATATATCTCACATCACAATATTCAACATTCGAGTGCTATCTCTAGAGGGTATATTTATTTTATAACGTAAACGTTGTAATGGGACATAAATTACGAGTAGATAGACCTACAGGGTTACTGGTAACCTACGCAGGCGCCTTTGGTTCATCAAGACTGTAACTTTAATTCAATATTTATTCGTATACAAAAACAAAATAAAATCGCAGTTCTAATATTTTTAACTCCACATAAACTCTATAGGCAGTCACAGATTAAGACAGAGTAGGATTTTAGAAAGAAATATAGGAATCCCTAATAAAACTATAAAAATAAATATTGGGATATAGGTATTAGTTTTTGGCAAAAGTCATACAACAAAAGTTGTTTCTTGATGACATTTTTAAGATCTTTCTGCAACTCTTGACGGACCTCAAAACATATTTTGATATACTTAGTTAGATACATAAAAAAAAACTAATCATACCGCTTGTAAAAGCAATGTTTCTCTTCATTGTCTATTTCATTTGAAATTAAAATAAATCACAAGATTTCAAATAAGCTACATTGACGGAATCATTTTTAATTAATAGTAAATACATTTTTTACGTTTTTACGAGTTGAGAAATCAATGTAGGCCTTTAATTTTACGATATAACGGCGCCTTAAACTGAAAAGACTATGTGGCAGAAAACGCAACACTTGTCTAGAACAACTGAAAGTCGTCTAAGCGCTACTGTGGCCCAAGTAGACATGGATATCCATTGAATCACCACAAAGTTCATCGCCTAGCACTTAGCAATAATCAATCGTCCTCCATTTATTGTGCCGTAAATATAATTTATGGCCCATAAATCCGGCAATGAAACTATGACAATGATGTTGATAAAGCGGTTTATTTATTGCCAGTATTAAGCGGTCGAGGAAGCTCTGTGCGGTTGTGATAGCCGTCTAACTGGCTACTACATTCAATTTGAAAATTGCAAGCACAAAAAAAAACGAATGAAGATTGCTTCAAAAGATAAAAAAAAAATTAGTGAATTTTTTTTACTGCCATTAGCTACAAAGAAACATAGTATCGATTTTGGCAGTTTAGCTATCGATGTCAACCGGAATAACATAAGGATTTTTAAAATACCACTCAATTTTAAATTGGTTCAGGCATTTAGAAGATCTTTTGGAATGATGAAACAGGTAATGAACATTATTGCGTTATCCCATAGTGTCGCTTATAAGAATCAAATTCTAGAAAGTACCTATTATCAAAAGGAAAAATCTAATTTCCGCATCGCAGTTTCATCCGCCGTCCGTGTGATGTAATTTTATAGGTATTTTTTTCACCTTGGGTAACATTATTGGAGTTTTCGTAGGAATTATTAATTTATGAAAATAAATTAGGCCTAAGTGCACCAAAATCGTATAGCCACTATCCCACGGGGTAGGCAAATATGTAAATTTGGCAGATTCTCTATTGGCCGATTTCAATTTCAATTTCACACACATATTTTGTTAAGAAATGCGATAAAAAAATTATGCACATTGGTGCCGATTCTGTTGTTTACGAACTTAACTAATATTAGACAAGTCACCTCTCTTTCATTTTAACCTTATTGAAAAAAGATAGAACATTTTAAATCCTGTCAGTTTAATTCATACCGTCGTAATGTACGGGTAAATAGTCGTGACCAATAAAGATCGCGCTTAAATTCACGTTGAAATGTGTGATCGGATTAAACTGACAGGACTAAAATATCTTGCACCCCTTTCTTATATTTACTATTAGAAAGAGATATAGTGAGATTAAATTTATTTAGTTCGTTAACAATAGAATCGGCACCATTCCCTATTATTATGGATAGAAAGTTAAAATGACTACTAAAATGGTTGAACATGTTTAGACCTTTGCCTTACTTAGTTTAAATTTTTAGTCTACAATTTATAGGCATTTATTTTCTGTTAAGCCGCACAATGGCGTTTGCGGAACGAACGGAGAGAAAAAAAAAGTAAAAAATGAAAAACTTAGTTTTGAACTTACCTGCTATAAATAAATGTAGTCAATTGACTAAATTAAAATAAAACCTAACAAAATCAAAATACTTTGCAAGTATTACAGGACACATTAATTTTATCTTTAGTCCAAAGTGAGGCTACAAAAATTTTTGTTGCGTAGAACAACAGTACATTTTCACCTGGCAAAATTTATCTTTTGTCGTGTTCAATTTTGTTCCATTAGCAAGCGCTTTTAGGCCTATTTGGGGTACCTTAATAGGCAAATATGGGGTTGCCCTTTAGCCTATATAGGTAAGTTTGTTTCGCATACATTATTTATGGATGCGTGGCTCAGGTAAATGGTAAGTATTGCATTACAATGCCATTAAAATGTTATTACTTAAGTGTTTGGTGATTTTGGAATTTTTAACGAATATTTTTAGACGTAGATAGGAATTTTGTGATTTGCGCCTGAGACGTAGTACTTATGTCAGTCGATTATTCTATGTCAGCGTTCATTACCTATGCTTTAAAAACTATTTAAATCCTTACATTGGTTCCTTTTCAATAAATAATGGTCATTTTTCAGAAGGGAACCAACGTACGAGTACAGTTCTATAATATTTTGAATGCAAAATGAATATATAGATAAATCTATAGCCATAACCGTGAGTCACTTGAAAATTGCGTAATAAATGAAAAAGCAATTTAAAAAAAATTTACTGCAGACCATTCACTTTAAAATATTGATGATTTCTTTTGTTATTAATTTGTAATTAAACTACAATTTTTGTCGCAAATCACACGTTTACAAACTTACGACTATTACTATTATATATTATCAAAAAACGTAATAAAATTAAAATTCCGCGTTTCAACCGAAGCATTCACCTTAATGAAGTTCACGGCGCCATACGTGGCCATACCGTGTAGATGGAAATTGACAATACAAAAAATATTATATTTTCTGCTTAGTTTGGGATCAAATGGCTGTTTCCTTCATTGACAACTGTGTAGCAGCCTTTTTAATGCGAAAGTTTGTTACTCTTTCACGCAAAAACTACAGAACGGATTTAGATGAAATTTGGAACACAGATAGTTTATAACCTAGATTAACACATAGGATACTTTTTATTCCGGGAAAACATAAGATCCCTCGGGAACGCGGGTGAAACCGCGGGGCGGAATCTAGTCTATACTAATATTATAAAGAGGAAAGATTTGATTGTTTGTTTGCATTGAATAGGCTCCGAAACTACTGAACCGATTTGAAAAATTCTTTCACTAATAGGAAGCTACATTATTCCCAAAGGTTATAGGCTACTTTTTATCCCGGGAACGCGAGTGAAACCGCGCGGAACAGCTAGTAATATATAAAACGGTGAGGAATGAATTATCGAGTATGAACAAACGCCAGCACGCCATTCATTTGATAGACGCTTTCGGATATAGCTTTCTGGTACTAAGAGCGATAATACGCGAGGCATAAACAAACACTATGTGTATCCGCAAGTGAAGGTCTATGCCCCCGGACTATGACGAGGTAGCGTGGACGCATCTGGAGCAACGCTGATGCCAATGTAAACAGCATGTATTACTCGACCAAAACAATAGACTTGCTATATATTTAGGACTACAATAGCTTTTTTACAAGAATACAGCTTGATGGTAAGCCGTTACCGTAGACTATAGATGCTTGCAACATCCGAGGCATCTCATCGAAGGTTTTTTCAGAATAGGTTCAATTTAGATTTAAAAATTGCCCATGAAATTGCGTGGTTTAGAAGGAGTTAGTGGACAAACAGACGCGGTGGGCGACTTCCTTCTATACAATGTAGAGAAGAGATTCGACATCCAAAATATTTAATTTGTATTTAGGGTTCTAAAAATATGTTATAATAAATATTAGATAAATGTAATGAAATTACCATACAATTATGTAACTAAGTACATGCTTATTACAATACTTACTTATACTATTTCAGTTGCCTGTAATGGAATCACTGAAGAAAACAATACTATATTTCACATCAGAACTTGTTACCTAATGCGAAAAAAATCACCAGGCGATATTTAGTATTAGGGTCACGTGACTCATGTTACGCAAGATTCAATCGCTGAAACGTGTTTCACATACGTGAAGAAGTTCTTATATCTCTTAGGGCGCTTCCTCATCGGACTCACATTTAGCGGCAGACTGTTGGCTTCCAGTTTGCACTCCCTATCTATACTAATATTATAAAGAGGAAAGATTTGATTGTTTGTTTGTATGTTTGTTTGTTTGCATTTAATAGGCTCCGAAACTACTGAACCGATTTGAAAAATTCTTTCACTAATAGGAAGCTACATTATTCCTGAAGGTTATAGGCTACTTTTTATCCCGGGAACGCGAGTGAAACCGCGCGGAACAGCTAGTAATTTATAAATGGAGTTTGCGGCGATTCGCTTGCCGACTCATTCAGTGAGTAGCTGATTTAACGATGTGAGCGATCCATTGAGTTAGCGACCGATACGCTGCTCAGTCAGTCAGCGGATAGCCTGCCGCTAACTGTGCACCTAATGAGGACGCGCCCTTAGAGCATTAAACCATCAACACTCTATAGTGGATACGCTGTGTTAGGGTTTGAAAGAAAGAAAAAAAGACATACAATTATTTGGCTCGTATTTACAAAACATTTAACCTCATTGGCACCTAAAAAAAAGTATTTTTGCTAATTACAGCTCAGTAATATTACCTATGTTTATGCTCGTATGTTTGTTAACATGTGATTTGCGATAAGAATGGTAGTATATTTACTCATGGCTAACAAAAAAAATCATCAACATATTTCACCGTGTTAAAGTGGTCACGTTTTCATGAAATAGTCCTATATCCCACAAATATGCAACTTTTGTTGAACGACTTTTTCTATTTCAATGTTATTTCCCAATTAAAAAAATTAATCAAATTAGCAGTTCTGCTGGGCGATTGTCTATTCATCTCGTAATCGGATTCCGATGACTAATTTCAAATGATTAATTATTATGAGAAGTAATTACAATCGCAGTTTCTTTGTTGTTCACCTTAGATAGACAATACCAAAATTATAAGATGATTACGAGAGCCGTTGTAATCGGAATCAAGTTACACAATCGCCCTGCTGATCATCTTAACTCCACATAAATTCTATAGGCAGTCACAGATTAAGCCATAATACGAACGCGACACGAGGCAGTCATAGATTAAGACACAGTACGATTTGTAGAACGATAGATAGAAATCCCCACTAAAACTTAAAAAAACACTTGTATTAAGTTTTGGCAAAAGTCCATAGAACAAAAGTTGTTAGACTTGATGTACCTAAGGGTCGGTTGCGGTCATAGTAAGGTTATAATTAGGTTACGGCTATAATTAACTTTAACCGCCGAAAGAAAGCAAACTGGGTTGCTCGTGTCACTTTAACTAAAATTTTTACCGTAACCACAACCGACCGAGGGAGATCGGTCATCGTCAAAGTGACTCTACAGTCAAAGCATGGTAAATAGTTAAGTTAACTTTGAGTATAACTTTAACTAAAATGTACGAGCAACCGGCCAGTTACCAGTAACAGTGTATAATATCAATCTACGCCTGTTCGTATGCCTCTAGATTTACTACGAAATGCAAGTTCAATATACTGAATTGTGTACGCAACAAGGCGTAGTACCTATTAACGGCCAATCGTAAACATTGCCGGTGAATAGTGGGTCATATAAACAGAAATCTTTTAGATTCTATGTTATTACTCAATCGGTTTTTATGTACCAAGCTAGTTTACGTGCTACTGTTAGATAATAAACCTGTCTAGATAGAGAGTTCGCGCGTCTAATGGCCAAAAATATCGCTCAGTGGTGACACTTTCATTGTGCTATAAACACGTAAGTATTCTGTCAAATTCTGTGCCGAATATGCTTCAAAATATATTTTTCACATACTTTTATGGGAAATATTCAATAACTGGTATCACAGCATGCCTGAGTGACGCAGCGTGCTTGTCAAACTGTAGACAAATCTGGCTTGTTTTTTTTGTTGCGATTGCAACGCAACACTCTATCTAGACAGGTTACAGCACCTTAGATAATAGTCTAAGGTGTTTTTATATTTTCAAATAATTATTATGATGACTAAACTAATATTCACCTCTCTTTCTTATAAACATTATAAAAAAGGATAAAAGATAATATCATTGGCTATAACAATATGACTATAACAATACATCTGATTGATGGTGATTGGAACATAATATAGAATAGTCTCAAAGGAAATATTTTCCTTCTTAGACTCCTCTACGGCTGATATTTTCACGGTCACGAATATTAGGATGAACCTTCTTATAAGGGTACGCTTTCATCGCGAAACCTCTTAGGTGGATAAACGTCTCGTCAATGATTCTCAAAGTTTGATCTTGGCCCCCTGAGGAGATTAATTTTTATTTTGATTTTATTTACCAGATTTATTTTCATTTTATTAACTAGACTAGATCACCAAGAAGATACATTAATATATTAAAAAATTGAACGAAATAATACAATCAAAGGTTGAAATCAACAAAAAATAAAAAATATTAATAACTAGCTTCCGCCCAGCGATTTCACCCGCGTTTTCGAGGTATCTTATTCTTTCCCGGGATAAAAAGTAGCCTTTATATTATTCCAGGGTATGATCTATCTATGTGCCAAGTTTCATCCAAATCCGTTCAGTAGTTTTTACGTGAAAGAGTAACAAACATACTCACAAACTTTCGCATTTATAATATAAGTAGGATGAAATAATGTAATGTAAGAAGTTTTTATGTATTGTTATAAAAAGTTTGAGAATCTGTCATACGGACCATAAGGGATAAAGGCAGGTAAGTCATTTTAGATATATTTCGAAATACATTTTGTTTTAGACGACGATGAATAAATACGCTTCTCATCAGAAAAATCGAAACACCTTGCAAGTTTATGTTTTGTAAGGATTATCAGAAAAATGTGTATATATAGAAATATATTGTTTTGAACATAAAAACTTTTTACATTACATTATTTCAATACGATAATTTCAGTGGCGCGAAGTTTTAAATCGTTATTTTAAGCTATTTTTGAATAGAAAATACATCAATTCCATTACATTTTGCTTTCATTTTATTCAAGCGCAGTTTGCTTTGTATCCTACGAAAGTAATAATTCACTTGTAAAACCTTCAAAGTCAATAAAATGAATATGGGACCTCCTTGAAGGTATACCAAACCCAAAAGAATTATTACAAACGGTTCATATGCAAAAAAGTTAAAAATGTTTGTGTGTTTAAATTTTTAGCCAAGTTTTTGGTAAGTCGTCGATTAGGTGCACTTAGGCTATTCGGAGATTGCATTTTAAATACCGACTTTGTATGGTACGCTCTATAGATTTCAGCAGACCTTAACAAATGGGTGAAGGTCGACACTCTAAGACACCTTGCCTAATTACTTTTTCTCCTTTAAACAATATGGAGTAACACATAATTAATTAGGTAGAGATACGAGCTCATTACTAACACGTTTTATCGTCCGCGTGTGCCATCAAATGGCCCATAAAAGAATTTTACGAGCTTGCGACATTACAGTTTGCACGATGACATGCGACCGACAAAGCAGTGTTACAATGTAAATAAAACCGGCCAAGTGCGAGACGAACTCGCGCACGAAGGGTTCCGTACCATTATCGTCATAAAATCGGCAATTTTTAAATTTATTTTATTCTATTCTTTTAGCATTTGTTGTTATAGGCAGCGGCAACAGAAATACATCATGTGTGAAAATTTCAAGTGCAGTCTAACTATCACGGTTCATGAGATACAGCCTGGTGACAGACAGACAGCGGAGTCTTAATAATGGGGTCCCGTTTAACTTTTTTGGTACGGAACCCAAAAATGACAATTGAAAAAAACCGGTTAAAACTTTTTAATTAATCAAATTCATATTGCGCGCACGGAAGATTGTGAGATTTGTGAAAGTTAAAGTTTATATTGAGAGTTTAGATATTATTTGTAATTATTTTTTCTTTATTGGTCACAAAAAAAATCTTGTAGATGACAATACAAGCTAAGACGTTACGCTGCGCCGGTGTGCGTCGCCCTCTTGCATTTGGCATACAATGCGTTGATCCGTTGCGACGACGCAACGCAACGTACTAATGAAACCTCTCCCTACTACGTAACATAATATTATGCATGAAATTCGGTATATACGTGTGTATGTTACAAAAACTGTCACCAGCCGACCGCCATCACTCGCTGACTGAAGTGACAGATGCTCATTCCCGCGTAGATTGATCGTAAATATTTGTTTACGGTGCGATGGTGGTACTCCGTAACGGCCAATTTAGGACACTATATCACAGACTATATTATACATTGTAGAGGTTTTGCGTTTATTGAACTTAAGTTATATATTTATGCCATGGCTTTTGTACGTAATTAGTTTTTGTTCATGATTTTACCTGTTTGATCAATTTGATGTAAGCAAGAAGAGATGGGTCGAGTACCTATTGAATTATTTAATAGATTATAGTTATTATTGCGTAAAATTGACTAGTGATTACCCTATGGCGAACAGTTTAATAATTATGGTCATAATATTATCGACCTGCGGAATGGATTGGCCCAATCTAATATATAAAATTCGCGTGTCACAGTGTTTATCACCAAACTACTTCGAAACGCTTGACCGATTTTTATGTATTTTTTTGTATATTCGGTAGGTCTGAGAATAGGTCGTAAACTATTTTTATCCCGGGAACGCGAGTGAATCCGTGGGGTACAGCTAGTACTATAATAAGTTAGTAGTTACTTACCTAATAAAAAATAATGTAACTACCTTTTTTTTTTTTTTTATTGTCGAGTTGGAAATCTTCAAAAAATACCTGATTACAAAGAGGGGTGTAACCAGGTAATGTAGGATTTTTACCCACTAAAACCACCCCTGTGGCCTACCGCTGTGCATGTCATGGAGACACCGGGACAATGTAACCTACCTACCAACATTTCTTAGAAACAATCTTGCCATTGTTAAATCTTAATTACCGAAATCGAATAATGGAACTGGAATTGGGACCTCATCATCTCAAAAACTCGAAGAGTACTCTTACCTAGCCTCTAACCTAATGTTAGTTAGATCAGTAACTATAACCACAGACTAATATATAATATATACTACGTACAACAATAACAAACTCATTTATATAATGTATTTTTAGCATGTGAAATCTCTATAGTACGCGCACGCTATAATCTTGATCAAAATTAATAAATTAAACTAAACCTGCCGAATTAACTGTCGACCTTACCGTAACATGTAAATGGTCGTAAATTGTATACAAATAACTTGTTCCCTTTCCAATTTTGGCATGAACTCGACAGAGAACATGTTTTGTTGCTATTTATAGCAACAAAAGCGTTACATCTAAGCAACAGTGAGCATCTCACAGCTTTCCGTTCATTCAAGCAAATCAATCACAAGCCATTGTACATTCAACTCTATTTTATCTAGAAATTAGATTGAAAATACAAGAGATCCCTCGTCACTGTCACAGACAGACAAACTGTTTGTAGAGAAGCGGTGGAAAATATGAATAAATGACATTAACAACGCAAAGGGTAGAATATTTGTAATGTACATTATTGTACAAATATGAAACAATATAAGAGATATTCAAAGTTACTCAATTAAATGTAAATCATATTTTAGAAATCAGTTTGCTCATATCTCCGTTATTATAAGTACCTATCTATTTTATGATTGAAATTATAGAGATTTTTAACCGAATTCAAAAAAGGAGGAGGTCCTATGTTCGACTGTATGTATTTTTTTATGTATGCTCACCGATATCTCTACAAATTGTCGACCGATTTTCAAAATTCTTTTTTCATTCGCAAGAGTATACTTCTGAGGTGGTCCCATTATACAAAGTCTGATGATGGGATCCCAGAAAAATTGGAATAAACTAAAAATTACTTTTTACAAAAGGAGAACGGCCTTCTAAACCACTAAAAAGTATAAAATAACTATGTAAGAACTCTAATCTGACACTGTCATGGTACCGCAGATTTTTTAAACTTAACTTTTATTTATTTTTTTCATCTAGCGACATTACTTACGCAAGGAACTCAATGGAAACCTCGAATGCCGAAACGAAGGTCGCGGTTTCGAATCCTACAATGAGCTTGAGCTTTCGGTGAAGCAAAACATTGTGAGGAAACCATAGCACATGGTAGGGTACTTTGTAATAAGTGACCAACGGGCTGGCTTCCACCCTTAAGTTGAAAATCTGTCGCCAAGCACCTTTAGGTGTGTTCCGACAGTTGTACTTGTGAGCCAGTTCCTTTCTAGGCTTTGTGTGCTAACCATCATCGGCCACATCATCACTGACCACGGTGAGATTGTGGTCAAACACAAGCCTATACATCGTAAAAAAAAAAACACTTCACTTAAACTTTAATTCCACCCAACATCTACCAAAGACAAGCTCTAAAACCGATCTGTCAAACTATTTATTTACTGTTTATCTCGAGTCGTTGACTTATAAATTATTACTTCTATAAATCACCGACCGATACAAATAGCTAGGTTTCAGGGCTTTTAAACATTTATTTGCGATGTTCTGTTCTGACAGGCCAGGGGTGAACAACCTAAGGGCCGGAGGATGCGACCTATGAACTCTTATTTTGGCACGCCGCCAACCATGCCTATTGTATTAATTTTTTATTGGGTCTCCATTAAATCAAATCTTATGTTCAGGCTTTATCATGGACTGGGCGTTTTGTGAGCTTATTTAATTCCAATTATGTTTTGGAAACTTATTTATTTAAGTTACTTATTAGCTTCTGGCCAGCAGTTATAAACGCGTTCCCGAGGGATTTTAAGTTTTCCTGGGATAAAAGTTATCCAGAGTATTTATATTTATATATGTTCTAAGTTACATAGAAATCTGTTCATCCGTTACGGAACTAAATGGTAAGAAACATAATATTAAATAGGATATTACAAGGTTTGATATAGGTACTTTGAAGATTTGGGTAAGTAGATTAGACTTTTTGGCGGGAACTTGCTGCGTTTTCGTTTTATTTTCATAAAATCGTTTATTTTGAGTTTTATTGAATATTATCGGTGGTATTTTGTCCAATAAAGATCAATACAAGGGCACCAGTGAAGTGAAATGACGATTATAATGTATAGTGGCTTTTCAAGTTGTCTCAAAAAGTCTGTGAAAAGTTTTAGTAGAACTACCATTGTACTGAAAACTAACTTGTACTGACTGACTATGACTTGAAGATGATTTAACATGACTTGAACTTAATTTGACGAAGATTACATAAATTAAGAATATAAAATACATACTCCATTTGACACTGGCAAAATACACACAAGTGAGATGCCAAAATGAAAAAAAAAAAAAAATAAAGGGTACCAATATGATGGGCGACTGATAGAATAAATAAATGTAGAAAATATTTTTTTGGATATATTAATGTTCACCATAACATAACTTTATCTTATACTCTTTATGCCTTCAGATTTCATTTCAACTCTAGCAATAGAGCTAACTTAATCTATGTGGCTTTGAATATAAAAATAGTGTAGAGGAGAAATAACATGATTGTAGTTAATGAAATAACAAGTGGTGAATTAACAATGAAACATTATTAGCGCCTAGAAGTAGGTATATACCTAACTACATTACTAAGGATTATTTATTTGCCAAAAAACTTTATTTGTTATAGATGTTTGATCGAACAATAAAGGTATTTTTTAGTTAGGCAAGTTCTCTATAATTCTAGTAGATATAAATGAGCCGATTTCGATTAATTTCTTATTTATAAGAAAAGAACAAGAAAAAAAAAGAAACAAAACAATTAAACGCATTAAAACATGAATACCTACAGAACAGAGGTTGTCAACGTTGAAATATTATGTGTCAGCGCAATTTTCCGACTGCTCTTTTATAATACAGAAGCAGAAACTGAAAAACGGTTTTCGCCCGGCCCGCGCGCGGCCCGTGGCCCGCTTTCCCTGCAATTTTAAACTGGGTCATGTTGGCTGAACCGAGCCCACACTTGCACGGTTCTGAGCCACGCTTTTTTTTAAATTAAAATGCTTTCACTGGTTGTTACGTAAATAGTTTTAAAAATTAAACGTAGCTCGGCCACCACCTGTGTTGCGTGTTTAAATGAAAAATGTTTTTTTCTTTATACAGATTACATAGACAAAAAACGGTGATGAAAAAACATAAACAAAGAACAAAAAGGGTAAATTATCTCGAAAAAATATTTATGTCAGATGATTGACAAGCAGACAGGTAGTCCACCTGATATGGTAAGTGGTTACCGTCGCCTATCGCCATTTGCAATACCAGAGGTATTAGAATGCTCAGAAGTAAATAAAACAATTAAACGCATTAAAATGTAACTGGCTAGGTGCTTGGCGACAGATTTTCAACTTGAGGGTGGTGGCCAGCCAGACAGGTACAAAGTACCATACCACGTGCTATGGTTTCCTTCACCGAAAGCTCAAGCTCATTGTAGGATTCGAACCCACGACCTTCGTCACGGCATTCGATGTCATTACTGAACCTATCATCGCCTTAAAAAACCTTAATTATTATATCGATACACTTGATACAGACTTTCAGTGTCGACCAGAGGTTCCCAGACTTTTTTTCTCATAGACCACTTTCAAAATTTTGCTGGTTTCGGTGGAGCTATATTTCTACTATATTCCCAAAACTCGACAAAAAATGTCACGCCATCGTAGACCCCCGTCCCGTGGACACCTGGGGCTGCACGTGGACCACTTTGAGAACTCCTGGTGTAGAGAAACCCGACCCTTAACCTTAATGTCATGAGTGATCGATGTATCAACCCTAAAACCAGTTTATACTTAGAAAACAAACTACCGAATCAACCCATTCATGCATTATCCCTACGTTTTCAATTAGTATCACTAATAAGTCCCTTCTGACCCAGACATGACAGAATTGCCCCCACATGTCACTTAGATCTTCCTCTATTTATATACTACCTATAACTTCGCGGTTTTACCCGCCTTCTAGATAAAAAGCATGTTATTGTAGACTCCAGCACATAACCGGCTCAAAATTAACATGTTCATGTGATACAGCCTGGTGACAGACAGACAGCAGAGTCTTAGTAATAGGGTCCTGTTTTACCCTTTGGGTACGGATCACCCTAAAAACAAGACAAGCACATAACAGTTGTGTGTATGAATTTCCCAAAAACTTTAACTTTCGCGTCTTAATTTTAAAGACTAGACAAATAAGGCCACCAATAGGAGTGTTCCTATTCGTATTGCCATCTTCAAGTGTGACATGTTAAATCAAACACAGAGGTCATTGATCGACAAGTAGGTCATTCACCTCGCAACAAACAAATATAAATTTATTACAGTTGTTTCGTGTGTGAAGATAGACATGTCGTTATTAGAATGATAAGTAAATCTCACTCACCACAGAGTATATCGAGATTTATTCTAACCTATTTATTTTGTATACCTACTTATGTGTATAAAACGTTGGGTCAATCAGATTTAGCCCTTTTTAGAATTACTTCAGCTTGTTTAAGCTAAAGGTTTCGCACGATTGATCTAACGGTTTAATGAAATTAATTCTCGCATCTGAAGGACATAATAATTGAGAATTCATTGAATGTTTTGCCGTTATTAAAATTGATTCGCAACAAAAATAAGCCAAATCATTTAGAAAGCACACAAAGGTCTTGCAATACATTTTTGTAAACAATGTTACAAACTGTCACTTAGGTATATGTATAGAGAAGACGCCACACGTAACCACTATGTTCCGGTCAAGTCAAATTATTAACAGTTTGCACTGAGGTATATTACGACGTATAGAGATGCTATCCTAAGCAAAAGTCATGTTCTATTTTGTTAATATTCGCTGCAGCGCTGAACAATAATTAATCGTCTAGCCAGGCAATTTAAACACGTAACGCTAGAACGCTTTTAAGGTGTAGATTTTTCGCGACCAAAATGTCGAAAGGGCCGTGATTTTCATGGCGTTTTCATGGATGGCTGCACTTGACCGGAATATAGTGTTTATGTGTGGCGTCTTCTCTATACGTAGTGATCTGAATGCTAAATTTCAGACCCATCGTCCAATGATTTCAGTTGAGCGTTGATAGATTAGTCAGTAAGTCACCCTTTAGTTAAAATATTTAGATATGTAGACAATTTAATTCTTTCTTAGTAGTTTTAAATGCCAACAAAACAACAAATGTGCAGAAACTTAAAGTTACATAATCCACGAAGTAAGCTGTATCGATTGAACGTAATACTTAACTTGGGTCGGAACTTGGTAACTTGTTAACTTGCCGACACTAATGCGGTTTTAAGTCGACCCCAAGCTTCTAACTTGGGGAAGTTAAAGACGATTCCGCTGCCAATAAACGGCAAATGTTGGCCAAACGGATGTAGGTATACGACGACTGACAAAAATAAAATAGTGTGATATTTTCAGGTTTCATGCTTTTTTATTGTGGATATCGTGCGAGTAATATTATGGCTATCAATGTGTTGTGTTACACATTTTTTTTATATTTTGTTCAAATTCAAATTTTGGAAGTTTCGTAGGTACCGTATTGATATAATATATTTATTTGTTACTAGTTTTGCCTAACCAGTTTTTATTAGGGGATAGGTCTTCAACTCAAAATATCAATGTTTCAAAAACCTTTCATGCCAAATTTCATGCTTCAACGGGAAGTATCCGATAGGTTTTGATTAACGAATGAAAAAATAAATGTAAAAAATTGCAACTGAAATGATCGTATTGTTTGATTACGTTGACTTACAAGGTTGATTTTATACAAATATAAGGGACTGTAGATCTTAGAATTGAATATTAATTTAAATTTATACCTCCACGTGTTCCACGTACAGATAAACAAACAGACAGACGGTCAACCAAGTGATCCTATAAGGGTTTCGTTTTTTCTTTTGTAGGTACGGAACCCTAAAAAGTAATTTAAAAGTACATTATCTTGTTGATTATTTTTATACTGACATAATACCTAATTAGTCAAACTTTAAGGTACCTATAATAATCATAATACCTATAATAAAATAACAAATTGTAGAAGAACGAAAGGTAAATAACAAAAATTGTCGACCTACTTTATTACTTTTTTGACACTCATAAAAAACGTTAAATAAAAAATATTCCGAAGTTACCTACTCGTGCCTCAGAGGAATAAAACAACAAACAGACAATTTGTAAACTTTTCCCTTCCACATTTTTCTAGACAACCAAAATCAACCGTAATGATGCGTGTAACATTGCAATTAAAC
Source organism: Tethea ocularis (assembly GCA_963555595.1). Taxonomy (NCBI): domain Eukaryota; kingdom Metazoa; phylum Arthropoda; class Insecta; order Lepidoptera; family Drepanidae; genus Tethea; species Tethea ocularis. Next base: position 2,227,155 of record OY741960.1, on the reverse strand, counting down.
CCGTGGGATTTTTCCCGAACTTGAAAGAAAGAAAAAACATACAACATTACTTACAAAATTAAAAACTTTATAAAAATAAAGTACATTAAGGCGATGCTATACGTGAAATGATGATTCTAAAATGCGTTTTTCTCTGTACTTTTTGTTCCAAGAGATTTGGAAAAAATATATGTGAAACTAGAGAACTTTTTTAAAATTTGAATTTTTCATTAGTAAAGTCAGAAAAAAATCGTAAATGCATATTTACGATTCCCTTCTTAAAACTAAGAATGCATTCTTCTCTTATTTGGGTCATCCAAATAACTTGAAAAATATTAACATGCATTCTGAAATCCATTAGAAAGGGAATAGTTTTCTTACTTTTTTCAAAAAAGGCTTAGTTTCTTTTTAAATAAGATAAAACCATATTTTTTACCAAAATTACGTTTCTCCTGTCTCGCTTGCTACCGCGAGTTTAGTAAGAGACGGAGACATACACAGATAGCCTCCTCTTAAGGATAAGCCTTGCTATCCAACGAGGCAAAGTGGCTAGCCTTCTGGGCACTCTACCAGTGAGCAGCAAACTTCAACCAAATTTTTTATTTATAAATTGTATTTAGTTATATTATAATAATTAGATTTAGGTTCTGTAAGTACGAGTCTCGTATATATCATTACAAACAATAGGGTATTTGACACTTTTTATGAAATGTCAAAACTATCGTTTAAATAGAGTTTTGTATCAAATACTCCATTGCCACGTTATCGTTTTCCATCATCAATTAATTCACAAAAAGTTCCCGTGTGTTTTAAAATGTGTCATACACTGGTTTTAGTATTTCATCATCATCATATCAGCTGAAAGACGTCCACTGCTGGACAATGGCTGGCAAGGATCTCCACGATGGCCGGTCTTGCGCTACCCGCATCCAGCGGCTTCCCGCGACCCTCACAAGATCGTCGGTCCACCATGTGGGGGGATTGCCCACGCTGCGTCTTCCAGTTCGTGGTTGTCACTCGAGAACTTTTCTGTCCCAGCGGCCGTCAGTTCTACGAGCGATGTGCCCAACCCACTGCCACTTCAGTTTGCAATTCTTCGGGCTATGTCGGTTATTTTGGTTCGCCTGCGGTACTCATCATTTCCGATTCGATCTCGCATGGAAACTCCGAGCATCCGAATTCTAGTATTTGTAAAACTAAACAATAATAAAATATTGCTTGATTTCAGGAATAGGTAGTCGAATCCCTTCCACCTTTTATTAACCCCATAAAGACTTAGTAGGTTATGGTATTTCGGGGAAATTCTAACATCGTAAGTAACAAATGTTAATTATGCAAAAACCATACAGGTTTCCGACACTTGCCCTTGACACATGATTAGGGGCATATTATGGCTTCACTTGGAAAAGAAAAATGATATGATTTCCTTTTTACCCTATTGCGGCGAAGACAAAAGAGAGTTATGTATTTGACTGCAGACACTCACTTTCGCAGCTATAATATTAGTTAGGTCTAGCTCGCCCCGCGACTTCACCCGCGTTATCGAGGGATCTTATGTTTTCCTATGTTAAAAAGTAATCTTATTATTTTTTAATTAATTTTATCTAATCTCATATCGTAAAGTTCGAGTTATGAAATCAAAAACAGTACTTTAATGACCCACTTTATGCACACCCGTGTATAATGAAATTAAAAAATTATACCATAGTACAGTTTTCTTCCCAAGATAATGCTATAAAATAACTTTTTTTCATTAAAGTACAAGTATTTGGACATGTCTGGCCACTTATAATGTTTTTTGGGTTTTAATACTTCAATTACTGTCAGTCAACTTGTCAAACGAAATAATAAAGAAAAAAACATTATATGTGGCCAGACATCAGGACTAAACAATTAGGAATCATTCAGTATCAATTCAATTTTAGATGCAAATTTACTTTGTCTGTGGTCGCGTATGCCGTAGAGATCTCAACTTAGGAGTTTTTCCCCACACGGATTTGGGTTGATTTTTGGCCATGATGATTAATGTTTGTTTATTTTATTGATTTTTGCATACATATTTTATTTTGGCCAAAAATGATAGAAACATAGCAGTGATACTAAGGTGAAATAAACTTGGATCTGAAATTGTAGAGGCGGCAGTGGAAATGACGAATAATCGATACCCGTAAGTCATGAGAACGTATGATAAAATATTATCGATTTTTTACCATTAAATTACATTACTTATATGAGTTTAGATAAAGTACTGTATGATACTGCACATAATTAGGTATTAAAAACTCGTGTGATACTATTAAGAACCTCACCTACGGCTCGGTACTTAAACTCACACTCGTATTTAATAACCCCTATTATGCAACAGTATCATAAACTACTATTAAAAGTAACAAACATGCATATCATCCAACTTTCGCATCTATAATATTAGTTTTTAATAGGATAAGTGAGAAGGTTTATTTCAAGATAGGAGCAATCTCTCTGACTATATCTAGAACACACGTCTGATTGGACGTTCGAGTTTCCGCCGGATATTCAGTTCAGCGAGTCATTTAAAAGGTTTCAGAGTAAACTTTCGTCAAATATACAATATTTTTCTCTATACTCGTATTACAACCTGACGTCATCACCTGTAGCGTTTTGCAGTAGGTAGGCACGTCACATAATATACCCTATATTGAGATGACACAAGCAAATGGTGGTTTTGAGGTATAAGGTCGTGGCTTCGAATCCAACAATGAGCTTGAGCTTTCGGTGAATGAAAACATCGTGAGGAAAACATAGCACGGAGGTTACTTTGTAGTACCTAGTGACTACACTTGAAAGCCAGTTCCCTTCTAGGCGTTGTATACTTACCACCATCGACCACATCGTCATTAATTACGGTAAGATTGTGGTACATAAGCTAATAATATTATAACGACCTAATCCTACCATTTATTATAATTAGACCAATTTGAGTTAACGTGGCAAAAAATGCGCATAAAATATGTAAGTAGCTAAAATTGTGCGGGTTTATTTAAGATTGTTGTATTCAATTTCCATGCATGTATGTAATTTCCAATGTCAAATCAAAGGTATATAAAGATTCTGGAAAAACCCTTTTCAACCACTGACACGGAAAAAGGTAAGGGATTTCCATTTAAAAAGAGAAAATGGTCAATTTGCGAGGCCACGGTTTTTAGTACGGATATAAAACGAACCCTAATATACTGTAAGTATTTTTATATAGGTACCTACTTCACACCTAAATTCTTGACATGAATCATCATTTTTGGTTTACCTATCTACTATATATTTTTGAGCTTTTTTTGAAGTAGCAACCCGAATAAAAAAGATCGATCTGTGTAGGCCATATCCTGATTTTTTTGAGTTTTCATACAAAAAAATACCTTTATACCTTACTCGAAAAATTAGAAAAAAAAATGATTTCAGACTAGGTCGGGTCAGAGTTGTTCATTATGATGAACCCAACATAGCCTTCTTTGATCGGACGAGATTAAAAAAAAAAAATATGTTTAAGTAAACTAAGCAGAGATGCATCAGTGACCTTTGAAAAACAATGAAAAAGAGATACATCTGTAACTATGAAAAAACAATGAAAATCTCGCTAAAATCACAAGTCAACGAATCACAGATTTCTGTAACAGAAATATGATATGGTAAGATGTCACATGTGTGCTTTCCCAGCGTGTCCGAACGGTAACAGATTACATACTATTATTTCATACTTATAATAAAAATGTTAACGTTTTATTTTTTCAGCAAACTGAAAAGATTTATCTAATTGAAGACAGCAGCGCAGATGGCGACCACCGTGGGGTTTTAGCCGGTACGAGTCCGGCATAACCTGGCCGTTCCCCCCGGTTAATGGGTATCCTATGAGGATTTCCCAATGATATAAACCAACATACAATCGAATTGAGAAAATCCTTCTTTTTTCTAAGGGGCATATTCATGTTTTTTTCTGACGTTACAAGGAAACTATTCCTCGTCATATAGGTATTCCCAAGCTTAAAATATATTGTTTACAAATCTCTTGTAACAAAGAATGCAGAGAAAACCTTAATTTAGATTCATAATTTCTCGTAAGTATATCGTCGCCTTAAGTAACGAAACTAAATACAATATCCTTATTAGAAGCTAGCTTCGTTTTCTAACAAGAGCCCTATTTCTAAAAAAGGTATGATGACCCATATTTAGTTCCGAAAACAAAAAATAAGGAAGATGCAGTGCGTTAAAATTTCGCGTGACGTCACGTCTTAGTAGACTTTTACAGAGAGTGACGTCACACTTTCATCTTTGAAATTTTTTATCGATTTGAAAAATACGTATCCAATAATTCTGTGATAACCTAACCTAAACAGAATTAATTATTTTTTACTCAGTCATTATCCCTATTACACATAATAATATAACCCTCGTTTTGTTTTACAAGTAAGTACAGGAGCTAGTATACCTATTTCGTTTATTTTAACCCTCTTTAGTTCGCCACGAGGCATTAATGGCGCTGTTAGATAATTCTCGTGTAACAAAATCTTGTGACTTTATACTTAGAATAGAAAATAAAATAATGCTACGAATTTCCCTTTGTGTTTTATGAAACCTCGTTAAATTTTACTGTGCCCCGCAGTTTTACCCACGTTCCCGAGGGATCTTATGTTTTTCGGGGATAAAAAATGTAGCCCATGTGTTAATCCAAGTTGTCAGCTACCTCCATAGAAAATTTCATCAAAATTGCTCCAGCTGTTTGAGCGTGAAGAAGTAACAAACATACACACTCACAAATTTTCTTTTTTTCAATATTAGTAGAATTTTTAACAGTGCCAAAATTGCTTTCTCGGCCCATTGTATCGTTTAGTTCTTTTAAACTGCGCAACGGATTTTAATGCAGTTTCCAGAAATAGACAGAGGATTTAAGAGGAAGGTTTGTGTATAGTACCTGGATGACCGAGCTTTGTTCGTTTTTTTTTTGATAAATCGTACTTTCTAAAAATGAAAACTAGCTAGATCGATTCATCGTCCCTGAAACCAAACCCGCTGCATACCTAATTTCATGAAAATCGTTGAAGCCGTTTCCGAGATTCAGATTATATATTTGTTAACGGAAAAGAATCTAATCCGTCATTGTATACATTTCCTACGAAATCCATACATTTCCTAGGAAACCATACATTTCCTAAATATCTATCGGAGTACTACATTCGGTATATTTGTAAGGATAGCGGTATTTGGGGGGTTGTAAGTGAAAGGTACTTTTGTGCGAATACTTGCTATTCTATGCAAAATAAAAAAAATAACCCCAACCTATTTTTTTCAATACTTTCTATATATTTCCAAGTATCATTATTGTTATAATTTCCTAGGGGAAATACACAGGAATTGTATACAATTCCTATATTTCATACATTTCCGGTAACATATATACAAGAATTGCTCGTTTAAAAGTATGTATTAGGTAGATGAAACATGCATATTATAGTACTGAAAAACCGAGTAAAGCGGTGCGAAGCCGGGGCGGATCGCTAGTACTAAATATAATTAAGATAATTATTTTAGTTTCATATCGCAGAGACGTCATGTCATGTCTCATCGGATAATCCGTTTCATATAATCAACGTCACGGCACAAATAACTTAGCGTACACGTTGAACGCATAATGGCCGTGGCTAATTGAGAAAGTTTTAATTTGTTTCATAGTTGAGAAACATTAATGTAAAGAGCTACAATATGTGATAATATAATATATGTGCTTTTTGTTTGTTTATATTTCAGAATAATGAAGTTTTATTTGTAACTAGCTTTTCCCCGTGGCTTCACTCGCGTTCCTGGGATAAAAAGTAGCCTATAACCTTCTGGTATAATGTAGGTTCCTATTAGTGAAAGAATTTTTAGAATCGGACCAGTCAGGTCCGATTCAATAAATAATTTATATATTTTTTATTTGAATTATATCATAGTAGGTTACTTTTCGAAGGAACGCGGATGAAACCGCGGGAAAGAGTTAGTACTGAAAAAATGTGTTTGGGTCACACAAAAATCTATAGAAAAAATAACAAACACTTTATTATATTTCATTCCAGAGGTACTTCGATACTTCGCTTATCAGTCGGGAAGGCGAATTTTCGGCACGCCGAAATGAGGTCACCGTGAGGTTTGTAGGTACGTAGAGTTGGCGAATGAATGATAAAATATTTAGACACCGAGCTCACTTGACGTGGAAATATGTGTTTCGTTCGTCGGTAGTCAACATAAATGTAGAAATATATAAATTTAGCCGCCCGCATCGTAGTTTCACAGTAAAGTAAGTATTAAAGATTACTTTACTGTGGCAGTTTCTTTCGCGATTCGCGTGATGTAAGGAATATTATATTAGCATTTTTTTTAACACCTTGGGTTTATGAATGTTACATTAATAGACGATTTTAATTTTGCTTTTTATTTAATTATAACAATATAACTGTATTGCCTTTATAGTCGTCAGAGCTCATTAGGGAGAGGGGAGAGAGTAACGCGTGAAAGTCTCTAGATTTGGATTCGGTAAACGGTAGTTATATGAATCTATTTCATTCATCATCATTATCATCATATCAGCCGAAAGACGTCCACTGCTGGACAAAGGCCTCCCCCAAGGATCTCCACGATGGCCGGTCTTGCGCTACCCGCATCCAGCGGTTTCCCGCGACCCTAACAAGATCGTCGGTCCACCTTGTGGGGTGCCTGCCCACGCTGCGTCTTCCGGTTCGTGGTCGCCACTCGAGAACCTTTCTGCCCCAGCGGCCGTCGGTTCTACGAGTGATGTGCCCCGCCCTCAATATAATCTATTTCATTATTTTCACTAATTATTTTAAAATTTAAAGCTAAGTTAGCAATGATATCATCTCAGTAACTCAGTGACACCAACCAAGATTTGGTACGCAGATAGCCTATGATATAGAGAAGGATTTAGGGTACTTTATTCCGGGAACGTGGGGGAATAGCTGGTATAATACTACGTAATATCTGAAAATCAGCAACTGAAAATCAGTACTGTGAGCCCACTACAAACTGTGCTCACAGTTTACAACTGAGTTGCTGTCCATTTTTGATGTCACACACCACAATTTTTAGTATTTTTATTTTGTTATTTTAATTTATTATCTTGTGTAAGTACCTTGTGTAATTGTGCTGTGTGTATCAAAATAAATGGTTTCTTTCTTCTTTCTTTCTTTCTTTCTTTAATATACCTCAGTGGTTGGTGTAGAGTTGAGTTAACCGTAAGAGTTTCAGGTAAATCAGCGTTCGTGAGCAACACTACGCAAATTAACATTAACCTATATACTCGTAGCTGAATGGTGCTTCGTTAGCGAGCGAGCTGCTCGTTACCACTGGCGAAGCAAGGAGAGACGTGTAGCGTCAAGCTCAACAAGTGAACAAAAGTGTGCAACGTGTTTATTAATAGTAGTACTTCTTAAGGCGAGGCGACGATATCCGAGAAATGATGATTCTAGATTAAGTTTTTCTCGGCATTGTTTTGTTGCAAGAAATTTGTAAAAAATATTATGTTACACTAGAGAATATGTTACGTGAGACGGGGAATAGTTTTTTTAAATTAGCATTTTTCATTAGTAACGTCAGTTTTTTGTTTTAACCTACTGCCTTGTCATGTTTGGTAAAAATATTTCTTTTTTATCATCAAACAGAGAAACACAAATTGAACAAAATCTTATTTATGCTACTAATTAATTTTCGAGACAACTTTAAACTTTTCGGAACGTAAAATACAAATCGAGTTTCGGAAGCAAATCGTATAAATATCCTCTCGGTTTGTTCTAACTTTTCGTCGGTAAAACGCATAATTTTAAAAAGTACATTTAAAATAAACAAACTTTTCAATACAACGAAAAGTTCCGGAAACCGGAACGGACGGACCGAGAAAACTTTTTAGCCAAATAAGTTATTTATAATCATTAATATAACAGCAGTCTAGCGTTACGTCAATTCGTATTCGTAGCGTTACATAGTGTCAATTATTTTTTTGTTTTGGGCCCCTTACCGCTTCCCTGCAGACTCCAGCGCCCACGAGGGGCGTCATCGCCCACTTTGAGAAAGACTGGTCTAAATAGTATTTGAACAAATACATCATTATGCTCACTAGTTTTATGTCAGTTTCTATCTCCTATACCTACATCCCTAAATCCTTAGTTAGTTTATTGGATTGTCCTTCGACCCAGCTACGGATCGACGTAATTTTTAACCGACTTAAAAAAAGGAAAGTTCTCAATTGTATTTTATTATTAAATTCATGCATAACTTTTTTGTTTATGAACCAATTTTAATATTTACCTATATTTTTTGCGTTTGGTTCAGTATAGCTTCTTATTTCAATTTTATTGTCTTTAGATGAGATTTTACTATTTTTGTTAAAAGTTTATTATTTTGCATAGAGATAGTTTATGGGCCGGAGAGTAGGCTACATTTTATCTCGGGTAAAACCGCGGAGCGAAAGCTAGTAACCAATCACAAAACACAACAATCAAAACACACCGTTCAATATACAAATACCTATCATAAACAGAAAACCGCATGGAATTTACAAAGCGAGATGAAATATTTATACAATTTCTGACGCGGCAACTGTTGAGGGTAAAGGGATGTATCTTGCCTTGGGCTTGAAGCCTTGGGGCAAAAGCCACGATAACAAAAGGGTCTCGTATTAATATTGGGTAATTTACATGTTAACATGGTCCTAATTATATTTTATGCTCAGATAATTAGAGTACAGACCCTGAGGGAAAAATTGTCGTGTTACATTAATATTAGTACCTATGGAGTTTAATAGAATGTTTAAACCCAGGTCTGGAGTCAACCGAAATATGTTAGTCGCAAAAGACGTAGGTAGGTACAGTATGACACAACTTAGATGTAGCATCGGCAAATCGTTTTCGTACACTTCACTTCCGATTTACACAACTAATAAAAATCAGTCATTATCGCGCCATTCAACGTTCAACAATATCGTTTTCGCCGATCATTTTTTAACACATGAGTAATGTTGTAGGTGCACTCTTTTCGGAACGATCGATTTTATGAATTTTGCCGATGCTTCATCTAAGTTGTGTCATACTATACTAGGTACGATTTTTATGAAGGCTGTAAAATTATAAAAGTTTCGTAAAACAAAGACGCTATTGTAAATTTTGCTCACTATTTATCATTGTTTATGAATTTTATGATGTCATTCTGGCCCGTGTTATATTTACAATAAAATATATTATATTTAATTTTATTTTTAATATCAGTTTGTCTATCACCCTTTTAGCACTCTTGCTTAGCTCTGTGTGCTTACCACCATCGGCCACATCAACACTTGGTGAGGTTGTGATCAAAAACACAGGCATGTTCCTACATAGTTAAAAAAATCGGTTTATTCTGGGAGCGTGTCAAATTCCACAAAAAAAAGTAAATTTAAAAGCGGTCCATTGGAAAAATAGATTCTTACCAATACAACTTATAAATTCCGACTCCTAACGACGCCGAAACACGACCACCGAAATTAAGTATCCCAAGTAAACGGATCCCCACTAATTGCAGCAACGTGCCGAATACCATTATAAGATCGAATAACCGATGCTGGGCAACCTTAAATAGAATACTTTTAACGACTTAAGGTATCAGCACATTACAGTACGATTAAAGTTACGATAACTTTGTATTTCGGAACGAAAATACGATTACGAGCGAGAGTGAGCGGGATAACGAGAATACACAGCATGCTGTTACGCTTTGCTTTATTTTTATCACTGTAAACGTTTTGATACTATTAGACCAAAGATGTTAATAAATATTAAAGTCACAATATTAATTTGCTACTCTAATATCAGTTCTTTTTTGTATTTTTTGGGTCATGATTGTGGTGAGCCGGTATTCGGAAGGGGCCAAATCTTATTGTACATTTATAAAATAATAAATTCATAAACTAACATCAAAAAATACAATATTCGTAATACCAGAATTATCATTACAGTGTTAAAGTTGATAATTCGTTTTTTTTACGCGTCATTTTATCCAAACGCAAAAACTACAAAACGGATTTGGATGAAATTTGGAACACAGATAGTTTATAACCTGGATACTTTTTATACCGGGAAAACATAAGATCCTTCGGGAACGCGGGTAAAACCGCGGGGCGGAAGCTAATTTTAATATAAAAACATAATGTTGAGTTGAAAAATCAAAATTTATTTTAAACCGGTATGGTTTTTCAGTAAGAAAGTGAATTATTGTTATAGGAACGGTTAATTATCCATATGAATTTGGCAAACTTATCTATACTAATCTATACTAATATTATAAAAAGGAAAGATTTGATTGTTTGTTTGTTTGTTTGCATTGAATAGGCTCCGAAACTACTGAACCGATTTGAAAAATTCTTTCACTAATAGGAAGCTACATTATTCCTGAAGGTTAGGCTACTTTTTATCCCGGTAACGCGAGTGAAACCGCGCGGATCAGCTAGTCTTTCAATCATTTACAATCGGATTCGGCAGTGGCACTGAGTTTGATGGATTGATAACCTGATTGATGGAAGAGAATGTCTTTTACAAGCTACAGTTAAGCATAATATTAAAATTATTCGTTCCGTAAATTCGGTATGATACATAACTCCTAATACGTTCTTGTTAGTGTGCGGAGAGCTTTACCGGTAACAGATGTTACCTGTAACCCTACAATGACACTTTGGCTACAATTAAGTGTCCAAACGCTGGCGTGTCCCGTAACCAATTAAATTGGATACATTAAATGGTTTGCTATTGTATTTAATACGATTTATAGTGCACAGTATATCGATGAGGTTTTTCAATTGTTATAAATAAAAAGTTAGGTGCTGATTGCTATCATCGCCGAGACAAGTCTTTTCTTAAATCAGTGGGGCAATCACGTAACTTTGTTGCAATTAATTCCAAACAATTTTTAATTGAAACTGGTCAAATATGTATAGCAGTTTACTGATATTTTCTTAAAAAACCACACTAGAAAAGTGGTGATGATCTTCAAACGGCTGAGCGCATTTTCTTGAAACATAGCTAAGAAGACTCTCGATTAGGTAACTTAAGGTGGAGGCGTCAGTTTGAGCGCGAATTCAAATTTTATCACTTTTTTTGCCATTTGCAACTCAGTTATAAGTCAGTAATTATCAACATGTTATTTGCGACAAGAATGGTAGTATATTTACTGATTAATAACAATAGAAATCATCAACATATTCCTCCAAGGTATATTAGTAACATTTTCATGAAATAGTCGTATTTGAATTTCGCGTATGATACCACAGATATACACACAGATACAAAAATACACACTAAGACATAGCAGTCCTCTTTTTCGTCGGCGGTTAAAAACAAAACGATTTACTTCAATTACAATTAATTATTTACCGCGTATTGTCCAAAATACCATTATAACGAAAAACACGATAAAACTTCTGACAACACTAAAAACAACCGGCCAAAATTAAATTTACTCACGCACATATCAGCGATGTGTGAAAACCAAATACGAATCTACTAGTTTGCGTGTGTTAAAATTTCATACACGTTTTATTGCTTCTTATTAAGATAAAATTATATTGAAATTGGATTGTATCACTTTTCTATCCATCAGTACCAAAACTATGATCGTTTTTTGTTTTGACAGCGGGATGACATAATGATTAATGCAAAATTTGAAAATAAAAAAGAATTAGGCATTATGTCCCGCAGGACATTCGACGTTGGACATAATAACTAAAGGCCCAAAATGATATAGAAAAAGGCGATTAAAATAAGAACAACAGTTTTGTCGGCAGATTCATAAAGTTCATTGTAATCAGATATAATGTTTTAGTAAAGGTTCGCGCAAATTATGTCTTGTATGTATCAAACCATTTATAGCTGTAAAATAAGTAGTTGAAAATGGTGTAATACTAGCAACACCGCGCTAACTTCAGAGACAAGTTGTCTATAGTAAAGCTGTCAATATCAACTGTCAAGTGAGAGGCTTAGGCTTGACAAGTGGTCTCGAACCAGTGTATGATAGTAAATAAAACAAAATGGCGGCCGCCAACATCGCCAACAACATGTCGCGGATTAGAATACACGTGGGATTCAAATCCATTTGAATCCGCGACACGCGATATATTCAATGTCAAATATATTTATTTTGATTAAAACTACTGATGAAATCCTTAAGGGGGAACCTTCGGTTGGAGCGCGATATTCAAATTTTATCACGTTTTTTGCAAATTGCAGCTCAGTTATATGTCGTAAGTTATCAACAAGTTATTTGCGAGAAGAATGGTAGTATATTTACTGATTAATAACAAAAGAAATCATCAACATATTCCTCCAAGGTATATTACTGACATATACGACTATTTCATGAAAATGTTACTGTGTTACGAAGCCTCCACCTTAATCAGGAGGCGCTTTCATCACAAACAGAGGTATTATGCTACGTTAACAGATCTTATCAATCCATCAAAACACGACGTAAACTCGCGCTAGGAGTTCGTAAACAGTTCGAGAACTATCGACGAGTTCAAAACACAAGGCCGTTCGTGTAATGATTTTTTCTAGTTTATTTAGCTTAAAATTGGCTATGGCGTCGGTTGTAAAGCCGGGATTACGCGAGATTAGCTACCTTGACCTGGTTGTATTAGAAAATACCCTGTGTGGCCGAGACATTATTTAAAATTGCAAGGATGCTCGGCGCCAAAAGTTTGGCAAGTCGAATGTTTGAGGTTGGAGACATGGAAGGACATTAGTGACGTCATACCCTGAAGATATACTGATGAGCTATTTGCCAAGGAGAGTAAATGCCATGTTCAAAAAATACTAATTACTACTACTCGTATGTAAAAAGATGATGCGGTCCGACAAACGCCAAAATTGAAAATATGGCTCTGCCAGCTCTGCCCCAAGTCAATTTGACATTTGTAACAACCACAAGACTGAAGTTATGTCATTATTGTTGTGTTGTGACATTAATCCATGTGATGCCAAACAGAAAATATTTTGACATTAATCCAATAATATATCATAGAGGGTCCGACCGCCGGTCCGATTGACCATCACGTTGACAGCGCCGTAAGCGGACTTTCAATTCGGACCAGCGATTATAGCTGTCGATATTGTGGGAAGTAAAATCGTAATACGAACCGTACCAAAAGCGACACACACATCTCCGATTTAGAGAATATTATATTCCTTGAGCAGTAAGTACCGACGCGAACTGAAAATCGACGCGAGAGTTGTTGTAGTATTATACTATGGTATGCATGCTGATTGAGCCAACAGGTTAATCTGAACTGAAGAGTTTATTTCTTTGAAGCCGCTAATCTCAAGAACTACCAATCGAATTTGAAAAAATATTTTTGTGATTGACAACCCAATTATTAAGGAAGGTTATTTATATAATATGACGCTACAATATTTAAAGGAATAAGATCGCTAAGCGAGAATAATGTAATAGCGCGGGCGATCGATACAACGCGACGCGGCCAGCTAGTCAAAGATAAAAAGTTTTCTATGTCTAGCATAGTTTATTAGCTATGGTAAATAATATAAGTAAAAAAATAAAAAATAAATAAACAATATGTGAGGCAGTAACCGACATAGCCCGAAGAATTGCCTGCACTGAAATAGCAGTGGGCGGGGCACATCGCTCGTAGAACCGACGACCGCAGGGACAGAAAGGTTCTCGAGTGGCGACCACGAACCAGAAAACGCAGCGTGGGCAGGCCCCACAAGGTGAACCGACGATCTTGTGAGGGTCGCGGGAAACCGCTGGATGCGGGTAGCGCAAGACCGCCCATCGTGGAGGCTTTTGTCCAGCAGTGGACGTCTTTCGGCTGACATGATGATGAATATGTGTAGGTATGCAGCGGTAGCAGTAATTTATAAATATATTGAATTTCCTTCTGACTGAGTGCTGTAAACAAGAACATTAGAAAACTAATATTTATCTAAACTGCATAAGTTAATTTCCTTCAGTTGTTTCATTTCAATTACACATTGTTTGAGTTGATGTTCATTGTGTACATAATATTATTTTTATACATCAGGATGGAACGATGGTCTAGCGTATGTTATGTACTGAGTACATAATGTTTTCTTTAGTCTAGAGTTCAGCTTAGATAAATACACTGTATTTATCATCATGTTCCAGTTACTCCGTGAGTTATTTATATGAGAAAATATTGCAGTATGGGATATTGTACCTAATGTACGTACATGATGACATATTATATACTTCTCAACAAAACTGTTTTAAATGTTCTAGATAGCTTATATATATAGGTAGACGTCTTTACAAATAGTTCCATTCTGTTAATTCCAAAAGAGATTGCATTTTAAAATAATCTATTTTTAACCACCATCAAAAATCTTTTTTTTAACGCATATGTTTTTTGCATATGAACCGATTTTAATAAACCTTTGCATCGGGTTCAGTAGTCCCAATTTTATTGACTTTGAATGAGGTTTTAGCCGTCCATATACCTAAGTATGTATTGATAACACTATTACTACTTAAAAAAATTGCACACTTAAAAATTAAATCAATAAATATAAACAATAAGGAATAACAACATAAAAATCTAAATAACAAATGCAATCTAAGATAGAGTTTTGTTTTTAGTACGATTTGTAGAATATCTAAAGAATGAGGAATAACAACAAAAAAATCTAATTAGTCCGTCAGTTAGATTATCAAAAAATATTGGATACGTATTTTTTATTTTATCAAATCAATAAGAAATTACAAAGATAAGTCCCATCAAAGTGCAGGATTGGGGCTTGTGACGTCATTGTACAACTACTTTTTAGTACACTTTTTGCACACCGGAAAATTTTAACGCACTGTATCTTCGTTATTTTTTGTTTACGGATCAAAATAAAAAATACGTATCCAATATTTTTTGATAATCTAACTGACGGACTAATTAGATTTTTTTATTGTTATTCCTCATTCTTTAGATATTCTACAAATCGTACTAAAAACAAAACTCTATCTTAGATTGCAAAGAGTGTATAAAATTTACGTTAACTTAATAAATTTTAATAGTGTGGGAAAAATTGTTGTTAGTTGCTAGTCGATAAACTGCACTCTTAAATCATCGACAAAACTACAATAAAAGTTTAACGAGCGACCTTTAGTCGATGCGGTTTACATCACGCGCATTATCATAAGCTTTACGATTATTTACGTTTTATTGGCTCTGCTAAGCTTATATTAAAAACGATTGAAAGAAGCACGAATCCCGGAACTATCTATCTATCTATACTAATAATAAAGCTGAAGAGTTTGTTTGTTTGTTTGTTTGTTTGTTTGTTTGTTTGTTTGAACGCGCTAATCTCTGGATCTGCCAGTGGGATATGGAAAAACCTTTTTGCAATTGAAAGCCCATTTATTAAGGAAGGTTATAGGCTATAGAACATCACGCTACGACCCTCAGGAGCTGAGCAATGATAAAAAGAACGTTAAGCGGGAGCATGTATAGCATGGGTGAGCGATGCGACGCGGTTGTCAATGGATGACAGCGGTCGCCTAGGTAACAGTTTTTTGTTATTTTTAACTGTCATCAAGACGAGGTTATCAATTCGTCGGAATCTTTTTTTATGTATGTTCCTCGATTACTCGAAGATGCCTGACCCGATTTGGAAACTATACATACAGGTGGTCACATGGTCACCAAGTCAGGGTCTGATGATGGGATCTTGAAGAAATCGAGGGAACTCTTCAAATTTTATAGGCACTAACAATGTTTTTCATATATTTTCTAAAACTATTCAGATATTTGCGTCTGGTAGTCGTCACATGTTGCTGAGCTGATGATGGAAGGTACAACTCCTTAACGGGTAGGAGTTAGGGGATAAATCTTTAAATATTATAGGAACGATGATGGAAAGTACAACGCTAATATGCTTATCTTAGGTCAGTGACCTTGAGAGTCATTGATTACACATAAGAAACTAACTTTTAACAAAAAAAAACCACAAAGGCACTAATAAGTATAAAATAACTATGTAAGAACTCTAATCTGATAGTTTTGAAGTCAACGAAATTAGCCATTGCTGTTGCATCATCAGATATTTATTGCTGCTACACTATTGACAGGTAGAAGGACGGCTCATTTCACTTCTAAACAGACCCTTACGGTATTTCTTGAAAAAGACAGCGTACGCTCTATACGTAAAAATGGACCATTGGGCAAGGTTTTACAAGATGCAAACCTAATAATATGGGATGACTGCACATGACTCATAGAGCTCATCTAGAGGCTTTAGATAGAACTCTCAGAATTATAAAATGCACAAATAGCCATGGGTGGAATAACTTTGATGTTTTGTGGTGATTTCAGATAAACGTTGCCTGTTAGGGAAACTAGAGCAGATATTATTAAATCTTGCTTAAAATCTTCCTCATTATGAAAGTCTGTTGAATTATTGAAACTGTATACCAAAATGAGGAGTCACTTGGGTAGAGGAAGCACAGATTTCCCAATAAAGCTCCATTTAATCGGGGATGGGAAAGTAGGTACCTGAATCAGATAAAAAAATAGCTATTGACAAAGACCTTGGTAAAATCGTGACCAACATTGAAGACCTGATCTGTAGAGTATATCCGGATATAGCCAATATCGACCAAAAAAATCATTAATGGATGTGTGAGAGGGCAATTTAATTTAATTAGCTGCCAGAAATATAAGCGTGGACGCCATCAACGACAAAATAATGGCTAAACTACCAGCCGACAGCGTAGTTTTCGAATCGGACCAGTAACTCCGGAGATTCGCGCGTTCAAACAAACAAACAAACTTTTCAGCTTTATTATTTAATGCTAATTAGCTTTCCACCCGCGATGCCACCCGCGAACAGTCAGTCAATTAACCAACTTCAAGCGGAGGTTATCAATTCGTTGAAATCTTTTTTTTGTATGTTCTCCGAATACTCGAACGCCTGGACCGATTAGGAAAATTATTTTTTGTTTGAAAGGATATACTTCACAAGTAGTCCCATGATCACCAAGTCAGGATCTGATGATAGGATCCTAGACAAATCGAGGGAACTCTTCAAATTTTATAGGCACTTACAATGTTTTTCATAAATTTTTCAGCTTTAATATAGAATGCTAAATAGCTTTCCACCCGCGATATCACACGCGATATCACCCGCGATCAGTCAGTCAGTCAGTCAATTAACCAACTTCAAGCGGAGGTTATGAATTCGTCGGAATCATTTTTTTTTGTATGTTCCCCGAATACTCGAACGCCTGGACCGATTTGGAAAAATATTTTTTGTTTGAAAGGGTATACTTCACAAGTAGTCCCATGGTCACCAAGTCAGGATCTGATGATAGGATCCTGGACAAATCGAGGGAACTCTTTAAATTTTATAGGCACTTACAATGTTTTTCATCATACTTTCTAAAGCTATTCAGATATTTGCGTCTGGTAGTCATCATCTTATGTTACTGAGCTGATGATGGAAGGTACAACTCCTTAATGGTTAGGAGTTAGGGGATAATTCTTTAAATGTTATAGGAACGATGATGTAAACTACAACGCTAATATGCTTATCCTAGGTCAGTGACCTTGAGAGTCATTGATTACACATAAGAAATTCAAAATTGAAAAATAAAAAACTTTTAACAAAAAATAAAACCGCCTTCAAAGGCACTAAAAAGCAGAAAATAACTATTTAGGAACTCTAATATGACAGTTTTGAAATAAGCGAAATAAATCTGCGGTACCATAATATCGGTTCTAATTTTCGATTGGCTATTGGACGCTGATCAGTGTTATTATCACCATCGGCATCAGCGTAGGCATCAAAGTGACCATAAGAAAGATCTTGGGAAAAACGTAACCTTTTGATGGGTTGGTCTTCTGTACCAAATTTGGCATACTGGTTTCCATTTCGATATACTTCAAATACAAATGGGTATATTTGACCGGCTGCAACTAACTCGCAGAAATGTAGAGTGTTGTAACATCTAATTTATACTTTTCTTTTGTCCCATGATTGTTGCCAAGACGGTCATGAGACATAACAGCAAATTCATCCCAATTGTTCGTCATATGCATTGCATTGCACCAAGCTTTTATGTGAGTTCAAAAGCAGTATTGATATCAACTTCGATCTAAATCACCCCCATAATAACTTTCTACCCTTTTTTAACCCCGATAGGCGATGAGTTTCAATAAAATACAAAACACGTCTTCCATCAATTATCTTAAAGAATGTTTATGCAAAATTTGAAGTAGATTGGACCAAGGAATCACGTTGTTCCATACAAACTTTGTCCCAGTTTTTCAACCCCTAAGGATTTCGGAAGATCCTTTCTTATAGGATGCCTACTTCATACGAAGAACACACCCTCTAAATTTCAGGTCTCTAGGATCAGCGGTTTAGGCTATGCGTTGATCCGTCAGACAGTCATTCAGGACAATGCATGTTAAATAGATATTAGACCACCTAATTTATGTAATGGTAAAACCAGACTTGAAGTAAAATTTCTAGATTTCTGTCATAGTAGCGATTGGTTTTGACTGAGCCAGCTGTTGGGCAAACAGTACTGATAGATTTACCATATAGATTTAAACGAATAGGTACAATTTCCTGTGAAATTACCTACCTATCGTCTGAAGTCAATATAAATAAAGCACAAGGACAAACTTTTAAGCATGTTGGAATATATTTAAGAGAAAACTGTTTTTCCCATGGACAATTATTATGTTGCCTTATCTAGATCAGATTGCATAGGCTACTTTTTATTTGGAAACGCGGGTGGAACCGCGGGGGACAGCTAGTACTAATAATAAAGCTGAAGAGTTTGTTTGTTTGTTTGTTTGTTTGTTTGTTTGAACGCGCTAATCTCTGGATCTGCCAGTGGGATATGGAAAAACCTTTTTGCAATTGAAAGCCCATTTATTAAGGAAGGTTATAGGCTATAGAACATCACGCTACGACCCTCAGGAGCTGAGCAATGATAAAAAGAACGTTAAGCGGGAGCATGTATAGCATGGGTGAGCGATGCGACGCGGTTGTCAATGGATGACAGCGGTCGCCTAGGTAACAGTTTTTTGTTATTTTTAACTGTCATCAAGACGAGGTTATCAATTCGTCGGAAACTTTTTATATGTATGTTCCTCGATTACTCGAAGATGCCTGACCTGATTTGGAAACTATACATACAGGTGGTCACATGGTCACCAAGTCAGGGTCTGATGATGGGATCTTGAAGAAATCGAGGGAACTCTTCAAATTGTATAGGCACTAACAATGTTTTTCATATATTTTCTAAAACTATTCAGATATTTGCGTCTGGTAGTCGTCACATGTTGCTGAGCTGATGATGGAAGGTACAACTCCTTAACGGGTAGGAGTTAGGGGATAAATCTTTAAATATTATAGGAACGATGATGGAAAGTACAACGCTAATATGCTTATCCTAGGTCAGTGACCTTGAGAGTCATTGATTACACATAAGAAACTAAAAAATTAAAAATAAAATACTTTAAAAAAAAAAAACCACAAAGGCACTTATAAGTATAAAATAACTATGTAAGAACTCTAATCTGATAGTTTGAAGTCAACGAAATTAGCCATTGTTGTTGCATCATCAGATATTTATTGCTGCTACACTATTGACAGGTAGAAGGACGGCTCATTTCACTTCTAAACAGACCCTTACGGTATTTCTTGAAAAAGACAGCGTACGCTCTATACGTAAAAATTTACCATTGGGCAAGGTTTTACAAGATGCAAACCTAATAATATGGGATGAGTGCACATGACTCATAGAGCTCATCTAGAGGCTTTAGATAGAACTCTCAGAATTATAAAATGCACAAATAGCCATGGGTGGAATAACATTGATGTTTTCTGGTGATTTCAGATAAACGTTGCCTGTTAGGGAAACTAGAGCAGATATTATTAAATCTTGCTTAAAATCTTCCTCATTATGAAAGTCTGTTGAATTATTGAAACTGTATACCAAAATGAGGAGTCACTTGGGTAGAGGAAGCACAGATTTCCCAATAAAGCTCCATTTAATCGGGGATGGGAAAGTACCTGAATCAGATAAAAAAATAGCTATTGACAAAGACCTTGGTAAAATCGTGACCAACATTGAAGACCTGATCTGTAGAGTATATCCGGATATAGCCAATATCGACCAAAAAAAACATTAATGGATGTGTGAGAGGGCAATTTAATTTAATTAGCTGCCAGAAATATAAGCTTTGACGCCATCAACGACAAAATAATGGCTAAACTACCAGCCGACAGCGTAGTTTTCGAATCGGACCAGTAACTCCGGAGATTCGCGCGTTCAAACAAACAAACAAACTTTTCAGCTTTATTATTTAATGCTAAATAGCTTTCCACCCGCGATGCCACCCGCGATCAGTCAGTCAATTAACCAACTTCAGGCGGAGGTTATCAATTCGTTGAAATCTTTTTTTTTGTATGTTCCCCGAATACTCGAACGCCTGGACCGATTAGGAAAATTATTTTTTGTATGAAAGGATATATTTCACAAGTGGTCCCATGATCACCAAGTCAGGATCTGATGATAGGATCATAGACAAATCGAGGGAACTCTTCAAATTTTATAAGCACTTACAATGTTTTTCATAAACTTTTCAGCTTTAATATAGAATGCTAAATAGCTTTCCACACGCGATATCACACGCGATATCACCCGCGATCAGTCAGTCAGTCAGTCAGTCAATTAACCAACTTCAAGCGGAGGTTATCAATTCGTTGAAATCTTTTTTTTTGTATGTTCCCCGAATACTCGAACGCCTGGACCGATTAGGAAAATTATTTTTTGTTTGAAAGGATATACTTCACAAGTGGTCCCATGATCACCAAGTCAGGATCTGATGATAGGATCCTAGACAAATCGAGGGAACTCTTTAAATTTTATAGGCACTTACAATGTTTTTCATCGTACTTTCTAAAGCTATTCAGATATTTGCGTCTGGTAGTCATCATCTTATGTTGCTGAGCTGATGATGGAAGGTACAACTCCTTAATGGTTAGGAGTTAGGGGATAATTCTTTAAATGTTATAGGAACGATGATGGAAACTACAACGCTAATATGCTTATCCTAGGTCAGTGACCTTGAGAGTCATTGATTACACATAAGAAATTCAAAATTGAAATATAAAAAACTTTTAACAAAAAATAGAACCGCCTTCAAAGGCACTAAAAAGCAGAAAATAACTATTTAGGAACTCTAATATGATAGTTTTGAAGTAAGCGAAATAAATCTGCGGTACCATGATATCGGTTAAAATTTTTGTTAAAAGTTTTATATATTTAGATTGGCTATTGGACGCTGATCAGTGTTATTATCACCATCGGCATCAGCGTAGGCATCAAAGTGACCATAAGAAAGATCTTGGGAAAAACGTAACCTTTTGATGGGTTGGTCTTCTGTACCAAATTTGGCATACTGGTTTCCATTTCGATATACTTCAAATACAAATGGGTATATTTGACCGGCTGCAACTAACTCGCAGAAATGTAGAGTGTTGTAACATCTAATTTATACTTCTTTTGACCCATGATTGTTGCCAAGACGGTCATGAGACATAACAGCAAATTCATACCAATTGTTCGTCATATGCATTGCATTGCACCAAGCTTTTATGTGAGTTCAAAAGCAGTATTGATATCAACTTCGTGCATCGAATCACCCCCAAAATAACTTTCTACCCTTTTTTAACCCCGATAGGCGATGAGTTTCAATAAAATACAAAACACGTCTTCCATCAATTATCTTAAAGAATGTTTATGCAAAATTTGAAGTAGATTGGACCAAGGAATCACGTTGTTCCATACAAACTTTGTCCCATTTTTCAACCCCTAAGGATTTCGGAAGATCTTTTCTTATAGGACGCCCACTTCATACGAAGAACACACCCTCTAAATTTCAGGTCTCTACGATCAGCGGTTTAGGCTATGCGTTGATCCGTCAGACAGTCATTCAGGACAATGCATGTTAAATAGATATTAGACCACCAAATTTATGTAATGGTACCAGACTTCAAGTAAAATTTCTAGATTTCTGTCATAGTAGCGATTGGTTTTGACTGAGCCAGCAGTTGGGCAAACAGTACTGATACCTCGCATTCCGATGATACCCACAGATTTACCATATAGATTTAAACGAATAGGTACAATTTCCTGTGAAATTACCTACCTATCGTCTGAAGTCAATATAAATAAAGCACAAGGACAAACTTTTAAGCCTGTTGGAATATATTTAAGAGAAAACTATTTTTCCCATGGACAATTATTATGTTGCCTTATCTAGATCAGGTTGCATAGGCTACTTTTTATTTGGAAACGCGGGTGGAACCGCGGGGGACAGCTAGTAAATTAATATATATAGCTGAAGAGTTTGTTTGAACGCGCTAATCTCCGGAGTTACTGGTCCGATTTGAAAAATTCTTTCAGAAATAGGAAGCTACATTATCCCCGAAGGTTATAGGTTATATAGGCTTTTTATCCCGGGAACGCGGGTGAAACCGCAGAGAACAGCTAGTCTTATATCACTGTGTTAGGTGCTAACGACTATGTTCGGGCGTAGGAGATAATCTCAGGAGTTACTTACTGGTCCGATTCTTAAAATTGTTTCACTAATAGGAAGCTACGTCACCCCCGAGTGCTATACCTAGGTAACTTTTTATCCCATGAACGCCTTGAAACAGCTAGTAATATACGAGTAAATATTATCATAAAAAAAAATCTCTAACTCTAAAAGTCATGTCTAAGGCTGAGATCTATAGAGCGTAAGTACTTAGACTTTGCTCAGACTTTACCGTACAAAGTCGGTATATTTAAAATGCAATCATCGAATCTCTCTCAGTGTGTGCTAAGCTAAGTCTAAGTGCACCTAATCGACGACTTACCAAAAACTTGGCTACAAATTAAAACATATACCTCAATTACTACCTATATTTACTTTATTACGTAGGTTTATACCCTAAGTAAAGTCTGAGCAAAGTCTAAGGACGCTCTAGAGATCTCAGCCTAAGTATCTAAGTATTTTAAAATGTCCATTTCGCAAGAAGCGAAAACTCCAATATTTAAACTTTAAACGATAGCGATCCAGTATTCAAATTGATTCGATTTAAACATGTAACGAAGCACGCTTTTAATATTCAAATATAAATCGATTACATAAAATACAGACTTGATTCGATTTCGTATCATGGCGAGGCCACAGCATAGGTAAGTTACTTTAATATTCAATATTAATTGATGCCATAAAGAACGCTATTTCACTCGCTATGGGCGTGAATAAATTATTTTTCGTGTGAGTTTTTCGTATAGAAAATACGTGAATACTCGGTAAGTGACAACGTATGCTCGAACAATGAAATCTGTACGATAGCGTTTAAAAAAATTAACGACTTAGCTCGCAGTTTTGTAACGCAGTCCCTTACTAAACTGACGAGGACAAGAGAGGAGAGGCCCGATTTTAGTAAAAAAGACAGTCATTTGTTATAGTTATAAAAAAAACGAAGTCTTTTTAAAAAAAAAAGTAAGGAAACTATTCCCTTTCTATTCGATTTCAGAATGTGTGTTAATATTTTCAAGTTATTTTGGTGGCCTAAATAAGAGAAAAAATCATTTTTAATTTTAAAAAGGGCATTCACGATTTTTTTCTGACTTTACTTATGAAAAATCCCAATTTAAAAAAAAAATATTCCCCGCCCCTTCTCTAGTTTAACATATATTTCTTACAAATCTCTTGGAACAAAGAATACAGAGACAAACGCATTTTAGAATCATCATTTCACGTATAGCATCGCCAGAACGTATTGCATACAAATGACCAAGAGATAGAGCGACCGATTTTTCACGTGGTAAATGCCATGCCCGTTATTTGTCATTTATATGCAATAAAATGTATTGGCGTTCCGTAACGGAAGATCCGCGATGGAATTTCCGCTTAATGTGGCGCTGGCTTCTGAATGCGACTCGCGCACGAGGGTTACGACCTTCCAGGTATATATACTAAAAATAAAAAACCAGAAACCCCCGAAACTCACAAAAAAATTGGTCATAATTTGAAACATAGCAAAGAAAGAAATCTCTCGATTAAGACACCTTCCAAACAAAAATGACTAAATCAAAATCGGTCCATCTGTTCAGAAGCTATGAGGCTACAGATAGATACACACTACAAATTTATAACACCCCTCTCTGGATAAACAATACATTTGCATAATAACAAAAACAAACCATATACTCATATAAATGCCAAAAAACTGCTATGAATATGTAAGTAATCAGGCAACATGTGTACGTACGTTCGATCCCATAGGACCGAGGGTCTCAAATCATTTATTCAACTGAAGCGTGCAGTCATATAATAGTATTTATCTACTCTCATATCGTAATGTTCTTATTATGAAATCAAAATCAGTACTTTAATGACCCACTTTAGGCACACCCGTGTATAATGATTCATTATAGTACAGTTGTTGTTCCCAAGATAATGCTATAAAATAACTTTTTTTCTATTAAAGTACACTTTGGACCTATCAATACTATAATCAATCAGTATCAATTCAATTTGACGATGACAATGTCACAAATTTTGTAACTTGAACTTTAGAGGTAAGAATTTTTGGGAGTTGGCAACACGGATTTGATTAAGTATATGATTATATTTTATTGTTTTTGCCTACACATATAATTTTGACCAAAAATGTCACAAAAATAGCAATTTTTTTTTTTTTTGCAAAGTTGGTAGAAATTCAATTTTTTTAAATGACATTATTTATATGAGTTTAGATAAAGTACTGTATGATACTGCACATAATTAGGTATTAAAAACTCGTGTGATACTATTAAGAACCTCGCCTACGGCTCGGTACTTAAACTCACACTCGTAGTTAATAACCCCTATTATGCAACAGTATCATAAACTACTATTTTCCAAGAATTGTGTGATTTCGTATTTTGCTTAATTTGAAAAAAGAGGTTGCAATTTCGTTCACGCAATTCAAGCATGGACCTATTGATTTAGATCTGATAATCATGATAGAGAAGGATGCGACATAATTCTTGTGAGGAGATAAATTGGCCCGATTTTTTTTTAAAACGGGAAAATCTGAAGCTGCCCTTTTCTATGATTTTTTTTAAGAATCTTGACACTCAAAGTCTGTTGAGTTAGCTAGTTGTTAATAGAAAAGTTTTTGATTAGTACGCTGTGAGCAAAGATGTCTGTTTGATATTATTTAGAGCAAACTTTGGACGACAAAATATTCAGTAATTAATGCGCTAAGTTATTATTCGTCCCAAAATAGAAATGGGAAAAGGTTTTGAAGAAGAAGATTTTAGATTTGTCAGCCACTTTATACACAAAAATACAAAAAAAAAAACAAAGCTGCCTAGCAATTACGGACTTCGTCCTCCGACGTCGATATTTAAAAAACCATTAGATTAAATATAATATCCCAATGGATTTATTCTTAAATGTATTTTAAATTAAATTCTTCAAATTGGAATACATTTTATAAATTTCAAATGAATTGCAAATTTGTGGAATCGTTTGCTCGTTTTAATTCATCAGATGTATGTAGGTAAGTTTCTTTTTAATTTTATTACTTTTAAAATGCTCAAGGCTCTCTCTTGGGCATTTTAACTTCGAAAGGATTACGGTTTGGATGTATAAATAAATAATATCTACTAAAAGGTTTGTTTATGGATACGCCTGTATCAAAGTTGGACAACTTTCAAAGTGATTTAAAAGACTTTACCCACGTTAATGTCGGGCTAAGAATATCAAAGCAGTTCTGTTCATCTTTTAGGCATTATACTCGTAATGTAAATTATAAATATGTTCTATTCATTTTTTTTAGGTTTTGGTTATAGATAAAAAATAGCTTTAATTTGATGCATCAATGTCTGTAATATTCCCACTCACTGAAGGGATATTCAACAAAACCAGTAAATAATTTCTCCTGTAAAATTCAGATTTTACGATTACCGACTTATTGTTTGGGGGCATCGATGTAAGGTAGATATAAAATAAAAAATTTAACGAAACCCCCGAAACTCACTAGAAAATTGGTGATAATTTTCAAACGGCTGAGCGGATTTTCTTGAAACATAGCTAAGTCCACTCTCGATTAAGTCACCTTTAAAACAAAGAAAACAAATTCAATATCGGTCCATTAAGGAGCTATGAGACCACAGATATACACCAACACACACACACACAGACAGACACGTCAAACTTATAACGCCCCGTCGATTTTGCGTCGGCGGTTTACTTTAGACTAAAACTAGCGACCCGCCCCGGCTTTGCCCGGATTTTCTCAGCTTTTCTCTACATATAAACCTTCCTCTTGAATCACTCTATCTATTAAAAAAACCGCATCAAAATCCGTTGCGTAGTTTTAAAGATCTAAGCATACATAGGGACAGACAGACGGTAAGCGACTTCGTTTTATACTATTTAGTGATTGGTTGCAAATAAGCATACGGCCTTCCTGCTACCATAGCCTTGGACGCCGACAACACCACACCTTGCAAAAATGTCTCCAAACCCTTCTTGATCCCAGTAATTTGGTTAATACATGTTAGGGCATTAACAAAATTACTGCACCCCTTTCAAAATAATAGCTATGTCATTAGATGCCACAACGACCTTATTGCTATAATGGTGGTATAACCTTAATCACCATTACTTTTTAGGGTTTTGTACGTCAAAAGAAAATAAACGGAACCCTAATAGAATCATTAATACGTACCTATCTGTTTGTATGTCTGAGGCAATTTCCTTAAAAAAAAAATCCTATTGATAAAAAAAATCGGCAATAAAACATGACTCTATTGATCAATTGATCATCCTGATTTCCATAAACATTAGAAATATTATTTACAAAATCATATAGAAGAACATAGAACCTCCTATTTTTTTTAATCGGTAAAAAATCGGCCTTTACACCGTGACACACATACTCACAAACTTTTACCTAACATTTATAATACTAGTAGATAAATTAGTTATTTTTTTAATTCAGCTCCATATTATTGTTGTCATCGGATTTACATTATAGGTACCAAATTTCAGATCAATTGAACACCGGGAAATGGGTAACATTACTAGCGATGTAAACATACGCTACGCAGTCAGTGTACGCAGTGAATAAAATAACATTTAGCTAACCAGTAAATGCTTGTATGAAAATTTTGTCGTAGTACGAATAGTTACCAAGATTTAATTAAAAAATAACACTGCACAGAATCCGCGAATTTATACAATCAACCTGTAAAAACACGGGGAACTCTTGCCTTTATTGTTATTGTTAATGAAGCTTAAAATAAACATAGTTCTTTTATGCTTGATTTAAAAAAATATACAAATAAACTTACACGATCCGAACTCCGTTTTCAGCAAAGCACTGCACAGCAAAAATTGTGCAATAGTTTAAAAAAAAACCAGGTCAAAGTAACTGAACGTCACACAAAACACAACAACACTAACAGCCAAGACTTAGATTACACGTAGAGTAGAGAATAAGGCATAGTTTATTGCGAAATAGGAGGATTTAGATGTGTTTTCATTAAAGATTTTATGATTGTATGTTCGCACGGGTAATTTAGGCGTCCGACATGGATCAAACGTCCGTCCCATGTGGCGCTTGAAGCGCGACTGAAACTGTAAAACGAACCGGAGCGGGTGAGGCGCCCAGCCGTCTCGGGCAGGTGGACTTCGAAATTCGAAATGCCTCGCATCTAGACGAGCTTGCATGCTATCCTTTTCATGCATAGTGGGAAGTTTATCTGAGAGACTGAGAGTGATAGTAAACTCTGTATATTGAAATAGACATATTCAGTGGAGGGTAAGATTATGTGGTAGGTACCACCCTTACGCACGGCCCTTCAATATTCACTACGATGTGTATTTAAGCCAGTGAACAGGTATTCTATATATATGTATGATGCAATAATAGAGATATTTCAAGTCTATACGATTATAAATAAATAAATATAAATATCCTGGGACATTTTTTCACACACGGTTATCTGATCCCAAACTAATCAGAGCTTGTACTATGGAAACCAGATAACTGATATACTACTTTTTTTTTGTAAATACATAATTATATAGATAATTACACCCAGACACAGGACAAACAGACATGTTCATGCACACAAATGTTTGTCCTGGATGGGAATCGAACCCACGACCTGCGGCGCAATTGGTGGTGTCTTAACCAACTGCGCCAACTGGCCCGTCAATATAGTCTTTATTGAGTGGCTGCAAAGTTTATAATGTATGCAATGAGGAATAACAACAAAAAAATCTAATTAGTCCGTCAGTTAGATTATCAAAAAATATTGGATACGTATTTTTTATTTTATCAATACAATAAGAAATTACAAAGATAAGTCCCATCAAACTGCAGGATTGGGGCTTGTGACGTCATTGTACAACTACTTTTTAGTACACTTTTTGGAGGCCGGAAATTTTTAACGCACTGTATCTTCGTTATTTTTTGTTTTCGGATCAAAAAAAAAAATACGTATCCAATCGTTTTTGATAATCTAACTGACGGACTAATTAGATTTTTTTGTTGTTATTCCTCATTATGTCTATTTTAGTTCCTCCTTTCCCACAGTTTCAAGGCGCGATCCCATATTTTACCCCCTTAGGGGTTTAATTTTCAAAACGTACGTCATAATAGCTATCTGTATGCCAAACTTTAGCCCGACCCGTCCAGAGGTTTGAGCTGTGCGATGATGGATCTTTCATTTTTAACCCCTGACGAAAAAGAGGGGTGTTATAAGTTTATAGTTTATATCTGTCTGTCTGTAGCATCATAGCTCTTGAACGGTTGCACCGATTTTGATTTTGTTTTGTTCGTTGAAAAGGTGTTCTTATTTATGTTTCAAAAATCTGCTCAGCCGTTTCGGGTGTTTCTTTGAATTTTTAATTTGAATTATTTGTTAACATTTACTGAATTAAAAAAAACATAGGTAGGTATTCGTGCTTACAATTTCATAATAATATCAACAAAAGCCATTGTTATAACAAAAGTAAACAACTCAATAACAAAACTTTTTTTATTTATATTGAGCACAGAGTTGTTGAGCGAGTTTGAAAATAGGCAAAAGTATCTTATATATAGGGCGCATAATATCTTAAATGATGTATGGAGTAACAAGATAACTTTTCCTCATATGAAAGTAACAGGTACTTAGTACCATTATTGGAAATATTATAATAAATCCGCCCGAAATTACGTGCGTACTTAGAGAACTTTTGAACCACTGAGTATTTTTTTAGTCTATACTAAGTAATATTATAAAGAGGAAAGATTTGATTGTTACTGCACCGATTTGAAAAATGCTTTCACTAATAGGAAACTACATTGCCCCGAAGGTTATAAACTACTTTTTAGCCCGGGAACGCGAGTGAAACCGCGTGGAACAGCTAGTGTATTATAAAATATCTGTCCCTCGCGTTTTCACTTGCGTCTCGAGATGAAAAGTAACCTTTACCACTCAAGAATAATCTTATTAGAGAAAGAATTTTCTGAATTAGTTCCGGATATGACCTCGTAAATACAAACTAACGAATCTCTACAATATTTGCTTATAAGTTTGTAGTGTGTATCTGTGTGTCTGTGTGGTATTTTAGCTCCTGAATGGATGAACCGATTTTGATTAATATTATTTCGTTTGAAAGGTGTCTTAATCGAGAATGATCTAAGCTATGTTTTAAGAAAATCCGCTCAGTCGTTTGAAGATCATCATCTCTTTTCTAGTTGATGAAGATATAAACAACTAAAAAATAAGTTTAGATTTTATTTTTTGGGGTTTCTTTAAATAATAAATAAAATATTTAATATGCAAAACCTAGGAGGAAATTTGCTCACAAGTGAAGCCGCTAGAACACACCTGTAGGTGATTGGCGACATTTTTCCTACCTATCTGACAATTAGGCCGAGATTTTTACACAAGTATACCTACTAAAAATTACAAAATATAATCCTGCTAATTATAAATGCGAAAGTTTGTGAGTGTGGACGAATGTTTGTTACTCTTTCACCTAAAAACTACTGAACGGATTTGGATGAAACTTGGCACATACCTAGATAGATCATACCCTAGAATAACAAATAGGCTACTTTTTATCCCGAGAAAACATAAGATACCTCTGGAACGCGGGTGAAACCGCAGGGCGGAAGCTAGTATTATATCTTTTTAATTAAAACTCAAACGCGATTTACCCTTATAAGTAAAATTCATTTGGAAGAACACAGATCCTTTATTTGACCCAAACGAAATCCTTGGGTGTACAATCGCTTTATGTCTGTGTTGTATGGGTGGTGAAGGTACGAAGGTCACCGTCGTTGGCTTCAACCCAAACATAAAGCTGTAGGTGTATATGGCCATATCTGTCGCAGGATGGATGTCAAGGCTTTAGGCAGATGTCCCACCACCGGCGAGGAAGCGACTAACTATTGGCTATTTTCTCGCTCAAGAAACGTATAACAGAATATATATTTCGTGTAAACAAAAGAGATGCATAATATTAATAGTTGATCGCTGACTGTTCATACTGCCGGCAAAGACTCACTACACTAGTTTGTCGCTGAGCGACAAACTCTATCAAAAATAATACTTGCTCAGCGATACTAGCTGACCAACCAGCGCTCATTTCTATCTAGTATGCGGATCTGATTACCGCCATGAGCGAGTAGTGTGAGTAATCGCCCGTCGCACATTCGCTTATAGCCTAGCGACAAAACTATCGGAACACACACTCGCTTCTCGCCAACTCGTTCTTAGTTTCTAGCTCTACTCGCTTCTCGCTCATCGTTGGCGGTGGGACGACCGCCTTAGTACGATTGCCATTCTTCCTTAATTAATTTAACTAATGAAATATTCTGTTTTTCTTATGAGAGAAAAAATGTGATATGAATTCATACGGGGTATTTCCTTATGATGTGTATCCAGACAGTTCTGTTTTGAAAAAAGAACTAATAGAATTGCATAAAAAATGAAGTGACGTGGTATTTGTGCAATTCTATTTCGCTTAGACACTGATATGCTTTGACGGAATGTAAATTAAAGCATAGCTTTTTAAATATTTTTGTAATTAAATGGGAAATTAATTGACAAAGAAAGTCCTTGCCCCATAAATTTCCATCACTGAAAGTGCCTCAAAGTACTTGAGGCACTCCAGTTACTGTGTCAATCTGGGAAACTGCAGTGTCGCTCGGAATAGCAGAGAACGTATTGCTACTTAGTGCCACTGGAGTCAGTTGAGCGCATGCAATCGTATAAAAGTAAAGTGCAGGTGATTTCTAGAACACTTAACCGACTTCACAAAAGGAAAATTTATTTCATTTGTCATCCCAGACATTTATGAATAGTTTTTCAACTATCTAAAAAGAAAACCTTTAAGTCGGTGCCTACGTCGACTATCACCACTTTTTTCTGTGCTTAAATTTATTTTCCATCCAAATATTGAATATGTTAGTTACGTAATTCTGGTGTGGGTTTATTTATAGGGTCGTGATAAACACACAAACCTTGGGTTAGTGATATACGACATCGGTACAGTTGGGCCTAAGTAGAGTAACCATAATGGCTAGCGCTCACTGGGGGACGGCACAGCAGAGGATTTAAGATTTATCAATTGAATTTAATAGTTATCCAATCGTAATAAGGTATATTTAAAAATTTAAAAATCTTAAATTAATATAAATGCCAAAAAATAAAGGTATTAAAATTCTCTTGATAATTATTGCTTGGAGATTGAGAATGATCCTGAAAATCCAAAGTCTACGGTACTCACGTCTTTCTCCTTGGCATAGTAGAGCGTGCGCCCACGCAGCCGAAAGTACCTGCGCTGCCATCGCTGGAAGCTGCGGGTCTGCTTCATCAGGTATCCCTCTTTAACCACAGGCTGTAACAAATATAATATTGGTCACTAAAAGAAAAAAAAATGTACCGACTTTGAAGAGATCTGAGCATTTAGAGAGAGACTTAATTTTAATTTATTCATCATCATCATGTCAGCCGAAAGACGTCCACTGCTGGACAAAAGCCTCCCCCAAGGATCTCCACGATGGCCGTTCTTGCGCTCCCCGCATCCAGCGATTTCCCGTGATCCTCACAAGATCATCAGTCCACCTTGTGGGGGGCCTGCCCACGCTGCGTCTCCCGTTTCGTGGTCACCACTCGAGAACCTTTCTGCCCCAGCGGCCGTCGGTTCTACGAGGGATGTGCCCCGCCCGTAACGTATATTTTTTTACAAATCCCTTGCCACAAAAAATGCCGAGAGAAACTTAATCTAGAATCAACATTTCTCATCATTTAACTCGCAATAGTAAACTGCATACTTATATTTCCACCGACAAATAGTCGAGCGGAAAGGACTGAACGAGCAGAATGAGTTTAATGAACTCGCTTAGCTCTTTCTCTCATATTCCTTGACAATTTTTTTTTAACCTATTTCATTTAAAAGTAGTCCGTTCCTTTCCTAGCCATTTCCCACTCATTACCCTTTCACGGAGGAAAGCCGGCATAATACTTCGTAATATATGCCTCTAAAGAGTCCCCTTGTATTTGTGTGCTAAAATTAGAAATTTAATTAAAATATAATCCTGCGTGGATTAAAATCATAGGTAACTCCCCTTTTAATCTTCTGGCGGCCTTAAGGACAGCCCATTCTTTTGTTAGAGCCAATTAATCAGTAGGTACTTCGTCTCTTTTGTGCTAAGATTAAAAGCGTAGTAAATAAAAATAGTCCAGCGTATATCGACTACAAAACGAAAAGGGTTTCGTAGCCAGTTATTACTCTCAGGAATAATATATCTTCCTATTAGTGAGTGAATTTTTCAAATTGGATTTGTAGTTCCAGAGATTACCTACCACAAAACCAATTATAGAAAAATCCTTGTCATTACTATTTTGTTATAGACGAATCATATTTGGTATTTTGCTTCAGTGACGTCGAATATATTTTTTTCATGATTCTAGCCTTTGTAAAAGCCGGCAGCACTCTATATGAGCACCGAATTCCTACTAGGTACAGAACCCTAAATCTGGCCGGGCTCGTTGATGGACGCTATCTCAATTAATATTCTGTGACAATGTCGCGGTAAAGCATTCAGGTTACATTATCTTGATGCCTTCATAAAATGTGGGGCTGCAACCCGAAATTTGCCGTTTTTAAGACCTATAAAGTATGCTTAAACCTAGTACAAAAGTAGTGCAATAGATATATATTGTAGTATGGTATTTGGTCTTTATTTTTGTCCACTGGAATTTAATGTTTATGAAAAATGTTTATGAAACCTACATAATACTACTATTTTTATGAATACGAAAGTTTGTAAGGATGAATGTATGTTTGTTACTCTTTCACGTAAAAACTACTCAACGGATTTGGATGAAACTTGGCACATGGATAGATCATACCCTGGAATAACATATAGGCTACTTTATATCCAGAGAAAACATAAGATCCCTCGGGAACGCGGGTGAAGCCGCCGGAAGCCAGTTAAGAGATAAATAGAAGAATCAAAAGCTGCAGAAAGTAAAAGCAGTCATAAAAATGTCGTACAGACTCCGTGAGGTGACAAAACCTTAATGTCATCATTGTTATATTTATGTTATTTCATTGGCCGAAGATTTGAATCTTGTCTATTCTACGCTTGCCCTACTACGGGGGCTGGTGTAATAAGCCCTAATACCTAAAGCTAGGCATACCTAGCTGTACCTTTAATGTCAAGGTAAGTACATTTATGCGCCGCCGCTAGATGGCGCCTGCGGGGAAAAACGTTTAATTAGCACTCCCTGGGAGCTCTCGTGGATAAAGCTTGTGGAGTACTCGAGCTATAGCGATCGTGAAGATATTCAATATTTTTATTAGGTACCTATTTTCAGTTTCAAAGTTTCAGTTAGATAATTGTCTATTATGAACTAGCTTTTGCCATGATTTCTGAGATAAATAGTAGCCAATGTTTTTCTCCATATCATAGGCTATCTACGTGTCAAATTGCACCGCGATCGGTTCAGTGGTTTTGAAAAGGCAAAATACAAACGAGTTATATTCCCATTTATAATATTATCTTTGTAATAAGCTTTTTTTTTGGTGTGATGAAAAGCAAATATAGTTTGAATTTTTTTTTTGAAAATTCGAATAATTCTGTATTTTCTAAACTTGTTAAACAAAGAACTATAGAAGTACCTAGACATTTGAATGGATTATGCGCTATTATCTATACTAATATTATAAAGAGGAAAGATTTGTTTGTTTGTTTGTTTGTTTGTAATGAATAGGCTCCGAAACTACTGGACCGATTTCAAAAATTCTTTCACCTTTGGAAAGCTACATTATCCCCGAGTAACATAGGCTATATTATATTTAAAAAAAAAATAGGGATCCTTACTAAAACTCCAATAATGTAACATAAGGTGTAAAAAAATGACCTGAAAAATTCCTTACGTCGCGTGCGCTGCGAAAACTATTGATGATAGAACAAAATCATTTACTACGACTTTGCAGAACTCATCATTATCTACAAAAAGTGTTGCAACAGCATATGTCTAAATATTATAGT
This sequence comes from Tethea ocularis, assembly GCA_963555595.1. Taxonomy (NCBI): domain Eukaryota; kingdom Metazoa; phylum Arthropoda; class Insecta; order Lepidoptera; family Drepanidae; genus Tethea; species Tethea ocularis. The sequence goes on along the minus strand of OY741960.1, from coordinate 2,192,533 downwards.
TATGTCACAGTAAGCAGTTTTTTATTCTAAAATATTAATTTATATATGCCGCCTCTTGAAAAGGCTCTTCATTTGTACCTTGGTATTAATCCTCATCAAAATAAATTACTTTATATTCAAGACGGCTTTAATACCTTTTTATAACTTTTTGAATTATTCAATTCGGACATTTCATTCGGAAGATATCACGAGTTTAAAAATGCAAGTATTAGAAAAAAGTCCCGTGGTTGTCGCTCACCGCGCTCAGCTAGCCAGCATGCGAAGTAGGCTCCATGTAAGCGTCACTGGGGTACGGGGGGGGGAGTCAATGTAATCTATATATATAAAAGAAAGTCGTGTTAGTTACTCCACTTATAACTCAAGAACGGCTGAACCGATTTAGCTGAAAATTGGCAGGGAGGTAGTTTAGAGCCAGGAGAAGGACATAGGATAGGTAGGGTAGGTAGGTAGGGTAGGTAGGTAGGGTAGGTAGGTAGGGTAGGTAGGTAGGGTAGGTAGGTAGGGTAGGTAGGTAGGGTAGGTAGGTAGGGTAGGTAGGTAGGGTAGGTAGGTAGGGTAGGGTAGGTAGGTAGGGTAGGTAGGTAGGGTAGGTAGGTAGGGTAGGTAGGTAGGTAGGGTAGAGGTAGGTAGGGTAGGTAGGTAGGGTAGGTAGGTAGGGTAGGTAGGTAGGGTAGGTAGGTAGGGTAGGTAGGTAGGGTAGGTAGGTAGGTAGGGTAGGTAGGTAGGGTAGGTAGGTAGGGTAGGTAGGTAGGGTAGGCAGGTAGAGGTAGGTAGATAGGTAGGGGTAGGTAGGGTAGGTAGGGTAGGTAGGTAGGGTAGGTAGGGTAGGTAGGTAGGGTAGGTAGGTAGGGTAGGTAGGGTAGGTAGGTAGGGTAGGTAGGTAGGGTAGGTAGGTAGGGTAGGTAGGTAGGTAGGGTAGGTAGGTAGGGTAGGTAGGTAGGTAGGGTAGGTAGGTAGGTAGGTAGGGTAGGTAGGTAAGGTAGGTAAGGTAGGTAGGGGTAGGTAGTGGCAGGTAGAGGTAGATAGGAGTAGGTAGGGATAGGTTTGTAGGTCCCAGTTTTATTTTTGTTCTCAGGGCAGGACAACGTCTGCCGGGTCAGCTAGTACATAATATAATTATATTTTTGAATACTAAATATTTTTTGTAAAACATATAATAACCATGTAGAGATTTAAAAGTTCAGACTATCTATGTTTTCCTTACATATGTCCATTTTATAGAAAGAAAACATTATGTATTAGCTACGATTTATAAGTAAAATGCCAAAGGTTAAAATATTCCTGTTCTGCAATGTCAATGGAGGTTTATTCATGCACTTTAAAAAGCGCCCGAAGAAGCGAAATTTTATATTCAATACAAAATAAAATGTATTGTTATGAAATATTCATGTAGAAGTGAAGTGCTACGGCGTAGCCTGTCGTAGCTATCTGCTACACGCGACCTACATATCCGTAGCAGGTGCTACGAAACTATACTATTCATTTTAGCAGGAAATCTATACTAATAATAAAGCAGAAGAGTTTGTTTGTTTGAACGCGCTAATCTCCGGAGTTACTGGACCGATTTGAAAAATTCTTTCACTAATAAGAAGCTACATTATCCCCGAAGGTTATAGGCTACTTTTTATCACGGGAACGGGAGTGAAACCGCGGGGAACAGCTAGTTTAATATAGTACAAACCTCATTTGCGATTCAAAAACTTGATTTACAATCTAATAGGTCATTATTATAAGTAACAAGTTTCTGTCAAAAAAAAATCATTTTTTTAAAAAAAGTTTTTATTGCCGATTGTACTATTTTGCACAGTCTTCAACTACTCGTTAGAGCCTAAACACGACGGGGTTGTGTCGTTTTATTTCGGATTTCCTATGGCCACCTTCCAGCTCCATCATCAGACCCTGGTTACCATTGAAAGAAAAACTACTCGTCAAGACGAATCAAACGAGCCCAACTCGATGGGGTTATGTGGTTTTATTACAGAGTTTCTATGGTGACCTTCCAGCTCCATCATCAGATCAGCTCCACGTCATCATAATATTGAATTATCACGCAATTTGCATATTCGTGCAAAATTTCAGCTCAATCGGAAACCGGAAAGTGGGTCAAATTTAACTTGCAAAATTCCATTACAGACAGGACAGGTAAATAAAAGCTTGTAATATAGCAAATATTTGAGCTGTTCGTAAAACAGTTTTTGGCGCTAACCGCTTACCACCTCCGAACACGGTGAGATTGTGATCAAACACAGGCCTATATACAGTAAAAGAGATATCTTCTATATCTTAAGCTTAACCTACATAGCAGTGTAGCGAGGGCTTAAACCACCGTCGTCTAATGGAGGTGGAGTGATTCAAGTGCTACATTACTGAAACCAGCGACTCCGCCACTCAATTATAGCAGAAAACTATATAACATACCCTCGCTTTTAATATAGCACTAATTATTCTCATAACTACTATGTGCTTGTACTTACTTAACATAAGACTTTTACCTTACTACCCGACTGCGGGGAAGACTAAAAAAGAGGGTAATGTTTGACCTGCTATGCTATAGGGTAGTTGACACTGTCAAAAATAAATGACCAAACACTAACCAATGCATGAAACATCTAAAAACACGTGGAGATACCAAATATGTTGTACATTTAATGCTTTTTATGATTTTTAATTACCAGTGGAACCACTAAGAGTAGATGATTTGATGCTGTAAAACTATGACGTCATAATGTAATATTTCATACAAAATTCCTTGTAAACTATCGTTTTGACATTTATTAAAAAGTTGCTGATTTGATGTGTCAGTCAACTACCCTATTCTCCAACGTTTCATTCGTCGACGAGCTCGCGCAACGATGCCGCGTACAACTGACTTCTCACATGATAACGTAGTAAACGATAGAGACAGAGTACAGTGACAGCGTTGAATTCGTCGTCGAGCTTGTGATATCTCCTTACAGAATAGCACCCCAGTATGTATGTATTTTAAAATTATATATTGACGCCAAAATGTATATTTTCACATTGGGAGTTGTTAATATTTTTAAAGGTGATTACAAAAATATATGCAACTGATATGTTTAGGCCCCCTACAAGGTGGACCGACGATCTTGTGAGGGTCGCGGGAAACCGCTGGATACGGGTAGCGCATTGTATTATATTTTCAATATACTTACATATGTGTACAAAATGGTGCCGATTCTGTTATTTACGAACTTAACTAATATTAGACAAGTCACCTCTCTTTCATTTTAACCTTATTGAAAAAAGATAGAACATTTTTAATGCTGTCAGTTTAATCCATGCCGTCGTAATGTACGGGTAGATAGTCGTGACCAATAAAGATCGCGCTTAAATTCACGTTGAAATGTGTGATCGGATTAAACTGACAGGACTAAAATATCTGGCATCCCTTTCTTATATTTACTATTAGAAAGAGATATAGTGAGATTAAATTTATTTTAGTTCGTAAACAACAGAATCGGCACCAATTTCAGATCGCTGAAAGTGAGTCAAAATTGATTAAATATAAATACTAACACTACATGTTAAATAAAAGCTTATAAAAACAGATTTGTATTTCATAATATCAACTTGAAAATAATATCATAATGTCAAAATAAAAAATTGCGCGCAGGTATCGTTTTTTCCGCGCGCCGCGGTAGAGCACCGGTGTAAATAAAGGCACTGGCAATGCCGCTAAACAGCCTATATAACAAACATAAAATAAACACAATATAATGTTTTGAATTCGCAAATTAAGATTAATATGTAATGAAAAATGTATAATTTTATTGATTTATAATATAGTTTTATTTATTCACAAAAAAAATATTATTTTTAGAAACTATTTGCGAAGATTGAAAAAAAGTGATAGACCACTAGTGAGATAATGTAAAGTAAAAAGCACGCGTGTGTAATAACTTGTATTATGAACCTAAAAGCGGTGCGATTAGTGTCAATTTACAAACAAGTGTGTTGAAAATTATGTTATAATTAATACATTTATTATTCCCTTGAAATGAGATGAGATGCCTCAAGTTATTTAATCAGCTAAAATAATTACTTTATAAAATCGCGCTAAAATTATTTAAGAAATTAATGAAAACAGTGTTTCCCCGAACTGAAGATACCTACTATAGTGTGTAAAGAAAAACAGTCGGCCAAGTGCTAGTCTGAGTGAGACTCGCGCAATGAGGGTTCCGACCTTCTTAGGAAGTATATTTATTGGTTTGGGCCGTCACTGTCGTTTAAAAACCAGACCGCAAAACTAACTTGTGTAATTTGAAAAATCGTTCTCCCATTTCGAGCCTTATGCCAAAAAAAAAATTAGATATGTTTGAGTCAGCAATACAAAGCATTAGTGTTGAAATATACCGCTGTGATAGACGGACAAAGTTGCACCTTAAAGGTTCCATTTTTACCTTTTGATTTTGGAACCCTAAAAAGACGTCGAATATACTTACATAATTCAAGCAAAACGACGGCACGGTAAATCAATTAATGTCGGCGCAGTACTTGTGTGACTTGGCACAAGGCCAAACGTTAAACATGTCAGATGTACGTACACACTGAGAGGGACACGGTCAATGATCTGAGAGGTACTTGGAAAAATGCAGCATGAGGAACTGATGCTGCCAACTTTTCAATACCTACTACCCTACATTATACTAATATAATCTGTGCTAATATTATGAACAGGTAAAGTTTTTAAGAGGATCACTATCGCCAATGACCTTGACGATTTGTCCATACAAATAAGTACTCAAAGCTTAGGCGTCCGCGGGTGGGATCTAAAGCCTTGCGTTTATGCTTGATTTTTATTTATTACTTTAAAATTCTTGATATAAAAATAACTTTAACTAATACAAATTGTAAAAAAATATATATCCTTTTCTTTGGTGTAAGATTCATTTACACCGAATACGCTATTTGTCAGTAATTTCCCATTTAGGTTAAAATTGCCATGTGATAGGATATTTTTTTCCCAAATTCAGGGATGTTTACTTTAATTTTAATCAATACAATTGAAACATGATGAACTAAACTCTATAACAACAATATAGTATATATTTTTCGTAGGACGAATAGACTATACGCCGGCTCACGGCAGACACTGTTGGTAGTTGATGATTCGCTGTCCCTAAATTTGTACGTGTTAGTGCAAAAAAAGATGGCTGATAGCATCGATTGATTTGTTAATTTCATTAGTAGAGACACGTTCCGTTTTCTGGGTCAAGATAATTGATTGATAAGGCGACGATATACGAGAAATGATAATTCTAGATTAAGTATTTTCTCTGCATTCTTTTATGCAACAGATTTGTAAAAAATATATGTTAAACTACAGAATATATGACGAAGAATAGATTTTTTTTAATTAGAATTTTTCATCAAAAACGCATTATAAGTATCTTTTTAAAACTAAAAATGATTTTTTCTCTTATTTTGTACATCTAAACAACTTGAAAATAATTCTGAGATCTGTTAAAAAGGGAATAAGTACCTAGGTAGTTATCTTACTTTTTAAGGAAAAGGATTAGTATTAGATGTTTGGTACACATAATGTAAGTCAGTACAGTAAATATGTTTGTTTTAAATTTTAACTTAGGTATTTCAATTGATGATTGCTACGTAAAATCTCATCTCAGAGATTACAATCTCAATAAATAACCTCGTAAACAGCTCACACAAGCATCAAAAGAATAATTATTTCCTACCGTGATGAAATAATTGTTTTGGCATTATGATATAATGCATATCGCGCCGTTTTCATTTCAATACGCGAACAACCAGATTTGTTATCTTGGATACGAATCAAAAATTTCAATTAACAACCTTAATAAGGCGCTGAAATTTTGTTTTTGAACTGTTCTACCTACAACATCTACGACAATATTGTATTGTATCTTATTGTGTACAGTCAGCGTCGAAAGTATTTTTTTTTTATGTTATTCAAAATTGTGATTGGTAAGGTAATTTTATGAGGATATTAAAATGTATTAACTAATTTAATTAACTCTTAAAAAAAGAGTAAAACCTTCTCCAAAGACAATAAAATTAATATGGACCACCTTGGAGCTATATAGGTACTGAACCCAACGCAAAAAGTATTATATTAAAATCGGTTCATAAGAAAAAAAGATAATTATGCGTGAACAAAAAAATACAACCGAACCGGTATTTTAAATGAGAGTGATTTTAGGTATGTTTAAAAAAAAACGATCAGCCGTTTGAAGATCATCATTCATCATTCTAGTTGATGAAGAGATATTTTTCTCATTTTTAGAGCTTTTTGAGTCGAGGAATATATACGGCCCGCCTGTACCGTAGCCTATGAACGCTTCCAACACTCGAAACACGGAAAACAGGCTCCGATACAAAATACAATGATAACAAACTTAAATTACAAAGTAATCATTAAGATCATGAAAGCGCTAAACGAATGAACTCCCAACATACACAAAGGCAAGCTGAATCAGGCGCAAAATCCCTTTCAAAAGTTACACAGTCAACACAAATGCCCTTTGCAGCGTCCACAAGTTGGTCTATTGTTAAAGACCCGTACTAATTTAAACCAGAGCTAAAGTCAATTAATAAATATTATTCATCAAGTTTGTTACAAAGTCTTGGATGCTGTTTTGGTCTACACTCAAGTGGACGGCTCAAAGATATCTAAATGAGCCAGAGCGAGTTCCAACTAAATTTTAATTAAAATATCAAATGGGATTCTCATAATGAAGCACGAAGTTCTTGTATTGCATAAATATTTAATTTTCCAGGGTGAAAGGAGCGAAGGAAACGCTAACTTAGGGTGCTACTATAAAGGGTAATTTTGTTGTGCTCTAAGACGTGACTTCTAACATATTTAAAGCAATATTTTTTATAAAAAAATATACCATTCCGTCAACTTAAAAAGTACCTTATCCATCCATATCCAGGCCATAATTAAAGTTATATTTGGAAAATTACTGCTAAGTGAAAAAGTAACATTAATTAGTTTACAACATTTCCGAGAGGTGTCAACGCTTAAAGTTTGAGACACATTGGCGGAGGTTTACTTTAAGTGCCCATTATTACTTTCCGAAGTGTCGATCAGAATGTGTTAATTTGAAAACTTTGAGACACTCCGCTCTTACTTACGTCAGTATCGACGTACGTTATTAATTTATATAGCATTAGGAGCTCACAATGGCTAAAGTTTGAGATACTTTACTTTGAGTGAACCATTATCTGCAAGTCATTATGATAATTAATTTCTGGGAACTTCATCGTATAACGAAAGTACTTATTTATATATTATTTATATTGGCACTATGTAATCTATGATTGAATACGGAAAATTACCTTCTCAAAGGAAATTTTCATCTTTAAGACTGTATTATTCCTGACTCCACTGCACTGAACCATCATCAAAGTGATGGGAAAACTATGACCGTGATTGGCAAACACTCATATTAGAAGATATGTCATTTACAGCTCAATAGTTCTTTTTTATGTTAACAAGCAGGCTGACGGTCCACCTGATGGAAAGTAGTCATAGCCGCGTGTGGACATTTGACATACACACTTCAAATTTGTATAATACCTTCATAATTTTAAAAAGTAAATAGGTTCTTTACTATATTTAGGCCGTAATCTCACCGTGGTCATTTGATAGATTATAGTAGATGGTGGAACACACAAAGCCTAAACAGGTGCTTGGTGGTACATTTTCTAAAATGATTATTAAGCTATATATACCTATTCTTACTGTACAAGTTAATAAAAAAGGGGGACAACAACAAAAGTTTGAGGAACGCATGGTAGTACAATTCCAATACGTAAGGCGTGAAATTCGTCGAAATCCGCAATAATCCGACGCGGCTCAGGTATGATTGATCGATGTTGATTGATAGCCCCCAAGCCCCCTACTAATGGGGATCGCGGAAATATGCGCTCAATATTTGCCCCCTTCTCTCCCTATTTAACTGTGCCCACATTCTCGAGAATCACAAGTTGTTATTACCCTGTTTTGTGAATGATATGTGACGTATTTTTTCTGAGTTGTGTTTAACTTTTTAGGTTTAATTTAATCGGTCTATTCGCATAATAGTTTTTTTTTAAATCGATTTCTAACTACACTAGAAATTCGCGTAGTCAGAGACTTAAACCTACGTAAAAGATTGAAAAAGAAATTATCTAAATTATGATTGAAACCGCATCAAAATCTTTTGCGTAGGTACTGTAATATAATGAAAGTTACAAATACATTTATATAGCTTTTTTGTTTTATACCTACACTAGCTTCCTTTCCGCGGTTTCACTTGCATTCTCGAGGGGTTAAAAGTAGCCTATGTGTTAATCCCCGGTGTCAGCTACCTCCATACCAAATCAATAACGCGTATTAATTAGTAATTATTAGTGTATTTGTAATTTTGGTTTTCGTTATTTTATTTCATAGTAGGTATTCTCTTGTTTCTGGTATAATTATTATTGTAATAAATGTTTGTTTAGACAGTATGTAATTTTAAAATTTGAGATAAATAAACTAAGCTAAACTAAACATCAAAATTGGTACAGCCGTTTGAGCGTGATAAGAACACAAGAACAAACATACACACTCACAAACATTCGCATTTATAATTATAAGTAGTATCGACCAGAATACCAGCCGAGAGCAGCGTCCTCAGTATTTCATTATGAAATGGAATAGATTTCAAACGAAATCTTTATCAAAGGAATGCAGCCCCTCAAGCTGGCTACCCACCCACCCAACTATCTCACTAACAATTAATGCATCAGTTTTTCCAAGTGGAAAAGCTTGCACGATCCATTAACTCCCCTGGAGTGGTTACCGATGCGAAGAGGTGCTTGTGCGTTAGTGTGTATGTAGGAGGCAAGGCTTTCATAGCTATTATAGATAATTCAAAACCGGAGGACTTTTTGGCGGTAACTTGCGAAGTGACGTTGCGTTTTCGTTTTATTTTCATAAAATCGTGTATTTTGAGTTTTATTGAATATTATCGGTGGTATTTTGTCCAATAAAGATCAATACAAGTGCACCAGTGAAGTGAAATGAAATGATTACGTGTATAGTGGCTTTTCAAGTTGTCTCAAGAAGTCCATGAAAAGTTTTAGTAGAACGGCTACCATCGTACTAAAACCTAACTAAACTGACTGACTATGACTCGAAGAAGATTTAACATGACTTGAACTATGAAACTTGACGATTGACGAGAATTTAATACATGAAGAATATACAAATTGCTTAACTTGACCCTGGCAAAATATACGAAGTGTGATGCCAAAATAAAAAAAAAAAAATCAAAACCAAACTGGCGGAACAAGTAACCGACATGGAATGTTATAGCAATAGTTACCTATTTATAATAATAGTACCGGGATGACCGAGCTTTGCTCGTTTTTTTTTTTGTAAAATCGTGTTTTCTAAAAATTAAACCTAGCTAAATCAATTTATCGCCCCCGAAACCCCCTGCGTACGCCTTTCCTAACATGGCAAGTTAAATGAAAGTTTGTCATAAAATCTTGTAAAATGGGGCGAAATTATCGTAAATCGATAATGCTTGTCTAAAGAATTAACATGGAATTAACGAAAAAAATCATTTTCGTTTGTTAACCAACAATACCTAAGCGTGTAAATTTTCTGCGTGAACATCTAGTTCGCTCTAATCTTTGGCACTACACACACGAAACTAGAACGCAGCGGGAACTGTCAAAAGATTGACAGGCGCCGGACATCCGTGCCGCCTACGGACGCGCGGACGTACGATAATGTAGGGCGTCCATGACCCCTGAACAATTAGGGAAAGTGCTACAGCTGTCACATTTGACATGTCAGTACTGATAGCGACTTTGAAGGTATCATGTTTGTAATCGAAGAATGTTTGTTTCTGTGGCGTATGATAGGTAGCATATATAGGCCTCGATTTAATCTCACTACCTATATCTCTTTCTAACAAAAAATATATGAAAGGGATAAAATATATTTTAATCCTGTCAAATTAGTACGTTTATTTCAACGTGAATTTAAACGTGATTTATATTGGTCATGACCTGCAAATTACGATGGCATGGACTAATCTGAGAGCATTAAAAAAAATATTTTTTTTTCAGTAAGGTTTATATGTCTTCGTTTGTCTTCCGCTGGATGCGGGTAGCGAAAGACCGGCCATCGTGGAGATCTTTGGGGGAGACCTTTGTCCAGCAGTGGACGTCTTTCGGCTGACATGATGATGATGATGAAGGTTTATATGAAAGAGAGGTGACGTGATTAATATTAGTTTAACATGTAAACAACAGAATCGGCACCATTCTACCATTCACGCAGGTCGTGAGTTCGATTCCCATCCAGCACTAATATATGTGTACATGGACATGGTTGACTGGGTTTAATTATCTATACAGTTATTTTTATTTCACCTGCAGTGCACCTTAGGGGTTGGAAGAAAAGAGTGTGAGATTAGGGTAGGTTTTTGCCACTTCTGCCCTGTAACTGGGGCTTAGAATAACAGCTATGGTACTCCCCTGCCTGTCGTAATAGGCGACTAAATGGAGACCTATGGAGTCGTGGACAATCGGGGCGGAGACCCCGTGCATTCAGAACCGATCCCAAGGAGGTTGGGTCGTTGTGGTCACGATCCATCGTGCGATAGCACAGCGAGGGTGTTGGAGGGAAGATCATACATCCCCGGGATAGGCTATCTAGGGCCGCGAGTGGAGGGGGAGTGAGTACGCGTTCTGTACGAGAACCTGCCTCCCTGTATAGCGCAGATGGCAACCACCGCACCGTGGGGTTTTAGCCGGTACGAGTCCGGCATAACCTGGCCGCAACCACCGGGGCGGTAGGGTAACCTATGAGGATTACCCCACGAAAAAAAAAAGGTACGGCTGGTAGCAGTTGGTAAAACATAAGTATTATGCAATAAATTATTCAAATTCTTAAGAAAGATTTTTTGACCCGAGTAACCCGAGTAACTAACTCTCTGTGGCATAATGCTGCCTGGGAGCCAAATTTCATCACGATTAATGTGCCGTGTTAACAAACAAAGAAATTAACAAAATTCGATATTTATAACATGTAAGATTGTATTCCGAGAAATTAATGTTCAAGATGTATTAAATAAGGCCGTTGACCTGAAGTGCAAAGGTCAATGACCCTGAGCCAGCTTTTATGTTTATAAATTTTTCATTTGACTATAAAAATCAACCCTCTTTAATATTGTTTGTGTGTGTACTCTGGATATAAGCTTGTCTCATTTAAGGTAAATAAAAGAAAACCAATATCCCGCTCAAAATCGTTGTCACCTGACGACGCACTCTCCCCTCTGCGCTTCGATCCCTGGCTCCGATTCCCACTTAAATAGGTCAAACGTCTCCATACCTCATTACTTGAACACACACAATTAATAAGAAACCGAGCCTGAACAAACATTAATAAAAAAATTGATCTTCGAAAATTTTATGGCAAGTGTAGCTAGCCCGGGCACATGGTATCCCCCGCCTACCCCCGCCCCGCCGTTTGACAGATCGGCACGCCCACTCCACAACATTCCTAAAGCATTAAAAGATCACTGGTAGGTACTCACCAGTCTACCGACGCATTTGCTAGTCGATATCCTCCGTAGGAGCGCTTTCCTCTCCGTATCATTATCACTATCGGTGCTATCATCACAATAAGCTGGTTTCTTCTTATCACCTATCGCGTCCCCGGCGGCCACTGACATCACTCCGCGGGCGTTCGCACACCAAACACACGGCACACATTAAATACGGCTACATCATACAGCATACACTAATAAATTTACATTGTATACCGAGTTTGCTACCTCGCTGACATTTCAAGCGAGCGCCATGACAATAGTGACAATACCCTGCCGCTGAAAACAAAACAAGCTTGAAATGTGGACGCGCCATCTAGAGGTACGGTTGAGAACTTGCATGGTGCGCTGAAGTTCAGAGAAATTAGTTTTCTTTTCGGAAATGTTGGATACATGTTTCACATAACTTATAATAGATGTCACTTGACCATAAAAATAATAGTTTTAGAATAATAATATACAATATAGTTGGCAGCTTGTTTTTAGTTCTGGCACAAAATAATATTTAGATAAAATTTCAATTTTTTTTGAATAAAATTCTAGAATTCAAATTTTCGTTCTAGAACTTCAAATGTCACCATTTGAGTTCACTTTACTGAAATCCGACGTACGATGCGCACGGTTTGAAGTCGCGATATATTTTTTTATTTTTTTTTGTTATTAGTTTATAAGCTAATGTTAAGCTTCAACTTTGCGAACAACATTCGTTAGTTTTTTAGATAAATTTACAAGTATCAGGAATCTACATCTACGACGAGTAAATTAACAAGATGAGGGAGATCATTACTATTCAAGCTGGTTCGTGTGGGAACCAGATCGGTGGGAAGGTAAGCAGCACATTTTACTTTATCTATGAAGCTCTAGGTCAAATTACCAAAAAAAAAAAATGTAGAAGAGTAACCTTAGGGGATTAGGTGCCTACTTCTTAAAAGGATGATCCACGTTAACATCGGCCCGGCAAATATCTATTGTATAGTTTTGTATGAAGTAATTCATGGTGACCGTGCCCCGGCCGTGGCACGTTGCTGAAATGTCTGTGGGTATTATTTCCCGCCTCCGGCTAGACACTAACGTGAATCATCTTTAATTCCCCCGTATGAGACTTAAAAATCATTGTTTTAAAAAATTTATTCATTGTATACAGTTCTGGGAGGTAATCTCCGATGAGCATGGCATCGACCCGAGCGGATGCTACCACGGCGACTCTGATCTCCAACTAGAACGCATAAACGTATACTACAATGAGGCCTCCGGCGGCAAGTACGTGCCGAGAACCGTGCTGGTGGACCTGAAGCCTGCCACCATGGATGCCGTGCGCTCCGGGCCCTTCGGCTGCCTATACAGACCGGATAACTTCGTCTACGGCCAGGGTGGCGCCGCCAACAACTGGGCGCGAGGCCACTACACTGAAGGAGTCGAGATCATCGAGTCTGCCCTGGACGTCATTCGACGAGAGGCAGAAGGCTGCGACTGCCTCCAAGGTTTCCAACTGTCGCATTCGCTCGGAGGTGGCACCGGCTCCGGACTAGGAACTCTACTAGTCAATAGGATCAGAGAAGAATACCCCGACAGAATCATACTAACGTTTTCTGTGTTCCCGAGCCCGAGAGTCTCAGATTGCGTGGTCGAGCCATACAACACCACTCTAGCAGTAAATCAGCTGGTGGAAAACACAGATCACACGTTCTGCTTGGATAATGAAGCTCTATACGACATCTGCTTCAGAACGCTGAAGCTCACGACACCGACGTACGGTGACTTGAACCATTTGATATGCGCCACTATGTCCGGCGTGACGACGTGCCTCAGGTTCCCCGGCCAGTTGAACGCGGACCTGAGGAAGCTGGCTGTCAACATGGTGCCGTTCCCCCGGCTACACTTCTACATGCCCGGCTTCGCGCCGCTGACGTCACGAGGCGCTCAACAATACAGAGCGCTTACAGTCCCCGAATTGACTCTGCAGATGTTCGACGCGAAGAACATGATGGTTGCCTGCGACCCACGACACGGCAGATACTTGACTGTAGCCACGATATTCAGAGGTCGAATGTCCATGAAGGAAGTCGACGAGCAACTGGTGAATATTCAGAATAAGAACAGCACATACTTCGTGGAATGGATACCGCATAACGTGAAGATTGCAGTGTGCGATATTCCACCTCGAGGGTTGAAGATGGCGTCGACTTTCATCGGGAATACAACGGCTATTCAGAGCATATTCAAAAGAGTGGCTGAACAGTTCGTGGCTATGTTCAGGCGGAAAGCGTTCCTTCACTGGTACACTGGTGAGGGTATGGACGAGATGGAGTTCACAGAGGCGGAGAGCAACATGAACGACCTGGTGTCAGAGTACCAGCAGTACCAGGACGCGACGGCAGATGACGAGGGAGAGTTCGAGGAAGAAGGTGAAGGCGAAGGCATGGAAGAGGAATAGCAATTAATCATTGGCTTTGCATTTGTGTATGTCCATGTGTTGTCCAAAATAAAATGTAAACCCATTTTTTGTTATTTTTACTGGTATCGTAAGTTAATAAATAATAGTACATTGATATAAGTGCGGTAACTGGAAAATTACTGCAGAGGCTGTAGGTATTTATCAAAGCGCACGTATGTCATACGACGTTTTATAGAATATTTGCGAGGAATTATTTGAAAACAGCGAAAAGAAAAAGCGCGCGGAATAATTTTTACTTATCATATTAGCGATGCGCGCGCATCAGCGCTTTTTTTAAGGCAAAGGCACAAAAACAGCTAGAATGACCAATAAATTAAATTCATATTTTTGTTTTTAAATTAAAGAATTATTGTTTATTTATTGAATTTTATCTCCCAAAGTTAATTTTATTCATAATGTTGACCACTTTTCTGACATAAAACTCTTTGCAAGATTTAAAAAAGTACCGTTCGTTATAGACCGTAGACCCGAGTAAGTTATAGACGGAGCATCTTGATAAACCGTGCGTTACCATAACGTACAAGTACGTAATGAGATACATTACGATATTGAAATTGGTAAAATAAGAGACCCTTTACGAGCAAAGCAAAATATAAAGCTGAAGAGATTGTTTGTTTGTTTGAACGCGCTAATCTCTGGATCTACCAGTGGGATTTGGGAAAACCTTTTTGAAATTGAAAGCCCAATTATTAAGGAAGGTTATAGGCTATAGAACATCACGCTACGACCCTCAGGAGCTGAGCAATGATAAAAAGAAGGTTAAACGGGAATCATGTAATAGCACGGGTGAGCGATGCGACGCCATTGTCAATGGATGACAGCGGTTGCCTAGGTTACAGATTTTGTTATTTTTAAATATGGTTATCAATTTGTCGGAATCTTTTTTTTATGTATGTTCCCCGATTTCTCGTATATGCCTGAACCGATTTGGAAACTACTATACTTACAGGTGGTCACATGGTCACCAAGTCAGGATTTGATGATGGGATCTTGAAGTAATCGAGGGAACTCTTCAAATTTTATAGGCACTAACAATGTTTTTCATATATTTTCTAAAACTATTCAGATATTTGCGTCTGGTAGTTATCACATGTTGCTGAGCTGATGATGGAAGGTACAACTCCTTAACGGTTAAGAGTTAGGGGATAATTCTTATATATTATGGGAACGATGATGGAAGGTACAACGCTAATATGTTTATCCTAGGTCAGTGACCTTGAGAGTCATTGATTACACATAAAAAAATTAAAATTGAAAAATAAAAAACTTTTTACATAAAATAAGCCGCCTTTAAAGGCACTAAAAACACTGTGTGTGATTTCCCATGGACAATTTTATGTTGCCTTATCTAGATCAGGTTGCATAGGCTACTTTTTATCTTGGAAACCCAGGTGAAACCGCGGGGAACAGCTAGTGTGTTATAAAGTAACAGACTACCGTGCATAGTGTACGTAGTTGGCCAATACCTACGTAGTTATGTTCATCAAATGATCTATATCTACTAAAAATATATGAAGAGTAGAAATGAACCCAGCACGAATGCAGCCGATTACCAAACATTGAAATATATACCTTATTTCTATGTACATTAAGCAACCCTTTATTTAGGTATTTATTATTATATATTTACAATTATTTACACGAAAACATTAAATTAAACTAAAATATTAACTAAAAACTAAAGAAGTATCATATATATACAAAATCAAAATATCCTATTCCGTTATATATTTATGAACTCAATATTACAAATAGAATATTGAGTTCAGATCGCTGCCCGTGGGTAAAGTGCCCAGAAGGCTGGCAGCATTACCGCGCTGGATCGCAAGGCTAATCCTTTGACCGAGGTAAGTACCAGCCCTCTGGTCACCGGACAACGTTATGAGGCGCTTATTTCTATTGGATAACTATTAAATTCAATTGATCAATTTTAAATCCTCTGCCGTGTCGTCCTATTCGCCGGAGCGAAGTTTAGTTTTTTGCACAGATTATTGAATAGTAGCAAGCTAGTTTTCTGACAGAAAAAATCTGAAGTGTGGCCGGCCTAAAAACCCTGGCTGCCAAATAAAAAATATTGTTCAAATTTCGAATTTAATTTCTATCGACAAACAAAAGAAAGCCGAACTTTCACTATTCCCGAAAATTTTGTGTGCAATGCACAAGCAATAAACTTGCTCATGATTTATTTTGAAGTTTATTTTTAATTTATTTTTATTTTCTTTATGCAAAATTTACTAAAGTGAAATTTTAATCCGATCTTAAAGGGGCTAAATTCTACGTGAAATAATCAAAATGAGGGAAATCGTCCACATCCAGGCCGGGCAATGCGGAAACCAGATCGGAGCCAAGGTACTATAACTCCAATCCAA
Source organism: Tethea ocularis (assembly GCA_963555595.1). NCBI lineage: Eukaryota > Metazoa > Arthropoda > Insecta > Lepidoptera > Drepanidae > Tethea > Tethea ocularis. The sequence continues at coordinate 2,176,112 of OY741960.1, read as the reverse complement.
GATTCTAATGTTGACGCAAAGCTCATCTAGATGAGATAGTTTTTCTTAAATTCACTATTCTGACCAATTCCTCTCTTTATTTTCAGTTCTGGGAAGTTATTTCCGATGAGCACGGAATCGACGCTACCGGAGCCTACAATGGCGACTCCGATCTTCAATTAGAACGCATAAACGTCTACTATAACGAGGCGTCAGGAGGCAAGTATGTCCCTAGAGCCGTGCTAGTAGACCTGGAGCCTGGCACTATGGACTCCGTCCGATCCGGGCCATTCGGGCAGATATTCCGTCCAGACAACTTCGTATTCGGACAGTCTGGAGCCGGCAACAACTGGGCCAAAGGTCATTACACAGAGGGAGCCGAATTGGTAGACTCAGTTCTTGATGTGGTGAGGAAAGAAGCTGAAGGTTGCGACTGCTTGCAAGGGTTCCAGCTGACACACTCGCTCGGAGGTGGAACTGGCTCTGGAATGGGAACTCTACTCATATCCAAGATCAGAGAAGAGTATCCCGATAGAATAATGAACACGTTCTCCGTAGTACCAAGTCCAAAGGTATCTGATACTGTCGTGGAACCCTATAATGCCACCCTATCAGTACATCAATTGGTAGAGAATACGGATGAAACTTACTGCATCGACAATGAAGCTCTGTACGACATATGCTTCCGAACACTGAAGCTGACCACACCGACGTACGGAGATCTGAATCATCTGGTATCTGCAACGATGTCCGGAGTTACGACGTGCTTGAGATTCCCGGGGCAGCTGAACGCGGACCTGCGCAAGTTAGCGGTGAACATGGTTCCGTTTCCACGCCTGCACTTCTTCATGCCAGGGTTCGCGCCGCTAACGTCACGCGGCAGCCAACAGTACCGCGCATTGACGGTGCCAGAGCTCACGCAGCAGATGTTCGACGCTAAGAACATGATGGCGGCGTGCGACCCGCGCCACGGCCGATACCTCACCGTCGCCGCAGTCTTCCGCGGACGCATGTCCATGAAGGAAGTGGACGAACAGATGCTCAATATACAAAACAAGAATAGCAGTTACTTTGTCGAATGGATCCCGAATAACGTCAAGACTGCTGTGTGCGACATTCCGCCTCGTGGCTTGAAAATGTCCGCTACGTTTATTGGAAACACCACTGCCATCCAGGAGTTATTCAAGAGAATATCAGAACAGTTCACGGCTATGTTCAGGCGGAAAGCGTTCCTTCACTGGTACACTGGTGAGGGTATGGACGAGATGGAGTTCACAGAGGCGGAGAGCAACATGAACGACCTGGTGTCTGAGTACCAGCAGTACCAGGACGCGACGGCAGATGACGAGGGTGAATTCGACGAAGAAGTAGAGGAAGAGTGAATGTTTGTCCTGTCTAATGTATTGTCTCGTTTTTTGTCAAATGTGTTTGTAACCAATCGTGTCAATGTTTAGTGTAGGCGTAAATAACAGTTTCGATGTTTTTATTTAATTGCTACAATTTTGAATAAAGTGTAACAAAAATGTTGGGATTTTAATCAAAATATGAATAGATACTCTCCAATAGCTCTGTAGGTCTCTGTTCCTTAGATAAATATGTTCCTATGTCCTTTTCCAAATCCTAAGCTACCCATCTGCTTTCATCGTGTTTGATTCAGCAGTTTAGGCGTGAAAAGACCGAGTTAGGTAGGTCCTTCGCATTTATTATATTAAACACCTAATAGAGAGCGAAATTTCTACAAATATTAGAAGGTATGAGTTTTAATCGAATAATGACGAAAAACTATAAAACTGTACGTATAATTCATTAAATAAATAAATAATAATTATGTAATACTATTCAACACTTCCATCGTTTGGAACTTCCCCTTCTTCCTCGTCTTCAAACTCCTGATCGTCAATTGTTGCGTCCTGATACTGCTGGTACTCTGATATAAGGTCGCTCAGATTGTTATCTGCCTCTGTGAAGTCTACTTCATCCATGCCTTCACAAGTATACCAATGGAGGAACGCTTTTCTTCGAAACATAGAAGCAAACTGTTCAGAGACCCTTTTAAATAGCTCTTGTATTGCTGTCGTATTGCCAATGAAAGTAGCAGACATTTTAAGTCCTCGAGGAGGAATATCGCAAACTGCTATCTTAACATTATTCGGGATCCATTCCACGAAGAAATCTTTGTTCTTTTTCTGTATATTGAGCATCTGTTCGTCCACTTCCTTCATGGACATGCGTCCGCGGAAGACTGCGGCGATGGTGAGGTATCGGCCGTGGCGCGGGTCGCACGCCGCCATCATGTTCTTAGCGTCGAACATCTGCAGAGTAAGCTCTGGCACCGTCAATGCGCGGTACTGTTGGCTGCCGCGTGACGTCAGCGGCGTGAACCCTGGCATGAAGAAGTGCAGACGCGGGAACGGGATCATGTTCACCGCCAACTTGCGCAGGTCCGCATTCAGCTGCCCCGGGAATCTCAAGCATGTCGTCACTCCGGACATCGTCAAAGACACTAAATGATTCAAATCACCGTACGTTGGAGTAGGCAACCTCAAAGTCCGAAAGCATATATCGTACAACGCTTCGTTGTCTATGCAAAAAGACTGAGTAGAATTCTCTATGAGCTGATTGATTGCTAATGTGGCGTTGTAGGGTTCCACAACTGTATCGGAGACTTTAGGGCTTGGGACCACGGAGTACGTAACAGATATCCTGTCCGGATATTCCTCAGTTAAATTTGCAAGTAGCAAAGTTCCCAAGCCCGACCCTGTGCCACCTCCAGTCGAATGTACAACCTGGAACCCTTGCAGACAGTCACAGCCTTCGGCTTCTTTTCTAACGACATCGAGGATTGATTCAAGCAAATCTGCGCCTTCTGTGTAATAGCCTTTAGCGAAGTTATTGCCTGCACCGGTTACGCCATAAACGATGTTGTCTGGTCGGAAGAGTTGTCCAAATGTGTCACCGCGTATGGAATCCATTGTCCCTGGTTCGAGGTCTGCTAAAACAGCTCTAGGGACGTATTTGCCTTTTGAGCCTTCATTATAGTATACATTGATTCGTTCCAGTTGAAGATCGGAATCTCCATTGTAGCACCCGTTGGGGTCAATACCATGTTCGTCTGAAATCACTTCCCAGAACTGTAACCAAAGGATTTTATACGTATTTACAATAGATTTAAATTTCAAATTAGTATAGTCTGTAGGTTAATTTTTTACCTTTGAACCGATCTGATTGCCACATCTTCCGACTTGTATATGAACTATTTCCCTCATTATTACAGAGAATTTATAAAACAAATTAAATAAATTCAATTGTTGTATTAAAAATAAAGATATAGAAAAATATAAAATAATAAGTTCTACATCTACTTACTACTAACTAAAGTAAATAATGAAAATACAATTGTTTCATGGCTCCAGAGATCCATAATTTACATGTAGGATCTAGTTGGTCGCAAAAAATATACAAGGTCAACTTTCAGTAATTATTTACTCATCATTATGAACTACTTTTGCTCTAGCACCAACACATGAGACCAATCCTAAAATCACGAGAAAAAAATCAAAATTTTTCATACAAAAACAATTTATTTACAAACTCTGGAAATCACACACATCTATACTAATATAACAAAGCTGAAGAATTTGTTTGAACGCGCTAATTTCAAGAAATACAAATCGAATTTGAAAAAAATTTTTTGCATGAGACAATGCTTGCGATGCAATACCGCTAATAAATAAATAAATATCCTTGGACATTTCTTCACACAAGGTTATCTGATCCTAAACTAAGCAGAGCTTGTACTATGGAAACCAGACAACTGATATACTACATATACTACTTTTTTTTTGTAAATACATACTTATATAGATATTTACACCCAGACACAGGACAAACAGACATGTTCATGCACACAAATGTTTGTCCTGGATGGTAATATGATGGCTGATAATCTTTAAATAAAATACAAAAATAAGTCACAAAGTTTTTAATAAAAATTATGTTACCAAAAAACGTTATTTATATCAAAGTCTCGAAATTACATTTCGTTTTATTCGTACAAAAATTCCGAACGAATCATTTTAAATCTAGCGAAGTCAATAATCAGGAAAAGTGCCGATTACACCCAGATATTATATATAATATATTGCACACATTTTTTATAAACACATAGCAAATAATTATAAAAATAAATAATTTACTAAACACTAGTCTTTGAAGCGAACCTTAATTGTTTTAGTACAAAATGACTAGGCTCTTTAATGCTAAGGAAGGGTTCCGACACATGACATACAGTCACACTAGAGCTTTAGACCGGCCACATACATCAGAAAGTCCGCAAAACCGTTTCAGAATGTCGATTCGAGATTTCGAAACTATAACATACATACATTGGTTTTCCGTTCGAAGTTTTCTCTGCAACGATATTCGGTAGGAAATAAACGTATGTGTGTGAAATTCCGAAACGGAATTCCTGATATATGTGGCCGGCCTTAAGCGATACTCCCGTTGGCAAATAGGATGCGCGTACTTAAAAATATACTACATAGATATTGCAATTCAAATTATTAATAGCGCCAGATATTTGATGAGAAATAATAAATGAGGCTGTCTGCGTATTAATGGAGGGAGATCGAGGGGGGGGGCAGTATTCTACGGAAATCTGATAGCTGATAACATAGGAATTTTAACTTTAACAACTGAGCACTGTGGCCCTCAAATCCTACGATTCTCTTTTCGCACACACTTTATGACCATCGACAATATGGCGGCGAAATTAAGAACTATTGTACTTATATTAATGAGCTGTCGCAAAAAACTATTTATTTGAATGGTAGCTAATTAGCAATATTGTATTGTACGATTACCTGTATACTTGATTGTATGTTATATATTACATGATATGTTTTGTATACACAGCTGTATACATACAGGTGTAAGTTATCGTAATGAAAATTAGTTTAATCTGACGTTTAAGAATTTCGAAGAAAAAATAACCGTATGGCCTTATAATAAGGTTTATATCAAGATGTCCTATCCACACATACTGTGGATAAGGAAAATGTCTATAAAATATTTTATTTATTTTATGAACAAAGAGGCTTTGAGGGTCGCGGGAAACCGCTGCGGGTAGCGCAAGACCGGCCATCGTGAAGATCCTTGGGGGATCCTTTGTCCAGCAGTGGACGTTTTTCAGCTGATATGATGATATTCGTTACATTCATGAAAAAACGCACAAAAACAGTGAGCGGTCTCGAATCGTAATCTTCATTACAATAACACACCCTGTATATTAAAACATTTTACGTACTATACCTTAGGGCAGGGGTTCCCAATCTTTTTTGTACTGCGACTCTCTTTACATGTTGTATTTTTTTGCAGATCCCTTGTAAAAAATACCCGCGTGTAGCTTTAGATCGTGACGCAAATATACCGGTTCGTGACGCCCCTGGGACAGCCCCATGGGGCGTCGCGACGCACAGTTTAGGAACCCCTGCCTCAGGGTATTTAAGGTGAAACCTTCGGTTGGAGTACGAAATTCAAATTTTATCACGTTTTTTGCAAATTGCAGCTCAGTTATAGGTCGTAAGTTATCAACATGTTATTTGCGACAAGAATGGTAGTATATTTACTGATTAATAACAAAATAAATCATCAACATATTCCTCCAAGGTATATTACTGACATATCCTGTTTGGCGTCGCTGTCCGTATTTGGCCCAACAATTTTGTTGTCATATGTCTTTTGTTTACAACAAGTAGTTTCCGTTACGCTTTTATTATTTTTAAATGTTATTTAAATTTCAACCTTGACAGGAAATTATAAGAATTATAATAATAATGTTTTTGAAGTCAATAAGGACAAGATTCGCCTGCAAAAGAGTTGCTTTTCACGACTTTCCTAGATTTTAATTTTATTTGACAGCCACGCCAGACAGGATTTACGACTATTTCATGAAAATGTTACTCCAACCGACGCCTCCACCTTAATATTACACATTTATTGAACTCCTTTCACAAATTAAGTACCCTTATTATTCTACAATTTTATTTTTTAACAAATACAAATTCGCGTACACATTATACCTATATGACAACACTGGCACATAAAAAGCTCTCAATGTTCTATGTGATTTTTCAGCATCTATTATGGTAACACTGGTTACAATGTCCCATATATTAGAGTCTTTGTGATACGCCGGCTGAAGGGCGGTAGGGTTTCCTATGTCAGAGTCGACGAGGTAGTGGCATTGCGCTGGTCTGAGGTACGTTGTATTATCGCCTTTATTGTGGTCGTTGAAATATGGATGGATGACACGCGTCGCTGTGGGTAAAGGGTTTTGATCACTATTTAATGGGTGATAAGGTTGGTTTTTATAATAACACATGCATTAAATGTTTGCTGTACTAAATAACACAATATAATTTACAGTTTCAAATCTAAGAAATACTTTTTGAGGTTTAAGAATATCAAAGAACAACTTTCTTCACTGTATAGTTTATTTTTGTTTTGATAAACCTTATCACGACATCATAAGGTTTATGTTTCATTGACTTTCCTAAACTTCAAATGGAAATTCTTAGATTTGATGGACAAAATTTTAGTTCGCTTAGTGTAACTTCATGTTTTTTATTTTTTGTTAAAAAAAAATACATTTACCATTATGAGTCCCAGGATAAGGCGCAGGCAGCTGACCATCGAACTCGCTCGGTATAAACCTGATGCTGTAGCCCTCCGGTAGATGGAAGCTAGACGGCGATCGATACCAATCCTTGCCGAAACATACCGTAAGTTCCGCATTCACAGGCGCGTTGGGTAAATTACCCAGTATAGTCATGGGACCGTGGTAGTTCGTGTATAGAGCTGTTATGCGGGATACGTCTGTGGAGAGAAAATACACTTTTTAAATGTGATGATTCAATGTTAGTCAGCACCATTGTTAGCTGTTCCAAAACTGTTAGAGATTCGTATATATACAGGTGATTTTTAAATGGTATAGTAGGCCGAAAGAGCATTGATTATATCATATACGGATCATGAAAATGATATTTTGAGTGGAAAACAAAAATATATCAATTCAAATTTCAAAAATATATCAATAAAACAGTTTAGCGTTATAATACGCTGCAATGTTAGTATAACTGAGTATCTATTAGATTACTCGAGTAATTAAATAACTATTTTGCCCTGTTACCACCTATATATATCTGAGTGCGAGTAAAGGGTTTTACCAGAGATTGTTATAACTTCGTAACGGTAGTGCTCAGGCATCTGTTTTTTTTTATTACTGATAACTGCATGCACACTATCCGTAGAATTCGGACTAAAATACCATTTCAAAATCATCCTGTATATTCATTATAGAAAGAAAGAAAGATATATTTATTCATATATTCATTTGATACACAATATTAAAATTAGTCACGTCACCTCTCTTAATAAAAAAAAGGAAGGAGGAAGTAGGTGCAACCGCGGGGGACAGTTAGTAGCATATAACCTTTAAGTTATAGGACAACAGAAGAAACACGCTGAAAATTAATAATTTGACCGACCTGCAACGCCAGCGGCTAAGATACAAAGCAACATCAAAGGGCCGGTGTAAGCGAGATAGTGGTGTTTCTCTCCCTCTTTCCGCCAGTTGAACAACACCGTGTCGACGGCGAATGTCATCTTCTGTAGACAGTCGAGTGCTATCGCTCCCGCCAGGATTATCATACTGTATACTGGATACAGGAATCTGTTGAGAAGAGAAACTGATTTAGTGAACCGAGCGACTATTTTAAATTACTTATTAGACAGAGAGATCCGACATGCCATATAAACTACATGCTAAATTCATTGTTAGAAAAAGACAGATATAAATCTTTGATGGCCTATATCATGGTTTTTCTTCTGTTTCAGATATTAATGAAAAATCATGCATATTCCTATAAATTAATCGACAAAGCCTACTATAAGGTGGCTCATTACGTTGAAGACAAGTATACATGGTTGTAGTAGCTTCTCTCTGCCTTTGCGGCCCAATGCCAAGTGACAATTGTATGAACTTTATGTATATTTGGAACAGGAACTGTAATTACATAAATTTAAAAAAGAAAGATCCACAAAAAAAATGTAGCCTTGCTGAGTTTCTTGCCGGAGTGTTCTCAGTTCAAGTGTATGTAGAACCGGTGGTAGAGTCTATTGTAATGTTTGTAACTATCGACGTTCATAAGTGCCTTACCAGGGCCTAAATTGAATAAATGAGTTTTTGATTTGATTTGATTTGATAAAGCATTTTTGTCATCATCATGTCAGCCGAAAGATGTCTCCCCAAGGAGTTCCACGATGGCCTTTTTTGTGCGAAGTGCACTTGGTGTTGAAGATCTCATGATGGATATATGAACCCTTCAGTGGCTAAACGATGTTTTTGACCCCCGATGAAAACGTGGAGTGTTATAAATGTGTAGTGTGTATCAGCATGTCTGTCTTTGCCATGTATCTCCTGAACAGATGAACCGATTAAGATTAAGATTTTTTCGTTTGAAAGGAGTCTTAATCGTTTGAAGATTAAGACTCTTAGGCCCGTAAGATCAATCGTAGCTTAAACCACGACAGATAGTTTAATCTCCCGTCTCTGATTATTTCATAAGATCAACCGCAGTTGATCGATGAATGATAGTTTAAACTATCGATTAATTTAAACTGTCCTTTTTGAGGGTTTCACCTCCCGATAATGGATTAAACTATAATAATTTGACATTTCCCTCAAGATGTATGACCCTGACACTTATTAGAAAGTACTGCCGTATCTATGGGATTAATCGAAGTTTAACGGATCTCTCCATATTTGTCACTTGATCTGAGAACCATAGTATAAACCATGGATTACATTTTATCTTAGATTTCATAAACGATAGTTTAAACATCGATCGATCTTACGGCCCTTAATCGTTTGAAATTCATTAAATTCGCATCCCATTTTCTAGAACCCTTACTAATATTATAAAGTGCGTTTGTTTAATACCTTTTCACGCCTAAACCACTGAACCGATAGCGATGAAATTTGGCACCCAGATAGCCTATCATACAGAGAAGGACTTAGGCTACATTAGGAACGTGGGGAACAGCAATACACCTTACCTCTCTTCCTTATGTGGCTGCAGCATGAAGACAGCGAGCCATAAAGCGAGCGGCATCAGCTCGAGCCAGTACGGCAGACAGAAGGGCGCGCGCGCAGTCGAACGGGATGTTATAGCCGTACACGCTCTGAGTAGGAGGGGGGATGATAGCGCCAATATCTATGGTCATTGGAACACCAAAACCAGCGTTTTATTGGTATACAGATGAATTTTTCAAGTTTTTTTTTTTTTGAAAGGACTAAAGTTGGTAGCCTCTGATGGCTGCTCCAAGTAGGCATGGCAGGCTAAATCCTAAAGTATAAGGAATAGCGAAAAATGCTGAAGCGAGTCTCGAAGCCGATTTTGATAAAAACTAAAACTGTATATATACTTGGTAACTGAAGTTTTTCAAAAAATAAATTTGTCTTGTCGGGAATTGAACTCTTTAATTTAAAAAAAAAAGACTAAGTAGGTATTATGAGATGGACTTAACCATCATTAGAATACAATTCTAAATCATCATCATCATAATCATGTCAGCCGAAAGACGTCCACTGCTGGACAAAGGCCTCCCAAGGATTTCCACGATGGCGGGTCTTGCGCTACCCGCATCAAGTGGTTTCCCGCGCACCTCACAAGATCGGTCCACCGTGTGGGGGGCCTAAATAAAAAATAAAAAGTCTCAAAATGTAACTCACCCAAACAATATTAAAATTCAGGAATCCATTGACAAAATAATACGTCCAAGGTTCGACGCCGTACAAATCCGGTCCATGCTCCGTGAAAATATTATACGCTACTATATTCCAAGGGGTCACGACAAATCGTCCGTAGTGCCACGAATCGACCAACACTGTCGGCAATAGGATCACTATAAGCGATATCGCAGACCATTTGAGGAAGTCTACGATTTGTCGCTTCAATATGAGCATGTCTATTGCGATCGGTAGGCCGAGTAGCGCCGTGAATGGCCAGCCTGTGGAAGAAGTGTACGTGTTAATGTGAGTTGAAAAAATATTTATAAAAATTGTATTTAAATGAAAATACATAATAGCCGGTTATTATTACCCTTATCAAATTCAAAACTGTCAATAGTTTCAATGTTTACTTTAGACTCTACCACCGGTTTGGAATACACTTAAACAGAGAAGACTCCGGCAAGAACTCAGCAAGGCTGATATTTCTTTTGTAATTAATCAGTAAATATACGACCATCTTGTCGCAAATCACATTTTAATAAACTTACGACCTATAACTGAGCTGCAATTTGCAAAAAACGTGATAAAATTTGAATTTCGCGCTCCAACCGAAGGTTCACCCTTAACACAGAATCGGCACAGAGGGTCTACTACGAGAAACGATACACGACAGTTCGATCATCATTGTCAAATTATGAACCAATAGCATTGCACAAAATTTAGGTCTCGTCAGTTTGCTGCAATTCTATTGGTTCATAATTTATGTATCGTTTTTCGTAGTAAGCGCTCAGACACGTCACTTACTAAGCAAGGAAGTGGCAGCTGTGAGCATGATGGCAGTGGGGTACCGTTTCCGCCACCAGCAGGCTGATGCGGCGGCCACCAGCGCGCCACTCCAGGCGGAGGGCAACATGGCGGCGCCGCTGGCGAACATGCCCGCCGCCGGGACACTCAACCCCAGCCACACCCGGCCCACGTGCACACCGAACTCGTGGCATATCGCCCTTATACACATTTACTATTACATATGACGAGCCAGTTAACGCAGTTGGTTAAGACACCACCTATTGCGCCGCAGGTCGTCCCATCCAGTAGGGCCGCGTCGCGACAAATAAAGATCGCGCTTAAATTCACATAAGTGATCGAGTGAGTAAATACATACTTATATAGATAATTACACCCAGACACAGGACAAACAGACATGTTCATGCACACAAATGTTTCTCCTGTAGCTCAAGCACGAACCATTTTGACGTATCGAAACGTATATGTAAGTGAACTTTGAAGCTGAAATACATACATCTAACTTTAAAAATTTTATTCTCTATTATTATTTATACTATCTCTGTATAATATAAAGTGCGCACGATACATAAAATTAAATCAAAGTGTTATAGAGCTGTGGTATTTTTTATTCAAAAACTGCTTACGTTAATGATTCGATACGTCAAAATGGTTCGTGCTTGAGCTACAGGAGAAACATTTGTGTGCATGAACATGTCTGTTTGTCCTGTGTCTGGGTGTAATTATCTATATAAGTATGTATTTATTTGTCACGACAATAGACAATACCCCATTATATTACGACGGCATGGATAAACTGAGAGCTTTAAAAATCCTAGTAATATTATAAACGTGAAAGTTTGTATGTATGTTTATGGCTCTTTCACGCAAATACTACTGAACGAATTTGGATGAAACTTGGCACATAGATAGATCATATCCTGGAATAACATATAGGCTACTTTTTATCCCGGGAACGCGGGTGAAACCGCGGCGGACAGCTAGTGTTCTATATTGTTTCAATAAGGTTAACATGAAAGAGAGGTGACTTGACTAATATTAGTTAAGTTCGTAAACAACAGAATCGGCACCAAATAAATAACTTTTGAAACTGACTTGTAAAACATAAGCTCAGCGCAGGCAGTCAGCACTGCGAGCAACACACGTAGGGTGTAGAACACTGTAACAGGTGCCATGAACAACGCCAATAACTTTGCAGGCACCGCAAACAACCATAGCGGCATGTACGAACGTATCGCGTATGTTGGACTGTACTCCCATGTTTGTAGACCACTGCCGTATACTGGAAGATATTTTTTAAATTAAACCAACTAAGAACAGTGCACCCACTTTCTCAGTAACAGAATGGTTTTGAATTGGAACCGACTATCTGATGATTACCTCTTATTTGTTTTTTATGTCACCAGATTGACAAACAGGCAGACGATCCACCTGATGGGAAGTGGTCATTGCCGCCTATGGACATTTCCAATACCAGGGGATTTTTTTTATGTCAGAAGGTTGATAAGCAGGCTGGTGGTCCACCTATCGCCATTTGCAATGCCAATGTATTGCCTACCTGTTACAATGCCAAGAAGGCAACTGGCTCTCAAGTGCAATTGCCAGAACACACCGGTAGGTGCTTGGCGACAGGTTTTCAACTTGAGGGTAGTAGCCAGCCAGGCAGGTACTACAAAGTACCCTAGCGCCGTGCTATGGTTTCCTCACAATGCTGTTCCATCACCAAAATTTTAATTTAAAGAAACTTTTACATCAGGGAAAGTAAAAAAGTTTAAGTAAACCAGATAGAGATTTTCAAGTACAGAGAAACAACACTATATTAAATATATTTACCTAAATAATGCAACGGTTCCCAATAGTTATATGTTTCGTCACAATCGGCTATATGTCCCCAATATGCTGATATAATGCGAGCTGTCAACAGCAAAGTGAGAGCAACAGCCCCACCGGGGTATGCTATGCTACGTAGATCTGACGGTGCATTTGTTACTAAGAATTCCCTGTGAAGAGTCAAGTTATTATTTTAACAACAAATGAGACAATTTTCTAAAACTTATAAGTAGAAGGGTTGAATGGAAGAAGAGAAAACCGGCCATGATTGGGAACAGTACAGGAAGATAATAATGAATTTATTTGAAGAATAATTTGACAACAAATATTAACTAGAATGAAGCTACATTAGGTGACAATTTTATTGTTATATTTTTTTTAGCAATATGTATATTGACACTGACAGATTGGTCAAATTATCATATAGTTAAAAAAATCTAATAAAAGACAAGATTTATTATATTACAAATGTATTATTGATGATGTGAGGCAAAATCTAAAAGTATAGGGAATGGCAAAATGTTCAAAGGAGTCCCAAAGCCAATTTTCTTAGTTGAGAATATGTGATTGTGAAAAACAATTGTACTATTATACCCTCATATAGTGTTTTAAATAAGGATTAAATTCAGAAGTAATATAGGTAACTATCGCAAACAAAAAATCTAATTTTAAAATTAAACCTCTATAGAATTTACAGTCAACGTCAAATGTATGTGGTTACTGTAGCACCCAGAGCCAAGGTTCGTACCCCATTTGGGGGTGCCCTCAGGCTTGGTTGCCGATTTGTCTAGTAAGATTGATGAAGCCATCAGAGGCTAACTTTTGTCTTTCCAAAAAAAAAGCACCGTGTCATAATTTATCAACTGACATTCTCTAGACAGTTTATATAAAATCTGTGAATTTCATAATATGACACAGTATACGAAAATGATCAACTACTTTTTACACTGACTGTACTTATGGGTGTAAAGTCATGCAACTAACAACCTTACACATAAACCAATTCAGTTAAATATAGCATGCAATTAATAACTATATCACAAAAGATTGACAATAACAAATGTGTGATACACAAAAAGCTGTTATTAGACCAAACAAACGGAAATAGTTCTCGTGTTCATGCCTAATTAACGTCAGCGTCTGGTTTTTACCTTAGCTTGAGACTCTATCGTCTGGAGAAGCGCCAAGCTGTAGTGATCAGCAATAAACTTAAAATAAATTGCAAGCCAAATTATAATTATAACCTCACAAGATGGAAAATTAATGTGAATACATAGAATATTATTCCAACATAGAATTTTAGCGTGAAATTTGCAAAATAAATTTGTATTCACCCTTCGCTCGCCTTCCGCTTTCCTTTATTGAAACTGGCGGTTCTTTTCGCAGCATTTTTATTGTGTATGCTACGTTGTCTCGCTGTTAAAGGCATTACGCTTTCCCTCGTTCAAATCATTTATTTACATTAACAGTATATAAGTGATTATTAATTAAAAAATAGTCGGCAATGATGATACAGACGTATTCTTTGATGATTTTTTGCCAACAATTTGACTTGACACTTGGCTGACAGTGACATTACTGACATTTGCTAGCGTGTTCACAAAGAACACTTTATGAGATCTACGAATTATTTATTCGTAGAATGAGATCTTTGAGATGCAACAATTTGCGGTTATACGCGCACGGGCGGCGCAAGGTTCATATTTTTTTTAACCGCAGCTGGACCCTGGACCAGTAGGTACTACTAGGTACTCTAGATACTGGATAAAAAAATTTACTCAAAGGAAATATTTTTTTTATTTGATGGCCATTGATGACTTTTTGTGCTTTATCTTGTCCCATTGAATTTATAAGTTTCGATTTCATAGTTTTCCTCTGTTCTTTCTGTTCCGTGGTTTTCCTTACCCGCTACGCACTTACCATGTTTGTTAGAGAAAGATCTTTATGATTGACCCTATCGATTGATGTTATAAAAATAGTTTTTTATTTTCGGATTTTAGCCGGTTCGATTGCCGACAGTCTCGGAAGCGAGTTTTCGAAAAATGGTTCAAAAATGAATTCTATTCTGTATACTTACAATATTCTAATTGTAATGCTTTTGGCTCCGAAATTGATAAAGGAGTTATCAGACAAACTTTTATACTCCGGAAGGATCATAAATTAAAATGTATATAGGGTAGGAAGGATGTTCGGAAGTAAGGAAAGCAAAATATAAACGTTTATATATTTTAATTTGACAAAAATATAAACAACACAACAGTCGTAACCTACAAGAGGGTCATCATACATTTCTGTTAAGGCAGATGGGCCACAATTTGAATTTTTAACGGATATTTTTTGCGTTTTTTCATTAATTTTAAGTACCTATTGAAATAAATTTTGTGATTAGCGCCTGAAACGTACATCAGTTGATTATTATATTTATGAATTACGCTTTTCAAACAATTTACATCCATACGTTGGCTCATATGAATAAATAACTAATCTTTGATTCGCTTATCACAAAATTTCATAAGCACTTCAAATTGACATAATAAATAAAAACGCACCAAATATTAGTTAAAAATTCAAAAAGCAGATCATCCAACCGTAGGTGCCAATTATTTACTAATTGATATACTAAATAACCTATTCTCTCTAGATTTAAAGACTAATAAACTACCTACATTTGAATGTTTAAGATATTTACTACTCTTTGACTAATATATCTTTGAGTAAATATATGCCTGTGAGCTTATAGTGCGACCGACTGTAATGCCGCCAACGTGAACTCAGTTAACCGGTCGCACTATAGGTATATTGTATGTAACTATTATACGAAGATATTACAATTTTCATTATGTAATTAACATATGCTATGAATACTACTCAATAAATCGAAAGTATGTTAAATGAAGACATAACACTTCATGATGGGAATTACCACCGCACAGTGTTTTTTTCAGATTTAATCATTATAAATGCTAGTGTAAAACTCCCACCTTTCTAAAACTCATAGTTTTTGAGAAAAAAAGAAATTATCCTGTTAAAATTGACGATAACTATCTAAAAATTTATTTAAAAAAAGCAAGATCAAGGTGATGTTGTGGTAATATCAATTGTAAAAAAAAAATATAAAATCCAAAGTTGTCATCATCTAAGAAACCGGTTTTAAAACATGTGTCAAAAAGAGAGACACCCTTGTGTCAAAACGGGCCTATTATATTATGACGACTTTAATGACGTATTGTGAGACACCAGGGCCTCTACCATGTAACTTTGTTGGTAATCATAATGAACATCATTATTGAAAATCATTCAATGAGGGCTCACCAAGCCCACAAAATGATCTTCGTCATAGCGAGTCATTGGATAAAATCATGTTTATACACCTATGGTACTTACTTAACTGTTAGATGTCGCTAGCGTTAATAGGCTACGGTAACCGCTTACCATCAGGTGGGCCGTATGCTTGTTTGCCGACTTTGTTGTATAAAAAAAAAATGCTACATGTTAATAATGTCCATGCAAGTCAGTCTGCAATAAACCTAAGAAACAAACGTGTCTTTTAATTGTGATAATCCCTATCAAGCAGATCTAATCCTTATATCTATGAAAAGAAGGTTCAATCGTTAATGGCGTTCATTCACGACTACCACCAAAAGATACGCGATAGACGAGCAATAGGAGTATGTGTTAAGAAGCTTCACTTCATAGTAAGTTGTTAATACAAGTAAAAAGTTTTCAATTTAAACCTTATCACATTAAAATAGGAATAAAACTGTATCTAACTAACTGTGCTAAGCTGCTAAATAAAATTCTACATCCCGGTGTATTATCTTGAACTAATAAATATTTATACAGATGCTTTATAACCTTTCTAACAGGCCCTACACATACTAAATGTGGTACTTTAAAAAATAAATTATTAAAACTAAACAATTTATTTTCTCCTTCGTGCCCTTACAACAGTCCAGCCAGGCTCTACAGGGCTATCTTCGTCCATAGGTTCTGAGTCTTGGTTGTGTGAGGATGATGGTGCATTTGATTCATCACCATTAAGTTCATTCTCGGGCATGTCTTCACCACTACTGCTAGTTGTGTCATCATCAGGGTTGCCATGGTACTGTAAAAAATATTTAATTATTTGGCAATTTATTCTAATAAGTTTAATTTAAATTTGGCTATATGTAGAAATATTTTTGTATGTATGTAAAATATTTATGTGATATTAAACCAGTTCCTATAATAACCATAATAATATAAAACCAAAAGTTTTTTTAAAAATTGCCATCCAGGACAAACATTTGTGTGTATGAACATGTCTGTTTGTCCTGAGTCTAGTTGGTTTATCTATTTAAGTATGTATGTCTTTACAAAAAAAAGTTGTATATCAGTTATCTGGATTCCATAGTACAAGCTCTGCGTAGTTTGGAATCAGATAACCAGATAACCGTGTGTGAGGAATGTCTCAGGTTATTAATATCTTTAAAGGTTGAAGCAGGCAAATGGCCACTATTATTACCATTTGACATCTTTAAAAAAAATTGTGTAATTAAAATTTATGAGTTACCTGTGGTGGTACTGAATCATGCACAGGTTGGCTGAGCCACTTCTGGCATTTTGGCATTGCTTCTATCCTAGTCCGGAGCTCATCATGCCGACCTTCTTTTAGTAGACCCAAGAATACTAGAAGCAGTGTTGCTATCTCTGAAAAAGTACAAGATATTGTTATTAAATTGTGTATAAATTCTAGAAATATTCACTAGTAACAGATTTGGACAGAAACTTGATAGATAGGTATATTTTTGATTGTACTGGTACCAGTGGTAGAGTCTATTGTAATAATTGTAACTATCGACATTCATAAGTGCATAAACAGGGCTTAAACTGAATGAATGAGTTTTGAGTTTATTGTAGACTATAAATATTAGCTGGATACGAACAAAAAAAAACATTTATTCAATTTATGCTCTAATATGGCATTTATGTATTACAAATGATTAACTGAGTAAATTTCACTTCAACAAACAACAGATTTTTATTTAGTATTTTGGTCTTGAAAATGCAGGTGAACTATGGAACATATTTTTTTTTGAATGTGGTGTAAACCATGGTTGACTCCAATTACCTTTAGGTGAGCTGTCATGGCAAACTGTATCAAACTCTTCATCCATCAAGTCCTCAATAACCTCGGTCAGATCATCAGTGTCTACTACGTTTTCAACACAATACCTTGCTATGTACACTGACATTAATTGAGCAGTCTGAAAAAAAAGATACAGACATATGAGATTGGCACTACTTCCATCGGCATAACTAGGGGGGACCGCTGCCACAATCTATTATGCCTAGGGACATAAAGCAGGATTTCCTTCAGATGTTTCACCTAATATTGCCTACTTACTACACCTACACACTACATCCACCAAATGTTAAAGAGCAGAACAGAGCAGAGTACAGGGACACAGGCTAAGTTTCTGATTAGGCCCCCCCCCCTGTATCAAAGGTACGGGACCTTGGCTACTTGTTATGTAGAACCTAGTCAGAACCGTTCAGTAAATGCTAGGCTCACAAAATTACAGTAAACCCACCTATGGGGCTACTCTCTGACCATATTTTTGTAAAAAGAAAAACTTTGCATAAAAGTAAATACGATAATTTATTATCAATAAAGATTATCATATTACAATCTTATTATTCTATCAATACAGTCAGTAAATAAATGATAATACATTTATTCTAAGTAAATAATACCTTTTCCCCACCGGGGGCTCCCATTCCATGCTCGACGGCTAACTGAAGGGCCGTCCAGTTATTTAATACTAAATCTACAATAGGCTTGAAATCGTCGTATAACATTTTCACTATTTTAATTATTGATTTAGTTAATCAAAAATTATATTCGTGAAATATCAATAAATACACATTTTTATAACCTTAGCGACAAGCTAGCCAGTGTTGCCAACAAGTTGCAACCCATTTGCCACCTTGGTTTGCAAAGAGGATATAATTGGTTTGATTTGGTTGCCATCAAGTTGCCATACGATATTTTTGATGTTGGCGTGAATCGCACCGCAGCAACTCTAGCGAGATCGGGCCGGGCAACGATATTATAATCTTGGGGCCGGGCCAACTATTAAACATAGTATTGTTTTCAGACTTTCTGAAGGCTAGATTTGAATATTTATTACCCTACCAGTTTCTGAACGCACCCTTTCTGTTGCTCGTTCTCTGTGGTTATAAGCTCTTTGCATTCTCTGTTGTATTGTACTTCAGACTCACTCATTCATTCTCCTCATTCATTCAATTCGAATTCAAAATTAATTTTGTAAACAACAAATCCCTTTGATTTGAGGTTACAAGATTTTTAAGATTTCCACACAAATTATAATCATCTGATAAGTGTATTTAAACTCCTTCCAAATTCAATATGCTCTAAGTAATAAATGCAGTGGAACAAAATGAGTGAGGATATCAAAGTAACGTTTATTATACCGAAGGACTTACGTTGTGAAAATGATTGCCCTGAAGAAATGCAGCTGGCATTTGTCGTAAGTTTTTAATCCCTTTATTTTTGTTTACAATTTTATTACAATAGAGTTTAATTGAATAGACATGACGTCGCGTGTTATGACATACATAAGCTTATTTAATACATTGGAGTTACAAGAGAGTCTTTAGAGAGATAATCAAGTAGTAGAACTAGTAAATTCCCGCCGGTCAACCGCTGAAAATGGTCTTCAATGAATTAGGCTCCTTATTTCTGAAAATCAATTATGTTCATACTATCAAATAATAAGATATCCCTGGACTCATCAGGCCATGGGATCCGGATGACATGATGATAACTCCTTCTGTCTGTCTGTTAATCATGATGACAATTGGCACGCAGACAGCCTATAATATGGAGAAATAAATGACCAATGGAATTCTGTAAATGATCTTTGTTCTCTACCTGAAATCTGTAGTTTATTCAACTATTTAGTTTCCACCTTGTGGTTTCACCAGTGATCCCTTTTTTTACCCTCCTCAGAGTAAAATATTCAAAAATCTTATCATAGTATGGATGGATGCCTATGGATGGATGCCTATGTTATTATAGTCAGTAATCTGTCCAGCTATATAATAGATATTTATTTGCTAGAAACTTGGTTATTAGAGATGTTCACAATAAATCTTGTTGTTTATGTTTTGCCATAGATAATGGTGAAAATTAAAATCACAAAAATGTTAACATTAAAAATAATAAGAATTACATAACAACAAATTGCAGGTAGAAAACATTATGTCAACTAATTCAATAAGTGTTTCATTGCATCCAGTGTCTGGTCAGACACTCTTACCCTATTTTAGAAGATTACCCCATAAATTGAGGGTGTATAATTCATGTCTTGTTTTAGGCATGTGAACAACACAATGGGGGTGGTCTGCACGCAGAGTGGGTCCACGAGTCCCAGTGGAGTCAGTTTGAAGGGCTCACCAAGAGAAATGTATTTGTTCTACATCAATTTGAAGGAGAATTATATGAAAAGTTACATGCTACCAAATGTTTGTAAGTTAATCTATACTAATAATAAAGTTGTTTATTTAAACGCACTTATCTCCCGAGTTACTGATCCGATTAGAAAAAATATTTCACTAATAGGAAGCTATATTATCCCCAAGTGAGACTGCGGGGAACAGCTAGTTTGTCATAATGATAAAAGCATGATAGCAAATAAAGATATGATAATCTTCGCTCTATAACTTGTACAAGTTTTGGTGTTCCATTGACATCACAAAATTATGCTGCTAATATATGCCTTCCACAAATGATCACATATTATTGCTGAAATGTCCATGCTCATAATATATTTGTACACATGACTGGATAATGTTTTTTACACAAAAACCTCAAGCCTGTAATATTTGATTTAGTGATGGGACTCGAAATTCGAACCATGATTTGAATAAACCCTTGATTCGAATTGATTGATACATATGAATTTATATGTTGATTGGAATTAATAAAATCGTTTGAATGGAACTAAAAAAGCGTTTAAAAATTATTTGTAAATGCTTTTTAAAGTCACCTGTTCAAATTACTTCTGAAAAACTAACTAACAAACCTCTACGGACGGAATTCGAAAAATTATAATATACTTAACATCACTTTTTAGTTTTTACTACAGGTACTTTTGAAGAATAATTATTACTTATATATATAAACGAGAAAATCTTGGTAGAAATATAAAAAAAAACGTGAACGATCTCATATTTTAGGTAATCTTAACGCGCAATATAAGATTCGAATCATAAATATTAAATCGAATCATCAATCTGATTCGTAAAGATTATTTGAATCAACTCGACAATTCGAATCAACATCGAATCAAGTTTTCAATGTCATCATTTGAATCAAATGTGATTCGAGTCCCATCACTAATTTGAATCACCACTGTGTCATCAACATAAAATTAAAATAATTTGTTAAATGGACATAGACCAAGATTTTAATAAAATATAATTATTATTTAATTTGTAGTATGCAATTATGCTGAAACCGCACACTGCTCTTGATAAAAACGGTACTGTAATTATTATTTGTTAACAGGTTGGTAGGGCCCCATTGCCTATCATGCTGCTTGACTGAAGGTACACCAATACCTTCAGGACCGGAGCCTGTATTTACAGTTGCCATGCGTGGCTTAGTGATCACAGCTAGTGGATTATCTAAGCAGCAGAAGGTAAGTGGTTTGCTAAGAGACCACCTATCCTGTCAGTTGATTCGATGTCCTGAGTCTGGATGTAATTATTAATACATATAAGTATGTTCTTACGAAAAGTATTAGTTAGATCAGGGGTTCTCTGTGTGTGTGCCGCGGCGGCCCGGTAAAAAGTAAAGAGGGGCGCCGTGAGTCGATCCTCTATCATTATCCTAAAAGTCTTTCTTGTTGTTTTCTGTTTCAATTCTTTTATAATAAAAACCTCAATTTCATATTATAGATGTTTTAATTTTTCTTCCTATCTACCTAACTTAACTACTATTCAAAATCAAAACTCATTTACTCGTTTAGGCCCTAATAAGGCACTTAGGAATGTCAACAGTTTATTGTAGGTACCTATTTCTTACGACTGTATCTTTTTCAAATAGCTAGGCTAGGGTGCCGTAACAAAATACTACATTTGTAACTGCGCCGCGGGCTGAAAAAGATTGGGAACCCCTGAGTTAGATACAAGCTCTGCTTAGTTTCGGATCAGCCAAATATCCCAGGGTATAGGATACAAATTTTTGCTGACCTTAAATGTACTTAATTTATAGTTTCATCTTATTTAAAGTTAGATTCCTATATTTCTGTTATCCATGGTGTTGGAAGTACATATAATATTCTGTTCAAACAATTTATTTATTTTCAGGAAAATATAAAGAAGAAAGTCCATTGGATGGGTGGCATATATAATACAGTTTTGACGGACGACACTACACATCTTGTTTCTGACACTGTTATATCTGATAAATACATTGTAAGTATCATACTATAATGGGCCTTGAGGGTATTAATAAATGATGTACTGGTTGAAAACAAAAATATCCTAATATTATCTATTGATTGTAACTGAATAGAAAAATATAATAATGCAGTTTCAAATCATCATCATATCAGCCGAAAGACGTCCACTGCTGGACATGCCTTCCCCAACGATCTCCACGATGGCTGGTCTTGCGCTACCCTCATCCAGCGGTGTCCCGCGACCCTCACAAGATCGTCAGTCCACCTTGTGGAGGGCCTACCCACGCTGCGTCTTCCGGCAGTCTCAAATATACCCTTGAAACTTAAGCAAATATCAGCAATATTGTAAAACCTGATATTGACCACTATCTTCCATTATTAGCCAAAGCAAACATAGCCTCCAGGGGAACTGGCTCTCATGTATATGGCTTATTTCAATCAGAATAGTCACATAGACTAGTCATTGTGCTACATGCTCTGGAAAGGCTTAAATCAGGGTTCGGCAAGTAGTTTAAGTTGGGGTCCGGATACCGTTGAAAACTTTTATCGAGGTCCAGAAAATAAATTATAATGAATAATTAAATGAAAATATTATGTACCTATCTATACATATAAATTAATATGTAGGTATATTTAACAATATTTGGCGGTCCGAAACTGACTTTCCGGGGTCCGCCTGTTGCCTACCCCTGGCTCAAATAATACGGCGCATTATAAATTCAACATTAATTTTCTACAGAAATCCATAGAGAAAGGCATACCAGTGATGAGCGAGACCTGGATAGAGTCAGTATGGGATGCCTCCTTACGACTCAATGTAAATGGCTCGTCGGCAGATTTCGACGTCCACAGACTGCCGACGTTTGCCAACCTACAAGTGACTACGTCGGGTATTACAAAGAAAGATAAACTAATGATCATG
The DNA here is from genome assembly GCA_963555595.1 of Tethea ocularis. Classification (NCBI taxonomy): domain Eukaryota; kingdom Metazoa; phylum Arthropoda; class Insecta; order Lepidoptera; family Drepanidae; genus Tethea; species Tethea ocularis. Next base: position 2,153,311 of record OY741960.1, on the reverse strand, counting down.
AAACTTGTCAATGAAAATGGTGGACTGTTCTCCGGAGCCTTCCAGAGCGAGACTACTGATATTGTTGTGTTGACCAAGTAAGTATTATTAAGGGCGTACCCAGCTTTAGGCTGGGCTGTAGGATTTGAGTATGAGAGGACAGTAATTTCAAGATTGGTTTAACTTATTATAAATAACATTCACTTATACGGTTTCCGGTCACGGACACCTGAAAACTGGAAAAAAAAAATCTTTTCATACATTTTGACCGAACAAGATACATGTTTTGTACTCTAGCCTGTCTGTAATAGTAGCAACCCTCGAGAAAGGACTTTTACAGGCTTTCAACATATCTTCTTGATTTCGTCAATCTCGGCCGAGATCTCGTCATTTTATGCTTCGAGATTGGTCTCGAAAAATGAGGCGAGATCTCGGATGATCGGGATCTCGCGAGATCGGGATTGCATTCCCTAACTACAACACAGTTAATAATATAATACGGTATACTGTCGAGTTATATTGAAAACCGGTTATTCTTTATACTACTACCTCTCTGCTAGCATGAATAAAGATATATGCTTCATAAAAATCTTTCCGTTCAACAGAGACGGTATTGGAAGCGAAAAATATAAAGCCGCGCTAGAATACGGCAAGGCATGTGTACTACCATCTTGGGTGAAGGATTCGGCGGCTTGTGGCGTCGCGTTGCCGCTCGCCAAGTATAGAGTAGCCGGCGCTTCTACGTCCTCGCCGCTTACCGAGTCTCGGCTACCTGATATGAGTGAGTTTATTAACTAGAACTACACTATTCACGCTTAGGCTGAGATCTATAGAGCGTGCTTAGACTTTGCTCAGACGTTACTTAGTGTATAAATCTACGTACAGTATGACACAACATAGATGTAGCATCGGCAAGTCGTTTTCGTACACTTCACATCCGATTTACACAACTAATAAAAATCATTCATTATCGCGCCATTCAACGTTCAACAAGATCATTTTCGTCGACCATTTTTTAACTCATGAGTAATGTTGTAGGCGCACTCTCTTCGGGAACGATCGATTTTACTAATTTTGCCGATGCTTCATCTAAGTTGTGTCATACTATAATAAAGTAAATATTTGTGTTTTTTAATTTGTAGCCAAGTTTTTGGTAAGTTGTCAATTAAGTGCACTTAGACTTTGCTTAGCACACACTCAGAGAGATTCGAAGATTGCATTTTAAATACCGACTTTATACGGTAAAGTTTGAGCAGTCTCTATAGATAGTGATAGCCTTAGTGCCAGTGACAGTGGCCAGTCAGTAGATACAGGGCCGTCTCTAAAATATTGAGCCCCTGAGGGTTAGGATAATGGGGTGGGGAGGACCTTGACAGAGTACTATTTTTAACCGACCTTAAAAAAAGGAGCATAACTTTTTTGTTTATTAATTTTCTTTTTGTGTTTGCCATAACCCTGAGGTGAAAAACTTACTTACTTTTGATTGACTTTCTAAAATTCGAAGTTTAGTCCCTAAGTCAGTCCCAATAATAGAATATTACTTATCTTTTTCAGGTCTTAATTTTTCACGAATAACTAACTTGAGGCCACCAAGTAATTTTGTAGATGAATCCAGAGCTACAGACGTATCTACTATGTCGGGGAAAATGAAGGTATGAATGCAAAATACTCCTAATTTTTATTTGTATTGGACTGATTATAATTCAAATTCAAATTCAAAAGTGTCTTTATTAAATGAACTCATTGCAAGTATTTTTAATCGTCAAATTTGTAAAAATAAAAAATATGTATATAAAAATAAACTATAGAAAATAAAATAAAATATTAAAATTAACAATATGACAATAATAATAACAAAAATTATAATAACACTAAATACCATGTGAAGCGAACAACTCATTGAAATGCGTTCTTGTCCTCTATAAAATCAGACACTTTATAGTACCCTTTTTTGTACAACTTATCTTTTATTAGCTTTTTAAATTTTAACACGGACAATTCTTGAATTTCTTTGGCTACTTTGTTAAAGAAGCGTATACATTGCCCCTTAAAAGAATCCCTAACTTTGCACAAACGAGTTACAGGTATAGCAAGTTTATCCTTATTTCTAGTGTTTAAACTATGAGTGTCGCTATTTTTGGGAAAGTTATGAATGTTTTTTCGAACATAAATTAAGTTTTCATATATGTACTGTGACGACACTGTCATTATATTAATAGTTTTAAATTTATTTCGTAGGGATTCTCTGGGACTTAAATTATATATAGCGCGAATAGCCCTCTTCTGCAGAATAAAAATTCTATTGATATATATCAAATCAGTTGTCAATCACTGAGGCTGAGATCTATAGAGCGTGCTTAGACTTTGCTCAGTCTTACAATGCTATAAACCAACATAATAAAGTAAATATTTGTGTGTTTTAATTTGTAGCCATGTTTTTGGTAAGTCGTCGATTAGGCTTAGGCTTTGCTTAGCACACACTCAGAGAGATTCGAAGATTGCATTTTAAATACCGACTTTGTGCGGTAAAGTCTGAGCAAAGTCTAAGTACGCTCTATAGATCTCTCAAGCTGTTAGCCTATTAGAACCATTATTTCTGTTATTTTTTACTCATTGTTCATGTTATTTACTTTACTTTATTTTATTAAAACCTGTTTAGCATTTAATACCGTAAGTTATTTTGGACTTCTTAGCGTTAAAGTATTGCGTTGTTTTTTTTTTAAACTGCAATAATGTATTTTTTTTTATTGACGTTAAATTTGAACGTTGAGGGGTCCAAAAATAGCGTTCAGAATCCATAGTTTTAGTGTTCGTTATAAATTAAAATTGCAGTTGTCACAAGACTCCAAGAAATCCGTGGACTCGTCCATTGACAAAGAAGTGTTGACAGCTTTTGAGAATTTCGATATGAGCACCATCAAAAAGGCTGGACCTATTTTTGATGGCTTTTGCGTAAGTGTATTTTTTTTTATAAATTATCTTGATAAAGTAGAATCCCATCAAAAACATAAAAGTGAAATGAGAGCCAAGTTCAATATTATGATACATGCCTTCGTTGTTGATTTCAATGACAAAAGAAGTGAGAAATGGGTGCCAAGTTCAATGGTCAGTCTTGAAATTTATTTATGACAACATAAAATATAATTTCTTCTCATAACTTAGAGTATATTGTTAGGTTCCTTTCCATAACGAATGTGTACTAAACTTTTTTTGTCCTCGAGCTCATTCTTGGCAGCCAGTATTTTCTCGAAATAAGGAGATTTCCTTTACTGTGCTACAATTCATTTTCCTAACAAAATGAATGGGAATTGTTTTTTTCGATTTGTGACATTTCTGATACTCTAACCTAACCTAGCCCCTTAGAACCTTTTGACCTTGCCACAATTGATTAAGAGCCAGTACACATTATCACGCTATCCAAGTTTAGGTAAAAACCAGCGCAACATAGCAAGAGCTACAGAGAGCGAGACTCGACGTAGACGGAAATAGCGCGACTCTCGAGTCATTATTTCTTGATACTTGCTTTTAATAATTAATTTCCAATCATTTATATTATGTATTGTTAATGGATACCGGTGATTAAATTTGAAGTTCGTGACTTCGGTTTTTTAGGATTCCGTAGTTCACGTCTGGAACCCTTATGGTTTCGTCATGTCCGTCCTTACCTTTGAGGAATATGTTTATGATTTCTTTTGTTATTAATCAGTAAATATACTACCATTCTTGTCGCAAATAACATGTTGATAACTTACGACCTATAACTGAGCTGCAATTTGCAAAAAACGTGATAAAATTAGAATTTCGCGCTCCAACCGAACGTTCCCCCTTAATGAATATATAATGTCGTGTAGATATGGGTGTGCGGCATGGAGGGCGCGGGGCGCGAGCGCGCGGCGTCGTGCGTGTCCCGCGCGGGCGGCGTGCGCTACTCGGCGGCGAGCCCTCGCGTCACGCACGCCGTCTGCGGCTCGCGACACGCCGCCGCGCGAGCCGCTAGGGAGCTGCCCGCCGTGCCGCTGCTCGAGCCGCTGTGGCTCATCCACAGTATACAAGCTGGGAGGCCACTCGACGAGGCACAGGTAAGGTACTAATTAAAAACTTTAACCCCCTTCAAAAAATAGGAGGAGGCTCTCAATTCCGAAACTGAAATGAAAAAAACGGTACCCTTATAAAATCACTCGTGTGTCTATCTGTCTGTTCTGTGTGGTCTGTCTGTCGTAATATTAAAAGTAGTATTGTCGTAGTAGTAATAAGAATATATTGTATTTAAAGTAACATAGGAAATGACGGAATCCTCGATGCGCGAGTCAGACTCGCACTTGTTCTTTTTTGCTTATAGACCAATTATAATAATTCTTTTTGCGCTAAATTCTGTATAGCTCTGTATTAATTTTATTGTCTTTGAATGAGGTTTTACTCTTTTTGTTAAAATTTAATTACTGTATATTCGACTGTCAGCCAAACACTATATTAATTACTAGCTGTCCCCCGCGGTTCCACCCGCGTTTCCAAATAAAAAGTAGCCTATGCAACCTGATCTAGATAAGGCAACATTGTCCATGGGAAAACAGTTTTCTCTTAAATATATTCCAACATGCTTAAAAGTTTGTCCTTGTGCTTTATTTATATTGACTTCAGACGATAGGTAGGTAATTTCACAGGAAATTGTACCTATTCGTTTAAATCTATATGGTAAATCTGTGGGTATCATCGGAATGCGAGGTATCAGTACTGTTTGCCCTACTGCTGGCTCAGTCAAAACCAATCGCTACTATGACAGAAATCTAGAAATTTTACTTGAAGTCTGGTACCATTACATAAATTTGGTGGTCTAATATCTATTTAACATGCATTGTCCTGAATGACCTGTCTGACGGATCAAGGCATAGCCTAAACCGCTGATCGTAGAGACCTGAAATTTAGAGGGTGTGTTCTTCGTATGAAGTAGGCATCCTATAAGAAAGGATCTTCCGAAATCCTTAGGGTTTGAAAAACTGGAACTTCTTTAAGATAATTGATGGAAGACGTGTTTTGTATTTTATTGAAACTCATCGCCTATCGGGGTTAAAAAAGGGTAGAAAGTTATTTTGGGGGTGATTTGCATCGAAGTTGATATCAATACTGCATTTGAACTCACTTAAAAGCTTGGTGCAATGCAATGCATATGACGAACAATTGGGATGAATTTGCTGTTATGTCTCATGACCGTCTTGGCAACAATCATGGGACAAAAGAAAAGTATAAATTAGATGTTACAACACTCTACATTTCTGCGAGTTAGTTGCAGCCGGTCAAATATACCCATTTGTATTTGAAGTATATCGAAATGGAAACCAGTATGCCAAATTTGGTACAGAAGACCAACCCATCAAAAGGTTACGTTTTTCCCAAGATCTTTCTTATGGTCACTTTGATGCCTACGCTGATGCCGATGGTGATAATAACACTGATCAGCGTCCAATAGCCAATCTAAATATATAAAACTTTTAACAAAAAATTTAACCGATATTATGGTACCGCAGATTTATTTCGCTTACTTCAGAACTATCATATTAGAGTTCCTAAATAGTTATTTTCTGCTTTTTAGTGCCTTTGAAGGTGGTTCTATTTATTGTTAAAAGTTTATTATTTTTCAATTTTGAATTTCTTATGTGTAATCAATGACTCTCAAGGTCACTGACCTAGGATAAGCATATTAGCGTTGTAGTTTCCATCATCGTTCCTATAACATTTAAAGAATTATCCCCTAGCTCCTAACCATTAAGGAGTTGTACCTTCCATCATCAGCTCAGCAACATAAGATGATGACTACCAGACGCAAATATCTGAATAGCTTTAGAAAGTATGATGAAAAACATTGTAAGTGCCTATAAAATTTAAAGAGTTCCCTCGATTTGTCCAGGATCCTATCATCAGATCCTGACTTGGTGACCATGGGACTACTTGTGAAGTATACCCTTTCAAACAAAAAATATTTTTCCAAATCGGTCCAGGCGTTATTATATTATTGTATTCGGGGAACATCAAAAAAAATGATTCCGACGAATTGATAACCTCCGCTTGAAGTGGGTTAATTGACTGACTGACTGATCGCGGGTGATATCGCGTGTGATATCGCGGGTGGAAAGCTATTTAGCATTCTATATTAAAGCTGAAAAGTTTATGAAAAACATTGTAAGTGCCTATAAAATTTGAAGAGTTCCCTCGATTTGTCTAGGATCCTATCATCAGATCCTGACTTGGTGACCATGGGACCACTTGTGAAGTATATATCCTTTCAAACAAAAAATAATTTTCCTAATCGGTCCAGGCGTTCGAGTATTCGGGGAACATACAAAAAAAAAGATTTCAACGAATTGATAACCTCCGCTTGAAGTTGGTTAATTGACTGACCGATCGCGGGTGGAAAGCTATTTAGCATTAAATATTATTAAATCTTGCTTAAAATCTTCCTCATTATAAAGCTGAAAAGTTTGTTTGTTTGTTTGAACGCGCGAATCTCCGGAGTTACTGGTCCGATTCGAAAACTACGCTGTCGGCTGGTAGTTTAACCATTATTTTGTCGTTGATGGCGTCAACGCTTATATTTCTGGCAGCTAATTAAATTAAATTGCCCTCTCACACATCCATTAATGTTTTTTTTGGTCGATATTGGCTATATCCGGATATACTCTACAGATCAGGTCTTCTATGTTGGTCACGATTTTACCAAGGTCTTTGTCAATAGCTATTTTTTTATCTGATTCAGGTACTTTCCCATCCACGATTAAATGGAGCTTTATTGGGAAATCTGTGCTTCCTCTACCCAAGTGACTCCTCATTTTGGTATACAGTTTCAATAATTCAACAGACTTTCATAATGAGGAAGATTTTAAGCAAGATTTAATAATATCTGCTCTAGTTTCCCTAACAGGCAACGTTTATCTGAAATCACCAGAAAACATCAAAGTTATTCCACCCATGGCTATTTGTGCATTTTATACTTCTGAGAGTTCTATCTAAAGCCTCTAGATGAGCTCTATGAGTCATGTGCACTCATCCCATATTATTAGGTTTGCATCTTGTAAAACCTTGCCCAATGGTAAATTTTTACGTATAGAGCGTACGCTGTCTTTTTCAAGAAATACCGTAAGGGTCTGTTTAGAAGTGAAATGAGCCGTCCTTCTACCTGTCAATAGTGTAGCAGCAATAAATATCTGATGATGCAAAGCAATGGCTAATTTCGTTGACTTCAAAACTATCAGATTAGAGTTCTTACATAGTTATTTTATACTTATTAGTGCCTTTGTGGTTTTTTTTTGTTAAAAGTATTTTATTTTTCATTTTTTAGTTTCTTATGTGTAATAAATGACTCTCAAGGTCACTGACCTAGGCTAAGCATATTAGCGTTGTACTTTCCATCATCGTTCCTATAATATTTAAAGATTTATCCCCTAACTCCTAACCGTTAAGGAGTTGTACCTTCCATCATCAGCTCAGCAACATGTGACGACTACCAGACTCAAATATCTGAATAGTTTTAGAAAATATATGAAAAACATTGTTAGTGCCTATAAAATTTGAAGAGTTCCCTCGATTTCTTCAAGATCCCATCATCAGACCCTGACTTGGTGACCATGTGACCACCTGTACGTATAGTTTCCAAATCGGGTCAGGCATCTTCGAGTAATCGAGGAACATACATAGAAAAAGATTCCGACGAATTGATAACCTCGTCTTGATGACAGTTAAAAATAACAAAAAACTGTTACCTAGGCGACCGCTGTCATCCATTGACAACCGCGTCGCATCGCTCACCCATGCTATACATGCTCCCGCTTAACGTTCTTTTTATCATTGCTCAGCTCCTGAGGGTCGTAGCGTGATGTTCTATAGCCTATAACCTTCCTTAATAAATGGGCTTTCAATTGCAAAAAGGTTTTTCCATATCCCACTGGCAGATCCAGAGATTAGCGCGTTCAAACAAACAAACAAACAAACAAACTCTTCAGCTTTATTATTAGTATAGATTTGAAGAAACAAGTACTTTATCAACTCGTGGACTAATTTAAAACAATTTTTGACAGTTCCTAATAGACTTAAAACCGATGACTCCAAGCAAGTGTAGCGAGCGCAAGGCGCGCATCGAACCTGCGTCCCCGATGAGCAAGCGCAACCTACAGCTGCTGCGCCGCGGGCCCCTCCTGCTGCCTCCTCCTGAACCTGAACCGAAGGAACCCGAAGATGAACTGGTCAATCATTATTTGAGTCGTAAGTTCATTCTTACTTTCGCTTTATTTATAACTAACTAGCTGTCCCCCGCGGTTTCACCCGCGTTCCCGGGATAAAAAGTAGCCTATATGTTATTCCAGGGTATGATCTATCTATGTGCCAAGTTTCATCCAAATCCGTTCAGTAGTTTTTGCGTGAAAGAGCAACAAACACGAAAGACATACAAACAAACTTTCACGTTTATAATATTACTAGCTGTCCCCCGCGGTTCCACCCGCGTTTCAAATAAAAAGTAGCCTATGCAACGTGATCTAGATAAGGCAACATAATAATTGTTCATGGGAAAAACAGTTTTCTCTTAAATATATTCCAACATGCTTAAAAGTTTGTCCTTGTGCTTTATTTATATTGACTTCAGACGATAGGTAGGTAATTTCACAGGAAATTGTACCTATTCGTTTAAATCTATATGGTAAATCTGTGGGTATCATCGGAATGCGAGGTATCAGTACTGTTTGCCCAACTGCTGGCTCAGTCAAAACCAATCGCTACTATGGCAGAAATCTAGAAATTTTACTTGAAGTCTGGTAACATTACATAAATTTGGTGGTCTAATATCTATTTAACATGCATTGTCCTGAATGACTGTCTGACGGATCAACGCATAGCCTAAACCGCTGATCGTAGAGACCTGAAATTTAGAGGGTGTGTTCTTCGTATGAAGTAGGCATCCTATAAGAAAGGATCTTCCGAAATCCTTAGGGGTTGAAAAACTGGGACAAAGTTTGTATGGAACAACGTGATTCCTTGGTCCAATCTACTTCAAATTTTGCATAAACATTCTTTAAGATAATTGATGGAAGACGTGTTTTGTATTTTATTGAAACTCATCGCCTATCGGGGTTAAAAAAGGGTAGAAAGTTATTTTGGGGGTGATTTGCATCGAAGTTGATATCAATACTGCTTTTGAACTCACATAAAAGCTTGGTGCAATGCAATGCATATGACGAACAATTGGGATGAATTTGCTGTTATGTCTCATGACCGTCTTGGCAACAATCATGGGACAAAAGAAAAGTATAAATTAGATGTTACAACACTCTACATTTCTGCGAGTTAGTTGCAGCCGGTCAAATATTTGAAGTATATCGAAATGGAAACCAGTATGCCAAATTTGGTATAGAAGACCAACCCATCAAAAGGTTACGTTTTTCTCAAGATCTTTCTTATGGTCACTTTGATGCCTACGCTGATGCCGATGGTGATAATAACAACGATCAGCGTCCAATAGCCAATCTAAATATATAAAACTTTTAACAAAAATTTGAACCGATATCATGGTACCGCAGATTTATTTCGCTTACTTCAAAACTATCATATTAGAGTTCCTAAATAGTTATTTTCTGCTTTTTAGTGCCTTTGAAGGCGGTTCTATTTTTTGTTAAAAGTTTTTTATTTTTCAATTTTGAATTTCTTATGTGTAAGCATAAGCTAGGATAAGCATATTAGCGTTGTAGTTTCCATCATCGCTCCTATAAAATTTAAATAATTATCCCCTAACTCCTAACCATTAAGGAGTTGTACCTTCCATCATCAGCTCAGCAACATAAGATGATGACTACCAGACGCAAATATCTGAATAGCTTTAGAAAGTATGATGAAAAACATTGTAAATGCCTATAAAATTTAAAGAGTTCCCTCGATTTGTCCAGGATCCTATCATCAGATCCTGACTTGGTGATCATGGGACCACCTGTGAAATATATCCTTTCAAACAAAAAATAATTTTCCTAATCGGTCCAGGCGTTCGAGTATTCGGGGAACATACAAAAAAAAAGATTTCAACGAATTGATAACCTCCGCTTGAAGTTGATTAATTGACTGACTGATCGCGGGTGGAAAGCTATTTAGCATTAAATAATAAAGCTGAAAAGTTTGTTTGTTTGTTTGAACGCGCGAATCTCCGGAGTTACTGGTCCGATTCGAAAACTACGCTGTCGGCTGGTAGCTAAGCCATTATTTTGCCGTTGATGGCGTCAACGCTTATATTCCTGGCAGCTAGAATTGCCCTCTCACACATCCATTCATAATTTTTTTGGTCGATATTGGCTACATCCGGATAAACTCTACAGATCAGGTCTTCAATGTTGGTCACGATTTTACCAAGGTCTTTGTCAATAGCTATTTTTTTATCTGATTCAGGTACTTTCCCATCCCCGATTAAATGGAGCTTTATTGGGAAATCTGTGCTTCCTCTACCCAAGTGACTCCTCATTTTGGTATACAGTTTCAATAATTCAACAGACTTTCATAATGAGGAAGATTTTAAGCTAGATTTAATAATATCTGCTCTAGTTTCCCTAACAGGCAACGTTTATCTGAAATCACCAGAAAACATCAAAGTTATTCCACCCATGGCTATTTGTGCATTTTATAATTCTGAGAGTTCTATCTAAAGCCTCTAGATGAGCTCTATGAGTCATGTGCACTCATCCCATATTATTAGGTTTGCATCTTGTAAAACCTTGCCCAATGGTCCATTTTTACGTATAGAGCGTACGCTGTCTTTTTCAAGAAATACCGTAAGGGTCTGTTTAGAAGTGAAATGAGCCGTCCTTCTACCTGTCAATAGTGTAGCAGCAATAAATATCTGATGATGCAACAGCAATGGCTAATTTCGTTGACTTCAAAACTATCAGATTAGAGTTCTTACATAGTTATTTTATACTTATTAGTGCCTTTGTGGTTTTTTTTTGTTAAAAGTATTTTATTTTTCATTTTTTAGTTTTTTATGTGTAATCAATGACTCACAAGGTCACTGACCTAGGATAAGCATATTAGCGTTGTACTTTCCATCATCGTTCCTATAATATTTAAAGATTTATCCCCTAACTCCTACCCGTTAAGGAGTTGTACCTTCCATCATCAACTCAGCAACATGTGACGACTACCAGACGCAAATATCTGAATAGTTTTAGAAAATATATGAAAAACATTGTTAGTGCCTATAAAATTTGAAGTGTTCCCTCGATTTCTTCAAGATCCCATCATCAGACCCTGACTTGGTGACCATGTGACCACCTGTATGTATAGTTTCCAAAACGGGTCAGGCATCTTCGAGTAATCGAGGAACATACATAAAAAAAGATTCCGACGAATTAATAACCTCGTCTTGATGACAGTTAAAAATAACAAAAAACTGTTACCTAGGCGACCGCTGTCATCCATTGACAACCGCGTCGCATCGCTCACCCATGCTATACATGCTCCCGCTTAACGTTCTTTTTATCATTGCTCAGCTCCTGAGGGTCGTAGCGTGATGTTCTATAGCCTATAACCTTCCTTAATAAATGGGCTTTCAATTGCAAAAAGGTTTTTCCATATCCCACTGGCAGATCCAGAGATTAGCGCGTTCAAACAAACAAACAAACAAACAAACAAACAAACAAACTCTTCAGCTTTATTATTAGTATAGATATATAGATTAGGACTAACTAGCTGGCCCGACAGAAGTTAACCTGGCCTGAGAAAAAAAAATGGGACCTACCAACCCCTAACTACTTACCCCTACCAACCCTACCTACCTCCTGCTATCCTCGGATTAGACGAATCCAACAAATTAGATTACCTATCTTGGTCGGTCAAAATGCATGAGAAGTTGTTTTTTTTATGACTTGTGAATAATCTATGTTACTCACTGATAATATAGCATTCTACTGGTGAAAATAATAAGAATATTTTATCTATTTATATATATATCAGTGCAACACATTGGCAATACCTCTGGTATTGCAAATGACGATAGGCGCCTGATTGTCAACCTTCTGACATAAAAAAAAAGTTTGAGTTAATTAATTACAAAGAAAAATGCAAATATTTTCTCTTTATAATATCAGTATCCTATGATTATGTAGAAAAAATACCAGAAGAGCCTTTAAAAGAGAAGAGTCCGGAGCCAGTTCCCGATGTAACCGTCCGTCAGGAGCCAGACGTCACCGATGACGTAGACGAACCCACTGAAGAGATCGAACAGATATTCAGAGGTAATTATGTACTACTAGCTTCCGTCCCGCGGTTTTACCCGCTTTCCCGAGATATCTTATGTTTTACCGGGATAAAAAGTATCTTACATGTTAATCCAGGTTATAAACTATCCGTGTTCCAAATTTCATCCAAATTCGTTTAGTAGTTTTTGCGTGAAAGAGTAACAAACATCCATCCATACTCACAAACATTCGCATTTATAATACACTAGATTCCGCCCCGCGGTGTCACCCGCTTTCCTGAGGATCTTATGTTTTCCCGGGATAAAAAGTATCCTATGTAAACATCTAAAGTACGGTCGCGGAGCAGAAAGAATTTCGTACGATAACCTATTATTACCCATCTCTGTCACTCCCGGCAAAATTGCATAAGTCACGTCAAAAAAGAGGAATCGAAACTAGGTGGACTAGATGATAATGTAGACAAAACTGTCGATTCTTTTGTTATAAATGTGACAGGCGAGACGTCATCAGAAAGCAGTAATTCCGATACAGAGGAATCGGATTCGGATTTATGATTTTTTTATTTCTACCAAATTGGTAATTTTAAGACGATTTTGATACTGCTGTAATGTAAAATCTAAATAAATAATTTATATACTTAATAATAATTTATTTAATAAGCTAGTTTTTTTCTATCCAGTACCGGCGTTAGGGTATGGCGCGGTAGGGCGATCGCCCAGGGCGCCAGATGTAAAGGGGCGCCAGGCCCACCTATATTTTCGGTCGCTCATGAGCGAGTCCCGCTATCTCGAGTCTAAATAAATAAATAAATTCTCAAGTCTAAATATAAAATAGTTATAATGGCTTAAAATCCCTTTTGTTGGCGGGAGAAGGGGGAGGGGGGAAGGGATGTTATCACATCTCGCCCAGGGCGCTGGTAGAGCTAAAACCGGCACTGTTTCTATCCTTCAAATATTTCATGCAAACCACACTTAATATAAAAATGTTTGTGACCACTGTCAGTAGGTAAAGAGTTCATTGTACGAAATTCTTCCTGCTTCGCGACCAGACTTTATCTATCCATCCATACTCACAAACTTTCGCATTTATAATGTTAGTTTTGGATTTGATGCCTATACTCTATGCCATTTACAAATTACCTAATACTTGCTAATACTAAGATTTATGAAACAGGTATAAAAATAGAAGTGCAAGGCTTAGACGAGGAGGCAATATGCGAGATAGGGGCGGAGGTGTCAGCGGCGGGGGGAGTACTGGTGGCGGCCGGGGCGGGGGGGACCTACGTACTAGTTCCACTTGACTTCGATGACGCCGAACTAGTTACTAGTGGCGCTGAAGCGGTCACCGTGTTTTGGGTGGTAAGTTACTTTTAATCTTTTTTTTTCTACTACTAAGGCAGCAAACAAGCATACGGTGTGGTGGCAAACATTTGTGTGCATGAACATGTCTGTTTGTCCTGTGTCTGGGATTATCTATATATGTATGTATTTACAAAAAAAAAGTAGTACATGTAGTATATCAGTTACCTGGTTTCCATAGTACAAGCTCTGCTTAGTTTGGGTTTAGATAACCGTGTGTGAGGAATGTCCCAGGATATTTATTCCCAGGGTGAAGATGGTAAGTCGTTAGCGTTACCGTAGCCTATCGCCTTTTGCAGTACCAGAGATTTTTGCTAATGTTTTGCCGACCTATTACAATGATAAGAAGGCAACTGGCTCTAAGCAAGGACACACCAGTAGGTGCTTGGCGACAGATTTTCAACAGAATACAGGAAAACTATAAGAAGTCTATCGTATTTAAAGTGACATAGGAAATTACGCGCGAGTCAGACTTGCACTGGTCCGTTTTTTTTTATATTAGCGTAGATGTAAAATTTGTCCACAGAAAGACTGTTTATCCCAGCAAGAGTTGGTCCCCATACAGTATTACCACCGGCCGGTGCGGGTGGCGGCGTGGGACGGCGGGGTCGGGGGCGGGGTCGGGGGCGGGGGCGGGGGCGGCCCCCTCGGCGGCGTGGTGGCCAGCCTCAGCACCTACAGCGGCGTGGAGCGAGCCTTCCTCGACGAGCTCGCCAAGCTACTGGGAGCCACGTGAGTATACCTTACTAAGGATCCACCAGAGATTAGCTTAGCTGCGTTAGGAGGAGGGTTTTCGCGAACGACTCCGTCCTTTACAAAACTGACAGGAGAAGCGCATTTTTAGAAAAAAAGACGGTTTTATAAAACTAAGCCTTTAAAAAAAAAAAAAAACTATTCCCTTTCTATATGGATTTCAGAATGTATGTTAATATTTTCAAGTTATTTGAAAGGCCCAAATAAGAGAAAAAACCATTCTCAGTTTAATTTTTTTTTTCTGACGTTACTAATGAATAATTCGAATTGAAAAATTCCTCATCATATATAGTTTAAGGGTATACCTTCGGTTAGAGCGCGAAATTCTAATTTTATCAAGTACAACTATTTCATGAAAATGTTACTAATATACCTTGGAGGATTATGTTGATGATTATGTCTTTTGTTATTAATCAGTAAATATACTACCATTCTTTTCGCAAATAACATGTTGATAACTACGACCTATAACTGAGCTGCAATTTGCAAAAAACGTGATAAAATTTGAATTTAACGCTCCAACCGAAGGTTTACCCTTAAGTCTCTCCATCTTAGCCAGCCTGCATTTACGCGGTGTGCAATGTCAGCGTCTATATTTACATAGCACATAGATAGATCATACCCTGGAATAACATATAGGCTACTTTTTATCCCGGGAACGCGGGTGAAACCGCGGGGGACAGCTAGTGTTGGATAAAGAGAGGTCCAATGATGATAAAAATAAAATAGTTTGAATAGTAAACACCCGGTATTACCCTGAGCCGAGGTTCGTACTCCATTCGGGGGTGCCCTCAGGCGTTGTTACCTAAATATTACCCGGCTGAGAGCCCTCTGCGCTCGCCGATTTGTCCGGTAAGGTTGTTGCAGCCATCTGAGGCTACCAACGTAGTCCTTTAAAAAAAAAAAAAAAACCCGGTATTATTATAGTACCCAGTTGCGGTTCTGTCGCCGCAATACGTCTAACGCATGTGCGTCTACGCATCTGATATGTCCTACGGCGGCGGGCGACAAGTACTTGGGCGCCCTCAAGTGGGGGCTGCCCGCCGTGCGCGCCTCTTGGCTGTTGGACTGCGCTGCGCTCGGCCGGAGAGTCAGCGAGGCGGGACATCTCGTCGGCGATACTAAAGGTAATATTATCTTCAAGTTCCCCTTTCGGATTTTCGGAATTTTGTTTCTCAACATTTCAAGTTTTAGCCCCAGCGGTTTAGGCTTTGCGTTGATGAATCTGTCTGTAATAGTTAAGTAATCATTACTTTTCCTCAGTTATAAAGCTGTATATAATCAGTAATCATATATAGCTGATAACTGTATAACCAGTCTGGCGTGGCTGACAAATAAAATGAAAATATAGGAAAGTCGTGAATAGCAACTCTTTTGCAGGCGAATCTTGTCCTTATTGACTTTAAAAACGGTATTATTATAATTCTTTTTCTGTCAAGGATGAAATTTAAGTAACATTTAAAAATAATAAAAGCGTAACGGAAACTACTTGTTATAAACATAAGCTATATGCCAACAAAATTGTTGGGCTAAATACGGACAGCGACGCCAGACTAGATATATGATTTTCGGAATAAATATTCCGGGTGTAAGGGATAGCGTATCGAAAACTTTGGGAAAAGGTTACACTGAATGCCTATGATAACATTATAGAAATCAATTATGTTAGAAGGCATGGGTACAGATATCATAATTGTTGAGCGCGCAATGTACGTTACAGCACTATTACACACAACACGTACAGTGTTGCGTATTTATTTGCAATTTGATGTATAAATTATTTTAGGCGATGATAGCTCAGTGGTAGTGACGTCGGATAACGAGATGAAGGTCCCAGTTTCGAATCCTACAATTAGCCTGAGCTTTCGGTGAAGGAAAACATCGTGAGGAAACCATAGCACGGTGGTAGGGTACTTTGTAGTACCCGCCTGGCTGGCTACCACCCTCAAATTGAAAATCTGTCACCAAGCACCTTTCAGTGTGTTCCGACAGCTGCACTTGAGAGCCGGTTCCCTTCTAGGCTTTGTGTGATTATCACCATCGGCCACATCATCACTGACCACGGTGAAATTGTGGTCAAATACAGGCCTATAAATTGTAAAAAGAAATCTATTGTTACATAACATTATCCCCAGCTCCTGAACTCCCACAAATAGAGGAACATCCTCAAGAACAAGAAGCAGACGTACAGACAAACGTAACGACAGGCAAGGAAAATGTGATGCTGCCTCCTACAAACTCAGTGGTGCCGCGTCGTGGTTCCGTACCCAGTAGAGATGGTACACCTAAGGCTAAGGGTAATGGTGAGTGAGTGATTATACTGGGATATTTTTAATTTAACCGCAGTACTTTAAGCCTTAAAGTTTAAGGCATAGAAGCACATATCAGCATAAAATCTTGCTATATATATATATATATATAAAGAACTATTTTGCTGTTTTCTTTTCAAAATTTTTTGGTCCAGTAGTTTCGGAGATAACTATTTATCTTAAATTTATACCAAAAATATATTTGCGATCCTCACAACGAGCCCTTTCATTTAATATGTCACACAATATAGTTTTTGATTTTTTTTTAATTTTCTAATCTACACCCCAAAAGTGACCCCCATGTTTGAAATTTATTTATTTACGTTACACGTCCGTGTTTGAGTCACCCACTTACATATGTGTACCAAAGAGAATTTAATACTACGTTTTATGTGTACCAAATTTCAGAGATGTCAGACAGACACACGAGTGATAGGATACACATAGGATCGATTATTTTCTTTTGAATTTAGAAAACCCTGAAAAGCTGTAATGTTCCTTACTGAATAAAAATAAAATATCAAAACTAATTGATTTATACCTTAGATGGCGATAATGAAATGTCACCAGCTTCGCGGTACATAGCGATGGCGCGACAAGGGTTACTCGGCAGCGACTCTCAAGAGACGCCTAAACGTATACAAGATCTCAAGGATGGTGCTAAACAAGGTATGTAATAATAGGGTAGTTAGTATCCTGACATATCAAATCAGCTACTTTTTAATAAATGTCTAAACGATAGTTTATATGGAATTTTGTATGAAATACTACAATATGACGTCATAGTTTCACAGCATCAATTTTTTTTCTCTTAGTGGTTCTTCAGGTAATTAAAAATCATAAAAAGCATTAAATGTACAACATATTTGATGTTTTATGCATTGGTTATTTATTTTTGACACTGTCAACTAGCCTATTTGAGTAATTGTTACCGTTGTTTGTCTGTATATAGGTGGTGAATGTGTAGTGAGGACCCCTCCGCTAGAGGACGCCCTGTCGACCCCCAACCTCATGGGGCTGAGCCCCACCACGCGGCGGCGCCTGCAGGCCGTGCGCCGCGGGGAGATGCCCTCCGACCCCATCAGGACTCCACAAGACCCCTGTTACTATCCTATTACATATATCACAGTTTAACTATTCCCTGCCAGTTGGGTATCGAATGTACTTGCGGGACCGCTGCCTGCAAACACGCTTACAGTGCAGTACTTTGCAGGCTCGAACGTTGAAGCACGACGTGAGCGTGTCACGAGACTTCGTAAAAAAAAAAACAACTTTGAACGGAGTATACCTATGATATACTTATAGTAAATAATGATAATAATATTTAATATAAATGAACGTATATTCGTTAGGTACTTTTAAATTACACGTGTATTTTATTTTCCATTTAAAATACACGGTACTTACTCGGGCCGCGGCATCGCAGTTCCCAACTGGTAGAGAATAGTTAAACTGTGCCTCAAAATCAAAAAAATCAAAATCAAAAACTCATTTATTCAGTTTAGGCCCTAATGACTTATGAACTTCAACAGTTACAGTTTTGCGTTTTTTTTTTTGGTGGATCTTTTTTTTAAATTTATGTAGGTAATTACAGTTTTTTTCTTAAATATACATAAACTTCATACAATAGGGGATCGGACAACTTTTCACAAAGTGTTTGAAACTAATTAGAATGGTTATTAAATACCCTATAAAATAATATTTTATTTAAATAAAGGCTTTAAATATACTTAAATTACATATAAAAGTTGAATGCATAAAAATGCCGCGAAAACGCTCTCATCTGTCACCTTAGGCCGCGTGACGTCATTGGTTTGGAAACAAACATCAATCAAACCAGAGTATGTAACCGCTACTGAATCAAAAACCAAGTGTAAGTTATCTACTGAATTTTATAAGATTATGTGAAGTTTAGTCACGTTTTTAATGGAAAAAAATATGGTTGGTGTGCAGCACCTCTGTGTAAGAATACTTCCGTGACTGCATACAGTTTCAGAATAATTAGAAAAAATGGAAATAATCGTAGAAAACGGTAAGAATCACATACAAATTCACGAAATTGATGAAATTTTTGAGTTTGTATCCAAACGTATGACGTAAAGCGTTGTGATTGGTGTTTCGTTCAAGGTGGCGGACTGTTAAATAATATTGCAACTTATTAATTTTATTTGTTGATTTAAAAATATAAAACATTATTATTTTACAAAAATACTCATTGAATGGTCATTTTATTTAATTAACATTATTTCTAACTACAATTAAGATTTTTTTGTGATACCTGTCCGATCCCCTATTGTCACTTATAGTGGTGACTGCAAGTGCAGAGAGAAGCTACTTAACTAACAAGCATGTATTCTTGTCTTCTATGTAATGAGCCACCTTATAGTAGGCCTCGTCGATCAACTTATGTTTAACATCACACCCATAGATATTGTATTATAATCCATAGATATTAAATAAATAAATAAAATGCGGCGTTTCGCTTGCTGACTCATTCAGTGAGCGGTTGATTCACAGCGCGATACATGGAGTCGGCGACCGATACGCCGCTGACACCGCTTACAGTCAGTTGGCGGATAGTTTGCCGCTAACTGTCAGCCTAGTGGGGACGCGCTCTTATGCTAAGAATATACATAACTAAACGCCCTTCCTTCAAGTATATTTACAAAATATACCTTTTTTTACATATTACGTAAAACACCCTTACGTCATACGAGGAATATGATAACGTCCCATTTTTTTTAAATTTTTCTTCGTCGTATTTGTACAGTTGACAAAAATCCATCGACTCCCGACAGCGCTTTCGGCGCGGCTCTACGACCTGGCTCCGGTCGACTCTCCCCCGACGCAAGGAAAAGGCTATGGAAATTCGTCGATGATCTGCCGTCAAAGCCTACGGAACCTGTTAAAGATAAACATACAGTAAGTACAAATGATTTTTTTAACCTCCTTCAAAAAAATCTTATTAGCTTGAGCTTTCGGTGAAGGAAAACATCGTGAGGAAATCATAGCACGGTGGTAGGGTACTTTGTTGCCAAGCACCTACCGGTGTTCCGGCAATTGCACTTGAGATCCAAGCCTTTTTTTTGGTTGGTTACCTCAAGAGAATAATAAATCTTTCGAATGTTTTTTTTTTTTTACTTGGTCTAATTGGCAGAGATATCGGTGAACATACATTAAAAAACATACAGGTAATAATAAGCGGTGAAACTTTACAACGCTGTAACTATGGAAATCTTGGCCAATTTCGATGAATCAAAAACCTATCTATTATTTGCACGAGTACGCGCATTATATGTACTAAATTTTATTGTAATGTATAATGCGTGTTCAGGCCCTCCACAAGGTGGACCGAGGATCTTGTGAGGGTCGCGGGAAACCGCTGGATGCGGGTAGCGCAAGACCGGCCATCGTGGAGGTCCTTAGAGGAGGCCTTTGTCCAGCAGTGGACGTCTTAAGGCTAACATGATTTATGATAATTCCAGCCACTATCCGAGATCCGCAACAGGTTCTTGGCTCAGTTCAACGGAGACGCGTCGACGCCGCCCACAGACAACTCATCCGCACTCGCACCCAGAAAGTTACTATTACAGGTAAAACAATCATTTTCTAGCTTTCCACCCCGCGGTTTGACACGTAATCACCAATTTTACCCCCTTAAGGGTAAACGTTCGGTTGGAGCGTTAAATTCAAATTTTATCACGTTTTTTGCAAATAACATTTTCATGAAATTGTCGTATATGTCAGTAATATACCTTGGAGGAATATGTTCATAATTTATTTTGTTATTAATCAGTAAATATACTACCATTCTTCTCGCAAATAACATGTTGATAACTTACGAACTATAACTGAGCTGGGAAGAATTTTCACATATCCTTTCTTAGCGGATGCGTACGTCATAATCTATCTGTTGAGTTTATTTGTTTGAACGCGTTAAACTCTGGAGTTACTGGTCCGATTTGAAAAAATCTTTCACTAATAGGAAGCTACATTATCCCCGAAGGTTATAGGCTACTTTGTATCTCGGGAACGTGAGTGAAGCCACGGGGAACAGATAGTCAATAATATTGTTATTATTTCTTAACAGGATCAAGCAGAGACGCCGCCAGCGAAAATGGCGAAATTGACACAGCATCAAGTAAGAATAAATTGTCTTTTTTTTATCTATCCAGAATGTTATTGTAATAATGATTCTAGCTAGGCATTGTATATCCTTTGGCCTCATCTTTATTATTGTTTATGGTTCAGTATTTTAATCGGTAGATAAACCTCGGATTACTTATTCAAATTTCTAAGCCAACATAATCAATAGATACAGCCGTTTATGCTGCAAATTTTCAAATGCAGTGGAATCAAAACCTACAGGGTACTTCCCGTGAACTCAGAATCTTGAAATTTGGTACGAAGCAACGTCTTATAGCACAGATAAAGGAAAAATTGCGATAACCATACATTTTTAGTTACACTCAATTACAAAGTTAAGTTTGTACTGAACCCACGGTGCGCGAGTCGGACTCGCACTTGTCCGGTTTTTGTTTAATATATTCGTCATTTTCCTACGTCATTTATCAGAAAGAGGCGTTGCCGTATATATTAAATCACGTACGAGGTTTATAAGTATAGTCAGTCAACTATTCTCATGTTTCCACAGAGTCCAAGCGGTATGAGAACACCAGAAACGAACGACAGCATAAAAAGCGCTTCAAGTTCATCCAGCAGTATACCAACTGTAGTCGATGCTCAGCTGCAGCGGCTGAATGCAGCGCTCGCTGGAAGACTGAGTTCTCAAAAACCAAGAAGACACAGGGATTCTGTTACACATGTGCCTGGTTAGTTATATTAAAAACAAACTCCAAATATAAAATTTTGGAAAATAGTACCTTATTACATACACTATAAGAGCTATTTTGATGATAAAATCACTCGTTACTTACCGTATATCTTCTTTTATTTTTAATTATAGGTACTGCATGTTTTTTTTTGCCATCTCGAAATTTTTAGTGATTATTGTACTCATCATTATGTACTAACTTGTACGTACTTTGACACCACCTATCGTGCCGCAGGTCGTGGGTTCGATTCCCATCCAGGACCAACATTTGTGTGCATGAACATGTATGTTTTCCCTAAGTCTGGGACGAAGTATCTATATAAGTATGTATTTATAAAAAAAAGTAGTATAAGTAGTATATCAGTTGTCTGGTTGTCCATAGTACAAGTTCTGCTTAGTTTGGGATCAGATAACCATGTCTGAAGAATGTCCCAGGATAATGTCTCATTATTAGTAGAAATTAGGATTCGAAAGTGGAATTTGAAAGTATTTTTGGTTATATCCTCTGAGGTATATTACCACGTATAGAGATGCTATCCTAAGCAAAGGTCATGCTCCATTTTGTTAATAGGTATTCGCCGTAGCGCTGAAACAATAATTAGTCGTCTAACCAGAGAGATTAAACACGTAGCGCTAGAACGGCACGATAAGTGAAGTGCGGCCGGGTGGCTGCACTTGAACGGAACATAGTAGTCATGTGTAGCGTACGTAGTAATATTTCTCAATGGTTATATCAAGGTTTTTAGGTAATGTTTTCCCAACAGATCGGGAGGTCCACCAAGGACCCGAGTCCCAAGCGGGCCCGGCGTCCCAACCCAACACGGTCGGTTGGGACGACACGACGCCCGAGCCTCCAAAACAACCAGAGGTCGCTACTCAGGCTCAAATAAAGAGGTTTATGCTCTCTTCTAATGTTGATGTGAGTATATTTATAACTAGTTGTATCCTGCGGTTTCACTCTCATTTTTGGGATAAATAGCTGCCTATATATAGCACTCGGAGATGATGAGCCCAGTAGTTTCTGAGTTAAGGGAGGGGGGGGGGGATGGTTATTTTCTTAATAACTTCAAAACTATCTTAAAATTATAAAATGTATATATATGAGATCCTCACAACGAGCCCTTTCATTTGATATGACACACAATATAGCTTGCAAATCTTTTTTTTAAATTTACCTGTCAAGAGTGGTCCCCATGTTTAAAACTCATTTTTTTTCAATTACTTATTTATTTACGTTACACGTCCGTGTTTTGGTCACCGACTTACATGACAATGTGTGTACCAAATTTCACCTTTACTCGAGTAGTTACAAAAAAACATATTATACGACACGTTTCAAAAAAGGAGTGTAGTGTTTTCACGGTTCATGTAGATTTTCCGTTTCTTTGTTCTATAATAACTTCTGAATGCTCGTATGTGGTCGACTTTAAAATCGACTTAAAACTTGACTTGCACTTTGATTGACTCTAAAATACGGTCCTAACATTCCTATATTGTTTTCTTGCAGAACCGAGAAGAAATAATCGAAATGATCATCCACATGGGTGGAGAAGTATGCGAGGGTACGGAGCTAGATCCTGAGGCGACCCACCTACTGTGCGCCGCCCCGGGCCGCAGCGAGAAGATGCTGGGCTCCGTGGCGGCCGGCCGCTGGGTGCTGCACCCCGCATATGTGGCCAGGAGTAGGGCTGCTGGGGGGTTCCTCGAGGTCAGTTATCATTAATATGATAGCTCAGTGGTAGTGACGTTGAATGCCGAGACGACAGTCAAAGAAAACATCGTGAGGAAACCACAACGTAGCTGATTTAATATGTCAGGAAACTAATTAATCTAGTGGTAATGGGGAATATGAAAATACCGTAAAATAGATGACAAAAATTGAACTAACAAATAAATTAGAGCGATTACACAGAGAGATCGGACATATTATGTGACGTCATATACTATGAGGGCCATATAAACTCCATGCTAAATTCTGTTTTGCTAGAAAAATATAGGAATCAATCTTTGATGCCTTATATCTACAAAAAAAAAGTAGTATATGTAGTAATATCAGTTATCTGGTTGTCCATAGTACAAGCTCTGCTTAGTTTGGGATCAGATAACCGTGTGTGAACAAAGTCCCAGGATATTTATTATTATTATTATCATTTTTCCTACTACTTCTTAAAAGAAAGAGCTTTTTTAAAGAAAAAAAATGATGCATATTCCCTATTTGTCCATGTCCTAGGAGGAGGAGTACGAATGGGGTAACCCGGTGGCGACGTCGTTGCCGGCGGTGTCGGGCGGGGAGCGAGTGTTGGCGCGCGCGGCGCACAGGTGGCGCTGCGTGGTGGCGGGCGGCGGGCGCGGCCCCTTCGCCGGCGTCCTGGCGTTGCTGCACGTGCCCCCGCCCCGGCGCCGGCTCTTGTCGCGGCTAGTCGTTGCCGGGGGTGGCCAAGCGCCTGATGATGAGTGAGTTTCCTTTTTTTTAGCAAAATATGTGTGTTTTTAGTAAATGTGTATTTTTAGCAAATGTGTATTTTTTAGCAAATGTGTGTTTTTTAGCAAATGTGTGTTTTTTTCCGTCAAAAATATTTATACACTAGCTTTTCGCCCCGCGGTTTTGCCCGCAATATGAAGAAGGATATAGGCTACTTTTTATCCTCGGAATGCGGGGAACAGCTAGTGTCAAATAAATGACATACAAAACGAAAAGAACTGCCTCCAAAGCTGTCAGATTAAAGTTCCTACAGTTATTATTTTAAGTGTATGTGGAACCGGTGGTAGAGTCTATTGTAATAATTGTAACTATCGACGTTAAAAAGTGCCTTAACAGGGCCTAAACTGAATAAATAACAAACATACAAAAAAGAAAAACACCGTCAAATTGAGAACCTCCTCCTTTTTTGAAGTCATTAAAATATCTTCAGAAATTTATTTGCACTCTGGTAGAAATGCTACCATAAAATAGACATTACCATATAAATAAATTATTACGTTTCAATTACTGTACCCTTGGAGTGTACAATGTACATTACAAATTATATATCAAGTTGACTATCATTAAACAAAGTGTGGGTGTGAAAATGTCACATATCTCTTTGTAAAGTGCATATAGAATGCATGTTTCAATCCTCCATTGTACTGTCAAACACAAGCGGCAATATTCACATAATTTGTTATTCTATTTAGAAATGTAACCTTGTTATTAAATCTGACATTTTGAACTTTAATTATTCAGGAATATAATTATTTTTGCCAATAAACAAACGGATTAAATTGAATAAAAAATAACATAAAATCTATATATATCTATACGTATAATAAAGCTGAAGAGTTTGTTTGTTTGAACGCGCTAATCTCTAGAGTTACTGGTCCGATTTGAAAAATTCTTTCACTAATAGGAAGCTACATTAGCCCCGAATGTTATTTTTTTAATTAGGTTAACATGAAAGAGAGGTGACTTGACTTATATTAGTTAAGTTCGTAAACAACAGAATCGGCATCATAAAATTAATAACAAATAATTCCTTCTTCCCCAGGCCTCCATACAATAACGATAGCATAACAGTATGCTTTGCGGACATCAAACGGTACCCTATCTCGGAGCGAGACTCTGCGTGGCTGGTATCAAGAAGGATTCCAGTATGTGCTCCGGTGTTACTCAGTTCATATCTCACAGATGACCCCCCTCCCAAACCTGAGGAACATTGCCTGCCTGACTTCAGGCCTACTTGATGCTAATGACGCGTTATGGTAGATAAGGCATTTATAAATAGATGGATAGAAGGTATGTAATTCATATGCAACGATTTGGAAGTACTTTTGCTTGAACAATTCTGAAATTATAAAAAAAAACTTTTTTTTAAATGTTGATTTTGTCGAAATGTATGAAAGCGCATCACTTCAGAACGGCTGTACCTGTTTAGATGATTCTTTTTGATTGTATTTTTACAAGGGTTATATGAAAGATATTTTTGGAAAATCCACCGGGAGTGTCAGAAATTTTGATGCGTTTTTGTATCATAACCTCATTAAAACGCCGAGCTTGAGCAGCTAGTTTATCTAAACGTGTAACTTCAAAACGTTTGCTTTGAAACCGAAGTATTAGAATGTACTTACAAGTTTGTTTGACAACCCTTTACGTTCGATAATATAGAAGTACTAGGGGTGTCACGTAAACGATTTATACAACACCCCGTTAGGCTGCCTGTCCATTGAAGCAGAGCGAGGCTAGAGCTAGAGCTAGGAAAAATTTAACCAATAGCCAACGTTTATAATTTACATAATAAATTAATCATTCTCTCGTTAATATTTCTCCGTTTCTCCGCTCCGCAGCCTCGCTCCGCTTCAGTGGATAGGCAGCCTTACCATCGAGGGTGTTGTATGTGTAAAATTTAATAAAAAATACTATTAAACATTTGTCATCTATTACCAACGATATTATTATTGTTATATGAATTCTAATATTGTTTAAGTGGTCATATAAATAATGTCATATTCCTTGACAAAGTTACGAAGTTGGTCGATAAATGTCTTACCATCTCAATATTATTTCAGTTTGATAGTATATTATGTGTAAAGCTAAATGATACCAACGTAATTTTTATCATTCAACCAATATGCCATTTTAAACTTGATTATTTAAAAACATGTTTAGAATGAACCCGTTTTATTAATGTAAGTTTTAGCAGTTACGTTGTGTATATATAATTAAAATAATATGTTTGTTATGCGAAATATATTACTAGAATATATATGTATGTTTTTTATTATCTTGGAACTATTTTCACCTGCAATTTGTTTCGAGATCAGTTAATCTCAAAAGATCTTTGTTTTTCCAATATAAGTAGGTAGGTATCTTATCTTATATTCCAGGATATGATGTATCGTGGAAAGTTTACAGTAAATTTATATAGGTGCCGATTCTGTTGTTTCCGAACATAACTAATATTAGACAAGTCACCTCTCTTTCATTTCAACCTTATTGAAAAAAGATAGAACATTTTTAATGCTGTCAGTTTAATCCATACCGTCGTAATGTACGGGTAAATAGTCGTGACCAATAAAGATCGCGCTTAAATTCACGTTGAAATGTGTGATCGGATTAAACTGACAGGACTAAAATATCTTGCATCCCTTTCTTATATTTACTATTAGAAAGAGATATAGTGAGATTAAATTTATTTAGTTTGTAAACAACAGAATCGACACCATTGTTAACTTTGTAAAAGATTCACAAAAAATCCTTGCTGAGTTTGCCGGAGTCGTATCAGTTTAAGTGTATTATGCTGGCGTGTTCCGACAATGAGGAATACCAACAAAAAAATCTAATTAGTCCGTCAGTAAGATTATCAAAAAATATTGGATACGTATTTTTAATTTTATCAAATCCATAAGAAATTACAAAGATAAGTCCCATCAAAGTGCAGGATTGGGGCTTGTGACGTCATTGTACAACTACTTTTTAGTATACTTTTTGCAGACCGGAAAATTTTAACGCACTGTATCTTCGTTATTTTTTGTTTTCGGATCAAAATAAAAAATACGTATCCAATATTTTTTGATAATCTAACTGACGGACTAATTAGATTTTTTTGTTGGTATTCCTCATTGCACTTGAGAGCCAGTTGCCTTCTTGGCACTAACAGGTCGGCAACATTGGCAATACCTCTGGTAACCACTTACCATCAGGTGGACCGACTGCCTGGTAGTCAACCTTCTGGCATAAAAAAATAAAATTAAACAATTACAAATCAGACCTTGTATAAATATTTGTAGTAGTAATTTTAAAGTTTTAAGTTTAAATACTTTGGATCAGTCTTTTTCAAAGTGTGCAATAATTATTAAATATTATTTATTTTACAAATAAAAGACAGATATATTTATTATAATTTAATTTCACACTCACAATGGTACCGATTCTGTTGTTTACGAACTAAATAAATTTAATCTCACTATATCTCTTTCTAATAGTAAATATAAGAAAGGGATGCAAGATATTTTAGCCCTGTCAGTTTAATCCGATCACATTTTTCAACGTGAATTTAAGCGCGATCTTTATTGGTCACGACTATTTACCCGTACATTACGACGGCATGGATTAAACTGACAGCATTAAAAATGTTCTGTCTTTTTTCAATAAGGTTAACTTGAAAGAGAGGTGACTTGTCTAATATTAGTTAAGTTCGTAAACAACAGAATGAACACCAATGTCTACATTTATCTTCTAAAGCAATTATTATTGTTCACAAACTTAATTTTAAAATAATTAAATAAGCTATAACTTTTTGTTTTTAAATTCGTCATTATTATAGTTGGTGTATACTCAATTATTACAACAATACAAACATAATCATAAAACTAATTTAAAAATCGTGAAACTACTTACAATATGTAATTACTTATCCGCTTTTATTCTTTGTAATATCTCAAATCTAACTGCAAGCATTATTTCAAAATCGAAAGATTAAAATATATTACAAAATAAATAACAATCTAAACAATAATGCAATGCGTGTTATCAGGAATAGGTCCTGACTCAGCATGATTTTACCAAAAAGATAAACGCCTTAAAAACCAAAACGGCGTCAGATTTATACTTTTTATTGGTTTTGAAGGTTCTCTTTTTTGTAAAATGTAATTTGTTTTTAGTTTGCAATTTTGCTGGGATCAACAGAACCAGACTTGGTGATAATGGGATCACTTCAGGAGTATACTCTTTCGAATGAAAAGAAGAAAGAAGTTGGTTAAAAATATACTAACCCTCGCGCTGATTTTTAGTCAGGGGCTAAGTCCATGACTAAAGATTTTTCCCTGAAGAAATAGAAAGAGGTATCATTGGTTAACTACTTTGTACCTGTACATAATACAATATGGTATACATCAATACAAATCAAAATTAAATACATAATGAAAGAATATACGGTACTTATATATATACCAAAAACCATTTTTTTAAAATATTTGTTTGATCCGGCTAATCTCCGAATCGGCTGAAGCGATTTAGATAGGACTCACTGGCAGATAGCTTATATAATAAGGCGTAACATAGCGTACTTTTATTTTTGAATTAGGGTTCCGCGCAAAAAAAATCCCAGCAAAGCGAAGCCGGTAAAACTAACTAAAGCTACTCAAATTTCTTGACCATAACTTTGATGACCCTCTCATCGTCAGTGGGGTATTTAAGCCCGCTCTCGGCCAGTTCCTTAATGGGCACAGTGACGACTGTGGTGAAGCCGGAGCGAGCTGCACATTTCTGTGACGCCGCGCCTGTGAATACTGTTGAAGTGCCCTTTATACCGAAAGGCAAGCACAGGGGCTCTCTGGAAATGAGAAATAATAACCAATTTTCAATATCATGTCAGCCGAAAGACGTCCACTACTGGACAGAGGCCTCCCCCAAGGATCCCCTCGATGGCCGGTCTTGCGCTACCCGCATCCAACCTCACAAGATTGTCGCTCGAATATTAGTACGAATGTTTGACATAATACATTGCCGTAATCGCAACAGGAACCACCATGGTCAGAAAACATTAAACGAGTTCTTAGCACTGAGGTATAGAGAAGAGGTACTACGTATAGAGAAGCTATCTTAAGCAAAGGTCATGCTCCAATTTGTTAATAATAATTCGTTGCAGCACTGAAACAATAATTAGTCGTCAGTTTAATCACGTAGCGTAGATCGCTTTTTTTTCGTGACCAAATAGCGTTTCGTCTTTTAGCAACTAGGTACGTGAAGTGTGGCCGGATGGCTGCACTTGAACAGAACATAGTTTTTATATGTGGCGTCTTCTCTATACGTAGTAACATAACTCAGTGATTCTTAGAACGTTTATAATTGGGACATACCTTGCAGCCAACATTCTAGCTCCAAGCCTAGCACCCCTGCGATCTCTCTTCACGACCAGCCCGACTGCATGGAGCACTTTGTCCAGACCCAAGTATTTGAATGTGTTCGCTTTTGATTCAGCATAGACGAGGACGTCGAAAACATTTTGCCAGGCTTCGCCCTCGATCTACACAAATAAATAGTTAAATGTATGATATAATAATATAATAACCATTTATTTATTTTTAACCCATAAATTGGATTTTATAGTTACAAACATTTTTGTATGTTTTATATTTATAGTGTATACGTAAGAAAAATATGTTTCCATAAATTTTTCATAGGTATAGGTAACATTATTTCACAGAAATCATTATAAGCGATACTATGAGATGGAGATGGATGGACTGTTTTTTTTTCAATGATTTCGATTCTTGGCAAGACAAATAAATTTTTTGAAAATCAATTAGTTTTGATCAAAATCGGCCCCGAGACTCCTTTCAGCATATATCGGATTCTCGAGGTGACAATCCTGCATTTTTATTGGTCGAATGGTGTCTTTAGCCACAATCTCGTTTACAACTTTGCATGCCAGGCTTACAGTATCACTCTTACCTTATCATCATGTTCCTCATCAGCATGGGTCACGTAGCAGACATTGAGTGCTACCAGCTCCCTCTTGCCGTCGACCTCAGTGTAGCAAGCCAGGCTCATGCGCTTTAATAAATACTTTTTCCAGAATTCATACATGCCGTGCACACTCTCTGGATCGTTTACTAAACCTAGAAAATTTTATTTGTTACGAAGAATATTCATATCCAAGCCTTTGGCCTGGGGCAAATCAGATACTTTCAAAAGTTAACACATAGTAATATTGTAAAAAAAAAGACGTGTGGCACTCGGAGACTGCCGCGGTAAAGCTATTGCATAGCTGTTTTTAGCAATTATAATTATTTTATTTATGCAGTATTTCTTTTCCATTGTTTTTTTTTTCATATTCAAGTTACACTTTTTGAGCGTGGTCCGATACAACCAATGCCACCTAGAGACGAGTTGCTGAACTAAAGAGACAAACGTGATATTTCAAAAAGTCATTAAAAGTTCTGCTATTCATCGATAGATGGCAAAACTAAAAAGTATCACCACTGTGCCGGTCGGAGTGGGGGGTTATTTTAGGTGTTAGGTTATTTTCGTTACGGAATTTCTGGATTCGGTCTCCACGCTCAAGGCCCGCGATACAAGCTATGCAATAGCTTAAAAATAATTTAAAGATTGAATTTCAGGGGGGGCAGCTGCTCTCCCCTGCCCCCCCTCGGTACGCCAATATTCATATCTGAATTCAATTAGGGGTAACAGGAACCCGAATCCACTCGCTTTGCGAGCCCACTAGGCTTAGTCAATAATAACCCTATAGAATCGCTCCATTGAGTCAAGACCCTTCTCTCAGAAGCACGTGAAGGTTGAAACTTTATTGATAAATCTGATTTTTATCTTTGAAATTCCGTAATTTTTAACCGACTTCAAAAAAGGAGGAGGTTCTTAATTTGGTTTTTTATGTTTGTTCACGCATTACTTTTTTGTTTATGAACCTGTTATAATTATTTATGCTATGGGTTCACTATATCTAGATGGTCCCATTTTAATTTTATTGCAATGTCTTTGAAGGTTTTCCTATTACAACCACCTTATATTCTACATTGGTACGAACCCTAAATGTGTGTAGTCCGACACGCACTTGGCCGGTCTTTTTAAAAGTTTGTGCCAGTAATTGTCTCTGCACAATTTTTCTAACCTACCTCCAATTTCTGTCCTCACTACCCTCTTCATTTCTCATATTTATGATCACCTACCTTCCTCCGATGTATTTTTTTAATGTTCGTTTTTACGGTCAGTCTATGACTGACCCTCGTCGCTACTACAATTGGTTGTGGTGCCTTACCTACATTCTATATGGTTCTGGTGATCTTTAATGGATCCCACACTCGTTAAAAAGTTTAAGTTTAATTGGTTTTGTGTAGTGTGTTGTGTACTTTTACGAGCTTCGTCAGCTTCGATCTGAGCTAAAGTGATAGGGTCATCTGACTCGCAGAGGATTCACTTGGATGTGATAGTAATAAGCTTCCAGAAACCGACGGACTTCAGTCGTCCTAACAAAGGTCAGTCGTAGTCTGTAAAAAAAGCGTATATGGTAATATTGTCACCCTCAGGTGAGCCCTAACGTACAAAGTACAGGTACCCACTTGGAACAATGTTTGTTACAGCAGTCAGGGCGTATTTTTTCAATGTTTATTTTAAATTATAGCCGACTTAATAGAGGAGGAATTGAAAACACGAAAATAGTCCAGCTAATTTAAGGGTAAACGTTCGGTTGCAGCGCGAAATTCAATTTTTTTCACGTTTTTTGCAAATTGCAGCTCAGTTATAGGTCGTATGTTATCAAGATGTTATTTGCGAGAAGAATGGAAGTATATTTACTGATTAATAACAAAATAAATCGTCAATATATTCTTCCAAGGTATATTAGTAACATTTTCATGAAATAGTCGTATATGTCAGTCACTACGACCTATAACTGAGCTGTAATTTGCAAAAAAACGTGATAAAATTTGAATTTCGCGCTCCAACCGAACGTTCCCCCTTAAAACTAAGTTGAAATTGTTTTTTAAATTAGCCAACTATTTAAATTAGACAATTTGCCATTTATTATTGTGGTTTGCCTGAAAAGAAAACTTTTCTAGCTCGTTCAGTGGTATTTGAACTAACGATTTAATATCTATTTCCATTTTCAATTGATTTTTTAAACGACAAGCTCATTGTCTTAAATTTTTTTGAAGTCCAAAAGTGACATTTTACTTATTCTATTATTGTATTGTAATATTTTCTGCCAATTGAATTAACGTTCGTATGCATATTAGAATTTAAATATTTCGGCGATTTGGTTTGTGACAGTAATTTGAGGCAAGGTCAAAGATACATTTAAGGCTAAAGACATACATTTAAATTTTAGTATTATTTGCCCCCCCCTGAAACTGCCGCCCGGTTTGCCCCCCCTAGATCCAGGGCTGAATGCTTGGTGACATTTTTTTTAAAAGACCGGCATCAAATTTTCATGTTGGTGCGATGCCACTCACACACATCGATAATATAGGTTCATGCTTACCTACACACGATACAAAAAAAAATATCCTTCACCCGCCGCGCCGCCTCCTATACGATGTGCAGAACTCTTTAATAAATTAACTTCATAATTCATCATCATCATCATGTCAGTCGAAAGACGTCCACTGTTGAACAAAGGCATGGATCTCCACGATGACCGGTCTTGCGCTACCCGCATCCAGCGGTTTCCCGCGATCCACATAAGATCGTCGGTCCACCTTGTGGGGGGCCTGCCCACGCTGCGTCTACCGGTTTGTGGTTGTCCCTCGAGAACCTTTCTGCCACAGCGGTCGTCGGTTCTACAAGCGATGTGCCCCGCCCACTCCCACTTCAGTTTGGTAATTCTTCGGGCTGTCTGTTATTTTGCTTCATAATTTGAACCAGAAAAATACATACCACTTAAAGAGCATAAAGTTTCATCAGGACACATATTCTCCATAAGCAGCTTGAGCGCTTCCTCATCATCTTCTGGAGGCAGGTCTTGAATGACCCATGAGGCGCCATCCGCCTGCCAGGTGTCGTACACCCTAGGACATGTTGAATCCCACGTCCTTTTGAAGAGCATCCTTAGACCTGGGGTCATTAAGGTTTTATTTATTACATGGAGTTTTTTAAGTCATTGTTTTTTTTTTTTACTACGTATAGGCCTGTGTTTGACCACAATCTCACCGTGGTCAGTGATGATGTGGCCGATGATGGTAAACACTCAAAACCTAGAAAGGAACTGGCTGTCAAGTGCAGCTGTCGGAACACACTGAAAGGTGCTTGGCGACAGATTTTCAACTTGAGGGTGGTTTTACTTATGGTGGTATACATAATTTCACCATGGTATTAAGGGGGTGGGCCGCATTTTGAATTTTTAACGGATATTTTTCGTTTTAATTTACATATTATGCCGGCCATAGGCGTTCAAGTAATTTGATCAAACAGGCTGGTTCAAACAGTTTTATCAAATTGGCATAAACGTCTGTGGGAAAAAATATGGTATGAAGATGTATGTGCCAGGTCCTAACTCTTGTCAGGTTTCCTAAAAGTATGAAGAACTATTTATATTTGATCAAATAATTTGAACATCTATGGCCGGCATTGGGTGAGTTTTTCGAGGCATGAACCATTTTCGGGTTACATGACCAAAGTAGCGTAAAATCCTCGACTATGGAAGAGAGTCTTTCTGGGACTGTTGACATTGTTTAAATAGGTACCTAAGTAGATAAGATATATCACTTAGTAACTGTGATTATCACGAGTTGAATTTCTGATATAAATCATATAAAATCTAAATAAGATAGATAAGAGGCTAATAAATAAAATCTCTTATCAACTTCTTCTGTATACTCAACCCAATAAAATAAAACAAACAGATAATTATAATAAAAGTTTTAAAACTTTGTTTGACACATCTTTTCTGGGTTGATGACCTTTTAAAGATAGTGTACCTATCTGTAACCCGTATTTTGTGTATTTTGCTTTATTTTGTTATCTTTGTAAAATTAAGATCTAAATAAAACGCCTCGCTGAATATTGTCTTCAAAAGTATATATTGTTAATAGGTACCTACCTACTTTCTTATATTATGTAGTAGGTTCTATATGAGTTATCTTATGCTCGGAGTTTCCCTGCGAGATCAAATCAGAAATGATGAGATCCGTAGGCGAACCAAAGTAACAGACATAGCTCGAAGAATTGCCAAACTGAAGTGGCAGTGGGCGGGGTATATCCCTAGTACCGATGGCCGCTGGGGCAGAAAGGTTATCGAGTGGCTACCATGAACCGGAAGACGCAGCCTGCCCCCTACAAGGTGGACCGACGATCTTGTGAGGGTCGCGGGAAACCGCTGGATGCGGGTAGGTGTAGTGACCGGCCGTGGAGATTTTTGGAGGAGGCTTTTATCCAGTAGAGGCGTCTTTCGGCTGACATGATGATATCAGTTATCTATCTATCCTACTAATGTCATAAATGCGAAAGTTTGTGAGTATGTATGTATTTTTGTTGCTCTTTCACGTAAAAACTACTGAACGGATTTGGATGAAACTTGGCACATAGGTAGATAACATATAGGCTACTTTTGATCCCGGGAAAACATAACCTACCTCGGGAATCCGGGTGAAGCCGCGGGGAACAGCTAGTTTTCAATATTACTACAAGCTCGGCTTAGTTTGAGATCGATTGCCGTGCGTTAAGATTGTCCCAGTATATTAACTCCTGAGAGCTGACGAAATCCGAGTTAAGTACAATAAATGGGTACTACACATTTTTGTTGCAAAATAGCGCCTATTACAACCGCATAAGGTGACGCAGTGTGTAGCTTGAGCTGTGGCCGTGTGTACAAATTTGTACTCAGAAATTGAATAAGTATACTATATTTGTTTATCTCTACGTGTGTTGGAGTGTACACAAACAAAGCCTAGAAGGAAACTGGCACTTAAGTGCAGCTCGGAATATACCGGTAGGTGTGCTTGACGACATCTTTACCTTGAGAGGTTATCATTGCCTCATAGTTACGCTATAGGTATACAATTACATCTCTGACCATGGTGAGATTGTGTTCAAATCAAATAAGTACAAACCTAGAATACACGTTTAAAGCAAATCTAGTTAAATCAATATTTATAATATTCGTGCAAGTAATAGATCCTAAGCTTATAGGTAGGTATTACTAGTGACCCGCCCCGGCTTCGCCCGTATTATACATGTAAACCTTCCTCTTGAATCACTCTAGTATCTATTAAAGAAAGCCGCATCAAAATCCGTTGCGTAGTTTTAAAGATCTGAGAATACATAGGGACAGACAGACGGGAGGCGACTTTGTTTTACACTATGTTGTGATAGTGATGTTCAAAAGAGTCAGATTAGAGTTCCTACATACCTACCAATTTTTTTTATTTTATGCCTTTTAGTGCCTTTGAAGGCAGTTCTATTTTTGGTTAAAAGTTTTTTGTACATGTCAGAAGGTTGACAAGCATTTGATGATAAGTGGTTACCTACGCCTATCTCCATTTGTAATACCAGAAGTATTCCCAATGTGTTGCCGACCTGTTACAATGCCAAGAAGGCAACTGGCTCTCGAGTGCAATGCCGGAACACACCGGTTCTTAGGTGCTTGGCGACAGATTTACATATTATATCCTATTTCTTTCCTAGTTTCGGGACTCTTTTAAAAGAGCTCCTCTGAAAATCAGCGCTGATTCTGTTGATGGTGATAGTCACAGCCTAGCTTATACTGTCTTTGTGTGGAGGCCTTTTTGGCATTACATCAATAGTTAGGTTTCTTTATGCTAATTTATTTTATACTAGCGACACCATAAGCATGTATTATACACATAAACCTTCCTCTTGAATCACGGTATCTATTGCTGAAAACTACATTAAAATCCGTTAAGGGGGAACGTTCGGTTAGAGCGCGAAATTCAAATTTTATCACGTTTTTTGCAAATTGCAGCTCAGTTATAGGTCGTAAGTTATCAACATGTTATTTGCGACAAGAATGGTAGTATATTTACTGATTAATAACAAAAGAAATCATCAACATATTCCTCCAAAGTATATTAGTAACATTTTCATGAAATAGTCGTATATGTCAGTAATATACCAGTAAATATACTACCATTCTTGTCGCAAATAAAATGTTGATAAGTTACGACCTATAACTGAGCTGCAATTAGCAAAAAACTTGATAAAATTTGAATTTCGTGCTCCAACCGAAGGTATACACTTAAGTAGTTTAAAAGATCTAAGCGAACAGACAGCGGAAGCAACTTCATTTTATACTATTATGTATTATATTGTTTTATATTGTTACGTATGTTTGTTATAGCTTTTCATTATTTCATTAGATTATGTCTAAGCTTGTGTCAGCATTAGGTAACTTGTGACGTCAATTAAAGTTTTGTTTTGTTGTCTATAGTTCATTAGAATTGTTAAGTTTAGTAAAAATAAATATTTTAATTAGGTATTATAATAAACGCCCTTTTAATAGATACTTACTAATAAAATAATCTTAATCTTAAATGTAGGTATATATATGTATATTTGAATGTTCGTAACTCAAAAACAAACGTATTTAAATTAAACATGGCACATACAGAACAGAATATAATAATAATATGATGCTTTTTATCCCGGGAAAACATAAAATACCTCCGGAACGCGGGCGAAACCGCGGGGCGGACAATATAAAATAGTAAAATATAAAAACTCAAACCTTATTCATTCCAACATCGTTATCAAACTACCAAAAAAACACTACAGATAAATAAAACTCTAACAAAACAAACACTTACGTTTTGCTTTACGACAAAAATTATACCTTTTAGTATCTTATTATAAGTTTCTAGTGTTTCTAATTATCTTCCTAGATCTAGAAATGTAGTCGACAAATACGTCCACTCACAAACAAAACACGATCTCAACTCAATAACCCTGAGAGTGAGTAGCGAGCAATTCAATGCGTACAGTGACACAACTTAGATGTAGCATCGGCAAATCGTATATCTACACTTCACTCCCATTTACACAACTAATAAAAACATTATCTTCAAAATTAATTGAGGTCACAGGGCGCGTTAGCTTGGCCATACAAAGAGGGAACGCTGCCAGCCTTCTGGGAACCTTGCCGTTGATTGGCAGCAGCGGCCGCCTCGAGGAATTTTTTTATATATAGTTTGTATATTTGTTGTAAATAATTGTAAATATTGTTACTAATAAAAATCATTCATTGTCGCGCCATTCAACGTTCAACAAGATCATTTTCGCCTAAACTACCTACCTACTAATAAACATGGGTTGCTGTAGGCGCACTCTTTTCGGGAATGATCGATTTTACCAATTTTGCCGATGCTTCATCTGAGTTGTGTCATACTGTACCTACTTAGTCAATGATACATGTATCACTAACGTAATAATTATTGTAGTTTATATTTATTGGCAAGCTAGGGCTGTCATGCTTTAATTTTTTTTTAATTTATTGAGAGTCTATTTTATTTTAAGAATATATCTTTATTATCTATTCTATTAAGTCGGTATTTCTTTATATCCTGAGACATTCTTCACACACCCAAATTAAGTAGAGTGTCCTTTGTAAACCCAATACCAGATTAACTGATATGCTAATATAACTACGTTTTTTTGTAAGTTCTTACAATAGTAATTGTCCTGGTTTAGAATCGAACCCACGACGTGCAAGGTCATAGACCCTGATCCCGTTTTATGACTCTGAGTCTTAGCTATGATTGTCAATGGTCATTTGCAATATTCAATAGTCATAGTCATTTACAACGCCCTTTTCGAAAAAAGAATGCGTAGCGCTGAGAGAAAACACTAATGGAGAGCTCATTTTTTATATCACCAAATTCAAAACAATTGACTCTCAATTGACCACCGGCCAACGGAATACACTTAAATTCGGCAAGGTTTCTTTCTTTCGAAAGTTCAAAGTAAAAGTACTTAAATGCTTCATAGTGATCAGAGGGTCTACTACGAAAAACGATGGTTCGATCATCGTTGTCAAATTATTAACCAACTAGCTGTTCCGCGCGGTTTCACTCGCGTCCCCGGGATAAAAAGTAGCCTATAACCTTCGACAATAATGTAGCTTCCTATTAGTGAAAGAATTTTACAAATCGGTTCAGGAGTTTCGGAGCCAATTCAATGCAAACAAACAAACAATCAAATCTTTCCTCTTTATAATATTAGTATAGATAAGAATTGCACAAAATTTACGTTTCATCAGTTTGCTGCAATTCTATTGGTTCATAATTTGACAACGACGATTGAACTGTCGTGTATTGTTTTTCGTAGTAGACCCATTGTAAAGTCGTGGTTATATAAATAATTAATTGTCTATTCGCTGAGTAGGAAACTAGAAAAATAATGTATTTATCAACCATATGTCAAGGTGAACTAGTAGTCTTGTTTGTATTTCCTACCAATTGTATGTATAAAAAAAGGTTAAGTAAAATTATTCAATATCTGATGTCTAATAACTAATACCCACAGTTTAAAGTTTTTTTAATAAGGTATGTTTACTTTTTATAAGCCTTCAGAGGCTTTAGACGCTTACAACACCCAGGATACAAATTGATATTTTACTAGTAAGCTGGTAGCTAGTACTACAGGGTTACAGGTTAAGTCGACCTAGATCCGTTAAGGGCGTGTAGTACCCATCTTTTCTGACATATTTCACTATAGAACACCCTACCCCAAACCTAAACGTTTTCAAGAAAATAGACATTGAATTTTTTTAATAAAAATTGCCGATTTTTTGCCATTAATTACGATATTTTGAAGTTAGAGCATCTTATTATTATTATTATTGATTTTTACATGCGGATTAAGATGCTCTATGAATTTAATAACCAAAATCCTACGTAGGTTAACTAAATACGTTTTTTTTAACAAAAAATCGACAATTGTTATTAAACAATTTAAATGTCGATTTTCTTGAAAACGTTTAGGTTTGGGGTAGGGTGTTCTATAGTGAAATATGTCAGAAAAGATGGGTACTACACGCCCTTAACGGATCTAGGTCGACTTAACCTGTAACCCTGTAGATATGCGTAATATATTATAAGTATATATTAATAAATTACTTATTTAATCAAAATCAAAAACTCATTTATTCAGTTTAGGCCCTAATAAGGCACTTATGAACGTCAACAGTTACAGTTTTACAATAGACTCTACTACCGGTTCGGAATATACTTGAACTGAGAAGACTCCGGCAAGAAACTCAGCAAGGCGTTTTTTTTTTAATAAATAAATACCTGCTGAAAGTAGGTAGGTACCTATTTTATAAAAATAATCATACCTAAAGATGACAGCCCTACCATTCACATAATTATCAACTTGAAATGACAGAGTTTTATTATTAACTAAACTCATACCATAAAATTAGATACATATTGGCAATACCTCTGGTATTGCAAATGGCGATAGGCGACGGTAACCACTTACCATCAGGTGGGCCGTATGCTTGCTTGCTACCTCAGTAATATAAAAAAAAACATAGGTATGTACCTTCTAAACGTAATTAATTCACAATTTGTAATACAAAAATAATAATTGGGCAAGTGCATGTAAGACCATACGTTGCGTGCGTACCATAGAGTTTCATAGTACCTAGATAGAGTCTGTTCAGAAAGAGACCCGTCGTGCAAATGGAGGGCGCTGCTGTGCTTAATTACCTTTTTTGTTTAGCGGCAATACAATAACGCATCTATTTCGTTTTGATCCTGTTAAAAATGTAACTATTTCATTCGTTTATTATTTAAAATGTCAACAGAAAGAAACCAGCTCCTAATTATGGTTGTAATATAAAATTGGAACGTTAGTTCACCATTTGGCCACGACGGCTCTCTTTCTGAACAGACTATATCTATTTTGAATTTGGAAATGAGTTTAGTTCGCACAGTTTTGTTAAATTATACTCATACTTTATGCTTGAAAAAGTCCGAAATTCTGAAAGGCCATAAATTTTGGATCGTCGTGGCCGTGGTCGACTCACACCCATTTTCAGAACTGCAGACAGTTTTAGGCTATGGGGGTGTAGGGACATGTAACTCGACCATTTTAATCAGATTTTTTTTTTGTCTCTACACCCTCTCTGAATGATCATTCATGATCATAGAAAGATCATATCGAAGATATCATAGCAGCGCTGTTATCATAGCAGGTATTTTTTTTTAATTGTACCATCTTATTTAATTCTGATAGGTATACTAAAATAACCTTCTATTTATGTAGTTTGTAAATCTGTTGTAAATAATTGTATTGTATAGTCTAATAAATATTAATTTTAGTTTGTTATGTTTGATGGCAACAATAACAAACATGATGGCAAAGAATAAATAATAGACGACGTATGATTGCATTGATTAGAACCTAGAACCTCACATAAAGTTGTTCTCTTGATGTAGTTTCATGGTTGTTTCCTAGTTTAGATTTAGTTTATTAATATACAAAATAGATGGCGCTGGTAAGATGATGAGTTTCAAAGAGAATATAATCGCTTGATGTGTTTATTAAGTAGTTCTGTGCCGACAATTCAGATGGCGCCACATATTTTTACAGGCAACTTATTTAAAGTTTTGCTGATTTTCGTTTTCTAATAAACCAATCAGATATATAATAAATTAATAATAATAAATAAATTGTTTTATTCCATTAATTTAAGATTAATCTAAAAAATACAATGGCTGGAGTACTCCTTTTAAGTAAAATAATACCTGTGTTAGGAGGCGCCGCTCTTCCACAAGCAGGTTAATACAGATTAAGTTATAGGGTTATAGCAAGTTATAGTTATATCAAAGAATAAATAATATGTTATATTATTGTTCTATTTCTGGGTAGGTATACCCAGGTATTGGCCAAAGAAAACGGGTCAGTTATAAAAAATGTGATAACTTTTAAAAAATCTGAGCAATCCTTTAAAATTAAATACAGGGAGAAGTAAAACCTTTTTTTTCATAAAGTTTTTTTAAAAAAAAATTATTAATCACATCCGAGTCTCCCGCTGAATTAAATTGTACTTAGGTATAACCTTTTTGCATAATAATAATATTATTTCCTTTTCATTATGGAAATAAATCGTATTCAGCAATATAGTTCGAGTGTACCTTTTGTCTTCCGTTGGTTATCTTTCACCTCAGTAGACATTAATATTTTTAACATCCGAACCGCAAGTCATTATCTCAAGTCGAAAGTCTTCGACCAGTGTGTGTTGCCAGTGATGACTTACGGAGCAGAGACGTGGTCGCTTACGATGGGCCTCATAAGAAGGCTCAAGGTCACCCAAAGAGCAATGGAGAGGGCTATGCTCGGAGTTTCCCTGCGAGATCGGATCAGAAATGATGAGATCCGCAGGCGAACCAAAGTTACCGACATAGCCCGAAGAATTGCCAAACTTAAGTGGCAGTGGGCGGGGCACATCGCTCGTAGAACCGACGGCCGCTGGGGCAGAAAGGTTCTCGAGTGGCGACCACGAACCGGAAGACGCAGCGTGGGCAGGCCCCCCACAAGGTGGACCGACGATCTTGTTAGGGTCGCGGGAAACCGCTGGATGCGGGTAGCGCAAGACCGGCCATCGTGGAGATCCTTGGGGGAGGCCTTTGTCCAGCAGTGGACTTCTTTCGGCTGATATGATGAACCGCAAGTCATTATGAGAAATGTTATAGTCATCCTTGCTAATTGATTTTTGGAGAATGAAGCAACCGAGTACCCCTTTGACGATCCTTTCTTGCTTTCATTTATCTAATACCTTTAAACGAGCAATTATTGTATATACCTATATATAATCTCAGTCAGGTAGGTACTACAAAAACCCTATTACGTCTTCGTTTTCCATCACTGAAAGCTCAGCTCATTGTAGGATTTGAACTCACGGCATCCAATGCTATTGAATTATCATTCAAATATTTCGACGATTTCATTCTGTCTTCCACTCACAACTATTTGGGATCGTCTTAAATATTCCAATGACGTAGATAATCAAAATACAATATTTTATTGAAACTACATAAATTATCGGCTACTTGAATTTTAATGACTGAGAACCGATTATTTATCGAGTCTCGATATCAAACTAGTGATAGCAGATTTTATACAATCACTCCAAATTTAATAAATATACGGTGACATTGTATTACATGATCATTATTAAAATCTTTTAGCGTCGTAAACATGTTTTTACAATTGATATTGCTGTGTTCAATATTTATATTAATATTCCTCTATCTAAATGGAAAGTACAACGAAAATTACTGGAAGAAAAGAGGAGTAACTTTCCACAAGAAAAATAATGTCTTTGGACCTTTCTGGGAGTTCTTTATCAAGGATAAGGCGCTGTTTGAAGTATTTAATGTCCTGTATAAGCAGTATTCGAGTGAACCCGCTATCGGTATTGGTAATTTATTAACTCCAAGCTTATATGTAATAGATCCAATTAATGTGCAGCATGTTTTACAACAAGACTTCAACTCCTTTCTTCATAGAGGACTAGAACCTATAGATGGTGATCAACTAACAGACAATATACTTTTTATGTATGGACCAAGATGGAAATTGATGAGACAAAATATGTCGCCACTTTTCTCAGCAGCAAAGTTGAAGAGTATGTATTACGTAATAGACAAAAGTGCTATTGATTTTGTTGAGTATTTAAAGAATAACCCAGAAAGAAGAAAGGGTAATGTTTATAACACCATGTCAACGTTTTGCAGTGCAGCTATAGGAGCGGCTGTATTTGGAATTGGTACTGAATCAATCTTCGATTCGCCGTTTCTTGATATGGCCCAAAAGGCTAATGCACCTACTTATGTGACGCAACTCAAGTTTTTCCTGGCAAATATGAGCATGCCAATCTTTAAAGTATTAGGCCTGACGTTTTTTAAAGAACACGAGGACTTCTTTGTTGGTGCTATCAGACAAGTGATCGAGAAAAGGCAGCAGGAAAATGTGAAAAGGAACGATTTCGCTGATATATGCATAAACTTGCAGAAAAATGGAATAATGAAGGATCAAAATACAGGTTGTGAGTTAGAACCAACTGTAGGGTTGTTAGCCGCTCAAGCATTCTTCTTTTTCATAGCTGGAGTGGAACCAACTGCAACTGTCTTGTATTGCACACTGATAGAGCTGGGTAGAAATCCTGAAGTATTGAAGAAAATACACGAAGATATAGATGTGGCTTTTAAAAATAATAATAATCGAATGTCATATGATGTTGTGAATGAAATTGAATATTTAGATAATGTGCTGAGTGAGAGTATGAGAATGTATCCTCCTCTCGGTTTCTTAACAAGACTATGCGTTCAAGACGCGGTACTTCCAGTGGGAAATATAAAAGTTAGCAAAGGTACAAAGATGTTTATATCAATTTTTGACATACATCATGATGAAAAATTCTATCCAAACCCAGATGTTTTCGATCCGGAGAGGTTCACTCGTGATTTACATAAACCATTGACAGATCTTGCTTATATGCCTTTTGGGAAGGGGAACAGAATATGTATTGGAGCAAGATACGCAAGATTGCAAGTTAAAGCTGGTCTAGTGCATTTGCTAAAATATTTTACAGTTAAAACCTTAATTGACGGAGACAACATTTTGTACAGAAAGGAACAGTTCAATGTAAGACCTAGAAATGCTGATGTTGAACTGATTCCCAGGGCTTAGTATAGATTTAGTAGCGAGAACATTATATTAAACATTGTACATATTCATTTACTTTTCTTATTAGAGATATGTAAGGACATTTTATTTTTGGAACATGTTTGGAATTTTGTGTTAGAAGCTACTATATTTATAAACAAATCGATGTAAAGAATGATATGTTAGAACAACTATCTGAAATTCAATGGATATTTGCTTAGAAACAGGATACATCGATGTTTGTTTATAGTTAAATGCTTTGTTTCCATAATGTTCATTAAGTGCTACTAATCGGTCATTCAGGCGACAAAATTTGTTGCGTGTACTGTGATCAATAAATTTTAGTGTTTGTTTTAGAACTAGTCGTGATGAAATATATTTTATACTCTATATGCTTGTTTTGTTCTTTTGATTGTGAGTATCCTTCAATTTATATTGTATGCTTTCAAAATTGCCGTAAAGATTACGATTAGGTTCTAGGAGTATTTAAATAATATCAGTAACTAATTTATTACAGTTGCACTGAACCAATATGTAAATCAAATCAGAAAGCCTTCAAAATCCAATTCATGTGAGAATCCCAGCAATACTGCTCTAATAGAGCATT
Source organism: Tethea ocularis (assembly GCA_963555595.1). NCBI lineage: Eukaryota > Metazoa > Arthropoda > Insecta > Lepidoptera > Drepanidae > Tethea > Tethea ocularis. The sequence goes on along the minus strand of OY741960.1, from coordinate 2,109,136 downwards.
TCTTCAATATAATATTTTCTGAGTTTCATAACACGCCTCCAGTATGCGTTTGTGTACAAATGTGCATTGATCAGCCGACATACTGCTATCCAAATGGATGTTTGAAAAAAGATGACAATAAGAAGAAAGAAATGAATAATATGCAGTTCATACCACATGGGTTAGGTGCTGAAAAGAAATCAATGTTAGTTGTTGATGAAAAAAATGATTTCATGACAGATTTTTTCAAGAAGATTGATGTTGCCGAGCCAAAGATAGGTAAGAATATGTGAAGATAATATAAATGGAATGGAATTGGAATACAGTATAGTGAACTAAAAACATTAAAAAGGATTAGGAAAAGACATAGACTTACGACTGAGAATTAAAATTTGCATAGTAAAAAGTTCAAGGAATGAGACAGGGGAAAACATTTCAACTAGCTACACTGAATTAGGTTTTTGATAAAGCTTTCTTTCCATGTGTAGTGTACGTGATAAAGGATGACCATTTATAAATGGAGTTTTTTTCACGTAGGTCTTTGTACAGCAGTGGACGTCTTTCGGCTGACATGATGCTAATGAAATTGTTTCCTACATTTTATTTCTAAAGTTTATGCGTATATTACAAATTTTTGATAAAGCTACTCAGAATTATCTATTACAAACACCAATACAATCTTCACTTTTCAGATAGAACAGAGAAAAATTCATTCAACGACATGCGCCCAGATCCTTTCAAAGATAAGTACAAGATGTTTATCAAATATAAGAAACGTCCTAAAGTCCAATTAAGTTACAACCTGAGAGAACAGGTGAGGAATATGAAGTCTGACGTACTAAAGATTGAGACCATGGACGTGTCTAAAACAAGGTGGCCGATGAACAAAGATAGACGAATGAATCAACAAAGAATTTACTCTCCCACCAATAGCAATACGTTTTACGTATCGATATACCCCGGAAATAATGCATCTTCTTCGTCTAAATACTTCAAAAGAGAATTAACAAATAAATCTGATGATAGAGGTAACATTAATATTGTTGATCAAATGGGTGCTGAAATAAATGATACTGCTTTTTCAATAGAAACGTTAATTGATAACTTGATTGAGAATAACTTCGTTAGGAATGAAACTGATATGAATCTGAAAGAGATATACAATAACGATGTCATTAATGAACAAAGCGGGAATGTGATAGGTGGTAATAATATTAAAAATGAAATAAGTACTACACCTTTAGCTACAACAATTGAAGACAAGGAATTTGTTAACGGAAGTACTAATATTAATTTTGAAAATTATACGAATCCTAATACGATGACTCACAGCGTAACCAATGATATTGTAGTCGATAGTATGAACACTGAGAATATATTGAATGCCGATAAGTATAGCGATGGTAAATTTGAAAGAAACACAGATACATTTAAAAATTTCAACGAAATGATAACTACATTAGCGAAACAAATAGAAAAGCAAAATAATACCAGCATGGAAGTAATGAAACGAATTATTGGAGACACTCAAATTGTTGATGATGTAACATTAAAATTTGAGACTGATCAAGTAAATGATCAGACAACTAACGGTATATTAGAGACAATAGTTACATCAAAGTCTGAAGATATAAAAGCAATGGAATTAGAAACACAGCACAGTGAACTAAAAACATTAACAAGGAATAGGAAAAGACTTAGGAGAAAAATGGAAAATAGCAAACTGAATTAAAATTTGCACCATATAAAATTAGACATTTCAACAAGCTACACTGAATTAGGTTTTTGATAAAGCTTTCATTCCATGTGTAGTGTAAATCAAAACATAAATGAGACTTGGATCTCTAATACGAGTATAAATAAGATTTCTTCGTTTTGTTCCAGTTGTTAATAAATGCAATATTTGTATCACTTGCTTAATTTATTATGAAGTTTGTTGGGGTTATTTGAGGCCGAGGCTAGGGTTATTGATGAATGAACATTGATCCCAGTATTCGGATTAATATACTCAACCAAAATACCTAACGACCATTTCGAAAATTCACTCCTAAAGTGGTAAAATAGGAGCAACGGCTCCCTGAGATAAAAAAGTATCTACATTATAAGTCTATTTTTTACCTACAACATGATTGAGTGACTAATATAAACCATACTTTTGCATTGCAATTTAAAGTAGGTTTGAAGACGAACTTTCTCTATTTCAAAAGAATGTGATGCTTAATTTTCTAAATATGTAACCATATATCCATAAGAAGAGATATCAATAGTTTTAAACTCCAGTTTTGATATCTAATCGATTGGTTTCTGTGAAACAGTTTTCAAATCAGATAGAATATTGAATTGAATCTCTGCTCGAACTCTTACTTGCGAACTTCAAGTGATTGCAACTTCGAAACGTTCAGCTTCAAGGTAACACTATTTTAATAATAACTTTGTTTTGACTGTTGAATATATTTTCCCTCGCGCGCGGGATCTGTAGGATATTTGGAAAGTAAAAAGTATGCTATATGCTGTTCCAAATATAGACTGTCTTCTTCTTCGTCGTTACGCTCTTGTCAGAGCGGTCGTGGTCACGTTGAGGCGTCCACATCGGTGGTAGAGGCGGACACGGTTCTTCGCACGATCTCCCGCCATCTCTCCCTGTTGGCAGACTGTCTTGTGCAGTCAGATACGCGGCCTCCCATTGCGGATTTTATTTGGTCAGTCTAGCGAATAGGTGACCTGCCGCGTGATCTAACTCCTTCCACCTTTCCTTGCACGACCAGACATATAAGTATAGACTGTATAAGTGCCAAATTTCATGAAGAATAGTTGAGTCGTTGAGGTGTTCCGTTGGCTCGATGGTGGGACGCGCGTTCCATAACCCTACTAATTTTAAAATTGCGAAAGTTTATAAGAATTCCATATACCTACTAACTAATCCTACTCTCTTTCACGCAAAAACTACAAAACGGATTTGGATAAAACTTGGCACATAGATAGATATATACCCTGGAATAACATATGGCTACTTTTTATCCCGAGAACGCGGGTGAAACCGCGGGGGACAGCTAGTATTATAAATGCGAAGTTTATAAGAATTGTGACTCTTTCACGTAAAAACTAATGATTTGGATGAAACTTGGCACACAGATAGATCATAGCCTGGAAAGATCCTCAGGAATGCGGGTGAAACAGTGGGGTGGAAGTTACATATACAAAAAAGAATTTCAGTAACTGCTATTCAACGGATAAAAGGAAAAAAATACAATTTGTACCGGAAACAAAGCAGGGCGATTTGATGGAACCTTTTTCTAATTAAGTTGTAGGAGAAAAAGTTTTTCCATTTGGAACATTAAGCGGTCAAGTGCCAGGAATGCTGGTTCCTTTTCTAATGCATTCAAAATGATTGCTGTTTATTCTTTGCTTGTTCAAGTAGCAAACATGTTATATATTTTTTTAATTTTTATTGTATAAGTTTTTAGGGGTCCGTACCTCAAAAGAAAAAATTGAACCCGTACCCTAACTCGTGTGTCTGTCTGTCCATCCGTCTGTCACAGACAATTTACTGGACCGATTGAGTTGAAATTTGTTGCACATATGTAAGTCGGTGACCTAAACAAGGACGTGTAACGTAAATAGTATTTATGATAAGTAAGAATCTTTTACTAGCTTTTATTCACAAAAAAGTTTATGTAACTCTCCGATTATGATGATCATTACCCATCTCTATGCAAAAAATCATCATAGGTAAAAATCGTCATTGTCGATCCTTTGCCTTAATGTTGCGCATAAGATGGACAAACACACACACTTTCACATATGAAATATTATTATGGAAGGCTATTAGTTGATCTGGCCTACTATAAGGTGGCTCATTACATAGAAGACAAGAATACATGGTTGTAGTAGCTTCTCTCTGCACTTGCAGCCCCCTGGCCAAGTGATAATTGTATGAAGTTTATGTATATTTAAGACAAAAACTGTAATTATCTACATAAATTTAAAAAAAAAGATCCACCAAAAAAAAAAAAACGCCTTGCTGAGTTTCTTGCCGGAGTCTTCTCAGTTCAAGTGTATTCCGAACCGGTGGTAGAGTCTATTGTGTGTTGAATGAGTTTTTGATTTTGATTTTGTGATATTAATCAGGTAGGTACTACCATATCAGTGTAGGCGTAAATATAGTTACCAAATATTTTATTTATTAGGTACTACAAGAATAAATTTTGCCCGATGAAAACCTGATAGATATTTATTAAATAAAATTGAGCTAGCCTCAAATATATTACAACCTTTACTCGCTGATAAAATTATGAAAATGTTTATTTGAGTAATACCTTTATGTTTGATGGAATATGTAAAACAAGAAATTTGTGTTCGAATTTGAATAATATTTTGGAGGTGGGGAGGTTTCTGCGGTATATAAGAATTTTATTTGTGCAAACATGAGTTTATTACGATACTAACTCTCTCCCCGTAATTTTACTAGATGTTTATATATTTTAGTATAACTATAATAACTTGAAAAGCCACTAGGTATACACGTAATCATTTCATTAGTGCACTTGTATTGATCTTAATTGGACAAAATACTGGTACAGTATGACACAACTTTGATGTAGCATCGGCACATCGTTTTCGTACACTTCACTTCTAATTTACACAACTAATAAAAATCATTCATTATCGCGCCATTCAACGTTCAACAATATCATTTTCTCCGATCATTTTTTAACACATTAGTAATGTTGTAGGCGCACTCTTTTCGGGAACGATCGATTTTACGAATTTTGCCGATGCTTCATCTAAGTTGTGTCATACTATACAGTAGTAATACACAAGGTTACCTAATTTAAAGTTCATATTTTACTAATAACGGAGCAAGTGGGGCTGGTGCCCTATAGTATCTCTCATAGATCTCATCCCAGAGAGCCATACGCTGTGGATACAGCTCTTCTTTAACCTCAATAGTGTTCCCTAGAGACATGTATGGTGTTAGATTCCTGCCCACCGCTGGCCAAGGGGGTAGTTCTGAATCTTCTGGCACGGGTTTACTGAAAACACAAATAAAAAATATTAATTTTAAGGCGTCGAATGACAATGAGCTTGAGCTTTCGGTGAAGGAAAACATCGTGAGGAAACCATAGCACGGTGGTAGGGTACTTTATAGTACCTACCCACTTGGTTGACTACCACCCTAATCTGTCGTTGAAAATCTGTCGCCAAAGTACTTGACACTACACTGTAGTTTGAGATAAATAGTTTCATATTTTATACCACCTTTACCAACAAACTCCACCTTTTCGATATTAATTGTCTTAAAGTTAAAAAAATAATAATAGTCAGCCAGATAAAAGTATTTTTTGCTATATAACATAAGATAAGATAAAAATATATACCTTATTTTATAATTTCCTAAGAACAATTTTTTGGGGCTCTAACGAATGTTATTAGTTACCTACTCTTCTGAGCGTGACCGATCCTTCCTTCTCCACGATAAAGTTTAGCAAATTTATTCAAGCGATGCGGTATTTTGTAGAGTAGAGTAGAGGTACTTCCCGAATCGAGCAAAAAACTATATACCTTCTTTAAAATATTTAAGTAAAGTAGTAGAGCCACAAAATGATGTTAATTTTATTAGATAGAAAAATACTTCCGGGTAAGACTCAATAACTAATAAATACTCCCTTGATTTTAATAATGATGACAAACCTATGTAAATGAAATTGAACATTTGCTTACCCTGTCTTAATGAAATTACCCCATAATCCCCTCATTAAGGTCTTCATTTTCATATATTCTTCAGGAAGTTGGCTTTCAACTACATTCGGTAGCAGAGAATCCATAATAGCTTCTGTCTGATAGCAATGCCCAGCTCCTTTAATTTGCATAAATGGTAAATGAACCCCTTCAGCAACGAATGAGAATTCGTACAAGTAAATCTGATCACTTCCAGCTTCTAGCATCAATCTTATGGCTCTAATAGGAGGGTACACAAAACTTATGTCAGAGTAATAATCTATGAATGACAAAATAGTTTCTTCACCAACTTTTTTATCACCAAAATAGAACTCTTTGACTTTCTGGGCTATTTCTTCTTTCTCACGATCATTTTTGAATTGTAAATTAACCGGTAGGAAATCAGAAAAGTTCTCATTCATCATATCTTTCCACTGTTCAAATTGACTGGAACGTAGCATTCCTTCCATATTAGTAAATCCAACTAAATAAGGTAATTTCTTAAAATCACCTTTCCTTAAAATATCAATGGGAGCATTATCAAGAAACATTTCAACTCCAATATCACGCTCAACACAAGGCGTGAAGATTACTTCTGAATTTTTGCTTTCCATGAAATAGGGAGTTATTAATTTTTCACGTGGAGCAGTTGTATAAAATCTTTCTAAAGTAGCTATATCATCTCCATTATCGAAACCAATAGATTTGGCATAGTCACGTGCAGTTTGTAAAGGATCAAGTTGAACAGCAAATAATGCTATATTGGCTCCACTCTCTGGTATCACTTTATTAAAAAGTCCTTCGGCTGACTTCGAAATCATCAATAGATCTACTGAAGTGGCTCCAGCACTGTAGCCTGCAATAGTCACTTCATCAGGGTTACCTCCAAAGCTGGCTATGTTATCTTTAACCCAACGGAGTAATGCAACTTGGTCCTTTAAGCCAGCATTTCCTGGGGCTACTTCAGTGCCTAAACATAGGAAACCGTAAATTCCTAATCTATAATTGAATGTTACAGCAATTATATTTTGTGTTTTTACTAGTTGTGTTGGTTTAAGATTATCACTGTATCCTATATGGAATGCTCCTCCATGTACGTAGACAACTACTGGAAGATTCTTCTCGTCAGTATCAGGTACATAAACATTTGCAATGAGGCAGTCTTCTTGTTTGATCTTTTCTGTGAGATTTATGAATGGAAATTCTACTTGTGGACAAATGATGCCTTTGTCGACTGCATCGAAGGTGTTTGTCCATGTTGGAGGTGGTAACGGTGCCTGTTATCAAAAATCGTAAGTAAATAGATACCTGCTGATAGCATAGAGCAGATTATTTGGTCAAATAAATGGCTTAAAAGAACTGACTCATTGATACGATTGTATGCAACTAGAGCAGAATAAGTAGTGACATCGGTAATATTATAAACATAAAATTATATTCCAGCTGAATAAAGTTGTAATGAACACAGAGCTGGAATAATCTAGTATATTTTTTACAGGGCTTTTGTTTAATCAGTTTTATTGAATACCCATTGACTCTGATTCATTTAAGTCAGAATGATACAGCATTTTAGTATAAATATTTGGATTCGACTTTAACCTTGTCATTTTATACTATGCTATCAGTTTTCTATTTATGTTGCTGAACCACGTTACAACATTTAATATTTAAATTAAAAACAGTTGTATTATTTAATAAAAAAAATGCTTCACATTAAAATATAAATGACATTAAAACGCATAGGTACCTTAAATTTATCCTTTCCTGCAGGCGCAGTAGCATAAGGTATACCATTAAAGGCGTATACGCCACCAATATTGTAACCTTTTACGTCTCCTTGACGTATTGTCACCACTCTATCATCATCGCTACTAACAGCAACCACCAGTAAACACAGCAACACTACACAACGCATAGTTCTCGTTTATGACATAATGATACACAAACAGCACTATATAAATTGTCTATTCATTCTTATCACTAACTGTATCAATGATAAAATATAAAACATATGCATATTAGATAAATAGACTTCTTGTTGTTGACTCATGATGCAATGCTATATTTAGCTTGTTCATGAATAACAACAAAATATTAGGTAATATTAATAAAACCCGACGATGATTGCTTCTTTTATAATTTCTGATTCTAAATTAAATTTAAACATAATATATATGAGTTTTTGAATATAAAAGACGGAAATTAAAGTGATCTTATAAGGGTTCCGGTTTTTTTTCTTAAAAATAAGGAACGATAAAAGTAACGAAACGTTTCTTTATTTTTTCTTACTACATATCTACTTCAGACCCTAGACTCCCTAGACTCGTAGGGAGTTTAAATTTTTTGTATGCTCTGTCTATTGGTGAAGGAAAACATTGTACGGTAACCTGCAAGCGCGTAATCAAGTATTCACTACTGAACATACCTAATTCTCGTTTACAACATAGATTTTAAAATGGAATTTTTCACGACGAAGTCAGCAAAAAAGCATACGACTCTAGTGGTTCGTTAACCGTAGCCCAATTCGGCCACATCGTGTGGTCGGTTAAGACATCACCTATCACGCCGCTGGTTGTGGGTTGATTTCCATCCAAGACAAACATTTGTTTGAATGAATATGTCATTGTCTCGACTTTGGTTACAATTATCTTTAATATGTACGTATTCAAAAATATTTAGTAATCAGGGTAACAAGGCCAAAAATAAAAAGAAAAAAAATAAAAGATTTTTAAATATTTTATCATAATTTAAAAGATTAACCAGGCGGTTATCTATGCGTGAGACAAAGTATGCAAAACAAATGAACAAAACAAGAGAGTTTATTCTTAAATATGGATAGATCTGACAGGTGAGTATAACTGGGTGCAAGCGAATACATTTCGAAACTGAGTATGCTTCATATTTGTCAATGGTACCTACTAATGCTTAAAGTTCAGTTTTAACAAACAGAGGCTGGTGCTGATGGAGCCCTGTAGTATCTCTTATATATCTTCTTCCAGAGAGCTATACGCTGTGGATGCAGCAGCTCTTCTTTAACCTCAATAGTGTTCCCTAGAGACATGTATGGTGTCAGATTCTTGCCCACCGCTGGCCAAGGTGGTAGTTCTGAATCTTCTGGCACGGGTTTACTGAAATCACAAATAAATAATATGCTAAAACTACTTTTAGGCGATGATTGCCCAGTTGCGTGTCGAATGACAATGAGCTTGACTTTTTGGTGAAGGAAAACATCGTGAGGAAACCATAGCACGGTGGTGGGCACTTTGTAGTACCCTACTGGTTGGCTACTACCCTTAAGTTGCCAAAAAACCTGTCGCCAAAGCACCTACCGGTGTTGTGTGTCCACCTTCAGCCATATCATCACTGGCAACGGTCAGTTCTATACAATAAATAGTCTCATTGATGGATTTAATGTTTCATCGAGATAAATAGTTTCGAGTTTTATCCAAATCCATATTATTATTAATTGTCTTAGGCTCCACAAGTGAGAATTGTATGAACTTTTGTATATTTTAAAACATAAATAAATACATAAATTCAAAAGATCCATAAAAGAAAGACCCCTTGCTGAGTTTCTTCTTCTTGAGAGAGTACAGTAGAGTCATTTGTAACTGTCAACTTTCATAAGTGCCTTATCAGGGTCTAAAATGAATAATTGAGTTTTGAGTTTGAGATAAAGAGGGTTACCCCTGCCTGGAGGTTTCCAGGCAGGGGTAACCCGTAAATTAATTGACTATATAATAATGAACATTTGCTTACCCTGTCTTAATGAAGTTACCCCATAATTCCCTCATTATGGTCTTCATTTTCATATATTCTTCAGGAAGTTGGCTTTCAACTACATCCGTAGAATCCATAATAGCTTTCATCTGATAGCAATGGCCAGCTCCTTTAATTTGCTTAAATGGTATATTATAAACCCCTTCAGCAACGAACGAGAATTCATACAAGTAAATCTGATCACTTCCAGCTTCTAACATCAATCTTATGGCTCTAATAGGAGGGTATACAAAATTTATGTCTGAGATATAATATATGAATGACAAAATAGTTTCGTTTCCAACTTTTTTATCACCAAAATAGAACTCTTTGACTTTCTGTGCTATTTCTTCTTTCTCATCATTATTCTCGAACAATAAATCTACTGGGAGGAAATCAGAGAAGTTCTCGTTCATTAAATCTTTCCACTGTTCAAAATAACTGGAACGTAGCAATCCTTCCATATTAGTAAATCCAACTAAATAAGGTAGTTTCTTAAAATCACCTTTCTTTAAAATATTAATGGGAGCATTATCTAGGAACATTTCAACTCCAATATCACGCTCAACACAAGGCGTGAAGATTATTTCTGAATTTTTATTTTCCATGAAATCGGGAGATATTAATTTTTCACGTGGAGCAGTTGTATAAAATCTTTCTAATGCAGCTATATCATCTCCATTATCGAAACCAATAGATTTGGCATAGTCACGTGCAGTTTGTAAAGGATCAATTTGAGTAGCAAATAATGCTAAATTGGCTCCACTCAGTGGTATTACTTTATTAAAAAGTCCTTCAACTGATTTTGAAAGCATCAACAGATCTACTGACGTGCCTCCAGCACTGCAGCCTGCAATAGTCACTTCATCAGGGTTACCTCCAAAGCTGGCTATGTTATCTTTAACCCAACGGAGTAATGCAACTTGGTCCTTTAAGCCAGCATTTCCTGGGGCTACTTCAGTGCCTAAACATAGAAAACCGTAGATTCCTAATCTATAATTGAATGTTACAGCAATTATATTTTGTGTTTTTACTAGTTGTGTTGGTTTATGTTGATCACTGTATCCTATATGGAATGCTCCTCCATGTACGTAGACGAGTACTGGAAGATTCTTCTCGTCAGTATCAGGTACATAAACATTTGCAATGAGGCAGTCGTCTTGTTCGATTTTTCCTGTGAGATTTATGAATGGAAGTCCTACTTGTGGGCAAACGATGCCTTTGTCGACAGCGTCGAAAGTGTTTGTCCATGTTGGAGGTGGTAAAGGTGCCTGAAAAAAATAGAGATTTATTTGCATTTAATTCATAAGTCACAAGAAAACTGGAATATTCTTTACACACGGTTATCTGATCCCAAACTAAGCAAAGCTTGTACTTTGTACTGTGGAAACCAGAACTGATATATTACATATACTCCTTTTTTGTAAATACATAATTATACAGACAATCACCCAGACTCAGTACTAACAGACATGTTCCTGCACACAATTAAATGTTTGTCCTGGATGGGAATGATAGTCCTGAATTATACGGGCAAATAAATTTCCTGAGAGAACTGAGTTATACCATTAAATTACGGCACGTCAATTTAAAGACATCGATCTATTAATGTTTTAAAACATATTCCAGCTGCAAATTGATAGAATATAATGGAAGATCATTTTGTACGTCGGGAATTTCAGCGGAAGAACCGAATTGTTTTGGATTAGAGGCAATCTCAATGCACAGATTTTTTGATCAGATCAGATGTTGTCATTTCTTACGGACCAAATTTGGTGCTTAATTTCTGCTAATGCATGATAATGCACGTCCAGAAACTGCCACAGTCGTTGCAAACATACTTGACTTGACGCAGTTAATATCAACGTCTTACCATGGCCTGCTCAATCGCTAGACTTGAATCCCATTGAGCCCGCAAGGGTTATGCTTCAAAGAAGAGCTCTGCCCATTAGCAAAAAGCATAAAATAACGTTATTTTATGCTTTTTAGTGTTTTGAAGTCGGTTCTATTTTTTGTTCAAAGTTATTTTTAACGGATATTTTTTACGTTTTAATTTATTACGTCAATTTGAAGTACTTACCTACCTATTGAAAGGAATTTTGTGATACCTATAGCCCTATATCAATTTATAGATGTTAATAAGTATTATCCAATATTTTTTTTTAAACGATTTAAATCCATTTCCATCCATCCTTCATCCATCATTTGCACTCACGAACTAAATACAAATAAGTATAGTCATATTAAGAGGAGGCTATCTGTGAATGTCTCCGTCCCTTACTAAAGTGACGGAGACAAGCGAGACAGGAGAGACGTAATTTTAGTAAAAAATATGGTTTTATGTTATTTAAAAAGAAACTAAGCCTTTTTTTAAAAAAGTGAGAATACTATGCCCTTTCTAATGGATTTCAGAATGTATTTTAATATTTTTCAAGTTATTTGGATGGCGCAAATAAGAGACGAATGCATTCTTAGTTTTAAAAAGGGGTATATTTACGATTTTTTTCTGAAAAATTCCAATTAAAAAAAAAAAACTATTCCCTTATATATACTCTAGTTTAACATATATTTTTTCCAAATCTCTTGGAACAAAGAATACAGAGAAAAACGCATTAGAATCATCATTTCACGTATAGCATCGTAGGTACACAGGTGCGTTGGCCTCCGGACTTGAAAAATCTGTAGGTATCCACATTTATGTACATAAATAATTTTGAGTCACTAATTACAAAATTACTTATTATTACAACCTTAAATGACTGGAATAAGGCTGTTTTTCCATCAGAGAAGTGCTATGCAGCTGGGTCAATATTTGAGAGGCTCCAAAATCATGTCTTTGATAATTTCTCGAGAACGAGTGTATATATGTATTTTTAAAAGAAGTATTACTTTTAATACTATAATAAATAAAAAAAATTTTGCTCTAAACCACGATTGTAAAAAAAGTATACTAATAATAAATAAATATCCTGGAACATTCTTCACACACGGTTATCTTATCCCAAACTAAGCAGAGCTTGTACCTACACACATAAAAAGGATTTCTTCATTTAAGATATTTTAACTTCCACGAAGTTAGTTTGCATTGAACCAAGATAATGGCGATTTCATATATAGGGAAACTAATATTTTCTTGTAGAAAGAAAAAAAAACTTTTGGATTAATATTCATAATTCAAGAAATCAAATGTCAATTGTTTTGTGACAAGACAATTGACATTTGATCCAAGACAATGTATCTTCCACCAAAGAGATTTAGTTTTCTAGTTCTAATGAAATTGAAGTTCTTAATCCAAAAGTACTTATAACTTGTTCATTCAAGAAAATGTAGAATCAATGTAAGAGATGATATTCTTAGTTCAATATGATAAAAATGTATAACAAAACAGAACGATCTTGTTTTGAAATTGGTTTTACTTGGATTTTGAAAGTGATACATATCTTAAGATTTTTTTATCTTCACATGATATAAAACATTCTCAGTTTAATTTATTATTATATTATAATAACAAACAAAAGCCTTGCATAGAGAAATAATAGATTCTTTCAAGATTTCAACATTTTTGTGTAAGTTTCTGAAATCTTCTGCAGAAATAAAATATTCTCATTGTAAAATTATTTGTCCTACCAACAAAAAGGGTTTTCTCATTATGAGATAAATTTTACTTGTGGCAAAACGTAACGATTTTTTACTAAACCGTAACTATCTTGGATGTAGTAATGTTACTTTCTTCTGAGAATTAAAGGGTTTTTATTAAATCGTAATTATCTTGGATGTAGTAAAGTTACTTTGTTCTGAAAAATAAAGATCTCCTTTCAATAATTTATTCCTCTTTGTGAGATTTTTGGCATGCTTGTATAGGTAGATATATATTTGCTTAGTCTAAATTTAAGATTATATTAGTGTAAAAACCATAATGTAGGTATTCGTGAAAATAAAAAATAAATCTTTTTTTTTTCTTTCGTACACATCTAAAAAATGTTATAAATTTTCACGAATACATTATGGTTTTTACACTCATATAATCTTAAATTTAGACTAAGCAAATATATTTCTACCTATACAAGCATGCCAAAAATCTCACAATGAGAAACAAATTATTGAATGGAGACCTTAATCAAAACAAGCTAACTTTACTACTTACATCCTAGATAATTACTATATAATAAAAACCCTTTTAGTCCCCGTACAAAGTACCCTTACTACATCTAAGAAAGATACTATTTACTTTCTTTTTATTTCACACAATTTTTTCGATCAAAATGAAAAACAGGTTTGAATATAATGCAATCTATATTAATAGCTGGCTGTACACACGTATAACATCATATTATTTAAGTAATAAAGACATATCTCACATAATGTTAATAATTTACACATAATTTTAAAAACAAATAGGAGAAACTGATTTTTTTCTCATATAACACTTACAACAGTCAATAATATTGATTAATAACAAAATTAAAAATTAAAATAATAGCCTAATAACTATTTAAAACTAAAACGATAATTTAGATACTTTTAACATTATTCTTTAAAAGTTGGCATGCTTATGTCGACTTACCTACAGTAAATATGTCTAACATTATAAAACTGTCAGTACAGTATAATTAATAATAGGTCATTGAATTATCAACACATTAGGTTGAAATATCTTTGTGCAAATTCCCTTGTAAAATTATATTGAACATTTAACTTGTTTGCTTGCAGAAGCCTTCAGCTTTTGTTCTTCTATTTTTGTATGTAGGACCAGGATTCTAAAAATAAGACAAATGTATTAGAACGTTGATTGATCAGATCGTAGCGATATTATAGAAATGACACCTAGATTAATGTATGACAGACAAAATAAAACATAAGAGGTGGATGAATGCATAATAATATGTATTGTAATGAAATGATCATATTCTAAAATAAATAAAATACTTTAGGGATGTACTAGGTACGAGTATACCTACTGTATGTATCTAAATGTATAATTTCCAAACCGGTCCAGGCGTCTTTGAGTAATCGGGGATCGAACATGAAAACAAAACAATATGAATGATTCCAACGAATTGAGAACCTCGTAATTTTTTGAAGTCGGTTAAAAATAAACTTATTGACTTACTTTCACTGTCCAATTTTTCTAAGCCTTGCACAATGCTGAGCAGATTTTCGTTTACACGTTTTCTTAATAAACTTCTTCGAGGGACACCTTGACCATTGCAGTAAAAGCATTTATGCAATTTATATTGGCCCTAAACTGCCTCTGCGCGCACAAATGGAGTTGCTTGTTATCACTTTCTACTATAGGCTTCTGCTTGCAGAACTTCTTTTTGCATCTTGCTTTCAAGATGTGCACCAACGGCCGGCCGGTCACGGAAAGAATGAATATGGTGGCCGCTCGCTGGTTGCGCGGTATTGTCTTGACAAAAACATATTTTGTCTGCCGTAAACCGTAATTCCTTTAATCTAGAAAATGTATCTTACTATAAGTTATTTCGTTCAATGATATGAAGCAATAGGAATTGTTAAGTTAAGACAACATTATTTATTCCAATTAACATACCATAAAACTACAATGAAAGAATCTTAATTTAAGATATTTTTACTTTGGAACTCAATAAAATAATATTTTCTTGCTTAAATAACATAATTCTTCATTTGAAGATAAAATTTTAATAGATTAAATTGTTTAAAAATGTTGAAATAAGATTTTTTTTTGTTTTTAAACTAAAACTTTGTATGTTTGCTTTGAAACAAGTTTTCTTTAAATGTCAAGTAAAATATTTTATTGTACAAAGAATAATATTTTCTTGGAGAAAATATATATGACTTGAACAGAAACACATTCTCTTGATATTAAGAAATATTTCAAGACATTTTTAATTCTTAATTGGAGAAATCCTTTTTATCTGTGTACTACGGTAACCAGATAACAGACCCAGACACAGGACAAACAGACATGTTCATGCACACAAATATTTGTCCTGGATGGGAATCGAAACCATGACCAACTGCGCCAACTGGCTTATCAAAAATAATAATAAAAAAGTTATTTAAAAACTTCAATAAAATTGTCATTTTTCACGTGTTGCCACTGCTCACGCGCTTTATATTTTGATGATCGTAAAAAAATTAGTCTCCATTGAGCTATTTGCTATTGAGTGCTGTAATTTAAATAAATAATTATTCCTGATAAAATTATCAATACCCACAGTCAGTCAAATAAATAGAAAACTCATGTTTAAAAAAAGTGGGTCATTGTCGTGCGCACTCTGTGGGTACTTCGTCGATCTACACATACCTACGAAAACATTTTATTTAAGAGGAAGCTCTCTGCGTATGTCTTCGTCACTTACTAAACTGGCGGAGACAAGCGAGACAGGAGAGACGTAATTTTAGTAAAAAATATGGTTTTATGTTATTTAAAAAGAAACTAAGCCTTTTTTAAAAATGTAAGAAAACATTCCCTTTCTAATAGATTTCAGAATGTATGTTATATATATATATATTTTTTAAGTTATCTGGATGGCCCAAATAAGAAAAGAATGCATTCTTAGTTTTAAAAAGGGGCATATTTACAATTTTTTTCTGACGTCACTAATGAAACAATCCCAATTAAAAAAAAAAATATTCCATTTCACATATTCTCTAGTTTAACATATATTTTTTCGAAATCCCTTGGTAAAAATATATGTACGAGTAAATATATGAACAAAGAATACAGAGAAAAACGCATATTAGAATCATCATTTCACGTCATCGGCTTAATCAATCTAAATAGACATTTTTAAATATTTTTTTATTACATTGTTCTCTCGGCACTTGTGATGTTCTTATCCTATCATCTACTAGTATTAAAAATGCGAATGTTTGTGAGAACGAATTTTAATTAAACTTGGCACATAGATAGATCATAACCAAGAATAACATATATCACATAAGTTTAACTCGGGAAAATATTAAGATCCAGATGGTAATAAAAAAAATGGAACTGACAACAAAAAATAGCATCATACCTTAAATTTATCCTTTCCAGCAGGCGCAGTAGCATAAGGTATACCATTAAAGGCGTATACGCCACCAATATTGTAACCTTTTACGTCTCCTTGACTTATTGTCACCACTCTATCATCATCACCATTAACAGCAACCACCAGTAAACACAGCAACACACAACGCCTCATAGTTCTCGCATATGACAATATAATGCTATGCAACACAATTTATAGTGTATAAATTGACTGCATCAATAATAAAATATTTAATAAAAATTTCTTGATATTGAATCACGTTTGAATAATCACTGATGCACTGTCCTTTATGTAACTTATTCCTCAATAACAAATTCAATCGAAAATTAATTAATGTTATATCATTTGTCTGTCTGCACTGGCTGTACTAAAATTACTTTAAAATATTTTTTTTTGTGAATTTAATGAATTTCGGCACACTAGACAAGAGGAAATGGAGAATTTTACGTATCTCTCTATAGCTCGCTGTGCGAGTACAGTATGACACAACTTAGATGTAGCATCGGCAAATCGTTTTCGTACACTTCACTTCCGATTTACACAACTAATAAAAATCATTCAATATCGCGCCATTCAACGTTCAACAAGATCATTTTCGCCTAAAGTACTAAACTAATAAACATGGGTAACGTTTTAGGCGCACTCTTTTCGGAAATGATCGATTTTACGAATTTTACAGTAATACTATACAGTATGACACAACTTAGATGAAGCATCGGCAAAATTCGTAAAATCGATAATTTCCGAAAAGAGTGCGCCTACAACATTACTCATGTGTTAAAAAATTATCGGCGAAAACGATCTTGTTGAACGTAGAATGGTGCGATAATGACCGATTTTTATTAGTTGTGTAAATCGGAAGTGAAGTGTACGAAAACGATTTGCCGATGCTACATCTAAGTTGTGTCATACTGTACCTATATAGCTGTGAATCCCATTGTGAGCGTTTGTAAAATCATTTATATTTTAAACAGATTTTAATACAAAAGCTACCATATAATAAATGAAGCATGTAATTACACTGAAGTGTCAATGTGACACCGCTGTAGTCGACGTTAGAGTAATAAATACCCAAGTGTTGTTATTATAATGAACACAACCTTGTTCGAGGTGTACCTAATTGTAAGTTAGTATATGGACGAGGCTACAATTTATCACTATATAATGAAACTACTGAACGGATTTTCATGCGGTTTTTCATGAGGAAGGTGAAGGAGTGGTCCAATAAAATTCGATCGCGATGAAATATACTACGTACCCTATACCTATAGATAGCCTATTTGGAAGAGGACATAGGTGCCGAACTAATTAGTACCGTCACCTCTCTTTCATGTAAACCTTATTGAAAAAACTAGTCCATGCCATTGTAATATATACGGTCGTGACCAATATAGATAGCGCTTAAATTTACGTTGAAATAAATGTTCGGTCTAATCTGACAGGACTAAAATATATTTCGTCCCTTTATAATATTTTTTGTTAGAAAAAGATACTTATAGTATATTTAGTGTTTAGTTTGTAATCAACAGAATCAGGGCCATCTTTTATACTAATAATAAAGCTGAAGAGTTTGTTTGTTACTGGTCCGATTCGAAAAATTCTTTCACTAATAGGAAGCTACATTATCCCCGAAGGTTATAGGCTTTTTATTCCGGGAACGTGGGTAGAATCGCTGGGCACGACTAGTAAGGTATATTATTCCTAAAATTACGTAGACAATTTAATCCTAAACTAACAATTACGTCTTCATAACATGCACAAAGGGTTTCCGTCTTAATTACCCCACCCTACCTACCTAGTACCTACCCGACTAAGATATACATACCTGCCTACCCGTTCGCTATATGTTTGTCTTTGCACACAAATTTAGTTCAAGTTGGTCGATTAATTATAGACTTTAGAAACTTAGATTGCACCTTGTACTGTAAAGACTTGGTGCAATTCACATATAAGTAATTTCAGAAAATACTTCATTTCTCATTACGTTGATAAATTAAAATACGTACCTACCGTAAAAAATATGCTGTTGTCACCTGTTATTTAAATTAACTAGCTATTTACTGCAGTTTCATTCGCGATACAGGAGTACGAAGTATCCTTTAACACTTCGGGATAATATAACTTCCTATTGATGAGAGAATTATCAAAATTGAGATTAACTCCTATTCTACTTTTCTTTTCGTTGTTTAAATATTACACACGGTGATAGAGTACCTACTATGTAGTACCCGCCTGCCTGGCTACCACCCTCAAGTTGAAAACCTATCGTAAACCTCAGGATGAAAATGTTCCATCTGCAATTGAAAGCTAGTTCCCTTCCCTACTTTTTGTATTACCGGGCACATCATCATTGACCATGGTGAGATAATAGTCAGAACACAGGCCTAGAATAAATAAACACTTTTCACTGACTTTACAATATTAAAAAAAACAAGCTACATAAAAAAAATCCTCGAGGCGGCTACTGCTGCCGATCAACGGCAAGGTTCCCAGAAGGCTGGCAGCGTTTCCTCTTTGGATGGCCAAGCTAACCCGCTGGCGGAAAAAGCTCCCCGCCCGCTGACTTGTTTACAAATAAATAAATAAAATAAACAGTAGGAACAATAATAAAACAAATCCTGATTTATGTTAAAGTTTTATTCCGCCAATATACGAGGAGGGTTGATCAATCACTCTCAATCCATTTGAGATACAAATAACATTAAAAACGATTTGCACAGTTTATGACGACAAAGGAGTATTTATTACAATACTAGTTTCCGCCTCGTGGTTTCACCCGCTTTCCCGGGATGAAAGGAATAAAACAAAAAATTACCCCAAATTATGCTTTTTCAATTTTCACGAAGACCCTAAATATTTCGAGAATAATATGTGGCATAGATTAATTTCTGAAAAATCCTCTATTTGCTATTGTATGTTCCGAAGAAATCAGTTCAGCCTATTTGGGACAAACAGAAAGACGGCAAAAAATTCAGTAGGCAGGTAGGTGCAGTTAAGTAGGTAGGTCACAGTTTCTTTTATTCTTAGGGCACGAAAACGTCTGCGGGGCCAGCTAGTCTTTCTATAAAATCTAACAATGAAAATTAGTGCAAAGTTTGTAAAGCCTGTCTCAGTCATAAAGCGCTGGAACACGGCGCAACTATCTCACTGCCATTAGTGGCAGGTCACGTCTGCCGACAGACTGTCGTAATGTCTTTATCGGACACCGGTCGGCGTTCCGTCGGCGACTAGTCGCACCGGCAACTACACTAACTAGCAGATGACGTGAGCTCAAAAGTTACGCCCGTGAAAGGAGCTTTTGAAAAGTTTTAACGAAATTATTATCAAGCCTGATTGTTAGGGAAGTTGTTTGTATACTTGTCTAGTCTTGGTTATGCATTTGAGTTGAGCGTTGTGGTCTTTCCGGTGAGTGTTCATAAGTTATTTAGTAATAAGGTTTGATTTAGAACAGCTGTTTACCTGCAGCTGTTTGTGAGTTTGTAGAGTTTATTAAAGAGTAGAGTAGAGTCTCTCTCTGTCGGTAAGTGCAGGTCTGTTCACAATTTAACGGCTATATTATTAACTATTGAAAATTTATACGTTGTATTGTGAGCAGTATGGTACAGTTTACAATGTATCGATGGTTTTACAATCTCGCGAGATGTATCGTAAACTAGCAGTGTTCACAATGATTCGGTGATAGGCTTATGGGTGAGTAATGCCGAAACGAAGGTTGTGGGTTCGAATTCTACTATGAGCTTGAGCTTTCATTCATAAGTGCCTTATTGGGGCCTAAACTGAATAAATTAGTTTTTGATTTTGATTTTGATTTTGGAAAACATCGTGAGGAAACCATAACATGTTGGTAGGGTACCTACTTGGTAGTACGTGCCCGCTGTCTACCACCCAGAAGTTGGAAATCAAATTGGAAGGAAGGCAAATATTCACTACATACTCAAATTAAAACATACCACGGCTGTAAATTGCAAAACTTTGTAAAAAGATACATTAAACTCTCCTTAGTAAAGAGAAATGCAATTTCACGAAACTACGTTTCATTCGTGGACGTTTAAAAGTTACGTAGGTATTTTACGAGAAAATACCTTGTCTCGAACTTTACAGGTTTCGCTGTGGACTGCGACTTTAGTGTTACCTACCTATATATAATTTACCTGAAAGATTCTCTTTGTGTTTATATTATTTCCAACTTGCTGTTCTCCGCGGTTTCACTCTTTTCCCGGGATAAAATGTAATCTATAACCTTCGGGGATAATATAGCTTCCTATTAGTGAAATAATTTTTCGAATCGGATCAGTAACTCCGGAGATTTGCGCGTACAAACAAATTCTTCAGCTTTATTATTAGTATATAATTTTTACAACTTATCCATACATACATAAGGACCTAAAATAGGAAAAACGTACTTTTCTTTTAATAATGTTGGTAAAATTGCAGTGAAAAAGCTATTAATTATTATATGTAAATGTACCTATAAGGATACAATAGCAGTTCCACACGGACCAAGCGTGCTCATTAGTATCCTACAGGCGCTGCGGCCAGCTTGCCGTAATATCTTTATTACTATACAACTATCTTTCGAAAATTTATTGCAAATTTGAGTTTTGCGTCGTTAAAACTCTTGTGGAATTTGTTTTTCACTTCTAGGTGATAGCTTGTCTATATATACAATCTAACTTCCCAAACAAAATTAGATTTTTATTATATATAGAACAAAGAAAGTTCATAAAATAAAATATAGAAAAAAATCATTCACAAAAACCACAGAGATTTTTTGCATTCATTAATCAATCCTAAACGAAGGTTATTTATTTTACATACAGAAATGGCGGCTAAGGCACTCAGCTTTAAGTACCTATTCAAATTATCTGGCTATAATTTTTAATGGACTGATAAACAAGACAAGTAAAAGTCGACCTTATTCGGTTGAGTTTCGTAACATACTTTTTAAAAACAAGTTTCTTTTGTTTTGCTACACGGTGCTCTTCAGACAAATTCTAATTAATTCATTACTACGAGTAATACATGCAGAAGTTAAAACAGCTCTCCTTGAAAAACTAAGCAAAGTTTGAAAGAAATTCTTTTATTCATAGATTTCGCGGCGAGAAACTTCAGAAACTTTGTGCGAGAAAAAACTGTACAGAAAATCAGAATAATGATCAATCAATTTCATTTGATATAAATTGTCGAGAAGTTTTGTGAAAGAGACTTTTGACATAATAATAATACCTCATAATAATTTAGATTATACTAATGATTTTAGATTAATGTCAATTATAATAAAAACTAAACAATAAAGTGAGATAATTAATTCGAGTCGGTGAAAGTGGCCTATTATGTCCTGATGAAGCTTCGTGGAGAAGCGAAACACGTCCCGATTTCTTGTTGAGTTCTCTTTATCGGAACTAGTTACTTAATATTTGTCTTCTGTTTCATTCTGACCGGTGGTAGAGGCACTTTGTAATTATTTGTGAGGTTACTTTGAGTAAAGACCAACAGGACTATTTTAAAACACTCGGATTTGACATCGTAATAGGAAGAGAAAACTTACCGATGTCGATTCCATTCCCGATGAGCAGTTAAAAGGCAAAATTAAATAGCAATTGCGGGAATTCTTCTTAGGTTTTCGAATCCTAGTGTTTCAAAATAGCTAGTCTGTAGAAGACAAGTCTCTCTTCTCTTTTATGAGAAGTTACTTCTGAAAGTAATCATCTACATAAAATGCGTGTGAGTTTGATTGCTTCTTACGTTTTAGCACCTCGACGATATTAGTATAACTACTGATGAAAAAATGTATATTATGTAGTATATCAGTTATCTGGTTGTCCATAGTACAAGCTCTGCTTAGTTTGGAATCAGGTCATTTATATATTTATTTCTTCTAAACTTCTTTCTATAATAAAATGAAGACAAATTAAACAATAAAGATTCTAAGAATAAAATGGCATGAAAACACTTAAAGAATCGGAACAGAATTGTCCAATTACGAGGTGCCAGCCATCGAAGAGTCGCCCCTGTCGCCCCTTATGTAAATTATTACTCCAAGTTGTTAGCAACTCGTATATATTATAAGGCAAATTGATATAAGTTAGTCACTAGAATGTATACTAACTTATGCAAGGAGTTTTTAGTCAACGTTTAGTTTTTAGGGACCCGCAGCTAAAAGGTACTAACAGAACACTATTACTAAGTCTTTGTAGTCCGTCCGTCCGTCTGTCAGCGGGTGGTAACTCATGAAGCGTACGTAATGGGTAGACAGTTGTTTTTTTTTTACAGAATGTGTGTGTATTTCTGTTGCAACAACTTACTGGGTGATTTTTTAATCACCGTCCAAATTTTCAGGGATTATTTTACTAATCATTATGAACAACTTTTATTTTGCCCCCCATTCTATTGCCCCCTCATACCTATTGTATCCAGGAAGATTCCTCCATCAAAAAAAGGTAGAAACTATGAACGGATAAGCTCCTTCAGTGGACGGAAGTTTTTCAATTAAAATGGTTTTACAGCACCGCGCGGCGGACCGCTAACGAGATATAATATTTTACAACTCTATGCGTAGTTTATGTTATGAATCAGTGTCTCGGCATCTGATGGCCACTTGGTTCAATGGGATATTCATAAGAATCACCCACAATGACCTAGCCTTTCATAGTAACGACTTTTAGAATTCTAGTTTAAAGAGCTAGAGTTCACTTTAAAATACAAATAATAAATCTGTCATATATAAAATCCGGTCCGGACTGACTCACTGACTGATGAATCAATGCACAGCCCAAGCTGCTGGTCCTAGAGACATGAAATTTGGAGGGTTTTTTCTTTCTGAATTGTAGTGTAGGTATCCACTGAGGGTTTTGAAAGTTCAACTCCAACTCCTAAGGCAGTCGAATAGGGGATTGCGGGAGAAACCGTGGGGCAGAATGCTAAGTAGTTGAATCTATAATAAGTACCTAGGTATGAACGTAAGTTTCTTTTGAATGCCACGTTGCTAAAATACTTACTTGAAACCAACTTGATTACTTAGAGATGAATCCTTTAAAAGGTGCACTAGTTTTACTAGGTTAGGTACATAAAAATAATAACTATGAAATTACAAATAATGACATAAATACGGCACAAGAGTAAAGTAAATATGGTCTGACTATTTCAAACGTGATGTAAACAAAGAAAAAACCTCGAATAATAATACTTGGTAGAGTATACCCAGAGGTCATTTAGAACCTTTTGAACCTTGAAAGGGTTAAGAATCCCATCCTGAACCTTTGAAGCTCGAATGCGTGAACATTTTTCTATTAACTCACCCTCTGCTTGCACATGCCGATCTAACCGAGCGTCGACAAAAATAGCGATTCACGCCCGTGCTTAATTCAAAATGGAATGCGTTTGGGACAGTGAACGATGATGCCTGAAGTTTGCCGATGTTTCACGAACACATGTAACGGCAAAGGTATTTATCAAATTCTCCACTTGTCAATTCTTACGTGAACTAGACTAGCTGTTTCACACGCGTTCCGGAATGAAAAGTAGCCTATAATACTCGGGGATAATGTAGCTTCCTATGAGTGAAAAAAAATAATTTGAAAATCAGTTACACCGGAGATTATAATATTAGCATAGATATGATAAGAACCAATGTATTTTCTAATAAAAAAATAGACATCTAGGTTAGGTGTCAGGGAAACAGATCAGCAAGGCTATTTTAAAACACTTGGTTTCGACGGGAAGAGAATTCATAATAGGAATATTTCATCGATCTGTCTACCTTTAATTTCGTCTAATTTGAAAGCGTAATATGGTAGAGTCCACCAGTTAATATAAATGTTTCATCGACAAAGTATAAAGTGGTGACATAAGGCGACTGAAATCTGAAATGAGAAGGTAGGTACTCCTGAAAATCTTGATGTGAACTTGGTCTTTTTCCTAACCAACTGTTTTGTTACACATTTCTTTTAGTCTTGGGCAGGACAACGTCTGCGGGCCAGCTAATTCGTAGTATAAAAAAAAATGCATATTTACCAATTGGGTAGTTGACTGACATATCAAAACAGCAACTTTTTAATAAATGTCAAGACGATCGTTTATATGGAATTTTGTATGAAATATTACACTATGACGTCACAGTTTCACAGCATCAAATCATCTAATCTTAGTGGTCCCATTGGTAATTAAAAAGCATTATCTATTATTAAAACATACATATTATCTAAAACATATTTGATGTTTCCACGTGTTTTTAGATGTTTTGTGCATTGTTTAGTGTTTAGTCATTTATTTTTGACAGTGTCAACTACCCTATTGCATTTTGAAACCATTTTTGACATTGAAATTATTAATGTCAAAGTCAACAGTTTAATATAAAAGCTGAATGAAACAATGTAATGAAATCCACGAACCAGTTTCAAATAGCGAAGACACTTGGCCGCGCCAACACGTCGGAGCAGAAAGGTTTTTATTCAAATAGTTTCAGGAACGCTATTATATTGAAATTCTTTTCTGTACTGTACCTAAGCCTGGCTTGGGTAAGTTTACCTATTGTGTAGGTTGTATGCAGAAATAAGTGGAATTCATATATACTACTTGGCGGATGCTGAAATTTGCTATACATAGGTATAGTTAATTCAATCCTTACCACTTTTATTTACTGTTTCTATAAACGAGAGGGTAATAGGTATTATTATTATTTTGCTTAAGATCCTCTAAAGGATCTTCTATTTAATCTCCTGTAATTATATTTTTGAACTGTTTGTAAAAATTACTCGGATACATCGATTATAAGCCGTATGACGTCATCGTATAACAATGGCGCCATGTATTTTGACGTCACGTGTTGATCACTCCATAATATAAATCAAATACACTTGCATTTATTTTAATTATTATCTGATCATTTGCGAAGTCATGGTAAGTTGTTTAGAATAAAATAATTTTAATTAAAACTGATATCTTGATATTGTGCATATTCCCTAACCGGCTGAAAGCAGCAATTAAAAATGTAAACCGCCATGTGTTGTATGCAATGACATCTTTAATTTAATCTAAATAAAGTTCAAATTTTCAAAATAAAACAAGGCCCAACTCCACACAGTATTTCAACCGCCGCGTCGCGAGCGAAGCGTAAAATCGCGAAAAAGACAAAAAAATTTAAATGTGCCTAAAAAATTCATTGCATTAACACTGATCAGAGTGGAATTAATGAGGGGATATTACAATGGAATTACTGCCTCCGGCTCCCTGGTGTTGGTGCAAATGAATCAGTTTGGTGCTCCGTACATTTTTCGGTCCATTTCCCAGTTTTACTTATGCAAATAAGTTTCGACAGCGGGCGAAAACCTGCTCAAATGAAAGCGTTTGTTTTGCGAACAGCAGTGGTGTTGAGCCGTTATTTTGTTATTTGTTTTTATTTATAGTATTTGTGAAATGTATTTTGAATCTATACTAATAATAAAACTGAAGAGTTTGTTTGTTTGAACGCGCTAATCTCCAGAGTTACTGGTCCGATTTGAAAAGTTCTTTCATTAAAATTGCGGGTAACAGCTAGTTTTAAATAGAATAGAAAAACATAAATTTTTAGTATTAACGGTTTTTTTTAAAGAGCTGCAAATAAGGTATTTGTCCGTTCAACTTTCTGTTATTATCTCGACATAGTTTAAAACAAAGTCGCTTCCCACCGTCTGTCCCTTACGTTTAGATCTTTTAAACCACGCAACGGATTTTAATGCGTTTTTCATCAATAGGTTGAAGAGGAAGATTTATAAGTAAATTTTAGTATTGTCTTGTGTTAATTTGTTGAAATATGACGATAATTCAAGATGATAGAAGAAATCAAGCTAACTGAAATCATCAATCTTGTTTTTCGATGTTTTAGGGTTGATCCCATAGTAAAAGTATAATGATGAGAACAATAATCACTGAAAATTTGGCAACTCATTGAAAAGTAACCAGTATAACCGTCTCCAGTTCTTTCTATGTTTTATGAAGGAAAACTTTTTGCCGACAAGCCTGAGCGAGCGAGCTCTAATGACGCGGGGTCACCGTCCTTCACTCCACTCAATATTGTATAATGGAGTATTGTGTGTACTGTTTGTTTGTTTGTTTGTTTACAAATGCTAAATCACTGATGGTATATACCGGATTTATTGGGAGCAAATACAATTACCGTTTAAATACGATTCAAGTTAATGAATCTAAAATTGAATTTCACCATATTTGATGTGGTATCAATAAGTTGATAATGGTGCCGATTCTGTTGTTTACTGAATAAATAAATTTAATCTCACTATATCTCTTTCTAATAGTGAATATAAGAAAGGGATGCAAAATATTTTAGTCCTGTCAGTTTAATCCGATCACATATTTCAACGTGAATTTAAGCGCGATCTTTATTGGTCACGACTATTTACCCGTACTTTACAACGGCATGGATTAAACTGGCAGCATTAAAAATGTTCTGTCTTTTTTCAATAAGGTTAACTTGAAAGAGAGGTGACTTGTCTAATATTAGTTAAGTTCGTAAACAACAGAATCGACACCATTTATAGAACTAGAGCAGGGATGGCGAACCTTTACGTATCAACGTGCCATTTTTCTAAAAAAAAAATTAATGCGGTCATAGACGTGCCATCCAATAATTTAAACTTTTTGATTATTGGGAAAATAATAATAATAAATACTATCAACTCAAAACTCTTTATTTACTACAAAAAATAGGAACATTTTGTAGTAAATAAAGAGGCGTAGGGATCACTCGCGTTCGCTCATCATATAATATCTGCTTCGCACTTTTTTTCGTATTGCATAATGAATTTTGTGATCAGTGACGTGCCCAAAATATTGTGTCGCTGTGCCATGGTTCGCCATCCCTGAACTAGAGTCTGCCGTTTTACTGAGGGACCTAATATTTTACCGGGATAAAAAGTAGAGATCAGTAAGGGTCGGTAAGGTAACCGCTTACCATCAGGTGGCCCGTTGGCTTTTCGCTGACTTAGTAACTTAGTGATATTTGGTAGAGTCGTTTGTAATCTCTATGTCGATCTTAAATGCCATAATAGGACCTAAACTGAATAAATAATTTTTAAGATTAAAAAAAAATGCTTGCTTAAAAACCAGTAGCTTTAGATTTCTGAATAATAATCTCTCTTACTATAATAATATGGTAGGTATTTGACGTGTTAAGGTGCTGTCACCTCACGAAGTCTATTAATATTTCCTATACAATCTGTTTTTTTTTATATCCCATAACTCTAGGGTATGACTGAGACCATATCAAAGAATCAAGTGGCATATGAATTATGTTTCAAACATCCTTTTTTTTATCATTTTTCATACAAAATAATTCGACAAAGTCACGATTATTAATGTAAAACACCCTTACGTGAAATATGACAACGTCACATTTTCTTAGCTTTAAATATGAATGAATTACTCGTATTTATCAATGAAACTGTGATACTAACATACCTACATATCTTATTTCACTATTTATTTGACTACACTGCTGCGAAGTTTGGCGACCTCGCAAAAGTAATGATTCGTCATACTGGTGACTATTTTTGACCTAATTTTATTATGATTGATGATATCTCCGAAACTATGCATTTTGGACCACCTATTCTTGGAGATTTAGTATTATTTTTACCTACAGAATATAACCTTAGAGTTATGGGATATCAAAAACAACACGTTGTATAGATACTTATTTTCAATGAAAAATTATATGTGTGACATTCTCAAGACATTTCTGCAGCTTTTGACCGAACTCAAAACATATTTTGATATACTTAGATACATAAAAATCTTTAAAAGCCAGTGTTTCTCTGATCTTCTTTCTTCGGATACTAGAATCTAACTGGACAAATATTTTAATCAGGGTTTTCAATTTAATGATTGACGAATTCATTTTATAATAATCGTACATATTTTTTTAATAAATGAGTTTTTTTACGTTTTTAAGAGTTGCGCTAGCTTGATTTCACACCTTATATAATTAACTAGCATCCGCCCCGCGGTTTCACCCGCGTTCCCAAGGGATCTTATGTTTTCCCGGGATGAAAAGTATCCTATGCGTGAATCCAGGTTATAAACTATCAGTTTTCCAAATTTCATCCAAATCCGTTCAGTAGTTTTTGCGTGAAAGAGTAACAAACATACATCCATACTCACAAACTTTCGTATTTATAATATACATTGACTCCCCCCCCGTACCCCAGTGACGCTTACATGGAGCCTACATCGCATGCTGGCTAGCTGAGCGCGGTGAGCGACAACCACGCGACTTATTTCTAATACTTGCATTTTTAAACTCGTGATATCTTCCGAATGAAATGTCCGAATTGAATAATTCAAAAAGTTATAAAAAGGTATTAAAGCCGTCTTGAATATAAAGTAATTTATTTTGATGAGGATTAGTACCAAGGTACAAATGAAGAGCCTTTTCAAGAGGCGGCATATATAAATTAATATTTTAGAATAAAAAACTGCTTACTGTGACATAACTATAATATTTAGACATATGCTGTCTCGACACTTTTTGTAGATAATGATGAGTTCTGCAAAGTCGTAGTAAATGATTTTGTTCTATCATCAATAGTTTTCGCAGCGCACGCGACGTAAGGAATTTTTCAGGTCATTTTTTTACACCTTATGTTACATTATTGGAGTTTTAGTAAGGATCCCTAATTTTTTTTTAAATATAATATAGCCTATGTTACTCGGGGATAATGTAGCTTTCCAAAGGTGAAAGAATTTTTGAAATCGGTCCAGTAGTTTCGGAGCCTATTCATTACAAACAAACAAACAAATCTTTCCTCTTTATAATATTAGTATAGAAGTATAGATATCGATTCCGATACTACGAAACACGATTAATTATTTTTAAAAGAATTTAAAAAAAGTGTCTTTTATTATTTTCTGATTTGAAATTCCGAGCGTATGAGATTAAGCTATCGTCTGGTAATTCTACTTGCAAAAGACTTGCAAGTAGGTACGCTAGTCACGACGCAACTCGCATTACCGGCTGAAAGTGCACTACTCCTTACATACGAGTACGTATTTTAAATCAGGAGATATTTTGATGTTATATTTTATACTTTTTAAGGCGATGATAGCTCAGTGGTAGTGACGTCGGATGCCGCGACGAAGGTCGTGGGTTCGAATCCTACAATGAGCTTGAGCTTTCGGTGAAGGAAAACATCGTGAGGAAACCATAGCACGGTGGTAGGGTACTTTGTAGTACCCGCCTGGCTGGCTACCACCCACAAGTTGAAAATTTGTCGCCAAGCACCTACCGGTGTGTTCCGGCAATTGCACTTGAGAGCCAGTTTGCCTTCTCGGTATTACAATACCGAGTAACAGCAACACATTGGCAATATCTCTGGTATTGCAAATGGCGATAGGCGACGGTAACCACTTACCATCAGGTGGGCCGTATGATTGCTTGCTACCTTTAGTAGTATAAAAAAAAATACTATATATCATATACGATAAACCCTATGGCTCAAGGTTGGGATGCACTTATTCCAGGATAAAGTACCTATTAGACTGCTATTTAAGTAATTAAAAGAAAGAAAAATCATTTAATTTATACTGCAAGACACAAAGAAATACAATAAAGTAAAAAAAAATATAATAATAAGTAATCTGTCTATCGTGGAGCAGAAACAAAAATAATGTTTTTTTTTATGTCTGAAGGTTGATAAGCTGGCAGGTGGTCCACCTGATGGTAAGTGGTTACCGGTCTTTGCAATTCTATTTTCATTAAATCACTTCTTCGATTGTTTTAAAACAACGAAGCTTATAATAAAACAATACGAAATCGTTTTCATATCAACTCTACATAAGCGAATGCGTCTTACGTAACTCTTTAAATACAAACCGAGAGTAATACGATATTTCCCCTCGGGTTTCTGCCGAATCTTGCACAAACATATCGGGTTTAAGCTAAAATAACCTCATTCCCGACCTTTATCCGGAATAAAAAGCCTTTGATATAGTCTCAAAAGGGAAAGTTAGCGGCCCTTTGTATCTCTAAATTGATACGTGATAAACAAGGTAACTTTTATATTAAAATTGTGGGTGTGTCTTTGATGTGTGGAGATCTATTTGAAATTTTCTCATCGTTTCTATCTCATTTACAATGGTGATACCTATATATTTCATACGAGCTGTCCCCCGCGATTTGACTCACGTTTCCGAGATAAAAAGTAACCTATAATAGGGTAGTTGAAACTGTCAAAAATAAATGACCAAACACTAACCAATGCATAAAACATCTAAAAACACGTGGAGATATCAAATATGTTGTACATTGAATGCTTTTTATGATTTTTAATTACCAGTGGAACCACTAAGAGTAGATGATTTGATGCTGTGAAACTATGACGTCATAATGTAATATTTCATACAAAATTCCTTATAAACTATCGTTTTGACATTTATTAAAAAGTATATAAAATAATATTAAGAACCTCGCCTACGGCTCGGTACTTAAACTCACACTCGTATTTAATAACCCCTATTATGCAACAGTATCATAAACTACTATTTTAATTTCATTATAGACGGGTGTGCATAAAGTGGGTCATTAAAGTACTGTTTTTGATTTCATAATTCGAACATTACGAAATGAGAGTAGATAAAAAAAAATAAGCATTTTTTTAAGTATTAATACTATTCCCTTTCTATTGGATCTCAGAATATATTTTCAAGTTACCTATTTGGATGGTTTTAAAAAGGGGCATACTCACGATTTTTTACTGACGTTAGGTATTAATTAAAAATTCCAATTTTTAAAAAACTATTCCTCGTTACCTATCCTAGTTTATTAACATATATTTTTTTTAAAACTATTCCTCGTTATTATCCGTATTTAACATATATGTTTTACAAATCTCTTGCAACAAAGAAAGAAAAACTTAATCTAGAATCATCAGTTCACGGATATCGTCGCCTTAATTTTAACAAATTTATTTGTATAAAATTCGCCACAGTTTTCAAAACTTCAATGAACAAGATTTGTTTATATTAAAATGTGTTAAAAATTCAATCGTCATCAAAAAACATTCACTTCATCCAAAAATAAACTACCTATCAATAATTCCAATCCGTATACGAAAGGCCATTGATGGCCATTCCAATAAATTAGACAGATAAAGACCATATTACTAAAGAGTATAAAATGAAATGCCTTCCTATTGACCCGGAATGTTTTATTAAAGGAAATCTGGTGTAATTCAAAAGATGCTTTTGTAAGCAGAATTATGTATTTGTGGGGTTTTCCAAAGGATATCGGGGAAATTGAAGAGAAGGATGTGATTTGCATATTTTATGAGCAACCAAAATTTCCGTGAATAAAGATTTGATTTTCGTTTTGTAAAAACCACATTAATTTATAATATTTTTTCAGTACATATTTGTTTATTCCCTTTTTTGAAGTCTCATTAGCCTTTACAGCGCAGATGGCGACCACTGTGGGGCTATAAGCACTATCCACATATTTCCGGGTACCCGGCCCTGCCGTGTCCGGGGAAAAAATCGGTTACGTACAATTAGTAGGAATTTGTTCACACAGCTCCGTGTCAGAGGCGTCCCGATACATCATAGTATAACGAACAACTCGGAACACGGATAGCCCTGACCCGGAACGGCAGGGCCGGGTACCCGGAAATGTGTGGATAGCGCTTTAGCCGGTTTTAATACGATTCTGATATAGCAGCGCCGGTTTTAGGTCTACCAGCGCCCGGGCGATATTTCCACGTCGCCCCAAGACGTGTTTTATAGGACTTTTATTTGTCGCTATACTTTACGAATAAACAGGACTCAAATAAAGGTGCGCTTCAGGCGCCCCGAGCGGTCGCCCAACCGCGCCCTACCTGATAACCTGACAACTCCCCCCGGTGCGGGCGGGTATGAGTATTTCCCTACGATAAAAAAAAAAGTACCTATGGTCTAAACTTTAAAGGAACCCGCTGTTGGAAATTCAAAAACCGTTTTACTAACTTGGGTCGAACAAGTTTCCGCAGAGTTCCGACGACGTCGCGGGGTTTCTTAAAACCTAGTTTATTTGTGTAGCTTCCGCGTAAACTCACATTTCCCGTGGGTTCTTTCGCGGTCGTCGGGCGAGCCTCGTTTGAATGGACTACTAAATTATCTCACTTGCTTGATTACTTACTTTTTTAGCAAGGAAGTCATTATACATTTATGTAGCTAGTCTAGTGCAGCGAATTTTAATGGAATTGATACATAATTAAAACAAATTGTACCAATATGTTACGGTAATTGATTTTTAAGCGGATTTATGGCATTCCTTTGAGACATAAATTAGAAACTATATAGATAATGATGTTAAATAATCTAAAATATCATTTTTTTATTTGCAGTAAATACGCATTTTTTGTCCAAACTGTCATGAATAATTTCTATACGTTTAAATACGTAAATATACTGTCAAGTGGACTGGAACGTTCTGAATGCGACCACGCAACGATATATGCAATTTTGGAATTCAGTATTCCTGTCTACACTTGAGATCGCAGTTTATTTATTCCAGCTACTTTTGTTGATATTATTTACCGGTCTTTTAATATAAACGCAGTGGTTTTTTTAAACATTACGTATATTAAAGTAGGTACGTATATATAATAAGTTTTGTTACATATAGGTACTTACCCAAAGAGCAATGGAGAGGGCTCGGAGTTTCCCTTTGAGATCGAATCAGTAATGATGAGATCCGCAGGCAAACCAAAGTAACCGATATAGCCCGAAGAATTGCCAAACTTAAGTCGCAGTGGACGGGGCACATCGCTCGCAGAACCGACGGCCGCTGGGGCAGAAGGTTCTCAAGTGGCGACCACGAACCGGAAGACGCAGGTGTGCAGGCCCTCCATAAGGTGATGATCTTGTGAGTGTCGCTGGAAACCGCTGGATGCGGGTAGCGCAAGACCGGCCATCGTGGAGATCCTTGGGGGAGGCTTTTGTCCAGCTGTGGATGTCTTTCGGCTGATATGATGATGATGATGATATAGGAACCTACTTAAGAAGCCCTATGATACTGATTTATATATGATCTATGGGAAAATGGTGCAAAAGCAGTCTTACACAGTTTTTTTGATACTACTGTTTAAGGTAGCAAACCTTACAAGCCACCTGATGGTAAGCAGTTACCGCCCATAGACGCTTGCTCACATACGCAAGGGTAGTTTTATTGTTTTTGTAGTAGCCTGTATGTCTACCACCCTCATGTTGAAAATTTGTCGTCAAACACCGCGGTGTTTCGGCTATTAGCTTAAAAAGGTCTTTAGCACATTGCCAATCACTCTGGTGGACCCAAAAAAAACTATAAATAACAAAAATATAAGCGTACCTACCTAAATCACGCGAACATAATTTTCCTCGCAGTTCAAAAACTTCAACTAAATTAAACTACAAATTACAGTTCAAATTAGGTCACTGGCTTTAATAACTAGGGAATACTTCGTAATTAATCCTGTTAGTATTAAACTAATAGTCCATTGAGTGGATTAAGCTGATGTTTGAGCGACAAATTTAATATTCAAGGCCCTGACATGTCGTAAAATTAAAGCCATAGATATTGGAGGTGAAATCAAGCTAGCGCAACTCGTAAAAGCGTAAAAAAACTCATTTACAAATAATGAATTTACTATTAATTAAAAATGAATCTGTCAATCTATATGTGGTCTAGAATTTGAATTCTTGTGATACATTTTACATTTCAAAATAAATTGAAAGTAAAGAGAAAATAATACTGGCCTTCAATGTGAATAAGTCGGTATGTTTAAAGTTTTTTTTTATGTATCTAAGTTTACCCAAATATGTTTTCAGTTCCGTTAAAAGCTGTAGAAAGGTCTTGATAATATTCTCTTGATATCATACATATAACCATTTATTCTTTTCATTAAAAATAAGTATCTCTATAGGAGATATTATGGTTTAAAAACCCCTTTTTAATAGACTTCATGAGGTGAAATTGACTCGCAGATATTTTGAAACCGCATGGTCTCTAGAAATTTTAATTTTTTACACAGGTTCCTAAGAATGGATAGTCTTACTGGAATAACTTAAATATAATCCAAAATAACCTAAAAAAATATTCTACCAATCTCGCCAAGATTCATTAAGCACCTAAAACGTCAAAAAAACGTTCACTCATAACGCCAATTTAGGCTCTAAACTTCTAAAGACACTCATTTGAAAGACATCAAAGAGCTAGCTCATTCAGCCTTGAAGGCTTACTTAGAGGCTTCTAATTCTGTAGACAGCTTAGCGCTATGCAAACACTTCAGTACTAACACCATGAAGCTGTTTTTTTACACTATACATTCGCTTTTACAACATTCATTGCTGGTTTTCTGCGGGAAGTTTTTGTTGATGTCGAATAAAAGTGTCAATGGATTGGGTGATTTTGTGTTTATTTTGACGGTTATATCGCGGTAGTGGTCGAGGTTTGTGACGAAGAATCCCCGGTACATAAATCTAGTACTTAAAAATTGTAATGTCATGTATTATGGATATAACAAAAACGTGTTTCATGTCTCGTCAACCCACTAATATTACAATTGCGAAAGTTTGTGATGTTTGTATGTTTGTTTACTCTTTCACGTAAAAATTACTGAATGGATTTGGATGAAACTTGGCACATAGTTAGACCATACACTAGAATAACATACAGGCTACTTTTTATCCCAGAAAAACATAAGATCCCTTGGGAACGCGGGTGAAATCTCGGGGCGGAAGCTAGTTCTATACTTCTATACTAATATTATAAAGAGGAAAGATTTGATTGTTTGTTTGTATGTTTGTTTGTATTGAATAGGCTCCGAAACTACTGAACCGATTTGAAAAATTGTTTCACTAATAGGAAACTACATTATTCCCGAAGGTTATAGGCTACTTTTTATCCCGACAACGCGAGTGAAACCGCGCGGAACAGCTAGTCTACTAATAAAAACTAAAACTAGTAGACCTAGAATTATCATAGACTAACATATACTATATTTTATTAAAAAAAAAAAATGTAATAACAATGTAACTAAAGTTGTAAAAAACACTTATAAAATTCCATAAATCACGCGAATCCGAATCTGCAATGCAAAAGCAAAGTTCAAACAAACATTCACTTATTTATTTAATTGTCACTTAGCCAAGGATACAAGCGCAGAGAGAAGCTACTACAACCATATATTGTTTATTGTCTTTCACGCGATCAGCCTTATAGTATTGGCTTTGTCATTACTAACCGACAATCCTACACAATACAACATACATGTGAGATGGCGCGACAATGGCTGCGAGCTTGTATAGCTTCAACGTAATACTCACGGACAGCACGTATCTCACAGATAGTTAAATGTGCAACTAATTTAAATAAGCCTTAATAGATAGTATTACGTTGGATAATAGCATAACAACAGCGTAGGTTCTGTAAAAACTTACGCTGGTTTCACCCCAGGTGGACGATCTTGTGAGGGTCGTGGGATACCGCCTGGATGCGGGTAGCGCAAGACCGGCCATCGTGGAGATCCTTGGGGGAGGCCTTTGTCCAGCAGTGGACCTCTTTAGGCTGAAATGATGATGATGATGACAAATAATTATTATACTAAATATTAGACATAATCATTAATTTAAAATTCTAACCTACTGCCATGTTACTAAAATAAAACCACCCCTAACGTTTCCTCCTGTGGCAGAGTATCCAGAATGAGGCTTATTCTGTTGCCGCCTGCTCTGGGATCTCGCGAAACTTCCACCAACCACTTAGATATTTCTGTATAGATAGGCTCACTGACCCCAGGGTCCTAGGGTTTCAACCCCAAACTAATGTCTACTAACTACTTAACTTACTATAAATAAATAAATAAATATCCTGGGACATTCTTCACACACGGTTATCTGATCCCAAACTAAGCAGAGCTTGTACTATGGAAACCAGATAACTGATATACTACATACACTACTTTTTTTTTGTAAATACATACTTATATAGATAATTACACCCAGACACAGGACAAACAGACATGTTCATGCACACAAATGTTTGTGCTGTATGGGAATTGAACCCACGGCCAGCGGCGTGATAGGTGGTGTCTTAACCAACTACGCCAACTGGCTTGTATAATAATACCATAATACTATGTATTAATTTGGTGAATAATATATAATTATTATTTTAATTGATTACTATTGCCATATAAATACGTAATCCAACCCAACTACAAGCATTTATACTAAGAGGAATGTAAAGTACGCCCGCAGTTCCGTTGACATTGCGGGTGATTGTTTTAATTCGATCTCAGTCCACTCAGCTTAGCTTAGTCCAACTCAGCTAATACTTGGATAACTTAGTGTCCCAGTAATTGACTGCTAATCTCTTACAATTGTTTGTCCAGTTGGACTGTTACAATTAGTAGAACAGAATTTTGTTAGGTTTTGCTTTTAAACACGGGAACACGAGCAAAACCGCAGGGCGGAAGCTAGTAACTTAATGTTATATGAATAAATATTCTACTAATATTATAAAGGTGAAAGTTTGTGAGCGAGTACGTTTGTTAATTCTTCTCGCTCAAACTGCTGGACCAATTTTGATGAAATTTGATATGGAGGTAGCTGACATAGGCTACATTTTACCCCCCGGGAATTTTTCATTAGTAACGTTAAAAAAAATCATGATTATGCCCCTTATTAAAACTAAGAATGATTTTTTCTCTTATTTGGGCCATCCAAATAACTTATAAATAATAACATACATTCTGAAATCCAATACAAAAGGAATAGTTTTTTTTTAAATAACATAAAACCGTCTTTTTTACTAAAAGTGCTCCTCTCCTGTCTCGCTTGTCTCCGTCAGTTTAGTATGTCACTCCGTAATTTGCGGAGAGCATCCTCTTAAGTGCAAATTCTAATGAATCTCAGTAGACGATGAGTAACTGTAAAATTAAAGCCTTCAGAGTAATAATAAAGTTGCAAGTGGTTGAAAATACAGCCGCTGCATGTACGCTATAAGTTGCCGGGAGGCGTGCACGACTGACCAGCCAGGTATGGCTGAAATATATGGAAAGATATTGTTAGAGTTCACGCTCGGGAATAATTTACGTAAAAAGGCTTTTTTTACGTCATCATCATGTTAGCCGAAAGACGTCCGCTGCTGGACAAAGGCCTCCCCCAAGGATATCCACGATGGCCGGTCTTGCGTTACCCGCATCCAGCGGTTTCCCGCGACGCTCGCAAGATCATCGGTCCACCTTGTGGCTTGCCGGAAGACGCAGCGGTTTGTGGTCGCCACTCGAGAACCATTGAAGCCCCAGCGTAACTAGCTTTTTTTTTACGTAAATTAATCCTAATAAAGTGAGTAAAATATTGAATTAGAACATTATATATAACTATTGTTATTTTACTAATATTATAAATGCGAAATTTTGTGAGTCTTATTTATTTTTATTTATGTGTTTGAGATTGTACGTTTCAAACTGTAATGCGTCGTAAGACGTGTAAAAACAGAATCTCATTTTTTTCTTTCACTTTGTATAGTTTTTTAACAGACTTCAAAAAAAGTTTTTTCTGTTGTATATTTCTTTATGTTTGTTCACGCTTAACTTTCTTGTATACTTATCAACCGTTTTAATAATAATTTTGATTCAGTACTTATAACTAATTTGATTGTCTTTGAAGGTACTTTTCTTTACTCTTTTCTTTAAAAGTTAAATATCAACACACACCTAAGTAAAATAGGAATCAGCACTACAAACATTTTAACTGCCGCGTTTACATTAATTACAAAGCCCCGTGTGTTTCCAAGGGCTTCCTCGTAACGTCATAACTAAGGTTTAATTGCCGGCGGCGCATCCGGGGCCCAAAGGAACGCCGGCGCATTAAATTTCCCTTAATAACAACTTTATGGGAGTAGGTATGTCTTCACTTTGCATCACATGAAAAACGACATTAATTTATGGCGGTTTTTGTGTTTAAAGAGGGTATTTAAATGTCACTACCTACATATTAGTCATTATAGTCTACTGGCCTCGATTCTGTTGATTACAAACTAAACACATTTAAAATCTCTTTCTATGGAATATAAGAAAGGGATGTAAGATATTTTAGTCCTGTCAGATTAGTGTGATCACTTATTTCAACGTGAATCTAAGCGCGATTTTTATTAGTCACGACTATTTATACCCGTATATTACGACGACATGGACTAAACTGACAGCATAAGCAAAATGTTCTATCTTCTTTCAATAAGGTTAACATGAAATAGAGGTGACTTGACTACTATTAGTTAAGGTGGAGGCGTTGGTTGGAGCGCGAAATTCAAATTTTATCACGTTTTTTGCTAATTGCAGCTCAGTTATAGGTCGTAAGTTATCAACATGCTATTTGCGAGAAGAATGGTAGTATATTTACTGATTAATAACAAAAGAAATCATCAACATATTCCTCCAAGGTATATTACTGACATATACGACTATTGAAAATGTTACTAATATACCCACATGCACAATTATTCAATGTACCTAAACACTTAACGCATAATAAAGAGAATTCTCAGCCCAGTTTCCCAGTTTTGCAGGCAATTTACCCAGGGCTCCAACATTTGTCTTGCGGGCCT
This sequence comes from Tethea ocularis, assembly GCA_963555595.1. Taxonomy (NCBI): domain Eukaryota; kingdom Metazoa; phylum Arthropoda; class Insecta; order Lepidoptera; family Drepanidae; genus Tethea; species Tethea ocularis. The sequence continues at coordinate 2,070,049 of OY741960.1, read as the reverse complement.
ACATTCAGTCTGACGTCACGTACCCTGGGGCGCAATTAATGCGCCCTTGCGGGCAAAAACCTTGACGAGTGTCATGTGTGATTATTTATACTTTTTTTTGGAGCATTTTGATATACTGATGTTGATGGACTTGGAAAACAGGTTATGCTGATGTCAACAAGGATTTTTAAGTATAGCTTATCTGCATGCCAATAATTGCGATCGGTTCAGCGGATTAGGCGTGAAAAAGAAACACCCTCATGGACAGACTGACTTCGAACATTTGAATGCTACCTAATTATGCCAGTTTTCTTTTAAATAAGTCTCACGAACACGTACATACACATCAAAATGATGCCGATTTTTGAAATTCACGTACGATATATTGTGCGTCATTTTTGAGAAGGGGCGACTCGATCCAGTCTATTCATAAATCCACGCAGACAGATATTCTTTCGTATTTATAATATTACTGGTAGGATTCTAGTTCCTGGGATAAAAACAATTTGTTATTCCAGGGCATATCCATCTTTGTGCCAAGTTTCATCAAAATCCGTTCAGTAGTTTTTGCGTGTAAGAGTAACAAACATATATACAATTATAATATTATTAGGAAAAGAGGACGATCCACTTTAAAACTGATTTCTTCATTAGCAATTTCTTATTTGTTGTATCACTTTTTCCAATTAGCTTGGGTGTTAGATGGAAACTCAATTTCCTGTCTAATTAAATTCCTCGTGGTTTCCAGACAATGTGGTTTTCTAAGATACTCTCCAAGAAGGGAACAAAAACAAGATTTTCAGCTGTACTTATGTAGGTACCTAATGTTTTAAAGTATATTTAACATGTTTTCTTAAATAATATTTCTTACTTTTAATTCTTTAAGTCTATTTAAACGTCTTTGACGCCGCCCCGGCTTCGCACGGCTTTTCTGTACTATAATATGCATGTATTATAGATATAAACCTTTCTCTTGAATCACTCTATTGCTGAAAACTGCATTAAAATCCATTGGGTAGTTTAAAAGATCTAAGCGAACAAACAGCGGAAGCCGCTTCATAAGTAAGTAAAGATTAACACACATCGACAATAGATACAATTTTAGTTTTAAAAAAGGAGCATTTACACTATTGATTTCTGACGTTATTAAAAAAAAATCCAATTAAAAAAAAAACTATTCATAATTATTTTTTACAAATCTCTTGCAACAAAGAATGCCGAGAAAAAATTAATCTAGAATCCTCATAAACGGAGAGAAGAGCAATATTTTGATTGCCTCTAATCGAGCCAATCAATTAATGCCATCGAGGATATAATTTTCTATATATAACATATAAATATTAACAATTTATTTTTGCAACACCTAGTTGAAAAGTAAATGAATAATATTAAGTACAACATATTTGTTTGCACGGTGACAGTAAGTTGGCTGCAAAATATGTGTATCCCAGTATTTTTATCTTTTAAATCCTGCGATTGTTGCCTGGAATATTGATTTACAGATTTAATTAATGACGTGTAGTAACGAGACACGAAAGAATAAATGAGCGATTTGAGTCACTCGTTTTCTTCTTTAGCTCTTATTAGAGAGATTTATGTTCAACTAGCTCACTGTTCTCACCTGCATTCTTAAAATAAAAATTAGCCTGTAGCTCTTGAAGATACCTACCACATCCGACCTTATAAATTTACCCTTTTACCCAAAAAAGGAGGATGATGTGTTTGACCTGTATGTAAGTATGTATGTCTTAATTTTCCCTCGTAAATCAGAAAATTTGGACAGGTCCCCAGGGCTTATTTTACTCTACACAACACACTACGCGAAGATATCTACACGAAACAGGTACATTGTAGGGTGCACCTTAGGTGAAACACCGGCAGGAGACCCTGATTTATTTATTTATTTGTTAAAAAACAAACGGTCATACATAGTTTATGGGTAGTTAAATAGCTGGTTGACCGAGCTTTGCTCGTATTTTTTTAAAACGGCCTTTTCTAAAAATGAAACCTAGCTAGATCGTTTTTTCTCCCCCTAAACCCTCTGCATACTAAATTTCATGAAAATCGTTAGAGCCGTTTCCCAGATTCAGATTATATATATATAGTTATATATAAAAGAAGTGCTCGTTTAAAGGTATTAGATAAGCATGCATTTATTTAATTAAAAATCTACTTGAAAAGTAATTTTCGGGGGATTTTCGATCTTCAGCAAACCGATAGTTAGGTGCTTATCGATAAAAGTTACATTATTAATTTCATCGCAGTAGGTATGTGTTATTTTAAAGACCAATGCAACTTTAGTGTAGTACTTATAGAAAGAGAGAGAGTATTTACTGAGCTGTAAGTGATCCAATTAATTTAACTCGCTCACTCGATTTTTTCCCATATCTAGGACTTGAAGCCTTTTACATAATAAATACATTCTGAACGTTTTACTACTGAAACGAATTATGTATTTTATTTGCTTATATTTTCACAATATTTATTTTATAAAATAAACGTAGAATTTTAAATTAAAACATTGTCAGTATTTTATTTCATTTTAAAATTGAGATTTCAATAGCACAGCTATATTTTTTTTATAATACAAAATAAAAGAGAAGGTTTAATGTATTTCTTTTTAGGGTTCCGTACCCAAAGATTAAAACGGGACCCCATTACCAAGACTCCGCTGTCTATCTGTCCTTATATCTCATGAACTGCTATAACAACAAATACCAAAAAAAATCAGGATACAATAAATATTTAAGGGCTTCCATACAACAAACAAGATCTCTTTTTTAAAGATAATGGTACGGAACCCTTCGTGCGCGAGTCAGACTCGCTCTTGGCCAGTATTTTATTTAAATTTATATTTTATTTATTATCTGCATATCGAGATATCATCCGATTCTTCAATGCCTTATTATTTTGGCTCGATTCCCATTGACACAACTTTTATCTACATATATTAAAACAATTTAATGTTTACTGGGTTTATGCCAAAGCTGAAAAAGTTTAATTAATGCTTTGACGTGTGCCAAGTTTTTTACAAGCCGTTTGTAACTACATGTAGCCATGCGTTAATACGTCATGTGTATTTTTGATTAACTGAATGAGAGAAATAGTCTGTTTGTCCGTCTGTCACCAGGCTTTAATATCTCATGAACGATAAGTGTCTACAGTTGACATTTTCAGATGATGTATTTCTGTTGCGGCAATTATAGGTAACAACAACTAAAAAACAGAATAAAATAAATATCACTGTTTTTATAGATAACTGTACGGAACCCCTCGTGCGCGAGTCCGACTTGCACTTGGCCGGTTCTTTTTTTTTTTTTTAAAAGATTTACGTTTACTTAATTTGTATTTATTAAATTAATTATGATTTTAAAGAAAGAATTAGAATAAATGCACTTAAATATAATTTATAGCAGCGTAAACAAATAAAGGTGACCGTCTAGAAGGCATCGTACTCATATCTCAGATGTCTAGCAGTTACTCAAGACGCTCGGCGGCGTCTGAGAGCCAATATGTATGCAAATATTATAGACATACATCAAGCACAGTCGTCTGAGCAAAATATTATATACTGACAAAGATGTTTCGAGTAAAACTGATAGACAGGACAAAACGAGCAAAATTGTACTCTAAATTGTGGAGACTTTGCTCAGACGACTGTGCTTGCTGTATGTCTAATCTATCTATCTAATCTAATACTTTTAAACAAGCAATTCTTATATATATATACCTATATATAATCTGAATCTCGGAAACGGCTCCAATGATTTTCATAAAATCTAGTATGCAGAGGGTTTCGGGGGAGATAAATCGATCCAGCTAGGTTTCATTTTTAGAAAACATCGTTTAAAAATGAAACTAGCAAAGCTCGGTAACCAGATACTTATAGCATATTGGTAAAAAGTCTTATCAATCACAAGGAGTGAGGGCATACCTATATTTTTAACGTAACGTGCGTATTTTAATCACGTATCAATCGTGGAATTATCTCGGAAACAGATTAATTGATTTTAATAGGTTAAAAAGGTTCGGTATTTTCTTTGGAATATTTATGTGAAGATTCTGTCAATATTGAATTAGCTTTCCGCCCCGAGGTTTCATCCACGGACGCCTATTTTACCCCTTTAGGGAATTAATTTTTAAAAGTTCTTTATTAGCAGATGCCTACGTCATAATACCTATCTGTATGTCAGTCAGTCGGTCACGCTTTCTTTAGATTTGCCGTTTCTAAGAAAAGCGCTAGATGGCGAGACTAAATAACAAGATCAAAGCTTTATGAAAAGGCTCCATTGCCCGCTCTATTGCAGGTACAATAATAAAATCTCTTTGAATACTGGTGTTCTCAAGTGGGAAATGCAGTGGCACTGTTTGTCTGCGTACTTTGGATGGATTGTAATATTTTAAATAACTGCACGAATTATGAGTGTAGTAATATTTTTGGGGTTCATGATTGTCCGTTATTCCTTAAACCGATTGAGAAATGTGTGATATTGTTGGAATCCTTATATCATCCCGCGTGATAAAGGTTAGGTTAACAAACCTAAAATTACAAAAAGTACTATTACAATATGTAATTTTATAATAAAAGCAAACAAATTCACTTCTTATTTGACTTTTAATAACGGCAGTCCGTTTTTTAAATTATTTCTTTATAGGTACATATTTTTTATGTAGTTATACGACGACTATATATTTACCTAGGACCATCCAACTAGGTAGGTCCAACTTTGAGAAAGAGGTCAATCATCGAATCCATTTCGGCTGGGCAGCGTTCAGGAAGCTACGTAATATCTTTTCGTCCCAAATACCGCAGTGTCTCAAGTCGAAAGTCTTCGACCAGTATGTGTTGCCAGTGATGACTTACGGAGCAGAGACTTATCGCTTACGATGGGCCGCATAAGAAGGCTCAAGGTTACCCAAAGAACAATGGAGAGGGCTTTGCTCGGAGTTTCCCTGCGAGAAACAAGATTCAATAAAATATAAATAGAAATGTTTGAACCGAAAATCTTGTGCAGGCGGTAGTTACTTTAAATATTCAGTTCAAAACAAGGAAAATTCTTTCTAAAAATAACCCAGAACATCTGCTCCCTTGTCACATATTTTATTTTCGCCCTGCAACATCATGTTACACCTGACAGTTACTTACCTAAACTTTGATAAAAACTGAAATATTTTTACGTAGATTTAGTTATATTTAATTTTATAGGGTTTTTTTTAATGTTATAACTTTTTATACTACTAGGTGTTAATTCTCGGCATCGCCCGGATGATTTTTATTGACATTTTTATATAAACACTAGCTTTTCCTCGCGATTTCAGTAGCTTTCCCGGGATAAAAAGTAGCCTATAACCTACGGGGATAATGTAGTTTCCTATTAGTGAAAGAATTTTTCAAATCGGTTCAGTAGTTTCGGAGCCTATTCAATGCAAACAAACAATCAAATCTTTCCTCTTTATAATATTAGTATAGATAGATACTATCCAAATTTCCGACAAACCAGTGGAAATATTTATAGTACCATCATTTTCATTTTTGTACCATAGATTATAGATGGACATAATCCACAGGTTTCGAAATTACAGTTAACTAGTTGTACTCTAGTTTAATATATATATATTTTCTACAAATCTACAACAAAGAATGCCGAGAAAAACTTAATCCTAGAATCATGTCTTTGATATTGTCGCCTTAAAAGTAACATAATAAAATAAAATTAGCCAAATCACTCCAACCGTTTTCAAAAACGAACAAACAGATTATGAAATACATAACCTAATCTAGGTTATTTGTCAAATACATACGTAAGCAATAAAATATCTAAATAAAGAATATTCTTAGACGATCCTTTAACAATACAAAAACGACACGTGCAACATTATCACATAATTGGTTCCCAAAATGTGTCCAAGCTGTAAATCCAGCACCTGCGATCACGTTCTTATTAATTCCAGAATAGAATTGGATTCCTTTATTGAAGAACCGATTATTCCGGGATTCATATCTCATTCGTGCGACTCCTAATTTATACTTGACATAATTGAATCCACGATTGCTGAACCAATGGTATATTGAATATGTTGTAAGTGATTTTATGTCAGTTCATTTATGTATTTTTTTTCGGAAAAAAGTAAGTAATAACAATTTGCATGAATATGTGTTTGTTTTTCTAGGGTTGTCATTATACGAAAGAAAAAAGAAAAGAAAGAAAGAAAAAACATTAAAAAATTGAAAAATAAAAATAAAATAAAACGAGTACAAAAAACTTAACAAACTAACAATAATGTAATGTTGCGCGATGTCAAGAATAGGTCCTGACTCAGCATAATGCTCAGGTCGATAACTAAATATCAACCCTCGCACTGGTTTTCAGTCAAGGCCTATATCTATGATTATCTAAATAAGTATGTATTTACAAAAAACATGTTTTAGTTATCTGCTTTCCATAGTACGTATCTACAATCTCTGTTTATTTTTTTTTAATCTATAATATTTAAAAAGTAATTTCGGTGAGATTCTTATCTGTTCTTTCAAACTGATGGTAAATTCAGTCAATTTGTCTATCATAAGGTTTAAAACTGAATTTGAATTGAACTATGTTTGTAACAATCATGCCTTTTCCAATGAAATTTGAACTTAATAGACAAATGGTTCATCAACCCCTATATCTGCAGAAGAAATTGAATTAGTCAACCCTTTAACATCCCAATGTCCACAGACTATATAACAAGATTTTATTATCTCAGTACCTGCTAACACTGAAAAAGCAGTTGCTCGGTCTCACAAACCCTATAAAGTTAGCTTTACACGGAGCAGTATTTAGGTGAGGGCAACCTGGGTTGTCTTGTTTAAAAGTCATCTACGGCTAACATTTTAGTCTATAAGAAAATAAAGGCTGCCTGTCCACATTCTATCTTCGCAAATAATTGGCGCTATGAAAAATCAAATAATCATCAAAACATTATCAGGTACCTAGTAGTTAGGTATATTAAAAAACAAAGTTATTTTATTTAAAAATAATGATATTATTCTTTACTCAACTGTAATTATGTATAGTATATATTTATTACAGGATATTATTATTATATTACTTCTACAACTTCTCCATTGCCCATAAAATACCAACTAAATCCATCTCTGTCTTACGTATCGTACGTGGGCTGACGTAAAACACGATTGTGGGCAAAAACTGACAGTACAGTCACAGTATGACATTGTAGTGTTTTATGTACCATCAACCCGTTTACGATCGCTGGCAGGATTAACTGTCCCCTACTTACTTGGGCCCGAGAAAAAAGTTTTACACGTAACAAAAACAGATTGTATCGTAGAAAAGGATACTTACGTGTTTCTCTGGGATTTGAACCTTTTGCAATGATTTTGGTAGCTATGAAACTAAGCTTTAGTGTATATGGTCAAGTTATGGCAACAGATAAAAAATAAGTATTTTGTTTTATTTTTTCAATGTTTTTGCTTTTTTAATAATATTATTATTTTAGCATTAACACAATTTAGTTTAATAATCTAATATGCACCAGTATTTTTGTAAAAGCTTGTAAAAATTTATTTGTTAATGACTCTCCATTGGCCATGTAACAAAAAGCCCATAATAGGTCCCTCTCCCACCATTATTTCAATAACAAAACTTTTTATTTCACAAGGGTTTTCTAATATAAAAGCCACCACAGACGACACCAGCCATATCTATCGGCTGATAGTTTAGTCGGCTTATTAATTAGTCTCTTATTCATCTACCTACATCTATTTTAATTTGGTACTGTTAGGCAAGTGGCCCGTGATTTCACATTCCCATTTTTCTAGAATGGTACAAATGTTATTAAAGTGGTGCAAATGAAATGGTATGCAAAAATGAATTTGTGAAAACAAAGTATCATTAAGTAGTACAAGCTCTGCTTAGTTTGGGATCAGATAACCGTGTGTGAAGAATATCCCAGGATACAGGATATATAATTGAGCATAAGAGCCCCTGTAGACGACAGTACTATTTTCTGTCGGCTGATAGTCAAGTTAGGTTATTAATATTGTATTATGTATACATAATAATAAAATTATTTCAATACAATATTAGTAACCTAACTTGACTATCAGCTGACAGAAAATAGTACTGTCGTCTACAGGGGCTCTTATGTAGACCAATCAGACTTACACTAGATCTGTGACTTTTTTTTTTAAATATAAATAAAAACTATATCTTCTCTAATTTACTCGGTCATTATAATTTCATTGGCGCCATTAAATATCCATTTAGCGGCATTTAAAAGCAATTTGACTTACGGAAGTGGGATAGGGAATTTCTGACGCAAGCAAAAATATTTGCTCGAGCTTTTGCCGAGCTTTCAAGCGTCCTTTTACATGTTAATATTTTTACAGTTAGATACAGTAAATATTTTAAGCCAATATGTATTAATGATTTGCAGTATGGGAAGTGTTAAAGTATTCGAAAACTGATTTCCGACCTGCAGTTTCACCCGCGTTCTGAAGGGATCTTACGTATTTTCTAGTTAACATGATTTATTCTAATGTTAGTAGAAATTAGGATAGAATAGGGTAGTTGCCTGACATATCAAATTAGCTACTCTTAATTATATGTCAAAACGATGGTTTATATGAAATTTTGTATGAAATACTACACTATGACGTCATAGGTTCACAGTACAGTATGACACAACTTAGATGTAGCATCGGCGAATCGTTTTCGTACACTTCACTTCCGATTTACACAACAAATAATTCAGTATCGCGCCATTCAAAGTTCAACAAGATCATTTTCGCCGATAATTTTTACGATCGATTTTACGAAGTTTGCCGATGCTTCATCTAAGTTGTGTCATACTATATCAAAATGATCTATTCTTAGTGGTTCTACTGGTAATTAAAAATCATACAAAGCATTAAATGTACAACATATTTGATATTTCCGCGTGTTTTTAGATGTTTTACGCATTGGTTAGTGTTTGGTTATTTATTTTTGACACTGTCAACCAGCCTATTATATTAATTCTGTTTTTGACTTTAGTTAAGGTAGTGTATAATTTTTGGTTATGGTCTTCAACACAAACTAAGTCATTTTTCTAAATGGCAAGCCTTTGACTATACCATCAATAATTATGGTGTGATATTTAACAAATAGTCAGAAAAATATGCGAATTATTCCAATAGATGAAACACATTGTTTAAAAAAAAATTAGTTTTTCAAGATTTATCATGGATTTTAAATGTCCACACAAACAAAAGCTCCCGCTGTTGCCAACTAGGGGGCATGAGGGGGCGCGAGGGGGCGCAAGGGGGCACGAAGGGGCGCCGGATGCGATGTCGGGGATCGGAACTCTACGCTACCGTGAGCTGTTACCTACTAGGAATGTCGAAACCATTTTCAGTTTTGAAATACATTTTTTATTTCCACGTTGGGTTTAGCCGTTTTTTTTTAAAGTGCATTTATTGTTTATTGTCATCCGATTTATTTGTTACATCGTTGTATTTTTATACTAGCTTTGCTCAAGGTTTTGCCCATGTTATGAAGGTTATTCCAATATTGTAAACTCTCCAGTTTTATAATATGTAGTACTCATAGATTTTTATTATACCATTTCAAAAGTATATATTTACTGATAAGAATAAAAAATTTAACATTTACTCTTTTTAAAACAAAAAATCACTACAAAATATTTCTAGTTTCATTACTAGTAAAGTCTAACAATATTTAATAAATAAATAGCAGATTCAAGCAAATGAGCCCTCAAAAGCTGCACCAAGTTCTTAAGTATGGCTTATACCTTCACCTTCACCATAAGTAGCAAAATAGACTTTACCTATACTTAATACACATTTAAATTAGTCAGTAATTGACAAAATAATTATCTGCACAACAAGCTGTCGACATAAGGGGCTCAAAAAATGTTTGAGCATCACTGAATTCTATTTTGCTAACGAATTGAATCTGCACACTCAAAGCACTCAAAGAACAAGTCCCTTGTCACTTGTCAAAAAAAATGTTAATTTCTATAGGATTTGGCAATTCACAAACAAAAGTTTCGGATTGTTCCAATCTGCCTGAAGACCGGAGTTGGGCAACTTCCCCGGATATAACATTATTAACTCCGTAGTATAATTATGCCCGGGTGTCGGACTGTCTTGGATTCCGCGAGTGAATAATAGAATTTATTCATTGAATTTGTTAGGGGTTTCGTTTTATGGTAATAAATCATAAAACGTTGATCGCTAAGCTGGCTCCCTTTAATTTTGAGGTTACGACTTTAGCTGATGGTTTATAATACTTAGGTCTTGATTCATAGGGTGCAGTTATGTTCCTCTTAGCTTATCTAGATAGATATATTTACATACATTTTTTTTTTGTTCAACAAAGACAGCAAAAAAAGCATAAGGTCAATGGGTAGGTGGTTTAAAGACCTAGAAATTGGTAACACCTAGAAAGGTGAGCTGATTCCGCGAGTGAATAATGGAATTTATGAATTGAATTTGTTAGGGGTTTCGTTTTATGGTAATAAATCATAAAACGATTAATTTAGAGGTTACGATTTTAGCTGATAATTTATAATACTTAGGCCTTGATTCATAGGGTGCAGTTTTAACTTATATAGATAGATAGATAACTTTACATAACAGATACATATCAAAATAGAACACAGAGTACATATATCCATATAATAATAGAACTGCTTAGTAACACTTCATTATTCGTTTTAACTTTTGTATTAAACTGTCATCTTTCTCGTTCTTGCATACGATTCTGATCTTTTACTTTCAATGTTCTTAGATCTTGCTGCAAATATTACCCTAAATACAAATTATTTAGTACTCATGTACTATTAGAAGGGTCTAGAGATCTGTATTCATATCTGGTACTGTCAAATCCTCAATTTCAGACTCAAAAAAAAATTAGAACTTTTTGTATACCCATGGTTTTATATTACCAAAATCATGTTTTTGAAGTCCATTTAAATCTAATACCTAAACGAGCAATTCTTGTATATATATATATATATATATAATCTGAATCTCGGAAACTGCTCCGACGATTTTCATGAAATTTAGTATGTAGGGGGCTTCGGGGGCGATAAATCGATCTACCTAGGTTTCATTTGTAGAAAACGACGTTTTAAAAAAAACGAGAAGTGGTCGTCCAAGTACTTTATTATTATAACAAAATTACATTTAAAAACTTCCGAAAATGATGTTAATGTAACATATTTCAACAAGAGACGTTCCATAAACAACTCCACAAGTAGAAACAATATTATGCATGAACAAACTCCATTAGGTTTTGAGCTTCATTGAAATAATTCAGCAACTTTTGGCGCTCATTAGCTGACGTCATTTATCATTTCATCGCCCCGCCATCCGCTGGGGGGCTCGCAATAAAGTTTGAGATTGTTTGAAAGTCATCACGGAGACATTTGACATGTATTCTGAGTGGAAAATTCTGTGTATCCGTTCTGAAATTAGGGAACGAGAGAATGGTTTGAGAAACTTTTGCCTGTAGAGTTTTATTTGTTGCACAATACATTACTTAATTATCGAAGAATTTTTTAGTAACTAAAGTTCTTTCAGCTAAACTGTCACTACATAGTATAAAACAAAGTCGCTTCCCGCTGTCTGTCTTTCCCTATGTATGCTTAGATCTTTAAAACTACGCAACAGATTTTGATGCGGTTTTTTTAAATAGATAGAGTGATCCAAGAGGAAGGTTTATTATCTTTATACATGCATATTATAGTACAGAAAAGCCGTGCGAAGCCGGGGCGGGTCGCTAGTTAAGTTTATATAAAACAACATTTCTTGGAACAAATTTGTGTCAGAAACTCACCCACGTATTTTGAATCTTAATATTCTAGATCGTAAATATAAAATCACTCGACCAGAACAGTAGCGAAAGCGTTATTTTCACAACAATTCACAGTATTTATTTGACACACTACCTACACTAAAACAACAGTGCTTCAGTGAGGACATGGGCCCGCGAAAATATTTCTATATTGACTGACACGAGCCGAACGATTGGATTCACAAACAAACCAATATATAAGTTACTTCGTAAGTCGGGGACATACGAGCAGTCTGTTTATCGAGCATCTTGAATATTTTATTTTGGTTTACTATGGGTCGGTTGCATAAAGCGCGGTAAGGTATAGTTAGGTTACGGTTATACTTAAATTTAAACGCCGAAAGGAAGCAAACTGGGTTACTCGTGTCACTTTAACTAAAATTTCGACCGAGGGAGATCGGTCATCGTCAAAGTGACTCTAGGGTCAAAGCATGGTAATAGGTTAACTTTGACTATAACTTTAATTGAAATGTACGAGCAACCGGCCCTTATATGGACTTAAATCTTCATGATTATTTATAACTAGTGTAAAAATTGCTGCTGTTTGTATGTCACCGCTTCACGCCTAAACAACTGAACCGATAGCAATGAAATTTGGCACGCAGATAGTCTATGATATGGAGTAAGACATTGGCTACTTTTTATCCCGGGAATGCGGGGGACAGCTAGTTAGGAAAATAATAAGCGATTCACGCTTTATTAGGCCTATAGCGACGTTAATTTTGTTTACAAACCTTGAGAGCTGTGTGTAGTCACTGCGTACCGTCACAACGCTCTCGACGAATTGAATTCAATTCACAGAGTTAATCATAAAAGTTTTTGAATAAACATCGCATCGAATCGAAGCGATTGTGTTATTTAGAGTCAGTTGTATAAAACATATTTTGCGTTATTCAGCTTACAAGTGTTTGAGAAGTGTGGTAATGGTTTGACAACTTTGCATATGCGAAGTGTGGCAATGCTTTCTTTAAGTGTGTTTACGTGTTTAAAGCTGTGCCTTGCAGTTTGATTGTGTGATTTTATATAGGTTTAATTAATTGACGAGCATAAGAAAAAAAAAAGTAAGTAATAATACTTGAAAAATTTATAGCAACCTAAATAATTAAGCTACCCACCAATCTATACATTATTTTCATTTGGAACCAACTCTGAAACCTCGAAAAAAAATCATACTTTTCATTCAAAACATTAATTAATCTTGGTCGGTATTTTTTTTTCCTGATTTCATAGTTAGTTGTTCAACTCCTTCCACCCCTTAAAGTACTGTTATTGTTTTACAAATGACCCTGTATAAGCCTGAAAAGCACAGAGTATAGAATCGGCTGAAGCCAGATTCAACGTTATGGTCCACCCAGTCCAAACATTTTTATCTATTACTCCAGACGATTTCATGCAACAATAATTTTAAACAATATCTGAGACAAACGAAGTTTCATCATTTATTTTAAGTTTCCAGTGAAATGAACAAAACTTATTTTTCCATTTTCAGCTACATTCAAACTAGGGTTTAATGATATCATAGCTTCAAAGAAGATTGAAAGTCACCTTCGTAACGATACAAAGATATCTGAAGTACATATTTGTGTGGGAAAAGCATTATAAGTTTTCATTTAAATAAAGAAATAGAACCTTTAAAAAAGATGTTTGAATAGTTTTTCCTGGAATATTTATTTGTAACTTACTTAAAGGTTATTTATATTGTATTTTACCCAACCTTTATAATGTTGTATTTCTAAACATTCGACGTTTTTAGTTTTCTGCCCACGTATTGTTAATCCCATAATGTCAAAGAAAAATAGTCCTTAAATCTTCAGATTTAGTTTTATCGGTATTTTTTGTTATTAACCATAGACACAAGATATAAGCCTTATTTAGACGCAATAAGGTTTATTTTTCTTTGATGTTTCTAAATGTCAAATGGTATTTCTTAGATTTGATAAATAGTAATATCAATACGAAAATGTGTTTTTGGTTTGTCTTACTTTCATGCAGCAACGGCTTATTTGGTTTTTTGCTATAATAATAGTTTATGGGCCGGGAATGGCATATGATACCTAGTTTAGATAACAAACCTGTCTAGATAGAGAGTTCGCGCGTCTAAACGCCAATAAAAATATCAGCCAACTGTTGGCCGATAAGTACTCAGTGGTGGGTGACACTATCATTGTGCTATAAACACGTATTCTGTCAAATTCCGTGCTGAATATGCTTCAGAATAGATTTTTCGCCTACTTTTCTGGGAAATATTCAAGAACTGTTATCACTAAGCATGCCGGAGTGACGCAACGCGCTTGTCAAATAGTAGACAAATCTGTCCTGGTTTTTTTTGCTGCAATTACAGCGCAACACTGTCATCATCTGCATCTATCTAGACAGGATTATTATCTAAAGTACCTAGGTACTTATTATTTTGAAACGACTAAAATTTATAGCCTGATGATTTCATCCACCTTACTGGACAAATCGGTCAGCGCAGGGGACTCTCAACCGGGCAACATTTACTAGGTACCAACTTACTTTTGAACCGTTAGTTTTATTTGCGATGGATTATCTATATTCCCGTCTTTTTTAATAAATAAAGTGCAAAAATAAGTATACTTTATTATAATTAGTCACTAAATTAATATTGACGTTTCTGAATAAGGCAAATAGTGAGTTATAACAAACTAATTATAGTCCAGGAGCCGAGGGTGTTTTCGAGATCGATGTTACATTAATTAAACAGTTGGTAAAAAATATGGCGAAAATTTATTCAATACAAAAATAATAAGACGCGATAATCGGGGCCCGGACATAAGTTTTGACCCAGACTTTAATTTTACATGTGAATTCTAATTTATTTTCTACTTTCTACAATATAAATATAACTATATCATTTAACCGACTATGAACTCCTCGGTGAGTGAACCTGACTTCCATAAGTCCTCGTCCATCATGGAGGATAAAAAATAATACTTCATAATAATTTTCATCATTCGCTTGCTTCTAAATCGGTTGGAGCGGCGAGCGTGTCGCGACTGCATAAACATTAGAGCAGGAGCTGGTCTACAACAATTTTTACTATCTATCAGAAGAAAACAATTTTTTTTTTAATAAATTGACTTTCTATAAATTTATAATTCTAGTTTAGACGGTTCATTTTGCACCACCGTCTATAACGTATGTCAATTTCTATCCATCCAAAAGTTGTCTGGAAGAGATCGCTTCTTAGCGATAAGTCCGCCCCTTGTACATTCATAATAAAGCTTTTTTAAATGTTGATTTATGTACAATAAAGTGTTATATATCTATCTATCTATCTAAGAGGCCAAATTAAAGTTACAAATAATCTATTATTATGAACAAACGTATACCTTATGTTGCTGTTCCCCGCGGTTTCACTCGCGTCCCCGGAATAAAAAGAACCCTATACTTTTAGGGATAATGTAACTTCTTATTAGTGCAAATCAGAGCAGTAACTCCGGAGATTAGCGCGTTTAAACAAACAAAAATATGTTATTCTTGGAAGTCTTAATTTACAGAGAATGAGAGAATTTAATTTTCATTCCCTTTGTAATCAAATACCAGTGATTTGTTATTCACCTGGCAACGCTGGGTAGAACGTGAGTGAAGCCGCGGAGAACAGCTTGTCCAGATTAATTTTTATCCGGGTATAACACACATCCTTCGGGAACGTGGGTGAAACCGAGAGGTGGAAGTTATGTACGTAAATTATTTTTGGGTGCGAAACATTTTTCTGAGCACTCCAGCTCCTGCACTACACGCGCTCCATCTTCATCTTAGCGCCATTAATCTGGCTATATGTGTAATATTTCTCGCTAACTGATGTTTTATTCACATCACACTGTGTATAAATTGTTTCTTTTCTGTCATTCTGTCATGGATGTACGTTATCAGCGCGTCCAACTTGCCGAGCTTTATTGAACACCTAATAATTGATATAACGGTGTTTCTGTCTGTATGTGACTTCATATTTTTCAATCTGAAATGAATAAAGAAATGAAACAGTGATAGAATAGTAGTTTATGATACTGTTGCATAATAGGGGTTATTAAATACGAGTGTGAGTTTAAGTACCGAGCCGTAGCGAGGTTCTTAATAGTATCACACGAGTTTTTAATACCTAATTATGTGCAGTATCATACAGTACTTTATCTAAACTCATATAAGTAATGTAATTTAAAGGTAAAAAATCGATAATAATTTGTCATAGGTTTTCATGACTTACGAGGTATCGATTATTCGTCATTTCCACTGCCGCCTCCACAATTTCAGATCCAAGTTTATTTCACCTTAGTATCACTGCTATTTTTCTATCATTTTTGGTCAAAATAAAATATGTATGCAAAAAAATCAATAAAATAAACAAACATTAATCATCATGGCGCCCAAATCCGTGTGGGGAAAACTCCTAAGTTGAGATCTCTACCGCATACGTGACCACAGACAAAATAAATTTGCATCTAAAATTATAATTGTTTAGTCCTGATTTCTGGCCATTTATAATGTTTTTTTCTTTATTATTTCATTTGACAAGTTGACTGACAGTAATTGATGTATTGAAACCCAAAAAAACATTATAAGTGGCCAGAAATGTCTAAATACTTGTACTTTAATGAAAAAAAGTTATTTTATAGCATTATCTTGGGAAGAAAACTGTACTATAATATAATTTTTTAATTTCATTATAGACGGGTGTGCATAAAGAGGGTCATTAAAGTACTGTTTTTGATTTCATAATTAGAACTTTACGATATGAGAGTAGATAAAGTTTTAAAGCTCATCGAAAATTATTCGATTTGATTTTAGAATGAACCCGCCCGAGTAGCATTTTTTGTTGGTATTTCGTTGGGCCACTGATCGGCACAACCACCACTACCGTTGGTCAACCGTTGCGAGTGACACACCTGTTTTCAGTAATGCCAACGATGTCTCCCAACATAGGGCCTACCAGGACGACTATGTTGGGCCAACCACTGTTTCTCATCGTTGGGCCAACCACTGTTTCTCATCGTTGGGCCAACCACTGTTTCTCATCGTTGGGCCAACCACTGTTTCTCATCGTTGGGCCAACCACTGTTTCTCATCGTTGGGCCAACCACTGTTTCTCATCGTTGGGCCAACCACTGTTTCTCATCGTTGGGCCAGATTAACATTTGCAACTTATGGCCTACAGCTATACGACTACGTTGGGCCAACCACTGTTTAGAATTGTAGGGCCAGAATTACATTTGCAACATAAGTCCTACAGCTATATTCCACGGTTGGTATACAGTGATTCTATTTTGTAGGCCCTTCCTACGCCATAACGTAGGGTTACAGATGTTTTATCTTACGCAGGCGGGTTGGTCTTCGAGAGCGATACTATACCGCCCGTGCACACAACAATGTGCATGTGCATCTACACTCAAGGAAGGTCAACCCGTCTTCGTGAGATAAAACAACTGTAACCCTACGTTATGGCGTAGGAAGGATCTACAAAATAGAATCACTGTATACCAACCGTGGAATATAGCTGTAGGCCTTATGTTGCAAATGTAATTCTGTAACATACAAAGTAAAGGTCTTATGGCTGAATTCACTAACATCACTCAAATCTAACTGCAAATTAACATTTGAATGCTTTATGGAAGATCTAAAAGTTAAATTATGTTGGTGAATTTCACTATTATATAATTACTTAAAAAAATTGCAAAAATAAATTACATAATATTTCGATATCAGTGATAAATGAAAAAAATTTGCAATGACGTTTATTGGAAATTTGATTTACTTGACAATGGCTTCATAATATGAATATAAATATATATATATTTTTTTAAGATCAATAAGCAATTTAACTTGGTTAGATACCTACCTATAGCAAAAATGACCGCAAGTTTTTGTTTAGTCATAATTTCTAACCATAACTTGTCTTAGCACCATTTTTGCTTTCCCTTTTATTAGCAGAAGAAAACCTTTAAAAGGAAAGACAAATTACATTCGTTAATTTTTATAATTCTCAAGGTTCGATGCAACTACATTACATGTTGAAGCTGTCAAATTTCCTATAATTTATGCAGTCCTAGCCCTGATATGGCGATGCTTTGTACTTCTTAAAGATCTTCGGCTTTCTCTGCCTCCATCTATCTTTAGTGAACCGGAACCAGTTTGAAACTACGGCATGAATATCAGCATCTGTGGCTCCTTCAAAAGGTTTATTTAGTCAAACGGCACCTGTAGGTAAGAAATTTTATCATATAGTTATTGTTTTTACTATTACCTACATAAATCATCATCAAAAGTGCAGGAAACAATTTGTGGGTAGGGATAGGTAGGTAGGTGTAGGTATGTTTCAGTACCATATTTTTTTGCGGAGCAGGACGTCTTCCGGGCCAGCAAGTAATTAATAATTTCTTGTGTTAATTAATATTTTTACGAAAGATACAAAATAGATATCAATTTTTTAAATAAAGGCCCCGCCATTATTACGGTCACCTATCCCATATAAATGTTTCCAGCCCAACAGGAAGTTAGTTCAAAATAGATTGCAAAATTTGTACCAAACAGACAGACAAACTATAATTAATATAATACTGTATTCCGAGCCGCGAAAACATTAAAAAAATTCTATATGTAGCAAATTTCATCCAAATCTGTTTAGTCTTGCAGTGCTGAATGGTAACAAACATACACGCAAATAATTATCAGCAATACAGATAACTTAGTTATAGTATAACTAATTTAATATATTGAGACTTACCAGGACGATGGCTGGCTGTCCTAGATCCCATATCTACTCCAGTTGACTTTGATGTAATACAAGGTGCACTTATTATTCTGGTTTCTGTAAAATCAAAACATACTTTTTATCACTATCTTTATGAACTACTTTATTCTATAATATACAATATTTACAACAAATATATAAATATACTATTTAACAAAACATAAGTAAACATAAGTTTGCAGTTTTTGTGAGTGATATGAATTTATTTTCTGTTATCATCAAGTAACTGATCTGTACTATCAATTAATTTAATATCACAGATTTTGACCGTTTACATTTAATGCTTGTGTCAGACTGATTTTTATAATAAATACAAATCACTGAACTTGGCAAGAAAAAGCAACAAAATATTATTAGAAATATATGTCACACAGGTAGGTAGTCAGGACCAGATAAATCGAAACAGAACAATTGTTGAGAAAAAATTAAAAAAACCCAAGGGGGATCTCCATACCAGTAACCTCGATTTCATGGCAATTTTTAGACCATTTTTGTACAAACTCTTTTCCCAAAATAGCTTGTATATTCCAGGTGTCAAATTAATCCCGCCCCAGGACTACTCAATGACCATCAAATTAAGCTTAAGAGAAGTATATGGTTTGTACGTAAAACAACAAATACAAATTACGTATATGTAAAACGGTCACCCATCTATTTTTTCGACCGCGCTTACAGATGCTTATCATTAGAGTTGAGATTTATTATTTTATAAATTATATGGATCATGGAACCCTCAGTGCTCGAGTCCGACTCCTACTTGCTTGGTTTAATCTGGCATTATTTATTTTGGAGGAGGGCCTGGTACAAAATAAATAGTAATAGTCCCGTTTAATATACAATGACAGTAAAAAAAAACACTCAACTCACCTGTTTCATATAAAATCCGATTGAAGGGATAGACGATCCAAGTATCGTCTGGTAATATTTTTGTTGGCAGGCACTTTATCAGACACTTGTTGAATTTTGAAACTATTTTATGTGGAGGCTAAAGGCACTCCTCAAGTTTACGAGTAATCCACTCCTTTGACGCTCAAACTACCCAAAATACCGCCAATACTCCCATCACAATCGTCAAACTCAACCACCTTGTACATTATCAAGATTACTAAAAAAAGAATAGGTCGTAGGTATTCACTTGCACACTATTTTGTTTGTGTTATAGAAATAAACTTCAAAAATCTCTTCTATCCTTTGAAAAAACAAAAAAAAACGTGAGCACACAGAAAGCACGCAACTACATCAAAATTATCAATACAAAATGGCCGAATTTAGCCGGCCGGCCGGCGAAATTTAGGACTGTTGATAAAATATCGATATATCGAAATATCGATATTTATTACTAATATTTTTTTAAACGATATATCGATATTTCGATATTGAAATGTAGATATCGATGGTCGATATTTTTTTTAAATAAATTTTAATTTTTTTTCGTTAATTATTTAATAGCTAAAATTTTGGATCGATAGTAGGCATTTTACTCCCGTGCTATCAGAAATAGCTGTTAAATATTTAATTTCTTCTGCTACATCTGTAGCATCTGAAGGAGTTGCTTCTACAATCAATCTTTTAGTGCCTAATAATCGTAGTAGTCAAACAGCTGAACATATAAAACAAAGAGTATTTTTAAAAACTCTTACTGAAAAATATTGGTACACATAATTGTCTTATTTAAATTAAACAATAATTACTAAGAACTATATATAGTTATAACCTAACACTTTTATACATTTATAATTGAATTTGCTTAATAAATATACTGGACTATAAACTGTGTAATCATTTTTGAGCTGCCTTACGATTTTTTTTTTTAAATAAAGCCGATATATCGAAATATCGATATTTTTTTTCGATATATCAAACTCCGATATTGATATATTTAAAAATATCGATATATCGAAAATCCGATATTTTTAAAAATATCAACAGTCCTACGGCGAATGTTTGGCGACTCGCGCGCGTGTCAAGTCAAGGTTGCATCACCCGCGCCCGTCCCGCCCGCGGCCCGCACCCCTTTGTAAATTAGTTGGTTGTTGGTTGGCATAATACTACCTATTTTCATGTTCGAAAAAAACATTTGTAATAAAGCATGTAAAATTATTCAGGGATCATAATATTTTTGTTATATAAATAACTAAGTATAAATTACTCATATTTATTTGAACTAAGCGTGATGTACTGTACGTGTTGATACGTAAATTACACGTACTACTTACATTCATCGAGACTAATTTCCTAGTTTTTTTTTTTAAAACTGCCTTTTCTAAAAATGTAACCTAGCTAGATCGTTTTTTTCTCCCCCGAAACCCTCTGCATATTAAATTTCATGACAATTGTTGGAGCCGTTTCCGAGATTCAGATTATATAGGTATTAGATTATTAGGTATTATATTAGGTATTAGATTGTTTTGTGTTATTTTGTTAAAATATGACGATAATTGTATGAGCAGCCCTCGTATGGATTTTCGGTTGAAAATCCAACTAAAACCGCGGTCAGGCCTTTGTTTTATGTTCGTATAAATTTTCTGTTGGGAACGCTGATCGAAACTGCAGTTGGGCCATTGTAGGCTGCTGGTATGAATTTTCGGTTGGAAAACTGTGGTAAGACCTTTGTTTTATTTTCGTATAGATTTTCCGTTGGGAATGCTGAGCGAAACCACAGTAGGCCCATTGTAGGCTGCTCGTATGGATTTTTGGTTGGAAATCTAACCAAAACCGGCAGTAGGGCTTATGTTAGATATTTGTATGATTTTGCTGTTGCAAAGCCTACCAATTAGTAGTGAGGCCATTGTTGGCCGTTCGTTAGATTGTCACAAACAACTGTTGGCACCGTTGGCCAACGCAAAATGCTACTAGGGCGTTTAGCATTACAAATTAAATGGAAGGTTATTTTTTTAATTTATGCAATTCAAATATTTTTTTTTTATAATAAACTTTTTTATTACCATAGCGTACTTACAATACCATATTTTTAAGGCGATGATAGCTCAGTGTCAGTGATGTTGAATGCCGAGACGAAAGTCGCGGGTTCGAATCCTACAATGAACGTGAGCTTCCTTCACGGTGGTAGGGTACTTTGTAGTACCCGCCTGGCTGGCTACCACCCTTAAGTAGAAAATCTATCGCCAAGCACCTTTCGGTGTGTTCCGAAAACTGCACTTGAGAGCCAGTTCCTTTCTAGGCTTTGTGTGCTTACCATTATCGGCCACATCACTGACCACGGTGAGATAGTGGTCAAAGTCCTATACATAGTAAAAAAAAAAAACAAATAACTAAAATAATTGGTAAATCAACCTGCCAGTAACAATTTATTTACAACTACATACGACCGCTGCGCTGTGGAACTCCTTCAACATACATACAGGGTGTGATCAAAGCCACTCTATTAAAACTTGTGCCGTTCCGAGCCGCACAAAGCAGCAGCTTATTTTGCATACGAAATGTTGCAGCCGTTTTAATGAGCTGACCGCAAATCAGTACGTTCACTCATTGTGGTGCAATTTTTCTAAGCAATATTATTTATAAACATTTCGAAACTTAAGAAAAAACTCATTTTCCAGTCTTTTTTTAATCATTAAGTAGTAAATAAAAATAGTAGTAACCCAAGGCTCCCCTCTAGATCCCACCCGCTCAAGCCTAAGCTTTGAGTACCTACTTATTTGTATGGAACAATCGTCAAGGTCATTGGCGTTAGTGATCCAATGGTTCAAACTCATGCTCAAAATCAATAATTTTAATCTTGACTCAAAATTATACTTAAGTTTTGATAAATTTCCTCCATTAAAGAGCGAAGGGTCTGGGATTAATGAAGTCATTATTTTGTAGAGTAACTAGTCTACTTACTTGGCTATAGACGAGGGGTTTTGGAATTAATGCTCGAGTCATAGGGTGCATAATTGCTATTGTTTAGAAATATTATATTATAGGTAAATGTCCTCAAGAGAAAATTACCATATTAACTATACTAATAATGAAGCTGAAGAGTTTTTTGAACGCGCTAATCTCTGGATCTACCAGTCAGTATTGAAAAAATATTTAACTAATAGGAAGCTACATTATTCCCAAAGGCTACAGGCTACTTTACATCCCGAGAACGCGAGTGAAACTGTGAGGAACAGGCTAGTATTGATTTATAATTTAAATATATGAAATAACTACGGTACGGTTTCACCCGGGATAAAAAGTACGTTTTATATCTGACTATCTTCCCACCCGTGGGTTACATATACCCCATATGTAACTTACATATATACTTAGGGGTAAAATAATGAATCGCGGGTGTAACGGCATAGTATAAAGAGAGGGGAAGTAGGTTATCTTCATACAAACGCACCGCGCGCGGCTTGTATGTGTGCGCTATTGTATCTATGTGTCGACGCACGCACACTTTAACAAAATCTCGACCCGTTTCTCAGTGCGCCAGTCGGGGCTACTTCGTGCGCGCGTCACGGCTTTTCGGCACCGCTAAATGATTTATTCATCAATATCATCATCAAAATGTCTGATAATCGCAGAAGAACGTATTGCTGTGTGTTTGGGTGTCTTAATAATTCATCGATTCCAGACCTGTCTCTGTTCAGATTACCTATTGAACAGGAAAGGTAAGTTAGTCACTTATTCTAGCATAATATAATTTTACTTGATGATGAGATACCTACGTACTTACATATTTTTTGTTTGTATTAGTTTTCTATCACACAGGAAGTAAGTAGGTAGGCCTAATTTCCTACTAGAATGTATTAGGTACTTTTGATCTGGCAATTGGTTTGCCTCTATTTCTTTGTTTACGTTTAGTTATGCCGATTTCTCAGTATTGTAGGTATAGTAACTAAGTACCTACCTACTTACAGAAAATCGTAATTCAAAATAAGTATGTACGAGTACCTAATTGACTAATAGTAAATCAAATACAGATAAAACAAAGTTCGAATCATAACAACAAATTCGATTATAGTCTAAGAGACAGTCGTTAGTTTTTAATGTTGTTTTTATTTCTTTTAATGATAATATTTCATTCACTTTATTCATTTTTTGCGGTTGCTAGCGAAGCGCGAACAGCCGCGCCTAATATTTAGCTAAAAGTGACAACCCTAAGACAGTAGGCAATTATATCGCGAATTGGGCCGGAGATAGCCTACTCCCTCTTCTTTATACTATGGTAACGGGTTGAACAAAACTTCTTTCTTAGTGGATGCTAGCTTACCTCATAATTGCTATAAGTATTAATATGCCTATTGGTGTATTATTTTTTTGTAATGATTCTTAACTAAACCTCTAAGTTTTCTTGATCTGAGTCCTCATGTTACAAGGAAGCGTACATAGCTGTAAAAACCAACTTAAGAACGTGTAACGGTGGAGTGAAATATATCAAATTTTGGCGTATTTAAAGCTCAAGGTAAGTAATAAATATTTCCCCAAAAAATTCCGTACAAAGGCGTCTGTGAAACTTTTACAATTAAGGGCGCCGCCGCCGGTAGTATTGTACAGTCGGCGAGAAAATGATGTGCCAATCGATGGGTCTCACCCCGCGGTGTCGCTGGGGTGATTTTCCCCTGCTGGGATTTATTGAAATGACAATTGATTCATATAAAGAAAAATAAGGCCAATCTTTACTTGAATAACTTTGCTTATTTATATTTTAATGTAGAAATATTTTTTATTTATCCTTCAGAGGTAACAACTAAAAATTATAACAATGTATGAATGATTGATTTTACATATTCCCATGGTTTCTCCGCCTAATTATTCCGTTTGCCTTTGAATCGTTAGATACACTTCGGATAATATTTCTCTGGTAAGTCTATACAAAATGTGTTCTAATTTCAAATTAACAGTCAGATGCCGCTTATTTTTTGTCCTGTAAGGTTAATGAAGCCATCGGGCTGTACATTTTAATCCTTTCCAAAAAAATAAAAAGCTGACCAACTTATACATGGCTACATGCATAATAACATCATTTTACTGACTCGACTGTACTTTTACAAGGGATTTATTAAAATATTACTTACGTTATTGTGTTAATGTTTTTTTTTTTATAAACGTTTAATATTATTTTTTTCTTCATCGCGCTTCAAAGTTTCCCGGTAAACAATAAACAGTTTTAATTAATTTTTGCTTTTGAGCTTACGCCGCGACTTTTGAGCTTACTTAAATTACATGTAAACTTTATAATTTCTTTGGGAAAGTAAATTTGTTTCATTAATAACTATACCTAAGTATATTAAAATAATATTTGAACGCAAACAACGTTTCGTTATGAACGTTTGCTGCTAATTTTTAATTTCTATTGTATATATATTTTTTTCTTTTCTTACATGTTCAATTACTGAATAACACGTATATACATATTGTCTTAGTAACTAATCTAACCATACGTATTAATTGCAATTAAAAATGTTAACTCGGATGTAGACTAATGTTCAGCATTGTCACAAACCTTTGTGGTTTTTAAATGCTGTCTAAAGAGGTATTTTTTGTATAAAAATACGTAAATATTATCTGTGTATGTATAATCTATACTAGTTGTTTCCCGCGGTCTGACTCGCATTTTGTAATAAAAAGTAGCCTTTAGGATTTGGGGATACTATAATAATGCTAGCTTTCCGCTCCGCGGTCCCCTTTTTACTCCCTTAGGGGTTGAATTTTTAAAAATCTTTTTGTGGATGCCTACCTCATAATAACTTTACCAGTATTTCATATTTAACTCCGATCCTTCCAGTGGTTTGAGCTGTGCGTTGATATATCAGTCAGTCAGTCACGCTTACCAAATAGGTATCCACTAAGGGCCGCATAAAGCGCGGTATAATAAGGTTACTATAGTTAAACCGCTGAAAAAAAAGCAAACTGGGTTGCTCGTGTCACTTTAACTAAAATTTTAACCGTAACCATAACCGACCGAGGGAGATCGGTCATCGTCAAAGTGACTCTACGGTCAAAGCATGATAATAGTTAAGTTAACTTTGACTATAACTTTAACTAAATTGTACGAGCAACCGGCCCTAAGAAAAGACTTTTCGAAAAACGAGCCGAGGCATAATAATGTCTTGCGAGTCAGAGAGCTAAGAAAGAAAAGCATTGATTTACCATGGTAGGATCTTTCTTTTGTTTTTATTCAAAGACGATTTTTTCAAGGTTCATAGCGTTTCAAATTAACCGTAGGTAACCTCAAAAAAACTCACAGTTCAGTTCAATTAATTAAAATTATCAAACAAGCCGCAATAATCGCTTACCAAAAAAAAGCTTCTTGGTGTCCGCCATCTATTCATTTTAAAATAATAATTTCTCGTAAAAGTTTCACAAGTTTCCACGACCGCGACGCCGCCGGAAGCTTTTCCGGGATGATCCGCAATCAGCGAAACAATTAAAGCCTCCCCAAAAAGGTTGGGACTTATTTATTTTTTACCCTTTTTACCTGATCCCTTGCTAATAAATCCGGTGAAAAGTTATGTGACAAGTGATCAGAGATTAGTGCAAGTCTTGACGAGTGTTTTTATTAATGAAATTAAATGAAATATTATTTATTCAAATAGTCCTTCACAGGCACTTATGAATAGTCAGACTGTACCTAATTAAACGGAAGGTGCTATGTTTTTACCTGTCTTTACAAAATATTGCGTGTAAAATTTATTATTATTGTACACATTGATTAATTCCGGAACATACATAAATTTTATAGAAATAAAAAATTCTTACCATTTTTTTAATTAATGGTAATTTTGGTCGGTGATTAGGTATATTATTAGTTGTGCTCGCGTTTTTATCAACGTTAAAATGTTATATCCTTACTTCCTTACTCGTATTAGAAATGTGATCCCACCAAAAACATTTTCATAAAATTTTGCCAAGCCGAGACCATTGTAATATGGCTTGACAAAAAAGTTATCAGATCTCATGTAGAGCCAAGCGTCTAACTCTACACGCCCAAACTCTACGAGCCCTAACTTCTCAAACTCCTTAGTGAAAATATGTAGCTTGGCCGTTTCGTTACTACAAGAACTGTATAACAGAAAAGTAATGAAAAGTGAATAAATTTTTCACCTTACGCCCGCGTGACGGTAGCGAAACGGCCAAGCTACGATTTGGCGGGGGCACCCCCGTGCCCCTAGATAGTGTGTGTTTTTGGTTTGTCCAGCAATGAAGCAACTGATTGACGTAATTTTTAGCATAGAGATATATTATGGACCGGTGAGTATCATGGGATTTTTATTCCAGAATTACCATTCCATAGACAGATAAAGACAAGTTTTGAATATCCGTCGCTTGTAACTTACGCCGTACTAAATTAAAAAGAAACACCGACAAAGCAATATTCATATTTTATTATTCTTTTCTGTACTAAATTGCATATCAACCTTTTGAGTAATTAATAATGTTGATCCCAGCGCTGGAATATTAAAATTATACATATTAATTCAGTCTTACGCATGTTTTTAGCATACATAATCATAATGTTTTATTCTTTTACCTATTTAATTTAATAGCGTTGCGCTTGACCTTTTACTCGGCAAGCGTAGTGAAATTTTTGCCTTATTTTGGCAAGGTTTTTTTTATTAGCTTCAAAAAATCGTCAGAAACAATAAAATATGAGATGTAGGCGTGGTCTGATGAACGCGTTAAACATTGTGGGTGTCTCATCTTGGTCGGATGTTTGGAGCAGCTGACATTGCCTTGGTATGGTCGCATACGCAGTTCTGATCGTCTAGACTGATCTTTAGGTCTGTAGCTAGGTTTGCGAACTTCGAGCTACCACCTTCACTTTGCTCGGGCGATCGACGAGTGCGGACGTTACCTACATACAATTTATGATGTAAATGCAATTTGTAAATGTACTAGAAATAGATAAAGTTTGTTTTCTACCTTTGGGAGCCAGTACGATTTTCAATAAACTCACTTTACAATGCCCATATCTGTAAGAGTTTTCATACGGATTATTTAGTTGACTTTCATATATTTTTTTTTACAAGGATTTCAAATTGATGGTTATACTTTCAGTGGTACAATAATGATAATGTTTCGACGTGGTATCGCCCACTAAACAAGGGAAACCCAACAAACGGCCAATATTTCTCTTAGAAACGGACGCCCTCGGACGCCATTAACAGCTATGTGTCTTCAACTGCGATATACTGGCGAATTACATTAGCCCCACAGTTTACGGGGAGCGCTAAGAAGAAAATGTGGTGGCAGGGATAAATCCCATTTGCCGCGGACCAGTGGGTTGGGTAAATAATACAGTTTTAAGATTAACCAACTAGGTAGAGCACTTTTTACAAAGACAGGTTTTTTGTTTAAATACAGAACAACACGGTATTGGCTGTCTACAAGATAAGAACTAAATTGTAATAAACTTATTAAAGTAAGGTAAAAATACTCGTACATAGTTTCATATAGATATATGTAAACACAAAATCCCCGAAACAGCCCTATAAAAGTTGAAATTCGAAAATCTCGTCCATAGTGCCGCCGACAACATTATAAAAGGAAGCCTTGCGCAAAATTTCGCGTTCCTAGACCTAATAGTTTGGGCGCATGAACATGTCTTTTTGTCTTGAGGTATGTATTTACAAAATTTGATTGTATGTATCAGTTATCTGGTTTCCTTAGTAAAAGCTCTCCTTAGTTTGGGGTAAGTTGGCTGTTTATGAAGAATGTATTTATTTTAATTAATCAGTTACTCCACGATGGCCGGTGTTGCGCTACCCGCATCCAGCGGTTTCCCGCAACCCTCACAAGATCTTCGGTCCACATGCCCACGGTTCGTCTTTCGTGGTGATCCTTGGGGTAGGCTTTTGTCCAGTAGTGGACGTCTTTCAGCTGACATGATGATGATGAATCAGTTACTCCTTATATACGGACATAGTTACATTAGCGAAGACCAATCGTTAATCTAAGATATATTGGTTTGCCACTTTTTTACCACTCAGAGGTGGCTATGGCTCCCGTACGCGGACTATAAAATTGCCACGTTTAAAGCGCGATCGTTCTTAGCTAGTTCGGTATCACACTATTTTCTCCACTTTACTTAATCCTCTGTGACGAAGTTTCAAAAACACCCAAGCTTTGTGTATTCAGAACTGGCACCAGCTTAAGGCGTGGTAAGGCAGCGCTCACATAAATCTTGGTTACCACTAATAGGGTTGGCATTCTCTCGGAGATGCAAGTGGGGTATAAATGTATTGGCTCGGTTAGAACGCGCTTATGTATATGAAGCATAATCTGCAGTATATAAATGGATCGTGGTGAGAGCGAGTGTTGCTGGGGTCAATCGTTTTTAATTTAAATCTTTTTTTCTGAGCTATTCCACTTTGCGCACTCATTTTTAGGGCACCAAAGAAATTCCTTTTTGAACACCAGTCAATATTTTAGCTGAGTGCTCTATGAGGAAAAAAATAAATATTCAACTTTATTCCACTTTAGCACCTACGGAAATATCTAGTAGGGCGAAGTAAACATGATATATCGATAGAAATTATCCATATTATTTTACAGAATGTTATTATTAAATATCGATATAATAGTTCGTTTTTCTTGTTTATTTACAATAATAACTAAAATAAGGAAATGATAGCCTGGCTCGCACTCTCAAGTTGAAAATCTGTCATCAAACACCTTCCAGACAGTGTTCCGACAGCTGCACTTGGGAGCCAGTTCCTTTCTAGGCTGTGCTTACCACCATCGGTCACGTCATTACTAACCACAGTGAGATTGTGGTCAAACACAGGTATACATAGTAAAAACTATAAAAGTGGTAATGACGTCAATTATCCTGACGATGGTCATGGGTTCTGATTCTATAGTACCTTCCTACCTCATGGTCACCTCTTACGTAGTAACTGTTACATAATCTGTGCCTTTTACTTAATGATACTAAAAAACGAGTAAAACCATGAGGCGTAAACTAGTATTATTTAAAGCTTATCCTGTTTATGCTCATTAACTTTTTAATCCTTTTAATGTTTATTGCCCCGTGTTTTTTTATGACTTTTTTTGCGTCACCACAGAGCAATTACATGTTTTTTCATGTTCCTTACTTCCGGGAATAAAAAAAAGTAACGACATGCATTTACACTTATAAAATATTCACTGAGACATTTTCTTAAATGACACGTCATAAAAAGAATACTTAAAAGAGACTTTAAAAAATTATACTGCAGGTAGGCACTCGAAGCTTTATAGGCAACTTAATAAGGCTACTTTTAATTAGATAAAGACTTTTTAAAAGGTATTAGAACTCGTAACAGGTAAGTTAGGGGACTTTTAATTTCTTTTAAAATGTACTGACTTTACTCTAGGCTTTTTTATTTAGATTGTATCACATTTTATACCTATGTAGATACTAGCTTCCGCCCCGCGGTTTCACCCGTGTTCCCGAGGGATCATAAAAAGTAGCCTATATGTTTTTTCAAGTATCATCCATACATCCTCACACATTTTCGCATTTATAATAATAATTTTAGTTCTTTTACAAGACATGTCTTATGGGTAAAATTAATGGAAAATCTGATGCAAAATTCTAACGCTAAGGAATCCAGAATCATGTAATGAATCCATGGTGTCAGATTTCGTTTCGATGTGGCCTACATACGCTATACAGTATCCAAAATAATTTTATTTGCTAAAAAATATTGACACATATTTTTTCTTTTGTTCCGAAAACAACAAAATAACTAAGATACGATAACGTTAAAATTTCGTGTGCGATGACGTCACAACCCTCTCCTGAACTTTGATGCGCCATATCTATGTAATTTTTTATTGATTTGTTAAATAAATATACGTGTCCTATATTACGGACGGACTGAACAGAATTAATTATTTTTACCCAGTCACCATCCCTTAATAATTGCAATAAAGTTACGTGATAGGAGCTATTACGTAACTCCAGTTCTCTTTGACAGTACGTAATGTAGAGTTGGTAACTCGCGCGCGACACAATAATTACTGCAATACAGTTTCAGTGCAGTGCAACTAATCGGTGACATGTTACAAACAATTTTCGTTGCAACATATGAACAATTGCTGAAATAGAAACTCTTTTTAACTCCCGACGCAAAAACGACGGGGTTTTATAAGTTTGTTGTTTTAAAGTTCAAGCTCTTTGCATTGTCCATCCACAATAGACTTTCAAAGCATTTTCGTTTTGAATTATTTATATAAGAAACTGTTATAATCTGCCATCAAAACTATGACCATGTCCGTAGACGAGGACAATTAAATAAGTTCATAACTTACTTCGCTGAAGCATGCTTAAACATAGTTATAAACAAGCAAAGCCGCAGGCGAGTTATATATTTTGGGTAACTATAGTTTTAAAACAAGAAAAAGGCTCGCTTCAAACCGAAACTTGAGAGCGTCTCATTAAAACTTTTTCGAGAGAATTAAATAACGTTTCCGAAACAAATCCATTTTCTAGGTGAGGTTTTGTGCAAACTTTCACAAAGTAATTTTGGAGTTATACCACAATGTAGGTGTTTAACCCCTTCAAGTTATGTTAGGTTATAGTATTTCACAAAATTTTAGCTGTTAAAAAGTTATAAAATGAACCAACTTGTGTTAACTGAGATATTAAACAGATGTGGAGTATTTAAGAGAATCAATAACGCCAATGACCTTGACGATTTGTCCATACAAATAAGTCCTCAAAACATAGGCGTCCGCTCCGGTTGAGAGCCCTCAGCGCTCACCGAGTTGTCCGCGTACGGGTGTTATAGCCACCTCTGGCTAACACCTTCATGTCCTTTCAAAAAAAAAAAAAAAAAAAAAAAAAAAAAAAAAAAAAAAAAAAAAAAAAAAAAAAAAAAAAAAAAAAAATAGGCGTCCGCGGGTGGGATCTAGAGGGGAGCCTTGGGTTTATTCTAGATTTTTATTTATTACTTTAAAATATAATTATTGACATAAAAATAATTTTAACAAATACAAATTGTAAAAAAATGTATCTCCTTTTTTGGTGTAAGATTAATTTACTTCGGATAAGCAGTTTTGTCAAAAATTTCCCATTTGGGTTAAAATTGCATGTGATAGAATATTTTTTCCAAATTCAGGGATGTTTACTTCAATTTTAATCAATACAATTGAAATATGATGAAATAAATTATAACATATATTTTTTGTAGGACTAATAGACGAACGGATTTGACAAAAAAACTGTCTAAACACAGCATATTTAGCATTTGACCCGTGTTCCACCCTTAAGAGGAGGCTATCTGTGTATGTCTCCGTCCCTTACTAAACTGGCGGTGACAAGCGAGACAGGAGAAACGTAATTTTGGTAAAAAATATGGTTTTATGTTATTTAAAAAGAAATAAGCCTTTTTTGAAAAAAGTAAGACAACTATTCCCTTTTTAATTAATTTCAAAATGCATGTTAATATTTTTCAAGTTATTTGGATGGCCCAAATAAGAGAAGAATGCATTCTTAGTTTTAAGAAGGGGCATATTAACGATTCCTGACGTTACTAATGAAAAATTCCAATTTAAAAAAAAACTATTCCCCTTCAAATATTCTCTAGTTTCAAATATATTTATTCCAAATCTCTTGGAACAAAGAGTACAGATAAAAACGCATTTTAGAATCATCATTTCACGTACAGCATCGCCTTAATGGATAATCCATTACCTGAGTGTTGGAGACGTCATGACTATTCAGAAAATTACATTTATAATATTAATAGGATATACGTACGATTTATTAATGTACACACACAGACTAGTAAAGGGAATACAGATAGGTATAAAGGCAAAAAGGGACTGCTTGTTTCTAATAGAAAATTCTTCCAGCAGCCCTTTAAATTGTTAGAACATGGATACCCAGCGATACCCAATTAATTTACAGTTTGAGTTATTTGTAGCCTTTGTAGGTAGTAATTAATATTGTTAGAAATAGTTCAAAACTTTGCCCATTAAAATTCAAAACTAACAATATTTGAACCGGTAATAAAATTATTGTAAATGATTGAAAGCCTTGAAACAAGTTATAATACGAGGGCCTACTCCAAAAAATGAAAACCATTTTTGTCAAATTAATAAAATTAATCAATAAAATTGTAATAGGGATGGTGATTAAAAAAATCTAATATAGCAATACCTAAATATATTGTAGACATATTTTTTCTTTAGTTCCAAAAACAAAAAAGAACTCACTGTTCGTTAAAATTGCGCGTAACTTCACGTCTTGGTACACTTTTTACAGAGAGATGACGTCACAAGCCCCCACTTTGAAAAGCCTGAACTTTGATGCGACATATCTTTGTATTTTTTTTATTGATTTCATTAAATAAAAAATACATATCCAATATTTTTTGATAACCTACCTGACGGACTGAACACGGAAGTATTTTCCTAAAAAGGCACAAAATATCCTCAAGCGAAGTAAATGGGCTATTGCTTCCCAACATAATTTATAATTGCACTATTTGCACCCGAATTTGCGATCACTGGTATTCCATTTTGATTGCGCGCCTACTAGAGAGCGTCAGGATTTATTGCACTGGGCTAGAGCTGGAAACCAACATAAACTAGGAAGAGTCATAAATACAACCGGAAAAGTAACAAATGGAATCTAGAAAAAATATGTCTAGGTCTTAAAAGCTAGGGTACCTACATTATTCTTAGTCAAAGAAAACTAATGAAAAAAATTTGTTTTGCCCTCGGAGTGTTCCGTATTTTTAATAGTCGTTTGTCATCATTGTTTTATGGGTCAGTTGCTTTTTTTTTTAATTTTAATCCTCATGTTTTATGAAATAGGTAGACTAGATTCAATTTCTTGTACGAGTTTTTAGTACACCTATATTTTATTACTAGCTTCCGCCCTGCGGTTTCACCCGAGTTCCCGAGGATCTTTTGAGATAAAAACTAGCCTATGTTATACCAGGGTATGGTCTATCTATGTGCCAAGTTTCATCCAAACCCGTTCAGTAGTTTTTATGCGATAAAACGTAGCCTATGTGTTAATTCAGGATGTCAGCTACCTCCATACCAAATTTAATCAAAATTGGTCAAGCCGTTTGAGCGTGAAGAAGTAACAAACATACCATCTCACAAACTTAATTTTTATAATATATATATTTTTATTATATTAATCAGGCTACGCTTTAGGTACCTGTTACTGTAAAAAAGATACAGCCCAGTGAAAGACAGACAAAACATCGTACAGTTAATACCAGTATACTATCCCGTCGGCCTCATATGGAACCCTAAAAAGGAACGCGAAAACACTAGTAGAGAGGAGTGGGATCGATTTTACCATTCATGAATTGCTAAGCTAACTACACCATACTAATGGATCCTGGATTTTATTGTCCGTTCCCACTTGGAAATGGTTGTGGAAAACGTTAAATTATTCAATTAATTTAATTGGAAATATTAAATATTACATTTAATTTGTTAATGACTTTGGTTGTATTGTATTAATATTAAGGTCTCTGTTAACTGTTATTTTACGTCTTCATTTTGAATGTTATCTCCATTTTTAAACCCCAACGCCAAAGAGGGAAGTTATAAGTTTATCTGTGTCTATTTGTGGCATCATAACTCCTGAATGGATGAATCAATATTGATTACGATTTTTTCGGTTGAAAATTGTCTTATTTGAGTGTTTTTAGGTAGGTATATTTCAAAATCCGCTCATACGTTTGAAGATTTTTTCCTTTTTAGAGGTTTTTTGGTTGGTGGATTCTTAATTTTTTTAATTTATAATTATATCTAACAAGCTGTTGCCCGCGTTCTTGGAATAAAAGTATCATATAGCTCTCGGGGATAATGTACTTTCTATTAGTGAGCATCAACCTTAAATCGGCGAGCGCAGAGGGCTCTCAGCCGGGCAACACCATTTTAGTTAACCACGCCTGACGGTAACCCCGTATGGGGTACGAACCTCGGCTCAGGGCGTTACCGGGGGAAGGGGAAGGCTTAGTAGGAGCTCGGGCCGCTTGAACGGGACGAGACTGAGACTGGGACGTCGCGGCGGTCCTCGCCGTCGAGGACGGTAGCGTAATCGATTTTGTGTAGTGTGTTGTGTACTTTTCGAGCTTCGTCAGCTTCGATCTGAGCTAATGTAATAGGGTCATCCGGTACTAGTGAACGGCTAGTAGTTCGCTTGTATCAAAATATCAACTCATCAAAACCAGCATAGCGGCATAATGTTTGAAGGTCAATTATTTTGTTTTATCACTAAATTTAATTTAATTCTAATGTAAAACGTTCATCCTAAATAATAAGGTCAATAAGAACGCTATCTCGTTGGATCAAAGGTCAAGTATTGATTGAAGCCCGATAGATAGACGTGGAAAATTTTATTATTTTACTAGGTAGGTACCTACTTACACTAATATTATAAATTAAATAAGTCTGTAATCGGATGTAGGAGTGAATCTTCTTCTTTTTTACTATGTATATATAAGCCTGCGTTTGACCACAATCTCACCGTGGTCAGTAATGATGTGACCGACGGTGGGAAGCACAGAAAGCCTAAAAGTGAACTGGCTCTCAAGTGTAGCTGCCGGAACACACCGGAAGGTGCGTGGCGACAGATTTTCTACTTGAGGGTGGTAGCCAGCCAGGCGGATACTACAAAGTACCCTACTACCATGCTATGGTTTCCTCACGATGTTTTCCTTCACCGAAAGCTCAAGGCTTTCAGTGATTCAAACCCGCGACCGTCACTACCTCTGAGTTATCATCGCCTTAAAAATTGCTTCACCAACTGGGTCCAATTGTAAACAGTTATAAACCATCCAGGGACCAAGTGCCATGAAAATCACGGCGCTTACGACTTTTTGGTCGCGAAAGTAACACCTTAAGGGTAAATGTTCGGTTGGAGCTGCAATTTGCAAAAAACTTGATAAAATTTGAATTTCGCGCTCTAACCGAAGGTATACCCTTAAAAGCGTTCTAGCGCAACTGTCTGGTTAGACGATTAATTTTTGTTTTAATGCTGTACAAAATGGAGCACCTTTGCTTACGATAGCTACTCTATACGTAATAATATACCTCAGAAAAAATCGCTTAATTATTTTCCAGTGTTTCGTACATGTAACTAGTGGAAAATAAATAGACCTCGTTTCATGGTGTAATTAGGTTAGATGGATAAATTGGTGCCTCGGGTGTTATGTGCCGGCTAACGAACGCGTGGACGATACAACATTTATATATATAGAGAGGAATGCTTAATTGGTATGCTCCGTGTGGGATTCGAGAGGTCAGATTAGTTTTAGAAATGTAATGTTTTTGGTCCAGTCTTGTAATGTTGATCGGCGTTTTTCCGACGGTTATGTAGTGAAGGCTGACTGGTATTTTTAATCCCCGACAAAAAAGAGGTGTTATAAGTTTGTAGTGTATATGTGTCTGTTTGGACAATCCTATTTATGGGACTTTTCTTAGGACTAACCCAAAAAAAAATTCAAACGTTTCATACATTATGACCGAACAAGATGATGTTTTGTATGAAAAGTTTAATAGAGATGATTATTTGTATTTTCTGTAACTAAGTGTTCAATTTTTTTTATTAATCCAGTGAAATATATATTATCAACTGTCACTCGCGACTTTACCCACGTTTCCGGGATAAAACGTAGCTTTTAGCCTTCGGGGATAATGCAGCTTCCTATTAGCGAAAGATTTTTTCGAATCCGTCTCGCGCAATCAAACTCTTCCTTTATTATTAGTATATAGATTGTACTCAATAACGTCGAATTCTGATGAAACTTGGCACATAATTAGAACATACTTGGCAATATCAGATCTTTTTATTTTGGAATTATCGTATGAACTCTAGGTAAAACTGATAAAAACCGGGAGACAGGAGCTAGTTCATTATAAAACATTTTAAGTAACTCACAACAACACACATCTCTACAGAACCTTGAAAGCTCAGAGATAATTTACATATGAATCGTTTCCACTTCTTTGAACCCTATACATAGTATAAATCATTTCACAGCCTCTAGTCTGTTATTCTTAAGAATATCTTGTTTTTGTGTGTCATCTATCTAAACTCGTAAAAGGGGAACGTGACTGACTGACTGATCTATCAATGCACAGCACAAAAACTCGGCTTTTCTGTACCTTGAATCATTTTATCTATTGATGAAAACTGCATTAAAATCCGTTGAGTAGTTTAAAAGATCTAAGCGAACAGACAGCGGAAGCGACTTCATTTTATTAGTAAAGATAAAGATTATCAGATAACTTAACAACGATAAACAAGGACAGTATATTAAGAACAAACTTAAGATAATTTTATTATATTAATGCTATAAAACAGTAGCCTTTCTGAGTTTCTTGCCGGTGTTCCGAACCGGTGGTAAATTCTGTAAATTTTACCATCATTCATGAAGTGCCCATCTGGGGCCTAAATTCAATAAATGGCTTTAACTTTGAACACTTTATGGATAAAATTAAATGGTCCACTCATAAAGTAAATTTTTAATAATGTAAATAATATAAGTTTTCTCTACTGCTTTTTGCTATACCCTATCAGGATCTTTATACTCATTAATTAGTTCACTATCTGTAACATTTTGTGTTTAAGGTAGGCTTCCGAGGCTCGCGGCCGACGGCTGACGCGCGCGACAAACGCCCGCGTCAGACGCGCGCGGCCATAGTCAACCTATGGGAATGTATATAGCCACTTCCGTGCCTCGCGACAGACGTGCGCTGCCGACGCCATACATTTTACCAAGATTGTCGGCCGCGAGCCTCGGACTTGTACCTTAAGTACATTCTGCATAACGACATAGGCCGGTAAGAAAGGATTTTTGAAAATTAGTCCCCTAAAACTAATTAAAGAAAAACAATCTTATGGATATGACAAAAAGAAACATTAAGTACACCTACATACATATACTTAGAGAAGACAAGTATGCGGATTTAAGCACAGATAAAGGTACAAGTCCGTGGGTCGCGGCCGACGGCTGACGCGCGCGGCCATAGTCAACATATGGGAATGTATGTAGCCAGTTCCGTGCCTCGCGACTGCAATTTTCATAGGTTGACTATGACCGCGCGCGTCAGTCGTCGGCCGTGATCCACGGACTTGTACCTTAAGTTCCACGCACGACCGACATCAAAGCGTGTGCCAACATAAAGAGACACCGGTGCTTTCAAAACGCGTCGAGTCGTTTTATTACTCTTTTAAGGAATGGGAAATAATTTTGAAAATATTAATAATGATGATACTGCCTATAGGTTACGCACGGTGGTACTTTGTTGAACCCGCTTGCCTGGCTACCACATTTAAGTTGAAAATCTATCGCCAAGCACGTTCCGGTATGTTACAGCTGGACTTGAGAGCCAGTTCCCTTCTAGGCTTTGTGTGCTTACCACCATCGGCCACATTACTCACCACGGTGAGATTATGGTCAAAACACAGGCCTATACATAGTAAAAAAGAAGTGCTTTTGACTACTTTTTATCCCGCAAACGCGGTGGATAGATATATTTTATGAAATTTAAAGGTAAAAAATTATTATTTCTTATAAGTCTCTAATATTTTAACAGAATTGATTGAATACTGAAAATTCTTCGATTGACACTCGGCTTTCATAAAATAAATAAACGATTTAACATTTAAGAAAACAAAAGAGTTTAGAGTTGCAAAATTACCAGGCAGCGAAAAGACTCAATTAGTTTTTTTTACTCTAAGTGGAATTTTCTTTTACCATTTAACTACATCCAGTAGTTCCTAAACTCCTGGTAGATAGCCAATTTTTTAAACACTCATGTTTTTTTAAATTAAATTAAGCAACATGATTTTCTCCTAGGTAGGAAAATTCGAGGAATAGGGGTGATGACTAAAAAAATCTAATTAGTCCGACAGTTAGATTACCAAAAAATATTGGACACCTGTTTTTTCTCTATTTCCTAAAACAAATTTAACGAATATACAGTGCATTAAAATTTCGCGTGACGTCACGTTTTAGTACACTTTTTACAAAGTCCTGAACTTTGATGCGACTTATCTTTGTAATTTTTTATTGATTTGATAAAATAAAAAATACGTATCCAATATTTTTTGATAACCTAACTGACGGACTAAACAGAATTAATTATATTTTACCCAGTCATCCCTATTAGGCTCGAGCAAATGAGAACGAAGTGGATCAATTTCAGATCTAATTAGACACCTAATTGGGCTAATTATGTCGTTTAGATTCCATATTAAGTAGTTGGGGCACTTTGATCGCGTAATCTGAAAGTTTTAATATTTAGATTGGTTTTAGTGTTATAATTGGGGCTATTTAGAAATGCCCATGTATTTATCTCTAATAGCGTAATGATGCAGCCTAAACTAATTGGTTGTGTCTAAGAGATTATCAAAATGCATGGAAAAAAAATAAAAAATACCATTTGGGTATAGTTGAATTAATAAAAAAAAACCTTCTAGTACCTAAATGAAATAGAGGTATGTGGGTACGAGTACCAACATAAAAAAATAGCACTGAAGTTAAAAGCTACAGTGAATAGATATTTTTGGATGAATGTGCTTTTTGTTGCTTTGCGGTTAGTGTGAACATCATTTTAATAATCCTACAACTGAAGTTTAGCTTATATCTCTAGTAAAAGGCTTTACTCGCACTCTGAAAATTAATAATAGGGGAAGATAGCTATTTTAGTACTCGAATAATTTAATAGGTACTATCGACAAAGTTGAAGCATGATCACCTTAAGGGTGTATTTTGCGTGCAGTGACCAGCCGCTACCTGTGTCTCACACAATATAACCAGACAAAGCGCTTGTCATAAAATAGTAGATTGTCATTGTCAGTAAATAGTCTAAACAAAAGATTTTACAAGAGACGGTTTTATTGTCAACAATGGACAGGGCAAACTATAATTACTGATTGCAAGCGAAAAGGTCTCAAAACTGATCATGCTTCAACTTTGTTGATGGTACTTAGCGCTAAAATAATTTATTGATATTCTTTTGTTTATGGACATATTATAATATTACTAGCTAACCCCGCAAACATTGTTTTGCCGTATAAATTACTAGCCGTTTCACTCGCGTTCCCGGGATAAAATGTAGCCTACAACCTTCGGGGATAATCAACCTTCCTATTAGTGAAAATTGATTTTGAATATTGGAATACGTATGATATATGTAGGAACATACTAGGTGGTATCTTATTCCTATGAAATCCTTTGACAGGCGAACAGAACACCTGAAGCTCTAGGTGGGTGTGAATATTTGCATACAAACTAGATTTAAGTGAAGTCGTGAACCATGCTGTATGGCGCATAGACCGACAATAGTTGGACTAGGCAGCACGTAGCGCTAGGGAAACAAGACCTGCATTGCAAGTCAAACTAGACTAGGTATGTGACTGTACGGTTATGTACAGAAGTGTTTGTGATTATCTATATAAATAAATAAAATGAAGTGTTTTTTTTAGGCGATGATAGCTCAGTGGTAGCGACGTCAGATGTCGCGACGAAGGTCGCGGTTTCGAATCCTACAATGAGCTTGAGCTTTCGGTGAAGGAAAACATCGTGAGGAAACCATAGCACGGTGGTGTTTTATTGTGTGTTTTTTGCTACTTGGTTGTGTCTAATAAATATATCTTTCTTTAATAATAATACTAATTGTCACACCATACGTGAAAATTCAAAAGCAGAGACATTAACACATAACACTTTTCTACCCAACTACACAATACGTTGCAATAATTGTACGTATCTATACCCCCTATAGGTACCCCCTTAAGTGTTAAACGAAAAACTGATATTGCAAAGCTCGAGTGTACTTGCAGAGATTGCAACGAGAGTATCTATCTACGATTGAAACCTTTTATTGTATTGACATTGTATTTTGTATTATGGAAGTATTGGAATATTGCGGAACGTTTACTAAGGTATTTTCTTAAATAATAAACAAATTCAATAATTTGTCTAGATAGCAGTGGCGAGGGGTGAAATTATGGCGAGGGTAAGCCGTTCAAAAAACACCGATAATTTTATAATTACAGTGTATTTTAAGCATGATAAAAGTGGCGTTGAAATTATGAAAATGTGGGACTGGAATTTCTAAAAGGTAAGCCGATGGGAATAGGCTTGTATGGACTCTTCACCACTGCTAGATAGAGAGTTCGCGCGTCTGCACGCCAAATATCAGCTAACTGTTGGCTGCTAAACTTGTTCCGCCCGCTCACTGTCATTGTGCTATAAATAAACACGTATTCTGTCAAATTTGACTATTTCTGTTTGTTGTTTTGACTTTTTTCGGCTTCAGAAAATATTTTCCCCTTACTTTTATGGGAAATATTCAAGAATTGGTATTACACTCAGCATGCCTGAGTGACGCAGCGCGCTTGTCAAACAGTAGAAATCTGGCCTGTATTTTTGTTGCGACTGCAGCGCAACACTCTATCTAGAGGTTTGTTATCTACGGGCAGTTTAGATAGGAGCAAATTATTGGATTTGTTTTGCTAAGTGATCGCTTCATGAGATCTACATTATAGCACTGCACACTTTTATTTTTCTTGCCACTCTGGAGGGAGTGGCTGGGTTATGTCAGACTCTAACACCCTGACTAAAACCCTGGGATGTACCACCTTCGCCGTGGTGGGGCTACGGGACCGTCCATGAAGGCCTCGATGTCGCCCCCAACTCATAGCACTACATTCTAGACTAGTAGTCAGCGATGTGCATCTCTTCATTTTATCCGTCTCCATATCATATCTATCTTCATGCTAAATTTCATCACAATCGGTTCAGTGGTTTACTTTTGCATATTATATAATATTTGTAAGGAAGTAAGAATGATTGTAAATGAGTCATAAACTTTTTTTTTTTTTTTTATACTACTAAGGTAGCAAGCAAGCATATGGCCCACCTGATGGTAAGTGGTTACCGTCGCCTATTGCCATTTGCAATACCAGAGATATTGCCAATGTGTTGCTGACCTGTTACAATGCCGAGAAGGCAAACTGGCTCTCAAGTGCAATTGCCGGAACACACCGGTAGGTGCTTGGCGACAAATTTTCAACTTGAGGGTGGTAGCCAGCCAGGCGGGTACTACAAAGTACCCTACCACCGTGCTATGGTTTCCTCACGATGTTTTCCTTCACCGAAAGCTCAAGCTCATTGTAGGATTCGAACCCACGACCTTCGTCGCGGCATCCGACGTCACTACCACTGAGCTATCATCGCCTTAAACTAAACATAATACAAGAATCAAAGGTATAGAAAACAATTAATATCCAATACCTGTCAAATCTCGGTAAAACTCGATTCAAGCTAAGAAGTTAAGTATACCTGCAGCCGAGACTGACGTAATGAAATCAGTTGACAGGCCCAACATAGACGCTGAACCCTCTTCAGTCGTAGACACATATTACTTTCGGCTGAGAGATGGTATGATACTTAATGTTGCTTCCATTTTGTTTTGTAATACTTTTTGGGTCAAATACGCTCGAGACAGCCTTGAACCTCCATCTACAGATTCTGTAAAGGTTCAAGTCAATGTTAACTGAGTTAAGTAGAGAGAGTAGATATCTATTTATTCTGCAATAAAAAAAATATAATTTTTAAAATAGATTTTTGAATAATAGGGCATATTCCTTTTTCATAGCTTTAATGAAAGTTCATTAATAAAAAAAACAGTCGCATAATTATAAAAATACGCTTCCACGCAACTTTATCGCATTTTGTTTTGTTTAACAAATTGATGCATTTTGTATAATACTTTTATCCCAAAGATTGTAGTCTTGTTAGGACTGCAATTTGGATTTCAATACCTATTGAAATACCCACCCTACCTTTTCAAATAGGTATTTTAATAAATATATTTTTTTAATTCGATGTTTTAACCATTGTAGTAATTGCATGTAATGACAGATATTTATTAAGATTATAAACTAAAATTAGCGTTAAAGTTGAAGAAACTAAAAATTACATGAAATTTGCTGTTGGAATGAAGCCAAGCTAAGTTTGAATGACAAAAACCATTCTGAAGGGAATGAAATAAGTTTTTGAATAGTTATAAAAAGTAATTGAATTGAATAATATTTTGATCATGAAATCAAGGCTAAACCGGTTTCCAAACCATGAATGAAATTATTAGTTAATCGATTAATCTATACTAATAATAGAGCTAAAGAGATTGTTTGTTTGTTTGTACGCCCTAATATCTTGTGCTGTAGACTACTTTCTATGTATCGTGTTAGAATAACATAATTCACAAATTTTAAACAATAAATTTATGTAAGGTCCATGTTCACGGACTAGAGAACGGTCCGCTAAATTATAAGCGTTTAGCATGACTTTTCATAGGAA
The DNA here is from genome assembly GCA_963555595.1 of Tethea ocularis. NCBI lineage: Eukaryota > Metazoa > Arthropoda > Insecta > Lepidoptera > Drepanidae > Tethea > Tethea ocularis. Next base: position 2,027,171 of record OY741960.1, on the reverse strand, counting down.
AAAGTCATCGTAAACGCACTATTATAATCTATCGGATCGTTTTCTTATCGGTGAACATTGACCTTAGTATCAATTAAGTTTAATGACCCGAATAATATTAATGACTACAACACATTAACTGATACAATATTTACGTTTTAGTTAGTGTATTACTTGACCTCAAGCGAGTAGCAGTGATAAGTGGAAATGTTGTTCATAATATTGATTATTTTGTGCTTAACATTGATCATAACATTGAAGTGTAGAAATAACAATTACTGGAAGAAACGGAACATCGTCCAAGTAAACGGAACCTTGTTAAAATTCTCATTTGGCAATTGCTCACTTGCTGAAATTTATAAAGAAATATATGATAGTAATCCAAAAGAAGATTACGTTGGGACCTTCTTGGGTAATAAACCGGCGTTGGTTTTGAAGAAACTGGAAGATATACAAGCAGTTTTAGCTGGTGATTTCCAAAGCTTCCATTCTCGTGGCATAGTTGTCAATCCAAATGAAATATTGACTGATAATTTATTATTCTTAAATGATTTTGGACGTTGGAAGTTAATAAGGCAAAAATTATCGCCAGTTTTCACCAGTTCGAGGCTAAAAAACATGTTTCGGATTTTAGATAAATGTGGACGGGATTTTGTTGATTTTGTGGAAGACAATAAGAACAAAAAAATGAAACCATTTAATGCGCTCTATACATTCACAACTGCTTCTATAGGCGCTTCTATTATTGGTATTGATACTCGCGCAAGGAATACTATGGAGTCTCAATTTTTAGATATGTCGTGGAAAGCTGTAAACCCAACCCTAATTGCAAATCTAAAATTCCTTATAGCCAATACATTTCCAAAGCTTTTTGAGTGGTTGAACTTGAAATTGTTCAGTGATCATGAAGACTTTTTTATTGGTGTCATCAAAAAAGTTTTACAGAGTCGTCGTCAAGATAATGAAAAGAGAAATGATTTTATTGATACATGTTTGGAATTACAAAGTAATGGAACAATGAAAGATCTCACAACAGGATATGAATTAGAACCAACAGATGAAATATTGGCGTCTCAAGCATTTTTCTTCTTTTTAGCTGGTGCTGATACCTCAGCAAATACAATGCATTTCACTTTACTAGAACTATCTAGCAATCCAGAGATATTGGCGAGACTTCATAAAGAAATTGATAATGTTCTTGGAGATAAAGAAGAACTTACATACACTGATGTAGAAAAAATGGTTTACTTAGACATGGTTATCAATGAAGCGTTGAGAAAATATCCTCCAATTGGATTAATACAAAGAAAATGTACTAAAAATACTGTTTTATCTGGAAAAGTGCATGTTGAAAAAGATACATTAGTCATAGTACCAGTATTTGCGATACACAGAGATGAAATCTACTTCCCTAATCCAGATTTGTTTGATCCGGAAAGATTCTCGCCGGAAAATGAATCAAAAATACCAAAGTTTAGTTATATGGCTTTTGGAGACGGAAATCGAATTTGTATTGGTAAGAAGACTATACTAAATTAGCTTTACGCCCCGCGGTTTCACCCGCGATCACCTATTTACCCTCTTAGCTATATTCCATAATAGCTATCTGTATGCCAAATTTCAGCTCGATGCGTCCTGTGGTTTGAGCTGTGAGTTGATACGTCAGTCAGTCAATCAGTCACGCTTTTGTTTTTATATATTTAGATTAATTTTAACACGTTTCCTATGATTTAAAAAACATAAAACCTACAATTAAACACTATTTGGGTCCAAATATTTAATTACTTTTTATTTTTAAGGCGATGATAGCTCAATGGTAGTGACGTTGGATGCCGAGACGAAGGTCCCGGGTTCGAATCCTACAATGAGCTTGAGCTTTCGGTGAAGGAAAACATCGTGAGGAAACCATAGCACGGTGGTAGGGTACTTTGTAGTACCCGCCTGGCTGGCTACCACCCTCAAGTTGAAAATCTATCGCCAAGCACCTTTCGGTGTGTTCCGATAGCTGCACTTGAGAGCCAGTTCCTTTCTAGGCTTTGTGTGCTTACCATCATCGGCCACAGCATCACTGACCATGGTGAGATTGTGGTCAAACACAGGCCTATACGTAGTAAAAAAAAAAAAAAATTTTGCTCTAAAATGTCTAAAATTTTCCCTTTATACTTACTTCAAGTTCAATTTTGTACTTAAATCCTTGACTGTTTATTTCATTTAAGGATCAAGATTTGCTCGTCTCCAAGTAAAGGCGGGACTGGTGTGGCTCCTGAAACGATTCACACTCGCTGAACAATCGTACAAGCCTGAGCGCTTTGAACGGAGTAGCTTCGGCCTGCGTGACCCGGGTGCAAGTTATGATTTAATACCCAGAATCTAAGTGTACCTACATTTAATTAAATAAGGTGTTCCGTAGTATTCAAATATTAAATCTTGATTATATGTTTGTTATTTGATAGTTAAAGTTACCTATTCCTAACCGGTGGTAGAGTCAATTGTAACTTTCGACTCTCATAAGTTCCAATAATCGATCTATCCTTTATTTTACAACTAGCGACCCGCCCCGTCTTCGCACGACTTTCTCGGTTTTTCTGTATTATTTTATGTATTATACATATAAACCTTGCTCGTGAATCACTCTATCTATTTCTGAAAACTGCATTAAAATCCGTTGAGTAGTTTAAAAGATCTCGAACAGACAGCAGAAGCGACTTCATTTTATACTATGTAAAGATTATTGTACATTAAAATAAAACCAAATTCATGACTCAAACTCAAAACTGAACTAACTGATAGTAGGTAGGTACAATTCTCACAAATCGTTTCTACCTATATATAGTTCGATTATTGGAACCGGGCTTTCATTGACAAAAATCGTGTCAAAAATTATTAGGAGTTTTATGAATTAGGTTCATTCCAAAATCATCCTATACAAGTAAATCTAAACCTGTTGTTAGCGTTTATGAAGTAAATAAATAAAAACTTGTTTATGTATCTATAAAAATAAATGTTATTAACATTTCAAACGTTGTAATAAAATAAAACGGCTGAAATAAAACTAGTCTGAAGATAAAAGATATTTTTTCTCTCTAAATGCCTCCCATTTTATTTAACATGAAATTATACCCAGGAGCTTTTAAAAAGGTCACGTCTAGTTCAAATATGACGCCGTTCATACTTAGAAATATCAGACGGCTTGTTATTTTAGGTCTTTGCAGATTACACCTTACGACTAAGTGATAAGATTTTAAATAAATATTGTAGAAAGTTGAAATTATATTTTTTTTTATAATAATACGTCATTTGATTCAATAATATAATATGCCTAAGTATATATCTACATAAATTTAAAACGCAAAACCTTAAGGGTAAACGTTCGGTTGGAGCGCGAAATTCAAATTATATCACGTTTTTGTAAATTGCAGCTCAGTTATAGGTCGTATGTTATCAAGATGTTATTTGCGAGAAGAATGGAAGTATATTTAGACAATTTTTTTACTTATAAGTAGGTAGTAAGAAGTTTTTATTTATTTTTTTATGTACATAGTTAATGTTAGTTTAGTTTAGATTATATAGTTTTAATTTGTATGTATATATATTTTATCTTATGTAATTCAATATAAAATATACATATTATATTTTAACTTATGTAGAAGCAACATGTCTCTTCTATCAATAATAATAACGTAACCAAACGTGTCGTGGAGTATGTTCTAATCTCTACGCTTTACACCGCGTAATCCTGAAATCCGTGTACGTACGTCAGGTACTTGAATTAGCCGGTTTATATTAGAAAGAGACGCATTCGACTTAAAAATAATAATAAAAAAAAGACAACAATAATAACTAATTAGGTAAATACTATTAATTATAGTAATAACATTACTTATAGTTATTTATTTATTCTGCGCTCATTAAGATTATGAACAAGATTACAATGTTATGTTATTATATATTTACAATTAAACGAAATAAACGATCCAGTAAAATAATAATCTCACTAATATTTTTTTTTTTATACTACTAAGGTAGCAAGCAAGCATACGGCCCACCTGATGGTAAGTGGTTACCGTCCCCTATCGCCATTTGCAATACCATATAAATACGAATGTTTATGAGTATGGAAAAGACTACTGAACGGATTTGGATGTAATTTGTAACACAGATAGTTTATAACCTGGATTAACACATAGGATACTTTTTGTCCCGGGAAAACATAAGATCCCTCAGGGACGCGCGTGAAACCACGGGGCCGAAGCTAGTTATAAAATATGCGCTAAAAAGAATTTGCGCTTCACTTCGGTTTGTAACATTACAAGCGGCAGTGGGAAGGGTAAATTGCAAGCGACTATTAGAAAGAAAATTATACTACTAAATAAGCTTATAATCTGCCACCAGTATTTCGACCGCCCCCAATTAGTCGTAACTCCTCCGGTAACGCTCTGAGTCGAGGTTCATACCCCACACGGGAGTGCCCTCAGGCGTGGTTACTTAAATGCCCGGCTGAGAGCTCTCTGTGCTCGCCGATTTGTTCGTTGATACAGTCATCAGAGGCTACCAACTTTAGCCCTTTCAAAAGATCGAAGGGTGGTGAATGTTTCATGAGAGTGATAATTTATCGTATCGTAATCGTCTCGCAGTGATATAAAACCGAGCATTTAATCTGTAGGTTGGAGTGACACGGGCGGCATTGTACGGACACCCAAATCACAGTGATCCACCCATCCGTCAATATCTCAATGTCACTGTATCAGAATTCGGATCCTTGCTACTGTAATTGATTTATTACGGATTTCATTTTTTTTAAACTCAAACTTCTTTTTAAGATTAGGCCATATTTTTGATCGTTACAAAAATTTTATTGACGGTAATTGACTTGACCACAAACTGTAAGGACACGGATTTTTTTTTTATGGAATTGAAGAAATTTATTTGTATGTATATTCTTTAGAAAAACATCGTGATAGATTGACTGAGGGTCATTTCTCCCTCGGACATTTAACGATGCCTTTCTTCGTTATTTTTCTGTTTTAAAGTAGGTTAACGAAAGTTATATGAAAGTAAAAATAAATTCGATCAATTTTACCATAAACACGTACAAACAAAAAAAAATACCCTCAAATAAATAAAAAATGTAACTTTTTGCTGGGCGTTAGTTTTTTTCCCAGCAAATGAACGTAAATTAAACAAACAAAAAATCTGCGCTTCCTTAATTGCCTAAACTGGATTATTTTATTTATTTAAACACGTATTGCGACCTTTTCCCAATATTGATAGCCCCTTCTTTACTACCAATTTATATTTACTCTCTATCACACCTCTAGATCAATGAGATAAGGCATATTTTTCAATGATCAATGATTGTATTTTAGTTTGTAAATGTAGACGGGATGGATTTATTTTCAATTGAACTTTTAGTTATTTGGTATCAATTTGTTACAGTAAATATGGACATACGTCATAGGTTAGTTAGATTATTTAATGTAGGCTTAAATTATAATTAAAACTATACATACATACTATGCAATCGAATTAAGAATAGCAATGACTTTCCGCCATCTTGTAATGAATAAATAAAAAAAAAGATATGTTTACAAAAACTTATCGTCACTCTATGAAAGATGTCCTACGACAAATAGGTATTGTAAAAAAAAACTACTTTCCATCAGGTGGATCATCTGCCTGCTTGTCATCTTTTACATAAGAAAAATAATAACTAAAAAAGTTAACATATTTTTTTTCTTTCGAGACAACTGGTTGCCAAACTGCTGCCATGGCGGCTGGAGGGTAAATAATATTAAAAAAAAAGTGACAATGACGCTAATATCTATTTTTATGTGGCTAATGATACATGTCTGATTTTGTCTCAAGTTCACACGTAGCACAGTCAATCGGCGTACCGTTAAATTGTTACATAGAATCCGGATACGTACAAGCAAATTGGATCCTACCCGCATTTAGATCCCTTTGTGAGATCAAAACAGCATTGTTTGTGGCCACACCCTTCGTCGGCCACTTGAGCAATATACCTATCGATAGGCTAAAGTTATTTGGTCTATATTTAGTATTAGGCATTACAGAATAGCCTGATTGAGCTCATCGAAACTATGTTCTATAATAGGGTAGATGACACTGTCAAAAATAAATGACCAAACACTAACCAATGCATAAAACATCTAAAAACACGTGGAAACATCAAATATCTTGTACATTTAATGCATTTTATGATTTTTAATTACCAGTAGAACCACTAAGAGTATATGATTTGATGCAGTGAAATTATGACGTCATAGTGTAATATTTCATATAAAATTCCTTATAAACTATCGTTTTGACATTTATTAAAAAGTAGCTGATTTGATATGTCAGTCAACTACCCTATTATTGCCTTTCTTATAATAGTTCAAGAGACGATATACTAGAAATGATGATGAAATGAAAATTCAGTTTTTCTCTGCATTCTTTGTTGCAAGACATTTGTAAAAAATATCGGTTAAACTAAACGTTTTCCTTCACCAAAAGCTCAATCGCATTATCTCATCAACTTGGGACCTTCATCACGGCATTCGACGTCACCTCACTGCCTATCGTCACATTATATTACATGTCTTCTCTTTCTCTCCGACAAAAGTTTTTTTTCCATATCTAATTATTATTACATACTAGCTGTTCCCCGCGGCTTCACTCGCGTTCCCGGGATAAAAAGTAGCCTACGTGATTATGTAACTTCCTATTAGTGAAATTATTTTTCGAATCGGACCAGTAACACCATAGATTAGCGCGTTCAAACAAACAATCTCTTATTATTAGTTTATATAGATATATCAGCATTATTTATTATTACTCATCGATTCCCTATAGATTTCGAAATTACTCCAAGTTCATGTCACTGCGCATGCAAATTGCGACATTTCCAGCAAAGTTTACGTCTAGAGTTAGCACAGCGGCAATCTATTGAACTCCTATATTAAATTACAATTAGGTACTGTTCAGCTGAGCTGCAGCGCTTAATGCTGAGTGAATCAGCAATATATCCATCTCATCTACAATTCAGATTATTATAATTTCGTGTTCTGTCTGTAGTTTAAAGTTTAAGGGCCGCATTTTGATTTTTTTATGGATGTTTTATGCATTTGATTAGTGACCCTATTGGAAGGAATTTTGCACCATGAGACTTTAAGGCCACTTTGTCTTGTCTTAAAATTATTGCCGAATATATTGGAGGTAAAATCAAGCTAGCGCGACTCGTAAATAAACGTTAAATAACTCATGTATTTACTGAGTCATGTATGTGGTCTAGAATTTCTTGTGATATATTTTTAATTTCAAATTAAATAGAAAATTAAGAGAAACACTGGCTTTCAAACTGAACCAAGCGGTATGTTTAAAGGTCACCCTTAATTCAAATATCGCAACCAGAGTACTTTTTTCTCAACTTTTGTAATGATCCTAATAATCGAAAATTGTTTATTTTATTTTAAACTTTATTTCCTAAAATTATTTGTATCTTACGTCACTCCCGTCTACATACTAGCAAACTAATTTAATATGATCGTTTTTTGTTTGCAGTTTGACTGAGAAAGTAACCTTACATTGTTACCTCATTCTGATGACATTAGAAAGGATCATTATTATATCGACGCTAAAAACGTCATTCATCAATGTAGGGATTCAAGTTCCAACCAAATTCTAATTCAAATAAAGACACATCAAATCTAAACGTAAGTATACAGGCTGATTTTTATCATTTCCATGTTTAAAAAAGTTGAAAAAAATGTATTCATTAAAAAGACAATAGGGTAGTTGACACTGTCAAAAATAAATGACCAAACAATAACCAATGCATGAAACATCTAAAAACACGTGGAAATATCAAGTATGTTGTACATTTAATGCTTTATATGATTTTTAATTACCAGTGGAACCACTAAGAGTAGATGATTTGATGCTGTGAAACTATGATGTAATAGTGTAATATTTCATACAAAATTCCTTAAAAACTATCGTTTTGATATTTATTAAAAAGTCGCTGATTTGATGTGTCAGTCAAATACCCTATAGATCAGTGACAAAAAAAAAATCACTTTTTTTTAATGCTTCGTACTTAAATACTATAAATAATAATTGTGTTTAATTTTATAGTTTTTTTGAGCGGATGATGATATGGCAGAAGGTAGGCACAGAGAGCTAGCACGGTGAAGCTGCCGGAACACACCGGGCGATTTTCTTTAGCCAGGCTAGTTTTACAAAGAATCACTTCGTTTTATTTTCCTCACGATATTTTCCGCCTTATACGATACTATTGAGCTATCATCGCCTAATATTATTCTGTCATTTAACACTAAAATATTATTATAGATTACTGGTAACTTACGCATAAACTCTTAAAGGCGACATAATTAAATCAAGACTAACAACTTTTGTTTTATGACTTTTGCTAAAACGAAATGGATCCCAAGAAAAAAAAATAGTTAGATATAGGTAGTGGCAATTTCTGTCAATATAATCGTTCTACACATCGTACTTTGTCTTAATCTGTGACTGCCTCGTGCCGCGTGCGTATTATGGCTTATTATCTGTGGCTGACTAGAGAGAGGATGATTAGAACTGCATATTTAATAATTATTTTTTTATATGGAAAAGAAAACATTGAAAAAATCATACAGCTACATTTTTCTTAATAAGCCAAAGTCGCTCTTCAGTTTTGCGTTAGTTACCAGTGACCCTGTATATATACAGTATATATGATGAGAATGCAAAACTACAGCCTGTATAACTTCGCGGTACTCCATTAGCATTCGGTTGCTGCATCACCAGATGTCGCAAGTTGAGAGTTTCGCCAGACTTGGGAATTGTGCGCTTCCTACATTTAATTACCTCATTATATGTAGGATGATTTATGATGGAGGCACGTGTAACATGTGTTTTGTGAATCATTCTTGAAGACGTCTCCGAGAAAGCCTACTAAAAGATTAATGGAATGTTTAATTACTTTAAGAAACATGACGGGGCTTGTTTAAAAATGAAAGATCTACAGAAATTGTTATCAGAAATATATTTCAAAGTTTTTTAAATAGTACGTCTCATGCTGGCACTTGGCTATCCATATTGGGCATAATTGCGAGGTGTAGACAATTGCAATATAATTATTAATGTAAGTATTTCACATATGTATATCAATAAGAATACGCAACGCCATGTAAAAAAGGGATGGCATCATGTTCATCTGTCCCAAAAAATGGAGTCATATCATATTTTGTTGTTATAGAGGCAACAGAAAAACACATTCTGTGAAAATTTCAACCTATTACACTTCATGAGATACAGCCTGCTGAGAGACGGATGGACAGCGGTTTCGTAATAGGGTTCCGTTGGCACCCTTTGGGTATGGAATTTTAAAAACACTTTCTTTTTATGCCATAACAGTTTGGCAGACCATCTGATCTTCCATATTATTGATATATAACCTCTTTGAATATCATAAATCGATTTTAAATAGCCTATCGCTATAAGAGAATTATTTATTCATTAGCTGTCATTTATATACACGCGTATTCAGCCCCATTAATTCTCGATCATCTAATTATGATAAACGGGCCATGATATAACTCGACCATTTGAAATTTAATTTCCATCTAAGTTCTGCCACCAATTGGCTACGTCATCAATTTAAAAACTCAAAAATCAATCTTATTTATCATTACTTTGTGTATTATCTGAACTAATTTCCATCTATGGCCAGTTGGCGCAGTTGGTTAAGACCTATCGTGCCTTTGGTTCGATTACCATCCAGGATAAACATTTATGTGCATGAACATGTCTGTTTGTACTGTGTCTGGGTGTAATAAGTATGTATTTACAAAATAAATGTAGTATATGTAGTATATCAGTTTCTGGTTTCCATAGTAGCTCTGCTTAGTTTGGGATCAAATAACCGTGTGTGAAAGAACAATAAAATACTTTGTGTATTATTAGAACTATATTACTAATATTTGAGAAGCTAAAAATACTGATGAGATGTTATATTGTGATTTCTCTGTTATTTTTTTTCTAATGCATATGTTAAACGCCATGGATTTACAGCATGGGGTTCTTCAAGAAGAGTGTGAAGAGATTTAGGCAGGGTCAGTAACGCGCGAGTGATACCCTGGTGTTGCAAGCGTTAATAGGCTACGGTAACCGCTTACCATCTGCGGTCGGTATGCTTGGGTTATAACCTTAGTGGTTCACATAAAAAAAACATGATGTGCCCTAGGATTTAAACAGAATAAGGCTTTGAGCTCAAGTAAAAAAAATACATTCTGTATATTGTTGATATACAGAATGTATATAATAAACGTTATTTTTAGCTATTTTTGTTAACTTCTGAGAGTCCGACTGAAAATGTTAAAATGACTTCTCTATGTGCGATTAGTTACCCACTTTTTGGTATTATTGTTTAACTCACACCTAATGCTTAAACTTGGAGTAAAAAGTTTCTCGAATGTTCCCAGCACCTGCATTGCAAGTCCGTACATTGTTTCAACTTAAACTTAGCAAAGTTATCGCTGGCTTGCTTAACGAGATCGCGTTAAGCTGAATCTATTTTTGCTTTTAATACTAAAGCAACAGCTTTATGTTGCAAAGTTTTTCTTTTAACGTAAATATTATTTGTTTTGTGATATTTGTCTTTCTCTTACCTACCGGACGGAACCTTACAAAAGTATTTAATACTATTTATTTAATCAGAATCCAAAATAAAAAAAAAACTGTAACGGCTCAAATGCAACAATTAGATGAGGACAAGTTTAAGGACAAAAGGGCATGGACTGCTTGAGAAGGGTCTGAGGGCTTAGGGCATTTACGACTCAATATATTGGCAGATGGAGATCATAGGATTGTAAGATGAATTAATTATACGCTCTTGAATGCATTTAGGTTATACGTTCAAGATTCAAAGAGTATTAATTTTAGCGCAATTATAGTGCTGATTCTATTCCAAGTAACTCTTTCTTGCAATCATAATTGATAAGGGATAGAAAATATTCAAAGCTGTTTTGTACAAAGATTTGTACGTCAGTGTTATTTTTTTTTTCACACCATGAAATGTTTGGTTTTTATGTAGTTACATTTTAAGCTTCCAGGTCATAACCTAGAAGTAGATGGATGTAAAAAAACTCTTTAAATTTCCAAAAGTATGTAAGCTAAATAATTAACATTTTTCAATCAACGATAAAAAGGAAAAAATGGATTTAAAAAAAATCACCTCTGTTCTCTAAGTATCAAACATAGTAATTATAAAACAAAGTAATTTTAAAAGGACCACATAACGAAACATAATAAAAAAAAACTAGGTACTTAGGTACTAGTATTTTGAAGAAAAAATATTTTTTGTTTTACAAAAAAATTACGTTCGGTAGTTAAATAAGAAATACAAGCATATGCTTAACGAAGTTGACACAATCAATAACCTGCTGTGACATTTAACAAGCAAACAGGAAATCAAATAAATACATCTCTATAAACGCGAACCCTGCACCTTTAATAACCACCCTGTACTTACATGTTTTTTTTTTACTGTTTCTATTGGATATTTATCCTACTAATATTATAAACCTGAAAGTCTGTATGTATGTATGTATGTTTGTTGCTCTTTCACGCAAAAACTACTGAACGGATTTGGATGAAACTTGGCACATAGATAGATCATACCCTGGAATAACATATAGGCTACTTTTAAATAATAGAATGACTTTTTTTTTCTCTCACTTCACTTGTAATTTTTTTGTACTTATAATTTTTTTTTAATGTGACTAGAATTCATTCTAAAAAGAAAAGTCAGTTACAATAAAATATTTGGACTAGCTCATAACAGAATAGAAAATAAATTATCTTATGTTTTGTAATGTTGAACCCTAAAACTTATGAAGTCAAGAGAGAGGAAAGTTTCTTCCTTATCATTATTCGCTTTTAAACCTTTTACTTGAGCTGAAACTTTCATAAAACATTTCCTGAACGAAGTTTTTTCACGTAGATCACTTCTGATAATATTTGACCTAATTGCTAGTGAATTTTTACGACAGTTATATGGCAAAAAGTTGTAGTTAGGTATATTAACTTTTGTAAAAATGAAATGCTTTAGGTGAGGTGAATCTTTTGTATGAGTCTTTCTGAAAAAAAACGATTATGTTGTATGTAAACACATACTACACAACTAGGTACATGTGTGTAAATACAGGGTATAAATATTAGGAAACAAAAACGTATTTAAGTTAATTTTTAACGTGTTTTTGTGGGATATACGACTATTTCATGAAAACGTGAATTTTTACCACAAATTTAACACCGTGAAATTATGTTGATGATTTTTTTTGTTATTAATTAGTATATATACCTACTTCTTGTCGCAAATCAAATGTTGACATGAGCTGCAATTATCAAAAATCCCGAATGATGAAGCCTGAAGGCGCGCAGAAATCTTAAGCACTCTCATAATCTGAGAAACGAAAAAAGAAGTAAAACCAAAGAACAGACAAGAATAAAACGTCGCATGTTGCACCAAAATTAAAGAACCTCAAACCAACCGTAACTAAACCGTTCGCATTTACTAGACTGTCATAAAGTATTTTATTTCTTTACCGAACCAAAACAGTAGGGATAAAGCGATTTATCTTTGTATTCGCTTACAAATCACCTGTTTGCGGACCTGAGGTCGAAGGGTTAAGACCTCACACGTATAAACTTGACTAGCGGAACACATAAAACAACATATTTCCAGTGTCAGTGATGGAATACGTACGGTAGTGTAGTTTGTACGGGACTGTTTAAATTAAGCTGCCCTTGTCAGCTACATAGTTCACACGCCGATGGATAGATGGCGCCACAATAATCTAAATACAACCTACATCGCGATGTTGAAGTTTATTCTCACATTTTTTTTATAATGTATAGGCCTGTGTTTGACCACAATCTCACCGTGGTCAGTGATGCTGTGGCTGATGGTGGTAAGCACATAAAGCCTACAGGGGAACTGGTTCTCAAATGCAGCAGATGCCAGGCCAGCCAGGAGGGTACTATGGTTTCCTTCACCGAAAGCTCGAGCTCATTGTAGGATTCGCATCCGTGACGTTTGTCTCGGTATCCGACGTCACTACCACTGAGCTATTATCGCCGCGGTTTGGTTTCGTTTATTTTTAATAAAATTACAATTGGATTCAAAACGAACTTTAAATGAATCGAAATTGGATGTCAACCGTTGTAATTTAGCAGAATTGGCCCCCAGGCTAGCCCTACTGATCTGCAAAAACAAAAAACTTAATAAAAATCGAATTTCTCGACTCCTTCGCCAAATTTCACATAAAACGTTTCCGTTTCATGATCGCGGCGGTAATGCCTCAAATACCGATCCGGCTGTCTGTTTCCGGATAAACCACCGATCTGTCAAGACAACAGACAAGGTCCTATTGTTGGGTTACCATAGAATTATAATACTGATAGTTTCAAAGACATCGTGGCTCACTAAATACTTTTTTTAATGTGTATAAGCCGAATTTTGACTACAATTTATGGTAAATGATCGGAAACGCCCGCGAAATTCAATGTGTACCAATTCATTTCACAATTAGTTTGTGCTGTTATGGAAAAAAAGAAAAATATTTTATTTATGGTGTTACGAGGTGACATAAATAAACAAATTTTCGCATTTTAATATTAGTTAGGATTCTCGGAAATAAATAATAAAATACTAATTTCTACCTTACCCGCGTGGCCGAAAGAACTAAATACCAAATTTCCTCTAAATCTGTTTCAACAGAAACGAACGTTTTTAATGTAGGAACCTAAATATAAAAAATGATTGCAAGTATTTTTTATAGATTGAGTGGGATTATTTTAAAACCCAATAACATGCGTAGGTGCTATGCCACTTCTATGTTCTTTACGATTTCCTGGGACAGTTTTATGAGACATGCGAAAGGTTGGGACTGCTACTATCATTTATGTCCAAGACATAGCGACGTTTGAACGAGTGTACCTACGTTATGGTGATTTTTGGGCTTAGCATATCTTGTCTTTTGTTTTTGTGGTGTTTTTATAAACTACAGTGTATTTTGTACAATTCATGGTAGCCCAGTTATATGTAAATTTGTCAACATGTGATTCGCGACAAGTATATTTACTGATTAATAACAAAATAAATCATCAACATATTTCACCGAGTAAAATTTTTCAAGTTTTCATGAAATAGTCGTATATCCCCCAAATATACCTTAGAGAAATATGTTGATGATTTTTTTGGTATTAATCAGTAAGTATACTACCATTCTTGTCGCGAACCCCTTTCGATATTTTATTTTCTATAAGGCAAATATTTTGCGGCTGATTGAATCTGAGCTGCAAATTAGATACAAACTAAGTTCACAATACAATAGATCATAGCGTACTTACGCTACAAACCGTCTGGTGACTGCGTACAGTAGGTGCGCGTTGATTGAACACTCTATCTAAAATATATTGGAGAAGAATAGTCAGCTGCAAATAATTTTACTGATAACAAGCAAGCAGTCCCTTTGATAATACGAGGCTACCGTCTCCTATAGAAAGCAATACCCTGGATTATTATCAATACATGGCCAACTTTTACAAACTTAAGAAGAAAACGTGTTTTTAATGCATCTGCTGGAAGGCATGCATCGGCAGTAGTTTGACGATCAGTTTTCCACTTATGGTTAGCTTAACAAGTACTACAAAGTACCTACGCTCTACCACCGTGCTATGCTTTCCTAACGATGTTTTCCTTCACTGAAAGTTGAAACTCACTAAGGAATTCGGCCCCAAAATCTTGGGTATGGTTTTCGACGTCACTACCTTTTTAAAGAAAGACTACGTTTATCATACTACCTTACTTATTTCTTTGGTAATATCTACAGTAGAATTTTTATATTTTTTTTAAGATTTAAAACTTAAAAGATTTTGAGTGCGTAGCGTTTTTTTCTCGAAAAGCAACTTAACTGAGAAGTACCTACTATTTTATAATGTCCCTGCGCGTGAGTAACTTTGCTAGTGCTTATTGGGGCGGGGGAAGTTGATAACGCACGAGTACCCAAAATGTAGTTTACTTGCTACGTGGACGCCGGGTGTATCAAACGTATGTAGGAAAAGATAACCGCTAACAGATTACTCGGTGTACTTTTTTGTTGGCTTTTGTTGTATAAATAAAAAAATTCCAAGGTCAAAGTGTGAGTACAACCCGCAGGGCAGAATATAGTTAATTAAAGAATTTTCTTTTGTTTACAAAGCCAAGTTTGCGCCGCGGCTAAACTTATATGCTAATAAAATTTGCATAGTATTCATATCTTGGGACAGTGTGGGAGTGAAATAAAATATATTATGCTGTTTTCTTTACACCTTCCTTCCGTGGATGTCGCAGAGTGCAATCTAATTATATGAAGCTACTCGCCGTTTGCGGGCGCGATGTCCTATGGAGTTAGAAAAGTGATGCTGGCTTTTTGATGTGGTGCTTTTTATACTAGGAAACTGTTACTTCGATGATTATTGGAAGGATTTAAATACAACTTAAGGCGACGATATCCGAGAAATGATTATTCTAGATTAAGTTTTTCTCGGCATTCAGAGATTTGTAAAAAATATAGTATGTTAAACTAGAGAATATGTGTCACATTATTAACATCATAAAAACATCGTGAAAATGCCCCTTTTTAAAACTAAGAATGATTTTTTTCTCATAATTGGGCCATCCAAATAACATACATTCTGAAATCCAGTAGAAAGGGAATAAAATCTCGTGACAAAGGTCATGGTTATCAATAACGAAAACATCGTGAGAAAACCATAGTACGGTGGTAGGGTTCTTTGTTATACCCGCCTGGTTAGCTACCACCTTCAAGTTGAGAATCTATCGCCTGCAGGTGTGTTCTAGCTTCACTTGAGAGCCAGTTCCCTTCTAAGCTTCGTGTGCATACCACTATCGGGCATATCACTGACCACGGTGAGATTGTGGCAAATACAGGCCGGTTATGTATACATAATAAAAAATGCGAGAATAAACTTCACCAGCGCGATGTAGGTTGTATGTAGCTTATTGTGGCGCCATCTATCCGTCGGTATGTGAACTATGTAGCTGACAGCTATTTATGAAAACGACCACGGTGAGATTGTGGTCAAACATTGTAAAAAAAAAAGTGTATATTTTTTTTTACATCCAATATACTTACCAGCTCAAATTTTCTAGCATCCACACTTTTCGCCTGAGAACCGCAGTACGTATAAAAAAAGTTGTTTTCTTTACAACGCTGGTTGTTGCTTCAATTTTGAAATTCAATTTAGATTTACTGCACACTTAAAGCGTATCTTGAACCATTTCTACTTCACTACTGATCGCGTAATGAACTGTGTCATTGGATTTTGTCGTATTTGTTCCCTTTACGATTTGCCTTTGAGATAAATGTTTCGTATAATTATTCTATTATACGAAAGTAAGTTAGTTTCAATTTAATTTTCTTTTATAATAAGCACAAAATAACTATTTATAGCGAGATGATTTTCAAATAATTACAAGTTTTGCTATATAATATTTTTTGAAAATAAATAATAATTATCGTCTAAATAAAGCTAATATTATGGCTCGGTTTCCCATAATAGAATTTACTTATTCGTTTCATGTACATTTTAAGGTGCAAACAGTGTTGATTTGGCCTACCACGTCCACTTGAAAAATTCATCCTGTATACCTTACATACTAACTTATACTGGCTGTAAGTGACACGGTAACGAAAACTGAGATAAAGGATTCTGTGCGCTATTTTGTACCCCTTAGCGTTATTAATATTGTGTAGTTTTTATAAGCTGCGAACAACGTCATATTTAACTCTGATGTTTCTAAAATGGCGTACAGAATTCATGGTTTCAAGCCTAAGTCAGTAAGAAACAAAATAACTTTTATCGGCACTGATCCCCGGAAGCGACGGAACACCACGCCTAGCGGACAATGTCCTTCCATAACGAGGTGCTGAAAACATTTATTTTGTAACCATAAAGTTGCAAACAAGCGGTAAAATATATCGATTCTAATCAAGTTGAAAGCATTTGATGGAAAATTTTCAGCGCTCAATTTTGTCGCTCACAAAAAGATACATTTCATTCATTAAAGTGCAAGCGGATATAAAAAAGAAATTACTTTGATAGGTTTATATAATGGGCTATGCTCGGAGTTTCCCTGCGAGATGAAATCAGAAATGATGAGATCCGCAGGCGAACTAAAGTAACCGACATAGCCCGAAGAATTGCCAAACTGATATAGCAGTGGGCGAGGCACATCGCTCGTAGAACCTACGACCGCTGGGGTAGAAAGATTCTCGAGAGGCGACCACGAAACAGAAGACGCAGCGTGGGCAGGCCCCCCACAAGGTAGACCTACGATCTTGTGAGGGTTGCGGGAATCCGCTGGATGCGGGTAGCGCAAGACCGGCCATCGTGGAGATCCTTGGAGGCCTTTGTCCAGCTGTGGACATATTTTTTATGTTGTACCATTTTAAATCATGGTCATCTCTCATCATCAGGCGGATAATAATTTTAAAATCGGTTCAAATATGGCCGATTAATCGCGTAATAAAAATACATACATACCGTCGAATTGAGAACCTCCTCCTTTTTTAAAGTTGGTTACAAGTCATCGTAATTATGTGTGTATTAAGTCTTTAATATCATGATCGTTTATATTATAAATATATTATACTTTACTTTCTTCAAAAACAAAATTACAACATCAGAATCTTAATTTTAATAGGCCCATTTTATGATTTAATTAAGCCTACAAAGCAATTATAATTCCTTGTACATAACCTACTTCCAAGACTCGACAGATGCAATGTTCACTTAGTTAAATTGTCAAGTTATGCCGAGACACGTCGTTCGTAACCTCTTCCAAGCGCTTAGGCTGTTTAAAGAGCATGTATATAGCTACTAGATACAATATTATTATTTAGGTAACTATAGGCTTTGATGGAGTATTATCTTGAGTATAAATAGTAATGTGCCTGAATGAATAAGTTTCTAGGGTGTTGTTTACAAAAAACAATATTCAAAGCCATCAAATTAGTTTATTCTATTATTTTCTAAATATGTTGACTAATAAAGATCATCGATTAATTTATTTTTGTGTATTCAAAATGCCTCAATTCAAGAGGTATTTAAGCCTTTTTCAAATGATACTTTGCAACTTTATAAAAAACTAGCTGTTCCGCGCGGTTTCATTCGCGTTCCCGGGATAAAAAGTAGCCTATAACCTTCGAGAATAATGTAGCTTCCTATTAGTGAAAGAATTTTTCAAATCGGATCAGTAGTTTCGGAGCCTATTCAATGTAAACATACAAACATACAAACAAACAATCAAATCTTTCCTCTTTATAATATTAGTATAGATAATAATTACAATATTGAAAAAACATTTCTAAACGAATGAGCACTGTGTGGCAACCATGTAATTTAGATTCAATCGATTTATATTTTTTAAATCCTTAAAATTGTACACTGTCGAAAATGTTTCCATGAGCAATGAAGCAATATTTGAATATGGAGTTACCAAACTGCAAAAAAGTTATCAGAAAATTGCTACTGTTTCACAAATATTCTAAGATATGATAGCTCAGTGGTGGTGACGTCGGATGACGCGACGAAGGTCGTAGGTTCGAATCCTACATTAAGCTTCAGCTTTCAAGGAAAACATCGTGAGGAAACCATAGCACGGTGGTAGGGTACTTTGTAGTACCCGCCTGGCTAGCTACACCTCTGGTATTGCAAATGGCGATAGGCGATGGTAGCCACTTACCATCAGATGGACCGCCTGCATGCTTGTCAACCTTCTGATATAAAAAAAACATGCCATTCAAATTGTAAAAAAAAGCCTACATCTAAATCAAGTATGTCAAGAGACAATGACTAAAAGATTTTTATTAAAACACGACACAGTAATATGTTTTATTCACAAACGAATATTTAACAAAGTCCGCGAGGCCACCGCGTGCTGGTACAGTTATAAAACTAACAAAACAAATTAAATTTTCATTTCGCTAGACGGCAGGAAGCATTTTTCTCAAAGTTTAGGCGAAAATAAGATTTACAAGCGTACCGCTGTGCATTTTTGCGGCATACATTTTGAGGTCGTTAGTTAACTTGACGTGGTGCAATTTTTGTTTTAAATTATGTGTGAAACGAACAATTTTGTTTACGTTGCGTCCGCGTCGGGAAATTGGTCAAATAAATTAAGGCAATACTCGAGCGAGCTGCGTTACATGATGAAGTGATAATGTTATTGTTGGGTTACCTTAACTACTTGAAATATTGTTTCGGAATAATGTTTTATTGTACTAGTAGGGAACTATCTATGTACCTAATTGGTAGAATTATTTGTAATTGCCAATGATCCGTGGCACGACAATTCGCAAGTGCCTTTATGTATTTGAATAAAAAATAATCATCTTGTCAGCCGAAAGATGTCCACGGCTGGACGAAGGCCTCTCCAAGGATCTCCACGATGGCTGGTCTTGCGCTACTCACATCCAGCGGTCCCTGCCCCCGCTGCATGTTCCGGTTCGGTGGTCGCCTCTCAAGAACCCTTATGCCCCAGCGGCCGTCAGTTCTACGAGCGATGTGCCCCGCCCGCTGCCACTTAAGTTTGCCAATTCTTCGGGCTATGTCGGTTTTGGTTAATAATAATTAATACACATTATTTATTTGCTTATGTATACAGTGTAAAAATCTTCCTGTATATATCAGATTATATACTGTATAATCAATGTAGCTCACTAATAAAATCAGTGATCCGTGTTTTCTGCACGGTGACGTATAGAGTGACGTAGCGAGCTACCATTAGTCAGTGAACTGGCCAGCTGTCCTGTGCAAGCATGGAATGGAATGATGTCATTGCTCGCATGAACTGAAACTTTGTTGATCAATTTGTGTTTTGTTTTTATGCTTTAATTTTTATTTATTTCATTTTCTTTTTGGCATCACACTTTGTGTGTTTTGCCAGTGTCAAGTGAAGTATGAGTGGGTTGCACCATCTAACGTTATCATTAAATTGTCTGTCAAAACTGTCTTTTGCTAGCAAAACCGTTGCTCTGACAGACAATTTAACGATAACGTTGGATGGTGCAACCCATCCTCGTCAAGTTAAGTTCAAGTCATGTAAAATCATCTTCAAGTCATAGTCAGTAAAAGTTAGGTTTTAGTACAATTTAACGATAACGTTGGATGGTGCAACCCATCCTCGTCAAGTTAAGTTTAAGGCATGTTAAATCATCTTCAAGTCATAGTCAGTAAGTAAAAGTTAGGTTTTAGTACAATGGTAGCAGTTCTACTAAAACTTTTCACGGTCTTGTGACAACTTGAAAAGCCACTATACACTAGGCTGCATTTTATTGTAGTAATATTTTTCGATTGATTTTGAACTGAACTCAAAATATACATCAATAACTGACATTCTTTAATAAAATATTTGAGATGACTGTTTACTTGTATGTTTATTTTTCTAACCATGAATGATGTAACCAAAGATAGTAAAGCACAAGGTTAGAAGGAATTTTCTTAAAACTTCATATTTAATAGCATACCACCCTAAAAATAATCATCACTATCACGCAGTTGAAAATAAAACTTTTTAATGATTTCTAAAATTTCTTTTGACGTAATCAGACATACAGACTACTAGCAATCACCGATGCAATGTACCAAATGCTCGATAGCTTGCGGCCAGTTGCAGCATGGATGTGTGCACACGTACGGCAACCGTCCTGTAACGTCATTGGTCGCCAGCTCATTTAATTATCGTCCCGTTCCAAAGAATTATTGTTGTTTGGAATTTAGATGGGGTTTTTAACCAGGTAAAATCTTTGAAACATTCATTTATCTTATGTCATTTTGAACCGTGCTAATCGCATATACCTACACGCGTTTGTACAGTTGCTTTTAAGACCACTTTACTTAGATGAAGAATAAAGTTTTTCAGTAAATGTAGCTTCAGATGTAACCTTATTGCAATTTCATATGGTTCATTTTCATTTCTCTGGCTACTGTCACCCACACCAAGACTTACAACGTAAAACGCAATAGAATAAATATCTCAAACACCGGATAATTTCCTTGTTATTTGCTTTGGAAGGTTTAATAAAATCAGAACAGCAGGAGTCACTTTAAACTAAATAAACTAGTATAACCTTAGCAAAACCGAGACCATTATTAGTGGTGCTAACGAAGAGGCTAGCCCTGTCATCCAATTACAAGCAAGGTCAGTCGCTTCATTAATACAGCTTTTGCACAGCAGTCTCATCAAAGTTTATTCCTCCGACAATTTACTCTGATTACTGCTCTGCTTTAAACAAGAACATGATTGTAATGAGGTAAAAGATTATAGGGTCAATGAAAGTGAACACAAAGCTATGTTTGCGGAATTGTAGTTCGTAGCTTGGTAACCAGAGGCCCTGATTCAAATAAACTGGACTCTAATCTAAACTGTTTAGGTTTATCAAGTCAATATAATAAAATAAAAACTTTTATTTATCAAATGCATCAATGGAAATGTGCCTTGCAGCCTAAAGTACTTAAAATTCAAATTAAGGTCCATCAATAGTAAGTTTTTCTTGCTGTATCATCGACGAGCGATGAGAATTTTCAAATTTTAATAACAGAATAATTGTTCTGATTGGAATCCGTTTCAAATTCGGATGTATTCTAACATAACAAAGTCGAGCGCAAATGGCGAAGCAATTAGTATACCTTATTAAAATCTGATGAAATTTCAACCCGAGTCAACATACGCTGACTTTGTTAGGCTAAAGTTAAACATCAATTTTATATGCCCAACCCACACTGGAACAAAGGGGAAACGAATCCCCAAAAAGTTCCCAGCAATTTTTCTCTTTCGACACACTGCAAACATAGTACATCAAGTTGGGGTGAGTCATAAACGACATATTATCGCACACTCTTGTTCAGAACACGCGCATCCCGTATACTTAATATGATATAACTAGAAAGAACACACAAGTCTAGTTTGTGGGTATACACGGTGGCTTGTTCCGAACGGGCACGCTAGGATATCTCATAATCTCAGCATCATATCAGGCAAAAGACGTCCACTGCTGGACAAAGGCGCTACCCGCATCGATTTCCCATGACCCTCACAAGATCGTTGGTCCACCTTGTGGGGGGTCTGCCCACGCTGCGTCTTCAGGTTCGTGGTCGCCACTCGAGAACCTTTCCACTCCAGCGGCCGTCGGGTACTAATGAAAAATTTCAATTAAATAAAAATATATCTCGTCATATATTATCTAGTTTAACATATATTTTTCACAAATCTCTTGCAACAATGAATGCAGAAAAAAACTGAATCTAGAATCATAATTTCTCGTCTATCGTCGCCTTATGAAACATACTCGCACATCGTCAAAGCGTAATCCTAAAGCGCTTTTACATAGCGAACTTAAATAAATACATTACGTAGAAGTTATTTTGCTGTAGGTACATGTCTATGTTTGAATTTGCTGTTATTTAATGTTGTTTTTAGTAACATGTCAAGGGGTTTTGTTATGTAAATAGAAGAGTGAAAATGTAGATGTAAATCTCTGATGGAATCAGGTAAGTGGAAAGTGTATGCAGATATAGGTTTAAATGCTTAGATTACTAGTTGGTAAAGGTTTTTAGTAAAAATCAGTTTGTGCTGAAGCTATTTAGTGAATAAATTATGTTTCTGCCCTTAATCTACGCAATAATATCTTTTATTTTTTGTGGAATAATCAAATGGTTAGAGCAGACATTACTATTGTTTTTTTTTTCAACTTCAAAATTAGAATTTCGTCTGTAACATGTAATACTTGTTTCTGTTACATTTATTTGCTAGTAATCTATATGACATAATGTAGGTACCTATTGTATTTTTTTACTTAATGTGATTGATTTACTAACTGATATATCAACGCACTCAAACTAGACGGATCGGGCTGAAATATTTTTTATTAATTTCCAATTAAAGTCTCAGAAAAAAAAACTATAACTACGCCCATGAATCTTATTAACGGTTTTATTAACCTCCTTTAAAAAAAGAGGAGGTTCTCAATTCGGCTGTATGTTTTTTTTATGTTTGTTCATAACTAACTTATTTTACTTATGAATTGATTTTATTCCTTCTGCGCTGGATTCTGTAGCTCCAAGGTTCCATACTAATTTTTGTTGTTCCATACTCTTTTTTTTAAGTTGATTATTTTTAAACATTACCGCACATAATATTGCGTCGTATAATTGTCAGTAGCTCGGTGGTCATATTTGCATACAAAGTGCGGCCGCCGAAGGGTCCCGCATTTTTCAGAAGCAAATAATGGACGTTAAATATTTTAACGGATACCTTTTCTTGAATAATAGTGACGATATTTTATTATTTATAACCACCATCTTTTGGTCTAACGATCCCACTACGTATTTTCTATGTTTACGATCGGAAGGGATTTTTTTCACGGGTTTTTTATGTGAAAAATAACGGTACACGTGTTTATCAATATAAAGAAGTTTTATGGGCCATCTAAGTAGGACTACATGCTGTGAAAAAATAAATCTATTTACCAAGTATACAGCTATACTGTGTGGATACTTATATACCTATAGTGATTTTGGTTGGGTACCTTACCTGTATTAGTCCGAATACGGCGGACTAATATTTGCCTACATTTTTGAAGAGAAAACTTCTTTAGCGGCGTTGTGCACTTTTTGGTATGGGTAAAAAATATTAAACTCGCCTCAGGACACGTGACCTGATCGAAAATTCGTAAGACTGAGAGAGAGTAGACCGCCGGCGCAGCGTAGGAGAGGAAGTAATATCCCCCTCTCTTTCCGTCATCTTTGTTTACGATAGCGCAAGAAAATAACTGTCTATCTGTTACCTTTTTCCGCTTCAACCGCTGAATCATTCATTATGAAATTTGGCACGTAGGTAGCCTATGATATGGAGAAGGATATAGGTTTTATTTATAGAACGCGAGTGGAATCGCGGGAAATAGCTTGTTATTAGTATATATAAAAACGTTATTAATTTAAAAAATTTAAGTATTTATTTTTTATTATCTTTAATATTTAAATTTGTGAAGGTAAATGACCTTCATAAAATCTATATAAAATACGACGAGCTAGAGGGATTATCCATTCGCATAATATCTGTATCAGTAAATCCATACTGTCATAACTACGAGTACATGCTAATATAGACTTCAACTGAGAGAAGTTAGCGGTTAAAATAGCATACATGATACGTTATTCTTGTCGACTGCGGCAAAAAGTGACTGAGAGATGTCACAGATGTACAAAATGGCAATTTTAACGATGGTCGAAGATTAAAACGGTGTTCCCAGTGTGATGTAAGCGCAGAAAATTGTGTAGCCATCTGTCTGTCCCCCGTCCTTAATATTCAGCGTCGGTCAGCTTAGTGTATCACTATCACACCGTAGTGTAATAGTGCAAATTGAACTTTGGAGAGATTTTGTGAAATTGCTTCAGCGTTCATATATAAAAAGTTATACCAATGAATATCAAGGTTCTAAAGATGTACTAGCCAAGTGACAGTTTTTTTTAGGAGTCTTAAGTAAAAGTGAGTGTTTAGTTTCTAACTGGGGGTCAAAAATCAAAAATCAAAAACTCATTTATTCAGTTTAGGCCCTAATAAGGCACGTATGAATGTCAACAGTTACAATTTTTAGACTCTACTACCTCTACTAGGTAGAGTCAATTGTAACTTTCGACGTTCATAAGTGCCTTATAAACTGAAGTGAGTTGTGAGTTTTGAGTTTGAAAGCTGAAGGCCGCTCGCGCTGCAGTCAAGAGTAGATTCAAGATTGATTATTTGGAAAGCTTGACTCCGCTAAAGGTTCACTTCCGAGCGTCAACCTATGAAAATGTGTGGCGTCGGCCGCGCACGTTAGTCGCGAGCGTCAGCGTCGCGAATAATCAAGTTTATAAGAGTAGTCACTGGAGGCTTTGGGGAGGAGGAGCACTTTGTGGGATTTTTGCTTGCTTTGTTGATGCTAAAAAGTAGCCTATAGGTACGTTATTCCAGGGACATGACCTGTGCGAAGTTTCATCAAAATCCGTAGTAGTAAGATTAGAAAAAAAATCAAGATGAAATCCATTCGGTGTAAATGAAGCCGTATAATCTGACGTTGCAACGTTTTTCCAATGGCTTACGTAAGTAAATGCCTGTCTGCTATGTACAATATTATGGAATACAAGGATACATGGACAGTGATATACTATATCACTACATAGGTCCTACCTACTTGTCCTACTTTAAGTAGTTCACACAGCTTTCGAATTACAGAGGAATCTTATGTAAAATTATCCTATGTGTTAATCTAGGTTATAAACTATCTGTGTTCTAACTTTCATCTAAATCCGTTCAGTAGTTTTTGCGTGAAAGGGAAACAAACATACCTACATACTCACAAAATTTCGCATTTATAATATTACTAGGATTAATTTACAACAGACCTTAACCGACCCGGGCATTGATGCGATCAGCCAAGCTTTCTACCGGATCGACAACCAGAGTAACATTTATATATTATCATATCAGCTGAAAGACGTCCACTGCTGGACAAAAGCCTCCCCCAAGGATCTCCATGATGGTCGGTCTTACGCTACTCGCATCCGGCGGTTTCTCGCGGCCCTAACAAGATCGTCGGTCCACCTTGTGCCCACGCTGCGTCTTCCGGTTCGTGGTCGCCTCTCGAGAACCCTTCTGCCCCAGCGGCCGTCGGTTCTACAAGCGATGTGCCCCACCCACTGCCACGTAAGTTTGACAATTATTCATAGTAACCACCTAGGACTTAATTACCTTCATACAAATAAGTACAGCAAGTCAAAATTTCTAAATCTGTCATCCTTTTATGTAACAGCTAACTGAGAATTTTAACTAGATATACAGTTTTATGTTCATATAGAAATCACAAACAAACCAACAAAACTTTGATACGAAACCGCTGTGAATTTCATGGAAAAAATAGCGCACTGAAGAACTACACAGTCTTTTTTCATTCCGTTGGAAAAAGGAAACTGAAAATTCAGTTCCGAAAAATGGTACACAACGTGTGACGTCGCTGTTCAGTTTGTATAAAAAATTGCAATTTCAAAATGCGAATTACGGTGTAGTTAAAAATAAGCGACTGAACGGTGATTTAGTTGACATAAAAATCTGTAGGTTTTAGTAAGTAATGAGGTTAAAATAAACATAATTTTGGTTTTAAATATCCAAGTCGTATATTTCATTCTTGCATTATGCGTCCTACAGTAGATCTATACTAATAATAAAGCTGAAGAGTTTGTTTGTTTGAACGCGCTAATCTCCGGAGTCACTGGTCCGATTCACGTTATCCCAGGAACGCGAGTGAAGCACGGAACAGCTAGTTTATAATAAAATTTTAATTATTTTTCGACACAAAAGAATAGATTTTACATTCAAAACTTGAATTCGTAAAGTCAGCTAACGAAAAACGATATGTACCGAAAGATCTTTTGTAACATAATACTTCTAATTCTTGAATGTATAAACAATAATTTTGCATGGCCAAGTTTAGCCTATTTGTACGTTTTGGCTAGTAAAGTGCCGGCAATGTATCAACAAGTCGATAACCATTCAACCACGGCGACCAACGGCGTGTGAACCGACGAGCGGTGAATGAACGAGTGACCTGTGAGTGAATGGAGTGAAATTTAAATTTCAAATATAGAACGAATAACTTGAAATTATTTGTACGCTTGTATTCGTTCTTTATGCCAAAAGGGATTTCATTTTTAATAGTTGCCCAGTTTTCGTTGTGATTTTGTTCCGTAAATATTTATTTATGCCAAATAGTGTTGTTTACATTTATGTAAAGCTAAAAATAATATCGATAATGTTTTGTTATATTATGGTTTCAAGAATAATTATTAAATAAATAAATATCCTCGGACATTCTTCAGACACGGTTATATGATCCCAAACTAAGCAGAGCTTGTACTATGGAAACCAGATAACTGATACATTTTTTTTTGTAAATACATACTTATATAGATAATTACACCCAGACTCAGGACAAACAGACATGTTCTTGCACACAAATGTTTGTCCTGAATGGAAATCGTACCCATGACCAGCGGCGTGATAGGTGGTGTCTTAACCAACTGCGCCAACTGGCTTGTCAAAATATTGTCTGAATAGTTCAATTTTAATGTACACTAATAGTTTATTATATAATAATTAACTTATTGTATTTCTTGGCGGGAATACAGTCTTAAGAAAAAGCATTACCCCATCGGCATCGGGTCCAAACTGCCGATGATCAAGGCTCCACAGAGGGGAACCTCCTCACAATACGTGCCGTCTCCAGGAGCACTGCCATCTGAATCTGGCCCTTGACCCAACTGCCTAACGCAAGCCCCTTAAGATGTTTATCGAGGCTCCTGGCCGTTAGGCCATGAGCGGAATCGACTATCGGTACAATGGTTTCCGTATCAATATTCCACATGTCGACAACTTCGAGTGTCAGATCAAGATATTTATTTTCTTAATGAATCTATCATTATTATTATCTTCGTTATAACAACTTAATCGAAATATTTGCTTGTTTCGTTTTGGGAAATAAAGGCTTATTATTATTTTTTCTTTCAAATTAATAAATCTATTTAATATTTTTTTTGTAGGTATGTATTAATAGGTAATTAATGTGGGATGAAAACTCATCTCATCTCGAATTATCTAGAAAATGATGCTTAAAAAAAAGATACACTGATCTTTTTTTAGTGTTATCAAAAAAGCTCCTTTAAGCTGCAAGTACCTACGTGTTTCATATAAATCCATACAAAGAGCTGAAGTAATATAAAAAAATGTGAAATTGAAAATGCAAGCAAAGCACTGTACCAATCACACATATGTCGCCCCATTTATGTATTCAAGCTTGTGTTATTTTGTACGTGTTCTGAATGGAAAGTTCAATGTTGTAAAGTGTCGATAATTTCTGGTATTAAATAAGTCAGATTCAAATACAAAAGTGTCTGTATTAAATGAACTCATTGCAAGTATTTTTAATCGTCAAATTTGTAAAAATAAAAAATATGTATATTAAAAAACTATAGAAAATAAAATAAAATATTAAAATTAACAATATGACAATAATAATAACAAAAATTATAATAACACTAAATACAATGTGAAGCGAACAACTCATTGAAATGCGTTCTTGTCCTCTATAAAATCAGAAACTTTATATTACTCATTTTTGTACAACTTATCTTTAATTAGCTTTTTAAATTTTAACACGGACAATTCTTGAATTTCTTTGGGTACTTTGTTAAAGAAGCGTATACATTGCCCCTTAAAAGAATCCCTAACTTTGCTCAAACGAGTTACAGGTATAGCAAGTTTATCCTTATTTCTAGTGTTTAAACTATTAGTATCGCTATTTTCGGGAAAGTTATGAATGTTTTTGAGTTCAGATTTGTTCAGAGTTCAGATTTGCATGTTATTGAAACTTATTAATAAGTCACATATTTTTCTGTAAAAAATATTAGATAATATATACTTCTATAGTAATATTACAAAGTGGAAAGATTTGATTGTTTGTTTGTTTGCATTGAATAGGCTCAGAAACTACTAAACCGATTTGAAAAATTCTTTCACTAATAGGAAGCTACATTATCCCCGAAGGTTATAGGCTACTTTTTGGCTAGGAAAATTATAGGAAGTAAAAGTAGGTAAAAAAAATACATTAGAAAGAGTTTTATCGCATTTTTAAACTAAACAACAACATACAACTTCTAAGAATCTAAGTATTTGATATTTATACTTATCTCAGAATTAAACCACTATGAGCTTTAATGCTAAAAGCTTTTATTAAACTATCCGATGGTAAGTAAATGCTAATATTGAGCGAGATCTCCGTTTTTATAAATTTTTCATAAGAAGTAGAATTTTGCATTTTAGCATCTTCGATTTTTACTTATCGACTATCGTTTCGATGATACCGGATAACAATACTTTTTTAATTACTTTAGGATATTCCTATAATTTTTTAGAAGTTGGTATCCTGTTTTTTGATAACTATAATCCTTACTAATATTATAAATGTTTATTTGTCCTTCTTCTACACAGCAATGGAGAAATAGTTTTTTTATGTCAGATGGTTGACAAGCAGGCAGACGGTCTACCTGATGGTAAGTGGTTTACCGTCGCCTATTTCCATTTGCAAGACCAGGGGTATTGCGAATGTGTTGGCAACTAGCTCTCAAGTGCAATTGCCGGAACACACCGGTAGGTGCTTGGCGACAAATTTTTAACATGAGATAAATATGATTTTGTGCATACAGATAGGTTATAAGCCGGCAAAATGCGGGTAAAACCGCGGTTTCTTGGTATTATCGATCATCAACATTATTTGTTTTTGTAATCTGCTTCGTCGGTTGATCGTCTTGATATTCTCTCCTATAAAAATATCGATAAATTATTGAATGACAATACTTTAATAGCAGCACTAGTAATAGGTTGGGATGCAGATATGCAACATGGCGTGTGTTTATTGTTTTATTTTATAGGTTCATGTTGTGATTCAGTAATGAGCTAGCTTGAGATTTTAAGAAATTACAATGTTTGACTATTCACTGAATTGACTGTCCAATGTAAGGCTTTTAAAAAAAAAAAACATTTCATAAAGGGTTTTTAAGGCAATGCCTAAAGAAATAAAAAGTTAATAAAAAAAGATACAAGAATCGTAACAGGATCGATTCTTCTCATTTCCGTCCAATTTCTGTTCTGGGTTAATTCAGTTACAAGTTGGCAGAAGTCGTGCATCGAAAGCACATGGAAGTCGAAGCCAAAGTGAAACTTCGTACCGTGAGGATAAACAGAAAGTTTAAAAGCTAGTAAGAATTGAAAACATTCAATTACCTACCTGATATTTTTTACTCTAGTAGGTATAGCCTAAATTAATAAGTATAGATCGGAATCTTGGTATACATATGTAAGTCTGATGACAATACAGTAATATGGTGTCATGTTCTGAAAAAAAAAATCTTTAAATTTTAACTTATTAAGTAGGTATCAAAATCAAAAACTCATTTATTCAGTTTAGGCCCGGGTAAGGCACTTATGAACGTCGATAGTTACAATCATTACAATAGACTCTACCACCTTGAACTGAGAACACTCCGGCAAGAAACTCAGCAAGGCTTCATTTTTTTTTGTGGATCTTTCTTTTTTAAATTTATGTAATTACAGTTCCTGTTCCAAATATACATAAAGTTCATACAATTGTCACTTGGCATTGGGCCGCAAGTGCAGAGAGAAGCTACTACAACCATGTATTCTTGTCTTCAACGTAATGAGCCACCTTATAGTAGGCCTTGTCGATTAATGTCTGTTTAACATACTGTTTGAATTTATTGTATGACATCTTAGTTACTTCATATGGGATTTTATTATAAAAACGAATGCAATTACCAGTTATACCGCTAAAACTATGAAATTATAACGTCACACGCAAGTGTTTCATACAAATTTCTATTGTAAACTATCATTTTGATGTTTACTAAAAAGTTGCTGATTTGATACGTCATCTAATACCCTATCAAGCATTCCGTTAGTAATATTGTAATTGATTTCAAATAGATATGAAATATATATACAGACAATAGCGACTAGGTACAGTTTCGTGCTTAAGCGAGTCTGCTCATCAGTTCATCTCGTTGGAAGCTGCGTTAGTAGGCGTTTCCACTTATTGGATATCCATTCCTAATTAAACGAACGTAATAGGGTACTATCCATTGGGAATGACGCCTGAATCAGCCTCTCCGTAGATGGATGTAAATCGGTAATCTGAATCTGCTTTGTGATAATTTTGAGATCTTAAGGGAAATAAGACCTGAGAGTAGGTTGTGTCGTAACGAAAACACAATGGATTTACTATTCTAACGACGAGGGGTCCAAAATTACATACCGATTCCATAGATTTCGTTGAAATACAACCAGTATTTATACGTGAAAAATGTAATTCAAATAATTTTGGGAATTTGCTAAGAGCAAGCAACAGGATTATACCATTAGAACATCACTAGAAATAAATTAATCACTGCTTCAATACTTGATGAAACATTACATTGTTCTACTACTTACATAGAATAGAATAGAATACACTTTATTGTTTACACCACAAAAGAAAAGAAAAAAAAAAGACAGACAAGATACAGTGACAACAACATAGGCATACATACAGTTAGCAATTCCTTAAGAAGTGAATTTGGAATCAAAAGCAAGAAATGAAACCCAACAAGAATGTCAGTTATATTTTTCCAAACTTCTAATATCTATGCTGCTCTCAAAGCGCACAAAGTTGTATAAATCTTGAACCCTTATCGGATCTTTTTACACTTGACTGCAGTTTGGAGACAAACTTATTTGCGACAATTGTGCAACCGAGACAGGTTTGGAATTAACAAAGTTGCGATTGCAGTTTCTATTTATATAGCCCATGAGGTGTTATGGAGCGGTCTCATGGGCGTTTTGAATTGCCAATTGCGATAGTGCACTACAAATAGGCTAGAGAGCAATAAAAGCTGCGCTTCCAGCGTTTAGTATGTAGGTAAGAGAAAAAAATAACGTAGTAAATGCTATAGGGATTTTTTGGTCAGAGAGCAGATCGACTGGGGAACTACCACTATCTTAAAGATTGCTGACGTCAATTAACTTTATGTTGTGTTCTTGTGCGTGAATAAGATCGCGTGAGCTCATTGATGCTAACTTTAAAACAGTAAATATGATGGGCTGCATTGTGAATTTTGAAATTTCAAAGAACCTGTTGAAAGGAATTTTGTGATTAGCGCCTAAGACGTATGTCAATTGATTATTGTATGTATTAATGTTTTTGAATATATTTAAATCCTCACATTGGTTCCTTATCAATCAATAACTAAAAGTTCTTTAATAATTTGAATGCAAATTGAATACACAGATCTATAGCCATAACTCTGAGTCGCTTATAAAATGACGTAATAAATTTAAACGCACGAAATATTTGTTAAAACTTTAATTTACCGGATCATTAACCTAAAGTAATGGTTTTGAGAATACTCAGGTGCTGCAAGCGTCTATGGACTAAGCTACTATGGTCTAAGCGACTATGGTTTTAGTGACTATGGTCTAAGCGACTATGGACTAAATGTCTATGGACTACGGCAAACTGTTTAGCACCAGAGAGACTTTATGCTCTCTTTTCCATTTTCATGGTCTATTACTTAATTGGCTATTAAACTGATGATAGCATTAGAAGATATCTCATTATGACTAATTAAATTACGAGTAGCTTAAAATGTTATAAATTGGAGGTCAAACAACGTTGTTCATGTCAAAAATTACGGTGATCTGAGGCGTGAAATGTTCAGTAAGGTGTAAATAACTCGGCTTGCTCAATCGAATAAACTTAGCCGTTTATTGTACGATAAGGCTTATCGTAACTATTTTTATAAATCCAAAAATGATAAATTTTATTCCGATGATGGAGTTGCTAATTTCTATAAGCACTACATTAAATCAAGTGCGTGTCAGACTGAAAAAATAAAATTAAAAAGACATAAATTTCCCAAGGTTGCTTGATCAAAACAGAAGTATAATTACGACGGAAAACCATTTCATTAAGAAAAACAATACATTTCCAAGAGAAGGAAACAGTTTTCGTAAACAGCAGTTGCCCTAAACGAGGGGATATTTGGGTCACACCCTCAATTTAACAATAAAAATAAATTTAGGCAATCAGCACCGTTTCGACGGGAATGTAACAACTGAATCAAATTGGCAATAAAAAGTCCAATTATCGCTGGGCCCGTGGAGGCTACTTGTTGCGGTGCTAGGAAATTCCGAATCAGATGTTAAGAGGAAGATTATGGCATGGCAGAAGAAAAACTATTTCATAAGCAGCAGCTTTGGAAACAAACATCATTCTTTACAGAAACAGATGGGATGGAGTTGTTAAAAACAAAAAAAATAAGCAAAATAAAACTCAAGTGTGCATTTTATTTTGTGGTGTGTACACAGGCACAATTAGCGGAACAGAAAAAAAAGGGTGAGTATAAAATAATAAAGTGTATATTGAAAAAAAAAACATAATCAGACATGAAATATTTTAACAACAATTGTATGTTGTGTGTAAAAATTTTCAGGGATTCTAGACAAATAAAAAAAAAAATTACTTTGACCGAACAAAATTTATGTGTGCATCAAAAAAACATGTTGGTAGGTGTTTCAACTAAGGTATGGAAGTCAGTATACCCTTCCGCCATGCTACATGTTTTCCAACTCGAAACATAATACTCAGTGCGTGTAAGTTTAAATTTGAGTAGGTACTTATTGCGGTCATAATCATTGGGTTATTGTCCATTCCAACTTGAAGTTCACATAATCTACCTAAACTATTTTCAGCAGTAAACATCCCAACACTGTTAACGAATTAAGGTATATAAGTATTCTACGAAAATATTCTAGTAGCAGAAAATATAGCCTTAACATTAAAACAGTTTATTTTAACTCGAAAACAAACCTGCAATCGCCTCGTTTTGACTGCATTCGTTATATTTGACCTAGAAACAAATATTCCATCAAATGGCCCTGAATTTATATCTAGATACTTTGATAGTTATGTTTCATATAGTTGTTAATTCGGATTTTAGGTTGTGATTGGGAATGTCTTTGAAGTTTTATATAAAGCTTTATTTTATGGCAGGGAGTGAGTAAGAGAAGGGTGTATCAGACCTCAAAAACTATAATGCGACATCGCCAGGGCACTGGGTGTAGCATCCATAGGCTACAATAATCGCTTATTACGCGGTCAGTATGATTTTATAAAAAAATACCCTGGAACTCAATTATTCATTTATGGATAAATTTCACCTTCTTTTACTATGTAATAGGCCTGTGTTTGACCACAATCTCACCGTGGTTAGTGATGATGTGGCCGTTGGTGGTGAGCAAACAAAGCCTAAAAGGGAACTGGCTCTCAAGTACAGGTGTCGGATCACAATGGAAGGTGTTTGGCGTCAGATTTTCAACTTGAGGATGAAAGCTCAAGCTCATTGTAGGATTTGAACCCGCGACCTTCATCTCGGCATTTGATGTCACTACCACTGAGCTATCATCGCTTTTAAAATGATGGTAACCACAGAATGGAAACTAGTCAAAATATAGTGCAGAAAAGAGCAGACCGAACTATTCATAATTGGGTTCTCGAGTTTCCCTCAGAGACACATTTCAACTAATTAGTATCATCACAGTTGCGTCGCAGTATATTTATGCAAACATATTATTTGTGCTTTAAATTAACAGTATTTTTGTTAAAAAGAAAAAGTCATTAGCTTTGCTCTCTACTCACACTAGGAATAACCATTATCTGCCCATAAAAAATAGTAAAGTTATTTTACATAAATTAATATTTTGTGATTTAAGGCAGCGATCTGAACTCAATATTCTATTTGTAATATTGAGTTCATAAATATATAACGGAATAGGATATTTTCATTTTGTATATATTTGATACTTCTTTAGTTTATAGTTAATATTTTAGTTTAATTTAACGTTTTCGTGTAAATAATTATAAATACCTAATATAATAAAGACTTTTAAGAATTAGACGGTATATTTTTTTTTAATAGTGTCTAAAATTTTTTATACTGTCTAATTCAAACAAAAACTATCAAAAAAGTTATTAAAGAAAAATCTGAAAAACTATAAAGCACAATATGAAACCTCGGAAATATCTCAAATCACAATATTGGACAAGAGACACAATCACGAAACCCTCTTATTCCAACATGGCGGAAAATGGAAGTCTGCCTGCAATAAGTGAAACCCGACGTAACGCTCAACTGTCTTGATATTTGATATGTTTGGATTGACGCCGGGTTTCTATTATAGGTTTTTCCTATAATCTGTTGAGTGTTATAAAGTTTTACGTCGTTTTATATGGAGAACCCACATTTTTAACCGTTGCAAATTAAATAAAATCGTTTTTATTACCGACTTTATCTTAGTAGCAGTTTTTTTTTAAATAAGTACGCGGTCTGCCTTATAAGCCACTATAACCTTCGGCCACATCATCACTGATCATGGTGAGATTGTGGTCAAACGCAAGCCTGAGCGTGCATAGTAAAAAAAAATGTGTTGTAACTAAGTAGAATTGAATTTTTCTGAGCCCTTTGGAGTGTAAATAAATAAATATCCTGCGACACACGGTTATCTGATCCCAAACTAAGCAGAGCTTGTACTATGGAAACCAGATAACTGATATACTACATTTTTTTTAAATACATACTTATATAGATAATTACACCCAGACACAGGACAAACAGACATGTTCATGCACACAAATGTGTGTCCTGGATGGGAATCGAACCCACGACCAGCGGCGCGATAGGCTGTCTAAACTTTAAACTGTACTTTTTATTTAGCTATAATAAATGATAAAAGAAAAGTATGTACCGAATGCGTCATAATATACAACTAATTAGATTAATTACTAATTTTATAAATGCGAAAGTTTGTACTCCTAACTAAACTAAAACTAGCACTTTTTCTAGAAACCGGAAATATATTAAGAAAGAATGGAAGAAATCGCTGTAGCGATAAGGCCGCCTAAATTGTTTATACTTTATTTTTTTTGTTTTCTTTTTCTTTGTTTTTATTGATGTATTTTTGTGTAAACAATAAAAAAAAATTGTATTGTATTGTATATTAGTACAACGGTATTGGGGTTGTAAGTGAAACGTGCAAGTAAAAGTGAAAAATGCTCTTGAATTTTTTGAACTCTTGGTACTTTTGTGTAAATACTTTTTCTAATTTATTCAAAGAAATGCCCTAACCTAGTTTTTTACGAGTACATTCGTTTTTATATATTTCCTAGTCATCATGACTGCCGAAAGAATTTCCACTGCTGGACAAAGGCCTCCCCCAAGGATCTCCATGATGGCCGGT
Organism: Tethea ocularis; assembly: GCA_963555595.1. Lineage (NCBI taxonomy): Eukaryota > Metazoa > Arthropoda > Insecta > Lepidoptera > Drepanidae > Tethea > Tethea ocularis. The sequence goes on along the minus strand of OY741960.1, from coordinate 1,991,182 downwards.
TTTGCACTACCCACATCCAGCGGTTTTCCGCGACTCTCACAGGATTGCACACATACACAGCTAAAACTTTTCCCAATAGGTTTCTACAAATCGTGCGATTGTCACGCACTACAGTTATATAACACAGGAAAAAAATCTTCACACAAACTGTATCAATTGATATGTTATATGTATAGACCATAAATAGACATGAGTTCCATGTGAAAGTAATCTCTCTGAGGATTACACGTCTCGAAGATGGGACCGCCCTTCGTGTCGTACGTACTTCGCATTGATTCGCAGATAGTCTCCATTGTTACATAAGACACGATCTGCTATAATACGCAAGTTTTGTGGCATCCAGGTTTTTATACCACCGGCTTTTTCTGTTATATGATGTAAGAGAGAGACGGATATATTTTAAAACTGAATTTGAAAAAATGTGTTGCCGACCTGTTACAATGCCAAGAAGGCAAATACCACGTAATAGTTTTTGGATAGGTTTTTGTTTGTCTTTTTTTATGCCACACAGCTGTTTCCCGCGGCTTCACTCGCGGCATAAAAAGTAGCCTATAACCTTCGGGGAAAATGTTGCTTCCTATTAGTGAAAGAATTTTTCGAATCGGACCAGGAACACCGGAAATAGCGCTTTCAAACAATGAAACTCTTCAGCTTTATTATTTTTATATAGATAAGTCGGCAAATAACGCTAAATGCGTTATTTTGTGTTACGTGACGTTAAATATCCTGAAAATAGTATCGTATGACATAGGAAACAGGTATCGACACCTGCTTGCATCAGGAAATTGGATCTTTTGGTATCTCAGGCAGTGTAACTGTTAGATGAACTCTTTCGGACTCCTATTACCCTGGTACTTTTTCGTATACTGCATTCTTATAGACTACTTTTTATTCCAGGAAAGAGAATGAAACCGCAGAAAACAGCTAGTTATAGAAAAAAAATACTTTTTTCAAATATGGCACACTGAGATGATTTGTCTCAGAAATGGTCTAGTCAGCCGTTTTGTTTGATGGTAAGCACACAAATCCTAGAGGAGAACTGGCTCTTAAGTGCAGTTTTGAATACACCGGTAATAAAAAAATTTTTGAACCGTCGTAGGAACCAATCAGTTATAATAAACTAGCGATCCGCCCCGGCTTTGAACTGTTTTTCTGTGTATAATATGCATATATTATATAGTAGCCTGTAACCTTCGGCGATAATATAAATTTGTATTAGTGAAATAATTTTTCAAATCGGTCCAGTAACTCCAGTGATTAGCGCGTTAAAACAAACAAACTCTTCAGCTTTATTTTGGCTTTATTATTAGTATCAGTGTATATGTTAACGGAAAAGTATCTGGTCCGTCATTGTATACATTTCCTAAATATCTATCGGAGTACTACATTCGGTATATTTGTAAGGATAGCGGTATTTGGGGGGTTGTAAGTGAAAGGTACTTTTGTGCGAATACTTGCTATTCTATGCAAAATAAAAAAAATAACCCCAACCTATTTTTTTCAATAGTTTCTATATATTTCCAAGTATCATTATTGAATTATAATTTCCTAGGGGAAATACACAGGAATTGTATACAATTCCTATATTTCATACATTTCCGGTGACACATAAATATATATATAAACCTTCCTCTTGAATCACTCTATCTATTGCTGAAAATTGCATCAAAGTCCGTTGAGTAGTTTAAAAGATCTAAGCGAACAGACAGCGGAAGCGACTTCATTTTATACTATGTAAAGATAATAATTTCAGGTAAATTGAATCCTGCATCAGAAATGGAAGGTTCGGATAATTATTAATGTATTTGCGGTTCCTCTCACCCACCGATGGCCATTCCATAATTAGCATGGATTTAACAAAATTACCAAAACGTTTGACAATTTTGATTTAATTCAAATATGAATTACGATCATTGAAAGGGTATAATCAGTTGGATTAATTAATTAATTTTTGAGCTCTCATTAGTAGGATGAAATAATAATTTTCAAATTAAAGCCCTGTCATGTCCTAAAATTATCACTATAGGTATATTGGAAGTGAAATCAAGCTAGTGCAACTCGTACACAAACGTAAAAAAACTCATTTGAAAAAAAAAAATTACTATTCATTAAATAAATCGGTCAATCTTTGTGGTCTCGAACTTGAAATTTCAAATTAAATAGAAAATTAAGAGCCCTGTTTTACCCCCTTAAGTTGTACTGACATATACGACTATTTCATGAAAATGTTACTAATATACCTTGGAGGAATGTGTTGATGATTTCTTTTGTTATTAATCAGTAAATATACTACCATTCTTGTCGCAAAGAACATGTTGATAAGTTACGACCTATTACTGAGCTGCGATTAGCAAAAAACGTGATAAAATTTGAATTTCAAATTTTTTGGGTTGAATTTTCAAAAATCCTTTCGTTGCGAATATCTATGTCATAATGGCTATCTGTATGCCAAATTTCAGCGCGATCCGTTCAGTGGTTTGGGCTCTGTGTTGATCGATCAATCAGTGAGTGAGTGATTCACTCAGTCAGTTGCTCTTTTTATATAAATAGATAGAAGATAGACTGTAAGAGGGCTTAGGATGAGCCTTCCGAACTTGAAGTATCAAGTGCCGCTAAACGGACGTTTTCGGAGTTATACAGTGCCATCTAAACAGTACCTACATGTGCTATCATTGCAACACAGATGGTAGTTGACATTTTTACGGTTTTTAAATTCACTCATATTTTCCATCACACGTAGGGACACGCGTGCATAAAATCAACAAACAAACACTTCCACAAGCTGCTTCCACATGACGTGTTACGTGAACAGTCAGCAAATCACGCGGCGTGACGCCATTACATCGCATTTTTTACGCATCAAATAAGTATCCACCTTTGTTTACGGAAGCAAATGTTAAAAGTGGAAGATTATTTTCATCGATTGTTGATTTTGATTTTATTGTCATGAGGATTTCTCGTAATTTATTTTCTTTTTCGACATTATAATAGAAAACATGATAACACTATGAATTATAACGTAACTTAACTACAGACACTAAAACTAAAATTTAAACTAATTTACAAATTAACTCTACTTAAACTAAATCATATTTACAAATTTAAAAATATAGTAAATCATAAATATAATAAAATTCAGAGGATTGAACCTCCATTCTTTATATTTGAGGGTTTTTACTTTATGATTATGTCACCCGATGACATTAGCTTGTTATTTCATTTATTAAATTATTATTCTTTGTTGCAAGAGATATGTAAAAAAAATATGTTAAGTTAGAGAACATGTGACGAGGAATAGTTATTTTAAAAATTTTAATTATTCATTAGTAATTTATGTAGTATTTAGTAAGTATTTTTTTATTTATTTTGAATATATCATGTAAATAATTAGATTTAAGTTCTGTATATATCTTGTTTTCTGTTCTTAACATTGTAGGTACTTAAAGATTTTAAAGTAAATTATTATATTATACTGAATAATAAATATTAGTAACGTCAGAAAAAAATCCTGAATATGCGTACGTACGGATAAATTTTTCTCTAGTAGTGCAAGAGAAAAATTGAATCTAAAATCATCATTTATCGTGTATCGTCGGCTTAATAAGGTTAAAAGCCTCATATTACTTTTATATAAATCTAAACAATTTTAGACCATACTAATGGAAATAGGTACAAAGTATCTAACACATGAAACTCAGACGTCCATCACCGTATACAGACAGAACCAGAATAACAAAGTATGTGATGACAATCCAGACTATATTATATGATTCTATTGTCAGTGCCGCTGGGAAACCGATGCTGAACTATTTTTACCTGAGAACACCGAGAGCCAGTTCCTTTCTAAGCTTAATGTGCTTACCACCATCGGCCACATTATCACTGACCACTGTGAGATTGTGGTCAAACACAGGCCTATTATATAGTAAAACAAAAATCATGAGTTCGCTGTTTACTGAATGGACATTTTGAAATGGTATATTTACACCAAAAAAAAAATACATTATTTTTTAGCTAAAACATTTACATATTATGTCCATACAATAGAACCAGCTACATAGAAGTCTCATGAGACTCGTATTTCTACGAACATAGCTCCTAGCACTGGTACAGACGGTTTTAATATTCTATGAAAACTGTATTATGCATAACATTAGCTTAGTAATTGTCCAAAATAATCATCATTCTAGATATAATACTATATCATACTGATATACTTACTAATAAAAGTATATTTTATGCTTAAGGCGATATCCGAGAAATGATGATTCTAGATTAAGTTTTTCTCGGCATTCTTTGTTGCAAGAGATTTGTAAAAAATACATGTAAAACTAAAGAATAAAGGCCGAGGAATAGCTTTTTTCAAAAATTATTATGTTTTCATGAGTAGGTAGCGTCCGAAAAAAATCGTGAATATGCCAATTTATAAGCTAAGAAAGGATTTTTCTCTTATTTGGGCCGTGCAAATAACTTAAAAATATTATCATACATTTACTCATATTTTTAAAAAAAATAGCCTATTTTTTTAAATAACACAAAACAGAGCGAGACAGGAAAGGCGGACTTTTAGTAAAAAATCCGCCTTTCCTGTCTCGCTTGTCTCCTTCAGTTTAGTAAGGGACGGAGTCATTCGGGGAGAGCATCCTCTTAAGATGCTATCACTAAAAAAAATATTACTTTTTACTATGATCAACGTCGTAAACACCAGTATTACCAGATTTTCCCCAATAACTCTATCAACATAATAAAGCGAGGCAACCAAGTCAGACCAACAACCCGATCTCCGACATATAAGTTTATATCAAACTAAATTATTGCTGAAAAAAATTAGAGTCATCGTTAATTGCAGTCAAAAGTCGCCATGCCATAATACTTTGGCAGTTATATTTTTGCGAATGTTCAAAAAAAGAACATCTGTACCTAATTACCTCCCTGCGGTGATGTTACGGCATCGCATAAATAACAAGAAAAAAAGGAATCTTTAAAGTTTCCGTCCTTCGTACATAACAAAGAAAATTTTCCACCAAAAACCTTTTAAATAAGTAAGTTTTAAAGAAGGGTCCATATAAAAGACGCCGTTTGTAATATTTATTGTAGACTCTTATCTTTGGACAATTAATTCAGTTTGTTCGAAATTATTCACGTTTTAACTCGACTTTATCAAAGTGGAATTTCACTAAATTTGTTATTTTTTGAAGGATAAATAGCTTTCTCGTGCCGCTTGTGATCTGTTTATTTATTGTTTTCGCTTCCTAAATACAGAATAATTATTGTTTATTTATCACAACGAGTGTTTTGTTATTTCATTAGATTCAGAATTCAAGGAAGCACTTCGTTCTTAATTTCTGTGGATGTATAATTTTGTTTATGTAACATTTATTTGAATAAATAATAATAATAATAAAGATTCTGGGACATTCTTCACACACGGTTAACTGATCCCAAACTAAGCAGAGCTTATACTATGGAAAGCAGATAACTGATATACTACTTTCTATGATGTATTTGTTGAAATGTTTGTTCCATTAAAAAATACTTTTTATATAATTTGACGGTTTGCCCCGGATAGATTATAAACTATCGAAAATTTATAATTTATTATATATATATTTATAATTTATCGTCTGTTTACAATCTCACGAGACAGTAATCTGCAATCATACGGTGACTGTTACTTCTATTTGATTATATAAAGTCTAAAAGTGTCCCACACAATAAAATTTAAATTTCTAAAATAGCTGTTACTAACACTGAGGTATATTACTACGTATAGAGAAGACGCCACACATAACCACTATGTTCCGTTCAAGTGCAGCCATCCGGCCGCAATTTATTTAGTTGCTTAAACACGAAACGCGTAATCACCAATAAAATCACGGCGCTTTCGACTTTTTGGTTGCAAATAAACTACACGTTAAAAGCGTCCTAGCACTACGTGATTTTAAATTTATTGTTCCAACGCTGCAGCGAATATTAACCAAATGGAGACATGACCTTTTCTTAGGATAGCTTCTCTACGTAGTAATATATCTCAGTGGTTACCAACTAGATTCCCCAAACAATGTTACATAAATGATACAGTTTATATAGAAATGGTTCCACCAACGATACCCGAGTGCATTGAGGCTGATGAAGACCAGGTATGCGCCGCATGCACCACGAGGTTGAGTTCGTGCAATGAATTGTAAATGATCGTAGAGGTTATGTTACGACTTTTTAGAAGATGCTGCTTTGAGATTTCTAACAAAATTGCACAATTTTCATGACTAATAAATTTCCAAGAACCCGCGATCCCCTATTTTGCTCTCTTAGGGGTTGAATTTTCAAAAATCATGTGCCAAATTTCTGCCCGATCCGTCCAGTGGTTTGAGCTGTTTGTCGATAGATCAGTCAGTCAGTCGGGCAGTCAATCAGTCACACTTTCCTTTTATTTATTTAAATTTGTCAGGACTTATTTTGTTGGTGCGGTTGGTTAAGACACTGTTTATCACGCTGCAGGCTGTGGATTCGATTTCCATTTAAGACAATCATTAATTTTATTGTTTGTGTATCCTCTGATGCTGATTACTATATTACTATGTATTTATAAAAAAAGTGTGAAGCAGGTATATCAGCTATCTTGTTGTACAAGCTCTGTAGGTTGGGGTCAGGTGATTATGTGTGAAATGGATAATTATTGATTTTGTGTTTTTTTGGTTAACATTTTTAAAATTACTAATTGACTCAAGCGTGCCTGCGGAAATCCATTATAAGATTAGACAGAAAACAAATACTTAGTGACTCATTCCGCTGGATCTCCTTCTTCTTGATTTCCTGTTAAGTTCCGTTGTGTGGACTTGACAGAGAAGGAGATCCAGCGGAATTAGTTACTAAATATTTGTCTTCTTAGACAGACCTTATTTTTAAAATCAATTACTTCTCGGTCTTTTTTTATTGGAATGAGGAATAACAACAAAAAAATCTAATTAGTCCGTCAGTTAGATTATCTAAATATTGGATACGTATTTTTTATTTTATCAAATCAATAAGAAATTACAAAGATAAGTCCCATCAAAGTGCAGGATTGGGGCTTGTGACATCATTGTACAACTACTTTTTAGTACACTTTTTGCAGACCGGAAAATTTTAACGCACTGTATCTTCGTTATTTTTTGTTTTCGGATCAAAATAAAAAATACGTTTCCAATATTTTTTGATAATCTAACTGACGGAATAATTAGATTTTTTTGTTGTTATTCTCATTCCAATCTAGGTAAGTGTTATATTCAAAACTAAGCAGCTTATAAACATAACATTAATATCGTGTGACTGCTACATTCCAGTTAGATGCTACACGTATGTGCTACACACATACCGTCGTTGAATCTGCTCGCTGCAGATAACTCAAAGCAACGTGCTTCAATAATTACTGCACAGCAGTAATTGCGATTTAGGTTTCTGTGCAATATAACTATGACATATAAACCAATATACGCTACACCTAACCTAAATGTGACTGATTAGAAATTAGAAGCATGTTTAATTTGAAATTAATTCACAAAGGAATTCTTCAGTTATGATATTTATACGAATAATTATTTTATAAAATGTATCCTAAGTGGTAATTAATTAATTTGTATCCGGCTCGAAGGATCATATATTGTATAAATGACAGTTTGGAGGTAGTTACTTCTCAACACTAAAAAATAAATTAGTAGACTTTAAATGTTACTTAATAATTTTAGTAAGATTTGGCGATATTTATAGTAGAATCCCAGCAAAAAAAAGTGGTCACACTGGCGGCCACCCTTCAGTGCCGCCCGCAATAGTCTCGAGTGCACGTCACGGTCGCTCTGTACTCGAACTGTCTGCGCTACCCTTGTTCAAGATGTCTAACCAATTCGAATATTTTACTCAAAATTTCGAAATAGTTAAAAGTGATACTCGAGCTATACTGTGTGTATTGAATAAACTAAATGAAAATGTATTAAAAGTTGCACGGACTTTGACTTGCCGGCAGCTGGCGTTCCGACGCTCAGGGACTATCTAATTAATTTTAATCAGATGGCTCTAAGCCCATGAAGGATGAAGGGAAAATTAGTAACAACGATGTAGGTACACGTGCCAAAGAATATTATTAAAACATTTATAAAATCGCACTAAGCTAGAACTTGCGTCAGCTGTTTATTTCACTTGTTTTTATGATGAAAATAATTATTTTATTCCTGAATTAAATAAAAAAGAAAATTTTAGTCACTCATGTTGGAACATAAAATTACGATAAAATAGTCTTCTAACACCTTTTCCTTTACCAAATGTGCGATTTAAAACAATTATTATTAACCCTCGCTCTCGTAAATGGATTGAGGATTTTGTGTTAAATGAAATCCAATTTTATTATTGAGGAAAAAAGTTTGAAATCATGCGGTTGGGGTAATGCCGGTAGAAAAGTAGGATTCCGCAAGTATGCGGTCTACTGATCTATCCGTTATTTGATTCAATGTTTTTATTGAATATTATAGAATTATAGTTTATCAGAATCTTAAAAATGTTTAAAAAAATCTAGAAACCATTTTATTACCAAGCTAATATTTTTTTATTAGAAATTGTTTACTTTCTATGTTGTAGCTAAATGTTAAAAAGTGTTGCAGAAAAATATATAATATGCATGGATAGTCGATTGTTTCCTCCCCATATGACTCGTACTATCGATTGTACTATCAATATTATCGATACTATTGGCTTAAGGTCTACGTACTATCAATACTGTCATAGTAACGTAATAAAATCGATTGTTAAGAAACTATCGATAGTATCTAGAACTATCGATTGTAATATGATAGTAGGTATTGCATGAAATATTACAATCGATACTATCGACACAGTGCCGGTTTTAGCTCTACCAGCACCCTGGGCGAGATGTGATATCTCCTGCTAACAAAAGGGATTTTAAGCCATTATATCTTTAGACTTGAGAATTTATTTAGACTCGAGATAGCAGGACTCGCTCATGAGCGACCGGAAATAAAGGTGAGCCTGGCGCCCCTTTACATCTGGTGCCCTGGGCGATCGCCCTACCCTAACGCCGGTACTGTATCGATAGTACTTGCACGGCAAACGCGCGCGTACACCTGAACAGGGGGCCAATTCTGCTAAATTACAACGATTGACATCCAATTTCGATTCAGTTAAAGTTCGTTTTCAATCCAATACTAATTTTACTAAAAACGGTATTCCACTAAATAAACGAAACCGAACCACGATTGGATTATTATGAATAGATGGCAATCGTTGTTGCCCTTGGCAACCGAAACATCGTTTGTTTATCGTTGTCTGATTTATTGGTGGAATACGAAAACGCGTAAAAGTCGTCATTCAGCTGCGATCCAATTGTAATTTAATCAAAATTTATAAGTGGAATTGGCCCCCAGGGCCTAGAATTCTTTGGCCGTATAATCTTCATAGATGTATAAAAATATACATTTACCTAACAGAAAATAAAACAGTTCTATAAAAGCACGTTTCAGACACCTCAAAGGATCATACATTCAAAGAAAATGCCAGGAAATAGTTAGTGCTGTACAAAATAACAAGCGTTATTGGACTGTCTGACGTCAATGGTCAGTGCAGTCGTTAGTAGAGTCGAAGAGATTCTATTATTTGTAGCTCCACTATTCGTTAATTTAAATTGAATATATATTATTTAGATTTTTGGTGTGTAATTTTCTTGTGCGATATGATGATTTTTTTGGTGGATACCTAAATATAAAGATATACCTATTTGAGCTTCTATTAAGATTTAATGAAAAAACAAATTTTAAATTAATTTGATTATAAGATTAATTTTGTACAAGCTTGATTATACTGTGATTGGAAACTGAGCAGCTCAAATTATGTGTTTCACCAAATTTGGCAAGCTCATTACCTGCAACAATGTAATAAGACCGCGTTTGATGAGATTGCTTCAAATATTTATGTACAGTCAGACTGATAATGTTTTAGTAGAATTTTGATGTTCAACTCCTTTTTAAGTATAAAAATATTTTGAATAGTAAACTCAAACTCACTCAATCAGTTTAGGGCCTAATAAGGCATTTATGAGCATTACAATTGACTCTACCACACCGTTTAGAAAAAACTAAGAAGACTGCCCGGAGTCTGGGCATACTATTGACCCCTCAGCAACTACCAACGACACGTCACAAAAAAAAAAACAAAATTGGCATTTCCAAAAAACAGACAACAATTGTTTGGCAAAACTGAGGCAAGACTTATTTATGGGGCTAATTGTACATATTAATGTGACCTAAATCAAACGCCTGTAAAACGTTTGTTTGGAAGTAATTAATGTTACAAAATTATTTAAGTGTGTTACTAACACGTCAACGGTGAAATTTGGGTATAATAAGTAAATATGTTCAAATATTTAAGTAAAATGTTCAAGAATTTATGTAAAATGTTCAAGTATTTAAATAAATATGTTCAAATATTTAAGTAAAACGTTTAAGTATTTAAGTAAAATGTTCAAGTATTTAAGTAAATATGTTCAAATATTTAAATAAATATGTTCAAATATTTAAATAAATATGTTCAAATATTTAAGTAAAACGTTTTAGTATTTAAGTCAAATGTTCAAGTATTTATGTAAATATGTTCAAATATTTAAGTAAAATGTTCAAGTATTTAAGTAAATATGTTCAAATATTCCAACACTATGTTCTATTATCTAGACTCTTTACCTCACCATTAGGTAGCCTGATACTTTATACTTCTCTTATTTTATATCTGAGGGGAGCACTATGGCTAATAACCTTGGCGATTCGTCCATACAATATAACCCAAGCCTCTGCGGGTGGGATTTCGAGGGATTCGAGGGATTTATGCTTCGCGATCATGAATTTTATTTATTACTTTAAAATCATAAATATGTAAATAAATGTCTATTCTAAATTGAAGTACCTAGTAAAAATGTTAAAAATCTTATTCTTTAGTTTTGGGTGTAAGGTTCACATGCCTATATCTGATGAGTTGTTTCTTCAAAAATTGCATTTTTTTTTGCGAAATCGTTTTTAATTAATTTGATGTAAACTGTGTGTAGAATCCAGACTAAATTAAACCTTTTCAACATTAATTATTTTATATTTTTACCTAATCCGCCCACTCATTTTTTATTCAATTGAAAATAAATAGAGTAACAAGAGATTTGCGTATTTCTGTACATATGCAACCTGGGGGGCAATTCTGCTAAATTACAACGGTTGACATCCAATTTTGATTCAGTTAAAGTTCGTTTCCAATCCAATTCTAATTTTACTAAAAACGGTATTCCACTAAATAAACGAAACCGAACCACGATTGCATTATTATTATTAGATTGTAATCGTCGTTGCCCTTCCGAAACTTCGTTCGTTCATCGTTGTCAGATTTATTAGTGGAATACGAAAACGTGCAAAAGTCGTCATTCAGCTGCGATCCAATTGTAATCTAATCAAAATTTATTAGTGGAATTGGCCCCCTGGCTGCCTTCATCAGTTGCAATGCACAAGCCAATGTATAGGACATTTTTGATCCCAGGAAAACATAAGATCTTCCAAAAACGCGGGATAGAAACTAGTTATAAATAATTATAACTTTCAGTCACAATTAAAGCAAATCAAATATACCATAAAGCTGAAGTATGTTTATTTGAACGCGCTAATCTCCGGAGTTACTGGTCCGATTCCAAAAAATCTTTCACTTATAGGAAGTTACATTATCTCCGAAGGTTATAGGCTACTTTTTATTCCGGGAACGCGAATGAAACCGCGGGGAACACAACAGTAATAAGTTAATGACTACCAAATATTTATCTCTATACTTTACGTAACTGGTAAATCACATCGGTACAACTAGCCGGCAATTCATTAAGCGGGTCAATATGTCTGAATGTGCTTGATATATTGCTAAAGGACCCCATGCTCTTTTGGGGTCCAAGTAATGAGAGTCATGTGTTTTAATTTGAAATAGCTCCCAATCCTCTTACTTGTTACTTGTTGTGGGCTCCCATTTTCCGCAAGTAGGCCGCTTGAGTGGGCCGCTCCCAACCCTCAGTTCCGCCCAATCCTTGAAGGATTGTATGTTTTCTTGTGATAAAATGTGGTTAATCCAAAACTTGTCCAAATATGTTATGCGTAATCGGGTTTACAAAAATCCACCCTTATAATATTAGAGGGAAGAAATTAGAATAGTCGAGAAGAAGCGAGAAAAAATTAGAAAAGACGAGAAGATATTAGAATAGTAAGAATATTTATGAACTATAACAGAGATTAAATTTTACGAGATTATTTGTTGTTTCAACATGAACCTTATTTTCTTACAGGCAGTCTACCTGATGGTAAATTTTCATTTATTATCACCTATGGACTTTGATTGGCAATACCAGTAGAAGTTTTGTCAACCTATCTTAAAAAGTACTAGGTATCTGATTTTTATTGGTCAATCTATCTAATATGCTATTATTCATTCAAATATATTCTTCCATTGCGTGGATTAGGACAGAATTACCACATAAACTTAAGCGAACATAATATTAGTACAATTATAATTTCCGCTTATAAATTGTACCATTCGCGGGTAATATAGTGATTTGTAGTTGGAAACGCGGCGTGATCGCTTGATTCACTCTAGCCTATTAATTATTAAAAGCATCTGATTGGTGTACCTACTGTGATATTTTCGCCATTTACTGCTCAATTACTACCTACATTTCGATAAAAAAAATATTGATAACCGAACCTACAACCTACAATGAGCTTGAGCTTTTGGTGAAGGAAAACACCGTGAGGAAACCATAGCATGGTGGTAGGGTATTTGTAGTACCCGCCTGGCTGGCTACCACCCTCAAGTTGAAAATCTGTCGACAAGCACCTTACGGTGTGTTCGGACAGCTGCACTTGAGAGCCAGTTCCTTTCTAGGCTTTGTGTGCTTACATCACATCACTGACCACGGTGAGATTGTGGTCAAACACAGGCCCATACTTAATAAAAAAAAAATAAAAAAAATTGAATATTAGTACTAGTATTGACTAGATGTATGTATATTCTTTAACTTTATACCTATATTTAATTATAGATTTAACTTACAAAATGTACTTCATTATAATAGAATAATCGTCTAAGAAAATTTAATTTTCTCTTATCACCATAACTGTTAGACATTTAGCTTCTTAAGAATACAGAAGCTAGAATTTAAATAAAAATAGAATAAATATTTCATAGTTCAGCACCAGCAATATAATGTTGAATGTATTCGTTCTCTCTAGCATGTAGATTAGTTTTCACTGTAAGAATAATGTGAAGTGCTCCCGAGCGGTCTCTTATGCTTTAAACTATTCTTAAGTTACTCGACTATTTTCACGCGTCGTTATTTTTACTATATTTAGGGTGGGTTGCATAAAGCGCGGTCATAGTAAGGTTATAGTTAACTTTAACGCCGAAAGAAAGCAAACTGGTTTGCTCGTGTCACTTTAACTAATATTTTAACCGTAACCATAACCGACCGAGGGAGATCGGTCATCGTCAAAGTGACTCTACGGTCAAAGCATGGTAATAGTTAAGTTAACTTTGACTATAACTCTAACTAAAATGTACTAGCAACTGAGTCATAATTTAAATCTGGAATGGCAATAAATAATGAATTAATGTTTCAGACATTTTCTAGAAAAGAAAACTGTCATGTTGACAATTGTTTCTTTGTCCAGCTGATAAAACCTTTTTTTAAATTTCTTATTAAAGGCTTTGAGACAAATTGTCATAATGTCAGCCCTATTGGAAACATACAAATACTTCACAATATTAGTTAGATGGTAGAAGATAATAGTTTAGATTATTTCAAACTTTTTTTTTCTTTTTTTTTTACTATTGTTACACATACGAGAAAATAGCGAGTGATGATAGAATTGTTTTAGTATGACCTACATAATGGAAGTTTAAACGTTTTATAATATTTGTTTCTGCGGAAGAATGATGGCTGCCTTTGAATTATATCTTGACTTAGGATTACATGCATGAGCATATTTAGTCGAGTTTCTAAGTATAATAAAGTAGCAATGAGAAGGACACGTTGTGGCGTATGCATTTTTTATTTTATTTTGTTGTTTTCTTTTCTTATTTTGTAATTTTTCATCATAAGTCAAAAATTAAGCATCATAAAAGAAAATAGAAACCTGTTTAGAATGTCCAAAAGAAACCCTTTCATTATGATACTTTTGTACTTGTAGGCTCTACTTTGAAAAGTCTGTCCGCCATTTCGGTCTCTTTTTCAAAGATTTTTTTTTTCATTTGCAAGTTTAAAATCAAAATTTTAAATCAATAACATTAGCGGTTGCTGAAATATACAGCTGTGACAGACAAACAGATAGGTAGAGTGGCATCATAAGGGTTCCTTTTTCCCTTTTGGTAACGGAACCCTAATAAATACATAGATGTAGACTAGACAAGGACAATAAATTTTATTTTTTCCAGCAGAAATTCATATAAACTATAAAAAAGCAGTTTTATTTACGTGATCAATTTGTTTTGACCTACGACAGTAAAACCTTTGACCTCAAAATGTTACAAGAGGGAATCGAATATACGTGATGGAGGTACCGACGTAGGTACCTACTTACTCTATGAATAACAATAGACTTTATAATATGAAAATATATCATATTTTACTTTATTGCAATTTTACTTTTATATCAAATATTTACAACCGATCACGCTACCGTCCTCGACGGCGAGGACCGCCGCGACGTCCCACTCAGTCTCGTCCCGTTCAAGCGGCCCGAGCTGCCATTAGTAATCCGACCGCCCCCAATTAGTCGTAACTCGTACAAAGTCCTGCCCCTCCCCCGGTAACGCCCTGAGCCGAGGTTCGTACCCCATTCAGGGGTGCCCTCAGGCATTGTTACCTAAATATTACCCGGCTGAGAGCCCTCTGCGCTCGCCGATTTGTCCGGTAAGGTTGTTGCAGCCATCTGAGGCTACCAACTTAGTCCTTTAAAAAAAAACAAATATTTATTCATTCCAATATATTAATTAACAACAAGGTCCAGTGTCAAAATAAGACCTTTTTTTAGGGTTCCGTACCCAATGGGTAAAACGGGACCCTATTACTAAGGCTCCGCTGTCTGTCTGTCCGTCTGTCACCAGGCTGTATCTCATATACCGTGATAGTTAGACCACAAAGTAAGGTAGACAGTTGAAATTTTCACAGATGATGTATTTCTGTTGCCGTTATAACGACTAATACTGAATAACAGAATAAAATAATATCCTGGGACATTCTTCAGACACGGTTATCTGATCCCAAACTAAGCAGAGCTTGTACTATGGAAACCTGATAACTGATATACTACATATTATACTACTTTTTTTTTTGTAAATACATACTTATATAGATAATTACATCCAGACACAGGACAAACAGACATGTGCATGCACACAAATGTTTGTCCTGGATGGGAATCGAGCCCATGACCAGCGGCGTGATAGGTGGTGTCTTAACCTTAACTTAACTGGCTATTTAATAAATATTTAAAGGGGCTCCCATACAAGAAACGTGATTTTTTATTGATAATGATTAACGAAACCCTTCGTGTGCGGGTCCTATTCGCACTTTCTTGGTTTTTTTACTAAATGCATAAAATATGAAAGTATATACGGAACTAATACCAAAGAATAACTAAAAAAAAAAATTGTCTGTGTTTGTTCCGGCTAATCTAAGCTACTTTTATTTAAAAAAAATAATTAAGGTTCCGCACAAAAAATATCCCGGGAACACGGGTGAAATAACGAGGGACAATAAAATAAAATAGATCCAGCTTCAAATAGCAAATTTATTTCTAGTACATGCAAACTGTAAAGTTATTCAAAAATGTTATAATTTTGTAGATAAATAAAAGGAACTATTGTTATCTTTGTTTCAGGTACCTACCTATAAAACACGGCACAAAGTTAAGTAAGCTTATAAAATCAATAACCTTTAACGCGTATAGTAAAAATCATTTCCAATTTGGCTGTTCTAGTGTCCGTTTAGGATTTTAAGGTGTTTGTTAAAGTGTGTTTTTGAAAACGGTTATTTTAAGAAATTCCTTTTACTGTAGGTATGTAGACTTGTGGCGAAGACTTTTTAACCTCCTCCAAAAACAGGAGGAGGTTCTTAATTCAGCTTTTTTAATGTTTGTTCACGCATAACATTTTTACTTATGAACCGATTTTAATAATTCTTTTTGCGTTAAGTTCTGAAGCTCCAAGGTATTTTATTTTTTTTGTCTTTGAAAAGGTTTCTCCCTTTATTTAATGTAGATTATTTATAAACAGCGATGTTAAGAGCAAAAATGTGCTGTTTAATTTTCTTTTTCCGACTGTAGAAATAAAAACAACATACAAGATTTTTATTTTAGCTATAATGTGCACTGTTTGGATAATTCATATTTCTTTCGGAACCTTTCGAGGCGTAATTTTTATTTTGTAACAAACTGTCTCCCAAGGATTTACTTTCTTGTCTGTCTGTAAGTCGCTTGCATCTTGCAACACACGTTTCGTACCAGATCGTCTGTCTTACTTCGGTACGTTAATTTTATTGGCGTTATTCGATTCTAGAAATCACAA
Organism: Tethea ocularis; assembly: GCA_963555595.1. Lineage (NCBI taxonomy): Eukaryota > Metazoa > Arthropoda > Insecta > Lepidoptera > Drepanidae > Tethea > Tethea ocularis. Next base: position 1,974,568 of record OY741960.1, on the reverse strand, counting down.
ACGAAATCTATGTTTGCATACACACTACAACACGCCCAGAAAGGTTGTGGTCGTTACTAATCGCATCGTAAAATTTTAATGCAGGGCTAGTTACGAAAGCAATAACAAGTTTCGGGTTTGACCCTTCGGCCCTTATATTAAATCCAATAGGTCAGTAACCCTGATTTGTTTTTATTGTTTATTTGAACCCATTTTATAGGGAACGATTGGATATTGCAATATCATATATCCCCTGAGAAAGATTTGTTTTTGACTTAAGGAAAGTTTCTATAGATATAGTACCTGCTTTGGCTTCGTTTGAGATAAATTATTGTCTTTGATTTGATAGATGATTTTCATCAGATTTTATGATGATGGTTGCATATATTTAAAAATGACTATCGCAAAAAATATTATCTAGGTTTAACACCATTTTAAATATTAAAACTTATTTTTAAAATTTATTATAATTTTGATTACCTGCCTATTATTTTAAAAAAATTGTCTCTTACTTTTAAATTTGAAAACATTAAAGATTCCGACGAATAAAGAACCCCGTCCTTTTATGAAGTTGGTTAAAATTAATATGAATCAACTGCATGGTGATTTTTTTTTATTACAAAGTCACTTATTTACATGATGACGTTTTTTTTAATATTTTCATAGATTATATTAGTAGTCAGAAGGTACGTACCTATTATTGAAAACATTATTCAAAAATCTTAAACCATAAATAATATTTTGACCTGTGCAATATATCTTCTAAGCTCCTTGCTTCTAAGTTAGGAACGTACTTATAGTAGTTTTGACTTTCATATTTTAACATTACAGTCAAAGTTCAAATGCATCATTTCACTTAAAAGGAGCTCTTAGAGATTTAAATATATTTTCTTTTTTTTCAGTCACACACACACAAGTTATAACTTTATATAAAAAAAAATGAATCCCTATTTCCCTTGGTCACGAGATCACGCTGAACGGCTGGACCGATTTCGCTAATTCTTTTTTGTTGTGTTTGTTATTGTCAAGAGAAGGTAATTATGAAAAAAAAATAAGAAACAATAAAATCGGTAGGTAAGTGTAGGTAGATGTAGTTAGGTACGTAGGTCCCAGTTTCTTTTATTCTCAGGGCAGGACAACGACTGCGGGGCTAGATAGTAACATTATATAATTTCGTTAGTCTATAGGCTTTGTGTGCTTAACACCAACAATCAAATCAACACTGATCAAAGTAGGACCATGGTCAAACTTCGCATCGACCTGTAAAAAAACAACACATTCTATGTATAAAATTTCCTTTTACATGGCCAAGCTAATGCAATGGCGGAAAAAAACAGTTTTTTTAATCTTACCAAAAAATTACAGGATAATTATAAAACATCATGTCTTGCTCATAATTGCGGAAAATTACAACTTTCACTTAGTAATAATTGGCGCAAATCCCCATATAAAATTCCCGGCACAATCCCGGGAAACCGCGGACTTCATTAAAAGTTCCCGGAAGTCATCAAAATCAAACGTAATGCTAATCTGTGGTGTGACGATGCAGACTTGAGAAGTCGTTTCGCGTAAACGATTTCAGTGAAGGATTTCAATTTTATGGCACGAATTGATTGTATAGAGATATGCTCCGTCTCTTTCTAAGGCTACTCAGGAAATAAAGATAGTGTGTGCCTCATAGAAATAATTTTGAGGTGTGACCTTCCAGAAATCCATTGTAAGATTATACAGAAGATAAATATTTAGTAACTAATTCTACTGAAACTAACTCACTTTCTGTCTGACGATCGGCGAGGCAACACGTCTGCGGAGCTCAGTGTATGTGTGCTTTTACGCGTTCTTACGAGTTCTGTGTTTGTGTGATTGTGCGCGTTTGTCGAGTAGTTGACAGGGGGTCTACTACGTCCTGATAATGCGTCGCGCAGAAGTGAAATACGTGTCGATTTCCTGTTAAGTTCCCTTGTGTGGGACTTGACAGAGAAGGAGATCCAGCGGAATTAGTTACTAAATATTTGTCTTCTGTTTAATCTTATAAATAAATATCCTGGGACATTCTTCACACACAGTTATCTGATCTCAAACTTAGCGGAGCACTTACTATGGAAACCAGATAACAATGTAACTGGAATAACTAATGTCCATACTTCCTTTTTAAGCTTTGTGTGCTTACCATCATCGGCCATGGTGAGATTGTGGTCAAACACAGAACTATAAATAGTAAAAAAAAGTTTTTCTGATTGAAATCCTAAAACAATACTAAAACATACAAGGTAATTTACCTAACCAAACATACACATACATAGGTCTTAAGACGATAAAACGTTTAAGTTTAATACATATGGAATCAAAATAACAGTTTATCTTCCATTAACCTACGTCTAGACACTGAGCAAACAAACATGTTCATAGACAAATATTTTTTCTGCGTGGGAATTGAACCCTTTAGACTAGTCAGGGTTATTCCTCGTGATTCCCAGACGGCCGGTCGAACCTAATTATGAACCGATGCCGGTGGGATTACCTACTATTTTTTATATTTTTTAATCATATTTTTTTTTTATTATTAAAAAAAATAATTTATAAGTGAAATCTATATCTATTAGTGGCGACGGGTCGATACACCTGCGTACCTTTTAGAAATCCCAGTTCCACATTTTCATAATTTCAAAGCCACTTTCAACATGCTTAAAATACATTGTAAATATAAAATTATCGGTGTTTTTTGAACGGCTTACCCTCGCCATAATTTCACCCCTCGCCACTGATATCTATGTATGTATATATAAAGCTAAAGAGTTTGTTTGTTTAAACGCGCTAATCTCCAGAGTTAGGTACTGTTTCGATTCGACAAATTCTTTCACTAATAGGAAGCTACGTTATCCCCAAAGGTTATTTACTTGTTATTCCAGGAACGCGAGTGAAACCGCGGGGAGCAGCTATTATTGAAACCTTTTACAAAAAAAAAAATTTATCTTCTCCCAAATCATTATGCATATTTTTTCTTTTCCAATAAAAAAAGTAATGTAGAAGGTTAAATTTATTATAAACAATATTAAAAAGAAGTAAATAATACAATAATAATGAAATTATTAATTAGTTGTTTGTACCTATGATGTCATTTGACAACGGCCAACTCTAAGTGAACGGCTAGTACTTAAGTATATCACACACACATACATGAAACAGTAAGTACGTACATACAATATAACTGCACACACACTAGAAATTCTTTCAATGAAGATTCAATTTAGATATTTCCTTGCTCCAGCTTACACAGAGTGCTACATTTGTAAAAAATAGAGGCTCCAAATATAAGGGATCCAATTTTATTATCGTCAAAGTCTACGTACGGGAAATACAAGAAAAATATTGGTAAGTCGTGCTGAAGGTTGCGGGTTCAAACTCAAACTCAAAACTCATTTATTCAGTTTAGGCCCTAATAAGGCATTTTTTGAATGTCAGTAGTTTTTTTCCGGAATATACTTGAACTGAGAAGACTCCGGCAAGAAACTCAACAAGGCTTCTTTTTTATTGGATCATTCTCTTGAATTTATATAATTACAGTCTTTGTTTTAAATATACAGTACCCGGTTGAACGAGTTTTGCTTGTCTTTTTTTATTAAACGACGTTTTCTAAAAATGAATCCTAACTAGATCGATTTATCTCCCCCGAAACCCTCTGCATACTACATTTCATGAAAATCGTTGGAGCCGTTTCCGAGTTTTAATGTAATATAAATTGTCATGTTCGTGTACGATAGCGCAATAAATGAATATTGTATTTTACCACATAAATTATAGTACTTTTATACTGATAATTAAAGCAATTCGTGCGAAATTATTCCCTAACCATTCCAAAATATCAAAAATGCCCAACGTTAATGTTCAAGTTTTCACTTCTGCCGGCACTCCCGGAGTGCAAGCAGTTGTTTTTTTTAATGTTTGTTATGCGATTACTCCGCCATATTATGAGAACCGATTTAAAAAAAAAAAAATTTATTCGAAATAGTATACTCCTGAGGTAGTCCCATTGTCACCAAGTGGGATTCTTTTAATCGAAATGGCAAAAAAAGTCAATTGAAGTCGCTCTTTTTGTTAAAAGTTCTATTATTGTTATAAGTATATTATCTGCACCAATTAAGTGCAGGCATTTTGAAAATTAGTAGGAAGTTATTAAAATTTACATTATGTACAGGAATCCAGGTTAATTCCATTTACTATACCTCTAAACTAATTGCCGTATACAAACACGAATGCTATTAAAACGGTTGCCGCAGAAACCAATTTCAATAAAGCTTGCAACGTATCGATTACATAAATATTATTGTCACTTGTTGTACCTATTTAGCTTTGAGATGACCGTCGTCAAATTACGTCATAGATAGAAATAAAAGACAAGCGTTGTTATATACTACGAGGGTCTGACTTGAGGCGCTGTGTGGAGGTACGCGAAGGGAGGTAACTTGAAGTAAACGGCTAGTAATCAACAGGGCGTCAACAACCATGTCACAGATTTAATAGATTTCCCTTTATAGTGGACAACCGTGTGACGGCATTTAAATGTTCTTGTTTCTGGGAACTTATTTTGAAAATTTCATGTGGAAAAACTAAGTTAACTAGCTAGCTAACAGTGACCTCCGCTGTCAGATGGCCGACGCCCAATAGGGTAAATGTTCTTATTTTGGTTCTGAAGTTACGGCAAGTAGTAGGGATAAAAAAATCTCTAGATAGATATTAGAAATAATGACTACTGTTTTTTTTATATCTGTTTGGTAAATGTCGACTTCAAAACATTATCTAATTACTACAGTCGGATTAAAGAAGGAACTTCATTGTGTTTTTGGGCACAAATACATTGCAAACCTTATGACCTTTGGCGGGGCGCGCCATGTTATCGTAGTTGATCTCTACAACGAGGTAAAAACTGATACCTAACTGAAATTACCCCCGTATTTTTTAAGTCTTCATAAGACAGCTTAAGCTAGTTAAAATGGTTAAAAGCAAAAATCTTTCTATTCAAAATATGAAAAATATTTAAATTATACATACTCATTATAAATGCGCCCTGTATATTACCTGCCCTCCAAGATAGGTGAGTGTTTTCACCTCTGAAATGAGCCAAAATTGAAGGTGTCGAAATGTGAACGAATGAGTGAACGTACGAAATGATCTCTTTTAAGTCGAGATTCCTCTAGCTCCTATAAAACGACTTTGATATTAAACTGCACGAATATAAGGTTCCATTTTCAGTGTTAACTTTAGAATGGTTTTTCAATTTCAAGATTCAATGAAGGTATATTAATTTTAAGGTTTAATTAGGTTTCTATTGACGCCTTTTCAATGAAATGTTGGGATATTACTTCTTTATAAGTTGCAGAGTTCAAATCAAACAGCTGGATAGATAAGTTTAAGAGACTTATTTGGGCTGTAATGGAAAAGCCGCCATTAAATGTGTGACACTACATCATAAAAATTACTAGATTCCGCCCCGCGGTTTCACTCGCGTTTCCGAGGCATCTTATGTTTTCCCGGGATAAAAAGTATCCTGTGTGTTAATCTAGGTTATAAACTATCTGTGTTTCAAATGTAATTTAAATCCGTTCAGTAGTTTTTGCGTGAAAGAGTAACAAACATCCATCCATCCATCCACCCATATATCCGACTTCCTAGTACCCGTCTGGCTTACAATACTCAAGATAATATATCTTTATCAAGCAATTACCGGTGAAAGACTAATGGGTCATCCCGTACGTGATCTTCAGTCAAGAATACATACAATCATGGATTTAGGAATAGACTGGATTGAGTCACCCTTTGTCCAAAATGACGCACAATATATCGTACGTATGTGAGTCCTGAGTGCGACTATATAAAAAAAAAACAACGCGAATGTCAAAAATAGCAACAATAGGATCCTACTATTATTATAAACGTGAAAGTTTGTATGTATGTTTGTTGCTCTTTCACGCAAAACTACTGAACGGATTTGCATGAAACTTGGCACATAGATACATAGATAGATCATACCCTGGAATAACATATAGACTACTTTGTATCCCGGGAACGCGGGTGAAACAACGGGGGACAGCTAGTTATAAATATTTACAAAAAAAAACTGGCATCATTGGGTAGCGTCGTTCGAATGTTCGAAGTCAGTCCATAAGTATTTTCTGAGTTTTTTCTGAATCCATGATAAAAGTACGTATAATACAAATATCATAATACATTATCGTACTAACGAATTAAGTTAATATTATGATAACGATATAAATAAACTGATTACCAGCGCTCAGAAACCGGTCAAATATATATTTTTTCCTGGTGTAGTGTCGTGCTTCGGGTCACGTCGCATCCGCTTTAATTTCCGAAAGGCACTTAACATGATTTCGAGCTCTAACGACCCACGGAACTAGGAAATAGGGGGAAAGTCACATAAACTTGTATTTAATTGTAATTTAGCTTTTCTAATTGTGTTTTGGCAAAGTTTTTGGTTTATGGAGTATCTGAGATAGGGACGAATACAAATGGAATAATTGGAGAATATACTTTATTGAAATGAAATGATTTATTTTGCTTAAATTGTCGTACATTATGATGGTAGATATATATGTAACATAGTGTATAATCTATAGGAGATCGGAGGATGGACTGGCAATACTAGAGGGTAGAAGGCGCGTCACCTCCTACAATGAAGCTTCCATAATATGTAATGTTAATACTAATATAAATAATAAGTGTGTTTCTCAAAGTAAGTTGTTTCCTTCATCCCTCTACTACAATATAATTGCAATGCAACATTATAAATGGAATCTAATAAAATTAATTAATTAATTAATACAATTAATAATAACATAAGCACAACCAGAAAATAAAGCAAAAAAAAAACAACTTGACAAGTACTTTATTAATTTTTGACATATTTATATTCGTCTAAGGTATAAAAACATCTCAAAGTAAGCCATTTATAAAGTTGGGATTTAAATGCTGATGATGACGTTTTGACGAAGATAAGAATATATAAAATGACTATTTTTATTTCGAGATTTCTGTTTTGGTCCGTACCACGTACCACATGGTCACTGTTACCAGTAGTTAGTTATTAACTACTAACCTAACCATTTCTCCGTAAACTGAACCGTATAAATATTACCATATTTAAAATGTCTCCAATTTTCCATACTAACAAGTCAGTAAAATAGTTAATTAGAAACGACCTATTAATCACAGTTTGTTCTACGAGGGAATGCAGCGTATTCGTATTTTGTCGGGCCGAATGAGGTATTATGATAAATGTCAAAGTTGCGTGCGCTGAAACGCCCGCTGTTTCCGTTTCTAACTGATGATTAGGGTTGTCACTCTTTAACTCCCGACGCAAAAACGACGGGGTATTATAAGTTTCTGTCTGTCTGTGGTCTAGCTCTGAACGTATGGACCGATTTTTTTTTTTTTGTTTGATAGGTGACTTAATCGAGAGTTTACTTAGCTATGTTTCAAGAAAATCCGCTCAGCCGTTTGAAAATTATCACCAATTTTCTAGTGAGAGAATCGGGGGTTTCTTAAAATTTTTGATTTTAGGTTTTTTTTTTATATGCCAGAAGGTTGATAAGCAGGCAGTTATCCTGATGATAAGTGGTTACCGCCAATGTGTTGCCGACCTGTTACAATGCCAAGAAGGCTTTAAGTTCAATTGAGGTATTAAAAAAAAGGCTATTGAGTTTTTAATTAAATTTCTTGATTTAATAAGGCTTTTATTATAGTTTTTACGTTGTATACAATATTTACAATTATTTACAACAAATATACAAACTATATATAAAAAAATTCTTTAATTTCTTTGATTTATATTGTAATTGATGGCTAAATGTGAGCCAGTTATTTCCTAATGCTTACTATTTTCAGCCACGTTGTATCTTGTCATGTCACTATGAGAATATGGCAAAATGAAATTATAACCATTTTTTTTATATAATAAATAAAATGAGTATGCATAAAGTAAACTGTTAAGGTTTTTTTTTTAAATAGTCAATATAAAAATAAAAAAAAATACAGAAGCATTTAAATTTAAACACTTTATTTTACGTTTTCTATGCAATTCTCAATATAAATATAAATTTTACCATAAAACCTTAAATTATCGAACAATAAATTAACGAACGTAATATTCAACCGTCGATTCGGCCATTATTTATCAAGATTTAGACATCGAAATTAATACTTAATAATTTACGAGCGGCAACCCTAGATTTTGTAAGGAAAATATATTATTGTTACCTTTACATTAATTTCGTAGTATGCTACGTGAAATTACTGCCGTCTTAGTATGAAATTAATTGTTTAAAATAATAGTTATGGCCATAAATATTTCAGTTTTGTAACAATTTTAAATTTTACAGAGCTGGAAAATCGTTTTTTAGACAACTAGCACGTTTTTTCTAAAATAGGGAATATGCATGATATTTTTTTTGCTTTAATAAAAACTCATTTATAATAAGAAGCAGGAGGAAAAAAATATATCGTATAATTTTTTTTCGATTAATTTTTACTTTAGATTGATAAAAGCCCTAGGTAAGTATTTTGCTAACAAAACGACACATTGTACCCTTGGGATCCGATACTAGAAGACAGATATGTCTTCCACGATTTCTTTTTTAGCCAGACCCAAATTAAAGCCCTAATTATTTTCAACGTAAATTTAGTTAAAATACTTTTTGTATTATCATATTAATCATCAGATCAATATCTGCAATGAAAAATAAAAAAATCTCTATAAAAATAAAACGCTACGAAGCTACGAATGTGAACAAATTGCCACACAATAACGTAGACAATTTGTAGACGTTGCTACGAACATTTACTTTAAAGCTTCACTGGATATCACAGGGAACTAACGGGACTGTGAAATATAAACTCTTAAAATGAACTAGTAGCCATATTGTGAACTGAAGTTACTCTATTAGTGAACAAAGAGAAATTAAATTGTTATTCTCTAAGAGAAATTGCGAAATATCTCACTCGAAGGCTGTTTTCTGAATCATTGGATCGTTTTGACGTTTATTAATGTTTTCTTAAATGAAAATGAATTTTAGATTAAGTTTGAAGTTACTGAGTAATTGAAAGGGAGAGGTTGTACAATTTTGTTATATGTTTTGGAATTTTATGGATCAAATGGGAAAAAGAATATGTATGGCAAGGCATGATTTCATAAGCAGTTGTATTCTAGTTTAACGAGATTAAATCATAAAACTGCTTATAAATACTGATTTGTAATGAAAAATGCTTTATCTACTCTCATATCGTAATGTTCTTATTATGAAATCAAAATCAGTACTTTAATGACCCACTTTAGGCACACCCGTGTATAATGATTCATTATAGTACAGTTGTGTTCCCAAGATAATGCTATAAAATAACTTTTTTTCTATTAAAGTACACTTTGGACCTATCAATAGTATAATAAATCAGTATCAATTCAATTTGACGATGACAATGTGACAAATTTTTTACTTGAACTTTAGAGGTAAGAATTTTTGGGAGTTGGCCACACGGATTTGATTAGGTATATGATTACTGTGTCTGTTTATTTTATTTTTTTGGCCTATATATATCATCTTGACCAAAAATGTCACAAAAATAGCAATTTTTTTTTTTTATAGTTGGTAGAAAAATACTATCGATTTTTCTATTTTTTTAAATTACATTATTTATATGAGTTTAGAAAAAGTACTGTATGATACTGCACATAATTAGGTATTAAAAACTCGTGTGATACTATTAAGAACCTCGCCTACGGCTCGGTACTTAAACTCACACTCGTATTTAATAACCCCTATTGCAACAGTATCATAAACTACTATTCTTGTACCAATTAAATTAAAAATTCCAATAAAATATATATTTTTTAATGAGATATACGTTGATAATACACCTAAGATTAACCAACTGCTACCGGCCGCACATAAATGTAGCCGGCTAGAACTAGTTGTAACCGTACTTCGTATTTTAGCCGTAACAACGCCTATAACTACTTTCTCATTGAATTTAAAGGGAACCGTAACCCAATATCAAAAGGCTTCGGCTAAGGTTAAAAACTTTTCGGTGTCACTGAATCATGATCAACATAACAATGTGGAAAGTTCGTTCCTTAGTTTCCTTTATAAAGGTGAGTTTCTTCTGAAGCGGAGACGGCAACCAAACCACGATGCTTAGAGATGTCGTTGAGGTGTGTAAATAAAAAAGAAAATTTGGCCAAGTACTTGTAAAACAATGCATACCATAGATTTCCGCAGTGATTTTAATTTGGAAATGTCAATCTTCGATTGCAAAGCTAATTTATATTATGTTGTAACTAGGAAACTAAGCCGCGAAGAAAGCGGATTGGTAACAAAAACCTTATTAACTAAAAACCATATTTTTTATTTATAGTTTTTAATACAATCGGCAAAAAGAAATAAAAAGGTTTTACTTCTTTCTATATTTTTAATGAAATAAACATTAATTATTCTTTTATTTTAAAAATTATCGCATTTTTTATAATCAATCCGTTTTTTTGCGGCTTTGTGTATTAATTACTATGATTGTTTAATTGTAAAGTAAAAAAAATGTGACATTTTGATTGACTCTATCTAGCTCATGAAATAAAAGATTTTCATCAGGCGGAGTACCTACATTCCAAGCTATCACAATAAGTTGAAAAAATATCGCACCTAACTGTTGTATGCCGGGTTACTTGAAAACCTTATAGGCTTGTATTATTACCACCTTCGGCCACATCATCACTCACCATGGTGACATTCTGGTCAAAAAATGTCACGTTAATTTATTGTAATCGATTTCTTTCCGCATCTTTGGAAAGCGACCTTTACTTAAGGAGCGTTGTTCTTTGACCTAACACTTCGAGTATGAATTATTCATTACTCAGATATTCGGTATTTGAGTAACTGAGTGTGTAGAAATGTATGAGAGGTGTTATGATTCGGTCGGTTTGTTTTGGAGAATGACTTTAGACGTTTGACAGTTGAGAATAACAGGTTAATTGTAATTATAGCAACAGTGCTAATTCCGTTTTTAAACGGTTTTATTAAATAAAAGAGTAAAACCTCCTTCAAATACAATAAAATTAAAATGGAACCTTGGAGAACCAAACGCAAAAACAATTATTAAAATCGGTTCATAAACAAAAAAACTATACATGAAAAAAAAAATACATATAACCTTAAATACAGAGAACCTCCTCCTTTTTTTAAGTCGGTTCAAATAATCAAATCTACCAAAAATCATGTCCAATCCTACTAATATTAAGAATGCGAAAGTTTCTGAGTGTGTATATTTGTTTCACGCTCAAACGGCTGGACCAATTTTGATGAAATTTGGTACTTATATGTAGCTGACACTGAATTAACACATAAGCTAGGTACTTTTAATCCATCAGGAACATAAGATCTTGAAGAACGCAGGTGAAACCGCGAGGTAGAGAATTTGGTCACGACAATTTTCCTGTAAATGACTATATCATAGACAAATTATTCAGCTTTAAATATGTTTTATTCCTTTTCAATGACGTTTATAAAAAACGTAAGGTATTTGGACAATAGAATATAATACAAGTTGATCACAAAGTTATGGCAACGACTAAAGTACTATCTTCAACAAAATTGATAGAAAAAATAGAATAATACTATTTTAGGAAAGTATCCAGCTCGAGTGGTAGGTATGTCATTTCTCAGTGGAATCGTAAGGCGGGCCGCAAACACGTATGTGTGCTTAGGTCTATGTTAGCTCTATCCATTGTTACGTGGGTCTCTGTCACCAAAATATATTATATAAAATAATATATATCAATACTAATAAATATAAATACTACTAATACCAATAATCGTATCAGCCCATGGCCTTATGGCCAAGAGCCTCGCGACAAACACCTCAAGAGGCTCGCGTTAGGTAGCTGGCTCAAGGGCCTAATTCAGAAGGCAGTGCTCCTGGAGACGGCACGCATAGTGAGGAAGTTCCTCTATCTGGAGCCTTAACCATCGGTATCTAGGACCCTGTTCCCGATGCCGGTTGGATTCTGTTTTTTATATTTTTAAATGTATTTTTTTTATAGATTATATTTAAAAAATTAATAAATGAGATAAATACTAATAATTAAGCTGAAGAGGTTGCTTATTTGTTGGTTTGAACACGCTAATCACTGGATCTACCAGTCGGATTCAAAAAATTCTTTCACCAATGGGAACCTACATTATCCTCGAAGATTATAGGTTACATTTTATCCCGAGAACGTGATATAATAAACTTAAATAGACTGGGTGTTGCTATGTTTTAACGCGTTAATCTCGAGAACTAACACGTCGAATTGAAAAAATATTTTTACGTTATAAATCCCATTTATCAATGAAGGTTATATGATATCTAAGGGTACGATACCCAAGTTATTCTATTTTCTATAGTTTTTTTTATATACATATTTTTTATTTTTACAAATTTGACGATTAAAAATACTTGCAATGAGTTCATTTAATAAAGACACTTTTGAATTTGAATTTGAAGTGTAGACACAGAGTTATTCTCTTATAAATTCGTGTCATAAAAGCTAGCTATACACGTGTCAGATCGGTGCCACCGACCGGGTTACGGCCAGTGGATCGTGTTTGCTGAGCTCTCGTACATTATTGCGCGTCCGATGTGCCCATCTCGGGCAGTTTATTCAAGAAAACTTCCATATTGCCGACTTCGAATTATCCACTAGCCTTGGTAAAAAGTTTACATCAATAGTAAAAAGTTTTAGGTTTTTACAGACACAGTGTGGTTTTTTAATCCTTGGAGAAAAAGAGAGGTATTTGTAGTATGTATCTGTCTCTTTCTATAGCATTATAGCTTCTGAACTGATGTTATTTTGATTTTTTACTGTCCTTTAAATAGTAAAAAAATAACACATCCCTCGTGTGTCGCAGTTTTATATTTAATTTATTGTATGTATACAAAAAGTCTGTATTTGGGGGATTTTTTATTCAAACTTATGTCTAGTTACTAATGTTAAAAAATTAAAGAAACCCTCCGGGGGTTTCTTCATTTTTTTCACTATATCACTAGAAAATTGGTGATAATTTTCAAACGACTGAACATATATGGTCACCTTTAAAAAAAAAAACTAAGTAAATCAAAATCGGTCCATCCGTTCATGACACACACACACAGACAGACAGACACACAGGATGTTATAAGTCTTTGCGTCGGGGGTTAAAAAGACGTAGTAAGTGACTACGTGTCACTATATCGACCGATTTGCCCTAGTTGCCATTACGCCAACATCAACTAAAGGAAATTAGCAGAAGGATTGTGTAACTGTCTCATAATGGGATTCCGATAGCGATGGCACTCGTGATCTATTTTGATTCCGATAGCTAATGTCAAATGATTGTTCGTTATGAGAAGTAATTATAAAGGCAGTTTCGTTGTTGCTCATCTAAGATAGAAAATACCGTTAAGGAATGGAATGCGTTGCCTGCCTATGTGTTCCCCGATAACAACAATCATGGTATCCTCAAGGCCAGAGTGAACAGGCATCTCCTGGGCAAGCATGCAGCATCATAGACCACATCCTGTTAACAAACAAGATGGTGGTCAAACGCCTGCCCAGTTTTATATAAAAAAAAAATACTAAAATTATAATATGATTACTAAAGTGCTTCTGAAATGTTCGCAGACGCTCCAGGGAAGTAGAATAGCATCCTTTATGGCCAGGGTTGACATGTATAAGAATTCTATCATAACAAGTCTGGCAGAAAGACAAATACAAACAACCATATACAAACGATGGGTGGACATTGCCGCCTGATATATGTAATTTGTCCTTAGTTAATAGTTATTAGTAGTTATGTTTTTTTTTATTTTTATTCTGTATGGATTTTTGTGTATGAAATGAAGGAATATTATTTATTACGAAAGCCATCGCTATCGGAATCAAGTTACACAATCACCCTAGATCTTACTTTATCGACATTACGAACAAAGATGCTGCCTCGAATGTGACAATGACGAAACTACGTCGTTGTATGGTGGAAATAGGATCTCAGGTAGGTACATTGACCGAGACTCAGGTAAGTGATAGTTGAGATTACCTATTTCCTCAAAACAACAAAACACTGTCACTACCCTGTCTGTTGATGTTTTGAGGAAATAAATTTAGAATCTATGGAATAGTTAGGAGTTATAATTTTAAACTATCCTTTGTTCTCGGGTTAAATAAAGCCTAGATTATGTATCTGAAAAGTTTAACCTACCTACCAATGGAAAGAATGACGGACGTTCCGACGAAAATACACTTCAACGTAATTATAATTGAGCACCTTAGATAATAAATCTATCTAGATATAGAGTACGCGCGTCTCAACGCCAAAAATATACACAAAGACACTGTCAAGTACATTAGTAGTATTTATAATATTATAAGTTATCAGGATTATACACTACAATCCTGCACAAAAGCGTTATTAATCCCGAGACTCACGCTAAGAAGAAATTCCATTCGGATTGTCTCGAGGGCGACATGAGGTCAGTTTGTCCCGACATGTACAATGTCGTCTTATAATTTTGCGATAACAACTTCCATAAGGTGATTTTGATTGGTAGGTGTGTTAAGGCCGTATATGGATTGTGTATATCATTTATCTATACTAATAATAAAGCTGAAGAGTTTGTTTGAACGCGCTAATCTCTGGAGTTACTGGTCCGATTTAAAAAATGCTTTCTCTAATAGAAAGCTACATTATCCCCTAAGGTTATAAGCTACTTTTTATCCCGGGAACGCGAGTGGAACCGCGGGGAACAGCTAATATGTAATATCGTTGTATTGACGATACTAATGGTTGTTATAAAAATAATAATTATGAGAAATAATATTGAAAAGAATGACGTAAAATTTTATCTGAGACTGGATCGAGTCTCAGTTCAAGATGTCACTTACTCGATGTACATCATAAAAAAAAATGAAAAAGAGTCCAAATTTTAAAACAGTACAAACAGTACCTAACAAAAAAATCCTTTTCCAAACTTCACAATCAATTATCCGCTACGAATAACGTATTGGACTAGAAAACAATTACTTGGGAAGTTAAACCCGTAGACTTTTTATCGCAACGAATTCCTCAGAAAATCCCGTGCTCTACGTGTCAGTTACCGGACCAGAGGAATAAGAGTCGGCGAACCGAGAGGATCTCTAAAAATTCCTTTCACGTACATTACTAGAACGAATCGGTTCTACGCCCTTAGACTAGTTTATTTGTAAAACAGTAGATCAAGTAACTACCTACCTATGAGTACGTAGTTGAAATAAATTGCTGTAATTTTTTTAAGTTTTCATCTTTACATAGTATAAAACGAAGTCGCTTCCGCTGTATGTTTGCTTAGATCTTATAAACTACTCAACGGATTTTAATTCAGTTTTCAGCAATAGATAGAGTAATTCAAGTGGAAGGTTTTTATGTATAATACATGCACATTATAGTACAGAAAAACTAAAAAAAGCCGGGGCGTGTCGCTAGTTATTACTAAATTAAAATGCTGTGTAATTTATTTAATCATAGAATACTTTATAATTAAGTACTTAAATGTGGACGTTTTAATATTACTTTTGTCATACAGTCGGCAACGAAAGATTTACTGACAATGGTATTTCTGTGATCAGTAAGTTACGGTAAATACTTTTTTATTTTAGAAAGTAGGTTTGGAAGGACACGATGTCCAGTGCCTGTTATTGCTGACTGTACAAAAAATGCGCTTAATACAATGGGTCATGTTATAATGAAGTGACATTTTAAGTAACTTTTTAACCCTCCTGGAAAATTAAGCACCTTGATAAAAATTAACTCATAAAAATGAGTTTTAATTATAATACCGTGTAATATTATTTCTAGAATAATAGGTATAGTACTTCGAATAGGTAGTAGTACGACAATATTTAATTTAAAAGTCGTCGTTGAGTTTAGCTACTGTATCTTCATTATACTGTCGACAGTGTGGTGAAATTCCAACAATGTCTTAACCAATTGGCATGGGTGGCTGTTGATAGAAGCAATGTGTTACACGAGAAATAAAAACCGTAGGAAGTAAATGTTATTTATGGCAAAGGTTCTGTAACACTGAATTTCCCAATTTTATACCCAAACAAAATAAAATGGTTGTGCAAATACCCAATAATTAAATTGGATATATAAAATCCGGAAGACACTTGACATGCGAATAAAACACCTAAGTATCAAGAAAATATTGCGTTACTCAAACATAAACTTTATGCATATAAAAAAAGGCCAACGTTTGATTGACTTTTAATAATAAGTCTTAGTTAGTGATCGCTTATTATTCTGTCCATACTTTGCTGATTTAGACAAATGAAAAAAAAAACAATAAATATTTTCAAAAGCATAATTAATAGGTACAATAAATAGCTGTTCCTCGCGGCTTCACTCGCGTTCTCGAAATAATATGTAGCCTAACCTTTGGGAATAATGTAGCTTCCTATTGGTGAAAATTTTCTAATCGGACCAGTAACTCCGGAGATTAACGCGTTCAAACAAAGAAACAAACTCTTCAACTTTATTATTAGTATAGACTGGTTTGGATAATAAAGATTGTAATAAATTTAAACTAAAAAAATATCTGTTAAAAATTATATAATATGCACTATTAATTATTTTCTCGGAAGTACCTAACTAACTAGGAACACTGAGATGTGTATCACATTCCAAAAGTGAAATATTGCGGACGTATTCTGGAATGTGCTTGTGAATTTTGTTCGGAACTTCCCTTCATTTTGTCGCTTGAAATGAGCTCCATACATTTTTGGAAAAATGTGTGAGAATTATTTTCCGTAATAATAAGAATGTTGGAAGGTATTTTTAAGACTCGAAACACAAAATGAAATCATATCATAAACTATTCAACCTATTGAAAAATAAGAAAACATAAATCTTACTAATGCCACGGATATATAACTATCAAACTTAAATAAATATAACTTATAAACTCAGTTCTTGAAGTTATAAAGGTAATATATTGAATTCCTTTTAAAAATGATCACCTATCACACCGACTTGAAAAAATAACAAGAATTGTTTCAAACTTACAAGCAGATTTTTTCAAAAATATTGTTAGGTCTCTGTCTGGTACCATTACGTCTGAAGGCCTTTAAATTTTAAATATATATAAGAACTGTTTGATTCACGGACTTCCTGATCTATCATCAACGCATAGCTCAAACCACTGGATGAATCGAGCTGAAATTTGGCATACAGATAGCTATTTACGTTATATAAGATAATATACATAGGCATACGCTAGGAAAGAATTTTTAAAATCTCAATACCGAAGGGGGTAAAATAGGGAATCACAGTTGAAACCGCAGGGCGGAAAGCTAGTCTTATTAATATCTTCGATTGTATTCCCGAACTTTAAAAGACTCGGCATTTAGTGGTCCAAATAATATTACGCAGCGGTGTAACTGCAGCCAACTTTTATTCTACAAGATTTAAGGTCACTTTTGTTGAAATCCTCCTTTCCAACATTACTTACATTGTACCTCTTGAACAGAACCGTATCTTGGAATGCTTTATGACTTTTTGGAAACGTTGGGGCACACACTCGCAGTCACCTTACACCTGTATTTTTCAAATAAAACGCCAGTGCAGGGCGTTTAGAATAATTTTTATGAACGTGGCAAATAGGCATACTGGGCCATCTGGGATTTTAATACTAGAATTTCTGCGGCTGCTGTGGAAATGGTTTCAGGGTTCATGTACTTACGTTTCTTTTTGGTTCCCGAAGGATTTTATGTTTTCCTGGAATACAAAGTATCTTATGTGTTAAGTCTCATCCAAATTCGTTCAGTCGTTCATGTGTAAATGAGGCACAATATCTAAACATACAAACTTTTACATTTATAATATTCTATAATTATAACTTTTAATTGCTAAAATCGGGAGGTTCCGCTTTCTCATTGTTCGTGCACGGTGGTTGGGTACTTTGTAGTTCCGCCTGGCTGGCTACCATCTTCAAGTTGAAAATCTGTCGCCAAGCACCTTGCAGCGTGTTCCGACAGCTGCATTTGAGAGCCAGTTCTCTTCTAGGCTTTGTTGCTATTCAGCATTGGTCATATCATCACTGACCACGGTGAGATTGTGTTCAAACACAGGCCTATACACGATTTAGAAGTACTATGAGATATTCATTATGACATTATTTAAAGATTATTCACAAAAAAAAAATATTAATAGTTTTAGAAGGAATCAGACTGGAAAGAAGTAAATTGTATTTAGTTATTCTAAGGCTCTAAGTAGATAAAAATAAACATTTAGGAACTAGGGTAAAACCCGGATAGTTGCCTCGGACGGATACATGCCCCGGTTTTTAATACACTATGTTAGGAATATAAGTTGTGTTGGCGCTTTACTACAATAGGTAGTGACCCCCAGCTGGCCTCTTTGCCGCATAAACCATCGGAATAGGCGCACGTGCTTTGTCCATATGAGCAAAAATCTTCCGCGGCGAAGCTCTGACGGGCGTTATAATTATATTGGTTAGTAATTTCTATTGAATATCTTTATTAATGATCATGGTTTCAGTCAACTTTTTGTTTCTTTGCATGCATTAGAGTTTAAATTACATTGTTTATTATGTTTTATTGCTAAATATTTTTTATTTATTTCACAAATAAAAAGGGCAAGTATCCACATCAAAAAGGATAGTCGCCCTACTTATTTTTGCGGATAGTTGCCCCTAAAATGACTAAAAATTTTTTAACAAGCAAAGCCGGATTTTATTTTTTATGTTATTTTTACCCGACTAAAAAGCTGAAAATAAAAAAGTTGTTAGAAATTAAAAACCCAACTGCGGTTATAAACTTAAAAGCACAAAACAAGTAGCTTATCTGTGGAAAAAAATATCAAAATTAAAACTTGAAAGCAGGTGGGACCTAAAACAAATTTAATAGGCTTGAAGACGGCCTCGGTGGCGTGTGATTTTGGTTCCTGCTTAGACTCTTGTTCGATAATTTCCAGATTATCAGCATTACTTTGAATTTGATATCCTGGTGGAAGAAGTTCGTTTTGATGATGTAGACCTTGATTAGACTCAGATTCCGGTACGGTACAAACACCTGGTACTTGTTTGCTTAGGGATGAGACTTGGTTTGTTTCATTTGACGCAAGACTTTGCTCAGAATCTTGTGAGCGCTTCTCTAACGCAGATTCTCCAGAAACGCCTGGTACTTGTTTGCTTAGGGATAACACTTGGTCTCTTTCATCTGACGTAAGACTTTGCTCAGTATCTTGTGAGCGCTTCTCTAACGCAGACTCTCCAGAAACGCCTAGTACTTGATCATTTAGAGGATTAGATTCTCGTTCCTGCGCAAGTTCCCTCAAAGCAAGATCTGATATAGCAAATTCAGCGTCTGATAGAGCATTTGGTTCAATTGGGAAGGTGTCACTGCCACGAAAACCACTTATTGCATTGGCGGAGACAGCTGCTGGAATCCATGCCTTGGATATTAGCTGACCCGAGTTGAACCGATTAATTTTTTTTGTGGATTGGTGCGCATGAAATTGTTTGTCTCAGCATTATAATATTTTTTAAATGATCCGAATACTGATACCTCTAATGGTTGCAAAGCTGAAATAGTGTGACTAGGTAAACAAAGTAATATCACATCATTGTCCCGTGCATTTTCTAGCATATGGACAGCACTTGAGTGTGATGAATGACCATCCAATATCAGTAATACCTTCTCTGGCGGTTTGCGTGAAATAAAATATTCAGTCACCCATTTATAAAAAAGATCTAAGGTAATGTATGCCGATTTCTTTTGCATGTAAACTTAAAAACCAGGCGGAAGTCCCTCTTCGAATTATGGTTTCTTATTTACGCCTTTGATAATCAAAACCGGTGGGAGAAAATTGCCAATAGCGTTACAACAAGCAACTACAGTAATTGTTTCTCCTTTTTCACCGGAAGTGACTGATTTAACTGCTTTAGCACCTTTCTTAGCTAATACTTTACAATTTTACTATTATGTTGGACACCGGTTGGAGCTTCAATATATGAGCTACCAATTTTTGCATTCTCAATGCCAAGAACAGGATATTTCCTAGAAGAAGATTTCTCATATATTGAAGCTCGGAGACGCCGGTTTTCTTCCTGACAGAATTGTGATTCGCCAATTAGCTTACCAGTTTGCCAAAAAGATGGCACAACAAAAGCACAACTTCAACAATGAGAGTAAATTGGCTGGACCACAATGGCTAAAAAGCTTTTTTGAAAGAAATCCTGAAATAGTTTTGAGACAAGCAAAGGGTTTATCAATTGAAAGAGCAGAGGGCCTCAACAGAACAGAAGTTGCAAATTTTTGGAACTCTTAACAACTATTTTAACTGAGAATAATTTGCTGGATAAGCCAGATATAATATTTAACATGGATGAAACCGGTGTCCAACAAATAAAATTGGTAAAGTATTAGCTAAGAAAGGTGCTAAAGCAGTTAAATTAGTCACTTTCGGTAAAAAAGGAGAAACAATTACTGTTGTTGCTTGTTGCAACGCTATTGGCAATTTTCTACCACCGGGTCTGATTATCAAAGGCGTAAATAAGAAACCATAATTCGAAGAGGGACTTCCGCCTGGTTTTTAAGTTTACATGCAAAAGAAATCGGCATACATTACCTTAGATCTTTTTTATAAATGGGTGACTGAACATTTTATTTCACGCAAACCGCCAGAGAAGGTATTACTGATATTGGATGGTCATTCATCACACTCAAGTGCTGTCCATATGCTAGAAAATGCACGGGACAATGATGTGATATTACTTTGTTTACCTAGTCACACTATTTCAGCTTTGCAACCATTAGAGGTATCAGTATTCGGATCATTTAAAAAATATTATAATGCTGAGACAAACAATTTCATGCGCACCAATCCACAAAAAAAATTAATCGGTTCAACTCGGGTCAGCTAATATCCAAGGCATGGATTCCAGCAGCTGTCTCCGCCAATGCAATAAGTGGTTTTCGTGGCAGTGACACCTTCCCAATTGAACCAAATGCTCTATCAGACGCTGAATTTGCTATATCAGATCTTGCTTTGAGGGAACTTGCGCAGGAACGAGAATTTAATCCTCTAAATGATCAAGTACTAGGCGTTTCTGGAGAGTCTGCGTTAGAGAAGCGCTCACAAGATACTGAGCAAAGTCTTACGTCAGATGAAAGAGACCAAGTGTTATCCCTAAGCAAACAAGTACCAGGCGTTTCTGGAGAATCTACATTAGAGAAGCGCTCACAAGATTCTGAGCAAAGTCTTGCGTCAAATGAAACAAACCAAGTCTCATCCCTAAGCAAACAAGTACCAGGTGTTTGTACCGTACCGGAATCTGAGTCTAATCAGAGTCCATATCATCAAAACGAACTTCTTCCACCAGGATATCAAATTCAAAGTAATGCTGATTATCTGGAAATTATCGAACAAAATAAAATAACGTGAACCAAAATCACACGCCACCGAGGCCGTCTTCAAGCCTATTAAATTTGTCTCAAGATTGTTTAGCCTTAGAAGATTGCAACATTGTATTCTTAAGATAAATGTATATATTTTATAATAACTTACATAACTTTAAGTTTGAATAATATTTTTATAATTTAAATAATTAAGACTGTAAACTATTTAATAATGTTAATTAATACCTATTTCAAATTGTATTTCATAAAAGATCTCGGTAGTTATAAAGTAAATTAAAAAGACTGTTAAATAAATAATAAAGATCACTTTAATTGATATAAATTTCTTTCTATCCAAAATAAAAATCATACCGAGGCTACTATCCCTGCACGAGGCAAGTATCCCCCGAAGCATATTTCACGCTAGGCTACTATCCGCAATATTTGGCAACTATCCCTTTTCTTAGAGGTAAAATAAAACAATATTTATTCAAAACCACTGTTAATTATATGTACAAAAATAGGCAATTATAGAAGATAAAAGACCGATGTTTTGAGATACATACCGAATAATTTTCAACAACTTTATATTTAAAAGAAACAAAGCTTTTTCGAAAAGTGGGGCAACTATCCGGCTTTTACCCTATTACAAGAATCAGTTCAGTAGGTTAGTACAAATATAAGTGTAATATTATACAAAGTAAATGTTTTATGAATTAATCAAAATAATAATATTTTTTTTAAATTGAATTAATTCAAAATGGGCTATTGGCATGTCGCTCGATAATAATCGTATATATAAAAACTTTATTCTTATATGATATATTGATACGCGTTTGAACTGTAACCAGAATTTAAAATTACAAAACCCAAAATCGGTACTGAATTATTAGTTTTATTTTGATACGACTAAGTTACCAAACAATATTTTACGTTATGGAATATTTGTGACGCTGCGCGCTGTTAGGTGATCTATTAGCATGATTAGTTTGCGTAATTTAATAATTATGGTAAGCCATTATGTCTTAATTACGTAACAAGCGTTCGTATCAACTTTATCATTTGTAAGATTATAATATATTACCGGGTGTAAGTGACATTCATTATATGAATTTTGAACATGTTAGCGTTAGAATTTTGCGTCTGATTTTTCGTTAATTTTACTCTTAATGTCTTTAAAAAGTCAAATAAGCGTCCGATCAACTATTAAATTCACAAGCAAGATTAAAACAGTAGGAATTCAGTGTTTATTGCAGTATTTGTGAAATTTTGTATTTTTTTTTTTTTTTAATGTACTAAAGTTGGTAGCCTCTGATGGCTGCAGCAACCTTACCGGACAAATCGGCGAGCGCAGAGGGCTCTCAGACGGGTAATATTTAGGTAACAACGCCTGAGGGCATCCCCGAATGGGGTACGAACCTCGGCTCAGGGCGTTACCGGATGAGGGGGAGGACTTTGTACGAGTTATGACTAATTGGGGGCGGTCGGATTACTAATGGCAGCTCGGGCCGCTTGAACGGGACGAGACTGAGTGGGACGTCGTGGTGGTTTTGTAAATATTGTGCACTTAGAATTAGTAAACTTAATAACTAATTAAAACTAATAAAATCAAAATAAAACTGACTACAAATAGGAAGTGCTAAATCGCTACCTCGCGGAAACGTGCCAAAAAATTGTCACCATACCTATTCTCAGTGCAATACACCAAACAGAAAATATAATAGAAATATCTACTAGTCTAGACCCAGTGTTCCATAGCTGACTCGGGTCGTTACGTTCAATAAGTCTAACTAGATTGATTGACGTGTAGACGGTTTGCCTCACTGAATTCTAGACCGAAAATCCGAGTTGTGTTTACAAAAAATGTGCCACTATAAATTGGTAGGTGTACTCTTGTTTTGCCGATGCTATTGGCTATAGTTTAGGACAAAGTTTAAATGCTTTGTAATGAAAAATACCTATAAAAATATGTAGAGATTTGTCTAGTTACACGCAATTGCTTTAAAACATTTTTTTATTATTTATTAGATGTTTTTATATTAAATTAATATCCAAAATATTTGCTGTTTTAATCTTTTTCTTGGAAAAGTAGCCTTACTTAATAATAATGTATTTTCAAATTGGATTTTCTTTTAAATTTTAGCAGAAGCTACAAATATTTTTTCTTACATCCAAATTCATAAACAAACTTTATAATTTTAAGTAAATAGCATACCTGGGAACCATTTAGTGTCACAGGTACTCGCTTGCCTTGCTCATAAAAAAAATAACTAATTGTTTAGACACTATAAAAACAGAAAAACCAACATAAACTTGGAATGTATGTAAAATTACATATTTCATGAAATGAACCCAAGACGGGAAACTATTATCGAAAGATTTTGAAAATATACCCCCAAATATCGGACATCAAAACAAATGCCTACGGGTTTATCGACTCAGCCTAGCTGATCGCCCGGATTTTATGCTCACCCTATTTTCAAGGGTTCAACGGACATTAAAGAACCGGGTCTTCAACCGGGTATTACGTAAATATTTTATATGTCTGACATAATCTGTATAATTGATGATTGATTTCGAACATCAAAGGAATAAGGATTTAAGTTTGTTTTATTTTTTGATCAAGGTTTTTTTTTTATACTACTAAGGCAGCAAACAAGCATACGGCCCACCTGATGGTAAGTGGTTACCGTAGCCTATGAACGCTTGCAAAATCAAGTATTTTGTGTTGTAGGTATAGTGCAATTGTTAACCTGTTAACCCCCGGCGCAAAAACGACAGGGTGTTATAAGTTTGACGTGTCTGTCTGTGTGTGTGTCTGTCTATGGCCTCATATCTCCTGAACGGATGTACCGATTGATTTACAAACAATAAAGACGATTACAAACAATACAACTAAAATTAATACTACTTAACAACTTACCTTTAAATTGTAATTTTATTGTAAGTATATAGTTTATTTGCGATACTTTTAAAGTTTATTTTATTTTAAATTTTAAGTTATTTGTTATAAAAAAGTAATAATAATAATAATAATAACTCTCAAGTCGTCTCCATAAAACGATGTTTGTTCAAAAGAATGCACCGTTTTACAAAGCCCGTATATTCCAAACTCCGAATATTTCAAGGAAACTCCGTGGAACTTTACCTTTAGTTTATCGCTACAGCACTGTACATTCGAGGACAAAATGCATTTTTCTCGTACTGCAGTTTTTTTTTCCCAATTTGTACTGGGTTTCTCAAAGTTTTTGTTGCAAAGTTACATATTTTTTATATTTATCGTCGGATTTTACTTTTGTTAAAGTAATTTAATTTCTTAATTGTTAGTTATGTATATTTTTTATTTTATTTCTTGTAAATATTTTAGTGTTTCTTAAAACTAGTGTGTAAAATTTAACTAATGTATATATAAAACTGCGAATTTACTTTAATAAATATTACAAATTATTAATTATTTAATAAATATTATCTTTCACTAATAAGAAGAATTTACTTTAATAAATATTACAGTAAATAACGTAAATTTGTTAGTAATAGCTTTATTTGATTTTTTTTTAATACGGCCAATCAAAATCAAAATCAAAACTCATTTATTCAGTTTAGGCCCTAATAAGGCACTTATGAATGTCAAAATGTTTTACAATAGACTCTACTACCGACTCTACTACCAATAAAAGAAATCATCAACACATTCCTCCAAGGTATATTAGTAACATTTTCATGAAATAGTCATATATGTCAGTAATATACCTTGGAGGAATATGTTGATGATTAATTTTGTTATTAATCAGTAAATATACTACCATTCTTGTCGCAAATAACATGTTGATAACTTACGACCTATAACTGAGCTGCAATTAGCAAAAAACGTGATAAAATTTGAATTTAACGCCCCAACCGAAGCCTCCACCTTAAAAAAAAACTATACCATTGTCGTAAAGTCCTTTGTAGATATTGTAGTACCTACCCGCTTGATAACCTACCACCCTTAAGTTGAAAATCAGACACTTTTACACGGCTATCTGATCCCAAACTAAGCAGAGCTTGTACGATGGACACCAGATAACCTGTTTCTATTTTGATAAATGTTTGTCCTATTCAGTTAAAGATATCTGCCACGTAAGGTGTCATTTATAGTTTTCTTCCTTTATCCTACCTAGTTTGAGCATCACTAGCCGACGCGTGCCACGGTGCTCGCTTCGTTTTGAGTAGAATTTGAACGGGACAGTTTTGCACCGGAACTTTGCAAGAAGTTTACTAGACAGTAAAGATTTTTCAGTATTTTACAATTTTCATGCAATATCACCTCATGAAAGAGTTTCTCTACGTAACAATATTAAATTTTGTAGTTAGTTAATTCTATTCAATTAATAGTTGGTTCGATGATAGCTCAGTATTATAGTGAAGTTCAAAGCTATTTAATAATTTAATTTAAAATTTAACAATAATATATTTATCTATACTAATATTATAAAGAGGAAAGATTTGATTGTTTGAATAGGCTCCGAAATCCTAGCTCCTACTGAACCGATTTGAAAAATTCTTTCAGTACTTAATAGGAAGCTACATTATTCCTGAAGGCTATCGGCTTTTTATCCCGGCGACGCGAGTGAAACCGCGCGAAACAGCTGATGATAATAAAACATTACATTGTGAAGTACTGGTGTCTGAGCTAGCAAAAACCTGTATTACCTACCAGAACACCAGGCACCCAAACGTCGCGTGTAGTGCGATAACATTTATTCCAAAAAAATCTACTAGGTACTACTTAAATTTTGTGTCGGTCCTTCAAGCCTTCAAACATTCACAGCCTGGAAACATCTAGTTCTAAATTGTGTACGCGACTGTGCGCAACTGAGATGATAACTATTAAACTGGCGTCGGTATTAACACCCGCCCAAGATGGAACTCAGTTTGAAATAGTTGCAACAGCCCACAGCTTTCGCTCTATAGGGGTGGGACTTGTTAGTGGAATACAACGCGGGATTTGGCATCGAGCTTTAGTGAGTATTTTGTAATGGAAAAAAATACTGAAAATACTATGCATTTTTGTCTATCCTGAGAAGTTTTTCATTTATCTGATCCCAAACTAAGCAGAGCTTGTACTATGGAAACCAGATAAATGATATAATACTTTTTTTTATAAATACATACTTATGTAGATAATTACACCCAGACTTAGGACAAATAGACATGTTCATGCACACAAATGTTTGTCCTGGATGGGAACCAAACCCACAACCTGCGGCGCGATAGGTGGTGTCTTAAACAACTGCGCCAACTGCCCCGTATAAGTATATAGCATGGGCCGACATAAGGTGGACCGACGATCTTGTGAAGGTCGCGGGAAACCGCTGGATGCGGGTAACACAAGACCGGCCATCGTGGGAATCCTTGGGGGAGGTGTTTGTCCAACAGTGGACATCCACATTTAGCTGACATAATAATGAGAACGGCTACCATTGTACTAAAACCTAACTTAAACCGACTGACTCTATGACTGAATAATAATTAATCCACCTCCAATAATTGAAAAATTACTCGCCGCAATAATCTCCCGTATTTCCCCAAAATGTAGGTACCTACCTCACAAGATACTATCAAAGTTTCCAATGCAGTTGACTTGCTAACTTAGGTAGGTAACTTGATAAATAACTGTATTACACTTAGCGAAACTGCTCAGACGGAGGAGTAAGGATGGCTAGGTCAGCTTGTAATTTGTATTACTAATGTTGCAAACCGAATGAACATTGGTGATGGACAAATGATAGTCATTTATTTTGGTACCAGTGAAGTAATAGGAACTATTACTGCAATGTTTTGGCTGAGTGCAGCACTAGCACCAACAGTAAAGAAGAGTTTTTTCAAGTTATTGAAGCAGTTTCTTCAGATCATCCATTTTTAATGGCCGTAGGAGACCATTATACCAAATAGTTTTCACATATTAGTGCCACGGTCGATGGAGCAGACGAGTGTTTGAGAGAAGATCGCATCTTGGCAAGCGTAGTGTGGGACGATGGACTGACGACTTAAAAAGGTAGCCGGACTGGGCTGGATGCGGGTGGCTGAAAATCGAAAGGAGTGGCGCGCTCTGGGAGAAGCCTATATCCAGCTGTGGACTCAAAATTGCTGATGATGATGATGGATTACTTACTGTATATGCTAGTGATGCCATCTGCACACAGCTTTGCGTAATTTTCCCTATTATTTTTATCAACATATCTACACTAAAAATAAAGCTGAAGAGTTTGCTTGAACGCGTTAATCTCTAAAACAAACAGTCGAATTTGTTATCATTAAAAATTCTGTTACTAACAGGTAACTACATCATGCCCGAGTGTGAGGCTACTTTTTATCCCAGAAACGTGGGTGAAACGTTGGGGGACAGGTAGTTTAAAATAATGTTAAATGCTAGCTTTACGATTTCATGGTGGAAATCAGTGGCAACTATTGTCCTGACGAAGCAAAAGTCGCGGACTTGAATCTTCAATAGGTACTCAATATTTGCCCAAAAGGAAAATAATAAAAACATACCTATAAGTTACTTGTTCCCAGTAATTAACCAAACAGTTTAACTCGTTTTCGATAACATGGTCATGAAATAAGCTGTTTTTTATTATCTCCGTATCTGTATAAAAAAAAAACTATTAAACGCGTAACGTATTGAGCAATTGATACCGTTTGAACGGTAGCGTTCGTTTGCGCAAAACAAATGACTGGTGTGACCACAAACCGGCCTAAATGGATGACAAATTGAAACACGTGTGAACCACCGCAATGTTGTAAAACGCAAATCCTCCAATATTTTGTAGAAATAAACTACAATAACGTGGCGCGCCCCTTAAGAGGAGGCTATCTGTGTATGTCTCCGTCACTTACTAAACTGGCGGTGACGAACGAGACAGGAGAAACGTAATTTTGGTAAAAATATGGTTTATGGTTATTTGGATGGCCCAAATAAGTGAAGAATTCATTCTTAGTTTTAAGAAGGTGCATATTTACGATTTTTTTCTGACGTTACTAATGAAAAATTCAATTTTTTTTAAAAACTATTACCCGTCACATATTCTCTAGTTTCACATATATTTTTTCCAAATCTCTTGGAACAAAGAGTACAGAGAAAAACGCATTTTAGAATCATCATTTCACGTATAGCATCGCCTTAAATTACTGTTTCAATGTGTGTAGTCACATCCTTAAGAAAGAGTTTGTATGTAGTTGTAAGTATTCGTCCAGTAGCAGGCCGACTTCAGTGTCTCACTTATTTAGCAGATTTGTTTGAAATAAATGACTCAGCACTATCTAAGACTAAAATCTAAATTGCCAACATTTTGTCTAACCAAAGCCAAACATTTATAAAATGTAAATTATATTTCACAAATCCATACAATTTTACTGGACACGTAACCTTTATCGATCTTTAATACCGTCTCGACGACAGAATGTATAAACGAGTAGATCGACTTACAGTAAAGTTGGAAACGCCGGTCATTGCCAACAAATTACCAGTAAACGTGGACTGAATTTGCTGCTGTACTGCATATCCAACGTATGTAAATTATAGGAGAAAAAAACATTTGCATGATATATTTTATCGCATTTCGTAACAAAATATGAAAATACCGTAAAAAAGATATCAAAAAGTGTAATTAAAATTAAAGGTTACTTTTTATCCCGAGAACGCGAGTGAAACCGCAGGGAACAGCTAGTACTTAGATAATATACTTTCGCATTTATAATATTAGTTGGATTATGAATGTAGTTTAAGTAGCCAGATATTTCAGAAAATTTTCATGTTCTCATTGTCTGTGGTAAGCCGAAGAAAATGGTTACAAATATCAAAGTTCCACAAAGACAAGCAGACAAATCTCCCATTCCGTCGCAATGAGGAGCAATATACTGAATCCAAGTTATAATAAATGAGCTATACTCAACAGTACATACATGCCGTTACGATGATGCCAGAGTATAATAATGATGGCAGAACACGCGATGTGTCAGACAGCACTCGTATATTGTTGTCTTTAGGTGGCTCAGAGTAAGAAGTTGCGTGGTCTAATTTTAAATTTTTGATGGCGAGGATAAAGGAAATGATGACTCTAGATTAAGTTTCTCTGCATTATTTGTTGCAAGAGATAAGTAAAAAATATAATAATATGTTAAACTAGAGAATAAATGACGAGGAATAAATAGGTTTTGTTAAAATTCGTCAGAAAAAAAAATCATGATTTTTTCTTTTAATTGGTCCATCCAAATGACTTAAAAAAATATTTACATTCTATGATCTAATAAAAAGGGAATATTTAATTATCTTTTTTAAAAAAAAAGGTTTGTTTGTTTTTTAAATTACATAAAACCATATTCTTTACTAAAAGTACTCCTCAGCTGTCTCGCTTGTCCGCGTCAGTTTAGTAAGAGATGGAGTCCGTCTTGATCAATAAAAATCGGTGAACAAGTAATGAAAGTAATTCGATGGGTATTTTTTTTAATACCTATCCTTTTTTCATGTTTTTTGTATAGTGGCACTACATTTCAAACAATTGACACCAATTACTAATAAGATGCACATAGATAAATAGTAAAATCTAGGGAACAGATAAGTAATTTATTTTTGTAAATAACCGTTTTTACAAAAAATAAATTGTCAAGAAGATAGATTAATTATATGCAAAAAGCTCGCCATTGTTTATGAAAAATGAGGGCTATTGTATCAATAAACCGTAATAAGTTTTGATTACGTTTCGGATTTCATCATAGAATTTGATATAATCAGAAAAGGAAAGCAGCCTTTACCTTGTGTCGAACTAAAGCGTATGTTAATGTTTGAGTATGTTACGTACATAGCTTCAGATAATATGGTTTACATTTGTAGATATTCTATGATAAAGGGTAAAGAGGAGCTATCATATTTACCTAGTATAAATTATATGTCTACAGTTATTTCTTTCTAACAAAGGACGGCTGGGATTTTTAATATTGTTTGCTACATGTGACATTGATACCGTGTTATTGAGTCAGAAAATAAAAGCTTCTGATGATAATCTATAACTATATCGCACAAATAATGAAATTCTAAATTTTAATAATGGCAAATCATTAGAATATACAAGAAACATGAATGGCGGTACACCCATTACACTCAAAAATCCTAAGGCTGCCTTTCCACTAGAAATGTGCTATGGTACATAGCTATGGATGCATTTGATATCCACCAATCATATTCATTGGTCCACATAGCTATAGCACTGGTGGAAATGGGTCTACTAAGCCAAGTTTGATGTGTGCAAGTTTGATGGTCGTGAGTAGTGTAGCTATATGCAGATCAGAGTACCTACAGAAGGGGCGCATTTGAGCGATGCCACACGGGCGTTGACGGTGCATTGCGTCGTCGCACCGTTGTGATTTCAACAGGTAGAACTACAGCGTGTCGTCGCAGCGACGTCACCGATCTAAGTACTCAGACCTCGCTGCGACGAAGCAACGCCCGTGTGACGTGCACCTTCATAGCACATCTTATTCGCTCCGCTACATAGCTTGGCATCATAGCTACATAGCTGGTGGAAAAGCAGCCTAAGGCTGTCGGATAGCAAAATAGTAAAATACTTTTATCCCTGCATTTAAAATCACTATTATTATTACTGCTACTATGTGTAAGCTCGGAATAAAGCAACATAATTTCAGAGCATTCCCACAGAGGTCAAAAATTTGTACTGTTCACTTATTTACATATTTTAGTGGGTTTGAATACCATCCAATCATGATTACTGCTAAGTGCAGTCCATTCGAGTTGTGTCGGTGCCAAATTGTAGGTACAGCGCTCAGGTATGCTATGTGCGATATTAATACATACCACACAAATATTCACGCTACTGAATCGCATTTTGTGATCACAAGAAACTAGTTTATGATAAAATCTGTTTGATCAAATGATTTGATTTTTCAAGTAGAAACGGTGATAAACTTACTATTACTCTTTTCAAAACATACAAGCATAGATTAATTTACTTGACTTTTACATTTCAGCCTAATTAAAGTTGTTTTTTGTAATTGTTGACATAACAGCAAAACTACAGAGTAGTCTTGTCTATAACATCTAATAATGAAGCTGAAGATAGTAAGCTATAATACTAGTTTTTATCCTGGGAACGTGAGTGAAACCGCGGGGGACAGCTAGGATAAATCAATCTTTGTGCTTATTATTGAAGCAGTATACTCTTCTTGTACCCAAAAGCTATTTACCATGATATGTATGATAGCAAAAACCACACAAGCTATCTCATCTCTAATATTAGAATTTAGGATGATTTGAAACACGACATCCGAAAATGTATGCACCGCCGAGTATAATTTACAAAGCTTATCTACCTATATACATTTATACATTCGCAATGAGACCTATACATTAACTGATTACAAATTTAGATAAGCCTACTCTGAGGACGGATGGAAATATGTTATCCATACTAATCCATACTTTATATTATATTATAATATTATGTGTATAATAGTGTGTGTCTGTTTGTACATCTTTCACGGCAAAACGGAGCGACGAATTGACGTGATTTTTTAAGTGGAGATAGGTGAAGGGATGGAGAGTGACATAAGCTACTTTTGTCTCATTCTAACCCCCCACTTCCCTAAAATGGGGGGTGGAAGTTTGTATGGAGCATTCCGCAATTTTCAAGCTAGAAAGCTAAACATTGATATGCGGACTATCGCCCGCGTTAGCCGTCGGCCGCGGCGACACACCTCACTTCCGTGGGTCGCGACCGAGGCGACAGACGCGCGCGTCAGTCGCGCCGTGGCTGTACCTATACAGCCGTCTCAGCCGCGCGCGTCTGTCGCGAGTCTCGGAAGTGGCTAAATATATTCCTTTAATCAATCATATACCTATATATTCCCATATGTTGACTATGGCCGCGCGCGTCAGCCGCGAGCCGCGAGCCTCGGAAGCCTGCCTTTAAAATAGATAAATAGTTGTAGTTAGGTAGGGGTAAGTAGGGGTAGGTAGGGTAGATAGGGGTAGGTAGGGGTATGTAGAGGTAGGTAGGTATAGGTAGTTAGGTCCCAGTTTTTTTTTGTTCTCAGGGCAGGACAACGTCTGCCGGGTCAGCTAGACCCGTTATATTTTGGGTTATTTGCGTGTTTCATGTGTATCCAAAGCTAGTAGCAGTGCGACCAGACTAGATCTAATAGGGATGATGACTGGGTAAAAAATAATTAATTATTTTTATGGATAGAACTTGGCACATAGATAGATCATACCTGGAGTCCTGGAGTAACATATAGGTTTAGATAATAAACCTGTCTAGATAGAGTGTTGTCCTGCAATCGCAACAAAATACAGGCCAGATTTGTCTACTGTTTCACAAGCGCGCTGCGTCACTCAGGCATGCTGATACCAGTTCTTGAATATTTCCCATAAAAATATGGGAAATATATATTCTGAAGCATATTCGGCACAGAATTTGACAGAATACCAACGTGTTTATAGCACAATGACAGTGTCACAACTTAGCGGGCGGAACAAGCTTATCAGCCAACAGCTGGATCCATTTTTTTGGCGTTTAGCCGCGCTAACTCTCTATCTAGAGATGTTTATTATCTAAACTAACAGGGTACCTTTTATTCCGGGTAAACATAAGATCCGTCGGGGCAAAAGTTAGTACAGTAACCATAAAAATAGTACCAACATAAACATTATTCACAAATAAGAACATCATCGTGACGTTTATGATGTATGATATTTTCCTGATGTTAAACACCACATATATTATACTATATGTATTAGTATGGGTGTAACGGAAATTAGCTCGGTCTCCGGTTAGCCATATTCTATCTGCTAACATATGAAATGAAATGAAATAAATTTATTTACGAGAATATGGGATGAATGTGTTACACTTCCAGAGTCACACATCTTGTAGTCGTGGTTGTCTCATATTCTATAACAGTAGAGTTATTGTATATGTACCATCAACAAAGTAGAAGCATGATCAGTTTTGAGACCTTTTCGCTTGCAGCCAGTAATCATAGTTCGCCCAGTCCATTGTTGACAATAAAACGGTCTCTTGTAAAATCTTTTGTTTAGACTATTTACTGACAATGACAATCTACTATTTTTGCAAGCGAATTGTCTGTTTATATTGTGTGAGACACAGGTAGCGGCTGGTCACTGTACACAAAATACACTCTTAAGGTGATCATGCTTCAACTTTGTCGATAGTACCTATAGTAGTTAAAGTAATTATTAATAATTTAATGGCTCAAAAATATATCAAATACAAAACAATTATACAAACAATAGTCACAGTTATATTTCACATGCATGTCCATATTTAAAAAGTCACTCCAATACCATCATGTATGTAGGGAGCCCACTGAGGTATATTCTGCGTATAGAGAAGACGTCGTTATAACCATTATGTTCCGTTCAAGTGAACGTGAGAAACGCTTACTTTTTTGACTTTATGGTCGCGTAAAAACTACCTTACTACCTTAAAATCAATCTAGCGCTACGTGTTTAAACAGTCTGGTTAGACGACAAATTATTTTTTTCAGCGCTGCAGCGATTATTAACAAAACGGAGCATGACTTTTGCTTAGGATAGCTTCTCTATACGTAGTAATATACCTCAGTGTGGGAGCTTAGCTTTTTGCATATTTATACATGACTAGCTTTCACTCCACGGCTTCACCCGCGTTCCCGAGATATCTTATATTTTCCCGGGATAAAAAGTAGGCTAGATATGTTATTCCAAGGTATGATCTATCTATGTGCCAAGTTTCATCCAAATCCGTTCACAAACTTTCGCATTTAGAATATTAGTAGTATAGGATGGTAAACCTAAAATAATACACCAAGCAGTATGAACATAATCCGCTTAATAAAATTATTCATATTATTTTAAGCTGAAAATGAAATCGAAACACCTGTACAGTATGACACAACTTAGATGAAGCATCGGCAAAATTCGTAAAATCGATCATTTCCGAAAAGAGTGCGCCTACAACATAACCCATGTTTATTAGTACTTTAGGCGAAAATGATCTTGTTGACCGTTAAATAGCGCGATAATGAATGATTTTTATTAGTTGTGTAAACCGGAAGTGAAGTGTAGATATACGATTTGCCGATGCTACATCTAAGTTGTGTCATACTGTACCAAGCACGGACAAAAAGCTTTAATAAACTGCACTTTTAATTTGAATTTAATTATTTAGTTGTTTAGTCTCCCGCCAATTAATCGAATTGACCATAATTACTATTTCGAGCAAATGCACCGTGCAGAATGTATATAGAGGCCGATTATGTCTATTTAATGGTCAAATTGGTATAATTTGTGCAAACAGGGTAGTTACAGTGATTGCGGATGGTTGCCAAAACGCACCTAGGTGCAATAACTTGCATTATAAATGGGATCGTTTATTATGTGGCAATTTTAAGGCAATAATAAAGATTATCACTAAAAAAACGGGCTAAGTGCGAGTCGGTATCGCGCACGAAGGGTTCCGTACTATTATCTATAAAAACGGCAAAATCTCCCCTTAAATATTATTTTTTTTCTGTTTTTTAGTATTTATTGTTATAGGTGCAACAGAAATACATAATCTTTGAACATTTCAACTGTTTTACTATCATGGTTCATGAGATACAGCCTGGTGACAGGACAAACAGACAGTGGAGTCTTAGTAATAGGGTCCCGTTTTACCTTTTGGGTACGGAACCCTAAAAATATCTAACAAAGGCCTGAGATAGAGGCGTTGCGGAGAGTAGGCCTTTGGTTTCAGAGAGAAAAGTCTATAAAAAAAGAAAATGTTGTTCTTTTTTTACGGATTATAGGCCCTTTTCAGGAATTCTTTGATGTGAGAGAAAAAGAGATAATAGATGTAATAACATTTTGTAGGCCCGATTGTGCCCTAACTCTAGTATGTTTGTCTTAAATGTAACCTAACCCAAATCAAGATCAATTATCCCGCTGTCCTACTTAGTGCTTAGAAAGTACTTTTTTTCATACCTTATAGGGCTGACGTTGTCCCAGGTCTCGTCCTGTTCAAGCGGCCCGAGCTGCCATTAGTAATCCGACCGCCGACGAGACTAGGTTCGTACACCATTCGGGGGTGCTCTCAGGCGTGGTTACCTAACTGTTCCCGGCTGAGAGGCCTCTGCGCTCGCCGATTTGTCCGCTAAGGTTGCTGCAGCCATCAGAGGCTACCAACTTTAGCCCTTACAAAAAAATAAGTTATATGCACACTTGTTATTCGCTATTTTTATATATACTTTATACTAATGTAGCAAACAAGCATATGGCCCACCTGATGGTAATCGGTCAGCCTGGCCTATAGACGCTTGCAACGCCAGGGGTATATCGCGTGTTGCTGATCCTGCAAAAATCTATTCACATTAATTATTCCAAAAAAAAATTAATATAATTTCACAAATTGAAATAAAAAAATACATTACCACGTGCACGTGTACGCGCTTTGGTGGTCAACAGACAAATCGCACTAATTCTGTTCTGGTTGAAACAGCGATGCGCCGCCATTATCCCGGCTGTTGTGCGGTGTCGTCACATTTATCAAACTATACTTTGTGAATGTTTCATCGTGGATTACTGGTATTTACGAAACGTGGCCTACACTCACGTTAATTGAAATTTTCAACAGATTTTTAACCGTATTAAAAAAAGGAGGAGGTTTTCAATTTGGTTGTATTTGTTTTGTTTGTTCACGCTACCTTTTTTGTTAATGAACCGATTTGAATAATCCTTTTTACTTAATTTCTATTGTCTTTGAAGGAGGTTTTACTCTTTTTTTTAAAGTTAATTTATTTTAATTATTTAATTCAGAAAATTCCTGAAACTAATTTTATTCAGAATTAGTCTTGGAGTGTTTTTAAAAAATATATATACAACAAATTAGGTAAACAAGTTTTTCGGCCCGCTAGATGGTAAGTACCGTAGCCGCTGGCCGCTGCCGTAGCTGGAGTTCGCTTGATAAGGTAGATGGCACCTTACTTAGGTACGTGGAATAACCTCTATATTTTATTTAGTACTTCCTCAGACAAGCTGCTCCTCGAGCAAAAAAACGTCATAGTCAACCTGTCTTAAAACCTCTGCTGAGCTAGTACCCTACAATTCCATTAAATATTCTATTAAATACATTTTGTACTTTGCCAACGAGACATAAATCCCCAAACAAGAAGCTGAAATAACATTGTATCCACTTTGTTAATCCTCTGTTCACTAAACACTTCACTGTGAAAGCCACTACACATTTTAACAAAGGCTTTTAAAGCACATTTTATTGTTGTACAAATCCTGAAATGATAGATGTTGTGAAATATAATTCTCGTTTGAACCATTCATATTGTATATACAGTCGCCAACACATCAGACTATATCTTTTTGTTGCAAAATAGCTCCTATTACAACTGCATAAGATGCCGCAGTCATCATATCAGCTGAAAGACGTCCACTGCTGGACAAAGGCCTCCCCTAAGGATCTCCACGATGGCCGGTCTTGCGCTACCCGCATCCAGCGGTTTCCCGCGACCCTAACAAGATCGTCGGTCCACCTTGTGGGGGGCCTGCCCACGCTACGTCTTCCGGTTCGTGGTCGCCACTCGATGCTGCAAAGTTTACCTTAAATTGTCATCATCCATACTAAGTAGTGAGTGAACATTTGATTTCTATAACCATACTAATTTTATGCGAAAATAACTCTATTATGGTACCAATAAAGTTTAAATGACGTATACCTTGCGGCGATATCCGAGAAATAGTGATTCTAGATTAGGTTTTCTCGGCATTCTTTGTATAGGGAGATTTGTAAAAAATATATGTATGACGGGGAATAGTTTTTTTTTAATTTGGGATTTGTCATTAGTAACGTCAGAAAAAAATCGTGAATATGGCCCTTTTTAAAACTAAGAATGCATTTTTCTTTTATTTGGGCCATCCAAATAACTTTTAAATATTAATATACATTCTGAAATGCATTAGCAAGGGAATAGTTTTCTTACTTTAAAAAAAGGCTTAGTTTTTTTTAAATTACATAAAACCGTATTTTATACAAAAATTACGGCTCTCCTGTCTCGCTTGTCTCCGACAATTTTGTAAGGGACGGAGGCATTCGCGGAGAGTCTTCTCTTAAAAGAAAAATATATATTAAATACCCCAGTCTGTGCTGATTCTAATCGCCCCACACAAACCTCAAAGGCAGAATCCATAATTATCCGGGTCGCCCAATTTCAATGATTAAATCCATTTCAATATTCTCAACTTGTAAAATATAATATTCGTAATGGTAAATCTAATTAGCAACAAAACCCATTGAGCTAAAATCAGGTACAGTATGACACAACTTAGATGTAGCATCGGCAAATCGTTTTCGTACACTTCACTTCCGATTTAAACAACAAATAAAAATCATTCATTATAGCGCCATTCAACGTTCAACAAGATCATGTTCGCCGATAATTTTTTTATCTCATGAGAAATGTTGTAGGCGCACTCTTTTCGGGAACGATCGATTTTACGAATTTTGCCGATGCTTCATCTAAGTTGTGTCATACTATAAATGTTTTTGCGACATCAAACTTGACACATCAAAAGGACTAGGCGTAAAAGCAGAAATAATAATTCACTGTACAGTGTAATTAATTAAAGTATAATTACCGGTTCACTTGCTATCGAATGTACTTACACGGGAGCGTAATTTGTCGTACATATTTGTTTGTTTTATATTAAGGTGGAGGCTTCGGTTGGAGCGCAAAATTCAAATTTTATCACGTTTTTTGCTAATTGCAGCTCAGTTATAGGTCGTAAGTTATCAACATGTTATTTGCGAGAAGAATGGTAGTATATTTACTGATTAATAACAAAAGAAATCATCAACATATTCCTCCAAGGTACTGACATATATACGACTATTTCATGAAAATGTTATTGTTGTGGTCCCATTTTAATTTTATTGTTATTGGAGGAGGTTTTATTCTATTTGTTTGATTATGTTTTTTTTATTACCTCCTCCTTTTGTGTGAGAACCTCCTCCTTTTTGAAGTCGGTTAAAAATCGGTTCATTAACAAAAATAAGCTGCAAATTACAGCGAGAAAGTTATTTTACAATTTTACTAGTAGAAATACACATCTCTATGTGCCAAACTAGGCTGGAAGCACAAATAGCTAGAATCAAACATTACGCTGCTCTAAATGCCTTTAGATGCCTGCGTTGTATTCGCACGAATTTGGCATACATCACACCGTTGTGTAATGTTGTTTAAGATTAATATATCGATGCAATATTTGTAGGACTGTTTTCCACCCCGCAAGGATATAAGTAGCCTAAATTTCTATACGGCTCATAATCTATATCTTTGCCAAAAATCACGTCGGTCTGTTGCTTTATAGCTGCGTCAAAGAAGAACAAACCATCAAACATACTATCATATTTATATATTAGTAAGAAATTATAGGATTACTTCACTGCGTTTTTGTGTAATACTTTTTTTGTATCAAATCACAGGAGGTATTAAAAAAATCAAACAGCATTTATTAGGATCTTGTTTATGAGACGGCTTCTTCCCGGTCCGGTGCCATGCCGGCGCCCGTCAAAGTTTGTTCACGACCACGTTTTGTAATGCTACGGCGACAGCGCGCAGCACCAAGACAGACTCACACAGTCGTCTGTAGCCCCGGCAAAAAACCGTCTCGTCAAGAGCCCTTAGGTACAAGTCCGAGCCTCGCGGCCGACTATCCTGGTAAAATGTATGTCGTCGGCCGCGCGCGTCTGTCGCGAGGCACGGAAGTGGCTCCATACATTCCCATAGGTTGACTATGGCCGCGCGCGTCTGACGCGGGCGTCTGTCGCGCGCGTCATCCGTCGGCCGCGAGCCTCGGACTTGTACCTTTAAGCCGGGGCTCGACCGCAAAATGAGCGAGGCCATTAATGAGCCCGCTTAACTCGCAACGATAATTTTCATAGTTGAGGCTCGACCGCGAAAGAGGCTAGCGGAGCGGTCTGAAAGAGCAAAAATAGGCGAAAGCGGCCTCGCTGTGTCATCGCGTTGGTTGCGAGTTTTGAGCGGAGCGAGGTGTCAGCTCCCCTCCCGTAGCCCGCCCGCGCCCCTCGCTCGCCCGTTTGTAGGGACGCGACGCGCAGGCGGTTGTTTGTTTAGTTAGTGTGTCAAATGCGTCGAAACACTAACGCCGCTGGCAGCTCTTTCTAGGTCGAGCTATAACACATTATTGCCATTTTAACTATTTCTCGCTTCCAATACCTCGCCCAGCTCAACTTTGTCCGTTCATTTCGCGGTCGAGCCCCGGCTTTACTGTTATGATACGGTGTGATAGGCAGTGAAACTTAGTGAGTTTGTACATTTGTCCATCCGGCAAGCCTCGCGCCATGAAAGCGTTATTCATTTGCTATCTCTTGATGAATACCTTTTCATCTCATAGGGACCCTAAAATTGCAAACTACCAAGTAGTTCGCAATGATAGGATTGACTCTGCCCTAGGAGGCACCCTTATCTATTACAAAAGGTCCTTGTACTGCTCCCCCATGGATCCGCCTCCCTCCCTCCAGTGCATTGAAGCATCGGTTTGTAGGCTTGGCATGACAGGACACCAACCTATAATTATAGTATCAGCATATATATCTCCCTCCCGTAATGATTCACCACTCAAAACGGATCTAGAGTCTATTTTCGCGCTAGGTAACTCTGTAATTCTGGCAGGTGACCTAAACGCGAAAAATGTACTCTGGAACTGTCACTCAACTTCCCCCAGAGGTAGACTATTAGAGTCCCTCCTTGACCCTCTAGATATAGATATTATCGCACCCCTCGACCCGACGCACTATCCCCACCAACTGACACACAGACCTGATATTCTCGATGTGGCATTGTTACGCAATGTAAACCTACGTGTGCATGACGTAACAGTGCTACACGAGCTCACATCCGACCACCGACCTGTTATCCTAGAATTAGCAGGGCGCATAGGTTCCCCAGATGCAGGTCAAGCCCCCCCTACAAAGGTCGTGACAAATTGGAATAGACTGAGTGAAAGCCTCAAGTCAACCACATCCGTCCACCTTGATCAGATCCCAGACAGCCTCAACACCGCTGATGAGGCTGTCGGCGCAATTGACTCACTCACTAGCCACGTGCAATCGTTAATTAGCGATTGCTCACGGACAGTGCCAGCGGACAGCGATCAACGTTGGCGCTTGCCCGATGACGTACGTGACTTGTTGAGGCAGAGAAATGCCGCCATTCGCGCCTATGATAGTTTCCCCTCAGAGGACAACCGCATCCGTATGCGTGCTCTCCAGCGTGACGTCAAGTCACGCATTGAAGAGCTACGTCAGGTTCGCTGGGACCAGACCCTTACAGACATTAGACCCTCTCATCAAGCCTTTTGGCAGCTTTCTCGTGCCCTTACCAAGGACACGGTAGCACCCATGCCCCCACTAAATAGGCCCAATCTCCCTCCCGCTTTCGATGACGATGATAAAACAGAATGCCTCGCTGAAAGCTTAGAGTTTCAGTGCACGCCCAGTACCCTCCCGATAGACCCGAGTCATTTGGAGGAAGTCAACTCTGAAGTTGAACGGAGAGCCGCCCTCCCATTGCCACCCCCTCCTCTCAGCGAAGAGGATGACCCCCTTCCTCCCGCGACCCCTGACGAGGTCAAATCGATCATCAGGAACTTACACACGCGGAAGGCCCCGGGCTCGGACAAAATCACTAACAAAGTGATCAAACTCTTCCCCGCCCACCTCATAATACTGCTAACATCCATATTTAACGCTGCCCTCTCTTGTAATATTTTTCCACATCAGTGGAAAGAGGCCCATGTAATTGGAATCCATAAGCCCGGCAAACCCAGGTCCGAGCCCTCCAGTTACCGCCCCATAAGTCTATTAAATGTCTTGGGCAAGATGTATGAGAGACTGATCTATATCCGCCTCAAAACATATGCCGACGCCAATAATCTCATCCCTGACGAACAATTTGGCTTCCGAGCCAAACATTCTTGTGTTCAACAAGTACATCGTATTGTTGAACACATCTCTTCCCAGTACCAAGAGCGTAACATGACAGGCGTCTTATTCTTCGATGTCGCGAAGGCATTTGACAAAGTGTGGCACAATGGCTTAATCTTTAAGCTATTCACCTTAGGTGTTCCACATAGACTCGTGCTTATCTTACGAGATTATTTGTCAAATCGCCACTTTCGATATCGCATTCTAGGCGCACTCTCCTCCCCTCACCCCATCGGTGCCGGTGTCCCTCAGGGCTCGGTACTATCTCCCTTGCTATTCTCACTCTACACGAGTGATATGCCAAAGACCGACAAAGTGCAGCTAGCTCTTTTTGCGGACGACACCGCGGTCTACTGCTCTAGTAAGTCCCCCTCAGTCATTGTTAAGAACCTCCAAACCGCGGCTAACGCCCTAGGCGCCTGGTTTCGGAAATGGAGGATCGAAATCAATCCTGTCAAAAGCCAGGCGGTCCTATTCTACAGACCCTACCATCGAGGTACCCCCACCCCTCCAAAGGCAGTTACTCTATTCGGTGAACCAATCCCCTGGGAAAGGCAAGCCAAATATCTCGGAGTAATTCTTGATGATCGTTTGACCTTTGATGCCCACATTAAAGCGGTCCGCGCGCGCGCCGCCTTTGTGTTAGGGCGCCTCCACTTTTTATTGAATCATAAGTCTAAACTTGCCCTCAAAAGCAAGGTTAGACTATATACCACGTGTATCCGCCCCATTATGACCTATGCTAGTACTGTGTTCGCACATGCAGCTCCTGCACGGATCCATAGCCTTCAGGTGATTCAAAACCGTTTCATGCGCAAAGCCACGGGCGCCCCGTGGTACATGCGTAATGAAAATCTCCACATTGATTTAGGTCTCCCCACGTTAAAACAATTTATAAAACGCGCCTCACGCAGATTTTTCAATACCGCCGTTAATCACCGCAACCCTCTTATAGTGAAAGCCGCAACGTACACGCCCTCTCGTATACTCCGTATTCTTAGACCAAGGCAAGCCCTCAGCGAGCCGGATGACCCCATAACATTAGCTCAGATCGAAGCTGACGAAGCCCGTAAAAGTACACAACACACTACACAAAACCGATTACGCTACCGTCCTCGACGGCGAGGACCGCCGCGACGTCCCACTCAGTCTCGTCCCGTTCAAGCGGCCCGAGCTGCCATTAGTAATCCGACCGCCCCCAATTAGTCGTAACTCGTACAAAGTCCTCCCCTTCCCCCGGTAACGCCCTGAGCCGAGGTTCGTACCCCACTCGGGGGTGCCCTCAGGCGTTGTTACCTAAATGTTACCCGGCTGAGAGCTCTCTGCGCTCGCCGATTGTCCGGTAAGGTTGGAGCAGCCATCAGAGGCTACCAACTTTAGTCCTTTCAAAAAAAAAAAAAAAAAAAAAAAAAAAAAAATACCTTTTCATATTTTATATTCTGTTGCTTTACGCTTAATGTTACGTGGAATTGTTCGTTCTATACACACCTTATCTTTCCAAACAATACTATGTCATGAATTTCAATTTTATGTTGAAAAACGAAACGTTTTTTATCGCACTCCATTTTTCGCGGAAAGTAGGACATCT
This sequence comes from Tethea ocularis, assembly GCA_963555595.1. Classification (NCBI taxonomy): domain Eukaryota; kingdom Metazoa; phylum Arthropoda; class Insecta; order Lepidoptera; family Drepanidae; genus Tethea; species Tethea ocularis. The sequence goes on along the minus strand of OY741960.1, from coordinate 1,931,478 downwards.
AGCAGTTATTCATGATTGTAGCTCGTTCATATATTTTTACAACTAATGTTCAAAAGTTGAATTTGATATTTCATTAGGTTATGTACCTTATGTACCCCACAGGTCATGAATTTGATTCCCATCAAACTAATGTTTACATGCTTTAACATGTTCTGTGGGTATGTGTAAGATTTATCAATTCTTTTCACACAGTTGCATACCAGGTGGTGCCATACCACCTGTTGGTATGTGGTTACCGTAGCTTAAAAGACTCAGAAGTAATTCACACGTTACCGTCCCTTCCCCGATGAGCTCTGGCGACACTTAGTTGCTATGTTATTTAACTGTAGTATTCTGTAAGGTGGAGTCACTTTCTCAGCCGAGCTTCTCTTTGAACGAAAGAACTAAATTTTCTACCTGTCTTAATATTCCTTTATTTCTCTTTAGTTTTATAACTAACTTCTAAAACGATATAGATACTTTAGAATATTGGACTTTTATAGGTCCTCTAAGTGTTCATACAGTGAGTCTACTTTAGAACTGCACGTTAGCTTCAAAATCGATGTTATTGTGCAGTTGACATAACTGCATTTAAACTGCAAAAAGACTGCGCAATTGGCGTGCAATTCTTAATGACAACTGCACGCAGATATTAATATAAAATCTTTCTTATTACTGTCTTCTATATTTTGGAACTTCCTAGTTTATCTCTTTTCTGTGTAGCTTCTTCCACTCTAATCACTCTAATCTATTGTTTACAACTTCCTACATCTCCTTATACAGCATGACGAATATATCTTTGTTTGCCTTTACTTGGTCTACATAGCTTGTCCTTGTTTGACTTGGCTTCCTCTTGTTATTATTCTATCTTTCTTAAATTAGCAAAATCTATTACCTACATAACTACATGTAATAAATTTTGCGATATATTAGTTAATTACTGTGATATTACCCGTTGAACCAAACTGAATGAATATCAACATTAAGCGATCACCTGTCAACGCATTTCGAACCATGTAACCGTAAATTTGTTCCAAAATGCTTTCAGTTTCAAATGAACAGCTTTCATGAGTTCCTATTACTATGCGTTGAATGATTGAGGTTTATTTGACGTGCCTTCTATTTATTTGTTTTTTTATTTCTCTTTCTTTTCAAATCCAGTATATCTTGTTCCAGATTTTTTAATCACGTCCAAATGTTCAGGGATGGAAAACCAAATTTAGCAGGGTAAACTGTGACTTTCGGTTTCGGATACCAAAACTTTCCGATGTTGATTGCGTTCCGGACGAGCTGTCAAAAAACTATTTTAAATAGCAGTCGTACGACACATTTTGAAAAGAATCGATAGTAGAAACGCACTTCATCGTTTACGAGAAAATTAAAATATCAATTACTTACGGGAATTCGTCTTGGAAGTCTTCGAATCCGTCTCCGATGTCGAATCGGAGTGTTTTAAAATAGCCTCTCAGTGATTAACCTAGTTTTACAAACGGTGTAAACGCATACATAAAGTTTCTCACATAGTTTAAGTTCAGAGTAACCTTGTGATACATGATTGGCTTGATCAAATGTTTGACATGCGTGTGATTGAATCCTTAATTAGTTTCCTTAAGTACATTGGAACTTTAGCAAAGGAATAAGAACACCAATTTAGGTTAAGAGAAAGGCCATAGCCAAGCGGTTTACTACTACATATTTATAATGTGTCTACTGCAACTTCTTGCAAGCTTTAAAGAAACCCCCGTCACTGACTAGTAAATTGGTGAATAATAATTTCCAAACGACTGAGCAAATTTTCTTGAAACATAGCTACGGACACTCTTAATTAAGACACCTTTCAAACAAAAAAAACTTAATCAAAATTTGACGGGCCAGTTGGCGCAGTCGGTTAAGACACCACCTATTGCACCGCAGGTCGTGGGTTCGATTCCCATCTAGAACAAACATTTGTGTGTATGAACATGTCTGTTTGTCCTGAGTCTGGGTGTAATTATCTATATAAAGTATGTATTTACAAAAAAAAGTAGTATATGTAGTATATCAGTTATCTGGTTTCCATAGTACAAGCTCTGCTTAGTTAGGGATCAGATAACCGTGTGTGAACAATGTCCCAGGATATTATTATTGTTACAAAATCGGTCCATCCGTTCAGGACCTATGAGGCCACAGACAGACACGTCAAACTTATAACACCCCGTCGTTTTTGCGTCGGGGATTAAAAACAGAATACGTTATCGGAAGTCGCTGCTGCCGATCATCGAAAAAATTCCTTTTTCGAATCAGATTAGTAACTTCGGAGATTAGCGCGTTCTAACAACGAAACTCTTCAGCTTTATTATTAGTATAGATAGATTTAGTCCCACTATATCTCTTTCTAATAAGAAATATAAGAAAGAGATGCAGGATATTTTAGTCCTGTCAGATTAGTCCGATCACTTAATTCAATGTGAGTATAAGCATTAAAAATGTTCTCTCTTTTCAATAAGGTTAACATAAAAGAGAGGTGACTTGACTAATATAAGTTAAGTTCGTAAACAACAGAATCGGCACCATCAACAGCGCGATGCAGAACTTTATTGCGCCATCTATCTATTAGTTTGTGAACTACGTAGCTAATAGGTGTTGCTATACAAATTTAAGTTAGGTACATAAAATATATTATCAACCTTATGGCCGTTGTAAGAATAATTATATTTATCAAGCTAAAAATAATTGCATGCCATAAATTACTTGATTCACATTAGTATCAACTTTTTCAACAAAAACCAAACTCAAAGTGCAACTCAGAGCCATCAACACGACGTCAAAAAGGTTTTAAAAGCCGACAGGGTTTATAGCCCATTCATTGTGTACATTTGTACGAGTAGGAATACCACGCTATTTAGTTTGAATATATTTTTCTGCATCGTGTACATTACCGTAAAGGTAAAAATAAAATGGTTACATACAATAACAACGAGCTAGTAAAAAACATCATAGAAGGAAAGATATAAGGAAAGCGAGGAAGAGAAAGTCCTACACTGAACTTAAATATACCAAGTGAAGGCAAAATTAGACCTTGTATCGTTTAAGGAGGAGCAGGGAAGGAGTAGGAAGCAGCAAAAAACGCAGCAGAATGGAAGAAGCTACACTGACAAGAGCCAAGCTCTTAAAAATAGAAGAAAAAGAAGAAAAATAACAAAAATAAACCATATAAAAACCTATTCTAACTAAATCATTCCTCTAATGTGACATGTCGAAAATAATTACGACTCAGCTTAACTCTGAGTTAACTAAATTCATACCTCAGAGCTGATTTTCAGTCGAACCTTTAGAGAAATCATGATAATGATCATTGATCTTTATCAGTAAAATTTATAATGAGAAGGTTATTCCTATTTCCGACTGTAAGAGTGTGTTTGGTGTTTTATCATCCATGGTTACCCTACTCCGCACTCAAAACAAAGTGAAGGAATGAGTAAGCATTTCTTCATACGATGTTCAAGATGGGTTTCGGGTAAAAAAACAATCTGAAAAACATAGTCCTCGACCCCAATAATGTTTGACATCAAAGGGCAAAATGGGAGAAATCTGTCTTAATATTGCCTTTTTCGTGATAAAAAGAGAATATTTTTCATATTGAAAATTTACAGCAATTCGACTTTTTTTTATTAGCTTTTAGTAAGGAACAATCTTGAATAATTTTTTATGTGAAAAATGAAGCATTTTCGACTTCTTTGTATCCAAAATGTATAGGTACTCATAAGTTTACGTTACAGACTAAACATAATAGTAATAATCGGGCAAGTGCGAGTTAAACTCGCATGGAGAGGGTTCCGTACATGTTTAACTAAGTTCCATAAATATTTTTTAGTTTGACCCAAATTTGTTGATGGGAGCTATAAAAAGTTTTTTTTTTTGGAAATCGTGTTTTCTAATAATGAAACCTAGCTACATCGATTTATCGCCACCGAAAACCCCTGCATACCGAATTTCATGAAAATCGTTGGAGTCGTTTCAGAGATTCACTTTATATATATATATATCCATGAATTGCAGGTTTAAAGGTATTAGATAGACTTCTTATAGGTTTTCCTGTAATCTTTAGTTAAAGAACTATTATCTGATTGTTTTTCAAAATGTTTGGCCCAGTAGTTTCGAAAATAAGGGGGGGGAATGGTAAATTTTCGCCAATTTTTCGCCTATTTTGTTAAATAACTTCAAAACTATTAATACTAAAATTCTAAAAAAAATATATTTGAGATCCTAATAACAAGCCCTTTCATTTGATATGTTACACAATATTGTCTGCAAAACTTTTTTTTTAAATTTTCTAATTTATCCCCCAAAAGTAGCCCCCATGTTTGAAATTCATTTATTTACGTAACACATCCATGTTTGGGTCACCGACTTACATATGTGTACCAAGTTTCAACTCAATCCAGTCCAATATTTTCGGACAGACAGACAGACAGACGGACAGACAAACGAGTGATCCTATAAGGGTTCCGGTTTTTTTTTTCGGAACCCTAAAAACAAACAGAAACGACTAAAATCAAAGAAAAATCTAATTTATAGTCACTCAGTTTAGGCTCTGTTAAGCACTTATGAACATCAAAAGTTGCAGTTGACGCTGACTAGAAAAAATACATAATATCGTGAAGAAATCATAGCAGAACCACCAAACTCCACCGAAACGGCTAGATCGATATTTGTTTTTTTTTTATGTACCTATATATTAGGTAGGTCTGAGAATAGGTCGTAAACTATTTTGTTTACCCCTAAGCTAGAAATAATTTATATGGCAAAACAACGTTTGCCGGATTAGCTAGATTTTTTTATAATATTGAAATAATGTCTACTTCATTGACACATTTGCATAGTTAAAGTGACAAGTGCATATAGAGCATTAGTTTCAATTTCAAAATTATTACAATATCGTTTCCAACTATAAAATAAACCTTCCGTAACCCAATAGCCTCAAAACACAATTCAGACTAACAGATATGGGTCGGCAACTAACAAATATTCCATATTGAACAAAACTTTTGGGAACACCTATCAATTTTTACGATACAAAACGTAAACGCGTATATACGTGTATGTTTTATGGTGCGCGATATCCAATGGGTTTACGACGTATCGCAAACAAAAATGCGCAAGGGAAAATAGTCGATAGGATCGATTCTACCTGGTTGTTTGGATTACGTAAATTAGGTACGTAAAATATGCTTAGATAAAGCAAAGAATACTAACTATTATTGGGTATAGAAGGTACACTGACACACATAAGCATGGAGTGTGGGACAGTCGTTGGCCGCCGCTATTACCCGCAACAGAGTGTTTAATTTCGCCATCAAATCGAATTGATTGGAGATTTGCAGTTTCATAATAATAACGCTGAAGAGTTTGTTTGTTTGAACGCGCTAATCTCCGGAGTTACTATTCCGATTTATTTCACTAATAGGAACCTACATTATCCCCAAAGGTTATAGGCTACTTTTTATAACGGGAACTCGAGAGAAACCGCTAGTTAGTTATAAGATACAAGTAGATAACCGTAATACAGACAGACATAAGTGCAAACTTTCAAAAACTTTATTTCGTAACATCCCAAATAGTTTTCGTCGGCGTTTCGGATCAGCCTAAGTGTTATTCTGCGACCACCCAAGAATTTAGGATTTTCGCCTGTCGTAAGCCGAGTTCAGCCAAGTTTTCAGCGCTAGGGAATTATCGGGATCAGGAAAGATTCCGCGTATTTCCCGATTACATTTAAATAATATGAGTTTCATGATGAAGCCGTATTGTACAGAATCACAAACTTCGTATTTTGATCCCGAATTGAATGCCTTTTGTTCTCAAATTAGTTTTGAGATTTGAAACGTGACCTATTTGAGTAAATTGCTTATCTGTTTGTGCCATTATGAAAGTACCTACCAAAAGGGGGCTTACTTACTTGATATTTTTTTGCGCGGTACCCTAATTCTTTTGCTAAAATACTCCTTATAATGTAAGGTTATCCGCCGTTTTGGAGATTAGCTGGAACAAACAGATAGACAAATATAAATTTTGATTTTGACAAAAATTAAAAATATTATTAATATATTTTCTCAAGCTATTCAGATATTTGCATCTGGTAGTCATCATCTTATGTTGCTGAGCTGATGATGGAAGGTACAACTCCTTAATGGTTAGGAGTTAGAGGATAATTATTAAAATTATAGGAACGATGATGGAAGGTACAACGCTAATATGCTTATCCTAGTTCATATCTTGAGAGATAACACTTAAGAAACTAAAAAGGGAAAAATAAAAAGCTTTTAACAAAAAATAGAACCACCTTCAAAGGCACTAAAAATCTGCGATACCATGATATTTTCCATGGAACATGAACTACACTTTCGCTGACTTCAAAACAGTACATAGTTATTTTATGCTTTTTAGTGCCTTTGAAGGCGGTTCTATTTATTGTTAAAAGATTTTTTAACATATATTTTTACAAATCTCTTGCAACTGCAGAGAAAACTTTAATTTTGGTTCATCATTTCTTATATCGTCGCTACAACATCCAAATTAGGTATATATCTTGTTCCGAGTAATTTGCCATTAACGGGGCTATACGCTATTTTTAAGCATTTAACTTTAAACTGCTTGTAAACACGCTTATCTCCTCTATTTTATACTCAACTAAGCTTCTAAACGAATGTAGTAAACAAAGGACGATAATTGCATGTCTATTCACGGCTTTACGATTTGCTTTTATAATTCATGGTAATCCTATTCTATTGCGTAGTTCATTACCATGGTGTTTTCTTTTGACATTATAAATGTAGATAGTGATAAACAACCATTCTCTAAGTAAAATTATCGTTATGAATAATTAGTTTTAGTAATTATAGTCACTGAGGTATATTACAACGTATAGAGAAGCTATCCAAAACAAAGGTCATCCATTTTGTTAATATCAGATGCAGCTAGTTTAAACACGTAGCGCGACCAAAAAGTCGTAAGCGGCAACTACTAAGTGAAGTGCGGCCGGATGGCTGCACTTGAACGGAACATAGTGGTCATAAGTGACGTCCTCTCTATACGTAGTATTATATCTCAGTAATTATAGTAGTTTAAGTAATTATAGTAGTTTAAGTAATTAGGTATGTTATGAGGAGGGATGAAACCCATGTGACTAAAAGAGTCATGAATATGAAAGTTGATGGATACACGGGAAGGGGAAGACTGAAGAAAGGAGTGAATGCCGATATGACGGATAGAAGGGCTGAATGCAAGAAGAGTACATATTGCGCCGACCCCAAATGATTGAGATCAGGGCAGGGAGATGATGATGATGTAAGAATCTTCTCCTGACATTATCGAACACAATAAAAAAAAATAGCGATATCAGTCCAGCCGTTCACGTAATTAACGTTCCAGACATGACGTCACAAGTCCCCCACTCCTGAACTTTCATGCGCCATATCTTTGTAATTTTTTATTGATTTGTTAAAATAAAAAATACGTATCCATTTTTTTTACAACCTAACTAATTTTTTACCCAGTCATCATCCTTATTGCCAGAACACACATTTACACAGACCTTTATATTTTTAATACTGCAATATAAGGTTTAAAATTGGCAGACGTTAGAAAGGGCAATTTATATTATTTTACGAAGAACCTTATTCATATTTCAAATGTACGTCATCACACTAAGCACCACTATACGCTTCATAGCAACATAATAGTTTCAAAAATTTCCTTTCAAGTTAACCTTCTAAGCAAGTTGTAAGCAAGTTTTCATGCTTCAGAGATCTTTTCACAACTGACGTAGCTAACTTAAATCGATGTTTCAGAAACTCTAGTTCGTAGTTTCCGAGCTTACTCGTTATAACTTATGAGAGTAAGTTAAATATGTAATTACTTTATTAACAGTTGTTTGTTGTGAGATTTCTACGAGTGTATTATGCACATGCTATAAGCTGACATGTGTTTGAGTAAAAAAAAATATCAATCCTACTTAAATGTATGTTTGTTACTATTTCACGTAAAAAGTACTCAACGGATTGGGATGAAACTTGGCACATAGATAGATCGTAGCTTTTTATGCCGGAAAAACATAAGATCCTCGGGATCGCGGGTGAAACCGCGGGGCGGAAGCTAGTTATAAATAAATGAAGCTGATTAGTGATCTATTAAAATAACATGTCACAGATAACAAAATTTTGAAGCTAGCTTAAATTAAAACAATGATTGTCGATAATTACAAGCTTATAATTAGTTTCACCTGTCCCGTTGTCTGTAATGGAATCTTGCAAGTTCAATTTGACCCACTTACCGGTTTCCGATTGAGCTGAAATTTTGCATGCACATGTATATCGCGTGACAATGCAATATTATGATGACATGGAGCTGATCTGATGCTGAAGCTCGAAGGCGGTCATAGGAACTCCGCAATAACACAACCCCGTCGTGTTCATTGGAACCGTCTTAACGTACACATAAAAAAGTACAGTCGGCAATAAAAGCTTGTACCAAAAATTATTTTGACAAAAACTTGTTTTATTTCTACTAAAATTTTCACTCGGCAAAAGTCACAAACAGTGCCAACCAAATAAGTAATTCCCGTGCTTAAGTAACGCGCAATTCTCCAAATCTCAATGAATAATTGCGAATTGCGTCCATAATTCAGAATTGGGTGCGGACAGTGCTGCCATGTCGACGGAGTGTACAAGATTTATTTGATAGTATAGTCAATGGAGTGGATTTTTGGAATAGCACACTTATGGATGAATTGAGATATGTTTTTTTGTAGTTGGTAATTTTAATGGTATGAAAAAATCCACCTTTACATGTCGTAATGGTAGATAATGTAATTGCGTGGACACAAGTGCACCGTCGCATATCCGGAGCTCGTGCCTTAGAGCTGGAGCGGCAGCGGAGAATGCACAATTCCTCAAGCGCCGGAAATACTCTCATCTCATTGATGATTATGTGTTTGCGGTCCTTGCGGTTGAAACCTTGGGCCCTTGGTCATCTGTCCCAATTAGTCGTTACTCGTACAAAGTCCTCCCCCTCCCCCGGTAACGCCCTGAGCCGAGGTTCGTACCCCATTCGGGGGTGCCCTCAGGCGTTGTTACCTAAATATTACCAGGCTGAGAGCCCTCAGCGCTCGCCGATTTGTCCGGTAAGGTTGTTGCAGCCATCTGAGGCTACCAACTTAGTACTTTCAAAAAAAAAAAAAATGGTCATCTGACACAAAAAAATCGTTCAAGACATAGCCAAGCGTTTGATCTTGGCCTCTGGGGATCTGAGAGCCAGGGACTTTTTTGCCCAGAGGCTAAGTCTGATCATTCAGCGAGGCAACGCCAGTGTCATGGGTACCAAGACATATTTTGAAGTAGATTATTTTTGTAATTAGTACTAGTTATATAGTTAGTTTTTATTTGTTTAGTTTAGTTTTTATTTATGTAAATAATTGTAAATATGGTAAAATTGGAACGCTACATGTTTTAGAGCACTATAATAGGGTTGATGACTAAAAAAAATCTAATTAGTCCGTCAGTTAGATCAACAAAAAATATTAGACACATATTTTTTTTTTAGTTACGAAAACAAAAAATAACGAAGATACAGTGCGTTGCAATTTCGTGTGACGTCACGTCTTAGTAGACTTTTTACAGAGAAGTGACAAGCCCCCACTCCTGAACTTTGATGCGCCTTATCTTTGTATTTTTTTATTGATTTGATGAAATAAAAAATACATATCCATTATTTTTTGATAATCTAACTGACGGACTAATTAGATTTTTTTGTTGTTATTCCTCATTGTGAAAAGTACTTTCAATCAACTTTAATTTGACGTGTCTGTCTTCAAAAACGAATCTTGTCCCAAGGTCAAGAGAAAACAGTCTCCAGATAAAAGTTAGGCAGTACCAGGACTCCAGAACTTCTCGTAGACATGTAAAGATTACTCAGAACGAAGCCTTACTTCCTTTGTTAAAAGTTTTAACGACTAACGATTTCAGGGCCCTTTTTTGTGTGTTTTGCCTGAGATTTAACTGTATTTCGATGTTTTTGGTCGGAATAAAATAAAATAACTAAGACACTTTATTCTCGAACAAACGGGTAATTAGGTGAATATTAGCATCTTATTGTCTTTACTACTTTTATTTTGGGCATTTTTACTATACCAAAATATCTAGCTGCAACTATTGGTCAAAAATCTATCGCGCCGCAGGTCGTGGCTTTGATTCCCATCCAGGACAAACATTTGTGTGCATGAACATTTGTATGTCAGTATGACCTACCTATATGTAGTGTATCAGTTATCTAGTTTACATAGTAGTTTATTTAGGTATAATTTCAATTTGATACCCTCCACACTTTTCTGAGAAAAAAGGGTCCTTGTGAGGTACGGAACCCAAAAAAAAAAAAAAAAAAAAAATTATACGTATTAGATTTTTTCTTCATTTCACTTCTAGTAACAAAAACTTTGTTATAACTCGCAGAACTTTAAAATCACAGTAGGCAATAATAACTATTCTATACAAAAATTTACCAAGTATTCTCGATTCGCTATATTTTATACGAGCAAAATAAATCGCCTCCTAAACACAGTTGAAAGATAGTTACAAAGAAATCCAAAAGAAGTTTTGCTCTTTCAATAAATAAAAATACATTTTCCAAGTAAAATGGGTTGATAAAATACCTAACTAACAACATCAATATTCTAAAGTCGATCTGTTTAAGCTGCGAGGCATCATTACAACTGGAAAACGATTTCACGTAAAGTCTGCTTATCCAATTGGCCTTTTAAAAGAGGAACTTGGTTCCCTCATTTCCTCTTATTTGCTAGACTTTATTCTTTTTGCATTCAGAAAGCTGGAATGTTAAAACTGTTTGAGAAATGGGTTAGTCTTTAAACACAAGTCTTTGTGACCATTAAGGATGGAACACGGAACAAATCGCGAAAATACGCTGTGTTTAGACAGATTTTTTGACGAATCCTTTCGTCTATTAGTCCTACGAAAAACATATGTTATAGTTTAATTCATCATGTTTTAATTGTATTGATTAAAATTGAGCAAACATCCATGAATTTGAAAAAAAAAATCCTATCACATGCAATTTTAATCTAAATGGGAATTTTTTGACAAAACAGCTTATCCGGTGTAAATGAATAAGCCGTTTTGTGATGAAAATTTGTAGTTTCGTTTAGTAGTTACGAGTTCGTTGAGAAACTAACATACGTTAATATACTAACGTTTGCATTAAAGTAGGAACAAAACGAGAAAACACCGACGGTTTATGCCGGCATTAAACATGCAATAAAAGGATTACGTTAAAAGCTTATATGCTTTACAATAACGTTTATTTTTCAATGAACTGAATTTAAACTTTTTAAAATTTTATTCATCTGAATTTCATTGAAAATTCTTCTTTTTACAATCGTTGTCGGTTAATATAATTATATAACAAACTTTTCATGGAAAAAATTTATCTTGATCGGTCAAAATGTAAGAAACGTTTGTAAATTTTTTCATGATTTCAGTGTTGGTTCCATAGTAAAAGTTGTTCAGTAGTAAAAATTGTTTGTAATGAGTAGGTACAATACCAAAAAAAAAATTCGAGATGGCAAAAAAATACCTCTATACTAACAATAATATTATAAAGAGGAAAGATTTGATTGTTTGTTTCAGCAATCTAGAGCCTATTCAACATATTAATTATGCATGCATTGAATAGGCTCCGAAACTACTGAACCGATTTAAAAAAATCTTTCACTAATAGGAAGCTACATTATTACTGAAGGTTATATAACATATGTATTTTATAGGCTACTTTTTATCCCGGGAACGCGAGTGAAACCGCGCGGAACAGCTAGTCCAGTATAAAAAGAAACGTATAAAATTTAGTTATTTTTCATAAATTAGATTAATAAGATAAGATAATGTTATCCTTGCCTACGGCATATAAAAAAAAAAATTGGTATGTAGCTAATATACCAAATTTTTTTTTTAGATTCAGACCAGAGTCTAAGGAAATTACCACCTATATCCAAACATACAAACTTACTCTTTATAATATTAGTGGCTCATAAAGTATATCATCAAATCATTAAAAATGAGAAATACCTAATAAGACCACTTAAACCAGCACAGACTGTGTGTGTCACCAAAACCTCGCTTAGAGAGTGTGTACACAGAGCCACAATTTGCAAGCTGATGCGTCGACTGCATCCCTATTCAGTAACCAAAGGATTTACATAGACGACCGTTTGTGTCCCATTGTAAATGAGAATCTAATATACCTAGATGCTGCACGATTTTGAGCTACTTGCTCTGGTTAGATTTTCTAAATCAGAATAGGTACGCGACGCGTCTGTGGGAATAAATAACATTTTGATGAATCAAATAGTTAAGAGTTTACTGTAAATAATGTCACAGTTAAGGCGACAGTTTTTCTCTGCATTCTTTGTGAGAATATATTATGTCGAACATTTTTTTTAATTGAATTTTTGGAAATAGTTGTAGGTAAATATGCCCGTATATCGCTCGTAGAACCGACGGCCGCTGGGGCAGAAAGGTTTTCGAGTGGCGACCACGAACTGGAAGACGCAGCGTGGGCAGGCCCCCCACAAGGTGGACCGACGATCTTGTTAGGGTCGCGGGAAACCGCTGGATACGGGTAGCGCAAGACCGGCCATCGTGGAGATCCTTGGGGGAGGCCTTTGTCCAGCAGTGGACGTCTTTCGGCTGATATGATGATGATGATGATGATGCCCTAAACCTACTATATAATATACCTTTTCAATCAAAAGCAATAAAAAATAAAAGAAGCATAACATTTCAAACAACAGATTATAAATGCACTGAGTGAACTAATTGTTACAAGCGACCACAAATTATATTTTCAAATAGCATTATGTATTCTTGAAATGGCATACCTATAAATGGTTCACCATTTCCATTCGCATTTTATATTAATAATTTATTCTACTCAAAGATTCGATAAGGTACAGGAAAGCCAAACGAAACAAATTGAATTAAATTCTTTATTTATAAGTTGAAAGAACTCAGAAACAACTTATAATTGACTTTGATTGAATAAATAATTGTAAGGGAAAATCAACCGTTGGCGAATGTTTTCGGAAAACGTTATGTTGACCAATAAATTGTTACGAAACTAATTTTCAGTCAACCGTTCGGTGGGCTGATGGTCATTTGATGTAGGCATCATATGTAAAGCCATTTTTTGATGTGCCTAAATTTAGATTTACCACAAAACTGTGTTATAAAAAAAAAGAAATTGCACGCGGATTACAGGTGACACTCTGATGCGGAATTGCGGAATTAGTTACCTAAGTAAATAAATCTACTATGATTTTATTTTAAATGCGAATGTTTGTTACGTCTTCACGCTTAAACAGCTGGACTAATTTTGATGAAATTTGGTATGGAGGTAGCTTACACCCTGGATTAACACAGGCTACTTTTTATCCCTCGAGAACGCGCGGGGTGGAGAGCTAGTAATTATAAATGCAAAAGTTTGTGGGTATGTTTGTTACGTCTTCACGCTTAAATGGATTGACCATTTTTCATGATATTTGGTATGGAGGTAGCTGACACCCTGGATTAACACTTGTAAATCCGCGGGGCGGAAAGCTAATTAAACATAGATTCAAGACAAGCAATCATGTTTATGGAAACGGGTCTGTTGATATACGGTTGGGTTACCCATCACTAACCAGGCCAACTACTTATAATAATTATTTAAATAAGTATACTAAAAACAAGCTTATTATGAGAATGAGAACACTAAGCCCCTAGGGTATCACTAATGACTAATAAATCTATACGTATAGAATTTAGGACGCTTATTAAGTACCCTAATTTCGAACAAAGGCGGTAGCAGGCTGCTTTAATGAGGTCCTCAAATATCTCGGTTTCTCTTTGTTAGTCTTAGCTAGAGTCTAGATTTAAGGATTAGATAATAAAAGTTCTATAATTTATTAGAAGATTAAATTAAAACACCTACTTTGCTTTGCGATAAGTACATTTACAAAAATACTGTTTTGATTTGTAAAAACGACTGCATTGCTGTAATTTAAATCAAGAATTGTTCAAATTATTGTTTCTCAGCTGTCAGATAAAAAAAAATAGCACTAAATGAAAGTAGGCCACAGTGAAGTTTACAAAAAATAAAACATAAGAGATGTTGGTGCTCGCATACATTACACAATTAATAGTTTGTACAAGTAGAAGTTTGGAAAAAAGTTTGCTCTATCCTCGTAATGCTCATTAAAAGAAAGAAAGATTTCATTTAACAGCACAGTATCAAAGATTAAAAAAAAAAAAAATTTAAAAGCACGAAATATAAATATAAATGTGACTCCAGAAACTTATCATTATCATCATCATCATCATGTCAGCCGAAAGACGTCCACTGCTGGACAAAGGCCTCCCCCAAAGATCTCCACGATGGCCGGTCTTGCGCTACCCCCATCCAGCAGTGTCCCGCGACCCTCACAAGATCTTCGGTCCACCTTGTGGGGGGCCTGCCCACGCTGCGTCTTCCGGTTCGTGGTCGCCACTCGAGAGAGAAACTTATAAGAAAAATGAAATAATAATTCTAAACATGAAATTAAATTACATCTAAAATAGTCACACCGTCTCACAGATTCCCTATATATCCTCATAGCTCATTGGTAGTGACGTCGAATGCCGAGACGAATGTCGCGGATTAGAATCCTACAATGAGCTTGAGTTTTCGGTGAAGGAAAACATCGTGAGGAAACCATAGCACGGTGGTAGGATACTTTGTACCTTACTAGCAATAGATTAATTAAAAAATAATACCTTTTCCAGGTGGACAATAAAATCCTAACAATTCCAACAAATTCGATGCAATTACAATCTGAATGAGAGTCGGTTACGGAACAACACACCGTTTTGTTATACTGATGGGCTATTTGTAAAGCTGTTTAATTACCGTTCAGCTGTAATATATGCTTTTTAATCTATATTGTTTCAGTTTGTAACGTGTAATTAATCTTACAAGAGGTGCTGATTTTCTTGTTTGCAAATTAATTAGTTTAGTCTTACTTTTTTTATATCCTCGGAGTCAGGCTCATTACTCTCACACTGATATCTGTCCCGAATCAAGCCAAGCTTGTACTATTGAAACCTGATAGCATAAATACTACATGTACGTACACTACAACTCGTTTTTATTATATAGAAGAAAGAAAGAAAAATATTTTATTTTTTGCGCGCCATCCGACACAGCTAGCCTAAAAGAAAAACAAAAAACAAAAATTATAGTATTTCAAACGTTATATAAAAAATAATGTACAAAAAAAAATTAAAGGCTTACTTTTCTAAGAATAAAACAATGTGACTTGACACTGGCAGAAATATCTTAAACAAGTACTATAAAGGATTTGAAACACAGAAGATTATCGATAATCGAAGTTTTTTTTTTTACGTGATAATTTACTTTAGTACTATTTACAAATCTGTGGCGATAATTCTTTTTTTATATTCTCTTTGGCGATTGCTAGTATATATATATATTATTATACTTTGTTATAAGTTACTTTTTATCCCAGAACGCAGATGAAACCACGGGAAACAATTAGTGAACTATAAAAGCCTCTTAAAATCCCAAATACGTCGATGGATTCCCAAAGACGTAGAGTGTATAAATCGTAATTTCCCCACAACTATGATTTATTCATG
The DNA here is from genome assembly GCA_963555595.1 of Tethea ocularis. Classification (NCBI taxonomy): domain Eukaryota; kingdom Metazoa; phylum Arthropoda; class Insecta; order Lepidoptera; family Drepanidae; genus Tethea; species Tethea ocularis. The sequence goes on along the minus strand of OY741960.1, from coordinate 1,915,786 downwards.
GTGTAACCGAGGCACGTATCAAATGTAAATAGTTTCGTATATGAGGACGTTTGCGGTCCTTAAACTATTTTGGGTTTAGTAAAATGTTTTACTAGCTAATACGTATCTTTTAGAAGAATTGTTTTCATGTAACTTAAAAAAAACACATTTAATTATTTCATGTTTTTTTTTATTTATACACAAAGGGTCGCATTTTCAATTTTTGACGGATATTATATGCGTTTTAATCTATTATATTATTATTTTTTTTACTATGTACCTTTTGGTCTATATTTGACCACAATATCAACGTGGTCAGCGATGATGTGGCCGATGATGGTGAGCACACAAAGCCTAGAAGGGAACTGGCTCTCAAGTGCAGCTTTCGGAACACATCGACAGGTGCTTGGCGACAGATTTTCAACTTGAGGGTGGTAGCCAGCCAGGCGGGAACTACAAAGTACCCTACCACCGTGCTATGGTTTCCTCACGATGTTTTCCTTCACTAAAAGCTCAAGCTCATTGTAGGATTCGAACTCGCGACCTTCGTCTCGGCATCCGAAGTCACTACCACTGATCTATCATCGCCTTAAACCTTAATTTGGTATTACTTTAACACTTTCCAAAAAACATAAGAATAAGATGTACCTAAGTATTTTTGAAGAATGTCCCAAGATTATTACTATTAGGTATATTAATATTTGTCGTTACGAAAGGCATTTACTAAATAAATAATCAAAAATAATAAACGGAGTAAATAATCTTAACCATTGATCAAGCAGTTTGCAATTTTAGTTTAGTCCCAAGTATTAAATTCTACCCTAGTCTTCGGGCCACACATCATCACTAAACAAACTATTTGTTTCGGCTAAGCACTGAGCTTTTATGGCCTAAGTACTCTTATCTAATCTATTGTCTAAGTCTGAGTGCCTGGGATTAATTTAGACCGACCATATAATATATTTCGTTGTTCACGGAGGTCACAGAATAGAGTCTATGTATTTTTAAAGAAATAGAAACAACACAATAAAATACTAGCAATATTAAAAAAAAAGTTGTATAGAATTGTGACGTGTGACATCGAAATTGGTCAGCGACTCAATAAAAGTCCAAATCGGGTAACAACTCTGATTTTCTGTCAGTTTTTCGAAAGTATGTCCGTAGATGTTTGATGCTTTTAGGGTTTGTGTGCATATCATCACTGACCACGGTGGAGGTAGTCAAACCCAAGATTATTTAAAAAAAATGACAAACGTCGCCAAGCACCACAGGTGTGTTCGGACAGTTGCACTTTATAGCCCTTTTTAGTTCCTTTCTAGGCTTTGTGTGTTTACGGTTTACGTGCATTATCGGCCACATTATCACTGACCATAGTGAGATTGTGGTCAAACACAGGTTTATAAAAAAACTTCTTCCCATTAAGTCCACTCACCTGTAATAACGAACACAATACAAGAAACAACACAATTCTACTAACACCAAACCCCAAAGCACTACACACTGACCAAAGTGATCTTATCCCTTCCGTACCATATGCAAATGAATCTGCAATGCTGCTTTACATACATCCGCCTAGCTCTACTCGTGGTACTTATCGCCTAGGTGACAAAGGTGAATATTCAATGAACGTCCATTGCCTGTACACAGCTGAAGGCAAATCACTCGTATAACGTTACTTCAGTCGAGGAAATCAGTTTAGGATGTGCTCTGAATTGTATGTATGGGCCGATTGTTTATTGATTCCTGGTATTGTTGACGCAGAGGGAATGTAAATGTTGAGGTCTTTCTATTATGGATTTTGACCCAGTTCAGTTTCTGTGGGTTAGCGTGTTAGTGTATCGTGTTTTATAGACTCTTGAATTGTGTGAGGTCATTGTTATTGTTCGAAAAATTAAGGAGCGCCAATTAAGTCACTATGAAGACACATCGCTTGGAAAGTCAAAGAAAGAATTTTATAAATACACACAAACAACTTATTATTATCAACTTTATTAAAACAGTGGAGTTTCACAGGTGTAGTACAGTACCTATTGAAATATCACTGAGCATTTTGAACTAAACACCATGTCATAAATTGAAAAATGCTGAATAATTTTAGAAAACGGGTGCTCAAAAAACACCAATTATAAACAGTATACATGTTGCTACTACCTATTTTCTTAGGCTTCAGTCATATTTCTAGGATAAAAAGTACCCTAACACGCGGGAATAATGCATCTTCCTAACAATGAAAGATTAGAATCGCGACAGTAACTCCGGATATTACCTAATAACATCCCAACTTACAAAACCAACTTTACCTATTTATACAAAAACAAGTGTTATATCAAAAATATGATAACGTAGGATGAATAAAAAATTGTCAGTCATTTAGAAAATATTGTGAGACATAAAATACAAAGTCATTAAAGGCACCATTTTGTAAAATCGTTCATCGGATGCAAAGTTATTCTGTATGAAGACAAATAGCACATTAATCTATTACACACCGCAAACGATTCAACATTCAGTGATACAGTCGGAGTTATGTTGACTCAGGCAAGGCCCACAATTGTGGAGCTCTGGTATAACAATGGGACAAAACGAAGTTGGACGAAACTAAAAGCGCGAATCCTTCCAAAAGTTCTGCATTATCATAATGTTAGAGGCTTGTGCTGACTACAGGGTGGGGCGGGTTATGTTTGCTGTTGAATTTGTGGGAGTTATGGAGAATATGTTATTCGAGTGTATCACTAGTCGTTATGAATTCAGTTCTTTGGTGTATTTATTCTATCATCTGTTTGGATACTTATGAACTCTTTTACATAATAATGCTGATTTATATTATTGGGTTTTTTTATCACAACCTCGTGGATGTTTGTGATGATATGGCAATAGATAACTACAAAAATAACCAAGATATATACCATCAAAGATTTATTCCTATCTAATTATCTTTCTTTCTTTCCTATCTCTTTCTAGAAAAAACAGAATTTAGCATGAAGCTTATAGGCCGTAATAGTATATGACGTCAAATACTATATCCGATCTCGGTGTCTAATCGCTGTCTAATTAGTAGTTTGAAATGCTTATATCTTCCTTATCGTGTTTCTTAGCCGATTTTAATCATTTATTTCATTTTTTTTTTAAGTATTTTCATAATGTTAAAAAAGTCACGCATATTCCCTATTGGAACCATGTTCTATTGGCTTGATTAGAATATTGTATTGAATATAATATAAACCTTGGCTTGATTAGAATATCACTTACACCCAGTAGGTATATTTGATATAAGGATTTCATTGATAAATTATACCCGATCCCTGTTGTTGGCATTTAATAGTCGACTATAAAAACATGGACGATAGAAATTAAATCTTCTGGCCAGCAATTAAGATGACTAAGCCTGAAAATGTACCTTTAATAACAGTCTATTCTAGTCGTTAGTGTCAAATTAAATTTATCTCCAGACATTCTCCTCAAATTAATACCGAGCACCCTATATAAAGGTTGAGTTCTCGGTTCGCTAGTAACCTTTGTTTGACGATGTCTCCCTATATAATGAGAGACCCATTGTGTCTGGGATCGAGCTTTTGCCGTAATTATTTGTGTGTGACGTATAAATATTTATAACTCAATCTTAGAACTCTTGGATGAAATTGAAGTTAAAACTCTTCATTCCTTTTGATTTGAAAATTCATAACCTATTCTTCAAATTACGTTTTAAGAACTGAGTGGCAAAACTTGTACATATGAATCTTATGCTTGAGACTTCCCTTCAAGTGTTGAAATCTGTTTACATCCTACTGATAGCCGCACTTGCTCAGTTTAAAAAAACAGTCAGTGAGCTACATCATCTCTTACCATTGTGAGAGGTTTTATATTCGAAAAGAAGGTACTAGTAATTCCTCGAAACAGTAATCTCAGTTGACATGCCATGCCACATATGTCGATAAACGGATAGTTGCTAAAGTAGAAATATGCTTCAGTGAAGACAAAGAGGACAAACGACCCAAGGAAGGCAGGGAGCTAGGAGATGAAGAAGACGGAGGACTCTAAGGAGTGTTGCAACATGGGGCGGATCGTCAGAAGTAAAGAGATACAGGTTGCTATGCCAACAGGAAATATAGCTTCTATCTTTTCGGTGGTGGTCGAAAACTTGGCTTTTAGAACCTTCAAGATTTCGTTCCAGAACAGATCAAGCAATTAAATCTTATATTAAAGAAAGCACAAATAGGAAAAAGTTTATGAAGCTAAATTCCTATTCAGTTGAAACCGTGGGGCAACAGCGCTTCTTCATTCAACAAGTACTTTAAAACAAGATCAAGTATTCATAAGATTTTTCTATCTTCCATTTGTAATCCTCAACGGAACAATATTTTCAAGTACATATTTTCATACTTTACCCTAAGCTTTTTTTTAAGTTTCCACTTAAGCACTCCGCGCTTACCCTTTCGTTCCTTTGTTTGAATCAAACCTTTTTAAGCTTTTTTATTTTATTGTGTATTGTTTTAGTCAAGGATGTTTTTGACAACTTTAAAACTATACTAAATACTAAATTATAAAAAAAAAATGATATTGAAGTCTTTATAATATTATTATTATCAAAGATTTTACGTAATATTGCGCAGCAAAATATGTTTTTAGTACCTTTATCAATATACATTTCAGCAACAATAAAATTGTAAGTTCAATATGTCCAATAAATGACAAAAAATCTTTGATTCTCTCCCTCATGATATATTACATTATTTGAGAGACGTATTGGCCTAAAATTCACTATGATTGAGTTTTCTAGTTCAGGAAATTTCATTTTGGCATATTTATGTCCAAAATATTTTTTTTGGGTCAAACGAATTATTGCTAGTAGGTTTAGGATTTCAGATGATAAATCAATTGGATTGTCAACATTTATTAAGATCGTATTATTTATGTGAACTTATTATTGTGTAGTCAAATTTTCTAAAGCTACTCTAATTTTGTTTCTAATATATGGTAATAAAATATGTTATCATAATCTAGAAATATATTTGCTCAATGTCACAAGAGCAAACAATTTCCTTGGATAATACCTACACCGTATATTGTAAACACCCAGTCTTATTACGTGAAGTCTTGTAAAACCCAGGATATAAGATAGGTCTGACTTTTTCTGTTAAGGCGACAATACCAAGAAATGATGATTCTAGATTAAGTTTTTCTCGGCTTTCTTTGTTGCAAGAGATTTGTAAAAAATATATGTTAAACTAGAGACTATGTGACAAGGAATAGTTTTTTTTATTTGAATTTTTCATTATTAACGTCAGGAAAAAATCCTAAATATTTTTACAACTTAGGATTATTTTATTTCATAATTTGTCGATCCAAATCACTTGAAAATATTTGGAATAGTTGTCTTAGTTCTTTTTTAATTACATAAAACCGTATTTTTTACCAAAAGTGGGCCTCACCTGTCTCGCTTGTCCCCAACAGTTTAGTAAGCGACGGCGACATTCGCGGAGAGCATCCTCTTAAATGAGGTAAAAAAGTTTTATGAACGGGCAATACAAATTTAATAATCGAACTTGTAATACAGACCAATCAGTGCACAGTCTTACAGATTATTTTACCTTTTCATCTTCTTTCAAAAGGAGCATTTTGTATTCACCATTATAATTTCTAATTTTCTATTTTTATTTTATTAGAAGCTTTATTATTATCAGCCTATTTTCAAGGCTTTTATTGCCAGTCAATTCAGTTTTATATTAATTTAATTAATTTTGCGGTCGCAGTTCGTTTATCTTATTTCCTTGTTTAACTTCCTATCGAACTTTATCCCTATTTATCAAAAAGCCTCAAATACAGTCAATAAAGTTTGAGATTAATTTTGATTTTCTAAAGGCTGAAAATCTTTTAATTAAGATAACTTTGATGAAAAGTGTTTTATCAAGTTTTGGGGAAAGCAGGTGGCCGATTGTGATGTCATCGAGGTTTTTAGAGAAATCGGTTGCTGGGATCGTAGACCCCGTGGCTACTTAGCCTAAAGAATAAGCTTCACGATTCAACGAGGCAATGTTGCCAGCATTCTTGGTAATCTACCACCAGGGAAAAAGTTAGAAGACGCTTTTTATGTATAACTAGCTGTTCCGCGCGGTTTCACTCGCGTTCCCGGGATAAAAAGTTGCCTATAAACCTTCGAGAATAATGTAGCTTCCTATTAGTGAAAGATTTTTTCAAATTGGTTCAGTAGTATCGGAGCCTATTCAATGCAAACAAACATACAAATATACAAACAATCAAATCTATCCTCTTTATAATATTATTAGTATAGATTTAGATAGTTTTATTATGATATGTTACAATTATAATTCTCTAGCCATCTCTTATAATTTCACCCGCATTTCTTAAATGAAAATTATTCCAGGGTATGGCATTATGTCTATGTGCCAAGTTTCATAAAAATCAGTCAAGTTATAGAAACGGATAAAATAAATAATGTCTCATCAACTGATTTAGAGCATTATATTAAGTTCAGTATAAATAATAAAAAAAACGTTATGAGGAGGGATGAAACCCATGTGACTAAAAGAGTCATGGATAAGAAAGCTGATGTCCGACCCGGTAGTAGAGTCTATATATACTAAAGACTATCTCATTATAATTAGTTAAGAAGAAAGAAAAACATAAAACGATCATGTTAATAGGTCTATAAAACTTTTAAGCCTTTTTCAAATACGATGACCTTAATCTAAATTATTGGTTCAACTTATAACAAAATACCTAAAGAGTTTGGTATTTATGAACTTTGTGCCCTTTTTAAGGTTAATTAACTTTTTAATTAGATTTAGGTGTTTTTTTCACAGCTGTGTAGCCTTTGTATTTTTAATTATCTCGAAATTAATGTGAAAGTATTTTGAAAGAACCCGTTAAAAAAAATATATTCTAACAAAACTGAGTTTGTCAAAGGCTCTATATCTATTTAAATTTATTAAAAGATTTATATTTAATTGAAGTGGGTTTGATGTACCTTAAGTTCTAGGGCTACATTAAAAATAAAGAAACCCCCGAAACTCTTCAAACATGGGGACTACAGCATAGGGATCTTCAAAAAAGAGTGTGAAGAGATTCTTGCAGGGTCACCAACGCGTGAGGTATACCCCTGGTGTTGCAAACATCCGTAGGTCCACTTACCATCAGGTGGGCTGTACGTATGCTTATTTGCTGCTTTAAAAACTCTTCAAACGACTGAGCGAATTTTCATGAAATATAAAAACACTCGATTAAGATACCTTTCAAACAAAAAATCTTAATCAAAATCGGTTCATCCGTTTAAGAGCTATGATGCCATAGACACAAGTACACACTACAAAATTATAACGCCCCTTTTTCATCGAAGGTTGAAAATATTAACTAACACGGCTTGACCATACCATACATTGTCCGGTAAGGTTGGAGCAGCCATCAGAGGCCAACTTTAGTCCTTTAAAAAAAAAGACCATACCAAAGATGACGTTGGATCACCGCGTAATTTAATTTTACAAACATCACGATATCTCTTTAAATATTAGTAGCATTGTTTGTTTTTTTCTTTATTTTGTTTGTTTATCTCATGGCACAACCATTTTAGGGTCCCATTAACTAAATAGAATAACTCGAAGCTTATTAACCTCGTGAAGTCGTCCGTACTAAATAAATATGGCAATTCAGACCCACCCCATTTAACAGTGTAGCACTCTGATCTGCCTTTCCATATATAAGAGCTTTTGTCGCTGTAGATCTCCAAGGATCTCCACGATGGCCGGTTTTACGCTATCCGCATCCATGCAACCCTCACAAGATCATCAGTCCACCTTGTGGGGGGCCTGCCCACGCTGCGTCTTCTGGTGGTCTTCACATTCTAATGAACATGCCGTATATAAATGTATATTTACAAATATTTTAGAAAAAAAAAATTTTGAATTCATTTATATGAAAATTTGACAACCATTGGTTATGAGTTAGCCGAATATTGTTTTGTGAATTTTGCGTGAGCTATTCCTTTTATATCCTTTTACAAAACTAAATGTTAGTCTAATAATCACTTGTATTTTGCTTGAAATAACAAACTACCATTGTAAAAGGCTTTATACAAAGACATGCCGGTCCATTAGTCCGTTACTAACGGAAACAGTAAAAGCGAAATGGAAAAAAAATAAAGCGCTTTTTACGCTTAACTTGAGTGGCGAGATCGATTTTGGGAGCTTCGTGCAAAAAGAATTGAAAAACGACTTTTGTGCGCTACATGGTGGTGTTAGCGCTGCCGATAATTGTCTCAGAATGCTTTTCAATCGGTTGTTCACAGTGCAATTTGGCATTTAAGTATATTTTGAATAAGATTTTTTAAATAAATTCACTAATATTTGCCACGACACATCATTTTCTTACAAAAATTGTTGAAAAAGGATAATTTTTTTTTAAAGCTGGTTTATAGTATAGATCATAAAAATCATGTTAGGAACTCGGACCTGTAACTTCAGAGATTAGCGTGTTCAAACAAACAACCCTTCAGCTTTATTATCAATATAGATTTACACCAATACTCAAGATACCAGACATGTTTTATCTTGAATGGGAATGGAATCCACAACCACGTGATAAGTGGTGTCTTAACTAACCACACCAGCATGGCGATTGTCTGTCTCCAATTCCGATTACGATGTCCCTCGTAATCATCTTAAAATTTTGATATTGTCTATCTTTTTTGATTTCGATGACTAATCTCAAATGATTAATTATTTTGAGAAGTAATTACAATCGCAATTTAGTTGTTGTTCACCTTAGATAGACAATACCAAAATTATATGATGATTCCGAGGGACCTCGTAATCGGAATCGGAGATAGACAATCACCATGCAGGTCCGTCAATAGTTTATACATAAACTAATATTTTAAGTAAAGGAATAATTGAGTGTCATAAAACTGCTGTAATACAAAGATACGTACCTAAATAAGATAAAATATTAGGTCACCATTTTATTATGCAAACAAAGCTGTCAAGAAGACATAGATCTTCATTCCAAGTTATCTAATAATATTTAACGAAGATATCCGTAACGTATTGGATATCCGCCAATAGTAAACTAGTATTTAGTGACATAAGCTAAGAAAAGCAATAATAAACTGTTCCTAAGTTCATGGCTGCTCTAAATATACTTTGATCTTGTGTAAATAAGGAACAAATTGGAATGTAGGCGGAAAGATCGACTACTGCAAGCATACGGCCTGAGCCTATACGGTACCGTGGCCAATGGTCGCTCGCAACTATTACCAAAGTAAAGAATACGCACTACCGCGACGACAGAGAATAGAATAACAGTACTCATAGATGTATTAAATAAATATCCTGGGACATTATTCACACGGTTATCTGATCCTAAACTGAGCAGGTAATTGATATAGGTACTACAACTAAATTGTTTGGAAATACAGACAGACTTCCTGGATAGAAATCCAACTCTCGACCTACGGCGTGATCAACCAAGCGCGCCAACTGGCTTGTCGTAGCTCGTTGTATGTGATTACAGAATTTACTGCGTTGGTCATTTAATGGAGTATGGAGTGTGAAGGGTCTGCCCGAGGCATCTTAGAACAATAACTAAACCTATTAGTACTGTTCTAAGCGGGACATTACTCACGATCATCATTATCGACCTTTCCCTCATCCCCAACAAGCTTAGGCAACTTTATTCAAGCGCAGAACTTACAAATACAACTTTAAATAATTTGAATGTGGTATTCTTTACGGTGGAGATAATTCCAGAACTGTGGTGGTTTTTGGTTTTATTTAATGCTGAACCAAATGTGATCTAGTTCGTCCAATCCGGCAAATAAGAGCAAATAGTCAAGAAAAAACAGTTTTTTAAAACGACACGAGAAAATAGCACAGATTACAAAATATAGAACGAAATTCATCATCTCATTTTAAAAGACTTTCACCGAGCAATTACTAATTTTGAGGTTTTGAGGGCCATCATCGACTAAATCATCAATTTAAATCATAAGAATCAATCACAACCTATATTTAGTCTCAAAATCAAAACTCATTTATTCAGTTTATACCCTGATAAGGCACTTATAAACGTCGGTAGTTACAATCATAACAATAGACTCTACTAACCAGTTCGGAATGCACTTGAACTGAGCAGACTCAGGCAAGAAACTCAGCAAGGCTTTATTTATTTGTAGATCTTTCTTTTGAATTTATGTAATTACAGTTTTCGCTTTAAATATACATGGTATCAAAATATTTACCCACTTTGATCTTTCCGATGGTATGTACAATCAGGTTTAAGTTAGCTGAAACAAAATACGTAAAATTTAATGCCACCAATCTTTCACTATTAGATTTTTTCGACAGTGAGTTCTAAGTTTAGTTAGTCGTAATATATGACAGCTATATAAAATTCAGCTATTTTATTCACACTGCTTCGTTTCGTGTCCGAAAGAAAATGCAATATAATCAATTAACTAAATTACATCTCTAAGTCAGATTAACTTTGTTAGCAAGTGATGGAAACCTCCTGGAAAAGATTAATGAGGATAGGGAATTAAAATGTTCATAATTTGTTATTAAAAATTGACTGACAGAATCGTTTGTCGACGTCCTACCCAGTCTCGTCCCGTACAAGCGGCCCGAGCTGATCCCAGTAATCCGACCGCCCCTAATTAGTCGTAACTCGTACTATGTCCTCCCCCTCCCCCCGGTAACGCCCTGAGCCGAGGTCCGTACACCACAGAGGTGCCCTCAGGCGTTGTTACCTAAATTTTTTCTGTCCGGTTGAGAGCCATCTGCGCTTGCCGAATTGTCCGCGTACGGGTGCCGTAGCCACCTCTGGCTAGCCTTTGTGTCCTTTCAAAAAATAAATATCGTTTGTCGTGATTTGGACATTTTATAAGGATGGTAGGTAGCATGGAAGGCAGCGAAAGCGATGTGATTAAAAGAGTTACAAAATATAAAAGTAGATATTAGAGAAAGAAGAATAAAGAAAAAGAGATGGAAGGATTTAGTGATAGAATATTATGAGTTAAAAGTAGTGAATGTCGATATGACGATTAGCCTAAGCTTATTGCAGTAACTAAAACTTGGCCACATCATCACAGTTAAATAGATAATAATATGTAAGTATACAAATATCCTATGTTACCACTGTAAAAGCAAATTTATCTGAATTTTACCCTCTAGTGAAATTTGATTATTCACTCAACGTGGATGCAAGCGAATTAATGTCGGATGCCCAGATCGGATGTTTCCGGTTTGATAGAGGTTTCGGTCGATTGGAACCCAAATTGGTACTTCGGTACCAACACTGTATTTTATATAAACCATCCGTAATCATGTATCTCAATCTATTAACATAATATGGCTCAGGGCAAAGGCGATGATATCCGAGAAATTATGTTTCTAGATTAAGTTTTTCTCGGCATTCTTAGTTGCAAGAGATTTGTAAATAAAAAGCGGTTCTATTTTTTTGTTAAAAGTTATATTATTTTTCAATTTCTAGATTCTTATGTTTTATTACTGACCTAGTATAAGCGTATTAGTGTCGTACATACCTTCCATCATCGCATCAAAGAATACGACTAACGCGAACGGTCTAATCAGTCCTATAATATTTAAAGAATTATCCCCTATCTCCTAACCGTTAAGGAGTTGTACCTTCCATCATCAGCTCAGCAACATGAGGTGATGACTACCAGACGCAAATATCTGGATAGATTCCGACGAATAGTTAATCTCCTCCTTTTTGATGTCGGTTAAAAGTATATGTTAAACTAGAGAATATGTGACGAGGAATAGTTTTTTTTTCAATTTTTCATTAGTAACATCAGAAATATGTTAGTTAGGGAGATATAACCCTTATTCTCTTCTGTCTTTTTGTTTGGAGACGCTAATCTCTGAATATCAATTAGCTTGGGGAAAAATAGACCCATGTAGGTCAAAAATAAGCTGTAAATATTAACAAAAAGTATTTTGCAGCGAAAATAAAATTTATTAATCATCACGCATACCAGGTATTGAATCCAGTATTGCACATAAAAATGTTTTATTCACTGTCGGTAAAATAAAAATGACGATTTATCCCATATTTTATGGCGTCTTAAACTTTTGTTGCTCCCATTTCTTACTTTATACCTGATTTGAGATTGCAAGAGTAACTTTGGGGTTTAATTTCCCATCATTTATGGGAATAGGTTCCATTGAATCAATATTCAGGAAGTATTTTATACGTTCCTTAATGTGTTCTGAGGTTTCACTCTCGATAAATTTGGATTATGCGTAAAAAATAATTATTGAATAAAAATACATAAATATTTTTTCTAAATCAGACTAATGGTTCCTCGGATTTAGCAGATTTAGTTCAGATATAAAGCAAGTAAATTTAATAAAAATCCTTGTGTGCTTACCACCATCGTCCACATCATCACACTGAGATTGTGGTCAAAAACAGGCCTAAACATTAAACCAGTAGAGACAAATAATGTTTCAGAAGAAACATTTTCCTTTTCGATATTAGAAACAAATTTTATCTCATTTTCTAGAGGTTCGTTACTTTAATGGATCCCGGAAGTTAATTACCTATCAGTAATTTGATTACATCTGAATAAACTATAGGCTAGTGTTGCCGAAAATCGATGAATAGATAGTCTCCCAAATCACTCGATACTTATAAACTAATTGATTCAAGAGAACGACAGTATTGCATGAAATATTACATTCGATAGTATTTAGAACTGAGCCGTATCGATTCAATCGATAGTAGGTATTATGCTAAATACTACAATCGATACTATAGTGCAATCGATTATACGGGCGATTTAGGGGCTCTCGATTTAGGGGCAACACTACTAACAATACTTACGATCATTCGAACTAAACAAAATAAGAGCTCAATTCTCAATTGAGCTGTTATTTACCGAGACGTATTTTTTGCGCCGACCCGAAATCTGACATATACGACTATTTCATGAAAATGTTACTAATACTCTACTCCAAGGTAGGAGGAAAATGTCGATGATTTCTTTTGTTATTAATCAGTAGTAATACTACCATTCTTCTCGCAAATAACATGTTGATAACTTACGACCTATAACTGAGCTGCAATTTGCAAAAAACGTGATAAAATTTGAATTTCGCGCTCCAACCGAAGGTTTACCCTTAAGTCCTAAGTAAATATCTTGAGCACTGAATTATCCCACAAAAGTGAATGTAGAAGGATTTAGCAACAGTTTCATCACATAAGTTGATAATCTAAAAAGTTTTACAAAAGTGACCGCTTAAAGGTTTATTTGTCAAAAATATAAATGTGACTGTTAAGCTTAGTGAAAATTAGTTTTTAATGACAAAGCAGTCGTGTATAATACAGCAAAAAATTAACAAATCTTGAATTTATCAAGCCTGCTTGGTTTGAAATAAAATCATTGTATATATCTTTAGGGTTCCGTACGCAAAGGGTAAAACGGGACCCTATTACTAAAACTCCGCTGTCTGTCCGTCTGTCACCAGGCTGTATCTCATGAACCATGATAGTTAGACATTCTCAAGACCTTTCTGCAACCATTAACGAAACTCATAACATATTTGGATCTCATAATAAAATTCAATGCTCTATTAGTACAGCAATTCGATGAAATATATTAAAACACTAACAAAAGTAAATTTTATACTTTATTTGATGGAATCATTTTCCAATTTCCAACAAAACTTATTTCCGTAACGACTAGGAACGTTAGACACACGTTAAGTGCTGAAATGACTCTTGTAACCCCTGAATCACACAGGGTTGTCATTAATCAAAATAGATTTAAGAATTTTTTTTTGAAAACGTTTGAAAATTAAATTGATAAATTTTAAAAATGCTAAGTGTTTCGTTTATCACTCTCGAGACTGATAATAAATAATAAGAAAAATATTTTGTCAGCCATACTTCTGTATAGGATTTTGATCCATTAAATTTAATTAAATTTAAGACAAGCCAGATGGCGCAGTTGGTTAAGACACCACCTATCACGCCGCTGGTCATGGGTTCGATTCCCATCCAGGACAAACATTTGTGTGCATTAACATGTCTGTTTGTCTTGTGTCTGGGTGTAATTGTCTATATAAGTATGTATTTACAAAAAAAAAGTAGTATAATAATATGTAGTATATCAGTTATCTGGTTTCCATAGTACAAGCTCTGCTTAGTTTGGGATCAGATAACCGTGTTAAAAAAAAAAAAAAAAAAAAATTAGTTAATACTGTAATAATGTGTCGGGTAAATTTAGTGTTGTTGGCCGCGCTATGGATCAGCCCCAGCAAAACTTAGAAATAAAATATACTGTTGTGTTATTTTGTCTTCTTTTTGTGTATATATCTTCATTGATGGTTATTTAACTATATAAGTTATTTTGTTTCTGTATTTTTTTTTCTGCTCTTTATGACTATTCGATTCTTTTTTATATAAAGTAAATCCAAAATTAGATGTATGGTTTAGTACTAAGTGTAATTTATAAGTAAACTAAGATCTGTGGATTTTGTGAAATAAATAAAATAAAATAAAAATAAAATATATTATTTTTTCTACTATGTATAGGCTTGTGTTTGACCACAACCTCACCGTGGTTAGTGATGATATGGCCGATGGTCGTAAGTACACAAAGCCTAGAATTAGAACTCTCAAGTGCAGCTGTCGGAACACACCGGTAGGTGCTTGTTGTTATTTTCACAATGTTTATCTGATTACTGAAATAACCGTCTTCCAAAAAGTTTGTATTTGTTTACCTTTAAACTCGATAAAAAAGCGCAGAAAGTAATACAAGAAAGTTTTATTTGTCAGAAAGTTAGATTGGGCCAACCCTAACAGAGGGTGCATGTGCTGTGGCGATGTTGAGGACCCTTCAGCTTCCCGGAGGGCCTCGTAATTTGGGTCAGGGGATGCAAAAGTTTCCATCTAGCAAAATTCATAATTTGATTAGGCGTCATTTCTATATTTTTTTTCATGTTTACTCTTTTGATGCTGAGGTTGCTTTTTGGCTTTATGAATAATGTATTATTTTGTTTTTAAATGTCTGTTTTTTTTATATCTGCAATATCGTTGTATAATGGTGTGTTACGTAATGTTAATTATAGGATCCTCTGGTTTTGGGTTTCCAGTAATATGAATGTTAATTTCTATAATCACCATAATTATGAAGCTTCCGCCCCGCAGTTTCACCCACGTTCCCGAGGAAGCTTAGTTTTCCCGGGATAAAAAGTAGCCTATGTGTTATTCCAGGGTATGATCTATCTATGTGCCAAGTTTCATCCAAATCCATACATCAATACTTACAAACTTTCGCATTTTTAACATTAGTACGATACTCAATTTTAAACTAGACCTGACAAATTTGAAATTGAGCAATTAAAATCTACAATTACAGGCGATTTCAATATATATACATACGGACCAATCAGGACATCAGTCAATTTATTCCACAGCCCATTATTCTATTATCAATTGAAACTATTAACAGAGTAGACAAAAGGATTATATAATAGTTTTGAGGTCACTACTACCTTCTTGAAGCTTGACTCAGACTAATTAATGAAGGTTAAAAGTTACTGTCAGCATGACGAGAGTTTCTTAATATACTAGTTTCTCCTTTGTGGTTTCATCCGTGTTCTCGAAAGGTCTTATGTTTTTCCGGAATTAAAAGTATCCTATTAAATATACCAGTTATTAATCTTCGTACATCATCATCGTCATATTAGCTGAAAGACGTCCACTACTGGACAAAAGCCTCCCTCAAGGATCTCCACGATGGCCGGTCTTGCGCTACCCGCATCCAGCGGTTTCGCGCTTCATCGTACATAGATCAATCTATTTCAATCAAACTATCACATTTTAAATTATATTCGTGATTATGATATAGGTACTTTAATTAAAACTGGATTAGGTAACAAAGTAGACAAAAACATTATAATAGTTTTCATATCACTGTTACCTTCTTAAAGCTTGACGCAAACTAATTAATGAAGATACTCTCATCATGATACTTATAAAGTTTTAATGGGAATTCCTTTGTATAAAATATCACAAAGTAAGTTCGTTTATGGAACCTACGTATCATATTACCCTTTAAAAAGTCTATTCAGGGGATACAGATAAAAATGCTTCTTTAACGTAACGCGAACCATGAAAAAGATGTAAAAGATAACTTTGTCAAAGGTGCTAGCTACACTTTATAGAGAAAACACTGGCTCAGGATCTGGCTAAAAAGCTTGGGAGTGCCTTTCAAAAGGAAATGGCGATCTTCTTTAGAAGTACGCATTTACGGGGTGACCTTTTTGGTCCTTTTATATTTTTTCCAGAGTTAGCGGGAGTTACTGTAAAAGCTAATGTATGGTGCTCAAGTGAAGTGTTAAAAACAAAAATGGTCACTTAAAAAGTTTTTTGTGAGGGACCAGGATTAGAATAAAAGTTTGGTGGTTTACGATTTTAGCCGTAAAGCTTACCTTTATAGCCGGGTTAGCACTCCATTGCAAACTACAGGGGATTTTCTATGAAATACTTTTGTCGGCAAAAATCCTTTTTTTTACTGTTTTTCCTTGGTTCTACCCGCATTTTAAGGATATCTCCGTGATCCAGGCTATCCCATTCCCAAAAATTATTATAAATTAAGTTAGAAAACAATTTTGAAAAATCTTTTTTTAGGTGATGTCGTCTTCTCCTCTCCTCCTTAAACTAGCTAAGTGCTTATTTTTTCAGGGTCAACTGGTTTTCGAAATTTCTTGGATAAACTTCTTTGAGATTCCGTGAATCTGTCAGTGGTATTTTTTTTTTTTGAAAGGACTAAGTTGGTAGCCTCAGATGGCTGCAACAACCTTACCGGACAAAACTGTGAGTGGTAGTTTGCTTGTAATATTGAATGATTTAAAGTCGAAAATGTTTGCAACTCAATTATTCGTCGTTAAACTTATCCAAATGTTATTTTAGTTGCAACCATTATCTATTTGTTTTTATGTTCAGTTTCAATCTATTTAATAAAAAGGTCTGAAAATAAAACTTTGTTATTTTTTTCACGAATTTTATTCTGTCTTATTTTTTATTTTGATAGTTGTCATAAGATTTCATAGTAACGGTTAGATAACATGTTATCTTATAAATTCCCAACATATTATGATAATATTATCAACATCAGAATTTCAACATAAAACATACAAAATATATGATAAAAAAACGTTTTATTATAATCGTAAAAAATACAATAAAGATGAAAAATTTTAATCTTCCGTTATTATGCTTAATAATAAAAAATTAATGAACGCAATCACGGAAACCAAAAAATGTTCAGCATGTGACACAGATGTAAAAATTTCATGTGCTTACTCTAAAGAATCAATAACTAAGTTTATAGTCGGGGCGTTATAAAACGTCACAAGGCCATAAAACGGTTACGTGTGGATATTAAAATGTTATAAAAACACACGCACGTCTACTTTTTTGGAATACGTGGAAAATATAGCTTATAAACAACCTTGAATATTGGAATTTATATTTTCGACACTACACTGCCTGTTATCAGATTAAGTTCGGTTATGCTATGATCGTTAAAAAATGTGTATTGGATTTTCATACAGTTTTATGCTTCCAGTTACACATTTTTTAATAAACTCTTTAGTGATAAGCGTCATCGTTTAGCTAGTATATGTTTTTTTTTGTCCCTCGTAGTTTCAGCTGAAAATCAGCGCTGTAAATCTGCAGCCTATGATCAGCTAAAGCCATTTGGACTCGCCATAATACATCCTAAGCTTTGTAACTTAATGGTTGTCTGGTGTTTTCTTTTGTATTATTTGTGTTTTGTTTTGTGTCTCTATTTTTTAATGATAATTTACAGTATCGGTTTTTTTTCCAGTTTTTCTCACGATTAAATTTCTATGATAATATTGTTTAATGTTTTAAATGTATTTTATTTTAGCAGCAAATTACTTTTATTCGCTAGGATTGTTATTGTTTAATTTGCTGTTGCAAACAATTGTTAAAAAATATCAACACATTCCACTGAATTCATGTTTTCATTGTGTTGAACGTGTAATTGTTTCTCATTTTAACTGAGTATTTAATTTCGTTTCAATATTCAAACTTGTTTTCAGCCTCCAAAAACTTTATGATTGATCGTTTGGAAGATTAATGAAATTATTAAATCTGTGTCACGTGACGCTTGAATCTATAGTATTTTCCTATTATAAGTATACAGTCTTTAAGATTCTAATTTATTTACAATAATTATGTCATTCAATGACAATACTAGTAAAACAACTTTATGGAGATATTCCAGTTTATGTAAAATTTACAATGCAGTTAACTGTATTCTTTAAGAAATATCAAATTCGATTTTTTTATTTGACATCTGATTTATGGCTCGTCTTACGTTTTGACAGTAATGTCATTTTAAATATTTGGCGAAAACCATGGTGGGTACTAATCAATGTTTTTTTTTAAGAACAAACACAATCAATACGCTTAACTTCAGAAGCAACGATCGAAAACCATAGTGAATTATAATATATTATATCATCTGTGCTTTTTTGCCAAATATCTAATGTGACATTGTTGATAATGACGCGAGAATTAGAACCCAGGCTTTTGTCATCATTAGTCTGTATTTTTGGAATTCAATTTAATCCGTTAACGTCAAAAATTGTTACAATTTCTTCATCCATTTACAATGGCCATGATAATAATTATTACGATTTTATTAAGAATATTATTTACATGATCAACAAAAATATTTTTACATCATTTTATTTGAACAGTTTTCAAAAAGCTGAATTAATTGACTATCGAAAAGACAATTCTCAAAATTAAGTCAGCTGTCCAGAAACTAAATAATTACAATATTATATTACATCTATAATCTTAAAATGTTACCTGTATTTTAAATGTTACAGCAATGGTAATATCAATTTATTTACATGTACAGTCCATTTGATATTTACAACCATGATTTATCCAGTGATCTAAAGTGTCATTTTACGTCACTTAGCACATTATCACCTCTTTACACATAATTGTAAATATCCTCCATTTCTCATACATTCATTTCTGACATCGCCGCTTGAGGAACTCTAGATTTTTGCGAGAAATGTTGAGATGGAGGCGACGATGTCGATAACGCCGTCCCATTCCCTGGAACTTGTGATTGACCAGTTTGCGCTTGCACATCTGGCAAATTACTAGCACTAAAAGTTGCGTTCTTTGGCAATGTCAAACAATTAGATGCATTGCAAATCTGGTTTTGCTGTTGATAATTGCTGAACCCCACTTTCCTCGGCAGCGTTGTACACTGTCCCCTATTTGTTGGCGGACTCGCTTTTTGCGATAAATTCGACATTTGTATCCCCGTGTGACATACATTGGGACAATTCGCCGTCGTGAAATGTGGCACACGATTTGTCATCGCAATAATAGCGTTTTTGTCCTGATGATCGATATCAACTATTGTGCTCGAGCTCTGAGAGTGTCCGACAAAATAATGTGGATGTTTCGAGGAGACACTATCAAATGTAGAGTTGTGGTTTCTTTTCTGTTGTTGTTGCAATGCTTTAACTTGCAATCGAGTTTTATCTCTCTGATAATATACCCCAGCAAATATCAATACGTTTAGAATGAGTAAAGAGCAACCGATAGCAATTGTGACACTTAACGCTGTGGAATAAGCAGTGTAACCAGCTACAGCCATGTTAGACATTTCTTGAGAATTGGTGTTATTTTGAGCATGGCTTTGAGTAACTGCCGAACCAGGTCTAGCCGACATGACACTGATGCAAGTTGTAACATAAGGGTCCAATGTCGTAGAAGGTACATCGAGGGTGACGTTGTAGATTGGCTTGCGGTAAAGTTCGAGCGTCGGATCGAAGTAGTTCGCCCTAGTGAGTGGATCAGGTCTGACTAACCCGTCGTACAATTCCGGATCGTTGTGGTTTCTGAAAAGGTTATGTTTCGCGACGACGTCTTTCATCCCTGCCCTGTGGATTTCCGGGATCAACCGCAGCCACACGGAGAGCTGATGTGCCCGGTAATGGTTTTTCATGCGTGGCTTCATGCCTGCAATAGAATTTTTGATTGTGAAAGGGTTTAAGGAATGTTGCGGGGATCAAATTGCTTGGGCTGTGTTGGGTGAAAGGTCGACGTAATTAACTTTAAAATTGATATGGCAGGGATGAGGTGGGCGAGATTGCTTTTTTGGAGATTACAAAATAACTTAAAATTTGGTTAAATATTTTCAGTGTTTTCTGTCGTTGTTTTAACAACATAGTTACTTCGTGATACCAAAAAACAAGTAACATTTTCATATGAATGTATAAGGACAATAACTATATCTAGAAACTTACCTATCTCCAAATATTTCTGATATAAAGTATCGTATTCGTCCCACAGGATACTTTTGAATTTATTGCGTTCCCTCGATATTGGCAGGACAGATTCTTGGCGCTGGGCCTCGTTCGGATTCCTAATCAAAGTAAATCAATATAAATATCTCTACCATTCAGAGTCTTTAGTATATTATTACATAGTATAGCAAGTTAATGAGAATATTGGATTCTTATTTTTCTTTGTACTTAATAGGTACAAGATTATTAGTAGGACATTCATATTATTAGATTTATAAGGTTATTACTGTTTGTTTTATGCTTAACAGTTCATTTTCTGTAAATTTTCTCATGTATAACCACAATAAATTAATCTTTTAAATCAGTTTGTTAATTTAAACCTATTTCCGTTTCAGCTTAAACCTTTCCTGTTATCTATTCACATTTGAATTAAATTCAGTTGTGAATTTGTTTCACCATCCATGTTAATAAATATTATTTTGTTCTACGAAAGACCAAGCAAATGAAACTCGGAAAAACAAACTTTTGGGCGGGCACAATAATTTTCAATTCTGCTCAGTTACCAAACAAGGCGAGTCGGGAAGTCGGCCTTTAGCCAGCCTGGTAAAGCTGCCGTCTTAACACAAGCTGAGATAGAGCGACAGCGGACTTTTAAAACAAGCTAGAAGTATCAAAGACGCCAACAACGTCTAAATCATTGTTAGAAAAACACAGATTTTCAAACATAAAGTCTTTAATTTAAAGTAATAAATAAGAATTTTAAAGTTTGATGAGTTATGTTCATTTTGATTTATGCATTTAGTTGTATATTTATTTTTGTTTCCACTGCTAAGTATATATATAAAAAACATACATTATTGTCTACATATTTGGAATAATATAATTATTTGTACAAATCACGAAACAATAAAATATAGACCATTAAACGATTTATCATTGCTTAGTTCATAAATAATGGATCATTCACAAAAAATAATCCTCCACCGCTTGCATACAGTCCCCTACTCAATTTTTATTTTCGTATTCACCGAAATGCGAAAATAATGATACACTTTATTTTGTTTTATTGCTTTGATTAACGAGTTTTTGTGTGCCAAACAAAAAATCGGGCTAAAGGACAGCCTCATACAAATTTAATGACTCGTTTGTAACGTAGGGATGTGGGACGCTTTACAACCTAACTAACGAGGCGAATAAAAATATGTCTCCATCATTTTGACAATACAACCTCACCTTATTGTTATAAATTGTGAATTTTCTTTTATTTATGAATCTGCTTTCTGATGAATCTCCGTCACATCTTTTATTAAATTAAATTAAGAAAATAAAAAATATACTCAAATCTCTTGCTACCTACATTATCTCAAGTGATTTTAGTCAAAAGTACAATGCCATAGAGTTTTAATTGCAATGACAAAAATAAGTAATTTGACGTGTGTCAAGCGTATATGTACCTTGGATTTGTTCCTTCGATTCCTATCTATTCTTTAGTACTATTTATTAATATGTGTTAGTAGCTTCCAGTTAACTGAACCAAGCTATCAGTGTACCTACTAAGGCATTGATTGTCATAGAAGCATAATAAACAAATATTACATTCTACTCACCCAGTACGAACGAAATTGGCCACATACAGTATAAAGGCCTCTGATAAAGCCACTTCGGACTTAGTATAGTTTTTGGGGAAATGGCCGAGGCCTTCAACCAGTGGTGCTCCAAACAAATAAGGAAGCTCTTCACCGTGTACTGAACCCATCCGCTGAAACAACATTGTAATTTAAATAACAGGTTCCATATTGTATTCAGTTGAAACATGTATTTTAATTAAAACTATTTCCATGAAGTACTCATGAAGCTTTCTAGTAATAATTGATTCAACTATTATACAAAATCACACGGTAAATAACAGCGCCTAAAATTCCCTGAATTTGTGATAGTTATTTCTGCAATTAGGGATATTAAATGGAATTTTCTAAATTGCATTATTTTGGTGATATTAAAAACATATTATAGTATAATGGATCCGTAATTATTAAAAAAGTAAATTATATTGCCGGTAACTTTGGAATTTGTTTCATTATTAAGTACTAGCTGTTCTCCGCCTAGCCTATAACCTTCGGGGATAATGTAGCTCCTATAAGTGAAAGAATTTTTCGAATCGGACCTGTAACTCCGGATTAGCGCGTTCAAACAAACAGACTCTTCAGTTTTATTATTAGTATAGATTTAATGTTTTTGACACATCACCGTCACTGGCTCAGTTGTATTATATTTAGCATATTTAGTTACAAGTTATGCTATTATAACAGTTAAAGGTCCCGAATTCATGTCACGTATCATTATTGGCCCCCGTTTAGTTATCTTACTATATTTCTAACTAAACACATCTTTCAATAAATATCATCTATCCTTTTTCAGTAATGTTTGTAAGAAAGAGAGGTGATGTGGCTATTAGTTCAGTTTGTAAACAACATAATTGGCACCATTAACTACTATATCAGAAATCTTAAATGCTGGAGAAGTAAAATTTAAAAACATTGGAGTCCGAGTCAATCCTCTCTCCCTTACATCGTTGATGATCCACTAATTAAAATCTCTTGAAATACAGAAAGTCTTAAAAATTATTATTTCAACTTACCTGAGGATAATCTCCATCCTTAGTTTGATAGTCGAATACGTAGAAGAAAGTGTTAGGTCCAGTACCAAGTGAGCTCTTAGCTACGCTGAGGAAATCACCTGTTTGGACCAGCGGAGCTACGTATTGAGCATCAGATATAGCCAGTACTGCTGCATCTCGTGTGTTTATTGGATGCTGATAGGATGGAAAAATTAAAGACATTAATTTAGAAAGAATTGCTAAACTAAATTGACAGTAGACGGGGCACATTGCTCGTATAAACGGGCGCTGGGACTGTGAAAGGTTCTCGAACGACGACCACGAACCGGAAGACGCAGCGTTGGCAGGTCCCAATACGAGGTTTGATGTTAAAGAGAAAATGAAAGCAACCTCAAATTGAATTTCGATCGTGTTGTAGTAGATAGTTTTAGCTAACTCTCTCGCATTAAGGCATATTATTGATGCCACTGCATCGTTATCATAGCATTGTTACTGATACTAGTTTGGGATAAATTGATATCCAAAATCAATATTTATAAACAATGCCTATTAAAATCCGTGCTGCAAATTTCCAAACATTGACGTCATCGTGTTGAAGCCAATTTTAAGGGTAATAACTGAAAATTATAACTGGAGCGTGACGTAATCAGCTCTCAAATTTCAAGCACAAAAGCTTTGTTTTGTTTGGTTGTGCTTTGTATTTAACTTTTGCCTTTGTGATAGCAAAAACGGGTAGAAAACCAGTCACTGAGTTGATCCTGAAATAATATCTGGTATTAAATAATGCCTCACTACCGTTGTATCCTACAACATTCCAAAATAAGATTATCGTGGTGTCCAAAAAGTTTTCTTTGAACTGATACTCCGCTTAATTTTACTATTCCTTCCAATATATTGAGGAGTAGTCTGCTTTGAGCCAAATCCCATTTATGCCCTTAAACGTAAGCGGTTGTTGAAAAACAAGGTGAATTTCGAATTGAGACAAGAACTTCTTTGACTTGATTCTGGCATATTAAATTAGTTTCCGGAATTTCTCATTAAGCTTTAGAAGCTTTATTTCAATTTCAATTCAGTGACTCCTCAATTTATTCGCCCAAAAAGGTATAATAGAAATTTCTTAACGTAAGTTTAATAACTAGTTTTGTAGCTGGTATTAAAGACTTTTAGTATATTTACGGGATATGAAAGAATTCACGCCGTTTGGAAGGTTCACGTATGTCGGTGCTGGTAAAAATACTCATTTTTTCTTCATTGTTTTTTTATCTATGTATAGGCCTGTGTTTGAACACAATTTCACCGCGGTCAGTGATGATATGGCCGATGGTGGTAAGCACACAAAGCCTAGAACACACCGGAAGGTGCTTGGTGACAGATTCTCAACTTGAGGGTGGTAGCCAGCCAGGCGGGTACTACAAATTACCTAACCACCGTGCTGTGGTTTCCTCGACTATTTGACCGATCGTTTTTTTACACCTAAAGCTCAAGCTCATTTCATGCAGAAGTGTTAGTAAGTAAATATTTTGAAACTTTTATTGGATTTGCGAAAAACTTAATCTCTTGCCTGTATATTTTTATTTTTAAACTATGGACTGTTAGTCTAGTAAGCTTTTACACATTATTAGATAGAATATTCCTAGCGTCTTCAAGTTATATCGTTTAAAACTTATCCCATAAAATATTTGCAGGCTCTACCGACTTCAGCTTCAAAACAATAGGAATTTGGCAGCGACAGCATTTGCCAAGCGCCCAAATGCCAAGTGCCAAGGTGCCAAGTCATCATGACCGTATGTTGTCTAAAGCTGGTCCCTTGTTAGAAATAGGCCAAGTAATTTCATTTGAAGCTCTTTTTATAATAAGAAAATGTACAATATTGAAGGACGGACACATTCTATATAAGTTAATGGAAAATTCTTTAGCTTGCTGAAGATTATTTGTAAGAGGCTGCAAATGTTTTAACTTATAATGATGTTGGAGACTTACTTGGACAGTTCTTTCCCAATCAGTGTATTCATTGACAATTGTGAAGAATATTTCGCTCAGATGATATGTGTATGCATTCCTGACATAGGTTCTGAAACGTGTAAATCTCTTTAAAATGTAATCTCTGTTTTTAATGATATACCTAGTTTTTCTTTGCCATGAATAAATTTATTATTTTATAAAATACACCCAAAATACATAATATTTATTTTCACGTTAGATTTTAATAGTTTAGTTTTTATTCCTCTCAATATTCCAAATTTCAATTTTTTTTTTTAATCGGACGATTAGTGGCCGAGATATCGGTGAAACATACATACAGTTGTACAACTTGTGTTTACAACCTCCTCTTTTTTTAAGTCGGTTAAAATATTAAAAAAAAACAACATGAAAAATACACTAATAAATATATATATTTTAAATTCTACCTTTAACATTTCCATAAATAAATTTTAGAAAAACTTCCCATTTACGTAAAACTCGTCAAATTTCTCACATCATTCTTTTTAATTATACCAACGTCGAGTTTAAAAGCTAGTTATTTTTTATGTAACGTGGTGACTTTCTGTAGCACGCCTTTTTCCGTCATTAAACCGGTTTTCAAGGCTATCCTCATTACGAATGAGCTTGTAATTAGGGTTTGTGTGTAAAATGTAAAACGACTTTTACAAAATCACGATGGTAAACTGAGAAAATAACATCAACTGAGAAATAAGTTTATATTGCATAAAAATATATTTAAGAAATAACTGAATCATCACTCACTTTAATGAACACTAGTATGTCATCAATTTTCGCAACCGAAACTACTCACTACTACCTTATTACGTTCGATTTCTATCCAATATTATATATCGTTCCACCTTACATTACAACCCATTCGTGTGAAGATGTCACTATAACCTCCCCCAGCGCTCAAACACCAATTTGCTGAATAAATATAGAGCTCACCTTATTATTCTGTCCCTTCTTTCGCCCTCGAAACCATTTTGTATGTCTTGCGCCGAAAATTTCCAGAGAGCTTCGCTAGTCACTACGCCGAATAATAGATCGTATTTATTTTGACCACCCCTTATACCGAAAGTCCTGTCCCCACTCCTTTTGTCCGCACTAAAGTTATTTACACCAGACACACTAGTGAAACCCTGAAGGTCATTTGGAATAAAAAAAGTCAGCAATTCTTTTGCATAATCAGTTTTGACGACAACCCCATCAACAGATGGTCCAAAAGCAGTCAAATAACTCGGTGTACTTATTTCTGCTGACATTAATTCTTCGAGTGGTACTTCTCTCAAGCAATCGACGATTAATTCGTGATCTTTAACGATGTCTTCAGGAAGAGTGCAGTTTGATGATTTGGCTAATTGGACGGAAAAGCTTACAGGGTCTTCTACTAATGCCCATGAGCTTAACGCAGAACCTGATAGAAGGATTGCCCGATGAAAGAGACCTAGAAATAAAATTACTGTCAACTCTAGTAATAATGAAATGGATTACAGTTGCTTCTATGGATTCAATACTCAGATTCAAAAGTGATTACTAGTTTACTGTTAAACATAAATAAGGAAGACTAAAACGTAAAAGTCAAATTGCTTTGAAAATATCTACAAAACGTTTCAGAGAGCCATATAATTGTAAAAGTGAACACAAAAACACATACCAATCGTTTTAGCAGTTCCGAATAAGCCAAAGTGAACCCGTTAATTACGTTAGATTCACGAACATTTTATAGCGTAGCGCGCGATGTCAAAAGTGTTCGTTAATTATCGGAGCTTTGCTTTAAAGAATCTGAGTAAAATTTTTCACCAAAACAAAGTTCTCAATATTCGTGTTTTTGCTATAAATGTAGGTACTATAAATTTTGTCCGTGATGAAAAGGTTATAATTTAGCAGAAAACTAGCCTCAATAAGATTAGAGATAACGATATAAATATAAAAGACTATGGTAACACTCAAAGCGGATTATTTTATTCATAGATGAAGATTATGTTTGAAATCAAAGTAAGACTCAAATCAAAGTAATATTGCTGACCGAGAAATTTTACAAAGTAATTCTTCTGATAAGAGAAAGTAGTGAATAACTAGGAATTAATTATGTTAAACAAAATATATGTACTATTGTTGCTGTTTGTTTCGCAATAAATAAAAAATAAAAATAACTGTAATAATCACTCACCAGGCATAACAGTAGGGGAAATCATTAGGAAGTTAATGCAGGCAGCACCAGAACCATGTCCTAGCATTGTCACATTGCCAGAGTCTCCTCCAAAAAGGGCGATGTTCTGTTGAACCCAATGTAGTGCTGCTATTTGATCCATTAGTCCATAATTTGCCACTCGGGCTTTTAGATGTGGTATCGGATTTGCATTCAGGAACCCTACGGGACAAATAATATATATAAATACTAGATCTAAGACTGCGGTTTTGGTGAGGCGGGCGTTAATGTCAGTCAGAAACTTGAATAATGAAGATGTTGAAAAAACCAAGATAAAAACGCTCAGAACAAATTGTAACAAATACTCTAAATAAATAAATTGTAATAAATAGATGAACTCTGAATTCGTGAACATATTCTTACAATATCACCATTGACTTTCATTTGATTAGCAAATAACTTCAATCTGAATAAAACAATGCTGTAATTATAGTAGTTAGTATAGAAATATATAATTTGACACGCCATTACTACGTCTGTCATGTTAAAAAAACATGAAATACATTTTATGTGCCGTAATACCGGAAATATATTTGACAAAATTTTCATATTTCACACGAAAATCAGGTCAACTAGACATCCATTTTGTAAAATGACATATGCCTTCATCACGCATAGCATCAGCGTGTAATTCGTTGAAAATAAATTCATCAAAACTTTAAATCTGCGTTTCGCAATGTCAACCTTACAATATGGGCATAAAGTTTAATGTTCAATAGCAAATCCTAGCTGAAACTTTCATGAGAAATGTTTAATTAAGCAGAGTGGAACGTGACGAATTTCCCTGAAGCTAGAGCTTCGCATAATTAGATTGTATGAAAACAAAACTACTTATTGGCTCCTTACAAGACCTTTAGCACATACCATCTATGCCTATAGCAGTAAAAACACTCTAATTGAATTTATATTCTTCTCTGTAGCAATTTATCAATTGCCCTTGGGACGCCAAAGGAATTATCAGCACTTTTAGTTTTATTTGCTTGACTGCTCATTTTTATTACGAAAAATTGAGTGAGTTATTGATTTATCTTGCAACTTTTTAGTCACTTAAAAAGTTGGTTTAGAGACATCGAAAATATATTGAATAAGTAACAAAAGGCTATCAAATGGAGCAGTTTCTCTGTTGAAACGTGCATCAGTGTAGCAAAGCTCTCAGATATTTTTAGCTCTCCGTAGACTTGGAAGCGGTTGTAAGTGGATTTGTGCGGTGTAATCAGGTTTATAGCCAGAAAAGCCTGAAGAATGGCGGATGGAGCTTTTGTAACAATTCGTGCTGCAGATGATGAAATAATGGCTCGCAATTTTATAACATTTTATGGATCAGTTTGGTGGTAATAATTCTGAGTAGGTAATGCCTATATTTCAAGGTAACTGTTGCAATGTAAGAAAAATAACACATAAAGAAAATGCTTCAAATTCTGTTTTGAAGATTTATAGACAACCAAGCGATTGCAGTGGAGTAAATACCTAAGAATAGGATGAGATAAATCATAATGAAATAGAGGAACTGAGGTAAATAGGTACAAATCTGGTGCACGGAAGATCTTTACATTATGGACACTTAAGGTGATTATGAATTGGTAAAGGAGATGATGATAAAAGTTATAGATATAAATAACTAAATACCTTATACAGTTAATAGTTGATATTCGAATGATACCAAAACCTAAAATCGAAGAACAAATATGCAACGATTCATGAATATGGAAAAAGCGGAATGGTGCGGCAGTAGCGTGCAAGTAAAAATTTGCGATCGAAACGGATGGTTTTCAGTTAGTCTATTTTCAAATAAACTGTCCTACAAATATATAGGCTAGATTATTTTAAATACTTATGCAACATTAGAATCTGATTTGTAAGAATACAAAGCCTAATTAATATAGCTGCTAGAATCCACTTCATAATGACACGGTGGTAACCATTTAGGAAGGTAAGGGTGTTTCCCTTCATCACGATAGGTGCTAATGGTTTTCCTTCACCAAAAGCTCAAACTTTTTTTAAGATTTTAGCGGTACTATTTCAATTTACTGTAACTTTCATGGCGTTTGAAGCCTTTCAAATCTTGAACCATTTGATGAATCTTACGTCTAGAACTTAATAACCAAGTATAAATCAATACTCTTTTTTATGTCAGAAGATTGTCTAGCAGGCATTCCACCTGATTGTATGTGGTCTCCGCCACCTATTGGTGTTGCTGACCTGTTACAATTCCAAGAAGGCTCTCAAATGCAATTGCCGGAACACACCGGTAGGTGCTTAGCGACAGATTTTCAACTTGAGGGTAGTAGCCAGTCAGTCGGGTACTACAAAGTACTCTACAACCGTGCTATGGTTTTCTCACGATTTCTTCACCGAAAGCTCATGCTCATTATAAGATTCTAACCCACGACCTTCGTCTTCGCACCACTGAGCTATCATAGCCTTAAATCCCCAATCTTAGTACTCACCCAAAATCCCCAGTCTGTAATTGATAGTAATTACAACCAGACCAGCGTAGCTTGCAAGGACAGCACCATCGTACACATTTCCTGAATTCCACTCGAATGATTCACCATGGATGAAGATCACAACTGGATACTTAGCTTGAAGTGTTGGTCCAACTGCAACAATATTTAAAAGTTAATATTCTTCAATCTGTTTTTATGCATTCTTAAATTCATCATCATTATGTCAACTTCTCGACAAAGGATCTCCCCCAAGGATCTCCAATATGGATCTATAGATGGATGGATGGACTTGTTACCTATAAATACTTAAGTCCGATGACAATACAATAATAATGGTGTCATGGGCTGAAAAAAAAAGCTTGTCCTTAAAAAAATCTTTAAATTTTAACTTATTTTACTTTAGATTTTATAACCTTGTCAATATTATTAATATCAAATACCATTATAGGGTAGTTTCCTGGCATATCAAATCAGCAATTTTATAATAAATGTCAAAACGATCGGTTACATGGAATATTGTATGAAATACTAAGCTATGACGTCATAGTTTCACAGTATCAAATGATCTACTCTTAGTGGTTCTACTGGTCATTAAAAATCGTAGAAAGCATTAAATGTACAACATATTTGATGTTTCCGCGTGTTTTCAGATGTTTTATGCATTGGTTAGTGTTTGGTCATTTATTTTTGACACTGTCACCTAGCCTATTATATGTACAATGTACTTTACGAAACTTTAAGCCTGTATGTAGGAATCTTTATGAGGTAAAGTTACCCAATAAATGGTAAGTATCTTGATTCACAGAATACGTTCCTCAAAAACGCCCACTGAATATAAAATGAAACTTCTAATGAGTCATTAATATAATAATAGTTCCGCTATATTCCATAAAGTCATTTGATATGAAATTAATATTATTTCCACAAATTGGCTTATTCATGAGATCAAAGCATATTTAGATGGGGTTGAATTACAATTTAACATCAGTCACACTGGATTGGATAAATATAGAGATATTAGTTAAATTACTCAATTTTAAGTGCCTATATTGAGTTATAATTAGTGAAGGATTTTTTTTTTTTTTTTACTATGTATAGGCCTGTGTTTGACCACAATCTCACCGTGGTCAGAGATGATGTGGCCGATGATGGTAAGCACACAAAGCCTAGCAGGGAACTGGCTCTCAAGTGTAGCTGTCGGAACACACCGAAAGGCGCTTGGCGACAGAATTTCACCTTGAGGGTGGTAGCCAGCCAGGCGGGTACTACAAAGTACCCTACCACCGTGCTATGGTTTCCTCACGATGTTTTCCTTCACCGAAAGCTCAAGCTCATTGTAGGATTCGAACCCGGGACCTTGGTCTCGGCATCCGACGTCACTACCACTGAGCTATCATCGCTGTTCCAAAAAGATCAAGTAAGTTTTTAAAAATAAGAAGTGGCAACACCGAAATGTAGCTTCAAGGAGCATGGCTTCCTTTTTTTGTGTTCCTCAATTAAATTAATTGTGATTCCGTTTCATTTATTTATAAAGCCTTCTTTTATTTGACCATAATCGTTCCCAAAGTCCCACAACGTGGCGACCGTGATATAAAATGGAAAACATAAAACATAGATCAATTTTAAGGGGTCAGTTTACCAAGAAGGCCAACTTATTTGAAAGTATAATGGCGGAAAAAAGCATAAACCAAATTGAATTATTAGCCACTTACAAAGGGCTTATGAGTATTAAAGAGAAGATGGATAAGCTGGATGAAGAAATTAAAAATAAAATATTACAAGAAGAAGATGAGAAGATGATTGAGAAGGAGTTCGACGACATAGATAATTACGACTCCAAATGGCGTCTACTTGTGGAAAAATACAATTTCACGTTGAAAGCAACTAACAATGATAATAAAGAAGAAAGGAAACATAACACACAAGCAATAAGATTGCCAAAATTAGAAATTGTAAAATTCGATGGTAAGATTAGAAATTGGCTTCCCTTCTGGGGACAATTCAGGAAAATTCATGAAAAAGAAAACCTCGACAACGAGGATAAATTCGTATATCTTTTACAATCTATAACGCCAAACACAGAGGCGCGCAATCTCGTGGAAAGTTATCCAATAAATTCGGTGAATTACACAAAATGCATTGAACATTTAAAATCAAGATATGCACGGGAAGACCTTTTAATACAATTGTATGTGCGAGAATTGTTGTCGTTGATATTGCAAAGAGCGGAAGGCGGCGAAGAGCTAGACCTAGCTACATTATACGACAAGGTAAGTGCACATTTACGCGCTCTCGAAACACTTGGTGTAACGAAAAACCATGCAGCTTTTATTTTGCCTATGGTTGAATCTGCGCTGCCTAGAGAAGTACTTAAAACATGGCAACGCACACGCAAACATGACAACCAGATGGAAGATGAGCTCAGTAATTTACTTGTATTTTTGCAAAAAGAAGTAGAGTGTGACCAACGAATAAAAATTGCAAGCACTACATTTTCTCAGGAAGCACCAGAACATAAAATGGAGAAAACTCCGTCATCTACAGCTCAATGCTTAGCTTCTACATATAATAAAAGAGAATTTTCAAAGAAGCTATGTATTTGGTGTGATAAAGACAACCATAGCAGCTTAGAGTGTTTTAAATTAAATAAATTATCTATACAAGAGAGAAAAGATATATTATATAAGAAAAAAGCATGTTCAACTTGTTTAAAGAAAGGTCACATATATAAAACATGCAAAGCCTACTATATAAAATGTTTAATTTGTGGAAAAAGACATTCAACCACAATATGCAATGCTCAAAAGTTGCCAGAAAACATAGAGACTGCTAAAGAAGTCACCACTACTACAGCATCTTCAACATTTGACGTCCCTATCCAGAATACTGTAAACTATACAACTCTTCTTCAGACAGTAGTTGTTCAGATAGAATACAAAGGAAAGAAACTACCCATCAGAGCACTATTTGACAGTGGTTCACAAAGATCATACATTAAGAAAGATATAATAGAAAAGCTACAAATTCCTGAAGTAAATGAAGAGATATTAACACATAGTTTGTTTGGTGGTACAGAAACTAATTCTAAGTTGCATAAAGTTTATAATTTGAACATTTCTAGCTTAAGTAATTCTTTTAGTACTGATGTAATGGCGTTAGGCCAAGATGTTATTTGTAAAAATGTTCCTAGATTCAAATCTAACAATGTATTGCAACAAATTTTGAAAGAAAACCAAATATCTCTGACAGATGAACATCATTACTCAAGTGATATAACACTATTAATTGGTGCTGATTATTTAGGTTTCTATCTGACAGGAGAGGTAAAACAACTTCAGCAAAATGGGTTGGTAGCTATAAATACTAAATTTGGATGGACATTGCAAGGAAAACAGGTGAGTGCAAACTTCAGTCATATGGCAACATCTTTATTCATCTCTAATAATGATAATTTGGACTTAACAGATTACTGGTCACTGGAGATGATGGGCATACAAGATCCAGCTGAAACAAAGTCTAAGGAAGAAAAAACTGCTGAGGTAATGGCATCATTTCAAGAAAATATTAAATGCAATGGAGATGGCAGGTATGAAGTAAAACTTCCTTTTAAAATAGGCCGTGAGGATTTATTACCAAATTATGAAAAGGCAAAACTAAGACTTTACTCAACAACAAATAAGCTCATGTCAAATGGCAAGTTTCAAGAGTATCATGAGTGTTTTCAAGAGTGGCATAGTTTAGGTATTATAGAAGAAGTGCCACCAATTAATGTAGAGCATGATACAGGTCATTATCTGCCACATAGAGCTGTTATTAAGGATTCAAGTCTTACATGTACCCTGAGACCAGTATTTGATGCATCAACAAAAGATAAAAATGGACTGAGTCTCAACTCCTGTTTGGACAAGGGTAATAATTTTATTTCTTTAATACCTAATTTACTTACAAGTTTTAGAACAGGAGCTATAGGGATAACAGCTGATATTCAAAAGGCATTTTTACAAATTAGTTTACCCCCAGATGATAGAGACTATTTAAAATTTTTGTGGTGGGAAAATGACAGCCTTGTTAATATTAAAACATATAGACATTGTCGGGTGGTATTTGGTCTTACATCCAGTCCTTTTCTATTGTCAGCAACTCTCATACATCATTTAAATAATATTGAAGGAGAGTTAAAAGGAACTGCATTGTTATTAGGGAGATCTTGGTATGTGGACAATTGTGTTATTAGTTTAGACACAGAAGAAGAGGCTCATAAGTTTATTACAGAATCCAAAGCTATCATGCAAGAGGCCAAGTTCAATTTGCGTATGTGGGTTACAGCCCCAATGAAAATTAATGAGTCAGGTAAGGATGTAATATCAGTTCTAGGTCTCAACTGGGATACAGTCTCAGATAAATTGTATTGTAATACAACAAACCTACCTGCACCTAAAGATCTTGGTAAAATAACAAAAAGAGTATTATTGTCACTCATACAAAGGATTTTTGACCCTATTGGTTATACAGCCCCCGTCATATTAACTCCCAAATTAATTTTACAAGAAACCTGGCAGCAACAATTACAATGGGATGATGAATTGCCTTCTGACTTGCTACACAAGTTTAGAGAATGGTATAGTTATATAAATTATTTAAATGACTGCAAAATTCCAAGAAGATTAACAGCAGATAAAATACGAGACTGTAAATTAAGTATACATTTGTTTTGTGACGCGAGTAAAGACGGATATGGCGCAGGTGTATTACTTCGTGCTGAAAAGGACTGTAAAATATCAGTTCAGCTAATCTCAGCCCGCTCACGGGTTACACCACCCAAGAAAATTAGCATCCCCAGATTAGAATTGTTGGCTGCATTAATGGGTTCACGTTTATTAAAACAAGTCAAAGAAAATTGTAATTTAAAAAGTTGTACTGTTTATTGTTGGACAGATTCTAGTGTAGTGTTGACATGGATAAAACAAGAATTACCC
This sequence comes from Tethea ocularis, assembly GCA_963555595.1. NCBI lineage: Eukaryota > Metazoa > Arthropoda > Insecta > Lepidoptera > Drepanidae > Tethea > Tethea ocularis. Next base: position 1,881,221 of record OY741960.1, on the reverse strand, counting down.
TTAATCAATTTTGTAGGAAATAGAATCAAAGAAATTAGACAACACACTAATATTGAGCAATGGCATCATATTCCAGGAACAGAGAATTGGGCTGACGTTGGATCTAGAGGTTGCAACGCGAAAACTCTCCTTGACAGCCAATGGTGGAAGGGACCAGCTTGGTTACACTTGTCATCAGATCTTTGGCCGCACTCTGAAGTGGTTGTTGATAAGCAGCAGGTAAACCTGGAAACTAAGAAATCTATATTAAATGCTCAAGTATGTACAAATGAAAGCTTATTAAATAAAATACAAACTTACTTTTCTAAATATACAAAGCTAATCAGAATGGTAGCATGGATACTAAGATTTATACAAAACATACAAAATAAAAATAATCAAAGAAAATCTGAATTAACCTATAGTGAGTTTGAAAAGGCGGAAAAGTTAGTAATAAAATTAATACAAGAAGAAAATAAAGAAAAACTAAAGAAAGAAAGTAGTAAACTAACATATTTTCAGGACAAAGAAGGAATATTAAGAATTAAAACTAAACTTACCTTGTCTTCAGAATTTCCTGAAAGTACTAAAATACCTTTTCTACTCCCAGCCAAAAATCAGATAATCATAATGATGGTGAAACAACGTCATGAACAACTTCAACATGCAGGTGTCAACCAGCTCATTGTAGACCTACGGGCGAGGTTCTGGATCATTGGTGTACGACGGCTAGTAAAGTCTGTAATTTCAAAATGTGTAATATGTAATAGATATCGATCTAAACCAGTTCAGGCACCAGCTGCTCCTCTGCCTCCAGAGCGGATTACATGTTCAGCACCGTTTCAAACAACAGGTATTGATCTGGCCGGCCCTCTATATCTTCGCAGTGGAGAGAAATGCTGGATCGTATTGTACACTTGCGCTGTTTATCGTGCTGTTCATTTAGAGCTGACACGATCGTTGTCCACTGAAGCATTCATAATGACATTAAGAAGATTTATCGCGAGACGAGGTCGCGCTTCCTTAATAATGTCCGATCATGGAACCAATTTTCAAGGAACCAAGAATTTACTTTCTTCATTAGATTGGGAGGAGGTTCAGAGATACTCTACAATACAGCGCATTCAATGGAAAATGAATGCACCTACAGCAGCCTGGTGGGGAGGCTACTGGGAACGATTAATAGGAATAATGAAAAATCTGTTGAGAAGAATTATTGGCAACGCTTTGTTATCATATGATGAGCTAACAACCATTCTTTGTGATTGCGAAGCGGTGATGAATGGGCGCCCACTTACCTACATAAATCAAGATAAAGGTGATTTTTTAGAACCATTGACGCCAGCAAATTTCATACAACCAATACCTAACAGTGAAGTCACAGATCTTGATCAAATTGACGCTAATAACTTAAATAAAAGACTACAGTATTTGCAAACCATTAAAAATCAATTTAGACATCGTTTTAAAACAGAATATCTTACATTATTAGTACAGAAAGGTAAAGAAAATAGAGATTGTTTAAATGTGGGAGATATAGTGTTAATAGAGACAGATGAGAAGAGAATTAAATGGCCTTTAGGCATTATTGAAAAGTTATTTACAGGTAAAGATGGAGTGGAGAGAACAGCTCAAGTAAAGACTTCCATAGGTACCAAAATTCGACCAGTCCAAAGATTATATAAACTGGAGGTCACTACAACTACATATCAGTCAGGTAACAATTTTCCATTATTAATAGACTCTAAAACATCTGATCCTGAAGCTTTGGAACAATCCACAGTAGAAGATTATCCTCTGGCAGAAACACTAGAGCAGAATGTCAGACCTGAACAGTCTACTCGATGTGGTAGGAAGGTAAAAATGCCTAGTAAATTTGATATTTATGTATGATTTATTATTACACAGTAGTTGATATTTGTTTTTAAGTCATTTCACAAATAAAGCCTGTCAGAGATATTGAGGTTAATTTTACATTATTTGTTTTAATATTTTAATTACTTGCAAAGGTTTTAATTATTTTGTCATTATGTACCTATGTTGTTATGTGTAAATTATGTCATTGATAAGTATAAGTGATAACAATTATTGTATGGATAAGAAATCTCAATGTTGTTTCCAATGCTGTATTAATCTATATTAGTCCTTAGATTTAATAATTTTCTGTATTCAATTGTATAATTCTGTAATAATTGTGTTTTATCACATTGTGTTAATTTCTATAAATACATTAATGTACTATTAACGACATCTACTAGCGAATAGAATTGTAACTAGTTAAAAATAAATATTTGATATAACGCCATCTAGTGTTGAATAGATGTGATAAGATTTTTCTTGTCTGGTTTGGAGGATGTTCCAAAAAGATCAAGTAAGTTTTTAAAAATAAGAAGTGGCAACACCGAAATGTAGCTTCAAGGAGCATGGCTTCCTTTTTTTGTGTTCCTCAATTAAATTAATTGTGATTCCGTTTCATTTATTTATAAAGCCTTCTTTTATTTGACCATAATCGTTCCCAAAGTCCCACAATCGCCTTAAATAGGAAAGGAAATAAGAGATGATGTTGTGACACTCGTTAATCTATTCACGGGCCGGTAGGATCTTATTTTTTTTTTGCTTTGAGTATAGGTCTAAATATTTCACTAGTAGTATTAGCTTGGTTTTCAATGTAGAAGTTCTGCTTAGTTTGAGACCAGAAAGTCTTATATGAATAATCCTATCTTAATATCGTAACATATTGTGTCTGGGTGTAATTATCTATATAAGTATGTATTCACAAAAAAAAAGTAGTATATGTAGTATATCAGTTATCTGGTTTCCATAGAACAAACTCTGCTTAGTTTGGGATCAGATAACCGTGTGTGAAGCATTCTTCACACACGGTTATCTGATCCCAGGATATTTATTTTATTTATTATTTAAATGAGAAAGTCTTTGAATCACCCATGGTTTCAGCTGTAAATCAGCGTTGTAGTAATTTGCAGAATAATGTTGAGCTGGGGCTGTTTGGACTCGCATAACTATACTAGCTTTTCATTGGTATCACTTATTTTTAGTTTGTCAGCGTTAATGTTTACCTTCATGTGTTTTCTATTTTATTTTGTGTGGCTTTTGTATTCAATAAATTCTTTATAACTTTTCCTTTTTAAACGATGCATTTGCTAAATAAATTTGTCGGCACATATCAGACAGAAGTTACGTATCTACTGATTCAGATATTGAATAAAATGAAATTAAAGTGTGCTGAAATGGAAGACAGATGGCTCCAAGGGTGATCTCCAAGGTAATTGGATTGAATCCGAGCGTCGGGCTATTCCCTCCAATTTCTCTATCAGAGACAATTTGTAAAATGCCGTTGGACATGCCAAGTGACCCGAGTCAGGATGCCGACTATTTTGGGACACTTGTGGGTGACAAGGGGCTCTAAGAAAAATTATGATAACACAAGGCTTTTCTGTTTCCTTATATGTGTCTTGAATTAAATTAAAGCTAAAAATAACGATTTATTTTTATAGAGGCATAAAAACACCTTTTTAATGAAAAACAGAATTACTAGAAAAAAAAAGTAAACAAATTGTTTGTTAAAACAGTAAATTTTATGCTTACAATTCTATTCATTCACAAATTCGGTTATAGTGCATGCGATGTGTTGTACGAAAAAATAATTAGATTAACGATATTTTTCGAGTTGTTTTTTTAAATTCCCTGATCTTTTAAAATTACACACCACCGTTTACAAAAGGCATTTTTTTTATTATTGTAGCAGTGTATATATTTAAATTCTTGATTGTATATCTAAAATACGGTTACATAAAAAAAATCAAATCATTCTATTAATCTTACATCTTCATCCTATTTAAAAACATATTTTTATAAAATGTTGACTACAACTAACTTATAGGTAGGTACTAATAATATAAAACCATCTAAGGAACTAGTTTTCTGTAAACACATTTCTGATTTTCGTCCGAGTGGTATCATAGTTTCATAACTTCACATATCGACATAATAATAGAAATCCATACCAACACACAAATTTATTCCTAGACATCCCTACATATTTCTCCTGCTGTCATAAACAAAACATATTTACTGACCCAAAATGATTTTTGTTATGAAATCAAGCATTAAAGCGACAAATCGTTTCAGCCATTTCGTTTTAAACCTTTGTTTTCGTTATCACTGTCTCACATGACAGATACGCTGTAGCTACGCTAGATAAAGTTTCTCTTTGGCTGCATTCCAACTGTAATGAATTGTATTTCACTCATTGAATACCAAAATGTTCATTTTTTATGCTTTTATTTTTGGGTTGAGAATCTGTCGCGAACTAACGAAGCTCCTACTATGTAGTGTGTTTCATCTATTGAACGAGTGCCTTTTTAAAACCACTTACTATGTTTAGATTGTTGTGAAACACTAGTTGGATAGTCAAGAAAAATAATAATTTCCTGGGATATTCATCACACACGCGTATTTGATCCCAAACTAGCCAGAGCTATGTAAACTAGATAACTAATCTTCACTATTCTTTTATGTAACTATCATCATGTCAGCCGATAGACGTCCAAGGATCTCCACGATGGCCGGTCTTGGGCTACCCGCATCCAGTGGTTTCTCGCGACACTCACAAGTTCATCGGTCCACCTTGTGGGGGGCCTGGCCACGCTGCGTCTTCCAGTATCCACGGCGGTCGGTTCTATCAGCGATGTGCTGCGCCCACTGCCACTTAAGTTTGGCAATTATTTGGGCTGTCATCATCATCTCATCATTTCCAATTCGATCTATTTTGTGACTATAGTATACTTATATTGTTAAACTTATAGTGCAGAGAACCTCAAACGGCACAAATATAGCGGAATATCGAGTACGTATATATTTGAGCCGTTTGGGGTTGAAAACTTAGGACACTGGGGTCATCGAGCTCACCACCTTTTTAGAGAAATCTCTAAGCGGTTGGTGCAAGCTACGCGGGATCCCAGAGCTGGCGGCTACTTAGGCCAAAGAATAAGCCTCGCAATACAGCGAATCAATGCCGCCAGTAATCTTGGTACTCTGCCAACAGGGGAGGAGTTAGGGGAAGTTTTTTATTTATAAATTATTTATTTTTAGTTACATTTATAAGTAGTTAGTTTGTTTAGTAGTTAGGTTAGTATTAAATTGTTTTTTTTAAATGTAAATAGTCAAGTATTGTTAATTACACCCAGACTCTGGACAAATACTTGTCTAAGCACTCAGCAATTGGTATCTTAAACAAACACCCGAACAGGCAGTAGATAATTATTATAATGCAAATATAAAAACAAAACGGTGTTGGTGCAAAAAGTTTTAAAAGCATACCTTGTCACCATCAATCACTAGGTATCAGATACTGAGATCACGTAGACATCGACTGAACAAAATATCAAACAGAATTTTAAGTAAATGGTCTGTATTCTGATTTCAATAAAACTAAGCGATTTAGGAAAGCTAAAACCCTTCTTCTCCCACAATTTGCTTAACAAAACCCTACTCAGACTAAAGATACATTTCCAAATTGTTTTAAGGGTACTAAGTAGGTATTAAGATACAATTCCAGCTCCAAATTTCATAAAAACCAATGCAAGGGAAAGAAACGGAGCGAATAAGCCAAAACGGTATATATTGCAATGGAAGGCAATAATATTTTATCAATAAACACGCTATCACTTTCATCCCTTACCTTTGAATGCTCCTGTTACTAAAGATTTACAAAATTGTGGTATTTTCGTATCAAATTTGTAAGTCAGTGGAGTATTAGCAGCGATAACGCTGGAAGAGGCGTTGCCATGGAAACGTGACGTCTTAAGATGGAATTATATCAGATGAATCAATGAATCAAGGAAAGCTCTTCTGAAGGGCGGAAACATGAAATCGCTCACCAGGATTAACAGCTATTGCTCTTGGAAACAATACTGAGAAAAGATTTTTTTATTTGACACAATCACTTGTTCAACAGATGCAACCAGGATTTTTAACTGTCGTAGACTTCTGATAACGTAGGTTTATAAATCTTATAAAAAATTTACGGTAAAGGAAAATATTGTGAGAAGCCACACGATTGCAGTGCTTTGTAGTCCTATCCGCCAGGATACAGCCCTGTTGGTTAAGACACCATCTACCGCGTCGCAGGTCTATGGTCCGATTCCAATCCAGGACAAATATTTTGTGTGCAAGAACATGCCTGTTTGTCCTGAATCTATCAGTTGTCTGTTTTCCATAGAAGAAGCTCTGATTCGTTTGGGATCAGATAACCGTGTGTAAAGAACGTCCCAGGATAAGTTTCGATATCTGCGATACATTATTATTTTCATAGAAAGATTGTGATCAAATCCGAACCTTCAAATCAAATTCCCATTTAGAGCATTCGGTAGAAACTTTGTAATTTTGCCTATAACTGTTAACCGTCAAAATGAGTATCGACCGGCTCTAAAAGCAATTAAAAATAAACTTCCCCGAACACCTCAAAAGGTTTTCATATAATTTGTAATTATTCAAATAATCAAGCCCTAACAAATGGTCAGAGAATAAAAACAGAACAGCGAGACCTTCATTACGCGTGGAATAATGAGAAAGGAAAACAATTAAAAATTAACGAACACCCAGACAGGGTGTTACGAAATACCTTTTTGTACCTGTGCAAAAGTTCAAAGACACCTGCTAAATGTTGATTATATTTTTGATAATGATGATAGTGGAGCAAAATTTAAGGTACTATATGTTTTACCAATTAAAGCTAAATTACTTAAAAGTGTTGAACAAAGTTTGAAGTAAATCTCTTATCCATAGTTAGTGATGATATGGCTGGAGGTGGTAAGTACATAAAGCTTAAAAGACATCCAATACACGTTTATAGCTTGGCAACCAAAACAGCACCCTGTTTCAAGGTCCTTTAAATATATATTCGTAAAGCTTTTTATACATACTTATTAAAATATTTAACATATTTCTGTCTAGACACACAAAACCAATTTTTTTTTAAGTTCGAAGTCGGCAAATAAGCATACGGCCCGGCTGATGGTAAGCTGTTACTTGTAGCCTATAAAGGCTCGAGGCACAGACAACTTACTATGCATAGAAAGTAATCTGCGCCCCGGATGTCACTCGTGCGATGCCGACCATTCCCCCTTCCCCGACGAGCTCTGGTAACTGGGACGAACCTTACTTACGCGCAGAAAAATTTGACTTCGATATTCTATATTGCTCTTCGAGTGAATAAACGATAAGCTCTCTCAAAATATTTGATACCAAATTCATGATCATCATATTCAGTCCACGGATGTCTATTGCTGAATATAGGACACTCACACACTAAACTATTAACGCTTAGCTTTGGGTAATACGACACCGTTATCTAGAGCAATGGATCATCATCATCAGCCATTTTGAGTCCACTGCTGGACATAGGCCTCACCCATAGCGCGCCACACCTTTCTATTCTCAGCCACCCGCATCCAGCCCAGTCCGGCTACCTTTTTAAGGTCGTCAGTCCATCGTGCTGCAGGGCGTCCCACACTACGCTTGCCAAGACGCGGTCTCCACTCTAACACTCGTCTGCTCCATCGACCGTCCGTTCTTCGGCAGACGTGACCGGCCCATTGCCACTTCAACTTGCTAATTCGGTGAGCTATGTCGGTTACTTTAGTTCTTTGTCGGATAATCTCATTTCGGATTTTATCCTTCAAAGAAACCCCGAGCATAGCTCTTTCCATAGCTCGCTGAGTGACTTTAAATTTTTGAACCAGTCTATGTGTCAGTGTCCACGTCTCCGCTCCGTATGTCATGGCAGGTAGGACGCACTGATCGAACACTTTCGTCTTTAAGCTCTGCGGCACTGACGACTTAAACACCGCACGGAGTTTGCCAAATGCTGCCCAGCCCAAACGAATCCTGCGGTCGGCTTCTTTCTCGAAGTTGTTTCTCCCTACCTGGATTGTTTGACCCAGATAAACATATTCTTGAACAACTTCAAGTACCGTTCCCTCAATCGCGCATGTTGATCTCGGCACGATCTGTGCGTTGAACATGACTTTGGTCTTGTCCAAGTTCATGCCGAGACCAACCCGCCGCGAGGCCTCGTTTAGGTCATGCAGCATCTCGCCAACTTCTTCCAAAGACTCTGCCATAACGACGATGTCATCAGCAAATCGAAGGTGTGAGATGTACTCACCGTTTATGTTTATACCACGTCCACTCCAATCCAGGGTCTTGAAAACATCTTCCAATGCGTTAGTAAACAGCTTCGGGGAAATTACATCCCCCTGTCTTACCCCTCTTTGCAGTTTGATTGGCTTTGTTTTCTGGTTTTGGATATGGACGGTCATAGTGGCAGTTTCATATAGACATCTCAGCACCTCGATGTAGCGCCAGTCGATATGGCATCGTTGCAGTGATGCTAGAACAGCCCAGGTTTCGATAGAATCGAAGGCTTTTTCATAGTCCACAAATGCCATACACAGCGGCTGATTATACTCTTCGGCTTTCTGTATAATCTGCCGAACAGTATGGATGTGGTCCACGGTGCTGTAGCCTTTTCGAAACCCAGCCTGCTCCGGCGGCTGGAATTCGTCAAGTCTTCCAGATAGGCGATTTGTGACGACTCTCGAGAACAACTTATATACATGGCTAAGAAGTGAAATTGGCCTATAGTTCTTCAATAAAGTTTTATCCCCTTTCTTGAAGAACAAGGCCACCACACTCCCACTCCATGCCTCCGGTGTCTTGCCAAGTTGAATGACTGAATTGAAGATATCTGCGAGTTCCTTTAAAACTGGAGTTGCCCCCGCCTTCAGAAGCTCAGCAGTTATTCCGTCATCCCCCGAAGCTTTGTTATTACGAAGCTGTCTGAGAGCCGCCTCAACTTCAACCTGATCAACATCGGGAAGGTCTTCGGTGTAGTGACGCGTGAGGTGTGCTCTTGGGTCATCTGCGCTGTGGGCTGCTGGTTCTGCCGCACGAGATGCGTACAGCTGTCCATAGAAGTTTTCGACTTCCGCAAGGATCTGGGGTCCCGAAGCAATTATTTTTCCGTCCGCAGCTTTGAGTTTCGTCAGATGGCTTCTTCCAAGATGACAGGCAAAGACTTTTGACCCCCGGTTTTGCTCTATCGCAGCCATAATGGCGCGTGTATTGGCGCACCGAAGGTCTTTTCTTATATTTTTCTTAATGAGCCTGTTGAGAGCCAAATCTGGCGAGGATTGCGCTGACGGCATGTCACGCCTCTTTCTCATTAGCTCCAGAGTCTCCTGCGAAAGTTTGGACTTGCTGCCGTTCCGTTGTGGCGGAAAGTGTCTACTTCCCACATCTCGCAATACTTTGACCACGTTGTTGGTTTTCTCGTTAACATTGTCTGTGGTTTCCAGCAATTCGAATCGGTTCTGTAGTTCTATTGAGAACGCTTCAGATCCCATGGCAATTTGGGGTGGGGCAGGGCGGAGAGTCGACTTCATCAATTTACCCCTTTCAGCTTGGTAGTTGATATCCAGAGTGCCTCTCACAAGTCGGTGATCGCTGCCAGTACTAAACCTATTGATCACTGAGACATCTCTAAATATGTGCTTTTTGTCTGATATTATGAAGTCAATCTCGTTCCTTGTCACAGAATCAGGGCTTCGCCATGTCCACCTTCTTTGGGACTTCTTCTCAAAGAAAGAATTCATCAAGAAGAGCCCCTGTAGCTCTAGAAAGTTGACAAGCATTTGCCCCCTGTGATTTCGGCACCCCAGGCCATGTAATCCGACCTTCAATTCGTCGTATTCTCGTACTCCCACTTTAGCATTGAAATCTCCCATAACAACGTTGTAGTGAGCCTTAGTGGTGTTATTAAGTGCCTTGGAGATGTCCTCATATGTGGCTTCGACTTCATCGTCAGAGTGTCCCGATGTCGGCGCATATACCTGAACTACCTTCAGAGAATACCTGTCGGTAAGTTTAAGGACTAGGTACGCTACCCGGGTCGAAACACTGCTGACCTCCACAACGCTGCTAATGAGGTTCTTATTAACGAGAAAACCAACACCTCCTTGGGAGAGTTGATCACCTTCTCGGAAGTAAAACAAGTTGCCAGACTCCAGAGTTATTGTGTCCTCCCCCTCTCTTCGGACTTCTGATAACCCTAAGATATGCCACTTAATTCGGCTCAGCTCTACTTCGAGTTCTGTGAGGTGATGGTCTAGTCTCATCGTGCGTCCGTTATACGTAGCCAGAAATAATTGTTGGTTGCGGTAGCCTACCGTAGCCCGGGGATTCTTCGCACCCCCTACCCCACCGTTACCCTGACCGCTACCATAGTCGGGAATAGTAGGGCTACCGGGAACTGGGGGCCGTTTTCCTAAAGTGTTTTGCATGAGAGGTTTAATGCCCTTAGTCACCACGCTGGGCAAGCGGGTTGGTGACCGCAGAGCCAGCTCTTTTTGCCCTGGTAACGCTGCTGCCCGTCACCGGTCTGGAGTACTTAGAGCTGGTATAGATTCGTATGGTTATCCCGCCATTGGTCGGTCGTCAGAGCCTCGTCAGTCGGCGGCAGGGTGCACCACGAGCAGGTGAGGTTGACGTTTGGGGGTATTAGTTGTTGATTGCACCCCCCTTACACCCCTTGAGAGCAATGGATGATCAGGCTCAATTGAGCCAAATCCAAAAATATTGCGAATGCTAATTTTGATAAATCGACTTTTAAACAGAATACATTAGAATTCTTAAAACAATAATAGCCATAATAATAATGTCAAAAATCTGATGAGTAAAGTAAATATTTTTATCTACTCTCATATCGTAATGTTCTTATTATGAAATCAAAATCAGTACTTTAATGACCCACTTTAGGCACACCCGTGTATAATGATTCATTATAGTACAGTTGTGTTCCCAAAATAATGCTATAAAATAACTTTTTTTCTATTAAAGTACACTTGGGATGATTGGGAGCACAACACCATCTAGTGCTCCAAGCCGACCTCACCTGCAAGTGGTCATCCTGCTATATAACGGACGAGGCGACGGCGACCGACAGATGGCGGGATATCCATCTCAACACGCGTAGCTACTGAAATACAAAAGGCCGGTGTAGGGCAGCAGCGACACCGGTACAAGTAGCTACGCACTGCGATTGCCAACCCGCCTGCTCAGCGTGGCAATTATGAGCAAACCCTCCATGGCGAGCCAAAACCAACCACGGCCCCCAGTTCCCGGTCGCCCTGCTATTCCTGATCACGGCAGCGGTCACGGTGACGGTAGGGCAGGGGGTGCGAAGAATCCCCGGGTTACGGATGGCTGCCAAAAACAACTGACCTTGGCGACGTACAATGGACGCACGTTACGGCTAGACGAGCACCTGGCGCAACTCGAAATCGAGCTCGGAAAGATTAGGTGGCACATTCTTGGGTTATGTGAAGTCCGAAGAGAGGGGGAGGATACCGTAACCCTTGAATCAGGCCACCTTCTTTACTTCCGAGAGGGAGACCAACTTTCCCAGGGTGGCGTAGGGTTCTTGGTTAATAGAACCCTCTGTAACAACGTTGTAGAAGTTTCGAGTGTGTCGAGCAGGGTTGCGTATCTCATAATAAAGCTGACCGAGAGGTATAGCCTCAAGGTTGTGCAGGTTTACGCACCGACCTCGTCACACTCGGACGATGAAGTGGAGGATATGTTTGGAGATATTTCAAAAGCCCTACACTTCACCACCAAGGCCCACTACAGCGTTGTCATGGGGGACTTCAACGCCAAAGTGGGAGTACAGAACTGCGGCGAATCGGTAGTAGGATCCCATGGTTATGGTTGCAGGAATCATAGGGGGCGAATGCTTATCAACTTCCTCGAAAAGGAGGGGCTTTTCTTGATGAACTCATTCTTCAAGAAAAAGCTCCAAAGGAAGTGGACATGGCAGAGCCCCGACACTATGACAAAAAATGAGATTGATTTCATCATAACGGACAAGAAGCGTATATTTAGAGACGTCTCAGTGATCAACAGGTTCAATACCGGAAGCGATCACCGACTTGTACGAGGCTCTCTGAATATCAATTTTAAGCTTGAACGTGTCCGTTTGATGAAATCCAGGCTCCGACCTACCTTGCTCCAAACCATAGTGGGATCTGAAACGTTCCAGTCACATCTGGAGAACCGATTTGCTGCCGTGGAAACCACAAACAGCGTTGATATTGACCAGGCCCTTGAAAATGTGGTTGAAATCCTCAGGGAGGAAGGTGTGAGATTTTGTGAAATGCAGCGTACAGGCAAGAAGTCGAAGTTTTCAGAAGAAACTCTCGAGCTTATGAAGGAACGACGTGAAAACCCACCAGTCACTTCGTCAGGCAGGCATACTCTAAACAAGAGAATTGGCAAACTGGTACGACACGACCTCCGATGCTCAAACACTCGATCTATACAACGAGCAATTGAGCAAAATCGGGGGTCCAAAGTGTTTGTCCAATCTCTTGGGAGAAGCCATCTGACAAAGTTGACCACCACGGATGGAGTTGTCGTTGCTTCCAGGCAAGAAGTTATTTCGGAAATTGAAAACTTCTACAGCCAGTTATACGCTTCGCATGCATCACAACCTGATCCTGAAAATGAGGATTGCAGAGCCACGTTGACGCGCCACTTTACCGAAGACTTGCCAGAAGTCAGCCTCGACGAAATCGAGATGGCTCTTAAACAGCTTAAAAATGGAAAAGCCCCTGGGGAGGACGGTATTACTACTGAGCTCTTGAAGTCTGGTGGTACACCTGTTATGAAGGAGCTCCAGAAAATCTTCAATACTGTCCTCTTTGATGGGAGAACTCCAGAGACGTGGAGTAGGAGTGTTGTCGTGTTGTTTTTCAAAAAAGGAGACAAAACTCTTCTGAAAAACTACCGACCAATTTCTCTCCTAAGCCACGTCTACAAGCTGTTTTCAAGAGTCATCACGAATCGTCTTGGGCGAAGACTCGACGAGTTCCAGCCGCCGGAGCAGGCCGGGTTTCGATCGGGATATGGGACCATAGACCACATCCACACAGTGCGGCAGATTATACAGAAGACCGAAGAGTATAATCGGCCCCTGTGCTTAGCGTTTGTGGACTATGAAAAGGCCTTTGACTCCATTGAAATCTGGTCTGTTCTGGAATCTTTGCAGCGATGCCAAGTCGATTGGCGATACATTCAAGTGCTGAGAGGTCTATACAATGCCGCTACCATGTCCGTCCAGGTCCAAAACCGGCAGTCTGAACCTATCCCCATGCATCGTGGTGTGAGACAAGGGGATGTTATATCCCCCAAATTGTTCACAAATGCCATGGAAGATATGTTCAAGACGTTGGAGTGGGATGGACACGGTATTAACATCAACGGCAAGTACCTCTCACACTTGCGATTTGCAGACGACATCGTCATCGTAGCAGAAACGCTGCAAGATTTGCAACATATGTTGAACGGCCTAGCTGATTCCTCGAAACGCATTGGTCTCCGGATGAACTTGGATAAGACCAAGGTCATGTTCAATGAGCATGTTAATCCGGAACCAATCGCTGTACAGGGCAGTATTCTCGAAGTTGTTAAGGAGTATGTTTACCTCGGGCAAATACTGCAGTTGGGTAAAAACAACTTCGAGAAAGAAGCCAATAGAAGAATACGGCTGGGCTGGGCAGCATATGGAAAACTACGTCGAGTTTTCACATCGCCAATTCCACAAAGTCTGAAGACGAAAGTCTTCAACCAGTGCGTCCTACCCGTCATGACATACGGTGCTGAAACGTGGACACTCACGCTTGGGCTGGTCCACAGATTTAAAGTCGCTCAGCGAGCTATGGAAAGGGCTATGCTCGGAGTCTCTTTGAAGGATCGAATCAGAAATGAGGTGATCCGACAGAGGACCAAAGTCATCGACATAGCTCAGCGGATTAGCAAACTGAAGTGGCAGTGGGCCGGCCATATCAGCCGAAGAACCGACAACCGCTGGGGTAAACGAGTTCTTGAGTGGAGACCGCGAATCGGCAAACGTAGTGTAGGACGCCCTCAGACTAGGTGGAGCGATGATCTTCGCAAGGCGGCTGGAAAGAGCTGGACGAGAGTAGCCGAGGATCGTGCTCAGTGGCGTGCAATTGGAGAGGCCTATGTCCAGCAGTGGACTAATATAGGCTGATGATGATGATGATGATGACACTTTGGACCTATCAATAGTATAATCAATCAGTATCAATTCACTCTGACGATGACAATGTGACAAATTTTTGACTTGAACTTTAGAGGTAAGAATTTTTGGGATTTGGCAACACGGATTTGATTAGGTATATGATTATTATGTCTGTTTGTTTTATTGTTTTTGCCTACATATATCATTTTGACCAAAAATGTCACAAAAATAGCTTTTTTTTTTTTGAAAAGTTGGTAGAAAAATACTATCGATTTTTCTATTTTTTTAAATTACATTATTTATATGAGTTTAGATAAAGTACTGTATGATACTGCACATAATTAGGTATTAAAAACTCGTGTGATACTATTAAAAACCTCGCCTACGGCTCGGTACTTAAACTCACACTCGTATTTAATAACCCCTATTATGCAACAGTATCATAAACTACTATTATTTTTTTTATAAAAAAAAATCCTTTAGTTCACCATAAGCAACACTATAGGATGGCATAGGAATACATTTGTTTTTAATATCAACATGTTTGATTTGAACATTTCGTTAGTTAGCTCATTAGTTATTTATTTTTGTGAATAGTTTTAATGAAATATTAGTTTATACCAAAAGTCAGAAGGCTAAAGACTCTTATGATAATTTTCCACTTTTTGCTATTACTTTAAGAATTAGCCATTAGCAGTTGTTAAAATATATTATTATTTCTTAAATTACAAATAAGAATTAAGTTTGAAATAATTTCTAGATTCGCATGTCTAGATAAGCATATTCTAGCTTCTTTGTAAATAGATGGTTCGATAACATCGCGATTTTTTATGTAAATATATATAAAATGCAGCGAACGACCTCATAGTGGTATACTTGCATGTTTCAGTCTCGTTGTCGTAAAAATCTAATGGGTTTCAATTTAGAATTCAAATTACTTTGTATTTTGACAATGTCTTCAGTATTTTTTTAACGGGATTCTAAACATAATATTTTTTTATGTACTTTATCGAAATAGACAAATCAAACTGTTAACAGCAATATGTTTCAGTAATTTAATTCGTAATAAAATATTTCATTTATACAAAAAAAAATTAATGGAATCTAACTGACATATTTTGGTTGCTCCGACCGACCGAGAGGATTAAAAGTTCCGGGATCTTTAAAAATGATGCGTGGCTAAATGACTAATAATGTGAATAAGTATATGTAAGTATTTTAATATCCACATTGTAAGATCCAAAAATATTGCTTTGCTAAGTTTGTCACCGCAGTTTTATCAATTAAAATGTATACTGAACCGGTGGTAGAGTTAACTATAATGCAAGGGTCATTAGTAAGTACCTTATCAAAGCCTAGACCGATTAAATTAGTCTGGAGTGTGAATTTGCTGTCTATTTCAAATATATTACGCTATAAAAAAACCTTGCATGTTAATGTCAGTTTTTAACTCTTACTTAACAACTTTGCAAGCTCTGAGCTTCTCATGTAACTTAATGACACTGCAGAAAGCTACATTATTCCATTAAAGTCATTTTATTCATAAAATCCTTTGTCCAGCCATGGACTAAGGGAAAATAAAACGCGACTTGTCTCCTAGACACAGAAAAGGTTTCAGAATGCTTTCAACACATAAAACGTGATTACCATCATTTTGCGTGATATTGTCCTTTTACTTATTATAAAATTCTGAAGCAACAACAACTTACAGCATCGTTTCTTATACGAGCATATTGCCACGCTGAGCATCATTTTAACAATTTATGTTCATAAAGTGATGTCCTCAGCACTTCTTTGTAATGGGTGGTAAAAACCCGTTCATTGTGGAGAGTCATAACACTGTATTCTTTTGTTTTATTTTAATGTCTATTCACAACTTGATAACGTTCATTTTAGCTATTATGATCTATCTACTATAATATAATATTATAAAGAGGAAAGATTTGTTTGTTTGTTTGTTTGTTTGTAATGAATAGGCTCCGAAACTACTGGACCGATTTCAAAAATTCTTTCACCTTTGGAAAGCTACATTATCCCCGAGTAACATAGGCTATATTATATTTAAAAAAAAATTAGGGATCCTTACTAAAACTCCAATAATGTAACATAAGGTGTAAAAAAATGACCTGAAAAATTCCTTACGTCGCGTGCGCTGCGAAAACTATTGATGATAGAACAAAATCATTTACTACGACTTTGCAGAACTCATCATTATCTACAAAAAGTGTCGCGACAGCATATGTCTAAATATTATAGTTATGTCACAGTAAGCAGTTTTTTATTCTAAAATATTAATTTATATATGCCGCCTCTTGAAAAGGCTCTTCATTTGTACCTTGGTATTAATCCTCATCAAAATAAATTACTTTATATTCAAGACGGCTTTAATACCTTTTTATAACTTTTTGAATTATTCAATTCGAACATTTCATTCGGAAGATATCACGAGTTTAAAAATGCAAGTATTAGAAAAAAGTCGCGTGGTTGTCGCTCACCGCGCTGTAATTAGGGGTAGGTAGGGGTAGGTAGTGGTAGGTAGTTAGGTAGGGGTAGGTCGGGGTAGGTAAAGGTAGGTAGGGTAGTTAAGGGTAGGTAGGGGCAGGTAGGAGTAGGTAGAGGTAGGTCGGGGCAGGTAGGGGTAGGTAAGGTAGGTAGTTAAGTAGGGGTAGGTCGGGGCAGGTAGGGGTAGGTAAGGTAGGTAGTTAAGTAGGGGTAGGTAGGAGTAGGTTGGGGTAATTAGGGGTAGGTAGGAGTAGGTTGGGGTAATTAGGGGTAGGTAGAGGTAGGTTGGGGTAGGTAGTTAGGTAGGGGTTCACCATGAGGAAGGATCTGACCACCGCCACAACTATGCGGGACACCATGGCCAAGGCCATCAATGGCTTGAGCCTGGAGGAGGTGGGCCTGCAGCACGTCCGGGTGCGCAACTCAATGACGGGGGGCCGAATCATTGACGGTCCAGGTAGAGCCCCACATTAAATATCTGGGGCTTACATTGGACCGGAAGTGGGATTTCGGGGAGCACTTCAGAAGACTTGCTCCCCGAATCAGGGGCGCCGCGCAAGCGCTGGGCAGACTCCTGCCCAACATTGGGGGGCCAGGCTCCTCTTGCCGGCGGCTGTTCGCCGGCGTGGTGAGGAGCATGGCCCTGTATGGGGCCCCAATATGGGCGGACAGGTTGTCCGCCCGAAACAGGGCCCTACTGAGGGGGCCACAGCGGGCCGTGGCCCAGAGAATGGCCAGGGCCTACGGCTCAGTGGCCCATGCGGCGGCCTGCCTCCTCGCCTGCACCCCTCCATGGGAGTTGGACGCCGAGGTGCAGGCGGAAACCTACGCGGTTAGGTCCAGGGCCCGGGCAAGAGGTGAACGCCCGGACCCTGAGGAGGTAGAGGCCTCCCGCCGTATGACGGCGCGCCGGCTGCGAGAAAGGTGGAAGTCCATCCTGGAGGACGCCCCGTACGGGACACGTACCGTGGGGGCGATCCTCCCAGTGATGGACGAATGGTTGGAGAGGGCAGCCGGCGCGCTAACGTATCGGCTGGTGCAGGTGTTGACCGGACACGGCTGTTTCGGTCATCACCTGCACAACATCAGGAGGGAGCCGAGCCCACGGTGCCATGAGTGCGGAGATCCCGACGACACGGCTGAGCACACCTTTCAGGTGTGCAGTCGTTGGGATGTGGAGAGAGGCCTCATGGCACGGGCGATCCAGCGGGTGGACCTCTCGCTGCATAGCGTCGTCTCTGCGATGCTCAGCAGCGAGGGGTCCTGGGAGGCGGTGGTCTCCTTCTGCGAGATAATCGTCTCGCAGAAGGAGGAGGCGGAGCGGGGGCGCGAGGACGATCCTCTCGCGCACCCCCTCCGGCGTAGGCGGCCGGGGTTGAGGCGGCGGCAGTTTGCCGCGCGCCTTTACCCTTAGTGACTGCGGGCGGAGGATGGGAGACCTCCGCCTGCCGTGACAAGTCACTCGGCGGTCTGGGGGGTGGCCATGCGTATTCGGCCATCCCCCCATTGACGCGGGAAGCCCTGGCAGAGGCCGGGGCGACCGGTGGGCATCGTGGAGAATGCTTAGTGCGGGTTCCACGGTGCCCGAGTAACCGGAGTGCGAGGGTACGCCAAGGTGGTTTTTAGTGGGTAAACCTCTCTACCCCTTCTCATAATGAGAAGGGGAGATGAGGGAGTCCCACATATCCTCCCCGCCGCTCCCAAGGCGGGGGGTCGAATGCGTAAAGCATTTTCCACCTTGTAAAACAAAAAAAAAAAAAAAAAAAAAGGTAGTTAGGTAGGGGTAGGTTGGGGTAGGTAGGAGTAGGTTTTGGGCAGACTCCTGCCCAACATTGGGGGGCCAGGCTCCTCGTGCCGGCGGCTGTTCGCCGGCGTGGTGAGGAGCATGGCCCTGTATGGGGCCCCGATATGGGCGGACAGGTTGTCCGCCCGAAACAGGGCCCTTCTGAGGGGGCCACAGCGGGCCGTGGCCCAGAGGATGGCCAGGGCCTACGGCTCGGTGGCCCACGCGGCGGCCTGCCTCCTCGCCTGCACCCCTCCGTGGGAGTTGGACGCTGAGGTGCAGGCGGAAACCTACTCAGTTGGGTCCAGGGCTCGGGCAAGAGGAGAACGCCCGGACCCTGAGGAGGTGGAGGCCTCCCGCCGTATGACGGCGCGCCGGCTGCGAGAAAGGTGGAAGTCCATCCTGGAGGACGCCCCTTACGGGACACGTACCATTGGGGCGATCCTTCCAGTGATGGACGAATGGTTGGAGAGGGCAGCCGGCGCGCTAACGTATCGGCTGGTGCAGGTGTTGACCGGACACGGCTGTTTCGGTCACCACCTGCACAACATCAGGAGGGAGCCGAGCCCACGGTGCCATGAGTGCGGAGATCCCGACGACACGGCCGAGCACACCTTCCAGGTGTGCAGTCGTTGGGATGTGGAGAGAGGCCTCATGGCACGGGCGATCCAGCGGGTGGACCTCTCGCTGCATAGCGTCGTTTCTGCGATGCTCAGCAGCGAGGGGTCCTGGGAGGCAGTAGTCTCCTTCTGCGAGATTGTTATCTCGCAGAAGGAGGAGGCGGAGCGGGGGCGCGAGGACGATCCTCTCGCGCACCCCCTCCGGCGTAGGCGGCCGGGGTTGAGGCGGCGGCAGTTTGCCGCGCGCCTTAACCCTTAGTGACTGCGGGCGGAGGATGGGAGACCTCCGCCTGCCGTGACAAGTCACTCGGCGGTCTGGGGGGTGGCCATGCGTATTCGGCCATCCCCCCCATTGACGCGGGAAGCCCTGGCAGAGGCCGGGGCGACCGGTGGGCACCGTGGAGAATGCTTAGAGCGGGTTCCACGGTGCCCGAGTAACCGGAATGCGAGGGTACGCCAAGGTGGTTTTTAGTGGGTAAACCTCTCTACCCCTTCTCATAATGAGAAGGGGAGATGAGGGAGTCCCACATATCCTCCCCGCCGCTCCCAAGGCGGGGGGTCGAATGCGTAAAGCATTTTCCACCTTGTAAAAAAAAAAAAAAAAAAAAAAGGTAGGAGTAGGTAGGGGTAATTAGGGGCAGGTATCGGTAGGTAGGGTAGGTAAGGTAGGTAGGGGTAGGTAGAGGTAGGTATTAGTAGGTATGGAAAATTTAGCGGTCGGTAGAGGTAGGTAGGAGTAGGTATGGGTAGGGATAGGTAGGTAGGTCCCAGTTTTATTTTTATTCTCTGGGCAGGACAACGTCTGCCGGGTCAGCTAGTGATCTATAAGAATATTATTTACTATTGTGGTTAATTTAATTTCTTTTATAATATCTTTGTCGATCGAATTCTTTCCATACCTGTCTTTCTTTCTATTCTTATAAACTGTAACATATTCCTTATTCGATTTTATTATTTCCATTGACTTCTTGTTAATATTTTGAAGTTGCTGTGGTAAAATTCTATTTATTTCTAGTTAGTTTCTTCACTGCATAAGACTTTAAGCTCATTAGTTATTTATTTAATGGGTACATGAAATTCATGGCAACAAAAGCGCACTTAAGAGAACTTAATTATTTTGGACTAAATACCCACTTTGCAATTCAGGGATTTCAACTCATTTTATATATTTCTCAACCACTGGCTATAAAGGTGGTACGATATTTGTTTTTATCGAATGACAAGTACTTAACAAATGATTACAAAAAGTAGGTAAAATCAATATAAAATACATACTCTTTGCCCCGACTCCAAATTATTAGGAAAAGAGGCAAGTGATGAACAAAAAAATGAACCATCCGTAACTTAAAAATCTTTTTTTATGCTCTTACACTTTAAGGGAGCAGACGGCTTCTAGGCATTGTAAAATTAGCAATATATTAGCAACCCTCACGTCTTATATTGCAAATGGCGATAGACCGTAGCCACAAGCAGGTAGACCGGTCACTTTCTGACAAAGAAACTCTTTGCGTCTTTATAAAGACGGTTGACACTGCTTTGTTACAAGCTTTGTCCGCATTTCCCATTCCCCTTTGAATTTCCCAAAAACTCCTTAGTCCTCGTTTACATTTTAAAAGGAAGCCTTCCGCAAATGTTCACGTTCCTAGTCCCAAGAGTTTGTGCGCTGTGTGGTCTGTGTCTCCTTATAAATGTTATCAAACCATTTTACAGTTTGCATCTTTCTATCAATCGATATTTCATTCCACACTTTTAAACCAACAGTAACCTATTGTGGGTATCGAACAAAGAAACTATCTTTGCCGACAAAATTATCTCTATGAAAAGGCTATTGTAAACTATGATTAAAATTTTCGTCTCTGCAAGTCGAGGGTTTAGTTGCGGTAGACATTTCATTACTGTCTCCAATAGTCGCTATTGACGAGATATATTAAAACGCAGAGCAAATCCACAGAGAAGGTTTTTTATTCAATGTAATAAGACAGAAGATAAATCTTGTGGATTTTGAAATATAAACGCTGACAATGTCACTGAGGCGATAAAGTTTCAGAAAAGAATCGCTTTGTGTAGGTGTGAAGCATAAATAAGAATGTACGTAATGTTTTTTCTCAATTTATTTTTCTACTGTGAATGAAATCTAATTTGGCAATATATTGAATAGATGCTGAGTTTTTGTTCAATAAAAAAGTATTTGCAGAGCTTGTGTAAATTAAATATAAATAATTGTAGTATAAAAAAAAAAGAAAAATATTTTTTTAATAGATGCCTATGCGATACCATGTGGTCACAGATTGTGGTTTTAAAGATCTTACCTTTCAAAGATAAAATAGCATATTTCTATCTTGACTGTTCCACCTGTCGCAACCAAGAATAGCTATAAATCATGGTTAATAATATAATGTAGTAATATGTCATTAAATGGTCAGTTCGTTATTAGAAGCTACACGATCTACTCGCACGACAAAAATTTATTAAAGATATTTCACGATTCGTTAAAAAGCAAAGTTTTAGAAACATTTTTAGATTAAAACTTCATATTAAAACATTGAAATATTCTAATTTCATTTTTTCAGCATACTTGCAAAGGTTTAATAAGAATAGTTAGAGATTTATTAATCTGACTATGAGTGAAATAGTTTCAAACAATATGACTTAAATTTATTTTTAGCCTTTGTAAAGCTATGTGTACCAGGTACCAGGTATAATATTATTTAATGTTCATAACAAATGCTTGATATAAATTACAATTATTGTTATGTTTTATGGATAATAATAATTATTTATACAAATTACGTAAAAATACTTCGAACCCCAAAATCAATTTTCGTTTTGAAAACTTGAAGCCTTCGTTCAAAATTGTAATGTCTAATACCAATAGTTTACTTTGACATATAAAGCAAAACAAATGTGTATCTTCAAATTTACAATTTAATGATATTCATATCATAAAAATAATAATCCTTGAATATATTTCACATGGCCATTTAAATATATGCAAAACTAAATAGAAATAGTACCATTTCAACCAAAAATTGAATAAATAATTTACACCCAGACTCAAGACAAGCAGACGTAAGTATTGATACAAAAAAATGTTAAAAATCAAATCCACAGCGCCACAGGTTCTGTGGCGTGACAGGTCTTAAGGTAAGGTTTCCTCCAAAAGCGGTGCCATCATGTAGCGACCGTAATACGGCGATGAATGACGTCACTAGAACGTTGTCTATGTTAACCAAATGGCGCGGTTTCCTAGAGAACGGTAATTGACACCGTAACGTCCGTAACGTCAAAAAGCGGTGCCGCCATCTGCATGACGGCCGTCTCGACGGTGTCGAATGGTGTGTGAAAGATGGCCGTCGAACTCCCGAACATTCCACGTGCCTACGGCCGTCTTTTTGCGGGCATTATATTGCGTTCGTTTAAAGACGGCACCGCTTTTGGAGGAAACATACCTTTACCAACGACGCTAACCGGGTCACCGTATAGAAAATAGATTCACGCTACATACTATTTAAGTATATTATAAAACAATACAAACCGTATGTGTATAATAACATCATCTCTATAAAAGGGAAGCGGGGCTGACTGACTGATCTATCAACGCACAACTCAAACCAATAGACGGAACGGCCTGGAATTAAGCATACAGATAGAGGATAATTAAACCCCTAAATAGGTAAAATAGAGGATCGCGAGTGAAACCTCGGGGCGGAAAGCAATTTTTTTCATAAACATAAAAGCTTATTTCCAATGGAACGTAGCGCAACAGCTGATAACAAAATAATAACATCAAACAACTTTTCCAATATCGAATGAAAATGCATAAACGCCAACAAGAATTTCTTTGATAGAAAACAATAAATCTTATAATATATTTGATGTATTAAACCGACTATGCGTGAGGATCGATGTGGATTACACCCATGTTCAGTGAACCATTTGAGGTAGGTGCATGATGCGGAAATCAGAAACGGATTCATGGCACCATGACTGGTTGAAATATAGGTTGTATACAACATTAGTTATTAAGCTGACATTCCATCCGGTCTCTAAAAGGTAATTTCGTATTCACTGATTTACAAAATCTGATGATCTGATAAATTTGAGGAGAGGTTTATCAGAATGTATTTATTTAATCTGCCATCAGGGGAGGAGTTAAGGGAAGTTTTTATTTACATTTATAAGTAGGTAATTTGTTTTATTTTAGGTATTTTTAGTAATTAGGTTAGTATTTTTTTCATGTTTTTAATTCTCGTCATGTTACATTTAATAAAAGTTCTAGTCATGTTATTAAATTAATTTATTGAAGTGTTTTAATATATCATTGTGTTCAATCAATTAGTTTTATTTAGTTGGGAATCAAAATAAAAATCAAAACTCATTATGAACATTACAATTTGTTGATGTTTTTTTTTATTCTACAAGTATAAAATCGTAGTTTGATACAATAAATTTAATATCAATCATGTTTGTATATCAACCAATATAGGGCTCCGAAAATTGGTACCAATTATGAATAGATCAAGTTAAATTTTCAATTGTAAGTTTGGTTGGACCCTGTAGACGGGAATATTAGCAAAATTAAATAGACATGTCATTTACATTATTTACTCATTAATAATGATATTAAAATTGTTGGAGCAAGATGAGCAAAAAAAGGGTTCAGTCTACAAAATTACAGAAGAAATAAGTGGGAAGTAGGTCAAACCAGGCAACCAACGCACGTGACGTTTTGTTTCGATCCCTTTCATTTGGCAACCTTTTTCGTATCGACATTCGAATTGGGTTGACAAATTGGATGATTAGGGATTCCAACATTCATACGATGTAACTGCTGGATATTACCAAATTGATTACGATAACAAGCTTAATAGTCCATGATTTCTGTGAAAAGATTTTCTGATAATGTTCCTAGATTTTATATTCTTATATATTGTAACATAATCAGATCTGCTACAAGGAGTTGATTAATGAATCAAAGTTTGAAGGACTTGCAAAAATACTTTTTTTTTATTTTGATGATTTGCTTATGTTTGTATATAATACGTGTAAACTCAAACAGTCTAATACTGAACTAATGACAATTTGAACCTCAAAATTATAATTGAGAAATACTGATAATTGAAAGTCAAAATCATTGGTTTATGATACTAACGTATAAATCTAAAATTGTCTGTAGCTCAGAGAGTTATTTTTTGTCATCTTAACCGTTACATATTTTTTATAGAATTACTGTTTGCGAAACTAGGCAACGTAGAACCTATAATAATATATGAGTCTGTGGTGCACCAAGTAGGTTTCCTTTGATAAATTCTCTTTCGTCTATGACAAAATAAAGTCAAACCCTACAAACAAAGCCGCTATCCTCGGCAATTTTCTTGAAATATCACAATTGTATACCATCAAGCTGAGTTTTTCTCTCTGAGTCATGACAAAAAATATACAGGGCCGTGTCTCTTGAGACCGCGTACGAAATAAATCTGTTGTTCAGCAAAATGTAGATGTTGATAAACAATTGTAGATACGTCAGAGGTGTCTGATTTATTTATCCCTTTTCTTGTATTTGTTATGTAAAATATCGTAATGTCTGTTTCTTTAAGAAACTAAAGTTTATTCTTTAATAATAATGAACTCATTATTATCAATTACTATCAGGGGTCTCCTTGTCAGTCTACTAGTAAGTTTCTATATAATGTAATCCATAATGAAGTTGCAGAAAAAGAAAAAATTGCCTGTAGTATAATGAAGATTATCTCCGCTACAAGCTTTACAAATTAGTATCAAAAATATTTTTTAAGTGTCCTTACCTTGAACGGGCGTATAAATATTCATGTACAGACAATCTTCACTTTGGTTCTTCAGTCGTGGTAGTAACCTTCTCAAATACTCCAGCCTTCCTTTTGGCATTCTCTCTAATGCTAATGTCTCGTTGGAGATATCAGGCAGACGTTGGGGACAGACTGGGCCCATTTGGTCTACTGTCTTTACGTCGTCCCAAGGAGCTGGCGCTCGAGTCGGAGCGAACCTTTAAGAAAATAAAGTTATTTTATAAAACGTAACAAAAATAACTACTAAAGGAAACGTTGATCAAGACAAGTTGATCTGTAACTCTATAATAAGAATGGCGAAAAAAAATTTCTAGTAGTTTTTTTACTTTAAAAACCTTTCAACTTTCTAAATTAAAATCAAAATAAAAGTTTACTTTTAATCAAATTATTTCATATAAACAGTACCTAACACATATAAATTCAAAGAAGGAATGCAACAAAGCGATGTCATTAACAGGAAAATGTTCACAAACTCAGCAAAATAGAGTTAAAATTATGAGACGAAGCTATTTTCTTTATGAAATTAATTTACATTTTCCACTAATTGGAGTTCTTCACAATGAAATCAAGGAACTGTTTAATGAAAACTAAGATCAAGTTGAAATACTTGAAGTTATATAAATGAGACCGTATTATTAACTTCAATATTAACAATTTTAGAAAAGAATTAAATATATATTTTAACCTAAATAAAATTGAATGGCAGAACTGAGTCATTTCTTTCCAATAAAGCTCCTTTTAATATAAATAAGACTTGATTGAAACCAAACAATCCCGAAAAATGCCAATCATTGATCTATGTAATTTTTTGTAGGTACTCAATTCGGTAGATTGAAGGTGACATTTTTACTGCGACATCTTTACTTCCAGTCAACCGTTAAATAAGAACTGACCGAGCATAAAATAAAAGGATATACCTATTTGATCCAGTAGGAGGGGTTGCGTATGGAACCCCAAGGTAAGCTTCGACAGGCTTCAAGTACTTATGCTGATCCATCGGTAATATCACTCCTTGTAGTTTCCCGTATCTCGTGCCGATAACTCTGGTCCTTAGCATAGAGTTTCTGCCACTAAAACCATTACAACTCGAATTCTGGCTCAATAACAACACTAACAATATCACTAGCTTTAGCTTATCCTGTAACTTCAAACTTATATTCTTGAAGTGTTGCACCTTCAGAAACTTTTGCAGATACTGTTTCTGTAATGTTTTATATAGATTTGTTTCTTTTATATATTGTTTTATTGAATTCCAATGGTGTTGTGGCAGTCTGTCGGTGGCCATTTTCTGTGAATATCACCTTTGCAGACCCATTTCTTTATTCGGCTTTTGTTTGCGCCGCAAACTCTGTGTATAGAAAATATATAATAATTATTTTTTTACAAATTGTGTGTGTGTACGTGCCGACGTAATTTCTTATCTTTAAAATGCAACTTGAGATAAGTTTTACCATTCCAATTGATAAATAGCGTTACGTAGAGTACATACATAATATATAGTATGTAGTACCTTCTTATTTTGTTGGAATTTTATTTTAATTCTAAATAAGTAGTGTTTTAGTAACTATCTTTTATAAGCCTTGCCATTTTAAGCTTTCAATCTGAATACATTAATGTAATAATAATCACTTTTCATATTCAATGAATTTATTAGCAGACTTAAAATATTAAGTGATTAGTAGGTAAACAAACTGTTTTAGTTTATCCATTAAAGCACTTATCGTCTAAATCCTAAGAAATTTATGCGTAATCACGCAACACTTAAATTTCAAAGATGTTATAGATAATAATTTATTTATTTTATATAAACAATAGCAATATATCATCCCAATAAGGCTCTAGCTAAGGATTATTAAGTGATAAGAAAATTTACATAAATATCTGGTTAAAGCCTTTTTTACTCGCGCGTTTTTTAATTCATAAAACTTAATGATAGGGTGATCTAACTAATTTAGTAGTTGTAAAAAGTTTTATTTTTTTATTTTATTGATACTTACTTGCTTATTTCACTTTCAGAACATCATTACTTAGCACAGCCATTTCGTAAGCCTGTAACAATGAAAAAAGGTATTATTTTAAAAATTTGTATCAATATTGATAAAAAGTAGTAACTGCGAATTTATTGAAATTAATCCAATCAGTCAGCCGACTTCAATTTAGACTATCAAAAAACTTTTTGGTCATAGAAATAACAACTGCTATATTCATTCTGGTATGGATTGGAATATTTCAATTTGTTTTAAGTTCAGGAAAATTTTGTATAGTTTTGTTTTTACCGAGACAAGAGAATTGAAATAAATTTTAAATTCTTTCAATCAATCAAAATAAATATTTATATTTTAAAAGACCCAATTCCCTTGGTGAGATGTGTCAATGTTCAACCTCTTGGGCTTCGTCACCATATTACAGCTATAATAGATTTCCCTTTATAGTGGACAACCGTGTGACGGCATTTAAACGCTTTTGTTTCTGGGAACTTATTTTGAAAATATCACGTGGAAAAACAAAGTTAACTGGCTAGCTAGCTATCAGTGATCTTCGCTGTCAGATGGCCGACGCCCAATTGGTATTTCGTAATAAGAACTTTCTGTCAATCGGCGGCTGCACTATTTAGTTGTCATAACACACCAAAACGCGCTAAACAATCAGAATTACGCAGCGTATACTCAGCGCGTTATCCTCGGCTGATGTGCCCTCATTGATCGCAGCATCAGGTAAACCGATATTCCATAAAAACCCAACACGCTCAAAGCAATCCTAATCAAGTTGATTATTTTTCGCTCTTATCATTGGCTTCATAACAATGAGTGTAAAAAATACTAAGCTTTGCATCTGCGTTAAATGGGTGATGATATCCGGTCCGAATTTTTATCCGTACCGTACTAAAAACCGGATAGGCTTTGGCTTGTACGCCCGTTAACTTGAATTAATAATGTCGGTGGGAGTTTAAACCGCTTTTTTCTGTACATAGATATTGAATTTGTAAATAACAAAGAGTATGTGTGGGTGGGTCTTTGGAAGACTTAAAGCTTTTTGTAAATGAAAGATAAATCATAAGCGTATGGTTTTGAATATGTTTAAGAAAATAATATTGTAGGAGTGAGATGTCTCATCAATTTTACATTAGATGTTGATGTAAAAGAATATGTAAACTCAATTTCAGAGTACATAAGTTAAAAATGCTTAGGTGTTCATTCTATTAATTCACTGGTCTACAACATTTAGCCACAAAGGTAAGATACATAATTGATTATAGATTTTTTGACTTTGAATCTAAATCCGGCCACATAATGGCTCTAGGAAGCCAAGATTTTGAGATATACCAATCTCAAAGTGTCAAAAACACGGTCGAAAGAGAAAGAGTAGTACTAAATGATGCTTTAGTTAGAAATTAACATAAAAATTTGCTGTTCTTAAAAAAATACTTCAATTTGCGCCAAAAACATTGGATTTAGCATTTTGAGATTAGTATTCTCAAAATCCTGACGGATAATTATTCTGTGGCCGGATTTAGATATATCAAAAAATCTACGAAAGAAAATATGTATCGCAATAATTTATAGCAAAAACAAAAATTGTAGACTAGATCAACATTAAACAAGTATTTCTTGAAATTACACAGTTGCTAGCACATTCAAAATGAATTATCTAAGTGTAAAGATTCTAAGCTAGGCTTCACATACGAATAATACATTAACACTCGCAGCAATATCTCAAACTCATCCATCTAAAGAAGTAATTGATCGTAATATAAGTATGAACAGATAAAAATCTACGTTCAAACGAGAGAAAGACTGTACCATCGATCCTCAAGAACGGTAGATACTCGATCCCCGAGAGACGTTAAAAAAGATGACAAATGGCTTATTCTATATTCGCTTGGAACGCTTGTAATAAATCAATAAAGGCTCCTATAGGGATATGAAACGTGATGGCGAAATAAAGACATCTAATCAAGCGTATTGGAATACTTAGGAGAGTTGCTGGAATTGCTTCAGCATTAATGGGATTATTAAGGAAAGCCTGATTTCTGAGCAGGAGATTTTGCTAAACATAATATTAATAACGTTGTATAAAAATCTAGTTTTGCCTCAGATTTTTACTTTTTAAAATGTCCTGACTCACTTATCAACGCCTACACAATTTTTTGGACCTAAAAAACTAAAAATTTGCACAGTGCTTTATGTAACCTATAAGAGACTAAACTAAATAACGTTGTATAGAAATTTAGTTTTGCCTCAGATTTTTACTTGTTGAAAAATTTCCTCACTTATCAACGCTTACACAATTTTTTGGACCTTTAAAGCTGAAAATTTCCACAAGCAGTCCCTTCATGTCACCTATAAGGGTCTAAACTAATAATGGGCTAAAAATAATTTACAAATCTAAAAGTATTTCAGATTATGATAAATTAACAAATCATTTTAAAAATTGAGTTTCTTTATCTTTTACGCCTAAAATAAATCGACTTAAATATTAAGTTTAATAAGCGGCTATAACTCATTCATATCTGATAGGTATAAGGACAAATATAGTAGAAACGGAAATATTTACCATATCAACTCATATAATATTCAGATTCCCAAGTGAATACCGAAGTCGATCACGTTCCCAACATAAATTTAAGTAAAACCAACTACAATATTATAGCTTTCAAACTAACTCTATGTAAATTGACCAAGTTTTTGTTCCGGTCGAATTGGATTTTACTTGAGGCGAAATTTGTTGTCAATTTTCTTTTTGTTCTTCGAAAAAAGGTTCACGTTTTTGCGTTTCTAAGTCATTTTTAAGGTTTCTGTTATTAAGTCTATCAAAATTTATAATAGTCATAAAAACCTTCGTTTATATTCTTTCTGATTTTAATCAATCAACTTGTTCAGTCTTGACTGTTACTTTAAATTTTTTTTCAGGGGTTGTTTCATTTTTAGTAATTTTGTACTAGCCTCCATTAGGACCATAATTCAAAACTTAACGTAGTACTTTATTTCTCGTAGTAGTATTTTTCCCCGTTATCGATTCTAACAGACAACGCGGCTGGTTGGCTTATTTTTTTATAATAATAAAGTAGCAAACATAATACAGCAGACGCATCGTGGAACTCACTTCCGGGTCTATGATTCTTTTCTAGGCAAGCGAGCTACATCCTCCCCCTCTTCATCCTTCTTAAATAACCCCATCCTGTTATTTTGGAAATACCACAGCGAAGAGGATTCCAGAACTTGTCTCAACTTTGTCACTATTGAGTTGAATTACAAGTGACATTATTTACGGTACAGTATTCCAGTAATCTCCAATCTCCAAGAATTTCTGATCTTCGGATATCTGCTTAAATTAAATTACTTCAAAATTATTTTGGTACAAGGTAAGTAAATCTTTTCCGTCTACAAAATCCCCGCGTAGTGGGATCACGAAAACCATCTTAAAAATTAAATTTAAAGAGGAAATTTGCTATCTGTAGGTACAAAGCTTTGCTCTGCTCGAGTCGTAAAATTTAATTCTTGTTTTATTAAAGGACTCCAGGACGGATTCGTAATAAAGTTAATATTGCCGAGCGAAGGCAGTGTTAACTTCAAACTTTAAGTAAAAGAAACCTGAAAAACGACTATGCCTCTCTAGGCTTATTGCTTTATATTTGTTACTTTCACTGATTTGTTTCTTTTTCGCTCATATTCCTGCCAATATTACGTTCCAAAGCCTCTGCTATTTAGTATTGACATAGAAAAAAGGTATTTGATGAGATAACAGCAAATTGACTTAAATTCAGTCAGTAGGTAGTAGTGTTCGAATCCTACAAGGAGCTTGAATTTTCGTTGAAAGACAACTTGAGGAAACCTTAGCATGGTAGTACTTTATGATAACTGGCTGCCTACCATCCTCAAATTTTTCTAGCTATTGCACTTGAGAAGTTGAGAGCCAGTTCCACACGTGTCATTGTGATCAAACACAGGTCTATACGACATAGTAAAAAAAAAGGGTTCCAAAGATTTAAAATTTGAAAAAAATAACACTCTACCAGTTTTACTGGCTTGTAATAAATACATAGACTCTTATAGAGAGAAAAAAATATTAATGATAACACATACTGTGTTAGTGACAGTGTTAAGAAAATCATGTATTAAGCTGTATAGAACGACAGAAAATATATCAAAACAAGAAAGATTTATCACAGTCGACAGACAAAAAAGAACGTTAACCTAAATAATGAAAGTAGTATTTCGCTTTGAGCTAACTCAGATATCATATTACGCATCATCTTTTATTTAGGCTGTATATAAAACAAACATTAGTATTAAAGAGATATCTAGAAAATAGTAAATATTTCAGTGAAATTGTACGGATAAAACTAATATAACTACTAATAAAACTAGCTTTTCGCCCCGCGGTTTTACCTGTGAATCCCTATTTTGAAGCCCCCTTAGGAGTTAAATTTAAAAAATAAAACATTCCTTAGTAGATACCTACACTTCACAAAGAACACACGTCTAGGACTATCTCTAGGACCAGCGGTTGTACGTTGACATATCAGTTGGTGAATCACCAGTCAAGACTTGGATGGAACATCAAGGCAACAGATTCGAATCAAAATAATCGACAATCTAAATAACAATAAAAATGTACATAAAATAAACCGCAAAGAAGAAAGAAAATATTGAAACATAATAAAAATACTCGACTCCTTTTCCCCCCTTCCGTTTTTCCCCCCTCTTCCTTTGTGCCCCCGATTGCGAACTCTCTTGTTACGAAGATATATGGGTAATTGAATCGATGTACGTTACCCCTTAATGCTTATGATGTATGGAAGCAATTTTGTTTAAACGTCTTTGTGAGGCGGTTGTAAGACCGAACGTTTGGATTGTTGAGAAATTACATTGTAAAGCTTTTTGGGAATATGGTAATGTTGTAATGTAATCAATTTGTAAGGAAAAACAATGTTATCAGTAAGTAACATTCAAATAAATCAACATGAAGGTGTATAGGAGTAGACAAAGTTAAATTTACCTAAAATAACAGTATACTTTGGTAAATAATGTAATTTTTGTTTTTGCTTTTACTTTTAAGCGATACTTTAAAATATGTGTTGATGAATCTGCGTTGAAGCACGTGAAATATTAGTTTTTATGAATAAATAACTTTTAACAAAAAAGGAACTCTAATCGGACAGTTTTGATATCAAAGAAAGTGTAGCTCGTGTTCCATGTAAAATATCATGGCACCGCAGATTTTTTCACTGACTTGAAGTCAGTCAGGAAAAAATAATTTTGAAATCGGTTCACATAATGGTAGAGTAATTGCGTAACAAACATACAAAAAACATACAGTCGAATTGAGAACCACCTTCTTATTGAAATCGGTTAAAAATAAATGAAGCTGTACCTGCCTATGGTGTCGATTCTGTTGTTTACGAACTTAACTAATATTAGACAAGTCACCTCTCTTTCAAGTTAACCTTATTGAAAAAAGACAGAACATTTTGAATGCTGTCAGTTTAATCCATGCCGTTGTAATGTACGGGTAAATAGTCGTGACCAATAAAGATCGCGTTTAAATTCACGTTGAAATATGTGATCGGATTAAACTGACAGGACTAAAATATCTTGCATCCCTTTCTTATATTTACTATTAGAAAGAGATAAAGTGAGATTAAATTTATTTAGTTCGTAAACAACAGAATCGGCACCTATATCTGTCTGAAAGGCACTTCAAATTATTTTTTTTGTCAGAAAGTTAACAAGCCTGACGGACGATCCACTGATTTTACACTGATGGTAAGTAACAACCTGCACTTATAGACTAGAGGATTACCAATGTATTGCCGACTTATCACATATCCTAGAAGACCGGTACTGAATATACTAATTTAAAAATATGGATGTTTATTTTTGGCTCAAAGGATATGTGGAAAGGAAAATCCCGAAATAGCATTAAATCCAGGCAAACCAGGTAATGATAAAGGTAGGATTAAAGCTATTCATATAATCTTACACACACTGGCTACCTGAAAAAAGTAAAAATAACAAAATCTCAAATAGGTATTTCATCAGCTCTAATTTATCAACTTAACAAGTTGACCTAACTCGTCTAACAACTTATAAACGGATCAAAATGTATTACACGCACGCAAACTATAATTTACATACATGACTAACTGTGTGTTCATTGGGCGAAACATAAGCCTTATTCTATTAAATATTCAAACTTGAACTAAGGATTTTATAGCGTTTATGTTTCCCAAGAGATATTACCTCAATTTTAGACCAGAACTATATATACCTATAATGTTGAATGTGGTCAAGCGCTTATCACTAAAGCGGTTCTAGTGTAGTGCTTAAAATAATGTTCTTGTTTTCACGATTAAATTTGTTCAACTATTTGTCACAAGTGTGGTATAGTGAAGTGCCCTGAGGGTGCGGTCCAAATTGCGATTTATGTCTCACGATGACACTATAATCACAGGTCCGAATTGAAAGTGCGCTCACGGCGCTGTCAAAGTGACAGTCAATCGAACCACTATGTGATAAATGATTGAAACACAACAACAACAACAACAACAACATAACCTCAGAATTGTGGTTGGAGCAAATGTCAATTTGACGTTTGGTTTATAATGATTTCACGCAAGAGCAAGGGCTCTGTAAGTCCAATATGGCGTAGGTAATGAAACCTTTCATGACGTCACCCACGCTTTCTATCGTAGGCGCGCTTACACTAATTCGGGACGAGACTTTGAGCGATATTTTCGATTTTAGCTTGTATCGGACCGCACTTGACAGTCTTTGATATACCTATCACAATTTTATGTACCACTCAATGAAAGAGAAACATTTCTATTAAATCCTCGTTAAAATAACAATTTCAAGGGTATACAGTTACAAATTTAGAAATAATAACAATAATATTATTTAAATAAAACATGAGCTTCCAAAAACATCGCAATTAAGAGACCCGAAACACTGCTTCCCTCATAAATTTAATATTCTGCTAAAATTTAAATTCATTACGGTGAAAATTAATGATTGTCAGACGGGTCATTAGTCCAGCATGATCATTATATAAATTTTCTATTGTATATTTTTTTCATTATGAATTTCAAATTTGTGAATGTTCTTTGGATAAAAAAGAAATATTATGATGGAAATAGAGAAAATTGACAAACTTAAACGACACACAATTTTACTAATGACTTGAAAAAAAAATATTCAGAAGAAAATTGGGTAAATGCTAAACGAAATAGTAACAAGATTACAGAAAAACTTACAGATATTCATAAAACATTATCATCAAGCAATGAAATGAGTTTGCGGCAAATGATTGCATTTCCAGTCCTGCCAGTTAAATCTTTGTAGAATCTCTACTGTAATTGGTCGCCAGTACTGTAATCATATTTGAGTTATGGAAGCTACTGTGCTGGACATGATGTCATACGTCGGTTTCGATAAGCAGTGTAATTAGATCTAAATTTACTAACACCAGTAAACACCTAAATTTAACTTTGTAAGTTTTATTATCGGTTTAATTGCATTGCTTCATCATGTCAGCCGAAAGACATCCACTGCTGGATAAAAGCCCTCAAGGATCTCCACGATGGCTGGTGTTGTGCTATGCGCATATAGCGGTTTTCCACGACCGTCACAAGATCATCGGTCCATCTTGCATTGCTTATCAATATCGAAATATTCTCATGATTAGTAGGTACCTACTAATACCAATCAGAATATTTCGGGTTCAATATTGACTTCTATCGCTTTAACCAATATTTTTGCTACCATTAATTTTTGCAATTAAGACAGATGCAGTACTGAAAAATGCAATAAGAGAATGAAAGTCCAATAAATTAAAATTGTGTGTCTTGTATTCAGAACGGCAACATTAATAGAACTTTGAACAGCTTTTACAGTAAATGACTACTCTAACAAACCATATAAAAAATAACTGATCAAAGTGAATTTTTCAAAGGACTTTAACCTCAACAAAGAAAACAATATACATTACCAGAACCAATTCCCAAAACATCAATACGTACTCTACCAGATCTTACTTACAGACCTTATACAAACATTTGCCAAACCATTTGAG
This sequence comes from Tethea ocularis, assembly GCA_963555595.1. Classification (NCBI taxonomy): domain Eukaryota; kingdom Metazoa; phylum Arthropoda; class Insecta; order Lepidoptera; family Drepanidae; genus Tethea; species Tethea ocularis. Next base: position 1,846,313 of record OY741960.1, on the reverse strand, counting down.
AATCAATTAACAAGTATATTCCTTCTATTCTATTCCCTGTGGCACCATGTGGTTCTTTTATTACACCATTAGCCCTTAAGTGGTTATCCACTTTCATTTCGCACGTGCAGTCTCCATGTCTTGTAATAAAACTTAATGTATCACATTCATGGCCAATTTTTGTCACCTCCCTGAATCAGCTAAAAATATGCCTAGTGGATAGAGGAAAACTCCTTTCACGGTTGTCAAGCGAGAGAAATCCGCAAAGTAATGCCCCCTCAAAAGCAGAAATGGGTCAAGATGTACTAACATTAGGGTTGGCACGGGGAAACTTGATGGGAAATATGAGAGCCAAGATTTATGGCAGTTATTACATTAGAAAATGGAGACAAAGTGTTCGACGCTCCTTTTACAAGATCAATGATGGTGCTACTTTAGATTTATGATTAATTTGGGTCAAAGAAGATTAGATAATTATGTTATCACAGTGAATATTGTTATTTTTTAATACCATTCGCTTTTTGTAAATGAAACCTTAAGGAATATTATGATAATGAAGAACTTGAGGTGAATGGGTCGCATTTTGAATTATTAACGGATATTTTTGCGTTTTTATTTACTACATAGGTAAGGAATTTTGTAGTTAGCGTGATTATTTCTATGTACTAATTATGCTTTACATTAGTTACAACGCTAAGTTGATAATCACAAAATTACGACTCATAGGCGCTTGAAATTGACTTGATAAATGAAAACACATAAAATATTCTTTAAAAATTGACTGCCAACCGTCGCCTTGAATGTAGGTTAATTAAAACAAACTTGTATGTACAATATTTGTATAAAATATAGATATTTGGCAAAAAATTATAACAAAAAATAAAAGATTAGTAAATGCACACATTCAATTTTCAATCTCATGATCACTAACTGAAAACTACTATTTCAATGACCAAATTATTTTCATGATTTGAAAAAACATTTTTACGTAGGTTACCTATCTACTAAATAAACTCCAAAATTGATTGATTATTAATATAAAGAATAGCTGTTATAATCCGAATAATAAGCGCGAAGACCTTCAAGATCCAAAAGGCCTAAATTACTTTAACTACGCCTTCATAATACAAACAAGCAGTAACAATCCAAGCCGTTAAAGCTATCGTGCTAAAAGCACTTTCGAATAATAGGAATAAAACCAGTTTTATAAACGATCCGGTTTATTTGATGTATTTGCACGCAGCAGCCCTAAAGGCGACGCACTTTTATTGCCTGACCTCATTCCAAAGGCGACTAAGCGCTTTTTAGCGAATGAAATTTTTATATTCTTCACTTTTGGCCATTTGGCTGTAAACAATTCGGTTTCATTGACTAGTTTCATAATAGTATTAAGAAAATATGCTGTATCCAGGAGTAAAAAGTATCCGATATCCATTACTGGGTATAAAATCAATTCAATTAATTTATTTGCTTAATTAGGCGTGCAAATATAAATAATCACAATACTTAAAATATTAACAATACAATTTAAATAGAAACAAACGTAGGTACCATTAATTCATATCATTGTTGCACCAAAATGCAGGGTGGTGATTTTATGCATCTGGTGCGCTAGCTCAGGGTACGAGGTGGTGGAGTCCGTTTACACTCTGTGGCTGTTACACTCAGGAATGGGGTTAGTGCTTATTCTATGGTTTACAAAGGGCGCCACCAGCGCAGTAACGCTGGAAAATAAATTAAATTAAACACAGACAATGCGTTCCAAAGTTTATAATTGCATTTAGGTTCTTTCTGTCGTACAAATTCTATTTTTATATTCTGTTCTTCCTTAATTAAGGTTAGTTGTTCTTAGATTTAACATAATACATGTGTACTGGTTTGTGGACGGGCCCTTCCACAAACAGTTTCTAAAGATTGGACTCAATCACTTCTTAAACATTCTAAAAGTTAATGTTCTATGTTTCTACATCACGCGGACGGACACTGACACTGTGGTGACTGAAATCCCCTTGGAGAGTAGGTAGCAAAGGTGGACACTTACATTACATGTGGCATGTGTGGTATGCAACACACGTGTTCTATAAAGAATCAAACCATACTCGTGGATGACGGTGGCATCGGTACGTCGACGTTGGAACGCAAATAAAAACTTCTTATTTAATTATAACAAAAAAAACTTAGGAGAAAAGCTTTGGAGAAAAGCTTTGGAGCGGCACTCTGAAACAAAGAGTACACAGCCACGCTGTAGATTATGACGTATGCAAGGAACGATCGATCACGGGAAGACTGAATAAGAGGAAACTTACCAGCCGCTCCATTCTAAATTATTTAGGATCACTCCTATGATGAGCCCGGGCTGACCGGCACGGTGGCCACATGGCGTCCCCCAGCTTAGATGACATCTTCTAATAATCTACGACAACCAGAACAATACGAAATGAAATACAGCGTGAGATGCGAGGAGGATCCTCGTATTCTAATGAAGAATGCACTTACAATTCTTGTTTCTAAATTCTTATACACAACAAAATCACTAGCTGCGTACGAGTCGGAGATGTGAAGTGGAAAAGGAAAGAGGATGTTCCAAAGACTCAAATGATGAGATGTCAAAGACAAACATGTCAGAAAATTCTAGAATTTAATTCGACTAATATTATCATTTCTCCAAGACAGCTAAATTATCTGCATCAAAAATTACTACAATTTATCCTGTAACTGAACCTATATTCTTCCTGAAACAAAATATTTTTCATGACCAACCAACTATTTGATACAACCAAAGTCCCCTCCAACCACGCGATCTAACAAATCAATAGGAGATCGATATCAAAACATTTATGATCAATATTCGGAACGCTCCCAAAGTCTATTGTATCTGTCACCTTGAAATGTCAAAAGTGTCAAAACAACAATAACCTAAAATAAACAAACATGATGAAAACGTTCATGAGATTCTATTCCAAAATAGCACAATTTGTATGAGGATCCCGATTCTAAGCACCATGACCTGTGAAACAGTATCCTACATTACGTTGTGATTAAAAGGAAGTGATGAAAACAATGTGAAATAACACGAAAGTATATCGGAGTTCTCTTCTACAAAGTCCGTCACGGAAATGTATTCCGTCTCCCATTCTCGGCATCATCAGCGGCGAACCGACCGACACGAACCCTGCGGAACGTCCTACGAATGGCAGACGAAATCCACCTCTGTTTAGGATCTTTCTGCGAAAATAACATGGTTGCAAAAACAACATGCAACATCATTTTCATTAAATAAATGTCAAAAGTAAAATATTAATAAATAATCAAATAACATTAAGGTGGAGGCGTCGGTTGGAGCGCGAAATTCAAATTTTATCACGTTTTTTGCAAATTGCAGCTCAGTTATAGGTCGTATAATAATAAAAGTATAATATACCTTGGAGAAATATGTTGATGATTTCTTTTGTTATTAATCAGTAAATATACTTCCATTCTTCTCGCAAATAACATCTTGATAACATACGACCTATAACTGAGCTGCAATTTGCAAAAAACGTGATAAAATTTGAATTTCGCGCTCCAACCGAACGTTTACCCTTAAACACAAATTATCATTGTATAAAAAATCTTGTATAGGTAGTATGCTTTGGTTTAATGTGTGCATTTGAGTTTCCCATAAAATTTCAAGTGGTAGGTATATTCTAATTACGAAAACACTTTGAATAATTGAGTTCTATTTTGTGGTATTTTTATTTAAATCAACTCAGTTTGGTAGTCTTGCTATCTAAACTTTGCTTTAGACTCACTTTTGAATTTATGAAATAAATTTGAGAGGTTGAAAAATTCGACGGAGCTCAAAATAAATGGTTCATAACAACATCATAACATTTAAAGATAGTTATGTCAAAAATATTAACAATCGAGTAAATCATTAAGGAGACTATGTCCGAGAAATTACGATTCTAGATTTAGTTTTTGTCTGCATTCTTTGTTGCAAGAGAATGCTGTAAATTATTATACTAGAAAATTTATGACGAGGAATAGTTTTCATTTCATTCATAATTTTTCATTAGTAACATCAGAAAAAGTATTTTTCTCTTATTTGGTCCATCTAAAAAAATCGACAATATTAATATACAAAAGGGAATAGTTTTGTAACTTTAAAAAATTTTTTTTTTTTTTTTAATTTTAAGTTTTTTTTAATTACATAAAACCGTCTTTTTTACTCAAAGTGGGCCTCGCCCATCTCGCTTGTCCCTGTCAGTTTAGTAAGTCGTTTGCGGAGAGGACTCAATCATTCTGAGCGTACAATTTGTTTTTTTTTTCTCTGTATTTTCCTTTATTTATTGTAGCCGTGTACCGCTAACTTAATATTCCAGTAATGTTGCAAATGATTATAATATTATATTTGAGAACCTTTATATATTCAAAGTATAGGTTTGTAAAATAAAAATGCTAGATTTTCATTCATTCTAAGTGTCTATAAAATTTGAGCTATCGGTACGGATGGATGAAACCTAACCGTCTAAAAATAAAATTGACTGTCCATATTTTCGTCCCAATTTATCGCTCGGTACAAAAAATCGCACGTTGATATTAAAAAAGAGATTTAAAAAAAGTTGCCATACCAAAACAAAGTGTTGCAGTTTTTATATTTCGTTTGAAGTAAACCATCGTATTTCTGTGCTATAAAATTCGCATTTTTTCGAGCTTATGAGGCATTTTGTCGGCATTTAAGTGGTAAGAAGAATAATCTGATATTTACTTTATTCGACGCCACTACCACTGAGCTATCATCGCCTTAGATACCTGGTAGCGGCTCACAAAGATTCTCATTCGAGGACTATTGGGGGACTCTTAGTCCTTCAATAGTACCTAGTCTTTGAAGTCCTCTTACTAAGTTAGACCAAGGATAAGATTAGATTTTTTTTTATTATCGTGGTTTTTCTTATGCCGAATAACATTCAAGATCAACGTTAAAATTGGAAACAAAACATAATCATGATCGAATTCTGATGAAAAGTATTAAATAATAACTTTTAGGTATAATGAAGATGTTATCTCAAAGTAACCATGTAGGTAGGTACCTACGTAGAAAATCAATCAAAGACAATGGTGCCGATTCTGTTGTTTACGAACTAAATAAATTTAATCTCACTATATCTCTTTCTAATAGTAAATATAAGAAAGGGATGCAAGATATTTTAGTCCTGTCAGTTTAATCCGATCACATATTTCAACGTGAATTTAAGCGCGATCTTTATTGGTCACGACTATTTACCCGTACATTACGACGGCATGGATTAAACTGACAGCATTAAAAATGTTCTGTCTTTTTTCAATAAGGTTAACTTGAAAGAGAGGTGACTTGTCAAATATTAGTAAAGTTCGTAAACAACAGACTCGACACCAATATAGGTATATCTTTATCATTTACACGAGTGTGACTTCTGTGACGATTCCAATGATAGATATTAGTCCATGACATGTGTTCGTGCATGGTTTCCCGCAGATTTTTGGCACACTCAGAATTTTGAACCAACCAATACTCTATCTTCCCCTTCAAACGTATTCCGACCTTAATTAATTGAAATAAGAAACTAAGAATTTAATAAAACATTCAGTAAGATGTTAAAATTGTATTAAACAACTTCAGAGGTTCGTAATTACCCGCCTAAAGTTTCTATGAAGCTTATCTTTCGAGAATGTTCTCAGGCTGGGATAATTGAAATTGTAACAGGTACTTTATTTTAATTATAATTACACTAATATAAACATTAATATTCTAAGTGCGATGATACGCTGGACTAATCCTGGTCTATTATCAAAATTGGAGAAAATCTCGTTTAGTTAGCTAAAATTATTCATAACTAGCTGACCGCGGTTTCATTCGCGTTCCTGGGATAAAAAAGCCTACTTTAACCATCGGGAATAATGTAGCTTCCTATTACTGAAAGAATTTTTCAAATCAGAACAGTCCGACGATTAGTGCGTTTAAACAAACAAACTCTTCAGCTTTATTATTAGTATACATATAAATATACAGATATATATATATATAGAAACACCTGCCTATCGTATTGTCAAATGAGGCCGTGACGTATCTGGTAGTTTATTTCAAGTCTGTGTTTGACCACAATCTCACTGTGGTCAGTGGTCGAAGGTAAGCACACAAGCAAAGGGAATGGGCTCTCAAGAGCAGCTGTCGGAACACACCGGTAAATGCTAGGCGACAGATTTTCAATTGAGAGTGGCAGGTACAAAGTACCCTACCATGCTATGGTTTCCTTCTCAACTCTCACTGTAGAATTCGAACCCGCGACCTTCTCCACGGCTGTCGACGTCACTTGACTGCCATAAATTACCATCTATTATTATTATCATCCCTATTAGGGATGATGACTGGGTAAAAAATAGTTAATTCTATTTAGTCCGTCAGTTAGGTTATCAAAAAATATTGGATACGTATTTTTTATTTTATCAAATCAATAAAAACTTACAAAGATAGGTCGCATCAAAGTTCAGGAGTGGGGGTTTGTGACGTCACTTCTCTGTAAAAAGTGTACTAAAACGTGACGTCACGCGATATTTATACGCACTGTATCTTCGTTATTTTTTGTTTTCAGAACTAAAGAAAAAACATGTGTCCAATATTTTTTGGTAATCTAACTGACGGACTAATTTTTTTTTTTAGTCATCACCCCTATTATAGGTTAGGTTCTAAGCTAGGTACTTCTATTATAAATGCCTACTACCTATGCTACTTTTGATCTCGGGAAAAAAATATAATAAGATCTCCCTCAAAAACGCGGGTGAAACTGCGAGGCCGAAACTAGTGGTTCTATAAAAAAGTCCTGTTTTCTGATTTCAAACAAATCTGTAACCCTTGTCAATGTCACTCGTAACATCTATATAGATTGGTGGGGCGATCTTGATACTTTTAAAAAATAAATTACATTTTATTTTGCGAAAAATATTTTTGATTAAAGCATAAACAATGAAGAAATATATCGTAAAGGAAACTATTCCGTGCTGCTCTAACACATTTATGTAACAATAGTTCAAGTTTTCGTTCTGAACACGAAAGACAAAAGAAAATTCTATCACGAACTTACTTAGTATTTCTTATATTCTACGTTCAGGTTTTATAGCATATTTTACGATATATCGTAAATATTATCTACGAAACTCGTGGCTAAAATTGGCAAGAAACGTTTTCATGGTAGCTCTGGCTTTAGCTACGTCACTTTGATTTTCACGATCAATTTCAGTAAACGCACAAAATACGAGTAATATGCAGGGTTACCGCCATATCTATATATATAAAAGAAAGTCGTGTTAGTTACACTATTTATAACTCAAGAACGGCTGAACTGATTTGGCTGAAAATTGGTGGGGAGGTAGCTTAGAACCAGGAGAAGGACATAGGATAGGTAGGGGCAGGTAAGGTAGGTAGGGGTAGGTAGGGTAGGTAGGTGGGGGCAGGTAGGGGCAGGTAGGGTAGGTAAGGTAGGTAGGGTAGGTAGGTAAGATAGGTAGGGGTAGTTAGGGGCAGGTAGAGGTAGGTAGGAGTAGGTAGGGGTAGGTAGAGGTTGGTAGGGATAGGTAGGTAGGTCTCAGTTTTATTTTTGTTCTCAGGGCAGGACAACGTCTGCCGGGGTAGCTAGTTTCTCATAAAAAAACATCCTTTGCTTACGTAATTACGTTTTGTCAAATCTCATTTACAATACCTACTTTCCGTCCACTCTAGCCCATAACTTATCTCTTTATTGTCTTTATTAAACACACCAACAGTATACACATTAAAATAAATAACAAACTTCAAAATTGACACAATATTTGACGTACACCAGATAATATACATAATATACGATTTCCCGACACAACAAAAAAATCTAAAAAAAAACAACAAAGTAGGTACTTCAGCACTTTCCATCTAAAGTTAAGCAATGAGCCGTGAAATGCATACTCGTATATCTAAATGTTGAACTAACGTTCCAATTATATATTACAACCATAGTTAGGAGCTGGTTTTTTTTCTGTCGGAATTGACTGTCGAAGTGTAACATAAAATTCTGTTTACGTGTCTATGACAGCTGACAGATACTTGTCACTAATACAAATTAAAATCAATCGGTTAATCTATCTTTGGTGAATATAATAAAAGTATTAGTCTTACAATTAAAATATTAATAGTAGACACAATTTTTTTTTTCCGTGACACAAAATAAATTGTGTTAGTGTCCTTTTAATTAAAATCTGAAAACAACAAACTGTCGTTCTATTTTAAACTCTATATGCTACATAATGCAATGTAATACGATGAAACAATAGTACACTGTTCATCCAAGAAAAAGCTATCATATGACCAAGAGTCCATTAAATGTACAAAAGAGCTTCTTGTCTCTTGTACCAGTGTGTTGTAGAGTGAGCTTTTAATTATCCATTGTCAGTACTTGTGCCATAATTTATGACATGATTAGTAGTTGTCATTAACCTTTTTTATGCTTTTACATTTTATTTATTATAGCTGTTTCCCGAAGTTTCTCGGGTTCTCGGAATAAAAAGTAGCCTACAACCTTCGGGATAATGTAGCTTCCTAATAATGAAAGATTTTTACTAATCGGACCAGTAACTCCTGAGATAAGCGCGTTCAAACCATCTCTTCAGCTTTATTATTATATATAGATTTGCTACTTCTGTATCCAAAAATCTTGGGCTATTTTTACAGAGACATTTAATTTTGTTATTTTTGTACATTATATCATCATTTACACTTTATCTTTCTGTCACTCAAAACTCGTTTATTTCATTTTCAATCAAACTTGGGTTGACTTGGCTTCCATGCATTTATAAAATAAGTTTGTTTTTAACAACAGTCAGTTGATTTACGAAATAATATACCACCGTGCCATGTTTCATCAGGATGTTCAATTTCACTCCTCCGAATACTTCGTCTTCTTCAATATTCACCAGATTAAAATGAGGACAAGGCTTCTTGAATTGACTAATGGCTTGAAATAACATCCAGATACAAAAGAAGGCACAATGAAAAAGGAAACGCAATGTCTCATCCGAAATCAATCATCATTCCGCATTTCTTTGAGAACCCTGAGAGGCTGGTACGAAAACCTTAATTTCAACCTGTTTCGGTAGAAGACAGTCGTAAAAACTTTAGCGAGGCGACATTCTCCGATTCCATCTGAACCGTAAAAAGTCTTCGTAGTGTCGGCACACATAAAAGGGAGATCCTATCGGTTGCCGCCCGTTAACGAAATTGCTTAACTTGATTGCTCTAAATTTTTAACTTTTCTGCTTGAACAATTTTTTGTTCACAATTTCCATGTGAAGGAAAGATTTTTTATTTAGATATTTAGATTATTAGGTTTTTTGTTCCGAATATTAGTACTGATAAAAATAAAAGGTCGTAATTAGAGTTCAAGGCAATTTATTCAAAAGATTTATTAGCTCTGTCTTTGCTATTTCTTATTTCTTTCCCACGTAAGCACGCAAGAAGAGATATTCAGTAATTGAGAGCTCGCCCTTTTTATCTTGGAAACTAGAGAGAAGCTCTAAAGAAAGGTTATAATAATACTAAACGATTCAGCCTCATAACTTTGGAATAAAATTTCTACCACATAATTTAATTCCGACACTAAAATTATTCTTCATAATATTTACATAGCAGAAATAATATTACTGCCTAAAAATGTTTTTTACAGACAAAAATATCCTAAACCTATATTATACCTCAAGATGCTCACAGACATTTTTAAAGGAATATTCTTATCTATCACATCATTTTTCAACAAGAAAGTCCTGACGTAAATGTCCCATTTATTCTTTTTCACAACCCTCAAGGTATCTGCTACTATTGTCCTTTTTACAATTAGTTTAAAGTGACAAATACGTGAGAAAATATTTTTTTTATATCAAAAGGCAAAAATTCTTCTTACCAACGACATAAATTTATTTTAATGGCTAATTTCACCAACAGGTCATAAAAGACAGCACACTAATCGTGTCAACTTTTAACAAGGCGCCAAGGACATACATTCCTGTGAGTGGCTGGTAATTTCTCACTCTCATATTATGTCCAGAATGGTGCTAGAGCACTCGCCACACGCATTCTTACGAATTATATCGGATTCAATCCTCGTTAACGATGGCAGAAGAACAAGGAAAGAGTGATGGTATGTAGCTGTCTAATATATCTCCTGTAGGTAATCTCAAGTGAAATGGTAAATTTACTGCCGACTATTACGAATTCTAGAAAACACACTCTTGAGTGTTTCAACAACAGGGTATTTTATTTATACATATTAGAGAATAAACCCTACGCAAAGCGCTATGTGGATTGAACTATCAAGTGATTACTGGATGCAAGTTGCTCTGGACTGGCTTTGTAAAGATAAAGACTAAAACATTTTATGTTCTTGAGACACAAAAATACATAGTTCTGTTATTATAGATATTATTATTTATGAATAGAATTTTTTAAAAGACTTTTCTCTAACTTTGTTTTTCATACATTTATTAACATATTTTTTTAACTTACGTGAAGTAACCATCCCATCCTCACTCAAAGTAACAACAACACTATCTAAAATTCGAGAACAAACAGTACTCGAAATGTTTTAGATCCTTTTTCTCCTAGGACCCGAAACTTAACCGCGGCAATTTTGAATGAAAAACAGCCCTAGCCCCTACATCGCTAAATTTATTGCTTAATTTATTTGAAAGCGACGACTTTTAGTAAATACATAATATGTATATACGTAAACTTTTTTAAGATTTTATTGATAGTATTCTCTATGCCAGGAAACCTGTCCTGGTTTACAGCTTGTATAAGCACAAGCAAAGGTAAGTATTTTTAATGTTACTACAATTATAAAAGTCGATGGAGCTTTTAATGTGTTTCTGAATAAAATTTTGAAAAACAAAACACTTTAAATATCAAGAAACAGTATAAAGGATAATAAGTTTTTGTAACGTAGGTAGATAGGTTAAAGATAAAAAAAAATAAGTTAGAAATACTTCTATTACTGATCATCATCATCATGTCAGAAGACGTCAACTGCTGGACAAAGGCCTCTCCACGATGGCCGGTCTTGAGCTACCCGCATCCAGCGGTTTCCCGCGACCCTCACAAGATCATCGGTCCACCTTCTTTATGTGGGGCCACACGCTGTGACTTCAGGGTCCTTAGACAAAGTAACATCGCTTCATACCGAAACGACGTCGAAGTTCTTTTTCGTTTTAGAGATAACGATAAACATTTCCTAGCCAATGTAACACAATTGTCGCGATCGCAGAGACGAACGGATTGTCCGATAAAAAAATAAATATTGGCTATGGTAACGAAAATTTAGCTGTCAGTGTCAAATTGGATCAAACAAAGCGGGATTATTTCAAATGTTATTTATGTGTTTACGTGAGTGTGGTGACCTGGCTAGGCCTGTTGCAGGGGCACAAGGTCGGGTATGGTAAAAAAAACAACAATTCAGGCATATCCTCAATTGTTTCCATATTTATCCTTGATGTATATCGCCTTTGACGAATCACCCAGGCATTCTAATTATGTGCAGCCCACAATAAACGTAAAGAATGCATTTTTAATTAAATAAAACTGTAATATCGCAACTAGCACTTGTACACAAATCACAGCTGACTGTAATTTTCGGCCATTTTGTAGAGATATCTACAGCCCCCAAGCTTTCGTTTTGATGGCGAATCGAACGATCGCTCCCAAAGAGAAAGCGAACGTCAAAAGTGCCGCTTGTCTACGCATTTGTATGAAATAGGCGAATAAACACTTCGCTAATTTATGATTTCGATTCGTTTTCGACATGAAGTAAACATTGTCTACCAACTTGCGATAACGATGTAGATTGACCACGTGATTTAACGCGGCTTATGTCAGTCCCATACATTTTAGTCTTTTCGAACTTCGTTATCGTTTTTAAATTGTTACTTTGTCTAAGCCCCCTGGTTCGCGGTCGACAGTCGAAACTAACATGACACAATTCTATTGTTTAAAAAAAGAATCTCTGTGGTTTTTCGGAGTAGGCTTTTGTTTTCTAGACTTTGAAATAGTCGACAATAATTGGCAACTCTTGATACTGCTTGGTCTTATACCATCGGGTGAATTCGCATGGACCATATCTAGAATTACTATTTAACCTAACTTTTTTTACTTTATTATTTGTTAACTAAATCCCTAGCCGTATAATTTTAAAAACAGAATATGCATTCTCTTAACATTTGTTATCTACCATCAGCACCCTAAGAATGTTGTATAAAAGCGACCTTTGTGACCTCTGGCGTGTTTACATGCCATTGTAACACAATGTTTAGTATTACGTTCTTACATGATGCGTGGGTTAAAGCTGAATTGCATTATAGAATGGTTTTTTTTTTAAGTAGAAGCTCTTTAGTAACACTTGAAATTAGAATATCGGGTGATAATGTTATGTCATTCCTCTAATTTGACAGAGACGTGGTACGAAGAATTGTCTGAAGTGGTAGTGGGTCGTAGAACCGACGGCCGTTGGGGTAGAAAGGTTCTCGAGTGGCGACCACGAACTGGAAGACGATGCGTGGGCAGGCCCTAACAAGGTAGACTGACGATATTGTGAGGGTCGCAGGAAACCGCTGGATGCGGGTAGCGCAAGACCGGGCATCGTTGGGATCCTTGGAGGAGGCCTTTGTCCAGCAGTGGACGTCTTTCGGCTGATATGATGTGGTACGAAGGGAAAGCATTGTTACTAGACTTGATCTTTAAAATTGTTTGTGTCTATTGTTCAGCATCGATGTTTATTGTCTAGTGGGAAACGCACTGTTAAAGATTTAATAGATTGAAAACAATTAACTATTATTATTCTTTAAAAATTGAAATCGTTATATCGAGTACAATTTAGTAAGCCCTAAAATATATTTTTAAATTTTTAGGAGTTCATTGATTTCATATTAAAAGTTTTCAACGACAGACCTTAAAAAAATACTATCACGTCTGAAATATTTACTGACAACTAAAACAAGTACAACAACCTCATCGGTGTATTTAGGACTATCTTTAACAAACACAAAGAAAAGCCAAACACAATATATCTCTTTGTAAAAGATGAAATTGCCTCAAGCTCTCTGGTTACCATCGACAAAAAATAAATCAAAAGCAGACTAATAATAAAGCCTTATAGTACACTATGTCAAGGGTGGTTGACCGTGGGGGGTAACTGGTAACACTATACAAACAAATTTGGTCCTTTGTACTGTTACCCCGGGTTTGACACAACTTTGTGCAAATAACACGGGTATTGTGTTCAGAATCCTCTTTCTGAGAATATTTCATTTGCGTTCTGTGTCAGAATTGTAATGGATTCCAATTTTAGTTTTGTAAATAGAGGAGAAATTTTGTGGTAAAACTAGAATCATAAGAATAGAAAAAACTTGTGATTTTCTGTTATAACATTAAAGTAATTTTTTAATATTAGGCAAAGTGTTTTTGATTCAATAAATCTTACATAATAACTAGTGATCCTGAATTAAATCAAAATCTGTCGTCAAGCACATTTCGGTGTGTTCTGACAACTGAAATTGTGAGCCAGTTCTGTTCTAGGATTTCCCGCGACCCTCACAAAGTCATCGGTTTAACTTGTAGGGGGCCTACCCACGCTGCGTCTTCCGATTCTTTAGCCTAAATATTAAGTCGCATTGTTGCTATCTTGTAGTCCTTTTGAATCTACCATTTCAATTATAGTTTCCCTAATAGAATTGTATGATAGCGAAAAGCTCGCGACAATAGAAATCCGACTAGTCTTTACAGTGCAGCGTTTGCCAAAACGAATTAAGGAAACTAACCCTTAAAGGGCAGGAAAGGAACTTGATCCTATCTGTTAGAACATATATTGGAATATTGCCAATTAGGTCGAGTTCTGTTTTTCCTGTTACATCGTAGAATATAGGGTAAACTTCATTCGGTTAACTAATATCTTGTTAGAGATTGAATTACTGAATATTTTCGTGGTATCATGTTTTGAAGTCTATACGAAAATGTTTGTGTCGGCGCCAAATCGAATTTTAGATAACGGCACCTACATTGTATTTGAGAGCCAGTTCCCTTTTAGGCAACGTATATTTTACTACTATTTTCGGCTATTTTATATGTATAACATTCAAAATCCTGACTGACTCACTGACTGAAATCAACGCAGAACTTTGACAGTCAAACTGCTTTTTGGACGAAAAAACAATGCTCTACCTCGCGTAACATTACTTTATTTTACTGAATCACGCTCATCATTCCTAAACAATACATTATATTACATGTTAGCGTAGTTAAAGTAATTACACCATATTACGGAAATATCTACTGGTTCGTGTTTACAAATATTATTTTTTATAACAATTTTCCGCGTGTGCCCGCTAGAATGGAAGTTATTTATTCCCATTTATTCTTTTTCACAACCCTCAAGGTATCTGCTACTATTGTCCTTTTTACAATTAGTTTAAAGTGACAAATACGTGAGAAAATATTTTTTTTATATCAAAAGGCAAAAATTCTTCTTACCAACGACATAAATTTATTTTAATGGCTAATTTCACCAACAGGTCATAAAAGACAGCACACTAATCGTGTCAACTTTTAACAAGGCGCCAAGGACATACATTCCTGTGAGTGGCTGGTAATTTCTCACTCTCATATTATGTCCAGAATGGTGCTAGAGCACTCGCCACACGCATTCTTACGAATTATATCGGATTCAATCCTCGTTAACGATGGCAGAAGAACAAGGAAAGAGTGATGGTATGTAGCTGTCTAATATATCTCCTGTAGGTAATCTCAAGTGAAATGGTAAATTTACTGCCGACTATTACGAAGTCTAGAAAACACACTCTTGAGTGTTTCAACAACAGGGTATTTTATTTATACATATTAGAGAATAAACCCTACGCAAAGCGCTATGTGGATCGAACTATCAAGTGATTACTGGATGCAAGTCGCACTGGACTGGTTTTGTAAAGATGAACATTAAAACATTTTATGTTCTTGAGACACAAAAATACATAGTTCTGTTATTATAGATATTATTATTTATGAGTAGAATTTTTTAAAATACTTTTCTCCAACTTTGTTTTTCATACATTTATTAACTTATTTTTTTAACTTACGTGAAGTAACCATCCCATCCTCACTCAAAGTAACAACAACACTATCTAAAATTCGAGAACAAACAGTACTCGAAATGTTTTAGATCCTTTTTCTCCTAGGACCCGAAACTTAACCGCGGCAATTTTGAATGAAAAACCGCCCTAGCCCGTACATCGCTAAATTTATTGCTTAATTTATTTGAAAGCGACGACTTTTAGTAAATACATAAGATGTAATATATACGTAAACTTTTTGTTAAGATTTTATTGATAGTATTCTTTATGTTCGAAAACACAGCTTGTATAACCATAAGCAAATGCAAGTATTTTTAATGTTACTACAATTATAAAAGTCGATGGAGCTTTTAATGTGTTTCTGAATAAAATTTTGAAAAACAAAACACTTTAAATATCAAGAAACAGTATAAAGGATAATAAGTTTTTGTAACGTAGGTAGATAGGTTAAAGATAAAAAAAATGAAGTTAGAAATACTTCTATTACTGATCATCATCATCATGTCAGAAGACGTCAACTGCTGGACAAAGGCCTCTCCACGATGGCCGGTCTTGCGCTACCCTCACAAGATCATCGGTCCACCTTCCTTATGTGGGGCCTGCCCACGCTGTGACTTCCGGTTCGCGGTCGACAGTCTTATAGGATTTCAAAGAAACTAACATGACACAATTCTATTGTTTAAAAAAAGAATCTCTGTGGTTTTTCGGAGTAGGCTTTTGTTTTGCTAGACTTTGAAATAGTCGACAATAATTGGCAACTCTTGATACTGCTTGGTCTTATACCATCGGGTGAATTCGCATGGACCATATCTAGAATTACTATTTAACCTAACTTTTTTTACTTTATTATTTGTTAACTAAATCCCTAGCCGTATAATTTTAAAAACAGAATATGCATTCTCTTAACATTTGTTATCTACCATCAGCACCCTAAGAATGTTGTATAAAAGCGACCTTTGTGACCTCTGGCGTGTTTACATGCCATTGTAATACAATGTTTAGTATTACGTTCTTACATGATGCGTGGGTTAAAGCTGAATTGCATTATAGAATGGTTTTTTTTTTAAGTAGAAGCTCTTTAGTAACACTTGAAATTAGAATATCGGGTGATAATGTTATGTCATTCCTCTAATTTGACAGAGACGTGGTACGAAGAATTGTCTGAAGTGGTAGTGGGTCGTAGAACCGACGGCCGTTGGGGTAGAAAGGTTCTCGAGTGGCGACCACGAACTGGAAGACGATGCGTGGGCAGGCCCTAACAAGGTAGACTGACGATATTGTGAGGGTCGCAGGAAACCGCTGGATGCGGGTAGCGCAAGACCGGGCATCGTTGGGATCCTTGGAGGAGGCCTTTGTCCAGCAGTGGACGTCTTTCGGCTGATATGATGTGGTACGAAGGGAAAGCATTGTTACTAGACTTGATCTTTAAAATTGTTTGTGTCTATTGTTCAGCATCGATGTTTATTGTCTAGTGGGAAACGCACTGTTAAAGATTTAATAGATTGAAAACAATTAACTATTATTATTCTTTAAAAATTGAAATCGTTATATCGAGTACAATTTAGTAAGCCCTAAAATATATTTTTAAATTTTTAGGAGTTCATTGATTTCATATTAAAAGTTTTCAACGACAGACCTTAAAAAAATACTATCACGTCTGAAATATTTACTGACAACTAAAACAAGTACAACAACCTCATCGGTGTATTTAGGACTATCTTTAACAAACACAAAGAAAAGCCAAACACAATATATCTCTTTGTAAAAGATGAAATTGCCTCAAGCTCTCTGGTTACCATCGACAAAAAATAAATCAAAAGCAGACTAATAATAAAGCCTTATAGTACACTATGTCAAGGGTGGTTGACCGTGGGGGGTAACTGGTAACACTATACAAACAAATTTGGTCCTTTGTACTGTTACCCCGGGTTTGACACAACTTTGTGCAAATAACACGGGTATTGTGTTCAGAATCCTCTTTCTGAGAATATTTCATTTGCGTTCTGTGTCAGAATTGTAATGGATTCCAATTTTAGTTTTGTAAATAGAGTAGAAATTTTGTGGTAAAAACTAGAATCATAAGAATAGAAAAAGCTTGTGATTTTCTGTTATAACATTAAAGTACTTTTTAATATTAGGCAAAGTGTTTTTGATTCAATAAATCTTACATAATAACTAGTGATCCTGAATTAAATCAAAATCTGTCGTCAAGCACATTTCGGTGTGTTCTGACAACTGAAATTGTGAGCCAGTTCTTTTCTAGGATTTCCCGCGACCCTCACAAAGTCATCGGTTTAACTTGTAGGGGGCCTACCCACGCTGCGTCTTCCGGTTCTTTAGCCTAAATATTAAGTCGCATTGTTGCTATCTTGTAGTCCTTTTGAATCTACCATTTCAATTATAGTTTCCCTGATAGAATTGTATGATAGCGAAAAGCTCGCGACAATAGAAATCCGACTAGTCTTTACAGTGCAGCGTTTGCCAAAACGAATTAAGGAAACTAACCCTTAAAGGGCAGGAAAGGAACTTGATCCTATCTGTTAGAACATATATTGGAATATTGCCAATTAGGTCGAGTTCTGTTTTTCCTGTTACATCGTAGAATATAGGGTAAACTTGATTCGGTTAACTAATATCTTGTTAGAGATTGAATTACTGAATATTTTCGTGGTATCATGTTTTGAAGTCTTATACGAAAATGTTTGTGTCGGCGCCAAATCGAATTTTAGATAAAGGCACCTACATTGTATTTGAGAGCCAGTTCCCTTTTAGGCAACGTATATTTTACTACTATTTTCGGCTATTTTATATGTATAACAATCAAAATCCTGACTGACTCACTGACTGAAATCAACGCAGAACTTTGACAGTCAAACTGCTTTTTGGACGAAAAAACAATGCTCTACCTCGCGTAACCTTACTTTATTTTACTGAATCACGCTCATCATTCCTAAACAATACATTATATTACATGTTAGCGTAGTTAAAGTAATTACACCATATTACGGAAATATCTACTGGTTCGTGTTTACAAATATTATTTTTTATAACAATTTTCCGCGTGTGCCCGCTAGAATGGAAGTTATTAAAAATCGTGACGCATGTAACCGTGTTTTCGTCACGTGAGCTGAGGGAAATCCATTACAAACAAATGTAGTTCGGTGTGAGATACAAGATTGAAGCGGTATACCCAAGGTCCTGATTGCTTTAGTTGAGTTGGAAATACTGCCTTTAGAAGGTCTGTAGTCTTTTATGGACATAATTGTTTATTCTTCTTCTTAGGGAGTTATCATTTATTACTGTTTTTTTTCTGGTAATTCCGATGGTTCAAATCAGAGAGAGTATTTCTTTAGAATCAAAAAATTCTGCTGGAATTTTCTATTGAGGTTTATTAGGATTTAAATGAGCTCTCCATTACGGTTTTCAATCTGCGCTATAATTTAGAGTAGTTAAAAGGAATTATTCAAGATCAACATTGGTTATTTCCCTTGCAAACTCCTTTAAGTCATGGTGACCGTTATAGTGAACAGTTGCTTTAAAGTAGGCAGACTTTCGAAATCTACAAAACATGTGAGTTGTATAACCGCTTCAATCTCCAACTTACAACAGTTTTTCAGGCTGAAACTAGTAACGAAACTCGCTTAGAAACCTGCTTACGTCACGAAACTTAACATCCAAAGTTTAAGCGAAGTTATAGGTTTGGTTTTATCTGAGCCTGTAAAGTTTAGCAGACGAGGGTGGTATGGGTTTGTTTTTAGACCCGAAATTTTATTTGTACCTACATGTCGCTGTTGTATTAAGATTTTGTATAGAAAAGAATGGTGAGTTATTTAAGCCTTTATAACTCTCTTGTAGAACGGCAGTCTGTTTGCAGCCTATATGATTTAAGGTGCCTCATCATCATGGCAGCCAAAAGACGTCCACTGCTAGACACCTAAGGATCCCCACGATGGCCGGTCTTGCGCTATCCGTATCCAGCGTGTTCCCGCAACCCTCAGAAGATCGTCGGTGCATCTTATGGGGGGCCTGCCCACGCTTCGTCTTCCGGTTCGTGGTCGCCACTAGAGAACCTTTCTGCCCCAGCAGCGTGGCCGTCGGTTCAAAAGTATCTTCTCTTCTCTTCTCTCTTCTTCAGCCTATTCCCACCCAATGCTGAGTGTAGGCCTCTTCTAATGCACTCCATTCTACTCGATCTTGGGCCTTCCTCATCCAGTTCCTTCCCACCACCTTGACCAGTCGTTGGTCCATCCTGCGGGTTGTCTCCCAACATGTCTCCGTCCCGTTCTAGGTCTCCACTCTAGCACTTTTTTGCCCCACCTAGAGTCATCTATGCGGCAAAGTACCTTATATTATTGTAATATTTATTAATTATATTCTTTGACTTAGATTGACATATGGTTAGTTTTGAAATTAACCCAGTGTTTATATACGCAGCAATAAGCAAATAATATAGGATCTACAGCATGGGGTTCTTCAAGAAGGTAGTAAAGAAGTTTCTGCAAGGTCAGTAATACGTAATAAGGCCTATGAGTTCTGTGAGTTTATTATGTAACTTTGTTGCAATAAATGAAACCGGTTGAATATTGTGATTTTCTGTTTACTTTATTTTTTACGTTTTGGTAACTGCATATTTTAAACAGACCTTCATTGTTCATGGAAACATTTCCGACTTAGTTAAATTTAATATCGGTTCTGATTGCAATAAAGTAATCCACGTACTAGGGACATTATTCAGGTGCAAGAATATAATAATGTTATTTGACTGCGGTATTCTGTATGTATTTCCCCAGTCAGGTTGTTTTACGCTATGTTCTACGTCACGTTTGATCGCTCAGGTCTTGTTATATAATAACATTTGACCTTTAACTAAATTCACAAAACTTGTTAGTTAGAACAATTAAATGTTTAATAAGCATCACAACTTGGCACGTAAAGGTCTTGCTTTAGGAGAGAAATCTTTGATGTTTTGCTATTAATTACCTACATCATTCCAATATAATGAGGGAAAATACCGAAATATAATATTCTCAAACTTTACCTCTGGCAGAATATACAATTTATGGTTATAATTACCCAACCTTTTTGCAAAATCCACGGCCTTATTTTCAGTCTCGCATTAAAATAACTAACATAAAAAGGTTTTCGTATGTAAACATCGATCGAAAAACTAAAATAATTGATGTTCTTTTAAGCATGAATATGTTTATTACAATAAATAACATTTCCATCGTTATTGTAACAAGCTTATCATAATTAGGAATACACCCACTGGCCCTAAAATAAAGTTTCGTTTGAAAAATAATAAATTATGAATAAACGAAAGAAATGTATCGTTAAATTCTATGAACTTGTTATATATTTTTACATAAGAAATTATTTTATTATTATGAATATACCGTTTCTTTTCCCGAAGCTGCATGGATGAAAACACGATTTTGCCGTCGGGCTTTAGTGTTATGAATCTTCCTTTTTTGAACATTGCTCTAATAAACATGCCTAATTTAATACACTGAGGTATAATATACCTCAGTGTATGGCCTGGCCTGTCAATTTTTTTGTCACAAATTCCATTTGTAATTTCAAGAATGAATTTGAACCGAATGCCAATTATTTTTAAAGTAACCATGGCAACATTAAATTCCCTCTCCATTTCTTTAAAGTAGCCATAAATTAAAAAGGTATAAAGCCAAATCGCCTGAAAAGCGAAAGTAAGTCGAAGGTCGTAATTAAATTAACTGTCCAATAAAAAATTTAATGCTCGTCATTTACTGTAGCCATTTAATTTGGCAACCTTATTTGTCAAAGTCATCTCAGTTAATTGCAAAAACTGGCTAAGTGTGAGTCAGACTCGCGCACGAAGGTTTCCGTACCATTATCTATAAAAACTGCAAAAAATCACGTTTTTGTATGAAAGCCCCCTTAACCAGTTTGCCGACGCTGCCAAATAAAATGAAAATGAAAATCTAGGAAAGTCGTGAAAAGCCACTCTTTTGCAGGCGAATCTTGTCCTTATTGACTTTAAAAACGTTATTATTATAATGCTTATATTTTCCTGTCAAGGTTGAAATTTAAATAACATTTAAAAATAATAAAAGCGTAACGGAAACTACTTGTTATAAACAAAAGCCATATGCAAACAAAATTGTTGGGCCAAATACGGACAGCGACGCCAGACTGGTTAAATATTTATTTTATTCTGTTTTTTAGTATTTGTTATTATAGCGGCAATAGAAATACATCATCTGTGAAAATTTCAACTGTCTAACTATCACGGTTCATGAGATACTGGTGACAGACGGACAGACAGCGGAGTTTTAGTAATAGAGTCCCGTTTTACCCTTTGGTTCGTTTAACCCTAAAAATTTACTATAGGTCTGAAAAAATGTACGATACCTACTATTTGATTTTTCATTACACGATTAAGCTAGGGTTGAAGTGAAGGTTATTAAATAATAATTTAGTTTTATTAAACAACTGAGCATTATTTTAAGGCAACCAAACGTTAACTTTCATATTTGTGTTTACTTTACAGTTTTCTTTGTATAATAATAGGTATAATTACATTCTAGCCGCGCATTGACGTAGCGTGGGCAGGCTTCCCACAAGGTGAACCGACGATCTTGTGAGGGTCGTAGGAAACCGCTGGATGCCGGTAGCGCAAGACCGGCCAGTCGTGGAGATCCTTGGGGGAGACTTTTATCCAGCAGTGGACTTCTTTTGGCTGACATGATAATGATTCTAGCTTGCTCTTATCTGGTGGATCGTATGCATTTTTTATGCTAAATAATATGCCCGAAGTCACGATATTATCTCTCGTGTTAGTGAAGTCATATACCAAAGACCATGATATTGTAAAAATCTCTTTAAATCCTAATTTAATAACTTTGCGTATTCAAAACACATTCTTAGGATTGGCTCTGTAAAAACAAAAATTCAATATCAATATTTCGATTCAGCTAAAGCACGTTTTTATCTCATTTTGGTAATAAAGGTGACTTTTATAAAAGTGTTAAAATCAGGGATTATTGAACTTGTCAATATCAACAACTTTTAGTACGAGACCAATCCTGAAATCACGAAAAAAAAAAAACAAACTTTTCATAAAAATCATCAATCTTGTTAGGTCAAAATGTATGGAAAGTTTGTATTTTTTTTAGTAAATGTAACCGTGTATAAATCTAGAAACAAGTGAACAACAGCAAGTCAAAAAGAATATCGCAGTTGTATCCGTCTTAAAACTTAAAAACACGAATAGAAACGAAGTCAATAGAAACTCACTGAGCTGACGATAATAAAACTTATCGTGAATTGATGTCTTCCTGAGATTTAGAGGCATCAACCATAACGCTACATTGACCACGAACGGAGAAATTAATTTATTGATTTGGATATTCCTTGGGCTTTATTTTGGCTAAAAAGAAGACACTGTAAAAGAAATATTTTGGATTGGCTTCCGTAAAACGTATCGTTGAGATTTTGTGCATAGAGTTACAAAACAGACAAACGGTTTTACGACAAGGTATTTTCATTGAAAAAGTCAGTTTTTATGGGATATGTCAAGTGGACGGCCATGAATCGCTGTCACATAATGTGATTCAAATCCTCATTTGGGTATATTAAAACCAAATCATAAAAGGCTTTATTACAATATCGTATGCCTAAAATCACAGACGCAAACAATGAAATCAACCTACCAATAGATACATTGTTTATAGAAAAACCAGATTGGTTGCCACCAAAATAATATTATGAATATCGGTAGGTCGCGGCGAGTAATTAAAATATCTTTTGTTTTAATACCACCGCCATTTTGTGGGGCGAGGCTCCCTTTGTTAAGGCTAATGGGTTTTATAATGCGTTGCACACAGATTGGGCATTATATTTTTTTATGTTATTTTATTACGCTAATGAACTATTAGATTATTTGTTATTTGCCTAATTATGTACTAATTATATTGAGAGGAAAACATTCATTTAATGTGTTCCTTACGTATTAACTTTTTTAAGTGTTTTTTTAGGGTTCCGTAGGTAACTCAAAAGGAAAAAACGGAATTCTTACAGGATCACTTTGTTGTCCGTCTGTCTGTCTTTCTGTCAAGACCCTTTTTCTAGGAACGCGTGCTGCATCAAGCTGAAATTCATATCAAATACTCAAGTCTGTCCCTTGGAGCTGTGAAAAAATCAAATTTCTAAGCCAACGCAATCAAAAGATACAGCCGTTTATGCTGCAAATTTTCGAAACCTACAAGGTATTCCCGACTCCTGGACTAGGATAACTCAGAATCTTGAAATTTGGTACGAAGCAACAAACAAATAAACGAAAAATTGCGAAAAGCATAAATTTTTAGTTAAACTCAATTACAAAGTTGAGTTTGTGCGGAACCCTTGGTGCGCGAGTCAGACTGCACTTGTCTGGTTTTTTTATTTCTCCAATCTATAGGATGTACTTAAAAAAAAATAGAATTGTTTAAAATTTGCACTCTTATAAATATCAATGTCGTATTATAAGAGAAGCTGCTAGATGCAAGCTAACTGAATATAATCCTTACTATTAAATAACATAAATTTGTATTTCTGTCGGTATGTCTTCCTCTTATTGTCTTTACGCAGCAAAGTAACTAACACGGCAAGTTAAATAAAAGCTTGTAAAAAGCTTTCTTTTTTTTAAACTATATATAGGCCTGTGTTTGACCATAATCTCACCGTGGTCAGTGATGATGTGGCCGATGATGGTAAGCACACAAAGCCTAGAAAGGAACTGGCTCTCAAGTGCAGCTGTCGGAACACACCGAAAGGTGCTTGGCGACAAATTTTCAACTTGAGGGTGGTAGCCAGCCAGGCAGGTACTACAAAGTACCCTACCACCGTGCTATGGTTTCCTCACGATGTTTTCCTTCACCGAAAGCTCAAGCTCGTAATTAGGTACCGTTATTCAGTTGGTAGTTACTTATTATCCTAATAGGTATCAAATTCCTTTATTCTGGTAATTTTCTGTTAACGATGTTCAAAATAATATTTAACACAATTTAATACTTATAACTAAAAGCTTTATCCAAGTAACTAAGTACCAAAAAAGCCTATAAATATTAATTATAACTTATACATAATGTTAACTCCCGATAAAAATATAACAATAAGAGAAATAACATAAGTTGGAAAAGCGCCAAAGCTTTTAGAAAAGTTGTATGAATATAATAATATAAATAATACGCGGTCTGGCAGACATACTTTGAGCCACAAATATTATTGTTATCCTTATAACCTTGAAGGTCAGCTAACGATGACCAAATCCTTGAATACTGGGTGATTTTTAAATGGTATAGTAAGCCGAAAAGGCTTTTTTTTTTTTGGAAGGACATGAATGTGTTAGCCAGAGGTGGCTATAACACCCTTACGCGGACTACTCGGTGAGCGCTGAGGGCTCTCAACCGGACAAAATAATTTTAGGTAACTGCGCCTGGGGGCACCCCCTGTGGGGTACGGACCTCGGCTCAGGGCGTTACCGGGGGGAGGGGGAGGACATAGTACGAGTTACGATTAATTAGGGGCGGTCGGATTACTGGGAGCAGCTCGGGCCGCTTGAACGGGACGAGACTGGGTAGGACGTCGCCGAAAAGGCATTGATGTATACCTTAATATACAGATCTTAAAAAAATATTGAGTGAAAAACACAAAAATATTTCCATATAAATATCAATAAATTTAGTTAAGCGTTAAAATACGCTGCAATGTCTGACTGAGTATTTATTAGATTACATTACCGACTTTGTGGTAAAAAAAGAAACGCCAAGTGACGACTTTAATGAGGCTAAGACATAAAACCAAGAAGGGACTCCGGCAGCTAAGTACCAGTGCTTTGATTGATTTGTGTTTTTATCATAATATAATTAAAAGTACCTGGCTGACCAAGCTTTGCTCGTTTTTTTAAACGTTTTCTAAAAATGAAACCTAGCTAGATCGATTTATCGCCCCCGAAACACTCTGCATACAAAATTTCATGAAAATCATTGGAGCCGATTCCGAGATTCAGATTAATATAAAGAATAGATTAGATGAACCATCTTACTCAAGAAGTCGTTTAAAAGGTGTGAATTCAAAAACATACCTGAATAAAAGTTTACTACGATACATTATTTTATTTATACATATACCTTGTATCCTTATATAGTATAATGTTATTTAGATATATAAGTATAATTAGTTTTATTTATTTACTAGCATACAGGTGTTTATCTATGTTTTCTCTAAATTTGTGTTTTTTTTTTTTTTATTCCTTTACTTTTTAATTGTACACCCCCGTCATATTCAGATAATTTTAATTCCTCTCTATCCAAAGGTTGCCTGGTAGAGATCACTTTTAGTGATAAGGCCGCCGATTGTAACACTATAATATATATTGCCTTACAAATATTAATGTGGTGTGACAATAAAGAATTATCTATCTATCTATTCTTAACATGAGCATAAAGTAAAATAAAATCAGTGACAACAAAGAAAATGTAATGTTAATAGAGCGACACAAGAAGAACTGTGTACTAGCAAACATTTTTCATAAAACAATGCGTCTCGTACAAAACGCAATAAAACTGAGAAGTTTGCTCTAGAAGCGCCTGCTCCGCATTCAAGATTTAAAAAAGATTGGTCATAAAGTACGAAATTAGCTGTGTAAAATATGTTGTGCTTCACAATCATAAAAATGAGCAGAATTTCAATGTTGTGTCTACTAAAAATTTATTTGAAACAATAAATTGCAATTAAACCGTAATACTCTTTAATAAAATAGACTAGTAGTAAGACAGACCCAGAGGAAAAAAGCAATACACGGTAGTCCGATCATCGTTTCAAAATATAACCAATTTGGTTATTTATGAGCCCCATGGTGCTATGTTTGAGACAGCACTATGTAGTAGTAGCTTCTACTAAATAATAGTGGTAGTGATTATGAGACAGACTATATAGAAAAAAACTCGTGTAAGCTTGTAAGACGATAATAGTTTAGAGGTAGTGACGTCGAATGCCGAGACGAAGGTCGCGGGTTCGAATCCTACATTGGGCTTGAGCTTTCGGTGAAGGATAACATCGTGAGGAAACCATAGCAAGGTACTCTGTAGTACCCGCCTGGCTGGCTGGTAGCCAACTAGCCCTCAAGTTGAAATCTGTCGTCAAGCACATTTGAGAGCTAGTTTCCTTCTAGGCTTTGTGTGCTTACCACCATTAGCCACATCATCACTGACTACAGTGAGATTATGGAAAAACACAGGCCTATACATAGTAAAAAAAAAAACTTATATTTTTGATATTTGTATAACTAAAAATTATATTGACTAGAACTTGGAATTGGATATTTTTTTACTATCGGACTCACAATAAGTTTGTTCGATGCAGAATTGCGATGAAAATCAC
The DNA here is from genome assembly GCA_963555595.1 of Tethea ocularis. Taxonomy (NCBI): domain Eukaryota; kingdom Metazoa; phylum Arthropoda; class Insecta; order Lepidoptera; family Drepanidae; genus Tethea; species Tethea ocularis. Next base: position 1,819,781 of record OY741960.1, on the reverse strand, counting down.
ATCCCCAAGCATGTCTGTGCATGTTCTTGACACGGCACAGGTTGAATGAACATCATATTTTCCGACAAAATCTTTGAATCCATAACTTTGACTATTTGGAGAGTTCGGAATAAATGCAACGTCTGAAATCTTCGAAGGAAGGAATTTTAACGATACGTAGTTTTCTTTGAAACCCGAAAAAAACGATAATAATAATTGATGTCACTAGTTACGAAAACAATTTTAACAAAAGAGCTTAATATAAACACTCATCAAAAATATATCTTTCCTAGAACAATAATGGCCCAGCCAGTCCAACCGAGTTAAGCTGTAGGCAAAAGCAGCTCAGAAATAACTGAAAAATGTATTCGAAAAGCTAGCATCATAAATTATTTCCAACGGTAAAGTTGCCGTGAGCACACGTACTTAAGAACTTTATAAAATTGCTCTTTGTAGGAATTACGAGGCCCTTAATTCACTTCTGTGTTGGTAATCATTTTATAAATTGAACGTAATTTTTAATAATAATAATATGCAAAGTTAATCGCTTGCTTTTTCAATGTAGAGGTTTGTTGGCTAAATATGAAATTGCTATAGTTTAACTCAGATTACGTCACGACAGAAAAAGTGTATCAATGCACGCTAAAGCAGTTTAAGAGTACCAGAAATCATGATTAACAAAACTTAGGTAGCAAAAAAGTATGCAGCCAATCTTATAGTAAGTGGTTATCATTGTCTATTAAACATGGGTTGCCGGACCCCGCAAAAATCTCTTAACATCCGTCTTGAAGAATCCCATGTTACTAGAAAAACCGCACACTTATTGATATAACTTTTCATTATATAGGTTTTACAGTATCTTCCAGGTCACAGAATATGTCTCACGATCTAAAGGTCTTACATTTGACTTCTTTAATTAGCTTGAATTGGTGAACAAAAATATCATAATGAAATCACATAACGGTGGTAGGATACTTATACATTTCTGGCAACTTACTCAATATTATGTTTAAAATGTTTCGTCAAACATCTTTGTAGGATAGACAGCTGAACTAAAGAGCCATTTCTCTTCCAGTCAATTATGAAACAAACAATACATTATCTTCATAATTTTATTGTATATTTTTATAAATAGTAGGCCCTTCTGAATTTGATTTTGACTTAAAATCCCGTGCATAGTATTTCAAGCATTTAAAAAATATTTTATTTGGGTTAATGTCATGTTAATATTGCAATACATTATTGACATCTTTAGGTTAGACCCAATATTACCTTGCTCAAACATTTGCAAGATACTTTGCCAACTATGCCATAATGGCCAACACCTCAACTTTTGGGCTTAAAAGACCGTGCGTGTTAGTAACACGTGCGTGTCGTTAGCCACTAACTTTCATAGTTATTATTTCTAACTTAGCAACCATTTCCTAATACGAACCATGGCTATGTAGGGTTATGGTTGAATATGAATAGGTTAAGTCATGGTTAGTTCAATTAGTTATATCACTTACATGTTCTTTCTTATTTTGCAAAGTAGGCAACTACCAGTAAATATAGAATTCTTTCGCTGAATATTGGATCTTCGATATGAAGATAATGAGTGATGAGATACTCTGAAGACTCGTAGTTCAGCCCTGAAGACCCCAAGAAACATAGTCTACAGAAACCAGCGACTTGAAACAAACCCAACTCACAAAAGAAACATCTCAGGATAGACAGATATTGGTAAAATTGTCTTATCTCCGCTCTAATGGACAGCTTTAGGAGAAACTTTAGTATATAGTATTAAAAACAATTGAAAGATTGTCAATTTCAAATAAGCAGAATAAAATAACAATGCTGAAGCAATTGCTAAGTTATACGAACAAAATACTCGGGTCAAACACATTCCCTATTTCCCAAAAGGCGAAAATATGAAATTGTTCGGTGGAAAAGGGAGTACGGAAATAAAAAGTTTCCTCGAAACGAGTTTATGTAAATATTTTTTTATTCACACGTCGATACCTAAAGATAACACTAAATTGTTGATGTTCAAATATGAACGTGTAATTATTTTTTAGCTGTTAAACAAATTTTTTGTTTGAATTTATAGCAAGCTTTAAAAGCGGATTGCAGAGCGTGAATAAAAAAAAAGAGATAAATGAATGATGAGTGTGTTCTGAATTGATGAGCTGAAAACTTCGCAAAGTTTTTCCGAAAAAAATAATCGTTGAAGCATAAAACTCAAAACTGAAGACTATATCGTAATTTTGTAGAGGTAGGTTATTATTTTGATATTTTAATAAAGTTTAAGGTTACAATTATGGTACTTAGTATCATAGTTCTATTCCAATAAAAATCACGTTTTGTAAAATAGACTAAACTAATAAAAAAAAAACCCTAAAAGCTTAGCTACAATATTAAAACTAACCTTGTTCATATACAGGATAAAAGTACTTTTTGTATGAATAATATTAAATTAGAAAATAATACTTTATTTGGCATTCTATACACTGTGTAACTTAATAAGTATCTTTATTCTAATAAAGGAAACTCACAGGAACCCGAAACTAAAATGTCACATAATATTAATGAGAAAACATAAAAATTCTCCAAGAAAAACTTTTAGAAGTAACAAATAATGTCAGTAGCCAATAAAATTAGTCAAAATTTGTATGCTTTGTGTGTTTAGCACCATCGGCCTCAACTTCACTGAAGACAGTGAGATTGTGGTCAAACGCAGGCTTATACATAGTAAAAAAACGCTTGTTTATTGTGATGGACGTTTGTCCCTGGATGGACCTACCCTTACCGGAGTAGAACCATTTTTAATTGACCACAAACATAATTTTTGAGTATCGTTTCCTTTCTTTGCTTATCACTTTCGATTACAATATCACTTACAATAATGATATGGTGGTCTTTAAATACATGTCTACCAAAAATATCTATGAAAATGAGTAGGTTTCAAAATCGATATTTCAGGTCCTTTCAATTTTGTGTTTGAACTTACCTTCAGTGTGTACATGACTTGTATTTTACCTGCGACCCTTTCAGGCTTTGTGTGTTTGATACCTTTGGCCACCTCATTACTTACTTTAATGGGATGATGGTTACCCATTAAAATCTAGAGTTCAGCTCATAGAACTAAGTCCTTTCGATATTTGCCACACTAAGTACTGCCCGAGTATCTTTAATCTGGTTTTAGTCACTTAGACCCAATAGCAGCATTGCGGCAACGTCGTATAGCACTAAACAACGGACTAAATATGTAAATTTGATAGATCTCTATACAAATTCCGTCACATAGCCATATTTAACCTGTGGGTTAGTGCTATACAACCTTGGTACCATTGGGCCCAAGAGGATACTATCAACTAGAAAATCATCATTATCGTCATACTAGTTTCCCAGTGGTATTACTTGGGTTCTCGGAATAAAAAGTAGCCTATGTACCTTGCCATTGACGAATGCCTTATGCATATCAGATTAAGATTTCAAAGTCAAGAGTTAACAATTAATCTCATTTTCGTAACTAATAATTGCTAGCACCACGATTTTCCCCGCATCCCGTATAAAAGTTACTTTTATTTTACTGTAGAGTATGATTTTCTATATGCCAAGTTTCGTCGAAATACTTTCAGTAGTTTTTACGTAAGAGTAGTAAACATCTTCACATCCATTACTTTTAGGCCTCCCCCAAGGTTCTCCACAGTTTCTTGCGACCGATCGTCAGTCCGCCTTGTGGGGGGCCTGCCCACGCTGCGTCTTCCGGTTCGTAGTCGCCACTCGAGAACCTTTCTGCCCCAGCGGAGGCGGTTCTACGAGTGATGTACCCCACCCACTACTACTTCAGTTTGGCAATTCTTCGGGCTATATCGTACTTTGGTTCGCCCGCAGATCTCATCATTTCAAATTCTCTCTCTCAGGGAAACTCCGAGCATAGTCCTCTCCATTGCTCTTTGGGTGACCTTGTAGGATTTGCTTAGAGATATTTACCAATGAACCGTAAAGGTTTCCATAATAGATTTCCATAATATGATTCCATTATCAAATTACTCTTAAATAAATTACAGAATCTAAATTGCTAAAGCTCAATGTACCTGACCTATAACTTCTCTTAATAAAACTGTCGATTCTAATTGAAATTTGATCAGGCTGGTTTTAATGGTGTTTAAAATTACTTCAGCTTTGACTGCCCATTGTCCCTGCCTTCTGTGTAGATGAAGGGGTTACAAAGGGCCTATCTGACCCAATTAGACATTCTCCCGTTACAGGGATGGCGGTCGCAATGGGTCGGGTTGGGCGTGTTTAGTTTGTTTTACTGCGTTTTTGGCGGGAAATTAATTTGTGACCAGATTTTTGGACGTATTTGGTTAGCAAGGCCCTTGTCAGGGTTATGTGTGTTGTTTGCTCTTTTTGCCTTTGATCAGTCACTTTAGGCTTGATGACTTTATATAAGCACAGCCAAAAGCATTTACCGCCATATCTTTTTTATTTTTAATTGAGTAAGGTTATGTTTGACCTATATGGCATTATGGTGAGTGATAATGTATTGTATCCTAAACTGATCGTAGATTGTATCTTACTCATATTACATATTTTATTTGCTGGGGCAGAAGGGGTCTCGAATAGCAGGGCAGCGTAGGCCCACAAGGTGGACCGACAATCTTGTGAGGGTAGCGGGAAACAGCTGGATGCGGGTAGCGCAAGATCCGCGATCGTGGACATCCTTGAGGAGGCCTATGTCCAGCGGTAGACGTTTTTCAGCTGACATGATTATGATAAAAGATTTTTTTTGTCCTGTCAAAATAGTCTGATTGCTTATTTTAACTTGAGTATAAGCGCGAATATATAACAATGGCGTGGACTTATTTGACGGCTATATAATACCTCTTTTCCTTTTTCTTTTTCAATAACGTATGTAAAAAAGAGAGGTGACGTCACTACTATTCGTTCGCAAACAACAGAATCGGTGGCTTTATTCCTAGTAGTTCCTTTAATTTTTACTTTTATACCTATTTTGATATCATTAAGATTGACTTGACCAGCAATTTACTGTCTTAATTTTATCATAGCACAGCATAATTTTCAGTCTTTAAATATCAGTCATATTATGTCAGCCTTGTTATGTCTCGATAAATTACTAAGCATATAATTAGGTACATACCAAAATAACTTATTTATTTTGAATCAGAACCTTGACCGTATGGTATTATGGTAATGATGAGGTTTTTGATTTAGTCCTTTAGTAATCTTGTCTACCAAATGTATTATTGAAACCAAAGTTGCCTCTAGAAGACAGGTCAGCCATTTTCAACTACTCAATTTGACTCTCATAGCAAATGATAGAGGAAAAAAATAATTACTCAGTCAGAGAGATAGTTCCCCATTTAATTTCAATGGGAATAATTTATTACTGAATGGAAATACCATTACAATTTTTTTATTGTTTAAATTGAGCGCAGGAATAATTACGTTGATTAATACAGTTGTAGATTCAATATGAAATCGTTTCTGTTCCCATTTGCTTATTTGTATTTGTCAAAATAGGTATTGTGGCGTTCTTGTTTTACTTTCATTATCAAAATCGTTTTTTACGAATAAGCCTGTTTATTGACTAATTATTCTTCTAAAACCAAGTTTTAATATATATCCGGGGGATATTCTGATAAATGGCATAAAGAGTCTCAAGTCTCAAGGTGGACCGACGATGTCGTGAGGGCCGCGGGAAACCGCTGGATGTGGGTAACGCAAGACCGGTCTTCGTGGAGATCCTTGATCCTCCCATTTGTGGACGTCACAGGCACAGAATAACGTGCGTTGTTTTCTCGATTTCAACTTATTGCTATTTATGGTGTTTTTTATTGATATATAGGCCTCGCTTAAGCAATCTCTTCCAGGCAAGCTTTAGGTTAAGAAGAAATACGAGTATTAAAACTATGTTCGTGAATAGCCATAGCTTCTATCTGTACAAATAAAAATGGATCGTTAAATGTGTTGCTAAGCGCTAAACTCAAGAACGGTTGGCCCAATTCTTTTTCAAATATTTGTTGAAATCCGCGGAAGGTTTTTACGAGACAATAATTGGAAAAGTTGCCTAAAAATTGGGAAATACTAACAGTACTTTTTTCAATGAGATTTTAGTGAATGAATGTGATGAATTTGCAATCTTGGCTGACTACGTCTGTCGAGTTAAATTGGAGGTAAGTTATCAACATGTTATTTGCGACAATTATTAGTAACATTTTCATGAAATAGTCGTATATGTCAGTAATATACCTTGGAGGAATATGTTGATGATTTCTTTCGTTATTAATCAGTAAATATACGACCATATACGACCTATAACTGAGCTGCAATTTGGAAAAAACGTGATAAAAATTGAATTTCGCGCTCCAACCGAAGCCTCCACCTTAACAGCCATTGATAGCTGCATTTTTGTTTGCTATTTCCAATACATAATAAATAACTCATTGATGCATTGCACCAAAAAAAACAAAAACTTAACGTATTCAAAATAATATTGTACATTTTACTTTCCTTAAGAATTTATTTTTCATTCACGCAAAGTGTGTTTACATAATCCATAATTTGAAGGGATCTTTCTTGGTCCCGTAATAATCTTTGACGGTGAAGCTATGGACGAGAAATTAATAAAATTCTCGTTTACAGTGTAATTTTTTAGGTAGGTACTGAGTAACGACGCCAGAATAAAGATTTTTCGACGGAATATTCTCTTACGATGAACAAAAGATATAGTTATTTGATATATCTAATGATTGCATGAAATACAATGTTGTTCTAAGAAACTCATAGACTCGATACACCATAGATACAAGAAATAAACGTGTAAATATTTTTTTTTTTTTTTTTTTTATTTTTTTTTTATTTTGGCACAAACAGTCAATATAACAAAATTAACATTTTCTTAAAGATAATAAACAAAAAGACAAGGAGTGCCCAGAAATTATACATAAACAAACAAACCTATGAAGAACATTAAAATATAACAAGAATAATAATAATAATAACAAATTAAACGTTATTAATTACATAAACAGAAGAGAGAAAACATAAAAAAAAAAATACATTAATTAATGTGTACATATCCTTTTAACAATCTCACTTTTTAGAGTACTCAGAGAACAATTAAAGAGGTCTAGGTCATTAAAATCGGCATTATACATATTAATACAGCGAGAAAAGAAATTATTGCTGGTATAATTTTTCCGAAGTCTTGGTGGTACGAAAGTATCTAATTTACGTGAGGGACGAACAGGAAGCCGGGCTTTCGTTATAAAGTTGATTTTGGAAAGAAGAATAGAGGAATCAATTTTATTGGTAAGAATCTTGTATAGGATTACTAAATCAATTTGTTTACGGCGGTTTACGAGTGACAGCAGATTGTGCTCGGTGAGAGATTCATCATAAGATGTGTTAGTTTTGTGGCATCTATAGTTAAGCATTTTGATAAATACCTTCTGAACCTTTTCTATGCGGTCAATATGGACCTTATATTGAGGATTCCATATAGAACAACCAAAATCTAAGATCGATCGGACATAACTGAAATATAAGACCTTTAAGGTTATCGCTCTTTTAAATGGTTTGGTTATTCTATTTATGAAGCCTAAACTTCTAAATGCTTTTTTTATGATATCGTCGATGTGCGAGTTAAATGAAACTTTATCATCCATGATTATACCGAGATCGCGAATAGTTCTAACACGGTTAACATTTTGGCCGTTGATAATGTAATTATGCAATATTGGAGACTTTTTGCGGGTATATGTAATTATATGACATTTATCCGTGTTAAGAAATAGTTGATTATCGGCACAATACTTGATGAGGGAATCTAACTGTGACTGTAGATGTAAACAGTCTTCAGCTCGGGTTATAACTTTAAATAATTTAGTATCATCTGCATAAAGTAAGTAGTTTGCATCGCTAAGAACATCGTCAATATCATTGATGTATAGGGAAAATAAAACTGGGCCGAGGTGGGAACCCTGGGGTACTCCAGAAGGGATGGGCAGGTAACTAGAACTATAACCCTTCAGACAAACAGCCTGGCTACGATTTCGAATATAAGACTCCATCCACCTAAGTAGGTTACCGTGTATACCGACTCCTCTTAGCTTTTCCAAAAGCAAGTCGTGATTAATTTTGTCAAATGCTTTTGAGAAGTCAGTATAAACAACATCCACCTGGTTATTGGAGTCCATAGCACTTAACAAATAGTCTGTAAAAGTCAACATATTGGAATCGACGCTACGTGACTTTATAAAACCATGCTGTTTATCTGTTATGAGGTGACGAATGGTATACGACAGTTGAGCTGTGACAATTTTTTCCAATAATTTACCAAATATACTTAATTTAGAGATAGGTCTATAGTCCGTTATCTGTTCTCTTTGTTTACTTTTAGGTATAGGGGTGATAAGTGCCTTTTTCCAATAATTTAACAATAAATTTCGTTACCTTATTCTTACGAAGATTTATTGCAAGATAATAATATTTTTTTTCAGGTCACCTTTTTTACTATGTATAGGCCTGTGTTTGACCACAATCTCACCGTGGTCAGTGATGATGTGGCCGATGATGGTAAGCACACAAAGCCTAGAAGGGAACTGGCTCTCAAGTGCAGCTGTCGGAATACACCGAAAGGTGCTTGGCGACAGATTTTCAACTTGAGGGTGGTAGCCAGCCAGGCAGGTACATACTTTTTTTAGTCACCATCAATAAATTTGGGTCAAATTAAAAAATATTTATGGAACTTAGCTAAACATGTGCGGAACCCTCTCCATGTGAGTTTAACTCGCACTTGCACGATAATTTTTTTAATACGGTACTTTATGATAGTCACTTTTGATTGCTTTTGGCATTATTCAGAGATCTATAGAACCAAACCTACAGATCCTCATCAATATTAAATAAACATTTTTTTTTAAATTTTATGTTTCTGTGTCTGATTATACGAGGTAGATACACCAGTATTACACAAACTGCATTTAATATTACCTACATTAAGGACCTTTTTAGGTTCTTCTTTTCTTTTAACACTAGGTATATACATTTGGAAGACTATAAAATGACAAGCCAGTTGGCGCAGTTGGTTAAGACACCACCTATCACGCCGCTGGTCATGGGTTCGATTCCCATCCAGGACAAACATTTGTGTGCATGAACATGTCTGTTTGTCCTGTGTCTGGGTGTAATTATCTATGTCCCAGGATTAAAAAAGATTTAAAAAATGTCCATTATTTTATCATATTAGTATGGTGTGGCGTGAGGAAACCTAAACCATACACCGTAAAATGTATCCAATAAACACTCAACTCAAATAAAAAAACATTATTAATTTTCATTTTTTTAATTCTGTACTATTTTAGGGTTATTGTAATAGATACTCTAATAATACTATATAATGACGTAAATAATAATAATTTATTGAAATTTATTGAAAAATAAAAAAATATTCTAATAATAAAGTGAAGAAAGTGATACTCACTTGGCTCAATGAATTTGATTACAACGAACTTGAAAGTATGTTAATAAATTAATGATTCAAATATAAAAACTCACATACACGCACACACCACCCACATCCACCCCCACACACACACTCCCATTATAATAAAAATATCAATATGTATATTTGTCATACATAATAATTATTAATAATAACTTAATCCATATTTTTAGTTATCATTGAAATATTCAATCCAATTGTAATATTTTGGAACGTGTATAGACCCCGACATTTCATCCACAATGTGAATTATATTACCAGTCATTATATAAATAGAAACAGTATTATACCACTTAGGTTTCGTACTTACATTTTGATAAACGTAGTGATTTTTCCAACGTAGAGATCGTCAAATTATATACCCCACTGTAACACGTCTCACAAAACATTCACGTGAAAACCGACCGGTTTATGAATACCACAATCAAACTGTTAAATGTACACAACACTGTACTATTATAATTTGTCAAGATAACACTGCACTTCGTCTGTTTTCGAAAAAAATAGAATACGCGCACGTTTTGGAACAAATTCAGGATTCGCTTCGAACCGCAGCACACCGGGTTTCAGAGCACACTGAAATGAGTAGTCCCGGCCGTCTATCCAGTTATGCCTGTCTCTTTCTCACGTGGTGTATCGTCGCGTTAGGATGTCGGACATCTCGCTCACACACCCTGAAAGAGAGTGTGGCAAGAGTACTCATAATACGTATAGGTCAATATGAAACCTTCTCGGGTGCTGGAGGCTGCAGTTAGGGTGGCCATGGTAGACTTTTTTTGGAGGACTTTTTAATACTCATTTTTATGAAGATAAATATTGAAGTCATCATTAAAATGGTCTTAGAATATTTTTTATTGAAATACCATCATAATATATTCGAGGCATCGTCAAAAAAAAAACTTTGCACGGACTGTATATTACATACAAACATAATAAACAATGTTAATAATATTATGTAATATAAATGAACGTATATTAGGTAGGCAGTTTTAAATTACACGTTTATTTCACAATCCTGGTACGTCTGCGTGCGACAGCGTACTTACTTACACGGGCGGCGGCATCGCCCGACATCAAACGCGATTCCCAACTGGTAGAGAATAGTTAACTGTGCTATAACAGTGAGTTTTCACTAGTCGATTAATAATGTTAACAGAGTCATATGACATAATTAAAATTCGCAACTAGTCACGTGACGATATTGGGTAGACAACTTTGGATAACATGTGAAATCGCAATAATTGACCTTTACGATGTCGCAAAAAAGTTTATTTTTCTTTGACATTCCTTAACGTCAACATGTTATGGACTCAACCAATGGCGATGATAGCTCAGTGGTAGTGACGTCGGATGCCGCGACGAGGGTCGTGGGTTCGAATCCTGCAATGAGCTTGAGCTTTCGGTGAAGGAAAAAATCGTGAGGAAACCATAACACGGTGGTAGGGTACTTTGTAGTACCCGCCTGGCTGGCTACCACCCTCAAGTTGAAAATTTGTCGCCAAGCACCTACCGGTGTATTCCGGCAATTGCACTTGAGAACCAGTTTGCCTTATCGGCATTGTAACAGGTCAGCAACACATTGGCAATATCTCTGGTATTGCAAATGGCCGATAGCGATAGGCGACGGTAACCACTTACCATCAGGTGGGCCGTATGCTTGCTTGCTACCTTAGTAGTTTAAAAAAAAACAATACCAACTTTGTTACAAGACTTGATCTGTAAATTGTTCAATATTGTTTATTGTTAAGCGTCAATCTTTATTGTTGAGTCATGTGGAAACGTACTGTTAGCAGGAAAACAAATTAAAATTATACATCTTTGACAGTCCTGATATTTCCTAGTAAATATCTAAGGGCCCTACACAATCCACCTAGAACGGACCGGCGCGACGCCTGCGCAAACGGCACGAAGCCTCACCGAGACAAGTGTAACGGCACACACCCCGAAAATTAATTATTCCAAACAGCACAGAATGGTTACTCAAAATGATAGATATAATTCATTCCCTTTACCATTGATTAGTCAGTGAAAGGGATTTCGTAAATCACTTGGCGTTACCCGATCAGGGATAAGTGGCGTAATGCGTTAACTGCCGATGGTTCGATAATTGAAACTTGTTACGTTCACAGCTGATGGTAGTGATGTGATTACTTTATCGATAAGAGAAAAACAGTTAACTGTTAAATTTAAACAGTTAAATTTTTGTTTACTGTTATGTTAACAGTAAACAAAAATAATAGAAAAACACTAAAAAGTATAAATAACAATGTTGGACTTCTAATCGGTCATTGTTTTGAAGTCAGCGAAAAAATCGCTTTGCGGTAAATATGCACTTACCATCAGGTGGCCCGCCTCCCTGCTTGACAACCTTCTGACATAAAAAAACAGCGGTATCTGCCATACCTACATTTGGTAGAATTTGATACTTTCGCTGACTTCAAAACAATGTTACATTAGAGTTCATTGGCAAGGATCCTAACAAAAAGGATCTATTTTCATACTAAATTATTAGGTACGTACATGTACAGTGCAGTACAGTATATGTACAGTGTTATTTGTAAAACACCTGGTGCTTGAAGTGCTGGAAGTATTCACTTATACAACTTTTACCATGGGACGATTTTTAGGCGATGATAGCTCAGTGGTAGTGACGTCGGATGACGACGAAGGTCCCGGGTTCGAATCCTACAATGAGCTTGAGCTTTCGGTGAAGGAAAACATCGTGAGGAAACCATAGCACGGTGGTAGGGTACTTTGTAGTACCCGCCTGGCTGTCTACCACCCTCAAGTTGAAAATCTGTCGCCAAGCACCTTTCGGTGTGTTCCGACAGCTACACTTGAGAGCCAGTTCCTTTCTAGGCTTTGTGTGCTTACCATCATCGGCCACATCATCACTGACCACGGTGAGATTGTGGTCAAACACAGGCCAATACATTGTAAAAAAAAAAAAAAATGGACCTATAATGTAATCTCTGAAATATTCAATCTATTCATATACACCATTCCATTTCACTTCTTTTAGTGAGACATTATTTTGTATATTATTTAATTATCGCACCTCTATGACTGAACTAACCTTAATTAATGAACCCTCTGTAAATGAGACAGATATTTATTTATACTTGGATATCTGAGACACTGGTGTCGATTCTGTTGTTTACGAACTTAACTAATATTAGACAAGTCACCTCTCTTTCAAGTTAACCTTATTGAAATAATCCATGCCGTCGTAATGTACTGGTAAATAGTCGTGACCAATAAAGATCGCGCTTATATTCACGTTGAAATATGTGATCGGATTAAACTGACAGGACTAAAATATCTTGTTATTTACTTATTATTTACTATTAGAAAGAGATATAGTGAGATTAAATTTATTTAGTTCGTAAACAACAGAATCGGCACCACTGGGAAAGTGGAATACCTTTTTAAGTGAGACAAATTTGCAGGTCCCTTAAGGTCCCAGTTATTTATTTATTTAATAATTAAACAATGATTCAGAAATTACGTTAATTGCCTGATATTACTATAATTCGTCGAAGCACTAGACTCAAGTCTTGATTCCAATTTATAGGGCCTATAACTAATCTAATTAACAGAGTCCTATTCTGTTACTGAAGTCATGATTAACTTGGCTTAATCTGAAATTAAATCCACCTAAATTGATGTGGTCAATAATTGACGTAATAAATAATAAAAGACTTTGGTCTATATTGAACTAAAATTATCCAAAAATGCGTAAATAAAAGCCTTTTTTAGTTTCTTGCTGAAACGTTCTTAGTGAGAACAATAAAAAATTGTAATTAATTTAAACTTATGTAACGTTTATGTGTGCCTTGTCACGGTATAAACTGAATAAGTGTGTTTAAGGGTATACCTTCGGTTGGAGCGCGAAATTCAAATTTTATCAAGTTTTTTGCAAATTGTAGCTCATTTATAAGTCGTAAGTTATCAACATGTTATTTGCGAGAAGATTACTTATTATATTTACTGATTAATAACAAAAGAAATCATCAACATATTCTTCGAAGGTATATTAGTAACATTTTCATGAAATAGTCGTATATGTCAGTAATATACCTTGGAGGAATATGTTGATGATTTCTTTTGTTATTAATGAGTATATATACTACCATTCTTCTCGCAAATAACATGTTAATAACTTACGACCTATAACTAAGCTGCAATTTTCAAAAAACGTGATAAAATTTGAATTTCGCGCTCCAACCGAACGTTCCCCCTTAAATTAGAGTCTAGTTTTCCATGGAACTATTGAAAATCTCCTGGTTGAGTATTATTTACTGCACTATTGTATATTTTGCGTTTACTATGCTGCATATTTTTAAAACTATAAAAGAAAATTTATATTATTAACTCTCTGCATTACAAGTTCAGATATTTGTGGGTCGAACGAACCTTTTTAAAAAAAACCAATGATGAAATTTTCAAGAACCTTTAGCGGGACGCTGTTTTATGAATTCAGATGGTGTTTAAATTTATTATGGTTTACAATTTAATATTTATCATGCTTACTTACTTTATATTATAACACTTTTTGGGTACCTATTAAAGAGGGTTTTGCATGTTTAATTAAAATTATCTTGAACCTTTCGTTTATATATAATTGCAAGTTCATAAACAAATGGACTAGTAAATTATTTTTTTACTTTTATGATACATTATTTTAATGCACATAATAATTAAAATCTTTTAACAAAAAATAATAATTATTAACTAACCATTTTTCATACTACTTTTTACCAAAGCTTCATACCTACCTACGACTATTTGGCAGGAACTTTCGTATTTTGAGTTTTATTAAAAATTATTGGTGGTATTTTTTCCAATAAAGATCAATAGACTAGGGATGATGACTGGGTAAAAAATAATTAATTCTATTTAGTCCGTCAGATAGGTTATCAAAAAATATTGGATACGTATTTTTTCTGACTTTAACCGACACTGGCAAAAAATAAATCTTTTAAAGAATTTGCTACAGAAGAAGAAGAAAGGGAACAAGGTACATGATGTTCATTTGTTTTTTGCGCTTTCAGTTTCATAACCATTTACATCCAGTATTTTTTTAACAATACAAAATCATTAATGCACTACTATTTAAAATAAACAATATGTATTCCCTCCTCGTTACCCATGGAATTACCATTGAAACGAGTCTTCGGAAATATTTACTGCTATATCCGTCAACATTTTATTGTGCAAGGACGGTATTAGAGTCTATGAATGGTTGGAATGCATTTGACTTAATGTTATGGCATTGTTGTCATTAGTACATCTATACTCTATACTAATATTATAAAGAGGAAAGATTTGTTTGTTTGTTTGTAATGAATAGGCTCCGAAACTACTGGACCGATTTCAAAAATTCTTTCACCTTTGGAAAGCTACATTATCCCCGAGTAACATAGACTATATTATATTTTAAAAAAAATTAGGGATCCTTACTAAAACTCCAATAATGTAACATAATGTGTAAAAAAATGACCTGAAAAATTCCTTACGTCGCGTGCGCTGCGAAAACTATTGATGATAGAGCAAAATCATTTACTACGACTTTGCAGAACTCATCTTTATCTACAAAAAGTGTCGCGACAGCATATGTCTAAATATTATAGTTATGTCACAGTAAGCAGTTTTTTATTCTAAAATATTAGGTTTATATAAATTTAGGTAGGTAGGGTAGGTAGGTAGGGTAGGTATGTAGGTAGGGTAGGTAGGTAGGTAGGTAGGGTAGGTAGGTAGGGTAGGTAGGTAGGGTAGGTAGGTAGGGTAGGTAGGTAGGGTAGGTAGGTAGGTAGGGTAGGTAGGTAGGTAGGTAGGTAGGTAGGGTAGGTAGGTAGGGTAGGTAGGTAGGTAGGTAGGGTAGGTAGGTAGGGTAGGTAGGTAGGTAAGGTAGGTAAGGTAGGTAGGGTAGGTAGGTAGGGTAGGTAGGTAGGGTAGGTAGGTAGGGTAGGTAGGTAGGGTAGGTAGGTAGGTCCCAGTTTTATTTTTGTTCTCAGGGCAGGACAACGTCTGCCGGGTCAGCTAGTGCTTTTATAAAGAGAAGGCATAATCTACACTAATAATAAAGCTGAAGAGTTCGTTCGTTAATCTCTGGATGTACCAGTTGGATTTGAATTATTTCACTAATTTGAATTTCATTATCCCCGAAGGTAATTAGGTAACTTTTTATAACAGGAATGTGCTTAAATGCAATGTTACCAAATTTCAACTCAATTCAGTCCAGTATTTTTGGACAGACAGACACACGAGTGATCCTATTAGGGTTCGTTCCGTTTTTTTCTTTAGAGTTTCGAGACCCTAAAAAATTTTGTCATCCTACTTTCTACTAATATTATAAACGTGAAAGTTTGTATGTATGTTTGTTGCTGTTTCACGCAATAACTACTGAACGGATTTGGATGAAACTTGGCACATAGATAGATCATACCCTGGAATAACACAAAGGCTACTTTTTATCCCTGGAAAGCGGGTGAAACCGCTGGGATCAGCTAGTATATATACCAGACATGGTACTGATTTATGTTTTACTAGCTTTCGCGGCTTCGCTCACGTTAAATTCGGGGTATCACGGTTCGTCTTTCCTGATCCTCTAGTTTCCCATCCCCTATTTTAGGGGCTGGGGGAAAAATTCAAAAAAAAAAATAAGGCAGGTATTTTTCGTTGGTCTGTGTACCGATTTTTAGCTTCCTACCTTAAAAATTGTGGAATGCTCCATACAAAATCCCACCCCTCATTTTAGGAAAGTGAGACTTAAAAAATCACGTCCATCCGTCGCTCCTTTTCGCCGTGAAAGATGGACAAACAAACACATACACTTTCCCATTTATAATGTTATATAAATATAGTAAATAGTAATAGTATGGATACGGAGGTACGCACTACCTCAGCTTTCTTAATATGTCTCTACAGCTCTATCTCTTCAATAAGCAAACGTATCAATCAAATTGCAGGTTTGTAACGTTACGCTACAGTGTAATTAAAAGAGTCTTCATGATCGAACGATTATTGAGTGATAACTTTTGTCATGTACAATGAATCGATCATGTTTGCGACATGTCAGGCTTAGGTTTGAGCGATGGGACGTGATTACTGTGTATTTTTATATTATTGTAAGAAGTTTGTTTTACGGAGATCTAAATATATAAAAGAAAACGTGACTAACTTTACTAATGTATGAACATACAGCTCAAACGACGAAACTACCTCGTAAAAGAATGGTAAATGGGCTTCCATTTTCTGCAATTTTGGTATATTTATGGGATATTTTTGGTATATTTATCAAACGAGTCAAAATAAACTATCCATGGACTCGTCCAAAGTCTTTTTTATACGTTCACGGCAAGAAGTGCAATTCTTGGTCCATAATATGGATTTCCATCTGACGTAGATTTTAACTAAATCACCGATTCAGTTTTTTCCGAAGTAATTTTATTCTTTCTACGGCTGGTTGCTTCCAGTTTGTTTAATTTTTAAATGGTGGAGTGCCCATACCGCGCGTAGTGTACACAGTTTGGGGCATTTCTCTAGCTGACTCTTTCAGTGAGTCGCTAACTGTGAGCCTAGTGTGTACTTGCCTAAGACACCACTTATCACACCGAAGGTCGTGGGTTCAATACCTCCTATGACAAACATTTGTATCCATGAACTCATCGGTCACATCATCACCGAACACGGTGAGATTCTGGTCAAATACAGACCTATACATAGTACCTATAAAAAAGTAAGGATTCAAAGAAACACTCTAAAGTATGAATGCCTTCGTGGCATTGTAACAGGTATATATACCATCGCCTATTGCCATTTGCACCACGCTAACCACTTACCATTAGGTGGACCGCCTGCCTGCTTGTTACCTTTCTGACATAAAAAAAGTGCATTATCCGCATCACCATTGACAAATAACATTTCGAAGGAACAAAATGTTGACGTGGAATTTGAGGAGTTTATTTGCGAAAATTTGATCGAAAAAACAGCATGTTTTTTCATGAATATATTAAGAAAACTTCTTGTTATACTTTAAAGTTTGAGATATAACCCTTCCAGCTTGATCACTCTCAGCACTTTCATTAAATTTTCCGATCGATGTCAACTTTAATCAAGCAAACTGCACTTTACTTGAAAGCTGTTATATCGATACACATTGAAACTGTTACGCCAATCCAGAATAAGATTGCCGCAGGCATTATAAGCACTGAATACTAATAAGGTGGCCTATGACCCTTATAGCTATGGAATACGGCATGGATTTGTTTGTGTCTAGACATTTTATTAGGAATTTCATTATAGACTGCGGTTACATTATAGGTCTCTTTTGACAAGTGTCTTTTTATCGCACTATTTTTGTTTCCTAATGCCAAAACAGACGTATTAGATCCTGAAGACTTTAGTAAAAATATTTTTTCCTTAGTAGTGACGTCAGTTCCTTGGCAAAGCCTAATCATTTTTAACTACAAGTTTCCCACTGAAAGGAAACTATAGCATGTTGCTATGGTTACCTCACGAGATTTTCCTTCACCCAAAGCTGAAGGACGTTATAGGATTCAAACTCACATCTTCGACATGCCATATGACGTCACTACCACCACTACCACTTTAAATATATCATTCTGGATAGCGATTATCATCCCCTAAGAAAAGTTATTAGAATTCAACCACTAGTAAAGTAAAATAGTACATCGTAGGTAAAACAATAATATGAATTTTAAATGGCGGATAAACCAGGAAATAAATCCAAAGAGGGGATAAACAATGGATGTGTATACCTACACAAACCTACAATTTTTCACATGAACGTCCATTGTCAACGTTCAATAAATTATCATTCCATAACACGCACCGCGCACGGTATTTTTAACTCTTTGATAAATTGTAAAATCGTAATAGGTAGGTGCCTCATTTTACAAACAGCTGACTTATTTCTCACACAAAATTAATACGACAATATTTAATTGGATTAGAATAAAATTACCTATGTTCGATTATGTTTTCTACTTTTAAAAATTACGTATAATATTTTAAATCGATTGTAAGTACATACAGTTTTTTTTCTCTTTTATTAAGACTTGCCTTCACTTGGTCTATAAAGTTCTATCTAGGACTTTCTCTTCCTCGAATTCTTTCTATCCTTCCTTCTATGATGTTTTTTTAATGAAGCTATAAGTTTTAGGAATAATTTGTGCAGTGATTTCCCCTTGCCTCCTGCACCACAGATAATCGACCATTTTTGTATGGATTGGTTTTTTTTATGTAATGGATTTTATATGGAGCCTATTATTACAATATTTCTGGTGAAATAAACAAACCATGGTAAGAATATCTTATCCTATCAACTAATATAGGTAAATGTGAAATTTTGGATCGATTTCACCAGATCTCCAAGACGTAATTTATTTGGAAACGAAGACCAAAACTTGAAAATTGAAAAATCACCGCAACAAATCTGAAGCCAACCCGTCAACGGCAAACATTGAAATCAAATCTCTCATTAACTCCTGGAAAGTTCAACAACTTGGAATAATTTGTTTGCTGATTACTTCCAAGGGCCTGAGTTGCGTACCTACTCCATAGTACTTGTACGTTAGTCTTTATTATATAAAGTATTACTCGTGGGTGTAATATGAAGTATAATCACGAGGATATAGGAACATGGAATCTGAGGATACGTTCGCAAAACTCATTTATTCAATTTAAGACCTGATAAGGCACTTATGAACGTTGGAATTTACAATTGACTCTACCACGGGTTCGTAGGTAGTACACTTAAACTGAGAAGATTTCGGCAAGAAACTCAGCAAGGCTTGCCGGAATCTTCTCAGTTTTGTGTTTTTTTTTTTAATTTATGTAAGTAATTACAGTTTTTGTTTCAAACATGCATATTTAAATCACTTGGCTAGGGAGATGCAAATTGCAAATACATAGAAAAGCTAATACAACCATGTATTCATGTCTCACGTAACCACCGTTATAGTAGGCCTTGTCGATCAATTTCTGTTTAACATACTCATTGGATTTATTACAAGACATTTTACCTATTTCATAATGGGGTTTTATAAAAAAAATAGTTCTTCATTTTGAAAACCGGCTGATTGATTCAAATGAAAACCCATTTACTACTTACTGCATCCTTGTTAAAAAAAAGATAAACATACCTTGTAAAGGAGTGATAATCTCTTTTCCAATATGACTTCGCTCTAGCTTCGTCGTATTTTGTTTTGAAATAAAATATTCTATATTATTTATGTCTCGATGGATATTGTGATAGAAATATTATAATATATTGATCATGGGTAGCGTGGCCGAGCGGTCTAAGGCGCTGGTTTAAGGCACCAGTCTCTTCGGAGGCGTGGGTTCGAATCCCACCGCTGCCATACTTGTTTTTACATACTAGTGCTTTGGAACGTAGTCTTTTGTGTGACTAGTAGATTTCCCTGGATGAATTTTTTTTATTTTATTTTTTATTGTGAAAAAAGTACATATTATAAAGACACAAAAACATAGAAAGGTTAATAGTAACTCTACACACGGCTGTGTCCAAAATTTTCATATCACACCCAAGGTAACACAACAAACGATGCCTTAGATTGCACAGTTTATTTCATCTCAGTCGTCATGTCATGTCGTATTTATACTGAGCTACGTGAGGAAAATGAGGTCGGAATGAGTGACAGCGAGAAACTGATTAAAAAATGGATAAAGTTTTTGAAGTGGAAACTTCTTTAACAGCGTTTTTGGGATGGTTAAAAAATGTTAAACTCGCGTCAGGACACGTGACCTGATCGAAAATTCGTAAGACGGAGGGAGAGTAGACCGCCGGCGCGGCGTATGAGAGGAAGTTATAACCCTTTTTTTCTACCGCGTAACGAAAATGTATGCCTGCTCCTGCTGTTTCTTCTAAGCGGCGCAGGGCGCTTGCGCGAGTGTGCATGTGTGTTTGTACTACAGCCTACTACGCGTATTTTTTCACATAAATTTTCACTTCTGCCGGCACTCCCGGAGTGTAACCCGTTGTTTTTTTTTTTACTACATATGCCTATGATTACAACCTCGTGGTCAGTGATGATATAGCCATGGATGGTAATACACTTTTATAGAACAGGCTCTCAAATCATACCGGTACGTTCTTTGCAACACGTTACTGTCATAAATGTGATATTCAGAACAGCGAGTAGGTACTACAAAGTACCCTACCTCTGTGCTATGGTTTTTGTTTTTTTTCCCCGAAAGCTCAAACTCAATCATAGGCTATCTGCATGCCAAATTTTATTCGCTTATTCTTTTGATTCCGCTTCGCTTATGATCAGCCCCGCTTACAGTGCCACTCCAAAAAGAGCTCATCAAAAAACGAATGGGCACAGATTTCTTGAAGATAGAATTCTTTATTTCACTTGATTCTGTAGTTTCAATTATTTTACTTATTTCATGCATGGTATTACATAAATTTCAGACATTTCATGAAATAACTAAATTTATCTCATTGAGCTTGAAATTTATTAGGTATCCAATCGTTCGTGAAATCAATGTTGAAATAATATATTGTCTGTACAAGATTTATTAATTTTATATAATATTTTCAATTATTTATAACAAATATACAAACTACATAAAAACATATATTTACAAAAAAAGTTGTATATATAGTGTATCAGTTATCTGATTTCCATAGTACAAGCTCTGTTTAGTTTGGGATCAGAAATAACTGTGTGAAAAATGACCTAGCATATTTATTTATTTACCTATATATGACCAAATTATTACGCAAAATTATTTATCAGCTTACATTTATCCAATCAGGTGTAATAGAATGAATCCATATTTCAGCCTGACCCACTGAACCTTGAAACATCCCGTCGGTAGCTTCAATGGAAAGCTAAATTACAATAAATCTACCTCTGCCTAGACGTGATATTGTAAAATGTTACCCTATAAAAGATTTATTAAATTTCTGTCATATTTTCTCTTGGATACCATTTAAACTAACTTTAAATGGAAAATAACCCTATTTTAAATATTAACTACTACTTTACTATAATTATAAAGAGGTTATTTTGTTAGTTTTGATGTAGGAGTTGATTTACGGAACTACTGATCCAATTCTTAAAATAGGAAGAGGAATCACTGAAAATAGTTCGTGAGATTTTATCACAGAAATACAGGTGAAATGGGACCCAGCTAGTTTTATATATACCTACTAGCAATTCCCAGCGGTTTCACTCGCTTTCCTGGGATAAAAAATAGCCTATAACTTTTGCGGATAATGTAGCTTCCTAACAGTGATTTTTCAAATCGGTCCAGTAATTCCAGAGATTAGCGCGTTCAAACAAACTTCTCAGCTTTATTATTAGTATAGAGTATAGATATACTTAACTTAAAAAATATATTAGAAGAGGATTTTAATGTCGCATTGAAAAAACATAAAATGTCACAATATTAAGTTTCTTGTAACCTCTCACAGCCCTAGCGCAGACATTGATTGATGTTCTATAATGTTAAACATCCTACTCCGATCGCGATAGGGTTGTCGCACAAGAGTTTTTTGATTATGCTGCGTTTTTAAGTGGAAATTGTGAACGCTTTTTGTTGCTCAGATTCTCGGAAAAAACATTTTATTGTGATACAATGAAATAAGAATGGATTATAGTTTCTTTAGTGAAATTATGAATAAGATGGCATTTTTGGAAATGTAGAATAGCATATAGGATACTTTTTATCCCGGGAAAACATAAGGTACCTCGGGAACGCGGGTGAAACCACGGGGCGGAAGCTGGTTGTAAATATAATTATATCTACTAAAATCTACTTACTATAAATTTCTACATCATGGACATTTTTAATGTAAATGAGTTGTAAATATTTGTATCTATTCAATTAGAAAAAAAATATATTACTTTGCATTAATTTAAAAAAATATCATTACAATTTGAGCATCGTTAAATAAACAACGTAAATTTTATGGCATAAAAACAATCAAACTTTTAGTGTTAAAGGCTTTTTCATGGCGGCTTTAAAATTTAAAGTGCTCTCAGATTAATCGAATTCCATTCTCTGCAAATATTTTTGAGTTTAAAAATTCTTAGAGATTTCTGCTTTGGCATGCACTTTGTCAACGGGAATTTAGAAAGACCTTTACAACGTGGCTGCACTTTTAGAAAAGCTTTTTAAACATAGCAAAGGTGGCATATTGAGTAAGTGCGAGCTTTTAAAAAGATTATCCATACTTGTTTTAAAGTTGAATTACCTACTTAAAAATAATGTCAACTGGGAATAAGGAATATTGTTACATGCAATTCATTTCTCGAGCAAATTCGAAAATACTTATCAAATTTAAAGAAAAATTTTCACCAAAAAATTTTTTTTTCTATACATTGCCTTTTTCTCTAATTTTGAGAAATTAATTGGATCTATCAGAATTGCTTGAGTGACCTTCTTACCGTCGATGATCAAAAATTGGTTCTAGAAAGTCTAACTAATAATATAAATGCGACAATGGTGCCGATTCTGTTGTTTACGAACTTAACTAATATTAGACAAATCACCTCTCTTTCAATTTTAACCTTATTGAAAAAAGATAGAACATTTTTAATGCTGTCTGTTTAATCCATACCGTCGTAATGTACGGGTAAATAGTCGTGACCAATAAAGATCGCGCTAAACTGACAGGACTAAAATATCTTGCATCCCTTTCTTATATTTACTAATAGAAAGAGATATAGTGAGATTAAATTTATTTAGTTCGTAAACAACAGAATCGGCACCAATATGTCCTTTTTTCAAGTAACTAAGGGGCAACGGATCGACGCAACGTGATTTTTTGCATAGAGATAAACTATAAACCGGACAGTAACATAGACATCTTTTTATACCCGTAAAACCACAGAGCGAAAGCTATGTATAATAATAATAAATTTTAACTAGAAGAAGGCGGTTCCTTCAAATGCCGTTTTCTGCCATTTCCATCAACAGATCCTGAGACTTGGTGACAATGGGACCATCTCAATTTTTTTTATTTGTTCACATAATAATATGGTGGAGTAATCGCGTAACAAACATACAGTCGAATTGAGAATCTCCTCCTTTTTTGAAGTCGGTTATAAATAAGTCTCGACTGATTATCAACGAAATAATCTTCTGGTTCTAGAAAGCTTTTGGAACAGTGCTCACAATTTCTTATAATTAATTTTAGTATAATTAGCTCGTAAAGGGATAAATTTATTTAGCGGGGCGGAAAGCTACTGTTCAATAAAATTTATTAGACTAACAGTCAGTTCAGTAGAAGTACTAAAATTTATATTAAGATTAGGAAAGATAGAATGAAAGATATAAAAACGAACTGAAATACTAAATGTAAGATTAGCGAGCAGAGGTAGGAACGTTGTAACACAAAAGACAGTGGTTTTACAACCTGCCGAGAATTCGAAATGACTACTTTGTGTGGTCTGGTTCCAGTGCTCTAGTTTTAATATCTCTTTGAAGCTATGTATTTAAAAATCTTGATTAAAATTTGTGGTTATTTAAAAACACTTTTGAATTGTGTTGATTATTTTAATCAATGAAAAAAGTAGTGTTTGTTAATTACAAATAAATTGTCTTTGGAATAATCTCGTCAAGATACTCGTGAAATAATTTATTTATTATTTAAGAGCTCTATTTTTAGGGGATCTATTGGTTTACTATAAGACTATTGTAGAAAAAGGCAGCTGCTTTAGCCAAAGCACATAATCTTGTAGTTACTAAAATATTTAGAACAGGTTATTTAAAAATAAAAGTCAGTCATTTTCTAACCTAGCTTTATTTTTAACCAGATATACTCCACACAAATAAATAACAATCTAGCAAAGAAACTCCATAACAACTAACGTTCGAAAAGAAATAAGGAAAACGACGTCGAACAATCCGGAAGCGCTCTAGACGCTAGCAATTTGCTGAAAAGTGTGGGTAGGAATGTAGGTGGGTAAAATTAAACTTCAAAAAAACGACGATAACTTCCATAGAACCTTTCGATGAGTGAAATGCTGACCTTCTGAGCTAGCCTGAATCTATCTATATGTATCTCCACTAATCTTCAGCTTTATCTATACTAATAATAAAGCTTAAGAGTTTGTTTGTTTGAACGCGCTAATATCTGGTGTTACTAATCCGATTAAATAAAAATATTTCACTAATAGGAAGCTATATTATCTCCGAAGGCTACTTTCTATCCCGGAATCGCAAGTGGAACGGCTAGTAATATATAAAAATAATTCAATGAGTTTTATGCACATATTTAATGAGTTTTATGCATAAACTTCGCACGTATAAATAAGCCTCCAAAATAAAGATGAATTTCATAATACGGTTGAATGGGTGAAACGCTGACCTTCTTACCTTGTCTAAATAAATACGCAACAAGATACATAATGAGCTTTGTGATAACACCCATGTGCAATCTCAGAATGAAATGTTTTCAGACTGGTAGCTAAGTGGTCGTGGAATAGCGTTTGGGATTGTTACATAAATTATTTAAATTATATTTATTCGTTTAATTTATATAAGACTAAATTAGTCTTTATTTTACAATAAGAGTAATGAGAATGTTTTCAATATTTTTGAAAATATTTTTTCTGAACTACCTAATCCTGAGATTCTACAGGCCGGCCAAATAATAAAAAAATTATAAACTCACGGTACCGTGGACGTTAGAGGATTGGATTGGACTTGTGACCATGGACGTACCTACATCGTCTGCATCCAGCTGGAATCTCCATCATCACTCGGGGGACTTGCACTAAATTACCGCGTCACTTATCATATCAGCTGAAAGACGTCCACTGCTAGACAAACCTCCCCTAAGGATCTCCACGTTGGCCGGTCTTACGCTACCCGCATACAGCGGTTTCCCGAAATATCTTATATTTTACCAGGATAAAATTTAGTACGATAGAAGGACCAGTGAAAGTTGCATTTATTATATAGCATCTACTACAATACGGCAATGGTGCCGATTCTTTTGTCTACGAACTTAACTAATATTAGACAATTCACCTCTCTTTCATTTTAACCTTATTTAAAAAAGATAGAACATTTTTAATGCTGTCAATTTAATCCATACCGTCGTAATGTACGGGTAAATAGTCGTGACCAATAAAGATCGCGCTTAAATACACGTTGAAATGTGTGATCGGATTAAACTGACAGAACTAAAATATCTTGCATCCCTTTCTTATATTTACTATTAGAAAGAGATATAGAGATATTAAATTTATTTTAGTTCGTAAACAACAGAATCGGCACCAATGTATCCGCTTCTCGTATGCCACTAAAACACTACCTTTACGTATGTAAGGCAACGAGTTTCGAGCCCCTTTCTTTGGGTGTAATCGAATGCCTTTGTTGTCAGAAAAAAATCTTACTTGAATTCGCATGAGAGCTTTGAAGTTGAAACTTGGCTTTATTTTCCTTCCATATTGTTTCAAGCGTTTATAAAAATAAATTCGTATAATTGAAGATTTGTGCCAGTATTTTATACTGTAATAATCATTGATATATAAATTATTATGTACTACGAACTAAATTTCGCGATCCGAACACGTGTGTTCGAGTGAGCTGTTCTGCAATCCGTACACCTTACTTCTATAGGGACGACATGTTGTTGAACAAAACGCGTAAGCACCCACTGAAGTATATTACTTACGTATAGAGAGGATAGCTTCTCTATACGTAAGTAAGCCTTACTAAGCAAATCAATGGTCATGCTCTAATTTTTAATAATATTCGCTGCAGCGCTTAAATAATAATAAGTCGTATAACCAAAGGCACTTCTGGCTGGATACCATCAAGATTGGTTGGAAGCTGCATACCGTCATTTCATTTATTTTTATGCCACTAACTAAGGTCCAGTTGTATCGACTGACGTTGACATACGTGTAGGTATAATAGTGATAAATGACTATCTTCCACCCCGCGGTTTCACCCGCTTTCCCGAGGGATCTTATGTTTTCCCGGAATAAATGAAACTAATCAAATCAAAACTCATTTATTCACTTTAGGCCCTAATAAGGCACTTATGAATGTCAAATTTACAATAGACTCTACTACCGGTTCGGAATGGTTTTAATATTACTAATGGTTCGATGCAACTGGACCTAAGGCTCGCTTGATGGTAAGTGGTTACCGTAGTCCACATGTCTATAACAAGAGAGTTGTCTCAATTCTGCAAAAAACATTCAATGAAAATAAAACAATGCTCAGTGAATAAACAAAAACATGTATAGAGAATTTTCTATTTTTGGATTCCGCTCAGAGTAAAAGATTGTTGTTAGAAAAAACAAAATTCGTCGAGCCCTCGAGAGATCGGGCAGGGAGTTTTTCTGCCAACGCATTAGCTTGGCGATCCAAAGAGGAAACGCTGACGGCCCACTGAGAACCTTGACAATCGGTAGCTGCGACATTTCAGGAATTTTTCTATTATTATTATAGGTATTTTTAGTTTTCTATTCCCTTCTTACCAATCACGATGGAAGGTTATGGTCTTGAGTGTCAAAAAGCGTTTGTGAATGAACATATTTTACGGTTTGATTGAAATCTGGGTGTGATTATGCTTAAAGATGTTAAGACACCACCTATTCATATCACTCTGGCTACTGTCACAAGCATATATTTTGGAAAACAGAAATGTCAGTTTTTTATTAGTTTAAACTGGGCTGCGTTTGGGATCAAGAATATTCGTAGGATATGTTTTAGGTATTTGCTGTCGAAACATAAAAGTGAAACAAAAAAGTTCTGCTTATTTTAACAAAGTTTTATCAATTCGATACAAACGAGGAGCATGTAAAAACATACTTTTTCAACTCCGCATCCAAGATACAGCCACAAGCTCAAACATGAAAAAAAACAACATGCTGTTTTCAACTTAAAGCATCTAATTATAAAGTTTGATATCAAAAGCAACTTTTCACATTATATTTAACAAGTACGCAAATTCTTGACGTAAATTAATCATATAAGCTCCTTATTCCAAATTCCACGTCTTAAGTCTTCATTTAAGTTTGCAGCATTTATTTTGCATAATTGTACGGCTATGTTTGAAATACATAATCCGTCGTCACTGAAGATTTAGCGTGGATTATATGTTTAAGGAATCGTGGAAGCAAACGATTTGATATTCGACAGTTAGAATGTTTAGTGTAATTACTGTTTTAGAAATTAAATTGTCTCAGTGACGTAGTACCTAATGCTGGGACCAAATTCTTGACATTTTGTCATCAATGTAGCTTTGGATTTAAAAAAAGACTTATCCAATGGTTTATCTAGCTAGTTGAAAAAAGATACCTACATTGAATTAAGAAACAAATTACGTAAGGTAAGTTATGAAATATTTTTTTATAACTTAAGCTTACATGCTCGTTTGGCCTCAGACTCTCTCTAGTATAATACTAGCTATTGTTTAAAGGAAAATTTAATTGAAGACATAAGCTGTTCAACAGTGTAAATAACATGACATCATCATCATCATCATATCAGTCGAAAGACGTTCACTGCTGGACAAAGGCCTCCCCCAAGGATCTTCACGATGGCCGGTCTTACTCTACCCGCATGCAGCGGTTTCCCGCGACCCTGACAAGGTCCACATTGTGAGGGGCCTGCCCACGCTGCGTCTTCCGGTTAGTGGTCGCCTCTCAAGAATCTTTCTGCCTCAGAGCCCATCGGTTTTATGCCGCCCACTGCCACTTCAGTTTGGCAAATCGTCAGGCTATGTTGGCTACTTTGGTTCGCCTGATTTCATCACTTCTGATTCGATTTCGCAGGGAAACTCCAAGCATAGCCCTCTCCATTTCTCTTTGGGTGACCTTGAGCCTTTTTATGAGATCCACCTTAAGGGACCACGTCTCTGCTCCGTAATTCATCACTGGTAACACACACTGGTCGAAGACATTCGACTTGAGACACTGCGGTATTTGGGATGAGAAGATATTACGTAGCATCCCGAACGGTGGCCAGCCGAGTTACAACATGACATAGTATTTTTTAATGAATGTTCGGATTTTACGCTATTCCTATTCTAAAATCAGTTAACACGCCTTTTTGAGAAAAAAAAATCACCCTTCCATTAAACTTGTCTTTTGGGGAAACATTTTAATTTCATAAAAAAAATATCAAGAGAGACAACAAAAAAGGCGCAAAATATTAATTAACAATCCACAAACGCAGCTCCGGTCACGAACTCCATTATAAAAGCGATTATGTACAGTCAGCAGAATATTTATGTGTCATTTGTAAGTTTGGCGCGTGGATTGTGAACTTTTTTCTGTATTTTATGAAATCAGATACGGCAATGTGATGCTTTTGGGATTTACATCGTAGAAATTTAATAAAGTCAAATTAATTTCGACAAAAATACCATGGGATTTACTGATATGGCGTTGCCGGCATCGAAAAGCTATTTCTTGTTTTTTTTTTGGTGCTTTACCATCATAGATGTGCTAAGCTACGTTGCTATGGATGATTTTGATATACACCAATCATATTTATCGGTCCATAGCACTAGTGGAAACGGGTTCAACTAATCTATATTTTTCATTTGGATGCTATGGATGGTCGCTTCGTACTTTCTCTACTATCAATGCATCGCATAGCTCGAGCTGCGCATCTTCCTCGCACAGCTACCTCGCAGCGGCGCTTCATAGCTTAGCATCAGTGGAAACGGTCACATAGTTTCGTAGCTTAGCTTTCACATTCCCGCATCGTAGCTGCATAGCACATCACTGATGGAAAAGCAGCCTAATGGTCCGCGGCTGGATTGTTGTGGGATGCCCAAAGCTACTCAAATATATCAAAATGAGCATTGACAGCGAGCGGTGAGAAGTAAATGTCGAACTTTTTAAATAAAATACTAGCAAAAACTCAACGGTCTACTAACATATTTTTTTTAAGTTTTTTATTAAATTACAACATTTTTTCATTTTTTTTGCTGATGATACCAAAAGTCGCTCCAAGTATCGAACTTAATGGTTTTAGGTTATGGTGGCTGTTATTGTGTTCTTCGTTAGATTTTTTTTTAATAAGACTAGTTTTATTCCGTAAGACTAGGTTTTGCTTGGATTTTGGGAATTTATATATCGAGACAATAAGTAAGATGTAGGTATGTGTGTAAAGTTCTTATTCCAGGACATAATTATTATCCTGTGAAATTCTTTATACGCGGCTTAATATCAGAAGAGGATAATTAGGATCCAGAAGAGAACTGATAAATTGTTCGTCACCGAAAACGTTTAGTTAGATCATCAAAAAATAAATTATTTTCCCAAAGAAGAAGGAAGAAAGGGTGTGAAGAGATCTTGGCAGGTTTGGTAACAAGAAAGTGATATCTGTGATTTAGTGACCGCTTACAATCAGGTGGGGCAAATGCTTTTAAAGGAGGCTCTCAGCGAATGACTCCCTAAATAAACTGACGGGGACAAACAAGACATCAGAGGCCCACTTTTCGTAAAAAATACGGTTTTATGTTATTTAAAAAAACTAAGCTTTGTTTAAAAAAAGTAAGAAAACTATTCCCTTTTTATTGGATTTCAAAATGTATGTTAAAATTAAAATTAAAATAAAACTGTTTCTCGTTACAGATCTCTACTTAAACATATATTTTTTACAAAGAATTCCGAGGCAAGTTGAATCTAGAATCATCATTTCTAGAATATAGTCGCCATATATATACCTATATAGCCAGTGAAATTTGACTCTAAAGAATGCACAGATAATATAAAAATCTGTGTGAATTCCTACTATATTTTAGTACCCACTAAGTCTTAAGTCCAGTGGCAATTTCAAGAACAGAACATACATTACAATATGTTTGAATGTAATACTTTTATCGTCGCCAGCAGAAGGCAGTTAGTTGCTCTGTGTTCTCTGCACTTTGAACATACGAATAATGGATAAGAAGTATTGATTTTAAGGATAGTCAAATTATGATAAAACTAGCTGTTCCGCGCGGTTTCACTCGCGTTCCCGGGATAAAAAGTAGTTTCCTATTAGTGAAAGAATTTTTCAAATCGCTTCAGTGGTTTCGGAGCTTATTCAATGCAAACAAACAATCAAATCTTTCCTCTTTATAATATTAGTATATCAAACATCAAACAAACTAATATTTATTTTTAATCTAAAATCTAGATGTAGGTAATGAAAAGTAAAAAGTATTGGACTTTTTGTTAGAAAAGCTTAAAAATCTCATAGTTGGTCCCATATAAAAAAAATCTCAGAATGACTGAAACTCAACATAGTTTTCGAAAATATGCCATTTGAAGTATACACCCTGTATTTTTGTTTATTCTTTTTCATGAAACAAAATTAACATTGCCAGTCCAGTACTTTCACGATCGAAGCCTAGAACTTTACTCTAAGTCGGTCGAGTGGGTAAGAAATGAAGATTTATATTTTTATGGAAATGAAACTTAAATTTTGGCGGTAAAAGTTTTACACTATAAATTTAGACGATTTTTATTATTTTTTTAATTAAAATAAACTTAATTTAATCATCATTACTATCTAATCTATATGTTTATAATATAAGGTAAAGTAATTCCGCTATGCATCTGTTTAGAAGTTATCTCACTAAGCCTTGATGTAAGAAAGGATTTAAATAATATTTTCATACTAATAATTTTAATCAAATAGACCATCACAGGCACTTATGAATAATCTGGCTTAAATACTGATGGAAAAGGTTGCATTTACTGAAAAGAGATGGCAATAAACTCAATAAATCTCTTTCCAAAACAAAATAAGATTCATTTCATTACATTCACATTATTAATTACTAGTTGGCCCCGCCTAAAAGAACTACCTACCTTACCCTACCCTACCCTACCCTACCCTACCCTACCCTACCCTACCCTACCCTACCCTACCCTACCCTACCCTACCCTACCCTACCCTACCCTACCCTACCCTACCCTACCCTACCCTACCCTACCCTACCCTACCCTACCCTACCCTACCCTACCCTACCCTACCCTACCCTACCCTACCCTACCCTACCCTACCCTACCCTACCCTACCCTACCCTACCCTACCCTACCCTACCCTACCCTACCCTACCCTACCCTACCCTACCCTACCCTACCCTACCCTACCCTACCCTACCATCCTACAAATTTAGAATTTTTCCTTTTATTTGGGTTCTGCTTTTTTTTTAATCAATATAAGGGCAAATAAAACAAAAAAAAAATAATCGGCTAAACTGTTTTCGAGTTCTACCGAAATTGGGAACGGCGACTCATTTTCTATAAAGATTATTATAAAATTAATCGCCCGATATTCCATAAATATGCCTAAGATAGAACAAACACCATAATAAATCATATTTTATCAAGACATTTCCACTTGACGTCCAGTGTCAATTAATACTGGTCACATAACAAAGGGCAAACGAATCGCTGCTCACAATCTGAACATGTCCGGTTTACCCCGTGGGTCAATAAGGGTCATCAATTCAATGATTCTATTTTTTTTGTTTATTTAATGTTAGTGTTAAAGTTTTTACTTCATTATACCTGTTAGGAATATATTGCTTTAACCTCCTTAAAAAAAATAAGGAGTTTCTCAATCCGGATGTGTATTTTTATGTTTGTTCACGCATAATTTTTTTGCTTATAAACCGATTTAAATTATTATATAATACTGTTCCCCGCGGTTTCACTCGCGTTCTCGGGATAAAATGTAGCCTAAAACCTTCGGGGATAATGTAGCTTTCTACTAGTAAAATAATTTTTCGAATCGATCCAGTAACTTCGGAGATTAGTGCGTTCAAACAAACAAATAAATGTGACTTAATCGAGAATGTTAGAGCTATATTTCAAGAAAATCCGCTCAGCCGTTTGAAAATTATCACCTATTCTAGTGATTATCGGGGGTTTCTTAAATTTTTTAATTTTAGTTATTTTTAATATATATTTACCAATTAAAATATATTTTAGGCGATGATAGCATAGTGACGTCTAATGACCATATCATGGTTGTAATGACCTTTGTTTTACCCGTCTGGATAGAAACCATATTACTCATAATAGTTAAATTGTAGTTTAAAAAAATAAGCTAGCTAGTACCTATACTCAAACAGCCCCAACAAGCACCTCTTGTTCAGTATGTGGCAGCCACTCATTTCAACTCGTGACATTATTTTCTTCCTAAAGATCTAAAAATATTATCAAAATAAAAACAAAATGGCGATGACCACAAAAAAGAACAACAGTTCAGTGACCCCTACAAACCTTTGTCCCAAATAAAGTTGTCGGATTAGTCTACCAACTCTCACGACATTCAATTAATCCCTTCGTCTCGACAAAAAATGCCTTATCACAGACTTTAAAAATACGTCAATGCGAATAGGGTAACGACCGACCGAAAGTAAGAGAATGTCAGCTTGCTCGAGCGCTACGACGTGGTTACAACGTAGCTCATGTAGCATTTTGTAGCAAGTGCTACGAGAAATGCTCTACGACTGTCTACTGAGCAGAAACTTAGCAGTGTAATTTAAATTTATTATTAAGAAAATGCTAACTCTGCTGATTTGGATTAAAGTATTTTTCAAGACTGTATTTATATTTCATTCTAGCAACTAAAATGGTAATTATCAAGACGAACTATTAGTAATTTTAATTTAGTGGGCATTGAGCATTAAATAAGCTTTTAGAGAAAGTAAAAATCTTCAAATAAATTGAATTGATTAAATTGGGAGTTGGATTTTTTCTGTCGGGGATTAATTATCGAGACTGTAGCAATTATATAACTGACTAGAATTTTTTATGGCAATTACGTTTTGAAAAAAGCCACCAAAAACATTAATGTAAAAACTGGCCAAGTTAAAGCGATGAGAATTCTGTCGTAGTGACGTCAAAGAAATAAAGAAGGTAAAGCTGGCTACAATAAGCTTGAGCTTTAAAATCTTGAGCTTTAAATATCGTGAGAATACCATAGCATGGTGTAAGAGTATTTTTACAGGTCAGCAAATATATTGACAATAATAAATTGTATACGTCATAACAATCTCAACATAGGTTTGAAAAAACAGCGCGTCTTTAGGGTTCAAATCAAATAACTCATTTATTCAGTTTAGGCCCTAATACACTTATGAATGTCAAAAGTTACAGTTTTACAATAGACTCTACTATCGGTTCGGATTACACTTGAACTGAGAAGACTCCGGTAAGAAACTCAGCATGGCTTCTTTTTTTTGGTGGATCTTTTTTTTTGAATTTATGTAATTACAGTTCCATACCCAAAGGGCAAAACGGGACCCTATTACTGATACTCTGCTGTCTGTCCGTCTGTCACCAGGCTGTATCTCATAAACTGTGATAGTTAGACAATTGAAATATTCACAGATGATGTATTTCTGTTCCCGCTATTACACAAATACTAAAAAAACAGTCCGACTTGCAATGGGCCGGTTTATTTTTTGAGAACTTGTCCGTGCGCTGGGATATTTTCAAACCATTGGTAATTTCAAAAATGCCATCTCAATGTAAAGTCACCTCGCATCTCAAAATTATCACTTAATAAAGTTATAATAAAGATCATATTTCAGATTACGTCATTATAATAACATTTCAGTCTACATTATTACGATATAAGGACGTGATTAGACTTGTAATGTATTCATTGATATGACATGCTCCTTCTTTATTATGTTCTACGTTACTTTCAGATCATATTTTCTACGTGTTTTTAGCGCCTTGGGTTTTTTTTTGTAAGGATAATAAGAGATCAAAGATGGCTAAGATTTTATTATGATTGTTGAAGCTGCAAACAGTATGTTAACAAAGAAGCACGCAAGTTGGATAACTGCTCCATTGATAAGTAAAATTAAAATTTTAATGAAACCCCTGAAATTCACTAGAAAATTTGTGATATTTTTTAAACGGCTGAGCGGATTTTCTTGAAACATAGCTACGAATACCTTTCTAACAAAAAAATAATCAAAATCGGTCTATCCGTTGAGGAGTTATAAATGCCACAGATACACCCCGTCGACGACGGACGTTGTTTTTGAGTCGGGAGTTAAAACGAGTCTCTTGTATGTAAGATTATTCTTAATCTATAGATAGATAGATAGATAGATAACACTTTATTGTACATAAATCAACATTTAAAAATAAAAAATAAAAGCTTAATATTATGAATGTACAATGGGCGGTCTTATCGCTAAGGAGCAATCTCTTCCAGACAACCTTTGGATGGATAGAAATTGACATACGTTATAGACGGTGGTGTATTTTTAATAAGTGCATCTTCTATATTTAAAAATAAATAAATTTAAAAAACAATACACATATATATATGTATATTTTATTTGACAGCTTCTCCATTATTTTATTTCTCTATCAAATTAGATTATTCACTTTATGCACGACGTTATTCTAAAATATTTAATTACATACAAACATCCTTAAATTTAATTTCACTAAATCCAAAAACGAACCAAAAGAATACTAGAAATAAAAACTAATTTCCAACAATTTCAGCTAGACTTCATTCAAGTCTCACATCAGCGGGATATGCTTCAAGACAGATAATTGCATAATCTGCCTGCTAATGGAATGAAAACACTAATTTCCTGCATGTGCCGGGCGGCAATGCTGCCGGGTTGCAGAGTTGCCGACTTGCCGAGCTCCAGCGCACGGAGCTTGAATGTGTAAGCGAGTAGGATTTATACGAAAGTAGATTTACAGTTTTATAGCTAGTTGAAATTGCCTATGCTTGTAAATTTTTTGTCGACCTGCTGAAAAATGTTTAGGTTTAGTACTACCTAATTTCACTAATTCTAGTTTTATAACGTCATTAAAAAGGAGGAGGTACTCAATTTGGGTGTATGTTGAGATCCTTGGGGAGGCCTTTATCCAGCAGTAGACGTCTTTCGGCTGACATGATAGATAGATAATGCTTTATAGTCACACCGCAGAAAATTAAAAAAATATATATATGTTACCGGAAATATATGAAATATAGAAATTGTATACAATTCCTGTGTATTTCCCCTAGGAAATTATAACAATAATGATACTTGGAAATAAATAGAAACTATTGAAAAAAATAGGATGGGGTTATTTTTTTTATTTTGCATAGAATAGCAAGTATTCGCACAAAAGTACCTTTCACTTACAACCCCCCAAATACCGCTATCCTTACAAATATACCGAATGTAGTACTCCGATAGATATTTAGGAAATGTATGGATTTCCTAGGAAATGTATACAATGACGGATTAGATACTTTTCCGTTAACATATATACAAAAAACGTAACCAAAACAAAATCAAAAGTGTTACAATGGGCGGCCTTATCACTAAAAGTCATCTCTACCAGGCAACCTTTGGATGGAGAGGAATACGATTAATATGATTGTCAGTAAATAATTTTATCACGCTTCAGATTTCAGCACAAAAAGAGGTCATAGCCTGAATGGTGATATGTCATCAAATAATATTTCAAGTATTTACCATAAAAATATTTTGTAACTCTTTGTAACCTACAAAATATTCGTACCATAAACAAAAGCTAAAGTACATTTAAAATGCTAAACACGCAGAGTGCATTCAAAAGAGTCTTTCGCTCAGCTAATGGAACGAAAACACATGTGTATGTGTGTAGCAGTCAGTTGGATGACGTTCTATATTTATATAACCACCTCCGACCAAGAAAAAAGAAAGACAGAGAGCCGTGAACAAGCACAGTGACGCCACCCACAAAAACCTAGTTACTTTCGCATTAATGATATTAGTATGGATTTTAATCACAAAAAAACATATGATCCCTGAGGTACCTACCTGGGTAACACTAGTAAATATTATTAAGTACTAGCTGTCCCCCGCGGTTTCACCCGCGGTCCCGGGATAAAAAGTAGCCTATATGTTATTCCAGGGTATTCTATCTATGTGCCAAGTTTCATACAAATCCGTTCAGTAGTTTTTGCGTTTATAATGTTAGTAGGATTTTCAAGGGATTTTTTTGATTTACTGTAATTTTTACTTATTTACACTGGACATACAATCTTTTCGAGTTATTTTCATTGAATATCAGTTTTGAGTGTATGTGTATGACTGAGCATGTATGTATTTACTTGAATATAAGATTAGTGTTTATGTTTCTATAGGTACATAGAAATAGTGAAAGTACCAAAGAATAACTAAAAACATTTATTTTCAACCATTTCTTTCAATTTATCAGACACTTTATAACAAATCATCATCATCATTATTTACATCATCATCATCATCATCATCATCATCATCATCATCATCATCATCATCATCAGAATCATCATCATCATCATCAACATCATCATCATCAGAATCATCATCATCAACATCATCATCATCAGCATCATCATCATCAGCATCATCATCATAATCATCGCATCATGTCAGCCGAAAGACGTCCACTGCTGAAAAAAGGCCTCACTATAGCCTTCTTTCATCGAGAACTGTACAACGACCAAATCATCTTCGACAGAGTTCGTTCAAGTGAGAATTTTCATAATTTATACTAGAGGTATTCTATAGGCTTAAAGCAGGCTTAAAGTATAGCGCACACTTGGCTGTAAACAATTAGGTCAAATAGATATTTGATGTTTCCACATGTTTTTTAGATGTTTTATGTATTGGTTAGTGTTTGGTCATTTATTTTTGTCACTGTCAACTATTGTTGTTTTCTTGTACTTTTTTGTGTTCGTCAAATAAATATATTTTCTTTCTTCTTTCTTTCTTTCTTTAGATATAAACATAAAGTAATAATATACTGTTTACAATATAAGCATCGTATCTACTGGATTTCAAAAATATATTATTTTGTAAGGATTACTTTCGTGTACTAACAGAAAAATACATAAATAAATATTATTATTTATTTATATAAATATTATTAATATGGAAATCATATCTAATATATCAAATAAATAAACATAATCATATAATAAACTGATATCCCACTTTTTTTGTAAATATCTCACTTCCTACTATCCTAGTAATATAATAAATGCGAATGTTTGTGAGTGTGTATGTTTGTTACTTCTTCACGCTCAAACGGCTGGACTAATTTTGATAAAATTTCATATGGAGGTAGCTGACACCTTGAACACATGGACTACTTTTGATCCCTCGAGACCGTGGGTGAAACCGCGGTGCGGAAGCTAGTATTCATTTAAAAATCAACACATTTAAATTACACCCAAAATCAGGACTAACACTGGGACAAACATAGGTAATAATTAAGGTCATGCATTATTATCTTGACAAAACACATGGGTAATATAACAGAGGGCCCACTCCGAAAAACGATATACGGTAGTTCGATTATCGTTATCAAATTATTAACCAATAGAATTGCATACAATTTATGTCTTGCCAGTTTGCTGAGGGTAGTTGACTGACATATCAAATCAGCTACTTTTTAATAAATGTCAAAACGATAGTTTATAAGGAATTTTGTATGAAATATTACACTATGACGTCATAGTTTTACAGCATCAAATCATCTACTCATA
Source organism: Tethea ocularis (assembly GCA_963555595.1). Classification (NCBI taxonomy): domain Eukaryota; kingdom Metazoa; phylum Arthropoda; class Insecta; order Lepidoptera; family Drepanidae; genus Tethea; species Tethea ocularis. The sequence continues at coordinate 1,781,761 of OY741960.1, read as the reverse complement.
GTGATTCCACTGGTAATTAAAAATCATAAAAAAGCATTAAATGTACAACGTATTTGATATTTCCACGTGTTTTTAGACGTTTTATGCATTGGTTAGTGTTTGGTCATTTATATTTGATAGTGTCAACTACCCTATTCTATTGGTTCAGATCTAAGCATATTACTCCACTATCATTGTTTCATAGAACACTATTCAAAATCAAATCCAAATACAAAACAAAGAGTTAAACAAAATTCTGAAACAAAGGATCTCATTTTCGACTTCAAAAGTGTAAAGCCTATGCGCGCCGCTCTTTAAACTGAGAAATATATTAGGTCACGCGACATTTGGCATCGATCCAGGATACAATCTTGTTCTCTGTGTTTTTTTTTCCTTCGCTACATTGTAAAGTAACAGAGCGTAACCGATTTAACAATAAATGGGGTCACATCGCGATAGTTGCATAAGATGTTGCTCTTAACGTCTTGTTTTTTACATTTTTTATTGTGAAAATTATTGTTCTTGTCTTAAAGATAGTGCTTGTACAATATTTTTCAACACCACAGCCAGAAAAAAAGTAATATTTTCGGAGACAATGTAATCTTTATCTGTTCTTCTGTTACCTAAATAACTTCTATTTGGCGAAGCTATACGTGAAATGATGATTCTAAAATGCGTTTTTCTCTGTATTCTTTGTTCCAAGAGATTTGGAAAAAGCTCTTATGGTACGTGGTTACCGTAGCCTATAGACGCTTGCAACACCACGGGTATCACTCGCGCGTTGCCGACCCTGCAAGAATCTCTTCACACCCTTTTTGAAGAATCCCATGCTTTAGTCTTTTGAGAAAACCAAGGCGGGGAGTTCATTCTATAACCTTTTACTGGACATTTAGGTTCCAGTGTGTGAGGATGGATACCCGCGAGAGGTGCGATGGTTAAAGGTAGCCGTGGGCATCAGGTCAAACAATAATAATATTCAAAAGACTGTCCATTGTAGAACCGATGCTTGTCAGTCAGCCTTTTAACATAAAAAAAAAATATTACACAAAATATCGCATTCATAAAAAATGCCTTTTTTGTAAAAAGTTATCTGTCAGCATCAATTTTATCAATTATTTGACGCCGAAAATGAAAACATACCCGTTAAATATTTGATCATAGCTGCCCGACTTACCTGGGTTTAATACTTCAAGATGTACCTATATAGTATTACCAGCCCTTTTTTTACATATATACCCTTTTCAATCACGTTATACGTATATTAGGTAGTACTTATTTCTTATCTAGCAAGGTCGTAAATCTAACTATCGTCATCATATTGAAGATTTAAAAGACGAAAAAAAAATAAGTTTATTGCCGGCTCTTCTCAGCGAATAAAATATTTCAGGGTCGTCAACGCGCGAGTGATACCCCTGGTATTGCAAGCGTTCATAGGCTAACCACTTACCATATGCCGTATGCTTGTTTGCTGCCTTAGTGGTATAAAAATAAAATTGCGAAGCATTAAAAGAGGTATAAAAAGTAGCCTTTGTGTTAATTCAGGATGACATGGAGGTATCTATACCAAATCCCTTCAAAATTAGTCCAGCCGTTTGAGCGTGAAGAAGCAACAAACATACACTCTCAAAACTTTCGCATTTTTTATGTTAGTAGGATAAAAATTTACTTTTGTTCGGGCTGTCCGACCTACATAGTGATACTGGCAGACTAGACTCTTTGACAATGTTTTGAAAAGGAGAAAAACAAAATGAATAGACGAGGAGACGACACCTGACGATTCAATTTAGACCAGAAAATAAGACTAAAGCGTTATCCTACCGTGCCGGGTCAGGGCTATCCGTGTTCCGAGTTGTTCGTTATACTATGAAGTACCCGGACGCCCCTGACACGGAGCTGTGTGAACAAGCTCGTACTAGATGTATGTAACCGATTTTTTCCCCCATTCCTGACGGAACACGGCAGGGCCAGGTACCCGGACATGTGTGGATAGCCCATTAGACAGTACAAATATAATATAAACTTTATCATATATTTGAATTTTCAAATAGAAAATAGTACTGTACCATTTTATTTAAACATTTATTTATACCTAAGAGCAACTAAGTACATTTCCTTAACATAATAATTTTCAGTATAAAAGACTCTAATAATAACAAAATAATCTTATTTAATGTCGTCTGGTGTTATTTATGGGGTAGAAATAATTTCTTTGCAGACGGTGGGGATGAACAGTTTCTTTGTTCGTGGAAACCTAACGGCCTTGGAGGTATAATCCACCAGATTTAAATAGAGACTCATAAAGAGTACGAACTTAAGTATTTTTATTTATTTATTCTAAAAAATTAAGGTGCTTTTGCGCCACATAATCAAAGTTTGTTAATGTTACATAATCTATTCTACTAATAAAAATGAAGAGTTTGTTTGTTTGCTTGAACGCGCTAAGCTCTGGTACTACCAGTTAGATTCGAAAAATTATTTCATTAATAGGAAGCTACATTATTCCCGATAATGGGGGTGAAACTGCGGAGAACAGCTAGGAACTTTATAATAATTAACTTTTAAAAAAATATATTATAAACCTCCTTCATAGACATCACAATTTTATTAATATCGGATCATCTTGGAGCTATCTATACTGAACCAAACGCAAAAAAAAAAATGTATGAAACATTAAAAAACACACTGAATTGAGAACCTCCTCCTTTTATTTGAAGGAGGTAAACAAAACACATCCTATAGTTTTTTTTATCATTTAATATTTTTTGAATTTAAAACACCAGCACATGTTCAAAGTCACAGTAGTCAAACTCTACCATCATAAAAGTAAGCTAGATCTAAGTAGTATCCGTGGCAAACATTTCATATGCGACCCTGATACAAACCAGTGACGCAGGTGTTTCTTGATTACATAACATACTTTTACTGGACATAAAAGCATTTATTTTACCTCTGGCAGACTCCAAATAGCTTTGCGTCTGCCATAATTGCTAGAAACAAGAATAAAGAAAGAAACGTGATTACAAGAATTATAGTATTTTTTAAGGTTCCGTACCTCAAAAGGAAAAATCGGAACCCTTATAATATCATTTTGTTGTCCGTCTGTCTGTCTGTCAAGACCCTTTTTGTCAGGAACGCGTGGAGTGGGTGAGTATTTGATATAAATTTCAGCTTGAGGTATCAAGCTGAAATTTAACAAATATTCAGGTCTACTGTCCTTTAGAGCTGTGAAAAAATCATTCTTCTAAACCATCGCAATCAAAAGATACAGCCGTTTATGCTGCAAATTTTCGACACTCGCAAGGGAATCAAAACCTACAGGGCACTTCCCGTGAACTCAGAATCTTGAAATTTGGTACGAAGCAACGTCTTTTAGCACAGATAAAGCAAAAAATAGCGAAAAGCATAAATTTTTAGCTACATACACTCAATTACAAAGTTGAGTTTGTACGGAACCATCGCCCTCGGTGCGCGAGTCAGACTCGCACTTGTCTGGTTTTTTTTACTATGTATAGGCCAGTGTTTAGCTACAATCTCACCGAGATCTGTGACGGTGTGGCCGATGATGGCAAGCAAGCACATAAGTCTAGAAGGGAACTGCCTCTCAAATGCAGCTATTGGAACACACCGAAGGGTGCTTGGCAACAGAGTGGTAGCCAGCCAGGCGTACCACCGTGCAATGGTTTCCTCACGATGTTTTCCTTCACCGAAAGCTCAAGCTCATTGTAGGATTTGAACCCACGACCTTCGTCACGGCATTCGACGTTACTATCACTGAACTATCATCGCCTTAATTACAACCAATATAGTGAAAAGTTAACTGCACATAAATCAGGCTCATTTAGGCTACTTTTTATCTAATACTTTAATTTACTTTTTAACTAGGTAGGTACTGAATTGATCCTATCGCGATATATATAGAAATTAGATACTTTTTACTGTAAGAATATTGGTGATTCCGTGAGAGTAAGTATGCAATTAGTTTTAAACGGCTAATCAAAAACATATATCTCAAATTAAAATCAATGTAATTTGGGGGAAATCAAAAGAAAATACTACACTGATACTCGGTAAATACATAAAAATACCGATCTTTTTTAAATTACTTTCTATTACAAATAAAATCTGAAACGATTTTCGGAATTAGGTCACGGACGAAATAAGACGCAATAACTGAGATTCCAAATTTCTCTCGAATTTTCTTATAGGTTTCATAATTGGACGTGAAACTTTTCCAATGATATCATATCTAAGTTTTCAGGTGTATTAAATTTGAGTAAGATTTATACGTGTTTAGAATTATTAAGGTTGTTTACTCTGAATCTAGGTATCTTTTAGTTAATTACATTTTAGGAAAAGAATGCTTAATTTTTAATGTTACCGTATGTAATATGAATACCGATAGTTTATAATCTATCTCGCGAGATTGTTAACTGTCCATACTGCTTACAATATAACGTATTAATTTGCGATAGTTTGTAATCTATCTAATTTCAAAGTGTAAAATAAAGTTTTGTAGGTCCAAAACATTACTTTCCGTGCGGAAAATCACACAAACAGTCGTAAATAAAGGAAAAACATATCAAAGCGGAGAATAGAGCAGATTGTGTTGAAAGGCAGCTAATAGCAATATTTCCAGTAGTCGAATAGTGAAAGCTTAATTTTTTATGTTACCGTATGATTATAAACACCAATAGTTTATAATCTATCTCGCGAGATTGTAAACTGTAACATACTACTTACAATATAACGTATTATTTTCCGATAGCTTGTAATCTATCTAATTGCAAAATGTTAAATAAAATTTTGTAGGTCCAAAACATTACTTTCCGCGCGGAAAAGCCCACAATAAGTCGTAAATAAAGGAGAAACATATCAAAGCGGAGAATAGAGCAGATTGCGTCGAAAGGCAGCTAATAGCAATAGTTCTAGTAGTCGATACATCAAAAGATTGGCAGCGGCTGAAACTGCTGTGGGCTGATTCGAAAAGTTTGTTGCAGTTGCTTGGCGATTTGACGGTGATTTTCACATTTTGCGGCCTTACTATCGGTAACAATATTTATTTTTAAATTATTTTTCACCCTAAAAATTCATTGTTTTCCAAAAGATTTTCCAAAGAGCTCTTTAAACCCTTTGATTCTCTAATCTGACAGGTTTGAAGTCGAAAGTGTAGCTCGTGTTCCACGCAAACATTTTTGAAGGCAGCATGTTTTCGCTGACTTCAGTTGAGTTGAGACTCAAATACCAAACGCAAATATCTGAATAGCTTTAGAAATTATACGAAAAATATTGTAAGTGCCTATAAAATTTGAGGGTAACCCTCATTTTTCCTGGGACCCCATTACTTGGTGACAATGGGACCACCTCAGGAGTACCTATACTCTTTCGAATAAAAAAAAATGAAATACATAAAGTAACTTGGCTGCGGTATTCTAAAAAGTGGAGGCACTTCTCCAGTCGAACTGTTCATAAAACGAATTAACTCTCTTAAAACCATGGTAGTGGTTCCACAATGTTACAAATGGGGGAAGATGTTTCAACTTTGATTAACTCTTACTTTCTTATACGATTAGTGTTCTCTGAAAATGGGTACGTGTCTTATAAGACTTATGGGATTAAATATCGGACATTATTGAACTATTCCCAGATAGTACCCACTGGTAATATTTGCGACATCGCAAACTTTCGTAATATAAAAAAGTTGGGAACTGTGTTTTTATGTTCTTCTATTTTATTTCATATACTTTATATCTGTTTTTCAATCAAACTAAAAATAAAAGCAATGAATATCTGTTTAGCACCGTGCCTCATATACGCTTGTTAAACTTTGCCACTAAATAAAAACACCTAGAAAAAAATAGATTTTGCCTAAAACGTATAAAATTAAGCTATATGCACCTAAAACTAAAGACCGAGTCAAATCCACAATAATGAAAAAATTAGGGCGAAGGAATTAATCGAACAAATCCTTAAACTAAAATAGAAATGTCACGTTGCAAGCATCAAGTCATATCATAATATCAGCCGAAAGACGTCCCCTGCTGGACAAAAGCCTCTCCTCCAAGGATCTCTACGATGGCCGGTCTTGTGCTATCTGCCTCCAGCGGTTTCCCACAACCCTCACAAGATCGTCAGTCTACCTTGAAGGGGGCCTGCCCACGCTGCGTCTTCCGGTTCGTGTTCGCCACTCAAGAAACTTGCAGCCCCAGCGGCCGTCGGTTCTACGAGCGATGTGCCCCACCCACTGCCACTTCAGTTTATCAATTCTTCAAGTCACATGAATTACAACTACCTATCTTTTGTACGTAAAAAAACCTTCGTTTTCCATTGTTGATTGTAATTTCCATCATATTGTAATTTTTGTTGCGCTTAATTCGAATACTATCGAATTGTTTTCCTGAAATGCATTCCTGAATTCCTTTGTGTGTTAACGTTTCAATGTTCGGATAATGATTGTGTGTGACGGGGGAATTCAAAATATTGTATGTCATTATTAAATACCAGTTTAATGAGATATTGAAGCCGATTCTGTAGTCAGACTACACCTCCAATGAAAAGGGAGTGCTATAAGTTTGTAGTTATCTATCTGTGGCATCATAACTTAATTTTTTTCGTTTAAAAGGTGTGTTAATCGAGAGTGCTCTTCAAGAAAATCCACTCAGCCGTTTCATCAATCACTTATTTCCTAGTGTCGAGGGTTATGCAAAATGGTTATTGGTGATGCAAAATATTTCATCATGTCAGACGAAAGACGTCCACTGCTGGACAAAAGCCTCTCCCAAGGATCTCCACGATGGCCGATCTTGCGCTACCAGCATGCAGCGGTTTCCCGCGACCCTCACAAGACTATTGGTCCACCTTGTGGCAGGCCCCCGCCCACGATGCGTCTTCCGGTTCGTGGTCGCCACTCCAAAACCCTTTCAGCCCCAGTGGCCGTCAATTCTACGAGCATTGTGCTCCACCCACTGCCACTTAATTTTGGCAATTCCTCGGGCTGTGTCGGTTACTTTGGCTCGGAGGGAAACAAAATATGTAAAGCTGTCAAATTAGTCTATCGTCATTTTTGGGGAAATAGTTACGATTAATTTAGATGACCATCTCAAAGTCTTTTCATCGTAAATGAGTATTGGATGACGATATTTCTCAACCGAATAAGCAAACCATACACTTACATTTTTACGATGGCGTTTTATCTCATATCAACATTATAAATTGTATCATAAAAATAGTGCCCACCATAATGAAACCAACATAGCTTTAATGGTAGGGTGGCTACCTATTAGTTTATGCGCATTCCTGTACAGCCGGCTATTAAAGAACACAGTAACTAGACAAAGTGAAAAGTTGTGAAGCAATAGTTTAAAGTGTTTGTTTTTTTTTTATTAAGAGGATATGATTCAAGTCAGCAATAAAATAACCGATTATTGTTGTCATGATAATTTAAAACCTAGTAAAGGATATGTTATCTTCATAGTAATACGATGTTTTAACATTGCATGAGATTGTTTTTTCAACATGTTTTGTGTTTTTAACTAACTTTAAACAAATGACCTCTTCATTTGTTTAAAGTTAGTTCTTAATTCAGTTGATGTTTTTTTGTTTGTTCACGCATATTTTTTTTGTTTATGAACCGATTTTAATAATTCTTTTTTCAATATGTCCCATATTATTTTATTGGTTTTGAAAGAGGTTTTACTCTTTTTGTTAAAAAAATATTATTAAGTTTTATATCTCTGTAAATATTAACGCTAAAATTATGTCCATATAGCCAATGTCAGTTACACAAAAATCCAAGTTACTCTTTTCTTTCGCGCGGAAGTGTATAGTAGTCTGGCTCTAAGTGATTAATGATTGTAACCATATTTTGGCTTGGAGATAAGTCTTTCTCACTCACTAACTCACTTACTTTAGCTCATAATCATATCCTATTAATTTGTGTCATAAATGACATGTTATGGACACGATAAATTGTACTTTATTCTGTACGAATAAAAGATGGTAGTCAAATGAGGGTAGAAATTTATGACCATTGAAATTTGTAAAAGTAATAATTTTTTGTTCACTGTAAAATAATATTTAACAAGGTAGGTAGTTGGCAAACATCAGACATTTGTGTAGGTTAGGTATATCAGTGATCTCATCACTGAACCACGTTAAACTTTGAATCTGAAACTTGAAGATTTTTGTATAATGAACCGAAAGAATGGCCCTTGTCCAGCAGTGGACGTCTTTCGGCTGAATTGATGATGATGATGATGAACCGGAAGACACAGCGTTGGCAGGCTCCCCACAAGGCGGACCGACGATCTTGTGAAGGTCGCAGGAAACCGCTGGATGCGGGTAGCGCAAGACCGGCCATCGTGGAGATCCTTGGAAGGCCTTTGTTCAGCAATAGACGTCTTTCGGTTGATATGATGATGACCATGATGAATATAAGTATACTAAGAAAGACGTCTACGGTGGTAGAGCCTATTGTTGCTATTGACATTCAAAAGTGCCTTATTAGGCCCTAAAATGAATAAATGAGTTTTGAGTTTGAGTTTGAAAAATTGATCTCACAAAACTTAAAAATGCTATCCACTCTACCGCATGATATGAGTTCGCTTTACGATCAATTCGATCGGCGAACTTCGGGTTGAATCGTGTTGCAGCCGACGACAAGTAGAATTTACGAGCCACCAATAAAACCGCTAGGATGATACTAAAATGGATTTTAATGGCATGTGCAAGAGTGGAGGTAATGGCTTCATATTGGAAGATTGGAAAACGTATGTTGGCCTATTATTGTATGTACATACATATATTTTAGTGTAATGCTCGCATTGTGCAATCCTAATAATATTATAATTGCCAAAGTTTGTGACTATGGATGGATGGATGTTTGTTACTCTTTCACGCATAAACTACTGAAAGGATTTCGATGAAATTTGAAACACAGATAGTTTATAACCTAGATTAACACATAAGGTACTTTTTATCCCGTGGAAACATAAGATCCCTCGGGAACGCGGGTGAAACCGCGGAGCGGAATCAGGTACAATATAAATGACGTGACTATTGATGAAATTGGTGTGTATCTTCTAGCTGTCCATCGTGGTTTCACCCTCGTTCCCAGAATGAAAAGTAACGTATAACCTTCGGGAATAATGTAGCTTCCTTTAAAATAAATAATTTTTCAAAGGCGACTGGACTGGTAGATCTAGAGATTACCGCGTTCAAACAATAAACCTGTTGGGCGTCGCCTCCATTTAATACAGCTTTATTAGATTTCCCTTTATAGTGGACAACCGTGTGACGTCATTTAAACGCTTTTGTTTCTGGGAATTTATTTTGAAAATTTCATGTGGAAGAATAAAGTTAACTAGCTAGCTAGCTATCAGTGACCTCTGCTTTCAGATGGCCGACGCCCAATAGGATAAACAAACTTTTCAGCTTTATTTATAAGTATGTAATGCTTAGTATAAATATGGATTTACTAGAGATAATTTGTCATCAATATCTCTATACGACAGCTGCATTTGAGAAAAAAAAACCCCTTTTCAGCTTTTCACCATAACTTTTGGCCACATCATTCTTTGATGATTGCTGTCAGGTTTATCCATGTTTTTTTTTCTGTAAACTGTCAAATGTTGAGATTTGAAAATCATATAATGGCTTTTAGCAAATCATCTTACCAAGTTTTTTTTATAGAAACAACGTTAACTGGATATTTTAAGTCCCTAATTATTTTTAGATCGATTTCCATAAACATCAATCTATATAGTATAAAAGCTCCTTGATGTTATTATGTGGGTGGGAGATACCCAAATAAAACCTAATAGGATTATTTTATGTACTCAAAATCGACGCTAAATTCTCGAAGCGACTATTTTTCGTCTCTGTCATAAACTCCGCAATAACATGAGAGGTCCGTTATCTACGTGTTCGCTTGAGTGATTACGTGATTGAGTGGAGTTTCTTAAATAAGAGAAAAATATATAATTGTGGCCTATTTATTACCGTTATGTAGGTAGGTATCTACTGTACCTAAATGATGAATGATAAAAAATATTACATTCATAAAATTAAATAAACTTTATTTTATTAATATTCATTGGTAGGTATTATATTTCATCAGTGTTTCTTAACCTTTTTTTGGACCCTCCATTTGATAAAAAATCTATCTTACCATAGACTATCAACTCTTTAGAAGAAATAGTATACAGTAAATGTAAATGAATAAAGAGTTATTCTATCACGCATGAAAGTGCATTTAATATTAACTCGGAAAAGGATCGTCACCGTATCAATTTGACCCGTTTTGTATTCATTGTATTAAACTCCTTACTACAACGCACACTAATCGCCTCGCCTCGGGATAAGATCACGAATAGGCGTCGCCGAGCTTACGGCTAGGCGTCATCCAGCGGGCGGCGCGGCGTCGCCTAGCTGCGTAGATGATCCGCTTTTGTTACGTGCTTACGTTAGGTTGACGCCTGGTTGACGACGCGGCTAAAGGCGATACGGTGACGATCCTTTTCCGAGTTGATATGTCTGACACGACCATAAAACTGTTCAAATCATTTTTTAAAATTTAAAAAATGCAGTATCTATTTATAATTTAATGCAATTTTTGTGACTGCATGTATCTACTCGTTCTCTGTCTATTTTAAATATGGCTTTGCCTGGGCTTCGCAAACCACTTCGTGTGATCCATCTTCTTCAGGGACCACCAGTGATCCCCAGACCACCGGTTAAGAACCACTGTATTACATAACAACAATACAAATAATATTCGGAAAGGAAATTGAAAGCTTATTTTTTTATTTACTTACTCAGCCAGAAAACTTTATTCCATTCCTATTTATTTACTTACTCAGGATCTATCTAATGGAAAATCATTTTGTAGAATATTGAAGGAAGATCTGAATCTAGATTCTTGAAAATAGGTACCTGTGGGTAAATGTTTCGTATTTAACATCGACTCAAATCTAGGAGACGCTTACGCGATGGAATTCAGGTCGTATACCTATCACGCTAAGCCGGTACGAATTGGTTTATAGCTCAGAGTATTGAAATAATGAGATATAGGATTACATTTTACTTTTTTCATAGTAAAATTAATAATGAATTTGGTGACTACGTTTGGTTTACGTGCTATGGCAATTGGTAGGCAAAAAATTGTGTGGCTTAACTTTTTGTTGTGGCTTTCTACACCCCTAGCAAGTAAAAATAATAATTATAAGAAATTTGGATAGATATTTATTGATAAAAGAGTATTTGAGTCTCTGAAATTTGTAACCGACTTCAATAAACAATGATTAGTTAAAGATTTGAATAAATGTTTTGTTTTAAATAATTATAAATAGGTATGTACTTATAATTTATCTTGTATGTAATTAAATTTACTTAATCACTTAATAAAAAAAAAATACGTTGTATTTTTTATGTTTTTAAACGTTACAGCACCACGGAAATTCAAACACCAATTTATAATTAATAAACTTTGTTTTGTATGGATCTTGAGATAAGTCTTCATAAAAACTCTTATAGCGATCACACATACATAAACAATATTCATGAAGCTCTTTGTTTTATAATATCTCCATGATTTTATGATCATAGACAGATTTATGTTACTAAATGTATTGAAGAGTAGCGAGGGATCTATGTCACTGATTACTGGTCTCGTGTCTAAGAATATTTTTTAGGGCTTAGTTGAATGCCTAAAGAAATCAGAACCAAAATTTTATTTTATTACATGTAGAGGTGTAGGTAGGTTTAATACTTTCTCATAAAATGTATATACATGAAATTTTAATATAAAATAGGGCATGTTCGATCGATAAAATTTGTAAACGATAGTCGAGATTATGTAGTCTCACTATTTAAAAAAAAGTTTTATGGCGAAGATAGCTTAGTGGTAGTGACGTCGAATGAGACGAAGGTCGCGGGTTGGAATCCTACAATGAGCTTGTGCTTTTGGTAAAGGAAAACATCGTGGAGAAATCATAGCATGATGGTAGGGTATTTTGTAGTACTCGTATATATGGCTGGCTACCACTCTCAAGTTGAAAATCTGTCGGAAAAAAACGAAGCCTTTTAAAAGTACGGGACAGAAGCTAGATTTGAACACGAGTATTTTCGAAAGGTTCCCTAGTAATACATCAACGATTGAACGTTTCCATGAACTGTTTATTATATATTTGTATTTTGCCTTTCGAAGGTCAAAGCAGTTTGTGGGTACCACACATAACATATTTATGTTTGTTTATTTCTGTATTCTGGATAGGGTACAATTTATTAGCATAAATATGAGATATAACATAGCGTTGTTCGATTACAATCTTTCTCATTTTGATGAAATCCATATTTTCTGCCGTTTTTTTCCCAAGAGTGTCGCCAACTAGTGATACCTCTGGTGTTGCAAATAACCGCTTACCATCGGGTGGGCCATATGCTTATTTGCTTCAACTCGACCCACACACATTTTTTCAGTTTAGGGCCTGATAAGGGTATTATGAACGTCGAAAGTTACAAATAACTCTAACCAAGGGTTTGTAATAGGTACACTTACGGCCGCACTCAGAGTTGTCAAATAAGTTTGATTATTGATTATATAAAATACTTGCAATGAGATCATTTAATAAAGACACTTTTGAATTTGAATTTGAATTATCTCCACCCGTCCCTTTCTATAGCTTTGCAGTAAACAAAGATGGATATACCTACTTAAATGAGTAATTAAATTCTAATTGACGTCTCTGAGTACGGGTGCTAAACTGAGAAAAATTTCCTTAACTTAGTAATATATCAAAATCAAAACTCATTTATTTAGTTTAGGCCCTAATAAGGCACTTATGAATGTCAAAAGTTACAGTTTTATAATAGACTCTACTACCGGTTCGGAATATACCTGAACTGAGAAGACTCCGGCAAGAAACTCAGCAAGGCTTCTTTTATAAAAAAATATGACTAACCAGTTTTCCACCAACAATCTCTTATTCTATGTAGGTAACAAATTTTGTTATTCATAATTCAGCCGTTGAAGTGTAAAAAATTCAAAATCAAAGCCATTTATTCAATTTAGGCCCCAGAAGCATAAGGCCCACTTATGAAGGTCAAATTTACTGAAGTTATCACCGGTTCGGAGCTCGGCTGAAGAATGGAAACAAATCAAAAAATATTTTCTTTTCCAATAAGCAGATAAAGTACTACGATATTCAATGGGAATTCCAACTATGTTGAGGAAAACATCTTTTGATATAATTATTTTAAACATTCTAGATTCCGTCCCGCTGTTTCTCCCGCGTTTCTGAAGGATCTTATGTTTTCCCGGGATAAAAAGTATTCTATGTGTTAATCTAGGTTATAAACTATCTGTGGTCCAAAGAGTAACAAACATCCATACTCACAAACTTTCGCATTTATAATATTAGTAGTATTATTTGATTTAATATTGAATTTTATTTTCGATACTATGAAGTTTCAATAGCCTTCATAAATTTCAGCTAGTACCTACATACAGTCAAATAATCATTGTAGACGTTATGAGGAAAATAAAAAATGTTTGTATGCCTATAAAATCTATTTATAAATTTGCTATCAGAAGAATAATGTGTGTGCAGTTTTAATTGGTTTTATTGTTATTAAAATATTTTGTGCTAGTTTCCGCTTGCGATTGCGTGACTAAGTGATTTTATCTAATGGTTTACGCGCCGATGGATAGAAGCTCTTAACTATTTACGCAATATTTAGCCTAATATACTCAACCAAAATTACCTACATGAACTTAATAAATAAGTATTTTTAATAAAATAAGGTAAAAAAACGTTTAAAAACTGAAACATACAAAGTAGACATATTATTCCTTTTCATAAAGTCATTTAAATGTAGAATTGGTTATATTTATTTTATACAAGTGAACACTTATATCATAAATTCAATTTAGGCCCTTAATGGATGGCCTTAATTTTTTATTAAAAATCTTTTTACACATATTTCTAATGTATGGCCATAACTGGCTGAAATAGTAATGTTTTGCTGTAGCTGTTAATTATAATCAGGGACGTAACCAGTACTGAAAAAAAAAGAAAACACAAGATTAGATATTAAAAAAAAACTCTATTAGACCAACTCGATAAATGATATCCTGGGACATGTTTTTCACACACGGTTTTCCTGATCCAAATTTTTTTTTTAAGTTTTGGTAACTATACTGTATCAAATAAAGGGGCTAGTTGCGTGGATCTCAAATATATTAAAAAAAAAAACAAATCGGTCCAGGCGTCTTTGAATAATCTGGGAACATACATAAAAAATAAAAGATTCCGATGAATTGTTAACCTCCTCCTTTTTGAAGTCGGTTAAAAAAGATTTTTTTAAATCGGTTCGGCCGAATAAACACGTACCAAATATACAAAAAAAAACAGTCGAATTGAGAACCTCCTGAATTTTTGAAGTCGGTTAAAAATATAACAATCATACGACTTTTGACTAAACTTTCATTAACTTACCAATCCCTAAAATGAGTGATGTTATTAAAGGCGTCAGTTCATATAATGATACAGAATATACAAAACTAATAAACATAATCATCACTGTAATACAGCTGTAGATTAAAAATGGCTTCATCATGCTGCGATTTTTCTGAAAACCATAAAATACCGTATTAAAATAAATCCAAAATATAATATAAAGGCATTCATATTTTTTTGCAATTCAGTTATGTGTGTAGGTAAACTAATTACCCGACTACGGCGAAGCAAAAAGGAGGGTTATAATTTTAACCGGTATGTATCATCTGTTCTTATCATAATTTGAATATCGTTGGAAGCGTCTTAGGACGTTTGTGCACTGCAAGGAATTTTACTGTCCGGCAGTCCGATTTTGTACGGTCCGATGTGGCATGAAATAAAAAATCGGACTGCCGGACAGTAAAATTCCTCTTAGTGCACAAACGCCCTAATCGTCCGCTGGTTATTATAGGCTATGTGACGTCATATTAAATTAAATATAGCGCCATCTGGAGAACATAAAGTCATGAACATTTTGAGGCGATGATAGCTCAGTGGTAGTGACGTCGGATGCCGCGACGAAGGTCGTGGGTTCGAATCCTACAATGAGCTTGAGCTTTCGGTGAAGGAAAACATCGTAGTACCCGTCTGGCTGGCTACCACCCTCATGTTAAAAATCTGTCGCCAAGCACCTACCGGTGTGTTCCGGCAATTGCACTTGAGAGCCAGTAATTGCCTTCTCGGCATTGTAACAGGTCGGCAACACATTAGCAATACCTCTGGTATTGCAAATGGCGATAGGCGACGGTAACCACTTACCATCAGGTGGACCGACTGCCTGCTTGTCAACTTTCTGACATAAAAAAAAATATTTAATGATGTCGTATTGGGTGGTATCAAATGATTAATTAGCTATTGTATTTTCGTGTATTTGTAGTTCTCTTGTGTGTGTATATTTCTGGTAATAAAAAAAATAGAATATTTCTTTCTTCACATATAACAAAAACAATTTTCTTACCTTGTACAATCCAATGACCAAAACAATTGAAAAAACTAAGTGGAGGAAAAATATGAGAAAAATGAAAAATAAAAGACCGTATAAAAAGTTTTCTGCCGTTTCTTCATCTGGGGTTTTCACAATACCATTTTGTGGAATAGAAAACAAAACATATATAAGGTTTCCTGATATAACTGTGCCCCAAATCTGAAAAAAAAAAATATTGTTATTATATTAATTTCATAGCAGCAGCGGCCTCGAGGATTTATTTTATATGTTTATTGTGTATCTGTACATAATTATAATTCTTAAAATATCATAACTTGGTAACAAGTATATTTGTATAAGGTATTTCATAGTAGTATATTAAAAGATGAATGTTTCAAGATAGCATATTGAATTTAATAGTTAACCAATTGAAAAAAGGTATATATTTCTATGTTAGGTTTCAAAATTATTATTTAATTTATGGCAATCAAACCGTGTAATTTAGGTAGAAATAGCAAAATTTGGTAATAATTTACTAAATTTGGTTTTGTAGTACTACAATTTAAGGGGAGAACCATTGTTTGTATTAGGTTAACTTTTTTTGATTTAAGTTATTATAAGTGTTTTCTGATTGATGTATTTTAGGTACTAGAAGATGGTCAAACGTTCTTTTTGGTGGTATATTCATCCCCATTTGAAAGATCAAAATTATAGTTATAGAGCTCTCACAGAATATTTAATTTTCTTATATTTTAATTGAAGATTAATCTTCAGTATGTTTTGAAAAAATACCACCCAATACCAAAGTATCCACGCAATATTGGTGATAACTTCGATCGTAAGTAGCTTTAATAAAGATGATATATATGAAGATATGATCAATTATTACTTACCACGTTACAATAAGCCAGGATTAAGGATCCCGTCCTTAATGGTATGCCACCACAACTGTTTACATAAAGCATTTTAAATCTGTAAACAGAAAAGAAATGTTTGATGAATGAATGGTTTTAATTTGCAGATAAAGGGTGACTTTGTTTGGATGTTGTAGATTTGGTACACACGGCCACAGATCAAGCTACACATTTTTGTTGCAAATTAGCGCTTATTACAACCACATAAGGTGCCGCAGTGTGTAGCTTGATATGTGGCCGTGTTTACATGATTTTGGACTAATTAGTGTGCATGGTCTTTTAAAAATGTTTTTTTTTCTCTTTTGAATTTCAGCCCAATAGTATGTAGGTAAGTACCTATTTTAAGTAGAAATAATTTACATAATTTAACTAGGAATATTGCAATTGGCTTAATTTAAGGAATAACTCCTATTGTATTTAATTGTTACTTTTAAAAAAGCTGTAATGTTCCTTATTTAATAAAAAAAAATAGGTAAGTTGTCTGATTTCGAAAACATTGTGCGCTCAGAAATATTTCATATTAATTAAATTCTGTATAAAATCATGTTCTCAATCCATGTACCTACATAATATTTATTTTCGTTATAATGCCACTATAATATTTATATTTTTAAAACTATTTACACTTCGAATTATTTAATTTAAATAATTTTATTGAGCACTTACCGTGTTTAAACACTCAATCAACAGAATAACTTAAGTTGTAATGATCGAAGTATATATGAATACGCAAAATGTATGCCAAAAACATTATGTATCATACCACATAATTAGTATATGACGTCAGGAGGAAATATAAATATTAAAACCCGCGTAGTTAAAGAATTGGATTAAAAGAGTGAACGCACACTTATTCGAATCGAACGCGTCAAACGAGTCGAACGAAACGAAACGCTATCCACACATTTCCGGGTCAGGGCTATCCGTGTTCCAAGTTATTCGTTATACGATGATGTATCCGGACGCGCCTGACACGGAGCTTGTTTGAACAAGTTCGTACTAGATGTATGTAACAGATTTTTTCCCCGTCTCTGACGGAACACGGCAGGGCCGGGTACCCGGAAATGTGTGGATAGCGCTTAAAACCGCGTCGGATCGTCCGATATGTGTGCGAGATCTTGGTTTTTGATTCGTTCAACGCGTTCGGCTCGGATACCAAATTTTTTTTTTAAAGGACTAAAGTTGGTAGCCTCTGATGGTTGCAACAACCTTACTGGACAAATCGGCGAGCACAGAGGGCTCTCAGCCGGGTAATATTTAGGTAACAACGCCTGAGGGCACCCCCGAATGGAGTACGAACCTCGGCTAAGTGTGCGTTCACCTTAAAATGGCGCCGCCGCCATTTACTTCTCGCTCACACACTATTATGGTCTTCACTCCTGATAAGCCTGAATTCGTGAACTAGACGCGTTCTGATATTTTCCATGGTGTTTGTTGATTCGTGTTATTATTACTGTTGTTATTATTTTTAACGTTTATGTTTTGCGTTTTCGTTGATTCTTTCGTTATTTTAGTATTATTCTGTCATTGCATAACATGAAACATAAACGCGGGAAAGTATTATCTATTGTGAACACGCAAACATCACTTAAAACTAGCATAATTATTATTTTAATAAAAGTACCTGGTTGACCGAGGATTGCTGGTTTTTTTTAAAACGACGTTTTCTAAAAATGAAACCTATATCGATTTATCTCCCCCGAAACCCTCTGCATACTGAATTTCATGAAAATCGTTTGTATATATACCTATATATACAAGAAAGGTATTAGATAGATATCGTAGGTAATCCGTTTAAAAAAACGTTTTATCGAAGTGTACAGTTATAACGTTATAAAATCGAAATATACCTACTTATCGTTTTTGTACTGTAATAGGGTAGTTGACTCACACATCAAATCCGCTACTTTTCAATAAATCTCAAAACGATAGTTTATAAGGAATTTTGTATGAAATATTACATTATGACGTCATAGTTTCACAGCATCAAATCATCTACTCTTAATGGGTCCACTGGTAATTAAAAATCATAAAATGCATTAAATGTACAACATATTTGATATTTCCACGTGTTTTTAGATGTTTTATGCATTGGTTAGTGTTTGGTCATTTATTTTTGACAGTGTCAACTAGCCTATTGTGCCGGACGAGTCGCTGTCTGCCTCTTCTAGGCTTTGTGTGCTTACCACCTTCGGCTACATTATCACTGACCACGAAAAGATTGTGGTCAAACAAAGGTACATAGTAGTAAAACAAATCATACTTCGGCCCATTGCTACATATAGGCACATACTCGTGTGTACGAACGTTATATTTTTTCACATTTCCCCGAGCGCGTCGTAATTCATGGAAAAAATGGATCAGTCGTATATCCTGAGCCGTATACATCATACACATGTATACGTTGTGTTTCTATTAGGAACACAGACATATCGTAACTAAAAGTGTCAGTGTGATACTAAAACTAGCTGTCCCCCGCGGTTTCACTCACGTTCCTGCGATAAAAAGTAGCCTATAAACTTTGGGGATAACGTAGCTTTCTATAAGTGAAATATTTTTCGAATCCTATTGGTAGATCCAGATTAATTCATTCAAACAAACAAATAAACTCTTTAGCTTTATTAATAGTAATATAATAAAGAAATTGCCACGATAGTTTGTCAAAGAATTGCCAAACTGAAAAGGTAGTGGCACATCGCTCGTAGAACCGACAGCCGCTGGGGCAGATAGGTTCTCGAGTGGTGACCACGAACCGATAGTCGCTTTATCTCTTTATCATGAAATTTTGCAAGAAGCAAGGACGCAGCGTGGGCAGGCCCCACAAAGTGGACCGATGATCTTGTGAGGTTGCGGACAACCGCTGGATGCGGGTAACACAAGACTGGCTATCGTGGAGATCCTTGGGGGAGGCCTTTATCCAGCAGTGGACGTCTTTCAGCTGACATGATGATGATTTGCTGTTGGTAATACAAGTATAGATATAATCCATTGGTTCAAATTGGAGGTAAACACATTGAGCGCGTTAGTGGTGCACTAAACTTGGGTATTTTTATGGACAGTGATCTGCGTTTTGAAGATCATAAGTTTCTGTTTTTTTATCTGTTCTGTCTGTACTAATTGTATTCACTGGAATATGTTGACCGCGGGTAGGTATCGCTGAAAACCAGCGTTGCGGCGCTAGTCGTTGGAACATTATGCTGATCGATACCTAGTTTCGACACATCCAATTTTTTTTGTTTGTATTTATTATGGTGTGTTTTAATAAGTTTGATTTTTATTTTCTTTTCAATTTATTGTAACAATCCGTAATGGGTCCTCTCCGCTCGCGATGAAAACCCGGTTTTGCAGCCTTTGTCGTATAAAAAAGTTTTGTCTCATCCAGCATAAAAGAAGTTCCGTACTCATTCAGGTACGGTGCGTGATTTATTCCAGCGGAGTTGCCACAATATGTCACCCTGCTGCTCGAAACGACACACATTCAGTATATCCACCGATCGCTCGTTACGGCCTTAGGGTTTGTTCTGTACGATTGATCCCTCTTGACGGACAGGGATGAATCGGGCGTGTTATTAAGTGATTTGTGGTGCGAGATGCCTAATGTTGATTGGATAGTCGTTTCCTGAATCCTTACTAATGTTTTAAACTAGTTTTTTTTTTACTATGTACAGGCCTGTGTTTGACCATAATCTCGTGGTCAGTGATGTTGTGGCCTATGGTAGTAACCAAATTCAGCCTATATACCAATGGTTATAAAGATATCGTTAGACTAGCTGTTCTCCGCTGTTTCACTCGCGTTCCCGGGAAAAAAGAAGCCAATAACCTTCGGGGATAATGTAGCTTCCTATTAGTGAAAAAAATTTTCAAATCGGTTCAGTAGTTTCGGAGCCTATTCAATGCAAA
Organism: Tethea ocularis; assembly: GCA_963555595.1. Lineage (NCBI taxonomy): Eukaryota > Metazoa > Arthropoda > Insecta > Lepidoptera > Drepanidae > Tethea > Tethea ocularis. Next base: position 1,761,491 of record OY741960.1, on the reverse strand, counting down.
CAAACAAACAATCAATCAAATCTTTCCACTTTATAATATTAGTAATAGTTCTAAAGATATCGTTAGACTAATGCTACCTATTTATACATGACTATAAATATTATAGGTAGGTACTCAACCAAAAAAAATAAGGTATTTTAGTAAAATTGGGTGTTATTATAATGGCCTTTAGTCCTAATTTCGTTTAGAAAAAGGGCCATCAAATATCCCAAAGGTAAAAGCAATTGGGTTTGACTAATATGTATGAACTCAATCGTTCGATGAAATACTTTTAGTACCAATTTTTATGACATATAAACGCGGATTAAGTTAAAAGTGTCGTAAAATATATAAGCCTGGAAAATGAGAAACTGAGCCACACTTAGTTGTATTGATATTTTATTTACCATCGAAAACATTAATGTGGAAATGAGCCAAGTTTTTAAGGATTATTGCACTCATCATGAACCCCTGAAATCACGAAATAAAAATAAAACTTTTCATACATTTTAATCGATCAAGATTTGATTTCCCTAAAAATTTCGAGATGACAAAAAAACGTCCTATACTTACAAAATACAATCCATGATAAGTGGTGTCTTAACCAACCATCCAGCTGACTAGAAGTGTTGCATTTTAAACCAAAAAAAGCCCGGTTTAACGTCAATAATAGAAGCACTGAAATGGAATGCAAAATGTACAATGCAAAACTATACAAAAAACCCAAAATAAAAAATATGTTAAACTTCATTTATAATTTGAGTTAGACGTCACTTAGCGAACCCATATGTGTCACAGTTTTTTATTCACTCTTCCCAGCCCCGTAATGTTATGCGGGTGAGAGTAATTTAACACTGCTTAAAAAAATGCCATTCTACGTGCTGTATTATGTTGGGATTGGAGTTTTTGCACACTTTTGACTGATACGAACTTTTTTGTTTTTTTAATGAAATAGTTGCTATAATTATCCTACATTTTATAAGGAGGATGCTCTCCGTGAATGACTCCATCCCTTACTTAACGACAAGTGAAACAGGAGAGGCGTACTTTTAGCAAAAAATACGGTTTTAAATTTGGATGAACTTACTCATATATACAGTTCAAAATCTCACAAAGTGCTTATTTTCTAGTTGAAGGTCCCTAAGAAGGTATTCATTATTTTATTGAATGGATCAATCTGTCTTGTCTGGATCAATCAAGCCTTAAGTCACATTTAAGTCGAAATTCAAAGAATTTAATGTAGGTAACATTCCCAAAATCAAAACACATTTATTCAGTTTAGGCCGACGTACGGCATTTAAGGATATCTATACTCATATATATATATATTTTTTTTTTTGAAAGGACTAAAGTTGGTAGCCTCTGATGGCTGCTCCAACCTTACCGGACAATCGGCGAGCGCAGAGAGCTCTCAGCCGGGCAACATTTATTTCAACCCCCGAGTGGGGTATGAACCTCGGCTCAGGGCGTTACCGGGGGAAGGGGAGGACTTTGTACGAGTTACGACTAATTGGGGGCGGTCGGATTACTAATGGCAGCTCGGGCCGCTTGAACGGGACGAGACTGACTGGGACGTCGCGGCGGTCCTCGCCGTCGAGGACGGAAGCGTAATCGGTTTTGTCATATATATAACTTTGTACCTTTGGTACCTTTGGTACCTTTGGTACCTTTATTATTTTTAAATATGTACACGCATAGGTTCGATATGCAAATTGAATTTAGAATCTTTCCTGTTAGTTGAAACAAATTTATCACTTTGAGCTTGGAATTCTACGGTAGGAAAGTAAGTTTTTTAATAAAGAGACCTTGTAAATGTCAAAATCACCAGCCACTGTTTCATATTAACACATAGTCAACTAACTCAAACTGACCATTGTTGACCGCAATAGATACATCAAGTAATTAACTATAACAGTTTAATCCTAATCCAATTAATGTGATCGCATCGGATTACAAGCCCAAGGGACAGTCGATAACTAACTAGACATACCATAAGTGCAGGGTGTAAGAAAAGATTTAGTTATTTTTTTTTTATTTAAGGTCTGCCAACTGTTACAATCATACACTAATTAAACAACACAATCATATAAAAATAGTTAAAATCACAATTAATTACAGGCAAACACCACATGAGCTACTATAGATTGACATATATATAAAACTTGACATTTATATACAGGGTGGAATTTTGTAATGCCACCTGGAGGGGAAGTACTCTTAATACTTTAGATAGAAAATTTTGCTCAAAGGAAACATTCCTTTATTTTTGAAAAGAAAAAAAACGGCATTAAAGACCGACTAAAATCTGTAAAAGTTGCACCGTGTACTTCTATTGCATTGATTGTTAGGGTCAATGAAATCTTAAATTATTAATTCAATCGGTCAAGTTAAAGCACTTTTACTCAAAGATCTATCTGTGTACTTATGTTATTCATTAATTATTATCATTGACGTCATTTATCCATCGAAATGACGAATTACTATTTAGATAAGACGATTGCAATTTGCACGTGTTTGTAATGCAGACTCCTTTCTTAGATGTGACATAACTGCGTGTATGACGTAGTTTAAATATGGAATGTTACATTTGAAAATAGATTTTCATCTGTTATTCACATTTGATTGTTTTTACAAATCATTTCATAATTGTTTCACGGTAAAAATGGCTTATCAAGAGCAATTTGATTTAATGGAAGCTTATTTTTTAAATAATAAAGATGTGAATCGTGCTCTGCGGTGGTATGGAGAGAGATATCGAGACCGTCAGACACCAACTCGATTTGTACTGAAAAGAATGATAGATAATTTAAAGAACACTGGAAGTTTCAAAAAGCGACGGCACCCTCTTCAACAAAACAACTTTGATTTTGAATTAAATATTTTAACATACTTCGAAGCATTTCCGAAGGCTTCAAGCAGAGATGCTGCCGAAGTAATTGGAACAACCCACACTCGCATACTTAAAGCGCTGAAAAAGTATAAGTTTAGATGTTATCGTGATGGTCGGTTGGTACAAAAATTGCATCCTGGGGATTGTGAGAGACGACTACAATTTTGTCAAAACATGCTGAGAGAAATTGACCGTAACCCTAATTTTTTGAGTAACATTGTATGGTCTGACGAAACCAACTTCAGCAATAACGGCATGTACAATCGCCGCAATAATCACTATTGGTCTAGAGTGAATCCTCTTCGTGTTCATGAAACTAACAGTCAAGTAAGATTTTCTTTCAACGTTTGGTGCGGAATTATGAGAAATATGGTTGTGTTAGTCCATGTATACGAAGGTCACTTAAACACTGTTAAGTATTTAGAAATACTCGATTTATTAAGAAACGAGTTAAATGGTTTCCCCGAGGAAGAGCGAAACCAAATAATTCTACAGCAAGATGGTGCTCCAGCCCATAACAGCAGAATCACTACTGCCTACATTAATAACCATTTTAATACCTGGATTGGTACAAACGGCACAATCAGATGGCCTGCGAGATCACCAGATCTCACCCCTTTAGATTTTTTTTTGTGGGGATATGTAAAAAATCAAATTTACACTAAATGTTATGAGAATATAAACGAGTTGAGAGTTGAAGTTCAGAATACGATTTATAACATTCACCACAATACGTTATTGAAGGTAACTAGAAATGAATTCGTTAGAAGAATAAATTTGTGTATCCAAGAAAATGGAGCCCATTTCGAGCAATTAATTAGTTAGTTTAAATTTTTGTACATAATTAAATTAATTTAAAATTTCATTGTTTTCATGTAATTCAATTTATGAAGTTTGTTAAAGAGATTTCATCCTTATTGACCCTAACAATCAATGCAATAAAAGTACACGGTGCAACTTTTACAGATTTTAGACGGTTCGATTACCGTGTGCGGCAAGCGAATTTTTAAAAATCTTTAATGCCGTTTTTTTTCTTTTCAAAAATAAAGGAATGTTTCCTTTGAGTAAAATTTTCTATCTAAAGTATTAAGAGTACTTCCCCTCCAGGTGGCATTACAAAATTCCACCCTGTATAGTACAATAAAATACAATAACAAAATAATAAGCATGGAAAGTAATGTAAAGAAAAGCAAAAGCAAATTAAGGTAGCGGAATAACAATAACAAATAATAATGAAACAATATAAAATTTACAATGTACACAAATGAATGGGACATGTACCATCAACAAAGTTGAAGCATGATCAGTTTTGAGACCTTTTCGCTTGCAGCCAGTAATCATAGTTCGCCCTGTCCATTGTTAACAATAAAACGGTCTCTTGTAAAATCTTTTGTCTAGACTATTTACTGACAATGACAATCTACTATTTTATGACAAGCGCATTGTCTGGTTATATTGTGTGAGACACAGGTAGCGGCTGGTCACTGTACACAAAATACACTCTTAAGGTGATCATGCTTCAACTTTGTCGATAGTACATGCAAACATAACATAAAAGCCAAAGAAAAAAAAATAAATAAAAAAATGTTATATAAAAGTTAAAAAGTTTCAGGGGCATCAAGACTTCAAGCTGCTAATTTTATTGTAGAGTTCAAGGGTCCGTCGAAATGTATATCTATATACTATATACATATATTATTTTTATTATTTAAATAGAATTTAATAGAATATTTTTTTGAAATAAATAATTAACAATAGATTATCTTTATTTTGTTAGTGGAGTCAAAATGATAAGTAATACATGGCTACTGGTAAATAACACATAACCTCCTAAAGTTGTAGCACACATATCAACTCGGGAAAGTGATCGTCATCGTATCAACTGGAGCCTATTAGTATTCTTTGTATGAAACTCCCTACTGCAACGCACACTAATGGCCTCGCCTCGGGAGAAGCTCACGTACGGCTTTTAGCTAGTCGTCGTCGCCGAGCTTACGGCTAGGTGTCAACCAGCGGTCGGCGCGGTGTCGCCTAGCTGTTCCGCTGTAGATGATCCGCTTTTGATACGTGCTTACGTTAGGTTGACGCCTGGTTGACGGCGCGGTGAAAGGCGATACGGTGAAGAACCCTTTCCGAGTTGATATGTCTGCTAAGACCATTTTGAGGTTTTCAGTTAGTTACCTGGTATATTTTCACCCGTACGTTGTTGACACATGGCGTTGTCGTATCGTAAAATTAAATGTCCCACACATTGGAGGTGAAATAAAGGTAAATGGGGAAAACGTAAAAAACTCATTAAAAAGATGGATTAACTATCCAATAATAATTAATCTGTCTGTGTTTTTGAATAAGCAAAGCTTTTTTTTTATATTCCAGTTCTAGTTTATTAATTCCAAGACACATTTACAGTCTTCTAGTAAGGGAATTCATATTCCTACACCTGGTTGCGTAGGTAATAATATATGTAATAATCGAACAATTGCCCATCCAATTATCACCTTTATTGAAAATCCTCAATTAAGGCGTCAAAATTGTCACAGCCGTTCCACAGAGCAATCAATTAGCAGCTTTATTACTATCTCTACTTGCCAACGACAGTAACCTTAAAATGACAATGGATTATAGCTCTTAACACTACGCAATAAGAGGTAAACATTGATGTACAATAAACAGGGTATAATAATTTCTGAAGGGTGACAGTTTCAAAACTGCCAACTTCCAAATTGTTGTGCAAAAGTTTAATTTATGCGGTAAATTTGATATAAAATTTATTTGTGAAATACTGTTTTAATAAATGGTGATTTATCAATTGGGCGCGTAATTTTACTGTTGAAGTCTTTGTGATGTTCGTTTGATCCTCTTGTTATAAATTGATTTTATAGTCTTACGTGGACTAAGATGATACGCATACAAAAGGAGAAGGCGATTTCTGGGCTCAAAATAAATAATTGAAATATGCTTAAATATAAGCATAAAAGAAATATATATGCTTAAATTAAGTAGAAAAATATTTCTACTATCTGTTCCGCGCGGTTTCACTCGCGTTCTCGGGATAAAAAGTAACCTTCGGGAATAATGTAGCTTCCTATTAGTGAAAGAATTTTTCAAATCAGTTCAGTTGTTTCGGAGCCTATTCAATGCAAACAAACAAACAATCAAATCTTTCCTCTTTATAATATTAGTATAGAGTATAGATGTAACATTGTAAAAAACCAACACAATTCACAATCTGGACAATGAAATATCTAAAAAATTAGTGCATGTTTGAAAACGATTCATAGTCGATTAATTAAAATCGATTAATGTGAATGTGTACAAAGAATAAAAATGCTAGCACAGAGAATAATCCTATTGGTTACCTATTAAGCTTTTCCTCAAGCCAATTTAAATAACTCCATTAAACAAATAATACCAGTAAAACAAAGATAAAAATGTATGCTTTCACGACGTAATATTTCATAATAAAATAAATTGAAAGTGAGCGGAGTGAATAAGTGTATATTCTCCCGGGAAGGCTTTAAAATCACAAATGTGATTTATTTTCGTATTACTGTATGAAAAGAATTTCATTTCCACTTCAACTCGTATTTTGGTGAATGCATGTTTATGTTAGAAATTTTACTAAAAAAGTACGTTGTATGATGCTTGATTAAGCTTTTAATACCATGTTGCTTGTAACGTGTAAAAGTTTTAGCGAGTTGTTTTTTTCAGGATTTTCTTTCACAACTTTATCACGTCATAATACTTTTTAAACTCTCGCGAACACAATTCATGTTTATAGTAATGTAACGGGTCTATTCGCGCATAGAATATTATCAAAATATAATTTTGACTAACCTCGACGTTTCGATCAAGTTGCATTGATCGTGGTCACGAGTGGACTGGAACAGCGGGTCAACATCTTGCTTGGCGAGAGTTGTCTCCAACTACCCGCAATTGGTCTTGTAAAATATAACTGTCACGATCACGGCATACCGTACTAATTGTATCAACACACCTACTCGAAGGCAAGTTTATCTCGTCATATTGACATAGCATTTCGACGTCTTTTTAGGGATTTCTAAAAATAAGTTTATTCAAACACAGTCATTCAACTTGTACTTTAACCATTTACACAAAAAATGTTTCAATAGGCGACTTTATTAATAGAAGTGATTTCTACCAGTCAACCTTTGGATGGAGAGGAATTAAATTATATTAATTTCTTAAAAAACATTATTTAACAAACTCAAATTAAATATTCACTCAAAAATAATCTAAACTACAATAGATACTAAATTAAATTCAAAACTAGCTCACAAATAAGATTATTAGATAAAACTAGGTATATAAATAAAGCTCAGAATTTATTTAAGTATTTAGATTGTTTGGCATTTTCATCTTAAAACCTTTTTGAAATCTATCTATTCTCTGTTATTATTCTCGCAATAAAGTAAAAAGAATTAGCATTTTGTTTATTGAATAGCTAAAGAAAGGGATATAAAAATCATGAAACTAAATACTAAAAACAATGTAGATGCGACAATTGAATTAAAAATACCAAAGTACATACTTAAATAGGTAGATAGACTACGGCCACTGGGGCAGAAGGGTTTTTGAATGGCGACCACGAACCGGAAGACGCAGCGTGGGCAGGCTCCCTACAAGGTGGACTGATGATCTTGGAGGATCGCGGGAACCGCTGGATGCGGGTAGAAAAAGACCGGCCATCGTGGAAATTCTTGGGGGAGGCTTTTGTCCAGCTGTGGACGTCTTTTGGCTGACATGATGATAGATAATTAAAGAGTAACTATAATGAGCTATTTTATAAATTGCTCAGTTAAGAAGTAGACAGTATGTCTCATATCGAAACAATTACATATAATTAACTCTCAAGAAGTTACTCCCTGTCAAGTAATGACATTTAATACAGAATCGATTGTCCTTATAGTAATTTATCAGATATTGTTTATTATAACTAATATTAATATTAATGTGAAGATGAGTCGATTGTTAGGTACCTCTTGACGCTTGAAGGACTCAGGATGAGAGGCACGCAGGTAACCTGAATTTCAGAATCGGCACCAATATTTCTCATTGGTGGTGGTAAATTTCTCCCTATCCGTTCCATAATAAGTTTTTTGTTAGAAAGATACAGGCATAATGAGAATAAGTTATGTTTTTAAACAACAGAATCGGCACCAATATTATGCATAACAAGCAACAATAACTTTTGATCAACGACTTTTTGATTTTCATGAAAACGTAGAGTGGTTTTTTAGCGAGTTACTCTTGCGTGAACGCTTTGATCTTAAACACAAAACCGAGAAACACATTCAAGGTATAAATACTTGAACATAAAAAAAATTGCTGCAGTAAAATGAGATTGCATTTCTTGAAAGGCTGATAGTGATAACGTTTCCAATTCACTTTAGTAATACAAGATATTGCAAATATGCTGCCAACTTTTACTAAGTCTAGAATACATAGGCATTAAGTATACCTGCTAGAACATACTTGGTGGTCGCTTACAATGGGCCTCATATTAAGAAAGCTCAAGGTCACCCAAAGAGCAATGGAGTGGTCTTTGCTCTGAGTTTCCCTCCGAGATCGAATCAGAAACGGTGAGATCCGCAGGTGAACTAAAGTAGCCCGACATAGCCCGAAAATTGCCAAACTAAAGTGGCAATGGGCGGGGCATATTGCTCGTAGAATGGATGGCCGCTGGGCGCAGAAAGGTTCGTTGTAGAGTGTGGCAGCCCACAAAGTGGACCGACGATCTTGTGAGGGTCGCGGGTAATCACTGAATGTGGGCCAAGCCGGCTAACGTGGAGATCCTTGGGGGAGGCTTTTGTCCAGCAGTGGACGTCTTTTGGCTGACATGATGATGATGATACCTCTACATAAATTCTCTTGCTGAGTTTCTTGCTAGAGAGAGCCGGTGGTTTATTGTCTGTGACATTCATAAGTGCTTTATTAGACTTTTGGGTTTGACTATTCAGCTATTGCATACCTACATCCTATTAATATATTAAATGCGAAAGTTAGTGAGTATGGATGGATGGATGCATGTTTGTTACTCGTTCACGCAAAAACTACTGAACAGATTTGGACGAAATTTGGAATACAGATAGTTTATAACTTGGATTACCACATAGGATACTTTTTATCCCGAGATTATAAATGCGAAAGTTTTTGAGTATGGATGGAAGGATGGAAAGATGGATGGATGTTTGTTACTCTTTCACGCAAAAACTACTGAATGGATTTGGACGAAATTTGGAATACAGATATTTTATAATCTGGATTAACACATAGTAGGTAGTAGAGTCTAAAAATTGTAACTGTTGACATTCATAAGTGCCTTATTAGGGCCTAAACTGAATAAATGAGTTTTTGATTTGATTTGATTTTGGAGACTTTTTATCCCGAGAAAACATAAGATCCCTCGGGAACGCGGGTGAAACCGCGGGGCGGAAGCTAGTGCTCTGATTTTGTAGGAGAAGTCTGCTGTAAGTATCTCTTGAGAAACTTTATAGGCTACATAATTGACAGTATATCGTTGCAAAAATCTACTTATTCACCGTGGCTTAAGAAGATTAAGCTATACAAAAAGTGTCGCAAGGTATCCAACGTTTAAGTGGAACAACGAATCCCCAAGGATTTGATGAAGACAAACGACTAGAATCCTCAAGATCCCCGCTAATGTTGTAGTAAAGTGTCTTGCGCTAAGATATATTGCTTTTTCATGCATGCGTTATCATCGAATGGGAAGATATTTTAAGATAAGATCAGATTAGATTGGGAGTGATACTAATTGGTTCCAAGTTCCGTGATAGCGTAGGATGATAGAAATCTTTAAAAACAAGCTTTTGCTTCAAATTTATATCTTTTCGTTTTATAAGAATTATAAAATGAATGTTCATAGTATTTTTTATTATAATAACTTTGTAATAGTACTGTGATTTGAATTTTCTAATGAACTTAAGTTTTGAAGGACATGGTGGGTGATTGCATTCATAGCATGTACCTCAATGAGCTTATTTATTATTTCCAGCCTATCAAAGGGTCATTAAATAAAAAAAAAAAACCCTATACATTTATGTCACGAGATTTTTTCAATACATATCCTATATCGAAAGAGATTAAGGTCGTTATGACTAGTTTTAAATCTATTTTTTTCTCACCAACAGAATTCATCACAATATTTTGCTTCTTATAACCAGTTGTAAATCTATTCATCATCATCATCATATCAGCCGAAAGTCGTCCACTGCTGGATAAAGGCCTCCCCCAAGGATCTCCACGATGGCTGGTCTTGCGCTACCCGCATCCAGCGTTTTCCCGCGACCCTAACAAGATCGTCGGTCCACCTTGTGGGGGGCCTGCCCACGCTGCGTCTTCCGGTTCGTGGTCGCCACTCGAGAACCTTTCTGCCCCAGCGGCCGTCGGTTCTACGAGCGATATGCCCCGCCCACTGCCACTTAAGTTTGGCAATTCTTCGGGCTATGTCGGTAACTTTGGTTCGCCTGCGGATCTCATCATTTCTGATCCGATCTCGCAGGGAAACTCCGAGAATAGCCCTGTCCATTAGTTAAATCTTAATTAAAAATATCGCACCTATATTTTGAACCTTAGGTAAGTAATCACACAAAATCATCACCTTAAACTCAAATAAAACGTTTGTAATCTCATACAACTGCTATCGAAATCTAGTATGTAATAAAATAAATAAACGGAAACAACAATTTTAAAGTAACATTATCAGATTGTCCTCGCAAGTCTATCGGGGAACTTTCCCTGTTTCACAGCAATTTCTCGTCTCATTGACTTTGGGGAATGTTTATTTTGATACCTGGAAACTTTTTACGACATCGCGCTCCTGTTTTTGGTCGGATGGATCTTTTATTCCGGAGTCTGGAACGTTTTATGCTCGGCTATTATTCCTTCGAAGGCCATTGTTGTTAACTACCGGTGTGATTTGAGTGAAAAAATAGTCCAAATATGCCTATTACCTTAGCTGTCTTCATATATATTGAGATAAGAAAATGGTTTAAATCTTATTTCCTTTATATTGAAATACATCTAGTATTTCCGCTCCGCGTTTCACCCGCGTTTCCGAGGGATCTTATGTTTTCCCGGGATAAAAGGTATCCTATGTGTTAATTTAAATTATAAACTATCTGTGTTCCAAATTTCATCCAAGTTCGTTCAGTAGTTTTTGAGTGAAAGAGTAACAAACATCCATCCATCCATCCATACTCAGAATCTTTCGCATTTACAAGATTAGTAGGATTTAAGACCAAAAGAATTATTCTGAGCAATAAAGCTTTTAAAAAGCGATGATAGTCAGTAGTAGTAGCGTCAAATGGTGTGGTGAAAGTCGCGTGTTCCAATCCTACAATGAGTTTGACCATAGCATGATGGGAGGGTACTATCACCCTCAACATGCCTACCTAATTTATTATCACCAAAGAATAAATAATATATAGGTTATCACTATCGTTTCAAATATGCTACCAAATCCTTTATAATATTTCTGCCAGTGTCACGTTGTTTTTTCCTAGAAATGTAAGCCTTTTAATTTTTTCTTACATCCTTTTTTATTTATGTGGTGAAATACTGTAATTTTTGTTTTTCCTTTAGGCTAGTTGTGTCGTATGGCGCGCAAAAAATAAAATATTTTTCTTTCTTTTCTTTCTTTCTATCCCTTCTAGGATGGTTGAACAAAAAACTGTTCTAAAAAACAGCTGGTGGTAGAGTAAATTGTAACTTTCGACGTTCATTAGTGCCTTAACATGATGATATAAGCTAATGTGATATTTTAAAATATTTTCTATCCTTTTTCAATGAATTGGAAAAGAAAGAGATGTGACGTGAATAAAAATATGTCAACGCGGGATTGTATTACTTATTGTCGAATTATAACGTTTTAATGGTTAAATAGGAAGCTCAATATGAGCTTATAAAATTATAAATAAAAACAATATAGCAGCTTTTCATTTTTACAAGCAGAACAATGAAGCAGCAATTCTGCCAATCCTACCCGGAGTATTGCACCAGGGAAGAGTTGAAAAAAGGCAGGTAGAAACCTAGGTAAAAGCAAGCGGACCCAGACGAGACACGGCTTGTACAAAAGCAACTAAAAATACTAGTTAAAAAGCGTAGTTTTAGCTGGGAGAATGTTTGCTCGACCCACTTTATTAGGCCCGGTGGGTTGTGGGGCCAGGAGATGCGATGCATTAGTGGTTACGTAGGTTTTATTGAAAATTGTGCTGCTTTATTAAGTGACTGATAGAAATTACTGGTATATTGCCAAACTCAGGAGAAGGTCAGCGATTTCTATTAGAAGAGTCACCGCTAAATTTTTGTTGCAATAATTGACATTAAAAAAATAGAGTAAAACCTCCTTCACAGACAATAAAAATAATATGGAACCATCTTGGAGCTGTATACTAAACCCAATGTATTAAGAACCTCATCCTTTATTTTTGAAGGAGATTAAAAACACACGGACAGACTATTCTTGAACTTATTCTCTCCTGTGATGTTGAGTATAGCTTCTTATATATGAAATGTAAATACGCATAGCTCGTTCACTAACTCTATTTATTTAGTAGTCTTTTTACCTCTCTCACTCATGAATTAATCATGATCATTGTCAGATATTAAGTATATTACCTCTTTTTAATATAAATACTATTCAAACAAATCTATTGTTTATATTGTTACAATTTCTGTCCTTGTATAGATAGAAACAAGAAATTTGCTTACAGCTCTGTGTTCTTGAACAAAGATTTTGACGCTAGGGAATTCCTTAAAGGTTCTATTCTACTGTGAATTCAGGTAAAATTGAGAGCAAAATCTACTTTATCGACAAAATAAATATAGGCGGAATCATTCCGCTTGAAAATAAACACATTTAGTGTCCACATAAAACAACGCTGGCAACAACGAGTTTCCTACAGCCGTGGTTTGTTTATTTAAAACTTTTTTCCGCCAGGTGTGCCGGTCCATTCCGCAATTTGATGACGTCAGAGTAACGCAACATACAATACAATATAACGTGATATGATGAATTACATCAATAATTTTGGCTGCTGGATTTTTTTAAGGGATAAATTGGCAGTGAATTTTGTTGTAGAAGCAGTTTTATCAGTAAAAAATATATTTGTTTTTAAATGATCTACAGAAGACGCAGCGTAGACATGCCCCCCACAAGATGAACCGAAGATCTTGTGAGGGTCGCGGGAAACCGCTGAATGTGGATAGCGCTAGACCGGCCATCGTGGAGATCCTTAGGGGAGGCCTTTGTCTAGTCCAGTGGACGTCTTTCGGCTGACATGATGATGATGATCTACTAACTTAAGTAAATCAGCTTGTAGGTACTATTTACATTGGACTAGCTTCTGCTCCACTGTTTTACCCATTTCTTAATTTACCTCCATAGTAGTAGATTTATGAAAATCCTTGACTGACTTTAGGACCAGTCAGTGATCAGTCTGGGATTTGGAATTGTATATATGAACTTTATAATACAGATTTATTTTGGAATTAATATTGGTGTGATCCCAACAATTCCAAATATTTTTCTAATAATGTGACATTTCAGGAAAATATCATTTCTTTGGAATGAAAAATCTGTGAATCTGATTTATACCAAATTCAAGAGGGCCGGACCAAATGGTGACCTGGGAAAAATACTCAATTTCCTGTTGGCCTTTGCATTCCAGTCCATTAATCTTCGTCTCCACATTACGTTTGTGATCTAATTGATTTCATATTAATGACAGACATAAGATTTCAAATCATTTTGGCAATTTCTATAGGTTGAGTTGTTATCAAACAATTTTGTAAGTAATTTTTTTCACTTTTGGTATCAAAAATTATCATATTTAATCTTGTGATATTTTTCAAATCCACTCTGTTTGTCTTTTCGTGCAAAAATCAAATTTATGATAAATATGTCTAGAAAGATAAATAAGAAAAAAAAAACAAGTTGCAAAAAAATTTTGCCAGCATTGCTACAAATAATAGCGTTTTTCTAATTCAATAAATAGTTTCAGAAAACTAACCAAAACCCCAAAGTCCAATAAAATCTGGTCAACGCTTCTAAAAATGGTAAACAATAACAATAAAACAAGGAGCATAAGGCATAATTCCGCATGGCAATAAAACATACTTATCTGTGAGTTTGTACGGCCCTGTCGCGAGAGTTGGCACACGGATGTAAGCCTAATACTTTATTGGGCCATCGCCATAACATAAATACAGCTGTAAAATATTGCACGGGCTTTTTATTTTAGTGGCTTTTTAAGTTGGGCTCACACAAGAATATACGCTGAAGATAACAGGGAAGAGATGGAGATTTTTATTTTAACCCTCCACCTAATGTCGATTTACGACAAAACGTATTGGGCTAAACTACAAACAAAACTCCATACAAATCTGTCAAATAGAAGATATGTCGATGAAATGAGAATAAATCCTTATTACGAGTTTACTTCAGACAAGAAAGATGTATATGTTTGATCACTAATTGATGATTAGCACAGAAGGAAAAAAAAACAAGTCTGTGTGTACGGTCTAATAATCGTCTATAATTTTGAAGATACGACGTTTTATCACAGATCTTGTTCTTCCATCGTCAGGTCGTCTTCTGTCCATATATTTTGTTACCCCCTATTCTGTGTCAAATGTCTTGTTGGCCAGTCTAACAACCACGTAAGTCGAACAGCCCGAAAAAACATTGAAATCATTTTAAAACTTTACACAATCATGACTATTTCGTTCCATTGGCACGGGACATAAGCTTGTTCCATTACTTTTCTAACAGACATTCGCAAAATCCGATTTTGTTCACAAAATGCACTCCTGCATTCGAGGCATTCGTGAAAACCTTATACTCTCTACAGACCTATGAAAAATTGAACGAATCGTTCATTTTATAGGAGTTACATTATAAAGAAATATTATGTCGAAGATAGACAGACAGCGGCATCTTAGTAATAGGGTCCCTTTTAATATAGAGTTGCATTTAATAAATATACGACCTATTACGGAGTTGCAATTAGCAAAAAACGTGAATTTCGCGGGCTACCTTGGAGTATCCACCATAACCAAATGTCAGTCAAGCTTTAATGACGTCAAGTTCTCTTCAAAATGAATACAGGGTTCGGACATTAAACAAATGGTACTCATTTCTCTCATTTTGTAATTACCGGGTAAATTACATAATGAAAAATTACCCAAATATTTAGGACTCAACAAATTTTCAGCTGTTATTGACTTTAGCTTCCGTTTATAATAGGCTAGATGACAGTGTCAAAAATAAATGACCAAACACTAACCAATGCATAAAACATCTGAAAACACGCGGAAACATCAAATATGTTGTACATTTAATGCATTTTACGATTTTTAATTACCAGTAGAACCACAAAGAGTAGATCATTTGATGCTGTGAAACTATGAGCTTAGTATTTCATACAATATTCCATGTAACCGATCGTTTTGACATTTATTAAAAAGTTGCTGATTTGATATGCCAGGAAACTACCCTATTATAATATATTTCTCTAAAACGATACTAAATGCACTTGAGAGCCAGTTTCCTTCTAGGCTTTGTATGCTTACAGCTTTAGGCCAAATCACTATCTATAGTATTTATCTCACACTATAGCAGTTTAAAAATAGTAGAATAAGTAAGTACCTATATAAGAAAGTATGCTAGGGCATTCTTCACACACGGTTATCTGATCCCAAACTAAGCAGAGCTTGTACTATGGAAACCAGATAATGATATACTTATATAGATAATTACACCCAGACACAGGACAAACAGACATGTTCATACGCACAATTAGTGTTTGTCCTGGATGGGAATCGAACCCATGCGTGATAGGTGGTGTCTTAATCAACGGCGCCAACTGGCTTGTCAAGAAGTCCAAATTATAATATGATGCCTCAAAAATTCAAACAGGTATTACGTACTGAGTAAATCGATTCAGCACAAAAAAGGGCTCAGGCAGCGCTTAAAATATAATTAATAAACAATCCCTACACGTTGATAAAACAACCCGTTTGTTATAATACCATTATTTTACAGCGCTTCAAGCGTAGAGAGGCCATCTGAAAAATTACCTTTATCCACTAGAAAATCGCAATCAATCATTTTTAGGAAAATTACGTCAGTGACATCGTGAAACTGTGCCCGGATTTTTAATACAGAAACATGACAACGTATTTTGTTAAAATGATGATAAAAATTTTTGGAAGTGGTTGGATATTTTTTATTTCGGTTTCAAAAAATCTATTGATTCTCATCAATCGTATTGACTTGAGGCTATTGTTTTTCCAAGAAATGTTTTCATATTACATCTTTATTAATTGTTTTGATACTTTAAATTTAATTTAGTAAATTATTTGTTATGTTTACAATTATTTATTATCTTCGCTGCTGCCGACCTTGGAACCTTGCTGTTGATCGGCAGCGTTTCCTATTTAGATGGTCAAACTGACACGGTGGTGGAAAAAGCTCCATACCCGACTGTCCCCCAAGGCTTTGATACTAATAATTCATCATGTCAACCAAAATATGTCCATTGCTGGACAAGGCCTCACGATGGCCGGTCTTACGCTACACGTATCTAGCGGTTTCCCGCAACCGGTCCACCTTGTGGCGAGCCTGCCCACGCTGCATCTTCCAGTTCGTGGTCGCCACTCGAGAACCTTTATGCCCCAGCGGCTGATATATACGGAACCCGAATAGAACCAGGCCCAGCTTACAATTGACCACTTATTTACAAGCGCACCTGTACGTTATTAAAAATCCGTCCCGTTTTATAATTTATAACACTTTTTTAAAGATAAAAAGTGAAAATGCAGAATGTTTGCAAAGTTAGAATTATCGCTATGAAGATTGCGCTCATCCTTTGATTTATTATTTTTTTGTTTGACTATGATGAATGGCGTGCTCAGACACTTATAAATTTTTCATAATTTTTAATACTCGCATCTGAATGTTTAGAAATAAATTGTTTTTTATTTCAATGCATCTGTTTCAGGTGCTTCAACCGCTGTAGGTCATTCCAATGTTGAATATTTCATTGATTATAAAATGTTTGTGATTCTGTCATAAATATATTCATTGTTTTTTTTTTTCATTCATAACGAAGATAGATAGAAAATAATAATACATGAATAAATATACTGGGACATTCTTCACGCACGGTTATCTGATCCCAAACTAAGCAGAGCTTGTACTATAGAAATCATACTACATATTGTATAACTTTTTTTTTATAAATACATTCATAGATTATTACACCCAGAGTCAGGACAAACAGGCCTGTTCATGCACACTAAAAATAAAATATTGAACTACGTAATTCATTTAGATTTAAAATAAATTTAGTACCTATTAGATTACCCGAGTACTGAAATAGCTGTCCCGCTCCATCACTATGTTTCTTAAAGCTTTTACCAGTTTGAGCAAAATATTTTAAATCAATTCGACTGAAACTATTTATTAGATTAGTTTTTTTTTATTTTCGGGGCGACAAAATAATATCAGCCTCAATAAATAAACGTTCCACCAAAAAAAAAAAAAAAAACAATTATCAGAGAAATAATGGCGTATAACACTATAATGCGTAAATCTGGCCGGCACAGTTGGCTGACACAAATCGGTATCTTGGACCCACTCCAAATTCAATAATGGCTCATGTAGAGAGAGACTCAAGACACTGGATTATAACTTGGGACTAAGTGTGTAAATGAAATGTGTGGAAGGATCTTTCAAGTGCCTTAAACTTTGCACAAGTTTGTTGGTTCGTTTAGTGTTGTCTAACATTGCGTATTATTCGGTTCTAACAACTTTTTGGGTTCTTTTTTGTAATAGTTATAGTTATGTTTAAGTTAAGTGTATTTTATAGTTGGTATCATATTTATAAATGTGTTTTTGACATTATGAATTTGATGTATTTCTAAGAAATTTAATACGTTGTTGTCAAAATCTTCAATAGCTGGCTCCGACTATTCCATGTGTTCGTTACTTATCAACATTTATTGACCAAGTGACTGTGAAATGCGAATGTAGCGTCTCAGTTTCAGCTTGGGCGAAAAATATGTTCGGATTTCTGGCTGTTCTCCTCTAACTGGTCTCATATTTCAACCGATTTTCTCGAAGTATGTAAAACGAGTGAGTAGGTTCTATAATTACCTACATATATCTATACTAATATTATAAAGAGGAAAGATTTGATTGTTTGTTAGTTTGTTTGTTTGTTTGTTTGCACTGAATAGGAAAAATTATTTCACTAATAGGAAACAACATTATCCCCGAAGGTTATAGGCTACTTTTTATCCTAGGAACGCGAGTGAAACCATGAAGAACAGCTAGTGTGGAATATTTTTGTCGATTCAGTTTTAGAATTTTTTTTCAAAATGTTGGAGATAAGGGTGGAAATCGAAAAAATACATATTTCAGCCATTTTGATAAACGTTCAAAAGAGATACCTATATTTTTAAAAATGATAAAGTAGACTTACCTTAAAAAAACTTACACTTAACAGTCAAAAAAGTTACAGTAAAATGTAGCTCCCTAACAAATTTAAAACAAGAAGACCACCGTAACATCCGTTGTTTTACAACTTGAAATTTATCGTAAGGAACTGGTTACGGCCGAGAGAGCCCGTTAAAAACAACAAAGCTCTCACTAAATTGCATTTAAAAGCAACTGGATACTAAATAATACCTTTACAACCATTAAAACGATGTAACAACAGTTACTACGAGCTTTGCCGGCACGTTGCGCGATTTATAGCAACGTTCTATGCTGTGCGGACAATTATTAGACTTTATATGCATAGACATTCATAATTCAAGTAATAATATTTACTTTTAATACAAAAAAAAGTCTTTCTATCAAAAATTTGTAGACATATGAAAATCAATAGCGAAAATATCGCCAATAGTTATTAAGGTTTTCATACAAAAATGGCTTCTAAATTCCCGACTCCCCCGGTGGATTTTCCAAAAAATTTCTTTCATACAAACCTTGTCGTTAAAATTACAAATATTACAACAAATAGGTGCAGCCATTCTGAAGAGGTGTGCTTTCATCATGTCAGCCGAATGACATCCACTTCAGGACAAACCCCCCAAGGATGGGTCTCCACGATGGCCGGTCTTGCGCTACTCGCATCCAGCGGTTTCCCGCGACCCTCACAAGATCATCGGTCCACCTTGTAGGGAGCCTGCCCACGCTGCGTCATCCAGTTCATGCTCGCCACTCGGGAACCCTTCTGTAGGGCTAGCACGAACCATTTTGACGTATCGAAACGTAAGTATAAGTGAACTTTGAAGCTGAAATACATACATCTAACTTTAAAAATTTTATTCTCTATTATTATTTATACCATCTCTGTATAATATAAAGTGCGCACGATACATAAAATTAAATCAAAGTGTTATAGAACTGTGGTATTTTTTATTCAAAAACTGCTTACGTTAATGATTCGATACGTCAAAATGGTTCGTGCTTGAGCTACTGCCCTTTCATATATTCCGGCAATTGATTTTTAAAAAATTACATCATAATTATATTAGTAGGTTTACCTAGTTACACAGTCAGATTAGAGTACCCATTGAAAAAGACAGAAATTTGGTAATAAAAACACAAATGATAAAAGTATAACCTAAAACAAGGCTTGTAAAAACCTGAGGTGCTAAAACTGAATAACCATGTCACCCATCTACTTCAGGTTACGATATCTTATATAGAAGCCGAAATCTAAGCAAACCAGGCATACTTGTCGGTTCAATTTGTCGGATGAACGGTTACGATGCTGGCACACTATCTTGCTACGTGAAAATGTCAGCAATTGATGCAAATGCTTCGCGCAGGTATGAGTATTACTATACTGGTCGTTAAGCCGGTACTGATGTCGATGGTTCTCAAAGTTTGATTTCTGTCCCCTTATCGAAGATGAATTTTATTTTTATATAAAACAAGCATATGACCACGAACCGGAAGACGCAGCGTGGGCAGGCCCCCCACAAGGTGGACCGACGATCTTGTTAGGGTCGCGGGAAACCGCTGGATGCGGGTAGCGCAAGACCGGCCATCGTGGAGATCCTTGGGGGAGGCCTTTGTCCAGCAGTGGACGTCTTTCGGCTGATATGATGAAGCATATGACTCGCCTGGTGGTTGATTGTTACTATGCAACACCCCGTAAATAGATTTAGCATTCAATTTAATGTTATGAATTTAGTAATGTCTTGGTAAGAACTAAAAAAATATTTTTTACTGGCTGTTCAAGGAATGAAAAGCTGCTTATAACACTCAATATTCTTGTAGCTTTCTATTAGTAAAAGTTTTTTGAATCGGATTAGTGGTTCCGGAGATTATCTTCCACATACACATAAGCTCACAAAATTTGAACTCTCTACTATATTAGTAACTAGCTGTTCCGCGCGGATAAAAAGTAGCCTATAGCTTTCGGGGATAATGTAGCTTCTTATTAGTGAAAGAATTTTTCAAATCGGTTCAGTAGTTTTGGAGCCTATTCAGTGCAAACAAACAAACAATCTAATTTTTCCTCTTTATAATATTAGTATAGAAGTATAGATAATTACAATATTTTTGACTTAGTTCACTGCCGATGTTCAAGCATTTTTGTTAATGGGGAAAATATAAAAATATTGAGAGCCACTGGCCTAAGCCGTTTAACCGAGTAACCAACGGACCATGAAGATGTGCTAAATGGACGTGCGGCTTTATTACACCACGAATTAAATCGTATTTTGACGTTCATGGACTTGTACGTGTAAACAACATTCCAGAAAATTGGGATTCTATTCGTCTTGTCACCAAAGTTAGCCGTTAGGTTTTTGAAAGATTAAAAATTTATTGATAGTAAAAAAATTATGGAAATCTTTACGAAGAGGTATTGGATATCATTCTTTATTGTTGAACTAAGTTAAGGGGGATGTGCCAAAAAGCCCGCGAAATTAAAATTTTATTAGGTTTTTTTCAAATTGCAGCTCAGTAATAGGTCATTTATTTGTCAAAATATAATTCGCGACACTGAGATATGGTTATAGATCTATCTATGTATTCATTTTGCTTTCTAAATATTATGAAACTGTACATTAGTTCCTAAGCGTTATTTATCGAAAAGTAACCAATGTATGAATTTAAGTAGTTTAAAAAGCATATATTATACATACAGTAATTAATTAGCATATTAATAAGGCGCAAATCACATTTTGACAATATGACCTATTACCGAGCTGCAATTTGAAAAAAAAAAAACAATAAAATTTGAATTTCGCGGGCTTTTCGGCCGATTCACCTTAAGGTGACTTATTTTCATAAATAATAACAACTTCTAATTCTGCCTATCGTTATCGCGTTACCTCTATACAAAGTCACCCCGTCGGGATTTGAACCCGTTACCATTTTGAACGGAATCCAATTTGTTAACTAATATTTGACAGTTGAGCGACGTTTACGAGGGTTCTCAGAAATTTTTCGAAATTAAAAACATGTAATCAAATTATGACTTTTTTACGTTGGTATTAATTTTTAACGGTATTCAAGGAAAATTGTATTTTCAGCTTTATTGTTATTTTTATTTTTTATGGCCACGTATTACGATGAATATTTATTGTATAGAAATTTGAGTTTTAATCATCAAGTTTTTACTCGGTAAAAAACATTCAGATACCAAGAGATTACTTACCTTTCTGTCTGTCTGTCTGTAGGAAATCTTTTAAACAACGAAACGGATTTTAATGCAGTTTTCAGCAATATATAGTGCAATTCAAGAGAAAGGTTTAATACATACATATTATAGTACAGACAAAACCGGGGCGAGTAGCTAGTCCCACTAATATTATAAGTTAACTCTGTTAACGCTAAAACCGCTGAACCGATCGCAATGAAATTTAAAACGCAGATGGCTTATTATATGGAGAAAAATATATGATACTTTTTAACCTAAGAGCGCGATAGAAACCATGGAGGACAGTAGCCTATAAAGTTAAACCTCCGACATAAAATGTCGTTGCATTCGAATCGTAAAATGCAATTTCGATGTTTACGTGTGACAGGTATAGGGTGTAAAACAGATTTTAATGCTCGCTCATGGTTTGCTCTTAAAATATTTTAAAATTTACCAAGAAAACAAGGTATTACTTCGAGATATGCAAAATATAAACGTTTTACTCAGTTGCAAGATATTTTTGAAAATGGTAGGACTTTATTTCACGGTTTATTCCATGTCCTCAGGTGTTGCCGTAATAAATAGTTATATTTCGTTTTAATCCAATGTATAATCTATACAAAATGATAGGGTATAGTAGACCGAAAGGACATTGAAGTAGATATACCATAAACAGTACATCAAAAAGCATTTTAGAATCGAAAACATATAAATAAACATTTCTTCTATACAGACTTAAAAAAATATTAACAAAAGCATTAAAAAAGTCTGAGTACCTTAGATTACTCGAGTACTAAAATAACTATGCTACCTAAGCTTAAAGCAAAATTTTTATTATCCTCAGCCTCATAAATAAAAAAAAAAACTTCTCAATTTAATTCTAATTTATAGATCAGTGATACGTAATAGCCCACTTTAAATATTGAATAAACTATTTCCATCCAAATTTTGCAGCTTAAATTTTAAACGAGAATTAGTCTAAAACTAAATTTCATGAACCTATTCCACGTCTCAACACGAAACAAAACAAACTTCACATTAAACTCAACCTGTTGTACTTTATTGTTTCAATTTTATCACAAACTAAACTCAACTCTAGTACAAGGGAGCCACAAAGCAGCAAGGGTTAGAATTACGTGTAAGGTATTAAGGTCACCGATGTTCGTAGGCTCTTCGTAATGGGCGACATGAGAGCCAATAGACTTACGGGTGCATGAGACCGGACTGAGATGTAGCGTGTAAACGCCATTGAGGTATATTACTGCGCACAGAGAAGACGCCACATATAACCACTATCGAACCACGAATTTTTGGTCGCGAAAAAGCTATACCTTAAAAACGTTTTAGCGCTACGTGTTCAAACTGTCTGGTGAGACGACTAATTATTGTTTCAGCGCTGCAGCGAATATTAACAAAATAACAAAATGGAGCATGACCTTTGCTTAGGATATCTTCTCTATACGTAGTAATATAGCTCAGAGGTAGTTATTTGGTTTGATGATTCTTGAGAATAATTTCTGTAAGGACCGCTTGATTCTGTTAGCCGCACGGGACACCCCACAGCTTCACCGACACAAAAAGTAGTATATAGGTATATACCTAGGTATAGCAACTGGGCAAAATTTTGCCTCCCATAAGTGAAATAATTTTTCGAATCCAACTGGTAATCGCAAAGATAAGTGCGTTCAAACAAACTCTTCAGCTCTATTACTTACTAGCTGTTTCCCGCGGTTGCACTCGCGTTCCTGGTAAAAAATGTAGCCTTTAAGCTACGGGGATAATGTAGCTTTCTATCAGTGTAAGATTTTTTAAATCGGACCAGTAACTCCGGAGGATAGCGCGTTCAAACAAATAAACTCTTCAGCTTTATTATTAGCATTGATATAGAAGACATACCTAAAGGTGCTTGGCGACAGATTTTCAACTTGAGGGTGGTAGCCAGCCAGGCGGGTAATACAAAGTACCCTACCACCGTGCTATGGTTTCCTCACGATGTTTTCCTTCACCGAAAGCTCAAGCTCATTGTAGGATTCGAACCCGGGACCTTCGTCTCGGTATCCGACGTCACTATCACTGAGCTATCATCGCCTAAACACAGTATGACACAACTTAGATGTGGAATAGGTAAATCACTTCACTTCAATTTACACAACTAATAAAAATCATTCATTATCGCGCCATTCAACGTTCAACAAGATCATTTTCGCTTAAAGTACTAATAAACACGTTGCAGGCGCACTCTTTTCGGGAATGATCGGTTTTACGAATTTTGTCGATGCTTCATCTAAGTATATAGATTATAGATAATCATAGACCCAGATAGTATAAGTAGCAGCGTAACACCAACGGAGCCCCGGAGATCCTATAAAAACATACCTTCGAGTTGATACCTTCTTTTTTATTTTCGCCAGATAGGTACCTACATGACTTAATGAGGCAATACATAATACCACATTGTTGCAAGCAGGTACGAGGTAAACATCAATCACCAGCATGTACGGAACCGTTAATTACAAAAGTTTGCATGCAGCGGCTCGGTGTCGGCTTCGGAAGCAATTTGTTGGAGCTCCACGGTGTTATGTGGAAAATTTTGTACGGGATGCCGTTTCAAGTTGAGGTTCAAGGAATCTATTGAAT
This sequence comes from Tethea ocularis, assembly GCA_963555595.1. Lineage (NCBI taxonomy): Eukaryota > Metazoa > Arthropoda > Insecta > Lepidoptera > Drepanidae > Tethea > Tethea ocularis. The sequence goes on along the minus strand of OY741960.1, from coordinate 1,737,275 downwards.
GTCGCATCTGAGTACACTATATTGATTATTTATGTATACATATTTCATATTATAGGGAATAGGCATTTTTGATTCTGATAAAATAGCATTCCGATTTTATTAATATGGAATATGCATGTTTTTAAATATGAAAATGCAGAACTGAGGAGTGGCCGTAAACGCCTTTAAAGCGCAGTCGGGACACTTATCAACTCGGAAAGAGATCCTCACCGTATCGCCTTTCGCCGCTCCGACAACCAGACGTCAACATAACGTAAGCACGTAACAAAAGCGGATCATCTACGCAGCTTGGCGACGCCGCGCCGCCCGCTGGATGACGCCTAGCCGTAAGCCATTCGTGATCTTATCCCGAGGCGAGGCGATTAGTGTGCGTTGTAGTAAATAGTTTCATACAAAGAATACTAAACGGGTCAAATTGATACGGTGATGATCCTTTGTTGCACGTGCACGTAACAAAAGCGCATCAGTTACGGGAAACTAGGCGACGACGCCCTTGCGGCTCGCTGACCATTGGTTGACGCCTAGCCGTAAGCTCGGTGAAGCCGTTCGTGAGCTTGTCCCCAGGCGAAACGATTAGTGTCCGTTGCAGTTACAAAGAATACTAAACTGCTCGAGTTGATACGGTGACGATCCCTTTCCGAGTTGATATGTTTGCTACAACTTGTAGGTACGTACGTAGTATATTATTTACTCTATGCTACAACCTTAACTCGGGCGTGGACGAGTATAAAGACTAATTATAAATATACATTTACATTGCATATACATGCAATGGTAAAATACAAACTATAATTTACTTGGGGCACTGGTAAGCATCAACAATCTTAAAGGTCTATAACAATTCTACTCCGTCCTGACCTAAGTTGAACAAATTACTGTACGGCTAACTTAGTCGGCTAGGTTTGAAGTTTTGCAATTACCTTGCTAGAGGGTGAAATGATGCTACAGAATAAATGCTTTAGTGTATTATAAAGTTTATGAACATACATTTGTGATTTATGTTGGGAAATAATTTTACTGTAAGTTTGTAATGTAATCTTATTATATAGAAACTAGCGACCCGCCCCGGCTTTGCACGGCTTTTTTGTATTATAATATGCATGTATTATACATACCCTACGGTAGGTATGGTGGGGTAGGGTAAGTAGGTGTAGGTAGGTAAATTCGGACTCCCTATACTATTGAACACATATTTTTTTTAGGTAGGTAATATATTTATTAACTTACATGAAAAATATTCTGTCAGTCTTTTTATAGAATAGGTATATAGAACAAAAACCTAATATTTTCATAATAAATATGACACTGAAGCTTGTGCAGCGACTGTGAAAAGATTACACTTTGGACTGAATCCAAAATCCTGAAGAGCTTGTTTTTTCCTACCGGCTCCGAAGTTACTTATCACCCCTATAATATAGAATATAAAGACCAAATTCCAACGTTTCAGTGGTCAAGTTGACATTACCTAGTTTAGCCTTTATAATTTTATGTCGGTATAATGAAAATTATCTAAACTAATGTAATAAAACGTGGTTTGTTTTTCCTCTTATTTTGTGTATTAACAAATAAAATTAAAAAAAAGGCACCCCGCCGCGTCTGAAAGTCTGTCTAAATGCAATAAACTCAAAAACGATGAACGGAAATAGATTGAGTGATTCATGAGAAAAGTTTATTATGTATATTTCATTAAAATTTTGGGTAAATTGACTGAAATAAGAAGTTGACAGAAAAAATGACATGTCGCGCCACTGAGGTATGTTACTCACTATGTTCCATTCAAGTGCAGCTATCCGGCCGCACTTCACTCATTTGCTCACACAAAACATGTAAGCGCCATGAAAATCTCGACGCTTACGACTTTAAACGCGTAAAATCTACACCTGAAAAGGGTTCTATCACTACGTGTTTGAACTGTCTAGTTAGACGACTAATTATTGTTTCAGCGCTTCAGCAAATATTTACAAAATGGAGCATGACCTTTGCTAAGGATAGCTTCTCTATACGTAGTAATTTACTAATGTTTTGTTTTTAAGCAACTGAGTGAACTGCGGCCGGATGGCTGCACTTGGATGGATCATAGCGGGTATGTGTGGCGTCTTATGACCTCAGTGTGTCGCGCGGTTAAAATTCCAATGCTTTACTACCCGTGCAAAGCCGGGGCAGGTTACTAGCGGTACCTACCTATATTTCCTAACTACAACAAAGCTCTCATTACTTATTACTCCACAAACAACGCCATATCTCAGCTTAAAAGCATCGTTTAACATTACTTACCTCGTACAATAACACCTTAACCGCCTCGTGTTCCTAATAACAATACTTCTACGACCTATCATGTTATTATTTAAATAAATTGTAAGGAAAGTATAAGCAATATAAAGGAAAAAGCCAGCCAACCGTGCGTGGCAAGTCAGGGAATTTTCACGCTATCTTAGCATTGGAAGCAGGGGTTTTATAGCGATGCGGGTTGAACCCTAATTCTTGTAAATGGAATGTGAGTCGTGAGTGGTCTAAGAGCTATAAAAAAATATTGTTATTGTGATTTTTTTCAGCCTTGCTAGCTGATAAGTTCGTCCTATCCTTTCCTACTAAAATTATAAATGCTGAAGTTCGTGAGAAAGTATGTTTGTTACTTCTTCACGCTCAAACGGCTGGACCAATTTTGATGAAATTTGGTATGGAGGTCGCTGACATCCTGCATTAACATATAGGCTACTTTTTATACCTCGAGAAAATGGGTGGAAGCTAGTATTTATTAAAGCCAGAAGTCGCTCCTGGCTTAAAGCGAGGGAGGTCTAGTAAACGATAGACCAGTCGGATGTTTAACCGTCGGAATAGGGTCGAAAAGTTTCAAAAACATAATGAATATAGAATATTCAATCATATGTCTCAGGTGCTAATCACAAAATTCCTTTCGATATGCAAAAAATTAAAACGCAAAAATTATCTGTAAAAAATTCAAAATGCAGCCCATCCCCCATAAAGTTGTAAACATATGCTTATTTTGATTAATGACGTAAGCAATCATTCAAGAATATATATAATAATATTCAACTTCCAAGCAGGTAAAGCTATGACGCAAAACTTACATATTAATTTGACCCTTCTGCCATAAGTCGCGTATTGATCTAATAAAGTGCAACGTACAGGATGAAGTCTATTCAGACGTTATAACGTATCATTATTATACACAAGATGCGCATATAAATGAAAAATTATCATTGCATTATCATAGATGGTTACAGTATGACACAACTTAGATGAAGCATCGGCAAAATTCCCATTTTATTAGTACTTTAGGCGAAAATGATCTTGTTGAACGTTGAATGGCGCCAGCCCCGGATCTACGATTTTTTCTAATTGGGACAAAATCTTGATAGTGGCGCCCCCTCCATTCAGTGTTTGAGAAAAACTGTTAAAACTGCCAATGAGTAGCATTTTTGTGGATGGAAGGATAAAAACCTATGAGATTGTAGGAAAAGAGGCTTCATTTGTTCGATATTTCGAATACTTGTCTCAAGGATTTGGCGCCCCCATGAAACTGCCGCCCGCGGCAAGTGCCCCGGTTTGCCCCCCCTTAGATCCGGGGCTGAATGGCGCGATAATGAATGATTTTTATTAGTTGTGTAAATCGGAAGTGAAGTGTAAATATACGATTTGCCGATTCTACATCTAAGTTGTGTCATATCCTGAAGTTTTATGGTGAACTATTCAATACTTGATAAATAGTATTGTTGTATTACAATTGTATGGATATAAGGCTATCATGCGAACTAAAATAACCGACATAGCCTGAAGAATTGGCAAACTGAACTGGCAGTAGGCGGGGCCGCTGGGGCAGAAAGGTTCTTGAGTGGCGACCACGAACCGGAAGACGCAGCGTGGACAGGCCGACAAGGTGGACCGACGATCTTGTGAGGGTCGCGTGAAACCGCTGGATGCGGGTAGCGCAAGACCGGCCATCGTGGTGATACTTGGGGTAGGCCTTTGTCTAGCAGTGGACGTCTTTCGGCTGACATGATGATGAAGATGATGAAGGTTATCATTATTTAGATATACATTTGTCCTACTAATTTTATAAACACGAAAGTTTGTGAGAATGTATGAATGATTATTATTTTTTCACGTAAAAACTACGTGTTGATTTTAAGCATGTAGTTTGATTGGCACTTTAGACTAGTGATGTGCCGAGTCGGCTATTTTTGGTATTAGAATATTTTGGTATTCGTTAAAAAAAGGATTCGAGTCTGAAGACTCGGACAGGTATTCGAGTACTGGCACGAGTATTCGAATACTTCAGTGGACTCGAGTACTTTTTGAATCGAACTTTGTAGTTTGCTTTTGACGACAAATTCCAATATTTCATCACAAATCGTGTATGAACGCTTGTACAATGTAAAAAATCTCAGCAGATTATTGTATAATCAGTAATTAAATCATAATATAATCATCCTTTGGTAATTATGTATGGCATGGCATATTAAAGCTAACAACTATCAACTATAACAATTATCAATTGAAATTTTTAACTTTATAATTATGTATATTGTGGATCCGAATACAGTATTTTATATACTCGAGTACGTGAGTACCTGCTATTCGGTATTCGAGTCAGTACTCGAGTCAGTCTGACTCGGCACATCTCTACTTTAGACCTATTTATTTATTCAGGACCACAAACAGTGTATACTACACAACTTTCATAAATAAACTATTTCTAACGTCTTAACAACTTTTAGAACACTATGTTTCTTAATGAAAAAATAGTAGTTTATGATACTGTTGTATAATAGGGGTTATTAAATACGTTTGTCATCGTCAAATTGAATTGATACTGATTGATTATACTATTGATAGGTCCAAAGTGTACTTTAATAGAAAAAAAGTTATTTTATAGCATTATTTTGGGAACACAACTGTACTATAATGAATCATTATTCACGGGTGTGCCTAAAGTGGGTCATTCAAAATAAAAAAAAAAAAAACAAAAACTCATTTATTCAATTTAGGCCCTGGTAAGGCACTTATGAACGTCAATAGTTACAAACATTACAATAGACTCTACCACCGGTTCGGAATACACTTGAACTGAGAAGACTCCGGCAAGAAACTCAGCAAGGCTACATTTTTTTTTTGTGGATCTTTCTTTTTTAAATTTATGTTATTCCTGTTCCAAATATATCAAATCAAAATCAAAAACTCATTTATTCAGTTTAGGCCCTAATAAGGCACTTATGAATGTCAACAGTTACAATTTTTAGACTCTACTACCGGTTCGGAATACACTTGAACTGAGAAGACTCCGGCAAGAAACTCAGCAAGGCTTCTTTTTTTGTGAATCTTTTTTTTTTGAATTTATGTAATTACAGTTGTTGTTTTAAATATACATAAACTTCATACAATTATCACTTGGCCAGGGGGCTGTAAGTGCAGAGGGAAGCTACTACAACCATATATTCTTGTCTTCTATGTAATGAGCCACCTTATAGTAGGCCTTGTCAATCAACTTATGTTTAACATACTCTTTGAATCTATTATAAGACATCTTAGTTACTTCATATGGGATTTTATTATAAAAGCGAATGCAGTTCCCGAGAAAAGACTTATTGACTTTCGCTAGCCTGAATCTAGGTGTAACAATTTTATATTTATTTCTTGTATTTAGGTTATGGCGGCTACTGTTTGTGTCAAATAGATTTAAATTTTTACGGACAAACATAATATTTTCAAAAACGTATAGCGACGGTAAGGTTAAAATGTCAAATTCCTTAAACCGAGTTCGTAAGGATTCGCGAGGACCCAAGCAATAGATTGCACGAATGGCCCTTTTCTGCAAGATAAAGATAGATTCCAAATCCGCAGCCGAGCCCCATAGCAGAAGACTGTAGGACATTATACTATGGAAATACGCAAAGTAAACCAACCTAGCTGTAGCCACATCTGTTATATGTCTAATTTTTCTAACTGCAAAAGCGGCGGAACTCAATTTACTAGCTAAGCTTTCTATATGAGGACCCCATTGTATTTTACTATCTAATGTTATGCCGAGAAAAACTGTCCTATCAACTAGTTCGAGTCTAACATCATCGACTAGGACATGACTGTCATTCCTAGCTACATTGGGGAGAGTAAACCTTATACACTTAGTTTTAGAGGAATTAAGCATGAGATTATTGGCCGCAAACCATTTCGATATAGTGGATAACGTGTTATTGAGTTGCGTAAGTTCTGTGTCTTTTCTATCCACTTTAAAGATTAGAGAAGTGTCATCAGAAAATAAAACTATATCGCACAATTCATTTACCATATAGGGCAGATCATTGATGTATGCCAAAAACAAAAATGGGCCTAAAATTGATCCTTGCGGTACGCCTGTTTTAACTAAAGACCCTGAGGACGTAGTACCGCTAATACCTACTTTTTGTTGGCGACTGCACAGATAAGATGCTACAAGATCTAGTGCCACTCCGCGAACGCCATAGTGTCGAAGTTTTAAAAGTAGGGTGTGATGATCTACGCAATCAAATGCCTTGGAAAGATCACAAAATACGCCAACCGCATCTTGAGAGTTCTCCCAGGCTTCGAAAATATACTTCAAAAGTTTAGCTCCGGCGTCAGTCGTAGACCGCCCTTTTGTAAATCCAAACTGGTGTTCATGTAAAATTTGGTTATTGTTGAAATGAGCTAACAATTGATTCAGCATTATTTTCTCGAAGATTTTGCTTAGCGCTGGGAGAACTGAGATAGGTCTATAATCGGAAGGATTATTTTTGCTACCGGATTTAAAAATGGGAACGATTTTACTATGTTTCATCAAATCAGGGAAAGAACCTTTATCAATACATTGATTAAAAATACCTGCTAAAATAGGAGCAATACTAGTAATAATTGAGCCAATGACTTTAACTGACAAGCCCCATAAGTCTTCTGTGTTTTTCAAATTTAAAGACTTGAAAGCGCTTAAAATGCTTAAATCAATGAAATTAAACAAAACATTTGGAATATGTTTAGTAAAATTCATACAATTGTCACTTGGCCAGGGGGCCGCAAGTGCAGAGAGAAGCTACTACAACCATGTATTCTTGTCTTCAACGTAATGAGCCACCTTATAGTAGGCCTTGTCGATTAATTTCTGTTTAACATACTGTTTGAATTTATTGTACGACATCTTAGTTACTTCATATGGGATTTTATTATAAAAACGAATGCAGTTCCCGAGAAAAGACTTATTGACTTTTGCTAGCCTGAATCTAGGTGTAACAATTTTATCTTTGTTTCTTGTGTTTAGGTTATGGCGACTACTGTTAGTGTCAAATAAATTTAATTTTTTACGGACAAACATAATATTTTCAAAGATGTATAGCGACGGTAAGGTTAATATCTCAAATTCCATAAACCGTTTCCGTAGGGATTCGCGAGGACCCAAGCAATAAATTGCACGAACGGCCCTTTTCTGCAAGATAAAGATAGATTCCAAATCCGCAGCTGAGCCCCATAACAGAAGACTGTAGGACATTAGACTATGGAAATACGCAAAGTAAACCAACCTAGCTGTAGCCACATCTGTTATTTGTCTAATTTTTCTGACTGCGAAAGCGGCGGAACTCAATTTGCTAGCTAAGTTTTCTATATGAGGGCCCCATTGAATTTTACTGTCTAGTGTTATGCCGAGAAAAACTGTCGTATCAACCAGTTCGAGACTAACATCATCGACTAGGACACGACTGTCACTCTTAGCAACATTGGGGAGCGAAAATCTTATACATTTAGTTTTAGAGGAGTTAAGCATCAGATTATTGGCCGCAAACCATTTTGATATAGTTGATAATGTGTCATTAAGTTGTGTAAGCTCTGTGTCTTTTCTATCCACTTTAAAAATTAAGGAAGTATCATCTGCAAATAAAACTATATCGCACAATTCCATATAGGGCAGATCATTGATATACGCCAAAAACAAAAATGGGCCTAGAATTGATCCTTGCGGTACGCCTGTTTTAACTAAAGAATTTCATTAAAGTACTGATTTTGATTTCATAATAAAAACATTACGATATGAGAGTAAATAAAAGTCTATATAAGGTAAGTATAGACCTTATTATACTGTAATACATTACATTATTGTTAGTTTTTTTTGTACTCTTTTTATTTTATTTTTTATTTTTCAATTTTATGTGTTGTCATGAATAAATGTTTTTTCTTTCTTTCATTCTTTCTTTAATGTTTTTTTTTGGACAGGACTAAAGCTCAAGTAACAGACACTGACGGCTGCATCAACCTTAGCGGACAAATCGGCGAGCGCAGAGGACTCTATTTGATATAAATTTCAACTTCATACCTCTACGCAATTCTGAAAAAGACCAAATAATAATATAAGAGTTCCGTTTTTTTCTTTTAATGTACGAAACCCTAAAAGTAAAATAAACTAAGTAACATTTATTTGTAGCCGAAAATGTTCTACTTTCAGCCTTAAAATACCTTTGGGAACATATTGAACATTTTCTAATGTGAAAAAGGACCGGATGATTAAAACGTTCTCCGGATGGGGCGAGCACTTGAAGTGACGAAAAGGACTTGAAATTGCTCAAACGTTTTCACCTGTCTAAGTTATCTTGGTTGGAATGCCTGTATTTTATAGATTACACTAGTTCGCGAGAGTTTAAAAAGTATTACCCTATATGCGTAACTTTTCCTGTGTCCCCGAAGGATCTTAAGTTTTCTTGAAGTAAAAAGTACCTACCTAACTTAAATGTTAATCCAGGGTTATAATCTGCTAGCTTCCGCTCCACGGTATCCTGGGATAAAAGTAGCATTTATGTTATTTCAGGGTATGATCTGTCCATGTGCCAAGTTTCATACAAATCCGTTCAGTATTTTTTACATGCATGAATATTTTTGCTGAGAAGACTCACCAATGAGAATAAACTCCGCAAATACATTGTTTAAAATAAACTTTATATTAATTACTTGCAAAAGTATATACATGGGTGAACGTCTGTCGTGGTCACGTGTCGAGGTCGTAAGTTCAATTCCCATCCAAGACAAACATTTGTGTGCAAGTATATGTTTATTTCTCCTGATTCTGGGTGTAATAAATAAATTGATGAATTAAAAAAAAACTCTTATCAACACATATTACTAAATAGGTAATTATCAAAGGGTTTAATTCAACTAATCGAGTTACTCTAAAAAATAAAAACTAATAGTATTCTACAACTTATATTAAATACTGAATTGCTAAGCATCATTGGCTTTAACAACCAAGATGGTTCTTCGGTGGCAATTAAGCCGCTATATTTGCTTTGTAAATGAGAACAAGACTATCTAATTGATAAAATTTTATAAGGAGGTACAGTCGTAAACGGTTGAGTTACAGTAGAATCAAATTATTATGACTCCGCCTATATAGTTTTACTTGGCGAACTTTGGTATTTATATTTTAAAATCTTATATATAAAAATAAATCCCTATTTGTAGGTATAGGAAGGTAGGTGCAGGAGGAAGGATGGTCCCATTTTCTTTTATTCTTAGAGCAGAGACAACGTCTGCGGGGCCAGCTAGTAGCTTTATAACAAAGTCGGATATATTAATATAAAGTCTTCGCCTATTGTGACATCCGGTTATAGTGACCGACATGATTCTACCTTCGGCAGAGTTCGGGAGGGTCACGTGACGCCCGACAACGTTGGAGAAAAAATATAATGTGTACAATTTTTACATGTTAATTTAATTGCGTGTTTCTCTCCATTAAAATAAATACATACATTTATTTAACTAACATATACAGGGGGTTGTTTATTTTCTAGAAAATGCTTTTTATTAGGGCCGCTTAGAATGACGTGTGCTATTTCAGTCACGTCCCGTTCAAGCGGCCCGAGCTGCCATTAGTAATCCGACCGCCCCCAATTAGTCGTAACTCATACTAAGTCCTCCCCTTCCCCCGGTAACGCCCTGAGCCGAGGTTCGTACCCCATTCGGGGGTGCCCTCAGGCGTGGTTACTTAAATGTTACCCGGCTGAGAGCCCTCTGCGCTCGCCGATTGTTCCGGTAAGGTTGGAGCAGCCATCAGAGGCTACCAACTTTATTCCTTTAAAAAAAAAAAAAAACCCTTTGATGTGAAACTAGTAATATTATAAAATTTAAATGTTTAGATATAGGAGGTAATTTCCAGAAAAAAATATCTGATTTTGAAAATTCTTTGACTAATATGAAGCTACATACCTGAGTGCTATAGACTACTTTTTTCCAAAAACTTGGGAGCATCTTTGGTAGTTAGCTCGTAGATTATAAATCTAGTAAATGGGTCCAGGCTCTATTAACGTTCGCAACTGAGAAATGTTATACCTTGTGTAAATGTTTTCGTTTCCTGTTCGCTTATTTCGAATGAGGGAATTTTGTTAAGATATTCGTTGAATAGCTGCGTGAGGAGTAATTTAGGCGTAAATATTTAATTGTTAACTTGGACTTTAAAAAAAAAATGTATCTACTTAAACAACGTGATTTACGTTGCAAAAATTAAACATTGAAATATACCTACCTACTTAAAGGTTAGATCTATTTTCCAGTGGAAAACAATAATAATTTTTATATAAAAAATATCAACAAATTAGTTCAGCATTAAATACGCTTACATAAGTTTAACTGAGTACCTAGGAGATTACTCGAGTATTAAAATAGCTATTTCGTCATATTACCACTTTACTGAGTGCGAGTAAAGCTTTTTTTATTTTTATGTCAAAAGTTTGACAAGCAGGCAGACGGTCCACCTGATGGTAGGTAGTTACCGTCGCCTATCGCCAATTGCAATACCAGAGATATTGCCAATGTGTTGCCGACCTGTTACAGTGCCAAGAGGGCAACTGGCTCTCAATTGCAATTGCCGGAATACAACTTGAGGGTGGTAGTCAGCCAGATGGGTACTACAAAGTACCCTACCACCGTGCTATGTTTTTCTCCCGATGTTTTCGTTCACCGAAGGCTCAAGCTTATTGTAGGATACGAACCTACGACCTTTGTCGCTGCATCCAACGTCACTACCACTAAGATCATCGGTTTAAAATTGCTAAATTTCTAATTGCCATTACTTTGAAATGGTACATAATGCATAGGCCCCTGATTATTATTTTTTAATTATGGGTATAAAATAGAGGATCTCAGTTCAAAACTGTGGCAGGAAAACTAGCTACATTGTCAAACTAGCATTGCTTTTTGCATAACTCTGATTACTTATAAGGCCATAAAAATTCCCACTCCATGCTAAATTATTTGTTCATCTAATTTCAGTTCAAATAATTAATTTGTACCACTGATATTACGTAAGAAAAATATTTCCTTTCAGATTTGTTTTTATCCTTCTCAAAAAGCATCAAATAAAATTCTCTATGTGAAAGAAAAAAAATGTAGAAAAGATAAAAGAGGACGTGATATGAAACTCTCTCGAGCGGGTCTCTGAATTTTTCTTTGGCGCTGTGGAATAGAAAGGAGGGGTCATAGATTATTTTGAGTAGATATGATATATAATTGTTTTTTTAGTGGTGCCTCAGCTTGATGTTTTTTTCTTTATTTGTTACAATGGGTAAAACATGATGATAAACCAAAATGAAAGCGAAATAAATGGTTTTAATTAAAATAATTAAACTGATTTTATTTTGTAGCTCTGCCATGACATTGATAATTAATAGAATTTTCGTTTCATAAAAGCAATCATCATTGATACCAGTTAAAATAATTTTGTAAAATAATTTAAAACAAATTTTAAATTCATAATATAAAATTTTGTTACAATCACTTGAGAGCCAGTTGCTTTTTATGCATTATATGCCACGTCAGCAATACATTGGCCCTTGTACTGCTAATGTCTATTGGCAAAGGTAGCCTTGTTTGCTTTTTTTTCTAAGCACACGGTCCACCTGACAGTAAGCGGTTACCGTAGTCTATAGACGCTTGCAACACCCTGCAAAAATCTCTTCACATTCTGTTTGAAGAATCTTACGCTGTTTTCCCTTGTAAACGGGAAGCTCCTGTGGCACACATAAAAAACAACATGTCTTTTCTTATCTCAAAATAGTGACGCATCTATATTTTTTGTATTATATACTCTATGTCCTCAAGAGGCTTTGAAAAACAGTGAAAAAGAACTGTACCAGCCAAAAGTGAGTTTCCAATTTGCGATGAGTTTGCGTGAATGATCTTTTTACCGTTCCTAATGACAGAAGGATCACTTCACTTCGTGTTTTTGTTGAAAATTAAATGAACGATTTTTATCGATTGTATAAACTTTATTTTGATGTGCCAAATAATTTATTGATTAGTAGCTGTCAGTGCCCGGCGGCGGCACCCGAGTGATTTTTATTGAGATTTTCGTACAAAAATATCTCTGCCTATCTCTATTTTTTTTTATAAAAACTTCGTCCTGCAAATTACAAACAACAAAAAAGAGTTAGCCAAATAGGTGCAGCTATTCTTAAGTGGTGGGCTAACATACATTATATATATAACATAACATATATCTATACTATTAATAAGAATAAGTTTGTTTGTTTGAACGCGCTAATCTCCGGAGTTACTGGCCCGATTCTAAAAATTCTTTCACTAATAAGAAGCTACTTTTTATCCCGGGAACGCGAGTGAAGCCGCGAAGAATAGCTAGTATATTTATAAACAGTAAAAAAAACACTGTTTATTTAATGACGTGACTGATCTGTGACCTTCAAAATCTTTCCTAAGATATTCTTCACTATTATAAATAGTTTCAGATCAAGAAAAAGGTTAAACGGGCACTGCAAGCAACCAAAGTGAAGCCAATATTTTATCTGTGTGAATACATGCGTTGAGAATATTGTGTTCCAAGTTTAAAATAAAAACACAGTTTATTTTTATATTATCAGGTATTATTATCATTACTGTACTTTTAAGTAAAATATGATTATGTGAGACATTTTATTTGATTTACTGTTACTTTTTTCTCATTTATAACACAAACTAAATTTTTCACATATGAATTTATGAGCACAGTTTTGGTATGAGTGTGAGTGAGCGAGTCTTTACATGAAGCTACACTTTGGTTTGCGACGCTCCGTCTTTTTTGTGTATCTTAGTCTGAGCGACTAGTATAGACGCAAAGACTAGCCGCAGAAACTATTCGGTCTGCGGTCCAGACCGGGGTCACTTTAATGAGATCGAACCTAGGTTTAATTTAAACTGAAACAGCAAAGCGGACTTTCGTTCTGGCTTGATCTTTTAGTTGTAGAGTAATTTATTATTATTTTGTGAACTAATTTGTTCAGATGTGGACTTATTTTTTGTACACGTTTTCCTCATGACATTTTAGATAGATTAGAATTCAAATGAATGGTGTAGATTGCAAATTCTAGATCGTTTGGCTTATTTCATATTTGGATGCTAAAATAAAAATTATGAAAAATGTTTTGGAATTAGCATTTGAGCATTCTTGACTGTGAAATTTATTAAATTGCAAGTTGGCCCGGCAGACGTTGTCCTGACCGGAAAAAAAATTACTGAGACCTACCTACCTACCTATACATACACCTACCTAACAATGTGACATTTCGATTCAATTAGATATTTTCTATGTATTTAGATATCTTTCTAGGTATTTTTTACGTTTATTATTTCTATATTAGGAAGTATTAAATACTTCCTATTATCCTTCCAGACGAAGACAATTCCAAAAAAACAAAAATCATAACAATTGGTCAAGCCGTTCTTGAGTTATAAATGGTGTGTGTAACTTTACTAGAAGATAGAAGATAAAAATTAGATATAAATCCTTCACGCATAGTTCATAGTACAGATAATAGGGATGATGACTGGGTAAAAAAATAATTAATTTTGTTTACTCCGCCTTTTTACTTTATAATACGTAATACGTCTCCGTCACAAACGAGAAAATTAATAGAAAAACGCGTGACATTTTTTCCCGAACTATACATGAGTCTACATCGGAATTCCCTAAGCCCATATGAGGCGGATAATGAACGACTTAAGATTCCCTTTCCCGACTTAACGTCAGTTACAATTCAATTTAAGAGGCACTACACGTTTCTAAGGAAAATGTCTCTTATGTTATATTTGGCAAGTCTTTTTCATATCATTACTGAAAAAAAAAACTTAAATTCCAATTACGGTAAAGCAAATATCGTAGGATATTTTTGTCAAATAATTTTGTGACAGTAAATAATATGTTGAGTCCACTGAGGTATATTACTACTTATAGAGCAGCTATCATAAGCAAAGGTCATGCTCCATTTTTATTATGAGCTTGAACTGATATTCGCTGCAGCGCTTAAACAAAATAGAATCGTCACCACTTTTCTACTAATAATAAAATGCATAGGTATGTGAGGTTGTATGGATATATGGTTGTATGGAGGTATGGGATAGGTGTATGGATGTTTGTTACTCTTTCACGTAAAAACTACTGAACGGATTTGAATGAAACTTGGCACGTAGATAGATCATACCCTGGAATAATATAATAGCTTCTTATTATCCGGGAAAACATAAGATCTCTCGAAAATGCGTATGAAACCGCGGGGCGAAAGCTAAATATAAGCGCAAACTAATCAAAACATACCAGTACATCCATGTATCTCTATAGATGAGCACACAGCTTTAACTCGACGATAGGCAGTCTCAAGTGAGCGCAAACTTAATATTCCATAACTAAGCAGATTACAAGTACTTTACTTAACAACCTACTGAAACCACAGCGTAAAGAAACCTCATGGAAATATTCAACTAACTGAGTGTTTCATAAATTTGAAACGGGCAAGTTTCCTACGCTATGCCTTGAAGGATTTTCAACAAAGTTTCGTAGGGCAGTAGTATATTACTTATAATATTATTAAGTAAGATACTATAAGGGAATTTAACGGTGTACGGTAGCTAATTGAGCCAGTTTGGTTGTGCCTTAACACTTAACTTGTTATGTGATAATTGGCCCTTTCCCCAGATTCCAAAGTTGTTGATATTTATGATGAGATGAATGTTTGCTTTTAGTCTTGATGACATAATTTAGATTTTCACCTATGTTTCGTATAACGTATAAGACCGAAAAAGAGATGGATGGATTGTGTGAAAAATGATAATCATGAGTAAGAAAGGAGTAATGCTGATTTTTGTTTAATGTCTGAAGATTTACAAGCAGGCAGGCGGTCCACCTGATAGTAAGTGGTGAACGTCGTCCGCAACACATTGGCAATACCAGAGGTACAATGCCAAGAAGCATCAAGTGCAATTGCCGGAACACACTAATAGGTGCTTGGCGACGGATTTCAACTTGAGGGTGGTAGCCAGCCAGACGGGCACTAAAAACCCTATCCCCGTGCTATGGTTTCCTAACAATGTTTTCCTTCACCGAAAACTCAAGCTGCTGCTGCTAAATTCCTGAGAATGGATTTTTGTTTATCATAAGAGTCAAAATGTAACTTAGTTTTGCAGAACTATAATTTTTTGTAGCGATACCGTGAGGGACCTCGCAAAGGGAGGCATTTTGCCCAAACCATCAGTAATCAGGCATCAGGTGGTCCTCAAATGCCACAATTCTCAAAGGACACAAAAGCACCAAAACAATTGTTTGGTGACGCACTTTGCTGGTTAAGTTCTGACATCTGACATAACGAGGGTTCTCATTATCAACCTGGCTCAAACTGCTGTCAACAGTGATTAATCTTAATTCACCTGGTCATATTGTAGTACTAGTTTTGATTAGGCTGTATAGAGCTTTCTTATTGCGATAACTGTTTTGATGAAAATGATTATGGTCCGGTAAATGTAGGAGTCATAAAATTTTACCTCATGTCGTGTTTAAAAATATGTCAATAATAAAATACGAATTATTGTAAGGTTTACTAAAGATGAAAGTGTGCCAAGATAACTGGCGGAGGACCTGAACTATTAGAGACCCCAGATTAACACATACGTTACTTTTTATCCCTAGAGAACGCGGGGAAACTGCGGGCCGGAAGCTAGTGTTATGTTGGCAAACTGAATAAATAAATAAAATTAATCAGCAACACGGTGTAAAATTACTTGCGAAAAGAGCGTTAGCACAAAGTTCGAATACAAGTGGCCCCATAAAAAACGAATTCACTAGAAACTGTAAAGGTTTATCTATGATATAGATACTCGGTCATTGGGATCAGTCGAAAATATCGGCCGGATCTCGAGTGCCATCGAAATGAATGAAAAGGCTATCCTAAGTGCTTCGTCCAGTTTGGAATATACAAGAATGATACGTGTGAATATAAGGCACTATCAATTACTGCCAATTTTTTTTAAAAGAAATAGTTACAAATACCAGAACTAATTAGGACAATTTTTTTCACACACGGTTATCTGATCCCAAACTAAGCAGAGATTGTACTACGGAAACCAGATAACTGTATACTACATATACTACTTTTTTTGTAAATACATACTTATAGAGATAATTGCATCCAGACTCAGGACAAACAGACATGTTCATGTACACAAATGTTTGTCATGGAAATAGCAAAGTAGAAACTATTATCTATCTATCGTATAAATTCCTTGCCTATTCATAATTTTAAGCCTTTATATAAAACAAGAAAATTTCTATAAGCCCCACTATCTTTTATTAACTGAGCATGACGCAGAGATAAAGTTCCAGGTAAGAGGTTTAATAATGCCAGGTCACAAGACGTGACATCTAGTCAACTCTTCGCCTTTTGTCTATCTATGCACTATTGTGAATCTTATAACAAGCTCATTGTTAGGTCAGAAGGTAAACAAGAAAACCTTGTCTATTTTACTGCTTAGGAAATATTATATTTCAAGACTCTGTAGGGCTACCGTGTACCGAAAAATGACGATTGACTTAATTATCTGAAGTTATTATAATATCTAGATCTCACGCGGGACTTTGAACAAGTCAATGGATGGTTTAATTGTCTGTCAGAATTACAGAACATATTTAATTAAGTTCATCACTATTTTGTTGCGCTGTAGCCCCGCTTGAAGTTCTAGATTTGCCCGAAATTTTCAATCTCTAAAAGATTACATTTTGAAATACCCTTATGGCTGGTTAATCGTTGAACCAATAGACCTCAACAATATGGCGAAGATGTTTAAAATTATTTTTTACTGGCTAGCCCCGCGGATTCACCCGCGTTCCCGAGAGATAAAAAGTAGCCTATGTGTTATTCTAGGGTATTAGCTACCTCTATACTAAATTTCATCAAAATTGGTCAAGCCATTTGAGCATGAAGAAGTAACAAATATCATCATATCAGCCGAAAGTCGCAGCGTGGGCAGGCCCCCCACAAGGTGGACCGACGATCTTGCTAGGGTCGCGGGAAACCGCTGGATGCGGGTAGCGCAAGACCGGCCATCGTGGAGATCCTTAGGGGAGGCCTTTGTCCAGCAGTGGACGTCTTTTGGCTAACAAACATACTATATCACAAACATTCACATTTATAATTTTAGTCGGATGTAAAAAATAGAATATAAAATCTATGGAATTTGATTCTACTCAGGCTCAAACACGAAAAACATTTATTCAGTTTATTCCCTGATAAGGACTATGAACGTCGAAAGTTACAATTATTGACTCTACCACCGGTTCGGAATACACTTCAATAAGTATAAAACGCTACGGTTATATTTTTATATATTCACACCTTATATTTTATAGGAAACACGAATGAGGAAAACTGCTATCAAATAAACATAGATTCACCTATTCCTTTGTGATGTAAAGATTCAAAGCGGTCTGTGATATCTGAGACAGATACGTTTTATGGGCTCATTTTAGTGTTGGTTATCTTGCGAGTGATACGTGAAAAAAAAAAGAAAATGAAGGTAAAAGTTTTGTAAACAGACATAATCTATTATGTCTTCTAAGACATCAAGACTATCATCGAAGATCTTAAAGGGCTATTTGCTGAGCTTAAAAAACTTAAAATAGCAATAGTATAACCTAAATCAAAAGGGGGACTTTAAGTAATTTTAATGGAGTAAAAATACTCGTGCATAATCATATGAAACTTTCATTTCGGGACCAACTCCAAAAACACAATCTCAAGACAATCTTTCATAATTATTCCTAGTATTTCCTATATCTTTCTCAAAACAGCTGCATCAAACATTCGGCGACTGACACAAATCTAATAAATTAACTAAAATTTTCAAATTTAAAGCTAAAACCTGATCAGTACGTCACACATTGCCATCACTACTACTTATACAGGTAGCTATTGTACAACGTGCCGTACCGTACCGTTGCGTTGTTTGCAAAGCTATTAATCTCCCGACGAAGCTCATGGGAGCACACACGTAGGTAGGTAGGTACTCGATGCTTGAGTAATTGTAAGAGTCGGAATAATGAGATTATTCATTCCCCGTTGTTTTGTACATCACAGAGTATTGCGTATTCGAATTGGAGCTTGCATATTACTCGTTTCAAATGTGCGGTAGAATTAGGGAGCAAAGCTTTATGGGTAGAACTCTGTCTTTTGAAAATTTCGCACTGTAATTGTTAGTAGATATTTTGAAGATGATTATAAGATAGAACAATATAATTTAACAGGCAACTTAGGCAATGATAGTTCAGTGGTGGTGACGTAAAATGCCGTGGCAAAATAACGTGGGTATGAATGTTACAATAAGCTTCAGCATTCGATGAGGAAAAATTATTAGAAAACTATAGCCCATGATATTAGACTGTCGTCAGCACCAGAAGAAGAAATCTAGCAAATTACCCTGAACCGTATTTGAAAAATATACTTATGTGGGGCATTTGTGTAAAGTATTTTAAATACTAATTTATTATTAAAGTTTTATACATTTATCGGCATTAATTTTAAATTTGAGAAATTAGCTCATCCATTTAACTGAAGTACCTAAATGTAACTTTTGTTTCGTTTTGATATTTTAATTCTCCTAATAAATTTACCTCTGGAGATAATATCTAAAAGCTTTTAAAGAAGAATTGTAAAGATACAGCTACAAAACAATTTTACAAAATATTATAACCCAAAGTTAATAAAGCACAGAAAATAATACTATCTAAAGGAGATGTAACAACAATCAAGGCCATAAAAACGTCGTTCTTCTAACACTCGCCGTGACAATGTCACCCTAGGGATTTTGCTCAGCTACCTTGCAATATAATTTCCATATTACATTGTCAAATGCCACATTGTAAGACGATGGCTTAGATTTAAGAAATAAATGGATTTTGAAGGTGGTAATTAAATGAAAGCCAATATTTATTAAAAAAAATATTGTAGCGAAATTCCTCATTATATTTTTTGGAAACAAACATTCATTATTCTTAGTGATTTTCTAAAATTCTTCCTAAGTAAAACGTAATTGAGGAGTTCCACCATGTTACCTCAAATATGAGATTCTGGCTATTTCTAGGTCTCTAAGAGAGGTCTGTTATTATTTCTACGATTGTTTTTTTGTACATAAGGTATCTTTATATTAAATTTAAATAAGTTTAAAATATCTCACTCTACCAGAAGGCCACATTGCCTCGTTGGATAGCAAGGCTTATCTTTTGTCCGAGGTAGCAGCCAAACTTTTGGTCACCTGTGCTTTCGATGAGACACGTCGACAGCTATAGTTTAGTTATGTTAAATTATATAGAGTGAGATTGATCAAAATAAATAAATCTCAAGAAAACAACTAAGAATGCCATGAACCCTTGGAACTATTGCATTGAATTTGATTTTTCTTCCTTTATCTAACGATATACTACTGCTTATGGCAACTACTATATGATCGCAAATCATACGCAGTACATATTATGGGTAAGTGCAGTCTCTTTTATGAATTACAAACACGTAAATGATATAATGTGCCGAATCCATACGATTATCGTTCTAGTTGCCATGTTTGGTTTATGTGACCACGGTGAACATGTTTCATTATTATTCAGAACACAATCTGGCGTTGCAACGACTAACTTTACGTATTTTCAACACTTAGTGAGACAAATGTTTGGTATTCGGTTACTTTATTACCGTCTTGAGCTCAATTATTTGAAGATTTGGTATCTATAATATATTATTATTGTCTTAAATTGCTAGAAAACTTTTGGGAAAGTCTGCAAGTACTGTGTGAAATTAAATGATTTTAAACGGTCAATGCTCCTTTAGATGCTGGAATAAATGTGATTACTTAGTATGGCTTTAGGACGCTTTCAATATTCCTATTCTACGAACAAGTATTACTTTCTGTGATAATATTCAACAACTGTTTTTACCCACGATGGACTTTAATTTAATTTTTGACATTAAATATTCTTTGTAAATTTAAATGTTCGTTTATATTAAATTAAAAGAGATCTTTAAGAGACAAATCTAATGGCAAAATGTCATTGTCATCTATAGACATTAGAAATGTCATCAGTGTAATGCTGACTATTTATCAGCAAGTTTTTCATATATCATATATCTTTTTTATATACAGGTATATACAGTAATAGGTAGTAATGGAAAATATATAAAGACCAACATTATTCGAAAAGATTCAATATTTGCAAACGAACATCTATCCGTTCAAAGACAATATCAAAATGGCTACAATATAATTCAGCTTCCTCCGATATTTTCCATCACTGCCTCAACACAAAACCTTTGCTTACCAAAGGAACATACAGCACTTAATGGACATATTATTATATATCTGATCCCATAATATATAATGGGTGAATAGCTATACAATATTTGTTTGCTTGTAAGCCGGCTCTTTGTCCGATCCATGTCACTGCTGAGAAGATTAAGGCCACGATTATATTAGGAGGAGAAGCGGTTTATTTTGCATAAAGAATATGTAAAGTACGAGTAAATGTAACATAATGATGTCAGAATATTTCAAATATAAATAAACATCTGCAAAATATTTGCCATAAAAACATACTTTGGCTGTAGTATCTTGTTTGCTTTGATATAAGAAATATATAGGATTAATCTCCCATCATTAGATGCAAACTCAAGCTTTGAACATAATAATACGAAGCACCGATAATGAATCGATCACAAAGAAGAAACATAATTATAACTTCCATTTAAATTTTTTGTTTTACATTCGTCGTCATCTTCAGCATTTAGCATCATGAACTAACTGACTTCTTTAAAAATTGAAAATTTTTCAATTGCTCTCAATTAAAATTCTTTTCAGTCCAACTACTGAGGCTATCTCAAGAAAATTGGGAATCTAATAATCCTTTTTAAGCTAAAGTTCAAGTTATCTAGCGAGATTTAAGTTATCTAAGTGATAAATTGCCGGAAGGGCTTATATAAAAAATTTACTCAAAAATCTTACTTCATTTAAAAAGTCCACTAAAATCACACCCGAATAAAAACATCTTCCGTCTCGTTCACACACACAAACCAACACACTGTCCCGTCATTAATCACCCCGTCCAGGTGATACAAGACGCGGGCATGATGCGGGACCCATCACTCACCAACGATAAGGGATTATACTTGCGAACAATTATGTCACAAGATCTAAGTAACGCTGTAGTTGCGAAAGATACGTCTAGTTTTATAACTCTGATGGGATTTGAGATGTTACTCGCAGAATGTAAGTTTATGATAGTAGTGACGTGAAACAACGAAAAGGTTACTTAGAATTTTGAACTTAGTAAGAAAATCTTTCTCACGTTTAAACTTTGTTCCAAAACACTTGCCAGAAAAGAAATAAGCTATAATCAATACTTGTATACAATACAATCGACAAATAATATTAATTTGATTAGACTTGATTTGATTTTGGTGCTTGGCGACAGATTTTCAAGTTGAAGGTGGTAGCCAGCCAGACGGGAACTAAAAAGTATCCGTCCACCGTGCTATGGTTTCCTTCACCAAAAGCTCAAGCTCATTGTAGGATTTGAACCCACGACCTTCGTCGCGGCATCCAACGTCACTACCACTGAACGTAGAGAGTATTAAATGATGATTACTTTCAATGATATATTTACAATGATTGACATAATCCTAATAATATGAATTGGCATCAATGAGGTGTTTGTCCAAGGCAGCGCAGTCACCGATAAACGTGATTATTTTTGACTAAAGCCAGGATGTCGTGATGGCGCTTGAGAATTCAGTAACCGATAATGGTGTTTCATTCTGCTCTTACTTGCGTGCGTGTTGAGGAAACAGTCCACGAACCGGAAGACGCAGCGTGGGCAGGCCCCCTACAAGATGAACCGACGATCTTGTGAGGGTTGCGGGAAACCGCTGGATGCAGGTAGCGCAATACCAGCCTTCGTGGAGATCCTTAGGGGTGGCTTTTGTCCAGTAGTGGACATTTTTCGGCTGACATGATGATATTTTTATACAAATTTCAAAATATTATCTAATTAGTTTAGCATTAGCATACGCTTAAGTCAAAGTACTAAACTACCTGAGTGCAGAAACAGTTCACATCACTCACTACGTTTCTCACAAGGTACAAGTAAAGGTTTTCATCGGAGATTTATGTTAAACGTCAAATTATCATAACTTTGTAATGATAATGCTCAGGCGCCTGAAATTTTGTCTGAATTGTGTTGAACCTTAGCGCCGAACTGATCACAATCTCAATGGCTAATAAGACGGTGTTCGGATGCAAGGCATGTGATAGACTCCTGGCCTAGTCTGACTCTCTACTTTGGCATCGCCATCATGTTCTCAATGACGGCCCGTTGACCGGTGGCAATGGGCAAACGCACTTTGACTTAGCCACATAACAAATGCAATTTATGATCTGTGTCATTCAGTGGCCTTAGCGGCGCTTGCGCAAACGTGTCTATAACCAATACGTTCAAACATGAAGTGTATATTTATTTACGCTGTAATTTTTATTGGTTTGGTATACGGAAATAAAGATTTTGAAAATGATGATGATATGGAACACGAGTATATTGGCAATGAAGAGGATTGTGAGTTAATTTCATATTAATTTCATCGACCTAAAAATCATCAATATTGTAACTCTATAGTGCAAAAATATTGCGTGTACGATTTTTTCATCGTATCGTTAGTCGTTTTTCTAAAAGACTGGCGTATTTTTTTACGCTAATATTATAACTGTGAAAGTTTGTGAGTATGAAGGTATGTTTGTTACTCTTTCACGCAAAAACTACTGAACGGATTTGGATGAAATTCGGCACACAGATAGAACATACACTGGAATAACATATAAGTTACTTTATATCCCGGGAAAACATAAGATCCCACGGGAACACGGGTGAAACCGCGGGATGGAAGCTAGTATATTCATAAGTGCCTTATCAGGGCCTAAACTGAATAAATTAGTTTTGAGTTTGAATAAAACGTACACACGGCCACAGATCAAGCTACACACTGCGGCACCTTATGCGGTTGTCATAGGTGCTATTTTGCAACAAAAATGTGTAGCTTAATCTGTGGCCGTGTTTACATCCCGCACCAAAGTACCATGTATTTTGCAGTCTAAATAAGAACGTGTAAGTATCTAGTATGTACCATAGTATTGTTACGTCCAAGTGAAGGGTCAAGACTTTTCTAGAGAGATTGTATTTGTTTTCGTCGGCCTTAACAATACCGCTATTCAAAACAAAGGAATAACCCGCCTATTGTTTCGTTTGTAGTCCTATTGTTCTCGGAGTTTTATGGCTCTGTTTACTTTCCCACGCTTGTTTGTGTCGGGCGGCCGCCGAAACTTCCTCGCGAATTCTGGAGATCAGGAGGCTCGAATATAAAAGGCGAACGTCGAGCCAGCAAGGACCCGGTTGTCCGCGTAAGGGTGTTATAGCCACCTCTGGCTAACACCTTCATGTCCTTTCAAAAATAAAAAAAAAAACCAGCAAGGACAGTTCAGTTCTACGAGCTACCAAGTGAACTTCAAAGCGAATTAAAGTGCGATACCCAGTGTGTTGTTCAGTGATATAGTGCTATTGTAACAGTGATTAATTGCGATAGAGACGTTTATTAATTGTGACTGTGACTTTATTAGTTATTAATTAAGTTGATATCCTGCCTGACTAAATCTGGTCGTCAATAAACTTCTTGTACCGTAAATCGGCATATTTATTCGTACCCACCCCGGATACGTAACAGTATATAGTCTTGTAAGATCACAACATCAAAAGCTTGCAGTATTACTGTATTATATTTAGTTAATTAGTAAAGTTCATTAACATTGTAATTATAGTAACCTTTCAGAAGCAGGTAAATTGGCTTTGTTAATTTCTGGATTCACTCTTGTGTCAAATATAAGGAAATGGCACACATTAAAGGTATTAATTATATTATATCAAAGTATTAAATTATAAAGATGTAAATGCTTATTTAAATTATAATAAATTAGCTTCTGCCCTGCGGTTTCACCCGCGTTCCCGAGGGATCTTATGTTTTCTCGGGATATAAAGTATCCTATGTGTTAATCTAGGTTATAAACTATATGTGTTTCAAATTTCATCCAAATCCGTTAAGTCGTTTTTGCGTGAAAGTGTAACAAACCATCCATACTCACAAACTTTCACATTTATAATATTAAGTAGGATTAAAAATAAAAATATGAAAGAGTTTATAATACGCAATAAATCACTTTAAAATATGTTGAATCCTATTTCTTACAATATAATAAATTATTATTGTCTTCTTTTCTGTCTCGATTAGCATCAGTTTTAATAAATATACATTGGTGCCGATTCTGTTGTTTACGAACTAAAATAAATTTAATCTAACTATATCTCTTTCTAATAGTAAATTTAAGAAAGGGATGCAAGATATTTTAGTCCTGTCAGTTTAATCCGATCACACATTTCAACGTGAATTTAAGCGCGATCTTTATTGGTCACGACTATTTACCCGTACATTACGACGGTATGGATTAAACTGACAGCATTAAAAATCTTCTATCTTTTTTCAATAAGGTTAAAATGAAAGAGAGGTGACTTGTCTAAGGTGACTTGTCTAATATTAGTTAAGTTCGTAAACAACAGAATCGGCACCATTGTTTCATATTTTAAATTAAAAATTGATCTAAACCCAAGAAAAAAAAAACCTAGTCTCATGGGCAGACTGACTTAGAACATTCGACCGACGCTACCAATGATGACGGTTATCTTGTAAATGTAAGCCTCAAAGACACATCAACACCAAAATATAGTATTTTTTGACAAGGTGTGATTTGATCCAGTCTATTCCTAAATCCATGCCTAGTATTTAACTAAATAAAGTAAAAATAAGTTATTTCCCACTCAGAAGTTCCTCTAAATTAATATGACAGACATCATGTCATTGACAATACTCAGTTCCAATTGACAATACCTGATTTATGAAAGAGGTTAAAGAAGCTATTACAATCATTCAATAAGCTGACCCCGTTAAGCGAAAAAGCAAAAGTATCAATGATTCAATCAAATCAAATCAAGCATCAATGGGAAAACAAACTTATTTCAATCATTTACTTTTACTCAATGGTCATAAAGTTCAAAATACTATGATAGATGGTATGAAACCTGAATTCAATGTGGATGTTGCTAATAGAGTGATGACTGAATGCGACGTTCAAAGACAATTGTTTAATGATTATGGTCCCGACCATTAACTCACATGTAACAATGGAGTAACTACTGGTTCAATTCCACACTGGTCGATTGTTTGGAATCAACTTTACTATGTTAGGGTATCGGTGATTATATAACTTTGATCTTCCGATAGTTTTATTTGCATTAGATATTAGTTTGAATTAATTTATTGGTAACTAGCTTTTTACCCCGCGGTTTCACTCGCGTTCCTGAGATAAAAAGTAGCCTATAGCACATAGACTAATATATAATACTAGAGATATAGCACTCGCAGATATTGTAGCTTAATATTAGTAATGAAATACGGATCAATAAATCCGGAGATTATCTGCTATATCTAGACTACACTAGAATATGATATATTCTCTGTTTTTTCAGTTGATCAGATAGACAGCCTTGTTGTAGAAGAGCTATGTACAGAAGCTGGTGGATCATGTACTATAGCCGCAGACTGTCCTAAAGGTCGCCTCACCGAGAAGAAAGGACTATGTCCAAAGCAGCAAGCTAAGGGAGTTGAATGTTGTCATGGATGTAAGTTATAGTACCTAAAAATATACTAATTTTATTACATTGAAATTTGCCGTGTATTACATTTATTACCCACCAACAAATTACCTGGGAGGGAGAGGGCTTAGTTCGAGTTACGACTAATTGGGGGCGATAAACGCCATTCGCTAAATACTTACCTAACATTTACGCCACTTATTAGTACCTAGGTACGTCAAAGTTGGTTCATTCTTTCACTGTTATGGTATACCCGACATCATGGTATGTATTGTATGCCAATATATTTTGTGCACTAAGGATGTTAATTTTGGACCCATTAGTAGTTAGATTTGTAAGACTAGAAACAAAGATAAAATTGTTACACCTAGATTCAGGCTAGCGAAAGTCAATAAGTCTTTTCTCGGGAACTGCATTCGCTTTTATAATAAAATCCCATATGAAGTAACTAAGATGTCTTATAATAAATTCAAAGAGCATGTTAAACATAAGTTGATCGACAAGGCCTACTATAAGGTGGCTCATTACATAGAAGACAAGAATACATGGTTGTAGTAGCTTCTCTCTGCACTTGCAGCCCCCTGGCCAAGTGATAATTGTATGAAGTTTATGTATATTTAAGACAAAAACTGTAATTACCTACAAAAATTTAAAAAAAAAAGATCCACCAAAAAAAAACGCCTTGCTAAGTTTCTTGCCGGAGTCTTCTCAGTTCAAGTGTATTCCGAACCGGTAGTAGAGTCTATTGTAAAACTGTAACTGTTGTGTAAAAATAAATGAGTTTTTGATTTGATTTGAAAAGAGATACCGGTAATGATGCTCCGTTCCATCCGTAGCTAGCAACTTTCCAACTGATACTCCACATCAACTGCAAGCTATGCTTTGAACCTTGAGAAGTATTTTGGCCAATGGGCACCTCACAGGCAGAGTGGCACTCATCTATTTTCATCTGGTGACCCTGTAAAGGTCGTCTAAACTAAAGGAAGTCATCAAGTCGAAAAACTTACTTATTGCTGTCTTTAAGACATTTTAGGCCTATTGTAATAGCTGCTTTATCTAGTGTTAATTTCTTTCCATGAATTGTTTTTTATCTTTTAAAGTTAAAATCATCATCATTCTGTACTAATTAATACAAATAGATAAGTATTTTATAAGTCACACTGTTCCATTCCTAATATTTTTTTAAATTGCAATGCAAGCACTACTTCACTACACGTGATTAAATCTGTATTACCTACCAAATTTGCGATTGTATTAAACATGTGTTTTTATTGTAGATTCAATAATAAGTTTTATTATGTAGTTTGTATTTTTTTGATATAATTGGTGTAAATAATTGTAAATACTATTTCCGTCTTTTACAGTATCAGTGAAAGAGACAAGATGCTTCAAACACGGCGGTGTGTGTATGTCATCGACTGATCATTGCAATCCCAAATTAATTTTTGAAGCAGCAACTGATTGCCATGAAAACCAAAATTGCTGTATTATGGTTGCTTAGTCATGTTTAGGTATATGACGGTTTTATGGAATAGATTTCTTGAAGAGAAGATTTTTGTTAAAGTAGTAATTTTTTTTATGAATAGCAAAATTTTATTTTCTTTGTATTTACCAAATTGTTACTCAGCATGCTTTTTCATGAAATCTACATTTTTTACATTTAAATATTTCTCTGCTACGGCTTCGTGATATGATTAATGGAGAGTGTCAATATATCGAAATCATCATCATGTCAGCCGAAAGACGTCCACTACTGGACAAAAGCATCCCCAACGATCTCCACGATGGCCGGTCTTGCGCTACCCGCATCCAGCGGTTTGCCGCGACCCTCACAAGATGCTTCGGTCCACCTTGTGGGGGGCCTGCCCACGCTGCGTCTTCCACCCCAGCGGCCATCAGTTTTACGAGCTATGTGCCCCGCCCATTTCCTTCGGTTACTTTGGTTCGCCTTCGTTTTCGCAGGGAGGGTATCCAGATAAAGCCACAAAAAATACTGCTGCTAAATATAAAATATATCAATCACATTATATCAGTTTGTATTTAAAACAATTTGATATTTTATGTGATTGATATATTAATCTCATAGGAAGAAACATAAACATATTTCATTCACATATTAAGAATACTTGTCAGTTGATTGTATAAAAGGATATTCATGATTTACAAAGAAGACAGCGTTCATGGATTCGTCTGTTATGCAGGCTTAGAAGGATGCCTATGTGATTATTAAAACGAAAATTTTAATTAACTTTTCATTAGCGGATTCCGCAGTATTTGCTCGGAATATAATTAAGGGTGTAGTAATTAGTACGGACGTCGAACTCAGCCATTGTGAGGGATTTTGAACACATTTTCATGAAGTCTTTAGAGAGTCGAATAAATCGAGCAAGCTGCTGAGTATCAAGACTATCAAGTTATAATTTAGTCGACTTTAGCCAAGCTTTGGATTAGTGCTTCAAGACTTTGAATCTTGCCAATTCATTTCAGGTAATTAACGGTTAATGTTGGTTGGTTTGTTGGCTTTAGAGTTCGTTAAGACCTTTTCTTTACTTACCTTTTTAGGCGATGATAGCTCAGGGATAGTGACATCGGATGGCGAGACGAAGGTCCCGTGTTCGAATCCTACAATGAGCTTGAGCTTTCGGTGAAGAAAAACATCGTGAGGAAACCATAGCACGGTAGTAGGGTACTTTGTAGTACCCGCCTGGCTAGCTACCACCCTCAAAGAATTATCTTAATTATCAAAATATAATTTTGACTAACCTCGACTATAAACACGAATTGTGTTCGCGAGAGTTTAAAAAGTATTACCACAGTATTATCACCCTCAAGTTGAAAATCTGTCACCAAACACCTTTCGGTGTGTTCCGTCCGACAGCTGCACTTGAGAGCCAGTTCCTTTCTAGGCTTTGTGTGCTTACATACATCATCAGCCACATCATCACTGACCACGGTGAGATTGTGGTCAAACACAGGCCTATACATAGTAAAAAAAAAAACCTATTAAAGATTGGGATAGAACTTGGCATGATAAATAGTTCATACTCTGAAATAACGTATAAGCTACTTTTTATCCCCGGATAAGATCCCTCGGGAATGGGGTAACATTATATTATATTCTCAAGCTGTCTTGCAAGACTAAGAGCTACACCTAAGTATAGATTACTAGCTGTTCCCCGCGGTTTTACCCACGTTCTCGGGAGAAAAGGTAGCCTTTAACCTTTTAGGATAATGTAGCTTCCTATTAGTGAAATACTTTTTCGAATCATATCTGTAACTCCAGAGATTTCAACCAAACAAACAAACTCCTCAGTTTTATATTAAGTACCTATAAATGTAATATGTCGTTTGTACTTAAATTTGGATATATCAAGCACATCAAAGAAATATTATACTGTGTCAGACGTTTCTTTAATAAAGTACTTTACCCATAATAAACGCCCTTACCTCAGTCGGGTAAAAACACCATTAATCTACAAGAGTATAATACGCTTGGATAATCATAGAAACCCCTCATAATTGGTTTGTTGGGCTTAGTCGCTTGCTGTGTAAGCGAATCGTGAAATCTCCCTCCGTTGTTATAAGAATATTAGGTACAGCTGGGGAAAAATATTACTATAGGTATTATTAATTATAGCTGTTCCCGCATTTTCACTCACGTTCCCGGGTTCAAAAGTAACCAATAATCTTCGGGGATAATGTAGCTTCCTAATAGTGAAATAATTTTTCAATTCGGACCAGTAACTCCGGAGATTAGCATGTACAAACAAACAAACTTTTCAGCTTTATAGTTTTAAATTTTGTGAATGAACTCTTCGACTCTTAATCGTTTCTAAGACTAGATGAGGACTGCACTAGTAGGTGTGAGCGGAATCTAATAGATTTTTTTTATTCTATAGGTAGTTTCTTTGAGAAAGTCTTTGAGCTTTAAAAAAGTAATTTGTATTGGTCATAGTGAATGAAGATTGAGCCACTGGTTTAATTATCTGAGTGACTAGACTATAATTCTAGGTGTGTTCCAGCAAATGCACTTGAGAGCCAGTTGCCTTCTTGGCATTGTAACAGGTGGGCAACACATTACCTCTAGTCTTGCAAATGGCGATAGGCGACGTGGACCTTCTGACATAAAAAAAATCGAATTAATGTAAATAAATGTAACATAATTATAAATAAAAATCCTCCCCTTACTGTGGAGTTAAGAAGAAAGAATAACCAAATAAAAGTATATTCCTAGTTAAAAAAAACACGTTCTTTTAAAGGTACACACAATTTTAATTAAAGACACACTGTAAACTATCGCTTTTAAAGGGCAACGCTGAAGTTATACGTCGACGGCATTCTGAGATAAAGCACGTGTGCTATTTATTCCGTAACTCTTGAAAAAATCAACTTTAATTATTTTATTCTTCAAGTGTACCCTAGTCGGTTATTGGTCGCAACTATACTTTAATAAGTCTATATTATATTATCAAGATGACCGTAATAAGTGTATTATTTTATCCAATAAACCTTTGTTTTGGTTTTTAATAAGGCTGTAAATAATATTGATATTTTCATTCCATTTTCGAAATACTTCTTTGATTTTTCTGAAAACAATATTGAATATTAGATAATTAGCGATATATCTAATAAAGCTATTAGGTATACGATATACAATAATTAACCAGTTCGATTTTATTTATGGCTATAAATAGAGGCATTTATTTTTGACCAGTGTGTGTTGCCAGTGATGACAGTGATACGGAGCAGAGACGTGGTCGCTTACGATGGGCCCCATAAGAAGGCTCAAGGTCACCCAAAGAGCGATGGAGAGGGCTATGCTCGGAGTTTCCCTGCGAGATCGAATCAGAAATGATGAGATCCGCATGCGAACCAAAATAGCCGACATAGCCCGAAGAATTGCCAAACTGAAGTGGCAGTGGGCGGGGCACATCGCTCGTAGAACCGACGGCCGCTGGGGCAGAAGGGTTCTCGAGTGGCGACCACGAACCGGAAGACGCAGCGTGGGCAGGCCCCCCACAAGGTGGACCGACGATCTTGTGAGGGTCGCGGGAAACCGCTGGATGCGGGTAGCGCAAGACCGGCCATCGTGGAGATCCTTGGGGGAGGCTTTTGTCCAGCAGTGGACGTCTTTCGGCTGATATGATGATGATGATGATTTTTTTAATAGTAAATTATAGAAATACATTTGGATTTGTGTCTTATTGACGCCTTTTGTTACAAAGCAAATTTATTTCGTCACTAACCCGAGTTCCACCTGTATTTAGAAGGAAATTCATAATATCTAAGGCAAAAAGTAATCTTTATTTAATTCTAGTTTATACATGCCAAATTATATCCATATTATATATCCTTTTAGTAATTATGATATAATTATGTAATTAACATCTACACGCAAATAAATTTGAATTAAACGTATGTGTAGAAAGAGCTTCCGTATTTACACCATATTTTACAAAATCTTCCATTCTTACACAAGATATCATATTTTAAAGCAAATTACCAAATAAAGCTCGTAACAAAACCCGTTTGTTATTAAATTTGAAAGGAACTCTAAAATAATTTAACAGGCGAAATCTCGCGGGAAGTTTTCGCAATCAAAATGTAGGAAATATGCAAATTATGACAGCGCTATATAATGTAGGATATAGTTACATTGTAGCGAAAATGAAATGATATCAACGTGATGTTAAAACTATTAAAAACTTTGCCAACGCTTGCTCATAGTTGTATGAGATCGTTAATTTTGTTTATGTAATATGTAGTTGCAATTTAAATTTTACTGGGTGACCGCGTCGCATTGCATTACGTCCTTCTCGATTAGCGTTCTTTTTTTATGCTCATAATGTCAGCCGAAAGACGTCCACTACTGGACAAAGGCTGCCTCCATGATGGCCGGTCTGCGCTACCCGCATCCAGCGGTTTCCCACGACCCTCACAAGATCGTCGGTCCACCGAGTGCCTCCCACGCTGTGTCTTCCGGTTCGTGGTCACCACTTGAGAACCCTTCTGCCCCAGAGGCCCTCGTTTCTGTGCGCGATGTGCCAATTCTAATTAGTTTGGCAATTCTTCGGCTTTTTTTTTATTTTTTGCTTAGTAAGTTTACAATATAATTATTTAACATAAATAGTATCGTGAAATAAAAAAAAAATGTTTACTAAACCGTAAAAAGTTCAGTCGCGAATCACACAAAAACATTTTTATTCGTCCTCTTATCAAGGTTTTTCTTATCCTGTAGTACAAGTCATAAGCTTAACTATTTTGTAAAAACTGTGAGGTTATAATTTTTTTTCAATTACTGCCAGCGGTCGTCAAGGACAACAATGAATAAAATAAATAAAAGAAAACACAGATCTAAATATCCTTGCATAATACCAACAATAAAAAATATTTCACAAATAGGTACCTACCTATATTAAAACGACCAGTGTACGTACGGTCCTAATATTATAGTACCATAACCTACCTCTGACCTGATCTACATACCTGATCAGGGCCTACGATAAAATGTTTAGTTTAAATTATCACACATAACTACATTTTGAAACTTGACCAGAGTTTTCATGTTTTTTCTATGATATAGGCTTTATGATCGAAAAAAAATTTTGGAGTAACTTACGGCCCGGTCAAATGTTGATTTAATGTAAAACACTTTTATCAATTAAACAAAATTAACTGACCTTACTTACCAACACTTTTGACACTCAAATCACCCTGACCCATTTATGTTGTTTACAAATTAATCAAATTTATTAAACTCACTACATCTATATCTAACAGAAAACATAAGAAAGGGATGAAATAAATTAAGTCCTGTCAAATTAGCCCAGTGCTTGTTTTCATGTGACTTTAATCGCCATCTTTATTGTTCACTACTATTTCCGGCAAAGAATAACACATTAAGAAATTAAGTATTTTAAGAAAGATATGTGAAGCGAATAAAATCGACACCGCTGCCGCTTATAACTTAATAATATATTCGTAAATCGTGATCAAGGGAACGCGATAAATCCCGCCTTATGTGATAGCGTAAGGAATACTCCTGCATTATAGGACCGCTAAAATTCTTATTTATGTCCCTTACAACGAGGGAACCAACAATAGTTCGGGATTTTTCCACTTATTCGACTCGGGGAAGTGTAAGAGAGACGTGACGTGATGCGTACGGTTGTTTATTTTTATCGTGTTTATGATATTGACCATAGTTTTGTAAGTATATTGTGATTAAAGTGGTATAGTGTAAAACTTTTAATTTATTTATTAACCAAAAATAACCGACAGAGCCCGAAAAATTGCCAAACTGAAGAGGCAGTGGGCGCGGCACATCGCTCGTAGGACAACCATACAAACTAATATGCAAAATGTATCCCATATTAGCCTTAACTTTCAAATAGCCTTTATGTTTGCTACAGTTATATACGATACTTAGGGTTTTGTACAACTCAGTGTTAAAATTTATTATGAAGATGATAGGTAATTCAGTTCTAGTGAAGAGTAAGAACATAGTGAGGAAACTGCAGCACGGTACAGTGGGGTACTAAAAACCTGCTTAGCTAGTCCAACGACTAGAAGATAGACAAGCAGCAGCTCTGAGTGAATCGATGCTTTGGTCTAAAAAAAAACATACACCAATGATCGTATTTTATCATCAATGTGTTGAAATATTACTTATTTTTGTATAATTAAAAACTTTGATTTCTTCGCTGTGACTCTTCCAGTATTCCCTTAGTTAATTTGAAGTTTAATATTGTCGGTATCTGAACTGATTTACTTTTGAATTTCCAAAGTTTTCAAGTTTGAATAGAATTACACCAAAATGTTGAGATTGGGGTTATTGGGTTAACATCATAAAATGAGAAAGTAAATTTAATAATTAACCTATCTAATTAATTAGTTAATTTACTAATTCTAACGATGATAATACCACTGGATGCTGGTAGCACGAAACCAGCCATCTTTGATCCTTGGGGGATGTTTTTATCCAGTTAGCTTTGGGCCAACAGCCAATTAGAAAAAGATTAAAATTAAAAACTAAAAAAAAAAAAAAAAATTGATATTGAATCTATTATATTAAAAAACCGATCACAACATAGAGGACAAATACTTAGGTATACTGAAAAATCTTCTTCTAAGAGCTTCTTTTCCAATATAAAATATTATTTCACTCAAACAAAATCGTCGATACACTGTAAATACTGGCAGATATCAAAGGCGAAGAGGAATAAAAGAAAATATTTTTTAATATCACTGAAGTGAGTTCAATACATCTCGCCTGCTGTGCAAATGCCTGTGGCGGAATATTCACAGTCTGATTCAGAACTTTAATATTTGTAGAAATAAAGCACAATTCTCATTAGTAAATAAAGAAATGTGTAAATACATAATGGCGTAGGGAATCTCAAACAGGTACACGCATTACCACGTTGGATGGAAATGCTGGTTCTCTAACCAATATATATGCCAGCATTTGATTCTGGTAACGAAATGCTTTGTTGGTAATATCAATCCAAAAGTAATAAAGAATTATTCGATGCGTTTTAGTTATATTACAAACACTGTGTCAAAAAGAATGATTTGCCCGACGCAAAAACGATGGAGTTTTATAAGTTTGACGTTATCTGTATGTAGCCTCATAGCTCCTAAATGGATGGACCGATTTCAAATTAGTTTTTTTTGTTTGAAAGGTGTCTTAATCGAGAGTTTTCTTAGCTATGTTTCAAGAAAATCCGCTCAGCCGTTTGGAAGTTATGACCAATTTTCTAGCGAGTTTCGGGGGTTTCTTAATTTTTTTAATTTTAGTTATATAAAAATCTTTCTAGAATTCTTTGTTAGTAGCGGTGTCACAAAGCATTATTATTTATAAGTATCTATCCGATTTGTCTTCAAAATTTTTTGATTGCCTTTTGCATTCCCAGTTATCTTTATCATAATTTACTACTATAGCTTCATAAGAAAATATGAGTATTTAGTTTCTCAGAATCAGCGTCTGTACTGAACAAGCTGGAACTCATCGATCAATTACTGCAGCTGTCCAGTCCAACACTTGCCTCTTGTACTTGTTCAATTTAGAGCTACGAATCCTACTAATACCTATATTATAAATGCGAAAGTTTGTGAGTATGTTTGTTGTTCTTTCACGTAAAAACTAATGAACGGATTTATGATGAAACTTGGCACATAGATATATCATACCCTGGAATAACATATAGGCTACATTTTATTTACGGAAACCATGAGATACCTCGGGAACGCGGGTGAAACCGCGGGGCGGAAGCTATTCTGTATATTTTTAACAATTATTATAATCGTCGAAAAGGCGATACGGTGACGATCTCTTTCCGAGTTGATAAGCGTTCCTTTTTTACCTTTTGGTTTCGGAACAGTTTTTTAAAAATACGTTTCTGTATATGACGCTATTCATGTGACATTTTCAACATTATTTTAGTTAAATAGGTAACATTCTAAGCGTAGAAGTGTTTGTCAGGAACAGGTGCAGTGTAATTTAATGTAACATAATTTAATTAAACAATAAAACTAAATAACGAGCTTCCTACCTCCACGTTGAAGTTTCCACCTCGAGTGCAGACAACAAATTGCATCGTATATTTTTAATACAAACTTTGATTCCGTCTGGCTGGTAATTACTTCCTTGTGCTATTCAGCAAGGAATTGATTTTATTGGTAGAAAAGAAGCTACGGTATTTTTAATTATTATTTTTATTGCAAACTACAACGATGTAACAATATCCCAAGAAATCTATTAAAAACAAATATTACCTATTTAATTAATTTCGTCACATTTGCATCGTCATTATGTTTCATATTTCAAGTGAATTCGTAATATCGAAATTTCATCGACTTGCCATTATAAATTTCATCTAATTTGAAAGATTTATATGGAGTTTCATGGTATAGTCCAATTTTAGGCGAAACAGATATGTTTTTGCGAATCCGTCAATGTCGTGACGTGAGTGAAGAGTCGTCTCTCTTGGCGTTTTAGAATACGACACTCGAGAACATCTCTACTTCATCGATTAGCGGCTTTCCGAACGATGTGATGATGCGTAGCGTCACATCAGTAAACTTTGAACACTCGTTTCATACGCGGTTTGTAAAGAGGATTACATAAATAATTTAATTAATTTACAGTGTGCTAAGTACACACGTAATGTGCTTATTGTTTACGTTACGGAAGACAAAGTAGTATGTATACGGGAGTACGGGCACCGGTTTCAGAAATGAATTTCGTGGAACATTATTATGGTTTTGGTATGTACAGGTAGGTACTTTGGCTAATTATAGGGACTTATGATGTCAAATGCAAGATCTCAAAAGATATAACTCCCTCGTTTCTGAATGTAGGTGTCCTCGCACCTGCGTTATAAAGCTTTACATGACAATTAAAGGGATTATGGACAAAAATGTGAAAAAAATAATTTAGTATGCATGGAGTTTCGGGGGCGATAAATCAATTTAGCTAGGTTACATAATATTTAAGGGTAATGTTTGTAAGTTTGGATATAGCAGATAATCTCCGGAGCTGCTGATCTGAATCTAAAAATTCTCTCACTAATAGAAAGCTACATTATCCTATGAATTCAAGGCTACATTTTATCCCAGAAACACGGGACTCTATAGGAAACAGCTAGTCCAATACAAAACAAGAAATATCAAAACCGCCTATTAAACGCAATGTCATATCTCTTGCCATTAAAACTTTTGCAGTAGCATATTGCACGTAAGTGTTGCTACTTAAACTTAGTTGCAAGTTTAGTTTGGCACAACACTAATGCTGCCTAGAGACAGTTTGCCTAGGTATAATGTAAGTGGGTATTAGTGAAGATAGTATTAAGTGTCTTAACGCAGCCTAATATAAACTTAGTGGGATAGTTAGGGTACTTTCCGTGAAGGAAGTGGGAAATAGCTAATGAGATACCCCGGTTATAGTGTTTTGAAATGACAGCTATGAATATATTAACATACCAGCTATCTCTCGCGGTAAAATTTGATGCCAAGCACCTTCTGATGTGTTCCGACAGCTGCAGTTGAAAGCCAGTGCGTACCAGTGGTGAAGTGTCCATACAAGCCGATTCCCATCGGCTTACTTTTTAGAAATCCTAGTCCCACATTTTCATCATTTCAAAGCCAATTTTATCATGCTTAAAAGACACTGTAATTATAAAATTATCGGGGTTTTTTGAACGGCTTACCCTTGCCATAATTTCATCCCTCGCTACTGGTGCGTACCACCATCAGCCACATCATCACTAACCACGGTAAAATTGTAGTCAAACACAGGCTTATACATAGTAAAAAAAACGATTTACAATGTTTATCTACTGTTTGACTATGAAATCATAAAAACTATACCCTAGCTAAGCGACCATAAAGAAACAACACCAGAACTAGAACCTCAAAAGCAAATTAGCTTTGCAAAATTTACAGTTTTTAACAATGTTGAAATTCGAGACTATGTCTACACCGCTGGATATTCGCTCAACAAGAATCGTTTGCATTTTGAATCGACTGAGCCAATTAGCGACGAGCGTTCAACAGGCGATTTTAGTATACAACTATCTTTGTGCTGATGGACTGTACTAGTAACATGATTTATAAAAGTTTATTAACCTCTTTCTTTTTCGTGAAAAACATTTTAAATGGTGATTATTTTCTCCTGAGTATAGTATTTTTTATGAAAATGTTCGTGTTCATTTCTTATACATATTGTAATAGCAAAATTTTGTGGTACCTTGAAATATCATAAAGGAAAATGAGTATTTTTATTTGTTACCTCTAGACGCCTTAGTAGCAATCATAATGAAATTTGGCCTTTTTATTTTCAAAAGAGCGTGAAACTACTATCAGTCTCAAAAAGGCGAGTAAAGCGAGACAGAAGTTAGTAAGTAAGGTCTCTTTCGCCTTTTTAAAGACATATTGAAGCGCCTAAGGAATTAATCCATAACACCAATTACAAACACATTCTAAAATTAAATTTGGAATAGGTACTTACTTTGTAATAATCGCTACAATAAATTAACTAAATCCCTAAAATAGACTTCGAGCTGGAAACAAAAGGTTACTCAAAATGGTACATCAAGTAAAGTATCTACCAAGTTCATTGTATAATGTAAAATGTTGCCTTCCCAAATATTTTCCGCAACAAAAACTGCCAAATATCAACATGCAAAGCCAGCAACTCCAAGATAATACCCTTGAAACATTCAGATGATACCCAAAGCCCAACAAGGCTCCCTCCTCAATATGGTTTGCTACATCGAAACACACTCTACCTAACGAGTAAGGGACCCTCACACGTTCTCGGCACTCAATTTGTACCTCTTTACTTACATTAAGATATTGGTCTTTGGAAACTCACATAATTCCCTTTATGACTGAGTTTTTCAGTATTTTTATGACATATCGGTAAAAGGGTGAGGTCAAATTGGTAATAATAACTCTATTAACTGTAAATTTTGCAAATCTAATTTGCTTTTGAGGTTCTAGTTCTGGTGTTGTTTCTTTATGGTCGCTTAGCTAGGGTATAGTTTTTATGATTTCATAGTTAAACATTAAGTAGTATAACAGTTATCTGGTTTCCATAGTACAAGCTCTGCTTAGTTTGGGATCAGATAACCGTGTGTGAAGAATGTCCGAAGATATTTATTTATTTATTATATTGCGCCGCGGTCTGTACCGTATCCTATGGGGATCTGACGAATTCCTGATTTAAGAATTATAGCTTTCTGGTCACAGTTTTACAAGTAATTCCCAAATTTAAATTTAATAAATCCTTTCCTTAGTAGATAAATTGAACTTGTCTGTCTAGTTTCTAGATTTTTCGTTTATTTCCATTGTTTCGAAAGGATTAAATAAATAGCCATTATCATACATTATGTTTGTTCTGAATACGTCTGACAACCTTCACATTAACTAAATCGTCAATGCCATAGTCTAATTTACTACCGGTTCGGATTATAGGATAGTACTTATCAAAATAGAACGTTTATCTAAATTCTGTTAATACAATAAAATTTAATTAAACGCATGCATGGGATAACCGGAACTATCCGATAGGCTGTTGCAAATATTGACATTAGATTCGATAACGTGTCACTAAATAACTGGACTGTTACCGTTTTACAAATAATTTGTATATTGGACCAGAAATTGGTAAAGCATCTGTGCAGCATACTGTTAACTTCTTAGTCGTTAAGATAAATGAGAAGAAGAAAAAATTTTTATTATTCAATACTGATGCCTATAGCTTGGAAGATATAATAAAAATAAATAGAATTAACAAAAAAATACGTCAAAGCAAAGATTCTAAAACGAAGCTACATCCCCGAGAATTATAGGCTACTTTTTATATCGGGAACGTGGGTTACATCACAAGACACAAGTAGTATAACTCATGGTAAGGTTAGATTGTTCCAAGACACAAACCAATCCTAAGACGATTTCAATTTATCTAAATTCGATTCGAAATTTAACGACTGTATTCCCAAATAGTTAAAATAATATCGCATTTAACCCACTAGGTAGTACATATGTAAGACCATCTGATTCCCTTATTAATTACATTACCATTATAGGAGGTTGAGAGGAACACTTACTCCCATCTCGCCGCGCCGCACCTGCCCTCAGTGAAGAAGGAATATTAGAGGTAAGAATTTATGAAGCAAGCTAAATAAACTTTTCATCATTTAGCAAATAGAACATAAGAAAGATTATACTTGAGGTGGTAAGTCAAGGATCATCACGAAATGAAAGATGGAGCTTTTATAAAACTGAATTAATGATAGCTATTCTGAGCCACAATTTGAACCAATCAAAATGTAGTTTAGTTGAAACGCGCTTTAAAAGAAAGGAAAAATAAAAAAATACTTAAACTATGATATTAGACTCAGCAGCCCAGTTTAACATATAGTCTTTTTCACAGTCGGGCACTCTTGTCAGAATTCGTGGTTCATATAAATGAAATAGATAGGTACATGGAGAGTCCAAAACGTCTTGGTTGGATCTTTGACGGTTTGTAGCGTAGCGAGTAACTGCACCATGATGGTGGATTGGTTTATCGCTCTTATTGAATTCGTCTAACGAGTGGGTGATCAGGGACCGCTTACCTTCAGCCTGACCCTGATCTACAAGTCAATCACTTATTTATATTAATAAATACCATTTATAATTTTTTTTTTTCAATTCCTTAAGGGTCAATAATCATATTAGAAAGAAAATTGCTAATCTTCTAGTAATGGAAACAATAGCATTAATATTTTTGTTATGGATATAATAAGGTATCCCAAGAACAAAGAGCCTTGGTCTAGACAAAATATTATTTCCAGAGCGTGACACGAGCATCGCGTGGTCAAAATATATTTTCTACAAAAATACAGGATCGTGAATTGCAGTTTTATCCACACGAAATTAATCATCACCCCTCTTTGGGTCTTTAGTATTTTCGGACCACTCTCCGAATGACGAGCGAAATAATGATTTACAGCACAATCTAAACTCGCACATTAATTACCAACAATTTATTAAATCACTTCCGTCATTTCAGAATTATTGGCTTCGATTTTTTGGGAATATCACTATATCTCTTTCTAACAAAAAATATAAGAAAGGGATGAAAGATATTTTTGTTCTGTCAGGTTAGTCCGATTACATATTTCAAAGTGAATTTAAGCGCACAACAAAATCTATATTTTCCACGATCATTTACCCATATTACAATGGAATGAACTAGTCTTACAGCATCTCTCTTTTAAATGAAATTGGTGACGTGACTAATATTAGTTTAATTTGTAAACAACAGTATCAGCACCATTATCAGCTACCGTGGTGATTATGGTAGGAGTATTGTCAAAAACAAGCCTATCCAAAGAACAAAAAGCCAAGTGAAAACTTAAATATAGAAATTTTACTTAGAATCATCTTTCCGCATCAGGTATGATTGCATTCTCTAAAATATTTGTAGCTCTACAGAGGAAACTAATTGTTGTAAATACATTTTGTACACATTTGTCGTACAAAGTTATGTCAATTCGTCTTGCTCTAACAGACGTGTGATTTACATCGTAGGATCTTTATAGGGTAGTAATAATTATACTATTATTTATATTCATTATAAGTATATCATCTGCCGTTGCCTTTTTATGATAGATTATTTAGGTTTGTATACTTTTTAACACTAAATAATAGCAAAATTGTCTTAGTTATCAAATAAAATTTCGAAATTCAATCATCTTTCCAAAATAAATAATTAAATTCAATTTATATGCATCAAAAAATAAAACCTAGGATGACGAACAATAGATTAAACGATATGAAAACTTTTTAGACAAAGCTGTTCCTGTTGCGAGCTAGTCTGAAAGATGACAAGTATCGAAGCATCTGGGTGGAACAGCACTTTGCATATGAATTGTTCATGGTCTTAAGTTGAAACAGGCTGGAGGAAACTTACGAGTATTTAAGGGTCCGCTGTTTAATTACTTTAGAACACATGCTGGTATTCTAAATTCTAACTTACTCTGATGAGTCAGGAACCCGAAGTGGATCTTGTTTTCTTAGACCAAAAGATACTAATTTTTACTATTTGGTACTATCTAGGTATAACGTGTTAATTACACCATTTATAACTCAAGAACGGCTAAATATTTTTTTATGATTTTCGAGTTTTTGGAGTTGTTTTTGTCCGGAATAAGATAATATAGAAATAATTAACGTAAAAAATAATCTAGAAAGATATCTAAATTACATGGAAAATACTTAATTGAATCGAAATGTCACGTTGTTAGGTAGGTACGTAGGTGTGTGTAGGTAGATAGATAGGGATACGTAGGTAGGGGTAGGTAGGTAGGTCCCAATTTTTTTTATTTTTAGGGCAGGACAACGTCTGTCGAGCCAACTAGTTGGATTATATTTTTTGTATATTTAAAAATAATCTCTGCCTTCAAACAATGCTTACAATAAAGTAGTCATACTCAAAGGTCACCATAGATACTTTCGGATGTCGGAATAAAAGCAATTTATACGTCACAGGATATCGTACAAGGAAAATATGTCAAATTGTCAATTTTCTAGCAGTAGCCATTATATACAAGGCTTCTTTTGTCATTTTGAAGAGACATTAATATTATTACTTCTACAGCACGAAGGGTTCCGTACCATTATCTATAAAAACGGGGAGCCCCTTAAATATTTTAAATTATTAAGGCGATGATAGCTCAGTGGTAGTGACGTCGGATGCCGCGACGAAGGTCGTGGGTTCGAATCCTACAATGAGCTTGAGCTTTCGGTGAAGGAAAACATCGTGAGGAAACCATAGCACGGTGGTAGGGTACTTTGTAGTACCTGCCTGGCTGACTACCACCCTCAAGTTGAAAATTTGTCGCCAAGCACCTACCGGTGTGTTCCGGCAATTGCACATGAGAGCCAATTTGCCTACTCGGCATTGTAACAGGTCAAGCAACACATTGGCAATATCTCTGGTATTGCCAATGGCGATAGGCGACGGTAACCACTTACCATCAGGGGGCCGTATGCTTGCTTGCTACCTTAGTAGTATAAAAAAATATATATATTTTATTCTGTTTTTTAGTATTTGTTGTTATAGCGGTAACAGAACATGTATAAAAATTCCAAATGTCGAACTATCACGGTTCATGAGATACAGCTTGGTGACAGACAGACAGCGGAGTCTTAATAATAATCCTGTTTAACGGAACCCTAAAAATCTAAATAATTAATATCACAAACTCCTGACGTCATCCAGTTAGTGAACAATGATTTATAACGTGTGATAGTATAATTAGGTCGTTATCGCGACGCGGCAGATGGGCTCGTTTGTCTATGTGACTAATGTAAGGGCTGTGATAGTTTCATGTGGGGATTTGTACGAAAAATTGGACTTTGATTTAATTACACGTTTAGCTAAATGATAATTGAACTTTATTTTTTTTATTTTATTGGGGCAACCAACAAGACATACATTAACACCAACAATTATAAGTATATCGTAATTTAAATTGTAAATGTTGCCTCAATTATAGGCTACCACACCATGCTATAATTAATAATAAAGTATATGTATAATTTAAATAGAAAAATATGTGATGGGGTTTAGTACATTTAATTATTAATCTATTATATTTAATTAAATGATACTTTTTATAGGTAAGTATGTGGGGAACTGGTGGTCCAAATTTAAGCTCCTGGTTCCAATACCTTCCAACATTTAGATTATCTAAACTAATATTAGAAAAGCGAAGGTGAGCTTGGGAAAATATAAAGGATACTTTTAATCAATCGGAATACGGGGTGAAAATATATCACATTTCCACAATCTTTGACTTACGAGGAAATTTAAATGTTTCTAAATATGACTATTTATAGACCTGTGTTCAACCACTATCTCACAATGGTTAGTGATGATGTGGCAGCTACCTTTAAAAGTCAGTTCCCTTCTAGGCTACTACTTCCCATCTTTGGCCACATCATCTGCAGTCAAACAAACACAGACCTATATAGAAAATACAATAAAATTTATATGGGATCAGCGCAAAAATAATTATTAAAATCGGTTCATAAGCAAAAATGTTACGCGTGAACAAACAAAAAAAAAGTACAGCCAAATTGAGAACCTCCTCCTTTTTGAAGGAAGTTAAAAACAAAACAAAAAGGATGAAACCTCGGCGCGGATGCTAGTTCCTTTACAATGGACGCTACAGTAGCAGTTAATTAAATACACCACGTATATTATCACAAAGCTTTGTATTATCCTAGCAAGTTTAGAGAAACATT
Source organism: Tethea ocularis (assembly GCA_963555595.1). Classification (NCBI taxonomy): domain Eukaryota; kingdom Metazoa; phylum Arthropoda; class Insecta; order Lepidoptera; family Drepanidae; genus Tethea; species Tethea ocularis. Next base: position 1,693,417 of record OY741960.1, on the reverse strand, counting down.
GAAGATTAAACAATAGCATTCACACACAACTCTGTTTAAACAGACATAAAGCAATGTAAACTGAGTGTCCTATATCAATAGAGATGCATAATTTGTAGTTACACAAGGAAGACTTCGTTCTCATCGTTACATAATATTATATTGTATTTTATTAACGTAGTGACCGACAAAAACAGGACACCAAAATTAAAAAATGTATAAAGATTTATTCTGAAACTTGTCAACCAGGATTGCATTTGGATGATTAAAAAGACCTTTATGCAACATAATAATTATTATTATGGTGATACTAGCTTCCGCCCTGTGGTTTCACCCGCGTTCCCGAGAGATCTTATGTTTTCCCGGGACAAAAAATATCCTATGTATCTGTGTTCCAAATTTCATCCAAATCCGTTCTGTAGATTTTTCGTGAATTAGTAACAAACACCCATCCATCCATACATCCATACTCACAAACTTTCGCATTTATAATATTAATAGGATGATTTAGTTACCATAAGGTGCCTTTTACCATGTATTTATATGCCTGTATTTGACCACAATCTCACCGTCACCGTGGTCAGTGATCATGTCGCTGAAGGTGGTAAGCACACAAAGCCTAGAAGGCAACTGGCTCTCATGTGCAGCGGAACACACCGAAAGGTGCTTGGCTACAAACCCTACCACCGTGCTTTGATTTTCTCACGATGTTTTCTTTCAACGAGAGCTCAAGTTCACTGTAGGATTCGAACCCTCAACCTTCGTCTTAATATTCGACGTAACAACCACTGAGATATCATCGCCTCCTTTCAGACTTAAATCAATTACTGACCCTAGGACATTACTGTTGAGGATTCTAATTGTTTAAATCCACACCAACTTTTAATGCTGTTAAACTATTCAATCATAATCATCATCATGTCAGTCGAAAGACGTCCACTGCTAGACAAAGGCTTTCTCCATGGATCTCCACGATGACCGGTCTTGCGCTACCCGCATCTAGCGGTTTCCCGCGATCCTCACAAGATCATCGGTCGACCTTGTGGGGAGCCCTACGCCTTCCTATTCGTGATTCGTTTTTTTTAGATTATAAATAGGCACTACAAACAATAAACTCTATATAAAAATATACCTGTCAGTATCAGTGACGTACTTATAAAATGACAAAGCGATAACCTTCATAAGACCAACTTAATGAAACTGCAATAAGTAAACACGTTATAATCCCGTTTCGATACAAAATCCACCCCGCGTAAATTATTCTAGAGCAGACATTTTCGAGTGTTTTTGTCTCCTTCTCTCGTACATTATGTGACGTCACACATTCATACGTCCCCGGATGATACCTCATTCCCTGGGATAATGTATGCGGAGGCTGTATTAAATTTTGTAGTTCACGAAAAAACTTGGTGTTAACGTTACATATTTTTTGAGGAAAGTGAATTGTGCGGTAATTTATGAAGGGTATATTATATGTTGGTCTTTTTAAGGGAAGAGAGTAAAGGAATATTAGGTTTATACCTATGGAATACAAAAAAAAAATATTGGTTCGAAAATGTTATTCTGCCCAAGTTAATGCCAATTCTTCATAAAGTGAATTCATTATCAATGTGTCATAATTTTTTCTCCGTACATAAAATACGTTAAAATTATTTATACAGTCATGTTGGAATATATCAACTCGTATTGATTTATAATTTGCAGTATGCAAATAATATTTTAAAATCCAATATTTATGTTACATCAGAACTGGCGATACTCGTATAAAATATTCTTTTTAAGACTGAAAATAAATGTCACTATGAAAATATTTTCAATAAATTATTCATGTTTTTTTAATCCAAATGTTGAACCAGTTAAGGACTCCTATGAGTGCTAGTGTATGCTTATATTATCATCATCATGTCAGCCGTAAGACGTCCACTGCTGGACAAAGGCCTCCCCCAAGGATCTCCACGAGGGCCGGTCTTGCGCTACCCGCATCCAGCGGTTTCTCGCGGCCCTCACAAGATCATCCACCACCTTGTATTTGATCCTTATATGATATTAAATTATTTTAATACGATAATATTTTATCATAAGTGATTTATGCCAACGGGTAAAATCATCACTATACAGTCTTGAGATCTCCATTGCAAACATTCCGACTAACATTCAGTGTCTGCTTGCGATATCTTTAAGTCGCCTTCTAAAGGAAAAGTCCAATCTAACACTCCTACTTTTTATAAAAACACTATATTACATCCTAAAAGCATTCCAATCCATTCTAGACGAAAAGCGCGACAAAATCTTCAGCGCTAACAATTCCAAATTGAAACTTGTGTAAAGTTACTTTTTTTAAAACATCCTGCGAGAACTCGCATAGTTTTTTATTTTGCCGACAGAAGACCATTAATCAGGCAACCACGTAAAGTCTGGGATACACTAAATGCAATGATATATAATTCCGATTTCAGTATTGATTCCCTTGTGAAATATTGTATGTAATACAGGATCAGGATAGTACTTAGTATACGTCTACCTGATATGAGATCAAGTTTTAACTTGCGTTTAATTAATAATATAGGTAAATCCTTGATATTTTAACATATTCATTAAGCCAGCCGAAATACATCCTGATGGACTGCTGGACAAAAGCCTCCCAAGGATCTCCATGATGGCCGGTCATGCGCTACTTGGTTTTCGGCTGATCTTATCATTTTAAGATAATTTAAAATAGCTTGTAATAAAAATTAAAAGTATTTTTATGCCAAAATCACGTTGACCTGCCATTGCTTCGTGATAGAAGGACAGACGTTTTTGTAATATTAGTAGAGATTCTAAGTTTAACACATAACTTGAGCTTAAAACGTCTAGCTTTCAACTTGTAAGAACTTGAAGCCTTGTTATCTACAACAATTCTTGACTCTTCACAAGTTTTATAATACCATTCCACATTTTGCTTTGAAAATATGTCTAATTAAATTTTGGTAAGTTCAAGCAACTTTCGGTGTGTTCCGACAGCTGCACTTGAGAGCCAGTTCCTTTCTAGTCTTTGTGTGCTTACCACCATTGGCCACATCATCACTGACCACGGTGAGATTGTGGTCAAACACAGGCTTATGCATAGTAAAAAAAAGGTTATCATAAAACAAAGACGTTGGATTCCTTGGTGAAGCAAAATACCTAATATTGACCATTTTGTTCAAAGATAACAATTGATGAGGAATCTACAACCCGTAAGAAAACAAGAGCACGGTGGTAGAAAACATTACAGAACCCACTTGGCTGTCTACCATATCTCAAGTCATAAAAATCTCCTACCGGTATGCGAGAGCTAAATCGCTTTATGTACGTGTAATTACCATCGCTGTTCACATCATCGCATATCATGGTGAGATTCTGATAAAGTACATAAATAGTAGAAAATAACGCAAAATCCAAATATCTCCAGTCTACAAGGTCTACAGCGTCGTCATCGAGAGTCCGCAGCATAGTTATGAACTTACACCTACTGAAATAGATAGAGCTGTACAACAGAAAGAGATGTGATATAATAATTAATTGTGCCAATTCTGTTGTTTATGAACATAACTAATAATAGTCACGTCACCTCACTTTCATATGAACAAAAAAAAAAAAGATTATTATATATAGACATTTTTAATGCTGTCAGATTAGTCCATGCCGTCGTAATATTATATGGGTAAACGGTCGTGACCAATATTAGACTGTGCTTAAATTCACGTTGAAATAAGTTTTCTGACAAATCTGACAGGACTAAAATATCTTTCATCTATTTCTTAAATTTTTTGTTAGAAAAAGATATATTGAGATTAGATTTATTTACTTTACACCTTAAGTCAGTATGGTCATGGCCTCATTTTAATGACGATGGAAGGCGGCTTCCAGAAGTGATAAATGAAATTACCTGTTCTAAGTTCCTACTCCATCCAGTATAGCCCGATACTAACTCCCGTAGAAACTGTTGGAGAACAAGAAAAGTTTCCTTTCACTTGAATTAAAATCTTCAGCAATGACTCGTTTGTTTTTTGTTTTGAAGACAGTTTGATAAACTGCACTTTGTTTCAATCTGGAGATTGCACTAATTAAATTACAGATACGTTCGATAATTTAAGCGATTTATTGTACGTTGAAGGCTGTTAGTCTTTTGTTTCATTGACTTTTAGTGATTAGTTTTAAGGTAATAATTTTCTGAATTCAATTTATTGAGTTCATTGGAATTCATTTTACCAGAGTATAATTTTTTTTTCATCATTCGAAAAATCATAGAAACTTTACTTAATTTAGGATCAGGTGGCTGTGTGTGTATGTGATACAATTTTTTTGATAAAAATACTAATCCATAAAATGTGAGTGTGTTTGTCTTGACACCTCAGCGCAACCATTCATGATGATCACAAATAATGATAGCTTAGGGAGCGTCCATAAATAAAACAATATTAATTCAGCATTTCTCATTATGAAATGTCAAAGTTTACCTATGAAAGCAAATATCTAAGTTCGCTATGGAGATCGGCCATTGACCTGAAACTTTTCATTTTGTTTCTCATTGCAATAAGATTCATCTGAATATACATATTATACTGAATCATAGATTAGACACATGCACTTTGACAGGCCAGTTGGCGTGGTTGGTTAACACCCTACCTATCACGCCGCAGGTAGTGGGTTCGATTCCCTTCCAGGACTAACATTTGTGTTTGAAACAGGATAATTTTAACTTTATTACAAAGGCAAAAAGGCTCAAGGCTCATTTTGATTTTTAATATACCTAGTGACACTCGTGCAATGAAGACAAATCTAATGACATCATACATCAAAATCGCGTTTAGCCGACTAGGCTACAGAAGGTCATACATGCGCGAGAAAAACATTTCCCTCCTTCTGGGTCGAGGAAAAAAGGTTATGTATATCATAAAAACACTGGCAAAACCGCAGGATGAAAGCTATTCTGGTACCTCCATAATAGCAAACAATACCAATTCTGTTTCAGCACTACACACACAAAAGAGCTCAAACAATCCGTCACTTAAGTTTATAATGTATAAGTGACGTGTACGCGGTGTACGCTCAGTGTTCCGTACATAAAGGGTGTTGCACGACGTATTATTTCTTAATACACTTGAGGACAATTAAAGTGAATAGTTTTATAAAAAATAAATTATTTTAAATGTTCCTGTAGTTTTCAGTGTCTAAAAAAATCTTAAAAAAACGTATTAATTTGTATTCATTGAAATATCAAAATGGTACCAATAATCATACATAATATCTTCAATGGTAAGAATTAGACCTCTTAATTTGGTTTTCATTAATTTGTTGTGCAAAAGGTTTTCCCGAAAACGTTTGTAAGAAATATCCAAATAAACTTTGCTTGATATGGTTTTCCCAAGAGAGTGAGAAGAGATTTTTGTGGAGACAGTAACGCGAGAAATCTCTCTCTACAAAAATATTTGTGTTGCTTGATTCTATAAATATACGCTAGCGGTAACCGCTTACAATTTGACAGCCGTATTAGGGTGGGTCAAAAAAGTTTATTATTTATTTCTTGACTCTAATAGTAAAAACATATAACCGAATTGAGAACTTCTTCCTTTTTTTGAAGACGGTTAATAAAAAATAACAAGAATAGCTTGAGTAGAATATTGTTCAATTTAAATATGATTAACAGCCTGGATTACTCTTAAACTTTGAAAAATAATATTTTTAGATAAAAAAAACTACCTTTAAAAGAGTCAGGTTTATACAGGCTGCCAATTGCTTGTTTGCTAATTTTGTTGTAAATGAATGTAGTATTAAATTACAAACTAAAATCACCACATATTTTAGTTGAACATAAAATCAAAATCCTTCACAACTCACTCCCCAAACAAATACCCAAATTAATCCCACAACATAATCATTAAGCAAAAACCTTGTTTATACAAATTTAATGTCCTCGCTTGTAACAGCGTAGGCAAATTGCGCCTTCGCGTTTACCTCGACCGCACAAAGCCTACCTAGAATTAACGGAAGAGCGAAAATGTATATAAATTGTAATTAAAGTGTGCCTTTACATAGACTTCACAACTTATAGATACGGCAGAATGAGTTGTCAATCATAATTTCATAGACATAAGGAACCTTTCTGAGTACCTAATACAATAAAGAGCTTTGAGCCAAATGAAGTCGTTGCCTTCTTTTTTTTTGTAGTTAAAAGCTTTTGGTCACACACCACAATAGAAAGTGATGTTTTCTAAATTAGGAAACACAAAACATATGAGATTGATGTTATCGCTTGCTACTGTAAAGCTTTAATAATCCCATTATAGATAGCTTCTGACCTGCGGTTTTACCCGTGTTTCCTATCTGCTCGCCAAATTCCATCGCGATATTAGCGATTGAGGTGTGAAAAGGTACCAAACTTACTTTCCCATTAATTATATTAATTAGGAAAGTTGTTATCCATATTTTTATAATAACTGATATGATTGAATGCTACCACAGTGGTAGGGTACTTTGTAGTACCCGTCTAGCTGACTACCACCCTCAAGTTGAAAATCTGACGGCAAGCGACAGCCTCACTTGAGAGCCAGTTCCATTCTAGGCTTTATTTGTTCACCAATGTCATCCAAATCATCACTGAGATTGTGGCCAAACACAGGCCTAGTAAAGAAAACTTTTAATAAAAATGTATGAACAATTAGTATTTTTTATTGATTCTCTTGATTGGTTTTATTGACTCTCATTTTTCTTATTAAAAATATCTAAAATTTTATCAGTCTATGAACAGGCCGCAGGTGGCATTGTATTTCCCTGTTATTTACGACAGATGCGAGAAGACAAAAATATCTACGAAGACAAGCTTTATGTAATTTGAATTAACACAATAGTCGACACAAGAAAATTCACTAACAAGGAAACTGAAATGTCTACTAACTTAATTTTACTCTGACAGTTTTCATTTTACTAACTTGATTAACGGAACTACCTTTGTAACTTTTAAGTTTCTAAACTAAAATATAATTAGTTTATTTTGAGATAACGCTAATAATAAAGTAAATGAAGATTATATATAACTAAAATTAAAAATTTAAAGAAACCCCCAAAACTCACTAGAAAATTGGTACAAAAGGCTGAGCGGAATTTCTTAAGCTAAGAACACTCTCCATTAAGACACCTTTCAAACATAAAAAATTAATCGAAATCGGTCCGATTTTCAGAAGCTCTAAGGCCACAGACAGACTTCCACTCACACAGACGGACAACTCATATTTATAACACCTCGTCGTTTTTGTATCGGGGGTTAAAAAGAAACCGGGTAAATGCGAGCCTGACATATTTACACATAAATCGGATTAAATAATTACTGATAGAGGAGGTAGCCCGGTTGAGAGCCGAGATGCGCTTGCCGACTTGTCTGGTAAGGTTGATGAAGCCATCAGGCTATAAATTTTTGTCCTTTCAAAAAAAAATTTATAGAGTATGTCCAACGGCAAATGAAAATTTGTAATTGCATAATAATTCCTTCAATCTACCAACCTCCTCCATAGTACTTTGCTGGGCCCGAAGATCTCCGAGCTGTCATAATAACACTCGACCACCAAAACTTCCTAATAACTTCACCAAACTTAATATCGCTGCCAGCCTGCTAAAATCCTTGGTGTTGATTGGCAGTATCGGAAGATTGTTTGTTGTATATTTTTTGTAAATAATTTTCATTGTATACTTTACAAAAGAATAAATTTGCTGGTGTGTTCTGGCAATTGTACTTGAGAGTTGCTTTTTTGGCTTTGTAACAGGTCGGCAACACATTGGCAATTACCTCTGGTAATGCAAATGGCGATAGGCGACGGTAACCACTTACCATCATGTGTTGCCGACCTGTTACAATGCCGAGAAGGCAATTACTGGCTCTCAAGTGCAATTGCCGGAACACACCGGTAGGTGCTTGGCGACAGATATACTATTAATAAAGCTGAAGAGTTTGGTCCGATTTGAAAAATTCTCTTTAATAAGAAGCTACATTATCCGAAGGTTATAGACTACTTTTAGGAGTGAAACCGCGGGGAATAGCTAGTTGTTGTATACTAGTAATGATAATTAAAATGAAGTTGATTCAAAGGCATACAAAGATATTTTAATGCAAAAGCATACAGCACTTTTCTTCGCTTGAACAATCAGAAGCTCTCTCCACGGTTATTGCACAGTTCAAAGATTTTGGCCAACATTCACCGCCGTTTCGACGACATCTTGTTTCCGATTTGGGCACTGCAAGTTAAATTATAATTTCAATTGATCATTTTCAGTCTTACTGTTGAACATAAATCTCATCATAAGGCGATGATAGCTCAGTGGTTGTGACGTCGGATACCGCAACAAAGGTGGGTAAGAATCCTAAAAAGAGCATGAGCTTTCGGTGAAGGAAAACATCGTTTTAACAGGTCGGCAACACATTGTAAATTACCTCTGGTATTTCAAATGGCGATAGGCGACGGTAACCACTTACGTTCAGATGGACCGCTTGCTTGATTAAAACCTTCTGACATAAACAAAAACCACAAAAATGTATTTTTCTACCCCTGACTTTTGTTGAATACAATTTTGGGTAATTGTTTTTAGATATAGCAATACTCGTCTGGCTCTGACTGTTCTCATTCAATACTTCCATCATTTTGTAATCACAAGACGTAACGCGTCATTAATTATAAGAAAATCCAAATTTTGACAAAATATTTGAGGAGCTGGTAAACAAAAGTGGACTTGTCCACTCTGAAAGTTTTATTTTTCATAGTTTCGTACTCTCCAAGCCCACATCTATTATATACCCTTAGAATATATATAGCTTCAAAAGTGGTTTTAAATTCATAGAACACACAGCGTTAAAAAATAATTATATAAATATAATATTCAAATTTAGTTTTTTGCTCTAGTGTAAAATAAAAGTAATGGACGAGACCATTTTTGTTCACCAGCTCCTCATTAATGTTAATTCTTACCAGAATGGCAGCACACTGCGCCTTCTCCCATAAAATCGCAAAGCCCTCTCACGGGAGACTGCTTTCCTGCGGGGCAGTCTTTGGCTTTCATACATATACCGCCCACGGCTAGAAGACAACTGTCTCTGTAGTGCGCACTACTTGGATCTGAAAATTTTAAAACTCTGGGTAATTTTGGTAAACTAGACCGAGGAATTAACAAACTTAAGTGGAAGTAAGCGGGGCACATCACTCGTAGAACCGACGGCTGCTGGGGCAGAAGGGTTCTCGAGTGGCGACCACGAACTGGAAGACACGGCGTGGGCAGGCCCCCCACAAGGTGGACCGATGATCTTGTGCGGGTCGCGGGAAACCGCTGGATGAGGGTAGCGCAAGACCGGCTATCGTAGAGATCCTTAGAGGAGGCCTATAACCAGCAGTGGACGTGAATCATCATGTCAGTTGACAGTCGTCTACTATTACCATCATCAGAATACGATAATAGTAGACTAAAGCGCACTTTGGGAGAGGCCTATGACCAACAGTGAACCCTAAATGGCTGATAATACTAATAATAAAGCTGAATAGTTTGTTTAAATGCGCTTATCTCCGGAGTTACTGGTCCGATTTGAAAAAATGTTTCACGAAGCTACATTAGCCCTGAAGGAACGCGAATGAAATAGCTAGTTAGTCATATGTACTTCACAAGATTTCCTTTCACAAAAGATTCTACACCTGTTGAGAAAAAATGGACCACATTTTTGAAAATCAAAAATTAAATTCTCTTACATTGCTCATTCGGTGGTTCGTAATATTCTGGTACCACACTGCATACAACACTTTCAATAGATGCGACCAAAATGAAAAATTTCACAATCATTTTTTTTCACAAAAACAGAGCACTGCAAAATGTTTAACCGAATGATAACATTTATCGACAAACTGGTTTTATTTATAAGGTTTTTGCCCGCATGTATGCAAATTACGTTTTAATTTCGATAACGTCAAATACCCGGCTTACTTTTATAGGTCGAGTTTGCGAAAACGCAAGTGCTGTTTTATTGCAAACATAATGTTTTGTAATTGCTTTTGTTTTTTTTTATGTTTACAAACATCGGTTTATGAGTCTAATTTAGATTACTGATATTGTAAACTTAAAATGTTTGTTGGTTCGTTCTTTTTTCTCGCAGCTATGAAGAAACAGATCAACGTGATTTTTTGGCAAAGAGATTATGTGTGAGAGAATGGCATGGGCTATTTTATTGTGGTAACGCGGGTAAAACTAATTAATATTAATATCAACTTGATAGCTCTAAGCGTTCCTGAGAAAAAAATTCTTGACCTACCCCATCGACTATTGAGATTTTTTAATGGTGGCAACCGATACCAAAATAAAGGTCATAAAAGGCAGCACACTATTCCTGACATCCTCTTACTCAGGTGCCAGGTAAAATCTGAGGTAAGAAAACTACGAGGTGAACCGACGATCTTGTGAGAGTCGCGCGAAACTGCTGGATGCGGGTAGCGCAAGACCGGCCGTCGTGGAGATCCTTGGGGGAGGCCTTTGTCAAGCAGTGGACGCCTTTCGGCAGATATGATGATTTGTCCAGAATGATACTGGAGCTGTAAGAATGCTCTTCTCCTAATGCACAGTGCATCTACTCTACCCTCCTAAGCCCTGGAGGTATTAAAATGTTTCTGAATTAGATGGTATATAAATTGAAGTGGAAATATGGGTTTTCCAGATGTTTTACCTATCAGGAATTTTTAGGCGATTTTTTTCTGAATGACATCCTATGCATAACCCGCCAGGGATTAGGAGGCTACACAACGAAACACACACAGATAGACAGACGGACAGCGAAGTGATCCTTTAACGGTAAATTTATTCGAGGTACGGAACTAACGAGAATGTTATTATACAGTCAATTCATTTCAATACAATATTATTTGAATACAAATACATCTATGGATTGAAAATAAATCATGACCAGTTACCAAATTGGGTCATCAGTTCAAAAGCAATAAATCTCAATAGTTTGTCATGTTCATGATAAATATAGGGGCAGGATCTATGAATTGAACAGTGCTAGATTTATAGGATACGTTATTATTATTAATCAAACTCAAAAATTTATTCAGTTTAGGCCCTGTTAGGGCACTTATGAATGTCGATAGTTAAAATTTTTACAATAGACTCTACTACCTGTTCGGAATACACTTAAACTGAGAAGACTCCGGCAAGAAACTCAGCAAGGTTTCTTTTTTTGTTGATTTTTCTTTTGAATTTATATATATGTTTTTTGGTTTAAATATACATAACTTCATACAACCAAGTATTCTTGTCTTCTTCTTAATAATAATAATTCATTTATTTCTCAATATAGATCAGCTGGACTCAGAGAGTGACCAACGAGAAACCGGAACCCTAATTGTGCGAAGTCCGACACGCACTTGGCGGGACGTTCACTTGACTGTCCTAAATTATTATCTACATAATAATGTATTTACAAACTAGGTATAAGTAGTACTTACATCAGTAAACTGGTTTCCTATAAGCTGTACCTACTTAGTTTAGTTTAGCCGTGTATGAGGAATTTCCTAAGATTTTTATATCCAAACTGTTACATAGGATTATTAGTTGTTTCTTTTGTAATAACAACTGAGTTTTTTTAATTTGATCTCACAGTAACTGATCATAATAATGAGTACATGTACATTTTAAATTATCAAGGCAAGGAAAAATTGGTTTAAAAAAATTCTATGCAAACAGAATTTTTATAACGTAATTCCTTAAACCAAAACCCTCGCAAATTATAATTATATTATTTCCCATTTCTTTTATTGAATGCTAAAGAGCAGGGTTCAAATACCAATTTTATTAACCTTTGATTTCCCCTCATTGGTTGTGAATATCAAAATTTCATTATTAACTTTTGAAGCACGATTCATTTTATTACGTCACCACAAAACGGTGGCCGGGAAGCAGTTTACAGAACTGAACTGAAATTAAATTGACCGTTTCCGGAACGAGTTTTAATAGTTTGTTTATTGTATTTATGTGCTTATTATAAAAAAATATTGTTTGTATTTTTGTTAATGTTTTTGTATTTATATTCTCGAGAGATTTAATGTTGACATATTACAAAAAGTATGTAACAATGCAATAAATCATTTCTATGCGATAGACTACAAAACAGTCAGATTAGAGTTCCTACATATTTATTTTATACTTTTTAGTGCCTTTGAAGGTGGTTCTATTGTTTGGTACACAATGTTCATTTCAATCAATACCATAATTTAAATGAATTGTAAAATTAAAGCAATTCAATTCGTTGCATTCATGGCATACATTCGTTTGTGAAATATTTTTTATCATGCAACTCGCATCGCGCATTATAAAATGAGTACAATGATCTGTGAAAACATACAAAAATATTTTGCAATTTCAATATAAATTACTAGTACTATCGGTAATTTTACAGGTATTTCGAATATTCTTTTTTAATTTCAATATATGTACATTACCTGCCATAATTTTTAATGAATAACAACAATCAAAAATAACAAGGAACAAAATCTTCGTTCGTTGTCGTTCGAGTGTATGTTGCCAGTGATGACTTATGGAGCAGAGTTGTGGTCGCTTACGATTGGCCATATAAAAAGGCTCAAGGTCACCCAAAGAGCAATGGAGAGGGCTATGCTCGGAGTTTCCCTGCGAGATTGGATCAGAAATTATGAGATCCGCAGGCGAACCAAAGTAACCGACATAACCCGAAGAATTGCCAAAATAAGGAGGCAGTGAGCGGGGCACACGCTCGTAGAACCGACGGCCGCTGAGGCAGAAAGGTTCTCGAGTGGCGACCACGAACCAGAAGACGCAGAGTGGGCAGGCCCCCACAAGGTAGACCGACAATCTTGTTAGGATCGAGGGAAACCGCTGGCTGCGGTTAGCACAAGACCGGCCGTCATGGAGATCCTTGGGGAGGCTTTTATCCAGCAGTGGCTTTCGGTTGATATGATGATCCTGAAAACGTGGGTAAAGCCGCGCGGAGAAAGCAAGTAAATTCAGGAAGCTAATGCAGTGTGCATTTCAATTTGCAGTTACCAAAATGTTATTAAAATTTTACTATCGTTAGTGACCATTAGGTCGAAATTACCGTGAATTCATTCAGATATTCAGCACTAATATTCTAATCTAGATGGTTTGCATCGTTACGAGGGAATTTGGTCCTAATGCAATTTCAGTCGGAATGAAAATCGCCGTTTGATGACTTAAGAGTGCATATGAGATTATATACCTCCCCTAATCTAATATTTTACGGAGTGAAATTAGTATATATAGCATATACTAGCTGTTCTCCGTGGTTTCACTCGTGTTCCCAGGGAAAAAATAGTTTACGACCTATTCTCAGACCTACCGAATTTACACAAAAAACAACATAAAAATCGGTGAAGCCGTTTCGGAGGAGTTTGGTTTGACAAACATTGTGACACGAGAATATTATATATTAGAAGATATACCTATATACGGTAGTAGCAGACATTATTTTCTAAAAATATAATAAAAAAAAAACTTTCCGCATTGCATTATTTTTAAAAAATAAATCTGACATTATTGATATACTTTCAAATTATTTAACTATCGATTACAACTTAGCACAAACTTTCTTTAAAAAAAAACAAATTATTGACAAAGACGGCAAGTAATAAATTGTAGTGTTGTGCTAATTATGTACTTGCAAATGATATTTAAACCTAGGATGAAATAGATAGAAAATGGTTTTTTTACTGACTGATTCCTTGTCTGTCTGTACAGCTTTATAATATTTTGAATACTTATATAATGAATACATGGGTAAGTCTGTATCACGGATCACTAATCACAAAATTCCTTTCAATAGGTATATACATTTTCATTTATTAAATTAAAACGCAAAATAATATTCGTTAAATAAAAATGCGGCCCATCCACCTTTATACACTGACAATTATTATTAAATTGTTTTAGGAAATTGGAGGTAAAATAAACAATCTTTTTTTTGTTTCGTTTTTTTCCAATATCAAATAATTATCTATTTATTAATAAAAAAAAAGCCTTTTATTCAACGCTGTAAACGGAAATGAGCTAAATTGTTTTTCATTAAAAAAACATAATTATATTTGTTTTGATCTATTTATTGTAAACAAAAGAAAAATACAGCGTTCGCGTTCTCAGAAACGAAGTGAAATTAGAAATCTTGTTTACGACAGACAGAATTTAATTTGGTTAAAGAACAAACGTTCTCTCTGATGAATGGTACTGAATTATTTAGTGTCATTTTTGTTTTGCCCGATGGAGAGCGAAGGTGTATAAATTATATAAAATGTTTCAATTATTTGTTTGAATTTATAGCGGTTTACTTTTAATTTGGTAAAAGTTACAACATTTAGGGCCGGTTGCTCGTACATTTTAGTTAAAGTTATAGTTAAAGTTAATTTAACTATTACCATGCTTTGACCGTAGAGTCGCTTTGACGATGACCGATCTCCCTCGGTCGGTTATGGTTACGATTAAGATTTTAGTTAAAATTAACCGTAACCTTAACCCCGTATGACCCCGTATGGTTTTGCATTCTTTTTTGAAATAATTATTTCTCTGTGTATATTAATATCTACTAGGTATATTTTAAATAGAATACTTAAGTTAATAATTACACTCATTCACTATTTTCCCTAGATGGGAATCAAACCCACGACCTGCAGCATGATATATTAATTCACTACACCAAACTGTCCCGTCATCAAAGAGAATTTACATAAGATTTATCACATAAGGATTATTTGACTGCGACAACACAAACCACAATGCCCTTTGCAGACGGCTGCCTTGGCTTGTTTGGAATGCCCTGCCAACCTTGTGAGAGCTTGAGTTGCATTTGTTTGTGTCTGCTATTCTAAGCTATGTGCTAATTGGTTGTATGACGGGATTTTGAGGAATTCACTTGTTGCTAGATTTCAGTTGCGGTTGGCTTGTGAAGGTTTTGGAATGAGACTTGTGTGTGGAGGGCATTAGCATTCTTTCAAGTGCGTTTCGAAATTAAAATTTAATTTGTAATTTAAGTTGGATGGTCCCCAGTTAATGAAATTAAAAACATAAATATTAAATGTTGCGTCTGTGAGTCGTTATTTTGTAAATAGCGAACAAGTGTGTTTACTGATTTATCAATATATAAATATTGGATATAATTCATTTTAAAATCATAATTACCTAATAGGTATTATTTAGAAACATACAATAATCAAATGACATACATCTCAGGCGCAATCTCAAAATTCCTTCCAATAGGAACATAAAATTCATTAAATAAATTAAAATGTGTCCTTAAATTCATAAGGTTGTAAGCATACAAAGCCTAAAGGTGTGCCTCTCAAGAGCCGCTTCACGTTCACATTTATTACTCTTTGTTTATAACAATAAATCACTGCTGAACAGAAAAACCATATAAATAACCTTTTCTAAGACCTCGCACCCATTTCAATTAGGCTATAATAAAAATAAAAAGCCTACAGATAATAAAGAACCATTTACAAAAAAGGGAAAATCACGGCGTAAGATACGACTAATGCTAAATCGTAGTTAGACATAAAATGCTATGTTATAGGATAAACAATGTGCCTATATAGCCCGCATTCGCTCACATAAAGGGCGAGATAAAGTGAACCCTTCTACCCACGGTTGCGTCTAATTTAGTGAAAAGATAACGATCGCTGATGTCTTGGTACAGGGTATAAGAGTAACACCTTAAGAAATATCTTTTACTAGCTTTCACTGCGCAGTTTTACTCACTTTCATGGGATAAAAAGTAGTCTATACGTTTCCCTATATTATAGGCTATCTGCATGCCAAATTTAATCGCGGGTAGTTTCGTGTTTTTGACGTGAAAAGGTAACAAACAAACTTACACGCATTTGTCGGTGTCAGCAGAAGCCAAGTGATACGGACACCATAAATTAGGGTTTGGTTGTAATGGAATTCGATGGGCGTAGGGGTGCAGGCAATTAAAAAATGTTATACTATCGCTTCGGAAAAGTTCCGTATGAGATAAAAAAGTCGGGTAGTACTTGGTGACAGATTTGCAACTTCAGGGTGGTCACACACGGCCACAGATCAAGCTTGTAAGAGCCTATAGAGTTCCCTCGATTTCTCCAGGTCCTAACTTGGTGATCATGGGGCCACCTGTACATATACCCTTTCATAAAAAAAAATCCATATCGGTCCAGGCGTCTTTGAGCAATCGGGGAGCATACATAAAAATTTACAGATTCCGACGAATTCATAACCTCCTCTTGAAGTCAATTAAAAACGCTCCCGCACCGCTCGTGTTCTTGATCCAAAATCTTTTAACTGTGGGAGTCGGAGATGCCGTTAAACCGCGACGCGGGAAACGCGTAATTACTGCCCCAGGACCAAGATAGCGACAAAAATACCGCAAATCTTTCCACTTTAATGTAAACGCTACTGAAGACGATCCATTTCTACTTTTAAGTGCAGATAAGATAGAAAGAGTTGTGAAACTTATTAAAAACTTAAATTGGTAGAATGTCAACTGCTAATGGAAGTAAGTACCATTGCCTATTATAGGAAATATACAGAATGATTTTAATGGAGGCCTAAAGGCGCTGTCCCTCCGCGGCGCACGTTGTGCTCTTCGTGCGTAGCTGTGCAGCGCCTTTATTATACTGCAGTCTGCAGATAGTGTACATAATCACTACATACTTATAAAACGAAGTCCTCCGCCACGTCTGTCTATCTGTCGGCAATAAACTCAATAATACTGAACGGATTTTCATGCGGTTTTCACCATTAGACAGAGTGATTGATTACATTAAAAAAGTTTGTGTATAATTTGTTATGGTTTTGTGTGAATTGATTGAAATAATATAACTGTTGAAGATGTCAGAAAAAATCATGCCTTTCGTATGAAGCGGTCACACATCATAAAATAGCGACCCATTTATTTATATAATACAACAAAATTTCAGGAGCCTCCCCATTACAAAGTTATGATCAAAATAATGGCTCCTAGAAGAATAAAAATCAAATCACTCGCAAAATTAAATAAGACTGCAGACACATTGACGTTGAAACATGTATAGATATGCTAAAATAAACAAAGTAATTTTATTTAATAACTCACATTGCGACTATACAAAATTACTTGCGGTTCTAGCAAAATATTCACATAATGTAATACGCATTCGTAACTTTTTAATCTAAGGTTTTATTACTGTGCTGGCATTTTACACAATTACTTTTAAGTTCAACATGAGTAATTCTAAACAGTCTCTTTGTTTTACTTGTATTATATCACGGCGTTCTCACGTAGGTTTTTATGTCAGAAGATTGACAAGTAGGTGGTCTAGTGGTAAGGGGGTAATCCCCTTTAAAAAAAAAACCCCCAAATCCTAATGGACTGTTTTACAAAGCCTAAGCAGCAAGGGGGCTTTCAAGAGCATTTCTTTAACCATAGCAGGTATTTTTAGTTCCACCGGACTGTCTACCCCCCTCATGTTCTATTATCAGGTACTTTGTAGCACGTTGCTTTCTATGTAAAGGTTGACAACACTTTGGCATTGTCAGTTGTCTAGAATTGACGTTTCTTTTTTTTTCTTGTTAATATCTGTAGGCAACTTTAGCCACATACAATCAGATGGAATATGCTTGTTAGGTACCCTACATACAATATAATACAAAAATTCTTTATTGTTTACACAAAACAGAAAAATACACTAATAAAAACAAAGAAAACAAAAAGTATAAACAATTTAGGCGGCCTTATCGCTAAAGCGATATGGTACATAATAAAAGTAGTTTGTTTTACTAAATACGTCTAAACGCAGCATAAAAAACATTCAGAAGACTTTATTTGTGAATAATGCGCCCCAGTGACGTGACTCGAATGAGTAGCTCGCATAGATTAGTAACATTTTTGTTGTTTAATATTCACGCTGTATCTAGCCTTATCTTGGCTTACTTATTATGCTATCAAAAATAATGGAAAATATTCACAATATACCTACTCTACAGTAAGAATTGTGGGTTTGTAAACAATAAGCATGTTACGACACAATAATAAGGTTCATTTTTCTTTGGTCTTTGTACTGGCTGAGTGTAGTGATGCTAATTAATCGTCATCTATTTTAGAATAGATAATTTTAGAATATAAAGCCTTATAGGGGAGCACGGTAAATGGATGACTCCTCCTTTCATAACATAAATTAAAAATTTAAAGAACGCTAGACGAGGTGATGATCTTCAAAAGGCTGAGCAGATTTTCTTGAAACATAGCTAAGAATACTCTCGATTAAGACACAGAATGGTTCAATCGTTCAGGGGCTGCAATGCCACAGACAGACTCAGATATACAGATACACACTACACATTACACACTACACACTACATACTGCACACTACACACTGCACACTGCACACTACACACTACACACAACACACTACACACTACACATTACATCCTACACACTACACACTACATACTTATAACACCCCTCTTTTTTGTTCTCATATCGGATATCTTCATATTGGATGATGTGAAATTTACTATCAAGATTAAAAAAATATTCTTTAAGTTAAATTACCGCAGTATTCAGAAAATAAAGTAGGCATTTAATTTATTCGTTCTGATTGCAACAATTTGTAATTTACTTAATTCATTTTAATTTGCATACCGACGCAGCTTTATTAAATTTTCAGTGAAAATTTAATAGTTCGATACAATATTCAACACTGGCCGCAAGTGTTGATAAAGTTGATTATGAATATTTTAAATTTTCATGTAAATAAAGACTTTTTTTTATGTCAGAAGGTCCACCTGATGGTATGTGGTTACCGTCGCCTATGGCCATTTGCAGCCGACCTCTTACAATGCCAAGAAGGCAACTGGCTCTCCAATTACCGGAACACACTATAGTTTTATACTAGTTATATACTATAGTTTTAGATTATTGTTTCTACCTATTTATGAAAATGTTTTGCAATAATCGCCTACCTACAAAAGCGGACGTGACGATAAGGAAGAAAGGGATCTTAACTCCGTCTGAAAAGGCGTAAGAACGCAAATGTATGAGGGCCTCACTATGATGGGTCCTGTTTATTTATTCAGCAAATATACTGTCAGGAACAAGAAGTACCCTTTCAGACAACTGCTGAAGGGTTAAGGGTTTGGTTACTTTTGAGTGGTTTTTATTTCCCGTTGTTTATTATGGTTTGGTTACAAGTGATTCATATAAGTGCTCAGTAATATGAATAGGTTTTACAATAAGATCAACACAACTATTTTTTTAATTATATTGCAATAAATGGACGTCAAAAATAATACATTGAACAAAGATAGGACAAAATATTATCTTCTTTTTAGGTCGATGTTCACCGACTAGAAAACGGTCGATGAAAATTTCATCATAAACGCCCGAATATAACTTATCGGACCGTTTTCTAGTCGGTGAACATCGATCTTAATGTGTTATGTAAAAATATAAACAGCCGGTTGCTTAAAAACAAAATAATTACATTCTCAAGCCTTTTTTGTAAACTAACGTGTAACAAAAGTAAGCGGAAAACTATAGTACTATAACTTAAAAAGTGAAAAAAACTTTTGAATAAAGAAACCGGCTGAGAGCTACATTAGTTCAGGGGGCCAATTCCGCTGAATTGCAACGATTGTTATACAATTTCGATTCAGTTAAAGTTCGTTTCCAATCCAATTCTAATTTACCTAAAATCGGTATTCCACTAAATAAACCACCGAACCACGATTGGATTACAATTAGATTGTAATCGATGTTGCCCTCGGTAACCGAAACAATTCTATTCCAATAAAATGTGTCAAATATTTAGTTATACCATAGTGGAATACCATTTTTATAACTTTCGATCGAACGTCTACTTTAACACAACCATGATTGGATCACGATCGTTGTCAGATTATTAGTGGAAAACGAAAACGTGCAAAAGTCGTCATTCAGCTGCGATCCAATTGTAACCTAAACAAAATTTATTAGTGGAATTGGCCCCCAGTTTGTAACGACAATCGGCACCATTGTATTGGGTTGCCAACACTTCGCTACAAAATCCAGACACGCGTATTATGCAAATACTGTTTGTTTATATCATAGGTGACCTAACATAGATAACGCAAGCATAACAATGGTAATTAACCACCATTATATACGACAGATGTAAATATAGTGCTCATTAGTTATTTGATAAATGATAATAAGTGACTGAATAATATTATTAGCATTATGGAGGAGGTGAATGACTCCTCCCTTGAAGAGGGCAATCTTCAGCCAGGCTGGGTCATGCTTAGTGACTGCGGTCCTACTGTAACATCACCTCACATCTCCTTGCAAGGATGGGGAAACTTTTCTCAGGTGGTCCTTCGCCATATATTAAGATATACGTATTCTTGGGTTCAGCCATAATTGGCCCTTTTGATTGTGTGGCCTATGGCATCAGGTAGCTCTTCAAGAAGCCGCAGGGTGCCGCCACCCAGTTAGGCTCCGAACGCATCTGCAAGCTCGAACATATACCGTGGCTAGGTCCGTGTATTGCGAAATAAACTTCGTTAGCGCGATGTAGAACTTTGTCGTGCCATCTATTTATCGGCGTGTGAACCATTAGTGTTGGTACAGGTTCTTTGAGTGATATGGCCTGTTCAACCATTGTCATTTGCCAGGTGGCAAAGGCCTCCTCCAATCTTCTCCAT
The DNA here is from genome assembly GCA_963555595.1 of Tethea ocularis. Lineage (NCBI taxonomy): Eukaryota > Metazoa > Arthropoda > Insecta > Lepidoptera > Drepanidae > Tethea > Tethea ocularis. Next base: position 1,672,713 of record OY741960.1, on the reverse strand, counting down.
TCTGGCCACTCTACCCCATGTTATTCCCGCGACTTGTCTAATGTCGTCGTCCCATCTCCTTTGTGGTCTACCTCTCTTCCTCTTTCCATCTCTTGGGTACCATTGCGTGGTTATTTTACTCCATTTATCCTTTCCCCTGATCATGTGCCTGCCCATTTCCACTTTTGTCTCTTTATTTTCAGAGTTATGTCCTCGACTTTAGTCTTGCTTCTAATGCTGCTATTCTTAACTTTGTCTTTTCTTTTGATTCCAGTCATACTCCATTCCATGTAGATAGATAATATGAAATAAATCATTACACTGTGTTATCGTAATTGATAATTAAACTCCAAACAATTGCTTTCCACTCACGTGTTCGTAAACATGATGCTCAAAATAGTCCTTATTTGTTATAAAATTAAGTCCTAAAACGAGCCAGCGTTTTGTTGTCCAACTAACGTAAATGATCGTCGTAGAATAATTCCGTCATCCCACTCTCGCCCACCACCCATTACTCCTGCTTAGCTACTAAATAAAATAAATACGGATTACAGAGAATGTCTCCGAAGACAAAAGTGTCGTGCAGTGCTCGATGGAAGGGCTGTCGATATAATAATAAATAAATAATAATAATAATAAATATCCTGGGACATTCTTCACACACGGTTATGTGATCCCAAACTAAGCAGAGCTTGTACTATGGTTACCAGATAACTGATATACTACATATACTACGATGTTTCAATAGTTGAATTTTTTTATAGCTTTTGTCCACCAAACAGAAATCGTTATAGCTCAAATGATAGCTTTTTCAATTATATTTTTTAATACCTATATAATTATCACATCGATCATAAGCTGTTACAATTTTTGCGACCATTAAAATATATTAAATAATAGTTATTACAAGATTTCAAACGTTTTCTCAATCGCGTTCGAAATAAAATGATTATTGTTTACACAGATTGAATTCTAAGTAAACTGCAAGAAAATACCATAAAAAGACAACATCAATATCATAACAAAATCAATCGATTCATCATCATGTCATATATTTTCTTCCGTGAAACTTCATTTCTAAGCTATCACGAGTCTACTAGAGTTTTCCATTGTAAAGTATTATCGATAAACTAACAAATGGTTGCCAGCACTAAATGGTAAGCATGGGTGATTTTTTTATATTTCCCCCTTAGCTTTTCTCTTGGCGGCTACATCAATTCGCGTATTAGGCTTGGCTGGGGCACAAAATAGAAACATGATAACCTTATGTATGTGACGTAATTAGTACGTATTTACTGTTTGACATAAAAATAGGTAAGATATTTATTTCATAGGGCTGGTAAATGATGTAGGTAGTTCCAAGGTTCTAAAATTTAAACTTAAGGGTGAAACACGGGTCAAATGTTTAGACAGTTTTTTTTTTGACGAATCCTTTCGTCTATTAATCCTACATAAAATATATGTTATAATTTAGTTCATCATGTTTCTTTTAAACTTTTTTAAATTTAAATTGAAATGGTAGAAAACAGATAGTGAAATTGTGATCAACCCAAGCTTATAGCCATAGTGAAATAAACTCTCAGCGTATGAAACTGGTTCTCTAAGGTGTAAACCATATAAAATACTATTGAATAGGATGATATTCCTTAGAGGAGTATGTATAATCGTGTTGCAAAGCCGGTCATCCATCTTAGCAATGACTTGCAACAAATAGCCCATAGCATGATGGGATATTGATGGGTGATTACATATCACTTTGTTACAATTTGCTTTATGTGTGATTTTTCTTGAAAACTGCAAAGTCATAGGTTTGATTTGTATTATAATGGAGAGACAAATAACTGCGTGAAGAGACTTCTTTTTTGGACTTCAAAAAAAGAGGAGGTATGTGTTCGACTGTGTTTTGTTTTGTATCATGTATGTTATGCGATTACTACGCCATAATGTGAACCGATTTTAAAAATTCTTTTTTTATTAGAAAGAGTATACTTACCTATGCCTATAATAACTATGTAGGAACTCAAATCTCTAAAATTAATACTGTACACATCAGTGCATTAAAACCGTGCACTACAGTAAACTCTCAATAACATTACTATTCACAAGCGGCCGAGCTCGCACAGCTCGACCGAACGTCGATCGCCGATGCGATCCGAGTTCCGTATTCGCCACACGAATATTCAGGTGCAAGCATGCACCCAATTGTTCAGATGCCTGTGAGCCAGGGAACGGTCTATGAATACTGTATACATATTTTGCACGTACGTGTAAAATGTTTGCGTGCATTTTGTGAGAAAAATTATTTCAATACAAAAATATCTGACTAACTTCTTAGTAATAAAGGACTGGCTGTTCCCCGCGGTTTGACTTGCGTTCCTGGGATAAAAAGAAGCTTATGTCATATTCCATATCATAGGCCAAGGGTTCCCAATATTTTTTATACTGCAACTCCCTTTACATGTTGTATTTTTAGCGGCTTCTTTGTGAAAGAAGATACGCGTGTAGCTTTAGAAAAGAATACAAGTTCCAGACACATCATAAATATTTTCTAAAATACAATTTTTGTGTCTTTTGCTAAAGTAATTGAATGCAGCATAGCATTTTTATTTAAACAAAAGAAGAGCAGTCTTCAAGTCACATATAACATGGAGAACACAAAATAACTCACAGCTAGTAGACCTTAAAAAATTCAACACAGAAAAACCAAGAAGCCATTTCGAGGAAAGCTTCCGTACACTTACTTGCAAAGTAACGCCCTAGGCGTAATTTTAGCAATTTCGGCGCACTGTGTTTGCATTGCACAGATATTAGTTTTGGGAGGCGATGCGAGGCGCAGAGTAGCTTATTTATTTAGGCTTATGTAAAACAGTAATGTTGCAAAAATGAATGTCGGTGCGAACGAAGGAAAAGTTGGAGTGTTGGCATGAAGTGGTACTTTTGGCGACGACCTATTTATTTTTGGAGGTTAATGTAAGCAGAAACAGATAGGTAGGTAGGTACTATAAGAGTCCTAGAGTATTATTTTAGAAAAAGTAAAGTTGTCTTTGAATTATGCTACGATATGGTGTTCTTAAAAAGAGGCGTAAAAAAAGCTCTTTAAGGTCGGCTACACGTTGGCAATCCCCCTGGTATTTCAAACGTTCATAGGCGGTGATGACCACATTCCATCAAGTGGATCGTCTGCTTGTTTTGACAAACAGCGCATTTTGCTGTGGAACAAGTGAAACAAAAATAAATATCACAAATTAATATAAATCTTGCTTGATCAATGTATTTGCTTACTAAATCATTTTTTACACGATTTTAGAATTACTTTTATAATAAATGGTTTTATTGATGAGTATTTTCCGATAGAGTGTTCCATCTATACTCTATATACTTAATTAGATTTCTCAGCCAGACCCAAACAAAGGTTTCAAAGAAAAAACATAAAAAGAAATTCTTTATTTTATTAGGTATCATCAATAACAAAGTCTTATTCCTTAGTCCCATCCTTTTGAATGAATGTGACTGTCCAAAATGCAAAAATTAATACCTCATTGAATTGAAATTATATTATTCAATCAATACTAAGACTAAAAAACAACTGTTGGTTAAGATAAAAAAAAAAAAATTGATAACTTTGGCGTCGACTGCCGTGGCAAAGTCGGATCGATTTCTTTTGCTACATTATCAATATGGGGAGATTGTGGTCAAATACAAGCCAAGACATTTAAAGAAAGACGAATTAATGTTTATAAATGGGACTATCATAAAAATGGTTAAATAAATACACGTTAAAACTATTATTTTCTTATCAGTGTCTTCAAGTGTGCAAATTGTGCTGAAAAATATACCCTCATTTGTGTAATGCGGTTGCAGTACTCGCAGGTGGATACTTACTTTGCCGTCTAAAGAAATTGCATAATATTTAAGGTCATACATTTCCATTTTCTATTTACTTGCTTATTAAATTGTTTAAAATACTAAAAAATAGCAGCGAACAGTATTATTGAGGACGCTTGTATTGTTTGTTGCCATTTAAGTAATTAATTTATAAATTAAAATTAATTAAAAAAAAGCCTGTTAATGTCTGTTGTAACAATTGTAACTAGGTATCAATATTTATATCTAGGACGCGGACCAGAGATATTGAAAGGTTGAAATATTTTTTAATTCAGCATATTATTTTTACAAGTTCTTGCAAACTATTAAAACACTACATTGCCTCTCTTTCTTGCAATGTCAAGAAAAGTAGTTCTCATATATTTTTATGCAGGTTGCAATACACACACTCACATTTCATGATTATTACAACATTCTCACATAACAATATAAATTTAATTAAAAAATGGTTCCTTTCAGTTGTATAGCCTTAGAGATAAGCTTGTATGTAGATTATCATAGTAGCCTGAAGGTTTTTTATACTGTGGCTATATTGTACCACTATTTCACTATGATGGTATGAAAAAATGTGGTAAGCACACAAAGCCTAAAAGGGAACTAGTTAGGCTGTTACATACGAGAAAGTTGCTTGGCGACAGATTTTCAACATCTATCCAGCCGGATCATTACAAAAGACCATACCACATGCTATGGTTCCTCACGATGTTTTCTTTTATCGAAGGCTCAAGCTCATTACAGGGTCCAAGCAGCCAATACATTCAACGTCACTGCCTAGCATCGCCACAGTTTGAAGAGATTTTTGCAGGATCGGAGCTAGTAATACCCCTGGTGTTGCAAGCGTCAATAAGATACAGTAATCGCTTACAATCAGGCAGGCCGTATGCTTGTTTACTACCTTAGAAGTATAAAATGCATTTCTTGGGTGATTATTCAAATAATTTGAATAGGTAACTAGCACTGCAGCATCTAGTGTTACAGCATATGCTGAGATGGGCGCCTTTATGGCCTCAGACTGCATATTGTCATGTTATTTTGTTTAAATGTATCTGTTTTTTTATGCTAATGTTTTTGTGAGACCAAAATAAATATCTCTCTTTCTAAAGTGGAAAAAATCCACCGTCACTTAGACTTAATTTACGTCTTGATATCTTAAGTTCTTAATTTTGGCACGAAACACTAAAAAGTAAGCAATTAGTGAAAACTCAACAAATGTTACGACACTAAATTCAAGACTGTGGCGGAATTATTTTCTTAATTAAACTTTTCAGGGGTATCACAGATACATAAAAGGTTCAAAATGTACATACTTTCAACTGTTCCATGTCCCCGAAGAAATAATAGCGAAGTTTTTAATGGGGAAATGGTTTCCGGACATAAATTCGTTTTATGGTCTCCAACTGGTACAATACAATACGAATTTGGATTTTGATGTAGGAAGCTTTGTTGTATTTCATGTTTTACTAACTGCTTCACCCCTGTTTCTGAGATGACAAGTAGCCTATAGCACTCAGAGGGAGCTTAGCTTTTCATTTGTGAAATAATTTTTGAGTGAGGAGACCATAGCGTTTTTTGTCTCGAAGAGCAGATCAACTGTTGTATTGTTTTTGCTTATTGTATAACACTATCTCTCAGACCCAAGTTCTTATTACTTGCGGCATATTATAAGATTCAATGTTAAAGAGCGTAATCCTGCTGACGTCATTCAACTGCAATAACATACTTGTCGCACTTTATATAGATTGCTACTCTCTTGCAGAACACAGACTATTAAATTGACAAGTTAAAAAAGGCATAATCCTTATAACTGTGAAACGCGGATAATTTAATTTTCATTTCCCATCAAAAGAAACTGCACTAAAATCCAATACAAAACTTATTCCAGTATATCCATCCATGTCCTGTAAAAATGACGTCATTAAGCCAGTTTTTTTTGACACGCACACAGTCCCCCGACACGACACCTTCGTAATAAATGTGTTACATCAGAGTACATCACATAGCGATCCAGTCAGATCGTCATTTGGCTGTGATGAAGTGGTCCCGTTAATAACGTAACGTTCGATTCCCTGGCGACAACGAACCGAATCGGCATTGCTACCATTGGTTCTCGAAGGGTGATACCAGAAAAGTGCTATGTATGGGCTTTTATTAGACATGTCAACCGAAAGACGTCCACTGCTGGACTAAAGCGATGGCCAGTCTTGCGCTACCAGCATCCAGCGGTTTCCCGCGACCCTCACAAGATCGTCGGTCTACCTTGTGGTGTTATTTGACTATCAAATCATAAAAAAGTTTAAGTCTAAATCCAAATATTTTAAAAGGAAAATGTGACTGCAATTTGACATACCTATAGATAGCTATGCTAATATAACCCGCTAAAAAAGTTTTTTTGACAATTCAGCCCCTAAGGAGTAAAATAGGAGACTAGTCGTCTATAAATGAGATTTAAAATCGAGTTTAATTAATACATAGACATAGGTATACCAGGTGTTAAATAAACGGTAAATAGGTATGATATTTCAAGTTACTAATTTCCACTCGCGGTTTACCAGCACCGTGCGAAATTTCATCACGTTTGTTAGTCTAATTTTTGTTTCGTTCAGCTTTTATTGAACTCCTTTGCTACAACAATCTTTCGAGTTGCTATCGAGTAGAATTGCAATAGTTTCTCATAGTAGGCTCAATGCCTGAATCAGCTCATACGAATTGAGTTAATATTTTATGTGGTGTGTGAATGTAGGATTTTGTGGGCGTCTTGAGAGTACTTTACTAGAAGGTTCGATTATTTACCGATGCCAATGTCGGCTACGTATCGAATTATACATTAATGGCCAAGAATAGGCATGTTTTTGCCAGAGTAAGTACATAATGTGACATAAATATAAAAAGCAGATGACTAACCTCGATTTACTATGGAGACTCATGATATATTGAACGATATCAGGGTACAGTATAACACAACTTAGATGTAGCATCGGCAAATCGTTTTCGTACACATCACTTCAGATTTACACAACTAATAAAAATCATTCATTATCGCGCCATTCAACGTTCAACAAGATCATTTTCGCCGATAATTTTTTAACACATGAGTAATGTTGTAGGCGCACTCTTTTCGGGAACGATCGATTTTACGAATTTTGCCGATGCATCATCCAAGTTGTGTCATACTGTACGTGGTAGTAAGACTAGTAAGGAATATGTTTGCTAAAATAACATTAAATAAAAAGAGAACACAAAAAAGTATATGTACTGTCAGTAGAGTTCCTACAAATTGTTTTATACTTTTTAGTGTTTTTGAAGGCGGTTCTCTTTTTGTTAAAAGTTGTTTTTTTGTTTTTGCCGTTCATTGCCATTTTCATTGACAGATCCCGAAACTTGAGAGCACCTCAGGAGTGTACTTTTTCGATTAAAAACATATTTTTTAAAATCGGTTCTCATAATATGGCCTAGTAATCACGTCGAATTGCGAACGTCCTCCTTTTTCGAAGTCGATTAAAAAAAGCTATCTAGGACATCCACCTAATGTAAAAATTTATCATTTCCACTCTGACTACTGTCACCAGCACCAAGCAACAATGTAAATAGTGTATCACAGTGTTAATTAATTGTACTATCAGTCAATGCTGAAATAAATGAAATAATCTATAATTAAATCATTCTGACATTAATTTTCGCCATTTCAATTGCGACAACATTAATTTGACGTGTAATTTAAATCAAAATATATCTACAATTTTAATTAATTCACTCACCAACGCAATTGTAGCATTGAAATTGAATTTATTTGCATTTGACACGACTGTGGGTAGCTTTATAAATATGTATGGTGTGGGGAGCGAGCGGCGAGCGAAATTAGGCCATGAATTAGTGAAAGCTTGACGTATCAATAGACTCTTCAGTCTATGCTTTGACCCTAATATAAAGAAAACATCAGGGAAAACCATTGCGCGGTAGTAGGGTGCTTTGTAGTACCCGTCTGACTGGCTACCACCCTCAAGTTGAACATCTGTCACCAAGCACCTACATACTTTCACAAATACATTTCAAACGTTTTGAGCTTTCGAGGCGCGCGCCATGTTATCGTAGTTAATTAATCTCTACATAATATAAATCATTAAACACACTGAAACAAAATAAAATATACAGTAGACCTATGTACTTATCAAAAATATATATAAAATTGTAAATAAATTACTAAAACTATAAACAACTGTTCTCCTATTATTATTTTTTTGTGTTAACGTCAACTTCAAGCGTGGGCATTGTAGAACGACGATAGGCTACGTCATAGCGAACGTCCAGTCGGTATGATTTCGACTCGGTTTTGCTCAGCATATCTCGACTTAAGCTCTTTGGTGCTTGCGAGCCTATGTACTGTGGAAAAAAGTTTCTATACTATTAAAGAAGTGTAAAGTGGGCGGGGCACATTGCTCGTAGAACCGACAGCTACTGAGGCAGAAAAGTTCTCGAGTGGCAACCACGAACCAGAAGACGCAGCGTGGGCAGGCACAAGGTGGACCGGCGATCTTGTGAGAGTCTTGAGTTGGATGCGGGTAGCGCAAGACCGGCCATCGTGGAGATCCTTGGAGGCCTTTCTCTAGTAGTGGATGTCTTTCGGCTGATATGATGATGATGAAGGAAGTAACCAATAATGCGGACCGCCTTATGATAAATTGTTACCGAAGCCTAACGCATCCAACACATTCTGGACCGTTGTTTTATGTAAGTACCTATTTGATATTAATTTCATCCCTCCATGCGTTTGAGAAACAGATTCTTATCTTAAACGACTAACAGACAGATGGACAAAGAAGTCATCCTATTAGGGTACCTTTTTTCCTTTTGAAGTTCAAAGCCTTAAAAAGTAGAAAAACTACATTATAACCCTATAACTTACTGTTCGTGAATCATATTGTTTTCTTAGGTGTCTCGATGTATAATCTCTTGGCCCCCAAGTTGGGTTTGGACAAAACAAATATTTCCATTCCTGTCATTGAAAAAAAAATTTTATATGAGTGTCTTTTCAATGTTTGATTTACCTCACAGCTCGCATGTACCCTTACCGTTAGCAACACCCACATCACTGAAGCAAATTTCCCAGCACCCAAAAGCCACACTCCGTTACTTTAAGGAGCTATGGCTTGGGTAAAGCTGGCAGGGGGAATGCACAATACGCCCGAGCGGGACGTCAGTGCAGGCCTCATCGCCCTCACATAGAAAAAGAATAAGTATCCTTACCCGTTTATTTTTGACAACATAGACATAGGAGTTATAAAATGCTCCTAATACGACCGGTATCACTGTCAGAGACCAGGACCATGTATAATGAGGTACGTTCTTCACCATCCCAGATTTCAACATGAACTGGACAAATGTTTGCAACATTATGTAAATTTTTATCTGAAATAAATAATAATATATTACTAAAGAAATAAACTCGAAGAACTCGAAATAACGATAGCTAAATAGGCATCTTAAATATTGAAGCTAGCATTTTTTATTTAAGCACTAGTTCCTGACCGCGTTTTCACACATAAATGAGTTTCATCATGTAGCGACATCTGTCCTCTAGGTACATAATTCACACATCGTTACTTAGATGGCACCACAATATTATAATCTACATCGCGCTGACAAAGATTTGTAACGATTTTAGACATTTGTCTATATCCAAATGATAATTACACACAGATTTATATAATTTTTAATTTACACATGATTAAATTTTAAACAAGTAACAATAATAGCTAGTTTTTTAAATAAATGAAGCTTCATCATCATCATATCAGCCGAAAGACGTGCACTGTTGGACAAAGGCTTCCCCCAAGAATCTCCACGATGGCCGGTCTTGCGCTACCCGCATCCAGCGGAATGCTTATAAAAAAAAATATATCATCAGTTTTGATAGCTTTGTATCATAGCTGGGAAAGCAATCAAATCTTCTGATAACACTTACTGAATAATATACAGGAACTAAGTGGAGACTTATAATCCTCAGTCTGGTTGGAGGAATACCGTAGTGGAAGGTTATATCATCGACAAGCCGACCTATAGGGTACATGTAGTACAGTACAACAGTCTCAATCAGCGTTATTATACCTGCGCTGTATATGTACAGCAATACTCTATCCTGAAATTATATTAAACTTTAATAATAGATAAGTCATATTTTTAAAGCGATTGCTCAGTGTTAGTGACAACGTATACGGGTTTCAGGGTGCTTTTCCACCAGAAATGTGCTATGCTAGGTTGCTACGGATGCGTTTTATATTCACCAGCTATGCGAAGCATCGACAGTAGGCAAAGTACGGGATCGGCCATCCATAGCATACATCCATAACACACATCCTTAGCATGCGCCCATATAGAAGACAGAGCTTAGTAAAACCCGTTGCCACCAGTGATAAGCTACGTGGACCAATAAATATGATTAGTAGATATCAAACGGATCTATAGCAACGTAGCTTAGTACATCTCTAGTGGAAAGGCAGCCTAATAAGCTTGAGCTTTTGGTGAAGGAAAGCATCGTGAGAAAACCATTGATAGCATGATAATTATTATGATAGGGAACTTTGTAGTACCATCCTCAAGTAGACATTTTTTTTAAAAACCTACTGGTGTATTTCAAGGCATTTGAGAGATAGTTATCTTCTAGGCTTTGCGTGCATACCACGGCAACATCATCCCTGATCACGGTGAGATTTGTAGTTAAACACAGCTTTCTGCCCACGATTTCTCCAGGGATCTCCTAAGGGGGTAAGAGTTAAGAGTTTTTCTAAAATTCATTTTTCAGGGGATGTCTAGCCATCTCTCGATACACTCTTTAATTTTCATGTGTCTAGACCAGCGTGATTTCATAGTAAACGTTCTTCATATTAACCCATTGGTTTACAGGTGAGATGTCCTTTCCATACAGTAGAAGCTACATTATGAAAAAAAAATAATTTCAAGAACTGCTATTTTTCTTTATTAATGAGTACTTCCTCCGCACACCTTAAAGCACTGCTGGTAAATTAAAAATAGCCTTGACATACATATCGAATTATTACACCCAAAAACTTTATTTTTTAGTAATATTGTTTGTATTTAGATATCTCTTACCCTTATTGCCTAGTAGCAGACGCAAATATTTAAAAATAATACTTACATTATTGGTAGTTATTGCAAACATGACCATCCCAACAATCGTTAAAACAAATGTGACACGTTTATTAAGCCATTTAAATTCACATATAACGACCTCGACAACACAGTGGTATGTGACTATCTGAAATAAAATATTATGAAAGCTGTTTGGAAAGTATAACTTCTCGACCTCGTCAAGCATGTACTTGATTTAATCCTGTATCCACCACAGGAAAAACTGAACGGTTCTACTTTTATATAAATCTGACAATGATGAACAGCTAATGTAGCTTACAGATGTTCTCTGATGAACACGGCTGCTTACATATATAAGTCCTTATCGGAATTCACTCATTAGGGTAAAACGAAATCTAAGATTATGTAAAACATCAACAAAATATACTTACAATAGTCAAAAACTCCATAGAAAAATTTGCAAGCAAAAATACCAAGGTATAAATATTTCCCAAGTTAAATTTAGAGAAGAACATTGGCCACACGTAAAACCAAGTGTGTTGATCTGAATAAAACATTAAACAGATGATTAGAAATACGGGAATTACAACCACTATTTGAAACAACTGTTATTTTTTTTATTTTTTTTTGTTTATTTATTTTTTCTCTGTATTTTGTAGTTGTGTTGTGTGTACTCAGAATAAGTGTTTTTCTTTCTTTCTAATTGGCTACCTGTGTTTGACCACAAGCTCACCGTGGTCAGTAATGATGTGGCCGACGGTGATAATCACAAACAACACAAAGCCTAGAAGGGAAATGGCAATTTGCAAATTTGGAATTGGCTGTCAAGTGATGTAGGAACACACCAGAAGGTGCTTGCTGATTGAACAGTTTGAACTTGAGGGTGGTAGCCAACCAGGTGGGTAGTTCAAAGTGCCACCACCACCGTGGTATGGTGTCCTCACGATGGTTCCCTTCACAAACACTGCGACCTTCGTCTCGAAACTTGACGTTACTACCACTGAACTATCATCGCCTTTAATTGAATGTTGAATTAAAGGTCTTCTTGTTGTGCCTCTCCAACTAGTGAAGGTTAGCTATCAGCTTTTGGAATTCGGTCCTGTCCTGTGCAAGGCGGAACTATTAGACTGCGCTTGAGATTCCAGTCCACTCGCGAATATTGCGGAGCCAGGATTTCTTCCTGCGACCAACTCGTCTCTTGCCAGCGACCTTGCCCATCATAATAAGTAGCAGAAATTGATATCTTTTATGCCTGAGCATTAAAGGCAAGAAAGGTTGAATTAAAGGTAAAGACTTACTGAAAACTGTAACAAATATTGGTATCCTGATCATATTCTCGCAATAATCTTTCACTCTAAAATGAAGTATTCCCCTGAATAAGTACAAAAGTGCGTTTGAAGTGATCACTATGGCACTATCACGGCTTGGTTCAATCTGTAATCAAAGAAACGTACGAGTAGTTACATTAGGATTATTGTTTTTTTTCACTCGTAGGGTTTTAATCAAAAATACATAACATTGCAGTGCCTGTTTGTAATGTCAAAGTAACAGCTTAATTTAATAAGCTGTTACTTTTATACCAAATAATCATTGTTTTAAATTATGTCTGTCTTTCCGTCTTATCTAGTTTTGTCTTTCACTGGCAGATGTTAGAAGAAGTAACATAAGCAATAAAGCTACATAATAATTAGTAATTCCATTAGACACTTAATTTATTTATGAGTAATAGATTTTACCTCTCCAAGACCTCTGGCAGTCAAAACATGAACTACAGGTGGCGCGGTTGTAGATTCTGCTAGCATGTCAACGTCAGCTTTCTGCAAATATGAATAAATAAAATTCTCCACACAATTCTTTGTCAAAGCTAATCAGAGTATGCAACTCTAGATGAAAATAAATTTTATTATTCCTAGCTGTTCTAGCCCAGTATCGCTTAGATAATTTTTATTGAGATTTTTTTATTAAAATTCCAATGACCGACGATCCCGATGGATTTAAAAAAAATGGCTAAAAATTCTTTCACTAAAAGGAAGGAAGAATTTTTATCACAGGAACGCGAGTGAAATCATGGGAAACAACTAGTTAATACTAAAAATAGCAACATACCCAGAGTATCCCAGCGTATGGATGATCGTGAATTTTTTTGTACGCAACAGTCTGTTCAGTATTAAAGTAAGAAGCAACTAAATAAACGAATGATATCAAATCGATTAAATTCACTATCCACTGTACTTTATTTAAAACCTGAAACAACCTGTATATAAGCCTTTTGACCATAATCTTATCGTGGTCAGTGATGATGTGGCCGATGGTGGTAAGCACAGAATGCCTAGAACGGAACCGAGGGCCTACTCCGAAAAACGAATAACAGCAAACTGACAACACGTATATTCAATCGCGTAACTTTTTGCAATCAGTGTCAATCAATTTCAATTTTGAAATCGCTGATAATTTTATAATGTCGTAAATGTTTCCATCAACACTGTTTGAATACTAAATATGTACCTTCCAAAACCATCTTCTGTACACTTTTTCATGAAACAGAGCTGTTGTAATCCATATAATGCAAAAATATATGAATGTTCCAATTTGAAATTTTTCAAAGTATAAATTCCGCCCCCTACAATAATAAAAATTGCAAACGAGTAAACGACTTCAGACATACTTAAATCTTAAAACTACAACGTTCAATTTCATGCTAACCTGTAATATTCTAACTGTGATAATTGAAATGTTTCATTTAAGGACTTGTAGTAAAAATCAATAAATGAAATAGTACCATTTCTGTTTGTAATCTCAACAATCTTATTTGTGAATTCAACAAGATCGTAACATTCCCAGCTTACGTTACTGAGACTGTGATAATAATATATTGAAGCTGGCAATGAATAACACCTGAAAAAAAAAAAACTATTAGCTTCCCCTCGCGTTTCTGGGATAAATGTAGCCTATCCCATTTTTCCTATTACCACCTACTTGTATAGCGAAGCGAAAGTATAGGTAAAAGATATCCATAAAAAATCACTAGTTTCCGCCCCGCGGTTTGGCCCGCGTTTCCAAAGTATCTTATGTTTTCCCGGGATAAAAATTAACTTTTATGTTATTTCAGGGTATGATCTATCTATGTGTCTAGTTTCATCCAAATCCGTTCGGTAGTTTTTACGTGAAAGAGTAACAAACATTCATCCATACTCACAAACTTTCACATTTATAATATTAGTATCTAACTAATTGACTAATCTATCTAACTGACTCACAAATATTTTCAAGTTATCTCATACAACATAATGTATTAATTCTCAGAAAAATAGCCGCCGCAGTGTTGGACGGAAAAGTAACTGCAAATCGATTAGTTTGATACTTAAAAGTACGTACCTGTTCCACGGATTTTTATATATTAAACCAAAGTAAAAGTAATCTAAAACAAACATTAACGTATCGGTGAATGTGAGAAGTTCTAATATGGCTGCTATTATAGATCCAATCTTGAAACCTGAAAAAAAAATATAATTGCTGCGATGTCGTTAAAGAAACAAAACTAATTTAATAGCACTATATCTTATTCTAACAAAAAACATTTAGTCTTATCAAATTTGTCCGAATGCATAATTCAACGTGAATTTAAAGAATGAGACATCAATTTTACTATATACAGGGATGTTTGACCATAATCTCACTGTGGTCAGTGATGATGTGGCCGATGGTGAAAAGGAAACAACGCTTAGAAAGCCACTGGTGCCGATTCTGTTGTTTACAAACTTAACTAATATTAGACAAGTCACCTCTCTTTCATGTTAACCTTATTGAAAAAAGATAGAACATTTTTAATGCTGTCAGTTTAATCCATGCCGTCGTAATGTACGGGTAAATAGTCGTGACCGATAAAGATCGCGCTTAAATTCACGTTGAAAGAATATGACACGGACTAAACTGACAGGACTAAAATATCTTGCATCCCATTCTTATATTTACTATTAGAAAGAGATATAGTGAGATTAAATTTATTTAGTTCGTAAACAACAGAATCGGCTCCACTGCCTTTCAAGTGCAGCTGTTGGAACAAAACGGAATCTGCTTGGCGACATTTTCAACTTGAGGGTGGTGGCCAACCAGGCGGGAACTTCAAAGTACCCTACCACCGTGCTATGGTTTACTCACGATGTTTTCCTTTACTGAAAGCTCGAGGTCATATTAGGATTTGAACCCACGACCTCGTACTACTAGCCTTACTACTACTGAGCTATCATCGCCTTAATTCGGTATTCTGTAAGGTACTTCCTCATTTGAGCTGAGCAAAATAACGCTATGTTCTATCCCTTTTAACTTCATCGAATTAGAAGTGATAACCGATAAGTTACTTACCAGCACAGAACGGCACCATTTTCGAAAGGAATACATGCTCCTCACAAGAATATGATGCAAGAAATATGCAGGTAAATGTGTGCGGAAGAGTTTTGAAGATTGTTGTGAATACGTAATACCATAAAAAGCTGTAAAATCCAAAAAATAATATAACTCCCTTAGTCGAGGCGAGATCGAATCAGAAATTATGATCTGCAGGCGAACCAAAACAACCGACATAGCGCGAAGAATTGCCAAACTGAAGTGGCAGTGGGCGGGGCACATCGCTCGTAGCTCGTAGCGCACATCGCTGGATGCGGGTAGCGCAAGACCGGCCATCGTGGAGATCCTTGGGGGAGGCCTTTGTCCAGCACGTCTTTCGTGATGATGATGAGTCGAGGCGGTTAATGTCAACATTTTGTTCTCTGACGTAGAAAAAATCATAATCTCATCATGTTAAGTACTGACATGGCAGAAATGGTTGATGCAGTAGGCAATAATTTACCTTCAATTAAATCTGCTTTAAAACTGCATCAAAATTGCATTAGTAAAACATGGAATATCTAAAAACTGGGGAGATAATTTAGGTAAATGTAGCAAATAAAAAAAGGAAATAATTTACTAGTGACATAAAAATGACTTACATATTAAACCGTTCGTGCTGCATACATATAATTTGAGTTTTGGTCATCGATGATACATATGAGCGGAAATAAGACAATCTTTCCGGTTTCGTTGACGGGATAAGTTTTCGTTCTGAGTGAATTTCATTCTGAAAGTAGTACCTACTTATTTATTTAAAATGATTTTACATTATCACGTACCTAATATTGAAATTGTATAGAAAATCTTTCAATAATTTGAAATTGTAATCCTTTTTTTCACTCTATTTACTTATTTAGACAATGAGATGAGAGACAATGAAGAATAAGAGAGCGAATTTTCTTGAAACAAAGCTAAGAATAATTTCGATTAAGTAACCTTTCAAACAAAAAAAAACCAAATCAAAATCGGTCCATTCGTTCAGGAGTTATGAGGCCACAGACAGATACACACGCACAAACAGATACGTCAAACTTCGTCCCATCGTTTTTGCGTCGAGGGTTAAAAAGTGAAGAAACAAAACTAGTAGCAGATTTATTGATAAGATTTTGAGTCACCTTGGGCATTAAGTGTAAATGAAAAGTTTTCTGAAAATGCAGCGAGCTGTCGCTCGCGTTCGATAAAGAGTTGCTTTCACCAAGCCGCCATTGATCTGAACGTTTTCTCTCTCCCTCAGATAAATCTAAGGTTTCCTCCATTTTAATGGATATTCAATTACAACAATAAGATTCTCTGTAAATCAATAAGTAAAAATATTATGAGTAATCCTCCATAATCTAAAGATTTCATGCAAGTGATGAACAAAATAAGTATTGCTTTATCTAGGTCCTAGCTGTCCCCTTTGGTTTTACCCGCGTTCTCTGGATAAAAAGTAGCCTATGTTTTTTTCCATGCCATAAGCTATCTGTACACTAAATTTCATCCCAATTCAGCCGTTGGGGCGTCAAGAGGTAACAAACAAACTTACTGTCGCATTTGTAGTATTAATATTGCGTTGAAATTAAGTAATTGAATAGGGCAAGTAAATGATGATAAAATCACTGATTGCTCCAAAAAACTAAAGAATATGCTATAAATCCTAAATACAATAAAGCAGATTATTATTAAGTTTGACACAAGACATGTTTGACATAATATTTTTTTAGTGGTTTTAAACGTACTGTCACAGATTATACTGTTGATTTACTCATGTGGTAGTGTTATATTCTTTTTGAGTGGTTGAAGCTCATAAATTATAGACGCGTTATCAAAAAAGATACGTAAATAAAACTGTCACATATTCACCGAAAAAAAAACATAATCATAAAATTATCCCACCAGATTTGACAGAACCGAATGAAAAAGAAAACAAGAATAGGAGTTTCTCAATTCAGATGTTCTTTTTGCTTATAAACTGATTTTAATTTTCAATCAATAATCAATCGCATCTTGAGCGTGGTAGCCACATAGCCAATGTAGGTTTTACATGTACTTGAAGTTTCGTCACGATGTTTTCCTTTACCACAAGAAAAAGAACGGAGGGAATGCTGGAATGACGGATAGAAGGGATGAATGGTAGAAGAGTACATATTCATATTACGCCAACCCCAAATGATTGGGAACAAGGCAGGGAGATGCTGATATTTACACCAACAGCTCAAGTTCATTGTAGGATTCAAACTACTATTCGCATTACCATCACTGAGCTATCATCGTCTATGCAATGTCTTTCATTCAAATTTAATGTACCAATTACCCATTGTATATAACGAAATCATTAATTATTCTATTACCGTGACAATCAGCCTTATTGAAGTATGCACCGCTGCAGCGCTACACCGCTAACTTTGTACCGTATTGAAGCTAATGAACATTGTATAATTACGCTACGTATTTTAAACCTCGTTCATTCAACTCGTCTAGCTTAAATACGGAATAATAAAGCAGATTATGCTAAAATGTTCAGAGTATAAGATGCTTTACAGCAGGTAGCATAGGTACGCGTAGTTCTGATCTTTATTTAATTGGAAGAAAACATGTATAGTACAGAGGAATGCGGAATGCCTTAAAATCCATTAGGTAAACGACCTAATAAGGTTATTTGGATATAAAAAAGGCAGAACAGTGTTTGTTCGTTCGAAGAGCAGCTTGCATGGGGAAATACCTTACAGAATACCGCAACCAAATAATGTCATGTTTTTGCACGTGAGTAAAAGAGGGGAAAAGAAAGAGTCGGTAACACTTGAGTGATGCACCACTCAGTACATAGTTGATATTCTGAGATGCCTCAGGTGTTACTAGCTTCCATAGGCTACAGTAACCGCATAACACCAGGAAGGCCGTAAGCTTGTATGATATAAAAAATAATCCAAATAGCAAAGAAGCAAAAACAGTGTCAGGTTTGGTATTGGCCAGGATTATTAAAGTTGTAATATTTTTTATTAATGTAGGCCTGTGTTTGACTACCATCTCACCATGGTCAGTGATGATGTGTTAGAAGATTGTAAGCACACAATGCCTAGAAAGAAACATGGCTCTCAGGTGTAGCTGTCGGAACACATGGTTAGGTGTTTGGCAACAGATTTTTAACTTGAAATTGGTGCCAGCTAGACGGGTACACACTACAAAGTATCTGTAAGGAAATCTTGTGATAACCGTGCTATGGTTTCCTCTCGATGTTTTCCTTCACCGAAAACTCAAGCTTACTGAAGGATAATACTTTTTAAACTCTCGCGAACACAATTCATGTTTATAGTAATGTAACGTGTGCGTGGAATCCAGTGATAAGTAAGTGTTCGCGCCGCCGTGACTTGCGTTCGAGTAGGTGTGTTGATGCAATTAGTACGGTGTGCCGTGATCGTGACAGTTATATTTTACAAGACCAATTGCGGGTAGTTGGAGACAACTCTCGCCAAGCAAGATGTTGACCCGCTGTTACAGTCCACTCGTGACCACGATCAATGCAACTTGATCGAAACGTCGAGGTTAGTCAAAATTATATTTTGATAATATTCTATGCGCGAATAGACCCGTTACATTACTATAAACATGAATTACTGAAGGATTTCAAACTGTAACCCACGGCACTCTCGATCATCGCCTTAAAATTTGCTTTATCGATTTTATTTTAAGATTATAGGACTTGGAAGATGAAGATAATTACAGATATCTCATATTTAAAACTCATTTGCAATTGACACTTGGTTTTGGATTGGACTAAAAAAGCTTCAGCAATCATCAGGAATGTATATAAAACGTAAATTATGTTTAAATCTACTAAAATTGCTTTTGCCGCAGATTCAAATGTCTTCGCAAACCATTTATTCGGAAACAAAGACTCCTGTATTTCGTTCTAGGTAGTGTTCACAAAATAATGCCCGTGGACCGAGATTCACAAATACATAGTGAGCATATAGATATGGCAGTTTATCTAACTATTATCATAAATCCAAAAAAGCGTTAGATTTGTTTACAACTAAGACCCAATTCCACCAACGTGGTATAGCAATAATCCACGGTATAATTATATCAATTTGAAAGATTCTATCACATATTCATATTTATCCAGGGCATTAGTCCTATACGACGTTGGTGAAATTGGATATAAGCCTCTCTAGCCCTCATTGGTTATACTAAAAGGAACAACTCTGCTAGTCAGCTGTATTTCCTATTACATTATTCAAACACGGCTGTTTGATCTCAAACTAAACAAAGCACTATAGAAACTAGATAACTGATATGCATTTCCTGACGTAAACTGTCTGTAAATAATCTGGATGGAACAAAACGAACGATATTTCTCAAAATGATAAATTGTGTTGCGTCTGCATTACATGTTTTCCAGAAAGGAACTATAGCAAGATGGCAGGGTATAATTTGTACTACAAACCAGAACCTAGTTAAGTGTTTTCTTTTGAACGAGTTATTACTAGAAAAACTACATTCTCAGCCTGTACATGCAAATTTTGACTTAGCCGCACCTTAGCTATCTTGGTTTTGATTGTAGGGTGCCGTAGACAAATTAGCCCTTTAGTTTCGCCGCATCTATCTATCTGCTTGACGAATGGGAGGGCCATTTGATGAAAAATACCTACTGTATATAAAATTTTAATTTTGTATAGATATACAATGGTGTCGATTCTGTTGTTTACGAACTTAACTAATATTAGACAAGTCACCTATCTTTCAAGTTAACCTTATTGAAAAAATACAGAACATTTTTAATGCTGTCAGTTTAATCCATGCCGTCGTAATGTACGGGTACGGGCATGTAGTTGTGACCAATAAAGATCGCGCTTAAATTCACGTTGAAATATGTGATCGGATTAAACTGACAGGACTAAAATATCTTGCATTCCTTTCTTATATTTACTATTAGAAAGAGATATAGTGAGATTAATCGAACTCGAAGAAAAATCAACAGAATCGGCACCAATATTTATTAAGCCCGTAAACGAAAAAAAGTGTTCGTCTGATAAGTTTGTTTTTTGCTTACCACCCAATGTTGAGTATCGTAAAACTCAAAACTCCATATGATTTGATGTGCACTTGATATTTCATAATGATGCAGTTACAGCTTTTGTCAAAATCGTCATCGAGTTCTACTAATTTATTCTGGGTGCGTTAAAATGGCATCTTTTGGAAACCATGATTTTCTCATTGAACAACTTATAAGCAAAAAATGTAATGTCCATTATCACAGTAACCTTATACATCATTGTGTAAAGTATTCACAAAAGTTCAGCGACACTGTGATTTAGACGCAAGTCTTTGAAAGGTGTTCACTACATTTTATGAAATGCTCTCTCTCGCTCTCACGTTCCATAGGAGGAGAAATACAGGTTTGGTATTGTGACATCTTATTTCCCATTTATACTAGCTTTGTACCGCAGCAACGTCTATCGTAGGAATATGTGGTTACGAATGTTTATGAACAAAAAACTTTTAACAAAAAATTGTGCCTTTGTCAAAAGTTTTTTATTTTTCAATTTTTAATTTCATATGTGTAAACAATGACTCTCAAGATGTGTCACTGACCTAGGATAAGCATATAAGCGTTGTACCTTCCATCATCGTTCCTATAATATTTAAAGAATTAACCCCTAACTCCTCCGCTCAGAAACAGAAGATTATGACTACCAGACGCAAATATGTGAAAACATTGTAAGTGCCTAGAAAATTTGCAGAGTTTCCTCGATTCTCCAGAATCCCATCATCAGATCCTTACTTTGTGGCCATGGGACTACCTGAGAAGTCCGGCCCGTTATCTTAGGAGTCTGATTTTTCAATCGAAATGAAGTGCGTAGGTACACTCATACTCCTTGTTTTTAAGACAGTTAAAAATAGAGTTTTTATTTTTAGAAATAAAGATAAAATGATGGATAATGCTTTATTATCACACCACATGATTGAAATAGTATGTATACATACAAAAAAAAATATAAATATTAATTAGTAAAACTGAAAGTGGAAAGATGATATACGCTTGATGAAACTAAAACTAAATATTGTTGAACTTGATTCATCTTACTGGACATTTAATTAAATTTAGCCCCATTATTTAACTAAACGTTGATTACAAAACTAATTTGAAGTGCGTTAATTAATGTCTAAATTTCAGTAACGTGTCTTAATGAAAAGAGCTTGGTAAAATTCAATTTTAAAGTTTCTATTTTGGTCCGAAATGGGTTAGAATTTTGTAAAACATTTGAGTGCCAAGTGTTGTCTAAAATTGAAGCATCACCTCAGAAATAAATTTAAAATGTTGTGTTCTGTGCTAACAATTTAGTTTTAAAATTTGTTTAACTTTGAGATAGTGTGAAGAGTGTCACCTTTGAAGCTTTGAGGTTATTTGAAAAATTCAAATATTAAAGGCAAAATTATAATGACTTATTTCTAAATTTTTGTCTACGCTGTTTGAGCAATTTAAAATCTTGATTATACTCTTAGTTTATGAATTAGATGTAATATAAAAATGATATAAGTTATTAATTACCTAAAGACAAAATTAGTGACGTATGTTTTTTATTAATTCTGATTTCTTATTACCTACTTCTCAAGATTTATCAGAGACCGTGGATTAAGCATACTATTATACCTATAATATTGACCGCTGGTCATGGGTTCGATTCCCATCCAGGACAAACATTTGTGTGCATAACATATTGTCTATTTGTCCTGTGTCTGGGTGTAATTATCTATATAAGTATGTATTTACAAAAAAAGTAGTATATGTAGTAAATCAGTTATCTGGTTTCCATAGTTCAAGCTCTGCTTAGTTTTTCAGATAACTGTGTGTGAAGAATGTCCCAGAATTTAATTAAAATAAAAAGTACAAGCATTCATCAGGGTGGTTATGTCTAAAGGACCAACGGCCAAGGACTTTGAAGGTATGGAGATATTGCAAATGAGGCGTTAATTTTAGGGCCATAACATATAATTTTCTATAGCAGATCGATTTAATTTAGAGAAATCAATAGCAAAGTTAATTCTCGTCAATATATTCTCAATCAAAAGACGATATCACAAACTCGACATCCGTATTCCGCAGCGTATTAACCAGGATCACGTAAGTATGCGGGCACTTCGCTGAAGGGTCGGTTTCAGTTTTCAATCCATTGTGGTAAAATCGAACGTGTCTCCTACACGATTTGGTATTAAATTGAGTGCTTAGTTTTATGTATGTAGGAATTTCACGTACGAGTACAATGGACATCTTACATTTTAAGGTTTATTTTTTATATGTTATGTTCCCAGAAGGATTCAAATGAATGGAAATTTGAAGTTTTTCAAAATGGGTGTAAAAACTCCACAAGGTGCGCAACACATCGGCAATTCCCTTGGTACATATTATAAATGCGTAAGTAACTCTGTCTGTTTGTTATTTTAGCCTAAGCCGCTGAACAGATCGCGATAAAATTTTAAAGTAGTGTTTTCAATCACAGAAACGTATGAAACCGTGGGAGATAGCTAGTTCTAAACAATGTTCAAACAAAATGTTATTACGAAGTGCATAAACAATTTATTGAGTAAGAAATTAATTATTATTTAATAAAATTAACTAAATTAAAAATAAAAACAAACTACCTAACTATATATAAAATAAATCGGACAAATGCGAGTTAAACTCGCGTGGAGAGGGTTCCGTACATGTTTAACTAAGTTCCATAAATATTTTTAAACCTGACCCAAATTTGTTGATGGTAACTATAAAAAGTTTTTTTTTTTTTTGGAAATCGTCTTTTCTAAAAATGAAACCTAGCTACATCGATTTATCGCCCTCGAAACCCCCTGCATACCAAATTTCATGAAAATCGTTGGAGCCGTTTCCGAGATTCAGATTATATATATATATATCCATGAATTGCAGGTTTAGATAGATTTCTCATAGGTTTTCCTGTAATCTTTAGGTAAAGAACTATTATCTGATAAAAAGCCTTTTCATTTGATATGTTACACAATATTATCTGCAAAACTTTTTTTTTTTAATTTTCTAATTTACCCCCCAAAATTAGCCCCCATGTTTGAAATTCATTTATTTACGTAACACGTCCATGTTTGGGTCATCGACTTACATATGTGTACCAACTTTCAACTCGATCCAGTCCAATATTTTCGGACAGACAGACAGACAGACGCTAGAGTGATCCTATAAGGGTTCCGTTTTTTTTTTTTTTCGGAACCCTAAAAATTGTGCCAAATTGCTGCCCCGCGGAATTGTGCCTAGAAGACTGGCAGCATTGCCACGCTGGATGGCAATGGCAATTCTTTGAGCAAAGTATGTGCCAGCTTTCTTGTCACGAGTGGCCTCTTACGAAGTTATGACAATTAGAAGTTTACCCAAATCTGATAAAACCCTTTTCCATTCACTCAAAAACGTAGTGATGGAGCCAGTTAGCTATTTAAATACCTACTCGTGTAATTTAATAAATACTAAGTAAGACTTACATTTAAGCGTATTTCGATGGTAAACTAATATATATATTTTATTTGTGTGGATTTTAGTGTTGTGTTCCCTCATATTTTTTTTCATTACATGACATATACTTCAATGCCTTTTTGGCCTGTATATAATTAACAGGTCATTTCAAAGAATCATATAAAAAAAACAACGTATGCTTTATTAAATTCCAATGACTGAATGAAGTCCCCTACACTTTGTTAGTAATTAGATCATCGTAAATCAGTCCCATTGGAGTACTGCACATCACTTTATTTATCGACGTTTTTTTTTACGAAAAATAAATAAAAATATTTTATATTCAGCTCTTGTGTGTGCAGTGAATCAGTGTACAGTCTATGCAATTCGGTACACCGGTTGTTTATGGGGCTGGCAAAGGAAACCGAATACCTTGGAATCGTAGTTGTGTTACAAAACTTTTGTTCATTACTGAAAGAAAGAAAGAAAAATATTTTATTTTTTGCGCGCCATACGACACAACTAGCTTAAAGGAAAAACAAAAATTACAGTATTTCAACACATAAATAAAAATGGATGTAAGAAAAAAATAAAAGGCTTACTTTTCTAGGACTGCTCTTCCTATTTACCGTAAATATTTTAGTGTATTTGTAAAATCTTCATTATAAAAAAAAACTTGTAGCAGATGTAAATAGTAAAATAGTAGTAGATGTTCACCTGGTGTTAAGTGGTTACTGACGCCTAACAAATACCACGAAGCTTTTTATTGTAAAATCTATCTAGGTATACTAATAATATCTATATAACTACTAAAAATAAAGCTGAAGAGTTTGTTTGTTTGTTTGAATGCGCAAATCTCTGGAGTTACTGGTTCGATTCGAAAAATTCTTTCACAAATAGGAAGCTACATTATTTGCGAAGGTTATAGGCTACTTTTTATCCCGGGAACGCGAGTGAAACCGCGGGGAACAGCTAGTGTGACATAAATATAAATCATAACAACTTATTTCTAAATAAAAATACATTCTCTAAAATAACAATGAAGTCTCCACACCACCTATGTCTTATTTCTAGATAAAACTTCAAACTAAAGTAAATACTGAGTCAAGTAAGTCTAAGTTTCGCTCGAATTGAAAGTATTTATTTGTCTCAGGAATAGTGTGAAAAGGTAAGTCCTATTGTTATTTTTAAATCACCCTTTCTATCTAAATAAATAAATATCCTCGGACATTCTTCACACACGGTTATCTGATCCCAAACTAAGCAGAGCTTGTACTATGGAAACCAGATAACTGATATACTACATATACTACTTTTTTTTTTTAAATACACACTTATATGTATATAGATAATTACACCCAGACTCAGGACAAACAGACATGTTCATGCACACAAATGTTTGTCCTAGATGGGAATCGAACCCATGACCAGCGGCGTGATAGGTGGTGTCTTAACCAACTGCGCCAACTGGCTTGTCAAATAGTACAAATTTCATATTCAGGTTTCCTTTTTTTATAAGACGCAATTTGATTCGGTGGTAGACCGACGCTCAAGTTGTGGAGCTCCCCGCCGTGGTTTCCCCAAGAGACTACAGCATGGGGTTCTTCAAGAAGGGTGTGAAGAGATTTTTGCAGGGTCGACAACGCGCGAGTGATACTCCTGGTGTTGCAAGCGTCCATAGGCTACGGTAAACACTTACCATCAGGTGGGCCGTATGCTTGTTTGCTGCCTTAGTAGTATATAAAAAAAAGATCATGGTAAGTGATGTCTTAAATAAAAGGAGTGAATGCCGATATGACGGATAGAGATAGAAGAGATACCAAATGATAGGGAACAGGACAGGGAGATGATGAAATGATGTCATGTCGTATGGAGTTTCCCTGCGAGAACTGACGGCCACTGGGGCAGAAAAGTTCTCGAGTGACGACCACGAACCGGAAGACGCAGCGTGGGAAAACCTCCCAAAACAAGGTGGATCAATGATCCTGTGAGGGTTGCAGGAAACCGATGGATGCGGGTAGCGCAAGACTGGCCATCGTGGAGATCCATGGGGGAGGCCTTTGTCTAGCAGTGGACGTCTTTCGGCTGACATGATGATGATGAATTGATTATTTTATTTGGATAAAAATATTTTATAGTAATACTAGTTTCCGCCCGCGGTTTCACCCGATACATACATACTCACAAACTTTCGCATTTATAATAGCAGTGGCGAAGGGTCCATACAAGCCGATTCCCATCGGCTTACCTTTTAGAAATCCCAGTCCCACAGATTCACCATTTCAAAGCCACTTTTATGGTGTATTTTGAACGGCTAACCCTCGCCACTGGTAGATATAGAAGTAGGATAAATCTGTATCCGTATCCAATACTTTTTCTGTTCCAGAACAGGTAAAATCTGTGATAACAAATACACGCGACACTCACTCAGACGTTGATTGAGCTGGTACATTTATCCCACGGAGTCGAAACTGCTCCGTTCACATTATATCGAGTTTATTAGTCCCGGTCGTGAATCACGTATCCGTAATTTGTTATTACTTGCTCGAAGGAAAAATCGTAAGACGTCTTCCTGTTAATTAAAGCTTAGTAGGTACTTTTTTTTTAAATGGTTTAATATTTTGTTGTGACTCTTAATGTTGGACGTCAGCTCCTATTAAATGTTTAATGGGACGTCTAGCTTTTTTATATGTCCTGCTAATTTAGTTACCGCTTAGTAGGCGGTTATTGTAGCTACTTGAAACGCCAGGGTTATCAATTACTCGTGCGTTGCCGACACTCCAAAAAACTATTATTTTACTAACAAAATTTGTTAAATTTTCTCATTAACCTGTGAACTCACATTCTGGTATCAAGCTACCAGTAGTAAAATAATTTCAGGGTAATAAACCCACCAATTTAAAAAACCTTTAATAAACGATGTTTCACTAAATAATACAAAATCGTCGTGAAACTTCACATTTTTGCAAGTCAACCTCAAGTCATTTGTCTGCACAAAAGAATCTAATTCATGCTTAGGGTTCAGTAACTTTCAGGTATTTAAACCCATAAGACAGATATAAGAAATCATCATCATCAGCCCGAGAATAATCACTGCTGAACATAGGCCTCCCATTAATTTCCACAACGGCAATACGGCACAATAGATTTAGCCCCTCACATCCAATGGCTTTTGGCGACTCGGACTAGCGGCTTTACTACGTATCTTTAGTGGTAATCGAAATAAACATCATTAATGAAAATCATCCAATCAAGTGAAGGCTTACCACGCCCACAAATGGTCTTCGTCGTAGCTCGTCATGAAATCATTAATGGTGTTCATTACGATTACCACCAAAAGATACACGATAGCCCGGCTGATCATCTTCGGTCCATCTGTTAAGTCGTCTCTCGGAAGGAAGACTCTGAAATGGCCTGCCACAAGCTTGCTATTTATGAAATATTTTCGATTATTTTTCTCTGCTTGTATTATGTGAGGTCAAAATCTATTGTCTATATAAATGACACCATATTCACAAATCTGTTGAGAATGGGGACCCAGCTAAAGTCTGGAGATTTCTTAAGACACTGGGAATCGGAAAGTCCAATATTACCTCAATTTCCGAAAATGTAAACATAGACCTTTTAAACCAACATTTTTCAACCTCGTCTGTTGTTAATAATACAACTAAATTTAATACTTTAAATGATCTATCCTTATCTAAATCTCCCAATACTCCTTCTTTTTCGTTTAGTCAATTTACTGATTGTGATGTTAAGAGGCATATTCAATCCATTTCTTCTAATGCTGTTGGTGGTGACAATATCAGCCGGAAGATGATCCTTCCTCTCATTGACCTACTTGCACCTGTGTTAACTGGAATCTTCAACTTCTCAATTACAACCAGCTCCTTTCCTTCTCTTTGGAAAGAGGCTTTCATAGTTCCTCTTCCCAAAAAATCGAATCCATCCTCCTTTTCAGAATACCGGCCAATTACAATATTACCTTTTCTATCCAAAGTCTTAGAGCGCCTGGTACACCACCAGCTAAGTATTTTTCTCACAAGTAACTTACATAATCCCTATCAGTCTGGTTTCCGTCCTGGGCATAGTACCGTGACTTCGCTGGTAAAAATTACAGACGATATTCGCACTGGAATGGAAAACAGACAACTCACTATCCTAACATTACTAGATTTTAGCAATGCATTCAACACAGTTGATTTTGATATTTTACTTGCCATATTGTGCTCTCTTAACATATCTCCAACGGTTATTGACTGGTTTCATAGTTACTTGTATGGACGCCGGCAACGTGTCCGCGTGGATGAAACTCTGTCCTCGTGGTGTGATACAAACGCCGGTGTTCCTCAAGGTGGCGTCCTTTCTCCACTTCTATTTTCTATCTTCATTTCATCCATAACTGATAAAATTTCTTCTCTCTACCACCTTTATGCAGATGATCTCCAATTGTATAGACAATCCTCTTTAAGTGATCTTCCCTATGCCATTCAATTAATGAATACAGATCTTGCTGTTATATCTGACTGGAGCAAACGTTTCGGTCTGCAAGTGAATCCATCTAAGACCAAGGCTATCATAATTGGCGGCAAAACATTAATATCTCGGGTAAAGTGGGACCATCTACCACATATTTCATTTGACGGTATCGCTATACCATACAGCGAAACTGTAAAGAACCTGGGAATTCTCATCGACCGAACCTTATCATGGGCTCCGCAAGTAGCGGAAGTTAGCCGGAAGGTGTTTGCTGCTGCTGGATCGCTTAGACGGTTGCGAAATTTCCTCCCCATAGACACTAAGATTGCGCTCTCACAGTCTTTACTCTTGCCGCATCTCGATTACGCTGATGTCAGCTACCTTGACCTTACAGAGGAGCAATTAAATAAACTTGAGCGTCTCCAAAATTTTTGCATACGGTTCATTTTTGGCTTGCGCAAATATGACCATGTCTCCCAGTTTCGTTCTCAGCTCAAGTGGCTCCCAATTCGCCTTCGCCGGAATACTCATATACTTTCACTATTGTATAATATCCTGTTTAATCCCAAAGCCCCATCTTATCTCAAGGAAAACTTTGATTATTATAGCTCCCAGCATCACACCCTTCGTAATTCTGTCCAACTTCGCCTCAAAACTCCTGTACACACTTCCCAAACTTTCAGTCAGTCCTTCACTGTGCAAGCTGTCCATCTTTGGAACTCCCTTCCTCTGACCATTAGACAAGCTCAGACTATTGAATCTTTTAAGTCGCAGATATTTTCCTACTATCTCTCTCTTTAATCATTTTTATAATATATTGTATCTATATGGGTATATTTATTTTATTTTATTTTTATTTTTTTTTATTTTTTTTTTGTATTATATTTGTATTTATTTATTACACTATATATTATTTTATTCTACATAATTTATTTATAAAATTCATAGGTAGAATGCTACACCTGCCTCTACTATTGTATTTTCCTGTCACCCAAAGGTTGCCTGGAAGAGATCGCTTAAGCGATAAGGCCGCCTGTGTTGTACTCTTATTATATGTACCCATATTACATAGCGTCATCACTTGTTTAAGGTGTACAATAAAGAATATTCTATTCTATTCTATTCTATGACCAAATAACCAAAGACATATTTTCACACACTATGACTATCTCAAAAGTCGGCCAGTGGAATCGTACATTGATCAAACGGCCACAGTTTTTATTTTTCTTGAGAATTGAATAAAGTTCCAAAGTTTTAGAGCCCCTACATCAATAGACCGATCTTGTAATTTGAACTCAAGATGAATTTCTTAGAAATATAATTATTATGAAGTAAAAACATCTTTAAGAAAAACCACGAGAGAAAGTTATACACGTGGCTTTCTGAAAATTTCTTATATTTCGTTTCGTTTACATTAGTTGTCGTTTCTTTGGTAAACTCAAAAACTTTAAATAAGCATACATTTTTATTGAAGTATTTTTTTATCTTGGAATTCTCACAATACAAGGATTATCTTGTATTGCGATGAAATTGAAGTCAAAATAATTCCAAGATAAAAAAATACTACTTTGCCAATTATGGAAAAACACAATGTCTAAAAGGGAACCAGCTACTATAATATATTTGCAGCTACTGGATTACTTTGTGTTGAATGATAACGCATTACTTTAGCCATACATTTCTGAGGAATATTTCTCTAAAATAATACTTGATATAATATATTTAAAAACAAACTGTTGGGATTATTGTACATACAACTTTCGCGATTTCACAAATATCCATAGGCAGTGATCACTTACCATCAGGGGAACTGTCAGCCTGCTTTTCAAACTTTTCTTTTACGTCAGAAGTTTGACAAGCCGTCAAGCGGTCCACCTGATGGCAAGTGGTTACCTGTTGATATAAAATAAATAAATATCCTGGGACATTCTTCATACATGGTTTACTGATCCCAAACTAAGCAGAACTTGTACTATGGAAACCAGATATAGTTCTTTTTACTCAGACTCAGGACAAACAGACATGGGATCAGATAACCGTGTGTGAAGAAATGTCCCAGGATATTATTATTATTATTCATGCACACAAATGTTTGTCCTGTATGGGAATCGAACCCATGACCAGCGGCGCTATAGTGGTGTCTTAACCAAATGCGCCAACTGGCTTGTCAAGAACAAAATATAAAAAAATAATCCTACGGAACTCACCATAAAAAGTCCGTCTCACACTCTCAATTTCCCTTTTTCAACATGTATAGCATATACTAGTGATACCTACTAAGCCTTAAGGTGCAGGTGTATAATACTTCTAGCGATAATAGCTGCGATCGTGACCTTACAGTTCAACAATATATCCCTTTACACGACACTTAAATCGATTTACGAACGGAATTACTGTCTTGATCGTTTGATTTTTTATGAAAAAAAAAATCCTAGGTTTCTAAAAGTCACTATATAATAACAATTAGATTTGTCTAGCACTGAAAATGTAGTATGTTTTAATAATATTAATTAATAATATAATTTGAACTTCATAATATTATATTAACAAAATTTTAGTTAGTGTGTTAACGTGTCAATTTAAAATACTTATATATATTATATAAGAAAAACTAAAAACTACTTAGATAAAAAGGACTAAACTAAATGAAAAAGTCGTTGTCAGAAGGCATCGTTGTCAGAATACTAGCGGCATTGCCACGTTGGATGGCAATGCTGATTCTCTGACCCAAGTATACGCCAGCATTCCGGTCACGAGATGCTTCGACCAGGCGTTTTGAAATTTCTTTATAAAGATGGTGGCCACTCGGCCCCACGGACCAAAACAAAATATGTACTCAAATCAAAAACATGTGTACAAAAACTAGTCGGCACGATAATATAGTAGACCACAATTGATATTGTATGGTGATCCGTGGAAAGTAATTTCAGCAATAATTACAAATAGGAAGCATCGTTGCCGGAATACACTGATAGATGCTTGGTGATATTTTATTCTCTGGTGACTTCTAATCTAAGTAATATAAAAGGACAGCGTGACTGGTTTACTGACTGAAATTTGACATACAGATAGCTATGATAACTTAGGCATTCATTATGGAAGGATTTTTGAAAATTCATCCCCTAAGGAGATAAAATTGCGGATGAAACCGCGGGGCGGGAAGCTGGTATACTATAAAATACCCTATCGCGGAGCAGTAGATTAGTTATTTGATCTAATTGATTAACTGTTCAACATTTAAAAAAAACTGTCCAAATTGTGATTATAATATCAATCTCATTACAAAAAATTTTTAGCTAAAACAATTTATTTAAACATAAAAAAAAATTTGGTGTTTATTTTTGATTACTAAAAATATTTATTACTGGTAGGTAATATTAACATTTACCAATTTAATAAAAATCTTATTTAGAACATTGAAAATAATCAAGTACTTATTTAAAGGTAGCAAGTATCAATACGGTTTTGTTTCACTATGGTATATACAAAATCGTTTAACATTTCCAAGTAAAAAAAAAAAAAACATTTTGCACTATTTCTGAACAACATTTGATTCGTTCTCACGTGGCGTTTAGATTGACACCTAAATTCCTTGAATTTTGTGCTCCCATGAGCTTTAAAAATGAAAGGTTTAGGAAATCGTTGGAAAAACGTTAAATTGAATTTAGCTACAAGTGAAAAAAGTGACGAACGGGAAGTAAAACCGCCATCTCTGAATAATATTTTGAATCTCTCTAAAGAAAAAGGTAAGGTTTATGGTTTTGAATCCTTGCCTGCTTATAGCAACTAAAACTTGCGGCTAGCTGGCCGTATTGTGTGGTTTTTGATTGAAGTGTCTGTCTGTGTCAGAAAAATATATCTGCAGTGCTCACATGGTTATTTGCATATTACCAAAACTCGCACTTTAAATGTTGTCTTTTTATAGTCTAATTTCCCAAATATCTTAGACTTTAATTGGCAGTTATAACAATATTTTAGATTATTTTTATCCCGAATATATTTATTCCTGAATTAAAAATAAAATTTTTAAACGCGGGTAAAAACATGGATAAACCGAATATCTAATTAATAAAACGAATGATACTTTTATTACAATCGTAATCTATCTTAAACCAAAATTATTTTAAATTCATTCATAAATATTTTAAAATGACAAAGACACATATAGTATTAGTTTATATCATATAGTAAATAAAATACTACGTTATATAAAAGCATGTTTATTTTTACCTTGCTTTCATTAAATAGGCTTATTTTTACCACAATCACACTAGGTACTCACAAGTAACGACCCTAATGTGGTAATCAAAAAAACCTAAAAGGAACCCTCATATACCCGTTGTATGTATTATTAGGCGGTTGACAACAAATTTTCTTTACATAATTTTGTACTTTAAATTTGGGCCATTAGAAATTCACACCAGTTTTCCTGGTGGAGGCGTCGGTTGGAGCGCGAAATTCAAATTTTATGACGTTTTTTCCAAATTGCAGCTCAGTTATAGGTCGTAAGTTATCAACATTTTATTTGCGAAGCGAATGGTAGTATATTTACTGATTAATAACTAAAGAAATCATCAACACATTCCTCCAAGGTATTTTACTGACATATACGACTATTTCATGAAAATGTTACTAATATACCTTGGAGGAATATGTTGATGATTTCTTTTGTTATTAATCAGTAAATATACTACCATTCTTGTCGCAAATAACATGTTGATAACTTACGACCTATAACTGAGCTGCAATTTGCAAAAAACGTGATAAAATTTGAATTTCGCGCTCCAACCGAACGTATACCCTTAACGACTGTAAAAACGAAGCTAATAATATCATAGAAAGCTATTGAGTTGTTTAAAAACAGTTAAAGCAATTTTACAACGCCATAAAAACTAACGCGCGTGGAAATATTAAGAAATAAGAACAAGAATATTTATAAGACTAACATGAAGACTAGTTATGGTGGGTGTTAGATATAACGATGATATCGCGACGCACGAAAGGCTAAGCACTATTTTAGGTCACATTTGAAGGCTTATCTTCGTGAGTAACACTCCTGAATTTCACTCTATAAAATCGGAACGAACTCTTGGTTTTTTTAGTAATTTTTATTATGATTTTTGACGTTAACGTTGAAACTATGGAGCTTGCTTCTATTGCTTCAGTCCTGACTATCATTCGCGGTGAGTTGTTCATAAATATTTTTAAAAAGTAATTTTCTATTTTAATCATTATCAATCGATAATTTACTTATTAAGTATGACTAGAATTTTTGCCTAATCTTTTCAGTTAAAGATTGACTTTCAAACCAGTGATAATTCTAGTGGTTTTGATTTTCTTAAGTAGGTATATTTTATGTACCTTACTATACTGAATAAATAGTT
The DNA here is from genome assembly GCA_963555595.1 of Tethea ocularis. NCBI lineage: Eukaryota > Metazoa > Arthropoda > Insecta > Lepidoptera > Drepanidae > Tethea > Tethea ocularis. Next base: position 1,639,041 of record OY741960.1, on the reverse strand, counting down.
CGATTTTAACATTTTGCATTTTTTTTGCTTCAGTAGTGAATTATGAATGAGGAATAACAACAAAAAAATCTAATTAGTCCGTCAGTTAGATTATCAAAAAATATTGGATACGTATTTTTTATTTTGATCCGAAAACAAAAAATAACGAAGATACAGTGCTTTAAAATTTTCCGGTCTGTAAAAAGTGTACTAAAAAGTAGTTGTACAATGACGTCACAAGCCCCAATCCTGCACTTTGATGGGACTTATCTTTGTAATTTCTTATTGATTTGATAAAATAAAAAATACGCATCCAATATTTTTTGATAATCTAACTGACGGACTAATTAGATTTTTTTGTTGTTATTCCTCATTGTCGTAATTCTTACATAAGAATTAGCACTGGTTACAAAATATACTACTTGTATTATTACTAATAAACATTATTGAAAAAGGATTTAATAATGATCCTAAATTCACATTAAAACTGAATTTATTTTATATCCTTCTTATACCTTTATTTTCAATTTTATATATACAAGCTATGGCTGGGTATTGATGAAAATTATTTACATAAATAAAATAATAAACTATAAACTAAAGAAACTTTAAATCTAAACTAAACTAACAATAACTAAAAATTAATATAACTCTAACACTAAAATTTACAAAATACAAAATATTTACAAGTAGAAAAGTTGTGCCAGATCACTGCCCTGAGTGAACGTGCCAAGAAGGCTGGCGGCATTGCCACGTTGAATGGCAATGCTGATTCGCTGTGCTACATAGACACCAGCCTTCCTGTCACGGGAGGTCTCAATAAGGCGCCGGGAGACCTCTTTAAACAAAAGAAGGGCATCCGGGCCCCACGGCCCCAGTGTTTCAACACCAAACGCCACAAAAATGCATCCATTGCCTATAGATGCATATTTGCGGCGCTTAAGGCATTCTTGCTGGGCGGCAGCGGCACCGGCCATGACTGAAGTGTCTGGAAGGTGAGACGGAGCCAAGGTATCGACGCATGTAGCATCCCAAACCAATGGTCGTCCCAACTTCCAGGGCACTAAAGTCATTCCGTCCGGTCTCTTGCCATCGTCGCGCACCAAGCCACTTGGTTCTAAAACGGCTGGTACGCCAGCGGTGACAAGAGATCGGCGGATTAGGTCATTTATGGCCGCATGCCGCGACATACGCCCAGCGCTCCTACAACAAGAGAGGCCATGATGACCAAGGTGCCCAACACTGTCTCCACAAAGGCAGCGATGTGGCACAATACATTTGGCTCCTAATCGCAGGCAACTGCTAATTTTAAATGACGCATTGTCGAGCATCGTGCCAATGTTGGGGGAAGGTAAAGCATGGAGCCAGAGCCCTGACTCCCATTTGGTGGAAGCAAGGAGACGAGCTCGCTCAGCAGTATTATTAGCAGACTCCAAAAGAGAGTTATGAATTTGCCTGCTGAGTGGCTCGTCCCACTGCCTCTGTGATTTTTTTTGTGACGGAGCATCTGTGTTTGGACAGGCCATGAACCAGGCGTTTCTGGCCTCAGGCAGTAACGAGACCTCAAAGTCACCAAGTGACGGATCAAGAATTTTACCAATGAGGTCACGTGTACTGTGAACTGAAGACAGAAACGCCGGTAAAGAAACACTCGAAATTTTGCGGATTCCTAGACCACCAAAACGTATAGGTAAGGTGGCCTGAATCCAGGTGCGATCATCGAAATCAATATTGAGGATGGTCATGAGAGTATGCCTAATAATGTTGTCCAATTTTTTTAGTATATTTTCGTATTGCCAAAGATTGCTGCTGCGTAAAACATACGTAAATTTTGGTACAAAAAGGCAATGCCGCATAATAAAATAAGCCATGTGAGTATTAATTTTTTCTAGCCGTTCAGACGTAGAATAAAAATTTTGAATTTGTTCGTCTACAAAAGGGTCGAATGATTCCTCGAATATGGGCGAACCTATGAGTCGAAGTGAACTTTTATTAATTTGTTTTAAATTTGGAGCTAATGTATTAAATTGCGAAAGAGTTAAATTCTGGTCTATAGAACTGTCAGGTATATAGATTTCGCATTTTGAAAAATTTAGGTCTAAACTAATTTTGTGGAACTCTTGAACTAGTGTTTCAAGGTCGTTGAGGACTGTGTTCACATCACCTCCTAGAGTCCCATCATCCAGGTACCACAAATTAAATTTTGAATTTAACTTCTGTATGATAGGATGAATAGCGAGTCCGAAAATGGCCGGTCCAAGAGGATCACCCTGTTGACAACCAACGGAAGAAGCCAAAGTATTATTTTTGTACATAAGTTTGGTCGGAGAACAGTAATTTTGATAAAGGAATGGATATGATAGAGGGATTTTATTTTTTACTTGCGTCAACAGAGTGCCTCGGTCGATAGAATTAAAAGCGTTCTTAACATCCACCTTCAAAAGAACTTGTGCTACGTTGGAAGAAAGGTAAGTTCTCAAGGAATGTACAGCCGCCTCACACCCACCCTTAGAGCCGAAGCCAAGCTGTACAGGCTGAAAATAGGTGGCCAGATCGGCAGAAGCCGCTTTGCAGCAAATTTTAGCTGCAAGCCGGCGATAAGTGGAACCTACAGCTATTGGCCTAACGCCACCATCCTTTTTGTTCAGCGCGCACAGATTGGCTCCGTAAAGAGTTCCCAGAATATCCTCATTTACCTTTCCTGATAACATCAGATTTATAAGATCCGTTAAGTCCTTCAACAGAGACTCTGCAGCATCACCCGAAGCCCCAGAAAGTAAATCTTTTAAATGTTGGGGAGACAAACCATCAAGACCGCCAGCTGAGCCACCGTTAAAGGACATCACGGCTCTAAGGACATCCTGAGGTGAAGATATCAGAGCTGGATCGGTGGGTAGAGGCGGGTCAGGGAGACTTAGGTTATCTGTTGAAGGTGGATGTTTAGATTTAAGAGCTTGTAATGTAGTCGGATTATTGGGAGCCATCGTATCATTAGAGAACAGTAAACGAGCTGCTCCTCTAATATCCCCATCGCTTATTTTTGATTCTATGTTTTTAAACAAATAATTTTGATTTGGTTTAAAGTCCGAAAAGTTATTAAGCTGAGAAAATGTATTTGGATGGGTACAATTTGTTTTTATTTGGCTTGTAAGTGTTGTTTTTTTGTGTCCTTTATTATTCACATTAAAGTGTAGGATATTAAATGGGAACAATAGCAGCTCCTCCCAGCCACGCTTTGAATTATCAGCGATAGTTTTTTTAATCACTTCAGATAATTTTTGGGCTACAGAAATACGAGCACCTCTGGGTATTCTTTTTACAAGCGGAGTTGAATTTTTTAAATTTGCCAAATGTTCGTGGAAAGGGATTTGGATGTCCGGAATTTGGTTGAATATAGATGGAGCAGAGCAAGAGAATCCATTCTTATACCTATATTTTTTTAGTCCAAAATTAATGTGAAATTAAATAAGTTTAGTTTATAAACAACAGAATTGAGGCTGTTATACAAATAAATAACTTTTTAACAAAACCCAGAGTACCGCAGGTGTTTATTACCTTAATTTTCTGTTTATTCAAACTATATTTATAAAATATAATTATGTTTCTCTAAGTTAAGTTAAGTTTAATTATCTATTCATTAATTTGCATTAAACAATCGTGAAGAAGTAACAAACATACTCACAACCAACTTGTTTTCAACTTGTTGACATAAAAAAAACTACTGCATAATTTATATGAATTCGTTTTCGATACTCGCAGCGGCCGGTGGCGGCGGTGGCAAATACCGTATGTAGACTTTTTTTTTTCATTATTTTTAAATAACGTCTGAAAAGACCTTTACAGTACATGTGTTAAGCTGCAGGTAAAAGTTTGTTTCATTTATATTGACATATAGATCTTGTACAATAATATCGCATTAAAATTTGACACACACAACGAAATGCATAGTTTACATAATTTATTTTATTTGCGCTTTCTTCAAAGCGCTAATTATATGTCAAAAGATGGTGGGTAATCCAAAACTGGTGATTACCATCTTCCTAATAGGAAGGCATATTTGTTACTAAGTCAGGGACAAACAAATATAGGCTAGATAACCTATATGACCTAGAACATTCCCAAACTCTCAGCGCCGCTTGAATACGTGAAAGCTCAGCTCAGCTATGTGGTACGGAATCCGTGCACAACACGTGGTGCGAGCTAATTACAAATCATTCTAATTTTAAACATTATACTGTTATTGAACAGTTTTGATACTATTTAGCTGCATATTTTATTCATTTCCTGAACAGTCATTATTTACAAGTATTAAAACCTTAAATATAGTCTAAACTAAGCTTAAATTAAAGCTTCTATGGAAACTATGAACAAAAATCAAAAAATATATATTTCAAAGATATTTAAAATGAAATATCATCAAAATTGTCCAAGGTACCCATGATGCTGGCGGCGTTGCCCCGCTGAATAGTCAAGCTTCGCTTCTGGGCGAAAAAGTTCCTGGTTTTCAAGTCCTCAGGGATCAAGCGTTTGCCTATGTCTTCCACGGTTGATTTTGTGTCAGATAACCAAGGTCCCATGGTTTCTGCCGCAAGCCCTACAAATTCATAATCGTTAACTAGGTGATTACCATTGGTTCCCAAATCCCAATACACTTAAATTGAGAGGACTTTGACAAAAAACGTTTTTTTTTCATTATCCTTCAGAAATATTACTAAATACATCTCAAATAAAACCTGCTTGTCAAGCTTCTGACATAAAAAAACCTACTTATACAGTAGGTAGGTACTAATAATTAATTTTATTTATGTTACAATTTATTGACTAATTTACATTTAGTCAAAAAATTATAACATAAATAAAACCGGCACAGCCATTTTAAAGTTAGTCGTGACTGAAAGCGTATTTTTCATGTCACAAAGAAATCTTAATACTTATAATTAACAAGCACCAAGTATAATTACTCGCAGTAAACGGTCGTCAGCGTGAAAGGCTTACCGATAAGCAATGCAGCTGTTCAGGTAACCTGCAAAATAATGCAGTAGCTGATTTTAGTATCAATTAAAAATGTGAATTGTATTTTTTTTTAACTCGCCTTGGAAATGTCCATAATAACAAGCATCTTACAGATATGCAACATGGAGGGAAAGTAATTTAAATATTTGGATAGGAAATTCTGATTTGTAGATTTTTTAAACCCAATGATTCCGTAATGATCCCGTTAAATGAAAATCATCATTTTTAACCGCAACGAAAAAAGAGGGGTTTTTTAAGTTTGTAGTGTGTACCTGTGTGTCTGTCTGTGGCCTCATAGTTCTTGAATAGATAAACCGATTTAATTTTTCTTTTTTGTTTGTCTTAATCGAGTGTTATTAGGTATGTTTCAAGAAAATCCGCTCATTCGTTTGGAAATTATCACCAATTTAATTGTGAGTTTCGGGAGTTTCGTTGAAATTTAATTTTAATTATTATAATAGCAATCTAAAGGAACAAATAAAAGTTTCGATTCCTTCTAAGTACCATAACTTCTAGTAATCATAGTATCTTAAAAGAAGGCCATGAAAAAAACAGAAATGTGACTATTATATTCAACTATCATTACCCGCTGCAGATATTGTAGAAAATAGTCAACGCCCTTTTTATCATAAATCGTGATATTTATGGTCAAGACTGGACAATAAATTATAATGAAAAACTGAAACATGTCAATCAAACCAAAAAGGACAATGGTTTCACTCGATAACTCCAATATAAACACGATTATTAATCATTTGCATACAACAATTCCCTTACAATGAGTAAAACCGAAATTTTCACGCGACACATTGAATATTAAAGATCCATCCATTCGGGTAATGTAAATTTATTTGTCATTTGCATAAGTATGCCGTGCCGTATTGTGCCGAGGCGTATTATTCCGCCGTGTGAATTGGAACAAATCACACCTGCAACACGTTTTGTCTTTATATTTGGAATATTCTATTTGTTCTGTTCACCTTCCGTGCTTACTACCACCAATTCTATGCGACTTCATTGCATCCTCTTTCAAGTACGCGTTTCAGTCTGGTCTTATCCTTAGTGACGTTATATTGTCTTGTCTAAAACACAACTAAAATTCGGTTCCATCACATCTCATATCACAAATTTAATTCAGTACTTAGTTTTATAATCCATTTTATGTCAAGAAAGTTTCTCATTTCTTTTTAGTTCAAATCTAAATATTGGAATATTTTTTTTTATTCTTTAAAATAGCTATAGTTGAATTGAATGTTTAAAGAGTCTAATCCTTTCAAATAGGTATTTTACCAATTTCTGTAAATATTACCTATAAATTATGATTGGTAACTTTTGGTTTTACTTCTTTTACTTACTGGTAATCTTGTTAATACTAACCCGCTAACCAAATTAGAAATGGCTTATTATTATTAGCTCTTGGTTTTAAACTATCGTATCAATATATTATTAAATTATAAATTATTACCTATCTTTCAATAACTAGCATTAAATCTATCGGCTAAAAATATTAATTGAATAATAGATGAACCAAACCTGACTATCTCCTAGGTTTTCAGAAGATATCAGTGAAATAAATAACGTAAAAACATACTAACAGTGCAAAAAATATGGATCACTTAACCAAATACTTAGTTTACAATAGAACACCTAAAGGCCGAAACTGTCTGGACTATGACGCCATGAAAAATTTGAAGAAAGAAACAAAAGAGAAGGGTATATTTGACAGAAGACATCTCCTGTTATCCCCGGATTTTGGAAGAAAATTCGATGGTGAGTAAATTTCTACCCAAAGGTTTTGACCTGAGAATTTCAACGAGATACATTGACAAGTGTAACATAAAACCCTATGTTACAGTTTCTATTCATCAACATCATCATATCAGTCGAAAGACGTCCACTGCTGGACATAGGCCTCCCCAAGGTCCCGCATCCAGCGGTTCCCCGGTTTAGTTTCTATACCTATAATATAGAATTCATTTAATTTGACATAATTCGTTTGATATTTGAATTGCAAATGAATTGAATCTAAATCTACTTAAATAATTAAAAATATGAACTATGAATAAAAAAATCGCTGCCTTGCGGAAGTGTGCCAAGAGACAGGCAGCATTGCCACGCTGGATGGCTTTGGCAATTCTTTGAGCAATGTATGTGCCAGCCCTCTTGTTACGACAGGCCTCAACAAGATTATCAAAAGAAATTTTACTTCGAAGAGAAATGCTTTTGTGTATGTTCTAAGAAAAATACCTATTTCTCTTTTTCAATTTATTGTGTCTATTAGAAACCTTATTTACTGGTTTCCTAGAGCTCTTCTCAACAAATAGCTAAGATTATTTTCGTAGAATGGAAAAAGAGAAATAAATAACAACAAGGATATAGCCATGCAATATAAAACCGTCTTCTTAGAGTTCTGTACCTCAAAAGGTAAAAAAGGAACCCTTATAAGATCACTTTCTTGTCCGTCTGTCCGTGTGTCACCACCGATTTTCTTTAGAATGGATAGACTTACCAAGTTGAACTTTAAACCAGATACTGAAGTCTTTAGTCCCTATTAGGTGTATAAAAATCCACGGCCTGAGTCAACACTATAAAAAGATATGGGCAAATTTAGATTTTTACGAAAAATTGTAAGTACCAAAATTTACTTTAATTTTCAACTTTTTTTAATTTTCGGAATTTTCCCTTACTTGTGCTGTAAGAGCTTGCTTTTAATCAAAATTGCCAATTCTAGGTCAACCGGAAGTACCCATTAGTTTTGGGTCGAAAGCCTATATGGTAGTTCCCATTGACCTAGAATCATGAAATTTGGCTTACAGGAATAAATCTGAAAATTGCTAATTTGCAGTTATATTACACTAGCTGACCCGGCAGACGTTGTCCTGCCCTGAGAACAAAAATAAAACTGGGACCTACCTACCTACCCCTACCTACCTTACCTACCTACCCTACCTAACTACCTACCCCTACCTAACTACCTACCCCTAACCTAAGTACCTACCCCTACCTACCTTACCTACCTACCCTACCTACCCCTACCTATCTACCTTCCCCTACCTAACTACCTACCCCTACCTAACTACCTACCCCTACCTAACTACCTACCCCTACCTACCTTACCTACCTACCCTACCTACCTCTACCTACCCCTACCTACCTTACCTACCTACCCCTACCTACCTACCCTACCTACCCCTACCTACTTATCCTATGTCCTTCTCCTGGCTCTAAACTACCTCCCTGCCAATTTTCAGCTAAATCGGTTCAGCCGTTCTTGAGTTATAAGTGGAGTAACTAACACGACTTTCTTTTATATATATAGATTACATTGACTCCCTCCCCGTACCCCAGTGACGCTTACATGGAGCCTACATCGCATGCTGGCTAGCTGAGCGCGGTGAGCGACAACCACGCGACTTTTTTCTAATACTTGCATTTTTAAACTCGTGATATCTTCCGAATGAAATGTCCGAATTGAATAATTCAAAAAGTTATAAAAAGGTATTAAAGCCGTCTTGAATATAAAGTAATTTATTTTGATGAGGATTAATACCAAGGTACAAATGAAGAGCCTTTTCAAGAGGCGGAATATATAAATTAATATTTTAGAATAAAAAACTGCTTACTGTGACATAACTATAATATTTAGACATATGCTGTCGCGACACTTTTTGTAGATAATGATGAGTTCTGCAAAGTCGTAGTAAATGATTTTGTTCTATCATCAATAGTTTTCGCAGCGCACGCGACGTAAGGAATTTTTCAGGTCATTTTTTTACACCTTATGTTACATTATTGGAGTTTTAGTAAGGATCCCTAATTTTTTTTTAAATATAATATAGCCTATGTTACTCGGGGATAATGTAGCTTTCCAAAGGTGAAAGAATTTTTGAAATCGGTCCAGTAGTTTCGGAGCCTATTCATTACAAACAAACAAACAAACAAACAAACAAATCTTTCCTCTTTATAATATTAGTATAGATGAACAAAAAATTGCAATAACAAGTTTACATTTTGCAGTTGGAGGATTGACCGTTACATATGGATGAATATTTCCTCAATTACTAAGTTAAATTTCTTTTTGGTAAATTTATTAAAAACCATAAATAAAAAAATATGATTTTTAGTCAATGAGGTTTTTGCTACCAACCCGCTTTCTATACGGCCCAGTGTAGTTATGTATACGTCACCGTATCATTGTGAGCGCTGTCAGTTCACAAAATATCTCGCAAAATTACAAACTGGAGATAAACTGTGAACTGTGCCATACTGCCCACAATATGACGTTTTAATATACGATAGTTCACAATACATCCACGTCAAACCGTCAAAATGTGAATGGACCTGCACTTACCAACAGAGTTCACAATCTTTTCGTTTTATCACTCGTAAACGTGAATCGTCCCTGATTGATGATCGGTCTAGGAGTCAAATAAAGTAAATGCACATTTACGATCATGTAAAACAATCAATATCATTTTATAATGCACCGCACCCGCCATCTTTGACAACAGTCAAAGATGGCGGGTGCGGGGCATACCTTGCCATTCGACCAATCAACGCGCAAGGTCACTCACGTATGATGCCAGTTCATAGTTTAGCGGTTTGACGTGGATAAATTATAGACTATCGTAAATTAATACGTTATACAGTAAACAGTATGGTACAGTTTACAGTACAGTTACAGTTTACAATTTCGCGATATCTATTATGAACTAACGTTAAAATGGTACGGACATACAAGACTAAATTGACATAGCCCAAGAAAATATTAACCATTGTTTATTCAAGCAGTCGTGTATGAATAGATTACGTGGACAAATTCCTAGAACTTACAAATTAATTCAACTTAAACTTGACACCGATGTCTTACAGGTCTAAATAAACGTTATATTTTATGCGCAATAACCATGACATTCATAAAGCAAACAATGTTTGTATACAATGAGAAAGCTCCTCTTTGTGTTATTGTACGGAAGCACTGTCTAATAGTTTCGTGGTGATATGAGGTGTTTCCGCGAAGCTTCAAGTAACCTTCAAAACAGTTTCGAACTTCAAATAGTTTACTTGTTCTTGTGCTTCGTTAATTTTGATACTTGGCTTGGGAAGGTAAGTCGTATTTTTTTAAATATTTTGTTATGAGTTAACAGTGTGTCAACCAATCTAAAACCTTACTAAAAATATTATAGCTAGTCCTGTCCGCTACATAGTTCACACACCGATGGATAGATGGCGCTACATTAATTTACGTACAATCTACATCGCGCTAACAATGTTTATTAGTGCATTAGCATATTATAATCTAACATGTCTAGTTGGACCGCCGTCCCCAGGCACAACGACTCAGCCTGGTGGAAGATCTTCCCTTTTCAATGGATGAATCATCCAGTTCCTCCATAATATAAAGCCAAAAGTGTGTTAATTATCACGTTACACGGTTCACTCTCTACATCATCATTCAATGGTACTACTTTTAAACTTCTTATTTACTCATCCCTAATCTTATCATTTTTTGACACTTATTCCCATCTCATCTGCATGCAATATTCTTTCATCCCTCTCTTTTACAGTACCACTATTCAGGATGGAAATTTGAGATGGGTCAGTAAGGGCAGCTACCTTAAGGGTTGGAGCCACGCGAATATGGTCTTAGGTGACCATCCCTTATTTTTTGAATTTGAAAAAAAATTACAGTCAGCAGTTAATCGGCGTTTTTCAAAATATTTTTTATTTGCTTAATCAATCCTGTCTCCGACAAGGATCAAAAGCCTCTATGGGGCCAAGTTAAGTTAGGGTATCAGAAATGTCATAAATCCAAAAAAACTATTCCCATACATTTTGTTTGTTTTTTTTTTTTCACTTAAACCTATTAGTTCTTAGTAATATCAGTGAATTCTGATAAAAATATTGAGACATCCATGATCCATTTATTTGCAACTTTGTCTTTGAGTGTAAAATTGCGAAGGTCATTAATAAAAAAAATAACAAGCTCAAGATGTTTTGAAGATACGCTACTAAGTGCAAGTTTACGCTTATCTTGTCGATTAGTTTGATGAATGCATGGCTGCGCGTTTCGTTTCGTTATTTTGGTACAAGATACAAGTGGATAGACTTATTTATAAAAAAAATATTATTATAATCTATACGATGATTGATTATACCGGGTGTTATTAAAAGGACATAGTAGGCCAAAAGGGCATGCTCTTATACAGATCATGCAAATTTCAAAAAATATCAATTTATTAGTAATGTACATATAAAAGAAGACTGAATGGCTGACTGAATTACTGACTGATCGATCAACGCACTGCTAAATCCGCTGACTTGGGCTGTTTGGCATAGCTATTTTTTATTATATTAGTTTTGGCACAGATAGCTATTATGACGTAGATTTTTGAAAAATCATTCTCTAAGGGAGTAAAATAAGAGATCAAATAATAAAAGAGAGAGAGATTTTTTTTTTATCCAAATTTTTAAAAATAAAAACACTACCTATGCTATAAAAAGAAAAGCTGATAGGTATATAAAATAAGATTGATTAAAAATTGATACGCTAAAAGTTTATATATTACGAAACAACTTTTTCAAATTTTCGATGGAAGTTAAGACATCGGATTAGTTAGTGAAATGCCTGCTTAGGCATAGCTTTCAGTTTTAGAGGAACAGTCGCGGGAATAATACAGAAATTAGTACACAATTTCCATTTATAGAAAATATAATAATATGGAAGAAGAATCACAAAAACGAAAAAAAACAAAAGGTGCCTGCTTACCTACTAATTAAAAAACGAATACGTACGCATATTTAAATGTGTGAATTCATCACCAAACTTAATATTTTACAAAATAAAAACAGATATATAAATAATTTTACAAATCTACGCGGGATCCCAGAGCTGGCGGCTACTTAGGCCAAAGAATAAGCCTCGCAATACAGCGAGGCAATGCCGCCAGTATTCTTGGTACTCTGCCACCAGGGGAGGAGTTAGGGGAAGATTATATTTATAATTAATTTATTTTTAGTTACATTTATAAGTAGTTAGTTTGTTTAGTAGTTAGGTTGGTATTAAATTATTATTTAAAAATTTAAATAGTAAGATATTATTAAATAAAAAAAAAAAAAAAAAAAGTTATCACAATCATTTAAATATATAGGTATATAGCAAAAAAAAAAAACAAATATGTAATAATTCAATGTCCCGGCAATAAATCCATAAATCAAAATAGAAAACCATTAAAAAATGAATTTCTACGTAACGATCTTTTTAAAAATCGAACGCGACGCCATTTTGAAATATGGCCGCCACATATTATTGCAGCGTTGCACGAAGGCTTACACGCCTGCAAGTGTTGGTACTAAAAATAAAAGATTAATTTCCTATAAGGTCGGCAGCAAGGCTTTAATCTACCACGACGTGATGAAACGTTAGAGAAAGGGGTGAGTGTAAACTGCGATTTATAAAGATTAATAATTGACTTCGTGTTTATAAGTTACGACAGGATTTACTTGAAAAGCTCTTTTCTGTTACTTTGTTGAATACGCTTCTTGATGAAGCTACTTTGTTACCTTTGACTTTGATAGTCTAATCTTATTTATGAGCTTTTTAGCTTTCAAACTTATTGTTAGTATTATGATGAAAATACTTTCGTAACGGTTATTTTTTATATTAATAAACTTTAACATTGTCTAATATACCGAAACAATTTTTTTTTTACTTTATAATTTATTACTAGCCCCTCATCTTATTTTTCCCGGGATACATAGCTATAAATTAAATAATAACGAAGATACAAGGAAAACTAAAAGCTAAGTAGACTTTACAAGTTAACGAGTATTAGTCGATAGTCCTATATGGACCCGTTATATGTTATACCTATCAGTTATTCCAAGATATGATCTATGTATGTGCCAAATTTCATTAAAACCCGTTCAGTCGTTGATGCGTTATTAAGTCACAAACATCTAAACATCAACATTTTTAGTAAAATAACATTACTGTTTCGATTTTTTTAGTCAAGACGATTACGTACAGTTTTGCAGCCGTCAAAACGTACACGTATTCATAAAATGTTATAAACAATGTTAGTTACCATAGAAATACCACATCCATCACTTTTATTTAACACCTTAAAAGCATATCTATAGCATATTAAAGGTATATATATTGCCAATATCATGGGAATTCATGGCTACCACGGCTTGTACCTGCAAATGCAAGCATTTTCATAAAATCACCTACGCTGGTTTGACGTGCAGTATTATTGCCTGTCCCATTGTGCATACTAAAGCATTCTTATCGTCTAGTGTTAGGGTTTATTTTACATTGTGCGGTTATCAGGTGAGTGTTGTTTTTGATTTGATTGCGGTCTTTGATGGACATATTGTGAGTGATGTTCGATTTAGCGGAATTAGATTGGTTGACATTACGATCTGTACAATTACTGTCAGTATTAGATGCACAATTATCTATGCTGTTTGTTTCGTAATTAAATGAAGCTGCATTAACTGGAATGCGAATTATTTTAATGATAGTTTTAAAATTTTTGTTTTTAGAAATATTTTGCGAAATGCTTCGAGGAAATCGTGATGGTGCTCCAACGACCTTTGAAGGTAAATTTTAATATTATTTCTTTAAATAAGATAATTAATGATACATTAAATGTTATGTTAAAAAAAATATTTGAAACTCAAGAATTGATTTAGAAACTCGGATTATTTGTTAATGACATTGTTAAATTATTTTTTTAAACTAAATTACTTAATTTATTTTCGAGAATAAAATATTTTTACTTTGAATAATAATTATGGTTTTGATTATTTCGTAAAAAAAACTATCATTATCATGAACGGTAAGGCTTTACGCATTTTTTACCCACTTGGTATACGATAAACCTATATAACACTTTTTAAAATGTTGGAGAATAATAGCTTCATACATAAAAAGACTTGCAATATCATTAATATTTTACGATTAAAAAATATTTATGAGTTGATGAAAAAAATATTAATATAAATAGCATACATTTTTTTGTTACTTTGGCCCAAAAATTATGTAAGAAATTTAGGCTCTCAAAAAAGTCCCTAAAAATACTACGCACCCGAGGAATTGTTAAATAGGTAGATCATAAAAAAACATTGTCAAGTTCAACAATTACTTATACGAGATATAAAATTGCCATTTTATAAAAGTTACGTATCCAATATCCAAAACTATAAATCTGAAATCTTTTTTAAGCACAAAGTAGATAATGTTTGAGTTTATTACTATGCGACCGTAATTTTTGTATAAAGCCCTACGGAACCTTATGGTAATGCACGATCCTGCATACACTTTATCATTTTTAGGATACCATACTAAACATACTAGAGCATCTTTACAATAGTATAAAATGAAGTCGCTTCCGCAGTCTGTTCGCTTAAATTTTTTAAACTACTCAATGGATTTTAATGCAGTTTTCAGCAATAGATAGAGTAATTAAAGAGGAAGATTTATATGTACAATACATATATATTATAGTACAGAAAAGCAGATAGTTCAAAGATTTGTACACCCGTGCGATGATCTCAATATTTTACAGCTCTGTGGAAAATGGCCATCACATTCCATTCCGCCATTTCATTTCCAAATAAAACATTATCACTGTTTGCTTCTTTATTGCATTGCGATTCTCAATATTGTTCATAGAATCACATACTGCAACACAATAGATGTACGTGCCCTTGAAGACTCGTGTGGCACGAATGCAATTACTCGTAAACCAGCCTTCATTTTACACCAGTCTACCATACTGTGAAGTTAACGTGAAAATTTTATTTTTGTTCTGTGATCTATAGGAAATTTGTGTCTCGTAAGCGCTGATTAAAATAATTTTATGTAATACTAGCTGTTCCCCGTGGCTTCACTCGCGTTATCGGGATAAAAAGTAGTCTATAACCTTCGGGGATGTAGCTTCCTATTAGTGAAAGACTTTTTCATATCGGACCAGTAACTCCGGAGATTAGCGCCTTCAGACAAACTCTTCAGCTTTATTATTAGTATAGATAGACGATTAAACACTAACATGATTCCAATATTTATCTACTCTGATATCGTAATGTTCTTATTATGAAATCAAAATCAGTACTTTAATGACCCACTTTAGGCACACCCGTGTATAATGATTCATTATGTACAGTATTCCCAAGATAATGCTATAAAAACTTTTATCTACTCTCATATCGTAATGTTCTTATTATGAAATCAAAATCAGTACTTTAATGACCCACTTTAGGCATACCCGTCTATAATGAAATTAAAAAATTATATTATAGCACAGTTTTCTTCCCAAGATAATGCTATAAAATAATTTTTTTTCATTAAAGTACAAGTACATGGACATGTCTGGCCACTCACAATGTTTTTTGTGTTTTAATACTTCAATTACTGTCAGTCAACTTGTCAAGCGAAATAATAAAGAAAAAAACATTATAAGTGGCCAGACATGACTAAAAAATTAAACTTAGTATTATATTCTCTTTGTTAACAATTAGGAATCAATCAGTATCAATTCAATTTTAGATGCAAATTTACTCTGTGGACGCGTATGCGGTAGGGAGTTTTTCCCAACACGGATTTGGGCGCCATGATGATTAAATGTTTGTTTATTTTATCGATTTTTTGCATACATATTTTATTTTGGCCAAAAATGACAGTAAAATGGCAGTGATAGTAAGTAAATTGTGGAGGCGGCAGTGGAAATGACGAATAATCGATACCCGTGAGTCATGAAAACTTATGACAAAATATTATCGATTTTTTTACCTTTTGAATTACATTATTAGATGAGTTTAGATAAAGTCCTGTATGATACTGCACATAATTAGGTATTAAAAACTCGTGTGATACTATTAAGAACCTCGCCTACGGCTCGGTACTTAAACTCACACTCGTGTTTAATAACCCCTATTATGCAACAGTATCATAAACTACTATTTCTATTAAAGCACACTTTGGACCTATCAATAGTATAATCAATCAGTATCAATTCAATTTGACGATGACAATGTGACAAACTTTTAACTTGGAGGTAAGAATTTTTGGGAGTTGGCAACACGGATTTGAATACTTTATAAAGTAAATAAATGTGTACTTAAAAATTTTGGAAACACTAACAACTTACCCAAAATATAAGTATATTTTTCAGTAGTGCTCTCCAAAACTTGTGGACTGACCGACGACCGTCTCTTGTCCAGTGAGATAACGATCCTCCTCTCAAGTACCCTCAAACTACCCTTGAAAGTAACGAGGGGAACAGAGCTGGTCTGATTACTTCACGAGGGTAGTGAAATTGAACCCGAGAATGACGTTCTTAAGTTTTACGGGCTCAATTTACTCAAGTACGGTGTTTTGTGTTTAGATTTTGATGGTTACGAAGACATGTCAAAAGATACATTGCAATAATAAGAGGTGGCATTAGATAAGGCATCAATATTCCCAATCCTTTCTAGTAAATATTAAGAACTAGCGACCCACCCCAGCTTCGCACGGGTGTACAAATCTATGATTTTCACGGCTTTTCTGTACTATAATATGCATGTATTATACATATAAACCTTCCTCTTAATTTACTCTATCTATTGCTGAAAATTGCATTAAAATCTGTTAAGTAGTTTAAAAGATCTAAGCGAACATACAGCGGAAGCGACTTCATTTTTTACCTACTATGTAAAGATTTTGTACTGTTTCAGTATATGTGCGTTAATTTTAGTTCTCCGCGGACAGTATTGGACCAAGTGGTCTAAGCTGACCAATACGGTTACTAAAGATTGAAGTAGATATGTATTATACTTAATAAGTAATATAGAACTCGGAACCGATAATATTAGTTACTAGTTCCGAGTATGAGGATAGTTGACCGTCTTACAGTAAAACAAAATATAAGTCTTTATAAATTCATGTCAAAAGGACCAGGCCTTATCTAAATACCCAAGTGAATTTGAGTATTTTATGGTAATAGCATTTTTGTACTCCAACTAATGGTTGTTTTTAACTGACCTAAAAAAAGGAGGACGTTCTCAATTTAGTTGTGTCGCATAACTTTTAATGTAATAGAAACCGATTTTAATAAGTCTTTTTGCTTTGAGTAAAGTATAGCTATAAAGTGATCCCATTTTGCTTTTTCCTATATTTTTATTTAAACTTATCAGAGCGCCAATTAATAAGTTTAACCAATTAAATAAGTGGACCATAACTGTATGAGCATCTACCTATCCTACCTTGGCTACGGTAATCGCAAGACCGTAACAAAAATACCACCTACTGAAATTACCCCTTTAATATCACCTGTCGCACTTCAAAATAGTAAATAGCCCTAACTTTTACGAGACACGATGGTGCCAAACGGTTTTGAGATTACGTTACCCACACTCCACCTGACTCCAATCGTGTACTCGAAGGTTGGGAATAATGCCGTACTAAGGAAAAGCGCCCTTGGCACATCTCAGGAGGAGTTCTATGGTTCGTGTATGAGATTGTTTTCAATACTTTTTAAGTCGCGAACAAAATTAAAGTTTATAGTAATACTAGCTGGCAGCCGTTGTCCTGACCTGAGAATAAAAATCTGGGACCTACCTACCTACCCCTATCTACCCTTACCTACCCCTATTTAACCTTATATACTCCAACCTACCCCTACCTCTACCTACCCACATCTACTTACCCGTTCAGCCTAAGATGCGTGTTTGAGTCGTAAATAACATCCAAACTTTCACATTTTACAATATTAGTGAGCTATGCGTTAATTTAATAATCCGTTTCACTTTATTATGTAGGTATTTTTTTTGAAATGACTAATGTTGGTAACCTCTGATGGCTGCAGCAACCTTACTGGACAAATCAGCGAGCGCAGAGGGCTCCCAGCCGGGTAATATTCAGGTAACAACGCCTGAGGGCACCCCCGAATGGGGTACGAACCTCGGCTCACGACGTTACCGGGGGAGAGGAAGGACTTTGTACGAGTTACGACTAATTGGGGGCGGTCGGATTATGTAGGTAGATAGATACTCTTAGATATTTATTTATCGGTGATATTTATGAACGATGCAATGTCAGTAATCGAATTAAAATTTAACAGAAATGTCATCAAATGACTCATCATTCATAATCTCAATTACAACTACATTTCCAAAAAAACCGATATGATTTTCCATCATTTCTCCAACCTTTCCAAGTTCAGAATAAGTACCGGGATATCTTAGAGACATGTTCTCACAGTAATTGGAGTGTATTGTCGTCCCAACAATGGCCGGTAACAGGATTCAGGAGGGTCCATTTATATGGGATACTAGGGATTTGTGGGACGGCTATGGGGTAAAATGGTACTGCGGCGTGCTTGGCAAAGCCTATGTTATTAGGAAAGAATTGTTGTATTTCTGATTCCAGTCATAGTTCGTTCCAGGATTTCATGTTATGACGATTTGTACTGTGCATGAAAGATAATTTCATTTATTTCTAACTGGCTAAATTACGGCGTGCTTTTTTTTTAACTCACAAAAACTTCATCGCAATAGAATGAGTGATATAGGAATACATATTTTACAAACAGATAAACGAATGGTCGACATAAACTGGAAATCGCTCATCGAACATGTGAAGCTCTACAGATTCCTTTCAAATTATCATGAAAACATACCGACAAAGATTTAAATGACAGAATAAATAATATCTTAGCACTAAATGGAATAATGGAACTTTCTTCCAGCGTTTCTTGACTTATAAGAATATTCAAAACCTTATTTCTTTCTTCATTCTTTTAATGGCGGATTAGAGATTAAACGCAAGATCAAAAAAACTTAGAGCATTATTTATACTTAAATTGGTCTAGCATTGACGTAAGCTGTATTCAATTTTAAAACTATGTACGTTATGACTCAATTTAATAATAAATAACAATATTATCTCCACATTGTTGCAGAGCGGGTGCTGTACGCTCGCAGTAAGTTATTGAACGGCGCCAAGCCAGCCGTGGTCGGTGGTAGCCCGATAACTGAGGAACTGGCCACTGTAAGTTAAGCTTTATATTTTAAAAGATATTTTATTTCTGTTAATATATGTCACCCGATATGTTCCAACAGAGTGAGTTTTTATTTGGGTGGCATATAGCTCGCAATATTTTCAGATGTTAGGGGTTTTTTTGAACGCGTTAAAATCTGGATCTATCAGTCGGATTTGAAAAATTCTTTCACTCGTAGTAAGCTAGATTATTTGCGAAGGTTATATGCTACTTTTTTTCCAGGAACGTTTATGAAACCGCGGGGGATAGTTACAAATACAATCATCTTAAATATTGATTTAGCATAATATTGCAAGGTCCCACTCAGTCTCGTCCCGTTCAAGCGGCCTATTAGTAATCTGACCGCCCCCAATTAGTCGTAACTCAAACTATGTTCTTCCCCCTTCCCCGATAACGCCCTGAGCCGAGGTTCGTACTCCATTCAGGGGTGCCCTCAGGCGTGGTTATCTAAATGTTGCCCGGTTGAGAGCCCTCTGCGCTTGCCGATTGTCCGGTAAGTTTGATGTAGCCATCAGAGGCTACCAACTTTAGTCCTTTAAAAAATTTGCAATTATTATATGACATTAACGGTTATCCACCTGTTTTTGAAACCCTCACGATGTGACATTTCATAGAATTACCACAATTTCCAATGCGACCTCTTACACCAAAATTATTGAATACTTATACAGGATCTCCGCATAACGGCCTTTGGAACAGCCTCCTGTCCACCTAGAGGCGAATGGATCCGGACACCCCTCGTCATGAGGCCTCCAGACCAGCCACTAGGGTATGGCCTCGCTGCTCCACGCAACGGTGCCAGGTCATTGCTCTCTGCTCTTCAGGCGCATATCATCAAGTGGCTGCTGTTCGATTCCCGACCGCAAACCAAGGATAATAAGTCTGACGTTCCGCCTGATACGTAAGTACTCGGTTAGTTAAGTTTTCTTTTTAAGGTGCCGTCACCTCACGAAGTCTGTTAACAATTAAATTAAAAAAAAAGAGTAAAACCTCCTTCAATCTCAATAAAATATGACCACCTTAGAGCTACACTCAACCCAACGCAAAAATAATGATTAAAATCGGTTTTTAAGCAAAAAAGTTACGCGTGAACAAACATAAAGAAAATAATAATAATCAAACAACCGAATTGAAACCGAAGAACCTTCTCCTTTTTTATTTGTTTTTTTTCCTAAAAAAGGGTTTTTTCCTAGTTACTTATTTCAATGAAAAAATATATGTATGACATTCTCAAGACCTTTCTTGATTTGACTATGTAGTGGTGTATTGTTAGGCTGAAAGTTAATTGAATTATACCTTAGTTTAGATTGCAAAATAATATTAAAATATTTGTATAGAAACAATTCCATTAATAATTCATTACAGCGTGGGCTCCTCACAAGGTGGACCGACTATCTTGTGAGGGAAACCGCTGGATGCGGGTAGCGCAAGACTGCGTCCGACTGGAGGCCTTTGTCCAGCAGTGGACGTCTTTCAGCTTATATAGTGATGATAAATTACATTAGTTTAGCATTTTAAATACGCCGTTCCATCGCTACGTTTCTGTTAAGTAAAGGTTTTTACCACAGATTTAGTAGTTAATTTATGTAGAATTATTGATAATAATTTAATATACACTGTTTGCAGTACCTACCAGAATCATAATACCCGCATATAATAATATCAAAACATTAAACATTGCTTTGATACGCCCACTCCCACGCAGAAAATGTTTGTAGACACACTTAAATGAGAATAGTTGTTAGCGAAAGTTTTAGTTTAAGTAAACAGAAGATTTTTACTAAGAAAAGTTTTTACATTCAAACATTAGATTTAGTTATTTAATAAAAAAATTCTGAACAAGTATAATCTTAGTAAAATATATAAAAGATTTTTTCCAAATTATTTGAGCCTTCTCAACTGAATACACTAACATTTACCGTAGAAGTTCACGTAGCACACCCAACCATGTTGCTACGATTTCGTAGCTGAATTCGTAGGCCGTGCTACGAACAATAGCATTTTACTGTTCATTATCTTGAATAATAATTTGAATACAGAAGAATAGTCACGGGCCATACAAAATTTACCCAGGCCCAGCAGAAATTAAACATATCTCAGTTTTTTTGTTATTTTGTGGACATTGAAGGCAATTTAACTAAGTTAGCCACTGAATTAAAAAAAAAACTGATAGTTTATGTACCCAAAATAGAAAAATAACTGAGATATGTTTCGTTTGCGCCGAGTCTGGGTCACAAATGACCATTTTTCTTTACCTTATTGTAAGTTGAAACATATAGTGATCCTATAAAAGTTCCGTTTTTTTTCTTTTGCGTTTCGGAAACTAAAAAACCAATAATCAATTACATGAGCATCAAAAAAACACAATTTTATTATTCTACAGGTAAATACTTTTACCGTAAAACTTAAATTCCTGTTAATAAATAAAATTAATTGGTTCACAATTTTCATCAATTATTTAGTGTACCATTTTTCGTATACAATACCGAATATGTTAAAGTGGAAAACCGTGTTGCATATCTGTGGGAAATGTTCTATTTGCCACCATAATGTTACCGGCTAGTTGCGACAGAATAAAAATTACAAGCACTACCATTCATAATCTTGTCTCTGGTAACAAAAGATGTGACTTACAAACTGTAGTAAGTAAATAGTTTGAGGTTGTTTATTCGGACTTACGATACGATTATGAAAATAAATCTAATTATCTAAATATAAAGCCCTATTTCCCTTAGTCACGAGATCAAGTGTGGACGGCTGGATCGATTTCGCTACTTATTTTTTTGTTGTGTTTGTTATTGTCAGGAGAAAGTTGTTAGGTATGAAAGTAACTCTGTCTGTCTGGTTGGTAAACTTTTCATGCCTGATCCAGATACAGATATTCATTTATAATTTAGAATATTAATAATTGTTATAAACATAAAGAATAACCATAAAACTAAACTAAAAATAACAGCCACACTATCTATGAATATTTAAATTTAAAAAAAACGTTTCAAAATCGTGTTCCACGATAAACCCCTGACGCTATGAGCGAAGGCATACAGAATAGTTTCAAAATGCCGATCATAATTCTCGACTATGCCACGTGTTTTGGCATAAATCTGCACTATGCACCATCGAACAATATTTTACTTTAAATAAACGACATCACGCTCAAAGGAGCGCTTCGTGTTTATTTAAATTGATCCTTTATGGGCTAGCGCTTTAGAGGCTATATTTTATAGCAAATGATTCATGTTGTATTGATTTTGGAGAAAGCTCTTGCTGCAATTTCACTCGCAATCTATACGACTAAATACACTGGGCCGTGAAGAAAGCGGGTCGGTTATAATAAATATCCTGGGACATTCTTCACACACGGTTATCTGATCCCAAACTAAGCAGAGCTTGTACTATGAAAATCGATTTACTGATATACTAATTATTATACTGCTTTTTTTAATACATAGATATATAGATAATTACACCCGTAGGTACTCAGGAAAAACATACATGTTAACACAAATATTTGGGTATTACAAAGAACTTATCCGAAACAAAGAGAATGTTACAATTGGTGGCCTTATCACTTAATTCTCATTAAAAGAGATCTCTACCCCGCAAACTTTAGATTGAGAGGTATTAATAAGACGGTGTTCATACTACGTTTTAGTGCCACGCCGTTTTCTTAAAATCTCGATGATTTGAAATAGGTACTATACATTAACATACGATTTAATTTACAACATTTAAGATAAAAGCCAGAAACTCCACAAAATTATAGCCTATATTCGCACCTGGAGAGAAAGTACTTTAAATGGATAGTAATTTGGACTTGAAGGAATATTTCCGTTAAAAAATTCCACCATACTTAAAAATAGATTTATAATATTTAATGCAGAAATAGTTCATACACTCATTTTATCTAGGTACCTCAGACCCTCCGAAGAGCGTCAAGAGGAGGCGCTCTGGCGAGCCTGCAGCGAGGTCATCTGGCGATGTGGAGGAGGCTTCAACCAACAGACTACCGAAGCCAAGGCTATTGTCGCTCTGCCTAGTGAACAGACGTATGTTGAGCACAGCTCACATTATTACCAGGATGGTATTACTGAGAAGGTGGGGTCTTGCATTAACATGCTTTTTAGGTCAACTTTTACTGATAAACTTTTTAGGCCAACTTTACTTACAACTTTTTTAGCGTGTTGTATTTAATCACAATCAAATCCATGCTAATAAAATTGTTTTCGTTATACCTACATTATTTTTAAATTTATTTTATTATTAATATTCATATCAAGATATTTTTTTCTTTAAAGTATTTTTTTGTTTTAGCTGCATTTATTTGAATTCAAGAGTCTTGAGGATCTTCAAATATTTGTGAAGCGATATTTGTACTTGGTAAGTTTTCATAATAAAATTTTAGAGTAAAATATAAATCGATTAAGTTATGCCAATTGAATTTTAATCTTAATACCTGATTAAAAGAATTTACTTCAACACAACATTTTATGTTCTTAAGACTTCAGTTTTTAAAGACCTTTTTGAAAGTACTCAAGAATTTATTGTGATGATTGAAAATAAACCTTGTGCTATAGAATTTATTATATATTAACTAAAACTGGTGATATTTTAGCAATTTTGTTACAGTTGCAGACAGAAGAAAGCGCTGGAGCACTCTTGTTGCTTTATGCTGCTATGCTATCTAGAGGTTGTGAGAAGTAAGTTATTGAAGAAAAAAATCCTTGAATAAAAATGATAAATAAAGCGTCTTATTATAATTATATTAGAGCAGTGGATCCATTATCTAAGTCATGAATAGAAAGTCCAAGCCAATTCCGTAATTATTACTATCAATTACTTTGGACAAAGGCCTCCGCCAAGGATCTCCACGATGGCCGGTCTTGCGCTACCCGCATCCAGCGGTTTCCCGCGACCCTCACAAGATCATCGGTCCACCTTGTTGGGGGCCTGCCCACGCTGCGTTTTCTGGTTCGTGGTCGCCACTCGAGAACCCTTCTGCCCTATGCTTAATAGGCATCTCAGAAATAGAAAAATATTTTTTTTAACAATTACAGCATCAAGAAAGACTTAGATGGAAAATTAACTCACCTGGTATCAGCTCACGTGGAAGGATCTCTCAATGTGGTTACTCTGTTGCTGTCTGGACGAGCCACGCCGTACCTTCATAATGGAGTATTGTATGTTGGAGATGAGGATCATTATGTAAGCAAATTTGTATTTTAGTTACGAGGAAATAGAGTTAAATTTCTGACCTCGTTAGATTTTCCATTGAATTTTCGGTGATATTTAGTGGTTATCTGGTCTATAGTTCTATGCAGAACTTGGACTATGATATACTATTTTTTTGTAATACTTGTATAGATACTCGTTTCTTCACCCAGACTCAAGAAAAAAAAGACATGTTTACGCACAAAAAATATTTGTCTTGCGTGTCGTGATAGGTTAATTTTAACCAACCACGGTAACTGGCTTAATGATATAAGAGTTCATAATATAATACATACCGATCGCTAAGAGAAGGTGATTAAAAATCATTACAAGAATTTTGTGAAACTTTCAGGCTATGCCTCAATTTGGCATATTGGCTCGCAGTTCCGTTGGACTACTAGTGTGGTATGGAGGTGATGAAAATTCCAAGCAAAACCTCAATAAGCAGTATCCTGGTTCCAGATTGAAAACACCAGCTTTGCCTATTTGGGTACCATTTCTTAATAATTTACATATTTTTTTGGAGAAATCAATAACAGCAAACTGTAACTCCCAAGGATCTCCACGATGACCGATGGCTACCTCGTGGGCGGTTTTACCTTGTGGGGGCCTGGCCACGCTGCGTCTTCCGTTTAGTGGTCGCCACTCGAGAACTTTTCTATAATATTGTAGACAAAGAATATTATAATTACACTTTTTATCTTCCTTAATGTAACTTGTTTCCCGGAATTGATTTCAACTGATGTACGTTAGCTCTAACTCTTGTAAACCACGATTCGCAGCGCAGCCACAAATTGATTTATTACCGTTGCGAAACAAGTACTCCTTGTTTTGTGTACACTCCCCCTTTTACTTCCGAGGAAGTTGAAAACTTTATGTGCCTTTATTTATTCCGTTTTCGAGATTATCTACGTATTTTTGTTACCAAAATTTTGGATTTATTTTTCTTTGTTACATTTGCTTTTCTAAAATAAAGCTTTTTTCAGTTCATTTAAACGATAAATTTCCAAATCTATAGGTATTTTGCAATTCCAATTGAGTTACATACAAGCATACAAACATCATATAAAAAATCGCTTCAACGATAAGTCCACCTGCTTTGTATCACTTAATTTTCAATTTATTTTATACTTATACTTTTTGTGTTTAATTTGTGATTTGAAAATGAATTTATCTTAATTTATTATCATCTTACAAAATATTATACAAACATATTTGCAATCCATACTAAAATTATAAAATATGGATTAAACCGTAGGGAAAAGCTATTTATCTGTATATAACATACCCTATTTTTTTAGGTAACCAGCTGCTCTGGTCATTACGGAATCCTATTCAACACTAATCGTGAACTGCTAAGAAACTACCATGCTGAAAGACGGTAAGATCATTATGAAAACAATTATGTACGAGCCTACTGTACATTCAAAAGTAAGTACAACGCAATTGCATGCCTGCCACACTATACCTACATTATGTGAAGGCAGTAACGGTTGCCTTTTTTTGTTTACACCAAGCTTACTATCTTTAATGGACTAAAATTTGTAAAAAATATGTCGGTATAATGTGGCGATCACGTACCTAGTTGTGCTGACTAGGTTAAATTTTGACTGAGCATCAAACTTACACACAATATTATTCTATTTATCTTTAGACTAGCTGGACCCGCAGACGTTATCCTGCCCCAAGAATAAAAGAAACTGGGGACCTACCTACCTAACTACATCTACCTACTCTTACCTACCCATACCTACCTACATCTACCTACTTACCTACTACCTACCTACCACCTACCTGCCAATTTATTTATTTTCCTAAGAACCTACTCCTGACAACAACAGACACAACAAAAAAGAATTAGTGTTAGCAACTCTGAGTTATCCGATTATTGGTTTGGTGTACTCTATGGTTACGTCCGTCTATGAACCTATGACTGGCAACATTGACGGGTGGTTTTTATGAGTGGGGACGAGCCACGGGTCGGGCACTTTTGCTCGAGCGATCGAGTGCGCTTCGTCTCTGTCTCTTGTAATATATTAACGAACATTTTTGTATTCCACCGCCATTTTGTATTTTATATAATTTTATCTTGATTAAATTTGGGTGTTTGAGTTAACGTTAAAATTCGCGAAATTGTCTAGCCGCTCACGCGTGACCAAGGGATTAATTTTCTTTTTAATATAATAAGTTACATATTTACTCACTAATACGTTATGCGTCCTATAGCTACATATGATAAAAATAATAGGTGAACTGTAAATAATATTTGTTAGAATCTTATGTGTACAATATTTTCAAATAAATATAATATCTAATACCTTTACTATTAGGTTTGATATCCACTACTACACGTGCGGTGGCTGTCACGTTCTTCTGAACGTGGATACTCGAGCTCATGATGAAGCCATAGGTCCAATGAGGAATGACGACATTAGTGCTACTCCGTTGGAGAAGCTAATTCATACCAAGTATGTATACCTATCTACTTTTAATGATATAGTCATGATAGCTCCACCATGATAGCTTTATCATAATCTCACCGTCGAAGGTGATGATATGGCTAATGGTGGTAAGCACACAAAGCCTAAAAGGGAACTGGCTCTCAAGTTTCGGAACACACCGGTAGATGGGGACAGCTTTTGAATTTGAGAGTGGAAGCCAGCCAGATACTACAAAGTCTACCACCGTGCTATGGATTCCTCATGACGATTTACTTCACCAAAAGCTCCAACTCATTGTAAGAATATAACTTGCAACCTTCTCTTCTCTTCATATGACGTCACTACTACTGAGCTATCATTATCTTTAAGTTCTTTTTGAAGTGCAGCTACCAGAAGATTCTTTAAACTTTTGCCAGTATCATCTAAGAGTGAAACAAACAGGAATCCACGGACCTTCGTATGTTTTTGAAACTGAAAAGGTAATTATACACAGTGATGCGATGATAGTTAGATGTGTGTAATTAATATGCAGGGGATAAATAGAGAAATTTAAACTCGAAATAAAGCAATTATTTGTGTTTCAGGTGGCAAGATGCAAAAATTACTTGGTTCGGAGCCGCACCTTATGTTGGAGAAACACCAAAGTAACTCCATCATCGCATCAGATCTACTACATGCTTATGCCTTAGCAGCATTATAATTGATGATAGGCGTTTTGATAACTAGATGCTTTTTTGATTTGTCGGTAACATCAGCCTTAATACCTATAGAAATTTTAATGGCACCTTATTGCGTGAGCGCTTCTTGATTGGGGCAGCATGGTTCCCGATTGGCAACGATTTTACATCCCAAGCAAAACTTTAGCAAAGCATATTTTATGGGATACTCTTTCCACCCGAGGTTTAACTTGGTATCCTCTATTTTACCAATACAATACCTTTGAAATCCATTCCCGTTTTATGGATCTTGTGAAAAAAAAAAATATTCTATGATTCGAATTGTATTTTAACTGACAGTCAGTAGATCTGGCCGATATTTCGAAAAAGGGCCTTTGCACGCTGTATTGGTACCAAGCAAAAAATCACCGCACTGATGTCGACAAAATAGGAAAGGACTATGGAAGGATTAATTTTATTTAGAAGGAGAAGCTTTTTGTGTTATTAGGTACTGAAGTCGGTATATTTAGAATAGCTGAATATATCGCAGCAGGAATTAGTATCTAGAGATATTTTAGAGTTAGTGTAGTGAATAAAGTTTCTATATTAGATGGATATAGACCAGCATATCGTACCTAGTCATTTCAATTAGTAAGTGAAAAAATTAGCTGCATATCGATAAGCGTCAAGCGGTCAAGATAAAATTGGACTGACTCGATTAATATGGGTCACCAGGGAGTTTATTTGTAACGTTTGGTTTTTCACTGAAGCTAATTCTAAAGATTCCTTTCTTTATTTAATTATACCTATACTTATCTAGAACGAATTAATAAAACCCACCATTGTCTACAAATAATGTAAAATAAATAATTACAGTTCAGAATTATTAACCATACTCCATACAGCTATGGGCTTAATGTAGGCTGAATTCAGGCGAATAATATCGCTAATATATATACGAATGTTATCGCAAAGGCACAGGGTAATGCATTATCTTGGTACGATCATTTGATAGACTGATAAGAATGTATTTTTGGTATATAATGGGTTTCGAGTGTTTTTAATGATTAGAAAAGTCCAATAAATGATCTAGAGATATATTGTTTTATTATTTTATTATGTCAGCGAGGCTTTTCACATCATTGAAGCAAATTTGTCAGGGACCCAAGGCCACACTCTGTTACATAAAGGAGCTTGCATAGCTTGGATAAAGCTGGTAGGGGGAATGGACAATACACCCCAATCGGGACATAAGTGCAGGCCTTGTCTCTCCCACCCAAAATAAGATAAAA
The DNA here is from genome assembly GCA_963555595.1 of Tethea ocularis. NCBI lineage: Eukaryota > Metazoa > Arthropoda > Insecta > Lepidoptera > Drepanidae > Tethea > Tethea ocularis. The sequence continues at coordinate 1,610,401 of OY741960.1, read as the reverse complement.
AAGGCACACATAAAATGTAGATGTAGGTGCTTGACGACAGATTTTCAACGTGAACCACAGTGGTTTCCTCATGATGTTTTACTACACCAAAAGCACTAGCTCATTGTATGATTCGAGTCCGCGACCTTCGTCTCAGCATTCGACGTCAATACCACTGAGCTATCATCAACTTAAAAACCTATCAGTATATTCTAGCAGCTACATTAAAAATCAAATTCCTTTCCAGCCTTTATCTGTGTTCCACGTCCAGTCACATCATGAATTACTATGATAAAATTGTGATCAAAAACAAGCTTATCCATAGAATAGGAAATAAAAGAAAATAGATAACGATTAGTAATAACAAGAGTAAGTATGACAAACTCCAAGTTAAAAGGATATAAGGTCCTTGGAAGGTCGTTATGGAAGAATGATGGATGGCTCCCATGACAAATTTACTAATAAAAGTAATTTATCATACTCATGTCAATCGCAGAGGTGTCCTTTTACTTTTTGCCGTGGATGACGTTTTTTCCAAGTTCTCCCCAGGTGTGGATCGACAGAGAATATTTTAAATTCCAACCATTTACTGTTGGAACCATTTACTTGGCGTTTTTCTAATGAAACATTTGTTTGCAGGATCGATCGAAAAAAAATGAACTTTCAGGGTTCATGTATGTATGCTTGAACCGATTTAGAAGTATGTGGTATTTTGTTAGAAACTTTATCTGAATTTTTAAAAAAATATTATAAATGTTATTTTATAATGACAGCGAATGGAACGTTCTGAGTTATTTGTAACGTCGTCATTGCGTCAGTCATCATTTTAAATTCATATCTGAATAAAATTAAAAAAATATATAATTTTGTATTACCTCAAAATATGCAGAATAAAATAGATAATTCAGGCTCTATAAAACCATATATACATTTAGTACCTATCTTTTTTTTTTTTTTTTTATACTACTAAGGTAGCAAGCAAGCATACGGCCCACCTGATGGTAAGTGGTTACCGTCGCCTATCGCCATTTGCAATACCAGAGATATTGCCAATGTGTTGCTGACCTGTTACTCGGTAATACCGAGAAGGCAAACTGGCTCTCAAGTGCAATTGCCGGAACACACCGGTAGGTGCTTGGCGACAAATTTTCAACTTGAGGGTGGTAGCCAGCCAGACAGGTACTACAAAGTACCCTACCACCGTGCTATGGTTTCCTCACGATGTTTTCCTTCACCGAAAGCTCAAGCTCATTGTAGGATTCGAACCCACGACCTTCGTCGCGGCATCCGACGTCACTACCACAGAGCTATCATCGCCTTATCTAACGAAATTTATCTTTCTACAAATTATTCCTGCATTTCAGCCAGCATTACAAAATTGCAAAAAGTACAGTTTAAGAACAGCGCTCGTTATATTTTACAAGACCAAACAAAAAATAAAATCACAAAAAAAAGATGTCCCCTTGAGTGTAATTTCCAAGACCGAAGTCTCCTTCAAATTTAGACAACTTTTTAGGATTTCAAACCACGTATTTAAAATAGAAATTGGTATCAATGTAATCACCAAACGCAACCAAAACCTCTAAAATAGAAGTTCCCTCTCAATCACAAAATATTCCAGAACAATAGGCCGAATCCAACCGAATAAGGCCACGTCGGCTATAAATTGGTATAGACAGTTGAAAGTGTCACGATCTAGGAGAATTTGTCCATAAACCGGGTCATAACAATGGCTAATTGCCTCGGGATAGCTCGGCCGGGCACGAAGATAGCCGACGGTATAATTTTATTCGCTACAAGTTTGACCATTTTAGGAGAAAGTTTTGCATATTGACTATTTGGATAGGACGCTTTATACCGGTTTTCTATGTAGGGCTGTTATTTATGCGTGCGTTATTGGTATTTTTTTCTATTTTTACTCGACTATTGGGGGCTTCTTGCAATAGTAAATATTCAATTTTGATAGAATCTGCTTTGCCGTTTTATTGCCAGGACATGCAATTGTTTTAGTGGGAGTAGAATATAAAATATACTAATAGGTACTAGCTTTCGCATTAGATTCCACGAACACCCTGTTGTTTATACGACCAATCAAATAAATATAACTATTTGTCCGTTTGACTCAGTACAGATTTTGAGGTGCTTTTGAAAGATGTATTCTCTTAGGTTCCTTGAGGAATGTATAGTGTAGTGAGCTTGTAATAGATCCGAAGGTACGTCATTCAAGTTACTGGTCTGATTTTGAAAATTCTTCTAGTAATAGTAAGTAACATTAGGTATTAAGCTGTTTTTCATCGCAGGTATGGTCTCCTAAGACCATATTTGCGAGGTTTCAACCCTTAAACTGCCTTTACTGACCCGTCTCAAATTTCCAAAATTTGATGTAATTTGGTATAGAGTTAGCCGACACCCTGGATAACCACATAGGTTACTTTTTAAATGAGAACATAAGATCCCTCAGGAACGCGGGTGAAACCGCGGGGCGGAAACAAGTTTCTATAATAATTGTATGTCAGTCAACCAGTTCTTCTCGTATTACAGAAATTAATCCAACGAACAAAGAATATGATCCATCTGTTCAGGTAAAGAAATATATTTCCCAACTTGATTGGTTTTCCGCCATCTTGTTTACCAAATATACCTCTTGTGACCGAAGGACCTCGCCTAATTAATACTAACTACTACATTATATACGACGGAACAAGATCGAGAACTTTCTCGTACTTATTTCTTGTGAGATAATTATTTATGGATTAAATGTGGAATTACTGGTAGGATTAGAAATTAAATGTGGAATTACCGATAAATGTACGTATTAATGTTATGGTTTGCGGTATGAATAGAAATGATATCATTTTTAATCACGCTTTAGCCTAAGATATGGAAAAGGGCACCTGGGTCTTCCATATCTAAGTGACCAGTATACGGTCTTCCCGGGGTGTTATGCAAATCAGTCGCCAGCTTTCTGTCCGGCAGATGCATAAAAGTCGTCATTGACGGTAGTTGCCCCGATAGCATGATAATAAATGCCGGCGTCCCTCAAGGGTCTCTTCTGTCCCCAGCGCTTTTTCTGCTGCATATTAATGATATGCTATACATGGATGATGTTGAAACGTGATTTTTTCGCCGTTTTTATAGATGGTACGGAACCCTTCGTGCGCGAGTCCGACTTGCACTTGCCCGGTTTTTATATTTGAAATTAAATTATCGCAAGCTTTTTCCGCCAACGCGTTAGCTTGGCCATACAAAGAGGGAACGCTGCCAGCCTTCTGGGAACCTTGCCGTTGATTGGCAGCAGCGGCCGCCTGGATGAAATTTTTTATATATAGTTTGTATATTTGTTGTAAATAATTGTAAATATTGTATATTATAGAATTATTGCAATTTTTTTTAAGGGAATCTGCATTCTTAGCTGCTTCAAATCACAGTTTTAATTTACATGTTTTGGTCTGTGGTTAGCTAGACGATAAATGGTCTGTAAAACAATATCTATGGATTACAAAGTCTATGTACCCACTGCGGCGGAGTAGGACACACTTTGTTCCCGTGAAATGATTTACAATAGCCTGGCCGCTTTGCACTGACACCGACTATTTGGGTCCATTGTCCATACAAGTTATGATTACCATAAAATGCAAACAGTAGGAGAAGTGAAGTTTAAATCTATAGCAACAAAAAAAAAATGAAGTGGCCACTTGTAACGTAAAAATAATAGCTTTATACGAAATTTAAAAAAAATATATTTTTTTTTTCGGGCTGCAAGTGATAGTTGGAATTAAAAAAAAACTGACGCCTCGAAATAAGAATGATATACATAAAAAAGGAGTAAACACAAACTGAATTGATTTCATTTAATCAACGACGAACAGATGTTTCTCCCTCAGACCAATAAATCATTTGTATTTAAACAAAATGAGTTTTCATTTTTATTGAAGTTTTGTAAAAACAATATTTTTATAAAGAATTTTGTTGGTTTTAATGTATAAAGTAGCAAAATTGTCAGATGAATATACCTAATCTTACAAATATTTTAAAGCTGACGTTTAGATTGATTTATTATGTTGTTTATATGAAAATTCATAATTTGTTTTTCTTTAACACTTTTTTATTCATCTATATCTGTAGTTAACCAGTATGTAGATGATGATGTAGTAGATGTAGCCAGAGAGACTGCCTCCTTATGTATGGTTAATTTATTATATGTTTTGGTTAGCTTTTCATCAGCATAATATCTGTTTCGCATAAAATTGGGCTACATTACGAAACACCATACAAATCTGCCAAATTAAATTGTACAAAAGATGGTTGACAGGTCTATGTAATACCATCCGAATAATAAATACATATTATGTAGCTCCAAATGTGATAAATGAAATCCTACTGGTTTTAAGATTTCAGTTCTAGACTATTTATAACCCAGGTTTAAATAGACTTGATTTAAATCTCTCGTTTATATTTTAAGTTCTATCATAATTCAAATCAATTCGATTACACGGTTCGCTAACAGTTGTATTCCAAAAAAAGCCTTTTTTGCAACAAAAAAGTACAAAAAAAATAACTCTACCTCTAAAAAATCGAGGCCCAAATTGAACGTTGTACATGTACACATTAGAAAATAGCGTGAAACCTATCGGTAGGCCTATTCAAAATTCCACTCAGCATTCACAAATTGCCATACCAAACGGTGCGTTGGAAAAACGAAATAGTATGTGTCGATTGAATTCTCAAAAACCTTGCCGCAGCGGCCTCGTAATTTTTTATCGACCATCCCTGGGGTGCATTTACCCCTAAAACTGCCATGTGTGTGCCAAAAATAGCATTCGACTCTTTTATGGTTGGGAAACGGGAAAAAAATAGATGAACTCATTTTTCACGTTGTTGGAAAGGTTAGTTTATGATTTGTAAGATTTTTATAGTAAAAGAGGCGTGAATACTCTAAAATTACAACAAAAATTATAAAAAAAGATACACAAAATTGCTCTGTTGTGTTGCTTGCCGGAATCTATTCAGTTTAAATGTTTTCTAAGAAATGACTGCGAGTAACTTATGATGGTAGTCTTTTTTTGAGAAAATTATTAAATCAATCGATTTCTAGAACATGATATTTTATTACCTACCTAATATTTATAAAACTGTGAGAAAATAAACTGTAGAAATGTTTAAATAATTAGTTTGTTCGAATGCGTCACGAAAAACCATTTCTGAAATATTTAATAATCCTTAAAAATTTGGCTTCTCAACGAGAAGTAACTCTGCGTATTATTATACAATAAATTTACAATTTATCCAGATAGTAAGCGATTCCCGTAGCCTATAGACGCTTACTGTAAACAAACGTACCCAAATCTACGATTAGACCACGCAAAGGGCGCAAAGCCGGTACATCAATTACAAAATGTCCGACACTAAATCGCGCGTTCCGCGAACAAGGTTTTGTATTCCAACTTTAGCAATTACGTTAGTCAGGATTAAAGTTAAGTTGGGAACTTTCAAAACGGGACGGATGGTTACCGTTGAGACGTCACACGGGCCGGAACGATGGTGAATTTTTCTGACCAAAGCTCCTCCCCAGCATTTGGTCGGAAAGTAACTAACTGGTAAGTGGCCAAAGTAACCGATATAGCCCGAAGAATTGCTAAACTGAAGCGGCAGTTGGCGGAGCACTTTCACTGCCGTTGGGGCAAAAAGGTTCTCGAGTAGAAACCCGGAACCTTGTGGGGGTCGCTAGAAACCGCTGGTAGCGCAAGTCCGGCCATCGTGGAGATCCTTGGGTGAGGCCTTTGTCCATCAGTGGACGTCTTTCGGCTGATATTATTATGATGATGATCTGCTAAGAATGAAATTGGCATTAGCCCAAGAATCTTCGAACCTTCATCGTGTAATCCGAACCGGTGGCAGAGTCAATTGTATTTTCTGACTTTCATAAATGCCTTAACAGAGCCTGAACTGAATAAATTAGTTTTGAAAATTAACATGAGAGATGCCCTTTAACCTAGTTGCTCCTTCGCTCTTTTTAACCCGGTGATCCTGTATTTCGGTCGACTTGACCAACAAAAAGAAAAAAACAAGATACTCAGGTAGATAAAATAATAATACTATAGAGGATGTTTAAGTTTAATTAACTTGCGTGTTAATGTAAGATCGCCTATGACATTTTTGAGTGAACGGTTTTTTTTTGTTGAAACTTGAAACCCTGAAATTAACAAGAAGTTTGAATGAGTTTTGTTCATGAGAATATTTTTTGATAAAAACAATCTATCAAAATCAAAATATAGAATTTAATTTTACTGATTTATTATAGCATAGACAAAATTTTAATGCTATTTCAGTCCAAATGTGGCCTGTCAATGTAATGTCGTTTCTGATACATTACCAAATTGAATTATGTAATTTATTATCTTGGCAAATAATACTATAAAAAAGCAGTTTACTTATCAAAGATTTTTGTAATTTTTTAATTTTTTTACATTTTACAACGAAATAGTAAACAAATTCGTTTGTCAAACTCCACAGCGGTATATCTCATTCGGTGCTTAGCCACAGATTCTACAATCACACTTTACTAGACTTTTAACTGCAACTTTTGTTTGTGATCGCACAATTTATGCCTTTTTTGTTGTGAGAAGATCCAGGAAGGAGTTCCAGCCAGATGGCTCTTGGAAAACCTTATAATTACAGTTTTTCTGACGAGTATTTATAGCCTGAAACGAGCGAAACTGTTCAAGTGTCGTGAAAAACTGGTCAGGCAAGTCCATGTTCTAGTATTTATGTATTGCAAAGAATGTTTTTTTTTTTACTATGAAGAAAACAGCATATTTGGCTAGATTGGTATTGATTTTGTATTATGGGTTACTACCAACATAACTTAAGTTTTCAGTAACTTTAGAACTTATATTATCTAGTATAACGTTATTATAGCATATAAAAGCTAGAGTATTTAAGGTTCATTTTTCAATAGCAAGATAAACCTCGAACAAACAATTTCTCATAAATAAACAGGTACAGGATACATTTTTAAAGTAGGCCTACTTTACCAAATTCTAAAGTAAAACAAGTAGCGATAAATGCTGAAACGCGCCTCGAAGCCGATTTTGATAAAAACAAGAATTGTATAGTTTGATCAAAAAAAAAATTGCGTCACTAGGAATCGAACTCGTTGGTTTGGAAAAGTTAGGGAAATATATTTTGGGAAAAATACCAAAATACGATGTAACAAAAGATTTTTGATAATATCATTGAAAGGTAAACACATTATCTGTCGCCAAGCACCTTTCGGTGTGTTCCGATAGCTGCACTTGAGAGCCAGTTCTAGGCTTTGTGTGCTCACCATCATCACTGACCACGGTGAGATTGTGGTCAAACACAGGCACATATAATAAAAAACAAACATAAATAAATAAGTCTCAAATAGACATCAATAGAATTGCCAGTAACCACATATCCTTATGTAGCTTCAATACATCGAAATTATTCAAATTTTCTGTAACTTTATATTTTCTTTCGTTCTTGATGAGCATAAAGCATTATACATAATATACGTAAATGTACCAACATAATTATCATAAAACATTGAGGTTTGCTCTGGGGAGTGACCCTAATATTCAAAGTGAAGCTTTACCTCTTTGTATGGTATTTTTCAAAGCCTGAAGCATTTTCTTGAATAAATTGAAGTATCTATAAAAACTACGTTTTTCCTTTCGTAAATGGTGTGAGACCCCTATGGACGGTCATCTGACAGCGGAGGTCACTGATAGCTAGTTAGTTAACTTTGTTTTTCCACATGAAATTTTCAAAATAAGTTCGCAGAAATAAAAGCTTGAAAAATGTTGAATAACAAATTTTAAGATTCAGCTTTTTTTAGTTAGTTCCATCATCAACAAGTAGGGTTAGTTTTGTTACATTAGCAGCTTCATAATATGTTTTGAATAACATTTCATCGACTTGTCAACTATCTTTTGTTTCATTTAATTTGACAGATTTTTATGGAGTTTCGTAATATAGCCCAATTTTAGGCGAAACAGATATGTTGATGAAATGCTATCCGAAACATACTATGAAGCTGCAGTTCATTGTACATATTGTCATTGTATTTACATAATAATATGTCTACCAACTTTCACATCAATTGAACTCCGGGAAGAGACTCAAAATTCACTAACAAGATTCGGCCTAACACGGCAAGTTGAAAAAAAGTTTGTAAAAATAAGAAATTATGACATCGTTCCAAGCTTCTATTTTGGACCACAACCTATAGAGACATTAACTATAAACATAAAGATTATACAAATTCTCATAGTCTCAAGAGAAATGGCTCTTAATTAGGTTTAAGGCAAAGCCTTTGATATTTGCTGATGTTTTTTTCAACGAATAACCATGGGTCGGTTTCATAAAGCGCTATAGTAAACTTTAACCGCCAAAAGAAAGCAAACTGGGTTGCTCGTGTCACTTTAACTAAAATTTTAACCGTAACTATAACCGACCGAGGGAGATCGGTCATCGTCAGTGACTCAACGGTCAATGGTGGTAATAGTTAAGTTAACTTTGAGTATAACTTTAACTAAAATGTACGAGCAACCGGCCCTTAGTCTCTTCCTATTTATAGACTTAAAATATTGATAAGTCAGTATTTTTAGTAGTCATTAAAATTTATTAATAAAGCTTTTGAGCTTAATGAAAATAACCGTTAGATATTTAAAAAAAACATTATTAGGGTTGCGCTAAATAATCAGCAAAAAAGAGCAGAAGAAAAACATCCAAGATTCCGCTGATATAATATGCTGCACGCTGTATATATTTTTGTTAGAATTTGAAATAATTTCCAAATGAATTTGAGTCAAATCCTAATTCTTACCAATATTATAAATGCAAAAGTTTGTGCGTAAAAACTACTGAACGGATTTGGAACGAATTTGTCCCGGGAAAACATAAAATACCTCGGAAACACAAGTGAAACTGCGGGGCGGAAGCTAGTGTACTAATATTTTTAATACTAATAAGAAGCTACATTATTCTCGAAGAAGGCTACTTTTTATCTCTGGAAAGCGAGTGAAACCGCGGGGAGCAGCTAGTGCAAAATAAGTCCGTTACAATTATTGTTCATAACATGTTAGAAACAGGATGTTTGATCACTATTCAATTTATTATTTACTATAGATTTACTGTCACTCAAAACGAAGATGAAAAATTAAATCGGTATATATTTCAAAATCTTTTTTGCACATCCTAAAAAAATATTATAGCACATCGGAACCCTTCCTGCGTCCGCACGATATAAATTTTAAATAAGGTCCCGTTCGCCCAGCTCCGTTATGTCTCGTTCACATCTTAACATATTTATGGGCACAGTATATTTATTTCAATGATCATCCTTTGGAATATATTTTCAATGGAAACACGTTTTGAGAAGTTATGGAGATTGTATTGGACTTTTGCATGTATACAGATGACCAGAAAGTGAAGTCAAGTTTAGCATATTTCGGAATTTAGTAGCATTGGTTTTTTGGGGCTGCACCACCTTTTCTAAGCTCGCTATGATCATGATTATAAGTTGCTGGGACACTGTCGTAGAAGAATTAACAAAGCTGACATGTGGAGCGCCCCTTCAAATTACTGTTTTAATGTGTAAAGAGTTTGAATGTAGTTGTAAATATTCGTCCAGTAATAGGCCGCGTCTTCAGTATCTCACTTATTACCAGAATAGGGGTGATGACTAAAAAAAAAAAATTGCCCGTCAGTTAGATTACCAAAAAATATTGGACACATGTTTTTTCTTTAGTTCTGAAATCAAAAAATACGAAGATACAGTGCGTATAAATATCGCGTGACGTCACGTTTTAGTACACTTTTTACAGAGAAGTGACGTCACAAACCCCCACTCCTGAACTTTGATGCGACCTATCTTTGTAAGTTTTTATTGATTTGATAAAATAAAAAATACGTATCCAATATTTTTTGATAACCTAATTGACGGACTAAATAGAATTAATTATTTTTTACCCAGTCATCATCCCTATTGTTGGTCAACTAATCAGAACTAGCCGACCCCGCAAGACAACGAACGTGTCATTGTCATATAGTACGTCAGTGGAGTACCATACAAATAATAATGAGCGATTAATGACGCCGCTAGTCGAGCAAAAAATCCTTGGATTTGACAGCCGTATCACTCCGCACATGCGTTGTGAGTCTAAATCCTACTAATATCATAAATGCGAATGTTTGTGAGGAAGTATGTTTGTTACTTCTTCACGCTCAAACGGCCGGACCAATTTTGATGATATTTAGTGTGGAAGTAGCTGACACCTTGGATTAACACATGGACTAATTTTTATCCCTCGGGAAAAGCTCTACTTCGGGGCGGAAGCTAGTACTTTCATAAATACATTTCAAACGCGCATTGAACTTTGGCAGTCAGACTTCTATAAAAATATATTCTTCCTTGAAATCAAACATTACTGACTTCTTTTATTTTCAGCCATTCAAACAATGATTACCATAAATAAAATCAACAATCTAATGAAATCGCGATCAAGACAAAAGACACTATTGTGTTTCAATAAATTTCCTTATCCAATAACATGTACTCGTTGACGTGCTGAAAAAAGTACCTAAACAAAATGTAAATTGGAATTGGCTCAGCCTCCAATAACATCGCTATCCTGTTCTTATCAACCAGTTAGAGGAGAACGACGCTATACGAGAAAAACTGTCGAGTGATGAAGCCAATTAATTATTCAGAAAGGGGGCCGATCGTCGAGATAGGTGGCCAATTAATCTTAAATTCATTGACTTGGCCAAGTTGACACAGATTAGTTAAAGTTGCCCTCACTTGGAATTCAAATTATATTGTTTCCGATTTTTTTCATGACGTTTGTAAATGGTAGTTAGGTAGTCAAATAAGTTAGCTGAGGGGTCCAAAATCATGTACCAAATCCATCGTAAGTATCAGTGAGGCAATCACGTCACTTTGTTAATTAGGTTTCGGGGTCAGGGTATGCCTCTTTATTGAAGTCGGTTAAAAATGAGCGTGAGCTTTTTGGTACAGGAATATACCTATTGGTGCAGAAATCAAAGCACAGTGCAAGGGTACCATGAAATACTCGCACTTACCTGGCTGCCTACCACCTTTGCCATAAATTTTGCTTTCGCTTTATTGTTGGTAAGCCATCTAGTAAACTGAAACAGAACTAGCAAGAAAGAACTGAAAATACACAACCTTCAAACAGCGAATAAAATTGTTATCCATATACGGCGTTAGATGGAGCTATACCTTATGTATTACAGATTTAACAAGTCCAAAAACTACTGCAGATGGCATTAGAAATATTATTTGGATACCTTTGTCGATATAAAATATAAATTTTCTACTCGAAAAAAAGGGGTAAAGACGCAGTTAGTAACTAGACTTTAATAAGATTCCAACTGCCTAGCTATCTACTAAATTCCGCGTCTAAAAAATTAGGAGCGTATTATAGTAGTTTATGATACTGTTGCATAATAGGGGTTATTAAATACGAGTGTGAGTTTAAGTACCGAGCCATAGGCGAGGTTCTTAATAGTATCACACGAGTTTTTGATACCGAATTATGTGCAGTATCATACAGTACTTTATCTAAACTCATATAAATAATATAATTTAAAAAAATAGAAAAATCGATAGTATTTTTCTACCAACTTTAAAAAAAAATGCTGTTTTTGTGACATTTTTGGTCAAAATGATATATGTAGGCAAAAACAATAAAATAAACAGACACAATAATCATATACCTAATCAAATTCGTGTTGCCAACTCCCAAAAATTCTTACCTCTAAAGTACAAGTCAAAAATTTGTCACATTGTCATCGTCAAATTGAATTGATACTGATTGATTATACTATTAATAGGTCCAAAGTGTACTTTAATAGAAAAAAAGTTATTTTATAGCATTATCTTGGGAACACAACTGTACTATAATGAATCATTATACACGGGTGTGCCTAAAGTGGCTCATTAAAGTACTGATTTTGATTTCATAATAAGAACATTACGATATGAGAGTAGATAAAATACTTTACAATCGAACTGTCAAATGATGGCTATCAACTTTTTGCCACGGTGAGGTTGGTTATCTGTGTTAATAAACATACTATTAATTAAAAACTAATTACTTACTTTAATCAAACAAAAATAAAATATTTAGATGAGGTTGCAAAATCCCTCGCACATTTATCCGGAGTTGAGGAGCTTCACGGAATAATTGTACCTACCTACTCGAGGACAATTTACTACTACGACCCTACTGAATTATGAAATTGGTAAAAGTTATCTACTTTCGTCGTGTGTTCACAGTTTTTGAACAAGGTTTACTATATGTTTTAATTTATCACCGATTTTATGTTAAAAACTCAAGCATAATTAATTACCAGTCTTAGTGCTTATGGACTTTGAGAAAAAAAAAAAAAATTTTTATAACAATGATAATGATGTAGGAATTTTGCCTGGAAAGTAACTTATTTTTAACTTCGCCAAACAGGACACATAATATATATTATACCCTGGAATAACATATCCTGTTGGGCGTCGGCCATCTGACAGCGGAACACACTTGAAATTTTCAAAATAAGTTTCTCAGAAACGGTTGTCCACTATAAAGGGAAATCAATTAAAGCTGTATGAAATGGTTGCGGCGACCAACAGGATAAAGGCTTCATTTATCCCAGGAAAACATAAGAACCCTCGGGTGAAACCGCGGAGCGGAAACTAGCAAACCCTAAAAGCAAGATCGATAACCAAAACGTATCCGTTTCAAAATAAAAGCCGTCGACACATACGTGTTAAAAGGAGAACAGTGTGCATTGAATTATAAATGAGGTTATATATTATTCTGGACCACTGTGTGGACGTAACTAATCCTTAGTGGACATCGGAGATTAACCTTTGTTCACACGGACCGCAGATGTTATGTGAATATGACGTGTGATAAATATTCGTACATTTTTGCTCGTGGTAGTTTAGAGTTTATGTCAGGTGAGTTCGCCGTTATCCTTGTTTTCTAGCTTGGATAATAGTTGCACTAGAAATATTTACGGAGAGCTTTATAAGCTTTATAAATGTAGAGCTTAATTTTACTGAACATTGCAGTAAAATTTATTCTTAAATTAGCTGGCTGAGCAGATGTCGACCCTGAAAATAATCTTCTTTAATTCTTACCTAGCCCAGTACCTACCGCCTTACTACTTTATGTACTAACTACCTACAACATAACTACTACCTACCTACCTACTAACGGATTTACGCTCTAGAGTCTAGATCTAGGTATGTAGATTCATTTTAGATATCTTCCAGGAACTTACTCCTCTTCATAAGTGCATTATCAGGGCACAAACTAAATATTGTCTATTTTGATTTTACGAAGGTGATTTATGTCACTGAAAAAATTCTGTATTTTGAGTTAACAACAGCCCTTTACAGAAAGGATTTTTGAAATTTTAACCCCTATGAGGATAAAATAGAGGATTGCAGATAAAACCACGGAGTGTAAAGGAAGATAATCAAAAGAAGTGTGTATTTCTAATGTCACATTTAAAACTAAAAACGAAAATCTGCAGCTACAACGATTAAGAAATTGTAATAACATAATATTACGTCCTCCAAGGACAAACTATGGCATACAGAATATAACTTTTGAAAGTGCACAACTATATAACAATTTACCTAATAATATTAAAGAAGCAACGTTACAAAATTTCAAGAAATTACTTAAGGCACACTTGTTAAAATAAAACTCAATGTTCTACCGGTAGCTTGTCACATCTAGCTGCGATCGATCAATGTAACTTTAACCCACCTCACTACTTTTGTTATGACGTACCTTCCAACTTGCTACAATAATATTGGACGTACCCACTGCCCCGGCGCATAACTAGTATTGTTGTACAGTATGACACAACTTAGATGTAGCATCGGCAAAGCGTATATCTACACTTCACTTCCGATTTACATAACTAATAAAAATCATTCATTATCGCGTCATTCAAGGTTCAACAAGATCATTTTCGCCTAAAGTACTAATAACCATGGGTAATGATTTAGGCGCACTTGTCGGAAATGATCGATTTTACGAATTTTGCCGATGCTTCATCTAAGTTGTGTCATACTGTACCTTGTTAATTTTGATTGATTATATTTGTTTTAAAATGTTTAATTTTAATAGTTATTGGCATCGGCTGATATCTCGGTCATAGTCTATATACTGGCGGAACACTTCCACATTATATGTGCAAGTGATGTTGTAAATGCACCAGCGCGCTCTCGTACGTATATAAAATGTCTAGGTATTACATTTTAAGTTATTTTAGTTATTAAAGTTCTCATGTAAGTGAATTTATAATTCTTATGAGCATAAAGCTCTTAAACCATAAACCATATAAGATACAAAAAAATAATCAATGAAAATATTTATTTTCTATTTAGAACATTAAAAAAAGGTCTTTCAATCATTCCAGCTAGAATAGCTACACAAAGCTGCAATTGCAATTTATTCAAACCCACTTTGTCAGGGGATCTCCAAAGAATTTTCTAAATAAAATTTACGCTTGAAAATCACATTGAATTTATGGGCGAAATGAATTTTATCTGAAAGCTGCAATTTCAGCCAGCTTTGGGTATTCTCGTACCGTTGATGGAAAAAAATGACATTATCAATTCGGATCACCTTTTATAAAAAGTTTGAAACTATTTTAAGTAAAAATTTGGAATGTGACAAGGATTTCAAAAAGATTTGGACATCAAGGGAAATTTAAAACTGGTTGCGTTTGAAGTGCAGTAGCAGTAGTCTTGTGACAGTAGCCAGAGTGATATGAAAATGAACCATATAACATTGGAATAAAGTTCATGTGAATGTACATATTATTCTTAATCATAGATTAAACAGATGAACTTTATTGCATAGTGATAAAGCTCAAACTCACAATCAAAACTCATTTATTCAGTTTAGGCCCTGTTAAGGCACTTATTAATGTCGATAGTTACTATTTTTACAATAGACTCTACCACCGGTTTGGAATACACTTAAACTGAGAAGACACCGGCAAGAACCTCAGCAAGGCTAATTTCCGTATCACTCTGGCTACTGACTTATACCATATTTCATAAACTTTAGTGCTTATTTGTATTTACATAGAGGTAGAATACATAAAAAAGCCATCTCTTATCTCAACTCTACGGCGGCAATTTTTAAAAGACAATGTTGCTGATTCTGTTGTTTAACTAACTCTTTCATGTTAACCTTATTGAAAAAAGGTAGAACATTTTTAATGCTGTCAATTTACGTCGTAATATACGGCAAAATAGTGGTGACCAATAAAGATCGCGTTTAAATTCACATTGAAATATGTGATCGAACTAATGTGACAGGACTAAAATAATTTCATGCCTTTATTATATTTTTTATTAGAAAGAGATTAAATTTGTTTAGTTTGTAATCAACAGAACCAGGGTCAATATATTTAAAAAAAACATGTTAGGTCCAGTAAAATTTTGGAATGGTTACCCTATACCTGACAGTGATGTGTGTACAACGGGATAGGGTTATTAGTCACGTCGCCAAGAGGGAATTTAACCAATTTCTCTTGTAAAACTCGAAAAAAGACACAAGAATATAAATAGCCAATCGGGAGCTTTATTTTAAAGGTTCTGATCAATGGTGCTGGACGGATTTTAATTGAATCGATTTAGATAAAAAATACGTTGTCGACAACTTTAGAGGATTTTTTACGAAAAAACAATGCGATGTACTAATCTACATGATTAATTTCGAGCTATATGGTCTAGCTTTATTGGCTTAGAAAAATAAATTTTACATAAGAAATATTAGTTACATTTCGTGTATATATTGTAAAATTAAAAATATTTTCTGATCCATATATAAAATTATATAACAAAAACCGTTACAATTACCACATTACCGGGATAAAAAGTAACCTACTTAAATGTAATTATGTTATTTCAGGGTATAATCTATCTATGTGACAAGTTAAATATTTCGCAATTATATCCGTTGGCGGGCGGGGAGCTTTTTCCGCCAACGCGTTAGCTTGGCCATACAAAGAGGGAACGCTGCCAGCCTTATGGGAACCTTCCGTTGATTAGCAGCAGCGGCCGCCTTGAGGATTTTTTCTATATATAGTTTGTATATTTCATGTAAATAATTGTAAATATTGTATATTATAGAATTAATTATCAAACCTCAAATTTCTGATATGAAGCTCTTTAATATTGAAGCAAAAAAATATATATCAAAAAAGTATGTAATGAAAGCATTTGAATAAGAAATTATGTCTTATCTAAATTGAATAATAAAGATAAACCAGTACCCTATTTTTCTTTTGTAGATATTATAGCAATATGTGGAAAACACTTCCACCCACTTACACACTGACCTCTGCACTCGTCATCACTTATACGTAATGTTCTCACAAATATTCTAGACCTTGTCAATGCAAAGTGAGTTTCATCACCTTTGATTTAAATCATAATTTCTCTTACAGCGAAAATGGTCACAAATCGACAAGCATCACAAGATGACGATTGTCGTTCAAATAAAAACGTTGTAATCATTGCAATAAGAGCGACTTTCAAAACTGATGTAACATGCGGACATCTAAATACGCGGAGGTAACATTGCTGTCGTTTTTGAGAATCTGAACTTTTATGGGTTGGATTAAGGTTTTATTTTGATTATGCTCGAAAATGAGCTTGAAGAAAATCTAAATTTAGATGTAGGTCATTGCATAGAGGCTCGTTAATTGTTGGGTGTGCGTTAAGGAGCTCTCAAGGCTTTTAGAGTAAAACGTTGGAAATATTAGAGCAGTTTGCTTAAATATTCGTTAACTTAAGAAGTACTTAATAATTAATACGTGTAATTAATGACGAAGACGTGAGGTGCTTTGTAGTCAAAACTTACAAAATATTGTATCTACATTTTGTGTTGGAAAAAACCGATTGATGAATTATTTAAACTTTGCATTGTAATGCAGTAACAATACAAAGGTCTGCGCGTGACCACAATTTCTTCGTGATCAGTAATAATGTGGCCAATGATGGTAAGCACACAAAGTTTCATTCACGTTACATGATTGGCTCTCAATCGCAGCTGTTGAAACAAACCGGTAGGTACTTTGTAGTACCCGCCTGGTATCTGATGCTATGATTTCCCCACTAAAGTTTCCTTCATAGAAAGCTCAAGCTTAGTGTAGATTTTGAACCCAATACCTTCTTTTTGGCATTCACTGTCACTGAGCTTTCATCGCCCACATGATATTGACTACTTAATTGGATTGATTTTAAAGGATTCAGAAAATATTCCAAATTTCCAGTGATTTCGACTATTTAGAAAACCATAGCAAAAATCTCATTGGTGTTTGTAACCAACCAACATTCTTTGGAGACATTTTGAAATCGGAAAGAGATTTTCTGGGTCTCTCGAATGATTGCGAAGCAAAGTGCCCAAGTACGGGGCTTAAATGGTGTCCCTTAAACGTTTGCGCCCTTCGACCCTTCTGAGTGCTTCGCAAATGTACCGTATTTTGTTTTCGAGGGCACTCACTTTTGTGATACTTATGGTGCTGTAATTGTTACTTATGGGCTCGTAGTGTATAATGTATTTCTGATACAAATACTGCTTTTAAAGAAGAATTTCTTATTTTTATTTTGGCCATAATTTTAACATGATAAACTTAAAAATAAAATAATACAGTATAGAGTAAGCTCTTATCGGTATACAGATATAGAAAAGTTGTTCATCTAGAAATAGAAGTGAACTCAAAAAAATGTTTTCTACTTTCTACCAAAGAAAAACTACTATCTCAAAGTTGTCCGAAAGCGATCCCTTCTTAGCGATAAGATCGCTCATTCCTACAAAAGTCAAAGCCATTTATCTAATTTAGGCCCCAGAAGGGCAATTATGAAGGTCAAAATTACTGGAGATAACA
The DNA here is from genome assembly GCA_963555595.1 of Tethea ocularis. Taxonomy (NCBI): domain Eukaryota; kingdom Metazoa; phylum Arthropoda; class Insecta; order Lepidoptera; family Drepanidae; genus Tethea; species Tethea ocularis. The sequence continues at coordinate 1,592,452 of OY741960.1, read as the reverse complement.
CCGGTTTGGAACTCGACCTTCAACTGAGAAGAACCGGTAGGAAACTCGGCAAGTTTTTTTTTTAATTACAACAATATGACTTTATTGGCTTCTTCCATTTTTTATGTCTGAAGGTTGACAAGCAGGCAGACGGTCTACTTTATGGTAAATGGTTACCGTCGGCTATCGTCATTTGCAATGTATAGTATTGTCAAAATAAAATTTGTTTTCTACATTCTTTCAAAGATATAATTTCTCCTACCAGTCAAAAACAAAACTTGCACACTAGAAACAAATGCACTTTTGGCAAGAATTTCAAGTCCACTCTACATATACCTATAGCCAACTATTTGTTGCCAAGTTGCCTGGAGTTTCTTAAGTCTGTAAGTTTGGTGAGCTAATCTTAATTACGTCATGGTCAAGCTCAGTAAATCTTGGAACCCAATTTATCTTTGACACGCCGTTTTATACTTCTTCGGATAGCGTAGCTTCGGATTGCGGGAGCGTTGTCGATGTTAAAACTTTTGGATAGGGCTGTAAAAAATATTAAATAATTTAACTTCACATAGTTTAAGAAACTTATTATTAAGAAGAATCTATTGACTTATTAATTAGTTATTAAAATATTTAGGTTTTTTTCCTGTGAGTCTCTAAGTCTTTATTTTTTCTTGTTGCAAGCGAAGCGATTTGTAGCGACCCCTGTCAGCTACATAGTTCAGATACCGATGGATAGATGGCGCTGCAATATAACAACACTATCGACATACAACCTACATCGCGCTAGTGGAGTTTGTTCGCGCATTCGCATATTATATACAATAATCCAACATCAACAGTTGGACCGCGGTCCTTAGACACGATGACCCAAGAATACCCTTTTCAATGGAGGAATCATCCACATTGTTCCTCGATAATTCATATACTTTAATTACTACAAGACTAAACTTTTAAAAAATAAATTTAATGATTAATTTATCTCTAGACCTGTCCCTTTTTCTATTTCACGTCTCTAAGTAGGTACGGCTGTTAGACAAATTTCCCGAATAGGTACACACGGCCACAGATCAAGCTACACACTGCGGCACCTTATGCGGTTGTAATAGGAACTATTTTGCAACAAAAAATGTATAGCTTGATCTGTGGCCGTGTGTACATAATACCACAGATAATACCCTATCCACGGCAAACTTGTTTCCTTCACGATAAAAGTATCGAATGTACCGCAAAGCAATTGCAGTAATTACAAGTTTAATTCGCTTCGAGTCGACGCAGTCGAGTGGCCTCTCACTTTGAAATCCATTTTATATTTATGATTTTTGCAAGCCACTCACCCACTTTGCAGTGTTTTAATAAATAAATTGATTTTTGTGGTGAGATAAACTTATTCATGGTAATGTGAGAATAGTTTTAAAAGGAATCAAGGGAAATTATTAAACAAAGAAAGTGTATATGAAATAGAACTTTACTTTTTTTTTATGACAGAAAGTTGACAAGCAGGCAGGCGGTCCACCTGATGGTAAGTGGTTACCGTCGCCTATCGCCATTTGCAATACCAGAGGTATTGCCAATGTGTTGTCGACCTGTTACAATGCCGAGAAGGCAATTACTGGCTCTCAAGTGCAATTGCTGGAACACACCGGTAGGTGCTTGGCGATAGATTTTCAAACTTGAGGGTGGTAGCCAGCCAGACGGGTACTACAAAGTACCCTACCACCGTGCTATGGTTTCCTCACGATGTTTTCCTTCACCGAAAGCTCAAACTCATTGTAGGATTCGAACCCACGATCTTCGTCGCGGCATCCGACGTCACAACCACTGAGCTATCATCGCCTCAAAACTTACCTTACCCCAAATTTCAAACTCATCATGATAATGAATGTATTTGATAATATTTTAAGTCAATCAAAATGTCAATTTGGCCGTCTAGACTTTACTTTATATAAAAAAATACAAATTATTATTACTGAAAACGATTTCTCGATTTGGAATTCTAATGGTCTGATTTCCCTGAGGCTTCAGGATTTGATATTTTTTTTACATCACGAAGATGTTGGTTTAGTAGTTACTCATTATTGATTTTATTTAGAGATACGTTAGTTAAATTTTTAAACCTCTTGATAAGAAACATAAATGTTAATTTCTGGCATTTATTTAGAATTGTCGTTGCTAAATTCTATTCAACTAAATATCTGTAGAATCTCTCTCTTTATTAAAACTAAGCAGTTTAACTTCTTGTACTAGTGGTTTCATTTGTTTCTCAAGTGTCTCCTACACATAAAATACCAAAAATTACTATTAGTTTTATCGTCTAGAATAACTGTATAATATAAACGTGATTTAGATAAACACACAGTTAAAATGAATTTGAAACACATTGAATAGGACTATAGGATACTATTTCGAGTCCTCCCATCGCCAAACATGTCTGCTAATAATAATAATATAGCCTTTTATTCAGATCATACATACAAAGTAGATTTTAGTCTAGTCTAGTATTTGCTTCTTGCTTGCTTTCTGTAGATCTGTTTGCCAGTCGGCAAAGGCCTCCTCCAACCTTTTCCATTCCTGTCTTTCTTGAGCCACTCTGTTCCACATAACTCCTGCCACTAGTCTGATGTCGTCATCCCACCTTTTTTGGGGTCTGCCTCTTTTCCTTTTTCCTTCTCTAGGGTACCATTGTGTCACAGTTTTGCTCCATTTGTCTTGTCCTCTTATCATGTGTCCTGCCCATCGCCATTTAAGCCTTCTGAATGTCTGCTAATGGTAACAATATTCGCTGAACCATGAATTAATTATGCATCAATATTAGCTCGCATAAACCTCTATATTGCGTACATCATTATCTCATAATCAAATAACGCACCCTCTCTACAAACACTCTGAAAAACAAACAAACATACAAAGGAAATATGAAAAGCAAACGTAAGCTTACACACATAACATTTCCTGAGATAATCCCGAGTCTTAACATTTTCGTCCTGCACACCCTCCTCTACTTCCCTAATGTACGTGCATTTCAATAAGTACAACAAACGAAAATACACTTTAATTGTTTGCTTATAAAGATAGAAATTGCTTGAATTCATTAGAATGCACATTATCCAGCTTACGTTCCTGAAAAATATCGCCATTTGACTTTCAGGCATATCTTTGTGTATGATAAGGTGAATTTTCCATTGTGAAGCAATTGCATTAACCTGGCACTAATTGGTGCTTTCGCATTAAGATGTGATCCGTAGGCCATTAACCTCCATTTTGTATTTACGTCACACATTTCAGACTATGCTCTTGAGATTTAAGGGATCAATTTAGCGTTGAATTTCTAAGTAAAAAGGATTTCAGACGCATGAAATTTTATTGGGATATTTGCGACTGAAATATATAAAAAAAATTATGTACCTAGATTTTCTCCAGTTCTTTTATAAAGCATAGTGTGCGTTTGTTTATAAGAATTATTACCGAGTTTTTTTTTTGTATATCATCTATGTAGGTAAGAGATTGTTTTTAACCAACTTAAAAAAGAAGGTTCAGTCAATCGGTTGTACTTTTTTATGTTTGTTCACGGGTTACTTTTTTGCTGAACTGAATATAATAATTATTTTTGCATTTTGTTCAGTAACGCTCCATAGTTCCATATTAATATTGTATCTTTGAGATTTTACTCTTTTTTTTTAAAGTTCATTAATAAAATATTATTGCTTGCTATCCTACTTCCTTCCTCTATTATAAATGCGAAAGTTTGTGAGTATGGATGAACAGATTTGGATAAAACTTGGCAAATAGATAGACCATACCCTGGAATAACATATAGGCAACTTTTTATTCCGGGAAAACATAAGATACCTCGGGAACGCGGGTGAAACCGATGCTGATGCTTGTAATAATACCTATATGAATGAAATTTGCATACGTAGGACCTACCTAGGTCTTCTAATTCAGAACTTACATGTTTCGATCGCAAAGTTAAGTAATCTATTAAATTTATTTTTGTTTCACTTACTCATAAACGTTTTAACTCTAACTCCGTCGTGCGTATTTTAAGCTACCATGCCAAAAGCGGAATGCTATAAAAATCGAATGAGGTTTTTCCTGTAATTACCCATTGGCTGCAGACTCAGCAGTATATCTCAGTTTGGACGGCTATTTTACGGTTTCGACGAAAAAAAAACCATTCCGATCGACAAATTGCTCTCGAAAATAATTCGATCGTTATTCCAATTAATTAGTCGGTTTTTTTGTATGTTGACCTAATTTCGAAGGATATAGGTAAATTTTAATTGGGGAGAAAAACCGGAATATTTCCCAATTATAAATAGTTTTTAGGGTTTTACCTGTGGTTTTATGGATAAAAAGTAGCTTACTTACTGGCCCGTAAACTGTCTCTATGCAAAATCCGTCGATTCCTCTTTCTTTGTTGCGTGAAAGGACAGACCAACAAACCTTGTGGCATTTATACTTTACATATTAGGTATATATTTTAAGCTTATTTTAAGATAAATTTTAATAAAATCCAAACCAATGCAACCTGTATAAAAGTAATATTTCACCACACAGGTGCACTTTGAAATTGTGGAAGATTTACTTTTCTAGTATTAGATTCCGTTTTATTAAAATTGCCCCTTCCCAAAAAGCCTTATGTAGGCTTAAACCCAAATAAGTATAAATTAAAAGTAAGAAAATTTAAGCACAAGCTTTTTTAACCGACTTCAAAAAAGGTGGAGGTTCTCAATTCGGTTGTATGTATGAACCGATTTTAATAATTGTTTTAGCGTTGGGTTCTGTATAGCTGTAAATAATTTTAATTTTGTTGTCATTGAAGGAGGTTTTACTATTCCTATTACAAAAAAAACAAATATTACATTCCAATAAAATGTGCTTTTGAAAAGTTTACTTTAGAAAAGATTTATTGCGGACAGCTCTGCTTTCTTCAAACACGTATTCGAGTGTTGAAATAATTTCCTATTTCCACTGGTATTCATGTTCCAAACACCTCTCGCAGTCGTCAGGAATTGCTAAGAAAGCAAATTTCACAGGAAATTCTTGAGAAACTTTATTTCTATTGAAATAAGAACTATTCAAGAGGATTCTAAGTGTAATAATAAGATAGTTGGGGGTTGGTGCAAGTGATAAAGGTTTGCGATGATAGATTATGCTCGCTCTCTGTATTAATTTTTATCGATTATTAAAAGATGGTCTTTCTAAATTTAACATTGAAGTACGTACATATTATATTCTTTAAAAGATAAAAGATTTAGTAACATTTTCATGAAATAGTCGTATATGTCAGTAATATACGTTGGAGGAATATGTTGATGATTTCTTTTGTTATCAATCAGTAAATATACTACCATTCTTCTCGCAAATAAGACATTGATAACTTACGACCTATAACTGAGCTGCAATTTGCAAAAAACGTGATAAAATTTGAATTTCGAGATCCAACCGAAGATTTACCCTTAAACCAAAATTTGCTAGGTTGCAATTTATAATTGTGTATGGTTGGAAATTAATACTATATTGTTTCAAATGTATTCAGAGGTAGCATCCACAGTTTTAACCACGTTTTGGATATAAATTATATTATTTCCAGGATAAATAGTATCATAAAGTAATCCTATTAAATTATGCTATAGTTTTTTTTTATTTTTCACTGAAAGCTCAAGCTCATTTTGAGTCAAGCTGCGTGTAACAACACACAAACAATTATTCTATAATAAAAAAGGAAATATTATGTAGTGAAATTAGGATATGGTTTCCTTCTTTAAAACATTAGCTAAGAGCTCATAATTTGTACCAAAACAGAGATTTTGCTCAAGATCCACGTCAGTTTTCCAAGCTTTGTCCCTTGGGAGGACTTTCTCTTATTGTTGAACTTTGATTTACGAGAGCGCTGAAAACTTACGCGACTCCAGATTATTGGAAAGCTTTACAATATGGTGAGACATACTCCATGATGGGTAGTTGGCAGGTACTTTGGAAATAGGTCTTAAATGGATCTCGTTTGGAGATGTTGCTTCCTACTTTCGAAATAACCAAGATATAAACCATCAAATATTTATCTCTATATCTTTTTAGTAAAACAGAATTTAGCATGGAGTTTATGGCCATATAGGCCGTATTTTTTATTATGACGTCACATACTTTGTCGGATCTCTATGTCAACTGCCTAATTAATATTTTAAAATGCTTATATCTTCAGTAGATATTTCTTGGCCAATTTTAATTAATTGACATCTTTTTACGGTACTTTCATATTTTGTTAAGAAATGCGATAAAAATACATGCATACCTATACTCAATTGTCTCTATGCATTATATTATTATAATGAAATGTATGCTATTTATACTAATAAAATTAATACAACAAAAGAGTACATATCATCATCATATCAACCGAAAAACGTCCACTGCTGGACAAAGGTCTCCCCAAGGTAACCACGATGGCCAACCGGCGTGAGGTCTCACGCTACCCACATCCAGCTGTTACCCGCGACCCTCACTAGATCGTCGGTCCACCTTGTAGGAGGCTTGCCCACGCTACAACCTTATTAAAAACATTTATGTAGGTATATAATATAGAAGCATGCAATGCATATTTATTCATGTATTGAAATTGCTAGTTTCTTCCACGCAATGAGGAATAACAACAAAAAAAATTAATTAGTCCGTCAGTTAGATTATCAAAAAATATTGGATACGTATTTTTTATTTTGATCCGAAAACAAAAAATAACGAAGATACAGTGCGTTAAAATTTTCCGGTCTGCAAAAAGTATACTAAAAAGTAGTTGTACAATGACGTCACAAGCCCCAATCCTGCACTTTGATGGGACTTATCATTGTAATTTCTTATTGATTTGATAAAATAAAAAATACGTATCCAATATTTTTTGATAATCTAACTGACGGACTAATTAGAATTTTTGTTGTTATTCCTCATTACAACCACGTACCCAAGAGATCTTATTATTAGATATGTTCGTACTGTTTATTTTTCAGGGTAATTATATATTTTAATCAGTTTTGATGCTTGAGTCGCTATATTCATACTTTCATCATACATTTTAACAAATCTGTTAGTTTTCGATTTGCAAACCAAGACATTGTAGCGCAACTGTTGCTTTTCTAGATATTTATAAAAAATATAGGACTTCATTATTATTTGGGCATACACATTTTTTTGTCAGGTGCCTATAACATAAAAATGAATGGTAAATAACGGCAAAAAAAAACTTTTTTCCAAGGCAATGCCCGTTCAAAAGGTATACCGTAAAATCTAAGAAAAAGGGAAAATAGGGGAATTTAATACCGCAAAAGCCCTTATATATCGTGTAAACAAATAAAAGCGATACTAAATCGTGTCCATAGCGCAAAAAATATCCCATCCTTACGGAATTCTAATACTATGGGGAATAAATTATAAACTTAGAGCGTTTTTATAACATTATTATAAAATCTCGTAGCTCGTAGCATATTTGTAGCAGTGTCGTAGAGCAATCGTAGACATAATGAATTTGTAGTACAATCATTTTTTTGTTGCGTAGGTATTTTTGTAACTCCTGCAATTACTACTTAAAAGAGAGGCAAAATTGAAGTCCGTATTATATACATATTTATTATGATAATCAAATGTTAATGTTAAACATAATATTGTAAAGTTACGTTTTAAAAAAATATTCGGCAATAATCATTCAGTTCTTCTAAATAAAATATTTATTTATTTTTCCAAAACACATATACGGTACTTATATAGGTATATATATGACTCATAGATGTAACTTAACAATTTATTCGAAGAAATAAATATTCATAATCAATAAATATGGTTAACATGAAATTGGTTATATCTTCTTAAACGGTGTTAAAAGTAATTTATAAATTCTTATAAAATATCAAGATTATGGCTAAAAAATAATTTCTTTAGATATTTATGGTAGGCTTCCGAGCCTCGCGGCCGACGGCTGACGCGCGCGACTGACGCGCGTGGCCAACGCGGCCATAGTCAAACTATGAAAATGTATGACGTCGGCCGCGCGCGTCAGTCGCGAGTCACGGAGGTGGCTACATACATTCCCATATGTTGACCATGGCCGCGACCCACGGACTTCTATCTTTAGGAATTTGATTGTGATGAAAAAAATATTTCCTTCTACAACTTGTACCACGCATTAAATCCCAATAATATCAACGACCCTGAGAGGGATATATTTCCAAGAAAATATCCGGTAATGTTAGTTTATTTTATTTTTTCAGGCACAGCCGCTTGAGGCGATTCCATTTAAATCTTATTTTCCGAAAAAAAAATGTAAATCAAAGATACTTTCCATTCTTCTCTGAAGTCACAATACTTAGCATAATATGTACATAAATTTTGCGCTTTTTCTTAGCTTCAATCACTCCTGTATGCAAATTCTGTGGAATTAATTAATGATTATTTATTTAACTTTAGAATAGAAATTAATGTTCACATTATCTATCACACTATCCTTAACTGAAGTTTTAATAAAACCTTGTCTGTAATCAAAATTATTATTATACTAGCTGACCCGGCAGACGTTGTCCTGCCCTGAGAACAAAAATAAAACTGGGACCTACAAACCTATCCCTACCTACTCCTATCTACCTCTACCTGCCACTACCTACCCCTACCTACCTTACCTACCTACCCTACCTACCTACCATACCTACCTACCTACCCTACCCTACCTACCTACCCTACCTACCTACCCTACCTACCCCTACCTATCTACCTACCACTACCTGCCACTACCTACCCCTACCTACCTTACCTACCTACCCTACCTACCTACCCTACCTACCTACCCCTACCTATCCTATGTCCTTCTCCTGGCTCTAAACTACCTCCCTGCTAATTTTCAGCTAAATCGGTTCAGCCGTTCTTGAGTTTTAAGTGGAGTAACTAACACGACTTTCTTTTATATATATAAGATTACATTGACTCCCCCCCCGTACCCCAGTGACGCTTACATGGAGCCTACATCGCATGCTGGCTAGCTGAGCGCGGTGAGCGACAACCACGCGACTTTTTTCTAATACTTGCATTTTTAAACTCGTGATATCTTCCGAATGAAATGTCCGAATTGAATAATTCAAAAAGTTATAAAAAGGTATTAAAGCCGTCTTGAATATAAAGTAATTTATTTTGATGAGGTAATTCCAAGGTACAAATGAAGAGCCTTTTCAAGAGGCGGCATATATAAATTAATATTTTAGAATAAAAAACTGCTTACTGTGACATAACTATAATATTTAGACATATGCTGTCGCGACACTTTTTGTAGATAATGATGAGTTCTGCAAAGTCGTAGTAAATGATTTTGTTCTATCATCAATAGTTTTCGCAGCGCACGCGACGTAAGGAATTTTTCAGGTCATTTTTTTACACCTTATGTTACATTATTGGAGTTTTAGTAAGGATCCCTAATTTTTTTTTAAATATAATATAGCCTATGTTACTCGGGGATAATGTAGCTTTCCAAAGGTGAAAGAATTTTTGAAATCGGTCCAGTAGTTTCGGAGCCTATTCATTACAAACAAACAAACAAACAAATCTTTCCTCTTTATAATATTAGTATAGATAATTAGCAATTTTCCATAATTAATAATTTATTCTGTGAGAAAAACATTTCGATAACCGCGCCATCTCTTATCATTTTGTTGAACTACTCTAAGAGCTTGCTAGCGATAACACACTACCAATATTACAGCCTTCAGAAATTAGGTTCGTATTTGGAAAGTCATTTTCAGTCGCCGCGCGGCCGTGCTCACGCGAGGACGTGTTTAAAGTTTCCTAAGACGCGAGTTTTCGAAACATTCGGTAATACCGTGTCGTTTCGAAATTAAGACATGTTCCTTCTTAATCATAAGAGTACTGTCATAATTTAATGTGATTTTTAATAGTTCTTTCTAGTGTTAAAAGTGAAGTCTGTAGATTTTAAAGTGTTTGCCAATAAATGTGACGATATTTCGTGTGGGGTTATGCTAGGAATCATGGATGTACAAATTGCTGTTTGAAAAGGTAACTTTTTCCATTTATCTCGTTTGTATTTTTATTGTGGTGTGGTTACTGAGTCCTAACTTAACAAAGGTAATTTGTCTTAAAATCAAATTAAGTCATTTCTCGTCACTGATAATTTTAAATTAAGGAAACTAAGTAAACTAAACTATTTTAACTAATATGTTGTGTGATGCTGATAAAAAACTTATTTAAAAGCAAATTTTGCTAACATAATCACTGATTCAAATAAATTTAAATATGTGATTAAATATACGTTTGTATCAGAAGTGTTTTTCAATAAATTGTTCTATCTGTATTCTACAAAAAATGAAGAGTGAATCCATAAATTATCTTTTCAGTGGCCAATGAACTCTTCGTCTGAATCTAAATATTTTATACACAGCTTATTTTCATTCGTTAGCTAGTGTATGAAGATTCAAATGAAGCAAATGATGAAATATTAATGGTTTATCCTGTAGGGGAAAAACTGTTAATTAAAAAGCAATGAGGATGTTATATTTTTGTTATTTATTCGTAGGTATATAATTTATTTTTATTAACCTTATACTTTTGATAAATAAATGTTTGTATCGTAAGTCAAAGTAATTAAGGAAAAAAAGGGTTTTTGTGGGGTGATAAGCTAATCATAATAATATTGAGGTCTAAGATCTATCTAATGGGTCAGTCTGTGGTAATTGTTTTTAATTTAGAAGGTAACCTTACGGGTTACTGGTCCGATTATAAAAATACTTTCGCTAATTTAAAAGCGACATTATCCCCAAATAATATTGGCTGCCTTTTATCGCAAAAACGTGGGTAAAATCACAGAAGGCAAGTACATAGTTTTATATTATACTCGTATTATACAAAAAAATTTGAATATCTGTTAACTAGTTTTTATAATACTAGCTGTCACTAGATCTTGGGATCAGATATCCGTGGGTATTATCACGATGATAATATTTTATTGAAATACACTTCTCACAGTGCACAAACACGCTTTGTTTAGTTTGGGATCGGTTTATCAGTTATTTATAGTTAGTCGTTAAGCTCCTACCGGTGTATTTCGTCAGCTGCACCTCATCACCTAAGCCTACCATTATCACCTTGCTGAGTTTCTTGGCGAAGTCTTTCTCAGTTCAAGTGTATGTGGAACCGGTATTAGAGTCTATTGTAATGATTGTAACTATCGACGTTCATAAGTGCCTTATCAGGGCCTAAATTTAATAAATGAGTTTTGATTTGATTTGATATTTGATCATCATTTACAAACACAAACTTTATCCATCTTTATATAAAAATGAATCCCTATTTCCCTTGGTCACGAGATCACGCGTGAACGGCTGTACCGATTTCGCTAATTCTTTTAGGTGGGTGGTAGGCAGGTAGTTAGTAGATAGGTAGGTGTAGATAAGTGTAGGTAGGTGTAGGTAAGTGTAGGTAGCAGTGGCGAGGGTAAGCCGTTCAAAAAACACCGATAATTTTATACTTAATTACAGTGTATTTTATATAAAAGTGGCTTTGAAATGATGAATCTGTGGGACTGGGATTTCTAAAAGGTAAACCGATGGTAATCGGCTTGTATGGGCCCTTCGCTACTGGTAGGTAAGTGTAGTTAGTAAAGTAGGTAGGTCCTAGTTTATTTTATTCTTAGGGCAGGACAACGTCTGGTGGGCCAGCTAAGTACTATTCAATGAAAGTGAAACTTATTAGTTTTTCAGTATATTTTTGATATTTAAAAATCTTTCGTATAATTTTCAGTAAGATAAGCAACATTTTGGGTACTAAAATAAAATTATAAAAGAATTTCCATAATTTATCACAACCATAAATAATAAAAAATAATAATCAAGAAGGTTAAATAATCGAGTAAATGTAAAAGTAAGACGAAAGCCTTATATTGACTTATGATGAAATAAAGGCGATAATGCGTTGAAGCTCGACTGCTCACGTTTCCGTACCTATATCCTCTTTTCAGCAAAGTTTTCACGGAATCCCTTTGATGTGCACCGAAAGGTGGAATACCTTCATGAGCATTAATTAAACATGTTACGTTGCTTTTATTCAATCGAATTTCAGGCATTAATTGAACTCTATTTATTAGGTTGGAATTGTACATTTTCAATTTTGTTGTCGATTTATTTAGGGTTAGTCATTTTAATTTGTCACCAAATTAAGCAGAGCTTATATCTACTATGGAAACCAGAAAACTGATATACTTTTTTTTTCTAAATACTTAGGGGTCAAAAAACATGGATATATACGAAGACTAGTAAAACTGTTATAGCTTTTAGTTGTAATAGCGGCAACAGAAATACATCATCTGTGAAAATTTCAACTGACTAACTATCATGGTTTATGAGATACAGTCTGGCAGACAGACAGTGGAGTTTTAGTAATAGGGTCCCGTTTTTTATGACAGAAGGTTGACAAGCATGCAGGCGGTCCATCTAATAGTAAGTGGTTACCGTCGCAAATGGCGATAGGCGACGGTAACTTGTAAATTGCCAATGTGTTGCCGACCTGTTACAATGCCAAGAAGGCAATTACTGGCTCTCAAGTGCAATTACCACACACGTAGGGCGGGCACGCCGGTAGGTGTTTGGCGACAGATTTTCAACTTGAGGGTGGTAGCGGCGGGTATAAACTACCCAACCACCGTACTCTGGTTTCTTCACGATGTTTTCCTTCACCGAAAGCTCAAGCTCCACCGTCGCGACATCTGACGTCACTACCACTGAGCTATCATCGCCTTAAACCCTTTGGGTATGGAGCCCTAAAAACAACAAATTTGGCACCAATATACGTAAAACATGTGAACTTTAGGTACGTACGATACAATGTTGTAAATACAACACTCAGAGTTCTCAAAGTGTTGTTACTGTTAATTCGACTTCTCCCGACTACGAAGTGTATAAAGAAGTGTAAAGTACTTGGCACCAAACGCTTGTTACTACGTGCTTCTACTCAAACTTCGTAGTTAAAGTCAGAAGTATGTGATGAAATGGCGACAAATTATTCAGTACTTATTTTGAAGTTATTTCAGGTGTTTTTGGATTAGTTATTTTAAGGTAACCATAGGTATATGATAAATTATGACTATGATTCTAAATTAAGGATTTCTCTGCATTTGCTGTTGCAAGAGATTTTTTAAAATCCTGTCCTACTTCCTACTATTTACTACAACCAATTTTGATGAAATTTGCTATGGAGGTAGCTGACACCTTGGATTAATACATAGGCTACTTTTTACCCCTCGGGATTGTGAGTGAAACCGCCGAGCGGAAGCTAGTCTATACTCTATACTAGGACTAGGCTCCGAAACTAGTGAACCGATTTGAAAAATTATTTCACTAATAGGAAGCTACATTATTCCCAAAGGTTATAGGCTACTTTTTATCCCGGGAACGCGAGTGAAACCGCGCGGAACCTCTAGTTAACAATAAAAATAAAAAATACCTGCATCATATTCATATGCAGCTTATTCCTCCAATTAAACAGCTTCAAAGTTGCATTGCCTATCAATGACACGAGAATTTCATACAAGCATCAGCCCTTATTTACAATGAACTCAAACAAAAATAGCTCCAATGGAAATGTATTTACAGTCTACGTATTAAAAGCGAATTTCTCATTGCAAAAGCTTTGTGAATTAAATCCCTATTAATGATCGGCAGATTGGTTTACGGGATTGTCGAGCGAGCAATGTGCAAGTAATCTCCCTAAGAATCTCTTTGTCATTTCAATTTTCTCAATTTTAAATATAATCAGTTCTCAAGTAAATCGCAACGGGAAATAAATCTGGTTCGATTAGGAGGATTATATGAGGAAAAATTTATTATTACCGCAAAATTATTGAGGGCCATCTCGACAATAGAATTAACGTTTTTGTTTGAGTCGTTGATTCGCGGGATTTGGTTATCGAAGATTTAAAAATAAGATTCCAATATTTAGGCTTATAAGAGGAGATTTTAGTATTTTTACTAAATATAAATTGTTTGTGTTTTTTACCATGTAATAGGCCCACAAGCCTAAGGTGATGATGAGGTCAAAGGTGGTAAATACATAACGCTTGGAAGGGTACTACAAAGTATCTACCCTACCACCATGGCCATACTTTTGGTGAAGTTTTCCTTCAAGCCAATGCTCATTGTAGGATTCAAACGCAGCACCTTCATTTCGGGTTTTTACGTCACCCAGTCAGCTGTTTTCGCCTCGAATGTACCTAATTTTCATACTTCTAGAGCGAACAAGTTTTTTTTGCGATTTTAGAGTTAGTCCCATAGCAAAAATTTGCTTATTACTGAAAAATAACTCCGTATATTTAAATCCAAATTAATTATACCGAAAAACGATATTTTATTGCTACTTAAGAAAAAAACTGTCTATCAAAGAAAACTAGCATACAAGACTATAAAATGTTCATGAGATATAGTAAAGTCTACTTAAATATATTTTCAACAAAATTATAGTCGTTTTACAGCAGTTGTTTAACTACTTTGTAAGTCTGAAAGGCGTGTGTGTTTTACATGATTCTTGCATAAATTTAGTTTAAGTCTTAGTTCAAAACATAGTTAACTAGAATAGTAAGACTACCTAATCAAGTGAATTTTAAAAGTACCTACTTTAATATAATAACAGACGTTTCAAACCATTTAAGATAGTACGGCTATTATTTTAAATATTCTTCTGCTAAACTAACTAAATTAACATGGAGTCTCGTAGCTTGTGAACCTTTTAACTTTTATTTATGCAGTGAAATGAAATAAAATTGCATCATCCGAGAATTCAAAATGGTCTAATTTTAGTAAATAAATACTTAAACCTTGTCGTTGATCCATAAATTTTTCATTAGGTATAACACCTACGAGATATACATTATTTTTATCTGCATTCTACACTAATATTATAAAGTGAAAAAAATATATTTTCTGTTTGTTTGTTTATCCAAACTCAAAAACAAATTAACTTATTTTTTTAATTCTTTCACAATCTACATTATCAGCGAGTAACATGGCTGTATTTTATTTTCAAAAAATTATAGATTGCCTATAAAAGCCATTATTTAGAAGTCGTATAAAAAATAAAAACGTTTATATAACCCAATCAAATTCACTCTATAAAATAAAAATAACCATTTATAAGGAAAATTACTTTATAACCCAAGATCTCCTGATAGATACAGCTAACGTACATGACACTAAAAGGGTTACTAATTACTACGGAACCCTTATAAGCCCTATTCTAATACACCTTGGCCCTTTCCACCACATGTTTTCGTACGTGAAAGGGACGCCATTATTATCTTACCATAACCAACCGAGCGACGGATTAGACCGTGGCTGAAACTCATACCTTCAAATAGAACTGTTTGCCCAAAATTACGTACTTTCCATAATTGAGTTGCAATTTCGTAATTATTGGCTATACTGGCACTGAGATATATTACTACGTATAGAGAAGCTATTCTGAGCAAAGTTCACGCTCCATTTTGGTAATATTTGCTGCAGCATTGAAACAATAATTAGTTTTAAACACTTAGTGCACACGCTTTTAGGTGTAATTTTTTCGCGACTAAAAAGTCGTAAGCGCCGTGATTTTCATGGCGTTGGCAAGCAACTAAGTCGACGCCCCCGGGGAATAAAATCGTAATAGACAAAAGTAAATTTTACAGGACGAGCAAAAAACTGTTATTCTGTTTTACCTCATAAACTAACCGGCCTATAGTAACATACAATACATCATTTTTTTCAGTATTTTTTTTTCTTAATAAGTAGCTATAATAAAAAAATATATAATGTATACTTTTAAAGTTATTACGAAAGATGTATAATACTGATTTTATATTTAAGTGTATCCTAAGTAACGGCACATAACGATTTTATTCTCGTGAAATTGTAATATCATGAAAACTATATCCCTACATTACGATGTTTTTCTACAGTATTTTCATGAATGATTGGTAATTGTAATAAACTAATACGATTTTGTTCTTGTAAAAGCTACCAGTGTCTTTTTTCGTATAGCTATATAACGACTTTGTTTTTGTATAAATGTGCTTAGAGAGTTCATCGTAATATGCAGTAATGTTTATGAATTTAGGTTATAAATTATTGTAACACTGTTACTGCAATACCTCTAGGTACTGGGTACTTCGTGAGTGCTTTTCTACACTCAGTAGTTTCTATATTGTAAAAACTTAAATAAAATAAACAATGCAGTAAGTATAATAAACATAATTTTTATTTAAGAAAATCACAATTGTTACAATAGGCATTAATCAGTCTTAGTTCTAAAAAATCAATCAGTCTGTTTAATTGCTCTCACTGTCACAGTCATCCTCACCTAAAACGGCTTCAGTATTATTTGTGCTTATCAGCGAATTGTAAAAACTGTGATAATGGAGGGGTATGGCGTTAATCCAACAAAGACTTGATAGGTCGTCGTGTAGAGCTTTAGAAATTGGAACTGGACCGTTATAAGCTGGCTGCAATGTCACGTCATCAGCGATAGACGAAGTTGCTGCGGTAGAGACAGATTTTCGTTTTCTAGTGTTTTTAGTTGTAGTTGATCTTATATTCATTTCAATATAGTCGTCATCATAATCATATTTAAAGTAAACAGATTGTGGATGTGTATGGGCAACTTTTATTTCTTTGATCTTTGACCAATATATTTTGTTACCTTTTGCATCATTTAGCCAATTTTGTCCAGTAATCAATGATTTTATGTCATAAAAATTGTCTTGTCTCATTTCCTTGACTTTGTATTTTTCACCAGTTTGTTTAGCATTCATAACTATACCATATAATTGATCAGGTGTATAAATTTGTTTATTTTTCATTGCTCGTTCTACGCATGCATGCATAGAATCACCTTCATTTTGGCTGTGGCCAGATTCAAAGAAACGATGAACAATTTCCAGTTTAAACTTATTAGCAGCAAACAGATAAAGGGCAAACACAAATCTATTTTTATTCTGTCCTGCGCAACCATCAGAATAAAATGATATTTTATTTATTTGTTTATGATATTGTTCTTCAATAAAATTATAAAGACAGCTACCTATCTCTATTGATCCTGTTTTAGCAATTTGCAAATGCCACATGTAACAGTATCCTTTCTTTCTTGAAGCATCGAAAACAGTGAAGTTATACACAGGATACTTCCGTTTATAATGGAATATTCCTACCTCTGACTGAGGTACGCCTAAAACCTTTTCTAAATCAAAAATTGCTACAGTGAAGTTTACGTTAAGATTTTCCTTTTCTGAATTTTTGATTTCACGAATTCTTTCTTTATTATGTATATGTTTTGTGTATTTATCTTTTAATGATTCCTTATGTTCGCCTTCTGCTTGTTCATAAAGCGTACAAGTACCACATAAATCTTTCTTAGGATGAAAAAAAGAATAATTAAACTTTGTATTAAATATAGTCTCATACTGCCTTTTGGTAGCCATCTTAACATCATTATAACCTGTCTGTTCTTTGAACCAATCTGTGTATAAACGGTACATTTTTGATATATTCAAAGTTTCGCATAAATACTTTCTTTTGGAAGATTTTCTAACATAGTGTGCTTCTTTTACTGGAAATAATTTTATGTGTGATATGATGCTTTCTTCTGTTGGAACTGACATTTTGCGTGGTCGATTGTTATGTTTACCTCTACAGTCAGTTTTGTCAGAATCACTATTGTATTTTTCTATAGCAGTGTAAACCATTTGTTCAGATATTCGTAAAGTATTTAGGAAAAATACTTTACATACACGGACTTTATTATTCTCAAATGGCAAATAATAACTTATAGTTTGAGTTCGGTTTTTATTTCGAACAACTTGAAGTTTTTTGACAGAATCTGACATAATGTACTTAGTTATAAATTGCCATTGCAACTCATGGTCACCTAATTTATAAAATGTCTCCAAAATGGCACTCCTATTATTATAGGAAAACGTTTCACCACATTTCAATTTGCATTTACAAGAAGGTCCTACCGATTTTGTAAGGAACTGCTTTTTAGAATGACATCCAACATAGGCTTTTCCAGAGTTTTTTAAAGTTTTGGATTTATTGGCTATCCATTCTTTTTCATTTAGGCGTCGCTTACGGACCAAGTTGTTTGTGATAGAGAGAGAGTTATCGTCATCATCAGTAGGTTCAATAGAACTGCTTGGCAGTGACCCTGATACTGAAATTGTAGTGAGTGATTCTGATTCAGATGTACCTAATACTTGTAATGTTACAGATTCTTCATTCTCCACTATACCTTGTTGCCTTGGGCTTTTATCGCTATTTATAATTATAACTATCTCGATGGGGCTTAAATTAGGTCTATTTTGAGGCGTTAAAGTCTTATTTATATCAATATTGACATTTTTTACATCGATTATGCTATGTACAGAACCTTTATTATTCTCAATAGGAACTAATGTTTCATCGAGGTTTCTATCATCTGAGTCTAAAATAGTATTATCTTCCTGTATTGTGCAATCAAATAGAGTCGGCGTATTCGATTTACTTTTATTGGCATGAATAATATACCCATCTGGCGAAGCAACAAAATCAACATTGTCTAATATAAAAGAAAGGTTTGATACTGATGTTGGTGTTCTTATAAGCTGGTGATTAATAATGTCAATATAATCTGCACCTGAACTGGATAGCATTTCATTTTCAGTAGAATTTTCACGAGTTAGGTTTACTGTTTGTAGTTCACATATATCTAAAGATGGTTCCTGTACATTGTCACCTTGTTCACCGTAAGATGTAGCCGGTACATCTAAAATATTAACAGATATACTTAAATTAATATAAAATAATACAACAAACTCACGTTTTACAGATTGAACAGGTATCTACGTACCAATTAAAAATTTTGTTGCTATGCCGTCACATGGAAGAATATCAGGCATTTCAACATCTCTTTTTTAGTTAAATACCCACCGTATTTAACTAAAAAAGAGAAATAAGCAGGTAAGTATACGAATTTCCTCCTTTAAATTTTTTATTTGAATAATATACCTATTTACGTAATAATTTAAAAAAAAATACTTACCACTTTCACATCCCTCAACCATTTTAAGAATTCTTCTAGCTCGTAATCCTTTATGCCGATATTCCATGGTTAAATTTATATATTATAATTATCACAGAATACTAATAAAATTATGTGTATTTGTTTGTAAACAATAGAATACCGTCACATCCCAACGATTTCAAATTACGCAATGATTGATTATTGTGCATGATCACGCCGCCCGCGCATAGTAACTTGTAAAAACTTGTCGAAATTCGAGCGAAAAAGACAATAATAACCAAATACTCTATTAATAGAAGGAGAAAAAAATAGTATCACATTACTACATGTTTTCAAATTCATAAAGAATATTGTAATAGGTGTTTACGTGAAATAGTATTGATAATTATGTCAATAATAAAGCAGTAATATACGTTTACCGTTAAAGATTTACCAAACTAATTTGGTAAAGCATGTTATTGAAAAGAGTTATCAATTTATTTACGTGAATAAAATCGTATAATGCCTTACCGATTTCTCGCGACAAGCGTTCGTTCCATAATGAACGACTACGATGTTTTTACGGGAAGAATTTGTTACATGATTTCCGTAGAATAAAAATAAAAATTGTTATAACTTTATGAATTTTCTGTCAAAAAATCTAAAAAATATCAGTAGGTGTATATCGACACCATAGATGCCGAAAATGCAAAAACATTAAAAAAGTGGTAATAGCGCATAACCATTTTATTCCCCGGGGGCGTCGAAGTGAAGTGCGGCCGGACGACTGCACTTAAAAAATTTTGTGATGTACCTATAGAAGTCTTACAATTTACGCAGACCTTGTGATTTATGATTTATGACACATTCACACACTCATAAACTACTCTTTATAAGTCCAATATTTCAGAACAAATCTCATTTTCTTCTCTCAGCCATGGCTATAAGGTGTAATGTAGAACCCAATAAAAAAATCTCATCAAAAATCTCAAGAAAGTACCCTAAAAGCCTTCCCCATAATAATAAATAAAATCCATCCGTTCCCGCAACCACTCAACCGGGGTTATTCACAATGCAAAATCCGATAATGGCCGATAAAAAAAGCTGCATTGCCATTATACCGCCTTTATTCCGTTTCCGAGATTTTAAGCGTATAATCTTCTTTTTTGGAGATGATGCAGATATCTTTGCGTATGAATTTGAATTAGGATTTATTTGTTTGTCTTATAAAAGATTTGGGGAATCCGTAAGAGCAAGGATACGCATTTTTGTTTCACAATGTTATAAGATGAGATAAAAGTATTTTTTATTCAAATAATGCTTGTCTTTGTTTTAAAGAGTTGTCAAGAAACCCAAAAATAAGGTTTTTATAATAGATTTAATGTGATTAAGCGTGAGCAGGCCCTCCATAAGGTGGACCGCTGATTTTGTGTGGGTTGCGGGAAAAGCGCTGGATGCGGGTAGCACAAGACTGACCATCGTGGAGATCCTTGGGGGAAGCCTTTGTCCAGCAGTGGACGTCTTTTGGTTGACATGATGATGACTAACTTTCTGCCCCACGGTTTTCACGGATCTAGAACATTTGGAAGTAGACTGGAATTTCAAGCGTAGTCCAATTGTTCCGCCTAGCTTACGACAGGACCGGGTTTCAAACATTGATAGCCAACCATTAATTACTACTTGGAGAGGTACTGTTAGAAGAAGAAGTCGTAGTTTTCCACCCTGCGGGTTTACCCACGATACTATTATTAAATGTGATAGTGTTTTTTAGTTTGCCCTTCTTTCACGCAAGAATGAAGTAACGGATCACCGTGAGATAGAGCATAAAGATTGGTCATGGGTTGAAGAGTAACATAAGTAATATATCCCAAGAATGCGGATAAAACCGTGGAGCAAAACCTAGTTTAAAATAAAGAAGATTGCAGGTATATCATGACATAACAATAGAAGAATCAAGAAGTTCTTATAACAACAACAAAATAAATACTTTTCAATCTAAAATTATCCTAAACTCATTTAACATACAACTCACAATCAAAAGGGAAAGACATCAGTTCAAGTTAAGCTACACGATTGTCGCTAAGTATTTCAATTATCGTAACAAAATATCCAAGATACACGTAAGTTCGGTTCCGTTTGTCGAACTTGACTTGAGTTCTGACGGAAGTTCGTATACGTCCCAACCCTGAATCATGTCTGAGGGGAAACTTTACTAATTTATGTTTTGTGAGACAGGTGAATCGCATGGAGCTAGCTAGCTATGTAATTAGATTAGGTGTTATATTAGATTTTGTGTTATGTTATATTAGCACGTATTACGAGATGAAGATTCTGAGATGGGCAGTAGGCGTAACAAGATTTGTAAAAGCGAAATGAACACATCAGAGGTATAACCCGCGTAATTCAAGAATTGGATTACAAACGACGGCCTCTCTCATGCTGTCCTGCTCAGATCATTATAGACGGAAATATGATCTGAGCAGGACAGCATGAGGAGTATTGTTACAAAGTTGCGACCATCACAACTGAATGTGTGCTTCGTTTGTATGGCCACGTGAAGAGATGACCTGAAGACTTTTCGTATTTCGGCAAGCCCTGACACTACCTACCTACACAAAAAAAATGAGAAAGACCCCAAGCCACATGATGGTCTGCAGTAGACCGCGACTTGGAACGAGCCCAACTAACAAAACTGGCAATCCAGGACAGACCATCCTGGTGCATTAAAACGAGGAGAGCCGAACCCAAATAATAGGATGAGGCAAGGGGGAAGAAGCCTACAACCCTAATTTAATATTGTCACAATTGGCTAGTTTATACAAAGGAGGTATCTAAGGAAGGGATTTCCGAAATTCTCGAAACACTTTAACGTTAGCCTTAATGCTGAAACATCGCAGGAAGGTCGTAATCCACGATTAGTCTCTGGTACGTGGAGTTGAAAGTGCTGGTCTAGATAATGGAAAATACTTTTATAATAACTGAAACATTGAAACAGGCCAAACATTGTATATTTATTTACTGACTAGCTTCCGCCCCGCGGTTTTACCCGTATTTTCGGAATAAAAAATGGCTTACGTCTCATCTGCTCATATTTTCCGTATCATATGCTGTCTGCCTGCTAAATTTCATTGGCGTAAAAAGGTAACAAACAAACTTACCTACTTTCGCATTTATGGATTATTATTATTAAGGATTTTTGTTTTTCATAAAATAATTTTAGTGAACTTTTGGGTTACACCCTCATAAGGGCGTAAAATAAAGGATCACGGATCCGCGGGGCGGAAAGCTAACTAAAATTAAAAAAAAAGAATTATTTTCTCTTGTCACAATACGAATTAATCAAGACTTTTTAAGTAACTTTTTAACATTAACAACCATAAAGACAAAGATAAAAATTATTATCACAAAAGGCAAAAATACGAAGAAAAACAAAAGTATATTCAAGTGGAGAGCTTTCAGTCTTATCTGAAGTAATCTTGTCAAGAACAATAATTTATTCTACTTATTCTCACAGAAATCTTGTTACGTCACTAAAAACTGTGATGGAAAAGAGATGTACCAAAGCATTTTAGTTGATTGATGAAATTTGATGAATTCACCATTGGAATATTATACTATCTAAACATAGCTTCAAATCGTAAAAAAATACATTGTTGTTATTTTTTAATGACGATAGTCGGCAAAAAAGCATATGAACCAACTGATTGTAAACGGTTACCGTACCCTATAGACGCCTGTAACGTCAGGGGTCACTATGGCGTTACCGACTCTTTCTATCCTTGATGCGTTAGGCGACCTTATTCACGCGCAAAAATACGTCATAGACCATACTTAACTGACTCCTGTAATAGGATAAGTCAACATCATGATTCATCACATTAATTAATTATTTATTTATTTAATTGCGTTCCACAATGTGTACACCTTAGGTGGTAATTATGTAATACATATATTGTGAACCCTGTCGGGCACAGCAACATCTCTAGAGAGGTATAGGAGAGCGGAGATATAAATGGTCTACAGTCATTCTATAATTGTTAAATTGTATCTATATTAATATTTCATGACATATATATATTTAATATCATGTCAGTATTATTTAAATTATAATTATTACTTTAGGTATTCGTGTTTCTTTAATTTAATTATTAGTCTGAAATTCATTATTCTTAGACCTTATAATTTACCTAAGCTTGATAGACGCTTCAAGGCTCTATACAATTATTATTCTAAATATATAAAAGGGAAGCGTGACTGACTGACAGATCTATCAACGCACAACAAACAGTAAACGAATCGGTATGACATTTGGCATAAATTATGTATAGCTAATATGTCGTAGGTAAGTTTAAATAAGGTCTTTTTTAGTTATACTTATAAAGTTTGTAGTTTCTATGGCTGCTTCAACCTTACCGGACAAATCGGAGAGCGGAGAGTGCTCTCAGCCGGGCACCCCCGAATGGGGTATGAACCTCGGCTTAGGGTGTTACCGGGGGAGGGGGAAGGCTTAGTACGAATTACGACTTATTGGGGGCAGTCGAAATACTAGAGGTACGTAGGTGTTAGTAGATAGGCAGCAGTAGGTAGGAGTAGGTAGGGGTAGGTAGGGGTAAGAAAGGATTTTTGAAAAATAAACCCTTTGAGGGTATAAGGGATTGCAAGTGAAACCGCGGGCGGAAAGCTTGTAACGTATTAAAGTTAATGTGGCAGTATTCTCAGAAGTTTGGGTGGCCTCAACAAATTGTCCCTTGGAATATAATTAACAACTGAGGTTTCCCAAATAACCAAAATAATTGTGAACCCAATACTATTTGTTAACTGAACCGCTGAGAGTCCTTTCATCTTGCTATATTAGATTGTTGAGTTATAAGCTACCCGTACATTAGCAGCACAAAAACCGATTCGTAACGTTTTTGTAATAATACTACGGTAACAATATTATACTTTTATGTGATCAAATAAGTTACAGTGAAACGTATCTAGTGTTACTAACAAGCAAAGTTAGTGTAGGATCACAACTTGGTAAATCTTCGGTGGTTTGGAATATTTATTTTACTCAAATAAACTATTTTACTCAAAAGCCCTTGGTACCTTTATTGTAAGTTTGTATTAGATTTCAATAGTTTATAATTATGTAGTAGATATTTACCTGATATGGAGTTTTCACTCGTAGGAGTCGTTCAGACTAAATATTAAGTTTACCCTAATTCACAGCATTATCCTGAGCAATGATCCATATTTTTGCTCACGACATCCTAAGCACAAACATTAATTATTCTGATTAGTATTTTATTACACTTTTAATATCTCACAGACAAATTGTTGTAAGCAAAGACCACAGATTAGCAAATAAATAGAACACAAACTACAACAATAAATAAATTCAATTGTTATAATAGTCTTTGGTTTCATTACAAAAATAAAATCAGTCAAAGGTACAGAGCCATACAGCCTTGTCAAGTTTAAATATTTTTATTTCCTTATTTTTTAATTTAAATGTATGATATAATATTTTTAGGCTATATGCATCTGATTTTTTAATTTTTTTACCAACATTTTTTGTGTACGATTTACATTTACGGTAAAATAAGGTATAATGTGCAGATACCTTAATTTATAGACAAACGTTTATATTATACAGTGCTGTGAGGTTAACACATGGTATTGAAACAATACTGAATTGGTATTGTTATGGAAACAATGCAATTTAAGTTAGGAATTAGATTCGCGTTAATAATGTGAAGTATTATGTCAAATCCAAAGTAAACTTTAGTGGAAGGAAGGAGCTCATTTGTAGAACTACTTTCACTTTAAAGACTATGGCAATCAAATAACGCTATGTTGTGTTACTGCGCTGGAATAAGGTCACTAGAATATGTGACCAAAGTTGGTAACACATCAGTAGATACTTGACGACAGATTTTCAACTTGTGGGTGGTATTTTTCCATGGCATTTTACTTCTCAAGGGCTCGTCCTCAGGCTCACAGTAAGCGGCAGACGGTTTGCTTCCAATTTGCCTCCCAATCATTTGTAATAGAGTGTCCATACCGCGCGTAATGTACGCAGGCGGCGTTTTGCTTGCCGACTACATTGAGTTAGCGGCCGATACGCCAGCGCCGCCGCTCAGAGTCAGTCAGCGAATAGTCTATCGCTAACTGTAAGCCTAATGAGGACGCGTCCTAACACTAAAAAGGTATAAAAATAATTCTTCCGATCAAGAATCCAAAACTAATAGTGTCTAAAGTACAAAAAAGTGATAAAAAAACCTACTAAAATGGAAACGCGCTCAAGGTTCAAAGAACATGCATAGCCTTGTTACGTTCTAAGAAAAACATATTTAACACGATGTCAACCCTCCATAAGTTGAAACTTGATCTAGTTTACCCATTTTTTACCATATTTATGAGGTAATTTACACATGTATCTCGTAAGATATAAAAATATGAACAGTTTGCGTAAAGAATTTGCATCAAGTGTTGATGGTATAAATTAAATTTCTTTTTGAGTTTTAGGCCTCCATGGACTTATGGTCATAATTGCGAGAGATATAAATATATACGAGTAGTTTGGTGCAATATGTATGTCTATATGCCAAGTTTTATCCAAATCCGTTTTGTAGTTTTTGCGTTAACGAGTAACAAACATTCTCACACCTTCACATCGATACAAACTTTCACATTTATAAAGCTAGCTCCCGCCGCGCGGTTTCACCCGCGTTCCCGAATAATAAGTAGCCTAGGTATTGATCCAGCCGTTTGAGTGTGAAGAATTAACAAACAAACTTTCGCAATTATATTTACAGAGTATTGAACCGAACAATTTGTATTTTTAATAAAATATATTTTTCACGCAAACCCACTGCAAATTCTAAAGCTACACAAGGGATCAGGTCACATCTGGCGGGTAAAAGGTTCGCGCCAGGAAATAAGGGTCTTCGTCTATTCGTGCAAAATGTATTCAACGTTTTCATAAATCCAACGACATGGAGCAGGTGGTGCTTTATTTATTTCATGTGTGACGTTTCGATAGAAAAATTATTTTATTTTTATTTTTGTGTATTATAAAAGTTATACTCTGTATTTTTATATGCGATTAGGCGACTGATGTCAATCAGTTGAAAAAAAATCCATATTTATTATACTAAAATATAAATCATCACTACATAGTATAAAACAAAGTCGCTTCCCGTCTGTCTGTCCCTATGTATGCTTAGATCTTTAAAACTACGCAACGGATTTTGATGCGTTTTTAATAGATAGAGTGATTCAAGAGGAAGGTTTATACCGAAAAACCGGGCGATGCCGGGGCGGGTCGCTATTTTATTATAATACGTCCGTAAGGATGAGAATTCCGCAACAATAAAATACAGTTTCCTTAACAAAATATTTGTTACATCTTAATTTAGATGGCCAACGTTGAAATTTCATTATACTCATTTATAAAACCACCGACCCACTTCGGGAATTATATTTCCCAAATTTCACGGGTGTGAGATAAATGGCATGATGTTTACCAAATACGAGCGATAATTCATTTGGAAAATGTTTAATAATCCATGTTGAAATGGAAATTTTACCTTTGTTCTATTGGATTAAAATTTAATTGACGGTACGTTCATTTAGAGGGTGTAACGGTTTTTAACAAGGTCTGATATAAGCTGAAATTAGTAGGTGTCTGTTTTGATAAACTATTTCTATATTTTGATTGTTAAGAAAAAAACCGGACCATTATCGAATCTAATTAATACCTATAAACGAGCAATTCTAGTATATATATATACATCGAGCTATATACTTCAGTGTATATATATATATATAATTAGAATCTCGGAAACGGCTCCAACGATTTTCATGAAATTTAGTATGCAGGGGATTTCGGGGGCGATAAATCGATCTAGCTAGGTTTCATTGTTAGAAAACACGATTTACCAAAAAAAAAACCGAGCTAAACGGTCATCCAGGTACTTAAGCGCTCTATTAATTGGTTTTTATATGTCCAGTCAGGCGTAGCTGTCCGTATTTGGCCCAACAATTTTGTTGGCATATGGCTTTTGTTTATAACAAGTAGTTTCCGTTACGCTTTTATTATTTTTAAATGTTATTTAAATTTCAACCTTGACAGGAAAATATAAGAATTATAATAATAACGTTTTTAAAGTCAATAAGGACAAGATTCGCCTGCAAAAGAGTTGCTTTTCACGACTTTCCTAGATATTCATTGTTTTTTTATTTGTCAGCGCCGCGGATATATAGTAAAGTTATGATGACTGGGTAAAAATAATTAATAAAATTCTGTTTAGTCTGTCAGTTAAGTTATCAAAAAATATGGGAAACGTATTTTTATTTTATCAAATCAATAAAAAATTTCAAAGATAAGTCCCATCAAAGTTCAGGAGTTATGACGTCATCTCTCTGTAAAAAGTGTAGTAAGACGTGATATTATATAAAATTTCCACGCAAAGTGCGACGTTATTTATTGTTTTCGGAACTAAATAAAAATATAATTAAGGCATTTTCTACTCATAACGCTGGTCGATGACTAGATTGTCATCCAGGAAAAAATATTTCTATGAATTGAACAAATATTTTTTTCTGAACCACTTATAAATATATTTTTATCAAGCAAAGTTTATTTATTTAAGGTCTGCCAACAATTGCTACAGACATAAACTAACAAGACAATATTTTTATATAAAATTTAATAGTTAAAAGCACAACTAATTACAGGAAAATATCATATACCTAAACACGGTAGAAATTTGAGACGGATCAGTAAGGCTACCTTGAGGGTTGAAAACCAAGTATACAGGATACAATTTTATACATAAAATAAAAAAGAAAGTTATTTAAATAAAAGCAAAACAAATTAAAGTAGCAGAACAAATATAACAAACAATATAAGATTTATAACATACACAAATGAATGAGAAATGTAAACATATATATAATAGCAAAAGCAAAAAATTACCTTTAGTATGAAAATGTTGTATTATTTTGGTGATTTCACAGTTGGCCCTGTAGCAATCATCACCAATCATCTTAGTTTAAAATTATGTTTTCCAGAGATAAAAAATAGCCTATAATATGTTCCAGGGTATGATCTATCTATGTGCCAAGTTGCATCCAAATCCCTTCAGTAGTTTTTACGTGAAAGAGTAACAAACATTTATCCATACTCACAAACTTTCGCATTTATAAAATAAGTAGGAGTAGGATATTAAATTAAAAAAATAGTTTTCATACTTCAAGCTCCGCTTAGGCTTAGAGATAGCGGTAAAAAACCGACAGCTGCACTTGAGAACCATCTCCTTTCAAGGCTTTGTGTGCCTACCATCATCGGCCACATCATCACTGACCACGGTGAGATTGTGGTCAAACACAGGCCTATAAATAGTAAAAAAAAAAATCCTTCTGATCCATATTTTTTATCCAATATTTCAGTTTCCCTCGATATTCTTTCCGTTAATTCTTGTACCCGCATCCTTAAATCTCGTGACTTCATTTTGATTACACGTCAAATTCAATTTCCATTCTTTCATCAAACAAAACTCTATAGAGCAGAAAAATCCCAGCCATGACTCCTTATTTAAATTTTAATTAACTTATTCAGTCCGTCGGTCGCCCGTCACCTCGCTTCGTTTTCTATAGCAATTTATTCTTCATTGTGGACAGGTGCTTTGTTAGACTTTGCTACATCAGTGGTGATTTAAATAATTGTTTTATATGAAACTATGTAGCCATAGAGATGATGACTGGGAAAAAAATAATTAATTTTATTTAGTCCGTCAGTTAGGTTATCAAAAAGTATTTTTTATTTTATAAAATCAATAAAAAGCTAAAATGATAAACCGCATCAAAGTTCAGGCCACTCCTGAGGGCCTGAGTTTTTGTAAAAAGTGTACTAAGACGTGACGTCACGTGTTTTTTTTACGCACTGTATCTTTGTTATTTTTAGATAATGTAACTGACGGACTAATTAGATTTTTTTTAGTCATCATCTCAATTCTATTCGTGAGTTAAGAATTATTCATATTATTCATTTAAAGAGGAGACTAAAAATATTTCTCAGAAATACGAGGACAGAATAAGGAACCATCCAAATAAGCTAGCACGTGAACTCATGGATACGAAAATAACATTTAATAGATTAAAAAGAAAGGCCCCGCAAGATCTACTACGGTAGACTGAGTACTGATAAGCGGGTATGCCACTGGGCATGCACCTCACAAGACAAAATGCACACTCTTGACCTACAGATAAATGTCCTATTTGAGACAAATTGCTGTACATAAGTATATAAAAAAAAAAATTAATTTATTGCATTCATATACATCTCATAACTTAATACTTGGTAATAACACAATAAGAAGGATTGTAACATGTACCCTGTAAGGGCGATTGCAAATCTAAGTGCGAGTCAAATAACAATATTTTATATGATAAAAATAGTTTGTCAAATCAAAATTAGCACATACTTTGTTTTTTAAACCACTAAATTCACTAACGATACGACCCTCTTTGGTCGTAAGATGTCAATGTACAGTTACGACGGGGTCTCTTTTAAACTTTAAAAAAAAAACACTTTTTAAAAACACTGAAAGTTATTTAATGAAAAATAAAGTGTAAAGACAATTAGGACCAATGTGTCCGCCACGAGATTTAATCCAGACTAACTAACTGTGTGAAATTACCCGCCTCGAAATGTGTCATAAGACTGTAATCGATTGTTCAATGAATGTATTGCGAAACATATGCATACAAAGATCAGCGAATCTTGATGCATATGATAGCCCTAAAGTACCCTAGACGCTTGCAACACCCGAGGTATCACTAAATTATTATCGACACTTCCGTCTTCCACGATAAGCTCTGGCAACCTCACTCACGCGCTGGAACCCAACATTGTTAATTGGCTAAAATAGTATCACAATTCGGTTATAGTTTTTTTTGTTTATTTATGGTTAAATTTTTTGCTTAAGCAACGATTTTAATAAATTATTTTTGCGATGGATTCAATATGGAGCTATCCAAGGTGGTAATATTAATTTTATTGTCTTTGATGGAGGTTCTATATTTTTTTTATTGAATTATTTGTTAATCTCTTAGTACCTAGTCTCAATTTACAACAAATTTGATTCATGTAACACGACATCAGAATAAGTATTTATTTGCGCAATAAAACTCAGACAGACAACTACCGAAACCGTCCTCAACAAACCCAACAGATTATACACCAAATAAATCACCCAGATCTTATGATAGCTTTGAATTCGAAATGGCCTCCATAACTCTTGCACAACATCTTGGGCTCGGCGGTATAATTAATGTGGATATAGCTTTATATTCTATGTCACATTATGTCTTACCTTGCCTTGCGATTAATTGGGGTATACCCTTTAAGAGGAGGCTCGTGCATATGTCTCCGTCCCTTACTAAACTGACGGAGACAAGCGAGACAGGTGAGACGTAATTGTAGTAAAAAAGATGGTTTTATGTTATTTAAAAAGAAACTAAATTAAGAAAACTATTCCCTTTTTAATGGATTTCAGAATGTATATGAATATTTTTAAGTTATTTGGATGGCCCAAATAAGAGAAGAATGCATTCTTAGTTTTAAAAAGGGGCATATTTACGATTTTTTTCTTACGTTACATATTCTTTAGTTTAACATATATTTTTTCCAAATCTCTTGGAACAAAGAATACAGAGAAAAACGCATTTTAGAATCATCATTTCACGTATAGCATCGCCTTAATGTGGATATACCTTTATATTCTGTGTCACATTGTCTTACCTTGCCTTGCGATTAATTGGGGTATACCCTTTAAATGACTAAAGTTCCGACCGTGTGTTTATAGTTTTCGATACACGAATTATGTATTCAGTGAGAGCCTTTTGGGGGATGTTTGGGTATTGTCCTATCATTGGATATTGTGTTAACGGTTCTTGCTAATGTTTCTATCTAATATTAATACTATGGTGTAAATAAATGATTCAACTCGTGAGGTGGAATGAAAAATTTATTGTTGTTTACTTTGAACAACTACAATTAATACACATCACCTACTCCACACACACGACGCGAAACCGACTACTTATTAATTTGTCATTCTTTAGACTTTTAGTTTCCTACCCACGTCTTATTTATTTTTAAATTATAAATTAGATATTCCTTATTGGCAAATGTGCAAAAAATAACTCATTGTAATAAAATATTGTAAATGCTGTGTAATGTCAAATAAATAAAATAATCAACAAAAATATCTTACATAGAGGTATCAAAGCCAATTTTGGTTCTGTTGTGACGTCGTTATTGGTTCAACGTTTACAATGAATCGTTCAATAAACCTGGTGTAGTTCTAACAGTTATATTTGTTAACTCGTTTCTTTCTATGTTTTGTTGGGATTATCAGTTTTGGCTGAATCATCACTTTTTTCACTATATGGTCTCAAATCGACAATAATTGGTCACAGATTAACAAACGTGTCATAAACCTATCGGTACATCTGGCTGTATCTCATAATCGCTCTGAGGCTTTTCGTTACGCTGACAGTTTAAGAGGCTTACCAGCAGGGATTACTAACGATTTAATATTTTTTTCCCGCTGTGCGGCAGGTGCGTCTGACTCCAAGCTTTCGCCTGTCACCTCTCACCTTTCCATGACTTTTTTCATTTAATTCGCCTGGAGCAGCTGAGGGATAGATTTGGGTTTCACTTATACTAGTAAGTGCTTGACAAAGATTCTGCGCTTTTACTGTATTTGATGAATTTTTACTTTAAATAACAGTATATTTTTAAATGTTGTAACAAATCTTAAAATAAATATCATCGTGTTGCAGACTTTTTAAAGCTTGATGAAATTAAAGTAAAAAACAATAATATGAAATTCTGAGCTGATAACTACTTTGGCGCCCAACGTGACTTTTCTGGATTAAATTTTTCATACACGCAAATTTAAATTAAACGTAACATAAAATATATTAAAATTAAATAAAAAAATATTTTCAATAAGTTTATACCTAGTTTAAGAAAATGCGTTTGGCGCCCAACGTGGGACTTTCAATCGCCTGACAAGATTCATACATACACTCTATAATATTTAAAATAATCTTACGACGATAACTAAGACATGCTACGTCGTAGCTAACGTCATTAGCTTCGTAGCAAGAGCTACATCGCTACAAGTGCTACGAGAGGTAGCCGAGATGATGGGCACTTGCAAATTTGTCAGCGCTGCTCGGTATCTCTTGAAGCTATGTTGAATTTATTATTTAAATTATTTCTGGTTTCTACCAAAAGTTACTTTATTTACATAATAAATATGTATTCACATTTTGATCAGAATATCTTTTATTGAAACCAGAATTTTATGATTTAAAATATTTTATACAACTTAAATAAAACAAGTAATGGACAAGTCCGATTTTGTTCGTCAGCTCCTCAAATTATCAACTTGATTTTTTTTAAATCCTTTCGTATTGGTTGCTTACGTCATAATAGTTATAAATGTAGGCCAGTTTATGCAATGTCCCATTTATAACGTGTTACAGTCAACCAGACGCGTACACTGTATTTAATATAGAGCTGTTCTATGTCAGAGCGTAGATTTTCTGCTGCGTTGCTATGGGTATTCGTATCTGTGAGGTTCACAAATCATTTCTGCATTATTAAATCAAGAGATAGCTGAAAACCACAACCCGGAAAATCCTCCGTACATCTACTACGCTTCAGTTGCTCAGATAATTGTGTGTTTAGCAAATGTTGATTTATTCCAATAAATTATTACTTTGTGTGCGATTTGCGAAATGTTTTTATTTAAAAATAACTTCAATTAAAATCATTATTGTTTCTTTTAAATAAGTATAAAAATTGTCTATGGCCTTTTAATATAAATCTATAAAAGTACCTTTCATAAAAATTATCAGAAATAAACAAAAAAGCTTCAACCTCTTGTTTATACGTTGCTTAAGGGTAAACCTTCGGTTGGAGCGTTAAATTCAAATTTTATCACGTTCTTTGCTAATTGCAGCTCAGTTATAGGTCGTAAGTTATCAACATGTTATTTGCGACAAGAATGGTAGTATATTTACTGATTAATAACAAAATAAATCATCAACACATTCCTCCAAGGTATATTAGTAACATTTTCATGAAATAGTCGTATATGTCAATAATATACCTTGGAGGAATATGTTGATGATTTATTTTGTTATTAATCAGTAAATATACTACCATTCTTGTCGCAAATAACATGTTGATAACTTACGACCTATAACTGAGCTGCAATTAGCAAAGAACGTGATAAAATTTGAATTTAACGCCCCAACCGAAGCCTCCACCTTAATGAAAGATTATTCTCCATCCTCGTTCAACATTTCATGCTATTTGCAACTTTGAGCCCATTGAGTAAAAGTTTGCAATTCATCGTTCTAAAAATATTAATATAATCAATAAGTCTATGAGCGCCATATTTTCTATCCATCGAATATTTTATGAACCCTATTTTGAAACGCGTTAATCCAATTGGCATAGATTAGTGATTTGATTGCATATTCATCTACTTGATTCATTTTGAGTTATTTATAAAATTATTCAAGTTTATTAAATTTTGAATTTTCCAAGTGGATATTTTGTATATTCAAATCATCAGTTTTGAATACTACTCTAATCAATATTATAAATGTGAAAGTGATTTTGTTAGTTTGTCCTTCTATCACATAGTAATTAGGTGATATTTCGACGTTATTTACCCCATTCGGGGGTGCCCTCAGGCGTTGTTACCTAAATATTACCCGGCTGAGAGCCCTATGCGCTCGCCGATTTGTCCGGTAAGGTTGTTGCAGCCATCTGAGGCTACCAACTTAGTCCTTTCAAAAAAAAAAAAAAAAATCGACGTTATTTTTAACTGACTTAAAAAAAGGAGGCGGTTCTCTTTTCAAGAATAGACGAGGGATAGGTATAGCTAACAAGTTTTAGAAATAAAAAAAAAATGTGCCTATTTCATAGATAATAAAAATTATATCCTGCGATATTTTTAAACACGAATTAAGTAAAAATCAACAAACGCATTTTTACATTTATAATATTAGTGAAGATAAGCAAAATATATCTAATAAAAGTGTTTAAAAAAGAAATGACGTCATATAACCCAAGCCATTTTCATAAAAGCATAAATTCTTGCCTAAAACGATTAGTCATTGTTCGCATCTACATCCACACGGACGGGCACAATAGAAACGCTTTCAAAATGATGGAGCTGAACAAATTGCACTCTTTGACTACTTTATGATAGAGTGGCTATTTATTTGTGTCTTTAATTTTGCTACATCATCATTATATTCAATTAAAATGATAGTTACAGTTTATATATTATCATACCACATTTTATTTAATTCAATGTAAACCTTGAACTAATCAAAATGTGAATCGGAATCGATACAAAATATTATACCAATATTTCATCTTTATGGTAGTAATATCTGGTCTATTTGATATACCTATGGGTATATAACCAGTATATAAATATAAATTATGTTCGCGATAGTTTAAAAAGTATTACATCAATGTGTATGCCACTCGAGAACCTTTTTGTCCCAGCGGCAGCCACGAACCGGAAGACGCAGTGTGGGCAGGCCCCTTGAGTGGAGATCCTTGGGGGAAGCCTTTGCCCAGCAGTGGACGTCTTTCGGCTGACATGATGACGTTGACGTCAATATTTGTTTTCGCAAAATAATAAAGAACATTTTGACCCCATACTTAGCAGCTGTAGATAAAAATCATAATTCATTTTCCTGTTCGACAATGTTTGTTTGCACGTAGTATCTTTGCTCAGTGGCACGTAAAAAATATATTCGTGAAAATGCTATCGGTTCGTAGCGTTTCTATAATGATCGATTGTCAAGGAAAAATAAATAAATCAAATTTGTTTCATTGATAATGTGAGGTGAAGCTTTACTTCACATTATTATTACAGTATTCCATAAGATGGTATTTGAAAAAATAACAATGAATTTTCTGATAGCAAAAACAATATTACATTATAGTAATTTAAGATATTTTAAGATGTTAGGACAATTTACCTAAATTGTCCTAACATCTTAAAATTATTTATGTTCACGAATTCGTCATTGTTTCCTTGAACGAGTCTAACGGCTGCACCTGTCTTTTTCTATAGGTATTGAATAAACAAATATATTTTAATCAGTCACGACTCTAAGTACGGCTGTAAGTGTCAACTTCCACATAATTTATTTATACACGATATCTTTTTAGCCATCGTCCCAATTTATAATAAATAGTACTAGCTTCCGCCCCATTCCCGAGGGATAAAAAGTACCCTGTGTTAATCCAGGGTATCAGCTACTTCCATACCAAATTTCATCAAAATTGGACCAGTCTTTTGAGGATGAAGAGGCAACAATCTCCCGCTCCATCAGTCATTATTTACAGACTGCATAAATTGCTTAAATACTTTTGTGCTAAAAAAAATATGAATATTATAAGATAAAAAAACTGGTTAAACTAGTAATCAAACTTAGTACAAAATATAATAACAAAAAAATAAATTTGAATTATGATAATAAGAATTTTGTGCTCAGAAAAATAATGAGGGAGTCTGTACTTATAATATAAGTAACGAGCATAAAATGACTATAAAAATGTTAAATGAGCTCATTATTATTTGCAAATTAGGTACGTCAATTTAACATACAAACATATTTTTATTAGATCTAATAATTTCATATCTCTATAAAAATACATATTATACCTACTACAAAATAAAAATAAACTATTTAAAAATGTAAAAAAATCTTAGATAATTAAAAATATTCAGACGCAACTTACCCTGGAATCATATTGACTACTTATAATCCAGGAAACGCAAATGATATCGCTGGGGACAGCAGTAGTCCACTACATTGAACTTTACACCTGATCACATCAAAAAGCAAGGATCTACGTATCGTCATCTAAAGATCTCAATCTTAAAATAGAAAAACGGGACAATTCCATTGCAAGTAAGAAGGCACCAGATGTAGGAAAAATACATTGGAACTACAAACATCCCTCGTGGGATCACCTCGCAAATTGTTGAGACGATCTTCCTTCGCTTTCTCGTAAAAGGGATTTTTACTTGCGATAGTCAACTGTTCCCTAATTATATAATTCCTAGTTTCTGTTGCCTTTTTCCCTGTAACTTACTTTTGTTGTGCTTTATTTTCTTTTGATTGTGGCGTTCCGTCATTAATGTTACTTGTTTATTTGATTTGAGATTTCCTTCTTGGTTGTCGTTAAGATCAATCAAGCGAGCTTTGAATTTATTGGAATCGATTTTTTTTTTTTCGATCCTGTAATTTTTTTTTGTTCATATATTAATAAAAATTGGAAAAAGTCTAGCTAGTTGTTTAGTGAGATCACCATCACCACATGAATCCCTTCAATATTGGGTACTAATACTGGTAACTATTATTTACGAACTAAATAAATTTAATTTCACTTTATCTCTTTCTAATAGTAAATATAAGAAAGGGATGCAAGATATTTTAGTCCTGTCAGTTTAATCCGATCACATATTTCAACGTGAATTTAAGCGCGATCTTTATTGGTCACGACTATTTACCCGTACATTACGACGGTATGGATTAAACTGACAGGATTAAAAATGTTCTATCATTTTTCAATAAGGTTAAAATGAAAGAGAGGTGACTTGTCTAATATTAGTTAAGTTCGTAAACAACAGAATCGGCACCAATATCTACTAGCTGACCCGGCAAACTTTATTTTGCCATATTAATTATTTTTAGTCGGCCACCCTTATCACTTACGGACCTATCAAATATACACATTTTTTTTTATCAAAATCGGTCAAGCCGTTTCGGAGGAGTTTGGTGACAAATACTGTGACACGAGAATTTTATATATTAGATTATAGTACAAACAAACATGTGCATCAGAAAAACTAATCTTTTCAAATTTTATATCTAGCAGTATTTTTCTGGTATGTAAATCTTCAAATCAATAACAATTAGAAAAGTAAATATAAATTAAACTTTAACCTGATAGGTTTAGGCTTCTTTATAATTTATAACCAACGCAGTGAGGTTTACTTGATGACCTATCTCATAATTATTTATAGCACAATGTACTGCATGCTAATATGCGCATAAATTTGCATACTTTAAGCATATTGGTGCAAGGATTAAATATATTGGATGAGCTTGCCTCTGGTGGCACCTTATAGGTATTATTATTTTCGTAAAGATATATATATCTATACTAATAATAAAGCTGAAGAGTTTGTTTGTTTGAACGCGTAAATTTTTGGTGTTACTGGTCCGACTCGAAAAACTGTTTCACTAATAGAAAACTACTTTATTCCCGGTAGTTATAGGCTACTTTTTGTCCCGAGAAAGCGAGTAAAACCGCGGGGAACAGCTTTGATAATAAAAACAACCATGTTTCAGTTCAGTTTCAGTTTAATTCGCCAAAATCTTCCAACACATTGAACAAAAAACCTTTTTATATTTAAACAAAGAACACAAGATATTCCAATACCAACATAAAATTTAAATAAAGCAGTATTGAAAGAATGGGTGAAAGAACCTCTTGAATAAAATAAAGGGATACATTCACACGCGATTATCTAAGCGATGTTGGGTGCTTCGAGGAAAAAAATGCGAAACTATTGCTCAGTATAGGTACAATGTAAAACGGCCAGTGTTTTGTTTCAAATGGCTACAGTTAGCATACAAATATTACTCTTACCAACAATTTGATTGTTCTACACTTCGAAAAAAGCGAGATGGAAACACTGGAAGTGATATTAGTAAAAGAATTGGTGAATTAAAAACAAAATTAGATGCGTTTTTGTGGCGAGAAGTAATTTGGGGAGGTACTTTAAAGTTTCTGTTTGCTTTGGTTAAGTAATTGTGTGGATGGGAGTTTTATGTAAAAGTGCTTATTTGCTGTTATCTTCGTTACTTAATTGAAAGCTTACTGAATCTAAACCACCAAAAACAAAAAAATCACATAAGTTAAATTCCTTTCTTTTATTTTTAATAACTTCAGTATTTTCTTTTCCCTTTCTAAAAAGAAATATTTTTAGAAAGACAACGGTAAGACATTAATGGAAAATTATATAAGAAACCTAAATAAACTGTGGGAAACAAAGAAACATAAAATTGAATTGTTAAGAATATAGAAATAGCATTGAAACTCTGAGAAACCTTATTATTTGAAAGTTCAAAGAGATATTCTCGGTAGGCAAAAGATAAGTATAAAGAAGTCGCGGATGGAATGCTAAGTACCTATAAGACTTTTTAACGAATTTTAAAACTAAATGTGAGCATTGTGAGCAATATTTGTTTATTTCATCAAACGGAATTTTCGGTTGTGTTTACCGTACTAAGATGTATTCTTGCATGAGACGCGCGTCTCATAATGTATGAGGGAGAGGGTTCATTAGTGCGTTGCGTTGCGTTATCGCAATGGATCAACGCATTGTATGCCACACACAAATGGGCGACCCACGTCGCAACGCAGCGTCTCTGAGTGAATTACAGCCATCATCCTATCCTGCTTCGGCTCTCGTCGGTTGATCAGTAGAAACGTTGCTTGCGACGACGCAACGCATAGTGTGGCATGCCATTAAAATATCTTGTAAGGGTTGCGGGAAACGCTGGATGCGAGTAACGCAAGACCAGCCATCGTGGAGATCCTTGGAGGAGGCCTTTGCTAAGCAGTGGACGTCTTTCGGCTGATATGACGATGATGAGCGTTGACGCTACGAGTGCTACGACGAAGAAACGCACTAATGAGGCCTCTCACTTGGTTCGTTCTCATGTGACATGCACGTTACACGCTGTTTATTTTTTTATGTCAATAGATTAACGAGCACGTAGACGGACCTGACGGTAAGGTGATCAACACTGCCATACCAGGCCATTTTTGCAATACCAGGGGTATTGCTGATATGATTGTCGTTGATGACGTTCTCTTCTCACCCCGCGAGTCAATGGCATTCCTTGCATTTCTTTTGCCAACTTGACAGTTATAAAATTTCAAAATTTCAGTTAAGTTTCAATTAAATAATTCATTGATATTTATTTAATGATTATAGGTATTTCTTGTGATGTAGTAGTGACTATTTGGTAGATTAATCATTAGGTGCTAGTGAACGCCTAAGTCTGTCAGCACATAGTCATTGAATGTCAGGAAGATTTAATCTACCTTGATGACATAGCCACTGCATCCGTGACAGGTAAATGTAATAGTATATGTCACAACACGGTCGTAGTGACATGTGGAAACTTCCATCAACTACTCTCATACTGAACTACATTAGTGAAATTACAAAATCAACCTATAAGCGAATAGCAACCAGAATATTTTAAAGATCTAGTAAAAGACAACAAAGTTGCATCGTATCAAAACAATTCGATCTTATTGTCTTCACATAAAGATGAAGACTATATTTTTAAACCTTCTACACAGCTACCTAAAATAAGATCCTTTTATTGTAATTGCATTGGCTCTCAGGTCGATTTTTATTATTTCGATAATATGAGAACCGTTCAATTTCTTAGATTTTTTACCATCTTAGTTCGTTTCATTTAACTTTAATTCTTTGTCGCGATCAATGGTGTGTTTTGCTATTTTCCCTGGCGCAACGCTTGGAGGGTCAGCGATGAATAAATTTTCCATTTCCCTTGTTTCGCTTTTTCTGTATTTCGGATTTGTTCTGCGGTTTAGACAGCCATTGTTCTTTGCCCTTTGAGATTTTTTAATTTCAAATTAAGTAAGGCTTCCAAAAAAATGGGAGTTTCAAACAAGTTTGGCAATTAAGCCGTTGAAAGGAAATTTGGATGAATCTTTTTTTACTTCCTTGTACTTTTACTGTGGTGGTGCATTTATTTCCTTTTATTAAACTCATTAGGAGACTTATAAAATGAGCATGAATTTAAAAATACGTACTTCAAAGAATTTTATTTTCTTCAAACGATTATTTACGTAATATTTAATAAATTGTCAACTAAGAACTTTCCTACTTCACTATTTGGCATATTTCCTCTGATATCGTGATTTTATTTCGAAAGTCCAATAGACTTTCAACTTTTCCAACCAACAACAAAGTCCAACTTTTTTTAAATTGTCAATTTGTAAATCTATTGTTAATGGCTGCAAAAGCCATATTGAACAAAACCACGTTTCCAAACATTTAATCCATGTCCAAATTCCTTTTGTACTTCAGCTATCTGTCATAACACTGACATCTCTAAACTCTATTGTTTGTGGTTTTACACCAAATCCTTCGAATTTGCATTCAAATACATGCCGTTTACGTTTTGTACAGTTATAATCTTTATCTATCTCTCTGACAGACACAGTTTTGCTGAATTGTGACGTGAAAGCGGCTTAATATGTAGTGCAGTAAATGTTCCATTATTCGCTTATGTGATTGTTTCATGGTTCGGTAGTTGGTATATTTGACTCATATGGGACTTTAGACTGTTGTATGTTCCTTTACAATGGGCTATTGGGTTTCGTGTTTGTATGTGACTTCTCTGTAAATATATGAACAATTTTATCTTATTATTAAAATTTATCTAGCTAGACTCTAATTACAATTTTATCATTATAATTACTATCATCATTTTCCAGTTTTATCACGTGTCAAAATATTTGGGGGTAATTTCGCCACATTTTACATATATTTCATGACTGTAATAAATTAAAAAATTACTGCCATTAAAAGGCACTTCAAAGTATCCTTAATCTCACTGTCACTTTAGCCCAAAAGATAACATCGAAAAATATTTTCTTCACCTCATAATTCACAAGAATTTTCTTCAATTATTACATATTTATTAAATACATCCATACTCATTTCCATTTACTCATGTTTACACAATACCAGTAAACGAAATAGTAAATCAGCACCAAATTACTTATTCCACTCACATAAAATCTTGTCCAACATTGGTCCGTGCAAAAAGGATGTCTCGAATCGTATCATTGATACAATGCCAGATTGTTTACCCTTTCTATAAGATTGTGTCAACAAAGCTTTGGCTATCGGTCGCTATCGTATAAACATGATCTGACCACTGTATCCTGATTTCAGTTTTGTTATTTTGTGTAGAGATTTCAGAAAGGCTAAGATTTTTTGTAACTATAAATTTTGCAGGATTATTTGATTTTAAAAGAAATAAATAAAGACAAAACAAATTGCTGCAAAATATTAAACAGAACTGCCACAAATCGGACCCCAACTCGATATGATGTTGACTATACATTTGTTTGGTTCCTCATATATTTAAAATTGGTTTATGTTCAGTCACTGACGCACTTATAAAGGACGGTGATGGACATGGAGTACCTACGCTTACCCAAAATAAGCCTTTACATTCTGACTCTACGACTCATATGCCAAAAATCAGTATAACTCATTGATTTGGTGCTGCGTGAAAGAAGAAAAAACATTAAACACTTTTACATACATAATATTACTAGAGATAAATAAGGATTTTGATAAAGAAATTCCACAGTTTACAAACATACATGTCCTGCTTCTATATTGCTGTACGTTTGCGTGTAACCGACTGTTACTGTGGCAAAGGTAATCTCTCGAATTTCACGCTTAATGACATTTGAACCGAAAGCAATCTGCGAGTGAAACCCTCACGGATTGCATTTTTGATTGTCAGAGTTAACATTTTTGTTTTGGGTTTGATGCGATTAAAATAATGAGTTAGTGTTTCTGGAAAAGAAGCAAAATATAAAACTGAACATTTTCCATATAAATATTTATGGTGTACAAGGAACGTTTTACTCTTACGGATGCCCGGATGGTGGAATACCTAAAACACGTCCAGGGATTTTCCGCGGGACTTTTATAGTATGAAACTCTTTTAAATAGATTATAAGAGTTATTCATAGTGGAGAAGAAATGCATAGCGTTATTTTGCTCAAAAGCATATTGACGAAGAAAATAACTACCAGCTGGGCTAACGATCTGACAACTGCCTTGGTTGTTTAAAAAAAATATACTTGTAGTGCTCGACTGTTTGCCGAATTTGGGTAAGTTTCATAGATTGCCGAATAACTTATTTTATAGATGTCTGTTATTAGTTGTTTCTGATTGATTTTAATTGTAATACTAAAACTACACTTAGGGCCAGTTGCTCGTACATTTTAGTTAAAGTTATAGTCAAAGATAACATAACTATTACCATGCTTTGACCGTAGAGTCACTTTGACGATGACCGATCTCCCTCGGTAGGTTATGGTTACGGTTAAAATTTTAGTTAAAGTGACACGAGCAACCCAGTTTGCTTTCTTTCGGCGGTTAAAGTTAACTATATAACCGTAACCTAACTATAACCTTACTATGACCGCGCTTTATACAACCGACCCTTAACTAGGTAGTAAATCTTTCCTTATTTTTATTTCTAGTTTATGTATGAAATCATAGATCATAGAATTATGGAGTACCACAAAAGCAGTCACAAAGTACATGCGAAACCTTCCACCACACCAACGAAATAATCTGCAGCAAAAACATTCCAGTGACCCTGCTAACAAGATTATAGACTTCAGCAAAACACCAGATACTGTTCATATAACTGTTAGTATATGGAGTGAAGTTACAAGCAAAAAAAAGTTTTAATGAAGTGTAGCAAATTATAAATTGGAATGTTTATGAGATTGTGGTTTTATTCTTTTTAAGAATGTATTTTTTTGCTTTTTGTTTTGGTAACAACTTCTGTGGTTTTGTTTATAATTTAGACATATTTTATTTAGAATCATAATTGGAATACTTATTATATACTTAAATAAAAATATAAAGGAGAAAGTCCGGTACCTAGTTACAAAGCCTATAGCAAAATATATGTGTAAGGTGAATGCTTCGGGTTTGCCGCAAAATTCATTTTTATAAATGATTTCTTTTCAGTAAATATACTACGATTCTTATAGCCAATCACATGTTGAAAAACTTACGACCTATTAATGAGCTGCAATTAGCAAAAAACGTAATAAAATTTTCGCCAGCTATCTTGAAGCACGTGGTCATAAGACTACACCTACGCTTGCACACGAGAATTGTGAGTCAATTGCTATGTAGTTTTGTTTTCCCAAGCAATGTGAATCTTTTCTCTTCTTTGTTCTAATTTAATCTAAGGTTGTGTAAGACAAATTAGAATTTAGAACTAAATCTTACAAAATTACTTTCATGTACTCTATGTTTATATCATACCTTCGGACTCAGTCTTTTGATATTAGTGTGTTTTGATTTTAAAAAGCATTTCAACATAGTAGTCACATTATAAATAAAAAATCAAAATCGAATTTAAAATTCTTATCATTAATTACTGCAGTATTATTCCATGTGTTTGTCCTTACAATATACCAGAAATTTGTTCGTTCAAAATCAACAATAGAATAGGTCCCATGGGTTTTGTACGAATGTTACAGACAATTTTCCATTATGCTGACGTCATTGTTTAAAGGTATGGTGGTACATGGGGTGAATTTAAGAGGGACCTCTTTGTCTATGCCGCACGCACCGAGAACATTCACTCGCACTTTGTTGATAGCACTCAAATAAGGCATTTGTGCCTGCAAAGTAATATTATATACCTGTTTTGCTTTGTGCTACATTAATTTTGTTTACATTTGAAAGCCCCTTTACAGCTAAAATGATATAATATTATGTTTTTTTGTATACGGTAGATGACTGACTTATCAAATCAGCTACTCTTTAATAAATGTCAAAACGATCGGTTACATGGAATGTTGTATGAATTACTAAGCTATGACGTCATCGTTTCACAGCATCAAATGATCTACTCTTAGTGATTCTACTAGTAATTAAAAATCATAGAAAGCATTAAATGTACAACATATTTGATGTTTCCGCGTGTTTTCAGATGTTTTATGCATTGGTTAGTGTTTGGACATTTATTTTTGACAGTGTCAACTACCCTATTGTCTTTATTATGACCTATCAATACTGGCACATTATAGTTTGTCTTCACCTCATGCTGTAATTGATGCAATTTTTGAATAGACTACAATCTATTATGTTCTATAAGATTTTTAATACTATAGTAGGTACATTTTTTTACTAGGTATAAGTCTGTGTTTGACCACAATCTCACCGTGGTCATTCATGATGTAGTGGACGATGGTAAGCACACTAAGCCTAGAAGGGAACTGGCTCTGATAGTGCAGCTGTCGGAACACACTGAAAGGTGCTTGGCGACTAGTAGGTACTGCTTACTATACTTATCGTATTGTGTGATCACTGATCTTAAGGGGGAACGTTCGGTTGGAGCGCGAAATTCAAATTTTATCAGGTTTTTTGCAAATTGCAGCTCAGTTATAGGTCGTAAGTTATCAACATGTTATTTGCGAAAAGAATGGTAGTTAGTATATTTACTGATTAATAACAAAAGAAATCATCAAAATATTTCTCCAAGGTATATTAGTAACATTTTCATGAAATAGTCGTATATGTCAGTGTATACCCTTAAACAATATTAAAATG
Organism: Tethea ocularis; assembly: GCA_963555595.1. Taxonomy (NCBI): domain Eukaryota; kingdom Metazoa; phylum Arthropoda; class Insecta; order Lepidoptera; family Drepanidae; genus Tethea; species Tethea ocularis. The sequence goes on along the minus strand of OY741960.1, from coordinate 1,547,885 downwards.
TAATATATAGGTAATGTAACATTTAATAAACATAGTTTACTGTTTAAAATCTTGTTGGGTTAGTAACCAATTACAAATGCATATTATAATTTTATTAAAGAAATATTTTCAAAGCAAACAGCTGAGTGAGTAAAATCAATATTGCAAAGGAAACTCTGACGACGGTAGAATAAATAAATGTAATTTCTGAAACCGTTTTGCTGCATCGCTTTGGGACTTGGAAATGCATCGAGAAAGTTTTATGCATTCAATTTTTTACTACCGATGCGGATTTGTTTTTTTTATCGAGGTTAATGAAGCGATATTCAGTAAATACAGTTTGAAAATGTCGATGAGATGTTTTTCCTTAAGATCAAATAATATTAAGTACTTTATTATTTACCGATTGGGGTTTTACCTCCGTTCCTGAAGAATTAAATATATTCTCGTGATCAAGTGAAGTTTCCAAAGCAAATTCAATATTTTTTCTATGTTATATTTTCATTATTAATATTACAGTTCATAGCAGTATAGCTTGATACTTGTGACAATAGTCAGAGTAATATAAAAATGACCATAATGATATTGGAATTAGGTTCATCTGAAACTAGATACAGAATTGTAGATTAAACAGATTCTGATGAACTTGCAAACACAAGGCTTATTTTCACATCATCCTGGATACTGTCACAGGTATCAAGCTATACTTTATGAATAATATTATAATAAGAGTAACCCTGCCGTTGCATTTTTTTTTAATTCTTCTAGGTATTATTCTTTAAAACGAGATGAACTGTAAAGTATTAGTAAATTAAATAAAAACCTACAATATTTGTTACAATATTGAAACGTAAGCTTACGAACATGAAAAAATGGTGAAAAAAAGGAGATTTAATTAACTCCGAAACAATTTCAACTTTTCTAATTCTGATAAACATGTTTTAATATATTTATTAATATTAATAGATATACATCGACATTAGTAAAGCAACCTCTAGAATACATTTTCGACGTATTCCCATCGACAATTCCGGTTCCTTTAACATCTCCCTTATCGTGACCTAAAAGATTACTGACCTGCATCTGATTTTGAGTTCTAACACCATGATATCAAGGTTTATTCACGCTTTGTGTGTGAAGTGGAATTCGTTCTGTCTTGTGAGGGGTTGCCTCACAAGAACGACTCGCTGTCGGGGTCGGGTGACAAGAATGTCTCCCTTTGCGATTTGATCTTATCTGATCGAGATATAAGAGTAGCAACTTCAATTTTTTGTTGTTAAATGTCCTTTGATTATAAGTAGCTTTAGCTTCAACATTGATATCATTTTATTAATAACTAGCTGTTCCCCGCGGTTTCACTCACTTTCCCGGGATAAAAAGTAGCCTGTAACCTTCGGGAATTATGTAGTTTCCTATTAGTGAAAGAAATTTTCAGATCGGACCAGTAACTCCGGAGATTAGCGCGTTCAAACAAACAAACTCTTCAGCTTTATTATTAGTATAGATGCAAGTTAAATTTAAAAAAATACTTTCTTAGCGGATGCTTACGTCATTACTATCTGAATGTCACATTTTAGCCCGATCCGTCCAGTGGTTTAAACTATGCGTTGATATATCAGTCAGTCAGTCAATTACGCTTTTCTTTTTTATATTTTTATTTTGAATCATCTAATCTTAATTAATTTTCAACATAAACCTAGCCTATGTTCTGTTTACTCTTGCATATGCTGTGATAAGAGTTTTTCAAGGTAAACAAAACATGAACCCCTTAATAGTACTATTTTTTATATACCATAATAATACGGGCATATCTTATCATCAATGGACCTTTTATCATTAAAAGTTAACCAGCTAAAATTCTAGTACGAAAAGTTTACAATGAAGCTCGAGGGAAAAACGCAGGCAACTAGAACGCGACTAAATTGACTCTAATTTGACATTGCGCTCCCTTTCACAGAGAGTTGACAGTAATGGAATGTTTTTATGAAGATGATAAGGCCTGCCTTTTTTATACAAAGTAATAATCTGAATGGAACTTAATAAGTGGAATGCTTGAATACATTACTCTTTGTTTAGACTTTATAAGCTTTGGATTCTTGTTTTAAGAGATTGAAAGAATTTCGGAAACTTGAAAACTTGCCTTAATATATAGGTGTTTATTTTTGAGCTTTTTATATGACTTTATTCTCATCATAATGAAAATATTTAATAATACCTATAAGAAATGATAAATGCTCGGTGTTAGTAGTAACGTATTTTGGTGAAGAATATTTTGAGAAAATAATAAATTACGGTGGTAAAACACTTTGTAGTACTGCTACACTTCAGAACCAGTAACCTCTTCTAGATTAATCAAATACCTTATCATCGGTTACTACATCTCCATAATGATACAAAAGGAAACAAAAAAGGACGGAAAATTATTCAGATTGTAAGTAAAGGAGTGAATACCAAAATAATGTATAAAAGAGATAAAGTTTGGTAGTCCGGAGGGTCAATGATTTAACTTGTAGCTCATACAATTTATGCTGAAGGATTTTATGTAGAAGTTAATCATGATTATTTTAGTCAATAAAAAAAGTATATAACGAATTGACTCAGGTGTGACCTTGCGGATATCCATTATAAGATTAAACAAAAACAGCGCGTTCGTCGAGTAGGTAACTGTGGGTCTATTACGTCCTGATGATGCTTCGTGAAGAAGAAAAACGCGTGTCGATTTCCTGTTAAACTTCCTTGTATGAGGTAACTGTGGGTCTATTACGTCCTGATGATGCTTCGTGAAGAAGAAAAACGCGTGTCGATTTCCTGTTAAACTTCCTTGTATGAGACTTGACAGAGAAGGAGATTCAGGGAAATAAGTTACTAATTATTTTTCTTTTTTTTATCTGACAGTATATATTTTTTCATTTGTTTTTGGCTAAATACAAAGTCCACGTACCTAACTGAGGAATTTTAAAAGGGTCTTAGGTTGGGTCTTTAGAAATTATATTATGGTCTTTTTCTTCAAAGCCAAAAGCGTTACCAATTCCAAAATTAATGTTACTGCCAATGTATACGCAAAAGTAATTACAAATTAACACAATAAAGAAACGTACCCTCTTATTACACTTACACGTGTTCTTTCATCACAATCTCCGTCCGAGCATCATACATAACATTATTACGAAAGAGCCTACATCTAATTATGTTCCTCTCTCGTACAGGCTATATCGACCCGGGCCTGACCCTTCCTCAGGGCGTCATATCGAAAGTAATCGAGGACAATCGAATAGAACGACATCCATTGACGTCCCTTCATTTTCCCAAACGGTGCGACCGTAAACAAAAGCGGCATTGTAATGAGGAGTTTTAGAAATTGAATCGTGAACACCCAGAGGTTTGTCGGTAAAGAATCTTGGTACATGTTTTGCTGAAATGTTTTTTGTGTCAGCATTTGTTTGGGACAAAATTATCAGGTTTTCGTTGGGTCACATTCTTTGGGTAAGCTGAAAAATTACTGGATGTTTTTCATTATTAACAATGTCACATTTATCTTTCTAAAAATATGAAATGCATCATACTGGGATATACTTAACTAGCGACCCGCCACAGCTTCTCACGGGTGTACAAATCTTTGAATTTATCAGCTTTTCTGTACTTTATTATACATGCATTATAGATATCAACCTTGTTCTTGAATTACTCTATATATTGCTGAAAATTGCATTAAAATCCGTTAAGTAGTTTAAAAGATCTAAGCAAACAGACAGCGGAAGCGACTTCATTTCATACTATGTAAAGATTCACACTATCATCTGATTTAAAACTAAGTAGAGCTTGTAATAGGCTTAGCTAGATAACTTATAGGTACAATTAAATATATAACAGTACTTGTAAAATATACGTACCTACTAACCATAAAGATGACTCATGGACATGTAATAAATCGTTACATATCAGATGGAGAATTTAGCAAAATGGCGGCCTTTTTGAACAAATGCCTTTGTGGAAATAACATCGCAAAAGAGGAATGTAGCATACTTGAAAACGTTATAAATGTCTAATCGTCAGATGAGATTTTTTATTATAATGTAACGTATTCCGCTTTTAACATTACTTAGATAAATAATAATATTAGCACAATTTTTTTAGAGAATTCAATATAAGAGGCCACATATTTTTATTAACATGCTCAAGCGAGTGGAATTAATATGAAAAATGGCATTATAAATTTTTATTTATTTTCTTCCTAAACAAAGGAAATTGGATTTGAAATTGTTTCGATTATAGAATGATAAGAAATATGATTGGCTTTATATTAAAAGGCACCTGTGCTTAAAAGCTCCAAGGTGGCTCACAAAATTCTAATGTTATTAAGTTTGATTGATATAAAAATAATATAAATTAAAATTAAATTATAAATAAATATATTTCCTGTTCTTCGTCTATAAGATTAATTTACATCGGATAAGCGGTTTTCTCAACACCATTTAGGTTGAAATTGCATGTGATTTTTCCAAATTCAGGGATGTTTACTAATAGACGAAAGGATTCGTCAAAAAAACTGTGTAAACACAGCGTATTTTCGCGATTTGACCCGTGTTCACCCCTTAAGGGTAAACCTTCGTTTCGAGCGTTAAATTCAAATTTTATCACGTTTTTTGTTGACGTTTATGATTTCTTTTGTTATTAATCAGTAAATATACTACTATTCTTGTCGCAAATAACATGTTGATAAGTTACGACCTATAACTGAGCTGCAATTAGCAAAAAACGTGATAAAATTTGAATTTAACGCCCCAACCAAAGCCTCCACCTTAAAACCAATTCTCTATAAAGGTTTGTGTGATCAGCTCCTTAGCATCACTTACTATTTTGGTTAAACAGAAGTATATTGAAAACGTAGGTACAAACAGAATGATTATGAAACATATTTTATGGATGTTAGTGAAAGTTTGTCATAAAAATAGTAAACTTACAAACATTCATCATAATCTTTTGAAGTAAACAAGTGTGACGTCAATAAGTACCAGCAACGTCACTAGATAGGTACCCATACTTCCTCTAAGGCATATAGCATGGATTCTTCAAGAAAGTTGAGGAGACTTTTGCAATCTGCAACAGGCATGTTATGTTGATGTTGCCAGCATTTTAATGCTACTGTAACTGACATTATGTTAGCTACCTGTTAGTAGTATGAAAAAAAATCTAATTGTTATCAAAATATTATATTTTAGTCTGAGAATGTTATTTACATTTGATTTACATAGCAAATAAAGTAAGTACATTTCTCGAACAAAATATAAACGTAATTATAAATTCTCAAAACAAAAACCTCCATGTTACATTGTTTTATTAAATAACGTTGCAAAATCCATTATAATTCTAAGCATAGAAATTTCAATCGACTGAAACGTCAAATTGTGGCTCGTGCAAATGACGTCAGAGGTGTCAAATGTAATACCCGGCTTATTGGTCGATTAAAATACACACGAATTTTATAACAAAACAAATCAATCGGTAGGTATGCAGACCGCGTTTGAGTTTATTCGTTTAATTAATTGACATTCATAATATCCGTCTGTTTGAACTACCACCCTTACCGGCTTCCACAGTATAAAAATCTATTGCCAAGCACCTACCAGTGTTCCAATAGCTCCACTTGAGAAACAGTTCCGTTTTAGGCTTTGTGTGTTTACCACATTCGGCCGCATTAACAATCTCAATAAAATCATTAAAACTTTTTTTCAGCAGCTATGTGAAACAAAACCATGACTGCCAAATAAAAACAGTCTTGTTTTTATCAAAGCGTTCATATTTTTAGCTGTCTTTCCATAACCCTTTGCCGTCCACATGAATAAGCACCAAATATATTTTTTCTGTTTTTACTACCTCCTTCGTGCCACGAAATATCGCTGTTTTTTCCCTTTAACCCTAAACTGTTTCCCAGAAATCCATCTATATAAATCTTTCGTTTGAATTATGAGCAGATACAGTTAGTGTGGCATAAATCGTTTGGAATAAGCTCATATACATGGGTGTCTTTGGATAAGTAGCATTGATCCCTAGTAGGGTTCATGTTGGATATTATATTTTGATATTCGCGAAAAAATAAACTTAAATGCAGATTTACGAAATTACTTTATTGGCTTCGGCTTTGGCTAAATAAATATCGCCGCGCAGTTTTCTCTAGATCATCGCTGGTTGAATTAAATACGATTGGATAACTATTCAATTCAATAGATAAATTTTAAAACCTCTACTTACTTTTCATGTTTTTCCGCAATTTTCATTATTATTATTTTTTAACTTTTTGATTTACCAAATAATTCATACTTAACGAAGTCTGTGTTCTGATCTAATAAGAAAATAAAACAAAACAAGTAAACCGAGGCGAATTTAAGGCATTTTTGCTTTCAAGAATAATGAGATCTCATTACTTGAATAATGTATAAACATGTTGAATGGTGTAGGCATCTGAGACGAAAACTAATTACCTACCTCGCAATAAAATAAGATAAACCTACCTTTTTTGGTACGTGATGCAACTTTAAAATAACTGACGTTTTATTTTATTCGTTACTTCTGCAATAGACAGTAACGTCAAATTCCGAGGCAAAGGTCACGTGTTCGAATTTTATAATGATCTTGACCTTGCGGTTAAGAAAAACATCGTGAAGAAACTTTTAGGTATTCGTTTGGCTAGCTACCACCCTCAATTTGGAAATCGGTCACCAAGCACTTACCGGTGTGTTTCGTCATTTCCCTTCTCCGCTTTGTGTGTTTGTGCCCCCACAGTGAGATTGTAGTCAAAAAAGACTATTACGATGTAAATAAAAAAGATTTTTGGACGGATATTGGTCCCGAATCGTTTGTTTATAAACTAAACTTATTTAATCTCACTGTATCTCTTTCTAACTTAAGACAAATTAAAAGAATGGATGAAATTTTATTCTGTAGTAAAATTGCATGATGCAACGTGATTTTAATCACCATCTTTGGTCGTGACTATTTCCTTGTAAATGACAAAAGCAAAGACAAACTTGAGAGCTTTCAATGTCTCCTATTCTCTTTCAATACTATTTTCTAGAAAGAGATAGGTATGATGTCATTAAAATGATCTCTCTCATTGTCTACTATTTCAAACTGATAAGTTGTTGCTCTGCCACCACCTTTGTTCTTGCAGTTGGAGTCAATTCATCTTCTAACATTAAGCCTAGAATCGTTTATAATCATATATATCTCAATAATTTTTCATAAAATAGGCTATCTTCGTGCCAAATTTCATTGCGATTGATTCACGATTGACGTAAGGTCATTAATATTATTAATGACCTTACGCCTAAGCAGCTTATCTTCATCGTTGACATAGTAATAATATACGTTTCAAGGATCTTTATTACTCCATCTATGAAGACCAATTTAGCTTGGTAATCGCATTGAGTACCTTTTTCGTATCGACATTACGTATCTGCTCATCTTGGATTTCTGAGACTCTGAAATTTTCCGATTCCCGGATAATCATGACCAAAGATTATCTGATTTGATTAGTAATTTATTTGAGTTTATTGGGAGGGGGAAGGTCGATTACGAGTGGGTGATACCCATCCAGGACATCCATTACTGAAGCTAGGATTAACGAATAGTTTTAGTCCTTGATCTAAGATGCCTCGAGCTTCTTTAGACTAAAGCAACCGCAACCTCCAGCCAGATCATAAGCATACATGCAGACTTCTTGGTATAAAAAAATATATTTAAGTGTAGTTGACCCATCTGATGGTATGTGGGTAGTTACTGTTGCCTAGATATTAGCAATAATAGAAATTTATGTCAAAGTCCAAGTTTTGGGCTTCCTGAGTCAAGGTTTTCACGAAAAAACCAGATTAAATTCCATCCATCAGGTTATTTTTAAATTCAATTGAATCCTAATAATAGCTTTGAACCAATTCCAGAGCTTTAATTTAGCTTATTCATTAATCCCGTTAGCTTAAAATCGTTCCCTATTGTTTGGGTATTTAATTGTCCATGAATGCTGAATGAGTTTTTAAGGTACATTAATCTGAATATATTGGATAATATACGTTCGCACAATTGTTGCTATATTTTATATAAATAAGATTATAATATTATTCACCACATAATTATTTCGGCGGTTGATGAAAATTTATAAATTAAATTATTTCGATTTTGCATGAATTACTTTATGATGAGTTTATCATTATGGTTATTGAAATGGAAATAATCTAGGTAATTATATTTTGTGTATCCTACGGTAGTACCTACCGCACTTGTTTATGGAAAATTTATTGGTCGGTTACCTTAGATTATTTTTAAACTTACCTACCAATTGTTTCTGCTTTGCTAAATATCGACTTATATAGGTACAAGAGAGAATTTTATCGTCGAAATATCGGGTGCGGTGCTAAATATGGATTTGCACATTTCTTAATGCAATGCTTACGTATCATAAATAAACTAGTAGGAGATGTCTAAAGAACATGTGATAAAGTTAAATATACAATTTAACTTTGCTGGTATAACATCTCTAAAAATATTGTAAAACTTAAATGTATTATAAACAGACATAGCGGGTCATCGACGTGTAGATAAATATGCCAAAATTAACGATATGTTTTCTTTTGTTCCAGATGCCAATAACAAAACAAACGTGATCACAGCGATAAACAAAAATGATAACATGATGAAATATGTGCCAAAACGGACAGTTCCATAAAACGCGAACAAAAAATTGTACACCGAGCATGTTCCATTATGGAAACACCAAGAGAGCCAGATTACCCGCCCAGAAAGTAGTGTGTTTCAATCTATATTATATTCTTGTTATTACGTGTCTATCTCTAAAGTCGGTTAACTCGAATACGACAAATATGAATCGACATTTTAATGAAAAAGGTAATATTGATAAGAATGTAAATACTAAACCGCAGAATGATGCACCGAATGAAGATAATTATGAAGATCATTCAAATGGAAACATAGATTATACAAAGGTCAATTTTGAACACAATCCGTATTATAATAGTGAAGATTTTGTACATAGTAAATTATACAGCGGTGAGAATAATGCGTATAGTAACTATGATGATTATAAGAAGTTTTATTTGAATCCATCAAATCCAATACCTAAGACTAATGTAAAATTTAAAATAAGCAGTAGAATAGTTCAGACTAAATATGGAAAACTACAGGGCATAGTTTTGGCTATGGATGAACACAGATATTTGAGTCCACTTGAAGTTTTTTTAGGTGTGCCGTACGCCACGCCACCTGTTGGATCAAATAGGTAAGAAAAAAATTATTAACTAATTTTTATTTTAGGATATGAAAATGTTAATGATGTTCCTTTTTTCATTTCAAGCAGTAAAGAAATCTTTATTGCAAGTGATCTCTAGCTTTGAATACTATTTTACCGGTTACAGCAATATGAAACTTAGTTTAAGAAGCATTCATAAGCTTGATGCGTCTACGCCTTTAGGCCAGAGCACCCGCTTACCAGTTTGATCCTTTGCACAGTATCAGGACACTCCTATTGTTGAAAATCCCGAGCTTAAAGTTCACTATTGCACTGCTTTTCACCTATGTGCAGCTTATATTCATGCTGGTCCTCTAGTATTGGATGAATGATTCGAATTTTCAGCTATACTAATATTACTTAAAATTATTGCATTTCACTAACAATTCAGAGTAAGTAACTTCCACGTAAAATAAGTTGAACTGTTACCGAAATTATGTTTCCCGCTTGATTAGTCTTCTTTTCTGTAAGGAACGCATTAAGGACCTCTCAAGCGATTTTCAATATTTCATAATTTGTGAAGAAAATTATTATTTTCATGGAAAATTGCGGGAAACCAGGCACCTTTCGTGACTTGCAGTTAATAGGTCTCGCTAAGATGAAATTAAGTAAATCAATCATTTCCTATTTTGTGCTGTATTGAGTGATGAATATTTTTATTTTAAACAAAATTTAGGTACTTACATGATTTATTTTTTTTTAAACTTGCAAAGCTTGCGCAAACCAAAAACATTCCATTGAAAATACCTACTACACTTAATTTTAAGAGAGATAAATTAGTTTACAATCTTATTTATTTAATTAAGGTACACAGACTCAATAAATCTTACATAGATTTGTTTCATATCCACGAAATATTTAAAAATAACAATGCAGATAGGTTCGGTCTGAATTGTAAATTTATTTTCGCAAATAGTCTGGCGTCTATTGCACTAAATATTTTAAGTTCTCTTTTTATTCCTAGGTTCAGTCCAACAAGAACCCCTTCACCTTGGGACGGCGTGAGGGTATCAGATAGACTTGGTCCAGCCTGCCCGCAGAAACTACCAGATCTAGACGACGAGAGGACCATGTTAGAGAAAATGCCTAAAGGCAGACTAGAATATTTAAAAAGACTGATGCCTTATCTTAAGAATCAAAGTGAAGATTGTTTATATTTAAACATATTTGCTCCTTTGCAAAGTAAGTGCAATAGGTTTTTTTTAAACTTAGAATTAAAGCTGCTAATAATAATGAGAAAGGTGACAGAAGTGCTGCCAATAGGGATGATGACTGGGTAAAAAATAAGTAACTACGTTTAGTCCGTCAGTTAGGTTACCAAAAAATATTGGATACGTATGTTTTATTTTATCAAATCAATAAAAAATTAAAGCGCATCAAAGTTCAGGAGTTGGGGCTTGTGACGTCATCTCTTTGTAAAAAGTGTACTAAGACGTGACGTCACGCGAAATTTTAACGCAATGTATCTCGTTATTTTTTGTTTTCGGAACTAAAGAATAAAAAATATGTGTCCAATATTTTTGGTAGTTAGCAAATAAATTAAGTTGTAAATAAATTACAATTATAATTATATTATTTTTGAACAAAAGTTTGTAAAAGTACCGTTTAAAATATTTCGCAGTATAAAAAAATCTATTTTCTAATAAAAGAACAAATAGTACAGTACTTAACAAATGATTAATGCAGCATTTTGTAAACATAATTTCTTACTATCTATATAAGTATGTATTTACAAAAAAAAAGTAGTATATGTAGTATATTAGTTATCTGGTTTCCATAGTACAAGCTCTGCTTAGTTTGGGATTAGTTAACCATATGTGAAGAATGTCCCAGGATATTTATTTAATTAAAAAGACTGATCTGACAGCGGAGGTCACTGATAGCTAGCCATATAAAGGGAAATCTTTTAAAGCTGTATTAAATGGTGGCGACGCCCAACAGTTTAATACAGCTTTAAAAGATTTCTATTCATTTTGAACCATAATAGCATTGTAATTGATTCCTTTATTTCCAGTGGATGAAACTAAGCTAGCACTGCCAGTCCTGGTATATGTCCATGGAGAGAGTTATTCGTGGAGCTCTAGCAGTCCGTATGATGGTGCCGTGTTGGCGAGTTACTCTGATGTCATTGTGGTTACGTTGAACTTTAGGCTTGGTGTTTTGGGTATGTGATTCATAGTCAATTTCAATTTTACTGTGATGATGTGTGAAGTGGAAGGCCTTATAAATATTATGAAGTCGGTTAAAATGTTGTGTAGTTGGTACTTCATAGGTTGGTAGTAGGCAGTTAGTACGTTGGTTATTTTTAGAGCAATACGACATCTCCTTGGCCAGGTAGTGAAATATAAATAAAAAGTATTTGCTGTTACTATACCCATTATTTTAACTACCTAAGGACATATATTAAAAATTGTAGGCCAAAATTATTGGTTGGTCACAGTTTTAGATTTTGTTTAGGACGAAAAAGGGTTGAAGAACCATTGCAAAATAAAGTCCATAATTTCAACCAAGAACATTAAAATACTGTCTCGCTAGAAAACATTTTATAAAAGCAATGACAGCAGACAATTTTTAACGAACGTGTAGATTCAACCAGAGGCGATATTTTGTTCCATTTCGATTCATGTGAACGTGCACTCTTTGAATTAAACTTACCCTTTGGGAGTTTGTTGTTTTTGCTTGTTCAAAATGTGGAATATATTGGGGAGGGATGATGGATATTACACTTGATGGCAATGCTTTATATATGTAAATATTTCTGTAATTACTACTCTGTTGATATTTAATTTGGTATCTGTATTATTTATGTCACAACCACCTGAAGTTTTAAGAAATATTTTTGCAATTTTATAAATAGTATGTGCAAATCTTGTTCTATAGTAGTTTGGAAATATATAAAATATCTCATGTCAGCCGAAAGACGTCCACTGCAGGACAAAAGCCTCCCCCAAGGATCTCCATGATGGCCTGTCTTGCACTACCCGCATCCAGCGGTTTCACGCGATCCTCACAAGATCATCGGTCCACTTTGTAGGTCTGCCCACGCTGCGTCTTACTTACGTCTTGCGTCTACTCGAGTACCCTTCTGCCCCAACAGCCGTCGGTTCTACGAGCGATGTGCCCCGCCCACTGCCACTTATGTTTGGGAATTCTACAATATCTAAATGAAAAAAAAATTGTACTTTAATAATGACAAAACACATATCTAACAATGTGGGCAAGCTGCTATAATACTTTAACAAAAAATTGCAAAATAAAATACACCCAATATTATAACAAAAACATCAAATAATAATATAAATTCTTTTTCAAATAACATTAAATACGAAAATCTTCTGGGAGCTTAAACAAAGCAAAATAGGGCAGTTATTTAAATTCACGAGAGCAAACTCATAAAAGCGGATATCTCATCAAAGGCGTAAATCAACACGGAATGAATCTTTATTTCTGAATTACAGATACTCAAAATTTTATATTTATGAATCCTTTAGAATTTCGTCGCTGTAAAAATGAAATTGTTATTTCTGAATGATGGCTGAATATAAAACCTACATTGTTCTGACTTTACGGAAGAGTTGAGAGGTTTATTTCAAGTGGCTGTAATGAAGAATAAATATAAATTTTATGTTAGATCTGTAGATCAATAGACAACAAATTTAGCATTGCAGTCCGCGGGACAGCACCTTTATTATTGAAACATACTTGAAACTCCGTCAGTGGCATCCTTTTAGCGAGTCTACCAAACTTTTTCTCTACGATTATTTTCGAAAGTACTAGGTTTTCATCGAAATATGCCGAATACCTACATAAGTCTTTATTTTCTCCGCAAACATACGGCATGTTCGCAGTTGTAAACAATCTTGTCGGAGCAGTATTTTTGTCGGACAGCTAATATTATTGATAGTCATACAAATCTAATTATGCTGTTAATTTCCCAGGGTTTCTGAATGCAAATCCAGCACCACATCTTAAAGCTCGTGTTGCAAACTACGGTCTCATGGATCAGATAGCTGCATTACATTGGGTCCAACAGAACATCGCCCTGTTTGGTGGAGACCCAACCAATATCACACTTATGGGCCACGGATCAGGGGCCGCTTGCATTAATTTCTTGATGATATCACCTACTGTTATGCCAGGTCAGTTATTTGCAAAGCTTTACAAAAAATACTGAAGATAATTATTTCTTCTTTTGCCTTTGTAATCTAAATATACAATACCAAAATTTATTTGATTAATGTAACGCAATAATAGAGTTACTTATCTCACTTTAATATAACTCCGAGAACTTAATAAAATAAGGAATTTGAATGTCACCTAAATTGATATCTCCTCTAGCTTGAATGAAGACACAGACTTTCAAATTATATTAAAAAGTTTTAATAAAGACATTTACAACCTTAACGATACTGTCAAGGTATACCTATTATTAAAATTGACGACAGCCACTTACCATTAGGTAGACTGCCTGCAAGCTTGACATAGCCGTTTCCTTGAACATTTGATTTAAGTTTATAGTCGGTATACAGAAAGATAGCAGGTATATTAATTTAAAGAAGATATTAGCATGTGAAATGAGCTCCGTTATTAGATTTTCCCTCAGCGATACGACATAGGGCTGTTCAAAAAGCTTTTCAAGGTAAGAAACATATTTGCTTCTCTTTGGTGACTTACTTCTTGCCATTGAGTAGACACATTTTTGAGTGGTAAAGAAAACTGTATCATCATAACATAATAATATTACATAAATATCTTCCACAGGTCTTTTCCATAGAGCAATATTACTATCTGGCTCAGCATTAAGCTCCTGGGCTATAGTCGATGATCCTGTATACTACTCTCTAAAATTAGCAAAACATATGAACTGCACCATACCAGAAGACCTATCAAAAGACCATGAAGTCATAGTAGACTGCCTGAGAGAAGCATCTATAGAAGAACTACTATCAATTGACATATCGCCTCCAAACTTTTTAACAGCATTTGGACCATCAGTAGACGGTGTAGTGATAAAAACAGATTTTGCAAAGGACTTTTTAACGATGTATGCTACAGGAGATTTCCCAAGCTTTGGTCCATTGAATAATATGATACAAAATATTAACGTTCATAAAAAGCGGAGTGATAGTGGTCGCAGATTGTTTCAAAATAAATACGATTTGTTGTTCGGTGTTGTAACTAGTGAAGCTCTGTGGAAATTTTCAGCTCATGATGTACAGAATGGTATTGAGCCGGATAAACGAGATCGGATGATCAGGTAATTATACTCTTTACTAGTACATAGCTTTAAAAAACATATATTTTTAAAATACCCTTGGGTCCGGTTGCATCGAAGTTCGAACCATTAGTAACAGTAAAACCATTAGTTTCATTTTATCCATAAAATTACAAAGTAACCCACCTGGCAAAAAACTGTTAGGAATAGTTATAACATTTATAACTATTACACGTATGTCAATGTCAGTCGATACAACTGGACCTTAATCAGTGTCAATGAAATTTCATTCAATTTATTTCTATTCAGTCCATCTTGATGATATTTCGTTTGATTGACTGTATTTTTATCAAATACGACTTCAATATCATGCGCATTATGAAAATATTGGATCTCAGTAATTTGATATCTTCGTTTTCAGAACCTACGTCAGAAACTCGTACACTTATCACCTGAGTGAGATTTTTTACACAATTGTCAACGAGTACACCGATTGGGAAAGAACGGTAGAGGTTTGTTTGTTTGTTAATTAGGATAAGTGATGAGTTGTAAATTAGGGCCTACGGAGTAAACACATCCTAAAATCTATATATGGTTAATTCTATAACAAAGATTGTAGTTTTATGTAAAGACTTTAATCACGTAACTTGCTCGAATCATAGGTTTGTCTGTATGTTTGTGTTCATTTGAAAATTATTATTTTCAGCTGTACAAATTTTATAGGAAATCATGATTTAGATTTAATCTACATTATTTTGATGAAGCATTGGTGTGGGAAAAATAAACTTTATTCTCATCAAAAACTTTCATCGCAATGTATTGATTTTAGGCGTCACATTTTTAGAGGTTTCATTAAACCTCCAAAAATACTCTTCTATACAAATAACATTGAATTACGTTTTCATTTCCTCGAAACGAAATAAAAGCGGCAACCAAGACGAATCACTTCCCAATCTCCCTTAGATTTGATTTCGGATTACTCCTTCAAATATTATTCAAGCAAGCTCGCGAAATTAAATGAGGTAACAATTTTTTGGGATCACAGTGCTACTTTGGCACTTAAGATTGGTTCGTTAGGGTTGATAATTGCGTGTGCAAATCTGAACAAGGTCGTGTTCTCATTAGCATAGATTATCATAATCCCTTTGTTGCAGAATCCGATAAATACAAGAGATGCTACAGTAGCGGCATTGTCCGACGCACAATACGTTGCGCCACTGGTACAAAGCGGTGATTTACTGAGTGGAGGACCAAAGCCCGCTCTGAATGATGAGGATGGACCCCGAAGACCGACTAAAACTTTTTTCTATGTGTTCGATTACCAGACTAAAGATGGGTTTTATCCTCAGGTGAGTTTTTTTAGAACTCGGCATCAAGCAGCGTTTATCATATTTGGTACAGTCTCGTATCCTCACCTTTTTTGGTCACGTGTGCCGTCGAGGGGAGGTGGCTATTGAGCGACTTGTGGTCCAGGGAAAGGTTGAGGGTACCAGGCCACGAGGAAGATCGCCAATGAGGTGGACTGACCAGATAAAAGCGGCAGTAAATGGCTCATCATCACTACATGAATGCACGAGAAAGGCGGCCATCAGAGAGGAGTGGTGGCGTGTTGTGAAGCTTGCCACCAACATCTGAAGTGATGACCACGACCACTCTGTCTAGAGTGACAATGACAAAGAACAAGAGTTTTTTTAGTTTAGAAATAGTAAACATTTTATCAAAGTCATCGACATAGCTCAGCGGATTAGCAAACTGAAGTGGCAGTGGGCCGGCCATGTCAGCCGAAAAACCGACAACCGTTAGGGTAAACGAGTTCTTGAGTGGAGACCGCGAATCGGCAAACGTAGTGTAGGACGCCCTCAGACTAGGTGGAGCGATGATCTTCGCAAGGCGGCTGGAAAGAGCTGGACGAGAGTAGCCGAGGATCGTGCTCAGTTGCGTGCAATTAGAGAGGCCTATGTCCAGCAGTGGACTAATATAGGCTGATGATGATGATGAAACATTTTAGCGAATATTTTAATATCTTCGATACCTAAAGTATAATTACTTGTCCTGACTGACAGCATTCATCAACGCACAGCTCAAACCAGTGATCGAGCTGGAATTTGGTATATAGATAACTATTATGACTTAGGCAATCACTAAGAAATGAAAATTTATCGGAGATAATGTAGCTTTCTATTGGTGAAAGAATTTTCGGACCAGTAACTCCGGAGGTTAGCGCGTTCAAACAAACAAGTTCTTCAGCCTTATTATTAGTATAGATATATATAAGTATAATGTTTAAAAAGTTATGATATAGTAAGCTCTGCATTGTTTTGGATCAAATGGGCAATTAGGCGAATGTGGAGGAGGTCCCGGGATAATATTATTTTATTATCAGAGTTAAAGATAAACAAACTTAAGTGTTTGTTAGGTACATGACAAAACTTTTAGATGCTTAAAAGTAGTTACATACAGTAATAGTCCTTCTCAAGTCGCTAATGGTATCATTAAGAGATAAGTTAGTCAAGAGCTTTAGCCACATAACATTATGTAACTGTTCTATGCCATACCATTTAGGATTTCTAATCTTTAAGTTTTATTAGTAGCAGTATAATGCGCAAATAACCTGACTGCTCAGCTGTGGTACGAAAAACAGATCAGTTTTTTTTTTAATTTAAATATACCCATTGACATTTTGAGCAGTAAAGACAAATCTAACGACATAGTACCTATTTATCATAATCGGTTCAGGCGTTAGTAGTTACGAGGGAACAGAGGGACGATACTTATACAGTTTAATCAAACATATAACCTCCCTTTTAGACTTCGCCGCAGTCGGGTAAACTGTTGCTTTTTATATCGTGAAGAATAAAGCCAAAAAAAAAAACTATAGGATCACGTACAAAATACTTGTATAGAATCTAAAATTATCAGCAGCTCCGTCCTTCTCTCTGGTCCTTCAAAATAATAAGTACCTATTTCCGCAAAACCATTGTGACCCAAGTACAATAAGCCACTACAAAATTAAGATCTTCGTAAAACCA
Organism: Tethea ocularis; assembly: GCA_963555595.1. Classification (NCBI taxonomy): domain Eukaryota; kingdom Metazoa; phylum Arthropoda; class Insecta; order Lepidoptera; family Drepanidae; genus Tethea; species Tethea ocularis. The sequence continues at coordinate 1,530,367 of OY741960.1, read as the reverse complement.
AACACCTTTACTGTGTCAATATTTAATGAACGTAATATTGGATTGGTACCTACATTTACCTTCTGAATATGAAGGTGCTGAGTGACTATGGGCTCTATTATGTTTTGATAGATATCATTATCCTCTTAAGTACGACATTAGCTATCTATGTAACGAATTTTGTCACGAAATTACCCAACCTCCCTATGAGGGTGAAACATCTTGATCCAAATGTTCACTTCCCCTTCAATTTGTTGAAGAGGTTCCAAATTATATTAGTTTCAGTCAAATTCAAATAATGTATAGTTTCTGCTCAGATGTATATGATTTGCCAATACAATCCAAATATAATGATTTAATAGAGAATAATAATATGCATGTATTTTTTTGCATTAGCAACATAACCTATAAAAATAACCAAGATAATAAATAAGCCATCAAAAAAATGACTACCTATCTCTTTCTAGAAAAATATAATTTAGTATGTATGTAGTTTAAATGGCCGTAGGATCCGTACTATGGCTAAGAAAATGTTGTAATTTTGCGTGAAAAACTCATCAATATCGAAAAAGCCGTTTTTCAGTTATGCCATTATTTACAGATGTAAACTGTAGTAAGTTTTTATCTAAGAAACAAACTAGTTAGATCCTCTAAGAACGCTGCTAAAGCCGTGGAATGGACATTAGTTTTCTATCGAATTTTAATGAATTCTTTACTTTTAGAGAATGGGTGCAGTCCACGGCGAAGAGTTGCCGTATGTGTTTGGAGCACCACTGGTGGAAGGTTTTGGTCACTTTCCAGAGAACTACACCAAATCCGAGGTGGCACTATCAGAATCTATGATGATTTTTGTGGCAAACTTTGTAAGAACTGGGTAAGTATTCATCATGATCATCATCAGCCATTTTGAGTCCACTGCTCGCCATAGACCTCTCCAAGAGCGCACCACTCCTTTCTATTAAAATATTTATATATTTGGGTAAGTATTATAATATACTTTAGTTGAAAATCTGTTGCCAATTACTAACCGGTGTGTTCCAGCAATTGCACTTAAGAGCCAGTTGCCTTCTTGGAAATGTAACAGGTCAGTAAACATATTGGCAATAGGCGACGGTAACAACTTACCATAAGGTGCCTGCCTGCTTGTCAACTTTCTGACATAAAAAAATACTTTTAAATAACCCTTAAAGTTTGAACGCTCATCAAAATTTTCTCTATCAATTTTGTCTACAGTTTCTGTGTAATTAGCTAAAAAGCAGTTAATGCTGCCAACTCTGTTCTTTCCAAATTAAACTAATTTATTGTCTCTATAACTCTTTCTAACAAAATTCATATGAAAGGGATACAATAAATTTACTGCTGTCAGATTAGTCCAACTGATTGTCCCATCTTTATTGGTCACGACCATTTACCCGTAAATGATGATAACATTAAAACAATTCTACCGTTTTCAATGTTTCTAAATAGTGTTGGTAAAATAATAAAATTGGCACCAGTTTCATCCCATCATGCCATCTCTCTTATGCTTGCTGTGTTTTAGAGAAATACTTCGTCTCTATTAAGACAAACATGTTTTATTACCATGGGTATCTCGATGGAATCTTGTATTCAAATATTTTCTATGCAATTTGTTTCACTGTCTGTATACTATCTTTTTCGATCTTACCTTATCTGTTTCCTGCCTATCAACTTAATTTATTACTTTAATTATTTCAAACTCACTGTTATAAAGCATAAGTTTCATGTTAAATGCCCTTAATTGCTTAAGTAACGTGAGCTTTACTAATAACAGAATAAGGGCCACTCGATGCTGAAAACGACTTGTTTTGAAACTGTAATGACTCTTGAAAAGTTTTCAAGTAGACGTATATCGTCGAAGGGAATGAAACTCTGTACTAAGGTTGTTATAGTCCTTTTTACTTTAGACGTAAAGCAGCTTTTGGACATCCTTTGACATCCCCCTTATAATTTCAAATTTTATAACAATTTTTGGGATGATGGAGTTATTTATGGATTAATTAAAATTTGATGTCATTAAAAGTAATCGTTAATCTGTTAAACTTCACAAGTTAAATGATTCCATATTTTTATTTAAAATCAAGAAACATCATTTATTTCAGTCATAAAAATAGTAGATCTATATTTAATCAACAGCTAAATAATTAATTAATCAATACTAATTGACCAAGTAATTTACCAGTTTCGACAATAGGCTAGATGACAGTGTCAAAAATAAATGACCAAACACTAACTAATGCATAAAACATCTGAAAACACGCGGAAACATCAAATATGTTGTACATTTAATGCATTCTATGATTTTTAATTACCAGTAGAACCACTAAGAGTAGATCATTGATGCTGTGAAACGATGACGTCATAGCTTAGTATTTCATACAATATTCCATGTAACCGATCGTTTTGACATTTATTAAAAAGTTGCTGATTTGATATGCCAGGAAACTACCTTATTATATGAAATTTTCAGCCGTTTTTTCAAATGTTAAAAAATTTTATGACTATAGCTCACAAAGCCAATAGGTTTTTAAAAAGGTAAAAATTGTTGAGACTTCGTGATAAAGCAAGTAATTTATAGTTTTTAGGTGATACTATCAGGTAGAATGTATGAATGCTTATCTGCTACTGACATAATCAAAATAAGCAGCAAAGAGCGTCAAACAAGTATAAGGGTTTATTATTATTTTTTAAACTCATTCAAGTTCTTTGCTTCAGGAATCCAAATGACAACATTCGTCAGGACGTCCTGCTTCCAGCTTCGAGGGAACGGAATAAATTCAGAGGAATAAACTGGGAAGAGTACGACTCGACCCATCAGAAGTACTTGGAAATAGGTCAGTGTTGCAATTACGTAATTGTGTTGAAATCAATTTCTATTTAAAATAAGTTATTAATACTTCTATAAATATGTTGGTTTGTGTGTTTAAGTTTAGGAAGTAATTTTTGGAACAAATGATCTTATGTCGATTAGATTTAGACGATGTTTTGCCAATAATATGGTTAAAAAAGATTAATGCTTTACCATAATGGTGTGCAAATATTACCATTACAAATTTTTTGGGCTCTATGTTACCATTATTGGTCACGATGAGATTGTGGTCAAACACAGGACATTGTAAAAAAAACCATGAACGACCATCATTAATTCTAGTTGTACAAATTGATTTAGCAATCACAAAGGCAATTTCAAATAGAAACAGATTGCAATGGAGTTACGTAATAAAGTCACAGTATCATAAGTATGCTTCTATGATTTATGATCTGCGATAGTGGAGGAGACTTGATAAATGATTATTGTCTTCTTCTGGCCAGTTGTATGGTGCTTTATTACTTGTAATTATTTAATATTTTGGTCTAAGATTTATTTTTGGTTCTTATATTTAGTTGTACGTTTATTTACGCATTGTTTTTTTTTTTTACTAAGTATAGGCGAGTGTTTGACCACAATCTCACAGTGGCCGATGGTGGTAAGCACACAAAGCCTAGAAGGAAACTGGCTCTCAAGTGCAGCTATCGGTAGATGCTCGGCCACGGTATTTTGTATATTTGTAGTTTAAAATTGTAAATTAAATCTCAATCTATACTAATATCCTATAATGGAATGTAACCTTTAAAATCTGAAAAGTGTTATAAAGTGACCTATAGAGAGTTTCATTGTTTCACTTGAAGGCTTGTATCAACGATCCTTGAGAAAAGGTTTGTCTCAAGAGGTTCTTACATTCGGAATATTAGATGAAAGTATTGGATAATCAGTAATAAATAAAATAAATAAATAAATATCCTAAGACATTTTTCACACACGGTTATCTGATGCCAAACTAAGTAGAGCTTGTACTATGGACAACCAGATAACTGATATACTACATATACTACTTTTTTTTTAAATACATACTTATATAGATAATGAGGAATACCAACAAAAAAATCTAATTAGTCCGTCAGTTAGATTATCAAAAAATATTGTATTGTATTTTTTATTTTGATCCGAAAACAAAAAATACCGAAGATACAGTGCGTTAAAATTTTCCGGTCTGCAAAAAGTGTACTAAAAAGTAGTTGTACAATGACGTCACAAGCCCCAATCCTGCACTTTGATGGGACTTATCTTTGTAATTTCTTATGGATTTGATAAAATAAAAAATACGTATCCAATATTTTTTGATAATCTAACTGACGGACTAATTAGATTTTTTTGTTGGTATTCCTCATTACACCCAGACACCGAACAAACAGACATGTTCATGCACACTAATGTTTGTCCTGGATGGGAATCGAACCCATGACCAGCAGCGTGATAGGTGATGTCTTAACCAACTGCGCCAACCGGCTTGTCAAAACAGTATAACAATTAATCGTAAACGAAATCATTAAAGATATTGAACAAAAATTAAGCATAGAAACTTTTAATGACTGACTGACTGATTTGTCAATACATATAGGTACCTAACTCAAAGTGCTGAACAGATTGGGCTGAAATTTGACATGCAGATAATTATCATCCATTGAGAATTTTTGAAAATTCTACCTCTAAGGGGGTAAAAATAAGGGATCGTGGGTAAAACCGCGAAAGAAAGCTAGTTTTAAATAAAGTTTGGTAACTTAATTGCAGTCCAATATAATTTTGAACAATAAAAGTCTTTATAATTTTGATTAGCGCTTTTTTATTTTAGAAAGTAATTACGCATAACAAATGCGGCAAATAATAGATTCTGAAAAAGAAATAACAATTTCATTTAATCAACTTCGTTTCTAATAAAACAACTGGTCGAAATCCATGTTAATTTATTATGTTAATTTTTTTAATAGAATCTAAATTAAATTGAAACTTTATTTATATTGAAACTTCAATTATTTTTGCTACTTTTTAACTTAGAAAGCACATCATTAAAATTAAATACTATTAGCAATTCCATGAAATCATTTTCGAACCGTGATTATTTAAATTAAATTTTTACTTTGCTCTGGAAAACTTTGTATTGCTTTTAATTTTACATTGATAACATGTAAGCTTGTTAACTTTAGTTACAAAAAAGAGCTTTTCAAACTTTTTTTAATAAAAATAGTTACTTCCATTATTACAGTGAGTATGAAAATTCCGATGCCTAGTTGTTATTATTTTCCTGAGTCCATTCGTTCATTACTTTCAAGGAATTACCATCACTAGATTACTTTTGGTATCTCTTTGCTAGATGTTATTTCTAGTTCGTGTTACTATTGTGTCCTTTGGCAGACTAATGAAAATTTTTAATTGCCTTTCCCTCAAAGAAAATAATAACCTTATTTGTTACAAACGAATATTTAACGGGAAATATTAAAATTGAGAAATTAGTGGTGACAACAAAGTGATTATAATGATGAACATTTTACTCATAAACGTTACTCAAAAATAGTTTTGATGAGTTTAAGGGTCGGTCTATGTTGACTTAACTATTACCATGCTTTAACCGTAGAGTCACTTTGACAATGACCGATCTCCCTCGGTCGGTTACGGTTACGGTTAAAATTTTAGTTAAAGTGACACGAACAACCCAGTTTGCTTTCTTTCGGCGGTTAAATAAAGTTTACTTTGACTATAACTTTAACTAAAATGTACAAGCAACCGACTCAAAGTAACAAAGGTACATTGTTTTTTAACAAAACTCTTTCATCCTCCAGGTATGAAACCGCGGCTGAAAAATCACTACCGAGCACATCAACTATCCGTGTGGTTACGACTGGTCCCAGAACTACATAGAGCTGGAATGGAAGACGTGGCAGCCCGCCACAATCTGTTTCGAAACCACAACGAACAGGATTTGTACGAAGGAATCGTCCGACCCGATCCATTGGCGCGAAACATCAACGACAACGAGCAAATGAGACGAGGAAACGGTTCAGTTTACTCCGAAACAGCTATAACTACGGTAGATACAATACTAGCTACATGTGCTACCATTCTCCCTGGGAGAGACTTGCAAACATTGAACGCAACCGATAATACTTTAGCTAATTTGGAGGCAGCCGGATATGCTGCTTATTCGACCGCTTTAAGCGTCACTATCGCAATAGGCTGTTCCCTGCTCATCCTCAATGTGCTAATATTTGCTGGAGTATACTACCAAAGGGACAAATCTAGGTCACGTGGCAAACAGCACCGCTTCAACGAGAAACATTTCGAAACGATTTCAGGAAAGCATTCGCATTACCATATGGATCCGACCCATGCACCAAGCTTAGTGGTAGATGTCGAAAGGCAAAATAGAAAAAAACACATGATGGGGACTGATCAGCAGTTAGCGAACTTAAATTTTAAAGGACCACTAGACGTTCCTAAGTCACCGCCCAGTCCGGCGCTCAGTATTGACAACATGATGCTTCCAAGCAAGCTGGGCAGTAGAAACAGCAGTTTTAGAATACCAAACGTAAATTACCCACAAGTAGGGGGATATGCGACTATGCCGAAGAATTTGAGCCAGTTTAATAACTCGCCACCCCTACAAGAGTTAAGGCAACAGAAATTCCAACCGCCTAACGGATCGGCGGGACAAGGTTCCCCCGGAGGGAGGGAGGACGTAAGAGGGGTCCCTCATGCCACCCTCCGGAGAGGGAAAGGCTCTCTACACACCAACCTCCCGCAAGCAGCCATAGACGAAATGAGAGTGTGACAGTTAATTCCGTCTGACTTTACATTACAGAATTAAAAACTGTATCTTGATCTCTTGAAAGTGAATGTATGAGTGTAAATATAAAGTATGAAGGTTTTTTTTTAGGGAAATGAAAATGTTATCGATTCTCGAATTTGGAATAATGATTATCGAATAAAACAATCAATTGTATCGTTTTGTTTGTTTAATTTACATTTGACTAAACTGTAAACAGTAGAAGACAAATTAGTGGGTAGGTATAATTCTTTGTCGAAAATAATTCGTGAATCTGAATATTAGGTACTGAAAAGTTTCCGTGAAGAAATATCAGCCATCTCTCTGGCACAATATATTTTCTTTGCAACTGTTTATTATGATCATCAAAGATATGTAATATGATCTTGATTTTGGATAAATAGGTATTATCTTATAACCCTGCTATAATCATCTCTAGGTTCTCACTCTCTAATACCGTCTCTATTTACTGACAAAAATCTAATAATAAAATGCACAATACCGATAACAAATAATCGATATAAATTTTCCTTGTCATCGTTACTCGATATTTTATTTGTAACAATTTCCGAAGCTCGTAAGAACTCTTTGATAGTGGCGGTTTGGAACATTTCGCAAGGAATTCCTTGCGGTCACCGATAAACAAGGTCATAAAGAGCCTTTGTTCGGCTTTCGTTCGGCATGTGTAATATGATGACAATGTAGTGTATTAAGTTTTGATTTATTTATCGACGTATTGTTAGGTTGATTGAATATCTTAAGAAATTTGCTAAAAGTTAAAGCTAAGAAATTTTATTTTTTGACTACTAGAACACATTCTAGTTAAACACTATTATAAGGTTAAAATTAGGAATCATTAACTTTCTCCTAAATTTTAATTTGGTAAGGTCATGTAAACTTCGAAACGTTTAATGTAAAGTTTAAAATAGTAAGACACATTTTAAAAACATCAACTAATGCAATGATAACTAATTGACTCAGACGTGACTTTGCGGAAATTCATTATAAGATTAAACAGAAGACAAATATTTAGTAACTAATTCCGCTGGATCTCCTTCTCTGTCAAGTCCCACCAGGAAACGTAACAGGAAATCGACACGTGTTTCACTTCTTCACGAAGCAACTGATTCAATGATAATAAATGGATTCAATAGTTTATTCGTTATCATCGATTTGTATTATTCATATAATGCAGGCAGGTTTTTGATTTAAACTATCGTGTTTAAATATTTAGTGTTTTCACCTATTACTTCGAGCTGTCCGGCTAATTTACTCTTAAATTTAGACGTAAAAACCAGATGACCATCTAATAATTAATTTACTACTAAAAGACTATAAACTGCCACGAATAATTGCTACTACCAGGTATAATAGCTGCTAGTGTTATTAGTAAGGTAAAAACCATAAAAGCTATGACTAATAATTTTATTTATGAATACATCATAAATGTTTCGTTATATATAACACATACACTGGACGAAAAATATAAAGTTATACGTCGGTATATATTGCAACTATTAAATAAATATAAATAAATAAATATTCTTGGACATTCTCCACACAAGGTTATCTGATTCCAAACTAAGCAGAGCTTGTACTATGGAAACCAGATAAGTGATATACTACATATACTATTTTTTTTTTGTAAATACATACTTATATAGATAATTACACCCAGACACAGGACAGACAGACATGTTCATGCACACAAATGTTTGTCCTGGATGGGAATCGAACCCATGACCAGCGGCGTGATAGGTGGTGTCTTAACCAACTGAGCTAACTGGCTTGTCAAATTGTTATGAATTTATAAAATTAACTTTGATAAAATGATGAAGAATGTCTGAAAGTTCTTGACAGGGAAGCAGAAAAAGTTCGTATAAATAGAATAGCTTCGCTGTGAAGGGAAAGTTCATTTATCAAATAGCACCCACCCCGTTATTTAACTCGCGATCGCAGCGCAAAAATATAGCGTACAGTATGACACAACTTAGATGTAGCATCGGCAAATCGAATATCTACACTTGATTTCCGATTTACACAACTAATAAAAATCATTCATTATCGCGCCATTCAACGTTCAATAAGATAATTTTCACCTAAAGTACCTAAACATGGGTAATGTTATAGGCGCACTCATTTCGGAATAGGGTAGTTGACTGACATATCAAATCAGCTACTTTTTGATAAATGTGAAAAACGATAGTTTATAAGGAATTTTGTATGAAATATTACACTATGACGTCATAGTTTCATAGCATCAAATCATATACTCTTAGTGGTTCCACTGGTCATTAAAAATCATATAAAGCATTAAATGAACAACATATTTGTTGTTTCCACGTGTTTTTGATGTTTTATGCATTGGTTAGTGTTTGGTCATTTATTTTTGACACTGTCAACTACCCTATTGATGGATTTTAAGAATTTTACCGATGCTTCATCTATGTTGTGTCATACTGTACCTGTCTTGTTATCAACTAACTTCGTGCCAAGAAAACTTCATGGCACATGGATTTTATAGATCTAATTGACTTATTTCTTTTGAAGATAGGTACAGTTTCTTATTCACTGTTTTGAAGATGTACCTAGAACAACAATGTACAAACTATCGACTCCTACAACATCGAGAATTTTAAGGCCAGACTAAAATATACTACTTAGCAGGCTTACTCCATGTCTTTAATACCTGTCAGTCAAAAGCAACGCAAGCTGACTGGCGGATTCATGAAAAACAATGGCAAGGCATAAAAAAGCATATTCGTTCAAAATAGGATGTCTATTTACTCTGACCTTGAAACTAGGTTATAGTTTATCAATACTTGACTTTTATCGACCAATCACAAAGCAAAGTGTTGTTGCTTCTCAAGTTCAAGACTAGCGTCATATTGAACGGTATTGTAATAAATTAGGACTTAACGTAAGTACGATTTTCATGTTCATTTTAGGTTGATTACGCCATTTATTTATAGGATTTATGCGGGGTTTATTGTGAGATTCATGTGCTTTTATGTTTTCTTTTTCATTACGCTAATGTATTTGATGAAAATATAATTCATTTGCATTTCAATTCCATCGATCAGGTTCAAATACTGATTTTAATACCTTTGAATGAATGAAATGCTGTACAGCGCTTGCTGTACCTACAATCTGTTTTTATTTCTTCTCCGTGGTTTTTTTTTTCGATAAGATTTAGTATCCTTCTTGTGAAGACGTTGTTACTCTTTCATGCAAAAACTACTTGGCGGATTTGGATGAAACTTGGCACTTAGATAAATCGTGCCTTGCAACATATACCTAAGCTTCGTTTTATCTCGGTAAAACATACAATCTGGGAACGCGAGTGAAACCGCTAGGCGGAAGCTATTCTAACCTAAAAGATATTGGTGCCGATTCTGTTGTTTACGAACTAAATAAATTTAATCTCACTATATCTCTTTCTAATAATAATATAAGAAAGGGATGCAAGATTAATCACATATTTCAACGTGAATTTAAGCGCGATCTTTATTGGTCACGACTATTTACCCGTACATTACGACGGCATGGATTAAACTGACAGCATTAAAAATGTTCTGTCTTTTTTCAATAAGGTTAACATGAAAGAGAAGTGACTTGTCTAATATTAGTAATGTTCGTAAACAACAGAATCGACACCATAATATTAATTAAAAAATATACATATTAATATCTACCCAAAAAGAAGCCATATGCCATAGAGCACATTTGACTAATACAAACACATGACGAAGCTACGAATAATATCATAAGAGCGTAAAGAAAACGCTTCCAGCTATTTCATATTAGAAACGAGGCTGTCAACTTATACAAATATTATGGTCTGAAGGTGAATATATGTAATTTGATTTCGTAGGTAGTCTCTGAATATGTTTGATTACATACATATAGTCTTACCTGAAAGGATCCGTAGATCCTTACACGAGAAGCTTACACGAAGGCACATTGGGGAAAGTCTATATAGAATTTGTATAGAAAATAAATAAATTTATAAACAAGTAATCTCATTCTATGATATAAGATACAAATGATAAAGGCGATGATAGCTCAGTGGTAGTGACGTCGGATGCCGAGACGAAGGTGATTTTTATTTTCACTGCGATAACAGATAGAGAAGATAACTTTGAAGACTACGTCCGGTTGCATCGAACCATTAGTACGAATAGTAAAACCATTAGTTTCATTTCGATGTTCGTTATTCAAAAACTTCCAAAGCAACCCACCTGACAAAAACTGTTACAGTATGAAATCGGCAAATCGTTTTCGTACACTTCACTTCCGATTTACACAACTAATAAAAATCATTCATTATAGCGCCATTCAACGTTCAACAAGATCATTTTCACTGATAATTTTTTAACTCATGAGTAATGTTGTAGGAGCACTCTTTTCGGGAACGATCGATTTTACGAATTTTGCCGATGCTTCATCTAAGTTGTGTTATACTATAGTAATATGTAGTTATATAATTTATAACTGTGTCCATGTCAGTCGATATATAACTAGATCTAAGTAGATTGACAAGCTATGGTTGCTGAAAGCGGAGTAAATTCTATGGTAGGTATTATTGACGAGTGGTCTAAGTCCAGCACAACGCGAGCCTAATAAAGATATCATATCTCATTTTTTTTTTTTTTACTTTTGAGGTTCAGGCAGTATTATTTTGTAGCGAACCCCCCTGCTCTTATAAATTATTAGTTGTGTTATACAGGTTACAAAGATTGGTAAAAATAATATTAGGTAAATGATTATGATTATAGTCTATAAATTTCTTGAGATTTTAAGAAAGGTCTGTTTTTTTTTTGCTTAACTTAATTCTCGCTTCATATATTATGTTAGTTACATATGTAAATACCTTTCTAATTTTGTAATACTAATTACTAGTATTTAGTTTTTTTTTTTTCACACAGTAAATTATCAACAAGATTTAGCATTGTAACGATATTTTGCAGCTAATACATTATTATAACTCAAAATATTTGCTGAAATTAAGCTATACTATAATACTATAAACAACTAATAACAAGGTATCTCATTATACTAAAGACAAGTATCTTTGGAAGTTCCTATTGGAGCCTTTTGTGCCTGAAGCAATTTACCTCAACAAGATATTATACGTTCGAGCTGATCTATTAGGTAGGTAAATATATGCAAAATTTATGCTAACAACAATTTGCTCATGATTTTCGGATCTATAGTACAGGTACACTTGATGACGGTTAGTTTAGCATACGTATCTCTATAATGAGCGTTAATGTAAGGTGTTGTAGGATTATTATACTATAACTTTAATTATAATTGTTTCATGTTAGGTCTTAGAGCAAAGAACTGGTGGTAGTGACGTCGAATGCCGAGACGAAGATCGCGGGCTCGAATCCTATAATGAGCTTGAGCTTTCAGTAAAGGAAAACATCGTGAGGAAACTGTAGCTTGGTGTGGTAGTACCCGTATGGCTGGCTACCACCCTCAAGTTTATAATCTATCGATAAGCACCTTCCAGTGTGTTCCGACAGCTGCTCTTGAGAGCCAGTTCCCTTTTTGGCTTTGTGTGCTTACCACCATCGACCACATCATCACTGACCACAGTGAGATTGTAGTCAAACACTGGCCTATACAAAAAAAAAATGACGAAAATTTTCTAGGTTCAAATTTAATGTAACCTGTATAAAATTTAACATCCGTGACTGATCACTGACTGACATATAAACAAACAACCTGAAGAGTAGGTAAATATCCTTGTGAAAGTAAGCATCTACATAGTAAAATCTACTCGAAGATTGTGGGATGGAAATTTAAGCTAACTAATAAAGCTTACAAAAAGCTACAATGGTGTCGATTCTGTTGTTTACGAACTTAACTAATATTAGACAAGTCACCTCTCTTTCAAGTTAACCTTATTGAAAAAAGACAGAACATTTTTAATGCTGTCAGTTTAATCCATGCCGTAGTAGTAATGTACGGGTAAATAGTCGTGACCAATAAAGATCGCGCTTAAATTCACGTTGAAATATGTGATCGGATTAAACTGACAGGACTAAAATATCTTGCATCCCTTTCTTATAGTTACTATTAGAGAGAGATATAGTGAGATTAAATTTATTTAGTTCGTAAACAACAGAATCGGCACCAATGTGTGACAAAACTTCAAAATTAGACAGATATTAAATCACGTTTTTGGCCGATATACAGAAAGAACTTGCCAAAGAACCTCGCCATGGATTAGTAATGGCATTGAACAAAGTAACGAGTAAGCCAAATGTCAGGCTAATCTTTAGTTGCTGGCACAAAAGTTGTTAGCGTCAATAACAATTTTTCGAGATTTGTTTTCATGTTGACGCGAATTTACTGGATTCTAGGTAATTGCTTGAACTTTATCTTGATTTCCTAATCTAAGATATATGATAAAAGTTGGTTCCTGAATAAAAATATGTTCTATTAGAAACACGACTTACTATTTCGATACTAACGTTACCAGTAAACTGTTAATTTGCTTATTATATTGTGAGTTATTATACTAAAGATACTCTATAATATACAATATTTACAATTATTTACAAGCAATATACAAACAAAATAAAAAAACTATATATAAAAAAATTCCTCGAGGCGGCCGCTGCTGCCAATCAACGGCAAGGTTCCCAGAAGGCTGGCAGCGATCCCTCTTTGTATGGCCAAGCTAACGCGTTGGCGGAAAAAGCTCCCCGCCCGCCGGTCCCCTGTGACCTCAATTAAATTTGAAGATAATGTTCGAGAAAATCGGCGAGCCTCGGACCCCCAAGGACCCATGGTCTCGACCGCAAAAGGCAAAAATAAGTAATTTGGGCCAATAGAAGCGTATTTTTTGGATTTAGAATTTACTATACATATTATTGAGTGAGTCTATTAATTGGAAAACAAAATTGGTGACGCAAACAAAATAAGAAAATTTTAAATGACATGCAAGGAGTAAATATGACATATTTTTTATATTATAATCTTCCTCTTTTTTCTAAATTCTAATATCACACGTTTAACTATCAAGGTAAAACTATTAATGCTTCGCAAATTATAATGCTAAGACCATGTCATTTTAGCCTGCAGACGTTTATTACCAGAGACAGATGTTTTAACAGTTACTCCTTACCACTAAAATAAAATAGAATAGTTAGAAGTTTATTTACCTTTTTCTCTGTAATACCATACATTTTGTGTTACCAAAATACGACCATCAATCAAAGCAGAAAACCACAAAGTCCACTAAATCAACTATCCACCGTAACTCCTCAAAATATATCATCTTAGAATCCAAATTTCCATCCGAAGTGAATAAAGAACCCGGCCTTAGGGTAGTCGGCAGTTTTATGGTTTTATTCCGTTCCTGGTCCTTCATCAAAAAACTATTTGGTAAATGGAAACGGCCGTCCTAACACCGCGGGCGGGTCGCTTGAAAACGTAAAGTGATAAATAAGATCTTTATGCTTCAGAGACTTTGAAAGTGGGGAAAAAGTTGGTTAAATTTGAGTACACAGTACTTGATGATGTATCGAAGATGGATGTTTTTGGGTAGCCGATAATGGAGAGATATAAAGTGACGAAATTCGCACAAACTATAAACTTTAATATTTTTATAGCTTCTGCAGAAGTTGTTGTTATCATCGTCGGTTTTCCTATTTTCCTTCACCTAATAACTTGTAGCAAAACTGTAAGTATACAGTCTTGTAGTTTAACTTTCATCACGATCGTTTAATGTACTAGCTGTTTCTCGCGGTTTTACTCATCTTCCCTGGATAAAAAGTAACCTATAACCTCCGGAAATAATGTAGCTTCCTATTAGTGAATTTTTGAAATCGGACCAGTAACTCGCGCGTTCAAACAAACAAACTCTTCAGCTTTATTATAAGAACAGACTTATTAACATTTGAATGAAGGTTTTACCTAAAACAATTCAAAAGAATATATTCGGAAGGCAAACCATATGCAAGTACCTAGTAGATAAAGACAATGTTTTCTGAAAGCTTTGTAACAGGAACAAATCATCTGTGACAGACACTGAGATGTGTGAAATGTGAGCAGAATTCAGTAGACCCTAAAATATATCGTATGTCAAAGGTCATAAGTTTCATATCTATGGAATATCATTTTATAGACGGAGACTAAAACGTCCGGTTCTGACACGTTGACATTTGCAGAACGCTGCACATAATTACTTTTGTAGGGTTATTGCTTTTCTAGGGTATTCTAATTTTTATGTGAAAGAGTAACAAACATACACATTATATAAACTTTCGAATTTATACTATTAGTAGAATCAAATTGCTCACGATGATATTCTATAATCAAAGACTATGATCAAACCGTCATAAAAAAAGATATGGCCAAGAAATGTAAATAGATTTTTTCGCTGAAATTCTTTTGGTAATATTTTCAACTCAAAGCGGGTACTTAGTAAAGTGGCTGATCTCTGAACTATAAATATTAATGAATGTTAGAAAAATATTAAGTAGGTTCCAAGAAAAAAACAGTTTTGGTATCGAAAATCATAAAAACTTATTCCACAGACTTTTAATCCGAAGAAGCGATAGCTAATTTTAATTTCAAATATGAGATTTTAGTAAAACTATATATTGTTCACTAAAACGGCTTTGATTTAAATGAATACTCTGGTTATCTACTAATATGTTTACCTACTTTTGCTAGTCTCTTTGAAAATAATACAAATTGGTTAAATATTACTTCTATCCTAAGTACTAACATTATAAATGCGAAAGTTACTTCTTCACGCTCAAATGGCTAGACCAATTTTAATGAAATTTGGTATGGAGGTAGTCGACACGCTGGATTAACACATAAGCTACTTTTTATCCCTCGAGAACGCGGGTGAAACCGCGGGGTTACTTCAAAATTATTATATTAAATTAAAGTTTTTTTGTCAATTTTGGATTGGATTCCAAACTGTATTTTTATCTGTTAATATTATATTTAAATCAGGTAGACCATAATCTGCCTCTATCCACATCAGTCTGACCAATCATAAGTCGTATGTTGAAAACTATTAGTCCAATAAACAATTTTGAAGATTCTCTAAATAGCGCCAGCCCCCAAAAACATGATCAATTTGTTCAATAACCACCTTTATGTCCGAAGCATTAGGGGCGAAGGGTGTAACTAAATGTAACAATAGTTTTTTTCATCCCTTCAGGCAAAATAAAATTAACTTTTTCCTTTTCAACGTAGATAACCATTACGCTTTGATACACTTAGCAGTAGACCCTTTTTTACTAAATTCTGGTGCTTTATGGGCCCATTTAGGGGCAAAAAAAGAATAACTTGTAAAAAGTTTGGGGGAAAAGAAAATTTGCGAGTTCCTCGAGCAACCCGAAAATTCTCCTTTCGCTAATATTTATGGAGTGTACAAATTGTATGAATATTTGAAGGTTTTTAGACATGGTTTAATGGACTCTCGTTTTCTACCTTTTTTGAACTTTTACCAAAAGAAGAGATTTTCTTATGGTGCAAGGTCAGCGTTTATTATGCGAAGAATTATATTTTAGCCAACTGATTCCTTATAAGTAGCGATTTCCCATAGATTTACTCGCATCCCTAGGATATATATAACATAGGTATATCCGTTATAGGATAGGTATAACCGTGTGTGAAGAATGTCCCGGGATATTTATTTAATTCTCTCCATATTGCTGGAAATTACCATTAATCTTAAGTAGAAATATTTCTCTTACCGCTGACAGGTATCAAATCTAAACGTTAATACATCAAACTCATAAAGCCCTCTTACACCGAGGCGAACCGATGACGTCACTACGCGAATTATTCCGGGTTGACGCTTCGGCAATCTCCCACCATGTCCTTTGGATATAATTTATGTTACCCCCACACGTACGTAAAGACATTTTGTGTGGTTTATTTGAGGAAAAAATGCCTGTTAAGTTACAAGTTTTTAGCGTTTTTTAACTTTTTAATTATATAATATACAATATTTACAATTATTTACAACAAATATACAAACTATATATAAAAAAAAATCCTCGAGGCGGCCGCTGCTGCCAATCAACGGCAAGGTTCCCAGAAGGCTGGCAGCGTTCCCTCTTTGTATGGCCAAGCTAACGCGTTGGCGGAAAAAGCTCCCCGCCCGCCGGTCCCTTGTAACCTCAATTAATTTTTAAGATAATGTTCGAGAAAATCGGCGAGCCTCGGACCCCCAAGGACCCATGGTCTCGACCGCAAAAGCGTTTATAGCGTTTGTTTTTCAAAATATGGATATACGCAAATTTGTTTTTTACCCGACTGCGGCGAAGCAAGAAAAGGTAAGTAGTTGTTGTTGTCTCTGGTAAAAACTAAACAATTTAACCGATTATGATAAATTATATGTTTTTAGATTCATATTTATTGCGCGAGTGTCGATGGGTATAAGGCGAGCGAAATGGCGAATTCGTGGTGCCAAAATGTATTTTTAAAAAAATCTTCATAACTTATTGAATGTGATATCAGAATGTAGGACTTTAAAAATTGATTACAAAAATAATAGGTTAAGGAAAAAGTTTCTTCGCATTTTTTAAGAAAATTCAAAACATTTTTTAATATAGTTTATTTACATTTAACTAAAGTATATAGGTACCATTTTGTTCGATAACTTTTTGCCATCTTATAGGTAAGGACATGATACCATTGCTATAGAAATTTTGGGACTTCTGATCAAAATACCGCAACAAGTGGTTTTGGCAGTCTCCTCGTGATGTTAACCTGACACTGCCTAAAGAATTCTGATGAGACCGAAACAGGTGGAAATCTGAAGGTGCAAGGTCAGGACTATACGGCGGATGCATTAACACCTCCCAGCCAAACTCTCTGCTGAGTGGCTAAAGATGTGTGAGGTCTAGCGTTATCATGATGAAAAACCACACCCCTTCTGTTGATTAATTCCGGCCGCTTTCTCTCAACTTCTTGCCTTAATCTCATCAGTTGTTCGCAGTAGAGTTTAGAATCGATGGTCCTGCCTGGTGCTAACAGCTCATAATGAATAATGCCCTTCCAATCCCACCACATACACAGCATCAACTTGTTGCGAGTTAACCCGGGTTTCGCCACAGTCTGTGAAGCCTGACCGGTCTTTGACCACGACCTTTTTCGCACGCTCTTGTCGTACGTGATCCACTTTTTATCACCAGTTATCAGCTTCTTCAAAAATGGTTCGGTTTCATTACGTCGCAATAAAGAATCACAAATGAGTACACGGTTCATTAGGTTTCTTTCAGTGAGCTCGTGAGGTACCCAAATATCGAAAGAAAGAAAGAAAGAAAGAAAAGAAATTTGTGGTCAATTCCCAGTTCTTCAGCTACGTCGTAACTACTGATATGCCGATCTTGCTCCACTTTTTCAAAAATGGCATCCATTTTATCCGTAATAGGGCGACCAGAGCGACGTGCATCTTTGACATCAAAATTTCCAGATTGAAAACGCTTAAACCAAATTTGTGCTACTCTCACAGACACTGCACTAGGTCCATAATTAGTAGTAAAATTTTAAAATGTATCGAATTTCTTCATTAGATTCAGTCATCTTGATAGTACGAAAAACAAATGAAAATCACACATTTTCCTAATTTGAATTTGGAATTATGTCCTTTAAAATTTAAACTTTCTAATGATACCTATAAATAGTATAGCCAATAAGATTTTATTATAAGTTCATACATACTATAATGCGAAAAGACTTTTAATATAAACCTACAACATATAAGTACGTTTATGTAATTTAAAATGAGAAATTAAAAAAAGCAATCCCAATATTTATTTTTTTATTTTACATATGTCGCCAGTCAGGTTTTTCAGATCATTTTAACTGTTTTGTTTCTTGTAACATCGTTATTTTTTTCTAAATCAAGTTTACTCCTATATAAAATCAATTACATTTATAAAAAATATTCTAATAATATCGCTAGAAGTTTTATACATAGACCAATCTCACTATAAACGACGTAACCACGCGCTCAAGGTTCTAAGAAAATTTGTTTCTCAAGGAGAAAGGGACAGAGTCACTCTAATATCGAATGAGTGAAGGAGAACGAAATAAAGAAAACGAATAGCCGTGTTCTGCGGTTTGCGGCAAACCTTTCGGTTGAGAACGTGCAATGATATCAAGAACAGATTTTATTGAAAATGATTAAACCTAAATATATAAAAGGAAAGCGTGACTGACTGACTGATTTGACAACGCATAGCTCAAACAACTGGATGGATCAAGCTGAAATTTATCACACAGATAGCTAAAAGATAATTGTCATTATGACGAAGGGATCCGCTAAGAAATATTTTTTGAAAGATCCTGTCCAGAAGGGGCGAATTTGTAGCGATTTTGTGCGCGATTTCACGTACAATGCCGCTTTGTTTAGCCGTGCAATAGATCAAAATTGTTAACGATTAAGCAATGTACCACAAAACGCGGCAATCTTGCGCGTTATCTGAACAAGGTGTAACGGGGTAAAATAGAGGATTACGGATGAAAATAACCTTGTAGTCTAGGTAGGTCTGGATTTGGGCTTGGCGTTAATGAGGTAGTCGGTAAGTAAGTCAGGATTTTTTTAAATCATATTCTAACCCTATTTACAAAATACAAAATATTTACAAGTAAAAAGTTGTGCCAGATCACTGCCATGAGTGAACGTACCAAGAAGGCTGGTGGCATTGCCACGTTGAATGGCAATGTTGATCCGATGTCCCAGATAGAGAAAGGATGATAATGATTAATCAACGCAGAATCTGAATCACTTTATTTTAGGTGATTTTAGCTCTGTGGTAGTGAAGTCGAATGCCGCTGGTGCAAATCCTACAATGAGCTTGACCATAGTACGGTGATAGGATACTTTGTAGTTCCCGCCTGGCTACCATCCTTAAGAAAATATATCACAAAGCACATTTTGGTGTGTTCCAACAGCTGCACTTAAGAGCCAGATCTAGGTTTTGTGTGCTTACCACCATCAGCCACATTATCACTAAAAACGGTGAGAATGTGGTCAATTCACTATACGTAGTAAAAAAAATCTTGTAGTGTAGGAGTGAACTAAAAATATTTTTCGAAATAAGTCCTTAGAAAATTAAAGATACAGATATCTACCATGCGGTGAAAAGCATTTTAATTTAATCAATGTACTAAACAAGAAAAAAGTGTGATTGTCTGTTCTTTGCTTATTCTGCATTATACGTCGATGAGCCAACTTACAAACATTGGCACTTCATAAGCAGCAAAAATGCATTTTGTTATTATTGCAAACATGTTGCAAACTTGCGAAAAAAAAAATAGAAAATTCATTTATGTCGTAGTTCTCAAACGAATAGGAAAATTGATTCGTTTATTTTTAAATTCAAACTCAAAAAACATGATTCAGTTTAGGCCCTGACAAGGCAATTAAAAACTTTACAAATGACTCTACCACCGGTTCGGAATACACTTAAATAAGAAGACTCCGGCATGAAACTCAGTTGTTCATTCACATAAACCTACCTAATAATTAATGAAAAGCCCCAATTCTGTTGAACTAATTTTAAATCTCTTTCTACCAAAAAGTAAAAGTAAGAATACGTCAAATACATAAAAGTCCGTACGTGAATTGTGTCTATTGATCAAAATTAATCAGAACTATAGAATAAGCATTGGCTGATTAACTAATCTGCACTAGATTTTAGATTGAAAAGCAAAAGGTCCAACTTCAAAGCTGTTTTATTGAAAACAACCAAACAAATAATAAAGTTTGAACAACACTCGAGAGTCCCTTTCAATTAAAAAAGGCCTGGGGCTCCAGGAGATTGAACATCCAAAAGATGTCAACAGAACATTTCAAAAAGACTTCCGTAACTTTATCTCGTCAAGTTTCTGAAAAAATGGACTGAGTGTTTTCAACAAAACTTGGCAATGTTAAAGTGGGACTGAACACGTTACTTGGAACATTTCACCTCAATCCACTCAAGATATATAGCTTGGCATGTGAGTTGAACCTATGTTAGCTTACTTCAGACGAGATGTATTTTATAAGTTAGCTAACTACACCATTTGTTTACTAAAAAGTATGCGCTTTGTACAGGTACAATTTTCCAAAAGCATAGATGGACAAATCCGAAAATAAGGAGTAAACAATTATCACAGGAATCGCAGTCGGGTCGCTTTTGATAGAAATTCGTTTGATTATGAAGTTCCAAAAATTGCACTATCCCATAATGTTGCTTATGAGGATCGAATTCTGGTAGGTAATGTGTCTCCTGTTTACGTATTAGGTGGACTTAATTATTTGACCAATAAGTGGCTGACACAAAAGGAACTATCATTGGAATTAAGTAAGTATAAAAATGATTTTTGATTTATGAAACCTTGAGCTAGTCTGAGTCAGCACTAAACACGACAGCTAGAATCTCGTGGATTGTTGAAAATGTTATTACCACGCTTTCAGTGACACGAGATGAATTTGGGGATAGCTTAGTTGGATATTTGTGGCTCGGTGCTTCAGGTATATTGCGTCTGGAAATTATGGGAATTTTCATATTGGCGTTAGTAGTTTTTTCAAATAAAGATAATGATGATACGATTAATATACGTACGTGAGAAAATCGTCAAGCTTCAACTATGTTTATCAACATTATCAGCTTAAGAATGTCTACTGCTGAATATTTGATTTCTACAATGAACGGTACATCTGCCAGTGATTCTGGGGGTTAATATCGTCACATTTGCAGCTTCAGAGTATGTTTCGGATGGCATTTCATCGACTTGTCAACTCTTTTGTTTCATCTAATTTGACAGATTTGGAGTTTTGTAATATAGCCACTTGTCAAATATCTTTTGTTTCATCTTTGACGGATTTGGAGTTTTGTAATATATCCCAATTTTAGTATCACAGATAGATTATGTTTCTGAAAATCAGTCCATTTAAATTAATAATTTGGAATTTAAAAACAAGCCATTTTCATTCGATAGTACCTAAAAGTATTAAAAAATGCCCAACACCCTGACTTGAATGAATCTAACCTAATAAAACCTATACATAACTTTACTTTTGAAAACACCTTAATATTCGTATAATAAGCCTATTTAATTAAAAATCCATTTATTCCATATACGGACTGTCATAAAGGCTAACCTTTTGTAAGTTATATAATATATTTCATGTAACAAACGAGATCAAAGCTTCGGGTATTAATAAAGTACCTACATCGTGGACCTTGTTGTGATTGCGGGCCACTGCCTCTGAAAGGTGTTTAAACGCCCAATGGACAATATAACAATATTATTAAAAACGGATTTATTAAAATGGTTATTCTGTATTCTTGTTATTGTATCAGAATTTCAATATTTATGGTAACACAAGCCTACAAAATTTATTTTTATATCAAATAATGTATCAGTCAATCGCACTCTAAGCAATGACAAGTGCTGCCATCTACAAAAATGCATTAAACGTTACACATTCAAAACCTATCCGCGAACCGAGCTTCTGCGAATTAGCTGGCGTCTTAACAAAACCGTACAATACTACGTTTTAACGGTATTCGCACGTTCCTGATCATCTCTGAACCAACAAACTATCTCTATGTAAACGTTATTCTGAGATAAATATCGAATAACCCTGTATTCTAGACGAAACATTTTTGGAATATAATCGCATGGAGAGTGTAATACAGCGTATCACAAAACAGTTTAGTGCAAAGAATTACCACATCAAAATAATTTGGCAAACGCATAGATTAAACGCTGAACAACGGGCCCACAGGTGGCTTTGCCTCGTTTCGCATGTGTACCTGTAAAACTAAAACTTACAGCCCCTGAATTATGTATGAACGCAATGTTGGCCATGTTAAAAGGTACAGCGTTTTACTTTTAGAAATGAAATGATTTTTAAAGTCATAAACTTTACTAAAACAGCTGTTTATTCGTGGCATCACTATACACAAGGTGGACCAACGATCTTGAGAGGGTCGCGGGAAACCTCTGGATACGGGAAGCGTATGTCTGGCCGTCGTGGAGATCCTTGGGGGAAGCCTTTGTCCACGTGTTACCGGATAAGCCCTGACAATATTACTCACCCACACGACCACAACACAAAGTTATTTGGACGATTCTGTAAAGTTGAACTTCCCCTGTCAAGCTGTTCTTTGAGCGATTTTGTCTATGGTCTACTTATCAGCTTCTGACATAGGCCACTGAACAAGGAATGAGGGACTAATTTGCATGTTATTACAGCTTAATCCACGCCACCCTCGCATGGGAAGATTTCAAATTGTCTAAACAGAATTTTTAGGTTTTCCAGCGCCTGTAACAGTGTGGAAAATGTGTCGGAACTTTTCAGACACATTTTAAAATATGCTAATCACATTTCTGACAAACCCGTCGGATTTAAATTTGAATTTGTTGATATAACTTTTATACCAATTGCCTATTTTGTACAAATTTATATTGAATCATGATTGGAATTAAATTCAAATTAATTGCTTCTTAATCATTTTTACAGCTTCGCCATGAATTTGTGCAAATTATACATTATATTCAATGTTTTGCTAAGCTATATTTTAAAAAGTCTGAAATACTCATCGAAAACAGATAATCAGTTTCCAAGATAAATCTTTTTGGTAACAAACAGTCTGAAATAGTGACTTTGTTTATACTATTTGGAGAGGAAAAGAGAAGGAGTAAGTAAAGGCTGTATCATTTGAACTTTACATATAAGATCCATTACCATATCGGAGAATAAAAAGGTCGCACGAATACTAGCGGTTAGGTACTTTTTATCGTAAGTCTAAACCGCCAATAATTCTTCTATACGACTCTTAAAATCGTGCCGCAAACTGCTTCTCTTGGTACTATTACAATATTTTCACATTGAAATAGTGCCATGGAATCGATCGTTCTGTTCTTGAATGAAGCTTCGGTGCTATTGGATTGGAATGGAAAATGTTTTAGCTAAAACGTTTTTTGGTTAAAGATTTTGTCTTTTACATGGTTGATAACGTTTTGATGATGGGGTGATGCAAAAAATAATGAATTGGCATTTGTCATATTTTAAGCTCAGACCACTTTACTCCGATTTATGTATTTTCAGTGGATAGCTTTGTCACAATCATTTTCAATCTTTAAATTGTTTTAATGTCTAATATATTTCCAAGAGCAATGATTCATCATCATCATCTTCAACTCTTGGTCACCCAATGCTCAGTGTAGGTATCTTCTAATGTACGCTATTCCTTCTAGTCTTGTGCCTTCCACATCCAATTTTTCCCTGCGACATTAACAGGTCGTCAGTCCAACGCATTGGTTGCCTGCCCATATTTCTATGTCATCCAAGCATGGGTCTCCATTCAAGCACTCTTCTACCCCTCCCATCTGTGGTCCTGTCTACGGCTTATATGGCCTGCCCAGTATGAATCAAAACGTAAAAAGAAAACCGCAATATTAAACTGGTTACAACTAACAAAATATTGCGCCTTAGTAGTGATTGCTGCAACATTTTTTAAACTTTAAAGTTCATGGATTATGCAAGGAATAGCCCACATTGTGATCTCAACAATAAGAACTATTTTGCCCCGTCCTCATTCATTAAGAGTAGTAATATTTACTTACTTAAATGTAGTAATATATGATACTCTTTAATGGCTTTGAATTATTAAACACAAGCTCCATAATGTATGTTTTCTGCCCATTACGCTCATGTGCTGCATGGTCCACTTCTTTATTTTTAATAACAGCACATTCATGAAATTGAAGTATTATTTCATAAATTTAAAATTTATAGCGATATTTATCTCCGGAAAGTGCTATTTGCTTGAAAAATTACGCTGAATTTATTATTTGATGTAGTGTTTATCATTGCAGTGCTTTAAATTTTATTTACATTAAAAGTGTTTTCGTTGATACTTTAATAAGCTTTACTCTTTTGGAAATGTAGTTTGGTAAATTTTATTGTACTGGCTTTCGCTGTTTAACTCTTATTCCGAATCCTTTGTCTGTTACGTATTATTTTTTGTAAGTCAGAAGGTTGACGTTGATGTCGCAGGCAGGCGGTCCTCCTGATGGTAAGTGACCGTCGCCTATCGCCATTTGCAATACCAGACGTATTGCCAATGTGTTTCAATGCCGAGAAGGCAACTCTCAATATAACCCTACCACCGTGCTATGGTTTCCTTACGATGTTTTCTTTCACCGAAAGCTCAAGCTCATTAGTAGCACTAACAAAAATAAACATGCAACAAAATTATAAAGATATTACTTTAATTAAAAGTTTGTATGTAAGTAAATATTTTATTTTAAAGTCCAGCATGAATCAATTGGAAACTTTTCAAATTACACACCATATAAACTGCTCGCAAAGTCATAAGACAAAACTACTTTCTTAATCAGATAAATTTCATTTTGTTCAAAGTTTCTGTGCAAACTGTTCGTAATACTGCATTCCTTGCGTCAGGATCATAAGTCCTTATTCAAGTTTCTAGTTAGGTTGTAAGCAGTCCTTGGAGACAGACTGCGCAAACAATGGGACTGAGGACAGACCCGAGTGGGCGCATTTAGGGGCCAAATCTGGAGAGGTAGCGGGTAACCAGTTTTACCGTAACTGGATTTACCTTATTTTATACTACATCGGCCTGTGCCTTCTAGTTATGCTGATACCTGGTTATTTTGCTAAGAACAGCAAATAGCCAGCTAAATTGAATTTATAAAAAGACTAGCTTTCCTTTCTCTGTTTCACTCGCATTACCCTATTTTTGTTAGAAGTGGATTTTCGACAAGGAACATTTCCCAAATTTCATGTTTGTAAGTCACAAGTAGTTTTTACTGTTTTGATATGTCACTGATCAGTCAGGGACTTTTAGTTTTATATACAGGATGATTTTGTTTCAGTACCTATATTAGGTCAAATACTGCATTACCAATAATTGTTATGACTTTGTGATGATAGTACTCAGACTTCTGAATTTGTAGGTTTATTGATAACTAGCTTTCCGGCTCGCAGTTTTACCTGCAATCCCCTAATGGGTTGAATTTTCAATAATCCTTTCTTAGCGGATGCCTACGTCATAAAAGCTATCTGTATGCCAAAACAGCACCAGTTCTACTGCCGCACATACCCGCATCCATTGACTCATAATTATACGAAATAAACTTAAAACAAACATTTAAGCATTGACTTTATTTCTACCTTATAAATTTTTAAATTCACTGTAAATCGATTTAGAAACGATGCTCAGATAAGTATTCCTCTACCCTGCACCTTCTCTCTCACAATTTGCACTTTTTTTCTAACGCTCATTGCTTAAACCGTAATAATTCAAAGTTCTTGAAACGAGCGTGGTCACAGACTTGGTATAATTTAGTCTGTCTTTAGGCACTTAACTGGCCCTTCTATACGGTACTGTTTGCGCTGATAAAGCCATTTGTATTTACCCCTTCCCGTTTAATAATAGAGTACCTTTTTGGATTCTGAGGTTTTTTATTGCTGACTGTTTATTTTAGGCTCATTATTTTTAAGCTGATATCAAAAAATCTCTTATTGTTAGTTCAGTTCTAGAATTATTTGGGTAATGCCTACCCTGCATGTTTTTTTTTACATTTCTTAATTTTCTTCACAAAATATTTTAGCTATACAAAACGATATAAAAGAGATGCAAAAAAGTTATGCGTGAACAAATATAAATAAAAATAACATGCAGCCGAATTGAGAACTCCCTCCTTCTTTTTGAAGGAGGTTAAAAAAACACCTGCTCACGTTGGCATGTAAACTCCATTATACCATAATGCAAAGTGGAGCATATGCGATAGAGGAATCTAATTTACATACATAGAGACTTTTTTACCGGAATACAGTGAAAATAGCTCAGCGGTAGTGACGTCAAGAGCCGTGACGTTATGGGTTCATCCTCCAATAAGTTTAAGCTTTTTATAGTAAAACTCTGGATCTTGTTCCGTGGTATATAATATAATAGGGATGTATAAAAAAAATCTAATAAATAGTCCGTCAGTTAGATTACCACAATACCTATATTGGACACGTATTTTTTCTTTAGTTTTGAAAACAAAAAATAACGAAAATGCAGAGTGTTAAAATTTCGCGTGACGTCCCCACTCCTGAACTTTGATGTGACTTATCTTTTGTAATTTTTTATTGATTTGTGTGAGTTTGTGTGTGATACGTATCCAATATTTATTGTTAACCTAACTAATGGACTAAAT
Organism: Tethea ocularis; assembly: GCA_963555595.1. Taxonomy (NCBI): domain Eukaryota; kingdom Metazoa; phylum Arthropoda; class Insecta; order Lepidoptera; family Drepanidae; genus Tethea; species Tethea ocularis. Next base: position 1,503,515 of record OY741960.1, on the reverse strand, counting down.
AAAATTAATTATTTTGGACCCAATCATCATCATCATGTTATAAAAAAACGCCGGTACGACCTATCCTCTGAAACCGGGATGGAAATGGAAACGCTCCAAATATCGAACAAAATATCTTCAACAAACATAGCTTATTTTATAGACAAGCCGATTTATAGAAGAAAATATTAATGGGGTTGGTTTAAATATATGGCATGCAATTAACACATGCTATGTGGTTAATATGTGGGTAGAATGCTTTAAACGCCGCAAAGAAACACGACAATCCGGAGCCTGAACATCAATTTGTTGGTTTCCTGGTCGTAGTACACTGAGAGAAAATTTATATAACAAGCTTAATAAAATAAAGAATTTTTATTGTCATAAGTTACTATTTGCCGATACTACATCTAAGTTGTGTCATACTGTATACAGTTTTAGATTTTATCAAAACCGTCCCCGAGACTCCTTTCAGCATTTTTCGCTATTCCCTATACTTTAGAATTTCGTCTACCACGTCTACTTAAAAAAATCATCCTTTTAGGCCTGTATTTGACCACAATCTCAGTACCTTTCCAATCCCAATTTCAGTAACTTTTTTAATCATAAATATAATAACAACTACAGATTCGGAACGCTAATTTTTCTTTGAAGTGTCTCGATTATGAAATAATGATTCTAAAATCCATTCTTTGTTGCAAGTGATTTGTAAAAAATATATGTTAAACTAGAGAATAATATGTGACGGGGATTAATTATTTTAAAAATTTGAATTTTTTCAATAATTTAAGGGTAAAAAAAAATCGTGAATATGCCCCTTTTTACAAAAAAAACTTTTTTCTCTCATTTAGGCCATTCAAATAACTTAAAAAATATTAACATACATTCTAAAATCCATTAAAAGGGAATAGCTTTCTTACTTCAAAAAAATGCTTAGTATTTTTTTTAAATAACATAAAACCGTGTTTTTTACTAAATTGCGTCTCTCCTGTCTCGCTTCTCTCCGTCAGTTTAGTAAGGGACGGAGACATTCGCGGAGAGCCTCTTAAATTCTTTAAACGGTAAGCTCATTGTATCTCTTACCTCATATGTTTAACTCTGGCCGCCGGCCAACTCTCAGCGACCTCATATTAGCGACTATGTATTAACAACCTTAACACATCCAGTAATTGTTTCACTTTTCATTTGTAGTCAGCCTAATGTACTGGTGACAAGTTAAGGCTGGAACTTGAGTCTAATCGCGAAGATATACACGCTTTGTTTAGTTTTTTTGTCGAATCCTTTCGTCTATTTGTTCTACGAAAAATGTACGTTATAGGTGCCGATTCTGTTGTTTACGAACTTAACTAATATTAGACAAGTCACCTTTCTTTCATTTTAACCTTATTGAAAAAAGATAGAACATTTTTAATGCTGTCAGTTTAATCCATACCGTCGTAATGTACGGGTAAATAGTCGTGACCAATAAAGATCGCGCTTAAATTCACGTTGAAATGTGTGATCGGATTAAACTGACAGGACTAAAATACCTTGCATCCCTTTCTTATATTTACTATTAGAAAGAGATATAGTGAGATTAAATTTATTTTAGTTCGTAAACAACAGAATCGGCACCATAGTTTAGTTCATCATAACTAAAACTAAACTTAATGATATTTTTAAAAACCTAAATTGAAAATTATTGACAAAGCGGCTTATCCGTTATAATTTAATCTTACACTAAAAAAAGGAGATTCATTTTTTAACAATTTGTATTAGTTAAAATAATGATTATATTAATCGTTTTAAAATAATAAATAAAAATCAACCATAAACTGAAGGCTTATGGTTGATTTTTATCAAGATTCCACCCGCAGGCGCCTAAGTTTTGAGTACTTGGTTGTATAGACAAATTGTTAAAGTTATTGGCCTTAGTGATCTCCTTAAGTTTTCGGGTTTAAAAAATAATATCCAATTATTTTTAAAGAGAGACTAGTATAGTAAAAAAAAAGGTGATACAGCTCATGGCATTCTTCATTGGATATTCTTACAACTTTTAGGTATCTCTGCAAACACAAATTCAAAGTCAATATTAAAGTCATTTATTCTGTTTAGGCCCCAAGAGGCCTTATGTATGTTGAAGCTACTGAAGTTACTACAGCCGGTATCTTTCAAATGAAAAGAACTGAGGAGAAACTTTGCGAGGTTACCTATATATTTCTTTTATATTATTTTTTTCTTTTACGTGTTACTGGCACATTTTTTACATATAAAGGACAAAACTATGATGGAGCACGTATTCCCAGAAGAAACCTATTTACTCTGGCATCTGAAAATAAGTCAGAGAGATAAAAATAAAAATCTTTTATAAGCGTACAAGTTGTAAAAGAATTTTGAATGACTTCTTCAGATTTGAAATATTTAAGGATGAGTTTTTATACTTATACTTTCCGATTAACAACCACTGTTGGGTTTTGGGCTTTCCAAATTTAAATTCACCCGCCAACTCCTCGCGACACCGCATGGTGGCGCACCAATCGACCAATCGACTGACGTCGCTGTCAGACGCGCGTAATTTGTATTCGAGTGCAAGAATAAATATGTAAAACTTTAAATAACATTAAAAGTTCAGTGAAGTGCCACCTAATAAGTTGCCTAAGGACAGACCACCGTTTCATCTAATTGTGGAGGCTGTTCCACAATTCTGGACGCAGTTGGGAGACCTTAAGCACATCCAGGCGGGTGACGTACATATATCTGTTCATTTATCTCTTGCCCATGCTAATAGTTCAATTCAATAATTTTATTTCACACATGGTGTATCGTACACATCATTTTTGGTCATTCGAACCCGGATCAACCAGTTACAAAGTCAGGAATTATCAAAGAAATTCAATAAAAAATACATTACAAATCATACCTATTTGTATCAATTACACATAATTTACAATAGGTGGAAGCATCATACACACAAATACATACTCTAACAAGACTGTTTGTTATAATTTTGTTGTGTATTTTAGCTGAAAACGCATATTTTCAATAATAATTCAAAAATATAATTTTGTTCCTTGTGTCAACTCATACATAGTGCGTACGTGCCGGCCGGTCATCGGTACAGTCCGCTACCGCCATTACGTGCGACTGTCAATTTATATTTTAATTAAATTAATTTTGCATTTCATAATTTTTTTAAAATATTTTTTCAATCGAGTTTATTTTGAGGTGAAATTTAATCAAAATGTCTCGACCTCAAAGTGTTAAGGCCAGTAAAAGTGATGTCTCTGATGATAGTGATGATTTTGACAAATTGTTACAACCATTAAATATTGCTCAGGAAATGTTCTTTACGCGATTACAGTCAGTATTCGAGATATCAAAGAGTGTGGTTGAGAAACCAGACCAGTTTGATATTTTTAGGGCACGAGTGCGTGATCTTCCGATGTTACGTGATAAGTTCGAACAAAATATATCGCAAATAATTCAGATAAAAAAGTCTGCGAACCCAACTTTTGTTCCCACTTATAAGGAGATAGACGCATTTGATCAAATGTACTATAATATTCAATCTGTTGCGGATAGTATCAACACACAGCATCCACAGGGTAGCAGTCGCGTAAAAACGAGATTACCTAAATTAGAAATATTTCATTTTGATAGTAAGCTTGAGAATTGGCCTACATTTAGAGACACTTTCACCAGTTTAGTTCATAAATGTTCAGACATTTCAAACATTGAAAAGTTTTACTATCTCTTAACAGCTGTGAGTGGATCTGCTTTGACCGTCGTGAAGTCGCTACCGGTCACAGCTGATAATTATCCGTTAGTATGGAGTGCTTTAGTCAAGCGGTACGAAAATAAGCGGGCTCTTGCGACCACTTATTTAGACAAACTATTCAATTTCAAACCTTTAATATGTGAATCGGCCGCGGGCTTGAACTCTTTCTTACAGACATTTCAAGAAAGTGTTAAGGCTCTTCAACTATTAAATATACCTGATCTAGCGAGTTTTGTTTTGTTTTACATCTCGTTACGTAATCTCGATCCTACCACGAGACGCGAATTCGAATTAAACTCGAAGCAAGGGGTAGTACCTGAGTTCAAGGATTTAATGGCTTTTATAGAAAACCATGTCAATGTGTTGGAAATGTCTGATTGTAAACCCAATTCAAATAAAATTTCAAACATAAATAATAAATTAAGTCAAAATAAATACAATTCAAGTCAGAATTTTTCGAAAGCTAACTCTATTAAAGCAACTAATCAAAAGACGACTTTATCATCGTCAGTTGCGAGTACAGATCAACCCTGTGAATCAATTAAATCCAGGGATTGTTTCTATTGTAAGAATCCGCATTCCATTTACAGATGTAATGAGTACATTGATCTTTCGCCGGAACAACGTCTAAACAAAATCAAGCAATTAAAATTGTGTGAAAATTGCCTTCGTGATCATGCTTTAAAAGACTGTCCGTCGAAGATTCGATGTACCATTTGTGAAAATATGCACCATCACACTTTGCATATTGACTCGGGTTCTAGTGCAGTTTCTGGTGCAGTTTCTACTTTGAGTTCAAATAGCAATAGTGTCGCTGTTTCACTTGCTTGCTCAACTGTTTCAACAGTGCTTTTAGGTACTGCTATTATACACGTCGCAGACTGTTGGGACCAGTACCATACCGTACGTGCTATAATAGACAGTGGGGCTATGACGGGCTATATGACCCGAGATTGCGCGAATCGGCTCGGACTTGCCCGACGCAAGTGTGAGTTTCAACCAATAGGTTTGGGTGGAAACCCAGTACAAGACTTCGGTGTCTCAACTTGTACAATCAAACCTCGGAATAGTAATTGTCCTATTTTGAATACTGATATTATTATCGTGCAAAATATAGCCGGTAATTTACCGACCACGCAGTTATCAAATACGGTTATAAATCAATTTCAAAACCTCGTCTTGGCGGATCCATGTTTTTATAAACCAGCTCCTGTAGACGTGCTGATTGGTGGTGATCTGTTTCCTTATATCTATAACGGTGAACGTGTTATCTCAGAGAATGATGGTGTTCCTGTAGCTATGAACTCCATTTTTGGATACGTGATCGCAGGACAGACTTCGGTGCATAGTTCAGATCAGACAGTCACTGCTACGTTTTCGGAAGTGAATCAGACAGGTCGTACCAAATTTTGTGGACTGTCAACGTCTGTCAATATTGATCAGATTATGTCAAATTTTTGGGAACTGGAAAATATACAGTCTGCTATAGAGCCAAACCCAGACGATGTTCTGGCCGAGGAATTGTTTGCAGCTAGTTATAGGCGCGATAGTACCGGTAGATATATAATACAATATCCTTTCCGACCTAATTTCGAGTTGGGTGATTCTCATCAGACTGCGGTTCGTAGGTTTGTCAATCTAGAATCCAAACTCGAACGTCAACCGCTATTAAAGTTTGAATATCACAAATTCATGCAAGAATATGAAAGTCTTGGGCATATGACTTGTCTAGGTACAATGCAAAACGTGGATTCAAAATATATTATCCCGCATTTTTGCATTTTAAAGCCTTCGAGTACGACCACGAAACTCCGTGTAGTATTCGACGCGTCAGCCAAGACCTCAAATGGTCTGTCCCTGAATTCGGTCGTTCTCCCAGGTCCGAAACTTCAGGCAGATTTAAATCAACAGCTGATTAACTTTCGTTTGAATGAGATCTGTTTATCCGCGGACATTTGTAAAATGTACCGACAGATTCTCATCGATCAGAGTCAACGTGATTATCAGCATATTCTTTGGCGAACTTCACCAACTCAACCAATCCAGATTTACCAACTCAACACCGTGACATACGGGGTGGCCAGCAGTCCATATTTGGCTATCAAAGTTTTGCAGACGCTTGCTGAGAACGAGGCTGAAAATTATCCAAGAGCTACTGCGGTGCTGAAGCAGGCTTTCTTCAAGGATGATTTTATTTGGTCTGTTTCCTCAGTACAGGAAGCTGCTGAACTACAAGACGAGCTTATGGCGCTACTGCAGAGTGGTGGCTTCATATTAAGAAAGTGGTCTAGTAACTGTGCCCAGGTCTTGCAGCGGTTGCCAGCTGAACATCGGGAGACTCCCGTCGAATTCAGTGATGATCAAAACTTTTCTATTAAGGTCCTCGGTCTTCAATGGTTACCAGCTTCGGATTCATTTTCATTTTCGACGACTCCGATGAACCCTGTTGTCACAAAGCGAACAGTTTTATCGCAGATTGGAAGATTATTTGATCCGCTTGGTTTTGTTGCTCCTTGTGTGTTTTTCGCCAAGTGTTTCATGCAGAAACTATGGGCTCTCAATTTAGGATGGGACCAGAGCTTGCCTGCAGACATGGAAGAACAATGGTTAGCCTTCGTTAACGAACTACCCTTGTTATCTGATTTTAAACACGAACGTCATGTAGCTGTCGCAAATAAAACTTACATTCAAATTCTAGGTTTTTGCGATGCGTCAAGCCACGGTTATGCTGCTGTCGTATATTTACGTTCTACAAACGATGCCGGCATGAGTAAAGTCAGTTTATTTATTGCTAAATCAAAAGTAGCTCCATTAAAGACTATTTCTACTCCACGTTTAGAGTTAATGGCAGCATATCTTTTGTCTAAATTAATCAAATACGTCAAGTCCATTTTAAAGGATCAACTTCCAATTAACGAGACACTGCTGTTCACTGATTCTTCAGTGGTCTTAGCTTGGCTCAACACACCTTGTTATAATCTGAAGGTTTTTGTCGCTACTCGCGTGGCCAAGATATTGGAAGCGGTATCTCGAGAATGCTGGTACCACGTGAGTGGCGCATTTAACCCAGCTGATATTTGTTCCCGCGGCGCAGCCCCGTCTGTGTTGTTGGCGATGCATGAATGGCTTAACGGACCTCATTGGCTTTCTCTAGTCAAGTCTCGCTGGCCAGTTAAGACCATTGATGAATTCAGGGATATCAGTCCTCCAGAACTAAAGCCTCAAATTACTACTTTAGTTGCTGTGGATACTCATCAATCAAAGAGTTTACTTTACGACTTGACCGAAAAGTATTCTAGTTTTGACAAACTTATTAATGTCGTTGCCAGGTGCTTTCAATTTATTCAAAACTGTAAGGTTTCAAAAGCAAAACGGCAAGCACTTTCCCTTAGTGACATTCGTAAAGCACATGATGTTATAGTTAAATGTGTTCAGAATCACCATTTTGCGGCAGATGTTACAGCTTTGTCAAAAGGCGTGCAATGCTCTCAGGCACTGAGAAAGTTACACCCTTTCCTGGACCCAAACTGTTTCCTCAGGGTGGGGGGTAGACTTTCCCAGTCCAACTTAACTTATGACAAAAAGCACCCTCTACTTTTACCTAAGTGTTCTAATTTCACTAAAATTCTAATTGACTATTATCACAAATTGCATCTGCATGTTGGTCCTCGAACACTTCAAAGTATTTTAAGTCAAAAGTACTGGATCATATCAGCTCGAAATGCAATTCGTTCTCGTACGATTCGATGCATATCTTGTTTTAAAGTCTCACCATCAACTCGACAGCCCCTCATGGGTGAGTTACCTAAGTATCGATCTCAAGATACACACGTATTTCACACTGTTGGAATAGACATTGGCGGTCCCTTTTATTCAAAGGAATCAAATCGGAGGAACGCCAAAATTTCCAAATCGTACTTGTGTGTGTTCGTCTGTTGTTCAACCCGAGCAGTACATTTGGAGGTTCTGTCGTCCTTGAGTACTGAATGTTTCCTGGCCACCTTTGATCGTTTTACGGCCAGACGCGGTCTGTGTCGTACGATAATTTCTGATAATGCCACGAATTTTGTATCAGCTGGCAAGCATCTCACAGAAGTTTCAAAGTTTCTTAACTCACATGGAGATTACTTGACCAGTAAAATGACTGACCGGGGAGTTCAGTGGAAACAAAATCCGCCCACAGGAAGCCATTTTGGTGGGATTTACGAATCTGCCATCAAATCGGCGAAACTACATTTAAAGCGTACAATAGGTACTAGGGTGTTATCATTTGAAGAGTTAACGACAGTCTTCTCTCGAGTTGAGGCTGTACTAAACTCGAGACCTTTGTGTCCATTATCAAACGATCCAACAGAGTTTGAAGTTTTAACTCCATCACATTTTCTAATAGGTCGAGATCTTTTATCAGTACCTGAATACGATCTCACTGATTTATCTATTACTCGACTCAATCGTTGGCAAGCCACCCAGCAGCTTTCCCAGCAATTCTGGAAGCGCTGGAGATTAGACTTTCTTCATACATTGCAACAACGTCAGAAATGGTTTGACAACTGTCAGAATCTGAAAATCGGAGATCTTGTTCTTTTACATTCTGATGCTCCACCTCTGCAGTGGCATTTAGCTAGAGTTACTAAAATACATCCGGGACCTGATGGTATTGTGCGCGTTGTTAGTGTTCGCACAGAGAACAGCGAGTTTACTCGTCCGGTTGTCAAACTTAGTCCTCTCCCTTTGGAGCAGGACACAAATTAATTCATTTATAATTTACTATTTTTACTCACATAACTTTCCTGGTAAAACTTATGTGAGAAATTACTTTAACATACAGTCCACACTCTACCACACAACATACTTTACCTGCATATTCAAACACTACATGTATCAAACACTTACATTACATATTTCAACCTCCTGGTTTGGTAACTGGGAAATCCTGGTGGATTTCGGTGGGGGGAATGTTGGGTTTTGGGCTTTCCAAATTTAAATTCACCCGCCAACTCCTCGCGACACCGCATGGTGGCGCACCAATCGACCAATCGACTGACGTCGCTGTCAGACGCGCGTAATTTGTATTCGAGTGCAAGAATAAATATGTAAAACTTTAAATAACATTAAAAGTTCAGTGAAGTGCCACCTAATAAGTTGCCTAAGGACAGACCACCGTTTCATCTAATTGTGGAGGCTGTTCCACAATTCTGGACGCAGTTGGGAGACCTTAAGCACATCCAGGCGGGTGACGTACATATATCTGTTCATTTATCTCTTGCCCATGCTAATAGTTCAATTCAATAATTTTATTTCACACATGGTGTATCGTACACATCAACCACTGAGGTATATAACTACGTATAGAGAAGCTATGCTAAGCGAAATTCATCCTCCATTTTGTTAATATTCGCTCCAATATAATTATAATAGTAGTCTTTGGCTGCAGCGCTGAAACAATAAATTAGTAGTCTAACCAGACAGTTTAAACACGTAGTGCTAGTACGCTTTTAAGGTGTCTTTTTTACGTGACCAAAAAGTCGTGTTTAAGGAACTAAGTGAAGTGCGGCCTGATGGCTACACTTGAACAGAACATAGTGGTTATAAGTAGCGTCTTCTCTATATGTAGTAATATACCTCAGTGTTTACGACAGGTTTTTTTCAAGGGTTATTTTTATTTAATATAGTATAAGCCTATGTTTGATCACAATCTTACAGTGGTCAGTCTAGATATTATGGCCAATAATTATGGTAAGCACACAATGCCTAGAAGCGAAATAGGTAGCTCTCAAATACAACTATCGGTGTACATAGGTGCCTACCAGATGCCTACCACAAAGTACCCTACCACCGTGCTATGGTTTCCTTCACCGAAAGTTTAAGCTGATTGCAAGATGCTATTATCGACTGAAAATTACCTACTGTTTAATTAATGACCACATACTTTTCTTGTAATGCATATGCCATTAGAATAAATTACATAATGAATGTCGAGATAGAAAGAAAACCTTGGAATAAAACAGAAGAAATATCGTAATAATGAGAGTTATAAAACTAATCACATAACCTATCTTCTCGAGTTGAACACCTGATGCTTGAATAACTTATTACGTAATTTATGTAATTTGCAATATTTTCTTATTATGACTAAAAATAACTAATTGTATTTTTTGCTTTGTTGTAGGATTAGGCAAAATATGGTAGGTATGTTCTCATACCGATTGTTTACATTATATATATAAATTAAATTATTTAAACAACCAAATCAGAAGAAAAAAATAATAATAATTGATAAAATCTTTTCATAGTTTTGTCATAATAGCTTGGAGTCGATCCGCCTAATGATTTAAGCTGTATGTTGATGAATCAGTCAGTCAGTCAGGACAAGGAATTATAGAGTCTGGGTGTAATTATCTATATAAGTATGTATTTACAAAAAAAAGTAGTATATCAGTTATCTGGTTTCCATAGTACAAGCTCTGCTTAGTTTGGGATCAGATAACCGTGTGTGAAGAAAGTCCCAGGATATTTATTTATTTATCCTACTTATATTATAAATGTGAAAGTTTGTGAGTATGGATGTATGTTTGTTACTCTTTCACGCAAAAACTACTAATCGGATTTGGATGAAATTTGGAACACAGATTGTTTATAACCTGGATTAACATAGGATATTTTTTATCTCGATGCACCTTATATTTTTCCGGGAAAAAAGTAGCCTAAATGTTATTCCAGGGTATCTATCTATAGGCCAAGTTTAGTAGCTTTTACGTGAAAGAGTAACAAACATTCATCCATACTCACAAACTTCCGCATTTATAATATTACTAGGATATATTATCAAAAACAAGTAATCAGATGTTTACATATAAAAAGAAAACATTTTGAAGTAAAAGCTCAATCCATCAAGTCTTCCCAATAGTTGCCCGTAACAACGATTGCGCAACAGTAGTTACGTAATAAGCTAACCAAAAGACTACCATAAACGTGATCGCTGACATAAGATGGTAGTAAATGAGAGGTAGAATTGTGAGGGAAGCGAATTGTGTGTTGTTACTGATGGACCAATAAAGTTACGGCTTGGATATCCAAGTTGTTGGATTGGGCGATTTAAGTTAGGTACACTGAGGTATATTACAACGTATAGAGAAGACGCCACTTATACTTCAAGTGCAGCCATCCGGCCGCACTTCACTTGGTTCTTTAAACACGAAACGCGTAAGCGCCATGCAAATCACGGGGCTTACGACTTTTTGGTCTCGAAAAAACTACACCTTATAAGCGTTCTAGTGTGTTTAAACTGTCTGTTAAAACGACTAATTATTGTTTCAGCGTTGCAGCGAATATTAACAAAATTGAGCATGACCTTTACTTAGGATAGCTTCTCTATACGTAGTAATATAGCTCAGTGGGTACCTAGTAATATTTTCACTAAGCGCCATGAGAAATTTGTTGAAATGGATGGGATGGGATCCTTAACATAATAAGCCTTTCAGGCTTTCTTAAGGTGGAAATCTATTGTAATAAAGATTTAGATTTTTTTTTAATAAATAAGTTTCACATGTATAATTCTTAATTCACTCTCTGCGCAATTAATTTTTCCCATCCACAACCACACCAATCTTGGGATTGGTGTAATTTCGGGCGCGTCTCGCAAATAAGGGAGTGTGTAATTGAGTCGGTCGGTTAAATAAAGTACGATTGTGTGTTTGATCGTACCAGCTTATAGGTATAGTTTACTTTTCTGTACATTTATTAGTATTCAAAAGTGACATTATTATCCCAGTCCCATATAACTTTAAAATTATTAGCTGTTTATAAAAAACTAAGTGCGAGTTGGAGTCTTGCACGAAGGGTTCCGTACCATTATCTATAAAAACAGCAAGAATTCATGTCTGGTATGGGAGCCCCCTTAAATATTTATTTCATTCTGTTTTTAGTATTTGTTTTTATTGCGGCAACAGAAATACATCTGTGAAAATTTCAACTGGTTACGTACCTATTTCAAAATTTAAAAAAACGCACAATTTAACATTCCAAAATTCATTTCAGAAAAAAAGTAATAGATACTAATATTAACTTATGAAATTATAGAATTCCAATTTCAAAATCGATTACATGATATCATGGCTGCAAGCATCCTCCACTAATACGGAGCGGAGCGTAACGAGAAAAATTTTCTGAAACATGATATTTCCCATTATTGGCTGAGAATTAACACGTCCCTTTGAAGAAATATTGCCAGCCACGAGATATCTGAGTAAAGGTTGACTGAACACGGAAATATATTTTCTTTTATCTCCCACAACTTATGTTGAAAGAATGTCTTTGAGGAGTTGTCAAAATTGGGGGAGTTGGAAATAAAATTCTGAAATTATATCTTTGGTTTCATTTTTATATATCGTGTACCAGAAATATGTAATTATATTTAAGGATCATGAAGAGAATGTAATAAAAATATTCAATACGCAAAGACTCAAACCAAGTCTTTTTTTACCGGAAATATTATTTTTACGCGAGATACGTGCGCTGTATATCAGGAGCTGAAATCTCCTGAGCACATCAGTTTTGAGAAAGTCAGTAAAAATGTGTACTTGCATATTAATAATAGAATTAGTGATGACATTTGTTGATGATCCTTTATTTTATCTCCTTAGGATTTAAATTTGAAAGAACCCGTCCTTGCTGAATACCTACCTAGTTATACATCATCATCATCATCAAGTCAGCTGAAAGACGTCCACTGCTGGACAAAAGCCTCCCCCAAGGATCTCCACGATGGCTGGTCTTGCGCTACCCGCATCCAGCGGTTTCCCGCGACCCTCATAAGATCATCGGTCCATCTTGTGGGGGGCCTGCCCACGCTGCGTCTTCCGGTTCGTGGTCGCCACTCGAGAACCCTTCTGCCCCAGCGGCCATCGGTTCTACGAGTGATGTGCCCCGCCCACTGCCACTTAAGTTTGGCAATTCTTCGGGGTATGTCGGTTACTTTGGTTCGCCTGCGGATCTCATCATTTCTGATTCGATCTCGCAGGGAAACTCCGAGCATAGTCCTCATTGCTCTTTGGGTGGCCTTCTGATGAGACCCATCGTGAGCGACCACATTATAACTTACGGAGCAGAGACGTGACCTAGTTATACATGCGACCAAAATTTTAACTGATAACCATTCTTTCCAAACAATTCACCATTGTAATCAACACCTCAAAATTATCCAGGGTGTCAATTACCTCCATACCAAATTTTATCAAATTTGGTCCAGCCGTTTAAGCGTGAAGTAGTAACAAACATACAAACTTTCGCATTTATTTATTTATCATATTTGGATATCGAACAATACATTAAATATGAAACAGTTACACCTAATGCTTCCTAAATTACAGGACAGCACAAACAGTTTACACACAAAAAAAAACTAATCAATACATAAATAATAGGTAGTGATGACGGATGCCGCGACGAAGGTCGTGGGTTCGAATCCTACAATGAGCTTGAGCTTTCGCTGAAGGAAAACATCGTGAGGAAACCATAGCACGGTGGTAGGGTACTTTGTAGTACCCGTCCGGCTGGCTACCACCCTTAAGTTGAAAATTTGTCGCCAAGCACCTACCGGTGTGTTCGGGCAATTGCACTTGAGAGCCAATTTGCCTTCTCGGTATTACACTACCGAGTAACAGGTCAGCAACACATTGGCAATATCTCTGGTATTGCAAATGGCGATAGGCGACGGTAACCATTTACCATCAGGTGGGCCGTATGCTTCTTGCTACCTTAGTAGTATAAAAAAAAAAGATAACACAAGAATTATAATTGCATTAATAATAACAGTAGGATTATTTGTCTCAAAAAAATATTTCCCTTAAAATTCTGTGTCCAATCGAAATTTACAATAAAATTATACGTCTGCATTCAGCAGGGGCAGTCTACGTGACCGGAAACTTATATCTTTATGTCCAACTGTCCATTGTGAACAATTAAACCAATTTCTTATGTACCAACCTCCTGTGAAATTCTCCTTTTACAATTTAATTCCAATGTACCTACGTCATGTATGCTGTAAGTGGTATTATAGGCCTGTATTTGTTTATAATGAGGAATACCAACAAAAAAATCGAATTAGTCCGTCAGTTAGATTATCAAAAAATATTGGATACGTATTTTTTATTTTATTAAATCAATAAGAAATTACAAAGATAAGTCCCATCAAAGTGCAGGATTGGGGCTTGTGACGTCATTGTACAACTACTTTTTAGTACACTTTTTGCAGACTGGAAAATTTTAACGCACTGTATCTTCGTTATTTTTTGTTTTCGGATCAAAATAAAAAATACGTATCTAATATTTTTTGATAATCTAACTGACGGACTAATTAGATTTTTTTGTTGGTATTCCTCATTGTGATACCTAGTATACTCGTAAAAACTAAGTGGTTTATTACATGAAAAACAAAACAAAATCAAATTTCTAAACTCGTCAACGAAATAAAACAAAAAAAAGTGCGATACAATGGTGTCGATTCTGTTGTTTACGAACTTAACTAATATTAGACAAGTCACCTCTCTTTCAAGTTAACCTTATTGAAAAAAGACAAAACATTTTTAATGCTGTCAGTTTAATCCATGCCGTCGTAATGTATGGGTAAATAGTCGTGACCAATAAAGATCTCGCTTAATTCACGTTGAAACAACGGATTAATCTGACAGCACTAAAATATCTTGCATCCCTTTCTTATATTTACTATTAGAAAGTGATATAGTGAGATGACCTTTAGTCAACTAAAAAACTAAAACATAAAGTCGTACAATTTACATGTCATATATATACAGGATGATTTTTTTAAGTGGGTGTGGTAGGCCAAATCCTAAAGTATAGGGAATAGCGAAAAATGCTGAACTCCTTTCAGGGAATCGAACTAATTGATTTTGAAAAAAAAATCACTGCCTGTATTATTGCTCCATCTCATAGTGTCGCTTATAATGATCAATTTCTGCGAAGTAATGTTATATGACAAAATAAAGGAAAAGACATTCTTTTAAGAAAATACTGTTTACTTTTAAAGTTTGTGTTTTTTTTTCAAAATCAATGAGTTCGATTCCCGGAAGAGCAATTATTTTTTTTTGAAAATCCAAGTATACAGATTTAGTTTTTATAAAAATGCTGAAAGGAGTCTCGGGACTCCTTTCAGCATTCTTCGCTATTCCTTATACTTTAGGATTTGGTCTACCACGCCCACTTAAAAAAATCACTCTGTATACATATGTATACATATGGTACATACCATATATATAGAGTGATTTTTTTAACGAGATATAATTTTGTCAGGGCAAAAAAAATTTTTATCTTTGTAGGTAATATTATTTTCAATAATCCTACTATTCTACTACGAGAATATTATAAATGTGAAAGTTTGTGAGTATGGATGAATGTTTGTTACTCATTCACGTAAAAACTACTCAACGGATTTGGATGAAACTTGCCAAATAGATAGATCATACCCTGGAATAACATTATAGGCTACTTTTTATACCTCAGAAACGCAGGTGAAACCGCGGGGCGGAAGCTAGTACGTAATAAACTAACACGTATAGTATGACACAACTTAGATTAAGCATTGGCAAAATTCGTAAAATCGATCGTTCCCGAAAAGAGTGCTCCTACAACATTACTCATGTGTTAAAAAATGATCGGCGAAAATGATCTTGTTGAACGTTGAATGGCGCATAATGAATGATTTTTATTAGTTGTGTAAATCGGAAGTGAAGTGTACGAAAACGATTTGCCGATGCTACGTCTAAGTTGTGTCATACTGTACATAAATTAATGTTTCTGATAATATCTAGTTTACACATGATCCTCTTTCGACATTATACAGATAACCTAATAATTTATTAGGGTAATTCCGTCACAGTTTGATAATTCCCAATTTTTATAGGTCGAACCGCTATAAAATTTATGCCATCGTTATACGGGATGTTCTCACCCCTCGATCGTATAATTGATACGTTGGCCATTTAAGGTTATTGCCCTTACGTTATGAAAAGGTAGGGAAGTGATGGGGTAACGAGTATATTTAAAATAATTTACAGTTTATTCGAGTATGTACATACACCATGCGTATTTTATAAATCCACTCTGTAACTCAATTTTAGGATGATACTGGTGCCGATTCTGTTGTTTACGAACTAAATAAATTTAATTTCACTATATCTCTTTCTAATAGTAAATATAAGAAAGGGATGCAAGATATTTTAGTCCCGTCTGATTAGTCCGACCACATATTTCAACGTGAATTTAAGCGAGATCTTTATTGGTCACGACTATTTACCCGTAGATTACGACAGCAAATACTAAACTGACAGCATTAAAAATGTTCTGTCTTTTTTCAATAAGGTTAACATGAAAGAGAGGTGACTTGTCTAATATTAGTGTGGCGGACGATGACGTCAATTTAGGTAAAATGTATAAATAGAAATATTGTTTTAATTTGGTTTATCAATATGTTTCTTTGATGTGTTTTTGGGTTATTTCTCGCAGTTTATAGTAAGTAAGATTATGTTTTTGTGTAAGCTAATTGTTTGTATTGTATATGTGAATAACCATCTAACCCGATAGAACAGGGATTTGGGAGAAATTAAGCTTTTTAATTAAAAATGTATATCTTTTTTGAGAATTTATGTATAAACTGTGTATTAACTTTAAGATAGATTAAGCTGGTATCGACAACGTGAATTCATTGGAAAGACCTCATTGCAGGCAATGTTTAAGGATAAAATCACTTTTGTAGCGATACTAGATCACAAGTAAATTATGTAAATAATGAAAATCTATAAGACATTTGAACAATGTTAGAGAACAAAATAATTATTATAATGCATGGCTCTCGATACGGTAAGACCGAAGTCTTGAACGGACATCAGTGTCTTTAGTATTTAATTCGAATATTCAGTTGAGTAGAATTCACGCATAAAAACAGGAAATTGTATCAAGTCGGCCAGTGATCACGTGTGTAATAAATAAGTGATTATGATACAAAGTTATATGCAAATATAGTATACAGTCCATTTGAACAAAGTGTTTTTATTGAGGGGAAAAGTACCTGGGTAGTTGGGTTATCGACACTGCAAAGGAAAAGTCGAAGCTCACGAGCTGGGAACCCCACAAATTGGTACTTCGAAGCCGGATTTGATCAGCTCGAAGAAAGTGACCATCAGCACAAACCGGTTAAACACGTGATTAAGATACAAAGTTTTGTATCTAGTCGGCCAGTGATCACGTGTTCAAGCCAACCGGATTTGTCAGGGAATTGGGGCATCTGATCTTTGGGTTCCACCACGATTTGGTGTGACAGGATCAGAACCGGGACCAACACCGCATAGGTGCGCCGAGATCGTCGAGGGAAAAACACCGAATGGTGCGACGAGTTCGTCGGCACATCGCCGAGTGAAGAACACCGAACGGTGCAACAAGTTCGTCTCGAGATCGCCGAACGAGCGAAGAGGACGACGCAACATCACCCAACGGTGCGACGATTTGCTCTCGAGACGCCCAGTGAAGAGGTCGTCGTGTGAAAAACACCGAACGGTGCACCGAGTGCGTCTCAACATCGCCGAACGTGCGAAGAGGACGACGCAACATCACCCAACGGTGCGACGAGGCCGTCTCAAGAGAAGCAAGCGTCGAGTTTGTTACCTACGTCGTTAAGCGTGTGACAAACTCGTCTCGACACATAAGTGTCATTAAACAAGTGGTGAATTCGTTTTCTCTATCTCACACGAGTAACGAATTCATCGCAGTATCAAAGAACGTGCGAAGAGGACGACGCAACATCACCCAACGGTGCGACGAATCGTCTCAAGAAGCAAGCGTGTCGAGTTTGTTACCTACGTCGTTAAGCGTGTGACAAACTCGTCTCGACACATAAGTGTCATTAAACAAGTGGTGAATTCGTTTTCTCTATCTCACACGAGTAACGAATTCATCGCAGTATCAAGGAACGTGCGAAGAGGACGACGCAACATCACCCAACGGTGCGACTATAAGAAAAACGTTTAGGCGGATTTGCCGCGGCTCTTGAACGCCGGTCACCTAACGGTGCCAAACGATCAGTGTCTCGAGTCTTTATGTAAGTTGCGTCGCACCACGTTAGATAGATAAGAAGTAGATGTCGACATCTCAAACTTAAACTCAGGCTCACACTTAAATTCAATCTCAGGCTCAAACTTAAATTCAATCTCAAGTTCGATCTCGGGCTTGATCTCGGGCTCGATCTCAAGTGCGATCTCGAGCTCGATCTCAAGTGCGATCTCGAGCTCGATCTCAAGTGCAATCTCGAGCTCGATCTCAAGTGCGATCTCGGGCTCGATCTCAAGTGCGATCTCAAGTTCGATCTCAAGTGCGATCTCAAAAAACATATTTTGAGTAGATTTTTTAGTGCATTGCAAAAAAGGCATTAGTGCCAAAAGATGTCGACGTCTAGAAGCCCAGTCCGCACTCGTCAAGCGGCTGAGAGGCGACGCCATGAGAAGCCCCCCGCGTCCCCGTCTGAGTTAGACGTGTCCGTGAAACCGCGGCTCAGTCACGCGCGCGACGCGAAGAGCGAATCCGACGTAACCTATAAGTTCTCGACTGAACCGTCACCACCCGCGATCGACATGATACCACGTCGTACGCGTTTGTCTACGCTCCGCGCTACAGACAGAGGATCGCGCGCTTCGTCCATGCGTTCTCAGCGATCTTCCGCCAGCACTTCAACGCGTCTTAGGTTAGCTGAACTGGAGGCGGACGAAAGATTAGCAGAGATTCGTACAAATCTCATCAAAGAGAGACAAGCAGCAGAAGCAGCAGCAGCAGCAGCAAAAGCAGCAGCCGCAGCAGAGTTACGGCGAATTAAAGATTGCACTGAATTGGCTGAGATTCAGGCAAATCTCGTTGAAAAGAGACTTGCTGTTAATGTCGCTACGATACAAGAAGAATCGGGCAGCATATGCGACCACGAGACTGTAGACACAGAACGTAAAGTCAATGACTGGATTCGGCATAGCGCTGTACGGAGGGAGCTCGAAGAGCCCGAACGTGTCGGTACAGAAAACCATGAAGAGTACCGCTCACCATCACGAGAAAAGGCTACAGATCCGCCTCCTCCGATTGTATCGAATCGTGTCACAATGAGGACTGCGGATCCAACTCCTCCGATTGCGTCAAATTGTGTCATAACGGAGACACCACGTCGTCCTAGATCACCTACGCCGACACGATCAAGAGACCGAGCGATTGATCGACTAGCAGATGCCCTAGGACAAATGAACAAAAGTAGACCGATACCCAGACGTACGCCAGACTTGCCTATCTTTAGCGGCGCCAGAGGGGAATGGTTATCATTTAAAGCGGCCATGATAGAATCTGTTAGCCTCTACGGTTTCACACCAGCAGAAAATCTAGCTAGACTCAGGACATGCTTACGAGGAGATGCACGTGACGCAGTCTCGTCATTAATGTATGCAGCGACCGATTCAACAATAATCATGGAAACATTAGAACAATGTTTTGGTCGTCCAGAGATGATCATCAATTATGCGTTTGATGAAATAAAGAAGTTGCCGCGACAAGGCGGAACATCTGACGAACAAAACAAGTTTGCCATCAAGTTGCAAAACATCGTGACGATGATAAACTGTGTTGATAATAAAGGGTATCTACAGAATCCAATGATCATGCAGTCAGTTGTAGAAAAATTGAGCCCATTCCTCAAATCAAAATGGTATGATTATGCAGATGAATCTGTGTCTAAGTCAGAACCAGAAATCATTACATTGTCACGATTCTGTATGCGTGAAGCGAAACACGCCATAAAATATTCATACGATTCCAAGAATACGTCGGAAACCATACGTGCTGTACCGAAACAGGAACCTCGACATCGGACATTGGATCGTAGTCGCAGAGCTCCCGTGTATGCTACAACAGAGACGCTACCGAAAAAGAGCGAGTGTTACTGTTGCGGAGGCGAACACGAAACATCGAAATGCGCTAAGCTCGTGGCTATGCCCGTGGTAAAACGATGGGAATGGGTACAGGAAGCACACGTCTGTTTCCAGTGTATGAATAATAAGCACAGAAGGTCCACATGTAAAGCAAAGAAATGCGGAGTAGATGAGTGCCGCCAAGCACATCACGCGCTGTTACATGTGACGAAGAATGAGGAGTCGTCAAGCGAACCGACTCAGAATGATCATTCCGTGAATACGGCTTCAGCACATAGTATCACCAATGACCAAGTGCTAATGAAAGTGTGTCCTATTGTAATTAAGACACAGAACGGCCAAGAATTAAATACGTACGCGTTATTCGATGAGGCGTCAACAATAACACTGATCGATGAAGAGATTGCCGGGATGGTCGGAGCAGAAGGCCCGACCAGAGCGTTACATATCCACGGAGTCATGTCGAGTCAGCGAGTGTTGAATAGCCAGATTACGAACATCGAGTTACGCGGAAAGGGCCAAACGGACTTTCATACGATTAAAGCACAGACGGTTAGGAATTTACAATTGACCAGTCAGGTGATGAAGTCAGACGTATTGAATCACAAACATCTAAGTACGCTTAGACCAGAGAACGTGTGTTATGAGTATGCCAGACCACGCATACTCATCGGTGCTGATTACTGGGACCTGATAGTAACGCGAAAGTTATTGTCCGGACGAAGAGGTCAACCAGCTGCGTCACTCACACGATTGGGTTGGGTTATACACGGAACCATACCCAGAAACGTTGTAACACATGAAGATGAAACAGTGTTATACGTGCGAACAGTTCAAGAGATCCAGAAGAGTTCAGTAACGAATGACCGAGACGAAGACCTGAGGGAACTCGTCCAGGAACCTTTCAATATTGATGGGCTAGGGATTTCCATGAAGAGAAAGACTGTCGCGAAGGATGAACGCGCCAAGGAAATCTTCAACAACACGGCCAAGCAAGAGAACCGTCGGTTCGAAGTGGAACTACCTTGGACAGATGATGAGGTAGTGTTACCACCAAGCTGCGACATGGCTATGAGTCGGCTGCGCGGCATCGAAAGGAAAATGGATAGATCACCGCCGTTTAAAGAAGTATACACAGCACGGGTGAACGGATTGCTGGGAAAGGGATATGCAGAACGCTGTCGACAAGACCACACAGAAGACAAGCGCATGTGGTATCTGCCCCATTTTGCAGTAGTCAACCCAAGCAAACCCGGAAAAGTTAGGATGGTATTCGATGCAGTCGCACGTACCAGTGGAACGTGCCTTAACGATGTGCTGCTCGATAGACCTGAACATTTTAAAACTTTGTACGGTGTTTTGTTTCGGTTCAGAAAGAAACCGATTGCTGTAACAGTAAACATACGGGAAAATATGTTGAAGGAACTAAGGAAGCAGAAAGTGGAATGGGACGACCCATTACCACTGGAGGAAGCAACCGTGCTTGATGAATGGTTCGACGATTTAACATTCATCACCGACCTCCATTTGCCACGTTACTACAGTTACGACAAGAGTGTTCGTACACATTTCCACGTGTTTTGCGCCGCGAGTGAACAAACGTTACTTACAATAGCGTGTTGTCGCTACGAATATGACAATGGGGATGTAGGTGGTATCGTGGTGATCCCGGATGAATTATTACCTCGTGATGTATGGAAAAAAGGTCTAGTGAAGTGTGTATACACGGGACCTGACGTGCTAAGTACGCGGCACGGATACGCGGACGCGAGGGAGTATTTTCCGACGGCCAGTTAGGCATCTCATCGTCCTCCCTGTTGTTATTGAAGGCTGCGAAGATCTGCGCCGGAGGGAGAATGTGGCGGACGATGACGTCAATTTAGGTAAAATGTATAAATAGAAATATTGTTTTAATTTGGTTTATCAATATGTTTCTTTGATGTGTTTTTGGGTTATTTCTCGCAGTTTATAGTAAGTAAGATTATGTTTTTGTGTAAGCTAATTGTTTGTATTGTATATGTGAATAACCATCTAACCCGATAGAACAGGGATTTGGGAGAAATTAAGCTTTTTAATTAAAAATGTATATCTTTTTTGAGAATTTATGTATAAACTGTGTATTAACTTTAAGATAGATTAAGCTGGTATCGACAACGTGAATTCATTGGAAAGACCTCATTGCAGGCAATGTTTAAGGATAAAATCACTTTTGTAGCGATACTAGATCACAAGTAAATTATGTAAATAATGAAAATCTATAAGACATTTGAACAATGTTAGAGAACAAAATAATTATTATAATGCATGGCTCTCGATACGGTAAGACCGAAGTCTTGAACGGACATCAGTGTCTTTAGTATTTAATTCGAATATTCAGTTGAGTAGAATTCACGCATAAAAACAGGAAATTGTATCAAGTCGGCCAGTGATCACGTGTGTAATAAATAAGTGATTATGATACAAAGTTATATGCAAATATAGTATACAGTCCATTTGAACAAAGTGTTTTTATTGAGGGGAAAAGTACCTGGGTAGTTGGGTTATCGACACTGCAAAGGAAAAGTCGAAGCTCACGAGCTGGGAACCCCACAATTAGTTAAGTTCGTAAACAACAGAATCAGAACAGAACAGTAAATTGAGTTTACAAGGACCTTCATTATTATGATGGTTGGCTACTGCTGTGGTCTTAATCTTGCCTAATTATTTTTTATTTTTTGGAGATTCAAGGGATTCATGTTCATATACCATTGAAACCATAGATTTCATACGCCATTTTACGGATCTTTCAGCGTATTTTTTTTATCAATATTTAAAAAAAACTACTCTTTATTATTAACACTTAAGGCATGGTTTTAGTTTCCTTTACGATTTCACATACACTGGCTTAAAACGACGGATAGATAAAATAGATTCATTTCAAAATAGTCACCCGTAATAATATACTCATAGAAGAAAACTGTCAATAAACACCAAAATACCGTGTAAACTTTCTCGCTTCATAAAGTAATCCAAACAAAACATTACATATACATATATTATAATAGGGAAAGCCATTGTTATTCATTGGAGATCGAACTAAGCGCAGCTGATGTTGAATATTTGCATGTTGTATAACGTGACAAGTTGACCCCATCGCTATGGGAAGACGTGACTGAAAATATTTATTAACTGGCGACCCGCCCCAGCTTCGTACGGGTGTACAAATCTTTAAATTTCTCGGCTTTTCTGTATTATAATATGCATTTATAATATTATAAATATTCACTTATTAATATAGGTTGATCGAACTTTGCTCGTTTTTTCTCCCCCGAAACCCTCTGTATAATAAATTTCATGAAAATCGTTGGAGTTTTCCGTTGGATCTCTTTCTCTGTCAAGTCCCACACAAGGAAACTTAACAGGAAATCGACACGTGTTTCGCTTCTTCACGAAGCATCATCAGGACGTCACCCACTGCCGACTAATAAATCAATGACTGTTGCTCAAATTAAGAAATCGCTAATATGGATATCTTATAAATAGAATTTATGAAAAACAAAATGTAACAATTGAATCTGCTCTATTTCAAGATACAATTCTTACAAACAATCCACTTTATCTAGTCATCGATATCAAGATGAAGTGAACACATATAACTTGTAGAATTCTAGAGCAGAGACTAATCTCTTCCAATGAGTACCGTCACAGATGAAGTTTTAATAGAAGAGTCACTTCAATCAAGTTTTTGCTCATTCGTAATTTACCTTGATCTTGATGTAAAGCTAAAATAAAATTCCATCTTATCGCCTTCTATATGACTTTTTTTTTTTAAAGTAAGAAATCTATTCCCTTTTAAATGGATTTCAAAATGTATGTCAATATTTTCAAGTTATTTGGATGGACCAAATAAGAGAAAAATGCATTTTTAGTTTTTAAAAAGGGGCATATTCGCAATTTTATTCTGATGTTACTAATGAAAAGTCACCATATTTAAAAAAACTATTCCCCGTCTTATATTTCTATTCTATTTGATAACTTAAAAGTTAATCTCGAGGGCAAATATTTAAGGTTCAAAATGGAAACGTAAGATTGGAACTTCTCCACTTACTTGTTTAATGGCACTCGTAGTATTACAGCGTGTGACTGAGTTCCGGCTGAGTTATCTTGTTCCGACATAGTTCTGCGAGTAGCTCGTAAAGTTCTTAGTCTTGCGTTTGGAACTTTTGTTAATTCACAAGACAATTCTTTTCCTTTTTGGGAGAAATCCGGATGTTTTAATTTATTTAAATTGGTCGCAGTTCTGGAATGTTCCTTCAGGGGCTAATACATTTGGAATGTTTGTTCTTTTCTTAACTAATATACTTACTGTTTAAATGTACCTACGTATTTGTCGATCACAATCTTGTTAAAATGTTAATGCTAAATGCAAGATGACCTAAGATCAAAAAAAAGAAAGACGAAGAAGCGTCGCGAACAATCATAGTGAAAATTTAATAACTTTTCTACTTCAAGTAGGTACGTAGACACACGCTAACACTCACACATATACCCAAAACCATGCTCATTGCTATTTGTACGGGAACAAAATAATTTGTACACACTTACAAACGTGTGGTGTAAATGTAAAGTAAATCTAATAAAAGATTTACTTTCTCAAGGAATCTCTTTTAAATTGAAATTAATACCATTTATTATAAAGAATAAATAAGTAAATTAGTTTAGTAACACTTTCTGAACATTAAACTTACAGGTACATTCACACATAGATAAAATGGTGCCCTCACTTTGGTTTTTTATATACGTATCTTTCTTTTTTATTGGTTTGTGTTGGCGACAGATTTTCTGCTAATGGATGGTATTCAGCCTAGAATTTGTAAATGTATTTGGCATTTAAATCAGTTGAGGGAATTTTAAACGGAATCCATAAACTTTTCATATTATTTCCCGTCAAGAGTTATTCAGTAATACAAATTAAATAACTTTTATAAACATTCCCTTACAAAATACCGAGTAATTAAGTGCAATGAAATGTTGTAAATTTTCATAATCCGGTCTTGAAGTGTAGGAATTAAACTTTTTAATGGCCTCTCAAATATTTTCCCTTTAAATGTAAATACACTTATTGCTAATCGATTTTGATTCTTAAGTCTTTGATGTAGGGTTATTGTTACACGATTTCAAACTTTAATCCTTTGTAATGAAGGTTTTTTTGAAAACATCATATTTACAAATAAACAACATTGAAATGCTCGTCAATGATTTCCGAATTAAAGCTTCTAGATCTTTAAAGCGTTTTTTAGTTTTTGTCTGATCATGTCAGCCAAAAGACGTCCACAGCTGGACAAAGGCCTCCCCAAGGATCTCTACGATGGCCAGTCTTGCGCCACCCGCATCCAGTGGTTTCCCACGATCTTCACAAGATCGTCGGTCCATATTGTGGGGGGCCTACGCTGCGTCTTCCGGTGCGTGATCGCCACTCGAGAACCTTTCTGCCCCAGCGGCCGTCGATTCTATGGGCGATGTGCCTCACCCACTGCCACTTAGTTTTTACCTCTGAAATCTAGAAAAAAACTAAAATTCATAGGTTGCGGTGAAATTAAATATTCTACTGTCTTCAAGAAAATTATGCAAATAAGTAATCAAGCCATGTCGTTTGTCTGCATTGAAAAAATTGCGTGTCTTTTAATTAGTTTGTCGTCTCCTTTATGGTCCAGTTAGCCAGTCAGACAGTCTACAGAAGTTAAAATTGCCGCAACATTTCTAAAAATCAATTGATTCTCTTTCTCTTCCTTTATTACAAGTATCCATATATTTAGAAAAGATGGCGTCTCGTAATAACCGCCTAGTAGAACAAATTCCACGTAACAACAAAGGCTGAAAATTTCCATCAACATACCTACCTATACCTAAGTCTAAGCAGAATCAGTGTCCCACAGAAACCAAACAGCGTACCTGCACGACGTTATTACTGTTTATAGAGGCTATACAAGCAAATTACATTGTTCTGGATAGTGCTCGAATTCCCGGAAGCAACAGTATTAAACACCCGGACAGGAAACAAATGTTACCCAAAGTTGAAACTAAAATCTGTGGTAGGTTTGCTGGAATTCCGAAAAGAAATTTCAGATAATACTGTATGTGGTGATCTTGATTGTTTAATTTGTCAATCTTATTTGATGATCCATTTAATAAAATTAACCTGAAAACTATTAATCATGAAATAAATAACAAGAAGATTTAAGGTGATGATAGTGGTAGTGAAGTCTGTTGCCGCGACAAAGGTGGTGGGTTCGAATCCTATAATGAACATGAGCTTTCAGTGAAGAAAAACATCGTGAGGAAACTATAGCAAGAAGAAATCAAACAACAAACAATCAATCAATAGAAGAATCAAAATTTACTAAAAGTTACCATTAAAAACATAATTAGATATGTAACGTTTTCAAGATTTTAGTCTCAAGCTATCATCAGATCGCCTTCTCAGCATAATAGAGTCAAGGTTCGTGCGGTGACAGAACCTTGTGAATGCTTTCAATAGATTTAACTGGGACTTGTGAACAAAGAAATTACCTACATTTTATTAAATTTCTTACAAATAATTAACTTTAAAAATAAGTAAAACCTCCTTCAAATTCAATAACCCCAAAAGTCCGAACCCAACGCAAAAATAATCATTAAAATCGGTTCACAAAGATAAAAAAACACGACCGAATTGAGAACATCCTACTTTTTTTTTGAAGGAGGTTCAAAACAAGTTGTATTACGAGGTTTTGTATTAAAATTTACTTGGTTTAAAATGTATCGAGTAGAAATGAAGTCATAGACCTTGATTATGATAAGGGTATAATACATTTTTATTTAATTACTGTTTATTTTCTCGAACAAAATGTCCGTCGATTAGAAGTCGTTCGAGTAAAAAAATAAAAGTGCTAAGTGCGTATTTACACACCAATTGTACATAAAGGTAGTTAGTAAAGTTAGTTCTGTTTTATTCTCTAAGTCTAGTCTAGTCTCTAACAATCTAAGTCCTCAAAATAATCTTCGACTCCCACGAGATTAGCGCATAGTACAGCCACAGGGTGAAGCCTGTGCCTGGCGTGATTAATGAGTTTGATTAGTAAAATAAAAATAAAAAGTAGCTTAGCGAGCCTACCAATATAGAATTACCAATTTGATGGGTGAAAAAATTGAAATTTTTGACTAAATTCCATGAAAATTATCTAACCTTGGCTTATGATTGGAATTAGGACGCGTGTTTTATAACCACTTAAAATAAGAAAAGCTTCCTGGAAGTGATTTTCAAGTGATGAGCTTTCATGGTAGATAAGTAAAAAAAAATATTTGCGTAAAATTTTACTAAGTATCTTCGTCATCAAAAATTATGACAAAAAACTTAAATTTTTCACAAGTATCTTTAATTAAAAGACAAAACAATTTCGCTCCCTGTTTACGCTTCGTTTTACGCATTATATTAATTTCAATTACGTGCTTCAATGTTAATGAAAATTTGGAAGAGTCAAGGAATTTCTTTCTTTATAAACATCCTCAGCGCTAACTCTTTTAACGGCTGAATTAATGTTGCTAGTCTACAAAAAGGGGAGATGAAACAAGTTTTCCGCATTAAAAATTGGATTAAGTATCAAGTTTAAAAAATAAAGGGTAAAAAATAATTATATTTAAAATGTAATTTATCTGATCTTTATACTTTTGAACATTATTTTGATCTACGCAATATCGCGGCGGCCGCCTAGAGGTTTTTTTTATTATGTAGATTGTATTAAGTAATAGGTATATTTTGTTGTAAATAATTTTATTGTCAACTATGTAAAGTAAAGTGTATGCCAGTGTCAAGTCACATTGTATTTTCCTAGAAAAGTAAGCCTTGAATTTTTTCTTACATCCTTTTTTATATTATTTTTGAAATATGAAATATAATTTTTTGTTTTTTGTTTTTCCTTTAGGCTAGTTGTGTCGTATGGCGCACAAAAATTAAAATATTTTTCTTTCTTTCTTTCTTAAAGTACGATAAAATATTTTTAATTATTGGATGGATGGATGAATGTTTGTTACTCTTTCACGCAAAAACTACTAAACGGATTTGGATGAAATTTGGAACGCAGATAGTTTATATCCTAGATTAACACATAGGATACTTTTTATCACGAGAAAACATGTCCCTCGGGAACACGGGTGAAACCGCGGAGCAGAAGCTAGTATGGCTGTATACACATAGAGTCAGTTATGAGAGTACAGTTTTCATGGTGTCCGATGACCATTATGTTATCAGCCATACTCGCTGACCCAGAGCCGGCAGAATGACTATTTTTATTACCATGTTTACGAGCGTAGTTTATTGAGGCGTAAATTTAATATTTGTATGAAACCGTACATGAAATGAAGTTGTATGGCTTTGTCGGTGAATGGGCTTATTTTTGAAGCTATTGATGAATGAATGTTGGGTAGTAAAGTAAATTAGCGAAATTATGGTTCTAGATTAAGTTTTTCTCTGAATTTTTTGTTGCTAGAGATTTGTAAAAAATAAATGATAATATACAGAATATGTGACGAAGAATATAGGTTTTTTATATTAGATTTTTTCATTAGTGACGGCAGAAAAAAATCGTGAATATGCTCTTTTTTTAAATTAAGAATGTTTTTTTCTCTTATTTGGGCCATCCAAATATCTTGAAAATATTAACATACATACTTAAATCCAATAGAAAGGGAATAGTTTTCTAATTTTTAAAACAAGGCATAGTTTTTATTTAAATAACATAAAACCGTTTTTTTACTAAAATTGCTTCTCTCCTGTCTCGCTTGACGCTTCAGTCTATCTATAGTCTATGTATGTTGGTTGAGTGAGAAAATAGTCAGTAGCTACTCGTTTCCTCGTCTATCTGTGGTGGGAGTGGGACAGATGTCTCTCACAGTAGAATGCGTTTCTACATATGTACTCGTATACCTACCGCAGTTCAAGTATTCAAACGCTAAGTATAAACTTTGTATTTCTTTAGTATGTAAATCACAACTAGTTTCATAGGTATACAATCTTTGTGAATAACAAATGTGTTACATCTGTACGATTTACTTTACATACAATATGTAAATTGATGTAGATTCAATTTTAGGTGTATTCGAAGATTTATAGTTGCGCTTGTTTATATATTTTTTTAGTCTAAAATATATGGGTAGGTATATAGATGTACAATATAGATGATTTTAGCAAAGATATAGCAAAGAATATATAAATAAAATAATATATTTTATGAAAAAAAATACTTTTATAAGATCACCTTGTTGTCCGTGTGTCTGTCAAGAAAATGAAATGCCTTTTCTAAATATGAAAATTGAAAATTTGCTGATAAATGTTTTATTTTTATTTTCTGCGATTAAAAACTGAAATACTTTGCTTATGTACCTACTTTTTTTTTCTCACCTTGCAGTTTTTCAGCTTTTACCTTTTAGTATTTAAGGAAAATCTTCACTATTCAAAAAAACATCGAAATATCAATTTGTAAAGGAAAAGAAAAACGTTTATCTAGGCAACACACAACATTACATTAGACAATAATGACAATAGTAGACAGTAAGTTTTTTTTCACAAAAAATAAAAATGAATGCCCATTACCTACAATGAAAATGGCGAAATGAACAAAACGTGTAAAGAAAAACCAATCACCGCCAGCCATTACTTCTGAACACCAGTGGGCGCAAATAGGCGATTTATTGGTGAATAGGCCACAATAGGCCGGAAGAAAGCCTCAGAGAGTATAGTTTATCAAAGGATCCATTATAGTAAGCCTATTGTGATCCCGAACTTCACTTAAACTTGTTTGTAACTTCGTTTAATTTTGTATTGTAAAATGTTATTAAATTTTAGATGGAAAAATAAGTTGGTAGTTTTTAGAGGAGAATGGAGGACTTATAGCTACCCTACCGTGATACAGTTTTATAACTATTAGGGAGGGTAGAGGTAGCTTTATATAACTTTGTTGGTGTTTACTTTAATAATGAAATAAATATATCTAATGTAGTAGACTTATTCAAGATTTTTTTTATATGAGCAATAAAGTTATTGTTATTATTATTTACTTTTTACCTATTTGATGTGTTTAAACATAGACTACACACTGGCAATGTGGGAGGAGGTAAGTATAAATATAAATATGGCCTAAAATGCAACTATTCAAGTAAGTAGGTCACGTGGAGATCCAACGCACCTCACTTAAAAAAAGAAACGATTTATCGCGAGGAAATTTTTCATTGTTGGCGTTATACTTAAAAAGCGTAAAATCTATACCACACAAAGCTATAAAATAGTTTAAACTTTTTCGCTATTTTGTTTATCGCAAATGTCAATTGAAACGACGATGACCATCTATATAACTAAAAATGATTACAAATGAACACTAACAAAATTGACCATTGTGAACAGATATTAAGGTAAACCACCCATCAATAAAATTGAGTTGCGGAATTCAAAATACAAAACTCCTCGCTTTTCTATCGCTACATAAAACACGAGTACTTACTGACTGATTTATATGACTGTTTTTGCCGCAAAATATTGCAACTGAATTGTACCACTTCGGGCTGAATTTACTACATTTTTGTTCGTTTGTAACTTTGAGCGACTGCGTAGGTACTCTGTAATTGCGAAATACACGGAATGTTTTTAACAGAGTTTAAAAAGAAGAAGAAGAAGTTTCTCAATTCGTCGGAATCTTTTTAAATCAAAAATTGGATGAAAAAACTTTGAAAAATTCTGTTTTTTTGGAACTGAAACAGGTTTTTTGAATTTAAGTAGGAGTACAAACCCCATCTTTAGAATACATACATTCTGAGATCTAATAGAAAGGGTAAAGTGTTAGTTTATACTTTCAAAAAAAGGATTAGTATTTTTTAAGTAAAAAAAGACGTTTAACTTTTTTTTTAGTTAAGTTATCACCCTTTTCAAAGAAAAGGGTGATAACTTAACGAAAGTGAAAGAGATTCAACGTTAATTCCGTTTCTAATTTGGTTAAGTAATTCCTTCGTACGTATCAAATAAATAGTTCTAAATTTGAAAAGGCACCGTGTAATTTAATTCGGATTAAAATTAAATTAAATTAGTAACACTCTTGTTGATGAATAAGCGAGGCGGGATTAAAGAGTTTTGAATTAAATAATTATCTAAATTACAATTTACTTTCATGATACTTGTGAATAATTTTGTCTGAATTTAAGTCTCAACTGGTATTTGTTTAGTAAATGAAATTCACATTATTTAGACGTAGATTTTACTAGCAAAAATAAAATATATTTTATAAACTTACGTTTATTAAGTATATACTAGAAAGAATTGGTAATTTCCCAGCTAACTAGAGATACAAGTTCCAATGATTTATCGTCTCAGATGAAATAATGCAGCTTAGAATGTATTGTTCTAAAATTATCAAATTATCAAATTTTATATACATAACTATTAATTAAATAAGTACTAATAGATACTAGCTTTCCCGATGGATAAAAAGTAGCCTACGTAATAATCCACGGTGTCTGCTACCTCCATACCAAATTTCATCAAAATTGGTCCAGGCGTTTGAGCGTGAAGGAGTAACAAACATACTTTCTCACAAACTTTCGCATTAGTAGCACTAGGCCCAATTGCACCAACGTCAAAGCACTAACCCATGGTTTAAATATGGCTATGACAGAGTTTATACCAGTCAGGCGGCGCTGACAAATAAAAAAAAAAGGAAAATCTAAGAAAGTCGTGAAAAGCAACTCTTTTGCAGGCGAATCTTTTCTTTATTGACTTTAAAAATGTTATTAATATAATTCTAAGGACTTTTATTCTATAAATATACAATATTTACAATTATTTACAACAAATATACAAACTATATATAAAAAAATTCCTCGAGGCGGCCGCTGCTGCCAATCAACGGCAAGGTTCCCAGAAGGCTGGCAGCGTTCCCTCTTTGTATGGCCAAGCTAACGCGTTGGCGGAAAAAGCTCCCCGCCCGCCGGTCCCCTGTGACCTCAATTAATTTTGAAGATAATGTTCGAGAAAATCGGCGAGCCTCGGACCCCCAAGGACCCATGGTCTCGACCGCAAAAGGCAAAAATAAATAATTTGGGCCAATAGAAGCGTATTTTTTGGATTTAGAATTTTCCGCACCAGCTACAGCCGCTCCTGCAACTCTACATGTCGCTGGCAAGTGAGATGGCGCAAGTGTATCAACACATGTGGCATCCCACACCAACGACTTACCGACACTCCATGGGATCAAAGACATACCATCCGGTCTCTTGCCATCGCCACGCATAATACCGACTGGTTCCAGTACAGAAGGCACATTGGCGACAACAAAAGCCCTGCGGATTATGTCATTGAGAGCCGAGTGACGAGAGATTCGGCCGGCACTTAGAGAGCACGACAACCCATGGTGGCCAAGCTCGCCGACGAAATCACCACAGCGGCAGCGATGAGGATGATTGATCCTGGAACCAAGACGAAGACAAATGCACAGGCTTAAAGTCATTCGATCTAACATAGTCCCGATATTTGTGGATGGAACGGCTTGCAACCAGTGACCTGAGTCCCTATCAGAGACAGCTAGCAAGCGTGCGCGATCAGAATCCGTAGAAAAATTTGTGAATAAATTTTGCCAAATTTTTTCGCAAAGGGGCTTGTCCCACGCTCTCTGAGAGCTACTCGAGGTCGGAATATTTGTGCCTGGACAAGCTGTCCGCCAAGCATCTCTGGCATCAGACAGGTAAGAAACCTCAGCAGATCCAATAGAAGGGTTCAAAACAGATCTGACAAGGTCACCCACGCTGTATACCGAGGACAGAAACGCCGGTAATGATGTGCTCGAAATTTTCCGCACTCCTAGGCCGCCATAACGAATGGGAAGGGTGGCCTGAGACCAAACTTTGTTTTCATAATTCTTATATTTTCCTGTCCAGGTTGAAATTTAAATAACATTTAAAAATAATAAAAGCGTAACGGAAACTACTTGTTATAAACAAAAGCCATATGACAACAAAATTGTTGGGCCAAATACGGACAGCGACGCCAGACTGGTTATATAAAAAATCTGTCAAATTCACATATTTAACCCGGGGTTTAGTGTTAGACCACGTAGATGCAATTGGGTCTTAGTATAAGTATAAGACTTAAGTAATATAACACAGTATAGGTACCTACACTACGTAGGTACAGTCAAGTAGAACGTGTTCGTGCGAGAAGCGAGATTACACTCTGGGAACGTGACACACGGACGATGTACTGTCCTTCACACAAGTGCTACGTAACATAGGTTAGGTATCCTCGAATATTTACGATTGATTAATTTTATATTAGTTAAATTCTCGGTGTCACTGTATGTTCGTGATGTCATAGATGTAGGCCCTAATTTTAATGAATACGAATTGTAAAAAAAAAAAAAATCTCCTTTTTTTGGAGTAAGTAAAATTTCCCATTTAGGTTAAAATTGCATGTAATACTATATCTACTATATCAATGTTTTCCGTAAGACTAAAAGACGACAGGATTCGTCAAAACACAGCGTATTTTCGCGATTTCACCCTTAATGTATAGTTCCAATAAAATAGAAATCTCGATATCATAACGTGACATCAGATTTTATGAGCTAAATTTACTTTGAACTTTCATCCTTTATAATATGTCTCATTTTTCTTACAACCTGTATTACAGCAATCGATCAACAACGTACCATCTAAATGGACTGAAGGTATTTCCAATTAAAAACAACAAAAGACCAATTACTTGTGCATTCAACGGTGCTCTGATCGAATTCTTTTCCGCAATCTCCTTTAAAGTAATAAATGGAGCTGAAGTGGTGTGGTGGCATTTTTATTGTACCATTTTGCTGTTCGCTTTGAAAGTGTTGAGGGGAAACCAGGTTTTTGTCCGATAAAGTATTTTTTTCTGTTATTTTTTGTTGATGGTAAAATGCACGCTAAATGGTATAGCATAAGTACTATCTGGCAATAATTTTCGTAATTTGGTTTTGTTTCTCATGAATCGATAAAATATTTATAAAAATTACTAGCTTATATTTATAAAAAATATCAATGCTACTTTTTATCCCGGGAAAACGGGTGAAACTACGCGACTAGTAAGTTTATAATTACACGATTTTGTGAACACAGGCTTGTGTCGATGTAACTATGGTAAATTACAATGTGCCCTATAGTTGGAAAGCTAAATACTAAATTAGATAATTCGGCTTCGAAAATTTGGTAACCTTACTCTATTACACTAAACTAAGCTGTCCGTGTAATTTATGTTATTAGTATGTACCTTAAAACTACCTCGAAAATAATCATAAGTAATTAATTAAACAATGAATGCATCAAACACGGCAGAAAACATTTACTAATACCCCTCACAATATTGTTCAATAAAATACTCGAAGAAGAAACTGTACCGCAGCAATGGACAGAATCGGAAATTATTTTGTTATATAAAAAGGGAGATCCAAATGACATTGGAAATTACCGTCCGATAAGTCTTATGTCTTGCTTATATAAACTCTTCGCATCCTGTTTACTACACAGAATATCTCCACAAATAGACTCCTGCCAACCTCTGGAACAAGCGGGATTTCGAAGTGGATTTAACACTATAGATCACATTCACACCATAGACCACGTTATCGAAAAGTATGTCGAATACAATAAACCCCTCTACATAGCTTTTATCGATTATAAGAAAGCTTTCGACTCGATTTCTCACATTAGCATCTGGGAGTCACTAAAAAAACAAAATATTAACGCTAAATATATAAACATTATTAAAAATATATATGCTGACGGTACAAGTAGAGTAAGACTAGACAGAGTGGGCACCAGGATCAGCATCAACCGAGGAGTCAGACAAGGTGATCCCATCTCGCCGAAATTATTTATAGCAGTCCTACAAAATGTAATGGAAAGCTTACCATGGTCAAAACAAGGAATAAATGTGAATGGGGTTTACCTGAGCCACCTACGCTTTGCGGACGACATCGTTGTGTTCTCTGAAAGCCCACACAAGCTGAACATAATGATCAACGAGCTTCAAACTGCTAGTGTTTATGTAGGCCTGGAAATGAACTTAGAAAAAACCAAAGTCATGACTAACAGTGAATTAACGCCAATACTGGTTATCGATGCGCCACTCGAGTACGTAGAGAGTTACATTTACCTTGGCAAACAAATTTCATTTAGGAAAGACCGAAATATAGAGGAAATAGACAGGAGAGTAGCTATAACATGGAAAAAGTACTGGGCACAAAAGGAGATTCTCAAGTCACAACTACCAATTAAAATGAAAAGGATAATTTTAGACACTACAATTTTACCCTGTCTTATCTATGGTTGCCAAACGTGGATCTATGATCACAAGGCGAGACATAAAATACAGACCACTCAGAGGGCAATGGAAAGGAGCTGTTTAAATATAAAATTGAGAGACAGAGTAAGAAACACAGAAATTCGGAAGATAACCAAGCTAAAGGATGCTCTACATTTCTCTCAAAGTCTAAAATGGAGGTGGGCTGGTCATGTGGCGAGATATGACGACAGTCGATGGACAATCAACATCACGAAATGGAAAGGACCATTTGGCGTTAGAAAGAGAGGTCGCCCGTGCGCCCGGTGGCAGGACGAGATTGTAGCCTACGTAGGAAGGGACTGGATAACCACCGCCAATAACAGAAAAAAATGGAATTCTTTGGAGGAGGCTTTTACCCTCAGGGGATCCACAAATTAAACAAGCATGATTATAAAAATTATTATTATTTCAATTAACTTATTATAATACGATTCAATTTTCAAATTAACTACAATGTAATTTATTTTTTGTGGAATAAATAAAGCTATTATTATTATTATTATTATTATTAATTAATTAAACAAGTGAAATGAATTGTTCGCCCGACTGTACACGGCGAATACTTTTCTACCTACCATTACCGAGATATCCGCCGAAGAGCATTCCACTCCGAGATGGATTTAAAACATTCCACATTCAAATAGATCCTTATTAAAACTAATTGAATTTAGTTCCAGTAATTGCATTGATTCGAAATTCGAATTAAATTATAAAATATTGGTTTTAGATTATTTGTTTTTATATTATCGAGGTCAGAACAGTAATATAATATAGGTTTTATATTTAATGACGTAACATCTCTTTCTTACAAACAGTACCTATTGGAAATGGATAGAAAACTTTTGAATCTGGCAAATTAGTCTATGATCATTTATTTTCGAAACTAATAACTTGTACACATGCTTAAGGCCTACCTGATGATAAGTTAAACATCAAAAGCTATAATAAGGTAGTTGAGTGATACCGATCATATCAGCCGAACTATCAACTGCTGGACAAAGGCATCCCCCAAGGATCTCCACGATGGCCGGTCTTGCGCTACCCGCATCCAGCGGTTTCTCGCGACCCTCACAAGATCGTCGGTCTACCTTGTGGGGGATAGACCCACGCTGCGTCTTCCGGTTCGTAGTCGCCACTCGAGAACCTTTCTGACCCAGCGGCGGTCGGTTCTACGAGTGATGTGTCCCGCCCACTGCCACTTACGTTTGGCAATTCTTCAGGCTATGTCGGTTACTTTGGTTCGCCTGCGGAACTCATCATTTCTTCGTTATACGATAAATAAATTCGAAATCAAATTTGAAATCGATAAAGAAAATAAAAAACTTAAATAGCCTTTATTAGTTTCTTGTCTATCTCACGCTTACAAAACGAAGTTTTGCGTGTAATTTATATGGCAAAACTGAGCCGTGACGTCACTTCTCTGTATATCTCTCTCTCGCTAATTGAGAATTTCAAACATTAATATCATTCTCATTTTTGAAGATATTAAAAAAACCATATACACCAGGCTATTTCTAAGTAAAAAGACTTGAAATTAAATAATACAAAATGAAATCTAGCCATTATACATTCATCAAAAGTAACAAACAAAATCATAATAAAAAACAGCACCGTCACTTTTATTACAACTTTCGCAGCAAGAAATATCTATACGATGAATAATTCAAAGACACTCGTGTTTGGATACTTTTCAATATGAACGCCATAATGAATTCTTTTTATTTGTTCCGTGATCTACCCCTCAGATAAGATGGAATGGAAGAGGTTTTATGTATTCGTCGCTTTTCACTGCGATATGTTGTTTTACTGCAGCAAGAATTGAATAATGACAATTTTTCTGGATTCTTCGGTTGTTAACAGGTAAATATGTTTTTTGTTTTTGTTTTTGGCATCACATTTAGTGTATTTTGCCAGTGTCAAGTTGAGCAAAGTAGTTATTTTTATATTCTTCGTCAATCGTCAAGTTTCAAAGTTCAAGTCATGTTAAATCATCTTCAAGTCATAGTCAGTTTATATACTTGATTGTGACATCAATCTCACCGTGGTCAGTTGATGTCCACTTATTCTGTCTAGACTTTGCCAATTTAAAAAATAAATGAAGAATTAATAGAAATGTGTTCATATTACTCATACTGAACCACAAAAAAAACGTACTAAATAAAAAAAAACCTGTATATGTACGTACATATAGTTAATTCAAATCAGAAGCTAACCTAGCTCACACGTTTACACAGTCAATGTAGCATTAAACACGTCTACATATACGTAAATCAAATTAAACTAAGCTATCAGAGTAAACAGCACTCGAAAGCTGCGGCTCCAACACGCCTCGCACATTAATTTATAATTGATCTAACACGAGCCTTATTATTAGTTGATATTCATGTTAATTGTGGCAGTGGATGGGGCACATCACTCGTGAACCGACGGCCGTTGGGGCAGAAAGGTTCTCGAGTGGCGACCACAAACCGAAAGACGCAGCGTGGGCAAAACCCCTATAAGATGGACCAACAGTTTGGCAATTTTTCTGGCTATGTCGGTTACTTTGGTTCGCTTGAGGAACTCATAATTTCTGATTCAATCTCACAGGGAAACTCCGAGCATAGCCCTCTCCATTGCTCTTTGGGTGACCTTGAGCCTTCTTATGAGGCCCATCGTAAGCGACCACTCTGCTCCATAAGTCATCACTTTCGACTTGAGACACTGCGGTATTTGCAGAAGATATTACGTAGTTTCACAAACGCTGCCCAGCCGAGTTGGATTCGACGATTGACCTCTTTCTCGAAGTTGGACCTACCTAGTTGGATGGTCTGTCCTAGGTAAATGTAGTCGTCTACAACTTCGAGTGCAGTTTCCAACTTTTACTTGAGCGAGTGAGAATGTTCATACACACGAATATGTGTCCTGGGTGGTAAACCCACGACCTGCGGCGCGATAGATGGAATCTTAACGAACTGCAATTATATATGTAAAAACCCTAAAACATTCATCGTAAAATAATGAATGTAAAAATATCCATGACGAAGGAATAAATTGACAAAACCCATCTCAAATTTTGTTGATTAATTTGTATTTTATCACGAAAAATATATTTCATTCTTTTTTTTTCTTTTTTTTTTACTATGTATAGGCCTGTGTTTGGCCACAATCTCACTGTGGTCAGTGATGATGTGGCCGATAATGGTAAGCACACAAAGCCTAGAAAGGAACTGGCTCTCAATTGCAGCTGTCGGAACACACCGAAAGGTGCTTGGCGAAAGATTCTCAACTTTTTTCTTGAACCAAACGCACCAACTGGCCTATCAAAAATACAATTTATATTTTAATTGTTCATTATTGATAATAATAATTACATCATATAAACAATACATTTGATAACTCAAATATCTGTCTCGAGTATTATGATTAATATCAAACAAAGCTCGCTACAAAATACCTCGTAAATTATAATATGACGGGTACACCTCCGCCTGGCTGGCAACACAGGGAAGACAACAGCGGATAAGGATAAAGGAAATATTGTATATACTACATTATGTACTATATTAGTATATAACGTTTATTAACTACACTAGATAATTTAATGTTAGTACAAGATTAGTAGAGCGAGACACAAATTAATCAAAATTTGAGTTGGATTCTATTATTATTCCTTCATTAAGGATGTTTTAGGGATTTTACAAATGTATTTGTAGTTGGTTAAGACACCATATAATACGCCGCAGGTCGCAGGTTCGATTCCCATCCAGGACAAACATTTGTGTGCATGAACTTATCTGTTTGTCCTGAGTCTGGGTGTAATTATCTATTTAAGTATGTATTTATAAAAAAAGTGGCAATTATCTGGTTTCTACAGTACAAGCTCTGCTTAGCTGGGGTCCGATAACCGTGTGTGAAGAATGTCCCAGGATATTTAATAGTATAACACATATATAGGCCTGTGTTTGACCACAATCTCACCGTGGTCAGTAATGTTGTGTGTCGAAGGTGGTAAGCACACAAAGCCTAAAAAAGAACTGACTTTTAAGTGCAGCTATCGGACTACACTGATAGGTGCTTGAGGACAGATTCTCATCTTGACGGTGGTAGCCAGCCAGGTGGATACTACAAAGTACCTTATCATCGTGCTATGGTTTCCTCAGGATGTTTATCTTCACCAAAAGCATTGTAGGAAATTGAAACTGCGACTGTAGTAACGTCGAATGCTGAAATCTTCTAGAGAAGTTGATGACCTTCTCAAGAAGACCGACTTAATTGAAAAGGCGAAACTCTGATTATTTATGCAGTTAGTACTCACAGTCTCTAATTAATATTCACCATACTATTAAGTAAGCACTAATTATTACCCGTAGTACTGAGTAATGTTTACCGAAGACCTAAAACTGAACTACAATAATAAGCTTACTATATATAAGCAGCTTTAGAACGCTCGACACTCGTCATGGCATTCCTGCATGGAAATGATGAGGCATTCAATTTAGACAGAACTAAGTTATTAGGCGGAATACGATCCCCTACTATAGGTAATGCTGTTTTTTTTTATGTTATGAAAAGGGTGTATACCAGGATAAAAATACTATGCTCTTAGTTCGGCAGCAGATGCTTCATAATTTAGATATGATTGTCTTATAATTGTTAACTAACTCATTTGGAAATAAACTTGTATTATTATATAAATCATATTATTATATACTAGCTGTTATCCGCGGCTTCACTCGCGTTTTTGGGATACAAAGTATCTTATAATATTCGTTTTGATAGTGAAGCTTCCTATTAGTGAAATAATTTTTCGAATCGGACCAGTAACACCAGAGATTAGCGCGATCAAACAAACTCTTCAGCTTTATTATTAGTATACTAGTTTTCCCCCGCGGTTTCACCCGCGTTCCCGGGATAAAATGTAGCCTATATTCCAAGGTATGATCTATCTATGTGCCAAGTTTCATCCAAATCCGTTCAGTAGTTTTTGCGTGAAAGAGAAACATACATACAAAAAAACTTTCACGTTTATAATATTAGTAGGATTGAAATAAAATTCCTAATAATAAAAGTAAGCAATATCATTTTTTTATTTATCATTTAAAAAATATTTATTATTGTATGGTTAATAAAAAAAAAAAATTTTTTTCAATAATAATGTAATTAAAATAGATGGCTACTTGTAAGTTTTTCTACGTAACGTAGCTTCGTAGCAATTTAAGTTATTATTTTTCATAAACTGTAAGAAATCTAGACGTTGTTTGTTCTCAACAGCTTTGATAAATTAGGCTGACTAGTCATTTACAACCTTAGCAAGTGTTCAGAAAATTGCTTTTTCAATCCTTGATTTAACATTATTTATGTTCGCAAAAATACAAAATTGGATAGAAAAAGGGTGACGACCTTATAAGTAGGTGCTTGTTAGGGCTAAAAACCTGATTACGTAAAAACCAATTTTGTGAAAAAAAGGTTGCGAAACAAAACAAATTTCGTTATTTGTCTAGTTTGGAACAAAAATATCTTAAGTTTAGATCTAGTAGGTAATTCAGATGGTGACAGACGGATAAAATTGGTAATAGTAGGTTTCAGATCTTTTAGGTATGGAATCCTAGTCTAAGACTGTTATAAGCGCGCAAAAGGTGGGGTGTAAGAAAAAAAGAAAAAAATGTAAATAAATTATTATTGAATATAATAACCGATAAATAATTGTAATTGCAAAGAGGTAATGTGGCCAGCCTTCTTGGCACTTTACCTGTGGGCAGCAATTTTTTATATATAAAATTTTATGTAGTTAGTAATTATATTTTTTTCTATTTATTGTATATAATTAGATTTAGGTTCTGTATATTTCTTTAGTTACATATAATAAATTGTAATATATAATATATTTTATGTGTTGTTTTTGTAATAATTTACCTAATTTTGTAAACTTTTGTGTTTTTTGTGAATATATTTTCCTTATTTTATGTCATAATCTTTTTGGTCAATAATTAATTTAATTTAAAATGTGTATGTCAAAAATTTTATTCAAATTTCTCGCTTCACTGTCATTATATTTGCAAAGACAAATAGTACTGGAATTAGTATCATATACCACAGTAACATTAGTCAAATTATGGTAATGCTCGTTTCATTCTAATTTGCGGGTGTACTCCACTAACATGCACCGGCGCAGAACACAATTACATTATTTGCAATACTCTGTGCGCATTGCATTTTACAATAAAATGTTAAATTTCAAACAAGAATGCAATTATTTTGATAATTGAATACTAACTATAGTAATGTGACAGGTAGCATGCATCTGTTAGAATAATAATTACCTACAATTACTAATGCCAAATTTAAAAATAAAAAATAATTAGGCATCATGTCCCGAGGGTCATTCCATGTGGGTCATAACGGCAAAAGCCCCCAATGATTGCAGATATTTTCATTAGCTAAGCACATATAAATATAATCCATAGGTATTGATGAATTTTTTGACAGAAATAGCCCATGTTATGGAAGACAGGATACTACTTTTTAATAATAAATTAAATTAATTTACCAATAAAGGAATTATTTTTTGAATTTTCAAGGCTGAATCCTAAAATGGAAAAACGAAAAATGCTGAAAGGAGTGTCGAAGCCGATTTTGATAAAAACTGAAACTGTAACTTGGATTTTCAAAACATAAATTTGTCTCTCCAGGTATCGCAGTCGTTGATTTGAGAACAATACAGGCTGTGTTTTTTTATTGCAACACATACATACATAGTACCTAATTGCAATTATGTAGTTATCAGTAACTGTGGTGTAATCAAAGAAAACATACAACAGTTAAAATTAATACAATCGGAATCAATTTATCATGCACAAAACGACGGACAGATAAATTATTCATGTCCAATTACTCGAATCGCTGCCGACGTTTAGAAATTTATGATTTCGTTTAATTTCTGTACATTTGTAATCATCTTTCTACTGTTGTATCTTAATGTAATTAGTTTTGAGGTCCACTGTAATTTCTTTATGATTAATAAGAAATGAATTATACCAGTTAACCATAATTCATTGGGTAATAATATTTTAAACAAACTTTCGCCCCGTGGTTTCACCCTTGTTCCCAAGGCGTTCCTTATGTTTACCGGGATAAGAAGGACCCTATATGTTATTCTAGGGTATCTACGATCTATGTGCCAAGTTTCATCCAAATCCGTTCTGTAGATAAAAAAATTAAGTAGTTTTTTTCGTGAAAGTGTAATAGACATCCATTTACGCCACGTATTGGCGCAAAGCGTGTGTGGTTATACTTTGAAAAAAGCAATTTGAGATTTATTGATGTATTATAAGACTCACATTATAATGCAACTTTCAAAGCGAGTAAGGCGCGGAAAGGACGCGCGTGGCGTGCACTTAGCGGGCGCTTAAACTGAAAAGATTTAAATCACTATAATATATTATTATCTATTTAAATTTATAACAAATCCAAACCATTTGGTATATTATTTTAATTATATTGCTTTCAATAAACTCAGAATCCGACCCTTTATCGAGTGGCAAAGGAAACACATTTTCATAAAAATAAAGTAAAATAAGGCCAGCCAGACACCGGTCTAGTAAAAAGGTAGAAATAATGTTGAAGACGCCATCGAAAGCACTTTATCAAGTAAACAAAATGGTCTCACCACAACACTCGTAGATTTTTATTCTGATAAGTGCGGTAGTTTTCGCTGTTATTTTAGGGTTCATTGAGTTTTTTAAAAGTGGTAAAATAATTTTATGTATAGTATAATTATTACAAAAAATATCGACGTTTGTTACACTTTCACGTAAAAACTACTGTACGGATTTGGATGAAACTTGACACATAGATAGATTTGACCGTGGAATAGCTTATAGGCTACTTTTTATCCCGGGAAAACATGAGATACTTCAGGAACGCGGGTGAAACTGCGGGACGGAAGCTAGTTTCTAATACATACGAGTACACATAATGAAAGGAAAACATTTAGCACTTGAAAATGAAAACTCCTGTTATATTATGGTAGTTTTCACCTGAATACCTAAATGAGTTTTGAGTTTGAGTTCGAGCTAAGCCAAAAATCTCATGAAAGATTACCTACCTATCTACAAATATCATAAATGCGAAAGTTTGTGAAGATCTGTGTAAAAACTACTGAACGGATTTGGATGAAACTTGGCACATAGGTAGACCATACCTTAAAAAAACATAAAGGCTACTTTTTAACGCGAGGAGGAAGCTAGTATATCATATAATGTATCAAAGTTATATTTATTAAATAAAAGGAATAAATACGGAACCCTTCCCATTAAATAGGCACGAAAACTTCAGGACCGATTTTTCCCTTTACCAAACTCTTTTCAATATGATAAAGAAAGAAAAATGTTAATGTATATAGGTAGTGTTGAAAAATATACCCCTCGAACTGAAGTACATTTTGTTGTAAAAAATAATGTTTTAGCAACATTATCGCTTCAATATGGCATATTTTACGTATATTACCTTCAAGGGTTTAGTTTTATACCAAAAGAGCTGTTACTGTAACTCTTCAGGGTAAAAAGATTATGAGGTACCTAAAAGGGCGTCCCTTCTATATACTTTATGAACAAATTATCATATGTCACATGTAATATAAAATAAGCTCTAATAAAACCTTTTTAAAGTGAACATATTCCGTGGATTCTTAGTATATAATAAGCTTTCGGTGAAGGAAAACACCTTGAGGAAACCA
Source organism: Tethea ocularis (assembly GCA_963555595.1). Classification (NCBI taxonomy): domain Eukaryota; kingdom Metazoa; phylum Arthropoda; class Insecta; order Lepidoptera; family Drepanidae; genus Tethea; species Tethea ocularis. Next base: position 1,459,731 of record OY741960.1, on the reverse strand, counting down.
TAGCAAGGCGGTAGGGTACTTTGTAGTACCCGTCTGGTTGGTTACCACCCTCAAGTTGAAAATCTGTCGCCAAGCACCTACTGGTGTATTCCGGTAATTGCACTTGCGCAAGAATTCACCCTGCATTGCCTTTGATATGCAATGGGACAAGTTACGAGTGAATTTTGCATGTTTGAAGCTTTCAGTACGGTTTGGCTAGTTGAATTGTTAATTTTTATTTTTTATCTCAAAAACAACAATAGAAACGCATTGATGAACGCGTATTAAAATTGAAATTAAGAGGAGGTTATCTGCGTATGTCTCTGTCCTTTACTAATTTGATGGAGACAAGCGAGACAGGAGAGACGTAATTTTAGTAAAAAAGATGGTTTTATGTTATTTCAAAAGAAACTATGCCTTTTAAAGAAAAAAAAAACTATTCCCTTTCTAATGGATTTCAGAATGTATGTCATTTGGATGGCCCAAATAAGAGAAGAATGCATTCTTAGTTTTAAAAAGGGGCATATTTACGATTTTTTTCTGACGTTACTAATGAAAAATTCCAATTAAAAAAAAAACTATTCCCCGTCTTATATTCTCTAGTTTATATTTTTTCCAAATCATATAGAGAAAAACCTATTATAGCATCGCCATAGTTAAATACCTAATTATATATGTCACCTAAAGATTGTGAAAACCGTTACTTTATAATCTATATCGCGAGATTGTTAACTGTCGAAAAATTGTGATTTGTATAACACAAAAGTCCATAATAAAAATATAGACTGCGAATTGTTGATATTTTTCTTTCAAGCAACTCAGTCCCTACACAAAGTTTATTTTCAGTGTTTCAGCTACTCGAACGGACAATTTTATTCTCATCTAAGTTTCTCTCGACTTTTACATATCTTATAACTTACGCTACAAAGACATATTTTACATATTACACATTTTTTACATTTTCGAAAATGGTTTCTTGTTCAGAAAATATTCCCAAGTCACATTTGACTTTCCCGTAAAGATTTCTGATTTCAGAGATCAATTTGAATCACAATTTAAAAAAAGAATTTTTAATTTAAAACAATGTCGAAAATGTTTCTGTTTGCTATGATTTGCATAACGCCGATGAAGTGACAAGAACTCCTAACTGACATTTTGGCGAATTCGAGTTTATTACGTAGATAGACTTTAAAAAAACAGCTAAATTTATTTTTTTAACGAGTTATTGATTACCGACAATAACTATTATGCAATTGTGCATAATTTTTTCTGGCAATAGCTCCTAATAAACTAAAATAAATGTAAAGTTTTTTTAGTTTCCTGTAAAATTCTGTTTATGCACATAGGAGTTCTTGTCACTACGTCGTCGATAAGCAGATCTCAAAACGTAGAAAGTACTGATTTAAACTGTTTGCAACATAAAACACTTTCAACAAAAAATAGAACCTCCTTCATAGGCAATAAAAAATATAAAATAACTGTGTAGGAACTCTAATCTTTTTGAAGTTTTGAAGTTATTTTACTCCTATCAATCTCTCACTCTGAATTGGTCTGCAATAAAAAGCTCCCAGATTTCGTTTTTTTTCCTCATCTTTTTAATTAAACTAGGTAGGTAGGTGTGTCACGATCAGATCTCATAAGCTATTTAATAAAGACAGAAAAATATAAATTCCATGTGTATCCGTATAATATCCTTGTGTTTTTCCATTTCAAGAACTGCCTAATGAAATTCAGTTTTAATATTAATATCACGTCTTCTAGCGGCTTTTGTCTAGACTTGAAAAAATGAGAAATACAATTTTAGTAATTACATTTTTTGATTGATTAAAAACGTACTTTGATGCTTATGTCTCTTTACTTATGTATAAATTAATAGGTACTTATATCTAATTTTGTGAAGTAAGCCTTGAGTAAAGTAGAGTTCTAAACACTGGCTATAGGTATTAGACTAGATTATAGTTAAGTAGATTTCCGAAAGAAAATAATATGAGTAAGAGCAACAGGGTAAATGGCAAATTATATAAGTAGGTACTAGTACAACATACACGTTGCCATGACATATAAAAAAAAATTAAACATAGCGTTGTCATGACATATAAAAAAAAATTAAAAAATAGTAAAGAACAAAATTTGTTACCTATATCATATTTAAAAATAAAGTAATAAAAATAAGTAAATAAATAAATAATAATAATACATAAATAATAATAATACATAAATAATAATAATACATAAATAAATAATATTATAAATGCGAAAGTTTATGAGTATGGATGTATGTTTCTTACTCTTTCACGTAAAAACTACTGAACGGGATGAAACTTGGCACATAGATAGATCATAATATATAAGCTACTTTTCATCCCGGAAAAACATATGATACCTAGGGAACCCGGGTGAAACCGCGGTGCGGTAGCTAGTAATAAATAAAAGTTTTTATTCACTTAAAATATTTTTTTATATAGAAATTATAGTTCTTGATTTCTAAGCTACAGTTTCATTACACAGAAGTGAGCGATAATCACCTTTAAAAAGTATTCGTACCCCAAAATAGCTTTCTCATAACCCTAAAAATAATGATGAAAGGAACGTATTTATTAGGTTTTTAACCGAACACTTGAACGAGAAAGCTCCATAATTAAACGGCTGGAACATCAATTAACATCGGCTGATAATTAAAACGTATGCCTGCGGAAATTTCTTACGTTCTCTTTTCACGTAAATTACTTGCTTATTTATGTTTCGTACCGGCTCAAGATTTTGACTTTAGTTTATTTGTTTGGTCTTCCAATCTTTTCACAGGTTCAATTTGGAAAAGAGTTGAACTGGCAGGTTTTTTTTAATAAATTAAGTGCCTAGAAATAGGTACTTTAGAAACTCTACACTGCAGTGGCTTTACGTATAATTCAAGCGTAGTGCGTGCAAGCTTTTGTTTAAAATTGCCTAAATTTATAGACGAGAAGAATAAAAATTATCAGTTAGCTATGGTGAGTTTAAAGCTGTTTTTTAGTGATAACCCTTTTTTTAAAAACGTCATTGACTAAAAATTTGCACAGAGGTAGGCAACAACCGGACCGCGGTCCGAATCCAGACCGAGAGATTGATATTTTTTGTTAGTTCTGAATAAACACCCGTAAAGACCACACATCAAAGCAGTACATTTCGCCAACCCAAACTGAACCTTATTAAAATAATAATCTGTTGGAAATAACTTATTTACTTCTGGTAGGGACCTACTCATTCTTCAATTGCTTTGATGTTCTTTTATAAACAAAACAGTCGAAAACTGAAATATGTCATCAAAAATAATAACCTGATAACTCAAGACCAAAAAACACCAGCAAATCTTAACAATAGCGCCACAAAGGGCACTGGTTAATCCGACCTTCCACTTCCTCCGACACCCTTGCTCCTATAATGGAACATCTGTGTTTAATTCCGACCCTTTTTTTAACCTGGCGACCTCTATCAATGCTGTCAACCGCAAAGGTCCGGAGAAAAACGTGGGCGACGAAATTTAAGGAGTCATGTACCTTCCAGTAGACAATGGCTTTTAAGCAACCATTTAAAGGTTCACGTGGAAAGTTTAATGTCAGGTCTTGTTGAAATTTTGGAGAATTACTTTTAATTTTCGCTGCACGTTTTAAATAAAAGGTTCGTATTTGTTAGGTCAATTCTTTATTTTTAGTAAACTTTTTTAATCTGTGTAGGTTATTAATTGAACACTATGAACTGTCACACAATGGGGGTTCATCAAATATACATTGTGATGACACTTGAATGTCGATAGTGAAGCAAGTAATTTATGATCATTTAATCTAGATATTTTAAATAGTTTTTTTTTACTGACAATATTTTTTTACCATACCTAATATTTAAATGATTTTTTTTTTGGGTCGTGAGTCGAATATCTCTATGATATTACTAATGAGCGGACCACCATGCAGACAATGAGATTATAAAAATATTATGTCTAATATTATGTATAAAAAAATACCAACTAGCAAACTTTTATCTGTAATATATGTATGGGATTTCTCTGGTATAAATGTTAGTAAAGATTTGAAGGTATAAATACTTTTACAACTTAAATCCACGCTTAGGGTCGGTTGATTTATGCTCAGGTTTTCGCGGGAACAGCCAGTTTTCTCTTCGGTAATACTTTTCCTCATCCACCTACTGTCATCGCAAGTAAGCTGACAAACGCAACCCTGCTGGTAAATTTCGTTAAGCACGCGTGTGTCCTCCTGTATTATGAACCTTGAATCGGTGCAATAAGAGCCACTTTACGAGCAATTCACCACACCCAACATTAAAATTTACATATTATAATTAGGCATAAAAAAAAGTAACATTTTTTATAATAATAATAATAATAATAATATTTATTTATTTCTCTCACAAGATTGTAAATATAAACAATTGAAGGATACTTAAGTACTAAAATCACAAACTTGCTTTGCGAGAGCTGGTGCCTGATATAGGTTTATAAAAACCTGTATTACAGGTCACCAGGGCCCACTCTACGTATTTATTAAATTAGACCTTAGGTAGGTACATATTATGTGTAAGATGTTAATAATCTTTAACTTGAGAACTAAAGAAAAACAAAATAAAAGTAGAAGAAAATAATAAAACAAAAGGTAAAACAATAACAAATTAAATCACAGCAGTCATATGTTGAGTAGTGTAGGGGTGTGTAGTGTGTGTGTCTGTAGGTGCGAAAGTTAGTTAGAGGCTAGTGAGAACAACAAGTACAAAATAATAAAAATATGACATATGAAACAAATAATTATATGTTCTTTATTTAAGTTGGAGGGCTTAGCATTACTTCAGTGTCCTCATAGTTAAGTGATTTTAGGTAATTAGAAACTACCTGCTTACAGTTGGCCTTACGTAATGGATAAATATTACACAAATTATTCAATTTATTATATAAGTAAACGCCTGAGAAACAATAAAAATGACGGGAAAGACTCGTGTGGAACACTTGGGATTGGCATATAGTACCTTTGCGTCGTTTATCTTTCATTCGTTCCGGGTGATAGAGTAATTCAGAATGTTTTTTGAGAACAGTGTGCAGAATAAACGATTGTCGGATTGTAAGCGTGTCCCATTTCTTATACAACTCAATAGTAGGATACCGGAAGGGAAGACCAGCAGCAACTTTGAGTACCGCACGTTGAGCTCTTTCTGCCTCGATTAAATGAGTTTTGGCGGCGCCTCCCCAAGAGGTGATGCAGTAGTCCACCAGCGACTGACACAACGCATAGTATACCATTTTAATGACGCGATGATCAGCTACGTGTTTAAGAGTTCTGAATATGTAAATGAGTTTGCGTAACCTGGTAACTAATACATCTATGTGCTGTTTGAAGGTTAGACATTGGTCTACAATCACTCCAAGATATTTGATGCTCTCAGTCCTCTGCAGAGGCAGGCATAAACACGAGAGGCTTCCAGGTGGGCACCTATGTACGGTAATTGCATGAGAATCAGGTGGAAGCAGGTTTGATCTAAGTGCAAACGCTATATACTTAGTTTTAGAGACGTTAAGTGTCAACACGTTGCTGTGCAACCAAGCACTGACTACATTTATCCCATCCTGAGCGGCATCAAAAACCTCATCCCAACTGTTACCACAGAAAAATAGGGCAGTGTCGTCAGCATAAGAGAGCGTTTTACCGCTACGGAGATTGAGTTCGCAGAGATCATTGATATAAACCAAAAATAGCGTCGGACCGAGTATACTGCCTTGGGGCACACCGAAGTGTACCGGGAGCTCATCGCTTAATTGATTATTGATCTTAACCTGCTGCTTCCTATCGGTAAGATAGTCTTGGAATAATTTTAAAGGAAGACCTCGCACACCAATTCTTTCCAGTTTTAATAATAAGTGTGGGATTGAGACTGTGTCAAAGGCCTTCGCTAAATCAAGAAAAACTGTTAGACATTTCCTTCTTTCATCCAGGTTAGCAATTGTCGAGTTGACGAGCTCGTGTAATGCGTCATTGGTAGATTTGCCTTGACGAAACCCAAATTGAGCAGAAGAAAGAAGATTATTCATTTCAAAAAATTTTATTAGCCGGCGGTTCAAGAGACTCTCTAAAATCTTTGAAAGCGTGGGTAGAATAGAAATGGGTCTAAAGTTATTAACACAGTCCCAATCACCACCCTTATGTATCGGTTTTATAAGTGCAGTTTTGAACGCTAATGGAAAGACCCCTTCAGAAATAGCGAGGTTACAAATATGTGTGATAGCAGGGGTAAAAAAGCGACAGTATCTTTTTAATATCTTGCCAGAGATCTGGTCCTTTCCCACTGCACAATCATCTCTTAACCCTTCAATTAATTGTGTAATTTCGTTGTCGTCAGTTGGTAGTATTACAAATGAATTAATAGGTGATGTGTTATTTAAGGCGCCGGATATAGGTCTAGTAAAGTCATAAGAGGAAGTGACTTGCTCGGCAAGTTTTTTTCCGACATCGACAAAAAACCTGTTTACATCATTTATGCTCTTCACCGGGTTCTCTTTTGAAATAAGACGCGACGAGTGATCTGTTACCTTATTTGTACCACTAATCTGTTTAATAACATCCCATAGCTTTTTCTTATTGCACCTAGAATTTTCAATCTGTTGCTTCTCGTAATTTCTTTTAGCTTTTTTCAAGATTAAAGTACAGAAATTCCTGTAACGCTTATAAGTTATCCTTACTTGTTCATTTGCTGGGTCTTTTTTCAGTTTTTTGTGAAGGTTGTCCCTATTCCGCATACATCGTAATAGACTTTTTGTAATCCAGGGTTTACTCACTCGTTTCCTTCTTGGTGTACTGACCAACTTGGAGTTTTCTTCAATAGCACGAGACAAACAGCCCACAAACAAGTATGTAGCTTCGTTTACATCTTTAGAATGTAAAATCCTCTGGTAATTTATGTTGAGTATGGTTTTATCTAGGTTTTCATAATTAATATGGTGACAGGTCTGGTTTAAATAATTTAATTTTATGTTCTGGCTAAAACAAATGGCAACACTCTCGTGGTCTGTTATAGATGATTCAATTACGAGACAGGCCGCCCGCAGTTTAGTTTTAATCATGATGTGATCCAGGCATGTTTTGCCATGCGTTGGAAGGTTATGACCAGGAAGTATGCAATGATAAGCCAGGGCATTTAAATATTCATGGGATCGTTTATCAGTGCTATTTGTGACTATGTCTATATTTATATCACCGCATAAAATTATATTTTTAAAACTGCTTAATTTGGTCAGGAGTAAATCGATTGAACTGATGAAATTACCGGTGTTTTGTTGACCAGGTGGTCGGTATATGCCAAGGATACAAGTATCAGCGCTTATTTTGAGCAATAGACAATTGGCATCACTTATGGCGGGTTCTTCAAACGATACATCAAGTTTTATGCTTGTAATGTTGCGTGATGTCGTGACTATAGCCACTGACTCAGCAATTATATTAGTACTAGCAACCCGCCCCAGCTTCGCATGCATGGTGTGGGGCCGCTTCATACGCGTTATGAGTATTTTTACACAAAACCATACTAAATTATCTACTTAAGGCGACGATATACAAGAAATGATGATTCTAGATTTAGTTTTTCTCGGCTTAAAAATAAATAACATGTATAATTATATTTTACAAATTTCGAGAATAGGTAGCCTATATGACGAGGAATAGTTAAAAAACAAATGTCATTAGTAAGGTCAGAAAAAAACGTCAGAATTATTAAAATCGGTTGAAAAGAAAAAAGTTATGCGTGAACAAACATTAAAAAAACAGCCGAATTAAGAACCTACTCCTTTTTTTGAAGGAGGTTAAAAACAAGGAAATAACTCAAGATTATAAGTCGCAGTCACTGACTTTTACTATCTAATACTTAAGTCATAACCGAGGATTAGCGCAAAGTATTTAGTATATAAGAAGTAAGAACCTTCCACACGGCTTATAGTTAATCTGGAGTCTGAGTATCCATTATACCTGCCTTATACCGAGACTAATCTTTGTACACATACAGTTATACCTATACATTATAGCTTTTTGCGTCTTGGTGGTCTTTGCAATAAAGATAATTTATTAATAATATTATTCAGTATATAAACAGATATTGGTGACTATTCTGTTGTTTACGAACTTAACTTATATTAGTCACGTCACCTCTCATTCGTGTAAACGTTATTGAAAAAAGATAGAACATTTTTAATGCTGTCAGATTAGTCCATGCTAAATAGTCGAGACCAATATAGATCGGACTTAAATTCACGTTTTAAATAAGTGTTCGGACTAATCTGACAGGTTTAAAATATCTTTCATCCCGTTCTTAATTTTTTTGTTAGAAAGAGATACAGTGATATTAAATTTGTTTCGTTTGTAATCAACACAATTTAAATAACGTAAGTTTCTTCCTTTATCATGTGAACAGTAAAGGAGTGGAATAGACTTCAAATGTCTGTATTTCCTGACACCTATTACAAATTTTTATAAAAGGCATTCAAAATGCAAAGGCATTTTCTGGGAAAAGTGTAAAATTTCAAACAATTTCTAAAAACCTGATCAAAACTCATATTTTCCTTCTGAGCTTTGTGTGCTTACAACCATCGGCCACATCATCACTGACCCCTGTGAGATTGTTCAAACATAGGCCTATACGTATAAAAAATATATATTTAAAATAGGTACATATATTTGTCACTACCAATGACGTATAAAATGATAAAGACGGCAATAGTTTTGATGAAAATATCACTAAGATTTCTACCTGAAAGTCACGTTTTAGTTTTCAATAACATTGCGCCAGATGGCGTTCATCGATGTTATACAAAATCTATGTTTGAATATAACTTAGATAAATGAAATTTGTATTTGCTCCGTGGATTATATTTTACGAGTCAGAGGTCTACGGCTTAAAAAATATTATTTATCCTTTAGATTTAAGGCAAATTTGTGTAAAACGTAATTACAAATTAAGGGTATACCTTCGGTTGGAGCGCGAAATTCAAATTTTATCACGTTTTTTGCAAATTGCAGCTCAGTTATAGGTCGTAAGTTGTCAACATGTTATTTGCGAGAAGAATGGTAGTATATTTACTGATTAATAACAAAACAAATCATCAACATATTCCTCCAAGGTATATTAGTAACATTTTCATGAAATAGTCGTATATGTCAGTCATATACCTTGGAGGAATATGTTGATGATTTCTTTTGTTATTGCAAAAGTGTTTGCAAAAAACGTGATAAAATTTGAATTTCGCGCTCCAACCGAACGTTCCCCCTTAAAGCAAAAATGTTTATAGAACCTGAAAAATAACCTCAAATCAATATGGATTGGACTTACCAGTTGGTGTCTAATCCATGTTGCAGAGAATAAGAGAGCGAGATAATTTATACGGAACTGTTATCACAACGTTAAATTATACCTATATTATGCGCGAAATGTTTGAATGGTTTACACGAGTTTTTTAATGATTAGTTATAGGTTTTAGAGCACATTTTATATTATTATAGTTTTATATTAATACTTTCATTTTTCCTATTGAACACAACAGTCACTTTTTTTCATTATTTAGAATGTCACACAGCACTTTTTAAATAGGTAGGTATACCATAAACATAGATGTCTCTAAAGAGTCAATACACTTAGTGCTATGTAACCTCTAACACAAATAAGGCAAACTAATAATTGAAATTTAGGTCAAAGCTTGGAATTACCCAGACGGGTATTAATAAGTACCCTGCCACCATATTATGGTTTCCTCACCATGTTTTCCTTCACCGAAAGCTTAAGATCATTGTAGAATATCACCCACGATCTTCGTCACGACATGCGACTGACCTATTGAACCTTCTCATTATAATCTTTAAATCTTTCACTCTTAAAATTGTAAACTTTTTTTACTTACAAGTCGTTCTTTACTTTAAAGGGGTCCTTTGTGCCCTATAAACGAATGATTGGGGGACCAATGTATGTTTTGGTACGCCTGTAAAAAAGGAGCCAAGTCCCTCTTGTGTCCTCGTCCGCGGTTTCAATTATGGCAACGCGTTAATATTATGCAAAAGTTGTGTTAAAATACGGGTCGCCAGGATTTTTGGTTAATGCAGAACTGTTTGTAAGGTTGTTTCTTGCGATTTCAGCCATGTTCCTAGGATAAATATATGTCTATGTCTTCCTTTATATTATAGGCTATCTGCGTGCCAAATTTCGTCATGATCGATTCAGCGCTTTAAGCTTAAAAATACTGCCTGGTGGTAAGCGGTTACCATAGCCTATGAACGCTAGCGACACCCGGGACAGAGACCATATACTAATCCGCGCCCCGGGTACCACTCGCGCATCGCCGACCCTTCCCCCACCCCGATGAGCTCTGGCGACATTACTCACGCGGAGGAACACAACCAGGTTATTTGGCTGCGGTATTCTGTAAGGTGAAGGTCCCAGTCGAGCTGCTCTTCAAGCGAAAAATCGCTATGCTCTACCTCTCTTAAAAGTATTAGTAGTATAGATTATAAGTAAATAAGCAAAACTATCAAAGCGATAAGTTCAAAAACAAACAAGTACTTAGGTAAAGTACCTGGTAATCTCAAGCACCTGAAATTTTGAAAACTTACTAATAACGATGCACATTACCCGTAGAAAATACTAAAATACGGGCTAAAATACCATTATAAAATCATAGTGTAGTAACAAATCCCAAAAACCTCAAAACGTGTGGTCCAAGTAGTTATTACGAACTTTGTTCCACTGAGTGTCTCTTGAGCGACCGAGGCACATGTAAATGAGTTGAATGCGAAAATATTAACACTAGGAGAGGCGGGAGAACGGTCAGATGTCACCGGATTAGGTACCTACTTAACTTTGCTGCATTTTTTTTGCACTACCTATCCTGCTAATATTATAAATGCGAAGTTTGAGAGTGAGTATATTTGTCTTTAACGTAATGAGCCATCTTATAGTAGGCCTTGTCGATCAGTCTTTGTTTAAAATATTCTTTGAATTTAATAAAAATACATTTTAGTTACTAAAAAAACTAGAGAGAATAAACTTATTCATCTAGATGTAATAATTTTATCTCTGTTTCTAGTATCAAGAAAAAACTCTCAAATAAACTTGTAGTACAACTGAAAACGCTATAAAATTACCTAAATTATCAATCTCGTGATAATGTAATTCAATAAGCCATTGATTGTAGTGACGCGACACGCCATCCAATGAAAAATGCGCTGATCTAGTTAGGCAGAGCCGTTCGATGGGAGCTATCAATCAATGAGAGAAATTGAGACCGTGAAAATTTGGCTATTGTGCAAGTCACAAGAGAATGAATAGAAATTATAATTTAAAAAAATTGTTGTGGTGGATTGTATTTAAACGTTCGATAAATACACAATTTTTTTCACATATAAATGGGATTATTTTTTCGAAAATAATTAGGTGAGAAATTAAGTAATAAGTGACTTGATAATTAACTTTACTTCTTTATGTCAATAAAACAATAAAAAAGTCAATAAGTAAACTTATGTTTGCAATAAAATTTAATGCCATCAAAATGAACCGCGGGGTGGAACGATATATAACAATAAATATACAAATAGGTGCAATCATAAAATATTGTGTATGGTTTTGACCGCTAAAGCCAGAACAATATAATAAAACTTAAAAAATATATATATATTGTTGTTTCCTGTCGACCACAATCTCATCATGGTCAGTGATGATTCAACTGAAAGTAGGAAAGGCACACACAGTTCCCTTCTAGGCTTTGTGTGCTGACTACCATCGACCTGACCACGGTGAGATTATGTGGCCAAACACATGCCTATACATTTTAAAATTGTTTAGACGAGTGTGAAAGAGTACCAAACACACCGATAGATGCCAAAAACAGGCCCTGATAAAGTATTTAAAATCATTTCTTTATCTATAGGCATATTTTTTTTTAAATTTTATTTATTTTTCCGGTTCCGCTTTAAGCTTAAAAGTTACATGACGTTTCAAATAAACAATTCCGCCCAAAAGTCAACCATTAGCTAGCACAACAAATATTTTGTTCAAACAAAAACTTTGAAAAATCAACACCCTAAGTAAAAAGTTTTGTTTTTTTATTTGTCTTTTTAAGACTACCTTTCTCCTTAATGTTTTATGTCACTCATATTGTTTTTGAGATGGTAAATTTACATTCACAACTGAATGAATATAATCTATTACTAATTGTTCTTCAATCCAACATATCGGTACTTAACTTCACATTTGTTCGATTTTATAACTGAGCATAGGATTTTTTTTGTCATTCTATTTTTAAAATTTTCAACAAAATGTATTATCTATACTAATAAATATAATAAATAAATATCCTAGGACATTGTTCACACACGGTTATCTGATCCCAAACTAAGCAGAACTTGTACTATGGAAACCAGATAACTGATATACTACATATACTACTTTTTTTTTTGTAAATACATACATATATCGATAATTACATCCAGACACAGGACAAACAGACATGTTCATGCACACAAAATATTTGTCCTGGATGGGAATCGAACCCATGACCAGCGGCATGATAGGTGGTGTCTTAACCAACTGCGCCAACTGGCTTGTCGCAGCTACTTCTTTTTGATTTGATTGTTTGTTTGTTTGCATTGAATAGGCTCCGAAACTACTGAACCGATTTGAAATATTCTTTCACTAATAGGAAACTACATTATCCCCGAAGGTTATAGGCTACTTTTTATCCCGGGCACGTGAGTGAAACCGCGAGGAACACAGCTAGTATTGAATAAAATAGTCTTTATAACCTATTTTTAATCGAAAATGTTCCAAATAACTGAACTAGGCTTATTGAATTGCAAATATTGCCCCTTGCCTTATTCCCATGTTAGGATGTCCTTTAAGGATTAATAATATTTTATATTATAAATTTTTTGAGAGTTGAATGACGCGTCTGCAAGAATAAAGTTTAACGTTATTTTAAAAGTTGTTAAGCCCCCATAACACGCTTACGGACTTAAGGTCGTAAGACTGTGTACTCAGTGATGAAATTAATTAGAGGAATTTGTGAGAATCATGTTCTTTCGCTTTAACCTGCGGCTTCGCTTCAAATCGACCCATAAGCTAGCTATGCAAAAAAATGACAAGTTTTTTAAACAATGTAAGCATTATGCCTTTCCTTGATCTATAATAATATAGTTTATTTTAAGTTTTCCTCTTCCTCGCTTTCCTTCTATTATGTTTTTTTTAATTCATCGTGACGTATAAGGTGGCCTGACATCTTTCCTCGCCTATTTTATATCGTTTAACCCATAAAGCACTCGAGGGTAATCAAGTTCAAATAAACTAACAAACTTTTCTTAAACTATGTATTTATCTTTAAAATTCAAAAAAATAAGATATTTTCTAGCAAACCATTTTGACGACGAGAAATAAAATTAATTATTTTGTTATTATTTACCTAATTAACCTCTTCCATTACCAAGCTAGCATCCTTAAAGTGAATTGGGTCAAAATTACTCATGTTAAAAACCAGTCCGCACGCTTACCGCTCCAGTTCAAAAAGTTCATTTTGTTTCATGACTCGAGCTTTGTAAGCTTCCGCTATGATAATCTGAACTATTAATACATTAATAATAGCTGTTTCCTGCGGTTCCACACTCGTTTTAGGGGTAGAAAGTCTCACGCAATCGGAAATAATGTAGCTTCCTATAATTGATCGACAAGGCCTACTATAAGTTGGCTCATTACATAGAAGACAAGAATACATGGTTGTAGTAGCTTCTCTCTGCACTTGCAGCCCCCTGGCCAAGTGATAATTGTATGAAGTTTATGTATATTTAAGACAAAACTGTAATTAGTAGGTAATAAATTAAAAAAAAGGATCCACAAAAAAAAAAAAACGCCTTGCTGAGTTTCTTGCCGGAGTCTTCTCAGTTTAAGTATATTCCGAACCGGTAGTAGAGTCTATTGTAAAACTGTAACTGTTGACGTTCATAAGTGCCTTATTAGGGCCTAAACTGAATAAATGAGTTTTTGATTTTGATATAATGAGTGATTTTTTATCACCGTCCAAGTTTTCAGGAATTACTATACTCATCATTATGAAAAACTTTTACTTTGGGAACAACCCTGAAATAACACTGTGTGGTCTCCAGAATTAAACTATCAGAATACCGCCTGCTCGCTGCCATGCCTATAACAGTTAGTTCAGTATAATAAGTCCGCAAGTAAGTAGCAACGCATACAGTTATGTATATTATATGCTTTGGGCAAAATGTATCATTAAATAATTGAAGAAAAAAATATTCTCATTTGTAGAAAAGATATTGTTAAGGTTGTAGCACACATATCAACTCGGAAAAAGATCGCCATCGTATCAACTCGAGCCGTATAGTATGAAACTCCCAACAGCAACGCACACTAATCGCCTCGCCTCGAAACAAGCTCACGAACGGTTTCGCAGAGCTTACGGCTAGGCATCAACCAGCAGTCAGCGAGCCGTAAGCGCAGCGTAGCCGTCGTCACCTAGCTTCGCGTAGCTGATGCGCTTTTGTTACGTGCTTACGTTAGGTTGACGCCTGGTTGACGGCGCGGCGAAAGGCGATACGGTGTCGATCTCTTTCCGAGTTGATAAGTGTGCTGACTCCTTTAATGTTCGTTTCAGTGAATAGCATTTTGACCAAATTTATGTTTATTATATTAGTTATATTTATTTATTCAACCGAAAACGCCTTTGTTTTGCTACGAAACTGCTCACTGCCTATTCGAAAGTCGTTATTTTCGCCTTATTAGTACTGAATAATGATGTCAAATTAATGTTATTATTTGTGTTAAAGCGTAAAAATAATACATTTATTATAATAAATAAATATTTATCCACTAGCTTTCGGTTTCACTAGCGATATCCTATTTTACCTCTTATGGGGTTGAATTTTTAATAAACCTTTTTTTTTAATTTGTAAGCCAAACTACTCGAACTGTCCAGTGAGCTGTGCGTTGATATAACAGACTGTGGCTCACGATTTTATATATAACAGATAAGTTGACGTTTCTTTCTGAATCCTACACAACGGCAATTTCTAAAGTTCCAAGAGACAGCGGAAGCTACTTCATTTACAGTATGTATGTGTGGGTAATAGAAACCTGTTATTAGAATGAAGCACTACATACGCTTTACCTATGAGAGCTTGAGAAATGTGTAAAAAATATTTTTTTATTTATTGTATTTCCTACATTGTGACAAAGAGGAAAGGAGCAAGAAAGGTTAGTTAAAAAGTTAGGTTAAATCTAATGCCCCCCTAGCCAAGTGACAATTGTATGAAGTTTATGTAGGTTTAAAACAAAAACTGTAATTATATGAATTCAAAAGATCCACAAAAAAAGCCTTATTGAGTTTCTTGGCGGAGTCTTCTCAGTTTAAGTATATTCCGAACCGGTGGTAGAGTCTATTGTAAAAATTGTAACTGTTGACATTCATTAGGGCCTTATTAGGGCCTAATATATGAGTTTTGAGTTTGAAATGCAGAAACATTCTATTTATTCCACGCTTCAATTCCATCTGTAACACAAACCACAAGCGTCTACGCATCTTCGTCGTTCATTTCAAATTATTACAAAACCACACGGTGATTTACTATAGCAATAAATCGAGCTCGTAAAAGTTATCTACGACTACACTAATAGATTGCTATTAATTATTTTGCGTCGGTGATAACATTCCCCTATCTCTTAGCCACGTGTTTCTTAGAGTTAAAGTTTCATCATAATGTGCTGCGGTCAAATATATGGCGTTTAGTTGAACATGAGGACTTTGTGGTATCATAAATGTTCGTGGTATTTGTCAATGTAATAAAATTTAATTTAGAATGGTAGAATTGAAGACTTGGACTATTATATAGACTATTAAATCAAAAGAAGCCTTGCTGAGGTTCTTGCCAGAGTCTAATCGGTGGTAGCATCAAATGTAGCTTTCAGGACTGAATAAATGAGTGACTGATAAAAACCGGCAATATACTCAACAATTAGGTACTTATTTCAAAGCAAGTTTAGATTAATTACAAACAATTCAATTTTATGTTAAGCAGGCGTATGTATTATAAACTTTGATAGTAATTCAACTTGACCTAAATTTCTTTGTTATTCTATCAGATGTCACTATTTTCCATTCTGACGTTTTTTGAAACTAAAACGATTCAGTTCAGGCTGAGTTGGTAGCATTAAAAAGCTACAGTTTTTCACAAAAAACGGTTTTGGGCCGCTTGCATCAAAAGGTTCCTGTTTACTCTAAGGTCTCATTGGTCCAACTACTAAGAGGTCTACCCACTCGTAGATTTTCAGTACAAGGTTCACCACTACAGGGTTGCCATAATACCAATCCTTCAAGGGTTATGTATTGCCAAATAAAAAAAAACCTTTTACAATCACCCACATTTAGGTAACAGTCGTCATTTGTATATAAACCTCACATTACAACGCAAATATAAATCAAATATTCCTGGAACATCGCAATATATAGGTAATATGAAAGGGACAAAATGTTTAGTAAAGTGAAGTGACCATCACAAAAACCGAACGAACCCTAAAAATTGCTTTTTAATATCAAAGGAAAACGATTCTTTGGGAAAATACTTCTGTACGCTCAACTCGTCAAGAATCTTACGAATCAGGCAATATTTTTTGTGCAAAGTGAAAAAAAGAATTTTTGATACAATAAATGATTTTATAAAGCGGTAAATAGAGTTCAGTTTCAGTTATTTGAATAATCATTTTAATATTTTTTGTTAAGGGATTTTTTATGTAACAAGTTTCCTACCAAAATAATAATGACAAGGCTAATAGGACGTTACAGAGAACATAATAATGCCAATATTGCACATATTATTAAGTTAAATAAGTCAAATATGCTACAAAAATTTAATTTTGAAAAAAACAATATTCCTACCTCCGATGAAGAGAAAGAAATACATTAATACCATCTGTTTTCAGTCGGGCCGACAATTGGACCAACAACTGACATCATAATACGTCAGTTTCGGAGTCTTAAACGGCTGTTAGGTTAGTAGTTCGTTATTAGTATTACAGGTATACCTACCTACTACATTTTACCAAACGCATTTGGGGTTATAGACAAATTCGTCACTGATACCTATTTCAATAGGTACCAAAACATATTTAATCTCACTAATTCTCGTTCTAACAGAAACCATATGAAAGGAATAAAATAAATTTTATCCGTGGTTTTCCCAAGAGACTACAGCATGGAGTTCTTCAAGAAGGGTGTGAAAAAATTCTTGGGGGATCGGCAACGCGCGAGTAATACCCCTGGTGTTGCAAGCGTCCATAGGCTACGGTAACCACTTACCGTCAGGTGGGCCGTATGCTTGTTGTCTGCCTCATGCCTCAGTGGTATAAAAAAAATTAAACTACAAAATCAGCAACACTCCATAATATTTATATGCATGATTTATATTTGATTATTAATCCTGTTTGCCTTATAAGCACCAACAAAAACTAGTATAATCATAAATAACCAAACAAGTAAAACTGCAAGCGTAACTGAATAGTGGATATCGTGGAAATCCCATTTGGCCCTGACACGTCAATTACCTGTGATCGATGGTGGGATGCAGTGTTCCTGGAACGCAGGCAGCTGATTATGACATATGATTCAAACGCATTTATTGGGCGTGAAAATTGATTTCCAATTCGATTGAGTACAGACATCTGTCACAGCATTGTGTCAGATACAAATGGGCATCGATGTGTTTAATCTTTATCGGAAATGTGCGTAATAGGGCGCTCACAAAACTCGTACATTATAAAATCATTGATTCGGAGCTAATCCGAATAATATGAATTGCAATTTTAAGCTCTGATACAGAAGAAATATTGGGGAGACTACGAGTATAACAAACATTTGGATCAGACCGTATTAACCAACATTCATAAATAAATTACCATCCTGAACGGAATTGGTGAACCACTTCTAGTATTGACAGGAAATTGGTTTGTTTGCATTTCACATAAACAACATTTTAAAATTCAAAATCTTATGAATTTTTTTTTCGAACTAAACATTGAATTTAAGAAAGAAATTCTAATTCTTGCGAGATAATCACTTGTCAGATTAGCGTTCGAAGAAATAGATTCTGTGTTTAGTCTCACAGGTTGATGGACATATGACAGTATGTCATTCCATTGTGTTTTTTCATCAATCTTATAAAAAAACTCATATTTTTATGTTACAGTGTGAGTGCTCTGTAGAAGAAGCATTGACGCCGAACATTGAAGCCAATGATGTAACATTAGTAAAATTAATTTTATAATCGATTCAACTGCAAAAACTCTGAGATCTAAGAAACGATGGTAAAGTATCATACCATATAACTAGATAACAAAAGGTATCTAGCACCTAAATTAACTTCATGCTTGTCATCTTTCTATCAAAATTTGTTTGAAAATAATTCTCAGGATCACAAAACAATTCATGATTGGCAGATACAAAAATATAATCGCATTAAAATTCTACCTCGTGTTGATAGCTGGAATACGCAATACACCGTGCCAAAATAGCAACGGTTTGATGCCGATACAACCATCATGTTTGTGGCATCATAAACCGGAAGATGTCTTAAGAATATTTGATAAAGGTTGCGTGTTCGAGTCACGTCCTGTCTGGTATAGGCTGTATAGTAAACCATCAAAATTGCCACTCGAGATGGCTAATAAAAAGTATTTTTATGTAACTTAACTAGGTCGACGGGCTGTAGCTTCTATTTTAGTATTCTACGGAGAGATTTTTGGTTTTGATGGCTTTAATTTTCGCTTCGAAATCGAAATGATTTTAAGCAAGCAAGTTTCGGTAGTTAATAAAATATGCTAAGTAAATGTCGACGCTTAGCGCAACATATTGAAGGATAAGTTGATAAAGATGTGCCTTTTTGGTCTTATTTCTATGATTTATTTTCTTACAGAACCTTTTACATACAAAAGTTTTATTATAATTTCAATATTAGATACAGAAATTTTAGTAGGTAATACTGAATCGTTTTAATTTGCAATACCTCTAACCACAGCCAAATCATAGATGATGTTAGTAGCACAGGGGCAGCTGGGCAAACCTGATTAACCATATTCCACAGAGATCATGAAACTCCTGAAATTTGACCCTCTAAATCTGTATGTGGTGGTGCTAAAATGATTTACTGTTTTTGTAGTTTAATATTTTGTATGTATCGACAATGTCGACTCGAAGTAAAGTCCCAGTCAAATTGCTCTGTAAGCGAAAAAATTATATACACTCTACCTCTTTTAAAATTCTCTCTCCCTCTCCTTTTATTATCTCAAATTCTTTTTGATATTTGATGAAATCTTAAAATTTCATTGCTCAATATAGCGTACGTATTTTGAGGCAATTGACGATTATCAATAAAGTCTACAACGTTGTCACTTTTTTAGAACGATATCTTCCTCCATTTCTTGACTTGTTCAATGATTCCTATTATCACATCAATTTTACCAAATCAATATAATACATCAACTTATATTTGAGGAAGAATCACACCACAAAATCCTATATCCGCTCGAAAAAAGCTAGTGACAAAGGACATTACCGGTTCTGATCCTTTAGACTTCGAAGCGTCATTTTAAATGCCCAAAATTTTGCTTCCAACTGCGTTGTTTAACGTTTCGGTTTCACGTAGTTTCCAGTCCGGACTGTGAATACATTTTGGCCCAGTAATTCAATGCAGGATCTTTGTTATTACCAGGCTTATATATTTCTCTACTTCAATGTAGTAGATTTATTTTTGCTCGGATTTTTCGATTACTTCTACTTTTAGAAAGATTTTCTAACTTTATAGCGTATTGCTTAATGGATCTGTGCTCAGTATCTGCGAAATAAATAAATAATTTAAGTAAAAAACTTTTAACGGAAGGAATTAACTTTTAATACCTCTCAAATAGGCTATGCTTAAAGCTTTTCCAATTCTATCTAAAACCTCGTCAAAAACATTACCTATTAAAATTAAAAGCATTCAATAGTAAAATCGAATTTTGACGACATTCTAATTACTTAAGTTTTTTTTAACATTTGAAAGTTATTCGCGATAAAAACGTAAAATATTTGATATTATACTAAGTTCAGACAAGGCTATCTCTCAAATCTGCCATATTTGACGCATGAAGGAACACGTGAGGAAAGAACTAGGGAAAATGGTTTGATGCGGCACATTCCGATCATCTAGAACGCAAAACATATTTAATTTGAAGCTCAGATACTGAAAATACACCAGTAGAATCGATTCAAAATGTTTATATCATCATAGTGTCAGCTGAAAGACGTCCACTACTGGACAAAGGCCTCCCCCAAGGATCTCCACGATAGCCGATCCTGTGCGACAGTTTTTGGTATAAGGGGCAATTTAAATATTAATTCCATGATCACAGGTGTGTTTCCTTTTAAGACCGTCATAGGAATAGGAATTTAAAATACCTCCTCCGTATTCATAATGAATCTTCGTAAAACATCAAAGATAAAACCAAGTAAGCAGGAAATAAAGGGAGCATGCAAATTCAACCGTTCGCTATTGCCTCGTGGCTCTTGTTCGCCATTGTTGGGAATATATTTACTTGCATATGAATCAACGTTATTTATTATCATGTAAAAGTTGCTTCTATATTCCTTTGGGGTTATAAGTGAGTAAATACGGTGATGTAGCGAGATCTTCGAAGAGGAATCTTTTACGGTTGGAGTCATTGTCGTCGTAGAGTCTATTGTAAATTTGCAACTATCGACATTCATAAGTTCCTAAACTGAATAAATGAGTTTGAAATGAGAATAAGCGAGATTGCTGTCAAACATGCAAATATTCAATGATATTTTGCCACATTTTTATTCACAACAGACCATACCTACCTGTTTTTTATTCCAATCCCAATGTAAGGTTAAATTATTGCAACGAATTGACGTAATTCATAATTCCGGCCGCAGCAGCCAGCGGTGCGCTCCTCCTTTAATTTCATTTCCGCTTAAATAAAATTACGCAAATCAGTCAAATGGGGGCTTATTTATGCTGAAATGCTAAATGATATTCAACTCGGAATAAAAATTTTAAAGGTTTAAAAATTGCACAATATTCTTCTAATTCTAATTCTGCTTCCCGTTTTGATTAAAAAGTCAATGGGCATTATGGATTTATAGACCTATCTATAGCGATACCTGATAATGATAGTTTAGACACCTGTCGATAGATGGCACAACAAGGGCCTGTATCGCGCTGGCGAAGTTTTTTCGAGCAGTGACGGAATATACAAGACTAGCTGTTTCTCACGGTTTCACTCTGGTTCCCGGGATACAAAGTAACCTATAATGTAGCTTCCTACTAGTGAATGAATTTTTCAAATCGGACCAGTAACTCCGGAGATTAGCGCGTTCAAACAAACTCTTCAGCTTGATTATTAGTATCGATTTCAACATTTACAGTTGGACCGCGGTCCCCAAACATGATGACCCAGCCTGCCGGAAGATCTCCTTCTCCTCCTAGACTTTCCTTTTCAGTTACGGAGGACAATATATATGAGTTTTTGATTTAACAGACATTTTTCTAGTTCTTACCTGGTGGCTCCTCCCTCTTCAAGTTAGAAATTTGTTATCAAACATCTATCGGTGTGCGAGCCCATGGTCGGTAATACTTTGACAATACCTCGGGAAATGTCTAGGGGACTTTTAGCCACTCACTATCAAATGGACCGTCTGTTTGCTTGTCACTTTTAAAACATAGTCTTACGTATTGGAATGGAGACTGGTGTGTCCTGAAATAAAGGTTTCTAATTCAGACACCAGTCTCATGTTATTTTATCAGTCTATTTTCATATATTTTCATATATAAAGTAATTTTGTTATTTCAATAAATTATCCCATCAAAATGTATGCATAAAGTTTATTCAAAAACGTCAAAATTTATACCATTAACCTTTGTTTCCATTTAGATGGTTGCTTTGTTGTTACATCATAATCTGTCTTGTCATTATTAATTACTTACATTTGAATAAACAAACAGAAAATTTACATTTCAGCTTAGAATTTATTTTTGAACGAAGTTAATCTATTTGTTTGTACTCTCATTATTTTAATTAGACAACAATTAATTTGTGTTTTTAATTGTCATAATGGATTTTATTACAAATTATTTTGATTAATGGAGATTTGAGATAAGCTTAAAATGTGGGAGTTATTACCATTATTAAAATTAAACTCTGTAGATAATTAAAAATGTATACACATTGATGCGGTTATTATGGCTGGATTGTAATGCCACAAATTGTTGGTCTGGTTCCCAAACAAACATTTGTACACATGAACATAATTATTTGTTAAAGTATAAGTATGGGTAGTTATATTTTAATGAAGTACTCTAGTATAAAATGATGTCGCTTCTGCTGTCTGTTCGCTAAGATCTTTTAAACTACTTAACGGATTTTAATGCAGTTTTCGGCAATAGATAGAGTGATTTAAGAGGAAGGTTTATATGTATAATACATGTATATTATAGTACAGAAAAGCCGAAATATTCAAAGATTTGTACACCCATGCGAAGTTGGGGCGGGTTGCTAGTATATATGCAGTTTACAATGCATGGAATCAGATAGTCGCGTGTGTAGTGTCCAAGGAAAGTCTACTTAAATGTCAACTATATGTAGGTAGGTAGTAAATCTTCGTTATAAGTAAAACAAAGCCTTGAAAGCATTTTAGTTTAATTGAAATTACCGCATACGAATGCAAGACCACGAACAGCTATCGACAAACAATTTCCCCCTTGCGAACTCCATGATAACAAAATTCGCTGAAATTAATATGGACTTTATTACTTCATATTTAAGTTTAAAATTAAGGTATTGATGAACGTAGTGAATTGAATATATATTTTTATCATTGATAATTTTCTGTTGTTTATTGCAAACAGTTATGCAATCTTTTCTTATGATTGTATTTAATCACTTTCTAAAATCCGATTCTGTAGACCTAAAAAGAAAACGAAAAATTCCAAAATTTATTTCTAGAATTTTTATATGCATAGCTTTGGCTGCATCATTAAAAGTATCTTTATTAAATAAGATTTTTTGTATGAATATAATGTGCTTAATTTTGTTGATAAATGATCAAAAAGTCATTGATTAAGCTATTATGTATATCAATATCATGACAAAAATAAAATTCTATAATACTACAAATTGAAGTTTCTTTGTCAGCCTTCCTCTTTGCTTTCTTATTGCGTAAGTAAAATAGTCAATAATATGATGATGCTTAGGGTTGGGTTTTCCTTGCATAACATTTTTTTGATCAAATAACAATATTGTTTGCCGGCAATATAAAAACACTACTCAAATTAAATTTTCACAGTATGCCGCCAAGGATGAAAATGAAAGACAATTTTAAAACTACAGAATTAAGGACGGTAATGCGTTGCGCATGCCTTTTCTTACAGGTTGGCTGGATATTTTAATTAGATTTCGTCTTTACTCGGCTGTCTAGACGATAATTGTGTTACCATGCAATAACAAAATGTGGTATCGCCTAATTAGATTATGGAATTAGCACTTTATTCTTAAATGTGGTGGGATTAAGATCGTCTGTTGCGCATCTGGGGATTTTGCAAAGAATATTTAACGTTTAATTTCGTTGGTTGGGGAAGTAGCAAAGTAGATCGTATGTAAAAACGTAGGATCATGTGCTGATTATTGTATTTTGCAGGCATTATTTTGTGAAATAAAATAGTAGTCTTTAAAATTTTAAATAAAAATAGCTCCTCCTCGCAGTTTTATCTGTATAATCAAGGGATTTCATATGTTATCCCAGAATAAACATTTTTAGTTTTGACGAAGGCAGTATCAATTTGTGCTTGAACCTGGATGACGTCGGGTTAGTTAGCTTGCTTTTTCACTATCACTACATAGTAGAAAACAAAGTCGCTTCCCGTCTTTCAAAATCAAAATCAAAAACTCATTTATTCAGTTTAGGCCCTAATAAGGCACTTATGAATGTCAACAGTTACAATTTTTAGACTCTACTACCGGTTCGGAATACACTTGAACTGAGAAGATTCCGGCAAGAAACTCAGCAAGGCTTCTTTTTTTGTGGATCTTTTTTTTTTGAATTTATGTAATTACAGTTGTTGTTTTAAATATACATAAACTTCATACAATTATCACTTGGCCAGGGGGCTGCAAGTGCAGAGGGAAGCTACTACAACCATATATTCTTGTCTTCTATGTAATGAGCCACCTTATAGTATCTATGAATCTATTATAAGACATCTTAGTTACTTCATATGGGATTTTATTATAAAAGCGAATGCAGTTCTGTCCCTATGTATGCTTAGATCTTTAAAACTACGCAACGGATTTGATGATGCGGTTTTTTTAATAGATAGAGTGATTCAAGAGGAAGGTTTATATGTATAGTACATGCATATTATAGTCCAGAAAAGCTGAGAAGAACCAGGCGAAGCCGGAGCGGATTGCTAGTATAAAAAAAATACACTTCCCTTATATAATGTTTATCATAATATTATAAATTCGAAAGTTTGTGAGTATGGACGTATGGATGGATGGATGTTTGTTACTCTTTCACGCAAAAACTACAAAACGGATTTAGATGAAATTTTATAAGCTAAATTAACACAGGATACTTTTTATCCCGGGAAAACATATCCCTCGGGAACGCGGGTGGAACCGCGGGACGAAATTTAGTTCAAAAATAAATGCTTCTATAGTACTGTAACTAGGATTTCAACTTTACCTTGTAACAACGTGACTACAGTAACTAGGTATGTCTCCGTAAATCCGTACATAAGTTTGAAACTCAGGTGCGGTCTAGGTTTACACTTGCACGTTCGTAGACAGACGCTTTTGCAAGTAGGCCAACATTATCGGTCGTATTTTCAATA
Organism: Tethea ocularis; assembly: GCA_963555595.1. Classification (NCBI taxonomy): domain Eukaryota; kingdom Metazoa; phylum Arthropoda; class Insecta; order Lepidoptera; family Drepanidae; genus Tethea; species Tethea ocularis. The sequence goes on along the minus strand of OY741960.1, from coordinate 1,434,802 downwards.
TAGTTTCCATCTCAATATTTCAGACACGTTATAAGGTTATATTTTATGTTTACTATTAGACTTTTGTTTCAAAATAAAAAAAATAAATAAATCAAAACTCATTTATTCAGTTTAGGCCCTAATAAGGCACTTATGAATGTCAACAGTTACAGTTTTACAATAGACTCTACTGCCGGTTCGGAATACACTTGAACTGAGAGTTTGATCATAATCTCACAGTGGTCAGTGATGATGTGGCCAATAGTAGTCAGCACACAAAGCCTAGAAGGCCTGACTCTCAAGAATATTTGACTTCACCGGGAGGTGCTTGTCGAAAGATTTTCAGCTTGAGAATAGTAGCCAGCCAGACTCAGTGTGGTATGTTTTTTTTTATTAACTTCATAAAAAGCACTCTTCTCCAAGATTTTGTAAAACTCGACTATACTTTGATAATCCCAGGTGATCCTAATAAATAGAATTTTATCCATCGCAAAATAAAAGTGATTCCTTCAACAAAAATACATAGCAATAACGAGCAAAAAACGTGCGTGTAAGCAATACTTCATCAGCTAAGCCTTTATAAATCATAACCTAACACTGGGCGTATTAGATTATTCGTGAGGTGATATAGCACGCAATAATTTTGGTGGGATTTACATTTAGTGCTTTACATTTGTCAGTATTTAAGTAATAGCTGTCTTTTCGACCTCACAATATGCATTTCAGAGTTCACTATTATCAACTCCATAGCAAAATATTTGCAAAACTTTTGTAAACAAACCGTGAAAATAAAATTATTTAAAATTATTTTTGAACTCTTAAAACAATTCATATTATAATAGCTTCTCCCCACTGTTTCGACCGCGTTCCTGATATAAAAACCTGGTGCACACGGCCACAAATCTACACATTTTTGTTGCAAAATAGCGCCTATTATAACCGCATAAGGTGCCGCAGTGTGTAGCTTGATCTGTGGCCGTGTGTACAACCAATCTAAACATTAACGTATTCTGTATGAAAATGTTATCTTTTTTGTATTTGTAAAGCTCTGTTTTTTTTATTTAAGGATTCTTGAAATCGTGATTTATTTCCTGGGGGTTTGTCTGTGGACTGAAAAAGATTAAGAAACACTGCTTTAGGCAAAGTCCTCCTCTAGTTGTATCAATTAATTTATATCACGAACCACTCTTTTCTAATTAGAGTTTGAAGTGAGTTTTGCTAAAAACATACATTAAATTTAATATTCGACTGTATTTTCAGTAGCTTAGATAAGAAGTCCCTGTAAGACTGAAATAAGCGAAATGTTTTCGTAACCACTTTCAAGAAATTGATATTCGTAATAATTTGGATTCAGAAATGCGGCCGCTTGAAATTACCCCTTCACCGTCTCCAGTTTGTTATTTGAATATTAAATTTACCTGTATTTACTTTATGTTATTAAATACTAGCTTCCGACTCGCGGTTTCACCCGCGTTTCCGTGGTATCTTATGTTTTCCCGGGATCAAAAGTAACCTATATGTTATTTCAGGGTATGATCCAAATCCGTTCAGTTTTTCCGTGAAAGAGTAACAAACATCCATACTCGCAAACTTTAGCATTTATAATATAAGTAGGTTTTAAAATCTTCATCTACATTTTAACTCGATTAAATAATTTTTTGATATCAGTTACTTAATTAATAACCATGAAATAAGAGTACGGAAAATACCAGCGTTAAAATTGGAACATGGTTTTAAATTTCCTTGATATAAAATGCCGGGTCAACGAGCAAATTTTTTCTACGTAGGTAACATTAAAAGATTATATTATAAAATTAATGCTCCTGAATTTAAATATATAAAAGAGTGCGTGACTAATTGATTGATAAACTAAAGTGATCTATCAACGCACAGCTCAAACCACTGGACGGATCAGGCTGAAATTTGGCATACAGTCAGTTATTATGACGTAAGTTAAAGATTTTGGCGAGTGATAATAAATACTTGATTCTCAAAGTAGGCGGCAGTGGACGAAATAGGTTTGAGAACCTCTGATTTAGATGAAACTAGATACATCAGGAACGCAGATAAAACCATGAGCAAAAACTAGTCAGTTTTACATTTGTTGCAATTTACAGGTAGATATCACTGAGGTATATTATTACTACGTATAAAGGAAACCCCACTTAAAACCACGATGTTTCGTTCAAGTGCAGCCATCCGGCCGCACTTCACACATGCTTAAACACGAAACGCATAAGCGCCATAAAAATCACGGCGCTTTCATATTTTCGGTTGCGAAAAGATGAAAGCGCTACGTGTTTAAACTATCTGGTTAGACGACTAATTATTGTCGCTGCAGCGAATTTTATCAAAATGGAGCATGAACTTTGCTTAGGATATCTTCTCTATACGTAGACCTCAGTGGTAGACACTCACTTCATAAAGTACGGTAATCAACACAATTTAAGTTTGTAACAGTGTATTGTTAGGTGTTAGTTTCGAGCGACGGTGCTGTGTTGAGCACGTACCTGCTACAAACGAAGTGACCAAGTATTACGGACCTATGAAAGACATACCTAGTTCAGTATTTTGAAATACGCGTCTAAAAGCGAAATACCATCCACTGAATAATTATGAAATCTCTAAAACTAAGACTTATGAAGCTGAAATGAGAATTGGCTGGTAGTAAATAAAATAGATTTTAGTTAAGCAAGGATTTTCCGGAATTCGACCCCGGAGAGAGTGAAGATACGTTTTTATTGGCTGTAAGAATTAAGTTACGAAGATAATAGTAGTTTATGATACTGTTGCATAATAGGGGTTATTAAATACGAGTGTGAGTTTAAGTACCGAGCCGTAGGCGAGGTTCTTAATAGTATCACACGAGTTTTTAATACCTAATTATGTGCAGTATCATACAGTACTTTATCTAAACTCATATAAATAATGTAATTTAAAAAAATAGAAAAATCGATAGTATTTTTCTACCAACTTTAAAAAAAAAAAAAAAACATTTTTGGTCAAAATGATATATGTAGGCAAAAACAATAAAAGAAACAGACACAATAATCATATACCTAATCAATTCCGTGTTGCCAACTCCCAAAAATTCTTACCTCTAAATTTCAAGTACAAAATTTGTCACATTGCCATCGTCAAATTGAATTGATACTGATTGATTATACTATTGATAGGTCCAAAGTGTACTTTAATAGAAAAAAAGTTATTTTATAGCATTATCTTGGGAACACAACTGTACTATAATGAATCATTATACACGGGTATGCCTAAAGTGGGTCATTAAAGTACTGATTTTGATTTCATAATAAGAACATTACGATATGAGAGTAGATAAAATATAAAAATTATTAATTATCCTAGGACTACACATGTAGAAAGAACCGCATAGAACCCTTCAAATGGTAGGTATTAATATTCTGAATGAATATCCTTTGCGAGGATGGTTGGATGGATGTATGTTTGTTACTCTTTCACGTAAAAACTACTAATCGGATTTGAATAAAACTTGGTGAATAGGTAGGTCATACCCGGAATTACATATAGGCTACTTTTTATCCCAGGTAAATATAAAGATCCCTCTGGAACACAGGTGAAACCGCGAGGCGGAAGCTAGTTTGTACTAATTATTATTTATTAGGCCGTTACAGTATTTAAACTGTAGGTAGGTAGTTTATTTAGATTAATCAACGACGTAAACAATTTCCTATTAAAGACAATGTACAAGTTTAAGCAACGTCAATTATGTATAGATAGTTCTACAGATATTTCGTTTGTTTGTTCATTTAGAAACTGTGACGTCACGGCTTCAATATTGTTTAACTGAAGTTTAACTCCGAACAGCGCATAAACGTATTTGCTTAGAACATTCACTTAATATTATGAGTGACTTGTGTTTTGTGTATTACGTATTGTGAAAGTAAGCTTGAAACAGTACGACACAACTTAGATGAAGCATCGGCAAAATTCGTAAAATCGATCATTCCCGAAAAGAGTGCGTCTACAACTTTACCCATGTTTATTAGTTTAGACGAAAATGATCTTGTTGAAAATGGAATGGCACGATGATGAATGATTTTTATTAGTGTAAATCGGAATTGAAGTGTAGAAATACGATTTGCCGATGCTACATCTAAGTTGTGTCATAATTTAGATAAACCAGTTTTAGGAGATATTTTTTTTTTGTTTTGGTAAGTACCTTACTTACTTACGTATTTCTTTGGGTATTAGAATAACGAAATAGTAATCAAAATAAGCCGAAAACTATAATCATTTTTAAGAACTCTAAAAGCTCAATACTCAACGGGAATGCGAGGGGGCTGAACAGGTGGGGCGACGGCCGGCGGACAGAAGTGCAATGCACTCGACGCGGGCGCCGCTCATGTCTGCACTACAGTTACCAAACGTCACTGTCATTTTAGTTCAAATTGAAAACGGTATTACTCAAAATATTTACAATAAATTAATGGAATTTAAGGCATTTTTGAAAAAAAGTATATTTTATACTTCTAACCCCTGTGACGCTTGTTGTGGACCAAAACAACATCCTGTATAAAATACATACTTACATAGTAAAAACATGTGGTCGTTATGGAAATGTATAATGGTAGTTGTAAAAAGAGAATTATCTGAAACTGTGGGCCTAAAACAAAACATCTCATTAAAAGTAAAAAAAAAATTAAATACCTGACGACGGAAAATATGAACAAGCATTTCCTGAACCCACAATCAGCTAATAAGCGCTACAAAAAACGTTACAAGCGCAAAAACGCTCGTTATACCAACTTATCGCTTGCACTGAGCACATTACATCGCATTATGTTGTTTCAGCGCTTCAAGCCACCGAAGCTCATTATGACAGCGCGTTGAAAAAACATCGTAAGGGAAACACGTCCACAAAGAGTGTTTATACTGAGAAATTAGAATTTTATATGTGGTATGTGAGTGCACGTTGGAATGAAATAGAAGCGTAGGATGATGAAAAATGTGTGATGGTAATTTCAAAACACGACAACCACTTATTTTTTTTTTTTTTTTTTTAAGTCAATTCTTAATATTATTATTATTTTACTGCGTATAGGCCTGTGTTTGACCACAATCTCACCGTGGTCAGTGATGATGTGGCTGATAGTGGTAAGCACATAAAGCCTAGAAGAGAACTGGCTCTCAAGTGCAGCTGTCGGAACAAACCGAACGGTGCTTGGTGACAGGCTTTCAAATTGAGGGTTTTCAAAATAGTATGCGGTAAGTAGTTTATCAATTCCATAGCTAAGAAACGTAGGATTAGAATGTTATTACAATTTTCAGTTTATTATATAGTTCGATTCCATCGCCTAGAATCGACCGAACTAAAACCTGAACTGATGAAAACAAATGCCAAAAATACAAGCTCACGTTACTGGAAACCTTGGCCTAGATATACTAGTAGTACTCTTGTTCACGACCTAAACACATAAATCTCCTTGTAGTCTGTCATGGTGTACAGAAATCCACTTTGGCTAATGTACTATTTGCAAAACTACCCTGGTGTCTAGTATCCCGGGACAATGGATTTCACTGCATTTGATTTATTGACACTGGAAATACTATATTTTTGGAACGAAAGACACGTTTGTAAGTACTATGGTTAATCTTTCTTTTATAGACGACTAGCACAGATAGCTTTCGGTGAAGGAAAACATCGTGAGGAAACCATAGCACGGTGGTATGGTACTTTGTAGTACCTGCCTGGCTGGCTACCACTCTCAAGTTGAAAATCTGTCGCCAATCACCTTTCGGTGTGTTCCGACAGCTGCACTTGAGAGCCAGTTCCTTTCTAGGCTTTGTGGGCTTACCATCATCGGCCACATCACTGACCACGGTGAGATTGTGGTCAAACACAGGTCTATACAAAGAAAAAAAACATGGATAACGCAAGTATCACGATTTGTAGGTATGAAAATCAAGCGTGCCTTTTTGACTGCCTGCTAGACGCCACAAGCACTGGAAAGGAAAAGCAAATCGATTCAAAGTAGCAATGGGCAATTATTACTATAAATTAAACAATCGAATTTTTCGATTAAAATCATATTGAGCAGATTGAGGTGGCTATGTTAAGCATACTCAAAGGGAAGCACGCGAAGTAGATGCTCTTGCGTTATCTATGTATATCTACCTATATATCTATGAGGACTAGTTTTCTCGTACAACATAACATCACATTTGGAGTTGAATTTTGAAAAACCTTTCTTTATTGTTTAGAAGTGTTACATTATACAGTGCCATTTTTATTTATTTTAAATTTCTTAATCAGACAGTTCCACTTGAGAACCTGTTTCCTTCTAGGCTAGTGTCTAACCACCTTTGGCCACATCATCACTGGCCACATCATACGGTGAGATCACATCAATCACATATAAAACTCTCCTTGAACACTTGAAGTTGTAGACGACTGTATTTACATAGAACAGACCATCCAACTAGGTAAGTCCAACTTCGAGAATGAGGTCAGTAGTAGAATCCAACTCGGCTGGGCAGCAATGGAGAGGGCTATGCTCGGAGTTTCCCTGCGAGATCGAATCAGAAATGATGAGATTCGCAGGCGAACCAAAGTAAAAGTCAAAAAAGGCAAAATAACAAAAACATAAAATACTTTTTGCAATAACATCCCTACGTTGTTTAAGTAATGTTAGCTATAATCCTCTTAATTAAACCATTACTTAAGTAACTTAATCCTAAACGACACTAATATTGTCCTCTAAGCCTAATTACCTTTACCAAGTACGTCTTATTTATTTTGATGGTATCACTCGATCCTTTCTCTTCCCCGTGTCCGGTTTTATTAGGCCCAAGTTGCATTTTATGGTCTTTATGGCCCATTTGTATTTGAAATTTTATGTAATTTAGCTCCTATGGCTGAAAAATAAACGGTTATGTTTTCAGGCTTTACTTATGTTTGTTTGTTTCTTTCACTGTTTGAACTGATAAGGCGATGTCATATAGTAAAATCAAGCTAGCGACGCTAGTAAAAATGTAAAAAAAAAATACTACTATAAAAAATTAATCCATTAATCTGTATGGTTTAGAATTGAAATCTTGTGACAAAATATATTTTTAATTTCAAATTAAATACAAAATTAAGAGAAGCATTGGCTTTATCCTTTAAAGGAGAGGGAGGGCTTAGTCCAAGTTACGACTAATTGTGGGCGGTCCGATTACTGGTGGCAGCTCGGGCCGCTTGAACGGGACGAGACTGAGTAAAGGACGAGACTGAGTGGGAAAATTATGGCCCAATTACATACCCTAGTAATGAATCCTAGCAATTGAGGTAATGTTTCGAACATCAATAATAACAATAAGCCGTATGCAAGCTATTAAGCCATTGCTTCTAAGCCTTACGTATTCCTGAGATGCCAGAGTAATGCAAACATAAGTACAAATGTGTATTATGTGCATGATTAGAATTCCAAGCAATCTGTTGCATACCTATCAATAAGGCTTTATATTATTAGGCAAGTAACAAGTGACATTGCATCCGAACGAAAGTAGTGGGTTTGAATCCTTTAATAATATTTTATTAGTATGTACTTATTACAAAAAAGAATGTAATGCAACAAAGAATGCAGAGAAAAACTGAATGCAGAATGTCTATCGTCGCCTTAAATGTTATTAATGAGATTTTAGATTAAATATAATTCTCACTTTCAACCACTCGAATAGAAGTCACCAAAAATATTATTATATTTTCAGGCAATAGTCTTACTAAACTGTAACATTTACAGCGATCATAAAGACTAACATAACACATGTTATATTTTATGTTCTTTTTATATATAACCGTAAAAATAAGCTGTAACTTTATTATGTACTCTTTACCTGATGTTCAAGTGGAATAAACGGTGGATAAGGAATTAATAATCACTACATAGTATAAAACAAAGTCGCTTTCCGTCTGTCTGTCCCTATGTATTCTTAGATCTTTAAAACTATACAACAGATTTTAATGCGATTTTTTTTAATAGATAGAGTGATTCAAGAGGAAGGTTTGTATGTATAATACATGCATATTATAGTACAGAAAAGCCAGGAAAAACCGTGCGAAGCCGGGGCGGGTCGCTAGTAATTTAATAAAGGTAATTTTTAAGGCGATGATACCTCAGTGGTAGTCGTCAAGGTCGAGACTTTGAAATCCTACGATGCATTTGAGCTTTTGGTGTAGGATAGATCTTGAGGAAACAGCACTTAGGTGATGCCTTTGGTTGGTGCACGAAATTCAAATTTGATCACGTTTTTGCTAATTGCAGCTGAGTTATAGGTCATTTAAGTTATCAACATGTTATTTGCGACAAGAATGGTACTATATTTACTGATTAATAACAAAAGAAATCATCAACATATTCCCACAAGGTATATTACTGACATATACGACTATTTCATGAAAATGTTACTAATATACCTTGGAGAAATATGTATATAATTTCTTTTGTTATTAATCAGTACCTGTTACAATGCCAAGAAGGCAACTGGCTCTCAAGTGCATTTGCCGGACAACACCGGTAACTTGACAACAGATTTTCAACTTGAAGGTGGTAGCCAACCAGGCGGGTAATACAAAGTGCCCTACCACCGTGCAATGTTTTCCTCACTATGTTTTCGTTCACCGAAAGCTCAAGCTCATTGTAGGATTCGAACTACCACTCAGCTATCATAGCCTACAGATAGATGTCATATTTTCGTTTTAAAACTATAACAAAAAACGCTATACAACTATAAAGTCTTTTATTTGCCAAACTATATCAATATTTGTATAACGTTGAATTATTGAAAGAATATTTCACAGGCTTTTATACAGTCAAGGAAAATACAAGTATAAAATTTGACAGGGAAGTTTATTCTAAAAGCTTTTACTAAGCTTTTAGTAGTATCAGTTTCGATCTTTTTCTTTACTGAGTGTTCTATTCATACAATTTTTTTTTAATTTGTTTTGACACATGTATCAGTTTCAAGGATCTTTGTTGACTATGAACGGTTGTTGTTTCACCCGCGATCCCGTATTTTACCCAGGGATTGAGTATTCAAAAATCCTATTATTAGCGTATGCCACGTCATAATAGCTCTGTATGCTAAATTTCAGCCTGATCCGTCCAGTGGTTTGAGCTGTGCATTGGTAGATCAGTCCGTCAGTAAATCAGTCACGCTTTCCTTTTATATATTTATATTTAACGGTTATTTGACAGCCCATAATCGTGGAATAACGAGATACATAACTTCATCTCAAAATAGCTACCATAACGTGCCATACCATTTAATTCCTAAGGGGATCAAACAGGGGATCTTGGGTGAAAATCCCGGACGGAAAACTAGCAACGGTGGAAATTTATTGCCAATGTATTTCACCAGCTGCATAGGCTTGTGTTCCAACATTTAACAACAGGTGTATTCCAATTTTATTAACTACACTAGCTGTTCCCTGCGGCTTCACTCGCGTTTCCGGGATAAAAAGTAGCCTATAACCTTCGGGGATAATGTAGCTTCCTATTAGTGAAAGAATTTTTCAAATCGGATCAGTAACTCCGGATATTAGCGCGTTCAAACAAACAAACAAACTCTTCATCATTATTATTTTTTATTTTATTAGGGTTTCTAACAAAAAGTAGGCACACTGAGTGCCTTGTCAATTATAGGAAATCACAGCATGCAAAATAGTAAGGAAAGATAATACGAGCTAAGAGAAAATGTATTAGTATAGATTCAACTGATCATACTAATCCGTAAACAAATTAACTTGAAGCAACCAAAAACTGACAGTTTGACGTATCTTATACCGCACACTGAATGTTACCTTTATTTCCTTTGTGCTGTTACTTTATAAAAAAAATGGTAAAATCATTATCATGCTCCCATTTATTTGAAACAAACAATACAACTCAATTTATTCTACCGCCATTTTTCTTTCCCAAACTTTTTTTTTTCACCAATTATACATGTAAAATTCATAATTCATTCCGATAACAGTTGGGTTTGATGTTCAGTTAATACCGTGCAAACGACGGCGTTTCAGAGCTCAAGCCTTTGAATATTCAGTCTTTCCACGTTGCTATGGCAACACACATCAACCTAAACGTTTTACATAGTGGAAGTACTTTTCAGTTGTGAACTTGTTACTATAGATATGAAAGGGTTCTACATTTCAGAAAAACGGGACCTTCGGTAAATAGGTTTAATAGTTAATGAGGTAGGTTACATAACTTAGATAATTATCTGTTATTTTTTGCAGGTATTTTGGTCAAAAGGTATTATTAACAAAATTCGTTCTTTTTAACACCCGAAGAAAAAGAGGGATGTTATTTGTAGTGCGTATCTGTGTCTCTGTCTGTAGCATCATAGCTCCTGAACGGATGAACTAATTTTGATTAAGTTTTTTTTTTAATTTGAAATTGAGAACAAAGAAATTAACGGGCAGAATACTTTTATTTCTTTGATCAAGAGTGTTATTAGCTATATTTAAAAAAAAATCCGCTCACCCGTTTGATCGCCTCAGTTTGCTGCATTTCTATTGGTTGTTAATAAACGTATATTTTATGCAATCTTATTGGTTAATATTTTTTCAACATTGATCGGACTATCGTGTATCGTTTTTTTTTGGAGTAGGCCCTCTTATCTAGTGTAGGAGGTAACTTTTTTTTTTGTGTATTGTTTTTTGTATTGATGAGTTTCCAAAAGGAATAAAAATCCAACATCCTGTGTTAAAGTACCTAACATAAGTAACTTTCGCCAAAAAATTCTTTTCAAACATCCCCTCTGAAAAAGCAGTAAATTCACGCATTTAAATGACAATGTAAAAATATTGGCCGTAAAGCAACGTTGAAAATTGTGAAGAACGCTTCTTTAATGACTCGTAAAATGTCCGTAAAGTGCTTTCATTTTCAGCCGGTATATTTTCAAGTCTATGGTAATTAAAGTGAAGTTTGAGGAAATGTTTTCGAAAATCTGGAATATCATTAACATTCTCGTGAAACAATATTGCTTATGGAACTACATACCGGCCGCCTGAATGTAAGTTTTTATTTTGGTTGTTTGACAGGATTTTATGAAAATAAATCGCAACGTCACTTCACAAGCTCCCACCAAAAAAACTGATGCTAATTTACTATTTTTACGGTAGAAAAGTCTAAATCAATAGTGTTTATAAAGGTGCTTAAAAAACATGAGGCGTATAAAAAGAGTTTTGGCTGGTCCGAATAGGGGTGATGACTAAAAAAATCTAATTAGTCCGACAGTTAGATTACCAAAAAATATTGGACACATGTTTTTTTCTTTATTTCCTAAAACAAATTTAATGAAGATACAGTGCATTAAAATTTCGCGTGACGTCCCGTTTTAGTACTTTTTACAAAGTCGTGACGTCACAAACCCCCACTCCTGAACTTTGATGCGACTTATCTTTGTAATTTTTTATTGATTTGATAAAATAAAAAATACGTATCCAATATTTTTTGTTAACCTAACTGACGGACTAAACAGATCAATTCTGTTTAGTCCGTCATTTAGGTATTTTTTTCCCAGTCATCATCCCTATTAATACCTATCATTATGTATGTTAAATGTGTTCTGGTGCAAGTGACACTGAACCCTGTCACCGTTGCCGTATTAATTATTAATAATTCTCATGTAATGAGATTAAAATAGGGGATGAAACAGCAGGGACCGGAAAGCTAGCTTACAATATACTTAAGGCGATGATAGCTCAGTGGTAGTGACGTCGGATGCCGAGACAAAGGTCCCGCGGGTTCGAATCCTACAATGAGCTTGAGCTTTCGGTGAAGGAAAACATCGTGAGGAAACCATAGCACGGTGGTAGGGTACTTTGTAGTACCCGTCTGGCTGGCTACCACCCTCAAGTTGAATAGATTCCCTATTGTATGAAATGACCAGAGGTCTCGAAAACTTTTTTGTCGAGCCTGCAAAAATCTCCTGACAACCTTCTTAAAGAAACCCATGCTGCACTCCTTTGAAACCTCGGTGAAAAGCTCATTTCACGGCGAGCTCTTTTAAAACAGTTAGTAATAGTTGCACTATTTTATCATTATAGTTCATTTTAATTAACAGTGTGACTTTTTATTAGTCAAAAAAATAAGGACAAGCTTTTTTCATTAAGGTCCATCATCAGTCCAGCTCAATAACACCATATTATCGTATTAATCATCAGACTTACATCATGTCAGCTGAAAAACTTCTACTGCTGGACAAAAAAAGCCTCTTCAAAGACTTACATTATTACCAATTTTTCTTTATTATTACATTATTAAAAAAATTACATATAAGATTCTACCTAAACATACAAATTTTGCAAATTGAATTAAATCTTGTAATATCCAACTCAAATATACATTTAACGTTTCCATAACATAATGTTAAATTTAATATGTCAAACGATTCCTCAGAGCATATCCCTTGTACCGCTCAGGAAAACATCCTGCCCTAAGCTCAGTCTCCCTGCGGTATCATTAACTTCATGTAGACCTACCCCTTTTTATCAAACGGATCCTATATCAAAGGAACGGTCAACTACTAGTTTAGTAAAAAGTTTGCCTAGTTTAGACTGCTGTAGTTTGTATGTGCATTTTAAAATGGGGCTTGAACTCCACCAATTTTTTATGTTGACAAGCTTAGGGTGAGGCCTCATTAGTTCGTTGCGTTGCGTCGTCGCATTGGATCAACGCATTGTATGCCACACATAAGAAGGCGCAGCGTTGGCGCTGCGCTGCAAGGCAACGCATCAATGAGGCCTAACGCTCATGCGTTGCGTTATTTTGTTACTGTGTCTTGAAACAAAAAAATTGTGTAGGTAAATAAAATAAATTTTATGCTAACTACTCGTAGATTACATTTTAAAAATAAATAAACTGAACATAAAATGAATTATCGTATACTAGCTTTCTCGGGATAAAAAGTAGCCTATATGCTATTCCAAGGTATCTATCTATGTGCCAAGTTTCATCCAAATCCATTCAGTAGTTTTTCGTGAAAGAGCAGAGAGAGATATTAGTAGGATAATAATTTATCACCGGTTAACAAAATATAATAAAAAAAAACAACCGTTAAAATATACAGAAACTGTATAAAGCAACAATAAATTATTCAATGTTATATAATTTATTCGGAACAACAAAGCAATGCCAATACACTGGAGGCCTAATCAGTCGGCTTTTGGTGTACTTAAGGCCTCAAAATGAACTGAACCAAGGGACTGTAATGCTTAAATACACCAAGGACCATTAATTTTGCAATGTTGTTGTTACTACTCGTAGAACCTAAGCTAGAAGGTTCTTAGTTAATTAACTAAATTCATTTGACGTAATTATTATTTAGTTTTAGAACAAAAAAAAACGGCTAAGTGCGAGTCGGACTCGCACGAAGGGTTCCGTGCCATTAACTATATATAAAAATATTTTTATGATAATAATATGATGTAACTAAAAATTTTTGCTTTTCGCAATTTTTCCTTTATCTGTGCTCTTATAGCATGTTGCTTCGTACGAAATTTCAAGATTCTGAATTCATGGGAAGTACCCTGTAGGTATTGATTCCTAAGTAGGTAGGTATATACGTATTGTATATTATTATTTTTTTATTTTAAAAGGATTGCTCAATTTTTTTCAAAGTTCCCGCATTTTTTTATAACCGATCTGCCTTCTTTGCGGCCCAGTATATATTATTCATGTTATCTGTCCATGTATAAAGTTTAATCAAGAACACACACACACAAACATTCACATTTATAATGACAGTAGGATTTTCATTGCTATATCAATGCCAATCCAAACTTCAATTCTCCACAGCTTTCACAGTATTTCTTTTCAAAATTATTTTGACACCGGCCTGTCTATCTATCTATACTAATAATAAACCTGAAGAGATTATTTGTTTGTTTGAACGCGTTAATCTCTGGATCTACCAGTGGGATTTGGGAAAACCTTTTTGAAATTGAAAGCCCAATTATTAAGGAAGGTTATATATAGGCTATAGAACATCACGCTACGACCCTCAGGAGCTGAGCAATGATAAAAAGAACGTTAAGCGGGAAGCATGTAATAGCACGGGTGAGCGATGCGACGCCATTGTCAATGGATGACAGCGGTTGCCTAGGTTACAGTTTTTGTTATTTTTAAATGTGGTTATCAATTAGTCGGAATCTTTTTTTTATGTATGTTCCCCGATTTCTCGAATATGCCTGAACCGATTTGGAAACTACTATACTTACAGGTGGTCACATGGTCACCAAGTCAGGATTTGATGATGGGATCTTGAAGTAATCGAGGGAACTCTTCAAATTTTATAGGCACTAACAATGTTTTTCATATATTTTCTAAAACCATTCAGATATTTGCGTCTGGTAGATATCACATGTTGCTGAGCTGATGATGGAAGGTAGGAGTTAGGGGATAATTCTTAAATATTATAGGAACGATGATGGAAGATACAACGCTAATATGTTTATCCTAGGTCAGTGACCTTGAGAGTCATTGATTACACATAAAAAAATTAAAATTGAAAAATAAAAAACTTTTAACATAAAATAGGCCGCCTTTAAAGGCACTAAAAACACTGTGTGTGAACTGTGTTTCCCATGGATAATTTTATGTTGCCATAATTATCTAGATCAGGTTGCATAGGCTACTTTTTATCTTGGAAACGCAGGTGAAACTATAGTATATAATTACAGCTCAGTTAGAATAAGAAGTGGCCGCATCTCTGGAATAACCGATTGTCATTTGTCGATGACGAAGATTGGCAAACATTAACCGAAAAGTGCGGTTGACATCTCTTAATTGAATGCCAATGCATGATGTAGCTATCACATCTTAATATTGCCCAAATTTTGTCCTCGATTGCAAAACAATTGAAAATTGGAGAGTAGAAAAACGCGTGAAGAATACCCCTTTTCGCAACTTTTCTCAAGCGATTCTTGTTTTTATTAAATGAAAGGTTATGTATTATTATTATCTTATTTGTTTCCGTCAGCTTGCCGGCTGATGGTATTTAGACAGCCGACATTTGCCGCGAATTTTTATTGACTGTCCGACAGCCGGTCACTCGGCGCTCGCTTGTGACGTTTTTTTTATTTCCTGAGGTTCTTTATTACGGGAAGAAATATGTTAAATTTTCCTTGGTGCATCTTTGCACTTTCGCATTTAACACATTAGTCGTAGAAAATTATACACAACTCGACCATAGACTGACTTTATTTTACATATTTTTGCTATCAGAGGCTACCAACTTAACGTCCTTTAAAAACAACATATTTTTGTCAAGTAGAAACAACAAATTAAGTAAAGATAATTAGTTTTTTTAATTAAACATTGCACTCACGGAAAACATTTACTCGTAAAAAAGTAATGTACAATTTATATAGACATGTCTATGTAATCCAAACCCGAACGGACAGACAGTCTATTAATAGCCTTCATAATTTTGCCAACAATAGCTATGTAAAATTATTTATATCTGGTATTTTATTGGAAATTACGTTCAGTTTGGATAATTTGTTTGGTCCGAGAATTTAATTGAAATATTTTATGGCGTTTGTTTTGATACCTTCTGTTTTGATTAAATTATGAGGATTTAGGCATTGACCCTGTAGTAATACAGAAACAAGATCGTGGTAATAAATCCTACAATAAACTACAGATTTTGCTTTAGTAAAACATCTAGGAAATCTATATAAGAGTGAATTTTAAAGAAACTACTTTCTTTCAGTTATCTGGTATAGCATAAGCTCTGCTTAGTTTGGGAACAGATAACCGTGTGTGAAGAATGTCCCACGATATTTGTTGATTTATATCACAATAAGAATAGATTACATACTTTGTAGTACCCGTCTGGTTGGCTACCACCCTCGAGATGAAGATCTATCGCCATGCACCTACAGATGTGATACTATAAATGCACATGAGAGCCAGTTCCTTTTTAGGGTCCCGTTCTTAAAGGGTAAATCGGGACCTTATTACATAGACTCCGCTGTCTGTCTGTCCGTCCATCTGTCACCAGGCTGTATCTCATGATCCGTGATAGTTAAACAGTTGAATTTTTTACATGTGATATATTTAGGCTATAACTAGGCTTTGTGTGCATACCTACCACCTTCGGCCTCAGCATCACTGCCCACGACGAAATTGAGGTGAATAATAGTCAGTATAAATATTAAACGACACTGTGTCTGTCTAATTGACTTTAAAATTCCCTTCTAGGCTTTGTGTGTTTACCATCGTCCAGCCACATTATCACCAACCCAAATAAAAAAGGGTTATATTAATGCATGTATAAAAAAAGTCGATATACATATTTCAATTAGAATACATCGATTAGTCTTAACAAATAAGTATTATTTGTAGGTCTTGATATTTCTGCAGAAAATATAAAAGTTGACGTAAAAATGAAATATCGCAAACAATTTTGATTGGCTTGATTGTTATGCTGTCGGTTGGGATTGATCTGACAACAATGAATGACTGCTATCGTTACGTCTATTGGGGATTTTACATTGTTGCTCCATCCAATTTGATGTCAAGAGTTTAGGCGAGTATTTGAAAAGAATGGGATTATTTCGTGCCCTTTGAAAAGTCTAGTAGGGATTTTTTAAAGCAGAATATTCTACAACATTTTCAATTATTTACAACAAATATGCAAAGTATATATAAAAAAAATCCTCGAGGCGGCCGCTGCTGCCAATCAACGGCAAGGTTCCCAGAAGGCTGGCAGCGTTCCCTCTTTGTTGGCCATACAAAGCTAACGCGTTGGCGGAAAAAGCTCCCCGCCCGCCGGTCCCCTGTGACCTCAATTAATTTTGAAGATAATGTTCGTGAAAATGGCGAGCCTCGGACCCATGGTCAGAAATGGTCAGAATATTATGTTTAGAGATCAACTTTATCGTAGCACTAGCTTCCACCCCACGGTTTCACCCGCGTTCCCGAGGTATCTTATGTTTTCCCAGGATAAAAAGTAGCCTATATGATATTCCAGGGTATTTTTTTTAAAGAATTAAAGTTGGTAGCCACAACCTTACTGGTCAAATCGGCGAACGCTCTTGGCTCTTGGCCGATCTATCTGTGCTAAGTTTCATCCAAATCCGATCAGTAGTTTTTACGTGAAAGAGTAACTAACGTAGGTTAAGGTGCTGCCACACATTAAGAAGGCATTTTTAAACCATCAAGAGATATTATCTACTATATCGATATGCTTCAGAATATATTTTTCTCCTACTTTTATGGGACATATTCAAGAACTAGTATCACTCAGCATGCCAGTGACGCAGCGCGCTTGTCAAACAGTAAACAAATCTGGCCTGTTTCTTTTAATGCGATTGCAGCGCAACACTGTCTAGACAGATTTATTATCTAAGTATTAAAACTACCTAAAGGTATAATAATCTCCAAATACCTAAGGGTCAATCAATGTCGTATTAACACGAGATCATAAGTATTTTTATACAATCTCCTCCAGATTATAGCATCGACATGATTCATCCTCACAAGGTTACAGTATGACACAGCTTAGATGAAGCATCGGCAAAATTCCTATAATCGATCGTTGCCGAAAGGAGTGCGCCTACAACATTACCCATGTTTATTAGTACTTTAGAGGAAAATGATCTTGTTGAACGTTCAATCAGCGCGATAATGGTGCCGATTCTGTTGTTTACGAACTATATAAATTTAATCTCACTATATCTCTTTCTAATAGTAAATATAAGAAAGGGATGCAAGATATTTTAGGCCTGTCAGTTTAATCCGATCACATATTTCAACGTGAATTTAAGCGCGATCTTTATTGGTCACGACTATTTACTCGTACATTACGACGGCATGGATTAAACTGACAGCATTAAAAAATGTCTGTCTTTTTTCAATAAGGTTAACATGAAAGAGAGGTGACTTGTCTAATATTAGTTAAGTTCGTAAACAACAGAATCGACACCAATGAATGATTTTTATTAGTTGTGTAAATCGGAAGTGGGGTGTTTGCTGATGCTTCATCTAAGTTGTGTCATACTGTACGATGGGAGATAATTATACGAGTTGTTATTACACCAAGCAACGAGGTCAAATGGAGGGTAGTCGTTAATGGATTGTAGATGGGACAAATATCTAATGGTGATAAATATTAATGCTTTACGCTGACTAACCAAGCCACTTGGTAGCTATTTTATTACGAGTTAGTAAGTTGGCCGTTTCAAAATTAGAAAACAACTAGGTACGATCTTGTAAGGGTCGCAGGAAACCGCTGGATGTGGGTAGCGTAAGACCGGCTATCGTGGAGATCCTTGGCCTTTGACCATCAGTGGACGTCTTTCGGCGGACAAGATATGAGTAAATTACTTAATCACGCTTCAAATTTCAAAACAGCATAAAAAGAGGCAAACAACATAGCCTGAACATACAAAGCAAGGAACATAGCCTGAATGATGATATTGAAATAATGATGAATCGCCCGATTATAATTTATCGGACCGCTTTCTTGTCTGTGCACATCGACCAAAGATGAAAATTACGACGCTATTATAGCTGTTATGAAGAATTCGGTCTCTTTTCTCCTGAACAACACAATACTACTTGAAATGTCATGTCACAAACACCAAGACATTTGAGATCCTATCTATTTATGAGAAACGGGAAACTCTGGCGATCCAATAATATTTCCCAATGTAATCCAATCAATTTCATATGTATTGTAACAGGCGGTAGAAAGTATTCAATAGCTGATGCCGGCGTATTTATTGGATCGTAGATCCTACAAATAGACCTGAATAACGAAATGTAAGTTGTAAAGGAAATAGGCTTGTAATTGGAAGCTGTCTATGTGTACGGCGGTATGTCGCCTGGACGGAAACCAGAGAAATGATATTATGAGAAAAAATTTCAAAAAGATTTGATCTGAAAGCCAAGCTGCTTAACTATTTTTGTCAAGAGAATTGAAGCTAGGCGGTATGGATACAAATAATGTATAATACATATATATTATAGTACAGAAAAGCCGAAAAATTAGCTAGTAAGTATTCAATAAAACTCAAAATACACGATATTATAAAAATAAAAAACCAAAAAAAAAAAAAACATTTTACTCACTTATGACATTTCTTTTGTTTATTTCTTGAAGTGTTGGTAGTGACATGTCACACTTATGTTTGTATGATCACGAATAGAAACTTTCTTTTATGTGTATGAATAATTCAAAGTACCAACATAAACGTTAATATTTGATCGGCGCAGCGGCCGCTTCGAGGATTGTTTTATAAATTGAATTTTGGATATTTGCTGTATACCTAATTGTATATTATAAAGAGCAGGCCAACTCGCAGTTGGTTAAGACTGGTCGTGGGTTCGATTCCCATCCAGGACAAACATTTGTGTGCATGAACATGCCTGTTTGTCCTCAGTCTGGGAGTAATTATCTATTTAAGCAAGTATTTACAAAAAAAAAGTAGTATTTGTAGTATATCAGTTATCTGGTGTCCATAATAAAAGCTCTGCTTAGTTTGGGATCAGATAACCGTGTGTGAAGGATGTCCCGGGATATTTATTTATTTTAATAAGAACGGCACATGCCAATTACACTTATAATCACACTAATTAATAAAAAAAAAATAAAAAAAACCAAAAATAATAATAAAAAAAAAGATATAAGATAATATCTATACTAATATTATAAAGAGGAAAGATTTGATTGTTTGTTTGTATGTTTGTTTGTTTGCATTGAATAGGCTCCGAAAATACTGAAACGATTTGAAAAATTCTTTCACTAATAGGAAGCTAGATTATTCCTGAAGGTTATAGGCTACTTTTTATCCCGAGAACGCGAGTGAAACCGCGCGGAACAGCTAGTTTATTATAAAGAGCTACATACCAACGTTTACTTAAATAATTGTACGATTCATATCTATTTATTTATACCAATAAATTGCCTACCCAAAATATTTATCTTTCGCCGATAAATCAATTCGTAGCCCATACGTTTAATTTCGCAGGCGATATCAAAAAAATGATTCGTTTCTGGGGAAAAGCGAGTATATACGTAAGAGGAGTATTGCAATAAAAACATACGAGATAGAGAAGTGGTGGATAAACTAAGCCATTCATACACGAACCAATCCGAGAGGTGGCAGTTGGCGGAATCAAATCCCGGAAATTCTGGAGTTTCGGGATAAACAGATATGAGTAACGTGACGGTGGGGCCTTGGAAAAACCGTTTTTAGCGTTTATTTATAGTCCGGTCAATTTAAACATCTGAGGGTTTTTCAATGGTGATTGTTCAAAACACCATTATAAATTAAATCTAAAAAGTCTTCATCGATCCGACACCTGGAAAAAAAAAATTTTTTTTAAAATAATACTTTTTTTTCCTAAGAGCCACCATTTTTGAGATATAACGATTCAAAGAATTGAATCGTCATAATATGCGCGAATTATTGTAACTTCACTCCTATTTTTTGGTCTAAATTGTCTAGTCTATTAAAAAACCAGGATATTGATCATGACGTAATTTTAAGAAAAGATAAAAAACGAAACCCTTGTAGGATCCCTCGTGTGTCTGTCTATTGTATTGAAAGATACATTCGGAAGAAAAAATACGGAACCATCGGTGCGCGAGGCAGACTTGCACTTTTCCGATTTTTTTTTTCATGATAACAGAATTGGTCTTATTAGTAAATTATTCCAATTAACAAAGTAACCATATCCTGTTGGGCGTCGCTGTCCGTGTGATAGGTTAATTAGATAGTCCACTATATAGTGGACAACCGTGTGACGGCATTTAGCCGCTTTTGTTTCTGGGACCTTATTTTGAAAATTTCATGTGGAAAAACAAAATTAACAAGCTAGCTATCAGTGACCTCCGCTGTCAGATAGCCGCCGCCCAACAGGAAGAATCTATAAGAAGAACCGTATAAAGTCGCGGATTTTGAAGCCTCAATAAAAAAAGACACAAACCTCCCGCTGTGTTATTTGACGAGCTAGAAGTGTCTACAGGCAATATCCGAAGAGCTTGTTCCCAAGAAAAATAAGTTATGGAACCGATTGAAGATCGATTGACGTTTTCTATGCAAAAACTTTTTGTGTGTCCTTTGTATTGGATAAATTTACGTATACCTTTTCTATCTCTTTAGGACCAACATTTACTGATCTTCTCTGAATTAATTCATGCTAAAATATCCTTTTTCATCTCTTTTATCCAGCATTCACTTTGGTTCTTTAGTTTTATATGTTCTGTTTATATGTATGCAGGTGTATAAGTATTATTATTTGGTCCAACCGAAGGACGGTTGGAGCGCGAAATTCAAATTTTATTACGTTTTTTTGCTAATTGCAGCTCAGTTAGGTCGTAAGTTGTCAACATGTGTTATGCGAAAAGAATGGTAGTATATTTACTGATTAGTAACAAAAGAAATAATCAACAGATTTAGATTATTTGGGATGATTTTGATTCATAATAGACATTGAATAAATTTCCAAATTTTCAAAATGGTATCAAAATGGTAAAATGGTATTTGGTAGATGCTTAACTAACTTTTAAATATTTTGCTTTCTATTTCGGAAGTTCTCAAGTTGCCATCGTTGAAATATCTCCATTCTTTGTGTAATATATCTCAATGTAACAAAAATGAACGTCAATTTAAAAACACATTTACCGATAATTTGTTGTATGCCGTATCCGCACTCAAGCGCTTTTAAGACTAAAAGCTGCTAATAGGTGCTTTTTCATGAAACCTGCATTATTTAACGCAGCCATCCGGAAAACAGATATAAATTATACATTTTGTGAAATTTCCCTGCAGCCTGGTACAGTATGACACAACTTAGATGTAGCATCGGCAAATCGTATATCTAAACTTCACTTCCGATTTACATAACTAGTAAAAAACATTCATTATAGCGACATTCAACGTTCAACAAGATCATTTTCGCCTATAGTACTAATATCATGGGTAATGTTGTACGCGCACTCTTTTCGGGAACGATACGAACTTTGTCGATGCTTCATCTAAGTTGTGTCATACTGTATGTACCTACGCAATTTCAGCAAACGCTGCATCGGTTTGGAAAGTGCTAAGACGGAATTTTGGCGTTAATGTCAGTCGCATTGCAGCTTTTTATCGATAGGTATAATGTTTGTGCTCCTTTCTGTTTCTTAGTTAGTTAAACCTATTTATTTTTCACGTTTCTATGCAACTTCTAAAATATCTATACTAATATTAAAGCTGAAGTGTTTGTTTGTTTGAACGCGCTAATCTCCGGAGTTACTGGTCCGATTTATAAATTCTTTCACTAATAAGAAGTTACAGTTTCCCCGAAGGTTATATACTTTTTATCCCGGGAATGCGAGTGAAACCGCGGGGAAAAGCTAGTCATGAATAAAACAGTATATGTACTAAATCTTGATCGCATTGCAAGATTAATAGGTACCGGCTTCTAAACAAGATTCTTTGAATACAATTCATCAAATAGTTGAAGAATTTGATGAAACAGAAATAATCTAACAAAGGGTGGAAGGTAAAATGGTACAAATTGAGGAGTTGAGCGATTATTTATTATTAGTTTCCGTCCCACGGTTTCACTCGCGTTCCCGAGGATCTTGCGTTTTCTCGGAATAAAAAGTAGCCTATTAAGTTATTCTAGAAAATGATCTATATATATGCCAAAATTCATCCAAATCTATTTAGAATAGAATTGAATACAACAAAATATACTTTATTACTTTCACCACAAAATATACAAATAAAAATAAAAAAAACTAATATTTAAGTGAAAAAGTAATCAAAATATAGCCTCTCAAATTATTGGCACGATGTGATACAAAGAATGATAGTATTGTTATTTATGATATTTAGATCAAGCTACACAGGTTGTAATAGGCGCTATTTTGCAACAAAAATGTGTAACTTGATCTGTGGCCGTGTGTACCTCTTTGCAGATATTTTCACAAATATTTTTATTATATTAATAACGCTATTTCTTATAACTTGAAGGCTAAAGTGAAAACTCACGAAACTGATTCGGACCGACGCGCGACTGTGAATTTTAACGAGTTTCGGGAATTGTGTGTTTAGTGACAGATGTAACGAATATTGAAGCTGAATTATACGTGATATTAACAATGTTCAACGTTTCTATATGAGTGGTCGTAAAGTTCTATGTAAAATTATTTGGAATTATCTAAAATAATTTTGAAAATTTTTTCAACAATAGGAAGCTTCATTCCGGATTGCTGTAGGCTACTTTGGAGCCCAGGAAAGCTGGTTAAACCGCAATGGATGGCTAGTTTTAACTAAAAAAAACTGTTTTTCTCTGCATTCTTGATTGCAAGCGATTTGTAAAAAATATATATTCATGATTAGAGAATATATGAAGAAAAAAAACATGAACAAGCCCCTTTTTAAAACGAAGAATGAATATTTCTCTATCAAAATAACTTGAAAAATTTAACATACATTCTGAGATTTAATAGAAAGGGAATAGCTTTATTACTTAAAAAAATGCTTAGTCTTATTTTAATTACTTAAAACCGTATTTTTTACTAAAAGTGGGCATCGCTTGTCTCCGTCAGTAGTTAGGAAGGTACGGAGTCATTTGCGAGGATGCTTGCATTATTTCTTTGCCATTATTTTACGTGTAGGTTTTTCGAATCGAATCTAGTTTTCAAAATTCATCAAAATAATAAATAATTCTAGACTACATGATAATATTATCACCAAACACGACCCATTTACAATACTAGTGGTAATTGTTATCAATTATTGTGGTAGATATATTTTGCAGATCGTAGGTTGAATTGACCACACATAAGTGATAAACATACATAAAGTAGTACTAATATACAATGTTATATAGATGCACTTTGGTATATAAGCAAAAGACGCGAAACACACGAGCTGTGAAGGAAAACCGAAACGCTATTTTGAGAGTTGGAGTTGTTCTACAATTTAAATATTTGAGATATTTGATCAGCACAATTTCAGTCGGTATGTACTTACCTTAATTATTAATGAAATTCGGTACCAATTTTTGCAACAAGCATAAACAAGATAATTTATTTTTATTTCAGTGAAATATTTACAATGATGGCACATAATCCGACTGTTTGGAAATTAGCAAAACCTCCAAACTATATTATCAATGTAAATAAATATTATCCTGGTTCCGAAGTACCATATACTCAAGATGTTTTAGTAAAAATCCCAACTGTTGGTCTGGTAGATCTTGTAGACTATTGGGGTGAAGGAAGAATAATTACTGGAGCGGGAATAAGCGGATTTCATGATTGTTATAATGTCAATCATCAATACCAACTAGTCAGTAATGGACCAGACACTGGAAGAAAAATACCAAATAGAATACCCGTCATAAGCTACACAAATTGTGATACTAGTAACTACATAAAAGATAACTCTGTCAAAATTGTAACTCTTATGGGAGCACCTATAAACAAAAGTTGTGCAGCAGACATAGCACGTATGATTAATGATACGGAAGGAAAAGTAGTCATATATGGATTTGATGAAAATTCTAAAGACGTTCAAAATTTAGAACGGGAATTAGAAAGTAAAGTGATTCTCTATTGCCCTGGTTATGAATTACCAAATAATCTACAAGGATTAACTTTACATAATACTTGGAGAACATATTTAAATGCAACTGAATTAAAAGATGAGTTGTACAATTGCATTACAAATAATGTTTACGATAGAGCAGTAAGTATAAGTAAAATTATTGAAAATACCAATAATGGTGACATGATATATGAAACTGTTTCACAATTACTCCAATCCAGAATAAAATATATCATGGGTTATGCTTATAAACTCTGGAATGGTGATGCTAGAGATATTGTTAAGAATTTCTTTCCTGCGTCATTCAAATTTATATTTAATGAAGATCATGTCAAGATTATTAATAAAAAAGATATGCTTGCACTTAAGCTTGATGTTCATACGGATTTTTATGACGATAGACTAGCATGGGGTGATGGTAATGATAAAACAAGTGAGAGACTACGGTGGAAATTAATTCCTTTTTGGAAAGACAATATGGTGTATTTTAAAATTAAAAACGTTGAATTTAACATGTATCTAAAATTAGATGTGAGCACCGATAAATATAACGACAGACAAGCTTGGGGCTCAAAAAACACTGATGAAAACAGATACTATTGGTCTCTTGAACCATTGAAATATGACGATGATATTTTGTACTTTATAGTCAATCGTGAATATCAGCAAGGTCTAAAGTTGGATGTGAATGTTGATTATTATGGAGATAGGCTACTTTGGGGCCACCATGCTTCAGTATACAAAGACCCTGGATATTTTGGTTGGTTTATTACATCATGGAACTAATACTTATGCAGGATTCGTTCTGATATTATTTTGTTCAAAATTCATGAATCTTAATAACGATATTTCTTTTTTAATTATAGTCTACAGTTTTGAAACTCAATTTAGGTCATTAAAATACCCATGTTTCATTTCATAGTAATACATCACAATATTTAATTAACAGATAGGTAAGCTCACTTTATCTGAGTAAACGGAAACTAACAAAAGTTTCGACATCATCTATAGTTCTTACAAATAATAAGTCAATCTGCAACTTCATCGAGTGTCAAGAAACTTGCGTTCCAAACTGTATTCACTAGAGATCAAACAGAAGTGAGTTTATTTACTTGCTCTTTCCGCAACAATGAGGATTTACTACAAATGTGAAAACGGTTACACACTGGCGCAGCGTTATTCAAATAGGGGAATTGCATTGAGTATTTGTTTATCTTTTAGGAATGTCAGTATGTGCTTTGTGTTTTGTGACAAAAAGATTCTTTTGGATTTTTAAGTTTCACATTATGATTACCAAATTCTATAGTTTGTAAGCAACTGTAGTGGATACATTAGTAATATTAAACAATAATACCAGTCTTGCATTTTTTATTAGTATGTTACTACGTCTAATGTAAAATTGATAACAAAACCGCAGCATTTTCGTTCAACTAAACTGTGACAAGTGTGCTATCAACGTCAAAGAATAAAAGGACGGACCATTCTTTAGGTTTAATGACAAAATATTGCCAAGGCTTATTTTCTTATGTACTCACATCACGTGCCTCAGTCACGTATATAATACGCTCCGAGTAGAGCAGCACAGAATAAATTGTACGGAATAAAGCGGAGATCCACTCACGTAGATGATTTCCATACGTAAATACTGTAATCACAATGAACCGTTATTTTAAATTTGACAACTAGAACTGTGTGTACAATACGATGCAAAATAATTTATTGATTACACTATTATTAAAATATATGAAAAACGCAAGCAATTTAAGTGGCATTTATAGTAAAAAAACAGGTGATATGATTTGTTAATTAGTTCGAGATTTAAATACATAACCTTTTTTTTCTGCATATATTTTAGTTCTTATTAATCCTGCCACAAAAATTTTGGTCTACGCACCTCACTTACCTTTGTAATCTGACTGGCTGTTTTAAATATCGCGCGCCCATTTTTTGTCTATGGTTATGATCCGCCTCTTTTATGAATTCAAATTTTGCCAAAAAATACGCAACGTCATTACCTAATTTGAACTTACTTACTTACTACTTAACATTACGCACCCGTTTTTCTGTATCGCATCAATTATACAAAAATTAATATGCAATTGTAAAAGAAGTAAGCTATTAAATCAAATAATTACCGCAAGAAAGCTTTTTATTACGAGCCACAAAATTGAATCACAAAGCTGCTGAGATACGAGATCATCATCGCTCCAATTGTCCCTTCAAACCTGAGCTTATCGACAGTCTTACCTGCTGTTCTGACAGCTATTCTGGAAAGCCTTTTTTTATATCAGAGATTGTGATCCGGTCAACATCCTCTGATTTGACAAATTTATTAGATTATTTTTTACCGATCAATCTCCATCGTTTATCTTGACACTGGCAGAATTGTGTAAAAAACGCATCTGATGCCATTTAAGGGTAAACCTTCGGTTGGGGCGTTAAATTCAAATGATATCACGTTTTTTGCTAATTGCAGCTCAGTTATAGGTCGTAAGTTATCAACATGTTATTTGCGACAAGAATGGTAGTATATTTACTGATTAATAACAAAAGAAATTCATCAACATATTCCTCCATGGTATATTACTGACACATACGACTATTTCATGAAAATGTTACTAATATACCTTGGAGGAATATGTTGATGATTTCTTACCTATAACTGAGCTGCAATTTGCAAAAAACGTGATAATATTTGAATTTCGCGCTCCAACTGAACGTTCCCCCTTAAGCAAGTATTATAGGTATAATAATTAGCATGAAGTGAAGTGAGATTGTGATCAAATACGCCTAAAAACAGGAAAACAGTTTACCTATACCTCAAAATGACTCGGATATTATAATACTACTACTTTACAAGCCAAATATTGTCAATCTTCATAAACACAATTAACTCAGTGCTTAATAATTTGAACAGGGGAGCTTTTAGGAATTTTCACTGACACTGGCGCAAAATTCAAATTTGGTGAGCTATAATCCGATTTGGGAGTCAAATTAATTAGTATGCAAAGCCGTATTAAAACCTATGCTTGACTCTTGACTCTTGCGTATCATTAACTGAGTTTTTGATTAGGAACTGTACAGACATGCCATTTATTATTATTTATTATTGAAGATTTGAATGTTCTGTTTTTGAAAAATATTTTTTGAAACGTCGAGCAATGATTATTCTGATTTCATTTGTTGAAGGTAATCAATAGAATCAGTCATCCTGATTGTTAGAAATTCTTTAAAAAAACATAATGATAATGATAACTTTTTTTTTGTTATTTTTAATGTGAATAGAAATAAAAACTCACTCAAAATAATTATATCCCGATGTTTTAATTTACAGAATAAATGGTTTTTAGACATGTCCATGTCTAAAAACCATTTATTCTGT
Source organism: Tethea ocularis (assembly GCA_963555595.1). Lineage (NCBI taxonomy): Eukaryota > Metazoa > Arthropoda > Insecta > Lepidoptera > Drepanidae > Tethea > Tethea ocularis. The sequence goes on along the minus strand of OY741960.1, from coordinate 1,406,861 downwards.
GGTAATGTTACGAATAGACTGGTATTAACAAGCGATTATCATACTTAATGTGCTGAAATAAGAGCAAAGTAAATCCAATCTACACTGAGGTTAGTGATCTTTCTAAAACTGAGATCTTGAATTATGTTTTTATTATATATTTCTTAAGTTTATATATTAAGTAAGTTTATTTCTTAAGTTAGTTTAGGCTATATTTATTTTGATGTAACTTGAGTATATCCTATGTGTTGTTCGTCTTTTTGTTTTTCATTTTTTCTCATATTATTACCTAATCTTTAAGGTGAACAATTATTCGAACCGAACGCGTTGAACGATTCGAAATCCTATGAAACATCGCACACCTGCCCGCATCGAATCGGTGAATATATTATGTGCGAGGCTTCCTTGACTTCGATTGTGTGTTCACCTTTATTGGCCTAGATTGAGCGTTCAAGTTATGCTGGACTTATACCGGGTTGGTTGCCCTCTGCATCTTTGCATGATTAACCCCTCAATTTCCTATGTATTTCATAAGAATAATAATTAATGTTATTGGGAAAATTTTATCTACTAAACGCGCCGTTTTGCAAGTCAGTCACTTTGTTTTTTACTTTATCGTCCAATTTTTTTTAAATTTGATTCCTTGTTTCTTCCTTTGCACTTACTTTAGTACTTACTTCTTTTAGTCGACACAATGTTCCGTAGCACCATAAAAAATTGAACCTCCTTCCCAAACTGAATTTCCATTCACACTGATTACACCGCCATATTCGAAAACAAATAGCATTCAAAATTATTCGAATATCGAATGGAATCTGGGAACCGTTTCCAATAAACCGAAACATGAAACTCTTTACACATGCCCTGAATTAGTCTCGTGGGATGCAGCCGTGCAACTTTCGCAATGTTTTCCTGCATCGTAAAACGAGTGATAAATGATCGTGTGCGAGCTTCTGAATCGATTCAAATCCCTATGGTTTTATGAGTAAGGATTCGTGGTGGTATTTTTATGTTTCCCTTTTAAGGTAAATATGCCTATGGAAGAACATGGTGGATGATTCCTCCATTGAGAAGGATAGATCATCTGCCAGGCTGGATCATCGCGCCTCGGGACCGTGGTATATATGCTAATGCGCGAATAATCTCTGTCAGTGCGATGTAGGTTGTATGTAGATTATTGTGGCGCCATCTATCCATCGGTGTGTGAACTATGTAGTTTATCACTCTCTTCCTAGACCGCTAGAAAGAATAGCTAATTCTGTTTAAAATTTGTTTTCGTTAATTTGATATCCATTTAGGACAAATATTAATTGTGTCCAAATTCTGAGTGTGGATCTCAATTATGTAATTTTGACCTAGATTTAGATCTGTTTAATACTAGTACATCATAAATAAAACTACCTGCTTTCTACTTTTACGAAATCTTTTAACGAAATCTTTTTGGCCTTCATTTTCTAAAATACATTAGCATAATATACTAAAATAGCTCAGATAAAAACACCGCAAAGTTTCTAAGTAGATAGACGAGTATGGAGAATTTCACAGGATATATTTTAACTGAAGACAAATACCGCCCCGACATTTAAATAAAATAAAAGCGTCTGATGACGTAAGCTGTGACAAAATGAATTCAATTCATCACAAAAGACCCCACTTACACACACAGTTATTCACAAATGTTTTAAACAAGCTTTCGGTCCATTCCTTAATTCGAAGCTATTGTCTTGAAAACAATACGAGGTAACAATTAAACCATTGCGAATGATAGCGAGATCTTAGTTCCATATTTTAAATCTAGTTTCTTTTGTATGATTTCACATGAATTTTTAGTGATAATAAGTAGATCTGTAGTTTGGTGTCTGAAGTCTTCATATCAAAACCAGATCAAAATCCTTGCAAAACCATAGTTCTCAAGCTACCTACTACATTATTAGACGTATTAAAGTACATAAAACTAAGTTAATGTAAATAGTTTTTGAGTCACATTTTTATGATAAATAAACGTATGATGAAGAAAGGTGGATGACTCCTCCATTTAAAAGGGAAGTTCGTCTGCCAGGTTGAGTCATCGTCGCTGGGGACCGCGGTCCAACTGTATATTATCAGGATCTGGTATATATGCTAATGCGTGAATAGATAAACTTCACCAGCGCGATGTAGGTTGTATATAGATTATTTTGGCGCCATCTGTTATTAATCGGTGTGTAAACTATGTAGGCGATAGGTGTCGCTACAAATGTTTGTAAAAACATAACTCCACTTTTACTATGAACTTCCCTAACCTGTGTGACACAAAATATTATTTTACTTACTTGAATATACATACTCGTAACTTTAATAACAAACCGGAAGACGCAGTGTAGGCAGGCCCCCCACAAGGTGGACCGATCTTGTGAAGGTCGCAGGAAATAGCTGGATCCGGCCATCGTGGAGATCCTTGGAGGCCTTTGTCCAGCAGTGGACGACTTTCGGCTGAAATTATGAACTATAATAAATTATGCTATATCGCTGTAACAATGCATTCCTACTACTTTACTTTTTTTTAACGCAGATAAATTATGTTATTAATTCCTATTTGATTTCCATCCAACAATGATCTACAATAATAGAGTGAAAATAAACATACCCAAGTTCAGCCATGGAATGATTGGGAATTATTGCTTGTGTATATTTCACCCACAAAATAACATCAAAGCCGGGTATCTAAACAGCATTCCGACCATTTCCACCCTCCTATTGATTACATCCCTTATTCCTATCACGTTAAAGTCGGAAATAATACGGTACTATCAATTAATTTTCAACATTGCTTCCAAAGTTTGTTATTTCGACAATATGCAAGTTATCATTTGATCAGCAAAAGTTTGAATGGGCGAATTCGTGTTTCGAATTTGTTCTGGAATTGTTTGTTGAATTCATTTGAAATTCGCTTTAATGTGATTGACGATGGTTTTAACCATATCAGCAATTAAGAAGTGGCCCTTTTTGCAATCTGTTTTTTAGGGCCGATTTCAGGGTTTAATTTTGTTTTATTCTTTCCATTTTTGTCCAATTTAAATTCTCAGGCTAGTCTATACTACGACTGCTATTATTTATGTTTGACCACAATCTCTAATAGTTTGTGATAATAATTATGGCAGAAGATGATATCTACACAAAATTAAATCTGGCGACAGGATTTCTTTTTGAGGGTGATTCAACTAAGCAGATTGGTAATCACTATGTTAAAAATATTCAAAATAATTGTAATAAATTAAAGGAAACGCTAAAAAGATATAATACATAAAGTAAGCCAAACAATATTAAAGTACAAAATCCCTCGTGAACTTCAAATCAGCAGGTATCCACTTCAACAGCGTCAAAATCTGTCAGCACTAAAATTAATAACCTGAAAGAACATTAAACCCAATGCATAATCCAGGAACATAAAAACAAAACCTGTCATTTTTCACGAAAGGATTTTTTTTATCGGTTGTTACTCATGTACGAAAATCGTACAGACATTAATTTCCCTTGAGACAAAAAGTCGTATGAATGAAGGGATCCAGAGACGAGGAGTGTTAAAGAAATTTCATGCGATTTCTCGTGTCATAAAAGATGGATTTCAACATGTTCTCACTGTGTTACATGTCGGTGGTAATGATCAGCGAAGGGTTGTGTTGACATGGATAGGATTAAGCTTTGAAAAATGAAAACGATTTAAGATTATCATTTGATTTTTGATGATATCATTCATCAGCAATTCAAAGAAGGCAATTTAAGGCGATGATAGCTCAGTGGTATCTGTCGGATGCCGCGACGAAGGTCATAGGTTTGAATCCTACAATGAGCTTGAGCTTTTGGTGAAGGAAAACATTGTGAAGAAACCATAGCACGGTGGTAGGGTACTTTATAGTACCCGTCTGGCTGGCTACCACGCTCAAGTTGCACTTGAGAGCCAGTTGCCTTCTTGGCATTGTTACAAGATGGCAACACATTAGCAAATACCTCTGGTATTGCAAACGGCGATAGGCGACGGTAACCACTTACCATCACCGGACCGCCTGCCCGCTTGTCAACCTTCTGACATGAAAAAAAGGAAATTTAGCAGTAAATTTCGAAGTGAATTTAAAAGTAGGTATCAACTATTGTTATAATGCTCAATATATAAATATTAATGAAGAAGAATCTATTCTAATAATCTTGTTTGTTCGTGTATTGGAATCATAAATAAGATTATTGTGGATACTGTGATACAGTTTACGCAACGACATATTAATATAAGCCGAGAGTTGGAAACGAATGGAAGATACAAAGTAGAGGCAGTATGATATTGTTGAAATAGTTTCTTGGCTCGACCCTCAGATAAATTGAGTAGCTAAGAGCAAATAATAGTTCGGGAACTATGTTCCTTTATATAATAAATACTTACTTTCAGTTACAGTTACAGTTTTGGAACCAGCGAACATATAACGTGCTTGTAAAAATATGAATGAAAAACACTTCTTTACAATTTTTTTCGTAGGAAAGTGTTTTAGTTACACACAGTTTAGTTTAGTTTTAGAACAGGTTAGTGCTGTACTTTTTAAGACGGGAAATCATTGTCGACTTAAAATAAAGAAGAGGTTTTTATGGTCTGACGAGTATTCCGCTGAACACCAAATAAGCCTCCATCGGTTGAAATATATATTTATCAACATAAAAATCGTCAATGTTGCAGCACTAACCATGACGTCGCTGACATAAAGGGACAAAGTGAAGTCCCAGTAGTTCCTTCCAAATTATTAAAGGAACTAATGGGAAGAAAAAGTTTCATTTGTCCCTTTAAAGGAACTGTCAAAGGAACAAATGGGAATAAACGGAGGAAAGTACCTACCATTGATTTTAGAATAATTATAAAAAACTATCAATGCCACATTCAAATCGGTCTCCGAATTTGTTGTAAAGGAGATGGGAATTTCTGTATTACAATTGGTAAAAAAAAAATGTTTACAGGTATTAGGTATGTAGTTTGTATATTTGTAGTAAATACTGTTAGATACAGACATTTTTGTTTTTTTTTTTTTTTTACTATATATAGGCCTGTGTTTGACCACAATCTCACCGTGGTCAGTGATGATGTGGCCGATGATGGTAAGCACACAAAGCCTAGAAAGGAACTGGCTCTCAATTGCAGCTGTCGGAACACACCGAAAGGTGCTTGGCGACAGATTTTCAACTTGAGGGTGGTAGCCAGCCAGGCGGGTACTACAAAGTACCCTACCACCGTGCTATGGTTTCCTCACGATGTTTTCTTCACCGAAAGCTCAAGCTCATTGTAGGATTCGAACCCGGGACCTTCGTCTCGGTATCCGACGTCACTACCACTGAGCTATCATCGCCTTAAATATGTTTTCCTTATGTCCATATTAACAGCAATATAATAACAACGGCCAAAACCAATTCACTATTTATATCAAACATTTCTTTTTTGTTACTCAATACTGTGACAATGAATATAACAGCGTTCTCTCAAAAAGGGACTTTAATAAATTAAACGGAGAGCAGGTATTGCGATAATCTTGATTTTCTGGTGAGAATACAAAACGTTCATGTGAAAATTGAAAACATTTTTGATGTGAAAGGATTGTAATGTAACAATGCAGATGACGCAATAAATCCTGAAAATGTGACGATCAAATGCGAGTAGTATGTCCTATACAAATCGATAACAGTCGCTTGAGTGGCTACCACTTTCAAAGTGAGAAGCTATTTGCCAAGCACCTTCCGGTACGTATTGGCGACTGCGCTTAAGAGATAGATCTTTTCAAGAGAAAGATATTCTTCTTAAACTTACTAAATAAACTTTTGAAGTATATTTTCGAAGCCTGGGAGAACTCTCAAGATGCGGTTGGCGTATTTTGTGATCTTTCCAAGGCATTTGATTGCGTAGATCATCACACCCTACTTTTAAAACTTCGACACTATGGCGTTCGCGGAGTGGCACTAGATCTTGTAGCATCTTATCTGTGCAGTCGCCAACAAAAAGTAGGTATTAGCGGTACTACGTCCTCAGGGTCTTTAGTTAAAACAGGCGTACCGCAAGGATCAATTTTAGGCCCATTTTTGTTTTTGGCATACATCAATGATCTGCCCTATATGGTAAATGAATTGTGCGATATAGTTTTATTTGCTGATGACACTTCTCTAATCTTTAAAGTGGATAGAAAAGACACAGAACTTACGCAACTCAATAACACGTTATCCACTATATCGAAATGGTTTGCGGCCAATAATCTCATGCTTAATTCCTCTAAAACTAAGTGTATAAGGTTTACTCTCCCCAATGTTGCTAGGAATGACAGTCATGTCCTAGTCGATGATGTTAGACTCGAACTAGTTGATAGGACAGTTTTTCTCGGCATAACATTAGATAGTAAAATACAATGGGGTCCTCATATAGAAAGCTTAGCTAGTAAATTGAGTTCCGCCGCTTTTGCAGTTAGAAAAATTAGACATATAACAGATGTGGCTACAGCTAGGTTGGTTTACTTTGCGTATTTCCATAGTATAATGTCCTACAGTCTTCTGCTATGGGGCTCGGCTGCGGATTTGGAATCTATCTTTATCTTGCAGAAAAGGGCCATTCGTGCAATCTATTGCTTGGGTCCTCGCGAATCCTTACGAACTCGGTTTAAGGAATTTGACATTTTAACCTTACCGTCGCTATACGTTTTTGAAAATATTATGTTTGTCCGTAAAAATTTAAATCTATTTGACACAAACAGTAGCCGCCATAACCTAAATACAAGAAATAAATATAAAATTGTTACACCTAGATTCAGGCTAGCGAAAGTCAATAAGTCTTTTCTCGGGAACTGCATTCGCTTTTATAATAAAATCCCAAATGAAGTAACTAAGATGTCTTATAATAGATTCAAAGAGTATGTTAAACATAAGTTGATTGACAAGGCCTACTATAAGGTGGCTCATTACATAGAAGACAAGAATATATGGTTGTAGTAGCTTCCCTCTGCACTTGCAGCCCCCTGGCCAAGTGATAATTGTATGAAGTTTATGTATATTTAAAACAACAACTGTAATTACATAAATTCAAAAAAAAAAAGATCCACAAAAAAAGAAGCCTTGCTGAGTTTCTTGCCGGAGTCTTCTCAGTTCAAGTGTATTCCGAACCGGTAGTAGAGTCTAAAAACTGTAACTGTTGACATTCATAAGTGCCTTATTAGGGCCTAAACTGAATAAATGAGTTTTTGATTTTGATTTGATTTGATTCTAAGAGTTATATCTACTCACCTTTGGTTACGTCACTACTTGGCAGTCAAACACAAGTCCCCATAAAATAAATGGAAAAAAAATAAACAATAACATGAAATTTAAGGCTTAATTGCAATATCAGGGAATCAACGAATATTAAAATTGAGTAATAGCTTTCAAAGCATTTAAATTTGAATACTGAATAACTGATGGTAAAGCTGTATTCTACGGTTCAATTCAGCAATTATTATAATCCGCTCGAATGTGTATCAAATATAAAAACTTAATTTGCTCTTTGATTTTGCGAATTTCATTCAAATACTGTAGTAAAAATTGGTGCCTAACCATATTGTTTTTCGTTTGAGTATGTTAGTTTGTTAGTTGAAAGACGTCCACTGCTGGATAAAGGCCTCCCCCAAGGATCACTTCCATGGCCGGTCTTGCGCTACCCGCATCCAGCGGTTTTCCGCGACCCTCACAAGATCGTCGGTCTACCTTGTGGGGGGCCTGCCCACGCAGTGGACGTCCGCTGATATGATGATGATGTAAGTTGAATTTATTTCGAATCAATATTGTCTTCGAAATTTTGTAATATTGCTCTGAATCTTTTTTCATTAGTACACGAGATTGGATTACTTATTATTATTTTTGCATTAGACTATTTTGTTTTATTTATAGATTTAAGTAAAATTATTAAACATGGTACAACTTTATGATTATAATTATTTACTTCAATTAATTTTGCTCCCATTATTTGGAAATCCATAATGTTTATACCCCTTGCATGGCTTTGGACGTGTCATTTCATGGTTTAATTGACTGTTTCAATATTGGCGTATCCTGTAGAGTCATAACCATTTTCTTAACTAGTAGTTATGCAACTTTCCAATGGCGTCATCCTTATATCATCGAGCTTATGCCTTTTTTAACTGCCTGTCTACATCTACTGTTTGTCTAGATTTTTATATCTTGATGACTGGCTTGTACCACAGTTTAACAATACTACATTTTCTACCATCATTAGCAATAATGAATAATACGTCATTTCAACTGAACATCCATCATCGTTCATTTTAACGTGGGTAATTTTAATTTGCTAATGGATCACCATTAGGCAGGAATAGTGGACCGTTAATTCATAAAGCAAACGTGAAATTGAGCCTTAGTTTTTTCTACATTTTGAATCATAAGCTCTAATATTTTTGAAAAACAATGCTGAAGAGCATTTTTTTATTTCATAACAATACTTATTATAAATTATATTTTGGATTTAGAAAAATTACTGTGTTATTTTTATATAAACCATAAGGATAATAAAAACGAGAATGAGTACATTATTTGCTCAACTTTTTTATATGACATAAGTTAAACATAAGTTATTTCGTCTCTACTGGCAAGAAAAGGACAACTACAGATATAACAGATTACATATCGAAGCACATGAAAAAGTAATGGCTTGGATCTGAAATACCTCAATGAACTCCATTAAAGGAAATCAATAGCCACGCATCTACTCATAATGAAAAGGATTCCATAGAATATTGGCTTACAACATATTAAATGGATTTTGATTACAGATGCCACAAAAGGACTTTTAGGAGATTCGGGTCTTTTTATCTTCAAATCCGTATTGAGTTTGCAAGATTATCAAGAACCTATTTTCATCATGGGAGATCCCGTTGTAAGCACTTTTTATTTTGATGAGTAGGCACTCATTTATAAGTTTTTTTTTGGAAAGGACTAAAATTGGTAGCCTTATGGCTTTAGCAATCTTACCGGACAAATCGGCTAGCGCAGAAAGGTCCCCTTCAAAGGTTTCGTCATCTTGAACAGCTTTTACTAACGGTGTGAAGATTATATTTGCAGGCTGCAATGTGGGAGGTCCCTCCCCCTTGTGTTGCAAGGGTGTTTAATCTACTGTAACCACTTACCACCAAGCGGGCCGTATGCTTGTTTGCTACTTAAGTAGTATAAAAAAACAGAAAAATATAATTTTTCAATGGTTTTAAAGAAAGCATGCAAATGTAAAAAAAATGCAATAAATTGACGAATAACTAAAAACGGTAAATTTACCTTAATACAATTTTTTTTTTTTAAGTATTTGACTCCAGTGGCTGAGAACTTCAGCGTAATCCATAATTTGTCCATAATTAAAATACCTTTTTCACCCATCAGTGAATCATTAACACACTGGGACTAGTCCCCAATTCACAGATTAATATATTATTTATATTCCGTCCGCACCTTTCTGTTTTTGCTGGACGGTCACCAATCCTCATTATGATCAGTCTTCATGTTTCATCGTTAATCTCCGAACCTGACGTTGACTTATTGCAGTAATTATTTTTGTTGGTGTATACGATAATATAGGACATTAGATTTGTGTATAGAACGAAATATCCTACAATACTGTTCACTATGGTTACAACATTATTTTGTATGCTTACACTTTTACATGGTAAAGTAATAATTATAACGATATCATGAATTTGCTACAGGATTGTGGATCTTAAAATTAGAATTCCACAAAAATCTTATGCCTTTAAAAAAAGCTTTCCTTTTAACATGAAATTTAAGTCAATGGAATTCACAGGAATGCAACGTTCATTATCATGATGTTTGCGAAATTTTTTAGAGAACAAATAGTATTGTTCAAAATCATGAAATGATACAAAACATTCTTACGTTAAGATTTTTTTTACAATGTAAGTATAATCTGTGTTTGACCATAATCTCACCGTGGTCAGTGTTGATATGGCCGATGGTAATAAGCACACAAAGCCTAGAAAGGAACTGGCTCTCAAGTCCAGCTGTCGAAACACACCGGAATGTGCTTGGCGACAGGTTTTCAACTTGAGGGTGGTAGCCAGCCCGACGGGTACTACAAAGTACAATATGCATAATATATATATTTTGACAGGCCAGTTGGCGCAGTTGATTAAGACGCCACCTATCGCGCTGCTGGTCGTGGGTTCGATTCCCATCCAGGACAAACATTTGTGTGCATGAACATGTCTGTTTGTCCTGAGTCTTGGTGTAATTATCTATATAAGTATGTATTTACAAGAAAAAGTAGTATGTGTAGTATATCAGTTATCTGGTTTCCATAGTACAAGCTCTGCTTAGTTTGGGATCAGATAACCGTGTGTGAAGAATGTCCCAAGATATTTATTTATATATTTATATAGATAAATTCATTAGTTCTTACATTTTGCAAATGCGCGTGGTGTGTTATGACCATTGCTCAGAAGTTAGACACTAGTATAATAGGGTAAGGTACGTATAACGGCTTGGCTGTCATCAAATAAATAAAATAAAATATTCTGGGAAATTCTTCACACACGGTTATCTGATCCCAAACTAAGCAGAGCTTGAAGTACTATGGAAACACCACATTAAGATTTGTACAGCAATACAAGAATTTAAATATTAATTAGTGTTACAAAAAGTTTTGATATACTACATATACTACTTTTTTTTCTTTAAATACTAATAAATAATAATAATGTTTGGAAATTGAACCCATGACCAGCGGCGTGATAGGTGTTGTCTTGCTTGCAACTGGCTTGTCAATTCTGTAGGCTGTTGTATTCAAACTATAAAAAAAATGCTGATCAGAGAGCAATATAAGCAATAGCATCAAATTGCAATCTATTTCGGATCAGATACACTTGAGAAACTTGCAGCGGTATTAACTGCTTCGAAGTTTCAAATGACTTCCATGTATTTGAAGCTAAACGTCCGACTGTAGAGCTATCTGAATCACCTACTCTTATCGTAGCTTAAGACTAACTTCGATGTATATTTGATCTTTGGGTGTGGTGTGAAATTGAAGGAAAAAAAATATAAAATGGTCACTCAAGTTGTCTTTTTAAATAGAATTATCCCAGTTGAGATTTTTTATATTTAAAGCAAAAAAAATATATATCATGCATATTCTCTATTGAAAGAATATTCTACCAAGGCTGCATTACAATGGCTTTGCTCAGAAACATTGCAAGTATTACAATAAACTGCCGCAATGTAGAGGAATAATTTATAGCAGCTTTACACCATTACAAAAGACCAAATCTAAAAGAGTAAAAATACTATAAAAATCCAAGTAATTTGAAAACTTTATGATCTGAATCTGAAATTAATAGAAAGTCAGTCCACCTAACGGTAAAGGCTAGATATATAAACTGCAAGTATACCTTTTTACAAATTGAAGCGAGTCCGTCATTAGGTCACTCTGTGACACAAACGCTTCAACCAATAACTTAAGCCAAACCTCATTGCATCCACAGTGGTTACCAAGTAGCTGTGCGGTTCTGTTATCTCAGTTTGTGGATATTATTTGCCTTGGATTAATTCAATACAATTGTTTCTCTTTACAAGGATTTAGGATTTGAGTGGCTAAAACCAGGGAAGATAATTATTTAGTTAGAAGGAAAGGAAGTAGCACCAGTGAATGATAAGTTGAGAGGGAACCGTTTTTTTTTTTATACTACTAAGGTAGCACGCAAGCATACGGCCCACCTGATGGAAAGTGGTTACCGTCGCCTATCGCCATTTGCAATACCAGAGATATTGCCAATGTGTTGCTGACCTGTTACTCGGTATTGTAAAACCGAGAAGGCAAACTGGCTCTCAAGTGCAATTGCCGGAACACACCGGTAGGTGCTTGGCGACAAATTTTCAACTTGAGGGTGGTAGCCAGCCAGACGGGTACTACAAAGTACCCTACCACCGTGCTATGGTTTCCTTACGATGTTTTCCTTCACCGAAAGCTCAAGCACATTGTAGGATTCGAACCCACGACCTTCGTCGCGGCATCCGACGTCACTACCACTGAGCTATCATCGCCTCAGTTAATTTATTGTGGTTCGAACATGTTATGAAGAGGGATGAAACCCATGTGATTAAAAGAGTTATGCATATGAAATTTGATGGTTATAGGGGAAAGAGAAGACCGAAAAAGAAATGGATAGATTGTCTGAATGGTGATATGAGTAAGAATGGAGTGAATGCCGATATGACGGATAGAAGAGCTGAATGGAAGAAGATGCATTTTTGTTTGTTTATCTTATATTACGAAGGTGTCTTTTTCATTTGGAGTTCCTGAATGTTTTCTGAACTAACGGTTTGAATTGGCTTTCAATTACAGCTGCAGAAACACCAAAGCATCTAGCTGCGACAAAGTTTATTTTGTACTTTCAATTATTATCTTTGAAATGATAATTATTTACTTAAACATCAATGAAACGCCTCGTGTTGCTAACATAATCGTCTATTGATATCATCTTTACATTTAAACTTAGACCATATTACGACTAGATAAAATTGCAAACTGGCTGCTTGACGTTAAACAATATGCCAGGATATAACTTATCATCATGGTTTACTTATCATCTAAGCTATTTGCAACCTTATTGTTTGTATAAATTCAAGGGGGAGCGACAAATTTAATCAAACGAATAATGAGTGGCGGGAGAATATAGTATCCAATTTCCGTTTTAAGCAAAGAGGGAGATGGAACGATGGGTGTGCTAAGTGGCCGACGGAGTGCATATTTATTTTGCACTACGGTACATTTATTTATAAAATATAGGTATTTATTTATAAAAGTTAGGTATGAATTTGAAACTACGTCGCGATTTTACAGATCTTAACAAAATTTGGCACATTATCTCGTGAAATAAAATAAAGAAGTTTTCATCCTGAACAATGATGCTAACTAAAATAATTTAATCTCAATCTCAATCAAAATCAAAACTCATTTATTCAGTTTAGGCCCTAATAAGGCACTTATGAATCTAAAGTAGAAAAGGCATTTTAGAAACTAATAGTTTATGTATCCGACAAAACTACATACAAACATTTCTAACAAACAGACGTTACGGCCGGTAAACTGAACTCAAACACGTTTACCAAAGCTTTGTGGTTAGGATACCAGTCGGAGTAGAAAACTAAATGGGTTGTGATGTAAAATAGAAGTTACTCCACGCGAATAATGGTTTGAATTTGATTGATTGCTAGCTGCAAAAACAATCTTTACCAAACCTGACTTAATTTTTTTTATATAGAAACAAACCATCTCAAGCTGAAAATCTGTCGTACTGTCGATCTGTGATTAAGCTATGCGTGAATAAAACGGTCAATCATGTGTTCATCTTCTAAATTTATAAAAGGAAAGCGTGACTGACTGACTGATCTATCAACGCACAGCTCAAATGACCAGATGGATCGGGCTGAAATTTGGCATACAGCTATTATGGCGTAGGCATCTGCTATGAAAGGGTTTTTGAAAATTTATTTTGAAACACTAGCATGCATACCGTCATTTTCTGTCTATTTCAAAAAGCAGGCCATCTCGTGTCCAATAAATCATGATCCGACGTGTGCAGCTTTCTGGCTTGCTGCCAGCTGATAGCTGACTGTCGATTGACTTATTGCCCGACAGCGACGGACCTAATAAAACCTATACGCTAGAAAGCCAGGAACGTTGATATAAAGCCTTTTAGGCTTTCCTCAGTCTGGTCTGCTTTTATGGATTTTAACAAAGTTGACGAAATATGCTTATTTAAAAAGTTATTTTAGAACAACTAAGACCAACAGCGTTCTTGAAGCTACAGTTGGAAGCTCTTTTGAGTTTAATTATAATTAATATCACCATATACTAAATCCTAAATCATTTTTATTTTTTTCTTTGCCCGCAGTGATACCTACATATCACATAGTTTTATATGTTTAACTTATTCCACTAAGTTATTACTGGTTAAGCTTTATCATAAAAAATGCATCAAATTTCGTATAGTTATGTCTCGACTTATGAAACAGAATGCCATAATAAAGAAATATAAATGATTTTATAAACGCACACAGTGTGGCATTTTTTAAAGCAAAAGAAATAGTAAAAAGGGTCTGTTTCTCACTTTAAAATCCTCAAAAATACACTAAAATTTATTAGGAAACAGCTGACCATACGTCAAGTTAGTATAAAATATTTGTCGCAGTGCCTGGCGCGACGCCAGAAGCACACGTTCGGAACATCCCTATCGAAGATCTGTTGAGCTGCGTGACGCTGTCAGGTACTTTAGAATTGTTTATGTACTGTCTTAGAAAATCCAGGGAAAATACCAACATAACAGATTTAAATCAAATCAAAATTAAACTTCAAACAAAATCTAAGCTAAATAAATTAAAACTACACTAAATAACTAAAAATTTAAGAAATATAGATCAAAATTGTGTAATTTGTATTTTTACTTTTAGAGAAATATATTTCATATTTCTCTAAAAATAAAAGTTTTCTCTGAAAACTACGTGTTAATTAACCAAATTATTGTCACACTTTAAAATAGGTACCTAACTATTTAATATAAAATTATTTACGCGCATAACTTTATACCATAAACCGTATTCCATACGCTAAGTTATTTCTCGACATAATATATTATTACTATTTACCCTCGTATAACTATTTAATATATTACACCCATAAAGCTATGCCTTTGTGTGTAATTCAACTAAACATAATATGAACTAAATTAACCTTACATTAGTTTGTGAAACCCAGTTAATTATGTGCGATAATATTGTTTGTATTATTATTATAATTTACCTTTTTGAATTACATAATTTGACTCGATGAGGTAAAATGCACCAAAAAAGGGACCTCTTAACTGCCCATTCCACAATACCCTCCAGGTTGCGCCCACGCAACCCTGTTTTTTTAAGAGTATACACCAACTGAAACTAGTCCCATGTTGTTACCTTATGAGGTAAGGTTTACTAAAGTGCGCTCTCCAACCATTTGTCTAGCAGTGGCCGTTTTTTGGCTGATATGATGATGATATTTTTATTTAAATAGTTTGAACATTCAAACTATTTAATGACATTGACTGTAAGGTCCTAAATATATGCCTATTCTCTCGTAACTAACCGCAAATACCTAACCGACTTTACTCTAGACCAATAAAGCTAAACAACGCCCTATTACCGCTACATAATAATTACGCTGGAATAACGCATAAACCAATTACTTAATTACGCACGTACTTTATTATGCACTCAAATAAGGTCAACGTTGCGTGTGCCTATACGAAATTAGGCCAATAAATGTCTACTGCTAATACCCAGGCTCAAAGGGCATCATTCAGTGTGAAAGCTTTGAACATGTATGATATACCTACCTTAAATATACCTCTTAATATTTTAATTAAAGTCCGTTCATCACAACGTTACTCAGTGCGTTAGTCAAGTTTTGAATAAAATTGTGACAGTTGAACATAAATACTGGACGCGTAGACTTAATTTTTTCGATGCCTGCTATCCTAATGATATTATAAATGCGAAAGTTTGTGAGTTTGTATGTTTGTTAATTTTGATGAAATTGGGTATAAAGTTAACTGACACCCTGGATTAACACATAAGCTACTTTTTACCATCGGAAACGCGGATGAAACCGCGGAGCGGAAAGCTAGTTCATAAATATAGCACAAAATACCATTAATTATATTTTAAGTTATTACAAAAAGACTTATTACAGCGAAGTTAATAAATTAATATGAAAATAAACAAATAACTTTGAACTCTTACCGCAAACAGCAGAGCTTTTGAATTCGCTGTGTTGATAGCAAGCATTTGTGGCCGTATCGCTTGTTACGATCTTGTTTCAATTAATTTATAGGCAAAGTTTTCCTTATGTACTGGTAAATGGATGATTTTATACATTGTGTTAATATAATAGAGTATAACAATTAATATAATTATTTTAATTAAATTAATGCGCAGAATAAAAACTATGGTCAACAAAAACAAAAAAAACAGTTATTTTACCCAGAAATTTTAAATTTTAATAAACAGGTTTACTTTTCAATGAGTAATCGAACTTTTCATACATTTTGACCAAACAGTATATTGGTTCCATAGTAAATAATCCCAGAAAATTTGACTGCTCATTAAAAATTAACCCTGTGTAGGTAATAATGTACCTCGGCTATTTTTCACACATGGCTACCAGATCCCAAACTATAATCTAAGAACACTATTTTTTTATCACTTACCAGTGAGTTTTATTATTTAAATTTACGATTGGCTTTTCAATGGAACGTAACCTACACGCTCGGAAAACAAAATGAACTCGAGTTTTCATGACATTGACTGTCCTCGTTATCCCCTTGGGGTCACAGATTTTAAATTTAGCCCTTACGAACTAAGTTTAAATAAATTTGAGACAAGGGTGCTTAGATTTAGGTCATAAATTAGATAAACTAAATTGCGGGCGTATAAACTTGCAGTGAAATTGGATATCTAGTGGTTTTGAAGGATAATTGGTTGTTGTGAACCACTTACTTATCTGTATAAGTCTGTGACTCTCAAAGTTGGCGATATTAGCCCCGATTCTGTTGATTAATAAGTAAATCATTTTAATCTCACTATGTTTTCTAATAAGAAACATAAGAAAGGGATGCAAGATATTTTAGTCATGTCAGATTAGTCCGATCACTTTCGCGATTTTTAATTGGTCACGACTATTTATCCGTATATTACGACGGCATTAAAAATAAATTTGATCCTGTTGGGCGGCGGCCATCTGACAGCGGAGGTCACTGATAGCTAGCTAGTTAATTTTGTTTTTCCACATGAAATTGTCAAAATAAGTTCCCAGAAACAAAAGCGGCATCCACTATAAAGTGGACTATCTAATTAACCTATCACACGGACAGCGACGCCCAACAAAATAATACCTAAATATTATTCTAAAATAAGACTTTAAAAATAAATGCCTATTATTTGATTAAAACAAAATTGTAGACATAGGAATGCATATTAGTATTATTCATCGTATTATTTAATCTATAAACAACGATCTAAAAAAAACATGTCAAAAAATAGATACGACAGTATATTTTCATAAGCTACAAACACATCTCGCAACTGATTGTACACATCGCAACACAGGTGTAGCCTGCACATAGGTATGAACCATTTTAAGGCGATGCTATACGTGAAATGATGATTCTAAAATGCGTTTTTCTCTGTATTCTTTATTCCAAGAGATTTGGAAAAAATATATGTTAAACTAGAAAATATGTGACGGGGAATGGTTTTTCAAAAAAATTGGGATATTTCATTAGTGCCGTCAGAAAAAAATCGTAAATATGCCCATTTTTAAAAATAAGAATGCATTCTTCTCTTTTTTGGTCCATCCAAATAACTTGAAAAATATTAACATAAATTATGAAATCCATTAGAAAAGGAATAGTTTTCTTACTTTAAAAAAAAAGGCTTAGTTTCTTTTTAAATAATATAAAACCATCTTTTTTACTAAAATTACG
The DNA here is from genome assembly GCA_963555595.1 of Tethea ocularis. Taxonomy (NCBI): domain Eukaryota; kingdom Metazoa; phylum Arthropoda; class Insecta; order Lepidoptera; family Drepanidae; genus Tethea; species Tethea ocularis. Next base: position 1,389,327 of record OY741960.1, on the reverse strand, counting down.
GGTGTCCTGTCTCGCTTGTCCCCATCACGGACGGAGACATACGCAGAGAGCCTCCTCTTAATATCAAACACTGTAGCCATAGCATAAATCTGTATTCTTCACTGTACCCACTATCTCGTCTGTCATTTTGTTCATATATCAACGTCAATTCACCCCATACTATTCAATAAGGAATTTCCTTATTTCACGGTAAATTGGATTCTTTTTTTTATGCGGAAATTTTTACGGTGTCCGTGTTATGTAGGGGAAGAGAATGCATTTGAAAAACTTAAATGATGTGTAAACGCCTTATGTAGCGTGTAAGTAGGTAAAGATTTTGTACAGTCATCATTATTTTTTTACTAGGTAAAAAAGTATATTTGACCACAATCTCAGCGTGTTCAGTGATGATGTGGCCGATGATAGAAAGCACACAAAGCCTAGAAGGGAACTGGCTCAAGTGCAGCTGTCGGAACACACCTAAAGGTGCTTGGCGACAAATTTTCAACTTGAGGGTGGTAGCCAGCCAGGCGGGAACTACAAAGTACCACGTACCACCGTGCTATGGTTTTCTCACGATGTTTTCTTTCACCAAAAGCACAAGCTGATTGTAGGATTCGAACCCGTGACCCTGGTCTCGGCATTCGACGTCACTTCCACTGAGATATCATCGCCTTAAAAGCATCAGATATATCTGAGCACGCAGTTTGTTTGTCCTAATTCTGGGCGTGAAAAGGACAAATGTCCAAATATCAGATGTACCTATTTGAAGCTAACTGTACCTACCTTCCAGTAAATTTGTTTATTATAAACAAAATTTTAAGCTCAGTGGTGCAAAATAGCATCGAAAGCCAGGGTATAAAGTAGGTTTGAATTTTATAATTGCTTAAGCTTCCAGCGATGTAATGTAATATTACAAGGAAACCATAGGACGGACGGATAGGTGTATTTAGCCTCGACGGCCTCTACACTCACGTAAAAAAACGCGATTGCCATTGCTTGAAAAAAATTATTGAGACCAAAGGATCTGAAAGGGAATTCTTGAAAAATTTTACCAGAAACTTAACCTAATAAGATTAAGATTGTAACTAACAAACGTTTTTAAATTTAAAAAAAAACCATTATATTGTTAAATCATTTAAGTGTCAACCCGACATTGGCTATTATGGTTAAAAAAAAATGTTCTTTGTTAAATTTTATACTTACACTATGTGATTCAAGTAAACTGTGACGCTGCAATTGAAAAGAAAGGGTTTCTTTTTACATTCTGGCGTAGGTCATTCACACCGTCTAGAATAAATATTGTCTTTGAAACTCGACTCTTTCTACGTCTAGGACACCTTTGAGAGCGTTTTCAGAATGTATGGTGCAATTCACAGTACTTAAAAATAAATAAAATTAAATATCCTGGGACATTCTTCACACACGGTTATCTGATCTCAAACTAAGCAAAGCTTGTACTATGGAAACCAGATAACTGATATACTACATATACTACTTTTTTTTGTAAATACATACTTATATAGATAATTACACCCAGACACAGGACAAACAGACATGTTCATGCACACAAATGTTTGTCCTGGATGGGAATCGAACTCATGACCAGCGGCGTGATAGGTGGTGTCTTAACAAACTGCGCCAACTGGCTTGTCTAAAAGTACTTAAACTGGTCCCTAAAAAAAAATATGATTTTAAAGAAATTTCATACAAAGTTGATTTAATACTAACAATTAGGTCCGGATTTTTAATAAGTTACGAGATCAGTCTAGACTGGTCTATGCATAAATTAATTTTGTTGCGACAACATAAATAATACATTAGATCTTGAACATAGAATAACAGCTATTTAATGTGGGTAAAATGTTACAGACAGACAAGCTGACGTTGGGCACCATTTGGGTACGGAAGCCTAATAAATCAGCCAACTCGCTCATGAAGGGTTCCGTACCATCGTACAGTACTTTATTTTAATTTTTTTTTAGTTTGCTATAGTAGGTAACAGTAGTATATTGCTCAAAACTATGGTAACCAGTCATGAAACATCAAAACTCAAAAGAAATTAGCTATAGAGAAAACTTTGTTTAATTCCTTAAATGGGTCAAAGTTGACCCATATACCGTATGGAGGTTAAACTCCTTACGCCGTATCTAATTTCCCAAAACAGGAGCAAACAAACACAGTGCATTTAATTCATATTCATAGCATAATAAGCTTAAAGCCACAACACAGGCTGTTTGCAAGGCAAAGCACATTCAGAAGTCTGAGTCTTGCACTTAAATGCAGGTATGGCTCCTTTGTGAAACCTTCAGGGGGAATTCTCACAAATAGTTATTGCTAGTGCTTGTGGGGTCCCAGTGTGAGATGGAAGCGGGATTGTAGTTTTAAGCTCACATCAAATTTTCGGTCAGTGATCCCGAACTTTGCAAAGTATTATGGAATAAAGAGAACTTCGTAATATTATACTATTTGCTATAAAACATAATGCTTATAGGGTGAATGAGAAACCTAAACTTGAGGTGTGAAAGTAATCTTAATTCTCACTTAGTTACTATTACTTTGTTAGAATGTGAGGACATGAATATTTTTATTGAACTACAGAACGGATTTTAGTGAAATTTTGTACATGTATCCCGCGATATGTATAAAGCGAATGCAAAAAATTGTTTGTACGCTACCTCTTGACGCCTCAACAGCACAATTAATCGTAATAAAATTTGGCTGGCTAGTAGATCATAATCTAGAACATATAAAATACTTTTTAACTTGGGACATAAGATCCCTCGGAGACAAAAGCGAATCATTAATATAAACTTTGATTTATGGGAGATTTTCAAGAGAAGTAAAGCGTTTTGGGTCTTACGTTGAGAGCCAATTAGTTCCCTTTTAGGATTTATGCGCTGATCACCTTCGACCACATCATCACTGATGTCAGTAAGATGAAGTCAAATACAGGGATAAATACCGTGAAAACAATTAATAAATCTACTGTCAACAATTTTGTATCTCGCTTATTGCTTACACTCATACCCAAACTTCGCCAGCCGGAACAAGAATGTGTGAACAATATTAAAAAGTTTAGCTACTGAATGTGTTCCATATATACATACACTTTGTTTCCCTCAGACAAAGTGCCACTTTATATCTGACAGTTACTCTCGCAACAAAAAGTTAAATTGTATTTTGTTTGCTACTTGCTTCCTTTACGTCTATATCATTGTATATGTCTTATTTAGGAAATATCTTTTATGGAACGATTTTCCAATCGCTAGATTATTTTGTTCTGATAAGTCAATCAAAAAATGTAGTATTGACAGTCTGATAATGCTTCTGATCTTTGATAAAGTGGTCGGTTTTTTTTAACGACCAATCGATTGTTCCTTGTTACTTTATTATTCCAAAGGAAATCAAACTAATTCAAATGCAAATCACTTTATAAAAGTTTTTATTTGTAAATCAAGAAACAATACTTCTATATCAATGAAGTCGTAATTGATTACGGTAAAATATTACAAATCTAAAATTAGTTTTTAAATGAGAATTAATATAAGAAACACTATAAAAACACTTTTTTCGACAAGCTTTTAATTTATTTGACACCCAAAAGGATGAAAAAATTTTTAACTACTAATCCAGCGTTTACTTTTTTATGGAACCAGTGCGCAAATTGCTATGTTTCTACCTAGTCTCAGTAGTTTCGGCGTAGCAAAGATTAATCAGTCAATCAGAACATCTCTTTCATATTGACTTACCAAATATTGTTATCAATGAAAAAACTCTACGCTACATTTTATTAACTTCGAAGTTTGTAATTTCTATTCATCAGATTTATTATCATACTATTATTTATTTTTTAATATTAAGATTAAACTTTCGCAACTACATCATGATAAGATAAATAATAAACAACCACGGAAGCAGACTGACTAACGCACAGATGCAGAATTGCAGAGATATGCAAATCTTAAGATACTAAGTAACTTAATAAGTTATTCATTGTTGCTGTAGTGAAGCCCGTTTGAGATACAAACTTCAAGTTGTGTGCTATAAGATACTGTTTCACTAAGCCACTTATGAGACCAATCACAAATTCTAGTATGGAAGAGATTTGAGAATGTTCCACCATGAGTCACGTTTTAGAAGCTGTCAAAAAAAACAATCTACAGCAACGTATTCCTTACAGAGAAAAAAAAGAACAAAATAAAAATAAATAACAATCGGGACTTTTTGGCGGGAACTTGCGAAGTGTCGTTGCGTTTTCGTTTTATTTTCATAAAATTGTGTATTTTGAGTTTTATTGAATATTATCGGTGGTATTTTGTCCAATAAAGATCAGTATAAGTGCACCAGTGAAGTGAAATGAAATGATTACGTGTATAGTGGCTTTTCAAGTTGTCTCAAGAAGTCCATGAAAAGTTTTAGTAGAACTGCTACCATTGTACTAAAACCTAACTAAACTGACTGACTATGACTCGAAGAAGATTTAACATGACTTGAAATTTGAAACTTGACGATTGACGAGAATTTTGTACATGAAGAATATAAAAATACCTACATTGCTCAACTTGACACTGGCAAAATACACGAAGTGTGATGACAAAATATTCTTTGCCAAAATTAAAAAATAAATAACAATCGATAACACATCAATTACAGACGATTATAAAAAGAAAGATAGCCCCTTTTTAAGATTGAAAATTATTTTTTACCTGTTTTGTGGGAATGGAACTGTTTTGATATTCTTTTTAATAAGATTTTGTGGATAATTTAATGGATCTGTGGATAAACGAAAGCCAAACATTTTTGCAATGGTGTCCTAGTGAAACAACGGCCCATGAATTATATTGTATTTATTTAATGTTTCAGTGTAACCACAATTAGTATACCTACTATTATATAATGGTAGTTTTCATATGCAAATGCAAACTTACAAGACTAGGTAGCGAGAATGTACCGGTTTTGCCAAGTTACTGGTATGCAAAATAAATATTATACTTTGATTCTGATTACGTATGGAATGTTGTTGTGTTGAGCTTTTATTGCGCTTCTAAAAAGAGAATATAAACGCATTTAATTCATCAAACTAACAACTAAAATATTAACACGAAATAATATATATACCTAATATTTATAAATTTAAATAAATGAATTAAAACTAAACTTAAATCTAACTACCTACTTACTATTTAAAAAGAAAATGAATCATAAAATAATAATAAAAATAAATTACAAATAGAAAAGTTGTCCCAGATCACTGCCCTGTAGAAACGTGCCAAGAAGGCTGGCGGCATTGCCACGTTGAATGGCAATGCTAATTCGTTGTCCTAAATAGACGCCAGCCCTTTTGTCATGAGATAATATTATTTTGATATTAACTATAACTGATGGTATAGGGTTCTCGAGTGGCGACCACTAACCGGAAGACGAAGCGTGAGCAGGCCTCCATCCTACAAGATGGGAATCCGCTGGATTCGGGTAGCGCTAGACCGGTCATCGTGGAGATACTTGATAGACCTTTATCCAGCAGTGGACGTCTTTCTGCTGGCATGATGATACCTACTGAAAACTATTTTTTTATGTTTAGGCCCTGTTATGGCACTTATCAAAAGTTACAATTGACATACCACCGGTTAGGAATACATTGAAACTGAGAAGAATCCGGCAAGAATATTTGGAAGGCTTCTTCTCATCTTTTGAATAACTTTAAATATTATCTGTCAGAATTGAATATGGAACAAGTTTAGCCCTCATGTTTTATTGTGATTGTTTTTGACCCTTTGGCTAAATAACCATAATTTTATTCATCAGCTCGACACAATAAGCTGACGTATATTCAACACGTTAAATAGTTGCTACAGCAGTTAGGAACTAGTTAGTAACAATGCACAAAACTTCCGTTAACTCGTACCTCTGCGTTGAGAGTGGTTATATTTATTATCTTGTGTAAGTTGAGTGAAGATCTTCCATCAGATTCACTTCAATAATTAAATCCTTGGTATACTTAGCATTATGAAGTTTTATCGCTTTTAACTACTAGCGACCCGCCCCAGCTTCGCACAAATGGGTGTACAAATATTTGAATTTCGCAGCTTTTCTGTACTATAATATACATATGTCTTGAATTACTCTATATATTAAAGAAAATTGCATTAAAATCCGTTGCGTAGTTTAAAAGATCTAAGCGTACAGACAGTGGGAGCGCAGAAGCTTTCTCCGAAGGAAAAAATCGTGAGCAAACCACAGCACGGTGGTAGGTACTTCGTAGTACGCTATTGGCTAACACCTTCAAGTTGAAAATCTGTCACCAAACACCTGGACAGGTGTGTTCCAACAGCTACACTTGAGAGCCAGTTCCCTTCTAGGCTTCGTGTGCTTACCACCATCTGCACATCATCACTAACCACAGTATAAAAAAAAGAATCCAAACCATTTGATTACCAATATTTACAATTATTTACAACAAATATACAAACTATATATAAAAAAATCCTCGAGGCGACCGCTGCTGCCGATCAACGGCAAGGTTCCCAGAAGGCTGGCAGCGTTCCCTCTTTGGATGGCCAAGCTAACGCGTTGGCCGAAAAAGCTCCCCGCCTGCCGGTCCCTCAAGTTGACGTCGGTATAATGTTAGAACGAATTTGAATTATGAGGACGGTAGATATAGATTTATATTCTAATCTACTATTACAAGCGAGTAAAAGATACGAGTTTTTTTTTATACACATGTCGGAAAAAGATTACATAAATGATGGATGGTTTCTGAATGATGATATAAGTAAGAAGGGAGTAAATACTGATATGATGAACAGAAAAATATATAAGTGTATTAAGTTCATGAGCTATCTATATATCATTTTCTGTTTATCTTAAAGCGCATATTATTATGAACAATGAATTTGTTTTTAAACTGTCCTCCGCAGTTTCTCGATTCTGGGATAAAAAGTAGCTTATATGTTACTCCAGGATATGACCTATCTATGTGCCAAGTTTCAAAACAATTTGTAACGGTGGCTTAAATTTATTTTCGAAAAACTTCGTAAACTCCCGGTTCATTTTGGATAATCATTTAGTTCTGCACAGGGCATTTTAATTGTTATGTTCTTCCTGAAAATCATACAAAAGAGACTCCAGAACAAATTTTGAAAACAAAAGCCATTTGTAATACACTTGCTGTCAAAAAAGTACCTACATGTATATTTTAATATCTTTAGTTATAAAATCTTTTTTTTTAACCAAGACCGCTTCAACCACGTGTATGTCTCCATCCTTTACTAAACTGGCAAGCGAGACAGGAGAAACGTAATTTTGGTAAAAAATATGGTTTTATGTTATTTAAAAAGAAACTAAGCCTTTGTTGAAAAAAGTAAGAAAACTATTCCCTTTCTAATGGATTTCAGAATGCATGTTAATATTTTTCAAGTTATTTGGATGGCCCAAACAAGAGAAGAATGCATTCTTAGTTTTAAGAATAGGGCATATTTACAATTTTTTTCTGACGTTACTAATGAAAAATTCAAATTTTTAAAAAAACTATTCCCCGTCACATATTCTCTAGTTTCACATATATATTTTCCAAATCTCTTGGAACAAAGAGTACAGAGAAAAACGCATTTTAGAATCATCATTTCACGTATAGCATCGCCTTCATTTCCTCTTACCTCGCAAGCTAACGAGCTAATGTGCAAGATAAGATTTATTAATAGACAATTTTATATTTATCAATATTGATGAAGCCGTTTAACTAAAGATGTAATATGTAGGTATATCGAATTTGATTTTAAGCTATTATACCTATATAACAATAATACCTAGTATAAGATGGCTCATTACATAGAAGACCACATGTATTCACATGGTTGTAGTTTCTCTCTGCACTTGCAGCCCCCTCCACAAGTGACAACTGTATGAATTTTATGTATATTCAAAACAAAAACTGTAACTATATTGACGTCCTACCCAGTCTCGTCCCGTTCAAGCGGCCCGAGCTGTTCCCAGTAATCCGACCGCCCCTAATTAGTCGTAACTCGTACTATGTCCTCCCCCTCCCCCCGGTAACGCCCTGAGCCGAGGTCCGTACCCCACAGGGGGTGCCCCCAGGCGCAGTTACCTAAAATTTTTTTTGTCCGGTTGAGAGCCCTCAGCGCTCACCGAGTTGTCCGCGTAAGGGTGTTATAGCCACCTCTGGCTAACACCTTCATGTCCTTTCAAAAAAAAATAAAAAATATTGTAACTATACATTCAAAAAAATCCACAAAAAAAGAAGCCTTGCTGAGTTTCTTGCCGGAGTCTTCTCAGTTCAAATGTATTCCAAACCGGTGGTAGAGTCTATTGTTAAAAATTGTAACTATAGACTTTTATAAGTGCCTTATTAGGACCTAAACTGAGTAAATAAGTTTTGAGTTTGACAATAACAATAATTCGCATTTTCTTTGCTGTCAAATTTATCACATTAGGTATAAGATTAAAAATTAAAGAAACAATTAGGTATCATAAGTATTCCAAGACCATTTTCAATTAAGTCACACATGCCTTCTACCCAAATTATCTTTCCACACAGTGTACCAAGTCGAATGGTGGCATAAAACAAAAAGAAAAGTCAGTTCCGAGTGGAGCGTTATTGCTTCCTTTCCAGAAGAGTGCCGGGGCATTATCGTATATGCCCCGGATACTTAGAGCAACATTTATATGTGCTTCTGCCTTAATAAACTTGTATATGAAATAATAGACTTACCAACTGCAGTATAAAAGTATACTTTGAAAGCTTTTTTTATTGCTACAATTTTTAAACGCATTGTAGCGTAATACATTTATGCACCATTTCACTTAAAAAGTTTGATAAAATGGTTATTCTACAATCGATAGGTGATCTATATTCTTTAGTGATCTCATTTTATTATGACCTTAGTATTATAAGGTAATTAAAATGGACACAATGCCAAGAACACTAAAAATTTTCATGTTTTTTAGTAGGTACTAGTTTTTTTTTGTAATTTAATTGATGAAATTATTCATGACTTATTTCTTTATTTGGTATTAAAATTTGCAGCCATATCTAGGTGTTGTTTGTAGTTTTCAAAATGTAGCGAATTATAATTAACTAGCTGTTCGTCCTTCTCCATATCATAGACTAACTGCAAACCAAATTTCATCGCGATCGGTTCAGTGGTTTAGGGTAGGGTTATAATTAGTATTGATTTAGAAGAAGAGAACACGATGGTACAGTCAGCATTAAATAAGAAATATCTGTGTGCTTTCAGCCAGACTCAAGACAGACACATTCATGCACACAATATCTGATGCTGACAGTACAGTATGACACAACTTAGATGTAGCATCGGTAAATCGTATATCTACACTTCACTTCCGATTTACACAACTAATAAAAATCATTCATTTATCCCACCATTCAACGTTCAACAAGATCATTTTCGCCTGAAGTTCTGATAAACATCGGTAATGTTGTAGGCGCACTCTTTTCGGAAATGATCGATTTTAAGAATTTTGTCGATGCTTCATCTAAGTTGAGTCATACTGTACAAGTTCTAACCCACACAAAAGTTTACCTTCCAAACCACGACAAGCGGCGTGGTAAGTACAATATTCTTACCTCTCTTACAATACCCTTAACTATAGTTGCACAGAAAATAGTATTATCAAATACAAACACAATGAAATAAATCTCGTCACGCTCGTCACGTCCCCCGGTGTCGTTAACGTCTCCTAACGACGTGAACACTTCACGGACGTCGGTGTTGGGGCGACCACGCTTTATTTGTTTTGTTGAACTAACAAAATGTTAACTAGTTTAGTTTGGTTTTTAGTTTAATTATTTTACAGGGGTGGATCATTTTAGGAGGCATGTTTTCAAAGCCTTAGATTAGATTTGTCATGCGGAACAATTTTAATATTAGGACTAAAGAAATTATAAAAAATAACATAGATTTTCGAAAAAAGTAATAGAAGGTTTGATATTTTTAAAGTAAAAGTAGTTTAGCATTTACTGATTAAAAAAATCTGGAGACGGTAGAGGTACAGTCATATTTTGTCACTGTTTTCTGTCGCCAAACAGATGCTACTGTTAGATAACAGTGTGTTCTATTAGTTGCACATCACAGCCTGTTCCTTCATGCTTATCATTTTCGTCCTGATTCATCACTGATCACTGATTTTTTTTTTACTTCTAAGGTAGCAAGCAAGCATACGGCCCACCTGATGGTAAGTGGTTACCATCGCCTATTGCCATTTGCAATACCAGACATATTGCTGACCTGTTAAAATGCCGAGAAGGCAAACTGGCTCTCAAGTGCATTTGCCGGAACACACCGGTATGTGCTTGGCGACAAATTTTCAACTTGAGGGTGGTAGTCAGCCAGGTGGGTACTGCAAAGTACCCTAACGACGTCCACTGCTGGACAAAAGCCTTCTTAAAAGATTCTTGGAGGACCAAGAATCTCCACGATGACCGGTCTTGCGCTACCCGCATCCAGCGGTTTCCCGCGACCCTCACAAGATCGTCGGTTCACCTTATGGGGGCCTGCCCATGCTGCGTCTTCCAGTTCTTTGTCGCCACTCGAGAACCTTTGTACCCCAGCAGTCGTCGGTTCTACGAGCGATGTGCCCCGCTCATTGCCACTTCAGTTTCGCAATTCTTCAGGCTAAAATACACCTAGGAATAATTATCCGATAATTTATAAAATAGCAGACACACTACTCACTCGACCCCACTACAGCGCACACACTGCACTTTTTGCTCGGCTAATGATTCTCTCGCGTTACCATACTTTGTAGCAGTTTTACTAACATTTTTCCTTTATCATTATTATTTTAGCGGCCAGTGGGACATGATTTGTGCACTGTTAACGTTTTTACTATTTGCCTTTTTATCAAAAAGGAGTAACTGACTGACTGACAAACCAACACTCTAGGGTCTAGAAACTCGACATTTTGCACATAAATTCTTCAATAATTTATGTAGTAGGTACTCAAGTTCATCAAGTGAATCAAGTTGTTCATAGTGATGAGCCGGCATTACCTACATTAGCAACCCTTAAATCACTGCAAGGGTTTTATGAAATAGTCCTAGAAAAATGTAATACTTTATTATTGTTATTGTGATAAGGTTGCTTTTTCATTCATAACTGTTAATATCAAAATCAACAGTTTTTAAACGTCAAAAAAATAATAAATTTATGGAGGAACAAGGTGGACGATTCCTCCATTAAAAAGGGAACTATGTATTTGACAGGGGTTGCTTTATTCAACTCACTGTAATTTTATGGATATTATCAAATAATTTTCTATCCATGCTTATACGTTCCTCTCTAAATTTAGTTCTTAGTCACATCACCACTTAACGTGGTGAAATTGTGATCAAACACAAGCACAGTAAAATACTTTCAGACCATTAACAGACAACGAAGTACGTATTTACAAAACACTTTTAATTCTGTTTTTTTACTTCATTATAAACTACGAACGAAAAAGCGGAATTTCATAAATTATGTAAATCCACACAGTACTAAGTCCGCGGCCGAATGAAAGGCGCGGGGTCGAATCCCGGGCCGGGAGTCCCGGACTCCGGGACAATTGTGTTTGTTTGGGCCGTGAGTATTTAGGACGAGTCATTGTTTTCTGACGGTACGGTAATACCTACAGGCGCTTGGACGAGATGCTATATCTTTTGATGTAGGTGTAATTACGTATCGCAGTTTTATGTAGACAATTTTTTTGCATTAATTTTTAGTACACACAAACAAAAAAAAGAAAAAAGTAAACCGAAAAAAATCTAATTTAAATTACAAAATAACAGATGGTAAGTATTTGTTTTTTACAATTTATTTACCCTTCATAACTTGAGATGACATAAGAATTCTCATTTCAATAAATTCAAGGAACAAAGAAAACAACTCTATTTTCGAACAGTCGTGTAATAATAAAAAAATATGAACTAAAATAGTTTCAATATGCAATATTGAAAGTACTATAAACGCTGCCAAAATCAACTATAAAACGACACTGCTGAAATTAAAATGTATAAATTGTCATATACCTCCAAAAGTGTCAACTCCTTTAAAGTATGCATTAGTTACAGCATTCCTTACAAAAAGGTATTCTTTGCTTCCATAAGTATTTTCTGTGGTGAAATTCCGTCGTTGGTGAAACTTGGCAGGCTTCCAGCTCGAACATTACAGCCACGTGAGTTCAGATCATATTATTGTCGTACTATTTAAAGTAAACTGCTGCGGCTTCCATTTTGTGATGTTTACTCGCTCAATTTCATTAAAATTTGAAGATTGGGATGAGCGTTACATTATATACCTAGCGGGCATTATTGCGACGGAGCTTAAATATTTGTTTTAAAATATTTAATAAGCGTATGGTCTTCTTCAATTGGTTAATTAGCTTTATGGGGGGTTACTTAGATTTTTCAAAAATCTCATCTTTGTACCTACTTTTCAGTCCGAACTGTCCGTTGGTTTGAACTGAGCATATATTTGATTTAGTTTTTAACCCCCGTCGCAAAAAGAGAGGGGTGTTATAAGTTTAACGTGTCTGTGTATCTGTGTTTGGTATCGTAGCTCCCAAACGGATGAACCAATTTTCGTTAGATTTTTTTTTGTCATAGATAATTTTATTCCGAGTGTTCTTAGCCATGTTTCATGAAAATCTGTTCAGCCGTTTGAAAATTATCACCAATTTACTAGTCAGTGTCGGGGGTTTATTTAATTTTAGTTATGTTTTAAAGGTCTGATACTGATAGTTTTATCAGAAAGTTAATTTTATTACGAACTAGAAATTTGGACAGGACGAAGTTGTTGTTGTTTTTTTTAATTTTCAAAGAGCAAAAATATTTTGTGTTTCCATACTAACCCCTTTATTCATAACAAAGTTAAGAATCGTAGAATCGTTAAAATTCCGATGTCCTTATCTGACATGTCACGGATGGTGACCGAGGAAATGAGACGGAGGACACTATAATACTGATTTAGATAAACAGAGTTTATGAATAAGGCAGTACCTACATATATAATATAATATACTAAATATTCATGAGTGAGATACCATGTTTCTCTTTATGATGTATATTTTATAAGAATTCCCATTGCGGCAATGCTTTCTGTTTGATGTTAATACGCCACAAATAAGGGTGTTGAGTTAATCCGCGTGTTTACCATAAGGCCGAGGGGGATTTCTGCCATGATACGAGCCATGATTAAAATTTTATTATAAATCGCAAAGTAAAACAAAATAGGAGTTCTACCAAAGTTTGATTAATTTCAAAATAATAAAAAATAGATTTGATAAGTTAATAACTCTCACAAGTTATACAAAAAAAAAATGAGATTCTTACACCAATCACCACATACCATCAGGACAGTCTGCTTGCTTGTCAACCTTCTGACATCAAAAACCGAGCCTTTTCATTTGATGTCACACTATATAGTTTATAAGACTAATTTCCTTGCCCCCAATTAGTCGTAACTCGTACAAAGTCCTCCCCCTCCCCCGGTAACGCCCTGAGCCGAGGTTCGTACCCCATTCGGGGGTGCCCTCAGGCGTTGTTACCTAAATATTACCCGGCTGAGAGCCCTCTGCGCTCGCCGATTTGTCCGGTATGGTTGTTGCAGCCACCTGAGGCTACCAACTTAGTCCTTTAAAAAAAAAAAAAAAAACTACTACTAACTTTTAATTATTATGTAAAAGTGGCCTTAGTTTCTGAGCAAATTGGCTGTGACAGACACACTAGTGATCCTATAAGGGTTCCATTTTTAACCCCCGACGCAAAAAAGACAGGGTCTTATAAGTTGACGTGTCTGTCTGTCTGTGTGTATGTCTGTGGCATCGTAGCTCCCGAACGCATGAACCGATTTTGATTTTGGTTTTTTTGTTTGAAAGGTGAATTTGTTGGGAGTATTCTTAGATAAGTTGCAAGAAAATCCGCTCAGCCGTTAGGAAATTATCACCAAATTGCGTTCTTGAATTTTTTTATTTTAATTATTTCCAATTAGATACTTTCTTTAGGTACAGAACCATAAAACACCATCACAGTAGAGTATAAGATGTCAACGTAAAAACAAACCGGTAATAAAGTGTGTCTATTAAAACCCGAGTGACACCCTTTCCGCGGTCAGAATTAGGGTTAATGAATATAATTTGTCATTTTTATGAGCGGCGGTTATTTGAAATTTCAATTAGTATTATTACTCTCTGTGACATTTGTTTCGTTTGAGTTCTTTAGTTTAATTTAATTTGTATTAAACGTTTTATTAACTTCAGATAATTTAAGGCGATGACAGCTCCGTGGGTGCTTTGTGACGTCAAAAGGCAAAGATCGCGACTTCGAATTATACAATAAGCTTGAGCTTTTGAAGGAAATTATAGCGATTTGACCATACAACCAAGTACTCAAAACTTAGGCAACAGCGGGTGGGATTCTTTTATTAAAATAACTAAAACAAATTGTTAAAAAATCTGTTCTTCTTTTCGGTGTAAGATTCTCATAAAGCCGTTTAGCCAAGATTTAGATTAAAATTAAATGTGAAAGGATATTTGTTTTTATTTTGCAATAATCGGGAATGTTTAGATACTTCAATTTAAATCTATACAGTTAAACATGATGAGCTAAATCATAACAAAATATATTTTAGTAGGACATACCTATGGACAAAAAGATTCGTCAAACAATTTGTCTATACCCATCGTATTTTTGCGATTTGACCCTACTTCACTACCAGTTATAAGTGTAATTTCATTTATAATTTCAACAAGGTTAAGTTATCCCGGGATAAAAAGTATTCTTTGTATTATACCAGGATCTACCTATGTGCTAAGTTACATCGAAATCCGTTCAGTTGTTGACGTCACAAATTAAACATCTGAACATTTAAAATAACTTAACAAAATTATAAAATAATAAATTACTTGGCAAAATGGAACAAACATGTTACCTTTATGAAATTTAACATGAAATAAAGACATTCAAACTCAGAGGGTTTATGAGTGGGTACAAAACACCTCAGTTTCGGCTTAACTTATACCAACAGGGTTAACTGGGGCCGTGGTTGTAGAAACCTTCTAACGATATTTGACCCGTGGGGCCTAGTGAATAGAGTCGAAGGCAAAAGCTGTAAGCGATTTCAACATCGCAGCTTTACCCACAAACTGCGTGTTTTATAGGTATTTTTTCGTAAATTAAATATAGCCCCTTAAATATAGGTTCCCGCCCCACAGTTTCACTAGCGTTTCTGAGGTATCTTATTTTTTTAAACTACTTTCTCCCCTTTTTAAAGGGGAAAAAGTAGCCTATATATATTATTCCAGGATTTCATCTATCTATACAGTCGTTTTTACGTGAAAGAGTAACAAACATTCATCCATACATCCATAATCACTAACATTCGCATTTATTTATAATATTGGTACGATTCACACCATAGAGAGAGATACTAACAACAAAACTTCAAGTAAAAAATTAATCCGCTTTCGTTTGTAAATTGTAATTCAACCCAATGAGACCCGTTGACATTACCTATTTTAAGGTTAATTCGTTGGACCTATTTTGGAGTAGTCAGAAAATGACATTCCATATAATTGATGTATTTTGTCATTGTATGAAATTTTAAACTAGTTATTTCTCACGTCTTAGCCCGCGTTTCCTATATAAATAGTAACGTATAGTACTCGGAGATAATGTAGTTTAGTGTTAGAGAAAGATTTTTTAGAATCCGAATAGTATTCTGCGGTCGGCACACAGTGGAGGACGGCACGGCAGAGGTTTTAAAATTCGTCAATTTAATCTAATAGATTTTCAATGGAAATAAGGTATGTATTATAATGCTAGATGATCGTCTTCGCATCATTACGGCGCAGTTTTGTCTAGAGCCATCGCTGGTTGAAATATTTAGCTTATTTCCATACGTAATATGGAAGTTTCATTGACCTGTCAATTATCTTTCAGTTCATCTAATTTGACAGATTCAATATAACCTAATTTTAGGCGAAACAGATATGTTTCTGCTAATCCGTCAGGCGACATTAGGGGGTCAGGTTGAGACCATGATGACAATAATTTTATATGTTAGCTGTCAATAAATTTTCCTTCTCAGAAATGGGTTGAAAGGTAAAGTTTCCAACTCGTTCACTTTTCAAACTATTCAGTTTATTTATAAAATAGTAAATGCAAGAAGAAGGAACTCTGTGCCGAACATTTCATTTCCATAACATGTTGCGTTTGTTATCGTTTCCGGAAACTTAAATTCATTTCGTTCCAATATTTATATTTGTATATATATGGAAGAATATCCTTTTTAGTATACGTAGGGTAAGCAACTAAGGTAAAAGAGAATATGTTTTTAATTTAACTCTTAGAAAAAGACCATAGCGTTCGCTCAAGGAGCACTACTGAACGTCGACTGGAGAACCTCTCACATACCGTATACCGTAACCAAATAATGAACGTAGGTAAGTAAGCCTGAGCTCATCTGCTGGACTTCCTCATAACAAAACAGTAATGAACTTCATTAAACTGGGCTTACATTATCATTGACTCAGACTTGACCTTGCGGAAATCCATTACAAGATTATACAAAAGACAATTATTTAGTAACTGGTTCCGCTGGATCTCCTTCTCTGTCCCGCACAAGGAAACTCAATAGAAAATCGACACGTTCGCTTCTCTACGAAACATCATCAGGACGTAGTAGACTCGTTGTCACCGACTCGACGAACGCGCAATAACGAAACTCCACAGATGGAACTAGTTACGAAATATTTGTCTTTTGTTCAATCCCAGGACTTTGGACGAGTCCATGGCTTCGTTGACTCGTTTGATACTCGCATGTCTCGTAAATATACCAGGATTACTGAAAATGAAAGCCCAAAGTTCATTACCGTTTTCTTATTACCGTTCCTTACCGGTAGCCTCGCGGGAAGGGTTACTAACGTATGATTCATTCCTGGATGGATTACAATGTGAATCCGGAGATAAAGTGATTTGTACCCCGGGTATTGTTGAAATTGAAAACCTTACTGAACTTTAAAATGTTGCTATAACTTGCAATTCTAACAGTATTGCTAGACTAAGCTTTTCTTAAAAGTATATCAAGCCAATATCTACTTTGTCTTTGAAGGAGGAAAAGAGTAGTCGATTGCACACAGACTTCCGTATTCTCCAAAGCGGATCCGCAGCGGATATTTTGTTGTTGATTCTTCAGTATTTTGTTTAAAACTGCAGAATTATTATATCCTTGATTATCTCAACCGAATGCATTACTGTTATCTAAATCAAGTTGTGGACCTATATAAATAAAAAGGCTCACATAATGAATGGGAGTTGTACCATGATGATGTGGAGTTTTAGTCAGGATACCTCCATTCCATCTAACATTTCTTTGGCATGTTAACTAAGATAGTGAGAGAGATATATTTTATTATAAAACACACTAAAAATAGCAGTATGTATCATTTTGGCTATCATCTCATTCTGAATTCAAAACGACGGAATTTCCATGAAATGTCCTTGAAACCTGAAAACTTGGTTTCTTTACATGATAAAGAAACCAAGTTTCCAGGTTCAAGGACATTCCATGGAAATTCCGGCATTGATAAGTCAGTCAGTAAGTTTTTTATGTATATATTATTTAATCTATCTGCAATCACCTCCAGAGCCATAATTAGATGTTCCATCAAGGCTGATCCTACGATTTACTCTTTGAGTTTTGATCTCAAATCTAAGAATTAATTAAATAAGATAACAGAGATTTAATATTTGCCACCTCTTCAGACGAGCAATTTATTCATGTGTCTTTTGCAGATCTCGAGCCTTATTTGTTTGGCGGTGTCAGTCAGTAGTATATTGTTGAATTTGTGGAAGTTTAGGTTCTTTTTAGTTATGATAAGAGTTATTTTTCTCGTGTCTAGATCTTAATTTTACCGAAGTAAGTGATGGTGAGACTGAATGTACTAATAATACAAGAAGGTCTTCAAATGCTGCTGTTGGATTAATACGCTTAAAATCTGACAAATCATAAAAGTATGAAGTCTATTTGAATTAATATAATGATTCGAAAATCTTTTTTTTTTTATCTAGCTGCCATGATATTTTGAGAGTCAGTATACAACAAGCAATAAATTGACACTTCAAGCTTAGTCCATCAAAAGATTGTATTTCGTTATCGCATCACGTACAACTTTGCACTTTGAAACTTTTCCAACTTTACTTGGACTTGTTTATGAAAGCAAAATGTTACGAACGTTCATCAATAATACATTGTTATTTGTTTCGTTGTTTATTTATGAACATAATAAAATGTTATATAAACACGGTAGGTGGTGTGAAGCCAATTTTGATAGGAACAAGACGCAGTGGCGTGTTTCTTTCTACGCCACTAGTTTTGTTTTCTCTTATGTCAGTTGTTATTACTTTTCTGTACATACTTAATTCTGATTATCCAAGTAAATAATAATCAACTTTTATCAAAAAGAGTAAAACCTTTAAATACCATCAATTTAAAATGGAATCATCTTGGAGATATACTGAACCCTACGGAAACTGAAAAAAACAATAAAAAATATACAACCTAATTGAGAAGCTCCATTTTTTTTTAAGTCAATTGAAATACAACTGCATCTAAATAGAAATCTGCCTAATATATGTTTTCATCATTTTCTTGCCAATTTATGTGAGAATGTATCTTGTCTTTCACGAAACAGGTTCTGCTTTAATAAGAACAAGTCTAACAATAACAAAACTATTTTCAAATTTAACTACTTCGCAACTACGATAAAGGTCAAAGTACAAAAAAAACATAAATTCCATCAAACTGGTCACCTCGTTAATAATAATCCTAAACCAACAGCAAAAGTTAAAATGGTATCGGCAGGCCGAGCCCGGGAAATAGCCGAAACTGTTTTAGAAATTCGACGAGAGCACTCCGTGCCGAGAGGAAACCAAAATAAACGTACAGTTGCAATTAAACTTTACGAGCCTGCAAGGGGATCCAGAGTGGCGTAGCGCTGAACTATTTTACTGGGATTTTTAGGGGTCTGCTAGTTTTGTTTAGCTTAGTGTTGAATCAGTGGAAGTTCTGATTATTTTTAGTAATGATAAGAGCTATTTTTCGCCTTTCGATCTTAATTTCACCTATGTGATGGTGATGCCGAATGTACTAATAATACAAGAAGGTCGTCAAGTGATTTCAAGCCATGAAAGTGGTACACACAGCCACAGATGAAGCTACACACTGCGGCACCTTATGCTGATGTAATAGGCGCTAGTTTGCAACAAAAATGTATAGCTTGATCTGTGTACATAACCAGGCGGTTAGGTACTAAAATTTAAATTTTAATCAGAAATAATACAGATTATCAAAATACTCATTTTTCTATCGATTCTGTTTCGTTGAAGAAGAAGAGTCATATTTTTAGATAGATAATGAATCATTATCACACCACAGTTACCAAAACTTAAATATTAATGAGAGTGTTACAATAGGCGGCCTAATCACTAAAAGTGATCTCTACCATTTTAATGGGATATTTAATTTATTACATAAATTTTAAATTAATTAACATGAATAAACCCAACTTAATCACTCAAGACTTTCATAAATATTTCCGAAATTTACTAATAGCTTCCATTTATGTATCGTCATGAACTGTAATGAAAAATGGGTTAGCTTAAATTCCAGCAAGTACACTATGAAATATAGACTGAAATATTTATCAAAGTCCCAATGATGTATCGAAACCTCTAAAGTAGAGATAAATATTTGAACTAAAAGCTATCTCGACCAAACTTATAGGTTATGACGAAAGTTAAATTAGTATCAGTTGAAGATGACTTCTGTGATTATACTTGCCAAGTTATGATTACAAATCTGTGGGCTGTGTTTCAAAACATCAGCATAAAATGTACTTTTTTCATCGACTTTTGTGAACAGGCATTTTATTGGTAAAAGTCAAAATGTTTTTCAAAATATTGATGAAGGTAGAAAAAAATGCGGTGATATCAGGGTTAATATCGCTACATACTGATGGATTTGCAGAAACATATCTGTTTCGCCTAAAACTGGGCTATGTTAAAAAACTCCATACAAATCTGTCAAATTAGACGAAACAAGATATACATATTTGTTTAATTTCTGAATAGAATTCGTTATTTTGTTGAGAATCGATTGTTAGCAACTCGGAGTTATCCGATTATTGGTTGTCTCTATGGTTACGTCCGTCTATGAACCTATGACTGGCAACATTGACAGGTGGTTTTTATGAGTGGGGACGAGCCACGGGTCGGGCACTTTTGCTCGAGCGATCGAGTGCGCTTCGTCTCTTGTAATATATTAACGAACATTTTTGTATTCCACCGCCATTTTGTATTTTATAGAATTTTATCTTGATTAAATGTGGGTGTTTGAGTTAACGTTAAACGATTTCTAAATATGAATAACTTCATTAGGTACGATCGTTTAGTGGTAGTTTTAATACTTCTTAATTCGTTTCACTAGAAGAAAATGGTGAGCTTTTCTACCAACCCTTCTAGAAAATAAGAACAAAAGAGGTACGTAATAAATTTCTCACTTTACAAAAGAAGTAATTCTAGCTACAAAGCGTTGCACCCAGAATAAAGTGCTGTGCTAAGATAAGCCTCTTATTGCCAACATATTATTTTTCCAGAATCCATTAAAACTCAGAGCACGTCGGAGTAATTTTATATTGAGCCAATTTCCTAGCAGGGATGATGCTTTCGCTTCACTCATTTATTTTGTATCACGCCTTCACAGCATGAAAGGAAACTTCATCGCTCACGGAGTTACTATCCTTCTCAGTTAACGTAGGAGTGAATGAGAAGACAAACTTTAAAGAGATTCTATCGCGTGCTAACGTTCAAGTTGAATCTTCAATAGCCCGCGATAATGTTGATAGTATTATGCCAGTCAGAATGCATAATAGACTTGATGATTTATGTTGTTCTTGGTTTGAGTTCAGTTTTCATTTTGGCATTTATCTATTTTCCGGCATTTATGGAGTTACAGACGGATGATAGATGAAATAAGCTTATCAATTTTGAAAACACTTAAGTTTCAGCATGGGGTTCTTCAAGATTGGTGTGAAGAGATTCTTGCAGGGTCTGCAACGCGCAAGTGATATCTCTGGTGCTCCAAGCGTCCATAGGTAACTGCTTACTATCATGATGGTAAATGTCATACTAGCAGCCCTGGAAAAACCTTTGTTTGAAAAATGATAATTTCTTGCAAATTAATCTCTGATTGGTGTATTAAAACAAAAAAATTATACCTCCCGGTATTAAGGTAGCGGGAATAGAAGATAGCACGAAATAACTATGCTTTTAAGTATAACCAACAACTTTCTCCAGTCATCTTGACTGCATAGTTGCACGTCTGCAGAACATAACTTGGGCACAAATAGCGGCAACAATACAATAGCTATACAAGTTTATGGCCAGGCAATCCACAAATCCCGTACCACAGAGTACGGATAAGAGCGTTTATTTGTTCAGACTAATGCACATTTTATGCGGGACCTCGATCCTTATGACTTACGTGACGTAACCTTATGGGATAAGTCAGAAGAGACTTGAGATTTCTGGAAAAAGTAGCAGCCAATTTATTTGTAAACCATAAGGTCTAGGTCACTCAAACTTATACACATTATAAAGGTGTTTCAATAAAAACACTGGTTTTGAGTTTTAAATAAAACATAAGATAATACATGTGGCATAAATTTGAAATATTTAAATAAACTTATGAGGTTATAGAATAAGACATCAGACAAATAAACGCTTCGGCACAGACTGCAAGAAAATTGAAAACGGTCACAGGTAAATAAAATGACTGTGAAAGGTCTGTAAATTCTGTAACTTGTTTCCATTTAGCAGCCTAAAAGGTATTTTTTAACCGACTTAAAAAAAGAGAAAGTTCTACGTTTTTTTTTATGTATGTATACCGATATCTCTGCCATGCCACTAATTGATCGATTTAAAAAAATATTTTTTCATCCGAAAGAGTATACTTCTGAGGTGAAATCCATATCACCAAATCAGGATCTGATGATCTCTTTTTATAACAGAACTGATGTCACAATGATAAGTTCCACACAAAACTAAAAACCTCTCATTGGTTGTAAGTTTTTAGGGTTCCGAAAAAGAAAAAAAACGGAACCCTTATAGGATCACTCGTGCGTCTGTCTGTCTGTCCGAAAATATTGGACTGGATTGAGTTGAAAGTTGGTACACATATGTAAGTCGATGACCCAAACATGGACGAGTTACGTAAATAAATGAATTTCAAACATGGGGGCTAATTTTGGGTGGTAAATTAGAAAATTAAAAAAAAAGTTTTGCAGATAATATTGTGTAACATATCAAATGAAAGGGCTTTTTATCAGGATGTCAAATATATTTTTTTTAGAATTTTAATATAAATAGTTTTGAAGTTATTTAAGAAAATAGGCGAAAAATTGGCGAAAATTGACCATTCCCCTCCCCCTTATTTCCGAAACTATTGGGCCAAACATTTTGAAAAAAAAATCAGATAATAGTTCTTTACCTAAAGATTACAGGAAAACCTATGAGAAGTCTATCTAATACCTTTAAACCTGCAATTCATGGATATATATAGGTATATATAATCTGAATCTCGGTATCGGCTCCAACGATTTTCATCAATTTGGTATGCAGGGGGTTTCGAGGGCGATAAATCGATGTAGCTAGGTTTCATTTTTAGAAAAGACATTTCAGAAAAAAAAAAACTTTTTATAGTTACCATCAACAAATTTGGGTCAGGTTTAAAAATATTTATGGAACTTAGTTATACATGTACGGAACCCTCTCCACGCGAGTTTAACTCGCATTTGTCCGATTTATTTTATCGCTACTCACTTTTAGCTTACAACTTCGCGATTCAACCAGAACGAAAAGAATAGGCCTCCTCGTAAAATTCGAGTCGTAAATATGAAAAAGAAAAGATTTTTGTGACACAAAAATTTCTTCTTGTGAACATTGCGATATGTGATACAAGAAAACGAGGATTTAAAACGATGTTGTAATTTTCCAGTACTTTATTTGTTGGAAAGAAACGGTTTTGAATCTTGAAAAATATGAGATAATTATGTTATTATAATTATTGAAATTGCCGAAGAATTGCCAAACTTAAGTGGCAGTGGGCGGGGCACATCGCTCGTAGAACCGACGGCCGCTGGGGCAGAAAGGATCTCGAGTGGCGACCACGAACCGGAAGATGCAGTGTAGGCCCCCCACAAGGTGGACCGACGATCTTTTTAGGGTAAAAAAGATGAATTATTGAAAAGACTTTCATTATAATGATTTTGTTACGAAAATTATGTCAGCCTATTTTCTCAGGCTCACAAATAATCGGTTTTAGATGTTACTAACTGGTTTTGTTATTGTTTCGCCCGATGTAAAGCATCAAGAGAGCGTAATTAACCGGTTTATTCCGCGAGGACGGACACAACAAATTATTTTCTACAAAGAAATTTTAAAAACGCTTGTGAAAAGTGGTGGCGTACCTTTCGGCGTGTTCCGACAGCTGCACTTGAGGCTTTGTCTGTTTACCACCATCGGCCAGATCATCACTAACCACGTTGAGATTGTAGTCAAACACAGGCCTTTACGTAGGCAAAATGGATATTATTTCTGTATGGGAAAAAAAATCATGAAATTAGAAAAAGTCATAAAACAAAAGTTGTCGGTCTTCATGAATCATGGTTGGATCAAAGAGCCATCCAAATAACTTGAAAATACTAACATACATTCTGAAATGTAATATAAAGGGAATAGTTTTCTTACCTTTTTTTAAAAAAAGCCTTAGTTTTTTTTTAAATAACAGAAAACCGGTTTTTTACTAAAATTGCGTCTCGCTTGTCTCCGTCAGTTTAGTAAGAGACAGAGTTATTCGCAGAGAGCCTCTTCTTAAAGAATCCCGCAGCAAAATAATGTAGATATGTTGTGTGTCCTGCGCGTGAGTAGGTAAGGCCGGCAGAGATCATTGGGGAGGGGGAAGGGTCTACGCGCGCGGACTCCGGGTATTGACAGGTTTGAGCCGCTTACCATTAGACTTATGCATGTTTGGTGATTAAAAAAAATATTTTTATAAATCTTTAAATTCATACAAATAGAATTTTTCATATATCTATGATTTATACAACGTGATTTTTTAACCAAAAAGATGATTAAAGCAGTTTACATTCTGTTAGCATTTTACCTTAGTCGCTCACTCAGCGCTGCAGCGCTGGCATAAAATAGAATTGTTTGAGATACATTATTCAAGAGATTCCAGCACGAAGATAGTTTCAATTATCTTTATTGATCCTATGGCAGCCGTAATTTAAAAGGAAAATTGTTTAATGCCTTTGTTTCAAGTCTTGTTTTGGTTTTTGTTATTGTTTATTCTTTTTTTTAATTTTTCAAATTAATTTGGGATCAGATAACCGTGTTTGCAGAATGTCCCGGGAAAGATAAAAATAGGTAGCTTGCCATACAAATAAGAAAAGTTGCCAGCCTGCAACGGGACCTTGCCGTTGATCAGCAGCAGTGGCCGCCTCGATGTTATTTATTAAATGTAGATTTTTGCATATCTATTTATTAAAAAAATATATATTAGTATAATACTAATAATTTGGGGTGAAGGTCGCGGGAAACCGCTGGATGTGGGTAGCGCAAGAACGGCCGTGGAGATCCTTGGGGGAGGCTTTTCTCCAGCAGTGGATGTCTTTCGGTTGACATGATGAAGAAACATACGGGCATTTTTTCACACAGCATTAAAAAAAAACTTTTATATACTTCAGGACAGGTTAGCATATAAAGTAGAAATAAGTTTGTATGTACCTATAGCCTGTTATACCTTAGTCACCACAACTACGATAAATCATACCACATATCCTACATGAAAATCCTTTCTCGTAAATATTCGTATTCATGTGGGAAGCCTACAACGAAAATGCAAAAGCTGGTATTTATTATGATGTTCTAGGAATAAAGGAGGTCTGGAAGCGAAACCTAGAAATAATGTTGATACTTTAAGGATTACGAAAGTATTTTTTTTACAAACAATGGCATTACAAATATAACACAATAATGTAGCAATTTAGATTTGAGTAATACCAGTGATCTGCCCTGGTTTCGCACGGTGTAGGACCTCTTTTACGCTCGGCATGTTTTTTTCCGACGGCAATTATCGTCATATTTCAACCAATTTACAAAAACCCTTAAAAAAATATACACTTAAACCTTCCTCATGAATGTTGAAAACCGCTTGAAAATCCGTTCCTTATCGTTGAGTTTATTGAGAACAGACAGACACATGACTTTGTTTTTGATGGCAGCTGAAACTACCGGGCGGAAAGCAGTTTCAAAATAAATTTAGTCATACACGAGTATCTAAGATTGCGGTTTTGAATCCTACAAAAAACAAGAGGTGGCCTCTCGAGTTGAAAATCTGTGGCCAAGCACCTTTTTTTTTATTATTTACGAGGTGCTAATCTTCAAAAGATACCTGATTACAAGAGTGGTGTAACCAGGTTATGTTGGATTTTTACCCACTAAAACCACCCCGGTGGCCTACCGCTGTGCATGTCATGAAGACACCGGGTCCTCCGTTGGATCTGCGCCGATGTCACCCTCGCACTTTGCCTAACGGCTCATCCCTGTCGACCGGCTTTGCAGTCCCTTCCCAATCCAGCTTACCAACAGCACTGGCCACATTGTGCTGTTGTCTTCCCCTAACCCGAAACTTGAATAGTCAGAGTCCCTACTCCGGCCACCCTCGGGTTTCGGGTCAGATAGGGTTACTGCAGCCCCATTAAGAGGCAGATGCACGGGGTATATTTGTACCCCGGTGCCGTTGTCTTCTAGCGGGGTTGGTTCTCTCCCGATCGCGCTCTGCGGCTTCTTTCTGCGTCATAACAATTTCACAGAAAGTGGTCACAGCCCTCTACGACCCCTCATCTGCTAGCATAGCTGCTACCACGCTTGGTAATGAGAGGTCACTCCCAATTTTCGCAATCAAGGTTTGCCGCTCGGAGTTCCACGCAGGGCACTCTTCTAGCGTATGTTGTGCGGAATCCTCTGTATTGCTACAGTGGTGACATTGCGGCGTTGATTCTCGTCCAATCCTATTCAGGTACGTACCAAAACATCCATGTCCGGTAAGTACCTGAGTAATTTTTCCTTTCCTCTTTAGCCAGGATTTAAATCTCGGCAATATTGCGACAGTCTTGTGAGAGTGAAACCGCTGGGTGCGGGTAGCGCAAGACGGGCCATCGTGGAGATCTTTGAGGCTGACATGATGATACGATTAGCAGAACTTGTAGTACCTATAATATTTTCGTTTTATGAAAATTCTGATACTAGCATACGGTATATGTACCATCAACAAAGTTGAAGCATGATCAGTTTTGAGACCTTTTCGCTTGCAGCCAGTAATCATAGTTCGCCCTGTCCATTGTTAACAATAAAACGGTCTCTTGTAAAATCTTTTGTCTAGACTATTTACTGACAATGACAATCTACTATTTTATGACAAGCGCATTGTCTGGTTATATTGTGTGAGACACAGGTAGCGGCTGGTCACTGTACACAAAATACACTCTTAAGGTGATCATGCTTCAACTTTGTCGATAGTACCTATTTATTCGACAACCGAAACATTCCAAAAATCCTTCCTTATTAATATTAAAAATGTGAAAGTGTCTATGTTGGTTTGTTCTTTCACGTAGCAATGTAACAACGGATCGACGTAATTTTTGGCATAGAGATAAGTTATAAGCCGGTATGTAATACAGGCCACTTTTTATCCCGGGAACGTGGGTAAAACCATGCGAATCTAAAACCTAAGTCTTTATAAAATAAAGATCAAAATATGTTTTTTCTCTATGATTGGACCATTCATAAATTATCTCTATCATCATAACAAAGTTCTACTAATAATGTTGCTTCCACAAAAACTTGCAGGGTCCTAAAGACCAACTTAACGAGTCGTGTAATCCTGAAATATTGTGGGGTTAACATCCTAATTCCAATTCCGTTTTATTTAGTGGAAGGGTTCTCTAATGGTACGTATGACCATTTGATAGGTTGTTTCTTTGCCCGTGTATAGGATATGGTTTTACATGTCATGGAATGTTTGTTACTCAAACACGCGTAAAAGGCTGAACAGATTTGGATGAAATGGCACATAACTTAAAATCCTATAATTCTATAATTTTTTATAACATGATAGGTAGTGGGGAAGGCCGCGGGTTCGAATCCTACGATGAGCTTGAGCTTTCGGTGAAGGTACACATCGTGAGGAAATCATAGCATGGTGGTAGGGTACTTTGTACTTGTAGTAACCGCCTGGCTGGCTACCACCCTCAAGTTGAAAATCTGTCGCCAAGCACCTACCGGTGTGTTCCGGCAATTGCACTTCGAGGGCCTTCGTGGCATTGTAACAGGTCGGCAACACATTGGAACCTCTGGAATTGCAAATGGCGATAGGCGACGGTCACCACTTACCATCAGTTAGACCGCCTGCCTGCTTGTCAATCTTCTGACATAAAAAAAAATCGTCTAGGGCAGCAATTCTCAAACTTTTTGGAATGAAACCCTTTTGTGAAAAACATTTCTATTATTTATTATAGGAGATGGGAGGTATGAAATTGTTTTTTACTTTTTATCAAGAAGAACATCAGTCTTCATATGACCAGTATTTACCCCCACGGAAGCTTCAGCACAAACTTTGAGAATAACTGGTATAGAATAAGAAAGTCTTTGCAATGGTAAAATAATCCCTTTTGCAACAACCAAATTTATTACAAAAAGTCCAACGAAAAAGCAAGGCAAAATGCTCAAATTCTAGGACATTTCATTTTTGTTTGCACTAACCCAAACGTGCATTCATAACAATGCACGTTGCACGTAAATCTTAGTTAATGCTGGGAACTTGTCACATCGCCTTTTTGTCGCAGAATTGTCTGCCGCGATGGTAATTTTTCATAATTTCTCCCCGGCTCCCCGGCTTGCTTTTAAGCTATTCTGTGTTGTGAGTGGATAGGACTGTAAGATATTTGTATAAATATAACTGGATTTCTTTATGTTTTATTATTTAACTAGCTTCCGCCTTTATATATAAGGTGCTGTCACCTCACGAAGTCTGTAAAACGTGTTGTTACGTATCTTTATAGGTAAAGATACGTATGTTGGCGACTGGCTGGCTGGAGGGAATACATAGGTTTAAAAAGTGAAGTTGGATGTAGTGTCAGTATTGTCAAGGCAACCGAGCGTGTTATCGGGTTATGTATAAATTTGGGAAAAATATATATATACTTTGGAGACAATAGAGCTGGTTTCCTTTTAGTCCACTTCGTCGTCAGGTAACATTTTGGTCCTTCGTTTGGTGTATTTATTTTAAATTTTCTTAAATTCAAAATAAAATTTTATTCGCGTATTTTTTATTTTTCTCGATTTCGTTATGGAAACTCGCTCTATGGCTTCTAAGGCAAAGTTAAAGCCCGCTGACATTACTGAAGCGATTATCGAATCTCGTGCCATTCCCACGTCTGCTCCCGGGAACGTCATGGCACTAGATTCGGTTCCGCAAGCCGGTGGCCAAGCTCCGTCCATCGTTCTAACCGCTCGTAGCTCACAGCACTCGTCCTCTAGTGTCGTATCTCGCAAGCTTGCAGCTGTAGCCGAACTACGGCGTAGTCAATTGGACCGAGAGAAGGAGCTGGAACGGCGTCAACTGGAACGTGAAAAGGATTTGGAACGGCGTCAACTTGATCGTGAGAAGGAGCTTGAAGAGATTGAGCTGCAAGCCACGTTAGCCGCTCTTGAAGCTGGAAGGTCGAATAGATCAGGAAGTATCCATTCAAATATTTCACGCACACGTTCGTGGGTAAGGAGCGTCAATTTTATTCAACCTGTCGTTCCCCATGAGTCTACCGTTGCTCAGGTCGTCCCCCCACTGCAGACAGCAGTACCCCTGAACAACACCGAGGCCACAAACCCACAAGATGCGTGTACTTCCAAATTTGACTCTTCGACTGACGGTATCGGTAAACTGGCGAAAGCTATAACCGCTCTCACAGATCATTCGAAAAAGTATCCATTGCCCATTTTCTCTGGCAATTTTAAAGAATGGTTCGCATTCAAATGTATTTACTTTAACACAAAGCGTAATTTCTCATCCACAGCAAATATGACACGTTTGAGCGACGCCTTACGTGGTCGTGCCCGTGAAGCGGTCGAGATTTTACTTTATACTACGGACGATCCAGATAATATTATACATACGTTAGAGCAAACTTATGCTCGCCCTGAATTGATAGTAATGCAAGAAATTGGGATGCTCCGTAACTTTCCAAAGGTAAACAGTGCCGAGCAGTTAAATTCATTCGCTAATAAAATACGTAATTGTGTAGCTAGCATTAAAGCGCTTAATCAACAGCCGCTTTTATTTTCCCCCGAAATTTTTAGGAACGTAATGTCAAAGCTTAACGACTTGACAAAGGCCAGGTTTTCAGACTATGCAGCAGACACGCAGATGGAGCAAGTCAACATCTCTAAGTTAGAGCTGTTGTCCCTCTTCATGGTTCGAGAGGCCGATAGGCAGCTTAAGTACACGTATGTACCAGACTTTACTACGGTCTCCCCTGTCAAACCACTTACGTATGCTCCCAAACGTGAATGTGTGCATGCGTCTTCTGCGAACAATATTACCAAGGGTCTTGACTGTGTTTACTGTAAGCAGAGACATGCGATTACTGTTTGTAAGGATTTTAAATTACTCGATGTCGAAGACAGGTGGCGTTGGGTGCGTGAGGCTAGAGTTTGTTTTCGATGTTTAAAGGGAGGTGCACACAGATGGAATAATTGTAAAGCAAAACGTATTATCTTGTCACAAGTCATGAAGGTGTATGACCCTCTTGGTTTATTAACCCCTGTAGTTATAAAGGGTCGTATTCTTATTCAACAGTTATGGCGCGAAGGCTTAAGTTGGGATGACAAGATACCAGCTCGCTATATTGCTTCGTGGATTGAGTGGTCCAAGGAAATGGCTTCGCTTAGTAGGTTACGAATCCCAAGGTGGTATTTGTCGTGCGATCGGCAGCCTATAGATACGCAGTTGCATGTTTTTGCCGACTCTAGCGAGCAAGCGTATGCTTGCGTGGCATATTGGCGATTTGACTTCGGTGATGGTAACGTAAGGGTCTGTCTTATAGCTAGTAAAGCGCGAGTTACACCACTTAAGCCCTGTTCTATACCCCGTCTTGAATTGCAGGCTGCGCTAATTGCTGTACGTCTTGCCAAAACCATAATTGACAGCCATAGGTTAAAACCCTCCACAATAGTATACTGGACAGACTCTACTACCGTGCTTAAGTGGTTGCGAGGGGATGCTCGTCGGTACAAACCATTTGTAGCGCACAGAGTGGGAGAAATTCAGGAACTAACTGACTCACATGACTGGAGATGGCTTCCTAGTGGTCTTAATGTGGCAGATGATGCCACACGACTGACAGACTGGACTGACAGATGGTTCACAGGTCCTTCCTTCTTGTCAGCACCACCGAAGGAATGGCCTGCTGAACCGGACGACAATGAAGTTGGACCACTTCCTGAGGTAAAGGAAGTGGTTGGATTTCTCACTGAAGAGCTCGTTGGCCCTCCGGTTCCAAATCCGTCTCGTTTTAGCTCTTGGACGCGTTTGTTACGGGCCACGGCTTGTGTTGTTTTAGGTGCAAGAAAATTTCGGTCACTACTTGGCACACCTTTGAGTTCAAATTCCAAATTATATTCTAATGAAATTTGTAGCAATTATGTAAACGCGGGTGATATTATTTTGGCAGAAAAATTGTTATTACAAAAATCTCAGGTCGATAGTTTTAGAGAAGAGATAATAGCGCTTAATGAGTCTAAACCCTTATCTAAGACAAGCCGCCTTTCCTTATTTTCTGTTAGGCTTCAGGACGGTCTCCTAGTGATGGATTCAAGAATCAAGACTCTTCCTACCGTAGACGAAACTATCAAGACACGTATTCTGCTAGATGACCATCACCCGATCGTACGTATTCTCGTCACCCACTACCATTGTAAGGCTGGACATGGCTTAAACGAATTTGTTTTTAACGAGCTCAGGCAGCGTTTTTGGATCCTCCGTGGAAGACGCATCATCAAAGCAGTTTGTGCAGAATGCCGAGTATGTAAACGACGCAAGAAAAAACCCCAACTACCTCCTTTTGGAGATTTACCTAATGAGAGGCTGGAACACCACGTGAGACCGTTCACAAATGTTGGTTTGGACTATTTCGGACCAGTATTGGTTTCTATTGGGCGGCGCCATGAGAAACGATGGGTTGCACTCTTTTCTTGCCTTGTAACCAGAGCGCTACATTTAGAAACAGTCTGCAGTTTATCCACAGACTCTGCGATAATGAGTTTAAGACGTTTTATAGCCAGACGAGGTTGTCCTGCGAAAATAATTTCGGATAATGGAACTGCTTTCAAAGGAGCCAGTCGTGATTTAGCTACACTTTTTGGCCCACCAGTGGAAGAGTTTGCTTCAACAAACAAAATTAATTGGATCTTCTTGCCACCAGCTTCCCCATTCATGGCTGGCGCGACGGAGCGAATGGTCAGAACGGTAAAAACAGCCCTGAAGGCAACCTTGCAAGAACGCGCGCCGAAGGAAGAGGTTTTCCAGACATTTTTATTGGAAGCTGAAGCCATTTGTAATTCAAGAACTTTGACGTATGTGGCCTCCTCCTCAGACGCCCCTGAAGCAATCACACCATTTCATTTTTTGATTGGAACCTCGTCAAATAATCAATGGTTAGTTGGGGAGCTGAACGATGACGATCTAGTACGACGAACCCATTGGAAACAAGTACTGAGGCTGGCGGATCATTTTTGGCAGAGATGGCTGAGAGAGTACCTGCCCACACTCATTAGGAGACCGTCCAGTAACAAAACCACCCCTAACTTGAAGGAAGGTGACGTGGTTGTAGTCGCCGATCCGGTTTTGCCCAGAGGTATTTGGCCCCTTGGTCGTATTGTAAAAACTTACCCAGGGCAAGACCGGATTGTTCGAGTTGCTGAAGTCGCCACCAAGGGTGGTATTCTAAAAAGGCCAGCACGAAAATTAATATTAATTGAAGCCAACCAGTCAGTCGCCACGCCATAGTAGTGCTCTGCACCAGGGGTCAGGATGTTGGCGACTGGCTGGCTGGAGGGAATACATAGGTTTAAAAAGTGAAGTTGGATGTAGTGTCAGTATTGTCAAGGCAACCGAGCGTGTTATCGGGTTATGTATAAATTTGGGAAAAATATATATATACTTTGGAGACAATAGAGCTGGTTTCCTTTTAGTCCACTTCGTCGTCAGGTAACAACGTATTTTCAATAAAAAATTATGTTTGAGATTTTCAAGACCTTTCTGCAGCTTTCGACAGAACTCAAAACAGATATAACTATACAAACCGCTTGATTCACTTTAAAAGCCAGTGTTCCTCATAAATTTCTATTTAATTTGAAATTAAAAATATGTCACAAGATTTCAAATTCTAGACTACGGAGACGGATTCATTTTTAGTGTCTTTTTCGTCTCAGTGTTTTTTTTTTGCCGATACGTACGGGCTACGGACTCTTCGTGCGCGAGTCTGACTCGCTCTTGACCGATTTATTTTTATTTTTTACATATCTCACTTTCACTCACAACTAGATTAATGGCAAGTATAAATCGTATGACAAAGGTGTGACAAATATTAACATATATATTGGTTGAGTTTAGTTTTACCCATGTGTGGTGAATGAATTTTAAAATTCTCCATTTGTTCTGTCGCATTCTGTTTGTCGTAATGGTTTTTGTTCCTTATTGAATTTGTTACGTTTGGGTTGTTGTTTTAGCGTGTATGTTTTGTACTCTCTTTGTCTGCACTCTGTTTGATATATGAAACGAACTAAATATAAAATTGTTTGCGTTGCGGTTGCTTTTCGCTTCGGTAGGTTATAAACGGTAGCTAGAAATGGTTTGTTTGTTTTATTTTTGTCGTTGTTTATATATTTTATATTCTACCTCTATTTAATAACGTTTCTTGCCCGAGACTTCTGATTTTAAGTTTATTCCCAAGCATAGGAGCCTTTTCAATGTACCTACAAATTTTAATGAGCTTTAATTATGTTTTTTTTATCATTGCATCACTTTATAATGCCTTAATTGATTTAGATACAATTATGTACTACGATAGTCATATAGATTAACGTAATAAGCACTTTGAACACTTTTTACACAAGTAAAATATTTTATCCTAATATCATTTTTAATGTAAACTCAAATCAGTTCTTACCAATATCTTCAAATCACGTCACGTTTTTATATAAAACCAATACGTTACCAACAAAAAACGAGATTACTATTATAACTTAGACAATATATCAAGACCAAAATGGAACAGCGTGCGAGCTCAGCCGTGCATTCTAGATTTATGTTTACTCCATGTTATTCTCTATGCTATTTAGTTCATTTTGCGTGCTTCCGGTTACTTTGCCCGTCTGGACCAGCTTTGTAATAAATGTTTAGTTTCACTTTAACTAATTTTAAACTTGTGACAAAGACTGTAAGTGTAATTTTGTTGGTCTACCTCTGTTGAGCTGACATAAGCTTTAATTTATTATCTGGGTAAAGTTGAAAATTTATGAAAATTATGCAATATTCTTTCACAAAGTTTTTTTTCATATTTAATATCACAATTCCATTCACAAAAACGTTATATTAATTTCTAACAATCCGTAGTAGTACCTACCATAGTTTATCGATAGAAAAACGTTTATTTGTTATGTGAAAACTAATGTTTCCAATAGTTCACAAACCAATGGATAGATGGCGCCCCAAGATCCTACATCGCGATGACGAAATTTGTTTGGCTAACGACTTATATACATGAATCATGAATGAAGCCCAAGCCAAAATTCCTTTTCAATTAAGGATTAATTTACCTTGCTCCTCCAACATTTAAAACAGTGTGAAAATTCCTGCTTAAGTTGCATATTGATGTGTACAAAAACCTTTCAGAATAAGTTAAAGCAATAAGGTCCAAAATTCGCTGGCAGTGTTTGGCCTGTATTATAATTAATGCAAATTATTCCGGCTTAGATACAATTGATTTACAATTTCGAATGGTGACATTGTTACAAATTTCAATGATTCAAAACTGATTTACAAAATTAACTTTGAATACAATAAGGCTGTTTCAATTTCGAAATGAAAATAGTCCTTTTTTAAAATTCTGGCCGTCATCAAGCAAGACTTTTTCAGGAATATAAAAGTCAAAACATGTTTGCATTAGAAAATAAATAGTATATTTTACGTCTATTTTATAGTTGGTAACTCCACGTTATTTAAAGTAAATGACCCGTTGAACTGAGATTTAAATTTGATAATAAAAGTCATACATACATCAGAAATAAAGAAAAAAAACTAATAATATCCATAACGAACATGAATCCTTGCAAATAAGTGATTTTTCGAAAACTAAAAACATCCATAGCGAATTTGAATCCTTGCAAATAAGTGATTTTTCGATGTGCGAATCCAACCCGCATTTGTCATAATGATTTTTTGTTGCTCCGGTAATGCACTTGCAAAACAAAAGGAAAAGTCAGTCTTTGGTCGCTGAAATTCCACGTCACAAAATTTTCTCGCTTCAAACCATTTGTTTTTATATAAAGGTGGAAAATGATGCTTCGGTATTGTTGCATTTTCTTGAAAAAAATAATTTCGTAATAGAAAACATATAAGTTGTAGAACCGTAACGCAGACGACTTTAAAGAGTAGAAGAGACTACCTTACCTAAATCTATCTTACTTCGACTTTAAATCATGATTTTTTTTAGCTGTTAATTAGCTTGTGATAAATGTGAGTAAAGGATAAAGTTATGAGGAGATTTTTTTTCTTTACCTACTGGTATATTCTGACAGCAACTGACTCTCAAATGAACGAGTCCGTTCTCTTCTAGGCTGTAAATGCTTTACATCATCACTAACCACGCTGAGATTATGGTAAAATATTATTTGACCTACAAATGACCTACAAAATGAAAAATAAGTAATTTGATGGACCACAATTACGCCGTGGTATGTACTTTGATGATGTAGAAGTTAGTAAGCACACAAAACCTAAAAAAGAACTAAGAAACTAACTGGCTTTCAAGTGAGTAGAAAACCTGAATACGTCCAATAGATGTTTGTCGATAAATTTTAAGAGAGTGGTTGCTTACTACCAGCACAATAAAAAATAGTACGTGATTGTCCATTCTATTGTCTCGTACTCTATGGCACAGCCATTGACTGGAACAAGACTTTAGTCCAGAACTTTATAATGAAAGCCTGCCAAAGAGCTGGAAAGTTGCAAGTCGCTGATGTACCAACAATGAACTGAATAAAGTTGTAAACAATAGGCAATTCTAGTCCAAGATGCTAACTTTATTACCTTACATTCGTGACAGTAGTAATTAAGTCATAGATTAACAATTGTCTAGACTATCTGTGTCTTTTAATTGTTTTGCTGTTCTGAATAAATTGTTAATGTTAGGCTTGATAACGCCCATTAAATACAGTGTCACGTTAAAGTTCCTACATAGCTATTTTATGATTTTTTGTGATTTTGAAGGCGGTTCTATTATTTGTTAAAAGTTTTTTATACTGCATAAGTGCATACTGTATAAACAAATCCCATGTAGGTGTCTTATGTTTAGATATATTTATTTCTGTATTTCTGTTACTGACTGTACGAGAACCTACATACCAAACAATATTTCCCTAAATGATATTACCAAAAACAATATCTTCATTGGAAGTAATCAAGAAGGGAGATAACTCAGAAGATGGGGCGGCATCTAAGCTTGATCGATGCTCCTGTCACCCCGTCCTTTTGACAAATTATCTCCAAGGTTTTGTATTGGGGATCATTGAGGAAACATTTTGTTTTGTTGGCGCAAATAACTTTGACTTTGGCAATTATTATTTCAAGTTCTTTGGACATGTTACACACAAAGAGGACTCAATGGAACGTTTGGTAGAACAAAGTAGAATGGATGGCAAGAGACGACGTAGTCGGATTGACAAGCCAGTTGGCGCAGTTGTTTAGACACCACCTTTAGCGCCGCTGGTCGTGGGTTCGATTCCCATCCAGGACAAACACATGTCTGTTTGTCCTGAGCCTGGGAGTAATTATCTATATAAGTGTGTATTTACAAAATAAAAGTAGTATATGTAGTATATCAGTTATCTGGTTTCCATAGTACAAGCTCTGCTTAGTTTGGGATCAGTTAACCATGTGTGAAGAATGTCCCAGGTATATAGCCTGAGTAGATGGTCTGAACTCATAAAGTCCACCACCCATTCCTCCATGACAGAATGTTCCCGCAAAGCTTTTACTAGAGTCAAATGGAGATGTATTGCTAAAGACAGCACTCAAGATTACTGTGCGGTTTCAATGGAGCTTCCTACCACGGCTCAAGTTGTGGAATGAGCTGCCCACCGTGGTTTTCCCAAGAGACTACAGCATGGGGTTCTTCAAGAATGGTGTTGCAAGCGTCCATATGCTACGATGACCACTTACCATCAGGTGGGCCGTATGCTTGTTTGCAGCCTTATTAGTATAAAAAAAATCGAGACCTACCCACTACGAGAAGAAGAAGAATTTTTAGTTCCCGAGATCAAATTAAGTAAGTTTTTCAAAGTCTTGACTTTTTGATTATAATTTATACCTTGTTCTGCTGTATTAAAAATCCTCAACAAAGGTTTTACTTTTACTAATATAAAAAGTATCGGTATTATTTTCTTCAAAACCATTTTGCCGAAGGCTGTTCTCCTTAATTTTAACGTTAAAAGTTTCCCTAACATAAACTTCACGTGAATCAAAGAGCTGCTTAACGGAAAAAACCCCAGGAAATTCTTTAAAAAACTCCTTAGTGAATTGGATCGACCTATTTCCGCTTAGGCAATTCTTTCAAAGACTTTTACGGACTCTTATCTTTTCAGGGATGTTATGGAGGATGGTGAACGAAACTTTCCTAATTTATTGACAATGTTACCTTCATTATCCGCTGGGCGGCTTAATTTTCTTTGATATAGTGATAAGAATGGATTATGTCTGGTTAATGGAAGAGAAAAGAGTTATAAAGAGTAAGAACTTAAGTTTTTAAACTTTATAATAAATTAGCTGATCCCCACGGTTTCACTGCGTTCTCGGGATAAAATGTAGCCTATAAGCTTTGGGGATAATGTAGCTTCCTATTAGTGAAAGAATTTTCAAATCGGACTAATAACTCAGGAGATTAGCGCGTTCAAACAAACAAACTCTTCAGTTTTATTATTAGTATAGATTGAAGTTAGGATTTCTGGCATATTTCTTTTATTGTTGCCTCTGGCTGAAGTTAGTAAACACACAGTCTCAAATGCATCTGTCAGAATACACAAGTACTTAGCGACAGATTTATAACTTGACGGTAGTAGCTAACCAGATAGGTTCTACAAAGTACCCTACCACCATGCTACCTCACAATGATTTTCTTCACCGAAATTATTCATCTTCATTGTAGGATTCGAACCCGCGACTTTCGTCAAGGCATTCGACGTAACTACCACTGAGTTATCATTGCCTTGCAATTTAGCCATACAGACATTAAAAAGCCATAATGACATTTCTATCATTTTTTGTCTCTCCTGTAAAGTTCAATTTTTTGACATACCTACGACAATATTATGCATTCCATTGTCGATATTTGAACAAAAGGGAATGTTGCCCTTCAATACAATAACAATAAACTATCAGCGCTGGCCACAAACGCATTACAATTTAAAACAATATTGTTAACAAACTTTCGATTATTTTCGTTTACATTCATGCAAAGCTATTTAATCCCAAATTAAAATTACTACAAAATTACTGGCAACTCTCTTTCCACAAAACACTGTTTCACAAAATGTATAAAAAACACAGCATTGTTTTTATGAAGGGTTCTGCAGCAATGATAATTAATAAAATACTACTGTTTCACATACACACACAAACTTTCGAATTAATTTATTTTAGTGGAAAAACTGTCTTATCGTCTACTTCGTACTTACCACTCAAACTACTCCTTAAGAGGGAGGCTTCGATTGGAGCGCGAAATTCAAATTTTATCACGTTTTTTGTAATTTGCAGCTCAGTTATAGGTCGTAAGTTATCAACATCTTATTTGCAACAAGAATGGTAGTATATTTACTGATTAATAACAAAAGAAATCATCAACATATTCCTCCAAGGTATATTAGTAACATTTTCATGAAATAGTCGTATAATATGTCAGTAATATAATTATAATTAAGTAAAAGATAGATAGAAAGAGTGTTTTCTTGACAAATCTAAGCTATTATATTATTATATTATAATAAATTTATCGTTATTTCAAATAATTTTGGCTTTCTTATTCCCACAACGGAATCCTTTGAAAAAGTTTCAAATCTTGTTATGAAAATTTAACAATTATTGTTGCTGAGATCGTTGTCCGAGATTAGTACCTAGTATTATACCCTCAACAGCATTTATGACACAGTATAACAACTTTATAAGCAAATTTTCGCTAAACTAGTTATCGTCAACAAAAATTGTAGCGCGTATTTTTTATCTGCGGTTTTTGAAATTATACAGGGAAGCGGGAAAGTTTGTAAGAGGTTTCTTTTATGGTAATAATGATAGAAGAAAGTTTTTGAATTACGCCCTATCTGAAGCCTCAAAATTTATTCAAGGTTGCGATTAAGATTCATTAAAGTTTTCATTAACGTAGAAAAGTTTTGTGATCGAATGCCAACTCTTTAGCAGTACATAAACAGGTTTTATAATACAATAACCAAATATAAATAAAATGATTTGACTTCTTCCTAAGTTCCTATATTTAAAATGAAAAACACTTTATTTTAGTTTTTATTTCAAATGCTCAAACATTTTAAAAGCAGTCGCATGTTTATAACCGACCCGCTTTCTATGCGGCCCAGTTTATTATAAATGCGAAAATGAGTTTGTTTGTTACCATTTCACGCCTTAATCACGATGAAATTTGGCACGCAGACAACCAATAATACAGAGAAGGACAAAGGCTACCTTTTTAACCTGGAAACGCGGGAGAAACTGCAGGATGAAAGCTAGTTAGCATTAAGCCACTTTATAATTACACACATTTTTTAACTAATAATTTCAATGAAACTTTCATTTCAACAATTTTATTAATCCTTAAGCTTTCAATGTTGACAATTTTAACCAGATCTTGGATTAGTTTATCTTTCCGACGGAGGTCGCGATCCTATCAGAGGTAATCTAAGCCGCCATCTTGCCTCGAAATAGATTTAAAATAACCCTCAAACCGTTTTATTGGGGCCGTAAAAGATAACAAAGTTATCTTCAGGATATAAATAGAAAAATGTTTTCGTCACCCGACAGATTTCTTGAGAATTTTTGACAGTACCTTGGATAGGTATCATATTTGGAATTTGCCATATTTAATTCTTTGCCAGAAAACTGACAAATACAATTTATAGACGGTCTAATAGGTAAATGGTCTTTTTAAGGTGTTATTACACAGATAAATTACTTCAGCGATAAGGACACCTAAGCTAACTATTTCCGCAGTAGTCTCCGCATTTCTGGGTTATAAAGTAGTCTATTAGTATTCGTGGATAATGTAACTTCCTATTAGCGAAATAATGTTTAAAATTAATGTTTAATGTTTTATATAACAAGGTCTATAAATAAACGACACATATTTTTTGCTATCACTTCTGAAAACAATTTTATTATATTTCGACTTTTCATAATATTGAACTCCGGAGTAAAAGTGAATTCCGAAAATCAAATGTCGATAAGTTTTTTGCAGTAGGTAAGTCTATTAAGTAGGTAAGGTATATTAGTAACATTTTCATGAAATAGTCGTATATGTCAGTAATATACCTTGGAGGAATATGTTGATGATTTCTTTTGTTATTAATCAGTAAATATAATACCATTCTTGTCGCAAATAAGATGTTGATACTTACGACCCATAAATGAGCTGCAATTTGCAAAAAACATGATAAAATTTGAATTTCGCGCTCCAACCGACGCCTCCACCTTAAGTAAAAGATAGATGGAAAGAGAGAGAAACAATGTTTTCTTGACAAATCCAAGCTATTATAACAAATTTATCGTTATTTCAAATAATTTTGGCTTTCTTATTCCTACAACGGAATCCTTTGAAAAAGTTTCTAATCTTGTTATGAAAATTTAACAATTATTGTTGTTGCTGAGATCGTTGTCCGAGATTAGTACCTAGTATTATACCCTCAACAGCATTTATGACACAGTATAAAAACTTTATAAGCAAATTTTCGCTAAACTGGTTATCGTCAACAAAAATTGTAGCGCGTATTTTTTATCTGCGGTTTTTGAAATTATACAGGGAAGCGGGAAAGTTTGTAAGAGGTTTCTTTTATGGTAATAATGATAGAAGAAAGTTTTTGCATTACGCCATATCTGAAGCCTCAAAATTTATTCAAGGTTGCGATTAAGATTCATTAAAGTTTTCATTAAGGTAGAAGAGTTTTGTGATCGAATGCCAACTCTTTAACAGTACATAAACAGAGGGCCTACTCCGAAAAACGATATTTTGAGAATTGCACAAAATATACGTCTCGTCAGTTTGCTGCATGTCTATTGGTTAATAATTTGACAACGATGATCGGACTATCGCTTATCGTTTTTCGGAGTAGGCCCTCAAGTTTTATAATACAATAACCAAAAATAAATAAAATGATTTGACTTCTTCCTAAGTTCCTATATTTAAAATGAAAAACACTTTATTTTAGTTTTTATTTCAAATGCTCAAACATTTTAAAAGCGGTCGCATGTTTATAACCGACCCGCTTTCTATGCGGCCCAGTTTATTATAAAAGCGAAAATGAGTTTGTTTGTTACCATTTCACGCCTTAATCACGATGAAATTTGGCACGTAGATAACCAATAATACAGAGAAGGACAAAGGCTACAAAACCTGGAAACGCGGGAGAAACTGCAGGATGAAAGCTAGTTAGCATTAAGCCACTTTATAATTACACACATTTTTTAACTAATAATTTCAATGAAACTTTCATTTCAACAATTCATTCTTAAACTTTCAATGTTGACAATTTTAACCAGATCTTGGATTAGTTTATCTTTCCGACGGAGGTCGCGATCCTATCAGAGGTAATCTAAGCCGCCATCTTGCCTCGAAATAGATTTAAAATAACCCTCAAACCGTTTTATTGGGGCCGTAAAAGATAACAAAGTTATCTTCAGGATATAAATAGAAAAATGTTTTCGTCACCCGACAGATTTCTTGAGAATTTTTGACAGTACCTTGGATAGGTATCATATTTGGAATTTGCCATATTTAATTCTTTGCCAGAAAACTGACAAATACAATTTATAGACGGTCTAATAGGTAAATGGTCTTTTTAAGGTGTTATTACACAGATAAATTCCTTCAGCGATAAGGACACCTAAGCTAACTATTTCCGCAGTAGTCTCCGCATTTCTGGGTTATAAAGTAGTCTATTAGTATTCGTGGATAATGTAACTTCCTATTAGCGAAATAATGTTTAAAATTAATGTTTTATATAACAAAGTCTATAAATAAACGACACATATTTTTTGCTATCACTTCTGAAAACAATTTTATTATATTTCGACTTTTCATAATATTGAACTCCGGAGTAAAAGTGAATTCCGAAAATCAAATGTCGATAAGTTTTTTGCAGTAGGTAAGTCCAATTTTATTAAAAAAAAGCCCAAATTTATATAGATTAATTTGATTGTACTCCAAATGAATTCCTGTTTACCCATTAAAACTATATAAAAATCCGTAGAAGTAGAAGACAAACAGATAGACAAGATTTCTAAAAAATCGCTGATTCGCTATGTTCTTTTACTCATATAATTTTACCCACTTTCTATATAATACCTTACTTTTCTTCAATGTACGTACAGACACAGGATCCTACTGTTTTATTATAATGTAAGTATAGATAAGATATCAGAATTTATTTCACAGATTATGAATGCCTCAAGCTATCGTAGAATCTAGATAATCAAAGAACATTTCCATAACTATAATTGGCAAGCCCGATAGTTTGCAACTGTATTTAACTGCAAAATAATGCAATTACATTTGAAGTGTCGTAAAATTTAACCGTTTATTATTTAAAAGGATCGTGAAATATTATTGTTATGGGACTTTGGTCGAGTGAAGTTTGTCTTAATGTGTGTGCAAAACCGTTGTTTGTAACCAGGCTTCCGATTTAAATGGTTATTGTAATCGCTTTTAAACTTTGTTGAGTTGCTTACACTTTATATTTGTTACGTTACAAACAATACTTAATACCTGCAGATATACCGGGTGTAAGGGACAGCCTTCCGAAAACTGATTCCTAGGATTCAATTCATGATTCTGGAGCCCCCAGATTTTGAATTTGTCGTCGATCTTTTCATGAATTTTTGGAATTAATCTAAAAAATTATTATACAAGTCTAACTAAACCTGATTTAAAAATAAATAAACAGTAACTACTAATTTAGACATAAAAGCGCAATGTACATCATAATTAAAATCAATACGCAAGACTGCACGTGTTGTGTGTGATAGCGTTGTACGTTACATTGCGCGTTTAAAAATTACGATATCTGTAACAGATGACTACTGACATAATTGATTTCTATAGTGTTATTATAAGCATTGGGTGTAACCTTTTCCCAAAGTTTTCGGTCGGCTGTCCCTTACACACGGTATATATTTTGTGAAAAAAAAATGTTACAATGAAAATTATAGTAAGATATTATTTGGTCGTAGCTATGCAATCCTCACTGAAAGTAATATAAAATAAGTACTTTATACAGTTTTATTTTTAAATATTATGTTAATTTAAATATATTGTATTTAAATATTAAAATAGGTATACCTACAGCAAAACGAATATTAACTATTTGTAAAATTAAAAAGAAAAGTTTTAATATCTTTGTAGTAGTTTTGATACGTTATAACGTTTGTTTTTAGTTTAAATGTGAACGTTGAATAGTCACAATTATAAAAAATATATATTATTCTATCTTAGAGATAAAAAGTTGCCTATGTGTTTGTTCGATTTCTGCTGTTGAATTGAGGGTAGTTGGTAAACTCTTTCGATGGTAGCTCGCGAGCCGCGTAGTTAGGTATCGTTTTGACGTTGAGAAAGAACGTTGTATTCATCTCCTCTCAAGAGTGACTGTGTCTTATCCTCATTGCCGTACAGTGTAGTTTTCCACGAACATTGAACTAAGGTGATCGATCTAGCCGTGCTGATCTTCTAAACCTAGACTCCAAGTTGAATACCGTTTATTGCCTGAACCTGTCTTCAGCCCCTGGACATCGATAGAGGTAGGTACTGTTCAATTACCTTCTTGAAAACTGTGGATACGAACGTTTGTCACCTACATACATATACCACACGTAAAATTCACTAAATCCTGCCAGCATAATTTATCTTAAAAGATTGTAAAAACCGCACAGTGTTAATCCAGAGTGTTAGCTACCTCCATACCAAACTCTTCAAAATTGGTCCAGCCGTTTGAGCGTGAAGTAGCAATAAATATGCAAACTCAGTAACTTTCGCATTTAAAATATAAAAACGCTGCCTTAAGGTAGGCTTCCGAGGCTCGCGGCCGACGACTGACGCGCGCGGCTGACGCCTCGGCCACGACCCATGGACTTGTACCTTTATCCAAACGTAACGTACTTTGGCATGGTGATTCTCCTTGTCCTAAATAGACCTCAGACCTATAGCGTGGGGTCTCGATGCGAGACGAGAGGACAAGACGTACTCTATGATAATGACACGTCCGTTGTCTTGTGCGGTCGGCTAGGTATGATTAGTTAACCAACAAATCTGATAATAAGTGAGATACTGAAGGCGGACAATACTGAACTCGAATACC
This sequence comes from Tethea ocularis, assembly GCA_963555595.1. NCBI lineage: Eukaryota > Metazoa > Arthropoda > Insecta > Lepidoptera > Drepanidae > Tethea > Tethea ocularis. The sequence continues at coordinate 1,345,313 of OY741960.1, read as the reverse complement.
TACTAAGACTTATAATAGGGGTGATGACTAAAAAAATCTAATTAGTCCGTCAGTTATATTACACACATATTTTTTCTTTAGTTCCGGAAACAAAAAATAACGAAGATACAATCCGTTAAAATTTCGCGTGACGTCACGTCTTAGTACACTTTTTACAGAGAGATGACGTCACAAGCCCCCACTCCTGAATTGTGATGCGCTTTATCTTTTATATCTTCGTTTTTTTACCCAGTTTCCCTATTATTTATAAATTCTTTCGTAAGGATGTGACAACACTTCAAACAGTAATTAGGAGAGGCGCGCCATGTAAGCGTAGATCAACTCGACATAATGTAAAACGATTCTTGAGAAGCCTCATAGATGAAAATCACTAGTTCCGTGACACAGAAACTTGCCGCTGAGGAGGGTTGACATGTAATTTGTAAAGTAGGTCTTAAAAAAAAACCTATCTAATATTCTAGAAGCGTGCCGCAATATGTTAAGTCTTGACATTTTTCTCTTTATGAGAATACAATACAAAATGTTGTAGGTACCTACAATGTATTCATATATTCTGTTTTGTTCAAGAATTTTCTTAATACATCAGTTGAGATAAAAGCATAATATTCTTAAAGGAACCAAAGATTTACTGCTATCGTTGTTTGATTGTCAGTTGAGAGATCAGTTGGCGAAGTTGGTAAAGACACCACCTATCACGCCCCTGGTAATGAGTTCCATTCCTATCTAAACATTTGTATACATGAACATGTATGTTTGTCCTGTGTCTGGGTGTAATTATCTATATAAGAATGTATTTACAAAAAAAATATCTATATTTATTTAAATAAATATATGTCTAGTATATCAGTCATCTGGTTTCCATTGTATAAGCTCTGCTTAGTTTGGGACCAAAAATTTACTCAAATTTTGACAATATTAGGTTCAATTAGCTGTCTTGCTTGATTTCACCCACGTTTCTGTTATAAATAGAAGCTATAAATTATTTCAGGGTATGATCTATGTATGTGCCATCATCATCATGTTAGCCGAAAGACGTCTACTGGACAAAAGTATCCCCTAAGGATCTCCACGATGGCCGGTCTTGCGCCACCCGCATCCAGCGGTTTGCCGCGACCCTCACAAGATCATTGGTCCACCTTGTGGGCCTGCCCACGCTGCGTCTTCCAGTTCGTGGTCGCCACTCGAGAATCTTCCCTTCTGTATGTGCCAAGATTCTTCAAAATCCACAAACTTGGCACATAGATAATGCACTGGATTAACATGTTTATAAGATCCCTCGAGAACGCGGGCGAAACCGCGGGGCGGAAAATACAAGATATTTCCCTTATCTCTACAAAGCAAAATCTCTTTCACTTTTGTTCCACATCCATTTAAAACGGTTTCAGCTTGACTGGGCCGTCATTTTGCTTCTCTCATCGTTTTGAGTATCTTTATTGTTGACCCGGCTACTTCGCAGCCTCTTTGTATCAATAAAGATACTGAATTCCTTTCCTTTTCTTTTTTGTTTGAATTGTATTCTGCATTTGAATTTATTGCTATTTATGAAGCAATAATCTTTTAATAATATGACTGACTAGCTGTCCCCCGCGGTTCCACCCGCGTTTCCAAATAAAAAGTAGCCTATGCAACCTGATCTAGATAAGGCAACATAATAATTGTCCATGGGAAAAACAGTTTTCTCTTAAATATATTCCAACATGCTTAAAAGTTTGTCCTTGTGCTTTATTTATATTTACTTCAGACGATAGGTAGGTAATTTCACAGGAAATTGTACCTATTCGTTTAAATCTATATGGTAAATCTATGGGTATCATCGGAATGCGAGGTATCAGTACTGTTTGCCCAACTGCTGGCTCAGTCAAAACCAATCGCTACTATGACAGAAATCTAGAAATTTTACTTGAAGTCTGGTACCATTACATAAATTTGGTGGTCTAATATCTATTTAACATGCATAGTCCTGAATGACTGTCTGACGGATCAACGCATAGCCTAAACCGCTGATCGTAGAGACCTGAAATTTAGAGGGTGTGTTCTTCGTATGAAGTAGGCATCCTATAAGAAAGGATCTTCCGAAATCCTTAGGGGTTGAAAAACTGGGACAAAGTTTGTATGGAACAACGTGATTCCTTGGTCCAATCTACTTCAAATTTTGCATAAACATTCTTTAAGATAATTGATGGAAGACGTGTTTTGTATTTTATTGGAACTCATCGCCTATCGGGGTTAAAAAAGGGTAGAAAGTTATTTTGGGGGTGATTTGCATCGAAGTTGATATCAATACTACTTTTGAACTCACATAAAAGCTTGGTGCAATGCAATGCATATGACGAACAATTGGGATGAATTTGCTGTTATGTCTCATGACCGTCTTGGCAACAATCATGGGACAAAAGAAAAGTATAAATTAGATGTTACAACACTCTACATTTCTGCGAGTTAGTTGCAGCCGGTCAAATATACCCATTTGTATTTGAAGTATATCGAAATGGAAACCAGTATGCCAAATTTGGTACAGAAGACCAACCCATCAAAAGGTTACGTTTTTCCCAAGATCTTTCTTATGGTCACTTTGATGCCTACGCTGATGCCGATGGTGATAATAACACTGATCAGCGTCCAATAGCCAATCTAAATATATAAAACTTTTAACAAAAATTTGAACCGATATCATGGTACCGCAGATTTATTTCGCTTACTTCAAAACTATCATATTAGAGTTCCTAAATAGTTATTTTCTGCTTTTTAGTGCCTTTGAAGGCGGTCCTATTTTTTGTTAAAAGTTTTTTATTTTTCAATTTTGAATTTCTTATGTGTAATCAATGACTCTCAAGGTCACTGACCTAGGATAAGCATATTAGCGTTGTAGTTTCCATCATCGTTCCTATAACATTTAAAGAATTATCCCCTAACTCCTAACCATTAAGGAGTTGTACCTTCCATCATCAGCTCAGCAACATAAGATGATGACTACCAGACGCAAATATCTGAATAGCTTTAGAAAGTATGATGAAAAACATTGTAAGTGCCTATAAAATTTAAAGAGTTCCCTCGATTTGTCCAGGATCCTATCATCAGATCCATAGAACTTGTGAAGTATACCCTTTCAAACAAAAAATATTTTTCCAAATCGGTCCAGGCGTTCGAGTATTCGGGGAACATACAAAAAAAAAATATTCCGACGAATTGATAACCTCCACTTGAAGTTGGTTAATTGACTGACTGACTGACTGACCGATCGCGGGTGATATCGCGGGTGGAAAGCTATTTAGCATTCTATATTAAAGCTGAAAAGTTTATGAAAAACATTGTAAGTGCCTATAAAATTTGAAGAGTTCCCTCGATTTGTATAGGATCCTATCATCAGATCCTGACTTGGTGATCATGGGACCACTTGTGAAGTATATCCTTTCAAAAAAAAATAATTTTCCTTATCGGTCCAGGCGTTCGAGTATTCGGGGAACATACAAAAAAAAGATTTCAACGAATTGATAACCTCCGCTTGAAGTTGGTTAATTGACTGACTGATCGCGGGTGGCATCGCGGGTGGAAAGCTATTTAGCATTAAATAATAAAGCTGAAAAGTTTGTTTGTTTGTTTGAACGCGTGAATCTCCGGAGTTACTGGTCCGATTCGAAAACTACGCTGTCGGCTGGTAGTTTAGCCATTATTTTGTCGTTGATGGCGTCAACGCTTATATTTCTGGCAGCTAATTAAATTAAATTGCCCTCTCACACATCCATTAATGTTTTTTTTGGTCGATATTGGCTATATCCGGATATACTCTACAGATCAGGTCTTCAGTGTTGGTCACAATTTCACCAACGTATTTGTCAATAGCTATTTTTTTTATCTGATTCAGGTACTTTCCCATCCCCGATTAAATGGAGCTTTATTGGGAAATCTGTGCTTCCTCTACCCAAGTGACTCCTCATTTTGGTATACAGTTTCAATAATTCAACAGATAAGCAAGATTTAATAATATCTGATCTAGTTTCCCTAACAGGCAACGTTTATCTGAAATCACCAGAAAACATCAAAGTTATTCCACCCATGGCTATTTGTGCATTTTATAATTCTGAGAGTTCTATCGAAAGCCTCTAGATGAGCTCTATGAGTCATGTGCACTCATCCCATATTATTAGGTTTGCATCTTGTAAAACCTTGCCCAATGGTCCATTTTTACGTATAGAGCGTACGCTGTCTTTTTCAAGAAATACCGTAAGAGTCTGTTTAGAAGTGAAATGAGCCGTCCTTCTACCTGTCAATAGTGTAGCAGCAATAAATATCTGATGATGCAACAGCAATGGCTAATTTCGTTGACTTCAAAACTATCAGAGTAGAGTTCTTACATAGTTATTTTATACTTATTAGTGCCTTTGTGGTTTTTTTTTGTTAAAAGTATTTCATTTTTTAGTTTCTTATGTGTAATCAATGACTCTCAAGGTCACTGACCTAGGATAAGCATATTAGCGTTGTACTTTCCATCATCGTTCCTATAATATTTAAAGATTTATCCCCTAACTCCTACCCGTTAAGGAGTTGTACCTTCCATCATCAGTTCAGCAACATGTGACGACTACCAGACGCAAATATCTGAATAGTTTTAGAAAATATATGAAAAACATTGTTAGTGCCTATAAAATTTGAAGAGTTCCCTCGATTTCTTCAAGATCACATCATCAGACCCTGACTTGGTGACCATGTGACCACCTGTATGTATAGTTTCCAAATCGGGTCAGGCATCTTCGAGTAATCGAGGAACATACATAAAAAAGATTCCGACGAATTGATAACCTCGTCTTGATGACAGTTAAAAATAACAAAAAACTGTTACCTAGGCGACCGCTGTCATCCATTGACAACCGCGTCGCATCGCTCACCCATGCTATACGTGCTCCCGCTTAACGTTCTTTTTATCATTGCTCAGCTCCTGAGGGTCGTAGCGTGATGTTCTATAGCCTATAACCTTCCTTAATAAATGGGCTTTCAATTGCAAAAAGGTTTTTCCATATCCCACTGGCAGATCCAGAGATTAGCGCGTTCAAACAAACAAACAAACAAACAAACTCTTCAGCTTTATTATTAGTATAGATTACGATACGGTCGGAGCCGATTCCGATAATATTCGAATGAAATTTCGGTTACAAAGGAGCTCAAGTTGTGGAATGAGCTGCCCGCCGTGGTTTTCCCAAGAGACTACAGCATGAGGTTCTTTAAGAAGGGTGTGAAGAGATTTTTGCAGGGTCGGCAATACCCCTGGTGTTGCAAGCTTCCATAGGCTACGGTAACCACTTATCATCAGGTGGGCCGTATGCTTGTTTGCTGCCTTAGTAGTATAAAAAAATAAACTAGCATCCGCCCCGCGGTTTCACCCGCGTTTCCGAAGTATCTTATAATTTCCCGGGATAAAAAGTATCCTATATGTTATTCCGGGATATGATCTATCTATGTGCCAAGTTTCATGCAAATTCGTTTGCTAGTTTTTACGTGAAAACGTAACAAATATACATCCATACTCACAAACTTTTGCATTTATAATATAGTAGGATTATGACGTATTGAAATTAAAAATATTTAAACGGTGAGACTATCATTAGTATATTTTTTCGTTGATAATAATCGATATTAGGTATCATGATGACAAAGTATTTACCTAACGATATTTTCCTTCAAAGAAAAAATCTAGCTCATTGTAAGATCGAGCCTGCGTATTCAACCTTCGTCAAGACATTCAACTATATTCAGTAGCAAACACACAAAACCTAGAAACCTGGCTCATAAAAACCTACCAACACCAAATTCTATTTGAAATAAATAGGTGCTTGGTAACAGATTTTCCCGAAAATAAAACTATGACCCAAAAACGAAAAGTATATTCCTACGAATCGTTTCCTTTGAAATAAAATTCACAAAGTGCTCAGTACATTTATCGAATCGATGAACGAAAGCCTAGCCCATAGAAATTGCAGGTAATAGCCAGTAACGAGCCATCGGTGGTTGTGACGACGACATGTACGCCATTTGCATTCTAAAAGCCTATTCCATAGCTACTATATTCGAATAGCGGTTATATAACTGTAATATCACTTCATATTTGTGGACTATAAATGCGATAAATGGTTACTTTATCCAGCTATAGTGACAGAATACCGAAAATTGGCGAACAGTCTGTCGAAAAGATGTTTGGCACCTTTCGGTGTGTTCCGACAGCTGCACTTGAGAGCCAGTTCCCTTCTAGGTTTGATGTGCTTACCATCATCGGCCTCATCATCACTGACCACGCTGAGATTTTGGACAAACATAGGCCTATACATAGTAAAAAAAAATGAAAAAGTTTTTTTTTACTTTTTGTACATTTTCGAATAAAAAAATAATGTTTAAAATTGGCGGAGTAAACATAAAAAAAAGTCGAGTTCAGAACCTCCTCCTTTTTTTAAGTCGGTTAAATAATAAAATAAAAAACCACCGAGTCATACTACAAAAGAGATTATGATCTTCAAACGGCTGAGCGGATTTTATTGAAACACTCAATTAAGACACTTTTCAAACGAAAAAACCATAATCAAAATCAGTTCTTCCGTTCAGAAGCTATGATGCTACAGACAGACCTCATTTTCTCACCGGGAGTTTACACAACTTTATTATTAACTAGGTAAAGATAAATATCAGGTAGAAGGTATGAATATAATCCAAGTAATTTCCAACAATACATAATCACCCGTAGGACTCTCAAAAACGTGCCGTCACCGCGCTGGTAATTAATTATTTTATTATAAATTTCACGTTGATCATTAAAAATTCTCTCCACGAGCTGTCGTCTAATTACTTGCTCTCGAATCTGTTATTACACTCTAAGCTATATTGCAGCTATATAAGACTGAAGCAGAAAAGTTCTCGAGTGGCGACCTCGAACTGGAAGACGCATCGCACAAGGTGGACCTACGATCTTGTGAGGGTCGCTGGAAACCGCTGGATGCGGGTAGCACAAGACCGGCCATCGTGGAGATCCTTGGGGAAGGCTTATATCCAGCAGTGGACGTCTTTTTGCTGACATGATGATAAGACTGAAGATATGGCTCTTATAAAGTTCTCAGCGTTTAGAAGGTCTTAGCAATTAAATTGTATTATTTAACGACTAGCTGATTACAAATAGACCTTGTCTGACCGCAGTGGAAAGCTTAAAACAGCTACGTGTACCAAATTAATGATAAAAATAGCGTGTAATCATGTCCAAACGGAAAAACAGGTTTTGATGAGATTGAGTACACTGATAGAATATGTACTGGATCAACGTATAATCCTACTAATTGTACGTGTATTTTATGTAATGTTACTCTATAACATAAAAACTAAGGAACGGATTTAAATGTAACTTAGCACATAGATAGATCATAACCCTGGAATTAATTTGGATTAAGGCGATGATAGCTGTGGTAGTGACGTCGGATACCGAGACGAAGGTCCCGGGTTCGAATCCTACAATGAGCTTGAGCTTTCGGTGAAGGAAAACATCGTGAGGAAACCATAGCACGGTGATAGGGTATTGTAGTACCCGCCTGGCTGGCTACCACCTCGACTCAAGTTGAAAATCTGTCGCCAAGCACCTTTCGGTGTGTTCCGACAGCTGCACTGGAGAGCCAGTTCCTTTCTAGGCTTTGTGTGCTTACCATCATCGGCCACATCATCACTGACCAAGGTGAGATTGTGGTCAAACACAGGCCTATATATAGTAAAAAAAAGAAAGAATTACTTATAGGATGCTTGTTATCTCGGAAAAACAAAAGAAACCCTCAGGAGTTCGGATAAAACCGCGAGGTAGAATCTAGTACTTAATAAAAAGAGAATAAAATCCTTCAAGAAAAACATAGCTATAATAGCAATTAAGTATAACTAAGACCTATAATGAAAGAACAATTGCAAAACAAAAATTGTAAAATCATCGCAGGCACCATTAATCTTCGGTGCGACCCAGAAGCTTTAATTGAATCTCCTCACTTGATTTATAATCTAAATATTATAATTAAAGTTTGATCCAATTTATTAATTAACGTTCCCTTTTTTCTTTAAAAATTTTACTAGTCACGTTTTCATGAACTAGTTAGTTTGCCAAAAATAACATGTCTTGCTTTGAAGTCAGTTATTGATTTCTTTTGTTATTGATTAGTAAATATACGCTGTATTGTATCCTGCCTGTCACGAATCATATTTTGACATACCAACGACCTATTACTGAGCTGTAGGTAATTAGCAAAACCCGTTTTTGAAATTGAATTTTGCGGGCTACCTTGGAGCACCTTAACATTTTTATTCATGACGGAACTGAGACGTTATTAAAATGAAAATATTTTGTAGATAATAATATCTAAAAATATAATTCTTTATTTAGATAAAACAATAATTTATTATTACCGATTTCTGCCAAACATTTGCCCTTAAAACCGTAAATAAAGTGTACTTATTTTTTTTTAACTGAAATTAATTCAAGAATTAACCGTTATTTAAGCTGTAGTTACTTAAAAAAAAAAATTGCAAGTTTTGTGTGTCATCTAATCTGCGGAAGTATTTATCCGATCCTGAAAATTCTATCACTAATAGGAAGCTGCATTATTCTCAAGTGTTATTTTATCCCGGGAACGCGGACAAAACCGCGGTGGAGCGACTATCCAATAAACAAACATATTTGTTACAAACACCATTAGTACAGATAGTCAATAATGTAAGCAATTTATTACCCATTGACGCGGGATGTTACGTCACGAGTGATTCTTCATCTCGCAAACACTCCGCCTCTGACATCCGGTATCCATAATTAATTTGGTTAGTAGGCGAAATATTAGGGAGCTTACTATGTAATTTACGTTTAAGTGTCACGTGTCAATATTTTTAATGAGTATTTTGGTCCATTTTTAGCAGTCCGTTATGTGACGCAGTCTATGTATCCTTTGCAGATAAGAGTTCCTTTGTTGACAACTATCGTTGTTCCGGGCGATCGTCTCGTAAACTGTTATTTGTAATTTTATTTTTATGAAAACTATTAAACTGTTAAAAAAAAAACATATTCCAGATTTATAAACTAATTTAAGGAACATTACATTTTGAATGTAATTTTTTGGGTAGGACTCTCCTTGTTTTTGAGAACAACTTTTTTTTGTAGAAAGTAATATATTTATTCGTGAAAAAACAACAGAAAATACATAATACCTATATAAGTCCTGAGTCTGGGTGTAATTATCTATATATGTGTGTATTTACAAAAAAGTAGTACATGTAGTATATCAGTTATCTGGTTTCCATAGTACAAGTTCTGCTTAGTTTGGGATCAGATAACCGTGCGTGAAGAATGTCCCAGGATATTTATTATATTTATTTATATAGGTAGTAAATATGTGTGAATCATGAGTTAAACTTCAGGGCAGAAAGTTACACAAAGAAGACTAATAACCACTGATTGAACTAGCAATTTTGTTGTAAGCAGCGCGCAATAGTTTCACTGCAGTCGCTCATTACGTGATAAACATCCAAACCTTGCGGTGGCAAAGCTATTGATTTCGAGAACTATGTTACAACCAACAATGTGTGTTATTGAATATAATTTACGAAATTACCATCTTTAAGTATTAATTCATTGTATATACAGGCCAGTTGGCACAGTTGGTTAAGACGCCACCTATCACGCCGCTGGTCGATTCCCATCCAGGACAAACATTTGTGTGCATGAACATGTCTGTTTGTCCTGAGTCTGGTTGTAATTATGTATATAAGAATATATTTACAAAAAAAAGTAGTATATGTAGTATATCAGTTATCTGGTTTCCATAGTACAAGCTCTGCTTAGTTTGGGATCAGATAACCGTGTGTGAAGAATGTCCGAGGATATTGTATATTGGATACAGGATATTGTACATGAAGAAAGGAAGAAAACATTATTATTTGTGAGTGTGACCAAGCATAAGATCTACATGAGGACTTACCTACTGTTATATAAAGTTTTTGGAACATTGTTTTTCTCTCATTGGTCTTTCAACTCAGAATTAAGCTGGTATTATTTTATATCACCGTATGATTGTGATCACTGTGTTTTAATAAATGGCGGATAAGGTCTGTTTTTAACCCACTTTAAAAAAAGGAGGAGGTTCTCAATTCGGTTGTTTTTTTTTTTAATGTTTGTTCACTTTAATAATTATTTTGCGTCGGGTTCTGTGTATAGCTTTAAAGTGGTCCCATTTTAATTTTATTGTATTTGAAGGAAGTTTTACGCTTGTAGGGTTCCGCAAGTCAAAAGAAAAAAATGGGACACCTTATAGGATCACTCATGCGTCTGTCTGTCTGTCTAAAAGTTTTGTAAACTGTAATGTGTGACATATCCAATATATATACATATTATAATATCTGAATTTCGGGGCAATAAATCGATCTAGCTACGTAGGTTTCATTTTTAGGAAACACGATTTACCAAAAAGAAAAACCGAGCTAAGCTCGGTCACCCGGGCACTTTATTATCAATTAAACTGAGTTTTATTGAATGTTCCTAAAGTTCAATATTAAAAATATTATTTATTTTTGCACCCATATTGAAAATTGTGAATTCATAAATGTTAACAAAAACTTCCGACGGAAAAATCAATGTATGAATTTTAATATCTCGATCGTACTACGAGCCCTCGTAGCAATAATTCTACTACGGTGTAGGTGATTGCACTTCTAACGCGTGTTTTTTGAGATAAAAGGGCAATGGAATATGGTGAAGATTTTTATAATTGAATATTTGAAATGAGTTTTTATTTATGTGGAACTCAAGAGAAGCCCGGAGTGAATAAATATTTTTAGCAATCCTATATTTATCATCGACATCTATGCTAATAATAAAGCTGAAGAGTTTGTTTGTTTGAACGCGTTAATCTCCGGAGTTACTAGTCCGATTTGGAAGCTACATTATCGCCAAAGGTTATAGGCTATTTTTTATCCCTGGAACGCTAGTGAAACTGCGGGGAACAGATCCATCCTCAAGTTAAAGATCTGTCACCAAGCACCGATGTGTTCCGCAGTACCTTGAAAGCCTTAAAGGATTCGTGTACTTACCACCCTCGGTCACATCACCACTGACCACGGTATTGAGAATAAAGTAAATTTTAGAAGCTAATAGAAAAAAAATCTGGCTCATTTTTGTTCGGTTGCACCATCAGAGGCTAACAAACTTAAAGTCCTAAAATTACACAAATATTTTTTTATCATAAAATAAGAACGATTAAGAACTATCTTAACGGTATCCAATACATGAAAAAACTGTGGTCACAAAGTAAAAAAAACAGTTCTACAGAACTTTTCTTTGCATATAAAAGATTTGAACACTTTTAGACCGCCATTTTGAACATAACGACAGCGAAGGCCTTCGGAAACTTTATCAATCGTCCCCCATTAAAGTTTTAATGGGGTTCATCATTGGGATCACCTTCGACAGCTGAATCTTAGTGCCATTTGACCTCCACTTGTAATTTAAAGAGCCAAGATAATCTGTTCCGAAGGAGCCGGGTGTATAATGCAGTTACATAACTAACCCTACTACGGACGCCATTTTAAACAGAAAAATATTTTTTTTAGTCGTTTTGGTCGGTGGTAAGCACACAAAGTCGAAAAGGGAACTGGCTCTCCAGGCTAGCCGTTAGAACATACTGGTAGGTGCTTGGCGACAAATTTTTAACGTGAGGATGGTAACCAGACTGTCGGATACCACAAATTACCCTATCACAGAGCTATGGTAGCAAAAGCAACCTTCCGACGCGTGCATTAGAGTCTGATAATAACTGTTAACCATAACACGGTGGTAAGGTACTTTAGTACCCGTCTGGCTGACTACCATCCTCAAGTTGAAAATTTGTCGCCAAGCACCTAACGGTGTTCTAGCAAATGCACTTGAGAGCCAGTAGCTTTATAAGCGTTATAACAGGTCGGCAACACATTGGCAATACTTCTGTTATTGCAAATGGCGATAGGCGATGGTAACCACTTACCATCAGGTCGAACGTCTGCCTGCTTGTCAACCTTCTAACAACGAATTAGTTAGTTATATAAAATATTAAACTATGTTAGTGACATGAAAACAATAAACAAGAAAAATGGGCGCAGTTAGGTCACATGGATAACAATGATTTTTGTAAGTATCCACCGTCTTCTACTTTTCTCCTCCATAATACTTCGTTTTACGATTTTCTTCAATTTTTCTAGCAAGTGAATAACCAAAAGTAGGGGCACAAGAGTAATCAACTTAATTTAGTTGGTAGTGCAGCGTCTTACCTAGAACTCTAAGAACCTTAATAGAACATGACTAAATAAAATTAGTTTTGACAATTTGAATTTACTTAAGAATTTTCATGAGCCGAATTAGGTACTTAGGTACTTTTCGTAAAATTATTTGTTAAGGGGGATCGGTGAAAAAGCCCGCGAAATTCAAATTTTATTAGATTTTTTTCAAATAGCAGCTCAGTAATATGTCATTTATATGTCAAAATGTGATTCGCGACACTGAGATATAGATATAAATCTATCCATGTATTCATTTTGCATTCAAACTATTATAGAACTGTACATTGGTTCCTGCGCGTTATTTATCGAAAAGGAACCAATGTATGGATTTAAATAGTTTAAAAAACATAATGTATACATACTGTAATCAATTAGCATATTATATTATCATTGTGAATCAGACTTCAAATTAGACTTATTATAGAACTGTACATTGGTTCCTGCGCGTTATTTATCGAAACGGAACCAATGTATGGATTTAAATAGTTTAAAAAACATAATGTATACATACTGTAATCAATTAGCATATTATGAGGCGCAAATCACATTTTGACAAATAAGAGACCTATTACTGAGCTGCAAAATAAACATACGGATGGTTCTATTACCTACAGTATTTCTGTACTACGGAAGCAGGTGATGACGTCACAGAGGTCAAAAGATTTGCAAAATAATAATTTTAGGAGATAGCTTATATTTAATCCTGATTCTACATACTTTAGTCACATTTGTTCAAAAGTTATTGTAATCCTACTGTTTTGTGGTGTTTGTGAATGTATAGAAAAAACATTATTTAGTGAAACTCACTCAGTGTTGTATATTATGTCGAATTATACTTACTTACAGTATGACACAACTTATTTGAAGCATACCCATGTTTATTAGTACTTTAGGCGAAAATGATCATGTTGAACGTTGAATGGCGCGATAATTAATGACTTTTATTAGTTGTGTAAATCGGAAGTGAAGTGTATACGATTTGCCGATGCTACATCTAAGTTGTGTCATACTGTACCTACTGTTAAAATTGTTTTGTGTCCGTGTGAGCTTCATTCTGATTACTGACACAAAATACATGATATTGGTATCTTTAAAACCGCAAAATTTCATTATAATTTCATAGCTCAAAGCCAAGATTATTTAATTTTTTTAATGTCACTTTTTTCACATCTACCGTCATGTTTTTAGAGATGTGATTTTGGAGTCTCATTATCGACGTAGCAGAAAGAATAATATTTCAAACTACAAAATAATAAATATCTTGGGATATTTCTTCACACGCGGTTATCTGATTCTACTATGGAAACCAGATAACTGACATACAACATATACTACTTTTTTTTGTAAATACATACTTATATAGATAATTACATCCAGACTCAGGACAAACAGACATGCTCATGCACACAAATGTTTGTCCTGGATGGGAATCGAACCCACGACCTGCGGCGCAATAGGTGGCGTCTTAACCAACTGCGCCAACTGCCCTATCGTGGATATTTTATTTTATCTTTATTTGGGACAGCAACAGTCTTAAACTAGAAAATTTATACATTGATGCTTCAAATATTTTCGAAATATCGATAGAAATCTAACTTATTTGTCGTAGTGTCGACTCCCTAGTGCGCATGCACCGGCTCGCTAATCGGGAAGATGTTACGGCATTGAACGCATGTCTCCCGCTTAAAATTTTTCCCAGTGCTACCCGCGCTACCTACCTCGAGATGTAGCCCATGGTGTTTGAGTGGTCTAAGGGTCATGCATATTATTAAGACCTATCTATGTGCGGTCAATAGTTTATCATCAATTGTACACAATTATAAGGGACTTTTGCCCCTTTATTTAGTGAAAGTGAGATTTATACATACGCCCGCGGTGTGGCGCTGAGGACAACTCCATAGGAACTGGTTAGACGCTCATACAGCAGCCACCGCGTGAATCGACGCTGCGGAGACGCCAAGATAGCGCCTTGCTTTTGAACATGAACGTCCACGGTGCCGTGAGTAAAACTTTTTTATTATTTATCTTTATTGTCCTGTTTCACTGCAGCCGTAAATGCCATGTCGCGACTCGAATTAAAATAAATTATAATATTTTCGGCGTTGGGGGTTGAAACTCTAGGGCCCTGGGGACCAGAGGCTCGTCGATTATTCAAAGATTAAAAGATTTGACAAGCCAGTTGGCGCAGTTGGTTAAGACACTACCTGTAGCGCCGCTGGTCGTGGGTTCGATTCCCATCCAGGACAAACATTTGTGTGCATGAACATGTCTGTTTGTCCTGAGTCTGGGTGTAATTATCTATTTAAGTATGTATTTACAAAAAAAAAGTAGTTTAAGTAGTATATTAGTTATCTGGTTTCCATAGTACAAGCTCTGCTTAGTTTGGGATCAGTTAACCATATGTGAAGAATATCCCAGGATATTATTTATTTATTCTCGTCTTGTTGAAACCTCTCGTGATAAGAAGGCTGGCACATACTTTGCTCAAAGAATTGCCATTGCCATCCAGCGAGGCAATGCAGTCTTCTTGGCATACTTCCGCGGGGCAGCGATTTGGCACAAATTTTCTATTTATAATATAGTTCGTTTTGTTTTTATTTTTAATTTAGTTAAATTTCTTAAATATAATAAATTATATTATCATCGTGAATCAGACTTCAAATTAGACTTATTTTAAATGAAGCACACAATTCTACACAATTTATAGCACAATGACAGTGTCACCACTGAGCGGGCAGAATAAACTAATAATTGGCCGATAATTTTTTGGCGTTTATACGTGCGAACTCTCTATACCTATACCCAGACAGGCATATTATATAATATAATAGTAAACCTTACAAAAGTTCTATACAATTGGTACCTTATTCGAAAAGATAATTAAACCATGATTAATTATGGCCCCAATTATAATTAATAATGACATTCATTACTTTTTTTTTATTTATTTTGGCATCACCCTTCGTGTATTTTGCCAGTGTCAAGTTGAGCAATGTAGGTATTTTTATATTCTTCATGTAGGTATTAAATTCTCGTCAATCGTCAAGTTTTAAAGTTCAAGTCATGTTAAATCTTCTTCGAGTCATAGTCAGTCAGTTTAGTTAGGTTTTAGTACAATGGTAGCAGTTCTACTAAAACTTTTCATGGACTTCTTGAGACAACTTGAAAAGCCACTATATACGTAATCATTTCATTTCACTTCACTGGTGCACTTGTATTGATCTTTATTGGACAAAATACCACCGATAATATTCAATAAAACTTCAAAACTACACTATTTTATGAAAATAAAATGAAAACGCAACGTCACTTCGCAAGTTCCCGCCAAAAAGTCCATTCATTAGAATATACAATATTCATTTCCATCAGGTAGATAGGAACAAAAATTAAAACATCTACAATATGGAATTGAGTTTTTTTATTGTAAAAGAATTGAAACAGAAAACAACAAGAAAGACTTTTCTGCAACAAGGCGCCGCGGCGCACACTTTGGGAACCCCTGGTATATTGCGTAGTGATGTAGTATATTTGTTCGGATAATCGAATATCAGTATAATTTCGGTTTGGCCGGTTCACTGATCTCTGCGTTATCTATCAATTATGTGGTTCAATTTTAAGCAGTACACTTAGATACATTATTATTTATTTATTACTAGTTGATTAGATTGATGGTGTCAGACAGGATTTCAAGTTTATTCAACAATTCCTTAAAAAAAACTATCAGATTTTCTATATTTTTTCAAGTTTTCGTGCAATTTTGTCTTTCCATAAAAACCTATTTCGGTTTATCTATACTTCTATAATATAATATTATAAAGAGGAAAGATTTGATTGTTTGTTTGTTTGCATTGAATAGGCTCCGAAACTACTGAACCGATTTGAAAAATTCTTTCACTAATAGGAAGCTACATTATTCCCGAAGGTTATAGGCTACTTTTTATCCCAGGAACGCGAGTGAAACCGCGCGGAACAGCTAGTTATGAATATTTTGAAATAAAAAAAACTGCCAAATCAGTCTACCAGTTCTCAAATGCGCTTATAAACGAACAACATTTCATTATTATTGATATAGAGATACAGTAAAAGACAATAGACCATATTTTTAGTAGCAGTTTTAATCACAAAGTCAGCAAACAAGCAAATTTCAATTAATCTATAAAAAGATCTCTATAAAAAAAAAAAAATTAAACACTGTAAAAAAATGTTTGACATCAAATCTCTTTTCTCTCCTTCGATCTTTAAAAAACAACTGAATTCCTAACATATTTGAACATACATTCGACTGTACAATGTCATTACGCATAGTTAATTGATTCTGGCCTTATCTGCTAACAATGTATCCCAACTGATAGGATGATATCGAGAATTATATTCCTGGACTAATAAACATAATTCAGGCTTACCTGCCTGCGGTATTTATGTGGGTTGAAAATGTAGCTTCATTAGTGAAATTCAAGATAGGGTGGACTGATCAGATTAAATCCCTGACCAGTAAAATGATAACTGGGTGTGCTAGAACAGCTATAGCAAGGCAGAATTTATGAGAACAGCTATGGCAAGAGTTCTTGGCTCTCTGCAAAGACAAACGATTGAGAAGAGAGTGCTTAATGTATTTTAATTTTTGCAAATTTCTACGTTTATCTTGGTAACTCTCAGTTTTTTTTTAAGTAGTAAACAGTTTTATACGTATGTATATCAATTGAATTTGACAGCCAGCTCCATTCTAAGTTTTGTGTGCTTACCATCATCGGCAACATCATCACTGACGGTGAGGTGTGGTCAAACACAGGCCATATACATGATTAAAAAAGTGAGAAATTTATAAAACAATATGTGTCATACGCACCCACTGAAATCCATTTTCCGGCAAAATTAACTTCGCAGAAGAATCTTTCGGGCGTGCAATCCCCTAAATCCTCATTCATCCATCGCCAGATCTACTTCTCCCCAAAATCTGACATATAAAGGACACACAAAGATTGGAAGGATGAGGAAACAACAATTGACTCAGGTGTGGTAAAAACATCCTCATATTTCCCTTATGTATTATTGTGGAATGTGTTAGGTATGCAATTATTTCTGTGTCAAAAATATACTTAACTAGCTGTCCCCTGCGGTTTCACCCACGTTCTCGAGATAAAAAGTAACCTATGTCTTTTTCTGTATCATGGGCCAGGGGTTCCCAATAGTTTTTGTACTGTAACTCCGTTTACATGAAATTTTTTTGCGGATCCCTTATAAAAGAAGATACGCGCTTGTAGCTTAAGAACGTTTCGTAAGTATACCGGTTTGTGACGCTCCTGGGGCAGCCCCTTGACGCCCCGGGGTGTCGCGATGCAAAGTTTAGGAACCCTTGTTATAGGCTATATGCGCGCCAAATTTCACTACGATCCATTCAGTCGTTTAAGCGTGATAAGGTAACAAATAAACAGAGTTACTATTGCATTTTTATCATTAATATGGATTTATGAAAAGGCTTGACATAGGTACTTGAATGGCTTCGCTGACGAGTATAACTCCGCCTTGTTTTTTTTTTATATCAATGACCATGAGTCTGTATGAAAGATAACTAATGAATATCTGATAGAAGAGAAGCGTACGCAAAATTAAACTGCATCACGATCAAATTATCCAACCTGTGCATTGTCACGTTCAAAACACATTTTTCTTTAAAATTGATAAACAGATTATAATTAAACGGACCACAGAAAATACAACATTAAAAAATATAAGAGCACTCCGCGTACCCTCTCGATCTAGATATCAGCTGACTTAAAATAAAGTCGCCGATAAACTACGCCCCAAAGTTGATAAGACGAAAATTCCAAGGAAATTCCAGTCCACCCCTTTTCTTATGATTCCTCTAATAATCCCACGGCATTGGTGTCGTCGCATCTTTATTTTATTTGGGCTTTATTCTTGTCACGCGCCGCACCCATCCGGGTAAGGGTTACCATAAAGGAAATTTAACTAGTTCTTTCCAGTTTTTTTTCTATTTTATTAATAATCAAAATTATTTCAATGCCTACAGTTTCTAACAGTCGGACTTTTGTCAATAGAGGTGTGAACCCTATGGGTTCTAAAAGTAAACTTCACCGGATGAAACCAGTTTCAAGCGGTTGTAACTCGTAATTTAGTACAGCGAAAGGCAAAAATAAATTTTGCGTAGCGTCGTTTACTTTCTATGTCTTTGTTTAAATGCTTTCAAATTATAATCGGATTGATGTTTAATTGAGTGAAGTGATGATTTTGTCTGTAATTTTGTGTCGGGAATTTCCTTCTCTTTACTTTTTGTTGTTGAGATTAAAGCGTACGAAAATGTCTTCGTTTCCGAGGTCACCGAGTCAACTGCTTTGATTGCCTTGTTTTTTTTAAACTTGAGTTTCGACTTTCTGTTTATTATTTTAGCTTTTTTATTTAAAACACTAAAGCCAAGAGTCCATTGTGAGGTTTCATTATCGTCAATGAAAATTATATTACAATGACAAATAATTTAAGATAGTAATACCAAAGAATAAATAACCTATAGGTAATACGCATATTAACAAGCTGTTACTTTTAAAAAACATAAAGCATTGGCTTTGTAATATGGTTCCGTTGGGCACCTTTTTAGGTACAGAAACTTAAAACATAGCTTACATGAAAAATATATTATTATGTAGTATTATTTACTTACAACCGTACTCAGAGACGTCAAATAGAATTGAATGACTGAAAAAAAACTTGTTCAAAAACTCCGTGTATGTTGTACTAACAAAAGAAGAGACTTTTTGAAGTTTCCAGAATTAAAAATACACGAAACAAAGTTTTGTAGCTGGCTAGTTGAATTTTAAAACAACTGTATAGTTTTCGAATAAATTCAGAAAACTTTATTGGCCTCAGTATAAAACTTTGAAGATTATTTACAATTCAAATTACAATTTTGCCTTTGTAAAAAGCTTTTCTTTCCGAAGGTACTAGTTTTATTATATGTAAACATTTACTTATATTCAGTAATTTATTTCGGTAAACAGCCTGCGGTTTAATTTTTTTTTCTCACCGTATTGAGTAATTTTTATTTCTATTTGAATAGCTAAAGTAATTTTTAATTGTCTACATAGATTAATTTTTTTAATGACTTTTTGCATGCGTTCACAGTGCGGCCGTCGAGTGTCACAAACGAATTTCTCTAGATACCTTGATGTTACCTTGCAATAAATTATTTTTATCTTTTGGCCGACAAACCAAACCTAAACTCTTATTAACCTAAATCCTTTGAAGAGCATTGATAAAAACTAAAAAAAATACAATTGTTTTAGATAGGTAATATTCCTTTCCTGGTAATATTATTTTCCCTTACCAAGGTAATCCGACAAACGGCGCGTACACAGTAATATATAGAAAGGTAACATTTATAAATGACTACTATGGCCCGGTGGAAGCGTGGCGCGATACGAACATCACTTTTTCCTCATGAAACAAAATGAGGGTCATTTATCCAAACAAAGAACAGAAAGGAAAACAAGTTTGGCCTTACCTAGGTGTATAATGGAATTGATACTTTGTATGAATAAATATGAGAAACAAGTAAAAAAAAACATGAATTAAATAGTTCAAATAGTTGTTGTCTTTGCAAAAATTACATTATCGTTAGCTTATTTTATTCTTATAATTGTTTTTTTTTATACTATGTATGGGCCTGTGTTTGACCACAATCTCACCGTGGTCAGTGATGATGTGGCTGATGGTGGTAAGCACACAAAGCCTAGAAAGGAACTGGCTCTCAAGTGCAGCTGTCTGAACACACCGAAAGGTGCTTGGCGACAGATTTTCAACTTGAGGGTGGTAGCCAGCCAGGCGGGTACTACAAAGTACCCTACCACCGTGCTATGGTTTCCTCACGATGTTTTCCTTCACCGAAAGCTCAAGCTCATTGTAGGATTCGAACCCGGGACCTTCGTCTCGGCATCCGACGTCACTACCACTGAGATATCACAAAATTAATGTATAACAACATTTTTAATTAGAAAAAACTATTCTAACTTTCATAAAAACTTGACTCTTCATTTTTAAATTATACAATGCCTTTGTCACCGACTTTACGATTATATTTGCGTTAATTATTGTAATCCGTTTAGTACCGAATTCTGTATTATTATTATTTTTTTAATTAACAGCTTTTATACTACTTACTCAAACTTCATTAAACTACGTAAAAAATATTCGTAGACAAATAGACGGACAAAAATATTAATTAATTATTTCTCCATATCAATTCCACACACGGCTTCCAAAAACTTTAATTCACATGAAGCAATGAAATATTTTAGCGTAATTTCGAAACAATTTCCAATGATTAAATATTTCAAATGCCTTCACCAAAATACGCGATTGAATATTTCGCTCACGGCTAACATGGAACCACTATTTTGGGTGATGAATACAAAAACCTATTTGGTTTAATATTTTGTAATGTGTATTACGAAACACGATTTAATACTTTGCGCTACAAGAAACATATGGAACCGGAATGAGAGGATATTTTTGATTTTCATACATACAATACACCAAAAAAAGTATTGAAGTATATTTAGGTACCTACCTCACACAGATCATAAAAAAATATATCAGAATAGAAAACACACTAAATGTGCATATAGGTAGAATGCGCTTAAACGCAAGTTGTGTTAAAATTCTAATCGTCATAATTTCTACCATTACAGTAGCTTCTGAAATCTTGTAGCTTCGTTTAGATGCAATTAAATCTTATACCAAGTACTTGGCCACATAATGAATAGAGAAGTACCTAGACTATGTCCTATTCGCAAACGCGTGTTAACCAAGATTAATCACTTGTCGATACACCATCCGTCTTGTGACGCGACGCAACGAAGCACGTAACATTAACCAAACGGAAACGTTAATTTATCGAAAAATAAACGTAGGAGACGGGTTTTACACTTACGTTTGTTATGCGCTGTCTAAGGACATCCTACTATCCAATAAATAAATAAATATCTTGGAACATTCTTCACACATGGTTATCTGATTCCAAACTAAGCAGAGCTTGTACTATGGAAACCAGATAACTAATATACTACATATACTACTTCTTTTGTAAATATATACTTATATAGATAATTACACCCAAGTCAAGACAAACAGACATGTTCATGCACACAAATGTTTGTCCTGGGTGGGAATCGAACTCATGACCAGAGCGGCGTGATAGGTGGTGTCTTAACCAACTGCGCCAGCTGGCTTGTCGTTAATGGTATGGTCTGGTTGATAGAAACTTGGAACTTTTTATCTCTCAAAAATATAAAAGCACGGTCAAAGCTCGATATTTTATTACTGCTATTCTGTTTGTAAAACTTCAAGCTTTATAGCTGTGTTGACGTCAATCAATTTCTGATGCAGATTGTTGAGAAACCTTGTTAATTTTGTTAAAAATATCAATAATAGCAGTCTTTTACAGAGAGAAATTAATTGGTAGCGTCTAAAAAACATCAGTGTAAAACCAGTAAGCTGTGTAAAAAAAAATGCTACGTGGGTTGTAATTTTGTCAGTAATCCGGAACGTTAATAATGATTTAAGGGGTGGAACCAACCCCTATACATTGTACAGGTTATAATAGCGCGGTTTTGGACGGCCCTATAATTTTACTGGAATTAACCAAACGAAAATTATACTCGCGAGGCCGTCATTATTTGTTAACTTCAATTAAGAAAATTAAAGTCATTGTGAGGTTTATTTTTTTTAAGAAACTTTCTTTACGACAACAGACAATCGAATTCGATGTTTGAATATCAATGTTATTTGTTTTACCAGGGTTTCACTCTCTGAGAGCTCCTATAGACCAGGTACTCCAAGTAGCGCAAGAATAAATGTCAAAATACTTGGATCCCTAAGATGTACATGTTAATATATTTTTTTTACCTTTTTACAAGGATAGGGTATAAAGGTTATAGAGTGGCGACTATGAACCGGAAGACGCACCGTGGGTAGGCCCCCCACAAGGAGGACCGACCATAGCGATAGCGCAAGACCAAGAAAATATCAACAAATGTAGATCCATAGCTTTTATTTAAAACTAGGTGTTCCCCACGGTTTCAATCGCGTTTCCAGGAAAAAAATAGCCTATAACCATGGACTTAGAAAAAACTCACTATAACCTTCGGGGATAATGGAGCTTCTTATTAGTAAAATATTTTTTCAAATCGGACCAGTAACTCCGAAGAGCGCGCTGAAACAAATAAACTCTAGATGGATTTTTTACGTACTTAGCAGAAATCTTTACTAAAAAACGTCCTGCATTTTGCTTATATTTACCTGACAGTGTTACCGTATCGTATAAGAATGTTAGTAATAATTTTCTTCGGTACGATTCGCAGGAGTGGGGTATACCCAAGCAATGCGTCCCAAGGGTACTACACCATTACGGCAGCCGCATTCAGATGAGATTTATAAATGGTGGCGTAGAATATTCTTTAGAATATTTTATTGGGCATTGTAAAATTCTGCTGATGGTTTTTTCTATGAAAAAAACAACTTTTTATAATATTGTCCAAAAAACGAAATGTAATGTTTCCAGGATTCAAAATGTATGTGAGTTCTTTTATTAAACCATAATATTATTTCCTAAAATTAGGCTATATAACGAAACTCCATACAAATCTCTCAAATTATGTGAAATGAAAGACAGATGACAGGTCGATGAAATGTCTATATTACAAATTCACTTCAGATGAAACATTATTACAAAACTATGCAAATATGGCGAAATTAACCCCCCTGGTTTCCATACTACAAATTACTTACTTTGGGATCAAATAGCCATTAATGAAGAATATTATTAATTTATCTATACAAATTAAGAGAGGTAGGTAGAGCATAGCGATTTTTCGCTTGAAGAGCAGCTCGACTGGGGAAGTAACTCCTTACAGAATACCGCAGCCAATTAACTTTGTTGTGTTCCTGCGCGTGAGTAAGGTCGCCAGAGCTCATCGGGGTGGGGGGAAGGGTCGGCAATGCGCGAGTGGTACCCGGAGCGCGGATTAGTATATGGTCTCTGTCCCGGGTGTCGCTAGCGTCCATAGGCTACGGTAACCGCTTACCATCAGGCGGGCCGTAAGCTTGTTTGCCGACTTTGTTGTATAAAAAAAAAACAAATGTAAGGATAATTATAAACTAAGAGAAATAACACGGCTAGATTAAGATGTTAAAAATGACGTTCACAGACGAGACGCCATGAATCAGGATTACCTATCGTGACACACGGCTCTTTGATTCGTCGAGCGAACGTGATAACGTCAGCGTCACTAGTATTGAGGGATTTAATGTTGATGACGACACACGTAAAATTTAACGTTCAGGTTTTTCGTGAGATAAGGTAATATATTGGAATTCAGAATTCGGTATGTAAAGTAAAATATTACCTATGTATATGATTTCGAAACCATTTCGAGATTTTAGATTAAAATAGGGATGATGACAGGGTAAAAAATGATTAATTCTGTTTCGTCCATTAGTTAGGTTATCAAAAAATATTGGTACCGATTCTGTTGTTTACGAACTTAACTAATATTAGACAAGTCACCTCTCTTTCATGTTAACATTATTGAAAAAATACAGACCATTTTTAATGCTCTCAGTTTAGTCCACGCCGTCGTAATGTACGGGTAAATGGTCGTGACTAATAAAGATCGCGTTTAAATTCACGTTGAAATATGTGATCGAACTAATCTGACAGGACTAAAATATCTTGCATCGTTTTCTTATATTTACTATTAGAAAGAGATATAGTGAGATTAAATTTCTTTAGTTCGTAAATAACAAAATCGGCACCATTACCTTCCTACGTTGATATCAAAACCATTTCGAGATATTTAATATACCTATCTAAAAAAAACCTTTTCCTACTGAATTGTGACAAGCGTGAACACGAATAGATAACAATTAAAATATAAGTATACATTAACCAGACTTTGCAGTTTTCAATAAATACCCATTATATAATCTGAAAACAAAAACACCCGCGATCCCTTATTTTACTCTTTTCGAAAAACCCTTTCTTATTTACATAGATGCTTACACTGTAGACAAGAAACACATCTTCTAAATTTAAATTATAACCCAGTGGTTTAGGCTCTGCGCTGAATCAGTCACTCAGTCAGGACATCATAATATATGATGTATAGATATTTTTTTAGTTTTCTCAAATGTTTGTTAACTCCCACCGCTGTAAATTCAAACGCAGAGAGATTAGCAAATGAAGGCGAAACACTTTTCAGCGCGGCCGTTAGTGTAAATATTCACACTGATCCAGCGCCGAGCTACATTCACTGAACAAATCGTCGAGATTACACGCAGTATCGTAAATTGCAACCATGCTGCGCTGTCTGTCTGCTAGAATGCTTTTAGCTGAGAATCGCGTTTGCTTACAGCTTTAGCAATGTTGAGATGATTTGTAGGAGTTTTGTTGCTTGAAGCTGTTTGATTTATGTAAATTGAGGCGGTTTGGATATTACTTGATCTTTTATCTAGATTTTTTTAATTAGAAATATAAGACCTTAAGAGCGATGATGCATGGTGCGTTACGTCAAAAGTCATTTTACGTCACAAATTCTGAACATGACATGATTGAACATTTTAGCATGACGATTTTGTGTGAAAATCGTGTCTGTGCTAGGAAAATCTGTACTGCAAATAACGAGACTCCTTTCAATTCCACCGCGATAGTCATTCAATATAAATTAAGAGAAGTAATAATAATACATAGATGCGAAAAAACACCAAAAACATGACCCTGCAAAATCTTTTTACGCTCTTTTTGAACCACATGCTGTAAAACTACAGCATTCCACATTTCGAACTACCAAATTTTTATAGTTATTTTTAATATAATATAAAAAAGTTGTCTTTTTGGAAGAACTTATTTACTAATCCCGTTGTTTTTTTGGACTAGGCTATAGTTTCAATTAAAAAATTTGCCTTGCTGAGTTTCTTCCCAGTTCTTTCCAGTTGAAGGCTGGCTTCCGAACCGATGGTAACTTCAGTAAATTTGACCTTCACAAGTGTCTTTCTGGGGCCTAAATTGAATTTGGCTTTGAATTTGACTTTTCAAGTTTCATGATATTAACAAAAATTGAGACCAGCTCCATTGAAACAAATGCGTTCTCTTCACCGTATTCGACGAGTACTAAAGGTATTTCTATGAATAAAACGCACGTTATATTTTTTTGTACGGCAGTGCCTCAATATGTCAAAAACAATTTTTTGTATAATTGGATAGGAATTGAAATATATTTTGTACAGTTATTTTTTTTACAGTTTCAAGCGTTTTGTGTAAATTTTAATATGTTTCGTGAAATAAATTTAAAAATTGTTCACGTAGCGTTTTAAGGTTTTTAAAGGTCACAAAATTCTTTTCTTTTTTATTTGGTGTAATATAAGTCTTAATTCTAGTTAGTATTTTTAGTATTACCGTTAGAAACTAACGCTCATTATAACATAACGCTTAACTTATTTTGTAGTTCCATTATACATTTAAACGTGGACTTCCGAGATCCGGAGATTTAATCTCTCCAATTTATCTAGCTGGACATCGCAAGCTCTTTTGTCTAGTACTTTTCAGCTATTTAATATCACAGTAAGCCAAAATCCAAGGTTTAACTGAATTATAATTAACTCCAATTAATGTCAATGCTGATTGTTTTTTTAAATGCAAGATAATTTAAGTAATTTCAAAAATATTCTAGAAGAGATCTTTATTTTAGAAGGAAATTCACAAAATTAATCTATTATAACTATCAGATTAAACAAAAGACAAATATTTAGTAACTGCTGGTCAAGTTCCACCCAAGGAAACTTAACATGAAATCGACACGTGTTTCGCTTCTTCACGAAGCATCATCAGGACGTAGTAGACCCACTGTAGACTACTAACAGAGAAGGAGACCCAGTAGAATTAGCTACTAAATACCTATTTGTCTTCTGTTTAATCTTATAATGGATTTACGCAAGGTCACGCCTGAGTCAATTAGTTAAATAACTATCATATTTTACTGCAAACATTGCCGGTCTTATTACAAAAAAATCCTTAAACCTCAGTTTAAACCAGGACTAAGAAGTCTAGGTTTGTTACGGTATTAAAGTTAGTACTATGATTTAAACTTGGTCTTATTACAAAACGCGAACTTACCGAGGATTTCTTAGTACCGCTCTTAAACCATGGTTTAAATAATAGTCACAGCTTATCTAGAGAAATCATTCATTCAATCATGGATCATTCGGGCGCACCGTTCCATTTACTTAAATATTGATTTATTATATAAATGATTAATATTTAAAATAAAGAATAATAAGATGACAAAAATCCAAGAGTATTTTTTTGAAAAGTTTTAATTAAAAATACTTCATTTACGGCAAATCTTTACATTATTGGCGTTTTATTCACGTTTAATAAATGTACATAATATTAACAACTCTAGCGCGTAACGGAATGTAATTCTCGCGCGTAATACGAAACTGTAACCAAGGCAAAGTTTAAACAAAAAAGTACCCAACTCGGCATCTTACTATAAATATTATTCTTAGATTTAGTATTCTGCTATTGTCGACTACATACCGCGCACCGCTCTGTTGTGATTTGTTAAGTGACTGCTTATAAAACCCACTAAAATGGATCTACAGAAGAAGAAAAGAGGTGAAAATTGGAGTGCCGAAGAGAAAGTTTGTATTGATATAAAAAATCTGTGCAAATACTCTTCATCTTCTTTATGTTAACGCAAATTTCAACTATTCTAGGAACTATTACGTCAGCTGATTTCTCAATCAGCACATATCATAGAAAATACCAGGACGACTATGTTGGGCCAACCACTGTTTCTCATCGTTGGGCCAACCACTGTTTCTCATCGTTGGGC
This sequence comes from Tethea ocularis, assembly GCA_963555595.1. Taxonomy (NCBI): domain Eukaryota; kingdom Metazoa; phylum Arthropoda; class Insecta; order Lepidoptera; family Drepanidae; genus Tethea; species Tethea ocularis. Next base: position 1,318,104 of record OY741960.1, on the reverse strand, counting down.
CAACCACTGTTTCTCATCGTTGGGCCAGATTAACATTTGCAACTTATGGCCTACAGCTATACGACTACGTTGGGCCAACCACTGTTTAGAATTGTAGGGCCAGAATTACATTTGCAACATAAGTCCTACAGCTATATTCCACGGTTGGTATACAGTGATTCTATTTTGTAGGCCCTTCCTACGCCATAACGTAGGGTTACAGATGTTTTATCTTACGCAGGCGGGTTGGTCTTCGAGAGCGATACTATACCGCCCGTGCACACAACAATGTGCATGTGCATCTACACTCAAGGAAGGTCAATTAAATTAAAAAAATTGATATTAGCTTGTATTGTCCCACATTACATATTTATTTGAAAAACCATTATACATGTACCTGCACATTAATTGAAGGATATCCTTTTCTGTTTATGTATAATTGACCTCCATCTGCATCTATCTTTTTGATGCGTATATGTGAGCAGTCTATTGCCCCTATCACCGTAGGAAAATTCGCAATGCTGCGAAATTTTCTCATTGCCTCCTGTTGTTCATTTAAAGTAGCAGGCATTTTGATGAATCTATGGGACATCCGTGCAATGGTCCCTGCAACTTTTTTGCATATTTGGCTCACAACTGGCTGAGACACACCATGCAAATCGGCTGTATCGTCTTGAATCTATTCATAAAACAATAACAATTCACTAGTTAGTTAAAAGGCATCATTGTTGAGCTATTAGCATACAAGGTTTTAAGTACTTACTTCATGGCGAGCCCAGCTTCGTAATGCGCAAACCACTTGAATTTCAGGCGATATTGGGCATCCTCGGGGATCATGGGATAAGTCTCCTTTTACCAAATCCACAATTTTTAATCCGAAACGTTTCGTGAACCTATATTTATATTTGAAGTCTTCGTCAGACAACTCAACGAGAGGGTTCAACCGATGTCTGAGTCTGTTAGGTCTCCGAGGCATGCCTATAACTCCAAATCGTCAATATCCTCAAAATCAATTAAATCAACGTTATCAATATCCATTTTTCATGTAATCACAAAATAAAAGTAATACAAAACTTAACCTCAACCTGTACAATTTGACGTTTGTGACTTTAGTCCAAAGATAAACTAGGGTCCTCGAAGGTTTAAAGTTAGTACCATAGTTGATCCATGGTTTAGAGTTAAACTACTTTTTATAATAAGATTTACTTTAGTCCATGGTTTAAACCTAGTTTAAACCAGGTACTATACTTAGACCACGTTTTGTAATAAGACCGTGCAAGTTTCTGATTAAAATTTAAAGAAACTATCGAACTCTGAATAGAAATACAAAATTCCAAACCAGCTAATACGAAAGTTGTAAATGCCGTATTCAAAACAAAATATATATCCATCCATAACAAATCATACAATCAAGTCAGGTGGATATTCTGTTCCATATCCATTATTCCCAGATAATGGAGACGGATCGAATCCTACCCTCTATTTGGTTATCGATGGAGGAAGTTGCGCTCAATTAGTCTGTTTGGCTGAACCGAGTATATTTATTTGGTCAAGAGGTTTGCAGAGATGTTTGCATTGTACATTGACTATTGGACAAGAGACAGTGTTGCCGGTGAAATGACACAAGATTTACTTACTCCGAGCTTGGTATACTAATTATTATGTCGTGTATTTTGTTGGTTCTTTAGAATATTGTCCTTAAGACTGAATGTTATTTTTTTTTATTATGTATGGGCCTGTGTTTGTCCACAATTTCACTGTGATCGGTGATGGTGTAGCCGATGGTAATAAGCACACAAAGCCTAGAAGTATAATGACTATCACAAAGCAATTTAATAGAAAATACGATGAAAATGGTATGCGCACAAAGTCTTGAAAGAAACTGCTTCTTATATCTAGCTGTCACTAAATCATACTTGTACCAGTAAGTGTACTTGACGTTATAAATACTTTCAGGATCCCATAGGAAACCATAACCTAAAAGTCAGTAATGCAGAATTATCCACATCTAACACCCTACAACTACCCTCTGCTCTAACACCTTTTACTGAAACTCATAGTCAAAGGCAAACCCTTTCTACCTCTAGTTTCTACCATCTGTTCGGATTTCAACGTCCGTTTCTAGTCCGACCGGGATTTAGGAGAACATCCCGGATTATAGAAATTCCGTACTCGAATAAAACTGTCCTTAGTCTTTGCAGTTTGCTCTTAATTTTTTATGATGGTTTGGGTTTTAATTGAAACTATATTTTGGTTACGTATATAATTTCTTCTTCTTGCAAATTCACAAAACTTTATAAAAATAGCAAGTCATTTCATATGATTTTAAACGACTTCAAAAAGGAGGAGGTTCTCAATCAGTTGATGTGATGATGGAAGGGAAAAAGATAGTTTATACTAGGTCAGTGATAAAATATAAGAAACTAAAAATTTTAAAATAAAAACTTTTAACACAAAATAGAACCGACTTCAAAACACTAAAAAGCATAAAAACTAACCATGTAGGAACTCAAATTAACCTGACACTGTTTTGAAGTCAACGGTTCCATGATATTTGCCATGGAACATGAACTACACTTTCTCTTTGTTAAAAGTTTTTTAAGACATGCTCTTATTAAATTCTCTTTTATGCGATATTTGTAAGTAAACAAATCTGGGATGTAGATTTTAAAATATTGTATAAATTTAAAACTATGCTATTTAGTTAGGAATACAATACAAATATTTGGTACAATCGAGTTCATTTGGTGATAGAGCCGCGGTAGGAGGCCTGGTCATAACTCCTAACAATAACAAAACGTATCCTAGCCGTATTGGGGCTGGTTGGATCTTTTGGCCACAGATAGCTATCAGTCTGATGATGGAGTCAAAAGGTAGACGTGTGGTACAGTACAAAACTACTGAACTACTTTTTTTAAACTATATTATTAATTTTAAATATAAATGCCTCAATAAATTTATTTTGGATTTAACCTATGTTTATTAAATAAAATTATATTGAAATTGGAATTTTAAATTAATTATTTTGACAGCGGGGCTTAGTTACTAATAATAGGCTAATTTCAAATAAAACATAATTAGTCGATTTATTGATGATTAGGCCATCGACGATGTGGGACATCACATAACGCTTAAAACCTCTAGCAATTAATTTTATCCACAAATTAAATCAAAGTTCAATAACCAAAATAGTCAATTATTCAATATATAGGTACTCTCAGAGTAAGTATTATGAGCTTCATTGATTAACGACAAATTTGCTATGGTAATTAACAATTTGTCCCGGATATTACCTGCCTGCGTTTGCATACATTCAATAATGAAATATACATTGTTTGTTTGATTGAGACCGTTGGCGATTTTGCTGATACATTTTGTTTTCAATGTTTATAAATGATAGGTTATTCTGATGGGATTCAAGTTTATTTTTTTATATAAAATAAAGAATATTTTATATTTCATTACATTATCGCCCACTATACCTAATATTATTTCAAAATATAATCAAAATAAGTCATTTTGGAAATTATTCATGATAACTCAAAACCGAAGGTCGCATTGAATAAGAAAACTAATAGAATCTTTGTACCGGCTACATGGGAACGACATGGTATCCGCTCCATATCGGTGTGTGGTATATATCTGAAACTGCCACGGTGTTTTATAGCCACTTTTCTTTGGTATGGTACAAGGTATAGGCTTGAGCGGTGAGCAGAGCGGGAGCAAATACATTCAAAAAACGAAAACCGATATAGTATGACATGTGTCAAAATTTTGATATGAGGACGCAGGTATCTGCTAAAAAATAAATGATAATCTGAATATTTTAGGCGATGATAGCTCAGTGGTAGTGACGTCGGATGCCGCCACGAAGGTCGTGGATTCGAATCCTACAATGATCGTGAGCTTTCTGTGAAGGAAAACATCGCGAGGAAACTATATCACGGTGTTAGGGCACTTTGTAGTACCCGTCTGGCTGGCTACCACCCTCAAGTTGAAAATTTGTCGCCAAGCACCTTGCGGTGTGTTCCGGCAATAGCACTCGAGAGCCAGTTGTCTTCTCGATATTGTAACAGGTCGGAAACACATTGGCAAGACCACCATCAGGTGGACTGCCTACCTGCTTGTCAAACTTCTGACATAAAAAAGAAAAAAAAAACTTGGACCACCTTTCAATTACAACTTTGCGGTAAGACCAAACCGCATAGATGGGATAGGTTATATTTTATTCACAAAAGGCGACTTTTGGTCCGACACTCACTGCGAGTAAAGTCATACTGTATCATTTATTACCAGCAGCGAAAGTAAATTCCCACCAAAAATATAAACATAAATTCTTGCCAGGTTTTCAACGATTTGGAATTAGAAACTGAGTGAAGTAATTTTTTTACAGTGAACTATGGTTTGGAAAGTTGCCCGCCTCAGGAAAAAAGTATAAGCTTAGCCTACTCAGAAGTTTTTTTTTTCCAAGCGGTCCACCTGATGGTAAGTGGTTACCGTCGCGTGTTGCCGACCTGTTACAATGCCGAGAAGGCAATTACTGGCTCTCAAGTGCAATTGCCGGAACAAACCGGTAGGTGCTTGGCGACAGATTTTCAACTTGAGGGTGGTAGCCAGCCAGACGGGTACCACCGTGCTATGGTTTCCTCACGATGTTTTCCTTCACCGAAACCTCAAGCTCATTGTAGGATTCGAACCCACGACCTTCGTCGCGGCATCCGACGTCACTACCACTGAGCTATCATCGCCTCAAAGTAGTAGCAGGTTTAAAGAGCCGTAATTTTTTTTCGAACTTGATCTTATACACTGCCGTGTTAGTTTCTTAAAAAAGCATGTTGGTTGCATATTATTAATACTATTTTCAATGTTTTGAATCTTTCATTAAAATGTTCAGTTATAGCTGCGCATTAGTTATGAGGCTTTTTAATTCATTAAAACGTAAATGTTTTTTCTTCACGAGTGACGATTGGCTGACAGTAAAAAAAAAACCAGAAGTAACTGGTTCTTGCACCTACTGTTAGGATACCTACTTGATCGGACACCAATAGGTGTTTCATCATATCTGCCGAAAGACGTCCACTGCTGGACTAAGGTGATAATAGTTGTTTAGTACAGATTTTCAACTTAAAAGTGGTGAGGACACGTCAGTTTTTTATGACATTTTCTTTTACTAAAGGCTTATTGAGCCTTTTCATGATACGCCGCGGCGTAAGCTCCAAAAATCTTAAAAATCATTTTTTTAAACAATGTCAAACTCCTAATTAAACAATTTTACACCTTATTGGGAATACTCCTAACCATTTTGTTTACTTGACAACGCTTATATAAGTAACAAAAAAAATTTTTTTTTTAAATATCATAAATACTTGTCAAAAGTGCAAATTTGCGCTTACGCTGTTTTTCCTCAAAAGGCTCATTATTACGTGTCACCATTATGGTATAGCGTATATATTTCTGCTTAATTTACCAAATTTGGGTGGCTATTTGGTCTCTCCTCATCCCTACTTCATGTAGACCAGCTTAAATAGTCGTAGTATAATATTAAGACGTGACCTATTCCCAAATGGCCCTACATAAGTTCACTGACCTAAAACATCACATCCTGCTACATAAAACGTCCGTAACTGAGAGATTTACACCAGTATTGCCTACCGGAATTACCAAGCGTATCTCTGTCTTACATTCGTAATTAGAAAGGGATAAAGATAGTCTCTTGTGCACAACGACAGAAGCAAGATTCATCGTTGTTATTTATAACACGTACGTGACGTCATAAACAATGGGTGACATCCGCACCCATGTCGATAGGGTTGTGATGTTGGTTAGGATTCGGATATTTGCAGTGGGTTATATTAGATAATATGGATGATGACTGGGTAAAAAATAATTAATTCTATTTAGTCCGTCAGTTAGGTTATCAAACAATATTGGATACGTATTTTTTATTTTATCAAATCAATAAAAACTTACAAAGATAGGTCGCATCAAAGTTCAGGAATGGGGGTTTGTGACGTCACTTCTGTGTAAAAAGTGTACTAAAACGTGACGTCAAGCGATATTTATACGCACTGTATCTTCGTTATTTTTTGTTTTCAGAACTAAAGAAAAAACATGTGTCCAATATTTTTTGGTAATCTAACTGACGGACTAATTTTTTTTTTTAGTCATCACCCCTATTATACTATTTGGCACTTTTTGGCAATGTTTTATTATAAAAATGAAAACATTCGACATTTAAAAAAATGGCAAAATTTGAAAATGATTGCAATAACTTAACAGAATCCACGTACAGATCCACTTTATAGAATTTTCACAAAGTTAGCAAATTCAAGTTATAAAACGAAATAAGTTTAAAACTTGTATTAACTACCAAACTTTCATCGTTCAAGTTTATAGTCGGATTTGCATGCTTAAAGCTTCAGCGTACGTTATTGAAAATACTCACTTATATTTCATGTTTTAGGGTTCTGTACCTTAAAAAAACGGAAATAGGATCGCTCATGTATCTGTCTGTCCATCCGTTTGTAGCAGCCGATTTGCTCCAAAACTACTGAGTTGAAATTTGGTACACGTATGTATGTCGGTAACCCAAACACAGACGTGTAACGTAAATAAATGAATTTGAAACATGTGAGCTACTTTTGGGGGGTAAATAAGAAAATAAAAAAAAAATTGCGAACTATATCGCGTTCAAATGAAATGGCTCGTGTGAGACTCTCAGATATTTCTCTTTTTTATAATTTTAAGATAAATTATTTTAAAGTTATTTAAGATAATAGGCGAAAATTTACCATACATTTTGGGTTCTTACGAGTATTATACTTGGATAGTATCTACTACCACGCAATTTCCCGCTGTTCAGAATAAATCTTTTATAATAATATTATGTTGGAAATTCTATACTCGCCCAAATTACACTGTATAATTTACATGGTATGGTAATTTTAACATTTAAATATATTCGTTGTGGTTAATTACACATACCAATTAGCAAAACTCTGCACTGCCTGTTACTATGGTAACACAAAATAAATACAAACAGAAGAAATGCACATAGGTACATATTATTATTTGTGTCTGATTGATTTGATTGTTGCAGACTCCTCAATGGAAGAGTCATCCATTTTGGTCCTCCATAGTTAGACTGAACACTTTTATTGCTGGAATTTCAAATAAAATACGTAAATTAAATACGATAATTTTGAAAATCTTGACTCATCATCATCATCATCATGTCAGCCGAAAGACGTCCACTGCTGGACAAAGGCCTCCCCCAAGGATCTCCACAATGGCCGGTCTTGCGCTACCCGCATCCAGCGGTTTCCCGCGACCCTCACAAGATCATCGGTCCACCATGTAGGGGGTCTGCCCACGCTGCGTCTTCCGGTTCGTGGTCGCCACTCGAGAACTCTTCTGCCCCAGCAGCCGTCGGTTCTTCGAGCGATGTGCCCCGCCCCACATTATTATTCTTGATTATTTTATCCAAAAAGTATCTTTACATAAATATAGAGATTAAAAATTACCTTACCTCACGCGTCGTACTTACTTGATTACTAATAAACATCAACAACAGGTAATTTAAGAGATGAAAAACTGTCATTTTTTTTGTACAGAGCAAAGTCGGTTGGGTTTAAAATTTATTTTACGTTTACAAATAAATGTAGACGATTTCTGTACTTTCCTGATTAAAATTATTTGAGATCTAGTGTAAGTATAAGACTGTTGCATTAGACTTGGTACTCCCGCTAATCGACCAATGGGCGACCGTCCGCTGCGTGTGCATATGATCGTAGTTGGTGTTCCTGGTATGAAGTGCCTAGGGTGTACTTCTGGTGCATATGTATTGTGTGGTATTTTAAATAGTACATAAATGTTTTATTGCTTTATGCAAATTATAAATGGCAGAGCGGAAACTAATTCATTAGTAGCCATATATCTAACAACGTTCTAAATAAAATATCAATGAAAACGTGTCTGTTAGGATACTTTGCATAGAACAACGATTGTACAAATTGGGAATAGCCTATGGCATTTTGAATATTGCATATTGCGGTGTAAGTAATTTCAAATACTACTAAATAGTAGTGTGGTTCGTTGAATTGATTTTAAAATTAATTTAATTCAATTTTTCTATCGTATTCATGTTCCATTGTGAAATTTATTAGAAATTTATTATTGTTACCATTTTTATTAGTAAATGAAATCTGTAGACTTCATTCAGAAAAAATATATAAGAAGAAATTGAATAAAAATTTATTGCGTAATATAAAATATTATATTGAGTGTTGTCGTTCAATTAATTACCTACCTAGTTATTTTTTTACCGAGTTATTATAATAATATTATCTTCCTCTCAGTTCATCTATTGTTGTAATGAAATGAAATATTATTTATTCAAATAGACCTTCACAGGCACTTATTAATTATGAAACTATTCGAAATGCAGCTTATTCGAAAGGTAGCTTTTGCTGAGAAGAGCCGAGCGAGTGTATAAAAACAAATATCGTTGTGTAACAAACGAGGCCAAAGATCATGGATCAAAATCCATGATCTTTGTACAGATGTTGAATTTAATAACATCTATTTTTAGTACAATACTACCCATAAAATTTTACCTTTAAGTACTTAGGCTTTGCGTTGGTCTCTATCATAAATTATTCAAACCACAAACAAATCAAAAAACGAAATTTTCCCAATACCAGCAAAACAATTTTGATATCTAGTCTATTCGCTGCAATGTCAAACTTACGTCCAACTGCGAACGAACTTCACAGCTGTTCATCCTTTTAGGGATACATGAAATGTTCAAATGCGAACTACTGGCAGAAATATTTGACGTGCCTTTGTGTGCAGCGATGAAGTGATTTCTCGACTCCAACAGACCATGCATAGCTGTAATGGACAAAGCTAAATGGTGCTCTATGGGTGAGAATTTGATTTCATAAGGTTTCATACTGTTATGTATTTTGAGATCTAAGGCTTCAAATTTTGAAGCAACATTATTAGGTTATTGATTGAATCAATTAATTAGCAGCGTGCTATTTTATAACAATCTTCACAATTTTAACCGACTTCAAAAAAGGAGGAGCTCAATTCAACTTTTTTTTTTTTTTTGTCTGTTTGTTATGCGATTACTAGGCCATGTGAACCGATTTAAAAAAAATTTTTATTCGAAAGAGTAGGTACCTATTACTCTTGAGGTGTTCCTATTGTCACCAAATCTTAGGATCTATTTGGTAATGGTATCAATAAACTGCAAAAAAACTAAAAAATAAATAACTTTTTTAAAAAAGATCCGCTTTCATAACCATCAAAACTGTCATATTAGAGTTAGTAGGTAGTTATTATTTTATACTATTTTTTTTAAAAAAATATTTATTTTAACAACTATCAAGAATTGGATAGTTTGTTAACGAATGTATGGGTAAAAGCATAAAAGAAGAGGTACCTATTTGACCAAAAAAAAATTTTTTGTTTAAGGTGGAGGCTTCGGTTGGGGCGTTAAATTCAAACTATATATATATAAAAGTATATTACTGACATATACGACTATTTCATGAAAATGTTACTAATATACCTTGGAGGAATATATTGATGATTTCTTTTGTTTTTAATCAGTAAATATACTACCATTCTTGTCGCAAATAACATGTTGATAAGTTACGACCTATAACTGAGCTGCAATTAGCAAAAAACGTGATAAAATTTGAATTTAACGCACCAACCGAACGTTTACCCTTAAGACTTAAGGATTGAATTGATTGATTGATTGAACAAGACTTGTTTCATATTGGATTCCGTACTGGATAAATATTCAATTCAGTACTTTGCAAACAGACATATATTCAATTAAATAATACACATTATAAATAAGTATTAATAATGAAATCTCCTCATTCTTCTCCATTAATATCTCGTTTTGCGTCACGTATCAACTGAGCCGCATGCAGCGATGTGACGGCGCGTATCTTCCGGGAACTTCCCTGCTCAGATTTATCGTCCACAATTTAACGTAACCTTACATTAATCTCACTCTGGATGGTCTATTCTTATTACGTAGTTATTTTGAGGTGAGTTTATTGGGTTTTTAGGGTTCTGTAGTAGGAGGAGGTATGAGCATGATAGGTTAGGCTTGGCGATAGATTTTCAACTTGTTAAATTACGTTTTCATCGCTGAAAAGTGAAAATACACTTCGTACTGTACTTGTATTGGCAACTGATATTAGTGTTTATTCAAATCTAAACGTTCAGTGCTTTAAAATAATAAGGAAAGTTCTTATTTGCATGAAATTACAAAGGATAAAAAAATCTGTAGGCTCCTAATGAAATCCGGCCATTCCTACTCTCGGAATGAATGTAAAAGGTGAATTAATAATTAGGTTTTTGATTAAAGCCGTTAAGGCTTCCAAAATTGTTCTCCTGAAATAATCAAGCTTGCTAAAAAAACTTAAAACTCGACTATAATCTGCACAGAAAAAGTGTAAGTTAAGAAATACAGATCTTTGAGGTTGATTGTCGTGAAAAAGAATTTTATACAATAAAATGCTGTTTATATTAATTTCTTTTCACAAATTAATCTGATCCTGAATAAAGCAAAGCTTGATATAAACACTACGTAAATATTAGTTACGTCTAAGTACATACTATTAATTAAAAATGAATCCGTCAATCTTGAAGGGCTAGAATTTGCAAATTAAACAGAAAATTGAGAGAAACACTGGCTTTCAAAATGAATCAAGCGGTATGTTTAAAGTTATTTTATGTATCTAAGTATATCCAAATATGTTTTTAGTTTCGTCAAAAACTGCAGAAAGCTTGAGAATGTTATATAATATTTAATTGATGATAAGTATCTAATATAGGAGACTAGATTCCGCCCCGTGGTTTCACTCGCGTTCCCGAGGATCTTATGTTTTCCCGGGATAAAAAGTATCCTATGTGTTAATCTAGGTTATAAACTATCTGTGTTCCAAATTTCATCCAAATCTGTTCGGTAGTTTTTGCGTGAAAGAATAACAAACATCCATCCATCCATACTCACAAACATTCGCATTTATAATATTAAATAGGGTAGGATATGATGGTTTTAAAAAACCCTTTTTAATTGACTTCGTGATGACAGCATCTTAAAGCCTCTTCAAGTTTTGCACCCATCAATTTAAATCATCAATTTAACAATATTCTCTGCAAATTAAGTTTAACAAGTGACTCGGCTCAACAAGTGAAAAGCGTATGTAAGCCACACTTTGAAACTCCCTAACTTTGTTTCACATAATTCTGGGTATTTATTACCACATGCTGCTTGAACGATCATACTTCCTTTGTAATTGGCAACTGGACCTAACTGTAGGAAGACTTAGATGTGCAGGTCTTGTGTAAAGGTGGGATATTCTAAAGGTTTAGTCTATCGCCCTCTTCTTTTGATTTTTTAACCGACGACGCAAAAACGACGGGGTGTTATAAGTTTGACGTGTCGGGGTGTGTGTATGTGTGTCTGTCTGTGGCCATAAAGTGGCTCCTGAATGGAAGGACCGAATTTGATTAAGTTTTTTTGTTTGAAAGGTGACTTAATTGAGAGTAGAGTAGCTACGTTTCAAAAAAATCCTCTCAGCAGTTTGAAAATTATCATCAATTTTCTAGTGAGTTTCGGGGATTCTTAATTTTTTTAATTTTAGTTATAATAATTATTTTGCTAGCTTACCGCGATTCCAGCCGCGTTCAAGAGAACTTAGAGTAGATTTTCTGGTGATAGAAACTCTGCTAATAATAAGTTTGGGAGATTATTTTTTTTTTTACATGCTTCCGCCCCGCGGTTTCACCCGCGTTCCCGAGATATCTTATGTTTTCTCGGGTTAAAAAGTAGCCTATATGTTATTCCAGGATATGATCTATCTTTGTGCCAAGTTTCATCCAAATCCGTTCGGTAGTTTTTACGTGAAAGAGTAACAAACATTTATCCATACTCACAAACTTTGGCAGTTAGTAAGATTTTCATATTTGTTAGGTACAAAAACATGTTTTTTTTTCTAATTTCAAGCATTTTAACCACCATAATAATATAAAAAATTGTGAAACAAACATTAAGGCAGGATTAACAATGTGTCAAATTAAATTTAGCTCAATCCTCATGGGAAATTTTCTCTTATCAAATGAATTAACGTTCATAATTTTAATAATAATAATTGCTTGCCTTTTTTCTATTTCCCTTGAATTTCCAATGAGCCTACAAATCCCCGGTGTAAGAAGTTTGAATGTTAATCTCAAATACGGTACAGGGGTTGTTAAGCACTCACAGAATTAGAACTGGAATGTACGGGTCTAAATAATGTGTGAAGCTGTTTTACTTTTTACCCGACTGCCAAGGAAGGGTTATGTGTTTCACGCGTATCGCGTTGTTTGTAAATTTCTTTATTACGTCGTATTTCCCAAACGGCTGGATTGATTCCGACAGTTAAGGTATCGCTAATTTGTCTTAAAAATCTAAAAAACACTGGTTATTGACAAAATGTTGCCCAAAAAGGTTAAAAAAGGAATTGAAGTTCCTTCAGGTTCATTATCGAAAAAATTCATTAGTTGCATTAAAAATCTCAAACCGTGGATTTTGAACTCATATTCAGTTTACGCCGATAGACACGTACTCATAATAATTAAATACTTTATTAAAATATTGTAATAACACTAAATAATAAACTTTTATCATATCATATTAAAAACATAATTTAGTTGCAAATATAATGTAAATAAATATGACGCGTGCACGAGGGCACACCCTCAGTTCAGAAAAAAAACTAATTTAGACAATAGACAATGATTTATTTCATGTACAGTCCACGCACACAATATCCCCCCGTGTATTTCTCATCGACCTAAAGCCCAGTATCCTCCAGGGTGTGTTACATTTTCAGTCCTAGTGAACTTTGACGCGGCCAAAAAGAACTGCTGTACAGGGACCGGTGTTGCTCGTAAATGTAAACTTTTGTTTTTGTTGTGATGTTCTTAATTTTATTATTTTTGATAGAAGATCCATTTTTCCTTATAACTTTATTATTAATTCGAAAATATGTTTTGTTCGTTTGTCGTGATTCTTGACGACGAGCCTAAAAGTAATTTTGACTACCCAGAAACACGGGTAAAACCTTCTGACATAAAAAAAATGTTTTGAGTATATTTTTTTTTATGACAAGTACGGAGGCGGTCTTCCTGATGGTAAGTGATTACCGTCGCCTATTGCCGAACGGATTCCCAATGTATTGCCGGCTGGTTACAATGTCAAGAAGGCAACAGTCTCTCAAGTGTAATTGCCGGAACATACTAGTAGGTGCTAGGCGATAGATTTTCAACTTGAGGGTGGTAGCCACCCAGACGGATATAAACCTACCCTACCACCATGCTATTCACAAAATTTTCTTTCACCGAAACCTCAAGCCATATAGGATTCATACCCACAACCTTCGTCACGGCATTTGACCTCACTACCACTGAGCTATCATCACCTTAACTAATAACTGAATTATAAAAGGCCTGCAAGATGTCAATAACTAACTTAAATCGTGGGCTCATATGAAACTAGCTGTTTCCCGTGGTTTTACTCGCAATCCCGGGATAAAAAGTATCCTATAACCTTTGGGGATAATGTAGCTTCCTATTAGTGGTAGATTTTTTCAAATCGGACCGGTAACTCCGGAGATTAGCGCGTTCAAACAAACTCTTCAGCTTTATAATTAGTACAGATATAGATAGACTATTGACCTATTTAAATCAATCACTTAGCTCAAGAGCTAACGAACTCACTTCTTGATAAAGAACTACGCTAAATTGTACTATTTCAAGTCAGATTTTGAATGGTAGTACATTAAGTTGTAATCAATCAAAATAATTAACAAGTTATTTACTTAGCTGAAGTGTTTCCTTTGAGTACTAATCGAAAATTTCAAATTGCGACTTCTGGCTCTATTTATTATTTTATTGCTCAGAAATGTTTGTAAACTTTGTAAAAAGTTTTTGAGACAAAGAATAATTTTGCCTTTGGCAAGTGTTTTGTAAAGGCGCAGGCATAACAGTTTTTAAATATTAATATTATGTATATAAATTTTATTTTGTATTTTTTTATGTTTGTAATGCAAATGGAGCAGAATGGTAATAAAAAGTTATATGAAAACATTTTTTTAAGAGAAAGCTTTTTTTCGGATCAACTCAATGACGTCATATCATGTCAATTAGATTATCAAAAAATATTGGATACGTATTTTTTATTTTGATCCGAAAACAAAAAATATCGAAGATACAGTGCGTTAAAAATTTCCGGTCTGCAAAAAGTGTACAATGACGTCACAAGCCCGAATCCTGCACTTTGAAGGGACTTATCTTTGGAATTTCTTATTGATTTGATAAAATAAAAAATACGTATCCAATATTTTTTGATAATCTAACTGACGGACTAATTAGATTTTTTTGTTGTTATTCCTCATCTCTTGCAACAAATAATGCCGAGAAAAACATAATTTAGAATTATCATTTCAGGGATATCGTCGCCTTGAATGGCCATTTATTTACCGGCCTAAAATCATTGACAAAGCCATCGCATATTCATGATCTAATCCATTGTTGCTTTTATGACTTAAAATAGAGACAATTGAGATAATTTTACCAAGCTCGCGAGTATCTCCTTTTACAAAGCTGCCGCAAAAAAATTACAACTCGTAAAAGGAGTCGCAGTACAAAAAAAATTGGGTACCCCTAGGATTCTTAAAGAGTATTTTCACTCTTTTTAAAAAATAAGTCTCATAAAATATGATTATTTTAATATGAAAGGCGTAGTGAAACTGAAAGGGTTCCCGTGTTAAATTTGAAAATTTACCTGGCGACATTTCCAAGAGTTTCTTTGCCACAATCTAATAAAATATTTTTTATACAAAACACGGCACAGATGGAATGATATGAATCTTAACAGAAACGACAGTTAGGTATTATGACATCGGGTGCTATTAACTTTCCCCTTAAAAAGTATAGGGCGCAACTCATAAGTGTTTTTGTTAATGTTTTTTAAAAAATATTTTTTTTATGAAATGATGATGAAGATGATCGATGAATATGAAGAAATATAAAAAATAAAATATAATACCTATACACAAAGTTAAATTTATTGCCTACTCAATTAAATATTAATTATTTATTATTAATTAACTTCAATTGAAAAGGAAAACACTAAAAATATATATTTTTTTAATAAGGTAATCAGTGGGCATTTGTTAAAATATTTATTTTTGTTTGTTATTTCTTATATTTTTTGTTTTGCTATATATTTTTTCTGTTATGCTGTCAAATAAAGTCTTTATTTTTTAACGATAAAGCTTCTTAAAACGGAAATTAGGCTACAATTATATCACACTAAAATAAATTCTAAAAAAACACAGTCGTTTAAATCTGGGCCTAAACTGATCATATGAGTTTTGAGTTTATTATAGGGAGCCTGTAAAATAGTCAGTCTCATCTGACTTGTACCACAGGTTAATTCACCCACTTCCCTTTACGACCAATTTTTACTTTTATATCGGTTCTCTCAGCTAAATTAAATTACTTGCGTAAAGCTATATTGCCTTCATATGCATTTGATGTTCACAGCTCTTTATTATTTTTTATATCATACGAATATTGTGGTAAAAATTCCACTCATTAGAGTTTATTTACTTTAGATATTTTTTATTTGATGATGATATTTTTGCCTCGACTCAAAAATGACGGGGTCTTATAAGTTTGACGTGTCTGACTGTCTGTGTGTGTGTGTCTATCTGTGGCTTCATAGTTCCTGAACGGATGGGGACCGATTTTAATTTAGGTTTTTTGTTTGAAAGGTGACATAATCAAATAATAAAAAAAAAAAACGCCTTGCTGACTTTCTTGCCGGAGTCTTCTCAGTTCAAGCGTATTCCGAACCGGTAGTAGAGTCTATTGTAAAACTGTAACTGTTGACATTCATAAGTGCCTTATTAGGGCCTAAACTGAATAAATGAGTTTGTGATTTTGTTTTTTTTTTTATTTTGAATCAAGAGCGTTCTTACGAGTAGCTATGTTTCAAGAAAATCTGCTCAGGCGTTTGAAAATTATCACCAATTTTCTAGTGAGTTTCGGGGGATAATTTAAATTTTGAATTTTAGTTATTTATGCGATGGTTTCTAGTTCTAATAAAGATTAGGATGATACGGAGGAAGGACGCACAGAAATAGACACATACATAAGAAAATATGAAAACAACCCAATGTCAGGTTATTTTGGTGAATTGAAACAGAAACTGCAAATCAACAAGCTATTGCAAGTCAATAAGCACTTAAAATTAAAGTCAAAAGCGTACAATCAATTTTAGATTATAAAAGCGTTGCAAGCAATAACAGTTATAAGGTGGAGGCTTCGGTTGGAGCGCGAAATTCAAATTTTATCAAGTTTTTTGCTAATTGCAGCTCAGTTATAGGTCGTAAGTTATCAACATGTTATTTGCGAGAAGAATGGTTGTATATTTACTGATTAATAACAAAAGAAATCACCAACATATTCCTCCAAGGTATATTACTGACATATACGACTATTTCATGAAAATGTTACTCATGACGAACGTTCCCCCATAATGCAACGTTGATGCTTTAACAAAAGGGCCCGTTCACCAATTCCATAATTACTTAGCGGTGCAAGATTTTATTAACAGGCAAGCCAGCGTTAATATTATCTATAGTTTCCAACCGCGCTTTTACCGTCGTTTTTGAAGCATCTAATGGTTTTACGTGACAAAACTGGATTATGTTTTCTTGTATGTAAATTTCACCAGTAATTTGAAAGAAAGTAAATTTATTTGTGACATAATAGGCTCAATTATTTAGCTACGTAAATCAAAATTAAAAAGTTAATAGAAATTTTAAAACAGAAAAATAACAACCAAAATTGCCATAAAAAAGTCAAAACTCAAGGAAATTGGATCGCGGCTTAAAGCTTCATTCATCCTACAAAAACATTATCCGACAAAAAATCATAGAAAAACATTTGCCAGCTCAACTTTTACGTCAACATTCGCAACCGTATTCGTCACGCCTTGACAAATGTGGGAATCTTCTAGTGCGACCCGATGGGAGGCAATCAATCACACCTCGTTTGGGACCTCTCGGACCCCATCGATCTCCCGACGATGCCATTTGGACCCATCTCGTACATCATTCCGATTAATTTTTTCATCGTTTAGCGAAATGGATGTTTGATGACTAGAAGCATATTTGATTAAAATTGGATTTATACAATTTGAATATTGGCGTTGGAAAAGAGAGATAAAGTGTTTTTTTTTCGTATTGTTTGGATATTATGGGACAGTAACAAAATTCTTTCCTTAAAGCCAAATTATTATACCCTTTGGAGAGGATGTTAGGAACTATGATTATTACACCACATGCTTTAATTAAACTAATTATTCTCACAAATGTCAGACTTGCAGACATTTTAATGGATACTGCATTTTAAAATATACATTAGGGTGCTTTATGGTACCTTCTGGCTGGCTACCACCCTAAATTTGATAATATAGTACCAAACATCTACTGATTTATTCCAGCAGGTGCACATGAAGACTTGTTCTTTAAAATTGTTTGCTTAGCAACTATGGTTACATAATAATGATTTATCATAAAGAGATTGCGGCCAAATTTTTGACCAAACTGTAACCAATAAATTTGAAAAATATACATTCACATATTATCCACTAAATCAACACAAAATATTTAAATGATATGGCCATAAATTGTACTAAGACGTTGTCAGAAATTATTGCTTAATCAACTTAACGTTCCTTCATCCGCAGTACCGTCAAAGTTTCAAACGTCGATAATGGAATCTGCACAATCAGTTGCAAACTTTGAAGAGATATCAATCGATTTAATCGAATTTTCGATTATTTCCGTAAGATTTTAGATAACATTGATGTTTCTTGGGCTGGGGTTCTCCAAGATGATGAACAGACTTAAATAAAGTGATCGAGTTGTGAGTTCAGTATTAAATAACTTCCGCTCCACGCTTCATCCGCGTTCCCGAGGGACCTTATGTTATTCCAGGATAAAAATAGTCTTTATTTTAAACTAGGGTATAATCTATCTATATGCCAAGTATCAGTGCCAATCCGTATTCTAGTTATTGTACAAACATCCTCGATACATGCTCACAAACTTTCACATTGATTAGTAGGATTATAGGATAGAGAGTTAATGTAATTAAATCGTTAACTTTATCCACATTTTCACCGCAGATACTATTGATGATGATGAGATGTTGATGACAGGGTAGGGAGATCTGTTATGCGCTGTTCCTATTTGTGTGGGGTAGGCGTAATGTACTCTTCGTCCATGCAACCCTTCCATCCGTCATATCGGATTCATTCGACGTGAGCAGAATATTATTTTCTATTTTTATATTGGGTTTGACTACAATCTTAGTGATGATGTGTCCAATAGTGTAAGCTCACAAAGCCTAAAACTAAACACTAGCGACAGATATTCTGCTTGAAAGTGGAACCTTACCATCGTTCTATGGTTACCTCATGATATCTTACCTTCCTTAGCTAGCTAGTTCCAGTACTTGCACTTAAGAACTAGTTGTTTTTTAGGTTTTATAAAGTTCGTCACATTGGCAATCTCTTTAATATTGCTAATGTCTGTTAGTGAAGGTAGCCACTTACCGTGAAATGGATCATAAACGTATTGCTTATCAGTCTTCTGACAAAGAAAAATGTACTATTCTAGTATCACAGAAAGCGAAGAATATAATTCATTAACAATCATAGCTCATGCTTGTACAATTTAAACGTAAAGGATAATATGAAATACATTTAATATGCATACAGTGTTACCAACAACTCAATTCGCTCGTTTAACGACTTTTGTTCCCAAGTTTTATGGGCAATTATTAAAATGTGTCGCCACCTTAATTAATAAGATTCATAGCTTATGAGGGTTGCTGATTATAATGAGCAACAATTTGTCTGGATTTAAAAAATACCTTCAATATTTAGATTTTTCATTAGAAATTGTATCTGAATAATTTCACACGATTGGACTTGACTTATCAGTCTATATCTCTCCACTGTTAAAGACGAGGCTCTCTCAAGGCGCGCCAATCCTTTCCGTCTTCCGTTTTCTATATTAAATTCACTCCCTGCTATCTTCTTCAAGTCACCTGTCCAACGAAGATGTCCTACTCCACGTTTTCCTGATCGTGTTCTCCACTCTAGTACCTTTCTGCTCGAGCGACCATCTGTGCGTCAGCAAATGTGGCCTGCTTACAGCTACTTCAGCTTGTATATTCAATTTGCTATATCGGTTGCTTTTGTATACCGACGGAAATTGCTGGCAATATTTGCTAAATACAATTTTAAATTAGTAACTCTTATCTGATACTAAAATATTAGAAACTTTAAAATTAAAAGTGAACATCATGCAACCGATTTAAATTACAAAATTTGGCGCAGATAGTAGCATAATCTAACGGGCAACCCAAAGACAATTAAAACTTTGTAGTTTTAATTGAAACTCTACACGCTGAACCTATTGGAAGTTTAACTAGATATTATAAACACGTACATAATTATCATGTTTTTTACTTAAATTTTATCGAAGTAAAGTATAATATTTTATTGTATTCTCTATTCGAATTTGACATATTTGGCACAGGCATTTATGGATTGTCAGACAGTAACCCATTATTTGAAAAGTTGTTTTTTTTATTCTTTGATTATTGTTTTTGCTTCCAATTTTTCCAAAGGTCTAAAATCAATAAAAAAAAACTATTCTAATTTCAAATTAACAATTAGATAGGTATACCACTTATCTAGCCCATTAACAAAATGGACGTAAGAGTACTGAAAAATAAAATAACTGCCGTTAAGAAAAGTGACTTGTAAAGCTCAGAATATTTGCTGTCATGACATAATAGCGTCATTACTTTTATTTTGAGACATCAGTTTAATATAATTGTTAAACGGAATGACACAAGGATTCTTGCAATATTGCACACTTCCAAAAAGAGAAAATTGTGCACGACTCGTTTAGACCAATGTTCCGGAAGCTTATTACATTGAATTTTTTCGTTGAATCTGTTCCAATTTTACGGATAAAAACTAAGCTTTCACAAAAAGTTTTGCTTCTATTGAATAAAGTTTTTAACTGTCAAGTTTTTCACAAAGACAAACGATTACGTAATGAGTCGTTTCAAGTTTTCACCAATTTTGTTTAAGGTCGTGATTATTATTAGGTACGTACAAGTATTTTTGTTTTTTTTTTTTATTTATTCTGGATAATATGGGATAATACTCAGAGATAACCTAAAAAGTTGTTAAATCCGCGGGGTGGAAATTAGTTTAAGAAACAAAAATAAATGAAAGAATAAATTTTTCATTACGTCTTCATCCAAAAATTACCTAACTAAATAATTAAAAAAATTTCAAATGAATACAAGTAAATTTGATTAATCAAACAAAAGTTAATGTAAAACATGAAATTGTCAATTTCGAGTACAAGTCGAGTGTTTGAAATGAGAATTGAGTTAATTGAAAATTGCCACCTCCGCGTGGCTTCCGGACTTCCCAGGAAAAATATAAGTAAGTACATAAGTAAAGTCGACCCAAGTAATTGAATTGGAAATGGGAAATGTGCTTATAGAAACTGGAAATAAAAACGATACTCGTAAGGAATATTCTTCTGCTAACGATATTTCTAAATAAAAAAGTATGTACATTTTTTTTCCTGATTACGAAGTTGGACAAAAATAATGGTGCCGATTCTGTTGTTTACGAACTTAACTAATATTAGTCAAGTCACCTCTCTTTCATGTTAACCTTAATGAAAAAAGATAGAACATTTTAATGCTGTCAGTTTAGCCCAAGCCGTCGTAATGTACGGGTAATCCTGACCAATACAGATAGCGCTTAAATTCACGTTGAAATAAGTGATCGGACCAATCTGACAGGACTAAAATATCTTGCATCCCTTACATTTCTTGTTAGAAAGAGATATAGTGAGATTAAATTTGTTTAGTTTGTAAACAACAGAATCTTGGCCAATGTTTTACTTAGTTTAGAGTTTGACTAATTCTTATTTCACTCCATAGAGTTGAAAGTTGAATTTTAAACCTGTAATTATGTTATAGGTTTATTTTCGTTTAAAACAATAATCAATCTCATTATTTTAGACTAGATTCCGTCCCGCGGTTTCAACCGCGTTCTCGAGGGATCTTATGTTTTTCCGGAGTAAAAAGTATCCTATGTGTTAATCTAGGTTATAAACTATCTATGTTCCAAATTTCATCCAAATCCGTTCAGTAATTTTTGCGTGAAAGAGTAACAAACATCCATCCATACATACTCACAAACTATATAATATTGTAAAGGATTTACTACTTGTTTTCGAAACTAAACTAACTAGAAAATATTCCTGTGTCTCCACATAATAATAAGCATAATTTTTAATTTTTTTTAAATATTTTTTACCAACAATCCATTGGTATAACGGACTTATTTGTATGTAATCTTAACGGACCTCAATAGCAGATGCCTCTACCCATGTCAAATATATTGAATTCGAAGTAATTCAGTTTTCCATATGTACCCATCTAAAATATGGGGTCTATTCCATTCTTTCAGGAGAGTCCCTAAAAGCCACTTAATACGCAGAACCCTCCACTATACTTTTCAATTTCCTTAGAGGGACATCAATGACCGTTCTATTAAAAGCTTTGAGCAAACGTAACATAAGGTAACTGTTTTTTTTTATTATATCGTTTAGAAAATAGATGGCCAGAAATGTTTTCATTGATTAAATCTTTACTTTTACTTTAATCAAAACAGCATAGGTATTATTACCATTCGTTGCTTAACTTCAAACCGCAAAAATCTCTTCTCACTCATGAAAAACTCCATGTTGTATTTCCTCAAATTATTTTTTAAACGACTTCAATAAAGGAGAAGGTTCTATGTTCTCTATGTATTTTTTTATGTATGTTTTCAGCTATCTCTGCAAATGAGCCGATTTTTTTTTATTCGAAAGTTTATTTTGTGATCTCAGGAAAATCGCAAAATACTAAAAATGAAATAGTAAATTACTATTTACAAAAAAGAGAACCGCCTTCAAAACCAATAAAAAGTATAAAAAATATTTATGTAGGAACTCTAATCTGACACTGTTTTGAAGACAGCAAAAAATATCTGTACTATGATATTTTCCATGGAACACAAGCTACACTTTTACTGACTTTTTGGTTTAGAAGGCGGTTTCCTTTTTTGTAAAAAGTAATTTTACGCATTTCAATTCTTAATTGGACTTCCTTCACTGTCGTGTCATTTCCTTGGAAACAAACTTACCAAGATCCATTTCATTGATTCGTTTTTAATGAATCAGATTAGCTTTTTACAATTTTACCTTTGTTCCTAACTTATTTTATAGTTTTATTTACAAGTTTTCGTCCCGCGGTTTTCCACGTTTTTGTTTTCCTGGTATAAAGAGTATTATTATAATTATGTCATTATATTTATATATTTATTTTCTCCTATGTTTTATATAAATTTAGCCATTGACTTTATTTTAGCTTTGCTTTTTGCGCTATGCCTTTAGTTTCCACTGTATCGTGTACACTGTATAGGGGAGGCTCATGTATTTCAATTTTCATTCATCAGCATCATCATCATCATCGCCACTCGAGAACCCTTTTCCCCCAACGGCCGTCGTTCGTCAATCCGTCGTCGGCAATGAGGAATACCAACAAAAAAATCTAATTAGTCTGTCAGTTAGATTATCAAAAAATATTGGATACGTATTTTTTATTTTATTAAATCCATAAGTTTTAAAATCCATAATTACAAAGATAAGTCCCATCAAAGTGCAGGATTGGGGCTTGTGATGTCATTGTACAACTACTTTTTAGTACACTTTTTGCAGACCGGAAAATGTTAATACACTATATCTTCGTTATTTTTTGTTTTCGGATCAAAATAAAAAATACGTATACAATATTTTTTGATAATCTAACTGACGGACTATATATAATAGATTTTTTTGTTGGTATTCCTCATTGTAGAAAGTCGGTTTCAGAATCAGAATCAGATAGATATCTTTATGACAAGCCAGTTGGCGCAGTTGGTTAAGTAACCACCTATCACGTCGCTGGTCATGGGTTCGATTCCCATCCAGGACAAACATTTGTGTGCATGTCTGTTTGTCCTGACCCAGACAGGGTGTAATTATCTACATAAGTACGTATTTGTTGTAAATAATTGTAAATATTGTATATTATAGAATTAAAAAAAAATAGTGAAAAAAAAAGTACGTATTTACAAAAAAAAAGTAGTATATCAGGTACAACCTTTGCTTAGTTTGGGATCAAATAACCGTGTGTGAAGAATGTCCCAGGATATTTATTTATATTTATATTTATGAAAAAATATTCTAAGATATTCTTTTAGCTAGGCGGCCGGATTATTAGACTTATTTACCACCGGTCTATGGTTTCCTGACAAAACTTTTTTTACAAAAAGCTCAAGCTCATAAAGCAATGTAAAAACATTATCTTTCTGTCTAGATTTGACCTTTTTATGCCATGAAATTAAACACATGCCCATTTAAATGCAAAACAAATTATAGTACAAAATTAGAGTTTGCGGCTGAACAAAACATTCCCCCAGGGACGTATACAGGCTGTTTTTAATGACAAAAGTAGAACAACACTGTAATTACAGTATATACCATGAGTGTATAAGTTTTGCGTAATGTAAAATATCACGTAGACGTTTTATGTGAAATCATGCGTGATTTAAAATTTAAGTTATCTGTAATGAACTGTGTAGAAGCGATCTTCACTATTGTGCGACCACTACATTCGCACCTGCACACAAACACACGCACGTCTCGTATCGACGCACGATGACCGGCGCTCCTACCTCACTCGACCAATGATTTTTGTATTGCATACACCACATTTTTGTAACAAGTTGCATTTTCTATTAAAACACGTTAAATCTATCGAGTCATCATCATTTCTTCACCATCACCGACTTGCACTCAACAAACTGTAGTTGTAAAATTGCATAAAAAGTAGTATGGAATATATTTTTAACCTCCTTAAAAATGGGAGAGGTTATCAATTAGTCACGTCACCTGTCTCTCATGTGAACCTTATTGAAAAAAGATAAGATTTTTTTTAATGCTGTCTGTCATATTAGCTTGTGGGACGTCGCCACCATTTAATACAGCTTTAATAGATTTCCCTTTATAGTGGACAACCGTGTGACGGCATTTAAACGCTTTTGTTTCTGGGAACTTATTTTGGTAATGTCATGTGGAAAAACAAAGTTAACTAGCTACCTCCGCTGTCAGATGTCCGACGCCCAATAGGTTAGTCCATGCCCTCATAATATACGGATATTGTAAATGGTCGTGACCAGTATAGATCGCGCTTAAATTCACGTTTAATAAGTGTTCAGACTAACCGGAGAGTACTAAAATATCTTTCATACTTTTATCTACTCTCATATCGTAATGTTCTTATTATGAAATCAAAATCAGTACTTTAATGACCCACTTTAGGCACACCCGTGTATAATGATTCATTATAGTACAGTTGTGTTCCCAAGATAATGCTATAAAATAACTTTTTTTCTATTAAAGTACACTTTGGACCTATCAATAGTATAATCAATCAGTATCAATTCAATTTGACGATGACAATGTGACAAAATTTTTGACTTGAACTTTAGAGGTAAGAATTTTTGGGAGTTGGCAACAAGGATTTGATTAGGTATATGATTATTGTGTCTGTTTATTTGATTGTTTTTGCCATAAATATATCATTTTGACCAAAAATGTAACAAAAGTAGCAGTTTTTTTTGCAATGTTGGTAGAAATTCAATTTTTTTAAATGACCTTATTTATATGAGTTTAGATAAAGTACTGTATGATACTGCACATAATTAGGTATTAAAAACTCGTGTGATACTATTAAGAACCTCGCCTACGGCTCGGTACTTAAACTCACACTCGTAGTTAATAACCCCTATTATGCAACAGTATCATAAACTACTATTCTTATATTTTTTCTTACATAAAATAAGATTAAAGCTTAGTTCGACAAGCAAGTTGGCGCAGTTGGGTAAGACACCAGCTATAACGCCGCTGGTCATGGGTTTCAATTCCATCCAGGACATACATTTGTGTGCATGAACATGTCTGTTTGTCCTGTGTCAGGGTGTAATTATCTATTTAAGTATGTATTTACAAAAAAGTAGTATACGTAGTATATCAGTTATCTGGTTTCCAAAGTACAAGCTCTGCTTAGTTTGGGATTAGATAACCGTGTGAGAATAATGTCCCAGGATGTTTATTTATTATTTATTAATCAACAGAATCGGGGCTATTATCTATCTAAGGTAATTAAATACTACCCTTTGCTTCTAAGGTTCACTATATCTAAAATGTCAGGAATTTTATCAGGAGGCCGTCGAGCCACAACTGTTAGCGGGTGACATTATATTTTATGCTGCTTTATCTATTCACCCTCGAGATGTGCGATTTGGCCTAATGTCTTCGGGAAATTCACTCCTTTGGCAGCATTTTATCAAGTCCGATCCGATTTCGATACGACTGTGGCGTACTTTGTCAATCTGGAATCAGTTTACTAAGCGCTTTTGATCAAGTTTTTGCATTTATGTTAGACTAGCTTACCCTCCCGCGGTTCCTAATTTAACCCCATACAAGAGAATGAGTTTTCAAAAATCCTTTCTTAGCGGATTCCTGTGTCATCTATACTTAATATTATAAAGAGGAAATATTTGTTTGTTTGTTTGTTTGTAATGAATAGGCTCCGAAACTACTGGACCGATTTCAAAAATTATTTCACCTTTGGGAAGCTACATTATCCCCGAGTAACATAGGCTATATTATATTTAAAAAAAAAATTAGGGATCCTTACTAAAACTCCAATAATGTAACATAAGGTGTAAAAAATGACCTGAAAAATTCCTTACGTCGCGTGCGCTGCGAAAACTATTGATGATAGAACAAAATCATTTACTACGACTTTGTAGAACTCATCATTATCTACAAAAAGTAAAATTGGCAGGGAGGTAGTTTAGAGCCAGGAGAAGGACATAGGATAGGTAGGTAGGGTAGGTAGGCAGGGTAGGTAGGTAAGGTAGGTAGGGGTAGGTAGTGGCAGGTAGAGGTAGGTAGATAGGTATGGTAGGTAGGTAGGGTACGTAGGTAAGGTAGGTAGTGGCAGGTAGAGGTAGATAGGAGTAGGTAGGGATAGGTTTGTAGGTCCCAGTTTTATTTTTGTTCTCAGGGCAGGACAACGTCTGCCGGGTCAGCTAGTAATAACTATTTGTATGACAAATTACAGCCCGGTCTGTCCACTGGTTTGAGCTTAGCGTTGATAGATCAGTCAGTTAGTCAGCCAGTAACGCTTTCTTTTTATATATTACTAGCTGTTTTCTGCGGTTTCACTCGCATTCCCTGAATAAAAAGTACCCTATAGCTTTTGGGGATAATGTAGCTATCTATAAGTGAAAAAGTTTTTCAAATCGGATCAGTAACTCTGGAGATTAGCGCATTCAAACAAAAAAACTCTTATAGAAAGCTTTAATATATATAGATAGATTAATTAGATGTATATCATATTAAACTTTTTTATGTCAGTAGATTGAGAAGACTATCACTTGATGGAAAGTAGCTACCTTCGGCTATGGGCATTAACAATAGGAGAATTTGCCAATAATAATATGTTGCAGACTTTTATGAAGCCTAAAATGCAACTGGTTCTCAAGTGCCATATAGGCGATTTTCGTGCAAAAACACAAAAAATGATTGCTTTCATTATATTTTTCATAGACACTGGTGTCGATTCTGTTGTTTACGAACTTAACTAATATTAGACAAGTCACCTATCTTCCAAGTTAACCTTATTGAAAAAAGACAGAATATTTTTAATGCTGTCAGTTTAATCCATGCCGTCGTAATGTACGGGTAAATAGTCGTGACCAATAAAGATCGCGCTTAAATTCACGTTGAAATATGTAATCGGATTATCGGATTAAACTGACAGGACTAAAATATCTTGCATCCCTTTCTTATATTATTATTAGAAAGAGATATAGTGAGATTAAATTTATTTAGTTCGTAAACAACAGAATCGGCACCATTGTCGTATATCATAAAAGTCTTAATTCTTATCTAAGCAAACTACGCTCAAGTTGCGTAGGTACCATCCAGTTTTGGGCGCGACCCGCTATTCGCGTGGAAAATTTATGTTATGCCATTGTCAACTCTGTATGCTGGTAAAATTCTTATTATGCAAGATGTACGTGATATTATTCAATTTGTGAACCTTTTCACATGACATGGTAATTGTTACAAAAGTTATGGAATTATCATTTCTTTTCATACTAGCTTCAGATTCCATTGATCCCAGTGGTTTTCAGGTTGTTAATTTTTTTTTTAAATTTAGCGACCCCCTAAGGCCATAAACAAGCAAAATGTTAGTGAATGAAAATACTACGTTTATAATTTATTAGTTTCCAATTATTTACAACAAAACAAAATGAATATTTCCTATTCCGTTATTATATTTATAAACTTAAAAAAATAAGAAACAATAAAATCGACTATGGTGAATTAAGCATAAAGTGAAGACAACAAGGAAAAATTACAGCAAAAAGAAATCAAGATCAAACCAAGGTACTGAGTGAAAATGAATATTAATCCAAAAGCAATTAGCTTTCAGATCACGTTTTCAGTACAACGTGTTAATCTTTTTCAGGGAAATGAGAAAACTTCGACTTCCTCCTGGAGGTGGCAGAGGCTTTTTTCTAATTTTTAACCATTTATCCTATTCGAAATGATTAGGAAAATTATTTTCACTCCGTTTCGCTTCCTTACGAAACGCTTTTTGAAACTTAATCCTCTGACTTTAGAATTTTGGGGGGATGCTAAATAGAAAACTGGTTGTCGAATAAAAAAGTATTGATATAATTTTGATTAAATTCTAAATGAGCATCATTGTTTTTTATTAAATTAATATATTTTTTTACATTTTTACGACCATGTTGAACTTATTTTATAATTGCTCAATATTTTTCGCATGACGTCACGTCTTAGTACACTGTTTACTTGTACGTAGCATATTATTTACTTTAAGCTTTATACAGAGAGATGACGTCACAAGATCCCAATCCAGATCTTTGATTTGATAAAATAAAAAATAAATATGACAAGCCAGTTGGCGCAGTTGGTTAAGATAGCACCTATCACGCCGCTGGTCATGGGTTCGATTCCCATCCAGGACAAACATTTGTGTGCATGAACATTTCTGATTGTCCTGTATCTGGTTGTAATTATGTATAATAAGTATGTATTTACAAAAAAAAAAGCAGTATATGTAGTATATCAGTTATCTGGTTACCATAGTACAAGCTCTGCTTAGTTTGGAATCAGATAGCCGTGTGTGAAGAATGTCCCAGAATATTTATTTATTTTATATTTTATTTGTATATATCCAATATTTTTTGATAACCTATCTGACGGACTAAACAGAATTCATTATTTTTTACCCAGTCTTCATCCCTAATTGAAATTCGCGGGCTACTTTGAAGCATCCACCATAATAACATCTAAATTTAATTCTACCATCTCCATAATAATTTTCTATAAGCTGTTCACACAATTACACCATAACATTGTAACTAATGTCGAACAGGATCCTCCGACCACAGTTCAGTCCCACAACAAACTGTTGTGCGTGTAGGCACTTATTAAAGCCGGATTTATCACTGTCTTACGTTAGCTCAATTATCTACGTGGCGCCGATCTGGTACGCCAAAGATTATGTTTGTAGATTGGGCGGTTGATCATCATCAATATGCTTTCCCTAACCCACAGGTACCCCCTTAGGGATTTAATTTTCAAAAATCCTTTAGCCGTCTATATGCCAAACTACAGCTCGATCTATCTAATAGTTTGACCTGTGCATTTATAGATCAGCCATTCAGCCATGCAGTAAAATTATCATTTTCTTTATTTAGATTACCTACTAATTACTATTGAATCGATAAAAAACAATCAGTCACTTTGTTTTTTGAATTGAAGGTGTTTTATTTAGTTTTTTTTTAATCAGACACGCGATGATCATCCAATATCAGATGTCTTCGAGACTTAGGTACCTACCTACAACGACATAAAAAAAAAATGATTTTTTTATTTTTTGGACGTGCTAGTTGGCCTGGTGGATTAAGACACCACCACAGATATCACGCCACATTGATTCGGTACCCTTCCAGGACAAACATCTGTGTGTATGATGTATTTCCAAAAAAAAAAACAAGTATAATTATCAGTATCAGGTTTCGGGATCAGATAATCGTGTATGAAATATCCCAAGGTATTATTTTTTCGCAACTGCTCTATCTCGATTGCCATGTCTGTACTATACTACTATTCTATGATACAACCATCCACAAACATTAATTCAAGTAAGTGTCAATTAAGTAGAAAATACGAGAGGCGCGAAAGCCTATAAATACGTCTGTCTCGACCTTTTCAAAAGCCAAAAGTTTAGTTAAGGCTCTACTATTGGTTGGCCAATGTTCGGTAGAAACTAATGAATTCATTGGGAAGTCCAATCTTACCCACGTCAAGTTAAGTGGACTACTCTGCAACTGATTTATCTTTGTGTAACTTTTTGATCAAAGATCAATTTACCTTTTTTTCACAATGTATTATAGACATTTACTATAGAGTGATAATAAAGCTTAGACGGGAATTGGCTTTTAAGTGCAGCTAAGTCGGAACACCTGTAAGTGCTTGACGACAGATTTTAGTAGGTAGTCGGGGTACTACAAAGCACCTATCCTATCACCGTGCTATGGTTTCCTTGACCGAAAGCTCAGGTACCTTGTAGGATTCAAACTCGCGACCTTATTAAGTAATATATTAGTGCAGATTTTGTTGTTCACTTCTCTCTCTCTCTATATTTAAGAGCTTGGCTCTTGTCGGTGTAGCCTCCTCCACTTCTCCCTGTTGACCGCTGCTTCTGTTGTTCACTTATTAGACGCAAATTTCAATCATGCCACATCTCTTTCTTACAAACACGATTGGAAAAAGATAGAAAATACTTAAAGCTGTCAAATAAGTCTATGCCCTCGTCATTTACGGGTAAATAGTCTTGACTAATAAAGATGGCGATTGAATTCTCGTTGAAACAAGCGATTGACAGAACTAATATCTCCTTTTCATAGGAAAGATTACATGTTATATTGAGTTTTAATTAATTTATTTATACAGAATCAGGGCCACTGAACTTTTGATTTATTGAAAAGGTATGTAAGAAACTATTATGTGTGAACTATGTGTGCAGTGAACAAAATGTCACGGACGTTTTAACAAAAGCTTTGTGTGCCGATAAATTTAGAAACTTCAGAAATAAGATGTGTTTGTATTGAGAATTTTAATTTGCTTTATTTAGAGGTAATGTTGTTTTGATTGATTGTTATGTCAAATGTCAATGTCACTTTGAGGTATATTTGAAATTGAAGTATAGTGTTGCCATTTAGATAGAATTACAATTATTTACATTAATAAAAATTAACTAATAAACAAATAAAAACTAAACTATATAACTACTAATTACAAAAATAATAATCTCCTTCAAAATTTGGTATGTAATAAAATATAAACACAAATGAATTAATCTGAACTTGTCTCAAGATATCATTTTTTTTTATTGATCTTAGTCGGAATTCATAGTCTGGACTCTTCCTTCTTCTTCTTCGTAGAAATAAGACCGGTAATTTTACAGTACGAGTTGTTTTATGGTAGATCATTTTAATATATAAAAGAAGGTCTGGTTATTTACACCATTTATAACTCGAGAATGGCTGGACCAATTTTGATGATCTCTTATTTGTCGGATTCATCGATTATTTCAGTATGTAATATAATCATCACAGGCATATCGCTCGTAGAACCGACGGCCGCTGGGGCAGAAAGGTTCTCGAGTGGCGACCACCTTAAGACGCAGCGTAGGCAGGTGCCACAAGGTGGACCAAAGATCTTGTGAGAGTCGCGGGAAACCACTAGATGCGGGTAGTGTAAGACCGGCCATCGTGGAGATCCTTGGGGAGGCCTTTGTCTTTTGATCACAATCTTATAAATCTATGATAGATCTTAAATTTTCAAAACAGGAAAAAAAAACACACGTGTAAAGGCATGATTTTTTTTTCTTATATTCAATTATGTTGTCATACGTTGTAACATAAAAATTATAATATAAAATTCAATAATCCAGTTAGAACTTATTTTGAAACCTTTCATTTTGTTCACAGGTACCTGAGAACATAGAAAGTAGGTATTCTAGAAACTTTATAACGTCTCCAATTAATGATTCCGTTAACGAATTCTCTCAAAACTAATTAAAGCCAAGCCGACACTTGACCCCTGATTTTAATTGAAACCTCGATACCTTTATTTGATGAAATTGAGACTTTAACCGATAATGTAATATCATCCTCCAAACTGTATCAATAGAGTTTAAAATCGTGATTTTTGTTTCGTATTTCAAAAGGCAAAAAAAAACCTTAAGGTGCTGTCACCTCACAAAGTCTATTATAAAGGAGTTTTATAAACCAACATATTATCTCCTATATAGATACTTATTGAATATTTACATGTACCTAATGACATTATCAAGACCTTTTTGCAGCTTTTGAAGGAACTAAAAAAATATTTGGATATATATAGATAGATAAAAAAAAATTGAAAACACTTCATATACTCCACATCATGATGATCTTTCATTTATAAAAGTAAGTAAGATACCGTAAAATCACGAACCGTTAAAGCCAGTCAGTATAAAAAACCGTTTAACTTACTTAATCCATTCAAAATTACATAACGATAATGATGGGTTATAAGCCAAATCAAAGATTGTAATGAGATTAAGAAGGATTTTAATTTCGTAATTACAAATGCACAACCGGCCGCCATACATCGCAAGAGGCAAGAGAAGCAAAAACGTTCAGTCAGTTTGACAGGTCAAACTGACAGATGATACTGACAGTTGACATTGACATTATGATCGTTTATCATTCCAACACTAGCCCTTAAACTAATACATAATGTAATAAAGATATCAAACAACATGAACCACCAGACACATTATAAGATCTGAAATTACAATACAAAAAAATCTAAACATACGTAACCTTATAGTAGGCATATAATCCACTACAATTTTGAAACAACAATTTTATTACCTAATTACAAACTTGCATAAACAATTGAGATACAAACTTCAAATGTTTTTCCTTAGTTAAAGACTTAGTTAAAACATCAGCTAACATTTCATCAGTAGGAATGTAACATAACTTAATGATTTTCTTATTTACCAAATCTCTTACAAAATGATGCCTTATATCTATATGTTTTGACCTGGAATGACACACAGCATTACTACAAAGTTTCTGTGCAGATTGATTATCATTATACAAATTAATTTTACATTCAATTCCAATACATTCAGCCAAAAAAGTTTGTATAAACAATGCTTCTTTACTAGAGTCGGAGATTGCCATATACTCAGCCTCAGTACTTGAGAGTGCCACTGTACGCTGCTTACGACTTTCCCAAGATACTAAAGAGTTACCAAGACTGAATACATACCCTGTGTAAGACCTGCGATCCAGCTGATCCCCTCCCCAGTCAGCATCTGTGAATCCTGTAATTTCAAATTTACCTTTTTTAAAAACAAGTTTATAATCTTGTGTACCCTGTAGATAACGCAAGACTCTCTTCGCTGCTTTCCAATGACTTTCGCCATAGCAGTTGTTGAATTGGCTTAAATAGCTAACACTGTGTGCTATATCTGGTCTGGAGCATACAGCCAAGTACATCAAATAACCTATGAGGCTTCTATAATCAAAATTACATTGTGATACTTCTTCCTTCTGTAATTTAAGACCAACTTCCATAGGAGTCTTGATTGGTTTGCATTCTGTCATCTTAAATTTTGTTAGAATACGCACAATGTAACTTGATTGATCCAATGTTATCCTACCATCTTGTAATTTAGTAATTTTCATACCCAAGATTGAATTGGCTGTTCCCAGATCCTTCATTTTAAATTCTTCCATAAGTTTCTTCTTAATTATATTCCTGTTTTGTGATAATGGTGATGAAAATAGTATAATATCATCGACATATAATGCAATAATAATAATTTCATCATCATGATTATAGATAAAAACACATGGTTCCGAAGATAACCTTTTGAATTGCAATTTATTGATTAAAACATAGTTAATTTTTTCATACCATGCTTTTGCCGCCTGTTTTAGGCCATAAATTGCCTTGTTCAGTTTATAAACCTTCTTTTCATTTCCTGATATGATAAATCCTTCCGGCTGTTCCATGTAGACGGTCTCAGTTAAATTTCCATTCAAAAATGCTGTTTTTACATCTAGGTGTTCTATGGACAGATCTAACTGAGCAGCAAGGGCCAGCAAAATTCGTATGGTTGAATATCTTACAACAGGTGCAAAAGTTTCATGGAAATCGATTCCATATTTTTGGGTGTAACCTTTTGCTACCAACCGTGCCTTATATTTGAGTAATTCACCATCTAGCCCTCTCTTTTTGCTAAAGACCCATTTACATTTTATTGGTTTCTGTCCTTCAGGCAAATCCTCTATGGTCCAACATTTATTAGCAAGAAAAGAGTCATACTCATCGTCAATAGCTTCTTTCCATTGTATGGCCTCGCTGCTGTCCAAAGCCTGTTTCACTGTAGTTGGAATACCCTCCTCATTCATAATTTCAGCTAGCCCCGCAAACAGCGACTCATCACTGACGGCGTCCTCAAAGGATGTTGTCGTGTCCGATGTCATGCTTGTGGTCCCTGGAACGTAAGTTAAATCGGACGAATCATCCGTGCTTTCACTGTTTACAGTATCGTCTAACTGAAACATTGTCTGCCTACGGTAATTAATTGTGTCATCAGACATTGCATTCTCATCTATAGATGAATCACCATCCAGATTAGTTTCATTTAAATCTTCATTGCTATTTTCAAAAGATGAGCTATCAGGCAATAATAACACATTATCTTGCCTATCATTATCATCATGTGACGCATATTTATAAATAAATTCATTTTCCATAAATATAACATGTCGTGCATTGACACATTTTTTTGGACATGTTGGATCTATTAACCTGTAGCCTTTAGAATTTTCATAATAGCCTACAAAGATCATTTTCTTAGACCTTGTATCAAGTTTTCGACAATTTTCTATTAAGGAATATGCTGTGCAACCAAATATGCGCAAATGACTTACATCAACTTTTCTAGAAGTCCACACTTCTTCTGGAGTAGCTCCTCTAACTGCCTTTGTTGGTGATAAGTTTTTCAGGTAAGTGGCTGTGTTAGCAGCTTCAGCCCAAAACTTCTTACTGAGACCAGCATCTTCCAACATACAACGAGCCTTATCCATAATTATACGGTGAGCTCGCTCCGCTACACCATTCTGTTGACTACAGCGTGGAACCGTAGTTTGATGTATTATTCCACATGTCTTCATATATTCCTGAAAAACACAGTTAATATATTCCCCTCCATTGTCACTTCGTAATACCTTTATTTTTCTTTCAGTTTGATTCTCTACTAAAGTTTTGAAGTTTTTAAATTTTTCAAATACTTCAGACTTATTTTTCATGAAATATATAAAAGTTTTTCTAGAGAAATCATCTATAAAAATTACAAAATAACGAGCACCACTATAAGATGGTGTCTGCATTGGACCACACACATCTGTGTGCACCACTCCTAATAATTCTGAGCTTCTACTCTTACTTTTCTTAGGAAAAGGTAATTTTGTTTGTTTACCTAAGACACATACAACACAAGGCTTGAATGTAGTAGAATCAAAATTCATACCTGTTGCTAATTCATTTTTCATCAGATTCATGCTTCTTGAGTTGAGGTGACCGAGCCGTTTGTGCCAAACATCTTGTGAAGCCCTGTTCCCCACAGACACTACTGCAACCTGTGTAGAACCTTCCTGCATTACCGCACCTGCTGTAGGACTCTCACACACTGAGTTCATGGCAACCTCATAACTCATAGCTTTTTCTACAGTATCTAACTGATAAATACCATTAGACAAAGTACCTGTCGCTATGACGTCACTACCGTCATAAATTTTACAACCATCTGATCCAAAAATTACTTTATAACCCTTTCTATTAAGTTCACTAACTGATAATAAATTTGCAGAAAGCTGAGGAATTAAATAAAC
Source organism: Tethea ocularis (assembly GCA_963555595.1). Lineage (NCBI taxonomy): Eukaryota > Metazoa > Arthropoda > Insecta > Lepidoptera > Drepanidae > Tethea > Tethea ocularis. Next base: position 1,282,775 of record OY741960.1, on the reverse strand, counting down.
ATTACTTATTGTCTTTAAACCAGATTTCAACATGACTTGAACATTACCATGTCCGCTAGTCATCACTTTTTCACCATTAGCCACGTTCACCTCTAACGGCTTTGAGCACTGAATGTTACACATCAAATGTTTGTTATTGCACATATGATTTGTAGCACCGGAGTCTATATACCACACATCATTCCGAACATTTACTGATAACGCTGTCAACAAGGTCTTATCCTTGGACGAAGAAGTATTTTTCACATTGCTTTTCTGGTTCTTTGGGCAATCTTTCTTCATATGTCCAGCCTTTTTGCACCTAAAGCACTTGAAGATCTTCTTTGTGACAAAAGCATTCATGTCAGAATGTTCTGATTTGTCATCTCTCCGTTGTTGCTCCTGTAATAGTTTTGTCTTGACCGTTTCACAGGTGAGTTCCACACTTGAGTTCTCCAGAGCCATTATGAGTGGGTCGTAGTCAGTGGTCAAACCGCTCAACATAATTACAGCCATAAATTCATCATCAAGTTTTGATCCGATGTCATCCAACTGCTGTCCAAGCTCTAAAATCCGTGAAATGTAGCTTTGCATGCTCTCCTCCTCGCTCAACTTCATCCCAAATAGTGATCTCAGCAAACCAAGACGCCTACAAAGACCTTTGTCTTCGTATGCACGCTGCAAACTCGTCCACGCCTCAAAAGCTGTTGTAGCTTTGCGAACGTGCTGCAATGCTGACGGCCCCACAGACAAGCAAATCTTAGCTAAAGCCTTCTGTTGCTTCTTCTCATCCTTGCAAGCTGCAGCCGATTCTGCTGACGCCACGCAGTCGTATAAGTCTTCATGCATGAGTACCATTTTGATCATGAATTTCCAATTATTATAGTCCTCGATCCCTTTCAGTTTTTCCACAGGAATGCCAGCGGGAAATCCAGACGAAGTCATGGTTAATATTGTCGATGTATTTACCAGGCCAACCAGCGTCACGCCGACACGATCCACGAGTAGAGTGTATGGATAAAAATATCGCGTATTTTACTGAGATATCTACGTTGCAGGGCGCAGCAAACGACCCTGGGCCCATAACCTGATGGGTTATAAGCCAAATCAAAGATTGTAATGAGATTAAGAAGGATTTTAATTTCGTAATTACAAATGCACAACCGGCCGCCATACATCGCAAGAGGCAAGAGAAGCAAAAACGTTCAGTCAGTTTGTCAGGTCAAACTGACAGATGATACTGACAGTTGACATTGACATTATGATCGTTTATCATTCCAACAGATAAATCATGTTTAATGCCGAGAAAAACATGTTTACACCAACGGTTGGTGAATTTAGTCAACATGTTTTCGTTGTGTAGGCGTTATTGCTTAAATTTTATTTCAGTGCGTGACATCTGAATTCTGTCGAGCTATTTCACGCGTGAGTATTTATATTTAATTATATTTACATGTTCTATCTACGAAATGGCGGCTCACTGAGTCTGTACCGTAAGGATATTACGGCCCAACTATAGTATAAAATAACGTATCGTTAAATTTCGCTTATAATGTTATACAAAAATTGCGTTATTTTATTACATTAATAAATTATGCTAGTTTTAGATGTCATTTCACATTTTAAGTATTAGATTAAATTATAAAAAATAATAGTAATAATGCCATAACGGCAATACTGCACGCAAAATGAATAAAATTACTTTTTCTGCGGCCCATGCTGAGAGGTGTGAGTACAGAAACGATATTGTGCGAGCGAGAAGTAAATAGCGGCGACGCAAATAATCAAATTTTTTATCCGCACCAGTGGTACATCCCTAACAGTATGTATCAGGATTTGTACTTATATTGTTTTACGCTCAGATCCAAATTCCTAATATTAGTAAAGAAAAGTTTACAGAAAGTATTTAAATTACATTTATTTACTAACAAATTCCGATCATAAATAACCTTGACTGAAAGGGGAAGAAACGCCCGATAACACTAACAAAGATTGATAATAGTCGATTAGTGATAAATTTCTCGCCCAATTTGATTAATTATTTTTGTAAGAAAATAATTGGACTGAGTTGTACACACTAACGGAGTTAAGAATTTTGAGATAATAATAATAAATAAATATCCTAGGACATTCTTCACACACGATTATCTGATCCCAAACTAAGCAGAGCTTGTACTATGGTAACCAGATAACTGATATACTACATATACTACTTTTTTTTTTGTAAATACATACTTATTATACATAATTACAACCAGATACAGGACAATCAGACATGTTTATGCACACAAATGTTTGTCCTGGATGGGAATCGAACCCATGACCAGCGTGATAGGTGGTGTGGTGTCTTAACCAACTGAGCCACCTGGCTTGTCTTAAGTACACTGCTGGAAAAAAGCCTCGCCCAAGGATCTCCACTATGGCTGGTCATGCGCTTGGGGGAGGCCTTTGTCCAGCAGTGGACGTCTTTCGGCTGATATGATGATAACTCCGAACTCGTGCGCACTGCTACGATTCGTAGCACTATCGTAGCGACACTACGAATGCTACGAAACTGGCCTAAAATTATTATGTGCTCTAATTCGAAAAAATCATTTTTTTTTAATCACAAACAAACAAATCGTCACTGGCGAGATATTTCAACTCAGCTATGCATCGAACACTTTGAATGCAGCCGTACGTATTTTCTGCATAGTTGGGCACCAATGGACTATTGTCGGACAATTGCGAGCCAAGTGCCTCGTGCAACACTTGAAATTGATAGAAAACCGCTTTGACGCTGATGGCATATTCTAAATATTTCTATAATATGTCAAATATTATATAAAAAATATAGCACAATAAAAAAAAGATTCTACTACTCTTCATTCTTTCTCTCTGCTATATTAACTGACGGACTTTTTGCTAGAAACATAATTTGTATCGCCTAAAATTGGGCTATGTTGAAATTTCATACAAATGTGTCAAATTCGATGAACTGAAAAATAGGTCAATGAAATGTCCATATTACGAATTCTCTGACATTATGAGACATCTATATATGAAGCTACAAATGTGAAAATGTGAAAATATGCAGGTGAACCTTATTTCTGATTAACATTTTGCTCAATAATTGATTCAGCTTGAACATCAAAAATAAATTTAATACGAGTCTAAATATTGCTTGCGAACAAAAATGTAAACTCAACACACGGTTAACAAAACACGAGCTCGCTATAAAGTAGATCAACAAAATCCCTTTATTAATTCATTTCGACCTTTAAAACAGCGCTGAGCTTTATAAATTCTGGATAAAATATAAAATCTAATAACTCTTACCCACAACGCAGTTTCAATTCTTTAAGAAGCTATACGTGAAATGATTCTAAAATGCGTTTTTCTCTGTATTCTTTGTTCCAAGAGATTTGGAAAAAATATATGTTAAACTAGAAAATATGTGACGAGGAATATTAAAAAAAAAATAGGACTTTTCATTAGTAACGTCAGAAAAAAATCGTAAATATGCCCCTTTTTTAAATTAAGAATGTATTCTTCTCTTATTTGGGCCATCCAAATAACTTGAAAAATATTAACATACATTCTGAAATCCATTAGAGAGGGAATAGTTTTCTTACTTTTTAAAAGAAGGCTTAGTTTCTTTTTAATTAACATAAAACCATATTTTTTACTAAAATCACGTCTTTCCTGTCTCGCTTGTCTCCATCAGTTTAGTAAGGGACGGAGACATACACAGATAGCCTCCTCTTAAGCGCACTGTTTTCAATCCCGCGGGAAATTATGACTTTCCAAGGTCCAATAGTTGTCTCAATAATACCAGTTCTTCATTACACTCAGCTGGAGTGGAGGTAGTCTTGAAAAATAACGTTTCTGTTCCATTTTTCCACATCCGCACCAACGGGAATCGCTTCATTATTTGTTGAGATTCTATAAAACTATTATTTACGATGCAACGTTTGATGGGGTATATAAATTCTATCTATTTTTTTTAAATCTCTGGTACATAACAGACGACCACAAGTCAAAGTAAATGCTGCGGCACCTTATGCGATAGGGGTGATGACTAAAAAAAAAAAATTAGTCCGTCAGTTAGATTACCAAAAAATATTGGACACATGTTTTTTCTTTAGTTCTGAAAACAAAAAATAACGAAGATACAGTGCGTATAAATATCGCGTGACGTCACGTTTTAGTACACTTTTTACAGAGAAGTGACGTCACAAACCCCCACTCCTGAACTTTGATGCGACCTATCTTTGTAAGTTTTTATTGATTTGATAAAATAAAAAATACGTATCCAATATTTTTTGATAACCTAACTGACGGACTAAATAGAATTAATTATTTTTTACCCAGTCATCATCCCTATTGTAATAGACGCTATTTTGCAACAAAAATGTGTAGCTTGATCTATGGCAGTGTGTACGAGTACCTATACGATATGCGCTTTGTGCTAATTATGATGATTGTTAAGATAATTTCAATGCTAATCAGACAGTCTTTTTTTTTTATGTCAGAGGGTTGACTAGCAGGCAGGCGGTCCACCTGATGGTAAGTGGTTACCGTCGCCTATCGCCATTTGCAATGCCAGAGGTATTGTCAATGTGTTGCCGATCTGTTACAATGCCGAGAAGGCCCTTACTGGCTCTAAAGTGTAATTTGTTATGGCTCAAAGTAAAGGTTTTTCAGTAAATGAGTTGATTCCAGGCTATTCTACAAACAGAAAAAAATATTTCGAAATAAAATCTTGTGTAATTTTCAAAATGTGGTACTAAGATTTGACGGCCACAGATAATTTATAAAAGATATTTTGAACATTTGATTTTTGTAAATATAACCTAACATTCTTAAAATGGAGGTAATATATCATTCACTATAGTCCAGTAACAATAACAGAAGCAACATAACATAACACTTGTGAAGGGTCTACTAATGGTTCTGAGAGGGAACTGAGGTTATGTGCGAGTAATGGTTAGTGTAATGATAATGTGGGGAGTACTTATAGCCATAATTATTTAGGTACAATGTCAATGTTTGAGATTATTTTAAAGATTGTAAATGTGTTTTTATACTACAAAGGTGAAAAACATACGACTCACTTTCACATTTTTCAGATCAATTGGTAAAATCAGGCTTATCTACAGGGCTTTATTTGATTGACGTGACAAAACCTGAGTGACTGATTTATCAATGCACAGCTCAAAACGCTGGACAGATCGGGTTGAAAATTGGCATACAGCTATTATGGCATCTACTCAGAAATATTTTTTAGGATCTCGGGTGAAAAGATAAGTATAATAATATTAAATTAATTTACTTATAAGAAGTTTCTCCATCATCATCATCATCAGCCATTTTGAGTCCACTGTTGGACATAAGCCTCTCCCAGGAAAATCGAAAGGAATGGCGCGCTCTGGGAGAGGCCTATGAAGTTTTTCCATGCATCTTCAAAAGAAATCAAAAAAAATATAACGAAATTTCACAAAACTGCATATGTGTAAACTTTAAGATAATACCTATGCGGTCCAATGCAGATGCCTTCGACACGTCAATTAAACTTGATGGATAATCCGTTATTAAGGTCGACTACCCCTGCAACTAAACTAACCCCCCAGCCTTAACCGCCAGTTTGTTTATACACCTAAGCTGAGCCATTAAGGAAGATCTATTAATTTGTACAGATTGATATATTAATTGCTTGTATTGTCTCGGCGGGTTGCTTTGTTATGAAATGTTGGTAGGTGTTGATTAAATTATGTATATCAATCTACGATATCGTCATCTTATCAGCTGAAAGTTGTCCACTGCTGGACAAAGACGCTACCCGCATCCAGCAGTTTCCCGTGATCCTCACAAGATTTTCAGTCTACTTTGAGAGGGGTTCGTGATTGCCACTCGAGAACTTTTCTGCTCCAGTCGGTTCTAAGAGCGATGTGACCTGCCCTCACCCACTTAAATTTGGGGACTTTTCAAACTCTATTAGAAATATTATAAAAACATAAAAATCTAAATTCAACAACGTCACATACAAAATTCGTGTCTCCATAAAGTCATGAAGCAAGTCCTATGCAACATGTTGTTATGAAACTGCCCGGAGGCGAAACGAAGCTAAATAATGTTTCCTTTTACTTCATCTCCATCAAAATGAAGTATCGTTAAAGATTCTCTGTAAGTAACTCGATCCTCGGAACTCAGTTTTATTATAATATGGCGCAAGGCCGAAGTTGTAGCGATTATTTTTAATCCCCGACGCAAGAGGGGTGTTATAAGTTTTCAGTGTAAGATTTTTCATAGAATGGTGCCTTAATCGAAAGTGTTTTAGCTGTTTCAAGAAAATCCGCTCATTCGTTTGAAGATCGCCTTTTTTTTAGTGTGTCGAGGTTTCTTTACATTTTCGATACTATATTAGACCACAATTTTATAGCGGTAAATCTCGCTATGGTTGCCCAAAGTATGATATTTTTCAAGTAAGATATAAAGAGATTTTTGTAATGTCTTCAATGTCTCATGTTTGCATGAGTCATACATGGTATTGCATGCCTTTAGGCTACGGCTTATTTACTAGATTAGTATAAAAAAATAACAAAAGAAAAAAGTACTAACAACGCATTACAGTCAGTACTTTTTGGATTCGCTCGCCGCTTATGACTTATTTATTTAATACTTTAAGCCGGACTTGGATGCGCAAGGACTGCGAATAGATGCATATTCATGTTTGTTACGGTAAATATTTGTTTGCTCATCTCCTTTAGTAAACTTTATATTAACTTCTGAATTGAGTGATGAAACACCTTTAAGGCTGAAGAAACATTGACAATATAATTATCATTATCAATTATTATGTTTTATTTTTTTATATATGTCGGAGGGACACGTTGTTGGTCAGACTTGGTTGGCTCAATTTATTATCGCGGTAGAGGTATTGTTTGAAATAGTGGCAACACTGACGGTGACTCAATGACCATAGTCACTATCACTACATAGTATAAAACAAAGTCGCTTCCCGTCTGTCTGTCTCTATATATACTTAGATCTTTAAAACTACGCAACAGATTTTGATGCGGTTTCTTTTAATAGATAGAATGATTCAAGAGAAAGGTTTATATGTATAATACATACATACTATAGTACTGAAAAGCCGAGAAATTCAAAGATCTGTACACCCATTGCACGTCAGTGCAACCATTGTTTTAACTGATACTGAAGTCTAATCATAATGTAGGTAAGTCTATAAGTGATTATTTAATTATAAAATTGATACAATAAATCTATCGAGGCGATGAGGAGTTTCTTGCGTCGCTTCTTCTCCTCATACGGGACTATTCCGAAGCGATGGTATAACGTTGTTTCATTGTCTGCACTACGTCCACTGAATCGAATCTTGATACCACTGGACCCTGGATACGTGATGTTTTTATCTTTTGGCTGTTGCTGACGCCGACATATATATATTTTGATGATGAAAAATACTTGCAATGAGAAAATTTAATAAAAACACCTGAATTTGAATGTGTGCAGTTGTAATTGGAAAGCAGGTTTACGAAATACTTTTTCTTATTATTATTTTTTTGATATATTAGATAATTATACTTAGTTATATTTATGTTTGTATCTAATTAGATACGTATAATGTACTGGGCAAATCTTTATTGAATGTTCAAGTTCATTTAGTCGTTTAGTCAAATTTAAGGTCCACAGGGCTTTGGTACGTCCAGCATTATGCTTGCCATTACAATGTCTAATCAGTTAGTTCTCATCGTAATTACACACCCTGGAGGATTTGGCTACTAATGAAGTGTCTAGAGTAATCAATTTATTATACCTACTATTGACTAGAAAATTAGAGAGCAATTATGTGAATGTTAGCTTTATTAACTTTGGTTTCTTTTTGTAAATTTAAATTACTTTGAGAGGTTAAAATACACTTTCATTATTTTTCCTAATTGTGTCTTCTTTGTTGTTGTCTTTTTTGGGGAGCAAATTTTGCTATATGTACAGTTTCATTATTCATTCATATTTCAATAATAATAGAATGGAAAAAAAAACGTACTTTTCTTATTTTTTTTTATTTTTTTTCTTTTTCTATATCTCTATTGATATTTGCGTATCAATTCATTACGAAGGGAAATCTTTGTTATTTACAAATACTGGGAACCAATGAGGGTGCTTAGGGACGTTATTTCTGGAGTTCCATGGAAAGGACTATGCTTAGCAGAATAATTATAAATTGAAACAATATTTGACATAACAGAATTTCAACCAATACCCAAACATAGAAATGAGTCACTAAAATCAGCTGTTGTTCGGATCAGAGGTTAATTTATAATTTTCTATTAAAAAAAAAACAGATAGGTAAGTATATGGACTACTTTCTTGAGCGAACCTCAAGTAGACCATAATCTGTGAAGGGAGTCACAGAAATGACACGTACAATAGGAGTTGGATTTAGCTCAACGACTCAAACCCGTGTGATCTGATTGATTGAGCCGATCTGCGAGCCGAGTCATTGAACTGGCTCATACACCTGAACCGTGAGCTATGTAGGTCATTTTTCATGAACCCACGTCAACAGCCTAACTAGAAATAGCTCACAAGTTAAAATATCCCATTATTTAAAGCAATGGAACAAACAAAAGCGCTGTGAAATAATGTTCCTGCATTTTAATTGCACTAATAAAACTCCATTAAAGTTTATGCTGGACTGCACTCGGTATGATGTGATTACGTCATTTGCATCAACTTTTGAATAATGCTTTCTACTAAACAATATAACTATATCTATGTCTTTAAAACTAGGTAAACGCTTTGTAATTAACTCTACTAGAAATTGTTGTTTTTGTGCGGCAGGTCCTCTGACTAATTAAATTTATAACGGTCAATTTCAATGTAAGGTCTTGTACACACGGCCAATCAAGCTACACATTTTTGTTGCAAAATAGCGCCTATTACAACCGCATAAGGTGCCGCAGAGAGTGCTTGATCTGTGGCCGTGTGTACATCTGCAAAACTATTTTTGGCCTTAAATCGTAAATAATGATGTGGCAAATTGGTCTTAAGAATACAAAACCTAGTTAGGTTTCTAGTTAGCTTAGTAAAACCTAGATTACCTCTAATAGGTACTAAGAGTTAATTTGTATTTTGGCGTTTTGACCTTTCTCGCAAACGTTTTTCTAGCGTAACTGATTGTGAGTAGTAAATAATTTGATTTTAAGCAATAGGCTGATAATAAGGCCGAGCATACGGTTTATCTGATACATATAAATATTAACTATTTACACTAATATTACCTACAAATCTCAATTAATAAAAAAAAAACCCTTTTTACTCACTCAGGATGAAGGGATTCTAATTTATTTAAATGTTTGTTCATCATATCAGCCTAAAGACGTCCACTGCTGGACAAAGGCCTCCCCCAAGGATCTCCACGATGACCGGTCTTGCGCTACCCGCATCTAACGGTTTCCCGCGACCCTAACAAGATCGTCGGTCCACCTTGTGGGGCCTGCCCACGCTGCGTCTTCCGGTTCGTGGTCGCCACTCGAGAACCTTTCTGTCCCAGCGGCCGTCACCGTGTCGGTTCTACGAGCGATGTAAATTGTTTGTTCACGCACATAAAAATAAATTAGAATTGAGAACCTCCTTCTTATTTTTTGAAAGAGGTCAAAAAATAGTTTACTAAATAGACAAAATAAGAAAAAAACCTAATCCTATTTCGATACCGTCCTCTGTTAATTTTAAGCAATGAGCTATTCAGTCAAGGTTTTACTAATGACGTCATTGATCTTCCCTCAAACAGCTCTAATTTAACTTATTCCACACTGTACAAGTTACGCAACAAAAGCGTATCATTCAAAGGTCCACAAAAGGGTCTGGACCATATTTACTCCGGTCCGCTGTCAAAAAAACGTCGCATCCTTTGCTAGAGAGAGTAATAAGATCTATATGTTACACCGCATTGGTTTCGATAGAGTGCGTGTGTTAACATACGGAAAGATAGTATTGTAAGCATAATATCTTTTTTGATACGCATTAAATATAACGTCATAATTTAGTGAGGCATAATAATGTGCAAGCATAATAATAATTACGCATAAATGTTTTGGCATAATCGTGTTTACCATAACTGAAGTTAAGCATATAAGTAAGCCTAGCTTGTGAGTTGAATAATTTTGAATGCAAACTATGTACAAATTGTTTAGTAATAGTGACAAATTCAAATCTTACAATATGCTTAAGGTGCTGTTAAACATTGGCGAAATCAAGCGGTACTGATAAAAACGTAAAATAATCACTACAAAAATATTTACTAGGTATTTAAATTATAATTAATTAAAAGCGAATGTGTTAATGTATCAGGCCTTGAATTTGAAATCTTGTGATATATTTTTAACGCGCCAAAGGATGGAAAAAGGTCTTGAGAATATCATTTATATGATTTTTTTAATTTCAAATAAGTATATAATAATATACATCACCTTAAGGTTTCGGTGAAGTAAAACATTATAGGATACAATGAAATAATTTACTAGGCCACATCATCACATTAAAGTCTTTAGAAGTTAACGAATCCGCACTGAGTCAGCGTGATTGATATTCTATAATTTCCCTCAAAATAATTAGCTCTTTTCTTGACAGTAAGGACTTATGTTATGATATATATTGAGGACTAGCTATTTCTCACGATTTCACTCGCGTTCCTGGGATAAAAAGTAGCCTATATCCTTTGGGGATAATGTAGCTTCCTATTAGTGAAATAAATTTTCGAATCGGACCAGTAACTCCGGAGATTAGCGCGTTCAAACAAACAAACACTTCAGTTTTATTATTAGTACCTATATAGATAAAATTACTACGATGTACGAATTTCAAATCAAACATTTTAATTCTACAAAAACTTATCTCTAAAATACATTAGAGAAGTTCAAAGAATCAAAGTAAAAGCCAATAGATTGATTGCTAATAGATTGATGGTTCATTAATTAATCTAAACTATAAGCTTTTTCTTACACTTAAATGCAGAAAAAGAGATATAGTAGTCTTAGTGCTCCATTTGTTTACAAATCAGATTGAACTTGGCAGCTTGACACAATCGCTCTAATCATTGTTTGAATCTCCACCAACTTTTTTGTTAGCAAAAGTACTCGTAAAAATATAGCTCCGTATGTAAAAAGACAGTGTAAATGGCGAACAATAAATTTTATCTGAATTCATGCGTTCAATTTCTGAAAAGCTGAAAATATGAGCCAATAAGATAGTGGGAGTTTTCTTGAAAGTATTTGGTTACATTTGTATTGAAGTTTGATAGTCAAAGATATTGTTTAGTTGTTTATATGTTAGAAAACTAAACATAGCCCTGAATTTTGACAAACAATAAAAATCTTTATCCAAAAAATAATTTTGGCATAAAATTTTATGCGATAACTGTTTGCAAAGAGAAAAATAGTCTGACAACGTTAATGGAAATCTTGCCAAGTTTGAAAAAACATTTAAAGCCTGGATTGGGACTGAATCCAATGAATTGTGACAGGTTTACCATATATTTTTTACTTTTTGATACTTCAGATACTGATGGATAATGTTGCAGTGAAATAAAAATAGTTATACCTATCATATACATGTATAAAATATATATCCCTTGGTCGCGAGATCACGCTTGAAAGCCTGGATCGATATCGTTAAATCTTTTTTGTTTATAGGTTCTTATGAAAAAAAAATCGGAAGGTTTTTCTTCTTATCTTGTAAAATAGCCCTACCTTCCATTGCAAAATTACTTCACCTTAATTGGCTGTTAAAGTTAAAGTCTTACTCGCATCATATCACGTTAGTACCTATTTTCTATTAAAATACCAAGACAGCAAACAGTCTGTAAATAAAACATAACCCATCAAAATCGAATAAATACTCCGTATTTATTCAAGTCCTCGTCTCGTAGCGAAGCGATATTTTTTACCAACTTCGTAAGTATTTTCCTTTCATCAAATTCAATTTACTCGTTTTTCTCTGGATGTTTACGATTCAACGTGTTTTCTTGTACTTTATAATGTATTACAGTTATATTGAAAACTTTTTCACTTAGCAAAATGCTGAATAAAAATACAATTTTGATGAAAGGTTGCAAATCTTGAGAATAATTAGATTTTATTTGTTAATTTCATTCTATACAATTATGTACTTGCCCAACGAGTGAGGTTAAATTTCAGAGACATTTTTAAAGTCACTATTCAACTTTTGAATCATTAAACTAACATTCAATAATAATTTGTGAACTGACTAATATTTAAACTGTGATATTAATGTGGTGTTGGTTTAAATAAATGGAAGACAAATAGTTCTTGAAAATTGTTTCCAGTATTAGCTACGGTTTTCACCAATACAAAAAGGAATGATCTAAGTTTTGTATGATTAGTCGAGCTGCTAGCCTAAGTGACATAAAATACTTCCCCTATTGCATCTTTTAGACTTTTTCATAGTAGTTCAGTTTTCCCACTCCTGAAAATTAAGGCAAACAATTTATAACCACCCTGCTATACAACAAGCTATGCAAACCCAACAACTTCCAACAATCCGTCTAACGCCATCCAATCTTCCCCAATCAATACCTGTTGAAACTGAAAACCCATTGAGTCCAAGTAACTAGGTACATAACACGGAACCCCTCGTGATTAAGGTAAGTAATTGGCATATGAATCACGCTAGTCGGACACTCGCTTTGAACTAAACTGAATTGGGAACAAGAGATGTGAACGTGTTGCCAGCATTTGTGTCTAATTGTTTTGCTGAAAGCTTTGGACATTTGCATCTTTGTTAACTGCTTTTGTAGAAGTTATTGTATCCAGACGTTATGTAGCGGCCGTCGTTTCTACGAGCCATGTACCCCGCCTACTGCCACTTCAGTTTGGCAATTTTTGGGCTAAATCGGTTGGTTTGGTTCGCCTGCGAATCTCATAATTTCTGATTGGATCTCGCAGGGAAACTCCGAGTATAGCCTAATGTTCTTTGGGTGACCTTGAGCCTTCTTATGAAGCCCATCGTAAGCGAACACGTCTCTACTACGTAAGTCCCCTTACCCCTTATCAGCCTATGTCTCTCCACTGCTGAAGATAAGCCTCTCCCAAGGCGCGCCGCTGGTTTCGGTCTTCCGTCTCCCTCATTCATTCATTCCCTGCTATTTTCCTCATGTCATCTGTCCAGCGAGCCGGACTACGTAAGTCATCTCTGGTTTTCTCTTTGATCATATTTTATTCAAACTATTGATTCAAGTGCCTACGAAATTCTAATATTTTCTTCTGGGCAAGCTTAGTCCATCATAGACTTTGCCATCGTCCTTTATTAGGCAAATCTAATTTATGGGTTCGATTCCCATCCAGGACAAACATTTGTGTGCATGAACATGTCTGTTCGTCCTGTGTCTGGGTGTAATTATCTATATAAGTATGTATTTACAAAAAAAAAAGTAGTATATTTAGTATATCAGTTATCTGGTTTCCATATTACAAGCTCTGCTTAGTTTGGGATCAGATAACCGTGTGTGAAGAATGTCCCATGATATTTATTTATAAAGAAAAAAATAACACAATTAAAAAAAACTATTATTTTATGAAACAAATACCAGTTTTCTAGTATCACGACATTAACAGGACAACTTAGCGCTGCCGGTAATTTCCCACGGCCCATGGCATTATTCAAGCTTGTTCTGACACCTCGTAATTTACCTCTGAGTGGGTCATAAATAAACTTAAAACATCAACACAATAGCACCCCGTTATCAGCACTCAACCCTTGTACATATAAGACTTGTGCCTTGAAAGTGTGAAAAGGATTACATTGTAGTTTTGTAGAGCCTTTTTGACGCTTTCACTTGAAAGGAAAGTTGTTAATCTTTATAATACTAGCTCTCGTCACGTGGTCTTACCCGCTTTCTTGAGAGATCTTATATTTTCACGGGATAAAAAATATTCTGTTTCGTTGCAGAGTATGATTCGTTCATATCCGTTTAGGCGTTACCCAGCAGAGTAAATTTACAAAGATGCACACGAATAAACATAATTTTTAAACAAACAATATTACCAATTTCAATGAAAAAAATCCTATTCGTTTTAAAAGCATTTAAGTAGGTACATTACCAAAAAACTATAAAGAGATGTAGCGACCCCTGTCAGCTACATAGTTCACACGCCGATGGATAGATGGCGCCACATTAATCTACATACAACCTACATTGCGCTGGTGAAGTTTATTCGCGCATTACCAGATCCCAATATCTAGTTTGACCGTGGTCCCCTGGTACCTACGATAATTCACCAAACTCCTCCATAGAGATATTTACCTACTTTTATTTTTAAAAGTAGTTACGGGTCAAACACTTTTTCAGCTGATATTTTTATGTTCCTACTCCTTTCAACTGTACGTCAAACTTAATGGTATCGTTCTAGAAATCCCTCTTTATTGAGGTTATCGGTCCTTAACGTTTCGATATTAGGTCATAAAAATCCAACGAAATGACCTTTTTATAGTTCTTATACAGCTGTACTACTTCCATTATAGGTACTTACTTAAATTGCTAAATATAAAAAAAAACACCAAGGGTTCCATACAGATAATTTTCAATCAATCAAATTGAGGATCTCCAACTACAAATGTAAATTTGTGATATTGACTTTAAAGCTAAGAGCGTAGATTTAGAAATAAAGCTTATGAAACAGTAGACCTTAGTATCATATTAATTTTAACTTGATGCTTTCACGCGTTGATGAGAAAAAGGGGTGTTGACAAACGGACTGACTGACTGACGTGATGCGTGGGGTAAAGCACTGATATTCTGCCAAATCTATAACTGAAACGACTACTACAGATAACGTAAATAACAATATTTTCAAAAGTATAAAGTTACAAGACTTCCTTTGTTTTGACGAGCTCGACCAGCCATTAAAACTTAAGATTTTTCAAAGACCTACGAGTAAGTAGGGCCATTACCGTTAGCTTCTTGATGTATCATGTTGCTTTTATAAGTACTTGTACATTGACTTTCCAAAACAAAGACTATATGGGTTAAAAGCTTCTAAAATGCTGAAAATATAAAATATTACACCCTTGTCTTCTAAGAGTTACTGAAATGAAACCCTTGGCCTAGAAATTAAATGTACCTACGTTAAAATATTTTGAGTATAAAATTAATTCTGAAACAACAAGAACAGCTGTCAACCTTGAGAAACTGTTCAAAATATTTTATTTTACTCCACAAAATCTTAGTAGATAGATAGATAGATAATGCTTTATTGTCACACCACAAAAAATTAAAAAAATAACTTAACCAAAAGAAAAACAAAAGTGTTACAATGGGCGGCCTTATCACTAAAAGTGATCTCTACCAGGCAAGTTTCTAATTTCAAAATATCCAGGTAATTGATAAGATAAGATAAGATAAGATAAACATTTATTGAACACACCAATTCACACTTCACAAGACTGTCCAACAATACCCTTAGATCCCGAGCGCAATACAATAGTGAACAAAAGAGTTGTGCGTGACGAACCCGCCAGTGATTTAGTGATGTTGCGTGGGGTAAAATAATACACGCATTAATTTTAGTAAACACATAATAATGAATAAGGATTCTGGTATAATGGAGTTTCAGTAAATTCTAACGCTTTATTGTGTTAAGAAATTGTGGGTGAGAAATTAGTGGATGAGGAAACAAATGGAAGAGATTTTTGTGTGTAGGTGGACCATGCAGACGGTTCAACTGATATAAAGCTAAGCCATACCAAAGACAGAAATATCAGGGAGATTGTTAAAATTTTTGGCGATCTTTACAAAGCCTAGAAGACAACTGACTTTTAAGTCAATTTGAGAATGATAGAAGGTAAGTATTTGTAAAACAGGTCCCTCATTGGTGCCGATTCTGTTGTTCACGAACTTAACTAATATTAGACAAGTCACCTCTCTTTCATGTTAACCTTATTGAAAAAAGATAGAACATTTTTAATGCTGTCAGTTTAATCCATGCCGTCGTAATGTACGGGTAAATAGTCGTGACCAGTAAAGATCGCGCTTAAATTCACGTTCAAATATGTGATCGCACTAAACCCTTTCTTATATTTACTATTAGAAAGATATATAGTGAGATTAAATTTATTTAGTTCGTAAACAACAGAATCGGCACCATCGTCTATCTTCAGAAGTTTAATACTGCGTGATGTGTCATTTAACCGCAGTTTAAAGAAGTTGTTGTTTATTAATTTTTCCATAAGGCAGGCAAATGTACAGCCATTACATCCATACCATCCTAGTTTAAAGAATACGACAATACAATGACGTATCGGGATTGCTTTGATTAAATGGTAATCGTTTTGCCTTATGCAAAGTTTTATACCATATTCTTGTGAAAGAAATCTCATTTTCTATCGCGAAATTTCAAAGCGCCTGATCGACACATCACGTGACCAGAGGGCTGGCGAATACCTTGGACAAAGGATAAGCATTGCCATACAGCGTGGCAATGCCGCCAGCGTTCTGGGCACACTACCGGCTGGCAGTGATTTAGATCAGCTGTATCTACTGTAAATAGCTTTTCTTTCTTATTTTAGTCTAGTTTTTATTTTATTTCTTATTAGTATTTAGTTTCGATGTAAATAATTATATTAGTATAAATAATAAAATTATTATCTTTACCATAATCTTGATTGTTTTGAGATACCACTCAAAATACTTCACGAAACCTTGCTCTTTTATGATATTCCCTTTTAATATCGACTTTTGAAATCTACTTAACAACTCTGTGTTTTACAATATCAAATGCTGAACTATCAATTGCTTCCGTTTGCACAGCGCCTATTATTTCTGAAAAAATCACGTCTACTATTTTTATTCCACTATATTGTACAAGATACTTCCCTACCTCCATCATGTCTAAATCTCTTGAAAGTGCATGTCAGATAAGACTCACATTTAAGGGTCCATGGAACCGGATGTTTGTAATCCGACCCAGTCTTTTGATGTAGTTCTGGTGTTATACGTAGTTAATGGTGTCGTGTTATTATAAAGTTTGTTATGATTGTACTAAGAGACTGCATATCTGTTTATTATATTATGTAATTCCGGCTTGAAATTAACTGGTTTATGTATTTTGAAAAGTTAACTATGAAGAGGTTGGCCCAATAGTTTGATTATTTTGAATTTGGGAGCCATCCCCCTTATCTCCGAATTTACTGAGCCAAACATTTCGAAAAAAAATACAGAAAATTGTTTTTATCTATAGATTACAGTAAAATTTATAAGAAGTTTTGTATTTAGAGTAACATAGCAAATTAGGGATCCCTCGGTGCGCGAGTAATTCTTGTCCGGTTTTATTTTAATTCATGTCAGATATGAAACTTATGCAATGTGGCGAATTCTCTATTCAGTACTTAAGACAATTACAATACCCAGGTATATAGTTACACAGAGTTTCAGCTTACAGGCAGAAGTTTAATAGAGGCCCCTATCAATCCAAAATAATTGGATGTTAAACCTAGACTTCGATATCCGGCAGTCGATCAAAACTTTGATTGTTTCGTGGTTAATGAACCTTTGTAAAGTGTACTTGAATCAAATATTGTATAACTGGTATATTAATTACTAGCTGTTCCCCGCGGTTTCCCTCACGTTCCCGGAATAAAAAGTAGCCTATAACCTTCGGGGATAATGTAGCTTCTTATTAGTGAAATATTTTTTAAATCGGACCAGTAACTTTGGAGAATAGCGCATTCAAACAAACTAAACTATTCAGCTTTATTATTAGTATACTTATAAATAAAGATAGTCTGGTCTTATTAGCCTATATCTCTCCACTGTTGAAGATAAGCCTCTCCCAAGGCTAAAAAGAAATAAAAAAAATCATTGCCTATAAAAGCGCAAAATTTTAATTCGTCTGGAATATTACAATATTACTTCACGCAAAGAACAAAAAGTCCCTCTCCCTAACGAGTATCTATTTTTAAATCCACCATGTTGAATACCTCAGGGGAAATCTGTGTGAAAATTCACACTCAGATTTCTATTTCAAACAAAATTCGACTCTCAATGCAGAGCGCTAGGTTTTTACAAATCTATTGTTCGTGGTTTTCACTGAAGCTAGATTATTTTTACTATTACCCTAATAGTAAAAATATGGACTTTTTCTGACGGATGTAACTAGAATAGGCTTCTGTAACTCGTGAGTAATTCGTTCCGATGAACTGCTCAAATGCTCAATCATTTTTTTTCCACAACACACGGAGAAGACATTTTTTTTGTACCTGCTGCGTTTGTTTTATTGTTTTTTTTCTGTTCTGAAAAAATAAATTAATTTTCTTTCTTTCAAATGCACGCATTGCACTCGTTTACCTTTGTGTAGTGTTTTTGTAATAAAAGTGAAATCTTTAACATATTATATAAATTTGTAGTTTTAATTTTAGTTCTTAGCCTGATGAAAATATGAGGCGAAATTGAAATTTCTTAATCATTGAACTTTGTAAAGGAGACGTGTCGATCCTATCTCTGTACTCGATACCAAAAATGGTTTTATAGTCTTTGAAGGTACCGCTGATTCGCTGAGCGAAATGATTTCACTTTACGAACGAGATTAAGTAAATGAGTTCCATAATATTATGAATTATTTTACCTTAGAGTGGAAACTCATGTTGTTTTTATAGTATAATAAAACTACTAGTTATGGGCAACCCTAATACTAAAAAAATAAGAAAACATATGTTACCACATTTAAAAAATCACAATAGCATACGATAAAAGAAATATAATATATACTGCCAGTCTATTGTCACGTTACATTAACATTGATGGAAGGACTGACAGCCTAACAACTTTCCGGGACCCTAAAACCACTCAACAACTTCGTATTTTGTTCACAAAAAAGTTTCCGTACTAACAAAACACTATTTCAATAAAAACGTCGAGAGGCTCGCACGCTCCATGTAATATGTCTAAGCACTTGAGAAAGGAAAACTTTGCTGACATGCGAGTTTAACGAACTTTAGTGACACGTACCCTACGTAAGGAATGTTAAGATAGTCATCCACTGACGAAGCGAATATTTGCAGTAAAAAAATACACGGTGTAAAATAGTACACTTTTATTTTTAACCTCCTTAAAAAAAAAATACTTATTTTAGGGTTCAGTACCCAAAGGGTAAAACGGGACGCTATTACTAAGACTCCGCTGTCTGTCCGTCTGTCACCAGATTGTATCTTATGAACCGTGATAGTTAGACCGTTGAAATTTTCACAGATGATATTTCTGTTGCCGTTATAAAAACAAATACTAAAAAACAAACGTGATCTTTTTGCTGTTTTTATAGATAATGGTACGGAACACTTCGCGAAACATAATGCCTATAGACACTTGACTAGGCTATAGACTGATAGACATACAAACAAACGGATAATTTGAGGTATGAAACGAACCCTAGAAATGGAAAAGTTCCATAAATTCAAATGATAAATCACCTAATAACTCTGCTTTTACACAGCAAAAAGATGGACTTAAAGCAGAAAAAGAAATAAATATATTAATCAACTGACCAGAAAAGCAAAATGTTATTTACAACTCTGTTTACGAGCGGCAAAGGAGGAAGTTACTTGCAAGTTGTTTCTTAATAGTTTAGAGTATTTAATCTCTTCCTCGTCTTCAGTGAAAGATGAAACATTCAGCGGCCAAACTAAAGGTTGGTTTGTACTTCAGTTTTGATTTTAGATATTAACTAGCTTCCACCCCTGCGGTTTCACCCGCATTCCCGAGGGATAAAAAGTAGCCTATGTGTTAATCCACCCTGGATTCAGTCAGCTACCTCCATACCAAATTTTATCAAAATTGGTCCAGCCGTTTGAGCGTGAAGAAGTAACAAACATTTTATTTGAAATATTAATTGTGTAAATCCAAACTGCCAGCAGATTCAATTGTAACTTTCGACGTTCATAAGTGGCTTATTATGGCCTAAACAGAAAAAAATAGTTTAGAGTTTTAAAACCATATCATCATCATCATGTTAGCCGAAAGACATCCACTGCTGGTCATATGCCTCCCCAAAGGAACTCCACGATGGCCGGTCATCCGCTACCCGCATCCAGCGGTTTCCCGCGACCATCACAAGATCGTCGGTCCACCTTGTGTGGGGCCTGCTCTCGCTGCGTCTTCTGGTTTGTGGTCGCCATTTAAAACCACATACAGCTTTAAAACATTATTTCCTTCTCCTACTCAAAAGCTATCCATCAACGTCGAAGTTCGAAAGGATGGACAAACGTTTATTCTGAGAAATTGCCTGCACTCTTACATAATAGACACATTTCCGTATTAAACGGAAGGCGGATATTTGATACAATAAATCGTTTGCTATCCCTCTCTATCTTATGTGAGAAAAAATAGATAGCAAGCGTTATACAGAAGGTTAGATTGAACAGCTTTTTGTTTCAAAGAATATGATTGTGTCTGTCCACAATCTCACTCCTGAGGTGGTCCCATTATCACCAAGGCAGGATCTGATGATGGGATTCAAGGAAAATCGCTAACTAAAAATTAAAATATAAATTACTTTTTACAAAAAAGAGAATAACTATTAACTAGGTATGTAGGAACTCTAATCTGACACTGTTTTGAAGTTCAGTTTTGAGTTCCTTATTTTATACTTTTTAGTGGTTTTGAATGCGGGTTCTCTTTTTGTAAAAAGTAATTTATTTGTGACATTATTACCTGTATTATTATGATCAAAAGCAGAACAAAAAATCACAAATCAAAGGAATTTGTCATTTGATAAATTTTATTAACAAGGCAATAAGGTAAAAAATGTAAACGTTACCGGTTCTTGATCTATCTCTGACTGTAGATAAGTACCTATATCGCTGCCTTTTGCGGAATCCGCTTTCAAATTCATATATTCCACTAAGCTTTGAACCACTAAATGGCACTCTTATCCTGGTCTTTGAAACATATTGGATAATAGCACAATAATATCGCTCCGGGATTTGTCTCATATTGTAAAATAAGCTTTCATAACGCGTACTAAGTTTATCAATGCAGTTTCAACTTTAACGATAAAGGATAGAAAGTAATTTTCTACGATTTAACGGCGAGGTACCGTTGTCATAGCCTGAGGGTTGACCTCGTGCAATCTGTTTTGTATTTATTAGGTACTCATAATTATCTTCGGTTCGATCTCTTTGATGATAGATTCAAAGGATTTGTTTAATTTAAAAATGCATTATTCCATGCCTTTAGGTACTTATAAGTTTTATTTGTCACCTTTTTTAGTCACTAGCTACCCGCCCCGGTTTTGCACTCGTGCAATTATTTAAATATTGACAAATTATATTTAAAAACCTTTCATAATTATCGCTCTTTCTATTAATGAAAACCGTATCAAAATCCGCTGCGTAGTTTTGTAAAAGTAAGCGAGAAGCGACTTTATTTAAACTATTTCAAGATGCACGTTTGTTTATTATGATAGTTTTATTATTAGAGAAAAAATTCATGATTAAATATCAGCATTAGTAACTATAATACCTTTGTTTGTCGTTAAAATAAAAAGGAAGTAACGGAAAATATAAATTAATAAAGAAAATCTCCATAAAGGAAGAAAACATTGCTCCAACGAAAAGCCTTGGGCAAAATTCACTTTTATAAGAACGCTGAGCTGTACTGTTTTTCTCATTATAAGCGGATTTTTTTTTCTTCGTATAGCTTTATTTTATTATTCTCTAACCAAATTATCGTTGTAACGGTATAATAATTAATTTCAGAGTCAATAAAATTAATATGGGACCATTTTGAAGCTATACCGAACCCAACGCAAATTAATTAAAATCGGTTCACATGCAAAAAAGTTATATACGTGAACAAATAAAAAATAAACAAAAAACCGAATTGAAACCCATTTGTTTTTTTTTTGTATTTTGACATAACTAAATTTGTTTTACCCTCTTTGGTTTTACCCCTTTAATTATATATTTTTTTTGACCAGTCTGCCGGCGCTGTCAAATAAAATGAAAATCTAGGAAAGTCGTGAAAAGCAACTCTTTTGCAGTCGAATCTTGTCCTTATTGACTTTAAAAACGTTGTTATTATAGGTATAATTCTTATATTTTCCTGTCAAGGTTGAAATTTAAATAACATTTAAAAATAATAAAAGCGTAACGGAAACTACTTGTTATAAACAAAAGCCATATGCCAACAAAATTGTTGGGCCAAATACGGACAGCGACGCCAGACTGGTTAAAAGATAATGAGATTTAATTAGTTTCGTTTGTAAACAACAGAATGAGGGCCTAGGAATATGAAATTCAACCACTTAAAACTTGAACATACTTTCAAATTGTGGTTAACCGTATTATGAAAGACCGAATTCCCTCTTGCCCAGCGATGCCCTGCGGTTGACCGTTATACAAGAACTTTGATGAAACTTCTTCAAATTTACTTGGACTGCTGGTTTCTGTTTTTAGATGATACGATTGCTTTTTGACATGATGTCGATATTTAACTTTTAAAAAAAGAGTAAAACCTCCTTCAGAGACATGGGACCACATTGGAGCACCTTTACGGTAAAAAAAAATATTAAGAGGAGGGTATTACTAAACTGATGTAGACAAGCGAGACAGGAGAGACGTAATTTTAGAAAAAAATATGGTTTTATGTTATATAAAAAGAATGTTTTATTTTTAAAGTATGAAAAATATTCCCTCTCTTAATGGATTTCAGAATGTATGATGGCCCAAATAAGAGAAGAATGCATTCTTAGTTTTAAAAAGGGGCATATTTACGATTTTTTTTTGACATTACTAATAAATAATCCCAATTAAAAAAAATACTTTTTTGAAATCTCTTGGAACAAAGAATACAGAGAAAAACGCATTTTAGAATCATCATTTCACGTATAGCCTTAAAATCGGTTCATAAGCTAAATGTTTTCTACGGTTATGTTGAAATATAATATATTCTATATTTTCTTTGACAGCGGCCTTAGAAAGATTTTTCTTTGATCATGTTATAAAATGAGAAATGTATTTTTTGGTAAAGGGAACATTTTCTAAGAAAATCATTGTTTAAGAATATTAGAGCTACAATTATTGCTTTATTTCATTTGCTATAACTAAAATTAAAAGAAACTCACTAGAAAATTGGTGATAATTTCTAAACGGCTGAGGCGATTTTCTTGAAACCTAGCTAAGAACACTCTCGATTAAAATACCTTTCAAACAAAAAAACCAAAATCAAAATCGGTTCATGCGTTCGGGAGCTACGACGCCACAGACGGACACGTCAAACTTACCCGTCCTTTTTCCGTCGGTATTATCAAAATATCGTAAGATTTAAATATCTCAAATGGTTAAATATTCATGAATCTCCTAAGCACGAGTCCGTAATAGACAGGTAGATATCTATATATTTTGTTAGTTCGGTTAAAGCTTGCGGCGATAATCTAACTTACTTTGGAGCTTTGGACTTCCTTACTTATTCTTAGTTATTTGGTGCTTAAGAAAGAAGTTCATTCCATAAAATGGAACATTGCTGTTTTTAAGCTCAACATTTTATAAGTATTTATACTTATAAGCTTAATTTTATTTATACGAGTAGTTAAAACTTTTCAAAGAGTTTTCTTTATGAAAAATAAACTTACCTTGATTCAAATTATTTTATTTTAGGGTTCCGTACCCAAAGGGTGCCAACGGAACCCGATAATATTTACCATATTCAACACATTTTTTTGCTGCTTTCGTTAATTTCGGCAGTGGAAAATATCAATTTCTTTAGATATTTCATTAATGAGTCGAATGGCACGCGACAAGGGGGCAAACTTAAGTACCTATTAACTTATTAGTATTTAAAAAAAAACCTTCATGTTAGTAATCATTAAATGAAGGTAATAGCAACAAAATAACAATTAGGTACCGCACTAACAAATCTAAGATAAGCGCATCTTTGCCCGCTATTTTCTTCAGGATACCGTCTTATCAGGTAGGTACTTAGGTAAGTTGATCATAACAAGTTCTGACATATAGTACATTTAGCATTAATTTAACGCAACTTAAAAATTCACCAGTATCATCCATCAAATGAGTCCTTTATCATACAAACGTGACAAATAAACACGATAACGCTAATTCTGCAAAATATGTGACGGGGAATAGTTTTTAAAAAAATTGGAATTTTACATTAGTAACGTCAGAAAAAAATCACAAATATCCCCCTTTTTAAAACTAAGAATGCCTTCTTCTCTTATCTGGGCCATCCAAATAACTTGAAAAATATTAACATACATTCTGAAATCCATTAGAAAGGTAATAGTTTTCTTAGTTTAAAAAAAAAAGTTTCTTTTTAAATAACATAAAACCATATTTTTCACTAAAATTACGTCTCTCCTGTCTCGCTTGTCTCCGTCAGTTTAGTAAGGGATGGAGACATACGTAGATAGCCTCCTCTTAAACAACATCAACAGCAGCCAGAACAACACGCGTGCGAGCAAAATCAGCCTTTAAAAACATTTATCAGTGCCTTCAACGGCGACAGAGATTCTTTGGTAGCTTAAACTCAAAACAGCCTGCAGGAGTAGCAAGCACGCGATATATTTTAATTTAGCCCGTTCACGTCGAGTGACACGTACCTCTTAATTAACTTGGAATCGTTTATTACCCACTGCGTTTATTTTATCTGGAAAATGTGAGAAGGAATTGCGCTTGGGGAGTGTTTATGGTGCTACTACCGTTTAATATTGTCTATCACACGCATCGAGCAATAAAAAGCGCAGTATTAGAAAATGTATGGGTATTGTCCATTTTACTACTGTTTTGTGCTTTACATACGATTAAGGTTTACGATTTTGTTCTCTTCTTATACTTTGTTTCAGAATTGTCAGTTGTTGACATTTTCAAAAGCTTGAATGTTTTGATACCGGGTTGTTCAATGCCTAATTTTTTCTACTGAATCAGTACCTAATAAATACCTGATATATAGTAACTGATTCTGGTAATTATTAGATAGTTAGATATATTTTAATTCTGAGAAATATATAATTCGAAGCCTATGTGGAAAATTGAAGTACCTACTTGAAAATTCACGTACGTAAACATTTTTATTCCACTAACTAATCGAAAACTATTAAGGGGACGTGCTAGTCGAATTTCAAAGTTTTCACTTCCAATAGGAAGTTCTACAGGATTTCACACGTGACGAAAAATTACTAATGCTACTGCAAAAGCAATCACTCTCCCAAAATTCGACTTAGCGTCAACGGCATAAGGTTTCGATTAAATTTCGTCGACTGGTAGTATGGAATTTTGTCAAAACATCACATGCCATAGCGACATTGCCACCATGGTAAGGCAAATTAATTCCTATTTCAACGTCGTTAAGGTTGTTAAAAAGCAATTTGTTGCAAACGACGTGTGGTATGTAGACGTGATCGTTAATAAATTTTACAAAACTTTTAATGGCTTCAGCCTTCGCGGAGCTTTTTTATAATTTTCTTTAGGAGGCGGGAAACTTTTTCGCCTTGACGCGGTACTTTAGTAACATTTTGAGAAGTGTAATAATTTTGAGGGAAGATGCTGAGATGTAATTTAAAGACTTGTAAATATATTTAGTCCTTTTTGGCTTCAACAAATTTACTTCTTTACGTGTACCTATTGGGGTAACTTATAATAGCATTTTCGATTAAGAGCTTTTTATTTACCTTTACCTTTTATAATGACTTTATTATTCAAAATTAAAACATCAAAGGAATTGAGAAATTCAAATATTTTATCGTCATTTTTGTGGCAAAGTTATAAATTTGAAAATATTATATTCTAAAACATAAATAATGATGTAAAAATAGTAAAGTTATAGCTCATAAAATCGAGAAGCATCTAGTCTGGAGCAGTACAACTGAAAATCGTTAAATTTTACTACATCATGCAAAAGGCCATTATGATAGTAGTCTATAGTTTAACAGCAAAACTTGCTACAATATCACTAGGAAACTGTTATAATGTAAGACACATTGATAGAATGCTTTTAAGAATAAATTTTCATAAGAAGAAGAAAGAAGAAATGCATTTATTAATCAGAAATGGACGCACACAAAAAAAAATATTAAGCTAACATTAGTCATCATCATGTCAGCTGAAAGACGTCCACGGCTGGGCAAAGGCCTCCCCCAAGGATCTCCACGATTGCCGAGCTTGCGCTACCCGCATCCAGAAGATCGTCTATATAAATATTATAATGCTGAAGAGTTTTGAACGCGCTAATATCTGGAACTACCAGTCAGATTCGAAAAATTCTTTCACTAATAAGAAGCTACATTATCCCCGAAGGTTATAGGCTACTTTTTATTCCGGGAACGTGCGTAAAACCGCGCGTGATAGCTAGTTAGTTATAAACCAAGATGCCCACATTAGTTTATTAGTAATCAGTTGCTGTGATATTGTATTTTTACAGCGGAGTTTTATCATAATATAAAATTTATATTTTTATTTTTAGTTGTATTTCAAATGATTTTTTATAACATCATTTTAGAAGGTGGTGGGAAGACTGGGGACTGGATGAAGAAGGTCCAAGATCGTGGAAATGAAAGTGTACTAGATACTAATGCTAATATTTACAAGCTATGTATTTTTTTCACTTCTATTATAATAAGAATTCGTGTGCTTTATCATAATGACTGAATTACTATGGCATGTAAAATTTTTTGGCCTAACTATTTCGAAAATAGGGTAGGCACCGAAAAGTGAGTTAGTAAAACTGTAAACTGTGAATTCAGCAACAATTAAGCTAGGACAAAAACTGCAAACAGCCGTCCTACGTCCTGTGAAACAAAATCCCATCCATTTCAGCAGCATTTGGGTAAAAAACGTACAAGTTTCAAAATGTAGCTGAAACTCTGTCGTATAGCAAAGGAAAGTTTTAATACATGGTAAAATAGAGTGAAATTTATTCATTACTTGGGTTTTCCTTGTCAGAAAATTTTGTTACTGTTTTTGTATTGTTAAATTTGGCGTCTGACGTGACTCTGGCTTAGATTTGGTCAAACAAAATTCTTTGACAACGTGCTGGGAACTAGCGCTACTAGGTACCCCCCCCCCCCCACAAGTACTTGCGTCGTCAGCCATTCTAAACGCGTTTTTTTAATATTTCAATTCTATAAAAATCAGCTAAAATTTAAATATATACCTACCAATAATTTTTTTATTGTCTATTTTATTAAATTAATTCTTTTTCCTAAAAAGCATTTCGTTTTTATCATAAAATCCTTTTGCGTTGTATTTTCCAGAATTTTATTTACGCTCAATATTTTATTGTACATGAAATCTTTATAATTTATCAAAGGCATTTGGTGAAATTTATATCATGCTTAGTTAAGTATAAAATGTTCACATCATATTTCGAAATTGCTTTCTCAATTCTCAAATATTCTTTATGAAACATTTGATTAATTTTTTAATAATAAAATTCTACAGAATATGGTTAATAACAAACAAAGTAATAAAAGTAAAGGATTCGAGCACTGATTCTTAAAAATGATTATTAAGGTGATACCTTCGGACTACCTACTGACATATACGACTATTTCATGAAAATGTTACTAATATACCTTGGAGGAATATGTTGATGATTTTTTTTGTTATTAATCAATAAATATAGTACCATTCTTGTCGCAAATAACATGTTAATAACTTACGACCTATAACTGAGCTGCAATTTGCAAAAAACGTGACAAAATTTGAATTTCGCGCTCCAACCGAAGCCTCCACCTTAACAATTTGTGATTACTATGGCATGGTTGTCTGTAAACCTTCAATATACTGGGTGTAAGGGACAGCGTAACGAAAACATTAGGAAAAAGTTACACTGAATGCCTATAACAACATTATAAAAAATAATTAAGGCATGGGCAAAAATTACGATATCTGTAATATCGTAATTTTTTATTTTGAATTGTCTCCTCTAATAATTACTATGACATGAAGATGGATAGATGAACATGGCAAATGTATAAAGGTTCCGTTTGTCAATTTCCATTTGATTAAAGAACCCTAAAAACCCTCCTTCAATTTTTTATTAAAAAAAGTAAGGAGAATTTATTAAAGGCGTGATATTACCATAGCAGCGTTGTAAAGATGGCGGAATGAACTGCAGGCAGGTTAGAAAATGAATTTCCAAATGAAAATGTTTATAACGCGAGTTTATCCGCCGTTTCGGAGGCAACGTACACAATATCTTGATACCATAAATTCTAAACAAAATATGGATACGTTATTTTAAAAGGACATTTATATCCTTCGATTATTTATTTTGAGTCATCATAAAATTATGAAGGTAAGAGCTATTAGAGTACTACTAGAAATATAAGTAGGAAATCTTAGTCATAATAATTTTAAAGAAAAAGGACGATTTATTTGA
This sequence comes from Tethea ocularis, assembly GCA_963555595.1. NCBI lineage: Eukaryota > Metazoa > Arthropoda > Insecta > Lepidoptera > Drepanidae > Tethea > Tethea ocularis. Next base: position 1,254,394 of record OY741960.1, on the reverse strand, counting down.
TTTTCATCTGCTTCGTGACACTTGAAACCAAAAAACATGGCCGTTTTGCGATCACGTATCTCCATTTGACAACTGCGTATGCAACAAAATCCTTATTGCAACTGAAACCATTTTTGGTAGAAAGAGATGTATCGATAAACTTAAGTTTGCATCATGTAACTCGATTTTAATCAATGTGATAACGTTGATGATGAATGAATGATCATTGTTATCAATGGTTCATTGAAACAAGTTTGTCGTTGTCATCACCCAATAGATCAAAACTTGTAACTAACTTGCCAGCGACATGTAGAGTTACAGGTGCTGCTGTGGCTGGTGCGGAAAATTCCAAATTCAAAACTAATTGATCACAGGGGACCAGTGGGCGGGGAGCTTTCCTCGATTTTCATTCATCCTTTGCAGCATTCTTTTTGACGTCACCACTCCAGACTACAAAAATCGAATCGTCACCGCATCGTACACTATAAATCGGAGTCGAATCGCGTGAAACCACACGGGAGCCGTTTGGGCCGTCGCTGTTTTGTAAAAATATGAAGCGATTAAAGTAAATTTTCGGTGAATGCTGTACGCCGGAATTTCCTCCCTCGGTCATTTAACGTTTAGTTTGTGAACCTCAATAATCGTTATGTTTCCCTAGAGTTTGGTAGAGATATATTTATTATAGTTTTATCTAATGGTTTTATATAGCCCAGTGTTTGTTCACCTTCTCACTGTGGTCAGTGATGATTTGGCCGATGGTAGTAGTCACACAAAGCCTAAAGGGGCCTTGCCTAATTGGCTCTCAAGTGCAGCTGTCGGAACGCACCGACAGGTGCTTTTTAACTTAAGGGTTAGTCTTAACGGGATAGTCAACCAGGCGGGTACTACAAAGTACCCAACCACTAAGCTATGATGTCTTTACTTTGTTTTCCTTCACCGAAAGCTCAAACTCATTTTGCCCGCGACTTTTGTCTGGCTATCGACGTTACTACCACTTCCGTAATAGGTATGTAAGTAGTAGACTAGGAATTTTATGGAACAGACATAACCATCTAACCTTTAAGTTGAAAATCTGTTGCAAAAAGCGCATCCACTACTGACAGCTCAGCGGCTATTGACACAGTTTCGTTTTAGGTTTATTGGCTAGATAAAAGATAAGTGAAGAGTCAAATGAAAGCCTATTTAGCTGAAGTTAATTTTATTACATTCTCATTATTCTTTAAATTATTTTTGTCCGTTTTTTCATTGCGCAATGCGCCGTCCATATTTTTCGTAACAAATTCAACCGTCCATATTATCTGGGAACAAACTGAAAACATTAACAAGAACAAAAGAGTAATCAGTATTCCGATTTTAAATTCTGCCACACGGTACGATGTGTAAAACCGCCTACTGTTTCAGGACTTGTAGCACACGGTCGCGCGGATTACTGTAGCGAAACCGACTTCCATTAATCTAGTATTCTTCTTATTTTTAACTCCCTACGCACCTATTATCATTTACTAGTTATTCCTCGCGGTTTCACCCACATTCTTGATCTATAGCACTCAGGAATAATTTAGCTTCCTCTGAATGTTTTTTTTTTAGAATCGGTGTAGTAACTCCGGAGATTATCTCCTACATCTGCACTTACAAACCATACCTCTTTAAAATATTAGTGTAGTTTTATTCAAAACTTTTTGATTATTCTATATTTTGTCGAGGTATTTTTAATACATTTTAAAATTTAAACATAAATTTCGCTTGTGCATATAATTTCAAAATAATTCACATTATGTAAGAATATTAAGTCGTGCGTTTTTTTAATCTCTAAAACGCAGTATCATTGTGCAAAGGCCTCAATCATTGTTGCAAATGAGTATGTTTCCACTCCGTCGCTTTGCATCGCACAGAAGTTACGTTTTTGGAAGTTTTACGTAGTTGCTGCCTCTTGTTTGAACCCTCCCTGAATTTAATTAGTCCGCGTGACGTAGAAAACTTGATAGAAACTTCACATCATTTCACGTCACAGATTAAATATCTTCCCATATTGTTCAAAAAAGAGCACTTATTTTATGTAAAGTTAAACATATCATAGTATTTATATTGAAGTATAGTTTTATCGTTTTTATTAAAGATTAATAAATAATCTAAATAGCTTTATAAATGGAAAGTTTAACTGACTTATCGACTAATCTATCAACGTACAGCTTACCTGAAATTTGGCATACCTTTATGACGTTGGCATCCGTTAAGAAAATAAATTGAAAGTTTTTACCCAAGCGAGTTTTTATATAAGCAGTTATATTAAAACTAATCTATGAAATAACATCAGTTTGTAATTAGCGTTATCTTCAATGAAACTTTATAAGCCGTCTTTACTCTTCGCCAACATGAAGACAGTCTACTTGACTTGCTCTATACAAATATGTGGACATGATGGACCAAGTACAGGCGAGAGATAACTTGTACATCTACAGTTCATTTATTAGTAACTCGTTTCAACTTGCCTCACTAAGCAGAGATTTTTTTTCCGCTTGCACTTTGCCAATCTTCACAAATTATTTTAGCTATTGGCAAATATTGGTCGCACTTAGCCAACGCGTAGACAATAACAGTAATTTTCTATCAATCTCTTTAACATTCGCGTTGGTTGAAGCTCGGCCAACATTGTTTAAAACATAACAAAACGCGTTAAACAATATAAGGCTTATCTAAACCCATTTGTAATTGTTAAAGTTTTCGACTTCATTAAATTAGGATATGAGATTACGGATTACGACTTAATTGTCGTGTAAGAAATGTTTTAATTAAAATTATGGCCTAAACATTACAACTGGAAACTTAAAGTCCTTGATAACAGACTTTATGCTTACAGTAAAGGCGTTTTAGATGTTGCAAGTTATACGTCAATGGCGAATATTTTGAAAAATTATTTCATTAACAATTTAAAAAACACTCTTATGACTGGTATTTGAAGTCTGGTGTGGCTGAGCAGATAGGTCGATCATCGACCTAAGTTTGTCGGTCACGCTTTTTTAGGGTTCCGTACCCAAAGGGTAAAACGGGACCCTATTACTAAGACTCCGCCCTCTCCGGACTCTGTCCGTCTGTCACTAAGCTGTATCTCATGAACCGTGATAGTTAGACAGTTTAAATTTTCACAGATGATGTATTTCTGTTGCCACTATAACAAAAAATAGTAAAAAACATAATAAAATAAATATTGAAGGGGGCTCCCTAACAACAAACGTGTTTTTTTGCCGTTTTTATAGAAAATGTTACGGATCCCTTTGTACGCAAATCCGACTCACACTTGGCCGGTTTTTTTATATATATTCAGATGATAATTATTATGCATCAGCCACTCGTATATAACTTGTCCCAAACAAAAAGATCAAAGAATAAGTCGAGACACTTTGAAAGTAACAACGGCTTCAAAAGACAATGAGAGATCCGAGATGCTAAGGAAGATCTCTTAATTCCTATTCCCCAGTTTTATTATGCGACTTTTGTTAATCTGTGTGTTAGTAAATTTGAAAAAAATCTTTATTATTAAGGAGATCTGTATTATCATCTGTCGCAGGCATTTCTTGATTATGTTAGTTACTTCAATGTTCTAATATCCTGGTCAGCTTATATTGAGGCAATTTTCTTAAGATTTATAAATTTATTGGACAGGATAATTTTTGATTAAAACACGTATCAATTTCCTGTATTGTGTGGGACTCGTTGAAGCTAAATTTAAACGATTTTATTTTTGTTAAAAAAATAATGTATTCACTAAATTATGTTGTTTTAGCATTTGGTCTTAGTTTACAATTTCATTGAGATAACCTTGCGGAAATCCATTACAAGATTATAAAAAAGACAAATATATAGTAACTAGTTCCGCTGGATCTCCTTCTCTGTTGAGTCCCACAAACTAGAAACTCAACAGAAAATCGACACGTGTTTTTTTGAAGTTCATTGAATTCATGAATAAGACAAGTATCATACACAAACAACTAGGAACTAGAACTATATAGAAAAGTTTTACAACGAATATTTTGGCACATGCATTATTCTTTTATTTTCTAGATCCATCACAACTCAAAGCTATTGAACTGACAAAATTGGTATCACTAAAACTAATCGTTCAGCTGCGGTTTGTTTGATAGTAGATTTTTTGAAAAAAAAAAAATATATTTTCAAATAGCAGACATACTTTTACTTACTCTTTTATAAGCTACCTTCCGAACCTTGCATTAGATTCTGACAATTCATAAGTGCCTGTGATCTATTTGAATAAATAATATTTCATTTAATTTCATAATAATTCAAAATTCAGTTTTAAAGGATGTAAAAACTGTACCTATTGTGGAAAAATTTATAATACTCGTATTTTGAATTTCAATATAAATTTAATTAAAATACTCAATACCCTCACTACCACTGTCTTGTTATTTCCAATCATCATAAACAATCAGTGATATTCTTTTCGTTCAAAAACATGGCTTTCGCATTATTCTGATATGAAATTAAGAACCAATTTAAACTGCTATTTGTTTCATAGTCTTTATTTTTGGTATAATTAGCATATATCAAAAGATACACATTTTATAATTAAATATATGTAGAGATCGCTTTAGCGATAAGACCGCATAATCTTTATTATCTACCGCCATATCCTACAAAATGTCTGTATCATTACATACAATTTTACACCTTAAATAATAATTCATTCACTTTTGGGTTCAACTATCTTTTTTGACTTCAACTTTTTTCACAGTGCCCGTACTTGTTTCTGTATCATTTGATGATCCAGAATTTGAATGCTCCAATTTTCCTGAATCACTATTACTTTTGTCACTGCCTCTTTTATTTTTGGAATTTCTATTTAAAATTGAACCAGGTTTTATGCGACGTTTTTGTTTTACTTTAACAGCTTTTTCAGGTGGTCTGTTAATACTCTCAGTTCGATTTTGTAGCTTGGTACCAAAATTTGGTTTTATTTGCGCTGTTTTCTCTAAGCTGCTTACATCAGGTAAAAGTAAATTAGATATACAAATATAATCGTCTTTATTTTTATGTCCAAGCCCAGAATTGATTTTCACTGGTACTATTTCCAATTTCTTTTCAAATATAGTGGCTGGACCTTTTGAGTCTAGTACATCATTCATGTTAGTTGGGGAATCTACTCCTCCTACTAATTCTTGAATGAGCTTGTCTTCAGCTGCATCATCGAAATCCTCACATATCTCATCTTCGTCATCATCATCAGAATAGAATGATGAAAATGATGTAACAGAACCAGTTTGAGAATGGAAATCATCAGGCAGTCTCACTCGAGGTACATTTGTCTGTATCTCTACTTGGCTTGGAGACGGCTTAATAATAATGCTTTTTTCTTGATTCATTGGAATGTCACTCGATGATATAATTACTTTTGGATATTCTCTCTCTTTTTGTGCTATTATTATTCCGGGTAACGGCCTTTCATTGGAAGGTTTTTCGAAAGATTTATTAAGTTCGCTATACACATTATAATAAGGTGATAAACTATCAATATTTTCATAATTTTTATTAGATAATTCAATTTCTGGAATTTTCTTTACGCTTGATGCATCGAAAGAAGACATTGGCTTAGTATTTTTATACGCGAGACGTCGCTCTAAAGTTGTAGTTCGAGGCGGAGGTTGTGGTGGAACTTTTGGGCGCTCCGATTGACTCTCGATACTTCCGGAGTAACTGCGAAAAGTTTGCAAAGTTCCCGGCTGCAATGACAGCCGCTTTTGTGCTTTCGGTAAATCCGGAAGTACTTTTGGAAAGTTTCTTCTTTTAATTGTTAGTAGGGCTTCTTCAACCGTTAATGGATCATTTTGTGAACACTCTTCTCGAGATGTTACATTAATATCATTTCTAAATGTAACAGGAGGAAGTATGTCAAAAACTTGACCACCGCTTTCCATTTTTTGTTTAAATAGTTTCTCATAATTAACATCTGAAACTGGGTCCGATGTTGAGTGCTTATGAGAAATTTTTAATGGTGAATTTTTTAATGATAATGTCACTACATTGGTGTATGTCTTGTTTTCATTTTTTTCTTCAGGAGTTTTAATTTCAATAATTTCTTCATTAAAATTTCCTTCTGTTTTTGATCTTTTAAGTTTGTTGTCAGTATTGGAATGTTTTTGTTCACTAAGGTCAAATGATTTAGAAATTTCTATAGGCTCTTGCTTCAAAATAGAATTAGTTCGAGCGGATGGCGTCGCATCTATTGCTACGGAGACTTTTTTAGACTTAATACTCTCTGTTGCTTTACTTTTCAGAGAATCACTTGACTTGCTGGCTTGTTTTATTCCATTCAATGAAGGTTTATTACTTCCTATGGATGAATGTGACCCAAGAGCAGACGTTGACGTAGTTTTTTCAGATGTTCTTATTTTACTGCTACAATTTTTTGACACTACACTTGTTGTGTTCATGTCGTTTACTTTTAACGTATTTTTCATCGATTTTTTTGTATCCGAAAGTAATTCTTCTGATCTAGTGAAGGGTTTTGCTACACTCATTTGTTTATCGGTGTTTAAATCAGAATTCGATTTCCTTAAAATACCTGGGGAGCATCTATGCATTACTTCATTTGCAATCCAATCTCTAACTTTGGTATGAGCATCTAATGTACTTGTAGATAAATGCCTTCTTAATTGAAATCTCTCTCGAAAACCGCCTGAATCGTCAGACTTGGGCGTTTTACAAGCTTCCGATTTCTTTTTATGCTTTTTGCTAGCTCGCATTTTATTAAAACTCATCGATTTGATAACGCTGCAGCCGTTTTTGAATGTTTGCAGAGCGCTTTTGTCTTCCTTGGAGCTCTTTTGACCGATTACGTCCACTTCACCTATTTCTGCTCGGGAATGTCGAGAGGTTTCGAGTACTCTTTCGCGCAATCGAAGTTTTCGTTTTTTGAAATACAATATAGAGCAGATTCCAATATTGACTGCTAGGAATAGAATTCCCAGTGAAATTATGAGTGTTATTGTTGCGCTCGAAATTTTTACGGGTATATTATTGGCTTTTGGTTTTGCGGTTATGGCGTGTCCCATAGCTTTTTCCATTAAGTCTGGCGGCACGGCTCGTGATGGTGTTTTTATGGACTGTATTTCTCTATATATCATGTCGGTGTTTGACCGTCGTTCCGGTTCAGCGTAGGATCTCGGTCTACCATATATGGATGAGGTTGAATAATGCGATGTTTCCACAACTTGTGGTGTCCATATTTTACGGATCGGATCTATGAAACAGAAAAATATTTTACTTTGTTTTTATGATTCAATAATATTTTGATGTAGTTACATTTAATTCTTGGCAAAGCAAATAGCTATTGATCAATGTCTTATAATTCACCTAAAGCCCATCACACTACTTTTTATATTCAAATACTAGCTTCCACCCCGTGGTTTCACCCGCGTTCCCGAGGTATCATATGTTTTCACGGGATAAAAAGCCTATATATTATTCCAGGGTATGATCTATCTATGTACCAAGTTTCATCCAAATCCGTTCAGTAGTTTTTACGTGAAAGAGTAACAAACATTCACCCATACATCCGTGCTCACAAACTTTCGCATTTATAGGTATAATATTAAGTAGGAAGGATTAGTAGGATTACTGGAATATAAAACAGGCTTTTACAAAACAATTTTATTTTTCAGACCTACTATTGAATATTTAAAATGATAAATATTTAGATTTACAAAACAGTATTTGTCAAAGAGGGTCTCACTACCGTCGCTGTAAGTATAGCAACATTTTACATTTACCTTACTGGTACTCAAGTGTAGGTTGCTAACTTTAAGCAATTACCTGTGATTTTATGTGTTGATTTAGGCCTCTGCGTCGACTGGGCCGGTGTGTACTCAAACAGTGGGTCCACGACGTATCTGCTCATTTTATTAGGTAATGTTTCAATCCAGAAGTTGGTGTAATTTGATCGATATAAACTGCTTATTGAGGGTGGTATATCTGTCAATATAAAAAAGTAGGTATATCATCTGTGCATCTTTACATAGCTGCATAGCAGTGGCGAAGGGTCGATACAAGCCGATTCCCATCGGCTTACCTTTTAATTATAAAATTACAGGTGTTTTTTGAACGGCTTACCCTCGCCATATTTTCACCCCTCGCCACTGCTGCATAGTATAAAATGAAGTCGTTTCCGCTGTCCGTTCGCTTCGATCTTTTAAACTACTAAACGGATTTTAGTGCTGTTTTCAGCAATAGATAGAGTAATTCAAGAGTAGTTATAGAACAGAAAAGCCATGCGAAGCCGAGGTCGCTAGTATAAAAGGTAGTCGCCCTCCGCGTCTGTTCGTCTGTAGGTCTATCCGCTTACTAATTCTAAACAACACAACGGATTTTGAAACTGTTTTCACTATCATGTAGATATTTTTTCCGAAAGGTTTATACGTATAGTACCTACATCCTAATTAAGATTTATTTTATGTAAATAAAGACAATATTTTGAATATAGTCAAAATGAACATTATTTTTATTGAGTTCAATGTAAACGTATTTTTTTATTATTCAACTTTTTACACATAACGCCTAAAATATATAAATTATTATTAAACGGGATCAAAGTAAATTGTCTAAAAATGTGAAAATACAAAATTAATCGAGCTCTAATACATCAAAATATTATACATTTGAGTGCAATCATTATAAACATTTCAGACACAGATAGATTACTTTGTATCTATATACTCGTACCTTCTTAGATATTGATATAGCTATTAAGATAATACTAGCAATTTATTATTTCGTTCTTATCGTCTCGCAGCTGAGACACAGACACTCAAGCAGGGTAATTTGCTATAAAAATATTACCCATCCTAGCTTCGTATAATGTAAAAAATTACAGCTGCATGTTTTAGTTTGGTATTTTTTTTGTGACCGAATTTGAAAAACTAAACGTTACAACAGTTTTGACACCGCTAGAATACTCTGGTAGGTGTGAAACAGTTAGTCTTTAGAGTTCCGTACCCAAAGGGTAAAACGGGACCCTATTACTAAGACTCCGCTGTCTGTCCCTCTGTCACCAGGCTGTATCTCATGAACCGTGATAGTTAGACAGTTGAAATTTTCACAGATGATATATTTTTGTTGCCGCTATAACAACTAATACTAAAAAACTGAATAAAATAAATATTTAACGGGGCTCCCATACAACAAACGTGATTTTTTTGCAGGTTTTATAGGTAATGGTACGGAACCCTTCGTGCCCGAGTCCGACTCGCACTTAGCTGTTTTTTTTTATAAAATATTGCCTTTGTTTGGCAACAATCTCACCGTGGTCAATGGAGATATGGTCAATGGTAGTAAGGTTAAGTGCACGGAGAAGTTTTTTAATTAAAAGTTGCCAGGCGGAAAACACGTTACACTATGGTCTACTCAAAATGTTTCCATTTACTAAAACATCAATGTCATTGTATGACTCATCACAATATTAATCTCAGCTTATGATGACTCATCCAAAGAGCTTTTCGATCGAAAAACTAAAGCAAAAAGTTAAAGAAGTAAAATTTTATGAAAGACCTAAATACTCGATGAAAAACAATTATATACAAGGAAAAGAAGCTCTTACCGAATCGCAAATAAGGTTGATGTCCAACATCATACTCTGGCCACTCCACATTGTATTGATTCCACTGCTTGTAGTCCAATGTGAAATACTTATTCACGCTTTGAGTGTTGGGAGACCTTTAAAAATATGGAAATTAGATGAGGAACAAATGTCTTTAAATGAAGATAATTAAATTAATTGTTAAATTTAAGTGGCAGTGAGCGTGGCACATTCCTCGTAGAAACGACGGCCGCTGGGGCAGAAGGGTTCTCGAGTGGCGAATCAGAACACACAGCGTGGGCAGGCCCCCCACAACGTAGACCAAACATCTTGTAAGGGTCGCCGGAAACCGCTGGATGTGGGTAGTGCAAGACCAGCCATCGTGAAACTCGAGATAGCAGGAGTCGCTCATGAGCGACCGGAAATAAAGGTGGGCCTGGCGCCCCTTTACATCTGGCGCCCTGGTCGATCGCCCTACCGCGCCCTACCCTAACGCCGGTACTGCTACGACTATTACATAAATCATAATAATGTATTAAATTAATAATGAATATAATTTAAGCTGAAACGGGCTAGAAGATATTAAAAAATATATTAATTGCCAAAAGCTGGCAAAGCGTTGCGTAAATTTTGCGGCATGAATGGTACATAAACTGAATGAAATGTTAATTAATCATGAAACAGTCAACGAAGTAACTTAAAGAAAAAGTAGAATATTTTAACGGAACATTAGAGTTTCCCAAGTTTCGGGATAAGAATGAGACAAAAGCTAAAAAGTATAAGGAAACAATGTAAACTTTGGAGCGTAGATTTAAAAAAAAGAATTAAGGCGATGATAGCTCAGTGGTAGTGACGTCGAATGCCATGTCGGTTGCGGATTCTAATCCTAAAATGAACTTTCGGTGAAGGAAAACATCGTGAGGAAACCATAGCACGGTGGGCACTTTGTAGTACCCACCTGGCTGCCACTCTCAAGTTGAAAATCTATCGCCCAGCACCTTCTGGTATATTCCGACAGCTACACTTGAGAGCCTAGGTTCTAGGTTTTGTATGCTTACCACCTTTAGCCCCATCATCACTGACTAGGTTGAGATTTTGGTCAAACAAAGGCCAAAAATAAAAAAAAATCTTACCCAATTTTGACAAAGTTAGTCCATAGCCTCATCATGACTTCGCTGAGCAATTTCTCTTGTTGCGTATATTCTGTGTGGAAGTGGGTGTTAGCACCTCCAAGAGGGACTCCTAGTACGTATGGTAATTCTTCTCCGTGTACGCTTTTGTTTAGCTGGAAAATAAAATCAACCTGTAGTTTCAATCTTCCATACAAACTAAATTAATCAATCATTTTTTTACATTTTTCACGTCCATTATTGAAATGTGATTTTTTTTTAAAACTTATAGCCTATCAAAGTTTTCTCTCTCTTACAAAACGAAGCTTTGCGTGTAATTTATATGGCAATACTGACCCGTGACGTCATTGCTCTGTATTTCCTTCTCTCATTGAGAATTATATCATCAGACATTCATATCTTTCTAATTTTTGAAGATATTAAAGAACTTATTTATACCAGGCTATTAATTGTAAGGTCAAAATATTTTTTTGTAAATAATAAAAAAATCATTTTTTCCTAGTGCAATTAAATAACTTCAAACTATTCAGTGCCCATCACTAAAATACACTTCTGGGATTTTTTTCGTTTCATTGTCCCAAACACCTGTTGAAAGGCGAAACTTTAAAAAGAACTTGAAAAATTCGACGTTGCCCGTCCATGCTTTTTGCGATCCATTTTGTTCGGAGATAAAGACAAAAGGCGAGTTTTTTGTTACGGATTTAAAAATGTCCAGGAATTTTCAGATTCGTGAAGTTTAGTAACATTTCTGACAGTTTGATACTTCGATTTTTTCTATTGGCAACACTCTGTCAAACCTAGTTAGTGTCATGTACTTTTGTCATGTCACCAGTGTTTGTTTGGAGTCGGTTGCTCGTACATTTAGTTAATATTACCCTGATTTGACCGTAGAGTCACTTTGACGATGACCGATCTCCCTCGGGCGGTTACGGTTAAGTTTAGTTTGCTTTCTTTCGGCGGTTAAAGTTAACTATAACCGTAACCTTAATATGACACTTGATTACTGAAAGGGTAGAAGACTGATTTTGATATTTAGAATAAGTTATCTTTGTAATTTTTTATATTTAGGTGGATAACTAGAAATAAAGAAATGTTCCAAAGGTATATTTTGTATTCCTACGTGCAGGAACACAACTTAATGTAATTTGGTTGCGGTATTCTGTAAGCTGAAGGAACTTTCCTGGTCAGACCAGAGCTTGTTGCTTTCAATAGCTTGCAGTGACTCTAATGTTAGTAATAATGCTTACCGGTGCGTAATCTGTGCTGACAGAATTATGTCCAAAGACATAAAAGTAAGATTGTCTATTTGCACTGGATTGGTAATTGGCGAATTTGATCGCCGGAGCCAAAGTCCTTGCATCACTGAACAGGTTGAGTATGACGTCACGATTGGTCTCTACGTTCCAGCGTTGAGGATCTAGTTTTGATGGAGAGTACCTGCAAGAAACAAGGTGTTGAATAATTTTGATATGAGTATGTTCGAACAAATTGTTGAACGAAACGACCAAAACGCAGTGGCCTTATCAACCAATGGGAGAAGAGCATTCAAAATTCTTTAGTCCATATATAAGGACTGCAACGCCTAAAAGCTCCTTACCCCTTTTTGAATTTCAAATTTTGAACGACTTAGTGTATCTTTTAACGCAATAAATATCTATAATTTTTTTATTGAAGTCTGATTTATCTCAAATTGAAACCACGTTAATTGCTGCCCACCAATTTCTAACAGAAAAGCAGAGAGTCAATAGGCCAGATTTGACAACAATTCTTACTTTTGATGTAAATGTTGATAAATAAGAATTACTTACTGCTTTAAAACAGCTTTTAGAGCCTCATTTTCAGCCCCTTCAAATATTATCTTAGCATACTTTGAAATGAAGTCATCCCGTTGATTTTCCAACACTCCATGATCAAGTTCAATGACCCCAAATTCGTGGTAACTCTCCAATTCAGTCACACCACTAAGTAATTGATATCTGAAACAACATCATTGATGTTCTTACAAGGTCTACTGCTGACAAAGGCCTCCCCCAAGGATCTCCACGATGGCCGGTCTTGCGCTACTCGCATCCAGCGGTTTCCCGCGAACCTCACAAGAAACCCTTCATTCATGCTTTTACTTAGGTGTTTACTAAGAACTCCTCTTATTTGCAGTCAGTTTTATAACGCTTTTTTATACTCTACACTTTTATATCATAATTAATGCAATCTATACTATTTTTATTATTGTCCTATTTTAAATTTACTTTAAATTTTGTTTCTGTTAGATAAAGATCGTATAAGAATAGATTTACTACAAAGGAATATTTCTACTCAATTCTCTTATTTTCGTCTCAAGTAAGTATTATCTAATACCAAATACAGGCTTCTGTTATTAATATAGAGAATAGTTCTAACTAGACTGTCAGGTCAATTGATATGAAAATAATAGCTCTTTGGGCAGTTTTGCATCGCTACATTCACTGAAAAGCTTTATTATATGAAGCTAAAAATAGCTGCCGTAAAATACATCTACCATAAAAATAGAGCGTATCCTATAAATAGGTCCATCAATAACCATGACATCACTATCAAGTGATAAATTCAACTTTACGCCTGTACGTACTCCATAAAGAGTTATCTATTCACAAACTTTTGTTTCTGAAGTAACTCCAGTCGATGATAGAACTGGGTGGTGGCGAGAAACTTTCCGACTGATATTTTCTGTATACAGCTGTCGCCGTTATGAGCTACTATGGAAATTCATAATACTTTATGAAGGGAAAATATTGTTGTTTTGATATTTATTTTAGCAGTATTTTACTTATTTCATGGAGAGGGCTGTTTCCCTGTGAAGTCAAATCAGATCAAAATCTGAAATTATGAGATCCGCAGGTTAACCAAAGAAGCTGACATAATACTTTTTAAACTCTCGCGAACACAATTCATGTTTATAGTAATGTAACGGGTCTATTCGTGCATGGAATATTATCAAAATATAATTTTGACTAACCTCGACGTTTCGATCAAGTTGCATTGATCGTGGTCACGAGTGGACTGGAACAGCGGGTCAACATCTTGCTTGGCGAGAGTTGTCTCCAACTACCCGCAATTGGTCTTGTAAAATATAACTGTCACGATCACGGCACACCGTACTAATTGTATCAACACACCTACTCGAACGCAAGTCACGGCGGCGCGAACACTTACTTATCACTGGATTCCACGCAGCAGATAACTTAAAACCATCTTCCCGATTGAAATTAGGATATTTTTTAATCTCAATCGCTTCTCGAATAATTCTAGGATAGAAATAACGATCGGTGGAAAGGATTTGTCGAGGTTAGTCAAAATTATATTTTGATAATATTCCATGCGCGAATAGACCCGTTACATTACTATAAAAATGAAGCTGACATAACTAGAAAAATTGCCAAACTAAAGTAGCAATGGGCGACACATCACTCGCATAACCGACAGCCGCTGGGGCAGAATGGTTCTCGAGTGGCGACCACCAACCAGAAGATGACTCTTTCGGCTGACAATTATACTTATTATTAACATGCACTTTAAATTGTTCCCGGAATTCAACTAAATCTAGTCATATTAATCATTTTACGCACTATACCGTCTAATAATTACTGAAACGAGTGCTAATTTATTCAATTTAGATTTAAAGACTTTTCTCATTAGATGTAAGTGAGGAGATTAAAACTTTGTAAATTGATAATAATTTTATATTTTTTTAAATTATCTTATAACTACCTATAAGAAACTTTTCTTGTAGATATTAGATTTTTATTATCAACTTTAATGTATTATTTATTTAGAGTATTGCTTTTATCAACTTTAATGATGATACATTTATATTTTTTATCTACTCTCATATTGTAATGTTCTTATTATGAAATCAAAATCAGTACTTTAATGACCCACTTTATGCACACCCGTGTATAATGAAATTAAAAAATTATATTAAAGCACAGTTTTCTTCCCAAGACAATGCTATAAAATAACTTTTTTTCATTAAAGTACAAGTATTTGGACATGTCTGGCCACTTATAATGTTTTTTGGGTTTTAATACTTCAATTACTGTCAGTCGACTTGTCAAACGAAATAATAAAGAAAAAAAACATTATAAGTGGCCAGACATGACTAAACAATTAAACGTAGTATTATATTCTCTTTGTAAACAATTAGGAATCAATCAGTATCAATTCAATTTTAGATGCAAATTTACTCTGTGGTCGCGTATGCGGTAGGGAGTTTTTCCCAACACGGATTTGGGCGCCATGATGATTAATGTTTGTTTATTTTATTGATTTTTTTGCATACATATTTTATTTTGGCCAAAAATGATAGTAAAATAGCAGTGATACTAAGGTGAAATAAATTTGGATCTGAAATTGTGGAGGCGGCAATGGAAATGACGAATAATCGATACCCGTGAGTCATGAAAACCTATGACAAAATATTATCGATTTTTTACCTTTAAATTACATTATTAAATGAGTTTAGATAAAGTACTGTATGATACTGCACATAATTAGGTATTAAAAACTCGTGTGATACTATTAAGAACCTCGCCTACGGCTCGGTACTTAAACTCACACTCGTGTTTAATAACCCCTATTATGCAACAGTATCATAAACTACTATTAAATTATAAGATATATGTTTTCTAATTCTACAACTTACTTGCTCAATAGATTTGGATAAGACTCCATAGTTTTGGCAGGCTCACTTGGTATGAATGAACCAGCGACCACTGGTCCTAGTGGTGTTTCAAACTTGCGGGCAAGTATTTGAACCTTCTTTATTTCCGATAAGCTGTAAAGAAATAGTTTAATGTTTATTATTATCAGAGCAAGACAAATTTGTTAAAAAAATACGTTTGTTTCATGTTGTTTTATGTCTGAACCAAAGCAAGAATACGTTCTATGTAAAGAAAAATATTACGTATATTATATGTATTACAAATAAGTTGCCAACCTTCAGAAAGTAGAATGAGAACAAACATTTTTGAACCACACTAATAGTAGCATGACGGCAGGAAAATTAAGCTTGAAAGACATGAAAGCAAAGACTACATCAAAATAGTATTTGTGTCCTACATGAAGATATGAAGCCATCTATCTAACTAATATTATAAATACAAGTGATCGTGATGAAATTTGGCAAGAAAGTAGACTATTTTTAAGAAACCTACAATCTTATGGCCGCAGATAAAACCATAGGACGAAAGCAAGTCCCAAATAATTCTAAACAATCCACCGGCGAAATTATTTCACTAATTAAAACAAAGTGAAAGTAATAAATCAAACAAAACCCAATTAAGAGTTTTCAACAATGACTTGAAACTAAGATCACGTTGCCAAAGATTAAGTTCGTGTAAAGTATCCTCTTTAGAAACAGAAGAAAACTTTGCTGGTTGAATATGTATTATAAAACCTATACAAGATAAAGCACTTCATCTGTCAAGTCTACGACTGATAAATTAATTTTATGTTACAGCCCTTAGAAGAACTTAAGCTACGTTTTTAGGTCACTTTGAAAGAAGTAACATTTCTTAGGTAAATTCTTAACTAATGTCATTATTTAAAGAAATTAGAACAGGCTGGTTTTATATTGTACGGCTGAACTATCTACTAACCTAATTTTGATGCAAATTGATAGAAGGTCAGTTAGTACCCCGAAAAACGTCGTAGGTACTCAAGATTAACTAGTGAATATAATTTTTACTTTCAAAATAAAAAAGACTTATTGAAAAGTCGCTGTCAGAAGGCATCGAGAATACTGGCGGCATTGCTACGTTAGACGTCAATGCAGATTCTTTGACCAAAGTATATGCCAGCATTTTAGTCACGAGATGATCGACCAGGCGTTTTGTTATTTCTTTAAATAGATGGAGGCTTTTTGGTTCTGTATTTCCTGACTTGTACAACCCAAGCCCATTTACGTTTAAAATATTTATGGGATTAATACTCTTATTAAGTCTACTTACGGCTTCTTCTGCAAGCAGCTCATCATATCCTTAGAGCTAGGGTTACAGCCAAGACTCTGGGCCACTTGCAACGTATACTGCGTTGGGTCTTTTGTCATCGCCCAGTCCGATAGAGCAGACCCTGACATTAATATAGCTCGATGGAACAGGCCTGTGAATTGAAATGTAATTTAAATTAATTTGTTGAATTATTAACTGGATTGGGTCAAACTGGAAAACTCAGTTTTTAGAAGTAGGTCGTGAAATTGTAAATAATTACCTTTTTTCCTTCAGCGTAAGTGATGTAAAAGCTCCATTTTATTGACCAAATATTAGACCAAAAATAGTGATGAATATAAATAGTTTTTTATATGAAACTAGCTTTCGCTGCAAGGTTTCACCCACGTTCCCGTGATACGAAGTCTTTTTCCGTATTATAAGATATGGATTATGTATACAATGTCACAATTATTTAGTTCTAAAAATATATAAATAAATAAATAAATATCTCGGGACATCCTTCACACACGGTTATCTGATCCCATACTAAGCAGAGCTTGTACTATGGAAACCAGATAACTGATATACTACATATACTACTATTTTTTTTGTAAATACAAACTTATTTAGATATAGCACCTAAAAGCTCCATTACCATTAGAAATAGGTGATAACATGAGAAAATTGACGCACGCCGCGCCCGTTCCGTGCCCCATAAGCGTCACCGAATTTGGGTCGCCATTAAGATCCTCTATATTGTCCTTGATCCATTGGAGGGCTGCCAACTGGTCCAGGAGACCGTTGTTTCCATAGTCATGCTCCGTTAGACTTGGCTTCATGAATCCTGACAATACAAGGAAATTAATTAGACTTTAAAGGCTTTCTGGGCTGGTGATTTTTTGGTTGGTGGCCAAGCTTTGGTTTTCTCTTTAGGTGTCGAGATTTTTTTTCGGTATGATTTTAGATGGTTGTCAGTTTGGCTTTTTAGTTTATTATTTGTGAATAAAGTATAGCTTCCTCCCCGCGGTTTCACCCGCGTTCCAGAGGTATGTTTTCCCGGGATAAAATGAAGCCTATAATATGTTATTCCAGGGTATGATCTATGTGTCAAGTTTCATCCAAATCCGTTCAATAATTTTTACGTGAAAGAGTAACAAACATTCATCCATACTCACAAACCGGTGTATTCCGGCAATTGTACTTGAGAGCCAGTTGCCTTCTCAGTATTGTGATAGGTCGGCAACACATTGGCAATACCTCTGGTATTGCAAATGGCGATAGGCGACGGTAACCACTTACCATCAGGTGAACCGCCTGCCTGCTCGTCAACCTTCTGACATAAAAAAAAACGACTGAAAGTTGTAAAAATTTACTTACCAAGTATTCCTAATCGAAAATTAACGGTGATTACCATGATGTTCCCGTAGGAAGCTAATATTCTCCCGTCGTAAGGGTTCCCCGAGCTCCATTCAAAAGAATCTCCGTGTATAAATACGAGGACAGGAAATTTCTTGGATTTTTGTTCTGCAAATAGAAATAACACGAGTTATTTTTGGTGGACTATTTTGGAACTGTGCTTCGTGGTGACAACTTTATTTTATTGTTCTGTTGGATAGTTTCTAACGCATAGCATAATCAAGATTTAATATTTATGCTGTTTTATCGCTCAGATACGAGTTTTCTGTCCCTTTCGCGTCCGCGATCCTTTACTAATTATCCCCTTTAGTTTGAAATTTGAACTAGATAGAATAGAATAGAATATTATTTAGGTACATTTAATCACAGAGTAATTATTATACTACGTATAATTTTAACCCTGGGAGCAAATTTCAAGTTTCTAGACCCGCGCGCCGGTTAGATTCAGTCAAGTTATAATTTTACGTAAACACTAAATAAAAATATTTAAATAAAGTTTTCTTACATTAATTACTATCAACACTATGAATATAAAGAGGAATAGTTTGTAAATTTGTACGTTCGTAGTTTTTAAATGTGGTTATGCGACAGGATTTATAAGAATATGTCAAAATTACGTAATATTATATCCTAAGTGTTACCTATCAGACAGAAATTGGAACCAAGAATAATAAAAAATCTAGATTAAGATTTAATTTTACAAATAAATTTCGCTTCAGCAGACATGTAGCGACATCTTTTAATGCTACAGTGAACCATTTTCAGTTTAGGTTCTCTCATCTACGACGCAATTGCTAAACCACAACGAAAATACCATTTTGCAATCGGGCACAGTTATCACCTAGTTCTTCTACTTGTTCATAGATGGCGCTGAATAAATGTCGTACAGAGATGGCGCTGAATAAATTTCAAAGTTCGTTCGTACTATTTGGAACCCAAAAATGTGGTAGGTCCTTATTAGAACATACGTAGGTAAATAATACTACGTATGTAGGTAGGTATAGGTAGCTTGAGACTTTTTATATTTCATTCATATTAGAAGCTTTTGCTCTTTTAAGTAATTAAGATACAGATCCTAAGAGCACGCTTCATGCCTCTCTAAGTTGACGTGTCTCTGTCTAACCCTAAAGCTTTTTAAAGTTCATTAAGTTCGACTTCACCTTAATTAACCTTAATCGACAAATCTTTCAGCAACTCAACCATTTTACCTCATTACTAAGGTAATTAAAGACTGCTTTTTTGGACAATGAAAAAAAGTGGCATTCAAACAAAAACGGAACCCTTGCAGTTAGTCGGACGGCATTGTTTACCATTATTCTTTGTTCCTTGAAAGCTTTTGTTTGCTGAAAATTACGTGAAAATTTCCTGATATTCGTTTGTTGGTGGCTGTCAGAACCACCAGTCTTTATACATCGTTTGATTCTAAACTCTTTGCTTCTGTTTTAAAGGGTAAATTCGGTTGGTAGTGGATAGAAATTTCAGGTCCCGATATCGGATTTGGTAAACACCTTGAATAAGGAATCAATGAATAATAACAATGCAGTCAAATTTGATTGAAGCTGGCTGGCGGGAGTCTGAGTTTTACTTGCTGTGAAATTTTCATAGCTTAAGGCGTTGTCAAATTGTACCTTAAATTAAACGCCCCACACATTGGAATATTACGGTATAATCATATTTTGAATTTTCAAAATCATGCATATTCCCTATTCAAGCCCAACTGCCTCTTATTGGTTAGATATATTTACGTTTCGACGACTACTTACATAAAAATGTCTCGCGACCTACAATAAAGTTTATTTCTACAGTATTCTTTAGCCAATCTCTAAACATCAAACGATTCTATTATTATTCCATCACATTTCGATTCACACACTATTTTAATAATATTATATACGTGTGAACATATAGTTGCTGATGGTTTATTAATTAACTAGCTTTTCTCTGCGGTTTCACCCGCATTCCTGGGATAAAAAGTAGCCTATGTCCTTCTCCGTAACATAGGGGTTTATTCGTGAAAAGGTTTCAAACAAACACAGTTGCTTTGACATTTATAATACCAGTATGGATAATGATGCAACAGCTGAATGGATTTAAACACAATCTAAATTAGGTATGAGATTATGTATCTCAATAAATGTGATCGCTATGGAATTAGAGGAAAAGCATTAACAATGGATCGAAAGCAATCTTAGTAATTGTATGTAATGTGTAGAAGTAACACATATTAACGAAAAAGGCATAGCAACTTCCTTTAGGACGAACTATCAATTTAATAAATCGGGTGTACCGCAAGGTAGTATACTTGGGCCACATTTTTTTTTCTTATATGTAAACGACATAACAAAAATCACTACACATTAATGTACCCTTTACAGACAACCTGTTAGTTATTATAAATAGTCAAGCTGATTACATAATTATCAAAAGAATACAAAAAATAAAATAGCACTATTTTAGTTTGCAGCCCTTTAGTTCACCATTAGTCAACATTTTCTATTTATACAACGGTTAAGAATTTACACTCACAAATGGGGCGGAAGTTCTTAAAATAGATTTGAACTGTATTATGGAGTCATTAAAGTGGTTTATTTAACTATTCAATAATAATGTTAAGGTTCACACTTCATTTGTGTAATTTGTAGTTTATGTAGGAGGAGTTAATGTTGTAATTTTGGGGTTTAGCATTACTAAATAATGGATAAAATAGAAAATTATGTAATCAACGTATAATGTGGTCTAATTTGATACTGGGTGAGTAACTATTTAAATACAAACTATATAAAAAAAATAGAAGCACTTTTATTTTCTGAGTTAGTCCCATATTTTATTGGACATGCCTCATTGAAAATGGATAAAGTACACTTCTGTGTAAATTATTTCTTAAATGAAGCACTGTAATTTAATGAGATACACCTTTAATTATTTTTGGTACATTTTCATATTGTTACTTCTAGTTTACTGATATTAATAACTAGCTGGCCCCGCAGACGTTGTTTTGCCCTAAGAAATCGAAGAAACTGGTACCTACCTAACCTACCGACACCTACCTATCTACCCTACTGACACCTACCTATCTACCCTACCTACATCTACCTACATACCATACCTACAACTACCTACCTACTTACCTTTTTTTCATAAGAACCTTCTCCTGACAATAAGCACAACAAAAAAAGAATTAGCGAAATCGGTCCAGCCGTTCACGCGTGATCCCGTGACCAAGGGAAATAGGGATATTTTTTTATATATAACACTAGCTGTTCCGCGCGGTTTCACTCGCGTTCCCGGGATAAAAAGTAGCCTATAACCTTCAGGAATAATGTAGCTTCCTATTAGAGAAAGAATTTTTCAAATCGGTTCAGTAGTTTCGGAGCCTATTCAATGCAAACAAACAAACATACAAACAAACAATCAAATCTTTCCTGTTTATAATATTAGTATAGAAGTATAGATGATTAGATGGCTGTTTTATTTTTTTTATGATCTGTATAAGGTATACATGCCTTTTCAATCTAAATCACCAGTTAGATACGTAAGTACCTATAGAACGATAGCGCAAACTTTAAATGAATGGAAGATGAAGAATTGAGTCATTATGATAAAGACTCACTTCTTTCTCTCTTTATTTTCACCTAGTTTCTATTACAGATGGCATTCAAAACGTTGGTTATATTTCAACTAAAATTAAAAAGTGGACTGAGCGCCACAAACCTAATTTCGCCAGTAAATACACGTCAATCACCACTCTCCGGGACTGAACCGAAATGTGAACTGGAATAGTTTCCCTGAAATAATTTACGTTAATTTGTTTTTTAAAAGGAGTGCAGTTGGCACGGTTTTGCTAATGAAAGCACGAGTTTCTCAATGGATTGTACTTTAGTTTGTAGACTGACTTTTTTTACTAGACTTTAAGGTTACTATGCTCTAGATTAATGTTAATTATAAACTTAAAAAAAAGAGTAAAATCTCTTTCAAAGACAATAAAATTATTTTGGAACCATGGAGCTATAGTGAACCTAATGCAAAAAATATTATTAAAATCGGTTCATAGGAAAAAAGTTATGTGTGAACAAACATAAAAATGCATACAGCCGAATATAATCTGTGGCCAAATTGAGAACCTCCTCCTTTTTTTAAGGTGGTTAAAAGAGAGAAAATACATTTGTGATTAAAACCTTGGGTGATATCATCACTGACCTTCGAGAGAACCCGAGAGAAAGATTACACTAAGAGGTATAAAATAATTACTATGAAAGAACTCTAATCTGGGTTTTGATGATTTTTAAAATCGATTCACATATGGCCGAGTAATCGCGTAAAAAACTGAATTGGGAACCTCCTTCTTTTTTGAAGTCGGTTAAAAATTGCAAGAAGGTTAAAAATAAAAACTACAGTGACAAAGTTCATGAATGCGGAAATGACCCAGCATTCCACGCAAATGGCGGAGTGGACATGCTACTCTAAATATATACTACAGTAATTTAGAGCCTAAATACTTTTGTGAAAGTGTTTGGCGCCTATTTATTGGCAATGTACATACCTACATACATACTATGTTGGCACAGATAAAACTATAGTCGAGTATGTATATACTACGAAATAAATTGGCTTTAGAACGTAGATGTTTAGAATTCTTATATAAATAAAACGAATTGGTACTCATTTTTAATTTTATGACACTCTACATTTTATTTATAAGACAAACGATTATAACAATAGTAATTGACGTTAACTGTCATGACGTTTGACATTGTCTGCAAGATTTTTAAATAAATTAAAAAAAAATATCCAGAGATATTTTAGTCACATACGCGAGATGGCTTTCATTGAAAAATGATAATATCCTGGGACATTTCTTCACACACGGTTATCTGATCCCAAACTAAACAGAGCTTTTACTATGGAAACCAGATAACTGATATACTACTAGTTTTTTTTTTTGTAAATACATACTCATATAGATAATTACACCCAGACTCAGGACAAACAGACATGTTCATGTACACAAATGTTTGTCCTGGATGGGAATCGAACCCACTACCAGTGGCGCGATAGGTGGCGTCTTAACCAACTGCGCCAACTGGCCTGTCAAATGTCGAAAATAGAAACCTTAACTAGTGCTTTAAACTTATCCCAGGAACGCAGGTGAAATAGTCTTGTAAAACTGTTAAGGCGCTAAGCCTATAAGTATCTCGGCTTTGTTAAAATTTCTTAAAATATATACACCAACACAATATTTTATCATGTATTTAGGACGTATTTTAAATTCGTATTAGGATTTATTTACCCTTCGTCGATCGTAAATGGTGATTGAACGACTACAAAGTCTCCATATATTTTTGTTTAGGGTTTCATTCTGAATACGGAAAAAGTTTACGTCTTCTTTTAATACACATAAAAATACTTTTGTATTCGATATTCAATCTTAAGTTCTATACTTTAGGAACCAACAATGTCGAAATGCACTTCAAGGATTTTACGACTGTTTCAGTTACATATGGAGATAGGTAAGGTTTTAATTTCACATTACGTTATTTAGTTATATATGAAAATGATACTCTATGTATCATCATATCAGCCGAAAGTCGTCCACTGCTGCACAAAGGCTTTCCCCAAGGATCTCAACGATGGCCGGTCTTGCGCTACCCGCATCCAGGGGTTTCCCGCGATCCTCACAAGATCGTCGGGCCACCTAGTGGGGGGCCCGCTGCGTATACTCTATCTATCGATGAAATGGTTTTTCTAACTTATTATTAATTTATACAAATTCAAACTTTCGGAAATTAAGAAACAAATAAAAGAAGTAGGGAAGAGCAAATTAAAAAAAAATATCTGTAATTCAGTTACGCTGCAATGTAGGGTCTGTCTGAGGATTTATGAGATTAATCGATGATAAGTAATATACTTAACTATTTTGCTATTATATTTTTGGTTGCGAGTAAAGATTATCAAATATTTGTCGGCGTCAGCGATAGCCAAGTGATACGAACAGCACGTATACGGTTTAGTGGTATCAGGATCCGATTCAGTGGACGTAGTGCAGACAATGAAACAACGTGATACCATCGCTTCGGAACAGTCCCGTATGAGGAGAAGAAGCGACGCAAGAAACTCCTCATGGGCCCGATAGGTTTATTGTAGCAATTTGACAATTAAATAATCACTTCAATTACATGTTCAGACTCACATTAAGGTAGACTTCAGTATCAATTGAAACAACAGTTACACCGACGTGTGTACAACTCGAGAGCTCGTGATAAAGTATTCCATCCGCCCGTAATGATCTTACCCACATTAACTTGTATCATAAACTATCATTCAGTCATAGGTTATTCATTCACCGCAAGTGTTGCCACCATTTCAACCGACACCTTCACCATGATAATAAATTGAGCCAATCGAGTCGGACAAACAACCCGACTCTCCGACATATTATTATTATTATTATTTTCTATTCTATTGTTTTCAAATCTAATATTATTAAACACGAGTACAGTAATTCCTGAAAATTTTGCCAGTAATTTTTAAAAGTACATGGTGACATGTATATGTTAAGGTAGTATTTTTTTTAATTATTATAGAATATTTTTTGTCAACATTTATATAGGCATATCATATTTTCAGTCAAAAGTGATCGTTTACCAAAATATGGGAGAGGCATTAAATATTTCACGGCCATTAAAAAGTTGGATTGCCTATTTAGGTTCAAAAATGAGCTTCCATGAAATTTCCAAACTTTTATAATCGCATCGCATCCGTCAAAAAGTTGATCACCGTTTTAAATTTGTAGATGCTCAATTTCTCATCGTAAGATGAGCTAAGTATCTCAATAAAAAATAATTTTGCACCTTTATAATGAATTTGAGATATATTTTTTTTCTTGTTTGGAAAGAGCTGTATCTCCCGGCTTTTATGTTATTTCAGGATATATATCTATGTGCTAATCTTCAAAATTCTTTCAGTAGTTTCTGCGTGAAAGAGTAACAAATATCTTCAAATCGTAACAAACTTTCACATATATTATATAAAAAACTTTTAACAAAAAATAGAACCGCCGTCAAAGGCACTAATATTTGTAAGAACTCTAATCTGACTGTTTTGAAGTCAGCGGAAGTGTAGTTCATGTTCCATGGAAAATTTCGCACCGCAGATTTTTTACTGTAGTAGGCTGGCTGGCTACGACCCTCAAGCTAAAAATCTGTCGCAAAGCACCTTCCGGTGTGTTCCAACAGCTGCATTTGAGAGCCAGTTCCCTTCTAGTAATTAGCAAAAAACGTAATAAAATTTGAATTTTGCAGGGTTTTTGGAGAATCTCTTAAGGTTTCATTCTCGATCAAAGCTTAAAAAACTTTTACAGTAATAAATTTTCTAATTAAAGTTAATTTACTGAACAACAAGATGTTTCTCAGAATACATTATAATTATGAATCAATAATGGAGTATGAAAGTAAACAAAATTGATTCCTGTAAATATCTATACAATGATTTGTCCGAAACAGAATGTTCATCACCTAATCAAAAATTAAAAACTCATTTATTCAGTTTAGGCCCTAATAAGGCACTTATAAATGTCAACAGTTACAATTTTTAGACTCTACAACCGTTTCGGAGTACACTTGAACTGAGATTATAGTCACAGAAAAACTTAACACAGATATTTTAGATCTACATGATAGAATTGCTTTCAAGAATCTGATAAAAAAATTAAATGACAAAGCAAAGAATGCAATGATTCTATCGAAAAAATGCTTGTATGTAAATAAATTAATTGAATATTTTATGGTTTTTCAAAACGATGGTAACAAAGATAGTGTCTTAAAAAACAATTCATCCCTTAGTCAGATTGTGATCAAACACGACGATATACTAAATAGGATCTAATTTCATTTAAAATAGACTACAAATGAACAATTTTTTAACAAGGTACGAAAAATGTGCTGAATATATCCAAATAGAAATTGAAACCGCTGGGTAGCGTAGGACCGACCATCGTGGAGATCCTTGGGGGAGGCCTTTGTACAGCAGTGGACGTCTTTCAGCTGATATGATGATGATGATGATGAGAAATTTAAAAAAACTTACCCCTATACGGAACATAAATGTTCAGATATAAGCAGTCTTCAGACTCATTAGCGAGGAATGGCCTCAGCCTGCTCATGTAGTGTTGTCGACCCAAAGAAGGAGGGTTGCCCTTTTTGATAGGTGGGAGGGCTTGAGGACACACTGGGGCGAAGTGAGTTGCCATCTTCAAACCGGGCCAGGGTGGGGCGCTGACTGTAAATAACAATATATGAAATTAGCATTGTATGAAAGATAAGTAAATTATTTATTGGCTTATATCAAATAATAGTTATAACTAAAGAATTTGTGGACTAGGATCAAAAGGTGCAATGCCGTGCAAAACAGGTAATCTAGTAGATTAAACTAAATAAACTGCATGCATCAATATCTTCTGTTTCAATTTATTTAGCTCTAAATATCTTATTGAATACGTTTGATTGCCTAGTTTATGTAGTTCTACCCAGTTTATCTTCATTTGTTAATAAATCCTGAACACTCGCACTCAGGTCATCGGACTATCTATAAATACTTCTGATATTGCTTCATTCAGATAGGTTATTTCTCTCATTCAGCATTTCCATTAACTTTAGGTACCTATTCAGTTGCAATTCAATCTTTAATCAATCGGTTGTGGGTTTAAATCCTACAATCAGCTTGAGCTTTCGGTGAAGAAAAACGTCGAGAGGAAACTACGTGCTAGTAACTTGCTAGTAACCACCTATCATACCGACTTCAAGTTCAAGTGAAAACCAATCGTCAAGCATCTACCGGTGTGTTCCGACAGCTTCACTTAAGGCCAGCTTTGTAACTTCGCCCACATCATCACTGACCACGGTGAACTTATGGTAATCCAAAGACATAGTAATAGTATTATATAAATTATCTGTAAGTGGTGCCGATTCTGTTGTTTACGAACTAAATAAATTTAATCTCTCTATATCTCTTTCTAATAGTAAATATAAGAAAGGGATGCAAGATATTTTAGTCCTGTCAGTTTAGTCCGATCACATATTTGAAAGTGAATTTAAGCGCGATCTTTATTGGTCACGACTATTTACCCGTACATTACGACGGCATGGATTAAACTGACAGCATTAAAATGTTCTGTCTTTTTTTAATAAGGTTAACTTGAAAGAGAGGTGACTTATCTAATATTAGTTAAGTTCGTAAACAACAGAATCGGCACCAATATACATTCTACTATGTTTAACTAACCACAGGTAAGTATTTTGAACCATAAGCGAAAGAACCAACGATCTATTTGAGTATATTCTATCTGGCATGGATCCAAGTAGCTCCAATTTGGTTAAAACTTTAATAAGCCAAGCAAAAGTGTTATTATATCATACTTGTTATATATCTAAATGCATAATGTACTACACAAGGCATAATATTATGTACATGGTTGAAGGGCTTTGGAGTAGTTACCAAAAATATAAGTACCTAAGGATAATGTATAGGTATTTCTTGTATCAGAAGTTAACAAGGCAAGCAAAGGCTTATTACTCATATCTTGTGAAATCTCACTTATGATGGAGATATCATAAACAGTCACCCAACACACACTCATAACATACATATACACACACACATACACATTTTGCACAGTAAATCCTTTTTATTTTTAGTTTTACCAAATTTCATTAGTTTTAATGTTTCTTTAATTATTTTTACTTGTTTTTTTTGGAAAATATCCCCATATTCCACTATTTTTATTTTGTTTGATTACTTGAGATTTTATAATAATTGGTTATATCATCTGTGGGGTGGAGACCTGGTGTCCTGGAATACAGGCCCTGCCTAGCTTAGGCACCAGTCTCCCGCAACATAAGTGATTTTATTTTGTCTCATCATTTCAATAGAGTAGTTGACAGTGTCAAAAATAAATGACCAAACACTAACCAAAATAATCAGCCAAAAGCAACCAAAAGCATAAAACATCTAAAAACACGTGGAAATATCAAATATGTTGTACATTTAATGCTTTTTATGATTTTTAATTACCAGTGGAACCACTAAGAGTAGATGATTTGATGCTGTGAAACTATGACGTCATAATGTAATATTTCATACAAAATTCCTTATAAACTATCGTTTTGACATTTATTAAAAAGTAGCTGATTTGATATGTCAGTCAACACCCTATTGTTTCTTTTATTACTTATTGTGGGAGAAATAAATTAATTTTATTATTATTAAATAACACAAAATAACCATTAACAATATGATATCTTATAAAATACCATGACATACCAAATTCATGCTCTTAAAAGTCTATCGACTTTAATAAACATCCAGGAGACGTTGAGACAGACAAGGAAAAAAACATGCTTCTTAATCTTGTATTTGGAGACTAAAAGCTGGAAAATTATGGTAACTGCTCCCCGAGTTTTTGGGATTAAAAGTAGCCTAATGTACACGGGGATAAAAAAATGGAATCGCGCCAGTAACTCCGGATATTACCTCTTACATCCGAACTTAATCTTTTTATAATATTAGTGTAGATGTAGATGAATATTTTCTAAAAAACAAATGAATCACTTTCTTGTCACTGCTCGACATTGTGACGATATTTATTTGACTATCTAAATAGTAGTATTCTAGTCAGAAAGTGAGTATTACACAAAATTGAGCTTTTTTAATTTCGCTTCTATTACAGTGGTCAAATTATACGGTATTATGGTAAACAGTTAACGATAAAAACCATGCATTTACACAATTCCGATTACTATTCAGTGGACACGCTCATTTCGTTTCAGTTTTTCATCTCTATGCTAATTTTTCTATCTTCAACCCTTTTGTTGAGATTATTTTAAAATGTGTTTGTTTTACAAAAGATTTTAATTATACTCTAAACTATTTTATTATGGCTTGGACAAAATTAAAAGAAATCTGCTGCTTTTTAAATT
The DNA here is from genome assembly GCA_963555595.1 of Tethea ocularis. NCBI lineage: Eukaryota > Metazoa > Arthropoda > Insecta > Lepidoptera > Drepanidae > Tethea > Tethea ocularis. The sequence continues at coordinate 1,225,350 of OY741960.1, read as the reverse complement.
AAAATCAATTTATTTGTGAGTCTTGTAAATATTTTAGTAAAAATATATCATAATTTGCAGTTAAATTTGTACACATGAATGCATTTTTTCATTGGTTGCGCCACAAACTGGTGTTTGACCATAATCACCCCATAGTAAGCAAAGACCACATCATTACAATTGTATCTGCTTAGCAAAATATTTTCAACTTGATGATAGTGGACAATCAGGCAAGTTACGTCACTTTGATCTTAAAAAGCAACAATATACAAAATATTGCATATCTAAAACTCAAGATTGGTAAAAATTACAAATTCGCACTCATGATTTTTTTGTTTGGGTAGTCTTTATCAAGTAAGCCTACCAAGAAGTTCTATTAAATCTTCTCTTGTTTTGACCCTTACATTAACCTTTTTTTATCTCTCATGTACTCTTCTTTTGGCTCAAAATAAAACAAAGTAGCTATTTCTGTCTAACTATTAATTTGTTCAGTTCTTTAAAATTTTCTATATATCATTCAAATCTCCTATGGAATCTTATAAAAAAATAAATTCAGTCTTCTCTCATAGTAGGTACAGTTTCAACAGCTAAACTAAGGAGTAGATGCTTTTTAGTATTATTTTCGTTGGCTATACCATTGTTAAGGCAAGATTGCTTAAAAGATATGACGAGTTCAGTATGTTCGTGGTTAGTTTTAATAAAAATAGAAACCAAGATATTCTACTCACCAGGTGGCATGAATCTCAGACTACCCTCAGGCGCAGCAGCATATGGCAATCCTAGAAACATCTCGACATTCTGTAAATCATATTGTCTACTTGGCCTGACAATAAGCCCTCTTAAAGCCCCTTGCTTCAGATGATACTCTCGTGTCAATCTCTTTCCTCCATCATCGTTCGGGAATGTCCGGCCATCTCCGTACGTCTTCGCCGCACCTTCATTGGCCATCGGCAGCAAGAGCGAGACAACAACACAAATAAACATATTGTGATTTATAAATGAAGTCGCGTGCCGGTTGGGAGCCATTTTGTTTGTGTACTTTAGTTTGCTCGTTTTATACTGAGGGACGCTCAAAATAGTTGTAGTTTTATTGTTTGTTTGCACTTAACTCTATTTGCACTGTGAGTCATGCCGGCATTTTTGATCTTTCACTGTTTTTGTTCCATTAAAAGACTGAGCTGTCATTTTGACAGTTCAAAAAATCGTTACACTTATAACGAAATTCAAACTTCGGATTTTAGAACACGGGATGTCCTCGACACTTTGGTGATCATTTCATAAGAATACGTGTTATTTTTAACTGTTATTTTTATATAGCGATCTAGTTATACGATCGATGGCGTTTGAACGTTTGCGGTGCGTGCTCGCGACTGGATCTCGTCCAAAGTTGTCCCCGCTTGACTCTCATACCAAAATACTACGGTATGCGAGGCAGAGGGGATAACATACTTCGGATAGTTTGTGAACATGTGAACATTCCATTGCGATGTCTCTTTTGTGACGAGAAAAGATGTCAGTGACTGAGAAGAACTCTGGTATTTCTAATAAAAGCATGTGTCACAAGGAATGTAGTTCCTAAGTACATGTTTGAAAAGCTGAAATTAACTGCCGCTGTATAAAACAAATATTTTTCGAAAAGTAAATTCATAGCTACTTTGATTTGCTGATCTGTAATAAATTGTACCCTTTTATCACATAAATGCAATATTATTTTATAGTTGAAGTTAAATTCTATAATTACAATTTTATGTGAAAATAAAAAAAAACAAACACCTTTTTTTAAGAATTTATTAACTCTTGCTTTAATTATAGGTATGTAATTTCCTATTAATCAGTGCATCATTGTTAGTTTCAATCCCGCTAATATTATAAATATCTGTATGTTTGTTTGTAACGCAAATACACTTAAACCACTAACCGTTTTATATTTCGCACATAGGATAAAAAAAATGGGATTTCATATGTTTGAGATTTAACCAAGAAAGGAAGAAAGGAAACTAAAAAGCTTTTTTATATTATGTATCGAAAAACAAGAATCAGAAATTATTTTCAAAAACATTATTACAACTCTGATTGTCATTTAACAAATCACATGCTAAGCCACTGCTGCTATGAACATTTGTGGTCCATAAGCAGTGCAGGCATCCACCAAGAAATGGTTTATCGAAACACACTCCTAAGGGGTGTAAAATCTGGTGAGACCGCGCGGCAGGAAATAGTTTATAAATAAATCTCAAGACAAATCCGCGTCGCATCGTCTCATGCGCAGTGCGTTAGTCGGGTTTTCTCTCATCGTAGCGTCGCATCATTATAACCGGTGGACGCGGGATATTTCGGTCCGAAGCACCACGTGGCCACGGTAAACATCCGGATGGTGGCCGAGGAAGTTAAGCGGAAGAAACCATTTTTGTTATGTTTACTGAAATAATGCTGTTCTCGAAAGTGTAGCTCGTGTTCCATGTATTTTACATCATACCGCAGATTTTTTCGCCGACTTCAAGACGTTCAGATTAGAGTTCCGATATTGTTATTTTTTATACTTTTTAGTCACTTATAATAAATGTCAAATTTTGTTAAGATGTGAAGCTAGTATTTTATTTTATTTATTTATTTATTTATTAATGTACACACACACAAGTAATAATAAAAAAACATAAAAGATACAAATGTACAAAGGGACTGCTTATTTCTAATAGAAATTTCTTCCAGCAACCCTGCGACTGGAAAAAATATAAATAAATGTAGACACAGTGTGTGAAAGTAGAAGAAACTACATAAATAGATAGAACAAAATATAGAAATACTTAAAAGTAAATAAACTACACAAATATAGTAAATATTAATACACTACATACTAATACACAAATACATCTAGTGCATAAACAAGATAGAATACATAAATAATATACAAATGGACAATCAAGGTAAAGTGGAGAAGTAATGCTCCTTGACGCGTTTCTTAAAAACAGAAATAGTTTTAGAGTCAAGTATGTTAGGCGGAAGCGAATTCCATAACCTTACAGCATGGACAGTGAAGGAATAGGAGTAGGAGTCAGTCTTATGGGAAGGAAATTTAAGAAGAGATTTGAGATGAGATCTGCAAATAGAATTAGGAGAGCGAGCAAAAGAAAAACGTTCTCGCAAGTACTGAGGATAGACAGGATTGTGTAGGATATTGAAAAGGAGGCACAAGATCCGAGTGTTCCTGCGAAGACGGATAGGGAGCCACTTGAGTTGCTTGCGGAAGTGAGAAACATGGTCATATTTCTTAAGACCGAAAACAAAACGAATGCATAAGTTTTGCAAGCGCTCAAGCTTATTTAATAGCTCCTCTGTAGCATCCAAGTAACAGGCATCAGCATAATCGATAATGGGCTGTATAAGTGATTGGGCAAGAGAAATTTTGGTTTTCAATGGTAAAAAACTCTGAAGGCATTTTAACGAATGAAAGGAGAAGTGCACCTTTTGACTAACCTCATTGACTTGAGCGCGCCAAGATAGATTAGAATCAATAATGATTCCAAGATATGAATATTCATTCTCAATATCAATATGAATATTAGTAATTAGTATGTACAATATGAATATTCATTCTCAATATCATTTTAATTAATAACTTTTTAGTATGTATATACATACATAGAGTATTATAGTGTAGTGTAATATACGACGTCAAGTAACTGAGTATAAATTATTCCAACAAATCCCTGAGATGGTAGCGCTAAATTTAACTAGGTACCTACAAATTGACAAAGAGTAATTTATTTAGTAGACTTGACTGAAGGACAGCTTTGAGTATTTATACCTACAGTCATTAAGCCTATGCCATCCAATAAATTATGATATGTAATAAAAATAATTACATCGTAAAATGTATTTTTGTTGTTTTGAGTTTTTAATAGGTACATTTTAGTTTACACAGGCTCTACAAAGCTTGTTATTATTTATTTAATTGTAGGTAGGGAGGTATATTACGGGTGCAATCTTTACTATTAAAAAAAAGTAATTACCAATTACCTAGATACAAATATAATTATCGCTGTATGTAGCGAATGTGAAAAAAAAACTTGCATATAATATTTATTTTTCAGATGTATTTTTTTCAGCACAGTGTTAGATTTCAACTAATTAGGTAAGTACTTCTTTCTACTATATAGAGTTTGTACGGTTACAGGAGGTATATATTTAGAGTTACTGGTCCGATCCCATTTTTTCTTTCACTAATACGAGGCTACATTATCCACGAGTGTTTATAGGCTACTTTTTATCCTAGGATAGCGGATAAAACTGCGGAAACAGGTAGGTGCCAGCTTATGTGAAGCACGAAAGCAATAGGCAAAATAGTACAGTCTAAAAATGACGCATCTACATAATTATTGTCTTGATCTGTGATGACTTGTTGCCATTTTGGGCCATATGTGTTCAATTTCCAGGAAAATTGAAGAGTAACAGTCTAGACTTTAGATTTACCATTTTGATAGATGTTAATAACGTTTTGAACTGCGTGTGTGTTCTTAACACTTTGAAAATGGTTTTGAAAGTTGTTAATAGATTTTGAAATTGAAAGTATTTTTTTTTTGTCTCTGTAGTTGAACTATAGTCTGGTCACAGGGGTCAAAAAGGACACTCGAGCTATATTCCTAGGAATACACTTAATTTTCCAAATTAACAGCATACAGTTTTATTATTTGTTGAAGTGATTTTTTCAGGGTCAGTAACGCGCGAAAATAAAGCCCTGTTGTTCCAAACATCCATAATATGCTTGGTATGCTATATTGTGGTAAACGCTACAGGTTAACTATAGTAAAACTGGTAACCGCTTACCATCAGGTGGGCCGTATGCTTGTTTGCTACCTTAGTAGTATAAAAATAATGCAACTTATTTTTATTTTTTTTGTTAAAAGGTCATAGGTATTTTACAATAAAATTTTGAAGCTGAACTTTGAGTTATATTTTAAATAAACTCTCAATATTAAAAAAAAATTATAATTAAGTTTTTTTTTAATTAATTTAGTTTTTAATAGTTGACATACCTAATACCTAATATGGAATTAACCACGCTCTATTCAATGAAATCTATAAAATAGTCGCGTCTCACACGTGGTCCTCATTTCTAGCTAAGTGTTGTGAATCATACCAATAATTACGTTTTATACGAGCAATAAAAATGCGCAGATTCGGAATCACATAAAGTTTGAGCGTTTTGTTGCCTCTAATACGCAGACGTGCAATTTAAACAGAGCGATACTCTTGAACCACTCAAAATACTGAAAACACTCTGAATAGAACTACATTGCTGCCAGCTTGTAAAATGCCTGGCAAGTTTTTTGTTTTAAAAATATTAAAAGAAGTTTTGATAGTAAAACACTTGTCTGAAGAAGACACTTACAGATTTCTTAAAAAATAGATAGGTAGGTGTTAAGAAATATAAAGTAGGTAATAAAATGTGTATATAGAGTATTTACATAATATTATAATGTGAAAGCTTGTTTTTCCTTCTTCTATGGAGGAACAAGGTGGATGATTCCTCCATTGAAAACGGAACTGTTGATGTTGGAATCTTGTATATATATGCGAATGCGCGAACAAACTTCACTAGCGCGATGTAGGTTCTATGTCGATAGTGTTGTTATATTGCAGCGCCATCTATCTATCTAGCGGTCGCTACACTTCCATGCAGCAATGAAGCAACGGATTGAAGTGATTTTTAGCATAAAGATAGATTAAAGCGAATCACACATTACGCAGACTTGACTTATCAGCCTATATCTCTCCACTGCTGATGATAAGCCTATCCCAAGACGCACTACTCCTTTCGATCCTCTGTCTGCCTCATTCATTAATTCCCTGCTATTTCTATATATTTCTAAAGTCATCTGTCCAGCGAGCCGGAGGGCTTCCTACTCCACGTTTCTGTGTCTGAGGTCTCCATTCCAGCAATTTTCTGCTCCAGCGACCATCTGTGCGTCAACAGATGTGGCCTGTCCACTGCTACTTCAGCTTGCTTATTCGACACAATCAATGAGAGAAAAAATGAAAGAGAAGTAACTACCTGGCATGACCTGCCTTCACATTCTCTTCTTCTGGTATAGTGCTGTCTCATTGATCTGCAGATAAAATATTATCGTATCTGCGTAGTGTGTGTCGGAGAGTAAGAGCGTGCTCAGACTAAACGCGCCAACCACGCGTCGCGCCCGCTTATCAACGAGTGGCTGCACTAGTTCAGTGAACTAGCCGAAGCGCGGGCGCAAGGCGTATGCGGGGCGGGTTCATGGCGTGCGCGTGTCCTTTGAACACGCCCTTATACTACCTAGCTTTCCGTTCCGTTTATAATAAGAGCTTGTCCTATTAAACCGACTGTTCAAGAAAAGAGGTTGACATCTGTCCACCCGTCAACTCATTCTAACTATGTAGTTTTGAACTAGAAATGTTGAAGAACATAAATCAATTGAAATATCTTTTAAGATGTTGTGGACAGTGACCTGCTCAAAATAGCTTGTAACTACACTTGCAGATTTTGTTAATCATATTATGGTCGTATAGGCATACGGCACGTGTTAGTGGTAAGCAGTTACTTAAGATGCCTGCAAAGCTGTGACACTACGGAATATCATGGAATGTCAGACCGAGGAGTTACCGCCGCGAATCGCCATCTTATTAGTTTTGCGTTTTTACGTTACTTTTCATGGCGACGATATCATGACAAATTAAAATGTGCTTGCACATTACTATTTAATTTTAATATTTTGTGGTTGCACTAAAATGAAAATCAGTTAATGGCTTAAAGCTATACAGCCCTGTTTTATAATTTCTTTTTTTTATTTATGTTGTGTTTGAGATTTAATCTACTCTCTTATCGTAAAGTTCTAATTATGAAATCAAAAACAGTACTTTAATGACCCACTTTATGCACACCCGTCTATAATTAAATTAAAAAATTATATTATAGTACAGTTTTCTTCCCAAGATAATGCTATAAAATAACTTTATTTCATTAAAGTACAAGTATTTGGACATGTCTGGCCACTTTAATGTTTTTTGGGTTTTAATACCTCAATTATTGTCAGTCAACTTTTCAAACAAAATAATAAAGAAAAAAACATTATAAGTGGCCAGACATCAGGACTAAACAATTATAAATTTTAGATGCAAATTTACTTTGTCTGTGGTCGCGTATGCGGTAGAGATCTCAATTTAGGAGTTTTTCCCCACACGGATTTGGGCGCCATGATGATTAAATTTTATTTTGGCCAAAAATGATAGAAAAATAGCAGTAATACTAATGTGAAATAAACTTGGATCTGAAATTGTGGAGCCGGCAGTGGAAATGACGAATAATCGATACCCGTAAGTCATGAAAACCTATGACAAAATATTATCGAATTTTACCTTTAAATTACATTACTTATATGAGTTTAGATAAAGTACTGTATGATACTGCAAAAAATTAGGTATTAAAAACTCGTGTGATACTATTAAGAACCTCGCCTACGGCTCGGTACTTAAACTCACACTCGTATTTAATAACCCCTATTATGCAACAGTATCATAAACTACTATTAAACACTTGACCGTTATTTGAAACTTTATATACGAGAGATGGCGCTCTCTAGTTTTCTGCTTCATCGTACCTTCCTTTCTACCCTATATTGCCGTCTCACTCGCACATCCCCGCCATCCCACCAGGCAGAGCCGCGTGCTTGAGCCGCGCAGTCTCTGATCATTGGCGTCTTGTTTTCTGCGGCGCACGGTTGTGCCCTAGCCTAGCCTAGGGACACACGTAAGTTATTTGTATTTTTATATATACCTTCCAATTTTATTTCTTAGAATAAAATATTATTCAAATTAACGGTTTTACCGTTCGAAATAATTTAAGTTATTGTTGATACTTTATATCAATTTTAAGTTCAGACTTTGAACAACTAATGTAAATTCTTAATTCTACCCACATTTTTATTGATTTTAATAATTTTTGTGTGTGCTTCTATAATTTTTCCTCCTAGGTTTTTTTTTCCTAGGTTGGTGCCAGTTAAGTTCGTAATGAACATTAATAAGTATTCAAATTACATCATGATAAAATCACAACCATCGAATACTGATTACGAGCACCTCAATAGATCCATGTCCTCCTCATGTATGGGTTGATTCTTGGAACCCGTCAACGCTGGAGCATAATAGAATTGTGACTACTGCCGTCTAAATAATTTATGTAGGTACTTAGTTTACCAATTTATTATGTTGAAAAGAATTTCAAGTAGGTATGTGTTGCTTGCCGTAGTACGGTAATCGACGAGCATGGGGGTAAAACCTAAACACCTACGCGCACACCACTTTAGAATTGAGACAAAATAATGTAGTCTGATATGATATTGTAGTCAATGGTAACATAAATAGAAAGTTCGATCACACCCTAATATCTTTTATATACTCATAGCAACCCAGTTTGTCTATTTTGAAATTAACGATTAACTCTTAAGTGTCTGAATGCAATTGCTAGTGTAACTCGTGTTTAAACTGCTCTACGCTCTGCGGGAATTCTTGCAATGAATTAGATGCGTTGGAGAAGCTTAGTATAAATTTTGGAGCTATTTTTGAAGAGTACAATTTATTTGTGGGCACAAATTATTCGTATGAGGTGGAATGGTATCATTAATTTTGTCCATGTTTCGTGAAAAGAGAAATGTTGGTAAACTGGTATGCGGATATTTCCATTTTTGCCTTAAAATAAACGAGGTTGCAATGCCGAGAGATCGTCGCAAGCTGATCCGAACTGATTCATACACTACCCCTCGCAGGGGTAAAAGAGTCGAAATGTACCCTCGCACCTCGAGTCGAAATGTACCCTCGCACCTCGAGTCGAAATGTACCCTCGCACCTCGAGTCGAAATGTACCCTCGCACCTCGAGTCGAAATGTACCCTCGCACCTCGAGTCGAAATGTACCCTCGCAGGATATTAGTTTGTGCCTCTACGCACATTGTCTATCTTAATCAATCCCTCGCAGGGACTGATGATCTGAAATGTACCCTCGCAGAGTACTTTACTTAATCTTTGTGATTCTATGGTATACCTATAATAATCAACCCTTCGCAGGGGTAGATGATTTGAAACATGCCCTCGCAGGGTAATTCACCTGAATGTTGTGCCTTTTCCCACGTATAAATCCTCGCGGGAGCAAGTGGCTTAAAATGTACCCTCACAGGGTCCCTTGACTGGTTGTTGTGCTTTTATGAACATTATCATGGTATTCGGAAATATGAAATGTTCCCGCTTCGAAAGTTATTCTCGCTGAGTCATTTTACTTCATCCCTCGCAGGGGCACAGGACTCTAATTTGGCTCCTGAATATTGCGCCTACATTTTCTCATCTTATTCAACCCCTTGCAGGGTCAGATGACTGATGTTCCCTCGCAGGGTACTCAAACATACAATAGTGTATCTATGCACATTCTGCATTATAACCAACCCTCGCAGGGGCATGTGAAATAATAGCTACGTCACTTTATTCAAATTGTGCTTTACGTTACGTACATTCTACATAAAAAATAACCCTCGCAGGGGTATGTCAAAATAATGTATTATGAACTAAAGTCAATTCGATGGAATAGTAATTGATCAGGCACTTATGAATGTCTGTATCTAAATAACGGTTGTTGTAAAAATGTAGCCCTTTGCCTGGATATTGTATAATTTACAACGCACATTACTTTATCAACCCTCATAGAGCTAGACCTAAATGGTACCCTCACAGGGTACTAAACTAGGATGTTGCTTCTACGCGCATTCCTCAAACCCTCGCGGGGTTCTTGTTATTCTCGTCCCTTGCAAGATGTTTAAAAGCCAAGAATGAAATGAATTATTTTTTATTCAAATAGACCTTCACAGGCACTTATGAATCGTCAGACTCTAATGCACGGTTCGAATTATTTTACAATGCGGATATTAACGTAAGTTTTGTCTGTAAATTCTTCAAAATGGGACAATTCTTCTATTTCATCAGCGATGGTGAAAACTATATAACCTGGCTTATTATACTAGAAATAACACCATGGTTATTGCATATCGATTTATCAATGGCAAAATAATAATATATACCTGTGTGACTGGTCTCGCTGACCTATTATGTGCGATAAGATCATTCTCCAATTGTATATAAATGTTTACCGTGTCACCGATTTAATATAACCCAGGCTGCATTGAATTATGCCAGTCTGCTTGTGCAAAATGGACCTGTCTCTGCTAAGAGCCGTCTGCGCTCGCCGATTTGTCCGGTAGGGTTGATGCAGTCATCAGAGGCTACCAACTTCAGTCCCTCATGCATATTTTCACTAAATACAATGTGTACAATGCACGGGCGATTCCATCAAATAGTCATGGAAACTATTAGGTATTGCATATGTACTGCTTACCTTTCGGCCTCTGCTAAAAGATTTTTAATACCAAGAGCAAATGGAAATAATATATTACCGTTTATCTTTCGGTCTCTGCTGAAAGTAAACATACAGGGATTAAGGAATAACCTATATACTGTAGATTATTTGAACAATCTTTTTGTCCTTTTCGTTGATCTCGAGTACGAATAAAATGTGTATTACACAAACAAGTTAATAGCTACGCTCCTTCTATTGCTTGTCTCTTTTAGAGTGTTTAATGGAATCTTAGCTACTTGTGATCGTTTTTCTTTAAAGATTATCAGTTCTATGACAACGAATTTGTAAAGAGCCACTATTGGTTTGCGATAGACCTATCGAGTTTATTAGTATCCCAAGGGAGACTGCACTATCATAATTCAGCATACATCTTTAATTCACTTGCCACCAAGGCATTATGATTTAGGACAATGAACTGCCCAGGAACATATCTTACGTTGCCATGACAAAGAATTTCAAGCCTCGCTATCTTGAAAGCAAGACCCAAAATATAGGTCGCATAATTTTGATACAATGGTGACGAAATTGTCTAATGTATGTATTAATGTATCATAGTTTGAACGTAATAGTCCATGCTATTATTTGTTTCTTGCATTTGTTCTATAACAAATTCTGATGATTGCTTATTGCATTCCGGACGCACATCGTCTATCTTTACCGAGTATCGTAAGAGGAGGAGAGAGTATAGAATAATGCTCAATAATAACTACCTGTTTACTCTGAAAATGTATGATACGATTAATTGCTTATAGATAGACCGTCTAGGTAATTACAAAATGTTTGCTTGATTTACGGACGAAAGAAGTCTTTATGTTCTTACTCATGGAATTAATACAAAGGCATAACATTTCTCCCTCTACCTATTTATTCTCCTAACACAACTAGATCAGGCTCGAGGCTTAAACTTGCTCCTCGATAGGAACGTATATTTTAAAGAGCAAACCTCTTGTCCAGGGCATGAGCAGTCCCATTTATACAACAAAACCATCCATATATACCTACCTACGTGAGAAATACTTGGATGGAATGACTACTTCCAAAACCAAAGATATTATGTCTAAAGAATACGTAATATAAATAAGAGGGTATGATAGATAGCCTTATCTACTTTATTATTTGTTGTTACTGTGGCGTCCGTGTACCCACAAAATTTGTTTTTACTCGTTTCGTGCTGAAATAAAATGCACAAATTGAATCCATTTGTCTCTCTGAATCTGTACTGTAAAGCTACTTATAAAATGAACTTTTAATTGACTTGTAAAATGTTCAATATAACATAATCTGCAATATCTGTGTAAGGTGTTAAATGTATGCAGTATCTAGTGTGTTGCTAAGCATGTTTTAAAATCTGTGGTATCCAGGAACGGAAAAGTATCATTATAATATGATATGGTATACTAGTATAAAGTGATCTGTGATATGATGGACGTGTGGTTTTATAAAAACATGAGATTATTGAAAGTAAGCTAACTGGTTTTTGTACTTTCAGACACACTGTTGTCTCTTAATTTATTGTGACTGTGGTCAGTTTAGATTGAAATGTACTAGGTATTTGATTACGCTAGTACGGAGATACTTTACTAAGTTTAGACCGTACCGTATAAAATAATAAACATGTTATGCTTTAGCTACAACTAAATCTTTAAATTCTGGTTACAAACAATCAGGTTTTGGAAAGTATGATCAATTCGAAGGAATAAGAACCTTGATTCGGTTTCTTGAATACATTGTTGGTATTTATACGAAGGACATACGCATAGTGAGATTAATCAATAACACACATATTTATCCATACGAAGCTACATCCTGAATAGTGATGTGGAATTAAAATTAATGTATCGGGTAACATACGCTCAATCGCAGCTCAAAGTTGATCTGACCCATTCAAAGAGTTCTTGTTACGTAGTTATTGGATCTGACGGTATTGTCAGACAGCAATAGCCAATAAAAAGTTCCTAAAAATGTATAATGTCACTTTTTCAATATTGACATGTTTATTTTCTTTACCTTACTTCGAATGTATTTCTATGAGGTTCAATGATTTTATAATAATCTCAAGAAATTTCTTCTGATGAATCTTGTCATAAAAAATTTGGGTTATAGTTTACAAATAAAATTACTAATTACCTCGCACATCTTGTTTTTCTATTTGTTGGTACTTACCTTGCCTCATAGTACCTTAAAACGGACTCTTACTTTATAGTCTGCACATGCAGGTAGGTCCTAAACTGGACAATTCACAGGCCTACCGCGTATCTTTTTATGCTATTAGTACCGTCTTACCGTGCTAAGCATAAGATCACATTGGCATCCACTTCCACCAGGCGATAACAAACAGGTCTCGTATATAAAGTTTCAAATAACGGTCAAGTGTTTAATAGACGCGTTTTACCTGAAATAAAACGCATATTAAATACTTACCTTATTTGAAACTTTAACTTCAAATTCTGCCTGGTATTCTCGACTCAATGATCAGAGACTGCGCGGCTCAAGCACGCGGCTCTGCCTGGTGGGATGGCGGGGATGTGCGAGTGAGACGGCAATATAGGGTAGAAAGGAAGGTACGATGAAGCAGAAAACTAGAGAGCGCCATCTCTCGTATATAAAGTTTCAAATAAGGTAAGTATTTAATATGCGTTTTATTTCAGGTAAAACGCGTCTATTATCTTCCAAGCTATAATGTGTTGTATGGCGTCCAGAAATAAAATCTTTTCGTTTCTTTCATTCTAATGTATGTATCATAATGTACTATGTACTCACGGCCACAGATCAAGCTACACATTTTTTTTTTTAAAATAGCGCCTATTACAACCGCATAAGGTGCCGCAGTGTGTAGCTTGATCTGTGGTCGTGTGTACAATTAATATCGTGACTTTATATCAAGATATTACTTGTAAGCTAATGCATCAGTTTTCGTTTACGTTTTCACATCAATCTGCTCAATGGGTAATTGATCGAAACTGAATTTAGATCACAAATGATCTCATTCACGGTCGTTGGTCGTTATTGTTAGATGAAATCTCGATTTCTACTGAACTGCGATAATTTATTACGCCTGTTGTACAACGTTACGACGTTTATGATAAACTAGCGCTCCGCCCTGACTTCGCACGGCTTTTCTGTACTAAAGTATACATGTATTATACATAGGTATACACCTTACTCTTGAATCACTCTATCTATTGCTGAAACTGCATTAAAATCCGTTGAGTTGTTTAAAAGATCCAAGCGTACAGACAGGGGAACTTCCATTCACATTGGATTATTTTAACTTTGAGTGCTGAGTTTTGTGATTTAAAAGTAGTACAGAAAAGCCTATTGTCATTCAAAGAATAGCTAGATTGAGGGCACGTCTTTCGATAGAAAGAAAAACTAATGAATTCTATAAATTATTGTTTTATACAGAAACAAAAATCAAATACTAGGTATGCTATTTTTGAACCGACTCATATGTTTTTTTTTGGAAAAGACTAAAATTGGTAGCCTGATGGCTTCATTAACCTAACTGGACAAATCGGGGAGCGCAAAGGGCTCTACCGGGCAATCGGGCAACACTCCGGTAACCACGTCTGAGGGCACCCTGGAATGGGGTACGAACCTAGGCTTGGGGCGTTTCAAATAAAATTATTATACTAAATATAACGTGTACTATATTCATCGATATCTAGACTAATAATAAAGCTGAAGAGTTTGTTTAATTCAACGCGTTAATTTCCGGAGTTACTGGTCCGATTCGAAAAAATATTTCACTAATAGGAAGCTATATTATTCCTGAAGGTTATAGGCTACTTTTTATCTCGGGAACGTGAGTGAAGCCGCGGGGAACAGCTAGTGAGATATAAAATCCCTAAACCGAGTCATTATCAATTATAATATTTTTTAAGAAGCCTTTAACCAGTACCGCTACAAAACCGCGCGTCATTAGGCATCAAGATCACCCATGTAGATACCAAAACCGTCTAAACACCGACTTCGCACAAACAAAGTGGAACAGAAATCTGCACAACGAAACGTTGCCGATCGTTCCCAAAATACCACCAGTCTCGTATGGCCAGAAAAACGAGCAAAACAATTTGTTTGTCGTGCATCACGTTTAGATGGCACAGCTGCTGTGTTCCAGAGATATCGATTGCAAAAAGTACAGACAAACATACAAGATAAAGGCGTGTACTCAAATGGTGACACACGGGTTTGAAATCATGTTGGGGCTTGAATTGAGAATTAAGTTTCAGGATTTATATTTGTATTTTACGTTAGTGTGCTATATAGCTTTAAATTTTACACAATAAAGGGGCAATTTTTACACATTTTGATTTAATTAAATTAGTAACACATTTTTTTTTATCGGACAGGTAGTTCTGTATTATTTTGATGAACGTTTTGAATCTGAAAGCTTCTTTGTTTGGAGTTAATAATTTTCAATGTAAATAAATTATCTACTAAGTTGTTCAATGAATAATATTTATCTACTCGTATCGTATAGGTATATACTAATAATAATGCCGAAGAGTTTGTTTGAACGCGTTAATCTTTGGAAACGTGCGAGTCTGACTCGCGCACCGAGAGTTCCGTAATTTCCTTATGTTTCTTTAAATACTCAAAGACTTAGATAATATGTGTACCAAATTTAAACTCAATCGGTCCAGTAGTTTCGCAGAAAATTGGCTGTGACAGACGGACGGACAGACAGACACACGAGTGATCCTTTTAGGGTTCCTTTTTAAAAAAAATCACTAATAGAAACTTACATTATCCCCGAGTGGCTATTTTTATTCCGAAAACGAGAGTAAAACCGCGGGTAACCGCTATTTTATATTCCAGAAATTAGTCAATTATCTAAAAATCGAATTATTTTATTTTGAAAAAAATTGAGTTTATTTGAAAATTTCATAATATTTTTGTATACGAAAAACATGCGTGTATATTGTTTTTTTTTTATAAAATGATCGACCATGACGCAATGATATTCATTTTTATACCCCTGGAATATTGATAAATATCACAATCATTGTACGTTAAGCTTTATATAAAGCCTGCTAGAAGGATAATAAATATTTGCACAGAGATTAGAACCAGATGCGTGGTAGGCGTCGCCTTATTTTGCTTGTCTTTGATATGAAATAAGGGTAACAAGAAATCCTTGTTACTCTAACGGATTACTCGGAATCTTGACGAGAGTGTACCGTGATTTATTACTTGTTTTTTTTTACCTTAGGGAGCGTCCATTAATAATTGAGGCGTTTATGGGGGAAGGGGTCGAATCTCAACCAATCTCATGTGAATTCGGCACACCAAGTTTTTTCGCTAGAAACAGTAAAGTTAAGTAAAACATGTTTTTCCACTTAAAAAAAATATAGGTACGGTTAAAAACTTGTCGTAAATAAAAATAATTAAGCAAAATATATCTTCCTTTTAAATAAATACATAGCTATTATTACATACCTACACAAAAAATACGCATTTTGTAAAATTTTACGTGAAATTAAGGGCGCTGGGAGATGGTCGAGCCATACTACACGACATTGCGAGGAGGGTCTCGGGGAGGGTAAAAAAATCGCCAAAATCGCCTCACGTAATTAATGGACGCTACCTTACATTTATTATAAGGTTGGAATTTTTCGTGGTTGTCTGAATCGATTATCAGACAATGGAAAGCGTTTCCTTGTAATACCGGAAGCAATACTATCTCGGATAACATTATTGTATTTTGTCTTTCTTTCTTGAAACAAAAATGTCAAGGTATTTTTGCATTCAGTATTGTCATCATCATCATTTCAGTCGAATAGAACATAAAAACTGGCACAATAAAAAATCAAATTGATTATGTATATTTTTTTTATAAACACTTCTGCATAATTATTATGGTCTTTGTCAAATAAATACAGTATTGACCAGTCTGGCTTCGCTGTCCGTATTTGGCCCAACAATTTTGTTGTCACATGGCTTTTGTTTATAACAAGTAGTTTCCGTTACGCTTTTGTTATTTTTAAATGTTATTTAAATTTCAACCTCGACAGGAAAATATAAGAATTATATTAATAACGTTTTTAAAGAAAAGATTCGCCTGCAAAAGAGTTGCTTTTCACGACTTTCGTAGATATTCCTTTTTTTTTTATTTGTCAGCGCCGCCTGACTGGTTAATTTGAAAGTTAATTAGTTAATTATTTAAAAAAAAACTAAGCCTTTTTTTAAAGTAAAAAAAAGTATTCCTTTCTATTAGATCTCAAAATATATGTTAATATTGTCAAGTTATTTGGATGGACCAAATAAGAGAAAAATCATTCTTAGATTAAAAAATGGGGATATTCACGTTTTTTTTCTGACGTAACTAATCATCATATCAGCCGAATTACGTCCACAGCTGGACAAAGGCCTCCCCCAAGGATCTCCACGATGGCCGGTCTTGCGCTACCCGCATCCACCGGTTTCCCGCGACCCCAACAAGATCGTCGGTCTACCTTGTGGGGGGCCTGCCCACGCTGCGTCTTCCGGTTCGTGGTCGCCACTCGAGAACCTTTCTGCCCCAGCGGCCGTCGGTTCTACGAGCAATGTGCCCCGCCCACTGCCACTTAAGTTTGGCAATTCTTCGGGCTATGTCGGTTACTTTGGTTTGCCTGCGGATCTCATCATTTCTGATTCGATCTCGTAGGGAAACTCCGAGCATAGCCCTCTCCATTGCTCTTTGGGTGACCTTGAGCCTTCTTATAAGGCCCATCGTAAGCGACCACGTCTCTGCTCCGTAAGTCATCACTGGCAACACACACTGGTCGAAGACTTTCAACTTGAGACACTGCGGTATTTGAGACGAGAAGATATTACGTAGCTTCCCGAACGCTGCCTAGCCGAGTTGGATTCGACGATTGACCTCTTTCTCGAAGTTGGACCTACCTAGTTGGATGGTCTGTCCTAGGTAAATATAGTCGTCTACAACTTCGAGTGCAGAGTCTCCAACCTTTACTCGAGTGGATGCAACATGGACGTTCGACATTGTTTTCGTCTTATCCATGTTCATTTTAAGACCCACTTGTTGAGAGACTCTGCTGAGGTCATCGAGCATTGTACTGAGGTCTTCCAAGGTCTCAGCCATGACTACTATATCATCGGCAAATCGAAGGTGAGTGATGTACTCGCCATTGACATTGATGCTAAATCCGTTCCAGTCCAGAAGCTTGAATACGTCTTCCAATGCAGCGGTGAACAGTTTCGGAGATATCACGTCTCCTTGTCTCACGCCTCGCTGCAATTGGATAGGTTTCGAGTTCCGGTCCTGGAGACGGACCGACATGGTGGCGTTCTCATACAAACCCTCGATATACTGGTAGTCGATTTGCCACCTTTGAAGAGACCTCAGCACGGCCCAGGTTTCTATCGAATCAAAGGCTTTCTCATAGTCCACAAAGGCTAAGCATAATGGCTGGTTATAACTCCTCGGTCTTCTGTATAACTTGCCGCAGCGTGTGTATGTGGTCTATTGTGCTAAAGCCTTTTCGGAAACCGGCTTGTTCGGGACGCTGGAAATCGTCAAACCTGCGCGCGAGATGGTTCGTAATGACTCTCGAAAATAACTTGTAAATATGGCTCAGAAGTGTGATGGGGCTGTAATTCTTCAATAGGGTTTTATCGCCCTTTTTGAAGAAGAGCACCACCACACCTCTGTGCCATGCTTATGCGTTTGACCTTTGAGTATGACGGAATTAAATAGCCTCTGAAGAGCCCTAAGGATCGTTACTAATGAACAATTCTAATTATTTTTTAAACTATTCTTCGTCACATATTCTCTAATTTAACATATATTTTTATCAAATCTCTCACAACAAAGAAAAACTTAATCTAGAATCATCTTTTCTCGGATAACGTCGCCTTAAGACTAATTTTCACCAGCACCATTTCTATTTCAAATGTACGCTGCAAATTTATTACGCTTTATCATATTTAGCTTACTTCGCTGTATTTGGTATTCAAATCGCATTTTTTTGTTGGAAAGAAATGATAAGGTCCTTCAAAGAGGTGCCAACTGCTCCCAAGATATTAAGGTACCATTAACGATGGTACCGCGATAAAACTGCGACAGAATTTCAAATGTCGCATTAACAAACTGTTTTTTTTTTCTTTCGTCTGTATTTATTCAAATTAATTGCTTTTTTATGGGCGCGATGAAAGTGTGCGGTTATTTTCTTGGGGTGATTGTCTGTGATGATAACGCGTTTTTTGGTGATTTACGTGTTTTATAACCTACGAGGAGTATTTTATTAAAATTTTACCATTAGTATAACAAATAATACTACGTTATACTTTTAGAATGTCTAATATAGAAATGAAATACCGAATTTTCAAATTAAATTGAAGAATGTGTTTCAAAAGTAACATTTTGATACATACCTAAATAAAATTTAAAATTTAAAGATACCCCAGAACTCACTAGAAAATTGGTGATAATTTTCAAACGCCTGAGCGGATTTTCTTGAAACATTAAGTCACCTTTCAATCAAAATAAAATCGGTCTATCCCTTCAGGAGCTTTTTTTTCTTTATACAACCACGTCGGCAAACAAGCATACGTCTCGCCTGATGGTAAGCGGTTACCGTAGCCTATGGATGCTAGCGACACCCGGGACAGAGACCATATAGTAATCCGCACCCCGGGTACCACTCGCGCATTGCAGACCCTTCCCCCCACCCCGATGAGCTCTGTCGACGTTACTCACGCGCAGAGCTATGAGGCCAGAGATTGATAGACACGTCAAACTTATAACATCCCGTCGTTTTAGCGTCGGGGGCTAAAAATCAAAGGGCGACTGACTAAGTCATAAACTACCAATAAATAATAGATGCTGCCTTGCTACATGTACCCTACAATACTATTTTTAAAAAACGTAATTAATTTATTTGACAAGGAAACATTACTCAGACTTCATACAACTAAATCCAAATATACCTTGACTATTTCTTGCAAAATGCTAACTAGGCAAATATATAGTTTATGGCATGGAAATGCCATATCTACAATGGATACCTACGCTACTTTTTAGGGTTCCGTACCTCAAAAGGAAAATCGGAACCCTTATGGGATCACGTTGTTGGCCGTTTGTCCGTCAAGACCCTTTTTCTCAGGAACACGTGTATATAAAACTGAAATTTATATCAAATACTGTCCCTTGGAGCTGTGAACAAATCAAACTTCTAAGGCAACGCAATCAAAAGATACAGCCGTTTATGCTGCAAATTTTGACACTTGCAAGGGAATCAAAACCTACAAGGTACTTCCTGTGAATTTAGAATCTTGAAATTTGGTACGAAGCAACGTCTTATAGCATTAAGGAAAAGCATACATTTTTTGTTACACTCAATTACAAAGTTAAGGTTGTACGGAACCCTCGGTGCACTAGTCAGACTCGCATTTGTCCGGTTTTTTTATCCCAGGATTGCGGCTAAACCCACAGGGGACAATGGAAGGTTAGTGTTATAAAAAATTAAAAAAAAACACGCTTAATTAACTGTCATGTCACCTACGTATTATTACAATAATTATATCAAAATGTAACTTAAAGCATTGAATTAATAAACAGTCTACTGCATTATGAATTTTCATTTTATTCCAAGTAAAATTTTTTTTACTTCGTCACCTTCATAATTATGTCACGTTAATTAACTTTTATTAACAATTTCTTTCTTTTCTTTAAAACTTTAATATTACTTGATATTACTTTGAAACATTAGACGTTCTCCATCGATAACTTTTAATAAAATGTCTTCAATCCAATTTAATAGGTGAATAACTTCAAAAGTAGACAATTCGTGCTATAATTGATGACTGAACACCAAGGCTGAAAACTAAAGAAGACAGAAGACGCTTACACTAATGTCTATATTGGGTCTAATGCCGGTTGCAGACCAAGAGCTAAGCTAAGTTAGTTTAGTTTAGCTCGCATAGCTTACGCAGATTTTCATACTTGTGTGCAGACTGCAAACTAAGCTATGTGAGCTAACTTAAATATGCGAAGCTAAGTTAGTTGTGTATGCCAATGCGCTGCTCCCACCTGCCCCGCACCCCCTTCGCACATCCTTTGCCAGTGCTGTCCTGTCTCTTGCGTACACTAACTGAGCCTTCATTTAGTTGTTTGTGTGCACGGGACATATTTTTGGTTTATCTTAGCTTAGCTAAGCTGGCTTTGTTTAGTAATATATCTCAGTGCTGCTGTTTTCCTTATCGAAAGCTCAAGCTCATAATAGATACTACCACTGAACTATCATCGCCTTAAGAAACCCATATACCTACACCTTCTGAGTGGTATATTTTTGTACTACACCTTTTAAGAGGATAATCCACGCAAATGACTCCGTCTCGTACTAAACTAACGCGGAGAAGCGAGACAAAAGGAAAAAAGTACATTTATATAAATTTTGCAACAACAAATGTATAGATAACCAACTCATTTTTCATACAACGTCGCCTTAAAGTGAAATCCCAGTTAATATTTTCACAGGCTTCAGTTAATCTCGACTTGTGTATCAGTCAAACGTTTGCACGTTTCGCACGTAAAACGGCTTTTTTCAGTCATAACGGCTGAACAGTCCGCAAATAAATACTGAACATAAAAGCGGAGAGTTGGTGGTACAAGTTATAAAAGAATAGCGATGTTACGATTACATCTAGATTTTTTTTTAAAGGGTGTGGAGGTTTTGTAGGATCGGCAAAGCGAGAATACCCCTGGTTTTGCAAGCGTCTAATAGGCTACATTAAACATAAATTATCAGTCGAATTATAGGATTAAAAATAACTGTACCAAATTGGATGTAATCAAATTAAACTTTTGGCTATTTTTTTCAAGATCCTATTTTCCTTCAGTTTTTATATTTTTTTAATAATAATAAAGCTTTAATTTTATATTCATGTGGGTAGCAAGAAGACAAATTAACTTTGGCATGCAAAAATATTACTTAAAATGTATTCCAATAATAATTAGGTACAATAGAAATGTTTTATTAGAAATCAGCAAGTAAAAATCAGTGCTTCAGCCAAATTCAGCTTTAACAACTCACTTTCGCCTTCAATAAATTAAAAAAAAAAATGTTATACACGGAAAAGTGTAGAGGGCAGTGATGCATCTCCGTTCGGTTCCGGTACCGCTAGTGTGTAACTCCACAAAAAAGTGCAAATAATCTTCTATTACATTTTTGTAGTAGAAATAAATGTGTTTTTTTTTTTATACTGCTAAGGTATAGCAATAAGCTAATAAGGTAGGCAAGCAAGCATACGGCCCACCTGATGGTAAGTGGTTACCGTCGCCTATCGCCATTGGCAATACCAGAGATATTGCCAATGAGTTGCTTGACCTGTAACAATGCCGAGAAGGCAAATTGGCTCTCAAGTGCAATTGCCGGAACACACCGGTAGGTGCCTGGCGACAAATTTTCAACTTGAGGGTGGTAGCCAGCCAGGCGGGTACTACAAAGTACCCTACCACCGTGCTATGGTTTCCTCACGATGTTTTCCTTCACCGAAAGCTCAAGCTCATTGTAGGATTCGAACCCACGTCACTACCACTGAGCTATCATCGCCTATCGTGTTTTTTTTCTATTATAACAAACATTTAAAAATAAATACTATAGGTAATAGTAGAACATCCTAGTTAGTCACTAAAAGTCTCCTATGCTAGGGTAGTTAGCTTATCCCTTGGACCAAACCCGCATTACACAATGTCGAATCTTCATTACGCGAAGTTGTTTACTGAGGATTGTGCAAACAAAGCTGATGCGTACGTCGCGCCCGCGCCGCTCGGCTATAGAACGACAGCATTTTAAGTGTTCTACAGACGTCGTGCCATTGGCTAATTACGTCATGACATGTGAGGAAACCATCGCATGTTAGCATGGTACTTTGTAGTAGAGATAATCTACGTTAACATGGCGCGCGCCTCCAAATTACTGTTTCAATGTATGTAGTCATACCCTACCGAAAGAGTTGGTATGTTGTAAGGATTCGTCTTCAGTAGTAGACCGCTAGGCCGTCTTCAGTATCTCACTTATTTCCAGATTTGTTGGTCAACTACTCTTAACTAGCAAGACAACTGACGTGTCATTTTCATAGAGTTCGTCAGTGCCATACTAATAATAATGAGCGATTAATGATGCCGCTAGTCGAGCAACAAATCCTTGTATTTATTACTATTTGACGGCCGTATCAGTCACACATTCGATGTGTCTATTAATACTTTCACAAAATTGCAAACATTTTGAACTTTGCAGCGCGCCATGTTATCGTGGTAATTCACTAGGTACTTATCTAGTTGACAACCAATATAGAGATGAAAATCTGTTGCCAAGCACCTACCGGTGTGTTCCGACAGCTGCATTTAAGAGACAGTTCCCAGAAGGGAACTGTCGAAGGAAGATAGACTGGGAAGGCCGATAGTCGTAAGCATAGAAAGCCTAGAAAGGCTTTCTATGCTTACGACTATCGGCCACATCATCACTGACCACTGTGAGATTATGGGCTATACGTAGTAAAAACATTTATTCGAGTAAAACGCACTTTAACATCTCTGAACGATGAATGTCATCGCAACGTTGGCAAACTGTAGATACTTATCTGGTTAGTAATTGTTGATAATCTAATTTTTTTTACTGTTAGTAAAGGTAGTAAAAAGCATAATAACAATGTTTTATCGATGCCACAAAACACCCAAAACAGTTAAATGTACGTGACTTAATTACATTCTTAATATCAGTTTAATACACTTAAACGCTGATGGCTTTTTTTTTCTTTAATTTATTTACATCTCACAAAGACAAATAAGTGTAGAACACTAAAATAAACTACAAAAAACATTCGCTGATACAATATTCTAAATGCAGTTAGTTCAGATTAGGTTAATTCAATCATACCTATATAATCTATCTTTTATTGGCTTTTTGTAAAAATAAGGATGTCATTATCTGCTTACATTTGTGACGGTTCTCGTTTATAGAATTATATGCTATATAGGCTGAAAATAGCATTCACTATGTTTTAAGAATTCATCACAAACAAACTAACAACTCAAAAATGTGAAACTTTTATCAAGTTTTGTGCATATAGTACGTTATTCCCCATCCTTTTTTAGTTCAGTGAATAGAAAGGGAAGCAAACAAGGAAATCAAGACAAACAGACTGACCCATTTCTTCGCGATGTCATCCATTAATACAGTTGAATATAATCGCAAACACATAAATCTTCCTAAAGCTAATATTTATAGGAAGGTTACTTGAGTATTTACAACCTTATGTTTTTATTTCCTTTGAGTTTTTTGTATATTTTTTTCGATGTATGAGGTTTACGTTGTAGCTTTGGGTAACAGTTTTTTTTTATCATGCATACGCCTGTGTTTGACCATAATCTCACCGAGATCGGTGATGATGTGGCCGATGGTGGTAAGCACACAAAGCATAGAATGGAACTGACTCTCAAGTGCAGCAGTCGGAACACACTGCACGGAAGGTGCAGTAACCAGAGAGAAATGAAAATGAGCCTGACATATTTGCAATAGAATTCATCTCTTTAATCTATGATTCCGTATATTCAGATGAACCTTATTGCAATGTCATATGTTTCATTTTCTTATATCTCTGACTATCTGACGTACTAAACTACAACGTAAATAGTGTAGATAAAATAACATTAATTCCTTGTGTGGGTCGTGGGAAACCGCTGGATGCGGGTAGCGCTAAACCGGCCATCGTGCTGATCCTCGGGGAGGCCTTTGTCCAGCAGTGGACGTCTTTCGGCTGACATGATGATGAGTAAGGTCACTAGACCTTAATTGGATCGGAGTGTCTTCCAAGGACTCTCAGTGACTCTGACCAGCCCCCATAATGCCGCCACTATACGGCGAAACATGTAATTGAAGAACGAAATATGTATTCAACTGATTGATTCGCAGAAACATATCTGTTTTGCCTAAAATTGGACTATATTACAACTCTGTCAAATTAGATGAAATGAAAGATAAATGACAGGTCGTTGAAATGTCCATATAACGAATTCACTTTAGATATGAAATATCTAGAAACTGCAAATGGCGAAATTAACCTCCTTGCCGGTCGTTGGCGAGTCTGTCGTCCCATTAGGCGCACACCTGTGGTCGCCACTACTATCTTCCCCTATTGATTATTAGCTTTTCAAGCGATTTGGACTGCCCCTTCCTCTTCAGTTTAATGACTCTACGAGCTATGTCCGTATTTATTCTTTATTATAATTTCAAACTCTAAAAAATGAGCAAAATAATTTTCCCAGAAAATTGCTCACTTAAAGATCTGAATCGATCACATCAAATAACTTCTTAAAAATCATATTTGGTGGCATTATGAGGGAATAAACCACAAAGAACATTTGCATCCAATATTCTTATGACATAATTCTCTGGTGGGTTTATGCGATAATTGATATAATTTCAAATTAACATTTACGTCAACAATTTACTGTACATTAATGATTGTTGAACATAATTTTTACAAGTAAAACTTTTATAGTACCTGTTTATAGTAATATATCGGGTCTATTTGCGCATAAAATATTATCAAAATATAATTTTGACTAACCTCGACGTTTCGACCAAGAGTGGAAAGTCCACTCGTGTTCACGATCAATGCAACTTGCTCGAAACGTATTTTATGCGCGAATAGTCCCGATATATTACTATAAACATGAATGATATTCGCGAGAGTTTAAAAAGTTTTATAGTACCTAATTAAAACTTCACATAATACTTCAGTGAAATCGTTGTAATCCAATTGGGAAGTTGCGAATTGGGAATTACCCAACACAAATATCTTTGATTACTTACTGGGAAGTCTCGGCGTAAAAAAATTGTTGAAATTATTTCAGAAATACCTAAAGCTTTTTTAATTTTTTTATTTACAGCTTTCCATTTTTCTTTTTCCAGCCCTAAACTATTAAAAGGTGGTTACAAATAAAACACATTTCCTCGACGCATTTCGTTGACAGGTTAGAAAAAAAGCTTGGAAAAAAGCTCTGTGTTTATCTGTCACGTTCATAAAGAGGTTCGTTTGATGAGGGTTCCCGGTAACTGTGCTATTATATTGATTCAATGTAGGACAGTTTTTAACAGTAAAATAATAACATTTTCTACATTGAAAGTTTGTTTACGTACATTTTATCTATGAAAATTAAGGTGCTGTCACCTCACGAAGTCTATTAAAAATGTTTTTTATAAACCATCATATCTCCTATTTACGATACTTATTTTCAAAATATTTGAATATACTTAAATAGATAAAAAATAACTTTAAACATACCTTTTAATTCTTTTTGAAGGCCAGTGTTTTTCATAATTTACATTTTAATATGAAATTAAAAATATATCACCAGTGGAAATACTCCTTTAGTCAAAAGCTGCAATGCATAATAAGAATTAGAGCTCCGCTAATGGTGACGATATATATAATACTAGCTGTGCCCCGCGGTTTTACTCGCGTTCCCGGGATAAAAAGTAGCCTAAAAAGTAACCTTTGGAAATAATGTAGCTTCCTATTAGTGGAAGAATTTTTTGAATCGGACCAGTAACTCTGGAGATTAGCGTGTTCAAACAAACAAACTCTTCAGCTTTATTAGTATAGTTATAGATAAGAAGTAAAAATTGGCAATTGAATAAAGATCGATTGTATATCTTCTCTTTCTAACTTCGAGAAAAGTCGTGTTCACTTTGTCTCAAAAATTTAGGAGATTCAGTAAAAGTTGGTGTATGGTATAAGTGATAGAAACTCAGCGGATAGAATATAAATTTAAACTGCATGTTTTGAAATCGTATTAAATTAATCTAAAAAAATTACCAATTTTGTTTTATGGGATTAAAACATTTTTTTAAAGAAATAAGTAATATGGCAAAAAAGTAATTTGCTTCATTAAATTTAAGTCAAAGTAAAATTTTGTAATCCACTTTATTTTTTAAATATTTTCACGACCACAGTATTATAACATATAGGTAAATTTTATGGAAATAAAATCAGCAACATTTTATTGAATGTCAAAACGATAATGACGTCTTAATTTCACAGCAAGTGATCTGTGATCTACTTTTAGTGGTTCAACTAATAAAAAGATCTTGTGAGATTAATAAAAAGACCGGCCATCGTGGAGATCCTTGGGGGAGGCCTTTGTCCAGCAGTGGACGTCTGTCGCCGGACGTGATGATGATATGCTTGTTTAAATTATTTATTGACTGAGAAAAAGCTTTTCTTTCGTGACTTAAGTTCAATGTCGAGTTGTTTCTAAGCCTCTAGAGCTTTCGCAGAGTTTTGTCGGAAGATTAAGATAATTAAAATACTTGATGCCAAAGTTACGTCGCTGTGGTTTAGGAGATTAAGACGGGAAGCGTTAAATATTTTTTTTAATTAACATCTGGTACACATCTTAAATTTTGATGACCTTAATTTAAAAACGAAACAAATGTAACAAACAAACCATACTAATATTATAAAGGGTTTTCAAGTGCAGCTTCCAAAATAATCCAGTGGGTTTTAGCGGCCATTTTATTTTCAGCTTCTAGTTGGTAGCCAGCCAGGGAAACTCACTCACTTTTTACCATTAGTCGTGAAATATGTTTTCACTCGCTTTGTCTTGTCTATCACTATATAACTATCAATGTCTCCGTAAAATATATTCACCAAACTCACGGAGATTGTTTGATAGACCCAAGGAATCTATAATTTTGATTGATATCGTTTCCACTGTTAAAGTTTTGACAATTTTGATTTATTTCTCATCTAAGGTGTTCGACTAACAACGTCTAACTTTCGTATTTATAATCCTAGGCTTTTAATTTTCTTATAAAACTTTTGATATAAACTTCACTTTCAGTTAATTGATTGCGCTACCTTACCTTTGCGGGAACTCAGACCAAGAAAATGGACAGACATAGCGCAAGTAAAGTAAGGCGATGCTATACGTGAAATGATGATTCTAAAATGCGTTATTTCCTGTATTCTTTGTTCCAAGAGATTTGGAAAAAATATATGTTAAACTAGAGAATATGTGACGGGGATATTTTTTTTAAATTGGGATTTTTCATTAGTAACGTCAGAAAAAAATCGTAAATATGCCCCTTTTTAAAACTAAGAATGTATTCTTCTCTTATTTGGGCCATCCAAATAACTTGAAAAATATTAACATACATTCTGAAATCCATTAGAAAGTTCCCTTTCTAGAAAGTTCTTTCCTATTTACTATTCCTAGTTATCTTACTTTTTAAATAAAAGGCTTAGTTCTTTAAATAACATAAAACCATTTTTTTTTACTAAAATTACGTCTCTCCTGTCTCGCTTGTCCTCGTTAGTTTAGTAAGGGACGGAGACATATGCTGAGAGCTTCCTCTTAAGTGCGTTAAAACTCGCAGATAAATCAGGATAAGTGATTCGAATTTCAAACACCACCGTTTTGGAAACTCGGCTCTGAAAAAACAAAATGGACGATGGTTCTCAGGAACTCATTTTGGCTTACCGATTTAACACACAGGCACAAAACGTGTGTTATATATTGTAATGTATGTTTATAAATTTTAATTAAACGAAGTAGGATATATTAGCTTCCGCATCACGGTTTCATCCGTATTCCCGGAATAAAAAGTAGCCTGTTACTTTCCAGCCCATTACTCTATGTCAATAAAGTTTATTTTATGTCAAACATTACGTCGATCTGTCGCTTCAAGGCTACGTGAAAGAAGGATAGAGCAACAAACATTTGTAATACTAGTTGTCCCTCTTGGTTTCGCTCATGTTCCTGGGAAATAGCAGCCTATACACTATTCCAGGGTGTGGTCTATCTATGTGCCAAGTTTCACCAAATTCCGTTTAGTAGTTTTTGCGTAAATTTCTTCACATCATCATACTTTCATATTAATTTTAGTAATAAAGAAAGATTTACTAAAGTATTCGATTAAACTGTATAGGTCTGTCTAAGTAGCTACATTATTTCTACGCGAATGACGGGAAGAAGCAAGACAGTAAGGGGAACAAAGTCGTTTGTATTTTAATAAAAAAAAACTTTTTTTTTTAAGTATGAAATCTATTAATTTTCTATTAGGTAGATCTCAAAATGTAATACATTCAAGTTAAGAAAAATAAAATGGTTTTTAAGTTTAAAAAGGTGTATAATTACGTTTTTTTTTGTCTGACGTTACTAATGAAATATTCAAAATAAAACAAAACCTATTTCGCGTCATATTACATGTCTAGTTTAACATCTATTTTGGGAATTTTTGGCGGCAACTTGCGAAGTGACATTGCGTTTTCTTTTTATTTTCTCATAAAATTGTGTATTTTTTTAGTTTTATTGAATATTATCGGTGGTATTTTATCCAATAAAGATCAATATAAGTGCACCAGTGAAGTAAAATGAAATGATTACGTGTATAGTGGCTTTTCAAGTTGTCTCAAAAAGTCCGTAAAAAGTTTTAGTAGAACGGCTACCATTGTACTAAAACCTAACTTAAACTGACTACTATGACTTGAAGAAGATTTAACATGACTTGAACTGTGAAACGATTGACGAGAACTTAATACATGAAGAATATAAAAACACCTACATTGCTCAACTTGAGACTGGCAAAATACATTAAGTGTGGTGCCAAAAAGAAAAAAAATACACATATATTTCGTATAAACCTTTTGCAACAATAAATACAGAGCAAAACCTTCATTTTAAAATCACTTCTCATATAACGTCGCCATAACTCTTTATTGTAATTTAAAAAGGAAAACAATAAATTTGCCTCATTTTTTAACAACAAACTACAAGCGACATTTCTTATCTCGTCATTTAGGGCCTTTACCGAGACGGGCTTAGACACTTCGAGAGAAACTCCGTTATCTTTCCTAAACTTGCTTCTCAACTTCGCGGAGCTTGCGAGCCACTCGTACCATTGAATTGATCTAGATGAGTTTATAACGGAATTTGAACTTAATAACAAAGTTTTGCAAGGTTCCTAATTTAACGTTACATAAACACTGAACAGTAACGTAATTGTCAACGTCCAATATCATTTTGCTAACAGGATTTCTCGTTTTTCTTTTTATCTTATTAATATATATATATATATATATATATTCCATGAAATGAGCTCAAATTTTGCGTGCATGTGCAAATCAGATGACAATGCAAAATTATTATGACATGGAGCTGATTTGATGCTGGAGCTGGAAGGTGGCCATAGGAATTCCGCAATGAAAAGACGCAACCCCATCGTATTTCGTCCCATTCTAGTTCGGGAGCCTATGGATTCATATAAAAAGTGTAAAATGTTTTATGCCAATAAATTTATAATTTATAATTTATTTGGGCTCATTGAAACCGTCTTAACGAGTAGTTGAAGACTGTGCAAATAAAAGTACAGTCGGTAATAAAATCTTGTACCAAAAATGAAATTTTTGACAGTAACTTATTTTGTTTCAGAGTGGTTAGAATGTCTTCGCTTTTAGAGCAATTCGACTGGGTAGGTAAGTACCTCACCTTTACTTAATGCTGTTGAGTAGGACCTAGGATACTGGAAGTCTTCGGATTTTTATCCTAGCAATATTATATCCTACTAATATTATAAATGCGAAAGTTTGTGAGTATAGATGTATGTTTGTTACTCTTTCACGCAAAAACTACTTTAGATTTGGATGAAATTTAAAACACAGTCTATAACCTGGATAAACATATAGAATACTTTTTATACAGAGAAAGCATAAAATACCTAGGGAACGTGGGTGAAACCACGGGGCGGTAGCTAGTATTGTAATATTATAAGCATAAATAAATGTGTTGAAATAAACATTACCCGCCTGCTCAAGTTCCAAGGTATTTTGCATAATATGGAATAAATTAATTATTACCTGTTCTGTTCGCCTGCGCATAATATTATGCGATGAGGTTTATTTAGGACCGGAGGTTTTGGGATCGGAAAATATACAATTATACCGATAACAAATGTATGGAATGCAAAATAAATACAGGAATTTATAAAGGTATTTTTTTAATATGGTTAAGTTAGATAGGTTAAGCACGTAGTACATTTAAAAAAATCAGCATTAAGTACTTATTTGTACTTATATTTGTTTTTTTTTTGTTTTTATCCTATTGGACGTCGCCCATCTGACAGCGGAGGTCACTGATAGCTAGTTAACTTTTTTTTTGTGTTTAAATGCCGTCACACGGTTGTCCACTATAAAGGGAAATCTATTAAAGCTGTATTCAATGGTGTTTACTTTTTTATCCGATTTCCGGCACGCGTACTAACCGGCGGTTGTTAAAAGTTTTTTTATGATTTATCACTGATATTATTTTATTTTTAGTTTTTTTATGATTTATCAAGCATTGCTTGTGATTGGTAATAAAACAGAAAGATGTTAATGAAATAGGTTTCCTAATTAAAGGATAATTTAAAAAAATAAAAAATACCTTAATTCTTTGGAATAGCGAGTAAAATTGCGCGGCATAAACCAAGTAGATACACGCGTAAACTAAGTGAGGATGGTTTGCATAAAATGCTCCTATTTGTTAATAAACAAGCTTGGTACATTTCATTTGTCAGTGGTAAAGAGGCGTCAGGGTTCTGTTGGTGTAAACACATAGAAAGAGCGATAGAATAGAAACGAATAGTGGAATAATGTAATCCGCATTTTTTTCTCAAATCGATGATGGAATTTTTTGTTTGTTTTTGAATAACTTTATGCGTTTTTTAGGGTTTTATACCCAAAAGATAAAACGGGACCCTATTACTAAGACTCCGCTGTCTGTCTGTCACCAGGCTGTATCTCATGAACCGTGATAGCTAGACAGTTGAAATTTTCACAGATGATATATTTCTTTTGCCGTTTCAGCGCGATCTATATTGGTCACGACCATTTACCCAAACATTACGATGACATAGACTAATCTGACAGCACTAATAATGTTACTATCATTTTTCAATCAGGCTCATATGAAAGAGGTGTCGTGGCTAATATTAGCTTAATTTTTAGACAACAGAATCAGCAAAACTAGATTATTTTCCAGGTAAGCTTATGAATTAGACCAACATATAAATACAGTGCTGTGGTTGCGGTCGCGTATGTTCAAATTACAAGCAAGAATTTATTTGAACATTTTGTGTGTATTAGAGGACGTAGGCTATACGTGTTGGAATAATTATGTCCTAATATAAAAAAAATATCTTCATGACTAGAATTAAAATAAATAACATCGAGAATTTACAGTCGTAAAGCAATTGTATGTGCTCGTAGAACTGCTACGTCGTAGCCGACGTCTACGAACTATGTAGCTACGAGCTATATACTCTACATCTACACTTATATTATAAAGAAGTAAAGTTTGTATGTTCGGATGTATAGGTAATCTCCGGAGTAAATTGTGGCTATCCCTGAGTTATATAGGCTACTTTATATCAAAGAAACGCGGATGAAACCAGCTGGTGAAATTGAACGAGATATTGAAAAGATGTAGGTACTTGTAGGTAAAAGTAAATATAATTGTAAAAATACAGTAACTGAATGGCTTTTAAAATGTATATAAAATATGATGAAACGGAGACTCTCCTTCACCCGACTCAATGAGCAAACAACACACATTCACAAACTCTTACAATTCACACACTCACCTCGCATCAACACAATTAATAACACAATTTTAAAATAGGTACAATAAATCACATATCCTACACTCACTCCATCACATGACTCACTTACACACATTATACTCTTCCACACAAAACACACTCTCATACATTCTCGCAAGACCTCAAACAAACAAGCACTAGTACGTTATTATTGTTTTATTTGTTGGATTTGTTTTATGTAATTTAGTAGTAAATTCAAAAAAAACTGCTTCATTATTGATATCACTTTATATACCTTGTGTCACTGAAGGTTGCTGGTACTTATAGTACAGGGTTTCCCTATTTTAAGTACCAGCAGTACTAAAATATTGATAATGTGATAGCTTAACATTGTAATCCGAATTTATTATTTTGTTACTTACTGTTATGATATGAAATAAATTATCTTATCGTATCTTACCTAAAATATTTAAGACTACACCTATCTACTTCTCTTGACAATAAATAACAAACAACAAAAAAAAGAATTACCGAAATCGGTCCAGCCATTCACGCGTGATCTCGTCACCACGGGAAATAGGGATTCATTTTTGTTTTGAAAGATTTTTACTAAAGATATTTATTATTGACACTATCAACTTGATGCCATAAGAATACAGATGTTATTTTCGCATAATTTCTTGGCATAGACAAGCTATTCGAAAATAAAGAAAGTTTCCGTTGAATTAAATTTGCTTCAATATTTATATAAAACTTTATTGCGTGTTTAAATATAATTTTAAATAGCTTACTTTCATATGAAGGTGGCCTTTTTACAGACATAATCTAGAATTAATTACTAAGCGCTGGTGTTTAGTCTGTGCGCAATTAAAAAGTGTGGCTCGCATAATTGCGGAAGAGAACCGTCGCCGACGGCGGTTCTCTCGGCTCATGGTGTTTTATTTTTTAATTCCACTGTCTTGAGAGTACTTGCTGGATGGATGTGAGGCTTTATTTTATAAATACTGGTATGCGAGGGAGAAGTGTTTTACAGAATTGTACAAGATTTTTTTTTTAATGTTTTTTTATAGGTTTCAATTAAAATCAGAAATAGTAATCTGAAGACATCATGAAACAATGAAATACTACATTATGAACATGAAAACATTTAATTTAATTTATTTTATAAAAAAAATACAAAATTTCAAAGTGAAAATCTCTTGGTAATCAATTTTACATAGTACTAGCTTAATAACTTCTAGACTATGCTATGTATTTAATAACCCTCTTGTACATTTAAAATGGTACACAACATTTGACCATTGAATTTCTAAATGAGAAGAAAATTTCAATTCCGTGTCTGATATATCCCTGAATATTATTAAAACAATTAGATGTACCAGATCATCTTCATCGAAATGGCTGTTACTTACCTCAAGTGCCTCAAGTAATAAGAAGTTCATCGACCTCAAAACATAGATTTGATATAGATACGTACCTACGTGTGTCTCAAGTTACAATCAGCACTCGCGGTTATTTCTCGAGGGACGGCACTGTCGACGCAGCAACAGTAAATGTTGAACAAGCAACTTTATAGTTGAACAATTTGCCACGACCATTTACAAGGTTTAGATTTGCTGAGAAGATATTTTTTCAAATATACAATTGATAGCTGTCCCCCGCGGTTTTACTTGTGTTCCCTAGAGAAAAAATGTCCTTCTCCATATCATAAGGCTATCTCCGAATTAAATTTCATTGCGATCAGTTCAATGGTTTAGACGTCAAAAGGTAAGAAACAAACTCACTTACGCGTTTATAATATATAGTAATAATATGAGTTTAGTTAGATAATGTGGTGTATGAAACTGTACATAAAATTAAGTATTAAAACACTCGTGTGATATTATTAAAAACATCGCCTATGGCTCAGTTTTTAAACTCACACTCGTTTTTTAAATCACCCCTATTATGATATAGTATCATAGCATTATTTTAATAAAGTTAAAAATAAAATGTAAAAAAAGTATAAAGTGTATCTGGAAGTTAGGTAATTCAGAAATTCCATTAATTATTACTAAGTTTAACACATCAGTGTATAAACCTATAAGCTGGTTTCGATACAGTTCGACCAAATGTTTAATGCAGCCACCACTTAGGTAGATTTCCTTTGGGAAATAGTTGGGCTTGTTCGATGTTATGTCGATACGATCACGTATGCACTATGATTTATTAAATTCAATTAATAATTTTAATAAGTTTATTGATTTTGCTGGTAATGTAATTATTTTATTTGACATAATGTTCGAAGATATCAATATTGTTGTATTTGTTTATTAAAATATTTCTTATTTTAGTAGCCCGAGCTAGTAATCTGACCGCCCCCAATTAGTCCCCCGGTAACGCCCTGAGCCAAGGTTCGAACCCCATTCGGGTGAACCTAAATGGTACCCGGCAGAGAGCCCTCAGCAGCAAGGTTAATGCAGCCATCAGATGCTACCAACTTTAGTCATTAAAAAAAAACCTTTATTAGAAGATTCTACCTAATTTAAGATTATTAGAAGCTAAATTTCACCCCGCGGTTTCATTAATTCTTGAGGTATGTTTAAAGGTTTTTCAGAGAAACAAGCGAATTTCTCGGAAACATAAGATTCCTCGGGAACGCGGGTGGAATGCTAGTAATATTATATTTCAGCGAAGAGTTAGTAAGTAAAAACAGATTTAAGTCAAAGTTACGTCAAGTAAAGTCACTTGACACCATGAAGATATATCGCTACAGTGTACCGGTAACACATGAAGTTAACAATGTCTATTACGGAGTAAGAAACTTAGTACATGTTCCAAGGAATAGTTTAATATCATAGCTCGGCGCAGTTTAGATGAACAAGCTCACGTTTTGATATATTTACGATGGCTTAACGCTTGGTAGTCGAAGTCGATTCGTGTAATCTACGATGCTCTATTAGGCGTTAATTTTCCTTTATCTGGTTTTACAGATACAAAATAACTGTCATCAGGTTGTAAAAAAACCTTGTTCGATTTGTGAAGACTGGCCTCATACTATAAAACTAACTCACCAAAATATTTAGAGAAAATATTCGTACGAAACACACGGAAAAAATGTGAATCAGAAAATATTATTATATTCTATGAAAGGTCTAACCATGTTACATTGAACCAATACAGTCCACTACCTACATTGACCATCGAAGAGAGCTTTTTTCAAGGGATATCCCCTTAAATATTAATGTTATACATAAATTTAATAATTTTATAGTGATTTTTTGCCGTTTTTAAAGATAATGGTACGGAACCCTTCGTGCGCGAGTCAGACTCGCACTTGCCTGGTTTTTTTTAAATTTTACTTTTTAGTTAAAATTGTCATCGATAAATATATCACTTCAAATTATTTAAACTCATAGTAGGGCTCTCATAAAAGTTACAGTAAGCGCGTGACGGCTCAACTTGGCGATAAGAACTCAGGTGAGTACGTGATGAGAATATCACTTGGAACACTTAGTTGCTTTGCTGCGTGCTATTTTTACTAGCTTGTTGAGAATACACTTAACCAATTTGTTTTGTCGCCAATTTAGAGGTAGATAGACCCTTCTAATTTGAGGGTTTTATCTCTTGTCACATTGCTCGTAGAACCGACAGCCTCTGTAGAAGGGTTATAAAGTTGCGACCACGAACTGGAAGACGCAGCGTCAGGCCCCCCACAAGGTGTACCGACGATCTTGTGAGGTCGCGGGAAACCGCTGGATGCGGGTAGCGTAAGACCGACCATCGTGGAAATCCTTGGGAGGCCTTTGTCCAGCAGTAGATGACATGATGATGATGATGAACCTTGTAGTTTTACACACACAGGTTATCTGAGTGCCAATTTTATCGTGATCGGTTAAGTATATCGTTTAATAGTTCGTACTCGTATACATTACGATTAGTTACGATTATTTGCTTTTTTGTCCTAATAACAGCTTAAATAATAATAATTTTTATTACTCCGCTCTTAGATGATACATCAGCGACATAATTATTAGGACGTATACAGTCTTATTTTGTCTTTGATCCCATAATTCAAAAGGCTGGAAATTCAGATACCATTAACAGATAACTTTATTATTTATACGTCCAATCCTAAATTAAGTAGATCTGAACTTTTTTGTCCAAAAATGTATATT
This sequence comes from Tethea ocularis, assembly GCA_963555595.1. NCBI lineage: Eukaryota > Metazoa > Arthropoda > Insecta > Lepidoptera > Drepanidae > Tethea > Tethea ocularis. Next base: position 1,189,196 of record OY741960.1, on the reverse strand, counting down.
TAATTTAATCGAGATAAAAATGCCAAAAGCTTCCCGAAATTGTCAAGACTGTTCTTATTTAAGAAGGTGTACTGTAAGAAAGAATACCTACATAAATGAAGATGTGCCATAATTAATTACCGCCAGGTTAAGAGGACTTGCTACAGATTAGGGTGGATGTCGGATTCGGCCGGGTTATCGAGGAAAATCTACAGGAAAATGAGTAAAACATTTCTATGGCGTGTTAGTGAGAAATTAATAAAAGAAGATGGTAATTGTCAATTTATTTTTAGGCTTTATTTTTGTTGATTATTTTTATTTCTGAAAAGATTAATTAGAACCAAACTAAAAAGAATGGTTTGAACTTTAAAGCACCGACGAAAATACCATGGTCGATCAAAGCATTTAGTTCCACAAAAAATGTTTTTTTAGGTTCATTGTATTCTTGGGGGGCTAATTTCGTCAGTTTCATAGACTTTTTCACATCTGAAGTAAGTTCTCAATATGGAAATTTCATCGGCCCGACATCATGTTATATTTCGTCTTAAAATGGCGACATTATGGGCCTGTCCTTCCCATATTTGCTAGATTTAAAATAATTTATGGTTGTGTACTTTGTAGTAGGTACCTGGCTGGCACTGTTGAAAATCTATTGCCAAGTGTTCCGACAGTTGCATTCAAGATTCTTAGTATTATGCCAAAGAACATAATTTTTTTTTTTGTTTGTATATACTTGTATTACCATTTTTTTGTTATACTACTAAGGCCGAATACAAGCATACAGCCCACCTGATGGTAAATAGTTACCGTAGCCTACTCGCGCGTTGCCGACCCTGCAAGAATCTCTTCACACCCTTCTTGAAGAACCCTATGCTATAGTGTCTTTGGAAAACCACAATCTTATTGATTTGATCTCTAACCGCAACCATTGATAGACGTACGTCCTACTTTCCTACTTAATATTAGAAATGCGAAAGTTTGTGAGTATGGATGTATGGATGGATGTTTGTTACTCTTTCACGCAAAAACTACTCAACGGATTTGGATGAAATTTGGAACACAGATAGTTTATAACCTAGATAAACACAGGATACGGGAAAACATAAGATCGAAGAGGAACGCGGGCGGAATCTAGTATACTATTCTACAATGACTCCATAGCTGTATCAAATGAAAATGAATTTATGGTCCCAGTTTCAGTAACAAGGAGCGTTCAACTCCTACATCGAGCGGGCGTGGTTTAGAACCAGTTTGTCTTCTATGCAACTATTTCTTCTTAATTAATGCTTTAGTTTACTTTGGTCTGGCAATAATAGCAGTATCTGTAAGAGTTTTATTTATTAAGTATTATATTTTTTAACGTCATATTACCTGGTAGGTACATACATAACTAGGTAGTAACATTTTCATGAAATAGTCGTATATGTCAGTAATATACCTTGGAGGAATATGTTGATGATTTCTTTTGTTATTAATCAGTAAATATACTACCATTCTTCTCGCAAATAACATGTTGATAACTTACGACCTATAACTGAGCTGCAATTAGCAAAGAACTTGATAAAATTTGAATTTCGCGCTCCAATCTTTGGCATCTCACTTAGTGTATTTTGCTAGTGTCAAGTTGAGTAATGTATTTGAATTCTCGTCAATCGTCAAGTTTCAAATATCGTGCCACCAAAGGAAAAAATGGATCCCGTTCACCTAGCAAGATCTCGCTCACATCACGATGAATAAATCTGAAAATTTGTAAAATATGTAGCGAAAAAATGCGATTACAAATTTTCGATTGGAGATTCTTTATTAGTGATTGTCCTTTAATATATTTTATATATATAATTATAACAGACTTGTTATCCAGAATCCTAATATTATAAATGCAAAGGTAACTCTGTCTGTTTTTCACGCCTGAAATCGTGATTAAATTTTGCACGCAGATAGTTTATGATATGGAGAAAGACAAAGGCTACTTTTTAGCTCGGGAACGCAGATGAAACAGCGTGGGATAGCTAGTGTAAGTACTATATTTTCATAACGAAATATATGTTTTTTAACCATGATATTTCTCAACGGAATCTCCCATGAGAAATCAAACTTTTCCGCAAAAATAAACCATTCATATTGCTTTCAGAGTCCCAAAGCATCATTTTTGTTCCCTATTTTTTCAATTGAGAACATACCTACTCTTAGGCAACAACATAAAATAAAAGCAATGTAATAAAAAAACAAAATTGTTTGAAACGTTTTCCTTACGTTACGAATGAGGAATTGCTGCTTTGACATAAGAGTGAGAATTGTAAAGCAATTAACAAACTCGAATATGAACAATTAAAAACTGTGGTTGTGACGTCACATGCTACGTCAAAGGTCGCTCAAAAATCATATCTTATCAGATCAGTGAAAAAAGGGAATATGCATAATTTATTTTTATCGCATTTCATGAAAATACCGTTAAAAAGATTTCAAAAAAATTAATTTGACCATGAAATACGGAAGATATAAGCATTTTAAACTACTAATTAGACTGCTATCAACCTATCTTGGTTATTGTTATAGTTCACCGATATATATTTTTTTCCTACTATTTCTTATATGAATGACCTTATAATAAAGCAAAATTATATATAATGCATATTCCCTTGTTCTATAACCTCTACCACCATGCCATGGTACTTAAAGGAGATCTATTGCCAAGCACCTCTCGATGTGTTCCGGTAATAGCATTTGAGATCCAATTTAATTATCTTCCAGTTTTTTTTAAATCGCCATCACATAATTTTAAATTGTTTTAATTTTTTTTCTTCTACATTCTTTTTCTTTTCTTTCAACAAGGTCCAAAGACGATGTCCAATTACCATCAGGTGGACTGTCTGCATGCTATGAAAGTAAACAAGTATTTATCAACTAATTATAGCCTTAGTAAATCTAATACCTCTTCTAACTATTAAAAATTCACAACAGTTCCTGGATAATATATCCGCCATTTGATCCTTGCAGCATATATTACTGTCACTACGTATACCAAAACTCAAGTAGAAAGCGACATCTTATGATCCCGTAAAATTGATCTAAAACCATGAAAACCACACTTAAACTTTTATTAAAAGACGTGTGATAAATATAGCAGTTCGCAAAGAGCAAAGAGCGAGCCACATCCATTAATCATGTTAGTTCGCAAACAAATGCCAGCTGCAAAGAAGTTGCTGACTGTCTGTCTAATATCTCGTGTAATAGTAAGGAACTCGTATTAAAGAAAAATACATTGATAACATTGGTAGACGGACTTTTGGAAATACATTTTCTTGGGATGTTTTTTAAACTGTGATATGCTAGTAAAGGTAGAGCAGGGTAAGAATGCTTTTTCATTAAGGTACACACGGGTACAGGTCAAGCTACACACTGCGGCACCTTATGCGGTTGTAATAGGAGCTATTTTGTAACAAAGATCTGTGGCCGTGTGGACCAGTTGCAGGTAGTTAGGTAGATTTTGAACTATGTCTTGGGAAATATCTTATGGGAATTTTTCATCAAAGTAGTGATCATAATGATATCATGATAATAAAGATGATTTTCATTTGAGACGTAAACATCTGTAAAGGGTGTTATCTAATACTCGTACGTATATCGCAATTGTCTACAAGGTAGCAAATTTTTTTATTTGTATCACTGCATAGTCGAGCCACAAGCTATAAACGACTGAATAAATCTATATCTGCTGATTTCAGCTTAGATTTTTTGGAATATTTTAGTTACCATTCAAATCTGTAATGACAAAACGAGTATTTATGATAAGCGAATCGAGGTTATGCTATTTTTTTATCTATGTACCTATTCATTTTGAATTCAATTAGAACTGTCCATTGGTTCCTTTCTGTCACTACTTATTCGTTGATAAGAAAGCAAAGTAATGATTTAAATAGTTTCAAAATGTTATTAAAAAAGAATAATCAATTGACAAATGGCAGTTTCAGGCGCTAGTCACAAAATTCCTTTTAATAAGTACTTAAAATTTATGTAATAAACCAGGTTCCACACCGCGTTTTCACCGGCGTTTCCAACGTATCTTATGTTTTTCTGGGATAAAAACGTTTCATTGAAATCCGTTCAGTAGTTTTTACGTGAAGGAGTAACAAACATTCATCCTTACTCACAAACTTTCGCATTTATAATATTAAGTAGGATTAAAACGCAAAAAATATCCGTTACAAATTCAAAATGCGGCCCTGTCGTGATGCTGCTTTTAAAAAAGGAATGCATCGAGAACTCGGAATGTTCGGCCTTTAAACAATACTGACATCTGGGTAGCTTAGTGTAAAAGAGGTTTCAATGTTACAGTTGTAGTACGTGAACAACTTTGCTTTCCTCGATAGCGACCACAAATATCGTGCGACTTGCGCCATGATGGATTGCGACAGTTTTGTGTGGATTTATTTATTGTTTTGTACTTTTATATTAAGTTCGGTAAGTAGACGGCTGCAGCGTTGTTCTTGATACGCCAATTGCCGTAATATACGGCATTCAGGCATCTTAGGCATCATAAATACGGTATACGGCAGCTCTTTGATTACCGTATTAAAATATACGGCAATTAACTAAAGTAAATAATCAAAATATTTCGTTTATTAGAACGCACCAACTTGTAAACCATAGATAAAATAGAAGTGTCACGAAAAGAAACGTTAACAGAGTTCAACCAAATGAAACCTTATCTCCGAGATGTTAATGTCTAAAATCTTTAGTTCCTCATTCTGGTAGGTTCGAGGATGTGTGGGTATCCCCGGAATAATTGTTATTGTACTGTATCTATTGTGATTCTCTCATTGCTTCTTTATTTTGCTGTATGTTACGATCTATCAGTAAAAGTTCAATCAATCAATCAATCAATTCAGCCTATCGCAGTCCACTGCTGGACATAGGCCTCTCCCAGGCTGCGCCACAACACCCTGTCCTCCGCTTTCCGCATCCAGTCTGCCCCAGCCGTCTTCTTTAGATCGTCGGTCCACCTAGCTGGGGGGCGCCCCACACTCTTCGCACCCCCCGTCCCGCCGTTACCGTGACCGCTACCTTGGGGGCCGTTGTTTTGGCACTTTATTCATTTGGGAGGTTTATGCCCATAGTCACCACGCTGGGCAAGCGGGTTGGTGACCGCAGAGCCAAACCTTTCGCAACGATGACGCTGCTGCCCGTCATCGCTCTGGAGAATTTAGGTTGGCTTGTTGGATGGCTATTCCGCCATCGGTCGGTCGCCAGCGCCTCGTCCGTCAGTGGCAGGGTGTACCGCGCGCAGGTGAGGTTGGCATTTGGGGAGTCCGGTTGTTGTGTGCTCCCCCTTACACCCCGATCTATCAGTAAAAGTTATATTTTACGAACGTACATATTCGTTCGCTTGTCTGTATACATAATATATCTATTGCCGACTATCACGCAAAGTACTTGTACATCACTTGTATTTTATTATATTATTTTAACCTTGTAAATAAATATTTTGTATCCATACGGCATTTTTCTTAAATTTCCCTAAAAATCCGGCTGGAACGTGACCGGTATACCATTATTGTTCACTTAAATCTGTTCTTTTATTTTATAAATATTGCAATCGTTAATACTTAATTAATATAAAAAAATTGTATTGTATTCGCTGGGGCAGAAAGGTTCTCGAGTGGCGACCACGAACCGGAAGACGCAGCATGGGCAGGCCCCACAAGGTGGATCGACGATCTTGTGAGGGTCGCAGGAAACCGCTAGATGCGGGTAGCGCAAGACCGGCCCTCGTGGAGATCCTTGGGGAGGCCTTTGTCCAGCAGTGGACGTCTTTCGGCTGACATGATGATGATGATGATTGTATTCCGCACTGACATCTGTGATTCTACCTCTCCCAGGTTTATGGTCTCTCGGATTATGTATTTCTTGTGCTAAATTTAGTCATCATTTGTTATTTTTACTATTGTTTATTTATATGAAATCGTTTATTACATCGCCAAATTCTGAAATCACAAAAAAGATACAAACATTTCGTAAATTTTGATCGAGCAAGATTTTAATTTCTCTATGAAATATTTGAATCTTGTAGCAATTCCATAGTTGGTCTAATAGTTATAGTTGTTCGTGTTGTTGAGTTAAGTGCTGTTACTCCTAAAGCACTATAAACCTCTGTACTTTTTTTGAATAAAGAATGTCCTAGTTTGTGGATTTTTTTTCTCCAAGATGGCAGAACGGTGAGTGAGATTAGTTAATCAGAGCAATATGTGGATGTGATTGACCGCAATTTATTTCAGCTACCTTTCCCCATAACAAAAATATTTAGACTAGTTTGGGCCAATGGTCAGTAAATATTACTAAAATAATAGTTCCACTAAACATATACACAGAGGTAACAAAGTTGAAGCAATTATAAACAAAACTATTACGCAAATACAGATGTAACTCATAAAAATATAACCTCAATAAAAACTTTCTGCTGCCATATTACGCGACATTTGCCATTCCTGCAACTTTGCCGTCTAAAATTGCACAGGACCACAAGATAGATAGGTAAAGAAGGATTACCACTATGAAACTGTACCACTCTTTATAAATTCAATTCAGAGTGTATGATTATTATGGTATTAAAACTAGCTCAATTATGTATATCTCTATGATGCATAAAAGTCTTAAAAAAAATAAACTGTCAACTCATGAATTAAGGAATAAACTGGATCGAGTCGCCCCTTGTCAAAAATAATGCACAATATACCCTTCGTATGTGTGTCCTGGGTGCGACCATAGCAAACAAAATACTACGCGAATGTCAAAAATCAGCAACATTTTGGTGTGTATGTGTGTCCGTGAGGCTTATAATTATAAGAAAACTGGCATCATGTGATAGTAAATTTTGCTAAAATACCAGAATAATTCAATCAACAAAATAGAATTTAATATTGAATATTAGAAATAACCTTTTAAACCCTCAAAGCTCTTGTGTATTTATCTATTTTGTGGCAAGACCGTGCGAATGAAACTTGTAAAAAGTCACGTATCTGCGCGACCGTCCGACAAAGCATTTTTATTCGCTTAAAACTGTAGAATAAAATTACAGCGAGTCACGTGTGAGGGTGACGTTGTTTTATTTGGTCCCCACTACAAAGTTATAGAGCGCGCAAATGCCGTATAATAGATGTGTGTTTGTCAAACTTTTTAGTTTTTTTTATCATGCGGGTAACAATGCTAATGATCGTTTACAATTTAAAAGTTTTTATTGCTTGGAGCTATCTTTTAATGGATGTGTTTATATTTTAGCAGTTGTTTCGGTAGTTAGTATTTCTGTGTTAGGTTACTTCCACACATTAATAGAAACCCGTGGCTAAATCTCACATTAATAATATGAGTAAGTTTAATTGCAGTTATTCAATGTAAATAAGGTATATATTTCATCCAGCAATGCTTTAGAGAAAACTGCGCTACGATGCTCCGAGCCGATATATGAATGCTACTAATTACCCTCTTTGGCGTCGCCACCGTATTACAGCTTTAATAGATTTCCCTTTATAGTGGACAACCGTGTGACGGCATTTAAACGCTTTTGTTTCTGGGAACTTATTTTGTAGATTTCATGTGGAAAAACAAAAGTTAACTAGCTAGCTAGCTATCAGTGACCTCCGCTGTCAGGTGGCTGACGCCCAATTGGCTACTGCTATTACACAAAAACTAGAAAGAAATCAATAAAAAAAAAACAACACAAAAATCTAAATTCAAAACGGTACCACAAATAAATCTCACAGTACATAAAATCGCAGTAGCACATCTCCGTATTGATATTAATGCTTGCGGTGTGGGGCCACAAATTCTTGAATCTAGCTCCCGATATCTCTTATTCCCAAATCCATACATTATTATTGACGTGTGCCCGCAATCAGGACGATCCTGATATATTGAGTGAGGGAAGAACCGCACGTGAGGAGAACGGCTAGTGACTTGGTAGTATGAATACACTGTCAGGAAATATTGACGGGTCCGCTAAGGTTCCTTAATTTCGATAATAGGGTAGTTTCCTGACATATCAAATCAGCAACTATTTTAGTAAATGTCAAAACGATAGTTTATATGAAATTTTGTATGAAATACTAAACTATGACGTCGTAATTTCACAGCATCAAATGATCAACTCTTAGTGCTTCTACTGGTTATTAAAAATCATAAAAAGTATTAAATGTACAACATATTTTATGTTTCCGCGTGTTTTTAGATGTTTTATGCATTGGTTAGGTTAGGTTAGTTTACACTGTCAACTAGCCTATTATACGGCTGACATAGTGGTAAACGACTATCGTAGCCTGTGAATGTAACTTGTTGTCAGGAGTATCTTTGACCAACACTTTCCCCCCTCGCACATGAACTCTGATGACCTTACTTACGCGTGGAATGGCTGCGGTAGTCTGGAATTGCGAACCTCTTCCGATTTTGAAGTCGTTTAATTAAAACGCACAAAATACAAATTTCGGACCATCCACATTAATATTACGTTAATTATTATTTATGAAATCAAATAGTAAATTTTTATATACCTCATAACGACTCTTTTTTTCTTGAAAGAGCTAAACCAAAGTACCTACGTAAAACCTTTATTAAACTTTTTTTTATATTAAACTGGTCGGCACGTAATATAGTCCCGTATGTTTACGGCCAGGTAAACGTGCTCGTAGTAACGCCTCACTAAATTTGAATTGACGTTTTCACCGATAAAAATGCCATAAATTATGAAAAGAAAAGATTTTTATTTTAATTCTCGAAATGAATTTCATTCTCTTGGAATTATGTTAATCAAAATGAATCAAATTTAATAAATTTCTACTTCGCATTTCTATATTTTTCAGTTCAGTATTTTTAATTCAATACAGGAAAGCTTCTTGAGCTTTAAGTACATGGTGGAGGCGTCGGTTGGAGCGCGAAATTCAAATTTTATCACGTTTTTTGCAAATTGCAGCTCAGTTATAGGTAGTAAGTTATCAACATCTTATTTGCGAGAATAATGGTAGTATATTTACTGATTAATAACAAAATAAATCATCAACATATTCCTCCAAGGTATTTTACTGACATATACGACTATTTCATGAAAATGTTACTAATATACCTTGGAGGAATATGTTGATGATTTCTTGTGTTTTTAATCAGTAAATATACTACCATTCTTCTCGCAAATAACATATTGATAACTTACGACCTATAACTGAGCTGCAATTAGCAAAAACGTGATAAAATTTGAATTTCGCGCTCCAACCTATAAAAAACTACAATTGATTATGAAATTAATTAAAATATGATACGTAATTTATTGGATTTATATATACATCTCCGAAACAATATATTACTTATTTGAACTCCATTTCATTCATCATCATCATCTCGATAGACGTCCACTGCTGGACACATGTCTCCCCCAAAGATCTTCACGATGGCCGGTCTTGCACTAACCGCATCCAGTCGGTTTCCCGCGATTCTCACAAGATCATCGGTCCACCTTGTGGAGGACCTGCCCACGCTGTGTCTTCTGGTTCGTGGTCGCCACTCGGAAACTCTCCTACCCCAACTGCCCTCGGTTCTACGAACTTTGTGCCCCGCCCACTGCCACTTAAGTTTGGTAGTTCTTCCATTTCATTACAAGTTCATAAATACTGCTTGGATCTATACTGTAATACTACTGTTTATTATAAGTATAGGAAAACAGCATGAGGTTCTTCAAAAAGATCGTGAAGAGAATATTCCAAGGTTGGCAATACTTGAATGATAACTCTAGTAATAGAAATGTCTATTAGGCTACCGTAGCAGTTTATCATCTGATAGGCCGAATGCTTGTTTTGCTTAAATTTCTCGATTAAAGCCTTCACTATCATCGTAATCAGCCTGCACAACTTCCCCAGCTCCGGTTTTAGTCTCTCCACTTTAACATGCTTTCTGCTCCTTGATTAAATCATACAATATCTCAACTATGTTTACTACATAGTATAATAACTTAACAAACTTCCTTGTTTAGTTTTTACTCCATGTTATTGCACCCATGGGAAATATTTGTAGTAAACGGTGCCTTATTTTATGGGAAGAGTTTATTAATTTAAATGTGCGTCTATTAAGTAGAATCCAGGAAGAATTGCCAGTTCTTTATCCTGTTTAATATAATTCAAGTCATGTGCTGGAAGTGGTGCCGCGTGTAACATTTGTATTTATTTAGGTGCTGTTTGTAGTGAGTTTTCGGGGTTCACTTCACTTCCTTATGGGTATAATTTATATCCGTCAGTGTTTAGGTTGTTTGTTTCTGAGGGATCATTTTACTTGTTAGCTTCGAAGAGCTTTATTTCTCCTAAAGTATCTTTGCAAAAATCGTTAGTTAGATTAGGTTCAATTTGATAACTATATAGATAATCCACTCAACTACCTAGATTTTTAACACTGCTAAGTGAAAATCTGACGTATAATAAATAGTAAAGTGCCGAAACAATAAAATATTTTAAAAACAAAGAGAAAATCAGAGAAACATTCTTCATTTTACGGGTACCTACTTCAGCTTTACGATTGCGAAGCTAGACAAGCTAACTTCATAGAAAAACCCATAAAAGAAATTAAGCTTGAATAAGTTACATTGTGTACAAACACTAGAGCCAGACTATTCCATATTCACAACGAAGACTGAGGGTAGACATAAAAATCCTCAGCTTTGTGAGGTGAGGGAGGGAAATGCAATCTCTGCGTTACTAAAAAGTTTTCAAGAAAACGATCGTCAGCCGACGTACCTACTTGGGCTTTGAGACACAGTGATATGATGAATTACGAACTGACAAAAGTGATTTGTAACTTTTCTTATCCTATTTCTTATCAAGCAACGGTCCATCTGATAGTAAGCTAAGGCTATCTACGCCTATAGAGCAGTACCAAGGCAGTGATAAAACAAGGAAGTGGAATTGAACCTCGAAGATTCCTCGAGGAAACTAGCTCACAAGTGCAGCACGCTTACCCAGGAAATGATTATTCACTCAGGTCTTAAAGACTATTAGTTATTGTTGCATAGAGGTTTTGTACACCTTCCTGATTTTAATCCTGGCTGACAAGAAGAAGAAATCTTTATACATTTTTTAAATATGTTTTGTGTCCTGTTTTTGATATGTCACTGCGTTAATAAATTCAATAGGTTATGGGCCCAGAATAATTTTTAATATTATTTTTTAAATATTACAACGTGAAAATGTCTGAAAACGTGCAGAATTATTGTAATTCAGTGGAAAAATTAAAAGGACGGCAGAATTATATAGAATGGAGGTTTGTAATGAAAAATATACTCATTCATAATAATTTGTGGAGTTCTATACAAGGTTACGAACTAGATGATACCAAACTCGAAATGAGGAAAAGATTTGATGAAAAGGCTAAATCAAAAATTTGTTTGTCTGTTGAAAAATCTTGTTTTTCTCATTTGATGGGGACTGATACTGCTAAACAAGCATGGGATGCTCTAGAACGTGCTTATGATGATAAAGGTCTTAGTTCGAGAGTACGGGTACTTCAAAACCTGTGTACAGTCAGACTAGAAAACTTTGTCAGTATGGAGGCGTATGTCAATGAAGTTTTATCATTAGCTCAACAATTAGCGAATATGAATAAACCTATTGATGATGAGTTTCTGGGAGCAGTGATGCTCAAAGGATTACCATCTGAATACGAACCCATGATCATGGCGCTAGAACATTCAGGAGCTGTTATATCCACTGATTTGGTCAAGACTAAACTGCTGCAGGACAAACGTTGGACAACTCATGGAGCTTTGAGTGAGGGCTTGTATTCAAATAGAATGAGCGCTACTATTTCGAGGGACTCCGGGACGAGTAAGGCACACCATAACAAGGGAGAGTCAAGTACGAAAGTTACTTTTGGTCGTAAAAAGGAACCGTGGTGCTGGAAGTGTCGACAAAAAGGACACCTGAAGAAAGATTGTTCAGATAAACGAGATCTTTCAGGGAACTTGGTGATGTCAGCATACACTACTACAGCGGATTCTGATTTTTCGTGGTATATTGACTCGGGAGCTACAAACCACATGACTGGCAAACGCGATTTGATGACTGATTTGAAATCGCATGATGGTTCGGTGACTGTTGCTAGTGGAAATAAACTGAAATGTACAGGAATAGGTAGCGTTAAGTTGTCGAATAATGCGATGTTAACTAACGTTTTATATATACCTAAATTATCTGTTAATTTGATATATGTTTCTCAATTGATTAAGAATGGTTGTATTGTAAATTTTGATACTAATGGTTGTACAATTTCTAATTTGAGCGATGTAATAATTACGGCAAAAGATATAGGTGGTGCGTATAAACTTCAGACTTACAGTCTAAGGGCGAATCTTGGTATTAGCACATCAACTTGGCATCAGAGACTTGGCCATTTAAGTGGCAATAATTTAAAGCTTCTGAGACAGGGACTTGCTAATGATATTAGTTTTCAGGATGACCCGTGTAAAGCTGTTACTTGTGAGGTATGTTTGAAGGGAAAGCAAGCACGTTATCCTTTTCCTAGTAATCCTGGGAAGTCTGTGGCTGATAAGCGGTTGGATCTTATCCACACCGACTTATGCGGACCCATGCCGGTAAATTCGCTTGGTGGCAAGAGGTACATACTTACATTCTTGGACGATCATACGAGAAAAGTGTTCGTGTACTTTCTGAAGCGAAAAAGCGAGGTGAGTGAATACACGAAAATTTTTATTAAGCTTGTTGAAACTCAAACAGGTGATAAAGTAAAAGCTTTGAGATCTGATAATGGTACTGAGTATGTGAATAGGGATCTTAGTAATTTCTTGAAAAGTAAGGGGATTGTACATCAGGTAACTGTACCATACAGTCCACAACAAAATGGTGCAGCTGAGAGGCTCAATCGGACTCTACTTGAGAAAGTTAGATGTTTACTATATACAGCAAACCTTGATCATAAGTTTTGGGCAGAAGCTACTAATACAGCAGCTTATTTAATAAACATTTCACCATCTAGTAGGATTCCTGGAAAAACTCCAGAAGAAATCTGGACTAGTAGAAAGGTGAGTTTAGAGCATTTGCGTGTGTTCGGTTGTGAATCATTTGTTCACATTGAAAAATGTAAAAGAAACAAACTTGATCCAAAAAGTAAGCGTTGCATATTTCTAGGATATGAAAGTAATGGTTATAGGCTATATGATTTAGACAAAAGTGAAGTCATTAGGAGTCGTGATGTTGTTTTTAATGAAACAATCTTTCCAGGTGTCGCCAGCAGAAAGAAATCGGTGGAGATATTTTTTCCTGTAATTAATGTTGGAGTTGATGACCTGATAGATGACGATCCTGAGGTTGAGGTTGAGGCGGAGATATCACCCATACCGGTAACTGAGACTGAGGTGGCAATACCAACCAGGTCTGAAGTATGGTTTGAGGCGGAGTCGGACATGCCAAGTTCTTCTACTGACACAGGTGTTTCATCACGGGAGATGCATAATGATGGACCAGCTTATAATTTACGACCTAGATTTCCGAAGACGATGTCTGCACTTGAGGATGAATTGAGTGAACCGACAACTGTCAAGGAGGCTTTGCAGTCAAGTGACAGTAAGCTGTGGAAGCAAGCTATGCAAGATGAGATAGATTCATTTAATAAGCATGAGGCTTGGGAACTTATTGACAGACCTGTAAACAAAAATATTGTCAAGAATCGTTGGCTGTTTAAGATAAAACGTGATACAAATGGAAAAATACAAATGTTATAGAGCCAGATTAGTTGCAAAGGGTTTTACACAACAATTCGGTGTAGACTACAATCAAACTTTTTCTCCAGTTGTACGACATAGCTCATTGAGGATGTTATTATCTCTTGCGGTTGAGTTGGATTTGAAGATAGACCATCTAGACGTAAAGACTGCATTTCTAAATGGTGATTTAAATGAGGAAATATACATGACACAGCCGGAAGGTTTTATTAAACAAGGCGATGAACACAAAGTATATAGACTCAAGAAAGCTGTTTATGGATTGAAGCAGGCGTCACGTTCATGGTACGAGAAGGTAAAGCAAATTTTATTTTCGGAGCAGTTTATGCAGAGTAAGCATGAGAGCTGTATCTTCAGTCGTCACGTGGGTAAGAAAATAATTATTATCGCTCTTTATGTTGATGATTTTTTCGTATTTTACAATTGTGGTGAACTTGCTAAAAAGTTGAAAATGTCCTTGAAATCTAATTTTACGATTAAGGATTTAGGCGAGGTAAAAAATATGTTAGGTATTAAAGTAGATCGTAGCAAAGGTGAGCTGAAGCTAAGTCAACGAAATTATATTGAAAAGTTGCTCGAACGTTTTGATATGCAAGACTGTAAAATAGCCAAGACGCCATTAGCTGTAGGTCTGAAGTTTTCGGAGAGTATTTCTCACGATGATAAACTACCCTATCAGGAATTGATTGGTAGTTTGATGTATTTGTCTGTGACAACTAGACCTGACATTTCTTTTGCTGTAACTTTTCTTAGTCAGTATAATACTCGTTACACAGTGGAACACTGGACTGCGGCTAAGCGAGTATTAAGATATTTAAAAGGTACGATTAATTTAGGCCTTGTATATAGAAAAAGTAGTATCGATGATAAATTTCGATTACTTGGGTATACTGATGCAGATTGGGCTAACGGTGAGGATCGTAAGTCATATACGGGGTATGTTTATATGCTAGGTAAAAATGTTATTTCCTGGGGTTGCTATAAACAATCGTGTATCGCACTTTCGTCCACCGAGGCGGAGTATATTGCATTGTCTGAAGCCACTAAAGAAGCGGTGTACGTTCGTGCAATACTTGCTGAATTCACTGGTAAACTAAATAGTGTTATTTTGTTTAGTGATAATCAATCAGCTGCTAAACTCGCTACTAACCCAGTGTTTCATAAACGCACCAAACATGTGGATATACGATATCACTATGTACGCGAAGCCGTTGACTGTAAAATAATAGAATTGAGGTACATGTCTACGGATTGTATGATAGCGGATATTTTAACTAAGGCTTTGTTAAATATTAAGCATAGTTATTTCACTGGAAAAATGTTAGAGGTCATTCAGGATTAAGAGGGCGTGTTGCATAGAGGTTTTGTACACCTTCCTGATTTTAATCCTGGCTGACAAGAAGAAGAAATCTTTATACATTTTTTAAATATGTTTTGTGTCCTGTTTTTGATATGTCACTGCGTTAATAAATTCAATAGTTATAGGTGTCAGGAAACAGAAGACGGATGTGGGTTCCACTCTATAGCAGTTTGCATAATCTATGAAACAACTAGCTGACCCGGTAGACGTGGTCCTGCCCTGTGAACATAAATAAAACAGGGACATACCTACCTATCCCTACCTACCTCTACCTACCCCTACCAACTCCTACCTACCCCTACCTATCTACGTACCCTTACCTAACTACCTACCTACACTTACCTATCTACCTCTCAGTCTCAGTTCAAGTGTATTCCGAACCGGTAGTAGAGTCTAAAAATTGTAACTGTTGACATTCATAAGTGCCTTATTAGGGCCTAAACTGAATAAATGAGTTTTTGATTTTGATTTTGATACCTACCCTTACCTATCTACCTACCCTTACCTCACTACCTACCTACCTACCTATCTGTCCTATGTCCTTCTTCTGGTTCTAAGCTACCTCCCCACCAATTTTCAGCCAAATCAGTTCAGCCGTTCTTGAGTTATAAATAGTGTAACTAACACGACTTTCTTTTATATATATAGATAAAAATTTGGGAAACGATTACATCTGTTCACTTCAACTGTTCGTCATTTACCATGATCACTATGTCTCGAATCTAAAGTCGGCCCGCCAATGTTTACAGACGACTTTGAAGGGGAAAGCTTTCACATTGCCTTCCAACCTTTTTGTTTGCCACCTCGCAGGATCCGTGATTTTGTGTGTTATACGTTACCCAGCAGGTAGGTAGGGAGCGAGTACCGTGCCATGAAATATAACAAGGTGGAATTTCATTGCAATATACTTCGAAGAAGATTTTTCCTTAAATTTGCGGCAATTTTTGGAATGATGTTATTTAGTAAGAACGACTTAATTTGTTTCGACATTTTTTTCTTCTTTAGCTATGCATATCTTTTTTTTTTCAGACGGGCTTTAAGTGTGTTTGCCACCTTAGTGAATTAAAAAAAAACATTTATAATAAAATTTGGATGTTGATAAACTGACTAGAAGCAAACTGACATTTAAAGGTTCGTTAGAAATTAAACTAGGTACCTCATTACCATTAGAAGTGAATATTGCCTGACAGATTGATAATAACTCCAATATGATAATGGATATTACACTATTTAAATTGTAGGTATCTTGGTGCGAGGGTCAATAGCTAGAGAGATATGAAAATGAGCCTTACGTCTTTGCTATAAAGATCATGATTAATCGATAGATATAGCAGACGGCCAACATTCTTTGATAAAATGGCCTTGAAGACATTTTTACTAAAAAAAATAGGATCTTCACAGGCTATACCGTAAATTCGAGAAATAATTGTATGTGCAATTGCAATATTGCTCGAGCGATCGATTTAGACCCCTATGTCACACCAAATTGTGAATTACCAAAAAAAGTAATAAAGCAAGAGTCTCTAAACACATTAAAAATAAAAGAAAAAGGAGATTCCAATGTCCGTTTTAAAAAAATATTAACGAGAAAATGGAACAGGCAAGAGCTTGCAAAGCACTGCTTATGACATTTAAATAATAAAATTGAAATTAAGTTTAAAATTACATTTCTAGGGTAGACCAAGAATAGCTGGACGTAATGTGATAGTTTTTATAATATTAAACACACTATAATTTTAAATCATGTAACTTAAATAAAAAACCAGTCAAGTGCGAGTCGGACTCGCGCACGAAGGTTTCCGTACCATTATCTATAAAAAGGGCAAAAAAATAATGTCTGTTGCATGGGATCCTTAAATATTTATTTTATTTTGTCTTTTCGTATTTGTTGTTATAGCGGTTGTTGTGTTGAAAATTTCAACTGTCTAACTATCAAGGTTCATAAGATACAGCCTGGTTACAGGCGGATAGACAGAAAGTGCAGGCTTAGTAATAGAAATCCCTTTGGGTACGGAACCCTAAAAAGGAACTTGTCGTAAGAGAAATGCACACAGCGGGAAATATTAACGAGTTTTTACTGGCACCGAGGTAAACTACATTTTCACTTCAGGATAAAGCTTGGAGTTCCTATTTAGCTTAAAAAATGGGTTAAGGTGACATTACCTTTTTTCTTGTAAAATAAGCTGCAACAATTTTAAATATGTAAGTAATATGGAAAAAATATGTGATCCCTGCTAATTTATAACTACCTCAATTATATTTATACTTATAATAAAGCTGAAGAGTTTGTTTGTTTATTTGAACGCGCTAATCTCCGGAGTTACTGGTCCGATTCGAAAAATTCTTTCACTAATAGGAAGCTACATTATCCCCGAAGGTTAAAAGCTACTTTTTATCCCGGGAACGCGAGTGAAGCGGGGAACAGCTAGTATTTTATAAATGCAAAAGTGTGTTCGTTAATTTGTTCTCAGCAACGGATTAATTACAAATCAAAATTAAAAAAGCCTTATATATCTTACTAAAATAACAAAATGTACATATTTTTTACTGTTAAAATCCTATGAAATATTAATCTAAACTTTGCACTGTAGTTAAAACGCCTCGTTCACGAAGGTGAGAGATTCCTCTAGAGATTTCCAAATCTCCCTGAACGGATTGTATAAAAACTATAAAACTACAGACACTGATTTTAAAAATTCCTTCACCATTAGAATGCTAAGTATTACTATCACCGAGTAGCAATTTTATATTTTAATAATGCCTATAAAATTTGGAATCCCTACGAAAACTTTAATAATATAATCCAAGGTGTAAAAAAAAACTTAAAAAAATCTTACATCACGCGGATACCGGATGAATCTACGATGCAAAAAGTTAGTAATAAAACCACGCACATTTAAGGTAAGCCCTCGATAGAGTCGTCGCCTTAAAAATATTAAGAGAGACGCTCCACAACACAAAAGCAGCGGCCGAGCGCCCAGTAGGTAAATGGTTTTTCCTGAAATATGAAACTCGTTTTGCACGAGATTACCAAGTCTATGGTTGCAGCCACCGCCTTGAGGCGAGTTTTTCATTTAACAATGCATTCGCAGTGAATTACATCGCATTTGAGCCGATTAGGAGTTTGTATTTTAATACTTCTGTAAAGTATTTTTATTTATAACTAGCTGGCCCCGCAGACGTTGTCCTGCCGTAAGAATAAAAGAAACTGGGACCTACCCCTACCTACACCTACCTTCCTGGATCTACCTACCTTCACCTACCTTCCTACATCTAACTTACATCTGCCTATCCTACCCCTCCTACACCTTATTTTTATACCACTAAGGTAGCAAGCAAGCATACGGCCCACCTGATGGTAAGTGGTTTGGACATTTGCAATACCAGAGGTATTACCAATGTGTTGCCGACCTGTTACAATGCCAAGAAGGCAACTAACTACCCACCTACCTACCTAATGTTTTTTTTTCCTTAAGAACCTTCTCCTAACACTACAAAAAATAATTAGCGAAATCGGTCCACCTGTCCACACGTGATCTCGTGACCAAGAGAAATAGGATTCATTTTTATATATAAGATTATTACTATTTGTTTTTATGGGGGCGTAAGGTTAGATGCAGGCCACAGGTGTAATATGTAACGGATACCTTACATTTCCATACAAAATAAATATTGTGGGAACCAGCACATAGGATTCATAAGGTAAAAGTAAAATAAAGGATATTGTTTATTATTCAACTAGTTTTTCCTCGCGGTTTCATCCGTGTTCCCAGGAGCCTATGTCCTTTTCTATAACATAGGCCATATGCGTGCCAGATTTCATCGTGATTGATTCAACGTTCACTGTTCCAAGTGTCAGGCAAATAGTGATTCACATAATCACCTTTTGTACCTGTACTGAAAATAAATCTTTTGACTTTTATTTTTTATTCCGATAAAGCCACGGGACGGAAATAGTAATATATTGTTTTCGATTGTTACATCATAATTACAATCGCAATAGGGATGATGACCAAAAAAAATATAATTAGTCCGTCAGTTAGTTATCCGTTAGTTACCAAAAAATATTGGACACATATTTTTTCTTTAGTTCCTTAAACAAAACATAACGAAGATACAGTGCGTTAATATTTCACGTGACGTCACGTCTTAGTACACTTTTTACAGAGAGATGACGTCATAAGTCCCCACTCCGGATCTTTGATGCGACTTATCTTTGTATTTTTTTGTTGATTTGATAAAATAAAAAATACGTATCCAATATTTTTTGATAATCTAACTGACGGACTAAACAGAATTCATTATTTTTTACCCAGTCAACATCCCTATTATACAATTCAATTTATATTTAACCGATTTGCGATAGTTGAACAATCAACTTCTACATAACATCAATCTTTCATAAACTTGTATCTGAGAGAAAAAAATCTCTCCCGCATAAATACATAAGTACCCTAACCCTCCTTTCGAGAAGGAATTTCAACACGTACAGATTGTCCATTATATTCCAATGATGGATAGAGGGAGTGTCAAAGTTCACGTCTTCTGCTCGTACATCAAAACTTGAGATAAATAATAAAAGTGAGACGGAAATTTCACTGACCGATGGCCAGCGCGTTGATTATGTAACTTGCAATCAGAGATTAGCAATTTCTTTTTACACGATTGTCTTTTAAAAGGAGTGTACTGTTTTTAGGATTGATTTATTAATATTCTGTCATAACTACTAAATGCCTCAATCTAAATATATATAAGGAACGCGTGACTGATTGACTGACTGACCGACTGATCTATCAACGCTCACTCACTGGACGGATCAAGCTGAAATTTGGCATACAGATAGCTATTAAAACGTAAGCATTCACTGAGAAAGGATTTTTGAAAATTCAACCCC
Organism: Tethea ocularis; assembly: GCA_963555595.1. NCBI lineage: Eukaryota > Metazoa > Arthropoda > Insecta > Lepidoptera > Drepanidae > Tethea > Tethea ocularis. The sequence goes on along the minus strand of OY741960.1, from coordinate 1,169,201 downwards.
TAAGGGGATAAAATAGGGGATCAAAAGTAAAACCGTGGGCGAAGAGCTAGTTGATTTATAACCATCGTTAACTGTACACACAAGATTTAAATCTTGAAGGACTATTGAATTCGTTCGTTACTTGCAGATTTCAAATAAAGACATTATATTAACGAAAAATAATTTTCAAAAATTTTTTACTCTATCGTCATGACCTTTAAATCAAAGAGCTAAGGTTCACTCAAGTGAATACAAAACTAATTCACCTCAGTCTTAGTTACAGAGTAAACATATCTAGGATTATCAAAGTAAATGCCGTTGATTGTTTATCAAACAACTAACAATATCAATAGAATTACTATCTTATGTTATTGTACATAGATTTGATTATACTAGAACGGTTTCTTAATATTTAAGCTTAGCTTGAAAAGTAATTGACAGCCAGTAATTTAATAATTCTTGTTAACTATACTGCACACTACATTTTTAGTATTTTACATTGTTTTTTAATACGAAAGTTTTATTTTGTGTTGATATCAAGAAACAAAAATAAAATTTAGTTTTCTTGGCAATTTTGAAACAATTATTTGGGAAGGAAACAAATATTCAACAGAATTTATGAAAACATTTGCATCATAAACATTTTCTGGTTAATTATACCATAGCAACTACTTGCATTAATTACACAATCATGCACCCAAAATATCTTAGCAAGTAAACCTCTCTAAAATGATTTATTCACACGGCATCTAAGATATAAAATATGCAGGAGTACAACGAGCCGGTTATCCCGCTATGCCCGGTTCATCCCAGTCTACCCGGTTCATCCCGGTTAATATCTTATACAGCTCTCGGACTGGTTAATAAGTCCAGGTACAAGGAAAGCGGGTTAAAAGATCTGAGTTGAATCCATCGCTTTATTTTTATTTTGTTTAAGGGATTTATTTGAATCCATCTGCCCGAAAAGGTGATTTGATGGAGACTACGTGTGTCATAGGGTTCAAACTCAAAGCTAATTTATTCACAGATAGGTAGACATGCATGCTGGGTGATACCAAGTTCTAGGATATTTCCCATAAAAAATAATAAATAAATAAATATCTTGGGACATTTCTTCACACACGGTTATCTGATCCCAAACTAAGCAGAGCTTGTACTATGGAAACCAGATAACTGATATACTACAAATAATATTTTTTTTTTGTAAATACATACTTATATAGATAATTACACAGACATGTTCATGCACACAAATGTTTGTCCTAGATAGGAATCGAACCCACGACCAGCGGCGCGGTAGGTGGCGTCTTAACCAACTGCGCCAACTAGCCTGTCAAAAAGTAGGAGAAAAATATATTCTAAAGCATATTCGGCACAGAATTTGATAGAATACGTGTTTATAGCACAATGACAGTGTCACCACTGAGCGAGCGGAACATGCTTATCGACCAACAATTAGCTGATATTTTTTTGGCGTTTAGATGCGCGAACTAATCCAGACAGGTTTATTAACTAAGGTACTAATGAGTACTTTAGTCACAATAAAATATTTTCATTGTAAATAGATGTTTTTGAAAGTTTACAAGTTTAAATTACACATTTTAATATAGCAGGTAGGTACCTACTTCACAATTATAATTGACTGAGGCGTGACCTTGCGGAAATCCATTATAAGATTAAACAAAAGACAAATATTTAGTAACTAATTCCGCTGGATATATCCTTCTCTGTCAATTCCAAAACAAAAGTTCCCTTGTTTTGGACTTGACAGAGAAGGCTATATCCAGCGGAATTAGTTACTAAATATTATTTGTCTTCCATCTAATCTTACCTATTACACATTAAAAATTTCTCGTTTGTATTTCACATAATATATTAATCACCAACCCCTTTTATGTACCTACCTACAATAGTGTTCAATAGTGTAGAAGGTTCGACCCGAGACCGCAACGATGTGGGACTGAATACCTCAGGGGTTCCCAATCATTATAAGCCCGCGGCCCAGTTACAATTTTAGTATTTTGTCAGCTATTTGAAAAAGATACAGTCGAAAAAAATTGGTAGGTAGATAGGAAAAAAAAAACATCTACAATATGAAATTGAGTTTTTCTATGAGAAAACAACGAGAAAGACTTTTCACATAATGATAGAGGATCGACTCACGGCGCCCCTCTTTACTTTGTACGGCGTACACTATGGGATCCCCTGGAATACCTCATTTATTCGTCTTATTATCGTTACATAACAATGGTTATGCTTCATGTCAGGTTCTGTCACTTTGTAGGTAATTTAGCCAGTTGGCGCAGTTGGTTAAGACACCACCTATCACGCCGCTGGTCATGGGTTCGATTCCCATCCAGGACAAACATTTGTGTGCATGAACATATCTGTTTGTCCTGTGTCTGGGTGTAATTATCTATATAAGTATGTATTTACAAAAAAAAAAGTAGTATATGTAGTATATCAGTTGTCTGGTTTCCATAGTACAAGCTCTGCTTAGTTTGGGATCAGATAACAGTGTGTGAAGAATGTCCCAGGATATTTATTTAATTATCAAAATTAGAAATTCATAGTTTAGGGTTCTCATTGCAATAATTTAATTTAAAAAAAAATATATAATTTGACATATATAATTTAATTATATTTTCTGGCGATGATAGCTCAGTGGTAGTGACGTCGAATGCCGAGATGAATGTCGCGGGTTCAAAGCCTATAATGAGCTTGAGCTTGTAACATCGTGAGGAAACCATAGCACGGTAAAAGGGTAGGTACTTTGCAGTTCCCCTAAAGTTGAAAAGCTGTCGCCAAGCACATTCCGTTGTTTTCCGACAGCTGCATTTGAGAGCCAGTTCCCTTCTAGGCTTTGTGTGCTTACCACCATCGGCCATATTATCACTGACCACGGTGAAATTGTGGTCAAACACAGGCCTATATATATATATATATAGTAAAAAAAAACATGTGAAAATACTAAATTAATTTGAGCCTTGAAAGGTCTTGCAATAATGTTTGAAGAGTTTTGGAACCATCTGCCATGGGTGGACACAAGTCCTTATAAAATTTTCTCCGGAAATAAAAAAAGCAAGAGGCAACCTTTTCTTTATGATCCCTTTTAAGATTACCCTTCAAATCAGTAAACGTAATTTTAAAAAAATCCTCTACATTTTTAATGGAATTATTATTTGTACCGGCATCGTAATTCCTGACTCATACAAACTTACTATCTTGGTATTTTCAAGGAGTTTCTTCTGAGCAAGAATAGACCATCATAGGTTTCATCAAATTAATGGAAGTACAGTATGACACAACTTAGATGTAGCATCGGCAAGTCGTTTTCGTACACTTCACTTCCGATTTACAAAACTAATAAAAATCATTCACTATCGCGCCTTTCAACGTTCAATAAGATCATTTTCGCCGATCATTTTTTAATTCATGAGTAATGTTGTAGGCGCACTCTTTTCGGGAACGATCGATTTTACGAATATTGCCGATGTTTCATCTATGTTGTGTCATACTATACCTAAATTGAATGTGAAAAAAAATACTACTCCCTTACCATAAAGTTTAAGTAAGCACGCGAAAAACGAAAACTTATTATTCTCAACAACGAAATAATAAGTAAAATAACAAAACAAAATGTATCGTTATAACCACAAAATAATAAGGGCAATAACTTCTCCAAAACGTAATTTCTATAATATAAGTAACGTAAGTATATATAACGTATACTACGTACAAGAAACTGGGACACAGTCATAGATTAAAATAAACTAAACCTTTCCAAAAATCCGTTAACTAAATATGCCTACAACGCTGGCGTCGCTGAGAGAGTTTAATAACATTTGTATCAAATAATAATTATGTTTGTATAATATTGAGATACAGTGAGGATACAAATCTCTGTCTGAGGAAAGCTTGAAAATTCTAATTGTAAATAGCTCGCACCGCCATTTTCGCTTTACCCCACAAACCACCATAGCTAAAATAAAAGAATCGAGATGTATATAAGTACATCTGTTAGTTGCTTGCATGCTTGTATATAATTTTATTCCGAGAAATCTAAAAAATCTCATTTTAAAATCACTGTTTTACTATACAAAGTAATGTATTGATGAAATAAAAGAATAAAGAAAGAAAGAAAGAAAAAACATTTATTCATGACAACACACAACACTACAAAATTGAAAAATAAAATAAAAAGAGTAAAAAAAATAAAAACTAACAATAATGTAATGTTGCGCGATGTCAAGAATAGGTCCTGACTCAGCATAATGCTCAGGTCGATAACTAAATATCAACCCTCGCGCTGGTTTTCAGTCAGGGCCTATATCTATGACATCACGAACATACAGTGACACCGAGAAGCGTTCTAATATAAAAATTACATAAACAACGAAAACATAATAATTTAAAATAACAAAATACAAAACACGCAATAACACCCAAATCTGTCAGTTATCGAATAGGTAAAAACTGAGCTGTATAACCGTCGCATCTACCTTATTTACTTCATAACCACACAAAACAAGCAGAAAATATATCCCGATAACTTAATGAAGCCTCTTTATACCCGTTTATGTTACATTCAGTCTTTATCTGAAATTAAAATCGTGTGTTTACGTCGATATGCAAGCCTTGAACGAGACCGGTCCTTCAATGGATGGGTCGCATAAAATATTGTTACAATGTTAGGATAGTTTTTTATTGCCGGACTATTTGTGTATTGTGGGGAATAAAACGTAGAGAAGGGTTAACAACGAAAGCTAGAACTTTCTGAATATTTTTACAATCTATGATGAATGATAATGAAATGAACCAAAGTAACCGACTGCCCGAAGAATTGCCAAACTTAAGTGGCAGTGGGGCAGTTCCGATGGTGGACCGATGATCTTGTGAGGGTCGCGGGAAACCGCTGGATGCGGGTAGCGTAATACCCGCCATCGTGGAGATCCTTGCAGGAGGCTTTTGTCCAGCAGTAGCCGTGTTTCGGCTGACATGATGATGATGATGAGGCCATAGGTATTGTGAACACAAAGCTTGGAAACAAACTTGCTCTTATTCGCAATAGTAGGTATTTATTTATTGATAAATTTTAACATGAGGGGAGTAATAGTAATCTATGGTTTCCACACGATGTTATCCTTCATTAAAAGCTCAAGACTCTTGTATTAATCTTCGCATAATCGTCTTCATGATCTTCGCCAAGGTATTTCACGTGACTTCCACTGGGCTATTATCGCACTTAAAAAGTAAGGTTTTTATAGTTGAGCTCACGTCTGCCTACCACGCTCACTCTGGCAGAATTGCTTTCAAACCCAAGACAGGTTTCTCGCTTGCACAGATCCTTATTTGCTCTAATACTGAAGTCCATGTTGGGTACTATTAATTTGTAGAAATCTTATGTTTTAATTACGCATGTGTGTCAAGTCTCATGGACGTTCTTAATTTTTGCTTCAAAGGAGATCGATAATATTCCATGACTTGTCTGTAAATGATCTCGTGCTAGTTTTATTATATAGGAAGATTCTACATTGACCATTTTTAACTCGAAAATATGAATCCGCATAAAAATTTAATTCTATATTTACTGAAATCTTTTAGGCTAGACAGCCTGGTTGAGAGACACGAGTAATTTGATTTAAGTCTGAATTAGGAATAGAATTTATTTGTACTGTATTTGAGTATATTGTAAGCTCTATTTAGTTTGTAATAATAAATAAGATGGGAGTGTGTAAAGAGTGTTAAGGTAAATTTTACCTATAAATCCGTAAAATCACCAATAATAAAAAATTACCTCGATTTTTTGCACTGTACACAGCTTATAGAAATAAATAACACGCAACCTACCCTATCACTTCGAACATAAAACACGTAGAGCCATTCAGAATACAAAACGGTCATTACCTTAGGGATTCAGAATATAAATACGTACATACATAGTTACTTAGATGAACTACTTAGGTATTCACGGTATTGAATCTACCTTTATCCAATAAATATTACCACAAAGCCTTGAAAGAGGCACGTGGATGGAATCATTATAGGGAAAAAGAAGGAACAATAGAAAGTTATTTTTAAGTTAAATTGATTTGTAGTAAGTAGTGTCTGTAAAAATTGATGTATTTGAGTTTAAAATTGGTGTTCATCAGGGATGTATTTTGGGTCCGCTATTGTTTAATCTTGTTATAAACGGAACATCCACATAAATCACCTTGATTGATATGCATTATTTTTAATGCTGAAACCCAAATAGTCAAATAGAAAGTGCAGATATCTGAATGCATGTCAAAAGCCTTTTAAGAGCACCTTCTGATGCTATGGCTACCATTGCTTATAGATATTAATTAGCAATACGAGTGTGCCAGTGTGTTATTGACCTTAACAATGCCTGGAAGACTTACCACCGAAGGTCGAGGATGTGAGACGCTTGCCCAAAAATCTATCGATTGTCTGTCTTTGAAGATACTTAGGTTATATCAGAAAAGACATTTATTAATAGATATGAATTATGTAACAGAGGCTTGTAGGACATATGAAAATATATTTTTTAACGGGAAATCGATTGTGTACCAGATTTATATAAGAATCTTCTAAAAGTTGAGTTTTCTAACTAATGGCTCACATGAGCTATTTTTGATAGACCTAAAATGTAAGAAAAAGCTATATACTAGGTCAGAAAGGAGAAACAAAAACAATATGACCATGTAATGAGCAAAAACTGTCCACAGGCAACACGCACAATTTTCTTGTAGGAAACAGCTTTAGTTGTAACGATCAATTTTTTTTGTACTTTTCTTTGCGTAAATATTGTTTTTCTTACAAACTCATTCGTTTTCATCCCATTTATATTTGTGCAAGTTTGTATGGATATCTCGATATAGTAGCTAAAAGGATTTGATTTAAAATCTACTACTATATAAATCTGTAGGCTTTGTCTCTGTATGTTCTCTTATAATTCAAGAATGATTTGACCGATTTTGATGAAAATTGGTGTATAGTAAAAACATGTGATTGAGTTGATGTGGTTGGTACACAATTTGGTAATAATAGAAAATCTGTCAGTAGGTATATACTTTGAACTACAAAATCTTATTCATAAATGTACACCCTGCGCAGTTAACGGCTAGTTTGCAAATAAAATTATATATTACAGACTATATTATCGCAGTATAAAAAAATATTTGCAAGAAGCATGTATTTTGGGGTGGCTATTCGGGAGCTTGTAGAGATCGCCGTGGACGAAGAATGTCCCAGAATATCATTAAAAAAAATATTTAAAATATCTTCTACAAACAAAGTTTAAGTCTAGTTCTTGTTACGGTTTCTGTAATGATCCTACACCCACTTTTTCTTAACAGACCTACAGAGTTTTACTTGCGAATAATTTTACAGTAACGGAGCGCCTGAGTAACAGAGAGTTTACGACGCCTCTCTGACAAAGTAGCTCTAAAGCAGCTATTTGTTTGACTTTAGTACCGATAACTTACCCGAGCCCCGTATGTGGGTCATGGACTAGGTACCAAAACTTTAGATAGGGTTTTAAGGGCATTAGTGGGAGCAATGGCGCGTTAATAGCGCTGGTTCTATTTACTTTTATACCTATTCAGTTCTGACTACAATCTTAATAGTAAGTTTTATATCCTGACTAAGTTAGTCTCGCGGTTAAACCCGCAATTCTGGGCCAAAAAGTACCCCATATATTAATTTAACATAATCTACTGTAATCATCATCTAGTTGGGGTCAAGATGCTCGCAGTTTGGTTAGGGAGCTGTCCAGACGCCTTATTGATACTACAGGTGACCAAAGAGCTGGCTACCTCGGGCAGCGCATCAGCCTCGCAATTCAACGAGGTAACGTTGCCAGCTTTTTGGGAACCCTGCTTGCAGGCGGTGATTTAAATGCGGTTTATTATTTACTAGCTGTTCCGCGCGGTTTCACTCGCGTTCCCGGGATATAAAGTAGCCTATAACTTTCTTGAATAATGTAGCTTCCTATTAGTGAAAGAATTTTTCAAATCGGTTCAGTAGTTTCGGAGCCTATTCAATTCAAATAAACAAACAATCAAATCTTTCCTCTTTATAATATTAGTATAGATAGTTACTCTGTGTGTAGGTATAGATATTGTAATTTAATTTTAATTTAATTAAATATTTCAATTATTTTGATTTTTGTTTGTTATTGTAAATAAATTATCTACTGTATTCTAAGAAATAAAGATATTCTTATTTCATTGCATATGATGCAATCTTCAAAATAAAATTCTCTCACTTTATGCAAATTTTAAATACTTTAAATTTTCTCTTTAGAACCTCTATTCTCGTATCATAAACATTTGAATAGGTAAAGTTGAGCATTTATTTCATACGTGTACCGTTGTAGGCAATATAAGACTTTATTGTGGCCCCAAACTTTTATATTGCTCAGAAAATAAAGTTTTCAGACTTTCGATGCGGATAGTACTGCAGCGAAACATATTGTTCCCAAGACTTTGGAATTGTTATAGTTTGGTAGTAGTTTTTGGTAAGCTTGTGTCACTGAGATTAAGGAAAACACACTGTTTTCGCAATTTTGTGCAATTTTTTTCATACAAAAAAATATTATTGTACTAACTTCCGCGCTGCGGTTTTACTCGCATTACCGAGGGATCTTATGTTTTCCCTGGATAAAAAGTAGCTTTATGTTAGTCCAGAGTATAGTCTATATATGTACCAAGTTTCATTAAAATCCGTTTAATAGTTTTTACGTGAAAGAGTAACAAACTTTCGTATTTATATGAAGTAGGTTAAGTGCGTTTAATAAAAGCTACTTGAAAGTGGTTGCTTTAGAAAGGATTACATGATGATGAGGAAATATATATTTTACTTTTTTTATTGTTCTCCAATAACAATAAAAAAATATTATAGTATATGGAATATCCCTGTAAAAGGGAATATGCATAATGTTTTTTTTTGCTTTATTAAAAGCTCAATAATTTAAGAAGCAGTAGGAAAACAATATTTCGTATAATTATAAAAGTAACCAAGATAAGCCCTCAAAGATTTATCCCTATCTCTTTCTAGCAAACAGATTTTAGCATGAAGTTTATATGGCCGTTATAGTATATGACGTCACATACTATGCCCAATCTCTCTGTCTAATCGCTGTCTTATTAAATAGTAGTTTAAAGTGAAACGTTCGGTTGGAGCGCAAAATTCAAATTTTATCACGTTTTTTGCAAATTGCAGCTCAGTTATAGGTCGTAAGTTATCAACATGTTATTTGCGAGAAGAATGGTAGTATTTTTACTGATTAATAACAAAATAAATCATCAACATATTCCTCCAAGGTATATTACTGACATATACGACTATTTCATGAAAATGTTACTAATATACCTTGGAGGAATATGTTGATGATTTCTTTTGTTCTTGCAAAAAACGTGATAAAATTTGAATTTCGCGCTCCGACCGAAGCTTCCCCCTTAAAATGCTTGTATCTTCCGTGTTTCTCGGCCGATTTTAATTTTAATTTCACTTTTTGAGATCTTCTTAACGGTTTTTTCATATTTTGTTAAGAAATGCGATAAAAAAAATCATACATATTCCATATCCCTATTAAAAACAATGTATCCAAAATTCTACTTCTGTTTACCCAATCAAGATAATACCTACCACTGAAATATAAATGAACCTAAATAATAATATAATTCCCAGCATTATTACGTCTCTAATAAAAAATACATACACCACTATCTAATTATGTTTTGAGGCTGCGTACACACGAACGTCAAAACCGTAACTAGCGGATTAATTAACCGTATTACGGTCGCTGGTCTGACCGCACCCTAATTTATGCAGTTTGGGTGAGATCCTGTGACGTCACGCAGTCAGAATAATTTACACCCTGTACGAACCCGACTTAATACCTAAATTAAATTTTAATATTTCAGCCGTGAGGCCTGCTTGTAATGAGATTTGTCGTAATTCATTTAACGTAGACACCTGTTGGTTGCTCGCGTCTTTAAGTCGCGAGTGTGTACACAGACTACAACAATGGCTTATGGTAATAAGTCAATATTTGCTTTGAGGCAGGTATGGTTTCCGCTTATAATTTGATTCTTTCCTTGCTAATATTGGTTTGACAAATATTATACTCTCTGTAAAGCAAATATGAGGATTAGCAGATTTTGAAGCTGAAAAAGTGTTGTCATTGTCATAATTTATATAACATTTTAATCCTATATGAAAATAAGAAACAAAAATCAGAAATTACATATTTTTTTTACTTTTATGAAGATTTTTGAATTTTAAATTATTCCATAAAATAGACATACCTATTATGCGCAAAAATGACACCAATTGAGCAATCGAATTAACTCAAAAAAAAATATGATTTAGGATTCCGTAGTCAACAAGGAATCCATGCAGTTTTGCTATCTATCTGTTTGTCTACAGCTCAGAGTAAGTATGTTAACAAACTCACATTAGCATTTAATTAATATGTTGGTCGACTTCTTCTACCGTCACATTTGATGTAGAAATATTTAGTTATACAAGAATATAGAATTAAAATAAAAGTTACGATATTATTTAATATTGAATTGATATGAATCCGAGATTATTTTAAACTAGCTTCCGCCCCGCGGTTTTCCCGAGGATAACATGTAACCTATTAATCCAGAGTGTCAGCTACCTCCATACCAAATTTCATCAACATTGGTCGAACCATTTAGCGTAAAGAAGTAACAAACATACTCACATACTTTTGCATTTATAATATTAGTAGAACCAAGGGGGCTAAAACGGCTTCTCAAGCAATATTGCTATGCAATTCATATCTCGAATTTACAGCAGATTATGGTGTAATTTGTCTAACTTGTAAATTAATTGATTAAAATGATTTGCATTTACACCAAAAAAAAATTAAAAAAACATTTGGCTCTGCTGTAAATTCGAGATATTAATTGAATAGCAATATTGCTTGTGCTTCCTTTTTAGACCACCAGTACGATTGAACACCAGAATTCTTTACTCGCACTCAAAAACGTAGTAACAGGCCAAAACAGCTATATAAGTACTCGAGTAATCTAATAGATACTCAGTTATTCTTACATTGCAGCGTATTTTAATGCTAAACTAATTTATTGATATTTTTTTTATATTTGTTTGAAAATATTTTAGTGTTTTTTTTCACTCAAATATTTTTTTTTCTTGATCTGTATAAGGTATATATCAATGCTCTTACGGCCTCCTATAAAATTTAAAAGTCCCCCGGTATATATGTCACCGGAAATGTATGAAACATAGGAATTGTACACAATTCCTGTGTATTTCCCCTAGGAAATTATAATTCAATAATGATACTAGGCAATATATAAAAACTTGAAAAAAATAGGTTACGCATTTTTTTTTTAATTTGCATAAATTAGAAAGTATTCGCAAAAACGTACCTTTCACTATATATGTTAACGGAAAAGTATCTAATCCGTCATTGTATACATTTCCTAAATATCTATCGGAGTATTACATTCGGTATATTTGTAAGGATCGCGTTATTTGGGGGGTTGTAAGTGAAAGGTACTTTTTTGCGAATACTTTCTAATTTATGATAATAATAAACATTTTATACCACACATTAAGCCTAGGATTATTTTGGCAGATATAACATATCCCTCGATTTCCCCGAAGTTCTGCTAACAACTAACAAATATTTGTACTTCTGTTTGTATATCTGCCGTCGGTACCGTGATCAGTTGGAGGATGGATTATTTGTATTTGTTTATGATTATATCTTTTTTTTGCATATCTTGTTGAAGAATTTAAGCTTGGCACCGAGAATGTGAAAAAAAAATTAAATGGTCGATTTGTGTCTGGGTGTATTTATCTATATAAGTATGTATTTACAAAAAAAAGTAGTATATCAGTTATCTGGTTTCCATAGTACAAGCTCTGCTTAGTTTGGGATCAGATAACCGTGTGTGAAGAATGTCCCAGGATATTTATTTATTTAAAAAAATGCAGTTTTTAAGGCAAAGTAGACGCTATTTATTCAGTTGACAAGACTACAATTTGTATAACCTTTTCTTATGTTATTTGTTAGAAAGAGATCCTACTAATACCTATATTATAAATGTGAAAATTTGTGAGTATGTTTGTTACTTCTTCACGCTTACACGGCTGGACCAATTTTTATGAAATTTAGTATAAAAGTAGCTGACACCCTGACTTAACACTTAGGCTACTTTGTAAACCGCGGGGCGGAAGCTAGTCATCACTATCACTACATCATCACTATTATCATCACTACATAGTATAAAACAAAGTCGCTTCCAGTCTGTCTGTCCCTATGTATGCTTAGATCTTTAAAACTACGCAACGGATTTTGATGCGGTTTTTTTTAATAGATAGAGTGATTCAAAAGGAAGGTTTATATATATTATAGTTTATATTAGAAAAGCCGAGAAAAACCGTGCGAAGCCGGGGCGGGTCGCTAGTAGGTAATAATACCTAGTCAAATTAAGTTTAGTTTGGAAAGCCCAGAATCAACATCACCACCAACTAATTTATTTATGTGATTTTGAAAAATATCTTATAGGTTATAACTTTTACCTAAATTTTCATATTCAGAATCAAAAAAAGTTATGAAGTAGCCCACATAACCTATTCCATCAGCTTCTTATGATGTAGGTGTCATAAAAATTAATAAGGAAGCGATGACGGCTTGCTTACTTTAGAATTCAATTTTCTTGTTTTGGGGGAGATAAATTTCCCATGAGTACTATATGTCAAACACGTGGTGGTAATATTGTAACATTTATTGCTTAGGAAAATGGGTACTGCATGTCAGTGTTAGAATATGTACCTAATAGTCATTTTGAAAATGTTACATACTCGTAAATAATATTCATTATTACCCTAAATTTTTGAAAATTAAAGAAAATATTTGATCAACATTTATTTTTTACCCAAAGGGTAAAACGGGACCCTATATACGAAGATTTCGCTGTCTGTCTGTCTATCCGTCTATCACCAGGCTGTATTTCATGAACCGTGATAGTTAAACAGTTGTTCACATTTATTTATGTTGCCGCTATAACTAAAAAAAAAATACTAAATACAGAATAAAATTAATATTAGTGTGCTCTCGTGATTTTTTTGCCATTTTTCGGAGTCCGGAGTCCGACTCGCACTAGTGTTAAAATAAAGTGAATGTGATATTGCAAATGGCGATAGGCGACGGTAACCACTTACCATCAGGTCGACCGCCTGCCTTGTAATTGTCAACCTTATGACATAAAAAATAACTATCCATTTATCTACATTGATTTCTAACGAGAATATTTTCTGAGAAACATTTTCATCTGTCTATATTTAACTTCCTGCCGGGAAGTCTGAGCGAATTTTGCACAATAAAAGTGGATATAAAAGAATACTGGGAACAATTACTAAACCAATAAAAGTTATATGTTATCATAATATTATATCTCCGAGGGGATCATTTTGATTGTTTCCTATTATTCTACAGTATTCACAATAACAGTTTTACTACGTATTTGTTTCAAAATAAATTACAATTTTCGGAAAAAAAATGTAGTACCTGTAGGTATAATAAAATTTCAGCTCAATCGGTTGAAGATATCTGCATCAAAATTGAGTAGCAAGATTCCACCCGAACAAACATACATACAGTGCAAGATAAATAAAATGGATGGTCCGCCATATTGGATTTAAAATGACGTCACACAGCTTATCGTGTATTGTGCTCCAAACTAAACGTGTATACAAAATTTCAGCTCAATAGGTTGAATATATCTGCTTCAAAATCGAGTAGCAAGATTCCACCCGAACAAACATATAAGGAGATTTTAAATTAATTTAGTCTTGTATGGAAAAAAACAAAGAGAGAGGGAGAAAGAAGACTGGGCAAAAGATTTTTAAAGAATAATGGGAAAATCCTGAACTCTATTGTTATTTTTTATACTAATGATTATTTGTACGCTTATAACAGCCGTGGTGATAAACACACAAAGGAAACCGGCTCTCAAGTGCAGCTGTCAGAACAGAACACACCGGTATGTTTGGTAACAGATTTTCATCTTGAGGATGGTAGTCAGCCAGGCGGGTACTACAAAGTACCCTACCATGCTATGATTTCCTCACGATGTTTTCCTTCACTGCTCCTGAGCTATCATTGCCTTATAAACTTTATTAGGTATTATTAATTTCAAATGAGTGAACAGATACGATAATAATCATAATCCATTAGAATCTGCTAAAACAATTATTATGGTTGAATTTTATATCATTATGACACAAATGAAACAGGATCAGAAGGATCGTTCCAGATTAATACTTGAAAATTGGTGCATGTAAAAAAAATTATCCTCTATTTTGAATATTCAAAAGCCTTAAGTCATTAGTAAATAACTACTTTATGATACTTTTCATCCCAAAAAAGCAGGTAAAACTGCGGAAGACAGCTATCATAAAATATCTAGTTTTGTAACTCTTATACCTAATAGAAAAACTAGCTTCCCGTCCCACGGTTTCGCCCGGGATCCTTTCTTAGTGTATACTTACTTACTTTTCACAAAGAACACACCCTCTCTCATGATATGACATGAAATGTCATGTCTCTAGGAACAGCGGTTTAGGCTGTGCGTTGATATCAGTCAGTGAGTCAATCAGGCAGGACTTTGAATTTTATATACAGAAGATAATCTTGTACGTATATATTTAGTGGTTGTACCCTAAAGCAGGTAAGGTTGGGCGCTCACTGAGACGTGATTTATTCTGTTACGTTTTAATTTTGGGGAAATTTCTCATCGCCTGCCGCTTTCCGCTCGCGAGAATATTTATAACCCTATTTCTGCAGCATTAGGTTGGATCTAATTATGTTTTTTTTACAGGAAGAGTTAGACATAATTTATAAGTAGAGCTAACTTGCACATCACTCTTGAATTTACGTGTAGATAATAGATTAAGCATTTATTGAGATCGCGTAAAAAAATCATGTTCCACTTTTGCAAGTGTTCGACCAACGGTCGGTGGATTGGTTAGTATGTTCACTTCTTCTTCTTCCAGTGTCTCTAAAATTGGTGAAGGTTGGTTATCATTTTTTGGAAATCTGGTTTTGTATATACAAGGCGGAATAATTTGGACTTTTCTTGAAATTCCAGTCCACTCCTGAATTTTACGGACCAACTCTCCTCTTGCAGGCAACCTTGCCCATCATAATATGTTGCAGTAGTTGACATCTTTCGTGCCTGAGCACGAGAGATATTATCCGTGCTTTTTTGATAAACAAAAGTTTCCGCTCCCGATTGGATTTATTGACGCGTCTTCGTTTACAATAAAACCTTTTTTATTAACATTACGTTGCGCAAAAAAAATCTGTAGAAGTTAGAGAGTCTAGTCTTTAGTACTTTAGAGAACAATATCTCACAACAGGTTGAGATTGGGCAGCTAAAAAAAATAAGTGTCTCTTAATTTAGACTACTCTCTAACAAATCGGAGCTGGACAGTTGCGCACCTTTCCATTACTTTTGTATGACCATCGTAACAAGCTTTAATGCTCTTTCACTCTACAATATAGTCAACCAAAATCAAAGGATATCATACCTAATTATCTATTAGCAAATAATACTTCGTATATCAGTGTATTGCCAGCGACAGTCTGTGAACCCTGCCCGCTTCCCTACTTCAAACTCCCTGCTCCAAGTCTCGGGCTGCGAGTGAAGGGTATTGTTTAAATCTTTTCCTAATTATATAACAAGGGTACCGGGTTCTATTCACCTAGCAGCTTTGTTCTGATACATGTTGACGTCGGCTTATTGGCTTAATCTTTTTCCGTTTTTATGATTAAGGAAATATGTTAGATCGAATTTTTGGGCTTATCATAAAGATTAACTTGGTGAAGGTGAATTTTAATTCTCATGATTTTATTTCTTGTTCATAGGTTCTTTTTTTAAAACGTACAACGGGTTGGATCCTGATAGAACAATGGACGTATGCTTAAAATAAACTTAGTCACGCTGCCCTGAAATTTCATGGATTTATAAGAGACAGGGAACAAAGCCGGAAGCAAAGTTTCAATCTTTTGCTGTCAGTGTTGTAAATGAGGATGCAAAACGTTGTTCCCGTAAGTTGTGTCAACAACTTTTGGGTGAAAATGTTCCTGTCATCTTTTAGTTTGGTGTAGAAATGGGTAAGGGTAGAATCATATATCATCACGATACAATCTCGATACTACGAGTATATTAAAAAATTCCTCGAGGCTGCGATTCCTTTTTGATTCGGTAGGTATTTTATTAAACCCTACATCCATTGGATCAGGCTTACTTATTTAAATGTTAAGTATTATGCAATTTTTTAATTTACTTTATGCACTTTTTGATAAAGGTATAATTATGTTGGTAAATTCATCTGTAGGTATTGCGCGTGTGCTAGGTTTATTAAAATTATAAAAAATGGTGATTTTTGTTGCCAAAATGTATATGACGGCGCGTTCATTTCAACGTATTTTTTTAAATTTGTTTATAATTATTATTTTATGTAATTAGGAATTTAAAAAAAATACCTTCCCAACTCTTTTCTTACCGCAGTCGGGTTCTTTAGTTTTTATAATTATTATTAAAATTTTGTTAAAACCTACAGAAATCAGATTTGGGGTCAATTGTATGTAGTTTATTGAATAGAAGTTCCTCCCCTACTCCTCATTCATTGATAGAATTGCTTTTATCGAATCTGTTCTTTAAAAAATAAGAATTAATTTATCGACGCATCAATGCTCGCACGTCTCACTATAATTACCCTATACAAACCTTAATCGATCACCAACAAACATCAGCAAGACATGTACACGACGTTAGGGTAAATTGTGCCAAGCTGACACTACCTTAATGGCACATACGTTATCAGAGCAAACAAGGGTTAACTATTTTGATAACCTATTATAGTTTGACAGCTATTATGTTACTATCGGTGGTTATTTTGACATAGCATCTTAAATCATTCAAATTAATTTCATACTAAAGTAAAAAAAAACACCCTTCATCCTATGCTTATAGAAAGCTAATATCATAAATGCGAAAGTTTGTATGGATAGATGGATGTTTGTTACTCTTTCACGCAAAAACTACTGAACGGATTTGGTTGAAACTTGGCACATAGATAGATCAAATCAAATCAAATCAAAAACTCATTTATTCAGTTTAGGCCCTAATAAGGCACTTATGAACGTCAACAGTTACAGTTTTACAATAGACTCTACTACCGGTTCGGAATACACTTGAACTGAGAAGACTCCGGCAAGAAACTCAGCAAGGCGTTTTTTTTGGTGGAACTTTTTTTTTTTTTTTTTTGTAATTTATGTAGATCATACCCTGGAATAACATATAGGCTACTTTTATATCCCGGGAAAACTTAAGATACTTCAGGAACGCGGGTGAAACAGCGGGGCGGAATCGAGTACTTAATAAGAGTACAGAGTGAATTTTTCAAGTGGGCGTGGTAGATAAAAATCTTGAAGAAATAGGGAATAGCGAAAAATGCTGAAAGGAGTCTCTAGGGCGATCTTGACCTTTTCCTTCCCGGGAATCGAACTCATTGAATTTGGAAAAAAAAACACAGACTATCATATGTTATTGCTACATCTCACAGTGTCGCTATGGTGTCTTAAAAGATAATTTTTGGGAAGTAATGTTGAATGAAAAAATAAAGGAAAGGCGGGTACTACAAACTAACCTACCACCGTGCTATGGTTTCCTCATGATTTTAAGGTGATGATAGCTCATTGGTAGCGACGTCGAATGCCGAGACAAAGGTCGCGCGTTCAAATCCTACAATGAGCTTGAGCTTTCGGTGAAGAAAAACATCGTGAGGAAACCATAGCACGGTGATAGGGTACTTTGTAGTACCCGCCTGGCTGGCTACCACCCTCAAGTTGAAAATCTGTCGCCAAGCACCATTCGGTGTGTTCCGACAGCCGCACTTGAGA
Source organism: Tethea ocularis (assembly GCA_963555595.1). Taxonomy (NCBI): domain Eukaryota; kingdom Metazoa; phylum Arthropoda; class Insecta; order Lepidoptera; family Drepanidae; genus Tethea; species Tethea ocularis. The sequence goes on along the minus strand of OY741960.1, from coordinate 1,151,242 downwards.
ACCAGTTCCCTTCTATGCTTTGTGTGCTTACCATCATCGGCTACATCATCACTGAACACAGTAAGATTGTGGTCAAATACAGTAAAAAAACATACATAGTAAAAAACAAAAAATTATGGTGTTCTGTATGAAGTTTAAAAAAGCCATATTTTATTTTATAAACAAAAAGTATAATTACCAAGTCATTTCGAGTAAAGTGAGCGGTAAGGTTATTGGTTAATTGGTGATTACTACTAAGAGTACTGTTATGCTATTTACATAGAAAGTGGCACCTGTGCACTATTTAGTTTCAAGTTCTACATCCATAACAATAGAGTTCAATATCGATTGAATCAATTATGCAGTCTCTCCGTTAAGCACTGAATACCTAAAATTACTGCGCTACAAATGCTTTTAGCGTTTGCAGTTATAAACAATAATTAATAATTTAGCAGCAATTTTGATACAGGATGCGCTTTGAAATTCGGCAATGCAATTTAATTTTCGATTCATTTTAATTAAAATTAACCGCATAACTAATAAGCCTATTTGTTTATTATTTCTGTGAGTAATGTTTCCATGAAAACAATTTTGATATTTGTGTCTGTAAAATGAGGTTTGATTTCTAACAGTCGTTAAATATGTTCAATAGGGTAGTTGACTGACATATCAAATCCGCTACTTTTTAATAAATGTCAAAACGATCGCTTATATGGAATTTTGTATGAAATATTACACTATGACGTCATAGTTTCACAGCATTAAATCATCTACTCTTAGTGGTTCCGCTGGTAATTAAAAATCATAAAAAGCATTAAATGTACAACCTATTTGATGTTTCCACGTGTTTTTACATGTTTTATGCATTGGTTTGTGTAAGGTCATTTATTTTTGACAGTGTCAACTACCCTAATTAATTAAAAATTATATATTTGATAATGTGCCATGTATTTATAGACACAATATGTAACATATCCCGGTTAGACGTCGCCGAGAATAATACGTTACTGACATATTACGTTACTAGCTTCCGCCCCGCGGTTTCACCCGCGTTCCCTAAGTATCTTAAGTTGTCCCGAGATAAAAAGTATCCTATATGTTATTCCAGGGTATGATCTATCCATGTGCCTAGTTTCATCCAGATCCGTTAAGTAATTTTTACGTGAAAGAGTCCCTAACAAACATTCATCCATACTCACAAAATTTCGCATTTAAAATATAAGTAGGATTTCAAATTGTCTTGTCCAATTTTCATAAAAATATGCTTAGGAAAATGAACCTTTCCGTAACTGTGTCCATGGAAATCCAATAAGCTACATGATTACTCATCATCATCATCATGTCAGCCGAAAGACGTCCACTGCTGAACAAAGGCCTCCCCCAAGGATCTCCACGATGGCCGGTCTTGCGCTACCCGCATCCAGCGGTTTCCCGCGACCCTCACAAGATCGTCGGTCCACCTTGTGGGGGGCCTGCCCACGCTGCGTCTTCTGGTTCGTGGTCGCCACTCGAGAACCCTTCTGCCCCAGCGGCCGTCGGTTCTACGAGCGATGTGCCCCGCCCACTGCCACTTAAGTTTGGCAATTCTTCGGGCTATGTCGGTAACTTTGGTTCGCCTGCGGATCTCATCATTTCTGATCCGATCTCGCAGGGAAACTCCGAGCATAGCCCTCTCCATTGCTCTTTGGGTGACCTTGAGCCTTCTTATAAGGCCCATCGTAAGTGACCACGTCTCTGCTCCGTAAGTCATCACTGGCAACACACACTGGTTGAAGACTTTCGACTTGAGACACTGCGGTATTTGAGACGAGAAGATATTACGTAGCTTCCCGAACGCTGCCCAGCCGAGATGGATTTGACGATTGACCTCTTTCTCGAAGTTGGACCTACCTAGTTGGATGGTCTGTCCTAGGTAAATATAGTCGTCTACAACTTCGAGTGCAGTCTCCAACCTTTACTCGAGTACCCACTCGAGCAACATAGACATTCGACATGATTTTCGTCTTATCCATGTTCATTTTAAGACCTACTTGTTGAGAGACTCTGCTGAGGTCATCGAGCATTGTACTGAGGTCTTCCAAGGTCTCAGCCATGACTACTATATCATCGGCAAATTGAAGGTGAGTGATGTACTCGCCATTGACATTGATGCCAAATCCGTTCCAGTCCAGAAGCTTGAAGACGCTTATATATAATTTCCAAAAATCTATTTTCGCAACTGGGTAGGATCATAATAACAGCCTAAAAACACTCCTTCCTCAACTTTAAAGTAATAAAAAAGCTGAGGCGTACACTCACTTGTTTCAGGCTTTTCGGGTCTCCTGGCTGAATAGCGGTTTCAAGTCATTGTGTCTTGAATGAGTGCATGAAAATTAAATGTCCGACGCGGCGCTGCGAGCGACTGCGACGCTGGGAACGGCTTAAGATAGGCACAGAAAATATTTAGAGTAGGTATGCTTTAATATTTGAGTTAATATTTGTTTTACTAACTTTGAAGAGGTAAAGTTTGTAAATTCTGATGTAAAGCTCTGATCTAAAGCAAAAAAATCAGAAGCTACATTATTTTTAATGCTAGCCCAATTTGCGTAATGTTACATCGATGCCAAATGTGCGAGATTTTTTTTTTAAACTGAACTGTTATGTATATATTTGGTACTATTTTAAGCGTTCTGAAGTTCTTTGACACAAAGATTTGGTTATGGTTGACCTCGATTTTACAAGTTACCAACAAATTTTCCAAGATTTTTTATAGATCCTATTATATTTAGCGTGACAAAAGTCATTAAATAATGTTTATTAAAAATAATTGCATAACTGTAACATAAATTTTATTGTGAAAATAAAAATAAATATAATAATAATAATCAGTTCACGACTCCTGGTATTGTAATAACGAAACACGCCTCCCAGGGTTCACTACATAAAATTATTTCAAGTGTACCAACGAAACACGAGAATGTACTTTAATGGCACACGTTTTAAGTCGAAAATGGATCGCTCGAATATTTTCAGACGAACAAGGAAGCTATTATTGTAAAAAAAATACTTTAGAAAAATATAGCTTTGTGTTTGAAAATAAGGAGCGGTTGCTTTAAAAAGAATGGCTGGGTTTTTGTTTAATAGTTTTTTTAACTGGAGTCAACAACGTTTAATGAAAATTATGGAGTAGGTACCTAATCTGTAGTACCGGCACTTTACATAGCGCTGCGTATTCGTTTTTTTGAAAGGACTAAAGTTGGTAGCCTCTGATGGCTGTACCAACCTTAACGGACAAATCGGCGAGTGCAGAGGGCTCTCAGCCGGATAACATTTAGGTAACCACGCCTAGGGGCCGGAGAAGGACATACTTTTTATCCTGGAAGCGCAAGTGAAACCGGGGGGTGGAGGCTAGTTCTAGAAAAAATTCAACACATTATTTTCAATGGAATAGATTCATAATTGCCTTATCAAGAGCCTAAACTGAATAAATTCGTTTTGACATAATATATTCTCTAAAGCCCGCTTTCTCATGCTTTTAAATATTCTAGTTGAAAAGCTTGTAAGTTGAAAAGTTGCTTAATTCAAAACAAATCCTTTCTTACCTAAAAAAAATCCTTTCTAACCTGGAACATGTTTATTTTACTTTAATATACAATCTCACTGGCTCTCAAGTAGGTAGTACAAAATACCCTACCACCGTAATAAGATTTCCTACCGAAGGAGGGTTTGAACCTGCGACCTTTGTCCTGGAATTCGACACCACTGAGCTATCATCGCCTAAAAAACAACGAGTAACTCTTTAACTTCATAAGTGTAAAATAAAAAATCTCCCATGAAAAATATGTACTACCTCTGTACTAAAACCTCATGTCGTTGCAAAATTTGTTGTAAAAGGGAACCCCAACGTAACCCGCATGTAAAGACTACGTCACAAGCATAACGTCTGTAACACACTGACGCGGCGTTCTTAGTATGGCAGGAACGTTAACCTGATAGGTAGGCTTGAGTTGTCTACAATGAAAAAAAAAAAAATACGCTAATGAAGAATAATCACCATCATCCATTTTGAGTCCACTGTTAGACATAATCTCCTGACACAAATTATCCTGGTTAGATGGATGACCTGCGTGCGGTATAAATAAGCACGGTTTTAACTAACCACGCTAACTGGCCTGTTCTAATATTAAGAAAATTACCTGTGAAAAATAATTTGCTGTTCCCCGCGGTTTCACTCATGTTCCCGGAATAAAAAGTAGCCTATAATCTTTGTGGATAATGTAGCTTTCTATTAGTGAATGTTTTTTTTTAAACCGACTGGTAGATCCAGAGATTAGCGTATTCAAACAAACTCTTCCGTTTTATTATTAGTATATATTGTCTCAAAAATACAATTGAAGGTAGTATATCTCGACTCCTAATAATTAATTTGACTAGTAGTGTCAATCTAGTTTGCCTGCCTTTCAGTGACGATTCCGCTGTAATTCACGCGCGTCAGTGTTCTAACATAACAACAAGTAGGTACAGTGTACAGGTTGTGGCGGTCGTTATTCAAAACCAACAAGCCGTGAAACGGTCATGGGGTGCAGTTTGATCGAACGACTCTAAAAGCTGGGGTGTTACCTTGTACAATTTTGTGCATATTTTTTTTCACAAAACATGTCGCTAACCACCGTCCAATTGTGCGGTCACCCTAATTTATTGTTTAACTTTTACCAGTTACCGTATTAATGGGTAAATGAAGTAATTCTGAACATATTTATTTAAGGACCTTTTTATATATGAAATACGTATTTTCCTTTTACTGAAAAGCAAAGGAAATAGAAAAAATGATTGAACATAATATTTATTTTATATAATAAAATATGCTAGTATTTATTTTATGAAATGAACGCTTTTACCGTTTTATTTAGACTATTTACCTTTATATTTATCTTACTCTTTATCAAAAACTAGCTGTTTTTTGCGGTTTCTCCCGCGTTCCTGGGATAAAATTAGCCTATGTCCTCAAACATAATGTAGCTTTTTTTTTAAAGGACTAAAGTTGGTAGCCTCTGATGGCTGCAGCCACCTTACCGGACAAATTTCCTGTTAGTCGGTGAAGGAAAACATCGTGAGGAAACCATAGCACGGTGGTAGGGTACTTTGTAGTACCCGCCTGGCTGGCTACCACCCTCAAGTTGAAAATCTGTCGCCAAGCACCTTTCGGTGTGTTCCCACAGCTGCACTAGAGGGCCAGTTCCTTTCTAGGCTTTGTGTGCTTACCATCATCGGCCACATAATCACTGACCATGGTGAGATTGTGGTCAAAAACAGGCCTAAACATAGTAAAAAAAAAAAAAAAAAAAAATCGGACCAGTACCCAACTCCAGAGATTATCTCATCAGGTGACAGGGAAACTCGACCTATTCCTTGAAAGGGATTATACAAGAGGTAATTTTTTTGTACCAAATATTTTATTATTATCTTACTCTGTGGCATTACTAAAAATTTAGTCCAGTCAACTAGGTGTCAAAACTGGATGGTTAATGAGCTGTGACGTTACTTCGATTCTTAAGAATTATTTCGGCTAAAAAAATCCCCTGTATCAAATGAACAAAGATATTCATCACCATCATCATGTCAGCCGAAAGACGTCCACTGCACTGCTGGACAAAGGCCTCCTCCAAGGATCTCCACGATGGCCGGTCTTGCGCTACCCGCATCCAGCGGTGTCCCGTGACTCTCACGAGATCGTCGGTCCACCTTGTGGGGGGCCTGCCCACGCTGCATCTTCCGGTTCGTGGTAGCCACTCGAAAACCTTTCTGCCCCAGCAGCCGTCGGTTCTACGAGCGATGTGCCCCGGGCTATGTCGGTTATTTTGGTTCGCCTGCGGGTCTTATCATTTCTGATTCGACAAAGGCTTATTTAAACTTAAACTACCTTAATATATAGTGTTACATACTTATACGGACTAGAGGCGCAAAACGTAAAATCTTCCTAAAATACATAATATCTCATTGTATAAGAGTAGAAATGCCTCACAAAGTGGCAATTACCATTTCACACACGTAACATTGGCGTTGTATTTCACAGAAATATGTGAGAGAAGCGACTCGGATATTCATAGTTCAGTCGTGAACGAATTTCAAACTGGATTTTCTTGAAAATTTAGAATAATTTTATGTCGGTTAAGTGATAGCGTTGTTCAAATTTAAAGTTGATTTATCTACTGATATAATATTTATATTTATCATATTTTATATTAATAAAATATATTTGATCAAAAGACGAATCGCTGCCAGCCTGGGAACCTTGCCGTTGATCGGCCGCAGCGGCCGCCTCGAGTACTTTTTTTGTATGTAGTTTGTATATTTGTTGCAAATAATTGTAAATATTGTTAATATTAGGATATTCATTGTAACTAAATAATAAATAAAACCAGACAAGTGCGAGTCTGAATCGCGCACCGAGGGTTCCGGAATTTCCTATGGTAGGTACTTACTTTATAGGTAAATACCATATTCTTTTTATAGGTTTTTCTGTAATCTATAGGTATAGAACTATTTTCTGTTTTTTTTTCCAAAAGTTTTGTCTATTTTCTTAAATAACTTCAAAAATATTTACATTAAAAGTATTAAAAAAAATGAGATCCTCACAATACAAAATATTATATGCAAAACTTTTTTTTTAATTTTTTAATTTACCCCCCAAAAGCACCCTATAAGGTTCCGTTTTTTTTACTTCCGGAACTTAGAATGATAGATAAAATAAATATTGAATACTGTATTTTAAATAGTACCGCCAAATCATCAAATTTAATCGTGAGTCGCGGTTTTAACTTGAAAAGGTAACAGACAGACAGAGTGATTTTCGCATTTATAATATAAGTATGAAAGTTGGATGTTTAGAATACCACTCCCACAATGAAGACAATATAACGACACTTTAATTCACGGGCCAGTTGCCAAAGGTCGTAGGCTCAATTCCAATCCAGGGCAAACAGTCTGGCAGTTCCATAGTACAAGCGCTGCTTAGTTTGGGATCGTAATCCATCAAGCAGTTTTCATATAGACAGTCGCGTAGCTACCGTAGGGCTAGGCGGGGCAGTGCCCCGGGGCCCCCAAGCTCTAGGGGCCCTTGACCTCAATGAATGACTTTGAAAAAGCTATATAAAATAATATCGTAGTTGAGTAATGAATATGTTAGGTCTCCATTTTGGAGTATATTATGTAAATATTTCCGGTATCCCTATTGCAAAGCAGGTTTATCTAAAAGATTAAGATAAATAATTAATTAATTTCTTACTGCTAAATAAGTTTAGTGTTTAGGCCTTAATTTCATTTTTGCCCCAGGGCTCTTGGTTACATAGCGCCACCGCATATAAACAGACAGTCGGGTAAAAAGTAAAAAAAAAAACAGAATTTCTTTGATATAGCATTTTAAGAAACTCCAAAGGATTATTCACTTATTGACAGGCCAGTTGGCGCAGTTGGTTAAGACGCCACCTATCACGCCGCTGGTCGTGGGTTCGATTCCCATCCAGGACAAACATTTGTGTGCATCATGTCTGTTTGTCCTGAATCTGGTTATAATGATCTATATAAGTAACAAAAAAAAAGTACAAAAGAAAAGTAGTATATCAGTTATCTGGTTTCCATAGTACAAGCTCTGCTTAGTTTGGGTTCAGTTAACCATGTGTGAAGAATGTCCCAGGATATTTATTTATTTTCAGATTAAGCGATGTAAGTGAAGTCGACAAATGCTTGCTACTTACATAATGTTTGCAAGTAGCAGTGGAGTTAGTGACGTCATAATCCGCCTTGCGCTAAGTTGCCTCGTTAGCTGCTGAACGGAACTTGTACTTCGTGTCTATTCGGATAGATTAGATATTTTGTAGAGGGGACGGTCATTATTGTACCTACATTCATTGACGTAATTAAGAACTATTTATAAATTATAAGTACTAAATTTAGTAAAGAGAGGGTTCTTGCTAAACGAACAGCTTGAATGAGCTTAGTTCCAACTTCTATCTTGAAAATTTATAGTAACCTATCGATAAAAAATGCGATCAAAAAACGTCGCACAATTATGTTATCTTCTAGTTTCCAAAAAGTAGCCTATGTGGATAATCCAGGATGTTAGCTACTTCCATACCAAAATTCATCAAAATTGGTTCAACCAGCGTGAAGAAGTAACAAACACACTCACAAACTTTCGTATTAATATATTAGTAGGATTTTGGTCGAAACTTGCAGGTATATTATGAACCCTCTTTCCGGTATAGATACAGTTTGTGTAGTGTATTTTATTGTACCTATAATTCCTGGTAGTTTTTGGTTGAAATGTTATTTATAATTAGATCTTGATTCAGAATAAAACAATAAATTCGTTGTATCCCAAAAAAACATAAGATCCCTCTACGAGGCAGTAGCCACTATGAGGCAGCTATGTAATACCTAATGACGAACTGTCCTGTCTCATTTTATTTAATCTCTGCTCCTACTCAATGGATGTCACGTGAAAAGGATCATTACAGTCATAGTTATAAGAATGACTTTCTGTGTCCACAGACTTGTTTCAGGAACTATTACAAGCAATGACGTTTTACAAGTATTCGCGTGATAAGCAAACATACATTGCACCAGACCAACACCTTTTTGTAGTGTTAGGGTAAGGATCACTTACATTGAATAAGTCGTTTTATAATTAATTTCCCATTTAGTTTAAAATATATGGAATAATTCATACCCTGGAATAACATATATATGCTACTTTTTATCCCAAGAACGCAGGTGAAGCCGCGGGGGACACCTAGTTTATTATATTTTTGTAATTTTTATTTTTCAGGGACATTAACTTCAATTTTAATCAATACAATTGAAACATGATTGAATAAATTTTAACATATATTTTTCGTAAGACAAATAGACTAGGATTAAAAAAAACTGTCTATACACAGCATACCTATTTTTGCAATGTGACTTAAGTTCCTGCATTAAATCTCAGCTGTATTTACACCTTGGCTCGTAACAGAAGTTCTAAGGTGCGACATTAATTCAATCCAACAGAGCCGAGGGATTTCCTACATTCAAAGCGATTTCTTTGCTGCTTTAAGCAAAGGTTTACTAGGTTTAATGCAGCTCGTCTCACTAAGACTTTTTAATATTTAAGATTAAATGTTAGAGGATTAGTGTGCTGATACTTCTTTATAGGATTTAAAGATAAGAAGCTTCGTGAGAGAAGACAAGTGTTTCAGGTAACGATTTAGGACAAATATAGGTACATGATCTTTTTGGTTGGGTAGCTATATTAGGCCAAATAGGGATAGGGAAATAGGAAAAAATAATTAATTCTGTTTAGTCCGTCAGTTAGTTTATCAAAAAATATTGGATACGTATTTTTCATTTTATCAAATAAAAAAAAATTACAAAGATAAGTCGCATCAAAGTTCAGGAGTGGGGGCTTGTGACGTCATCTCTCAGTAAAAAGTGTACGTCGTGACGTCACGCGAAACTTTCCTCTTCGTTTTTTTTCGTTTTCGGAACTAATGAAAAAATGTGTCTAATATTTTTTTTTAATCTAACTGACGGTCTTATTAGATTTTTTTTGCCATCACCCCATCTCTGCAAATCACACACATCATCATCTCTGCGAATAGTGTACATTACTATCAACAATCCAATAAAATTTCAAGAACCTGAGGATTAACGTTACGAAGTCACGACAGTTAAGTATACGACTAAGTCTGTTTAAGCCTTTAGAAGATTAACTACGATAACATGGCGCGCCCCTTCATAGCTCAAAACGTTTGAAACGGCCATCACAAAAAAACAAATGCAAGGATTTATTGCTCGACTAGAGGCGTCATTATTATTAGTATGACTGTGGTCTTTACTTTGTGGTATGACGCTATACTCTATGACAATGACACCTCCGTTGCCTTGCGCGGTCGGCTAGTTATGATTAGTTGACCAACAAATCTGGTAATGGTGCCGATTCTGTTGTTTACGAACTAAATAAATTTAATCTCACTATATCTCTTTCTAATAGTAAATATAAGAAAACGATGCAAGATATTTTAGTCCTGTCAGATTAGTTCGATCACATATTTTAACGTGAATTTAAACGCGATCTTTATTAGTCACGACCATTTACCCGTACATTACGACGGCATGGATTAAACTGACAGCATTAAAAATGTTCTGTCTTTTTTCAATAAGGTTAACTTGAAAGAGAGGTGACTTGTCTAATATTAGTTAAGTTCGTAAACAACAGAATCGACACCAATATGTGAGTTACTGAAGACGCGGCCAGCTACTGAACACGAATACTTACACCTATACAGAAACTCTTTCGTAAGAATATGACTACACACATTGAAACAGTAATTTGGAGGGGCGCGCCATGTTACAGTAGTTTATTTTCTACTCGCACTCTGAAACGTATTTTAGTACTCGAGTAATTTAATAGGTAGGTACATCAATGCCCTTTTAGCATTTTTAAATGTAGCCTATGTCCCTCTCCATATCATAAGCTATCAGCGTGCCAAACATCGCAGTCAATTCAGCAATTTAGGTGTGAAAAGATAACAAACAGACGTAGTACTTTTCGCATTTATAATATTAGTAGCGAACTGGAGATAATCAATAAACCAGTAAAAAAAAAAAACAAAATACCTGCAAAAAGCAACTAATTAAAGCTAGATTTTGAAATAAAGAAACTAGGTACAGATAAATACTAAAACTAAAGTTAGTTTACGTTTAGACCTAGTGAAGCAAAACAACAAAGACATTTTCAACATTAATAGTTAATTCTCGAGAAAACTTACAGCAATTAGCCCAAATAGTCCCCAAAGCCGGGGACAAACTGTAAATTCACTTCGAGTGGGTATAGCACTTACCAGATGCAACTGGCTCTAAAGGTGTTTCCACAAAGAAGGTACGTTAGGTAAGGTTCTCAGTGTAAGTGTATTCCGAACCGGTGCTAGAGTCTATTGTAAAAAAATTAACTATTGACATTCATAAGTGCCTTATTAGGGCCTAACTAAACTGAATAAATGAGTTTTGAGTTTGAGTGCATTTCTTTAGGTTAGATTTTTTAGACAGCCATTTAGATTAGATTCTTAATAGGAATTTTCATGCAAACAATTTTTTTGCTCAATATCAGGTTAAACATGCTACGAAACAAAATGGCCTCCATAAATCATACTAATATTATAAATGCGTGAGTTTGTGATATAATATTGGTGTCGATTCTGTTGTTTACGAACTAAATAAATTTAATCTCACTATATCTCTTTCTAATAGTAAATACAAGAAAGGGATGCAAGATAATTTTAGTCCTGTCAGTTTAATCCGATCACATATTTCAACGTGAATTTAAGCGCGATCTTTATTGGTCACGACTATTTACCCGTACATTACGACGGCATGGATTAAACTGACAGCATTAAAAATGTTCTGTCTTTTTTCAATAAGGTTAACTTGAAAGAGAGTGACTTGTCTAATTTTAGTTAAGTTCGTAAACACCAGAATCGACACCAATATGTTTGTTACTTCTTCACGCTCAAACTGCTGGACCAAATTTTATGTTTTTTTAATATACTAGGCAAATACATTTTTGTGACTTATTGCATTTCATCAAGGTCTCCTAATAGTTTTTTTTATGTAACGTTTTAAACTAGGAATAATTTATTTATGTAATATAACATTGGAATGAATAACAAGACTAGGCATTACAGATCTTATCCCTTTTTCACAAGAACCACAGAAGAAAGAATTTTGAAGAATTATTATGATATAAAATCTTTATATTCAGCAAGAATCTTCCAGTAAAAACATGTCCTAACCAAGTGACAATATGTAATTAGGTGCATGCATCCTCGATGTTTTACTCCCGAGTGCCTTCCGAGCTCGTGAGGGGAATTTTATGTATCAGTGTATTATTCCGTGGTACCAGCTCAGTCGATTTTGGTTTATTTTCTAAAGTTTCTATAAGGAAATATTTTTAAATTATTTATCAAGTTTTTTAGGGTCCACATGTACCTATTTACAAAATTTTGACCGAAGTACAATTAAACGAGTGATTTATTTATTAAGGTCAGCCAACAATTGTTCACACAATACATTTTCATAAATTATTGACAAAGAATTTACATTATTGAGTGTAACAAATTACTTATAGACTAACACAACATGCACTATTTACGACTAAAATATAACAGAGAAAATGGAAATAATTTGATATATAAAGATATTAAAGAATAAAAAAAATTGGTCGAATAAAAATGTCAAAATAATAAAAAACATAATTAAATTAAAACAATGAAATTAGAAGAGTTGAAGTAAAAACAATCTATCATAATATAATAAGAATAATCATGCAATAATAGTGATTGGAGTAAGCTACAGTAACTCAGCAACACAAATGCTTTGTTAGTAAGCTGCATTATCTTTGTAGCCGAGTGATAATAGACGTAGAGCCTGCGTCTTGGTAAGCGTAATATGGGACGCTCCTGAGCCACTGACGACCTAAGGGTAGTCTAAACTGTAAGGGGTAACTTAGTCTGTGAGAGGATTATATTTAACAGTAGACAAATAAATATCCTGGGTCATTTTTCACATATGGTTATCTGATCCCAAACTAAGTAGAGCTTGTACTATGTATGGTAACCAGATAACTAATATACTACATATACTACTTTCTTTCAAATCAAATCAAATCAAATTCATCAAAATCAAAATATCATTTATTCAGTTTAGGCCCTAATAAACGGGTTCGGAATACACTTGAACTGAGAAGACTCCGGCAAGAAACTCAGCAAGGCTTCTTTTTTTGGTGGATCTTTTTTTTTTAATTTATGTAATTACAGTTTTAAATATACATAAACTTCATACAATTATCACTTGGCCAGGGGGCTGCAAGTACAGAGAGAAGCTACTACAACCATGTATTCTTGTCTTCTATGTAATGAGCCACCTTATAATAGGCTTTTTTGTAAATACATACTTATATAGATAATTACACCCAGAGTCAGGACAAACAGACATGTTCTGTGTGTCATGACACACAAATGTTTGTCCTGGATGGGAATCGAACCCACGACCAACGGTGCTACAGGTGGTGTCTTAACCAAGCCAACGGGCTTGTCACAAAGAAAGCTTGACGCTGATAATGATTTAGAAAAGAAGTCTTCTTAAGTATTCTCAAGAGTAAGTTTACAATTCTTGTAACCCTAACTAGGTTGTGTCTCCAAAAGCCATCGACAATAGTCTCTAGAAGTTTCTTTATACTAGCTATTCGCCCCCCTATTTAAATTTTTTAAGGGTTGAATTTTCAAAATTCCTTTCTTATCAGATGTCTACGTCATAATAGCCAAATTTCAACCTGATCCGTTCATTGGTTTAGGCTGTGCGTTGATAGATCAGTCAGCCAATCAGTCACCTTATTCTTTTTCCTTTTTAAGCTTGCATATAAATTCAAGATCCTTTATAAATCATGGTAACAACTTGTCACAGGTTTCAATTTCAACAAACCTTTCCATTATATGACTATTACTAACCAGACCCTTCTACCTTACAAATTATTGAAACATGTACAAATTCTGTATATTTACCCTCAGGGTTCGAGATCGCCATTTCGGTGCGAGTACCTATTCATCTCAACGTATTACCAGCTTGACACTTTTCCAGTGTTCATGCATGAATTTACATATTTCTGGGATTCGTTTAGCATTATTTGTGAGAATCAGTAGTGGTATTTTAGTTTATGCTTCATACGGAATTGATGTCACTAGTCTACTTATGTTAAAACTCCTAACATATTTTTTAGTAAAATCATTTAAAATATTTCTTTCATCATCATGTTAGTAGCAAAATCTTTTTGAATCAGAGTATTTTTATATTGATTAAGGATTGGGTTTTATTTGAACATTTTATTAAAAAAATACTTTCAAGTTCAGTTGTTATACAGATTTTTTACGTGAAAAAGATTTATAGCGATAACAGCTTAGTGGTATTGACGTCAAATGCCGAGATATATCAGGGTAGTGGGGAACTTGAAATTTGTGTGCATGAACATGTCTGTTTGTCCTGAGTCTGGTTGTAATTATCTATATAAGTATGTATTTACAAAAAAAAGTAGTATATCAGTTATCTGGTTTCCATAGTACAAGCTCTGCTTAGTTTGGGATCAGTTAACCATGTGTGAAGAATGTCCCAGGATATTATTATTAACTTTGTAGTACCCGTCTGGCTGGCTATCGCAAAGCACCTTCTGATGTATTCTGACAGCTGCACTTGAGAACCAGTTGCCTGTCTTTGTGTGCTTACCACCTTCAGCCACGTCATTACAGGCCACGGTGAGATTGCGGTCAATCAAACACAGGTCTAATAAAAAATATGGTATAATAGTAAAAAAAATATATTTTAGTTAATTCACTTAGTAATATTTTACATTTTAGGTCTTTGAACATCTCTTTCTTGTATAACATCTTACACTGCAAAACTACTGTTACACCCTAGCATGAATTAGACAATATTTTAATATGACACCAAAGAAATTATAATAATATATTTCAGTTTCGCGCAGCGTCTTTCTGTGCACTGACAAATCTAAGAAGACAGTTGCAACATAAATCAAGTTTACCGTGGCCCGTCCACAAAGACCGAAGCACTTTATTCCTTTGAAAAACTGTAAGTGCTTCCGGTCTGACGCTCGCATGGGGAATGAGCTCTTTTGTACCGTGACGACGTTTTTTCTTGTCTCTAAGAATGGTTGTTTGAAAATGGGTATCAATTTTCAGGGCCATTAAGGATGTACTTTGAATTTGGAGTGGATATATATATTGGAATTGCTATTGTTTCGAAAGTAGGACTGCAGAATAATAATGAAGATTGGAATATTCGTAGCCATTAAAATATTGTTACAGGATATAAAAAAGGCAAAAGTGTAAACATATGATTAGAAAAATAGATTAAATATAGAAGTAAAAATACACGTAAATTATAATTATAGTAATAACTAGCTGTTCCCCGCAGTTTCACTCACGTTTCCGGGCTAAAATGTAGCCTATAACCTTCAGGGATAATGTAGCTTCTTATCAGTGAAAGAATTTTTTGAATTGGACTAGTAACTCCGGTGATTAGCGCGTTCCGACAAACAAACAAACAAACTCTTTAGCTTCATGATTAGTATAGTATATAGAAGATAAAGATACTAAATAATGATTTAATGAACTCCTACCTTCTAAATCTTTTCGTCATTTACATTAAAAGTAGGTCGTAATCGTTACTGATCAAGAATAATGCGTTTGTTTTTAATGTTCATATAACAAAGATGCTTGCATAAAATGGAATTCCAAACAATAGGCTAGATGATAGTGTCAAAAATAAATGACCAAACACTAACCAATGCATAAAACATCTAAAAACACGTGGAAATATCAAATATGTTGTACATTTAATGCTTTCTATGACTTTTAATGACCAGTAGAACCACTAAGAGTAGATCATTTGATGCTGTGAAACTATGACGTCATAGCTTAGTATTTCATACAATATTCCATGTAACCGATCGTTTTGACATTTATTAAAAAGTTGCTGATTTGATATGCCAGGAAACTACCCTATTGGAATGGAAAAGTAAAAGATCAATTAAAGTAAAGCTCCCGGAAACTATTTATTACTTTAACGACCAACAAAATAGGATATAAACCGCCTGACATATGAGGACAGTATAAACTGCTTAGGTATAATTTAATAAACCAACAACAGAAAACCGTAGAATGGATGTCGACATACAGAAATCAGAGAATAAAGTGCGTAGATCGTACATGTAATACAACAGACGTTGTCCTTCCCTGAGAAGAAAAATAGAACTGAAAATCCCTACCTACCTCTACCTACCCCTACCTATCCCTACCTACCCCTACCTACCCCTACGCACCTCTACCTATCTACCTACCCCTACCTACCTTACTTACCCTACCTATCCGTACCTGCCCTATAAAAATAAAAAGTATTCTGTCCTTCTCCTGGTTCTGAGCTACCTCCCCACCAATTTTCTGCCAAACCAGTTCAGCCGTTCTTAAGTTATAAATAATGTAACTAACACGACTTTCTTTTATATATATATATATAGGTATAAAAGATAAAATTTGATTCATCTTCAATATTTAGCGTTTGGCTCTTGTGGTATAGCTTCTTTCAATACTCCGTATTGTTTGCTGCTTCCTGCACCTCTTTATACGACACGACGTCCAATTTTGCCTTCACTTGGTCTATATAGTTCAATCTAGGTTTTGTTCTTCCTCGCTTCCAATCTTTGCAATATTTGATTTGGTACTAAGAAACACTATGCCATAGAAAAGTTGATTGTATTGCCTATATTGCAACTCAGGAGATTGCCTGCTACAGACGAACTTACAAACATTGCCTCTTTATAATAGTAGTATCTAGATACTTGTAAGTACTTGTAAGTAAAGAGAGACAAACGCGAAGTGAAATAATAAAAATGGCAGTCAAAAATATAAATAAGAAATATCTAAAACCAAGCACTCCAACAACGTACCAACATAATAGTTTTACATTTACGACCGCGCTCCCAGCGACAATAAGTTTTGATGTTTTGAGTAAGATCAATTCGAAGGATTGGTCCCCTACAATTAGATTACATCCCTGTCCCTTGCGAGATATCGACATACCTATAAATGTTTGTGCCAACATAAAATCTTAACGGCATACGTTTACATATTTCGGTTTGTTTAGGACAGAGACAACGGCTGTTCTGCGGTGGTAACGGTTACTAAAATTTGTTATAGCTCTTATCTACAGTCTACATTTTGTGATAATTTAAGTACCAACACTCAAAAATTAATTGTCGTTGATGTAGCTAAGTAAGCTTGAGTGAAAATATTAATTCTTGTGAGAATTGTTATAATTCGTTGGCTTACAGAAAAGATGCATGTTAAAAAACAGATCACAGGAACTACTATTCAAGTGAATAAATAGATGCCTGCTTACCTACAATGATACAAGTCCCATAAATAAATTAAAATGGTGGACTTACGGAAGCTTTTCGAACATGCAATCTTCCTAACAATTCTCAAAAAGTTTCTTCTAATACTTACCTTGTTTTATATACCACAAATAACAACTGCATGATTTGGAGGTATCATTGAATTCAGCGTGCCTGCAGCCAGTAACATAAGTCAAGCTAATTTAGTAGAATATGATGCCAAATTTAAGCTGCTACATACATTCGTATAAATTAAAGTTTTAGCGTCTCTTATGTAAATACGCAAAGTTATTACTATTGGTTTGATTTATTTTCAGTTCGAGTATTGAGAAATTTGAGATGGAAATAAAAAGTGTGTTGTACCGGAGAAATTAAGATTAGGCCAGATAACTAATACACTAAATAAATATATAAAATAACAGGCTTAATAAAATGATATACTAATTGAATAATCAGAGGTTACTTTCAATACTTGCTCTCTGATACCCAAAACAAGTATGTGCAATAATATTAACGTTATTACACTTTAACAACTTAACAATCTGGTGAACTCGAGACACAACTGTGATAAAACCAGAAGTTAATCCCGTAGTAAGGGAAGTAGTATTCAATTGGTGAGGCCAGTTTGTGTCCATTACAGCGGTAATTTTGGTCGTAAATATTGCCGCGCCGACCACTCGGCTAATCGCGACGATGGCAGTGCGGCTACGTTTGTAGACTTCAAATATTAATGAGGACTTTGCTGGCTAGGCTGTTTCGGTTTCAGAGTATTGTTATTTTTAGGTAACTCGTGAATAATGGAAATTTTATTACAGAAGGCTAACGTGGCATGTTTTAAAAATTGACTGCGACATTTTCCATGATAATATTGATAAAAAAATTGTAGTAGCAAACATAGCAGAAGACATAATTCTGACTTACAAACTGGGTATGTTAACTGAAACAAAACAAATCAATGAATATGATCAGGAATTCGAACAGGATAAGGAGACGGGGAAAAGTAATACAAGTGTAATAAAATTGCAAATATACCTACTATCTCGTGCACATATAAATATAGTTAACGTTCCAGAAATGTTGATCATACGTCTGATACTATTCGATGTGTATCTATCATAACACATATCCAGAATAAATTTACAGATCTCAAAAAAATAGACGTAAATTTTTATGCTTTACATCCTAAACCTCGGGATATCTGATCATTGAGTTCGTAATAACAAAGGACAATCCCTACAAAATCATCACAGTGTAAAAAATTATACTTTGCTATTTGTGACACTTGTCTATATAACTGTGACTTACGTCGTACCCTGAGGTTTGATTCATAGCGTTCGTTTATATTGATGATGTATTCATATCAACTTAATCTATTACAGTACACTAAGTGTCAGTGGAAAATGTCATTTCTTAGCCTTAAGTTTGACTACAAAGACAATTTTATATTTGATTATTAATATTAAAAACATACTAGAAATAGTTAGAAAATAAATAGTTATCAGAGCAGCTTATTTTGCATTTAAGTATCTACCTACCCAAGTTCCTTATTTACATTTGATGAACCATCTCTTAGCAGATAGTGTTAATTTGCGAGGCAGTTTAAAAACAACAAACAAATTCGTCAAGTCATCATACTGTTTCAGTTATTTTGTCCATCAAGCAGTTTTATGAAACAAAGTACATATTTTAACACCAAAAAAGCAGTCACAAGCACGTATGAAAGCAAATGTATTGGAATAACACGAACTCCGCAATATGCCAGCGTGACAAACCTGTGCCAAGTCAAATATGTTTTACATATATCAGAGAACAAATATACAAACACGACACGTATATCATAGTGGAGTCTTGGCAACCGCACACAGTTCAAACTTAAACATAAGCTTACTTGAAGTTAAACTTGTAATTGTTTGAGTTATGCATATCTTAATATTATTGTAACACGTAATATCTGTCATACTGTTGAATTAACTTACGAAGTAGAAGATATATTTCACATGACAATATAATATTTTGCGGGTTTCATGTTAGATGTACCTACCTACTAATCAGAAGTTCTAAATACATACATATGTATAATTATAGAGGGATATGTTGAGAATACCGTCGCAAGTCTAAAAGAAACTGGGCTTTTACTCCGTAAAATGATAGACGATAATGGTTATATTAGTTGATAATAAAAAGCCAAAAAATAGCGAACGAAATTGACGAGACGTAAATTTTGCTTGGCGTTAACTACCATGGTAAAGGTCAAACTTTCGAGACGAATTTCCGCAATTGCTATTTTAATTTCTTTGTAAACACACTACATCTTTCCGCTATCGAATCTTTTCGATCTGTCATTCGATTGCTATTTAAAATAGTTTACTTTTTGATAGCTTGGGATCGAAATCGCCATAACGTTCCCAATTCCGATGTCAAATTCGAGTGTTTTAAAATAGCCTTGTAGGAGGGATGAATTATTTTCTTCAAAAATACTTTAGAAAAAGGTATTTTAAACCCTAAAAACAAACACCAAACAGATCGAAATCCAAAGTAAATACTAAAAGCGTCGGTTTTTATGAACACAAAAGTTTTTCAATTACTAATACTGCTGTTTGTGTAGCAAACAAAGATATTTGGCCGTTTGATTGCCAATAAAGGAAAGGGTTACGTTCGTTGTAAATATTGAAATTAAAAACGTCCCGAGTGATGGTTATGTCCGTTTAATAAAATTTTATTTGAGATATTAGTTAAGGAGTTACGTATTTATTAAACGCTGTTGTAGTTTTTGTTTCAAAACTAGATTAATATATAAGTTGTTGGTAGGTACTTAAAATATATACAATATATATATATCTTTCAATAAGTAACCAAATATTCAGGGATTATTGTAATCATAATTTATTAACCAATTTTACTACGGGACCAAATCCAATATCGAACAAACTTTCAACTTTTCATACAAAACATCAATCTTGTTTGGTCAAAATGTATGGAAAGGTTTTTTTTGTGATTTCAGGGTTGGTCCCATATTAGAAGTTGTTCAAATAAACTAATCCCGAAAATTTTGGCAATCCATTGAAAACTAACCCGACTAAATAGACGAAAAATTAAAAAATGTAAAAACAGTAAATGTCCAAATGAAACGAGCAATTTAGGTAGGTTAAAGTAATGGGTTGGTAACGTTCCTAACAAGAGATACCTTATCTCGGCGTAAAGACATAAATCTTCCGTGACTGCAATCTCGAACCCAAAATTTCTTATTATTACAAGGGTAGACAGAAAGGCATAAAAACTCCAATTATTTCACGTCAAATCAGTATCGATAAGACTTGTTCCCCAGTAAGTCTAATTAAGAAGTTTGGATTGGTCGAGATAAAACTTTCTGAGTCCGTATTGACGTTTCCACTTACAATTGGGATTTTTTCGTCGAATTTAAGTTTGAAGGTAATAAGGTTGGACAGAATATTATATATAAGAATTTCTTTCATAAAGCTTTTGTTTTAAAGTAATAAGCATGATGATATATTGATTTCTGAAGTTACTACAGCTGTGGCACCTTACATCCTTACTAATATAAATGTAAGTGAGTCTGTCTCTTTACAATATTTTTGACTCTACATTACCAAGCCAATTGTATGAACATTTAATTTAAAGACGAGAGTAAATTTTAAAACAAATAAATACTAACCGGAAGCCAAAAATTACATAAACAAAGACACATAAAATGCAAAAGATAGAGATGTAACTCCAAAATTTACGTCAAATAAAGTGAGACCTTTCGAAAACCCTTCTGTTAGATAAAAACAAATGAAGCCACAGATCTATTTATAATGGTTACCAGTAAAAAATTAAGTCTAACACGAACAAAAGATTTCAGAGATGTCATATAGTGATTTATGCGGGTCCTCGTTCTGAAACCGCCTTTGTGATATTGTCACAGTGGAATTGAATGAAAAACTGCCTAGAATTCTGGGCTGGGACTTAATATTTTTCAGGCTGAATTAATGGCCGTTGGAATAAAGTAAAATGTTTGACTATCATATTATTTAAATTATATTTTTTGTCCACTTCTGTTTGGTAATTTTTCGGGCTGTGCCAGTTACTTTGGTTCGCCTGCGGATCTCAACATTTCGGATTCGATCTCGCAGGGAATCTCTGAGCATAGTCCTCTCCATTGCTCTTTGAGTGACGATCTTGTGAGGGTCGTGGAAAACCGCTGGATGCGGGTAGCACCAGACCGGCCATCGCGGAGATCTTTAGGGGAGGCCCTTATCCAGCAGTGGTCGATATGATGATGATGAGGCTTTGTCACATGTAATTAACACTACCAGAAGGATTAATGAGTTGCCAATCTTTACAGTCTAGAAATAAACATCAGTCATTACGACATTATTAATTTTGTTAGATAATACTATACTTACTTTTATATTGTGGCCTAAATTAAATAGCCTTCAGCTACCAGAACAACGTTCGTCACAATTTTGCTGATATTGCTATACTGTATTGTATTCAAAGTTGTTGTTGCCTGTTGTTCTTTCACAAAATATTTGGCCATGTTGTTATTAATGATTTTGATAGGT
Organism: Tethea ocularis; assembly: GCA_963555595.1. Classification (NCBI taxonomy): domain Eukaryota; kingdom Metazoa; phylum Arthropoda; class Insecta; order Lepidoptera; family Drepanidae; genus Tethea; species Tethea ocularis. The sequence goes on along the minus strand of OY741960.1, from coordinate 1,129,723 downwards.
ATCACCATAATAACGTTTTTTGGATAGTTATCTTGCGCATGACACTCTTCTTACCACCTTAGTTCTTAAGACTCAACAGAGCTTAATTGGTCGTACTGCAGTAACATGGCCTGCTTGTCAATCTTTTGATTTTAAAAAAACCTTGCTGGAGGCTTCTCAGTTTAAGTGTATTACGAACTGATGAGGGAATCAATTTGTAATATGTTTTATCAGGGTGTAAACTAAATAAGTAAGTTTTGAGTTTACGACATTATTGCAAGATCGTATGGCAAAACATTGGAATTGACGGAATATATAGACCAAAAAATAATATTAAGTCTAAAACATTTTAATCAAGAAACAAATTTATATTCTTGCAAACATCAAAGCAATACGAAGTAGAGAGGGATCTATCCAATACGGTAATTTAGTATATTGTTGAAATACATGAAAGATGGCGGCTTTGGTATTATTTACATTTCATTCATGAAGAAAAGCCGAATCGTGAGAAAAATTCAAAGGACCGTATCGATTTCAGAATCATTTGCGATGTTTTGTATAGAAATGCGGGTAGACATTACTGAAAATTGTATAAACTCTTCAGTATCTCACTCACCAATACCGTTAGCCTGGAATACTTCTTACCTGACTTTTATAAAAATAGGTTAAACATTGTCCCATGATTTTTTTACTCGTCTTCCCGAGAAAAGTCCTTGATCATCGATTCTAATCGCGGTCTCGGAAGACTGGCGACTTAAATTTCAGAGAAACGTGTTGGTAATTGTTTTAATATCTACCTACTTATACAAAAATGTGCATGTAAGTTAAGTTCATGAAAATACAAATTACCATGAAAACCGTACCGTGGCTTTCCCAAGAGACTACATACAGCATGGGGTTCTACAAAAAGGGTGTGAAGAGATTCTTTCAGGGTTGGCAACACGCGAGTGATACATCTGGTGTTGCAAGCGTCCATAGGCAACCATCAGGTCGGCCGTGTGCTTGCTTGCTACCTTAGTAGTAAAAATAAACCAAGAAAGCAAATAATATTAATCCAATAATGCACTCTTTCGTTCTCTCTCCTCCCAAATGATAACATAATGCGGGTAATGGATTAAAATCCCTTTGTGCCTCATGAAATTCACTGCGAAATGTTATTTTGTTACAATGACCGTTATATTTTGCTGGTAGGTATGTAAGAATTTAGGTGTATTTAAATTTATTAAAATTCAAGCCTCTGGAAAAGGTTTTGAATAAATATTTTGGCAGAAAAGTTGATTTGGTTTTCTTAGTTCCATTTAGACGAATATTTTATTAAGATGGGCCAGTCATCTAGTTTGATTGGAAACCATTTATGCCTAGTTCGATAAAATTACCGTGAAAAATTAGAAATAAACGTAAATAGCGATGGATTTACAAAATCGTTGGTTCTCTCAGAAATAGTTGTTATCAACAAAATTTATTTTCAAGCATCTTTCAAGTAAATTTATCTTGGAAAACCTACTTTTGTAAAGTATTTGGCTCACGATTGAATGAAAAACGCAGGAAAAAATATTTCCTATGTTTATAAAATGTTCATCGTTGATTGTCATTTTCACAATTTACTGAACACAAAGTGTCTCATAAATCAATCATTCATTTATAGTATATATTATAATAGTTGTTTAATGTAAAAGACGGTGATATTTATTTAATCATATTGTTACATATAAAATTCGGCATCATAAAAAAAAATTTGGAACTTACGTTTTACTTGGGCTCATTCCATTTATTATTAATCATTGCCTTTCAAATAGACTATCCAATTTCAGATCTTCATAACAATTTACTGTTTTTCCCGGCGTTTACCGGCTTCAAGTTAACCTTTAATTAGATGTTTTCTTAAGCAAACATAATATTATTCATATTTGTTTTGTTTTGGGATTGCGTTCACAGATCAATAGCACTTGACATTCTCCTGACAGTGACGTTAGTGTCGTTCCCTCACGCACTTAACGCTTCCGTTCACTCATTTAGTCGCATAGTCGACAGAGAATGTCAGTGATTTTTTATCGATTTGTGGCGCATCTGTGCAAGATTGATGTGCAATGGCACATCCTTTCGTGTTGGCCATGACACATATTTTTCAATTTCATTTGCCCTTGACCTTGCAGAGGTGTCAGGCCTAAGTTTTCTTTTTAAAATATGTGATCTAATGGTGAGTTTTCAAACCTTCTTCCAAATTTATTATTTGTTTGTTCCTGTTCGAACGTAGGCCTTAACGCCATGGTTATTTTGCAGTGTGAGGACTTACTGCCGGCGCTTGCCCCGATAATGGGACTTCGGGCACGCCACGCACGTCCGTCCTCTTCACCCGTAAGTAACCATGGTACAAGTTAATTTCCACCTCGCCCTGCGTTTTGTATCTTGTATTTTAATATATTTTTGCTTTCCTTAGCCATTGCTGAGTTGGCGTTGCCACCAGCACTTTGAGAGTCTTCCCCGGCTGGAGTGGACATTGTCCACCTTCTCCAAGCAGGGACATTATCCTCCATAAGGTATTTATAGTGTTTTTACGTTCTCTATGAGTAGGGTGTAATTAACCTTTGTTCGGGTTAGTTAGGTAAGCACATGGCAGGCAACTTATGTTGTTCTGTCCATGCCTGCTTTGTAGGGTTTACTCTGCCCAACCTTCAGTTGTGGCAGAGCATTTAAATATATATATTTCGTCCCATATTAATTTAATAATTTTCTTGGATTTAGGACGCCCTATGACCGAGCACATGGTCGACATCTCAGGCCGATGTCTACCCTTTTGTGTGCTCAGGCTGTGTGAACCAATTTTAATGCCCACAATATTGGTGTCCATTCCAGGAGGTGTCAAGTGGGGGCTGCTTTTGTAAAGTAGGGGCTCGGGTAGCTGTGGCGTGTTCTGCGGGGTCCGGTCCGCCTGCTCCTGTCCGGAGGGTGCACGTGTAACTCGAGCCAACAGAACCTTTGTCCGGTACCCTCGATCGAGGACCCTTTAATTCTATCGGTCTGACAGCCGTACTGTCAGTGGCGCTCAACATAAAATTTCTTAAACATTAACATTTTTTTTTTAAACCTAAACATTGTTAACAATAAACCTTAACATTTTTTGAGGTAAAGTCTAGTTAAATAAACCAATTTAAAACCACACCCTAGATACCCACGCGCTGAGTCTAGCTGGCCTTTTTTTGTTTCTTACATTGTGACTTTTTTCTTAAATTTAAGATTTTATAAACTTTTTACTTTTAGAAAATTTTTGAAATCAAAAAAATACACTTTGTGAACTGGGAATAATTTTTTTTATTTGTCAATCCCCCTTTAGATGTAACAATATACATTAAATATTTACAACTAAAAATTAATATAACTCTTAACACTAAATTTACAAAATACAAAATATTTACAAGTAGAAAAGTTGTGCCAGATCACTGCCTTGAGTGAACGTGCCAAGAAGGCTGGCGGCATTGCCACGTTGAATGGCAATGCTGATCCGCTGTGCTAGATAGACACCAGCCTTCCTGTCACGGGAGGTCTCAATAAGGCGCCGGGAGACCTCTTTAAACAAAAGAAGGGCATCTGGGCCCCACGGCCCCAGTGTTTCAACACCAAACGCCACAAAAATGCATCCATTGCCTATAGATGCATATTTGCGGCGCTTAAGGCATTCTTGCTGGGCGGCAGCAGCACCGGCCATGACTGAAGTGTCTGGAAGGTGAGACGGAGCCAAGGTATCGACGCATGTAGCATCCCAAACCAATGGTCGTCCCAACTTCCAGGGCACTAAAGTCATTCCGTCCGGTCTCTTGCCATCGTCGCGCACCAAGCCACTTGGTTCTAAAACGGCCGGTACGCCAGCGGTGACAAGAGATCGGCGGATTAGGTCATTTATGGCCGCATGCCGTGACATACGCCCAGCGCTCCTACAACAAGAGAGGCCATGATGACCAAGGTGCCCAACACTGTCTCCACAAAGGCAGCGATGTGGCACAATACATTTGGCTCCTAATCGCAGGCAACTGCTAATTTTAAATGACGCATTGTCGAGCATCGTGCCAATGTTGGGGGAAGGTAAAGCATGGAGCCAGAGCCCTGACTCCCATTTGGTGGAAACAAGGAGACGAGCTCGCTCAGCAGTATTATTAGCAGACTCCAAAAGAGAGTTATGAATTTGCCTGCTGAGTGGCTCGTCCCACTGCCTCTGTGATTTTTTTTGTGACGGAGCATCTGTGTTTGGACAGGCCATGAACCAGGCGTTTCTGGCCTCAGGCAGCAACGAGACCTCAAAGTCACCAAGTGACGGATCAAGAATTTTACCAATTAGGTCACGTGTACTGTGAACTGAAGACAGAAACGCCGGTAAAGAAACACTCGAAATTTTGCGGTTTCCTAGACCACCAAAACGTATAGGTAAGGTGGCCTGAATCCAGGTGCGATCATCGAAATCAATATTGAGGATGGTCATGAGAGTATGCCTAATAATGTTGTCCAATTTTTTTAGTATATTATCGTATTTTTGATTTATAGTTAATTTAAATAATATGATATTTTATTGTTTATTCTTCGTAATTTTAAGGAATTGGAGGAATTTTAAGGACAAAAAATGATATAACATGAGTAAATTGAGTATAAAAGTGAAATTATGGGAAATGGAGCGGTTAATTGCTTCAGAGTTAATTTTAGGTAAAAATATTATCGAAATCTTTTTATATATTTTAATTACCATATTCATGAATGAAAGCACAATATTTAAATCAAAAGTAAATAACAAAAGCGGAAGTTCAAACATTCATGTTTTTTACACACGGCCCATTTATTCATATAACAAACTTTTTAATTTCCAACTCCAAACAAAATCGATGCAATTGGAAAACATTTTCAATTTCGTACGAATTCTTTTTTTTTGTATGAGGACACGGTTCCAATTTATCTCAATTTTAGGGTTCTGCACATAATATTGTTAAAACCGCGACGTAAAAAGAGGGGTGCTTTTAACCACTTGTTTTGTGTGTTGTCGGCTTGAATCTAGGGGCTTAGTCCGGAACTGATTTTGTTTTGATTCGAACTCGTTCCTGATTTGAACTTGACCCAAACAATTTACTTCCGAACCAATACGAATCGTGGACAAGGATCGATTTATTTATCTTCGAGTATTAACAACATCAACGACATTATGTGAATTCGACTAATTACGACACCATCAAGTTTTATTCGTCTTCGGTTATTTTTTTTATACGGTTGAATAATTATGCTTTTCTGCCATTTTCCTAATTAAAAAAATAACTGACTGACTGATCTATCAACGCACAGCTCAAATCACTGGACGGGGTGGGCTGAAATTTGGCATACAGAAAGCTATTATTACGTGGGCCTGCCCACGCTGCGTCTTCCGGTTCGTGGCCGCCACTCGAGAACCTTTCCATCCCAGCAGCCATCGGTTTTACGAGCGATGTTCCCCGTCCACTGCCACTTCAGTTTGGCAATTCTTCGGGCTATATCCGTTACTTTTGATTTGATTAATTTACCTACGGAACCATATATTGCAGAAATATATTCACGGGCCAGTTTTATTGACTTTGCTTGTATTTGTTCTGCTGGCCTTGTTCAAATAATGTGTGTACAAAGGAAATTAAGTTTGTTTGGAAAATGTATTGTTTATCCATTTAGAGAAATTAATTGACACAAAATCAACCGTGGAAGACAGGTAAATGCTTGGTTTTGGCCTCTGGGGACTTGAAAGCGAGATACCTGCTTTTTCGGCCAGAGGCTAGGCTTGAGTGTTCATTGGGGCAACACCGCGAGCCGCCAGTCAATTGTAACTTTCGACGTTCGTAAGTGCCTTTTCAGGGCCTAAGCTGAATAAATGAATGATTTTATTAAAGAATGTTCTCTATGTAGAAGATCTATCTAGAAGTTTTGTTTTAAGACGATGCTCTCCGCGAAAATTGGAATTTTAACGATAAGGGGTATCGTTAAAATTCCGATTTTCACGGAGAGCATCGTCAGAATCATTTACTGAATCCATGGTTTCAGTTTTCGTGATGATGTCACTTACACCCGATATAGAGGACGGCTAAATTTGGACGAAATTTCGCAAAAAAATATTCTAAAATTCATAAAATACTTTTATTTAAAAAAAATAAACGTAACATCATTATAATAAAGACTAATTTAAACAAAAAGTGCAGTTTTAGAAAATATTACTGTGTCCAATCGTCCATACAAGTATTATTTGTTATATTGTGGTCTGTAAATGTAAGCACACAAAGTTGAAAATTCATCGCCACATATTTACATATCAAAATCGAAAGTAAAAATATAAAAAAGAAAAGGGAATAACAAGCTAATATAATATTCGTATATTGGGAAATAAAATAGCGTAGAACTGGACTGACTACGACTGGCGAATTGCGATATCCGCAAAGCATTTATAATGCACATGTCTACAGGGGAATCTAGTGCAAAGGTAAGTCTTTAGTGAGAGACAGAGCGGGTAGCGGTTACATTTATTACACTTTTGACTGAATTAATAAATAAACAGAAATTACATTGATTTGTATATTACTCAATCGATAGTTTTTGCTTTTGGATTTATTTTTTTAAGACTTCAATGTGATTATTTAAAAAATACACGTTTTTAACGTCCTCCCAAAAAAATGGAAGACATTCTCAATTCGGCAAAACATTTTTTTTTTAATGTTTGTTCACGCATAACTTTTGTGCTTAAGAACCGATTTTATTGACCGATTGCGTTTTGTGCTCCAATGTGGTCCCATATTAATTTTATTGTCTTTGAAGCAGGTTTTACTATGTTATTAAAAGTTGATCTTTAAAGAGGCCTATATTTGGCCACAATCTTACCATAGCCAGCGATGGTGTGGCCAATGTTTGTAAGCACATAAAGGCTAGACGGAAATGGCTATTATGTGTGTCAGAACATATAGGTCCTTGGCGGGAGATTTTCAAATTAAGGCCGGTCGGTGGGCAGACAAACAGGTACTACAAAGTACTTTAACACTATGCTATGGGTTTCCTTCACCAATAGCAAGCTCTTTATAGGATTCGAACTAATGACATTCGACGCTAATTCGCTATCATCGCCTTCTATATCTATCTATACTAATAATAAAGCTGAAGAGTTTGTTTGAACGCGCTAATCTCTGGAGTTGCGGATCCGATTCGAAAAAATCTTTCTGTAATAGGAAGCTACATTATCCCCGGAGGTTATAGGCTACTCCTTATCCCGGGAACGCGAGTGAAACCGCGGGGAACAGCTAGTAATAAATAAAAACCGTTTGTTTTAATCGGTAATCGCTTCAGCTCTTTCATATGCACAAGTCTTAAGTCATAATATAGACCGAAACGCCGTGTAAAAGCAATTTTCTATGTCGATAATGTGTACGCTTTCCACACGGTAATATTATTCATATCATCTCTCCCCTGGCTCTGATCTTCCCGCAATTGATACTTTGTGTAATGAGATTGACTTTCTATTGTTCCAGGATATGAAAGAATTTTTCAGTTGCGAAAAAAGTTACATTTTACTGTGCAACAATTTCTGAAATGTAATGTAATTTTTTAACCAATAATGGTGCCGATTCTGTTATTTACAAATTAAACTAATATTAGTCACGTCACCTACCTTTCTTAAAAGCCTTATTGAAAAAAAATAGCATCATTTTTAGTGCTGTCAGATTATTCCATGTCATCGTAATGTACGGGTAAATGATCAATGACCAATATAGATCGCGCTTAAGGCGCGTGTCGTCCCCAAATCACGGGATTTGGGGGCTTAAAACTCTGTAATAGGTGAACATTAAAACCTTTGACATATTGTCTTAGATCAAAAATCTCGTAGCGTATTATTTACTAATAATTATTTAAATTAGGTCCTTATTCATTTTTAATTTGCTACTGCTCCTTAACCAAACATGATATTGTCACGGTTTTTACACGAGAACAAAGGCAATATATTTCACTTTAAATTCTTAGTTGGCAATTTTAATATTCCAATGTTCGCCTAAGAAAATAAATATTATCAATATATTATAGTGCGCGAGCAATAGGCGCCAGTAGCCCGATTCGGCTATTGACGTTATTAAGGGCCTTAAATTCACGTTGAAAAAATGTAATCGGACTAATCTGATAAGACATAAGATAATGAAGATATCTATATAAATAGAATCGGGCCAATGTACCCATCTTATTTCCGCCTCGCGTTTTCACCCGTGTTATCGAAATCATATATTTTCTCAGGATTTAAAATAGTCTAGTTACTATATATACAGGACGTTAGAAAGAGCGTAAGGCTGTGTATCTAGTCATTGACTATGTATTGGCATTTTGTAGCATTTTTTTGTTAAAATAGATTTAAACTCTGTTATGGTTCAGCAAATAATTAAAAAATCAACACAAAAAGTTACTAAAATAAACGTCTTATTTTGACTTTCAGGTTGTGAGTTATTTTAAGTATTTGTATAGAAATAGAGTATTGTTACTGTGACTATTTATACTGTGTTCCAGATTGCTGCCCTTTTCTGATGTGTATTATATCAATCCGAGACGATAATTCAACGTGATGAAATGTATGTAACGTATCTTTATCGAAATATAATATTTATAAACAAATTCGTAATTAGGTTATGAAAATAGTAATTCTTCCTAAAGGAATATTTTACGTAGATAATAAATGTTTTAAAGACTGCAATATTTTTCGCAGCGTACGCAAAATAATGACTTTTTTGATACTTACCTTACATAAATAATTGTAATTTTCGTAGGGATCTCAATAGATCTAGGTTTTTTTTGTTAAAAATAAATCACCAAGAGCCAATGTTACTCGCTGATAATTTAGTTTTTTTAATATAAGTGAAAATATTTTTAAAATCGGTTCAGTAGTTTTTGATTTTATCCATTACATTCAAACATACAAGAAATGTCGTGCCTCATAATATGACCGGTCTTGTTTGAGGACAAAATTTATTTTTCTGTTTACACAGTTCAGCAAACAACGTTCGCTTCTAAGTAATGTGAGTGAGCGAAATAGCTGAGCTAACTCAAAAAAGCTGAGTTTACTCACAACTTGTCGTGACGTTGATAAAGTTCTGACGACATTGCACTTTGAAAAATGTGATTGATGAATTAAAAATGTATACCTTTTATAGGGTTCCGTAACTCAAAAGGAAAAAACGGAACCATTGTAGAAAAACTTCGGTTGTTTGTCCTTGTGTCAAAATACTTTCTCAGAAATGCGTAGAGGTATCAAGCTGAAATTAATCAAGTGCTTATGTATACAGTCTCTTGGAACTGTAATTATAATAATAATATACGGGGATATTCTTCACACACGGATATCTGATCCCAAACTATATAAGCTGAGCTTGTACTATTGAACCCTGAAAACTCGAAAAAAAAACAAATTTTTCATACATTTTGACCGAAATGACTAAAACCCCCTAGATAGATGTTTAGATTGAAAAGTTTTTTTTTTTCGAGATTTCAGGGTTGGTCCTGAGTAAAGTCCCATAAAATGTGAACAAATATAAGTACCTATAATATCGCTAGTTCATGACCGGACACACAGTACATTAAAAAAGCACCTATTCCTACCTAACTGTCAAATCGACTTACCACTTAAATGAAAACGGCGTTTCAGTATTTGAGCTCCGCTACTTTTTAATCTGTGAACGCAATAGCGCTCACAGAACTGTCGCCACTCGAGAACCTTTCTGCCCCAGCGTCCGTCGGTTCTACGACATAGTATATAAGTCCTAAAACAATAAATTATCTTCCCCATTTTAACATAAAAACCGTAAATCCTAGCAGCTATACATTCTGTAAGCTTATTTTTAGTGTTTAGAGAACGGGTCTTTTGTGTATATTTATTTAGTGGTTATGGTTAGTTTTCCTCAAAGCATACGGGGCGTGTTCCCAATGTCCCTTTTCTGTAGCCAAGAGCTCGTTATTGCATGTCCAACCAATGTTTGTAATGTTAACTTTAACCCTGTATTCAATTGGTTTATATTGCTTTATCTGATATTTATATTATATTTTAACATCTTCTTTTAGAAAAGCTGTCGGATTGTATTTTATTTAAAAACAGAAAAGTGGATAAACTTTTTAAAAGCGTCGTTAGTTCTAATTCCATTTTGTCGTTTGTGTGTGATTTATATTTTATATGAAATGGCTGACAACTTACAAATTTATTTTATATAAAAAGATAATATTATAAGTGAACTAACTTTTTAAAAGTGGACGGTGTCGTTATAAAATAAAGCAAAAATTTAAGGTCCCTCTGGATCCCACTCGCTGACGCCTAAGTTTTAAGTACTCGGATGTATAGACAAATCGTCAAGGTTATTGGCCTGAGTGATCCCCTTAGAAATAACTATGCTATCGAACACCCTTTATTTTACACTATCTAGATTTTTAAGTGTAAACAAACACAAAATTTAGAAGAGTAAAATACGAAATCTGTTTTCCTTATCACGTCTAATTTGTAACAAGGGGTGTGGACCACTGTCACCACTAAAGTATGGTTACCGTTAATTTCCACAACAACTGCTTCTATCCTAGTGCTTTGTCCTGTAACTAATTTGTTCTTTTCTTTTGTCCCGGGAACAAAAGAATTGCATCACATTAAGGCGAGGATTTCTTCGTGGAATTAACGTTGGTATCATCAAATTGGATATAGCAGTTTATTATGTTGAGATATAACGTTGCTGCTTTCTACGTAAACACATATCAACTCGGAAAAGGATCGCCACCGTATCAACTCGAGCCGTTTAGTATTCGTATGAAACTCCTTAGTGCCTCGCCTCGGATACGGCTAGGCGTCAACCAGCGGTCGACGAGCCGTAAGCGTGGCACATCCACGATTGATTAATATTGATTGTTTATTTTATTTTTACATTATAAATAAGTATATTTATTTTTCAATAACAAACAAGCAAAATTAAAATAATTGAATTAAATTTTAGATTCAAATATATTGATTCATAATTATACTGCCATTCTTATCGCGAAACATAATGTTGATAAACTTACGACCTAGAAAGGGAATAGTTTTCTTACCTTTTTTTAAAAAAAAGGCTTATTTTTTTTAAATAATATAAAACCATATTTTTTACTAACAAATTGCGTCTCTCTTGTCTCCGTCAGTTTAGTAAGGGACGGAGTCATTCGCGGAGAGCCTCCTCTTAATAGTATTGCCCATCGTCCAATGGCCACACCGCTCGTTTTGTGTGCGCGTGATCACACCAGCGAGTCTATCAACAATCATTCTTCGTATAATCGTATTGACCATTTCAAGCGAACTAATGCCTTTTGTCAGGCCTAAACCCCTTAACAAAGTGAAACAAGTTAACAAGATAATCCGGGATTATTGTCACGTACCCCACTCTAATCGGTATTCCCTGACCGTTACTCGATTAAGTTAATTGTTGGACCGAAGACGCAAAACCATTAATTGGTTGTCAGTTGGATGCATAAAAAATGAAGTACTTTACCGCCTTCGTATAATTAAATTATTTTGTAACTTAGAAAATATTAATCAAAGTTTAACAGTTTTATCGTTAATAGGGTAGTGTACTGACATCAAATCAGCGACTTTTTTTAATGTCCAAAAATGAAATAGTGCACTGTGACGTCATAGTTTCACAGCATCAAATTATTACTTTTAGTGGTTCTACTGGTAATTCAAAACTAAATTTTAAAAATATTTGTTGTTCCCATATTTTTAGATGTTTTATACATTTGTTAGTGTTTGATCATTTATTTTTGACCCTGTCCACTGGAGTATTGCCTATCTTTATTATAGAGAAATGACAGCATGCAAAAAAAATCCGTATATTACGACGGCATGGATTAAACTGACAGCATTAAAAATGTTCTGTTTTTTTTTCAATAAGGTTAACTTGAGAAAGAGGTGACTTGTCTAATATTAGTTAAGTTCGTAAACAACAGAATCGACACCAATAGCATGCACAAAACTATGCATCGTATAACAGCAGTGTGGAGAAACATCATTTAATCCCCCTTTCCGAATCCCGGACGGTTCCCGGGATCCCGGACAAATGGATTGCGGCTTCGGGCACAGAGACGCTGTTTTTGCTAGACTAGTGTGATAGTATCGTTTTTATACGAGTAGGTACTTTTAAAAATGGTCCGTCTTCTTGGATTTAGAGTGCAGTGTTTTATCAAGCTGTTTGTACTTGAAGGTTGGTAGTGCGAATGAACTTTGTGTGTTGACAGCTTAGAATAAACCTATCTAGATAGAGAGTTCGCGCGTCAAAACGCCAAAAAAAATATCAGCCAACTTAAGTGCACAGTGGTGACACTGTCATTGTGCTATAAACACGTATTCTGTCAAATTCTCTCCCGATAATGTTTCAGAATATTTTTTTCTCCTACTTTTATGGGAAATATTCAAGAACTGGTATCACTCAGCATGTATAGAATAAAATAACTTTTTATTTGACAGTACAACTAAGCTATTTAGGTATTACATACTTAAAAATATACTGCCAAAGAAAGGTCACCGCTCAACAATAATGTTGCGGTATAACCCACAACGCTGATTTTCAGTGAGAACCTTAGTGAGTATCTGAGTGACGAAGCGCGCTTGTCAAACAGTAGACAAATCTGACCTGTGTGTTTATTGCGTTTGCAGCGCAATACTCTATCATCTAGACAGGTTTATTATCAAAGGTTGACAGTTAATTGACACAATACATGAAAAAGTGGTATAACATTATTACTATGAAAGAATTCATGAAGTGACATCTTAAATCTGCCCGGAATGCGAGTAAAACCACCGGATGAAAGCATGTTTATTATTTAGTTTTGAAGGAGATGCTTCAAAAAGCTCGAAATTTATATTTTATAACGTCTTTTTGCTAATTGCAGCTCAGTAATAGATTGTATGTTTGTCAAAATGTGATTAGCAACACAGAGATATGGTTATACATTTATCTATGAATTCATTTTTTTTTAAATATTATAGAATTGTACATTAGTTCCTGTCCGTTATTTTATTGTTAAGGAACCAATCAATTTAAATAGTTCAAAAAGCATAATGTACCCGTACGTAAAATAACAATTAATAAAATACGTATAAGGCGCAAATCACATTTTGGCAAACATTATATACGACCTATTTACTGCAATTAGCAAGAAACGTAATAAAATTTTAATTTCTCGGGTTTTTTGGGAGCATCCACCTTAATAAGGGCCCATTCATTAGAAATAAGCAGTCCATTATATTTAAAATACTTTCCCTAAATTACTCAGAATACTTAATAAGAAATAATTAAATTGTAACATTCAGAACAGCCATTTATATATAAAGTTAGAAATAGACACATCAAAAGCTATTTGGTACCAAACAAGGTTGTTCGTTCAGACAGATCTTTAGCCATTCTGACAGGCAGTCATAAACAGAAATAGATTGAAATCAATTAATATTACATAGAATAATCGATGATATTGTCAAAGAATACTTACTAATAATATATGTAAAGAAGTGACCTTTCACGTCCTAGCAATATTCAATCACACATACACAAAATGTTATATTTATGTATTTATCTACTCTCATATCGTAATGTTCTTATTATGAAATCAAAATCAGTACTTTAATGACCCACTTTAGGCACACCCGTGTATAATGATTCATTATAGTACAGTTGTGTTCCCAAGATAATGCTATAAAATAACTTATTTTCTATTAAAGTACACTTTGGACCTATCAATAGTATAATCAATCAGTATCAATTCAATTTGACGATGACAATGTGAAAATTTTGACCTATATATATAATTTTGAGCAAAAATGTCACAAAAATAGCAATTTTTTTTTTTTTTTGAAAAGTTGGTTATACTATCGATTTTTCAATTTTATTAAATTACATTATTTATATGAGTTTAAATAAAGTACTGTATGATACTGCACATAATTAGGTATTAAAAACTCGTGTGATACTATTAAGAACCTCGCCTACGGCTCGGTACTTAAACTCACACTCGTATTTAATAACCCCTATTATGCAACAGTATCATAAACTACTAATATTTATTGAATTGGTAGGTAGTACCTATAATTAATTTTACAAAAATAAGATACTGATGAGACTTTCCTCGCGTTCTCCTGGAATAAATAAATACAGACGATTAACACATAGTTTTGTAGGTTTTCAAGTCGAAATCGTACTTTAATTTTAAATACAGTCATTTTTATAAAAAAAAACTTTGCACTTAAAACATTTTTGAGTTAATTTGAGGTTATGTAAAATGTTTCAGAGTGAAAAATGATTCAAATATTGTTATAACTATAATGGGACACATAAAATGATGGATGTGTACCAACCACGAGTGTTGAAATGCAAATTAAGGTTGGAGGAATATGTTGATGATTTCTTTTGTTATTAATCAGTAAATATACTACCATTCTTGTCGCAAATAACATGTGGACAACTTACGACCTATAACTGAGCTGCAATTTACAGAAAACGTGATAAAATTTGAATTTCGCGCTCCAACCGAAGCCTCCCCCTTAAATTTAACGTTTAGTGGTACGATCGTCAGCCAGTTTTAAAAAAACGCCAAGTATTAATTTTTTTTTAAATTACAATCACAATAAGCATTTGTTAAAACAAATAATAATATAACAGTTTTTAATAATAATGTTTTTTCATTGTAAAAAATTTAAAAAAAAAATGTTTTTTTTTAATCATAACTAGCTTTCCGCCCTGAGGTTTCACCCGCGATGCCCTATTTGATCCGTCCAGTTGTTTGGGCTGTGCGTTGATAGATCAGGCAGTCAGTCAGTCACCTGTTCCTTGTAAATATTTACGTAAAATTACAATTTTAAACAAATTTTTATAAAACATGCATCACAAATATTATTGGATATCGTGTCATTGACGATTAGCTTTGTCTATCTTTCTTGATAAAATATGATTAAGTTGTCACTAAATTTTACATGACAAAGAAACACGACATTTCAACTTACCAGCACCACTTTCCACTTGGACTATAAATAAAATAAATAATAAAGACATAATTCTTCCAAGTCACGCGACGGTGTCTGCAAAAACGTATTCATGTCAACATTTAGTTTATTCATGAGATTTTTATTTTTCATAGAATAAGTTTTGAATGAAAATCTAATAAAAATAAATCCGGGAACAAGTTTCGTAGGACTTGGACTTCGCGAGTTATAATGTTGGATAAGGAATGCTCAACTTTTTATTTTACTTCAAGACTTATTGGTGTCAAGGCGGTAAACCGAATATTGGCTAAACCGGAACACGGCTTATTTGAGAAAATATTGAATTCATTACTTTTCTTTTTGCATTTATCCTTATACACACTCAAACGAGCAATCAAACATTAGCCCAGATCGAAGCTGACGAAGCTCGTAAAAGTACATAACACATTACACACAACCGATTACGCTACCGTCCTCGACGGCGAGGACCGCCGCGACGTCCCACTCAGTCTCGTCCCGTTCAAGCGGCCCGAGCTGCCATTAGTAATCCGACCGCCCCCAATTAGTCGTAACTCGTACTAAGTCCTCCCCATCTCCCGGTAACGCCCTGAGTCGAGGTTCGTACCCCATTCAGGGGTGCTCTAAAAAAAAACAAGCGAGCAATCAAGGTAAATGGGACAAAAGACAAATTTTCAGTAACTAGTACCGCTGGATCTCCGTCTCTGTTGAGTCCCGCACAAGGAAACTCAACAGAAAATCGACACGTCGTTTGCTTCTCCACGAAACATCAATAGGATCCAAAGGTTGTCTGGAAGAGATCGCTTCTTAGCGATAAGACCGCCCATTGTACATTCATAATATTGCTTTTATTTGTTATTTTGAAATGTTGATTTATGTACAATAAAGTGTTATCTATCTATCTATCTATCTAGACCCACTGTCACCGACTCGATGAACACGCAAAAGCTGAACTCCGCAGTTATTAGCACTGCGGAGTTGAGTGTCCTTGTATGGGACTCGACAAAGGAGATCCAGCGGAAGTAGTAAATATTTGTCTTTTGCATATATTTTTTTTACTTTTTATAAGCTTGTGTTTGAGCACAATCTCTCCATGGTCAGTGATGATGTGGCCGTTGGAGGTAAGCACACAGTCTAGAAGGGACCTGGCGCACAAGTGTAGCTGTCAGAACACACCGGAAGGTGCTTGGCGACAAATTTTCAACTTGAGGGTGGTAGCCAGCCAGGCGGGTACTACAAAGTACCATACCACTGTGCTTTGGTTTCCTCACGATGTTTTCCTTCACCGAAAGCTTAAGCTCATATATTAATGGATTCCCGCAAGGTCACGCCTTAGTCAATTAGTTAAATGGGACAAATCTATTGTAAGTAGATTTAATTAAAGTGAAAAGTTTCACTATAATTTTCTTTACCTTTGGTTTACCTACATTGGAGGATTACTCCCATTTGGATTTAAATTATTCAGGCTAATAAACTATTCATCAAAAACGGACCTACTTTTATGAAACTACCTAATTAAACTTTTGTGCTTCTTCAAGAGCTTAAGTTCACCTTTCAAATTATTATTTCAGAACCACTTCATCGTTAACTTTGGATAGGAGCAATATTTTCAAAAGAATATAGTTTATTGGCCTTTTTAATCCAATTTCTCAAAGACATTTACTTTGCAAAAATGTATTTACATTACTTCTATATAATGCTCAGATTCATTTTATATTATCATAATCTTAAAATTAGATTTCTGTACATGATATCAAAGTAAATAAAATACATAAACCTGTCACAAAAATAGCTTAGCAATTTCTAGTAATGGCTTATCCGAATTCAATTTCACTCAATCATAACATAATTATACTGGAATAAAAACTAAAGCATATGTTTTTCTTTTACAACGATAATCACACATTAAGTGATGATATTGCCGAATGTGTTAAACATAAAAAAATCCAGTCTGATTGGCACACGAAGGGATTTGTACCGTCGGATTACAGCGGCAACAGAAATACACATTCTGTGAAAATTTCAACTGTCTACCTATAATGATTCATGAGATACATCGATTGTTAAGGCCGAGCAAAATACGTCGAAAAAATCACGTCAAAAAACTTATTTTTAATAGACTTACCACAGGAGGACTCAGATGTTTTTGATGGGAGCTTAAGTCCCTTGGCCTATAGATGCTTGCAACACTCTGAGCACGAATTTCTTACTACTCGAGGTACCTACCACTCACAAGATATTGGCCTTTCCTCCTCCCTGACTTTCACCATATCTGGTGACCTTTGATCAATCACAGTACAACCTGAAGTTTAATAATTAATCATTTGAATTGTTTCAGAAAGTTAGTTACATTATACAAATTGTATAGATATTTATTGACCTGTTTAATTCTACCGAAACTCCGTAACCACAACGCAGTACCTAACTATTAAACTGAACTAATTACTAGATCCCTTCAGTTTTAGATTAGTTCAATACAACAGACAATTGATACAGCATTTGTTATATGTTGATTCATAGTTGAATTCATAGTTTTTCTTAAATAGCACAATTGCCATGACATCAAGGACAAATTCCTTTATGAAAATTCCTGTCTATTTGGTGAGGCGATTAGGACAATCTCAATTTAATAATGTAAGCAGTCACACTAAATCATATTATATTATGAAGAAAATCAGACAAGTATTGACAGTAGTCGTAAATATTCAAGTTAATGAAAAAAAAACACATTCGGAATTGAAATTGAAACAAAAAAACTCAAGATTCCATTTCCAAAACTCCCAAACTTAAACAACTCGACAAGTCTTTCAATGGAATTGAAAAGTCAAAGGAAGTTTCGCATAAAACGTGGCCAATAAATTTTGAATTGGGACAAGACGGATAGCTGTTAACAAATCCTCATTCGGATTAGAGAATAGTGTTCCTAATGTCCCTCGAAAGTCCTTCGGCCCTTCTCTGAACTGTTAAAGACGCTGAGCATTGAAAAAGATTGATTGCTAGTCTGTCTCTAGCAAAGTCGTCGATTGTCTTTTAGAAATTAGTCGGGACTCGGGAGTTGTGAAAGATGGCTGATAGGTTGGGATGATAAATTAGCTAGCTATAAATGGTTTGAGATTGGTATTTACTGATTGTTGTGTTGTACAAGTAATATTGAATACAATCAATAGGTGCCTATTGATCGCTTGAGTTAATGGTGACGTTTATAAGCTTTCAGATTAAGCTAAAGTAGGATTAGAAGTACACAAAGAGATTAAGTTATTATACTAGCGAGCAATGGATGTAGGTTCAGATATTTGACCTCATTTGCGGGAAAACGATATTATACTTTTTACTAATAAGCCGTAGAGAGCAATTTTACTTGGTTTGTCCTGTCTATACTAGGTACTTTAAATGTCTTTGGAAGTTCTTATAGAAGTAAATAATGTAGGTTTACAAATATTACAAGGTAATAAAGAAAGAATGGTAATCGTAATGATAAAAAATAATGTTTGAAAAGAAATAACATTATTACTAAAATAATTAATTATGATACAAGGACTTTTTTTCAAGGTCTCTAAAATAGAAATTCGATAAACAAGCTTTGTTCAAACAACGTGTTGAAATCCTTAACATATTTTCTGTCTAGACACACAAAAAGTTTATAAATACAATTCCCTTGACATATACAATTTAAGGCTACGTTAAACGAGAAATGTTGTTTCTAGATTAAGTTTTTCTCTGCATTATTTTCGTCAGCTGCATATAAGAGCCAGTTTCCTTCTAAACTTTGTGCTTACCACCATCAGCCACAGCATCACTGACCACGGTGACATTGTGATCAAACGTAGTCAAAAATACAAGACTTTTTTAATACGTACGAAGATACTTCTTTTTCTGACCTTACACTTACAGAATAATTAGGTGTATGTATATGCTCAATATATCCTAAACTCTACTTGAATATTAAGTAAGTAAATAACGAAGAGCTTATTCTAAACATTCGGAATGCCCGTGTTAAAAGCTCTAGCAAACTTTGTAGACGAATTTTAATTAGTAAAACATATATTGGGCATTCAAATTTTAAGCGTTGTTTTCATTAAAAAACAAATTTCTGAATTTTCATTATAAAATATGTTTCTAATATCAAGCTGAATTTAATAATTTTTTAGTCTAAAATTGTAAAAAACTTATTGTACTAGCTTCTGCTCCGCGGTTTCTCCTCATTCCCGAGGAATCTTATATTGACTCCTAGACGTAAGCTCGGCGACGCCTAGCTGTAAGCCGTTCGTGAGCTTGTCCCGAGTTTCAAGAGTTATATTTTGTTAGTCTTCCAAATATTTAATAAACAATAAGGATTATTTCTTAAATTCAAATAAAATATAACCATATTTGTTTACATTTTATCGAAAATAAACAGACGCAGATAAAATCAACCCTTTCATAAACATAAATAGGAAAATCACGCATCCCTATACTAAGATTGGAGCTATCAGAGACAATTCGTTTGTTCAAGAAATTGAGTCAATGAACAATGCAAAAATGAATCTGCTTACAGGTACTTTCTTATTTGTAGCGTATAAGAGTCATTTTCGCTCGATTGTGGATTGTGTAGAGGTGGTAATACCCCTTGGCGCCCAATAGGCTGCTTCGAATACGATACGATATCGTCCCAGTCACGTACGACAGCAAACAGCTGAGTTATTATTTGAAAGAAGTTAACATGCTATTTTTGTCTATGATAAGGCATTGCACTGCTTATGACCAGCAAAATTAACTTTTTTTGAAGTTTGTTTGCATGGTTTCTAGTATATTAGATTAAAAATATATGAACTACTGTAAATTAATTTTATGGTCTACTAAACGGGTGAAACCGAGGTGGAGAGCTCTAATAAAATTATAAATTCAAATAAAGATTGACATAAAAGTACCTTCCAGAGTGAGTTGTTCTTTGGTTTCTCTTGGACTCTACCACCGATTAGGGTTGAGTCAATTGAGATGTTCGTAAATAACTATCAGTCTAAATTTGAGCTATAACAAAAAATGTTTATTTTTTGTTTGTACCTAAAACGTTGGTGAACGTCCCTACATGGCAGATTGGAAAAAGTAGGTGTAATTTTGAAGGCACTTGGCACTGTACTGCCTTGCCTTCGCCAAGCATCCTTAGTTGGCTTCATGTTGTTTTCTTATTTCAAGTGATTATTGGTTTCATTGCTTATAGTTTTTGTTAATTCTTCAGTCCATTATGTAAGTCCAATGACAATACAATATGGTGCCATTGAGCTGGCCTGATGATGAAGCTGATGACAAAAACCTTAAACTTCTTAACTTTTAATTATTTACTTACAAAACTTCCACGTGTTATTATCATGTCAGCTAAAAGACATCCACTGCTGGACTAAGGCACCCCCCCAAGGATCTCCACCTTGTGGGGGGCCTGCCAACGCTGCGTCTTCCGGTTCGTGGTCGCCCCCCGATAAACTTTCTGCCCCAGCGGTCGTCGGTTCTTCGAGCGATGTGCCCTGCCCACTACCACTTCAGTTTGGCAATTCTTATGGTTACTTTGGTTTGCCTGTGGAACCCATCATTTCTGATTGGATCTCGCATTGTTCTATCTCCATTGCTCTTTGGGTGACCTCCAAGTGTTATATAGGTAGTAGCTTCGAACGGTTATTTATTAATTGAATAATATAAATAGTCGGTATCTAAATCTCAGTGGTAAGTCGTGATGTGTTCAAAGATAAAATATAACAGAAGTATAAAATATTTACACAGTTTATTGAGAAATTTTTTGGTGCTTAATTTTTGCACACACAGAAACAATCTTCACGTGGCATCCAGAATATGATACATATTATCTATAGGTATATTTCATGTGATCAATATCGTATATAGTAGGTATGTACCCAATAGAGCAACAGTCTGACCCCACGCTAAACTAGTTAGAACCTCTAATTGATTTTCAGTGTTTACCCCAAATGGGAATTGAAATAGCTATACAGGGTAAATAATACTGAAGGCTGACAAAGATCTGAATGTATGTGTGGGTTCGGGACTATTACACTACAGTGGAAAAATTTCTAATAATTAGAAAAAAATAGTTGATATTTTAATCAATCAATTTTCACTTTCTGCGAGCAGGCAACAACGCAGCTCTCATTTTGCTCACTTTAATATTTTATTACTGCCCTACTTAGCTGTTCACAAAGTTTTATAATGGATTTGGAACGTAGCCAGGAATGGTATGAACGTATTATGGATCTCCCATACAACAGCTCAAAACGCAGCGGTAAAGGTGGCGATTCTGATGTTCACAAATTTAAAATATTAGTGTGACCTTTCGTTCTTAAAAAATAATTTGAATTGAATTGAAAATATTATACAAGATTATACTTAATTTATAATAATAACGACTTACTTACGTAAACGAACAAAAGTTGTTATTTTTAGATCCTTGTGATTTCATAAGTATACATTTTTAAAATATAGCGTATTTTAAGATAGCTCTTTTTAACCTCCTTCAATAAAAGAAGGCGGTTCTCAATGCGGCTATGTGTTTTTTTTAATGTTTGTTCACGCATAACTTTTTTGCTTATAACCGATTTTAATCATTATTTTTCTTTTGGGTAGCTTCAAAGTTTTACACATTTTTTAATAGTTGATTATAATCATTCAAGTAATCTAATAGGTACTTACTTAGTTAGACTTAACTAATTTGTTCTTATTTTTTTTAAATTTGTATGGAAATATTTTAGTTTTGTTTCATTACCTATAATAAGAATCAATCATCAATGCCCTTTCAATTTACTATACTAAATTTCAAAATCTCCCGGTATGTAGGTACCTAATTCAACGCAACCATATTATGTATGCCATCACCACGTTAGCGCATTTTACGCTGCGGTGTTAGTAATCCTTTATTTGTAACAGATACTGTGTTGACCTCGGCCTCGGCCTCAACTGCTGCGATAGTGATTGCAACCGTGCTATTGATGAAAAGTCAATAACTGTTAACGATGTCATGAAAAAATCCAATTTTATAGTTGTTTTAGCATACAAAAGGATATTGTCAAAATAAAATAGTACGTTTTTAATTAACTAAAAATGTCTGTCTATATATTTTGATAGTAGACACTTTTGCTGACTTCAATAAAAAAAAAATCTTTTGTGAGTTTGAAGCTACAGGATGTCAGATTTTTTTAAATTTTTTTGGCGACAAATTTTCACCAGTCAGCCGAGTGCGACAAAGGAGCCTCCCACCGAGAAATGGTTTCCTCACGAAGTTTTCCTTTACCAAAAGCTCACACCATTCAACGTACCTATCACTGAGCTATTATTACTTCTAATATAAACGTCATTTTGAACTAACTCAAATACCTGAATTCGATCTTAAGTCACTCACTTCAATCGCTTCCAAATAAAACCATTTAGTTTTTCAATTTCTACAATCAGCCTCGCAAATAAAGCAATCAAGTATCGATCCACTTTCAAAAACTGCAGCAATCTGCAAATCGAAGGGTGTTCTCAAAAACCGGCCAAGTGCGAGTCGGACTCGCACTTGAAGGGTTCCGTAACAATCTATAAAAACGGCAAAAAAAAAACACGTTTGTTGTCCCATAATTTATTTTATTCTGTTTTTAGTATGTGTTGTATGTAGCGGCAACAGAAATACATCATCTGTGAAAATATCAACTGTCTAACTATCACAGTTTATGAGATACAGCCTGGTGACAGACAGACAGCGGAGTCTTAGTAATAGGGTCTTGTTTTACCCTTTGGGTACGGAACCTTAAAAACTAGCAATTGGAACAAAAAATTGGTTTCCCCATTCAAAAACTAAGCCCCGAATTCCGTTCCATATTCATTTTTTCAACGCGATAGATGTTTGCTAACACCGAGCCTGTGTAAATACGGATTAGGTACAATTTTCATAAACAAATAGAGTGGGAGTGCCATCGCCTTCCACTGCAAACAATCCATTGTTAGGTGCCTCTACCTTTTTTGAAATGCAGAAGCGAGCTGAAGTTTTTTTTTATTGATTGAGGAGATTTTTTTAAGCTTCGTTCTGTTTAAGTAGTTCAAATATTAAAGAATTGTCTTTAAATTTTAATGTAAAACACTGTACCTTGCTTTTTTACACTAAGGGCCGATTGCTCGTACATTTTAGTTAAAGTTATAGTCAAAGTTAACTTAACTATTACCATGCTTTGACCGTAGAGTCACTTTAACGATGACTGATCTCCCTCGGTCGGTTATGGTTACGGTAAAAATTTTAGTTAAAGTGACACGAGCATCCCAATTTGCTTTCTTTCGGCAGTTAAAGTTGACTATAACCATAACCTTACTAGGACTGCGCTTTATGCAACCGACCCTAAGTAAAATCCCATATAAAATCTGGCATACTGTAATATTTATTTGAAAAAAAAATCATTAATATGTCCATCCATATGCCTTTTACTTATATATAATATTTCGTCCAGACTTTTCGCTTGTTAAGTGCTTTCAAAAGAGCCACTTAGCAAAGTTCAACTAAAATTTAATTTATGTTATAAGCTAAGAGAAAATCAATAGCACAATGTTTCAAATGCCAAGTTTCTGGACTATTGATGCGAAGTTATCAAGTAGAAGTGGAACATTAGAGGTCAAACTATAATGTCAAAGGTACTTTATGGAACTATTAAGATCGAGACGATCTTATGAGGGTCGCGGGAAACCGCTGGATGCGGGTAGCGCAAGCCATCGTGGAGATCCTTGGCAGTGGACGTCTTTCGGCTGACATGATGATTAAGATCCAAGATTAAACCTGAACTTATCTTGACCTTCCTATCTGACCTATCATCACTTATGATAATCAACGCTAAGTTTATACGGGGCTTTATGCCTAATTCTTTTCTATTTTCAAATTCTGCATTAAGCTGATTTCAGACGACGCTATAATATTATAGCATATAGCTCATAGCACGACAATATCGCGCTCCATACATTGTTATGGACACGTTTACACTGTACTGTACTATATATTATTGGCTTTATATACGCTTTATATACTTTATAGCACAATAGTATAGCATAGTATGTCCCGCTGTCAAAAAACCATTATATTTTTGGTACAAAAACGATTACAAAATTATTAGTCTATTTACTGATTAATAACAAAAAAAAAACATTAAAATATTTTTATACCTAAATTATACCTAACTTTCTGTTTAATCATAGCTTAGATTAGTATGTGGTATCGCGGTTTTGTCCGCATTTCCAGGATAAAAATAGGCCTATAACACCTTTAGGACGGAAAACTTTAGGAAACGTCTAACCAATTTTTGCATTTATAATATTACAAGGAAATCAAAATAGCTTTCTAAACAACAGTGCTAAAACCATTTATATAAAGTTCTCTATTCGAAAACTGGGAGAGATTAACTGCCAAAATTTTTAAAGCCATCCAACTAACAGTCGTTAGCAAAATGTTGCGCCGAGCAATATAAAAACATAAATTCAATGCGACCAGTCAAAACTGCCGTTAGCGAATAAAACTAATAAAATCAACACAATACCAGTTCGGTAATAAAAATAAATCCGATCATCAATGAGTGATTTAAAAAGTCTGCATTCAAAGCCATGTGATGAAATGGCACGCGAACCACAGTGAACTATAATAAATGTGTCATGAAAAAAACGTTTTCAAATGAATTTGCGATTACACAACCAAAAGTATTTAATAATTTATATAAAATTGCATCGTAGAATTGTTATTTGTTTCGCGTTTTCGGGATAATAATAGCTATGTTATTCCAGGTTATGATCTATCTATGTGCTAAATTTCATCCAAATCCATTCAGTAGTATAGTGAAAGAGTAACAACATTTAGTGAAAATATTGTAAAAAAGATTTCAAAAAGTGAAATTAAAATCAGCCAAGAAACTCCCAAGATATAAGCATTTTAAACTACTAATTAAACAGCGATTAGACAAAGAGATCGGACATAATATGTGACGTCATATCCTATTACAACCATATAAACTCCATGCTAAATTCTGTTTTGCTAGAGAGAGATAGGAATAAATAAGAAAGAGAAAGAAAGAACATTTATTTTAGACAACACACAACATTACATTATGACATACAGTATAATACATTGAACAATAAAAAAAAAAGTAAAAACAGAGTAACATACAATAATGTAATGTTGCGTGATGCCCGGAATAGGCCCCGACTCAGCATTGTGCAAAGGTTAATTAAAGAACTAACCCTTGCCCTGATTTTCAGTCGGCGCCCATATCCATGAACTATGTGATAGCTTACCTATATCTTGCCCTTGCGCTGATTTTCAGTCGGCGCCCATATCCATGAAATATGTGATAGCTTACCTATATCTTGCCCTTGCGCTGATTTTCAGTCGGCGCCCATATCCATGAAATATGTGATAGCTTACCTATATCTTGCCCTTGCGCTGATTTTCAGTCGGCGCCCATATCCATGAAATATGTGATAGCTTACCTATATCTTGCCCTTGCTCTGATTTTCAGTCGGCGCCCATATCCATGAAATATGTGATAGCTTACCTATATCTTGCCCTTGCGCTGATTTTCAGTCGGCGCCCATATCCATGAAATATGTGATAGCTTACCTATATCTTGCCCTTGCGCTGATTTTCAGTCGGCGCCCATATCCATGAAATATGTGATAGCTTACCTATATCTTGCCCTTGCGCTGATTTTCAGTCGGCGCCCATATCCATGAAATATGTGATAGCTTACCTATATCTTGCCCTTGCGCTGATTTTCAGTCGGCGCCCATATCCATGAAATATGTGATAGCTTACCTATATCTTGCCCTTGCGCTGATTTTCAGTCGGCGCCCATATCCATGAAATATGTGATAGCTTACCTATATCTTGCCCTTGCTCTGATTTTCAGTCGGCGCCCATATCCATGAAATATGTGATAGCTTACCTATATCTTGCCCTTGCGCTGATTTTCAGTCGGCGCCCATATCCATGAAATATGTGATAGCTTACCTATATCTTGCCCTTGCGCTGATTTTCAGTCGGCGCCCATATCCATGAAATATGTGATAGCTTACCTATATCTTGCCCTTGCGCTGATTTTCAGTCGGCGCCCATATCCATGAAATATGTGATAGCTTACCTATATCTTGCCCTTGCGCTGATTTTCAGTCGGCGCCCATATCCATGAAATATGTGATAGCTTACCTATATCTTGCCCTTGCGCTGATTTTCAGTCGGCGCCCATATCCATGAAATATGTGATAGCTTACCTATATCTTGCCCTTGCGCTGATTTTCAGTCGGCGCCCATATCCATGAAATATGTGATAGCTTACCTATATCTTATTTTTATAGTTATCCCCAATTTTTTTTATCTACTGTTTCTTATATGAATGAGCTTCTAATAAAGAAACAAAAAATATCATATTCCCTATTGTTATTTGTTTTATTGCTAGATTCCTTGCGGTTTTGCCCGCGATTCCGGGATAAAAAATAGCTATGTTATTCCAGATTATGATCGATCTATGTGCTAAATTTCATCAAAATATGTTCAGTAGTTTCTTACAACATCCATGCATCCTCACAAACTTGCGCATTTATAATATACCTAAGTCAGATTCATAATTCAACAAGTGTTTAATTAAAAGTATAAAAATGCCAATACAAAATGATTACGAGCCAATGTCAGTGACACCGGCTCAAATATAAATCAAGCCGCACTTGTCATAGGCGGCCCGTAACTTGTAAGTTATGCGACTATCGCGTGCTTCTGAAATGGTAAATTTATGTGGGTGTGTGGACAGAGAGGGGGGTGTGTTGCCTGATTGGGGAGAAATGCAGAAAGGTTTTCGGGTATTACACGGAGATTGCAGAATGTTTGGTCATTTTTTGAGAATTACACCGAGATATGATTACTTCTGGGATTTGTATCGAGCTTGGTGTCTTTCATGTATTTTGTAAAAAGGAAGAACGTGAAATTATATAACCTAAGTAAATTAAGAGATGCCTAACGGATCACAAAAGAAACCCTAGTAACTGGTGTAGTCATTAAAATAATAGATAAAATTATATTGAAATTGGATTGTATCACTTTTCTACTCATCAGTACCAAAACTATGATCGTTTTTTGTTTGTTTAGACAGCGGGTCTTAATGACTAATGCAAAATTTGAAAATAAAAAAGAATTAGTCATTTAGACCCGCGGGTCATTCGATGTGGGTCTAAATGACTAAAGCCCCAAAATAATAATACTCTTTTTAGATACCAATTTAAAATAAATTAGTCTTACAAATTAGTAATAATGTCCTGTATTTGAATAAAAATATTGTACAGTATGACACAACTTAGCTGTAGCATCGGCAAGTCGTTTTCGTACACTTCACTTCCGATTTACAAAACTAATAAAAATCATTCACTATCGCCCCTTTCAACGTTCAATAAGATCATTTTCGCCGATCATTTTTTAATTCATGAGTAATGTTGTAGGCGCACTCTTTTTGGGAACGATCGATTTTACGAATATTGCCGATGCTTCATCTAAGTTGTGTCATACTATATGAACCTTTGGCCTATCTCCTATACTCCTATAACCTACTCAGTTGATGAACCTAATTGAATTTACAAAGGCAACCTCTAGTATATTTTTTATACTACTAAGGCAGAAAACGAGCATACGGCCCACCTGATAGTAAAAGGTTACCGTAGCCTATGCACACTTGCAACACCAGGGGTATCACTCGCGCGTTGCCGACCCTGCAAAAATCTCTTCACAACCTTCTTGAAGAACCCCATGCTGTAGTCTCTTGGGTGCACCACGGCGGGAAACTCATTCTACAACTGGAGCGTTCGTGGTAGGAAGCTCCTTTGGAACCGCACAGTACGAGACCATTTAGGTTCCAGTGTGTGATGATGTACTCCCTGCCGATGGTAAAAGGTAGCCGAGGGCATCAGATCAAACAATTCCTCAGAACACTGTCCATTGTACACACGGCCACAGATCAAGCTACACATTGCGGCACCTTATGCGGTTGTAATAGGCGCTATTTTGCAACAAAAATGTGTAGCTCGATCTGTAGCCATGTGTACAAGCGGTACATACCTATAACAGTATAACGGTATATACATAGTTTACGGGCAAAGGTTAATCAAATTCATTAGGCAATGAGCGAAAGGAAACGAAGTGTCAGTACGCATGGGAAGAGCGAATGATTGATGAACAAGAGGAAACTTCGAAATGTTTGTGCACAATGAAATGACGTCACGGTATATAATTAATTGGGAATAATAGAGGAAATGTTTTTTGTTGGTATTATTAATATTGGAATTGTATTTTAGCCCGATTCTACAAATAGTGTGCATCGTTATTATTAGGTATAATCAATATTTAAGAGGACGCTCTCTGCGAATGTCTCCGTCCCTTACTAAACTGACGAGGACAAGCGAGACAGGCAAGAAATGTTAATATTTTTAAGTTATTCAGATGGAACATTTTTTTTCTGACGTCACCTACTAATGAATTTTTTTTTATACTATTCTTCGACATATATTCTCTAGTTTAACATATATTTTTTACAAATCTCTTGCACCACTCAGCTCAGTAACTGAGATGAAACTTGGCATACAGATAGATCATAACTTGGAATAACATATACAATACTTTTACTTTGAAAAATATTATATCCTTCGTGTTAGCGAGTAAAACCACAAAGCGGAAGACAGTAAGATATAAAATCAGAACTTTACACAATACTCATAAAATTTAATGAGAGCTAATAAAAGTCTTTCATAAATGAAAATTTAACTATCTTCACTTCATAATAAATATTTTAACAGCACCTCCCGCTCGCTTTTCATTAAATAATTCATATAAATAACAGTTTTTCACCGCTAAAAGCTTTTTGCATAAAGTCGCGACATTTCACTTTCCAACCACTGGCTTGTTGGGAATATTGTTTTACATAATATGGCAAAAAGACAAAATAATGATTATTTAAAATTTATTAGTAGTTTCTTTAAAGATAGTTGGGGTATATCGCTCGTAGAACCGACGGCCGCTGGGGCAGGAGAGTTCTCGAGTGGTGACTACGAACCGAAAGACGCAGCGTGACAAGCCCCCAACAAGGTGGACCGACGATCTAGTGAGGGTTGCCGTAAACCGCAGGATGCAGGTAGCGCAAGACCGGCCGTCGTGGAAATCCTTGGGGAGGCCTTTGTTCAGCAGTGGACGTCTTTCGGCTGACATGATGATGATGAGTTACTTAAAAAAACAAAAATAAATATTTGGATAAGGGTATAAACACTTAGACTATTTACTTTCGGCCTTATGGCACTTAAGATAAAGTTGACATTTGACAAAAGTTTGAACATAATTTGTATATACCTGTCCAACTGAGAAAAATCGACAAGAAATTCAGCATGGTTACTTTTCTAAAAGATTTTTTGAAGAATCTAACTTTATCGTCAATTTGCAGACAAACAGACGAGCGGACAACAAAGTGATCCTAAAAAGGTTTAATTTTTTTTTTGATGTAGGTAGGGTACCCTAAAAAAGATGTCGTTGGTATTTATTTAGTTCGGTATTATTTAAAACACTTTTCATCCCATAATGGTCAAGAAAATGTACAATTTGTTTGAACGCGCTAATCTCTGGATCTTAAAGTCGGATTCGAAAAATTCTATAATTAATAGGAAGCTACATTATCCCCGAAGATTATAGGCTACTTTATATTCCGGTAACACGAGTGAAACCACGGGGAACTAGTACCCTATATGATATAAACTACCGAAAACTCCCTTTACATTTTTGTTAAAAAAATTGTCGCCATTGAGAAAATGAAAAATGTTTTGCGATCATATAAAGAACCTCCGATATTTCCATCAAGAGACGACTGATTGGAAACAACTGGAGCATACCATCCAGCACAGGTCCAGGATAGGGTCCGAGGTAAAAGGCAATATTCCGAGGTACAAAGACACAGAGACCGGAAATTAAAATATTCTGGAAACTGTAGGTCGCCATAGCTTGTTGGACCGTGGATATCTTTGACGCATTTTTCCCTTTATGCCTTTGTCGAAAAAATAGGGGTTGTGACTCGATTTAGAATATAGTAGACTAGCTTGTGCCCGCGGCTTTATCTATGTTCTATTTTATGTTAGAAGGTTGACAAGCAGGCAGTAGTTACCATGGCCTATCGCCATTTGCAATACCACAGGTATTGTTAATGTGAGACTACAGCTTGACTACAGTGACATAGAGTTCTTTAATCTATGGTTCATCTATGGCTTTTTTCGACAAAGTATTACACGTGAGTCGCTATATTGTTGCCAATATCATTCCAATTTTTTTTTTAATTTTTAAAACAGAAAAGGACACGTCTGTTTTTTTTTGGTATTCTGAATTTCATGGATTTTATGAGTAGGTGTATTAAAACGGCCGCTCAAGCAATATTGCTATGCAATTCATATCTCGAATTTGCAGCAGAGGCAAATGTTTTTTTAAATATTTTTTGGTGAAAAAGCAAATCATTTTAATCAATTAATTTACAATTTGGACAAATTACACCATAATCTGCTGCAAATTCGAGATATGAATTGCATAGCAATATTGCTCGAGCGGCCGTTTTAGCCCCCCTGGCCCGTTTCTAATAGAACCTAATCAAACAATGACTTTATGACGTCTAATTGCATTGTATAAGTCCACTTGAAAAATAGCTAGGAAATAGAACTCCCTATGTGATCCATTTACCGGCTAACCACATCTCGTAAACCGCATCGTTTCTGCTCTATTGAATAAGGACAATACAATTGAACCCATATTGTGAATGCCATTGAGTTCAATATCAAAATTTTCTTCTTTTGCTATCGTCTGCTTAGAACCCGATGTGTTTATTTTGAGTTCCGAGAATAAAACTGAAGTTAGACTTATTAGGTGAATGACCAAACGATTATTATGACCCATGACTTCAAAAATAAAAGTTGAATTTGGCTTTTCCGTATCAAAATATATTTGTACTTATTGCCTAGTTATAGAGTCTATGGTAGTGTGATTGTGTACTTACCACATAATAATTTAAAGATTTCACGATTCATAAAATTTG
This sequence comes from Tethea ocularis, assembly GCA_963555595.1. Classification (NCBI taxonomy): domain Eukaryota; kingdom Metazoa; phylum Arthropoda; class Insecta; order Lepidoptera; family Drepanidae; genus Tethea; species Tethea ocularis. Next base: position 1,098,652 of record OY741960.1, on the reverse strand, counting down.
TTAGAATATTCTATGTTACGTCATACGTTTTTATTTAATTTTATGCGTCATAAGGCCATATTATTATGCCACTATCTCCAAGTTAAATTATATTTCAGATTAAAAAATCACATCAATTTACGATTCGATATTTCAAAATGTTTGGTGCTATAGCTACTGAGCAGATAAAAGTCGTTTGCGTAGCGCCATCTATCTATAGGAAGGTGTACTTTCTTTGTCGCTACAAACATACATTTTAGGGCGATGATAGCTCAGTGGTAGTGTTGAAGGTCGTGGATTCGAATCCTACAATGAGCTTGAGCTTTCGATGAAGGAAAACATCGTGAAGACACCATAATATGGTGGTAGGGCACTTTGTAGTACCCAACTGGCTGGCTACCACCCTCAAGTTGAAAATCTGTCGCCAAGCACATCCCGGTGTTTTCCGGCAATTGCACTTGAGAGCCAGTTGCCTTCTTGGCATGGTAACAGGTCAGCAACACATTAACAAATGCCTGCTTATTTTTTATGTCAACTGGTTGACAAGCAGGCTGACGGTCACCTGATGATAAGTGGTCACCGCCGCCTATGGACATTTGCAATACCAGAGGGATTGCCGATGTGCTGCTTGTCAACTTTCTGACATAAAAAAACATAACTCTTTCAAGATCTAATGAAATAAATTACATATCGTTACAATACCGCCAGGCAGCATCGACCGGCAGTTCGAGCTCTATTTGCAAGGCTCGATGGCTGAGAATGCACAGTGATTGGCTCCACCATACCGTAACGGTATAGAACCGGCAATTCTACCGTAATCAGTATCAATCCGTATTGTTTTTTTTCCTTACTTTTCACAACTGGGAAGTTATTCATTCGTACCACGTTTATGAATGCATATTGAAAATATTCGTTCTTAGGTATTTTCAATAATGTAAAAAATATTGGAGATTTAAGGTACTAGTCGAGGGGTCGCGGCCGAGGCGTCTGTACCTATACAGCCGTCAAAGCCGCGCGCGTCTGTCGCGAGGCACGGAAGTGGCTCCATACATTCCCATATGTTGACTATGGCCGCGCGCGTCTGTCGCGCGCGTCAGCCGCGAGTCTCGGAAGCCTACCTTTATGCCAATGCTCAGGTAGCGTATTTGTAGCTTGCTATTGCTTGGTGACAGATTTTCATCTTGCATCAGCTATCTTGGTAGCTAACCAGACGGGTACTACAAAGTACCCTACCACCGTGCTATGGTTTCCTCACGATGTTTTCCTTCACCGAAAGCCCAAGCTCATTGTAGAATTCGAAAGCCACGAGCTTCGCCACGGCATCCGACGTCACTATATACCACTGAGCTATCATCGCCTTTATAATTGTTATATCTTCGCAAAGGTTGTACTCAGGCTCCTGAAAATCTCCTGATTATTGGAAACGATATATCTACTACTATCTGCAACAATAAACCCAATCAAAATTTACTTATTATCAAAAGCTTTATTCGATTTACTATGTATAGCCGGAAGCTTCGCATACAAACTATAATCTCATAATTTAATTCAGAAGAATTTTCTATTATAATCACGAACTTGTTTTCACAAAATCCTGCTCGCTTCAGGCCTGAAACAATATTATGTTTTCATTTTAAACGGTACGCAGATGTGGGATTAACTAATTTATTAGTGAATATATTAGCTTACCTACCTACCGACTGGGTATGGGTATGTTTTTTTTTTTCCTTCGAAACTTTACTTGGGTATCAATATCTATATAGCTAGATAGAGGTAGCTTAGAACCAGGAGAAGGATATAGGATACTTTTTATTTTTATAGGGCAGGTAGGGGTAGGTAGATAGGTAGGGGCAGGTAGAGGTAGGTAGGAGTAGTTAGAGGTTAGTAGGAGTAGGTAGGGGTAGGTAGGTAGGTCCCAGTTTTATTTTTGTTCTCAGGGCAGGACAACGTCTGCCGGGTCAGCTAGTTGGGTATAAAGAAGAGTTTTGGATTATGTTATACAAGCGACCCGCCCCAGCACGGGTGTACAAATATTTAAATTTCTCGGGTTTTCTGTATTCTAATATGCATGTTTTATACATTGAAAACTGCATTAATATCCGTTGATTAGTTTATAAGATCTAAGCGAATAGACAGCGGAAGCGACTTCATTTTATACTGTGTAAAGAAGTACCTATATATTAGTGATTCAGGGCAGGTCTTATCACTCGAAGACACATGCGGAAGAAGAGTTCTCGCAGATAGCAATGTCAAAATCTCCTTCAATACTAGATCAAGCATCTCTATTCTTAGATGTTACCAAAATTTAATGATAGGTAGGTACATTTTAGAGATTAAGAAATAAAAAAGCTTGTTATTTTCTGTTATTACATTTAAATTATTTACTTTAATTAATTTACTTTTTTTAATTTTATACTTATATAACCCCTGTCAGGTGAATACCTAGGCTCTTTCAAATATTTTCAATATTCTATGTATGTATATAGTGCTTTATTATGTTGGCATTTTGATCTAGCATTTTGGACCTCGTCTTCCCAGCTTGCATAAGGTCTGATATAATTCCGTTTTCCCTGAGGGCCGTAACATTTTATAACTCAAAAGCATACTCTATGCAAGTCAGGTTTCATGGTAAAAGATGTCGTAAATCATGAAGTTTATAGCATATATTTTACTGAAATTATTACCTAATGGAAGACGTTTCTGGATGCTACGGTCCATAATAATTCAATTGACGACTAATAGGCCGGCAATTTGCCTAAGTGCAGCTCTGGAGGGGCGTCGATATGGTGAAACTAAACGTTTCGTCTTCAAATTGGGATTTAGAACTAGAATTAATGCCGTAATTTTAATTTGCATGTTTTTGGATTAACGGTACTACTTGATTCACTTAATTAGAGCACAAACCTACACACTTATTAGCAAACTAACGGACAGATGTAAATTTAGATAACAAGGCAGTTATAAAAATAACCAGCCAAGTGCGAGTTAGACACGAAGGGTTCCGTACCATTATTTATAAAAAAAACATGTCTGTTGTAAGTGAATAATATAACTCAATATTCTGTGAATATTTCAAGCGTCTACCTGTTGCCGTTATCAATATCGAGCAAAAATGAGAAAAAAAAACACATTTGTTAAAATTTATTTTATTCTGTTTTTAGTATTTGTTGTTAAAGCGGCAACAGAAATCATCTGTGAAAATTCCAACTGTCTAACTATCACCGTTCATGAGTGTATCTCAGGTGCCTGGTGACAGAAGGACAGACAGCTGAGTCTTAGTAATAGGGTCCCGTTTTACCCTTTGGTTATGGAATCCTAAAAAATACTAAAAAACTTAACGTACTAAACACAGTTATCATTATTCACTGAGATCTGAAGTAGGTACCTGTTCAATATTAGCATACCGGAGAGCCAAAGAGCTAGGCTAGCTAGCATTATCTCGTAAGGGATTTAGTCGGGTTAATCTAGCGTCTTGTGCGGGGCTTAAGTAGATCTAGAAATACTTAAAGTAAAAAGTGTAGGAGAAACGAAAAATGCTGGGTTATTACTGCAATTTTTTTTTGGAATAGGCAGACGGTTGAATTTTTTACTGACGATATTCTTGTTGTCGATATGTCAACAAATAATAAATCTGGTACCTGGTAGACCGAGCATTTTTTTTTTTTTTTACTCGGTATAGGCCTGTGTTTGACCACAATCTCACCGTGGTCAGTGATGATGTGGCCGATGATGGTAAGCACACAAAGCCTAGAAAGGAACTGCCTTATCTCGTTTTTTTTTTAAAACGACGTTTTCTAAAAATGAAATCTAGCTAGATCGATTTATCTCCCCTCTGAAACCCTCTGCATACTAAATTTCATGAAAATCGTTAGAGCCGTTTCTGAGATTCAGATTATATAAATATACAGGAATTACTCGTTTAATGATTTGTAAATGGCATACTGTTAACTCTTAAGTATTTTACCATCTGTTTATTTCGCTGTAAATCTTCTTAGTAAGAAAAAAAAAAGGTATTATAGATAGATATTAATAAAAAAGCTGAAGAGTTTCTTTGTTTGAACGCGCTAATCTCCGGAGTTGTTGGTCCGATTTGATAAATTCTTTCATTAATAAGAAGCTACATTAACCCCGAAGGTTATAGGTTACTTTTTATCCCAGGAACGCGAGTGAAACCGCGAAAAACAGGTAGTTGTATATAAACTTTGATTTATTTGCTAGCATTCTTAGAAATTAGGTTTAATCTTTATAAAAAAATCTCGAGACAACAGGATACACGGTACATCTACCAACAAAATTAGCATCTAAAGTGTACCAATGAAGTGCCAGCCCAGTGCATTAAGGATTTGAGTATAATCCAAATTAATTAACTTAAACTAATAACAACTCGCCAAAGCACCACGGAACCCTTTTACGAGGCACTTTGACCCTCTATTTTATTTTAAGTAGCTAATTTGTCTCTAGATTTTAGAGCTTTTCATTACAGTATTAAATATAATTCATGGTAGTTTGATTCAAGAAATAAGTAAAATATGGCAGTTTTTTAAATAGGTACTGAATATATAAATAATAGTAAGTAATGGAGGGAGGGGATTATCCGTATTTTGAATTTTTAAGGATACTTTTTGCCCCCTATTGTTGTATAAAAAAACAGAAAAATGCGAGTCTGGCTTGCACACCGAGGGTTCCGCTAAGATAATTTCCTATGTTACATTAAATACCATGCACATGTTTTCGATTTTTCTATAACTTAAAGGTAAAGAACTATTTTACGTATATTTTTTTTTATTTTAGACACAGTAGTTTTGGAGACAAGGAAAATTTTGATATAAAATTGTATAAAAAAATTAGATTCTCACAACAAACGCTTTCATTTGATTATGTCACACGATATAGTTTGCATTTTTTTTTCCAATTTATGTCAAAAGTGGCCCCGATGTTTAAAATTGATTCCGTGTTTGAGTGACCTGTGTACTAAATTTCAACTCAATTTATCCAGTAGTTTCAGAGCAAATTGTACAGGGTGTAACAGACGGATGGATAGACAGCCAGATCCTATAAGGGTTCCGTTTTTTCCTTTTGAGGTACGGAACCCTGAAAATAAACCCGGTGTGTTGCACTTAAGAGCCAGTTGCCTTTTTGGCATTGTAACAGTGTCGGTATTGGCATTACATCTGATATTGCAAATGGTGATAGGCGACGGTAACCACTTACCATCAGGTGGACCGCCTGCCAACATGTCAAATCAACCTTCTGACATAAAAAAAAGAAATAGGTAATCAATCAATGAATTTAAAACCTCAAAACGAAAAGACGTTGCTGTCATATAAAATTATGATTCTCCGAATGTCGAATAAAACATAATTGGACGATTGAATTATATGAAAGAACGTCAATTATTTTCAAAGACCCTTCACTCAAGTGTGTTAAGAAGCACATACTGAATTTTCAGCTCTTAGTCGCCTGTTCAAAACTCTTATAAAAGGTTCTCGAAAGATTTAATAAAAGTGGAGACGTACATTTAATTTTATATTTCTTGATGACATGGACGTACTTAATTAATATTTTTTTTATTGCTCTAGGTTTATTATGTTTTATGAGTGTTGAGTATACAATGGCTGTTATTATTTGCACTAAAATTCTATGTCGTAATTTTAAGACTGACAAATTTGATTCGATTTCGGATTTTCGGAGTTTAAAAGGGAAGTGTCATAGAAGTATCCAAGTCAATAGTATCGTTTTATTTCAATTGTCTGACCGATAAGATAACTTAAAAAGAACCTTATTAATAGGGTAGTTGACTGACATAAGTGCCTTACCAGGGCCTAAATTGAATAAATGAGTTTTTGATTGATTCAAAAAAACATATCAAATCAGCTAGGTACTTTTTAATAAATGTCAAAACGATAGTTTATATGGAATTTTGTATGGAATACTACACTATGACGTCATAGTTTCAAATGAACTACTATTTGTGGTTCTAATGGTTGTTAAAAATCTATATAGGTATATATAAAAGAAAGTCGTGTTAGTTACACTATTTATAACTCAAGAACGGCTGAACTGATTTGGCTGAATATTGGTGGGGAGGTAGCTTAGAACCAGGAGAAGGACATAGGATAAGTAGGGGTAGGTAGATAGGTAGGGGTAGGTAGGGTAGGTAGGGGTAGGTAGGGTAGGTAGGTAAGGTAGGTAGGGGCAGGTAGAGGTAGGTAGGAGTAGGTAGGGGTAGGTAGGGTAGGTAGGTAAGGTAGGTAGGGGCAGGTAGAGGTAGGTAGGAGTAGGTAGGGGTAGGTAGAGGTAGGTAGGTTCCAGTATTATTTTTGTTCTCAAGGCAGGACAACGTCTGCCGGGTCAGTTAGTCATTTATAAAAAGCATAAAAGTACAACATATTTGAAGTTGCCACGTGTTTTTACATGTTTTGATACATTGATTAGTGCTTATTAATTTTTGATATTTTCAACTAGCCTATTCTAAATTCTAATAAAAATTACTTATATTCCGCCTACAATATTCGCAACAAAAAAAAGTTAAAAATATCAAATGTTAAAGTACCAACCGATATATCATAAACGCAGACAGCGGAACGGCCAAGCCGAAGGTTTTATTTTACTTCGCAACGAATTTATCGTTTCCCACTTCCCGTACGATATTTGCGGTACGTACTCTATCGTTGTGTTTACCGATGTTTATCGGTGAAGTATTAATGGATTGTGAACACTAGTCGTATCGTATTTAATGTTTGTAAATAAAGACTTCTGTATTTCTGGTTATTACTCTGTGAGAGGCACTGAGGTATGCTACGTATAGAGAAGACGCCACATAACCACTATGTACGGCCAGTTGGCGCAGTTGGTTAAGACACCACCTATTGCGCCGCAGGTCGTGGGTTCGATTCCCATCCAGGACAAACATTTGTGTGCATGAACATGTCTGTCCTGTGTCTGGGTGTAATGAGGAATACCAACAAAAAAATCTAAGTAGTCCGTCAGTTAGATTATCAAAAAATATTGGATACGTATTTTTTATTTTGATCCGAAAACAAAAAATAACTAAGATACAGTGCGTTAAAATTTTCCGGTCTGCAAAAAGTGTACTAAAAAGATGTTGTACAATGACGTCACAAGCCCCAATCCTGCACTTTGATGGGACTTATCTTTGTAATTTCTTATTGATTTAATAAAATAAAAAATACGTATCCAATATTTTTTGATAATCTAACTGACGGACTAATTCGATTTTTTTGTTGGTATTCCTCATTATAAGTATGTATTTACAAAAATAAGTAGTATATCAGTTATCTGGTTTCCATAGTACAAGCTCTGCTTAGTTTGGGATCAGATAACCGTGTGTGAAAAAATGTTCCAGGATATTTTATATGTTCCGTTCAAGTGCAGCCATCCGGCCGCAGTTCACTTAGTTGCTAAACACGAAAAAGTCGTAAGTGCCGTGATTTTCATGACGCTTACGACTTTTTGGCACGGAAGATAAAAACATTTCATACTACTAATAAGAAAGCTATTAGACAAAGATCCGACATGGTATGTGACGTCATTATTAACACCACGGCCATGTTAAATTCTGTTTTGCTAGAAAGAGATACAGATAAATCTTTGATGGCTTATATGTTTCTGTTCCATTATTTCTTATATGAATGAGCTTTTAAAAACATGCATAGTCCGAGTCATACATACCTACTGTTAGTGCAGTTTAGCGTCGTCTTAGCCGTGAAATAAAATTAAATATCCTCGGACATTCTTCACACACGGTTATCTGATCCCAAACTAAGCAGAACTTGTACTATGGAAACCAGATAACTGATATACTACATATACTACCTTATACAGATAATTACACCCAGACAGGACAAACAGACATGTTCATGCACACAAATGTTTGTCCTGGATGGGAATCAAACCCATGACCAGCGGCGTGATAGGTGGTGTCTTAACCAACTGAGCCAACTGACTTGTAAATAAATTAAAGTGGCTATTAAACTATGACCTATGATGATTAACAATTTTATTTTAATGACTAGCTGTTCCGCGCGGTTTTACTCGCGTTCCCGGGATATAAAGTAGCCTATAACCTTCAGGAATAATGTAGCTTCCTATTAGTGAAATAATTTTTCAAATCGGTTCAGTAGTTTCGGAGCCTATTCAATGCAAACAAACAAACAATCAAATCTTTCCTCTTTATAATATTAGTATAGAAGTATAGATAAAACAAGAAATAGGTTACCAACTACATCGCTAGTAAAATTAGAGGGCAAGCGAAAAATTTTGTACATTAAATAATTTAGGTTGGCCTGAGGTACGGAAAGATAGATAAAACATTATAATTACACTTTCAAAACTAAAGTTTAATGCAAAAATGAATCTTAACACGATTCAGATAGATAATAAGATGTAGTTCGCAGGTGGTCTATGTAAAGTGGTACATATATATTAAACTATGTTATTAAAAGGTAACGAAGTAACGCGGTAGGATGAGCAAAGTGGTTTGAAGGTGGTTTCTAACATCTCTATCATAGCAAATTATTTAACAGACATGTTAAAATATTCTCATATTAAATTTAATTAACGCGAAATTCTAATTCGTAAAGCTATGCTTTAAAAGTCCTATCCAAAACATAAACAAATTGGAAAGTACGAATAAAAAGAAAATTATAAATAAAAAGTGGTAGTAATTCGCTGCGAGTAATAAAACTATATTTCGAAAGCTTAATGAAATTGAAGTAAATTCAACCCTACGTCTCTGTTTCTTAATAAAACTATATTTCGAAAGCTAATGAAATTGAAGTTAATTCAACCCTACGTCTCTGTTTCTTACTGATTAAGCATGAGTTATACCACTTCTCATCATGATATGTAAAAGTAGCATTTTCAGTAATAAAACCTGGAAAATTCAAAGCAAGCTATTCAAAGTTACTGGTAACTAACGCTAACAACATTTTTCTATGACTTTTGCCAAAACGTAAAACATCAGAAGAATATTTTTAGTTTTAGTGGGGATTTGTATCAATCATTCTAGAAATCGCTCGTAGAACCGACGGCTGGGGCAGAAATGCCCCCCCACAAGGTGGACCGACGATCTTGTGAGGGTCATGGGATGCGGGTAGCGCAAGACCGGCCATCGTAGAGATCCTTGGGGAGCCTTTGTCCAGCAGTAGACGTCTTTCGGCTGACATGATGTTCTACAAATCGTATTATCTTAATCTGTTACTGCCTTGTGCCGGGTTTATATTTGTGACTAAAATTAAGTCAGTAAAAGTTGTACCATAAAAATTTACTGTCTTGATGAACAAAGTCGCCCTAAAAAATATAAGTAACAAAAGTTAATCCAATAACATTTCTCAAATCACAAATTTCAACGGATTAAAGTTTTAATTCCATAACTAGTTACAATCGAGGCCACTCAATATTTAACCGTTTTGTTTGACGATACTCAAACTACCAAATTATATCTTTATGTTCTACAACATAAAGATGATATTGCAGGAATAGGATGGATATTTACTAGTTGTTTAAAGGCATCGTTCAATGGGATACAAGAGGCTTGCGGTGGATCCATAAGGATTACCTTGGGTTACTGTTAACCGTATACGGCTGAAGTTCTATGACCTTCTGTAGTGCAGCATTTTGTTTTATTGCGCTTGGCTTTATAGCTTGGCTATGAACGATTTGCTTAACCCAAAAGAAATGTAAATTTAATTTAACATATGTGTTTAGCTTACCAACAATACTAATGTATTAAAATTCATGCTATGTACTATACGAGTAGTTATAGTCTATTTGTGATCTAAATGTGTTAAATGGATTCTTGGTTTTAACTGTATGAGCAAATTATTCTTATTTTTTGATACTATTTCAGTTTATTAATTTATCAATACAGTAAATGAAAAAGTAGGTAATAAAACTAAACACTACAAACGTAACAGCTATTAAAATTTCTGGGCGGAAATATACCTTTAATGGAATTAAAACAAACCGCTGAGACGTACGATACAATATGATACTGTCCAATGGATTTTTGAGCACTATCCTGTTCATATATCATCATAATATTTTCAGAATTATTTTCCTAATAAAAAACATATTTTTATAGCAAACATTTGGAGTAATAAAACGGCCAATTTGTTGTGTGTGTAGTATGTATGTTAGATGTTTATACATATTTATTTACAAACTCAAAAAATACGCTTCTATTGGCCCAAACTATTTATTTTTGCCTTTTGCGGTTAAGACCATGGGTCCTTGGGCCGAGACAGATTTTCTCGAACACTATCTTCAAAACTAACTGAGGTCACAGGGAACCGGCGGGCGGGGAGCTTTTCTGCCAACGTGTTAGCTTCGCCGTCCAAAGAGGTAATGCTGCCAGCGTTCTGGGAACCTTGCCGATGATCGGCAGCAACGGCCTGTTCAAGGATTTTTTTTATATGTAGTTTATTATGTTCGTAAATATTTACGTGCATAATTAAAAATCAAAGCATAAATTCGATTTGTAGCACAAAAAAAGTATTTATTTACATAAAACCAAAGTCTCAACTTTATTTCCGTCCATCCTATTCCAAAATCCGTATCCAGTTGCAAACATTTTAACAACCAACACTTTCCACACCAGCAACGGAGTGAAACCATTTTAAATTTTCATATGAGCTTTAACGGAAATTCCCGTCGCAACCATGCTGTTTATGTCACGAGTTACAGTATAATTAACAATTAGGTGTAATTTTGGTTCGGCGAGCTCAAAGTGGCCGACAAAAGAGTAGTTGTCGCGAGCACGCGCCTTTGCTTCCACGGCTGACAGCCCGGTAAAGGCTGGATTCCATTGTGTGAATATAGGGTAAGAATTTGAATATTTTGTGGATAGCGTTTAGAATTTGGATGCGGAAGACGGTGGAGTTGTGGATTTGGAAAGGAATGATGATGATATAAATAAAGTAGGAAGACGTGAGGTAGGTAATGTTAATGATTTTGGCGTACTGCGACGTTTATAGAAACAGTAGATAGTTGATTATAAAGTTATTATTTATGTCTCAGGTGAAAGTTTATTTTTATCTAAATATATGAAAGAATAATCTAACTACTACCAAACAGCTCAAACTACTGGACCAATGGGAAGTTTGGCACACAGAACGCTAAGAAAGGATTTTAAAATTTCTACCACTGAGGGATAAAATAGGGGATCGCGGGTGAAACCTCGAGGTGAAATTTATTCGTAACAAAATATGTAGACTCAGCTTTATGAAACAACTTGCTAGGATTTTACACTAAACTATTCTAACAATTAATTTTCATATGAAAATGTTAAATTAAGCGAAACAGTTCTGGAATTAAATTAAAATCGTACAATATTTGATTGAACAGGCGTATTCGAGCTCACACGAAATGTAATCAATTATTATTTTGCTTACCTTTTTTCATTTATTTACATATATTTTGATCAATAGTATAACATAAGGTTACATTAAAACAATAGATAATGCTGAATTCTCTTTTTGCCAATGTTCAGACAAATCTGTCAAATTAGATGAAACAAATTATTTGACAGGTCGATGAAATGCCATCCGAAACATATTATGAAGCTGCAAATGTGGTGATAGTGGCCCCGCTGAGCTGCATGCTCATAGAACATCAAAAAACCCATATCAAAATTCATCTTGCATCACTTCAAAGCAATCAATTACAAAGGCATCATATTTCAGATGTTAGCAAAAGCAATTTTCTCATAAAGCACATCGTCATACGCTACTACTCTATTTAAAATAAGCCTTTCAGCGTCAACTGTAATAATTGCAGCGTTTGCGATAGCTCGTCACATAACAGTTGTGGCTGGCATAATAAATCATAGGCAATGCCATTCACTTTGTGACATGTAATTTGCTAAAACACGTCATACGTTCGAATACGCTAAAGCCTGTGTAATTTATTTCTTTTACTACGTTGCTACTATGTGTTTACTGGTTTTTTGGGTTTCCATGTTTGTATATACATATTTTTTTATACTACTAAGGTAGCAATTAAGCATACGGCCCATCTGATGGAAAGTGGTTACCGTCGTCTATGGCCTTTTACAATACCAGAGATATTGCCAATGTGTTGCTGACCTGTTACAATACCGAGAAGGCAAATTGGCTCTCAAGTGCAATTGCCGGAACACACCGGTAGGTGTTTGGCGACAAATTTTCAAATTTTAAAATTCAAATTATCAAAATATTAAGATATGAAAACCCAGCGGCAAAGTTTTATAATGATAGCATTTCATATTTTAAATCATTTCTAATCCATTGTAGTATATTGTTGGAAATAAATGACCTTCTTACATAAGCATTTCATACTAAACCGTTAAATGAATATTACAAATGAAAATGAACCTTAACTAAACGACATAGATAGTACACGTTCAAAGACATCAGACCTAAATATCGAATTTGAGCGTGAAGCACGTAACATCACACAAAAAGTTACAATAACAATAGTTATCCTTCAATGAGTATTTGCACACCCAACCTTTCACTTTAATGTTACTGTGAAAATATCCTCAAAATTTTTCGTCTCTTTAATCGGTGACGGACATCCTTTTGGCGAAGGAGAGGTCTTATACAGGAAAGGTTCGGATCAACCCATTGGCAAAGGAGACAAATTTGGTATCTAAACCTTTTTCTTATTCGATATTTTCAACTGTACGACGTATACATTGACGATCTTGTTATGAACTCAAATCCTTTAGAAGAACATAGCCAGATATGTTATAAAATGTTATGTTACTGTTATATTTAAGATTATTGTTGTAAAAGCATCGTTTGATGTGATTCGGACTATCCTACGTGTTTTATATTTTTTCTCTTTAAGTTTGCTGTAAATGTTCTTTTACCGAATAATCTTTTTTTGTTGAATTTAAGTCACCTTCAAGCTATCTTTCATAAAATGTTTCTTCTGATCTCACGGTTTTTCTGTATTATTTATCTGGTGTTATATTAAATTATGATAATTATATTCTTAAATATTTATCTCAATTAACATAATATATTTACTATAATCTCGACTCAAATATACTATGGTCTCGACTATTTCCCTAATTTGGCAGCATTATATTATATCTATCCTTTTTCAATAATGTTTGTAAGAACAAGATGGGATGTGACTAAAATTTGTTAGTTTACAAGCAACAATATCGGCACCAATATTATCGATCATCATCATCATCATATCTTGTGGGTGCTACGCACGCTGCGCGATCCGGTATTAGGTACATAAATCGAAATTTAAGAAAATATCAACATGTCAGATCTGGCAGAGACATTGAAACTCATATGTTAATTGAAATCTCAGTCTTATAATAACAATGTCAAAGCTCCCATTAGTTTGTCATCCCAATGAAGATATCAATTGATTCAATTTACATACGTATGTTTATTGAAACTTCCTCCAAACACTGTTTGCATAGAGGCTATCTGCTGGATAAATAAACTGATCTCCAGTTATGTTCAGCATACACGAGGCTTCGTGCCATTACGTATTGTATGTCTGATTAGACATCGGATGTAATTTGTATAATTTACGAATTGGTTCTGTGTTGGGTCTCTATTTGAATTACAAAGGTCGTTTATATTGTGTAGGGTAAATTCGATACGAGTACATAGTTATATTAATGGTTTTGTATGTAACTATATAGTAAACTTTTTATTAGATATTATGGCAACTAGTTTTGACTTGTCTATACAAATTACTGCCAACTAAAAATTTGTCGAACTTGTGCTCTCCAATAGGAGGGAAAATTAAACAATGGTGCCGATTTTGTTGTTTACAAATTTAACTAATATTAGTTACGTCACCTTTCATATCAACCTTATTGAAAAAAGATTTTTAATATTGTCAGATTAGTCCATGCCATCGTAATTAGCGGGTAAATGGTCGTGAAAAATATAGATCGCGCTTAAATTCACGTTGAAATAAGTAATCGGACCAATCTGACAGGACTAATATATCTCTCATCCCTTTCGTAATTTTTTGTTAGAAAGAGATAAATAAAGTAAGATTAAAATTGTTTAGTTTGTAAACAACAGAATCAAAACCATGTCTTTAGAAATGATTTAAATTCAAACAAACGCCAAAACGTACCACGAATCATGTAATATGCATGAAATTGGTGAACACGAAAAATAAAATATATAACCACCGGAAAGTGCTTTGGAAAATTCAACAGGTAAAAATTCGCAGGGCAAAAAAAGCCCTCGGCTATAACGAGAAAATTACGAAAACTGTATTTGCTTCCGGTGAATGATTCGGCCCGGAAGCGAGAGCTGTTCACGGTCCTCTCGCTCGCTCATTTCCGCTTTTGTTGCCAACAGGCGGCCGCTAGAGGGCGACGCATGTCAAATTTTAAACTCTCAAAGTGCTTTGAGTGTAACCTTTACGTTTACGTATGCGGTTTTTATTTTTAATGAAAACTTTGTTAAAAGTTCTTTTGCAAATGTATGTTGTAACTTAAAACTGTTTGTGGAAAGAAAAGTTGAGGCTAGCTTTAAATTGTATGAGCAAAATAATACTGTAATAACTAAGTTTAAGCACAAATTTAATAAAAAAAAAGCTACGTTCGATTTAGATTATCCATTGCCTTGATTCTCAAATCAATCAAATCAAATCAAAAATCATTTATTCAGTTTAGGCCCTAATAAGGCACTTATGAATGTCAAAAGTTACAGTTTTACAATAGACTCTACTACCGGTTCGGAATACACTTGAACTGAGAAGACTCCGGCAAGTACATAGTCCGTCAAAATTTATACTTTACAATCTTACGCCCCGCGGTTACATCCAAGTTGTAGGAATAAAAAGTAGCCTATGTCCTTTTCCATATCATAGGCTATCTGCGTGCTAAATCTCATCGCAATCGCTTCCGCGGTTTAGGTGTGCAATGGCAACAAACAAACTCACCTTCGCATTATATGCCTAAGCCACTGAGGTATATTACTACGTATAGAGAAGCTATCCTAAACAAAGGTCATGCTCCATTTTGTTAATATTCGATGCAGCGCTGAAAAAATAATTATTCGTCTAACCAGATAGTTTAAACACGTAGCGCTAGAACACTTTTTTAAGGTGAAACTTTTTGCGATCAAAAAGTCGAAAGCGCGATTTTAAGCAACTAAGCAAAGTGCGGCCGGATGGCTGCACATGAACGGAACATAGTGGTTATCCCACCTCAGTGGCCTAAGCTAAGGTTACTACAAACCCAAAACCACGACAGCATACCGCAACCAACAACGGAACCTTTCTATTGTACATATTATCACATCATTAGTCATTTGCGTTTGAATTACAGCGCGAAAAATAACACGTTTTTTATCGTACGAAAATGATGAATAAACTCAGTGCCGCGGCGCCGGCGACATAAATCACGAAACAGCCCTTTGAGTTACAATTTATTTTATTTTTAACATAAAACCCCCGCGGGACATGTAGCCGTTTCGCTATTCGTTAACTGGTACAAGGAGGGTGGAATTCGGGGTCAAAATCACGTTCGTATTTGCAGGGTTACAAACACGGAAAGCAACCCTTGAATGCAGATGAAGAAAGACTGACAAATTATGGTGATGAAATGGCTTAAACGGGATGAGATGAGAGGGAAAGACCTAGAAATTACTAGTCTTTGCAAAGATATTATTTAATGGAGTACATTGGAATAACTACATAGTTTTACATTGCAGTATCGCGTCTCTTTAAGCAATTAACAATTTTTATTTTTAGCGCAAGACCGGCCATCCTGGAGATCCTTGGGGAGGCTTTTGTCCAGCAGGGGACGTCTTTCGGCTGACATGATGATGCAAACTGTCAAATGGTTCTGTTGTTTAACAAAACTCATATTATTTACATGATTGTAAAAGGATTTTCTGTTTCTCCTATATTTAAAGCTATCAAATTTGTATATCAATGACCAATAAAGATCGCGTCTACATTCTCGTTGAAAAGCAATTGGACAAATTTGACAGGACTAAATATATTTTATCCTTTTCTTATGTTTTTGTCAGAAAGAGAAACATACATACACATAAGAGTTTTGTAAACAAACAAATCGGGGCCAATAGATTATTTTGGAAGGGTTTTAGGGTACTAAAGTATCAAGTGTTTTTGTCGTTGCCGAAAGGTAAGCGGGTGAGACGGACGCCACTCTAGAAAGTGTATAAATATATATCAAATAGTAATGATCTTCAAATTTTACTTCTTACATACCTATATGAAATAGACTCCAAAATAAATGCACTAAAAAGCAAAAAAAAGAAATGATTTTTTTGAAATCGGTGAAGAAAAAGCAGATGTTCCAAAAAACATTCAATTACTTTCAAATAGCTAGCAAGATTCTATTTAAGAGTTACGCCAAGACACCATAGCTTCAATATCAATATACATAGTATAAAACAAAGTCGCTTCCCGCTATCTGTCTGTCCCTATGTATGCTTAGAAACTACGCAACGGATTCTGTTGCGATATTTTTTAAGAGGAAGGTTTATATGTATCATACACTCATATTATTGAAGTACAGAAATGCCGAGAAATTCAAAGATTTGTACACCCGTGCGAAGTTAAGTATAAAAAATACAACTTTAAGCATTTCCTGTTTTGAAAGACCGTCGTCGACCATCAAAAAGAAACCTTAATACTGAGTAGTAAAAGGGACAATTTATTTACTCAAGTAACTATAATACTAAGGTATTACCTTAATTTGTTACGTCCACGTCGCAATTGCGGCTTTTTTCAGTTGTCATCGTTTTTTACTCCGAAGCCACCGTAAAGTAGGTATCATAAGTCACTATCACACTATAAAAAAAGCTGTAGAAAAAGTCGGCCTATTCTAAAGAATTAAAGAATAGGTTTGCAAAAATGTCTGGTGCTTTGTCACGCTTTATTTTATTACTGTAGGCAGTTAGATTACGATCAAATCCTATTTTAAGGCGATGATAGCTCAGTGATAGTGACGTTGGATGCCGAGACGAAGGTCCCGGGTTCGAATCCGACAATGAGCTTGAGCTTTCGGTGAAGGAAAACATCGTGAGGAAACCATAGCACGGTGGTAGGGTACTTTGTAGTACCCGCCTGGCTGGCTACCACCCTCAAGTTGAAAATCTGTCGCCAAGCACTTTTCGGTGTGTTCCGACAGCTGCACTTGAGAGCCAGTTCCTTTTTAGGCTTTGTGTGCTTACCATCATCGGCCACATCATCACTGACCACGGTGAGATTGTGATCAAACACAGGCCTATACAACGTGTTACGGAAAAATCATATTCATCCAAAACATGGTGATGATTACATCAGGTATAGATTCTCTATGCAAAGTTTCCACGCAAAATAAAATGAGAAAAAGTGAGTAACAAAATAAAATATCCGGAACCCATTATCCAAAAATACCAGGAGTAAGAGCATAAGAGGTTTGTTTTCACAGGTGAATGTATCGTGAGTGACCTACTTACACCGATCAGCTGACTTGGTTGCTAGTGATGTGTAAATTTCAAGTTGAAATGTTTGGGTTTTTGGTTTCATTCCTCGTATCTTCCTAACATGTAGATATAGGATTTAAAAACCTTTGCAATATAGTTTATTATGATCCAAAGAAGCCGTGCACTTGATATGTATATAACCTTTCCGTAACAGCTTGTATATAGTAAAAAAAAAAAAAGATCGTAATCTCAACGTGGTAAGTGATGTTGAAGCCAAAAGTGACAAGCACACAAAGCCTAAAAGGGATCTGTACACCTATGATGTGCTTTTTAAATGTTTCAATTCTACAACCTTTCTAGAATAAGCTCATGCAATTTTTCAAAATGTATCTAACTGATTTTTGATGCAAAGACTTGTGTATATATATAAATACAAAGCCAAGCAAGTCCTGCTTTACTGAACCGACACTCGACGAGATGATATTTCAAGATCCTTTTGCTCAACACAATGCATGCTATGAAGGTGACTGGCGAGGCAGACGAGGTGCCTCAGGCGGTTAACTATCCTATGCCTCGTAAAAGAAGGCTGCACAACTGGCTCCTTATAGCTGCAGTTTTAGTGAGTTCTTGTTTTAAATAGTATCTTGTGGATTTGTATGACTACTTGTTCTTTCTTGTTCATGAAACTATTGCGTAACAAAATGTATTAATTCGTCTTTTTTTTTTTATACTACTAAGGTAGCAAGCAAGCATACGGCCCACCTGATGGTAAGTGGTTACCGTCGCCTATCGCCATTGGCAATATCTCTGGTATTGCTGACCTGTTACAATGCCGAGAAGGCAAATTGGCTCTCAAGTGCAATTGCCGGAACACACCGGTAGGTGCTTGGCGACAAATTTTCAACTTGAGGGTGGTAGCCAGCCAGGCGGGTACTACAAAGTACCCTACCACCGTGCTATGGTTTCCTCACGATGTTTTCCTTCACCGAAAGCTCAAGCTCATTGTAGGATTCGAACCCACGACCTTCGTCGCGGCATCCGACGTCACTACCACTGAGCTATCATCGTCTCCTATTTTTTGGAATTTTGTTATATTTATTTTACACACGAATATTAAACGAGTCTAGAATTCCATTGACTCCTTCAGTGCTCCGCATGGAGTCTAAATATTATAGAATAAACTCCAGATATTGGAAGTCAAATTCAATTAAGTTCATTACCATTTTGTTCAATGCTGGACTTACAAAGTATTGACGATATTATTGACATTTTCTTGCTCAATAAGTGGTGAAAGTTGGTAACACATAAAACCTAGAAGCGAACTGGCTTTCAACTTCGACGAAACACAACGTTGGGTGTTTAGCGATGGACTTTAAAAAAACCAAGCGGGTACTATCAAGGCGGTAAGGTTTCAAGGTATCCTCCCGATGCTTTCCTTCACTACCCATGAGAGCCTTAAAAAATACTTAAGGTTTATATTTACCAAAATACGATTATACGCCGTGACGAAGGTCACAAGTTTGAATCCTACAATGAGCTTGAGCTTTCGGTGAAGAACAATATCGCGAGGAAACCATAGCACGGTGATAGGGTACTCGCCCGGTTGGCTACCACCCTCAAGTTGAAAATCTGTCACCAAGCACTTAACGGTGTGTTCCAACAGCTGCTTTTAAGAGCTAGTCCCATTCTAGATTTTGTGTGCTTACCACCTTCAGTGACATTAACACAGACCCCGGTGAGATTGTGGGCATACATACGTTCTAAAAATAAGAGGAACATTTATTCCAAATACTATCCGTCAATCTACATTTCTACAAGCTTTTAAGGCTCAATAACAGTCAGTCTGACAAGTTGAGTGTGTATCCTAGACAACTATCAATCCATACACATGAGTGAGTCTTGAGATTTTTATGGTTCGCTAAACGTATAAATCGAATGAGTACACTCCAGACAATTCAAACACTGATATATTTTGTATCTCACTGATTGATTCATTCAAGTGTAAAATAGTTTAACTAGGTCTACCTGATGGTAAATAGTTACCGTCGCCTATCGCCATTTGCCGACCTGTTACAATACCAAGAAGGCAACTGGCTCTCAAGTGCAAATGCCGGAACACACCGGTAGGTGCATGGCGACAGATTTTCAACTTGAGGGTGGTAGCCAGACTGGTACTACAAAAAGTAAACTACCAACTTTCCTTTACAGTAAACTCATGCTTATTGTTGAATTCGAACCCACGACTTTCGTCGCGGCATCCGACTTCACTACTGTGCTATTATCGCCATACAAATAATTACAAATAATTATAAAAACAAAAGATAATGCAGTTTTGAAAGGGAAAGATTTATTTACTCGCATGTTGGTTTAAATAAATCTTTGACTTGTTATTGCTGATAGCTGACAGATTTGGGTGTTATTGCGTGTTTTGTATTTTGTTATTTTAAATTATTATTTTAATTATGTT
The DNA here is from genome assembly GCA_963555595.1 of Tethea ocularis. Taxonomy (NCBI): domain Eukaryota; kingdom Metazoa; phylum Arthropoda; class Insecta; order Lepidoptera; family Drepanidae; genus Tethea; species Tethea ocularis. The sequence goes on along the minus strand of OY741960.1, from coordinate 1,078,771 downwards.
TTCGTTGTTTTTGTAATTTTTATATTAGAACGCTTCTCGGTGTCACTGTATGTTCGTGATGTCATAGATATAGGCCCTGACTGAAAACCAGCGCGAGGGTTGATATTTAGTTATCGATCTGAGCATTATGCTGAGTCAGGACCTATTCTTGACATCGCGCAACATTACATTATTATTAGTTTTTTTTTGTTCTCTTTTTATTTATTTTTTAAATTTTGTAATGTTGTGTGTTGTCATGAATAAATGTTTTTTCTTTCTTTCTTTTCGTTCGTATTGAATAAACTCAAAAACGATGAGACTGATTTTAAAAACTCTTTCACCAATAGAAGGCGTCATTTTTCCTCAGTAGAATAAGTAATATTTTATTTTCAAAAATAAATGAGATCCTTAAGAAATCTCCAAAAATGAAAACGAACGTGTAAAAAAAACGTAAAATTAAAGAATATCGTTATTTTATTTTACAATCAGCACTACCTGTTATAATGCGGTTTTAAATGGCACCCATTTATTGTGAGATTGCATCGTTTAATTTTCAGCAATTAGGTATATTGCCATACACGAGTACAGCAAGGTTATAACTCAAATATTTAATTTTATAGAGTAAACGTAAACAAATGAATAACCTACTTATTGTACAGTTGTAAAATATTACAGGTGTATTTCATTCGGGTGAGCAACTTATGTAGGCACACATCATTTCACGCCGAAGGTATTAAATTTTTGGTGCTTGTTTTTAACGGACTTCAAAAAATACGATAAGGTTCTCAATTAGGTTGTATGTTTTTTGACGCATAACTTATTTACTTATAAACCGTTGTGGAGAAGGCAGAAAGCTAATGTAATATAATTTACAATGTCAGAAACCTATTATGGTTTCGAAAATAGTCTTAGTCTTAATTCCGGGAATATTCCAGAATATACTACCGTCATATACCCAGAAAACTGTACTTGATAATTTACTTTCCTATTGTGATAAGCTTAAATTCAAATATCGAATGTAAAGGACCGCAGGCTATTGGAACTTCACAAGTGCCACCGAAAACACCTTTCGCAGTTCGCCGCCCACTTATAACTTCATCAGATTCCATATTCAAACTTCTGTCAACCAACCACATACAATTTTATGCGGTTAGTTATATTGAATTTTCCGTTGGAACGTGACCAAATGAAGTTTTACCAGTTTTGATACGGTATAAATTGTAGCCAGCAAAATGCGTTTGTTTGTATGTATATTTTGACGATACCGAAACGTAACGTTCCCCTTTAATTAGGCTGAATTGATAGGGCTGGCAACACTGTTGAAAATGGTGGAACTGTTAAATGTTGTGTTTTTTTGCTCTTTATAATTTAAAAAGTAACTAAATGATCAGATTTATTTTATAAATAATATAAACATCAATTTAAAGAAGGGTTGTAAATATGCGTTTTATTCTGAACTTACTAAACTGACGGAGACAGGAGAGGTGTAATTTTAGTAAGAATCTTTCTTATTAAAATTACACTTAAAATTACACACAAATTAGGTTTAATATTAAAAAAGAACTAAGCCTTTTTAGGGTTCCGAAACTCTAAAGAAAAAAAAACGGAACCCTTATAGGATCACTCGTGCGTCTGTCCGTTTGTCTGTCTGTCTGTCTGTCCGAAAATATTGGACTGGATTGAGTTGAAAGTTGGTACACATATGTAAGTCAGTGACCCAATCATGGACGTGTTACGTAATTAAGTGAATTTCAAACATGGGGGCTAATTTTGGGGGGTAAATTAGAAAATAAAAAAAAAAGATTTGCTGACAATATTGTGTAACATATCAAATGAAAGGGCTTCTTGTGAGGACCTCCAATATATTTTTTTTTTAGAATTTTAATATAAATAGTTTTGAAGTTATTTAAGAAAATAAGCGAAAAATTGGCGAAAATTGACCATTCCCCCCCTTATTTCCGATACTACTCGGCCAAACATTTTGAAAAAAAATCAGATAATAGGTCCTTACCTAAAGATTATAGGAAAACCTATATGAAGTCTATCTAATACCTTTAAACCTGCAATTCATGGATAAATATATATAATCTGAATCTCGGAATTGGCTCCAAAGATTTTCATGAAATTTGGTATGCAGGGGGTTTCGGGGGCGATAAATCGATGTAGCTAGGTTTAATTATTAGAAAACACGATTTCCAAAAAAAAAAATTTTTATAGTTACAGTATTCGTATATTATTTCGTCGTATTTTTTACAAATCTCTTGCAACAAACAATGCTGATCATCATTTCTCGGATATCGTCCCCTGACAAAAAAATTGTTCTGTAACACGAGCCTTAGATTTTGTCTGTGCGTAATGAAACATTATTAGTAGTGAATTACTTTTTTTTTGCCCAAGCACAATGTTGGCTCTTTGACAAAAATATTTAATCTACACTGATAAATTAATCTTAAAAGGTCGCTGTGTTTGTAATTTTGGTACCGTGCCAAAAATATTTAGAGTACTTTATGCTGGCGTAAAAAAAAACTTGTTTTCCTACTGTCTTACATTGAAAGTAACAATACAGTTTTTAGCCTCCTTCAAAAAAAGGAGGAGGTTCTTAATTCGGTATGTTTTTTTTTGCTTATGAACCGATTTTCATAATTCTTTTTGCGTTGGGTTCGGTATAACTCGGTATAACTCGGAACTCTTATAGGATCACTTCGTTGTCCGTCTGTCTGTCTGTCAATACCTTTTTTCTCAGGAACGCATATCAAGTTGAAATTCATATCAAATACTCAGGTTTACTGTTCTTTAGAGCTGTTAAAAAAACAAACTTCTAAGCCAACGTAATCAATAAAACAGCCGTTTATGCTGCAAATTTTCGACACTCGCAAGAGAATTAAAATCTACAGGGTACTTCCCATGAATTCAGAATCGGACAAAAGAAATTGCGAAAAGCATAAATTTTTTGTTACACTCAATTACAAAGTTACTTTTGCTCGCGATATCACTCGCAAAACTGAAGAGTTTGAGAACAGCTAGAAAATCATATTCTGAAAGGATAAATATTAAGGCAAATTAACAGTTAGGTAAACAACGGCTCTACCTATATATACCACAAACATGATTATTAATCTACGGTCTAGAAACTGTTGAGCTAGATTTTAATTCAAAGACTAAATTAAATACTACAACTTCGTCGGTTCGTTTAGCTAAAGCCAAATTACTTTTGAACTTATATTTACTGGTACTTCTGAATTTATAAGCTGACTATAATTTTATCGTTTAAATATTAATGTTTTGATTTAAAAATTTTCATTTATATCTATACTAATAACAAAGCTAAAGAGTTTGTTTGTAACGCGCTAATCTCTGGAGTTACTAGTCAGATTCGATTTTTTTTTTCACTAATAGGGAGTTAAAATTATTCATGAAGGTTATACATGAAGGCTACTTTTTTGTCTCGAGAACGCGGGTGAAACCGTGCGGGATAGATAGTTCTAAATAAATGAAAAATAATTGCCACATATGAAGCATCATTTCAAAATGGGTTTATAGACTTTTTGTTGTGTCAGTAATTATCAGGGGTTTGTATGCAATAAATTTTCGGCCACCTCGAATGGTGGTGATGGTATGTTTGTATAAAAAATCTCAAAAATCACCCGATATCTGGGCACGTATACAGCATGGGATTATATTTGAATGAATACTTGGTAATGGAATTCGGCACAAGGATGGATCAGAACGTGACGGGCGTTTGGTTACATAATGATTTCTTCTACTGTCTATATCTAATTTTGACATAATCTGTAGTGACGTGTTTAGTATTAAGGTGATACCTTCGGTTGGGGCTCGAAATTCAAATTTGATTGACATATACGACTATTTCATGAAAATGTTACTAATATACCTTGGAGGATGATTTATTTTGTAATTAATCAGTAAATATACTACTATTCTTGTCGCAAATAACATGTTGATAACTTACGACCTATAACTGTGCTGCAATTAGCAAAAAACGTGATAAAATTTGAATTTCGCGCTCCAACCGAAGGTATAGTATGACACAACTTAGATGAAGCATCGGCAAAATTCGTAAAATTGATCGTTCCCGAAAAGAGTGCGTCTACAACAATACTCATGTGTTAAACAATGATTGACGAAAATGATCTTGTTGAACGTTGAATGCCGCGATAATGAATGACTTTTATTACTTGTGTAAATCGGAAGTGAAGTGTACGAAAACCATTTGCCGACGCTACATCTAAGTTGTGTCATACTGTATCACCTTAATCCGTTGGTAGAACGACTGTCCCATAACTACATATGAAATTAGAATTCCTGGAACTGGGAGTCAACAGGAATTATGTATTTGAATCTAGTCTCAACTTTCAAAGAACTTTGGTCTTAAAATTGGTTGACCATGGTGAGATTGTGATAAAATTAAACACGCATAGTAAAAAATACAAAATATTGCTTGCTTATGCTCAAACTTCAGACAAAAAGAGGACGGAGCGAGGCGAATAACATCAATGAAGCCACCACTTCATCGTGGTGCGAACGCATTCGTAAGAGTTTTCTGTTCCAAGAAAACTAAAACATATCCAACTCGCGTCAACCTGTAATATGCATTATCAACATAAAATTTTCTCGTAGATATATTCTCTAAATAATCGGATCGGGTAATTTTCTGAACGCAATTACGTAGCAGATAACCTTCTTGTTCCTGATTATACCGTGCCCCAGAAAAACCGATTACTGCCGTCTAAAAAACGCCTATTTTCTCACGTTCTGACCACGCTCTTGGTAATAAAACTTCTGGCTGAGACACCCGGCCCGCCCATCTCTCATTTTGTCGTAAAACTCACTTAAATGGGCGTTGCCCTTTAATTTTTAGCTTCCACTTAATTTGGACGGTTAAAAGTCAGCGGCATGTTAAATATGGTACCACTTGCCTTCCATACTGAAATATTAATGCTAAGAGCACCCGGTTGTGTCGGTTTGAGGAATAATGATATTGTTTCAACTTCCAAGTTTTCACGATTCGCATAATTTTTATGCGTTACGTGCTCCATGAATAATTGCTGAAAAATGTTTTGTTTATTTATTTATTTATTTAATTGCGTTCCACAATGTGTACACCTTAGGTGGTAATTATGTAATACATACATTGTGGACCCTGTCGGGCACAGCAACATCTCTAGAGAGGTATAGGAGAGAGGAGATATAAATGGTCTACAGTCATTCTATAATTGTTAAATTGTACCTATATTAATATTTAATGACATATATATATTTAGTATCATGTCAGTATTATTTAAATTATATTTATTACTTTAGGTATTCGTGTTTCTTTATTACGTAGGTATACATGTATTTGGTTAGTATAGTATAGTTATAGTTTAGTTTATGGGATGACGTTAGGGCGAAAATCCAATTAAATAATATTTATTGGAATATGTTTGGAAATTATGCGTACTAACATTTTTGTATAGTCAGCAAAATAGCTTAACAAATCCTGGACAAAACATTTTGTCTAACTAAGAAATGGAGTGATGGTTTTTATAAACACATTTACAAAATAACTGTTAAATTTATTCTTCTCTTTTTCATGAAGCCTTTGTATCTATTTTGTCTTTTCACCTCTCCTTATCAATAATTAACCGGAAGACGCACCATGGGCAGGCAAGGTGGACGGACGACCTCGTGAGGGTCGCGAGAAACGGCTGGATGCGGGTAGCGCAAGACCGGCCATCGTGGAGATCCTTGAGACGCCTTTGTCCAATGGAACCAATATACAGTTCTATAATAATGAAATACATAGATAAATCTGGAGCCAAATCACGAGTCGCTAATCATAACATTACGACTCATAGTCGCTCAATTGACGTAATAAATTAAAAGGTACCTGCGTAATATTCTTCATAAATTCGAACTACGGACCATCCAGTATAAGAAGATTGAATAGAGTAAAGATATAACCAGATTAAAAATATTTTTAATATCTTCAGCTACTTTTATTGCAGACTATACAAATCTTCTGTAATATAAAAATGAATAGCAAAATGTGTTGATAAGCGCATAACTCAAGAACGGCTGAACTGATTTGGCTGAAAATTGGTGGGGAGGTAGCTTAGAACCAAGAAAAGGTTTTAGGATAGGTAAGGGTACGTAGGGGTAGGTAGTTAGGTCCCAGTTTTATTTTTGTTCTCAGGGCAGGACAACGTCTGCGGGGACAGCTAGTTAATTCTATAAATTAAATAGTGTGTGTAAATATATTACATAAAGTTGTTTCTATGTTAGTTAAATTAATTTTCATATAAGTACTTCTACCTCAAGTAATCCACTTATTCCTTTTTGAATAAGAAAAATGAGAATAACTATTTTGATGTTTGATTAAAACTAATAAAATAGCAAATTCTATTATGTCTAGGTAATCTATGATTGTTTTATAAGTTGGTGAACTTTATTAGGCAGTGGTGCCGATTCTGTTGTTAACGAACGTAACTAATATTAGCCAAGTTACCTCTCTTTCATGTTAACCCTTTTGAAAAAAGATAGCAACATTTTTAAATCTGTCAGTTTAAGCCATAAAATAATTTCAACAATCCCCTGGGGGCCAATTCCATTAATTAATTTTGATTAGATTTTGATTTGATTTTGATTAGAATGCAATTGGGTCGCAGCTGAATGACGACTTTTGCACGTTTTCGTATTCCACTAATAATCTGACAACGATCGAGATCCAATCATGGTTGAGTTAAAGTAGTTATTAAAGAATACGATACCAATTTACTATAAATGCAATCGTTTAAATTAATTTACTTGTGGAAAGAAACCTGAAGGTTCATAGTAATGAAGAAAGACTTTGCCCGACTCTAAATGGAATAGTCTTGTTCTTGCGTTGCCTTCGATTTTCCTATATATAATTTTCCTGGTATTACTCTTAGAGTAGTCTAGGAAACAGGGTTCCATCGTAAAATAAGTAATGGCTAAGTATATTTCTTTGTTTTAAGGTGCTGTCACGAAGTTATGAAAAAGGAGTTTTTTAAACCATAATAATAATATCTCCTATAAAGATACTTATTTTCAATGAAGTTATATGTATGGCATTTTCAAGAACTTTCTGCAGCTTTTGATGAAACTCAAAACATATTTGGATATACTTAGATAGATCAAAAAAAAGTTTTAACATACCGCTTGATTCACTTTGAAAGCCAGTGTTTCTCATAATATTCTATTTAATTTGAAATTAAAAATAAATGTCAAACAAAATTTCATTTTCTAGACCACATAAATTGACGGATTAATTTTTAATGAATAGTACCTAACCTACATACATTTTTTGTAAATGTTTTATTTTGCATTTTAATCTTGATTTCACCTAACTAACGAAACTAGTCTGTTAAAAACCGTGAATGAATCGCATTCCTCAAAAGTATATAATTGAGCTTATTGTGTGAAAGAGAGGTCCTCTAAACACTGTACTACAATGTAGATTGCGCCTTAAGAGCGCCAGAGAGGGTATTACAGTTAGTAGTAATGATTGAAAATCAATAATGGGAAAAATACGTTTTGCGTTGAACTACATACCTTTTCATTCTTATAAATTTGAATTAAAATAAACATGTTCCGTGAAATTTTAACCCTAAATCGTCAAAACAAAGGACATTTCAATAATGTGAACTTCGAACATACCAGTTCAAAAATGCCCAATGAATTTTCTTCTATTTTTTGGTTAAATATTTGTGAGATACCCATACCTTTGTGAGATTACAAAAAAACTGAACAATGAAAATAATACCATTCAACCAATGAATACAATGGAATACACAAGCGAGTTGAGATAAAATCAGTAAATCGTACAAAGAAGAGTCAATATCTAGGGCCTCATTTGTCTAAGCCACATCCACTAAGCTTTGTCCAGTCTTACCTAGCTCACACGCTCACAAAAAAGTTGGCCAAAAGCGATTTAAAATTTTATCTAAGGATTCCGTACTGTTGGTAGTCATCATTTTTATTTACACGTCATTTATCAAATAGGTATAGAAATTGATAACCAGAAAATATTACGAGTGTAAAGAAGTATCAGGCAAAAAAGGTCAAAGGTTTGAATTAATTTAGTCTGTGTAAAAAACCTAATGTTAGTAAGCCACAGACCTACATAATTACAATTACCAATTAAATTACTGGATATTTAAAGAGTAATGGAGAGGGCTATGCTCGGAGCTTCCCTGCGAGACCGGCCATCGTGGAGATCCTTGGGGGCCTTAGTCATAATGATGTTAATGATAATGATGACGTATTTTTCATCGAAAAGTCGAAAGTCTTCGACCAGTGTGTGTTGCCAGTGATGACTTACGGAGCAGAGACGTGGTCGCTTACGATGGGCCTCATAAGAATGCTCAAGGTCACCCAAAGAGCGATGGAGAGGGCTATGCTCGGAGTTTCCCTGCGAGATCGAATCAGAAATGATGAGATCCGCAGGCGAACCAAAATAACCGACATAGCCCGAAGAATTGCCAAACTGAAGTGGCAGTGGGAGGGGCACATCGCTCGTAGAACCGACGGCCGCTGGGGCAGAAGGGTTCTCGAGTGGCGACCACGAACCGGAAGACGCAGCGTGGGCAGGCCCCCCACAAGGTGGACCGACGATCTTGTGAGGGTCGCGGGAAACCGCTGGATGCGGGTAGCGCAAGACCGGCCATCGTGGAGGGGAGGCTTTTGTCTAGCAGTGGACGTCTTTCGGCTGATATGATAATGATGATGATGATTTTTCATTAGCCAACTTAATTTTAACAAAACAAAAATAGAAAAAAAACTCGCTTAAACGTTAAAGTTTTGACGATTTACTAATGCTATTGTACCTATTAGTTTAATCATTTTAACCTAATACCTATGTCCGTTTGTGTGGATTTTATAAATATTATTTAACTAAGCCATGGTTTCGGTAACTGCGCACCAAGACAAAAAATGCCTGTCGTATGTTTTTGCACGGTATGATCTTCCCAAATTTCATCTAAATCCGTTTAGTCGTTTTTACGTGAAAGAGTATCAAACTGCAACAATCAAAAAACAAACTTTTACATTTTATGACACAATTTGTATTACAAACTCTCCCAAGTTTAAATGAAAATACAAAACCCGTAACTAAATACTACAAAAAATCAAAGGTCATGATTACCATATTATTATCTCAAGGGGAACCCCAAAAGCAACCCTGTCGAGTCATTAAGAAGCTTCCCTCAGCACCGTTTGTAACGACAATGACGGATTGCCAGGTTTCCGCGCGCGTACCCGAGCCGGTGGGGTTCTGAATCGGAATACTTACTTTTTGGATACTTTTTGTTGAACTTCCGCAGGCTCATTAAGGTAAGCATTGTAAGTTTAGATTGGGGCTTTAGATTTAACTTGAACACTAAGGAAGTCGGTTTAATTGTGAATGTGAGAAGTCAATTGGAACTTTTTTAATAGTAATTAGTAAAAAAGAATAGATTAGGTATACTTTATTTGTAAATAAAAAAACTAATTGACACCAAATACCTACCTACATACTAAGAAAATTATATTTCCTTACCTCGCCAGCTCCTCAAATAATATAAAAGGAAAACGTTTTATGACTAATCTATCAACATACAGCTCAAACCACGACAGATCGGCCTGAAATTTGACATACATATAGGCATAGTAATGAAAAGATTTTTTTAAATTCAACCCCTAAGAAGGTTAAATAGTGTATCGCGGCGAGTCGGGTAGAAAACTAGTAAATAATATACAAGCATACCGACAGACAGAGAGATGTACGAACATGCATTTTATAATGAGAAATGATTTTCAATTTTTAGTTTCAGGATTAAATACAAAAAAAAACCGGAATTATTATAATCACAAACAAAATATAGATTTGTATTTTCAAGGTGACCAGATTTATTTTATACAAGCGTTCATTAGTTTTATATCACTCTGTTCTGTTTTGTAAAAAGTAATTTATTATTTTTTCTGTTCTGCAATATTTATCATTGCAATTCAGTAAAAAAAATATTTATTTGACTTACATCCTTTAAAATGGAGGCTAACAATAAAAATAACAAAGCAATGTCGGTTCAAGCCCCACAATATGTAACAATTCGTTATTTTCAAGCATTCATTCATTGCCATTTGTGACTCAACAATTTCAGCTCCAACTGAAAATCCGAGTAACAAGCTCTTTAACCGAGTCAAGTGTAACTTTTTATCGAATGAAATTCAGCCATTTTGGAAACGAAAGGTTTAGAATATTGTGTGTATTTTTCATAATAGTTTAGGTAATTGCAGTATTTCTAGTGTGAAAAAAATAAGTTACGTGATGAGTTTTTGGGTAAACTGTGGTACTATCCGGATTTTTTTCTTATAAGCCTGAGTTTGACAACAATTTCTAGGTATTTCCGTGGTTAATTTAATTAACCTGTTAGTTTACCAAAAATATAAAATTTATAATAAAATCATAATACAGTGTACCTAACTCGAGTGCAGGGGGTCAATTCCACTAATTAATTTTGATTAGATTTCAATTGGATCGCAGCTGATTGACGACATTTGCACGTTTTTGTATGTCACTAATAATCTGACAACGATCGAGATCCAATCATGGTTGAGTTAAAGTTGACGTTCAATCAAATGGTATTCCACTAAATATTTGACGCATTTGATTGCATTTGAATTGTTTCGGTTACCAAGGGCAACAAAGATTACAATCTAATCGTAATCCAATCGTGGTTTGGTTTCATTTATTTACCGATTTTTAGTAAAATTAGAATTGGATTGGAAACGAACTTTAAATGAATCGAAAATGGATGACAAACGTAATTTAGCGGAATTGGCCCCCTGAACGCAATCACTTTTTTAATCCTAGTACAATTTAATTTTTAAACTCAAAACTCAGATTTTGATAACGAAAGGAATAAGAAGCTAGAAAAAAATAATGTTTTTATGCCTAAACAAATAAACAAAATATTTATGTAAACTAAATACTCTGGCAAATAATTCAGTGAGGCTTATATTTGTGGAACTATATTTAGAATTTACGTTATTACAATCAAAACTTTAAAGCCACTATATTAAAGTACAGTTTCTAACATCAAGTTACTTTAATATTGAAACTTAATACATTTTCCATGGAAACTCCAATATTCAACACGCCATTTAGAATAAATATTGCCAGTATTTTCTGAGTAAAAAGCTCAGCACGCCACTAACAGTGTAGGAAAATCTTATAACCGAGCTGTCAACTGGAATTCTATAACAATTCCGACGTCTCCCTGGGAACGTTTTATCGTCCAGTTACAGGATCCGAAGGCATCGGCAGAGTATTAGCGCCCCAGGCATAGAATTGCCATTTTCTTTCTAAATGTAAGTAGGTATGTAGAATTATTTTCTGCGCGTTTGGTATTACGTTTGTAATTTTTTGTTTAGGAAATATTATTTGCGTAATTAGGTCGAGTAATGAAATTGCTTTTTTTTAAGAATGTATTACGTATCTTTAAATTTATTCGTTAATTATCTGAGATTATATTTTTCTTTGTATCTGTAAAATTTTAATATTATATTATACTAGCTGTTCTTTGCGGTTTCACTCGCTTTACCTACCGAATATACATAAAAAAAACATAAAAAACGGAAGTTTGGAGACAAACACTGCACAAGAATTTTATATATTACATTTATTAATATAGAATGAAACATAAATCTTAAAGCAATCTAAAAATTACATTAATAAAATATAGGAAATGAATCAAAGCATATTAAAATTTTATACAAAAATAAAATTCCACAAAAATATTATTAACTTTCTAAACATGAAACGAAATCCAGAGTCCTTTCAAAACGGTCACTTGTACCAATAAGTAAATCCCGAAAGTTCTGAACTTGCCCGATGGTTGCTAGGCAACCGATCAACGAAGCGCAACGCAACATATACCGGAAGAGAAATTATCCTTCGTAGTTCTAGAGTGATCATAAATTTTTCCATTTTCCTTATACTCAATTATTTTTGGAATCGTCAATTACTTCCGGAGCGGCATTTTTTTATTTAGGTACTATCATTACGTCAGAGATTCGTCAAAATTCGTTCTGCGTCTGAGGAATTTGGGAATTGATGAATTTCTTTTTTTGTAATTTAATTTGCCATCTTATCTATATAAGTACTTATTAACAAAAGTTGTATTTGTAGTAGGCGATGATAGCTCAGTGGTAGTGACGTCGGATGCCGCGACGAAGGTCGTGGGTTCGAATCCTACAATGAGCTTGAGCGGTTCGGTGAAGGAAAACATCGTGAGGAAATCATAGCACGGTGGTAGGGTACTTTGTAGTACCCGCCTGGCTGGCTACCACCCTCAAGTTGAAAATCTGTCGCCAAACACCTACCGGTGTGTTCCGGCAATTGCACTTGAGAGCCAGTAATTGCCTTCTCGGCATTGTAACAGATCGGCAACACATTGGCAATGCCTCTGGTATTGCAAATGGTAATAGGTGACGGTAACCACTTACCATCAGGTGGAATCCGCCTGCCTGCTTGTCAACATAAAAAAAAAAGGTATATCAGTATCTGGTTTCCATAGTACAAGCTCTGCTTAGTTTGGGATCAGATAACCGTGTGTGAAGAATGTCCCAGAATATTTATCTCACTAATATTATAAATGTGAATGTTTGTGATGATGTATGTTTGTTACTCTTTCACGTAAAAACTACTGAACGGATTTAAATGAAAAATAGCACATGTATAGATACATGTAGTAGGCCAGTTGGCGCAGTTGGTTAAGACGAGAACGAAGTAGAACCGAAGTTTTTTAATAATGAAGTTATGGTGAGGTAATTTTTATTTTATTCCTTTCTAATATTTCTTTTTAGTGAAATTAAAACAAAATTAAGGCGACAACATTCACAAAATAAACTCAAGACTTTTTTTTTTAATTTTGGCATCACACTTCGTATATTTTGCCAGTGTCAAGTTGAGCAATGTAGGTAAGTATTTTTATATTCTTCATGTATTAAATTCTCGTCAATCGTCAAGTTTCAAAGTTCAAGTCATGTTAAATCTTCTTTGAGTCATAGTCAGTCAGTTTAGTTAGGTTTTAGTACGATGGTAGCCGTTCTACTAAAACTTTTCATGGACTTCTTGAGACAACTTAAAAAGCCACTATACACGTAATCATTTCATTTCACTTCACTGGTGCACTTGTATTGATCTTTATTGGACAAAATACCACCGATAATATTCAATAAAACTCAAAATACACGATTTTATGAAAATAAAACGAAAACGCAACGTCACTTCGCAAGTTCCCGCCAAAAAGTCCTCAAAAGCAAGAGTTATTAAAACATCTAATTTACTGCTCCTACAAAGGAAATCATGTCGTTAACATGAACAAACGAAATAGTACCTACCGAAACAAAAAATAATGTATAAAATAAATTACACCACTAAGTAATTACAATTTGGGCGCTGTTATCTCTAAAAACAACCCTACGACCACCAAGATATGACACGAGTTCGTTAACCTGTCAAAGCTGTTATATTATCTAGAGATGTTTACGATACGATATATCGTTGATGACGTCAATTTAAAAAAAAAACCATCATTTTCTTTGGTGTATTTTTGATGCTCAAACAAGTGAATTATTATTTTTTACCTGACTATGGCGAAAAGGGGAGGGTTACGTTTTTGCTCTGTATGTATGTATATAGGTTGATTTTTTTAAGTGGGCGTGGTAGACCAAATCCTAAAGTATAGGGAATAGCGAAAAATGCTGAAAGGAGTCTCGGGGCCGATTTTAATAAAAACTAAAACTATAAATTGGATAATAAAAAAAAATATTTGTCTTGCTGGGAATCGAGCACATTGATTTTGAAAAAAAAACACAGCCTGTATTAACCATCTCATAGTGTCGCTTAATATACTGAAACAAACATTTACGCACACCTTCGCATTTAAGGGGGAACGTTCGGTTGGAGCGCGAAATTCAAATTTTATCAAGTTTTTGGCTGATTGCAGCTCAGTTATACTACCATTCTTCTCGCAAATAACATGTTGATAACTTACGACCTATAACTGAGCTGCAATTAGCCAAAAACTTGATAAAATTTGAATTTCGCGCTCCAACCGAAGGTTTACCCTTAACTTAGATGACGCTACGATAAAGCTAGCTAGCATCGTATCCGTATCGTCAAGTATAAAAATCATTCTGCTATACGGGAATTATAAATTTTATATTAGCTTAATAATTTTGATGCATGCTAGAGGGCGCGCGCGTGACTATGCAAAATTCTGGACGGGATTAGCTGGTAACGAGTTCTCTTGTAACAAAAACTTGACTGTTCATTTTTTTCATCGGATCCTATCGCCGGCATTTCACACGGTTTGGCGATTGATGATGGATTTTCTATAAGCTGAGTTGGAAAGTTATCGGTGTATTTTGATTTTTATGCGGGCTTTGAATTTTTATGCCCGTTGAGAGAGAATCGTGACAGAATCGGTTTGAAAAAAATGTTTTAGATTTTTTATTTACAATTAAGAGGATATAATAATTAAGAGGATACTAAAATAACACTTTTTAAGTTTACTACAGATGGACGGACGTGCGTCAAAAAAGTATGTTATTTTGAATTCATAATATGTCATAGAATATTAAGATAATCCACCACCACCATCTACCATTACTACCACCACTGACCACTTACCATCAGGCTTGTCAACCTGTTGACATTAAAAAATATATATATAAAGGCTCGCGCACATTATGTCGGGTCGCAGCGGGGCGGATCGGGCCGCAGCGCAGCGCAAAATGCTTACTTAGTTATTGACGGGCCGGGTAACAACGCATTGACGGATTTTGAGTACAGTGTACTACCAGACGTCGCGTACAACTGTACGTTATGGATAGCTAAAGAAATAATTTTTTAGAACACTGTGTCGTGGCGCAGCGGGGCGGGACGCATCACACGCAACCAAAATCCACGTAATATGCAGTCCACTGCGCCCCGGCATAGTGTGCGATAGTTCACATAAAATACATACGAGCGATTTGAGCGTATTTTTGGGCTGCGATCCGACCCGCTGCGATACGATCCGCTGCGGCCCGACATAATGTGCTAGCTCCTTAAGTGTATAAATGTATATATGTTACCGGAAATGTATGAAATATAGGAATTGTATACAATTTCTGTGTATTTCCCCTCGGAAATTATAACAATAATTATACTTGGAAATATATAAAAACTATTGAAAAAAATAGGATGGGGTTATTTTTTTTATTTTGCATAGAATAGCAAGTATTCGCACAAAAGTACCTTTCACTTACAACCCCCCAAATACCGCTATCCTTACAAATATACCGAATGTAGTACTCCGATAGATATTTAGGAAATGTATGGATTTCCTAGGAAATGTATACAATGACGGATTAGATACTTTTCCGTTAACATATATACTATTACTATAATTAAATTATTTCAATAAGAATAACTTACGGGTCAAACTAATTGTGCAGAAACATGAAAATTTTCACACAAGTTCACAGAGTTAGTTAAAATTAATTCCCTAACGGGTAAATAAGGAGATGTAAAACAGCGGGCGGATTTTAAGTTATAACTAAGTATCTAAGACTCCTTTTAAAAAGAATATATTTCAGACGACAAAAGTTCGTAATAACTTGATACTTAAGCTATTACTATCCATTTCTAGTCAACTCAACTAAATTGGAACACTATAATTTATAACTTTAGTAAACGATCCATTATAATTACGAAGAGTTTTCGGCCAAAGAAAAGTGTACCAATTTAGTTGGTAACGAAGGGCTATTAAAATCGAAAATCAAAAATTCAGTTTAGGCCCTAATAAGGCACTCTACTACCGGTTCGGAATACACTTGAACTGAGAAGACTCCGGCAAGAAACTATTAAATACTAGCTGACCCGGCAGACGTTGTCCTGCCCTGAGAACAACTGGGACCTAACTACCTACCTCTACCTACGTCTACCTACCTTTATCTACCCTACCTGCCCCTACCTACCTACAACTAGCTATTTTCCACCTATTTTTTTTTCTGTACTAATTTTGCGGAGAGTCTGACATAAATTTCCATTCCCTATTTTAGGGGCTGGGGGAAGATTTCCAAAAAACAATAAGGCAGGTATTTTTCGTTAGTAACAAAGAGTCTGTGTACCGATTTTTAGCTTCCTACCTTGAAAACTGCAAAAGATCCCATATACAAATTCACCCCCTCTTTTAAGGGGATAAAAATTATGATTTTTTTGTTAGTCACAACTAGTCCGCATACCAATTTTTAACTTTCTACCTTCAAAACTGCGGAATGCTCGATACAAACTTCCACCCCCCATTTTAGGGGGGTTAGAAAGAGACAAAAAGTAGCCTATGTCACTTTCCATCCCTTCAACTATCTCCACATAAAAAATCAAATCAATTCGTCGCTCCGTTTTGCCGTGAAAGAAAGACAAACAGACACACATGCACACTTTCACATTTATGATAAAAAATAAATAAATGATATAATTATGGATAAAAAAGCTATTTTTTTAGAAGTAGGCTTTTTTAGGTAATAAAGATTATTATTACCATGTTTTATTAGAAATTTCGTAGAACCGACAGCCGCTGGGGCAAAAGGGATCTCGAGTGGCGACCACAAACCGGAAGACAAATTTCAAACTTTTCATACAAACGCTGATCTAAAAGTTACCCAGCGTTACGGGGTTACTCGGTTTGGGTACAAGCTACCCAATGATGCCAGTTTTCTTGTAAATAGAAGCCTTACGGACACATACGTACCAAAATGTTGCCGATTTTTTACATTCGCGTATAGTAGTATAAATTAGTTTCTTATGGTAGCAAGACACACACACATACGTACGACATATTGTGCGACAGTTTCGACAAGGGGCGACTCGATCCAGTCTATTCCTCCATTCGTGGATTACAGTGGTGCCGATTCTGTTGTACACGAACTTAACTAATATTAGACAAGTCACCTCTCTTTCATGTTAACCTTATTGAAAAAGATAGAACATTTTTAATGCTGTCAGTTTAATCCATGCCGTCGTAATGTACGGGTAAATAGTCGTGACCAATAAAGATCGCGCTTAAATTCACGTTATGTGATCGGACTGAACTGACAGGACTAAAATATCTTGCATCCCTTTCTTATATTTACTATTAGAAAGAGATATAGTGAGATTAAATTTATTTAGTTCGTAAACAACAGAATCGGTACCAGTGTCTAAAAATCTGTATTTAAAAGAAAGTCGTGTTAGTTTCACCATTTACAACTCAAGAACGGGTAGACCAAATTTTATGATTATTGTGTTTTTGGAATTGTTTTCGTCCGGAATATGATAATAACTATTAAAATATAGAAATAATAAACTTAAAAAAAATATCTAGAGATATATCCAAATACATAGAAAATACCTAATTGGATCGAAATTGTCACATTGTAGGTAGGTGTAGGTAGGTAGCGGTATGTAGGTCCCCGTTTTTTTTAATTTTCATGGCAGGACAACGTCTGCCGGGCCAACTAGTATTTAAATTAGTCAAAATTCCTATATGAGTATAAAATCATAAATGGAACTTTATAGTCAAATAAATACTACAGTATAATATTACTAAAGTAAAACCAATTAATCAGAGTATTCGTGTAATGATTGAAATCAAGTTTGTTAGTAAATTACTATTCTCATTCTCATTTGTAATAGTCACACGCAATGGAGGGTGAATAAAGAAAGCTTCATATTCAAATTTACAAAGGAGCTTTTCATTTCCTTTTATTGTTACTATATGTATAAATAATAATGAGGATTTTTTTACTATTGCTAAGATTATAAATGCGATCGTTTGTTTGTTTACCTCTTAATGTCTCAATGCGACAAACAATTGCGATGAAATTTAGCATACAATAGATCAAAACATGGAATAAGGTTAGCCGCGAGACGAAACTTAGTGAGATTTTTTTTGTTTAGAATCAATATTACTTAGGAAAGATTTATCTTTTGTAGTTTATTTTAAATAATTTGTATATAGGGTATAAGTAGTATACAAAATTGGTCAAATGCCAATCGAACTCATACACGAAAGGAACGAACATTTCAAATCACAATCTAACTACTACGGTTCATGAAAAACAGCGATTGTTAAAGTCGAGCAAAAATCCTTTAATTGTTAACTTTATTTTAATCATATTATTTGCTGTTGTAGAGACTATAATATAGGTACGGCTACGGCTACGGCTACGGCTACGGCTACGGCTACGGCTACGGCTACGGCTACGGCTACGGCTACGGCTACGGCTACGGCTACGGCTACGGCTACGGCTACGGCTACGGCTACGGCTACGGCTACGGCTACGGCTACGGCTACGGCTACGGCTACGGCTACGGCTACGGCTACGGCTACGGCTACGGCTACGGCTACGGCTACGGCTACGGCTACGGCTACGGCTACGGCTACGGCTACGGCTACGGCTACGGCTACGGCAACAGCTACTGCTGTATTGTTGCTAGGTATTGTTTATTGAATAAGTTTGAGCTTTATATTTGATTTATAGTTTTATTTATTTATCATTGTTATTATTATATTATTATTATTTTTTGAGACATTACAATTGATTAATTTCATTATTGAACGACTGCATACTATAATTTACAATGTTTTTAGGTACCTAACAATTATGAAGTTATTATATAAGTATATACAAATATCGTATATATTATTGAATTATATATAATTTTAGTTGTTTCCTCATTTATGGGCTACTGACAAGTGTTATAGGTTTATTTTTTATTTTTGTTTAATGTATATTGTATTACCCTATTACCCTACAATCGTCCGTGCATCACCCGTGGCTTCAGCTGAAAATCAGCGCTGTAGTTTCTGCAGCACATGCTGAGCTGGGGCCTTTTGGACTCAATATAGCACATTGTCGTAATTGTAAAATATTTATATTTTGTGAATGTCTAATTTAATTGTCTTTCTTTCTATTCAGCTATGACACCAAAATGTATGGTTTAAATGTAATTAGAAATGATAAACGATAAAAATAGGCTAGGCACCTTAACATAGTAAGTAAATATGCAGATGAAAATTGGCTTGCAAATTCAGCAGATGCTTAACCTATTTATAACATAGACACCTCTGTCTCATTCCTCTCATCAACAACTCTCAGACACTGAACTAATCTTCCTAACCGTACTGTATACTGTATATATACAACATTAACTCGTTTATATAATATGTATGCAATGTACCGCAATCATTCGTAACGCTTCCACGCTAAGACAATACACACGGTTCGAGAACGATCTACATAATAATATCCTGCAACCGCGTCGAGGCTTCTTATGTGTGGTGTATGTTGTGAACTTAGGAGATTTTTAATCTATAGACACAGCGTGGGCTGGCCCCACACAAGGTGGACCGACGATCTTGTGAGGGTTCCGGGAATCCGCTGGATGCGGGTAGCGCAAGACCGGCCATTGTGGAGATCCTTGGAGGAGGCTTTCGTCTGTTGTGAACGCTTTAACAAACGAACGTTCATTTGCACAAAAAGCAGTTCGACTGGAAACTATATTATCGATGTGCGAATCAAGTTATTTGACCCGATTAGCTCGACTCAAATCATAAACCAGTCAGATCGCGTTCAATGTCAACTCTGATTGCCACAGTACATCTACCTACCTACTTCACGTCGCGAGCGAGTTGGTGACTCGAATGAATGAAATTAATGCATAACTACCACTGGTGGCAGTCGAGTCAATAGCCATACCAACTCGATTAACTTGAGTCAAAAGAAAACCGGACAAGTGCGAATCTGACTCGCGCACCAAAGGTTGCGTAATTTAAATACCATAATGGTGCCGATTCTGTTGTTTACGAACTTAACTAACTCTCTTTCATTTTAGCCTTATTGAAAAAAGATTTTTAAGACATTTTTAATGCTGTCAGTTTAATCCATACCGTCGTAATGTACGGGTAAATAGTCGTGACCAATAAAGATCGCGCTTAAATTCACGTTGAAATGTGTGATCGGATTAAACTGACAGGACTAAAATATCTTGCATCCCTTTCTTATATTTACTATTAGAAAGAGATATAGTGAGATTAAATTTATTTTAGTTCGTAAACAACAGAATCAGCACCAATATGTTACTTTAAATACCATAGACTTCATAAGAAGTCTATAAAGGTTTTCCTTTAATCGAGGTAAAGAACTATTTTCTGTATACCTTAAAATTATAAAAAAAATGAGATCTTCTCAACGAGCCTTTTTATTTGATACGTCACACAATATAGTTTTTTAATTTTCTAATTTATCCCCCAAATGTGGCCCCCATGTTTTGAAATTCATTTATTTACGTTACAGGACGCGTTTTTGGGTCACCAACTTACATGTTTACTAAATTTCAACTCAATCTAGTCCAGTATTTTCCGATAGACAGACAGACGTAAGGGTTGTTTTTTTTTCTTTTGAATTTCGGAACCCTAAAAATCCAACTCGTCACATCGCTAAACTACCTTAGATACCTCTACCTTATGGAATCTGTAGCTAAATAACTGCTATGTTCCTGCGTCAGTAAGGTCATCAGAGCTATTCACGGTTGTGTGTTCACCAATTTCGGCCACATCATTTGCAGTGGTAAAAAAAGGACAACAAAAGAAAAGGATTTCTAGCTCATACAAAATAAGTCTCACATTACGATGTTAACAACATTATTGACGTGATATGCATATAAAGCAGATTAATCAGAACGTAAGGATGTTAAGATTTCTTTTTTTTCTTCTAACATGTGACTGGGGTAATGAGATTAGTCGTAGAATATTGTAATATGTACCTAATGCCAGGAATACATAGGGTTTAAATTTAATTTTATAAGCTAGGACAGCAAGTGTTAGTAAGATTTTTTTTTAATAATGATCAGGTCAGTGATAGTATCGTAGAAAACAGTGGTTCGCATACTGCAATTAGCTTGAGTTTTCGGTGAAGGAAAAATATCAAGAGGAAATTATAGTGAAAGTATAGGAAAATGTAGGACAAATTAGGTACTAACTGGCTTCACGTTATAGAATTAACTTTAACCGTTTTTTTTAACCTCAAAAAAAGGAGGAGGTGTTTTTAATGTATATTCACGCAATATGAACCGATATAATAATTATTTTTGCGCTGGAATTTTCATAGCTCCAAGGTGGTCCCATATTAATTTTATTGACTCTGGAAGAGGTTTAAATCTATTTTTAAAAGTTAATTATTTAGGCGTAGTATGTATATAGGAGATATGATGTTTTAAAATACCCTTTTCTTCATAGACTTCATTCAAATAGACTTCATGAGATGGCACCACTGATTTTACTATCCTTGCTTATTGGGCTGACGACACTCTCATCACCACCATATCAGCCAAAAGACTGCTGGACAAAAGCCTTCCTCAAGGATCTCCACGATGACCGGTCTTGCGCTACCCGCATCCAGCGGTTTCCCGCGACCCTAACAAGATCGTCGGTCCACCTTGAGACGACACTAATTTTGCTGAATAAATTTTATGTTACCTTTTAAGCAGTGATATTGACAAAACTTCTTGGTATCATGTAAAAGGTTCTAGCAAGATCCAAGCCAGGATTGTACACCAGCATTAGTATCTCAGCTTTGAAGACCTAGCTTTGTGTATCCCAAGCAAAAACATTCATTTACATGACGTCACCAAAATTGTAAGTAAAGGAAACTTACGTAAACATCGTTGTACATTTTCTGCTTATACTTTACGTATATGAAATACGAGATTATCTTTGTGACTGGAAAATTATGAACTAAAGTGGAAATAGAAACAGACATAATAATACTATAGGCCAGTTAACAGTGTCAAAAATAAATGACCAAACACTAACCACTGCATAAAACATCTAAAAACACGTGGAAACATCAAATATGTTGTACATTTAATGGTTTTTATGATTTTTAATTACCAGTAGAACCACTAAGAGTAGATCATTTGATGCTGTGAAGCTATGACGTCATAGTGAAGTTTCATACAAAATTCCATATAAATAAATTATCACTTTGACATTTATTAAAAATTTTGCTGATTTGATATGTCAGGAAACTACCCTTTAGGTTAAGTGCGAGTCTGACTCGCACACGAAGGGTTCCGTACCATCCAACTGTCTACCTATTACGGTGCATTCAATTAGCGATTGAAGGTAATAGGGTTCCATTAGTACCCTTTGGGTATGGAACCCTAAAAATGGGATGTTTCAACCGTGGAGAATCAAAATGAGTATTATTAATACTAACTTACACAGTGCCTTATTTTTACTTTTCTTAGTGAGTCGCTTAACATTAAAAAAAACCTCGTCACATATTCTCTAGTTTAAGGTGAAACCTTCGGTTTTAAGCGCGAAATTCAAATTTTATCACGTTTTTTGCAAATTTCAGCTCAGTTATAGATCTTAAGTTATCAATATGTTATTTGCGACAAGAATAGTAGTATATTTACTGATTAATAAAAAAATAAATCATCAACACATTCCTCCAAGGTATATTACTGACATATACGACTATTTCATGAAAATATTACTAATTTACCTTGAAAACGTCATTTCTGAAATTCAGATTATATATATGTACATACATATATACACGAATTGCTCGTTTAAAGGTACCTATTAGATTTTTTACAAATCTTTTGCAATAAAGAATGTCTAGAAACGTAATTCCTTGGTCATCGTCGCCTTAAACAATAAAACCATCAAGTCTAGTACTAACATTGTCAACATAGTATATAAATAGAATACTGAAATAAATAATAAATACGCTAACATCGTTCTAAGAAAGAAACAAAACAACACACGCTAAAATAAAACAAAGGCTGAATTTGCAAAGTAAATCATAAGTCAAGCGGTGCATGAAAGCTGTGCTCCAGGTCAAAGATTATGAAATTAAATGGGGGCACCATATGTGACGGTAGGTAAAAATCTATAAACAAAAGGATATTATGTATATTATATGACAAACTAGATTTCGCCCCGCGGTTTCACCTGCGTTCCCGAGGGATCTTATGTTTTCCCGGGATAAAAAGTATCCTATGTGTTAATCTAGGTTATAAACTATCTGTGTTCCAAATTTCATCCAAATCCGTTCAGTAGTTTTTGCGTGAAAGAGTAACAAACATCCATACTTCCATTCTCACAAACTTTCGCATTTATAATATTAAGTAGGATATTATTATGACACTTCTTATTCATGTTTTTTTTTACCACAATCTCGCCGTGGTCAGTAATGATGTGGCCGATGGTCGTGGGAAGGGAAGTGGCTCTCAAGTGCAGCTGTCAAAACACACTGGAATGTGCTTGGCGATATAATATTTAACTTGAGAGTCGTAGGCAGCCAGGCAAAGTACATTACCACCGTACTATGGTCTCCTCATGATGTTTTCCTTTACCAAAATTTCAAGCTCATTATAGGATTCGAACGTCCGACCTTTGTGTCAACATTCGTCGTCCCCCTACGCTCGCCGATTTGTCCGGTATAAGGTTGATGCAGCCATCAGAGGCTTCCAACTTCAACCACTAGCTATCATCGTAAAAATGTATTACATTTAAATATTCTACGTCTTTTTGTATAAATAAATTACCTAATTTCATTGTCATAACCCATCTGATTATCCATAATCTTTGCCCACATGCCGGCAACACGGGAAAATTGGGTCAAGTGTCTCAGAAATTAACGATTTATTTACGCTTCTAATTTTACGTAGGTAACAAACAATTAAACAAACATATTGTTTTAGTCTAGAACTAGGTCCCGAGTCTGAAATTGGGACGTTTTATTAAAACCGGGGAACATAAACGACAGTATTAGTATACAGGATCACTGGTAACTGACACAAAAAATCTCTTAGCTTCTTAGACTGTTAACTGCGTAACACTGACTATTGTTAGGCCTATACCAAAAATAATTTTGACATTTTGATTAATAACATAAGCAAATTTAGAATATCTATAACATTGTGTATTATCACACCAATAATAAATAAAAAAAAAACAAATAAAAAGAGATGTTTCAAAAATGTATGGAGTCTTGGCTGGGTTCGTGTACACTATACTCAAAAAGGTAAAAAATACACTAAAAAGTTTCTATCTATTTTCTGGATGCCTACTTTTTATCCAGAAAAACATAAGAACGCAGGTCGAAAATTTGCAATGAAATATAATAATAAAAAATCATGAGACACTTGCGCACAAAAACATTAATATTACATAACTTTTTTTAAACAACAAAAACTCTTATATGTCTTTTATAAATACAAATCGTGCACAACAAAACTGTACACACATGTTTATCCCTTTACTCAAATAAAGATAGCCGGAAAAAATCAGAAAAGGCTATCACGGTCCGATTCTTCGGTATTTACCAAATTACATCACAGAAAAAAGCAAACAAAATTCAACTATAAAATAAAATAAATAAAGCACTGCAATCCGCATAAAAATCTTTGTAGACGCATGTTACTGTATGTATATACGTAGTCGTAAAAACAGTGTCCCGTTTACGACTAGCCGATGATGGCCGAAGATTTGCCGAATGTTCCCGACAGCCTACAGCCTCTTTGTAGTGGCTTTGAGCTGACTTCAGGGGTATGCTAACTTTTTTTACCGGTTTTATGTTACATGATATTTAGGTCATGAGTTTTGCGCTTCCATTTTTATGTGGACAATTTTTTTCTTTTCTTAAAATTTTCTTCATTTAAAACTGTCGGGTTAATTGTTTGTAAATATGGTTTGTAATATCATTGTCTATCTCATTTGTAACAAGTTTTGTTTTTTTCTGTTATGATGTTTTTTTAACAACCGCAAAAAAGTTAGGGAGTAAAGTCAATTGAAAATAAACAGTGTGAGGAAATTAATAATATAAAGTATGTTTTGTACTTCAAAATCTTAGATTACGTCATCATACCTAATAATAAAATATTATACTAAGTATCTATTTACCGGGTGTAAGGGACAGCCGACCGATAACTGATTCCATGGATTCAAATCATGATTCTGGAGCCCCCAGACTTTGAATTTTTCGTCGATTTTTTCATGAATTATACGATATTTTTTCAAAACTTTAGGATTGATTATACTATAAAATCATTATACAAGTCTAAGTAAACCTAATTTAAAAATAAATAAACAGTAACTATTATTTTAGACATAAAAATGCAATGTAACTCAAAATTCAAATCAATACGTAGGTATACCTACGCAAGACGCAAGCAGCTGTATGAGTTCACGAGTGAGGTCATTTCTCGCACGAGTCGGGTAGGTATAGTGATAGCGTTATAACGTACCTACATTGCGCGTTCAAAAATTACGATATCTGTAACCGATGACTTCTGATAAAATTGATTTCTATAGTGTTATTATGTGCATTCAGTGTAACCTTTTCCCAGAGTTTTCGGTCGGCTGTTCCTTATACCCGGTAGTTAAAAGAGCGAAATGTTAGTAAAAATGCAAAAAAAATATATTATTAGAGTTAAGTGCGATTTATTGCGCGACGTCGAGAACCGTTAACGACGCCTGCATCACGGCAGCTGAGAATATTCGTCACATTTCGGAATTCGTCGGCTCGCGCAATTTTCATCTCTTTTCCAACGAGGCTGCGCGGGCAGGCATGCGCAGAACAGACTCCCCGTCAAACGCCATCAGTGGAGCGGCTCGCCTTGCCGCACCGCGTTATAGCCGCGCCCAATCGTGCCGATAGTAAAAAAATAACTATCAATTCATAATTTAAAAACGACCGATAACCGAGCCGATCGCGAGTGCAGAAATTTTAAAAATCGAAAACGTTTTTGTCTCGTTTGTATGGATATTGACTCGAAGTGTATACGATTCGAATTTTAAGTGTAGTTAATAAGTGATTTTTAATGTATAATGCAAAGTGCAATGGAGTGTACAGTTTTTGTGAGTGTGTGATTAGACATTTGACGATTCTGTTCACGATTGTACAGGGATTTTCATAATGGTGAGTGGACACTTACGTACAGTTATGCATTTAATTCGTATAAGACATAATGAACATCACATGTTTCCATGTAGGTATTGAATACCAATAATTAGTTAAAACTAAAAATTAAAAAAGAATTTTTAAATTAAATTAGCTATCGTTCATAAATTATTTTTAAAAATGATTTGGTTCATATATTTAGTTACAAAAATAATCTTTGCTTAAAACCTTTCTGTGACCTTTTTTGGAGTAATTTTAGTGGAGTAACCACCCTGTATATTTTTAGGTGTATATTTTGATTCTATGTACGTACGTTTTTTGATTCTTAGTACGTAGGTACGTAAGTTTATTTAATTCTATCCTTAGAATGTTTTATCGGAAATTTAAAAAAATACTACATTAGACCTCATATTTGATGTGACATAACAATAATTTTTTCGACATTCGATTTTTTTTTTCTCCAAATTTAAATTACATTTTATTTTCGTTTAATTTCATGGTGTTGATGTAAACGTCCTCATCATACGAGTATAATATTATAGTATACACCTTAGAATTCTACAAAAATATGTCTTACGTTTTAGGTTTTAATAGGTAGGTACCTATTTATAAGTTTTAGTTAGTTTCTTCATATACCAAATATTTTATAGGTACCTAACGTACCTAGTGAGATATTCATCTTGGGCTGGAGATATAGGAAATTACTAAGAAGATTCTTAAGATATCAATATAATTGCAGCAAAATTATAGATAGAAAATATGGGGTGGGTTCCCCCCCTCCTATATTTCCAAGATAAGAAGTATTTATTTTGTTGATACTTTATTTTGTATACATTTTACTATAGGTACACATTATGATAGATTAAAATCGAAAAGATTTTTCGATTTGTGACATTTCTAATAACCTAACTTGGACCCATAGATCTTTAGAGATTTGATCCTTATCGAAGACAAGATTGATTAAGCTGATATTTTTGTTTTTTAATTCACCGATCTATCGCCGACTGTAATATTTTTTTCAAAATCTGTAAATGCCGATAGCAATAACTCAAAAATTTTAGGATGGTCTCCTAAGCCTTGAAGCCTTAAGGTCCCCTTACTGACCTGTCTCAAATTTCCACCCTGTACAGCGTAGTTACCTACCTGTCACTCATTTTAACCATTTGTGTATTCTAAGTCTGAGTTAACTATTATTTAATCAAGTATGGTAATGGTTTCCATAAGTTCTGCTTAGTTTGTGATTAGGTGAAGAATGTTGTAGGATGTTAATTAATTAGATTTTTTAAGTAAGTAAGTTTTTAAATAAAATTAACCATACTAATTATTGGATACTTAAATCTCTATATATAATTTAATGTTACGCGACTTTGTCTTTGTCCGCGTAATGTACCTACAAAATCATTTATTCTAACAGTCATACAAACCTACTTTCGAAATACCGTAAGCGTCCATAAAACCATGAAGTTCACATTTGATTTTTTATAAAACACTAGCTGTTCCCCGCGGTTTCACTCGTGTTCCCGGGATAAAAAGTAGCCTATAATCTTTGGGGATAATGTAGCTTCCTATTAGTGAAAGAATTTTTCAAATCGGACCAGTAACTCCGGAGATTTGCGCGATCAAACAAACTCTTCAGCTTTATTATTGTATAGATAGATATAGATAGATGATATTCATAATCACACGTAATAACTATTTCAAAAAACCCGTAAAATTTGCCCTAACTTTTATATAATAGGCAAAGATACCAATATCAATATTCCCAACTAATACGCAACATTGCCAAATAGTGCTGTGCTAATCGCCACCAAATTCCAATTTCAAAAGGCGACCGTAAAATTTCACGTGCCGAAATCGAATCGGGCGCGTCAGTTATTTGCGTTAAAAGCGATACATCCGTCGGGACCGGCAGTCCATTAGGGACGCGGCGACGCGATAAGTGTCCCCTTTTTCTTCAAACACGAGTAATTCGACGATATGTCGTTTACGTTTTTCACAAACGTTATGCTTTTTATCGCTTAACGTTGTTGAATTGTTTGTGTGATCGACAGTACGATTAGTGCTATTTATAAAATGCGATGTTTTTATGGTAGACTTGTAATGTAGGTGACGTCACAAAGTCTATTAAAAAGGGATTTTTCAAACCTTCATATCTCCCATATAATATAGATACTTATTATCAATGACAAAATATATGTATGACATTTTCAAGACCTTCCTGCAGCTTTTGAATTTTATTAATTTATTTTATTTATTTAAGGTCTGCTAACTGTTGTTACAGTCATAAACCAACTAGAAAAATAGGTTTGTTTTTTTTAAACATACCTTTTGGCGCTAAAAATCGCCATACCTATTGACACTCGCGCAATAAAGACTTATCTACGACATAATCTATCATTCACCAAATTGGTTCAGCAGTTTAGTAGTTGCGAGGGAACATAGAGGCGGACATACATACAAACCTACAGGTCAAACACATAACTCTCTTTTTCGCCGCAGTCGGGTAAAAAGAAAATTCCCTACGAGGGACTTGATTGAATTCCGAGAGCAAGGAAGGATTCTAAAGTAGAATCTTGAGTGTAAAGAGGGATACAAGAGCTGATGTATTTTTGTTTTCATACGAAATACATAGGTATATCTCTATTTTATATCATTGACTGCGTGAAAATAAATATTTGTATTGTAGGTATCTAGTTTAAAATTAGCTTTCATAAAAATAGACTATATATAAGGCTTATATGACACCAAGGTTTGGGTATAGCGCTCGCTCTAGCAAGTGATATTTTATTTAAATAATACAAGTTTATTAATAAGAGTAATTGCCAGCTCTTTTCAGAAAAAGCAACCTTCTGAACCGTGTATTAGAGTCTGAAAATTCA
Source organism: Tethea ocularis (assembly GCA_963555595.1). Taxonomy (NCBI): domain Eukaryota; kingdom Metazoa; phylum Arthropoda; class Insecta; order Lepidoptera; family Drepanidae; genus Tethea; species Tethea ocularis. The sequence goes on along the minus strand of OY741960.1, from coordinate 1,049,906 downwards.
TAAAGGCCTATTCGAATAAAAAAAATAATAATTTCATTTTATATTGTTTTTGTATTTACGAGGTTGTTCCAAATTCAAAATGAATTTTCTCATTCAGTGATGGAAAAAGTTTTCACGATAATCGATAAAGGTGAACTAAATAACCCTTTTGAATTCAATTTTGAATTTGGTTTATCCATTCAAGCGAAATTTATTTTCAAGCATCGTTTGTTTCAATTTGATTTTCAATTTACGTATTGAATGAGTAAAATTTAGGTGTAACAAAAAGCAATTGAAGATACAAATACCTATGTAAAGTACACGAAACCACACTTAGTTTGCGAAGCTTAACTTATTAAAAGTTTAAAAAAAAATCATCGATGATTTCAAAACTATAGGATTTAATCAGAGTGCAATCAAGTTTATAGAACTTAGATTTTTAAGATATTCTATTCCTATTTCACAAATGGAATTTATCTTCTCAACGAATATGAAATGCTATCAGCATTTTTCTAAATAAATACTCTGAATTTAAGACCAAGAGAATTATACTTTAAAATGAAAACATTAATGAAATGAAACACTTCTTCACTAAGCAACTTTAGAATTAAATCGTAAGTCTGAAAGTCAGTCTGTCGTTGAAGAGAAAATGTAATTTTGGCACCATGTTTACAGACATTGTTAGTACTGGAAAAATGTCTTTTTGCTCAAGTTTTCGTAAAAGAAAAAAAAAACTTCCACTGAATGTTCACAAGTGTTGTATTTTAAAGTTTTATTACGAACAAAGTTTCTGAAAGTGGTATTACGCTTAAAGTTTTAGCTTTGAATGTAGTACTTTGAAATTTTATTAACCATTAATATAGTTAAAATATATTTGAAGTAGAATATTCAGGGAGGACCACATATAAACTTCAAACTCCGAGCATTCGAACAAAGTGTCTCCTCCCTGTAATTATCTATATCCGAGACTTGGACACTCACTATACAAATAATCCACTAACTCCAAATAACTCAGAGAGCCATGGAGCGTACTAAGTTACGGATCTCACTACGTGACTGTGTCAGAAACATAAATACGTAGAAGAACCAAACTGTTTGACATAGCAAAATAATCACGCGAAAAAGTAGAAGTCGGTGGGCCATGCACATTTGCTGCAGAGACGACTCTAGGTGGGGCAAGAAAGTGCTAGAGTGGAGACTTAGAACGGGACGGAGACATGTTGGGAGACATCCAGCAAGATAGACCGATGATCTGATCAAGTAGCTTGCCATCGACCTATCTTCGAGATGAAACCTCTATAATAGTTCTGTATTACGTTGACGTAGTAGATTTTCTAGATGCCTGTATATAATAAGATATTTTTTTCACACGCAGATCAATGTATGGAATCTAAATAAGTGATACATAGCATAATGCTATTATATGTAAATGAAATTAGATTTTATAGAAATCAAAACCAAGACATGCAGCAGACCCATAAATATTTAAAGCAATCGTAAAACCTTTTTTTTTTTAATACTACTAAGTTAGCAATTAAGCATACGGCCGACCTGTTGGGAAGCGGTTACCGTAGTTTATAGACGCTTGCAACACCAAGGGTATCACTCGCGCGTAAGAACCTTTAAAATTAAGCTGTAACTATTTATACTGATCTGTTTAAAAACATATACAAAATCAAAAGGAAACAAACAAATTCTCAAACTCAAAAGAACATTTACTTCACTTTCAACGACAAAACACGTTATAATACCTTAGAAGGAATTTAATTTTGAAACGAAGCAAAGCGTCTCGTGTGGGACCTCTAAGTGTCTGAAGTGCAGGTGTATTTCACTCCACCTAGGTTAGTCCCGCTATTAAAGAACCAACTGGAGGTAATCCTATTTACAAAGAACTTTTAAATGAAAATGTAGAGGTAAATGCATTTTATTTAGACTGTAATAAGAACATTTTTATACATCCTGACTACATTCTCGAGAGTAGTGATTTTGTAGAGTTAATAGTTTAATTTTAGCGTGTTTCAAATTTTGATTGTTCAATAGCTGTTAAGCATTAGTATTTTAAAATATGTTTTTAGTAAATTGTGACCACTGAATACTGCAGTTTGCTAAACTTTTTATTTTAATTTCTAATCTGTAATAAGTACCAAGCTTGAATACGTCAAAAAATTTAATAGACTGTTCATATTTAATGAGTTCTTCTTTCTTCTGCAGGTGTATTTACAGGGCTACCTGTATACTAAATTGTATACATAAATACTGCTATAATTATCTATCTCAAACCTACCAAATCTATAAACCATAAAGCCACCTCCAAAAAAATACAAAAAAGAAATCATCCATCACTTCCAAATCTCTAAATTATAGATTACCAATTTCAACATCCAAGGTCTCTGTCAAAATCTTTTTATTTTTCATCCGTAATTGATTCATCAGGGTTCTGCGACCGCCACTAGAGGGCAGAGTGCCTCAATCCGCCCTCCCTAGGGGGGATTTGCGACAATGACGCAGAATTAATGGTCCCACACCCCTTATCTTATCCATTTTGCGGATAAAGAATTTCAGCTAAGTTTGAGCGTACTTGGAAGAATTATGGGGTTTCTATTACGCGTGAGATACTTGAGGAAAATGTGAGTATCTAATGAGTTTTGGAATAGGCACCTTTTTTATGAGGCAGTTTAAGTGAAATATTTTTTGGCATCTTTACTTATATTGCACACTAGATTCCGCCCCGCGGCTTTACCCGCGTTCCCGAGGGATCTTATGTTTTCCCGGGATAAAAAGTATCCTATGGGTTAATCTCAGGGCCGAATGGAGACGGATTGCAAAAGCCGCCACTCAAGACCTATCATAACCACGACCACTCTGGCAAGAGTGTCCGACTAGGAAGAAGAATGTGTTAATCTAGGTTATAAACTATCTGTGTTCCAAATTTAATCCAAATCCGTTCAGTAGTTTTTGCGTGGAAGAGTAACAAACATACATCCATACTCACAAACTTTCGCATATATAATATTAATAGGATTTACAGTAGGTATAAAGGTTTGTCCATGTTCCACATATGGTACTAGTTTTTCATCCTACAGTTTTCACCTAAAATCCATTATTTTACCTTTAAGGTGGAGGCGTCGGTTGGAGCGCGAAATTCAAATTTTATCACGTTTTTTGCAAATTGCAGCTCAGTTATAGGTCGTAAGTTATCAACATGTTATTTGCGAGAAGAATGGTAGTATATTTACTGATTAATAACAAAAGAAATCATCAACATATTCCTCCAAGGTATATTACTGACATATACGACTATTTCATGAAAATGTTACTAATATACCTTGGAGGAATATGTTGATGATTTCTTTTGTTATTAATCAGTAAATATACTACCATTCTTCTCGCAAATAACATGTTGATAACTTACGACCTATAACTGTGCCCTGAGCACGAATCACTTGCGTAAAACTTACGTATCGTCATCGTAGCGTCTGCGTGTAATTTTTGACAGAAGTTCTATCGTCTACTCGATACCCAGCTAGCGAGCTACGTTAAGTTCGTCTAGAAATTATTATCATACATTTTTAAATTGTATTGTTAAACAATATATACATATTTATTTACAAATAACAAAAAAATAAATTAAATAACCTGCATATCTCACATTATTAGCAAAAAATAAAAGGTATACTAGATAATCCTCATATTTTAATGTTTTTTTTCTACAATTTAAGATAATAATATTTCTTTATTTATGAATGAAAAAATGGTGAACGTAATTCATGTAATCAAATAATATTAAAAGTAAAAAGCGCGCGTAGTAATTTTTTTTTTTTTCAGCTTGGAGATCTAAGTTTGAATTTAGAACAAATCGTAAAAAGTTGAGCCTCGTGATTTCTATACAAATGAATTCGATGCATTTCAATTATTGATTTGTTTTTTAGCACATTCTATGAAATTCGTATTTATTTTTTTATTATAATTAAAGGATGTTCCTAAATTAACGATCCATCGAAATAATCATTTTTATAAGTATTAATTTTACTATCAAAATTTCGAGGTATACAAGATGGTCCATCTTTAGCCGCCGAAACAAAATGAAACACATCTCATAGGGGTTTACCTTTTGATTTTTTTGGTTCCTATATAAGAATTATTAAAATCTAACTAAAAAAAATTTTAAACCATTTTAATAAAATCACAATATACAAAAAAATCAATAATCTGCGATACATGATTAAAAAATGCTGTAAAAAAAACGACCTTCTCACTGCAAAATATTTGGTGAGAAGGTCGACGATAGCTGGCTAGCGAGTAACTGTACCATTATATCAAATTTAATACAAAACTGCGTATACGTACGTTTACGCACGTGACGTTAGGAAAACGTAGAAACTGACAAAGGTGTTCGTGCTGCCGATTTGCAGATCCGTGAACGTTTAGCACTGTTCCAGATTCAAATCTCCATACAATTTTGTTTTGACGCACTCGATACGATGACGCTACACTTACGGCAGAGGTTCGTGCTCAGGGCTCTGAGCTGCAATTTGCAAAAAACGGTATAAAATTTGAATTTTGCGCTCCAACCGAAGGTTCACCCTTCACCTAAAATACATATTGGAACATCTTTATTAGTAGCTAAGTACAATCTAACGCTATAAAAAAGCTACACTTAAGATTCATAGAATTTTTGCTTTCTTCTTAAAAAATATTAATTCAAAAGTACTAATACTAGTAAGATTAATGTGGTAATTAGTTTTTGATGCTTTTCCAACATATTAAATCCTAAATTATAAATGCGAATGTTTATGAGTATGAATGTATGTTTGTTACTCTTTTACATAAAAACTACTGAACGGATTTGGATGAAACTTGGCATAAAGATAGATCAAACCCTAGAAAAACATAAGATACCTCGAGAACGCGGGTGAAACCCCGGGGCGGAAGCTAGTTGGCCATAATTTCATTGTCACAGTAGCGTCAATCAAACTTAATCACCTGTTGTCCAATACAGATCGTATCAGTCCCATATATGCATAGTTATATGCCATGGCTATACCTATGTGTCAACAATAGACTCTAATCCCATCACCAATAGAGCTATTAAGACCGAATATGTTGCTTCGAACAGGATTACAGATTATATAATTGGATCTAGGCAAGTGTGTTGTGATTGTTGTGAATTATATAGAGCTACTGCCTGTTTCCGTAACAACAAAATCAACGGAGTTTATAAAAAAAATAACGTATAGTTTTCCTATAGCGTTGCAGAAAAATCGATAGTCGATTGTTTTCTCCTCAAATCACTCGTATTATTGATCAAGTTCTAGATATTATCGATACCATTGGTTGTAATATTTCATGCAATACTATCGATAGTACAAGTGATTTAGGCTCTCGATAGTATTACGATACAATCGATAGTTAATCGATTGCCCGGCAACACAATTTTACTCTAATTGAGTAAAAATTGACAATGAAATAAAAATAATACCCTGACAGTAAAAAGGTGTTTTGTAGTAACTGAACGTCTTTTTACTGTTGTATTGTAAAAATACACTTGAATAAATATAATCCGAGTCTATTTTTACACAAGATTATCTGAAGACCAAATAGAACTTTTACTATTGAAACCAGATAACTGTTATACTTTCTGATATTCTTTAACTTATTGCCATTTTATTATCGTGTCCTTTTATGTTAGGTATTAGAGTTTCAAGTAGTCTTTCGTAGAGTACTATCGATAGTATTAAGAACTTTCGACACTATCGATAGTATTATGCTAAAGTGATATTACAAATAATCGATGGATCGTTAGTCGATTTTTTGCAACACTAAAATAATGAATTTTTAAATAGTAGTCTTGAGATATTAATTAATACCCTGTTGGGCGTCGGCCATCTGACAGCGGAGGTCACTGATAGCTAGCTAGCTAGTTAATTTTGTTTTTCCATATGAAATTTTCAAAATAAGTTCCCAGAAACAAAAGCGTTTAAATGCCGTCACACGGTTGTCCACTATAAAGGGAAATCTATTAAAGCTGTATTAAATGGTGGCGACGTGGAAACTAGAAAAAGGTTAATAACCATTATGGAATCATAACATTATTTTTATAAAATACACAATGTTTATCAACGTTTTTGTTCTTTTAATTAATAGTGGCGAAGGTTGCTTATTGATTTAACAATACTATTGTTAGCGGAATTGAATTTTAATCTCTGAAATACATGCATTGTTATGGCTGACTTATTTATTCAATCAGGATTTTAAATGTGTTGAAATATTATTAAAAAAATAAATATCCTGGGACATTCTTCACACACGGTTATCTGATCCCAAACTAAGCAGTGCTTGTACTATGGGAACCAGGTAACTGATATACTACATATACTACTTTTTTTTTGTAAATACATACTTATATAGATAATTACACCCAGACTCAGGACAAACAGACATGTTCATGCACACAAATGTTTGTCCTGGATGGGAATCGAACCCATGACCGGCGGCGTGATAGGTGGTGTCTTAACCAACTGCGCCAACTCGCTTGTTACTGTTCACCAAAAATGAATAGAATGGCAATGGTGCATTTATTTACTTGTAAAAAACGTGATCAGAATAATTTAACAAGTACCTATTCCAAATAATTTATTCCATATTTAAATTCTGCATATAAAATATAGCAATGGTTTTATGAATATTTTTAATTGATAAATTGTTTAAGATTTTTTTCAGATTTTATTTTTATACTTTTACTTGCATCGTAAATTATACATGAAGTTTAATTTAAAGTTTCCTTGTATATAGGATGATTTGTTTATGTTTATATGGAAATATTTTTGTGTACTAAATAAAAATGAAATGTACTGCAAGTCTATTTTTTTCACAAAAATCAAATGTACTATTATAGTAGATCTGAGTTAGACCTTACCACTTAATATAATTAATATCTATTATTATTTGTACAGGTCTCAAGAACCTCTTACACGTATTGTGTAATATAATAAGTAGGTATTCTATAGCTTTTGGAGGACTCTATTTGAATGGAATCGATTACAATACGATGTATTGGCATGTTACGTACCTGCAAAACACATTATTTGCCTATTCATCGTACATAATTATGTGCTTGAAGCAAATAAACATGATGTATAATACACAAGCCATCTTAAAATAGATGAAATGAAATATTATTTATTCAAATAGACCTTCACAGGCACTTATGAATTGTCAGACTCTAATGCACGGTTCGGAAGGTAGCTTTTGCTGAGAAGAGCCGGCAATAAACTCAGCAATTACTCTTTTCAAAATAAACTTCATAATTTAGGTACAGAAAATATATCCTGCAAAAGCGAGCGCTACACCCAAGCCTTTTTGAAATTTAAATATTCGTTAATATTGTAATAAGCCTTTTTACTAAAACGGTCTTAATATGTTCCTTAAATTTATGTGAAGGAATGCCTGGAAGAAATCCCTTTTTTAGATAAAAAGTATCATGTTCACAGTTTGAATAGTTTCATTGTGGATCAGAGTGTATATCAATAATAATACACACACATGCAAAAAGGTTTGCGCTAGCTCTACTCTGCGGCTTTACCTGCGGTAGTTGATGAAGAGATTTCATTATTTTTTTTTACTTTTTAGAGTTTTTTTTTGTGTCGGAGGTTTCCCTATTACACTTTTTTGGTGTATTTGTTCTTCCACTTATTTACAACTAGAGGTTCCGCGCGGTTTCACTCGCGTTCCCGGGATAAAAAGTAGCGTATAACCTTTGGGAATAATGTAGCTTCCTATTAGTGAAAGAATTTTTCAAATCGGTTCAGTAGTTTCGGAGCCTATTCAATGCAAACAAACAAACATCAAATCTTTCCTCTTTATAATATTAGTATAGAAGTATAGATAACAACAAAAAATAAAATATGTCACTGAAAATAAAAACAGGCACCAAATTTTGACAGATATACTTGAGTCAGGTTGACAATGGTTACCATCGTGGTTCATTATACTCACGTAATTAATCCCTGAACTTGAAAATTTTCTGAAGATTTACTATTAAAATTTCGGTAAATGAAAACCACTTTCTAATTTTCGAGTGACGAAATCATTTGACTAAATAAGCCTTCAACCTCAAGATATTAGATTTGGGGTTTAATTTATTTTCTAAAGCCTTTTGTCTTTCATGTCTGAATTTACAATTTAAATCGAAAGACTGCGTATTTCTTAAAATAGTAGTGTAGGTAATTATCATTTCAACTTAGATTTAAGAAAAAGGGCCCTTGGCCATGGAAGTTTAATTTAAAAAAAGAAAAAAAAAACATATTTGAAATCTTTTGAAAATGACTAGCTTTTCGTGACGTGGTATCACTCGCGATATAAAAGGAAAACGTGACTGACTGACTCATCTATCCAAGCACAGCTTAAAGTACTGGACAGATTGATCAGTGGTGGTGACGTCGGATGCCGCGACGAAGGTCGTGGGTTCGAATCCTACAATGAGCTTGAGCTTTCGGTGAAGGAAAACATCGTGAGGAAACCATAGCACGGTGGTAGGGTACTTTGTAGTACCCGCCTGGCTGGCTACCACCCTCAAGTTGAAAATTTGTCGCCAAGCACCTATCGGTGTGTTCCGGCAATTGCACTTGAGAGCCAGTTTGCCTTCTCGGCATTGTAACAGGTCAGCAACACATTGGCAATATCTCTGGTATTGCAAATGGCATTAGGCGACGGTAACCACTTACCATCAGGTGGGCCGTATGCTTGCTTGCTACCTTAGTAGTATAAAAAAAAAAAAAAACAAAAAAAAAAAGATTAGGTTCAAAGGCATACAGATAGCTATTTTAACTTAGGCATCTGCTAAGGAAGGATTTTTTTTCTAAAAACCACGGAAATCCAGTCTTCTAATAAATATAAATCAAGCAAACAATCTTACAAAACGAAACGACTAACAATAAACTAATACTATGAAAGCAGCAAACCTTTTCCTGTCCCAAGTGAAGACGCAATATATAAAAGTAACTCAGCATTGTGTACATACAATAACCGAGAGAGTTATTGTAGTTTTCATATTGTCGTTGATCAAAAATGGGGACTAAAAAGGATTATTTGTTATTATATTTACAATAGAAAATAATGGTTATTCAATATTGTGATTGAATAAGATGAATCCTACTATCCTACTAACATTCCGAACCGGTGCCGATTCTGTTGTTTACGAACTAAAATAAATTTAATCTCACTATATCTCTTTCTAATAGTAAATATAAGAAAGGGATGCAAGATATTTTAGTCCTGTCAGTTTAATCCGATCACACATTTCAACGTGAATTTAAGCGCGATCTTTATTGGTCTCGACTATTTACCCGTTCATTACGACGGTATGGATTAAACTGACAGCATTAAAAATGTTCTATTTTTTTTCAATAAGGTTAAAATGAAAGAGAAGTGACTTGTCTAATATTAGTTAAGTTCGTAAACAACAGAATCGGCACCATTGTGTAACTTCTGGACGTTTAATACGTAGGCCTAGGCATAAATTAGAGATATGGTGCTGAAGGAAGGTGCTCGGGATTTCATGGACGGAGTTCCGCACCAATGTGTCCATACTCCAAGAGCTCGGCATCACGCAACGTTTGTCGGCCGTAGTACAGTCGCGTATACTACAGTACTTTGGACATGTCTCTAGGCGTGACAACGACTCCATGGAACGGCTGGTCGTGCAAGGAAAGGTGGAAGGGGTTAGATCACGCGGCAGGTCACCTATTCGCTGGACTGACCAAATAAAATCCGCAATGGGAGGCCGCGTATCTGACTGCACCAGACAGTCTGCCAACAGGGAGAGATGGCGGGAGATCGTGCGAAGAACCGTGTCCGCCTCTACCATCGATGTGGACGCTTCAACGTGACCACGACCGCTCTGACAAGGGCGTAACGACGAAGAAGAAGAAGAGGCATAAATTGAAATATGGACTTTTTATTAAGATTAAGAATAAGAATAATTTATTGCCAAACTCATATTACACATACAATATTATAAAAATTACTAATAAGTACTTAACTAAAAACAAATCATTAAATACACTGATCAAAAGTATGTTTGGCAAATGGTAGCAAACTCAGCATGGTGCCAGTGTGCACTCTCATACATAACAGCGCTGATTTTCTCTAGGAACGAGAGTACAAATCGAAGCAAAAATTTATAAGGTATACAAATAGCCTTCTTTTAGACTGCATTATGAGAGTTTGGATGCAGTTTTTATGCAAAGATGTCGACTGACTGAGTAGTCAGCTTGCAGTCAACATGAATTTCTGATGACCGCAAGTTGACAATACAGATTTTATGAGTCCTAACGCAGTTGGACTAACTGCAATAGGACTGCAGTTAAACGGGGAGCATTTCCCGGTACAGTTAATGCATCAGTCTGTAGGCCCTCTGGCAGCTTTCCACTCCACGGTTTCACTCGCGTTCCCGAGGGATCTTATATTTTCTCAGGATAAAAAGTTGTTCCAAAGTAGGTATGACCTATCTATGTGCCAAATTTCATCAAAATCCGTTCAGTAGTTTTTACATGAAAGAGTAACAAACATACATTCATACTCACAAATTTTCGCATTTATAATTAGTAGAGAATTTATTTTAATTACCAACAATAATTCAATGTAAATTGAACCGATTATACCTATTTTAAACGATGGTACACAGCATACCCAAGCATTAAAGTAACGATAGAAATACTTTAGAAACAACAATTGCTTTAAAACCGATCGTAATTTGTACAGTAATCGCCCGAGGAATTCATGTAACGAGTACGGAATTCCTCAAAGCGTTTAATCTAAGCCGTACGCAATTCTATACCATCTGAAATCTGATCGGTCGAAATTTTGTTGAAACGAGATTACCTCGTAACGGATTATGGTGGTTGGTCTATTGTGGTGACGCAATTGTGTGCGAATGAGGGGGGTGGGTTTGACTAATGTTACCTTTATATCTCACTAGCTTCCAGCTCGCGGTTTCACCCGCGGGGATCTTAAGTATTCCCGGGCTAAAAAGTAGCCTCTATATTCCAGGGTATGATCTCTCTATGTGCCCTGTTTCATCCAAATCAATTCAGTAGCTTTTACATTTAAAAATGTGATCACAGATATCAATCACGATGAAATTTGGTACGCAGACAGCCGAAGTTATAGAAAAGGACATTTATTCTCAGAACAATAGTTTCAATTCCCTGTGACCTTTTTCACCAAGTAATTAAGGTCTAATACAACTACGTATTTAATGTGAGTCCCAAACATTTCTACTTAGGCACAAAAGAAACCTATACGTAATTCAATCAGAATACCACTAATTAAATAAGCCCCGAACCTAAGTGAACTTTCCTAACAAGGTGAACGAAGCCCCAGAAACATGTCTGAATTCAGACAATGCTACGTTAAGACGAATCCAATAAGGAAGCCTTTTGGGTACCATAGAAATAACCATTTTAGGTATTAATCCATCCCACAAGGGTTGGCGTATAAAATATTCCTTGCGAAAGGATTGCACTAGATACTAGAGGTACAGAAGATCCACTCTGTCTGTTTTTGATTTCATTTTATTAGACACGTTTAAGTCTTTAAAAAGAATATGTATAAAATACAATCTGTATAGGATTTTGTATATTTGTTGGTGGCGCCTCCTGGTGTTGATCAAAGCTACCAGCAGACTGACAGCGTTCTTGTTTGGATAGTTAAGCTAAACCATTAGTGGAAAAAGCTTCTCACTCGCCAGTTTTCCGAGGCCACTATTAGCTTGAGTGAAAATGAGCGAGCGAATTTAATTTCATTTATTTTACACCATTTATAAGATTTGTGAATTATTTTATCAATAAATATTTTCTGACATTTCTAATGAAAAATCCCCTATTTTCCCCAAAAACTTTTCCCCGTCACTTATTATAATATATTTTCCAAATCTCTTGAAAAAAGAATACAGAGAAAAACGCATTTTAGAATCATAATTTCTCGTATAGCATCGCCTTAATAGTATAAAATTATAAATAACTAGCGACCCGCCCCGGCTTCGCACGGTTTTTCTCAGCTTTTCTGTACTATAATATGCATGTATTATACATATAAACCTTCCTCTTGAATCACTCTATCTATTAAAAAAACCGCATCAAAATCCGTTGCGTAGTTTTAAATATCTAAGCATACATAGGGACAGACAGACAGAGGGCGACTTTGTTTTATACTATGTAGTGATAAATATCCTGGGACATTCTTCACACACGGTTATCTGATCCCAAACTAACTAATCTTCTTTAAGCTTATATCTTCCGTATTTCTTGGCCGATTTAAATTTAATGTCATTTTATGTCATATTTTACATTTTTTTCATATTTTGTCAAAAAATGCAATAAAACAATCATGACCTTCATTTACCCTATTTCAATGGCACGTGACTGTAGCGCGTAATAAATAGATGGGACCTTCTGTTCTTATTGTGTTCTGTGGGAAATGGGACTAACATTCACATTATATTCTGGACTATGTATCAACCTTGAAGGTCGACAGGTGGATATTAATATTGATCCTTTTTGAAGCAGAGAAATTGGACTGCCATATAATATTATCATTTTAAATAGTGTTATGTATTGTTGGGCATAAAAAGCCTCGGTATTGCATATATTTGGTGGCGGAAATGACCACTTTCCATCAGGAGCGTCTGCCTGCTTGTCAACCTGTTGACTTAAAAAAGAGTTTATGAAAGTAGTTATATTATACTGAAAATATCTTTATTTTCCAAATATACTGTTCTACTAATAACATGCAAAGTGTATGTTTAGGAGTACCTACTTAATCAGTTAAAATGATTCACCAGATACCATAATCGAAATGGATTTGTAACGCCCGACGAATAAAAGTTTGTAGTGTGTATCTGTCTGTGTCATTATAACTCTTAAATAGATGAACTGATTTTAATTCAGTTTTTTTCGTTTGAAAGGAATCTTAATCGAAAGTGTTTTTAGCTATTTTTCTAAAAAAATCCGCTCAGCCGTTTGAAGATAATCATTTTTTTCCTATTAGATTCAGGACTTTTATTTAAATTTTAGATAAGATAGATAAATCTGAATGAAATTTGACATAATTAAATCAAATCCTAGAATTAAACATAAAACACATACTGGAAATAACGTTTAGATTCCTCGGGGAAAATTACTGACTGGAAACGAGTTTAATATAAGAGTAAATACAGATAAAAATAAACATAAAGATGAACATTGAACACTCGTTGACCTTAATAGGAATCGAATTAATGCTACGACAAATGCGACAGCAGCAACTGCATTGCGAAATTATAGTGCCTTTATATGGCGCAATAAGTATCTTTATTCCATTTGTCAGTTTGGTACAAAATTATCTATCTAAATATATAAAAGAAAGTCGTGTTACTTACACCATTTATAACTCAAGAACGGCTAAACTGATTTGGATGTAAATTGGTGGGGAGGTAGTTTAGAACCAGGTAAAGGACATAGGATAGGTAGGGGTAGGTATATAAAAGAAAGTCGTGTTAGTTACACCATTTATAACTCGAGAACGGCTGAACTGATTTGGCTGAAAATTGGTGGGAGGTAGCTTAGAACCAGGTAAAGGACATAGGATAGGTAGGGGTAGGTAGTTAGGTAGGGGCAGGTAGAGGTAGGTAGGGATAGGTAAGTAGGTGCCAGTTTTATTTTTGTTCTCAGGGCAGGACAACGTCAGCCGGGTCAGCTAGAAGCAGCAGTTGAAGAGTTTATTTGTTTGTTTGTACGCGCTAATCTCTAGTGTTACTGGTCCGATTTCAAAAAACTCTTTCACTTATAGGAAGCTACATTATCCCTTAAGGTTATAGGCTACTTTCTATTCCAGGAACGCGAGTGAAGACGCGGTGAACAGCTAGTCTTTAATACAAGCATCTCTTCTCGTATTCTCATAACTTTTAGCAATATATCCTTCAACTATCAAATAAAAATCCCATAGAAATAATCGTTAAACCCAAGAACATAAAAAAGTTTTGTAATCGGTTTCCTTTTACTCTATACAAAACAAATTACCTCAAACAAAAGTCCATTATTAAAGCTATTCAGTGGTATAATAAAATCAAAACGAATTTCCCTTATCGTGCTCACATCCAATTTATTATTCGAAACTAACATCGAATAGATATTATCAGTACAAATAATTATCGTTAATAACTGTAACAATTGGAACAAACATGGAATACAAAACTCGATTACAAATTAATCGAACAATGCATTCGATATCGTAATCGGTACATTTTTTTTACTATAGGTCTGTGTTTGATCACAATCTCTCAAGTGCAGCTGACAGGAACACACCGGAAAGTGTAGGCGACAGATTTTCAACTTGAGGGTGGTAGCCAGCCAAGCGGATACTACAAAGTATCCTACCACCGTGCTATGGTTTTCTCATGATGTTTTCCTTTACCGAAAGCTCAAGTTCACCGTAGGATTCGAACCCGTGACCTTTATCTCGGCATTGGACGTCACTTACCACTATCATCGCCTTAAAAACAACTTTGATCGGATTACGAAGCATATAATATGTTACCATATAAAACGTCACGAACAGCCGAAGATCAAAACGGGAGCACGGTTCAAGTGACCCGGATTAAAATCGATACCCAGTCGAGATCGGATGACACGGATAAACTTGGTAAAGGGATATTTTACAGCTGAACTAATTTGATGTCGAGCTATTTGGACGTTATGTCGCTCAGGAATGCCACTTTCATCTGAAAGCACCGTAGAAATGAATTTAGAAACGTCTCTTTTGTCAGATGGAAGACGATATTCAAATTATGCGAATGATATTCAGGAACTCTCATAGAATACTCGTGTGCTTAATATGTATTTTAATGATGTGTTTTGATAAAATATCGATCTGAATTAAATGCGAAAATTTGTGAGTATGGATGGATATATTACTGACATATACGACTATTTCATGAAAATGTTACTAATATACCTTGGAGGAATATGTTGATGATTTCTTTTGTTATTAATCAGTAAATATACTACCATTCTTCTCGCAAATAACATGTTGATAACTTACGACCTATAACTGAGCTGCAACTTACAAAAAACGTGATCAAATTTGAATTTCGCGCTTCAACCGACGCCTCCACCTTAAAATATCAAACATTAGAACAAACAAGTCCTTTGAGACAACTCACCCCCTAATTTATCAGTTACAATGTACATACAATTATTTCTATCATAAAAAACGAGAGTCATAAAGTAACAAATTTGTTAATTACTAAAATAGAACCTGACAAGGACAAGCAATAAAATGTATAGAATATGCAATAAATTACAGCAAAGCGCTTTGTTGACAAGCTGAAGCAGCAAAGAGAGATTAATGTACAGTAATTTTGGCAATTTAAAATATTTATGATTTCGGGGAATTTGAGAAGATCAAAGCAGATCATTCAATGATACTGGGGTTATACAGGATGATTTTGAAATAGAGTTTGAGCTGCAATTCATTGTTATCAGTAATCCTATAAAATGTCAAGATCCTGAGCACTACCATTACGAAGTTATGACCATTTCAAGTTTAGCGAAAATCTCTTGTAAAATCTTTTACTCACATTCAGAAACATAGTGACAGGTCAGTGCTGCAAGCAAACTCTCCTTCTTTTTTTTTTACTATGTATATGCCTGTGTTTGACCACAATCTCACCGTGCTCAGTCGATGATGTGGCCGATGATGGTAAGCACACAAAGCCTAGAAAGGAACTGGCTCTCAAGTGCAGCTGTCGGAACACACTGAAAGGTGCTTGGCGACAGATTTTCAACTTGAGGGTGGTAGCCAGCCAGTCGGGTACTACAAAGTACCCTACCACCGTGCTATGGTTTCCTCACGATGTTTTCCTTCACCGAAAGCTCAAGCTCATTGTAGGATTCGAACCCGATACCTTCGTCTCGGCATCCGACGTCACTACCACTGAGCTATCATCGCCTTAAAAGGAGGCTTTTCCAGGAGGCTCCATGATTTTTGTATATGCTCATGATTTATTTTTAAAGTCCATGAAAATCTGGATTATCACGATTTGTGTCAAGTGTACATTATAAATAAAAAGGCAAATTCTGTGGTTGCCAATTTAAACAGCACAGTGATAGGTTAAAGTAGCTATATACTCAAGATTACCTAATACCTACTCGAGATTTAGTGAGAGCTGATGACCTCATTAATGATAATGATAGTACCCGGGAATACTGGACAAAATAAAATATAAATGTTTTTTTTTTAATAATATTCCATTACGTAAAAGCTAACAATTATACTAATATATGCAATAATAGCCAGTACTCGACATCTCCTAAAATTGAATATATTTTTTGTTCTTTTAAATTAGGTACACATACATGTTACTGATGATTGAGGAGAAGCATCTAATTTTGCAAACAGACAAAAAACTGACATCAACAATGATGTCAGAAATGACAATTCACTCACGTCGCTGTATTGATGACTAAATGCAATGATATTTATCCGCTGCGGAGGTTTCAACATTATCATTCTCATATTCAGTCAGTGTTAATTTTGAGCAACTTTGTGCTTGTTTTTTTTTTTTTTACAAACCAGTTGACGCAGTTGGTTAGGACACCACCTATCACGCCGCTGGTCATGGGTTCCATTCCCATCCAGGGCAAACATTTGTGGGAATGAACATAATTATGTAGTAATATCAGTTAACTAGTTTCCATAGTACAAGCGCTGCTGTACTATGGAATCAGATAACCGTGTGTGATGAATGTCCCAGGATTTTTATTTGCTTTTAATGAAATCAGATGAATACATAAATTTGGACTGTGACTGAAAAGTAATTTCCTGTATTTTCATTTTTCAATTTAAAAAAAAACCTTACTTTTAACCTGGACATCGGCGCGTAAAAACGAAAAAAGATGACCCCCGTCTCTCACATCGCTATAAAGGGACGAAAAGTGGTAAATATTTAATACAAACCGAGACCCTAGTTCACCAATAGAACCTGCATAAGTTAAAAATGCAAATTTAGAGCGTATGTATGTTAGCTTAAGATAGGTTTTTGTGAATCACTGCGCTGGTTTCCTATTCTGGGCTGTGACCCGGATACGCTGCATGCTAACAATGTGGGTTCCGTCCGACTTAATCGTTTTTAATTAACCGGTGGAAACGAGGGTATTGATGCTAGGTGCTGGGGAATGGTATTATTTGAATTTACTTTCTTTTGAAGGGAAAAGGCTGGAAGGGAAACGCTTATGTCTATATTTCATCATGCTTATTTGATAGCTGACGCAGGTCGCGGGTTTGAAACCTACAATGAGCTTGAGCTTTGAGAAGCCTTCTGTACTAAAACTGTTTTAATAACATGGTCCTTAAGTTTTTGTGATGGCAAATTTAAGTAAGACGGATCTTAACTAATATCTTTACATAGTATAAAATTAAGTATTCGCTGTCTGTTCGCTTAGATCTTTTAAACTACTCAACGGATTTTAAAGCAACAATAGATATAGTGATTCAAGAGGAAGCTTTATATGTATGCATATTATGGTACAGAAAAGTCGAGAAAAACCGTGCTAAACCGGGACGGGTCGTTAGTATAGAATAAAACTCATTTTATTATTTAATTGTGCTCGAATCGCGGGTCCAGCGAATATAAGCAAGAGTATTCGACAGCGTTATTTCACCGAATGGATTGCGATATAGATTATTTTTAACGAATTTAATTCATAATGGAAAAGCGGACTTTTCAGCAGTTCCCGTCGAACGCTGAAATTTTAATAGGGTTTTACAGATTTATATTCACGGAGATTTATTATGACGCTTGTTATTTGTTTTAATAATAATGGGTCGACCATAAAATATGCTTTAAATTGGGATAAGATAAGTACAAATACGGTAATCTGATCCCAAACTAAGCAGAGCTTGTATTATGGAAACCAGATAACTGACACACTACATATACTACTTTATTTTTGTAAATACATTCTTATATAGATAATTACAGACTCAGGACAAACAGACATGTTCATATTTTTTTGTCCCGGATGGGAATCAAACCCACGACCTGGCGCAATAGGCCACGAACTGCGTCAACTACTACTTATAGGGTAGCAAATAAGCATACTTTATAATATTGCCTCATCAGATAACATTTTTACGAGCTTTCGTTTTCTGCGTAAAATTTTAACTTCATATCATTTTGTTAATACATTAGATAAAAGGAACTCATGATAACATATTGGCTTTAACACCAAACATCACGTACTTTATGGCAGCCCCTTGTACTTTTTACGCTGTGAATTTTATAATCCGAATTTAAGTACGCAGGCAATGTTTCCAGATTGCCAAATAATTGAGTAACAAAGGGAAACGTTAATTTATATTTTAATAACAGTAAATAAATTTTGCCAGCGGTTTACATTCGATCTGTCCGTTGCGTTGGTTTGTAATTAATTTTATACTTAATTTATTCTTGATGATACAAATTAACTGTCACCGAATTGAGTTCATTTTTAATGGGAATTGGTTTTTAAATAACAGACTATATAATTATATATGTATTATTCGTAAAGGAATAACAATGTCTCATCGAACTTAATAATATTTTCTGGTCCTAAAACGTAAAATTTAAAAATTACCTAATTATTGATAGATAACTAATAATAAAGGTGAAGAGTTTGTTGGTTTGAATGTGCTAATCTCTGGATCTACCAGTTGGTTCAAAAAAGTATTTCACTAATAGGAAGCTACATTATCCCCGAAGGTTATAGGCTACTTTTTATTCCGGGAACGTGGGTGAAACCGCAGGAGACAACTAATCGATACTAATAATAAAGCTGACGAGTTTGTTTGTTTGAACGCGCAAATCTCTGGATCTACCAGTTGGATTATTTCATTAATAAGAAGCTACATTATCCCCGAAGGTTATAGGCTACTTTTTTATCCCGGGAACGCGAGTGAAACCGCGGGGTAATAAGTAATCCCTACTATATTAATATTATAAATGTGAAAGTAACTCTGTCTGTCTGTCTGTTCCCGCTTAAACCTCTCAACCGATCGCGATGAAATTTGGCACGCAGATAGTATATGTAATGGAGAAGAACATAGGCTACTTTTTATCCCGGGAAATCATGAACCTCGGGGAACAGCTAGTACCTAGATAAAAATGCCAGACATGCTAACTCAATACCAACAAAATCAAATTTATCCCATTAATCTAATAAATTCAAAATGATGCATAAATCAAAAAGCCGCACGCTTCTATTGATTTATCAGAATCGAAATACATTTTGATTAACGATGCGTCCGTTAATCGGGTGTTGGGAATCGATTGATGACCGGTACTCGATACTGAATAATGAACTGTAGTCAGAGTCGGATAGAATCATTTGATATCGGCTTACTATGGGATACAAGGTTTAAGACTGAAGTAGGTATGAAATTGATTACTAATAGCTTTCCGCATCGCAGTCTTAGGTAAGATGATGTAAAGTACTGTATGATACTGCATATAATTATTAGGTACTAGCTGTTCCGCGCGGTTTCACTCGCGTTCCCGGGATAAAAAGTAGGATATAACCTTCGGGAATAATGTAGCATTCTATTAGTGAAAGAATTTTTCAAATCGGTTCAGTAGTTTCGGAGCCTATTCAATGCAAACAAACAAACAAACAATCAAATCTTTCCCCTTTATAATATTAGTATAGATTAAAAACTCGTGTGATACTATTAAGAATCTCGCCTATGGCTCAGTTCTTAAACTCACACTCGTATTTTACTCGTATTTATATTGTTAGTGTAGAATAATAAATGAAATAAATAAATATCCAGAGACATTCGTCACACGGTTATCTGATCCCAAACTAAGCAGAACTTGTAGAGAGAGAGAAGATACTATGGACAACCAGATAACGGATAAAATACATACTACTTTTTTATACTTTTATAATCTATTCATTAATTTTGATCGACAGGGTTGATATTTTGCAGGAAATAATTGAATTCATTTTCAGAGGTAGTTCTATGAGACTATTTTTAAAAGTTGTGAGAAAATGACTGATTGGCACACCCCTGTCCAACAGGGGAAAAAAGAGGACCACGAGTAGGTAACTACAACTGCTGGGTAAAAAACCATTTATGCAAATAAACAAGCTATGTAAAAACCACAAAACATAATTTCAAATTACGGAAAACAATACTGAAATCATAGTTCAAAGATTTATAATACAGAATAAAAAAGTCCCAACTCTACATAATTTTCTGTGACAGTTTAGTTAAAAAGTTTATTTATGTTACCCATTATTCAACGTCACAGCTTAAAAGGAAAATGCAAAAAGCTAGGATTTAAAAGTCCACTCTGACACGGAATAATATTTTTAAATAGCCATCGCGTGACTCCCTCTGCGTTATGAGGTTCATACGCCAGTTTTAATTATGTCATTCGTACAGTGTTATCATTTAAGTGAGACACATTTGTGTTACGCCCAAGCATAACAAAATCATGTTCTGGACAAATGAATTAATTTCGTATAGACATTACAGTAAATGTGTCGTATTTTAAGGACGCATCAAGCAAAATTAGGTGTTATATCGTACATGGAAGAGCAAGAAACTCTAAACAGCAGAAAAGAGTGGAAACTGCACCGAAGAGCCCTCTCTTAAAAAACTGATAACAATAAATAAGGCTATTAGATATATTTTGTCATAAAAAGTAGCCTATAACCTTCGGGGATAATCTAACTTTCTATTAGTGAAAGAATTTCTCAAATCGGACCAGTAACTCCGGAGATAAGCGCGTTAAAACAAACTCTTCAACTTTATTACTAATAAAGATAACATTTACCGTTAGCATGGCATAAATAGACATTTACGCAACAAAAACACTTGAAATTCAATCTCTAGTTCGTGGCCCGGGGGAAAAATCACGCATCCCAGGAACAGAACGTTTCGATTCGCGAAATTTAATTAAACTTACATGTCAAGTCAAAGTAAAGCTGAGCATTCACTAGAGAGAGACGCATCGTTATGAGCTATGTGAGGAACTAATAGCTCGGGGTAATTCGAACGTCTCCTTTAAAGTTCGAATGTTAATTTAGTGAACTAGATTTATTTGAAGGTTGGCAGAACTCGATTGTTGAACTATTCAAATGTTGCCAGTCAAATGGAACGGTGTTTGAAAATGTTACAGTTCGTTTGCTCGGTTTACATGTCAATAGAGTTTTGAAGTTTTGCTTTGTTCAAATGTCGAAGGGGCTTTCGTTCTTAATTGGTTTACGAAGTGAATGTTTATTGATAATTAATGAGAGCTTAACAATTATTTATGTTGTTAGTTAATCTAAATAATTGTCTAGTTTCTAGTTTAACCAGTGTATAATTAAGTGGTATTTTAAATAAATAGAAACTAAGCACTTAAATATTTACAAGAAATTAAAAAAATAACAAGACTAAATATAAAAAAGAAAAGCTATTTATAATTATGTACCTAAAGCTGATCAAAATTGCTGCTAGTTTTAATCACTTTCTAGTTTTATAAAATAAATGTATTTCGATGTTTTATTAGGTTTTTTTTTTACTTGTAAATTATATTTGTTTCATGTGGTGCATGCATATGTAGCTTTCATTTTATAGTTTTTATTATATCAGTACAAAATGTACATCACTTTGAAAAAAAAATTAAAATAAAAACTTTAACTACTAAACTGTTTAGAAACAGTAAGGGTCAAGACAGACGGACTACATTCAACTGCACTCCAACTACAAATTTGCAGTTTGTACGACTGCCCGATTGCAGTCGGTGTGTAGTTGACGTCCAGCTCTAATTACTGCATGCTGACTGCAAGCTAGCTGCACGCCAACTGCACACCGACTTTAATCTGTCAGATTTTCGGTCGGTGCGGTTGAAATATAATCCGTCTATCTAAACTCTAATAGGTCCAGGCTATATAATATTGTAACTAACCCAACAAAAACAACATAAATTAACAAGCAAAACTCCATAGCGGATAAAGCAAAAAGCGCGTCATTACTCGACTTAAAATATGTGCGAGCGACACGTGAACAGTGAACACTCCGCCCAACGGCCCGGGGGGTCACGCGTAGAGGCCACTGGAGGCCACTGGAGGCCACTGGAGGCCGCAATTTCCTGTAACTCAACCAACTCGATGCGACCACTTCCTGTTGCAATGGACAATACTGTGGTTTTAATTTTAAGCCCCAGTTTCTGTCACGCGTTTCGTTTTTACGCACAACGTCGGATTTGGTCAAAGTTTTTCAGGGGAAAAAATTGTGTGCTCGCAAACAATGCAGGTTGTTGAGCAAATTGGAAGTAAATTTATGTTTGCGTTTAATTATTTAGTTGATGTGAATTATACAGGGTCAACAACACAAAACCTCTAAAGGGCGACTTTGGTTCATCAAGATTGTAAATTTTTGTATGACTTTTTCTAATTCATAAAGAAAAAAGAACAAAGCAGAAGAAAACTCCTCTTTAAGATGTACGATTTGTTTAAAGATTGATAGATGCAGGATTGCAAAGTACGTCTACTTGAGTATCTATTGGGTTACTCGAGTACTTATATAGCTATTTTACTACGTCACTAAGTGCAAGTAAAGGATTTTACAAGAGATTTTCGCAAAACTTTTAATTGTCATAGCTTCGTAATGGTACTCTTGAAATATCGTAGGATTACTGATACCTAACGATGCACATCATGTCAGCCAAAAGACTTCCACTGCTGGATAAAATAATTTCCACGATGGCCTGTCTTGCGCTACCCGCATCCAGCGGTATCCCGCGACCCTCACAAGATCATCGGTCCACCTTAACGATGCACTATCCATAGAATTCTGGCTAAAATATAATTTCAAAATCATCATGTAGAACTCAAAAAAATGGGAGCTCATTTTAAAGTAGTTTATAACTAAGAGAATTTTAAGAAATTGAGATAATTTTATTGTAGTTCACAACTATTTCCTTACGTGGTTCAACCTCTAGAAGAAAGAGTTAAGAAACACCTACTGTTTCATTTTCCTTTTATAGCATCACTATTAGAGTGACTTGCAAAGTTTAAACTAGCTCTTTACGAGCAAGAATCAACTTTAATTCGACTTTAAGATTGTTTTAAGACTTGAGCAGTTTTTAACGTTCCCGAGAGACTTCAGCTTGAAATCTTGTGCTACCAGAAACCTGAGACGAACTTCAGTTTAAAACAGTAGTAGTTAAATTGTGCAGTAGAATGTTGTTCGTAAAGTGGCTCTTATCGCACTGATTTAAGGTTCATAATACAGCTTAAGACACACGCGTGCTTTTTACTTTACATCCAACTAATATTTTAAATGCGAAAGTTTGTGAGTATGTATGTATGTTTGTTGCTCTTTCACGTAAAAACTACTGAATGGATTTGGATGAAACTTGGCACAGAGATAGATACCCTGGAATAACAAAATATAGGCTACTTTTGATCCCGGTAAAACATTAAATACCTCGGGAACGCGGGTGAAACCGCAGGGCGGAAGCTAGTGTATACAATTTTTTTCAATCTTCGCAGAGTTTTATGTCTAAAAATGTTTCCATAAAGTTAATAACAATACGAGTCTGTTTTTACAAGCTTTTATCTAATACTAGCTGACCCGGCAGACTTTATCCTGCCCTGAGAAGAACTGGGACCTACCTACCTCTATCTACCCTACCTACACCTACTTACCCCTATTTACGTAACTATTTTCCACGTAACTTTTTTTTTCTGTACTAATTTCGCGGAGAGTCTCACATAAATTTCCATCTCCTATTTTTGGGAAGTGGACGATTAGAAAGACAAAAAGTAGCCTATGTCACTCTCCATCTCTTCAACTATCTCCACTTAAAAATCACGTCAATTCTTCGCTCCGAAATAACAAAGTGGCTAAAGAGATTACGGATAAAAGCAAGTACGACCAAGTCTGTGCAAGTAACATTTACCCTTAAGAAAGGCAACTGTCCATCGGTACATCTGGATAATGCCACGCTTCCCCATCAAGACCATGTAAAATATCTGGGCATATACCTTGATCGCCGGCTTACGTGGCACCATCATATCAAAACCAAAAGAGAGGAACTGAACCTCTAATACAGGGATCTCCCCTGGTTAGTGGGACGAAACAGCAAATTATCCACCGATAATAAACTCCTGATTTACAAGGTCATTCTGAAACCAGTGTGGATGTATGGCATACAACTATGGGGGAGCGCTAGCAACTCTAATATCACTATCCTGCAAAGAATGCAAAATATTATCCTCAGAACCCTAACCAATGTCCCCTGGTTGCGAGTGATACTCGCTCCGAAATCCATAATCAATTAAAAATGAACACAGTGAAGGAGGAAATCCGATGTATCATAGATGACTACCAAGGGAGACTGGAGAGACACCCTAATGAACTGGCTGCTAGGCTGACAACACGTAGCTATAATAAACGCCTCAAAAGGAAAGAGATCCTTAACTAACACGAGTAGTTGCCCTCGATGGAGGACACACTCGAACCGATACTGAGCCATCAACACATCTGCTTAAAGTATCCTGACTGATCGTAGATTTAAACACAAAAAAAAAAAAAATTCTTCGCTCCGTTTTGCCGTGAAAGACGGACAAACAGACACTCATGCACACTATCACATTTATAATATTAGTATGGATAGTTGACTGACTGACTGATCTATCAACGCACAGCTCAAACCGAGAGATGGATCAGTCTGAAATTTAACAAACGCTATTATGACGTAGGCATTAGGGTAAAACCCGGATAGATGCCCCAGTAGGATAGATGCCCCGATGTAATTACTCTAGTTTCGCGGATGAATCGCATGCTATTTTATTTATCTATCGGGAGACATTCCAACTACCACTAGGTGGACCATGTCTCACGTCTCCGTGCGATGGCATGGAAAGGCAAAGTGCGATCAAAGTTTTTTCGGGATGGATGCCCTGTTTCTCAGCGGGGCGTCTATCCTAAACGTAATTTATATGGACTAGGCAACAATCCCATATATGGGATAGATGCCTTAAAATGTAGAGGTCCGCAAAAATCGCTAATACTCTGGAAATATCAAAGATAATGTTTTTTACTTTTCATAAATTTGTAGATAAAAAACCAAAGTACTTGCCAGTTTTACAAATAAAATGTTTTGATTTTTGTCCTGGGAGATATGAAATGATTTCAAAAAGTGGGGCAACTATCCTGGTTTTACCCTACGCTAATATAGGATTTTTTTAATTCTACCCTTGGAGGTAAAAATGGGGTTTGCGGGGTGGAAAGCCAGTTCTGAGTCATGACTCACACCAAAGATCTAACAAATAATTCTGAAACAATAGACACCAATTTCTAATTATCATCAACAAAAATACGTCATGAAAAAAACAACATTCCGAAAGAATCATCTTTGATATTTTTCTAACAGCTTTGAAGTTGTGAACTAAAAGCCAGATTAAAAGGTATGATGGAAAGGTCCTTCGGACTCAAATTGCTTTGAGGGAGAACGACGCGAAACGTCAATGCTTTAATGGAAAGCCATTCAGCTTAGCAAGAATGGAGGAAAAAAATATTTCGAGCCTCCTATAAAGTTTGGCGAACAATATATTCGTATTATCCGCGGATATCATTATAAATCTGGATTTGTTTTCTTTTAATATTTTTTTTTAATTAATGTATTTTGTACGCATTTTTAATGTCAATCTCATAATAAAGGTTATTTATTTACATAATTTGGTACTTACTATCTGTTTTTGAGTGTTTGTCAACTCAATACAATGGTGCCGATTCTGTTGTTTGATTTGATTTAATTCTTGATTCCAATTATGGTAAACCAACCAAAAAACCTCTTTGAAAATATTTTAGATCTAATTAATGAATATAAGTATATTCATTAATTTACACAAAAGCTTTAGGTATAATTAATTTTTATTTCACTCTTAGAGTTTCCAAAGAATAAGTAGAAAAAGATGCAACATCATTAATCAAGCACTGAAGATAGCTTATCAATATGCTGCTTTGCGTAAAGTCGCTGTTTGACTAATCAATCATTCGCATTCAAGCAATGGAGAAATCGACTTTATTACATTTACGATAGAATTTTATTTACGGACTAGCTTTCTGCCTCGCAGCTTCGGCCGCAATCCTCTGCTTAATCTAGAGATTAATTTTTACAATATCTTTTTTAGATCTCATCTGCATTATAAATAATGAATAACAGAAGCCATTTTAATCAAACTTATACAAGACACACAGATATTTTTATTTGACATTTTTAAAAGTATTTTTTTTTATCAAAAATCATTATTAAATAACTACTCTCTAAAAGGATTTGTCACAATTTTTTTATCAACTTTAACAGCAATTTTATTTTTGAAAAATGAAATATGTATTTATTTTTTTGAAATTAGCTATGTTAGTAAGCAACTAGGAAATGAATACAGTAATTTTGTTGATTCTGAAAGTTTTGTTTAGTTTATGATCAGATCGCGAATGAAAACATATCCATCTTAATATTTATTAGTTAATGTACTAACTAACCCATCTGTAACAAAATAATCTATGCCACATCTCTCCTCTCCACATCTTACGTCACAAGGTAGGTACTTGCCGGACCAATTGAATGCGTCGCCTTCGCCACGAGCCGTGAACCGTGAGACCGCAATTTCCCGCGCAGACGTCTATTCAGCCTCGCTGACTATATACAATTGTAGGCAAACGTGACTGACAAATGACAGGCGGTATATCTATACTTGTTTATGCTATGGAAGGTTGCATTGAGTAGGGTTCTTTGTATTTGATTATGATGAAAAAGTAATTTTGGAATGTATCTAGTCTTAGATTCTAATATTATAGAGCGAAAATATTTATATTTTTCTTTGTAATTAATTAACTTAAACTACGGGACCGATTTTAAGAATAATTTATCCGGTAGAATTCTATATTGACAAGCCAGTTGGCGCAGTTGGTTAAGACACCATCTGTAGCGCCGCTGGTCGTGGGTTCGATTCCCATCCAGGACAAAAAATTGTGTGCATGAACATGTCTGTTTGTCCTGAGTCTGGGTGTAATTATCTATATAAGTATGTATTTCCAAAAAAAAAGTAGTATATGTAGTATATTAGTTATCTGGTTTCCATAGTACAAGCTCTGCTTAGTTTGGGATCAGTTAACCATATGTGAAGAATGTCCGAGGATATTTATTATTATTATTAAGTATATTATTACAGACTAAAACAGGTTATATTTTACTTTTCGAAAACTACAATAATGTTACCTATCCAAGGTGTAAATAAATACCTATAAAATTTCTTACAACACGCGTATCTCGTGTGAAATTGCGATGCGGAAGGTTGCTGTAAAATACCTAAATCTTACCCGGCTGAGAGCCCTCTGCGCTCGCCGATTTTGGACGCTAACAACTTTAGTCCTTACATTATTTTTTTATTAGTTTTATATTATTATAATCACTGATTTAATACACTAATTGGGATGATGACTGGGTAAAAATTATTAATTCTGTTTAATTTAAAAAAAAATGAAAATCGAAGAAAGTCCTGAAAAGCAAATCTTGTCCTTATTGACTTTAAAAACGTTATTATTATAATTCTTATATTTTCCTGTCAAGGTTGAAATTTAAATAACATTTAAAAATAATAAAAGCGTAACGGAAACTACTTGTTACGGCGACGCCAGACTGGATACTGGATACGTATTTTTTATTTTATCAAATCAATAGAAAATACGTCATCTCCCTGTAAAAAGTGTACTAAGACGTGCCGACACGCGAAATTTTACCGCACTGTATCTTCGTAATTTTTTATTTTTGGAACTAAAGAAAAAATATGTCATCATCCCTATTCTGACATAGACTAAATAGGTACTATTTAGATCCGTCGCATTCATGACCACGAACAATGTGACCTTGACATTGATCGTAACCTGACCATTAAAAAGAAATTATTTCTCGAAATTTAAAAAACACAGCGACAAAGTCTTGACCAACCTTTTATATCGCAACAAAAGAACCGTAAATTCAGTACCCAAGAAAAACTAAGTCTAACCCTTTTAGATGAAACAGGCCATCATGTGAACGCCTCTCAAACGTATCAGCCATAGCTTGGCTACGGTTTGGAGACCCCATTGTGTCAGGCGACTTATCTCTCAGCTGTAAACCGGGCGTATTGTGCCCGAACACATATAAAAGGCTATGTGAGATACGTTTTACGTACATCGTAGTGTTTAGCTTTAAGACCGATCTTTTGGGTTCTGGCTAGTGTTTGTTAAGAAATAAAGGCTTTTTTAGGGTTCAAAAGAGGTTTTTTTTTAAAAGATACTTTTGAATTAATCCTCCTCGGGTAAAGCGGAGAGGTAAATGTGTGTCTAAGAAAGTTTAAATACTATTAACTTTCTCTTTTGTTTTCTAGTAGGTTTCCTTTAGTGTTTGTAATTGTTTTCTTTTTAAATTTTGATTTATTCGGCTACCTACGTTGCTGATCGTACAAACAGATTCATCATCATCATTATGTCAGCCGAAAAACGTTCACTGCTGGACAAAGGCCTCCCCCAAGGATCTTCACGATGGCCGGTCTTGTGCTACCCACATACAACGGTTTCCCGCGACCCTCACAAAATCATGAGTCCACCTTTTACAAACATAATTATTATGATATTATTCTTAAACTTCTAAAATTACCCATCTCTGCGCAATTAAAATAATAGTACGTATTTTCTCAAAGCTTAGGTATATCTTATTGCCTAATATTAAACGTGGTTGGTACTAGGTACTTTAATTTTCATCGCAAGCTTAAATTTGAAACGGCAATGAAAAGAAAATTAGCCTATTTTATCCCAATGTTGAGTAAAGGGCAATGACCCTCACAGCGACCTGCGTAATTACGCTTAATTAAGCGTTATTGTTTAATTACTGCCGACTATGCTTGATTTATATAAAAATTAAGTTTAACTTGTAATTTGCCTGTATTTTGGCTTTCGAAATGGTATTCTACATTTTTCAGGGTAATATGGACAGTCAGCGTCAAAAACAAATTGTCACTTTAGTACTAATTCATAATAATCAGTAAATCTATTGATATTACAAAAAAATGTGAAATGCCTAATATGAAAAGGTTCTAAAGTAATTTGCGTAAAAAGTATTTTTGATGTCGGAATTTTTTTATCACAATAATAATGCAAAATATTATTAACTTTTAACAAAAAGAATAAAACTTAATTTAAAGACAATACAATTTAAATGGGACCACCTTGTAGCTATAGTAAACCCAAAAAGAATTAATAAAATCGGTTCATAAACAAAGAAATTAAGCGTGAACAAAAAAAAAACATAAAACCAAATAGAGAACTTCCTCCTTTAAATAAAATACTGCCAACATTGGCCAAAATCAGAGAACAATTACAAACAACCTAAATATGTGATAACAGAACGATTCCAGCAACATTCGCAGCATTATGCCATTCGTATCGCACCAAGTTATTGGGCCAATAAATCCAACTCAGATAAACAAGCATACCTACAGTAAACACGCGAAGGCTCGTAAAATGAATCCTCTTTCCCCGAAGAAATCGTTTCCTGGTCCAAGTAGAACGCATAAACTGCTTGATACGGTTTTTGTGAATATTTATAGCGAGTGGACGCAAACAAACACATAGTTTTGTTTGGTAATAAAATGGAGAGATTGTGGATTGGCTATTCTTAAGGTCGATTGATGGAAGACACTTTAAATGAAGCAAGATTTGGTTTAGATTTTATTGAGATTAATTTTGATAGTTCGAAATTGCCATGAATTTTTAAATCACTATCACTACACATAGTATAAAACAAAATCGTTTCCCGTCTGTCTGTCCGTATGTATGCTTAGATCTTTAAAACTACGGATCGGATTTTGATGCGGTTTTGTTAAATTGATAGAAAAATTCAAGAGAAAGGTTTATATGTATAATACATGCATAATATAGTATAGAAACACTGATAATTTGAGAAGTTTCTAATGTGATATCGTAAATAAACACATTTTTTGCGCTTACATTGCAAACGCTGGCTGAACCCTACGAGATAGATCAAAATAATGTACTACAGTATTGTACACCTTAAAAAGATCTACAAAAAAGTCTCAGATGGTATATGTCTATCTCTTAGAGATAACCCACAATCTGGGGCGGCGCTAGTCATTAATATAATCATCCTAAATGTATTTTTTCCCTTTTTTCGTTTGAAAATAAGCCTATTAGATTGATGGTAAGTTTTGCCTAAAGCATCAGGAGGCCCCACAGACATAATCGGTAAAATATGAGTTTGGAACATGTCGATAGTTTTGATTGAACATGTTCTTATAACGCGAGCGTCGCTTTTACTTCGTGACGCGTATACGTGATACCTGTGCTTGGATTACGTAACTTTATCACAGTTTCTATTTGATATTACCTATGTATAGATAAGGTTATAATGGTTCCAGTAGAAAATATTATAGCCAAGTTAAATCGTTGACACCTATTGTAAGTGTTAATCAAATTCTACAATCACGCCTCTACCATAAGTCCACACAGGCAACACACACTGGTCATATCTGGCAGATTATAGTTAAATTCTAATCTATCTACAGAAAAATCTATAAACTACGTTTGCAATTCAGCTTTGCTATACCGCTAGATTCTACTGGCTTATATAGAAACTGATGCCAACAAAGCGATGTAATAGACTCCAAAAAGGTAGAAGTTCTTGAAAGCATAGTAATGAGTCTTAACGAGCTTTCAGTATTTCGACAGGTAATATAGACGGATGGCAAATATTTTGTGTCAAAGGAGATGAAGAAGTCATTTTTGAAATTGATATGCGTGAAGCTTCGTCGGGAGATAATGATGATATGGATGTAAATGAGGCTGATTTGTTATAAGGTGTTGATGTAGAATAATAAAATCCTGAGACATATATCAAACATAGCTATCAGATTCCTAACTAAAGTGAGGCTTGTGTTATGCAAACCTGATACTGATATTCTTAATAGATCGATATCTTATATAAAACTTATCTTTTATTAATCTGAATCTCGGAAACGGGTTCAACAATTTTCATGAAATTTAGTATGCAGGGGGTTTCGGGGGCGATAAATCGTTTTGGCGGGCTAGATCTAGGATTCATTTCCAAAAAATAATACCGATCAGAACTTAGTCATCCAGATACTTGATTTAATATTATAACAGAGAAGTGATGACGATCACAGTGAGGATAACGTATTTTTAAATATTCGAGCTTACTTTAAAAAATGATATAATAGAAAATTAACATGATAATTCCTTGTTCCAGATAAATCAGTAAATGGTCGCCAAATCCATTACCACACAGCATCATGGTCGACTTATAGCACTAAAAAATCTGGGACAGTACATCGAACGGTGGCGGCGGAAGCGGAAAGATGATAATATTGCTGATTTTATATTTCATTACGCTTCCAGTCTTGACTTCCAAACTGGTCAGAGGCGAGACCACAATGGACGAGAAAACACCGCAACCGTTCATCAGTTCCAGAGTAGTTAGAACCAAGTATGGTGATATTAGAGGATTTATAGTGACGCCTGAAGCCAGGTTCCTGGAACCTGTTGAAGTTTTTAGAGGAGTACCTTATGCGTCTCCGCCAGTTGGTACTTTAAGGTTTATGCCACCAGTATCTGGTGCTCAATGGTCTGGGGTCAAAATCGCTGAAGAATTCAGCCCAGTCTGTCCTCAAGTGCTTCCTGATATAAGGAATGAAACCGCAGTATTGAAGAGGATATCAAAAGGGAGGTTGGAGTATTTGAAGAGAATACTACCGTTTTTAACAAATCAGTCAGAAGACTGCTTGTATTTGAACATCTACGCGCCTGCTCAAGGTATTATTTGGCTTCATATATTCTTTATACTAAGAATTTTATTAGTTAAATAGTTATGACACATATTTTTTAATCAAAATCTGTCCGTGTTTTGTTTTCCATATTCGTGAAAATTGTGCTGCTTATAAATATTCCACCATCTCCGTAAGAAACTTTATCAGGAAATGGTGAATAAAATGAAGCCGTAATAGGTACCGTGTCGTGCGAAATCCGCCATTTTACATGTGGTTACATAAAAACCTCTGCGAAATTTCAGCATTCTGCCCGGACCGGACAAAAACTTGATTTATAATTTCGGTTAAAAAGGCCCAGCGCTCCACTGGGCTAATTTTCAAAAGAGTTTTGTCCTTGGCGAGGGAAATCACACCCATTTCACTGTAGCGTGGACCGGACGGAAAAAATGAATGGAAGGACGATATTAAAAATAAATGAATGAGTTTTATTACAAAATTCACGGGTGTGACTAATTGAACGCTGAGTGAGAGTAATGATGCTACGTACCAAAAAAAAGATTTGCGACAGTTTTAAGTGTCGTTGCGACTGTACCGAACCGGAACCGGCCTGGACTTTTTAATTAATTAGTGATTCTGTTTTAACAAAGCCTTACACGGTCACTTTATTTAACTAGAGAGCTGGGATTTATGAGGAAATTCAATCTTCTTTGCAGGTAGAGTAGTAAGCATAGTTTTTGTCTATTTTTATAGAACTTTCGGTTAATAAATAGAGGCGCTGAATGAAATATTACATATTGCGCCAACCAACCCCAAACCCCACCAGCTCGATAGTATCAAATACATCATATACCTATTAGAATTTGCAAAATTTCAAATCGATAGAATATTTACACATCTTTAGTTAGATACATACAAAAGAAGCTATATTTTCGCTAACAGTTGGACAGAACATAATATTTTCTTCGAAAATAAGGTAAGATTTTTACTGCCTTAAACCCTGGTTCCTTTATGACATTAATATTGTAATCTTCAAGACACCTGTCTTTTTAAAGACCATTCTTATTCCGAAAATGTCTATTTAAACCGCACATATGCCTTAAATCCTTCTAAAAAATCCTCCAAAAGCCTCTACCAACATGGATTATGACGTGGAAATCCGACGAGCACGTTATTCCACGACTGCCGGTTTTCGCCAACACTGGCTTATGTCACAACCATACATACCGCACTGTGCCTACATAATACTTTTTTCACCTACAGCTTTTTGATGATTGGTGCAAGGTGAGAACGATAGCGGATTTTTGGGATTCTATACAATTTTGTAGACTTGCACGTCTTAAAAAATAAATTTTGAATTAGATAAATAGCTTAGGTATGTATGTACGGACATCTTTTTGTTGACTGCAATCCCCTATATATGGTGGTAGGGTCTCTTGTAGTACCCGCCTTGAGGGGGTCTCAAGTTGAAATTCTATCGCCAAGTACCTTCCGGTGTGTTCCGACATCTGCACTTGCGAGTCACTTAGCTTTTGCGTGCTTACCACCATCGACTACATCACTGACCACGCTGAGATTGTGGTCAAACACAGGCCTATAACTAGTAAAAAAAAATAGTAGTTACCTAAATAAACTATTAGCATTTGCCTCAATTTTTTAAATATGATACTAAAATCGCTTTTAGCTCTAGAATTGCACAACCCCGCAACCCTGGTATGGTTTCGGGTACAACCCCGAAATAGTCTTCAGGCTTTTTAATAACCGTAAATGACGCTCAGTACCTCCACGCAACTTTTCATATGCATCATATAGAAGCGTGTTTGCATATGTTCGTAATACCCGCTTTGTTGTAGAAGGGCTGATATAAAAATAATTCTGAACAAGTGAAATAAAAAAATAGAAATGAAAAGAAATATGTGTTCATACCATCTTCAATCACATCACTGACAACTGTATATGTAGTAAAACATTTTTTTTTTTGTAATCTGAAAGTTTAACTAAGTAGAACAAAGATAATGTTTTTTTTTGTTCATTCAACATTGTCTACGCATGATGGTAAGCGGTTACCGTAGCCAATGGACGCTAGACTCCCGGGGTACAGACCATTTACTAAACTACACCATGGGTATTATTAAACTGTATTTAAACACTCCTCCCCATTATAGTTCAGACAGCGGTTCTAAATTAAACAAGTACATAACTAGATACCTCATTGCTACCTTACTGTCTATACATAACTGACAAATCATCATTAAACTTATAAGGTACATTATATCTAGTTTTTTTTATTATTTACCAGCGATCCGCCCCGGCTTTGCACGGCTTTTCTGTACTATGATATGAATGTATTATACATATAAACCTTCTTCTTGAATCACTCTATCTATTGCTGAGAATTTCATTAAATTCCGTTGCGTAGTTTAAAAGATCTAAGCGAACAGACAGCGGAAGTGACTTCATTGTATACTATGTAAAGATATTGATTGAAGTATTTCAACCTTAGCCTGGTATAAATAGTTTTATGGTATCTTAAAAAATGTGAAAGAAACGTTAGAAAAATGAGAGAGACACATACAGAGAAGTGACGTCAGTTATTGTATCGCATATATTAATATTATTATCTAAGTAAATATTTAATATCAGTCAAATACCCTATTCAAAACAGTCGCAGTTGTGAACAAACATTCAACGCATGGCAAAATGTTTCCTGTATCGCATAGCACTGTTACTGAAACGTCACAATAACCATTCCGTCTGTATTACAGAATGTAGAATGCTATTATGACATTACGACATTGCTATTCCCATTTTATATTTCCATATTCATATAAGTGGGAAATCAGAAATCCATTTGGTGTAACGAGTCCGATATAAATAGTTTTGCAAAAGGAATTGAGTGGCCTCAAATAGGAGACTTTTTTTTAATGGAAAATGGACTTTTGTAATCTTTAAGTAAAGAACTATTTTCTGTATTTTTTTCAAAAATTTTAGTTTTTTTTTTTTTTTCTATGTATAGGCCTGTGTTTGACCACAATCTCACCCTGGTCAGTGATGATGTGGCCGATGATGGTAAGCACACAGAGCCTAGAAGGGAACTGGCTCTCAAGTGCAGCTGTCGGAACACACCGAAAGGTGCTTGGCGACAGAATTTCAACTTGAGGGTGGTAGCCAGCCAGGCGGGTACTACAAAGTACCCTACCACCGTGCTATGGTTTCCTCACGATGTTTTCCTTCACCGAAAGCTCAAGCTCATTGTAGGATTCGAACCCGGGACCTTCGTCTCGGCATCCGACATCACTACCACTGAGCTATCATCGCCTTAGTGAGGAGGGTATGGTCAATTTTCGCCTATTTGCTTAAATAACTTCAAACTTCAACTGCAAAAGAGTTATGCGTGTACAATTATAAAAAAAACAGCTGAAAAAAAGGAGGTTCAAAATGAAAAACAGCTTCATAATAAATATTGTAAAAATTCACGTCCAATCATTAATTTTCTATTTGTCACCCTATTTTGATTATATGAATTCTATTAGAAAATAGTACCTATGGGAGTAGAAATAATGTTTTGCTTAAATTAATTAATTCCATCTACTGCTAACACCTACGCAATTCCCGGAATGGAACCTATTTGGTCAATAGGAAACTACTTCGAAATACCGACAACCATTTCCACTGAAATTTCCAACTAAATAACACGCCAGAGACTAATTAGGTAGGTATTCACATGTCTAACTGTTCATACAAATTCCAGTAAAGACTCGAATTACGATGCACCACGATTCGGTATTCGGATTCAAATGGTATTCGGTTCGAAAATGTTGTTATTACCGCCCGGTTTCGGATAAAGGGCAAATTACCGAATTTTGGTCGTTCAATTTGTAATAATTTGAATGTTGGAGCTAATTCAGTGTAACATTGTACACACGGCCACAAATTCAAATTCAAAAGTGTCTTTATTAAATGAACTCATTGCAAGTATTTTTAATCGTCAAATTTGTAAAAATAAAAAATATGTATATAAAAATAAACTATAGAAAATAAAATATTAAAATGAACAATATGACAATAATAATAACAAAAATTATAATAACAATAAATGGCATGTGAAGCGAACAACTCATTGAAATGCGTTCTTGTCCTCTATAAAATCAGAAACTTTATAGTACCCTTTTTTGTACAACTTATCTTTAATTAGCTTTTTAAATTTTAACACGGACAATTCTTGAATTTCTTTGGGTACTTTGTTAAAGAAGCGTATACATTGCCCCTTAAAAGAATCCCTAACTTTGCTCAAACGAGTTACAGGTATAGCAAGTTTATCCTTATTTCTAGTGTTTAGACTATGAGTGTCGCTATTTTTGGGAAAGTTATGAATGTTTTTCCGAACATAAATTAAGTTTTCATATATGTACTGTGACGACACTGTCATTATATTTATAGACACACAGATCAAGCTATACACTGCGGCACTTATGCGGTTGTAATAGGAGCTATTTTGCAACAAAAATGTGTAGCTTGATCTGTGGCTGTGTGTACCTACTACGGATTCGTCAAATATTTTTCTCAAAATCGTATCTGTTACCTATTAGTGAAAGAATTTTTCGAATCGGGCCAGTGACACCAGAGATTAGCGCGTTCAAACAAACAAACAATTTCTTGAACTTTATTATTATTATTATGGTTAGTATAGCTATAGATAAAAATTAAAAAACAAAAATTTAGTCATAATCTGATTATTAATATTGTTAATTGCGTTGATCCTAACATGTCATATCTTGCTTTAAACAGTCAAATAAATGAAAAAACAACTTTAATCTTGTAAAAGGTCAAACCTTGTAAATCTTGATACGAAAGAGAGATCCTACCAGAATTGTGTTACCTATTTGTAGGACTACATTATACCAAAGGAATTGTTTTTTTATGACTATAAATATATTTAATAAGCTTCCTAAGGACATACGAGAATTAAAATTACAGAACTTTAAAACAAAATTGTATGCATGGTTGAGCGACAATTGTTTTTATAGCCTAAATGAATTCTGTCAATGTCAACTGATAATTGCATGCCTACAATGTATAAGGCGAAACTTGTAGATCTAATCTAATGATGACATCTTATATGACCTTGTTTCTGGCAATAAATGATCTTTATCTCTAAGGTAAAAAAAAAGTGACTGACTAGAAGGCACTAGTAGTTAGTCAGTCAGTCGACTGAACTATCAACGCACAACTCGAACAGCTGAAATTCGGCAGACATATAGCCATTACGTAGGATGAAGGCATCCGCTACGATTTTTTTTTAATTCAACCCTAAAGCGGATAAAATATTGCGAATGAAATCGCGGACGAAAAGCTAGTCTATCTATAAAATCAGACATCCTCCAAAATAAAACATTATAATTTAACACCAGGCGCCATGCTGTAACTTTAATATTCGCGACAACAAATAAATCAAGCATAGACAAAAATAATCTAACCACGCATAACAAAAATGGAGCTGACAGCCACGTTCGGCGGTAAACCTCAGATTTATCTACCACTTGATTTATGCTCCACGTTCGATCCATCACCCCATAACTGATAGTGTCGGATTTGCTCGTAGGGAGATTTAAAAGATCTACATACATGCTGAACTGTTATTACATAATAATACAGACTGAATTTAGTCTGGGATTCTATTAAAAAGTTATTTGTGGACAGAAGAAAATCAGAGAAAAATTTGGTTAATTTGAAATTCACTTGCACGATTTATAAGGTGGCATCATCATCATCATGTCAGCTGAAAGACGTCCACTTCTGGACAAAGGCCTCCCCTAAGGATCTCCACGATGGCCGGTCTTGCGCTATCCGCATTCAACGGTTTCCCGCGACCCTCACAAGATCGTCGGTCCACCTTGTGGAGGGCCTGCCCACGCTGCGTCTTCCGTGGTCGCCACTTTTCTGCCCCTGTGGCCGTCGGTTCTACGAGCGATGTGTTTGATTTCATAGAACATCAAATCAATCTTTTTTAACTTAATTGGTCATTTTTTTTACGGCGCTTCAAATAAAGATGAGTTAGGTTGTAGAGAAAGATTAGAAATATACAAACAGATTGGTTTTACAAAGAAGGATAAGGCAATAAAATAGTAGATTTATAAAAGAAAGTTTAAAATTGTTAGTAAGGCTATCTAATTATAACATTTATTTTATACCTAATTGCTTTTGACTCTAGACACAAATATTAATTATTTTGAAGAAATAAAAACTTCATAATAATTAAATGAAAGATAGGCAAGTCATAATGTTTTCAGTAAGTATAAATTTAATATGAGAACGAAATATTGTTTTCTTTTATAATTTAAAATGAGATATTTAATAGAAACACAATTTTTTTGGGCTATCATGATTGCCTTTACAGAATAATATATATTTTCTTAAAATCATATTTTTTAATAGTGTTGTACCAAAATAAATACCAATTAAAGTCCTCGAATATTTTGAGTCGTTTTAATCAAACGTATTTTCCTCGATTATGACCCAAATACAGCCGCATATGAATGAATTGCTTGTAAATACTTCAATTTTGAATCAGACAGGCCTATAAGCCGATTAATGGATTCATGTCAATAACATAATACGATCAATTTGTAATCGGTATTACGATTAATTTCCGCTAATGTTGATCGATTTATGCTGATTCATTTCATTCATGTCACTAACGTTTCTTTTTTTAAAGCAAAGATTTTAGAATTAGTAAAACTGAATCTGCCAGTAAAAGTCCCGGCAAAATCAATCGTGCCATATCTCAAAATAGCCGGAATAAACAGACAGACAAAAAAAGAAAAGCAGTTATTTTGACGATATAAACAGACAATTCAATTTAAAGATACGAGCATAATACTTTATTATGACAGGTAAAGATGACATGCCCAAACGAGAAAAAAACAAAACCTAGTTATGAATGCCTCCAGCCCTTCTGTATTAGATTAAGCGCTGGCTCAGCATTGCCAGCTGTGTGTGGTCCTGTTGCGTGGGACGATTTCTGTATAAATGTTATGCAGGTCAGCAGTCGTTGCAACGGCTGGTGGCAACTGCTTCTTGTATTCTTAGATACAATAAATTCACCTCCGCATCGGTGTAGACGTTGTCTCTTAGTTTAATTTTAGTTTTTAAAAAACCTTTTAAACGTTCCCTAAATTTGACTGGCGCAGCCGGTAGGATTTGCTCAGGCTGCGTAGTTTCGTTATATATTTCGGGTGTCCAAATCCGCCTGGATAAGTGAAACGCGCGTGTAGCTGCAAGAGTGAATCCACGAACCAAATAAATTAGTCAATCGGGTAAACGTGAGTGAATATGGGAGTCGCGGTCGGTTGGTGAGTAAAACTTTTCGCCAATCCTTGTTCCCAAACTTCCTATATTCCAATTCTATTAATAGTTATTATTGAGATCGGAAATCTCTCATTATAACGTATCTGGTTACATAGTATGAAATTCTGCTAGTGCCTTAGTTGGAATGTTGATAAGAACAACCTTAGATTAATGATCGAATAGGGAATACACTTCTTCCTTTGTTCAATTAATTAATTAAACTGTAATTTGATCTTTGCATTGATCATTATAGTGTAGTTTTAGGAAAGCTAGAATATACAATTTTATTCAGTTTTATTTTTTTTAATTAAAATTTTTATTTTTACATTAGTATTAAATAAAACCCCCTTTACCTAACTTTAAGTTTGCTTTTATTACTGTTATATTTTGTGTGTTTTATATTTTGTGTGTTATATTTTATAGATTGTGTTTTATTCTGTGATTGTGTTAACTCTGATCTTACATTACTCTGTTTAAAATGGCTCAAGCTCAACTTATATCTATACCCAGTGAGATGCTAAAATTAATCCCTTTATATAATGGTGACAAGAAACAATTAAATTTATTCATTCGGAAAGCTGAGTATATCATAAGTAAATACAGAGGTAATGAGGAACAGAATTTATATGTGTATCATTCGATTACGAGTAGGCTCACTGATAGCGCCGCCTCGTTGTTATCGGAACGAGAGGATGTTGTTACGTGGACCGAATTAAAAGGGTTATTAGAACAACATTTTGGAGATCCACGTAGTGAAGAATGTATAAGCATAGAGTTAGAATCTACCAAAATTAAATCCGGTGAAAGTTATTTAGATTTCTGTAATCGTATTCAAGGAATCCGTTCACTGCTTATGTCAAAAGTTAACATGGGTCAAGATGCCGAATTAAAGCGAGCCAAAAAGGCTATATATGATCACACTTCGTTGAATGTATTTTTATACAATCTGCCTGAGAATATGGTACGCGTAGTGAGATTGAGTTCACCTTCAACATTAGAGGACGCCTTAAGTGTCGTATTAGAAGAGGTTAATTTCCATGACCAATATACAATGCGGAATCGAATCCATGGTAATCATAGTACGTTATCATCGCGGCCGTCCTTACCATCGAATGTGCCGAACCCATCCGTCAGTAAATTCGGTAACGCACCCCAACCAAACAGTTTTAGACCTTTCGTACCTCAGAACGTAACACCTAAATTTAATTTTGGGATCCCCGCACAGTTTAGGATACCCCAAACTACTCAAGGGCAACCCCAACAAATAGGTTACCGACCACCTCAGTTCGGTTATCGACCACCTCAATTCGGTTATCGCCCACAATTCGGTGCTCAACCGCCACAAACATTTGGCTATAAGCCACCTCAAAATTTAGGCTACAAACCACCTCAGAATTTCGGCTATAGACCAAATTTACAATTCGGGTACAAGCCCCCTCAAATAGGGTATACACCTCCACAAATACAAAAGCCCCAATTGCAGTCTAGTGACGTAACCATGAGGACAGCGCCTCTTGCGCATCAGCCACAGTCAGGGTTTAAATTAAATGAGCTTGCCGTAGGCGAAAATAATGAACCGTACTATGAATACGAGTACGACCATAATGACGTCGACGGTATGTATGATTATGAGAATTACGATTACGTAACTGACGATAGCGGTGTCGTAGAACAAGCAGACTTACATCAAATTCAGGATTTTCAAATAGATGCCTCCATGCAAGACAGGAAGTCATAGAGTTAAACTGTGACCCCAATTTAAAACTTCCGTATATTTACATTCCTGAAATAGACGCAAAAATGATGATTGATACGGGCAGTACTAGATCGTTTATTAGTCCCCAGAAAGCATACGAATATTTCCCAGGTTATATTCGGCAGGAACCATTCCAAGTAGTTAGCACCCACGCGTCTAGCAAACATTATGAGGTTGTTGAAATCCCCCTTTTGCCAACATTTGAGAGTGACGACTGGCACAAATTTTATTTGTATGACGTTGATGCACGGTATGATGGACTTATTGGGAATGACCTTTTATTACAACTAGACGCTATAATTGATTTGAAAGACCAGCAACTTAGAACTAAAACGACAAACATACACATTACAAATAATAATTTAAATTATACAATTGAATTACCCGCGCGATCAGAGCAACGAGTTAAGTTACCTACTGACCAGTATTCCGGTGAAGCTTTACTTGATTTTAAAGAGTTTACTTCCGGAGTGCGAATGCCAAGTGCATTGGTGAACTGCACCAATGGATATTGTTCCACCGTTATACAGAATACCCTAGACAAACAAATGACATTGACTATAAGACAACCACTTAAGGTTATGAAATATGAGAGTAATGACTGTTATCTAAATTTCACTGACAACCAAACAGACCCACAGACTGACGCATTACTTGAATCAAATTTAAATAAATTAAGACTCGACCACACTAACGACGAGGAACGTAACAAAATATCCAAGCTCTGTAATGAATATAAGGACATATTTTACTGTGACCAAATACCTTTAACATTTACAAATCAAGTGAAACATAAAATTAGAACTAAGAACGAAGACCCAATTTATGTTAAACCATACAGACTAGCTCCGATTCAGACTGACGAAATAAACCGACAAGTTGAAAAGTTACTTGATGACAATGTTATACAAGAGTCTCATTCCCCCTGGAACGCACCTGTTCATCTGGTGCCTAAAAAGAAAGATGCGTCTGGAGAAATTAAACATAGAATGGTGATTGACTTTCGACGACTTAACGACATAACCATTGACGACAAATATCCCTTACCGAACATAACCGATTTATTTGACAAGTTAGGGAAAAGCGTTTACTTCAGTACGCTTGATTTGGCAAGTGGTTACCATCAAGTTGAAGTAGAGGAGCAGGATAGACAAAAGACAGCTTTTAGTACACAAAACGGTCACTTTGAGTTCCTTAGGATGCCGTTCG
The DNA here is from genome assembly GCA_963555595.1 of Tethea ocularis. Lineage (NCBI taxonomy): Eukaryota > Metazoa > Arthropoda > Insecta > Lepidoptera > Drepanidae > Tethea > Tethea ocularis. The sequence continues at coordinate 1,007,762 of OY741960.1, read as the reverse complement.
GCCTAAAGACAGCACCCGCCACGTTCCAAAGGACGATGGATAGTGTTCTAAGAGGGCTACAAGGACTACACTGCATGGTCTACCTTGATGACGTCATCATATTCTCTTCAAGTTTAGATGACCATATACAGAAATTAAGGAAAATTTTTGACAGACTTAGGGCGACCAACTTGAAAGTACAGTTAGACAAGTCGGAATTTTTACGCAAAGAGGTAATCTACCTCGGACATACAGTAACTGCAGACGGACTAAAACCTAATGACGATAAGATTGACGCTGTTTTAAATTATCCAATACCCAAGACAACTACTGAAATTAAAAGCTTCCTTGGACTTGTAGGATATTACCGACGATTTATTAAAGATTTTGCAAAGATTACACAACCGTTGACAGCTTGCCTGAAAAAGAGAAACAAAATTATTATTGACGAAAATTACACTAACGCTTTTAACAAATGTAAAGAACTACTGACAAATGCCCCACTTTTACAATACCCAGACTACGATAAAACATTTATACTGACGACAGACGCGTCTAACGTAGCGCTTGGCGCAGTACTATCCCAAGGTCAAATTGGCAGTGACAAACCCATTGCATACGCGAGCCGCACTCTCAGTGACACTGAATCACGTTATAGCACTATCGAACGTGAATTACTCGCGATTATTTGGGCAGTAAAACACTTCCGACCATACTTGTACGGCCGCAAGTTTTTAATATACACCGACCATAGGCCTTTAGCTTGGTTAAACTCTCTAAAGGATCCTAACAGCAAACTCACCCGGTGGCGATTACGCCTACAAGATTATGACTTTGAAATCGTGTACAAAAACGGGAAGCAAAACACTAACGCCGACGCTTTGTCCAGAATTAAAGTTAATGCTCTCAGTTCTGATGAGGAAAATGAATCAATGATAGTTAACGTTGACGATAAGGAACGAAAACTTGACAAACATCTAAAAAACTTAGTTGACAATATTGGACAATTAATGACAGACAAAAAGACTCGTAATGACTCATCAACAATAACTATATCAGACCAAAGTGGTACAGCTTCAATTAGCCCTATGAGCATTTCAGATACCTTATCAGTATCCAGTTCTGAGAAAATATCAGAATACCCAATTAGATCAGAATCAAGTAAATCTGAAACTATTCATTCAGGCATAGATTTAGAATCAACAGGAATACCAATTTTACATGAGGCTATTGACATGAAGCCCAATCAAATTTTAGTTTACACATGGCATAAAAATTCGTTGCTTGTTAAAGATATTTCCAGAGAGAAACAAAAAGTTCTAGAAGTTTTTCTACCAATAGATAATTCAGAATTGGTAAAACAATTTCTGAAGACATACATAAAGCCAAAATTAAAATATTTCATTTATTTCGAAGATAATCAACATCGTAGACAGTTCAGTAATATTATCATACAGCTATTCAAGAAAGATATGGTTCACTTTTATGAATGCACAGAGCGAGTAGTGTTTGTTGAAGATGAAAAAGAACAAAAAGCGATTGTATTAAAACATCATGAAGGAAAGTCATGCCATCGTGGTATTAAGGAAACATTAGTAAGGTTACGCAGAAACTTTTGCTGGGATGCAATGCAGGAAACCGTTTCAGCAATCATTAACGCCTGTGAAGCTTGTCGTAAAATGAAATATGACCGTAAACCCATAAAGCCCGTTATACAATTAACTCAGACCCAAGATGCTCCGTTTCAAGAAATTTTTATAGATCTATTCAACATAGAAGGTAAATATTATTTGACACTTATAGACGCGTTCAGTAAATTAGGTCAGGCTATAGAAATTCCCAACAAATCAACGCCTGAAGTAGTCCGCGCCTTAATGAAATATTTCTCTTTTTACGGTATCCCCAAAAAGATTAGCTCAGATTCAGGAACTGAGTTCAATAACGAATTAATGAAGGAATTCTTACAATTACATAAAATTGAATTACATATCGGTACACCGAACAATCCGAACTCGCTGGGACTTATTGAGCGTTTTCACTCAACCATTATAGAGATCTATAGACTAGCTAAGTACGAAAGAAAGTGTACAGACGCAGCAAGCGTTATGACATATTCAGTCATGGCATACAATCACGCTATTCATTCAGTTACTAACCTAACTCCTTTTGAGGTAGTCTTCGGACACACAGATACAGGAAGCCCTTATGGTGTCGAATTAGAAAAACAGTATTTACAGCAACTTGTGAAAGATCATGCAAAAAGAACTAAATATTTGTATGAACATTTAGCAGATAAAATGGTAGCGAATAAAGAACGAATTATTGAAAGAAAAGGTGGTGAAAAAGAAATAGAATTCCCATCTGGTGATATCATCTTCGCGAAAGATGTTAATAAGCGTAAATCCAAAGATAAAGCAAGATACGTGAAAGCTAAGGTTATAGGTAAAGCTAAAAGAAACATAGTACCCATACAAGTAGGTGAAAGGAAAACAAAGGTCCCTATTAAAAATATAAAACGCCCTTCGCAGGTGGTGCGTCATGGCGGTAGTGACGCCGATGCTGGCCCTTCATCTGCGATCCCTTGAAAGAAATCCAGGAATAATTCCTATAAAAGAAGGTCAAGCCTACGTCCAAACTGGTCATTGGACTATAGTAAAGGTTTTGAATTTAGATAGAATTCATGATGATCTTAATTCCATTATTATCCAGTTTAAAGATTTTAGTAATTTAGTAAAAAGTGATAAACCATATTCACAGGAGTTTGATAGTATTAAAGTGCATACTGAATTTATTCGCGACTTAACTGTGCAAAAATACCAACAACTTGTACCACAACGCTTTAAAAGAGGTATTATCAATCCATTAGGATCTTTGATCAAACTCGTTACGGGAAATCTTGACCATGATGACGCCTTGAAATATGATAGGATTACTTCTGAATTGGGAAATAATCAAATTATAGTGTCTCAAAAACTTACCTTGGTTTCTAAAATGTTAGACAGCTTTATAAATGTAACTGAAACTATATCTAATAACTCTGTGATTTTAGAAACTCGATTAAAAAGAGTAGAAACAAAGGTCAATGATTTAGCAACCAAAGAAAATAATTGGATATTTTCAACATACATATTAGGATTATTTAACATTTTTATAAGTAGCTTCCGTACTATCTTTATTAAACTAAGTGAAATTGAAACAGCTCTAGCATTAAGTAAGGTGTCTATACTACACCAGTCTATTGTAAACTCTACAGAATTATTGTATCATTTAAAGATCATATCGAATACTGAAAACCTAGTTTATCCACCTAATGAATTGAACTTAGTAAAACTAGAGGAAACTATAAACTTAAAATCGTTTCTTAAGAAAAACCAGATCACGTTTATAATGGAAATTCCACTTATTGATAATTGTACTTACAACTATTATAAAATCTATTCCTTACCAATATTCCATCAACCTGAAAATAAAACCTTATCTATTTTCCCCAAATACCCCTACCTTTTGGCGAAAGGAATGAAATACTTACCGATCGTTAAACCATGCCGCCCGCTAGCTGCTGGCAACCATTTCCTGTGCGCTGACGACAATCGAGCTCTCTTAACCGAGCCAACTTGTATCGAAACTCTTATGAGATTCGCTACTAACCTTACCTATTGTGAACAACATTCAGTTCTAATTGAGGAGGTAAAGTTACAGCAAGTTAATGCTGATAATTGGATTTTGTATAGCAGATTACATACTACCATAACCAAGGTGTGTGACAATGAAATAAGCAAACATCCTGTCTTCGGGACTTACATCGTGACCATCAACGAACCATGTGATCTGGAGATCCATGGTATACGTATACGACACCATCGTGTCTATACTGAAGCAGACGTAGTGGAGCCAATCCCGCTAATCGACCTACCGCAATTACCGGCGAATAAGAGTTTGTTTAGTACACGTGTACTGAACATCAAAGGTGTTAATTTAGACGAATTAAAATCGATGTCACATGCGATGAAGTATAGTGAAATAGTGGAAAGTGTTTATAAAGAGCAAGACTCTAAATTCGGTGTTTCAGGTTATTTAACATTAAGTTTGCTAGTTTTAACTATTCTTGTTTTTATCATTTACTTTTTTTATCATAAGCTTATAAAATGTTTACTTTTTGGACGAAATTATCCGAATCATATTGAAAACAATAATTCCGGTAATTTCGCTCTTAGGGAGGGAGGAGTTATGAATGCCTCCAGCCCTTCTGTATTAGATTAAGCGCTGGCTCAGCATTGCCAGCTGTGTGTGGTCCTGTTGCGTGGGACGATTTCTGTATAAATGTTATGCAGGTCAGCAGTCGTTGCAACGGCTGGTGGCAACTGCTTCTTGTATTCTTAGATACAATAAATTCACCTCCGCATCGGTGTAGACGTTGTCTCTTAGTTTAATTTTAGTTTTTAAAAAACCTTTTAAACGTTCCCTAAATTTGACTACCTAGAATGAAACTAATTTTCTAGTTTATCAATAATACAGACCGTAGGATTTTAAGCAATGGTCTTTGCAAGGGCATAATATTATGACGTCACTGAGCTATCATCGACATTTCCTCTCATGAAGTAACATACATTATGCAAATTTTATATCGACAAAGTTTTGGCCAGAATCAAGAAATAAATAAGACGACAATATTCTAATCAACCATCAAAAGAAATTACCCAAGTCACAAAACCTCAAACTTTCCCCATACAAGATCGTTAACCAGCCACTTGACGTACTTATGAGACAGCAACACATAAACATGTCTATCTCCTTCTACGCCCTCATTACCGTTCAGATTTGCAAAGAGATAGCCTGGGATGAGTCCGGTGTGTTTATGGACGCAGTGTTAGGGGATTTAAGTATTAAGCGTCAGATTATTATGATACGAGTTTTTTCGTGCATCAATATACAGTGACGTTATTTGTGTAGATGAATTTATATATTTTTTTATTTGTGTAGAGGAATTTATGTTTTTTTTGTAGTGTACCTTTGGTTAGTGTACCACCTATAGTGAAGACCTATGATGTACCTTTAATAATGATAACACTATTATGTAATATAAATTAACGAATACTTATTGGACAGGTACTTTTAAATCACACGTTAATTTTATTTTCCATTTTGTGATAATCCTGCCACTTCTGCGCGTGACAGCGTAAGAACTTACACGGGCGGCGGCATCGCCCGACATTAAAGGCGATTCCCCACTTTAGGGAGAATATAGTTACACTGTGCTAGTACTAAGTCGGTAGTAGGACCATACTGAATATTGAACCCGAGAAATAATAATAGTCGATTACACCAGCTCTAAGGTCGCGCTTAAGATCTGTCATCATCAGAGACTTTATTCGCTTTTCGCGTTAATCTTGCACCACAACAAAGCTCAGCTGAACAAAAACTTGATTTATCCGTTCCTTCTCCGATCCATCATGGCGGAGATAAGACGCGGATAACTCACGCCTTCGCAAACGCCGAACGATAGGCGGGAAGCGATATTCTTTTTGTTTTCAACTCCGCTTTTGAAATGCATGCCGTCGTGATTTTGCCAGTTCCGGGTAAGAATATGGAACGTACGATTACGTGAGTCCACTAATCCGTACGGAACATTTCACAGAAAAGAAAACAAGATTCATCTGTGGAGATTTAAAAAGTTACTTTTGACAAGAAGACGCCTAGAATTTTTTTATTTCTATTAAGTTAAAAAACATGCTAGATACGCAAAGATTTTTTTAATTCTGTTGTTTGATTGAGATAAAAGGTGAATTCTCAGTTCCCATAAATCAAATGCGTCGCTGACTCGCCTCCGAAACCTTTAACTTAAAAAAATATTGAACTTCTGGGACATCAATTCAATCCTACACGTCTGTCACTGTCTTATGTCATTGCGGATATTTAGACCGCGTATATATAATGGGTAGTACACCTTTATTGGATTTTGTAAGTTTACACTTTACGTCATTGTCAACTTTTTCTCGTTCAACATACATTTTAGAAAAATCGATCTACCTATGTGTTCTAGCAATCACACTTGACAGCCTTTTAGGCTTTATATAGGCCGACGATCCCTTTAGTATTGCTTATTTCCATAGACAACGGTACCTACTTTCCATCTGGTATACTATCAGCATGATTGTCATTCTTCATTCATGATATTAAATAATAAGCTGTTCAAAAATATAATATCGAATTAACTGTACAGCATAAAAAATATTGCTTGAGAAGGTTGAGTTTTTGGTGAAGGAAACAATTGCCTAGCGGCGGTATTTTTTAGTATCCGTCTAGGCGTCATTAGTGTGTTTTGGGCTACCAGCTAGTTATCTTTAGGTTTTGTACATTAGCTTCGAATGGCTTATCACCTTTGCCTACATTGTCGCTCACTGTTACATGATTGTGGTTAAACACAATTTTATTACATGTAACCAAAAAATCTGTTAAATCTGACCGAATACGTCTAAATTCCACAAAACCGCGTTCTACGTCGACCAGTTCTATCATGTATTCTTCGCTTTCCTTTATTATTGGTTCCCAGACGCTCATAAAAATAATATATCGGTATTACACTTCTTAGATAGTCCTTCTGCTACTTCGGAGTAACATATTAGTTTTGTAATAGCGTTGGATATTACTTGCGAATGTTTGGATGGTGCCTCCAAGTTCTTTATCGGCTATATAATAGAAGGTACGAGTCATGTGTTTCTTGGATTGGTGTTCTTCTCTGCATTATTTCTTGTTGACAATTCTTTTCTTAGTGTCATCTTGTAACCTCAAGTTCTCAACATTCTATTAAATTCTTATAATTTAATTGATGAAATTTGATTCATTTTCTAAGAATACAATAAATTAATCTACTGAAAGATCATACCCTGGAATAAATAAAGGCTACTTTTTATCCCATGAAAACAGGAGATTCCTCGGGAACGATGGTGAAACTGCCCGGAAGTTAGTTGATTAACAAAAAGACATAATGATGGTGTAGATTTTTAGCTTCCGTGCTTTAAAATAAAGCCCACAATACTTTAACCTCTGAATTTCTCCAGCAGGTGTAAGAGACGTGGTCTCCCGATATCCAGTCCTGGTGTTCGTACATGGGGAGAGCTACGAGTGGAGTTCTGGCAACCCTTACGACGGAGCAGTCCTGGCGTCTCATGCGGGGCTGGTTGTCGTCACTATAAACTACAGACTTGGAATATTAGGTGAGTAACATTATTTAATTTGTATCAGTATTTTTTTATTTACCACCTAATAAACCAATTGCTCAGTGGTACTTCGAATGCTGTGACGAAGCTCATGAGTTGTTCGAATGCTACAATGAGCACTTAGGGTACTTTGTACTAGGTAACCTACCCGTCTGCCTGGCTAGCACCCTCAAGTTGAAAATCTGTCGCCAAGCACCTATCGGTGTGTTCCGGCAATTGCACTTGAGACCCAGTTGCCTTCTTGACATTGTAACCAGTTAGCAATACCAGAAATATTTCCAATAGCGATAGGTGACTAACCACTTACCATTAAGTGAACCGCCCGCCTGCTTATCAACCTTCTGACATAAAAAAAAATATCTATAGACCTGTATCAAGCCAATTGGCGTGATGGATAGCACTCGCACGAGAGTTTTTTAGCTGCTTCACAGCAGAATCTGTTCGTTCTTCTGTCGTCAATACTGATAGTGAACATAATGTTTGTTCTTTCGACAGTGTGTTCATTTATTAGTTCTTCAGCTGACGCGAACTAACATGTAATCACCGATTCGCATGCTCCAAAGCCATAAGCGATCTGAGGATTATACAGGATGAGTCAGCATTGTTGTGGCGTAATTATAGGTTTTTGCGTGCTTTGTGTGCAAAACTGTGGTTACAATCGATATTTATTACTTTGAATACACGACACGACAGGTAATCGATTTCGGGTTTAGGTTTTCTTTGTAAAGCAATTTTAGCACTTTGTGTTATTGAATTTGAGCAGTTATGAAAATAGTTCCTAAGGTTCAGTACTGGGTGAATATAATTACACGTAATTTTGTTGATTGTTTCGCTCTGTAGGTATGTGTATTTTTTTTTATCTCTCAATAGCGAATGTGTTTAAAAAAAAACGTTTTCCCAACAATATTGTATGACATATTAAATGACATGAAACGACTCAGTGTGAGAATCTCATTTTTTTTTATTAAATAGTTTTGAAGTTATTTAAGAAACTTTGTCAAAATTAACTTGGGCCAAAAATTTTGAAAAAGAAAACAGAAAAATAAATAGTTATTTACTTATACATTACACGAAAACTTATAAGAAGCCTATGGTATTTAAAGTAACATAGGAAATTACGGATCTGTCGGTGAGCAAGTCAGACACTTGTCCGGTTTTTATTATAGCAATTTATCGTAACTCAAACGTAACGTCAATTTACACTTAGTATCAAGTTGCTCAGGAACATCCCGAGATCAATAACCATAGCGGTAAAAAGTGAACATTTCAGAAATATGTTAAGAGTATCTCATAATAGTCCAGCACTACAACTTCATGAAAAAAATAACCATAAAAACAATATCATCTCTAACTAACACCAGAAACGCTGTCTCAAAGGATAATATTCCACTTAGCGAGGACAATTCGACTTTATTTCAGTATTATTCGAGGGAAGTCTTATACAGTTCATTTCGACCGTTTGTGTAAACGACGGTTATAATAGCCTAGAGGGTTTTGGGTAAAGGTGCATTTCTATAGTAGGAAAAGCGGTGGAAAACAAGCGCTTAAGAATCCTCTTAAGCGCTTCAAAAATTGACAAATCGTCAAGGTCTTTGACGATTTGTCCATACAAATAAGTATGTGAGGATGAATGATTGTTATACTTATATAAAAAGTGGCTGTGACATACAGACGGACAGACAGACAGACGAACGGCTACGAAACCTTAAAACAAAATGAAAAAGTCGCTGTCAGAAGGCATCGTTCCCAGAATACTATTGCCACGTTGGATGGCAATGCTGATTCTCTGGCCCAAGTATACGCCAGCATTCTGGTCACGAGACTCTTCAACCAGGCGTTTTGATATTTCTTTATAAAGATGGTGGCTACTCGGCCCCCAAAGACCCAGAGTTTCGACGCCAAACAGTCAAAAATGTAGCTCGAATCTAAACTACTATATTTGCGCCGCTTGAGGTTCTCTATATATAGATTACTTTCTATCCCGAGAAAACAAGATCCCTCGAGAACGCGAGTGAAACCGCGGGGCGGAATACACAATATAAGCTACTTCCATCAACACTTTATTTAGCGTTACATCTTACTTTCCCACGTCATCTCGTGATAATAAATTATAGAGTGACGTCACCCTAAAATACCATCAAATTTCGTCCTACAAACAGGACGTGTAGTATAAACATTGTTGACATTCTTTATGAGGTATCCTTTTGAGATAGCCAACATTGTTGCGAAATTTTCGACTTTATCACATAAAGTTTGGCCTCGTTTAAGAAATTGTGGCATGCAACGGGGCTTATATGAGAATTTTCTTTAGTTTACATTCAGCTATTTAGGAGTTGGTATTTAGTTTTATCTTTTAAGCTATTTCGAGGTGTTAGTGACTGGACTTGAAAGGAGAGTCTATAATGGTGTTTAATGAGGTGTTTTTAACTCCTAACGAAAAATAGAAGTTTTATTAAGTTTGTAGTGTGTATTTGTGTGTTTGTCTGTGGCATCATAACTCTTAAAGGAATAGATCGCTTTTGATTTAGTTTTTTTTGCAAGATGTTTTAATCGAGATTGTTCTTAGATTATGTTCAAAGAAAATCAGCTCATTTGAAAATTATGACCAATTTTCTTGTGAGTTTCAGGGGCATCTTTCAATTTGTAATTTTATTTATTACATAAGTGTCACTTTTAATTTGAAACATCTAAAATTCATAGGTTGTTAACATCATAAAATGGGAAACCATAACCATAACTAAAGGTAAAAGGTTACAGAAACCCGAAACCCGAAAACCAAATAGATTTACACCCTCAGGGCTACTGGCCACAGTATTAATAATTTTACACAAACTGTGCCCAAAATTAGCATAACAATCAAGAACATAATATTTACGTAATGAGAATCTATGAGAAGCGGAATTTACTATCAAAATTTAGGTTTAATAATATTGAAGCGCTTTAAAAGACTGACCTTCAAGTATTTGCGTCATAAATTAATGTGAAGAATTGATCGACCAGGCCTACTATAAGGTGGCTCATAGAAGACAAGAATACATGGTTGTAGTAGTTTCTCTCTGCACTTGCAGCCCCCTCCACAAGTGACAATTGTATGAACTTTATGTATATGTCGGCGACAGCGACAGCCAAGCGATACAAACATCACGTATAGGGTTCAGTGGTATCAGGATCCGATTCAGTGGACGTAGTGCAGACAATGAAACAACGTAATCCCATCGCTTCGGAACAGTTCCGTATGAGGAGAAGAAGCGACGCAAGAAACTCCTCATGGGCCCGATAGGTTTATTGTAACAATTTGACAATTAAATAATCACTTCACGTACAGACTCACATTAAGGTAGACTTCAGTATCAATTGAAACAACAGTTACACTGACGTGTGTACTACTCGAGAGCTCGTGATAAAGTGTTCGATCCAACTGTAATGATCTTACCCACATTAACTTTTATCATAAACTACCATTCAGTCATTCAGTCATAGGTCATTCATTCACCGCAAGTGTTGCCACCATTCCAACCGATACCTCCACCATGATAATAAATTGAGCCAATCGAGTCGGACAAACAACCCGGCTCTCCGACATATATTTAAAACAAAAACTGTAATTATATAAATTCAAAAGAAAAATCCACAAAAAAGAAGCCCCGCTGAGTTTCTTGCCGGAGTTTTCTTGTCGTATTATTTTTATAATATTATGGAAATATAAAAAAATATTCTTCATTTGATATGTCACACAATATAATTTGCTCTTTTTTTTAGTTTCCTAATTTCCCCCCAAAATTATGTGTACTAAATTTTAACTCAATCGGTCAGTGGTTTCGGATCAAATTGACTGAATGACTGATGTGATTCTATAAGGGTTCCGTTTTTTCTTTTTCAGTTACGGAACAAAAACTAATTTTTTTTTGCTAATTTCAGTGGCTAATTAATTTTTAAATAAACAAGTCTACACAACAAAAAACAATTATGAAAATGTTTATGTAAGCTTATATTAAAATGTTTTCTCTTTGATACTGATAATTATGAAAATTTTCATAACATTCGACATGAAAGGGAATAATTAGAACAATCTAATTAGCACAAAATACATTTATGTTTATTTACTTAATATATTTTTTTGGGGAAAAAACTTCTTTGGGAAAAACAAATGTTTGTAATATTTTGTTATTTTCCTTCTTAATTAATAATTGTGTTCCCTCCCGTGGCACTTTCTTGCTCTTCAAATGATTTATACGACCTTTTTTGAAGAGAGTGTATTCATTTATTTCTTTTCCGGAAAACTTCGCCATCAGAACAAAACTTGAGCCAGAGTTACAAAGTATATTAGATGGTTAACTTTATTAATTACTAGAATTATTTGCTTTTCTTATGTATCAGCATTTTTTTTAAATTGGAACTGGTAATTGATTCAAATAATAAAGCCGTGGGCGGGGCACATCGCTCGTAGAACCGACGGCCGCTGGGGCAAAAAGGTTCTCGAGTGGCGACCACGAACCGGAATACGCACCGTGGGCAGGCCCCCCACAAGGTGGACCGATAATCTTGTGAGGGTTGCGGGAAACTGCTGAATGCGGGTAGCGCAAGACTAGCCATCGTGGAGATGCCTTTGTCCACCATTGGACGTCTTTCGGCAGACATGATGACGATGGTGAATAAAAGCATAAACAGAGGATCATAACTTTAACAAAAAGAGAACATAACGTCGTATGGAATTTGTGAGTAAAGTCAGTTCTGAATCAACTCAGATCGCAAGTCAGCTCTCTCATGACGCTGAGACCTGTCATATATTTTTTTTATCTTATGTTGAAAATCTGTCGCCGAGCACTTTCCAGTGTGTTCCGACAGCTGTACTTGAGAGCCTGTTCCCCTGGCTTTTTGTATTCAAAGTAAAAACAGCAGGTCGCAAGCTTGGTAGTAATAATAGTAGTTTATGATACTGTTGCATAATAGGGGTTATTAAACACGAGTGTGAGTTTAAGTACCGAGCCGTAGGCGAGTTTCTTAATAGTATCACACGAGTTTCTAATACCTAATTATGTGCAGTATCATACAGTACTTTATCTAAACTCATATAAATAATGTAATTTAAAAAAATAGAAAAATCGATAGTATTTTTCTACCAACTTTAAAAAAAAAAAAAGGTTTTTTTGTGACATTTTTGGTAAAAATGATATATGTAGGCAAAAACAATAAAATAAACAGACACAATAATCATATACCTAATCAAATCCGTGTTGCCAACTCCCAAAAATTCTTACCTCTAAAGTTCAAGTAAAAAATTTGTCACATTGTCATCGTCAAATTGAATTGATACTGATTGATTATACTATTGATAGGTCCAAAGTGTGCTTTAATAGAAAAAAAGTTATTTTATAGCATTATCTTGGGAACACAACTGTACTATAATGAACCATTATACACGGGTGTGCCTAAAGTGGGTCATTAAAGTACTGATTTTGATTTCATAATAAGAACATTACGATATGAGAGTAGATAAAAGTATTAAATAAATAATCAGCTTATTCTTTCACAGGTTTCCTGAACCCTCGCTCAGACGAGTATCCGCGCTCGCCGGCGAACTACGGTCTCATGGACCAGATTGCAGCCCTACACTGGATAAAGGAGAACGTCGCGGTTTTTGGTGGTGACCCTACCAATGTCACTCTTATGGGCCACGGCACAGGGGCTGCGTGTGTCCACTTCTTGTTGACATCTCTGGCTGTGCCGGAAGGTAAGATACGTTTCTGAATTGTGGTAGATATGACTTGGTGGTTTATAAGATACAATCCTAATTTTATAAACTAGCTGTCCCCCGCGGTTTCATCCGCGTTACCAGGATAAAAAGTAGCCTATATGTTATTCCAGGGTACGATCTATCTAGGATGCGAAAGTTTGTGAGTATGGATGTATGTTTGTTACTCATTGACGCAAAAACTACTGAACGGATTTGGATGAAATTTGGAAAACAGATAGTTTATAGCATGGATTAACACATAGGATACTTTTTATCCCGGAAAAACATAAGATCCCTCGGGAACGCGGGTGAATTCGCGAGGCGGAAGCTAGTAAAATAATAAGTTTGGTTATCTTAATTTTTATACCTACCAGCATATTGAACAACAGGGCGCATGTATTGCCAATAAGCTTGAAACATCGATAAATTATTTTTATTAATGCCAATTTTGTCGAAGAAAACAATTTTATTTTATAGGAATCTAAGCTGACAGCTTGGATGCCTGTAAATAAATTTATTGTAAACCAGTCTTGAGTTTTGTATTAAATCAATCACTTATTTCGTTCAAATATCCTAGGGTTTTCACCTCCTTTAATATATTCAATAGATGTTTCAAAAAATCTGAAGATATAATAATCTATATTTAATTATTTATATAAGTATATGTCGCAAGGATATGTTATGCATAGGATGTCAAAAAAAAAAATTTTCTTTTCCCTAAACTGAAGTCCTACTCCGAAAAACGATACACGATAGTCCGATGATCGTTGTCAATTGAATTGCACAAAATTTACGTCTCGTCAGTTTGCTGTTATGGTATTGTTTTTTAAATTGCTTAGAGATTTGAACAAATCTCTGTTATTACATGTTTATAACCTGTTAAAAAAAATACGTAAAAAATCGATTTAAAAAGAAACGATGTCTCTCCCTAACTCGGAACAAACATATTCGTACATAAGTATTGTATTTTTTTTTTATATTAATTAATTAACTGATACGTCTTTCTTCAAATAAATAAAGCAGACATAAAAACAGACCCTTACTCTATAAACCTACAGAATGAACAGCCCCAACCATCTGCCATAAATTACAACGGCATACACATAACGAATTTTATCTACAAAAGCTCCATAAAGTTTCTAATTAAAATCTCGTCCAAGAAAGGTTATATATGCATTCTTTAAGCCCAACATAGACTAAAGACTTTTTGACCAAACTATATGGAGCAATCTGTGGAGAAATTATTTGGGGGAAATTACGAGGGACCCAGTTTTTTTGGGGTAAAAAGTATTCTATGTACCTACTTAATTTAGAAGATAATTCTATTCCAGTTTAATCGAAATTAGTTGAGCAGTTTATGCGTATAATCCCAAAAACATCCAAATCTGTAAATTTATGACGATATTCGAGAAATGATGATTCTAGATTAAGTTTTTCTCGGCATTATTTGTTACAAGAGATTTGTAAAATAATTATGTTAAACTAGAGACTATGTGACAAGGAATAGTTTTTTTTTTTTAATTCGAATTTTTCATTAGCAACGTCAGAAAAAATCGTGAATTATTCCCCTTTTTAAAACTAAGAATGAATTTTTCTCTTATTTGATCCATCCAAATTTCTTGAAAATATTAACATACATTCTGAAATCCAATACAAAGGGAATAGATTTCTTACTTTTTTTAAAAACGGCTTAGTCTTTTTTAAATAACATAAAACCGTTTTTTTTTACTAAAAGTAGGTACGCCTCTCCTGTCTCGCTTGTCTCCGTCAGTTTATTAAGGGACGGAGTCATTCGCGGAAAGCCTCTTCTTAAGACGACATATTGAGATAATAAGATAGAAATTAAATAAAAATGAGATAATTACTTTTCAGATTTGTGAATACAAATAAAAAAAAGTTAAATGGGAAAGTGACTTTAATAACTTCTGACGCTTTGATAATTATGATTAAATTTGGCACGCAACATATACTCCATTTTATGCAACCATTTATCGTTCATTTGTTATATGCCTTATAGTACAAGAAGCTCATCTATTAGTCAATACAGTATTAGTCAGTACATAGTACATCGCGTGGGCGTACTTTTGTAATCTCAGCAAATCCTATGTAAACTATACTTCTGAAAATCATTGATATTTGCAGATATAACAAACTTGTGTTTATATTGCCTTGAAGGTGTTTTTCCAGTTTAGCTCAAATATTATTTGTTAATATTAGTTTGGCATCAATTTAGTTTCAGGTGAATTCTTATTATGTAGTTAAGAGTAATTGTAGACAGTAAAAAACTAAAGCTCATATTATAATGCCTTTTCGGTGTCTAATGAGGTATGTGGCTTAAGAATACCTATTTATTATTATTAACCCATATTTTTTACAATTGTATAGGCCTGTGTTTGACCACAATCTCACCGTGGTCAGTGGTGATGTGGCCGATGGTGGTAAGCACACAAAGCCTAGAAGGGAACTGGCTCTCAAGTGCAGCTGTCGGAATACACCGGAAGATGCTTGTTATATATTTCATATTTGACTTAAAAATTACATTATAAAAAATAACATTTAAAATTAAAACCAGCCAAGTGCGAGTCGGACTCGCGCACTAAGGGTTCCGTACCATTATCTCAAGTTCTGTAAATATTTCAAGCATCTCCTTAATGCCGTTATCAATATCGAGCAAAAACGAGCAAAAGAAAATCTCGTTTGTTGTAAATATTTATTTTATTCTGTTTGTTAGTATTTGGTGTTATAGCGGCAACAGAAATACATCATCTGTGGACATTTAAACCGTCTAATATTGATAATCAAGAGAATCTGTTCAGACCTTCCTCTTAAATAATCAATAATCTACCGCCCCCCTATAAAGAGCAGCAGTGAGGATACATAACTTGCAAATTAGGGTAAATTATCTCAAGTAAAACTTGAAACATTAGTTTAATGGTACAGTTAAGTTCACTAACTTCCGATGTACGCGACAGTTATGTTAGGAGCATGTCGGAGGTACGTCGATAAGTTAATTATAAGTTACCGTAACTTAGATTGTATGCAACCGACTGAGATCACTCCTCGTGCTTTATTGGGTGTTGATAATTTGATGTAATATTTGGCGCTGTTATATAATTAAATTTGGCAGGTTTGTAAAAATCCTACATAATATGATCATTGTCATTATGTCAGCCGAAAGACGTCTGCTGGACAAAGGCCTCCGCCAAGGATCTCTACGATGGCCGGTCTTGCGCTACCCGCATACAGCGGTTTCCCGCGACCCTCACAAGATCGTTGGTCCACCTTGTGGGCCTGCCCACGCTGCGTCTTCCGGTTCGTGGTCGCCACTCGAAAACCTTTCTGCCCCAGTGGCCGTCGGTTCTACGAGCAATGTCCCCCGCCCACCGCCACTTCAGTTTGGCAATTCTTCGGGCTATGTCGGTTATTTTGGTTCGCCTGCGGATCTCATCATTTCTGATTCGATCTCGCAGGCTAACTCCGAGCATAGCCCTCTCCATTGCTTTTTTGGTGACCCTGAGCCTTCTTATGAGGCGTATCGTAAGCGACCGCGTCTCTATTCCATAAGTCATCACTGGCAACACACACTGTTCGAAGACTTTCGACTTGAGACACTGCGGTATTTGAGACGAGAAAGTATTACGTTGCTTCCCGAACATCATATGATAGAGGTTTATAATATAATAGAGCTTCGTACCATGAACAAAAAATACTACCATTATGTTTGTGAATAATATAACTCAAATGTAGGTGAGTAATAAAATCTCATTAGCTAAACGTTTCTGAAAAAAAAACCTTTTGTAGCTTTCTTTTTATATGTGCCGCGATTTAACCAAACCAGTCGTATATTTTTCGCAGAAATACATTGCTTAAGTAGGTAAATGTCACATTTTTCATGCCTATAATGAGGCAATTGTAAGCTAACGTTTGTTGCTTTGAAAAAAGCGAACAGGTAGGTAAAATCTATTTATAAACTGTTTTTTATTCGACATTATGCTTACCTACCAGACAGGCAAAGCTTATTAAGGTCTTCGTCTCTTCGATCATTTATTTATTTAGGACAACCAGTGGTTATTACATTATAAATAACACTATAAACTAAATTAAAATAAAAACAAAAGTAAATGCACAACCTATTAAGGTGCCACAACATGCAAACTAAACAAACTAGGTAACTAAGTATCTAAATATAATTTGAAAAAAAAACGAAACAAAAAATAATAATTAAAACTGTAGTTCAAACAATTAAAATTAGTCGTAACATTTTAGGAAAAGGAACAAGGAAAAAAAAACTTGGAACTTACAAATATGGTAAACTTATGAAGTATATATCTTACAATGAAGAAAAATTAAATATAAAAATTAAACCATGACATAAATGTCATGTGAACAATCTCAGCACAACTTTTTTGAAATTTAGTGGTGTGTCATGGAACACATCCACTTCATCACTAATAGAATTGTAGGTTTTAGCTAGTCTAGATATCGTCGAGGATTGCTTTAGGTTTGTTCTCGCTCGGGGCTGATGTAACAGGCCGGATGCGTGTCTCGGAACGCGACGTGGGACGCGTAGTTTAAATGATTGCAAAAGATTAGGGCAGTCGATTTCATTTCTTAATATTTTAACGTTATTCAGTTTTTGTGGGTCTCTGCCGTACTGAATAGTAACCAAAAATTCAATAAACTTTGTATGTAACTTTTGAACCCTAGCAAATGGTAGTGTCTCATTAACATCAAAAAATATTTTATACCTAAGAAAACGATACCATCGTTGTCACCATGGTATCGAACGCTCCAGAATCTAGTAGTAAGTAAATTTCTTAATTTTTGAATTAAGAGTTGAATTTTTGCACTTGGCCGGTTCTTTTTATTATTCATGGACGGTTTTTTTATTATTCATGAATCAACTGAAGTGAGCGGATACCTTTATACACAATATGTCGAAACTACGTTACATAAATCTAACATAATCAAGACCTACATTTTTTTCCGAATAAATATGAATTTTCTTTCAAAGATGTATAGGCTATTATACCCAGTCAATTTTCTTTAGTGAAATTGCAATCGTTTTAGCTTATATTTTACGACTTTTTTAAGGAGTTCGCGAAAGATTATGGTTGTTTGTCGAGTTCATGTGCTTTTATAAACTTTTGTGTTTGATAAATAAGTAATGGTCTCGCAAATTTGATTATGTTTAACCCTTTACCCTAAAGTTTCTTTAGAGGCATTGATTTAAGGCTGCATGGCAAAATGTCAAAATAAATTGTCAATCTTTCTGATATTGCTAATATTTTCCAACTTACTAGCAGGACTTGCGACATTCTGGTAATAAAAAAAACGATAAGACGACGAAAATTGAGTAAAATATTTAGTATGTTTGTTACTTCTTCACGCCCAACCGGCTGGACAAATTTCGATGAAATTTGGTAAGAAGGTAGCTGACACCCTAGATTTACACATAGGCTACTTTTTATACCTTGGAACATAAGCGGATGCTAGTTAACAACTAAAAAAAATGCTACAAAAAATCTTTCAAATTCCTGCGAACAACCAACTAAATTCTCAGTCATTTGACGTTTGATTGACATTTAGAACCATTATAAATGTACCGTCTATTTAGGTCGCATTTTAGGCGTAATTCCCACGTGACCACATTTTCACTATGAGTTGACACGCGTCAAGTCACGTAAGTGGCGTAATGTGTCTAGCTTTATCTTCCTCACATTACGTGCGATCAGATAGTCGTGAATATAATCGCAATGTCAAATTGCGTCGTGAATTGTCGGCTTTATGTTGTGGCCATGAGATCTACGATACGGTAAAAAGTAAATATTAGTTTATCTTTTTTTTTTACTATGTATGTATGTCCTGTGTTTGTCCACAATTTCACAGTGGTCAGTGATATTGTGGCCGATGGTGGTATGCATACAAAGCTTAGAAGGGAACTGGCACTCAAGTGCAGCCATCGGAACACACCGGTAGCAGCTTGGCTATAAAATTTCAACATCAGGGTGGTAGCCAATCAGACCATGCCACCGTGCTAAGGTTTCATCTCTATGTTTTCCTTCTTCTGCGACCTTCGGCTCGAAACTATACTTTAAATAATTATTCTAATAGAATTCATTCTGTTCTCATTCGAATTCGATTCAAGAAAAAAATACAGTTTCCAATTATAGTGCCAATTATAGCCCTGGTGTTTCATGCGTCTATAGGTCACAACAACCGCTTACCGTTGGCCGTACGTCGTCAAACAAAACCTAAAAATACCATGGGGAGGAAACTATAAGCTGATAAAAGCCAAAAATATATTGAACTAGCTTTTCGCCCCGCGGTTTCACCAGCAATCCATATTTTAACCCCTTAGGGATTGAGTTTTCAAAAATCCTTTTTCAACGTATGCCTACGTCATAATGCTATCTGTATGCCTAATTTCAGCCCGATCCGTCCAGTGGTTCGAGCTGTGCGTTAATAGATCAGTCAGGCTTTTCTTTTAAATAATTAAGTTAAACGCGCTTTTGAAGGCCCTACCGAAAAGTAGGAAGTAATTTTGCGCTCCAAGCGCGCGTTCCGCCTCCGCATCGCATACCTGATGAAGGGTTTCTAACAAAACAATTTCAGCTCACTAGGGTTGTCATACGAATATTTCTGATTCTAAAGGATACCTCAGAGGGCTTTATAATAAGTATTTTAAAGTTAACTTTATGTAGTTGGTAACGATATTGTTTTTATTTAAAACTAGTTTTCCGCCCCGCGGTTTCTTTATGTGTTAATCCAGATAGTCTACTACCGTCATACCAAATTTCATCAAAATTGGTCCAGCCGTTTTAGCGTGAAGGAGTAACAAATACACTTTCTCACAAACTTTCGCATTCAAAATATTAGTAGATGGTTTATAGTGCAAAATAAATGCTTCAGCATTTTTCATAGTAGCTTGACCTATCTATGATGGGAAATATTGTTATAAAACCATAGCAAGGTCGTTTAGTGTTTTATAGTACCCGTCTGGCTGGCTATTACCCTCAAGATGCCAATCTTTAACCTACCGTTGTTTTTTACAAGCATGCGTGGTTATTGGTTACCTTTGCCTATCGCTATTTGCAATACCAGAGGTATTGCCAATGTGTTGCCGAGCCGCATCCAGCGGTTTCCCGCGACCCTAACAAGATCGTCAGTCCACCTTGTGGGGTGCCTGCCCACGCTGCGTCTTCCGTTTCGTGGTCGCCACTCGAAAACCTTTCTGCCCCAGCGGCTGTCGGTTCTACAAGCGATGTGCCCACCCACTGCCTTACAATGCCGAGAAGGCAACTGTCTCCTGTGCAATTGCCGGAAAACACCGGTAGGTGCTTTCTGACAGATTTTCAACTTGAGGATGTTGGTGGCCAGTCAGAGGGTACTACAATGTACCCTAGCATCCTGCTATTTTTTCCTTTACCGAAAGCTCATTGTAGGATTCGAACCCACGAACTTCATCACGGTATTCGACGTCACTACCACTGAGCTATCATCGCCTGAACATAACATATTTTATATATAACGTTTTGCCTCATTGACTCGTTACATAGAAGATAAGAATACATGGTTGTAGTAGCTTCTCTCTGCTCAAGCTATTATTGCCGACTGTACTTTTTTGCACAAAATCAAAATCAAAAACTCATTTATTCAGTTTAGGCCCTAATAAGGCACTTATGAACGTCAACAGTTACAGTTTTACAATAGACTCTACTACCGCACAGTCTTCAACTACTCGCTAATACGGTTCCAATGAGCCAAAACACGACGGGTTGTGTCGTTTTATTTTGGATTTCCATTGAAAGACAAAATACTCGTCAAGACGAATCAAACGAGCCCAAACTCGATGGGGTCATGTGGTTTTACTACAGAGTTCCTATGGCCACCTTCCAGCTCAATCATCAGATCAGCTCCACAATTTTCAGCTCAATCGAAAACTGGAAAGTGGGTCAAATTTAAATTGCAAAATTCCATTACAGGGAACGGGACAGGTGAAAGTAAAAAAAAGTTTGTAAAAAGAAGCCTTGCTGAGTTTCTTGCCGGAGTCTTCTCAGTTTAAGTGTATTCCGAACCGGTGGTTGGTAAAGTCTATTTTAAAAATTGTAACTGTTGACTCATTGAAATAAATATCTTTCTTTCTTCATAAGTGCCTTATTAGGGCCTAAACAGAATAAATGAGTTTTGAATTTGAGTTTGCCTATAATATTAGCAAGATTCGGAAGAAATTTGTAGGTAAATTACCGTGTAAATCTCTCCGAGTTTGAGTCTACACTCCCTTGCCTCGTGGTACATTTCCTAATTACCCATTCACGCAAGATAATTAAATAAGAATATTATGAAATTTAAGTAATTCTCCTAAATCACTCAAGCAAATTCCTAGTTAAATTTTTATCATTTCCGACCTTACGAAATGGCTATTAAAATAATGAAATTGTTCGTTTAGGGTTGAGCCCATTGACTTTCAGTAATATTGGCTTTTCGCCCTTTAAAACATAATAGAACGACCCCAGCGCCTATAAAAGCTAACAATGCCTTCGGAAATCGCTGACATGTAAAACATTCAAATTTTTTCAGCGTACGGCAACCGCGTAATCGATTTTCAGCTTGACAAATATTGATGAACGGTAATTTTATCGTTTATAAAATACACGTCGAAGGAGTAAGTTGATAAACTTTAAAAGAATAAGGTTTTTGAGATTAAACTTGGTTTTTACTATGTACTATCGACAAAGTTGAAGCATGATCACCTTAAGGGTGTATTTTGCGTGCAGTGACCAGCCGCTACCTGTGTCTCAGACAATATAACCAGACAATGCGCTTGTCATAAAATAGTAGATTGTCATTGTCAGTAAATAGTCTAAACAAAAGATTTTACAAGAGATCGTTTTATTGTCAACAATGGACAGGGCAAACTGGCTGCAAGCGAAAAGGTCTCAAAACTGATCATGCTTCAACTTTGTTGATGGTATATGCCAGTGTGTTACCACAACAAAAAATGATTTTTTTTTCAATATCAATAAAAATGTAATTAGGTTTTATTATATACGCAAAACCTTCCGTGACAAATTTAAACCGCATCAAAATCCGCTGTGAGGTTTAGACGTGGAGGGCGACTTCCTTTTATTCGACTTCGAAAAAAGAGGAGATTTTCGACTGTAATTTTTTACTAGGTATGTAAAGACATCAAATTTACGTTGCTATAGTAACAAGATATTATAACAAAACGTTTATTTTAGACTGATGCATTTGGCTCCGATCCAAATGCAGTAAAAACATGTTCGAATACTGGCTTCTTCATGCATTTACCCACAGATTTATAAAGAGAATAGATGCCGCAAGCTGGTTTTGAATACGTGTCCTATATAAGAACGTCGTGCCAGAAATTTTACGTCACTATTCAGTTTTAGCAAAAGCAACACAATAATTTAACTATTGTTTATTATTATACATTTTCCATGGTTTTATAATGCATAATGTGACTTACAATATCATTGCAAAGTAATATATTTTTTTATTCTTTTGTAAAAAAAAAAATGCAACAATTTTTATTTTTATCAAAATTTTCGGTTTATTTTAGAAATGACAAAAATGAGGGCTTCATCAATCTCAGATAAGAAAAATCCTGATGTTTATTCGACTAACGGAAATTCGATTTTTTTCACTTTGATAATGAAAATTGCATCAGCATAAATTGCAACATTCTGAACTGTTATAGTGAATGCTTTATTTTGTCTCGAGTTTGTGTACTCTTATGACTGTACCATCGCTTTCACTGTACGATTGTAATCAAACATCCATTCATATCAAACATATAAGAACTAGCCTTATCTATTTACATTTAGGTCTATGTCTGACATGTATTGAAATGCGCCTTTTTAAAATGATTGCAATCTTTTCAGCAGCCTTTAAAATTACTGTGATTATTTGTGTTTTTTTTTTAATCGGATTGATTCAGTGTTAATATTATTTAATTATTTTCATTTAATAAATGTTCAACTGTTCAAACCAACAGCAAACAGCGATAAGAACACGTACACTGAGAAAATTACTTAATAATCTAGACTACCCACTTTTGGGACCTAGCCTGAATAAACCAATAGAATAGTTAGCACATAAAACCTTTGGGATGCATTTAGATTACCACTTAGCTGGCTTTAATGTTCTACACACACAGTATTATCCTGGACCAAAGTATGATTCAAATGTACAGTCTAAGTACGAATACCTTTTCAAATTAATTTCTTATTATGTCCTAGACTCATAGTACCATTTAAAACTAAAGCACTAAACAGCTGCAAATTAAATTATACTAACTTGAATAGATAACAAGTTTCAATATAGTATACACCTTTGACCTATAATCTAGTTTTCATATCAACATCAAACCTTTTTACATTGACATTGTATTTTATTTCCTAAAACATTTGCTGACAATGTTTGTTTCCACTCTCCAAAATACGATCGGAAATTGAAATTACTGACACACGTACGCGAATGAATAGATTTTGAAAGCAAAATTTATATTTCATTGTATTTTATGCCCTCACCTCGATCGCTGCATTCACTGGCTACCAAATAAAAAGGAATCGATAAAAATGAAAACGAGCGCTCGTTGCCTTTTGTAATTGATATAATATGGAAATGTAAAGGTGACTGACGAACTGATTGACTGATCTATCAACGTACAACTTGAATTTTATAGGTTAGGTTTTTTGTATATATATCTAAGTAGTTTATTAGTCACATATTTACATAAATAAAAACTAAACTAAACAAATAAAAACTAAACTATATAACTACTAATTACAAAAATAATTACGTACAACTTAAACCACTGACTAATGGACAAATCGGTCTGAAATTTCAGGCCAGGCCCTTTTCCTTCTAGGCTTCAAGTGCTTACCACCATCGGCCGCATCACATCATCATGATCTCCTGACCACAGTGACATTGTAGTCAAATTTACAACTAACTTGTGTTATTTATTAGTTACTTCAATTTTGTAATGTGCTCTTGACATTCTATTTTAATCTGTATTTATTAGTAATTACTAATGTGTTTGTAATCTTTGGCTTGGTGATTTTATTTCTAAAAAGGTATTTTCTTGATTCTGGTATCTACAATAATTATTGTTCTAAATTTTTGTTTTGACAGTATTATTATGTACTATAATTTCATTTTACTTTTATCATATTTTATCTTATAGAAGACTTTATTCTATAAATATACAATATTTACAATTATTTACAACAAATATACAAACTATATATAAAAAAAAATCCTCGAGGCGGCCGCTGCTGCCAATCAACGGCAAGGTTCCCAGAAGGCTGGCAGCGTTCCCTCTTTCTATCTTATTATATTATGTTTGTAATTGTATGAACATTTGAAATATTTTAACAATACTAACTTCATAGCAAGAAATAAAAATGGTCGATTCACAATCACACTTACAAATCGTCAAATCTGATAAAATAAACCCAATAGAGAATTTCTATTGTAAGAAAGAAAACGTCCAACCAGTATCAAGTAAAGCTCTACTAAATAAAGATAAATCAAAACCAAAAGGATTGTTCAAAGGAGAGCTGAACGGAGTACCAATTGTAATTATGAAGGCGTACCGACAAAACAATAAACCAGCCTTGATATAATGTTTCTACAGCCCGCGTCCACTTCGGTACGTGCGTCGAATAACGAAGGTCTTCCGGAAGTAAACGAAGAGATTGTTTCAGTAAAATATTCTCAAATGAATTTGTATTGTGCGGGCTATTAGATTAACTTGGGATTTCCAATGAAAGAGCAGTTTAAAATTTTTGTTTTAGGAGAATTTCATACAGAAGGCTTTCCTCGATGAAATGAATACCAAATCACTCATTTGTTATGGAATCGGAGGGACCAACAATTCCTCTCAAAGGGCTAGTTACTCGATGCCCGTTGTAAATGTCAAAATGCTACGGTAATAGGGATGATGCCTGGGTAAAAAAGAATTAATTCTGTTTAGTCGGTCAGTTAGTTTGTCAAAAAATATTGGATGCATTTTAGTTTTATGAAATCCAATAAAAAATTACAAAGATAAGTCGCATCAAAGTTCAGGTGTGGGGGCTTGTGACGTCATCTCTCTGTAAAAAGTGTACTTAGACGTGACGTCACGCGAGATTTTAACGCACTGTATCTTCATAATTTGTTTTCGGAACTAATGAAAAAATATGTCCAATATTTTTTGGTAATCTAACTGACGGACTAGGATTTTTTTGTCGTTATCCCTATTAGTTAGACTAGAAAAAATTAGGGAGAACTAAGATTTACTTCATAGATCTATAAAGTAACTGACCGTCGGTTAAACTTCAGATAGTTTTCTATCAGACATAAAAATATCCAACCTCAATATTTCATAAGCTGACGCTACTATTTCTGGAGTAGATCCCTTCAGCAAATCTTCAGGCGATGATTGAATAAGGCAACGTCGGCGATGGAAAATATTCCCTCTGAATAATAAAATGGGACTGTCATCTCGTACAATCCCTTTCAAAAGACAGAGACAAAAATGGAGCAAGTATTTAAAACCATTGAAGCTCTGATTACGGATTTGGAAATTCTACGCTGGTCAAGATTTAATTCGCTTCTCTTTTATGTTTTGGAAGTCGCTTCTAGTTGGGTGATTTTAGAAATTTTATAGATATTATTTACATTTTAGATTATGAGGCATAGATCTCTATTTTTTTTGTATTAAAATTCTTATAAAATATAAGTAATATACTAAGTATTCTACTGTTAAAATAATATATCAAATCTATCCAGTAGTTTTTGAGTAACTTATCTCTATATAATACAAGTGAATATAAAAACAAACAAAAGCTTTGCTCTACTGATCGATAAAATGAAGATTAAAGTAAAATACATGAAATCTAACGTCATAATTTTTAACGTCAACTCAAACACCCAAATTTAATCAAGATAAAATTCTATTTAATACAAAATGGCGGTGGAATACAAAAATGTTCGTTAATATATTACAAGAGACGAAGCGCACTCGATCGCTCGAGCAAAAGTGCCCGACCCGTGGCTCGTCCCCACTCATAAAAACCACCCGTCAATGTTGCCAGTTATAGGTTCATAGACGGACGTAACCATAGAGTACACCAAACCAATAATCGGATAACTCCGAGTTGCTAACATAATAAACAAGGACATTTCAGAGCTCCTGAGAATCTTAGATAAAAGTTGCAAGACCATAATAATGGAACAATTCCAATTCCAACCGTATAAATTCTAAATGTGTTGCTGGCATATTTATGTAGCGAAAATGACAGCAATGAGAAAAAACAACGTTCCCATCCTAACAAGTCATTTTTCACGCTAGGTTATGCAAATACTAGATTACATGGACGTCGAGTTCCACTCGATTTTTCATCTCAAGAACAGAGTGGGTGCAGAAATAAGCGCTTCTATTTCCCTCTCTGAATGCAGCGTTCAAGTATTTGTAACACAAAATAGATAAATACAGAAGGATTCGTAAATGTGAGCGAACGCACACATTTTCAACCGCAAGTCCTGGTGTCGCGCACAATTTCATTCCAATTTTTATTGGGATATTGCTTTAAATAAATAACGTATAATAGTTTTAATAATAACATTATAATTAAAATATTATAAAATCTAGAAAATAAGGCATCTCATACTTTTTTCATAGGATTCAATAGTGTTCAAACTAAATAATCCCTTTGAAAAAATATTGTCTATGTGTGCAACTAATGTAATTCACTGGACGCCATATCTAAAGGAGCGGACTTCTGTATATACCTATTTTGTGCTAGCAATTTCACTTGAATAGATTTACTGTACATCTTATTTTCCCGGACGATGACCTACATTCTTGAATCAAAATCAAAATCAAATCAAAAACTCATTTATTCAGTTTAGGCCCTAATAAGGCACTTATGAACGTCAACAGTTACAGTTTTACAATAGACTCTACTACCGGTTCGGAATACACTTGAACTGAGAAGACTCCGGCAAGAAACTCAGCAAGGCGTTTTTTTTTTTTGGTGGATCTTTTTTTTTTTTAATTTATGTAGGTAATTACAGTTTTTGTCTTAAATATACATAAACTTCATACAATTATCACTTGGCCAGGGGGCTGCAAGTGCAGAGAGAAGCTACTACAACCATGTATTCTTGTCTTCTATGTAATGAGCCACCTTATAGTAGGCCTTGTCGATCAACTTATGTTTAACATGCTCTTTGAATTTATTATAAGACATCTTAGTTACTTCATATGGGATTTTATTATAAAAGCGAATGCAGTTCCCGAGAAAAGACTTATTGACTTTCGCTAGCCTGAATCTAGGTGTAACAATTTTATCTTTGTTTCTAGTATTTAGGTTATGGCGGCTACTGTTTGTGTCAAATAGATTTAAATTTTTACGGACAAACATAATATTTTCAAAAACGTATAGCGACGGTAAGGTTAATATGTCAAATTCCTTAAACCGATTTCGTAAGGATTCGCGAGGACCCAAGCAATAGATTGCACGAATGGCCCTTTTCTGCAAGATAAAGATAGATTCCAATTCTGCAGCAGAGCCCCATAGTAGAAGACTGTAGGACATTATACTATGGAAATACGCAAAGTAAACCAATCTAGCTGTAGCCACATCTGTTATATTTCTAATTTTTCTAACTGCAAAAGCAGCGGAACTCAATTTACTAGCTAAGCTTTCTATATGAGGACCCCATTGTATTTTACTATCTAATGTTATGCCGAGAAAAACTGTCTTATCAACTAGTTCGAGTCTAACATCATCGACTAGGACATGACTGTCATTCCTAGCAACATTGGGGAGAGAAAACCTTATACACTTAGTTTTAGAGGAATTAAGCATGAGATTATTGGCCGCAAACCATTTCGATATAGTGGATAACGTGTTATTGAGATGCGTAAGTTCTGTGTCTTTTCTATCCACTTTAAAAATTAGCGAAGTATCATCTGCAAATAAAACTATATCGCACAATTCATTTACCATATAGGGCAGATCATTGATGTATGCCAAAAACAAAAATGGGCCTAAAATTGATCCTTGCGGTACGCCTGTTTTAACTAAAGACCCTGAAGACGTAGTACCGCTAATACCTACTTTTTGTTGGCGACTGCACAGATAAGATGTTACAAGATCTAGTGCCACTCCACGAACGCCATAGTGTTGAAGTTTTAAAACTAGGGTGTGATGATCTACGCAATCAAATGCCTTGGAAAGATCACAAAATACGCCAACCGCATCTTGAGAGTTCTCCCAAGCATCGAAAATATGCTTCAAAAGTTTAGCTCCGGCGTCAGTCGTAGACCGCCTTTTTGTAAAACCAAACTGGTGTTCATGTAAAATTTGGTTATTGTTGAAATGTGCTAACAATTGATTCAGCATTATTTTCTCGAAGATTTTGCTTAGCGCTGGGAGAACTGAGATAGGTCTATAATCGGAAGGATTATTTTTGCTACCGGATTTAAAAATGGGAACGATTTTACTCTGTTTCATCAAATCAGGGAAAGAACCTTTATCAATACATTGATTAAAAATACCTGCTAAGATAGGTGCAATACTAGTAATAATTGAGCCGATGACTTTAACTGATAAACCCCATAAGTCTTCTGTGTTTTTCAAATTTAAAGACTTGAAAGCGCTTAAAATCTCTCTAGCATCAATGAAATTAAACAAAAAATTTGGAATATGTTTGGTAAAACTATTTGTAAGCAGACACTCCGCTTTCACTGGGGACGATGCAAGATACTTCGTAGCTTCAGTAGGAATCGTTGAAAAATAAGATTCGAAAGCCGAAGCCACTTCATATTTATCTGAGATAAGTTTATCATTAATTTTAAGTGTGAATGTTACATCTTCCTTTTTATTTTTACCAGTCTCCGTATTTATGACTTTCCAGACAGTTTTGATTTTATTAGTTGAATTACTAACTTTATTGGCAATGAACATAGCTTTTGCTTTATTGCAGACTATTTTGAATATCTTTGAATAATTCCTAACATATGTATGAAATTCTTCATTATTTGTATACGATTTTTTATGATAAAGTTCATACATGTTGTCCCTGCTCACCTTTAACCCTTTAGTTGCCCAGTCACAGAACTTTATTTTATTATTTACCATAGTAGATTTAACTGGGCAACATTTATTAAATCCATTACAAATTGCTGTAAATAACGTTTTATATGTATTGTTTGGATCGTCGGATTCAAATGAAGTGTTACTGAGTTTCAATTCTAATTGATTATGAAATTTCTCTAACTTGGTTTTAGTTGTTGTTCTAAATGTTCTATGTACAGGTGAAGTTTGACACTTAAAAGGCAATTTAACAACTTGAGCCAAGTGATCCGAGCGAATACCATTAATTAATGTCTTTTCCAGAACACTCTCATTTGTTATAATGTTATCAATACACGTAGAAGATGTGGCTGTTACCCGAGTTGGTTCACTAAACAAAAGATCCATATTAAAAGATTTAAAAAGAGAAATAAAATTGTTTCTTTCAGATGAAGTAACAAGAATGTCAATGTTGAAATCACCACAAACTATTAATGACTTTTTAGACTTGAACAGTTTACTAAGAATAACTTCTATTATAGAATAAAACAATGAAAAGTCAGAAGCCGGTGGTCTGTAAACACATACGATAATGGAGCTTTCAATCTCTGCACATGCTACCTCACATACGCGCTCCACAGAATGACTACATATATCTGTACGATTCTTGAATTTAATATTATTATTTAATAAAATAATGGATCCACCACCGTTGGCAGACACTCTGTTGAACGCACTGGCGACTGTGAAATTGTTAATATTAAATAGCATCATATCAGCCTTTAACCAAGTTTCGGTAAAGCATAAAATATCAACTTTAATTTTATCTAATAATAGTTCAATATCATAAATTTTGCCAGAGAAGCGATTAATGTTCTGATGCAATAGTATTATATTATGTCTAGGCTTCTCTTTTGTCGAAATTACATGTTTAAAGAGTTAATCACAATATTATTAGTATTACTAGATAATACTGCTTTGTCACTTAGCCTACTGTTTGTTATATTTACTATAATCATATCAATATTATAGGCTATCAATGTAGCAATCAGGATTTTTGATTTTCTAGGCAAGCTTACCAAATCCTGAGTCACTTTAAGTCCACTAATAAACTTATTAGTGTCAAAAAATAAAAATAAATCATTATAAAATGTCAAATTATGTAAACAATTATTTAAGAACATTATATAGTTATTTTGTTGTTCAGTATAATCAACTGAATAGGGGAAAGCACACAAAATTACTTTCAGTACCCCTAACTTTTGTAGGGACTCATAACTATTATATAGGTCCTTCCTATGTACACCTAACCCGTGTCCCACCAAGATAACAACTGTGGTATACTTGTCAAATTTCATATTAGTTAAGCTCTTAATTATTTGTATGTATGAAGCACCTGGCATACAATAATTAACAACTGGTTGTTTGGAATGATTATTAATAAATAAACCTAAGTTTACTCCTATTTTATCAGAAAAAACAACAGTTTTATATTTATTTTGAAGTGAGCTATCCATATTATTACTCACACACTGCTCAGATCGTCCAACTTCAGTTAATACTGGCACCGACTCACCAACAGACACATGCATACAGCCACAAGTATGGTTGTTAGTGAGAGAATTCTTGTATCTTTACAATTGACTGAGTTATTGTCATGCGATCAGGGAGCTTATTCGATTACATTTCTGATTTGTTTTTTATTGCCGTGGAACTGAATGGCGGATTAATAGATAAGACTGACATGGAGATTTTTATTTCACTGATTTAACGACATTTTGGAATGCCGAAGTTTATTATTCCATCAATATTTTTAACGACTTTTTTTGTAAAATGAAGAAAACTTTAACGGTAATATTAGCTTTTCTACTAAAGATATTTAAAATAAAAATAATGATCTCTACGAGATAATAAAAGGATAAGCCATCTCAATGATTAATGGGCTGATATTAATAGCCTAATCTGATTCTCAAAATAAAATGTTATATTAACGTTAGAGCTTTTTAGCCACCTACACGAAATTCGGTGAAAAGATACCTTTTAATCCTGTGAGAATATCCATTATCTATTTATTTTTATTTACCCAAATAAATAGGAGATAGTCTGGGTATTGTATTTATTATATAGGTATATATTGAATTAAACGTGAGAATGGTTAGTGATAATATTGCCAAAGATGGTGAGGATACAAAGCATAAAATTGCTCTCATTGAAACTGAAGGATCATTTAATACGTTCCGAGGTAGATGTTAGGCGATTGATTATCAAATAAAAGGTGGTACAAAAAGGAAATCGCGCATTTTTTTTATTTCTGAATCGTAAAAAGACTTGTATCGAAAATCTAATTAATTCTGGGGGGCAATTCCACTTATTAATTTTGATTAGATTACAATTGAATTGCAGCTGAATGACGACTTTTGCACGTTTTCGTGTTTCACTAATAATCTGACAACGATCGAGATCCAATCATGGTTGAGTTAAAGTTGACGTTGGATTGAAATTTATAAAAGTGGTATTCCACTAAACATTTAACACATTTGATTGGAATTGTTTTGGTTACCAAGGGCAACTACGATTACAATCTAATCGTAATTATGGTTCAGTTTCGTTTATTTAGTGGAATACCGTTCTTAGTAAAACTAGAATTGGATTGGCAACGAACTTTAACTGAATCGAAATTGGATGTCAAACGTTGTAATTTAGTGGAATTGGCCCTCTGACCTTTTAATGAGTACCTTATGCAACTTTGAGACAGTTTTTTAAATCTCGGCTTACCTAATCTGTACCAGAAGGTAATGCTTATAAATTATATGACGACCCTCAAACTTAACACTGGATTGCACTCCAGAGACCCGTTTCTTTTATGGTTATTCCTTTAGTATGTTAAGATGGCAAGTGTAATCTTATTCAGCTGTTAACTCCTCTGTTAAACTAAAAGAGAAGACATTTTGGAAATTTTACTCCAATGTAATTTGATCAGTCTTTATACCTTCAAAATTGAGTATTTAGTGAGGAAATAAGAAGAAAGACTTAGGTCACTATCTCCTGTGGTCATTAACAATTCTATGATTAATTTTCGAAAACAACTTTTTATAACTCTTGAAAATTATGTTGTAAAATATTAAATTTGCACGCCAAATCGGCAGAATATATGGACTCGTGACAGCCTTTTGCTATCTTCTATAACTATATTTAAACAAATAAAAGTTCCTTCATAAAATTTAAATTCAAAGCTATTAAAGTTAATTTATATCAAAACATGAACGAATCATTACATTCAAATTAGTATTCTCGCTTTTAAAAAGTCTTTTATTCCAAGAGCTTCCTTAAAAGCTTCACAGCCACTCGTTTGATGGTGTTTAAACTTCACGTTAAAACATCTTTCGTGTTTTTTATCAAAGTAATTTACGGGCCACTGAAGACGCATATCTTGCTTGTTTATTATAAGAACATGGATTTTTTAGTTCATTTATTAGAACAGACACATTTTGGTATGTATACCAGTTGTGGCGGACGATGACGTCAATTTAGGTAAAATGTATAAATAGAAATATTGTTTTAATTTGGTTTATCAATGTGTTTCTTTTATGTGTTTTTGGGTTATTTCCCACAGTTTATAGTAAGTAAGATTATGTTTTTATGTAAGCTAATTGTTTGTATTGTATATGTGAATAACCATCTAACCCGATAGAACAGGGATTTGGGAGAAATTAAGCTTTTTAATTAGAAATGTATATATTTTTTGAGAATTTATGTATAAACTGTGTAATAACTTTAAGATAGATTAAGCTGGTATCGACAACGTGAATTCATTGGAAAGACCTAATTGCAGGCAATGTTTAAGGATAAAATCACTTTTGTAGCGATACTAGATCACAAGTAAATTATGTAAATAATTAAAATCTATAAGACATTTGAACAATGTTAGAGAACAAAATAATAATTATAATGCATGGCTCTCGATACGGTAAGACCGAAGTCTTGAACGGACATCAGTGTCTTTAGTTTTTAATTCGAATATTCAGTTGAGTAGAATTCACGCATAAAAACAGGAAATTGTATCAAGTCGGCCAGTGATCACGTGTGTAATAAATAAGTGATTATGATACAAAGTTATATGCAAATATAGTATACAGTCCATTTAAACAAAGTGTTTTTATTGAGGGGAAATGTACCTGGGTAGTTGGGTTATCGACACTGAAAAGGAACAGTCGAAACTCACGAGCTGGGAACCCCACACCAGTAGACAATATTATTTTTTTATTTATTAAGGATCGCCAACAAATGATACACCCAACTATGACTAAAAATGATGCTACAGAAATAACATGCCCTGTGCTCACTTAATTATAGGCAATCACTACTAACACTAACAACTTCTACCGCTATTTTAAATTAAACAAAAAAATAACAAAATTTTAGTACATACAAAAGAAGAAACAAAAATAAATTAATTACTAATAGAAATTAAAAAATAAAACACAAAACATAAACATAGACCCACTATCTAGGTCAAAGCAGGGGCTGGTACTTACCTACCCGAGTTTAGACCCAAGATAATCCGTAAGTTTTTTCTTAAAACTAGGGAAACTATCACCATAAATGTCCAAATCCAATAATTATCCGTTATTGGCGAGTTAAGACCCAGGTTAGTCTTGTATCTATGCAATGTGAACAGCCTGTAAGCACTCGAGTGAGGCAACCTACTTGGGGCTGAGATATTGATCTTCGTCCAATAATTCCGGACAATCTATTAATTATGATAATAGCTTAAAATAAGACTGACTCATATTTTTTTGTTTCCTCCTCCTTATACGACACGACGTCCAATCTAGCCAAAGGAGTTTGTTGAAACAAAATAACGAATAAAGTTTGGAAAATTGTCAGACCAACATAACAGCAGAAGCACAGCCAATACTGTCTGTAAACTATTGTTCTCCGTAGTGGATGAAAATTGCACCGTGTACAAGCAGCCTAACACAGCGTGAGATTTCCCAAGGGCTTGTTCGAGCTTAAAATGTTGACAACGCCGAGTTGACGGTGATAGTCTAGTTTGTAAGTGTTACAATAGTTAGGACTTTGCGAAATTGAGATGGCCTTGATTTTAATTATGTGGTTCCTGAATTTAGGACGACGGCAATTGTTCGTGTTATTTAGTAGTTTTAAATTCCACTAAAATAACAGTAAAAATCTATTTGATTTTGATTACTCGATAGGTAGGATTATAACTTATTATTTTTGAAATAGACCTAAAGAAATGGAATAATGTTGGTGAAAAATTCGCTTGTAAAAAGACATCAAAATAGAAGATCTGTTAAACTAAAGCAAAAATTAAATATCATAATATATTATCGTAAAATAAAGAAGAAGAAACCCTAAAAATCTGTGAAATAACTCTTTATCAATTATTCTGGAATGGCAATATGTTATCCCAGGCTTTATAAGAAAATTCTAAACATGAATCAAATCAAAGGATCAAAGAGCTCTCATATTCAGAAAAAAATAGTTCGAATCAGACCCACTCAGTAGGTTCCATTGGTATTTTACATCTGTTGTCGAATAAAACACATTTATACGTTTAACATCACACTCATATACATCTACTTGGATTTTCGAAAAATAAATTGGCATTTCCTAAAATTAAACTCAATGATTTGAAAAAAAAACAGCTTGTATTTTTGCGCGCAAAGTGTCGCTTATAAAGATTAATTTCTTGGAAGTAATGTTCAATTAAATATTAATGGAAAAATATTTTTTTACAAAAACACTATTATATTTTTGTTACGTTTATTAAACTTATACGAATCAAATGCTCAAGAGATAACCATTGTTTTCAATACTGCGTACCTACTCGATGGTTCAAAAAAAAGACTGCGTTTTTCATCACAATTTTGTAAATAATTGGTATCATTATGAACAAGGTATTTAAGGTACGAATATGTACCGATATATTTATAAGTAAGAAAAGTATTTTCTTGAAAAATTGACATTTACAGCACAGCACTCTCTTTTGGCAGGTTTAAACATATTTCTTGCTACACTTAAGACACTTCTAGAGTGCTGTCAACCTGAACATACTAAGGCTTTTAGATCTAAAACGGCATACATTAATTTATATATTGAAGGTTTAAGTAGGTATATATCTGCCTACGTATTTTTGTAATACCCAGTTTTGTATGTATGTTATGTACTCAACTCAATCTTTGAAACGATTGGAATCTTAAAAGGTTTTTTATGCCTCAGTTTACCAGATTATACTTGAACTTTACGCTTTGACCTTTTTATGACGTGAGGTTTAAAGCAGGCTTCTATATCCGTCACTTTCTTATGTCATGTAAAAGAAAGAGTTGAAGCTATCTTGAATCCTAAATTTCACAAGACTTGCTTTCATCATCATCATGTCCTCAAAAGACGTCCACTGCTGGACAAAGGCCAAGGATCTCCACGATGGCCGGTCTTGCTCTACCCGCATCCAGCGGTTTCCCGCGACCCTCACAAGATCGTCGGTCCACCTTGTTGGGGGCCTGCCCACACTGCGTCTTCCGATTCGTGATCGAGAACGCTTCTGCCCCAGCGCCCATCGGTTCTACGAGCGATGTGCCCCGCCCACTGACACCAATTATTCGGGCTATGTCAGTTACTTTGGTTCGCTTGCGATCTCATCATATTTTCATCTTTCTGACTTGCTTTAAAACGTCGAAGAGTTTTCTCTGCATTCTTTATTGCAAGCGATTTGTCAAAAATATGTGTTAAACTAGAGAATATATACCGAGAAACTATTTCGTTAAGTCAATGTACCATCAGAAATTATAAATAATTGATTGTCATCGGATTTACATAGTGTAATAATCAGATCAATTGAACACCAGGGAATGGGTTAAAATTGACTTGCAATTTTTTGACCTTGTAAAAATGTATAATTTATTACATTAGAATATTAGTGTTAACAAGTACATTTGTTTCAGGTCTTCTGTTCCACAAAGCCATCCTCATGTCAGGATCAGGACTCAGTCCGTGGTCCCTGGTCGCGGACCCTAACAAGTATGCGGCGATAGTTGCTACACATGCCAACTGTTCTCCAGGTAATTAAGCTTTATATTATGAGATTTAAGGTTTGATTTCTATCAGCAGAATCACTATAGTAGTATTTGCAGGTTTATTAATATAGTATTAAATATTTTTGTTTTTAATAAAACTCATCGGAATTATCACGTGATAATAAATGAAAAAGACAAAGCATAGTAACAGCCTCAATCATCGTCGAATTTTGAAATGTTACATACAGATCTGATCCATCCAAATCAAAAAAGTAACAAAACTACAATAAAGCTATCAGAGTCAGTTGATGAAGTAACCGATACGTGACAGGTTTGGAACGTCAGCATTTTTTTAGTGCAGAAAAAATTATAAAACGATAGCGTGACCGTCTAACTGACTGATTGACTGTTCTATCAACGCACAGCTCAAACCAATAGACAGACTGAAATTTGGCATACAGATAACTTATTAATAGATGGTTATCGCAAAGTTTTTTTTTTACTTTTACATCTAAGGAGGATCGCGGGTGAAACCGCAGGGCGAAATGCTAGTTTATTATAAACCTCAATAATTGGCTAAAAATCTAAAAGAACCATGTTTTACAGAACTAGCACCACCAGCTCTTCTGAGGTGTTTACGGGAACGACCTCTAGAAGCACTACTTTCAGCACCTGCGCAAGCGCCTGACTTTTCATACGCCTTTGGACCGAGTGTCGATGGCGTTGTTATTGGTAAGATTATTTTGTGCTATTTATTTTCACATTTTGCATTATTTTACCACTTTTTATCATTACAGAAAGATCTTATATTATGTAATATTTAATGTCTCCATAATTACATTCCAACTATGTTCTGAAATTGTTTCGTTATCATCAGCTTCTATTTCAATAAAATCAATTCGTATCGTTTCCTCTTCATTTTAAATACATTAAATATTATGCTGATCTAAATATTACTATTTCTGAATATGAATCAACATCCAAACGTTAAAATTTCTTTATAAAAAATATAATCCTCTTCATACACAAATTATTTAACTTTTTTTAGGGTTATAATTTTATTTCACATGAAATAATTATTATATGTAACAAAATTAACTAAATAAAAAACAACTACGTAACTATACATAATAAAATTGTGCCAAATCGCTGTCCCGCGGAACTGTCCCAAGAAGACTGGCAGCATTGCTTCTTTGAGCAATTTTAACTTTTAGAATACCTTTACCATATTTTATAAATCTAAATGAACGCGATGTAGCCGAGTGGGTAATTGAAAATAATCGTAAAAGATCCTTTACTACAGGGGCGTGAAAAAGGATAAATAAATATGACAAGTTAGAATAAGTTGGCGAAAAAGTTGTCGCGTGCTGTGAATACGCAATCAAAAAGTAATAATTTTTGCTACGCAGAGGATTTCCTTGTTTGTGATGAAAGTTAATGGAGGGCCGTAAAAGGGGCAGTGAATTTTGAAACTCAATGGTCAGCAAGAAATATAAATCGTATCAGGACTGTTGGTTTGGTTTCAATACTGTCATGTTTTGTAATAGAAACGTAAAAGTATTATTAGATGAGTCTATGAATCATCAGAAACTATTATTTAGGATAAATATAAAAGAGCAATTGCATCTTCAGCGATATGATCCACCCAAATATAATTCTTGTCTTTTAGCGTCATAGCATGGATAATTTTAATGACTTCTTAATAAATTCTTAAGTTTTCATAATGATTCAAACCATTAGTATTTAAAAAGCTTCTAATTAACAATCTTTAAAAAGCTTGCCAGTCTCTAGTCATGCTTTTGTTTTTATTTTATCCAAGTATTTTTTTGTACTAATAGAGTTTTATATAGACTAATACAGAACATGGCAGCTTGCCAAAACTGAACTGAGACACAATTTTCAGTCATAAAATAAAGTAACTAACATAATAAATGTCAAGAAATCTAGATAAGTAAATGGCTTGTATCAACTTTTTAGATAAATTAGGTACTATTGCTGTTTTTTCTCGCCATCCAGATAAATAAACTTTTGTTGAAATCCAAGAAGATGATGTTATTTTTGATAACCAATATTCAAATGTATTACTTTGGTGTAGGTACTAACTTATCAATATATACAAAACAGCCAAACTAAAAATAAAATGTAGTATTAAACATATTTATCAAATCATGTGCCCTGAGAATGCTGAATTGTATGACCAGGGATAACGTGAAGTATTTAGAATAATTCAAGGACTTAAGACCATTTTGTACGCTTTGTAAATAAAATAAATATATTAAAAACAAAAAAGGTCACTGAACGCTTGCTGATAAATGACATGACATAAGCAAACCCCTTTTCCGTGATGATAGTAATCTCCGAGAAATTTGTTCGATCCTAAAAGGGTGAGCTAGTGTCTGCTAACATCGATCGTTGACGACCTAACCCGATCGAGAACGGCGTGGCGGAACTTATTTCACGTCACGATAACTCCGCTGTTGTTTTCACTTCGGCAGCATTCTTTCCGGTTGTCAACCGGGGTGCGGCCGGGGCGTTATTAAATTGTCCCGGCAAAAGTTTTCTCATCTCGCCCTCTTGTAGAGCGTCAACGTTTGCAGCCAGCTCAGTTTGTTGTTCGACAAGAATTCTCTCCTTTTTTGATTTCACATCGTCAACGTCGTTTTCTTACTTTACGACGTTACAGACAATTATTCCAAGTCAAATTTTTATATGGGCTTTTTTATAGACTACATAAAATCTTTATATTCTGACAGTACTTATGTTTGATCGTCAATGCAAAGTATATTTTTTATGATATCTAAAAAATCAGCTAGAGGACTCATCAAAGTCACATATTTTAAATAAGGTATAAATTAATGCATAAAGAATATGTCATGAGTTATACGACGCCAGACAATATGATGAAGTCAACATTGCTAAAATAAAAGATAAGAGTTATTATCCAAGGATAGCACAAAAACTTTCACAGCAATACTTTACCAATTACTATCGTTTCAACTACTCTAGTCTAAAGCCAGCACTACGAGCAAAAAGGTTAATGAAAGCATTTTTCCCTCTCTCTCGTAGTTTAAATTACTTTCATTTAATAAAAGGTGTCGTGTTATTTTTTAATCTACAACATTTGAATTTCTTCCATTAATTCTCGGTTTTCTATTTATACGTTTTAATTTAAAATCTTTAAGTGTGAAATTAATAGCTTCTGTGAAATATCTGACCCGTTTTAAATTATAAATTTAATACATCTGTTACTCAAAGGAATCTCGGCGGTTAAATTGTGGTTATTTGCGGAAATGAGTTTGGCGCTCTGTTGCTATAACTGTTGTGATTTGGTTGGGTGTGATTAAATTGATTGTACTATAGCTTTTGTATTATTTTAATGTTAAATTTAATATCATTATAGGTACATTCATCGGCACTATTGCAATCGCCATTAATAGCATCGAAAATCTATGTATAGGTATTTCTTTAGATCTTTATTCCTTTGCTTGAGTTAAAGAAGTTATAATTAAAGCGTCAATTAGCTTTGAGCTAATTGATTTAGCTATTAGCATAATTTCCTTTAACATTAGGCTTATAACACAGTTTAAAACTTCGTAATATACTATTATAAATTCTTAACTCAATACTTAAAGTTCTGTATTCATCTTGTTAACTCTAGTAACTAAACTAACTGCGTGCTTGCTGCTGAAACTGTATTTAAAGGGTTTCTCAACGTAAGTTTGCTTTGAAGTTTTTGCATAAACGATAGGATAATAATCATCATCAATAGGCTAAATAATTAGTTTGGGATATTTTTTCTTAAGCTCCAAGAAACGTTTTGCTATAATTAATCATATAGCTGGGGTTATTATGCTCAAGTCTACGACGTAAAAATTTGGTCACCATCAACTATGTCGTCAAAAGGCTATGAATAAAAAAGAGGGGTCTTATTTTTTAAAATTAAACAATAAGGTTTTCGGTAAAAGAAAAGATCGTCATAAAACCTCAACGGAATTTGTAGAGCCCATCTATAAAACGTGACTATAAGTTGAAAATTTGTCATCAAGCACCGAATGGTATATTCAAGCAATTGCACTTGAGAGCTAGTTGCTTTCTAAGTATTGCATTGGCAATCTTCATGATATTTACTAATCCATAGGCAGCGAAAGCCGCTTATCATCAGGTGGAGAGCTCAGGCCAGATTGCTTGGCAACCTTATGGAATAAAAATACAATTTCGTATTAGTAACATCAACAAGGTGGACCGATGGTCTTGTGAGGGTTCCAGAAAACCGCTGGATGCAGGTAGCGCAAAACGGCCTTCGTGGAGATTCTTGGGAGAGGCTTTTGTCCAACAGTGGACGTCTTTCTGCTGACATGATGATGATTAGTAACATTATTGATGAAAGGTTTTCTTTGTCCTAGATACAGGAGACTTACTAATCAACCCAGAGAATGGATACGAGTGGGGAGGCCAGGCACTTGGGCGAGCACCGGTCGGCAAACAAGCACAGAACGCCATCAATATTATCAACGCAGTATTGATGCGCAAGAGTGCTGTGGCTCAGCTTACCAAGTTCGTATATAGACAACTTTAAAAACATCTACTGAATTATTAAATTTCTTCATTTTCTTGTTCAGATAGTTTTCTAGAGAGGCATTCTTGTGGTTTAATCGTCGTTACATATTTTAAATGACTTATCAACCATAACAATTCTCATTTTAGTAAACTATTTTTTTTTTTTCATTTATTATAAATAACTATCTGCTAATCCATTGCTTCCTTTATAGGTATGATTTGATGCTCGGAGTAACAAAAGCGGAAGCGTACTTTGCATTCAGCGGAGATGACGTACAATATGGTATCGAAGCCGATAGGAGGTCGAAAATCCTAAAGTCATTTGTCAGAAATACATACAGTTATCACCTATCAGAGATACTGGCGACGATCATAAATGAGTACACCGATTGGGAGAGGCCAGTACAGCATCCTATTAATATTAGGTAAGTAAAGTTGTGTTAAAAGTGTCAAAGATAAATTCAAACGCATAAAAGTACCATGAACATAAAGTGAAAAATATTAAGAGAAAGAAATGATGCTTTGTAGAACGGCGGCAGTCAAGACTGAATGAAAAGTTGAATGAGTTAGACCTTAATGTCAAAGAGAACTTATGTATTTTATTACAAAAGAGATTGTTGATTAATAAAAATGGTGAAATAATATACTTCCAGTCCAATTAATTAAATTGATACTGTAAATATCGAAATATCAATTGCTATCTTTAAAGATAAACTTATTGAGTCTAATAAACTAATAATCAACAGAGATGAAACACTGGAAGCACTAAGCGACGCGCAAGTCGTTGCACCAATGGTCTTGACAGCCGACACACATTCAGCATTGCGGAGAAACTCCTACTTATACGTGTTTGACTATCAGACAAAGTACGGAGATTATCCACAGGTGAGATATTATCTTCATCATTATTTCATCAAACCTATTGATACAGGTATAGGCTGTTTTTCGCGTTCACCAGCGACTTGGTTTCCCAAACTTAGCATGCTTACCCGGGGGTCTTTACTCTAATAGCAATCTAATATTATCAAATACTGTTTTCCATACGTTTTTAGATCCCAATTGAGAAAACTTGTAGGTACTAAAAGCCAATATGATTGAAATGATATTCGATATCACTTATTTTCAATATATTAACATTATATTGAAAAGCACATCGCTCGTAGAACCGACGGCCGCTGGGGCAGAAAGGTTCTCGAGTGGCGACCACGAACCGGAAGACGCAGCGTGGGCAGGCCCCCCACAAAGTGGACCGACGATCGTGTTAGGGTCGCGGGAAACCGCTGGATGCGGGTAGCGCAAGATCGGCCATCGTGGAGATCCTTGGGGGAGGCCTTTGTCCAGCAGTGGACGTCTTTCGGCTGATATGATGATGATGTTGATGAACATTATATTAAAGTGCAGTCAATGTAGGCCATAAGCAGCTTTACACAACTTTAAACAAGTATTGGCATTTCATATGAATGAGGTAGTTGGTGTTATAGAAAATGGAATATGTTAGTTTATCGTACTAGGTATTTGATTAATAAATATTTTGGCGTTAAAAACGGCAGAATATTTTAAGAGAGTGGATAATCACTTCTATACTTATTAGTTCAACAGAAATTAAAATTCATAGAATAACATAATTGAATAAAGAATTCTCAATTTCTAGATTCAGTATATTTCCACTTGGCTTAACGCCACAAAGTCGAACAAAACCGTTTTAATTCCGAATTTTCTATGTAGATTTCGTTTGTTAATGTAATGAAATTAATTCGAGCTAAGTTCTAATTAGTATTATCTCTTACCTTGAAGTTCTTAAAGAGGCATCGTTTCCATAATACCTGTAATTACAGTAAAAGTATATATAATTACCTCGTATTTTATTCCAATGTTCTAATTACTTTTTGTTATTATTTGTTTCGTAATATTTATCGTTCACTAACTTCCATCCCGTGGTTTTGCCCGAGTTTTCAAAGATGTTTCTTTTCTTTTTTTAAATTTATATCCATGGTCACCATGGTCAGTGAAATGGTAAGCACACAAAGCCTAGAAAGAACTGGCTTTCAAGTGCCATTGTCGATCCACACCGGGTAAGTGCTGGGCATCAAATTTCATGTTGTAGACCATAATAATATTATAACTAGCTCTAGCTAGCCGCGGTTTCTCCCACGACCCCTATTTTACTACCCCTATTTTAATAAGGGTTGAATTTTCAAAAATCCTTTCTTATAGCTTCTGATAGCTACGTCATAATAGCTATTTGCAGTCCGATCCGTCCAGTGGTTTGCTGTGCGTTGATAGATCAGTCAGTCAGTAATTTAGTCAGTCTATCAGTCCCCTTTTCCGTTTAGTAATCTCCAAATATAAGCATTTATGAAAGCCTTTTAATAATTTTGTTGCATTTGCATTCAGAGAGTATACAGATAATACAATGTTAATTTTGAATATTCATACATGTTCGAGATACGAATTTGTTCAGCTAGAACAAACATTAAAATTTTAATTTTAAGTTTTTGTTTACTTTAGTTCTCATTACACTGTAATGAGAAAATGTTTTATTAATACCTATTAGTTTTAGTAAAAAGCGTTTTTAATCATTTGAAATAGGTGCCTTTTTTTTTTTTTTTGAGTTGGGTTCTTATGTTTGTTAAAAGTCAAACATATTATAGAGCAAAAGATTGAAATTGATCAATGCAAATATATGAAGAATAAATTATATTTTAATGTTCGTTCCTTATTCCCATTCAAGTAAAACATTAAAGCTTAATTTAAATCTATTTTATAGCAGACTAGTTGTTCCCCGGTTTAATTCGCGTTTCGAGATAAAAAGTAGCCTATAAACTTCGGGGATAATATAGCTTCCTATTAGTGAAACAATTTTTCGAATCGGACCAGTAACTCCGGAGATAAGCGCGTTCAACCAAACAAACTCTTCAGCTTTATTATTAGTATATACTTGAAACATTGTAAATAAAAAAACTCCAATGCTTTTTTACTGTTTCATGGAAATAATCATTTCGCTCAACTTAATTAAAATAATAAAAAAACATGTTTCCAACTAGAGTATTCACTAGACCGTACGCAGTACCCGTTAATTTTCCTTAACAGTTTTCAATTTACCAAACGGTACCGGGAAGCCTTGTTCTCTCTTGTTATCTCCATCCATAGCGGGCAAGGTAACTTGAGTCTCTCCTTTTAATATTACTCGGCGAACTAGATGCAGACCAATCAATTAAGACCTTACATCAAGGTTTAATGATGTAGCATCAGATACCTCTC
Source organism: Tethea ocularis (assembly GCA_963555595.1). Lineage (NCBI taxonomy): Eukaryota > Metazoa > Arthropoda > Insecta > Lepidoptera > Drepanidae > Tethea > Tethea ocularis. Next base: position 963,883 of record OY741960.1, on the reverse strand, counting down.
TAAACTGGTTGCCTGGAGTAATTGCTTCTCTCAAAACGTAGTTAGTCGTTCGAGCCGAAAAGCATATGACTTCGGAAATTGCTTCAGCTTTACAATTAACGCGATCGTGTGATGATCAGTTTGTTAATGTGAGATAATTAACTGGTTATGAGAGTTCAGCGTTTTGCATTTTGATTTCGTTTGATTTTACATGGATGTGGTTGGTTTTGAATATTTGATATTTAACGCACTTTGATTTAGAACTTTAAAGTCAGATATTGGTGCCGATTCTGTTGTTTACGAACTTAACTAATATTAGATAAGTCACCTCTCTTTCATTTTAACCTTATTGAAAAAAGATAGAACATTTTTAATGCTGTCAGTTTAATCCATACCGTCGTAATGTACGGGTAAATAGTCGTGACCAATAAAGATCGCGCTTAAATTCACGTTGAAATGTGTGGTCGGATTAAACTGACAGGACTAAAATATGTTGCATCCCTTTCTTATATTTACTATAAGAAAGATATATAGTGAGATTAAATTTATTTAGTTCGTAAACAACAGAATCGGCATCATTGGTTTTATTTTTGAGTAGAGTCAAGATGTAAAATAGGCGTAAGTATATTATGATCATCTTTGTAGGATTTAGGTGAAATGAAGCATAAAAGATGATTCACGCTAGACAATGTCGGGTCTGAGCCGAGCTTCAGCCGTAGCACGGTCACCGAGCCGTATTAAGTAATTTATAAAGACGGGCCTCGACCGAGCAATTACCGTTGCGCCGTAATGTAGTCTACTCGTCTGAGCAAAAATGGCTGTGCCGAGGCGGGACTGAGTTGTTTCCGAGCGTTTTCCGTTGCTCGGTTGTCACTCGGCTGCCGCTCGATATAGCCTGAGCGTGTCCATACAAAATATATATGACCGTGCTACGGCCGACGCTCAGCTCGGACCCGACACGGTCTAACTTGAGTCATCCTTAATTGTTGAGAAATCTTTTTTAAAGCACTAATATGAGTCTAAAAACACATAACCTTAATCTTTTGACAAACTTAAATCATTGTAACAAATAATATGAAATCCCACTAAACAAGGTTGGAATCTCAAAATCAGATATTATGTTGAAATTCTTCAACCTCTCTAATAAAACTAATATAACACTTTGTCACCAGCGCCAAGGTTGCATCCATGGTGAAGAGCTGCCTTACATCTTCGGGGCACCGCTGGTCGGAGGGCTGGCTCATTTCTCACGTAACTACACGAAGGCTGAAGTATCTCTGTCTGAGTCAGTCATGCTGTACTGGGGAAACTTTGCTAAAACTGGGTAAGTAATTTTAGCTGCGACTTGCAAACTAAGCATTCGAAATTGTGATCACTAATTTACATCTACAACATCGATAACTAGAAAAGAAGATAGCTCTTTATAGAAGAACGAAAGCTCAAACTCAAAACTCATTTATTAAGTTTAAGCCCTGATAAGGCACCTATGAACGTCGATAGTTACAATTAACCGATTCGTAAAACACTTAAATTGAGAAAGCAATTAGCCACTAACAAGAAATAAGAAGCGATCTCTTCCTTCCTTCGGAGAAACTTTGTACAGAGTGGGATTTAGTACGCTAATAGACGATGGTTTTAAATTCAATATTGAGTGACAGGTACCTATATTTGAATTTCGTAATTAACTTGGAGTTGAAATGCGGGTTTGTCAAAAGATTTTTGGGGTTAATTTATTTCAAGTTCAGTATTAAAGGTATTAGAACGTTGATTATTCAGTACCCCTATTTAAGCAATTTGTTAAACTGAGATATTAAAACGAATATTTTTGTCCAGAAATCCCAACGAAGCTCAAGAGAGTGACCCTATAAGAGCTGGACGACAGGAAAGAGTCAGAATGAAGAATATTGAATGGACGGCATACGAAGCTGTACATAAGAAATACTTAAATATCGATACGAAATCCAAATTAAAGAACCATTACAGAGCCCACAGGTAAGAAAATTACTCATTCAGGTTATAGATTAAATATTCATTCATTAGGAATTCAGTCAAATCTAAATTTGTACCTTAGAACCGTTTTAATCCATAATTACAAAGTACAATGGGATAATCTTTACTTCTTGTCTGCAGGTTATCTTTCTGGCTAAATCTAGTACCAGATCTCCACCGTCCAGGGGGCGAAGATGTACCTCCATCTCATCATCAGCTCGAACACGAAGACGCATCTCTTCAACCTACCCTTAAAACTTTTAGTCCTCCATTCAAGAAGACTACTGACTTAATGCTTACAGACACTGGCTTAGTCACTAAAGTCCCAATATTAAGTGTCATAAATATTACATCTCCACTAAATTTCAATATAATTGGTATGAACTCAGCAACACAGAGTACTGTTGGTACTGACGTCCACAAAACTGATGCTACAACTGCCACTCCTCCAGAAGATGGATTTGCTGCTTATTCCACAGCACTGAGCGTTACTATAGCAATAGGATGTTCTCTACTAATACTTAATGTTCTTATATTCGCTGGTGTATATTACCAAAGAGACAAAACGAGAATGAACGGCCAAGATGGCCACTCAAACGGAGCGCATTTGAAAAAAAGAGCAGAAAATGGCCAAATGCCAAATAATATCTGCGGTGATTTAGAAGGGGCGTTAACATACCAAACTAGTTTAAAAAACGATCCAGCTACAATTCTAGGTCATCATCACACGCATTCTCATCACCAATTACCGCCACCTGAGTTTGCTGACCTACCTAGTAATAACGTAGCTGGTATGGCTACTTTGCCCAGAGCACCGCCTCCCCCTAAAATAGGGAAAAGCAATATAAATACGTTAGCAAGTGGCCAGTTACAAGAGAACCAGCCGCTTCTATCAGCTCATCAGATGCAGATGATAAATACTAATACGCTGACGAAGAAGAATACCCAACTGAACGCGAAATCGAATGTGACTATGGAGGAGTTGAGGGTGTGACGTCAGAGAGCATGACTGCAACGAGCCGGCAGTTGCAGTGACGTGGTCCACCACGATGAAATCGTGTGACTTGAGCCGGACCTTCTCCAGTGCGTCACAGATTATATATAACTTTCTTGTGCACTTGGACGTAGAAGGTGACTTTTAAAGTGAGTGAACAAAGTGAATTTAAAAAAATAGTGTTATCATATCGTTATTGGAGACATTCATGGGTTACGAATTTTGAAAGTGTATAGTGTTCCCTTAAATTTAGTGGACGATACAATTATTGATGTATATGAATGTAAATAGTATGTTAAATTTTGTAAATAATTCAGCAGCTCGGCCGCATATCCATCCTAATTACTATTATTGTAAACTTGACTAGTGATGTTATTATTAAAAAATATTGTGATGAAGTTTAAGGTTATTTCAGCCTTTTATTTGAAGAAGTTTTAATTTTTGATAATTTGAAGGTGTATGTAAAAAAAATTGTTAATACTATAATTCTACAAAGCGTTTATGATTTTGATGGTAACAAAAAGTAATGATTCTGTTTTGTTTCATAAAAGACTGAAGTAATCTGTATTAATTATTATAATTGTGAATTAAAAACTAGGGATTTATAAAATACCCAAATAAAAAAATAAACACCAATTTATTGTCGCCCAATGTTTTTAAAAGGAGCAAATAACAGTTCCTCTACAAAAACAAAACACTTTAAATTATTTTTGTGAAGTCTAAAAAAATGGTAAATCCTTCGTAGTTTTTTAAAATTCGAATTTCCTTTCTTTAGTTTTTTTTTTAAATAACAATGAAGTTGCTATTTCTTTAGAACAACCATAATATTTTTTTTTGTAAAATAGACGGACCAATAGCTTTATGTAAATATTGTAAATAATATTAGACAACGGTATAACAGGTTGTAAACATCCATTAAATTTATTTTTAAACAATGACTGAATCCTCTTTTGTTAAGAGCAATAATTTTAGTATTTATTATTTCTAAATGGTAAGTAAATATTTGATAAAATTTATAGTTAACATCTAGGCAAAGTAGAAAAATATTATATTAGTATTATTTTCTCCAATTGTATATCTCTGTTCTTATATTTTGTGAAGTATTTAAAACTCTACTTTGCCCAAAATTTGACGAGATTTTGATTTGTTAATTTCATAAAAGTATGTAAGTTTTTTAATTTCTTATAATAAATCTTTCCTTGTGCCATTGAAGAACTTAATTTTGTTAAAAAATGTTAGTGTATTTATAGTGAAAATATCGACAGTCTATAAAAAAGACTCCATAAATTAAAAGTACTTACTGAAAATACAGACTAAAAATTTTAATAAAATAAATTGAAAAAAGTATTTCGTTTTATTAATAGTACCTGGATGACCTGGATAGTTTTTTTTTTTGTAAATCTAGGTTCATTTTTTTAAAATTTTACCTAAATTATTAAAATATCCGAAACCTCCCCTGCATACTAAATTTCATGAAGCCGTTTCCATAATTCAGATTATATTTCTACAAAAATTGCTCATTTAAAGGTATTTATTTAGATTAGATATCATAACACTTATATTGAAATTGTTATAAAAATAACAATTATAGAATAGGAACCATAATCTTTAGAATTACACTATCAATCTTTCTGCAAGCACTGAAAAAAGGAATTATTTTTAAGGATATCTGAACATTCAATTTATCCTTATAAATTGGCTTTTTTTGATTTAGGACCATTATACAACTTAGGAAATTAAAAAAACATGATTTCACATTATAACCGCTCACTTATCCAAAAAAGTCCTAGGTACTAATTATAAATGCGAATGTTTGTGAGTATGGATGTACGGATGGATGTTTGTTACTCTTTCACGCAAAAACTACCGAACAGATTTGGATGAAATTTGGAACACATATAGTTTATAACCTAGATTAACACATAAGATACTTTTTATCCCGGGAAAACATAAGATCCCTCGGAAACGCGGGTGAAACCGCGGGGCGGAATCTAGTATTACATAAATACACGCATTGCAGCAATAATCCAGCAGAGTTGCTCAGTTTGCAGCCATTCTTAATAATTAATCTTCGTTGCTAACAAGAGAGGGTAAATAAATTATTTAATGGTTGACTGTACGCGTTATTTGGAGTTGGCCGGATGGTCCGAGCCGGCCAGTGCCGGGGCGAGGATCTTGGCATTAATTTTCCTTTGTTTTCTTGTGGTACAAGTCAAAGAAGAGGTGCGAGAACAGTTTTGGTACACTTTTCCTTGAGACATGAAGTTACCATACTTTTGATGTCATAAAAGTCATAGAACATAAGTCTTTAATCTTGATGTACTTATGCGTTAATTAGGTACTAGTAATTTGTATATTAATTAATTATAGATTAAGAAAAATGACGATTTTTCTTAATCCATAATAAGCTCATAATACGCTCAATCGCATAAGTACATCAAGATTAAAGACTTATGTTCTATGACTTTTGCCAAAACGTAATGCATCCTAAAAAAATATTCTAGTGAGAATTACTAATATTGATCTAAAAATCGTGTTGTCTCTTAATCATTGAATGCCTCGTGCCGAGTGCGTATTATGGCTTACTATCTGTGATTGACTAGAAAAACTGTATGTGGGGTTTAAACGATTACAACTGCATATTTTGTTTTGATTAAGTTTTCGGAAAAAAAGTCGTATGTCTAACAAAAGTTGTCAGTCTTGATGAACTAAAGTCGCTCGCCCATAAGGAGCATTAGTTACCAGTGATCCTGTATAAATAAAATAATAAATATACCACGTTACTGGCAACGTGAGTATTAAATGGCTAAAAATGATTTTATCTAGCACCAGCAAGTACTTTGCTATTATTAGGCTAGAGCAACTCCAGCAAATGTACATAAATTCGCGCCGCTCATCGCTTGGGCCATACAACAAAGAGGCTCGCTAACAGAAAATTACATCGTTAGTGTAAATGGTTTAACATTTGTTTAGAGCACGCAAACTCGTAAACTTTCATTAATTTCGATAATAACTGGAGATAGTTCAATAATGAATTTTATGATGGCTTCCCGCTAAACGGGTCCACCAGAAAAGCAATTCTAATGTAATTGAAATATGGAATAAGCACAAAAAAAATATTATGCCGCGTTTAGATTTTAGATTTAAACTAACGCGAGTGTTCATGTATACAAGGCAAGTACTACGTTGGTCAAGTGGGTCTAGCGATCAATGATTTGTGCAGGAGATTGAACATTGCCCCGAAGTGAGACCGACGAAGCGAGTGACCCCAAGTGGTGACAAACCACGACAAATGAACTGTATACACGTTGGCACTTGCCGTCACTCGCTCAACTAAGCGAACGTTAACGAGGCAAGCAAAGTGGAACGTCTCGCCAGGGCTCCCAGAGTATAATTGGATACAAAAGCTGTATAATTAGGTCACTGATTATGTATAATTGAATACGGAAAATGTATCTGAGATGGGATGTTATGTATCTGAGATTATTTTTATTTCGAACGTAGTCGTACAAAAATCAACACACACACACCTGATCTAGACAAATGTGCGTTTTCAAACTCAACTCAAACTCAAAACTTCATTCACGGCCCTGATACGAAACTTATAAACATCGATACCGTTCGGAATACACTTAAACTGAAAACATACCTATTTCTTCACGGTCGACCCCCTAGAGAGTGGCATTGACCGCCAGACAAATTTTTTTTAGAACTGTCATTTGCAGTATTAGTCTATTTCACATTAGAAAGAAGATACTTGGAATAAAATCGTTAAGTTCTTTAAAAAGAAACACCCTGAGTTTCTTGTCGAAGTCCTCTCAGTGTAAGTGTATTTGGATCCAGTTTGTGACTTTCATAAATGCCTTATCAAGGCATTAACTGATAAACGAGTTTATATGAAATGTCTACTTGCAAATCAAATAGGTATATTTATTTTCAGATACCTTGCTTAAGTGGTTTTGCATCGGTTCTTGCGCTAGACTTGACTGGTGTCAATACTGCAGCACTATTAGCACTTATGACTTTTTTGTTGCCGTATAAAGACAGGCTCTAAATACGCAGTATCACTTAAATATGCTTTAAAGTGTAATTTCACTATTAACCAATTTTACTAAGCTTTTGCTATATTTCAAAGCTAAGTAAGTAAAGGATTTTTTAGGAAAACTTATTTCACGTTGCTATTTAGGTAAGATACAAGGTCAGTCACCTTTTGCCTAAAAGAACAAAAGGCCAAATTGTGTCGTAGAATAGTAAAGTAACTGTGTACTGAAATTTTCATACAATCTTCAGTTTGTATTTACAACCTTGGTTTTTCCGTTGTGTAGACTTCTAGTATTTTTTTTTTGCTTTAAGTAGCGATTTGACCAGGCAAAAACATTTTTAAAAATTCAGTGTCTGATAAATTGTATACCTATATTATGTCTAAGGCACTGATAATTTTCTTATTTTGGTTTTGCGATAGCAAATGACAATATTAAGAACATTTTTTTTTTATGTCAGTAGTTTAGCAAACTAGCAGACTCTAATGCACGGTTCAGAGGGTAGCTTTTGCAGGGAAGATCCAGCAATAAACTGGGCAAAATAAAATATAATTTACCTAAAATATGTCCTGCAGAGCAAGCAGCCACACCCAAACCTTTTTGTCATTTAAAGGGTAAGTGTATTCCGAACCGGTGGTAGAGTCTATTGTAATGATTGTAACTATCGACGTTCATAAATGCCTTATCAGGGCCTTAACTGAATAAATGAGTTTTTGATTTGATTAAATATTCTTTAAAAATGTAGAAAGCCTTCTGTACTAATATGTTCCTAATTTAACGTAATACGTTGACCATAGAATCATCCAATGAGAACGCTATGAACCAAAGACAATGACATCCAATAGAACAGTGTTGCCAAAATCAACAATTACCGTGGGTTGCAATTTATTTTTTAAATTCCAATTATTTAAAAATAATAATAACAATAGAAGGGTGCTTTAAAACAAATTAGGAAAAATATAAAAAGGCTTCATAATGAATGAATTTTCATAAAAAATATAATTTCTTCTCGGTTCATAGTTGTTTCGAATAAAAGCCCAGCCCCCATACTAAAATAGTACATGTATTTTTTGTGAAAAATCCGTCCAGTCCTTTTGTGGCAAATTTAAAATTGAAAGAGGGATTTTTTTATAAAAGTATTTGTATTTTCACCAAGTTGATTTGTAACACAACCAAATTTAGTTCGTGTTCCGTCCTGCAGGGGCGCTGATCAAATCACCATGCAAATTGTGGACGATAACGATACGAATTCTCGAAAGTGATTCGTGCTTTGGCTACTACATGAAATGCCCGGGCCGGTAAACTTAATATCCGGTTACGTCACGTATGTGTGACAATTTTTGCTTTCCACCTCGCATTTTGCGGAAAATGTTATCTTTACATAGAAATGTTACTTTAGAGTGAAACGTTTGCAATTTTAAGGTAATCTCTGTTTCTGATTTTGAAATAAAAATCATTTAAATTCATATATTACTACACTAAAGGAGGGTGGGGTTTTTTTGCTTATTTTTGCTTACTGCAACAGATCGGATTTTTTTTAAAAAAGCTTATCGAGGCGTAAAAGGCTATTTGTTTTAAGCGACATTTTGGCCGATATTGGGTTATATTGCCAGGTTTCGTTCAATTTGTATGATACGACATCAAACTTGCCATATTTTTTTAGTATGTCATTTAAACTGTACACAAAAAAAGAGAATTATAAGCCAGAAAATAACAAAGCCAGATAATTGTGAAGGAGTCAAAACAAAACCTTTTAATGTTCCTAAAATACTCAACATCAAACAGTTAACTTCAACACGTCCTATTATTCTAAAACACTCCATGAAAAGCCGCGGATCCTATAAAAACATGCAAATATTGAAAGCGCGAAAGCTTTTATTCTGCTTTCTTAACCCTTTAATGGCTAAGCAAACACATATTCGACGATGTCGAAATAAAATCCTTGTAATGTAATGTTTGCGCATCGAAGTTACGACAAAAGAATAGGAAGCCACTCCAGCGGAAAGTTTTATAATGGAAACCTCGAGAGTACATTTGAATATCAAGAAAAAATTCATCTAATTGGCAGCCAAAGAAAAAGAAAACTTTGCCTAATGTCGGTTAAAAAATGTTAACAAACATTAAAACTTTTCTCTTACTTTGAGTATTAGAATATTGTTATTGTTATGTTTGAAATAGGCTAATAAAATAATACCTAAGGATGAAGAGGTTTTTTGGAAATGTCAACCTACACGCATACAAGTATAGAGAAAAGAAGAAACAGGATACAAAGGCACTAAGAGTCTGCTTCCATAATGTTTGAGAAGAAAAAAAATGATTTGATTACTAATTACGTCCATACCGGGAATATGACAGGCCAGTTGGCGCAGTTGGTTAAGTCACTACCTATCGCGCCGCAGGTCGTGGGTTCGATTCCCATCCAGGACAAACATTTGTGTGCATGAACATGTCTGTTTGTCCTGAGTCTGGGTGTAATTATCTATATAAGTATGTATTTACAAAAAAAAAAGTAGTATATGTAGTATATCAGTTATCTGGTTTCCATAGTACAAGCTCTGCTTAGTTTGGTATCAGAAAACCATGTAAAAAAAAATACCTACAGTTTTAATTAGGAAGTGAAAATGTATACTATGCTTTCAGATAATTGGACTGCAGGTTCATTAACCCCGAACGAAGTAAAAAAAGGGAAACATAATAAGTTTCCATCAAGAAAATATTTTAACATGTTGTTCACAAACAAGTCAACTGAACGAGCCCCTATCAGCATAACATCGTAGCTAGTCAAAATACTTTTTCGTTCAGTAACAGTCTTCAGTCACGAAATATATCTGTAAAGTAATTTTCTTTTATTACCCCCTTACAGACAGTATCGACGCTTTTACTTGATGACGACATTCCCTTCGTACGAACATAAATAAAGTGGTACGGCTTCATTTGCTAGTGAAAAAACCGTTTTGTTTAGAAGTTTTTTTTATGGGAGTGTCAATCGAAAATTTTATAGTATTTTTATTTATTATGAATAAAATTTTATTGGGAGGCATCGATAAATTTTATTAGAAAATTTTGTAACATTTTTCGTATTATCATGTGTGTTATAAAAGTCATATTTTTAGTTTTTTTTTTTTATGTCAGAAAGTTGACAAGCAGGCAGGCGGTCCACCTGATGGTAAGTGGTTACCGTCGCCTATCGCCATTTGCAATACCAGAGGTATTGCCAATATGTTGCCGACCTGTTACAATGCCGAAAAGGCAATTACTGGCTCTCAAGTGCAATTGCCGGAAAACACCGGTAGGTGCTTGGCGACAGATTTTCATCTTGAGGGTGGTAGCCAGCCAGACGGGTACTACAAAATACCCTACCACCGTGCTATGTTTTCCTTCACCGAAAGCTAAAGCTCATTGTAGGATTCGAACCCACGACCTTCGTCGCGGCATCCGACGTCACTACCACTGAGCTATCATTGCCTCAAAAGTTACTGTCCATTTATGTTGTCAAAATTTATATTTTTTTTTTTCCATAACATTAAAATTATCTTTACAAGAAATACATTTATTTTGGTCTCACAAAAACAAACATTAAAAAACATATCATTTGCAACATAATAACTTCTGATATGCAGTGTGATGTCAAAAAAGGCACCTATCTCATCATAATATGCTGCAGCGCTGGTTTTCAGACGGGGCCAAAATTGAAGCCACGGTCAACCGCAAATTTCTAATAAGACTTTTACGTACGAAAAGATGTCGTTTGACATGACGAAAGTCGTGCCATCAAATCATACAGTAAGCTATTCGTGAAAGAAAGCATCGTATGGAAACTATAGTACGGTGGTAGGGTACTTTGTAGTACCCACCTAGGCTACCATGTCTAAAGGTGATACGACAGCATTAAAACTTGAAAGTCAGTTTCCTTTTAGGCTCTGTGTGCTGCAATTTTGGACATATCATCACTGAACTCGGTGAGATTGTGGTCAAACACAGACCAGACTAAGATTAGATGGAAGACAAATATTTAGTAACTAATTCCGCTGGATATATCCTTCTCTGTCAAGTCCAAAACAAGGCGTTCGTCGAGTAGTCGACAGTGGGTCTACTACGTCCTGATGATGCTTCGTGAAGAAGCGAAACACGTGTCGATTTCCTGTTAAGTTCCCTTGTTTTGGACTTGACAGAGAAGGATATATCCAGCGGAATTAGTTACTAAATATTTGTCTTCCATCTAATTTTATAATGGATTTCCGCAAGGTCACGCCTGAGTCAATTAGTTACAGACCAGACTTATAAATAGAAAAAATAAATTGCGTGTAAACATATTTAAACACTCAGACTTTGGAAAATTGCTTCAAACAATGGGAATTCGTTTAAAAGGTTTTTAAAAATAAATGTTTATTTTGCCTTATTTATTTTAATAAGATCTTTTGAAGAAATTAATTCTAAAGTTTAAAATGAAAGAATTAAGAAGCAATGAATTTAATATAGGTAGGTAGGTACCATATTAATATAAATACTTTTGGCATAATATAAGCCTTAGCGTTTACACAGACTGTTTGTGTTAGCTTAGCCTTCTTTTAGCTCAGGAACATTATTAGATCCCTCGGGAACGCGGGTTAAAGCTATTTTGATCTAAAAACCTATCTGTCGTATTGACAATTGACATACAAGGTATTAGAGCTAAAAAACAAAGTATCAACCACAAGAGATTTCAGGCACGTAAAATAATACTTTAAGAGGAGACTCTCTGCGTATGTCTCCATCCTTCAATAAACTGACGGAGACAAGGCAGATAGGATGAACGTAATTTTAGTAAAAAATATGGTTTTATGTTATTTAAAAAGAAACTAAGCTTTTTTTAAAAAAGTAAGAAAACTAGTCCCTTTCTAATGGATTTTAAAAAGTATGTTAATATTTTTCAAGTTATTTAGATGGCCCAAATAAGAGAAGAATGCATTCTTAGTTTTAAAAAGGGGCATATTTACGATTTTTTTTCTGACGATACTAATGAAAAATCCCAATTTAAAAAAAACTATTCCCCGTCTCATATTCTCTAGTTTCATATATATTTTTTCCAAAACTCTTGGAACAAAGAGTATAGAGAAAAATGCATTTTAGAATCATCATTTCACGTATAGCATCGCCTTAAGATCTGAGACTTGAGACGTCTCAATGACAAGGCAAAATCATCTATATCAATGGTCGTAGAGCCTCGAAAGCCCGTATTTGCATATGCCAATCATGGCTTAGCATACAAATCGATTCCCAACTTGTACAGCTAGACAAATTTCAAGTCTAATTGGAGGTATCAAGCACTATAATCGTAACTAACATATAATAGTTCAGGATATGAATTCGTTATTATAAAGAGAAAAGATTTTTATTTTTGAATTCTCAAATAGATTTTAAAAATCTACATGCTAAATTATCACTGAACATTGTTTCATGGACTTTTTGGCAGGAACTTGCGAAGTGACGTTGCGTTTTCATTTTATTTTCATAATATCGTGTATTTTGAGTTTTATTGAATGTTATCGGTGATATTTTGTCCTATAAAGATCAATACACGTGCACCAGTGAAGTGAAATGAAATGATTACGTGTATTTAAGTAGTCTCAAAAGTCCGTAAAAGTTTTAGAGAACGGCCACCATTGTATCAAAACACTAAAACCTAACACACTAACTGACTACGTGACTGACTATGACTAGCAAATGATTTCAAGAAATAAATATACTTACAGCAAGAATAAAAAATACAATGCTTAACTTGACACTGGCAAAATACACAAAGTGTGATGCAATTGACAGTCCAGTTGGCGCAGTTGGTTAAGACACCACCTGTCGCGCTGCTGGTCGTGGGTTCGATTCCCATCCAGGACAAACATTTGTGTGCATGAACATGTCTGTTTGTCCTGTGTCTGGGTGTAATTATCTATATAAGTATGTGTTTACAAAAAAAAAAGTAGTATATGTAGTATATCAGTTATCTGGTTTCCATAGAACAAGCTCTGCTTAGTTAGGGATCAGATAACCGTGTGTGAAAAAAAAAAACTTTGTTACTAGACTTGATCTGAAAACGTCCGTGTTTTATTGTTGTGTGTACAGGAATCGTTACGGTTTGTTTGAACATGTTTGAGCAAAATAATAATTATTTGCGAACGCCTAGTTTAGTTTGATTAATTATATATTTGGTGATATAATAGTATTAGACCATTGGTGCCGATTCTGTTGTTTACGAACTAAATAAATGTAATCTCACTATATCTCTTTCTAATAGTAAATATACGAAAGGGATGCGAGATATTTTAGTCCTGTCAGTTTAATCCGATCACATATTTCAACGTGAATTTAAGCGCGATCTTTATTGGTCACGACTATTTACCCGTACATTACGACGGCATGGATTAAACTGACAGCATTAAAAATGTTCTATCTTTTTTCAATAAGGTTAACTTGAAAGAGAGGTGACTTGTCTAATATTAGTTAAGTTCGTAAACAACAGAATCGGCACTATTGTCTAAACAACGTTTGTTCTATCAAAATTTCGATTTCAATATATTTTCACAAAAATTATGAGGCGTACACACGGTCACAGCTCAAGCTACACATTTTTGTTGCAAAATAGCTTCTATTACAACCGCATAAGGTGCCGCAGCGTGTAGCTTGATCTGTGGCCGTGTGTACCTAATTCCCCTCACACCGATAAATCAAAATGGCGTTATTATTAAAAATAAGCAGGGCACACGCCGGCCTAACGCGTTATATTGTTAATATGTAAATATTATGAAGTATACATCAATCTATTTGAAAGCTGCCACTGTTTATTCTGTACTCAGTTTGTATATTTTGTAATGGAAAGTTAGATTAATTAATATTGCTAACTGCTGGGCAATTTCGCCCCCCCCTCACTCTGTGGTGACGGGGACTAATATCACCACCCCATCTCAACCGGTGGGGGACGTAGAAGTCGACCGAAGGAAGGTATACCGGAGTACGGGCAGCAACGTATCTCTGAGAACTAGGTATAACACCATACTTAACTCAGCACTCAGGGGGATATGCCATAATCGCCAACAGTGGCGATTACGGCATATCCCCCCAAATGATGATGAATTCCTTTGTCCAGCTGTGGACTTCTTTCGGCTGACATGATGATGATGAATACCAGAAAAGTAGTAGACGGACCATTTGATGATAGGCAATGATGATAGCTCAATGATAGTTGACATATATATAGTAGTGGACGTTGAATACAGCGGCGAAGGTTACGAGTTCGAATTCTACAATGAGCTTAAGCTTTCGGTGAAGGAAAACATCGTGAGGAAACCATAGCACGGTGGTATAGTACTTTAAAGTACCTATCCACTCGGCCGGCTTCAAATTCAACTCAAACTCAAAAGTCATTTATTCTCGGTTCAATCATTCTAGGAACTATAATCTCAAAGTTTTAACGTCGGCAAAAAACTGCGATATTATATTTTTCATGGAACACGATCTAAACTTTCGCTGACATCAAAACTGTTATACTTTTTAGTGTTTCTGGAGGCAGTTCTCTTTTTGTAAGACAGTAATAGTACTTAGTATTAGCTGCTTTAAGTTCTTGAGGCAATAAATGGTCACTATCTTGTAGGAATTACAAGCACGGAGCGAGGCTGTAAGTTAAGTCCGTCAATACGTTCTCAGCCTGACGTCCGCATAGACACTTGCCGTACAATAAGCGAGAAAGTCAAAAGCGATTAAGCGAGCGGAAAATTCCAAGACTTATAATGATATGCCTAGTGATAGAATATTTACCTTACAGTCTATTTTTAAAAACATTGAGAGATGGCACAGCAAACCAAACACATCAGGTTTAATAAAAAATAAGTTAGGAACTTGTATTTTGAATGTGATGAATTGCCAAACTGAGAGCGGGGCACAGCGATCGTAGAACCGACGCTAAGGCAGAAAGGTTCTCGAGTGGCGACCACGAACAAAAAAACGCAGCGTGGGCAGGCCCTACACAAGGTGGACCGACGATCTTGTGAGGATGCGGGTAGCGCAAGACCGGCCATCATGGAGATCTTGGGGAGGCTTTAATAACATGATGATGATGATTTTGAATGTGACTATTTTTACTCCTAGTCGCTTGCATCTCGCTATAGCTACTCTTGAGCACTGAGACAAGTTCCTTACATAGACGTTCCTACACAACCTTGGCATATAACTTTGACATAGCATAAATTACTGGGTGACTATCTTACTTTGAGTTACGACTATGAGAGCTTGTACATAATGTAAGGGCATCGTTAATTATAATGTTATGTTTGTAATTGTGTCAAGTGTTGTAAACTTGTGTTGATTATGTTAAGGTTTCGTCGTAAGATGGACCTAGGTATATGTTTAATAAGATCTCTTTCAGTTAGAATAAAGACTCGTTGTTCTTCATGTTCCTATCTAGGCTTTGCGTGCTTACTAGGGACGTGAAAAAATAATTGATAAATAGAAAAATCGATATTTCAATAATCGATTAATAAAATCACTGTCGATTTTTCACTGCAACAAAAACATATTTTTACTATAGATACAAATTTTATGCTCGAACCAGAGATCGTTTTTACCGGTGCTAGTGTTATCAGCATCTTTACAAACTGGGCGGTTATTTTTATTATAAAAATCGATTTAAATACAAAGAAAATTAATCGATTTTAATGGAATGTAATATCCCATGCTTACTATGAAAAGCCACATTATCACTAACCACAGTGATGTAGCTAAAATTGTTAGTTAGCGACAGATTTTCAACTAGACGATGGTAGCCAGCCCATCGGGTACTTCAAAGTACCCTAACACCTTGCTATGGTTTCACGATGTTTTCCTTCACCAAAAGCTCAAGCTCATTGTAAGATTCGAACCTGCAATCAGCAACCTTCGCCACGGCATTCGACGTCACTACCACTGAGCTATCATCGCCTACACCCATAAACAACAAAAACTTAACTCACAAAGTTACCCGAGCGACTTTGTAGTATAACCCATCTTATGTGGTTTACTTGATTACTTGGCCTATATATGGCATTAACTTAACTCCAACTTGAAATTGTAATGCGGGCGTTACATAATCGGCTGAGGAACTTGTACTTAGGGTCGGTTGCTCGTACTTTTAGTTAGACAAGGTTAACTTTAACCTTTTTTTTATCGTGGGGAAATCCTCATAGGATACCCAGCCGCCCCTGGGGGAGCAGCCAGGTTATGCCGGACTCGTACCGGCTAAAACCCCACGGTGGTCGCCATCTGCGCTGTAGAGAGGGGCGGGTTCTCTTGCAGAACGCATACTCACTCCCCCTCCACGCGCGGCGCTAGATAGCCCGTCCCAGGGAAGTGTTATACTTCCCCCCAGCACCCTCGCTGTGCTATCGCACGATGGATCGTGACCACGTCAACCCATCGTCCTCCTTGGGATCGCTTCTGGAGGCACAGGGCCCCTGCCCTGATTGGCCGCGACCCCAAAGGTCCCCATTTAGTCGCATTTTACGACAGGCAGGGGAACACCGTAGCTGTTATTCTAAGCCCCAGCTATAGGACAGGAGGGCGTGACGAGGCACAATCGCGCCCCGACGGCGTAGTCTCCGGGCGGGATCGGCCCTAGGTTAACTTTAACCTTAGTATAACCATTACCATACTTTGACCGTAGGGTTAACTTTGACAATGATCGATCTCCCTCGGTCGGTTATGGTTAAAATTTTTGTTAGTGACACAAGCAACCCAGTTTGCTTTCTTTCGGCGCTTAAAGTTAACTATAACCGTAACCTAACTATAACCTTACTATGACCGCGCTTTATGCAACCGACCCTTAGATTTAGGAGGGTTTGTATAACACACTGGTGACTTAAATGAATTAATGGCTTGGTAAAACCTTGGCTTATGCTCTCCAATAGTCCGGATGTGCAACGAATACAATATGATATATAGTAGTATTGAACTTGATATATTCCACGATTCGTTGCTTAACTTTAGACGGAAGGTACTGAAATATTTTGTAAGTACGTCAGTGGTGCCAATTCTGTTGTTTACGAACTTAACTAATATTAGACAAGTCACCTCTCTTTCATTTCAACCATATTGATTAAAAAGATAGAACATTTTTAATGCTGTCAGTTTAATCCATACCGTCGTAATGTACGGGTAAATAGTCGTGACCAATAAAGATCGCACTTAAATTCAAGTTGAAATGTGTGATCGGATTAAACTGACAGGACTAAAATATCTTGCATCCCTTTCTTATATTTACTATTAGAAAGAGATATAGTGATATTAAATTTATTTAGTTCGTAAACAACAGAATCGACACCAGTGTATTAATAATTTTTACTAGACTTAAATCATTGTTTATTTAATTAAAAGTCTCCCTTATTTTATGCATTTTTTCCATTTTATTTTTTGTGTCGGGAAATTGTGAATGCTGTACACGCCTATAATGTGTACACATCAGATTTTGTACCAATTTTGTAGTTTTTTATTTGTGTTTTAATGTGTATACTGTTGGTGTGTCTAATAAATAAAATAAAATAAAAGATTAATCTTACTTCAGTTAGTTATTTGTGAACAAGTATTATGTACTAGCTTCTAGCCCGCGGTTGTTCTCGGTATAAAAAGTACCCATATACCACCGTACCATTGTGAACGTCGTTATTTCATAATATATATCGTAGAATTGTAAACTGGCGATAAACTGAACTACAGCGAAAGGTGCGATGGTAAAAGGTAGCCGTGGGCATCAGGTCAATAAATAAATATGCTGAGACATTCTTCACACACAGTTCCCAAACTAAGCAGAGCTTGTACTATGGGAACCAGACAACTGATATTCTACATATACTACTTATTTTTGTAAATACATATGACAAACAGACATGTTCATGCACACAAATGTCAGTCCTGGGTGGGAATCGAAACCATGACCAGCGGCTTGATAGGTGGTGTCTTAACCAACTGCGCCAACTGGCTTGTCAATTGCTGAAAATTGTTCATTGTACGAGCGGTAGAACACACATATATTTCTCTAATTTACATGCCTTCCAATATGTCCCTTGCAATAAATCTGTCAAACTAAATAGTAAATTAGCCAAATAATCTCGTTAATATTCAAGTGTAGTAGAAATGATATTAATCCATTGCAACCCTATTATTGTACCAATGGGACCGTCGAATTGAGCACGATATCAGTTAGAAGTTACCGCACGGTTGTTTACTGTAATTGAAATAATTTGTCGGCAATTGTAAGTAATTTATCAAAAACATTTATGATTTGGTTTTTAATAGACATCAAAAAAGCAGGAGGTTCTCAATTCGAGTGATTTTTAGGGTTCCGAAAAAAACGGAACCCTTATAGGATCACTCGTGCGTCTGTCCGTCTGTCTGTCCGAAAATATTGGACTGGATTGAGTTGAAAGTTGGTACACATATGTAAGTCGGTGACCCAAACATGGACGTGTTACGTAAATAAATGAATTTCAAACATGGGGGCTAATTTTGGGGGGTAAAATAGAAAATTAAAAAAAATGTTTTGCAGACAATATTGTGTAACATATCAAATGAAAGGGTTTGTTGTGAGGATCTGAAATATATTTTTTTTAGAATTTTAATATAAATAGTTTTGAAGTTATTTAAGAAAATAGGCGAAAAATTGGCGAAAATTGTCCATTTCCCCCCCCCCCCCCTTATCTCCGAAACTACTGGACCAAACATTTTGAAAATTCAGATAATAGTTTTTTATCTATAGATTACAGGAAAACCTATAAGAAGTCTATCTAATACCTTTAAACCTGTCATTCATGGATATATATATAATCTGAATCTCGGAAACGGCTCCAACGATTTTCATGAAATCGGGGGCGATAAATCGATGTAGCTAGGTTTCATATTTAGAAAATACGATTTCCAAATAAAAAAACCTTTTTATAGTTACCATTAACAAATTTGGGTCAGGTTTAAAAATATTTATGGAACTTAGTTAAACATGTACGGAACCCTCTCTACTCCAGTTTAACTCGCACTTGCCCGATTATGTATGTTTGTTACGCGATTATTCGGCCTTATGTGAACCGATTTCAAAAAATATTTTTTTTATTCGAAAGAGGATCTTGAGGTGGTCCCACTGCGTTGCTAAGTCTGAGTATCTGTTGATGGAAATGGCAAAAAAATGCTTCAAAAATACTAAAAAGTAATATAATAACTATGTAGGAACTCTAATCTGACAATTTTGAAGTTTTTGGAAGATTTTTTGTATAGCATTTCTTAACAAAATATGAAAATACTGTAAAAAAGATGTCAACAAGTGAAATTAAAATCAGCCAAGAAACACAGAAGATGAAAAGCATTCTAAACTATTATTAGACAGCGATTAGACAGAGAGATCGGACATAGTATGTGACATCATAATATGACAGCCATATAAACTCCATGCTAAATTCTGTTTTGCTAGAAAGAGATGGGAATCTTTGGTGGTGATTTTTTTTTTTTTTTTTTAAAGGACATGAAGGTGTTAACCAGAGGTCGCTATAACACCCTTACGCGGACAACTCGGTGAGCGCAGAGGGCTCTCAACCGGAAAAAAACAATTTTAGGTAACTGCGCCTGAGGGCACCCCCTGTGGGGTACGGACCTCGGCTCAGGGCGTTACCGGGGGGAGGGGGAGGACATAGTACGAGTTACGACTAATTAGGGGCGGTCGGATTACTGGGAGCAGCTCGGGCCGCTTGAACGGGACGAGACTGGGTAGGACGTCGCGACGTACCTCGCCGTCGAGGACGATACCGAGGAAGTCGGTTTTGTACAGTGTGTTGTGTGTCGTTCTGTCGAGCTGAGTCGGCTGCAATCTGCGCGAGAGTAGTGGAATCATCCGGTTCGCTGAGGGCTTGCCGTGGACGTCGGATACGCGAGATTTTAGAGGGGGTATAGGTTGCAGCCTGTACGATGAGAGGATTGGAGTGGTTGACAGCGGTGTCGAAGAAGCGGCGTGAGGCGCGTTTCATGAATTGTTTGATCGTGGGGAGACCTAGGTCGATGTGGAGGTTTTCGTTGCACATATACCACGGGGCGCCCGTGGCTTTGCGCATGAATCGGTTTTGTATAACCTGAAGGCTATGGATCTTGCGGGGGTTAGCCTGGGCGAACACAGGGCTAGCATAGGTCATGATTGGGCGAATGCACGCGGTATAGAGTCTAACCTTGCTTTTTAGAGCGAGTTTAGACTTACTATTTAAGAGGAAATGAAGACGACCCAACACAAAGGCGGCTCGCGCGCGTACCCGCTTTATGTGTGCTGCAAAGGTTAATTGATCATCAAGAATCACTCCTAGATATTTGGCTTCCTTTTCCCAAGGGATCGGGTCGCCGATGGGCTTGGGGGTTGGGGGTCGGCGTCTACGGTTGGATCTAGTGAATAGAACCGCCTGACTTTTTGTCGGATTGATTTCGATTCTCCATTTCCGAAACCAGGCGCCTAGGGCGTTGGTCGCAGATTGGAGATTTTTACTTATAGCTTGAGGGGATCTACCAGATGTAAAAACGGCGGTGTCGTCCGCGAATAGAGCTAACTTGGCTTTGGTAAATAAGGGGATGTCGCTCGTGTAGAGGGAGAAGAGTATGGGCGCTAGCACCGAGCCTTGAGGGACTCCGGCACCTATGGGGTGGGGGAGCTGAGCGCCCCTGGAATTTGATATCGGAAATGGCGGTTCGACAAGTAGTCTCGTAGGATGAGCACGAGTCTGTGAGGCACACCCATGGTGAATAGCTTATAGATTAAGCCATTGTGCCAGACCTTGTCGAATGCTTTTGCGACATCGAAGAATAGAGCACCCGTCATATATCCGTGTTGATATTTGGAAGAGATGTGTTCAACAATACGATGGACTTGTTGAACACAAGAGTGTTTGGTTCGAGGACCAAACTGCTCGTCGGGAATGAGTTTATTAGCATCGGCATATGCTTTAAGTCGGGAGTGGATAACTCTCTCATAAATCTTACCCATACCGTTGAGTAGACTTATGGGACGATAGCTAGAAGGCTCGGACTTGTTTGGTGGTGAGCCACTTGGTTAGTTTTATAGTTATCCGAATATTTTTTTTCCTACTGCTTCTTATATGAATGAGCTTTTTTAAAGAAAAAAATATATATCATATTCCCTATTATATATTTTTATTAACAGCTTACCATCAAGCGGGCTGTTATCCTTATTTATTGCCATAGCCATTATAATAGTAGTTTATGATACTGTTGCATAATAGGGGTTATTAACTACGAGTGTGAGTTTAATAGTATCACACGAGTTGAATAGTATCACACGAGTTTTTAATACCTAATTATGTGCAGTATCATACAGTACTTTATCTAAACTCATATAAATAATGTCATTTAAAAAAAATGAATTTCTACAAACTTTGCAAAAAAAAAAAAATTGTGACATTTTTGGTCAACATGATATGTGTAGGCAAAAACAATAAAATATAATCATATACTTAATCAAATCCGTGTTGCCAACTCCCAAAAATTCCTAATTCCCATTCCCAAAAATTTGTGACAAATTGAATTGATACTGATTGATTATACTATTGATCGGTCCAAAGTGTACTTTAATAGAAAAAAAGTTATTTTATAGCATTATCTTGGGAACAACAACTGTACTATAATGAATCATTATACACGGGTGTGCCTAAAGTGGCTCATTAAAGTACTGATTTTGATTTCATAATAAGAACATTACGATATGAGAGTAGATAAAAAAAAATATTATATAAAAATATTTTTTTTCATATCTATACAGGGCCTGATAACTCCTTAAACCATTTTCTATATAACAAAGTAACCTCTACTTTGTGAACAACATAGCGTCTCAGTCACAGCACTGGAATAGTAATAGATTTAGATATTGCAAGAATGAATTTCCCGTTTCTGTAGAAGCGAAACTTTTCTACGAGTAGTTAGTTTGGTTTAGATGTTGGATTTAGTGTAGCCAACTTAATTTTAATGTAAATTAGGTTACGAAAAGTTAGAATTTAAGAACAAAATGATATTGTGTTTTAAAAACGTGATTAATGTAAAGTAAGACTGAATCTTTATTTATTGTTAAAGCTATGTCTCTTGTCTATTTAATTCAAAAGAAAGATCCACAAAAAAAAATATCCTTACTGAGTTTCTTTCCGGAGTCTCCTCAGTTCAAGTGTACCTATTCCGAACCGGTGGTAGAGTCTATTGTAATGATTGTAACTATCGACGTTAATAAATGCCTTATAGGCCTAAACTGAATAAATTAGTTTTAGATTTGATTTGAATATATAAAAAAAAACTTTTCTATACAACGTGTTTTTTTTTATATCCCATAACTCTAGGTATGACTGAGACCATATCAAAGAATCAAGTGGCATATGAATTATGTTTCAAACATCCTTTTTTTTAATAATTTTTCATACAAAATAATACGACAAAGTCACGATTATTAATGTAAAACACCCTTACGTGAAATATGACAACGTCGCATTTTCTTAGCTTTAAATATGAATGAATTACTCGTATTTATCAATGAAACTTAGATACCTAGACACATCGAGGGTCTAAGTTTTGCGAAGTTTGGCGACCTCGCAAAAGTAATGTTTCGTCATACTGGTGACTATTTTTGACCTAATTTTATTATGATTGATGATATCTCCGAAACTATGCATTTTTGGACCACCTATTCTTGGAGTGTTAGTATTATTTTTACCTACAGAATATAACCTTAGAGTTATGGGATATAAAAAAAAACACGTTGTATATGGCTTTTACTACTGGCTTTTGTGTAGATTTTAATGCCTAATAAACCGAACCAATTTAATTTAACATAAATAAAAATAAACACATATATATAGATCCTACTACTCGTTATATTATAAATGCGAAATTTTGTGAGTATGGACGGATGTTTGTTACTCTTTCACGTAAAAACTACTAAACGGATTTGGATGAAACTTGGAACACAGATAGTTTACAACTTAGATTAACACAATACTTTTTACATCGGGAAAACATATGATCCCTCAGGAACGCGGGTGAAACCGCGGGGCGGAATCTAGTATTAAAATATACCTTCAAAATTCTCTAAACGAATAAAATTCACGAAACACTTACAATTAATATAATTTCATCATTGAAGGGAACTTCTAAATTTCAAAGGCCACCGAGGGATCGAGACCTACCTATACCTGAATATTGTAACTAGGTCCAGGCTAATACTAACTCTCAAAGACTTATGGAGAACAGGTATTCACTAGGGAATTTTAGATTGAACGGTGTAGGTTAGGTTCGTATTAAAGTGTATGTCCACATTTTGGATGGTTAAGTATATTTTTAGTGTTTTAATTGATTATTTGTTCAACTGAATATGACATAATTTTGGTATTTGCCAATGAAATGTATAATAATAATAATATATTATTTTAGATTTTTTTTTATACAAGTAAGGTAGCAACCAAGCATACGGCCCACCTGGTGGTAAGTGGTTACCGTCGCCTATCGCCATTTGCAATACCAGAGATATTGCCAATGTGTTGCTGACCTGTTACAATGCCGAGAAGGCAAACTGGCTCTCAAGTGCAATTGCCGGAACACCGGTAGGTGCTTGGCGACAAATTTTCAACTTGAGGGTGGTAGCCAGCCAGGCGGGTACAACAAAGTACCCTACCACCGTGCTATGGTTTCCTAACGATGTTTTCCTTCACCGAAAGCTCAAGCTCATTGTAGGATTCGAACCCACGACCTTCGATTTTTGTATTAATGTTATAAAAAAACTAATTTTAAGAAGGAAAATAAATACAGAGCATAATAATAATAATTTAAAGAAATGAAATGAAATATTATTTATTCAAATAGACCTTCACAGGCACTTATGAATAGTCAGACTCTAATGCACGGTTCGGAAGGTAGCTTTTGCTGAGAAGAGCCGGCAATAAACTCAGCAATTACTCTTTTCAAAATGAACTTCATAATTTTATTTAGGTACATAAAATATATCCTGCAAGAGCGAGCGCTACACCCAACATTTACAATAGTTATTGGCACATTTATACAAACAATTACAGAGACAACATCTTTTGTGTAAAGCTAGCTTAATTAAAGGTAGAAAACTAAGATAGTGATGATAAGTATGCTAACGGTAATCATTCAAAATAAAAAAAAATATCAAAAACTCATTTATTCAGTTTAGGCCCTAATAAGGCACTTATGAACGTCAACAGTTACAGTTTTACAATAGACTCTACTACCGGTTCGGAATACACTTGAACTGAGAAGACATTGTGGGGTTATATGCTACTTTTTATTAAGGGAACGTGGTCGAAACCGCGGGGGACAGCTAGTATTTCAGAAATACTATTACATAAGCATATTCCATGTTTCCAATTACCAAGACCAATATAAAAATCGCCCATCGATATTCAAATATAATCAACTAATTGTTTACATAATATACTGTTAATGTAAACATGAGCATAGTATGACGTCATTGACTGTACTCGGTATAACATGGCCGTCTATTTTTATCCGATTCTGTGATCACTCGATTAGTTTATCGATTATCGTCGGGCTTGGGTCGGCTATCGCTTTGCACCCACGGTTTACAGCCAGCAATGTAATTAAAGATCAAATTCGATTAGGATTATAACAAAATTTTCATCCACGTTGCCGAGATAAAAAGTTGTCAATAATTTCATGGTTTTCATGTTATTTTTTTTTATTGTAACGTTGCTAATTATTAATCATTTTTAACCTCCTTAAGGGTATACCTTCGGTTGGAGCTACTGACTTTAACGACTATTTCATAAAAATGTTACTAATATACCTTGGAGGAATATGTTGATGATTTCTTTTGTTATTAGTCAGTAAATATACTACCATTCTTCTCGCAAATAACATGTTGATAACTTACTATCTACCTTTGAAACGATTTTAATAATTATTTTTGCGTTGGGTTCTGTCTTTTGTCTGTCCTCTTTGAAGGAGGTTTTACTCTTATAATTAATTAATTTATATGTAAATTTAATGAGTTTAAAGAAAGATAAAATGATTAATGTAGTATTACATATTAGTGTATTATAATATATTATTCAGTTACCGTTTATTAATGAGCACCTAATGAGGTTATATGAGAACAAAATGTTACAGACATAATTAATATTTACGAGAACATATCTATAGATACACAATTATGATGTACACCTACTAGAAGGTAAACTCAGATTATAGTCTTATAACTAGCTAGCCATCAGGGACCTCCGCTGTCAGATGGCCGACGCCCAATAGCAAAGCACAAACTTACCGATCAATTTCTTGAATATATTTTCATAAAGAGTCCCCTTCGTATATCTTTAACTAACGTGGCATTGGTGGTATTGTGCTAATGGCTACAGTCGCCATCTAACCAAAGAAGAAAAAGAAGAAGGATAATCAAATCTCACAACAAATCATGTTCTCTATCGATACATAAAGAAGAAAGTATAAATAATAATCTTCTCACGAAGGTTGAGATGTATAGGGCGTGCTTAAGTTGCTCAGACTTTAATCTCTACTAATAATATAAAGAGGAAAGATTTGATTGTTTGTTTGTTTGCATTGAAGAGGCTCCGAAACTACTGAACCGATTTGAAAAATTATTTCACTAAAAGGAAGCTACATTATTCCCGAAGGTTATAGGCTACTATTTATCCCAGGAACAGCTAGTTTGGGTATAAACCTACGTAATAAAGTAAATATTTGTGTGTTTTAATTTGTAGACAAGTTTTTGGTAAGTCGTCGATTAGGTGCACTTAGGCTTTCAAAATTAAAACTCATTTACACAGTTTAGGCCCTAATAAGACACTTATGAATGTCAACAGTTACAACTTTTAGACCCTACTACCGGTTCGGAATACACTTGAACTGAGAAGACTCCGGCAAAAAACTCAGCAAGCACACACTTTGCTTAGCACACACTCATAGAGATTCGAAGATTGCATTTTAAATACCGAATTTGTACAGTAAAGTCTGAGCAAAGTCTAAGTACGCTCTATACATCTCAGCCTAATAACAAATCGTGTTCTTCATTGATACATACTTCAAATTCTGAGTATAAAACAAATAAGCTCGGTACAATCTAAATCCCTCAGAGCGATATCAGTATCTGCGATTGTTTTACCACAACTCTTGTCTGGCACCTTCATTCCACCATTTATATCAATTGCGGCGAGAATGTTGCAGCGAAAGTGGTGAAGTCAAACGCTTATTGGGTTTCGGGAATTAGCAATAAACCTAGCGTCGCTTTTAGCTGATGGTCTACGTCTTGAGATAAAAGATGTTTGAAAGGTATTTAGCTAAATATCAAGAATAATGCAATAAGCTTGTGGGTGACGCAGGTCATCCACATTGTAACTGTTGATATTCATAAGTGCCTTATTAGGGCCTAAACTGAATAAATGAGTTTTGATTTGATTTTGATTGATCCATGTATGAATAACTATCTGTTCCCCGCGGCTTAACTTGCGTTCCCCGAATAGAAAGTAGTCTATAACCTTCGGGGATAATGTAGCTTCCTATTAGTGGTGGTTAGTAGTAATAATTTTTTTTCGAATCGGGCCAGTAACACCAGAGATTAGCGCATTCAAACAAACTATTCAGCTTTATTATTAGTATAGATACTGCTTGTAACATGGATGTTTGTTTTGCCATTTAGTTTTTTTATTCTCTCGAACTAAAATATGTTTTATTTACAATTTTATAACTCGTATTGCCTCGGGCTGTGATTACAGCTTTCATCCAGTTTGGAATACTGTAGACGAAGTTTTGGAGGTGATAGTGGGTCATACTCTTCCATTCTTCCATCAGGACCTGTTTTAGGGCCCTTATGGGGAAGAAATGATGGAATAAAAACAAAATTATCATTGTAATACTTTTTATTTGGAAACTATATCTTGTGTAAAATAAAAGTTATGGCAATTTTAAGTGTGGCACTAGGGCTGAGATCTATATAGCGTAGGTACTTAGACTTTGCTCAGACTTTTTTAAAGTCCGTATTTAAAATGCAATCTTCGAAACTTCGAATAAGTGTGTGCTAAGCAAAGCCTAAGTGCACCTAATCGACGACTTACCAAAAACTTGGCTACAAATAAAAACACACAAATTTTTACTTTATTACCTACGTAGGTTTATACCCTAAGTAAAGTCTGAGCAAAGCCTAAGCACGCTCTTATACATCTCAGCCTAAGTCTTGAAGGCCAGTGTATCTTTTTTGGTCAAAATGCATGAAAAGTTTGAAAATTACGTACGTTGTCAAGCACCATCTAAATGAGTAACTTCAAAACTCAAGTTACCCAACTAATTTAAATAATTACTGGTCTTCGTCTACAAAATATATTGGACCTACAATTCAAATCTCCAGCGACTCTATTATGGATTGGACCACACATTTACTGAGCAACACGTCCGGCGAAGCGGAAAGGTGCTCCAAGTGGTTTCAATTAGTTGTTTGCCCATCCCTTACAGTCTGCCATTACTGTGCCACACTTCTACAGTTTAAAATTAAAGTCCATTCTGATTTGTTGTATATCATTTTATAGTAGGAGCTTTATTTAGAGGAAATAAAGCGACGAGAGTCTAGAGCGTCAATGAGAATATGGAGGAAGGTGGATGATTCCTCCATTGAAAAGAGAAGATCTTGCGCCAGGCTGGGTCATAGTGCATGGGGACCGCGGTCCAACTGTTGATGTTGGAATCCTGTATATATGTGAATGCGCGAACAAACTCCACAAGCGCGATGTAGGTTGTTTGTACCTAGATATTGCATACGTCGTACTAAAGAGAGGAAGGCCCTCAGAAAGCTGTCAAAAAATAATGATAATGACAATCTTTAAAACTAATCTAAGTATTTAATAATAAGCTTTATTTATCTCCACACTACAATTTGTGTAGGAATGTTTTTAATATAATTTTAATTAAAAAACGATGAAGATAGGTATGCAGAAACAAAAATCACTATGAAGCCAAATTACAAAGATAAACTAAACAGCATAGACAATAAAAAGAAAACAGATTTCGAAGCAAAAATTATCGCCAAATAAACAACGTAATATAAAACCATTGAAGCAGAAACACAGTAGCCAGTCAAAATAAACTGCTCACGCATGTAGGACCCTATACTCGGCTTCCAGACCTTCGTACCGTATATGAGCGCGAAACTTGATCCTATTTTTCAATGGGAAGGGAAATCTTTATAACTATTATTTTATAGATAAACAGCTATGGTTTTAGGGGGCGAGCGATAAGCGGGAAGTGCGATGTTTACTGTCATGTCAAATGAAACAAATAATCAAATGTCAAAACGAGACTTTTTGAAGTTCTTAGCAAAATTTAAATCCTAATGGCAGTGTGTTTTATATACTAGTAGCATATGAGGAAATAATATACATAATCTGTGCGTAGTAGATTACATTCCGTAGTTTTGCCTGTGTTTCTGATGGATTCGTAGCGACCCCTGTCAGCTGCATAGTTCAGACATCTGATGGACAGATGGCGCTGCAATATAAAATCACTATCTACATACAACCTACATCGTGCTAGTGGAGTTTATTCGCTACATCAACAGTTGGACCGCGGTCCCCAGGCCCGATGACCCAGCCTGGCGGAAGATCTTCCCTTTTCAATGGAGGAATCATCCACTTTGTTCCTCCATAGATTAAAGTTACGTATATTATTCCAAGGATTTTGTTATATGCCAAGTTAAATCCAAATCTTGTACAGAGCTGAGTGATTTCAAACACACATGAACTAAAAGCATCATAGGAAGTTAGTACAATAGATTGAGTTATATTTGATTATAAACTCATAATGGTATGTGATAATTTGGCCAAAGATGATGATCATACCTAGAAAGGATGTATACAATACAATACAAAAATATTTATTATTTTCACCATTAGTAGGTAGACAAAAGATACGGGCAATGAGTACAAAAAACAGGCAACATCAATTTAGACGGCCTTATCGATAAAGCGATTTCATCCAGGCAACCTAGAGTAGGATATAAGAAAATAATATAAGAAGGCTAAAGCAGAATATCAAATATCAATTACCTACTTACATAAAATATATAAATACAATTCTAAGAGAAATAAATAACTCATTAATAAGTACTCATTATGAATGTATGAGAAGAGCTTATCGATAGATTTTCAACATGAGGGTATGTATCCAAATGGTAATTTTAATGTACGCTAACGTACTATGGTTTCTTAACAATCTCTGCTATGAGGGTGACATGATCAATCCAATAAAGATTTATTCAGTTTAGGCCCTAATAAGGCACTTATGAATGTCAAAAGTTACAGTTTTACAATAGACTCAACTACCGGTTCGGAATACACTTGAACTGAGAAGACTCCGGCAAGAAACTCAGCAAGGCTTCTTTTTTTGGTGGATCTTTATTTTTTATTTTTTTCATTTAGTTCACAACCTTCGTAACGAGATTCAAAATTAGTACTACTAAACTATTTACCGCTTCAAAGCAACATTTTAGAACTAAATTGTCATTCCCAGAACTCAAATTACTTCCCATCACTTAAGCCATCACCTTAAACATACACTTAGGTACCTTTATACTGAGAAATTCAATCAATCGGTGTGAAAGCTCGGGCTTTATCTTTGAAAGGGTTGAAGGGATATTTCTACCTAATGGCTCGGAATTGTTCGCAGTGATAGGATCGGACCTTGGTTACTCAAAGTACTTAACGTACCCTTGGAGAATACTCCCGGCTCTGTATCATAAGCATTTCTTTGCTATCAGATCTTGTTTTGAATAAAATATTATTAGTACCATTTTTGTAATGTGAATTCCACACTTTTCAAGTCCTACCAATAAAATAATACGTCACCGTATGATTACAATACAATCCATCTCGCGAGATTGGAAACCGTCGATACGTTGTGAAACTTACTGACTGGGTTCCGGTTTTATCACAAATAAAATTGTGAACCGTCCTTGATTGGTCGGTCTCAGAGTCAAATAAATTATTAGCACATTTAAGATTAGTCATTAAAATTAAATACTCATATTTTTCTAATAAACTAATTAAAATCCACAAAACAGGTGTTTACCACTATCTTTGACAGCCAAAGTGCGAGACACGCAACGTTCCATTCAGCGCGCAAGGTGTATTCCGTCGATTGCCAGTTCATAATTTAACGGTTTGACATAGTTGGACCATGAATATGGTACAGTTCACAATGCAACGACAGTCTACAAACTCACGAGATAGATCACAAAACAATGGCGCACATAATCATACGGCGAATTCCATAGTAAAAAATCATCAACAAAACACATTCAGCATGGGTTTTGAAAATGTGTAACCCAGTAAAATAAGATATTTTTATCACGAAAAATATAATATTTTCCTTATACATGGTGAAAACCTCATATTTTATGTAATTGTTATAAATTATTCAAGCTAAAATCTGAAAATATGACATCAATGATTTAAATTTTGATACAAAAGCTTATGAATCCATTGTTAATTTATCAGAATAGAATACGACATTAATGAGTCTCAATAATAGAGGAATGCCATGTAAAAATATAATAGAAAAAGGTCGGATTGTGGAGACACGGAAAAGCCCAGTCACTAATACGAGATGTCAGTAGTATATTAAACGCAATGATTCGCAAAAATAAAAATAATGAAACGAATATGTATTTTGGTGATATCTGCCTTAACCGTACAAATATTAAAGTATATTTTCAATATGATTTTTTGCGTATGATTGAATGAAAATACTAATAAATATCCTGGAACATTCTTCACACATGGTTAACTGATCCCAAACTAAGCAGAGCTTGTACTATGGAAACCAGAGAACTACTACTTTTTTTTGTAAATACATACTTAAATAGATAATTACGCCCAGACTCAGGACAAACAGACATGTTCATGACAAATGTTTGTCCTGGATGGGAATCGAACCCACGACCTGCGGAATAGGTGGTGTATTAACCAACTCGCCAACTGACCCATCACAAAATGAATATTGAACTAGTTTTATTAAAATCTGTGTATACGATATTTGTAAGTAATTACCTACATGACGTAAGCTTTTTTAATTGTTCAATCTCGTCATGTAAAAAAATGTCATCTACCAAATAATAAAAACCTTAAACAAAAGCTAATATTCAAAACAAAGAAGGAATAAGCAAAGAAATGAATAAGCCCAAGCTTTATTTTTAACCAAAGCCATGATTACACTAAATTATTGGCTTCTTTGTCGGAGGAAATTAGTTTCTTTCAATTCGGAAGGGATGTGAAGGTAAAGGTCCTTTTCGATGGTGATCAATACAAAATGGCTTATGGAGTTATTAATTTTAGAACGAAAAGGCTGATAGCTCTTTTTGTGAATTTTCAATTACCTGCAGGGTTCGATGAATTAATTTGAATTCTGTTTCGTCTTTTTTTTTTTTGACACAGTGGTAAATTAAATTTGTTTTTTTTTCTTTTTATACTACTAAGGTAGCAAGCAAGCATACGGCCCACCTGATGGTAAGTGGTTACCGTCGCCTATCGCCATTGGCAATACCAGAGATATTGCCAATGTGTTGCTGACCTGTTACAATGCCGAGAAGGCAAATTGGCTCTCAAGTGCAATTGCCGGAACACACCGGTAGGTGCTTGGCGACAAATTTTCAACTTGAGGGTGGTAGCCAGCCAGGCGGGTACAACAAAGTACCCAACCACCGTGCTATGGTTTCCTCACGATGTTTTCCTTCACCGAAAGCTCAAGCTCATTGTAGGATTCGAACCCACGACCTTCGTCGCGGCATCCGACGTCACTACCACTATCATAATAATAATGCAAAATATAAGTCGACCTATCACCTGGATAGGCCTACTAAATTAATTTTGTAACTCTGAATTTTGATATAAAATGTATTCTCTTGTTAGTATGGTGGTCTACAATGGACCAACATATTTTCGGCCGCGCGTTCCCGAGGATCTTATGTATTCCCGGAATAAAAAGTATCCTATGAGGTAATCCAAGTTATAAACTGTATGTGTTCTAAATATAATTTAAATCCGTTCAGTAGTTTTTGCGTGATGAGAGTAACAAACATACATCCATACTCACAAACTTTCGCATTTCTAACGTTTGTAGGATAGGATAACTTCCGTGTCAATATAAAAAATAAAACAAAATCTAATAATGTCCAATAAATCGAGATAGATCCTATATCTTTTCAATGCCTAAATTCGTACATACGATTCTGGCAGTAACAAATCCAGACATTCAGAAAACATAGAAGACTAACATTGTACGCGTGAATGCGAAGAAATCGTGACGAAAGTGAACTCGTCGCACAAAACCAGCGGCTCCCAGGAGACAGATGAATTTCTTACAAGATTTGATAGTTAATTTTCCGCAACAACGAAGAAATCTTACGAAACTTGGAAAAATACTGAGGGATATATCTGAAGGTTAGAATATTTTGTTTTGGAGGAAAAAAAATGAGAATCCTGATTTTGTTGCGATGGCCGTTGCATACAAAACTTGATTGATATTCTTAAAGATTGGTTTGCGTTTATCTTCAATCTCAGAAGTACCTTGCGTTTACCTAGGAGAAAAGCATTCTGTGCTAGGTCCCTGTCAGATCACAAAGTTTACAAAGAAGCTTCCTACCGCGAAAGCTTAAATTGGAATGAGCTTGGCCTTGTTATAACTCCTTGGGGTCAGACGACGTTCAAACGTAAGCCCATCATACTTCCTAATTTTTTAATATTACTAGCTGTTCCGCGCGGTTTCACTCGCGGTCCCGGCATAAAAAGTAGCCTATAACCTTCGGGAATAATGTAACTTCCTATTAGTGAAAGAATTTTTCAAATCGGTTCAGTAGTTTCGGAGCCTATTCAATGCAAACAAACAAACAATCAAATCTTTCCTCTTTATAATATTAGTATAGAAGTATAGATAAATAGGAATGTTTGTGAGTGATATGTTTGTTACTTCTTCACGCTCAAATGGCTGGACAAAATTTGATAAAATGTGGTATGGAGGTAGATGATCCCTTAGACTAACACACAGACTACTTCTTATCCCTCAGGAACGTGGGCGAAACCGCGAGCGGAAGCTAGTGCAAAAGTAAATCATCAAATTAACTAGGTCGACTCGAGTCACCCGTAAATCATTACGGAAATCATAATTGAAACCACTCCATTTAATATTATCCTGTAATTAAAATTTTATTACTCTCGTAAATTGCATAGAACTCCAGGAGCCTAATTAACCGGTAATATTTGAATACAAAAGTTGATATTAATTGCAGTTTTGTCTCGTTAAATACAGGTCTAAACGCCATCGTCTCCAATTTAAACATTAAAATTAATTTATGAAGTGCGAAAAATCGTTCCGTTTAATAGAGGCGAGTGTTTGGACGATTACTCATGGGAGTAACAATTTAAAACCTTTAAGTTGTTGTTAGAAGTTAAAAATTAGTTTATTAGTTAAAATGTCACAGTGGTTTGTAACATTTTTAAAGTTCTTTATACGAACAATCTCTTAACGCTTAAAACTTTGCTCAGATTTTACCGAACAAAGTCGGTATTTAAAATGCAATTAACGAATCCCTCTGAGTGTGTGCTAAGCAAAGTCTAAGTGCACGTAATCGACGACTTTCCAAAAACTTGGCTACAAATTAAAACACACAAACATTTACTTTATTACGTAGGTTTATACACTAAGTAAAGTCTAAGCACGCTCTATAGATCTCAGCCTAAGAGATGTAATTTCTTTCACCATTTATAGGCCAGTGTTTGACCATATTTTCACCGTGGTCAGAGATGATGTGGTCGATGATGGTAGTAAGCACACAAAACTAGCAAGAGGGCAAGGGAACTGGCCCTCGGGGCAGCTGTCCGAACACACCGGAGGGTGCTTAGCAACAGATTTTCATGGAAAACACATGCTCATTGTAGAATTCGAACCTGCTACCTTCGTCTGGACATCCGACGTCACTACCACTAAGTTATAATTGCCTTAATTTGTAATTTATTGACTGATTAAAGTATGTCCATCTTTGTTTGATAAATGGCTGCAGAAAAGGACAGGTCTGGAGATAATTAATCATTGTCACTATCAGAGCCGAACCAAAACTCTCTTACAAAAAGACGAATTTTTTTTTCAACTATATGAAGTATTTACATTTTTTATAGTTATATAATTAAAGGGGCGCTTTGAAATAAAATCAAACATTACTTTATGAGGATATTCTCCGCGAATGTTTCCGTCCCTTACTAAATAGACCGGGACAAGCGTGTCAGGCGAAGCCCACATTTAGTAAAAAAAAGATTTTATGTAATTAAAATAAAAAACTAAGCCTTTTTTTTAGAATGTATTTTAATAGTTTCAAGTTATTTTGATGAAACAAATAAGAGATTGAATCATTCTTCACGATTTTTTTTTAAGTTACTAATAAGAAATTTAAAAAACATCTTTTCCTCGTCATATAATTTTTTACAACAAGAGTGCATAGAAAAACTGAATCTAGAATCATCATTTCTCGTATATCATCGCTCTCTCTCTCTCCCTCGTTAACTCAACGTCGATTATAATATTGTGAGCTTAAAACATATTTATGTTAATTACCGGTTGTCTTGATACTGCAACCGTCTGCTACCACTTGCGGCCACTAGCAATTACTAACCTCTGAATAATTGGACAATAATTACCTCATCAAGTCGCTGTTAGTATTTAGACACTCACTAATGATACTGTTTTTGCGATCTTATACACTCATTTGGTAAGGTGAGGTTAATGATTTGAGTATGCCTAAGTAACATCTTCAAAGAGAAAAAAAATATGCAGTGCTATTTCTTTGTTTTACTTTGTAAGGCAGCTTGAACATTATTGACTATGCGAAGGTGCTGCTTGTGGGGGCCTGCTAGCCTGCTTAAACCACTGTAATCTAGGTCAAATCACAAAAATTCGCTTTGTTTAGACAGATTTTTTGACGAATCCTTTCATCTATTTGTCCTACGAAAAATATATGTTATAGTTTAGTCCATCATGTTTGAATTTTATGGATAAAATTGAAGTAAAGATCCAATGAGTTCCAATAAAAATGTATCCTGTCACATGTAAATTTAACCTAAATGGGAAATTGTTGACAAAACGCCTTTTCCGCTGTAACTGAATCCTTAACCAAGAAAAAAAGGATTGATATCGCTGTAATGACGTAGGCGTCTGCTAAAAAAAGGATTTTTGAAAATTCAAGGGTTTAAAGAATCTTATTAGAGACGAAAAAAATAGGAGAGAAAAGATGTTAGGCCACCTAGAAACATCATAGAAGGAAAGCGAAGAAGAGGAAGACCTAGATTGAACTATATAGATCAAGTGAAGACAAAACTAAACATCCTGTCGTATAAGAAGGTGCAGCAAGCATCAAACAACAGAGAGGAATGGAAGAAGCTACACCGACAAGAGCCACGCTTTTAAATACAAATGAAGAGAAGAGTTAAAAATTGGGGATCGCGGATGTAACCGCGAGACGGAAAGCAAGTAATTACATAAAAGGAAAACGACAAAAAAGACATATTAAAGTCTTTCAAATTCAAATTCAAATTCAAATGTGTCTTTATTAAATGAACTCATTGCAAGTATTTTTAATCGTCAAATATGTAAATATAAAAAATATGTATATAAAAAAACTATAAAAAATAAAATATAAAAAATAACAATATGATAATAATAATAACAAAATTCATAATAATAGTAAACAGCATGTGAAGCGAGCAACTCATAGAAATGCGTTCTTGTCCTCTATAAAATCAGAAACTTTATAGTACCCTTTTTTGTACAACATATCTTTAATTAGCTTTTTAAATTTTAACACGGACAATTCTTGAATTTCTTTGGGTACTTTGTTAAAGAAGCGTATACATTGCCCCTTAAAAGAATCCCTAACTTTGCTCAAACGAGTTAAAGGTACAGCAAGTTTATCCCTATTTCTAGTGTTTAAACTATGATTTCATTTAGCATTTATAGTTTTACATTCCATATATCATAAAACTCCTTCCTCTATAGTTCTATCTACATTAGAAACTCCAACTCAATTTTATAGCATAACTTTGAAAATAAAACAGCGTCACTATTTTGTTTCCGCAGCGCTGTCGCATGTCGTGTTGGGCGACCATAAATTGCCATGTGGTGCCGTTAAACCAGATTACCTCGATGACCTTGTTAGCAGATTGATGATTTATTACTTTAGTAATAAAGTGCCAATTATCTGGAGGAGGTTAAGTAATCGTTTTCTGGTGATGGGGTGACATGTAAGCACCTTTAGGACTAATCATATCTGTTAATTATGTAGGTATGTATACAACGGCAGTTCGTAATTGATATCGAAATTGAAAGACGCAACGGGGCTATGATAATATATATAAGTATAAGTAATTTCTGGATAATTTAATATGAAATAAGATCAATTCTGTGAAAAAAAAAGAATAAATTACTATGTTACTCACATATTTGGTAAAGAGACTAATATCTATAATAAAGGTTATTTCCTAACCTAGATAAGGTTGGTTGCGACCTAACTTCTTAAGTCTCTATGAAGCCTTATCATAAAAAAGATTAATTTCTTTGTCTTGTGTAATTTCTTTACTTTTAAAGTCTTTTCATTGTGCAAGCACAAATTAATTATTATTATAATGTTTTAAAAAAATTAAAAAGGTTTTATCCAATTAAAATTATTACTTTCTCCAGTTACTCTCTAATTTAGCGTATCGTATTTATAGGTTCTTAAAAAAATATGATCAAAAATAAATAATTCGCAATCAAAAAAGATGACTAGCTAACAAAACAAAAAGCAAAATGTCCAAAATATTTTGCTTATGGTTATAATTTATTTCTTTAGTCGACCTCCATGAATATTTATACACAAAGTTTAATTTTCATTTCGTGAATTGTAGGTGTGACCAATTTGCTGGAAACCGGTATTCATGTCGAGTACATAATAGTCTCATTGTTTTAGTTGGAAATGTTAATTTAAATCCGCAAACAAAATTATGATTTGCCATTATCCCTTCCTGTGGACGTAAATAGTTTAAATAGAGGTAATACCTAAAAACAGCACATATTGAAATGGCAACTGGCTAAAATTAAACGAAGCATTTTCAAAGTTTTTTGGGACGGGAATCATCTTTTTTTTGTATCAGATGGTTGCCAAGCAGGCAGGTGGTCCACCTGATGGTAAGTGGTTACCGTCGCCTATCGCCATTTGGAATTCAAAAGGTA
This sequence comes from Tethea ocularis, assembly GCA_963555595.1. NCBI lineage: Eukaryota > Metazoa > Arthropoda > Insecta > Lepidoptera > Drepanidae > Tethea > Tethea ocularis. The sequence goes on along the minus strand of OY741960.1, from coordinate 926,575 downwards.
TAAAAGTATAACCAATGTGTTGCCAACCTGTTACAATGCCAAGAATGCAACTGGCTCTCAAGTGGAATTACTGGAACGCACCGGTGCTTGGCGACAGATTTTCAACTTGAGGGTGGTAGCCAGCCAGATAGGTACTACCTACTTTCCCCCGCGCGGTTTCACCTGCGATCCCCTATTTTACCTCTTTATGGATAGTTTTCAAAAATTCTTTCTTAGCGGATGCCTACATGATAATACCTATCTGTATGCCAAATTTCAGTCCGATCCATCTGTACCCACATACCATCAAAACCATTTTGCCAACTAGCCATCCTTCGCACATGAAAATAATAAAAAAAACTCTTGAAAATAAAGCAGTAGCACGCAGCCATAATCACATTAAGACATGTCTTCTCTACCTTGATAAACACCCTGCGCGAACGTTCCTTGCACCCTCCATATTTCTACCATGACAACTCTTTCACCTGAGCAGTGAGCACTTACCAATGTACACAACTTAGATGTAGCATCGGCAAATAGTACCTATATCTACACTTGACTTCCGATTTACACAACTAATAAAAATCATTAATTATCCATTCAACGTCCAACAAGATCATTTTCGCCTAAAGTACTAATAAACATGGGTAATGTTGTAGACGCACTCTTTTCGAGAATGATCGATTTTGCCGATGCTTCATCTAAGTTGTGTCATACTGTAACCAAGTGAAGGAAATAAATAAAGCCTAGACTACATGTAAAAGCATCCATTGCCCTTTCCGCTCGCATTGTTAAGTAAAACGAATCCCTTCCTGACCCATACAAAGGTACTAAACAATGAATACCTCCAACTTTCGGGTCTTTAATACCTATCCGTTTGTGGAATACCAAAATTAAGGAAGCCACTAGTAGTATAAAGTATTCAGAAAGTGGATGAGGGGATACGGTAAGTGGTTATTTTCGCATATCCTTGAATAATATTATGTGAAGCTAAGGGACGCCTTCCTAAATTTGCTCAAAATATATAAATAAACCATCGTTTCTCAACCGTTTTAGTGCTGTGGCCCTCCGTCGAAAAATTAAGTCACTATATTAATATTATTTTTTGTTTAATTTTTTTTACTATGTATAGGCCTGTGTTTGACCACAATCTCACCGTGGTCAGTGATGATGTGGCCGATGATGGTAAGCACACAAAGCCTAGAAAGGAACTGGCTCTTAAGTGCCGCTGTCGGAACACACCGAAAGGTGCTTGGCGACAGATTTTCAACTTGAGGGAACAGAGATATAACACCATAGCTTTTCTTGATAGTCGATTAAATTATTTAATTTAAATAATGGATACTTTCGAATCCACCTACTTCGTCTCGTATTTATTTTCTGAAGAGATTACGACATACTCCTTTGACGCAATTGTTATTCTGAGGTAGAGAAACAATGGCTTAAACTAAGCAAAAACCTTATAAAAATCGGAACTTTCTAAACGTACGACTACAATAAAATTGTTGTCATATTGTTTTGCAAATACAAATTTTCCATTGTTTTTACAAATAATAATACACCTTATGTATATATAAATAAGTGACACAATTGCTACTTCCATATCCTTCGCAACAGGAACGTTAATAAACATCAGTTCCATATCTTCATAAGGCAATGAATATTCAAATAGCACTTTCAACTTGCATATTGAAAAACAAAAAAGATTCATTGTTTTCGATGCTTGTTCCAGAAAAAACAATCAGGGGCGGAACAATTTGTATACAATAGCCTGCAGGTACACAAAGTTTCCCAGATAAGTTGTGATGCCAACTTTGTGAAAGTCTCGGATTTTCACTCATTGCCAATGTGACATAGGTGAGAACTCCTATCAAGATTGAAGGAGTCTGACTTTTGAGAGCCAATTTAATCTTAAAATAAAGCTAATAATGATGTAGGTATTGACATATTAAAAATCTGGCAAAAATTTACATTAAAGGAAGTAATTGGTTTTTATTAATTAGTGCCCAATACGAACAAAAGGCCCAACTTCACAAACTTTTTTAAAAAACTGCGATGTTTTCTTTTGGATTCTTAACGTCATATTAATATAGACATGTTAAGGCGAGACAATCGAACCAGTGGTCACATTGTAATTCTCAAATTTACCATGAATACGTATAAAATGAGTTTTAAGTTCGAGTTGGAAATTTCAACCATTAAACTCAAAGTATAATTAAGCAGCTACGTATACCATGGTTGTTGTATCAGTTGCCTTGTCTATAATTAACGCAACTCCCCGGTATAATTAGCAATTAACCTACTGATCTCTAATCTAAGAGACAGCCTCTGATGAATATTGAAACTGCATTACTTGGCTCATTAGAATTTCTGGTATCAATTTCTAGTTTGCTTCATACTGATTAGTCATATTGTAATTTTTAATCCCCGACGCAAAAACGATGGGGTTTTATAAGTTTGACGTGTCTGTCTGTGGCCTCATAGGTCCTGAACGGATGGACCGATTTTGATTTTGATTTTTTTCTAAAGATGACTTAATCGAGAGTATTCTTAGCTGTGTTTCAAGAACATCCGCTCAGCTGTTTAAAAATTACCACCAATTTTCTAGTGAGTTTTGGGGGTTCCTAATTTTTTTAATTTTAGTTATTGATAGAGTTGATTGTTAGTGGGAACTCATGGTAAGGAAACACTTTTTTAAAAGGAACTAGAGCTTCCAATTTAATAATATAATATTTTAGCCACAAAACTGGTGCCAATATTTTTTCAACAAGCCAAAACACTAAAAAAGAAGAAAGATTTATTAATAAAGCAAAATTAATAGCGGCACTCGATGCGATTGACAGCTCCGCGCCCGCCATTTTGGATCCGCCATTTTGTTCTGGTGACGTGTGACGAGTAATAATGTGTGACATACGATCCTTTGAAGCTATTATTTTTAACGAGTTCCCTTGATATCGTCTTGTGAGCCTTTTGTAAAATATAAACGGGGTATACTGATGGTTTTTATATTGACTTCTGATGGATTAGGTACTTACTACTTAAGTATTGGATGTTATTTGAGGAAATCAAATAAAAATAAACGATTTCGATTTGCTTTCAATATTATAGGTTTCGTTCCACGTTTTCATTTAAATTCCTGGGATAATCTAGGACGAAGAAGCATCTTCAGGTGTGTTCCGATAGTATACTTGCTTGAGAGCCATTACCCTTCTAGGCTTTGTGTGTTTATTACCATCTGCCACCATCTATCACTGCCCACGGTGATATTGTGATCAAAAACAAGTGACTGTAAAAAAATGATAATAGGTAGTCTATGTAATTAGTATTGATACCTAAATGTAGAAAATTTTAAATCGGTATTATTCCATTTATTGTTAGTGAAAAATCGAGAGACATGTCGGTTGGCATGGTTAGATACCATAGGCACCTGGCAACTCAAACAACTTGGTTGTCAAAATTTCGTCTAATATAATTTTATTTTATTTTATTTAATTAAACCATAATTCGACCGAAATAAATAATCCATATAATAAAGCATAAATCAATACATCGTGTGAAGTGTTGGTTTAAATATATACACTGTATAAATCCAGCAATAAATCAAAGATACGAGCTGTCAATCAAACGGACAAAATTCGAACATCGCCAAAAACCTGGGGAGTATTTTGTTTTAATTTGATAAGTTTATCTAATTTTTATCAATAATATCACTGCGCTGACACTATACATTGCTCACACCCGTGATTTGAGCTACTTACCATACTCTCATTGGCGCCGTAAGTCTCTTCTTGTTTGACAATAAGTGGAAGCAAATTTGTAGACAAATTACACTAGCCACATACAGTAATACACTTAATACTATACAGCATAGGTACTCAGCAGTTAAGTATCTTACACAGATCACAGAACTCTTATTTTTATATCCCAAACAAAAGTTAAATTTATTTCTAATATACCATTTAGTATTTACTTACAGCACAACAAATACTATATATAAATATTGTTACATATTAGGCCAGTAGATAGGTACTCAATTAATAATACAATTCTACCCGCTGTTCAGCTTCTCTGTGTTTGTGTTGCAGGGTCTGTGGTTTCATGTCTAACATGTTGACACGCAAGGCCACTGCTCGCGACATGGAAGATAAACTCAGGAAGGCTCTACTAGACCTTAAAGCCTCCCAGAACCTCTGCGACAAATTACAACAAGAACGCGAGGACAGCGAAGAGGAATTTAAAAACATTTTAACACATAACAGTAAACTCAAGAGTGAGTTGGCAGAACTCCACAGCAGCTGTGCAGACATCCTCGATCAGCGTAACCAACTTCAGGAGATAGTAACATCTTTCAGCGCATGTAGTGACACTTATGAAAAAGCGCTTACTCGTATCTCCGAGCTAGAGGGCAGCTTATGTCAAGCTCACAGCCACATTAACAAACTTAACCTAGACATAAGTAATAATCAGGTCAATAACACCTTAAGCCTGTATGATGAACTGGTGGGGAGTGATTCGAGCCAGCAGTCTGTCCTACCTGCCTCCTTAACTATTGATTTAACTGATTCAATCTGTGATCAGCCCAAAAATAAAATGACTAGTCATAATAAGATTAAAAAATATCTAAAACTAAGTAGATTTATAAAAAAGGCAAAGAGTATTGTAAATAAACAAAATAGTTACCGGAACGCAGTCATACAAAAAAGTAAACATAATAATCTTATGAAAAAATTAAAATCATGTAATCTTAAGTTAAAAAATAGTTTGAATATGTATGACACTGACACACAGCGATTGCTCTCTGACTTAGAGTATAAAGAGCTTTGCTTGAGGGATTTGCTCATCAAGTATGAAAAATCCCAACAGGAAATAAAAGAGCATATATTGGCTGCGACAGACTTAGTAGACATGTGTAAGTATAATGAGGACAGATTTGAGTCCCTTATTAAAAACCATACATGTGGCTGTATGCATGTGTCTGCCGAGGAGTCAACGCCAACATTATCTGAGGTTGGAAGAGCGGAGCAGTGTGTGAGTAGTGATGCAGAAAGCTCATTTGAAATTAAATATAAAACAGTAGTTTTTTCAGATAAAATAGGAGTAAACATGGGTTCATTTATTAGTAATCATTCTAAACATCCAGTAGTTAACTATTGTATGCCAGGTGCTACATACATACAAATTATTAAAAGCATAATGCAAAAGAAGTTTGACAGGTACACCACAATTGTTATTCTGATTGGAAATGGGTTAGGTGTACTTAGGAAGGACCTATATAATAGTTATGAGTCCCTACAAAAGCTAGGGGTAATGAATGTAATGTTGTGTGCTTTCCCCTATTCAGTTTGTTATACTGAGAAACAAAATAAGTATATTATGTTTTTAAATAATTGTGTACATAATTTGACATGTCATAATGATTTATTTTTATTTTTTGACACTAATAAGTTTGTTAGTGGTATTAAAATGACTCAGGATTCAGTGAGCATGCCTAGAAGGTCAAAAATCCTGATTGCTACTTTGGTAGCCTATAATATTGACATGTTTATAGCAAACATAACACACCCTAGGCTAAGTGACAAAGCAGTATTATCTAGTAATTCTAATAATATTGTGATCAATTCTTTAAACATTTAATTTCGACAAAAGAGAAGCAGATACATAATATAATACTATTGCATCAGAACATAAATCGCTTCTCTGGCAAAATATATGATATAGAACTATTATTAGATAAAATTAAGGTTGATATTTTATGCTTTACTGAAACCTGGTTAAAGGCTGATATGATGCTTTTTAATGTTAACAATTTCACCGTCGCCAGTGCGTTCAACAGAGTGTCTGCCAATGGTGGTGGATCTATTATTTTACTAAACAACAACATTAAGTTCAAAAATCGTACAGATATATGTAGTCATTCTGTGGAGCGCGTCTGTGAGGTAGCATGTGCAGAGGTTGAAAGCTCCATTATCGTATGTGTTTATAGACCACCGGCTTCTGACTTTTCTTTATTTTATTCTATAATAGAAGTAATTCTTAGTAAACTATTCAGGTCCAAAAAGACATTAATAGTTTGTGGTGATTTCAACATTGACATTCTTGTTAGTTCATCTGAAAGAAACAATTTTATTTCTCTTTTTAAATCTTTTAATATGGATCTTTTGTTCAGTGAACCAACTCGGGTTACAGCCACATCTTCTACGTGTATTGATAACATTATAACAAATGGGAGTGTTCTGGAAAAGACATTAATTAGTGGTATTCGTTCGGATCACTTGGCTCAAGTTGTTAAATTACCTTTTAAGTGTCAAACTTCACCTGTACATAGAACATTTAGAACAACAACTAAAACCAAGTTAGAGAAATTTAATAATCAATTAGAATTGAAACTCAGTAACACTTCATTTGAATCCGACGATCCTAACAATACATTTAAAACATTATTTACAGCAATTTGTAATGGATTTAATAAATGTTGCCCAATTAAATCTACTATGGTAAATAATAAATTAAAATTCTGTGACTGGGCAACTAAAGGGTTAAAGGTGAGCAGGGACAACATGTATGAACTTTATCATAAAAAATCGTATACAAATAATGAAGAGTTTCATACATATGTTAGGAATTATTCAAAGATATTCAAAATAGTCTGCAATAAAGCAAAAGCTATGTTCATTGCCAATAAAGTTAGTAACTCAACTAATAAAATCAAAACTGTCTGGAAAGTCATAAATACGGAGACTGGTAAAAATAAAAAGGAAGATGAAACATTCACTCTTAAAATTAATGATAAATTTATCTCTGATAAATATGAAGTGGCTTCGGCTTTCGAATCTTACTTTTCAACGATTCCTACTGAAGCTACTAAGTATCTTGCATCGTCCCCGGTGAAAGCGGAGTGTCTGCTTACAAATAATTTTACTAAACATATTCCAAATTTTTTGTTTAATTTCATTGATGCTAGCGACATTTTAAGCGCTTTCAAGTCTTTAAATTTGAAAAACACAGAAGACTTATGGGGTTTGTCAGTTAAAGTCATTGGCTCAATTATTACTAGTATTGCTCCTATTTTAGCAGGTATTTTTAATCAATGTATTGATAAAGGTTCTTTCCCTGATTTGATGAAACATAGTAAAATCGTTCCCATTTTTAAATCCGGTAGCAAAAATAATCCTTCCGATTATAGACCTATCTCAGTTCTCCCAGCGCTAAGCAAAATCTTCGAGAAAATAATGCTGAATCAATTGTTAGCTCATTTCAACAATAACCAAATTTTACATGAACACCAGTTTGGATTTACAAAAGGGCGGTCTACGACTGACGCCGGAGCTAAACTTTTGAAGTATATTTTCGAAGCCTGGGAGAACTCTCAAGATGCGGTTGGCGTATTTTGTGATCTTTCCAAGGCATTTGATTGCGTAGATCATCACACCCTACTTTTAAAACTTCGACACTATGGCGTTCGCGGAGTGGCACTAGATCTTGTAGCATCTTATCTGTGCAGTCGCCAACAAAAAGTAGGTATTAGCGGTACTACGTCCTCAGGGTCTTTAGTTAAAACAGGCGTACCGCAAGGATCAATTTTAGGCCCATTTTTGTTTTTGGCATACATCAATGATCTGCCCTATATGGTAAATGAATTGTGCGATATAGTTTTATTTGCTGATGACACTTCTCTAATCTTTAAAGTGGATAGAAAAGACACAGAACTTACGCAACTCAATAACACGTTATCCACTATATCGAAATGGTTTGCGGCCAATAATCTCATGCTTAATTCCTCTAAAACTAAGTGTATAAGGTTTACTCTCCCCAATGTTGCTAGGAATGACAGTCATGTCCTAGTCGATGATGTTAGACTCGAACTAGTTGATAGGACAGTTTTTCTCGGCATAACATTAGATAGTAAAATACAATGGGGTCCTCATATAGAAAGCTTAGCTAGTAAATTGAGTTCCGCCGCTTTTGCAGTTAGAAAAATTAGACATATAACAGATGTGGCTACAGCTAGGTTGGTTTACTTTGCGTATTTCCATAGTATAATGTCCTACAGTCTTCTGCTATGGGGCTCGGCTGCGGATTTGGAATCTATCTTTATCTTGCAGAAAAGGGCCATTCGTGCAATCTATTGCTTGGGTCCTCGCGAATCCTTACGAACTCGGTTTAAGGAATTTGACATTTTAACCTTACCGTCGCTATACGTTTTTGAAAATATTATGTTTGTCCGTAAAAATTTAAATCTATTTGACACAAACAGTAGCCGCCATAACCTAAATACAAGAAATAAAGATAAAATTGTTACACCTAGATTCAGGCTAGCGAAAGTCAATAAGTCTTTTCTCGGGAACTGCATTCGCTTTTATAATAAAATCCCATATGAAGTAACTAAGATGTCTTATAATAGATTCAAAGAGTATGTTAAACATAAGTTGATTGACAAGGCCTACTATAAGGTGGCTCATTACATAGAAGACAAGAATATATGGTTGTAGTAGCTTCCCTCTGCACTTGCAGCCCCCTGGCCAAGTGATAATTGTATGAAGTTTATGTATATTTAAAACAACAACTGTAATTACATAAATTAAAAAAAAAAAGATCCACAAAAAAAGAAGCCTTGCTGAGTTTCTTGCCGGAGTCTTCTCAGTTCAAGTGTATTCCGAACCGGTAGTAGAGTCTAAAAATTGTAACTGTTGACATTCATAAGTGCCTTATTAGGGCCTAAACTGAATAAATGAGATTTTGATTTGATTTGATTTGATAGGAAACCGCGGGTTGTGGCTTCGATTCTCATCTAGGACAGAACATGTCAGTTAGTCCTGATCTCTCCATGGTCCTGAGTCTAGGTGTAATTACAATAGGGTAGTTGACACTGTCAAAAATAAATGACCAAACACTAACCATAGCATAAAATATCTAAAAACTCGTGGAAATATCTAATATGTTGTACATTTAATGGATTTTATGATTTTTAATTACCAGTGGAACCACTAAGAGTAGTTGATTTGATGCTGTGAAACTATGACGTCATAGTGTAATATTTCATACAAAATTCCATATAAACGATCGTTTTGACATTTATTAAAAAGTAGCTGATTTGATATGTCAGTCAACTACCCTATTGTTTTTAGAACTACAACTAGTTATTCAATCACCATTCATCGTTGGACATGATTTTCCCCATGCGTGTTACACGATAAACCGGCAGATTTAAACCAGCCGGTATTAACGCCGACCGCTAATTGAATCCCGGACATTTTAGAGGTGTTATAAAAATTGGTTGCGCTATTATAATTGTTAGCCAACGTTGGCGTGATTGGAACAAATATTTGGTGTTGGATTTTTTTATGATAATGGCTTAACGTTTCGAGTCTAGTTGCGATTTCAGTAAATGTTTCAAGTATAAAACCTTAAAACTATTTCGGTTATATATTCTGGGAAGGATTCACCTTCAGGTGGAGGCGTCGGTTGGAGCGCGAAATTCAAATTTTATAACGTTTTTTCATAATTGCAGCTCAGTTATAGGTCGTAAGTTATCAACATGTTATTTGCGACAAGAATGGTAGTATATTTACTGATTAATTACAAAAGAAGTCATCAACATATTCCTCCAAGGTATATTAGTAACATATTCATGAAATAGTCGTATATGTCAGTTACATTGACAAATACTTGTGACCTATAACGTGCTATAACTGAGCAAAAACGTAATAACATTTGAATTTCCCGTTTCTATCGAAGGATTCACCTTATGATTCACCTGTTTTTTTTTCATATTCATCGAAACATATTCACCAGGATATTTGTCTGACATACGTCCAATGATACTCAATAAGTTATAAGCTCTCTATGATATTAGCAGACAGCTTCCGCACTACAACTAATAGGGGCTGATTAGACGCGCTTGGAGTAAATTACTTGGGCTGTTGTGTAGTGCTACCATATGCGTCAGATTTGCGGGACTATAATATTTTTGACACAGAATAGATATCAGAGATTAGTGTATTCCATATCGGTGGTAGAGTATATTGTTATAATAATATACAGCAGCATGCAGCTCAGTAATAGGTCGTATATTTATCAAAATGTGATTTGCGCCTCATAAACATGCCAATTGATTACTGTATGTATACATCATGCTTTTTAAACTATTTAAATCCATACATTAGTCCCTTTTCGATAAATAACGCGCAGGAACCAATGTACCTACAGTTCTATAATATTTTGAATGCAAAATGAATACTTAGATAGATCTATAGCCATATCTTAGTGTCGCGAATCTCATTTTGACAAATAAATGACCTATTTCTGAGCTGCAATTTGAAAAAACCTAGTAAAATTTGAATTTAAATAATGAAATAACACGAGAAAATATTTTGTTTTTATGATAAGGCCTTAATAAAGTCTTAAGAAGTTAGGTCGCAACTAATATCTGAGCTAGGTTAGTAAATAACCAGTATTAAAGATTATCTCCCTTTCCCCTGGGAAAAAGATAGATTAAACCAAATATGTGAGTGATATATAGTTTTTTTTTCACAGAATTGGTCTTGTTTATATTAAATTATCTAGAAATTACTTAGTAACTATCGACATTCATAAGTGCCTTATCAGACCCTAAACTGAATAAATGAGTTTTGAGTTTCAGTTGAGTTAAATATGATTTAAGTATATAGTTTTTATTGACATACTAAAACACTTGAGTAGCAGTTTTCTTTATTATACAGACGGCATTTATGTAGATCCTATTTTTCGCTTTGAGAACTTGGCTTATACACGTAATTAAAAGGATTTATCCAGTAAATTTTAATTAAAGAAATGGTATATAAATGTAAAGAACCTACATAATTAAATTACTCGTACACTTGCATGATACTTCACACACTGATATTCAGTTATTCTCAACACACATAACAGCAAAATCTTTAGTACATTTCCACGCGTACATACCAAAATATTGTCTTTGCGAATCCCGAATATAGCGTCAATTTGGCAACACTACACGAGACTAGCTCGAATGCTTGCCTTATCGATATTGTTCATGCGGTAATATCGAAACTACTTGTAAATATACCTATCATAAAGCTAAGCTGCCAGTTAAATACCTTGCTATGCACTTTGGCGATGTTTATGTTGGCTTTGACGCTGTTTAGAATAGTTGCAAGCTACATGATGATATTAAGGAAAGTATTTTGTAGATATTACTAGCTGTCCCCTGCGGTTTCACCCGTGTTCTCGGGATAAAAAGTAGCCTATATGTTATGCCAGGTTATGATCTATCTATGTGCCAAGTTTCATTCAAATCCGTTGAGTAGTTTTTGCGTGAAAGAGCAACAAACATACATACATACAAACTTTCACGTTTATACTTTTAGTAGGACTTGCAAATTGGAAGATATAGTCATTAATTAATTCTTGTAAATTCATAAATTTTCTAGAATTCAAGATTTCAGCCTATATGTTTTTGAGTATAATAATACTTACAGAACTCATGTTTTTAATCTATAAATGTAGGTATATTTATAATCTAGGTTTTCCACTTTTTTGCTCTCTCTGCTTGTTTTGGTTTGAACTATATAAACCAAGTGAAAGCAAAATTGGACGTCGTGTCGTATAAGGAGGTGCTGGAAACAGCAAACAAGATTTAAAGAAAGAAGCTACACTAATAAGAGCCAAGCTCTCAAGGTGGAGGCGTCGGTTGGAGCGCGAGATTCAAATTTTATCACGTTTATTGCAAATTGCAGCTTAGTTATAGGTCGTAAGTTATCAACATGTTATTTGCGAGAAAAATGGTAGTATATTTACTGATTAATAACAAAAGAAATCATCAACATATTCCTCCAAGGTATATTAGTAACATTTTCATGAAATAGTCGCATATGTCAGCTCCAACCGAAGCCTCCCCCTTAAATAAGAATAAATTTTGTTAGTGCGATGTATAACTTTGATGCGCCATCTATCCATCGACGTGTGAACTATGTAGCAGATGTCGCTGCAGTAAAAACAGAGTACATACATAGGTAAATAGCTCTTATATCTCAAGACGAAAACCTAGAGTTCACTTATGATTTAACACCTCATAAAATAATGGCCGTTATATAAAATAACCATAATAACAATCGATATAACCGTAACGTTATTGTACTAGGTGGGAATATCTTTGTTATGTTAATCGAATGGCTCTATCGGGTTGGTCGTAACTGGCTATATTTTATACTACTATTGAATTCGAATATAAATACATGGAATAATAATTCTTTGGGAATTGCCCCGTAAAGATCCGATACGCGTTGAAGTAAAAGTTTTAATGTTTTCATTGCGCAATAAAATTATATTTTTATCTTAGTTATTTTGAATATGAACTTATAGTTTTGATATCGAGAGAATAGAACGGTATTGGGTTACAATTCACCTATACCCCGACTCTGCAGGTTGTTAAATTCCAATAGTGATGTATCCGATATTCTTTGGTCATCATTAGCTACATTTAGAAAACAGATGTCCATGTTATCTGAATAAACAGAAACCCAAAGTTACCTTATAATATCCAATTTTATAAAATAGGTTGACTATGGCGTTCGCCTTTAAGTAATTGTGCATTTAGTTATAGACATTGTGTAATAATATTAAATTAATGTTATAATGTAACAATAGGGGTGATGACTAAAAATAAAAATTTATCCGTCAGTTAAATTACCAAAAAATATTGGACACATGTTTTTTCTTTAGTTCTGAAAACAAAAAATCACGAAGATACAGTGCGTATAAATATCGCGTGACGTCACGTTTTAGTACACTTTTTACAGAGAAGTGACGTCACAAACCCCCACTCCTGAACTTTGATGCGACCTATCTTTGTAAGTTTTTATTGATTTGATAAAATAAAAAATACGTATCCAATATTGTTTGATAACCTAACTGACGGACTAAATAGAATTAATTATTTTTTACCCAGTCATCATCCCTATTGTTGGTGAACCAATAAAGTAAAATAAAAAATAAAATAGTTTCTATCAAACACTTTAGTTGTTTGTTTGTTCCTTTGTTAAGTAAGTGACAAAAAGTTCCTAAGTCTCCCTTTATACGTATGACGTTTTAATTAATGCTAAACTCACTTCTCGTGTATTATAACAGAAAAAGCCTTAGAGGCTACTCGCGGGGGATTGCCCACGAAATTTGTAGTTTATGAGAAATAAATATTATCATTACAATATTTTGTTTAAGTGTGCCTCTTCTTCTTCTAAATCCTCGCTTTGAAAATATACATCCTCTTGTCTAAACAGGCCTATTAAACAGTGACGATAGTATACCCAAATAAAGCAGTATAGTATAGCTTAGAGCCGAGAGCCCCTGGTGAGATATCGCGGCAATTCTTTGACATTTACGAAGCCTATTATCGTCAGAACTTGGATGAACTGAATAGATAAGGAAAGGATAGTTTTGGGACGGCGATAGACGTCTTTTTTCTAGAAAATACCCTATTGATATCATATCTCTAATCTTACTTACTTTCTATGGATGAGATAAAATGTATACTGTAAAAAAAAAACAACTGTACCTATTATGTTTCATGAGACCCCGCTGACAGAGTATTTTTCAATACTGCTTCTAATCTATATATATAAAAGAAAGTCGTGTTAGTTACTCCACTTATAACTCAAGAACGGCTGAACCGATATAGCTGAAAATTGGCAGGTAGGTAGTTTAGAGCCAGGAGAAGGACATAGGATAAGTAGGTAGGGGTAGGTAGGGTAGGTAGGGTAGGTAAGGTAGGTAGGTAAGGTAGGTAGGGGTAGGTAGTTAGGTAGGGGTGGTACTTAGGTAGGGGTAGGTAGTTAGGTAGGGGTAGGTAGTTAGGTAGGGGTAGGTAGTTAGGTAGGGGTAGGTAGTTAGGTAGGGGTGGTACTTAGGTAGGGGTAGGTAGATAGGTAGGGGTAGGTAGATAGGTAGGGGTAGGTAGATAGGTAGTTAGGTTAGGGGTAGGTAGTTAGGTAGGGGTAGGTAGTTAGGTAGGGTAGGTAGGTAAGGTAGGTAGGTAGGTCCCAGTTTTATTTTTGTTCTCAGGGCAGGACAACGTCTGCCGGGTCAGCTTGTACTGTTATAAAAGTCGAGACAGACTCTTCCTCCTCTCATAATTATCTTTCTCAGGATTTTCTCAAATTATCATTGTTCAATCAAAGTGACAAATGTCAATATTGAACTGTGAAAATAAATAATATCCACTCATCATTATTGACGGTCTAAAAATCATGATAATAAAAATGAGCATTTATAACTTCCCGGCAAATATTTCCCAGTCATTTCCTTATCAATAAACGACGGCGATACGACGTCAGAATTTGAAGGTTACGTACGTGATAACTTTACGCACGCCCCATTACTCTGCAAGGCATAAGCTTTCAAGGCATATCGGAGGCACATTATATTTTTGCACAGAAAGTTGATTGGCGAATTCCGACTTTACGTCTCGAGCGGTAAGGAACACGGAAATAATGTTTATATTAACGATGAATATTTATTTTGATCAGCAAATGTGTTTTTACGACATGTTTTTATAATCTCGCTTGATAGTTAGGACAGTCATTTGATCTTCTACGTTATATATATTATTTGAAGGATGAGGCTCCTTTGAACTGTTGTTTTGTTATGATTCTTGTTACTGTATTACCTATTGCCTACTAAATATATTTTTAATCACGTCTAATTTTCTTATCAAAAAATATATCAGCCTCAAAATTTCCGCACTCTAACCAGTGACAAGTACTGCCATCTGCGGAGAACCATAAAACGTTACACATTACCACAGCTGCAGCTGATTAATGCTTGCTTAATTTGCTTGCAGCTATGTCGTGGGCTTTGACTTAGGAATATTATATCCTAGTGGTACCTATAAAGGCATACCCTTATAACATATTATCACTCATAATTATTGTCCTAATTATGTTTCGACAATTACTATGGATTTCAGACGTGATGAACAAATTAACTAGCTATGCTCGGAGTTTCCCTGCGAGATCGGATCAGAAATGATGAGATCCGCAGGCAAACCAAAGTAACCATAGCCTGAAGAATTGCCAAACATAAGTGGCAGTGGGCGGGGCACATCGCTCGTAGAACCGACGGCCGCTGGGGCAGAAAGGTTCTCGAGTGGCGACCACGAACCGGAAGACGCAGCGTGGGCAGGCCCAGGTCCCCACAAGGTGGACCGACGATCTTGTTAGGGTCGCGGGAAACCGCTGGATGCGGGTAGCGCAAGACCGGCCATCGTGGAGATCCTTGGGGGAGGCAGTGGTCGTCTTTCGGCTGATATGATGATGACCAAATTAACCGAGATCCCCCTATTTAACCCCAAAGCTGTGCGTTGATAAATCAGTCAGTCAGCCACGTTTTCCTTTTAAGTATATCATACATAGATTCATAAAGCGGTTACCACCAAATCCTGTACAAACAAAATAGAAGTACAAGATTTCGGCAAAGCTTTCACAAAGCTAAATATTCAGATACCTTAACATTCACTTAACGATATCGAAGACATTAAACATGACAAGACTGTACGTAAAGATATGGAAACTGCTGAAGAGAATAAATAACCTGAAACACAAATCCATAACGCAAGTTTACGAGGCAGACCTCACACAGCACTGTATGTGTATGAACGTCTATAAATCGATGTCTGAGCTAATATAATGCCGTGTGTCTTGAATCTGAGAGCTAGTAAACATAGCCGGCACATAAAATCCGGTTTGTGTGTGTTGCCGCCGATATACCCCGTTATTGGCCATTAGCGTCTTGCTTTCGGATTAGAATGTGCGCTTAGATTTAGGTGACGGCGTTGGGAAGTCTTTAGATTTGATTTATGGATGTTTGAGAAGCTAGATATTCTTTAGTTATTCGAATCTTATCTGTTTTTACGTTTTTATTGCCATATTTACTAAAATAATATTGAAATGTTTTTTCAGCTACTGTGTTTCTTATATAATTTTTTGCACCTCGAATTTCTTTATTTGAATAGTCCTTTGATTTATTCTTAACTACTATTTTATTAACTTCATTTCTGATAACGTCATAGGTACAAAACAAACAAAAATGAGCCTTGCTATCCATATTACGGGTCTGACTTGAGGCGCAGTGTGGCGAACCGCAAAGGGAGGTAATGGCAAACTCGAAATATCGAGTAGTAGATCCAAATCGCTGTCACCTATGACCAAATACAAGCTTGATCGCAAGAGTGCTTATCCTTGTAGCACGTGTTCGCTTTCGTTAGTTCATCGCACAGGTCGAGTGGCCAAATAAGCTTGTTCAGCGTTCGGTCCTTCATCAACTATCAAGGGTTCTTATGGTAGACAGTAATGGTTAAGTGTTGGGGTTGACCTAGTCTTTATGGTAAGGATAGTTTGCAAGTTACATGGTTTCACTATGCTAACTTGGGATAAGCTTATCGAAGGACTTATTGCTGGGAACTTGCGAAGTGACGTTGCGTTTTCGTTTTATTTTCATATTAAATATTATCGGTGGTATTTTGTTCAGACTGAAGTTCTAGCCTGCGACTATCATCTCAGGCTTTTGGTGACCAATAAATAACGCGCTTAAATTCACGTTGAAATAAGCAACCAGACTAACTTGACTGGACAAAGAATAACTTTGTTTTGTTTTTTGTTAGAAATACCAAGTTAAACTAAATTTGTTTAGTTTTTCAACTACAGCATCGGGGTCTTCTAAGCCTTGCACGAGGTCAGCAATCTCTCTGTTATTACTAATGTCCTTATTCCTTATTGACCACATAACTTCAGTGGGCCACCTGACTGCATTTATCTATATTTATACTATAGTATCATGATTCTGACTGAATGTATATTTTTAATAAAATCAGTAGAAATTTACCACATAATATTGTCATTCAGTAAATATTGTAGCAAAAGCTTCAAACAGACTCAAAGGCTTTTTCAGAATACAAATAGTAAAATCTATATAATATGCATAGCTACAATATTTCAGTGCTGCAATAATATTTTTTATTTAC
Organism: Tethea ocularis; assembly: GCA_963555595.1. Lineage (NCBI taxonomy): Eukaryota > Metazoa > Arthropoda > Insecta > Lepidoptera > Drepanidae > Tethea > Tethea ocularis. The sequence continues at coordinate 909,585 of OY741960.1, read as the reverse complement.
TTCCTCGCTACTGAGAGTAAATATGATATTGCAATATGAATAATATTCTGAGAAACCATCATAAAAATATATTTTTTAAATTCTGTGTACGCATTTTTTTTTAAATACCTATATATCAAAAGAGTCTGTGTAATATTTTCATTTCTTTGCAGCTTTTAAAAAAATACTGTATTGCAAATTAAAACCTTCTTTGGCTATGATTTAAAGAGGCAGTTATATAATGTAGTTTTTGTAAGTTAAAGATTACAAAATGCATATTTATTACCAAGTTCAGCAGTTAAAACTTTATCATGTCACCCGAAAGACGTCCACTGCTGGACAAAGGCCCCCCAAGAATCTCCACGATGGCCGGTCTTGTGCTACTGGCATCTAGTGGATTTCCGCGACCACCTTGTGGGGGACCTGCCCACGCTGCGACTTCTGCCCCAGCGGCCGTTATATAAAATAAATTGAGCAATAAAATAATTAAATCGTGTAGTATCAAATTGGAATTAGTCGGTAAGAAATCTCATTTTAAACAGTTCATAAACAATGAGGTTTCAGCTTGTAACGTAAAAAAGGAAAAATATTTAAGTATGATTTTATGATTTATCTGTTTTTTTTCAGTAGATTTTACCATCGAACATCCGTTATACTGTTCAACGCTTAGCATTTGATGATATTCCCAGCTAGAAATATCGTTAAATAGGTCTTTACTTTGGTCAATCTGACTGACTTTCGGTTAGGCGCACAGTGTATAACCAGTCAAATCAGGAAATGGCGTATCGCGACATGGCCTGGTAGATCACGGTACGGCCAAATCTACGATTGGATTACGAAGTATACTCGTATACCTATTAGCAAACTACGGGGATGTTGGCAATCACCTCTCGGCCTCGTTCCAAACTGGGTCATAGAAAACAAGCCTCGAACTCGGCTGGCAATGCTGGAATGACGTTATCATTAAGTAAGTCGCCTTATCTTCCACTTCATAGGGTACTCGTTGCTTTACCGTCTTCTGATGTTCTGACTCCAATTTAATTTTAAGTTTCGCTGAATTTGATTGTTTTGTAACGTCGTCATTTGGATTTGGTTGTGCGCATTTTGATTTTAAATTCAAAATTAAGATAAAGTTGATTCTAGAACTGGCTTTTGTTTATATAAAAGTAGCACCCCATCCCAACTTCGCACGCGTGTAGAAATCTTTGAATTTCTCGGCTTTTTTGTACTATAATATGCATGTATTATACACATAAACCTTCCTCTTGTATCACTCTATATATTGCTGACAATTGCATTACAATCAGATGCGAAGTTTAAAATATCTAAGCGTACAGACAGATTTAGGATTTTATCTAATACTATATGTAAAGATAAAGAAGATTATAATTTATGAAGACAGAGGGAATTCTGTTATGCATTTATGAGTGTTTCTAGACTGCAGTAGCAGTGTCAATAATAAACAAACAAATACACAAACTTTAGTGACTATTATAAAAGTAAGATAAGCGAATAATAAATTTGAAATGTTTCAAAGAATTAAGCTGTAGTTGCCTCTGTAAGAGATGTAACTTCTTCGTTATTTTTCTGCGGTACTTTTATTCCCGTCTAGTGAAAAGGAATAAGAAACCGCTGAGTATACTTTGAACTTGGAAGATTTTGTTTGTTTGATCCAATCACTCAATATCAATTACCTATACTTCTTTTTTAGAAAAAGTTAAACATTTGAAATAATCTGTTATTTTTTTTGTCATAATTATTGTCTAAAAACATATTTAAATAGTCTAATTTATGTTGGGAAGGAGCTGACCCTTAGTATACAGGCTTTGCCTATCTTAAGTTTTAATTTGGTCTAATAAAGATTATTATTATTTATTATTATTTAAAAGTGAACTTTTTGAGTTTGCCTGTTCCGAATTCAAAATAAAACTTTTTGAGTCTTTACCTGTTCCGAATGAATGGTAACTTCAGGAACTTTGACATTCGTAAGTGTCCTAAAGCCTAATCGATAATAAATTACTTTCACTTTGACTAAAATTTAAAAGCATTTTTTTTTATATATTAGTTTGACTATAATATTACCTAATTCATTTAGTACCTTTCATAATTGAATCTTATAAGCCATCAAATTATAAGATTCTAATTTTCAACTATCATAAATCTATACTCTATACTAATATTATAAAGAGGAAAGATTTGTTTGTTTGCATTGAATAGGCTCCAAAACTACTGAACCGATTTGAAAAATTATGTCACTAATAGGAAGCTACATTATTCCCGAAAGTTATAAGCTACTTTTTATACCGGGAACGCGAGTGAAACCGCGCGGAACAGCTAGTATTAAATAAAAAGATAAAACACCTATAAAGTTCTACATCAAAGTGTGTAAAGAGATAGATTGAACAAAACAAACTTCATAAAGTATCAATCGCGTGCAAAAACAAGAAACTAAAGATAAACAAAAACAATAAAAAGTCAACAGTTTCAGTGTAAGAATGTTCTTCGTGTCTCAACTGCACTTTTAACTCTATTCTACGCCGTGAAGTTGATAACTTCATTCTGGTGCAATCTTTGAAATGCCGTGTTTATGTTTGTGTGAGTTTACTCGTAAGTCGTAACTGCACAGTAGTCGTTGGAGAGCTAACGATCAGGCGAACAGAACTTGCTAACACCAAGAGAATATCTTTGCATCATTACGACTTGGAGTAAGAGAAACAAATAAACTAGCGAATATATTGGAAAGAGTCTGTCGTCTTTCCAAGGGATTACAGCATGGGGTTCTTCAATACGGGTATGAAGAGACTTTTATAGGATCCGAATGTTTGACTGACTGATCTATCAACGCACAGCTCAAGGCACTTGACAGATCGAGATGAAAGGTTTGGACGCCAAACTGTTATGTTACATGAAGCCATGAAGTTGTTTTACATGAAGCCATGAAGTTGTTTTACATGAAGCCATGAAGTTGTTTTACCTAACTAACATAAATAAAAGAAGTAAAATTCTGTATGATTTATTTCATAATTTACTATCTTTCCATCAAAGGGACAAAACAGAAAAGATTCCGACGTATTGAGAACCTCTTCCTTTTTGAAGTCGTTTAAAAAGAAGCTACATTACCCCCAAGTAGGCTTTATATCCCAGAAAAGTGAGTAAAACCGCGGGGGACAGCTACAATAATCTAAAAGTTTCAACTAAGCATTATCTCCATTCTCGAGGTACATCAATACAGGTCCAATGAAATTTGTAAATTAATAATACAATACCTCATCGAGCTAGATTACCTAAAGAGAAGGAATTTAGATGTCATGTGATAGTCAGGTAAATAGGTTTAGACCGATCTCCCGGTGAGAGGCACAATAGGAAACCAAACGGTTTATATCAAAGACCGATGGTATTCGATTGCTGTCTGAAACGACGATGGAGAGGCATTCGAACGAGAACTACTATTGGCTTAGCGACTTTATAGCATACTAGATTTCGCGGTTTCCCCTAGCACTGTAGATTCCTATTAGTGAAAGAATTTTTTAACCAGATTTATTTGTTAACTTCAGAGGGACATCTGAACTTACAAACACTAGATACAAACTCATGAACATTTAGGTCCGGTTGCATCAAACCATTAGTAAAAAATAGTAAAACTATTAGTTAATTTTGATGTGAATCTTGTCCTAATAGGTACTAAGTTTTATTGATATAATCTATTTACATTTACAACTACCTATGTATTTACAATTAAAAAAAAAATTATATAGTTTTAAAAAAAATCCAAAACAACCCACCTGACAACTAACTCTTGATAATACAAATGATAGCTCAGTGGTACATGATTTTGGAATCATCATCATGCTTTTCATAAAATTTACAAATACTTATACACTTTATTGAAATTGTTACATTTCAATTTTTGTGAAAACATGCAGGGTGACAGGTTTAACGATATATAGACCGAAACTAGATACAATTATGTATAACATATTTAATGCGACCACAAATCGCGCGTCAGGTCGCATCGCGTGTAGGCTGCTTAACTTCGAACGATATTCCATCATCATTGGACAACCTCCCGTAAACTACTCCTTTGACATCCAGTAACGGAGTGATGGGTCATTCCGGGGGAAAGTCCAAGTGTTTACCTGTGAAAAGCCTATCAAACGATAGTTTATGTTATATTACACTTGAGCTTTTAGTGACTAATCAAGATTCTAGTTGAAAATTTGTCGCCAAGCAACTGCAGGTAGTATCTATCGGAACACACCTGAGAGCTAGTTTCTTTCTAGGCTTTGGGTGCTTACCACCATCGGTCACCACATAATAATATTATTAACCACGATCGCTTATATTTATTATTTTTAGGGTTCCGGACGACGAAACTTGACTTTCTCTATTGAATCTCCAAAACTACTGGGCCAAAAATTAAAAAAAAATACCTACAGATTACAGGAAAATCTATGAGAAGTCTATGGTATTTAAAGTAACATAGGAAATTATGGAACCCTTGGCGCTCGAGTCAGACTCGCACTTGCACTAATTTTATATGTATTGTAGTTTAATTAACATTATGTAGGTAGTATAAGATTTTGGCTTTGTATTGCTATATACCTATCATATCGTTTGACAAATCACTGTAATTATTATAAAATACAAAATATTATTGAAACACATCATTCATGTTCAATATTATTGTCATTTAAGTCCATATAATAAATTGAAACACAATAACGTATTCATTCTGTATTCCATTAAACGGAAATGGCTTTGAAAAATTTCGCCGCAATTGCAATTTGTCTCAGAGGATTCTCTTTTTCTGTCTGCGGGTTTTATTTGAAACCAGTATTGTATTGGGTTTTTGTTTTTTCATAATAAAAGTATTATAAAAGTGAGAAGTAGTATGCAACCCCAGCGAGAAGTACCAAACAAGTATCTGTAGTAGTGATAAGTAATGAGAAACAAGTAATAAGAAGCAACTACTACAGATAGAAGAATAATTACGAATAGACAAAAAATAAAACTGCCCTCAAATGCACTAAAAATCATAAAATAACTATGTAGGAACTCTAAATCTGACTTAATGTTTTTTTTAAATAATTAATAAATGTTACAAGTGTGCAGATCTCAAATACCTAAACATATTCAAAACTGTGCAGGTTTAAATTACTGTACATATAATGAACCTAGTATTTTTTTTTTTTAAAGGACTAAAGTTGGTAGCCTCTGATGGCTGCTCCAACCTTACCGGACGGACAATCGGCGAGCGCAGAGAGCTCTCAGCCGGGTAACATTTAGGTAACCACGCCTGAGGGCACCCCCGAGTGGGGTACGAACCTCGGCTCAGGGCGTTACCGGGGGAAGGGGAGGACTTTGTACAAGTTACGAGTAATTGGGGGAAAAATGAGTAACCAACACCTATATAATAATAAAATAATTTTAATTAATGATTCAAAATTCAACTTGCAGTTACATTTTTTTCAAAGATTCTAACACGTCACAGATCAAAAGGAGAATTTATTTAGTTTATCCGAAGGTGTTGATTCCCGCCTACGAACCAACGATGCCTCCACCGCAGGGGGAATCACACGCCCCATTTCACCCCACCCGTAACCTCAGCCGGCTCGATAATATGACAAATCGGATGTGAACACTGTGTGATGTTTTGTACATTTTAGTTCGAGCATGATTTCTGATTCCGACGATTGGAATGTGGTTTCGAAACGCGATTGATAGACTAGTGTCCCAATTTAGGCTTGCGTCCCAATCATTGTCATTATAGTCTAGGTTTCTCTATACTAAACAGGTTTGATTTTGGACTTTGGTCACGCTAAAACCTTTAACAGTCTAGAAGTGTTGCTGATTATTGGCAAGGTCGAGGAAACGGAGCCCAATGTATTGGACCAACCAAAATTATGCTCCACGCTAGATCGCAATTATATGTCCCGCCATCTAGACAGCAGAAGACAGTGTGAGAAGATTATTATGTCACTTGCTACCTTTCAAGGTGTCAGGCCACACTGTGATGGAGGGCGAGCACTATGAAGTACGCCGCTACTTAGATTTCTCATGACGATAACCTATTCCGCAAACCCGCTATCTTCGTCAAGGATATGACGTCACTATTACTATTAAAAATACTTGCAAAGAGGTTACTTAATAAAGACACTTTTGAGTTTGAATTTTGAATTAACTACTGATCTATCATTATCTTAAACTTCTCTATTACTAGCATATTATGGAGTTTAGTATAATTTATAGTACCTATAACATTATGACTTCTTTTTCATATTAACTGATTGTCCAAACCAAATGAAATGACATTAATTTGTAATGAACAAAAAACGTCTGCAACATGGCAACATGTTATTTGAGGGGCTTTACCCATAAGCACAAATAGTTTCTCCGAGTATTGTATACCTATATTGTGCATTTTAGAAAAGTCTACTTTGTAGATTTGTCACGGAGCACGTAATTAATGTCAGTGAAATTAAAATGGAAATATGTACCTTATGAATCTAAACTAAACGCATCATAGCCTTTCCAAAATTCATAATTCTGTCACAACCGTGAAATTCTCACTACATTTCATTCCAATATGTCCCCAAGTGCTGAATATACGAAACGACAAAATAGTTTCTAAAAAAAGTATGTTGTCAATGCCTTCTACGAGGCAAAATAGCGAATAATTTGCACGTAAAACGAAATTTTTGAGTGGCCTGAAATTTGGCATTACATCATGCCGTAGGTATTTACTAAGACAGGAATCTTGAAAATTCGTCAATTAAGGGGGTAAAAATAGAGGATCGCGGAAAACTGCGGGGCGGAAAGCGAGTAATAAAATAAAAGTCCTAGATTTGGTGCAAAAAATCTTTTCTTTCATGCAAAAACCAATTTGGAATCTTTACGTAAAATGTCGGCTTTTGTGATAAACATTCATAAAATATTCCATATTTTGTTGATGCTTCTTGTGACCTTGTCATGAATAATTCTGAAACTGAATGTGATCAAAACGGCCAGGCAAAGTCACATTCTTTCATCCGACGTTTCACTATAGTCATCACCTATTTAAGTTAGGTGACGTAATTTGTTAAGATACCATCTAGGACAAACATTTGTGTGCATGAAAATGTCTACTTGTCCTGAGTCTAGGTGTCTATTTAAGTAGTTTTCTGGTTTCCATAGTACTATCTCTACTTGATTTGGAATCTGTTAGAATACATAAATATCCTCGGATAAGATGATTTGATCGAAACTGATATACAAATCCTGCAAGAGAACTAATTTTGCATACTAGGCATTATAAAGTAAAGCTTTCAATTCTGTAATTCTATAAATTATACACAAAATTTATTGAACCACGAGCATTACTATTATTAGATAATGTAGACATTGAAATAATCTGAATATCACGAAAGATCCCGCAAAAATTGCGTGATCCCAAGGGATAGAAAAGGCTACGCTACAGGCTGAACTGAGAGGCAAAAGGCTAAGCAGGCAGAAAGGGGTAAATGTCAAATTTGAATTCCATATGGACAAAATCGCCGCGATCCAAAATATAATATGATTTGTTATGCTGTCATATGGCTGTCATAGTCTTTTTATTAGACATCGTGTTTTACATTATAAAGAACTGTGTAGGTGTCTTACTCAAAATTCAATTCAATTCAATATTCCTATATTCTTACCCCATTACATGCGTTTATTATGATTTTTATATCTCACTCTCAAATCTCTTGCAACAAAGAATGCGGAGAAAAACTGAATAAAAAGAACTTTTAACACAAAATATAACCGACTTCAAAACACTAAAAACATTGTGCCTATAAAATTTTAAAAATTGCCTCGATTTCTCCAGGATTCCATCATCAGATCCTGATCAATGACCATGGGACCACCTGTAAAGTATACCCTTTCAAACAAAAAATGAATTTTCCAAATCGATCCAGGCGTCTTCGAGTAATCGGGGCACATACATAAAAAAAAAGATTCCAACGACTTAAGAACCTCCTCCATTTTGAAGTCGTTTAAAAAGAAAATGGACAGTAAAACAAAATTAGTTATATGCAGTGCGAGGCATTAATCTCAGCATATAGATAGAAAACATATACCACTGACAACCTATAAATTGAAACATCAAGACAAGATGAAAGTTTCCAAAGAGAAACTGAAGACTGAAGACTCAGCGATACCGGAGACTTCCAGCTCAGTGGTCTGCGATGACCTGCAGAAAATAGCTGATATAAGTTACACCGCTGAAGTATCGAGCGTGGCAGATGGGATTTCATTTTTTTTGAAAACAAATACTGGTAATAAAACACATAATTATTCTCGAGTAATTTAAAAACAGAAAGGCATAGACAAGATATCGTTACAATTCATTGCTGTTTTTATTTTTCTGTTTGTTCTTGTTAGAGCTTATCAGGATGTGGAGAATATTTTTTTTTTATATATAGTTTGTATATTTGTTGTAAATATTGTATATTATAGACTAAAGACACCTGTGCTAATTCCTATAGAATATACTGCAAACTCAAACTATAACGTTTACTTGTAATTTTTTTTACTTTCAAGTCACGGTTCCGCGCAACCTCTTCAATATTATGTTGGCACACAACTTCAACTTTAATCGAACGACATAAAGCCGTGCTTCATAAATGCATAGTGCAAAGTGAAACTTTATGAAGCATGAAAGGCAACGGGATTTTATTCAGGAGCCGATATGCAGCCCACCTACCGGCGCATATTTATGAGACAGTGTTTGCAGTATCGAGACCGCCACGGTTGCTTGCGCCCAGCTCACATGAATCTTTATAACTATCAAACTTCATATATGATCTCAAAGAATTACGTATATCGGTTGGATCAAAGAATGCATTCTTCTCTTATTTGGGCCATCCAAATAACTTGAAAAATATTAACATATATTCTGAAATCTATTAGAAAGGGAATAGGTTTCTTACTTTTTAAAAAAATGGTTTTGTTTCTTTTTAAATAACATAAAACGATCTTTTTTACTAAAATTACGTCCCTCCTGTCTTGCTTGTCCCCGTCAGTTTAGTAAGGGACCGAGACATAAGCAGATAGCCTCCTCTTAATCACACGTTCTTGAACTGTACATTCGTTAGTGCACCCGTTGCTTCACCTGATTCTGAAGCTTACAATAATCTAAGTCTGTGATTAATAAATTGTCAAATTGCTACAATAAATCTATAGGGCCCGTGAGGAGTTTCTTGCGTCACTTCTTCTCCTCATACGGGACTATTCCGAAGCGATGGTATAACGTTGTTTCATTGTCTGCACTACGTCACTACTGAACCCTAAACATGGTGTTTGTATCGCTTGGATGTCGTTGACGCCGATATGTACATGTTAGTCATATGGTTAAAATTATTCAAGAACCAACGAACTCACTTGGATGATTTCATCATAATATAATCTAATAAGGATGTAATAAAAACAGTCATTTTTCATATACGACAGATATCTATTCTCAAAGGAAACATAGATTGTATTATGGAAATCAGATAGGCAGGTAATTGATAGACCTACGTATACAGATTCAGAATAAACAGGCATATTCATGAATGCAAATGTTTGGCCTATATGGGAATCGAGACCTGTGGCATGTCAATCTCTAGATCTTGCACTAACTTGGTAATAAAATAAAACTTTAGGAATATTTTTAGCTCGATTAAAATGTTGTTAAGTAAGTAACCTGAATTTAGCAATCTTTCAATGAACTAAAACGATGGAGATGAACACTCACAAGAATAAGCGGCAGGGTCTAAACGGCATAGCACCCGTCTTTCAATTCTCAGATAGTTTGCAAAAAATATAGTAGATACAGAATTCCTATGTTTTTTGGGAAATTGACATAATATATTTTTGACTTTGATAATAATAAACCTGTCTAGATAGAGTGATAAAAGAACATTGTATGTACTGTTTTCTCTTGGCTATATAGAATAGCATGTTTATTAAATTTTATATTCTTTATCAAGAGGATCAGATTACGTTAGCAATTTTAGAAGGTGTTTTCAATAACATTCATATGTATAAGCAAAGCTTACATTGTATCTGGGTGGGTAATATAGACACATCCATGCTACATTGTGCACAATTCTTGTCGCTGTGAATTGGGCCATCTCTCTATCGCCATAAGCACAGGTTATATAGATCAGCTGTGTTAAATGATTCTTTATTTTGCTGGATTACTTGTCTTGTTGCAGCGTGGGCAGGCAGCGTGCCCCCACAAGGTGGACCGACGATCTTGTGAGGGTATGTTGATATATCTGATACCGATTGTACGTATAATTTTTTTTAAATAAATATTCTGAGACTAGGGACAAATTGTCCTGGATGGGAATCGAATGTGTGTCACAATGGTCATTGGTATGGTTAACTAAAGGTTGCCCAGTTGAGAGCCGTCTGCGCTCGCCGATTTTTCCTGTATAGTTGATGAAGCCAGGTGACCAATTTTAGTCCTTTCAAAAGAATCTTCCCCGTCCCCATAAGGTAGACTGATTCTTATGAGGGTCGCGGGAAATCGCTGGATGCGGGTAGCGCAAGACCATCTTGGAGATCCTTGTGAGAGGCCTTTGTCCAGTAGGACTGGAGTCTTTCGGCTGACATGATGAAGACAAAAAAAACTTTACAAAAAATATCCTGAGACATTCCTCACACTCGGTTATCTGATTCCAAACAAAGCAGAGCTTGTACTATGGAAACCAGATAACTGATATACTACATATTATACTACTTTTTTTTTGTAAATACATTCTTATATAGATATTACACCTACAATGCTCAAGCTACGTCTTTTATGCTACAATCAACAATACTACGAAACTCGCCGAAACTTAATCTCGCTAGTTTACACCAGATAAAAGTTCAGTATGAGAGCGCGCCCTGAATTTGTTCCAGGAAAGTTTACTAGCGGGTGTTAATTTCATTTGCTATATTGTTTATTGTCTGTATGTAGAGTACGTATGAAGTTCTGTTGCTGTAGTACAAAGCGTTTTGCCGTTAATGGATTTTATTCTTTACTAGCTGTTCTCCTCGGTTTCACTCGTGTTCTCGGCATAAAAAGTAGCCTTATAGCCTTCGGGGATAATGTAACTCCGGAGATTAATGCGTTGAACGCACAAACAAACTCTTCAGCTTTATTATTAGAATAGATTATAAGAGAAAACTAACAAACAAACACAAAATGAGCTGTAAGTATGTCTGCAATAAAGTTCATGATTCATTATATTATGTAGATTCAGATAGTTTGTTACTCTTTCACGGAAAAACTACAGAACGGACTTGGATGAAACTTGGCACATATATAGATGATACCCTGAAAACATATAGGCTACTTTTTATCCCGGGAAAACATAAGATACCACGGAAACGCGGGTGAAACCGCGGGGCTGAAGCTAGTAGTTAAATATGTGGACATAGTTAGTAGTACTCTATAGTTTTTCAAATCTATCTTACCTAACATACAAAGCAAAATTAAGGCTCTAATAACAAACATTTCTCGTCCCTTCAGGAACATCACTCATATCTTGTGTAAAAGACACAACATTGCGTCTTTGTGCCTTTCATTGGTAACACAATCTACTGTGCAAATTGGGATAAATGAAGACTTTGAAGTTCTCAGCCTTAAGGGCACAGCGCACATATCAACTCGGAAAGGCCTTTCGCCTCGCCGTCAACCAGGTGTCAACTTAATTTAAGCACGTAATCAAAGCGGATCGGCAGCTCCGGGAGTCGAATCGGCTACGGCTCGCCGACCGCTGGTTGAAGGCCATGCGCCACCAGTTCAATCAGTAATGTGCTACATGCAGGCCACGGGAGGGGTGAGCGAGCAGGGCAAGCGTGGACGAAGAGACGTAAGCTCGAGTACAGAGAGACGTAAGAGCGGGGACGGCAAGACGTAAGTGCAAGTTGACCACACACCTCACCGCGGGTACCGCGATTCGTGAGCTTGTTCCAAGGCGAGGTGATTACGTGACGATTCCGATTAGTATGCGTTACAGTAGGGAGTCACAAACAGCGAGGAAATAAATAGTAGAGGAAATAAAGGTGGGCCTGCCGCCCCTTTACATCTGGCGCCCTGGGCGATCGCCCTACCGCGCCCTACCCTAACGCCGGTACTGGCTAGCCTTGCTGAGTTTCTTGCCGGAGTCTTCTCAGTTCAAGTGTATGTGGAACCGGTGGTAGAGCCTATTGTAATGATTGTAACTATCGACGTTCATAAGTGCCTTACCAGGGCCTAAACTGAATAAATGAGTTTTTGATTTTGATTTGATTTTGATTTTGCTCGAGTTGATACGATAACGATCCCTTTTAGAGTTGATATGTGTGGTATAACCTTTAATCACTCAATCTTTGTGAAGAAATGTCAGTAGCAAACTGCTAAGTTATTGAAACACAAATATTGATGTTTTGAGATGGTTTGAACCAGTGCTTTCACAATTAATTTATAACTAATATCATGTTTAAAAGCTTTGATCAGAGGCTTCAGATAATAGCAGATAGCTTATTTAAAATATACTATAACGAGCGCGGAATCATTTTTCAGAAGTAAAAGTACCAACCCTATGTTAAAACCTTAAAGTATAAGCTACGAGTATTTATTACTAATGTCAAAAAATGGACAAAATTTAAGAGATTAGCCGGATTAAATAGACTGATAAACAGACGTTTTTTTTTCTTATATATACTTTCATATGCGTTCAGCAAAAAGCTGTTATTTTGACATTATTTGTAGTACTAAATAACATTATTAGGTGCTTATTAATTAAAAGTCGTTCTATAATAATTATGTACATACATTACTTACCGACCTACTTATTAGGTATATGAATTTTGTTGAGTTTAGTTACATAGTCTATTTATTACAGAATATTAATTTAATACATCTCGTTTTGAAATTATTAAAACCTAAGTAAATATGTTCAATAATAATATTCATGTTATGCTTGTATGTTTATCTACTCTCATATCGTAATGTGCTAATTATGAAATCAAAACCAGTACTTTAATGACCCACTTTATGCACACCCGTGTATAATGATTCATTATAGTACAGTTTTGTTCCCAAGATAATGCTATAAAATAACATTTTTTTATAAAAGTACACTTTGGACCTATCAATAGTATAATCAATCAGTATCAATTCAATTTGACGATGACAATGTGACTAATGTTTGACTTGAACTTTAGAGGTAAGAATTTTTGGAAGTTGGCAACACGGATTTGATTAGGTATATGATTATTGTGTCTATTTTATTTTTTTCACCTACATATATCATTTTGACAAAAAATGTCACAAAAGTACCAATTTTTTTTTTCTTTCAACATAATTAGGTATTAAAAACTCGTGTGATACTATTATGAACCTCGCCTGTGGCAGTATCATAAACTACTATTACACGCGAACTAAATAGTTTTAATTAAGGAAAATTATTATAAAATCACTATTTAAATCAAACACGAAGCTTGTTTTAGCAATTATTATTTCAGTATTATTACAATTGTATTATTTCTTTATCTTTACAAAGTATAAAATGAAGTCTGTTTGTTCGCTTAGATCTTTTAGTCTACTCAACGGATTTTAATGCAGTTTTCAGCAATAGATAGTCATTCAAGTGGAAGGTTTATATGTATAATACATGCATACTATAGTACAGAAAAGTCGTAAGTAATAAAATGTAGTTTATTCACGTATCTAATTTAAGCTTTTACCTATTAAAATTCCAATAAATCATTTTTAAATAAACAATTTAAAAGTAATAATAATAATGTACTGAACAAAATAATTCAAATAAATTTAATAACTTAGTAGAAAACATTCATAAATATTAAATTTCAAGGAAAAATTTAACTAAACAATTGAATTTTTTTAACGACTTGACAAACACCTTTATTTCGGAATGTTATTTCACCCAATAAATTAAATCTCAGTCACGTTCTACTTAAGATTTTCTTTGAAAATATTTCATCTTGGCGAATGTTTGGACAATCTCCGGAGTTGTAATAAAACTAACATTATCAGGAGCCAAGAAAAATTTCATCCGACATCCAGTTTTAAAATGAAGGGAGACGAATTACAGAAAAGTATGTATAAAGAAAACTCACCTTGTAAGGATGTGCATAAAGATACTCCCACACTGTCTAATGTTGGGGAACCAAATTTCACAAACGTCTTTTTCGATGACGGAAATAGTCGAGAGGAAACCAAGGGTGATAAGAAACTTTTAGTACTCGTCTGACTGGCTACTAGACTCAAGTTGAAAATTTGGTGTCAACCACTTACCGATATATTCCAGCAATGACAACTGAGAGTTAGTTCTCGTCTAGGCATTGTAAAGGTCAGGAATATAATTAGCAATCTCCCTGGTAATGCTATTGTTTATAGGCAGGTGAAACTTTTGGCTGCTTGTTTTTTTTTTAAGTGGTTACCGTCGCCTATCGCCATTTGCAATGCCAGAGGCATTGCCAATGTGTTGCCGACCTTTTACAATGCCTAGAAGGTAATTACTGGCTCTCAAGTGCAATTGCCGGAACACACCGGTAGGTGCTTGTATGTTTACTGACATATAAAAATACCATTACTGGTGATGTGATCCAAGGTGGTAAACATTAAAACTCAAATTAAACAATAAAGGAACTGTAATTCAACAGTTTCCAGAAAACACTGCTGTTTACAACGAAAGTAGTATCATAGTCATACCAAAACTGGATCAGCCCAAGGATGTCCACTATTGAACATAGGGCTTGTACCCTGGTTTTGAAGCGCTTGCATCCAGCATCAGCTCCTATCATCAGTCCATCTGGTAGTAGGTCAAGGAACGAATACCACGACTTCTCAACGACGAATCAATTCTGACTTCTGCTTTAAAATATTGCTCAAAGTACAAAAGGTTTTTATCCTTAACTAAATAACTCGTCGAAAAGTAAGGCCTCAAAACTCAAGCGACAAAATAAATGTAAGGATTTAAAATTCCGATACTTCGAGGTTTACGCCAGCGTCAATACTTGTTTATGTGACCAACGTTTGTTGTATTTGTACAACAGTTCTGGAATATTTAAATAACAGTGAGTGTGGGAAGCCTTAAGAACTCGACTTGAGTAACTGCGTGTTCATATTTTCCTTATTTCAAAACTCACACTGTTGAGGAAAGTTCAAGCAATTACAAAGAATACTTTGGCAATAAAAACAATTGTTTAAATTTTCTTTTACACCTCTGCATGAAAATTTGTACAGTTTTGCTCATAAGTATAAATAATATGGTTTAGAGTAAGGTGATTGTTAAGATTAGGGGTAATTTTAAAATTAAGGGTATAACGGGACTGGATGGTCAAAATGACAAATAATAATAATAAATAATAATCTTGGGACATTCTTCACACACGGTTATCTGATCCCAAACTATGGCTTGTACTATGGAACCAGATACCTGATATACTACATATACTACTTGTTTTTTGTAAATACCTACTTATATAGATAATTATACCCAGACTCAGGACAAACAGACATGTTCATGCACACAAATGTTTGTCCTGGATGGGAATCGAACCCACGACCAGCAGCACGATAGGTGGCGTCAACTGCGCCAACTGGCCTGTCAATGTAAATGTCCCTAAAAGAAATGGATAAATCATTGTTCATAGTAGTTAAAATTGTAGTATAAATAACAGTATTTGATACAGGAAAGTAAATATATAATATTCACTGAGTGCTGCAAGCGGTTTATGTAGAGATTAGCAGTAGATGAAGCCAAAAAAAACGAATTTGAATCATAACACGTTTTTTTTTTTTTTACTATGTATAGGCCTGTGTTTGGCCACAATATCACCGTGGTCAGTGATGATGTGGCCGATGATGGTAAGCACACAAAGCCTAGATAGGAACTGACTCTCAAGTGCAGCTGTCGGAACACACCGAAAGGTGCTTGGCGACAGATTTTCAACTTGAGGGTGGTAGCCAGCCAGACGGGCACTACAAAGTACCCTACCACCGTGATATGGTTTCCTCACGATGTTTTCCTTCACCGAAAGCTCAAGCTCATTGTAGGATTCGAACCCAGGACCTCGTCTCGGCATCCGATGTCACTACCACTGAGCTATCATCGCCTTGAATACACAATATTAGAAAAGAGGAATATTAATATTACAATATTATATAAAGATCACCGTAATGGACCCCTGTAACAATAAAGGCTCCATAGAACTCCCTTGGGAAACTATTAAAGTGAACTCATTTTACAACCCAAGCCTTTGTGGAGAAAATTCACTTAAATCCTTTTAAAACAAGAATCTTATAAATTTTTTCACCAAACGAAACCACTTCTTTAATATTTGCAAACTATTTTACTTATATTATGACAGAAAGCTTAAAAGCTTAAACATTTATCAAACCATCCATTTCAAAATTCTGTCCTCCGTCCTCAAACGTACAAAAAGTTCCATCTGCATCTATAGGGAGCAGATTTTCATGATGCAAAGCTCCCTTAGGAACACTTTACTGACAATAGATTACACTGTTTCGGCTACATTTGCATGGGATATGTTTAATAAAGCAGCAAGTTTAACATTTTACAAAATTGTCTAAATTTTAGTTTTGCATAGTTTCATATAGTAGTCATTTATTTTATGAGCAATGGTGAACAAATAATTCGCTTATGAGAACATTGCACGGTGATAATTTGTAGGAGACGTCTAGCTGGGTGAGTTCTGTAAGCCGAACTTGAGGCTGAGATCTATTGAGCGTGCTTACACTTTGCTCAGACTTTACATAGGGTATAAACCTACGTAATAAAGTAAATGTTTGTGTGTTTTAATTAGCAGTCAAGTTTTTGGTAAGTCGTTGATTACGTGCACTAAGACTTTGCTTAGCACACACTCAGAGAGATTTGAAGATTGCATTTTAAATATCGACTTTGTACGGTAAAGTCTGAGCAAAGTCTAAGTACGCTCTATAGATCTCAGCCTGAATGCCTGGTCTCTTTTAAGCTCTGTGTTCCTAACACCTTTCACTGCATCATCATTAACCATTTATTTGTGATCACGAAGGTGCAAATGGACCGTTCAGTCTATGCCTGCGACGCTAGAGAAGAGCCAGAGCAGGCTTATACAGACACGCACACACGAAATTATGAAGATGCACATGGAGTTAGCCGCCCTCTCCCCGCACCATTCCTTTTGTCGTCATCCCCCATTCCCCTCTTACGTTGCAGACGAGGACAGACTTATCCATTTCACTACTTCAGTCATTTCATATTTGGGCTAATCTCCAAAGGTGCCTTCAAATTTCAAATGCTTTTATTGAATTTACAAACTGATTAGTAAGCTAGACCGTCTGCGACCTTAAATTTAGACTAATTTTATTAGTAAAAGGACCCCAAGTAACCTAAACCTAGCTGAAAATTATAAGAAGTATTCAGGCCTGTAGGACAGTGGGCTCTCGTGAAATATCGCACCCTAGAGACCGCTTCCCTTAAAATAATGGGCTTAATATTTTACGTATGAGAGCCATACCAAGGTTATGAGGCTTGTATAACTGTCCCTTCATGAATTTCTAAGTAATGATAAATAATTTTCATGGCAATTTAACTTGTCCGTTTATATTATGTATGCAAATGTTAACGTTAAGTAAATAAGTTAAAATTTAAAGTGAAGAGGATTAGACCTTTTTTTTTATTCAGCTCCTTATTATTATTTTGTCATATGTGTACCAAATTTCAGATTAAGTGTACATCGGGAAGTGGGTTAAAATTACAAGTTTTGACCTAAACTTACCAATTAAAAAAAAAAAAGTTTCCGACAAATTGAGAACCTCCTCCATTTTTGATAGAAAATAATATTATTGAGTGTGATATATGTTGATAATATTTTAGTTTAAAGTTTGAGCATTTTTATATAATTATTGAAAAAATAACAATAAATCAATACAAAATACAATCTTCTTGAGCTTGCTGCTGCCTATCAGCGCATTAGCTTCACAAGTTAAGGATTCGCTTCTGGACAGTCAAAAATTAGCAGTCTAGGATAGAATGGTTGATGGCAAAAAGGCAAGCATTAAAACTAATATCCAACTTTAATAGTTTTGGCATACGCCCCGACTCCTTACTTGCATTACTCGTGGAATGCATGTAGAAACTGGAAAGTATCATTACATCTTGGTTTGGCAGTTTTACACCTGGTAGACAACTTGTGCTCGAGTCGTGAGGCAGGGAATTGCAAGTTTCAGTAGCAAATGGATCTTACTTTAAGTTATTGATGTTTATTTAGGGCTGATTTTTCAATAGCCAGAGATTTATCTGGTGATTAAAAAATTGGATTGTAAAATGTCAAATTTTACGTCATATGGTTGAAAATTTTAACTAATGTTCGGAAGTTTGTTGACGAAATTAGTGCACTCTACTATTTATTGTTAACTAATTTGGTATCCTTAAACAGCTTGATTTTTAGTAAGTTTTTTAAAAACAGATTTACTCATACTACTGTCTACAAAGAATATATTGTTATTAGGTATAAGATAATGTCTTATTCTACATATTTAATTTATTGTGCCTATAAGTCAATAAGACTATTGACAATTTAAATGTTCTTATTAAATTTAAATAATTAAATAAAACAATCACAAGTTTAATAAGGCATAAGAGAGCCCTCGAGCGCACGTGTCGACTGAAAACTCTCTCAAAGGCTTCCGGATTCACTTTCCCGCTATGTTACCATAATCACCTTTCTGGTTTTCTCGTTCAATGGTTAGTAAAACTAACATAAATTCAATCACACCCCAGAGCTATTAACTTAATTTTAATTTAAATTGATAAAGATTCCTAGTTCCAGATAACTTTAAAATTTGCCCACGTAGTCTATTTAATTGGGAACATTTCAACAAGAATTGTAATAGACTCGTTTGGAACACAGTGTGCCAGAGTTCTGGAAATCTTGTGCAGTTTCACAAAGTGCACAGTTGGGCAAATGCAAGTTTCTTAACTAAATTATTATGAATGAAAATGTGTCTATTAAAACTAGGTACTTTATGTAAGACTTTACTTTCCTCATCAGTTTGTGGGGCAGCAGGAATAAATTTTGCTCGTAAGTCGTGTTGTTTTCATGTTTCTTATTTCCATCTTTTTCTGGATCCTTTTTTTCTCTATGTATACTTATTACACTTTTTTGCTATGTTTCTTGAGAGCCAGTTTCCTTCTAGGCTTTATGTCTTTACCACCATCGGCTACATCATCATTAACCCCGGTAAGATTGTGGTCAAGCTCAGGCCTATATTTTTATATAGTAAAAAAGTAGTTGGCTTGCTATCATCCTCATGTTGAAAATTTCTGACCAAGTACGTTCTAGGAATTGCCTTTGAGACACAGTTTCTTTCTAGGAATATTCTATAAATATACAATATTTACAATTATTTACAACAAATATACAAACTATATATAATAAATTTCCTCGAGGCGGCCGCTGCTGCCAATCAACGGCAAGGTTCCCAGATGGCTGGCAGCGTTCCCTCTTTGTATGGCCAAGCTAACGCGTTGGCGGAAAAAGCTCCCCGCCCGCCGGTCCCCTGTGACCTCAATTAATTTTGAAGATAATGTTCGAGAAAATCGGCGAGCCTCGGACCCCCAAGGACCCATGGTCTCGACCGCAAAAGGCAAAAATAAATAATTTAGGCCAATAGAAGCGTATTTTTTGGATTTAGAATTTTCCGCACCAGCTGCAGCCGCTCCTGCAACTCTACATGTCGCTGGCAAGTGAGATGGCGCAAGTGTATCAACACATGTGGCATCCCACACCAACGACTTACCGACACTCCATGGGATCAAAGACATACCATCCGGTCTCTTGCCATCGCCACGCATAATACCGACTGGTTCCAGTACAGAAGGCACATTGGCGACAACAATGGGAATAATTACCCGAAGAATTGACCAAACTTAAGTGTAACACAAGACCCGCCATCGTGGAGATCCTTGGGGGAGGTCTTTGTCCAGCAGTGGACGTCTTTCGGCTGACATGATGATGATGATGACAATAGGAATACACCTGGTAATGCTCATGTCCATAGGTGAACCACCTACCTCTTAATCAGCCTACTGACATAAAACAATGATCGCTTACGTCAACAGCATAGCGTATTTATGCCATCAACAAATTTCCATCAATAAACGTAATGAAAACCTCTAAAAATACAATGTAAAGAAAATTTTACGATTTAATTCCGTACGTTTTACTTGAGTATGTGGGTAAACGGCTTATTGTGTAGTTTAACTGAGTTACAGTAGACTAACTACAGAGCAGTTTCTTTTTGGAAAGGATTTTTGGGGTTTGATTTATTTTGCTTGATAAACATGTCTCAGGTTGATTTTAAACAAACATGCTGCTTGCTGTTGGCGATATTGATGCTTCTTACAACTTTACAATGTTATGTTTTTAACCGACATAAAAAGGAGGAGGTTCTTAATTAAATAAAAATACACATTCAATGTGCATTTTTGACACAAACTGGCCTACTTCCAGAGAAGGAAAGGTGAAAAATATATTGCTTTATGAAAGCAATTTAACTAACAATAAGTTAGCCACTGCAAATTGAAAAAAAAAAACTGATAATTGATGCACACAAAATAACTGAGATGTTTCGCTTGCGCCGAGCCTGTTACGATACGGTGTGACTAAGGAATTGCTGATAAAATCAAGTACGGTGTAATAGAAGGAATCAGCTCATCGATTTCGCAAGACCTCCTGCATTGATGAAACAACTAAATCGCCGATGCAGCTTTACATCATCGCGGTGGACACCGCACCAATATTTCTTTCCCATACTTCACTTTTGGTACTGACATCGACCATCAGACACCTTCTTTAGATTTATTGAATATTGTATTCTTTTAATTAATAAATTAAGTTAAATTAATTGGTTTTTTTTGCATCCTCCGGCTGGAGCCTACGTAATTGGCGCAGTCGGTAGGATCTCGAGTCAGTGCGTGACGCGAACTACAGCGAAGATTTCCGTATATCTAGCCGAAGCGAGTCTCGCGTGACTGACCGGCTTCTGCCAATCGAGATCCCAGAACCTAGAGCTGCAGCCCGGCGGAGTATCAAGACATAGATACAGCAGAGATACCAATAATGCGCATGTAAGTACTTTAGAATCATTCTGGAGTTGCTTCCTTTTTCCTATAAGACTACTTTAATTTATCAAGATTTTCCATCCCAGGCAATCGCGATCCCCTAGGTTAGAAAGAAATAGTAGGTTAGATTCGCACGACGCAAATAGAAATATAAGTACTATGGCCCAGAAAATGGATCAAATTTTAAAAGCACTCAGATTAGTCCCGGAATTTGACGGAAACCCGCATATACTCACTAGATTTATCAAGTTATGTGATCAATTAGTAAAAGAATATTTGGATCCGGAACCGGACAATGAATTAATAAAACTTGCTTTGTTAAATGGCATTTTAAAT
Source organism: Tethea ocularis (assembly GCA_963555595.1). Classification (NCBI taxonomy): domain Eukaryota; kingdom Metazoa; phylum Arthropoda; class Insecta; order Lepidoptera; family Drepanidae; genus Tethea; species Tethea ocularis. The sequence goes on along the minus strand of OY741960.1, from coordinate 888,136 downwards.
AAAGTGACTGGAAATGCAGCCCGTTTAATTAACTCAAATGGCATCCCAGATAGCTGGGAAGGCGTTAAAAATGCTCTTAAAAATAATTTCGCGGATCAACGCGATGAGACCTCGCTATATAACGATCTTGCTTTATTAAGCCAAGGATCTTTATCTCCACAAGAATTTTATGAAAATTGTCAAGGCCTATTCAGTACTATCATGACCTATATTAGCTTACATGAAAACGTGGCGAGTACAATAGAATCAAAACGATCACTCTATAAAAAATTAACCCTACAGGCATATGTACGTGGCCTTAAAGACCCGTTAGGATCGCGTATTCGGTGCATGCGACCGGATTCTATAGAAAAGGCGTTAGAGTTTGTGCATGAAGAAACAAATACTATGTATATGCAGCAAAGAAATGAGCACTCCGATCGGAAATCGCAACCTCACGCACAAATGAGCCTGTCTCCGAAATATTCACATGGCCCTATGCCACCAGTAGCATCAACTTCGAGACCGTATGTATTTAATATGCCAGGCCAATTTAAACAGACCCCTTCCCAACCGTTTCAACGTCCCCCACAAATGTGGAAACCTAATTTAAATCAGGTCCCTATATACTCGTATAGAGGTCCTACGCGTACTCAGCAAATGCTTGCTGCACCGCCTCCTAATTACAGACCCCAGAGCAACGTCTTCAGAATTGCTCCTAAGAATCCACCACCTAAGTTAAATAACTCGGTGCAACCAATGAGTGGCGTCAGTCATTACGTCACGAAAACCTTACCACCTAGTGGACATGATTGGACTAAGTTTGGAAACCCGCCACCGGTAAATTATTTTAAATCTCGAGAAATTAATTTTAATGAATGTTACGAGAATCAATATGAACCCTATTATTATTCCGACTCTTACAATCATGACTGCTATGAATATCCTGAGTATGTGTGTGATAATGATGAACGCCAATACACTGAAACATATTATTCGAACCCACCTGAAGGACCTCATGATGATGTTCCTCCTAATGAACATGAGGATTTTCAGCAGGTCTCGAAATCAGAAAAGCCAAAATAGAACTTAACTTACAGACCCAAAGACAATTACCGTATATACAGATATCCAATCCTCCAATCAAGCTATTGATTGATACAGGTGCCAATCAATCATTTATTAGCCCTGATGCAGTAAATAAATTCTATCCATCCTTGCCATGGAATTATGATCCTTTTGAAGTGTCTAATGTGCATGCTACGACTCGTAATGATTATTCTATAACCTTGCCTTGTTTTCAGGAATTTAATGAGAATGACGACGTTACCTTTTTCATTTATAAATTTCACGACTATTTTGACGGTTTAATTGGTTTGGATCTTTTAAGTAAGTGGGAATCAAATATAGATTTAAAAGCTAAAGAACTTATCACTCGTCAGGCATCGAATTCTATTATTATGTATGATTCGCGAAACTGTAATTTGTATGAAGATATAATTCCGGCCCACTCATCAAAATTGATTAGAGTACCGATTAATATTCATGATGGTGATGCATTAGTTCCCGAACAATCCATATCGAATTGCATAATTGGTGAATGCATAACTAATATCAGTAAAAATCGTGGTATTATTGAAATCTCTAATCTCACTCAGAATGACGTAATCTTTTCCATGGATCAACCGGTTAGTGCGTCAGTATTTAATACCGAGTGCAAACGTACTAAACAACTGTCGTCTCGCGCTGATGAAGTTTTATCTCGCTTACGTACCGATCATTTAAATATTGAAGAACGTGCTAACTTAGAATCACTATGTGCTAAATATGCCGACGTATTTTATATAGAAGGGGAAGCTCTTACCTTTACTAACCGGATTAAACATCATATTCGTACAACTGATGAAGTTCCGATTTATACGAAAAGTTATAGATATCCATTCGTACATAGGCAGGAAGTACGCGATCAAATAACAAAGATGCTAGATCAAGACATAATTAGGCCTTCAGAATCTGCATGGAGCTCCCCCATATGGGTGGTTCCTAAGAAAGCTGACGCATCAGGTAAAAAGAAGTGGCGTCTTGTAGTTGATTTCAGGAAACTTAATGAAAAAACCATAGATGACAAATATCCGATCCCAAACATAACTGACGTCTTAGACAAACTAGGGAACTGCCATTATTTCACTACGCTAGATCTCGCTAGTGGATTTTATCAGGTGGAAATGGACCCTGAAGATATTTCCAAGACCGCATTCAATGTTGAGCACGGTCATTTTGAATTTTTGAGAATGCCGATGGGACTCAAAAATTCTCCATCGACATTTCAAAGAGTCATGGACAATGTCCTCAGGGGCCTTCAGAATGTAATTTGCCTAGTTTATTTAGACGATATAATAGTTTTTAGTACCTCATTACAAGAGCACATGGATAACCTTGAAAAAGTATTCAAAAGACTGCGAGAATCGAATTTTAAAATTCAACTGGATAAGTCTGAGTTTTTAAAATTAGAGACAGCGTACTTAGGTCATATTATTAGTAAAGACGGTATAAAGCCAAACCCAGACAAGATCACTGCGGTACAGAAATTTCCACTACCTAAAACACCTACGGAAATAAAGCGTTTTTTAGGCCTATTAGGATACTATAGGAAATTCATACCTGATTTCGCTCGTATCACAAAGCCCATGACTCAGTGTTTAAAGAAGGGATCCAAAGTCACGTATAACGATTCTGACTATCTAAGTTGTTTTGAGAAATGTAAAACCTTATTAACTAACGATCCGATTTTACAATACCCCGATTTTACTAAAGAGTTTGTTCTAACAACCGATGCATCAAATTTAGCGATAGGTGCAGTCCTTTCTCAAGGGCCTATAGGTTCCGATAAACCGATTGCATATGCTTCACGAACTTTGAATACTAGTGAAATAAATTACAGTACAATAGAAAAAGAGCTTCTCGCCATAGTCTGGGCAACTAAATACTTTCGCCCGTATTTATTCGGCCGTAAATTCAAGATAGTAACTGATCATAAACCTCTACAATGGATAATGAATCTTAAGGAACCAAATTCAAGATTAACACGTTGGCGACTTAAGCTTAGTGAATACAATTTTACTGTTATCTATAAATGCGGTAAATATAACGTTAATGCCGATGCTCTCTCTCGGATCGAAATTAATAATGAAGATGTAAGTTCTGTCGCGGTCAATCTGTCTGAAAATGCTCACTCAAAATCAGGATCATCCACAGATACAGCCCAATCTGAAAGAGCACTTTCAACCACAGGGTCCTCTACTCTTACTGTACACTCAGATGCTGAAAGTCCTATTTTAGAAGTGCCCATATCAGATGAACCCCTTAATAAATTCAATAGGCAAATATGTTTTACTATAGTGGGTGATATAAAGAAACGCGCAACAGTTACTAAGCCATTCGAAACCCATACGCGTACATCCGTTCAACTATCCGAATCGAACCTCGAGGAAGACGTTATCAATGCCATAAAAGAATATGTTAACCCCAAAGTGAAAACAGGCATTATTATATATCCACATACAGCAATGTTCAAAATAATCCCTATCATTCAAGATAAATTTAAAAGTTCCGCTATGAATCTTATCTTAACTAAAACCGAGGTAGATAATGTGAAGGAGTATTTGCGTCAGCAGGAAATTATACAGAAATACCACGAGGGTAAAACTAACCACCGCGGTATAAATGAATGTTACTTAGCGCTATCAGGGAAATACTATTGGCCAAAGATGAAGGAACATGTTGCAAAGTACATAAACGGTTGCAATATATGTGGTCAGGCCAAATATGATCGTAACCCTGTAAAACAGAAATTTTGCATTGTACCACCCCCTACGAAACCCTTTGAGATATTACACCTTGATGTATTCACTGCCCAAAACGAAAAATATCTTACCTTGGTAGATGCCTTTTCCAAGTACGCTCAAGCATACTATCTCCGAGATGGTACAGCGATCAGTGTAGTGCAAGCCCTTCTAAAGTTTTGTACTCACCATGGTGTCCCATTGACAATAGTGACAGACCAAGTGTTATAGACTATATTTTATAATCTGTGGGTGGAGTTTTCCTCCCGCGCTTTTGAATATGTCATGTATGTCACGTCACATTTATGTCTTAATAAATTATCTTTCTGATTATTAAAACATTGAAGTATTAATTAATTACTCACTTTAATATTTATACGAGATATAACAGTGGCGACGAGAGAGAAACGAACATCTATGAGTGATATTGTTATTGTACTATAAAAATTAAATATAACGCTGAAGTGTATTTTATTGAAATTAAATGGATACAATTAAAGAATTGATAGCTGAAGGTAAAAGATCTTGGATTCAAAGCAAATCAAAAGAAGAATTAATTGCAATTGCCAACGAATTATCTACAGAATCAATATTTTCGAGTGTAAATACTATTGACGAAATAAGAACATATTTACGCAAATACATTGATGAGAGAAACCTACACACTCCTCATCCTCATACTATGTCAAATAATATGTCTGCTATCACTACCTTAGAAGTATTTACTGGTGAAAATTGGAATGCTTATGAGCAACAATTTGAATGTTTCATTTTACTTAATGATATTCCTTTAGAAAAGAAAGTGCCATTACTAATTACGAAACTTAGTACAAATGTTTATGACTTATTGATCACACTTTGTACACCAATATCACCAACCAAAGAAACCTTTGAAAATATTTGCCTTAAACTTAAGAATTATTATCACCCAATAAGAAATTTTGCACTACACCGTGCAGAATTCCGGAAAAGATGTCAAAAATCAAATGAAACTTTGGAGCAGTTTATCATAGATCTGAAAAAGTTGTCAAAAAATTGCAATTTCACCAACCTAGATGAAGAAATAAAAGAACGATTACTTAATGGCTCATATTGTGATTCAGTGAGATTTGAACTATTAAAACAAGCAGAACAATCATTAGAGATTTTAACTAACATTGGAAAAACAGCTGAGATTGCTTATAAGTTAACTTTTAATGAAGAAAAACAGCCAGAACGATCTCAGATGTTTAAATTTGCAGGAAGAAATTTTATGAAAAATAATAATATGAATACAAAAAATATGACATGTTACTGCTGTGGAAAAATTGGACACTTAAAAGCAGAATGTACATTGAAAGAAAAGTATTGCAGTGAATGTGGAGTTAAAGGGCATATATTTAAAATGTGCAATAAAAAGAAACAAATGAAAATGAGAAATCTGGATGTAGCTGAAACCATTTGTTCAAATGATTGCATAGTGGAAGAAAAAGAAGAAAAGGATATGGTAAATACTGCTGAAATGTATGATATTTTTTATTTTAGTGATAAACAAAAAATTCCATCAGCTATTTTGGAGGTTGTTGTTGATGGAAAAATCTTAGAGTTTGAAGTTGACACCGGAGCTGATGTGAGTACCATAACTTTATCTAACAAACAAAAATATTTTTCAGATTTAAAAATTATTCAGAAGAACGTAATTTTTACAAATTTTGACCAGTCAACTTCAACACCTCTAGGAATAATTGAAAATTTAAATGTGAGTTATAAGGCTGTAAAAGCAAATAATCAAAGACTGTTTGTTGTTAAAGATGGATTACCTATGATAATTGGCAAGGACTGGCTTTCTGTTTTACAATTATGGCCACCAAAATTTGAGCAAAATATATGTGAAATAAAAACTAAAGATAAAATTATTGCTGAAATAAAAAATGAGTATAAAGAAATTTTTGAACCAGGTATGGGAATTTTTAAAGGTGAACCTATCCATTTATCAATTGAACCAAATGTTAAACCAATATTTATGCCTGTTAGAACTGTTCCATTTTCTATAAAAGATAAAGTAAAAAGTGAAATAAAAAGATTAATTGATAACAAACGTATAGAACCAGTTGAGTACTCTGAATGGGGTACTCCAGTGGTGCCAGTTCTGAAGCCAGATGGAACAGTTCGCTTATGTGGTGATTATCGTATAACAATAAATAAATATTTGAAAATTGACCATTTTCCATTACCAACAATCGATAATATCATGATGAAATTACAGGGTAATAATTATTTTTGTGAGTTAGATTTACGGGAAGCCTACTTACAGGCACCATTAGATAATGAATCTCAGAAGCTTGTTACTATTGTTACTGAGGAGGGAATTTTCAAATATTTATTCTTACCTTTTGGAGTAAGTACAGGACCTGGTTCATTCCAACGATTAATAACACAGAAATTAAATGGTCTTGACATAATAGTATATATAGATAATATATATATATGTGGTAAAACATTCTCGGAAACATATGACAAATTAAAAAGTGTACTACAGAAATTGAAAGAGTCAGGATTAAAACTTAAGATGGATAAATGTAAATTTTTTGAAGAAAAATTAGATGTTTTTGGATTAGAAGTAAATAAAAATGGTGTTAAAGTTATAAAAAGTAAAATTGAACCATTGCTGTCATTGCCACGCCCAGAAAATTTTAAAATGTTGAAATCATTTTTAGGAAAAGTTAACTATTATAACAGGTTTTTACAAAATATGGCAATAATATTAAAACCACTATATGATTGCTTAAAGAAAGACAAATTTGATTGGTCAGAAGACTGTGAAAATTCTTTCAAAAAAATTAAAAATGCGTTAGCAAATACATGCTCATTGTCACACTGCAATCCTAACTTAAATTTAATACTTACATGTGATGCCGCCGATAGTGGTGTAGCTGCTATCTTATCAGTTAAGGACATTAACAATGTTATAAAACCAGTTGCATTTGCAAGTAAAAAACTAAATGATAGTCAAATTAAGTATCCTATATTGGAAAAAGAAGCATTTGCTATTGTGTTTGGCGTCAGTAAATTTTACGAATATTTATTTGGAAAAAAATTCACTCTACAAACTGACAATGAAGCATTAGCAAAAATATTAGGACCAAAATATGGAATACCAAAAATGGCAGCTAAACGGTTACAATATTGGTCAATATTTTTAAGTGCATTTGATTATGATGTGCAACATATAAAATCTAAAAATAATCCAGCGGATTACCTATCACGTGTAGTTACAAATTGTATGGAACATAATCCGAAAGAAAATGCAATTATAGATAAGTCTTTTGAATTAAATACAGTTAATTATATAAATAAATCAAATCTAAGTACATTAAATTGGCAATCAATTCGAAATGAAACTAAAAAAGATAAAGTTTTGTGTGATATTCTAAGGTTTTGTAGAGATGGCTGGCCTGCAAAAAACGATTTAGATGAAGAATATAAACCATATTTTTTGAGGCAAAATGAAATATCAGTTGAAAAAGAATGTTTACTATGGGGCTATAGAGTAATAATACCACAGAAATTAAAAGAACAAGTTATGTGTGAATTACATGCTAGTCATTTAGGTACTACAAGAATGAAAGAAACATCTAGATCGTATTTTTGGTGGCCAGGTATGGACAAAGATATAGAGGATATAACTATAAATTGTATGATTTGTTTGCAAAATCGTAAAAACCCAGAGAAAACTAAATTAACAGTCTGGCCTCAACCTCCCACAGTGTGGCATAGATTACATGCAGATTTTTTAGGTCCGTTTTATAATAAAATGTATTTGGTGATTGTAGATGCTTTTTCAAAATGGCCAGAAGCATTTGTCATGAGTAATATAACAGCACAAAAAACAATTCAAGTATTCAAAAGTATTTTTATACGTTATGGATATCCTCTTCATCTTGTTACTGATAATGGTCCTACATGGACTAGTGAAGAATTCACTAGTTTTTGTAAAATGGTAGGAGTAAATCAAAGCTTCACTCCAACTTATTACCCAGCTACAAATGGTTTAGCTGAACGTTTTGTAGAGTCCTTTAAAACACATATAACTAAAATTGTACAAAGTGGTTACACTGTAGAATATGCTTGTAACTTATTTCTTTTTGATTATAGAAGTACTGTACACAAATCTACTGGAAAAAGTCCAGCTAATTTAATGTTAGGTAGAGAGTTGAGATGTCGTTTTTCGTTATTAAGACCTAGCCCAGTTAATAATAAAATAGATACAGAACATGTTAAGCAAACAATAAATAGTAAAAATATTTATAAAACATTTTTAATTGGGGAAAAGTTAATGGTGAGAGACGAAAGAAAAAATAAAAAGAAATGGTCTTTAGGCAAAGTCATTGAGATTTTAGTTCCAGGGACAACATATATTGTAGAGGTGGAGGGCTTACAATGGAAACGACATTCCAACCAACTACTTAAATGTGGGCAAACTTTAGAATAGTTTATTTTATTTTGTTTTTAAATTTTATTAAGTAGGGGAGAGTGTTATAGACTATATTTTATAATCTGTGGGTGGAGTTTTCCTCCCGCGCTTTTGAATATGTCATGTATGTCACGTCACATTTATGTCTTAATAAATTATCTTTCTGATTATTAAAACATTGAAGTATTAATTAATTACTCACTTTAATATTTATACGAGATATAACACCAAGGTCCGGAGTTTACGAATCAGCTCTTTTCTGAATTTGTAAAATTGCATAAAATACAACACCATAAAGTACTTGCTCATAGCCCTAACGATAATGGAATAATAGAACGTTTTCATTTAACCATCCTTGAACACCTTAGAATACTAAAGTTAGAACAGAAAAATGAATCTGTTATTAATCTTATGCCTTACGCCCTTCTAGCCTATAATAGTTCAATCCATAGTTTCACTAAGTGTAGACCCTTAGAAATAATAACCGGCCATTTTGACCCCAGAGACCCAATAGACATTGATCTATCGAAACATTTACTTCAACAGTATACACAGGAACATAAGAAAATGGTTGTTAAGGCATACGGTATAATAAACGAGTCCTCTTTGCATGATCGTACAGTACTTACCGAAAATAGGAATAAAGATCGTGAACCTGAAAAGGAATACAACCCTGACCAATCTATATATGTACGTAATCCCATGGCAAGTCGACAAAAATTAGCACCACGTTATACACATGATACAGTTTTGGCAGATCTCCCCATTCAAATATATACTAAAAAGAAACGCGTACCCGTAGCCAAAGCACGCCTGAAAAGAACACCAAAATCTTCATTGTTACAGGATACTTCTGCCGATAGTGTTCTGCCTGGTACGAGCGCAGGACGTAACAATTGAAACATTAGAAGATGGACCCGGTTTGCTTCCCTTTAACTTAGGCCCTACCAAATTAATATCCCATTATCATTCTTTTCTTCAAACTATTGAACTTGACGACATTCACTATAAAATTGAAACGGTAAAATCGCAGCTGAATGAACTTAGACCTCAACTTAATAATAAGACTTTATCATTATACGAGCCACATATTGAATATCTGTCTGATAAAATTGAAAAGGTTTCTGAACAATTGCATTCGTTTGAACCTAATCGTATTAAACGAGGACTCATCGACGGACTCGGTTCAGTCATTAAAAGTATTTCAGGAAATCTAGATTATACAGATGCTATTAAGTATAACAATGCCATTAAAGTACTTCAGAATAACGAACATAAATTAGAAGCTGAAATTAATAATCATATAAGTCTGACTAAAGATTGGACATTACGTCATTCTAAGATATTAGATAGTATTGTAGAGAATCAGAATAAAATAATATCAGTTTTAAAGGTTATTATGAAAAGCGATAGTACCAAAGAAACTGATTTAATTAAGTATGCTCATTTAGCTCAGCATTTTGTAATATTAAGCGATAATATAGAATCCTTATCGGAGGAGCTGTATAAGTTAGGAAATAATTTAGCCTTTATTCGTGCATCGAGCACATCTCATTCTATTCTTAGCCTAGGATCACTTAGTAACATGATAAGTAAATTGAGAACATTATATTCTAAAAAGGAAGTTCTAGAAATAGATCTTAGAAATTATTATGACATTATTAAGTTAGGATATTACTTTATCGATAATCAAATAGTAATCGTCTTTAAGGTGCCGATTGTCTTTCCTGAATCCTTTGACCTATATAAACTATCCATTGTCCCCAATAAATATCATAAAGTCCTTATTCCAACTTCACCCTATATAGCAATTCATGGAAACGGTTCTATGTACATAGAGACAGAATGTCCTAAGATCAATCTGTGGTATCTCTGCGAAATAAAACCTAGCTACAAAATTGGAAGTCAACCTAACTGCGTTCCACGGTTAATCAAACAACAGCAACTGGATTCATCCTGCAAATTCAATTCAATTATCCTGGAAAAAGAAGCTATAGAACAACTAGACGACAAGCATTACACACTATGCTTTCCAAACCCAACTAAAGTACAGACATCGTGTGGCCAAGATCAATATAGAACTCTTCAAGGAAGCTATTTAGCCGTAGTCCCACACAACTGCCTGCTGAAGACATCAGAATTCACTATAACTAATACCGATAACCGTATCAAGGGACACGTAATGAAAATAATTGGAATCCCACATATGAAAAATTATGCAAGACTAGACGAAGAACCAAGTATTCAACTCAATTCTATAAATCTAGAGTATCTGCATGATAGTAACTCTAAAATATCATTGCAGACACCAGTAAAGATAGATCAAGCTATGGACCAGACTATGTATCACACTACGATACCTATCTACTTCATTCTATCAAGTTCATTTATAATCATTTTAATAATTGCGGCCCGCCGTTACAACTTATTCGACTGCAAGAAAATCGAACCTCCGACGACAAAGTCTGAAGATTCAGAACAACCAAATGTTCCCCAAAGAATTAAAGTAAAACCTGAAGAGATAGAATTGAACCCAGCAACATTTTTACTGAACGTTAAAAAATAGTCGCTGTTCTATGGGGGGAGGTGTTACGATACGGTGTGACTAAGGAATTGCTGATAAAATCAAGTACGGTGTAATAGAAGGAATCAGCTCATCGATTTCGCAAGACCTCCTGCATTGATGAAACAACTAAATCGCCGATGCAGCTTTACATCATCGCGGTGGACACCGCACCAATATTTCTTTCCCATACTTCACTTTTGGTACTGACATCGACCATCAGACACCTTCTTTAGATTTATTGAATACTAGCTGTCCCCCGCGGTTCCACCCGCGTTTCCAAATAAAAAGTAGCCTATGCAACCTGATCTAGATAAGGCAACATAATAATTGTCCATGGGAAAAACAGTTTTCACTTAAATATATTCCAACATACTTAAAAGTTTGTCCTTGTGCTTTATTTATATTGACTTCAGACGATAGGTAGGTAATTTCACAGGAAATTGTACCTATTCGTTTAAATCTATATGGTAAATCTGTGGATATCATGGGAATGCGAGGTATCAGTACTGTTTGCCCAACTGCTGGCTCACTCAAAACCAATCGCTACTATGACGGAAATTTTACTTGAAGTCTGGTACCATTACATAAATTTGGTGGTCTAATATCTATTTAACATGCATTGTCCTGAATGACTGTCTGACGGATCAACGCATAGCCTAAACCGCTGATCGTAGAGACCTGAAACTTAGAGGGTGTGTTCTTCGTATGAAGTAGGCATCCTATAAGAAAGGATCTTCCGAAATCCTTAGGGGTTGAAAAATTGGGACAAAGTTTGTATGGAACAACGTGATTCCTTGGTCCAATCTACTTCAAATTTTGCATAAACATTCTTTAAGATAATTGATGAAAGACGTGTTTTGTATTTTATTGAAACTCATCGCCTATCGGGGTTAAAAAAGGGTAGAAAGTTATTTTGGTGGTGATTTGCATCGAAGTTGATATCAATACTGCTTTTGAACTCACATAAAAGCTTAGTGCAATGCAATGCATATGACGAACAATTGGGATGAATTTGCTGTTATGTCTCATGACCATCTTGGCAACAATCATGGGACAAAAGAAAAGTATAAATTAGATGTTACAACACTCTACATTTCTGCGAGTTACCCATTAATATACCCATGTGTATTTGAAGTATATCGAAATGGAAACCAGTATGCCAAATTTGGTACAGAAGACCAACCCATCAAAAGGTTACGTTTTTCCCAAGATCTTTCTTATGGTCACTTTGATGCCTACGCTGATGCCGATGGTGATAATAACACTGATCAGCGTCCAATAGCCAATCTAAATATATAAAACTTTTAACAAAAATTAGGACCGATATCATGGTACCGCAGATTTATTTCGCTTACTTCAAAACTATCATATTAGAGTTACTAAATAGTTATTTTCTGCTTTTTAGTGCCTTTGAAGGCGGTTCTATTTTTTGTTAAAAGTTTTTTATTTTTCACTTTTGAATTTCTTATGTGTAATCAATGACTGTCAAGGTCACTGACCTAGGATAAGCATATTAGTGTTGTAGTTTCCATCATCGTTCCTATAACATTTAAAGAATTATCCCCTAACTCCTAACCATTAAGGATTTGTACCGTCCATCATCAGCTCAGCAACATAAGATGATGACTACCAGACGCAAATATCTGAATAGCTTTAGAAAGTATGATAAAAAACATTGTAAGTGCCTATAAAATTTAAAGAGTTCCCTCGATTTGTCCAGGATCCTATCATCAGATCCTGACTTGGTGACTATGGGACTACTTGTGAAGTATACCCTTTCAAACGAAAAATATTTTTCCAAATCGGTCCAGGCGTTCGAGTATTCGGGGAACATACAAAAAAAATGATTCCGACGAATTGATAACCTCCGCTTGAAGTTGGTTAATTGACTGACTGACTGACTGACTGACTGACTGATCGCGGGTGATATCGCGTGTGATATCGCGGGTGGAAAGCTATTTAGCATTCTATATTAAAGCTGAGAAGTTTATGAAAAACATTGTAAGTGCCTATAAAATTTGAAGAGTTCCCTCGATTTGTCTAGGATCCTGACTTGGTGACCATGGGACTACTTGTGAAGTATATCCTTTCAAACAAAAAATAATTTTCCTAATCGGTCCAGGCGTTCGAGTATTCGGGGAACAGACAAAAAAAAAGATTTCAACGAATTGATAACCTCCGCTTGAAGTTGGTTAATTGACTGACTGATCGCGGGGGGGCATCGCGGGTGGAAAGCTATTTAGCATTAAATAATAAAGCTGAAAAGTTTGTTTGTTTGTTTGAACGCGCGAATCTCCGGAGTTACTGGTCCGATTCGAAAACTACGCTGTCAGCTGGTAGTTTAGCCATTATTTTGTCGTTGATGGCGTCAACGCTTATATTTCTGGCAGCTAATTAAATTAAATTGCCCTCTCACACATCCATTAATGTTTTTTTTTGGTCGATATTGGCTATATCCGGATATACTCTACAGATCAGGTCTTCAATGTTGGTCACAATTTTACCAAGGTCTTTGTCAATAGCTATTTTTTTATCTGATTCAGGTACTTTCCCATCCCCGATTAAATGGAGCTTTATTGGGAAATCTGTGCTTCCTCTACCCAAGTGACTCCTCATTTTGGTATACAGTTTCAATAATTCAACAGACTTTCATAATGAGGAAGATTTTAAGCAAGATTTAATAATATCTGCTCTAGTTTCCCTAACAGGCAACGTTTATCTGAAATCACCAGAAAACATCAAAGTTATTCCACCCCCATGGGTGGTAAATAATGGCTAAACTACCAGCCGACAGCGTAGTTTTCGAATCGGACCAGTAGCTCCGGAGATTCGCGCGTTCAAACAAACAAACATTAGCCATCTATTTGTGCATTTTATAATTCTGAGAGTTCTATCTAAAGCCTCTAGTTGAGCTCTATGAGTCTTGTGCACTCATCCCATATTATTAGGTTTGCATCTTGTAAAACCTTGCCCAATGGTCCATTTTTACGTATAGAGCGTACGCTGTCTTTTTCAAGAAATACCGTAAGGGTCTGTTTAGAAGTGAAATGAGCCGTCCTTCTACCTGTCAATAGTGTAGCAGCAATAAATATCTGATGATGCAACAGCAATGGCTAATTTCGTTGACTTCAAAACTATCAGATTAGAGTTCTTACATAGTTATTTTATACTTATTAGTGCCTTTGTGTTTTTTTTTGTTAAAAGTATTTTATTTTTCAATTTTTAGTTTCTTATGTGTAATCAATGACTCTCAAGGTCACTGACCTAGGATAAGCATATTAGCGCTGTACTTTCCATCATCGTTCCTATAATATTTAAAGATTTATCCCCTAACTCCTACCCGTTAAGGAGTTGTACCTTCCATCATCAGCTCAGCAACATGTGACGACTACCAGACGCAAATATCTGAATAGTTTTAGAAAATATATGAAAAACATTGTTAGTGCCTATAAAATTTGAAGAGTTCCCTCGATTTCTTCAAGATCCCATCATCAGACCCTGACTTGGTGACCATGTGACCACCTGTATGTATAGTTTCCAAATCGGGTCAGGCATCTTCGAGTAATCGAGGAACATACATAAAAAAAGATTCCAACGAATTGATAACCTCGTCTTGATGACAGTTAAAAATAACAAAAAACTGTTACCTAGGCGACCGCTGTCATCCATTGACAACCACGTCGCATCGCTCACCCATGCGATACATGCACCCGCTTAACGTTCTTTTTATCATTGCTCAGCTCCTGAGGGTCGTAGCGTGATGTTCTATAGCCTATAACCTTCCTTAATAAATGGGCTTTCAATTGCAAAAAGGTTTTTCCATATCCCACTGGCAGATCCAGAGATTAGCGCGTTCAAACAAACAAACAAACAAACAAACAAACTCTTCAGCTTTATTATTAGTACTAGCTGTCCCCCGCGGTTCCACCCGCGTTTCCAAATAAAAAGTAGCCTATGCAACCTGATCTAGATAAGGCAACATAATAATTGTCCATGGGAAAACAGTTTTCTCTTAAATATATTCCAACATGCTTAAAAGTTTGTCCTTGTGCTTTATTTATATTGACTTCAGACGATAGGTAGGTAATTTCACAGGAAATTGTACCTATTCGTTTAAATCTATATGGTAAATCTGTGGGTATCATCGGAATGCGAGGTATCAGTACTGTTTGCCCTACTGCTGGCTCAGTCAAAACCAATCGCTACTATGACAGAAATCTAGAAATTTTACTTGAAGTCTGGTTCCATTACATAAATTTGGTGGTCTAATATCTATTTAACATGCATTGTCCTGAATGACTGTCTGACGGATCAAGGCATAGCCTAAACCGCTGATCGTAGAGACCTGAAATTTAGAGGGTGTGTTCTTCGTATGAAGTAGGCGTCCTATAAGAAAGGATCTTCCGAAATCCTTAGGGTTTGAAAAACTGGAACTTCTTTAAGATAATTGATGGAAGACGTGTTTTTATTGAAACTCATCGCCTATCGGGGTTAAAAAAGGGTAGAAAGTTATTTTGGGGGTGATTTGCATCGAAGTTGATATCAATACTGCATTTGAACTCACTTAAAAGCTTGGTGCAATGCAATGCATATGACGAACAATTGGGATGAATTTGCTGTTATGTCTCATGACCGTCTTGGCAACAATCATGGGACAAAAGAAAAGTATAAATTAGATGTTACAACACTCTACATTTCTGCGAGTTAGTTGCAGCCGGTCAAATATACCCATTTGTATTTGAAGTATATCGAAATGGAAACCAGTATGCCAAATTTGGTACAGAAGACCAACCCATCAAAAGGTTACGTTTTTCCCAAGATCTTTCTTATGGTCACTTTGATGCCTTCGCTGATGCCGATGGTGATAATAACACTGATCAGCGTCCAATAGCCAATCTAAATATATAAAACTTTTAACAAAAATTTGAACCGATATCATGGTACCGCAGATTTATTTCGCTTACTTCAGAACTATCATATTAGAGTTCCTAAATAGTTATTTTCTGCTTTTTAGTGCCTTTGAAGGCGGTTCTATTTATTGTTAAAAGTTTATTATTTTTCAATTTTGAATTTCTTATGTGTAATCAATGACTCTCAAGGTCACTGACCTAGGATAAGCATATTAGCCTTGTAGTTTCCATCATCGTTCCTATAACATTTAAAGAATTATCCCCTAACTCCTAACCATTAAGGAGTTGTACCTTCCATCATCAGCTCAGCAACATAAGATGATGACTACCAGACGCAAATATCTGAATAGCTTTAGAAAGTATGATGAAAAACATTGTAAGTGCCTATAAAATTTAAAGAGTTACCTCGATTTGTCCAGGATCCTATCATCAGATCCTGACTTGGTGACCATGGGACTACTTGTGAAGTATACCCTTTCAAACAAAAAATATTTTTCCAAATCGGTCCAGGCGTTATTATATTATTGTATTCGGGGAACATCAAAAAAAATGATTCCGACGAATTGATAACCTCCGCTTGAAGTGGGTTAATTGACTGACTGACTGATCGCGGGTGATATCGCGTGTGATATCGCGGGTGGAAAGCTATTTAGCATTCTATATTAAAGCTGAAAAGTTTATGAAAAACATTGTAAGTGCCTATAAAATTTGAAGAGTTCCCTCGATTTGTCTAGGATCCTATCATCAGATCCTGACTTGGTGACCATGGGACCACTTGTGAAGTATATATCCTTTCAAACAAAAAATAATTTTCCTAATCGGTCCAGGCGTTCGAGTATTCGGGGAACATACAAAAAAAAAGATTTCAACGAATTGATAACCTCCGCTTGAAGTTGGTTAATTGACTGACTGATCGCGGGGGGCATCGCGGGTGGAAAGCTATTTAGCATTAAATAATAAAGCTGAAAAGTTTGTTTGTTTGTTTGAACGCGCGAATCTCCGGAGTTACTGGTCCGATTCGAAAACTACGCTGTCGGCTGGTAGTTTAGCCATTATTTTGTCGTTGATGGCGTCAACGCTTATATTTCTGGCAGCTAATTAAATTAAATTGCCCTCTCACACATCCATTAATGTTTTTTTTGGTCGATATTGGCTATATCCGGATATACTCTACAGATCAGGTCTTCTATGTTGGTCACGATTTTACCAAGGTCTTTGTCAATAGGTATTTTTTATCTGATTCAGGTACTTTCCCATCCCCGATTAAATGGAGCATTATTGGGAAATCTGTGCTTCCTCTACCCAAGTGACTCCTCATTTTGGTATACAGTTTCAATAATTCAACAGACTTTCATAATGAGGAAGATTTTAAGCAAGATTTAATAATATCTGCTCTAGTTTCCCTAACAGGCAACGTTTATCTGAAATCACCAGAAAACATCAAAGTTATTCCACCCATGGCATTGTGGCCTCGTGCATTTTATACTTCTGAAAGTTCTATCTAAAGCCTCTAGATGAGCTCTATGAGTCATGTGCACTCATCCCATATTATTAGGTTTGCATCTTGTAAAACCTTGCCCAATGGTAAATTTTTACGTATAGAGCGTACGCTGTCTTTTTCAAGAAATACCGTAAGGGTCTGTTTAGAAGTGAAATGAGCCATCCTTCTACCTGTCAATAGTGTAGCAGCAATAAATATCTGATGATGCAACAGCAATGGCTAATTTCGTTGACTTCAAAACTATCAGATTAGAGTTCTTACATAGTTATTTTATACTTATTAGTGCCTTTGTGGTTTTTTTTTGTTAAAAGTCTTTTTTTTTTCATTTTTTAGTTTCTTATGTGTAATCAATGACTCTCAAGGTCACTGACCTAGGATAAGCATATTAGGATTGTACTTTCCATCATCGTTCCTATAATATTTAAAGATTTATCCCCTAACTCCTAACCGTTAAGGAGTTGTACCTTCCATCATCAGCTCAGCAACATGTGACGACTACCAGACGCAAATATCTGAATAGTTTTAGAAAATATATGAAAAACATTGTTAGTGCCTATAAAATTTGAAGAGTTCCCTCGATTTCTTCAAGATCCCATCATCAGACCCTGACTTGGTGACCATGTGACCACCTGTACGTATAGTTTCCAAATCGGGTCAGGCATCTTCGAGTAATCGAGGAACATACATAGAAAAAGATTCCGACGAATTGATAACCTCGTCTTGATGACAGTTAAAAATAACAAAAAACTGTTCCCTAGGCGACCGCTGTCATCCATTGACAACCGCGTCGCATCGCTCACCCATGCTATACATGCTCCCGCTTAACGTTCTTTTTATCATTGCTCGGCTCCTGAGGGTCGTAGCGTGATGTTCTATAGCCTATAACCTTCCTTAATAAATGGGCTTTCAATTGCAAAAAGGTTTTTCCATATCCCACTGGCAGATCCAGAGATTAGCGCGTTCAAACAAACAAACAAACAAACAAACAAACAAACAAACTCTTCAGCTTTATTATTAGTATAGATTGTATTCTTTTAATTAATAAATTAAGTTAAATTAATTGGTTTTTTTTGCATCCTCCGGCTGGAGCCTACGTAATTAGCCTGAGCCACAGATGATCTTTCTTTATTTATTTATTATTTTTAACAAATTTTTTACAGTATTTTGATACTGAATTCAATATGAACTTTGTTTATGCAGTGTTAGTTTTACAACATGGTATAAACGTCTCCCATTATGTGCTATGCTACGTTGAAATAAAACTTATAATGCAGTACCTTACACGACATTTCACTCTTGAGAATTTCATGGCAATTGTTAGTTGAAATTATGCTTCACTATGCAATAGTATTTAATTCACTTGTAAATTAATTTACAGTTTCATGAATGGAGATACCAGGAAACTAACGATACCTTCGGTTACTCTGAGAAATGATAATGATTTGTACATTTTATATTGCAATATTTGTCACTTCAAAAGTATAATGAACTATATTATTTAAACTATTTAGATATGATCTGCGATTTCACACAAAAAAAATACAGTCATGACCGTATTCGAGTGGCTTCACGTTCGGGTTGGCCCTTACTGACCCATTTAAAATATCCAAGCTGTATAATTCAATTATTAAGAAATACCTACTAAACAAAATAGGTCCACAATTCCAACTGTCACTCAGAAAGATCGTCGCGTAAATGCAAACGACCTTATTTAAATATTAAAATTATACTTATCATGATATTTCGACTTATAACGCTGACGAAATTTCGGAGCGCTCCGGTGCCGCTGCTAATTATAAGCTATTATTATGAGTTATGAATTCATAAGCAGAAAAACAAAAGCTATTACTAGTCAACGGAAACTTTTAATTAGTTAGCAAGCTGTTTACACTTGAGAGTTGAGTGCTGACCTTGCTGTTCAAGTTCAAATTGAGCTGATGTAGAACTTCAATATGGGTTACGACTTTTTGAATGATTAAGGCGATGCTACACGTGAAATTATGATTCTAAAATGCATTTTTCTCTGTATTCTTTGTTCCTTGAGATTTGGAAAAAATATATGTTAAACTAGAGAATATGTGACGGGGAATAGTCTTTTTAAAACTTGGGATTTTTCATTAGTAACATCAGAAAAAAATTGTTAATATACCCCTTTTTAAAACTAAGAATGCATTCTTCTCTTATTTGGGCCATCCAAATATCTTGAAAAATATTAACATTCAATTTGAAATCCATTAGAAAGGGAATAGTCTTCTTACTTTAAAAAATAAAGGCTTTGTTTCTTTTTTTTTATAACATAAAACCATATTTTATTATTAAAATTACGTCTCTTCTGTCTCGCTTAGTTTAGTAAGGGACGGAGACATACGCAGAGAGCCTCCTCTGAAAGTACTTTTTTTTAATGTATTTATAAAATATCAAAGCGTCTGATCGACACATCACATGACCAGAAGGCTGGCGAATACCTTGGACAAATGATAACCATAATAGTATGGCAATGCAGCCAGCGTTCTGGGCACGCTTCCTGCTGGCAGCTATTTAGACCAGCTTTATTTATTGTAAATAGGTTTTATTTAATTGTTAGTAAAGTATATTTTTTTTTATTTTCCTTATTTCATTTCCTGTATTATTTAAGTGAAGATATAGATGCAAAAGTTTTTCCATATCGGCTCATCATAATACGTTTGTATCTTGGTTTTGAAAATTAATAATGTATTTTATAGAATATCGCTCGGTTCAAATTGTTAATCGGCTTCGCATCTATAAGCAAGACCCATTAGTTGTTTGAGAATAAGGAAATATAAAAGTTTCACGAGAGATAACTTGCAAAGTTGAAAATAAATCAAATTGACTTGTTGACAAGCTGGGTGTAATATCAGTTATATGGTTTCTATAGTAAACGAGATTTTGTTTTGGGATCAGATAGACGTGTGTGAATAATATCCCAGGTAATTATATATTATGTTATATTTTTATCTATGAAAACTATTTAACTCTAAAATTGCATAAAATTTGTCAATCCATTTCGTAAAATTCTTTCACTAATAGGAAGCTACATTATCCCCGAAGGTTATAGGCTACTTTTTATCCCGGGAATGCGAGTGAAACCGCGGATAACAGCTAGTCTATAATAATCGTTTTCCGATCGACTGCCTAAAATTTTAAAAAAAAGAATGGGCTATTTAAGGAAAACCTTACGTCTCGTGTTTCAAAGTAAAGCTGTTGTGACTTAGAACAACCCCGATTTTCTAGTCAAAAGTTCTACATTTAAATTTCAAAAATAAAAATAAACCTTCCTTACAGGTAAAATATAATTTAACTAGTTTCAGAGTAATTAGGTTCTAAACTTAAAGTTAACAAACCTCATTACTTATTTACAAAGTGGCTTCATTAAAAGTTTTTTCCTGAAACATAACTTTGTAGAGAAATCTTTATCTAGAAATTTATGAACCAAGCCTTTTAGGTAAAGAAAGAAAAATTAAAAGGTACTTTATCTATTTTTACTCCTGATTTAAACTATGTTTACTTCACACATGAATTTATGAATCATGGAAGGTCGATAGAGCAGACGAGTGTTATAGTGGAGACCGCGTCAGAGAAAGATTATTTTGTATTGTTTTTCTTTGATTAGATGGAAGACAAATATTTAGTAACTAATTCCGCTGGATATATCCTTCTCTGTCAACACACGAACACAGAACCCGTATGAACGCGTTCTGTGTTCGTGTGTTCGTTCGCGTTCGTCGAGTAGTCGACAGTGGGTCTACTACGTCCTGATGATGTTTCGTGAAGAAGTGAAACACGTGTCGATTTCCTGTTAAGTTCCCTTGTTTTGGACTTGACAGAGAAGGATATATCCAGCGGAATTAGTTACTAAATATTTGTCTTCCATCTAATCTTATAATGGATTTCCGCAAGGTCACGCCTGAGTCAATTCGTTGTTTTTCTTTTATTTTATGTTTGTACACGCATAACTTTTGTTTATGAACCGATTTTAATTATTATTTTTTCAGTATAGCTCTGTCGAAGATACACCAGAGAGATTTTCTCAAAATAAATGATTTTTTAAACAAAAGAAGTAAGTAGGAACTCTAATATCTCGCCTAGTATAGGTCGTTTAACTCTATGTTTATTTTTGGGATAGTAGTATAATTGTCTCTATTCCTATTTATTTGTGCAGTGGTTTACGACTAGTCTTCAGACCGAAATTTTAGCTTTCAATAAATTAAAAACCTTGTAATTCCTCCATAAAACATGCTTTTATTAAGACTAACGTACACACCACCGTGTAATATGTTACGATCAGTGCAGTAAGACTTTGACAAATGCTCCACCATAATTTCTAACATCTCTTCCGGAACAGCCACTTTAAATTGATCTACTCCCCTCCCCCTCATCTATAGCAGAATCAAATCAAAAGACGTAAGTAATAGAACCGATAGGGCTCAAGGTAGAATGGTGGATTCAGAAACATCGGTTCGGGGTATTATCAAGGCGGTAAATGTGCTAAGTCAGGGGCTACTTATCTGGCCTATTACTCTTTGCTAAGTGAAAGGCATTTGCATTTGGCATGTGGGTGAGAAGGTGCCTTTGTTATGATATGGGAGCAATGACCATTAGTTTAATGTTATATTAAAGAATAAATATTGAGGACATTTTGAAATTATATTTATTGGGTATGACCATATTTTTTTTTAAATAAATAACTTTTAAAAATAGAGTAAAACGTCAAAGGCAATAAAATAATATGAGAGCCTTGGAGCTATACAGAACTCAACGCAAAAATAATTATAAAAATCGGTTGATAAGCAAAAAATCTATGAGTGAACAAACATTAAAAAAACATAGCCGAATAGAGAACCTCCTCCTTTTTTAAAGGAGGTTTAAAATAATAATAAGTAATTTAAATGAATTTTATTTAAAAAAAATTAGACACTCGGTCAAATTTTAGTAATTAGTTCTTATAAGTATGATATTATAAACAGGGAAAGTTCGTTGTTTTGTATGTAGGAGGTAATCTCCATAGTTACCTACTGGTCCGATTCTAAAAAATCTTTCACTAATAGGAAGCTACATTATCCCCGAGTAATATAGGCTACTTTTTATCCTAGATACGCAGATGAAACCGCGGCAAACAGCTACTAAAAATTATGAAAAACAAAAATGCAATAGCAACATACCGACTCGCTTGGTGTTGCAGGTACTCATGAGCGGTGGTGATTATTTACCATCAGATGACCCACATGCTCGCTTGCTCTCCTGTAATTAAAAAAAACAAATTTAGAACTTAAGGTCATCATTTGATAGATCGATTGTATGAACTGTCAAATTATGTCTTTAAGGGGGAACTTTCGGTTGAAGCGCGAAATTCAAATTTTATTACGTTTATTGCAAATTGCAGCTCAGTTATAGGTCGTAAGTTATCAACATGTTATTTGCGGAAGAACGGTAGTATATTTACTGATTAATAACTAAAGAAATCGCCAACATATTCCTCCAAGATATATTAGTAACATTTTCATGAAATAGTCGTATATGTCGGTAATATACCTTGGAGGAATATGTTGATGATTTCTTTTGTTATTAATTAATAGATATACTACCATTCTTCTCGCAAATAACATGTTGATAACTTACGACCTATAACTGAGCTGCAAATAGCAAAAAACTTGATAAAATTTGAATTTCGCGCTCCAACCGAAGGTATACCCTTAAGCACTTCTTACAAGTATGTGGCATTTCAGTAACTACTTCGATAACATGTAGAACTGATTTTCCAATCACAGTTTAGAAAATAATTAATAGAGACAAGAAAATTGTGACGTCATGGATGAATCACACCTTTCATATCGCAATAAAAGCAGGTAAGGTAATTTCTGGTGCAGGCAAAACGACGCTATGTGTATTAATTAGTTTTTATAGTGGTTTCTCCAAGGGCCGTACGTTATGGGGTTGAAGAACTCACAAGTACCCCAAGTGTCATAATAAACGGTTACCATCAAGCGAGTATGCTTGTTTGTTAACATAATATAATTTTAAAGGCGATGATAGCTCAGTGGTATATAGTGACGTAGAAAGCCGCGACGAAGGTCGTAGGTTCGAATCCTACAATGAGCTTGAGCTTTCGGTGAAGTAAAACGAGGTTAGGAAACCATAGCACGGTGGTAGGGTACTTTGTGGTACCTACCCGCTTGGATGGCTACCACCCTCAAGTTGAAAATCTGTCACCAAGCACCTACCGGTGTTCCGGCAAATGCATTTGAGAGTAATTGCCTTCTCAGCATTGTAACAGGTCGGCAACACATTGGCAATACCTCTGGTATTGCAAATGGCGATAGGCGACGGTAACCACTTACCATCAGGTGGACCGAGTGCCTGCTTGTCAACCTTCTGATATAAAAAAATAATAATAGTATAAGCCAATTTTATTGAAAATCGCTGACTCAAATCAATTAGCCCAAAAATATTTTGCACTCAACTATGTACGATTGAAAACCGTTTGCACTAGCGTTGCTTATCTCACCACTCGATTAACTTCGAACAATACCTACAAAATAAATGTATATTCACGATTGTAAACACGTAAACAAAACGCGTTAACATCAATAATTAACGTGGCAATTTGTAGGTGTTCTCATTAATTTAAGCCAGCCGACCGAGCGAGACATGGTACTGCGACCTTTGTACACAATTCAGGAATTATTTTATGATTTAATAGCGCAATTAATAAGTGTAGTAGGAGACATTTTTAAGAGCTGGCTCGTACCTCGGCCAAAGAGCCATACAGCGAGGCACCTAACGCTTGTGTTTTGGACATAGGCAACTTTAAATCTGTATTTTATTTATTTACAAAATTTTACAGTCTGTAATTTAAGTTATAGTATATAATAAATAAATAAATAAATATCCTGGGACATTCTTCACACACGGTTATCTGATCCCAAACTAAGCAGAGCTTGTACTATGGAAACCAGATAACTGATATACTACATATACTACTTTTTTTTTGTAAATACATACTTATATAGATAGAT
Source organism: Tethea ocularis (assembly GCA_963555595.1). Classification (NCBI taxonomy): domain Eukaryota; kingdom Metazoa; phylum Arthropoda; class Insecta; order Lepidoptera; family Drepanidae; genus Tethea; species Tethea ocularis. The sequence continues at coordinate 863,851 of OY741960.1, read as the reverse complement.
TCATAAGAAAAAAACATAGTATTTATTGATTATTGTTGTTATTGGAAACTAATTGCTAATTCAAATTTGATTAAAAATACCTATATCCTATTTTATTGATATCTTGAAGATAAAGGGACATACAATATGATACCAATCAAGATTTGCGGCAATAGTTAAGTGCACATAAATCCTTTAACATTTACTCAAATCTCAAATAATTACTCCAATTTCTTCTCCATCACAAAGACCTTAAAGCATTGAAGCCACCTCTCAGTAATCCACCGGCAGGCGTCCCAAGGATTTCCTCCTCCCTCCGGAACTCGTAATTGACAAATTGCGGCCCTCCGACTACCAACGTCACGATTGGCTCAGATTATTTTATCGCGTTACAAACTGCTTTTTAATTAATTTGTATTCTTTTGGGATTGTGCAACCTGATTTTTTCCGGGTATCGCTTTGATGTTGTAAAGAGTTTTTGTTCTGTTTTGATAATTTCAGTGAAAAGGGACAGTCTCTCAAAAAAACATTCAGTGGGTAATCCTACTCAATAATTAATGATATGAAGGCACATAAGGAATAGACAGTTAGGACATAAACTTGAAAATATGTTTCCAAGCATTATTTATTTGGAAAATTGATAAAACATGGCCAATTATAAGTTGTCGACAAAAGAAGTTACCAAAATAGAAAATACGAACATATCTTCTATTTAAGTAACCCGGTTTCAAAGTTTAAGAACTGAAAAATTCCATTGCCAGTGACTGCTTTATCAAATTAGTAATATCGAAAAATTATATTGTTATTCCTATAAAGCTTGTTTATCGAGTTAGAGGTCCGTCAAAAGAATGTATTTTGTATAAATTGGTCTCCAGAGCAGATAACGCAAGTAGTTGCGTATATATATCACTATGCACTACCTACAAGGAATTGTTTTACCTTCGCACCTCTCGCCATCGGCGGGGAGTCCATCCTCATACACCGGAACCTAAATAGTCTCGCACTGTGCGGTTCCAAAGGAGCTTCCTACCACGGACGCTCAAGTTGTGGAATGAGCTCCCCGCCGTGGTTTTCCCAAGAGACTACAGCATGGGGTTCTTCAAGAAGGGTGTGAAGAGATTTTTTAAGGGTCGGCAACGCGTGATTGATACCCCTGGTGTTGCAAGCGTCCATAGGCTACTGTAACCACTTACCATATAGTAGACCGTATGCTTGTTTGCTGCATTAACAGTATAAAAAAAATGTTAGGCAATAGGCAATGGCTGATATGCAAGTGTCTACCACTTACTATCGGGTAGACCGCTTGCTCATTTATCAGTCATCAAAGATAAAATGACAGAATCAACAAAATGTCCAAGATTTTGTTTGTAATTTATATAATAACTCTAGTAAGGTTATTCAAGTTCGACACAAAAGTTTATCTCCAACAATTGGGAAGTTTAAAAGGCAATTGTCAAAATATTTCAAAGGAAATTATACCGTCCAAAGATTATCATTCAAAGTCTACAGTTACATTAAAATGTGAAGTACTTTAGTAACTGAATTATTTGAGTTGTTTGTCAATTTTGGTCTGCTTAGTATTGATGCGTCTGCGATGATTTCATGTGACCTGATAATTGAACTGAGACTGAAGGATTGGTTTCTTGACCTTCCCCATGGGTGTTTTTTTTATTTATTACACATATACACTTTTTACCACAGCTCTTACTCTCTTACAGAGAGATGACGTCACAAGTCCCCACTCTTGAGCTTTGATGCGACTTATCTTTGTAATTTTTTATTATAAAAAAATGTATCTAATATTTTTTGATAACCTAACTGACCGGCTAAGCAGAATTATCATCACTAACTAACTGCATCATCCCTATACATATACAGAGTGATTTTGAAATGGTATTTTAGCCCGATTCCAGCTCTCGTGCTATGATTTACTCAGATTGTTATTCATCTTAATATTTAAACATAGAACAAGCAAGATCATTTAAATCAAATTTAGATTTAAACTCAACTTTATCACGGCATTTGACATCACTGAGACTGAGAAAACTAACGCCTCTTAGAAAACTTTGTAAATCATAAAAAATATCTTTCACATCCAAAGATATTTCAACCTCCACATCCCATATTTTTAAGCAATCAAAATTGTATAATTTAGAAACAGGAAACAGGTTCAGTACTTCGAAACCCGGATATAAACAGCAAGCCAATAGTATCAGAAGGTATATCAGTTCTCCTCACCCGGCTCGAGCGATTCCTGTCCTTTACCATTTACGATTCATTTAGTCGCAAAATTGACTGGGCACAACCTTTCTGATTTAGATTTAATATTTACCGTTTTCATTTCGCAGAGCTATCGATTTTCATAACCCACTAAAGCCTGTGCTTGTGAAAGCAGGTCAAATATCTATTTCTAGTTTAGATAAGAACATTTTAAATTATTGAGTAAATGAAATAACAAACAAATACAGTTACTGTTATATTATTTTTAATACCTAAAATATAACTTTTTTTTAATTGCTATGTATAGGCCTGTGTTTGACCACAATCTCACCGTGGTCAGTGATGATGTGGCCGATGGTGGTAAGCACACAAAGCCTAGAAAGGAACTGGTTCTCAAGTGCAGCTGTCGGAACACACCGAAAGGTGCTTGGCGACAGATTTTCAACTTGAGGGTGGTAGCCAGGCAGGCGGGTACTACAAAGTACACTACCATGCTATGGTTTCCTCACGATGTTTTCCTTCACCGTAAGCTCAAGCTCATTGTAGGATTCGAACCCGGGACCTTCGTCTTGGCATCCGACGTCACTACCACTGAGCTATCATCGCCTTAAAATAATAAGCTTATTAACTATAACGTCAATAATAAGCTTATTAAATTTTAAATTGCGACTTCATGTGCCTTTTTTATATTTTGTAGAAGAAACTGATATCAAAACTGATTTATAAGTTACAGCTAAGAAGCTATCAAAAATATGTTTCAAAGACAAAACTATAATATTGTGTTAGAAAAAAATAAATACGTAGAATATCGAGATATATTCTTCGCACACGGATGATCTAGAAACCTTACCTGATGCTCTACATAAAGTAAGTACTTACCCAGACTCACAAAAACAGACATAATTGTTGTACACACAAGTTTCTCCATTTGCTCAAAGAGAGTACTAAAATCTGGCTACTCAGATTTTACCAAATTACCAAGAAACGAGGTAAATAAAGTAGAACCAATACATTTAATCGATTAATTCACCGAAACGATTAAGCAGCAATTAATCGACGGTGAACTTTAAAATGCTTCAGGCAATTTGAGTGTCACGAAATCTAAGCCGACTACGACCTTGTAACTTGGCAAATTTATAAAACCGAGTTATATACGAAATTAAATAACATTTATATCGATGGAAGTAACTTTGCCCATAACTCCTTGGGCGACACAAACTCGACTCTAAGCCTCGCCCTCCACTTCCCTTAATTAATAGGATTGGGTTTTGATTAAGCAAATAAATGATTCCTTTACGATTTTAAACATTAAACTTGGTACTTTTCTGGGGGTGGAGCAATCAAAATGTTTTTGTGTAAGTTGGTTAATGGATGGTGCTGGAGGGTAAGTGGGGGATTTTTAACTAATTCTTAGCTGGAAGTTTACCTAACTGATTGGTGTTATTAATTGAGGAAACTAGGCATGTTTTTTTGTTGAAACTGAAGTCATGTTTTGTTAAATCTACAATTCAATTCTTTTGAGCGACGTAGATAGATACCCTGATTATAAGGCCATTATGGTGGATTCAATTAACACCCAGGACATTATTTTGTATGCTTGAACACTGAATATGAGACTAAATAATGTTTAATCGTTGCCCTCAACGTAGCAGTAAGCTTAGCAGTACTTATTGTTGTGCCGATGGTAGTAGATATTATTTCGCTTGTATGACGTATCAAGGTGTGTACCATAAGCTATCCAAGACTAGATAAGATTAAATGAAGCCACAATTTTTAGAGTAATCATTTCATTTTATTAAGCAGAAGCTGGAGGCGGTACAGAATCTGAAGATACTGGAATATGATCTCCCTCAACGTGTGTTCCATCAAGACCAGCGGAGTATTTGGTGACGTAAGTCTTGCCATCATCACCGATGTAAGTGGTTTCACCTTCCACGACCAACACGTGACCACGGCCATCAGGAGTAGGGACCAGTCGGCCGCGTTCGGAGACAATCGTACCCTCGGCGGTGACGTACCGAAGTGCGTACTGGCCGACCTCGTCATATATTGTGTCATGCTGAATAGCTGGGCGTGCCCGACGCGCTGCCGTCTTATCGCTGACTTTGGGTGCTGCTGCTACAGCGGCGATCAGGCAGAGGGCTACGATGAACTGTAATACAAAGATTTTTGGTATTAGTCAAAGGTCATAGTAATATAATTATGGAATTCGCTTCCGCCTAACATACTTGACTCTAAAACTATTTCTGTTTTTAAGAAACGCGTCAAAGAGCATTACTTCTCCACTTTACCTTGATTGTCCATTTGTATATTATTTATGTATTCTATCTTGCACTAGATGTATTTGTGTATTAGTATGTAGTGTATTAATATTTTATATATTTGTGTAGTTTATTTACTTTTAAGTATTTCTATATTTTGTTCTATCTAGTTATGTATTTTCTTCTACTTTCACACACTGTGTCTACATTTATTTATATTTTTTCCAGTCGCAGGGTTGCTGGAAGACATTTCTATTAGAAATAAGCAGTCCCTTTGTACATTTGTATCTTTTATGTTTTTTATTATTACTTGTGTGTGTGTACATAAATAAATAAATAAATAAATAAATAATCTTCAATAGATGATCCATTTCACGTGAGCTTATAAAACAGTCTAGGACTGATAAACTAAGTATTGCCTAAGCCCACGGCTGAACCTGTAGACTAAGAAATTTGTTGGAAATAACTCTAGGGAAGGTTGCTTTAAACTTCAACTCCTAAAGATGTAAATTGTGATCCAGCGTTATAATTTTGTTATACATAAAAAAGGATCTTAAATTTACTATTTTTTGCAGTTGGACAGATTCAAAAAACTCCAAGAGGATCGGAATTATGTTGACAAATTTCGCATATCTTTGGAATTCACTTCTCAAGCATGCAATTATCCTTTACAAAAAATCCAGTACTTCCGAAGACTTGACTAGTGAATTGATTCCGTACTCTCATATTATAAGACGGTAGATGCATTCACCGATAAAACCAGACGATCTAAAATGGCCATGAGAAATATTTCTGAATACCGAATTCAAAACAGATCTTGTATAGTTTGGTATAATAATGTTTGGTAAAATGCTATGGGTTTCTAATGGCTCAAGATTATTATAGGATTCGAATCCACGACGATGATAGCTCAGCAGTTATCATCGCCCTCGCAAGGATCAATCCTATCTAGAGACTCTTTAGGGTCCTACCTTGAGGTTCTGAAGTCATTAGCACCAAGCAATTATTTCCTCCAATATTTAATTCTAGTACAAAATTTCAGTGATAAATAAATATTTAAAACTTACCATTTTCATTTTGAGTGCGTTGATTTCAAAACTTTTTGATTTGTTAGGAACGTTGAGCTCGTAAGCAAAATGTGAACTGATACTTTTTGTAACAAAAACCTATCTTTTATAGTAAAAATAATGGAATGGAGTAATATTAGTCAATTTAGGTAATGTATCATTAATATTACTTAATAAAAGTAATAGTATCGTAACAGGCTAATTAGCAATTTGACTAATTTAATGTTGCAAATTATTACTTTAGAAACAGGTAAGTATAATTTGATAAGTTACAAGTTAATTATTGTTCTATAATGATACATATAACTATAGTTTCAACATCGAATATGATGGCTATTTTGGTACTCGAGTAATCTAATAGGAACTCAGTTAGACTTGACGTCGAAGCGTCTTATTATGGAAAGTTGTATAGAAATATTTTGGTGTTTACTTCAATGCCTTTTCGGCCTACTATTAATTTCCTTCTCAAAATCATCCTATAGTTGGAAAAGTAAAATTAAAAACAAGTAAAATTATTACTGTCACATACAGACTGAAAGTTAAACATAATGAAAATATATCAATAAAACACTAACCGATGTTTTTTTAAGCCTTTTAGAACAAAATACATAGTTTGTAATTAAGGCTTCAAAAAAGGTATTTGCTACATTTTTGGTAGACTTATATAATTACAATATTGCTAAAGCTTTTAGTTGTACCTAAATAAACGATGAAGTAAAATTTACGTTACCTTGTACCTGTTGTAAGAATAGAATATTCTATCTCTAGGGAATAGAAAGTAAGAAGCCTTTAAAAACAAGGCGAAAGAATTTATTAAAAATTTTCACGATTTGGCATTAGGCCGGTATTATAAGAAAAATAAATTAAATGATATAGCATAAAATACCTATGAGCTTAATAATCAAACTACCAAAGTCAATATTACTCCCATAGGAGCCAATATTACTCCAATAGCAGACAATTTTACTCCCATAGGAGTAAATTTTTGAAAAACCTTTTCGTTTCACAAATGCTTTTCTTATCACACCTTCCAAATTTCATAGTGATAGTCAAGATTTTGAATTTATATACAGATAATGAAACTTTAGTCTTATTAAGTTCTTTTTATCTTATTTTCTTGTGATTGAGTCAAACCAAATATTTTTCATTAATCTATACAAATATATAAAATTTAAGTATCTATATGTACTATCAAAATAATAGTTTTCGACTAACAAAATAATGCTTCATAACCTCGTTTATTATTTATTTAGTTTATGCCTACAGAACTGATGGAAAATATCTTTATCTGATGAGTATTTTATCTGTTATCTATTTATTACAGCTAATATCCGAAAAAGCTGGACCATTTTTTTTTATTTATGGAGAAACCAGGCTACTTTTATTTTAGAAAAAATAAATGGGTTAACCGCAAATAAAAATATCCCGAAAACGCGGATAAAACCACAGGGGACGTCTAGTGACGAATAAAGGTAATATATTTATTATACATAGTACCTACTTTACCTTAGTTAATTGCAATTAGGTATGAAAAGTGATACCTAGGTAACGAACTGTAAAACCCTTTTGCTTTTGACCTGTTTCTCTCGGAACACGGTCAATCGTCCGTCCTACCTTTGTGCTCAAAAAGATCTTGCTTAAATAAAAAATACTTTAAATATAAAACAGTTATGGCTCTGACCTTTAAAATTAAATATCTGAAATTAATTTTACTTTATTTTAAACTAGCTGGCACGACCCCTACCTACCTCTACATACTATTATTTACCTACCTACATAATCATTCGGGGCGGAGACAAATCAAAATCTTATAAATAGGTTCCGCCGTTCTTGAGTTTTAAAATGTGAAACTAACTCGACTTTGATTTATATTATATAGATTAGTTGTTTCTCGCGGTTTTAACCGCATTATTCGGATATCAAGTAGCCTATAGCACTTGGAGATAATGTAGGTATCTACCTACATAACTTACCTACCTAAAAAAATTGTGTCTGGTTCCCGAAAAGACATATTTGCAAGGTTTGTAAACAATGAATGATCATCTGCATTTAATCACATGGTGCTGCAAATAAAATTTATTATTTTCCTACTAGTGAAGACTTTATAGAATTTAAATATTCTTCAAACTTCCTTTCAATTCTGGTACTTTGCTTAGATAACACAACAGACAGTTCTGAGTACAAAAAATCCTTTCAAGACAACTCATTACGGATTCTCCTTTACATTTAACTCAAAGCACGACACGACACCCGACGGCACGATTCCCCGACAGATACAGTCGGGTCTAGGGTTGCCAGGCGTCCGGATAAAGCCGGACACAATCAGGCTTTTTGGTTGCGTATGCGGCCAAATTAGACGGTGTTCGGCCTATCCGGCTTTTGTTAGGATTTTTAAATTTGAGCATTTTTTTTACATTTTATCATGTATTGTGTTCCGCCCCACCCTGCTCGACTGACTGAAGAAGACTAATTCATTTAATTTTATTGTGATTAGAATAAATACCTTGTTTTATGTCGTGCTACACTAAAAATAAATATACATATATTACAGGGTGTCCGGCTTTTTTACCCAATTGTCCGGCTAAACTGGCTGGTCTGCTGGTAACCCTAGTCGGGATCAACAAAAGAGGAAATTTTTGTAATAAGTGAATTGTTATCTCTGACCTTATCTTTTTGTAGCGTAGCGACTCGGCGCTGACCGTTACTGAGAGTCGTAAAATATTCGAAAGGCTTAGTTTAAAAAATGTGTGATTGTGAATCAGTGAATGTGTGATTTTTTTTATCTGTGGAATATGGAATGTGGAACAGAAAATTTCATCGCATTTCGTTGTGCCTATCAACACGTTCAAACAAACAAACTCTTCAGCTTTATTATTAGTATAGATAGTATAAATTAGTATAGTAGTTTATATATCTGTTGTAATTCACTAATATTATAATGAGAAAGGTTGTGAGTATGGATGAATGTTTGTTACTCTTTCACGTAAAAACTACTGAATGGATTTAGATGAAACTTGGCACACACATAGATACCCTGGAATAGCATATAGGCTACTTTTTATCTCGGGAAAATGATAGTGAAACCGCGGGGCGGAAGCTAGTACATTATAAAAATACCGTGGGACAATCTCACACACGATTGTTTGATCCCAAACTCATACTCTGGTGTAACAATACTATTTTTTATCTCAGGAAAGCAGAAAAAACTGAGTGAAAACTTAGGTTGTGTTGAAATAAATGTTTTTATTAGTTCTTCGTTTTTAGCTTTTGATAAACTTATGATCACAGGTAACACTGAGTTATATTACTACGTATAGAGAAGACGCCACAATAACCAATATGTTCCGTTCAAGTGCAGCCATCCGGCCGCACATCACTTAGTTGCTTAATCACGAAACGCGTAAGCGCCATGAAAATCACGGCGCTTACGACTTTTTGGTTGAGAAGAAATAACACATTAAAAGCGGTCTAGCGCTACATGTTTAAACTGTCTGGTTAGACGACTAATTATTGTTTCAGCGCTGCAGCGAATATCAACAAAATGGAGCATGACCTTTGCTTAAGGTAGCTTCTCTATACATAGTAATATACCTCAGTGGGTAACACGGATAAAACCGCAAGGCGAAAGTTAGAATCAAATATTCGGTAGGAATATGTTGAGCCCTTTTCGTGCGCGTTTTGTCAGAAATGTGAACCCCGGAGTTGAACAAAGCTAAACATTTTGGAACGTGATACGTTTTCCTAAAGTTACGTCTCTGCTTACAATGTTTGCTGTTTGTCTGTGATGTACGAATATCAGCGTCATAATATAGAGGAAGGTCCCAAAACAACATATGGAGGAGGTCCTCCATTGAAAAGACTCTAAATCGGATAAGTTGACTCATATTCTGGGACCGATGTATAACAAATTACATAATTGCCACACCTATTATTATTTTTTTATGTGGGTAAATCCTCATAGGATACCCTGCGGCCCCGGGGGGCACGGCAGGGTTATGTCAGACTCCTACTGACAAAAACCCCACAGTGTTCCTACATGTAGCTGCCATCTTGGTATACGGGGGCGCCGAAGCATTCGTCCGCGTACCCAGCAGCAACGGCCTGGTCTCCTCTCGACGGTGGGGACCTCTTGTCCTCACCGCCTCGTCTTGGGTAGCGTGAGGGAACACACGCACGTCTACCCGAACCCCATGGCGGGCGGCAGACTATAATTGCCACCCCTAGCCTACGTTTAAGAAAAAACTAATACTATGGCTAGTCGAGAAGGCGTTTTATGGTATTGAGGAGTTTATCTGGGACCAGTAACTCCAGAGATTAGTGCGTTCAAACAATCTATGAAGTTTGTTGCTTTATTATTAGTATAAATTATAGGTGTATATTTTGTCCAACAAATTTCAATACAAGTGACGTGAAGTGAAATAATAGGGTAGTTGACACTGTCAAAAATAAATGACCAAACACTAACCAATGCATAAAACATCTAAAAACACGTGGAAATATCAAATATGTTGTACATTTAATGCTTTTTATGATTTTTAATTACCAGTGGAACCACTAAGAGTAGATGATTTGATGCTGTGAAACTATGACGTCATAATGTAATATTTCATACAAAAGTCCGTGAAAAGTTTTAGTAGAACGGCCACCGCAAAGGGTACCTACCAAGTTTGAAATAGGTATGACATCCCTTGGGCCAAATATTTTTTACAAAGTAAATGTATTAATTTCTAACATCAATGGTATTCGATGCAATGTTTGTTTGGGGATTACAAAATTCTCCCTAGTTGATATTGATCTTTATACTTACTACATGTTACATAATATCATCACTTGAGTACACTGAGGCATACTACTACATATAGAGAAGCTATCCTACGCAAAGGATGCTCCATATTGTTAATATTGCAGCGCCGAAACAATAATTAGTTGTCTAACCAGACAGTAAATTGTGTTTACACTGTACACGCTTTTAAGGTGTAGTTTTTTCGCGACCAAAAGTCTTGCCGCGCCGTGATTTTCATGGCGCTTTTTTTTTTCTTTTTTTTTTACTCTGTATAGGCCTGTGTTTGACCACAATCTCACCGTGGTCAGTGATGATGTGGCCGATGATGGTAAGCACACAAAACCTAGAAGGGAACTGGCTCTCAAGTGCAGCTGTCGGAACACACCAAAAGGCGTTTGGCGATAGATTTTCAGCTTGAGGGTGGTAGCCAGCCAGGCGGGTACTACAAAGTACCCTACCACCGTGCTATGGTTTCCTCACGATGTTTTCCTTCACCGAAAGCTCAAGCTCATTGTAGGATTCGAACCCGGGACCTTCGTCTCGGCATCCGACGTCACTACCACTGAGCTATCATCGCCTTAGATCGCTTATGCGTTTCGTGTTTAAGCAACTACTTGAAGTGCGGCCGGATGGCTGCACTTGAACGGAGCATTGTGGTTATATGTGGCGTCTTCTCTATACGTAGTAATATATCTCAGTGCTTGAGTATTATACATTATTATTTTAATTGCTTGGTAAGGTAACTAAATTTGCGTATAATAGGGATGATGACTAAAAAAAAAAATTAGTCCGTCAGTTAGATTACCAAAAAATATTGGACACATGTTTTTTCTTTAGTTCTGAAAACAAAAAATAACGAAGATACAGTGCGTATAAATATCGCGTGACGTCACGTTTTAGTACACTTTTTACAGAGAAGTGACGTCACAAACTCCCACTCCAGAACTTTGATGCGACCTATCTTTGTAAGTTTTTATTGATTTGATAAAATAAAAAATACGTATCCAATATTTTTTGATAACCTAACTGACGGACTAAATAGAATTAATTATTTTTTACCCACTCATCATCCCTATTACTTACACTAACAAATTTAATTCCCATCTATATTATGGAAATAATCCTAACAACAAACCCTAACATAAGCTACTTTTACCCCAGGATTTTAACAGCGGACGGCTTGTGATTAAACAAATAATAATTTATAGTCGTAGAAATAATATTACTTTAGTTATGAAGAAAGATGGTTTTATATAACCAAATAAACTATTAATTTCAATTTTGCTTTCACAGATAATATGTTTAGAGGCATGCGAATCAAAACAAATTAAGTTTCAAATACGTAGAAAACTGTCTGGGTCGTGTCATGAAATTTGAGTAAGCAATAAATAGTTTCCATAGACGTAATTGTGTCTTAAAATAGATTTAAAATTTACTAGCGACTCGCCCCGGCTTTGCACGGTTTTTCTGTACTATAATATGCATGTAATATGCATGAACCTTCCTCCTGAGTCCCTCTATCTATAGCTGAAAACTGTATTAAAATCCGTCGAGTAGTTTAAAAGATCTAAGCGAACAGACAGCGGAAGCGACTTCATTTTGTACTATGTAAAGCCTAGCATCACGCCCCGCGGTTTCACCCCCTTATGAGTAGATTTTTTTTAAATCCTATCTTAGTGGATGCCTACTTCATAAAAGCTATCTGTATGACAAATTTCATTCCGATCCGTCAAGTGATTTGAGCTGTTCGTTGATAGATCAGTCAGCCACATTTTCCTTTTATATATTTACTAGCTCTCTCCCACGGTTTCTCCCGCATCCCCGAGATAAAAAGTAGCCTATGTCCTTTTCCATATTATAGACTATCTGCGTGCCAAATTTCTTCGTGATCGGTTCAGTAGTTTAGGTGTGAAAAGGTAACAAACAGAGTTACTTTCGAATTTGTAATATTAGTATGGTTTTATAAATTTCTATTAGAATATACTAGCTTTGGCTTTGTGGTTTTATCCACGTTCCCGAGTTTTGTTATTTTAGGATAGGTATGATCTATTTATGTATCAAGTTTCATTTTAACGTTATGGAGCTAACTGGTAACAAACTTATCACTAAAAGTAGGATAGAATACGAATATTAGGGATTAATAAGACAAAAAGAAACTAACTTTATTTGTGGCATAAAAGAATATGCATATAAATAAAATTGAAAGGAAAAATAAAATAAAAATTATGGGATAATAGTAGTTTATGATAGTGTTGCATAATAGGGGTTATTAAATACGAGTGTGAGTTTAAGTACCGAATCGTAGGCGAGGTTCTTAATAGTATCACACGAGTTTTTAATACCTAATTATGTGAAGTATCATACAGTACTTTATCTAAACTCATATAAATAATGTAATAAAAAAAAAAACTCTACGAACTTTAAAAAAAAATATTGTGACATTTTTTGTCAAAATGATATATTTAGGCAAAAACAATAAAATAAACAGACACATTAATCATATACCTAATCAAATCCGTGTTGCCAACTCCCAAAAATTCTTACCTCTAAAGTTCAAGTCAAACATTTGTCACATAGTCATCGTCAAATTGAATTGATACTGATTGATTAATAGGTCCAAAGTGTACTTTAATAGAAAAAAAGTTATTTTATAGCATTATCTTGGGAACGAAACTGTACTATAATAAGTCATTATACACGGGTGTGCATAAATTGGGTCATTAAAGTACTGATTTTGATTTCATAATAAGAACATTACGATATGAGAGTAGATAAAATATAAAAAGTTGACATTTACAAATACATTAGAAGATTTTCCTTAACTGACTTATAAAAAAGGGGCATACGAATACCTAAATGTAATTAATGTCTTTATTACAGCCGGTAGCCATTTATATGTTTTCTTTATACGATTTCTTCATAGACTCACTGACGAAAAGTTAAGTTAGCTTCGCTCATGAAGCTACGGAAAAACACGCGTAAGGGAAAAGCAAAAAAGGACCTGGGCTACGAATTAACTGTGAGAGTCTTAGATTATGTAGTAATCTGGATGTTCCATCGATTATTTATTTTGCTACAGTTTTATTTCATATAAATATTAGTATACTAAACTTATTTTTAAAAGTCTAAAGTTCGACACGTTTTTTGTTCGCCAATTACTTAAGGCTTAAACCACAACTTAAACTGTATTGAAGTAAATACTTAAGTAGTCTCTAGCAAGCTAAGAAATAGGTTCCTTTTTACATTTGCAATGTACGGTCGGCCAAGAAAGTGTTGTGCCAGTTTTGATTTAGTCTCCTAGTCATCGAAAATTACAATAAGGTTCAAACAAAGAACACCTGTCACGTAACAAACAGTAAACAAAATGCAAGCGAAACTAATAATTATCACCTATGAATCTGCAAGCGACATTCAACCTTAGGATGGTACACCACTTTCTTGGCCGACGGTGCCTATGCATGATAAATATTATTTAATTATCTTTTACTCAAAACTCTACATTTAGAGTAAATATTTGATGACAAAGCTGTTACATTTTCACGAGCATTATCAATACTTCTATACTAATAATATTAAAAAGAGGAAAGATTTGATTGTTTGTTTGTTTGTATGTATGTTTGCATTGAATAGGCTCCGAAACTATTGAACCGATTTGAAAAATTCTTTCACTAATAGGAAGCTACATTATTACTGATGGCTATAGGCTACTTTTAATCCTGAGAACGCGAGTGAAACCGCGCGGAACTACTAGTGTAATAATAAGAAAATACTGCTTTTTTTTTTAAAGGACCCAAATTGTTAGCCAGAGGTGACTATAACACCCGGACAACAAATACTGCAATATCTATGAATTTAATAATCGCATTCTGATGTCTCTTGTTTGTTAAATTGAGTTACTGTTGCGAGTTTGTAATGTTTTAGTGAGGTATTTAGTTATTAAAGCTTAAGTTTGCATAGCAATTATTTAAAATGTATAGTTATTACAATATAAATTGCTATTATAATTGTAATTGTGTCAGCACATATTATACCTATATATATTTATCTAACGTATTTTCACCTTATGCAAATTATTACTTAACATTTACAATACAATTATTTTATAGACATGAGATAGAGGTAGAGAGAGAGAGAGAGGTAGAGAGAGAGAGAGAGGGAGAGAGCAGTGATACTACATATTATATCATTATAAACCACTAGCTACCCCTGGATTCAAAATTCAAAAGTAGGTACCTAGAATAGGATAGCAGAAAGTAGAATAGTCAGGCGCTTAGAACACCACAATGACATGACCAATCCAGTCTTCACACTCTCCAAGCGCTCAGCTCATTAATCTCAAACGCTCAAATGACGTAAGGTAAGCGTCAAACGGTCCTCATTAGTTTTAATGAGTACGCCTCGCTCGCCTCACTCGTCTCGCTCGCTCGTTCGTTAACACAACTCTATTGGACTGGACGCACTTGCCTATATAATGCCACAGTGTAATGATTCTTCCTACAGTGTGGCGTCGCGTTTGATATTGACCGCCGACCGTGTTACTTACGCTGTCGCACGCAGACGTGCCAGAATTGTCACAAAATGGAAAATAAAATAAACGTGTAATTTACATTACATAACAATAATTATCATTATTTACTATAGGTATATTATAGGTACACTCCGTGCAATGTTGTTTTGTTTTTGACTAAGTTTCGCAAAACAAGCTCTCGTCTGCAAACTAAGCCAGTTTGCTGGCAGCAGTCCACACCGCCCACTTCCCAGCAAGAGATATGCCGTTGTTGCTTCGCGCAAGTACATTTGTTACCGAACTGTAGGGGAATAGTTAATCTGTGGTAATGCCTTTTAATTTTATTCGTATCGAATTGTTGGATGGATTGATTGCACTAGACTGAATATACTTGCAATTTCAAAACATAGTAATAGACGCGAGAGAAATTTTACAGGAGAGCCCAAAAATGACTATGCCACTTTGGAATCCTGTCGTAACGTTACTATGACTAGCGTGAACTTATGATCTTTGATTTGCTGGCTTTATCCCCTTAATAGCAGGATAAATTTTAAAATATCGTAAAAATTCACAAAAAAATGTCGGTAGGTAGGTAGGTCCCAGTTTTCTATACTAAGAGCAGGACGTCTACCAAGTCAGACATAACAGAACATAAACAAAGACTATTATTGAATAAAACTCTATATCTCTATGGTAGTGATCTATATACAAATGGACGTCAATTACCGATAGACCCATGTTTCTGGCTCCCTGTCCCTGGCTGTTTATTGGATTGCTTTACCCTTGATGAAGAAGGAATGGTGCGGGAAACTGAATTATTATCTACTTGAAATTTAATTTGCTTGGCATCTGATGAATGTTTGGTTTACTTAATTATGTAACAGAAAGCAAAGAGCCGTTTTAAAAAGCTGAACTTGAGAGTTTAATGACCTATTATACGAATCTGTATACAGGTAATAAATCTGAATAGTTTGTTTGAATGGGCTAATCTCCGGAGTTACTTGTCTGATTCGAAAAAATCTTTCACGAATAGGAAGCTATGTTATCCCCGAAGGTTATAAGCTACTTTTTATCCAAGGAAGCCGCGGGGATGATCTAGTATGATATTAACTAGTTAACTCGTCTGTCTAAATTTAAAATTTTCCATAATCAACAATCCACTTTCAGATTATCCAGAATTTTTCATTTTCGGTGATTTCCCGTTTTACCCTTTTGGTACGGAACACTAAACAATACAAATGTCAAACTGTCAATAAACAAAAATCTTTCGTTTACATGTTCATTTTTTTTAAACAAAAAATAATTATATTTTTTTCTTTTTAATAAAAATAAATCTAAGCCCGCGCGTAGAACACGTACGCGTCTCAGAGCTAAACGTTTCCAAGTTATCAGTGACAGATTTAAATGAAAGTCCACGTTGGCATTTACGATGTTATCTATCCCTTTCGCTCTTCCTCTCTAAAGCCAGGATGAGGGGAGAAAGCTGTAGTTATTTCGCCACGTGATTGGTAAGGGTCGCAGCACACGGTGAGTTATTAAAATGGTAATTATGAACACGTGGGACACGCTATGTAGGTAATTGGAATTGATCTCTATAAACACTAGATGAGATATAATTTTCAAAATTACACGAATTATCATGCCGCACTTATGTATATAACACTTTATATACATAAAATAATATTTTGTTTTTATTAAGTTTAATGTTTTTAGTTTCAGATTTTATTTCTAAGTTTAGTTGTATATTTGTCTTTAAGTGTTGTGATGTTTGCAGGGTCAGCAATGCGTGAGTCAACCTTGATATTACAAATTTCGAGAAACTACGGCAACCGCTTACGATCAGAAAAACTGAAATTAAACCCCTAAGAGCGTAAAATGGGGATTGGGGGTGTTTCCTAGGGGCGAAAAACTAGTGTATGTATAATTACACTGTGACACTAATACTTATTAATGGATTAGTTTGCTGTAGACTATAATTTCGGCTATATTTGCTGGCAATGCCAAAATGTGATGAAAAAAAATTAAACAATACTACGCTAGCGTAAGCATATGCTACGTTAACCGCTTAGCATTGTTACCGACTTTGATAAATATACAAAAGAAATACTTTCCGGAAACGCTCCCAGCCTTCTGGGTACCTTGCCGTTGATCGGCAGCAGCGGTCGCCTCGAGGATTTTTTATATGTATGTTATATATTTGTTGTAAATAATTGTCAATATTGTATAATAAAGTAGGTATTTAAAAAAAATTACTTAAATCCAATCCAGCGTATACAGAGATCAATGGTAATAGGAACCATAATAGCATATGACGTCAAAGTCAGGTTTAATATTGGCATTTAATAAGGTAACGCGATGATTTATGGTGTTTATGAATTTAAGGTGCGCTGCAAAAAAGGTTCTGCTGAGAGATTTATATGAGTATCATTAAATTGCGTTATAAGGCTATGATTGTCTGTTTGTGTCAATATACGTAACTGTTTACCTCAGCTATAAATTTAGCTATCAGAATAGCCATGACAGTATGCAAATATATATTAATATTTTTTACTTGCGATTTTTCGCTTGAACAGCAGCTCGACTGGGGAAGCTCCACCTTACAGAATACCGCAGCCAAATAACTTGGTTGTGTTCCTGCGCGTGATTAAGGTCGCCAGAGCTCATCGGAGGGTCGGCATTGCGCGAATGGTACCCGTGGCGCGGATTAGTTTATGGTCTCTGTCCCGGGTGTCGCTAGCGTCCATAGGCTACGGTAACCGCTTACCATCGGGCCGTATGCTTAATTGCCGACTTTGTTGTATACAATTTTTTTTTTTATGTTTTTGAAGGTGGTTGTTTTTGCATTAGCATATCATTCTCATCTTCCCATCATCAGATCCTGACTTGGTGACAATGGGTCCACCTCAGGAGTATACTACTTCGAATAAAAAAATAATTTTCAAAATTGGTTGAAAATTGGCAGAGTAATCATGACAAACATATAAAATAAATAAAACATACCGTCGAATTCAGAACCTCCTCTTTTAAAAGTCGGTTAAAACTGAGTGAGAGTCGAATACACTGTCTCGTTTGGATACACTGTGATTCTAAAAGAGAATTAGTATTAGGATTATTCTCGTATGACATGGAATCTGGATAAGTTAGCTACGATAAGCCACGTAGCACTGCTACGACGTAGCTACGGCTACGGAAGTTTAAACGAAACTTTTGCTACGAAATAATAAAGAAATTTTATTATTTTTATTATGAATCTTAATAGTCATATTTAATTTCAACTTTATTAACTGTTAAATCCTTATTAATATTATAATGTGAAAGTGTTTTTTTTTTAACTATTTATAGGCCTGTGTTTGACCACAATCTCACCGTGGTCAGTGATGATGTGGCCGATGATGGCAAGCACACAAAGCCTAGAAGGGAGCTGGCTCTAAAGTGCAGCTGTCGGAACACACCAGAAGGTGCTTGGCGACAGATTTTCAACTTGAGGGTGGTAGCCAGCCAGGCGGGTACTACAAAGTACCCTACCACCGTGCTACGGTTTCCTCACGATGTTTTCCTTCACCGAAAACTCAAACTCATTGTAGGATTCGAACCGGTGACCTTCGTCTCGGCATTCGACGTCAGTTACCACTGAGCTATCATCGCCTTAAAAATTTGTTTGTTTGTTTGCTTATTTGCACGCCTAAAGCAATCGCAATGAATTTTGAGACGCAAATAGCTTAAGTCTATAGAAAAAGGCTATGTTTTATCCTGAAAACGCGGATGAAACCGCATTGTAGAAGCTAGTTGTAATATATATAAAATGATGTAATATTGTTTGTAAGCGAAATTAATGACCTCGATGACACATTTTAAGGTTCATTAATAATTCAATTTACATTTAAAATGAATACATTTTATTATCGTATAATGTATACTACATTAAAATTAACGCGTCATTTTGAAATCATTTGTCGGCTGGACGAGTTTTTAATTTGCAAACCACTCCATGATTACTTCGGCGGGGAATTAATAACTCCATATTTTCGATTTACGAACTCCATTTGTAGTACATTCAGTAATTTTTAATATGGGTTGTTCATTTAGTTCATGTATATTCCCTAATGATTTAACTGAAAATAATTAATCATTTTTATTTTTTTAGAGTTCCGTTCATTCGGTGACATAAGAAATCTCTGATGGATTACTGTTTGTAGCGTAGTTTAGTGTTCGTTTTCCATATATCATGGTATTTTTTGGAATCAACTGGAAAGATGAGTTTTTACATTTTTAAGTTAAATAAAATAATGTAAATATAAAAATTTATAGTAAAAAATTATGCATAAAATGTCAAATTATGAAGAATAAAACATGATTGTCGGTCCTCATCTCTATTTAAGGTTGTATCACATATCAACTACTATATTACTTACAGTTTGAATTTCAATTGAAAATAAATATTTGAGAAATTTTATTTTCTGACTAAAATCATGGCATTCAGTTTCCTTGTGGCTGTGTGTTCAGTTCCCCTCTAGGCTGTATCTGCTTACTACCATCGGCTATATCATCACAGACTACGGTGAAATTATGGTCTATTATAGGCCTAAATATAGTACAAAAATACTTGAACATTTCTCAACTGAGAGAGTAAATGTAATTTCCGATTCATACCACGCCATTTATTATTAAACTCGCATGATATGAATTCACCTGTGATCAAAACTGAATAAAAAATTCTGTAACGCGACACTGAAACCACTATAAATGCAAATGACACACTTGACATACACTCAGCACAACACTATGATGTATTATGTACAACACTTATTTATGTATGTGACAAAATGCATTTTTATTTATAACTAGCTGTTCCGCGCGGTTACCTTTAGGAATAATGTAGCTTCCTATTAGTGAAAGAATTTTTCAAATCGGTTCAGTAGTTTCGGAGCCTATTCAACGCAAACAAACAGACATACAAACAAACAATCAAATCCTTCCTCTTTATAATATTAGTAAAGACATAGGTATGGGATAAATTGGAACAATACCCAAAGATTTTGCTCTGTTATCTCTTAAAACTAAATTAATACCTATTATAAAATTCACTTGAATCGTGTGCATTTATTTTGCATTATAGTAGTTTATGATACTGTTGCATAATAGGGGTTTATAAATACGAGTGTGAGTTTAAGTAACGAGCCGTAGGCGAGGTTCTTAATAGTATCACACGAGTTTATTTCATACAGTACTTTATCTAAACTCATATACCAACATTACAAAAAAAAATGCTATTTTTGTGTGACATTTTTGGTCAAAATGATATATGTAGGCAAAAACAATATAATAATCAAACACAATAATCATATACCTAATCAAATCCGTGTTGCCAACTCCCAAAACTTCTTACCTCTAAAGTTCAAGTCAAAAATTCGTCACATGTAACCACACACAAAGTAAATTTGCATCTAAAATTGAATTGATACTGATTCATTATACTATTGATATACACACTGCGGCATCTTATACGGTTGTAAAAGGAGCTATTTTGCATCAAAAATGTGTAGCTTGATCTGTGGCCGTCTGTACCTACTTAATATAAATGTAATAAATTAAATCACAAAAATATCCTTAAAAAAACAAAATCTACCATCTACCTTCATAAATATTACTAGCCGTTCATTTCGAGTTGACCGTCGTCGAATGACGTCATGCAAAGTTACAAGACTTGTGACGCGGTGAACCACGGAAGGAGTTAGCGGTCAACTTGAAGTGAACGACTAGTACAACAATCTTGTTTACTTTACAACCTATGATACCCTATTTTACACCAAAACATCCAACAAACACCCTTAAGCTCGTTGATGTTAGAGTTCATAATAGTATAGCATTAAGCACAATGACTTCGTAAGGCAAGGCAACATTGTTTTAACCTCAAATAACATTAATCCAAAATAGCACTGGAGGAAATCAACTTAACGACACATCTTGGTAGTGCGCATAGAAATTTAAAAGTATCTAGAATTTTCCAATACCGTATATTTATTTTAATCATTAAATGCTCGGAAGGCGAAATACAATTTTTTTTTTTTTTTTACTATGTATAGGCCTGTGTTTGACCACAATCTCACCGTGGTCAGTGATGATGTGGCCGATGATGGTAAGCACGCAAAGCCTAGAAGGGAACTGGCTCTCAAGTGCAGAAATTGAAAGAAGACATTGATTCATGTCAGCCGAAAGACGTCCACTGCTGGACAAAAGCCTCCCCCAAGGATCCCCACGATGGCCGGTCTTGCGCTAGCTGCATCCAGCGGTTTTCTGCTACCCTTACAAGATTATTGATTTACCTTGTGGGGGGCTTGCCCACGCTGCGTCTTCCGGTTGGTGTTCACTACTCGGGAACGCCTGCGGATCTCATCATTTCGGATTCGATCGCGCAGGGAAACTCCTTAATATTTTTCAACCACAAAATGCTCGTAATTCAAAATACAATTATTGCCATAGCCGTAAATTTGATGAATCAATCAGACGGTAAGAATAGGCAATACCTAAAAATTGCAAATTGTACCTATAACTAAAATTAAAAACTTAAAGATACCCCTGAAACACACTAGAAAATAGGAGTAGATCTTCAAACGGCTGAGCGGATTTTTTTGAAACATAGCAAAGAACACTCTCGAAATGAAAAAAACCAAATCAAAATCAATTCCTCAGACAGACACATATACAGGGTTACAGGTTAAGTCGACCTAGATCCGTTACGGGCGTGTAGTACCCATCTTTTCTGACAAATTTACTGAAACGTTTTCAATAAAATCGCCGATTTTTTGCCATTAATTACGTATTTAGTTAACCTACGTAGGATTTTGGTTATTAAATTCATAGAGCATCTTAATCCGCATGTAAAAAATTAATAATAATAATAATAAGATGCACTAACTTCAAAATATCGTAATTAATGGCAAAAAATCGGCAATTTTTATTAAAAAAATTCAATGTGTATTTTCTTGAAAACGTTTAGGTTTGGGGTAGGGTGTTCTATAGTGAAATATGTCAGAAAAGATGGGTACTACATGCCATTAACGGATCTAGGTCGACTTAACCTGTAACCCTGTTTACTAGAACTAGTCGGGGGGTTACAAATACACGGAATCATAAATCAAACCATTTACAATATTCCCATTTCTACGCTCACTTACTTAGATTTCTATGGACGTAGGTGACAGCTCCCAAGGGTAGCCATTAAGAGTCAGCAGTATTTAACTGCATTAGCCGGCAATCAGGGGATTTTCCTTTTATTTTACGTCTCTAATGCGTTTATAGCTGATAACAAATGTGGGTATAATTACCATTATTTTTTAGATCGTTGGATTCACGTCCAATCATGCTTATAGTTTCGATGTAAAATTATGGTTTTATCAAAACAGTCAGCAAAAAACGAAAAAAAGAAAGAAATTCGCATATAACCTAAAAAATACCGTAAGTGAAAATTAAGAATAATTATGAAAACAAATAAAAATATATTAAAAAATTGACAAGGCTGTATGGTTCTACGCCTTTGACTGCTTTTTAATTACCAAAGACTGCAACAACAATTTAATTGATTGTTGTAGTCTGCACTATTTATTAATCTGTGGTAGGTACTTATTTGCGAACAAACTATACTATTTAAAGTACTGTTCAGCTATTACATTGCAGGGACAGCCGTGGGTGACGATACTTTGCGCGTGGTGTAGGGACACTACACTATTAAATAGCTTTATGCAATACATATTAAGGGGGAACGTTCGGTTGGAGCGCGAAATTTAAATTTTATCACGTTTTTTGCAAATTGCATCTCAGTTATAGGTCGTAAGTTATCAACATGTTATTTGCGACAAGAATGGTAGTATATTTACTGATTAATAACAAAAGAAATCATCAACATATTCCTCCAAGGTATATTAGTAACATTTTCATGAAATAGTCGTATATGTCAGTAATATACCTTAATAACTTTTTTATTCTATATAATCAATCATAAGATATAACTAAGTAATATACCTACTTAAATAAATTAAAATTAAACTTAATGTCACTCACTATAAACAAAAAACACGTTTAAATCGCCGCCTGCAGGCTTGCGCAAAAAGCTCGTTTTATTAATTACCTACTTTCAAGTAATTATTACTTGGGTACTCATTAACGCCATTCCACTATCTCTAAAACTTTAAACTTGATTAACATTCAAAAGGTACCTACCTAATGAATGTCAAAATCCAACAGATTAATTAACTCTTTATGTCTAGGTTCTTACTTTATAAATCGGCTTTGATATTTAATAGGTAATAGGGATGATGCCTAAAAAAATCTCATTAGTCCGTCAATTACTCGTAGATTACCAAAAATATTGGATATTATTTACATATTTTTTCTTTAGTTCCGAAAACAAAAAATAACGAAGATACAGTGCGTTAATGCGTGCCGTCATGTCTTAGGGCCGGTTGCTCGTACATTTTAGTTAAAATTATAGTCAAAGCTAACTTAACTATTACCAAGCTTTGACCGTAGAGTCACTTTGACGATGACCGATCTCCTCCCAAGCCCCCACTCCGAACTTTAACGCGCTTTATCTTTGTAATTTTTTATTGATTTGATAAAATAAAAAATACGTATCTTATATACGAGATGGCTCGAGAATGGGCGTTAGGCGGATGGTGTGATGGCAGTGGCGTAGCTACCGTAAGGCTAGGGGCAGTGCCTCGGGGCCCCCAAGCTCAAGGGGCCACTTTTTTATGTCAGAAGGTTGATAAGCAGGCAGGTGGTTCACCTGATGGTAAGTGGTTACCGTCGCCTATCGCCATCGCCCTTGGCCTCCATGAGAAAATGTTATATAATAATAAAAGACTTTAACTAAATATTTCCTTTAGGTCTCAGTTTTGGAACTACAACTATTACTAAAACAAAGAAGGTTTTTCTGACTTTAGTTTAAATCGGGCTCCAATTAGATTTTTGCCTCGGGGCTCTTGGTTACATAGGTACTCCATTTTGTGATGGTAGGAAAGAAAGAACGGCATATTATGGTCCAAAAGGTCCTGATAACGCTCCCAATTATATTGATGGTCTATGTCTCACGAAAGGCTCATATATGCCAGTCAGCACTCAATCTTCAAAGCCATCCTCGTTAGACGTTTTTTTTTAATTTACAAGTACACGAACTGTGTGGAATACATTATTTTATAGAATACAAATTACATCTTGAAATCTTAACTAAAGAAATTTAAACCGTGTTACGTTTGGTGCAGGGTATACTTTTGCAAGTTTCGAGGTTGAAAGTTGTATCTGAAAGGGAGTCATCATCGTTAAAACCTAATCGTGTACAGGACTTCATTATGCAAAATAGCCACCATCTCCATTAGGATGTCACCGAGTAGTGAGTGAACGAATTTCGTTCTTTCTTTTACATTTTCTATAACCACACCCTTAAGGTGGTGCAAATTGACATATACGACTATTTCATGAAAATGTTACTAATATACCTTGGAGGAATATGTTGATGATTTCTTTTGTTATTAATCAGTAAATATACTATCATTCTTGTCGCAAATAACATGTTGATAACTTACGACCTATAACTGAGCTGCAATAAGCAAAAAACGTGATAAAATTTAAATTTCGCGCTCCAACCGAAGGTTTACCCTTAAGGCAGCTATATCCGAGAAATGATGATTCTAGATTAAGTTTTTCTCTATATTCTTTGTTGCAAGAGATTTGAAAAAAATATATTTACCTATGTTAAACTAGAGAATATATGCCGAGGAATAGTTTTCTTAAATATTTTTAATTTTTCATTAGTGACGTCAAAAAACGACCCCTTTTAAAAAAATTACAATGATTTTTTCTCTTATTTGGTCCATCATACCATAAATTATGAGATCTAATAGAAAGGGAATAGTTTTCATACTTAAAAAAACGCTTAGTTTTTTTTAAATGGCATAAAACCATCTTTTTTACTAAAACTGCGATTTGCTTGTGTCTCTTGTCCCCGTCAGTTTAGTAAGGGACAGAGACATATGCAGATAGCCTTCTCTTAAGTACAGAACCCTAAAAAAAACAGATTTCACCATTAATCAAACTCAATTCAAGTAGCTGAACAATATTTCACGGCATTCTCGTTCGCAACACGACAGCAATATCTCCAAGGTAGCATCACTCGATAGAAAATATTCACTTTATTCAATTCCATAGCAAATCCACGACATAAAATTGTTTCTCAGGGTCGGCATCTAATAAATCGGCTTATTTGATTCCTTCCCTTACTCCAACGGATTTGTCGTATTGAAATGACAGGAAAACATGAGTTACCAAAGACTAGAGAGTAAGCTTTATGGGTAGTGAAGTATATTGATTAGATAATCGACATTGGATTATTTTCTAGTCCTAGTTTTATGAGAAAAAAGATTTTAGTTCAGTCGAAAAAAAACATGATTTTTCCTCTGCTTTACATTTAAAAAGAAAGACAGCAAAATAGCACCATAGGTATGTACAATTACATTAAACGTTCACTAAATAAATACAGATAAAAAATAAGAATACTAAACTAAATACGGCCGCTGGGGCCGAAGGGTTCTTGAGTGGCAACTACGAATCGGAAGACGCAGCGTAGGTAGGTCCCCCACAAGGTGGACCGATGATCTTTTGAGGGTCGCGGGAAACCGCTGAATGCGGGTAGCACAAACCGGCCATCGTGAAGATCCTTGAGGGAGGCCTTTGTCAGCAGTGACATGATGATGATGAAATAAAATATACAAAATTACTACCTAAATAATAACAAAATATAAATAAATATTTGCGACATTGCGCTAAATTGTGTCTAACGGGCCCCAGCATATGCTGAAAACAGCACTGATTTCCGATAAACAATTCAATATAACAAAATACACATCCATTAAATTGAATAAACAATTTTCAGTTTAAATAAAATAAATCTTGCCGAGTGCCGTAACGTGGCACGAATTTAAGCGTGGCTAGTTGAAGTGCTATCGAAACTTTTTCAAACGCTTAGAGTATATCCACACTATAGTAACGAGCTATCATTTTGGTCTCTTTGCTATAAAATATCAGCCGTAGAGATTCGATTTCATTTCGCTCTCGAAATGTTTCGTTCCCTAAAATGCGGAACCTGATAGTTTCCAGGTAAAACGAAATGTGTAACAGAGCACGCTCTGGTCCAGAAATAGCTTTTCCTCTTGTTTTGATATCCGGGTATAGCAGTGATGTTTATTTGCTCTAAATGTGGTTTTGCAAAGTCTCGCGGTACAATCAAAATTCACCACAAATTGCACTTAACATGCAATCATATATTTATTACTAGCTGTACCCCGCATCTTCACCCGCGTTCCTTTTACTACCGGGATAACGTAGATTCCAGAATTATATTAGTTAACATTTTTTTAGAATCAGACTTGCAGTTCTGTCTGCTGGGGCAGAAGGGTTCTCAAGTGGCGACCACGAACCGGAAGACGCAGCGTGGGCAGGCCCACAAGGTGGACCGACAATCTTGTGAGGGTCGCGGGAAACCTCTGGATGTGGGCAGTGCAAGACCGGCCATCGTGGAGATCCTTGGCCTTTGTTCTGCAGTCTTTGGACTGATATAATGGTATCATCCTACTTCCTATATACTAATCCTAGTAATATTCAAAATGCGAAAGTTTTTGGGGATATATACCAGCTCGAATACCAAATCAACAGTCATAATAACAAGCGCGATAACAACATGTTAAGTAAAACTGTGCTGATGAACACACAACCGATTACGCTACCGTCCGTACCGACGTCCTACTCAGTCTCGTCCCCTTCAAGTGGCCCGAGCTTCTATTAGTAATCCGACAGCCCCCAATTAGTCGTAACTCGTACTAAGTCCTCCCCCTGCCCAAGTAACGCCCTGAGCCGAGGTTCCTTCCCCATTCGGGGGTGCCCTCAGGCGTGGTTACCTCAATACTCAATAATTGATTGCATCATATGTACATACATAATTATGTGAAAGGTGTTAGGGTTAGTAGGTTCGTAGTAGTAAGCTAGTAAGTAACATATGACCCTGATTGGGTATGGCAATCTATTTAGTTATAATAGTGCTATAGGTAGGAGAGCGCCGATCTATTTTAGTGAGAAAAACTCATTCAAATTATAAAAGCATTTTTCGATTAAAAAAATTAATAAACGGTTAGTGAATATGGAATCTTTTTCCTCTGATTTTATATCATTCGGTAGTTTGTTATATATTTTTACGGCCATTGCGTTTGGACCGGAGCTGTGCATTTTTAGTTTCGAGGTACCTAAATATTACACGGCTGAGAGCCCTCTGCGCTCGCCGATTTGTCCGGTAAGGTTGGTGCAGCCATCAGAGGCAACTTTAGTCCTTTCAAAAAACATAAATGCACTGATGATAGTCTGAAGCATCCTTTTTTCTAACTACGTACATCTGGTTAGTGGTATGGCAGGCGTTCAGATCGCCAACGTCGACGCCCAACAGACGCCTGCCGTGCAGCGATACCATTCGATCGCCATTCAAACAAATACGCTGAGCTCCCTTTTGTTTCTTTTATTTCCCGAGGGAGATTTATTTTTAATAAAAAAGTAACTGCATTGTTCTGAAGGATAGGTTTCAGTTTTTAAGCGTTGTGAATGTGATTTGGAATAATTTTTAAACGACGATTTTATTAGTTAAAATTATTTTTATATCAATAATTTTAAAGTAATAAAAAAAGTAATAAATAAAAATCAAGCATAACCAAGGCTCCCCTCTAGATCCCACCCGCGGACGCCTAGCTTTGAGTACTTAATCGTCGAGGTTATTGGCGTCAGTGATCCTCTTAAAACCCCCTGATTACTTATTTTGTCTAATATGATGACATCTAGACCAACGTGACCACCTAACCCGTAAAAGCTGGAGCTAGTTTCTTAATAAAACTTGTACCCCTAAAAGAACTACAAATATGAAATACTGAGACACAAAATACATTTATATAAAGCCAATGATGGCGTGGCAGTAGTTAATAAGGAAGGCAAAAGTGTACACGAGTACTCTTGCAATGTTTTCTATGGTACCTAAATAAATAAATAAATATCCTGGGACATTCTTCACACACGGTTATCTGATCCCAAACTAAGCAAAGCTTATACTATGGAAACTGCTATACTACATATTCAACTTTTTTTTTGTAAATACATACTTATATAGATAATTACACCCTGACACAGGACAAACAGACATGTTCATGCACACAAATGTTTGTCCTGGGTGGGAATCGAACCCACGACCAGCGGCGCGATAGGTGGTGTCTTAACCAACTGCGCCAACTGGACTGAATACCTATATAGGTACAGCACCTAATTACATTTTATTGAATCGCTAAAAATACTGAATATTTTGCAGCTACGTAAGAGGTAATGCGAATTCTAAAATTATTATTTTAATGTTGCTAAAATAAAATTATTGAAAAAAAATACAAAAATACATGGTAAATAGCATTCTACCTTGCAGTTACATCTACGTTTGAGGGAACTTATATTTTTCATTTTTGTTTTCTTGTACGTTATATCCAGTCAGCCGGCGCTGTCAAATAAAAAAAAAGGGGAATCAAAGAAAGTCGTGAAAAGCAACTCTTTTGCAGGCGAATCTTTTCTTTATTGACTTTAAAAACGTTATTATTATAATTCTTGTATTTTCTTCTTTAGGACAGTGACCAAACGGAATGTCATTATATAAAAGAAATATATCACCCGATTTCATTTCATATCTACACGTATCTGATATTAGGGAGAGACCCATAACTCAAAAATATAAATAAAAATTCAATGATAAAAATTTCACACCAACAATACGCGCAGAAAATAAATTATTATTATTATTATTCAAACGGCACCACACCCCTATATAACAAAAAATAAATAAATAAACATCTCCAATACGCAATATTCGATAAAAGCAATCTAGATAGCGGGCGGGGGTCCGATCGACCCCCAACTTTATGGACGCAACAACTTTAGGAGGGTTAGATTTATCGCGAGCCCTGACCCCTACCTGAAATGGAGGGATTTTTGGGTCCCGAAAAAAATTGGGCAACAATGTTCTTTACTGCATATGCGATGGTCTTACGATATTTTCTTAAAAGTATTTTTATGTTACACATTTATCATTGGAAAGCCTTTTTGTGGCATAATTAATTGATTTGATTTTGAGGGTTCACGGTCTTATTTTCTACTAGATCGCCCCTGTGGTTTTCACCGCGTTCCACCGGGTTAAAAGTTGCCTATATTTCATTCCTAGTATAATCTATGTCCCCAATAAAAAACTGAAATTACTTCATAACAATTAAGACGATACGATAATTTTTGTTAAAAACGTTGTTTGAATAAAACCTGCCAAGTGCGAGTCGGACTCGCGCACGAAGGGTTCCTTACTAATATCTATAAAAACGGCAAAAAAATCACGATTGTTGTTTAGGAGCCCCCTTAAATATTTATTTTATTCTGTTTTTTCGTATTTGTTGTTATAGCGGCACCTGAAAACATCATCTGTGAAAATTTCAACTGCCTTTCTATCACGGTTCATGAGACAGCGGAGCCTTAGTAATAGGGTCCCGTTTTACCCCTATTCGAGAACCCTAAAAACTACCGAAATAAAATTGCGAAGGTTTGTTACCTAGCTACAAATTGAGCACGCAAGAAACAATGACGTCTAAAGGAACTCTCCGAAACGTAACCATCCTTAATTTATACATTCAAAGGGAGCCTAACAAGAGGCCACTCGAAAACTTGTAGATAATCTGAAAATGTCGCAGTATATTCAATTCTATTGGTGTAAGTAATAAACGATACTCAAGACACATTTCTGAACCAACTTTTCTTCTTCTTCTTTGTCGGTGTCAGTCTTGACGTAGTGGTCGTGGTCATCTCTTCAGGTGTTGGTGGCAAGCTTCACAACACGCTACCACTCCTCTCTGATGGCCGCCTTCCTCGTGCATTCATTTAGTGATGATGAGCCATTTACTGCCGCTTTTATCTGATCAGTCCACCTCATAGGCGATCTTCCTCGTGGAACCTTTCCCTGGATCACAAGTCGCTCAATAGCCACCTCCCCTCGGCGGCACACGTGACCAAAAAACCAACTTTTACCGATTCAGATAAAGCAGTTTTTCCAAATACAGAAGTTTCTTCAAAAGGGTGTGCAAAGATGGGCAACGTGAGAGTGATAACCCTGGTGCAGCAATAGGCTACGATAACCGCTTACCATCAGGCGGTATGCTTATTTGCTTACATAGCAGTATAAAAACGTGAGCCAGTGATAGAGTAAGCATTAGTGACAATGAGCAAGTTGCATCGTTTAAAGTGTCTAATTGAGAAGAAATTGTCTGAAGCAACCACATACCGGAAAACTTCCATTACACGACTGAATCGCTTGACAAGTAAATAAGCAACGAATGACATTCTCGGACCAAGGCAAGCCCTCAGCGAGCCGGATGACCCCATAACATTAGCTCAGATAGAAGCTGACGAAGCCCGTAAAAGTACACAACACACTACACAAAACCGATTACGCTACCGTCCTCGACGGCGAGGACCGCCGCGACGTCCCAGTCAGTCTCGTCCCGTTCAAGCGGCCCGAGCTGCCATTAGTAATCCGACCGCCCCCAATTAGTCGTAACTCGTACAAAGTCCTCCCCTTCCCCCGGTAACGCCCTGAGCCGAGGTTCGTACCCCACTCGGGGGTGCCCTCAGGCGTGGTTACCTAAATGTTACCCGGCTGAGAGCTCTCTGCGCTCACCGATTGTCCGGTAAGGTTGGAGCAGCCATCAGAGGCTACCAACTTTAGTCCTTTAATTTTCGGTTCACTGTATGTTCGTGATGTCATAGATATAGGCTCTGACTGAAAACCAGCGCGAGGGTTGATATTTATTTATCGACCTGAGCATAATGCTGAGTCAGGAATAGGTCCTCTTGACATCGCGTAACATTACATTATTGTTAGTTTGTTTAATTGTTTGTACTCTTTTCTATTTTTTGGCTTTGAACACTATAAATTCACTTTTATTGCCGTTATACATTAAACCGTGGCTCGCTGCATACTCTTCACACGTGTGCAACAGCTGCCTGATGGCACAAACCGACGCGCTCAGCAGCACCATGTCATCTGCGTGGCTGATATTATTGACGCAAACATCGTCGATATGGCATCTAACACGCTGGCTGCTGAGCGCGACGATCAGCGCGTTTACGTACAGATTGAAGAGTTAGGGCGAAATTAATGCCCGTCTCTTTTCTCTTGCGCCAACAGATAAACTTGTTTTCGATTCCTCAAAGGACCACGGTCAGAAGGAGTTTGAGAGCGCTCGAACATTCCGAGGAATTCTTAAGTTCCACGAAAAATATCTAGGCAGGATTCGACGACATTTTTTTCTCCTCATTTTGTATCAAATAGTTGGGGTAATCAAATAGATACAGGATTTATTATACTTTCTGGAAAAGCTTAAATTACGGGTATTGTTTTAAGGATTAAACGTTCCTTGAAACGTTAGTTAAGGAAAAGTTAAGTTATTATTTTCCATAATTTGGTAATAAAATATGGCGGTATTGTTTTCCATAATTTATAAATAATATATACTACTAATAATAAAGTTGAAGAGTTTGTTTGTTTGAACGCGCTAATGTCCGGAGTTAGTTCTTTCACTAATAGGAAGCTACATAAAAAGTAGCCTGAACCAGTTCAGGTAACTTTTACGGGAACAGCTATTTTGTTAATAAAATCAGGAACAGTTAGTTACCTGCACACTATGGATATGCTTGTAATTTGATCATAATATAATCATGGTAAGTTATGATATGCAGCTGCTGAATGCTACTGCAGAATTTCAACTTAGCTAGCCAGATGTTTTATTTGCCAGCCAGGTGTACTATTTGTTAGCCAGATGTGTACTATATTTTGCTAACTAAATGTGTGCTACAAACCGCCATAGTATAATTGCTGTGTTTTTTTTTAATTAGGTGGGTGCTTTGGACGGGACATGGCTTTACTTCTAATACTTTATAAGTGCCTTATCAGGGCCAAAACTGAATAAAAGAGTTTAAATTTTTGAATTGTAAATTCAAAAATTATTTGTGTGTTTTATCATAGTCATGTCATAGTCAAAGTGTGGTGTTGGTGTGTTCATGTATGACAATATAGTAGTTTATGATACTGTTGCATAATAGGGGTTATTAAATACGAGTGTGAGTTTAAGTACCGAGCCGTAGGCGAGGTTCTTAATAGTATCACACGAGTTTTTAATACTTAATTATGTGCAGTATCATACAGTACTTTATCTAAAATAGAAAAAAAAGTTATTTTATAGCATTATCTTGGGAACACAACTGTACTATAATGAATCATTATACACGGGTGTGCCTAAAGTGGGTCATTAAAGTACTGATTTTGATTTCATAATAAGAACATTACGATATGAGAGTAGATAATATATTTATATTATATACTATTGCCTCACGATGTTTTCTTTCACCGAAAACTCGACTCCAGTATCGCCATGCCATAAAGTGCAAAGGAATAAATCTACGATGCAAATTGCTTGTCGTTTTTATTGCCTCCATGTCACCGTCAAATATGTTTCGAATATTATATTGTTGTGATAATATGTTTTGTGAAATCGATTTCATTTCGTGTACTCTATTCGATAGTTCTTTTACCAAAGATACATAATTATTGATTGAATTAATTTGTACCTCTTCCTGTTTTACAAATAATTATAAGAAGTATAGAAGTATTATTTATTATTATTATAATTAGAAGGCTGGCACGTATTTTGCACAAAGAATTAGCATTGCTATTCAGCGTGGCAATGCGGCCAGCCTTCTTGGCACGCTACCGCTAGGCAGCGATTTGGGACAATTTTTTTTACTTATAAGTAGGTAGTAAGAAGTTTTTTTTTATTTTTTTATGTACATAGTTAATGTAGAAACTATACAATCTAATTGTATAGTTTTAATTCTAGTTTAAATAATGTCTAATCCATAATAGATACTAATTTTATAAATAAATGTAATTTTATTATAATAATATTTAAATATTATGTCATAACTAAATCAACTTTTAAAATGAGACAAAGTGACACTATAAATTAAAACCTAATCAGTAATCATAATCTAAAACCTATGACAGATATTTTTGCTAAAATATGGATAAAATTAGTTTAGTTTAGTTACTAAAAAAACTTTACAAATAGGAAGCTACATTATCCCCGAAGGTTATAAGCTACTTTTTATCTCGAGAATGCGAGTGAAACCACGGAGAACAGGTAGTGCTCAATATTTTTCAATCCTTCGTCAATCTTAGAAATTGTATACGGTTAGCTCTCTGTAAATTTACCTGAGACCAGTAAGTTTGCAACCTTTGAGTTTCAGCGGCAACGCTTACTTAAGCATACCTAAGGGGCATGCTAGGACATCCCAGTAAGTGGCCTGTGGGAACACAAAGTGACTTGAGTACCTACAGTTTCTTGTACATACATGCTGTTTAAAGTTTTGTACATGAAGGTAAGTGCGCCGTTTTGCATTATTCCTCTTATAGACGGAAGATACCTATTATTTCACTACCTACATAAAACCTATTTTTTAACACATTCACTCGTAAAATGACTTATTGCACCGGTTTTAGGTTACGCACGCGTGTTTTTAATTAAATGTCGAAAATAAATCTTTGAAATTAAAATTTTGAAAAATATAGCAGACTAGCTTCCGCCCCGCGGTTTCACCCGCGTTCCCGTGGTATCTTATGTTTTCTCGGGATAAAAAGTAGCCTATATGTTATTCCAGGGTATGATCTGTCTATGTGCCAAGTTTCATCCAAATCCGTTCAGTAGATTTTCTGTGAAGGAGTAACAAACATCCATACTCACATTTTGTTTTTTTATTGCACTGAAGAAGAAATGTAGAAAAAACCTACGTCATTGATTCCAAATATGGTTCTAAGGTATTTTATGTAACTCATCAAACGCCATCTGTAGGTAAACAAATTTAACTCCACAAGACAACTACAATTACAAATTTCCTCTCACTTACAAAAACAGCTTAAAGCCACAAAGCAGTACACGCAAAATCCTCACATGTAACCCTGCTAGAAAACTGAAAATAAACCAAAGCGACCTCGCAAGAATTTAAGTGAGTTAGCTACTGTTTTAGTAGCATAACTACTATTTTCTGCAACTACAACAGACAATGCAGCTTTAAAATATGTTTTTGCTGAAAGAACTGCAGATTCTACCATGTAACTTTGTTTGTACCGTAGAAATAAGAATATCTCTCTAGAAAGAGCTGACAGACTTTGTGTTCCTACAACCTTTAGCCTTTTTGCTGGTGTAATATAAAAACTCATTTATTCAGTTAAGGCAGATTTATGCTTTAAGCCCATTGATAATAAGAAACGACGAATTTTGAGGCGATGATAGCTCAGTGGTAGTGACGTCGGATGCCGCGACGAAGGTCGTGGGTTCGAATCCTACAATGAGCTTGAGCTTTCGGTGAAGGCAAACATCATGAGGAAACCATAGCACGGTGGTAGGGTACTTTGTAGTACCCGTCTGGCTGGCTACCACCCTCAAGTTGGAAATCTGTCGCCAAGCACTTACCGGTGTGTTCCGGCAATTGCACTTGAGAGCCAGTAATTGCCTTCTCGGCATTGTAACAAGTCGGCAACACATAGGCGACGGTAACCACTTACCATCAGGTGGACCGCCTGCCTGCTTGACAACTTTTTGACATAAAAAAAAATAAAAAAAAAGAAACAAAAATATTTTTTTTTTCGATTAACTATAAAAATAACCAAGAGAGCAGATTTTTTTTTGCATGGAGTTTAAAATAGCCGTAGCTCCTTATGACGTCACAGGGCATATCAGATCTCTGTCTAATCGCTGTCTAATTAGTAGTTTAAAATGCTTATTATTTTCCGTATTTTTTTAACCTATTTTAGTTTCACTTTTTTTCATCTATTTTTCATATTTTCCTATGAAATGCAATTAAAAAAAAACATGCATTTTTTACGTCAGAAACGTTCTTACGTTTTAGAGTCCATAATAAGACGTAATTTTTATGTTTCCTCCACTTAAACTGGCCGTAAGTTTCAAGGATATCACTTGAGATAATTTATTTGTATCACAGAGAAGCCAGACTTTATAAATTGTGTTAACTTTCTTCGTCGAGTGTTCAGTTCTTGAGATAAAAGCGTTATAGCAATCATCTAAAGTTTCGTAAGAAATCCATTGTTTAAAAATTACTTTGTTAGACAGTTTTGTCCAACTTTATTCTGACATATAAATGCAAAGCCTAAACCGTTGGTCCTAGTGACATGAAGATGTATTCCTTGTGGATGTAGTCATCACGTAAGATTTGTTCTTAATTCAGGTAGACTTCCGAATACACTTCGCTTTTACACAAACATTATCATCCTGCTTGGCTGGCTACCACCCTCAAGTTGAAAATCTGTCGCCAAGCACCTTCCGGTGTATTCCGACAGCTGCACTTGAGAGCCAGGTCCTTTCTAGGCTTTGTGTGCTTACCATCATCGCCCACATCATCACTGACCACGGTGAGATTGTGGTCAAACACAGGCCTATACATAGTAAAAATTTAAAAAATAAAAATTATTTATTAGCCGTGATTATAACAATATAAAAAAACATGAACACCATAAATAAGAACAGAAGAAAAGTTTTCAAAAACTAAATTCAATAATAAATTTTCTAAAAAAGAGTTGTTAATCTTCAAACTGCTCAGTGATTTTTTTTAAACTTAGAAAGAACAGTCTCAATTAAGACACCTTTTAAAAAAATGTAATAAACAGTTCACGAGCTATGACGCCACAAATAAACACTAACATTATAACACCTGTTTTTCGTCGGTTAAAAAACATTTTATGAATAGTAAAACTTCATTGATATTCACTACATTTCTACCTGCTTTGTACACAAAGTTTCCAGGAACATTTCAGACTTGTTTTGCTCAATTCAACCCCTTTCGACTTTGGATTGCTTCAATTTCAACTTATTTAACTTTCAGCGGCGCATTTCAACTTTTCGGAACTCAAATAAAATATTATTTAATTTAAACTGGCTTGGGAATATGATCGACAATTAAGTTAATATTTTACGTTTCTATCAATCAACTACGAAACCTTTTTTAACCCCCGACGCCAAGACGACGGAGTGTTGACGTGTTTGTCTGTGACTTCGTCATTGTTCCTGAATGGATGGACCGATTTCGATTTAGTTTTTTTTGTTTGAAAGGTGTTATAATCAGGAGTGTTCTTAGCGAGAGTTACAATGCCGAGAAGTCAAACTAGCTCTCAAGTGCAATAGCCGAAACACACCGGTATAGTATGACACAATATAGATGAAGCATCGGCAAAATTCGTAAAATCGATCGTTCCCGAAAAGAGTGCGCCTACAACATTACTCATGAGTTAAAAAATTATCGGCGAAAATGATTTTTTGAACGTTGAATGGCGCGATAATGAATTATTTTTATTAGTTGTGTAAATCGGAAGTGAAGTGTACGACAACGATTTGCCGATACTACATCTAAGTTGTGTCGTACTGTAAGTGCTTGGCGACAGATTTTCAACTTGAGGGTGGTAGCCAGCCAGGCGGGTACTAAAAGCCTCACGAAATTTTCCTTCACCGAAAGCTCTGAATAGAACTAGATCTTAAGTACAGCTGACGGAATATACCGGTGTGGGTCAGACTCAGGAGCATAAAATTATGGTTTCCTCACGTTTTAATATAAAACCTTCGTACGTAAACAAAAAACATGTTTTACAGGTTGAATACTAGTTCTAAAAGACGCGAGCATTTGCAAGAAAACATATTTTTCCTGAGCAATTTCAAAAAGATAAAATTGCACAAAACTTCGCAAAGACCAAAGAATTGCAAGCAATTTTACCGGTTCATGTTATCTTCAGTTAACAAATAAGCGGTTAAAGTTAAACTTTAATCTTACATTCAACTAAACTGCAAACGTTAGTTTGTTTTAAGTAATCGTTTTATCTTAACATGCTCAATCTGTTACTTAGGAAATGAAGGAGCTGACTTGAAGTCTTGAAGTTTAAATAATTGCTGGTTGGTAGCCATTACTTCAAACTAAGGTTAGTGAAACTTATTATGACTTTATAACAGCTTACGCCACTAGCATAACACTAGTGTTTGTAAGAGCTGGTCTGCGAGTTTGCTATTAACCTATTAAAATATTATTAGAGTATAAAATATGTACTTTGTAATCTTGCAGTCGGGGCACGCAAGTGTTATCAGTGAGGGTAGAATGAAAATGTCTTATTTTGATATAATTCATCATCATGTCAGCTGAAAGTCGTCCACTGCTGGACAAAGGCCTCCCCCAAGGATCTCCACGATGGCCGGTCTTGCGCTACCCGCATCCAGCGGTTTCCCGCGACCCTCACAAGATCATCGATCTTCCTTATGGAGGGCCTGCCCACGCTGCGTAAAAAGAGTAAAACCTCCTTAAGAATTATTAAAATCTGTTCATAAGCAAAAAAGATATGCGTGAACAAACATAAAAAAAACATACAACCGATTTAAATTTGACAAGCCAGTTGGCGCAATTGGTTAAGACACCATCTATCACGCCGCTGGTCATGGGTTCGATTCCCATCCAGGATAAACATTTGTGTGCATGAACTGTTTGTCCTGTGTCCCAGACGCAGAAAAAAAAAGTAGTATACCTATGTAGTATATCAGTTCTCTAGTTTCCATAGTACAAGCTCTGCTTAGTTTGGGATCAGATAACCGTGTGTGAGGAATGTCCCTTTCTTCCTCTATCAAAAACCTTTTTTTAAAGGAGGTTAAAAAGAGTTATATTGGGTTTATTTCTTCTTTTTCTCAGCATTAGCAACATTTCGAACCTGAATTATGGGTGGCATACGCGTTATGAAAAAATCTAGACAATCGCACTGTGCCGTTCAAACTGTACCGATAAACCGTTTGTGAAACGTGTATGATGAAAACTGTACAGTTAGGCGATGATAGCTCAGTGGTAGTGACGTCGGATGCCGAGACAAAGGTCCCGGGTTCGAATCCTACAATGAGCTTGAGCTTTCGGTGAAGGAAAACATCGTGAGGAAACCATAGCACGGTGGTAGGATACTTTGTAGTACCCGCCAGGCTGGCTACCACCCTCAAGTTGAAAATCTGTCGCCAAGCACCTTCGGTGTGTTCCGACAGCTGCACTTGAGAGTCAGTTCCTTTCTAGGCTTTGTGTGCTTACCATCATCGGCCACATCATCACTGACCACGGTGAGATTGTGGTCAAACACAGGCCTATACATAGTAAAAATGTATAATCTGTCAACAACACATTCATTCATAGTGCACGTACAAATCCTAACAGTTATTCCATCACAGCACATCAACACATTTGCCTTTAATTTGTCCGTCTGTCCGTAACACGCTTTAGAAATAGAAGCTATTTGGAGCACAGCACGTTTGCGAAAACTATAGGTAGGACAATAACACTGGAACATTGTTCAGTTAAACTTTTTGACGTTTAAATTAAGCCATAAACGATGCAAAAATGTAGAACTGAGTTTGTTATCAATGCGGAAGCCGCTATGATATACAAAACCTTATTCAAAGTGCCATTATTGAAAATCAGCAAACTTGTAGTCCTAATCCTGACCACTTTGGAAAAATTGAAGACGGTTGTTTCAGATTGTTTTTTTTTTTTTAAACTCTAGTAGGTAATTTGACGTTACGAGTATTTATTTATTTTCACTAATATTAAATTGATTGTAAAGCATTGGCAATCAAAAATGTATATTAATCTTATGATTGTTATGTATTTTTTATTATATTAATAATATTCGAATTATTCGAATAATACCCGAAAAATATTTGAATATTCGAATACCGAAATTTAATGAATATTTGCAAGCCCTAATTTCAATCATATAATTACAACAGTAATAATTATGAAATAAAGATATTACAACCAAAACAACATTAAATTTTATAAGTAGGTACTAAATCAGTTGCAAGCTTCTATACACTTTAATGTCCACATTAACATTTAAATTACATTTAAATAAAGTCGCAAATGCAATATTTCGTATAAAATTAATAACACAGGGTAAACATTTCCGTGGCCCGCCGACGAACTGAACACCTGTAACAAATCCCTTCAGATCCGCGCGTATATATCAAACTAGGGATGTTACTGCATTCAAAATATCCGAATATCCGAATCAAAGTGATCAAAATCACACTCTACAACTTATTGCGTATTAGCGAAAAGTCACGACATAAGCGACTGAGGTAATTATATTTTAAATATCAAATATTAGATTTCAAAGAAACTATTCAAAATTTTACTTGTGCAGTAAATGTTTGCATATTTTCTTTAATAATAATCACTTTAATATTTCTGCCATTCCAGCTTAGATGGCGATACTAAAGTACAAGATCAAAGATTAATCTCTTTGATGATTTAATGCTAAAACATTAAAAAAATAGAACATTTTTGTTTTTATTTAGTAAGTTAAATAATTAATTTAATTAAAAATAACGTCCACATTATTTAAAATGAGTACAATATTTGCATTTGTAATGCCATAAAAGAAACATTATATTTAAAATGCGTAAAATTGAATCTACTTTCCTTTTAATTGCATGCTATTAACGCTTTATGACACATTTGGTTTCACTTAATTGAACTGCCCGATGCCCGGTGGTCATTAAATATTGTGGCTTAATGAAGCATAGTCATTGCGGTACTTTCACTGTAAAATAACTATCAAATATTTGAATGTTCACCTTTACATAAGTAGATTTTTCATTAGGATTTATTAGGAAAGATAGACACGTCAGATTTAGAAAAAATTTTTTTTTTAATCTTTAGCGTAGCGTCTTATCAGCCATTAGAATTTCTTACTGTGGCTATACCGGGTATAAGGAACAGCCGACCGAAAACTCTGGGAAAAGGTTACACTAAATGCATAAAATAACACTATAGAAATCAATCATGTCAGAAGTCATCGGTTACAGATATTGTAATTTTTTTCGCTATACCTATGCCTGCAAGAAATGACCTCGCTCGTGAACTGAAACAGCTGCCCCTTGCGTAGGTATACCTACGTATTGAATTGAATTTTTATTTACACTGCAGTTTTATGTCTAAATTAGTAGTTACTGTTTATTTATTTTTAAATCAGGTTTAGTTAGACTTGTATAATGATTTTATAGTATAATCACTCCTAAAGTTCTGAAAAAAAATCGTATAATTCATGAAAATATCGACGAAAAATTCAAAGTCTGGGGGCTCCAGAATCATATTTTATATTGAATCCATGAAATCAGTTTTAGGTCGGCTTTCCCTTACACCCGGTATTGTGGTCATAATCCATCATAAAATCATTTCATTCATTCAATCATCAGTTTTACGAGCTGCTTTATTTTGATAACAAAGCTGTACAAATTTTCAGGGATTATTTTACTCATGATTATGAACAACTTTTATTATGTGACCAACCCTGACATCACGAAAAAAATATTTTCATACAAAAATCTATCTTGGTCTAAATGTGTAAAGTTAGAATTTTTTTCGTACCGAGCTCCTAGAAGGTAAGGTAATGTTATCTCATTTTAATATTAGTATAATAACTAAAATGAAAAACTTAAAGAAACCCCCGAATCTCACTAGAAAATTGGTCATAACTTCCAAACGGCTGAGCGGATTTTCTTGAAACATAGCTAAGAAAACTCTCGATTAAGACACCTTTCAAACAAAAAAAAAATTGAAATCGGTTCATCCATTCAAGAGCTATGAGGCCACAGACAGACACACACATCCCCACACAGATAGACACGTCAAACACCCCGTCGTTTTTGCGTCGGGGGTTAAAAATATCCGCACCTATATCCGCAAGGTGTAAACATCTCTAATTTAAAAGCTACAAAACGTCCCAAGAAATTCCACCTCATCCATTTCAGTTCGCGTGAAATATGTCCGCGGGGCTGGTCGAATGCCACGGTAATACTCATAAAAAAATATAATACATTGTTATTGCGTGTTATAAATTCGATTATCGTTTGGACGTAGCACCCCTTTTAGTCTTGACACGTCTCGTGCTCGCCTCAAGCCTTAAGGGTAAACCTTCGGTTGGAGCGCGAAATTCTTGAAAATGTTACTAATGTACCTCGGAGGAATATGTTGATGATTTCTTTTGTTATTAATCAGTAAATATACTACCATTCTTGTCGCAAATAACATGTTGATAACTTACGACCTATAACTGAGCTGCAATTTGCAAAAAACGTGATAAAATTTGAATTTCGCGCTCCAACCGAAGCCTCCACCTTAATGGTTTTTTATGAATGTGGAAATGGATTCCTTAATATTTTTGCAAGTTTCAACGTTTTTCAAATTGGTCATATTCGGATGTTGATGGATTTTTGTTTCCTCTAGTCGATTAACAATTTTATGTAATAACAATTCGCAACTAGTGGAAACTAATATTTATACCTTCCATTTTATAACAATATTTCGAGATACAGTAACTTCTGTTTTACAAAATTTTTTGACTAGTAAATCCCATCTATTTATAAAACGTTTGGAATATTTTACATTTGAAGTAGGCAAAGTTACTTCAAAGTACAATCTACACCTACTTACCTATAGTATGACACAACTTAGTTGTAGCATCGGCAAATCGATTTCATACACTTCACTTCCGATTTACACAACTATTAAAAATCGGTCATTATCGCGCCATTTAACGTTCAACGAGATCATTTTCGTCGATATTTTTTTAACACATGAGTAATGTTGTAGGCGCACTCTTTTCGGGAACGATCGATTTTACGAATTTTGGCCGATGCTTCGATTTGACCTTCTTTTTAGGTAGACTTTATTTCTAGAAAAAAGATATATTTAAACAATGTTCATTCGTCCAGTTCTTATATTTTAGATCCTCTCCCACACACTGGACGGTCTAATGCGAAGAAACACTGTATAAAAACACGCATGGCATAACACCGACAACATTCTGAGCGGAGAATTTGCTTCATCGCCCCGGACACCCCCGGACTGTCATATTGTACGGCGTAGACACGAGAATTGAAAATAAACTTTACTAACACATGTCATAGTTTCTGATTTCTGATACGATATTCTATCCAACCGAAATAAAGCAAGCATAAAACACAGACATACCTTTTAGCTGAAAAAATCGTGCCTCTTTGTTTAAAATAATAATTAAATTCACCTAGTAAATTCACTTACAATAAAAACAAAATAATTAAAACTTTATTCTATAAATATACAATATTTACAATTATTTACAACAAATATACAAACTATATATAAAAAATTTCCTTGAGGCGTGTGCTGCTGCCAATCAACGGCAAGGTTCCCAGAAGGCTGGCAGCGTTCCCTCTTTGTATGGCCAAGCTAACGCGTTGGCGGAAAAAGCTATATCCTTTTTTTTTTTAAATCAATAGTTTTGATAAAGTTAAATATTTATAGTTATTTTAATATAAATAGGTATATGGTTATTGATATTAACCTCCTTCAAAAAAGGAGGAGGTTCCTCAATACGTAACTATAGTACCTACTCAATACATCATAACGTTTTTGCTTATAACCGATTTAAATTATTTTTTTGCGTTGTGTTCAATATATATTCAAAGGTGGTTCCATATTATTGTATTTAAATGAGGTTTTACTGTATTTTTAAAAGTTTATTATTTATTGAGAATCAGAGACCATTCTTGCTTGTAGGTATAATACTTTTGAAACGTCTATGAATTTATAGTTATTCTTAAATTGGTGTGGCATCACAGAATCCTTACAAATGCCATCTTAACTCGAACAGTGGCGCGCAGTGACGCATATTTCGCTACATTTGGGCGATAACAATTAAAAACAACAGCCACGTTTTGCGGTTACAAGCACTTACCCTCGTTTACTACAAGGCGTTCCCGGATTTACCTACAAATTACTTGCAGCCAACTTCTTTGTTCGCCGAATATAACTGAGGTTTTTAATTTAGGAACGTAATCTCACTTAGAACCGCATGTTTTCGAAATCAGAACTGGTACACTTAGTATTTTGTTTTTGTGTCTTACAATAATTTATTTTCTTAGATAGGAGACAGGATCTACGGACAGCCCTCTATGTCGGGGCTGTATGCAGGAGGATGAAACTGTGGAACATGTGCTACTGCACTGTACAGTAACGGAAGAAATTAGAACCAAGATGGGTTTGCGGGAGCCACAAACCGTGGAAACAGTTTCAGGGATGCTTTCGCCACCACTGTCAATAGCAACACCTACATCACTGAAGCAAATTTGTCAGCACCCCAAGGCCACACTCCGCTACTTTAAGGAGCTAGGATGGCTTGGATAAAGCTGGCAGGGGGAATGCACAATAAACCCCAAGCGGGACGTCAGTGCAGGCCTCATCGTCCCCATACAGAATAAGAATATATTTTCTTCCAAGC
Source organism: Tethea ocularis (assembly GCA_963555595.1). Classification (NCBI taxonomy): domain Eukaryota; kingdom Metazoa; phylum Arthropoda; class Insecta; order Lepidoptera; family Drepanidae; genus Tethea; species Tethea ocularis. Next base: position 820,527 of record OY741960.1, on the reverse strand, counting down.
AAAAATTTTAACCGTAATTTTCATCAGCAGTAGGTCTGTATTATTCCAAAAAATATTTCACGAATAGTTTGCAATTTATTTAGTTTTTTGAAATTATACACTGAATATACTTACCTACATACTATAAAGAACGTAGTAGGTTTTTTTTTCAAACTTTTAAAACCTCAACACTCATGTGGACTGACTTGATAATTTATCACGTCGTCGTCGCAACAACTTTAAAAAGTATTTTTTCGCAAACTGAACATAAACATGACGGAAAATCTCTTGCCGTTGATTTTAACTTTCCGCTGCTGAACTTAGGTAGAACTTTATCAAATTTTAAAACATCTCTACGTTTCTCCCGCTTTGGAGCGAGAATTTTTAACTAAGACCCACAATCAGAGGGTACGCTTCAAATTAAGTTTTTAGCTGGAAGATTCGAAAGTTTATCTCGTATATTTAAACGGAAAGATGTTTCAAAATGTATGATGTCTTGGTAGGTACAGTATGCTTAAAAAATAGTGAAAAATGAATTTTATCTACTCTCATATCGTAATGTTCTTATTATGAAATCAAAATCAGTACTTTAATGAGCCACTTTAGGCACACCCGTGTATAATGATTCATTATAGTACAGTTGTTGTTCCCAAGATAATACTATAAAATAACTTTTTTTCTATTAAAGTACACTTTGGACCTATCAATAGTATAATCAATCAGTATCAATTCAATTTGACGATGACAATGTCACAAATTTTGTAACTTGAACTTTAGAGGTAAGAATTTTTGGGAGTTGGCAACACGGATTTGATTAAGTATATGATTATATTTTATTGTTTTTGCCTACATATATCATTTTGACCAAAAATTTCACAAAAATAGCAATTTTTTTTTTTTTTGCAAAGTTGGTAGAAATTATTTTTTTTTAAATGACATTATTTATATGAGTTTAGATAAAGTACTGTACATAATTAGGTATTAAAAACTCGTGTGATACTATTAAGAACCTCTCCTACGGCTCGGTACTTAAACTCACACTCGTAGTTAATAACCCCTATTATGCAACAGTATCATAAACTACTATTAAACGACCATTTTTTAAGATTAGATACTCAGTTTTTAACCTCCTTAAAAATGGAGGATATGTTAATGTTATCAATTCAGTTGAATGTTTTTAATTTTTGTTCCAAAAAAGCTTAAATTTCATGAGATGAAAACTAGTTCTACATAAAGCATCCTATTGGGCGTCGGCCATCTGACAGCGGAGGTCACTGATAGCTGGCTAGTTACCTAGTTAACTTTGTTATTCCACATGAAATTTTCAAAATAAGTTCACAGAAACAAAAGCGTTTAAATGCCGTCACACGGTTGTCCACTATAAAGGGAAATCTATTAAAGCTGTATTAAATGGTGACGACGCCCAACAGGATAATCATTTTAATAGATTCAATTTAAGACTACAGTCAGTTCTACTAAAATAAGTAATAAGCAAATTATTGTTCTCATGGAAAATGGTGGATGTAAAATACATGTACTTACATAGATAGATTGAGATATGAAACGAGTGTGGAGATCGTAAAGCTTAAAATCATTTACAAAACTGAATATGTATATGAATTTAAACGTTTTCATTTTCTCACTATCTAGGCTTGTATTAAATCAAAACTTTAGAACACTTATTTGAGTAACTGGTATAATTCTGACAACTAATTTGAAACTTCGTAGCTCGCTCGATCTAAAGAATAAATTAGTTTTTCTAGAAAATAATTTCAGTGTCGCCCAATGTGAAACTAAAGTTACTGAGATGGTTCTTTCAAACTTATTTTCTGGTCTGCGAAACATCTGTCACTCACAATATACCTATTATTATTTGAGTAATAAAAATTTTATGTTTAAATATTTTATACGGACTTGTAAGTGGTTATAATAAAAAAAAATTACGCCAATTGGCCAAATACCACTGTCATTGTGCTATAAACATCTATTCTGTCAAATTCTGTGCCGAATATGCTTAAGAATATATTTTTCCCTACTTTTACGGGAAATATTCAAGAACTGGTATCACTCAGCATGCCTGAGTGATAGCGCGCTTGTCAAGCCGTATACAAATCTGGCCAGATTTTTTTGTTGCGATTGCAGAGCAACACTATCTAGACAGGTTTATTATCTAAGGTTATATATAATTCAAAGAAAATGTAATAGTTAAAATAAATACCTAAATGTTTATTCAAAGGGATGAAAAATTAAAGAAAATCTTTGCAGAAGACAAATCCCACTGAAGCAGAGTTTGAATAATTCAATTTATTCGATTAAGGTGGTTCGTATTAATTCGAGTCGCGCGTCGAATTCGTAAAGCAGCTTGCTTTCGAATTGAAACATACTGGTCATTATTTTATGCAGTCCCGCTTCTTTACACAGTATAAAATGAAGTCGCTTCCGCTGTCTGTTCGCTCAGGTCTTTAAAACTACTCAACGGATTTTAATGCAGTTTTCAGCGATAGATAGAGTGATTCAAGAGCAAGGTTTATACCTATGTATAATACATGCATATTATAGTACAGAAATCCGAGAATACCGAATAACTAATAGGTATTCTTATCCTCGTTTATCACGCGGCAATGGTATGAGGCGATGATAGTGGTAGTGACGTCGAATGCCGAGATGAAGGTCGCGAGTTCGAATCCTACAATGAGCGTGAGCTTTCGGTGACGGCAAACATCGTGAGGAAACCATTGCATTGGTAGGGTGCTTTGTAGCACCTGCCTGGCTGGCTGGCTACCAGCACCTACAGGTGTGTTCCGTCAGCTGCACTGGAGAGCCAGTTCCCTTCTAGGCCACATCAGCACTGAATACGGTGAGATTGCGGTCAGACAAAGGCCTATACTTAGTAAAAAAAATGGGGGGAGTCGCTGAATTTGCTAATAGCCATTAAAAAAACAAACCCGAAAAATTCAATTTTTTTTTTTCTAATTGCAGCTTAGTACAATCACATTTTGACAAACATACGGCCTATTATTGAGCTAGAATAAGCAAAAAAATAAATTAATTACGCGGGCTTTTTAAAACATCAGCTTATTAAAAACGTTCTAAAGTCGCGTTCAAAATACTGAACCGTATGTAAGCGTAATCTCTAAACGTAAATGGAAGGGAATCGTTTACATAATAATTATTCAAAGTACTCGTTATTACAAGTTAAAATAGGACCGTATAATTATAATATGGAGTATCAAATGAAACTCTAATTACCCCTTAATACGTTTTAACTTTGAATATCATTGTAATGAATTAAATGTTAAAATGTCTATGAAGGACAGAAGGTCTGATCTTTTATGGTCTGATATATCAAATAAATAATTTTATTAGTAATATTATTTTTAACGCTTTAACTAATCCTACTAAAAAAAAATAATATAATAAATGCGAAAGTTTGTGAGTATGGATGTATGGATGGATGTTTGTTACTCTTTCACGCAAAAACTACAGAACGGATTTGGATGAATATTGGAACACAGATAGTTTATAACCTAGATTAACACATAGGATACTTTTTATCCCGGGAAAACATAAGATCCCTCGGGAACGCGGGTGGAAATAAATATAATCTCGTATATGCATAAATTGCAGATAAGTACCTACTTACCTTTATTTCAGTCCTAAATCAGTCAAAACAACCATGACTGCGAAAACAATTAAATCCAATAAAAGGGAATATAATTGTCATTAATTTTTATGTAATTTTTTTAAATAACAATTACACAATTTACATAAACTGTATAATAGTTCACAAAAATAATTTTAAAGAATTATTCACAACAAAATCGAATACATTGAACTACAAGTATATTTTTCCAACAAACAGTAAGGGAAGATAATACGGCAGATTTTCCGGACCGGATCGCTTCCGGATTCTAGACGTTCCGTATTTACAGTCAGTTTCAGCGAGCCTTTGTCTTCGCTAGCGTCCAACTGTGAAGATCCAATTTCACCCACTTCCCTAAATGGAAAGAAAAAAAAAACTCTTTTATTTTCTTTGAACTTCTCAATTTTCTGTTCGTTTCTGACAAGTACTTGTATACTTGTTGTTTCCCGTTGCTTTAGTTATTATTTTTATAACTAAATACCGTATGATTGTGAGCGCCGTTGGTTTGTGATCTATCTCGCGAGATTGTAGACTATCGATGCATTGTGAATTGTACCATGTTGTTTGCAATGTGGCGTGTTAATTTTCGTTAGTTCATGATCCAACTATGTCAAGCCGTTAAATTATGAACTGGCATCTTACTTAAATTAGTGTGTGCCAGTGGGTCTATTACGTCCTGATGATGCTTCTTGAAGAAGCGAAACACGTCGATTTCCTTGTTTGGGAATTGACAGAGAAGGAGATCCAACGAAATTATTTGTCTTTTGTTTAATCATATAATGGCTTTCCGCAAGGTCACGCCTGAGTCGATTAGTAATTCTCTAAATAAATAAGCTCGTCGTAGACTAGGTCATAACTTCAAAAGTAACCAAGAAATTAATTTTAGAAACTTTCTCATGGAAATTAAACAAAAAGGTCCCATTTCAGCATAAGCCCTTTACAAAGAATCCTTGGAAGTTAGTGAATCCTTTATACCCTTTTGGAAAGTTTGTGTCTATACCTGCCGGCGGGCTCGGGGCTCAGGGAGGATGTAAGTCACAAGTAAAACTTATATTAGTACTATATGCATAATTTAGTAGATAGCACATTTTTAGGTGTTTTCATAAAAGTTGATTTCCAGAATGTTCAAGTTTGACAATTTAATCTATACATGTAGAGTTGCAGGAGCGGCTGCGACTGGTGCGGAAAATTCCAAATCCAAAAAATACGCTTCTATTGGCCCAAATTATTTATTTTTGCCTTTTGCGGTTGAGACCATGGGTCCTTGGGGGTCGCCGATTTTCTCGAACATTATCTTCAAAATTAATTGAGGTCACAGGGGACCGGCGGGCGGGGAGCTTTTTCCGCCAACGCGTTAGCTTGGCCATACAAAGAGGGAACGCTGCCAGCCTTCTGGGAACCTTGCCGTTGATTGGCAGCAGCGGCCGCCTCGAGGAAATATTTTATATATATAGGTAGTTTGTATATTTTTTGTAACTACTGGTAAATATTGTATATTATAGAATAAAGTAATAAAATCTATACTAATAATAAAGCTGAAGAGTTTGTTAGAACGCGCTAGTCCGCGCTATCTCCGGAGTTACTCTTCTTGAAAAAATCATCTGATTTGAAAAGCTACACTATCCTCCTACAATAACCTATTATTAGGCTACTGTTTATCCCGGGAACAAGTGAAGCCGCGGGGAACAGCTTACTTTGTAATAATATCCTATTGTCCTTACTCTGGGTGTAAATATCTATTTGTATGTATTTACAAAAAAGTAGTATATGTAGTATATCAGTTAAGTGGTTTCGATAGTACAAGCTCTGTTTAGTTTGGGATCAGATAACTGTGTATGGAAAATATGATCTTATAATTATGTTTCTGCTTAGATAAAAAAAATACTAATAGGAAGCTACATTATCCCCGTGTACTATTGCCTACTTGAAAAATAAATGAAGATCTTAATAATGTTTATGATTGGGAACTAAATTCATGATATTTGGAACTAAATCTCAAATAGATAAAATAACTCAGGCATATCCCCAAGTCCATATAAATGGGCAAATCATAGAAAGAGTTACTGAAGCTAATAATTAAGGATTAATTATTGACGAGAAACTACGATTTGAACATTATATATCAAATAGAGTAAAAAATTGCTTTTACAGACTTAAAATTTTATACAAAATTCGTAACTATCTCAACGTTGACTTGCGCATCAGCGTTTTTGTTTCGATGTTCCTCCACGCGGTCATGTAACGCCTTTTTTTAACAATTACAATATTTTAAAGATGAAATACAGAAGGGAATTACACTTGGCAACCCTCTTGTTCGGTACAATAAAGACTGGGGAACCACAGTATGTGTATAGTAAACTTAGCTGGGCCCGCGACCATAATAGTCACGCGACAGAGACTTCCGTCTGAGATCACTAAAGGTGCCAGCTGAAGATAAACGCTGCTATCAGCAGCACATGCTGAGCTGGTTTCCTTTTGACAGCACACCTTACTTTTTGTGTATTTGTATTTAGTTTTCTTTTTTTGTTGATTTTTGTTATTTATTAATGTTATGTTTAGATGAAACCTATATGTATATTTCTCGACACTTTGTTTATTATTTGCTGTCAATAAATTTCTATTCTATTCTATTCTTCTACTTTTCGCAAAACAACTAGTGTAACATAAAATCACGAACTTTTCTAAGATGGTATAAAAATTTAAATAGATTCTTTAGAACTGACATAAAGCGTACACAATATGCTAAATTATAATCTAACACGCTTCCACGGCGCGGGCTCTACGGAAATCAATAAAATTTTATATGCACGCTGTATACGGCCCGCACTATTATACAGGTGGTTCTTATCCACGTTTTGTTCCACGCGAATAAAGCCGTGCCTTTAGGTTGATATTTACAATACATCATTGTAAAGATTTTATATTTTTAAGCTTAAATAAAGAATGTTATTTGCGAACACGAAGTTTAAAAAGGTTGCTTATATTTTGTAGCTTTCGCGATTTCAGACGCAATTTTCTATTTTTACCCCCTTTAGGGTTGAATTTTCAAAAATCTTTTCTTAGCGGATGGATACGTTATGTATACCAAATTTTAGCCCAATTTTAACTGTGCATTGACAGATCAGTCAGTCAGTCACGCTTTCCTTTTATAGGTATATACTTAAATAGATTACATTATTTCCAGTTACATTAGCTTTTAAGTCATCTATGTAATCCCGGGAAAAAAAGCACCATGTCTTAATCCAAATATATTTTTTTTAATTTGTTCAATCATAACTTTTTAGCTTATAAACCGATTTTAATAATTCTTGTTGCGTTGGGTTTCTGTATAGCTCCAAGGTGGCCTCATTTTACTGTCTGAAGGAGGTTTTACTCTTTTTTTAATAGTTTATAATTATTAATATTTTTGAACTTTAAATGTAAAATATTTCAAACAAAATGCTATATCTGCTTACAACGAACTGTGCTTCATCTAAACGTTATTAATTTGGTTCACAGAAACTGTAGTATCTTTCCCGTATTTTAATCTCAGTACCCAATACGCAAAGCAGTAACTATACCAGTAAAAGTTAAATTCAGTCAAAGTTTAACCGAAACATTTAACACGAGCCTTAAGTCACGGGTCTGTGGTCACCCAGACTTGTCTGTTAGCATTGTCCAACTTACCCACGGACCAAAATACACAGACTGACTGTGTTTAGTTATTGTACGTATATTTGTTCCAGAGTTTGTTGGTTCGATAATAATAACTTTATAATTCTGCGCGTCGGTAAAACGGCGTAACATTTTTTTTTTATTATTTTAATGGTAAGTAATGCAAGTATTATTGTCGTATTAATTTTTGTTGTAGGTATGTTTTTTTTTTTTTTTTACTGTCTATAGGCCTGTGTTTGACCACAATATCACCGTGTTCAGTGATGATGTGGCCGATGGTGGTAAGCACACAAAGCCTAGAAGGGAACTGGCTCTCAAGTGCAGCTGTCGGAACACACCGGAAGGTGCTTGGCGGCCGATTTTCAACTTGAGAGTGGTAGCCAGCCAGGGTACTACAAAGTACCCTGCCACCGTGCTATGGTTTCTTCACGATGTTTTCCTTCACCGAATGCTCAAGCCAAACCCACGACATTCGTCGCGGCATCCGACGTCACTACCACTGAACTATCATCGCCTTTATAATGTTAGTTTTACTGCCGTTTTCTGTATCGTGACGTCACGGGCTGGCCCCAACGGATGACCAGCGCTGGTTTAGCATTAAGGGCTTTGTTTTAGGCCAAGTACCTATGCCATAAATACATTTGATATATTTTTATATATAAACATTTAAAATACGTTTGTAAATTCAGTTCTATTTCTAACCGACTTCAAAAAGGAGATATGAAGATGTTTTGAAGTCAGCGAAAGTGTAGCTCGCGTTCCATGGAAAATATCATAGTAACGTAGTATCGTACTGTGCGGTTCCTAAGGAGCTTCCTACCACGGACGCTCAAGTTGTGGAATGAGCTGCCCGCCGTGGTGCACCCAAGAGACTACAGCATGGGGTTCTTCAAGAAGGGTGTGAAGAGATTTTTGCAGGGTCGGCAACGCGCGAGTGATACCCCTGGTGTTGCAAGCGTTCATAGGCTACGGTAACCACTTACCATCAGGTGGGCCGCATGCTTGTTTGCTGCCTTAGTAGTATAAAAAAAAAAAAAAAAAAACGGAGATTTTTTTTTACTGACATCAAAACTGTCAGTTACTACAATAAAATATCTTGCATCCCGTTCTTATATTTACTATTAGAAGGAAATATAGTGAGATTAAATTTATTTTAGTTCGTAAACAACAGAAACGGCACCAATATCAAACTCAAAGCAAAGGGAACTTAGTCCCAGCACTGATCGTGCAATATAAATTAGTCCTTTTGTATTTAGCAATAGGTGTACTATTGCTAGATAGGGTATTGAATGCTGTGTTACTAACAATAATCTTAGTATATTGAGATATAAAGTCCAGAACAGCTATACTGTGTACACAGTAAATCTATTTGTTATGCCAATATTGAAGACGAATAACATACTTATCAGATAATGTTTCATTCTATAATATACAATATTTATAATTATTTACAACAAATATACAAACTATATATAAAAAAATTCCTCAAGGCGGCCACTGCTGCCGATCAACGCCAAGGTTCCCAGAAGGCTGGCAGCGTTCCCTCTTTGTATGGCCAAGCTAACGCGTTGGCGGAAAAAGCTCCCCGCCCGCCGGTCCCCTGTGACCTCAATTAATTTTGAAGATAATGTTCGAGAAAATCGGCGAGCCTCGGACCCCCAAGGACCCATGGTCTCGACCGCAAAAGGCATAAATAAATAATTTGGGCCAATAGAAGCGAATTTTTTGTGATTTGGAATTTTCCGCACCAGCCGCAGCCGCTCCCATGTGGCATCCCACACCAACGACTTACCGACACTCCATGGGATCAAAGACATACTTATTGAATGTATTATAGTGATTCTTCAATATAATCTAACAGTAAAGCTGAAGAGTTTGTTTGTTTGTTTGAACGCGTTAATCTCCGGAGTTACTGGTCCGATTCGAAAAATTCTTTCACTAATAGGAAGCTATATTATCCTCGAAGGTTATAGGCTACTTTTCATCCCGGGAACGTGTGGAACCGCGGGGAATATCTAGTATTTAATATTTTTATACTTTTTATTTATTAATAGGCACAGTTACAGACAACAGATTTAAAAACACTTAGGAAAACAAAACTCAAACACTTTTTTGAAGGCGGTTTATAGTTTTTTTCCACTTCCATCAACAGATCCTGAGATTTGGTGACAGTAGAACAACCTCAGAAGTATACCCCTTCGAATAAAAAACTATTTTTTTAAATCGGTTCACATTAAGGCGACGTACAAACATACAAAACAAAAACTTTCGCATTTATTATATTCGTAGTTAAAGTTATTAGCGCAAATAGTTCCCAAAATAAATCTTAAAATATCTTCAGAACGATCTTCAAAGTCAAGTTTGGTTTACGATCAAAACACGTGAAGTAAAGGGCCTACACGAAGTGGATTTAATCAGAACAACGTAAAACAAACTGGGTTCAGAACCTGCGTTTGTAATTCAAAAACAATATGCAATCAAAGGATTCCAAACCCTTTTGTTTTCGAGTGATTTTTAAGGTCACTTGATAAATACCCCACTTAAAGTTTAGGTGGGCAGTCCAAGTTACAGTCTGAAAGCGATTCGTGAAAGAAAACAAAATTTGCGAGAACAATATTAAAGAAGAACGCCACAAATTGGACCTCCAACTCTGCATGGTGTTGGATATGTATAATCTATAGATAGCACTATAATTTATTTCAAAACTATATACACAAATAAAAAAGTTTGGTAATAATTCGTGATAAAATAAAAATATTTTTTATCAAAAATCAGTTCGTGATGCAAAATTTCATTATTAATCTTTATTATATAAAATTTTAATTCCCTCTCATCAATGCACAGCCTAAACCGCTGGTCCAAGCAACATGAAATTTGGAGTATGTTCCTTAAAAAGTGTAGATATCCAATAAGAAAATAAATTATTTTTCAAAATTCTATGGTAAACAAAGAATTGCGGGTGAAACCGCGGGGAGGAACGCTAAGATTCTACTTGAAAATCTACTTCGCATTTAACAACCAACCGCTTTTAGCGATGTAAGTATAGGCATATGGTTTTAATACAAGCCACTATGAAAGTACATCCGTTTATTACGACTCCGCTTACAACGACAACGCTTTTAACGACGGAATTTCAAACATAATTCCGGTTACAATAACCAGCGTTGACGTGTTTTTACAAATAAATCGTAGGTAAGAAGCTAGCTCCGCCGCTCGCACCCCCTTGCCTGTACATTGCTGATTGGAATGCGACACAAACCAAAATGGCTTCTACAAAACGATGTTAATTATTGAAGTTAAAATTAAATTTCTTTTCATTCTTAATTATGTATTATATGTAGGTACATACATACGTATGTGACATAAATAAATATTTTAATTCAAATATTTTTTATATTTGCTGGTAAAAAATCAAAATGTCTGGTCGTTTAGTACACGGAAAAAAAAGATTTTGCGACTTATTTGCGCCAAGACCATAAATATTCTTAAAAATATCAACTGATTCTAAGAGGGTTTTGTTTTCAATCGAAATTTGATTCTTACTTAAAAAAAATGATTCTCTAAACTGAAGGAGAAAAAATTTATTTACATTAAAATTATGTATCTTAGGTCAAGAACCCAGGTTTTTTGTTCTGATGAAATTAGTTTACATTCCATTTAAGACATCGAAAACTCTTGTTTTGATCAGTCTTTGTAATCCACATGAGATATTTAATCGTCTATACTCAAAAGTGAGCTTGTATCATTAGAAATAAAAGAAATCTTTTTCTGTGACAATATGTTATCAATTCAATATTAGATAGTAGTCTTGACAAAATATACAACAAGTTTGTATCCAAATTGAAGATATATTTATTACGAAACAATTATCTTTAAGCAAAATTTCCAAAAAATCAGATGAATATGAAGCTGCATAATTTTATAATAAGAGTGTTCTCTTTTTAATCAACTTTAAATTGTTTACATGAAGATAAAACAATTCTCATAGATCGTTGTAAATATCTCATGCCGGCCGCCATCACCGTATTTACTGTCGCACCGCACCGGTGACACATGCGCGTCCGTCGAGTTCCGAAACCAAAGTTTTGGTTTTTTAAAATTTGTTTTACTTTCATAAGTCTTGGTGAGTGTGTTGTACATTAATGGAGAAATTACTCAAAACCTGGTAAATGCCAGCTGAAGTTAGAGCTATCTTGGTTCTCATCAGGGACGGCCGTCCCTGGTGCCTGAAGTACAAAATAATTCCAGGAACTGGATGCCATGGGGCATTTTAAGTAAGTGTGTTTTTTAGATTTTTGCGTGTATAAGTAGTATAAGGATATTTACCTACTGTTACTATCTTTAACTGGTTAATACTAATGTCTGGCTAACTCACTTCTATATTATAGTGCCGAGGGTACCTAGAGGGAGGCAACTAATAAATATTTATCTAATTAACAAATAAGTACCTACTTTAGGTACTTAAAGCTGTTTATGACCATAGTGGCGGCAGAAGATATGTGTGAGATTTATTTAAATCCTAACTATTGGTTTAAACTTACAGTAAATTGGATTCAGACGAACCACATAGGTTCTCTCATGGAAGACAATTTGAAAGAACTCAGACCATTGCTGGGTGTGCATATTGACTTGAAGATAGACTGGTAAATATAAAACTTAATATTTTTCTAAATCTGATCATTAGTTTTATGCCCAATATCCTTTGAAATTGATTTAAATTGAATAAACAACTGGATACTACTTAGGTAAACCACTGGATATTAGCAAGATACCTACCTAATTATTTTTTATTTTCAGGCTACAGTGGAGGAGGAGGAAATGCATAATTAGTTAGATGTTCAACACAAGCTTGTCTGATGTCTTCATTCCAAGACTTTGACTTCAAACTCATCTAGAGACTTCACCATGTGGAAAAAGCATTTTACTATTCTATAGCAGTAATGGATTATTTATATAACCAAACGCAGAAACTGCTTAAATAACATCTGGTTACAAGTAAGCATTTACAATTTATACAGTTATTCATTTTAGTTATTATATCCCATTTTATTGTAGGTGTATGTGTATGATAGATAGTACACACTAAATATATAAAAGGAAAAGGTGACTGACTGACTGATCTATCAATACACAGTTCAAACCTCGAGCTGAAATTTGGCATACAGATGAAGGCATCCGCTAAACTATACTCTTCACTTCGTAAATTCATAAGATGTATAGGTATAGCTAGTACAATATAATAGTACATTTATTATTAAAGAAATAGTAAAGGTAATGAGAGCTAACTATTTTTTTTTTCAGGTGTTTGACATATGAAGATTATACTTTTATATCTGGAATGATAATAATTAATACTCTCCACTCAAGAGTCCGCAATTAGTACCTACTTCACCCAACTAATAAAAAAAGTCATACCTGGTGATAGTGGGCAAATCTATCATAGCAAAAGGAATGGTACAGTGAATGGTAGGTACCTAAACCAACCAAGATTATTTTGTTGAAATTTAATAATATCTTTGGATATTATAACACATGGCTATCTGTTCACAAACAGTAGAGTCTTTACCATGGAAACCAGTTAACTGGATATACTAAATTATTTTTACTTAATATTCTAAGAATTATTTATATGTAGGTATAGATACAATTGAAACATAACAACTATTATAACATATATGAAATATTAATTTAAAATTAAACTACAATATCTATCTTATATACATTACAGAGTAACTATAAATAATAAACCATAATACCTTCTTATTTTTTTAATTTCATTTTTTCTTTTCTTTTCAACTAGAACTACTGCAGAAGGAAAACAGGAAGACCTTGATTGGCTAAAAGAAAATAACCCTGGGAGGAAGATATTGCAAAATAGAAAGCTACCCCCTGCTCAATATTGTTAGCAAGGCAGGATGTATCCCATTATTTCACTACTTTGCTTATAAAAAAAGAAAAAAAAAATTAAACGCGAGTTTTGCATTTTGCAAGGAGATCGGTTTTGTTATCGTTCATAATTTTTTTTTTAAAGTAAATATTTGCAAACAAAATGTAATTACTTGAATATGTTTTATGTAGGTAGATATATAATTTATTTTGGCTAAGTCTAAGTTTTCAACCTTGTATAGTCAAAATTATCTTGAGCATTGTAATTTTATTCTGTACATATTAATTTTATTTTTTTGAGTACGACTACACACTACAAATGTCATTATTATTATTTAAAGATTTAAATACTTGGGTCAATAATGAAAACTGAAATTAACTCATGATTTTGTACGTTATTTTGGACCTCTTAGCGTTAAAATATTGCGTGGTTGTTTTTTTTTTATTGTACGTCTTTGGTTGCAGTTTTAATAACTAACTTACAAAACAGGCGTAATATTTTTTAAAAGTCCGACATACAATTTTAACGCTGAAAAGTCCAAAATGCCATAAAGGATCCATGTTTTCAGTTTTCGTTAGATGCTCGATGCCACTTACACCCAAGTATTTAAAATCTTTAAATAATAATAATGGCATGTGTAGGTTGTAGTTATTATTTATGGTGTATTCAATAAATAATGATTCTCAAATTTAAAATGTCGTGGTTTTTATTGAAACGAACCAAACTCTTCCATACAGACAATCCTGGCTTCCATTCAAAAAAGCCAAACTATTTTAGTATTAAATGAAGTTATCGATGCATTAAATTAAAATAGTTTACTACTTTGATCCAAAATACCATCAATTTTACCATCAATGATACTAATAATTTGGATCAAATTTTCTTAAATTTTTACTCAAAAGATTTAATATTTTGAACCCTTTAGTTCAAAGTGTTTGTTTTTTCTTCGTAATACGATAATTACCTTGAACTAAGCATCTACTATTCTATATCGAAGACAACTCGATTCTTAGTCAAAAATCAAATAATTTCAATCAGGAACATGTCTGTTTTATAATAAAATAGAAAATATCTTGATCTAAACAAACGATTGTCTTAAATCCAAGACAAACTGTTGTCTTAAATTAAGTGAACTCTATTATTTAAATTCAAAAACAATACAAAGGCTTCAGTGAAGAAAACTCGATTTCTTAAAATAAAATAATATTTTATTAAAATAAATAGTTCGTATTCCTTTGGATTAAACGTATATCAGTTTAACACAAGGTTATATTTTTAAGAACACCGAATACTGAATTTAAGAGAAATGAAGCGTTTGAATATATATGAATTAATATTTTCTTGGCATAAGGCATTTTCCTTTATTTGAAGAAATCGTTTTTTACCGTGTACGGCGTCCGGTTAGTACGACGTAATATCACCGGTCCCTTGGCCGTCATTATAACCGGATTCTACTGTATATTGATATTGTTATTTTTGTCATTATTTGTCTGTCGTATACTTATTGTAATTGTGTTGTTTGTACTCAGAATAAATGTTTTTCTTTCATTCTTTAAACAACCGCCAAATGTCTGTCAGTCCATCACTTACCCCACACATACACTTCACAGATCGCCTCTAGATATTGGAAAAGTTAACAGCTGTAGTGGAGATACGAGGATAGGTACCAGAACGGGAGGAATTTGGCGCCGCGTCAAACGTCCGGGGCTTCGTTAAATTGCCAGTTGAAATGCTGAGTGGACAAACGCAATTTGGACTACAACTGATTTCGGGATGAGATTTTGTTTAAGTAAACCTGCTTAAAATTTCGAAATGAGAAAGTAAACAATGGTATTACTTACGTATATTACTAATAGCTAGACCGGAAAATGTTTTCAGAGATTCTCAATCTTTTCTATGTTAGCACTCGTATTGAAATCATCAAGTAGGTAAGTAGTATAGGGATGATGACTGGGTAAAAAATAATTAATTCTGTTTAGTCCGTCAGTTAGCTTGTCAAAAAATATTGGATACGTATTTTTTAGTATATCAAATCAATAATAAATCACAAACATAAGTCCCATCAAAGTTCAGGAGTGGGGGCTTGTGACGTCATCTCTCTGTAAAAAGTTTACTTTTTTTATTTAAAAAATAAAGAAAATACAGTGCCTTAAAATTTCACGTGACGTCATGTCTCGTGAAATTTTAAGGCACTGTATTTTCTTTATTTTTTAAAGAAAAATATGTGTCCAATATTTTTTGGCAATCTAACTGACTAATTATATTTTTTTTGTCATTATCCCTATTAATACTCTTTACTAGACAAGGCTTATTTTTGTATGTGAGATAAGCAGACAGATACTTAGTCCATCTGATGGTAAGTGGTTACCGTCACCTATGGCCATTAGCAATACCAGGGGGTTAGCCAATATGTTGCCGACCTGTTAAAAAGCCAGTAGGCTTATAGTGTATACCATTGGTAATTTGTAACCAAATTATCGTTTCCTTGTCCTTTACCGAAACATTTCGAGTAGGAGCAAAATTTTTCTCTTCTCCCATTGAGCCCAGACGGAGCTTACTCATATCATCTTTCACACAACCTATCCATCTCTTTTTTTGGTTTTTATCTTCCCGTTATGTCCATCCACTGACTCTTTTAGTCAAATGGGTTTCATCCCTCATAACATATATATAAACGGTTCCCTCTTAGCTTATCGTTCACTGGTACTACTTTTAAGCATCCTCTTATGTACTAATTTCTAATCTTATAATTTTTTTGTGACTCCACAGATACATCTTAACATTCTCATCTCAGCTGCAATCTTCTTAATACAATCAAATTAAAAAACAAAATATGTTGCGTATTTCTTCTTATTAGTACCTTGAGGTAGCCAGGAAATTAAATAAATGCAGCCTTTCTTTGAGTAACAGTAATATAATAATTTTTATCTACTATGTGCTTATTATGAAATCAAAAACAGTACTTTAATGACCCACTTTATGCACCCCCGTGTATAATGATTAATTATAGTACAGTTTAGTTCCCAAGATAATGCTATAAAATAACTTTTTTTCTATTAAAGTACACTTTGGACCTATAAATAGTATAATCAATCAGTATCAATTCAATTTGACGATGACAATGTGACGAATTTTTGACTTGAACTTTAGAGGTAAGAATTTTTGGGTGTTGGCAACACGGATTTGATTAGATATATGATTATTGTGTTTGTTTATTTTTTGCTTTTGCCTACATATTATCATTTTGACCAAAAATTACACAAAAATTTTTTTTTTTTTGAAGTTGTTAGCAAAATACTATCGATTTTTTTACTTTTAAATTACACAATTTATATGAGTTTAGATAAAGTACTGTATGATACTGCACATAATTAGGTATTAAAAACTCGTGTGATAGTATTAAGAACCTCGCCTACGGCTCGGTACTTAAACTCACACTCGTATTTAATAACCCCTATTATGCAACAGTATCATAAACTACTATAACTTAGTAGCTTTAACAATCAGTACATTATATATGCAGCCCGTACATAGAATATTATTAACGCAAACATTTTGCGTTAATAATGACGAGCCGCCCTACGCTCGCCCCTCCGATCCCTCAATGGTCCACCGCCGTTGTATCACGTCATTGCGAGCCAATCACGACTACTCGCCATGATGCGACACTGATTCCTCAACAGTACCTACAGGTAATAAAATTATGATAACGACTAGGTAATCTATTTAGGTTATATTAGAAACCGAAACTTTTTATTAACATCGCCCGCCTCACTTGATCACTGAGAATCGTACTAAAATTTTACTGAACATTAAAAGCATTAAAACAGCAGTAGCATCAATAAGCAACTACCGCTTATTTCAAAACAGCCACTAACCTAACTTTTTATTACACATCCCTCGCTCCCAGAGGGACAGAACTCCAACTTTGAGAACCGGCGCGCTAAAATTGCATAACACAGCAGTGTGAAGCGTGCAGTGGCGTATATTGGAAAACTTCTCGCGGCTCAATACACTTTGAGAATGCCCCACAATGCATTTATTTCGAGAGATGATGTTTGAATGCAATTACTGAAGGTATATACTTCGGCGTTATGTTTATAAGAAGGGGACGGTGATAATGAATTTGAGATACGCAATTTAGTGAAAAATTTAAAATCTACAATATTGTAAAGTTAAAAGATAAAGTCAAAAACTACGAAGCCAGTTTAAAATACTTTCACTTTCATGTTATATACTAGCTGTTCCCCTCGGTTTCACTCGCGTTCCCGGGATGCAAAATAGTTTACGACCTATTATTAGACCTACCGAATATACACATAAAAATCGGTCAAGCCATTTCGGTGGAGTTTAGTGACAGAGTTTAATGATTAACAATCTATTAATAATACTAAAAAAAACCCTAATTTTTTTAAAGCGTAATTCAAACTAGAATAAATTCAGCATTGAAAATGTCAGAGAGCAACATATGGCTCTGCCCGGCCGCGTATGAATCGTACCTAGTATTAAAGTGAACCGTAAATCGCGGCACTAGAACGGACTTTTAGCTATGTCATTGATAAAGCTCGAATTATTTAAGACCACAGTTGATTTTGTCCAAAACTTTTGATCTATTTTTATCATCGTACCTACTTGTGTGTAATATACACGGATTGTTCAAGAACAAGAATTTATATTTACCTTTGTTAAGCTACACCTAGTTACAGCTTAAATATCACTAGCAGTTGGGTATCGAATGTACTTGCGCAGAGTAACGGCGGGGCTCTTGCAGGCGCGCGTGTGGCGCGGACCGCTGCCTGCTTAGTTTGTAGGCGTAAAAAAAAGGAGTTTCACGGAGTGTACCTAGATATACCTTTAGTAAATAATGATATTAATAATATTGTGTATTGTAAATGAACGTATATTAGATATGTACTTTTAAATTACACGTTTATTTTATTTTCCAGTTTATGACAATCCTGGCACGTCTGCGTGCGATAGAGTAATTACTTACACGGGCGGCGGCATCACCCGACATCAAAAGCGATGCTGATGATGATGCCACACTGTAGGGAGAAGTATATATAGTTACACTGTGATCTAGTCGTAATGGGTTTTCTGTTTCACAGGTAAATGCCAAAGTACAAATATAGCGCGTAATCTGATACCTTTGTGTGTGTTTGAATTTAAATTAAAATAACTTTCATCTTATAAGTATAAACAGGGTTACTGGTAACTAACACAAGGTGACTTAGCCTCACTTAGGTACATCAAGACTTAGGCTGAGATCTATAGAGCTTGCTTAGACTTTGCTCAGACTTTACTTAGGGTATAAACCTACGTTTATAAAGTAAATATTTGTGTGCGTTTTAATTTGTAGCCAAGTTTTTGGTAAGTCGTCGATTAGGTGCACTTAGGCTTTGCTTAGCACACACTCAGAGAGATTCCAAGATTGCATTGTATATACCGACTTTGTACGGTAGAGTCTGAGCAAAGTCTAAGTACGCTCTATAGATCTCAGCGTAACAATGGTCTATGACTTTTGCCAAATACATCCCAAGAAAAAAAAGTTTTAGTGGGGATTTATAAAATTGCACCTACTCTCTCTTAATCTGTGACTGTCTCGTGTCACGTGCGTATTATGGTTTACTATCTCTTAGCAAGACCAAATTTTACTTGCAAGATTTGATTACAGACAAACATCTGGACAGGTAAAACTAAATAAAAGTAAAATAGTTTTTATTCTCACATTTGACAAGCCAGTTGGCGCAGTTGGTTAAGACACCACCTATCACGCCGCTGGTCATGGGTTCGATTCCCATCCAGGACAAACATTTGTGCATAAACATGTCTGTTTGTCCTGAATCTGGGTGTAATTATCTATATAAGAATGTATTTACAAAAAAAAGTAGTATATGTAGTTTATCAGTTATCTGGTTTCCATAGTACAAGCTCTGCTTAGTTTGGGATCAGATAACCGTGTGTGAAGAATGTCCGAGGATATTTATTTTATTTTTTTATATTGTACTGTGTGACAACATTACTTATCCAAAAGTTTTAAAAAGTAATTGGAACTTATTGAAATGACAATCTGCTCACGCAATCGCTATCAATGATTCCATTTTCTGATAACCAACAAACACCTATAAAATCGCAGGACCTCGAGGAAACTTTAAAAATAAGTGGCATTATGCCCCATTAGTCTTGAGGAGGTTGATAATAAATTTATAAGAGACCGATAATAATTCATACGGAACCTGGGTCCCGGGGCTAGGTGCCAAGAAACGTGGTCGAGGGCTGGATGTATTGACGTGGGCTGGATTCTTTTTGTAGCGCGATTTTGCGATTGAGTTTCTAGATTTCTTGGTTAGTTGTTTAATTCTGGGCTTATGATTATGTTTCATTTTCTTATAATGTGCGTGTTACTTTGTAAAATGTTATTGATGCAGGTATGGGTATGTACTAGTCTCTTTTTTAATATATTTATCATATTTAATGATGATCTTTTCACTATCAAGTAATTATACGCTTTCTTGTGTTACCTATTAATTTTTATATTATGTTATTTTTCTTTTTAATGTAATGTCATTTTTTTCTTGTTTTATGATTTCAAATAAAGCTATGTCTATTGTCTAACACAGAAAGACTCATATTTGAATAACTGTTTCATGAACTAAAAAGATCTTTCTACAATCTATCAAATAGTTTTTATATGTTTAATCTGAATCTCACCCTGGTCAGTGTTGATGTGACCGAAGGTGGTAGGCACACAAAACCTAGAAGGCAACTGGCTCTCAAGTGCAGCTGTCGAAACACACTGGCAGGTGCTTAGCGCCAGATTTTCAACTTAATACGAGTATTACAGATGTCACCACCATGCCATAGTTGACGATGGTTTGACCAAAACTTAAAACACAAATCAGTCAGCTATATGAGCAATTCCATGAATTCATTAAATACTCGAACCGCGTCGTGTCAAACGTAACGAACTATGCAGGTTATAATAGGGTAGTTGACTGACACATAAAATCAGCTACTTTTTAATAAATGTCAAAACGATAGTTTATATGGAATTTTGTATGCTGTGAAATTATGACGTCATAATGTAATATACATTATGACGTCATAATTTCACAGCATCAAATCATCTACTCTTAGTGGTTCCACTGGTAATTAAAAATCATAAAAAGCATTAAATTTACAACATATTTGACATTTCCACGTGTTTTTAGATGTTTTATGCATTGGTTAGTCTTTGATCATTTATTTTTGACACTGTCAACTACCCTATTGTTAATTGCAGTTTCAAATGATCATTCAATTATTAATCAGTCAAATTTAAATTACGATTGAACAATTGTGTCGCATCGCATTCGAGTGTAATAAATGTTTTTGAAATAGCTTGAAACATTACTGTCGGTAGGTATATATATATATGTAGGTAGGTATGTCAAATATAAATATTTTTTTAATTACTTACCTATTTTAGTCCTATTTATAGGTATCTACATAAAATGACAATGACAGATCGTGCTACACACTTTCATTAATTTACAAGAAATGTATATTTATTGTAATTAGTATTTGTAATTCGAAAAAAAAAATCTTTATGTTTTAACAGAATCAAATTCAAATTGTATCGCTATATACAGAGCAGGCTCTTACACACATAACTGAGGAACTTTATTGGCCAAAGCTCTATAGAGTTTCTGGCATTATCTTAAGGTCGGCCATCTTTATAAGTCACGACTATTTATCGAAATAGCATAGACATAGATTATATTGTCTATAATTTTTGAATAATAGTTCTAAGAAAGAAATCGGCACCAATGTCCACTTACAAATTAATGCAATGCTTGATCCATATTTCAGAGTAATAAGTACTTAATAAAGTCAAAGTTAGCCTTCAAAGTTGAATTTCTTCATAATTACACTAAAGTTCTTAAAAAGCCTGAGGGTAGACTTGATTGTATAAATTAAAAAGTTTCTGTGACCCTTGTGTCAAGCTCATTGGCTACGTAAAGAAGTATTTGAGCTTATAATTGAGGAGGACACTTAAGATTTGACGCGAAGAATTGTTATAATTAAATTGAAGTTCTGTTATTAGTAGTTTATGATACTGTTGCTTAATAGGGGTTATTAAATACGAGTGTGAGTTTAAGTACCGAGCCGTAGGCGAGGTTCTTAATAGTATCACACGAGTGTTTAATACCTAATTATGTGCAGTATCATACAGTACTTTATCTAAACTCATATAATTTAAACATAAAAAAACTATAGTATTTTGCAATTTTACAAAAAAAAATGCTATTTTTGTGTGACATTTTTGGTCAAAATTATATATGTAGACAAAAACAATAAAATAGACGAACACAATTATTATATACCTAATCAAATCCGTGTTGCCAACTCCCAAAAATTCTTACCTCTAAAGTTCAAGTCAAAAATTTGTCACATTGTCGTCGTCAAATTGAATTGATACTGATTGATTATACTATTGATAGGTCCAAAGTATACTTTAATAGAAAAAAAGTTATTTTATAGCATTATCTTGGGAACAAAACTGTACTATAATGAATCATTATTAGGCTTGTGTCTAGACACAATCACACCGTGGTCAGTGATAATATGTGTGAAGTTGTAAAAGAAGCCGAAGCCGAAGAAAAAGGTTCTCAAATGTAATTTTTGGAACACACTGGTAGTCTTTTATCAGTCATTTTAAGTTTATAAACCCTTCTTCGGTTCTAGCTATGCGTTGATTGGTCTTTCACCATCTCCTTCTATATGTCAGTTATGATTGAGATTACCGTTATTTTATAATATATTTCGAGAAATTGTAAACTGTCGATAAACTGTACCAATAAAACAATATACAGTACTAATTTTCGATAGTTTATAATGTATCGATGTCAAACCGTCATAAATTACTTTACTACGACTTTATTTTGTCGTAAATATTATAAATCCACAAAACCAGTTTAATTAATAAAATATATCCTGGGACATTTTTCACTCACATTTTTTTTCACATCTTATTCCATTCTAAGTAGAGCTTATACTATGGCAACTAGATAACTGATATACTACTTAAAAAAAATACTTATATAGGTAGATAATTACACCCAGACTCCAGACAAACAGACATTTTCATGTACATAAATATTTGTTCTGATGGGAATCAAACTCACGACCTGCGGCGCGATAGGTGCTGCGCCAACTGGCCTGTCAAAAAACTCATTTCAATATATTATTTAATTGTTAGTTGTTATAATCATAATATATTTATTGTTTAATCAAAAACGTATTCCATTTGTTTCCATTAAAAAAAATACATCTCAGGGCACCGCAAAGCTGACGTCACAGTTCACAAAACACCCCACATCACTTCAAGTTCATTACTTAGGTACAGTACAACACCGTCGAGTTGTGAACTATTTGTTATGGCCCCAATACCACTACCACGTTTTACACTGATTGCATTTAATTTCACTGAGTGAACCTTAACAATTTAAAAACGTAAAATCCTATGAAGGTTGAAGTGGATTTTTTAAAAGACAAATACACTTCAGTTTTTAGATTTACTTCGGAGTGATTATATGATGCCATGGTGATGGTAGTAGGCTTGGACGACCCTCGTCCTTTTTGAATGTTGACAAGCAGCATCCACTTGATGGTAAGTGGTTACCGTCGCCTATCGCCATTTGTAATACCAGAGGTATTGCCAATGTGTTGCCGACCTGTTACAAAGCCAAGAAGGCCACTGACTCTCAAGTGGAATTGCCGGAACACACCGGTAGGTGCTTGGCGACAGATTTTCAACTTAAGGGTTGTAGCCAGCCAGGCGGGTACTACAAAATACCCTACCACCGTGTTATGGTTTCCTCACGATGTTTTTTTTCACCGAAAGCTCATGCTCATTGTAGGAGTTTTCCTAACAGTTTTAATTTTTTGCGGAAATATTGTTCCTACGCGGAGTTATCTGATCCCAAACTAAGCAGAGCTACAATGGAAACCAGATAACTGATAGGTACACTACATATATTATACGAATTAGAAGGATTTAGTCTTTTTGTTAAAAGTTATCTGTAGTTCTGCTTTTGGATCAGATAGCCGTGAAGAACATCCCAGGATATTATTATTATAATTTGAACCAGTTGATGAAATAGCCAATGTAAGCTTAAAACATTCCTTTATTACTATGTAAAAAATGTTTCGAAGAAAATAAACAAACTCCACTGGCAAAATAAGTTCCAACAAAAAGCCGACGTCATTTTTGTTCCGCTGAGTACTGTAGAAAGTTTTTATGGCAAGCTTTAGTACTTACTAGTTTACGACTTTTGTATGGAAAGCAAATTTTAGGAGCTGTAAGTAAGTAGTTGTACTATGTATGATACAACCAACTCTGAGAATTCGAATGCATTGTAGAGTACAAAAATGAGATAAAATTGTATTTCTGAAAATAAAATTTTATCATTCATCATCATCATGTCAGCCGAAAGACGTCCACTGCTGGACAAAGGCCTCCCCCATGGCCGGTCTTGCGCATCCAGCGGTTTCCCGCGACCCTCACAAGATCATCGGTCAAATTTTATCATTAAAAAAAATATATTATGTTTGTGGAAAATATTGCAAAATTTTCCACAAACTTTTTTTTTTCTGAAAAACTGGAAGAGAATTAATATTTTAAAATTTTAACAGTTACTGTTACTGTTTTTAACCGAAAATATTATAAATTGTTTGAGTTCAAAAGAGTCTATGGCGTGGAAATAAATCTATGTATTTTCTTCAAATTAATATTTACAACAAATATACAAGAGACAATCTACATATAAAATACTAGCTGTTCCGCGCGGTTTCACTCGCGTTCCCGGGATAAAAAGTAGCCTATAACCTTTGGGAATAATGTAGCTTCCCATTAGTGAAAGAATTTTTCAAATCGGTTCAGTAGTTTCGGAGCCTATTCCATGCAAACAAACAAACAAACAATCAAATCTTTCCTCTTTATATTATTAGTATAGAAGAAGGCTGGCAGCGGTTTCTCTTTGTATGGCCAAACTAACGAAAAAAAAAAAAGAAGCCTTGCTGAGTTTCTTGCCGGAGTCTTCTCAATTTAAGTGTAAGTATTCCGAACCGGTTCATAAGCGCCTTAACATTTTTGAGCTTGCGTTTGAATGCGTTGGCGGGAAAAAATCCCCCGCCCACCGGTCCCCCGGGGAATCAATAACTTTTTAAGATAATGTTCGAGCAAATCGGCGAGCCCCCCAAGGACCCATGGTCTCGACCGCAATAGGACGGACAGCGGAGGCTTAGCAATAAGGTTCCGTTGGCTTTGGTTACGCAATCCTAAAAAGTATAAAAGAACGTCTATTTCAATCTTTATCTCATAATTCTCGAATCCTATATAAAACATTCTAGCTTTTAATTTAAACTTAAATAAATGCAAAGACTAGGTATGTACTTAAATATTAAAGCTTAAACCAAAAGTGAATTCAAGGTAGCCGCAGTAGCAGTAATTCAACGGAGAAGGCGACGAGTCTAACAATAAATTCCACATGTGCAATTTACCTGTACACCCACTGTTTAGTTTGGATTTATTGTACTATTTGTCATGCAAATGCATGCAACTTGTGCCCAATGAATGTGTTTCATTATAACTTTGCACAAGTTCCGGTTTTGGGGGAACGTCTTTGATTAATTTGCTTGCGTAATTTTTAGGGCAATTCGTGGCATTTATTGATTTAAAAAAAAATAAGGAGATATTTTGTCTATGGATTTATTTGACTCAAAGACCGAGCAATCAGGGACGGTTCACAATTTTATTAGTGATGAAATTGGACAGATTGTGAACCCAGTAAGTGCATGTTCGTTCACAATTTAGCGGTTTGACATGGATATATTATGAACTATCCAAAATTGATACGTTATATTGTAAGTAGTATGGACCTAATTTAAACACTGTAAAACTGTATAATTTTTTATGTAAAACGCTTGGAAATAAAGGCTTTATTATTAGTATGGTACAGTTCACAATGTGTCGACAGTTTACAATCTCACGAGATAGATTATAAACTAACGGTTTTCAAATTATACGGTGACAGATATGACTTGTAGAGTCGGAAAAGCGATGTAGTAGCAATGGACGGACAGGCCACATCGCTTGAACACTGTTACAAACTAAACAAAAATCTCACTATATCTCTTTCTAATAACAAATATAAGAAAGGGATGCTAATCTCAAATTCAAATGATAAAATGAGTTTCTATATTCAAACAAGAGAAAATTATTTTCAATATTTTCCCTACTTCAGTTTGGTGTTAAGAGACTGTATAAACAGGGCTCAATGTGTTGCAAACAAAGAGCCTTGAATCAAAGAGCTAATCTTTAAAGTAGCTCAAGCTGCGAATTGTAGACTCTACTTCTTAGTATTACTCCGAATAGATCTTTAGGTAAACAATACTACAACTGATTCTGATTGTGGCGTCTTTGATAGTTTAAAGGTAAATAAAACAGACAGAACAGAAACTTGAAATCGATACAAGACAAAGACAAATGTAGTAGGGCTAACAGTAACAATAATAACATCTTTTTCAGATAAAACCCAAAGTACACCTAACCCTAACTGTGGTGGCGCTGGTATTTGGTTCTTAATTTTATGTCACATAGATATTTACTTATTACTAACCAAGATCAATGGCTATGGAAGAGCGGCATCTCCTATCACAAGCATACTCTTGCTTAAAGGGGGATTCCGAAACCAGTTGTATACTAGTGATAAGTTACCGAAATATTTTTTTTTTTTTTTTTTTTTTTTATACACATAAGACCAAAATAATATCAATAAAATGAAACAAATAGCCATTGATTAATAATCTCCAGCAGAGATGTTGATTCTAGATTCAGTTTTTCTCTGCATTCTTTGTTGCAAGAGATTTGAGAAAAAAATATGTTCAACTAGAGAATATAATGTGAAGAGGAATAGTTTAAAAAAAAACAATAGTAACGTCAGTAAAAATCGAGAATATGCCTCTTTTTAAAACTAAGAATGATTTTTTCTCTTAGGTATTTGTTTTAATAAGGAAAAATCATTCTTATTTTTTTTTAAATGCTTAGTTTTTTAATGTCATAAAACCGCCTTTTTTAAAGTGGGCTTCGGATACGTACCTATACAGGAGATGTGAACATTTAAAACCCCTTTTTAATAGACATCATGAGGCGACAAAACCTTGCAAAATTGAATTCCATATAATAAAAAGATAACAATCAAATCATACTCATTAGCAAATGTGTACATAGAAGGCAAGAAATCCTAGCAATAAATTTGAACACGTGTATTTAATGTATGAACTCACCTCCGGGACCTTAGTAAATTTATGCACGACATTTATAATTGCCGACCGTCGGGTAAAGGCGCATGAGTAAAACATAGCCATAGGTGGTTCGGGTTATTGTTAGGGTTGGCACACGAAGGAGGCAAAACAAATAGTTTTTTTTTTTTTTTTAACTATGTATAGGCCTGTGTTTGACCACAATCTCACCGTGGTCAGTGATGATGTGGCCGATGATGGTAAGCACACAAAGCCTAGAAAGGAACTGGCTCTCAAGTGCAGCTGTCGGAACACACTGAAAGGTGCTTGGCGATAGATTTTCAACTTGAGGGTGGTAGCCAGCCAGGCGGGTACTACAAAGTACCCTACCACCGTGCTATGGTTTCCTCACGATGTTTTCCTTCACCGAAAGCTCTAGTTCATTGTAGGATTCGAACCCGGGACCTTCGTCTCGGCATCCGACGTCACTACCACTGAGCTATCATCGCCTTAAATTTCATAAATTGAACAAGTTTTGATGATGATGATTTTTTACTTATGATGATATTATCATCATCATGTCAGCCGAAAAACGTGCACTGCAGCAGTAGACGTCTTTCGGCTTCTTTTGACTAGCAGCTGGTCCTAGACCTCCCAAGGATCTCCACGATGGCCGGCCTTACGCTACCCGCATCCAGCGGTTTCTTGCGACCCTCGCAAGATCGTTGGTCTGCCTTGTGGAAGGCATGGCACGCTGCGTCTTCCGGTTAGTGATTCTTTAAAAAAGATCATAAATAAATAAATAAAATTTCAAGAAACCTCCGAAACACACTAGAAAAGAGGTGACGATCTTCTCTGAACGGCTGAGCTTTTCTTGAAACATTGCTAAGATCACTCTCGAAACAAAAAAAACAACTCAATCAAAATTATTTTGAACCGATCTGGGAGAGGCCTATGTTCACATAAGCCTGTCTCAGAGCGCGCCACTCTTTCCGATTTTCAGCCACCCGCATCCAGCCCAGTCCGGCCACCTTTTAAGTCGTCAGTCCATCGTGCTGAAGGGCATCCCACATGAGACGTGGTCTCTACTCCAACACATTACACATTAGTCAAACTAATGAAATGTCACGCTAAATTCGAATGCTGAGGACTCCAGATGCCTGCTTGTCAATATATCCATGTCAAACCGCTAAATTGTGAACGAACATGCACATGGGTTCACAATCTGTCTGATTTTATCACTAATTAAATTGTGAACCGTCCCTGATTACTCGGTCTTTGAGTCAAATAAATCCATAGACAAACGCTCCTTAATTTTTTTAAAGCAACAAATGACTTACAAAAAGGGAGAGTCCATGGTATCAGTTTTCATTTCTATATTACTTCCCAGTATCAGTGCATATTGTTTGGCATCTATTAGAATATTTACTCATGAGGCAAAGGGATGCACGCTGTACTTGTGTTATGGTTATAGCAACAGATAAATCAAGGTAATATATAGCGTTTAAGCAAACAACATGTGTATTTTAAACGCACCATTAAACATTTAGGCTGCGTACGTACGTCACGATGGTTGATATGCTCTAGATTTGGAAGCAGAAGTTACTGGTGGCCGTTTTAAAATACTTTTTAGGTTTACACTAATCACGAAAAACCTAAGTCAAATGATGATTCTAGATTCATTTTTTCTCTGCATTCTTTTTTGCAAGAGATTTTGAAAAAATATAATATGGCTAGAGAACATCATGGAATTGTTTAACGTCAGAAAATGCCCCTTTTTGAAAATAAATTTTATTTTTTTGAATTTTTTTCTCTTATTTATTCCATCCAAATAACTTGAAGATAGCATACGTTCTGAGATCTAATAGAGAGGGAATAGCTTACTTATTTTAAAACAAGTTAGTTTATTATAAAAAAAAACATTATTATGGGAAAAAATTATATAGTATGATGTGAACACTTATAATAATATTTGGAACCTTGTTGAAAAAACATAGAACATTTTTTATTCTGTCAGATTAGTCCATGCCGTCGTAATATACGGGTATATATAAATGGCCGTGACCAATATAGATCGCGCGTAAATTCACGTTAAAATAAGTGATTGGACTAATCTGACAGGACTAAAATATATTTCATCCCTTTCTTATATTTTTTACTAGCGTCCCGCCCCAGCTTCGGACGGGTGTACAAATCATTGAATTTCTCGGCTTTTCTGTACTAAAATAAGCATGTATTATACATAAATAAAAATCGTGCTCAGATCTATTATAAAAAACAGCATCAAAATCCGTTCCGTCGTTTTAAAGATCTAAGCATAGGTACATAGGGACAGACAGACAGCGAGAAGCGACTTTGTTTTATACTATGTAGTGATTAGAAAGAGATACATTGAGATTAAATTTGTTTAGTTTGTAAAAAATCGGGGCCAGTAGGCACCGTAAACAACTATTTATAATAATCTTTAATTGGGGTTTTAGTCATTATGTCCCGCTGTCAAAACAAACAAAAAGCGATCTTAATAAGCAAATAACTTAGTAAACATTTCTGCAACGTCATCTCCTAAGTAACCAAAACAAAATATTTAATTATTTTATACTCTGTGTACATATGATAAGAGTAAAATTTGCACACAAACAAGGCGCGTGGTGTTTGTTCGTCAGATGATTGGATTGCGACATAAAATATTATGATAATTACCTTAAGGCAGAGGTTCCCAATCATTTTTTATATTTTTTCACGGCGCCCTACCCCAGCTAGATAGCTTTTTATAAAGATACAGTCTTGTCAAATAATGAAATATGTAGGTAGATAGGAACAAAAATTAAAACATCTACAATACTTTAAGAGGAGGCTCTTTGCGTATTTCTCCGTCTCTTACTAAATTGATGGAGACAAGCGAGACAGGAGAGACGTAATTTTAGTTAAAAAGATGGTTTTCTGTTATTTAAAAAGAAACTAAGCCTTTTTTTATCGTAAGAAAACTATGCCGTTTCTAATGAATTTCAGAACCTATGTTAATATTTTTCTAGTTATTTGGATGGCCCAAATAAGAGAAGAATGCATTCTAACTTTTAAAATAGGGCTTCTTACTTTTAAAATATTTACGATTTTTTTCTAAGGTTACTAATAAAAAATCACAATTTTATAAAAACTATTCCCCATATTCTCTAGTTTAACATATATTTTTTCCAAATCTCTTGGAACAAAGAATACAGAGAAAAACGTATTTAACAATCATAATTTCACAGATAGCATTGAGTTTTTTCAGAAAACAACAAGAAAGACTTTTCGGATAATGATAGAGGATCGGCTCACGGCGGCGCTCCTCATTACTTTCTACGGCGCACACTTGGGAACCCCTGCCTTAAGGCGTATCTTGTTACGTTTTATTAATATACTTCCTTAATTTAATGTAAGCAAATCCAAATGGCCTGCAGTCTGTTTGTTTTGTAATCATAGAACGACTATCGCTAGAGAAAAATAAAATAAATTAATAAATATACTGGGACATTTTTCACATACGGTTATCTGATCCCAAACTAAGCAGAGCTTGTACTATGGAAACCAGATAACTGATATACTACATTACTACTATTTTTTTGTAAATACATACTTATATAGATAATTACACCCAGACACAGGACAAACAGACATGTTCATGCACACAAATGTTTGTCCTGGATGGGAATCGAACCCATGACCAATGGCGTCAAAGGTGGTGTCTTAATAAAAAAAAATATAATTACTAAGTAATTCAAAATGATTTAAATGAAAAGTTATGAGGGAATAAATGAACATACATACATACCGGTCAGAATTTTTCTTTTACCCTCCTTTTTGCTTCACCGTAGTCAGGTAAAAAGAAATACTATTACAAAGAAATAGAAAACCTATTGTAATGTCAAAAGTATATCAATCATTTTGTCATAAACTTTTCTTCAGTAAACCGAATACGTATTTCACCTATTAATTTTATGTTACCTACTATTTGGCAATGTTTAATAGGTCGTGTAATGTGATGTAGGTAATCGAGCGTCAAGCACATAATAAATAATGGATTGGTTATGGTATAACATATTTATTATAATAACATGAATTATGGGTTACTATCCATAGTAATATTCGTTAGCATAGCCTTTTTAACCCCCGGTGAAAAAGGGGAGTATTACAAGAACGTAGTGGTAGGTATATGCTACTTTTTATTCCACGAACAAAAGTGAAATCGCGAGAAATAGCTAGTTATAATCTATCTATTCTATACTACGAATAATAAAGCTTTAGAGATTGTTTGTACGTGCTAATCTCCGGAGTTACTTGTCCGATTCGAAAAAAAATTTCACTAATAGAAAGCTACATTATCCCCAAAGGTTATAGGCTACTTTTTATCGAAGGAACGCGAGTGAAACCGCGGCAAACAGCTATAAATAATAATCCTACAATTTTTTTTAAGCCTTTTAACCATTATGAAAGACAATTAGAAGTTTAGCGTAAAACTTTGGTAAAGGCTTTAACTCGCACTCAAGATACTTTTTGTTCTCAAGTAATCTACGCAGTGAAACTCATTTGATATTTGTATGAAAATATTTTAGTGTTGTCTTCATTTTTTATGATCTGTGTGTGGTATGTCCATAAATTAATGCTCTTTCGGCCTATAGGTCCTATTGAACGCATGGTAAATTTTGAATGCTTAAATAATTTCAAATATTCACGAGATTTTCGTAATTTAAGCTTTAATATTGAGTATCGATCTAATTAAATAATTAATTGGAAATGAAACTGAATATTCGAAATATTCGGTAATCCCTCGTGTACTAAATTAGAAGTAATTGCATGCATGGAAATTAATTTTCGATATGAAAGCGTGATTTAGCAATTTGACTAACGTTTGGTTGATTTTGCTATACTTAATGTTTTGTTTGTGAAAATTTTGTTCATAGAATATCCATGTACTATTAACGTTATCATTTAATAATAATGTACTGGGAGGTATATACTGATTTACGCTTATAATTTTAAAGAGGTAATCATCATCATATCAGCCGAAAGACTTCCACTGCTGGACAAAGGCCTCCCCCAAGGATGTTCACAATGGCCGGTCTTGTGCTACCCGCATCCAGCGGTTTCTCGCGACCCTCACAATATCGTCTGTCCACCTTGCTACGTGCGATGTGCCCCGCCCCCTGGGGTACCATTAAAAGCTATACTTAGTTTGGGATTATAAAGCATTATGGTAATTATAATAAATTCCTAGTTTAATGTCCTAAAAATTCTTGATGTATTCTAGCCGGTAAATCTTAGAGTCAGACTAACTTCACAAACGATAGTAGGTAGCATTAGCAACAACAATCAGTACCGTCTTAGGCCCCAAATTGCATATTGCATATTTTTAAATAGAAAACTCTAGATTACAAACTTATTTCGCTGTAGCATTTGAAAGAAGGAATGAGGGCCCAATAAACAGATTAAGAAATAAATCTACAGTCAGATTACTTAGTTGTGCAGGGCCGGATTCTAGATACTTCAACATTGACAGCGATCGTTCATACAACGATTCTGTCGGACGATCCTATGGATCGTTCGGATGTCGAATGAGCTCCCCATTACGATTTTTCCTCAGCGCTTTGATACAGGGTTCTTCAAAAACAAATTACAAAGAATAGAACCGCCTTCAAAGGCACTAAAAAGCATTAAATGACTATGTAGGAACTCTAATCTGACTGTTTTGAAGCCAGCGAAAAAGAAGTTCTGCTTTTTTATACAACTTACTAGCGACCCGCCTCGGCTTCGCACGGCTTTTTTCGGCTTTTCTGTATACCTTTCTCTTGAATCACAACATCTATTGCTTTAAAATCCATTGAGTAGTTTAAAAGATCTAAGCGAACAGACAGCGGAAGCGACTTCATTTTACACTATGTAAAGATAACCCAAATACGTCCCAGTACAGACAGATGTTGTATAACAGTTTTATAAGCCGCGGATTTATCCAGCCCGCCGTGTGATTGGGCGCATGTCGTGCGGAAAATGGATGCGCCAAGTGCACTTTTAGCACGCGCCTCCGCAAAATTAGCATCCCGCTCACCGTGAAATGAACGTCTATACATCCTGTCGTAATACATACCTACTCACATAATATTATACGCTGAGATTGCATTCGTCATTAAGTTTACTATTGTGGGCGGAATATATTAGGTATTATACGTATAATCGTGAACACCGTCAGTTTATAATCTATCTCGCGAGATTGTAAAATGATACATTGAACTGTAAAGTAATGTTAAATCGTAAAATTATGAACTGGCATCATACTTGAGTTTGATGAAATACTTGGTGCGTGCTGATTGATCGAACGTGACGTGATGATAAACAAACGGCTGTTTTTGTGGGTTTTAAATAGTTTTTTAAAAAGTTATATTGATGGATTACTTGATTTCAAATGTGCATTTACTTCATTTGATATCTGAGACCGACCAGTCAGGAACAGTTAACAATTTTTTTTGGAAACCCTGTCGGTAAGTACTGGTTCGTTCGCAATTTAACAGTTGGACATAGTTATTATTATGAACTATCGAAAATTAATACGGTATATATATTGTAAGCAGTATGATACAGTTCACAATGTATCAGTGACAGTTTACAATCTGGCGAGATAGATTATAAACTAACGGTGTTCATAATCATACTTAACATATGAATTTATGTCAGCAAGTTATTGTAGGACTTGTAGACTGTTAACCAGGTGGTAAGAATCCTACAATGAGCTTGAGCTTTCTGCTGCTTGAGGAAACCATAGCACGGTGGTAGGGTACTTTGTAGTACCCGCCTCGCTGGCTACCACCCTCAAGTTGAAAATATGTTGCTAAACACCTTTCGGTGTGTTCTGACAGCTGCACTTGAGAGCCAGTTCCTTGCTAGACTTTGTGTGCCATCATCGGCCAAATCATCACTGACCACGGTGAGATAAAATAAATATCCTGGGACATCCTTCACACATGGTTATCTGATCCCAAACTAAGCAGAGCTTGTACTATCGAATCCAGATAACTGATATACTACATAAACTACTTTTTTTTGTAAATACAGATAATTAGATTAGATAATAGATTATGGCCTACACAGTTAAAAAAAAAAAAAAAAGAAGCATAAGTAATAAGAAATCATTTATATCACTTTATAATGACCACAATAACTACATTGCTATGCAAACATAATAATACCCTGACTGAAATATCTTCACCCACGTCAACCATTGTCATACTAAATATTTTTGATGTAATTTCACAATAACGTTTTATTAGTCTACAGTATTGTTAAACGTAACTGACGAGGGTACAAGGTACTCCCTCCCCCCCAAAGAGAACGGGGTGAACCATTAATTTCCATTTATTCCAACTGACAGCGGATCGGTAACGTATAAGCTGGTAGGTTGAGAACTCCTCTATCGTATTTTGTAACACGTACCACACGTGTAGGCTAAGTGTGAATCGATAGCAGTTTAAATTAATGATCAAAATAATTATTTTGACCTTAAAATGTTCACTAACAATTTAAGTTATATAAAGGTGTAATAAATCACTATATTAGACTCGCTATACAGCTAAAGATCAAAGTTGTTTTGTTTTGACGTATATAGTTGTAAAAGTCTTATAGCCTTTAGCTATAGATCTTCACAATGCAAAGTTACTTTACTTATTTCATTCATAACTTTTTTCATGGAGAGCTTGTTGTTTATTAAATCAACAATTTTGTATAATAGACAGTCTACCTTAAAATTTGCGATATTAGTAAATATGTCAGTATTTCTAGCGAGTCATCTGGATTATTTACAATGTAGACTCCAGAGAGTGGTCATAAGGGTATACCTTCGGTTGGCATATACGACTATTTCATGAAAATGTTACTAATATACCTTGGAGGAATGTGTTGATGATTTCTTTTGTTATTAATCAGTAAATATACTACCGTTCTTCTCGCAAATAACATGTTGATAACTTACGACCTATAACTGAGCTGCAATTTGCAAAAAACGTGATAAAATTTGAATTTCGCGCTCCAACCGAACGTTCCCCCTTAAATAGTTTACGGTAACCGTTTACCATCAGGCGTTCGTCTTTTGGCGACGTTGCTGTATAAAAAAATAACTATATTTACTCACACAAAGCACCAAAATATAAACATAATTATAAAGAGATAAGGTTTGATTGTTTGTTTGTTTGCATGGAATAAGCTCCGAAACTACTGAACCGATATGAAAAATTCTTTCACTAATAGGAAGCTACAATATTCCTGGAGGTTATAAGCTACTTTTTATCCCGGGAACGCGAGTAAAACCGCGCGGAACGGCTAGTTAATTATAATTTAAAAACCAGGTATATTTAAAACTTCACAATACTCCCCTGATACCTCAAAACCTTACTCAAACACCAATGCAAACCGTAAGCACAACAATTAACCCTAATAACTAACACGTTTCGAGTCCACGTGTTCCTCGTCCAAGTTTCAGGGTCTAACTGAAAATTTGTAATGGTTCACGCGCGATGACTTAATACTTGCCTTCCTAATGACTTGGACCTTGCCCAATGTCGTTTGTGACATTTTGACGTGTGATGTCATTACGTGTGCGTCACTGTATGATGAGCTACTTGATCTAGATTTTTGCTGCTTAGTGGTGGTTGTAAAGAATTAAAAATTATAAGGATATAGTTCAGAGGTAGTAAAGTCGAATGCCGAGAAGAAGGTCACGGGTTCGAATCCTACAATGAGCTTGAGCTTTCGGTGAAAGAAAACCATAGCACGGTGGTAGGGTACTTTGTAGTACCCCTTGCAAGTCGAAAATTTGTCACCTTTCAGTGTTCGGGCAGCTGCACTTGAGGGCCAGTTGCTTTTTGTTTTGTGAGTTTTTTTTTTTTTTTTATACTACTTAGGTTTAAGCAAGCATACGGCCCACCTGATGGTAAGTGGTTGCCGTCGCCTATCGCTATTTGCAATACCAGAGGTATTACTAATGTGTTGCTGACCTGTTACAATGCCGAGAAGGCAATCTGGCTCTCAAGTGCAATTGCCGGAACACACCGGTAGGAGTTTATCACCTTCGGCCTCATCATCATTGAACACGGTGAGATTATGGTCAAAAACAGACAGACAAAATTAAAGAAAAGCCATATTATATAGCTATCAATCTTGAGGAATGGTAGCTTACTTAATTTCTTTGTAGAAAAAATCATATACAATATCACTTTATTATAAGATATGGCACTATAAATAACTATCTTATACTATAGTATTCCCAATATGAACCGAAGTATACCTACGTGAAGTCGAGGC
Organism: Tethea ocularis; assembly: GCA_963555595.1. NCBI lineage: Eukaryota > Metazoa > Arthropoda > Insecta > Lepidoptera > Drepanidae > Tethea > Tethea ocularis. The sequence continues at coordinate 784,756 of OY741960.1, read as the reverse complement.
CACATCCGGCGAACGATTACGACATTCGGTGAGGTCGCAGTGCTCAACCGGATGTCGGTGTATGAAATATTTTTTACGTGACTTCTTGTAGGTTCAAATTGACAGGAGATAGAAGTTGCATTCTATTTATTTATATTATAAGAATGATAGACAGCGACCCACCTGATGGGCTACATCACCATCACCTATAGACTAGGGAGATTTACAAAAAGGTGGCTCATTACGTAGAAGACAAGAATCCATGGTTGTAGTAGCTTCTATGTATGCTGAAGGGCCTATTCCGGGCATCACGCAACATTAAATTATTGTTATGTTCCTCTGTTTTTACTTTTTTATTGTTCCATGTATTTATTATACCTGTATGTCATAATGTAATGTTGTGTGTTGTCTAGAATAAATGTTATTTCTTTCTTTCTTCTCACTGCCCTTTTAGCCCTCTGGACAAATGACAATACGTAATATGCATGAATTTTTGTATCGCATTTCTTAACAAAATATGAAAATACCGTAAAACAGATGTCAATAAGTGAAATCAAAATTAAATTCGAAAGAAACACGGAAGATATAAGCATTTCAAACTACTAATTAGACAGCGATTAGACAGAGAGATTGGACATAGTATGTCAAATACTATGACGGCCATGTAGATTTTGTTTTGCTATAAGAGATATTGTATACATATTTAATAACATTTATCTATTAGCCACTGAGCTATTATCATCATTTGAAGGAAAGGATATTTTATGTTTTTGCACTGTTATTTTATTTAAACCACTTCAAAAAGGAGGAGGTTCTCAATTCGTCGGAATCTTTTTTTTTTGTTTTTTTTTTTTATGCATGTGCCCCGATTACTAGAAGACGCTATTTAGAAAATTCTTTTTTTGTTTGAAAGGATATACTTTACAGTTGGTGCCCATGGTCAACAGATCAGGATCTGATGATGGAATCCTGGAGAAATCGAGGAAACTCTTCAAATTTTATAGGGACTTACAATGTTTTTCATGTAAATTTTAAAGCTATTCAGATATTTGCGTCTGGTAGTCATCATTTACGTTGCTGAGCTGATGATGGAAGGTACAACTCCTTAACGGTTAGGATTTAGGGGATAATTCTTTAAATATTATAGGACCTTTTAGACTGTTAGTTATATCATTTGATGTGATGATGGAAGGTACAACGATAGTTTATATTGGGTCAGTGATAAAACATAAGAAACTAAAAATTGAAAAATAAAAAACTTTTAACAAAAAATAGAACCGACTTCAAAACACTAAAAAGCATAAAATAACCATGTAGGAACTCTAATCAACCTAAAAGTTTTTCCGATCAAAACAACATAGTTAATCTACTTCTAAGCCACTACGAGCTAACATTGAATACGTTATAAAACCGTTAAGTAACTTTAATTTTCTACTCTCACTTCAAGAATACAAAGGCAGATTAAGTTAGTCTGACTAATTGGAGTTTATGCTTAAGTTTGACTAGGCCTCATTAATTTTCTGTACATCATTATTTATAATTCTATTTACGATATAGGTACCTAATTAAATATTAGTCATAGTATTAATTTTACGTATTAATAATTATTTAGACTAGTTGACAGTGTCAAAAATAAATGACCAAAAACTAACCAATTAATAAAACCATCTCAAAACACGTGGAAACATAAAAAATGTTGTACATTTAATGCTTTTTATGATTTTTAATTACCAGTAGTACCACTAAGAGTAGATCATTTGATGCTGTGAAACTATGACGTCATAGTGTTGTAATTCATACAAATTCCATATAAACTATCATTTTGTCATTTTTTTTAAAGTAGCTGATTTTATATGTCAGGAAACTACCACTTGTAATATACAAGTGAAACTAATTTACGTATTTATTATCTACTAGCTTTTGTTAGCGTTAATCCAGGGTGTCAGCTGAATCCATATTTTACCACCAAAATTGGTCCAGCCATTTGAGCGTCAAGAAGAAACAAACATACACTCACTTTTCTTATTTATAATTTAGTAAGATTCTTACCACTTATTTTAATTGCAAAAATATTATTTACCGATACAAAATTACAATATAGATACCGATTTCTTCTACTGGCACAAAAGACAGCTAAAACAGTATAAACTCCAATCACCACAAAATAAAACCAATAAAAGAACATTTAAAAACACTCGAAAAAAAACATTTCCGCCTCAATTCAATAAAGGCGACACTTAGGCAAAACAAATTGCGAGAAAACGGTAACAATTGGTGCAAAGCTGAACTTCTCAGGTACGAGGAAGAGAAAAAATACCAATTTCGACTCTGTACAACCGCTAAATAGAAAACTTATAAACCGCTTACGTTTGTATAGAGGAATTTTATTTCACCCTTATATCGACTGTTCGAGTGACAAGCTGAAGCTGTTTGTCTCGGTCTGTGGATGCCAAATCTTCTATAGTCTATTTGTAATGTCAATACAACAGCTTTCTTAAACGACTTCAAAAAGGAGGAGGTTCTCAATTCGTCGGAATCTTTTTTTTTCTAAATGCATATTAAAATATGCGATACCATGATATTAGAATAGAATAGAATATCATTTATTAGACAGTCTAAAATAAGTACATTCAAAATAAAAATGGTGATAATAATAAACAAAAAAACAAATGTATAAAATTATTAAACAGCTAAAGTAAAATAAAAAAGTACTGCCAAAAAGGAGACCGACGCATACATTGTGACGGGCTACGTCACAACACTGATTTTCAGCGGTCCCCAAGAGCTGGATGCATAAATTATACTGTTATAACTATTGAATGGACGCTATTAGTTTTACTGTGAGCAAAGATCATTAAAAAGAAACAAGACAATGAATATTAATAGGTACAAACACATAATAGAGTACTAACCTAATAGTAAGCCAGAGGCTTACTATACATTGGAAACACAGAACAAGAGGACAAAGTGAGCCGAAACGCCGACGGCGGATTGCCGATGCTGTACCTAAATTAATTTAAATATATTTTCCAAGGAACATATCTACACTATCGCTGACTTCAAAACAGTCAGATTAGAGTTCCTACATAGTTATTTTATGCTTTTTAGTGCCTTTGAAGGCGGTTCTATTTTCAGAGTTATTTTATCATTCCGTTTGTATCTTGTACGTTTCGTAACCAATGGTCGTTGTCACCCAATAGAAGGGTTCTATTTATGTTTAAAAAATCATTTCACTTCAGCCATTTGGCCCTCGTTTGACATGAAAGATATAATTTAAACTTTCAGTGTTCGACGGACCGTTTATAATTGTTTGACCGTTCTCAACAAAATTATTATGAAACAGAATTTTCTTATATCAATTTTGTATTTTGTTTGAATTGATAGGTCTTTAATAGTCAATTAGGTTTATGTTACCTTGAATATTTCTTTGCTAATGCTTAAATTTCTGATACCATTTATTTTTTAGGGTTTCGTAACTCTGTCTACCTGTAACGAATCGGAAGACGTAGCGTGGGCAGGCCCCCCACAAGGTGGACCGATGATCTTGTGAGGGTCGCGGGAAATCGCTGGATGCGGGTAGCGCAAGAGATATCCTTGGGGGAGGCCATGTCCAGCAGAGGACGTCTTTCGGCTGACATGATGATGATACGGGAGTCAGACAAGCACTTATCCGGTTTTATTAAATCAAATAAATGATATCTTCTATGAAATTGTTTACTATTCAATTTTTTACTGAAATTATTTGATCGAAATTCGAAAATATTGTGATATAAATTTCAAATGAAAATTATGCCGTTGCATTAAAATATGTTTCTTCATTTTAAAAAAGGTACACAGCGGTGCACATTAACTGGGCGTGAATTAACGTATAAAAACCGCTGAGCGTTCGAGCGAGTATGAAAATCACCGAATACGTTTGTTATAACAATAATAAAGTTCGCGCTTTACGCGCGTGAAAAAAGCATTAAAGTATTCGACACAATTTTATCCCTTTTTTGTACTGTTTAAATATTGCTGTGCGATTGCAGTAAAATAAAAAGAGATATTTTTTTAATTGTATTATTTTTTCTTTATATTGGTTCTTTTTTATTACAATAGTGAAACTGGCCTAAGGCCGGTTCACCGACTAGAAAACAGTCCCATAAATTATACCTAATGCATGGGAAAAAGTCAATGAAAACGCCCGATTATAATTTATCGAACCGTTTTCTTGTTGGTGAACATTAATCTAAGTATGTTGGCTAAGTACGGTTAGTATTATCCTACCTCCGTAGGTACGTGCGTATGTTTACACAAAAAGACAATAAAAAATGCTCATTTGTATTTTTTAAATATATCCACAATATTTCGTACCCACAAAACAGCTACGCAAATATAACAGAGACATATCAAAAAGAATGTCACCCAAAAATAGCCCAGGAGCTCATAAAGAAAGTTTTTATCTGAATGTCCCGGCTAATGTTATAGATAAATCTGGCGACAACAAAGGACCAGCTTCTACATGAAAATGCTGTATAATTTACTTTTATAGCACCTTAGTTGGGAGTTGAGTTTGCTGATTGATGATTTTAGGAATTATAGCTGCGTTAACAGATAAGATATGGATATACAAGATAATTTTAGTTGGATATATGTTGCCGGATACCACATTATCTCAAAATCAATCAAAAATACAATCAAAACTCATTTATTCAGTTTAGGCCCTCATAAGGCTTTTATAAACGTCGATAGTTACAATCTTTACAAGATTCTACCACCGGTTCGGACCACCACTTGAACTGAGACCTATATAGGTCTTATACATAGATATCTATATATGTATATATTTACTAATAATCTATATACTAATAATAAAGCTGAAGTGTTTGTTTGAACGCTCTAATTTCTTCCCGGGAACGCGAGTGAAGTCGCGGGGAACTAGTTATCAATAATCCTACATAGAAATTTTGTGCCTTAGCGTTATCATTACGAAGTCATGACAATTGAAAGCTTAGCGAAAATCCCTGGTAAAAGCCTTAACTCACATTCAGAAAGGTATTTTAGTACTCGAGTAATCTTATCGGCACTAACGTTTAATAGTAATTTAATGCAAAACTATTTCGTTGATATTTTTTTTGTATTCTATTAGTTTTTTATTGAAACTTGTATAAGGTATACACTAAATGCCCGAATTGGCCCATGTCTCCTAAGTGCGTTGGCTTAACATTTAAAGGTAAGTAGGTACCTACTAGATTATATGTCGCAAAGAAAAGTGGAGCAGAAGTGACCCAATTTGCTCACAGTTCAGCTAAGTAAACGTATTATGGCTACTTAAATTCCGTTGTTTCCAAACTGAGACAATGTTCCTGCGATTTGGAATGGATCCAATGTGTGTACGACGCGATGCAAAAGTGATGTTCATTGTTTTCATCGACTTCTTGAGTTTAGCATGTTTTGTATTTTGTTTTGAACAAACATTGTGTTTTTTAAAGCGAAAGTTTTGTGATGATAAAGTAATTTTGATTTCATAATTTCATTACTAGCTCTTGTGCTATAATTATTTTCTCTGTAGCTAGTTTCTAAGAGGTTATTAATTTTATATAGGGGACGAAAAGTGCTGAAATTAGGAACATATATACTCGTATTTTAGGAAATAAGTTTAATATTGTTATACCTAGTTAATTCTCTTTTTTTGTACTTTTAGCTTATTTCTATTTGGACAAGCCAAATAAATGAATAAATTAATTAGTTAAATGATCTAATTATAGTAATATAATTATAGAAAGTTTGTTGTGTATATTTGTGTCTGTCTGTGGCATCATAGATGCTGAACGGATGGACCGATTTTCAACTAGTTTTTTTGTTTGAATGGTGTCTTTATCCAGACATACCTATGTAAAAACTTTGCATTTGGTTAAGTGAGTAAACTTGACACTATTTTGTCATGAAAATGTTAACAAAATTGTAACAAAATAAGAACTTGTGTTAATTAAGGTCGACCCCTCTATCTTTAGACCTCGTCGACCCCCAAAATCAGTTTTCGTTTATATCGACCCCTGGGAAATCGATATCGACCCCAAAGAGACGACCACTTAGCCCACGCTTGATTAGCCATATTTTTACTCCGTTAAGCGAATAAAACCGCGGGACGGAAGCTAGCTAACTTTATTCAGCTTTCTTATTGAGAAATAAATCTAGTCCAGCACGTATTCAACTATACAGCACGTATAAGGCTAGAATAGCTTGTAATAAATGTCGCAATGTATCGCACGTTACCGGGCGATGGAGTCCGAACGAGCTGCTTGGACTGTAGTACCTAATGGCGGTTTCTTTTGTGAAATACTGAATTTATGTTTGCTTCTTGATATCGCGACGTACTTCAAATCGACAGTTTCGATGTCGGTCGATAATACTTGGATGTAAGTGAAATTTTGCCTAACGTTTTTTTGGGTTCCGTACCTCAAAAGTAAAAAACGGTACCCTTATAGGATCACTTTGTTGTCTGTCTGTCAAGCCCTTTTTCTCAGGAACGCGTGGAGGTATCAAGCTGAAATTCATATCAAATACTCAGGTCTACTGTCCCTTGGAGTTTTGAAAAAATCAAAATTCTAATAACCGCAATCAAAATATACAGCCGTTTATGCTGCAAATTTTCGACACTCGCAAGGGAATCAAAACCTAAAGGGTAGATACTTCCCGTGAACTCAGAATCTTGAAATTTAGTACGAAGCAACGTATTATAGCACAGATAAAAGAACAATTGCGAAAATCATACATTTTTTGTTAAACTCAATTACAAAGTTAAGTTTGTACGGAACCCTCGGTGCGCGAGTCAGACTCGCACTTGTCCGGTTTCTTTTTTATTGTACCTATAGGCCTGTGTTTGTCCACAAACTCAGCGTGGTCAGTGATGATGTGGCCGATGGTGGTAGTAATCACATAAAGCCAATGGTAAACTAATTTGTTGACATTTGTTATTTTTTCTTGGAAATATTTTTAGTGTTGTTTTCCACTCAAAAAAATTCACAACCTGTATAAAGTGTACTTCAATACCCTTTCGAACTATTTATACCCTTCCAGAATCACCCTGTAGGTATAACGTTCCAAATTGTCAGTTTTCATCAAGTAGATTTGAATATCACTCATTAAAAATTTAAAGAAACCCCGGAAACACACTACAAAATTGGTCATAACTTACAAAAGGCTAAGCGGATTTTCTTGAAACACTCTCGATTGAGACACATTTCAAACAAAAAAAAACTAAATCAAAATCTGTCCATCCATTCAGGAGCCAAGATGTCACAGATTATATACCCCCCTTTTTTGTCTAGGGTTAAAATTAAACGAGAGTAATTTCTATTAAGAATTCTGTTAATAAATCTATACTAATATTATAAAGAGGAAAGATTTGATTGTTTGTTTGCATTGAATACGCTCCGAAACTACTGAACCGATTTGAAAAATATTTCACTAATAGGTAGCTACATTATTCCCGAAGGTTATAGGCTACTTTTTATCCCAGGAACGCGAGTGAAACCACGCGTTACAGCTAGTAACAAATATTTTTATTTAATTAATTTTTATTTTATATTACGTAAGTATGTCTTTTTGTTTACATAGAGATGAAGAGAGCGGCTGGGTTGCCAGTGCCGTATTTATTATAAATTTACAAGCAATTAAACTATTTTTTGCTAACAGATTCCCTTTTACATACTTTATTCTATAAATATACAATATTTACAATTATTTACAACAAATATACAAACTATATATAAAAAAATTCCTCGAGGCGACCGCTGTTGCCAATCAACGGCAAGGTTCCCAGAAGGCTGGCAGCGTTCCCTCTTTGTATGGCCAAGCTAACGCGTTGGCGGAAAAAGCTCCCCGCCCGCCGGTCCCCTGTGACCTCAATTAATTTTGAAGATAATGTTCGAGAAAATCGGCGAGCCTCGGACCCCCAAGGACCCATGGTCTCGACCGCAAAAGGCAAAAATACATATAATTTACGAAACCCCAAAAACGTCTAAAAAATCCCAACATTAAATACAGGAATAACTAGAAGGAAGCCATTATAACTCAATGAGGGGGTCAAACTAATTTTAGAAACGCTATTTCGGATAATCCCTTTAGGAAAGGTCGTGCCGAATCTGTGATGACGAACGAATCTCGGTTTTAAGAGATGACAAGTACATCTTTATTTGAGTGATGTTCACAAATCTAAGTGAGAATCATTTTATGGGCCTTTATGTAAGTAGATTATAACTTTTCGGACTGGTGATAGAGTCAACATTTATGAGTGGAATAGGTAAATAAGAAAAAAAAAACGTAAGTTTTGCAAACTGTATTGAAAAACGTCACATATCAAAAGAAAGGGCTCGTTGTGAGGATCTCAAATACTTTTTTTATAATTTTAAAATTGACCCCCCCCCCCCTTATCTCCGAAAATACCTGCCCAAGAATACAGAAAATAGTTCTTTAGTTCTTCTGGTATTTAGAGTAACATAGGCAATTACGGAACCCTTGGTACGCGAATCAGGCTCCCACTTGTCCGGATTTATTTTATAAATAAATTAAACTACTCTCATAATAAAATCTAAAGTCAAGTCATTTCACCACTCGAGCTAGATTAAGCTGTGACGTAAATCGCCTTACCTGAATCATAATACAACCCAATTTTTTCATAAGAATCTCTTCTTTGCATTACACTCAAAAGCAGCCTTTGTTCTTTTTACGATTGTAGAAAAAAAATGGGACGCAGCCTAAAAACTTACTTCTATTAATCAAACTCAAGTGCCCAGTGTGTCAAGCGTCGTGTGTTAAGTTTTTCTAAGCTGTGTCAAAAAGTGATTGCTCTGAAGACCGGATTATCGTATTACTGGGCCTTTTCCTTCGTTAACTTTTGAGGAGGCTTCTTTTTTTCCTTCTAATGAGGGATGAGCGAGGAGTGTCAACACTGGAAGGATTAGTTTCGTTTGTTATTATGAAGGGAAATTAGTTTCTCTTTACAACCGCGGGAGGCGCTGCTCATCCCGTTTGAGACGTTTGTATTAATTTATTTTCTTTTGACGTTATAATAAAAAGTCTGTGTTTTTAGAGAATTTGGATGATGAAAAATGAACAGGAAAGTTTCAATTTCGGTAATGAAATTCAATTATTCGTTGTTTACGCAAGGCTACCGTTAAAGGAGGTAGAAAAGAAACGTGTTAAATTTTAAGGTGTATTTTTCTTCGCCATATTGGAATAGGTTAGACCAGGGGATCCCAATCTTTTTCAGCCCGGGGCGCAGTAACAAATTTAGTATTTTGTCACGGCACCCTACCCTAGCTAGCTTTTGAGAAAGATACAGTCCTCCTAGATCCTCTCTAGATCCCCCCCTACCCGCGGGCGCCTAGCTTTGAGTACTTGGTTGTATAGACAAATCGTCAAGGTCATTGGCCTTAGTGATCCTCTTAAATTCCAAAAGGTTGGTTGGTCACCATATTCAAAATATATAAAAGGAAAGATCTGAAATATTTAAGTGTTGTTTTCCACTAAAAAAAATTCACAACCTGTATAAAGTGTACTTCAATACCCTTTCGAACTATTTATACCCTTCCAGATTCATCCTGTAGGTATAATGTTCCAAATTGTCAGTTTTCATCAAGTAGATTTGAATATCACTAATTCCAAAAGGTTGGTTGGTCACCATATTCAAAATATATAAAAGGAAAGATCTACCAACGCACAGCTCAAATCACTGGACGGATGAGGCTGAAAATTGGAATACAGATTAAGGGCATCAAATTTTTGAAAATTCAACCCCTGAGTGGGTTAAATACAGATCGCCGAACCGCGAGTCGGAAAGCTAGTATAATATTAATTCCCTTTCTGTCGCTCCGCCATTATTTCAAAATTCCAAAACGACGTTAAAAAGGATAAAAATAATACTGTCGCTTCCTTTATTTTGGACTTCCTTTTATTTTTATCATGGCCAACAGTTTCCCGTTACATTCCAACAAAACATTTGGGGGACTATGTCGGAGTGGAGCGACAGTAATCGGGCTGGGGACGTAATGACCCAGATTTTTGGGGCCCAACGATGCGTCGCCTTTCAACGGTCGCAGTTTATTTTTAACTTGACTTTGATATGGAAAACGGTCGATGTTTTGGAATTTATAAGTTGTTTTAATTCCAATGCTTTTTGGTAGAGTTTTTAATCCACACACCAACCAGATTTTAAGACAAAGTTTCCTTTTTCCTAAATTTCATTAAAGTCTTCACATTTTCAGTTAGCTATAATAAGTCGTTTCCTAACTACAATGTAGAGAGTGGCCGCTGCCACAGATAAGCCCCTGAGGCTTCCGTGGCAGCTATATAAACATGAATTGTAAAATTGTATTTTGTCTTAAATCAATTAAAAAAAAAAAAAACGGAAAAGCTTTGACCTGCGGCCGAAAAGGAGGGTTATATAGTCAATAGGCTGACAAACAGACACATTGTCTTCCTGATAGTAAGTGTTCACCTTCAGTGATATGGCCGTACAACAGGTACTAAACCTAAATATTGTTTTCCTTAATGCGTATCATATTCCAATGATATATGAGAAGAATTATGCATAACACATGAGGCACAAGATGACGGCTCCTAGCCATAATAAGGTTTTATTACACGAAACGCGACTTCCCGCTAAGTAATGGCCTAATAAATTATGATTTGGGATTCATAGTATACAAATATGTGATGTGTTTTCCCTTTTTGTACTCTGTGATTACTTATTTGATTTTGAGGTGAGAAAAAAAAATACTAATCTATATTATTTATTCTTTGATACTAATGAAAAATTTGTTTTGACCAGTTGGCACCACCTATGACGCCTCAAGTCATACGTTCGATTTCCATCCAGTAAAAACCATGAACATATCTGTTTGTCTTGAACCTGGTTGTTTGATCCTGGGACATTCTTCAGACACAGTTTGATCCCAAACTAAGCGGAGCTTGTACTATGGACAGCCAGATAACTCATACATAAGCATGCTACATTTTTTTTTGTAAATACATACTTAAATAAATAATGACACTCAGACTCGAGACAAACAGACATGTCCATGCACACAAATGTTTGTCCTGGAAGGGAATTGAATCCACGACCTGCGGCGCGATAGGTGTCTTAACCATCTTTTTTTTCGTTCTAGCGCTACGAGTTTAAACTGTTTGGTTAGACGACTAAATTGTTTGGAAAAAATGGAGCATGACCTTTGGCTAGGATAACTTCTCTATATGTAGTAATCAAAAGTCTAATTAAATACCTATTAGACTACTAGATTATCTCTTTTACCGATCAGTCGTTTGAGTGAGAGTAAAGGCTTTTATCAAACATTTACGTTAAACTTCTAACTGACATTATTTCGTAATGGTAGTGCTCAGGCACTCGAAATTTTGTAGGATTACAATAATAACAATAGGGTAGTTGACTGACATATCAAATCAGCTACTTTTTAATAAATGTCAAAACGATAGTTTATTTGGAATTTTGTATGAAATACTACACTATGACGTCATAGGTTCACAGCATCAAATGATCTACTCTTAGTGGTTCTACTAGTAATTAAAAATCATGACATTAAATGTACAAAACATTTGATGTTTCCATGTGTTTTTACATGTTTTATGCATTGGTTAGTGTTTGGTAATTTATTTTTGACACTGCCAACTAGCCTATTTACACTATTCGTAGAATTTGGGCTAATATTATGTGTAGGTATATTCCATTATTATTACCCGAAAATCATCGTGTAGTGAGACAAAATTTAGTTTGTAAACAACAGAATTCGTACCAATATAGGCCTAAAATTTCAGTAGAAAATGTAGCATACCCATCGAAATGTAGTAAGCGTACCAGCAAAATTTTGCCCAAACAAAAACTGTCTCAGTCAGATTTTTCGTAATTAGCCATTCTGGACTGTGGGCCATTCGTTCCGGCCCGTTAACCATTGGGGGCCAAGTAATAGGTACGTTAGGTACCCACTGGCCTAACGTACTATGGCATATTATTGTACGGTTCATAGACGCTTCAAATTATTTCTGATTACCTACACTGCTGGCTTCCTCGGCGAATTGCGGATTTTGCTGCAATCATTTTTTATTGAGCGGGTTTTATTATGCCAGTTGCTTTACGTCTATATGAAACATATGTAATTTATGCTATTTTTTCTAATTGAAAAGGGGTATAAAGCTCCCGGAAGGAAGCTGAAAGTGTTGCCATTGTTTTTATGTGAACACACTTTTATAAATTAAATACCTACGTTTGTCAATTTATTATTGACGCATTTAAGAACAATTACTATCAACAGTAACAATACTATATAATCATCTCTTACAGCAAATGTGTCTTAAATTATATTTTTTTGCATTTATTAATTTTCTTGTGGTGTAAGACCTTGCTTTTTGGTAAATTTCATGATTCATGCTCAACGTGAGACATAAAATGGACTTATTTCATTTTGCTTGTCAACCTTCTAACATAAAGAAATATATTGGGTTCAAGTCTAACAAAAGTCCTTTTTTTACTATAATATAGGCCTGTGTTTGACCACAATCTCACCGTGATCAGTAATGATGATGGTAAGCACACAAAGCCTAGAAGGGAACTGACTCTCAAGTGCAGCTGTCAGAACACACCGAAAGGTGTTTGGCGACAGATTTTCAACTTGAGGGTGGTAACCAGCCAGGCGGCTACTAAAAAGTACCCTACCACCATGCTATGGTTTCCTCATGATGTTTTCCTTCAGCTATCATCGCCTAGTTAAAATATTAATCCTATTAGACATACTTACCATAGAATAGTTTAGTGAAATTAGCGTCAAATCTCGCTGCATTTGTCGACGAGGGCTGACGGATAATTCGTATTTAATCCGCATATCAACTCGGTTTACGAACGCGTCTGCGTCGGAAATGTCCGTCAAGGTGAATCTCTGTTTACTTGTCCAACGTTAATTAACAAACGTACCGACTTTGATACGATATTTAGAGGCTTGTATTTACAGGAAAAAGAAAAGAAAAATTATTTTTAGATTTTTGGAATGGGTCCCTTAAGGCGCTTTATCGTCTGCGGGCTGAAGGGTTAAACCAAAAAATGTATAACAACAATCATTCATAAAATAGAAATAACAATCATAGTTAGTATTATTAGAATGACACCAAAAAGTTGTCAAAATCAAAATATGCTGTCACTACGACTAGTGTTGACAGGAAAGCCGACAATCGAGCGACACTTTTGCAGGGTCGGCAACGCGCGAGTGATACCCCTGGTGTTGCAAGCGTCCATAGGCTACGGTAACCACTTCCCAACAGTTGGGCCGTATGCTTGTCTGCTGCCTTAGTAGTATAAGTATTTGTTCATCATAATCACGGTTCCACTGACGCGGAGCTGGACGGAGTGCTCATATATCTTCGAGTAGGTACTTAAAAAAATCTTTGTACGTTTTCCCGTGCCCCAAAACCTTGGGCATTTAACAGGGGTGTGAGGTCACCAGACACTTGATCCAAGAAATTGCTTACGCCACCATAATGCTAGCAAAACGAATCTCTGGATCTGAGTCGGATTACTACTGCTACTTTTTAACCCGGGAACGCGAATGAAGCCACGGGTAACAGCTCGTATAATATAAATGCTCAGTCTTTATCAAAAGGCTCCACTAAGTCGCGCAAATCCAACTGTGTACCTATAATTCACTTCAGAAATGCTCTAGAAATTTTCTAAATTGATTTCTTATTGAACCGCCCTTTTGATGTAGGCCCTTACTATTAGATAAGTAGAAATTAAATCCCGCTCCGTTGCGTAAGGTACAAAGCATTGAGACTAAAGGGAAACCTGAGCATTCTGGGGATTTAGGTACATATAATAAGAAAGGTTAACGTTAAGAAATGGTTTTATTGTGTGTCTATTTATTTGTTATTTACTTCTTTTGACACTTTCTATATACAAATATTTTTGTGCCTCGACGAAAACCCGATACAATAAGTATCCTTTAAAAAACTGTAAACTATTTTAAACAAGATGTATAATAAAATAGAGAGATTTTTTTTTCTTTTATCTCATTACATTTAAATTATTTCTGATTACATTTAAACATATAATTTGTATACTTATATTTTTGTAATCACCTTTTAATACCCTTCATTTTGATACCCTTTTTGTTAGGTTTGGGTTTTTTTTACATTTTGATGCCACCATAATGATTTTTGATAATGTCAATACACATACCTAGTGATACGCGCTATAAAGAAAAATCTAACGACATAATATCAAAGCCGTATATGCTATAATAAAAACTTTTTCTTTCTTTCTTCTTTCTTTCTATATGCGTGCGAAAAACTTTACCCTCTTTCTGGGTCAGTCGGGTAATAAATGCAAAGAGTAAGTGTCCGATGTCCGATACAATTGTATGATATGGCGCTATTGTTCGCGTTCAATGTTAGTGCTCGTAGATTAATGTATCGGATCTATCCGGACTATTCCGGACGTATCATCAATAAAGCGTCCGGTTTCACGACTAATTACACCAATTTACTGACTAAAAGTATAAATTTTATTGTTTCATATCTTCTAAACAAATAATTAAAATTTAAGTGATAGCTGAATATATTTTTTGAACGCGCTAATCTCCAGAGTTACTGGTCCGCTTAGAAAAAAACATTCACTAATAGAAAGTTATATTGTCCCCAAAGGTTATAGGCAAATTTTTATTCCAGGAACGCGAGTGAAGCCGCGGGGAACAGCTAATAAAGAGATAAAAAGGGAGGAAAATAGCCGGACCATTATGGAGACGAAAAGCCACAGTCAGAAAAGTATATCTGGGGGGGCCTTTGCCAAAGGGCCATCTGATACAAACGTTGCATGATACAAATATTACTGATGTCATCACGTTAAATTTATTCAATGAAACTCGGGCCCTGGGGACCGGAGGCACGTCGATTTCAAAGAGTTCTCCGTTCGTCTAGTTGAGGCCTTTCGTGACAAGAAGGCTGGCACATACTTTGCTCAAAGAATTGCCATTGCATACAGGGTGGCAATGCTGCCAGTCTTCTCGGCACACTTCCGCGGGGCAGCGATTTGGTTCAAATTTTCTATTTATAGTTAGGAAGATTTGTTGTTTTTTTTTAATTTAGTTCATTTTATTACATATAATAACTTCTCCCCATATCTTTAAAGAAATGCATGTAAAAACTTTAATTATTAATTTAAATAATGACTTTTGTATTTGTATAATATTAGAAGAATTCACTCTCATCCATGTAATCTCGTAGAAAACCCCTATGCGGAAAACAAAACAACCGCGAAACAAAACCGTAACGAGTCCAGTCCCCAGAGTGCTCCGTACCATCCAATAATCCGCGAGGATCGAAAACTTTCCGTTTCAGCGGAATTATGAATTTTAATGTATCCAGTTTCCTACTCGTCGACGATTCTCTGACTCACTTCGAGTGTAAAAACTGGTATTTGCGGATTGTGAAGTATACTCAAGCCAGTGGCGTAGCTAGGTGAGGCAGGGCCCCGGAACCCATGCTCAAGGGGCCCCTTGGCCTCTAAGAACGACGTTTGAAAAAGTTAAGTAATTAATAATATCTAGTTAAATAATTTTTGACTTTTAACATAAATATTATTCAGATTAGTCTCATTTTTGGAACTGCATTAAATATTTGCGATATTTCTACAGCAAAGCAGGTATTTCTTAGTTTAAATCGGCCCCTATTAAATTT
Organism: Tethea ocularis; assembly: GCA_963555595.1. NCBI lineage: Eukaryota > Metazoa > Arthropoda > Insecta > Lepidoptera > Drepanidae > Tethea > Tethea ocularis. The sequence continues at coordinate 769,060 of OY741960.1, read as the reverse complement.
CTGGCCCGGGGCCCTTGGTTATATAACTACGCCACTGCTTAAAACCAGGCGGACACAATCCTATTTTAACCGATTGTCACAGTGTAGTAACTGGTACCCACGGAACTCATCTGTGGTAGTACCTACCCAAGTTATTAATTCTACTATATCAATATAGATAATATCATACTATTCAATGCAAAATTAAATGTTATTGTCAGGTACATGGACGTATAAAAAAAGACGGACAGAGTATGGCCTAAACATAAAGTGAAGCATAGCAATGGCGGCGACGCATACATGTGTGAGTCCCAGAGTTGCTCGCGACGTAATGGCGGCCGACTGGCTTACTATGGTGAGAGTGTGTGCGTGTCGCATTGTATGTACAAGACGGCCGGCTTACTATGGTGCTTCAGTTTGCTGGTTCGTAAAATGGCGTCCGTCTTTTTTTATACGTCCATGGTCAGGTAATATGATTAATAATAAAGAATTCCTTTTCCTATTCAATTCCTTTTTTAACCGACTTCAAAAAGAAGGAGGTAAACAATTCGTCGGAATCATTTATTATTTTTATTATCATTTCTCAATCACATCTAATTAAAAAGCTATTTAAAATGTCAAAAGGAAACCCGCATATAATCGGATTAAACTCAGATAGTGTCTAGGTATTCCATATTTGAGCTTTGAACAGCATAAAAGTAATATTCCACGGCTTTCAAATGCAAGTGCGATCGATTACGAACCCGGAGTAGAGTAACAAAGTGGATTTGCAAGTGAAATTGTTACGACTAAACGCCGTACTGGTATTTAATAACACTTTTTGCCCACAATTTATGTAACAAAACTGTGAAATTTTAGAGGATACATACAAAGTTGTGTCGGGTAATGAATACCATAGTAAACACGCTAACTTTTGTGTTTTGACCTGGGCATAGCTCTGAAACTGGCTTGTTTGTACAGTGTAACTGAATAAACTTTATTCTAGAATTAGTTTGTTAGTTATTTATGCGTTTAGCATGTAGTTCAGAGGTACAATTGATAACATAAGTAACTGAAATATACCTAACTATCGCTAATATACAAAGTGTAAACAAGTGTTTTGCAAATAAATGTTTACTAGCTTCTCCCCCGCGGTTTCACCCGCGTTCTCGAGGGATATTTTATTTTCCCTGGATAAAAGTAGCCTATATGTTATTCCAGGGTATGATCTATCTATGTGCCAAGTTTCATCCAAATCCATTCAGTAGTTTTTACGTGAAAGAGTAAAAAACATCAAATTGGTGTAATTAGTCGCGGAACTTACTGTTTACCGCGGTTTCCCCACTTTCATGGAAAAAAAACTATCATGTAGCACTCGTGAACAATGTAACTTCCTATTAGTCATTCATTTATTCAGTTTAGGCCCTAATAAGGCACTAATGAATGTCAACAGTCACAATAATTTTTAGACTCTTCTACCGGTTTGGAATACACTTAAAATCGGGCCAGTAACCTCTTACATCCAGTGCCGAACGGAGTCCGTAGCAAGTTATATCGTGGCGCCCTTAATTTGCTACGGGTTTTCAAGTATAAATTGGTAAAAAAGGCGGAGCTAGGCTGGTTTGTATACGTGGGGCCTCGTTTGCGCGGGGCCCGTAGCAATTGCTACTGGTTAATCTGGCACTGCCTACCTTACAAACTTTACCTCTTTATTATATAAATGTAGAAGCATTCCATCTTTTAGTGTACAACATACTTAATCATACTAATATTATAACTGAGAATCTTTGTGAGTATGGATGGATGGATGTTTGTTACTCTTTCACGCAAAAACTACTGAACTGATTTGGATGCAATTTGGAACACAGATAGTTTATAACCTGGATTAACACATAGGATACTTTTTATCCCGGGAAAACATAAGATCCCTCGGGAACGCGGGTGAAACCGCGGAGCGGAATCTAATATATCATATTCCAATACAACCACAACTAAAACGCCACAGATCTAAAACTGAAAATTCCATGCAATAAAATCATGTGCAACATTCAACAGTAAATATGTTTGGAAAATAATTCAATGTTTAGTGGTACGGGGTACGCTGCCAACCCGTGGCTGCTAAGAAGCTATGAATATCACCCAGCATTATATATTAGCACACAGCCACTGGATATGCAAAACATAATGCTGTTTTACATAATATAAAGAATACACAATGGCAACGCTGCATCACTCATTCTGTTTGCACTTGAAAGGAATGGTGCCTCTTACAGCGTTTTTGTGACTACTCCTTTAAGATTTCATCAGTATTTTGTGTGTACAAAATCTGGATGAATTTGGTTAATTGATTTTACTAAAATTATAAGTTAATACTGGTGTTATGTCCAATGATATAGGTTTAATTTTGATTAAGGGGTCATCTAGTCCCCGGCAAAGAAACAAAAAGAAAATATTAATTAGCCGTGAATCAGAAATGATGAGATCCGCAGGCAAAGTAACCGACATAGCCCGAAGAAAAAGGTTATTGAGTGGCGACCACGAACCGGAAGACGCAGCATGGGCTGGCCCACCACAAGGTGGACCGACGATCTTGTGAGGGTCGCGGGAAACCGCTGGACTCGGGTAGCACAAGATCGGCCATCGTGGAGATCCTTGGGGGAGGCTTTTGTCCAGTAGTGGACGTCTTTCGGCTGACTTGATGATGATGAAATAGCCGTGACCAATAAAGATCTACGAGAAATTCACGTTGAAACAAGTAGTCCGACAAATTTGACAGAACAAAATGTCTATATCCTTTTCATACGATTTTTATTAGAAAGATTTATTTACCATTGAGTATTTGTAATATGTCCGTCCAGTAATCAAAGATTTCTGATTTTTTAAAAATAATCCGACTTTTGGTTCAAAGAGTTAATTCCGAAATCCAGTCCAGTAAGGTGACTATTACCTACTGGGCGAGGATGCCAAGTCAGGACCTGATTCCTCTTGTAATCCGCTTACCTAGGATTAGTTCTTTTCGGACTCAAATGAAAGTCGAAAGGCAAAAATGCTAATGGGACGTGAGCAAAATGCTGGCATACGATTTTCAGACAGTGATGAAATTCAAATTATGGAAATAGCATGTCGGATCCAATATGGTGCATGCGGATCATAAAATGGATTTCTGGAGAATTAAAAAGTAAAAAAGTTTTTTAAGAATTCGCACAAGAATAATTTTAGATAAATGAAAGTTATTTTAGGTAAACGAAAATATATTTCTATTAGGTCAGATAAGCCTCCATACGCGATGGAATGAGAAAGGTCACAGATTATAAAATAGTACTAAAGTACAGTAATATAAGAATCGAAGGAACAAATCCAAGGAACGCTTATACGCTTGACACCCGTCAAATTACTTATTTTGTCTTTACAATTAAAACTCTTTATCATTGAAATTGAGACTATAATACGATAATCACTTGAGATATTGTAGCGATCCACCGACTTGTAGGCCCGATACCATAGCGTGAGATTATTATTTTAATTATCTCTTTTTTCGACAGATAAAAAAACAAAAAATAGAACCGACTTCATAACACTAAAAAGCATAAAATAACCATGTAGGAACTCTAATCAACCTGACACTGTTTTGAAGTCAGCGTCACGAATTGCGAACCTCCTCCTTTTTGAAATCGTTTAAAAATAAAGTTTACATAAAAAAATCAAAGTCCTTGATTTAATTTTCTTTATGTAAAAATAGTGAATAATTCTAAACGAACATTCACACATTAATTTCCTCATAATTAAAAAGTAATTTGAAAACTATACTGTGTTTAATAGAGCAATTAATTTTAATGATAGTAGATAAATGAGAAGAATAATAAAATAATTAAAATTAAGATGGATTGTTAAATTTTACTAAGATTTTCGGTACAAAATCAAGCATTCCAAAGCTACCATAGCATCCAATTCTTCCAGTACATTTAACCAGTTGGAATACATTTCCCGGCAGGACAGGATGCAGAGGCGTTTCACACGGAAACATTGAATAATTTCATGCTAAGATGTTGCTCAAATAAATTTCTAAGGAGTAAAATATACGGAATGTAATGCCGTGAAATTGTGTAATCTTAGATTATGCTTAAATATTATTTTGTTTATTGTAAGTGGTGTTTACCTGTAAGGATTGTTTAGCAGAAAGACGTCCACTGACCTTCACAAAATCGTCGGTCCACCTTGTGGGGGGCCGCCCACGCTGCGTCTTCCAGTCTTCCGTTCGTGGTCGCCGCTCGAGAACCCTGGGCCAAAATTGTAATAAGTTGAGATATGGTTTAAAAAAACCTTTTTTAAAATACAAAATAAAGCCCAATTCACAATCTGGAAGACGAGAAATCTTAAAAATAAGTTTATGTCACGATTAAAATAGGATATCGATTAAGGATGAGTAGGTATATAATATAATATTTTTGTCAGTTTTCTATGCATAAGCCTTTACGAAATAAGGTTCAAAATGGGCAGTATTTTTTCTCGAGTTAAATGCTCTTGAATTTATCCTGTTTGGGAGTTTAAATTATGACATTATGTGCAATCCTAAAACACACAGCGTTAGATGAAGAAAGCTGATGTGAATTCGCCCTTAATTCTATATATCTATGGTAAAACTTACCGAATTGTCTATGGTTTAGTAGTCTATCCTTGTCACTCACCAGCGTGCGCCACTCTTCAGTGTGAGAGGGAAGCCTTTTGACAGTTCATAGCGTTTGTGAATTTTGCCGTTAAACATTGCAAAATTTTTCATCAACTTATTTTTACACTAAAAAGTTATTAAAACAGTACTTTTACAGTGTTAATCTATCTCACAGCGTTAATTTTAAAATACGTGTTGTTTTCATTGTGATAATAAAGGTTTTTAATGAGTTCGAGAGAAGTCGAACAAGTGAGTGATGAAGGAGGAAATTCGAAAACTGGTGCTTCGGAGGGAGACCAGTGTTCGAAAAACAAGAGTTTTGATAACTCATCTACGTCATCCTCGGAGGATGAACAAGGCTTCGCATCACCTCCTCCCAACAAAAGACGTAAGTCATCTCGTAAGTACAATCACAATCAAACATGTTCAGACCCACGTTTAGACTGCCTTATGCAACAAGTAAGCTACATATCTCAATATATGTCACAATTACCTCAACATATTATGGTTAACAATCAGTCTGTGCATAATGATAATAGTGACCCAAAGATATCTACTTGTCAAACTCAATTTTTGACTAATCCAACAACTTCATCATGTAAACTTTCTCTAGGTGAGTTAGGTACGGAATTTGATGAAAAAACAATCATTCCTTCAGCAGACAAAGAGCGACTTTCAGAGTTAGCTCGTCTTCAGCAGTTTGACTCACCTGCTTGGAAAGGCATTAGGTATAAAAAAGCTTTACAATCTTGCCTAGCTAAACCTGGTTTTGTAGGCCTTAAAGTTAATGAGGAATTGTGCCATTTCAATAAAAACAAAGATTACTTAGCATCTACGGAGCAATTATTAGCAGGCTTGTCTAACAACATATTAGAGCAAAGGCAACTATTAAAGAATGGTTTACAGGATTTGCTTGACTGGGCATCATCAAATCAAAACAGTTTAAATTCTACAACATTATTTGAGAAGATTACTTCTATTTTTGGCCCTGGCTCACCATCCTATAAGAAATCTGAGGCCACAATGCAAATTATTTGTGGGAAGAGGGCAGAGTGTATTGAAGTGAGACGGGATAGAATTCTAAAAGAAATTGGTAATGTTAACTTACGGTCTACACTTCAAAATATCCCACCGAGTCAAGAGTATCTATTTAGTAGAGAGGCCTTGCAACCGGTCATTGCATCCCTAGGTGGATCTCAGTTTTGGTTGAATACTCCTACTTATTTAAAAGAGAAAAAATCTGCAACTACACCATATTACCAAAATAATAAAAAAAATCAGAGGCCTTCATACAAGACTTCTTACAAACCACAGGATAAAAGACAGAATACAAAATATAAAAAGAACCAGCCCTTTCGTCGAAACTACACCACAGACAACACCCATTCCAGAACTAGCACCCATACCAACACCAATAATAAACAAAACTGACACTCAACGCATGACCAGGAATTTCACAGGGGGCTGCCTAAGGAACTATGCACAGTTATGGCAACAGCAGGGAGCCAGCAATTATATCATAAAACTGATAACTGCTGCCCGCATACCATTCATAAAGAAACCCCCCCTACAATATCCTGCCAGTCATGTTTTAAAGAAATTTGCAACAAAGATGTCAACAGAAATGACAGACATGATCTCACAATTAAAACAAAAAAATATATTGGAGACACCTCCAGTTTTAAATCCGGGTTTTCTTTGTCGAATGTTCCTTGTCAAAAAGTCAGATGGGGGACTGCGTCCAATATTCGACCTCAGAGGTCTAAATGCTTATGTGTCAGTAAATCATTTCCATTTAATTTCACAAACAGATGTAGCAGATTTTTTACAGACCAACGATTGGTTAGTGAAAATAGACATTCATCAAGCCTATTTTCACTTACCGATCGCAGAAACACACAGGAGGTTCCTCCGTGTAGTTTACAACAACGAGGTTCTACAGCTCACAGCTCTACCATTTGGCCTGTCATCGGCTCCCAAGATGTTTGCCACAGTTTCAAATTGGATTGCGGAAATCCTACGTGCACGAGGTTTCCGTATATTAGTCTATTTGGACGATTACTTTCTAGTCCATCAGGACAGAAAAATTCTTGTTTCTCAGGTTGCGGAGACACTGAGAACTTTGGAAACCTTGGGATGGTATGTGAATTACCAAAAGTCTGTTCTGGATCCAACACAGGAGGTAGAGTATCTTGGTCTGCTATGGAACACTCACCAAAACCAAGTAAAATTACCTATGAAAAAGGTAACAAAAATAAAATCAATAATCACCAAGATGTTGAGTGGTGGAAACAGTTCTCTGAGAGAAGCTCAGAGTTTATTAGGTATGTTAAACTTCGCAAACTATGCAATTCCCAAGGGTCGACTACACTGTCGCAGAATGCAATTATTACTAAGAAAATACAAGCAAAACAGACTCAGGGAACGAAAGAATCTAACACCACTTGTGCAAAAGGATCTGAGATGGTGGTTAAAGACAATCAATTACACATCTACACCAATAATCAAACAGAGTGTAACTCATTTCTTAACCACGGATGCAGCGGATGCAGGCTGGGGAGCTCTACTAAACAATACCCTGCTATCAGGGAAGTGGTTACCCCACCAAAGACCGTGGCATTCAAACATGAAGGAAATGTATGCTGTATTCGCAGCAATAAACAGTCAGCGGATGACTCTAAAAAATGCACATATATTAATACAGACAGACAACAAAACCCTAGTAGCATACATCAGAAACGAAGGGGGGACCCAATCCCTTGGACTATTGGGATTGACTACAAAGGTCCTAAATCTCACAGAGCGATTAAATATAACTCTGACAGCCACATACCTCCCGGGGAGACTAAACGGTACCGCAGACCGCCTGTCGAGGGGTCGGAAAGTCCCAGAATGGCATCTTCTGCCCCAGGCCACGGAGGCCATATTCAGAGTGTGGGGCACCCCAGACGTAGATTTGTTCGCGTCCAGAGATACGGCTGTCGTTCCAAAGTACGTAACATTGGACTCCCGAGATGGTTCCGCAATTTTTTGCGACGCTTTCAGCCAACAGTGGGATTACCAGTTGGGTTGGGTATTCCCCCCACCCAGTTTAATACCAAGAATCCTAAACCACTTAAACAGTGCGAAAGGAGTGTACATTTTGATAGCACCAGAGTGGACCAAGTGCTTCTGGCTACCCGACCTACAGGCGAGAGCTATAGCAGAACCTCTCCCGATAAAGAACCTGCGGAAGGTTTTAATAGATCGGACTACAGACAAATGCCCTCCACAAATAGACAGGTTGACTCTTCTTGCTTGGAAAATTGGGGGTGGGCAGAACAAGTAGCTCACTGGACACCAGAAGAGCAAAATTTATTAAAGAGTAGTTGGCGGAAATCTACTTTAAATACATACAGTGTTCCAATCAAGAGGTGGTTAGCTTGGTGTGATTGCAACCAAATCAATCCCAAGCTTCCTGAGGGTCAGGATGTTGCTAGATTTTTGTCAAAATTATATTTAAAAGATAAACTAGCTTACAGAACTATCCTCGTTCATAAGTCAGCAGTTTTAACATTTTGTACACCAAAAGTAGATCTTACTAAGAATTTTTTCATCCATCAAGTCCTTAAAGCAATTTCACATGCTAAACCTGAAGTTAAAAAATTACCCATATGGGACACAAAAATATTGTTTGACTGGCTTGAAACATCCACAAATTCTGGCTCATTATTTGACATTACTAGACGAACCGCTTTAATACTCTTGCTAGCCTCAGGTCGTCGAATCCATGATCTTACATTACTAGATAATAATTCGGAAAGTCTCATTCTTAAAGAAGATGAGATCATTTTGTGGCCTAGGTTTGGGTCAAAGACAGACTCAAACACACACAGACAGTCTGGCTGGATGTTACGGAAACATCCAAACCACAATATTTGTCCTGTCAGACACATAACTAACTTAATAAAAAAATCAAAAGATAGACGCAGCATGGACAAAACTATTACAAGTTTATTTATTTCACTATCAGGAAAATTAAAACCTGCCTCAAGAACTATGATAGCAGGGTGGATACGCAGTATCTTTAAAGATGTAAAGATTGATGCTCCACCAGGGAGTATAAGATCGGCGGTAGCTTCTAGAAGTTGGTTAGAGAATATACCTGTTGAGGAGATACTTAAAAGAGGAAACTGGAAGAGCATCGAAACTTTAAGAAAATTCTACTGCCGACCTGTAAATACTAATAATTCTAACCATAACATTGATTTATTGCGCACAAATTTCTCTAATATTTGATTGAATAAATAATAATATTATTTAAATAAGCAATTAAAAAAATAAAAAAAAATAAAAAAATTATAATATATATACTTAAATGTTTCAAGTTAATTTTAATTAAAAAAAAAGAAATATATTTTTGATTATCCTTACAAATCAACAAGATTTGTTTTCCTACTGAGGCTATCATTTTGTTATTTAATTTTTATTTAATATGTTACAAGTAACATTAATAATTCTAAATGTTTATTTAATTGGATTTGCTAGTTAATTTGATTTTTCTTTTCCCTACCATTACAATTTTGTTATTTAATCTTTTCTTAATTAACAATTAAATACTAATTTTTCATAACAATGTTATATTTCTTTCATCATAGCGTTTGTGTCTATCACCAGCAGATACCAAACAGGTCTTCATCTAACGCTGTGTGTTTTAGGATTGCACATAATATAACTGTTTTGCACTACAACAAAACAGGTATTATGTGTAGAATAAAACACACAGCGTTGCAGCAATGTTCTTGCTGGTGAGCTGAAGACTCTATGAACTGTCAAAAGGCTTCCCTCTCACACTGAAGAGTGGCGCACGCTGGTGAGTGACAAGGATAGACTACTAAACCATAGACAATTCGGTAAGTTTTACCATAGATATATAGAATTAAGGGCGAATTCACATCAGCTTTCTTCATCTAACGCTGTGTGTTTTATTCTACACATAATACCTGTTTTGTTGTAGTGCAAAACAGTTATATTATTGTTAGCTCTCAGAGAGTTGACAAAAAAAGCTTTTTATAGTTTCCTTGTCTTTGTCAATGAGTACGAAGATTAATGTTTCAACTGGAGTTTTTATTTGCGATTTTTTTAAGTTTCTTTGTGGTTTTAGAATACATTTCCTTATGAACATCAAAAAAAAATATGCATCTACATAGCGGTTTTTTCGCATATAATCGTATTTCTTACTTTGCTGTCCTGAGTACATACACTAAAAAAAACTAGTATTATATTTTAGGCATACTAAGTTTTCTAATAAGAGTTACCGCCGAGCTAAAAAAACGTAGCGTTTTTGATCTTTTACGCGATTTTTATAATAAAAAAAAACACAAATTAATAATACCATTGTTACATATAAAATTCGGCATCATAAAAAAATTTGGAACTTACGTTTTACTTGTGCTCATTCCGTTTATTATTAATCATTGCCTTTCAAATAGACTATCCAATTTCAGATCTTCATAACAATTTACTGTTTTTCCCGGCGTTTACCGGCTTCAATTTAACCTTTAATTAGATGTTTTCTTAAGCAAACATAATATTATTCATGTTTGTTTTGTTTTGGGATTGCGTTCACAGATCGATAGCACTTGACATTCTCCTGACAGTGACGTTAGTGTCGTTCCCTCACGCACTTAACGCTTTCGTTCACTCATTTAGTCGCATAGTCGACAGAGAATGTCAGTGATTTTTTATCGATTTGTGGCGCATCTGTGCAAGATTGATGTGCAAGGGCACATCCTTTCGTGTTGGCCATGACACGGATTATTTGATTCACTTTCTCTCGACCTTGCCTGGGGTCACAGGCCTCGAGCCTTCTTCTTATTTTGTTTTGGTGAGTGTTTCATCCGTGTTTATCCAAGTTAATTAGTTTTCTTGCAATCGAACGCAGGCAGTAATGCTGCGGTTATTTTACAGTTCGTGGACTTGCTGCCGGCGCGTGCTCCGAACTTGGGACATCGGGCACGCCACGCGTTAAGTACAAATCTTTCACAGTAAATATTAACCTAATAGGGTAATTTCCTCCATTGCCCTGCGTTATTGTATCTTGTATTTTAATATATTTTTGCTTTCCTTAGCCATTGCTGAGTTGGCGTTGCCACCAGCACTTTGAGAGTCTTCCCCCGGCTGGAGTGGACATTGTCCACCTTCTCCAAGCAGGGACATTATCCTCCATAAGGTATTTATAGTGTTTTTACGTTCTCTATGAGTAGGGTGTAATTAACCTTTGTTCGGGTTAGTTAGGAAAGCACATGGCAGGCAACTTATGTTGTTCTGTCCATGCCTGCTTTGTAGGGTTTACTCTGCCCAACCTTCAGTTGTGGCAGAGCATTTAAATAGATATTTCGTCCCATATTAATTTAATAATTTTCTTGGATTTAGGACGCCCTATGACCGAGCACATGGTCGACATCTCAGGCCGATGTCTACCCTTTTGTGTGCTCAGGCTGTGTGAACCAATTCTAATGCCCACAATATTGGTGTCCATTCCAGGAGGTGTAAAGTAGGGGCTCGTGTAGCTGTGGCGTGTTCTGCGGGGTCCGGTCCGCCTGCTCCTGTCCGGAGGGAGCATGTGTAACTCGGGCCACCAGAACCTTTGTCCGGTACCCTCGATCGAGGACCCTTTAATTCTATCGGTCTGACAGCCGTACTGTCAGTGGCGCTCAACATAAAATTTCTTAAACATTAACATTTTTTTTAAACCTAAACATTGTTACCAATAAACCTTAACATTTTTTTGAGGTAAAGTCTAGTTAAATAAACCAATTTAAAACCACACCCTAGATACCCACGCGCTGAGTCTAGCTGGCCTTTTTTTGCATTGTGGCTTTTTTCTTAAATTTAAGATTTTATAAACTTTTTACTTTTAGAAAATTTTTGAAATCAAAAAAATACACTTTGTGAACTGGGAATAAGTTTTTTTATTTGTCAATCCCCCTTTACATGTAACACCATCGAAACATAAATCCTAAGCCGTATATCCCTAAGAATTTCCTTTTCAAAAGTTTCACAGAGCAAAAAAGTACATCTTGTTCCGTTAGTTTGCAACAGTTAATTTTCAACTACAATTATCTCCTCGAATTAACTCAACCATGCAATTAAAAACGTTTGATTCAAAGAAACATCACAACTGCATCGAGCCACAGCAAAATACATGAAAAGAAAACAAACTTGCAGTACACCAAGAAACGAGAGTAATAAACGAGTCACCACGAGATTACGTAACAATAAAAATAAAAATAAAATAAAATAAAATGAAGATAACAAGAGATTTCCAACAATAATACGCCGGTGGAAAAATATTTTTTCTCCAAGTAACAGTCTCGTTTAGACGGCATTGTGGTTAGGGAATGCGCTTCGCTCGCAATTTTCCTTAGTAAATAAGTTTGCCGCCGGAGGGAAGGCCAAATTTGGGTAGTTTCACCCTAGTAGTTTCTAATAAATGTTCGCGCGCAGATTTGTTGCCTTTTGCAATGGCCGCGTAATTTGGTTCTTTATTAAATTGGTGTTATTGGTTGTAGGAAAACCCTTCGAATGCTGCCCTGTGTAAAGGTCGTTTTTTTCGATGCTTTAAATTCATTTATATTAGAGTTCCGTACTTCAAAAGGAAATACGGAACTCTTATAGGATCACTTTGTTGTACATTTGTCTATCAAGACCCTTTTTCTCAGTTACGCGTGGAAGTATCAAGCTCAAATTCATATCAAATGCTCAGGTCTACTGTCCCTTGGAGCTGTGAAAAAATCAAACTTCTAAGGCAAGGCAATCAAAAGATACAGCCGCAAATGCTGCAAATTTTCGACACTCTCAAGGGAATCAAAACCTACTGGGTACTTCCCGTGAACTCAGAATCTTGAAATTTGGTACGAAGCAACGTCTTATAGCACAGATAAATTAAAAATAGCACAGATATTTTTTTTGTTACACTCAATTACAATGTTAAGTTTGAACGGAGCCCTCGGTGCGCGAGTCAGACTCGCACTTATCCGGTTTTTTTCATTTTGATAAGCACACAAAGCCTTGATCAAGACTTTGATTACTAACGTTCGTGTCTTGATTATTATTAATGACTAATTTAGCACAATTTATTCATGTGCAATTAAGCAAACCAACTAGTTTGAGAGTTCCATTCACGTAAAGCGCTGTATTTCAGTAGGATTTAAGTCTAGAGCTCGTCTCTACGGTGGCGGATTACTAGACATAATACTCTGTGATACTGAAAAGCTGCTTAAATTATGTTAAACCATAGTTAGAGTTGATGAATTCTATGAAGTAATCGGTTATTTCATTTGTACTGAGTATGGAAAAAGGATGGATGTTGGAAAAACTGCAAAAGATCAAACCATTTTCTATTTAAACTAACAATAATAAAATCAAATTATGTAACATTTTTTTAACTATGTATAGGCCTGTGTTTGACCACAACCTCACCGTGGTCAGTGATGATGTGGCTGATGATGGTAAGCAAAGCCTAGAAAGGAACTGGCTCTCAAGTACAGCTGTCGGAACACACCGAAAGGTGCTTGGCGACAGATTTTCAACTTGCGGGTTGAGGCAGCCAGGCGGGTACTACAAAGTACCCTACCACCGTGCTATGGTTTCCTCGCGATGTTTTCCTTCACCGAAAGCTCAAGCTCATTGTAGGATTCGAACCCGGGACCTTCGTCTCGGCATCTGGCGTCCACTGAGCTATAAACATAATAAAAAAATATCTGTCCCAATCAATGTATACGCACAGAACGCACTAAAACCGTAATTAGAAATTATATCACCCTAAATAAGGGAAAATATGTAGGAAAGTATGTATACCAATACGTGTATAAGTAGTCTGATAATATGTACTAACATCCCCTTAACTTCGCTCAGATAGTTCAGTAATTTTGTATAAAATATTTAAAAAAATCATATACACAAACCTTCCTTGACGTTCTTTCAATTAGTGAATACCTTATAAAAATGCGTAGCGTGGTTTTGAATAAATAAGTGGAAAAACAGACAGGCAGACAACGACTTTGTTTTAAACTCATCATCATGTCAGCCGAAAGACCTCCACTGCTGGACAAAGGCCTCCCCCAAGGATTTCCACAATGACCGGTCTTGCGCTACCCCCATAAGATCATCGGTGTTTTATACTATTTAGAGATAAGAATATCTTTGTTTTAATTCTAAAGCTTATTTAAAACCTTCTTAAGCAGCTTTAATGTAACATCTATAACACCTTAATACAACTTTTGGTTTATTATTATCTAAATTCATATCCCACACTTAAGTGTAAACGCAACTAAAGTAATTTTCACAGTGAAAGCAGCCAAAGTTCATTACAGACCCTAAAATACTACCCAAAGCCGCAATTATTGGCCGACGTAAAATATAAATTCGAAATTCCTTTACGATCCTATCGAATAGTTTGTAAAGTTGGATCCATTGTTGTGTGGAGTTCAATGCTTGTAGTTTTATAATCGAGATTCTAAATTGTGGGGACAATGACCATTTTTGAATGAAAGGGTTTCGTTGCTAATTAAAAAAGTTTCTTATTATACTGAAAAATCTTAACATTAAAGTTTAATATATATTTTTGTCTTTGACCACAATCTCACCGTGGTCAGTGATGATGTGGCCGATGATGGTAAGCACACAAAGCCTAGAAAGGAACTAACTCTCAAGTGCAGCTGTCGGAACACACCGAAAGGTGCTTGGCGACAGATTTTCAACTTGAGGGTGGTAGCCAGCCAGGCGGGTACTACAAAGTACCCTACCACCGTGCTATGGTTTCCTCACGATGTTTTCTTTCACCGAAAGCTCAAGCTCATTGTAGGATGTAGAACATGAATTAAGGTTACTAAAGTAATAGTTACTTAACTCTAAAAGTGACAGTGGAAGCCATTTATTAAGTTTAGGTGGTTATGTACTAAAGACAAAGCTACCACCTGTTCAGAAATCAGTCTTCAACTAAAGAGCCATAAAGGCTCAGCCATAATATTTTAGATTTATTTATCACCTAAAACAGAACTAAAATAAAAAAATAAGAAAACCCCAACACACTATTAAGGAGGAGATGACCTTCAAACTGCTGAGTGTTTTTTTAAACAAACCTTTAAAAAAATATATAGTATCAAAATCGATTCATCCTTTCACAGATGCCGCAGACAGATACACACTACAAATAACACTCATCTTTTTCATCGGGGGCTATAAAGAAACATAATAATTCTCTTTTCTTCAAATTCTCTACAAAAAGACTTGAAAAAGACGAAATAGATCAATTTATTATTTTCAGTCATAAAAACTTTCTTCTAGCTTATTGAGGGAGAAGCAAAAATACATCTCTGCTATGTTACTAGCAGAGATGTAGTAGTTTCATTAAAAGTGCGGTGGCTGCTATGCTCGCTTTTAACCCTCCATTATCCTGCCGGGGTTCTTTTGTGAGGGTTAGCTGCCCTAGAGCTCGTAATTAAATATCAAATGCAATGCTCGCTTCTCAACGCGTTCACTTTGTTAGGTCGTATAATGGTGTTTTAACTTTATTTTATGCAACTTATAGTTTTCTTAGGCGATGCCTTATATTACTCCAGTATTCTTATGCTATAAGAAGCTAAGTATTTTCAGAAGCTAAGTATGCAATCCAAATTTTCTGGTTGTATGACCAGTGGGTTAGGCTCTTCGTCGATATATCAGTCAATTGTGATTTGGTAAATCGTCTATTTTTAAAATTATTTTTGAATCTGAATTGATAGGGTTTATGTTAAAATGTTAAATAGGTTAGAATTATTTAGGAAATAAGTTTAGTGCGTTTGTGGTGAATGTAAACTGTTTTTTTTTAATATTGACATTCTTTTGTTATTTTCATTTAACTTGTTGAGATAGAAAGAAATATGCACTATTTCTTTTTAAATCAGAAGTATGACGTCATTGATTCGACCTGATGGTAAGTGATTGTCACCTATGGACATACCAGGGGGTGACTAATGTGTTACCAACATTTACAAAACCTAGAATAATTTGTATTTTGTAATATTATGTAACATATTATTAACTTGACGTAATGGGTCGGCGCAATACGCGAATCTTCCGTTTTTTTTTTTATTTTGAATTTTTTTCTAGCCATATCACAAATGTATAAACCTGAAGATGCTATAAGTTGTAAATAAGAGTTTTAGAAGTCGCACATATCGCAACTAGAACTATTAAATAAATCCTGTTTTTTAATTTCACTTTAAACCCAAGATTTATTTTACTTTACCATAATAAAACATAGAATTCTTTGCATCCAATTATAATGTCTCTCTTTAAAAATATTTTCGTCGTAATAACAAAGGTTCACTGAACTCCCAATTTGAGATTTACAATTGGAGCCTTTTGTAAAGAATCGTCGTCCCAAGATTTTACTGCTATTATGGTTTTAAGCAAAATTTAAATAAGAGATAGTGAATGCTCAACAAAAGATTTAAGGACTGTTATTATACGAGCAAAGTAACATTTCTATTCTTAAAAAAAGAAAGATGATTTTTTTTATTGTTAATTCTTAATAATTTGCAGAGATAAGCTTTGTTCAGTACCTACTTGACGTCCAATGTCGTGGTGAAGGTCGAACGTCTATATATCTATATATATAAAAGTTAGTCATGTTAATTACCCTATTTATAACTCAAGAACGGCTGAACTGATTTCTCTGAAAATTGGTGGGGAGGTAGCTTAGAACCAGGATAAGGGCATAGGATAGGTAGGGGTAGGTAGAGGCAGGTAGGAGTAGGTAGTTAGGTAGGGGTAGATAGGGGTAGGTAGGGATAGGTAGGTAGGTCCCTGCCCTGTAGCTGGGCTCAGAATAACATTTACGGTGTTCCCCTGCCTGTAGTAAAAGGCGACTAATCGGGGACCTTTGGGGTCTCACACTTCCCCCGGGACGGGCTATCTAGCGCCGCGCGTGGAGGGGGAGTGAGTATGCGTTCTGTACGAGAACCCGCTATCTACAGCGCAGATGGCGACCACCGTGGGGTTTTAGCCGGTACGAGTCCGGCATAACCTGGTTGCTCCCCCCGGGGCGGCTGGGTATCCTATGAGGATTTCCCCACGAAAGAAAAAAAAAAAAAAAGTTAGGTATGTCCCAGTTTTATTTTTTAGTTGTTTATGAAAATATCCTGAGGAAACCAGAGCAAACAAAGTGACATAGTTGGTGCGTTATTTCAGTGCCTCCAAATAGAGCAATTTCCTTTTCAGGCCTCGTGTGTCTATAAGCGACTTATTACTTATCATATTGAGACACAAATTATAGTAAAAATATTTAAAAAAAAAGTATATAGTATGAATCGCGTACCGTTACAGAGGATTTCTAACTGCAAGTGTAATGTTTCTTTTGTGTAATGTACCTATATGTCTTGACACAGACAGACAGACAACAAATGATCCTGTTAGGGTTTCGTTTTTTTCTTTTGTACCTACATAAGCCTAAATATAATATTTTGTAATGACCTTTGCCCAGCAGTGGGGTGAACTATAGAATTAATTAGAAATACAAGTAAAACAATGTATTAAAATAAATAAATAACAACAAGTTTATTTTTTCAGTTCTTTTTCTTAAGTTTACTGGTTCGTTCACAATTTAACGGTTTGACTTGTATATATTATGAACTATCGAAGATTGATACGTTGTATCACACAATGTCTCCACGGTTTACAATCTCGCGAGATGGATTGTAAAATAGCGGTGCTCGCAATCATACGGTGACATTATAGGTAATTTAAGTTTCCTTTGTTAACGATCAGCCAGTTATTAAATTAATCCGTACTATCTATTGATAGTAAATAAAATATCAGTCTATCTATATTATTCATTGAGGTATATTACTACGTATAGAGAAGACGCTACACATAACCACTATGTTCCGTTCAAGTGCAGCCATCCGGCCGCACTTCACTTAGTTCCTTGAACACGAATCGCGACTTTTTGGTCGCGAATAAACTACACCTTAAGGTGAATCGGCCGAAAAGCCCGCGAAATTCAAATTTTATTAGGTTTTTTCAAATTGCAGCTCAGTAATAGGTCGTATATTTGTCAAAATGTGATTTGCGCCTCATTAGTATGTCAATTAATTACTGTATGTGTACATTGTGCTTTTTAAACTATTTAAATCCATACATTGGTTCCTTTTCGATAAATAACGCGCAGGAACCAATGTACAGTTCTTTAATATTTTAAATGCAAAATGAATACATAGATAGCCATATCTTAGTGTCGCGAATTATATTTTGACAAATAAATAACCTATTACTGAGCTGCAATTTGATAAAAACCTAATAAAATTTGAACTTCGCGGTCTTTTTGGCACATCCCCCTTAAAAGCATTCTAGCGCTACTTGTATAAAATGGTAGACGACTAATTTTTGTTTCAATGCTGCAGCGAATATTAACAAAATGGAGCATGACCTTTGCTTAGGATAGCCTCTCTATACGTACTAATATACCTCAGTGATATTATTACGCACCAATATTGGCGAATGTCAGCTTTGTATATTAGTAAATATTTATTATACTACAGATTCAACCTTGGTATAAGCAATTCCAATATTTCCATTAAGATTCCGTATACATCCCGGTCATAATCGTAACACAAATGATTTATTTCATCTACAAATCATTTGAGCTACCATCTTTGGAAAGGATTCGTTTTCTCGATGGGTTATTGAATTTAATGCTCCAATATGGTACTCTTCATTTGTATTGCTCGTAATTTTGTTATTGATTGTACATATGTGATTTTAAAAGGTTTTTTACAATATACAACGAGTAATTGATAACCTCAGACAACGCAACTTATAAGTTGATATCACAAGTAATTTTGTTTCATTTTCATGACAGTGGTGCCGATTCTGTTGTTTACGAACTAAATAAATTTAATCTCACTATATCTCTTTCTAATAGTAAATATAAGAAAGGGATGCAAGATATTTTAGTCCTGTCAGTTTAATCCGATCACATATTTCAACGTGAATTTCAGCGCGATCTTTATTGGTCACGTCTATTTAACCGTACATTACGATTGCATGGATTAAACTGACAGCATTAAAAATGTTCTGTCTTTTTTCAATAAGGTTAACTTGAAAGAGAGGTGATTTGTCTAATATTAGTTAAGTTCGTAAACAACAGAATCGACACCAGTATTGTAAAAAACATTTGCAATCTTTGGCTTATTTTAACTTATTCTGAACGATTTATAGCACTACACTCACATACTATCGCTAACGAGCGAACGTGTGTACTATTCGCAAATAGGTGTAACTAAAGGCGGAAACAAATTAATAACGAATCGAATCACACACACCTCACACATACACACACCCCACCTATATATTACACCTCACTCACACATTCCAAATTACTTGGAACAAAGAATACAGAGAAAAACGCATTTTTGAATCATCATTTCACGTATAGTATCGCCTTAATAATGACGTGAGCTTGAGCTTTCAGTGAAGGAAAACATCGTGAGGAAACCATAGCACGGTTGTAGGGCACTTTGTAGTACCCGCCTGGCTGACTACCCTTAAGTTGATAAATCTGTCACCAAACACCTACCTGTGTGTTCCGACAGCTGCACTTTCCAGTTTCTTCCTAAGCTTTGTATAATCAAAATAACCGTCAGTCTTTGAAATCTACCAATGTTTCAGTTACTATAAAAGCGAATACGTGAGGCTTTTACTCTCGCCTATATAAGTAACTAGCGACCCGCCCCGGCTTCGCACGGCTTTACTGTACTATATTATATATCCAGTCAGGCGTCGCCACCATTTAATACAGCTTTAATAGATTTCCCTTTATAGTGGACAACCGTGTGACGGCATTGAAACGCTTTTGTTTCTGGGAACTTATTTTAAAAATTTCATGTGAAAAAACAAAGTTAACTAGCTAGCTAGCCAGCTATCACGCCGACGCCTGACTGGATATGTAAACCTTCCTCTCTATTAAAAAAAACCGCATCAAAATCCGTTGCGTAGTTTTAAAGACCTAAGCATACATATGGAAAGACAGACAGGAAGCGACTTTGTTTTATACTATGTAGTGACGTAACAAATAACACATCCACTGTCTGTTTATGGATAGGTAGTTATGTATGTAGTTTCACTTGCGTTCCCGACTTATGTTATTCCAGGGTATAATCTATCTATGTGCCAAGTTTCATACATATCTGTTCAGTAGTTTTTACGTAGTTTGCAAAAGTGGAGGAGGAAAAGTTTAACTAAACTATTATAGAATAGCATTCGCCCAGGGTTCCAAGGGATAGAATGTAACCAATGTGTTAATCCAGGGTGTCAGGTACATCAATTGGTCCTGCGAAGAAGTAACAAACGTACACACTCACAAACTTTCGCATTTATAAGATTAGTAAGATATAAGTCTAGAGGTAGGTATATCTCATGTACCTAATTCGTTAGGTACTACCGAGAGTGGTCGATGAAATTGTATTCTCAATGAAAATTTTGTCTATGACGCGCGAATGGACTAAAAAGGTCGGAATGTCACAAAAAGCCACCATTCTCGCAAATAAAAGTAGATCCAGTGAGTGGGATAATGGACCATTAAAATTTGCATATTACATCTTTATTACACGCGGTTTATGAAATTAATCGTTTTAATACAAAAAAAAAACTAAATGCGGTTAAAACGAAATAAAATTGGTGTTATGTATAGATTCTTCATCATCTTGTCAGCCGAAAGACATCCACTGCTGGACAAGTCTCCCAAGGATCTCCACGATGGCCGGTCTTGCACTACCCGCATCCAGCGGTTTTTAGGCCTGCTGCCTACCCACGCTGCGTCTTCCTGTTCGTGGTCGCCACTCGAGGGTCCTCTTCTGCCCCAGCGGCGGTCGGTTCTACGAGCGATGTGCATAATTATGCCACTAACACTTAAGAGTCGCTTTCCTTTATGAATGTGGTCCACTTCTAACTACAATAAAATTCTTCTACACTTGGAATACATATAGTATTTTTAAAATATACTTATCAAAGAGTAGTCAAGGAATACAAAGATGCTCATTGCCATAAATCTAAGCATATATGACATGCTCAAAAATATTCAAAAAAAATATATTTGCTCTCCCGGGAATCGAACTTATAGATTTTTGAAAAAAAGATAAGGTACAGGCTTTATTATTGTTCCATCTCATAGTGTCGCTTATAAAGATCAATTACTGGGAAGATAGGATTATATAAGTTTTAAAAAAACCTAATATAAAGCAAAATTCGTGTTTGTGTCTTGTATGTAAGTAATCTCTGAAATTGATCCGCTTCTAGAAATCTTTCAGTAATATTAAACTAAATCTAGTATTTGATGTAAGTAACGCGAGCAGCTCCTCAGAAAACAGTTTCTTGCCGGAGTCTTCTCAACTCAAGTGTATTCCGAACCGGTGGTAGAGTCTATTGTAAAACTGTATCTAACTGTTAATTCGGTAATTCATAAGTGCCTTATTAGGGCCTAAAATGAATAAATTAGTTTTGATTTGATTTGACAGTATTGAAGTCAGTGAAAAAATCTGCGGTACCATGATATTTTACATGGAACACGAGCTACGCTTTCGCTGATATCAAAACTCTCAGATCAGAGAGGAGACTATTTACTTTTTGTTAGAAAGTCGGCAATTGCTATTTTAATTTCTTCGTAAACGCACTCCATATTTTCGCTATCGAATCCTTTCGATCTGTCATCCGACTGTTATTTAATAGTAGTTTATGATACTGTTGCATAATAGGGGTTATTAAATACGAGTGTGAGTTTAAGTACCGAGCCGTAGGCGAGGTTCTTAATAGTATCACACGAGTTTTTAATACCTAATTATGTGCAGTATCATACAGTACTTTATCTAAACTCATATAAATAATGTAATTTAAAGGTAAAAAATTGGTAATGTTTGTTATTATAGGTTTTCATGACTTACGGGTATCGATTATTCGTCATTTCCATTGCCGCCTCCACAATTTTAGATCCAAGTTTATTTCACCTTAGTATCACTGCTATTTTTCTATCATTTTTGGCCAAAATAAAATATGTATGCAAAAAAATCAATAAAATAAACAAACATTAATCATCATGGCGCCCAAATCCGTGTTGGGAAAAACTCCCAAGTTGAGATCTCTACCGCATACGCGACCACAGACAAAGTAAATTTGCATCTAAAATTATAATTGTTTAGTCCTGATGTCTGGCCACTTATAATGTTTTTTTCTTTATTATTTTATTTGACAAGTTGACTGACAGAAATTGAAGTATTAAAACCCAAACAACATTATAAGTGGCCAGACATGTCCAAATATTTGTACTTTAATGAAAAAAAGTTATTTTATAGCATTATCTTGGGAAGAAAACTGTACTATAATATAATTTTTTAATTTCATTATAAGTAGACTGTGCATAAAGTAGTTAAGTTAGGTATATGATTATTGTGTCTGTTTATTCTATTGTTTTTGCTTACATATATCATTTTGACCAAAAATGTCACAAAAATAGTTTTTTTTTTTTTTTGCAAAGTTGGTAGAAATTAACATTATTTATATGAGTTTAGATAAAGTACTGTATGATACTGCACATAATTAGGTATTACGGTATAATTAGGTTAATAACCCCTATTATGCAACAGTATCATAAACTACTATTAAATAACAGTTTCAATGTCGAATCCGAGTGTTATAAAATAGCCCTGCTGAACAACTTTTCTATTGGTTCTATTGCTATTTCAACTTCATTTTATAGAAAACAAGATTTTATTAAAACGTTTTAGCGATCCAGCCAGCGGATCTCTACAATCTGGTTCTTTAATTTCCCGAGTTCATTTCAAAGCTCTCCGTTTGATTGTTGGTTCGTTTTTATATTGTTTCCTTCTCAGAGACGTTTGTCTCGATGTCAGTGAGAATTAATTCAGCACAAGCGACTGTCGCTTTGAGTCGACTGCGAAAATATACCCACTGTAGTTATTTTGTTAGTAGACATAATAAAACGCAACGATTATCTGTGTGTTAGTTTGCTTTTATATTATTTTTTAAAATTCTTAACGTAAAATATAGAAACATAATCATTCACACCACAGAAGTGACCTCCTTCCAAGACAATAAAATTAAAATGGGACCTTGGAACTATACTGAACCTAACGCAAAAATAATTATTAAAAACGGTTCATAAAAAAAAAAGAAAACATAAAACCGAATTGATAACCTACTCCATTTTTAACGTTAGTCAAAAAGGAGTGAAAACTGCCAATGCTATTTATTGATTGGGACTCCAAGAAATAAATTTGGTAAACCGAACGTAGCATCAGAAAACTCTTGTGTTTGAAAGAGTATTTAATATTTTAGAATAGAATAGAATATTATTTATTTGACAGTGTAAAATATGTACATATAAAATAAAAAAGGTGATAATGATAAACAAAAAAAAAAAGAAAACAAAAGTATACAATTATTAAATAACTAAAGTTTTAACAGTAGCTTATTCTGTTGTCCCACTGCGCTGGCATTTTACTCAGCCTTCGTGGAATCAACAAAGCTTATCTGCTCGAATGGCTTGAGGACCAACTCATTCAGTATTCAACTTGACATTATTTGTATTGCTTGGATTCGCCTTGGCTCTGCACTATTAGTTGAAATGTGGTCTTTGGAGATTATTCCATGATTTTAAAGTCGTTTTAATTGACAATAGAATAGTTGGTTGGTCGAAGTTCAACGTAATGCGTGGATTCGAATCCTGAAACGAACTTGAGCTTTTGGTGAACGAAAATATAAAATAAGAAACTTGAATATTCTGTTTTGTTTTAACAATTTCATCAAAAATCCTGAAACTATTTGTTCCGGGAACCGCGGGCAGGAACTAGCAAAATAATATAAGCCCATATATTTCTATTGGCCCAAATTCGTTATTTTTGCCTTTTGCGGTCGAGACCATGGGTCCTTGAATTGAAAAAATTAATTGAGGTTACAGGGGACCGGCGAGCGGGGAGCTTTTTCCGCCAACGCGTTAGCTTGGCCATACAAAGAGGGAACGCTGCCAGCCTTTTGGGAACTTTGCCGTTGATTGGCAACAGTGGCCGCCTCGAGGAAGTTTTTTATATGTAGTTTGTATATTTGTTGTAAATATTGTATATAAGCCCTGCAAACATCAATAAATAAGGTAACAGACTAATTTAACTAACATAACCACGTTGACTTATATTCTGCCGATAGACAAGAACGTTTATGAAAACAATGTTTCCTACTGGACAGTTTTCTCGCGATCAAAACGTTGTAAGTCGTTCACCATGTCGTCCCTATAGAAGTAAGGTGTACGGATTGCGTGCGTTGAGTACAGCTCACTCAAACACAATTAGTGTTCGGATCGCGAAATCTATTACGTATTACATATATCTATGTATAACCACATAATAATAATTCAACTAAGGTTATCGAAGTTTTAAACTTATCGACAATTTATGCTCACTAGACCGCTCGCTCACTATTGTCACGCACTTTATCCACTCTCAGCGGAAACTTAACAGCAAATCGTTGTAAAAAAAACTAACAAGAATTTAAACTGTGTCTTGGATGGCGAAGATAAATGAGTGGGGTACGCGACAAATCCAGAGTTGGGTAGTTTCAGTTCGGTACAAGACTTTCCGTCGCCACAGTAAATATGCGAGCAGTGGTTCAAGTGACATCACTACAACCCTGAAAATGTTGTTACTAGTACTGTACAGTATGTACGTCTAATAATCTTTTATTGTTTCAAACAAAACTGGAATATTAAATCTACTTTAATAATTAAGCTGAATTACTAAATAAATAAAATGTTTTCGATGAATTTTTTTAGAAATGCTATTTAAAAATATAAAAAATTATATTGAGATGTGGTTTTTTGACTCGTCGCTTTGATTCCTATCAATAATAAATAATACAAATGTATTTGTATAGATTCAACCGTACCATAACATGTACTTTAACAGAAGATGAAATGCACATTGATAAATCATACACTGAAATTAAATAAAATACATATATTTTCATAAAACGGACATACTATATTATAATTTATCTAGTTTTTAACTTTACCAAACTACCTTACCTACATTGCTCTTATGCATGTGGTTTTGCAAATTAAGTCTCAGGCAAGGAAATCTCGGGTTCAACAAGAGTCAGGACCGGATATATCCGGATAAACGTGACGCAAGCTCAGCAACTCTCACAACCGGCTGCAATCTGGGTACTTGTTAACGAACTGACGAGAAATGCAATTTTGCAAGTAAATTTTATTCAATACATTCAAATTGTTTGAGGTTTAGTTAACGTTTGTTTGTAAATGGCTACAAGTAGTAAAAAATATAAGAAGACTAAATAAATTTAATCTCACTATATCTCTTTCTAATAGTAAATATAAGAAAGGGATGCAAGATATTTTAGTCCTGTCTTATTAGTCCGATCATATATTTCAACGAGAATTTAAGTGAGATCTTTATTGGTCACGACTATTTACCCGTACATTACGACGGCATGGATTAAACTGACAGTATTCAAAATGTTCTATCATTTTTCTGTGACTTGTCTAATATTAGTTAAGTTCGTAAAAAACAGAATCGGCACCATTAAAAATTTTGAAACTATTTTTTAATCAGTGAGAGGTCAAATATACAAGGTTTTTATGCAAAAATATTTTATAAAAAATAACTTAAAAGTTATTAATGAAGAGGTAAAGGAATGCTTTTGAAGGCTCAATGGCTCAACTAATTAATTTATTATGTTGAAACACTGCACAACACTTTTTTATACTGTACCTACAGACATGTGAGTAAAAAGTCAGGATGTAGCGACATTATTAATTAGCTGCATCGTGGATTTGGTATGTTTGGTCATTTTATCTCTTAAATGAGATAACTTTATTATATACTAGTTGTCCCCCGCGGTTTCACCCGCGTTTTTAAGAATAAAAAGGCCTATGTCCTTCTCTATAGCAGTGCAGCAGTTAAATGAGAATATATGAAATTAAATAGAAATGAAATAAAGTGAAGTTAAATTAAATTAAATATTATTTATTCAAATATACCTTCACAGGCACTTATGAACTGCCAGACTCTAAACGGTTCGGAAGATAGCTTTTGATGAGAAGAGCTTTTATAGTTTTAATATCAAAGCCTGTTTTTACCTCCTGCAAAAAAGGAGGAGGTTCTCAATTCGGCCATATGTTTTTTTTTACGCATAACTTTTTTGGTTATGAACTTATGAAATTTAATAAATATTTTTGGGTGGGGTTGGCGAATTTTATTATCTATGAAGGAGGTTTTTTTTTTAAAGTTGATTATTATATTTAATAATTCAAATAGGGTTATTTTAATTTGAAATTTTCGGCGAGGGTATATGGGATAATTGCTTTGGTGGTCACTTTAGCAAATGCCCTAAATGCAAATTATTCCAAGGTGAAAGAAAAAACTTTATGAGAAACAACTTAACTGATACAAACATAAATTCACTCTGTATTGGAACACTACGATACGTCCGACTTTCCCGAAATCAAAACGCACTTAAGACCTTTCAACTCTTGAATGAATACGCGTCTTAAGTTCTTGTTTTAAGGTTGGTTTTACTTTCCTAAGGCGTGAGTGGTAGCCGGTATTTTATTTCGAAATTCAATCCATTAGTAAGGGGATATTTTTCAGCATTGGTGCCTCACGTGGGATTAATTACATAAGTTGAGTTACTGTGCTCTGAATTTACTCGCTTTTATGTCGATGCTGTGATTTAATTTTAAATCGACCTTTAAAGGGTATCCCTTTGTTTCGCATAACTTTAGTAATAACATAGAATAAATAATATATAGGGTAATAATAATTTATTTACTTTGGCATAATGAGTTAATATTTTTTAGGATTTTAAATCTATTAAAGTAGGCAGAATGATCATAAGGGCTATATTATTTTTGAACTACTAAGGAGTCGCATAAAAGTAACAGCCGCCAACATGTTATGTTTCTAAATAATATGCTTGTTTTTTGTTATGTTTACCTACTTTAGATTGTGCGTTTAGGCACGTATTTGACAGACTGATATATCAACGCACAGTTCAAATTATAGGGTTAAGAAATTTAAAGTTATGCACATAAGTTTCCTGGAGGTTTATGCGTTATAAACCTCCACCGTGGAAAAAAATACATAAATTGACCCTTAGGTATATGACCCCGAGATGACGCGTACAAAACCGCAGGGTGAAAAGCTAGTCAACGCTAAAAGCCCTAAATCTGTTGTCTGTCTTTAGAATTGTAGGATAAAACGTTTTATAGATCTTTGGGGGATTTGAAAGCGGGGAAGGAAATAAGTTCGTAAGTATTCTACGTAGAACAGGAAATACGTTTCCTCCATTCACTTGATTGCTGTTTCCATACCTTACCTTTTTATCCTTTCCGAGATAAATTCGCATTGTGATGCTCGGTCTTCGTGTAGGTATAGATGCAAAGTTAGATTTATAAAGTAGAGTTTTCTTTTAATCTATAGGGTCATATTAATATAATCATCAGTATGCCGTAGAATTTACTGGAGTTATGTCGTGTGTAATGGATAATAGTAGAATGCTATAGATCTATAGTGCTCGCATGCGCTTAAAAATTAAACGTAAGATGAAGCGTTGGGCAAAAGACTAGATTTTAAAGCAAAATCAATATACTCATTTGAACATTTTGACAGATGAAGCGCATACATTTCAATACCCCTTAGTATCGTGATTCTGTGATATTATCACGAAATTGCGATAATAGTGACAATGGTGCCGATTATGTTGTTTACGAACTAAATAAATTTAATCTCACTATATCTCTTTCTAATAGTAAATATAAGAAAGGGATGCAAGATATTTTAGTCCTGTCAGTTTAATCCGATCACATATTTCAACGTGAATTTAAGCGCGATCTTTATTGGTCACGACTATTTACCCGTACATTACGACGGTATGGATTAAACTGACAGCATTAAAAATGTTCTGTCTTTTTTCAATAAGGTTAACTTGAAAGAGCTAGTAATATTAGAAAGGTTGTATTTTTGTCAAAATAAATAGAGAATTAAGAGAAACAATGTTTTTACATGTGAATTAAGTATGTTTAAAGTTTTTTTTCATTAAAAATTATAATATATTTAGGAGATATGGTTTAAAAACCCCCTTTTTTATAGACTTAAGGTGTAATAATAAAAGTTTCCAATGGCCCGTTAGACAAAACAAGTCCGGCATTCACAAGTGTTATTAGTCCAAATACGCCCTAAATAACTCCGCACGGAAATGGCGATTGTTCGGAGAGCCAATCCACACATCGAGAGGTTATAAAAGCCATCTGTCATTGTCTATGGACCGTGGCGGGCCATGTTTTATTTATTGGTCTCCATAATGGACCCTGTCGAAATATATGGAGTTGGAATATAGGATCCAAGAGGAAATCGACCATTTTAGTTGTTTTTTTTTTTCATTGTTATCGACTATTTCCAATTTTCGATGTTAAAAACAAACCTAACTTATCTTCAAGAGGATATATTGATCTCTTATCTCTGAGGGCCGCTGGATGAGAGTGACTTAGTCATTTTTGTTAATGTCAAAGTCATTTATTTAGGAGATCATGAAGGTCCAAGCTTCTGATGTTGGTTTCGTTCCAAACTCAGCATGTAAAAAGACAAGAAACTGAGCATGGTGTCATTGCTATATATTTTTGAGACATTCAATAACTCTGGCGATTAAATTTCAAAACGATATAAGCTTATCTCACAAAAAACTATAAATTATAATTATAATAATATTATAAAGAGGAAAGATTTGATTGTTTGTTTGTTTGCATTGAGGCTCCGAAACTATTGAACCGATTTGAAAAATTCTTCCACTAATAGGAAGCTACATTATTCCTGATGGTTATAGTCTACTTTTAATCCCGGGAACGCGAGTGAAACCGCGCGGAACTACTAGTAAATTATAAAGAAAAACATTAACCTCAATAGATATTAAAATGAAAATAAAAATATTAAAAAATTTATAGGCATTTTATTTTGGTGGTAATATCAATTTCATTCAATAACCTACAAATACCAACTCATGATTGCAATTGTTGTAAATCTTCAGGCCAATCTATCGGTATAAATACCGCTCTGAATTAGAGATGTGCCGAGTCAGACTGACTCGAGTACTGACTCGAATACCTAGCAGGTACTCACGTACTCGACTATATAAATTACTGTATTTGGATCTACAATATACATAATTATAAAGTTAAAATTTCAATTGATAATTGTTATAGTTGATAGTTGTTAGCTTTAATATGCCATGCCATACATAATTACCAAAGGATGATTATATTATGATTTAATTACTGATTATACAATAATCTGCTGTGATTATTTACATTGTACAAGCGTTCATACACGATTTGTGATGAAATATTAGAATTTGTCGTCAAAAGAAAACTACAAAGTTCGATTCAAAAAGTACTCGAGTCCACTGAAGTATTCGAATACTCGTGCCAGTACTCGAATACCTGTCCGAGTTTTCAGACTCGAATCCTTTTTTTAACGAATACCAAAATATTCGAATACCAAAAATAGCCGACTCGGCTCATCACTACTCTGAATCACTATCAAAGCCATCCTATTGTATATCGAACGCTTTGTGACCCAAATTACCATGATATTAATAAAACGCATACACAGCGACTTTGACGGATAGATCGCTTCAACAAAAGGAGCTATTATCACGTTCGATTAAAGTGAACAAAAGACGATTCGGCGGATTTTTAATTAATGTCACATACGACCTTCGTACGTGTCCCTTGACAATGGACTGGCGATGTGCGCGGTTGGACATAATGATGGATCACCTCGAGCCGATCCATAGTTAGCTCGCTGAAAGAGATCCTATGAACTGTGTAATGCTATCGATTTGCGATACTTTTTGTGAGCGATTGAATGATTAATATGTGGTTTTTGGGGGTTTTATATTGTGAGAAGAGTGTACTCTCTATTTTTAAAGGGTGTTGTTTAGTTTTTAGGGTTCCGTTATAGGATCACTTTCATATCAAAGTTTGGTCTGTCAAAACCCTTTTTCTCAGGAACGCGTGGAGGTATCAACCATACCTTTCTACTTCTCGTGAACTCAGAATCTTGAAATTTGGTACGAAGCAACGTCTTAGGTATAGCACAGATAATGGAAAAATTGCGAAAAGCATACAATTTTACTAACACTCAATTACAATGTTGTGTAAGTTTGTACGGAACCCTCGGTGTCAGACTTGCACTTGTCCGGTTTTTGTTTTAGTCATCATCATCATATCAGCCGAAAGACGTCCACTGCTGGACAAAGGCCTCCCCCAAGGATCTCCACGATGGCCAGTCTTGCGCTAGTCGCATCCAGCGGTTTCCCGCGACCCTAACAAGATCGTCAGTCCACCTTGTGGGGGGCCTGCCCACGCTACGTCTTCCGGTTCGTGGTCGCCACTCGAGAACCTTTCTGCTCCAGCGGCCGTCGGTTTTACGAGCGATGTGCCCCGCCCACTGCCACTTAAGTTTGGCAATTCTTCTGTTTTTCAATTTTGTTTTAGTATAGAATTTTAGATCGTGGAGATCTTTGGGGGAGGCCTTTGTCCAGCAGTGGACGTCTTTCGGCTGATATGATGATGATGATAGAACTAAAAAATAAAACATACAAAATTACACTATATATATGTCACCGGAAATGTATGAAATATAGGAATTGTATACAATTCCTGTGTATTTCCCCTAGGAAATTATAACAATAATGATACTTGGAAATATATAGAAACTATTGAAAAAAATAGGTTGGGGTTATTTTTTTTATTTTGCATAGAATAGCAAGTATTCGCACAAAAGTACCTTTCACTTACAACCCCCCAAATACCGCTATCCTTACAAATATACCGAATGTAGTACTCCGATAGATATTTAGGAAATGTATACAATGACGGATTAGATACTTTTCCGTTAACATATACATTTACTTTTAACTTGATCACTTCATGGTTGTAGGGAATAAGCATTTTTAGGGTAATAATGTACCGCGACTGAATTTAAAGCCAAAGCTTTGGCTTATTTAAAAAAAACCTTTCAATTTCGAATGGCATTTGAACAACCATAGCCTACCTTTATACATAGACCCTACAAAGTCACCACAACACTATTAAAATACCCTATAAATTAACCATCAAGATCACATGCTACCCCTACTATATCAAAGCTGCTACAGTTTAGGCGTGCGTCTCATTATGTGATATAAATTCGCGACTAATTAGCGCTACTCTGTGACAAAGATTAATGTGTTGCTATGTGTGCGACGTTCCTAATGTATTTGTTGTAGGTATGTTAAGCTGTCGGGACACAAGTCAAATAGCGAACAGATGAGTTACAATCTATCTGATGGTTAAAGACATGTCATGTCGTAAAATTATATCCATTGGAGATAAAATGAAGCGCAAGTCGTACAAACGTAAAAAAAACGAATTTACAAAAACTGAATTTACTATTCATTAAAAATGAATCCGTTATTGTGGTCTAGAATTTGAAATCGTGTGATATATTTTTAATTTCAAATGAAATAGAAAATAAAGAGAAAAACTGACTTTCAAAATGAATCAAGCTATTATGGACGTATATATGGTCATATGGAAAATTAACTGGCGGATTATCCATTGGACGTATGACGACGTTACCTAAAACTAATATAAACAATTTAAATAAACCCCCGAAACTCAATAGAAAATTGGTCAAAACTTCCAAACGACTGATTTTCTAGAAACATACCGAAGAACACTCTCGATTAAGTCACTTTCCAAACAAAAAAACTTAATCAAAATCGGTCTATCCGTTCAGGAGCTATGAGGCCACAGACAGACACGTCAAACTTAATCACACCCCGTCGTTTTTGGGGGTTCAAAATAGACGGGACAGTAACGTGCTAGGTCTACATAAAAAACATAGGTATCTAAACTTAGAAAAGATTCAATAAAAGGACTGTCTTTACTTGTTCACATAATAAATGAATTCAAAGAACAAGTTTTGAAGAGTCAATTTAGAAAACACCCCAGGAACCCGGGAACCGCTCAGTTTTAATTAAGAGCCGGGACGAATGCTCTCGACGAGGAAAAAAAAAGAATAGGAATAATAAAATCGCCTCTCAATTGAAACAAAAATAACCTATAAGAAGATGCTTCGATAAATTTTGCGGTAATATTGTACCTATGTCGTGTTTTATTAAATAATTAATTATATTTTTTTTAAATATTAGTTTAGTATTTTATTAACTCAAATTAAAAAATAATTTTACTAAACTAGCTTTTCCCCACGATTTGACTAGCTTTACTTAAACAAATAGTACCCTGTCCTTTTCCATATCATAGACTATATACAGGCTAAATTTATCGTGTAGATAACAGACAGACCAAGTTAGTTTCGAATAAAAAAATCTTTAAACATACCGTTAGATTCCCTTGTAAAGCCAGTGTTTCTCTTAATTTTCTATTTATTTTTAAATTAAAAATATATCACAAGATTTCAAATTCTAGACCAAATAGATGAATCCGTCAGATTCACTTCAAGATGAAGTGAAGTAGTAGGTACCTAAATGATTTGTTTTTACGTTTCTACGAGTTGCGCTAGCTTGATTTCACACGCACGTAATTTTACGACATGATAGGGCCTTACACATTATAGGTACACACGGCGGCACCTTATGCGGTTGTAATAGGAGCTATTTTGCAACAATAATGTGTAGCTTTTCGGACGAGTTATTGTGTGATTTTCTGCCTCCAGTTTAAATGATAAATGAGCTTTAAAATCAAATTCTCTCTGTTCTGCATTATTAGATACATTTTAGTTATATTTTTAAGGCGATGATAGCTCAGTGGTAGTGACGTCGGATGCCGAGACGAAGGTCCCGGGTTCGTATCCTAGAATGAGCTTGAGCTTTCGGTGAAGGAAAACATCGTGAGGAAACCATAGCACGGTGGGGTACTTTGTAGTACCCGCCTGGCTGACTACCACCCTCAAGTTGAAAATCTGTCGCCAAGCACCTTTCGGTGTGTTCCGACAGCTGCACTTGAGAGCTAGCTCCTTTCTAGGCTTTGTGTGCTTACCATCATCGGCCACATCATCACTGACCACGGTGAGATTGTGGCCAGACCTATACATAGTAACAAATATTTACGTTTAATTCCGATACGATGAATTAACGTTCATAATTAATTAGCTCATAATAAATTCTGTTGTTGTTTTAGCAAAACGATTTAAACATGCGTAAAGCATGACAGCACGCCAAGGTTTCACATTGTAACTTGGTCAAAGTTAATTTGTAAAGGCCCTTTCTGTGTTACACACCATTATTATTTGTATTCCATCACGAATAGCTGACGTTTGCTGGTATTCATTTCGATGTTCTCATTGACAAAGTTTCTTAAGGAACCTCTGATTACTTTCATACTGTAACCAAATTGTATTCTAGTATTCATTGAATGCAAGTAATAATAATCTGAAATGATGTGATCCGCAGTCGAACCAAAGTAACCGACATAGCCCGAAGAATTGCCAAATTGAAATGGCAGTGGGCGGGGCACATCGCTCGTAGAACCGACGGCCGCTGGGGCAGAAAGGTTCTCGAGTGGCGACCACGAACCGGAAGACGCAGCATGGGCAGGCCCCCCACAAGGTTCAAGTGGATGTGGAACCGGTGGTAGAGTCTATTGTAATGATTGTAACTATCGACGTTCATAAATGCCTTATCAGGGCCTTAACTGAATAAATGAGTTTTTGATTTGACCCTGTACGTTTTTATTCCCTTGCCAGTGTCGAAAATTTGCAGCATAAACGGCTATATCTTTTGATTGCGTTGGTTTAGAAGTTTGATTTTTTTCAGCTCCAAGGGACAGTAGACCTGAGTATTTGATATGAATTTCAGTTTGATACCGCCACGCGTTCCTGAGAAAAGGGTCTTAACAGACAGACGCACAACAAAGTGATCCTAAAAGGGTTGTACGAGGTACGGAACCCTAAAAAACGGAAAGTATACAAATACGTATATACTAAATAAACTAAAACTTTAAGGAAGTGACCCCAAACAGTCCTGAAACGCCATCATAGGAAAGCAATGGGAAATTACACGCAAACACAATCCGTAGGTTCGACCTTTCATACCCTCGTTTGGAAGTCCGCAATATAGCGATATAACCGTTCACAGCTTAGCGCAGCCTATATAACTGTGTAACTATACAATAACTGAATTCGATGAAATTTGTCAAAATTAAAAAAACTTAGCCTATCAAAGTTTCTCATTTAAATCTGTCTTAGGGCCGGTTGCTCGTACATTTTAGTTAATGTTATAGTCAAAGTTAACTTAACTATTACCATGCATTGACCGTAGAGTCACTTTGACGATGACCGATCTCCTTCGGTCGGTTATGGTTACGGTTAAAATTTTAGTTAAAGTGACACGAGCAACCCAGTTTGCTTTTGGCTGTTAAAGTTGACCATAACATAACCTAACTATAACCTTACTATGACCGCGCTCACGAGCAACCGACCCTTACATTACGAAGATTTGTGTAATTTATATGGCGATCCGTGATGTCATTTCTCTGTATTTCCCTCTCTCTCTCTAATTGAGAATTTCAAACGATCTTCAAATGCTTAAAACGATCTTTCAATAGCCATAAATGCAATATATTTTCTCATTTTTAAGATATAAAAAAATATACCTATATACCAGGCTATTTGTAAGGTAATAATCAACTTTAAAAGAGCAGTAAAACCTCCTTTAAGTACAATAAAATTAAAGGACCATCGTAATTTCCTACAGTAGAAAGAAACTCACGTAAATCAAGGAACCAGAAAAAATTGGTCCCTACAAAAAACGCTCTCATTTTGGCAAATGATATATCTGAGTTACTTAATCTATGTTGAAACCGGCAAAATTAAATAGGTCCACATTAAAATGTTCCCTAATGTCCAAACTCCACCGGCCATTTTGGTTCCACTTAAAAATATCCAACATTTGTTTAATGGCAACTAACCGCGTTACCTTTCCACTAATGAACGATCAGTCGGTCTATTATGGGCTTAAATTGGTGATGTTGTAGTAAATAGGGCTTGTGCACACGGCCACAGATCAGGTACACATTTTTGTTGCAAAATAGCGCCTATTACAACCGCATAAGGTGTCGCAGTGTTTACCTTGATCTGTGGTCGTCTGTAGATAATTTGGGGCGTTTAGTAATTTTATTGAAGACATAAATCTGTACTAATATCATAATGAGGTAAATTTTTTTTTGGATGTAGGTAATCTTCGGAGCTACTGGTTCGATTCCGATAATTCTTTCTTTGATAGGAAGCTACATTATCCGCAAGTATTAAGGCTATTTTTTCATCACAGGACACAAATAAGCTAGTCTCATCATCATCATGTCAGCCGAAAGACGTCCACTGCTTGACAAAGGCCTCCTCCAAGAATATCCACGCACGATGGCCGGTCTTGCTTTACCCGCATTAAGCGGTTTCCCGCGACCCTCACAAGATCGTCGGTCCACCTTGTGGGGGGCCTGCCCACGCTGCGTCTTCCGGTTCGTGGTCACCACTCAAGAACCTTTCCACTTACAATGCCTAAAGGATCGCGGGTGAGACCGCTAGTCAAATCCTTGTAATAATTATAAATGCGAAAGTTTGTGAGTATGGATGTTTGTTACTCTTTCACGAAAAAAACTACTCAACGGATTTGGATGAAATTTGGAACACAGATAGTTTATAACCTAAATTATTTTTATCCCGGGAAAACATAAGGCCTCTCGGGAACGCGGGTGAAACCGCGGGGTGGTATCTAGTATAATATATTTTTTGCTGTAACTTAATAAAAAAACTTGTCTTTAGTTAGACGATGAAATATCCAAGAATCCTTTTTTTTTGTCTAATTTGGGAACAAACAGACACTAAGATCTTATTAGGTCCAATTTGGTCTTGTTAACATTCGTGACCTAAAAGGCTTTATTGTTGCCAACTCCAGGGTTACCTATGCCGTCAACATTAATTAAATAATTATTCTTTTTTTTTTATTTGATACTTTAGTCCTTAAAAAAGTCTTATAATGGTGCCGATTCTGTTGTTTACGAACTAAATAAATTTAATCTCACTATATCTTTTTCTAATAGTAAATATAAGAAAGGGATGCAAGATATTTTAGTCCTGTTAGTTTAATCCGATCACATATTTCAACGTGAATTTAAGCGCGATCTTTATTGGTCACCACTATTTACCCGTACATTACGACGGCATGGATTAACTGACAGCATTAAAAATGTTCTGTCTTTTTTCAATAAGGTTAACTTGAAAGAGAGATGACTTGTCTAATATTAGAACAACAGAATCGACACCAGTATTATCCAACTAAAAGTAACAATAAACAGTTGTTTGTTTGTTGCCTTTTCACGTCTAAACCACTGAACCGATCGCGATGAAATTTGCCACGCAGATAGTCCATGATATGGAGAAGGACAAAGGCTTTTGTGTTTTTTTAAATATTTAAGAAATCTTAGCTTCTAAAACAAAAATCTCGGGATAAAAAGTATCCTGTGTTAATCCAAGTTATAAACTATCTGTGTGGATGAAATTTGATCCAAATCAGTTCAGTAGTTTTTGCTTGAAATAGTAACAAACATACATCTATACTCACAAATTTCGCGTTTATAGTATTAGTAGGAAGAAGGATTACGTTTAAAAAAACAGTAAGAGAATAGAATAAGGGATCACGAGTAAAACTGCGCAGTTACAATTTATTACCTCACTCCCTGACGATGCTTGATTTCTTTGACATCCCTTAAGACACAACCCTAATTAACCCACTAAACTAATCGAGTGTCAAAGTCCAACTAATTCAGTCAGCAGAGGGAACACGCACGATCGCTTTTCTGAAGCCGCTGACTCATCTCTGAGCTTTCTCAAACAAATCTGCCGTTAATTGAAACATCCATCCATTACTTGAGACAGGCTACTGTGTAATGATTAAAGGGTTTTCTTTGCTTATTTTTACATTTGGTAAATTTTTAGGGTTCCGTAACTCAAAAGGAAAAAACGGAACCCTTATAGGATCACTTTGTTGTCTGTCTGTCTGTCAAGACCCTTTTTCTCAGGAACGCGTGGAGGTATCAAGCTGAAATTCATATCAATTACTCAGGTCCACTATCCCTTGGAGCTGTGAAAAAATCAAACTTCTAATCTAAGCCAACACACTCAAAAGATACAGCCGTTTATGCGGCAAATGTCTTCCCGTCAATTCAGAATTTTGAAGTTTGGTACGAATCAACGATATAGCACAGATAAAGGAAAAATTGCGAAAAGCAAAAATTTTTATTTACACTCAACTACAAAGATAAGTTTGTACGGATCCCTCGGTGCGCGAGTCAGACTCGCACTTGTCCGGTTTTTTTTTTATTTATTGAAATACAAAAAAAATACAATTATAACACTATCTCTACTAAACTGTGACAATAGTTTGTCAGCAGCAGTTCCCGTGTTCGCAACAAAGAGAATATTAATCAAAGCTAAAACTATTTTATTACGACATAGCTGATAAGAACATTACGAATTCATAAGAAGGTGCTTACAGTGACAACTGTACTGTACGAAATGGTATTATGAACATAATAATAATGTTTTATACATAAAGCTATTTATTTACTTTTAACCTCGACGAAAAAGTGTCTAATAAGTTTGTAGTATTAAAAGAAAAAAAAAATTATTTGCGCGCCATCTGACACAAATAGCTTAAAAAAAAACAAAATTACAATATTTCAAAACGTATAAAAAAATACGAATGTAAAATAAAATAAAAAACAATGTGACTTGACTCTGGCAGAAATATCTATAGTGTGTATCTGAACGGATGAACTGATTTAGATTGTTTCGTTTTAAGGTGGAGGCTTCGGTTGGAGCGCGAAATTCAAATTTTATCACGTTTTTTGCAAATTGCAGCTCAGTTATAGGTCGTAAGTTATCAACATGTTATTTGCGACAAGAATGGTAGTATATTTACTAATTAATAACAAAAGAAATCATCAACATATTCCTCCAAGGTATATTACTAACATATACGACTATTTCATGAAAATGTTACTAAAATTTGAATTTCGCGCTCCAACCGAAGGTTAACCCTTAAAGCTTTCATAATAGAGTGTTCTTAGCTATGATACAAGAAAATCCGCAGATTCGAAAGATCATCACCTCTTTTCTGGTGTTGTGGGTTTGTTTAAATTTTTAATTTTGTTTATTTAGAATAGAATTGTTTATGTGCTCTGAATGTGTTTTTACAAGTGTACCTACCTCTAATACGTATTCGTACCTAGAGGTGGGTCGTAACGTCTTTTGAGCGTAATCGGTTATACGTACACGGTAAAAAACGATTTCTTCAAATAAAAGAAAATGCGTTATGCCAAGAAAATATTAATTCATATATATTCAAACGCTTCGTTTCTCTTAAATTCAGTATTCGGTGTTCTTAAAAATATAACCTTGTGTTAAACTGATATACGTTTAATCCAAAGGAATACGAACTATTTATTTTAATAAAATATTATTTTATTTTAAGAAATCGAGTTTTCTTCACTGAAGCCTTTGTATGTTTTTGAATTTAAATAATAGAGTTCACTTAATTTAAGACAACAGTTTGCCTTGGATTTAAGACAATCGTTTATTTAGATCAAGATATTTTGTATTTTATTATAAAACATACATGTTCTTGATTGAAATTATTTGATTTTTGACTAAGAATCGAGTTGTCTTCGATATAGAATAGTAGATGCTTAGTTCAAGGTAATTATCGTATTACGAAGAAAAAACAAACACTTTGAACTAAAGGGTTCAAAATATTAAATCTTTTGAGTAAAAATTTAAGAAAATTTGATCCAAATTATTACTATCATTGATGGTAAAATTGATGGTATTTTGGATCAAAGTAGTAAACTATTTTTATTTAATGCATCGATAACTTCGTTTAATACTAAAATAGTTTGGCTTTTTTTAATGGAAGCCAGGATTGTCTGTATGGAAGAGTTTGGTTCGTTTCAATAAAAACCACGACATTTTAAATTTGAGAATCATTATTTATTGAATACACCATAAATAATAACTACAACCTACACATGCCATTATTATTATTTAAAGATTTTAAATACTTGGGTGTAAGTGGCATCGAGCATCTAACGAAAACTGAAAACATGGATCCTTTATGCCATTTTGGACCTTTCAGCGTTAAATTTGTAAGTCGGACTTTAAAAAAATATGACTCCTGTTTTGTAAGTTAGTTATTAAAACTGCAACCAAAGACTATTATTAAAAAAAAAACAACCACACAATATTTTAGATCCCAAATAACGTACAAAATCATGTGTTGATTTCAGTTTTCATTATTGACCCAAGTATTTAAAATCTTTAAATAATAATAATGATATTTGTAGGGTGTAGTCGTACTCAAAAAAATAAAATTAATATGTACAGAATAAAATTACATATGCTCAAGAAAATGTTAACTATACAAGGTTGAAAACTTAGACTTAGCCAAAATAAAATATATATCTACGTACATAAAACATATTCAAGTAATTACAATTTGTTTCCCATATTTACTTTATAAAAAAAAATTGATGAACGATAAGAAAACCGATCTCCTTGCAAAATTAACTGGCTTTGAATTTTTCACTCAACTTAATATTTCTTTTTTTGCAAAGTAGTGAAATAATGGGATACATCCTGCCTTGCTAACATTGAGCAGTAGCTTTCTATTTTGCAATAACTTCCTCCCAGGGTTCTTTTCTTTTAGCCAATCAAGGTCTTCCTGTTTTCCTTCTGCAGTAGTATCTAGTTGAAAAGAAAATTAAAAATAAAATTAAAAAAATTAGAAGGTATTATGGTTTATTATTTATAGTTACTCTGTAATGTATATAAGATAGATATTGTAGTTTAATTTTAAATTAATATTTCATATATTGTTATAATAGTTGTTATGTTTCAATTGTATCTATACCTACATATAAATAATGCGGTGTGTATTGCTGCCAACAAATGTTCGCTTCCTTTCTCTTGATTAAGTTCCTCACTGTTCCTTTTGCTGTGATAGATTTGCCCACTATCACCAGGTATCACTTTTTTTTATTGGTTGGGTGAAGTAGGTACTAATTGCGGACTCTTGAGGGGAGAGTATTAATTATTATCATTCCAGATATAAAAGTATAATCTTCATTATTGCAAACACCTGAAAAAAAATATAGTTAGCTCTCATTACCTTTACTATTTCTTTAATAATAAATTTACTATTATATTGTACTAGCTATACCTATATATCTTATGAATTTACGAAGTGAAGAGTATAGTTTAGCGGATGCCTTCATTATCTGTATGCCAAATTTCAGCTCGAGGTTTGAACTGTGTATAGATAGATCAGTCAGTCACCTTTTCCTTTTATATATTTAGTGTGTACTATCTATCATACACATACACCTACAATCAAATGGGATATAATAACTAAAATGAATAACTGTATAAATTGTAAATGCTTACTTGTAACCAGATGTTATTTAAGCAGTTTCTGCGTTTGGTTATATAAATAATCCATTACTGCTATAGAATTGTAATATGCTTTTTCCACATGGTGAAGTCTCTAGATGAGTTTGAAGTAAAAGTCTTGGATTGAAGACATCAGACAAGCTTATGTTAAACATCTAACTAATTATGCATTTCCTCCTCCTCCACTGTAGCCTGAAAATAAAAAATTATTAGCTAGGTAATCTTGCTAATATCCAGTGGTTTACCTAAGTAGTATCCAGTTGTTTATTCAATTTAAATCAATTTCAAAGGATATTGGGCATAAAACCAATGATCAGTTATAGAAAATATAAAGTTTTATATTTACCAGTCTATCTTCAAGTCAATACGCACACCCAGCAATGGTCTGAGTTCTTTCAAATTTTCTTCCATGAGAGAACCTATGTGGTTCGTCTGAATCCAATTTACTGTAAGTTTAAACCAATAGTTAGGATTTAAATAAATCTCATACATATCTGCTGCCGCCACTATTGTCAGAAACAGCTTTAAGTACCCAAAGTAGATACTTATTTGTTAATAAGATAATTATTTATTAGGTGCCTCCCTCCAGGTACCCTCGGCACTGTATAGAAGTGAGTTAGCCAGACATTAGTATTAATCAGTAAAAGATAGTAACAGTAGGTAAATAAATATCCTTATACACGCAAAAATCTAAAAAACACACTTACTTAAAATTCTCCATGGCATCCAGTTCCTGGAATTCTTTTGTACTTCAGGCACCAGAGACGGCCATCCCTGATGAGAACCAAGATAGCTCTAACTTCCGCTGGCATTTACCAGGTTTTGAGTAATTTCTCCATTAATGTACAACACACTCACCAAGACTTATGAAAGTAAAACAAATTTAAAAAAACCAAAACTTTGGCTTCGGAACTCGACGGACGCGCATGTGTCCAGACCGGCTCGGTGCGACAGTAAATACGGTGATGGCGGCCGGCATGAGATATTTACAACGATCTATGAGAATTGTTTTATCTTCATGTAAACAATTTAAAGTTGATTAAAAAGAGAACACTCTTAATATAAAATTATGCAGCTTCATATTCATTTGATTTTTTGGAAATTTTGCTTAAAGATAATTGTTTCGTAATAAATATATCTTCAATTTGGATACAAACTTGTTGTATATTTTGTCAAGACTACTATCTAATATTGAATTGATAACATATTGTCACAGAAAAAGATTTCTTTTATTTCTAATGATACAAGCTCATTTTTGAGTATAGACGATTAAATATCTCATGTGGATTACAAAGATTGATCAAAACAAGAGTTTTCGATGTCTTAAATGGAATGTAAACTAATTTCTTCAGAACAAAAAACCTGGGTTCTTGACCTAAGATACATAATTTTAATATAAATATTTTTTTTCTCCTTCAGTTTAGAGAATCATTTTTTTTAAGTAAGAATCAAATTTCGATTGAAAACAAAACTCTCTTAGAATTAGATGATATTTTTAAGAATATTTATGGTCTTGGCGCAAATAAGTCGCAAAATCTTTTTTTTCCGTGTAGTTTCGTGCATATGAGTAACTAGTTTCAAAACTGCTTATTTTTGTAACTAGTTACTTCTGTATACGGTCTTTTGGGTATGTAGGTATTATAATATAATTATGATAATGTTACAGGTTATAGGTATTATAATAGTAGTTTTACTTTCGTGTTATGTTATGATTAGGAATTAAGAATATGTAACAGGTTTCTAGGTATTATAATACCTATGTAAGCTATGCTTGTAATTTGTTTGAGTAAATAATTTTATCAATTGAACTTCCCTTCATACTTTTCCAGGCTTAGGACTGGCTGCATTTTATTTTAAAGTTACGTCTTTGAGTGTAAACTGGGTACGTAAAATAATCGTTACATTTTTGTCCACGAAACTACGTACACGATTATCAACCTCGTAAGCAGTTACTGAAACCGATTACGTTAAATAACGCTCATCTCTATTCGTACCTAAATAAGACTTAGAATGCAATCATTTCCTGTGAGACTGCCGGCGCTGCGCCATAAGTACTTATCTATATCAACATTTGAGTTCAAAGAAATCACATTCAGTATGGATGATTTGTAGTGTTGATGATTTAGGTTTAATGAAATTTATTCTCAAATAAGACAATAAATGTCACTTCTATGAGAACAATATCCTACCAAAAACTTGTCATGTAAAATTGGCGACCAAACAAGCTCTCGCTTTCGCTGTAAAAAAGTTATCAGATCCCAGGAAAAGCCAAACCTTGGTTAAGAGTACGGCTTGGCGGTTTTTACCGTAGTTTGTTCTTCTACTAACTCAATTTGTTACTTAACATTTCATATGCAAAAGTTCTATGGTCCAAGTATCCCAAAACTCACTTCACCTATTTCACGTCCCATAAATAAGTCCATTTGGCCAATTTTCTGTGGAAGTTCTGTCACAGCCATATTTACTCTGTGGATTAGTACTATGATGTTAGTGAAATTCGACCTTACTGTTTAAGTATTCAAACGTTTTTAAAAATATAGATACATATTTATAAACTACTAGCTGTTCCCCGCGGTGTCACTCGCGTTCCCGGGATAAAAAATAGTTTACGAACTATTCTCAGACCTATCAAAAACCTATACACAGCGGATTTTCTTGAAACATAACTAAGAATACACTCGATTACGTAACTTTTCAAAAAAAAAACGAAATCAAAATCGGTCCATCCGTTCAGGAGCTATGAGGCCACGGACAGACACACGCACAGACAGACAGACTAGTCAAACTTAAAACAACCCTTCGTTTTTGCTTCGGGGATTAATAAATAGAATTTCACAATCATTAGCCGCAGGTCGTGGGTTCGATTCCCGTCCAGGACAAACATTTGTGTGCATGAACATGTCTGTTTGTCCTGTGTCTGGGTGTAATTATCTATATATGTATGTATATACAAAAAAAAAGTAGTATATGTAGTATATCAGTTATCTGGTTTCCATAGTACAAGCTCTTAGTTTGGGATCAGATAACCGTGTGTGAAGAATGTCCCAGGATATTTATTATTTATTAATTTGCCCATTTAGTTACCAGTAATTAAGAAACAGTAGGTACCAGTATGTACTCTTTCATCGATACTTTATTCACCATCTCTCCTTTCGAACTCACATCATGCAAGCCAGCTCAATTTATCTGCTTCGGTCCTCATCAGAGGTCAAATTATTAAACGTCACTCTCCATAACCTCTTCCTACGTCAACGACACCTCATGGACGATATAAAATTCAATAATCTGAATGTTCCCGTTCCAAAGAATGTACCGGTTGAGATATTTTAAAAGATAGCTCCTGAATCCCCGTTGAATTTTATATGTCTTCACAATAGGAGGCAATAGCTTCCAATGTGAGTCTACAGTATGTATCCATTGAGACCAAATTGGTATTTGCTTACAAAATTTCTTGAATCGAGATGGGTATTTGAACTGCTTTGAAATCTAGATGAATTATGAATAAGTATGTGTAGGGATTTATAAAATTATGAAAGGTAAATTTTTTAAGGATTTTTTTTACCGTGTCGAATTCAAATTATATCTAA
Source organism: Tethea ocularis (assembly GCA_963555595.1). Taxonomy (NCBI): domain Eukaryota; kingdom Metazoa; phylum Arthropoda; class Insecta; order Lepidoptera; family Drepanidae; genus Tethea; species Tethea ocularis. Next base: position 725,243 of record OY741960.1, on the reverse strand, counting down.
ATAAAAATATCAGCCAATAGTTGACTGATAAGTGCTCAGTGGTGACACTGTAATTGTGCAATAAACATGGCCGAATAGGCTTTAGAATACATTTTTCCCATACTGGGGAATATTCAAGATATACGCAGCGCGCTTGTCAAACAGTAGACAAATCTGACCTGTTTTTTTTGGTTGCGATTGCAGCACAACACTCTATCTAGACAGGTTTATTATCTAAGGCCAATTTGCATCAAAATTTCAATATAACAAAGTTAGAATATTTTAAAATTGTTCAGTTTAGACACACGAACGCCGCGAATGACATGCTTCAGGCGTGGCCTCAGAAAGGCAGATGACTTAGGCTGAGATCTATAGAGAGTGCTTGGACTTTGCTTAGACTTTACTTACGTAAAACTTGGCTTATTTACAAGTTGTAATAAAGTATGTTTTTATTTGACCATTAATTGTAGCTAAGTTTTTAGTAAGTCTTCGATTTCGTGCACTTAGGCTTTGCTTAGAATACACTCAGAAGGATTAAACTTGGTCTTAACTCGAAGTAAAGTCTGAGCAAAATCTCAGTACGCTCTATAGATCTCAGCCTTAGATCTAAATGATGTATGTGCCGATGTTTACTGTTTAGGCATAATGTTACGCGCTGCAACATTGACGAATGTTGTTGACATAGCAATAAGTATAAAATAGCTATAAATAGGTATTATTTATTACACACACACAGACAAGTAAAGAGAAAAGACAAAACAGATACAAAGGCACAAAGCTACTACTTATTTCTAATAGAAATTTCTTCCAGCAGCCCTGCTACTGGAAAGTTTGATATATATGAAGTCACAGTGTGTACTAGAAGAAAGAAATACATACATGAAACAAATAAATAAATAAACTACATAAAAAATATAACAGAATGATAATCTAAATATTAATTCACAAATAGAAATAAATATATAACATAGTATACATCGGCTCTCTGGTTTCGCTCATAATATACGGTGAATTAAGGTGGTGGCGTCGGTTGGAGCGCGAAATTCAAATTTTATCACGTTTTTTGCAAATTGCAGCTCAGTTATGGGTCGTAAGTTATCAACATGTTATTTTCGACAAGAATGGTAGTATATTTACTGATTAATAACAAATAAATCATCAACATATTCCTCCAAGGTATATTAGTAACATTTTCATGAAATAGTCGTATATGCCATTCTTCATAACCAGCAACCATATCTCAATAAATTTCAAATTAACCGTACCTAGGCTCCTGTTAAATGCCTATTCGAAATAGCCTGCGCTAGAAGGTACTCGTATCATAGGAGGGCGAATGCAGACATTGATTTGAAACGCTAGCGGCCCGCGGTGGAGGCAGACTAATCTAATTCTCTTGGTAAATTGCAGGCAAATCAAACTTGCAGTCATTCGACGGGAAAATTAAAAGCATATTGCTTAACTTTACGTCCTCTGCGGAGATTGAAGCTAGCGCGTGCGTGTCACCACGTGACTAAAGAAATTATTTTATTTACAAAAATAATGTAGCTAGCCGGCAAGAACTAGGCGTAACCGTACTTCGACCATGATATCTAAGTGCTACTAGCTGTACCTAGGTGTAGCCGTTAATGCGATGATAGTTCAGTGGTAGTGACGTCGGATACCGAGACGAAGGTCCCGGGTTCGAATCCTACAATGAGCTTGAGCTTTCGGTGAAGGAAAACATCGTGAGGAAACCATAGCACGGTGGTAGGGTAGTATTGTAGTACCCGCCTGGCTGGCTACCACCCTCAAGTTGAAAATCTGTCGCCAAGCACCATTCGGTGTGTTCGGACAGCTGCACTTGAGAGCCAGTTCCTTTCTAGGCTTTGTGTGCTTACCATCATCGGCCACATCATCACTGACCAAGGTGAGATTGTGGTCAAACACAGGCCTATATATAGTAAAAAAAAAAAAGCCGGCTAGAACTAGGTGTAACCGTACTTCGACTTTTAGCCGTAACTTAGGTATGTAGTATGTATATCAGTCATCTGGTTTCCACATTGACACATCACACATCTACAGATAGACAAGAACATTTGTGAAATCTGGGGGCACGGTCATGCCCCCGCCAAACGAGCCAAGCGAAGCGCATGGGCATTACCTACCTTTTCTCGAAGCGCTTCGTCTTTTTTTTTAACCCTCATAAGACCTTCAACCCTTGGGTACAGATTATACCAGATCAACAAAATTCTCGGGATATGATACCGTACTCTTTAAACCAAGGTATGGGTTAGTAAAGTCAGGGCTTAGGGGCTTGGCTTCTCTTGGGATCTGATAACTTTTTTACAGCGAAAGCGTTAGGAGCTTGTTTGGCCGCCAATTTTACATGACATGTTTTTGGTAGGATCAATGTTTCCAAACACTGCACAGTTTTCTCGCGACCAAAACGTTGTAAGCGCCGCATGTTTCTCGGCGCTTACAATATTAATGAGAGAGGTTTTTATGTTAAAGCTTTTTTTAATCTTTCTCTACAGAACTGAAACTACATAATTAATTACAAATAGGATACTTTTTATAGTGGGAAAATATAAGATACCTCGGGAACGCGGGTGAAACCGCGGGGCGGAAACTATTGAAAATATTTCCAAACCATAGCAACATGATTATTAGTACCTACGTACATAAGTCCACGCTTTCAAACCTATTCGCTACACCCCAGTGCATATACACCCCAGTAAATATTCAACTACAAATCAGAAACTTTTCCCGTATACCCTCGGTAAAGTTTAAATGAAACGCAAAGAAATACGGATTGGGCACTAGGATTAAATTCACATGTTCTATAACGTCTGATTGCTTTTTAAGGTTTCGTAGGTACCCCAAAAGAAAGGAAAGAAAACTAGAGAATATGTGACGAAGAATAGTTATTTTAAAAATTGGAATTTATCGTTAGTAACGTCAGAAAAAAAATGTGAATATGCACCTTTTTAAAACTAAGAATTATTTTTTCTCGCATTTTATTCCATGAAAATAATAACATACTCGTACATTCTGAGATCTAATAGAGAAGGAATAATATTCTTACTTTAAAAAAAGGCTTAGTTTTTTTTTTAAATAACATAAAACCGTATTAAAAGTGCGCCTCTCCTGTTCCGCTTGTCTCCGTCAGTTTAGTAAGAAACGGAGCATTTAGTTAAACGCCTTTCAAACTAAGTACACTTGAATAATACAAATCAAACAAACGCAAACTTAGCCACTTAAACACTAGCCCGAATAGTGCGGGCATCACTCAGAGCGCTAAGTGGTGAACTTAGTCCAACTTACATATGCAAGTAACCGCCGACTTCGCTTATTACATAGTATTAAGAAGAGGCTTATTAGTTGCCTTACACGGTTTAAGTGCTGTACAACGGTACAGGTCGACTACACTTAGAAAATCTACATCAGTTTTTTTCGTCAAAGCCTGCTTGACCAACTAAAATATATTTTTTTTCTGGCAAGGAACAGTTTTAGTGGAACACGGGTCAAATCGCAAAAATACTCCGTGTTTTTACGAATCCTTTCGTCTATTAGTCCTACGAAAAATACGTTATAGTTTAGTTCATCATGTATAAATTTTATTGATTAAAATCCCTGAATTCGGAAAAAAAATATCATATCACATACAATTTTAATCTATGTTTGACAGAATGCAAACGCACACATACATGTATATCCTGGATGGGAATCGAACCCACAACCTGCGCCGCGATAGGTGTTATCTTAACCAACTGCACTAACCGGCCTGTCTGTACTATCCTAAAACGGCAAAATTGTTTAAATTTCTCCTATTTATTGTGAAATTCTGATTAAATTCAGTAATTTTATAGAAAACATTGCAATCGAATTAATAATTTGGTTATATTTTGTCTTTAGTGGCATCACTAACGGTGACTTCGGTGACCATAGTCTATAACAAAGTTAATTTGGGTCGGCGTAATACATTCGGATCGGGCACTTGGTCACGAGCTCTCGAGCTGTACGAACGTCAATGCAACCGTTGTTCCACCAGATTCTGCAGGCTATTATAATTTTATGTAAGTTATAGTATAAGTTTGTACTTGTAACTGAAGTGATTATTTAATTGTCAAATTGCTACAATAAATCTATCGGGCCCATGAGGAGTTTCTTGCGTCGCTTCTTCTCATACGGGACTATTCCGAAGCGATGGTATAACGTTGTTTCATGCACTACGCCAACTGAATCGAGTTCTGAAACTACCCTAAGCATGATGTTCGTATCGCTTGACTGTTGCTGAAGCTTATATAGTATTGTTACATTAAGTATTTAGTTGCTTTTGGTGTTATATTAAGGCGATGATATACGAAAAATTATGATTTTTTCTCTGTAGATAATGCGTTTTCCTCTGTATTCTTTGTTCCAAGAGATTTGGAGAAAATATATCTCAAACTAGAGAATATGTGACGGGAAACAGTTTTCAAAAATTGGGATTTTTCTTTAGTAACGTCAGAAAAAAATCGTAAATATGCCCCTTTTTAAAACTAAGAATGTATTTTTCTCTTATTTGGGCCATCCAAACAACTTGAAAACTATTAACATACAGTCTGAAATCGATTAGAAAGGGAATAGTTTTCTTACATTTAAAAAAAACGCTTAGTGTTTTTTTAAATACCTAACATAAAACCATCTTTTTCAATTGCGTCAGTCCTGTCTTGCTTGTCTCCGACAGTTTAGTAAGGGACGGAGACATTCGCAGAGAGCCTCTTCTTAACGGTTGATCCTAACATTATATTTTTCTAAATTCGTCATCAATCTAGTTACGTCACCTGTTTATTAATAATTAGTTCCCATTCTATTCCTATGAGTTAATTTTCCGCAACTTTACAATTCTCCCGCACAGACTTCCGCAACTATTTCCTATTGCCAATGACAAACGCATTTGTATTCCCGTCAAGCCTTCACATCCGCTCGCACGAGTATTGAAGAGGGTCTTATGAAAGTATTTTATAGGCCTTCGTTTCACTGAACAAAGTTATTATAGTTTTGTAGTATCCATTATTAGACTATAGTTTTACAAATTTAGTAAGATAATGGAATACCTTTAGAATATCCATAGACAGAAGCCACTTTTTATGGATAATTTTTATTTTTAATTTAAATAAAAAGAACTCCTTGAGGCGGCCGCTTTCCTCATTTGTTTAAATGTAGTAGTACCTAGTAGGAACCTATTTACTTTCATCTCGGGAACTCGAGTGGTCCTTACCTACTTATAGTTTTAAAAAATATTTTTAAACAGTAAAAAAATGCAAAAATCTACCTTCTTACGTCTTACATAGATACAAAATTGAAGTAAATTTATTCGAATAAAAAGACTTCGGTGCGAGAAATGAAATGTAAGAAGGTGGTACACTGAAGATCTGTCTGTAAATGCTAGATAGTTGGAATATATTTAAATAAGCCTCAACAAGCCGGCTATTGGAAATGAGGACGCTTAAAATGGCGCTTTACTTCTAAAGGATAATTTATGCCGTGATGAAAATAAATATAATTTAATAGGGGATATTTTGTATATACGAATATCAAACAAAACAGAAATTGTACTATTGATAACAGACATTTGATAAAATAAATTTACGTAAGTACACACGGCCACAGATCAAGCTACACATTTTTCTTGCAAAATAGCGCCTGTTACAACCGCATAAGGTGCCGCAGTGTGTAGCTTGATCTGTAGCCGTGTGTACCTACTTATGTTTCGTGACCTCAAACCCATGACCTGTGACGGTCAGGTTTACTAAACTCATCACCAACGGGGCCAGGCACCAACCAAAATCAGACCAGACTATCGTATAATTAAAAAATATCCAAAATTCAAGTCAAAGCCATTTAATTCATTTTGGACGGTAAGGCACTTCAACTTCGATGGGCCTTATAAGAAGGCTCAAGGTCAACCAAAGAGCAATGGAGTGGGCTATGCTCTGACTTTCCCTGCGAGATCAGGTCAGAAATGATGAGATCCGCAGTCGAACCAAAGTAACCGACATAGCCCGAACCAAACTAAAGTGGCAGTGGGCGAGGCACATCGCTCGTGGAACCGACGGCCACTGGGGCAGAAGGGTTCTCGAGTGGTGACAACGAACCGGAAGACGCAGCGTGGGCAGGCCCCTCAAGTTCACAAGGTGGACCGATGATCTTGTGAGGGTCGCGGGATACCGCTGGATGAGGGTAGTGCAAGAACGGCCATCGTGGAGTTCCTTGGGGGAGGCATTTGTCCAGCAGTGGACGCTATTCAGCTGACATGAATCAGTGCTACCCAATCAGTCAAAAATCACGGCAGTATTTTAGCGCCTCAGTTTGCATATTTATAGGCTTCGGAATAGCGATGAGCCAACCTCGAAGAGATTGCAGCTCTCATTCACCGGCTTCCTTTTACCGAGCCCTTTCAATTGCATTGCTTTTGTTCGCTGCCCTACCCTAGCCTTGCCTGTCAATCGAGATGGTGTAAGTGTTATCTGTAATTGAAAATGAATAAAAAAAGAAAGTAGGTAATGTGTAGAAAATAAGAAAGCAAAATTTGGAAAATTAGTAATCAATTCGACGAATCGTCGGGCCAGTTGGCGCAGTTCGTTAAGACACCACCTATTGCGCCGCAGGTCGTGGGTTCGATTCCCATCCAGGACAAACATTTGTGTGCATGAACATGTCTGTTTGTCCTGTGTCTGGGTGTAATTATCTATATAAGTATGTATTTACAAAAAAAAGAGTAGTATATCAGTTATCTGGTTTCCATATTACAAGCTCTGCTTAGTTTGGGATCAGATAACCGTGTGTGAAAAAATGTCCCAGGATATTTATTATTATTTTTATTTATTTATTAAAAATTTAAAGAAACCCTGAAACTTCCTAGAAAATTGGTGATAAATTTCATACGGCTGCGCGGATTTTCTTGAAACATAGCTAAGAACGCTCGATTAAATCGCCTTTCAAACAAAAAAACTAAATCTAAATCGGTCTATCAGAAGCTATGAGGCTACAGACAGACACACTCACACAGACAGACACGTCAACGTCGGTGAAGAAGTCAATTGGTTGCCAAACCTGTAATATGCAGCAGAAGACAGACATTTCTCGGCAGAAAATCTCTTCTCTACATATTGTAAAAGGAAATATCTTTCCGCGTCGTTCTCTTTATCCACTAACTCCTAAACCACGCAACGTATTTTGAAACGATTATCATGTAGATATTTTTCTATCTATATTATATATCGGAACCAAGTCGCATGCTAATATATTCGGTAAAATTATATAAACATAAATACAAAAGTTATTTTGCGATCAATCATAAAAATGTTACTTTCAACCTCAAAATCCGCAGTTAACCCTGCATTACGACACTCGCTATGACAGTTTTAAAAAGGGGGTCCCATAAAATCAACTGTCCCAATATTAATAGTATTATGGTAGAAACGAGCCGATGATTTATGTACGCCGCAAGGAATCCAAGGAAACGTTGGGACTGTCGGCGTCGGCTGGCAACAGGCCAACCGACTAACTGCGACCAAACACGGGATTTAGCAATTTGAGAACGCGACCACATTAGGGGCGTGGCGCAATATTGGGTGGTAGGCGAATATTGTTTTATTTTCAGCTAGCTTCTCCCCCGTGGTTTCACCCGCGTTCCCGTGGTATCTTATATTTTCTGGAGATAAAAAGTAGCCTGTATGTTATTCCAGAGAATGATCTATATATGTGCCAAGTTTCATCCAAATCCGTTCAGTAGTTTTACCGTGAAAGAGTAACAAACACTCATAAATCCATTCTCACAATCATTCGCATATAATTTTAGTAGGAAGTATTTATGAGACCTGTCCCCCGCGGTTTCAACTGCGTTCCCGGGATAAAAAGTACCACACGTTATTTCAGGGTATCTACCTATGAGCTAATTTTCATCAAAATCCATTTAGTAGTTTTTGCGAGAGTAACACACACCGAAATCTTTATCATATTTTCACACTTATTATTAGTTTTATGATATACAGCTAGGGGAGGGGTCGAGGGATCTTATGTATTCCTGGTATGTGTGCCAAATTTCATCCTAATCATTTCAGTGATTTTTTGCGTGAAAGAGTAACACCATACACACATCCTCACAAATTTTCACATTTATAATATTAGTAGGATTCAAATCACTTCTACTGAATAACAAAATAATTCTTCCAAAGAAAGCAATGTTAACTCATTGGTAATGACGTCGAACCCTATATTGAGCTATCAGTAAAGGAAAACATTAGGAAACCATAGCACGGTTTTAAGGTACTTTATAGCCCTCGCCTTGCTGAATATCGACCTCAAATTGGAATTCCATCGCCAAGCACCTATTGATGTGTTCAGGCAGAGTTGCACTGGCGAATCAATTATCTTTTTATACGAATGCCCAAATGTCTTCCTAATGTTTCCATGACTTTTCCATGAATGATTTCTTTCCCTGAACAGATTTAGATGTATGGTTAGAATCCTTACAAAATCTCTATAGTCACTGGCTATAATTACTTTTTGTAAAAAGCAGACGTGTTTGTTTTAATTTTTACATTAATTACGACTTGTTGGCTTTTTAAATTGCCAATGTCTATAGGCGACAGTTGCCATTTACCATCAATATAGCATACTTATTAGCTTTATCTCAAAAAGTCATAGCTTACAATTCTTAGGTATGTGATGAATCATGAATTTTAATATTTTCGAATATTTAAACATCTGAGATTAACCAGCATCCTCATGGTTGACCTATTACGTCTTCACATTCTCCTTATTGCATATAATAAATTTAATAAAATGTGTTAAAGCAGGAATATTTCATACGTCATACGTTTCCTTTATTTGAATTCTTGACATGTTTCATTAAATTTTCTCTTGCATAACTTCTTTCATGCAAATCAAAGGATTTTTGCTCAAGTCTTGCAAATTTGTTTGGTATTATTTCTTCTTTTGATGTTTCTTTCAATAAGTTTTCTCTTTGACTTCGATTTCACAGTCTAAGATTCTGAGCAAAGTTTTAGTTCAATATAGGTAACTAATACATTTTAGTTCTAAACGAAAGTCCGTTTTCTTTCTGGAAGAAACCGTCTTTTCTAAGTCTTTTAGTTTGCATAAATAATTGTGAAGTTTTATAATGAGTAGTTCTGTAAAATGTATATCTTGCAAACGCTTATTTTAAAATTTCAATTAAATTCATGATTAAACCACCATATCTCTAAGTAAATAATAATTACAGTTAAATCCGAAAAATCTCCATAGATCCAGTAATTTAAATAAATGTATACAGTACACAGATAAAATATATTTAAAAAATATTTATATATTTTCTTTCTATTATGATTGATGGATGACAGGCCAATATCGAAATAATTATTGATTTAATTTAATACTAAAAAGATAACTAGATAAAGATAAGACATGAAAATAGACTAGTCATTATGGTGGTGCAGGCTGGATGAATCTTCTATTGAAAAGGGAAGATCTTCCGCCAGGCTGGCTTTCGTGTGGGGACCGTGGTCCAATTGTAGATACTGGAATTTTGTATATATTATGTAATTGTTCGAATAAACTTCACCAGCGCGATTCAGAGCCTTATCGAGCCATCTATCCATCGATATATAAATATATAGTGTCGCTAATGTATCTAAACTTAGCATTATCGTCTCATAGTCAGTCTAATGGGAATCCAGGGCAAGCGACCACCGAAGAAGGCGTACTTCGTGGCTTCAAATCTCCGAACATGATTTAAATTTAGCACCAGATCCTTATTCCGCACAGTTGTGTCCAAAATGATAGAAGAAGAGTCAGTCTAATTAGTTGAGTCAGTCCGAGTTTATTGCCGGCTCTTCTCAGCAAAAGCTACCTTCCGAACCGTGCATTAGAACCAGTCATAAGTGCCTGTGAAGATCTATTTGAATAAATAATATTTAATTTCAATGGCATCACATTTCTCTTCAAACTTGCACCACACAAAATTCCCTGGAACTTATAACGAGATACATACTCGTGCAACATAATAATTCCTCTTGCTATGCTGTTTATTGTTTTCCGACGTCACTAATGACACTAATGTGGCCCAAGGTACTAGAAGGCGTACATTTTCTACCAGTCCACACTTAAGTAAGCGTTGAATGGTAATTATGTGACGTCACAATATAACCACTTGCGGTGTTATGTATGTGAAGGAATTCAGTTTTGTGTTGTGCTATGCCTGTTTATTATGCATATGCTTGTAAGTGCGATCTTAATCTCACTACGGTATGATGATCTTAAGATATCCTTGTAGAGACGAAGATGGCGGCTTTGAATCCTAAAATGAGCTTGAGCTTTCGGTGAAGCCTGGCTGGCTACCACCCTCACTGAAAATCTGTCGCCAAGCAACTTCCGGTGATCACAGTGAGATTGTGGTCAAACACAGAAAACAAAATCATCCGTCTCGTCTGTCTGTTCGCGATAAACACAAAGTACTGAGCGGATTTTCATGCGGTTATCAATAATAGACAGAAGTGATTAATGAGGAAACTAAGTGTACAATTTGGTAAGGTTTTTTGTAAATTAGTTGATATACTTAGCGTGGGCAGGCCCCTAAGTCCGATCTTGTCAGGTCAGGGTCGCGGGAAACCGCTGGATGCGGGCAGCGCAAGACCGGCCATCGTGGAGATCCTTCGGGGAGGCTTTTGTCTAGCAGTGGACTTCTTTCGGCTGACATGATGAAGTTACAATTCACTCTTTCACTGTTTCAGAATATAACTAAATTGAAAATTGAGAAAAACAGCTATTCTATATTATAGTCAACACATGACGATTTAAAGTAGTATAATAAAAAAAATACACTTTTATAAAATGTAGAAGCAGTAAATTTATTTGCGAAGCGCAGGTAGAATAACAATGCTTCGGACTGTGATAAAAAGACTCGGTTGAAGAAATGTGAACTCAAACTGTTATTGCACTTCTCAATAATAATTCACTAATAGTACTTATAGAAGTCTCGTTTAAAAGTAGAGAACCGTATATATAAAAGAGGCAGATGACGCACTTGCTTAAGATAAGTGAGGGATTCGAACGTATGTATTTTTTATTAAATTTACTAAAAGCTTCCCTTTAGCCGTAGTAGGGTATTTTGTCCTTCTGGCTGGCTACCACCCTCACGTGAAAAACTGTCGCCAAGCACCTTCCGGTGTGTTCCGACTGCTGCACTCGAGAGCCAATTCCCTTCTAAGCTTTGTGTGCATACTACCACCGGCCAAATCATCACTGACCACGGTGAAATTGTAGTCAAACTAATAACAAGTTTCTGTCTAAAATATCATTTTTGGTACAAGCTTTTATTGTACAAATAATCTTTAAGACGGTTTCAATGAGCCCAAACACGACGGGGTTGTGTCATTTTATTACGGAGTTCCTATGGCCACCTTCCAGCTCCAGCCCCTGGTTACCATTGGTTTAAACATAAGTACTTGACAAAAAATACGCTTCTATTGGCCCAAATTACTTATTTTTGCCTTTTGCGGTCGAGACCGTGGGTCCTTGGGGGACCGAGGCTCGCCGATTTTCTCGAACATTATCTTCAAAATTAATTGAGGTCACAGGGGACCGGCGGGCGGGGAGCTTTTTCCACCAACGCGTTAGCTTGGCCATACAAAGAGGGAACGCTGCCAGCCTTCTGGGAACCTTGCCGTTGATTGGCAGCAGCGGCCGCCTCGAGGATTTTTTTTATATATAGTTTGTATATTTCTTGTAAATAATTGTAAATATTGTACCTAGTACTTGACTCAATTTTAAAATCAGTGTTTCTCTTCACATGTCTAAAACAAGTTATATATGTCTGCACATATTATGTTTTACAAGTTGCACTAGCTTGATTTCACCTCATGTGTTTCGCACACGTTTAATTTTACGATATGACATCGCCTTTTGAATTCCGGTATATAATTTCTACTAAAATATTTCACCCTGACTTTGGAACACTTAGTTTATACTTACTTAATTTTTGCTAATTATTGAGCTTATACCTAATGTTTGTTAATCTGCGTAGTTTTTAAAATTGTAAGGAATTATTTATTTTTATTTAAAAGTCATTGGACCCTCGCGTCATTTACCTCAACAGCATATCGTTTCTCCGGAGAATTTGTGCGGCGAATCGTACACTCTCGCTACGCTGGCAAATGTATGGCACGGTAAGTCGACCGTTTTAAAATGTTTGTATTTGAATAGCAACGTCGACTTCGTGATGCTGCTTTGTTGCTACAAGCAGTACATCGTTATTTATGCCTCGAGGAGTAGCGTGTAGGAAATGTCAGACATATGGAATATATGCTATTAGATATTTCACTACACGGACTGTAAACATTTTTATCTACTCTCATATCGTAATGTTCTTATTATGAAATCAAAATCAGTACTTTAATGACCCACTTTAGGCACACCCGTGTATAATGATTCATTATAGTACAGTTGTGTTCCCAAGATAATGCTATAAAATAACTTTTTTTCTATTAAAGTACACTTTGGACCTATCAATAGTATAATCAATCAGTATCAATTCAATTTGACGATGACAATGTGACAAATTTTTGATTTGAACTTTAGAGGTAAGAATTTTTGGGAGTTGGCAACACGGATTTGATTAGGTATATGATTATTGTGTCTGTTTATTTTATTGTTTTTGCCTATCGATTTTGCTATTTTTTTAAATTACATTATTTATATGAGTTTAGATAAAGTACTGTATGATACTGCACATAATTAGGTATTAAAAACTCGTGTGATACTATTAAGAACCTCGCCTACGGCTCGTTACTTAAACTCACACTCGTATTTAATAACCCCTATCATGCAACAGTATCATAAACTACTATTATGTTACTGTTTTAAGTGGGTTATATTATTTTTAAAATTCTTAATGAAAATTCCTTCCGTAACATGTACTTTTACTGTGACATCTACTTGATCTGTATGACATACCTTAACCTTTGGAATTAATTTATTTGTAATTATACTCGTAGTCGTCGATTGTCTGCTATAACTGAGGCTAAGGCTGCCTAGTGCGCGGGGGGCCTAAGAGTGCAGTGCATAACTTGTAAGTACGTAACAAGTTCACTAGGTTTATTGTATTTTGAAGTAATTATGTCCAGATAAGTGAATTAGTTGTTGGAGTACCATAATTAATAAATAAATCAATTACATATTGTATTTAAATCTTAGATGTACCTACATATAAGTTTACTAACCTGCCATACCTACTCTCTGTATAAACTTATGGTTCTATTTGGCTGTAATTCTTTTATTAATAAAAATAAATTGAAGGAAATCCCCACTTTTATTTTTGTTTTCTTAGGATGTATTGCGTTTTGACAAAAGTCATAAACTCACCTTAAGGAGTAACGTTCGGTTGAAGAGCGAAATTCAAATTTTATCACGTTTTTTGCAAATTGCAGCTCAGTTATAGGTCGTAAGTTATTAACATGTTATTTGCGACAAGAATGTTAGTATATTTACTGATTAATAACAAAAGAAATCATCAACATATTCCTCCAAGGTATATTAGTAACATTTTCATGAAATAGTCGTATATGTCAGTACGACCTATAACTGAACTGCAATTAGCAAAAAACTTGATAAAATTTGAATTTCGCGCTCCAACCGAAGGTTTACCCTTAAAGAGGTTATGCATCAGTTAGTACTAATACAGTAAATCCTAACAAGTATTTGAATCTGAGATATACATTTCAGCCTTACATATCTAGAACTTCTCAACCCACATTAATATTACAGCACCTAGGGTCTTAACTGCCTCCAGCCTCACTAAATAACTTACTCTTCTGTTCATATTAATAAATAAAAGATATCTGTGTCCAAGTTGGCAACACCATTGCGAATTTCTCAAGGGAACCATAAACATTAAACTCCACTCAACCAAACATTGAACCCTCTCGAAAACATTCTGTAATTTAATCTAAAACCGAGGCTCGTTTACGGTCTTTTAATCGTACATAAGGCATAATTACTTTGCGAGAATAATGATCATACTTAACCGACGTAGTAAACCCTAGATTAATTGTTCACAGTAAGCATAAAAAGCCTACGGAATCCCTATTTATTACAACAGCATTACTTGTACTTATGACGTAATGTGGTCTGTTTATGACGTCACGTTTTTGCACTTCGTCTAGACCTAGCTTGGGTATTGGGTTTACGACAAACACTTGCCACAAATATGTTTCTAAATTAGTGCCTGTTGTATGTTTTGGCAACTTTTCTAGTGTTATTAACGTTACTAAGCGGAAAGATAAAATATTTAATGTTTTTTTTCAACTGGCCAAGTCAATATGACTACAATCTCATAAACATCATGACAGCGGAAAGACGTCCACTGCTGGACAAATAATCTCCTGAATCCTTGGAAAAATAACTATATGGATTACTTTAGTTTTTCTACGTAGAATTCCGAGTAGGTGTAGCTCGCTGAGTGACTAACATTATTTATGCGGTCAGCAATAAAATTGCAGCATCCATCTCTTTAAATTTAAGGCAAGTAACTGATATAAGCAATCCTTCTGTTTTCTGTATGCAATAGTCTTTGCATTTCAACCAGCATGCTTGTTACCTTTTTCACAACCCCGAGATCAAGAATGATGACAAATGCAAATATATGTGAAGAAGTAATTTCTAGACAATCATAAAATTTAAGATGGCCTCGCTACAATATCACAGTGTCTTATCTTTCCATAATTTATTAAAGAAAATTCCTTCCTCAAATTCTCGGTTTTCCAATAATGACATTTAAATACATTACGAGTTTGAAATAGCTGAGCAAATAACGTCCACGGGGTGGATTACGTTGAGCAATTCTCTAATACTCCCGAGTTAGGGGTTTACATCTGCGACCCGGCGCCGGCGTGGCCATCGCGGGTTGACAAAGAAGTATTTGTAGTACCGGTTTAAATTCTGGAATGTTTGAACAAATATTTGGATGTTGCTGTAAGTAATCTTCATTCAATTGAGTTGCTAGCAATAATAAAAGCTAACGAATAATGGCAGCCCTTTTGTGACAATTAGAATTGATTAGATATGATGTGGTTAGGTGGAAAGTAGTCTGAGTAAATAAGTTGGGTCATAGACAAATACTTCTGTGCTATAATTAAGGAAAGAGAACGTCAAATAAATAAGTAGAAAAAATGAAACTATGAACTGCCGTTTTCAAAATTTAAACATTCATGAAAAAATTGTTGACTCGCATTTTTCGAATTGGCACCAGAAAACACTGAAATTACATTTCACGCCAGCAGCTCCCCCGGCTTTTACTGAACAGATTGTTGTAAAAATGCGGTGTAATTCCATTAAAATACATTTCATTAAAACACTGTTCCGACATCTCGTTGTAATTGGGAGAAGTAATAAAAATGTTAGTGTAGCATAAAATAATGCCTACCAGGGTTCCATTATTGAATGCGCACAAATCTAATACGAAACCAATAAAAAGTGTCATAAAAATCAAATGAAATTACTCCGCAAGAAAAAGTAGGCTGCCTAAATTTTCCATTGGGCTAGGTACCGTTTTTTTCACTTAGCTAGGTTTTACAGTCGCTTTCTCGAATTGTTTGATGTACATTTTTATGTTTCACAGAAATTCCCTTTCTCAATTAGGCGATTTTCTACTAGCCGGCGCAATGCGTGGTTTATTCTGGGGGGGTGCAGAATTTAAGTCGGAAGGATGATGGACCAAAAATTTAATTTACTAACGAGTTGACAGGCCATATTACAGTACCTACGGCTTAATACCATTTTTACATGGCAATAATCATTTTTTATTTATACCAAGATTCTAACGCTGATCGTTTCTTTAGCTTGCGACATGTTTTTATTTTGCAGTTTTAAAAAAAGACTTCAGAAAAAAGTATACTAATTTGTTTGCCGGAGTCTTCTCAGTTCAAGTGTATTCCGAACCGGTAGTAGAGTCTATCGTAAAACTGTAACTTTTGACATTCATAAGTGCCTTATTAGGGCCTAAACTGAATAAATGAGTTTTGATTTTATTTCCAACCAAAGACGTCGTCGTTTGAAAATAAATGCAAACTTTGTAACTCAAAAAGATTTTTTTGTAAGTATAACACTACGAAATAAACAAAAACGGAGCTCTAATGAAGTAAATAATTTCCCAAGTACGCTCAAGAAAGTAGCAACAAGAAAATATACAATTCAAAAGCGTAAAGGCCGACACCAACATTGTTTTACTTTCCAATTTCCAAAACTGCACTCGTATATTAGTTGCGGCGACCTCGCAAGTACGTACCATAAACAATTTCCATAGTTTCATGAGCAGATGCGAAACTTTTTCCCTCTGATCGTCCGCGCCACCGCTGGGTGAACTTCGCCGAGTATTCCAAAAGTTTTGCGTTGAATTTTAATGGGGGTGGTTTGAGAAAGAATTTCACGTGTCACCCTGCAGTTTGTGGATCAATGTACCGTGAGAATCAATGTGCTAGAACGGGGAGGCAAATGATTTACTAGCTCGGATTATAGAGACGAAAATATGGGCGATATTTTGTGTCAGAGTAGGGACTTACTATAAAATATCAAAATGTTATGCCGTATCGTTTTTCGTTCGATATCCAAAGCTATTAATTAAATTTTGCACATATGAAGGTCACTTTGAAGTTATGAAGTTTAAAACTAATATATAAACTAACACGCAACTTAAAAAATGCAGACATAACATTTGTAATCAGTTTTTCTTCTATATTTAAGAGCTTGGCTCTTGTCAGTGTAGCTTTTAATGGATATTTAGTGGTACCCCCAATACATAAAAAAACAGTGATTAAAAAGTCTTAGTAGGACAAGTATTAGTAGAATTATCTGGAACATCTAATAATCAATGAAAATTTAAATCCAGGTCACAAGTAAGTACATCCATAGAAAACAATAGCCCGTCCTGTCTCATCGCTGGGGCTCACAAGAGCTCACAAAGTCTACGTCCGCTCAAACGGACCAATTAGGTACGCGCTGAGGTGAATAAAGCTGTCACAAACCCGGACTAAGCTGAACTAAGTCAACTGGGGCACATTGTCAGACGAGTAACTGGGATAGCTTAGATTTAGATGTGCTTAATGTTCATACGAATGTGTTGAATTAACAAGCTGATTTTGAAGATTTTGATTTTTTAAGGCGATGATAGCTCAGTGGTAGTGACGTCGGATGCCGAGACGAAGGTCCCGGGTTCGAATCCTACAATGAGCTTGAGCTTTCGGTGAAGGAAAACATCGTGAGGAAACCATAGCACGGTGGTAGGGTACTTTGTAGTACCCGCCTGGCTGGCTACCACCCTCAAGTTGAAAATCTGTCGCCAAGCACCTTTCGGTGTGTTCCGACAGCTGCACTTAAGAGCCAGTTCCATTCTAGGCTTCGTGTGCTTACCATCATCGGCCACATCATCACTGACCACGGTGAGATTGTGGTCAACACAGGCCTATACAAAGTAAAATAAACTTGACAGAGGTAAATCATGAGGTGGCATCGTGATAACTGAAACCATGAATGTTGCACATTATTATGAACACCTTAGCGTTAGGCCGGCTACATACATCAGGAATTCCGTTTTGAAGAACAGTGTCGGCATATCGATTGGAGTTTTCGAACGCAGTAAATCCATACAAATCTATGGATCTATCGCATACGTCCAGTAGTTTTCCATTCGAAGTTATCTCTGATTCGAAATTTCACATGAGGCCTGTCGTACCAAACGGAAATAAATTACTCCCAATTTATGTGGCTGGCCTTAAAATTATGCGTAGATTTTTGGACTTTGGTAGCATTTTTATTCGTATTGTAAAATAATAGACAACATAGTCCCGACGGTAGCCCAGAAACGATGTTTTTGGAGAAGGACGATATAGAAATGGGAAAAGGTTTCGAAGAAGAAAAAGAGACTGACGTAAAATTAGAACGCTGTGACGTCCAAAATCGTGAACAGTACAAATGCACTAGAATTTTCAAAGCAAACATTTTTAGCAAAGCACGAATATCCTTGGTCTATAACTAACATACTCTGCTCTTTGAGCTAACAAAAATTTCTATGTGCTATTTTAATTAGCGTCCATGTGTATAATTAAAACCAACATAATTAAACCCACAGAAGTAGAAATATTTAAAGATACCCGCATAAACCATAAGCTTCAGTATTTGCACGTGGTAGGGTACTTTGTAGTATCCAAGCACCTACCGGTGTGTTCCGGAAATTGCACTTGAGAGCTAGTTGCGTTCTTAGCATTGTAACAGGTCGGCAACACATTGGCAAAATTACTACAAATGGCGATAGATGACGGTAACATAAAAAATAAGTAGCAGTGTTTGCGTATTATTGGATGTACATGCCAGCTTGATATTTAATAAAAAAAATAATGTGTGGTAAATAATGTAAACCTTTAAATAAATAAAAAAGAAAACGCGGTTAAGCGCTATCGCCGCCGTTCCGGGTCAGGGCTATCCGTGTTCCGAGTTGTTCATTATACTATGATGTATCCGGACGCTCCTGACACGGAGCTATGTGAACAAGCTCGTACTAATTGTACGTAACCGATTTTTTCAGCAGCGCCGGGTACCCGGAAATGTGTGGATAACGCTTTAGAACGGAGTTCATAATAAAACAACTGAACGAGGGTCTGCTTAAATTGATTTCGCTAATTTTGATTTGCAGCGTCGATCATCGAGCAGATAATGAGACCCCTAGATACATTTTTCGGTCAATTTCGCGTTAAGATCTCCGTTTTAAAAGACCGGTAGTCGAATTAAAAACGTCGCCCAAAGGCAATTAAACATAGATTTTAAATGTGCGCTAAAAACGTCGCCCAAAGGCAATTAAACATAGATTTTAAATGTGCGCTCAACGTCGCGTTAATCGCTTTAGTCTCATTTAAGTGTTAGTTTATTTCTGCGCTAAACGCTGCTAAATCATATTTCAGGCACATAAATAACTATCGTGTTTTATGTTTGTTTGTTAGCTGCATTTTATGACGGAATTTGTAATGATTTGCAGTATAATTTTTTACGAATTTTTCGTCAGTTTCGAATGAATAGTTTAGTTTGTGATTCACGACTCAAAATTATGGCTATAGAATAGCTGGTTCCTTTCTGAGAAATTTCCGTTATTTATTAATAAGGAACCAATATAAAGGATTTAAATAATAGATTTGAATAGGGGGTGAATAGGCACAAAATCGAACTTCACAAATAAATTTCTCGATAATAAATAAATAACTATTCTGGGACATTTTTCACACACGGTTATCTGATCCCAAACTAAGCAGAGCTTGTATCTAATACCTTTAAACGAGCAATTCTTGTATACGAATGTATATAATCTGGATCTCGGAAACGGCTCCAACGATTTTCATGAAATTTAGTATGCAGAGGGTTTCGGGGGAGATGATCTAGCTAAGTTTCATTTTTAGAAAACATCGTTTAAAAAAAACAAGCAAGGCTCGGTCAACCAGGTACCATACCTCATATGGACGACGAGATAACTGATATATCTACTACTTTTTTTTTACCTAAAAAACAACCTAAAAATATGATAACTAGGTACATAGAATAATCAATTGACGCGCGGTAAATACCCGCCATCCACGAGTCCTACGTCATTCAAGGTCAAAAGTGCTAATGGTACTCTATAAATTCATTGAACAACAATTTATACATGAGAGGCTGAGTGCACACGGGCCTGTGCCATATACAAATACAAAGGAAAATGTAAAACATTTGCGAAGAGAAGTCAACCGGTCAGGCATGACGTCATGCGCGTCGCCATGCGTTAAGCGCGCCACACGCGTTCTCTAATTTATCGTCAAAACATTTTGTGGAGCACGCAGGCGTTATGTTTCAATTTACGGGTTGATGTTTCTTGGAATATGTGGCGCGAAATATTTGCAGTGATTTTAGATTTGTTTTTAGAAAAAGATTAAAATTATATTTTTCTATGCACGTCGTACATATTTCTAACGGAACCCTTATTAGGATCACTTTGTTGTCAAGACCCTTTTTCTCAGGAACGCGTGGAGAGATATTGAAAAAAGCATAAATTTTTTGTTTAATCAATTACAAAGTTATGTTTGTACGGAACCCTCAGTGCGCGAGTCAGACTCGCACTTGTCCTGTTTTTTTTTATACTACAATGTCCTTACTATTGTTACCGTAGTCTCTAAATCAAAAGAAATTACGAAACGGATTTTGATGAAACCTGGCACATACGAGTATAAAGATCATACCCAAAAATAACATAGGCTACTTTTTATCCCAGAAACGCGAGTGAAACAACAGGGGATAGCTGGTAAACTAAAGCTGTTATTATTCTCCTAGCCCTGATAAGCTCTGGCAACCTTACTTATGGCCGGATACAACTTACTGTAACTCATTATATAAAATACCTAATATAAAAATCATTGGTCACAGGAATTTTGATGATGGGGTCCATCTTAACAGCCAAGTAAATACCAGCTGGACACCCTCGTCTCCTATCGCAATGATTTGTCAAATGAGACAAAACTAACGAGCCTTAAACATCGGCATAAGATTTCATATTATCATTCCTCTTTTAGAAACATTTTGGAGAATGCGCTCAGTAAATTTTTAGTAACAGTACGAGACAAAGACAAATGATAAATCTAAACAATTAATTTAAACCCGAGTTTAATTGTCCTCAAAACCGAGCGCATTTACTCGTAAAACTCTGTGTTTTGCCATCCATTAAGCTGTAACAAGAGTATTTATCACATTAGAATGTACAACACGACCAAAAGTTGGACAATACTGCAAGTGCAAGAAGCTTAGTCCATAAATAACATACTAGATCACACTGAGAATATTTGGCTTGTAACCTTAAATATTTACTGGTAGTAAAAGATATGGCTTTGAGAATCTATTCCTAAATCAAATAGCTGTCAAGCCAACTGTCGACCTGATGGTAAGTGGATTCCTCTTCTAATACCAAGAGAATAGCCAATATGTTAAGGCTTGCTCTCAAATGTAACTGCAGTAACAACCAGGTCTTTGGCGATAGGCCATTCTCAAATTGAGAGTCAGCCAGCTGTACTCACAGAAAAATAATCAAGCACTCCTTACGATCTTTTACTATGGTCTCCTTTATGTCTCCACTTTTATCTAGGGATTAACAAATAACAAAACATTAGTAAAAAAATATATCTTCTTTTCTTTGGTGTAAGATTCATTTACGGATATGCCGTTGTCAAAAAAATCCCATTTAGATTAAAATTGCATGTGTTAGAATTTTTTCTCATATTCAGTGATGTTTACTTTATTTTTATTCAATACAATTGGAACATGATGACTTAAACAATAATATATATTTTTCGTAGGACTATGAGACGAAAGGTTTCGTCAAAAAAACTGTTTAAACACTGCGTATTTTCGGGATTTGACCGGTGTTCCATCCTTAATACGAAAAGTAAATTCAATAATTTGCGAACAATCCTAGCCGCTTCGAACTCGTATTAAATGGAACGCAACCGCATGGAAACTTGGCAAATGGCATCGCATATTTGCCTTACAAATATATATGGGTATCAGTTGCTTCTGTTTGCTTCAGAGTTAACATTTCCTTGTTGATTTTTAGCTTTCAACCGGCCCGGGTTGTAATGTTTTACTACCCTCATAAATGTAGACTTAATAGTTTAAGGCGAAGATTGTGCTTGGATATTAATGGTTCTAGAGCGTGTTTCATTAGTCTCGAGCGAGTTTCGCTTTGGATGGATTAATCTACGTGGAAAATCTTAGTGAGAGTTATCATGTTTAAAATAGTGGTGAAAATCTTTTAATGGATTTGTTTTTACTAAAAGCAGTATGATATCTATGTTTGGTAATAAAGTAGTGTAGTGAGCTAACAACAACGCAGATGGTTCATACATCGATGGATAGATGGCGTTATACGATTCTACATCACGCTAACAAAAGATGGCCGAGTCATAGTGAAGGAAGATCTTATCTTTTGCAGAGGAGTCATCCACCTTCATCATGTCAGCCGAAAGACGTCCACTGCTGGACAAAGGCCTCCCCCAAGGATCTCCACGATCGATGGTCGATCTTGCGCTACCTGCATTCAGCGGTTTACCCTCACAAGATCGTCTGTGTTTCCTTCCTGATTTCAACCCACGACTTCATTCGACGTCACTATCACTAACCTATCATTGCCTTATAATGTTTGGATTTAATTAGCTTTTAGCTTTTTGAACCATAATTTTTTTGTGCTTAATTCGAAACATTACATTGATATCAAAATATTACCAGGTTTCTATTAGTTACTTACTTGTTTTCACTAAATAATACCTTCAAATTGCACTAAACACATGATTGCTAAACAGACTAGTAGCAGCGAGCATACAAGTACATACTAATAACTTGAGTGCGCCCGCCTTCGCTGTTACTGCGATTAAGTTAGACGAGCTGGCTGATTAGATCTCTAGTGCCCAAACTTGGCTTGTGGAAAAAAATGCTTAGCGGATACTTTAGGGGCTATTTTGAAACGTATTTATGATTGATGATTACAACGAAGCAGTTTAGTTTGAAATTAGCTTATTGATCTGGAAGTCTATACCTTCATGTGCTCAAGGTAAGTTACGTTTTTTTAATTGCAGCTCAGTTAAAGGTCGTAACTTTGTCAGCATGTGATTCGCTACAAGAATGGTAGTAAATTTACTGATTAAAGCGATGCTATACGTGAGATGATGATTCTAAAATGCGTTTTTCTCTGTATTCTTTGTTCCAAGAGATTTAGAAATAATATATGTTAAACAAGAGAATATGTGACGGGGAATAGTTTTTTTTTAAATTGGGATTTTTCATTAGTATCGTCAGAAAAAAATCTTGAATGTTTTTAAAACTAAGCCATCCAAATAACTTGAAAAATATTAACATGATACATTCTAAAATCCTTTAGAAATGGAATAGTTTTCTTACTTTAAAAAAAAGGCTTAGTTTCTTTTTAAATAACATAAAACCATCTCTTTCCTACGTCTCTCCTGTCTCCGTCAGATTAGTAAGGGACGGAGACATACGCAGATAGCGCAGATCCTCTTAATAACAAAAGAAATCATCAATACACTTATCAAAGTTATATTTGAGGGCCCAATTCGAAAAAATCTTTCACTAATAGGAAGCTACGTTATCCCTCAAAGTAATAGGCTATTTTTTATCCCGGGAACGCGAGTGAAGCCGCGGGGAACAGCTAGTTATACTAATTAGTAAGGAAGTAACGATATGGGATGAAAAAGTTCATTTCATCTCAGTTCACAATAAGAGAGAAAGAGATAAAGATAAATAAGCACAAGAAAAAGGATATACCTACCCATACTATGTGGTAGCATGTGGTACATTACCCGTAAACAGTACCGTACTTAGTTTCTACAGCTAGAACATCTGTTCAGAACCATCAAAGTTCCTATGTCTTCCTTAATCTAAGGGATAATTCCGTCCATACGAAACAATCTCTTCATACAGTTAACGCAAATCAAGTTTTCGTTAATTGCATAAGTCTGCCCGCGGCGCCCTTGGGGGTTGATCCAATAAGCAGTTCCGACCTCTAGCCGCAATATGAAATAAATGTAAGTAAATAACAATATAATATAATTTGGCTGTAGGTAGGCACTAAGCTTGGCTCGAGGTTTGAAAAAGTAAAGAGGCAGTTTGAGATAGTTATTTTTTTGATAGGTTTTATAAGAAGCGTAACTTAAAAGCTTATGGCGGCTCCAGATTAGTGCCGTGAATTCACGCGCGAATTCTCGCCATTAATTCACGGTACAAGTTGTGCCCTCCACATTCACGGGATGGTCACAGTCGTTCGTGAAACCCGCCGTGAAATGGACGTAGAAGCAGCGTCCGTACGCCTTTGGTAGTTAGGAGTGAAATGGCACGGGCCATACGTACGCGTGAACGCCGCGCGAAGGAGGCGCGAACCCTTTGTCGCGGGACAAAATACCGACTCTGATCGGGGAACAGACGTGAACGCGCGTGAACCCCGCGAAAAGTGTCCACATTCTCGTTCTCGCCTGTTTACGGAGCTTCACGGCACTAGTGTGGAACCGCCATTAGACAATACACTTGTCTAGATAGAGTTCGCGCGTCTAAACGTCAAAAAAATGTTAAAAAAAAACAGTTTAGTTATTTCTACTACTTAATGAATACTGTTATCCGAATTAAAGATATTATTAGAAATGATATTACAAAGCTACATGTATAGCCTATAAATCCTATAATACATGCTACTTTTTATTCAGGGAACTTCACGCGAGTAAAACCGCGGAGTAAAACGTATATAAGGCGATGATAGCTCAGTGATAGTGACGTCGGATGCCGTGACGAAGGTCGTGGGTTCAAATCCTACAATGAGCGTGAGGAAACCATAGCACGGTGGTAAGGTACTTTGTAGTACCTGTCTGGCTGACTACCACCCTAATGTTGAAAATCTGTCGCCAAACACCTACCGGTATGTTCCGGTAATTGCACTAGCGAGCCTTGCAAAAGGCGATAGGCGACGGTAACTACTTACCATCAGATGAACCGACTGCCTGCTTATCAACCTTCTGACATAAAAAAATATAAACAATACCCGAAGAGAACAACAAAAATAATAAACAATCCATAAACAAAAGGACTCAACAAAAAGCCACTGTGCCATTGATTGGCTGCAAGCGCTTTAAAGCACCGAATACAATTAAATGAGACAACGAGGGAACTGTATAAATGACGTCATCACAATAGGGTCCATGATTCATCCAATTAATTTATATACAACTAGCTGGCCCGGCAGCCGTTTTCATGCCCTGAGAATTAAAAAAGCTAGGACCTACTTACCTACTCCTGTCTACCGACACTGACAGTCCTTTTCTCCTTTTTATTTTTCTATATTTTTAGTTATTCTGCTATTTGCGAATTAGACGAATCCAACAAATCTTAGATCACCAAAATCGGTCCAGCCGATCACGATCAGTTCAGTGATTTAGGCGTGAAAATGTAACAGACAGACAGACAGAGTAATATCATTAAGGTTAAGTAAAATGGCTGTCATATACAGACATTACGGACAGGAAGATATGGCAAAACTATAAGGGTTGTATGACTACGGAACCCTAAAAAGCTTTTATCAGATCAGCAAACTCGTTTCCCTCCCAGTGGGGGTACCTTAACGACAACAATGCAGTAATTGAGTCCTCCAAGTGCAATACATTTGAACAACAATGAACACAACAGTGAATACAAGTTGGAAATGTCGCTTATATTCACTGAGGTATAATACTACGTATAGAGAAGACGCCGCATATAACCACTATGTTCCATTTAAGTGCAGCCATCGGACCGCACTTAACTTAGTTGCTTAAGAGAAGGCTATCGGCGTATGTCTCCGTCCCTTACTAAACTGACGGGGACAAGCAAGACAGGAGACGTAATTTTAGTAAAAAAAATATGGTTTTATGTGAGTTAAAAAGAAACTAAGCCTGTTTCTAAAAAAGTAAGAAAACTATTCCCTTTTCAAAAGGATTACAAAATGTATGTTAATATTTTTCATGTTATTTGGATGGCCCAAATAAGAGAAGAATGCATTCTTAGTTTTAAAACGGGGCATATTTACGATTTCTCTCTGATTTTACTTTTAAAAAAAACTTTTCCACGTCACATATTCTCTAGTTTAACATATATTTTTTCCAAATATCTTGTAACAAAGAATACAGATAAAAACGCATTTTTGGATCATCATTTCACGTATAGCATCGCCTTAGACACGAAACCATGAAAATCACGGCGCTTACTTTTTGGTCGCGAACAAACTACACCTTAAAAGCGTTCTAGCGCTGCGTGTTTAAACTGTCTGGTTAGACGACTAATAGGCTAGTTTACAGTGTCAAAAATAAATGACCAAACACTAACCAATGTATAAAACATCTAAAAACACGTGGAAACATCAAATATGTTGTACATTTAATGCTTTTTATGATTTTTAATTGCCAGTAGAACCACTAAGAGTAGATCATTTGATGCTGTGAAACTATGACGTCATTAGGTTAGTATTTCATACAAAATTCCATATAAACTATCGTTTTGACATTTATTAAAAAGTAGCTGATTTGATATGTCAGTAAACTACCCTATTATTGTTTCAACGCTACAGCGAATATTAACAAAATGGAGCATGTCCTTTGTTTAAGATAGCTTCTCTATACATAGTAATATATCTCAATGCAGTATTATGGCAGACTATCGTAGCATTCATTTGATATGGCGTACTTGTATATGTGAAATAAGGCCCCGATTCTGTAAATTACAAAGTAAACAAATGTAATCTCACTATTTATATCTCTTTCTAACAAAAAAATACAAGAAATTGATGAAATATCTAATATATATTTTAGGATGTTTTTACTCCTTTTAAAAAAGTCAATTAGAATGCGTTACTAAGTACCTAATTTGATGATGTTTTTTTTTTTTGTTAGTATAGAAATAGTTTAGTAGTAAATCTTCCCTTTTCCATGAAGGAGGTAACCACCTTGCTCCCCATAACCCCAAATGCAAAACTACCCGATCAAATCAAATATCACATTATGTTCTTCCCGTATAAAGCTTTTACCCACTATAACAAAAGCCGCATAATCAAATTCCAAGCACAGCCGTCACTCAAACCTCAACGCACGTGAAAATTGTCGTCTACATAAATATTAGCAATGTAATTTAGATAATGTACGGTATGTAGGTCGGAATATCGTATAAGTTATGTGCTCGGATCATGAAAATATGGAGTGAGAGTAACATTATTGTGAAGCTCTCATTATTGGTCCAATCAGAGTTATTGCGGATTCCGATTTTTTTGGTGTGATTGACATAAGTAGTTAGTGCATTAGAAAATAGTCACCTCGAATCACCAGAATCGATCTTCACGGTGCTGTTGTTAGAACTTCTTATTAAAACAAAACAATCCGTAAAAATGTCAGTCAGTCTATAACACAATGGGATTTAATACCGTCTTATTTTATACTAAAACTAATTAAAAATATGAATATGAATTGCACATTTGTGTGACGAAAACAATTTTAAATGCACTAAATCACGAAGAGATCAATCGGATAATCCAAAGAATTTACAGAGGTTTTTAAGTACACTAGAATACAATTAATTTAATATTATAGTAGCATTTTTATTATCTCATCTATTTTTATGTTATGTTCATAATACTCAAAGTACCCCATCGGTGCCGGTGTCCCTCAGGGCTCAGTACTGTCCCCCTTGCTATTCTCACTCTACACGAGTGATATGCCAAAGACCGACAAAGTGCAGCTAGCTCTTTTTGCGGACGACACCGCGGTCTACTGCTCTAGTAAGTCCCCCTCAGTCATTGTTAAGAACCTCCAAACCGCGGCTAACGCCCTAGGCACCTGGTTTCGGAAATGGAGGATCGAAATCAACCCTGTCAAAAGCCAGGCGGTCCTATTCTACAGACCCTACCATCGAGGTACCCCCACCCCTCCAAAGGCAGTTACTCTATTCGGTGAACCAATCCCCTGGGAAAGGCAAGCCAAATATCTCGGAGTAATTCTCGATGATCGTTTGACCTTTGATGCCCACATTAAAGCGGTCCGCGCGCGCGCCGCCTTTGTGTTAGGGCGCCTCCACTTTTTATTGAATCATAAGTCTAAACTTGCCCTCAAAAGCAAGGTTAGACTATATACCACGTGTATCCGCCCCATTATGACCTATGCTAGTACTGTGTTCGCACATGCAGCTCCTGCACGGATCCATAGCCTTCAGGTGATTCAAAACCGTTTCATGCGCAAAGCCACGGGCGCCCCGTGGTACATGCGTAATGAAAATCTCCACATTGATTTAGGTCTCCCCACGTTAAAACAATTTATAAAACGCGCCTCACGTAGATTTTTCAATACCGCCGTTAATCACCGCAACCCTCTTATAGTGAAAGCCGCAACGTACACGCCCTCTCGTATACTCCGTATCCTTAGACCAAGGCAAGCCCTCAGCGAGCCGGATGACCCCATAACATTAGCTCAGATCGAAGCTGACGAAGCCCGTAAAAGTACACAACACACTACACAAAACCGATTACGCTATCGTCCTCGACGGCGAGGACCGCCGCGACGTCCCACTCAGTCTCGTCCCGTTCCAGCGGCCCGAGCTGCCAATAGTAATCCGACCGCCCCCAATTAGTCGTAACTCGTACAAAGTCCTCCCCTTCCCCCGGTAACGCCCTGAGCCGAGGTTCGTACCCCATTCGGGGGTGCCCTCAGGCGTGGTTACCTAAATGTTACCCGGCTGAGAGCTCTCTGCGCTCGCCGATTGTCCGGTAAGGTTGGAGCAGCCATCAGAGGCTACCAACTTTAGTCCTTTCAAAAAAAAAAAAAAAAAAAAAAAAAAAAAAAAAAAAAAAAAAAAAAAAAAAAATACTCAAAGTATTTCTTTGATAAATTAAGTTCCTTATTTCTTTTATCTGTAACTCAATCTTCACTATTTTAAAACTTTTTAATGCAATCATATATTTTTTTGTATTTTTTTTTTGCATCGTGATTGTTAATTACAACCTTTAAAATGTATGAAAATTATAACTGTCTGATCAATATTTTGAATTTAGAACGCTACAGCTATCTATATTTTTTTGGGACCATCACATAATTAGTAATTCTTGTTTTCATGATCAGTGGTAAGGAGGCAGCCTGGTGCGACGTCGGGGCATTAATAATCAGCTTGTCACGTCACCCCTGTCGCCCCGACACGTTGTTTCATACGACCCCATGTCCTCGACCTTGGGGCTTTCTTACCGAGTGAAAAATGTAAGGAGTAGTGTGATTAATTCTTTGTACTATTTTTAGGATGTTATATGAATATTAAATTGATGGTAAGTGGTCTTAAGAGCGTTTCAACTAGAAGGCTTATCCAGGCGTCGATGGTAATTTTTCATTGATGGTATGAGTCTGGGTGTAATTATCTATATGTATTTACAAAAAAAAGTAATATATGTAGTAGTAGTACCGTACCAGTTATCTGGTTTCCATAGTACAAGCTCTGCTTAGTTTGGGATCAGTTAACCATGTTTGAATAATGTCCCAGGATATTTATTTATTTATTAGTAATTTTGACTCTGGCATAAGGTAAAAACCAAGGTACGGAAGGAGGGTAAGGTAATGTATGTATGTTCGCTCCATTGTGACCTCCTGTAGCCTATATGACTGAACCGATTTTGATGTAAGATATGTCGTTAGATTTGTCATTACGCGAGTGTCACTAGGACACGTATACGATATGACGGATTGTTGTCGTCAAAAATTCAAATTTAAAAGGATGATGTTGTTTACCTAAATATAATAAGCAATGAGAAATGATAAAAAAAACCAATCCCAAAGTTTTTTCGTACCGCAGACGGGTCTTTTAGTTTTTGTAATAATTTATTTTACCAAAAGCATGACAGAGACAAAATAACTGACAATTAAAACGTCATTTTTATATGTATAGGCCTGTGTTTGACCACAATCTCACTGTGGTCAGTGATGATGTGGCCGATGATGGTAACAAAGCCTAGAAAGGAACTGGCTCTCAAGTGCAGCTGTCAGAACACACCGAAAGGTGCTTGGCGATAGATTTTCAACTTGAGGGTGGTAGCCAGCCAGGCGGGTACTACAAAGTACCCTACCACCGTGCTATGGTTTCCTCACGATGTTTTCCTTCACCGAAAGCTCAAGCTCATTGTAGGATTCGAACCCGGGACCTCAATCTAGTTGATACAAACCAAGATAAACCCAATACCTACGAAAGTATGCCTAAATCTTAGTTTATTACACCATCAAAAACAAAAGACAATCGGCGCTCTCCAACTCGATGAAGGCCCATCATTCAACTCATATTTTTCCATAACAAAGAACCCTAATAAGGAAGTTTCGAGAAACCAGAAAAAAAACAGCCACTCATTTGATGGCGCAGTAATCACAAAGTCGAGAGAAATAATAAATTCCCCGCCAAAATAGACGCTCCGAGGGTAGCCAACAATGAAAAGCGAACTCCTTGGAGTGTTCTTCCAAAGTTTCACAACTCGTTTGGGCGTGTTGAAAAAAGTAGTGCGGCTATTCAGGCTTTATTAGAAAAACTTCAAACCGAGTGGGTTAGTGAATGGGAGCCAGTCAGGTCGTTCTCAAGGCTTGCGGCTTACTTACTACGTACATTTTGATAACTTTTAGAATTTGCGCGTAAAAACTTTTTGAGGTTAGGCAGTAATACTGCTTATTTATTGGTCTTGTAATGTTGTAGGAGTTATTGCTTTCAGGGAAATATTCAATATCCCTGGGTGTAACACTACAATATTTCGGGTTTATAACGTAGCATGTAGGTGATTCAAAACCGTTTCATGCGCAAAGCCAAGGGTGCCCCGTGGTACATGCGTAATGAAAATGTCCACATTGATTTAAGTCTCCCCACGTTAAAACAATTTATAAAACGCGCCTCACGCAGATTTTTCAATACCGCCGTTAATCACCGCAACCCTCTTATAGTGAAAGCCGCAACCTACACGCCCTCCCGTATACTCCGTATCCTTAGACCAAGGCAAGCCCTCAGCGAGCCGGATGACCCCATAACATTAGCTCAGATCGAAGCTGACGAAGCCCGTAAAAGTACACAACACACTACACAAAACCGATTACGCTACCATCCTCGACGGCGAAGACCGCCGCGACGTCCCACTCAGTCTCGTCCCGTTCAAGCGGCCCGAGCTGCCATTAGTAATCTGACCGCCCCCAATTAGTCGTAACTCGTACTAAGTCCTCCCCTTCCCCCGGTAACGCCCTGAGCCGAGGTTCGTACCCCACTCGGGGGTGCCCTCAGGCGTGGTTACCTAAATGTTACCCGGCTGAGAACCCTCTGCGCTCGCCGATTGTCTGGTAAGGTTGGAGCAGCCATCAGAGACTACCAACTTAAAAAAAAAAAAAAAAAAAAAAAAAAAAACGTAGCATGAAGTTACTCTCCCGCCCATAATGTATGTCTATACTAAAATTAAGTACCTACTTACGTGGGTACTTTTGAATCGGTTATATTAAGTTTTGAAGCCTTCATTACTCAAAAACTATCCAAATTTGGAAATATTTTGAAACTTCCGATATAAATAGTACTTACCCCAAAAGATATAAACACAGCTTAAACGTTTATATATATATATATATTAACATTCAAAACTGTGAAACGTTGAGGTTCAATAGATCATAATTTATTTACTTTGTGTAAATAATTCGAATATTTACGTTGAAAATCTGTCGCCAAGCACCTTTCGGTGTGTTCAGAGTCCGACAGCTGCACTTGAGAGCCAGTACCTTTCTAGGCTTTGTGTGCTTACCATCTTCGGCCACATCATCACTGACCACGGTGAGATTTTACATAGAAAATATTGTTGTAGCAAGAAAAAATAAGAAATTGTGTTTTTAATTTACTTAATAATGTTATACCTACTTAAAAATAAATTTCAGGATTGTATAGAGAACTTGGCAACCATTTGAGAGGCCAGTTGGCGCAGTTGGTTAAGACGCCACCTGTCGCGCCGCCGGTCGTGGGGTCGATTCCCACCCAGGACAAACAGTTTTGTGCATGGATATGTCTGGGTGAAATTATCTATTTAAGTATGTATTTACAAAAAAAAAATAGTATAATATGTAGTATCGTGGGTTAGATTCCCATCCAAGACAAACATTTGTGTATATGAATATGTCAGTTTGTCTTGAGTCTGGGTGTAATTTAAAAAAAAAGATCCACCAAAAAAAAAAGCCTTGCTGAGTTTCTTGCCGGAGTCTTCTCAGTTCAAGTGTATTCCGAACCGGTAGTAGAGTCTATTGTAAAACTGTAACTTTTGACATTCATAAGTGCCTTATTAGGGCCTAAACTGAATAAATGAGTTTTGATTTCCTCAGTATTTACAAAAACAAGGAGTATAATATGCAGTATATCAGTTATCTGGTTTCCATAGTACGAGCTCTGCTTAGTTTGGGACCAGATAACCGCGTGTGAAGAATGTCTCAGAATATTTATTCATTTATTTAGATCTCAAGTGTTTTGTCGGTGAAGTCGACAACCACGCCATAATTATTTCATAATATTGAACTTGGTTCCCATTTTCACATTTGTTTTGTGGTGGGATCCTATTCAACTAAAATATCCGCCAGTTCAAATGTTCTACAAATAATACCCAAGCTGATGAAGTAAGCACCCTAAGTTAGATAGAGTTGGTGCAACGTTACAAACAGATTTAACTTTCGATCATCTGCCTGATGGCTTCCTCAAGCTGAATACTAACTAGGTACTTCAGCTCAATTCTAAGGACCATAATCAGTAATCCATGATTTTACAGGTCGTTTTTGTCTGCCCTAGCGGCCGTCGGTTCTACGAGCGATATGTGATAGGTTAAGTTAGGAATATCGTGATTTGACGAATTATTCCATCAATCGGCGTAGATAATGACACCTGTTATTTTTTACTCCGGGTAAGTGGCCTGAGCCCTGTGTTACTCACCGAGGTATATTACTACGCATAGAGAAGACGTTATACCTATATAACCACTATGTTCCGTTCAACTGCAGCCATCCGGCCGCACTTCACTTGGTTGCTTAAACACGAAACACTTTTTGGTCGCGAAAAAACTATACCTAGCGCCACGTGTTTTAACTGTCTGGTTAAGGTATGGTTTCCTCCAAAAGCGGTGCCATCATGTAGCAACCGTAACACAGCGGTGAATGACGTCACTAGAACGTTGTCTATCTTAACCAAATGGCGCGGTTTCCTAAAGAACGGTAATTGACGCGCCATTTGGTTTCCTAGAGAACGGTAATTGACGCGCCATTTGGTTAACATAGACAACGTTCTAGTGATGTCATTCACCGCTGTATTACGGTCGCTACATGGTGGCACGGGGCACCGCTTTTGGAGGAAACCTTACCTTTAGACTACTAATTATTGTTTCAGCGCTGCAGCGAATATTAACAAACTGGAACATGACCTTTGCTAAGGATAGCTTCTCCATACGTAGCAATATACCTCAGTGGTGTTACTATAATTTATAGGCAACCGCTGACCATCAGTCGGGCCGTATGCTTGGTTACTAAAAGCTATTTCATCAACCCAATTTACAAAATTGCCTCAATTTATATAAATGGGTCTCTGAAAAACACAAAACACACCTACACACCCGTTAATTCCAAAACTCAATTGACGAATGGAAATCAAAGAAGGCAAAAGGTAAAACGCTATAGAAATCCCGGTGCCTATTTACAAACCGTGGGGGATTAACAAAAACTCGAAGAAATAAGAAGCGACCCCATTTCGACTGGGGCTCGAACAATTTGGTGTTTACATTTTATAATTGTATGAAAAATCAACAATCGAAAAACGTATCTTTACTGATAAACACAGTGAACACGTATAATTACCCAATTAGTCGTAACCCCCAATTAGTCGTAACCCCCAATTAGTCGTAACCCCCAATTAGTCGTAACTCATACAAAGTCCTGCCCCTGCCCCGGAAACGCTCTGAGCAGAGGTTCGTACCCTAGTCGGGGGTGCCCTCAAGCGTGGTTACCTAAATGTTAACCGGTAATGTTACTGCAGCCATCAGGGGCTACAAACTATTAAATAAACAAAATAATTATGTATTAAAAATAATCCCGCAAGATTTCGGAGCCTGAGGGCCTACCATGAAACGTGATGGGGCGAGATAGCTATTTGACTAATATACTAATACCTAATAATGTATAGGACATTGTAAATAACTAACTGAAAGTCTAGGGCTCTTTCCCTGGTTCCCATTTAGTACCTATTTTGTCATGGCGCCCTAGCCTAGCTATTTGAAAAAGAGACATAGGTGGGAAGAAAAATTAAAACATCTACCTACAATGTGAAATTGAGTTTTTTTATTATAAAGGAATTGAAACAGAAAACAACAAGAAAGACTTTTCGGATAATGATAGAGGATCGACTCACGGCCCTCTTTACTTTCAACTATTAAACCTTAACAGGGAGGGTTAGGGTTTAATCTATGGTAAAGTAGGTATAAGCCTATGGAGACCTTCGTCACGGCATTCGTCGTCACAAACACTGCGGTATCATCGCCTTAAAAAAAACTTGGTAATTAATAGAATTCAAGGAATTGCAATTCATCATCGTAAACTGCTTTTACATAGTGAGTGAGTGAATACTCGTACGTAACCTACCTGACCTGCTTCCCATTATGCATTACAAAAAGGAGGAGGATCTCAATTCGGTAATATATTTGTTCACGTAGAACTTTTGCGGTGGTTTTAATCTTCAAGGTGGTCCCATTTTAATAAAATCTAATACAATTTTATTAAAAGTAAGTAAGTTTAGAGTTTTGTAATCGATAATTTATTTTGTATTAGGTGCTTAGCCTGAAAGACACTTCTTAGACTCAGTTTAAACAACTAGGTACTTACTTATAACAGTGAAGCTTACCTTTAAGCCTTCGTGGTCTATCAGGTATTGAAGATAATCAAGCCCCAGACATGGCTGGCTCTCATAAATAATCGAGTCGCCCATTAGGCATACATCGCGCTATGCTTTCATCACTTTAATGTAAAGATTACAAGCAACCAAAAAATATAGGGCTGGCATGAAATTATCGTTTAGGTAGGTACTTCGGCATTTAAAAATTATGAATTATTTTTTTTACTATACATATAGGCCTGTGTTTGACCACAATCTCACCGTTGTCAGTGATGATGTAGCCGATGGTGGTAAGCACACAAAGCCTAGAAGGGAACTGGCTCTCAAGTGTAGCTGTCGGAACACACCGAAAGGTGCTTGGCGACAGATTTTCAACTTGAGGGTGGTAGCCAGCCAGGCGGGTACTACAAAGTACCCTACCACCGTGCTATGGTTTCTTCACGATGTTTTCCTTCACCGAAAGCTCCAGCTCATTGTAGGATTCGAACCCGCGACCTTTGTCTCGGCATCAGACGTCACTACCACTGAGCTATCATCGCCTTAAAAGGACGCAGAAATGAGACATAACTAGGGACATTCATAAGGTAGTTAGCTTGTTGGTTTACTTACCGTAAATTTACTCTTCGTCTCCGACAGGTACCTACACAACACTGCGATCCACTAATAGTACCTAATGTTCATTCGATAGGATTCACACCACAAACAGATAACACATATTTGCAAGATAAACTAAGCAATAATTACTTTATTGCGTAGCGCGACGCGGCTCGACCGGACGACTAGACTGTCATGGCGCCGGCGCCGCGGCGCGGGCGGCGTCGGTGGGCGCGAGCGCGGCTCGACGCGCGGATGGCGACGCTGTGCAGGGTGCGCGTCGGTAAAACAGTGTATGTAACTTCAATTTTTATTTTTTTTATTTTGTTTATGGTAATTATTTTATTTTTCAGGTGCAGCCTCCACAGTGATACTAAAATTAGCAGTGCCATTAGTAAGTGGACATAATCGTAACGAAAACTGAAACCATGGATGGATTATGTTTATTCTAATATTTTATAATGTATTAGCTAGGGAAGTACCCACATATTCTTTGATCTTTATTATTATTTTTAACGATTTATTTTGCATTTTAATTTATTGTGTGATTTGCGAACGAGTAGGTAGTATATATAGCAATGGATTATAGTGTATATTTATTAAGATTTAAATAAATGTATTATCTCTTACGCATCAAGAGCAAATTAATCACATAATTTAGTCACATGCCAGCCTTCTGGGAACATTGCCGTTGATCGGCAGAAGCGGGCCCCTCGAGGAATTTTTTTGTATGTAGTTTGTATATTTGTTGTAAATATTATTTAATCTTTCACATAGGTAGCTGGTTCAAATTGACGTGTATAATTAAATTAAAACGCAAAAAAATCCGTATTTTATTAACTACAAATAACCTGTACGAAACGGAAGACCGCGAAGGCAGGCCCCATAAGGTGGACCGACGATCTTGTGAGGGGCGCGGGAAATCGCTGGATGCGGGTAGCGCAAGACCGGCCATCGTGGAGATCCTTGGCCATTATCCAGCAGTGGATGTCTTTCAGCTAACATGACGATGATGATCCTGTGAATTAGAAGTCAAAAAAAGGAATTGAAAAATAAAGTAGGTTACCTACATATAAAACATTCAAAGCACAACCCTAACCCATTAGAACAGACAGTGAAAAGGCTGCTTTATGAGATATTCCTCCGGCACATTTACACAGAAAACGTGTGAAATTAGACAAAACAGTCCGCCTGGCGGTCGTTACCTAAATTGTACATGTATTTTATATAATAAAATTATTACTATAAACACGAGTTTTCTCGAGACTAGGGTTGTCATCTGTCCGGGTTTCCCCAGATTTGTCCTAGTTTAGGGGGCGTCCGGGGAGCATCCGGGCGGGCTTTCATTTGTAGTCCGGGTTTTAAACGGTCGCAAAAATGAATACAAAAGATCTCGTTTTCGATTCTCGTAAAAAAGTAGATTTATAACAATTTTTAACTGAGTAACTTTAACAAATAAATGACATGTCCGGGTAAAAGCTCACAAATCCGGGGTTTTCACACTTGTTGTCCTGGTTAGCGGATTTCAGAGATGGCAACCCTACTCGAGACGAGAACGGAGGCTGTGGTAAAAATTTATGCTTCAACTTTTGTGTTTATCTACCTTCCAACAACTTTGAGTTATACAACAAAGTTTAAAAGGTATGTTAAGATACAATATTATGCATAATATGGCTCTTCTATTAGGTACCTTCCAGATTTCAGGGGTGGAACGAAAGTATGACGTCATTATATGATCGATTACGTGGTTAAGAACGAAGAATTCCTACAATACAGCTTGAGGTTTCGGTGAAGGTAAATATTGGGAGGAAATTATAGCACGGTGGTACTTTGTACTGCACAAGAGAGCCAGTTCCCTTCTAGGCTTTGTGTGCCGCCATCGGCTACTTCTGACTATGGTGAGATTATGGTCAAACAGTCTTATAAAGAATAAAAAAAAAGCATAGAAAGTTTTATGTGGTAAAATTAAATTGGAAAGAACACCCGAAAATCACTAGAAAATTGGTCATAATTTTTCTTGAAATATAACTAAGAACATTCGATTAAGACACCTTTCAAACAAAAAAAACTAAATCAAAATCGGTCCATCCATTCAGGAGGTACGAGGCCACAGACAGACACACAGATACACACTACAAATTCATAAAACACCTGTTTTTTCGTCGGAGTTTAAAAAAAGAGTACAAACCTACTCGTAAATGTCGATGACC
Organism: Tethea ocularis; assembly: GCA_963555595.1. NCBI lineage: Eukaryota > Metazoa > Arthropoda > Insecta > Lepidoptera > Drepanidae > Tethea > Tethea ocularis. Next base: position 687,957 of record OY741960.1, on the reverse strand, counting down.
TCTAACTTATAGCGTGTCACGTTAAATGCAACAATTCATTATGAATTTCTACGAATCAGAAGCAACGACAATCCGATATGAAAGCAAACCAAACTAATAACATACCTGTATACAAAACTACCCAATAGTTACATAAAATTACAGGCTACAATATTGCAAGTGTAGCTGTAATAATTCATATATAACACGAAACGTTTCGTTCTGTCAGTCTGTACATTTGGACAGGTGTATACCTACCATTGAGGTGCCACTTTTTTATCATCTAGGATGTAATAATTTACTTTTTTTTAACAAAAAATAGAACCACGTTCAAAAACATAAAAATGTATAATTTAATAACTATATGAATCTCTAATCTGACACTGTTTTGAAATCAGCGAAAAAAAAAACAAAACATTGAATGAAAGAAAGAAAGAAAAAATATTTATTCGCAACACTTTCACCACAATACAGAAAGTGACTAAACAATTTATAAGTTTTCATCGATTTCCCTGGAAGCCCATCATCAGAACTTGACTTGGTGACAATGGGACCAACACAGGAGTATATACTCTTTAGAATAAAAAAAATAAAAAAATATTACAGGACCAATTGAGAACCTCCCCCATTTTTGAAGTCGGTTGAAAGCATCAGACCTCATATGGCAACATTTGAGATAAATATAATACTCTACAGTGGGAGTCTTAAGGTGGAGGCGTCGGTTGGAGCGCGAAATTCAAATTTTATCACGTTTTTTGCAAATTGCAGCTCAGTTATAGGTCGTAAGTTATCAACATCTTACTTGCGAGAAGAATAGTAGTATATTTACTGATTAATAACAAAAGAAATCATCAACATATTCCTCCAAGGTATATTACTGACATATACGACTATTTCATGAAAATGTTACTAAAAACGTGATAAAACTTGAATTTAACGCTCCAACCGAAGGTTTACCCTTAAGCTGAAAAGAAACGTAAGCAAAAATAGTAGAATAAACAGTGCATTGAAGTACCTTTCTTTCACATGCCATTGACTATGCGACATGAGAAATCCATTCGTAGTGAAATGTCTGAGACAACCAACGTCGCGTAGAGGTGACATTGTAAATGTGGTTGGTACACAGAACAATCCAGTGTTCTGTGGGTTGGTATGACAATGAAAATTTTGCAAAGCACGCTGCTATAAAGTTCACAACACGGAAGGAATATTTCTGAGAGGTTATTTGTTGAGAAATGTGAAAATTACTCGTGAAATATTACCATTTTGGTAGTATTGTAATTTGGCAATTATGAGTTGTTAATGGTTTGATTGCTACTTTTAGGGTTCCGGAACTGAAAAGAAAAAAACGGGACTCATATAGGATCACTCGTGTGTCTGTCTGAAAATACTGCTATGCTATTCTCTAACGTCTCATTCATCGACGAGCTCGCGCAACGATGCCGCGTACATCGGACTTCTCACGCGATAGCTTAGTAAACGATAGAGACAGAGTACAGTGACAGCGTCGAATTCATCGTTGAGTTTGTTATATTACCTTATAGAATAGCACCCCTGGACTGGATTGAGTAGAAATTTGGTACACATATGTAAGTCGGTGACCTAAACACGGACGGTAACGTAAATAAATGAATTTCAAACATGGGGGCCACTTTGGGGGGTAAATAATTTATATATTTATAGCAATCTAAAAAAAATATTTCTTTTACTGCCCTGCTAGTGCGTTGCATTGTCGTGTTCGTTACAAAACTTCTAATTTCAGTCTATTCTCAACGTTATTTATGGTTCAAAAGGTATAAAATATTATAATCCAGTTACATTTCACATTCGAGGCAAGTGTTTACAAAATAATTTAGATAATTTACTTTTGGGACTAAGCGTAATTCTTTCTTCCATTATAAACAATAATGTAAAAGCAAACTCATCCTATATTATTGAAATACAAAATGGCGAATGGAATCCGGGTATTGTTAGAATATTCATCAGAAATGGTTTACGAACCATTAACCCTTCATGACTCTTACTCTTTTATATGCCTTGAATTTTTTACTGAGCTTATTTTAAGCACTATCTAGAGATCAATGACAAAGGACGTAGACATACGTGTTATAAACCATGTTTGTCTAGAAAAAGCCTATTCACTTTAGTCTATGAAAAAATATTTATCGATAAAAAATCCACATACACCTTCCCTATTACAATTTGCCCCAAGCCGTAAATATGACATTAGTTATATAATATACTAGCTGTTCCGCGCGGTTTCACTCGCGTTCCCGGGATAAAAAGTAGCCTATAACCTTCAGGAATAATGTAGCTTCCTATTAGTGAAAGAATTTTTCAAATCGGTTCAGTAGTTTCGGAGCCTATTCAATGCAAACAAACAAACAAATAATCAAATCTTTCCTCTTTACAATATTAGTATAGACAATCAGTTTGGTGAAACATTGAATAATACTGAGTGATAAATAATTAATTATAATACAAGCTCAATATCTTACCTACATTCGAATGAATAAACATATCAACGGAGTAATTGGTTGATATTAGTATGTAGTATATTATTTATTCTTTGTTAATACATTGCGTTCACTATCTTCTAAGTGGTTTTATTTATTTTCTACTCTCATATCGTAATGTGCTTATTATGAAATCAAAACCAGTACTTTAATGACCTACTTTACGCACACCCGTGTATAATGATTCATTATAGTACGGTTGTTGTTCCCAAGAGAATGCTATAAAATACCTTTTTTTCTATTAAAGTACACTTTGGACTTATCAATAGTATTATCAATCAGTATCAATTCAATTTGACGATGACAATGTGTCAAATTTTTGACTTGAACTTTAGAGGTAAGAATTTTTGGAAGTTTTGGATTGGATTATTGAAAAATACTATTTTTCAATTTCATTGTTTATGAGTTTAGATAAAGTACTGTATGATACTGAACATAATTAGGTATTAAAAACTCGCGTGATACTATTAAGAACCTCGCCTACGGCTCGGTACTTAAACTCACACTCGTATTTAATAACCCCTATTATGCAACAGTATCATAAACTACTATTATAACACTATAGGGCGCGAAAATCGCGTTTAATGTTTATCAGGTAGTGGTGTGATCAGATATTGTAGTATCGTTATTGTACACGTGTCTTTAGATTTCCTTTGTTTTCAGTTTCAGTACAATATTATTGCGCAAATAAATAACTGTTTATTGTGAGGGTCGCGGGAAACCGCTAGGTGCAGGTTGCGCAAGACCGGCCATAGATCCTTGGGGGAGGCCTTTGTCCAGTAGTCCAGCTTTGCCTTGCTGAAGTTTTCTATATACTTTATAGAGAACTTATGGGACTAACACTGAAAGCGCAAAAATAATTACCTTGAAGTTGAAGTTTTGCATGTAAAGTACATGACAGTAAAAACCATATTACATGTAAAGTCTCATAGTGTATGTAAAGTCTCATAGTACATGTAAAGTCCCATAGTACATGTAAAGTTCCATAGTACATGAAAGTAGTGCACGTAAAGTCCCATATTTCTCAGTCCACTTAACTATTTATTGGGAAGGTACCGATTCCAATATACAGCTAACACTAGTTTGGGAATCAGGGCTTGCATACCTACTAAAAGATTTATTAATAATACCGGGTGTAAGGGACAGCCGACCGAAAACTGATTCCATGGATTCAAATTATGAATCTGCAGCCCCCAGACATTGAATTTTTCGTCGATCGTTTGATGAATTATACGATATTTTTTCAAAACTTTAGGATTGATTATACTATAAAATCATTATACAAGTCTAAGTAAACCTAATTTAAAAATAAATAAACAGTAACTACTAATTTAGACATAAAACTGCAATGAAACGCAAAATTCAAATCAATACGTAGGTATACCTACGCAAGACGCAAGCAGCTGTATGAGTTCACGAGTGAGGTCATTTCTCGCACGAGTCGGGTAGGTATAGTGATTGCGTTATAACGTACCTACATTGCGCATTCAAAAATTACGATATCTGTAACCGATGACTTCTGACAAAATTGATTTATATAGTGTTATTATATGCATTCAGTGTAACCTTTTCCCAGAGTTTTCGGTCGGCTGTCCCTTATACCCGGTATAGTACACGTAGTCCCAAAGTACATGTAAGTAGTGGATGTAAAAGCCCATATTAAAAGTTGTTCATTTTGATAAAGTAGGTACCTACTTCTACCCCATAAAACACTGCTTACAAATAAAACAAAATATGTATTTCGTATATTTATTGAAAGATTTAACACTAAACTCTTTTGTCTGTTTATTAAATCAAATCGTTTTCCCGACGTTTTCCCAACCGAAAACGTTTCCTAATATAATTGAAAAGGATCTACATGTACGTTTGGTGCCCACTCAATCATTTTTTCCTCACCAACAACACAAATTACAAAATGGTAACGAACGTTCCGCCTCACCTGTCATCCGACGCTATCCATCATGGCGGCTGCCGCCAAAATGAAACGCGCTTTGTCCGCGCAAAATGGCGGAGCGTTGTCTTTAATAAATGCACGTAAGCCGCGCCGTGTTGCAAATAAACATTTTCTGTGTCGAGTGTGAAATTTGGGCTTGGATTTATTGCGGGGTTTGTATTTTTTTGGTCGTTAGTTCATTTTGGGGATTAATTATGGACGTGTTATGTCAAATGGCAGGACCTTATAAAATAAATCTACTGAGATCAAGTTACTTTACTAAATACATATGTTTTTTTTAAATTGTTTTTTCTAGCAAATCTCAGATATGAGAGTTTTGACGAGTCTTTCTGGCTGATAGATTTTGTTACAAGGAGTAACCTAAGCTACCCTTATTGAAGGAATGCGGGTGAAACCGCGGGGTACAGCTAGTCTACTAAAGCCGCTAGCAGTCCACTAGCTTGATATCTCAATCAAACAGCGCCATAATGTAGTGCGTGACCATTAGTGATGCAACAGACTTCTGCTTCTGTTTCCGCAACTTTAAGCGGAAATTATATTGGAACTTTTATGACACTGGAGCGGGGGATCGCTTGCCCCGTGCTTTCAACACTGACTTGTTTATTAATTTAGTACCTGGATAACCGGTCTTTTTTTTTGGTAAATCATATTTTCTAAAAATGAAACCTAGCTAGATCGATTTATCACCCCCGAAACTGGAGGCATACTAAATTTCATGAAAATCGTTAGAGCCGTTTCCGAGTTTCCGGAATACAAGAGGTATTAGTTAGATTAATAAATATAATTTCAAAAAATACTCTTTCTCTTTCTTTTTTTTAGTGCTTTCACTTTTCCTTTTCCGTTTCCGCAAAAAATACTTTTGACAACTGTTTCCGTTTCTGTTTTCCGTTATAGCACTTTCATTGCATCACTAGTGACCATTAACCCAGAGCGGCGGCGGCTCGACTCGGCGGTGGTCAGATGCAGTTTATTTGTGGTGTTATGAAGCCGAACATTAAGCTTGGTCAGCCGATGACATTATGAGGAGCATTAGATGCGCCTGCCGGCATTTGTGGTTTGTTTACACCTTGTTTATGTTGACAGTAAATTGAAGAACTAATAGTTTACTAACGGTAAATGGAAAAAATATACCTTTAAAGTTATAGGGAAGTAGGCTTGTAATTTTATAATTTTAGAGAAAATGTTGAAAATGCGAAGTAGATATACATGAAACTACAATGCGGTCTAAGTCCTGAGTTTCTAAACTTGTGTACCTATAAGGCTACGCTAACTGCGCCACCATTAAGATTGTAGCATATTTTAACTCGAATAAGGATCGTCACCGTATCAACTCGAGCAGTTTAGTATTCAAAATCAAAATCAAAACTCATTTATTCAGTTTAGGCCCTAATAAGGCACTTATGAATGTCAACAGTTACAGTTTTACAATAGACTCTACTACCGGTTCGGAATACACTTGAACTGAGAAGACTCCGGCAAGAAACTCAGCAAGGCTTCTTTTTTTGGTGGATTTTTTTTTGAATTTATGTAATTACAGTTTTAAACTTCATACAATTATCACTTGTGGAGGGGGCTGCAAGTGCAGAGAGAAGCTACTACAACCATGTATTCTTGTCTTCTATGTAATGAGCCACCTTATAATAGGCCTTGTCGATCAACTTATGTTTAACATACTCTTTGAATTTATTTATAATTTATTATTTGTATGAAACTCCTTACTGCAACGTACCCTAATCGCCTCGCTTGAGGACAAGCTCACTAATGTCTTACAGCTCTGCATCGACGAGCCAACCAGCGGTCGGCGCGGCGTCGCCTAGCTGCGTAGATGATACGCTTTACGTGCTTACGTTATGTTGACGCCTGGTTGAAGGCGTGGCGATACGGTGACGATCCTTTACCGAGTTGATATATCTGCAACAACCATTACACGGACCGTATACTGGTTTTCTATATAAGAAGTAATTATAAAAAAAAGTCTTTGTCAGTATCTTGAACTTAAGGAATGGCATGTCAAATAAATTATGAAGAAATTTGCAAACATTTCTAAGATGGCCTCAAGCAAGAGGGATTTTTCCGTAAATTCGTAGTAATATTTTTATATTTGTCTAGGAACACTAGAACGTCTTTGTCCCCTAAATTCTAGACTAGATTCTTGTCTAATGTACTTAGTTCGCTAACTTTAAGGTTTAGCACAGTATACCCCTTTTCCCGAGACAAGAATTTCACCTAAATTCTTTGAAGCTAGAATTTAATAAATAAGAATTTGACCGATTTAGTGTTAAGAAAGCTTTAATATTCTGCTGTGCAAAATAAATGTTTTTTAGATAAAGCATACATTTTCCAAGAATTATGGTTGTTTGTGATTCGGGTTTTCAAAGTAATTTAATGTCATCCGATATAATTCTCCCAGAAACTACTATTTTCACGGAAACCATAATCTGTGCCATAATAAAGGATTTATTTCATCTTTAAGTATGTATTTTTTTCATCCAAAGAAATAAAGTTCATAATTTGCCTATGCGCGCACGGGAGACTTTTCACTGACTGTTTCGTCTCTCTCATCAAGGACAACTGGATGACATTTTTGTATTTTGTATGGCGAACAAGGCCGTGACGCAGTGGCTGGATTTTTTATGTTTATTTCGTTAAAATCTGGCAAATTAAATTTAAATTCGAATTAAATTATTTAGACTAAATAAAACATACATACATACCTACCTACAATATGGAATGGATACGGTGAGGAAAATAAAATACGAATCGATCGACAAAAAAAAAAATCGAAGATAGATTTTTTACTTTTTGTAGCGTGTTATATGTGTTCTCGTACCTTTAATTTACTGAACTTCTGTGAAATCGATTTCTTTGGATTTTTTTCTTTCTAAGCACATTTTTAAAGTCTTGTTTATGATTTGATTAGGGTAACGCGGAGGCATTTGGGGGCCCCCCAAGACCGGAGGAGGCGGCCGCCCTTTCCACCCCCAGTTAGTCCGCCACTGCTGTGATGTCACACGTAAAAAACAGGCACGGTGACAAGATTTTATCTTGATGAAAATAACAGATTGTTGTATGTAACTGGCTAATCAAACATTTAAATTTGTATTCTTTATTCCTTCATTGTATTCTGATTGATGTACTGACATTACTTCAATAAACAAAGTCTAATACAACACAGATAAACATAACCACCATAATGGTTTTCTCAAGAAGGATGTGAACTCTTTGTTCAAAAGAATTCAACTAGAAATTCCATATAATTTAGTAAGTTATTCAAAAGATAGCTGAAACCTCATCTAAATTACTATGTAATTAATTTTAGACCACGTAAAAAAGAATGACGCGTATACACTGGCAGTTTAAAAAAAAACGTTGATTTCGTATTTTTTATTTATAAAAAAGAGATCCCACGCGTAGAGCGTACGTGATGTAAGCAAATTGGACTTATCTCGCCTGAGTTCAGGGCGCGCGGTCTTCATTCGGATATATCCGTGTATCCGCACTCGTTAGCACCCAGCTGACTCTGCGGATTTTTATCCGCAAATATTACTATCGAAGGGTTTTTAGGTAGAATCGGCGTTCTAGGATCAATATTTGTTTTAAATCTAACTTGGTGAAATATTATGTTGATGTTTTTTTTTGTACTGCAATTAGCAACTAATAAAATTTGAGTTTCGAGCTTCCCCCTTAAAAGCTTCAACCTTCAAGTATGTCAAGGGTATCTACTAAGTATATATTGAAGCTAAAGGCGAAATACTCCGATAGACTGGTCACATGAGTTAGTGTGGAACAATTTAAAGCAAACTTGTCGCCTCGGGTAATCGAATGTAGGACACACTCTGATAGTTTCAGACATAGTTTATATGCTGTTCACATGTCTATTATACTAGTTTTAGTTAGTTTTCATATACGTACATACTCAGTAGGTAGATAAAATAGGGTTATATCTAACAAGCTGTTCCCCGTGGTTTCACTTGCGTTCCCGGGATAAAAAGTAGGCTATAACCTTCGTTTCATAGGAAAAAATCATTGTAAACGCCCGATTGTAATTTATCGGACCATTTTTTGTCTGTGAACATCGACCTAAAATTTTTTTATCTGTCTGGTAGATCCATAGATTCAAAACTGCACCGGTTCGAAACTGAAAAGCCTAAATACGAATACTTACTATGAAGAAAAAAATGCTGTTTACATTTTCATAGAACAACTATTGAATCTTTGTGTGGCAGTGTCGTTTTCAAGCCTATATTATTATAGATAATTATTTGTATTTAGCTTTGATATGTACCTAAATTGTTTTATTTTATTAGCAAAAATTAAAAATATAACTTCGATTTGAAACTAGTAACGCCATCTATTGAGCAAGTTGCCATAAGTATTATCGAGTTAGTTTTAAAACACAAGAAAACATGTTTTTTTTCGTCATACCACTTTACACAAAACTATAATATGTACTAATTATAAAGCTGAAGAGTGTGTTTATTTGTTACGCGCTAATCTCTGGAGTTACTAGTCTGATTCGAAAAATTCTTTCACTAATAGGAAGCTACATTAACCCCGAAGGTTATAGGCTACTTTTTATCCAGGGAACGCGAGTGAAACTGCGGGGTACAACAAACTCTTCAGCTTTATTGTCTAATTATTATCTATACTTCTATATATAGGTAGGTATCTATATCTATCTATACTATTAATAAAGCTGAAGAGTTTGTTTGTTTGAACGCGCTAATTTCTGGATCTACCAGTCGGATTTGAAAAAAAATGAACGGATTTTAAGGCGATGATAGCTCAGTGGTAGTGACGTCGGATGCCGAGACGAAGGTCCCGGGTTCGAATCCTACAATGAGCTTGAGCTTTCGGTGAAGGAAAACATAGTGAGGAAACCATAGCACGGTGGTAGGGTACTTTGTAGTACCCGCCTGGCTGGCTACCACCCTCAAGTTGAAAATCTGTCGCCAAGCACCTATCGGTGTGTTCCGACAGCTGCATTTGAGAGCCAGTTCCCTTCTAGGCTTTGTGTGCTTACCATCATCGGCCACATCATCACTGACCACGGTGAGATTGTGGTCAAACACAGGCCTATAAATAGTAAAAAAAATATATATATGGCTTTTTATATAAGACTTTTTATCCCGGGCACGTGAATGAAACTTTATTTCTAAACCTAAATTTTCAGTAGTACATAATTTCCACTAACCAACAAGATGCTTACACAGTCCTTGTATTAAACCTATTAACAAACGTACGGGCTGCAAACCGTCAGATTTGTATCCGTTCATCATATCGTTGGACAAATGAAACGGACGGGCGAGTTAATTTGTCACACCGGACGGACGGACCGGACCGGACGCATACGACATGTTAACTGGAATAATGCTACCTGAATTCGTAAAGCTGTGTCAGTACTTACTAATCTGCGTTCTGCTTGTTTGTTGTACTTTAGAGGTGCGATGTTTAAATCAAATGTCAAAAATAACGTACCTACCTGCAAAAAAAGTTGTAAAAACGCATCACATTTTACACATTACACATTTACAGAACTGGGGAAATAGAAAAAAGATACTCAAGGGGGATTTTACTTTAGCTTGTTACTTGTTAAATAAACGGTTTTACCTTTTTAAATTGTAGCATGTGTTTTATGTAACAATATTTTTTGAACGGTTTTGTTAAAATATATCTAAATTGGAATTTTGGTTAAAAATTTTCATTATTAACTTAATTGTCAACCCTTAAATATTTTACAAACCGCTTAGAAATAATTTACTTCGGGAGTAATGGTATCCACGTGAAATAATAAAAACATTCAATATGAACTATTTTAAAATTTTCACTCCGAACGAAATAATATCATAACTGGTTAACCGGTTAATTTAAAACCGGTTTACCTATGCTAAGTCCATAGGGCCATGAACGAGAGTAGGTACCTAACCTACAAACCTAGCAACATTGGTATATATGCGCATCTCAGTCTCGGTTCAATGAGCTCGATCAGAATCCATCAAACCGATCCGGCTCGTACGGGTGATATCAACCGTGCGTGCGAAGTTATCCGGTCACGTGTGTCCTTTTTGCGCGTCTACGCGGAAGATGTAAAGACGTTACGCGTCGGTGTAATTGCGCCCGTGAAAGTGTTTATGTTTTTGAAGAGTTTTGCTTTGATATTACGTAAATATAGGTACTTAGTAATAACTCTGTGCTATTATTAAAAGTAATAATAATTTTTTGACTACGTATAAGCCTGTGTTTGACCATAATCTCAGTGTGGTCAATGGTATTAAGGGTAACAGGAAATTATCTTTACGGAACTCTCCAATGCAGGGGCGTATTTACCATAGGGCCAAGGGGGTTATGGCTCGGGGCGGCAGGCTAATAGAGGCGGCGAAGCCACCCCTAGTGGCCGTCTCTGGGCGCCTTTTATTGGCAAGCTTACCTACAATATTTTTCATTATATTTTATACCTATTTGAAATGACATTTAAATTATAAACTTCTAAGTTTCCACAATGCCACATAGTGTACTTATTGCATGTTTTTTTCCTTATATGAAATACTTTATCGTCACATAAAGGGGGCGGCAAAGTTAACAGGTCCGGGGCGACAAATCTTTGAATACGCCTCTGCTCCAATGAAAAGAGCTCCTTTCCAACTTTTGAGTTTTCTATCTAAAAATATGATCTCCCACATTGACATAAACAAAGAAAACTAAGAATTAAAATTGAATATAACTCCGTAAACAGGAACAGGCGAGCCGTACCCATGTTTTATTGATAAGGTGTGACGCTGCAAGCTTTTAAGAGATTTATTGTCGCTAGAGACCAAACGTTTTACTAGGTATCTACTTTTGACCTGGATATGTAACATGCTTTTACCTCTGCTACTAGGATTTATCTTCTCATACCATCTCAGTATTGTCTCCGAATTCAATTCTTTGAATGTCGAGTGAATTCTTTAGGATATTTCGTGTAGGTATTAAAATGAAGTTTTTTATGGATCTGCATAGTCTAGGGTCCAATTCTCATGTCTTCGGCATAAATTTCATTTTTTACGTTTGCCGAAAAACGTTGCATTTATTTTACTATACCTAAGTATAGGCCTGAGGGCCTACTACGAAAAACGATACACGATAGTTCGTTGATCGTTGTCAAATTATTAACCAATAGAATAGCACAAAATTGACGTCTCGGCAGTTTACTGCATTTCTATTGGTTACCTAATAATTTGACAACGATGATCGAACTATCGAGTATCGTTTTTCGTAGTAGGCCCTCTGGCCCTTTCGTCTCGCATTGGACTTTACTAGCAGTGAGCTTATCTTGTTAACTTAGACATCATTATACGTTACGACATAAAAGTATTATATAATATTTTCCATAAGTACTATTTTTTTATACAATTATACGCTGCTCTACAGGAGTCCAACGTATTTTCGGCGTTTGGAGTTAAAACTCTAGGGCCCTGGGGACCAGAGGCTCGTCGATTATTCAAAGAGGTCTCCGCTCGTCTTGTTGAGGCCTCTCGTGACAAGAAGGCTGGCACATACTTTGCTCAAAGAATTGCCATTGCCATCCAGTGTGGCAATGCTGCCAGTCTTCTTGGCACACTTCCGCGGGACAGCGATTTGGCACAAATTTTCTATTTATAGTTAGGTAGTTTTGTTTTTATTTTTAATTCAATTCTGATAAACCCAAATATTTGCTAAGTGCTAGGTATTTAAGATTGGACGTAAATCGATATGAAGAGCTCTTCTTAGGCCTTGTTTAAATTGAAGTTTAACCCAAAGAGATTTATTATAACTGGCAATAGAGAAATTTTCATCTCGTGCTGACATAAAACTTGTTGCCAAAAGGCAATTTAACTATAGTTTTACGTTATAAAGCCTCAACTACTATAGAATGCTGAATAAATTCAAGAATACCATAATAATGACGTCACAGCTCGGCCACGGCCATTGTGTCTTCGCGGAAGTGACGTAATCGTGCGCCACAAAGCGGACGTTGCGTTTTCATTCACCCTTTTGTTTCAGCGCCGCTGGCATTTACTATTAATTACGTTTTTATGTGCATTTTTATGTTTAATTACCTAAAGGGCCGATAAGATGAAAGTGGACTATATAATGGATAACATGAAGTCGGTTACATAAAAAAAAGAATTGTATATATACAGTAGGTAAGTGGGAATCATAAAAAAAGCTATTTGAATATCTCCTTACCCACATAGATACCGCCAAAGCTTTCTATCGTCTATGTTTCCCACCAGGGGCGGCTTTTGGGGGTGGCGAGCAGGGCAACCGCCCGGGCACTCGCCACAACCCAAGTAGAAAAATATTAGAAAGATCTAAGAACAAGCCGGAAACATAATTTCTGAATCGTTGTGTTTTTTAATTTTTGTTACCAATCGAGTGTCGGTCGACTGTGAGGAACCCGGACAGTCAAAAAAATTCGCGTCGAATGTTGGCTGTCAACATACCGACTAACAGACGCTTTTGTTTTTTTGGAATTTTATTTCAATTTACACTTTGATAGGAAAGAAATAAGATAATAATAATAATAACGTTTCATTCATTAAAAGCGAGAATCGCTTGCGAAAAGCTGCGAAAAGGGGTTTTCTTCACGAGATTTTCTTCTCCTTTTCTTTTGTTTTTCCATCGACGCTCGACTGGTTTTCCAATGAACTTTAATATCTCGTCAAGCATCAACATTAAAAACTAATAGCACAAATACTAGGGCTTCGCAAAGATCTTCTCGCCCGTAACTTCGTACCTAGTGGCTAAGTCCGCCCCTGTTTCCCACAACCCATTAGTGCGTCTAGCCTATACGTTTTATTTACGTGCATATGCAGGTGAACAAGGTTCTCCGATTGGACGTAATTGCATGTCGTTGTTAACAAGATTGAGAAGGTCTCGGGAGGCCGACGACACCGGATCCTAGAATGCTATACATGGCATAGATTAATTATGTTTCGATCTAGTTTGTCTCATACAATTGATATTTGTGGGCATAGACCTCGCGAGTGTTTTATTATTTTCCACCCCCGACCCCTTGAAGTTTATAGTTTTGTGACATTTTAGAAGATTTTGACGAAATACCTATGATTTTTTTTTAAGATTTCAACCCCGTCATTTTAAAAAAACAAAAATAGAATCGAAAAAATATAACCTGCTCACGTAATTTCACGAGAATCGGTGGAGAAATGCGACCTGCAGAGGAGAACAGCCGGAAATCCGCCGGACAGACATTCGAAAACAAAAAACCAAGCTGAAACGGAGACACAACTAATTAAAAAAAAATGCAACGCAAATTTAATAGTTCCTCTCGAGGGTCGTTAAAGACTAGGTCATACTACGTAAATCTATATACTATATATATACTAATCTATATCTATCTATCTATACTAATAATAAAGCTGAAGAGTTTGTTGTAATCGCTGGATCTGCCAGTGGGATATGGAAAAACCTTTTTGCAATTGAAAGCCCATTTATTAAGGAAGGTTATAGGCTATAGAACATCACGCTACGCTCAGGAGCTGAGCAATGATAAAAAGAACGTTAAGCGGGAGCATGTATAGCATGAGTGAGCGATGCGACGCGGTTGTCAATGGATGACAGCGGTCGCCTAGGGAACAGTTCTTTGTTATTTTTAACTGTCATCAAGACGAGGTTATCAATTCGTCGAAATCTTTTTTTATGTATGTTCCTCGATTACTCGAAGATGCCTGACCCGATTTGGAAACTATACATACAGGTGGTCACATGGTCTAACTCATGGAAAACTCTGAATTCAGATAATGTAGCGTACCTACTGTAATAAAGCGTTCTGCTCTAAATTGAGGTCAAGCGGTCACATTAGACGCAGGATTTACGATCACCTATGTGCCTCTACTATTTTTTTAATGTTTAGGTATTTTTTCTCAATAAAAATAATATACTAATATTTCAGAAGTTTGCTGCACTTTTCGGCAAAAGAAGATATTTAATTTTTTTCCGAAACTGTTTCTATTATTTTAAAACAGAGCCATCTCCTAGTACTTTATGAAACTATCAAAGTCTCTTGAAACTGCGGCCTTGTTGTATGTATGTACAAAGTTTTTATTTTCTTGTTATAATTTTGATGATCATTAAAATTTCAATGTTTTTTTATTCGGATCTTATTTATTGATTAATTAAGAAAATAAATGATGATCCCTGGAAATCAACAGGATTTGGGAAGCCACAATAATAATATTGCCAGACCTATAGCAAAATTCGTAAACTTACGGATTTTTGAAGTATTCAATATAATAATTATATACCTTCTATATACAGTGGATCGCCGATTATGAGACACTTTGTGCGCACGCACATGGGCTCTAATCGATTGGTGTGTGCATAATTTGTCCTTTCATTTAAATGTAAAATTTATACTTCTAACATTAGAAACTAAGTCAATGGATCTTTGATATCTGATTAAATAAATAAATTATTATTATTTTCTTTATTTATGTTATTCCTTAAAATTAGTTTTTTTTACAACATTAGTATCAAAAATCAAAAATATTATAAAAAAACTAACCCTATAAATAAACATATGATTATTTTTTTACAATATTTTTATAAAATGAACTCATAATGTTTTAAAAAAAACCTAATTCTAGTATCCCGTCGGCAGCGGGGTAAGACCTAAGCTACCGGTGGTTAGGGCCGCAGAGAGAGGAACCTCCTGACGATGCGCGCCGTGTCCAGAAGTACCGCCTTCTGTATCTGACCCTTGATCCAGCCACCTAGCGGGAGCCTCTCAAGATGTTGGTCGAGACTCTTCGCTATGAGACCGTTCGCTGAAACAACTATCGGGACAATGATCGTCGAATCAACATCCCACATGGCTGTCACCTCGTGAGCCAAGTCAAGGTACTTGCTTAGCTTGTCCTTCTCGGCCTTCACGAGGTTCTCATCATGGGGGATGGTGACATCGACGAGCACTGCCCGGCGCTTCGATCGATCTGTCAGCACGATATCAGGCTTATTATTATTATATCAGATATATTGTAGTAGAAATATATAGATTTATATGTATGATAATGAGGCATTTTATTAAAATAAAATAAGCGCTTATCTGAAGTTTAACTAGGTGGCGCTGTCACCCACTGAAAAGAATATCAAAATACTAGTGTTGCCAAATAAGTTACTGCGGAATCTTTAAAAACTAATTTGGCAACACTATCTACCGCCAATTATTGTTCCGGCTGGGGCCGGACTGTCAAACCTAAACTGTCACTTTTATTATTTTCTCGCCGGTCGTCGATCGCGTGTGTTGTGTGATCAACATTTTTACAGACCACATTTCTAATCAAGTAAGTCTCACTTCACGTATTTATTCTACCTTTCATTATGTACTCACATAACAGTGCTTAGCAATATTTGGAATTGTTAAACAAAAATGTACCTACATACAAAATTATTCTGAGTCGCATTGTCTGGTAGGATACAAAAAAATTTAGAAATGGTTCCGTGACACGCTTTGGTGAACGTTAAACTCTGATGATGTGTCAAGAAGAAAAACGAGAGTATGACAACCAAATATTTCACGATTATGACCATAATTCGTAGTAGGTAGGTAACCTACCGGCATAACGTATGATTTCTCCACGTTTAACTTGTGAATCAATGTTTTTAATTAAAAGGTTAAATGCAAGAAGGCTACAAAGCTATGAAAAGGATTCGCTGTGAATCAGATGATGAAATTAATGGAAACATTCCTAAAAAGTTACTTGGAGACAGGTAGTACTCATATAATAGTGAGATGGGTCTGCATGCGGCAGAAATTTAAAAGTACTTTTTTCTTATTATATTTTTTGCTAGATGCTGAAGGGTTTAAAGAACAGCTTAAATAGGTATATATTCGGTGGAAATGTAGCCTTAGGGGCTATTTGTAATTAAGACATTATTGAACCACTAAAATGTTGACATTTTATTAATTTTATTTCTCCAAAGATATTATATAGCTGTTTCTCACAGTTTCACACACATGTGTGGGATAAAAAGTAGCCTATATCACTCAGGGATAATGTAGCTTCCTATTAGTGAAAGAATTTTTTGAATCTGACCAGTAACTCCGGAGATTACCTCCTACATCCAAACTTAACCTCTTTATAAAATTTTTGTGTTGATATCTTTTGTCATTTAAGCATACCTAGTTATAACATGTAATAATTTCAGTCGGCTGTTATCAGTAATTCAATTTTATCATTCTAGCATTGAATGTTAATAGTAATTATGATAAAAAAACACTTGTACATACTTCTTTCTATAGCCAAGTGTCATGCAAATTGTTTTTTTTTATTGAAACATTGTGAGTTACTTATAAGTGTAACTGATATGCCTTCCGCTTGGTTATGTGACATATGCACGCCTCGAGAGAGAAAGCCGAGTGGCGAAGAGGTTAATGTTAAAAAGAATAGTGTTAAGGAAGCAAAAATAGAGAAAAAAAACAGTGTGGTAGTAAATATTGATTCAAGGTATGATTTTTGTAGTTTTAGTGAAGATTTTTTAATGGTTTGATTTTTTTAAGAGCCTGATCTCTTTTAGACTTTGTATGTTTAGCACAATCGGCCACACTGTCACTTATACATCATCATCATCATGTCAGCAAAGGATGTATACTGCTGGACAAAGGCCTCCACAATGGCCGGTCTTGTGCTACCCGCATCCAGCAGTTATATTCATCGCAGAAAGAATTATTAATATTGGTTCAGCAATAAAGTTATGCATGAACAAACATTTAAAAAAACAACCGAAAAAGAACCTCCTCCTTCTTTTTAAAGTTGGTTAAAAAGAAAAATATATTTTAATGAAAATTTATTTTTGAAATACAATAAGCTTTTAACTGCCTATGAACCTTTTCATGAGAGAATATTTTACTACAATAATGTAAATATCCTGAGACAGACTTTACATCCAAGATCTCATCCAACCATCTGATCCCAAACAGAGAGTACATAATAATGGAGACCAGATAACTGACTGAAGATGTTCATGTATACAAATGTTTTGTCTGGAACGAAATTGGTGACCCATCCATGAACAGTGGAGTTGCTGTCAGGTTATTTAGTCTCCAACAGCAACCTTATTGCAGATTATTATTATTTAAAAAATTATCCTTGGATATAAATATGAATTTTTAATATATATTCATGAATATTTTATTACTTCTTTGCAGTTTTTTATGGTGCAAAGTTATTTATGCTTTTTAACTTAACAGCCTCATTTTATATCATGTGATTACTGATTGTCAAAATTACCACTTAAAAACATACACTGGTAATGCATGATGGAATTTAATAAAATTGCATGCCACATTAATGTTATCTGATTAAATAAAATTATTATCAGTATTTTTAAAGTTTTATAAATGTGATAAATAGGTGTATTATCATAATGTTTATCTTTGTTGGATTTAAACCATTTTCGATATTGGCAAGATATTTTTTAGGGTTCCACACTCAAAGTGTGCTAATTCTATTGACACATGACTAGTGTTGTAATAGCATAAGTTGCCATTTAAAATTTGTCTTATTTTGGGAGTAGTTCTCAATGTAAACTACTAGCTTCCGCCCCGCAGTTTCACCCACCTTCCCGAGTGATCCTGTTTTCCCCTGATAAAAAGTAGTCTACATGTTATTCTAGTGTATGATCTATCCATGTACCAAGATTTATCCAAATCGATATCCATACATTCTTACAAACGCATTTACAATATTAGTAGAATTTTAACTATTTTTTCAATCTTTACGAAATGTTGCCAACAAAAATATTTTTTAATATTCAACAGTAAATTAGCAAGTGTCAGTCAGCCACAGAAATGTCTATGGATCACAAATGCTATTGCCGTGGTGATGAGATCACTAGCTTGGACCTGGACAAGCCGGAACACCTCATGCCTATGATGAGGCCTTTTTCTATGAGGTTTCCTCTCAATTATTACTATGTATGTAGAAAATTGTTGGTATATGTAGTTAGTACAGTCGAAGAGTTGTTAGATGGGTAGTAGGTCGTGTTTGTAGACATATGTTAAGGTACTTAGGTTTTCGTAGTTAGTGATAAATATTCTGGAATTATATACTGATTTTGATTTTATGACTTGAAAGAAATTTTGACCCAAATGAATAGACGATTCTTCAGTATTAAGGGAAGTGTTTTCGCCAAGTCTCTTTGAAGCTATATTTTGTCGAATTACTTTTTAGGACTAAATATTTTTAATTTATTAAATTCATAATTCGACTGATTTGTGAGCACGGCAGTGCTCCCGCCAAGTCGCTAGGAAATTTAGTTTTTTTTTTAAATGTTTTAAAAGAAATAGTCTTATTGCTTTACATTTAGGTTCATCTAATAAATAGAGTTTTATATTTGATAATTTTGGCACTTTGTTTAAAAAAAATTGCCAATAGCTTGATAAAATACAAACAACCTTGCCAAGTTTCATGCCGGTTCTTCTCAGTTGAAGAAGGATATAGTAACTTTAGTAGGCTCGACCTTCGCACGTGTTGGGGCTAAATTTGATTAACAGCTTGGACTTTGAATCGTATTATCTTGCTTTTAGATTAGTTTTTCTTTGATATTCATAAACGTCCAGCTTGGTATTTAGAATAGGATGTAATCCTTTACTTCTATTATTTATCAATTTAAATGAAGAATTCTAACAAGAATAGAAAACATTATGATAGCGGATTATCGTCATTTTGTGATTACGTACTGGTTTCATCATTTATTATTCAACAATGACTATTGATTTTTATAGCACGTGTCCAGATCACGTCGTCGTATGACATACATACATTAGTCATAAGACTCGAGTTGGTATGTTATAAACTCGTGGAATAGTTTCATTATACATTCAATTCCGGTTTCTAAACATTTTACTAATAAATCTTGGCGGCCATGTTGAAAAATGTGAAAAAACTGATAGCTTTGTTATCGACGCTTATATTTATAACTAGCTGTTCCCCGCCGCTTCACTCGTGTTACCGGAATAAAAAGTAGCCTATAATCTTCGAGGATAACGTAGCTTCCTATTAGTGAAATAATTTTTCAAATCGGACTAGTAACTCCGGAGATTAACGCGTACAAACAAACAAACTCTTCAGCTTTATTATTAGTATATAGATTATGAAGATAAATGAAAGTAAATAAATATCTTTAGTTATTGCTTTAAGATGACTCTGTTTCTTATCTCAACCTCAACGTAAAAGCACACATACTGTGCTACAAATCATTAAATAAAATCCAATAGATTTTAATACTCTATGCATAGTTTTGCGTCTAGACAGACGAGTCGGCTTGTATTGATAAACAGAGTTCTGTTATCGTCTCGTAGAATTTAATCTTGAAGTCTTGTACATAAAAAAACTCGTCACGGTCTTCCGATAATTTTGCCATAATTCTTTTAATCGTCGAATGCCTTGGTCGAATGATAAATCATGATAGTTTTTTTTTGTCCTTCAGTACCTACTTTAAATTTTAAATGTTGGTTAAGTATAGAATGACTGGCTGTTTATTGTAAATATATAGACGAGGTCTACTCTTAAGGTGATACCTTCGGTTGGAGCGCGAAATTCAAATTTTATCAAGTTTTTTGCTAATTGCAGCTCAGTTATAGGTCGTAAGTTATCGATATGTTATTTGCGACAAGAATGGTAGTATATTTACTGATTAATAACAAAAGAAATCATCAGCATATTCCTCCAAGGTATATTAGTAAAATTTTCATGAAATAGTCGTATTTGTCTGTAATATACCTTACCTAGCAAAAAACGTGATAAAAATTGAATTTCGCACTCCAACCGAAGGTATCACCTTAAGCTAATGATTATGTTTACGAGAATTTAGTTTATTTTAAAAGTCCAAGTAAAAAGTTGGTGCATAGGAACAATCATCTAACGGAATATCCAAACTGGTTTGTGCTACACAATAGACTTTTCTTCACATTCACATGCGCTCAAAATGATGCCATCGGCACACCCGAAACCATTGTAACTTAATTTTCCCAAGCTCATGAATAAAATATACTTTATTCAAATGGGAATAAAAGTCATTAAGTTCAATTTACAAGACCTAATTAGCATAGGTAAGTTTTTATACAATTCTTTCTGTATAGTCGTTTTACTTTAGGCCAAATTCCATTTCACTTTGAATAGGACCTCGAAATTGTGCAATAGGTAGTTCATATGCATGATATCACATTTCTTAATAAAATATGAAAATACTGTAAAAAAGATGTCACAAAGTGAAATTAAAATCGGCCAAGAAACACTGAAGATATAAGCATTTTAAACTACTAATTAGACAGCGATTAGGCAGAGAGATCGGACATAAGATGTGACGTCATAATACTATGACGGCTATATAAACTCCATGCTTCGAACTCCATGCTAAATTCTGGCTGCATTCCGAATGATGATGATATCGATAATTA
This sequence comes from Tethea ocularis, assembly GCA_963555595.1. Classification (NCBI taxonomy): domain Eukaryota; kingdom Metazoa; phylum Arthropoda; class Insecta; order Lepidoptera; family Drepanidae; genus Tethea; species Tethea ocularis. The sequence goes on along the minus strand of OY741960.1, from coordinate 667,070 downwards.
TCGATGTGAGCGCGCTAAAACGCGTACCGAATCACTTTTAGCGCGTTAACGAAGCCTCGCGAAACGTCATCGGTGACGTCATTACATTCGCCATATTGCGATTACGACGACCATCACATGGTCCAAACGTTATCGCCGTGAGCGTAGCTGTCAAAAGTGACACTCGTGTTGTGTTTTTGTTTTGACAAAGGTTTTTATGTGAGAATAACAAATAAAAATACACTGTATTCAAGTTAGGGAGTCTAATAATTGAAGTTAGGGAGTCCCAACGCGTTGATCATTGATTTTTAATCCCTTTTTCGAATATTTTAGTTCTAAATACTGTCAGCGCGTTCACAAGCGTTCCGAATCATTGACATTTCACGGCTCTTATAGATGTGATATTCGTATCGGAACGCAAATTATCGATGTGAGCGCTAAGATCGATTATGGCATGATTCGGAATTAAGGGTGATCGTTATATTATGTAGCAGAATATAAAATTTAATATATATGAATAGCTACATAGCGTATTATTTATAAAATGAGAAGCTAGCTATAGATAAATAACAATTTTTTCCATTTCAATTTTAATATGCTCGACCTATTTACAGGCTCTGGAAATTATTCAACTCCAAATTCAACAGCAACTAGCGCCAAACTATTCATTGAGTGATTATCAATAATGTTTTAAAAAATATGCAATAGATGGCGTGCTAGCATTAACTCAATTTGACCAAAAATATCGCTCGCGGCCACGCGTCGCGATCACTGCGCTGTGATGATATTAGTTTCGTTACTTGCTACTACGCGGCGCTTCACACATCAAAGTGATTTATGTTTGTGTTTAGTTATATAACAATTTCGTTAGATTGGCAACGCCGTTCTGAATCGTCTCGCCTGCTATTGGCTGCTACGTCGTTCGAATATATTCGAAGTAACTACTAACTAGACAGCATAGCAAGTAAGGTAGTGCGTTATATTCGCTCGTTCGAATAAGACGCGTGTACGTGATTCTTGCGCGAGTCGAATGAACGAGTGATATACCTACTGTACGAGTGTTTTTGTTCGGAGTCAATTACGTTACGTAGTATACATATATAAATATTTTTTTTGTTTATTGAGTGTAAGTTTACGTTTAGTTTAAAGTTGTAAATTATATATTAGGTTAGTTTAGTTATTGTTTAATTAAAATGCGTCGCGTGGGCGAAGTTTGGAACCATTTCGTTGTAGTAGATGATCTAAAAGGCTGAGTGTAAATAGTGTAAAAATAAACTTTAATTTAAAACAACTGTGATGTACTTAAAAAAACATTTAAAGCATTTGATTATTTATGAAACAATGTGCAGGAATGCAAGTATTGCTAGCGCGATATTTAGGCAATAATATGCTCGATGAATTTGGCCCTGTAAAAATATATTACCGCATATAAAAAAACATGTTATTCTTTTGTAGTATAACGTTGTAATCCATTTTTAAAATATAGCCGTTCTGAACACCTCTATTCGGAATGTACCCTCTGTTTTGCTAGAGGGAGATAGCAATAAATCTTTGATGGCTTATATCCTGGTTATTTTTATAGTTATCAGAAATTTTTTTTCTTACTGCTTCTTATATGAATGAGATTTTATTAATGCAAAAAAAAAATCCCTATTGCTTAAGAGTTTTGTAGTGTTGTTTGGGTTTTCTCTCAGTTCCGTTGATTATCTTGCATTAAGGGTAAACCTTCGGTTGGAGCGTTAAATTCAATTCGTATATGTCAGTAATATACCTTGGAGGAATATGTTAATGATTTCTTTTGTTATTAATCAGTAAATATACTACCTTTATTAAGATTTATGGAAGAGACTGGTCATCCTTAACACAGGCTTCGGCTTAGCAAGGAAACCAGTTTCTCCTACAAACTAAATTGTCATTTTCTTCCTAATATTATAAATGTATGGTCCTGTTTAGTTTGTAAGGAGAAAGAAGAGTAAATTATTATTATTTATTGTCGCAAATAACATGTTGATAACTTACGACGTTACGACCTATAACTGACCTGCAATTAGCAAAAAACGTGATAATATTTGAATTTAACGCTCCAGCCGAAGCCTCCACCTTAAACAAAGAACCTTACCAACTTTCACTTTCTCGGAAATTGAAACGGATTTTTCCTCCTCAGACTTGAGAACTTACATACAATACTATCAAACATGCTAAATTGTGGAGTGCTCACAACATATTTTTACCACGGCAAAGGGACGCTGCTTGTCAAATTATGGAGGAGAACTTCAAGATTAAAGCACGATGTCCATCCCTTGGGCCTAAATAATTTGCCGGAAATCAGTATTTATGATAGGTGTGTTTACTTTTAGTAGGTAGCAGTGGCGAGGGGTGAAATTATGGTGAGGGTAAGCCGTCCAAAAAACACCGATAATTTTATACTTAATTACAGTGTTTTTTTTTTGTTTTTGAAAGGACTAAAGTTGGTAGCCTCTGATGGCTGCAGTTACCCGGCAGAGAGCTCTCAGCCGGGTAACATTTAGGTAACCACGCCTGAGGGCACCCCCGAGTGGGGTACGAACCTCGGCTCAGGGCGTTACCGGGGGAAGGGGTAATTACAGTGTATTTTATATAAAAGTGGATTTGAAATAATGAATATGTGGACTGGGATTTCTAAAGGTAAGGCGATAGGAATCTGCTTGTATGGACCCTTCGCCACTGGTAGGTAGGTATCTGGTAGCTTTTTAGAGGTAATTTGTTTAGTTGTAGAATTGAAGTCTAAAATTTATTTAGTTCGGATTATAGCGGTTTTTGATTTGTTAAAAGTACTTAGAATTCAAGTCTAGCTTAAAATAATGAAAAGTAGAGAAGATAAAGTTGTAAATAAGTAGAAGCTAACAAACAAATATCATAAAGTACATAAGTAATTAGCACAAATAACAAAGAAACGTATTGTTTAACAGTTATATACACAAAGACCTTGTGCTTGCTTGGCAAAGTGTTTTTGTCACTGTCTTGCATCTGTCAATTTACAAGGGTATAAGAAAGAGAAATAATAGTCTCGCCGAACTTAATTTTATTTTTCTGGAAATATGTTAGTTGGTTCTTCTCGTGACTAGAATTATGTTGGTTTTAGATCGATGCACTTGGTTTGCGGTCATGGTGCATTATGTTTTTTATATTCTGATATCCATTATAGTAATTTTCCGCATCCATGGTATCGATGATTCATGCTATTTAAATAACTTTTCTGGTCTTACTATACGTCGTTTTATTAAATACGGATGTTTCAATAAAAATCGTTATCATTCTCTTCGAGTGTTGTATTTCGGGTCCTTTTGACTTGTTATCTTAACTCTCATTTATTTTATGTTGTTTATTTATCTGTACAGTTGATTTTATTTAAAAATTAATAAATTAAAAATAATTCTTTTTCTCGTCCCTATTATCGTCAATAATATCAGTTTTTCTTAATTAAGAGTATACCTTCGGTTGGAGCTACTGACATATACGACTATTTCATGAAAATGTTACTAATATACCTTGGAGGAATATGTTGATGATTTCTTTTGTTATTAATCAGTAAATATACTACCATTCTTTTCGCAAATATCATGTTGATAACTTACGACCTATAACTGAGCTGCAATTTGCAAAAAACGTGATAAAATTTGAATTTCGCGCTCCAACCGAACGTTCCCCCTTAAGCTTCTGCATTATCAAAACTCATGTTAAGACAGCAATATTTTGTTTCTGTTATACCTATTGATTAGTCTTGTTTATGACAATCTAGCCTCAACCTTACGACCTTGTGATAATGTTTCCATTATATAACATGGTTCTGACGTATGTATTAGTATGAAGAATTTTCTAGAAGTGTTACTTATGTCCGAAAATTTTTACTTCTTCAAACTAAAGTCTAAAACAGGTGGGTTATTAACTTCTAGCATCTTTTTCAATTTGATCAGATCCAGGCATCGAATTTTTCTAACAGTTTCTATTCCCCTACTTTTAGGTACCTATGGTACAAAGGTTAACTCTGTTACGGTAGAATTATATTTATTATTGGGGAACCTACATTATTGTTATCTCGTGTGATAATATTGAGTGCCCTTTTCTTATATCAAGCAAGTAATTCAATTGAACGTCGTACAGGATTTTCTATCTGATTAAAGTTAAGTCTATTTGATGTCGGTATTTTTATTGACATGTGAGGTTCCTATAAGTAGCTACCTATGTGAGTATGTTAGTATAAATCTATCGCTTTTATAAATTCACTTCTACATTAATATATGACGTAATTTATAAAAGTTAGATATTGGTGTCGATTCTGTTGTTTACGAACTAAATAAATTTAATCTCACTATATCTCTTTTTAATAGTAAATATAAGAAAGGGATGCAAGATATTTTAGTCCTGTCAGTTTAATCTGATCACACATTTCAACGTGAATTTAAGCGCGATCTTTATTGGTCACGACTATTTACCCGTACATTACGACGGTATGGATTAAACTGACAGCATTAAAAATGTTCTATCTTTTTTCAATAAGGTTGAAATGAAAGAGAGGTGACTTGTCTAATATTAGTTAAGTTCGTAAACAACAGAATCGGCAACATTGACATTTATGAACTAAGTAGGTATTTAGTCTTTTTCTTAAGACATTACTAAAAAACTAAACTATTACAATCAATTTTACTGCCCTACGTAATATTATTTTACTCGCTTACTGTAAAGTAAAAAGTCTTAGAAATGGTGTAAAGTAACCTTGTGCATTTATTTATTAGGTACATTTTAACTAAAGTTGCTCAATATGTTTCTTATTCATAAACAGTAAATACGTTACATGAAACATATTTAGATTTCGACAGCTACATTTCAAGGCTTCGACAAATACCACCGTTGGACTTTCAAACATAGCTATATCAAAATAATACTCAATTTAGCATCAACCTGTCATCAACATCGAGCCACCAAATTGAACCTTATCATTGAAGTTATAAATGTTATTTTTACAGTTTCAACAGAATGCCTCTGCAGCTGACTAAGCCCGCTCCTCAGTTCAAGGCAACGGCGGTCGTGAGAGGAGAGTTCAAGGATATTGCACTATCAGACTTCAAGGGAAAATATGTCGTTCTGTTCTTCTACCCACTTGACTTGTGAGTATTGACTTAAGGCAGATTGTTTTTTATTATGTACTAGCGACCCGCCCCGGCTACTCACGGCTTTTCTCGGCTTTTCTGTACTATAATATGTATGTATTATACATATAAACCTTCCTCTTGAATCACTATCTATTGCTGGAAACTGTATTAAAATTCGTTTTGTAGTTTAAAAGATCTAACCATACAGACAGAGGAAGCGACATCATTTTATAATATGTAAAGAAGATAGGCCTTGTTTGACAACAATCAGTGTTGATGTGGTCGATGGTGGTAAGCATACAAAGCCTACAAGAAAACTGGCTCTTAAGTGCAGCTGTCGGAACACAGCAGTTGGTGCTTGGCGACAGATTTTCAACAAAGCTTAGCTTCCTTGTGATTATTTTATCAACCTGATAATTCTATGATAATAGCAATCTTGTGTTCCCAACCTCTACAAAGCATAGTTTTATTGGATCACTAGTTTTTCCCCGCGGCTTCACTCGCGTTCCCGGGATAAAAAGTAGCCTATAACCTTCGGGGATAATTTAGCTTCCTATTAGTAAATGTAAAAGTATTTTTCATATCGGACCATTAACTCCAGAGATTACCTAGCGAGTTCAAACAAACTCTTCAGCTGTATTATTAGTATTGACAAGCCAGTTGGCGCAGTTGGTTAAGACACTGCCTGTAGCGCCGCTGGTCGTGGGTTCGATTCCCATCCAGGACAAACATTTGTGTGCATGAACATGTCTGTTTGTCCTGAGTCTGGGTGTAATTATCTATATATGTATGTATTTACAAAAAAAAAAAGTAGTACATGTAGTATATCAGTTATCTGGTTTCCATAGTACAAGCTCTGCTTAGTTCGGGATCAGATAACCGTGTGTGAAGAAATGTCCCAGGATATTTATTATTATTATTATTTATTATTATTGATGATTTTTAACCGATATTTTTTTTAAATTAAAAGGTGTGAACCTACTGAAAATATTCATTGTGCAAACTTGGCTCAATATTTCACATTTATGTTTTGATGGGATGGCAATCGCCGCAATTTGGTGTAATTAAAAACATAATATTAATATTAAAAACCATTGATATGGAGAGTATCTTACCTTGGTAGATAATATTAATTTCTTCATATTTTACTAATAATGTAGCTGAAGAGTTTGTTTGTTTGTACGCGCTAATCTTCAGAGTTACTGGTCCGATATGAAAAATGATTTCACAAATAGGAAGCTACATAATCCCAGAAGGGTTATAGGGTACTTTTCATCCCAGGAACGTGAGTGAAGCCCCGGGGAACAGCTAGTTAGACATAGCCGCAAGCTGATGAAATACAAATCGAAATGTATGAAATATCTACCCGTATATCTATTTTCATCGAAATCCTTGTAGTTTAGTCCCAAAATCGTAGTAAATACGACTCACATTTGCATATCATATCTGTAAGTCAGTTGAAGGCTACGCGCAATGAAATTGATCGAACAGTCGAATCGAAGTAGTGTGAATGACCTAACAGAAATTAACTTTTCTAAAATTATACTTTCAAATTGAAATAAAAAATAAATTATTCGGACTCTTTGAACTACTATGATTCAATTGAATCCGGTTATACTTAGTTGAAACATTTTAGTTTAGTCACGAATTTAAAAACAATTTTTGTCCTGTAGTTTCAAAATCCATCTATCCATCTAATACCTTTAAACGAGCAATTCTTGTATATAAATATATATATATAATCTGGATCTCGGAAACGGCTCCAACGATTTTTATGAAATTTAGTATGCAGTGGGTTTCGGGGGAGATAATCGATCTAGCTAGGTTTCATTTTTAAAAAAGGCCGTTTTAAAAGAAACGAGCAAAGCTCGGTCAACCAGGTATTTATATAGAGTTTTTTTTTCCATAACCAGATTTCCGCCCTGCGGTTTCACCCCCTATTTTACTCCTTTAGGGGTTTAATTCTTAAAAATTATTTCTTAGTGAATGCCTACTACGTTATGGTAGGTATCTTTAGGCTAGTGAAAGGGTAAAATAGTGGATCGCAGGGCGTAAATTTGGTTTTTAAAAATTTAATTAATTATTTAGACGACACGTGTAAATATGGTAAAAACATAAAACAGGTAATTTATGTAATCTTATCAATTACACTCTTAGGCCCGTAAAATCGATCGACGTTTAAACTATCGTTTATGAAATCTAAGATAAAATTTAATCCATGGTTTAAACTATTGTTCTAAGATCAAGTGACAATATGTACAGATCGGTTAAACTTCGATTAATCCCATAGATACGGCAGTACTTTCTAATATTTTTTTTTTATGGTGAAATTTGACATTGGTGTAACAGTTTACTTCACTTCTTGATTATATGGCATTAGATACGTTTTTTACACAATTCTGCCAGTGTCAGGGTCATACATCTTGAGGGAAATGTCAAATTATGATAGTTTAATCCATTATCGGGAGTTTAAACCCTCAAAAAGGATAGTTTAAATTAATCGATAGTTTAAACTATCATTCATCGATCAACTGCCGTTGATCTTATGAAATAATCTGAGACGGGAGATTAAACTCTCTGTCATGGTTTAAGCTACGATTGATCTTACGGGCCTTAGGCTGAGGCTGAGGCTTAGGATCTAATGACTTTACTTACGAGTTAAGAACTTAAGACTAAGTTGAATCCCTCTGAGTGTGTACTAAGCAAAGCCTAAATGCAGCAAATCGATGATTTACCAAAATTTTTACAAAAAACATACTTTACTAGCTTCCGCACCGCGGTTTCACCCGCGTTCCTGAAGGATGTTATGTCTTCCCGGGATAAAAAGTATCCTCTTTTTTATTCCAGGGTATAATCTATCTTTGTACCAAGTTTCATCCAAATCCGTTTTTGCGTGAAAAAATACAACTCGTACAAGAGCCAAGTTTTACGTAAGTAAAGTCTGAGCTAAGTCTAAGTACGCTCTATAGATCTCTGCCTTATAGTATAGGTACTATGTACCTAGGCATTTTGTGAGGACATTTCTCTTTATGTATTTTTTTTTAATTTGCAGCACATTTGTGTGCCCGACGGAGATTATAGCGTTCTCTGAGCGCGCGGACGACTTCCGCAAGATCGGGTGCGAGGTCATCGGCGCTTCCACAGACTCCCACTTCACCCACTTGGCCTGGATCAACACGCCCAGGAAACAGGGTATGTTCTAGTCTAGTTTCGTATAGGTAGGTACTCGTGTAAAGCTACATTTTGTGTGAAGTGACCAGCTACTATTTGTGTAGTTTTTACGTGAAAGGGTAACAAACATGCTCACAAACTTTCGCATTTATAATATTAAGTAGGATCTCCCTAGATTGTAAACTGTCGAAAAATTGTGAACTGTTCACAATTTCACGGTTTGACATGGATAGATTATAAATTGTCGAAAATTAATACGTTATGTTGTAATCGAAAGTTTATAATCTCGCGAGATTGATTATAAACTAACGGTGGTCATACGTTGACATGTATGTAAACGCTAGCTTCCGCCCTGAGATTTTACCCGCGTTCCCGAGGTATAAAAAGTAGCCTATGAGTGAATCCAGGGTATTTCCACTACTGGACCACTAACGACTGACCGTTTGAGCGTGAAGAAGTAACAAAATCACAATCTTTCCTTTTTATAATATTAGTAGCATTATAGAAAAAAAATATGGCCTCCGATTCCTACTTCAGTTCCGATATCCTCACTTCCGTGACATCCCTAGTTTTGACGTAATGAGGAATACCAACAAAAAAATCTAATTAGTCCGTCAGTTAGATTATCAAAAAATATTGGATACGTATTTTTTATTTTATCAAATCAATAAGAAATTACAAAGATAAGTCCCATCAAAGTGCAGGATTGGGGCTTGTGACGTCATTGTACAACTACTTTTTAGTACACTTTTTGCAGACCGGAAAATTTTAACGCACTGTATCTTCGTTATTTTTTGTTTTCGGATCAAAATAAAAAATACGTATCCAATATTTTTTGATAATCTAACTGACGGACTAATTAGATTTTTTTGTTGGTATTCCTCATTATAATAAAAAGCTTCGGAGGCTGGCGGAAGATCTTCCCTTTTCGAGTCATCCACCTTAATCAATAGCTATATTATGTAATATGTATGTGCAGGTGGTCTCGGGCCCATGAACATCCCGCTGCTGAGCGACAAGTCCCACCGCATCGCGCGCGACTACGGCGTCCTCAACGAGGAGACCGGCATTCCCTTCCGGGGGCTCTTCATCATCGATGACAAACAGAACCTGAGACAGATCACCATCAACGATCTGCCCGTCGGACGGTAACTACCTATATCAAATAATTTTTAGTTTTTATATATATATATATATATATAGACCGAGCTTTCGAGCTATTTAGATAAGCTAGTAAAAATACTAGAAACAAATAAATTTATCATGGGTTCGATTCCCATCCAGAACAAACGTTTGTGTGCATGAACATGTCTATTTGTTCTGAGTCTGGGTGAAATCTATACTAATAATAAAGCTGAAGAGTTTGTTTGTTTGAACGTGCTAATTTCCGGAGTTACTAGTCTGATTTGAAAAATTCTTAATAATAATTATAATGAATAGACGACGGCAACCGCTTACCATCAAGTGGACCGCCTGCGTGCTTGTCAACCTTCTGACATAAAATAATATAATTTCAGTTCGGTAGAGGAGACATTCCGTCTAGTCCAAGCGTTCCAGTTCACAGACCAACACGGTGAAGTATGCCCGGCCAACTGGAAGCCCGGCGCGAAGACCATCAAGCCGGACGTGAGGGCTGCGCAAGAGTTCTTCACTGATACCAACTAATTATAACATTAACTATGCTATGTACAGGACGTGTCCATAGAAACGTACAAAAGGGTTAAAAAATAATATAGATTCTTTTCCAGTTTACTTGTTTTGAATTTGGAGAAATGCTTTAGTTATAGGTATATTTAATATTTCTTAAACTCATGGTTTGAACTGTTTGGCGATATGTAGTCATTCAGTTTTAGCTTATTTTTTTTTAACACGATTTTCACTGTAAAATTAATTGTTTTACCTTTTTGGACGTTTCTACGAAAACAGCCTATGCAATATAATACTTTAAACAAACAACATCTACCTGTCCTTATGTTGGTAATTCATTGTAGCTTATAAGCAATTTGTTTACTACTGATTCTGGATTATATACACTTGTTAATATTAATGTGGGCTACGGTCACCGCTTACCATCACGCAGTTATTGCTTGGTTAGTCACCTTAGTAATAAAAAGACGTCCACAACATAGCTAAAAATCATGTTAGTTCGCTATTGAGACGCGCGTCCACACATAAAATAATTACAGGAAATGCAATTCTTTATAAAACAACGTGTTAAGTATAATTCATATTTTCAGTGGTAAATAAATTTCCTGCAATACGTCACCAACATGGTAATTAGCTTAGATTCTAGAACATTTTTGGTTCCAAGTGTCAAATGTACCATGTAATCATTTCGAGTTGGAATGTTATTTCGGTGCATGTACTTTTTTAAATATTTAAATAGCTTGCATTGTAAAATTAGAGTTTTATTCAGCGAGCGAATCTCACTGATCAGGAAATCATAGAAAAAAACCATCATATTGCTTTACAATTAGCGATAAAACCAATACTTCATAGTTTGATGAAACGTATACAGAATATTAACCCCGATTTTGAAACCGTGTTATGTCTAGAGTATGTTCTTGCATCGAATTGCTATGGAAGCTATGACACGGACGCATCATGTATTGTAAGGGACAAACAGTATTCAATAGAGATCCTATCTATGTAGATGTATCTTATTCATAAAAATCGAGGCTGTAATAAATGCTGTGTTGAAATGTTGTTTCATTTTGTATTTTATTTCAGACCTGATGTTTCCTGCCTGAGATAAATAGTTTCCTATAGCACTCGTGGCTAATGTAGCTTCTTAGTATTCATGTAAAATCAAACTACAAACACAGAGAAGATAATATAGCTTGAAACAAAAAACATAATATTCATTTCCCCCATCAAAGACAATCAATGGTGTGGCACTTCCTGGCAGGGCCACCATCACGGATCTGAATTCCAAGTCTGTCGCTATTTTGTTCCTAATTTGTCCTCGAATATCAGATTTTTTCGCGTCCTGGTTCAAAAGTTATAAGGGTTTTAAGGTCACCTCATATCTCAAGAACTAGAGCACCTAGCGAAGATCTGTTTGCTTCCAGAATTTGTCATTAATTTGTCCTAGATGGATTAGGCATTTAATTACCTAGATGGATGCCTGCAGACAAAAAGTGTATGGAAAAGTAAGTACCTATAGAGAGTGTAGAACAACACACCAAGCAGGTAGAGACATAAATTATAAATCTGTTCTTACCTAACCTACTATTTATTTTATTAATTTTTGTAGTACACAAGTAAAGGGAAAAGAAAAAACAGATACAAAGGCACAAAAGGACTGCTTATTTCTAATAGAAATAGAAATTTCTTCACCATCACCTACCCATTAAGTCACTCTGTGTACCTACCTACTTACAACTACATAGTATTACATCTACTCAAGTTATTCCAAACTAACAATAACATTTTACTCGCACCTTCATTAGTTAATTTTTTTATCAGCAATTATTAGGGTAGGTGCCAGTTTCAAGTATCAACCGAACCAAAGAACTAGTCCATAAACATGTCTATGTAAGTGGTAGGTGCGTATGTTGTTTACAAAACTCGGTTGTAGTCCTTTGCCTGTCGCCGCTTCTCGCCCGTGCCGCCATTTTTTGTGAGGCACTTTTCGGCAATGCCACCATGCGGATTTGAATCTGGAGTGGGAAAAAATACTCGCCAAAATGAAAGAATTTACAGCTTATTAGATTTAAACTTAAAGGGGTATTTCAATGGCGATGGCATTGTATTCATAAAAATATGGTAAAGAACTATTTATTTCTAGAATGTGTTGCTAATTTTAAAGAATTGATTGTAAAATTAAAGAATGTCAGTCGTTATAATATGTATATTAGTGTGTCTTAGGGTTATTCAGAGCTCTTTGATTGCGGGTTCGGTTTGGATGACGTACCAACTGGGTGGTCCATCTACAGAATGCTATGGAATGGAATTTCTCCTATTTTCCTTCCATTTGGAATATTATACGATCGCGTTACCTAAATAAAAACTGTGACTATCTCAGTCAGCTGCGGGTATATATTGTAAGGATCGGCGACTACATTTGCGATAAAACGAGCAATCGGACAAATTTTCTTATATCCTTTACTTCTACTTTTTGTTAGAAAGAGATTACATCTTTTTAACAGAAAGTAGGTACATACCTAATTGAGACACAAGTATAGTTTATAAACAAACGAACCGGCACTTTTCTTAGTAATAAATCCTAAGAGAAGATAAAATAAAATCTTCAACTTAGATAAATATGCCACCAAAAACATTTATAAGTTTCATTACATTAACATGATAAGATTCACTTTTAAAATAAATATTATGTACCTATATTTTTTTTTTTTTACAAATAATCAATTAATTTACTAAATAGATTTTCGTTAGATTTAATTTTTTAACACAATTCCTATAATGTAAGTAACCTATTTCTAAATAACTTTATTTTTATATTAAAAAAAATTATTTAAATCCGTCATGTGGTCTCACCAGCATGAACCTCACCATTTTTTTTACCGACTTCGCAGTCCCAGTGAAATATTGAAAATAAAAGCCAATCGGGACTCGCATTCTGTCGACAGTTGCGTCTTTAGTTGCACGTTGCTACAAGTCTGTGCTGTTCTAAATTTAAAATTACGTTTTATAATTCGAATAAAATTAAAATGGGTCTTAACAATTTAAATAGTGATTATGGTAGTGGCAGTTCCACAAGTTCGGTGAGTTCTATTTACCTATTTAGGTATATATTATCTCCTAGGTCCTACCTACTTAATTCACTTTTAATTTTAAATCAGTCGGGAGATTTCACTTTCATACAAGTGTAGGTAGTAATTACCGTCACAAAATTAAAAACAGTCAACAAATTAAATTATAGAGTATGTAAACAAACTAGTTAGGTAAGTTTAGTTGTACCAACAGTACCAACTCACTATTAGCAAAGAATAAATAAAATACTACCTACAGTATGACACAACTTAGATGTAGCATCGGCAAGTCGTTTTCGTACACTTCACTTCCGATTTACAAAACTAATAAATATCTTTCAATATCGCGCCTTTCAACGTTCAATAAGATCATTTTCGCCGATCATTTTTTAATTCATGAGTAATATTGTAGGCGCACTCTTTTCGGGAACGATCGATTTTACGAATATTGCCGATGCTTCATCTAAGTTGTGTCATACTATACTCTATTAGGTAGGTAACGTATTCTATTATCGCTATAGCGTGCTATAGCCTATAGCGGTGTTATTAAGTCTGATCTAAATCAAAGATATCTATTGTATATATATATATATCTTGCGTGAGTGTTTAAATCATACAAAGTACTTATGTAAGCTTAAACCGTTTAAAAAAAGATGGTAAGATCAGTAGTTTTTTTTTTATAAAGAATCTTTCAAATGTGATGTGGGTGATAAGATTGGTGATCGCACCGGGCGGGCGAGCGAACCGTTTACTACTTACTTTGTTGGTGCGCCATCTATCGCCTATCGAATAAAAACTGGCATCTTGAATGCACATTGTCATTATTGTGTCACCAAATTTAAAACGGCTAAACATTTATAGGTATTTTTTTTTTAATATGCCAACTAGGCAGACACAGCCGTGTGTACAGCCAAGTTCGGTAAATAAATTAGAATCAATAAATTAGGCGTCCATTTATCTTTATTTATACGACCTTCAGGCCTTCAGGTGCTTCTTTTTTCTGTAGTACAAATTTTTGAATGAAATTTTTACCATACAAAATTTATAGAAATATTTATATTTTAGCTCTTTATTTCAAAGTTACCTAACTAATTTAAAAGTTAGGTACCTACATAAAGTTTGAAATTCCTCCAAACTAGCCAGTAAAATACTGTAAATCCTCAAAACAGACATGTTCATGCAGATTTTTGTGACCTTGGAATAAGGTACCTATATCAAAAATGTTTCTATTGCAGTCAACTCCTTGGCTAAACCAAGATATTTGGCCTACTTTCCAACCGCAGTTGAGGGACTCCGAGAGGCCACACACGCAGAGATCAACCAGCATATTGGATTGTAAGAATTTAACTGATTACGTAGATTGACTTTTATTTTTATACTAGGTAGTGAGGTAGCAAACAAGCATACGATGATACGGCCCACCTACCTGCACACGGAAAAAGAAAAGTTTTTGAAACGTGGAGTATTATTATATTTTTCCATTTTACAGTTTTGTGTCTTTTTATTTACAAACTTACTGTGATAGAAACATACTAAGGCTGATGTTCACCGACTAGAAAACGGTCCGATAAATTATAATCGGGCATTTTTGATGACATTTTGACTACGAAAATTCATGGTAAACGCTCGATTAAAATTTATCGGACCGTTTTCTAGTAGGTGAACCTTAGTCAAGTATATAAATAAGGGTTTTTATTCCAGTGGCGATGGGCAGGTGCACACTGGTGGACGTGATGAAGGAGTTCAGTATGAATGGTTATGACTCTCCTTATAACCCTGAAGACGACAAGCCTCAACCAGGTAGGTACATCTTAACGATCTATGTATGTACAGTCAGCATCAAAAGTAGCTGAACACTTTAGAATTTAGTCCATGGTAACCTCATGTTCAGTGTATATTTCAATCTTACACCAAAATCCCTTCGCAGATAAATTGTCAGGCTTCGGTCCTAGCAGCGCATACCTGCGTCAGAAGTCGTGGCCGGCCCCGGAGCGCAGCCCCGCCCAGCGCCTGCCGCGACCTGCTTCCGAATGGATACCATCTGTCTCTGCTAAGGAGTTCACTTCCTCCACGCCTATTAATGATATGGCTGGTATGTTTTGATTATTTTTTTGACATAGGTTGGAAAATAGTAATCCAATCCAATTTGGTACTATAGATTTTTTATATAATGCCTTTTATATATACAGGGTGGAAATTTGAGACAGGTCAGTAAAGGCAGCTATCTTAAGGGTTGAAGCCATGCGAATATGGTCTTAGGAGACCATCCCTTATTAATATAAAAATAAAAATCTCCCTATAGTTAAGCTGCGGTGGTAGGTACTTTGTAGTTCTCACCTGGTTAGATTGAACTGAATAGATTGTGGTTAAATGTAGCCCTTTACATGGTTTAAAATAGTAGTTTATGATACTGTTGCATAATAGGGGTTATTAAATACGAGTGTGAGTTTAAGTACCGAGCCGTAGGCGTGGTTCTTAATAGTATGACACGAGTTTTTAATACCTAATTATGTGCAGTATCATACAGTACTTTATCTAAAATCATATAAATAATGTAATTTAAGGTAAAAAAATCGATAGTATTTTGCAAAAAAAAGAGTCACATTTTTGGTCATAATGATATATGTAGGGAATCAATTAAATATATGATATATCTGATGAAATCCGTGTTGCCAACTCCCATAATTCTTACCTCTAAAGTTTAAGTAAAAAATTCGTCACTATTACATGTAACCACAGACAAAGTAAATTTGCATCTAAAATTTAATTGATACTGATTGATTATACTATTGATAGGTCCAAAGTGTACTTTAATAGAAAAAATGTTATTTTATAGCATTATCTTGGGAACGAAACTGTACTATAATAAGTCATTATACACGGGTGTGCATAAAGTGGGTCATTAAAGTACTGTTTTTGATTTCATAATTAGCACATTACGATATGAGAGAAGATAAAAAACATTAATGTCAAAGTCCAACTTAATAAACTACTGGTGGTAGCCTAGGAGTTAAGTTGAACCAGCTTTGTGATAGTTCTAGACCCCGAGCTGACAGGAGGTCCGCAACAGACGGAGTACATCACCGAGGAGCAGGTGCGCGTGCTGAGCTCTCTCCCAGACTCCGTGTTGTACCCGCTGCTAAGGGAACTGGAAAATGCACGCGGGGACCACGACCGACGCGTCACCAAGAGACAGTCAGATGTAAGAAAATCGGCCATGTCTAACTAAATACATTTCAGATAGCGCTTATCGGCTCCTTGAACGATAAGGACACAGTTTTTACGCTCGTGGAGTTCACTCATTAATTTTTCTCTTCTACGAATGTCCTAATTTCGGATGCTGTCTCATAATATAATACTAGTAGCAGATAGTTGAGTAATATAGGGACGCATAATAGGAGTGCAGATTCTGCAAGAACAACGGCGAGCGCGAGTCGTTCTACCGGTCGCACCAGCTGAAGGACGGCGCGGGGCGCGTGGTGTGCCCGGTGCTGCGCGCCTTCGTGTGTCGCCGCTGCGGCGCGCGCGGGGACACCGCGCACACCATCAAGTACTGCCCGCTCTCCACACAGGAGGGTAAGTTCACCAAATATACTTTAAGTTAGATATATGGACTATGATGAACAGTGAAAGTAACCTCAGGTACATTTAATTTTACTATGTATACCCAGGCCCCTCTTACCCACTGGGCACTCTGAGTACGTGCCCAGGCCCCCGCGATCGATGGAACCCCCTAGGTCCTACCATATCACCAAACGTTAACCGATATACCGGGTGTTTGGCAGACTGTGAATTGTACTGTGATTATAACGAATCGTTTTTTTTAGGAATGAAAGATTACTGTGTATACCATTTACCTACTCAAGGGGCATTATATTACGCAGTAGAGCTTTAATATATCAATAAAAATAAAATTCTCAAACGATTCTATAATTATATGAAATTTGATTATTTCGCTGCAAAACTAAACTACTCGATTATTACTTTCCCAGAACGTATGAAATCGGCAGCAATGATGCGAAGCGTGCGCATGGCTTCAGGACGCCGTCGCTGTGCACCGCTAGCGACATCTGTGAACAACAAGTATGTGATGTTCGGGGACACCACGCCATCTGTCGTCGAAGACAGCCACGTGTACAGCGCATACGGAGACTCCGCACCCCTCGATCCCGTCTGGGCAGCTCTCGAACAGAAATTGATGTTATAGAATTATGAACTTTTAATTTCGAACAAGTCAGTAGAATTATTATTTTTAAGAAATAAGTTGTAATCAGAAATACGTTTTAAAATAAGAACATTACGCTCTTTATGAAATTGACTGATGACTACATAGGTACCTATAATAAATCAAGTATAAGCAACCTTGAGTCAATCCAAATTGTTTGCGTTATACATTTTTATTATTGAATTATGTATTTACAACTGACTTGTAATATGTATTTAAAATCAGTATTGTAATGTAGGATTAGTTAATCTACAAGTCGCTAGATAGCGCTGTATTGTATTTGATTTTTGAAACAGTATTATTATTTTGATAAATATCAATAATTTTGTATTTTTCTACAAGCACATTGTAGAATGATGTAGAATTAATTATTATTAATAATTTTGACTGGTTTATTATTAATATCGACTAGCTAGTCTTAAATCGTGATGTGGAGTGGAATTTTATAATAAGATTAGGTATTACTTTTTGTTTAAGACATAAAGTTGCCCTAATAAAATAATTTCTTTTAAGTATGACCACGTTATAACAAAAAAACAACTGCACATGTATTACATAAATGTTTCTTACGTCTGACTTGTCAGAAACAACTTTACCTACTATAATTTTGATGTGGCATTTGCGGATGTTTTACGAATTAAATTTTTTTATTTTTTCACTTTTCAATGTACTAAAAAAACACATTTAGTTTCATCAATGCTGAGTCATTGATAAATAAAATGTAAGTTTATTTTATTACATTAGGTAGGTATTTAAATTTTGTTTCAAATCAAATACTATAAAATTATCCACAGATTACAATCTATTATTGGATTCACCGGGTAAGTACTTTCTAGTAAAAATAAGTTGTTAATTATTATTAATTAGCATACTATTTTTTATCCGAATAATACTTACAGTATGAATACAATAGAATTTTAAACTAATAAAATATTTTCCAATAAAAAATCAATAATTGTAGTCACGGTAATAAAATATCCGCATGTCAGCGTGTGAAAATGTGCATTATTTTTTAAGTATAATCCAGTTAATCAAAGTATTTGGTAATAATTATGTTTTGTAGTTTATACTACATAATTTCATAGGTTTATGTATTGTTGATTGATAAGATTTTTATATTTTTTGTCATTGTTAATTTAACTTGACATTGTTACGTGGTGAAGGTGTCTTTTGGGTTCAATAAATATTGATTTTCTAATATCCTAGTTTGTACTACTGCCTCAGACTGTTTCCCGCCCACGACGACTGCTCTGTCATTTACCTCTAAGGGGCTGAAAAATCTTCATTAGTTAGGCACCCCTGCGTTAATAAGATTCAAATTCCTGAAAATTTTAAATTCGAAGTATATTGTTTACGCACTATAGTACGTAGTATATTCTTTATTCTTTGCTATTATTTTTGGTTTTCTCTTGTGAGTTTTATGTATAGTACAGCCAAAACCTACTAGATGGCGTTAATAGGTTTTTTATTTAAATGATAATTATATGAGAAAAGGAAATGGTTCCACAGGCTACATAAAGTAATTAAATATAGTACGTATAAGTTTAAGTGGATGGGGCTGTGCTGTGTAACAGGTACAGGGAGAATCGACCATAATCTTGGACAGAAAAATATCTCCATAGTCTCAGAAAGAGAGCCGGCGTGGCCAAATTGTGAACTAACGTTCCTATTTTATATTACAACCATAATTAGGAGCTGGTTCTTTCTGTCGGCATTTTAAATAATAAAGTAATTAAATAGTTACAGTTTTAATAGAATCAAAACGGAACAGAAGTTATTTTATTGTCCGCTAAACAAAAATAGTAAATAAGTACAGCAGCGCCCTCCATTTTAAAACACCTATTTTATCGCCAAATATATTTTTTGTCTATTTTAATATACTATGCTTGTTTTTGTTTACCTTCTTACTTTTTTAAATATCTATTAGTATTTTATTGTCTATACTCTGTTATCGTTTTGTTTTAGCGACACCTGTCAGCTACATAGTTTACACACAGATGGATAGATGGCGCCACAATACTACCTAGCCGTGACCGTTTCACGGGCCATAGTGCCGTAGATAGTCAATTTTTTTTGGAAAATGACGTAAATGTGCTGCTCTTCCACCGTGTTTTTTTTACAGGTGGTGTTGTCCTGTCAGCGGAAGGTGAATTTTCATGAAAAATCTTGGCGCAATTCCGTCGATGTTGAGCTCCGGCGGTCTCTGAAGTTTGATGACTCTGGCGTGCTGTACGTGCTGCGACTTACAAAACAAAATCGGGCTGACGGGATAATACCTGAAAGAAAAATACGCAGTGGATGAGTTACATTCACAGTATTACATCGAGTAGTAAATCGATTTTTTCCCGCTAAACATCGATGTTTATTCATCATCGATGAATATCGATCATCCCTAGTGCTGGCCGCCGGCCGGCGCCATGACAGTTTAGTCTTCCGTCAGTCAATCAGTCTAATTACGCGTAAATAATTTTCTGTTTGCTCTCATCCATTGTCCTGTTTATCATATTGTATTCACAATATAGTTCGAGAGTTAGTGTAAATTAAAGTGTGTAAAGTGTCCTTTTGTTTGTGGTGTTTGTGAAATGTTCAAAATAAACGTTATTCAGTGGAACTAATTGTTGTTCTTTCGGAGATTTAAAGTTAATATAAGGTAAGCAAGCAACCCTTCAACCTACCTTTCATAAGGTAAACAAACTTTTACAGACTGTATTTTTGCAGTGGCGGGTGGCGGCTCAAGCAAAATCTTTAGGTGGTGGTGCGATAGGTACCTAGTGGTACCCTCAGATTACTAAACATAGTGTGGTACCTATCTCAAAGTAGCGCCCGTAAATAGATACAAAACTGTAGTACGTAGGCACAGATTTATAACCTATTGTTTAGTAAGTAGGTGCCTATTCTATTATTCTATCATATTTTTCATCATCATGTCAGCCGAAGTCCACGCTGGACAAAGGCCTACCTCAAGGATCTCCACGATGGCCGGTCTTGCGCTACCCGCATCCAGTGGTTTCCCGCGACCCGCACAAGATCGTCGGTGCACCTTGTGGGGGGCACGCTGCCTGCCCACGCTGCGTCTTTCGGTTCGTGGTCGCCACTCGAGAACCCTTCTGTCCGAGCGGCGGCAGTCGATTCTTCGGGCTATGTCGGTTACTTTGATTCGCCTATGCATGTTTATCCGTGATTATAAATAGTTAGGTATTTGAAAATATCCTGCCTGCCAATCATCATTTTTCATTCGGTTGATTCGGCAATCGGCACCCCCTCATGACTTCGCCCAGATGCCCAGTGCAGTACACCGTTCGCCCTAGGGGCACCGCCACTGCATTTTTTCATATAACACAGTTCTGTTATTAATAGGCATACTAAGTAACTGTATCTATACAAATATGATGAAAACTTAAAGAATTCTTCGGATTTGGTGGTGAAACCGCGGAAAATAGCTAGTAAAAATAAATCGTAAGACCTACCTAACGTTAGGTATTAATACAGTTTACATGGTGCCGATTCTGTTGTTTACGAACATAACTAATATTAGACAAGTCACCTCTCTTTCATTTTAACCTTATTGAAAAAAGATAGAAAATTTTTAATGCTGTCAGTTTAGTCCATACCGTCGTAATGTACGGGTAAATATTCGTGATCAATAAAGATCGCGCTTAAATTCACGTTGAAATGTGTGTTCGGATTAAACTGACAGGACTAAAATATCTTCCATCCCTTTCTTATATTTACTATTAGAAAGAGATATATTGAGATTAAATTTATTTAGTTGGTAAACAACAGAATCGGCACCAATGTGGAACAGTTAGGTTTACAACATGCATTGTTTACTTTTTTGGACGTACGAGTAGGTAAAGGTACTAAGTACGAGTATTTGCAAGGGGGATGTAAATAGTCTTATGGTATTGGCTACATAAAACAAAAGTTCTATTTGTACGTAGTATATTATCTTACTCTGTGGTTCTATGAATGTACAAAGTAGATACAGTGCCGGATTAAGTAAGCGCGGGGCCCTAAATATGCTATGATTTTTCAAGTATAAAGTAGCAATAAAAATCTAAGACTCAATACGTTTATTTTTCTAAAAATTATGCTGAGACGGAGGTTGGTTTGGATACACCCCAAAAAGGGCCACTGTCGCGGGGCCCGTAGTCAACAAGTAATTGGTGTACAAAGCCAAGGTGGGAGAGAGGTATGGTAAGTAAAGTATAAGACAATAAATATACTTATCATATTATAATCTGTGCTTTTAACGGCCATTCGCCCACAGCGACATTGTACCGAGGCGTACACAGTTAAATATTCATGCAGTGATTAGATCGTAATCCCGAAGTTTAGTTATAATAATAATTTATTTGTACTAATGTGTACATATGGATGTTAATAACAATTAAGAGTGCTCACATAAATAGAAAAAAGGCATGCAAAATTTATTTTAACTTACATTGACATATTACGAGTAATAGTATTTTTCGTAGGTATTCATCGGAATATTACGTCTCTACCTCTTTTGAACTCACCTTTCGTTCTCGGGCGGCGGCATCGCCCGACATCAAATGCTATGCCACATCACATCACACGTAGGAAGAATCATTGCACTGTGCTAGTGGTGAGATGAGCTTCGAACAGAAATCTACACTTGTTCGGAATTCCCCTGTATTAAAATGAGTTGCCACTATTAAGGGTAAACCTTCGGTTGGAGCGTTAAATTCAAATTTTATCACGTTTTTTGCTAATTGCAGCTCAGTTATACTTAGGTCGTAAGTTATCAACATGTCATTTGCGACAAGAATGGTAGTATATTTACTGATTAATGACTTACTGACAAAAGAAATCATCAACACATTCCTCCAAGGTATATTAGTAACATTTTCATGAAATAGTCGTATATGTCAGTAATATACCTTGGAGGAATATGTTGATGATTTATTTTGTTATTAATCAGTAAATATACTACCATTCTTGTCGCAAATAACATGTTGATAACTTACGACCTATAACTGAGCTGCAATTAGCAAAAAACGTGATAAATTTGAATTAACGCCCCAACCGAAGCCTCCACCTTAAGGTGCATGAATTTTTAGTTCAATACAAGGTTTCCAATAGAAGTGCCAATATTTGATCTCCACTTCAAATCTCAAACGATTATGAGTTCAGCTACCCAAGCCCATTACACTCGACTTGCTCATGAATCATTAATTAATCGGTATTTTTTTTAATTATTGAACAGACTGTAAAAGGTTTTATGAACAATTAGCTTTCCGCCCCGCGGTTTCACGCGCGTTCCCGAAGGATAAAACTTGGACTGACTTCATCATGTCAGCAGAAAGACGTCCACTGTTGGATAAAGGCCTCCCCCAAGGATCTCCACGATGGCCGGTCTTGCGCTACGCGCATCCAGCGGCTTCCCGCGACCCGCACAAGATCGTCGGTCCACCTTGTGGGGGGCCTGCACACGCTGCGTCTTCCGGTTAGTGGTCGCCACTCGAGAACCTTTCTGCCCCAGAGTGGCCGTCGGTTCTACGAGCGATGTGCCCCTGACTTACTGGACTTATATGGTTTCGGTTTTCATTTGTAACTAATTGATGTTTATACTTTTCTTTCGGAAATTGGAACAGTGGGTCAAATTATTGAAAATGTTGTGTCAAAACCAATCACCCACTCACGTTTACTAGGCGATTAAGACAATGCCTCCAATTCTTTTGAATCCAAACAACAGTGGACGAAGATAATTTCTTTTCATTGTAATGTAAATCTTTATGTACAATAAACGTGCGATTTATCTCTTAACAACGCGAAAGATAGTAAAAGTTGCCAACTGTGTCATATGGCGTATTTACGTCGTCGAAATTGAAGATGCGCACAAAACAAAACAAATCCAAAAAAAAGTCGCACGCCGATTCGTTCAATATGCAAACACCGCCGTGACACACTCACGGACCCACAAAAATCGACGCACGATTACCAACTATAAATCTTTACCGTTAAAGTTTAACTTTCTAAGGCAACAATGGTAAGAAGCCTTTTAAAAATCGTCCGAATTTGAACTCGCGCATCAAGACTCCGCATACCGTTTTGAATTCATTGATCAGTGGCGTACGCGCAAGAATACACTCTATTTATAAGTTAGCAAGACTAAATACCCCTTGGATTGATAAATACAAGCAATTCTAAACTCTATTGTTGGATATTTAAAGTCGGAATACCAATAAGATGTCGACTTCCAAAATATCTAGGTCTCAATCCGGTTGATTTGGGAATGTGTGTCGCGGAAGTAGGCTCTTAAGGGGAGGGGCAGGTGAAAGGGGGCTGGGGGGCTTCGTGGAGATTATGCACATCTGTATAATGGACAACAAAGAGAGACATTAGTTATATTGTAAAAAATAGTTAGTAATTAGCATTAAGAAGTGAAAAGAAGTGGGAGATGCAATAGACGCAATTTGTAAAGAATTAGTACAAGGTCAATTTTATTTCAATAATGATAATAGGAAATATATAAATTCTATAAAAAAAAAAAAGTTGGGGTTATTTTTTTTATTTTGCATAAATTTGAAAGTATTCGCACAAAAATAAATTTCACTTACTACCCCCCAAATACCGCTATCCTTAAAAATATCCCGAATGTAATACTCCGATAGATATTTAGGAAATGTATGGATTTCCTAGGAAACGTATACAATGACGGATTAGATACTTTTCCGTTAACATATACAACTATTTCATGAAAACGTGACGTTTTACCACATATTTAACTCCGTAATACACCACTTAAAATTATTTTTGTGCTTAAAGCGCTTCAAATTCAAATCCAATA
The DNA here is from genome assembly GCA_963555595.1 of Tethea ocularis. Classification (NCBI taxonomy): domain Eukaryota; kingdom Metazoa; phylum Arthropoda; class Insecta; order Lepidoptera; family Drepanidae; genus Tethea; species Tethea ocularis. The sequence continues at coordinate 643,037 of OY741960.1, read as the reverse complement.
TATCATATTCAAAAAAGCTCGCTCAGTATCTATCTACAGCAGAATTTGATCTCCATAATTTATCAAAAATTAAAAAGTGCACAATACAGGGTTATTGGTTATACGTCACGATCCCGTTGTGGGGATGTAGGAGAGGGTCTTCTCTATCAAATTACCCCTTAATATTCCAGTAAAAAGTGAACCAGTTTCAAGATGTTTATAATTTTTCAAGAAAAGGGGAGTAGGCAAGATAAAAAATAGATTAAAAAAAGACTACTAATGATAGTCTCACGATTTTAATATTATTTATTTCTGAACATTTCTATACGTCATAATAAAATACGAATTAACTTCAAACATTTTTAAATACACTCAGAAAATTTTATTAAAATAAAATTATTAGTTGAGGGAAATACAAATTTTCTGATTTCACATTTTACTAGAATATTAAAGGGTCATTTAATAGAGAAGAACCTCTCCTACATCCCCATAGCAGAATCGTGACGTATAACCAGTAACCCTGTATACTTATTTGAATTTCATTTATGTAATTTAAAATGATTTAAGTAATAGACTTTTGAACTAACTTTCAAGCAAATATAACTAGACTAGACTGACTAATAATTATCATTAGAAGGAGTCATAATCATAGGATTTATTTCCAAGAAACATGAAGATTAAGAGAGGTAGAGCATAGCGATTTTTCGCTTGAAGAGCAGCTCGACTGGGGAAGTACCTCCACCTTACAGAATATCGCAGCCAAATTACTTTGTAGTGTTCCTGCGCGTGAGTAAGGTCGCCAGAGCTCATCGGGGAGGGGAAAGAGTCGGCAATGCGCGAGTGGTACCCGGGGCGCGGATTAGTATATGGTCTCTGTCCCGGGTGTCGCTAACGTCCATAGGCTACGGTAACCGCTTACCATCAGACGGGCTGTATGCTTGTTTGCCGACTTTGTTGTATAAAATAAAAAAAGATTATTACCATTATGTTCAATCTCTAAGCCATGATGCATCAACAATGACTTAAAATTCAGGTCAATAGTTTAATTTTAATTAGGTATCTACCCACTACAAGAGACAACTGTATATGTGCATTCATTTACATGTAATTATTCTTAACATTAATAAGTTATTATTTGCATAGAGCCTAGTATGACGCATTTCGCAATGTTTTTTTTAGCCCACTAGGAGCTTAGGCGTTTGGCGTTTGTCGTTTAAATATCTTCACTTCATCTGATTGCCCAAACATTTGTGGTTAACGCAAGGTGTATACTCTTCTGTGTGTAAGAGGAGGCCTCCAACCAGGCCGTCGCTGCTGGGTACGCGGACGAATGCTTCGGCGCCCCCTTATATCCAGCCGGCAGCGACAGGTAGGAACACTGTGGGGTAGTCAGTAGGACACTAACATAACCCGGACCTTCATCCGGGGTGGTAGGGTACCCATGAGTATTGACCCACATTAAAAAAAAAGGTTTACTCTTCTTCCATTCAGTCCTCGAGGCTCGTATGTATGATCTGTAGTTATTAACGAGGTGGAAATACTTTTTGTATGAAAAATTGTGATTTTACTCAATTTTAGAGTCAGTTCTTTAAAGTAGGTCAATAATCAATATCTTCACTTTTGTAGTATTTTGTTGAGAGTCTGATGATGGTTAATATTACATACCTATAAAATAAAGCAGTGATCATGGATCAAGTACCTACTATACAATTTTAAATTATGCACAGAGTGTGATAAATGTTTTGGGCATCTGCTGGCAATGCTGGACACCTAGGAGCTTGATAGTTAGCTAGCCCAACATACATCAAACACAAATTGTTTTTTTTACGAAAAGAATCGTCTCTTTGATATTCTTGTCTACTAATACACCTGCCATCCACAACACAGATTACAAAATAATAGGAAACAAATAATTAGCGAAATCGGTCCAGCTGTTCACGCGTAATCTCGTGACCAGGAGAAATAGGGATTCATTTTTATTTACAAGAAGATTACCAGACACCATGTTGTTCATGACTTCTTATGCCTTTGAAGCTAACATGTTTCATTATCAAGCTAAGGTAAAGCCACGGGTTACAATCATGACAAAAACAAACCAACGAGCGTCTCAGACCCATAAACATTAACATTTATCTGGCCTTCCATAAACCCTAGATCGTACACTAGTCTCATAAGCACGTCTAAATCGCCTACGCACACAGCCCTTCCCCTCCATGCGCCGGCGCAGCAGAGCCCGAGAGAAATGGCGTGACCTTGTTTGTTGACCCACTGCCGACGTCGCGGCCGAGCACCGTGCGCACACTAGCGCCCAGCCACACAAGCGCACGTAGGAAACTGCTTGAAGTTTTCCGATTCATTTTACTAGTATTTGATTGATCGTCTAAAATCATTTTTAGGTGCAGATTAGTCTGTACCTATAAGATATTTAGCAAAAGATCAAAATCAAAACTCATTTATTAAGTTTAGGCCCTGATAAGGCACTTATGAACGTCGATAGATACAATCATTACGATAGACTACCACCGGTTCGGAATACACTTGAACTGAGAAGACTCCGGCAAGAAACTCAGCAAGACTCAGACTCTGATCCCTTGGTGTATATACTTAAATCAGGCTTTGAAGTGCTTGCATCTATTTCCGCAACTATATTGAGTCCTCTTGGTGGGAAGTAAATTTATGTTAGTTCTTCTTGTAATAACAATATATCCTTAATTTCTCTAATCGATACTTTAGCTCGGTACTCTTGTTTAATGTTTAACTAGGTTAAAGTTTCCTTTATCGACTCCGTCCTTGTATGGTCCACAAAGCTTTGATCTAACAGTTCCTTGTACCATCAACAAAGTTGAAGCATGATCAGTTTTGAGACCTTTTCGCTTGCAGCCAGTAATCATAGTTCGCCCTGTCCATTGTTGACAATAAAACGGCCTCTTGTAAAATCTTTTGTCTAGACAATTTACTTACAATGACAATCTACTATTTTATGACAAGCGCATTGTCTGGTTATATTGTGTGAGACACAGGTAGCGGCTGTTCACTGCACACAAAATACACCCTTAAGGTGATCATGCTTCAACTTTGTCGATAGTACCTACATTTCTATTCTCCAAACCATTTGTTCGGTTGACAGTACAATACCTTGTTCTTATTTGTTCTCTATTGTTATCTCTCCTTCTGGTTTATGGGTTTATTATATTAGTTACCTTGATATTAACATTAGTTTGATAACTTAGTTCTTCACAGACATGCTTAGCATAACGTGCTCCAAGCCTTTCTAGCTTATACGTTGTGCGTCTATTAACTATACTATCACCCCTACTTTCTGTCTTTTCTATTGCTATTTGTGGTTTCCTCCTCCAGTTTTGATTTAAGACATATCACTTAAACTGAAATATAGTTTTAATTATCTAATACTTATTTTACTCTACGCTAAGGCTTAGTTGTTGTATTAAATCCTGATGCTGTTTTTTTATCTGCAGCATACAGGAGCCGTTTCTTGAGATGTTAATTATTATTATTGGATTTTATTCGAGTCTATTTCAGATTGTCTGGCGATGGTGGTACTGACGTCGAATGTCGTTCGAATCCTATAATAAGCTTGAGTTATAGGAAAACGTCGTGAAGAAACCATAGCACGTCAGGTCTTTGTAGTATCTGACTAACTACCATCTTCAAGTTGAAAATCTGTCTTCTCATGAGAACCAGTTTCTTAGCTTTGTGTGCTTCATTCAGCCATATCACTCCAACTGCCTCAGCTCAATTTAATTAATTTCCAACTAAATAGGTATCATCACTATATTGCAGTGTTAACAAATAAATGGACCTGATCAGTCGTAAACTGGATGAATTTGAATATTTATCCAAAATTTATAGCTTCATTAACCTGAATTGCTAGCTTGTTATCTCAATAATCGATCTATACTATACCGTTTATCGGAGCACCTCAATATATTAATTTGTGTAAAGATTGATCTTTTGATGAAGGAAACCCATAGCATGATGGTAGTACTCTTATCATCAAAATTTCTTGCCAACAGCATATTTATCTGAAATCCAATGAAACGGCTGAGTAGTCAATGGTGCCGATTCTGTTGTTTACGAACTAGACAAATTTAATCTCACTATATCTCTTTCTAATAAGAAATATAAGAAAGGAATGCAAGATATTTTAGTCCTGTCAGATTAGTCCGAACACTTATTTTAACCTGAATTTAAGTGCGACCTTTATTGGTCACGACTATTTACTCGTACATTACGATGGCATGGACTAAACTGACAGCATTAAAAATGTTCTATCTTTTTTCAATAAGGTTAACATGAAAGAGAGGTGACTAGACTAATATTAGTTAAGTTGGTAAACAACAGAATCGGCACCAATGTCTGCTTTCATTTCAGTGTAGGTCAAAATTCAATATCATCTTCATCATCATTTCTGAAGACTAGAAAGTCAGCAATTAATTTAATTTCGATACTGAAACATCAAAAACAAATTTGACTCGCCATTTTACAGTTCAAAAGACGCCAAATAACAGCCACAACCAAATCTTATCACTGTTTTTCACTTTATAACCTCAGATCGAAAAAATGAAAGACGAAGCGTCGTGAACAATCGAAGCGAAGCTCCTCCAACTAAAAACAAACTCAGATATACACACAAAACCGTGCCTCTTAGTACCTACATGAAAAAAATGTGTGATGTTAATGAGTAAAAATAACAGTAAATCAAAATATAAGTTTTAAGATTCTTCTGACTTGATGATATACTTTCTTGGAACACATAACCTCAACAAATGAATCCTTACTATCCTTAGTACTATTATCTAATATTATTTGATCTCAGAAACGCAGAGCGGAATCTACATAATTCACATTATAAGTAAAAGTTTTAGATAGTTCGTGGTACTCCATCTTTCTTTTTTCCTTGCTCTGAGATCATAATCAAACGATGCTCTTTCCGTCCACTTAATCGTCAATATGACATACTTTTGTGAAAGCTACAAACTATAACCGCGGAATAATTGCGCAGGCGCATGCATGAATAGCTGGTATAAAATGTCATTATGCGTCTATTATACACGATGAGTGAGGAGTATTGTGGGCCACTTGCCTGTTTTAGTAATTAGAGTCTGAATATTGTCTGCATTGGAACTGCACGCCAACTGCAAAATCGCAGTTTGAATGCAGTTGAAGCCAGTTGGCGCAGTTGGTTAAGACACCACCTATCACGCCGCTGGTCATGGGTTCGATTCTCATCCAAGACAAACGTTTGTGTGCATGAACATGTCTCTTTGTCCTGTGTCTGGGTATAATTATCTATATAAATATGTATTTACAAAAAAATAGTATATGTAGTATATCAGTTATCTGGTTTCCATAGTACAAGCTCTGCTTAGTTTGGGACCAAATAACCGTGTGTGAACCATGTCCCAGGATATTTATTATTTATTTATTTATAACTGCATTGAAACTGCCAATCGACTACCTACGATGCGTTGAATAGGCGAAGGTTTCTGATTACAATGAGCTTGAGCTTTCGGTGAAGGAAAACATCAAGAAGAAACCACAGCACTGTGGTAGGGTAGTACCCACTTGGCTGGCTACCACTCTCAAGTTGAAAATCTGTCGCTTACCGGTGTGTTTTGACATCTGCATTGAGAGCCAGTTCCCTTCTAGGACCACGGTGTCAAATTCAGGTGAAATATTTTTAACCAGTTTTAATTTTTAATGAAATTGAAAGAGCACTGGGTTTAGTTTATTTTACTAAATACAATCAAATAGGTAACTAAAATATTATAAGAGAAATTGAAGCGCCTACAAAACATAAAGTTCATTGACAATCGTATCAGCTGGTCAAAGTATAAAGCCCGTCACACACGTAGCTATAATATATTATATTAAGCTATAGGTTTCGAAAAGATGCCATAAAATTATCTACTCATTTATTAATAGTAAATATCGTGAAAATGGACAAAGAAAATAATTAATTCAACCTAAATATGTAAAAGGAAAGCGTGACTGATTGACTGACTGATCTATCAACGCACAGCTCAAACTACTGGACGGATCTGGCTGAAATTTGGCATACAGCTAGCTATTATGACGTAGGCATTCGCTAAGAAAGGATTTTTGAAAACTCAATCCCTAAGGGGGTAAAATAGGGGATCGCGAGTGAAACGCATTGCAATAATAATTAACAAAAGATAGACATTATACAAATAAGATTATAGCTGCGTGTAAAGTAGACAGAATATAAATAAATATAATTATGATGCTCAACATCCACATATTTAAATATGATTGCCCTCAAGGCATTCTGTATTCCAATAATACCGTCTACTATGTTTAATATAATAGTCAATATATTATAATATACCTTGTTGTAATTTATATTAATATATAATTATAGGTACGTGTGTGACAGGCTTAATTACCCAATAATTTCACGTTGACGTATCTTCATTATAATTCCGAGCGAGCTCGTATCGCATCTAGAATCTAGACTTGTTCCTGCGCACGTGCTTGCGTGTCTGTGTGCGTGCGTGTGCGCATGTGTGCCTGAGGAAAGCTGCTCTGTATCGTACTAATGATAATGGCTGCTTGTCGACGTTACAGCTTAATAGCATGGGAATGTAGGTGATCCTAGCTACCTATATAGGTAATTGGTCTAATCTACTTTTCTAGATCGCAGATCGTTCTACAGTGGTGTATCTGTCTATCCGTTCTGTAGTTTTTGCGTGAAAGAGTAACGAATATCTTTACATCCATTCTCACAAATAAATATCTTGGGAAATTCTTCACACACGGTTATCTGATCCCAAACTAAGCAAAGCTTGTACTATGGAAACCAAATAACTGATATACTTTTTTTTTTAAATACATACAGTTTATATAGATAATTATAAGTTTATATAAATAATAGAGAAACACCCAGACTCAGGACAAACAGAATGTTCATGCACACAAATGTTTGTCCTGGATGGGAATCGAACCCAACGATTTCGTCGGGCGTCTTAACCAACTGCGCCAACTGGCCTGTCAAATATAATAACATCTAATAAACTTTCGCATTTATAATACACTAGCTGTTCTCCGCGGTTTCACTTGCGTTCCCGGGATAAAAAGTAGCCTATAACCTTCGGGGATAATGTAGTTTCATATTAGTGAAAGAATTTTCCAAATCGGACTAGTAACTCCGGAGATTAGCGCGTACAAACAAACAAATTTTTCAGCTTTATTATTAGCATATAAGTATAGAAGATATTAGTAGGGTAGGTCATAGGATAGGATTATAATCATAAGTTGAATATACGGTGAGCTGTTTGTTTTCAGCAGATACATATCGGTGCGGATGAGAAGGCAGAATACCGTTCTACTGTACCGTTTCGTACCGTTCCCTCGTGTTTTACGTAGGTGATAATTTTGGATGTGACCGCGAATTATCAAAACATATACTCGCACCAAAATTAGCTAGCCTAATTTTTGTTACAATAACGGTATTTATGACTCTCAATATATAAATTGATCGTGATCAATTTATTTTGATACGTGAGTTTGCTTTTTTTTTGGGTTCCGTACTCGAAGGGTGGCAACGGAACCCTATTACTAAGCCTCCGCTGTGACAGCGGGATGTATCTCTTGAGCCGTAATTGGTAGACTGTAGTCACAGAATATAATTTATGTTTTTGGTTCGACCTTAATAATCGTTGTATCTCATGAACTGCAATAGGTAGACAGTTGAATTTTTCACAGAATGTGTATTTCTGTTGCCTCTATAATGAAAAAATATTAAAATGAAATAATGTACGATGGTACGGAACCCTTCGTGTGCGAGTCCGACTCGCAGTCGGATAATTTTTTTATGTCATGCTTTGGCATTCAGGCGGTTCTTTTGGTGCTAAGTGGCTACTGTCGTGAATATTAGCAATACTAGAGCATTAACAAAGTGTTCAAAAAGCCTTTAAGGCTATGAAAATGGTTTTTATATAACTTTAGGTTATATTTTAGAATCGTCAATTATAATGCGGACAACAATAAAATGGAGTAGAACTTCCTTGCGTATACAAGCATATGTCCCACCTGATGGTAAGTGGTTGCCGTAGCCTATTGACGCTTGCAAAATCTGGTGTATCACTCGCGTGTTGCCGACTCTGCAAGAATCTCTTCACACATTTTTAGAAGAACCCCATGCTGTAGTCTCTTGGGTGCACCACAGCGGGGAGCTCATTCCACAACTAGAGCGTCCGTTTTGGTTCATTTATTTCTGTTTTTTAAATTATAATCTTGAAATATTTTTTATTGGTAAGCGTGCTCCAGCGTGATAGATACCTACCAGTTCTTGAATATTTCCCATAAAAATAGAGGAAAAATATATTCTGAAGCATATTCGGCACAGAATTTGACAGAATACGTGTTTATAGCACAATGACAGTGTCACCACTGAGCGAGCGGAAAGAACTCTCTATCTAGACAGGTTAATTATCCAAGGTTTGACCATAGAAAACGATGACATGCCCGAAAGCGTTAAGCATCCAAAGCAAAGAAATACATTCTTTAATTGAAAACCCAACCTAAAATTAATAACGCCCACCCATCAAAAAAAAAGCCGCGTCACGTATCATGACGTCCCATAAATGAGTGTCGTATCTGAAGCATTAACATTTGCGAAGTGTGTCAATACGCGGCCCGTTGAGAGCGAATGCGGGTACAGTTAGGCCTGCGGACGCCATGACTTTTACTTTTCTCCCCTCCCCCTCCCCCTCCCCCTTTCGCCTCCGGCCCCCCCTTTCTGCACGTGCATTGCGCGTATAGCGTTTGATTTTAAAATACGGAATATTTATGATGAGTTTTAATACCGTTTCAGAATATATTTTCGCTGTGAGCTAAGCTAAGTTAAAAGAGTGTTACAGTCGGTTTGATTCGCATTTCAGAGTTATGGTATAAAAATAATTGCACATAAATAATATTTCATTTCATTTTATGTTTCATTCGCCGTCTCTTACTTTAACCCTTCTATATGTAACATTTATATAATATAGCTGTATATAAAATACGCGCTTATTTCAATGCAACTTTGTCTCAAAATTGCAAAGTAATCGGTCGACAAATCAATATTAACATTTTTATATACTAACGATTCACAGAGTGCTACGAATTGCTACGATTGTGTTCCAATTTTCTTTTGCTACAGCGCGACGTAGCGCCGGCTACGAAATTCGCTACGGTGACCTACATAATTATTTCGGAATTACTGTTGCGAATGTTTCTTTGGTCTTAATAGTCATAGTCAGTGTGGAGCAAAAAATAATCTTTTTTACCGACTTCAAAGAAATGAGGAGGTTCTCGATTCTGTTGTATGTTTTCTTTTTTTTGAGGTTTACTGTAGCCTGTCTGCAGGCTATTGTAATCGCGTCGTATTCAAAATCAAAATCAAAACTCATTTATTTAGTTTAGGCCCTAATAAGGCACTTATGAATGTCAACAGTTACAGTTTTACAATAGACTCTACTACCGGTTCGGAATACACTTGAACTGAGAAGACTCCGGCAAGAAACTCAGCATGGCTTCTTATTTTGGTGGATCTTTTTTTTTTTATTTATGTAATTACAGTTTTAAATATACATAAACTTCATACAATAGTCACTTGTGGAGGCTGCAAGTGCAGAGAGCTACTACAACCATGTATTCTTGTCTTCTATGTAATGAGCCACCTTATTAGAGAGTCTACTACGAAAAACGTTACACGACGACAGTTTGATCATCGTTGTCAAATTATGAACCAATAGAATTGCAGAAAATTTACGTCTCTTCATTTTGCTGCAATTCTATTGGTTCATAATTTGACAACGCTGATTGAACTGTCGTGTAACGTTTTTCGTAGTACTTAGGCCCTCAGTAATTAGGGTTGATGTTTGATTGTCGTTTCAGTTGTCCAGGTAATTCTGGTTGGTTTGCAGATAGTGTTCATCATTATTCATAATTTCAGGAGTCTCAGCATTACCATTACGACGTTGACAATTTGAAGTTAGCCGAAATATCTGGTAGCTTTTTTAGCATTCTGTAACGTAGTGATGAACCTATTTTGGCAAGCCAGTTGGCGCAGTTGGTTAAGACACCACCTATCAAGCCGCTGGTCATGGGTTCGATTCCCATCCAGGACAAACATTTGTGTGCATGAACATGTCTGTTTGTCCTGTGTCTGGGTGTAATTATCTATATAAGTATGTATTTACAAAAAAGAGTAGTATATGTAGTATATCAGTTATCTGGTTGTCCATAGTACAAGCTCTGCTTAGTTCGGGATCAGATAACCGTGTGTGAAGAATGTCCCAGGATTTATTCATTTATTTATTTTATTTTAGTACTCGAGTAATCTAATAAATCTTCTTCTTCTTTGTCGGTGTCAGTCTTGACGGAGTGGTCGTGGTCATCACTTCAGGTGTTGGTGGCAAGCTTCACAACACGCCGCCACTCCTCTCTGATGGCCGCCTTCCTCGTGCATTCATGTAGTGATGATGAGCCATTTACTGCCGCTTTTATTTGGTCAGTCCACCTCATAGGCGATCTTCCTCGTGCCCTGGTACCCTCAACCTTTCCATGCAATCGCAATTTAATGCTTAACTAATTTGTTTATATTTTGAGTACTAGATTACGCCAGCTGTTTTACCCGCGTTTCCGTAACATCTTATGTTTTTCCGGAATAAAAAGTAGCTTTTATGTTTATAGTAATGTAGCGGGTCTATTCGCGCATAAAATATTATCAAAATATAATTTTGACTAACCTCGACGTTTCGATCAAGTTGCATTGATCGTGGTCTCCAATTCTCGCCAAGCAAGATGTTGACCCGCTGTTCCAGTCCACTCGTGACCACGATCAATGCAACTTGATCGAAACGTCGAGGTTAGTCAAAATTATATTTTGATAATATTCTATGCGCGAATAGACCCGTTACATTACTTTAAACATGAATTGTGTTCGCGAGAGTTTAAAAAGTATAAGTAGCCTTTATGTTATTCCAGGGTACGATCTGTCTATGTGCTAAGCTTCATCCAAATCTGTTCAGTAGTTTTTGCGTGAAAGAGTAACAAACATACATCCATACTCACAAAATTTCGCATGAATAATATTCGTAGGATTTACTTGGGTCATATCTTGTTGTGGCTTGCACTTTAGGATTTTCCAAACATTTTATTTTTGTCACGATTGGCCACCCTGGGCCCGGGCTTTAGGGCAAATCCGCCACTGTCAATACCTGTACAAAACATCAGAATAAAGCGTGGTACCTAGAAGGACGTTATACCACTCGGCAATCAAGTTTACGGATGTAGCACACGGCTCGCCGCGCGGCGAGTAACTATGTTACTGGCACACTTTCTCATCGTGCCGTCTCGCTCGCACGGCGCCCGCGCACCGCGCAGCTTCCCGCTGACGGAAGTGTCGCGCTCGCGCTGGGTTATGGTCAAGGTTATGGGTTAGTGCACGCCATTTTTAGATGTTCAGGTGTTTTCTTTCATAGTCAGTCAGATTTTCTGTGTCTTTATTGGATAATTGATTACTGGCTGTGTCCTGCGGTTTCACTCGCGTTTCCGGGATAAAAAGTAGCCTTACCTTCGGGGATAATGTAGCTTCCTATTAGTGAAAGGATTTTTCAAATTGGACCAGCACCTCCAGAGATTAGCGCGTTTAAACAAGCAAACTCTTCAGCTTTATTATTAGTATAGATTTAAAATAATGTCGATGTAATTAGTTATTTGATTTTTTATGTAATTTGTTGGGTTTATGAATCTTTAGGGGCTAATTTTAATAATGAATATGGAGCCTAATAGTAGTTTACTGATTTACTAGCCATCCCCCGCGGTTTCACCCGCGTTTTCATTAAATAATCCAAGTAAACTGAAACTAAAGTATCCTAGAATAATTTATTTTCCTATTTTTAAAATAATTTTCAGAACCGGATCAATAATTGCGGTAATTTTGTGCACAAATACACTTTACCACTATTCATATTATAAAGGAACCATTAAGAACCTAAAATAAGTCAAAATAAGAGTCATATTTCATGATACATCTCCGTTTGACAATAACAGTCAAAAAACCATTCAAACTTACAAATTATCGACACAAGATGAAGTAGACCGTATAATCCGTCTACTCTGTTCCCATTCAGTTGTGACTGTGGCGAAGTAAGTTAACAACCATAACAATGCGCCCACTGCAGACATGATAGCCAAATCTGAGTAATTAATCATCTTAACCTAAAATCTGAGACGTCTTGTAAAGGTTAGAGAGTGCCATTTTAAGTTATGAGCGACAAGAGGTTTTATTAATGTTACTTTTTAGAAAAAGGAACCCTTATTGAATCATTCCGTTGTCCGTTTGACTGCGAGTCAAGACATGACCCTTTTTCTCAGGAATGCGAAACGATATCTAGTTGAAATTGTCAATCAAAGATAGAAAAAATACTTTTTTCTGGACTACACACAACATTTCAATAATTAAGCTTCCTAATAAAAAAATACAGTCATTTATGTAATTTTTTTTGATAATTTAAGATTAAATCGCAACCAATAGGGTACTTACCGTTGACTCAGGGCAAAAAGATAGATAAATCAAAATGTCAGGTAAATCAATCGTTATTTACTGATCAAACCACCTAACTCTCTACCAACCTCAAGTTTTTGACTGTCGCCAAGCACCTACCATGTTTCAAAATTTGCTCTTGAGAGCCAGTTCCCTTGTAAGCTTTGTGTGCTAACAACCATTGGCCACATCATCAAAGACATTTTTTCCTTGGACAGGCAAAAGGCAGATAAATATACCCTATAAGCTTATGACTTATGTCTCCAAAAGGTCGCGGCACAAGTTCAAGAATGAAGGGCAAGGCGAGGCGTGCATGTACTTATATTATTCGCAACCATTTCACTTGATCTTTGCGCGTTCGCGTTCGCCAAAGGTCGCGTTCACCTCTGTTCACATATTTGGTAGCGAATGTTGATTTTATAATCTCTTTCACCTACATCCGAAGAGGAGCTTTGCGTATGAGTTGATCAGTATACAAGTTTTGAAAATAACGTAAATCCTTTTAAGAACGACTTTAGTGAATTTTTTTTTGGTAAAGGACTTAAGTTGGTAGCCTCTGATTGCTGCAAACTCAAAACTCATTTATTCAGTTTAGGCCCTAATAAGGCACTTATGTCAATAGTGATTTTTTTTACAATATGGAGTACTTATACACAGGTTCGGAATACACTTAAACTGAGAAGACAAGCACAGAGGGCTCTCAGCCGTCGATACTAATAACTGTTTACTGTTGTTCTATGACTTTTTCCAAAACGTAATACATCCCAAGAAAAAAATTGTACGGATTTCTATAAATCGTACTATGTTTTAATCTGTGAGTGCCTCGTGCCGCATGCGCATTATGGCTTACTATCTATGACTGCCTAGAGAGAATAGGGATGACTAAAAAAGAACACACATAGCGCGATATTGTGTGTCATTTTTGAGAAGACTAGATCCAGTGTAATCCTAAATCCATTGTTTCAGGCATGAAAGGTATTAATAATAAAATTTCTGAGTGCAAGTAAAGGCTTGCTAAACTTGTGATTGTCATAACCCGTAATGGTAGTACTCAAGCTCCTGTACTTTGTAGGGCTATAATAATACATTCGGGCTAAAATACCATTTCAAAATAATTAAATTTATAAATAAGAGAAAGTCAATCTGTCTGGCTGTATTATGGTTAATGACAGTTTGTACATTTTGTAGGTCGTCTAGACACCAGATCAATTTTGTTGAGACTAATTATTAATTTGTAATTATCTTGTTTTAATGATGTAAGTGGATCTAATTTAAACGATCTTTTTTATTTCAACGTTATAATAAGTAGGTATCATGTTATTACTCATAGCAGGAACACGGTAAGTACAGAATGTTTCTGATGAAATAAAAAAAAAATAAATACAGCGTCTAAAATACTCTAGTCTATCTACGCTTGCCATGACAGGGGGCAGGACAGGTATTTGTTTAGTTACATCAAATATACAAACTACATATAAAAACTCCTCGAGGTGGCCGCTGCTGCCGATCAAGGGCATGGTATAGATCCCCTTAGGTACATAATACTAATTTTCCTTACCTTTATCCATTACCTTTTTAAAAATATATTTTTATCTTTATCTTATTACTAACTAGCTGTTCCCCGCGGTTTCACTCGCGTTCCAGGGATAAAGAGTAACCTATAACCTTCGGGGATAGTGTAATTTCCTATTAGTGAAAGAATTTTTCGAATCCGACTGGTAGATCCACAGACAACCGCGTCCAAATAAACAAATTCTTCAGCTTTATTAGTACAGAAGATAATTGCTAAATTATTTCTATCCAGATTTTTTGTTGATTTTCTTTTCTTTTTTCTAAAACCCAGTCAAGGTCGAAGTCCACTGCTATGGTTATATACTCATTATGTTGAGCAGCGCCGGTGCGGTTGGTGCGCGGTGAAATCAAGCTTCTCTATGTAAGTAGGTTGGTGAAAGAATCTCTCCGGCGCGCGCGCACCCGGTACCGTGCGCAAATACGTCACCAAGACGGATGTGTTGAATTTATTTATATTTTTATTTTCTTGTAATCATTTTATTGGATATCGTAGTTTTAAATACTTTTTAACGTTTTATTGTAATTTAAAATATATATTTTATTCGGTTTTTAATTAAACCAAGCAAAATTAAGGGATCGTGAATTTATTACCCAAAATACAAATGTTTTTAGGTGGATTAATTTTACCTTTTTTTTATTTACATCAGACGGTAAACTATCGGTCAATTTTGAAAAAAAAAACTGCTTTAACTAGGTATTAAAGTACTCCATATTTGATAAGAAATAATTTTGCTTCAATCTCCCTTGAATGAAACCCAGCTATGCAAGTAGGTATTTGATCCAAACTTGCGATAGCCAAGATGTTGATTGGAATTTTATAATTGCTTATTACATCGTTTAATGCTAATGTATTTGATGAGGCAATTACACATACTTACAGCATCTATTGAACGCTATGACTAGGCATTTTTTTTCAAGATATGTACTAAAATGTCAAACAAAATACGCATAATAAGCTGCATAATTCCATTTTACGTACTTTTCGTTTGTTTCGCGTCTCTCATAGTTCAAAATGGATAGTAAAATGTATTAGATCATTTTTTTTTCAAAAATAAGATGTCTTTAAGCTGTTAATTGGTGTCAATTTAGCCATTCAATTACAAATCTGACGGCAGATTATATAAATGAAACGAAACCGTTCCAAATGAGTTTCAATTATGAAGCAACAAAAAGTAATTAAATGAAAAATTTTGCAACATTTTTTTTACTTACCGTACTTTACATGAGTGTGAATACCTCACGTAGAGTTGACATTGAGTCGCGTCGGTGTGTTCGCGTTCACACGACCGTGCGTGTGTGCGTGTGTACTTGTTGCAAAAAGGCAATTTGTCGTTTGTGTGTGCATTATGACGATTTTCACATCCGACTTTCTTCCGAGTCGGCCGGGAGCATTACGTCTGTTGTGTGAACTGAACTTAGGTTGTTCTTTCACTTACGTTCGCACCTTTGTTTGCCAATGTCTAATGACCTAGTTGTGTCTGTATTTATGTTTAGAAAATTCACTATGATCTTGAGATGTGATAGTTTTTTTGTCAGATTATTGCATTGATATCTATTGTAGAGTACATAAGAGTCATTGTTTTTGTGTACGTTGGTATTTATCTGTTAGATGTTAGAACTTCGGAGGAGCCAATGGAAAACAAACAAATGTAATTTATCATTAACAAAAAAATCTCCATTTATTTTTACATTAATTTACAAATTTACTTATATTGGAAAAAAAACCTCTCAAAATATTATAACATTCATTTTCTTAAAATACAACATTATTATGAAGTTTCGCTTAATCTTTACCTATATTCTACAAAATTGGAAGGATTTACAATTAAAAAAAATAATAATTACAAAATAAATACTTAAAAGCTAATTGTCTAACTACTAGCAAAAGGTACTTTTATTAATGTCTAAATACATACAGTGTGGGAAACGCAGCGGGTGAAACACTTGGAAACAAATCGGTGATGCAAAATCTTAAAATGTATGTATATGCAAAAAAACATTTTACATAAATTATCTTAATGTCGATTGATATCTGATACGTACGAGCAATAAAATGCATACAGATTTGCATAACTATACATTTTTGAAGTTGGCTAAAAGTGCAGTGGCCTAATAACCTTTGTGTTTTATCGGAGAAAGTTATAATTGGGTTATATTTAATGTGTTGCTTTCTTTTTTAAATAAATTTATCATTGCTGCATATGGCAGATATGTTTGTAGACTTGTTTATTCCAAAATTGACATTAAAATTCATATATAGACGTGACCTAAACTTCAAAAACACTAATTTACATTTTGCTTTATAGTTATTGCAAATTCATAAAACACATTAAGCACTCAAAAATGAAAGCGAAGCAAAATTTTATGTGAGGGTAACTATTGAGAGCTATTAACTTCTATGCAATAACAATAAAAACTATTTAAAAATAAATAAAATGAAAGTTTTCATACAAGTACAAAGTATGTTGATTTTATAATGAGCGTTTCACAGCCGCGCGTTGATCCCACCGCATGTGTGACGGCCCTTACAACCGCACCGCTGTTGAGCGGTCAACCGCTGCGTTTAAATCAACGGTCAATGAAAACCCTTATTCAATAATATATTATGAAAATTATAATGTAAGTATTTGTGATTGATGAGGATGATATTTTTGTTAGTAGAAAAATATTTATAAGATTTGATTATTTTTATTATGGAAAATATTTGAATAAGTAGTTTGTTCTGATATTTCAATAATAACTTAATAAAATGGAAAATTGATTTTAAATTAAAATACTCGGGCAATATTGAATTTTAAGTGTCAGTTAATACGGGATGTTCTTAATTAAACACCGATAATGCCTTTGGAGGATTCGTAGGCAGTGTCCTAAATTCAGTATGCTGTAACAATAATTAAAAACTGCCAACATATCGTTCAGTTGCACAACAACGGATCGGTATTATTAGAACAATGAATTTTATTTTTTTTCCGTCCGCTTCCCGGACGCGGGCAGTTCCGCCGGCTCGCGTGCGCCTGCGCATCGCACAGAATAGCGCACACAACGACTTAGATATCGTGCGATTTATTATATTTTAAAGATTTTTATGCACCTAATTCGTAATGTACCTTGGTGATGAATAAAAGAGGATAATGCAAATTAATAAAAAAAAACTGGATGATGAGTTATTTTCTACTTCTCGAAATGACAACTGATCGGCATACAAGATGTAGGTATGTGAGTGCGAAAACCCTGCATTTTTATGAAGATTCATTTTCGGTGAAAATCAGTCCAGATTTTTTTTTACATCTGGTAATGATGTTGTCTTATTATGTGAGTTCGAAAAATGGTATTAATGTATGAAGAAAAATTAGAATAGCGAAATTATAGACGTGTATACATATAAAAGCCTTCCAAAATACTAAAAAAATAAGTAGAAACTGCATTTCAAAAAGATAGAGAGTATGATAGAATGATGGATGATTTTTCTGTTAGCCTCGTTTGCTTTGTCATCTTTGTTCCTTAAAAAAAATTAATTAATAATATACAATATAAAACTATGTTATAATTTGACTATAAATAGGTAATCGGAGTAACCATTCATATGCACGAAATAATAAATTAGTTAAATTCTTACGAGAAAAATTACATTAGTTTTGTTCGAGCAGGTAATTTAGCATCAGCACAGTGGTATGACAAAGTTAATGGAAATGAAGACCAAAATAAGTAGAGCATTATACTAAATGGATAATCATAAAGAATTGAAATGAATGTAACACTTCTTAACATACAAATCTCTTCACAACATAATAAACAATGTATCTACATCGATATAAATCTGAAGACAGCTTAAAACTAGTTAACATTGCACTTGTCCTTAGGAATGTTATACTAAAGGGATATAAATATATAATACGTGAACATCGCTCTCAACTACGTTAGAAGATGCTGGAAATACCAAATGTACAATAAGCTTATGAGATTCGCATACAGAGGTAATGCGGCACTCTTATACCGTCCACAACACACACACTACTAAACTATAAAATGCTTTTTGAGCTAGCGTCGAAGAGTTTTTAACCGAACTAGTCCCTGCCGATCCTCTTATGTATCTGTTGATGTTTGATAAGATGCGCTTTCTGTCTGAACGCCTTCGCACACACGTCGCATCTGAACGGCTTCTCACCGGTATGAGTACGGAGATGCACCTTTATATTAGATTTGTTCAAGAAGCCTCTATTACAGATCCCACATCGGTGTACCGGTTTTTCTTTTCCCAGCAAACCGCTCAGCTCGGCAGCCGTCGCTGAAGGGAAGGCCATCGAACTCCCATGAAGACTGCCGTTGTTCGCTTGTTTCGCTTTCGCTCGACTCCTTTTACTTTTACCGACTGGTGTGACTGTAGTCGTGTGTGCATGAGGGTACCCAAGAAGCCTATCTGGACTGCATAGACCATCTGGCTTCAGACTTAGCGCGTAATGTGGATACCTGCCGTTGAGTAGACCACCGACGCCGTCTGTCGTCGATACGGCGTTCCCTGGAGGCGATGACGTCGATATCACATCCATTCCATAGTTGGTCGAGCTAGTCGGAGCCTCTTGCTTCACAGGTGGACCATTTTGTAACCGATTGTGAAGCAGAGGCATGTAGCCGTGCGTCAGCAATGTTTGTAGTGTCGAGCCCGGTGATAAGTTCTTCTGAAGGAATTCTTGGCTCTTTGAGTATTCTTGTCCGACCTTGCTCGAGAAGTCTAAGCTAGAGTGATGGTTCTGCGGCGCCGATGGTGGCGAGTTCGGGAGGCCGAATTCGGCGAGATCTTGAGGTACAATTTTGTCACCGTGTTGACTACAGGCTCCAGCTATCCACGCGTCTATGTCCATCCAACTGTCTCGGGAGTCATTTCTCTCTGGATCTTCCGGTTGGGACGGTACTGTGGTGTCCGCTATCGCGGAGCCAATTATTGCCGCTATATCCTCTATCGAGCTAATATCATACATGTCCTGTTTGTGAGAATCATCGAAGAGTTTTGCCGGTGGGGAGCACGAGGCGGCGCAAGAGTCCGCGGCGCCCCCCGTCGTGTCCGAAAACGGTTTCGTATCCGGTCCATCCAGGAAAGGTTTGACATCCTCCAAATCGGGAGGCTCCGCGTCGGCCGCGCACGTCGACGACGAGACCACGTCATGATCGGTGCCGTAGCCGCTCTGAGTGGGGTAGTTGTTGTTCTCCTCGGGAAGACGTTGAGCGATGGCGTGGTAATGATGGCCGGAGATGCCGTTGATGGAGAGATGGCCAGTGTAGCCAGTGAAAGGGGGGAGAGGCTTGAGTTCCGCGAGAGGCGGAGGAGCGAGGAGGCTGTCGAGCAGCTCGTGGCAGGTGGGGGGCGGGGAGGCCGCGTCCAGCTTGGGGTCGAGCCAGCAGCCGCCGAGCAGCAGCTCGTCGCCGCCGCCCGCCACCCCGGCGCACTTCATGCTGCGCCTCACCGCGACCCCGGACCCGAGCGAGACCCCACCACCGCCATACTTGGACGCCGCCACCCTGCCGCGCTATCTGTAAATAAAAAAGTAATACGTTAATAATCACGTACCCGAAAGATTTCCTAGTAAGGATGAGAATTTGTACCTCCATCATACTAGATGCAGTGTGATCAAAATTGCTGAGAATTAAATTCTACTGACGGATACATGCTACATGTTATTTGCACAATTCCATGCTTGTCATGACACCGTTGAAACCGAAATGAATTTGACACAAAGTTTGTGCCAAAATATATAATGCCATTGTCTTCTTAATGCGTAGACATTACGGTCGAATATCTGGCAGTGAGAGTAGTTTGCTCAGTAGGCTAATGTTTAATTATGAGAAGAACATTAATCAACTTAATAGTCCGAGTCCCGCTCCGGGTTTTGCGCAAATTAATGCCATTATAATGTCTGCGAAGGAATCCCAGCAAATTTGTATCTTTCGTTTTTTATTTTGTATGACCTTGATTCTTATTTCTTTGTGTTTTTATTTTGGTCTTATCTAGACCGGAATATTATTTCATTTTACTTCTGCTATTATTATCTTTAGATTAAACTATTTTTTTGAACAATTTTTATAGTCTCTGATGTTTCTTACCAGTAAAATGAAGTTGTTAAATACTTTTATTCTAATGACATGAAAATTAAAGTTTATGTTCCTAGTCCTATTCTTAAGAGGTTGTTAACCCCAACTTGGAATAATCTAATTTTTCGTGATCACTATTTTTTAAATCTATTGAAGAGAAAATGTCTGTTTGACAGAAAATATTGACCGTGTACTCTAATGAAGCTTGGAAACAAGCATACGGCCCACCTGATGGTAAGCGGTTACCGTATATAGACGCTTGCAACATCAGGGGTATCACTTACGCATTGCCGACCCTGCAAGAATCTCTTCACGCCTTCTTGAAGAACCCTATGCTGCACTCCCTTGGGAAAACTACAACGTCCGAGCTCATTCCACAATTTGAGCGTCCGCGGTTGGAAGCTCCTTTGAAACCGCACAGTGTGAGACCAGTTTTGGTTCCAACTAAGTCAAACAATTCCTCAGAACACTGTCCGTTGTAAATTATCATTTTTTTTAAAGGACTAATTTTGGTAGCCTCTGATGGCTGCAGCAACCTTACTGGACTAATCGGCGAGCGCAGGGGGCTCTCAGACGGGTAACCACGCCCGAGTGCATGAATGTGGTACGAACCTCGGCTCAGGGCGTTACCGTGGGAGGGGGAGGACTTTGTACGAGTTATGACTAATTGGAGGCGGTCAGATTACTAATGGCAGCTCGTAAAATAATCATTGTGGGTATTTCTAAGCCTTGCCTAAACCACAAATAAATATCAAACTAGTGTGCAATCTAAGTCGCAGGCGCTAAATAATCAGTTGTATTGTAGCGCGCGCGGCCGCTCCGCATCAATAGACAACCGTGCTAGGCCGCCAAGCTACGACATAGACACTGTTTTTTATTTCTACTTGTTTATCGCGAGGCCTATTTCGCCGTTACATGCTATTTATAGGAATAAGGATAATAACTAAAATTGAAAATTTAAAGAAACTCCCGAAACTCACTAGAAAATTGGTCATAATTTTCAAACGGCTAGCGGATTTTCTTGAAACATCGCTAGCTAGATAGCAAAATCGGTCCGTCAGGTAGACACAGATAGACACATATTCACACTACAAATTTATAACACCCCTCTTTTTCGACGTGGGTTAAAAAGGTTGTCAAATGGCCATTAGTCCTATATTTGCAAGTCGCTGTCTGTTTCTCCGTTTACTTTTTCTAAACCATCTAACGGATTTTAATACACGTAGTTGTTAAAGTGTATTATTTCGTTTTATTAGTTAATTGAGGTAATAACATAGCGAATTTGCTGATTCTTTATTAGATAGTGTAAGTATAACACGTATGTATAATATGTACATTTGACCGTGTTCTGTAACAATGTGCGCGTATACAGTATTGCTAACGAAATCAGGTATTTTGAGTACATGAAACTAGTTCTGTTGTTATTTAAATATAATATTCTTGTTTCTGTTTTAGTTTTGAATTTCTAGTTCAATTATTGTTCGTAAAATATAGCGAGTCGTGTGACATAGTCATATGTACCTACTTATATGAACATGAACCATGCAATAAGGTTCATCTGAATCTACATATACTTATTCATAAATTAAACAGATCAACTTCTTTGCAGAGATAAGGCTCATTTTCGTATCACTCTGGCTACTGTCAATCAAATCAAATCAAAACACATTTATTCAGTTTAGGCCCTAATAAGGCACTTATGAATGTCAAAAGTTACAGTTTTACAATAGACTCTACTACCGGTTCGGAATACACTTCACAGTATCATAAGTGCCTTATCAGGTCCTAAACTGAATAAATGAGTTTGAGTTTGATTTTTAGTTTAATTTATTAATTAGAATGCATCGCATCGGTTTGCCACGCAGCTATTTGTCAAGTTTAAACTTTTTAGGCATAGAGTTCAATAAACTAACTAGGCCATTATTTAGCAAACTTTTTCACAACTTCACCAGAAATGTGAAAAAAAAAACGTCATACCAATGGCAACACGCACTCATTGGTCAACTGCAACGCGCACGCAACCGGTTGCAATATCGGCCTCACTTAGAAAAAAACGTGAATACTATTAAAAATATAAATTTGTCTCGGCTAAAGGAGCTTGGCCTTGATTGGGTTTTTCGCAAAATCGTTTTGGTGTGAATAAAAGGTTGATTGCGCGGGCGCCGGGCCGTGGCGAAGCGGCGCGGCGCGTGGCGCAACCGACGCCGGGCGAAAAAAATGTATTGCTCACTTGATATTGCATTCCGAACGTGACTTCTGTCTGTGGTCAGTGACAGCTTCGGAAACTCTGGCTATTGTTGGTATTTGCAACTGTTTTTCTAATTATTTCGATCGGTAATGTTTGTAGAATAGCCACGTTCTCGAGCTATATATAGGTATCTCCTATTCTTTGTTTTTCTATTTTTATTTAGGGACTTCTGACAATTTGACCGTGCCAGTAGATCGCTTAGATCTTTTAAACTACTCAACGGATTTTAATGCAGTTTTCAGCAATAGATAGAGTGATTAGAGAGGAAGGTTTATATGTATAATACATGCATATTACAGTATAGAAAAGCCGTGCGAAGCGAAGTAACTTTTTTTGATTATGTACAGATTTTAATAATTATTTTTGCGGTGGATTCTGTATAGCTGTTGGCTCATAATTTTATTGTCTTTGAAGGTTTTACCTGTTTTTTAAAATTGATAAAAAAGTTATGGTATACCCATTGCATCAAAATTTCCGTCAACTTGAAATTGTCGCAGCTAAGATTATCCGCTCCGGCGGTCCGTCCGAGTGAAAGTTGCAAATAAATGCTCATTTTCAGGTTAACTATGTGCTCTAGATGACTCTACTTATATTTTGTGGGTTGATTATTTGGACGGATCTATGTTGGATAAGGAGATACGCCTGCTTAGTTCCGGTGCAATGGCTCGAACAAAAACATCGGAAGCTTTGTTCTTCTGTCCTATATCTTCATGAACTGAAACTTTTAAGTCCCGCTAGTTCATTGTATAGAATGCTAAGTTAGTGTTGATTTGTTTGTTTCCGTTTTTGGTTTTAGTGCTTTATTTATTGGAGTGAAGATTCTTAAGGCGACGATATACGAGAAATGATTATAGATTAAGATTTTCTCTGCATTTATTGTTGCAAGAGATTTGTAAAAAATATATGTTAGAATAGAGAATATAATGACGAGGAATAGTTTTTTTTTTAATTGTAATTTTTCATTAGTAACTTCAGACAAAAATCGGGAATGTGCCCCATTCTAAAACTAGGAATGATTTTTCCTCGTTTTTGGGCCATCCAATTTTTTTACAGTGTTCAAAAAATTACGTTATTTGTTTGTAAAGAATGTTTCTTAGATCTTTACTTTTTTATTCGACCTACTTTCTGAAATATATAAATGAATGAAACTTAATTA
This sequence comes from Tethea ocularis, assembly GCA_963555595.1. NCBI lineage: Eukaryota > Metazoa > Arthropoda > Insecta > Lepidoptera > Drepanidae > Tethea > Tethea ocularis. The sequence continues at coordinate 619,424 of OY741960.1, read as the reverse complement.
AACTAAACATAATTAATGAGCCATACTTATAGCTCATTAGATAGGTTTCGCCCGCAGCTTTGCTCGTTGTATCGTCGAAATTCAAAGTAAATATTTATGAGTTAGAAAGTTGACGGATGATTAAAAAGCGATGTTAAGGCATACATGTGGGCCAATATGATGATAAATGACACGTGTGATGATCATTATTAACCTGTTAAAGTCTATGTTATGACCATAGATTATTCTTTATTGTTTTATTATATGTTATTATATGACACACTTATTTTAGTGTTTTCTTAAGTTGTAAATAAAAAATCGCATAATATAAGGCTTAATTACTGGCGTACGAGCTGATGTCTCGTGGAGAGGGTTCTATAAAATTTTTCCTTTAATGTTAATTAAGATTTTTAATGTTCTGGTTTTCCAGTCCCTAATTCGAGATGACATAAGGATTCTATTCACACTTCTGTCTGAATCAGTTCCAACATTTAGGAGTAATCTTCATATAGGTAAACTAATATTATAAGGTAAAGTAAGGTTTGTAAGTTCGAATCTACGAGGTTTTCTCCTGACTTACTGGTACGATTTAAAAAAAACTTTCATTAATAGGAAGCTACAGTATCCACAAATGCTATTTTATCCTTACAACGCGATTGAATCCGCGGAAAACAGCTAGTATTGCAATAAAGAAACGGTCAAACGTACATACATCCTGGCAGTCGTGTAAATATAAACCACTTTACGAACGCAGCGCATTATCAAAAAGTAAATAAGCAGTTCAAAGGAGCATTGACACTTCGTTCGTGGAGTTAATCGTTTCATTATCAAGGACACGTGCACTTGTTATACAAGACAAGTCATTAAACGTATTTACAGTTACTTATATGTATAAATTGCTTGTCTTTCAACCTCGGAGAGTGATTAATGCTTTATGAGTTAACTTGTTTCTGAAACTGATTTTGATGATACTTGGCACATAAATACTCAAACAATGAAATAAACCTAACATACGCATTTTTTTTACCGGGAAATGGGGGATAGCTTGGCTAGTATATTTTCATCCAGGACAAACACTTGTGTGCATGTCTGTTTGTCCTGAGTCTGGGTGTAATTATCTATATAAGTACTAACAAAAAAGTAGTACATAATGTACTATATCAGTTATCTGGTTCCCATAGCACAAGCTCTGCTTAGTTTGGGATGAGATAACTGTGTGTGAAGAGTACCTGTTCCAGAATATGTTTATTATATTATAAAAACAAAAAGCCTAAAAGTTTTAATTAAAGCAAACATGATCTTTGTTTAAGGCATAAAATTATTATATTCCGATAAGCCCCGCGTTCCCGGATAAAAAGAAGCCTATGTGTCAATCCAGAGTGTTAGCTACCTCCACAGCAAATTTCATTAAAATTGGTCCAACCGTTTGAGCGTGAAGAAGTAACAAACACACTCACAAACTTTCGCATTTATATAGATACATCTACTAGAATGCAGACCAACCATGGGGAAGCAACTAGTATAATCATATAAGTATAGAAAGTATACCAATAGCATAGTTCTCATAATTATGATTGTTCTGCTCCAGTCTGTTGGGGTCTACGACAGCTACGGGCTACGCCGTAGCAAGTCTCGTAGCGATAGTGATCTGACCTCTTATACGTTTTTAATTGGAGCGTAGTGCGCATGCGACTATTATCTACTTAGAGTAACTATATGTAACTTAAAGATAGACAGATAAAATTATCGTAATAGAAAGAAACATGCCAGAATTAATAAAGAAAAACGTTTTGATAACACTAGCGACTCGGCCCGGTTTTGTATGTGTACAATTTAGACACACAAATCTTCCTCGTTTATCGCTCTTTCTATTAGTAAAAACCGTATCAAAATCCGTTGTGTAGTTTAGAAGAAGTAAGCAGAGAAACAGACAGTTGTTGTAGTTACATATATCAAATGAAAAAAAAAATATTTTCGACTGTAATTTTTACATTTTCTCCGTATTATCCGGATTATAAATCCATGTATGAGACAATAGTTTTCTCAACTACAAAGATTCAGCAAACAGTATTCTGTAAGTATTCAGGCATTAGAAATGTATTAAAAATAGTTCCGAATACAAAAAAAAAACAAAGTCATAAACAGTGAAAATGCCATAATAGAAGTCTAGCCTTGAGGTAGGTTTAAAAACTGGACTGCAGTAGGTAAGTTATCATCAAACAGAAGCGGACATCGCGTTATTGTCGTGAATCAACACCGTGAAAATCGAAAACCAGATCTGTTGCCGTACGACTTACGATCGTAACTCCCCGGGTCAAGGTTGCTATTCAACTACGCGACCGCCGACGTTTACGACCTAACAACTACCGAGCGCGCTTTACGCCACTGACACACTTCCGTGTGGGTACCGTTAACCGGCCCTGTTTCGCTTACACCCATCTTACTCACTCTCGTTTGGATTGCATGTTTTGTTTCGCTCACTGCGCGACAAATTTTCGATGCGGGCGCAGCGTGTGGGTTGGCCTAAAAATTAATTTCGTGATACGATTTTTTTTTAAATCCGCTTTGGTGGTTGCTGGTGGGGATGCAAGTTTGTCGGTCAGTGTGTCGCGTGCCTTATGTTTGTTGATTTGCGATTAGTTGGGCCATGTTTTGATTTGACTCTCAAAGGATATCTTAAGACCATATTAAACATAAATTGCCTAGTATAAAGTGGTTCATAATATAGAAGACAAGAATACATGGTTGTAGTAGCTTCTCTCTGCACTAGCAGCCCCCTCCACAAGTGACAGTTGTATGAAGTTTATGTATATTTAAAACAAAAACTGTAATTACATAAATTCAAAAGAAACCTTGCTGAGTTTTTTGCCGTAGTCTTCTCAGTTTAAGTGTATGTGGAACCGGTGGTAGAGTCTATTGTAATAATTGTAACTATCGACGTTCATAAGTGCCTTATCAGGGCCTAAACTAAATAAATTAGTTTTGAGTTTAAGGTTTTGGTCAATTTGATGACAAGACCTCAAGTTATTGGGTTCGAACGTGAAACAGTATTCGATGTAACAGTTGTTTACTGAACGTTGCAATGGGCACATGACTGTATAAGTATGAAGCAAAACTGGATCCAATGTGGGAAATGGAAGGCTTTTAAAGACTCACATTGGTCTTTTTAGTGCAAGGCTTATATATATTAAACTGGACTAATAAAAACAACAGAACTTGACACACATATTCAAATTTGAGGGTATAATCTATCTTATGTGCCAAGAGTAACAAACTTCTATACATCCTCACAAACTTTTACACGAATAATATTAGTAGAATAGGACTAGCTTCCTGCAGTGATTTTACCGCTTTCCAAAAGAATCATTCATTCTCCCGCAATAAGAAAATTCCAGGGTATGGTCTTTGTGCACGATACATGCATATTATAGTACAGAAAAGCCGAGAAAGCCGTGCGAAGCCGGGGCTGGTTGCTAGTGGACAGTAAAACTTAATCCTAACTAATAAAACTTACAGACATTTTAACTCCTCCTTTTGTTCCTCCAAATTGCTTTGCGAACAATAGATCGGCTTCCTTTGATCCTTAAGATCCTAATTGCCTAAATAAAGTGTTTGTTCGTTTGTCAAGGCTCGACGCTTACCGTTATGAGCCCAACGGGTTTTTTTTGGGAGTGTACCAATGGTATGCGCTTGCGCACGTAACCTCGTGCTTCACTAGCAATGAGGTTGAGTGGTTATGTGTGGACAAATATTATCAACTAGCGACCAGCCCCAGCCTTGCATGGGTTTAAAAAAAAATCTACTATATTTTAATTACTTGCATGTACATAATAAAAATTCCGGATAAATTTACATGATGGAAAAAACGTTGCGTAATTTTGAAGGAGATAAAGAGACAGACAGACGTGGAGACTTCCCTTTATACTATGTAGAGAAATATTTATTGAGACTCTATACATTTTTTGTTCTTTAATCAATCAAGATTTTAAGCCGTTTATATTAAAAAGCGTAATAAATCTAAAATTGCTCTATCTGAAGATTCTCTGTATTTTGGCGAATAAGCCAGCCCAGAATAAAGTGTCTTGTGCCTGGACATGTTTGTTTGTTCTGAGTCTGGGTACAATATAGATATATGGAAATAAGGACATAATATGTCCTTATAAATTGATATAATATACCTGTCTCTGCCGACACGGGGTTCACGGGGTTGAGTATTTGAATTTAAGTTGAAGTTAACGTTCCGTTTCGCAACAATACCTAATAAATTGTAAGTATGTTTAGTAAATAGAAGCATATTTAGTTTAATAAATGTGATGAATGACCCGAAATATTATTGTATAACTTCAAGAGTTAAATTTATTTATGTAGTAGTACCTGTCTTAAGTTTTGCAGTTTGTCCCATTCAATATTTAATAGAACGTTAAGATTAAATGCTGTGCGTCAAATTTTCCCGGGTATTACCGTACTCGAGTGAAAGATTTTGAGATAATGTAGATACCTATCATTAAAATATTGCAAAATAAGTATTCGCTATTCGAAAAGTAATTTCTATTTTGTTTCATGAATTATCTTTAACAAGCGGACCCGGCAGAAGTTGTCCTGCCCTGAGAACAAAAATAAAACTGGGACCTACCTACCTACCCACCTACCCCTACCTACCTTACCTACCTACCCTACCTATCTATCTACCCCTACCTAACTACCTACCCCTACCTACCTACCCTACCTACCTCTACCTACCCCTACCTACCTTACCTACCTACCCTACCTACCCCTACCTACCTTACCTACCTACCCTACCTACCCCTACCTACTTCTATGTCCTTCTCCTGGCTCTAAACTACTTCCCTGCCAATTTTCAGCTAAATCGGTTCAGCCGTTCTTGAGTTATAAGTGGAGTAACTAACACGACTTTCTTTTATATATATAGATTAGTCCTGTTATGCCATTTACGTTAAATGGCTGTTAGCTTTCAAGTATGAAACTAAAAATAAAGCTATACTAATAATAAAGCTGAAGAGTTTGTTTGTTTAATTGAACGCGCCAATCTCCGGAGTTACTGGTCCGATTTGAAAAAATCTTTCACTAATAGGAAGCTACATTATCCCCGGAGGTTATAGGCTACTTTTTATCCCGGGAACGCGAGTGAAACTGCGTGTAACAGCTAGTAAAGAAATATTTAACAACAATTATGACGGTTTATTTGATTATTACGAAATTACGTTTATTTGATACTGATTAATATAATATTACACGCAAATAAAAACTAATTTCTGTAGTGCAAATGCAATACCCAACACGAATTATTATGAAAACTTCACGTCAGTAAAATTGCTTCAAAGTAATATTGTACAGCGACAAACAGATTGCTTTATTTGTGCAATAAACAAATAATAAACAATCAATTGCTACCCTTTCGTTAAATAATACGTTGAGATGCAAATGAGAGGCATTTCACGCTGTTGACTGTACGTCCTTGTATGGGACCTAATTTACATTGTATGAATAATGTATGTAGGTATAAGGATTACATCTTTTTCTTAGAATTTAATGTTCCCTGAAAAAATAAGGATGAAGACGCTTGGGAGTCTAATATTAGTAATTTGCATAAGTTGTATTTCTAGGAGATTAGACAATGGCTTTTTGTTTCTGCAAGGGTCCGAAACTTTAATGGATGTATTGCTTTTAAGTGTTTACCTATTATTTGTATAACGAATAAATACTGACTTACAGGAGTTTTTTCAAATTATTTATCATGTAAATATTTATTTTCTTTCAAAGAATTCAAATTTAAATAACTTAATATTTTCATTGATCTATTAAATATTATAGTTATTACATATAACTAAAATTTAAAATAACACTAGAAAGGAGGCGATAATTTTCAAACGGTTTTATATTTGTGCTGATACTTTTTATAAAATGTAATATAAAGACGCATGATTATGAGAAATAAATCATTTCATTTCATGAGCAGATTTTATTGAAACATAGTTAAGAACATTCGATTATGACCATTTATGACCTTTCATACAAAAAAACTTAATCAAAATCAGTTCATCCGTTTAGGACTTATTATGCCTCAGATACCAACTAACAAACCTCGGGGGTTAATAAAGAAAAACGTTAAAAATCTTCTGCAATCATTCACGAATCTAAAATACAACCCTATAAAGGGAAATTGATAAAACAAAACACATGATTAATTCAAAGTTCCCATAGAGGTCCTATTGCTCCCAGCGTAGACATCTTTCCGAAGGGAAAAAAATTATCTGTCCGTTTCGATAGGTCGTTGTCCTTACAGTTTTTTGGTCGGGATAGCCCGGGATCACCGGTTTACAGTTAACATTAGGGTTGACTCAAACGCCTTATCATAAGGGTAAATAATATAGGTTATTAATACATTGTGGAAATTGATGACGAAATAAATATTGTTTATTTTTTGATGAGGTAAGAGATATAAGAAGCTCCTCAGGTTAAATTAAAATTCGCCAATTAAAACATATCCACCCTCAGTGTGTTTGTTAGACATTTCATGAAGCTACGAGTTTGGGAATAATTGTGCAGTTTCCCCTTGCCTTCTGTACCGCAGATCTTCGACCATTATTTTGCCCGAAGATATCTAGTTAAGAGCCCTTCCTTGACTACTGTCTTTCGGCCTCCTGCTAGTAAGAACCCCACTGCTGCCCGGGCTACACCGACAAGAGCCAAGCTCTTAAATGTAGAGAGAGAGAGAGAGAGAGAGTGTTTGTTGTCATTTAAAAGCAAATGTAGCAAAACCACGTTACGCATACGTTGATTATATTTTGTATATTTGTTTGTTATTAAAAAAAAAATAAACGTATTTAATTGTCATGCGGTGGCAACCCTGTCGGTCCGGGGTCGTCGCTCCCCGTGCGTCGCGTGGCGGGTGGAGCGACCTGCGACCACGCATGGCCTTGGGGACTGTCCGCGGAATAAGAATAGCTTATGTAAGCGGGTCTTATACTCGTATCTAACCTGCACGCTTTACATCTCGCGTTAGTGCTTTTAGAAAATATTGATAGGTCCATTAAATTCCTGTAGATTAAAATTGACATGTTTCTAAATGAATCTAAATAATATGTATAAAAGGAAAGCGTGACTAACTGATCTATCTATCAACGCACAGCTCAAACCACTGGATGGATCGGGCTGAAATTTGCCATACAGATAGTTATTATGGCGTACGTATACGCTAAGGGTTTTTGAAAATTCACAATTGGGGTAAAATAGGGGATCGCGGATGAAACCGATCCACGTGTAGCGCGCGTTAATAAACTATAGATTTATGCAAAAGAATCGTTTCAAAATGTCAAAGATTTTCGATAATATCGATGTGGAATTTTATTGTATCAATTTTATAAAATTTTGTTTATTCTTCAGGAACCAGTCGCCGGAGTGTGCCGTGAGAGGTCTCTTTGGACGCGTCTCGACGTGGGGCACTCGATCCAGGAGGAAACCAGGTCAGTAACAATTTTGAAAAAAAAAAAAAACCGAAAACTGACAAAAAGTATTTTTTTTTGCTTGAAACAGCGAAACCGGTCCACGTGTTGCATGCGCGATAATAAACTATTTATGTAATGTAAAACTAACTGTTTTTTTTATTTTAATTTAATAGGGGTTAATATAATAAACCGGCTAAATAGGACCGTGCGTGCATAGGGTTCCTTAGTATTTATAATTAGAAAATTAAAAATGTGCATCGGAATGTTTAGTTAATTTATTTATATTAAAAATTATCAATAATTTATCTTATTTTTATAGGGCAATTAATAAATAGTTTGGTTCAGCATTATTGAGAGATAGTTAAATTGTGCCTATTGTGTAAAAATAAGGCAATTTCGATTCGACTTTTATAAATCATTAAAAATATAATAAACTGAGAGCCTTTAACTTAAGCTGGCAATCTGTATTTTTGGGCTCAGGTAACCGTACATAAAAACTAACTCAGAATAAATATACATAATAATTATTTATACTAAAATTATATATTTGCGAATTTTTGGAGTTTGTATCGTTAGGGTAACCACTGATTGGATTCTAAAATTTCTTACCCTAATAAGAAGCTACATTATCATAACCGTGTGCGAAGAATGTCCCTGAATATTTATGTATACTTTGTTCATACATTCATATACATCCGTTATTAATGATCATATATATCTTGAACATGTATTTATCATGTAAAGTAACACTCCTCCACGCATTACACACACGTACGCGTCTTGCGGTATGGTAGTGTGCGTGCTTGTGACGCATGCGACGGCTAGACCACTTGTGACGTATAACGCTCCTGGATTTTACAGTGTGATTATATTTTGATAGTAATATTTAAGGTGCTGACACCTCACGAAGTCTTTAAAAAGGGTATTATATTTGAAAGAATTGGCGTATCTATGGGATTAATCGAAGTTTAACCGATCTGTCCATATTTGTCACTTGATCTTAGAACAATAGTTTAAACCATGGATTAAATTTTATCTTAGATTTCATAAACGATAGTTTAAACGTCGATCGATCTTACGGCCCTTAGATACATAATTTCAATGAAATAATATATGTATGACATTCTCAAGACCATTCTGCAGCTTTTGACGGAACGAATGTAATGTTTTAGCAACACATGTTACATTCTAATATAGAACTTGACAAAATATTATTGAACTTGAAATTGGTTCCACTGAACCATTTGATTTAACATAAAACAAATTTTAAAGTATTTAAAAAGTCTAATTTGCAGAATACAGGATTCTTCAGCTACCGTCTTATATTATTTTATACCTTTTAATTTGGCATTATGACGTAGAAATCTACCAAGAAAAGATTTTTGAAAATTGGGTATAACATAGAAACCGCGGGGTGGAAAGCTAGTTTAATTTAAAAAATAACAAAAGCTTAGTTTGGAACTAGCTCTCAAGTGTGTCGTAATAATTTTTAGGTGCTTATCGAAAGGTCTCAGTTATCATAAACTAATAACTGAAATTGCATTGAATTAAAAAGAAATGGGTTTGTAAATATAATGATTGAAACATTCTCAACGTTAACAAATAACCTGGTGGCTAACCAAGTAGTTATATTGCGGTTATATTTGCGGTTAATTTACTAGTTTTCGGTTAAAATTGATTTTTTGTTTGCATAACTACTACAGTTATTTGAATTGTAATTGCATTTATCAATAATTGTATTGTAGTGTAACATGGGTCAATGAAATCGCGAACGATATCGGCGGACGTCATGTCGTCTCCCTCGCACGCTAGCGAGCTAATGTGCGAGATGCGAAAACATCGCCCGTTCTGTATTTTCTGTGATCATAAATTTAATGGTTTTTAGAGATAAATATTATCCGAACAGAACGGAATTTGATTTTATCTCACTAATATTATGAATGTGAACAATATTGCCATACAAAAAAATATTAACATGAGAGCCAGTTACCTTCTTGGCATTGTTACATACCTCTGGTATTGCAAATGGCGATAGGTGACGTTAACCACTTACCATCAAGTGGACCGCTTGCCTGCTTGTCAATCATCTGACTTAAAAAAAAGTATTTAGCCTAGCCCTATCTTTAGAGCAAATTAACATGGTTTATTAAGCGATTGAAATAATCAGCCTGTATTCAAAACTCAGCTACATTACAGCGCAGTATCTCGTTCCTTGTCCGAGTCAAGGTGGCGGTACAGTTAGCTATTGTTTACACACGCAGCCGACTGTACATTACGATTACAAGCGCCTTGCCTTGATACTCGCACCTCCACCACGCCTCGATACCGACTCTGTCCGAGTTAACATTTTTTGTGCATTACGCGTAAGTAGGTAGTGCAATGAACTTTGAAGGTTTTACGTGAAAAAAATGTTATTTAGAAACTATTTAGCAATACTATTTCGATAACAGTCTAATATTATAAATGGGAAAGTGAGTATGTTTGTATGTAAGTTCTTGGCGTATCAATCATTCAAAATAATATATCTTTATGCCAATGTTTGGAAGATCCCTTAAAAAAGGCAGGTAAAACCACAGGGTAGAAGGTAGTAAATAAATGTAAAGAAAAAAAAAACGTTTATTTCGTAAATGTTAAGGGTAAACCTTCGGTTGGAGCGCGAAATTCAAATTTTATCACGTTTTTTGCAAAATGCAGCTCAGTTATAGGTCGTAAGTTATCACCATATTATTTGCGAGAAGAATGGTAGCATATTTACTGATTAATAACAAAAGAAATCATCAACATATTCCTCCAAGGTATATTACTTACATATACGATTATTACATGAAAATGTTACTAATATACTGAGCTGCAATTTGTAAAAAATGTGATAAAATTTGAATTTCGCGCTCCAACCGACGGCTCCACCTTAAGTTGAAAATAAGTATACATCCGAAATAATAATATTTAAAACAAATAGAAATAATTTTATGTTTGTCATATATAAAACTATATTTGATGAGCTGTATATATTACAAACTGTTCCCCGCGGTTTCACTCGCGTTCCCGGGATAAAAAGTAGCCTATAACCTTCGGGGATAATATTATAACGTCCTATTAGTTAAATAATTTTTCAAATCGGATCAGTAACTCCGGAGATTAGCGCGTTCAAACAAACAAACTCTTCAGTTTTATTATTAGTGTAGATAAAGATTTTTACAGGGTTGCCAACGCGCAAATGACACCCGTGGTGTTGCAAGCGTCTATTGGCTACGGTAACTTTCTGCTTAGTAACAAGCGAGCCGTAAGCCGACATTGTAATAAAAAAATATATGCCTACAGACGGCTGAGAATTTAAATTATGAAGAATATAAAAGGCTAAGATTGTGGATCGCACATACCTATTAATTCGTGTACCGAAATTAATTAATAAATGTATTTAAAGGTAAAGAGTTCATTCAACCCACGGACGCGTACTGTTGTAGGTATATAAAACTATAATTATTATCCGTTTGTTTGGATGTAGCTTCGTTAAGCCCCGTACACATTGGTTGCAGGTGTGGCGACCAGGGTTGTATGTTAATTCATAGACTCAAAGCGGTTTTTTGAGAATACTCGGCTCTTCTCAGCAAAAGCTACCTTCCGAACCGTGCATTAGAGTTTGACTATTCATAAGTGCCTGTGAAGGTCTATTTGAATAAATAATATTTCATTTCATTATTTCATTTCATACTGATATAGTATGACCATACTTATATTATAGAAGTAGTATTTTTGTATGTAGTAAGAACTGAAGAACTAAATTATTCGATTCTGAAAATTTTTTCACTTTACATTGAGATAAATATACCTATTTAATATATGCACTAGAGTCGCTATAGGATACTTAAAGCATACATTTTAGTCTTTGCTATATTAATTGAAGATAATTCTGATTTATTATGTCAGACTTATATTTTAAGACTTAAAAAAGGAGGATGTTCTCAATTGGGTTGTATGTTTTTTCTTGTTTGTCCACACATAACTTAAATAATCCTTATTGCGTTGGGTCCCTTATTAATTTTATTGTCTTTGAAGGCGGCTTTACTCTTTTTTTAAAGTTAGGTAATTATATTTAATAATAAAGATAAATATCTGAATAAATTTAATTTTACGAGTATGAACTGTTGATTAAACCCCAGTTTCTTACAATCAAAGTTTAACTATAATGTTTTTTTTTTATGTCACCGATCTGAAGTGTACAATAAAATTGTCCCTTTTGAAAATTGTGCAAAATTAAATCGCTCGTCGCTTCCAACATGACCCGTCCCACTATTACCATCTAATTAGACAAATGAGACGAAATAACACGAAAATGTACTCGTATAAATAGTTTTTAAATTTTAATTGAACTTTATCAGACTCAAGTGAATATTAAGCTATTAATGCCGTCGTAACTTACGACAACTAGGATCTTGGACGATCAGACACATTCTTTGCCTTAAAAGGAAACGACTATTAGTACGACTAAACTTGTTAATTACCGACAACTAAGTTCAAAATTGTCATTAAATATATTTCTTATCACCATTTTTTGACGGGCCAGTTGGCGCAGTTGGTTAAGACACCACCTATTGCGCCGTGGGTTTGATTCCCATCCAGGACAAAAAATTGTGTGTATGAACATGTCTGTTTGTCCTGAGTCTGGGTGTAATAGGGTAGTTGACACTGTCAAAAATAAATGACCAAACACTAACCAATGCATAAAACATCTAAAAACATGTGGAAATATCAAATATGTTGTACATTTAATGCTTTTTATGATTTTTAATTACCAGTGGAACCACTAAGAGTAGATGATTTGATGCTGTGAAACTATGACGTCATAGTGTAATATTTCATACAAAATTCCTTATAAACTATCGTTTTGACATTTATTAAAAAGTAGCTGATTTGATGTGTCAGTCAACTACCCTATTATCTATATAAGTATGTATTTACAAAAAAAAAAGTTGTATGTAGTATATCAGTTATCTGGTTGTCCATAGTACAAGCTCTGCTTAGTTTGGGATCAGATAACCGTGTGTGAACAATGTCAGAGGATATTTATTTATTTATTTATCATATCCTGTGCGGAATCTAAATCTTCTTCTAAATTTAAAAAAAAGAAAACGTGACTTGGGCTGAAATTTGACATATAGATAGGTAGTTAATATTTTAGGATGAGACATTCTTAGTTTAAGAATTAGGATCATATATATAGGAAACTGGATGCTGGTAGCGCAAGACCGGCCATCGAGGAGATCGTTGGGGGAGGCCTTTGTCCAGCAGTGGACGTCTTTCGGCTAACATGATGATGTGAAAAATTACCCAGAATATTATTAATTAAGTTATCTATCCACACGACGTCATCATCATCATCATATCAGCCGAAAGACGTCCACTGCTGGACAAAGGCCTCCCCCAAGGATCTCCACGATGGCCGGTCTTGCGCTACCAGCATCCAGCGGTTCCCCGCGACCCTCACAAGATCGTCGATCCACCTTGTGAGGGGCCGGCCCACCACTCGAGAACCTTTCTGCCCCAGCGGCCGTCGGTTCTACGAGCGATGTGCCCCGCCCTCTGCCACTTCAGTTTGGCAATTCTTCGGGCTATGTCACATGTTGACGCATTAAAGATCATTTTTAAAGGTTCAATCACTAAGCTAATTTTCACCAGATCAAAGTCTGTCCGTTCGTGGTTTCCTAACTTCGGAAAAGTAACAAAACTTTTACTTAGCAAATAGAAAAGTGTCAAGTCACGCCACTCTTATTTCTATGGCGTTAAGGTTGATTTCATGTGTATTTATTCGGCTACTTTTATGTTTCGCACAGTGTCTCTAATACGGTTTTCTACGTGCAGGTTCAAGTTTTTGTACAAATATTTAGCTTTTTTTTTTCTCGAAAATGAAAGTTTTTATGACTAATGCATTATGCAATATACGCAATTAAAGACTGGGTTTTTGTTTTTTTGCATGTCTTTTGTATTTTTTTTTCACACTATCTTTCCGCCCTGCGGTATCACCTGCAAATTTTCAAGAATCTTTTGTTAGTTGATGCCTACGTCATAATAGTGTTGAAAGATCAGTCAGTCAGTCCTTTTATATATTTAGATGTCGTACCTTTAATTAATAAGGTTGTCTTTTTTTAAGTTTGTTTTTTACGTCCTATCCTATCTTTCGACCAATTAATCTACAAATATTTATCCTTCTAATATTATAAATGCAAAAAGTTGTCTGTGTGTTATGTTTGTTCGCGCATAACTTTTTTTCATTATGAACCGATTTTAATAATTCTGTTTGGGTTAGGTTCAGTTCAGTATAGCTCCAAGATGGTTCCATATTATTATTGTCTTTGAAGAAAGTTTTACATTTTTTAAAGTGAAAGTACTGGACCGATTTTAAAAATTATTTCACCATTAGAATGCTACATTATCACTGAGTAACATAAGCTATATTTTATTTTCAAAATAATTTGGGATCCTTAAGAAAACTCCAATAATGAAACTCAAGGTGTAAAGTACATAAAATATTCCTTACATCGCGTTTTCGCGAATGAAACTGCGATGCTATTGAAATTTGACAGTACTTTTAAAAATATAAATAAGTAGATAAATTGCAATAAAAAAAAATTAACATAAATAGCCTACAAGCTTAATGTCGTTTCAAAAGACATCAACGCGCTCACACCAGTCATGTTATTATACTGGTACAATCGCACTGAACGTGTCGAAATGATAAACTACTCGCTATTAAAGGCTTTATTCATTGTATGTTAAGGTTTAATATACTAAATGATCATTTATTAAGTATGTATCTATGGGTATAATTAAAAAAAAAAAGAGGTAGGTAGGTATGAATAAATGTCTTGGGACATTCTTCACACACGGTTATCTGATCCCAAACTAAGCAGAGCTTGTACTATGGAAACCAGATAACTGATATACTACATATACTACTTTTTCGTAAATACATACATATACCTATATAGATAATGACACCCAGACTCATGACAAACAGACATGTCATGAACGCAAATGTTTGTCCTGGATGGGAATTGAACCCATGACCGGTCGCGCGATTTGTGGTGTCAACTGGCCTGTTTTGAAGGAATTGAAGAAAAAAATATTATCATTATGATGATAATCCAAAGACCAGATATGATAAATAAACTTATAATAATGAATTAATATTTAAGTCACTCAGTCAACACTCGCGTGAATTACAAAGGTCAATGTCGAGACACCTGTAACAAACGTTATAACGTGTGTTTGTACGCATTATTACTTTCTTTATAAACAGCCATCCGATTCTAAACTTTATACGCTCGAGATACAAATATAAATCGTATGACAATTTTATTTGCGTCGACTGTATTTAGTCTTGAAAAAACTGCCAATATGATTGTGAACTTTATATCGATGTGATATAATTCATTATTGATTAAACTTGTTTTGAGCTTTACAATGTTGCTAGGGGTAATTTTTATTATGTCAAAAATGAGGAAATAAATTTTATTTAATTTTTATTTTCTCTGCTAATTACGTTTATAAATAAATGTTTTTAAGGCCTTTTTAAGGTGCTGTCACCTCACGAACTATAGAAATATATCACAAGATTTCAAATTCTAGACCACATAGATTGACGGATTCATTTTAAATGAATAGGGTAGTTGACTGACATATCAAATCAGCTACTTTTTAATAAATGTCAAAACGATAGTTTATATGGAATTTTGTATGAAATATTACACTATGACGTCATAGTTTCACAGCATCAAATCATCTACTCTTAGTGGTTCCACTGGTAATTAAAAATCATTAAATGTACAACATATTTGATATTTCCACGTGTTTTTACATGTTTTATGCACTGTTTAGTGTTTGGTCATTTATTTTTGACAGTGTCAACTACCCTATAGTAAATATTTTTTTTGTATGTAAATAAATGGGTTTTTTTTACGATTTGCGCTAGCTTGATTTCACCTCCAACATGTATGGTGATAGTCTTACTATATGACAGCGCCTTAAGTTATTTATGCGGTATTAGTACAACCAAAAGGTAGCATACAAGCATACGGCCCGCCTGATGGTAAGCGGTTACCGTAGCCTATAAATACTTGCAACACCAGTTTTGCAAGATCAGCAATGAAGAGTTAACTGTGAAGTAGGTACACCTATCACCAATAATAACTTAATATGACAGCTCTGATGATAAAGTACCCAAACTCATTTCATCATTTCTGGAGCGTATAATTTCTAGATTAACTGCGTCCTCAATCCTTGAACGGGGTCGGATCTATCTTTATTATAAATCAAACTACTTAACAACGAGCAATGAAGATCTATAGATCCGCAGTGGGATCTATAGATTGAGTACGCGATAGGTTAGCGGTGTGCGCGCACGGATTCTCCCGTCACAGCTTACAATATTTAGTACAGCTGTGATGCGGTGTACTTAGTACACTTACTCTTAATTTATGAATAAAACTTTATAAATTATTTTAGACTAGCTGTTCCGCGCGGTTTCACTCGCGTTCCCGGGTTAAAAAGTAGTCTATAACCTTCGTGAATAATGTAGCTTCCTATTAGTGAAAGAATTTTTCAAATAGGTTCAGTAGTTTCGGAGCCTATTCAATGCAAACAAACAAACAATCAAATCTTTCCTCTTTATAATATTAGTATCGATAAATTTAGAAAATCTATATAAAATCTGTATAGATATATAAAAATCTAGCGGTTTCACCAGCGTTCCAGGGATAAAAAGTAGCCTATAACCTTCTGGTATAATGTAGCTTCTTATTAGTGAAATATTTTTTTTATTCGCACCAGTAACAGCGCGTTCAAACAAACAAACTCTTCAGCTTTATTATTAGTATAGATATATAGATTATAGCAGCTAGCTAGTTCATACAATGGGTTTGCGTTTTTCCATAGTTTCGCTCTAAAGGATAAAAAAAAACTCATTTCAAAATCCTACTTGCATTATAAATTGTGAGTCTGTTTATTGTTGTAAAAATTTTGATTGAAATAAAATACTATACTTTTTACTCTGAAGAAAAACAATAAAAACCCTCGAGAAGTGTCTAGGATTTTTAATAAAACAAATAAAAAAAATACTAGTTATATTATAAATGAAAAATATGAAGCAGAATCAGAGAAAATAGGCTGTTTTCCAGTAGGCTGTGACTCAAACAAGTAGCACCTAGTTATATACGCAGGCTGTTCCATTTACCCTGTGCCGCAATCGGTTACTTTGCAATTAATCTTTGCGCGTAGTTTGTCAGCAGCCTCTGACAACTCTATTTGGGCTGCAATGATAAAGCTGTCTATTTTTTGTCGTATGTTTATAAAAAAAAACCGGACAAGTATGAGTCTGACTCGTGTACCGAGGGTTCCGTACATAATTATAACTTGTAATTGAGTGTAACTAAAAATGTATGTTTATCGCAATTGTTCCTTTATCTGTGCCATAAGACGTTGCTTCGTACCAAATTTCAAGATTCTGAGTTCACGGGAAGTATTCTGTAGGTTTTGATTCCTTTGCAAGTGTCGAAAATTTTCAGCATAAACGGTTGTATCTTTTGATTGCGTTGGTTTAGAAGTTTGATTTTTTCATAGCTCCAAGGGACAGAAGACTTGAGTATTTGATATGAATTTCAGCTTGATACTTCCACGCATATCTGAGAAAAAGGGTCTTGACAGACAGACAAACGGACGACAAATTGATCCTTCCCTATGGGCGTCGGCCATCTGACAGCGGAGGTCACTGATAGCTAGCTAGCTAACTTTGTTTTTCCACATGAAATTTTCAAAATAAGTTCGCAGAAACAAAAGCGTTTAAATGCCGTCACACGGTTGTCCACTATAAAGGGAAATAAATCTGTGACATGCTTGTCGACGCCCTGTTGGTTATGGGTTCCGTTTTTCCTTTTGAGGTACGGAACCTTAAAAACTAATATATTGAGTGAGTAATGAGATTAAGACGTTAACATTCTGAATTGAACGCCGGTGATGATACGTGTTATCTAATATACCGCTATCGGATCTAGTTGCGATTGGATCGTAATTAAATTTTGTGGTTTTGCTCGTGGGGGATCTTTCTATAACTTTTTTCTTGAATACTCATCTAGCGGGTTTTTTTAAATATTTTTTTACGGACTACTGTCACGTTTTTTTTTGTTTCTGTACGGTAATCCTAAAAATCCATTTATTACTTGTTATATTTCATACTTCCTTAAAAAATGGAAGATGTAGTTATAGGGCTATATTTTCGTTGATTTTTGACAATCGCCGTATCTCACGAATTGTAATGGGTTTTTGTTTTCCTGTGTTGCCGCTATAACAAATGTAAGTACAAGATGTTACGGAACCATTCGCGACCCCAACTCTCATTTGGCTGATTTTTTAAAAATAAATCATTAGGTTTGAAAATCATTGTAATGATTAAATGTCATTAGACGCAAAGAGACGGAAAGACTAGAGGCTTTTGAAATGTGGTGTTGGAGGAGAATGGAGAGGATTAGCTGGACCGAGAGAGTGACCAACGAGGAAGTGTTAAGACGGGTCAAAGAGACAAGAACCTTATTAGAGACGATAGAAAATAGGAGAGGAAAGATGTTTGGCCACCTTATACGTCACGACGAACTAATAAAAAACATCATAGAAGGAATGATAGAAGGAAAGAGAGGAAGAGGAAGACCCAGACTGAACTATATAGACCAAGTGAAGGCAAAAGTGGACATCGTGTCGTATAGGGAGGTTCAGGAAGCAGCGGTCAACAGGGAGAAGTGGAGGAGGCTACACCGACAAGAGCCATGCTCTTAAATATAGAAGATAGAAGAAATGTCATTAGACTCTTAATACTAGACACAGAAACCTCTAATAAGTCTGTATCTTTTGATCATTATGTTAACCCAACCCAATACTATCGTTAGCAGTTAATGATTCAGTTATTAGACACCAAAAAATGCGGCAGAGCAACCTCCCGGCCTCACTGACACATAAAACGGCAGTTTTATACTCAAACCAATAATTAAATGGTGGCTCGTAAAAAGCTATCATTTAACGGTATTGTGGCAAATTACTCGGATACACGCCTGTCTTTGTTACTGTTTATTTTTAACTGTCCAGTTTGTACTAATGGCTGAAATGTTGTCTGTTTTTTCTTGTGTCTTAGAAGATATATTTTCCCAAGAATATTATATAATACCTACATAATATTCTTAGGAAAATATTGATATCTATCTTATACCTTTAAACGAGAAATTCTTGTATATGTTAACGGAAAAGTATCTAGTCCGTCATTGTGTACATTTCCTAGGAAATCCATACATTTCCTAAATATCTATCGGAGTACTACATTCGGTATATTTGTAAGGATAGCGGTATTTGGGGGGTTGTAAGTGAAAGGTACTTTTGTGCGAATACTTGCTATTCTATGCAAAATAAAAAAAATAACCCCAACCAATTTTTTTCAATAGTTTCTATATATTTCCAAGTATCATTATTGAATTATAATTTCCTAGGGGAAATACACAGGAATTGTATACAATTCCTATATTTCATACATTTCCGGTGACATATATAAATATAATCTGGATCTCGGAAACGGCTCCAAAGATTTTCATGAAATTTAGTATGCAGAGGGTTTCGGGTGAGAGAAATCGATCTAGCTAGGTTTCATTTTTAGAAAACGTCGTTCTAAAAAAAAACGAGCAAAGCTCGGTCAACCGGGTACTAATATATTATATCAGTTGATTTATATATTTTTTATACTATATCTATCGATACTAATATTATAAAGACGTAATGTTTTTAAGGTTCTAAGTTCTATTCGAATGTAGCAGGTTATCTCCGGAGTTACTGGTCCGATTAAAAAAAATCTTAGGAAGCTACATTATTTTTGAATGCTAAAGTTATTTCAATGCCCTTTCAGTCTACTTTACCCAACCAAAATCATCCATCTATATCTATCTATACTAATAATAAAGCTGAAGTGTGTGTTTGTTTGAATGCGCTAATCTCTGGTGTTACTGCTCCGATTCGAAAAATTCTTTGACCAATAGGAAGCTACATAATCCCCGAAGGTTATAGGCTACTTTTTGTCCCGGGAACGCGAGTGAAACCGTGAGGAACAGCTAGTATAACATATGTCGTTGCCCACAATCCATTCAAAACATAACTAACACAATTACACGTCGATTTTTATCACAATTTCGCGAATAACAGTTCGCAAACGTTTAACATTATCTGACAGTGTATCAACGGCACTCATTCATTAAAATACCGACGGACGGACGGACGGACCGCTGTTTTTTATATGTAGGTACACACACACGGAATAATAATTTAATAGTCGCGTAACGGAGTCTTGTTTAAATCTCGTGTAATTGAGTGTTCGCTTAGCACAGTGAATAAATACTCGGGTTACTGTTACTGAAATATTTGTACTGTGGCGCAAGGTAAGAGGTGTAAGAGTACCATTATAAATATCCTGGCGATTTAAGGCGATGATAGCTCAGTGGTAGTGACGTCGGATGCCGAGACGAAGGTCCCGGGTTCGTATCCTACAATGAGCTTGAGCTTTCGGTGAAGGAAAACATCGTGAGGAAACCATAGCACGGTGGTAGGGTACTTTGTACCCACCTGGCTGGCTACCACCCTCAAGTTGAAAATCTGTCGCCAAGCACCTTTCGGTGTGTTCCGACAGCTGCACTTGAGAGCCAGTTCCTTTCTAGGCTTTGTGTGCTTACCATCAAAGTTATCTTGTCCTAAACTAAGCAGAGCTTGTACTATGGAAACCAGATAACTAGATAGACTAGAATATGTAGATAATTACACCCAGACTCGGGACAAACAGACATAACATGCACACAATTGTTTGTCCTGGATGGGAATTGAATCCACGACCTGCGGTGCGATTGGTGATGTCAACTGATGATGATTTAACGGTGGTATAAGTTTCATAAATTAGGTATCCAATTAAATCTTATACTTAGATTAAATTACTCTTAAGGTGATACATTCGGTTGGAGCGCATAACTGACATATACGACTATTTGATGAAAATGTTACTAATATACCTTGGAGGAATATGTCGATGATTTCTTTTGTTATTAATCAGTAAATATACTAACATTCTTGTCGCAAATAACATGTTGATAACTTACGACCTATAACTGAGCTGCAATTTGCAAAAAACGTGATAAAATTTGAATTTCGCGCTATATCTGCAAGAGCGCTAGTATCTGTGTTCCAAATTTCATCCAAATCCATTCTGTAGTTTTTGTGTGAAAGAGTAACAAACATAAATCCCTACTAACAAACTTCGCATTTATAATATTTGTAACATAATATATAAAATAGCCGCTACAGCTTCTAATTTGTACCACAAAACAAATTATTTACTTATAGTAAAAAGGAAGGCATCAATTTAATTGAGTGATAGCGGTCGGCCGACTTGAAAGAGCTTCGTACTGATTGATTGTATGATAAATAGGTGTTAAGTTTACTAGCCGATCTCAAAGTTAAATATATGTAAATTAGTTTATTTTAAACACTAACTATTTAATATGTAAACAGGTAGATCATTTACCATAGTGATTTGTGGAGGCTTTGCCGGTCACAACCATAAATAATCTAAGATCAAACAACAAAAAACTGGGTTAAATTTTAATACTAACTATAAATATATCTATCTATATCTCTGTGGTATTTAGCCTGACTGATCTAGCAACGCATAGCTCAAACCACTGGACAGATCGGATTGAAATTTGGCTTACAGATAGCTACTCAAATCAACCCCTAAGGGGGTAAAATAGGGAATCGCCGGTGAAACTGCAGGGTGTAAACTGGTATAAAAATTGAATTAAAGTAAAAAGTTTTAAAACGTCCCTTTTATAACGTCGGCGTTCAATGTAGAAGGGTGTTCAAAATTCAACATCTAAGTAGGTATAAAACAAAAAATCATATCTAAGAGGGTATAAAACAAAAAATCAACACCTAAAGGAGGTATAAAACAAAAAATCATCATCTAAAAGGGTCGGAAAGTTATAATTAGGTCTACATAAGGCTCGTGACTGAAGATAACAAAACATAACCTCAAAACATGGTATGTGGTCGTGTACACAGAGATACGGGATTGAAACAAATGAACTGTAATTTAGCCACAAAAATGTGGTCACGATGTAAATAATGTAGGTTTACGAGTGGCGACGTGCGACGCTGACTGTACTCAATAGAAGATGTGTTACCGATTGTATTAGCTTAAGTTTTTAATGTTTTAAGGTTGAAGCAAGCACTACACACGCCATACTAGGGGAGCATTGGTCACCTCTTTCATACAGATGATTGAAAAATATTAATAAAAAAAAAAGATCTGTCTATTTATTAATCTTTTATTGATCTTTATTGGACAAAATACCACCAATAATCTATCTATCTATACTATAGTTGTTTGAACTCGCTAATGTCCGGAGTTACTGGTCCGATTTGAAAAAATATTTCACTAATAGGAAGCTACATTATTCCCAAAGATTATAGGCTACTTTTTATCTCAGGAACGCGAGTGGGACCGCGGAGAATAGACTATTTATTCAATAAAACTCAAACTACACGATTTTATGAAAATAAAATTAAAACGCAACGTCACTTCTCAAGTTTCCGCGAAAAAGTCTGTTATAAGTTGTTTACTCATATGTATTTAGGTATATCAAAAATAGGTTTTACTTTATCATTGTAAATTTTTGACATTTACTTATATCTTCAAATAGGCTAATACAAACACAAAATTCACAACTTTTCCATTTGACACTCGAAGAAAATCTTGTAGTATCATGCTTCACAGTAAATCAAGTGTAACGGTCCTCGGGTCACACATCGGCTTTAATTTAGCTTACGTCCTATACAATAGTTAATCATGAACGAGCCTCAGCGCAATAAGATGCGATTGGCCGATGGGAATTCCACGATGTAAACGTGAGTTGACGTATTGACACTATTCATACTGGGACACGAAACTGTTGGTAATAATTTGTGTTTATACACATAAACACAAATTGAAATAAATAATGCTAGATAATGCATTATGGAATAAGTTCTTGCAATTTTTTTTAAGAATTTTAGTTGTACTTATTATAAACTGTAATTTATTATAGACAGTTAATTAAATCAGGAATATTTTTTTAAAACTTAGTTTTAGGAATTAATCTAGGTAAGTTATACCTATAAATATAAATATATTCAGCTTTTATTCTTAATAAATTCTTTCTCATTTTAAATATGTAGTACTTAATAGATAAAAAGAATCACTACTTCTATCCATCATTTTTATTTATTTCTTAGGATATCCAAAATTACTTTAATAAAAAATAATTTCATCATTACATAAGTACCCGTAGGCAATGAGTGGTTATCAGTCACCCGAAGTGCCCCGACGAGCCCCGAATCCACCCGAACGGACAGGTTTGTCTCCCGAACGTAACGGGACATCGCTTGACCCCAATTCACGGTTTTTGGAACCCATAACAGCGCGTTTTGAGGGTTCTCTTTGCGGTTGAGACGAATCTTGAATACAATATATTATGTTTTATATTTTTCAATCAATTTGAAAAGAAATAGTATATTTTGAAAAACAATATTACATTATATATCGTCGCATTCGCAAAATTAAACGGAACAATTTGTACCTAATTAGGAAGTCAACTGTTTATTTTCTTGTAACTTATATCTTAAGCTATCTGCGAGCCAAATTTTAACGCGATTGATTTAGCGGCAAAGGCGTGTAAGATAAACAGACAGTTACTTTCGCATTTCTAATTATTAGTACGGAAGTGTGGATTACATTTACATTACCCATATCATGCTGACACAACAAATTACACCAGGACTTTTCATTCGAAAAAAAGCAACACAAATAAGCAAATGAAACGTTACATGACTATACAAATCTTATACTACTTTCACTCGAGGCATAGATTTCCTTAACATTTTTCCTTATATATATTTTTTCTCAAGTAGGAAAAACGTTATCTCATAGTGTTGCATTATTACTCGACTTGTCAGGTTTCCGAATAAAATTTGACCCAATATTTGGGCTAAAAAATGAACATCCTGTTGTTACACACGGATGCCGGCTTCGTCATGATGACGTCATGTGCGAAAAGAAAGTGCATTCGTTAGGAGGATATACTCTCAATTGTATATTTTATTTATTTAAATGATATAGGTAAATGTTATGTAAGAAACCTCTTTACGAAAATAATAATGTTAGTTTTTGTGGCGTAGTAATTCAGTTTAACATGATATGGTAGGTCATGAGTTCCATTCCCGCCGATAGGTGAACATGTGTGTTTAATCTGATTCAATCATGTCAGCCGAAAGACGTCCACTGCTGGACAAAGGCCTCCTCCAAGGATCTCCACGATGCGGGTTTGCGCTACCCGCATCCAGCGGTTTCCCGCGACCCTCACAAGATCGTCGGCCCACTATAATCTGATTCTGGGTGTATAAATCTGTATATTATGTAATATATTTAATTATCTATTTTCCATGCAAGCCTTGCTTAGTTTGAAATTAGGTGGCCGTGTGATAGATAGATCATACCCTGGAATAACATATAGGCCACTTTTTATCCCGGGAAAACAAGATACCTCGCGAACGCGGGTGAAACTACGGGGTGGTTCCGATATTTCATAAAATTCCTAACAAACGGAAACCCTCAAAATAAAAACTTAATCCTATAATCATTCGTTTTATATACGTTAACGAGTTATTAAAGTTAAGACTCATGCAAAACAAATTCAGCAATTAACCAGTTGTCAGATCTCCGAATCACGCATTTACTGTTAGACACGTTTCACTTTTTGAGACGACGCCCCGCTCCCCTCTCTGACCTAGTCCCGTCCCCCCCCCCTGGTGGCCGCGAAACCTCGTTTCAAAGTCAAGTACAACCTACGTGACCGTGAATACAAAAATAAGGTTTTAGTGTGTTTTAAGACAAGACGGAATAAGGAAAACTTTGCAATAATCCTGTAAAAAAAGCAACGCAAAATACAACAAGCTTTACAAGCTAAAATGTAACCGTTGTATTTTTGATGACTTTAAAGATGTATCACGTTAAAGAGGTTAATGCAGAAAGCGGATTTTGATGAACAAGATCTGAAATTATTTTGTACGGAGTGTTGTTTGGAAAAATACTTTTGTAAGAAAAAAATGTTAAAATAGGTAATAAAATTTGTCATACTTATATATTTTCAAATAAACGTATGGCTCACCTGATGGTAAGCGGTTACTTTTCTTACAGAGCAGCCGATGCGAAACGGCTTTTCAGATTTTGATGCGTCTTTCACGAAAAGGAATAATTTTTTTAGGTATAGTTTCCGTGATTATCCTATTATTCATACTTGTTTATTATTAAATCTAATATAGATATATATACCTTAAATTGAAGAAATAAGGACTATTCTACGTTGAAATTCATAAACGTCTAGGGTATTAGATTTGATAAACTGTATTAGATATATTTTTTAAATTAATAGGCTATCTCTAGGAAAAATATCAAATACTAACAAATACGGATTTAGGTATAGAATGGTATAAATAAGGATTATATTATATGTAATATTCATAAATGACATACCTATACAAGTTAAAGAAATGTTATTAGGACAACCTTATTCTCACCGCAGACTCATTTCTATGCAAATTATTATTATAAGAATACCTGTGGTAATTTTAGTAACTTTCCTTTACATTGGAAAACCTTTCATTGATAGACGTCCGATGAAGCGTAAACGAGAGAGATAATAATTGTGGTTAATCCGTCTCTTTCTATTGGAGATATTTAAATCTGTTAAATTTGTCTGTGCTTTTGTCATTTGAGGAAAAGGTTATCTACTAATATTATAAATGCGAAAGTTTGTATGTTTGTTACTTCTTCACGCTCAAACGGCTGGAACTATTTTGATAAAATTTGGTATGGAGGTAGCTGACACCCTGGATTAACTCATAGGCTACATTTTACATACATATTTTAACGTTAACTCAAACACCCAAATTTAATCAAGATAAAATTCTATAAAATACAAAATGGCGGTGGAATACAAAAATGTTCGTTAATATATTACAAGAGACGAAGCGCACTCGATCGCTCGAGCAAAAGTGCCCGACCCGTGGCTCGTCCCCACTCATAAAAACCACCCGTCAATGTTGCCAGTCATAGGTTCATAGACGGACGTAACCATAGAGTACACCTAACCAATAATCGGATAACTCAGAGTTGCTAACTCATACAGGCGTAAGCTAGTGACTAATAAAGATACCGCCTAAATTCACGTCACAACTAGCAATTGGACTCTTTTATCATTTTCTTATGCATGTTGTTAAAATTAGATACGTCTACTATCATCATTATCATATCAGCCGAAAGACGTCCAATGCTGGATAAAGGCCTCCCCCAAGGCGGGTACTAATGTATGCAAAACAAACAGAGCAAAAATCACAAAATATAATGAAAATCGTTGCAAATTAAAAGATTTTTATGAAACATCGATTCATTGTCCAATAATAAATACAATAAAATAAGAATAATTAATTTTGATCGAGTTATTTTTTATTGATGTCAAAGCATAGTCAAGCCAGGCTGTAATATTCATTATAAATATTATAATTAACAAAAGAAGCTGCTTATATATAAAATAGTCCATCAAATCGATTAAAAAGCTATTTATCTTTGACTCGATCGAACGAACACAACTATTGTTCGTTGTTGATGCAAGATTGATATAAAAAATGCTGTTGCTTCAGGATACAAAAAGCACGTTACAACGTTATCGATTGTGTTTTGATTTTATTGTTCATCGATTTTATTTACTGTGGTCACTTTGAAATGTATGAATTCGAATTATAAACAGACTGTCATAATATGTCGATTAAGGGGGATGTGCCAAAAAGCCCGCGAAATTAAATTTTTTTTAGGTTTTTTCAAATTGCAGCTCAGTAATATCCATTTTGCATTCAAACTATTATACTATATATTATACTCGTAGAACTGTACATTGATTCCTGCGCGTTATTTATCGAAAAGGAACTAATAAAAAACTATAAAGGCATACCTATTAATGCGGTGCAAATCTTATTTTTACAAATATACAACCTATTAATGAGCTGTAATTTGAAAAAAACCTAAAAAAAAAAGAATTTCGCGGGCTTCTCAGCCGATTCACCTTAAAACCTTTTGAAATCGTTAATTATATGCTTGTATAATTAAAATACTGATAGAAAAAAGTGTTATATTTTCAGAGTTTATGTATGTTTGTCAAAATAATATGTTAAGCATGGACGTCTTCAACATTCGAACGACGCTACCCAATGATGCCGATTTTCTATATAAGCCTCACGGACACAAGAAAATGTTGCCGATTTTTGACATTCGCGTAGTATTTTGTTTCACTATGGTCGCACTCAAGACACACTTAAGTACGATACCTATATTTTTGACAATGGGCGACTCGATCCAGTCTATGATGCTTAAGCTTATTTATTGATGAATAATTCGATTTAATATTTATGCAAAATATATTAGATAAATAGGTACCTAAGAAAGCTTCCAAAAGGTAACATCTAAATGATATGTATGGATTCAAGCGGTAAAATGTAAAATCATAGGGTAAAATATGGTACCTATAAAAACGGTATTGCTACATAAGTCAGATTTATTTACATAATTTAAGCATCTCTAATAGCTAAATATATCACTTGTAGGTACATTTATCAAAACGCAAGTTATTCGAACAAACGGTATACGCCATACTATAAAAAACAAATGTAGAAGCAATAAAGTAAACATAACATGCAAAATTCAAATCCCGAATTCAGCACGATCCCGCTTCAATCGGCGAGCGCACGTGTAGTACAGTTAGCACGGACTAGGCCGATGTGACGTGACGTAGCTCGGGTAACTGCGCGTGCGACGCTCCGGCGAGCATGAACAAGGCCGTTCGTCGCCCGCGCATCGCATAGCGAGCCCGAGCCCGAGCGCGGCGGGCCTAGCGCCCGAACCAAGGTACCTACTGTACACGACACGTGGCGGGACTTCTCGGGATTTAAAATTTACATGAGATTTAATAGGATTACATTTATTTGGTTGAATTATTAGTGTTTAACTTTTGTGCTCTAAATGAATGGAATGTTTGTGTGGTGTTCTTTGTTCCGCGATAACTTTTAAATGCCTGAACAGATTTGTATGTATAGGTATCGTTTAATCTTCACATCATCCCGAGTGACACTGGATGTAATTAATTTACTTTTTGTAGTAGGCAGTCGTAATTTTTGTATGTTATCTCAATAATGCTAATACTTGTAATTATCTAGATGTAGATGTAGTACATACATACATATTATAGCCTAGAATAAATCACATAATACTTTTATAACGAAAAAATATATCTCGTTCGCATGTGAAACCGAGTGGAGACTATATATTTAAGTCCAGTTTACACTCGGATCGGACATCAAAGGTTATAGGATAAAATCGCCATTGTAAAACGTGTGTTCTCGTTTGAAAATCTGGGAAATACTTGATTCGAATTCAGTCCACGGGCGCAAATAGCGGGACTTGACGAAATTTAGCTTAGTAACAGATTACTTAATTCAAACGTGAGTTACTTACTCCAAGTTACTTTAATTTAAGGTGCTTATTGGAGTTGCTAGGCCTTCTACCCAGGGTAAATATTTGTATACCATCAACAAAGTTGAAGTCTAAACAAAAGATTTTACAAGAGACTGTTTTATTGTTAACAATGAACAGGGCGAATTATGATTATTGGCTGCAAGTGAAAACGTCTCAAAACTGATCATGCTTCAATTTTGTTGATGGTACATGTATGCTTATTAAAAACATTAAATAGGGGCGTGTTCCAGAGATAAAAGTGGCTACTTGTGGATAATGTAGCTTCTGATTATTGAAAGAATTTTAATGATCGGATTGACATACGAACTTACAAACATTATCTCTATGCATATAATATTACTAGCGACCCGCCCCAGCTTCACGGGTGTACAAATCTTTGTTTTATTCGGCTTTTCTGTAAGTACTATAATAATGTATGTATCTCGTATAAGCATTCCTCTTGAATCACTATATCTATTGCTGAAAACTGCATTATAATCCGTTGAGTAGATTAAAAGAGCTAAGCAAACAGACAGCGACATCATTTTATGCTATGTAAAGATAAAAAACCAACCAAAAATCAAATTGTGAACGATACGTAAAATACAAACTATTAAGAATTTTTAAAACCGTTTCCAAAAAGCTGAGCGGTCACTCTCATGGGTAATGACCAGAGGCCATCGAGCGGGACGACGTGGAGGCCCCACGAAAGGCCCGTTGCACCGTTACTCCGGACAAGGACCTCGGGGTAAACGCGCGTTCATTATGACGTATTTTTCCTAACTAACATGTGCTAACATACTACGAAGTCGTATGAAGTTTAGGAAAATTGTTGTTTCGAATTTCTAAATTTGAAATAGGTAGGTACTATATTTACTAATTTGTTAAAACTATTATTATTATTAAAATTATTTTTGCGGTTAATGGTATAAAAAACATAATGTTGAGAACAGGAATAGTAGGTCTCGAATTAGGATAGAAAAATTAAAGTTTTTTTTTACAAAAGAAAAAAGGTTTTACTTACTCGACTTTTTTTTGTATCGAAATAAAAATAACATAAACAATACTTAATTAGGCTAATTAATTCACATAAGTTTACAGGATGTTGTGCTCAATGTTTTTCAGTTCCAAATTTGACAATTTCAAAAATATTTATTTTTTAATATTTTTAACAAAAATCAAACCATTCCTAGCACTATGAACTCGGCTTTACCAAAGATTCCTTCCAGACTCGCTCTCAATGAAATGTGGGTCAAGTTTATTGACAAATCAGGACGTTGCCCGTGCTCCATCCCTCTCGCCCCCATGACGCCGTCTCTTTCCAACATATAGCCTACAGGTTCTCGTGTTAGGACAAAGATGTGAGATTTGAAGGAAACGTCGAGCTCAAATAATATCTTTACTAATTTGAGTGTATCAGGAAAAGATAAGCGCTGGGTGTACAACTAATAATTAAATCGAATAATGTTTTGATCTTGTCGCGTAAAGGTTTTAACACCTTATACATTAGAAATAATACTACACCAAAATAAAAAAAAAAAATGTTTTTTTAATTGTACTAGCATATGCTGAGATGGCTCCTTTTTGACAGCAGATCCCCTGTGAATGGCGTGAAGTAATATTATCTTCCGCCACGCGGTTTCATCCGCGTTTCCGAGGGATCTTTATATTTCCGTGCGTATAAGGCGATAGCTCAGTGGTAGTGACGTCGAATGCCGAGACGAAGGTCACGGGTTCGAATCCTACAATGAGCTTGAGCTTTCGGTGAAGGAAAACATCGTGAGGAAACCATAGCACGGTGGTAGGGTATTTTGTAGTACCCGCCTGTCTGGCTACCACCCTCAAGTTGAAAATCTGTCGCCAAGCACCTACCGGTGTGTTCCGAAAGCTGCACTTGAGAGTCAGTTCCCTTCTAGGCTTTGTGTGCTTACCACCATTGGCCACATCATCACTGACCACGGTGAGATTGTGGTCAAACACAGGCTTATACATAGTAAAAAAGATAAAAAGTGGCGTATGTGCTAATCCATGGTGTTAGCTACCTTCATGCCGAATTTCATCAAAATTGGTTCAGCCGTTTAAGCGTGAAGCATTTATAATATTAAGTAGGATAGGATTTCTCTTATTTGTTTCTAGATTGACATTTCTATTTCGTGCTTTAAATTTTTTATTTTTTTCTTATAAAAAAAACTTGATTTTAAATTCTGCAAATATCCTACGCAAGGTGCTGATGATCACCTACTAACCCAGTAAAGGATGTACTACCTCAAATTACATCGCGTCCGGTGTTTATTAAAACGATATCCGGTTCGTTCCGGATTTAAGGGCGATATAAATAAAGGGTTGTTTTGCTGTATTGTTCGGTCGTGGGGTGGCAGTTTTTGTACTGTCTTGTTAGGGTAAGGAGTTTTTTTCTTTAGTTTTTGTTGAAGAAGTATTGTAATGTATTTGATAACTATAATTATTATCGAGATATGTTTTTTTTTTAATTTTTGTACAAAAAAACTGTCTTATGAATAACGTGCATGTTTTCTTTTTTTGGATTTTACATAGTATGTATATAACAATGTTGCTCCCGCTGTCTGTTCGCTTCGTTCTTTTAAACTACGCAACAGGTATTTAAGGAGTGATTCACGAAGAAGGTTTATATATTACATGCATATTATAGTACAGAAACGCCGTGCTATGCAGAGGTAGATCGCTAGTATAGAATATAACAAAATGGTAAAATAAGGCAGACATTTAGGAGGCCTTATATAAATGGTCAAGTTTTTCAAACAAATATTGCCAAAAAAAAGCCTTTGGCTATAGTAAAGAAAAAGTTACTTTATTTTTTTTAACTTCAAACACATAGCAATCTCAACCCGTTTCATCGCCATCTCCCTTACATTCCCACACCACATAGCACATGTTCGTTTTTTTTTTACAATTCCTACCTGGCGTTCCAAATTTGAATTCAAATATTGACTGATTGAAGGGTTCGCGGGACATCTGTCGTAGGTTCTTTATAGTGCAAGGAGAAAGCCACACGCGATGGGAAAGCCTTTGCAAGCCACCACTATATTTTCGGTAACATGTGCGTCGAAGAACCTTATTGTTTGTACTGAACATGTGCTCCATTGAAATTCCAAATTTAAATTTTGTGTTCTTTATTTAGCTGTACGTTTATTCAAAAGTAGAATACAGGTTTTATTGAAACAAAATCAGCGAAAGTTTTTTTTTTATTATCGATAATAATTTTTTTATGATAATAAAATAAAATATAATATCATTATCATTATCAAGAAGCTTTGTCAGATAGTTGCCAAGCAGACAGGTACCTACCTATATAAGACATCAACGCGCGAAAGAAAAGATCCAATAAAAAAAATCTTTCTTGTACTAACAATTAAAAGGAGGCGAGACAGGAGAGACGTAATTTTAGTAAAAAATATTGTTTTATGTTATTTAAATAGAAACTAAGCATTTTTTTTTAAAGTAAGAAAACTATTCCTTTTCTAATGGATTTCAGAATGTATGTTAATATTTTTCAAGTTCTTTGGATGGCCCAAATAAGAGAAGAATGCATTCTTAGTTTTAAAAAGGGGCATATTTACGATTTTTTTCGGAGGTTACCAATGAAAAATCCCAATTTAAAAAAAAACTATTCCCCGTCACATATTCTCTAGTTTAACATATATTTTTTTCAAATCTCTTAGAACAAAGAATACAGAGTAAAACGCATTTTAGAATCATCATTTCACGTATAGCATCGCCTTAAGGTTGTTCACTAACGCTATACATATCTAGGTCACAGTCATAGGAGCACTAGTCTAGTTGCGAATTAGGTCTAGTTCTCCCACCGTTGTCTCCTGCCCCCTGATTGGTGGGAGCGTCTCGCGCGACCGGTTCAGCCACGGCCTATTATCTTCTAGAGGCACTGAGCTGCTTTCTCTCAGTATGTATGTATAAATACTGGCTGAATACAAAGTTTGTGTTTGATTGATTGGATGAGGTTTTGCAGTTGAATTTAGAACTGTTTGTGTAATTGATTATTGAATTTAAAACTGTGTTCAATAGCTTTATATTGAACTAGTATTACGCTTTGAAGGTTCACTTGTGATTCCCTATTTTTAACCTTCGACGCAAAAACGACTGGGTGTTATAAGTTTGACGTGTCTGTCTGTGGCCGAATGGACCGATTTTGATTTAGATTTTTTGTTTGAATAGTGACTTAATTGAGAGTGTTTTTAGCTATGGTTTAAGAAAATCCGCTCAGCTGTTTGTAAATTATGGCCAATTTTCTGGTGAGTCGGGGGTTTCTTTAAATTTTTAATTTTATTTACCTACCTATTTATTAGGTAGTTCGACAACCTTTTTCTGAAATGATCTGTAACTATTGTTATTTTACGTGTAGGTATATAATAATTTAAGTTTTAAAATGAACCCTACATCTACCTAACATTATGTACGGACAAATCAATAATTTCTAGGTATCTTACGCAAACTTGACTTACATAAATTGTCAAAACTTTCTTCACTATATCATCATATAAACAAAACAATTGCAGTAATTCGCTATCCCTAAATAAAATAGCAAAGTGAACCGGTACCGATCAGCTGATCGCGGGCGGCCATGACGGGTGCGCGGGCGCATGCGCGGGAGGCGCTTTCACCGCACAGCGCCGTCAGCGCCGCGGCCGGCCAATGTCCGACCGTACTTACGTTGTATTGATTCTACACGTACGCACGGTTCGCAAAGCAACTTTATGAGGACAAATAAATCGAGCAATAATAAACCTAATGGGAAAAAAATACTAACTTTTCTACCGAACCGAACTACGTTCGTTTGTTGTGTCAAGTTATTTGGAGGGCCCTAATAAGAGAAAAATCATTCTTAGTTTTATTTTTTTAAAGGGCATATTCACGTTTTTTTCTCATGTTACTAATGAAAAAATTTTTTTTAAAAAACTAATCCTCGTCACATATTTTCAAGTTTAACATAAGTATATGATATAGTATATCTATTATGTGTCTGTAATAGTTAGATAGTGATTTTTTTAAATGTTTTTGCTAGCTCTACCTGCAATGGTCGTGGTATTGTCGCGTGCGTGTGTCCAGATATATTCGCGCACACTTAAATAGAAGTAATAAATAGCTTCTACTGTTGAATACGAATGTTAAAAATCTCGAAACGTATTAAAATTAAAAAAAATAGTTTAGTTTCAGTAAAATCATGAAATAAATTCCGTTCTTAACAATTTAGGTACTAGGTTTAAAAAAATACAGCAAATTATTACGAGACCATGTTGAACGTTCATTGTAACAGGTCGGCAACATATTGGCAATTACCTCTGGTAATGCAAATGGCGATAGGCGATGGTAACCACTTACCATCATCAGGTGTACCGCCTGCCTGTTTGTCAACCTTCTGACATAAAAAAAACGTTCACAAAAAAATAAAATAGACACAAAAAATCTTGAAAACATAGTATGCAAAAACAAGCAAATTCTACCTAAACCTTATCAACGCAAAAAGCCATCCAATTGAATTAAATATACTAATCAATCGAACATGATGTACTATCCGTTATAGGATACATACAGCAACACAGATTCTCAAGAAACCTAATGAATATTCTATATCCTAGAACGACCTGCTTCCTAGACTGTACATGAATGAAACAGATGCAATACTCAAATACTAGACTAGTCTAGTCTAAAGAGTACTGATGACTCAGTGTAAATATGTATGTATGTAGTAATACGACGTGAGAGATGTGCAAGGATTTTGCCGATTGGGAAGTCCGTAGTTACATAATTTTCAGAGATTTTTGTAGAAAATTTCGGCCAAGTGTCAGTCCGTCGCACACGTAGGATTCCGTACCATCGTACCTACATTATTTTATTTCCTTAATTTATTGTTATAGTTGCATTAGAGAAACACATTCTGTGAAATTTTCAACGGTTCATGAGATACAACGATTGTTAAGGTCGACTAAAATATTCACGATATTTTGTATATGACTTATAATTATTAACTTTATTTAATTTTTATTATTTATTGTCATAGCGACAACAGTCTTCATTCTGTAAAATAAAACGAATTGAAAAAAGACAGCGGAGTCTTAGTATAGGGCCTTTGGGATACGGAACCCTAAAAATGATGTCATTGATCTGAAATATTGATTTTGGGATCAAGGTTTGGTGACGAGATTGTGATTGTGGCTTCATCAACTTAACCGGGCAAACCAGCGAGTGCAGAAGGCTTTAACCGGGCAAGATTTAAAAGTTACCTATCTATCTGATAAATCTATCTATACTTATACTAATAATAAAGCTGAAGAGTTTGTTTGAACGCGCTAATCTCCGGAGTTATGGTCCGATTTAAAAAATTCTTTTACTAATACGAAGCTACATTATCCCCGAAGGTTATAGGCTACTTTGTATCCTGGAAACGCGAGTGAAACAGCGGGGAACAGCTAGTATACTTATAAGCGTGATTACCTTATTCTTGTACTTGACATTAAGCATTACGTTTCGCATGGTCATTGCCGCGGATCTATCGTGCGCGCGCATCTCCGGCGCGCGAGTGAAAGTTGCGCGTCAAACCTCCCCCCCCCCCCCCGCGCCGCGCTCCCCGCTGCCCCCGCGCCGATATGTGTCACATAGACCTTAGATTCATTCTAGTGCCATCATGATAGAGAAGTACTCAGTATAGGTCCGTGTTTGACCACAATCTAACCGTGGTCAGTGATGATGTGGCCGATGATGGTAAGCACACAAAGCCTAGAAAGGAACTGGCTCTCAAGTACAGCTGTCGGAACACACCGAAACGTGCTTGGCGACGGATTTTCAACTTGAGGGCGGTAGCCAGCCAGGCGGGTACTACAAAGTACCCTACCACCGTGCTATGGTTTCCTCACGATGTTTTCCTTCACCGAAAGCTCAAGCTCATTGTAGGATTCGAACCCGGGTCCTTCGTCTCGGCATCCGACGTCACTGAGCTATCAAATTGTGTCAGTGGTTTAGGCGTGCAAAGGTACAAACAAATAAAGTCACTTTTACATTTATAATATTATATTAGCTGTTTCCCTCGGCTTCACACGCGTTTTCGGGATTATCAGTAGCATATAACCTTCGGGAATAATGTAGCTTCCTATTAGTGAAATAATTTTGCAAATCGGACCAGTTACACCACAGATTAGCGCGTTCAAACAAACAAACTCTTCAGCTATATTATTAGTACAGATATAAATCATAATCTAGGACAATTTTTTTTTTTTTTTTTTTGAAAGGACTAATGTTGGTAGCCTCTGATGGCTGCTCCAACCTTACCGGACAATCGGCGAGCGCAGAGAGCTCTCAGCCGGGTAACATTTAGGTAACCACGCCTGAGGGCACCCCCGAGTGGGGTACGAACCTCGGCTCAGGGCGTTACCGGGGGAAGGGGAGGACTTTGTACGAGTTACGACTAATTGGGGGCGGTCGAATTACTAATGGCAGCTCGGGCCGCTTGAACGGGACGAGACTGAGTGGGACGTCGCAGCGGTCCTCGCCGTCGAGGACGGTAGCGTAATCGGTTTTGATAGGACAAAACTATACGTGTAAAGTAGTTCAGATAACATTTAAGTAAAATTCTTAGTAGAATTTAGTCATTACAGCGACCTCCCAAAAGATTTCAAAACAGATGTGAGCAGGGTCACTGGTGACGTGTCTAAAAGCAGTATTGATCACCAAAGGCCGATGATGAACTAACAAGAAACTGCGCGTACGCATGTGTGACTCATAGAGAAGGCTTGCCGTGAAGCAATAAGACGGTGGGTGGCATACGGAACCGATTAACAATGGGATGTATCACAGGATCTTTTATGTAGCCCTACTTTTGGTGCTGAAAATAAACAACTGTATAATTTAAATGTCGCAAAGAGTTGAAGAAAAAAAATGCAAATTTAAATTGAAACACAGTTTTAAATTCAGAAATATTA
Organism: Tethea ocularis; assembly: GCA_963555595.1. NCBI lineage: Eukaryota > Metazoa > Arthropoda > Insecta > Lepidoptera > Drepanidae > Tethea > Tethea ocularis. The sequence continues at coordinate 583,347 of OY741960.1, read as the reverse complement.
TTACTGATTAAAAAAAAATTGTAGTCAGTACGAATTATTCATTAAAAATAAATCCGTCAGTGGATTAGGATTTGAAATCTTGCCTCATATTTTAAATTTTAAATAAAATAGACAATGAAGAGAAAAACTGCTTTTAAATGTGAATCAAGCGGTAAGATTTTTTTTATATATCTAATTATAATTATATCCAAATATATTTTGCAGAAAGGTATTAAGAATGTCATAGTATCTATAGGAGATAGTGCTTTAAAAACTCCTTTTTAATAATGATGAAGCGACATCACCTTAAGTGATAAGAAAACCATTTCGGAAGTACATACATTCTAAAAATACAGTAGAATACCAATATTTATGTCAAACGTGACAATTGATTCTGCCTCGGGCGTGGATAAGATGTTTTTGCCAAATCGATTTTAAAAAACAAATTGTACGTGTCCTAAAAACAGAGTCGGCGATAAAACAAATGAATGAATACGTAACGTATGTGGACGTAGCACGCGATAAGGACTTTTTTTAAGGAGTATTTTTTTATTTATTTATTTAAAAAAATCCTAGCTCTTTTTGTTAAGGGTATATTACTGACATATACGACTATTTCATGAAAATGTTACTAATATACCTTGGAGGAATATGTTGATGATTTCTTTTGTTATTAATCAGTAAATATACTACCATTCTTGTCGCAAATAACATGTTGATAACTTACGACCTATAACTGAGCTGCAATTTGATAAAATTTGAATTTCGCGCTTCAACTGAACGTTCCCCCTTAACTGCTAAAATTTATTTGAAACAAGGAGCGTTTTTTTGCGTAAAGAAAATTTTTTTTAGCACACTTAAGTACGTATACGTATACTTTTATATGAATTTAAGTAAAAATATGTTATTTTGACATTTAAAATAGACACTACAATGTTATATAGGTATTTGTATAGATTGGCGCCCAACATTTTATCAAAATAATTAAAAATGGTTCAAATTTAGAATTAATATTGCAAATATCATCAGGTAAACTAGCAAATTATTTTAGATAATTTAAAGGTTTTATAAACATGACAATATGTTGGGCGAAGAGATGAGCATAAATAAGATCTACTTTATCCTAGAAATCTAGGCATAGTGATATGTAGAATTATGATACTCTTTAAAATTTCCTAAAAGCCTAAATCGTATCGTAGTTGCAACCAATTTAAATATTGCTATATAAAGATAAAAAATATAAGTTAAATATAGAATATTATTAATTCGATTTATCTGAATCACTTTTTTTAACAATATATGGCTATTTGACCAAAAACAATTTCAAAAGTTTATGATACTATCTAGAGAAAGGACGTGCGTTCCTCGAAACCAATAACATAAGATACTACGAAACCAGTTTCATATAATGACAATTCTTTAAGCCTTTAATTTATCTATTTACATCTAATGAGACATGTCAATATAATTGCTGCCTCGAGCACAACTTTCGCTGGCTACAATACCATTGGTTCTATCATCTATGTGATAAAAAATTGTCTATGGACTTGCATCGGAGACGGTGAAAGATTGTCTATGTTAAGAAAAAAAAATATGTGATGGTAAGCGGGCTTGTGTTTTTATATACCGGCTCTCTTAATCAATGATTGGATTACACACGAAGTGGTGTCAATCTTGGAATCTGTGAATGTTTAACGTTGATATCCATACTAGGCCTAATTTGAATACATTATTCATTAAATAGAAAAAAAAGCAAACTCTTTTGGTTTCAATCATAGATACATAAAAATTAAAAAATAAATATTGTGACGTTCGGTCTATAAAATGAGTCGATACCGCAAGTAGGTTTTAACAAGCTCTTATAAATATTGATCAAACTCCATCGTTTATCTTCAAATACCCTGACACTGGCAGAATTGTGTAAAAAACGCATCTAATGCCATATGACAAGAAGTGAAGTGAAGTGATAAAATATATTTTTTTTTTAAATTCCAATGACAAAACTATAAAATTATGTACACTTCCCTATAGTTCGATACGTTACTCACCTAGCTATACGCAGCGAGATATAGTGCGGTGCTGATGTATCAAATCCACATTATTAAGTAACAACTTTGTCCACTTCGTCGTCTCAAATGTCTCTTGTGTCAATTTGACAAATCACTGGGTCCCTTAGACAATGCACAGGGGAACAATCCAAAGGTTCAAAGAATGGGGTAGAAGAGTAGACTAGAAAATAAGATAGATTTTACTATAGGTGGCTACGAGGTGGCTAACTATAGGGATGTTACTTTACTTACCGTGGTATTAATAAATTGGTTTCTAGTGATACTATTTTTTTAATTAATTAATTTGACAGTTCCTATTCCTACGTAATTATTTCCACGAATAGTTCATTAAAAGTGAATAATTTATTTTAGGTTCTGATGACCTATTTACGTAATAGTTCCTTAATTGAGGACTACGTTTTGTATTAAGGCTTAAAACATGTACTGCTTAAAAAAAAGGAATATCATAGTTTACAGTTCGAAGGACATGAAATACCGTTACATATGAAAGACTTCGACGATAGCTACTTTGTTAAGTAATTTTTTTTAAAGATCTTCTAAGAAAAAATAATCTTGATAAAGTTATTGGTGAAGACAAAAATATTGTGTGAAAACAAAGAAAAAAAGGTATAATAAATTTGTGTCACTACAAACGGGCAGGCGCGCCGTTACAACTGTAAAAAAAACCAGTCGAGCGACCTTCGCGCTATCAGCCGAAAACTGAATACACCGATAGGCAAGTGCGGGAAAAGACCCACTTTTCCGATTACACTACTAAACAATTATTATCAGTATTTTGATACCGGTATTTTAGATTACACATATTGGCAAGGAAACGTCATGCAGTTAGTAAACGAAGGCAGTTAATTCTAATAGAAGAAAAAAAGAAAAAAGGAAAAGATGTGATTGGCATAAATAAAAGGTCACAAAAAAAAATAACAAAACCGAAAAAATATTCTCACGAATATTTACAAGGAGGGTAGAAAATGAGACAGATAATTAAAAACAAAACAGGCGTCCAAAATTATCCACTGTGTACTCCAAAATCCGAGGCACTGTCACGACACTATTTTTAATGCCAATTACAAACATTTCCCAAAACACATCGCTCCTATTTTCACGTAATTTTGTATAATTTTGAAAATGGAACAAGGGCGTGTTTTGTTTTTTTCTTTTTTTTTGGTTTTTGAACGTACACTGTTTATTCCGTGGTACTGTCACTGTGATCACGAAAACGTTTTTGGTATAAATTTTGGTTCGCACAACACTACACTCACTGTTACCGGGGCAGGCGCGGGCCGCGCGTGTTAGCGACTGACTGGTTGCGCGGGCGCACCCCACTTACTTCCCACTCAAATTTTCTACCACCACTGAGTGAGTAGGGAGGACAAACCGCGGCCCGCTTTGAGCCGACATCGCAGGTAGCTGTGTCGCTTCAGACCGTTCTACGGATCGCTACGAGCAATAAAATATAGTTGATAGCAAGCTGATTTTTGTTGTATTATATTTTCTGTATATTTATTAAAATCCCATTTTATTTTTAATATCTGTTTTTATAAAATAACAAGAAATACAGCGAAGTATAATTACAACCTTAAAATGAACAATTATATCAGTCAAGTTTTAATTTTATTGCAACAATTAATAATTACAGTGAATATCGTTCGTAAACGAAGTAGAACTGGTTTTTTTAAAGGATATTGCATCCGACACACGCAACTTTAACGCGTTGCCGATAATTATGGATTCATTTACACTATAACGAAGTAATCAATGTTTGATTAATTACTTTATATAACGTTATATAACTCGAAAATGATTTGCCATTTTCATCATCTACATAGTGAGAAAAATTTGTGTGGAATTTATTAATTTTACGCAATATTTTTTAATTATTCTAAAAAAAATATATAAAATTTAAATATCATATCAAAATTAAAAGCGACGCATTTCACTTAAAGTTGACTTCCCCTGACGCTTGCTATCTCCATTGCGTACACGCACACATTCACAAATATACAACCCACGCCCACATGCAAACATAGTCAGGCCTACAGACCTACAAACTTTACTTTCACCGCACCTATCTCTTACTTGCTTACATTAAGGGTTATTTTCGTTTGTCCCCGGTGTTAACCAGTTGGTTTTTAAGTGGGACACCAATGATTTTCTTTATGGGCCCTACCGTGGCCCTCACAAGGTCCTCCTTTAAGTTATAGATGGTAATGTTAAGGTTATTGAATGTATTTTACGTGGCTATCCAAGATTTAGGTTTCTGGGTAACAAAGCAAGTATCTTATACTTCTCGATAGGCCCATTTGGTTAGATATTATCGTACGTGTCGTGGGATCGATTCCCACTTAGGACAAACATTTGTATGTATGTATGTTTGTCTCGAGTCTGGGCACGGTAAAAGTGGGTGTAAAGTTTGTAACTCTTTCACGCAAAAACTGCAGAACGGTTTTGCATGAAATTTGGAACACAGATAGTTTATAACCTGGATACTGGATACACATAAAATACTTTTTATCCCGGGAAAACATAAGATCCCTCGGGAACGCGGGTGAAACCGCGGGGCGGAACGCTTACTACAATATTTATTTGAATACTTGAGAAGTCAAATAGATACTCAGTTAAACATTCCTTTTATACTAAGAGAGATAGCATTTTAGAAGAAAAAAGTTTTTTTTTATTTTCTATTCTAAGATAACCCAAACAAAATCACAGAATAAGTACCTATGTATTTTTTTTTCGTTTTAGATATCAGTTATTTTCATCAGGTTTCCAGCTGAAGCTCTGATTAGTTTGGGATCAGGTGGACCGGTGGTCTCATGATAGAAAAGGAGGCTCTAGTATCCCAGCAGTGATGATAAATGTAGCTTAATTACTCACTGGTGACTCGAAAATAATTAATTGTTCTAGTAACACCACGGTATCTGATCTCAACAGAAATTCTCTCATAATTCAAAACCGCGCATTGTGATTTAATTAATTACATTTGATATTTCCAACAGATTTAAAATTTCAATTCTTATTTAAAATATCTCAAAAACATTTTTTTTACGAACTATTTTTGTTGAAAAATATCATTTTTAAATTTTCGAATCATTTTAGAGGTACGGGTAGATAAGCGATAACTGGTGATTAATCTTCCAATCTATACTAATAAAAAAGCTGAAGAGTTTGTTTGTTTCTTTGAACGCGCTAATCTCCGGAGTTTTTGGTCCGATTCGAAAAATTCTTTCACCAATAGGAAGCTACATTATCCCCGAAGGTTAGGTATAGGTTACTTTTTAACCCGAGAATGCGAGTGAAGCCGCGGGGAACAGCTAGTTAGATTATATTTCAATTCATTTTGGTGTAGCACAAAAAGCCTACGAACCAAACCTACGAATCGTAGGAATTCTACATTCTACGGTACATACTGAATGCGCCAACGCAAGGTACAAAAAAACACACACAAAAACTTTCACATTAATTTAATTAAATTAAATTGGTAAATATGTCACAATAATATCATATCACAATATCATCACGTTTACCGTACCCCAACACGGTACCCAGCAACCGAATCGCGTTATGTTAATTCCGTTCCTAATTACCCGAATAATAAGTATGGTCAAATTCGCACAGCTACGCTTTGAGCGTCTGCCTGCGCCTGCGCCGATTTGAGGACGCGACCTGGTTTCTATGAAAGATGCTCGTATATTCAAATGTAATTAATATCTAGATTGCAGCGTTGAGGTAAACGTGCTCTTAATGCCTCTTAATGATGGCGTGTATAGAAATGTATATGGAATATGATGAATTTGGATGAGCGTGTATCGAAAAGTTGGACACTGGTGCCGATTCTGTTGTTTACGAACTAAAATAAATTTAAAGTCACTATATCTCTTTCTAATAGTAAATATAAGAAAGGGATGCAAGATATTTTAGTCCTGTCAGTTTAATCCGATCACACATTTCAACGTGAATTTAAGCGCGATCTTTATTGGTCACGACTATTTACCCGTACAGTACGACGGTATGGATTAAACTGACAGCATTAAAAATGTTCTATCTTTTTTCAATAAGGTTAAAATGAAAGAGAGGTGTCTTTTATATTAGTTAAGTTCGTAAACAACAGAATCGGCACCATTATATGAATTAAGGTTTTATTTTTTGGCATAGTAGATTGTAATTTGCTTATATGCTACCGATAGACGAGAATGTTTATGAAAACAATGTTTCCAAATACTGGACAGTTTTCTCGCGATCAAAACGTTGTGAGCGCCGCAAATTTCTTAGCGTCTCATTTCTCTTAGTTAAACCATTTATAACTCGAGAACAGCTGGACCATTTTTATGATTTTTGTGTTTTTGGAATTATCTTCGTCCGGAATAAGATAATAAGTATTAAAATATATATAAATATATAAAAAACGTAAAAAAAAATAACCTAGAAAGATACTCAAATGCATAGAAAATACCCGAAATGTCACATTGTTAGGTAGGTGTGTGTAGGTAGGTAGGTGTAGGTAGGTACCAGTTATTAATATATTTCTTAAATACGAAACCTTTGTTTTTTATCTAGCTTATCCAGTTATTTCTTAAATGGTCATTCATCTTCACGCACACATATCCCAAGTTTTACCGCACCCCACTAAACTATGCCTATCATAAATAACTATGGGTGTATACCTAATGGATTCTAAATGAACTATGTCTAGGTCAGATATTCTTCATTATGTCAAGCACCTAAATATCCAAAAACCACCTCAGATCGTGAAAACAAGGAGATCAAAATATTTTTATTAAAAATATATGATACCTAAATTTTTTTTGTAAAAATTTTCAGTTCTGGTTCAGATTGAACTTCTTCATTTAGGCGAAAATAGGGCAATGTCTTCGAATGCCTTGAGCTTCTACGTTTGTGTGGAAATTCATAGCATGGTGGTAGGCCACCTTTAAGTTAAAAATCTATCGCCAAGCACCTACCGGTGTGTTCCGACAGCAGCACTGAGAGCCAGTTTATTTCTAATCTTTTTGTACTTACCACCTTCGGCCACATTATCACTGACCACGCTTATATGTGGCGACCACAAACCAGAAGACGCCGCGTGGGCAGGCCCTCCACAAGGTGGACCGACAATCTTGTGAGGGTCGCGAGAAACCGCTGGATGCGGGTAGCGCAAGACCTGCCATCGTGGAGATCCGTGGGGGACGCCTTTGTCCAAGCAGTGGACGTCTTTCGGCTGATATGATGATGACGCAAACATGCCTGTGTTTGACCATCTGTTGTTTCATGATCTGAGTTGACCACTATTCTGCACCTTGAATGAATCACATAATAATTGCTCGGGGTCATTAAACTCAAATTAATCGACTATACAAGAACCGGGCAATGAAATTATACTCATTGATCTACTTCATTGTCTAGGTACACTAATTATTTTGAATACATTATTCTTCGTTGTATTACAATTTATTTTTTATTTTCATTGTCAGACGGTTGATTATTCGTTGTTTTGTGTGAAATGATGAGACATTTGAAGTAATTAAGAAAGAGTTAATTTAGTTGTTTTTAGGTAATCTGAAATGTATATTACGTTCAATTATATTAAAAATATTTTACAAAAATAGTATAGAAGAGATTTATGCGGGGTCGGCAACATGCAAGTAATAGCAGGCTAAGTAGGCTAGGTAGCAAAAGTACTAAGGATAGTAGCATACAAAAGTTTTAACCTGAGTATGATAACATCAAAAATATATTTCTCATTAAAGCTGCTTTTGCTTTTATTATAAGAATCACAAATGAGTACACGGTTCATTAGGTTTCTTTCAGTGAGCTCGTGAGGTACCCAAATATCGAGCTTTTTTGTGTACCCTGTTTTTTCAAATGCGCCAAAACTGTTTTGTGGTCAATTCCCAGTTCTTCAGCTACATCGTAACTACTGATATGCCGATCTTGCTCCACTTTTTCAAAAATGGCATCCATTTTATCCGTAATAGGGCGACCAGAGCGACGTGCATCTTTGACATCAAAATTTCCGGATTGAAAACGCTTAAACCAAATTTGTGCTACTCTCACAGACAATGCACTAGGTCCATAAATATCGCAAATTTTTTTCGCGGCTTGCGTTGCATTTTTACCTTTTTTGTAGTAAAATTTTAAAATGTATCGAATTTCTTCATTAGATTCACTCATCTTGATAGTACGAAAAACAAATGAAAATCACACATTTTCCTAATTTGAATTTGGAATTATGTTCTTTAAAATTTAAACTTTCTAATGATACCTAAACCAGCCAGATACAAATAGTATAGCCAAAGAGATTTTATTATAAGTTCATACATACTATAATGCGAAAAGACTTTTTCTCCAACCTAATATACTAATAATAAAGCTGATGAGTTTGTTGGTTATTTTGAACGCGCTAATCTCCGGAGTTACTAGACCGATTAAAAAAAAACTTTCACTAATAGGAAGCTACATTATCCCCGAAGGTTATAGGCTACTTTTTATCCCGGGAATGCGTGTAAACCGCGGGAAATAGCTGGTTAACCATCGGATTCACATAATTGGTGCTTTAATTTTATCAAAACAATAATTATTATTACCTAATAAATTACATTATAAAATTATAATATTTGTAATTAGAATCTAAAGTTCGTATTGAGTCGAGAAATACAATTGAATTTGGAACCTAACTGTGCGACATAACATTTATATTCCATTAACACAATCTATTCTTGATACCTGACAAAAACAGGTAAAAATCTATAAGCGATATAATTATTTAATATCCTCAATTAATTAAAAGATTATAATTTTGTAAATCATTATCACGCTTTTTAATTATATCACTATGTCCAAAAAACCATTGCAAGTACTAAGATTAATTAGGAGTACTATTAGCGCAATTACCATTACATAATTTCTCATCAGACGGTGGGATTGCATAAAGTATCAATCGATCTGTTGCACTATTCAAGTTTAGATTGTTTTTAGTACTTTTCATTGGATTTGCGACATTCTTATAAAACTAGAGAATAAAAATACGATGCTGTTACAAATTTTACAAATAAAATACCAAAAAATAACGCTAAAAACGTAAGCTAGTTTTTTTTTGTATTTCATTACTTTCTTTAATGACATTTTTTTATATTTTGAAGGCGAGATAGATATTTTAATACTCGAGTAATTTAATAGGCAATCAGTTAGATTGTGTTTTTCTTGATTTTTAGGGTTCCGAAAAAAAAAAACGTAACCCTTATAGGATCACTCGTGCGTCTGTCTGTCTGTCCGAAAATATTGGACTGGATTGAGTTGAAAGTTGGTACACATATGTAAGTCGGTGACCCAAACATGGACGTGTTACGTAAATAAATGAATTTCAAACATGGGGGCTAATTTTGGGGGTAAATTAGAAAATAAAAAAAAAAAATTGCTGACAATATTGTGTAACATGTCAAATTAAAGGGCTTGTTATGAGGATCTCAAATATATATTTTTTTGAATTTTAATATAAATAGTTTTCAAGTTATTTCAGAAAACAGGCGAAAAATTGGGGAAAATTGATCATTCCCCCTCCCTTATTTCCGAAACTACTGGGCCAAACATTTTGAAAAAAAAATCAGATAATAGTTCTTTACCTAAAGATTACAGGAAAACCTATAAGAAGTCTATCTAATACCTTTAAACCTGCAATTTATGGATATATATATATAATCTGAATTTCGGAAACGGCTCCAACGATTTTCATGAAATCTGGTATGCAGGGGGTTTTGGTGGCGATAAATCGATGTAGCTAGGTTTCATTATTAGAAAACACGATTTCAAAAAAAAAAATCTTTTTATAGTTACCATCAACAAATTTGGGTCAGATTTAAAAACATTTATGGAACTTAGTTAAACATGTACGGAACCCTCTCGACGCGAGTTTGTCCGATTTATTTATGTAATACTTCAATGCTCTTTTGCCCTGCTATATCCAAAAACCATCTTGTATATAGGTTGGAAATTTGAAACGGGTCAGTAAGGGCAGCTACCTTAAGGGTTGAAGCCGCGAATATGGTCTCAGGAGACCACCCCTTATTTTTTTGAGTTATCACTATCGGCATTTACAGATTTTGAGAAAAATTTACAGTCAGCGAGCAATCGGCGGTTTATCAGAATATTTTTTTTAGCTTAATCAATCATGTCCCCGACAAGTATCAAAAAGCTTTATGGGGCCAAGTTAGGTTAGGGTATTAGAAAAGTCACAAACCGATTTTTTTAGGGACTATTGCGCTCATCACTATGAACAACTTTTACTATGGGACCAAACCAGAAATCACAAAAAAAAATTAAGATGTTTTGTTTTCAAAACATCCAGTGTATTGGCAGAAGAAAGTTACAACACGACATTCTTCATTGCTGACACGTAGAACCTATAGCATCCTAGGTATAGGACAAACCATTTCTGCGACTTGTTGCGAAGCCCGTACATACAAGTAATGGCTTTCTACTGACCATTTTCCTTAAGTTCTCATACAACAAGCAGTGGCGTCTATGTAACCAAGGGCCCCGGGGCAAAAAATATGACGGAAAAGAAAATGCGCGGTTGTCATATTTTACGTAAGGGTGTTTTACATTAATAATCGTGACTATGTCGAATTATTTTGTATGAAAAATGATAAAAAAAAAGAATGTTTGGAACATAATTCATATGCCACTTGATTCTTTGATATGGTCTCAGTCATACCCTAGAGTTATGGGATATCAAAAAAAACACGTTGTATATATATAGGGAGCAAATATTAACGTACATATTAGCTCCAAAACTAAGACGTAGGTAATTTGAATATATTAAAGTTAAAAGTCGAAAATTCTTTACGGATTAGGATATTATTAAATACTTAGCTTTCGCCCCGCGGTTTTTCCCGCGGTCCTGTAGGATCATGTTTTACCGGGATGAAAAGCAGCCTGTATGTTAATCCAGGGTCCATGTGCCAAGTTTAATCCAAATACATTAATTAGTTTTTACGTGAAAGAGTAACAAACATACATCCATACTCACAAACTTTCACATTTATAATATTAAGTAGGAAATAGGATAACTTTTCGAATATCATTCATTAATTGGCCGTGGGGCCCCTTTACCTTGGGGGCCCTGCGCCTAGCCCTACAGTAGCTACGCTACTGACAACAAGACGTTTTCATGTTGAGTGCCATGTTAGGTACCTAGTGTTTTTCACATGCAGTTTGGTGTATGGTCAGCTTTAAATTAAAAATGGGAGTGGTTTTCCAAGGGAGTAGAGAAATCAGTTGTAAGGCGATGATGGCTCTGTGGTAGTGACGTCGAATGCCGAAACGAGAGTCGCTCTTGAGCTTTCGATGAAGGAAAATATCGTGAGGAAACTATAGCACGGTGGTAGTACCCGCCTGGCTGGCTACCATCCTCAAATTGAAAATCGGTCGCCAAGCACCGAACAGCTGCATTTAAGAGCCAGTTGCCGTCTAGGCTTTGTGTACTTACCACCTTCGGCCACATCATCACTGAAAACAGGCCTATTACGTAATAAAAAAAACAGGATACAATTTCAATCTGTAATTCAAATATTTTACATATTAAAAAAATACGGTAAAAAATTTTCGTAGCTCGATCGATTTGTGTGGTTGTTAAGGGTCATTCAACTGCCTCCATATATGCCTCGAATGAGCTGAGGCAGCCGAGGTATATGGTGATGTCATTAATATTATTCAGAGGATAATGGTGCGGGCTGATATGTTATAAATAACATTAGCTTTCCCCCGCGGTTTTATTCGCGTTTCCGGGATAAAAAGTAGCCTAACCTCCGGGAATAATTTAGCTTCCTATTAGTGAAAGAATTTTTCGAATCGGACCAGTAACTCCGGAGATTACTTAGCGCGTTCAAACAAACTCTTCAGCTTTATTATTAGTATAGATATAACATTAATTTCCCCCCGCGGTTCTACTAAAGTTCCCGGGATAAAAGTAGCCTATAACCTTCGGGAATAATGTAGCTTCCTATTAGTAAAAGAATTTTTCGAATCAAAAAATATTTTAATACGAATAGTCTTCTGCAGTTTCATTCGAATTTTCAGGTAAAAAAAGGAACATGATATGATATAAGTTACTCTGCACGCCAAATTTTCTCCCGATTATATACTGTTGAAGCTTCAAAAAATATCAAATAAATAAATAGACGTGATCTTCCTTCATGCACACAAATTTGAACTGTGAACTGGTACTGTTAATAATTTGTAAAAATTGTTATAATTAAAAAAAATATTCTTTAGGCTACAGCCTTGCTGAGTTTCTTGCCTCTCTTCTCAGTTAAAGGCCGAGTTCCGAACCAGTGGTAACTTCAGTAAATTTGACCTTTATAAGTGCCCTTCTGGGGCATAAATTGAGTAAATGCCTTTGACTTTGGCTGGTAATCAGGGTATCACCTCTACACCTATATAAGACTCCTCTAGGCGACAATTAGAATTACTCACTCGATATCAAAGTTATATTTCGCTAGTAATTACAATACACCGTTCTTAAGTGTCGTACATCAAGCCTGTGGGCCGACAAGAGCCGAGGAGAGCCGAGGAGACCCGTCATTATCGAGATGGATGTCTTGCGAATTGCTTTCTTATAATAAAACTTATGGTAAGAGCTTAGTGGGATAGCAAAGCGGGAGAGGTGTGAAATTTCGACAAGCCAGTTGGCGCAGTTGGTTATGACACCACCTATCACGCCGCTGGTCATGGTTTCAATTCCCATTCAGGACAAACATTTGTGTGCATGAACATGTCTGTTTGTCCTGAGTCTGGGTGTAATTATCTATTTAAGTATGTATTTACAAAAAAATAGTATATGTAGTATATCAGTTATCTGGTTTCCATAGTACAAGCTCTACTTAGTTTGGGATCAGATAACAGTGTGTGAAGAATGTCCCAGGATATTATTTTATAATTTATATTTATTTAATTTTATCAGTATAATGGCCTAGGTTTGAATCCTCCGTAACGATTTAGTCTGACCATTTTTATGGATTATAGCAAGTTAAATAACTCTTCAAGATCGTCAACACATGGTCAATCCCCTGGTATTGCTAATGTTGATAGGCGAAGACCACTTTCCTCCAAGTCGATCGTCCTGCTGACATCAACATCTCGCCGCAGGTTAGACAAATAAAAAGTCCATGAATATTCCTGAGTCTGCCTGTAATTATGTATTTCAGTATGTACCTAAATAAAAATAAAATGTTGTAAGTATTTGTAGTATATCAGTTATCTGGTTTCCATAGTTCAAGCTCTGGGATCAGATAACCGTGTGTGAAGGATATTTATCCGCTCCATCATCATCATGTCAGCCGAAAGACGTCCACTGCTGGTCAAAGGCCTCCCCCAAGGATCTCCACGATAGCCGGTCTAGCGCTACCAGCATCCAGCGGTTTCCCGCTCCGCTTATTACCAAACACACATTAAAAGCCTCTTATTAAATTCGGCATCATCTGATGCTACGACGACACACTGCCCCAGTTCTATCGTCGTCCCTGTCTCATTGTCTTAATTTTGATTTATTTTATCGTGTCCTCTCGCTCGCACAGCCTTTGTTACATCTCGTTATAAATGATACAAGTGTGAAATTGTAGTTATTGTGCGCGTAGATTGGTATCTTCCGATTATTAATTTAACTTCAGGCCATAGAACTATGATTTATTGATTAACTGTCGATAGTCGTAGGAGGTTTTATATTAAGGTTTGAAGGCTGTCTGAGCTGGTAAGTTTAGTAGCTTTTTGACAGGCCAGTTGCGGCGCTGATCGTGGGTTCGATTCTCATCCAGAACAAACATTTGTGTACATGAACATGTATTTGTCCTGAGTCTGGATGTAATTATCTATTTAAGTATGTATTTACAAAAAAAAAGTAGTATATGTAGTATATCAGTTATCTGGTTGCCATAGTACAAGCTCTGCTTAGTTTGGGATCAGATAACCGTGTGTGAACAATGTCCTAAGATATTTGTTATTATTATTATTATTTTACATTCGAAAAAGTGTACAAATACTTTCTGTCGCCTCTATGCGAGGCATAGTACAGTACTCGTGCTCATATACCTACCTAAGTACCCAAGTTTCATCCAAATCTGTTCAGTAGTTTTTACGTGAAAGAGTAACAAACATTCATCCTTACTCACAAACTTTCGCATTTATAATATTTGTAGTATAGGTTTGTACAATATAGCATGACAGTAGCCAGAGTGATATGAAAAGGAACCGTATGATATTGCAATAAGGTTCGTCTGAATCTACATATTCTTAATCATAGATTAACTGCAAAGAGATAAGGCTCATTTTCGTATCACTCTGGCTACTCTAAAAAAGGCCGCGTCTATTTCAGAGGAAATAAGGTCCCTACATTTTAAATCATTTCTTGAGACTTCTTTTGTGAAACAGACTTGTAACTGAAAATTATATTAATTTGTAACAAGTTTCCTTAAAATAATAGATTTTATTAAGTTTTATTTGAACAAGGTTAATGAACTACAAAATGTGAATAAATCTCTCGTTGCTATAATAACGATTTTTGAAATCAAACGAGCACTAGACCGCGTCAAATTGCTGTAAGCAGAGTGGCTACTGTTCTATAATAGCCTAAGTGCTAGTTAACTCTTTCAGGTAAACATAGAGAAAGTAGAATTTATTATTCATAACTTATAATTAAAAGAAAATAGTTTATGAAAATAACTGTATGTACAATTCAGATTATTTGACCTTCTTTAGAATAAAATAAAACATACTGAAGTTAATAAATTGCTAAGAACTTTAATTTATAAAAATAGTATAATCGTCGTTATTGAAGTATATTATCACGTATTGTAATTATTAACCGACTTCAAAAAAGGAGAAATAACATATACTTCTCATCAGAAAAATCGAAACGCCTATGAATATACCTATGTCCATAAAAACGAATCAACGGACCATTTAATACAGTTTTAACATATTTCCCTTTATAGTGGACAACCGTGTGACGGCATTTAAACGCTTTTGTTTCTGGGAACTTATTTTGAAAATTAATGTGGAAAAAGAAAGTTAACTAGCTAGCTAGCTATCAGTGACCTTCGCTGTCAGATGGCCGACGCCCAATAGGATATATTCCTAAATAAACACATTTTTCTGATAATCCTTACAAAACATAAACTTGCAAGGTGTTTCGATGTTTCTGTTGTTTTTTTTTTTTTTTTACTATTTATAGGCCTTTGTTTGACCACAATCTCACCGTGGTCAGTGATGATGGTAAGCACTCAAAGCCTAGAAAGGAGCTGGCTCTCAAGTGCAGCTGTCGAAACACACCGAAAGGTGCTTGGCGACAGATTTTCAACTTGAGGGTGCTAGCCAGGCAGGCGGGTACTATAAAGTACCCTACCACCGTGCTATGGTTTCCTCACGATATTTTCCTTCACCGAAAGCTCAAGCTCATTGTAGGATTCGAACCCGGGACCTTCGTCTCGGCATCCGACGTCACTACCACTGACCTATCGATTTTGAATTTCACTAATCTCTTGTAACCAAGACTGCAGAGACTTAATCTAGAATTATCATTTGTTGTATATCATCGCCTTAACTGTTGAGAACGCCCGAGCTCGCCTGCTGACGCGTCAGCGATCATGTAAAGATGATTGCACAATATAGCGTCATCAGAACGACATCCGATCGGTTTGGGCGATGCTGGGTCACAGCATGTTAGGCTTGAGTAGGTCTACGGTATAATTAAATATTTTTGTTAGTTTTATTTAGGTACCAGCTTTCCAATAAATAAATAAAATAAACGATAATAATAAGAATATAATAATTCTCTAATAATAAAATAACGTAAATTTATATTTTCAATGTACTGAAATATGCATGGAGAGCAAATAACAGGCTTTATATTTTATTTATTAGCAGCTTTTCGCCTCGCGGTTTCACTCACCAACCCCTGTTTTACCCCCTTTGCCCTTTTTTTTTTTTACTTTAATTGATTATAAATGTGATTTTTTTTTTATATTTTATAATACCTACTCAAATATCTTGGGACAGTTTTCACACATGGTTATCTGATTCCAAACTAAGCAGACCCAATTATCTGATATTATTTACCTAGGTACTAGTTATTTTTTTGTAAATAAATACATACGAGTAAGTATACAGATAATTACAGACAAACAAACATGTTGATGCACACAAATGATTGTCCTGGATGGGACTCACGATCTGCGGCGTGATAGATTTCATAAACCAACCGCGTCAACAGGCCTGTCAAAATGAAAATAATGATATAAAATATTTAAATAGATATTTTAATTGCAATCGACGAATCAATCCATGAAATATATCTATATCAGAAACAAAATTGAGCTACTGTTAGTTTTTCAACTGTGTGACAGTGCGCCCGCGCTGTCGGCCCCGTTCCGTAGTTAGTAACGGTGTACAAAATGGGCACACGACAGTTTTTGCGAATGCCGAATTTTATAGCGCCCAGGAATGTAGACGACCAGTACAAAAATGGTTTTGTCTGTCTGTTTGTTTTGTTATTGTACGAGATAAGCTCATTGTTTGAACAGAAACATCTTTTGTGTACCACTTTTTTTGAGGGAAAATTCGAACTTGTTTAAATATTTGTTGAGTATTAAAAAGAATACCTACTTACTAACAACATCATATCATGGATTGAAGTTTTTTTTCTTTTTCACACAGTTATTGTCATTTTCATACATGGGTTTTGTTTAGTTCTGTCAATTTCTTTTCATAAAGAGTAATATTGTGTTTTCGTGAATGTTTTATTTATAAGTAGAATGGAGTCTCTCAACATACAGTCCACATATCAGTAACAAATGCCGTAGCTTCGAATGCTTGGTTGAGAAGACTTAAACGCGTTTCGCGACAAAAAATTCACTGCTCTTAAAAACTAACCGAGATTTATCTAAAAAAAATATGATGGTAGGTATCCCGCACTGTTCGGGTATGTATGTACCCTATTTAAGTATGTGTTTCTGGGTACAATAGATCATTTGATAGTCTGAGGATCATGTTATATTAAAAATACATATTATTAATATATATTTCTTCTAGACATATAACCATTATATACCTACTAATTTGATGTTTTGTAGCTATCTGATAAGCTATATGCGTGACATACTACATCGCGAATAGCATTTGAGGCACCGAGAGGAAACTAACGATTAGGAACATAAGATTTGAATCGTATTGTTTGAAACATTTTGAATCCATTTTATAGGAGGCTCTCTGCGTATGTCTCCATCTCTTACTAAACTGACAAGAGAGACGTAATTTTAGTAAAAAAGATGGTTTTATGTTATCCAAAATGAAACTAAGCCTTTTTTTTATTGTAAGAAAACTATTCCCTTTCTAATATATTTCAGAATGTATGTTAATATTTTTCAAGTTATTTTAGAATCATCATTTCACGTATAGCATCGCCTTAAATAACTGTCCTTTCAGAAAATTGCGGAAAACAGCATACCAGTTTACTATCACACAAAATAGCGATAAGTTTTACCTTATACCAGAAAATTTAAATGAGTGCTTCGTTGCCATGGATACAGGAAACATGTGGACCGCGCAACGGTTCCGGCTAACCAGAATGCAAAACTAGACATTTTAGTAAACTAGGTTGTATTTTTAGTAATATAATAAAACTGGTAATATTTAATTTATGTTGAAGCACAGCTTGTACTATGGAAGCCATATAACTGATATACTATATTAAACAACTTTTTTATAAATACATACTTAAATATTATTTATTTGAATAACTAATTCATTTTTAGGTTTTAAAAGGGACACGATTTTTTTTAAAAAACATTCCTCGTTTCATATCTCTCTTGTTTCACCTATATTTTTTACAAATTTGTTGCAATAAAGAATGCCGAGAAAAACTTAATCTAGAATTATCATTTCTCGGGTATCGTCGCCTTATCAGGGCCTAAAGTTCTAGTAGATCGAGCTAGGGTGTTCGATAAATTTTAAACTAAAATTAGTCATCAGTCACTTTCACCTTAAAATCTCTTTGGACTTTTGGGAATTTTTAGAATACCATAACAGAAGAAATTACTAATAACCAACATAATTTTCAAAGCAGTAAAACCACCGAAACACCCCAAAAGCAAATAGGTACTATACACATTTCTTAATCGACACAATCCCTTTGTCATCATTTGCCGACAACTCAAAACAAAAACCGACCGAAACTAAACTGTTAATGCAATAACATTTTACAATCCTTCTCAACCCAGATGGCAACAAAGAAAGAAATAAAAAGAAATGGCGACTTTACCTCTCGCCGATACATCTAATAGTGGTCAGGTATTTGTTTATTTCAAAATCAAAATCAAAATCAAAATCAAAATCTCATTTATTCAGTTTAGGCCCTAATAAGGCACTTATGAATGTCAACAGTTACAATTTTTAGACTCTACTACCGGTTCGGAATACACTTGAACTGAGAAGACTCCGGCAAGAAACTCAGCAAGGCTTCTTTTTTTGTGGATCTTTTTTTTTTTAATTTATGTAATTACAGTTGTTGTTTTAAATATACATAAACTTCATACAATTATCACTTGGCCAGGGGGCTGCAAGTGCAGAGGGAAGCTACTACAACCATATATTCTTGTCTTCTATGTAATGAGCCACCTTATAGTAGGCCTTGTCAATCAACTTATGTTTAACATACTCTTTGAATCTATTATAAGACATCTTAGTTACTTCATATGGGATTTTATTATAAAAGCGAATGCAGTTCCCGAGAAAAGACTTATTGACTTTCGCTAGCCTGAATCTAGGTGTAACAATTTTATCTTTATTTCTTGTATTTAGGTTATGGCGGCTACTGTTTGTGTCAAATAGATTTAAATTTTTACGGACAAACATAATATTTTCAAAAACGTATAGCGACGGTAAGGTTAAAATGTCAAATTCCTTAAACCGAGTTCGTAAGGATTCGTGAGGACCCAAGCAATAGATTGCACGAATGGCCCTTTTCTGCAAGATAAAGATAGATTCCAAATCCGCAGCCGAGCCCCATAGCAGAAGACTGTAGGACATTATACTATGGAAATACGCAAAGTAAACCAACCTAGCTGTAGCCACATCTGTTATATGTCTAATTTTTCTAACTGCAAAAGCGGCGGAACTCAATTTACTAGCTAAGCTTTCTATATGAGGACCCCATTGTATTTTACTATCTAATGTTATGCCGAGAAAAACTGTCCTATCAACTAGTTCGAGTCTAACATCATCGACTAGGACATGACTGTCATTCCTAGCAACATTGGGGAGAGTAAACCTTATACACTTAGTTTTAGAGGAATTAAGCATGAGATTATTGGCCGCAAACCATTTCGATATAGTGGATAACGTGTTATTGAGTTGCGTAAGTTCTGTGTCTTTTCTATCCACTTTAAAGATTAGAGAAGTGTCATCAGCAAATAAAACTATATCGCACAATTCATTTACCATATAGGGCAGATCATTGATGTATGCCAAAAACAAAAATGGGCCTAAAATTGATCCTTGCGGTACGCCTGTTTTAACTAAAGACCCTGAGGACGTAGTACCGCTAATACCTACTTTTTGTTGGCGACTGCACAGATAAGATGCTACAAGATCTAGTGCCACTCCGCGAACGCCATAGTGTCGAAGTTTTAAAAGTAGGGTGTGATGATCTACGCAATCAAATGCCTTGGAAAGATCACAAAATACGCCAACCGCATCTTGAGAGTTCTCCCAGGCTTCGAAAATATACTTCAAAAGTTTAGCTCCGGCGTCAGTCGTAGACCGCCCTTTTGTAAATCCAAACTGGTGTTCATGTAAAATTTGGTTATTGTTGAAATGAGCTAACAATTGATTCAGCATTATTTTCTCGAAGATTTTGCTTAGCGCTGGGAGAACTGAGATAGGTCTATAATCGGAAGGATTATTTTTGCTACCGGATTTAAAAATGGGAACGATTTTACTATGTTTCATCAAATCAGGGAAAGAACCTTTATCAATACATTGATTAAAAATACCTGCTAAAATAGGAGCAATACTAGTAATAATTGAGCCAATGACTTTAACTGACAAACCCCATAAGTCTTCTGTGTTTTTCAAATTTAAAGACTTGAAAGCGCTTAAAATGTCGCTAGCATCAATGAAATTAAACAAAAAATTTGGAATATGTTTAGTAAAATTATTTGTAAGCAGACACTCCGCTTTCACCGGGGACGATGCAAGATACTTAGTAGCTTCAGTAGGAATCGTTGAAAAGTAAGATTCGAAAGCCGAAGCCACTTCATATTTATCAGAGATAAATTTATCATTAATTTTAAGAGTGAATGTTTCATCTTCCTTTTTATTTTTACCAGTCTCCGTATTTATGACTTTCCAGACAGTTTTGATTTTATTAGTTGAGTTACTAACTTTATTGGCAATGAACATAGCTTTTGCTTTATTGCAGACTATTTTGAATATCTTTGAATAATTCCTAACATATGTATGAAACTCTTCATTATTTGTATACGATTTTTTATGATAAAGTTCATACATGTTGTCCCTGCTCACCTTTAACCCTTTAGTTGCCCAGTCACAGAATTTTAATTTATTATTTACCATAGTAGATTTAATTGGGCAACATTTATTAAATCCATTACAAATTGCTGTAAATAATGTTTTAAATGTATTGTTAGGATCGTCGGATTCAAATGAAGTGTTACTGAGTTTCAATTCTAATTGATTATTAAATTTCTCTAACTTGGTTTTAGTTGTTGTTCTAAATGTTCTATGTACAGGTGAAGTTTGACACTTAAAAGGTAATTTAACAACTTGAGCCAAGTGATCCGAACGAATACCACTAATTAATGTCTTTTCCAGAACACTCCCATTTGTTATAATGTTATCAATACACGTAGAAGATGTGGCTGTAACCCGAGTTGGTTCACTGAACAAAAGATCCATATTAAAAGATTTAAAAAGAGAAATAAAATTGTTTCTTTCAGATGAACTAACAAGAATGTCAATGTTGAAATCACCACAAACTATTAATGTCTTTTTGGACCTGAATAGTTTACTAAGAATTACTTCTATTATAGAATAAAATAAAGAAAAGTCAGAAGCCGGTGGTCTATAAACACATACGATAATGGAGCTTTCAACCTCTGCACATGCTACCTCACAGACGCGCTCCACAGAATGACTACATATATCTGTACGATTTTTGAACTTAATGTTGTTGTTTAGTAAAATAATAGATCCACCACCATTGGCAGACACTCTGTTGAACGCACTGGCGACGGTGAAATTGTTAACATTAAAAAGCATCATATCAGCCTTTAACCAGGTTTCAGTAAAGCATAAAATATCAACCTTAATTTTATCTAATAATAGTTCTATATCATATATTTTGCCAGAGAAGCGATTTATGTTCTGATGCAATAGTATTATATTATGTATCTGCTTCTCTTTTGTCGAAATTAAATGTTTAAAGAATTGATCACAATATTATTAGAATTACTAGATAATACTGCTTTGTCACTTAGCCTAGGGTGTGTTATGTTTGCTATAAACATGTCAATATTATAGGCTACCAAAGTAGCAATCAGGATTTTTGACCTTCTAGGCATGCTCACTGAATCCTGAGTCATTTTAATACCACTAACAAACTTATTAGTGTCAAAAAATAAAAATAAATCATTATGACATGTCAAATTATGTACACAATTATTTAAAAACATAATATACTTATTTTGTTTCTCAGTATAACAAACTGAATAGGGGAAAGCACACAACATTACATTCATTACCCCTAGCTTTTGTAGGGACTCATAACTATTATATAGGTCCTTCCTAAGTACACCTAACCCATTTCCAATCAGAATAACATTTGTTTATAGCACCTGCAATTTAGGTAGTACCGTGACGAACTGGCAATCAACAGTTAACCGTAAAGGGCCTTTATAATTTACCGTTAGTTATGCTATTATACCTCTTATAATGTTGGCTGTAAGGTTGATAATGTGAGGCGTTGAAGAGGAGATTCTATTACGGGTTTTTTTGGACTTGCAAGTGGCCGGCAGATTCATAGGAGTGGTCAGCCCGCTGCTTTTTTTTTATCTGTATGTATGTTTGCATTGTCATATATTGATAGATCTTATTATCAAATGAATAATTGAGGTAGCTTACCTATATAATTTCCAGGGTAATTTAATTTTTGATGTCGCTTACATTTACAGGTTGATTTTGGTAGGGTATGGTAGGCTGAAAGAGCATTGAACTTAACCTTAGCCTGTGTTTATGTAAAAGTCGCTTTGCCAGCTACCTTTAGGCGATAGCTCAGTGGTAGTGATGTCGAATGCCGAGATGAAGGTCGCGGGTTCGAATCCTACAATGAGCTTGAGCTTTCGGTGAAGGAAAATATCGTGAGGAAACCATAGCATGGTGGTAGGGTATTTGTAGTACCCGCCTGGCTGGCTACGACCCTCATGTTGAAAATCTGTCGCCAAGCACCTTTCGGTGTGTTCCGACAGCTGCACTTGAGAGCCAGTTCCTTTCTAGGCTTTGTGTGCTTACCATCATCGGCCACATCATCACTGACCACGGTGAGATTGTGGTCAAACACAGGCCTATACATAGTAAAAAAAATCATCCGCTCCTCTCGAGACGTGCTTGAGGAGGACGTGATATAGAGGTTGCAAATATTCAACCAAATGGATGTCAATTATATAAATAAATATTGGATATTCTTCACACATGGCCGTCTAATACCAAACTAAACTCAGCTTTTACTTTTGAGAGTTAACAGCTTGTCAGTTTTTTTTTTTATGTCAAGAATATTTAGAATTCATGTACACAAGTTAGCGATCTAAACTTCAAATCGCTAATTGGCCCATCAAATAATCGATTTAAGATTTCCTCCCCGCGGTCATGTCAGCCGAAAGACGTCCTATCTGCTGGACAAAAGCCTCCCCCAAGGATCTCCACCATGGCCGGTCTTGCGCCACCCACATTCAGCGGTTTCTTCTTATGATTTATGATGATATTCTTTATTGTGACATCCATGTGTTGTCTAACGAGCACGACGCGGGCGCAGGCGGAGGCGTCGCGTCGCGGGCACTGAGGTATAATACTACGTATAGAGAAGACGGCACAGATAACCACTGTTCCATTCAAGTGCAGCCATCCGGCCGCACTTCACTTAGTAGCATAAAATGATAAAACGAAACGCGTAAGCGCCATTAAAATCACGGCGACTTATTGGTCGCGAAAAAACTACATTTTTAAAGTATTCTAGCGTGTACGTGTTTAAACTAGTTAGACGACTAGTTATTGTCTCAGCGCTCCAGCAAATATTAACAAAATGGAGCATGACTATTGTTTAGGATAGCTTCTCTATACGATAGAGAGATAGTAATATACCTCAGTGGTCGCGGGCGCATCTCGCGAGGCCGCGGTCGGCGGCGCGCGCGGTATGTGCTGCACTCATCTGTTACATTACATGACAATCGACACACTTCGGCTAACACTTAACTACTTATACTACACCCCGGTATGTAGGTAGGCATGTGTTGTTTGGTGGATAAATTACTATGAATCCCTTCTATCTAACCAGTGGTTCCGTGAGATGTAGACTTCGTGAGTTTTTCATTATTTTCTGCACCCTCACACTCCCGACCCCGAAAGGTTATTGGGACAAAAAAGTTCTAAATATTCGCACTGAGGTATCGTGAGGAAACCATAGCACGGTGTTAGGGTACTTTGTAGTACCCGCCCGGCTGGCTACACCCTCAAGTTGAAAATTTTTCGCCAAGCACCTACCGGTGTGTTCCGGCAATTGCACTTGAGAGCCAGTTTGCCTTCTCGGCATTGTAACAAGTCAGCAACACATTGGCAATATCTCTGGTATTGCAAATGGCGATAGGCGACGGTAACCACTTACCATCGTATAGAGAAACTATTCTAAGCAAAGGTTATGCTCCATTTTGTTAATATTCGCTGCAGCGCCAGCGCTGAAACAATAATTATTAGTCGACTGAAACAACAACAATAAATATTATAGGTTTGTTAGAATGAATTTATATACCTATGTACCTACTTACATAAATGAAAAGTTCACTATGTCAACATTTGTTCTATTGCATTCTTAAATATCTTTCTCGGATAATACTACAAAAGTGAGCCACGTGGCGTAACTAATCTAAGCGCAACATCAAATAAACATGCTTTCTTCCAAACAAATGTCTCTAAAAGCACATTATTAATGTATTTGTTTAAACAAAACATAAAGAAACAAATAATCGTCCTTTTGTACGTAACTTGTAATATTTGTACCCAAAATGTGTTCACGCGTAAAGTAAAAACACGTGTGATTTTAAAAAAAAACATTAATGATCATTGTTCTTTACTGTTTTATTTTATCTATATACAACAATAAACGGACAGTTTGTCTATTTATTACTTGTAACGGAGAGGCCTGTTGGAGTAAACTCAATATTTTGGCAATTTTGTAAAATAAAAATGTTGTAAAATAATTTCGAGTCGTAAGGTAATATTATGTTAACTGTAATATTTTATACAGGTAACATTTTGTTTATTAAACACCTAAAGCTTTTAAATAATTACATGTTGTAACGATATCGTCGAGGGTAATATATTAAAGAGACTTACTGTAATATTTTGCTGAATGAATTCATCCTGATGCGAATGGTTTATCTTGGAAACGAATTATGCGATTTCGATGAGTATTTCATTTCCATCGACATAGAATTTGCTATTTCTATGATGTGAAAACAAAATATGAAAATGCTGTAAAAAATCGGTCAAGAAATACTGAAAATATCATTTTATACTGCTAATTAGACAGAGAGTTCATGTACCATGTTCAGTACGTACGGCCTACGGTCATATAAACCAAATTCTGTATTCTTATATTTTGGTTATTTATATAGTTATTCCACTGTATAGTTCAAGTGTATTCCGAACCGGTGGTAGAGTCTATTGTAATGTTTGTAACTATTGACGTTCATAAGTGCCTTACCAGGGCCTAAATTGAATAAATGAGTTTTTGATTTTGATTTTGACTGGTGGACAAAGGCCTGGACGTCATTCGGCTGACATGATGATGATGATGATATTATAATGTTTTTTTTTCTACTGTCAAACAATGACCTTGTAAAATGCATACATATGGGAATCTCTATTACAAAAATGTTTTTAAATATAATATGTCCTAGGTGCCTGAAGGTAATTTACAAAAAACACTTTAGAATAATATAATAATACAAAGAGGGAACGCTGCCAGCTTTCTGGGAACCTTGCCGTTGATTGGCAGCAGCACACGCCTCGAGGAAATTTTTTATATGTAGTTTGGATATTTGTTGTAAATATTGTATATTATAGTATAATAAAGTTATGTAGGTACAGTATGACACAACTTAGATGAAGCAAATCGGATATTCCTGAAAAGAGTGCCTACATCATTACCCATGTTTTTTAGTGGGTACTTCAGGCGAAAACGATCTTGTTGGACGTTGAATGGCGCGATAATGAATGATATTTATTAGTTGTGTAAATCGGAAGTAAAGTGTAGATATACGATTTGCCGATGCCACATCTAAGTTATGTCATACTGTACTAGTTTTATTTTAATTTTTATACTTATAGCTAAATATTTTTTTTTACAGTGAGTAAATTTGCGAGCAGCACAGCGCAGGCGCAAAGCGCGCAAGTTAACCCAAAATACAAGTGGAGCGCGCGGCACCGATTCCCTCGATTCGGAACCTCCGACCACCTCCGGCAGCGGCACACTGGGTGAGCAGTCATAAATACATACATACATATATAAGAGTTACTGCATAAAATATAAACACCCAAATAATCCCCGAAATCCTTTTATGGGTGTCGAATAAGAAAAATAGGGATGAAAAAAAAAATAGAACTACCTAATTATTTTTTACCCAGTCGGTAAAAAATAATTAGGTAGTGCCACCTTACCGGACAATCGGCGAGCGCAGAGAGCTCTCAGCCGGGTAACATTTAGGTAACCACGCCTGAGGCCACCCCCGAGTGGGGTACGAACCTCGGCTCAGGGCGTTACCGGGGGAAGGCGAGGACTTTGTACGAGTTACGACTAATTGGGAATTAGTTCTATTCCGCGTCAGTTAGGTTATCAAAAAATATTGGGTACGTATTTTTTATTTTATGAATTCAATATTTACATTACAAAGATAAGTCGCGTCAAATTTCAGAAGTGGGGGCTTGTGACGTCACACGAAATTTATTAACGCGCTGTGTGAAACAATAGAAAGCACTTTTTATCTGAAGCTGTTTTCTGTCGTGCATGATGCAAGTCAGATATTTAGTGTTCTTTTTTTAATTTCGGTATCATACTTTGTGTATTTTGCCAGTTTCAAGTGGAGTAAGTAAGTCATGTCAGTCAGTTTAAGATATTTAGTTGTTTAATAAATATCACATATTTTTTTAAAGGAGAACGTTGTTACATTTAACTTTTATTATGATTTTTTTTATATTCATACATTTTATTTGTAGAGACTATCGTTAGTTAAGGTTGCTTACCTAATTTACCTCAAGTTGTGAAACTCTCATCATCTAAGTATATACCAGTGTGTTCTGGTAGTTACAATTCTATGCTTAGAAAACACATAGCTACAACCTACCACAGAGTTAATAACTTAACTCATTACTGTCTGATGGCGGCTACTTACCATTACGTAATAAATAAGATTAACAATCCCCATTACTAGTTTGTAGATATTACTAAAAAAAAAAAAAAAAAAAGAAATCGGCGGATTTTCTTGAAAGTTGAAACATACTCTCTCGATCAAAATAGGTTCATCCGTCGACACACAGATACCTACACTAAAAACTAACAATACCCCTCTTATTTGCCGAGGGTTCATAAGCACTCGTTGTGCCCCCAACTCAGTTTGCCGAAATCGAGAGCGCGCCAATTGGTCACGGTGACAAAGCGGAGCGCGGCATCCATTATGCGCGGAAACGTCTCCGAAGTCGCTGTTTGTGTCCGCCTCGCGACGCAGACGCATCATCCACCCAACGATATACTTACTAGATTCGCTTATCAATTTTTCTTTCTTTTTTTTTACTGCGAATAGAATAATATTTTCACCATGTGAGTGATGTGTCCGATGGTGGTACGAGGTTTCTAACTAGCTTATACCGTGATGCCGTGTTTTTTTAAAACGATGAGTTCTTCACAATTTGTCTCATTGGTTATTTTTCTTTTCACCGATTTTCTTACAATCCTTTCAGCAACAGCTAGTAATTTATATAAATCAGTTGGTTATATGATGTAATCGCACATCTAGTATATTTTACATCGTTGTCAGCGCCCCTGTACCGCAGGTAGACTCGATATCCGATTTACTGAAAAAGAGAATAATGCAGCTTGATATCGGTAATAGGTAGGTATTCTTCGAAGAAAGGTTTTAGGTCGCTAGCTTTTTGTTATAAGCTGAATTTATGTACATATTTACAGTTAAATGTAAAAAAAAACATTTAGTGTGTTACCTACACACTAAATGTTTTTTTAATATCGTAATTAACACTGATTACATGATGATTTGTATCATGTCTGATTTTGGACCCCTTAGGTCGATGTTCACCGACTAGAAAATGGTCCGACATGTTATAATCGGGCGTTTACCACGAATAGGGATGATGACTGGGTAAAAAATAATTAATTCTATTTAGTCCGTCAGTTAGGTTATCAAAAAATATTGGATACGTATTTTTTATTTTATCAAATCAATTAAAACTTACAAAGATAGGTCGCATCAAAGTTCAGGAGTGGGGGTTTGTGACGTCACTTCTGTGTAAAAAGTGTACTAAAACGTGACGTCACGCGATATTTATACGCACTGTATCTTCGTTATTTTTTGTTTTCAGAACTAAAGAAAAAACATGTCTAATATTTTTTGGTAATCTAACTGACGGACAAATTTTTTTTTTTTAGTCGTCACCCCTATTTTCTTAGGAAAGTCATAGTAAATGCCCGATTATTATGTATCGGACCGTTTTCTCGCCGGTGAACATCGACCTTAGTGCTTGATATTTGCGTCGGTTTTATAATTTTACAATCTTAAAAACCCATGAACAAAGTATCAATTTGAATAAAAAAAATGCATTAAATAACCCATTTACACCATCTATAAATGCTCATAATTTGTTATGTTGCCTTTATACTGGGGATACAGTCTAGGCTAGGCTAAGAGTCTATCTACTCCAAAAAACGATACACGATAGTTCGATCATCGTTGTCAAATTATTAACCAATAGAATTGCATAAAAATTACGTCTCGTCAGTTTGCCGATATTCTATTGGTTATTAATTTGACAACGATGATCGAAGTATCGCGTATCGTTTTTCGTAGTAGGCCCTCAGTACCGGCGAAGCGTCGACATGCGACCTACTTACTAACCTCACATAATAAATCGATGCCATTCATTATAATTTGACACTTGTTCAAGACAAATCACTTCTAATCCCGCTTTAATGGTGTGTCGAATGTGATAATAATTTCTTATTAATCAATTTATATTATTGAAAAAGGTTTTAATGAGTTTCAAATGCTTGAGTGTCCTACAAAAGTCATGTAGCATTGTTTTTTGTAGGACTATTCTTTAATGATTGATTGGTAGATTTTCACTTTAGCAGTAAAATCCTGCAAATTTAAAAACATCTCTAATTGAAAATACATTTTTTTTCCTTAAAGGCGCCTTATTGAGACCTCCCGTGACAGGAAGGCTGGTGTCTATCTAGCACAGCGGATCAGCATTGCCATTCAACGTGGCAATGCCGCCAGCCTTCTTGGCACGTTCACTCAGGGCAGTGATCTGGCACAACTTTTTTACTTGTAAATATTTTGTATTTTGTAAATAGGGTTAGAATGTTATTTTAATTTTTAGTATTTGTAAATATTTAATTAATTGATTATTAAAAAATTAAAATCCTATGTTAAATCCGTTTAAATAAAAGATATCTTTCTAATATTACAACTTATAAGTACCATATTATTATATTCGAGGAGAATTTTTTTGCTAGACTAATACAAATATTTTGCCTACATACTCTTTTTTAACTTTACAATAGACAGAAGCCGCTACGCTTCATTTACAAATATCTATATAGAAAAAAAAGTCTAATACATCTCCATCCAGTGTGTCTAATCAACCACCCACTATTCTTAAGGTGCAATTGCGTAAAGGTGTTCAACAAAAGATTTGTGAGCAAACAATAGTACCCTTAGGGGTGCTAGGTGAGCAAATGAAAGGAATTTACTAGGGACTCGTCAAGTGTGAATCGACATTGTAATACTGTTGGGCAGATAATATTTAATATGTTTTCAAGGAATGTTATCCTAATACTAACTATTGTGAAAGTCTATTAAATTCTCTTCCTAGACGGACACTCTTGACAGAGTGGAGTTCGACACATTGGTGCGGTGCGCTATCCACGGGATCCTTAATAGCCGCCGCCAGCATCACATCTCCAGTGCATTTTTCCTCCGCTCCTTCAGTCTTAATGTCCACGTCTCAGCTCCGGATAGGAAAATCGAAAAAACGATTCTCATAAGCCGAGAATTTCTTTGAAATATACCTTTTTTAAATTTATCATCAAGCAAATGTACAAGCTTAAATCCTATAATGCTTCAGCAGTTTCACTTGAGAGTCAGTACTCTTTTAGGTTTTGTGTGCTTATCGATACTTATCATGGTAAGTTGAAGACAAGTCTATTCACAGTAAAATAACTCTAAATCACAACAACATAAAATCGAATCCCATGCGTGAGTTTTTATCATTTTCAATAAGTAGGTCTTAAAACTCAATCGTGCGGGTCCCTAATTTAGCCTTCTTGCAGTATCCAGCAGAGACCCAATGTCATTGGGACAATCGCTGACCAAAATATTTACCTTTTAAGAGCTACCGTGCCTTTTAACTTTAATTTACATTTTCATGTATTGTCCACCTTCGACAAAGCGACACTTGTTCTAATGTCAGATTTATGACCAATTGTGTCAATTTTGTACAATATCCTTTATTTAGAACAAAGGATTGTTTCGGTAGCACCTTGTATTTGAGAAGGTCTTGGATGTTGCTTATTAATTTTGTTAGGTTTTTGTACTTTTCGTGTGTAAAATTAAATAGCTACCGATGACTTTTGTCGGATTGGTCCAGGAATTTATGGCTTTTGACAATGAGACGATTCAAAATGCATTTCGTGATTTATTTGTAATTCTACTGCTACAGGAAATTAAAATCTATTAAATACGGTCACACGGGATACTTCACGAGAAAAATGTAAGTAGGAGTTGTATCGTAACCTACCAACCTACCTAGTCTATCGACATTATAAATACTGCAAACTATTTTAATAGTCCAAAAAATATGCTAGCGGTATAATTATTTAATAGGATATAATAATAATAGTATTCGATGAAATGTTTCCAATGGATACCAAAGTCAATAACATAAAATATTGGGTTTTTACATTTCTAGCGACATCTATTAATGAAATGATGCACTTTTATGTTACTCATTTATCTTAGTATTGATATTTAGTGCCTAGATGGCGTTGTGTAAGAATAAAATAATAGTGACATCTAGTAGATTATAATAAAAGATTATCACCATACAGTGTAACTTGTTACGAGTTTAGTTCGAAATATATTTCATAGATGGCGCCATGTTTGAAAGTAATTTAGTTGAAAAGCAGTTTATTTTGAGGTATTAAGGAAATAAAAATTAATTAAAGCAGTATAACATATGTTTTTGTCCGATTGTAAATATAGTGTTGTCTTAACAACACTATGCTTTGAGTATATTTTTACCATTCTTTCATGTTTTTGTATGTTTTATAGCACGTAGTATATTATTTATTCTTTTTTTTATAGGATGACATGACGTTATCATTACCACGTGCATGAAATTAAACCTACATGAAATACATATCTATTTATTCACTTGAAAGGTATACAATATTTAATTTTAATTGATTTTATTAAAGGCTTCCAATCTTGTTTGCAATATCTCTCGGAATTATGGAATTAGTAAAGCAGCGCCTCTAGTGGAAAACTCATAAAACTAACTTCTTCCATACAAAGTTTTGAGAACCCAAACACAATTATGTAACATTATATTACGTAATTTACTTATATTTATTTACAAGAAATTTATCCACGTATAATAAAACCTGCATATTTTCTACATTGTTAAATTTTCCCACATTTTCTAGAGCATTCCATTGATACAATCTCTAACCGCTAACTGGTAATAAAAACTATAAATACAGCGTGTGTTAAACTACATAGGTACCTACCTACCTACAGTTGTACAAAAGGTTCACACCGTAGATCCGGAGTTGCCAAAAATAGCAGCAACTGTTTCGCATTTTGCCAAAAAAACCTTTGTTTGACTAATTACAAAATTGCGAAGCGATTTCATGGAAATACAATTTGAAATATGTTCAATGTATTTTGTACCTTCATTATTTTGCGTGTAAGATCACATTGGCGTAAAATAGGAAAATTATTGTTTTGGTAAATTTTAATAGGAATTAAAATTAATTTGCTGTCTCTCGCGGTTATATCGACACCGATATCTCGACATGAAAATTTGCTTTATAGGAATAGCTAGCTGTTCCCCGTTCCACTCGCGTTCCCGGGATAAAAAGTAGCCTATAACCTTCGGGGATAATGTAGCTTCCTATTAGTGGAAGAATTTTTCAAATCGGACCAGTAACTCCGGAGATTAGCGCGTTCAAACAAACTCTTCATCTTTATTATTAGTATAGATAGATAGATATAGATATGGTAGGTATTGATTACATAAAAACTTATCCAATTTTATAAGCTTTAAAATATATCCTACTTATATTATAAATGCGAATGTTTGTGAGTACTATGTATAAACCAATGAACGGATTTGGAAGAAACTTGGCACATAGATAGATCATACCCTGGAATATGCTATTATATTTTTATCCCGGGAAAACGGTGGTACCTCGGGAACGCGGGTGAAACCGCGGGGGACAGCTAGTCTAAATATAAGATAATCTTAGATTAAATCTTTTATTTTTAACTAGCTGGTCCGCGAGGTTTCACTCGCGTTCCCGGGATAAAAAGTAGCCTATAACCTTCGGGAATAATGTAGCTTCCTATTAGTGAAAGAATTTTTCAAATCGGGTCAGTAGTTTCGGAGCCTATTCAATGCAAACAAACAAACAAACAATCAATCAAATCTTTCCTCTTTATAATATTAGTATAGATTACCTATCTATTAAGTTGAATGTGAAACATGACAAACAAGCCGACAGACTGCTTAATATACATTAACAAGTACCGGTCAATAGCTAAGCTTTACAAGAGGTTTTCCCTTGGCCGGGAATCGAACCAGGTCGTATCTATGACTACGAATTCCACAACACATGCTTTACGCGCTTGAATCATTCAATTCACTATACCTAAGTACTTGTGTCATTGACTTTTCTATTAGCTCCCATTTTGTGTAATAATTTATATGATGAGTCGGAAATAGGAAATGTTATTGAAATGATTTGTATATCGTACATGTATACTTAACTGTTTCTACGGTTTCACCTGTGTTAAAAGTTAGCTTATATCATTACACATCAGTCGAAAGACGTCCACTACTAGACAAAGACCTTCCCAAGGATCTCCACGATGGCCGGTCTAGCGCTACCCACATCCAGCGGTTTCCCGCGACCCTCACAAGATCGCCGGTCCACCTTGTGGGGGTCCTTGTTACTTTAGTTCGCCTGCGAATCTCATAATTTCTGATTGGATCTCGCAGGGAAACTCCGAACCTTGCCCATTGCTCTTTGGGTGACCTTGAGCCTTCTTATGAGGTCCATCGCAATCGTATCGTAGCCTATAACACTCGGCGATAATGTAGCTTCCTATTAGTAACAGAATTATTAGAATCGGACCAGTAACTCAGGAGATTACCTCCTACATCCGAACTTACAAACTGTGTAACATTCTGGATACAAAATTGATCAAGGTATATAATAGCTTTAGCTAGACGCGGCTACCACCAGGTTGTTTGCCTTTCATCACTTCCATGCCTTATTCCCAATAATTTGTGGTTAGCGCAATATCTACAAATACCTAAGAGAAAGTAAACTCTTCTTCCGTTCAGCCCTTCTACTCTTTTCATATCCTATTGGGCGTCGGCCATCTGACAGCGGAGGTCACTGATAGCTAGTTAACTAGCTAGCTAGCTAGTTAACTTTGTTTTCCACATGAAATTTTCAAAGTAAGTTCCCAGAAACGAAAGCGTTTAAATGCCGTCACATGGTTGTCCACTATAAAGTTTTAACGTTAACTCAAACACTCAAATTTAATCAAGATAAAATTCTATAAAATACAAAATGGCGGTGGAATACAAAAATGTTCGTTAATATATTACAAGAGACGAAGCGCACTCGATCGCTCGAGCCAAAGTGCCCGACCCGTGGCTCGTCCCCACTCATAAAAACCACCCGTCAATGTTGCCAGTCATAGGTTCATAGACGGACGTAACCATAGAGTACACCAAACCAATAATCGGATAACTCAGAGTTGCTAACACGGCCCTCCTGCGCCGTGCATGTCCCAGGCACGAATTAATATTCGAAATTGGTTGTCACCAGCTGTATCATGATCGACCTGAAAACTATTTTCTATATTAGTGAAGTTTATGACAGCTCGACCAATCCTGACCATCGTTTAATTATCATGTACTATCAATCATACCGTAGTTTTCTGCATTATGTAGACTTCTGCCTTTAGACTTAGGAATTTCGAATGCTCTACAGTTATTAATATAAAGGACAAATAAACTTTACTGCGATGACTTAGCAAACCTGTCTCCAGTGCACTGGATTACCTGAATCAACTTAATAGTCTTTAAACTTACGACACTCCCAATGATTAAATTACTTCAGTTCACCACTTCAGTGTATTTCTTTAGTCTTAGGAAATTACCTACTGTTTCAGCCCACCATTTTGAACCTGGCACTGGATTACCTGAATTAAGATAAGTCATTAAACTTAGACACTAGCAATGATTAATTTATTATTATTTACTTCAGTTCACAACCTTAATCCGAAGCAGTGCCTGTTTCAGTGTATTCCTTTAGTCTTAGGAAATTACCCACTGTTTCAGCTCACCACTTCGAACCTGGCACTGGATTACCCGAATGATCAATTTACTTCAGTTCACTACCTTAATCCGAAGCAGTGCCTGTTTCAGTGTATTCCTTTAGTCTTAGGAAATTACACACTGTTTCAGCTCACCACTTCGATCCTGGCCAGTGACAATATTAATCTTTTTAGGAAATTCAGCGCCAATATAGGTTTCAATATACCAAAAATGTTGAAACTTTCCGAAAAGACCGATCAGTTATTCGCGATGTGAATCTACTCAGTTTTGTCGCTTTTCTTTTTTTTTTCTTTATTTAGTGAAAATAAGAATTTCCCAAATGCCACGTTTACCTACCACAAATTTATTTTGTGAAAATAAATATTTCTCAAATGCCACGATTACCTACCACAAAATTCGCACATAATAGAACCTTGTATGCGTTTACCTACCACCTTACGCAATTGTAAAATTCCATTCGTTTACGGTTTTGTGTATGATTCATACTTGCCTGGTTTTTTAAAGTTGCGGGTAGACTAATCAAAAAGGAACTCTGAATTTGAAATGCAAACTTCACATTATTATCACAACATAATTACTATTACTGCCGTTTGCTTTACCGATTTTGATTTATACACTTTGATTTTCTTATATTATTATCACCAATGTCACCTAGTATTACTGATATAACGTCATACCTATTCTATAAAATTTAAGCATAGCATAAGCAATCAATTTTTGTCTTCTGATCGCGAAAGAAATCTTATTTTATAGGTTTTCGATCAACTATTTCTTACGACAGCTAAAACAAGTTTCTTTTCAGCCTAAATATATATATATATCAAAATTAGAAACCACATTTCAAAGCATTGTGCTATTATTGATAGTAATACTCGCAGTCCCGGTATAATTAGTTATTAATACCTTTAACACTTTTCAAACCTGGGAGGACCACTGGGCGTCCTTATGCCACTGCTGTTGCTCCTGATGTTCGCGCTGCTGCTTGATCGAGCACGCTTTTTTATAATTCTCTTATTTTAATTCGTGGGGCGTGAGAAAATAATAATCTCGCTTCTGATTTTAACGTTAACTCAAACACTCAAATTTAATCAAGATAAAATTCTATAAAATACAAAATGGCGGTGGAATACAAAAATGTTCGTTAATATATTACAAGAGACGAAGCGCACTCGATCGCTCGAGCCAAAGTGCCCGACCCGTGGCTCGTCCCCACTCATAAAAACCACCCGTCAATGTTGCCAGTCATAGGTTCATAGACGGACGTAACCATAGAGTACACCAAACCAATAATCGGATAACTCAGAGTTGCTAACAAAAGGGAAATCTGTTAAATGGTGGCGACACCCAACAGGATATGGGCATTCACTCCTTTTTTAATTTTATCCACAAGTTGGTATGTAAGTAGGAAGTAATCCCCGGAGTTACCTACTGGGCCGATTCTAAAAATTCTGTCACTAATAGGAAGCTACATAATCCCTGAATGACCTAGCTAGTCCAGTATATTTTTACAATAGCGGTAGGGTTACTGTCCTCGTCAAACCGGACTGAACAATTAACAAGTAATTAGGCATCTAAAACTCATCTCCATAATCGTCTGTCTGTAGGTAAGGACAGAGCGATTATTGTGGAGGTACACAAATTGATTAATGGACTTCAATTATTTTGACAATTAACCTTTGCGATTCACCACCACAGTTTTGGACTCCAAGGTTTTAACGCAGATCATTAAAACAGAGAGTTGGCCTGGGCCATCGTGCCGGTTGCAAACGGGCGTGAAATATCAAACCTATGAAATGACTTATTATGCCTATGCCATGTCATATGCTATATTATGCCATGTTTAACCACTCATGATTACACAAATACAAACGCTCAAAGACCGAAAACGCTCATTGAGCGAAAAAATAGCTCACAACGCGTTGTGGTGATAGTAAAACATCCACATCGCGAAAATCGTGTTATGGCTCTAATGAAAACGCTCACGACGCGTTGTGGCAATCACAGAAAGACCACATAGAGAAATTCGTGTCGTGGCTGACATGCTATTCG
The DNA here is from genome assembly GCA_963555595.1 of Tethea ocularis. Lineage (NCBI taxonomy): Eukaryota > Metazoa > Arthropoda > Insecta > Lepidoptera > Drepanidae > Tethea > Tethea ocularis. The sequence continues at coordinate 547,054 of OY741960.1, read as the reverse complement.
ACACAACGCGTCGTGGCAATGGAGAAAAGGCAATGTATGCCTATGCATTCAGCCTGTATCTCCTAGTTTTTATGAGCAGAGGTTTTAAAGATAATGAACATGCAGTTGAATGACCTTGTCAGGTACAGGACAGATTAAAATGTGACCTCATCTGAACCTCTAGGTAGGCAATAAACATTGTTTATGGAAAAAAGCCGATGTGTATTTCTGTATCTGGTTATTCAAAGAGAGCACGTGACCTTTGATATTTGTCCATCCAGTTATATAGGAAAGGTCCTGATGTATGTGCATACTCGTATATTTCATTTACATGTACAGTCATGAGCATAAATATGTTAGCATGGACAGATCAGCAATAATCAGCGACATCACATAATTATGCTTATGCTAGTTATAGGTATATGCCTTCCATAAATGATCACATATTGTTGCTGTCGTCTTGAGAGCAGAAGTTAATGAATGAATCATGAAATTTGATATTATTGCTGATCTGTCCATGCTAATTATTATGTATGCTCGTGACTGTACGCTAATATTTTATAGAGGTAAAGTTTTTAAGTTTATTCGTAAGAGGTAATCTCCAGAGTTACTGGTCCGATTCTAAGAATTCTTTCACTAATAGGAAGCATTGTTCCCGAGTGCTATAGGCTAGTTTTTATTCCGGGAACAGATAGTCATAAATATATTTTCAAAACTCATGGGGTAAAACAGGTGATCACGAGCGAAATGGCGGGGCAGAAATATAACAAAAGATTTGAGTACTTTCCTCTAAAACCCGGGTGAAACCTAACGGTAAATTTCCTATTTCCTACTAATATATGATAGCTCAGTGGTAGTGACGTCGGATGCCGCGACGAAGGTCGTGGGTTCGAATCCTACAATGAGCTTGAGCTTTAGGTGAAGGAAAACATCGTGAGGAAACCATAGCACGGTGGCCTGGCTGGCTACCACCCTCAAGTTGAAAATCTGTCGCCAAGCACCTACCGGTGTGTTCCGGCAATTGCACTTGAGAGCCAGTAATTGCCTTCTCGGCATTGTAACAGGTCGGCAACACAAATGGCGATAGGCGACGGTAACCACTTACCATCAGGTGGACCGCCTGCCTGCTTGTCAACTTACTGACATAAAAAAAAAAAAAAATTATAAATGCGAAAGTTTGTGAGTATGGATGTATGTTTGTTACTCTTTCACGCAACAACTAAACGGATTTGGATGAAATTTGAAACTCAGATAGTTTAGAAAACATAATATCCCTCGAGTTTGCGGGTGAAACCGCGAGGCGGAAGCTATAGTATATATGACATTAAAGGTTCCTTACAAATAATTACAGCTTCGTGGCAAGCAGTTATTAAACCGCAGTACAAGGAAACGGATGTTGCGGGTTCGACTCCCGTCCGAGACGGTCTGATATTATCCCGTTTAACTTTACACGAAGGTTGTTCACCTCAAATAGTGATATTTCTAGTAGGTAGGTATTTGTCTTCTTCTACATTAGCTCTTGTCGGTGTAGCTTCTTCCACTCCTCCCTGTTGTTTGCTGCTTCCTGCACCTCCTTATACGACACGACGTCCAATTTTGCACTAATAGGAAGCTACATAGATTCTTATCATTGAAATAATTTTTCAAATCAGATCAGTAACTCCGGAGATTAGCGCGTTCAAACAAACAAACTCTTCAGCTTTATTATTAGTACAGATATATAGATAGATAAATAAATATCCTGGGACATTGTTCACACATGGTTATCTGATCCCAAACTAAGCAGAGCTTGTACTATGGAAACCAGATAACTGATATACTACATATACTACTTTTTTTTTGTAAATACATACTTAAATAGATAATTACACCCAGACACAGGACAAACAGACATGTTTATGCACACAAATGTTTGTCCTGGATGGGAATCGAACCCACGACCAGCAGCGCGATAGGTGGCGTCTTAACCAATTTCGCCAACTGGACTGTCAAAATTAATGTTGACATTTTTATAAGATTATGATTCTCACGATCCTTAAATATGAACACTGTACAGACATACACAGACATCATTCATCATATCAGACGTCCACTGCTGGGCAAAGGCATCCCCCAAGGATCTCCACCATGGCGCGATGTGCCCCGCCCACTGCCACTTCAGTTTGGCAATTCTTCGGGCTTTGTCGGTTACGTTGGTTCACCTGCGAATCTCATCATTTCTGAATCGATCTCGAAGGAAAACTCCGAGCATAGCCCTCTCCATTGCTCTTTGGGTGACCTTGAGCCTTCTTATAAGGCCCATCGTAAGCGACCACGTCTCTGCTCCGTAAGTCATCACTGGCAACACACACTGGTCGAAGACTTTCGACTTGAGACACTGCGGTATTTGAGATGAGAAGATATTACGTAGCACAAGACATGTTTCTACCAAAATAGTAGAATTATTTTCATAAGTTTTGTATTATCTTTTCCTCTTAACCTATTCTTACTCAATCGATAATTACTTAAATTTTATTTTTAATTTATTGTTTGACGTCATTCCCTTCCAAATGGACCGGCTCGGTCATTAAGTAATAAAAAAATAAATGTAGGACCAGTTTGACCAACTAGTTTTCTTAAAATATGTATATTAGGGTATCTATACGCTCAATAAATACAAATTTTAATTTTATTCTCAAACTAGCTCTCTGCCCCGCGGTTTCACCCGCAAACCCGAGGGATCTTAAGTTTTCCCGGGATAAAATGTAACCTATATGGTATTCCAGGGTATGATTTATCTATGTGTCATGTTTCATCCCAATCCGTTCAGTAGTTTTTGCGTGAAAGTGTAACAAACGTCCATACATACTCACAAACTTTTGCATTTATAATATTATAGTGGGACTAGCTTCCGCCCCGCGGTTTCATCCGTGTTCCCGAGGGATCTTAAGTTTTCCCGGGATAAAATGTAACCTTTATGGTATTCCAGGGTATGATCTATCTATGTGCCAAGTTTCATACAAATCCGTTCAGTAGTTTTTGCGTGAAAGAGTAACAAACATCCATCCATACTCACTAACTTTCGCATTTTATCATTACCAAATACCCAAGCTGTTATCATATTATCACTTTTCTTTCATTCAATCTAGTGATAGTAAACAAACATAGCACATTGACCTATATAGCAGTATCAATACTTTTGCTGGCCGTCGCTCGGTAACACTCGGCAACAGTCGGCTACTCTCGGAGTTTCCTGCACGCTGCACGCAGGTGCTGTCGTCACGCTTCGTGTTTTGGGGTTGATATGACGGTTTGAACATGCTGGATATACGTTTTGTATACTTAATTATATACAGGATTCTTGTTAGAATTTTGTTTTTTAAGAAAGTTCTGAGGTGAAGTCAAAGGAATGACGACTTCGAATTTAATGCATAGTAAAAATCATCTTCATTTTAAGATGACGCTTTTATCGACTGACTCCGTCCCTTACTAAACTGACGGAGACAAGCGAGACAGGAGAGGCGCATTTTTTAGTAGAAAATACGGTTTTATGTTATTTGGAAAAATAACTAAGCCTTTTTTTTATTAAAAAACTATTCCCTTTCTAATGGATTTCAGAATGTATGATAATATTTATTATTTTTATTTGTAGTATAATCAAAATCAGATTAAATCGTATCCGCGATTAGCCCATTGTTTACAGGTGTCGGAAAAGCTTTCTCATGAAGCTTTCTGATGATTATAAACTAAACAAATGTATTCTCACTATATCTCTTTCTAACAAAATAATACCCGTATATTACGACGGCATGGACTAAATAAGGTTTACATGAAAGTGACGTGACTAATATTAGTTAAGTTCGTAAAAAAAACAGAATCGGCAACCTTATCATTTCTAAAAGACATTAAACGTCTTTTTAAGATCGATGGTACTTTATCTAGTTTCATACTAGAGGTAATTAAGAGATGGGAAGTCAAATGTTAAAAAAATAATATTCAATAACTTCAAATTTTATTCTCCTCAAAAATATTCCGCACTACAAATAGATGAATGACCCCAAGGCATAAAATACATGGAATGCGTAAGTACCTACAGATCTGACAGATGAAACAAATATACATAACCATGATAAATATACATGTAATTAACGAGAAATAGGGCTGCTGGCCATCCACGTGATATAACTAACTAAAAGTATACTTTTACAAAAAACAATCTCTAATAAATTTCCATTTATAGTGTAAACTTAATTTATATTTACATACAAACATTTATACGTAGTAATACATTAACTGGATCAAGTACATAACGTACCCTGCTATTTACAATAAAATAATCTTACATTTATACATTTTTTTTATTATAAAATTTTTGCTACTCTTTGTGCATTGCTGGCCGTACCTAATTTTCTATCAACGAATCAGAAAACCATCGGACAATTTTTTTTATGATTTGATTTTAGAGCGGCTACATAACTTCTAAACACAAAATCCTTCGTAAATTAAAAACGTCTCTATACATGCTATGACAATATGCAAATGACATATTTTGATTCTCGACTCTATCTAGAATTCTTAAACCATGATAGTGCTGCCGATGATGCTCTCCTTGCCGTCTAACAGCTCCGAGTAGCCTGATTCGTCGCTGCAAGCGCTGTCGTTGTCACCTGCACTCTTAAACGCCTCGGCTTCAGCAGAGTTCAAACTGTCTACATCAGTCAAATTATCAATCAGAGATTCAAATTTCCCATCGAAAGGATTAAGAATAGTGGCATCAGCGCCTAGAGGTGGGTAAGTCGATCTACGCCTAAAGCCGTTCTTTTCACCGATCGGTACGTGGTTCACTTCGTCCGGTCCATTCGAACATGCATCGCTGACGATGTGTACGGAATTCGCGTAGCTCCTGTTGCTTGCTCTCATCGCGTCGTGTTCAAACGCCTGCTCCATGTCGTATGCGGAGTGTGTAAGATCCTTCAGCACGTCTTCCTGAGGGAACGAAGGAAGCGAGGATGGCTCGGTGTCGGTGACCGTGCTGGCGGTCTCACAGCCCGAAGAAACAGATCCATCGTCGCTATCAGTGACGAGGAAGTTACTTTGAGATAACATTTGAATTTTACATTGGCCATCTGTCGCCATGCTGTCGTTCAGTTCGTTCGTTTCCGCAATCGATTCTAACGTTTGCAATCTCGATTCCTTCTCACAATCGCTATGACTAGCATCGTCATATCCGTTCTTTTTGTTACTTTCCTTGGCGATAAGATCTAATAGATCGTCGGATACAGAGACTGGGTCGGCTGAGTCAGAAAGTGTTCTGTTAATAATGCCCTCTGGACACGACAACTTTCGCGGTGACTTGGATTCGGGTCGCCGTCTATCAAGTGTCTGTGATAGGTAGAAATTACCACCGGTCGAGTTGTCGAAAGATGTTCGCGTCCAAGTATTGCACATATCTTTTTTCTCATTCATCTCGGCTTCTTCTTCATCTTCTTCTGAGCACATTTCTTCAATGGCTCCTAATTTTGGTGCAGACTTGGACCTCTCTAGTGGCGGGCGATAGTTCATAGATCCGACACTGAGCAAGATCTTTCTGCGCGGCATACTTGGGTTATCGTAAACACTATTCGCGAGACTGAGCCGCGCGTTCTGTTTGGATATTCTTTCTTTTTTGAACTCGACTAGCGCTTGCTTTAATTTCACCTGCAGTTCCTCTGTAATTTTCTTTGATATCGATTCTTTGGTGCATAGAACGGCGTGGCAACGTAGTTCGTGCTTCAGCTTCTTTCCCTCGTGGCGGTACACCCAGCAGAATAGCTTTGGGTAGTGTGGAGGACTGGCACAGTAAGTGATGCGGTGGGACCAGTACTCGGTGAGACCGTGCTCTTTGGTGAACCCTTTTAGGCCGGAGTTGGTGACCGATAGCTTCATGACGACGTCGGGCTTCGTCGACTGTTGGTAATTGCGCCAGAGTGTCGCAAGTGGCTTTTCTATGCAGCTCTCACCTGAAAGCAGAAAGTGCAAATTAATACTAGATTCATGGAAATTCTTATGACTGTTGCGAATGGAAGAAATTCGGTTGTAACTGGAGAAGAACAATAATAACTTGTAAATGGAACTGCATTTGTTTCTGTTGTATTTGTTATATTACAGATGTCAATCAGCGAATGAATGTAGTTTCTGCCGGCGCCCACATCAATCTTGTAATCAATTAAATCTGCATTTAATTACTATAGGATATTCTGTGAAGCCAGCGGAGCAGTCGAGGCAAACAACTAGACTGACGAGATTGACCACACGCTCCATATTCTCTTGTTTGAGATTTAGACCTTGTTTCTTAATCGATAAGTGCTTTTATGGTATCCGCTTATGTAACTTACATGTAATGTTCTCGATATTTTGTTTATGCTTTCAGTCTTACAGTATTGCATAATTATTATCAATATTTGGGAAAACGTACTCTCGAAATTAAGTAAGTATTACGTTAATGATTGTTTGTGGTGGCACGGAATGTATGTTTTTATGAAAACAAAAAACTAAAACTCATTTATTCAGTTTAAGAGGATGCTCTCCACGAATGACTCCGTCCCTTACTAAACAGAGCGAGACGGGAGAAGCGCACTTTTTGTAAAATAGACGGTTATTTAAAAAAAAACTAAGCCATTTTTTTTTAGTGTGAAAGCTTTTCCCTTTATATTAATATTAATATTTTCAAGTTATTTGGATGGCAACAATGAGAGAAAAAATCGTTCTTAGTTTTAAAAAGAGGGATACACACTATTTTTTTCTGACGTTACTAATGAAAAATTATTCCTCGTCACATATTCTCTTGTTTTACATATATTTTACAAATCTCTTGCAACAAAGAATGCCAAAAACTTAATCTAGAATCATCATTTCTCGGATATCGACGCTATCTTTCTTTCTTTCTTTTCTTTCTATAAGCCCAGTTATTGAGTTGACTCTACCACGGGTTCGTAATACACTTACACTGAGTAGACTCTGACGAGAATCTGAGCAAGGCTTCTTTCTTTTGTGGATCTTTCTTTTGAATTTTGAAATAGAACCTTTGTTTAAATAATATGAGTACATTTTTTGCTTTAGAAAATAATAAAAATCAGTTGGCACTTTCTACTGAACACGAACCTAAAACTTCAGTTTCAGTTACCTATTTAAAGTGTCGTTATTTGAAGTAGCCATTTCATAACCCGCTTTAAATTTTCCGATCAAAATAATTACAAAATTCTTGTTTTCAAATTCTCGGGAAGCAGTAAACCATTATTAATTTCTAAAATGTTTCCAAAGTATTATTTTGATTGCTTTTGTTTCACTGTAATTACAGTTCTCGGCCCGCTGGGTACGAACGATGTGTCCCGAATAAGTACCCTTTACATTGTCTTGGGACTTGAGAATCCGACACTCGACCCCATTATAAGGAATCCCATGAATTAAATAAATCTTGTCTGTTTTCTATTTCATGAATTAAATAAATCTTGTTTATATATTTTCAATTCCAAGAACTAAGTTCGCGATAAATCTTTGCGAGGGGAAAAAAAGGAAGAATGGATTTTCACCCGTAGGTGATTTTAACTGCAACTTATGTACAGGTATCCAGCCAAGTTATAGCCCTTATTCATTAACGCTATTTAACTAAATCAGTGTTATAGTACCCTCCGTCTCACTCTTTAGATCACCATACGTCACGTGTCAGATAAAGACTTCTGAATTTTAAATAAATGACGATCGTAACTTTTTGATGAATATTCTGTGCCATAATATGGTTTCCTTCAACAATCCAGTGACGTCACAACCATAGAGCTATCATTGCCTTCTATATATTATTATCTCAGTAATTTATTTTAATATTAGCGTCTTATAGCAATCCAAAAGCTATTCATATTTTATAGTAAATGAGTTCGAAACCGGATTAAATAGAAACGTGTTTCATTTTGTTGTTGAAGTCATCGCTCTGATATAATTGTTATAAAATTGATATTACCTACTTATTATTTAACTAACTATTCCCCGTGGCTTCATCTGTGTTCCCGGGATGAAAAGAAGCCTTTAGCACCCGGGGATAATGCAGCGTCCTATTAGTGAAAGAATTTTTAAAAACCGACTGAAAGTTCCAGATATTAGCGCGTTTAAAAAACACATACAAATTCTTCAGCTTTATTATTAGTATAAATAAATAATTTTATACATTAAATATCCATCTGAAGTCCGTTTTATCACAAAAATTTAAGCCACGTACATATTAGTAATTAATTTATTCTATAATATACAATATTTACAACAAATATACAAACTATATATAAAAATATTCCTCGAGGCGGCCTCGATTTATTAGTAAATTAAAATAAAATTAAAATAAATATCCTCGGACATTCTTCACACACGGTTATCTGATCCCAAACTAAGCAGAGCTTGTACTATGGAAATCAGATAACTGATATACTATATATACTACTTTTTTTTTTTAAATACATACTTAAATAGATAATTACACCCAGACACAGGACAAACAGACATGTTCATGCACACAAATGTTTGTCCTGGATGGGAATCGAACCCATGACCAGCGGCGTGATAGGCGGTGTCTTAACCAACTGCGCCAACTGGCTTGTCAAATAATTATAATTAAATAATTTTAGTAATAAATGAAATATTTCGCTAAACGATGAAACCTTTATTCTTATCTCACATAGAAATAGTATAGAATATAATTTGGCTGACGTAAAATAACATTAAAATGAGATATAATTTTGCACACGGTGTCGAGAGCGAGAGGAATATATTATGCCACCGGTTATTTCAGAACAAAATTTTATTTATTTACTTACGTCTAGTGATGTGCCGAGTCGGCTATTTTTGGTATTCGAATATTTTGGTATTCGTTAAAAAAAGAATTCGAGTCTGAAGACTCGCACAGGTATTCGAGTATTGGCACGAGTATTCGAATACTTCAGTGGACTCGAGTACTTTTTGAATCGAACTTTGTAGTTTGCTTTTGACGACAAATTCTAATATATCATCACAAATTGTGTATGAACGCTTGTACAATGTAAATAATCACAGCAGATTATTGTATAATCAGTGATTTAATCATAATATAATCATGCTTTGGTAATTATGTATGGCATGACATATTAAAGCTAACAACTATCAACTATAACAATTATCAATTGAAATTTTTAACTTTATAATTATGTATATTGTGGATCCGAATACAGTATTTTACATACTCGAGTACGTGAGTACCTGCTAGGTATTCGAGTCAGTACTCGAGTCAGTCTGACTCGGCACATCTCTACTTACGTCACCATGCGAGTGAAGTCAAATAAATTACCAGATATTTTATGTAAAACAAGTTTGGATGCACATAATGGTTTTATGTTTTTAAATAAAAAAGCGAAAACACGAAGTAAATAACAGTGTTTTTTAAATATCTTTTTACATATTATACTATAATGAGGGCAGTGATCTATCTATATGTATACATTTACTAATAATAAAGCTGAAGAGTTTGTTTGTACGCGCTAATGTCCGGAGTTACAGGTCCGATTTGAAAAATTCTTTCACCAATAGGAAGCTACATTATCCCCAAAGGTTATAAGCTACTTTTTATCCCGGGAACGCGAGTAAAACCGCGAGAAACAGCATAATTTTTTTGCCACCTCGAAAATCATGAAAAAAAAAATCAGAAAGATAAATAATGCGATGGCACAAATACGGAATCTGACCGGTCATTGTGCGCATGCGCATCTATGTTATAATATGTAAACTTACATAACCAGTTAGACATGGTGTGTCTGCTTCGTGCTTTCATAACAAAAACATATTAGAATAATAATTAGCGTTCACAAATATAACAATGCGATTACCAAAATATTTATTTTATCCATAACTTAAGCGTTAAGGTGTATGTATACTGTTTTTTATATACTAATATAATTATACAGGGTGGAATTTTGTAATGCCACCTGGAGGGGAAGTACTCTTAATACTTTAGATAGAAAATTTTACTCAAAGGAAACATTCCTTTATTTTTGAAAAGAAAAAAAACGGCATTAAAGATTTTTAAAAATTCGCTTGCCGCACACGGTAATCGAACCGACTAAAATCTGTAAAAGTTGCACCGTGTACTTTTATTGCATTGATTGTTAGGGTCAATAAGGATGAAATCTCTTTAACAAACTTCATAAATTGAATTACATGAAAACAATGAAATTTTAAATTAATTTAATTATGTACAAAAATTTAAACTAACTAATTAATTGCTCGAAATGGGCTCCATTTTCTTGGATACACAAATTTATTCTTCTAACGAATTCATTTCTAGTTACCTTCAATAACGTATTGTGGTGAATGTTATAAATCGTATTCTGAACTTCAACTCTCAACTCGTTTATATTCTCATAACATTTAGTGTAAATTTGATTTTTTACATATCCCCACAAAAAAAAATCTAAAGGGGTGAGATCTGGTGATCTCGCAGGCCATCTGATTGTGCCGTTTGTACCAATCCAGGTATTAAAATGGTTATTAATGTAGGCAGTAGTGATTCTGCTGTTATGGGCTGGAGCACCATCTTGCTGTAGAATTATTTGGTTTCGCTCTTCCTCGGGGAAACCATTTAACTCGTTTCTTAATAAATCGAGTATTTCTAAATACTTAACAGTGTTTAAGTGACCTTCGTATACATGGACTAACACAACCATATTTCTCATAATTCCGCACCAAACGTTGAAAGAAAATCTTACTTGACTGTTAGTTTCATGAACACGAAGAGGATTCACTCTAGACCAATAGTGATTATTGCGGCGATTGTACATGCCGTTATTGCTGAAGTTGGTTTCGTCAGACCATACAATGTTACTCAAAAAATTAGGGTTACGGTCAATTTCTCTCAGCATGTTTTGACAAAATTGTAGTCGTCTCTCACAATCCCCAGGATGCAATTTTTGTACCAACCGACCATCACGATAACATCTAAACTTATACTTTTTCAGCGCTTTAAGTATGCGAGTGTGGGTTGTTCCAATTACTTCGGCAGCATCTCTGCTTGAAGCCTTCGGAAATGCTTCGAAGTATGTTAAAATATTTAATTCAAAATCAAAGTTGTTTTGTTGAAGAGGGTGCCGTCGCTTTTTGAAACTTCCAGTGTTCTTTAAATTATCTATCATTCTTTTCAGTACAAATCGAGTTGGTGTCTGACGGTCTCGATATCTCTCTCCATACCACCGCAGAGCACGATTCACATCTTTATTATTTAAAAAATAAGCTTCCATTAAATCAAATTGCTCTTGATAAGCCATTTTTACCGTGAAACAATTATGAAATGATTTGTAAAAACAATCAAATGTGAATAACAGATGAAAATCTATTTTCAAATGTAACATTCCATATTTAAACTACGTCATACACGCAGTTATGTCACATCTAAGAAAGGAGTCTGCATTACAAACACGTGCAAATTGCAATCGTCTTATCTAAATAGTAATTCGTCATTTCGATGGATAAATGACGTCAATGATAATAATTAATGAATAACATAAGTACACAGATAGATCTTTGAGTAAAAGTGCTTTAACTTGACCGATTGAATTAATAATTTAAGATTTCATTGTTTTCCATTCATTTAACTTCTGAAAATGGAGCTCATTTCGAGCAATTAATTAGTTAGTTTAAATTTTTGTACATAATTAAATTAATTTAAAATTTAATTGTTTTCATGTAATTCAATTTATGAAGTTTGTTAAAGAGATTTCATCCTTATTGACCCTAACAATCAATGCAATAGAAGTACACGGTGCAACTTTTACAGATTTTAGTCGGTTCGATTACCGTGTGCGGCAAGCGAATTTTTAAAAATCTTTAATGCCGTTTTTTTTCTTTTCAAAAATAAAGGAATGTTTCCTTTGAGCAAAATTTTCTATCTAAAGTATTAAGAGTACTTCCCCTCCAGGTGGCATTACAAAATTCCACCCTGTATATTAGGAATACCTACAAGTCGCACGCAATAAAAAAAAATACTGCCTTTTATAAAAACCTTACGTACATTTTTAGGGTTTTCACTACATGATAGATTCGACCTTAAGAAGTCTGATGGAATACTTAACTCTATTTTGACCAAGGTGTGGTTTGAGTCCTTTTTGTTTAACTACGTCCAATTTACAAACGAATTATTTTATGTAAGCTGACAGATTGACTTCCTTGTGACATTGACTGTTGTTGTTGCCAATGCACAAAATATTTTCCTACTATTTTTATTTATTATTTTTTGTTTATGCTCTTCGTTTTGTTAGATTTTGTTGCTATTGAGTAAAATAGGTCTGTCCTTTTACCGTTCTGTATTTTGCTTAATTATTATTGTTGTTTTGTTTTATTTATCTCTTTCATTCTGCTGGCGGGTATTCATGGAAATAGGTTTTTTTTGTTTTTTGTATTACTATTTATTATCTTTAATTTGATAATAATAATATATATTTAGATATATATATATATATATTGTATTTAATATAATATCTATTAGTTATATGTCTGACTTGGAAGATGATTTCAATTTATTTCATTCGTTATCGATACCGTCAAGTGATCTGAGCAGCGATGACAGCTTCTACAGTATTCCTCCTTCCCTATGTGATACATTGGGTTCTCATTTTGAAGATTTTCCTAAAAACTTCAACGTTGTCCACATTAATGCCCAAAGTATTCCGGCTCACTATCCCGATATGCTGACATCATTTACTAATAAGAATATTCATGCAATTCTGGTTTCAGAATCATGGTTAAAGCCCTGCTTACCCTCTACCTCGTACTCCCTCCCTGGCTTTCATTTAATCCGCAACGACCGTGTTGGTAGAGGAGGTGGTGGGGTTGCTATTTATCTTCGTGCCCATATTCCGTTCTCTATTATTAACATGTCCTCTCAAAGTTCTTCCCCAAGCGGAGCTGAATACATTTTTATAGAAGTATTATTTTCTGGTTTCAAAACTCTTGTTGGTGTTTTTTACAGCCCTTCCCTTCTTATCAACTATTTCTCTTCCCTAGAAACAATTTTAGAAAATCTTGTTCCCTCATATAGTCATACTATTATAATGGGGGATTTCAATACCTGCCTTCTTAAAGCCGATAATCGTTCTACTCTTCTGAATTTAGTAGCTGACGCGACCAACCTACACATCCTTCCTCTAAATGCTACTCACTTCTTTCCTCACTGTGAACCTTCTCTTCTCGATCTTATTCTAGTCTCCTCTACTGACCATGTTGCTAAACATGGTCAATGTACTGCTGATGCTTTTTCCTTTCATGACCTTATCTTCTTATCTTATAAAATACGTCCTCCTAAGCTAAAATCGAGAATCCTGTTACAGCGCAATTTTAGTGGCATAGATTTGGAGCGTCTCCGCGAAGACGCGCAAAAAATTGATTGGTCTTCAATTTATGATGCACCAACCATTGATGAACAAGTAAGCATTTTTAACTCTCTCCTTACACAATTATATGACTTACATGCTCCTGTTCGTCCAGTCCGAGTTAAACATCTTCCTGCTCCTTGGCTCACGGATGAAATCAGGTCTTTACAGAGTAAAAAAAACAATGCCAAACTTAAATACAAACAGAACCCTGACAAATATCGTGAGAAATACAGACAGACTCGGAATCACTGCAATAAGGTGTGTAGAGATGCACAACGACGCCATATTCACAAATCTGTTGAGAATGGGGACCCAGCTAAAGTCTGGAGATTTCTTAAGACACTGGGAATCGGAAAGTCCAATATTACCTCAATTTCCGAAAATGTAAACATTGACCTTTTAAACCAACATTTTTCAACCTCGTCTGTTGTTAATAATACAACTAAATTTAATACTTTAAATGATCTATCTTTATCTAAATCTCCCAATACTCCTTCTTTTTCGTTTAGTCAATTTACTGATTGTGATGTTAAGAGGCATATTCAATCCATTTCTTCTAATGCTGTTGGTGGTGACAATATTAGCCGGAAGATGATCCTTCCTCTCATTGACCTACTTGCACCTGTGTTAACTGGAATCTTCAACTTCTCAATTACAACCAGCTCCTTTCCTTCTCTTTGGAAAGAGGCTTTCATAGTTCCTCTTCCCAAAAAATCGAATCCATCCTCCTTTTCAGAATACCGGCCAATTACAATATTACCTTTTCTATCCAAAGTCTTAGAGCGCCTGGTACACCACCAGCTAAGTATTTTTCTCACAAGTAACTTCTTACATAATCCCTATCAGTCTGGTTTCCGTCCTGGGCATAGTACCGTGACTTCGCTGGTAAAAATTACAGACGATATTCGCACTGGAATAGAAAACAGACAACTCACTATCCTAACATTACTAGATTTTAGCAATGCATTCAACACAGTTGATTTTGATATTTTACTTGCCATATTGTGCTCTCTTAACATATCTCCAACGGTTATTGACTGGTTTCATAGTTACTTGTATGGACGCCGGCAACGTGTCCGCGTGGATGAAACTCTGTCCTCGTGGTGTGATACAAACGCCGGTGTTCCTCAAGGTGGCGTCCTTTCTCCACTTCTATTTTCTGTCTTCATTTCATCCATAACTGATAAAATTTCTTCTCTCTACCACCTTTATGCAGATGATCTCCAATTGTATAGACAATCCTCTTTAAGTGATCTTCCCTATGCCATTCAATTAATGAATACAGATCTTGCTGTTATATCTGACTGGAGCAAACGTTTCGGTCTGCAAGTGAATCCATCTAAGACCAAGGCTATCATAATTGGCGGCAAAACATTAATATCTCGGGTAAAGTGGGACCATCTACCACATATTTCATTTGACGGTATCGCTATACCATACAGCGAAACTGTAAAGAACCTGGGAATTCTCATCGACCGAACCTTATCATGGGCTCCGCAAGTAGCGGAAGTTAGCCGGAAGGTGTTTGCTGCCGCTGGATCGCTTAGACGGTTGCGAAATTTCCTCCCCATAGACACTAAAATTGCGCTCTCACAGTCTTTACTCTTGCCGCATCTCGATTACGCTGATGTCAGCTACCTTGACCTTACAGAGGAGCAATTAAATAAACTTGAGCGTCTCCAAAATTTTTGCATACGGTTCATTTTTGGCTTGCGCAAATATGACCATGTCTCCCAGTTTCGTTCTCAGCTCAAGTGGCTCCCAATTCGCCTTCGCCGGAATACTCATATACTTTCACTATTGTATAATATCCTGTTTAATCCCAAAGCCCCATCTTATCTCAAGGAAAACTTTGATTATTATAGCTCCCAGCATCACACCCTTCGTAATTCTGTCCAACTTCGCCTCAAAACTCCTGTACACACTTCCCAAACTTTCAGTCAGTCCTTCACTGTGCAAGCTGTCCATCTTTGGAACTCCCTTCCTCTGACCATTAGACAAGCTCAGACTATTGAATCTTTTAAGTCGCAGATATTTTCCTACTATCTCTCTCTTTAATCATTTTTATAATATATTGTATCTATATATATATTTATTTTATTTTTATTTATTTATTTTTTTGTATTATATTTGTATTTATTTATTATTATCATTTTTTTTATTCATATAAGTATTATTTATTACACTATATATTATTTTATTCTACATAATTTATTTATAAATTCATAGGTAGAATTCTACACCTGCCTCTACTATTGTATTTTCCTGTCACCCAAAGGTTGCCTGGAAGAGATCGCTTAAGCGATAAGGCCGCCTGTGTTGTACTCTTATTATATGTACCCATATTTCATAGCGTCATCACTTGTTTAAGGTGTACAATAAAGAATATTCTATTCTATATTCTATTCTTACGTTTTCACGCCTGAACTGCTGAACTGATCACGATGAAATTTGGCACCCAGATAGCCTATGATATGGAGAAGGACATAGGCTACATTTTATCCCGGCAACGCGGCTGAAACCGAGGAGGGCAGCGAGTAATTAATAAGTATAAATTAAAAGTAAAAATAAATTAAGGATAAGCTTTTATGCAACTAAATCATCAGAGGCAATGAACTTTGCAATTTAGATTTATGATTTAAAATTAGTGTCACTATCAACGGGTAAAAAATACGACAAAATGTAACTAATATTAGCTTCCGCCCCGCGGTTTCACCCGCATTCCCGAGGATCTCATGTTTTCCCGGGATAAAAAGTAGCCTATATGTTAGTCCAAGGTATGATCTATCTATGTGCCAAGTGTCATTCAAATCCGTTTGGCAGTTTTTACGTGAAAGAGTAACGAGCCGTTCGAGATGAAATTAAATAGCTTATGATGTGGAGAAGGACAGAGGCAACTTTTTATCCAGGAAGCGCGGGGGAATAGTAGCTAGTAGGGAAATCGATAAATGACGCATTATTAGCATATGAGTGGCAAAACTTATGGTGACCACACAAGCAGTAGAAGTTTTGAAGGTACGCACGGCCACAGATCAAGCTACACATTTTTGTTGCAAAATAGCGCCTATATATCACAACAGCATAAGGTGCCGCAGTGTGTAGCTTGATCTGTGGCCGTGTGTACGACGCATACCGGTTTCAATATAGTTTAGAAAAAGTATAATTAAACAAACAATTTATGCTAACACTATAAAAGTAATTTTAAATAACAGCGTTTATAAAATGTTAATTTTGATGGAAACGTGAACTGAAATTGATATTACGTTTAAGAAACGTTTATGAATAATCCTACGTAATTCAGCCCCATTGTCCAATTAAGTGCTATTTGAATAATCTGCTAAAAGCGTAGAATATTTTAATAGCTCTTTTTATTTTTCGAGTTTAAATCTAATTTAATATTTTTTATTTTATAGGTACAAAGCGATTTTAAGGCGATGATAGCTCAGTGGTAGTGACGTCGGATGCCGCGACGACAGTCGTGGGTTTGGCTTGAGCATTCGGTGAAGGAAAACATCGTGAGGAAACCATAGCACGGCTGTAGTACTCACATGGCTGGCTACTAGGTACCTTGAAGTTGAAAATCTGTCGCCAAGCACCTACCGGTGTGTTCTGGCAATTGCACTTGAGAGCCAGTGGCCTTCTCGGTATTGTAACAGGTCGGCAACACATTGGACCCCTGGTATTGCAAATGGTGATAGGCGACGACGGTAACCACTAACCATCAACCTTCTGACATACAAAAATCTTTTTTTTTTCTTAATAGTGATTCGTGTAATTTCAATATTGATACTTAAGCAACTTAATCGTTACAGGCAACTTTACACAAATAGATTAGCTTAATTTTCACATAGCTTCTAATATAAGTTTTGCGTAGATACGCTGATTACTATTTGTAGATCAATTATCTCGCGTCAATGATATTTGCGTGATTATTTAGCGAGAGTGGTACATAATGAGTTCGCTATGTCATTAGTATAAGTTTAGTGCATGTGTACTAACAATGAAAAAATCGTGCATGTAAATTATTATGGCTAATCCGCTAAACAGATTCTAGGATAACATAAAATAAAATCCGGACAAGTGCGAGTCTGACTCGCGCACCGAGGGTTCCGTAATTTCCTATGTTACTTTAAATACCATAGACTTCTTATAGGTTTTCCTGTAATATATAGGTAAAGAACTATTTTCTGTATTTTTTTCAAAATTTTTGGTCCAGTAGTTTCGGAGCTAAGAGGGGGAATGGTAAATTTTTGCCTATTTTCAAATTTCAATTCTATACTGTCCAGTATTTTCGGACAGACAGAGAGACACACGTGATCCCATAAGAGTAACGTTTTTTTTTCATTTGAGTTCCGGAACTCTTAAAATTAAAGAAACCCCCGACACACTAGAAAAGAGCTGATGATCTTCAAACGGCTGAGCGTTAAGAAAAGCTTACAGACGAATAAATGAATCAGAATCGGTTCATCCATTCAAGAGCTATGATTCCACAGACACAGATACAGATTACCAACTTATAACACCCTTCTTTTTCGTCAAGGGTTAAAAACTGAATCGAAAATATGGAGCAACTGCACATTGCAGAAATTGGGCTCGAATGATGGGGAGGACATGAGCCTAGTGTAGATATTCTTCAGAGACATGGTCTAAGACCTAAAGAAAATATAATTAAAGCTTATTATAATTACTGTACTCAAATATAAAAGTCTAGTCTTAAAGGTTTTACCTATATTTTGACGTATTTACTACAAATATTATAAAACTAGCTGTTCCTCGCGGTTTCATTCGCGTTCCCGGGATAAAAGGTAGCCTATAACCTTCGGGGATCGTGTTGTTTCCTATTAGTGAAAGAATTTTTCAAATCGGTTCAGTACTTTCGGAGCCTTTTCAATGCAAACAAACAATCAAATCTTTCCTCTTTATAATATTAGTATCCATACTAATATTATAAATGGGAAAGTGTGTATGTTTGTCCGTCTTTCACGGCATAACGGAGCGACGAATTGACGTGATTTTTTAAGTGGAGATAGATGAAGGGATGGAGAGTGACATAGGCTACTTTTTGTCTCTTTCTAACCCCCCCACTTCCCTCAAATGGGGGGTGGAAGTTTGTATGAAGCACGCAATTTTCAAGGTAGAAAGCTAAAAATGTGGTATGCGAACTATTTATGACTAACAAAAAAATTGTGCATCATTCTTTTTTTGGAAATCTGCCCCCAGCCCCTAAAATAGGGGATGGAAATTTGTGTGAGACTCTCCGCAAAATTAGTACAGGTTTTATGATACAAACGAATAATAATTTACTAAAACAAATTTAATAAAACAATATTATAACATTAAAAAGCCCAAGGACAAACATTAAAGGTGACTGGGGTGAATTTAGAAAAGCCGTGCTTCTCCCATGGACAATTGTATGTAGCATGTTCGCGTGTATCCAATGCCCAGAATCTTTTTATTCTATCCCCAAATGGAAAGACATATAATATCGTCTACAGTAGCGTATTAAAATAAAGTTCTCTTCTGTGTTCTAAATCAGGAAAAGGGAACCGTGTTACACCGAATTTAACGCGAGCGAAGCCGCGGGCAAAAGCTAGTAGATATATATTACTGTAAACACAAATATAAAAGTCTAGTCTAAAAGGCTTTACCTAAATTTTGACATATTCACTACAAATATTATGAAATAGGAGCTGACGTTGTCGATGAGATTAATTATTTAGGTATATTATACTATTATGATATACCTATAGTATTTTCCTCCCCGTCAGTTGATTAAAAAACGATTTATATTGCATTAGGCGATACAATTAAATTAGTAATGATTGGAATTGATGAATCGTAAAACTAGCAGTGTAGGTTTCTCGGCGCCTTTCGGATTTGTTTTTTATTACATAGATGTAAGGTGGCAAACGTCAACATTATTCATAGATTTTTTTTTTATATTGGTGACTCGTAAGAAGGCTGTCAAAACGTAGGTACAAGAAATAGGTAGATCTATAAATACATTTCGATAACTATACAACGCTACTAGTTTATGAAACGTTACGCCCTATCACGATTTTTTTTATCATTGATTTGAGGCCCCAATGCCGAGATTTTATAGCACTTTAGACTGTTGGGCCAACAATTTTATAAGAAAAATTACATTAGTTTGGGCTCCCAACAATTTTTGATACAGGGCCCTTCTAGGGCAAGCTACGCTACTGGTGGTGACATACACAAACTTTAGCATTTCCTTAAGGCGACGATATCCGAGAAATGATGATTCTATATCAAGATTTTCTCGGCATTGTTTGTAACAAGAAATTTGTTAAAAATATATGTTAAATTAGAGAATATGTAACGAGATATGTTTTTTTTTAATTAGAATTTTTCATTAGTATCGTCAGAAAAAAACCGTGAACCCTTTTTAAAACTAAGAATGAAGTTTTCTCTTATTTGGTACATCCAAATAACTTGGAAATATGAACATACATTCTGAAATCTAATAGAAAGGGAATAGCTTTCTTACTTTTAAAAAAAAGGCTTCGTTTTTTTTCAAAAAGTTTACAGTTTAATGAGGACGGAGTCATTCGTGGAGAGCCTCCTCGTTCAAAGATATTTTCCATATCTTCATGATTGACTTTACATATGTAGGTACTCATCGACAATAAGACGTCTCGCGTGGCGCCTGACAGACACGGCAATAAAGTTATACGGTTATAAATCCGTCATAAACGGCACGGCACGGCACGGCAATACTCGTCATCGACCTATAAACATGCTCGTAAACCGTACAGTTGTCATTTTGAGAGGCTATCCGCAACGTTAACTCTGTACGTGGCCGGTTTTATTAGATCTTGTACAGGTTGTTTTTAAGGTTCCATGCTTAAGGAACCCTTATAAGATCCCTTTGTTATCTGTTTATCTGTCCACCTGTTGGTTTTTCACAGGAACGGGTAGGAATAATATCAAATACCTACGGTCTACGAAGGTAAAAAAATACAACGCCAAATAATGACTTTTATAGAAAAAAAATTGATACCTTTGGTTACATTATTGTATTTTTCGTAGGGATCTCTATTTTTTGTTAAAATAAAATATAGCCTATGCTAGTTACTGATAATGTTGTTATTTAGAGGTGCAAGAATTTTTGAAATCGGTTCAGTAGTTTTAGAGTTTATCGATTACAACAAACATAAAAAAAAATCTTTCATATTATCTTTTTATTGTTCACCGCACAGCTCAAACCACTGGAAGGATTGGGCTGAAATTAGGCATACAGATAGCATTAAGATGTAGGCCTCAAAATCAAAATCAAAATCAAATCTCATTTATTAAGTTTAGGCCCTAATAAGGCACTTATGAATGTCAACAGTTACAGTTTTACAATAGACTCTACTACCGGTTCGGAATACAATTCATCCGCTAATCAATGATTTTTGAAATATTGCTGTACCTTTCCCCTTTCCCCCTAGTCCCTTATTCTATAAATAAAGATGTCGTAGGTAATATTTAGAAACTAAACGATCAATCGTAAAGATGCCCTTTAAGCAATTAAAAGAACCTTCATAAAATGAATTAGATTTCCTATCCTCTTGTACTAATAACTTCCTCTAAACTATAATCATTTCAATCGGCATCCTTACTCTGATTGTTGCGTAAGCGCATCCTAAAACATTTATAATTCGGTAACATCCTTCGATGCAATATAATAAAGTGATCATCTTTGTATAAGCTATGATTTCCCTGTCGACCTTCGTAATTTATGATAGATAGAAAAAAAAAACTCTATGAACTGTATCTATATAAATAACTAGCTGTTTCCCGCGGTTTCACTCGCATTCCCGGGATAAAATGTAGTATAACCTTCGGGGATAATTTAGCTTACTATTCATAAAATATTTTTTCAAATCGGACCAGTAACTCCGGAGATTAGCGTGTTCAAAAAAACAAACTCTTCAGCTTTATTATTAGTATAAGACAATAATCAAATCTGTTTTTCTACATTGCATTTACTTACCAAATTATACCTCGCTTCAGCAATATTAAATTAAGAACTCAAATAATGAAATATTTCTACTTTAATACAAGTTTCTCAGAAATCAGTTACCTTCCCAATTACAGAATTTCCTTCATCGATACTTTAATTGGTATTTCCAATCGCCCCTATAAAAGGTTGTATAGTTATTTTAGCAAATACTTTGCAAAAGGAATCTGTCATTGCTAGGACGTTAATGAGACCATTTTGCTCAGCGATTCATTTACATAAACGTTTGGCCATAGTTGGTTATAGGGTTGGCAGATTATTTTTATTTGTAGTCAAATTTGATACTCATATAAAACCTAGAAACTAATCTTCAAAATAAAGCGTAACCAGCCCCCAGGTAGTTTATGGTTTTGATATTTATCTTTGCTAAAAAGAAAGCTCATTGTAGGGATTACAACGCAATACTTTATATTATTATCACTTAGCTATTATGGCCTAAAACAATAACATGTTTCAAGTTTCATAGATTCACTCAGACATTGACAAGCCAGTTGGCGCAGTTGGTTAAGACACCACCTGTAGCGCCGCTGGTCGTGGGTTGGATTCCCATCCAGGACAGACATTTGTGTGCATGTCTGTTTGACCTGTGTCTGGGTGTAATTATCTATAAAGTAGGTATTTACGAAAAAAAAGTAGTATTATGTAGTATATCAGTTATCTGGTTTCCATAGTACAACTCTGCTTAGTTTGGGATCAGTTAACCACGTGTGAAGAATGTTCCAGGATATTTACTCATCTTCATCTGGCAGCCTTATTCTACAGCAAACATATAAGCCGACATTACATATTGATCAATCACAGTATTATAAGTTTGTTTATTTGCCAAAAACTGAAATTGACAACCCTACAGTTATTTACATTTGCGCAGGCACATTGAGTAATCCGCGTTGCGTCATGAGACGAGTGTAATGCCCGCGATCCACCGCGTCGCGACTGAGTTGTGTAACACTGCCTTTATGCATATTGCGAGTTATTCGACAACACACGTCTGTATTTGTACCACTTGTACACCTGACCAATTTATAATATCGTTTATTAACGTTGTAAAGAAATAGTTTTATAGTCATTTTAAAACTGGATTCAGAAAATCAACAAAAGGTAAGACTTCTGTTGAGAGTTTTCATTCTTTGTTATTGATAACGCTATAAAAGTAAATTGGACAGCAACATTTTTCGATTGTTTTTTTTTTTACTAAAGACAAATCGGTGAGCGCAGAAGGCAACTGACATCATTCGATCAGCCAATAACAGATGGTAACAATTAGTAATCTGCACTGATGTCGTAACAGTCTGTACAAAAGTTAGATTTAGACACAGCAGCTGATAAGACCAAAAAGACTTTTTGATATTCGATTAAAGTTAGGTATGCTGTATGAATTTTTTTTTATGCGATATAAAACATTTACTTGTCGATGAAGAAGACGAATCAAAAGATACATATCTAAATATAATCAAATAATATTATATATATTACATGAAAGTACATAAACAAGAAACAAAAACAAACCATGCACCCTGCAGTTCACAGAGGCGCGTTTACAAACATTCCACTAAATATTTAACATAGAATGGTGACCCAAGTTCCTTACAGGTAAGTGAACTTGCCTCAGAAGCACTTTCACTTGCCTCTCGCTGCTCGCCGATCAAGAGAAAATTCTGCTCAATTCTCTTGTAGTTCACTGAACCATGAAACATGTCAGAGTCAGTGTTTACAAAATTTAGGCTACTTCTACCGAGCGTAAAAAATAATATAGAATTACTAAATCACCATAGTACATGGTATGTAATCATGGCTGGGAGTTGTAAGCGTAGAATACTTAGAAGGTTAGCTCTAAATTGTAGAACACACCAATAATGTTCTAGACAGAGTTGTATAAATTAGGTATTCTACCATTGATACGATGGTAGGGTACTTTGTAGTACCCGTCTGGCTGGCTACCACCCAAGCTAACGCTAAGCTTTTTAACTTGATATACCTACATCAACATATTCCTCCAATGTCAGTAATATACCACTGACATATACGATTATTTCATGAAAATGTTACTAATATACCTTGGATGAATATGTTGATGATTTCTTTTGTTATTAATCAGTAAATATACTACTATTCTTGTCGCAAATAACATGTTGATAACTTACGACATATAACTGAGCTGCAATTTGCAAAAAACGTCATAAAATTTGAATTTCGCGCTCCAACCGATGCCTCCACTTTAAAAAGAGAACTTCTATTTCCAATAATGTTCTAAATAAAAGGCTATGATAGGATCTAGTCAGTCGTCTCATTGAGGACGCCGAGGTTCAATATTGCATTGGGTGTGGTTAACACCGTAGAACAAGTCTTGCTGGTTACCTTGTCCGCGGTCCACCATCCTAAGGTCAGTTATCTTGTTTGATCTATAGCCAGCTTTATTAATATTTTTATGGATAAGTTTGAAACTTTGCTTGGAATTTTATATGTATCCTTTTTTGTGTGATTGCGTTACTTTATTTTAATTGATTTATTCTTTCGATTCGTACATTTATGTTTTTTATGAAACTGTTCTTAAGATATTTGTTTTTATATAAATTTGCTTTCTATAGATGATTGCATTTTTTAACTTTTGCATGAATATAATATGGTGGTATCGTGGAGATCCTTGGGGGAGGCCTTTGCCAGCAGTGGACGTCTTTCGGCTGACATGATGATGATGATGAATATTATGGTTAGAAAACTATATACAAATAAAAAAAACCGAATGTATGTAAGTGCAATCATACTTCCGAACGGTTGCATCTTTTGGCTAATTGTTTTTTGGAAATTTGGTTGTATTTTTTATAATGAAGATCTCAGTAAAAATCACCCGAGCAAACACCGGGCATGAATAGCTAGTTTAAGGATGTAAATAGCTTTTCGATCGTAGTGTATTTTGTTTCATAACTACTTGCACGAAAATAAAAATAATTTAGACTAGAGCTTGTAAATATCTTCGTCAATTCCTGACTAGGAAGTCTCAAAACCTTGCCACTGAGTTTGCTCAAAATTAGAACCAGGTAGCAAGTCATCTGTGTAAATAAAAATAAATAAACGAGCTTATATATTTGATGCGATGCAAATCATTAGACAACAGGAAAACTATTTCGGTTAGACCACGAAGGTCGAATTAGCAACCTTTTTTTGGTGCGGATCTCTTCACTCGGAGACGTGACCGGTTTCCGGTTAAGGGAATTAATTGAACTATTGAAGCGTTTGATTTTTCCTACAATCATCCTTTATACAAGTTTTTGTTTTTTTTAAACATACAACTGTACTAGATTCTTCTCGATCTCTATGTAATGGTTTCCGGTTTCAAAACTAATTAATTCTAATAAGTAACATTTTTATTATTTCCGACAAGAAACTCTTAGGTGTTTTTGTGGATCTTTCCATTGAATTAATAAGATTTTTTTTTAAATATATTTTTTAAGCTTTAGGTGATAATCTTACTATATGTTCATACAATGACGTTTCTTCGATTCTTGTCATGTTGTAGAGAGATTTGTCTTCCACGTTATAAGTAATTTTATATTATGTAGGTTTTGTTTGATTATTTTCCTCTTGTTTTATATTATCTTCGAATTTATTATAAGGAATTTTAGTAAATTCAATTCTGATTTTGGAAGTCATAAATATCTTAGAGCTGGGTTTCATAATACTAGAGAAAAGTAATGAATTGTTACTTACTCCTAACAAAACTTTCTGTCTATATTTATTTGTACTTTCACTCAGTCATAACGGTATTTTTAGTTTCTGAATGACATTCTTGTATTTTTGCACAACAATAGTTTCTGCTAGACACTTTACCCATGGTTGGCATAGAGCCAGAACAACTGGCGTCTGCTTTTAGCAATGTGTTAATTTACAAGTTTCTTTCTCGTGGCATCACATACAAATACTAATTTAATCATATAACTAGTTATCTTCGCCACAACTTATTGAATCAATATAATACAGTTACTTAAATATATAATAAGCACAAGTTGCGCATGTCTGAGGAAACGGCTGCAGAATATGTATCTTGCTCTTTCGAGTTGATTCAGGAAGTGGTTTCTAGTCTCGAGCTAGTCTGTTCAATGAATTTTAACTATGATGTGGTCAAATAGAAATGTCTAGAACAATTCAATTTAGATTTAGAAATTATGTATAAGCCCAATCTTACCGTAATCAATGACATTATGGCCGATGGTGGTAAGCACACAAAGCCTAGAAGGAAATTGGCTCTTAAGTGCAGCTGTCGGAACACACTGGAAGGTGCTTACCGACAGATTTTCATGTTGAGAGTGGTAGCCAGAGGGGCATTACAAAGTACCCTACCACCGTGCTATGGTTTCCTCACTATGTTTTTCTTCACTCAAAAATCAACGCACGCGCACTTGACGTTACTGAGCTATTATCGCCTTATAATGTATGTAAATGTATGGAGGTCTGAACTCGATTCTATAAACTGTAATTAAGTACGAGTACTTAGTTTAATTAAACCACAATATTTTCCTAGTATGACAAGAATGTCTGGTAGATAATACATACTACAAGGATTTATTTGTTACAATAAACAACTTTAATTAAATAATATCCTGGTAAATTATTTGTTTAATTATTCTTTACTAAATAACTGACAGGCCAGTTGGCAGGTAGGTTGTGGGTTCGATACCCATCCAGGACAAACATTTGCATGCATGAACATGTCTATATTTGACCTGAGTCTGCATGTATTTATTTCTGGATTCCATATTATAAGCTCTGCATAGTTTGGGTTCTCGAATATTAAAAAAACAATCTAAATAATCTCTTTAATAAAAAGACTAATTAATTAACTTAGATCTAACGGCTACATCATGTCGATACGGTATGAAACAGTTTCTCCCTATCCTGGGCTGAATTTAATTATGTTCTATATGCCAGTAATCTGACCATCTGGCCATCTCTGCCTATATCTGGAACGAATGAAACTCGTTTGCTGCAGTAGAACGACCCAGAAAGCCTCGGGTATAAAGGGTTAATTACTGACATTTCTCAAGTACACTGAGGATATAAAGACAGAACAAGTATTTCAGATACAAGCAGTATTTATTGTGAACACACGGATTGCGAAAGCTGTCCAATTCCAACGTACATTGGTATTTGCGGAGAAAGCGTCGACGAGGATCGCCTACTTATTTTACCCGCTAGCAATCGGTGGAGAGCCCTTTCGAGATGAATGTACTTGCATCTAGGTAAAGTCAGCATCAGATATATCTAAGCACACAGATGTCCAAATATCAGATATGTTTGGACAACTGTCTGCTCAGATGTATCTCATACTGTCTGTGCTCTTAATGCTTACTTACTGAATAATGCTTATAATGTTTGAGTTGTATTTATGGATTTGGTAGAGATTCTTGAGAGACTTCATGGTGTTCTTGAGGATAACTCAAATATTCAATTACTGACTTATTGATAACGTATAGCTTAAACCTTCACGTCTAGAAGTATCACTCAAACTCAAAACTCATTTATTCAGGTTAGGCATAGTCCTAATAAGGCACTTATGAATGTCAATAGTTACAATGTTTACAATAGACTCTACCACCGGTTCCATATACACTTTAACTGACATACAAGACTTCCATATAATAACGTAAGTAAGAGTCTTTTCTAGGCTTTGTGTGGAAAATCACATCAATGCCTAGAAAGATCAGAGATGACTACAGTGAGATTGTGTTCAAACGTAGGCCAATAGTTTAAAGAAAAAGTGAGTACTAAAAAATATTTTTTGAAATTTCAGTCCCTGATGGTGTAAAGTAGGACACAGACTATAAAATTACAGTTTTTATAATCATCAATAGCTTCACGATTAATTGTAGCAATTAGTTTTAATTTTACTCTGCTACTCTTAAAATTTTGCTATTACAAAATTTATATCTACATGTAACTGAATATGATCGCATACAATATTGGACGTTGGGAGTCATGACTCACAATTTAGCATGTTGGAAACAATGCTGGGTGACAAATATGTACCGTTAATCATATTTCGAACCAAAACAATAGAACCGCCGCCATCAAGGTTTGATATAACAAATCATTTTGATTATACATTGCTTTTTATTTCGATATAACACTCCATCATTTTTCAGACCCAAATTTGATTCAATTAAGGTAGTGCTCAGGCTCTTGAAACTTTAATTACTGTTATTTTTTTTATGGAAAGTTCTTAGCTTCTGAGGGCTGTATGAACCTTACCGGACAAATTGTCGAGCGCAGTGGGATCTCAGCCGGGCAAAATTTAGGTAACCACGCCTGAGGGCACTCCCTAATGGGGTACGAACCTCTGCTCGTAGCGTTACTAGGGGATGGGGAGGACTTAGTACGAGTTACGACTAATTGGGGGCGGTCGGATTACTATGGCAGCTCGGGCCGCTTGAACGGGACGAGACTGAGTGGGAGGTAGCGTAATCGGTTTTGGTGGCATGGACTAAACTAATGTTCTATTTTCCAATAAGGTTAACGTGAAAGAGAGGTGACTTGACTAATATTAGTTAAGTTCGTAAACAACAGAATCGGCACCATTGTCATATAGAAAGAAATTTACAATGCACAATATGAGAGTACCATCAAGTAGGTCGCAGGTCACCACGTTCCCACTCCCACCTCTCTCACACAATGCAACATTAAGGTTGGCTTCATTATTAGCAGCATCTATTGACCCCTCTACGATGTATGACGCTTTTTGAGTTCTACCATCACTTATACTTTTCAATCAATTGTTCCCGCGTAACGGTTTATGGTAGAATCAGTGTTTGAATATATTCTTGTATGTGTTAATTTTGTTTT
This sequence comes from Tethea ocularis, assembly GCA_963555595.1. Lineage (NCBI taxonomy): Eukaryota > Metazoa > Arthropoda > Insecta > Lepidoptera > Drepanidae > Tethea > Tethea ocularis. Next base: position 518,818 of record OY741960.1, on the reverse strand, counting down.
TTCATTTTATGATTGAATGGGTGTCATATTATGGATAGATAGACAAAAACACTTATTTCAATTGGACAACTATTAAATTCAATTGATAAATCCTCTGCCATGCCGACCGCCACTGTGCGCCGGCCTTAATTAGTACTATAAAATGAATACTAAGTAAATCGACACTTACCAATGACATAATAAAATTCATAACATCAAAATAAAAATTACTTAAGCAGCAAATTAAATCGCAAAGTTACGCAAACGCGTAAGACAATAGCAGGAAGCATTTCGCCGTCGGATATTGTAACGTTATATTTTTACGCAACGGACAGACGAACGGAAAGTTAGTACCTACTTACTCTAGTTATGCAAGACAGTGTGACAATTAATATCTTGGAAACACTGATATCAAATGGACTAGATCAGAGGTTCTCAAACTTATTTTGTTTGGCGCCCACTTTGAGAATCAATTATTTTTTAGTGTCCTCCATAATTTTTTAACTTTACCACATCTTAAACATCACGATGGTAATCATGACTTTAATTTAATTATAAATTGTTATACTAGTATATTAGTCTTATCCTGTTTGAGTTCATGCCTTTATTATAAATGAGTCTAACTAGTGAGAGCAACTAAAACGCAACTTTATAATATGTAGATGTATGTTATTCAAATTAGTTTAAAATATGGTAAAATATTAAAATAAAAATACAAATCAGTTCTCGCCCCCCTAAACCGCTTTTAACCCTGAATTTTCTCTGAAGCCCTCCAGCGTCCACTAGGGGACGTTATCGCCTACTTTGAGAAAGACTGGACTAGATACTCGGTTACCGAATTAAGTTTATATAACATTCTAATGTCAAGATGGAATAACTGAATTTCAAGTTACCGTTACTTACCTACATGCATTTTTAACGACACTACACTACGTCGTGTTACCTACTATCATAAAAAAAGTTTAAACTTACGTTCGTGAAACTGAAAATAAATGTCAGATTGATCTGTAATTTTTGGTCATCTAATCTATTATACATCGATGTTATATATTACCATTTTTATGTTCATTTCTACGTTTAGTGTTGTTGCTAAGAAAAACAGTTGTTCTGTTTCTGTGCTAAGGCTACTTGTAAAGGCCATCGCAAATACTGTATTTGTATTTGTTGATAAACGCATTAAATCTCAAGGCCAGTACGGAAATGAAAAAGTACAAAAATAACGTTTTCTCTATAAAAGGAAGTTAGATAAGCTGTTTCAATAAACACAGATATCAGTGCATTTATTTACATAGACTGATTACAATAATGGCCTTCAATCTGTAGATTGAGATATTTCTAGAAATAATCATTTGTAAGAAGGTTTGCTGTCATTAAAAAAAAAAAAAAAAAAAAAAAAAAAAAAAAAAAAAAAAAAAAGATCCACAAAAAAAAAAGAAGCCTTGCTGAGTTTCTTGCCGAAAGTGAAATAATATTATGATAATAATATGCCTTTTCTAGAACGTGCCACTCTTTCCAAATTGTTGCCACCAACATCCAGCCAATTCCAGCCACCTTTTAAGGTCGTCAGTCCATCTTGCTTCGGACGTCCTACATGACCCTTACCAAGACGGCAGTCGTCTCCACTCTAACAATTATCTGCTCCATCGTCCGTTCTTCTACAGACGCAACAGGCCCATCGCTTCATAATTTATTTATGTCACTCAGAATGACATAAATATTATAATCATACTACAAATTTATAAATCAGTTTTCAAGTAAATAATATAATAATCACTAATCTTCTCAGTAGAAGTTATGATGGAAAAAAGAAAAAAACATACAAATTCAAAACATACACATCGGAATGTGGAAGACGTAACGTAGGCAAGCAGGTAGACCGACAATCTTGCGAGGGTCGCGGGAAACCGATGGATTTGGGTAGCGCAAGACCGGCCATCGTGGAGATCTTTGGAGCTCCCTCTTTGTCCATCAATGGACCTCTTTCAGCTGATATGATGTTGATGAACCAATTATAAAAAAGATAATGAAGTAACAAGTATTAAAGAGATCCGATATCTAATGACGGCCAAGACATTACAATTAGCTGTCATATCGCAAGAGGCCTTGAAGCTCTTTCCTTACTTTCAAGGGGCTTTAATGAACGAGGAAAATGTTTACCCTTCAAGTTACTTCACTTTCTGATAAAGGATTTACGCTACGCTTCACTAATTAATTTATACGAACGTGACAATTTATAGATTCATTTCACGTCTATTGTAGGGCATAGTAATTTAAAGTACTCTGCTATTTTTAACCCTCCCTTCTAGTCTTTGTGTGCTCACCATCATCGGCCACATCATCACTGACCACGGTGAGATTGTGATCAAACAGGCCTATACACAGTAAAAAAAAACCCTCGATGAAAAAAGAAGGGAGTTATAAGTTTGTAGTGTGTATTTGTGTGTCTGTCTGTGGTCTCATACCCCTGAACTGATGGACTGGTTTCGATTTCGTTTATTTTTTGTTTAAAAGGTGTCTTAATCGAGAGTGTTCTTAACTATGTTTCAAGAAAATCCGAATGGAAATGTTTGTTATTATTTTTCCATTTCGCCATTCCATTTAAGTATATGCGGTCATTTCTTACACACGGTTCATCATCATCATCATATCAGCCGAAAGACGTCCACTGCTGGACAAAGGTTTCCCCCTAGGATCTCCACGATGGCTGGTCTTGCGCTACCCGCATCCAGCGGTTTCCCGCGACCCTCACAAGATCGTCGGTCAACCTAACCTTGTGGGGTCCTGCCCACGCTGCGTCTTCCGGTTGTGGTCGCCACTCGAGAACCTTTCTACCCCAGCGGCCGTCGGTTCTACGAGCGATGTGCCCCGCCCTCTGCCACTTAAGTTTGGCAATTCTTCGGGCTATGTCGGTTACTTTGATTCGCCTGCGGATCTCATCATTTCTGATCCGATCTCGCAGGGAAACTCCGAGCAGTTTTTGAATAACCTACTTTAGGTACTGAACATGTATCTGAACCACATAATATTTATATAATATGAGGCGTATAGGGTTTACGAATATTTATCAGTCAAGTTTACAAGATAATCGTGACATGATTAATTATATTAACTTAAGGGGGAACGTTCGGTTGGAGCGCGAAATTCAAATTTTATCACGTTTTTTGCAAATTACAGCTCAGTTATAGGTCGTATGTTATCAAGATGTTATTTGCGAGAAGAATGGAAGTATATTTACTGATTAATAACAAAAGAAATCATCAATGTATTCTTCCAAGGTATATTAGTAACATTTTCATGAAATAGTCGTATATGTCAGTCATATACCTTGGAGGAATATGTTGATGATTTCTTTTGTTATTAATCAGTAAATATACTTCCATTCTTCTCGCAAATAAAATCTTGATAACATACGACCTATAACTGAGCTGCAATTTGCAAAAAACGTGAAAAAAATTGAATTTCGCGCTCCAACTGAACGTTTACCCTTAAATAAAAATTATACTACACCCTGCGATGTTTTTGACAAAAACTCTTGCCGACGGATATCGAAGTTTGTAAAATCTATTCTAAATGGTGTAAGTAATATGTAACTGACAAGGCTGAAAGAAAGTGTAGGAGTGATTGGTGAGACTATTTTTATTGTGCAATATGTGACTGATGATGTTAGTTTTAAGGTTAGATAGACGAACTAACAACGGAGAAGAATAGAAGAAGCTACACCGACAAGACCTCATAAGTCTACCACACACTCCACCATGACCGAATGTTCCCACAATGCTTGCAAACCAGTTGCAAACAGAGCCAAATGAAGCATTGCAAAAGCCGCACACAAGGTTCGAGACCAATTACCATAACCACGAGATTGGGCGTGGTTATGGTCAAGAGTGTTCGACTAGGAAATACATGAACACCGACAAGAGCCCAACTCTTTATAGATAGATAGATTGAAGCGTATTTCATTCAAATAGCAGCTTGCCTGGAGAAGATTTTCCATCTTACAGAATATCTCAACCAAATAACTTTATGTTGCATTCCTGCGCATGAGTTCTAGCGATCTACTTGTATGTTGCAAGCGTTTATAGGCTACGTTAATTTTTCATACAAAAAAAGAAAATTTGAATTTTAAGTTCTATGGGTTTCTACAAAAATGATGCAATTGAGTTTTACATTTGTCAGACAGTCACAGTTCAGCGGCCAAATCCACGCAACGTCACGCGTCAGTGTACTACAGACAACGTATCAATCATTCTATTATCGTTGACTAACTAACGATTTACAAATATAATAGTGTAAATTATGAATAGTTTGACGTAAATTCTAATCTTCTATATTAGTAAATTTACAAATTTATCATTGTCAATACATACACGTGATGTGATTGTGTGTGTTTAGAATTAAGCATTCATCATCATATCTGCCGAAAGACGTCCACAGCTGGACAAAGGCCTCAACTCAAATTCAAAACTCATTTATTCAGTTTAGGCCCTGTTAAGGCACTGATTAATGTCGATAGTTACAATTTTTACAATAGACTCTACCACCGGTTCGGAATACACCAGCAAGAAACTCTCCAAGGATCTCCACGATAGCCGGTCTTGCGGTACCCGCAACCAGCGGTTTCTCACGAACTTCAAAAGATCGTCGATCCACCTTGTGGAGGGCCTGCCCACGCTGCGTCTTCCGGTTCGTGATCGCCACTCGAGAACCTTTCTGCCCCACGAGCCATTAAAATCATGTTTTTTTTCTGTCCTTCTACCAATTTATTCCATTAACTTCTTCTACAAGCCATTTGCTTATCGTCTGGGGTATTCTTACCATATTCCCTTCACCTTGCTTTGATCTCTCTTTATAATACCATGACAAGCGCTGCGTATGTGCCGATTCTATCTTTAGGATATTGAAGCTAATTATTGCTAGATGAATGAGTAAAATGGCGTAGCAACAGTTTTTGATAAACAATTTCAAACGATGCGGCTGTTCACACAAAGATACGCGGAAAAAATACGCAAAAAAAACTGCCGTAAATTTATACATCATTGTGTACTTTTAGTTTAGAAGTGTTTTTGTTATAAACAGTATTATTGGTACTTACGTTAACATTATCTAAATTGAAATGAAGTTTTTTTTTTTTTTTTACTCTGTATAGGCCTGTGTTTGACCACAATCTCACCGTGGTCAGTTATGATGTGGCCGATGATGGTAAGCACACAAAGCCTAGAAGGGAACTGGATCTCAAGTGCAGCTGTCGGAACACACCGAAAGGTGCTTGGCGACAGATTTTCAACTTGAGGGTGGTAGCCAGCCAGGCGGGTACTACAAAGTACCCTACCACCGTGCTATGGTTTCCTCACGATGTTTTCCTTCACCGAAAGCTCATGCTCATTGTAGGATTCGAACCCGGGACCTTCGTCTCGGCATCCGACGTCACTACCACTGAGCTATCATCGCCTTGAATACTCATAAAACTATAAAGAAATATTGTATTTTGTGGTTTTGTTTTGAAGATACTGAAAAGATTATTAACACAGAGTTATTAATAAACTTCGTACAACTATTAGTCTTTAGAAGGCAATAGTTTGACTAATACGTGTACACACAGCCACAGATCAAGCTACACACTGCGGCACCTTATTCGGTTGTAATAGGAGCTATTTTGCAACAAAAATGTGTAGCTTGATCTGTGGCCGTGTGTACTCGATCAATATTAATAGAACAGCTCATGTTTTACGTGATTTTGGAGTTAGTCTCTCCCAGTTGTAATTATTAGGTACTACATACATACCTACATGCCTACGTAGTACTACTGATACAAATTGATTGGTTTTTTACGATGTATAGGCCAGTGTTTGACCACAATCTCACCGTGGCCAGTGATGCTGGCTGATGGTGGTAAGCACACAACATAGAAGGGAACTGGCTCTCAAGTGCAGCTGTTGAATCTACACCCAAATCTAAATATATAAAAGGAAAAGTGACTGACTGACTAATCTATCAACGCACAGCTCAAACCACTGGGCGGGTTAGGCTGAAATTAGATTTTTTTATTATCCGCTAAGAAAGGATTTTTAAAAATTCAAACCAAATTGGGTAAAATAGGAGCTCGTGGATGAAGCCATGGAGCGGCAAGCTAGTTCTATATAAATCTGCCTATATGATCCGATAAACTAAAATGTTCTAAATTCTACAGTCGCTAATGATCTTTCGGTAAGTAAAGTAATACCAGAAATGTTTGGATTTCCTTGGTACCAAGAAGAAAATTACCTTAAAAATAATATTGCAAATATCCCACAAGTACTCTAAAGCTCCCATTCAAGCACATCACATAATGGAGAAAGCGCGAACACCCGAGTCAACCAATCGACTAATGTATTTACGCTTGCTCGTAGAGTAAACAGCTCTCGGTTTTGTTTATCTGATAGTCAACAATACCACACCGCTTTTTATTATAATCTACTCCATAATTGGAATGTAACCGTGAAGGCGTTGATAGCTCAGTGGTAGAGTCTTCGGATGCCGGGACGAAGGAAGCTTGAGCTTTCGGTGAAGGAAAACATCGTGAGGAAACCATAGCACGGTGGTAGGGTACTTTGTAGTACCCGCCTGGCTGGCTACCACCCTCAAGTTGAAAATCTGTCGCCAAGCACCTTTCGGTGTGTTCCGACAGCTGCACTTGAGAGCCAGTTCCTTTCTAGACTTTGTATGCTTACCCCCATCGGCCACATCATCACTGACCACGGTGAGATTGTGGTCAAACACAGGCTTATAAATAGTAAAAAAAAAACCTTCAAATTTATTGACAATAACAAACAAAAACAAAATAATTGAAATATTAAATTAAAACTAAACTACAATGGTGCCGATTCTGTTGTTTACGAACTTAACTAATATTAGTCAAGTCACCTCTCTTTCATGTTAACCTTATTGAAAAAAGATAGAACATTTTTAATGCTGTCAGTTTAGTCCATGCCGTCCTAACATACGGGTAAATAGTCGTGACCAAAAAGGTCACACTTTAATTCACTAATCTGACAGGACTAAAATATCTTGCATCCCTTTCTTATATTTCTTATTAGAAATTAATTGAGTGAGATTAAATTGGTTTAGTTCGTAAACAACAGAATCGGCACCAATATTTATCCTATAAAGTCACTATAAATAATAAACCGCATTTAAATCACCGCCTGCAGGCAGGGTTCCCAAAAAGCTGGCAACATTACCTCGTTGAATTGCGATGCTGATGCGCTGCCCGAGGTAGCCAGCTCTTTGGTCACCTGTAGTACCAATAAGGCGTCTGGACAGCTCCCTAACCAAACTGCGAGCATCTTGACCCCAACTACCCATAGTTTGGACCCCAAACGGAAGAAATATATAAATCCCCAAGAGAAACATATTTCATAAAATTTTAAATTCAATCCAAGTTTTATAAAACGAACAAATATTTTGTGTTCACCTTCATAACAGTTATACTTTTATACAAAGTACTATACATACATACATACCATGTTTATTATTTTATAGTTAGTTTAAAATAGAGTAGAAGAAATAATTGATTTTGTTTCAGTAACAAGGCGAATACCATAATTTAATTATGGCATTATAATTGGTTTACATGGATGATTTGTTAGGATGGTGTGCTAATTAGGTAAAGCTTTATATTTATGTCAATTTTCTTTGTATCTCTTTTGGTATTTACTTAATTTCTATAATATTAGAGCTAAATCCGACTGTATTTCAAATCATACAGAATTTGCTATCACGAAATAACTTTCCTGTAACTCAGTTACCAAACTCTTTGATAGCAAAACATACGCTATACAGAAAACTTTAGATCTGCAAACATAATTTATGGATCTTTCGTTTGTTTGGTAAAACTTTATGGATATTGGAAGAATGAATGTCAGAATTGAGACGATTTTAACCTTGTTTTTTTTACTTTGATGATGATTGAAGCTTTTACCTACGTTATTTTGAATTGTTTGATGTGAGATCTCTACTTTGTGTTTTTTTTTAATATTTTTCTTGCACACTTGATCTCAGTCCTATTTTATCTTTCCTTTGTATTTCTTCACTGTTAATGGATTTTGGTGATTGTGGTTGTGGATTTTTATAGCTTAATTTTAAACTAAAAAGAATATGCAACATATCTACAATCGGTTTAGTTTTAATGCACACTTCTATAACATTATACAATAATAGTAAAGCTGGATAGTTTGTTTCTTTGAGCGCTAATCTCTGGATCTACCAAACAATTTCTCTAATAGGAAGCTAGATTATCCCTAAAGGTTATAGGGTTGTCATCCTAGGAACGCGAGTAGTAAATAATAAGTATAAGCAATCTATCATCAGTTTCTAAGCTTTGTAAACTTACCACCTTAGGCTATATCATCATTAACCATGTTTTTTATTAACGCTTAATCAGAGAATCATAATTTATGTATTAGTTCGTGATAACATGATCAAAATTTAATTCAAAATAATTGTTATGCATACAATCTATTTATTATACGACCTCATGTCATGTGAAAATGGATTCGTATTTCACCTCGTTATCATTTCAATTATTCATATTATAATCCGAATATGATACAACTGGCAATTCCACATTTTTATAATCTAATGAATATACCTACATACGATAACGTTGCAAAATTAATCCGAATGCTTCATTCTCACGCCTACGTGTATTTTGACGCCATGTTTGTTTCTATGTGTGCGTGTGCGTGGTGAAATGTCAATGACACTGAGACATATTTTATTGATACTCAGTTTGGAGTCTTAAGGTTGTATAAAAGGTGCTTGCGAAGTAATGTTGTTAATTAGCAATTGAGTTGAAATAATAACTGTTGAAGTAAATACATAAATTCTAAAGAAAGATCCAAGGCTCATTGCAGAGTTTCTAATCGGAGTCATTTCAGTTTAAGTGTATGGGAACCGGTGGTAGAGTCTATTAAAACTTCCGATGTTCATAAGTGCCTTATCTTTGAGTTTGAGTCGACTCATTCTAGAATCTGTCACAAAAAGTTTGTGATCTAAACAAATTATTGGAAAAGTACCAGAGCTATGTCAAGAATATGGTTATGGTCATTAGAGGTATAGTTTAATGTCTCATCGTGTATTCTATAGAAAGTTTAGTATTAGATTGCGAGTATCAAGAATGTTTATAAATACGTATAATATAAAAAGCGGCCAGTTCTGGCGTACTTTTCCCACTTTTATTACAATAAAGTAAACACTCCGTTTAATGTAGGAAAAGTTTGAGGATTACCCGGAGATGGAGTAAATAGAATAAATACATCTGGGATGAGATACGTTTATGCATACGTCAGAGAATTGAATAACAGTTTTGCAAATTCCAAAGTGTTACTTTATTGAGATGTATTGATCTCTTTGATCTAAAGATTATGTATGCTCCAAGAGAGTACATGGATATTTGCAGTAATGGCAACGCGTGTATAACCTTTGGTGTCATAAGCGTCTGTAGACTATGATAATGTTACTAAGGTGACTAGTGCTTGTTTGATATCAGTTTTAAAATAATAAAGATTGAACTGAAGCTATTTATTTATGTCTTGTCCACATTAAAATAAAAGTGGTAAAATTATCATGTCATGTAAAAGTCAAATTCTGGAATAATATAGGCTGGCCAGTTGGAGCTGCAGCGAGATTCCCTGACTGCCATACAGGTCGTGGATTCGGTAACAACCAATAATTTGATAAACACATGTCTATTAATTCTAGGTCTAATCAAATATTGAGATTCCATAGTTACAAGCATTACTTATTTTGTGATTCGTTTAGAAGCCGTATATGGAAAGGGTCCCAGGATACCTATACAAATATTAATTCTATTTATGATTTACAATTATGTCATGACATGATTTATTAACCCACACTAACGCTTAAGTATGCAATCATACTCCTAATACGTTCACATATCCAGTACACGTGTACCTAATAAGGTGTGTACAATACCGCTTATAGCACCAATCGCCACGTAATAGCTTCTTGTGCGACGTAGGTGTAACAAATAATCGGTTTAAACTTTAAAGCTCCGCAATAAGGTTCATTTTCGGTCGGTATTAACGTGTGTAGGCTTGAGTCCATTCACGCATAGTAATTAGGTTAGTTATCATGTTGGCCTTGATATTATTATTGAATTGTTCTTATGCACTTGTCGAAAATCTTAATGGTAATACGTGTAAACTTGTTACAATGTGTAACATAATTTGAAGCGAATAAATTTATTTTATCTTTTTATTATAACGTGAATTTTATTCGTCTGCACACGCGATTTATTTTCAATTTTATTATTATGCTAATACTAATTTATAACTTGTCATATCTTTACATAGTATAAAACGAAGTCGCTTCCGCTGTCTGTTCGCTTAGATCTTTTAAAGAACTAACGGATTTTAATGCAGTTTTCAGCAATAGATAGAGCGATTCATGAGGAAGGTTTATACCTATGTATAATACATGCATATTATAGTACAGAAAAGTCGTGTGTAGCAGAATACATACCTAAACTAAAATACTTACCTTACATTGTATATACAGGAATAATTATTTTGAAAACCTTTTCCTTACCTGAAAAGAAACAAAAACATGATTAAAACACTTACATACAATACTCGATCAGACATATAAAAATACTTATTAGATTTTAATCTTAGAACTTATAATCCATTAAACTAATTTGATAAGATAATGAAAAACCGTGTTATATTTTATTATTTTCTAATTAATATCGTGATTAAATACTAGTGTCTTATACGCATTAGAATGGTCTAGGAAAAACAGGTTTTTTTATCATGATAGGTACTTTATAAAGGACTAGCTGTTCGGGGAACAGCGATGATTATTTTTCATGATTTTCAAGGTGGCAAAAAAATTATCCAGTACATAATATACTTGGAAAAAGCTTGGAATAATATACTGTATATTATTCCAAACTACAAAGTATCTATCTACTCGTTACTTCGATTGATTTTTGGCCTCATGAAGTCAGAAAGTGGGTAAGAACATATAAAAGACAAACTCATCATCGGATTTATATTTATTTAGTATTAGCTGTTTTCGCGGTTTCACTCGCTTTCCCGGGATAAAAAGTAGCCTATAACCTTCGGGGATGTAGCTTCCTATTAGTGAAAGAATTTTTCAAATCGGACTTGTAACTCCGGAGATTAGCGCGTTCAAACAAACTCTTCAGCTTTATTATTAGTAAAGATAGATACTGAACAAAGAAGTGGGGATGACGAAGACCATAAAATATTCAATGAACAATGGGGGTGAAATTGTTCGGTAGATTTTGAGTCTTCCCAACTTTAGGCGTTCTCTTACTTTGTCCATCACAGTTTTAACTGGTTTCTACGCCAATTACTTAATTACCTAACTACGGTAATTTGCGCGAAGTGCCGAATGCTTTTCTGCTGCTGTATTATCACGTTAGTTTGCTGTAATGAGTTTTTGATGGTCTATTGTGAAGCTAACGTTTTTTTCATCGCTTTTGTATTGAGATTTCTCAAGTATTGCGCGAATTGTTACCATTCAAGTTTTATAAAATGCTGTCTTACGAAGTACATGTTTTATCTGCGTTCTAGAGGTAATCGGGATGAAAAGTACTTATCGTATTGTTTTTAATTGTGTTTTTATCATCGAAAGGTTAAACAAATAGTAGGATTCAAACTCGCAAAACTATATCTCAGCAGTCGAAGTTAAAAGGTGAAAAATAACAAGAAGATTTGCCCATTATAACTAGTCAATGAGACACTTCATTGTGGAGAAGCGAAACACGTGTCGATTTCTGAGTTTTGTTACGTAGGAGTTGACAGAGAAGGAGATCCAGCGGAACAAATTACTCTTGGGTATTAGGTATTTTGTTTATTTTAGGTAGGTAGTTTGTATTATACTAAAACATTGATCAAATAAACATTAAATTTAAGAAAAACTAAAAAATACTTATATAAAAAGGACTACACTAAGTGAAAAAGCTGTCAGAAGGCATCGTTCCCAGAATTTTGTTTTGGATTTCCGCACGTCACGCCTGAGTTAGTAAGAGTGATTTGAAACAATGATAAAAAGTTACTTAATATTTATCTTTTGTATAATTTTGCCCATTATAATATTGTCATATTGAATAGGTATAAGAGAGTTTCCCAAAACCAACAAAAATAGCCTTATACCCCTTGGTGTTATAAAAGAGAATGCGGAAACTATTTGTTGCGAAATAGCATTACGATGAGAACTAAAGAGATGTAAAGTAAGATATAACTTATTGTGTATTTTACTTACATCATAAGTAAGGCCATATCAAATAACCGCTTGAACTAAGTCATTGACATTTAAAGGTGCTTACAGACCCGAGAAGAATTCGTCTAAGGCGATGATAGCTCAGTAGTGCTGTGCTTTTGTCTGACAACCGTAAATAAAACGTTTTTTTTATATTTTTGTTTTTATACTACTAAGGTAGCAAGGAAGCATACGGCCCACCTGATGGTAAGTGGTTACCGTCGCCAATTGCCATTTGCAATACCAGAGATATTGCCAATGTGTTGCTGACCTGTTAAAATGCCGAGGAGGCAAACTGGCTCTCAAGTGCAATTGTCGGAACACACCGGTAGGTGCTTGGCGACAAATTTTCAACTTGAGGGTGGTAGCCAGCCAGGCGGGTACTGCAAAGTATCCTACCACCGTGCTATGGTTTCCTCACGATGTATATTAAAGACTTTATTTATTTACCACCTTTCAGCTACAATATTGTGAGTCTAAAAATGACAAACTACCGTGGTAACATCCACAACATTGACTTCTGAATGTTACTTGTGTCAAAATCTTTGTCTTCTATTGAATAAACTGTGCCTTATGTCTTTAACAAATCACATTATGTTGGGACTAGAGGAACCTCCATGTCTTTCGGGAATAAGATATTTATGAAAAATACAAAACATGTCGTAAAAAGATCTACTCAGCGACATATTTCCAATTTTCTTGCTACCGTCAACATTCACACAAAAAATAAAGAAAAACATTTTGTTTTTGCCCGCAAACCGACGCATGTAGCCTAAATAAGACCAAAAAAAAAACCAAATATGATAAGGCTGTATGACTCTCAGCCTTTGCCTTTTTTTTTAACTTACGACAAACTACAAATATTTAGTTATGAGATGATTACAGATCTATTCTGCGTATTTATATGTTACCAGGTTTCGCCTCGAGGCTTTATTTGCCGACTTTGTAATAAAAAAAAAACTGACAATACATTCTCAATATATTACAAACTACTCTAGTGTGTCAGCAACTTAACATACGACAGCATTATAATACATTCATATTACTTTACTTCCAAACGGGTATTATTTTAGTGATTTTTGTTTGAATGCTCTTTTAAAAGGCTACATTTAGTATTCAAATTTTTAAGCATTGACCTATATTATATAGAAGAAACCAACTTCAATGTGAGATGACAAAATCAATGCTTGAATATTTTGCCGTCGGCTAACCTTATTTTTTAAATAAGTAAGAGCTCATCGGGACACCAAGGGTATAGATTACTTTCAATGCGGATCCCGGTGGGGTTACCACAGAATAGTCATCATAGGTACAAACAAAACAACACCACAGCTTAACTATCCTACCAGTTCGGCATCGAATGTACTTGCGCAGAGCAACGACGACGAGACGGGCCTCTTGCTTGCGGGGTAGCGGGCGAACGTTGAGGGACGACGTGAGCGTGTTTTACAAGACTTCGTTACAAAAATACTTTGCACAGAGTGTACCTATGATATACCTATAGTAGATTAATATAATGATAATTATGTAAGTGCTATAAATGAACGTATAATGTATGTACGTATGTACTTTTAAATTACACGTTTGCGTGTGACAGCGTAAATACTTACACAGGCAGCGACATCGCACGACATAAAACGCGATTCCACACTGTAGGGAGAATATAGTTACACTGTGACGATACCAAGTTATCCATGCGCTGACTTGAGACGCGGTGTGGGGAAAAGCGAAGGGAGGTAGGTACCTACCGGCCAAGATGAATTACCAACACACTGAAATATCTTTGTTACCAACACATACGAGTAGATCAGTGAAGTTAAAACTAAAACTGTTGAATATTAGAACTCAGTTATCTATCTAAATATAATACGAACGAGTTTTTTTTTATCAAAGAACATTATATAAAAAACATTTAGGTAAATATTTTTTATCGTATAATTTTGTGAATAGATACGTAACGTGTTTATTTTAAAACGGGTTTTTAGAAATACAATTATGGTAATCATTATTTTTTCTCAGCTACAAAATGAATATATTTGGCAAGTTTTTTTTTCTTAAAATCGAATTTTGGCGGCAATAGATAGACAGAGTAGTTGCTAGGCGACAGATTTTCAACTTGATGGTAGCCAAGCAGGTGGTACCCTACCACTGTGCTATGGTTAATATTGATTTGACACTGAACTATCAGGCGCATTGTTGGATTCGACGTAATTGGAACTTGCGAGCTTCGTTTTGGCATTCGACGCCATTATTAGGTACTATCATCACCTTATATATTGTTTAATTTAACATCTTATTTCATACGTTGAACAATCCATATTTCCATACTAATATTATTAAATTAATGCAAAAGTGACTCTGTTACCATCTTTTCATGCCTGAACTGCTGAACTAGAAAATTTAGCACGCAGACAGCCTATGATAAGGAAAAAGACTTAGGCTAGCTAGTTACATACTACCTACTACTAAAAAATCTAGACAAAGCTAGACTAGATTAATAGAGCAATTTCTAAAACAAACAACTATTTCTAATAACTTATCTATTCAAACACTGACTACTATTCTACAATCATTATTGATATAGCCTAAACAAATAATGCGATTATCTTATTAGGATCTATGCACTACTTTAAACAAATAAGCTTGGTTATTACAATTCGCACTGTATGTGTTGGGTTGACTCACATTGCAGTCGGTTATATGAGTCAAACTCAAAACTCATTTATTCGGTTTATGCCTTGATAAGTCACTTATGAATGTCGATAGTTACAATAGGCTAGTTGACAGTGTCAAAAATAAATGACCAAACACTAACCAATGCATAAAACATCTAAAAACACGTGGAAATATCAAATATGTTGTACATTTAATGCTTTTTATGATTTTTTATTACCTGTGGAACCACTAAGATTTGATGCTGTGAAACTATGACGTCATAATGTAATATTTCATACAAAATTCCTTATAAACTATCGTTTTGACATTTATTAAAAAGTAGCTGATTTGATGTGTCAGTCAACTACCCTATTATTACAATATACTCTACCACCGGTTCCACATACACTTAAACTGAGAAGACTCCGGCAAGAAACAAAGCAAGGCTTCTTTTTTTGTGGATCTTTCTTTTGAATTTATATAATCACAGTTTTTGTTTTAAATATACATAAACTTCATACAACTGTCACTTGGCCAGGGGGCTACAAGTGCAGAGGGAAGCTATTACAATCAGAGTCACAAATTTACTACTTTTACTTACTTAGACTTATTAACTACGTTAATTTGTATATCACAACACAGCTAACCTACGTTCATAAGTGCCTTATCAGGGCCTAAACTTAATAAATAAGTTTTGATTTTGCTAGTAAATAATCTAATCGAATAAAGAATTTAATCATTTCCCAATACAGGAAATTTGTCAAAGCGATGTATGCGACACACTCGCTACGACATACATCCGACCAACTATTGCGTGCGTATGCGCAATGTTCATTTATTGCGACGCACGGCTACAGCAGGACGTGCGTTTCGCAGGATATTGATTGCAGAAATTATTGCATACCTTATTATGTCGAAATTATACGATCATAGATCTAGAATAGAATATACAGGATGGAATTTTTAAACCGCACCTGAAGGGAAAGTAACTAAAGCCCTCTACTCTAAATACTGGAGATAGAAACTTTGAATTTGGACGAAACTAGGCACATAGATAGATCCATACCTTGGAATAACATACAGGCTACTTTTTATCCAGAGAAAACAAAATCCCTCGGGAACGCGGGTAAAACCACGGGGCGGAAGCTAATGCTAAACATACTATTTCCCCCTTTATCTAAAAACCAACTGCAAACCTCAAATATGATTATCAGCAATAAAGTAAACTCCCATACTCATGCTCTTATGCAGTTAGCAAACATTGACGCATTATGAATTCCAGCGGATGCCAGGAATTAGCAGGCTGCAGTTATGAATCATCCTATTCTTTCTCAATTTACTTATTAGTCGTTTGACCCTTAATGGAATAATAAGGTCAATGAGAATTAGCGGGGGACCTGTTTGATATGGTCCCTGCGTGACAAGACGTAAGCCGGAATAAGGTTAATCATCACGCATAATAAGAGATTAGTAATTCTTGAGATCTGGAGGCCGAGATCCATAGCACGGGGTGAGCTTGTCATGGAAACAGCTGATCTGATTTTGAGGAGTCTTTCGCTAAACTATACGTAAGTAAATATTAAATCTTTCTATGAAACTTCTTTCGAAATCGGATTACGCGTTTTTGGAATATTTTCGGAATAGGAATACCGTTGTCATAAAGCATTTTAAACCAGCACTGTCGATTAGAGGTAAACCACTACCCCACCACATTTAACCTACTTTTCAATACAATACATAATTGAAGGTATCATGTGAAATGATCGTGATTAATACCTAATGTGGATGCCACGATCGGCTTTCATTTCCATTCATTAGACGCTTCGTGTCGTGACTGCGACAAACAATCGAACACTAGTTAATGTACGCTCAGAACTAGCGACGAACAGCCACTTCATTACGTTGTTCACTAATTAGTGTATCTGAGTATCACTATCATCATCACTAGTATGAAACAAAGTCGCTTCCCGTCTGTCTGTCCCTATGTATGCTTATATCTTCAAAATTACGCAACGGATTGTGATGCGGTTTTTTTAATAGATAGAGTGATTCAAGATAATACATGCATATTATAGTACAGAAAAGCCGAGAAATCCAAAGATTTGTACACTCTTGGGAAGCTGGGGCGGGTCACTAGTTTGTTGATAAAATGTGTTAGGACAGAACGTAAACTTAGATGAATGGGCTCTACACTCCAATTAGATAGATAAAGGCTATCCCAAACAGACGCGGTCAGTTGTATTACCTTACAACTTTCTGGGTTAGCCATGTTGACAGTCGTCCGTCTTTGTGCCTTTTCAGGATATGGTTTTTGGTACTGCTGCTAGCGTACTCGAATCAGTATCTTTGTAATCTAATATGAGATGTTGACGTGCCAAGCGATAGTGGGTTGCTGTATTATAGGGTTATTAATTATTCTTAGAGCAACGGAGACCGATCTTTAATCAAAGGCTCAAATGTTACATAATGGATTGGACTATACGGATAGGACTTAGGATGTTTTAGATTTGACGTGTCCTGCGTTTGTTAGTCAATTAGATACATTAAAGTTACTTAGGAAATTTACAATTATAATTGTATTTTTAATTACAGTTGTTGGGTAAATTAAGAAAATCATCATGATGACAAGAGACAGTTTGAAATTTATAATCATCTGAACGTTTTGAAAATCTTTAAATTATTTGACTTGGGATTAAGTACTGTCTTTATTTTCCGATAATTGGAATTATGATTTGAATAGTACAAGATTCCTTCTGCTGTTGCACTGAAAACCTCTACAGATAGACTTATCTGGATACAAATAAACTTAACTTAAGTTCTAGAGTGAACACGAACCGGAAGACGCAGCGTGGGCAGACAAGGTGGACCGACGATCTTGTGAGGGTCGTGGAGATCCAGCAGTGGACGTCTTAAAGCTGACATGATAAAGATTTTTAAAGAAAACCATAACGGCATCAATTAGATAATGTTCGTGTTCACAATAACGGTAACTTCAGTAAATTTGACCTTTATAAGTGCCCTTCTGTGGCCTAAACTCAAGAAATGCCTTTGATTTTGAATGAAAGAAGAAAAAGTCCCCGTCCCCGTCCCCGGAAAATTAATCCTGTCAAATTTGTCCATGCTTAATTCAACGTGAAGTTAAGCGTTATCTTGATTAGCAAGTACAATGTCTCCGTAAATGAAAATGGAAAAGGGTATCTTCTATCATTTTTCAATAAAGATTATAAGAAAAAGATGTGACTAAAATAAGTTTAGTTTGTATACAACTGAATCAACATCGTTGACATTTATTTTAGATAAGACAAGACGAGGGACCGCTTTGGATGGGGTCTGTGTCCGAAAGACAGATAATGTGAATTAGCAAACAATGACTTCACATAGAATGAGTATGAAAAATATTGTATTATGATCCAAACACACAGTTGTATGGATTAGTGCGCAGGCGCAAATGATGCGTCAGACGAATAATACGAAAAGGTGCGTTCTTTGTTTCACGATAAACAAAGATATTTGTGATGAAGATATTTTTACATTAGAATTCCTGCGGATTCACTCGCGTTCTTAGGTTAAAAAATAGCTAGATAATGTAGCTTCCTATTAGTGAAAGAACTTTTAGAATCGGACCAGTAAGTGCGGAGATTACCTCCTACATCCGAACTTACAAAATTTTCCTCAATATTAGTGTAGACTAAGATTTTTAGTTTTTTGAATTGCCAAACTAAAGTGGCAGTGGGCGGGGCACATAGCTCGTAGAACCGACAGCCGCTGGGGCAGAAAGGTTCTCGAGTGACCACGAACCGGAAGACGCAACGTGGGCAGGCTCCCCACAAGGTGGACCGACGATCTTGTGAGGGTCGCGGGAAACCGCTGAATGCGGGTAGCGCAAGACCGGCCATCGTGGAGATCCTTTATCCAGCAGTGGACGTCTTTCAGCTGACATGATAAAGATTTTTAAAGAAAACCATATCGGCATCAATTAGATAATGTTCGTGTACACAATAACGGTAACAGATTAATAATAGCTCCATGCAATATCCCAATAACCATGCCAACGTGTGTACGCAACATAAACGCTGCGTGTACGCAGTCGTCCCCGATACGCGACGACTTTCTACCGAGATCGACCGACTGAGGTTCCAACAACACGTATTATGTCATTGAGTATTTATATTTGACCTTTTTTGAGCCATCAGTTTGTACCTTCCTCTTCACTTGGAGAAATGTTGAAAGTACCTACTTATTGACTTAATCTTTCTTTTCGACTTCATTAAATTTTAAGCGGAAAATATTAATACTCAGTTCAAATAATATAATGTGGGCTCTTATATCAAATCTTCGAGTTATAATTTTTTTAAAGTCTACCCAAACCTCATTTATTCAATTTAGGCCCTGAAAATGTATTTATCAACGTCACAAACTAATATTGACCTACCACTGGTTTGTAGTAGAATTGAAGTGAAAAAACCAGCAAGAGACTCAGCAAGGCATTTCCTGTGGATCTTTCTTTTGAGGCTTTAAGTACCTGCGTCCTCGAGGGATTCTTTTCCGGAATATAAAAAACTAACTGTCCCCCGCGGTTTCACCCGCGTTCCCGGTATAAAAAGTAGCCCATATGTTATTCCAGGGTATGATATATCTATGTGCCAAGTTTCATCCAAATCCGTTCAGTAGTTTTTGCGTGAAAGAGCAACAAACATACATACAAACTTTCACGATAATAATACAAGTAGGAAGTGGGATATAAGTAGGTAGGCATGTCAAATTACATCCTTATCTATTCATTCATCTAAATATTTCTAGGAGCCTAAAATATTGCATTTGCAAATCAAATCACTCGCCCGACATGTTCGACGCTGATTTTTCATAGAAGAAAAAAGTTGTCCACAATTCTCGCCCGCAACGTAAGAGCATAACAGTACTTTTGATAGTATTACTGAATATCGACCAATGGCCTTACAGCTCGCTGCGTCTGCTCATGATCTAGGTAATTAAAATAGTTCACCTAGTCTAAAAAGATGTATGCTAAAACGTTAACAAAAATAACGAGGAAAACACTCAATAAAATACTTCGTATAATCGATGACCTAATCCAAATCGATAGTCATAATAATATTCAGCACAAGCCTGTCACTTATTATAAAAAAAATATATTGCATAATAGTAGTTTATGATACTGTTGCATAATAGGGGTTATTAAATACGAGTGTGAGTTTAAGTACCGAGCCGTAGGCGAGGTTCTTAATAGTATCACACGAGTTTTTAATACCTAATTATGTGCAGTATCATACAGTACTTTATCTAAACTCATATAAATAATGTAATTTAAAGGTAAAAAATCGATAATATTTTGTCATAGGTTTTCATGACTTACGGGTATCGATTATTCGTCATTTCCATTGCCTCCACTATTTCAGATCCAACTTTATTTCACCTTAGTATCACTGCTATTTTTCTATCATTTTTGGCCAAAATAAAATATGAATGCAAAAAATCAATAAAATAAACAAACATTAATCATCATGGCGCTCGAATCCGTGTGGGGAAAAACTTCTAAGTTGAGATCTCTACCGCATACGCGACCACAGACAAAGTAAATTTTCATCTAAAATTATAATTGTTTAGTCCTGATGTCTGGCCACTGATAATGTTTTTTTCTTTATTATTTTGTTTGACAAGTTGACTGACAGTAATTGAAGTATTAAAACCCAAAAAACATTATAAGTGGCCAGACATGTCCAAATACTTGTACTTTAATGAAAAAAAGTTATTTTATAGCATTATCTTGGGACGAAAACTGTACTATAATATAATTTTTTAATTTCATTATAGACGGGTGTGCCTAAAGTGGGTCATTAAAGGACTGTTTTTGATTTCATAATGAGAACATTACGATATGAGAGTAGATAAACGTATTTATGTGCGTGTTTATTGTGAAAATCGATGAGTAATGATATCTTTACATAAACCCGGCAAGTGTAACCTAGATACTGCCGTATTTGCCGAGTTGCCGTTATTCTCGTCAATTATGCAACCTGCTATATTGCTCATGTAAATGTAAATGAAGCGAATTTTATTGAGATAATCGCCGCACAGGTATATTTTTTACGTTTGTATTGTGTTTTATTTTAATTAAGAATAATACCTATAAATTGCTAGAAAATTATGGTACTTCAAATTATGTGTAAGGCAACATTTTTTGTTGTTTTTTTTAATATCAAATTAAAAGTATTTTTTTAATAACACGCTGCCATTAAATCACGTTTGTTGTATGTGAGCCCCCTTAAATATTTATTTGTTACAGCGGCAACAGAAATACATCATTTGTGAAAATTTCAACTGTTTAACTATCACGTTTCATGACATACAGCCTGGTGACAGGCGGACAGACAGCGGAGTCTTAGTAATAAGGTCCCGTTTTACCCTAAAAAAACAAGCTCTACGTCACTCTATTATACCTATTTACAATTTCTCAGAACACAATTATTCCTAGGTATACAATTATTTCCTGAAATTAAACAAAAGAAACATTTTTGTGCACACATAGTTACGTCACTTCCATATTAGTACATACAGTTCCAGTTTTACATATTGTATCAAAATAGACCTTAAACTTAGGTAGTAACTGGTGCCGATTCTGTTGTTTACGAATTAAATAAATTTAATCTCACTATATTCTAATTCTAATAGTAAATATAAGAAAGGGATGCAAGATATTTTAGTCCTGTCAGTTTAATCCGATCACATATTTCAATGTGAATTTAAGCGCGATCTTTATTGGTCACGACTATTTACCCGTACATTACGACGGTATGGATTAAACTGACAGCATTAAAAATGTTCTATCTTTTTTCAATAAGGTTAAAATGAAAGCGATGTGACTTGTCTAATATTAGTTAAGTTCGTAAACAACAGAATCGGCACCATTCTTTAGTAATCTGTGCTTAAACCTAATGTAATGCTAAAATAAGCGCGTGTGTACAACAAATAAATATTTCCTGCTTGCCTTCATGTTCACAAGAACGTTATGAAACCATTATTGACATGTTATCAATCGGTGCTGATTATCTGTGCACGGTGAGTGGTCGGAAGGCGGCGGAAGTCACGTGGGACAAGATGGCGCCGGCTACTTCCGGTTATGCGCATGAGTGTCACATGATTGTTTTATTGTAATATAATGTGTACATGCATTCTTATTGCTCAGGTAGTTTTAATTTGAGTTTTAGTATCATTTAAAAACGAGCGGACGTGACGACATAAGCTGTCAGAAAGGAAGAAGGAACTAACCTAAGTAAGCCCTTTAGTGGCCCTTCAGTTTTAAGTACAGCAAAGAATACTGTTATTGTAAAGAAGGTGCACTCTACTATCTACAGTATAACTAAGAAAATCATACAAAAAGTTTAAGAAACCCTGCTTCAAATTCAAATTCAAAAGTGTCTTTATTAAATGAACTCATTGCAAGTATTTTTAATCGTCAAATTTGTAAAAATAAAAAATATGTAGGTATATAAAAAAAACTATAGAAAAGAAAATAAAGTAGGTATTAAAAATAACAATATGACAGTAATAATAACAAAAATTATAATAACAATAAATAGCATACGTGAAGCGAACATCTCATTGAAATGCGTTCTTGTCCTCTATAAAATCAGAAACTTTATAGTACCCTTTTTTTTTCCTAACCGAATCTAAATTATATAAAATGAAAGCATGACGGACTGATTATATCAAAGCACAACTCAAGCCACTGGATTAGCCAGATGGATCTAGCTGAAATTTGGCATACAGATGCCTATTATGACACAGACATTCACAAAAAATATAAGGGATCGCGGGTGAAACCGCAGGACAGAAAGCAAGTAAGTAACCTATAGAAACAAAATAGCATATTACCTACACGCTACTTTATTTGTAATATCAAAAGAATATAAAGCATTTTAAATCCAAATACCCGAAATAAATTTTGACATCACCATGACCGTTCATTAAATATTCTCATCAAACATAAAAACTATGTTTTTCAAACATGATTTGTCCACTTGAAGCGATCAAACACGGCATATTTCTTGCCATGTGTTTATTTGCCATTATCGACCTTGACTTTAAGCTATAGGGTAGGTATTCTGTTTTGCCTATAGATTATAAAAAACTATAGCTTTAATCAGTTTTTTTTTATGACAGTCATCTTGTTGATTGCTAGGATTCTAAAATGTATATGACATTTTTAATGATTTAAATAGAAATAAAAACAAAACTAGCCTAATTTGTATCTATTATTAATAATAAAGCTGAAGAGTTTGTTTGTATGAACGCACTAATCTCCGGAGTTACTACATTATCACCGAAGGTTATAGGCTACTTTTTGTCCCGGAACGCGAGTGAAGCCGCGGGGAACAGCTAGTAATCAATAAATCAAAAATTAAACAGCAGTGTTATGGACTTGTTTTCTCGTTATAATTAATTCTTTTTAACTGTGATAATATAAATATATATATGTATACTTTTTAAATTATTTACTATCTTGTAAAAATCATCATCTATCAACTTACCTACTTTTTGTAATTGTTCAAATGTTATAAGTTAAGGGGGAAGACACTTAGCCTGTAACACAGTTATTTTATAACTAGTACAGGCGACAGGGCTTCAATGTTCTTGTGTAACCTTTTTTTAACTTAACAATAAACTTATTATTATTATAAAACTATTTTAAATGTCTTAATTTTTTGCTTTTAGGTATGCATCATTTTTTACCTGTAAAAATAAAACATTATCATCATCAAAAGATTTAAAAACAAACAGACGTTTTCCGTTATTATTATGTATTACTAACTACATACTACTAACAAGTTTAACGTAAATATGTTAATGAGATTTTAGTCCAATGTTTACGGTTAAATTCCTCACAACTGAATTGTTTTGTTCGTTGATATAGCATCAATTCGTGAACTTCTGGTCAAAACAACGTGATTTGAACCGCAAGTAATATCCCAAATAATAGATGTTAATCGAAAATAAACCCTATGATTTTCTGTATAAGAATTCAATTAACGTGACATGTTTTAAATGTCGTTCGTCAACGTGAGCTTAAATTCAAAAACAGGTATTTGATATTTAAAAATAATATTATCAGAAAAAAGTCTTAATCGGCCGATTGTAAATAAAAACTAATATAATTATGTACATAGTTTTTGTACGCGTTTTTATTTTAAGATTGACCTTTTTTTTTTATTTCAGTAGCTTGATAGTTATGGAATCCCACCTCATAGTAAGGGGCCACCGTCATCTATTGACAATACTAAAAACATTAGCAATGTATTGCCAACCTTTAAAAACCTAGAAGGCAACTGTCTCTCAAGTGGAACACGTGGATTTTTGGTGACAGATTTTCTTGATATAAATTGTATGAGCATATAAATTCAATACATTAGGGCTAACATGAGATCCCTGTGGAACACCTAAGGTTATCTCATCTTTTTTTTTTTTTTTGTGTTTAAATCTACGATCAGTCAGGATACTTTAAGCAGATCTCATCTGAATAAGAATTTAATTTCTATGTATCTTTTAATAGATCCAATGTTTTCATTAATATAAACTGAAACATATTCTCTTTCATTATGAAGAATAATCTCCCGTAACGAAAACTGTATAAAACGCGCCATTAACATCGGAAATGTGTTATCGCAGTGATCGGTGTATGCATGCATATGAAAAATCCACTTCCAAACATTATAAATGGTGAAATGAAAATTGCAGTCTGCCTCTGCACAAACAAGGTAGCAGATGTTAGCTCGACTTGGCTTGCTTTCAACTGAGAGCTTGAACTTTTATATCACACTGAACCCGCTACAAGGTCGTATGTGTGAATTTTACCCAGAAAAAACATTCGCACATTACCTAGTGATAGTTACGTCATTAGAGGAAAATTTATGGGAAACGAGTGAAACTTTCCACAAAAATACAGAATTACTTCGGTGAATTTGCTGTTGCATATAAAGTAGTTTGTTGGAAGTATTTTTAAACCACTCTCATTGATCTGATCGTGTAAATTTTACTATTCCTAAAATAGAAATAGTAAAATTAATGAGTAGAAATTTATCGTTTGTAACTCATCGATTTACATCGTAATGAGCCCTGAGCCGTGATTGCTAAGGTACAGTGAATGTAGGGCAACGGCCAGTTAGCTCCTAACAGGATATTGCCACTTGATCCCACCATTGGCGAAACTAATCCGTGTCCGCCTCGGGTGTCTATTTGTCTGGTAATTGAAAAAATAAACACCCTTTTACTGATATTTTTGTGATTTTATAGAGGAAGATGAATATATAAAAGAGAAAACATTGGGATTTAAAAACCATAAGCCAAGTGAGAAACTGGCTCACAAAAGGTTCCTTACTTGGGTGAGACTCTATAACACAATTTTACAAAAGTAAATTACAGTAACAATACTTAATTTTTCAAGGGTACCAGGCAATTGTGAAGTTAGAGGCGATAGTACTTTATATATCTTATTAATACAGACTGACAAGCAGTGACGGCTTAGGATTCCAATAAGCGCTCTCTGGGAACGGAACCCTAATAAAAGAATCATTAACTTGCAAAAAATACCATCCTATATTGTGGAAAGGAATTTTGTTGTTGTTTCAAAATGTTATTCGTTAGATGTTGATTAAAACGATTTTGACCTAAGTGTCAATATATTTTAATCTGTCTAAATAAAATTCAAAGTCCTGACTTTTTCACTGACTGACAGATATAAAAATCCCCCTTTTCGCTGATCAGTATTTGGATGTAGCTCCCCTATCCCCAGAATATGTAAGCTGTACAACAGTATTTGCCAACCAGTCGATGTAAACAGTCCATTTAGCAAAATATAAGAAATGCATCAATGCTATTCTTGGAAAAAAAATAGCTGTGGTCTACTAAGTAAATATTGTGTATAATTTTATTATTATATTTTTCTACGTAATTACGCATGAGGTGCTTACTTTAAATAGGCTTTACATTTAAGTATACTATAGTATGTAAGTTGTTTTCTTGGTATATATTAAATGTAAGCTGTTAGTGAGCCGAATAAATAAAATAAAAATAAACGCACAATCTAATCCTCTGGTCCTAGAGACATGAAATTTGTAAGTATCCACTCGTAATTAAACAAAGTGACGATTGCTTCAAATACTTACATTACATCTCCGTGGCCTCTCCTGGCCTAACTTTTTGCTTATCCTCGTTCATGTTTCCTGTTATTATATCATCAACATACGTGTGGTTTGAAAGGCGTTTTTGTTATCGCTCATTATTAGTGCCTTATCGGCTTCAGGATTGGCATAGAGGTAAAAAATACATTATTTGCCTTCCTTATGTTAATGTGCTTCGTAAAGTACAGAATAGTTTATTATGTTGTTGGATTTATTCAATTTAACACTTGTGATTTCCTAGTTATGACATAATTTTAAACGTAGTAAATAAGTGTAAAAAATTATGGCTTGGCTCTGATGACAATCTTTTATAATTGATGTTGGTATCCTTGATTTTTATTGTTGTCTTTACCTATGTGTGTGTTAAAATTGTTTTCCTTCTTTATAGTGCTTTCTACCAGAAGTCGATGTTAATATTCGACATCAAATCATTCATTCATCAATCAGGGGATATTTGCCTGTTAGGATATTTCTTTTGTCATATCAAAGGTGCGCGGCCTATCTGCTTGTTTGCTTTAGTGGATATGTTTTCAGCCATAACTGAATCGTCCCTCACGTCACTCCATTCTTCTAAATTTTTAAAACTGAATTCGTCACTGGATTTTCTTTCCAACTCATTAAATTTACAGTATATGTAAAACTACATCCAATACCCAATTATTAAGTGGTTAAATGGTGGGCGTTCGTTTCCCGAGCGTCGATAACGGTATCGAATTCCTAGCGAGTCCTCGCAAGCCTACGACGCTGTCGGCAACTACATATTTATAGCTAGGTGCTGATTACATGTCGCATCGTTACCACATGAGAACCGTACACTGAGAAATGGCTTTTGAGCCACTACCAATAAATCATGATTCACTTTACCACAGTATTCATTGAATGTTGAAAGTCTTTTGAGAATGAAACTTGGACTATTCATGAACTTGTCTATTTGAATGAAAACTTTTAGTTGCGAGTTTTGAATACGTAAATGAACTTTTACATTCGTTCGTGAAAATCAACTCAAATATTCTTGGAGTTATTACAATGAAGTTACAAAGAGGTTTTATGGACCCAGACACGAATATGTAAGCCTTTTGTAATCGTAGTTAATAAAGTTTAGACACAAAAATGCAAGCAAAAAGATTATTCAAATAAAAGAGACTTTATAACGATACGAAGTCTGACTTACAAAAGACTTGACAGTCTTCCAGTATAATCAATAAACTAAAATTAAGGTCTTATAGCTACCAGTCACAATAAGCTTTTACCTTTATTGAATCCATCAAATATGTAAATTAATATTTCTTGAAGACTTATTTCTATTACAAACCTTATTATACGCAAAATATCTAACTATCTTACCTATATTACCAACTCAAGTCTCATTCAATGCAAATTTATTAGCCCCGTATTAATAAAATGCAAAATTAGCATTGATATAGAAATATCCCAACAAAAGAAGTCAATGAACCATTTAAAAAGCCCTTGCAAATTCATGCCCTGACCTTTTTTGTACCTGAGATTGCCTAAATTAGATATTATAATTTATTTTTGCTAACTGAGGAATAGGGTCTTAAATTTAGGCTTCATTTTAATATTCATAATTTTAATCATAACCTTTAAATTATTATCCAGATGAACAATTAATTTTGATTTCACTACAGAATTTGAAATAAGAATACCAGCAAATAAAGGTTCTAATATACTAGTATTATATTTCAGATATCATTGCTATGGTACAACCTTTGTCTTTAAGGTAAATAACATCCTCAAGACGTTTTCCCTTTTCCTCAAGATCATTGAGTACCCCAACCTCGTCTCAGTAATGATGTCAATTGAGCTGTGTCTTGAATCTGAGATCATTCAGGGTGAGGTCATAGTGAGACAGCGTTCTTCGTTGCGTGTAGCGTGGAACGACTGAGACAATAATCTATTTTATGAACTTGTGGGATGAGACGTTGGTGAAAGAGATGAGACTCATAATTATCATCTGCCAGCGCAATCATTTGCAATAAGTACTCTTCGTCCATTCAGCCCTTCTATCCGTCATATTTTCTTTCTCTCTCTTGTAATCTATCTTTGAGACAATCTATCTCTCATTCATAAAATAGGGCTGTTCATAAATTAGGTTCAATGTATCTAAATTTTTTAAGAGAGGTTCTATATATTGCTATGCTCTACATAGCAATATTTCGCTTGAAGAGCAGCTCGACTGGGGAAGTACCTCTACCTTACAGAATACCGCAGCCAAACGTATACCTGCGCGTGAGTAAGGTCGCCAGAGCTCATCGCAGAAGGGGGAAAAATGGTTTGTGACCCGGGCATCCACAGTATTAGTATTTTAGAGGTTAATAACCTCTTAAAATTTATATAATTGAAATTCTCTTATTATCTTAAATTATCTTTGATTCTATGATTCAAACTATCTCGTAAAAGTTTAGCTTGTCTGTGACTTGTAGGTAGCAGTTTCGAAGAATCCTTGTATATGTATTGTTTATATTCAACGCTTCAGCACCGCACTACGTAACGCTCGTTACTAAGGTAATGTCTTCAAAATGCAGACGCTGTATTCTGTACTTGCGTCGTCAAGAGTAACCACTTTCACTCGCCCGAGAGATTGCCGGATCACCGTGACTGTAATTGCATTACATACGCCCCCTTTTTTGGCATTTTTTGTCGCAACCTGAACTCGAGGTGATGGCTGGTAATAATCGGAATTTAATACCAGAAGTGCAAAGATCAATACTGTTATACCTACTTGAAGCATTTTTCCTCATCGCAGAAATACGATAGTGAGTTGTAATATTGTTTTGAGTGGATTCTATAATTCTAAAATGTGCATGGAAGAGATATGGTTTGGCGAAACCATTAGGCACTCGTATTATTTAACGATACTGGAGTTTTTTTTTAAATCCATAAACTCCGAATGTTATATTTAAGATTGTACGTATTGGGTAGTAAAATAAGAATGACATAAATCTGTTAGTCTGTTCAGAAAGATAGCCGTCGTGGCCAAATTGTGAACTAACATAAAATTACAATACCCGGTTTTACCAATGTTTTGATTTTAGCGAAACCGCAAAGTGAACGCGGAAACATTCTGAGAATTGTAACAAAATAACAACAATGACATTCCTGTGTCTGTGTCTTGCATTCAAATGAAATCATGACGAGCATCAGAATGCTTGATCATGATAAATCTAGCAAGTCTATGTCAGGAATAATGAACTCATCGAAAATTAAGCAAATGATTGCAAATTCATAGCAAGTTGAAAATCTGTCGCCAAGCAATTACCGGTGTGTTCCGGCAATTGCACTTGAGAGCCAGTTGCCTTCTTGGCATTGTAACAGGTCAGCACACCGGCACACATTAACAATACCTCTGGTATTGCGATAGGCGACGGTAACCACTTACCATCAGATGGACCGCCAGCCTGCTTGTCAACCATCTGACGTAAAAAAAATAATAGTGGTGCTAAGCTCTTTAAACTTCTAAGAATATCTTTGTAATTTTAACAATTTCAACCAAAAATCTGAAGTAATTATAAGATGGCTATAATTACTTCAGATTTTGGTTGATTGCTGTAATAATTAAAAAAGAAGCTGCTCGGTTCAATGTAGATAAAAAATATCTACCCATTGTTAAAAGCACTCACGCAATTGCAAATGGCCTGACGTCCACTGTAGGTCTTAAATCTAACACAAGTGTAGGTATAGGATATATTGACGTCATCGGAGCTTCAAGTGATCGCTGCAGATGTTCTCCTTATGCTCACTGATAAAGAAATGACGCCAATAGACTGAGCTTTAAAATTCTCAGACTGTTCGTAGATGAAATATGTTTGTTATTTAAACAGTATTTTAAGCCCGTCATTTTTGATTAAGAGACATATTGGCGCCGATTCTGTTGATCACATACTAAACAAATTTAATCTCACTATGTATTTTTTTAATAAGAAAGGGATGCAAGATATTTTAGTCCTGTCAAATTAGTCCGATCACTTATTTCAACGTGAATTTAACCTATTGTTTATAAATCTGTGCTAAGCGCGATCTTTATTGGTCACGACTATTTACCCGTAGATATATTACGACGGCATGGAAACTGACAGCATTAAAAATGTTCTATCTTTTTTCAATAAGTTAACATGAAAGAGAGGTGACTTGATTAATATTAGTTATGTTCGTAAATAACAGGACAGCACCATTGTGTATTGTGTAATAATTTTCATCCCAATATTTATCTTCATTTTATAGGAAATTCGTAATTTATAGACCAGGATATGTTTTTTTAAAGCTCATCCAAAGCTTTGGTTTCTTTTTTAACACAATCTCACCACAAATGATTATGCTGCCAAGAGTGGTAAAGACACAATCTGTCAAGTGACATACCTACATTAATATAGTTTGTATTCCCGGTTTGAGTGAAAACGGAGATTCACTAGTACAGAGCACTATGTGAGTGAAATCAAGGGTAGCATTACCAGTGAATGTCAAAAGTCAATTACGTTCGTAGGTACATTATCATTGATTAGTTTCTACGTCGAAACTCGAGCTTTCAATGAAATTGCTAGCATTAACAAGTCTACTGGGAATTGCATTTTAAAATCTTTGTTACTTTAAACATTTTAGTAATATACTCAAAGTGATTGGAGGCTACTCACACAAAGGCTCGAACTAAAACAATTTTATTTTAATACATGAAATTCCTTTCTATGAAATGAAGACAAACATTTTATTATTCATGAACCTGCGTCTGTTTTACTTTATCAGGGAAAAAATCTTCAGTATCTCTTATTTGTCAAGCTTATACGTTACTATACTGCAGGTAGAACAGTCAATTATTAGAATGATAATATGATATTGGTGCCGATTCTGTTGTTTACGAACTTAACTAATATTAGACAAGTCACCTCTCTTTCATTTTAACCTTATTGAAAAAAGATAGAACATTTTTAATGCCGTCAGTTTAATCCAAACCGTCGTAATGTACGGGTAAATAGTCGTGACCAATAAAGATCGCGCTTAAATTCACGTTGAAATGTGTGATCGGATTAAACTGACAGGACTAAAATATCTTGCATCCCTTTCTTATATTTACTATTAGAAAGAGATATAGTGAGATTAAATTTATTTTAGTTCGTAAACAACAGAATCGGCACCATTAGGTACCTATTGAAAACTAAAGTGAACAAAAAATACGACGAAATGAAAATAATATCATAGGTAATTAGCAGTGGCGAAGGGTCCATACAAGCCGATTCCCATCGGCTTACCTTTTAGAAATCCCAGTCCCACATTTTCATTATTTCAAAGCCACTTTTATCATGCTTAAAATACACTGTACTCATAAACTTACAGGTGTTTTTTGAACGGCTTACCCTCGCCACTGGTAAATAGTCAAATATCTGTTGTAATCTCATTTGAAAGAATATTCCTCTAACATAAGTTAAAATTACGAGTAAAAACGTTGATTACCATGTCACAGGCCGTTAGCTCGATTCCCACCCATTACATTTTTTTACATACTTACGTAGGTATATTTTTTACTTATTCTGAGTTCAAGTTTCTATATATATATACCTATTTACAATTAGTAGGTATATGAGCAGGATTTTAATAGTACAAGCTTTGCCTAGTTTGGATTTATGATAGCCGTGTGTGAAGAATGTCCCAGGATATTTATTTAAACGAGTAATAATTATAGAAGCAAGCTTACGTTTTTCTAATAATTGCTCAATGTCATCCTCATGAACTAAATAAGCCTGGATGTGGACTTCGAGCTCGTTTCTAAGGAGTTAATCGTATGAAAATAAATATATGTGCGTAATGCGGTGAGACGTTTCCAAGAAATGGAACACAGGATCCTTAGTGTACCAAGGCGGAATCTATCAATGGACCGAATTTCAATTAAATCTTAAGCTATCAATATCACTATCAAAATATTCTATGATTTTCATTGAGATATATTTACTATTACTACGTGTAGAGAAGCTATCCTAAACAAAGGTTATGCTATAATTAATTGTCTAACCAAACAATTTAAACACGTAGCGCTAGAACGCTTGTAAAGTGTAGTTTTTTCGCGATCAAAAAGTCCATGAAAACACGAAACGCGTAATGAAGTGCGGTCGGATTGCTGCACTTAATGGAACATAGTGGTTTTATATGGCGTCTTGTCTATACGTAGTATTAAACTTCAGTGGTGATATTATGTGTTTGAGTGAAAAACATGATATGTTATTTACATACAATTTTCTATAAGCA
This sequence comes from Tethea ocularis, assembly GCA_963555595.1. Lineage (NCBI taxonomy): Eukaryota > Metazoa > Arthropoda > Insecta > Lepidoptera > Drepanidae > Tethea > Tethea ocularis. Next base: position 486,455 of record OY741960.1, on the reverse strand, counting down.
GATAGTGAATTATAATAACATACCTACCTACCATAATTGTTTTTTTTATTCCATTGTTATTTGTTTAAGTTATTATAAATTATTTTCCATTGTATTCCATTTTACATTTATTAGTTATTCAAATTAATTAACCGTATCTTCAACATATTTTATTATTTTAATCAAAATTTAACAATCCAAATTAGTTACTTACTGAAATAAATTTTGTTGAAAATCCCATGATTATAATTGTAAAAATAGAATTCTTTAGAGGGCAAAAAAGCTAATCTGCTAAATAGTTTTTACTGCAAAAAATTCGCATGGAGCGTTTTGATGACAAAAACTGGAATTCTTAACGCAATTGGATGGTTCAGACAGTATTTTGATTATGATAATATCAGCGTTTACAAAAACACCTATGACTATTAATTGCCACTTAGAATAATCTGAGTATCTCTGTTTTTTAACACTTATATAAGGTACGAAGTGAAATATTCTCACCATATATTTTTGCGATCATTTTAGATTTATTGTCTACAAAATATTATTCTTTTTTGTCAAGCATTGAATGTCAAGTATCTTTTAAATTGCAAATTGCATGTTTTTTGTTTTAGCGAATTAGGATGTATAATAAAATCGCAATTTGTCAGATATTTGCTATTTTATAATCTGAAGCAACTGGTTTTCTGCAGACAGTTTTATGTGCTGTTTTTGCATCATCGGTCACATGTAGCGAAAGACGCCCACAGGTGATGATTGCTTCAAGTATTTAATTCGACATTTCATTTGTACAACAATAATCTATTACTAACTTAAACGTATTTTAAAATATTCCAAATCTTTTTTCATCACCTCTCTTTTGAGATATTTTAATAAAAACTATTACAATAAAACTGTAATATTCAAATCTTTTAAAGATTCTTTGTATTATTCTTTTGATAGTTATTTGATGATAAGTAATAATTTTATGATAAGAAGATATATTGTTATTACATCGAATAGTAAAAGATAATACTGATACCGCAAATATTTCACCAATATCTATTGGATAACCCAAACATTTTACAATGTCTGATAGATATAAGTTTTATCAAATAGATATATAGCTTCTTAACAAATACGTCTTACTTCCGTCATGCAATTTCAACTTTCTGTGTTAGACCGCACTAATAATCATGGATTGCTATAAATTTAAATGTCATCCTTTCGTTATTATTCGAGGATTATTTATTTGGTGTTGTTCAACGTTTAAAAATCGACATCATTTATTACCTGGAAATGCTAAGAGTCAGTGACCACTTGCATCAAGATTTTGATTTTTTGCTGCTTAAACTAATTTTAAAAATTTAAATACCTGGGGCATATAATCACCGCTGACCTCAAGGACCATGATGACATTGAAAGAGAGCGGAGGGCGCTGTCGAGAAGGGCGAACATGTTGGCTCGCAGGTTTGCACGATGCTCGGTTAAGGTTAAGATAACGCTCTTCCGAGCGTACTGCACTTCGCTGTATACGTGTAGCCTGTGGGTCAACTACACGCGGAAAAGCTACAGTACCCTCTGTGTCCAGTTTAATAACGCGTTCAGGGCGATGTTGGGGCTGCCTCGCTACTGTAGCGCCTCCGGGATGTTCTCGGAGGCGCGTACAGACTGTTTTCACGCGAGTATGCGCAAGAGGTGCGCGTCTTTAGTGCGCAGAGTGCGGGTCTTTAGTGCGCAGAGTGCGGGCCAGCTCTAACACCGTCCTGGCAATGATAGCCAATAGGTTAGATTGTCCTTATATCGGGCACTGCTGCGGCCGACATGCCCCTTGCAGGGCCGGATAAAGTGGCAAAGTTCTTGTGTTTCCTATATATATATGTAATATTTTATAACTGTTTATTTTTTGCGTGTTTTATATAATTTTGTGTGCATATATTTTAACTTGATGTCATTTGTATTATGTGTTTTTGTATGAGTCATAGTCACTTGAAATAAATTTATTATAAATGAATAATAAATGAATTTTAATTTTTTTTTTTTTTTTTTAATTTAAACAACCTCTTTGTGAACATTTCCACATGATTTAATTTGCAATAAGGCAAAAAGGTAAGAATTATTACCAACAAGAACATCGTCCATATAGTGGTTTGCTCGCATAGCAGGTATGTGTGCCGATGACCGTCACAAGGACGGCGGCACTGCGAGCGATCACCTTAAGACATGCACCTTTTTGCTTCATTGTTTTGATTTATGATTACTAAGTATTCTAATCCCACTTCTAAACCAAGGTTTACTTTAAACCAATTTTAAATAGGACCAATTCTGGTCGGTCTGGTTTGGAAAATTTTACATCCATAGGCATGTTAAAGTCATTAGCATATCCTACTATGGTATAAATTATTTTTTAATCGATTCTGATTTAGATTTAATGACGTCATTTGGTTTTTATCTCAAACAATTACTGGACATGTTAGTTTTATTATTTAATTGGGACTCGAACTTAAAATAAACGTCGAGCGGATTTCCAGGTGTCACATTAAAGGAGTAATTAATGTAGGTAATATAAGCTGAACTCAATTGCCTCCCATAAAAGCACCAAAGATGAAGCTGGGATTGCGCGTGAGTAAATTACGTTTTAAGATTGATGAAACAAAAGAAATTGTAGAAACGATAATGCTCCGTGTTTTCACTGATGTTCGTTATTTTTAGAATATCAGAAAACCAATCACTCCCAATAAGATATTATGGTGAAAATACACTATGGTAAAAATAATAAATAAAATGGTAATTTAAAATACTGTTCTATGAGTATTGAGGTACTAGCGTCCGTCCCACAGCTTTACCTATGCTTCAAGGATAAAAAGCACATTGTTGTGACAAACCAACAAACACATAAAGAAGTGGATGGTGGATCGTAAACATAAATACTCAAACTTGAGATATACTCGCCTTCTGATAATATTAATTTTATTAAATTTGCCATGAAAAAAATAAGTTGCCATAAAAATAGACTTATTTTCGCTAAGGTGTTGACACAGGAAGATTACAAGTACCTTGCTATATAAGTCTTCAGTTCAGTTGTTCTTGCATGCCAGCTTTGAAAACCATGATAAATATAAAATTGGATAATGCAGGCATTACGTGTGGGTAGCCATTATGGTATTGAAGTCAAGAATAACTTAGCTATACTTGCGAGGAAAAGGTCTCTGGATTTTAACTACGTCTAATTTAAAAGCAAAGAACCAATTGGAGTGATTACAATTTACAACACATGTTTACATCATAATTTATTTAAATTAATAGTATCAGCTATTTTGTTACACAATAATACTTTTTAAACTCTCGCGAACACAATTCATGTTTATAGTAATGTAACGGGTCTATTCGCGCATAGAATATTATCAAAATATAATTTTGACTAACATCGACGTTTCGATCAAGTTGCATTGATCGTGGTCACGAGTGGACTGGAACAGCGGGTCAACATCTTGCTTGTCGAGAGTTGTCTCCAACTACCCGCAATTGGTCTTGTAAAATATAACTGTCACGATCACGGCACACCGTACTAATTGTATCAACACACCTACTCGATCGAAACGTCGAGGTTAGTCAAAATTATATTTTGATAATATTCTATGCGCGAATAGACCCGTTACATTTCTATAAACTTGTTACACAATAGTTAATTATTTACACCAAACCGTACATAAAACAGCAATGCAGAACTAATAAGATCAAGCTTATCGAAACGACCTTGATTACCATGACATCGCCATTATGAGCAATAAGTAGCTGTAATATTATATAAGATGAAACCCAGTGGTGTAGTCATTTAAGAAAAAGGCGTGAAAACAGCTAATTCATAATTTCGAAATGAATTCGTTTATGATTTGAAAATTTGACGTACTGGTAGATATTAGACCCAAAATGATCAAAGAAGTATTCTGTTTATGATTTTCTTTTCTGTACATAACGGCAATCAAGCAATAACTAGAATAAATAATGCAGAAGAAATGGGCTTGGAGATAGGTTAAAGATCTTCACATTGATATTAGTATTAGATAAGTTTAACAAAAAGCTAATTTGCAGTAAGCCAGTGCATGAAATGCTTTAATAACACAAGTTAATATGAGTCTCTAAGCATTTCTTACTCAATCTTGGGAATGATTAGAATTTTGTGAAGCATTTGAATTTGAAAGCTAGACATCGTAAATTATTAATGAAATAAAAATCCATTATTGAATTAATTTACGTGTTTATTAGAAGAAAAATAGAGATAGAATATCTAAAGTTAGATAAAACGAATTGTTCTATCATGTAAGAAAGATACAAAAACAAAACATGATGATTGGTGTATTTCAAGTCAGTTTGTTGATGTATGTCACATCATTATTAAATTTTAAATGGAATGCATTGAAAATTTACGTTTGATATTCTATTCATAATAAATTATTTGGAGCAGATGTTTGGTAAATTTTGTTGAAAATAGAAATGAAATTATTCATCTTGCATCACCAATTTATTTGTGTGATCCTCCAGAATATGATGAGAAATTTCTCTTACAGCTGATTTCACAAATTTTAATGCTCTGGGTGACGTAAAATGCAAATATTAATAACTTCTGTAATACAAGGAAATGAGGTACGAAATAAGACTGATAATGGAACAGAAGACGGTCTGTCTGATGATAAATGACACCGTTAATCATAGGAAAGGTCAAAATTTACTCAAATGCAACTGCCGAATAAAAGATAAATAATAAAGTGATTGTTCAAGAGGTATAAGTGGAAGACCTTTACATTTCCATTATATATATCATCATAATATAACCTGTAATAAATGTATATTATTTGCATATTAACAATTTACTCCAGGTTATGAACCTAGTACCTGCTAATAAACCTATAAATCCTGGGTGATTGCCGCTATTAAAGATTTCCAAAGAACAAATCTACGTATTTGAAAAAACTTGAAATACGATTCGCAGAGCTGGTCCCAAAAATACCATGACCGGTTGAAACGAGTTTGGCGAGTTCAAGATAGGTCGAGGTTAGCACACAAGATATCATACTTTATTTGCAAAGACTAAGGTTTACTTTCAGACAATCTAGAGCTTTTACTGGCAAGGTGAAGGAGGGCCGCAATTTTATTTGTCTTCGTTTTTATAACGGACGAAATGATGAGACATTAATAAAATAATTTCTATATAGGTGTTTTTATACCAAAATTATGGCGTAAAGCTTTTGTGAGACGTAAATAAGAATTAAAATCATTATTTTAATCGTACGTAACCTGACAAAAAGATCCGTCTCAATCAATTTTTCAATTAGTATCGAAACACGTGAAGTAATATCACGTTTTAAGTATCCAAAATGAATTCATCTAAATAAAGATAAAACTATTCATACAAACCTGATATTAGATATATCGTGTTACAATCATCATAAATAAGAGTTAACGCAACAAAACCAACACTTATTTGCATCAAAATTTAAAATCTGTCACGTGTGGAACGGGTCCCGAGTCAAATCGCGAAAATACGTTTAAGACACTTTTTCTGACGAATCCTTTCGTCTTTTAGTCCTTCGAAAAATATATGTTATAGTTTAGTTCGTCATGTTTCAATTGTATTGATTAAAATAGAAGTAAACCCCTGTTTTTTTTTTTTAATTTTAACATAAATGGGATTTTTTTGGCAAAACGGCTTATCCGATGTAAATTAATCTTACCAAAAAAAAGGAGATACATTTTTTTACAATTTGTATTAGTAAAAATTATTTTTATATCAATCATTTTAAAGTAATAAATAAAAATCAAGGATAAACCCAAGGCTCCCCTAGATTCCACCCGCGGACGCCTAAGCTTTGAGTACTTATTTGTATGGACAAATCGTCAAGGCTAAGGGGCTAGTAATTCTCTTAAGTCTTCGAGCATGAAATCGATAACGTGCTGATGGTAAAATGTACCGGTACAATAATAACTAGGTGCGAGTTGCACTAACGGTAAATATTAACTTATAGTGCACATATGGGACAATGAAATGGTTTGTTGTCTCAAGTGTGAGAGCAGTATTAATGAGAGTGTGTATTAATTGACAACCATTGAAAGAGTGTACTTTAATGAATGATAAATGCAACATCTTGGGATTTGTACCTAGATTACGTAGATTTTATGACTTTACAATGGCTGACTTCAAGTTGAAAGTCCAAGCATCTACTGGTGTGTTTTTGACTTTCAACAGTTATAATATCCAGTACCTTTTATTCACAGTTAAAATTTTGGTATAACGAAGCGGTGGTAGTTTCAAATAATAACATTTTGTCTGTCTAGGCTTTGTGTGTTTTCCACCTTCGTCCACATAGTGTCACTCACCGGTGAGATTATGGAAAAATATAAGTCTATCCAAAGAAAGGAATTCTCAAACGTGCACAAATAATGTAAACTCCAAATATGAAATAATTGGATATGTTAGAAACACTAAATCAAATGAAAGAAAAGACAAAATTTAATATATTATAGAATTTCATAATTCCATAGTAACAGATTAAAAATGTGCGAGTACTCAAGAAGGTATTGTGTTACATAAATAAGCAATATCCCAAGATACATAATCGCAATGCAATTTCGTAACAATTGTTTTCATATACTCGCTATGTTTTTCCTCGGCTTACAAATCTTACAATAGTATAGCTTACAATGTACAAATTATATTGTGTAAATTGTTGCATCATTGCCGTTAGTTTCACATTGCAACTTATGCGTTGCGTTGCATATATAATTTGGCGATTATTTTAGTTGTAATTTCTGCCTATCTGGGGAATCTAAAGTATTTAATAGACACGTGTGGTTTTATGTATGGTCATCACATCGACAAACAACTCGTGTAGATAGACTATTAACGTGATAGCTGTCATCAGAGAGCCACTCCATCTTATTATATAACGTGACGTCATTGTGATGTGGTAACTTTAGGCTGACCACACGATAGTTAGATATAAGACAATTTACTTTTTGTATTGTTAACGCCTTAACCGTGAATTTACTCTACGAATTTTCATGGATATATTTTTTCTTGTGCCTAATATTCTTTTCTACCGTAATACTGCTTTATCATAATTTTACTTGTTTTATCTTTATTAGACTCTGCCTTCTCTATTCTCTGTCATATCTTCGCTTAAATATTTATTCCGTATTTTCTTTAGTCTTATCTTTATCTGTTTTTGAATATAAGAAATCATAGAGGTTCAACGTATCATTATTTTAACGTGTATCATAATAACGAATTCGATATGTGTAAGTATTGCGTAATGTAACATTTGTAAAATTACATGTTCCATGTATTACTTTTTTGTTGCTGCATACATTTAAATTACGTAACCGTATTTTGAGTGATGGGTAATTTACGTGAAGGAATTTATTCGATTCTATTAAATTCTTATATTGAAAGCTTGCGTGGAGAGTTACACAATCACGCTGTAATTAATTTTGATTTTCAATAAAATTGGCAAGTAGAAAGACCGTATTCTGAACGTTACTTTCCGTCCGTATAAAATTGTAATTAGCGTTCAAATATTACTGTGATTTACAAGGATATTGATTTGATTTTTTTGCTATTTATAGGGTCGCGAGTCGCGATTCTATGAAGAAGACTGCAAATGAAACCTCAAGTTAAGAACATGTAAGGTAAGTAACATTCGATCCATTAAATATGCAATAGAAAACTCGAACCAATTTGTAATAATCTACCGTCCATTTGAAATCGTATTACAAAATATGAACATATAATATACAAATCTAGATGAGATGTTATGTAGAGATTTGTATGTAACATAGTTTATTATTCCAATTAACTCAGTCTGCGCAATAGGCTTAGATTATATTTCAGTTTAATTTGATGGATGTTCGAAAATTTCACCTCAGCTCTAGGAATTTAGTTTTCATTATGTATCTTGTACAATATTAACAATAACAGAAAACAAGATGATCCCAATACATTAATATTTTATAAAAACCATATTGACATAAATTCAAAACAATATCAGAGATTGCGTAAAGGAAAGTAGAGCATACAGGCGTTTATCAGATTTAGATAGCTTATCAAAATGATTCGAAATTAACACTTGAGATAAATTATCTTTTTAGCACAACATATTCCCACGCGATAACAATGCGATTTTTTGGTGCATCTTCAATAAAATTACTCCTACGTTGGCATGCATGATGTCGTCATATAAGAGGTTAGAAGCAACAGGTGACCTTCACGCTACGCTTTCTAAGGGCAGCCATGCGTGGTACCACCGAGAACACTCATTTGTATATTTATAGGGTAAAAAGGGTGCTTGGGATTGTATAAAATTTACGTTTCCTTATTCAATAAAACATGCATTTGGTGATAGCCTCGCCATGGAGCGTGTAGGAAAAAAAATAGAGTAAACTCAATCTTGATTGTCTTTAGGTTGTAGGACAGTTATTGAAATAATCATTGTTGGTATAAATAACAGTTCAAATACGGAGATATTCATAGAAAAAAGTAAAATTGCTAAACATTTTCTTTTTCATATGGCAATCGCAACAGCAGTGATTACTGTTTGCATCTTGCAAGTTATAATGAAGAAAACAACTTGAATTAAAACTGTATTACTAACTGAAATTAATGAAGCCGTCTTCATTGATACAAGTGTGCTAACTGTTGTACCTACTCGTACAACAGTTTTTGACGAATTTAGAAAAATAATTTGTTATTCGAATTAAAGCTACCTACTACATTTGCATTTTCCAACAATAACAGTAGACCAAAACAAAGAAAGCGAAATCACTCACCTAATGAGTAACTATAATATGGTCGTACAAAAAACGCAGTAAGTACAAATGTTTGATACACCTGCTATATTATGTATGTAGGTTAATAACCGCGATAACCGCTAACCGTGGTTATCGCCAAGTGTCGATGGTTTCTCACTTTATACTACACTTACCGATATCGGTCTATTGTAGGCTATTAACAAAGCGAGGCTTTCGTAAGTAAAGTGATAATTAAAAGAAATGCGGAGAAGCATTATCATTTTAGATTAAATTAAGATTAGGAAATAGTGTAGATCTATTTACAATTTGATACGGTTATTTTATTTCGATGGATTTGTAAGATTATAATTCTAATACAAAGAGGGCAGAAAAAGGTTCGATAATTGAAGCAAAGGACATCATTCAGTAAATGCTATGCTAAATGCTTACTTAATGATATGGTGATGTGTCATGAAAAATTTGGACAAGACAATTTATTAATTAAACTCGAGGGTTTTAATTGATATTGGAAAATGGCTAATTAATTATACTATTGCCTTGATAAATATTTCTAAAAAAAAAACCTTCATACTCAAACTCAATACTTATTTATTCAGTTTTGGCCCTGATAAGGCTCTTATGAACGTTGATAGTTACAAGTATTACAATAGACTCTACCTAGAAACTCTAACAAGAAACCCAAATCAGGTTTCTTTAATATCTCACACATAGTTTTCTGATCGTAAAAAATGCATTATGGAAACCAGAGAACAGATATACAAACAACGTAATATATGAATAGATATTAGTGACGTTATTTAGGTACACCCATAATAAAGTAGTATTAAGATAGTATTTGCGTCGGAAATCCGATCGATCCCACGCAAACGTCGCAAGCAACAAGAACATGGCCTATAACCTAAACAGATAACTTGTTTACAACGTCTATAGAACCCACAAGTTGATCTGCCATTACAATTTTCTGTTTATCATATTTGAAATGGAAATCGCCAATGAAAACATTGTTTTCGACTAACAAAACTGTTTTTGCAGCTTTATGTGGAAAATAATTCTCTAAGATGAAGAAATATTCAACAACCATTTTTTAACCTTTAATAAACTCTCCGGACTTGTAAAGCAGGTTTGTGTACCTAATAAAAATATTAAAATACGCAATTTCTTCAAAACCAAACTAGACAAGTATTTTTTTTTACTAAAATCCAACGATACCGTAAAACTCAAACTGGTATAAAAACCTCAGTTTTTCTTTTAAAAACAACGTCATGACGCAGATAACATTTCATGGATTTTTCCTACTCTAATCAGATTTTTATAATTATCCGTGTCTGCTAGTTGTTTTAGTTTCAGGTCGTTAGAAAGTTATTTTTGTTTTATAATGTTGTTTAATCGAAATAACTTAATTGGACATTCTAGAATCCTTAAAACATTTTCATCTACTGCTGTCATCATAGTTTTAAAATCCACCGCATTTATTTTTTATGAAATCATAGCACAGAAAATATTAAACGCGCACAGACCTACACATTTCATTTTGATAACAACATTAACATGCATTTAGACGTAATTCATACGAAAGATACATATCTTAACCTACGCAGCAACCACAAGGAAAATTAAATATAACAGCGTTGACAAATGCTAACAAAACCAGTAGACTTAGGGTTCCCAATAACGCAGCCAATGTAATCCAAACTCTAATTAATCGTTATAAAGTTCATGGAGTTAGCAAATAAATACGTAGCCCGGTAGAATCGTTGAGCGTGTCTGTGGGAGCGACTGAACCGACCAAACAATGATGCTTGGAATGTGATAAAAAAAATGTGCGAGTGAGAAGACGCGAGGGAAAGAGAGGGATCATGATCAGTGAGCGCGCTTCCGCTACGTATATGCAGGGGTCCGGTATCAGGTTTGCTGGAAGCCTTAGGAGTTTGGAGTTGTCAGGTGCATAGGTCGAGGTGATAATGTTTATTGAATAAGGAAATTGTAGACACATTTACTTTAGGACTTAATAAACTCAATTTATTCTCCTAATTATACCAGAACGAGTAACATAAATTAAATCAGTTTTATCTATACAATCAGTCTTTCCGATTTCAAATATAACTTTTAATTATCATTATCTGCGTGATCTGTTCTCAATCTTATTTCCTCTTTTTCTTTTCTGACATCTCTATATTTAATATTATACATCATCCTGTCTTTAAATTTATTCTGCTTTACGTAGATGTATTTTTTTACTTTTACTCTTATCGTTCAATACAATGGAGTTGACAAAAATTATTTTCATGTGATAATATTTTTTGTGCTTTTACCATTAGCATAGCTCTAAAAGTATTTTGTCCATGGACGGACAATTAATTAATTTAACTATTAAGTATCTACTCACGAAGTAGACATTCCTTATGTTAATGAATTATTAATGCAGCCAAAGCTATTTATAATGTGAACGTGATCTGAGGACTGATATTTGCATAATTAAATATTGTACCGCTAACAAAATTTACTGATTTGATATTTTCAGTTTTACCTTGTGCTTCTTTACTTGGCTCAAATATTTTTAATGTTTGTGCAATGTCATCAAGAACTGATCAGCCATTATGAAATAATGTACGAGAAGAAACATTTTTATAGGTACCTACATTATCTATGGACTATATACTATGGATATAGGTACATCTAGGAGGTATAGGTTAGGTATCTTATTTTGTTCATCTAAGTAAATCACAAATGTAAGTAATAAGCATTTCAAATTAAATTTTCTACATTCACATCCATTTTGGCACTATATAAAATTATAATATCCACGAGGATCAATTCTACAAGTGTTACTAGAGCAAATTAATTTCTAGAACAATTACAGTATACAAACTTTAAGCAAGCAGTATTCCTACTGTAAAACCATGTTTTGACAGAAGCGCGTTCATCATCTTCTTACCCAGTTCCCAATCATTTGGGGTCGGCTCAATGTGTACTCATAATAATATCATCTTTCACACACCCACCACCCTCTTTTGGTCTTCCCCTTCCCGTATATCCATCAACATTCATACGAGCGAATTCATCTCAGGCACTGGTAACCGCTGGTCACTGCACACAAAAACAAGCCTTATAGTAGTCAAGCTTGAAGTTTGTTTTAAGAATGAGTATTGAAATTACTGATCACCTGATTCAACAAAAACACGTCATAAGAAGAATTTTCAAGAATCTTCAATAGATGATAATTATTTATTTTTTTCAACCTCCACCTCACCTTAACCTCTATCATTAACTATGGACTTTGACAATGAAGTACTTGTAGTGGAAAAAAAACTAATTATTTATGAAGTTGCGAAAAACCATAACAATTATCATTTTAAAGTCAATAAATGTCGTTCAACTCTAAGGTTCGGTTGCATAAAGCGCGGTCATAGTAAGGTTATAGTTAGATTACGGTTATAGTTAACTTTAACCGCCGAAAGAAACGCAAACTGGGTTGCTAGTGTCACTTTAACTAAAATTTTAACCGTAACCATAACCGACCGACGGAGATCGGTCATCGACAAAGTGACTCTACGGTCAAAGTATGGTAATAATTAAGTTAACTTTGACTATAACTTTAACTAAAATGTACGAGCAACCGGCCCTAAGTGAAAAGTGGCAATGTTTACATAATCATCATAACTGCGATTTATTTTAAGGTTTCGTAGATAGTGTTTTCCTGGCAATTTAAATCCATTTAGGGTTTAATTATGACATAATAATAAATTAAAAACTACTTAAATAAAATGAACTAAGATCTTTGTACTCCACAAAGAGCTCATACACACGAGCGGCATGTTACCAACGGCAGAGATACCAACATGCCGCTCATATGTAAGAGCGCTTAATAAAAAGAAACTAATGTATTAAGTCATTTAAACGTAATTAATGAGAAACAAACATCTAACAAAAAGCACAAACTGCTACATTTATAAATTCAGTAGGATTCTTCAGTACTTAAAAATACACATGCTAGCAACAGCAATATTAGAACCGGTAATAAGTCTCAAATCTACAGAGAGCAATGCGACTTGCAATTACATTCCAATATAATTATACTACGCTTCAGAATTTTCATATTCAATGTTGATAACCGTGTGTGAACAATGTCCGACGATTTTATTATTGAAATGTAAATTGAATCCACTTTATCTGAGCATCTGTGAACACCTAAAAAATGTGGAAAGTAATAAATCGGTTTTAAATTACTGATTGAAAAAGGAAGCAAAAGGTTGGGATCACACTTTTTTCTATAAAACAACATGGGAGGTCGTATACAAGCCTCGATTATCCGGCAGCAAAGGCGTTAAAAAGTCAGAATTAATATAATAATTTATAAAAAGTGTCAAAATGTTTGCTTTAACATAAGGATTATAACAATACCGCCCACCTTTTAAACCGGATCAAGCTTTTACATGGAATTAAAAAACAAAATAACAAATCCTGTAACCTCTTCTTTCAGACAATGGTGCCGATTCTGTTGTTTACGAACTAAATAAATTTCACTATATCTCTTTCTAATAGTAAATATAAGAATGGGATGCAAGATATTTTAGTCCTCGATCTTTATTGGTCACGACTATTTACCCGTACATTACGACGGTATGGATTAAACTGACAGCATTAAAAATGTTCTATCATTTTTCAATAAGGTTAAAATGAAAGAGAGGTGACTTGTCTAATATTAGTTAAGTTCGTAAACAACAGAATCGGCACCAATGTGTTGAATTATTCTTTCGGCTGAATAAAACCTCTCATTCATTGCTTTTTGATTGCTCCTCGTCATAGCTATAGATTATCATTAATGAGTACCAGCAGCTATAATCTTAGCCATGATCTTAGCCAAGATCTTCACATTCTGCGCAGTTTCCTGAGCCGATCTTATCTTTATACATAACGTCATCGCGTGAGATAACACTATCATTATCCTATTTAATACTTAGGTTAATTCTTTATTGCATAGATTCAGTTTTATGTTTAGACGCTTTAAATTCTTGGTGACTTTGTTTACATGTAACGTCTCTTGTATCACTTAGTAATTCAAGTAGTCATAGGAGAGGCCTTTTATTTTACCATTAAAATAAAAGGCCACTCCTATGACTGTCTGCATGAGAACATGAATAAAAGTAATTGTAATTGTGAGAATCTTGAAACTGTGTCCTCCTATAAATACCTAGGATTGACTGTCGACTATCATTTTGGCTGGAATCTCCATGTCGATTATGTTTGTAATAAATTACGGTCAATTCTCTGTTTTACATCCAAACCTCCTTCTAAATTACGATTATTTTCCAACTCTTGATTATTAATAGAAGCTAAACACATACCTATTCCTCAGGCAAATATTGCAGTACAGAGATGTGCTTAGTAGACTGAGTAAAAGTTAAGGATTTTCCATGTAACTTTCACTATCACATAGACGAAACACGATTGACCCCACGACTTGACATCGATTCAGACTGAATGTTATATGAACAAGTACTTGATTTATACTTATAAAGAAGCCTTGTTAATGTAATATAAAAATGCGCCGTAGTTTTGAAGGGAACTACAGATGAGACATTTCAAATTCCTTGTAAAGATTTGAAATTTTAAAATTCTGAGCGTGCTAAAGATGAAAATTACTGGAATACTCAACAGAAAGTAAAATAAGATTTCTTAATCATTTGGCGTTTTGAAGTTATTCTGGCATCAATTACCGAACGCTGGAATTCGTAACAAGTGTTACAGCATCAATTTAGTTTAAAAAATCATCGCTCAATCGCTAATTTAAATCATCAAGTTATACGATAGTCATGACCGTGATTAGTAAATCTTGTTCAGTTTCACTCCAGATTGTTTCAAATAATTCCGATCATTAGTAAAGACGCCGGCGCATGACAAGCGTTCAGAAACGAAAGTCTCTCTCATCAGTATGTGGATTAACTCTTATAGCTCTACTTTCATTTGTTTAAAGTATTTATTAGAAAAGTCATGATTTTATCAAATAACTGAGCACAGGAAATTATTTCCCATCGCCATTTATATCACAGAATGTTATGTTAAGAATAAAATAGTGTGGAAGATTAATTTGTTCTGAGAACTCTAATACAGGCCGATAGAATGCCGCTCAACATTTTTCCTTAGTCAGCTAATAACGTAGATCTCTTCAGATTTTCGCTTCGTTTGCTCAGTTGTCAACTTATTTCATTTCTATTAGGCACATATTATGTTCGATGAAAATTCATCCTATATATTTGAATTAGCCAATTCTTCATCATCAATTATTTGCAAATTAACTCCACAATTACCTTCATCGCTATAATATTTTATTTTTTTGTTTCACGCAATGTTTTTTAAAGTTAAATCAATCAACCGATTTGGAGATTAAATCGTTTTGCTCGGATGATTTGCCTTGGACCACTTACGCAATGCCAACGTTTTGCTACTTTGGATTACGTTGATGGTTCGTTCTCTTGACAAGCCATTTAAGTTCAATAACATGATTACATGTTTTTATGGCAAATCTAGTGCTTCAATATAGTCTTTATCATATTTACATAACAATTCCAGAGTCTATAGCTTAGTTTAATTATTATTTGTACGAGATCATATTATTCGCTATTTTTGCTCATGTCATTTTTATGATGCAAATCAGTATATTTTAAGATCATTAACGTATCTTTGCTTTGCTAAATTGTAATTGCATGTATTTAGTAGAACTTAGTAGATACATCTTTGAAAATAAAACTAATTGTCCTGTCCTAATTACATATTGGATTAATTATCTGTTGTTATAATGCAAATCAATGTATTTCAAAATCTATGAAATCATTATTGTTATGAAGAATTGTTATTCGGGTTTCTACAAATGTAGTAGAATACCCGATAGTCAACTACATCGGACGAAGAACAAAAATATCAAAGTTATAAATGTTCAAACCTACTGAAACAAAACACTGGTAACTTATCTAATATGAAATTGAATAGAACTCACCTCTAGCCCAGCCGGTGAGCACGTTCCCGAGATAAGCCACCTTGTACACCGGATCTGGATCACTGATGCGGACGCTGTTTGTGCGACGAAGCAGCTTTCCAATTCCTCGCGACAACCGACCGATTGCGCGAGCAGTGAAATCCTTTCCAGATGCACCATCTGCGAGGCACACTTCAGCTGGCAGAATAGATTTACCGGTCGAATTCTCCTGCATCTTGTGACCGATCAACCTCGGCATCGTCAGCGGAATTGACTTCTTCCTCTCCGGTGTCAACGTCTTCGCCTGGTTCACGCTATACACGTTGCAGTTCTTTTTAAAGCTCTGGCTATTTATTTCTTTGGTTTGTTCTATATCGTCAGTCTTGTCTTTGTCGAGCTCGCTAAATTTTAGTATTGATATCTTCCCGTTTAAGTTTTCGCATGAGGAGTTGTTGTTGAGATTGTCGGTCTGTCCGTCGCTGAAGCGACGCTCGGAGCTCGACCGTCTCTTCATCAGGGACGGGTTCCTCAGCAAGATGCTCGTCTCACTAGAGCTCCTATTTTTCAGGATGTGTATTTTCTTGACTCGTGACACCGCAAAGTCAACTTCGTCGGTGCTGACCATCCTTTCTGTTTTTCCTTCCTCATCCAGGAAGCGCACTCTCAAACCATTAGGTTTGCAATCGTTAGTTTTTTCCGTGTCTTGCAGGCGGTCGGCCTGACTTTTTGCGCCTGCATCTAGACATTGGCGCTCGTTTTCACTAAGTGTTCCGCGAGCCATTTTTCTCGTTAATTGGCTTTTTTATCAGCTCTCTTACATTCTGCTCGGAGCTCTCAGCTGAAAATTTTCATAGTTGAGTAAATTTAACAGGAGCTTCGGTCCTAGTGTCTATTTCACGTAACAAACGGGTTCACCGAAACTAACCAGTCACTTCCTTTGTAACTAATAACACACACAGAGTAGTACACACCTCGTCCATTAAAGAACGACACCGGTTTGGAATGTAGCCTTCTCCACACTTACTCAATGCACTTGTCCGTTTATAGTAGAAAATGTTAACAGAAAGGCAATTATCAATTAAAATTCCGGTACATTCACTCGATTAAGAAGTATTTAAGAAACGATTAATGTTTGCGAAAACGAAGAACTAATAAGTCACTGAGTTACTGTTTCGAAATATTGAATAGAGGAGCGATCGCGACGCGTACGTCTGCCGCGGCCGGGTGGGTGCGGTGGAATGGCGGCGGCGGGCGGCAGGCAGCGCGGGCGCACCGACCGGTCACTCGAGCCGAGCTTTGATTTTAATGATCCAGCTACTTGTTGTGGTGTTAATGCGCCTTGTCACCGTTTCCCATCTGTAATATAAAATGTATTTGAATAAAAATAAAAACTATATTTCATTGTAATCATCACAATGGTAGGTGACGTTCGTACAACGTGACAGTTTAAATGAATAGATACGAGTATCAAAGACGTAGAGTGCGTATTGTTAGAGCAGCAGGTGTTACCGACGCCATGTTATTATTGCATACTCTAGAAACTGTACTGTAGAGTACACATAACGGACTAATTAGATACAACCGACTATTGATTGTTTTTCATAAATATATTATTGTTATTCAATAATTATGATAAATATCCATTTGTCATTGACTCTACATTATTAAAATTACAGCTTAGAGGAATGGAAATTGATTACATTTATAACTCGCTATATATATTTATATTTGTGATTATAAAAAAAAATCAAGTACCTAAATTTTAATCTACTTTTTTAAAACTTGGTGTATATGTAGTTTGTATGATAATACTATAATTTGCTATCTCGGAGCTGATCTCATGATGGAGTCAGGAGACGAATAGTGGAACTCTTCAGTGGCTAGTAGTAAACTGCTCGAGGTTGGGGTCTTATGATGTGTGTAGTCCAGTATATTGGCTTTTGGTGTCGAGGATCTGATGATGGAGCTATAAGATGTATAATGGAACTACAAAAGATGGATAGTGGAATACATAGATCACTAGCGGATAAGATCTATAACCTTCGGGGATACTGTAGCTTTCTAAGAATTTTTCAAATCGGACCAGTAACTCTGGAGATTAGCGCGTCTTCAGCTTTATTATAAGCAGATAGAGTATAGATTACATCCAGAATCATGACGAACAGACTTGCGGCCTGTCAATATATTGCAGTTGGAAGGTTAGTTCTTAAACCTATGGCAACGTAAGTAGGATTTTTATAAGTACCTATAAATAATTTTGAACAAAGCTGAAAATATCTTCAATTATGTTTAACCCATGCTCTCAACTAGAAAAATATTTTAACAAAAAGTTGTAATTTAGGTAAAAAATAAAATACAATGGTGCCGATTCTGTTGTTTACGAACTTAACTAATATTAGACAAGTCACATCGCTTTCATTTTAACCTTATTGAAAAAAGATAGAACATTTTTAATGCTATCAGTTTAATCCATGCCGTCGTAATGTACGGGTAAATAGTCGTGAGCAATAAAGATCGCGCTTAAATTCACGTTGAAATGTGTGATCGGATTAAACTGACAGGACTAAAATATCTTGCATCCCTTTTTTATATTTACTATTAGAAAGAGATATAGTGAGATTAAATTTATTTTAGTTCGTAAACAACAGAATCGGCACCAATAAATAACATTGTTTACCTAAATAAGTGTTGCCAAAGCTTCAGGTATTCTGTTTATATGAGAATGTTGTCTTTGTTATTTCAATAATTATAAAATCAGTCAAGCGTGCGTCTGGTTAATGCTTTAATTTAATTTAGACCGTAGTATATTCTGAAATTTATTAATAATAATAATTTATTTGCAGTAAAGATGGATGTTAAATACAATAATTAAGAGTGGTCACATGAGCCAGAATAAAGGCATGCAAAAATTTACAAATTTTAACAGAAATTCAAATTATCAAATAAAATGTTAATAGTTAGATTAATTAGAAGTATGTCATTAATTATGTCAGTTTGTTAATATTATATTTAGCGTGCCACTATGAAAACTTGTGACTAGTATTTTTCTTGCAAAGTGTAAAGTATTCAGTAATGGAATAAAAATTATGGAACTGAAGCCACTTCCGAAGTTGAACTTATAAGTTATATTTTTTATGTAATTTCAACATACCCATCTTATGCTATACGGTTTTTGCTATATTTAACATTTATATTGCTGCGGAATCCTAAAAAATCAAACATCACGCGTGACTTTTCGTTATTGGACAAAAAAGGATAATAAGGGTTTTCCGACTTATTTCAAAGAATTACAGACTCTTTGACTTTTTGTGATAAATATTACAAATGGGTTTACATACCTATGTGTTTTTCGACGATTTAACCTCCACAAAAAAGAGAAGAAATAAATTATTAGGTACCTATACGAGTATCAAAGTGTCGTACCGGACGATAGTCCATTATTAAAGGTAATTATTTATAAATGTTTTCGTTCGAATAATTTTCTACGTTATTTTTTAGGATACCATTATTGTGAAGCGTAATAAAAGAAAAAAAAATAACTTGTTGGAGTAAATCAGTTTTATGGTAAGTATCTTACTAAAAATATTTCCATTTGCCGTGGCGTAAATATCATTATTATAGTCAGTCATTCTGTTGATAGGAAATAAAATGAATATTTATATTTTTTTTCTTTTTAGGGTTCCGTAAAAAAAAACGGAACACTTATAGTACACTTATATATACACTTACACTCGTGCGTCTGTCTGTCTGTCCGAAAATATTGGACTGGATTGAGTTGAAACTTGGTACACATATGTAAGTCGGTGACCCAAACATGGACGTGTTACGTAAATAAATGAATTTCAAACATGGGGGCTAATTTTGTGGGATAAATTAGAAAATAAAAAAAAAAGTTTTGCATACAATATTGTGTAACATATCAAATAAAAGGGCTTCTTGTGAGGATCTCAAATATATTTTTTTTAGAATTTTAATATAAATAGTTTTGAAGTTATTTAAGAAAATAGGCGAAAAATTGGCGAAAATTGACCATTCTTGACCCTTATTTCCGAAACTACTGGGCCAAACATTTTGAAAAAAAAACAGGTAATAGTTCTTTACCTAAAAATTACAGGAAAATCTATAAGAAGTCTATCTAATACCTTTAAACCTGCAATTCGTGGATATATAATCTGAAATTCGGAAACGGCTCCAACGATTTTCATGAAATTTGGTATGCAGGGGGTTTCGGTGGCGTTAAATCGATGTAGCTAGGTTTCATTATTAGAAAACACGATTTCCAAAAAAAAAAAACCATCAACAAATTTGTGTCAGATTTAAAAATATTTATGGAACTTAGTTAAACATGTACGGAACCCTCTCCACGCGAGTTTAACTCTTATTTGTCCGATTTTTTTCTTCTTTATGCCACGAGTCACGACCTCCGAATTTTTCTTCTATTAACAGGATGACTATAATATATAAGATATATTCAGCCTGTATATAGGTACTATCATTAATACAAGTAACAATAATAAGATAGTTCATGTTAGTATTTCGTCTTTAGACATGATTCGCTCGCCAACTATTGGGAGGGTGGACTGAGATAACCTCTTCAAAGCGTCGCCGCAGCTCTGCGTTGATTACGTGACTTGCGAGAGGTTAATTAATACCATGTCTAAAAAAAACATTTATATTTACTTTGGGCATACCACAGATAAGATATTAGTTACTACACAGAGTTACTGCGATAAACAGAAGTGGGTTTATTTCCATAAATATTTTTTAAAAATGTATGGGTAGCCAGGCGGGTACTACAAAGCACCCAATCACCATACCTTTCAGCGAAAGTTCAAGCTCTCTTTACAGTCCCTGTAATTTCGTAAAATACATATTAGAGGTAAAATCAAGCTAGCGCAATTCGTAAAAAGGTAAAAAAAACGAATATACAAAAAAAATATTTACTATTCATTAAAAATGAATCCGTCAATCTATATGGTCTAGAATTTGAAATCTTTTATTTTTAATGTCAAATAAAATAAAAAAATATGAGAAACACTGGCTTTAAAAGTGAATAAAGCGGTATTTTTAAAGTTCTTTTATGTATCGAATTATATTTAAATAATATGTTTTATGTTCCGTCAAAAGCTGCAGACTTCGTGAGGACCTTAAAAACAATTAAAAAACACTTGAAATAAAAACGCGCGTTCATTAGTATGTGCCTAAACAAATCCCCGATCTGCGTCGAACGAAACGTCTGACAAACAAACACCCTCCCAAGTGTTTTCCTTGTTTCACATAAATCTTGTTTTCGTATGCCTTATTGTCATGGTGATATTCGTGATACGTTAATAAGGAAGGTCAGAATACGTGATCTGTTTATATTTGTGCATTATCTTGTTATATTATTATATTAACAATATAATAATATAACAAGATAATGCACAAACAATTTGTCCAATTCGTAACGCTATTCGTTCACAGGATTCAGTTTTATTTTGTATATTCAATAAAGATGAAAATTGGGCATAAATAGGGTTTAAGGGTGAACCTTCGGATGGAGCGCGAAATTCAAATTTTATCACGTTTTATCACTGAAATATACGACTATTTCATGAAAATGTTACTAATATACCTTGGAGGAATATGTTGATGATTTCTTTTGTTAGTAATCAGTAAATATACTACCATTCTTCTCGCAAATAACATGTTGATAACTTACGACCTATAACTGTAACAATTTGCAAAAAACGTGATAAAATTTGAATTTCGCGCTCCAACCGACGCCTCCACCTTAAGACGATATCCGAGAAATTATGATTGTAGATTAAGTTTTTCACGGCACTCTTTATTGCAAGAGAATTGTAAAAAAAATATGTTAAATTAGAGAATATGTGATGAGGAATAGATTTTTTTTAATTAGTCACGTCAGAAAAAAATCGTTTAAAATTAAAAATATTTTTTTCATCCAAATATCATGAAAATATGATCATACATTCTGAGATCTAATAGAAAGGGAATAGTTTACTAACTTTAAAAAAGCATTTTTTTTTAAATAACATAATACTGTCTTTTTTACTAAAAGCCTCGCCTGTCTCATTTGTCTCCATTAGTTTAGTGAGGAACGGAGTCATTCGCGGAGAGCATCCTCGCATAGTTGCAATAGAATTCATGCATCAGTTATATTGTATGTTAAATGAGAAATACTCTTATTCACCATTTGATACGGTACGCTTTTGAATAAGCGCTATTACTCCACCCGGACGAATAGCCGAATTATAGACGTAAATTCCGAATCCACCGGAACCACGTATATTAGTGCTCTATATACTAAGCTATTATAGCGTATATACCTATAGAGTGAGATGAACGACTAGGTAGGTACCTATTCGTATTGACCTGAACTATGAATTTGTAAAATATTGATTGAATATAGGGTTGCCGTCCGTCCGGATTTGTCCTAGTTTAGAGGAGTTCCCGGGCGAAGTTTATAAGTTTTCAAGCGGTCGGCAAAGGTCGTCAAAATAAATAAAAAGTTGATTTATGACAAAATAATAACAAAAGTAGTTTTTTATTTTTCTATTTTTAGTTTCTTATTAGCTATATTAGCGTCGTAACTTCCATCATCACATCAAAGAATACAACTAATAGTCTAAACGGTCCTGTAATATTTAAAGAATTATCCCCTAACTCCTAATCGTTAAGGAGTTGTACTTTCCATCATCAGCTCAGCAACATGAGGTGACGCAAATATCTGAATAGCTTTAGAAAGTATATGAAAACCATTGTAAGTGCCTATGAAATTTGAATAGTTCTCTCAATTTCTCTAGGATCCCATCATCAGAAAAAAAAAAAAAGGGGTCTTAGAGTAATCAGGGAAAAAATATTCCAACGAATTGTATAGATGAAGCATCGGCAATATTCGTAAAATCGATCGTTCCCGAAAAGAGTGCGCCTACAACATTACTCATGAATTAAAAAATGATCGGCGAAAATGATTTTATTGAACGTTGAAAGGCGCGATAGTGAATGATTTTTATTAGTTTTGTAAATCGGAAGTGAAGTAGACTTAGACTTGCCGATGCTACATCTAAGTTGTGTCATACTGTACCTACTTATGACACTTTATTTAAATAATAATTATTCGTACTCAACACAACAGAAAGATAAATCAATAGGCACCATAATATGCGCATTAATCACCGGTGTACCCTTGACCTGGTGAGCACATGTGCCTACACAATGATCACCAAACAAACCGTATACAAAGCCTAATAACTACATTTAGTTTTCATATTGAAATAAACTCATATTTCCTATAAGTATTGTTCGAGCTGTTTACACGGTAAATCGGTCAAGTGTTAATTTGCAACAATTTACTTTTATTGTTTCGGTAAAATCTTCAGAATCATAACTTTCCCAAAAATAGCGACACTCATAGTTTAAACACTAGAAATAGGGATAAACTTGCTATACCTGTAACTCGTTTGAGCAAAGTTAGGGATTCTTTTAAGGGGCAATGTATACGGTTCTTTAACAAAGTACCCAAAGAAATTCAAGAATTGTCCGTGTTAAAATTTAAAAAGCTAATTAAAGATATGTTGTACCAAAAAGGGTACTATAAAGTTTTTGATTTTATAGAGGACAAGAACGCATTTCTATGAGTTGCTCGCTTCACATGCTGTTTATTATTATTATCATATTGTTATTTTTTATAGTTTTTTTATATACATATGTTTTATATTTACATATTTGACGATTAAAAATACTTGCAATGAGTTCATTTAATAGAGACACATTTGAATTTGAACTTAGTCGTATAAAATAGTAGTTTATGATACTGTTGCATAATAGGGGTTATTAAATACGAGTGTGAGTTTAAGTACCGAGCCGTAGGCGAGGTTCTTAATAGTATCACACGAGTTTTTAATACCTAATTATGTGCAGTATCATACAGTACTTTATCTAAACTCATATAAATAGTGTAATTTAAAAAAATAGAAAATTCGATAGTATTTTTCTGGGAAAAATTGGGACATTTTTGGTCAAAATGATATATGTAGGCAAAAACAATAAAATAAACAGACACAATAATCATATACCTAATGAAATCCGTGTTGCCAACTCCCAAAAATTCTTATCTCTACAGTTCAAGTCAAAAATTTTGTCACATTGTCATCGTCAAATTGAATTACTGATTGATTATACTATTGATAGGTCCAAAGTGTACTTTAATAGAAAAAAAGTTATTTTATAGCATTATCTTGGGAACACACAACTGTACTATAATGAATCATTATACACGGGTGTGCCTAAAGTGGGTCATTAAAGTACTGGGAAATCAGTACTTTAATGACTCACTTTATGCACACCCGTGTATAATGAAATTAAAAATTATATTATAGCACAGTTTTCTTCCCAAGATAATGCTATAAAATAACTTTTTTTCATTAAAGTACAAGTATTTGGACATGTCTGGCCACTTATAATGTTTTTTGGGTTTTAATACTTCAATTACTGTCAGTCAACTTGTCAAACGAAATAATAAAGAAAAAAACATTATAAGTGGCCAGACATGACTAAACAATTAAACGTAGTATTATATTCTCTTTGTAAACAATTAGGAATCAATCTGTATTAATTCAATTTTAGATGTAAATTGACTCTGTGGTCGCGTATGCGGTAGGGAGTTTTTCCCAACACGATTCGGGCGCCATGATGATTAATGTTTGTTTATTTTATTGATTTTTTTGCATACATATTTTATGTTGTAAAAATTATAGTAAAATAGCAGTGATACTAAGGTGAAATAAACTTGGATCTGAAATTTTGGAGGCGGCAATGGAAATGACGAATAATCGATACCCGTGAGTCATGAAAACCTATGACAAAATATTATCGATTTTTTACCTTTAAATTACATTATTAAATGAGTTTAGATAAAGTACTGTATGATACTGCACATAATTAGGTATTAAAAACTCGTGTGATACTATTAAGAACCTACGCCTCGGTACTTAAACTCACACTCGTGTTTAATAACCCCTATTATGCAACAGTATCATAAACTACTATTTTGTGTTGATCCTATAAATGACTATTTCTAAAACAACTGCAGCTTTACGCTTTATATTTAAACACTGTATCTAGTATAGCACTCTCATGATTGGAAATATGCATGATATTTTCTTTTGCTATAATAAAAGCTCCTCGCTTATGTCTTAGAAATGGAAATTTTGATGAAAAATTAAAGTATTTTTTGATATAAGGATAGTATGTATATCGTATTTTGATTTACCTGTATAGTGAATTTGAAAGAAATTTCAATATTTCCTTGCGTAGGTAGATCTAAAGAAGCCCTACACAATAGAACAGTAAGTTATTCCGGTATTTCTGCTACCGTTTGATATCAAATTCAAAGAATTTTTGTAAATACCTTTTCTAAATTTATTAATAACAGGCCTTGATTTTTAAGGGATATTTTTGTTTCAATGGTAGGTATACTAAAGATTAAGCAATAGTAAGAAATAGAAAATAAGATGGTAGCTCGGAATAATAATCTTTTTTTTTAAAAGCGGAGAACCTCCTTTATAGCCAATAAAATTAATATGGGACCACCTTGGAGATATACAGAACCCAACGCAAAAAGATTGATTAAAATCGTTAAAAAAGTTATGCGTGAACAAACATTAGAAAAAAAACAGCTGAATTGAACCTCCTCCTATTTTTTGAAGGAGGTTACCATGATATTTTCCATGGTCCATGAACTACTCATTCGATAACTTCGAAACAGTCCAGATTAGAGTTCCTACATACTGATTTTATACTTCATAGTGCCTTTGAAGACCGTTTTATTTTTTGTTAAAAGTTTTTTTTTATTTTTATTATAAAAACCGCAAATTTCGAAACAATTAGCGCATTTAAAAAATATAACTACTTACCTATCTCATTTAAATAGTCAATTGTTTGAATAAATAATGTATTAAAATGCAAAATAGCCATTATTACATGGTGAGAGAAGTGATAATTGAGATAACCGGTTGCATAATTATTCCATGGATGACTACGGTTGAGATGCTGATTGTAATCAAGTGATCATTTTACGACCGCGTGGTGGCTGCCCCCATGATTTATAATCATAATTATAAAATTAAAATAGAATATTAATTTTACAGAAATAGCTATCGGATGTAATTACTTAATATACTTCTGTGCAATGTTTTTTATTAAAAAAAACTGTCCCACGCACACAAACTCGCAAAAATTGCACACTCTTTATTATTTTATTTTATTTTCAGTTTCAGTTTAATTTCAGTCAGGCTTTGTGTGCTTACCACCAATCGGCCACATCATCATTGATCAAGGTGAAATTGTGGCCAAAAAAAAATCTTTACTTTGTAAAAAAAATCATTTCAACTTTTTCGGTCAAAATTTTTCCGTGAATTATTATTACTCATAACTCCGTATGTATCTGCAAGTTTACACATCCATTTATTAAAAACGCTCAGAGTGACCTGTCAAAACGGATATGAATTTATTCCGCTTGTATACGTATCGATTGGGTCCGCCATCATTCACAGTCCAAACACAATGTGCTCCACGCACCGAATGAGCGAATACACACAAGATACCTACCACAATACAATATAGGTATATAACACAATGCGTTATACAATGCGTTCTACAGTGCGTTGTACAATGCCTTATACAACGCGGTCGCAGACACCTCGCTTTGCGACATTCGTGACGTGAATACAAAAATCTGAACATTAATCTGATTATCAGTTATTGATGTTTTATTATGTAGCTTGTATTTTGTCAATAATATATCTAGTTTATCCATCCCGCGGCTTCACCCGCATTAAGGAAGCATCTTATGTTTTCCCGGGATAAAATGTATTAAGGTTACGTTACAGTATGACACAACTTAGATGAAGCATCGGCAAAATTCGTAAAATCGATCGTTCCCGAAAAGAGTGCGCCTACAACATTACTCATGTGTTAAAAGAAATATTGCCGAAAATCTACAACGCGAAAATGATCTTGTTGAACGTTGAATGGCGCGATAATGAATGATTTTCATTAGTTGTGTAAATCGGAAGTGAAGTGTACGAAAATGATTTGCCGATGCTACATCTAAGTTGTGTCATACTGTACTTACTTTTGCTGTTATAAATTCATTGTTGAATACAAGAAAAATACAACAGTAAAAAAAATACAAATACCTGTTTTCTTTATAAAATTAGTGTAGATAATTATAATTATAGAATAAGTGCCGGTATTATATTCCAAAACATTTGATAGTTATAATAGCAGCAATTTTAAAACCAATTATGAAAAATATACCTAATACGGGTAAATAAACTCAAACTCATTTATTCAGTTTAGGGCCTGGAACGTTATATATTTTTTTAATTTATTTAAAGAGTTTGTTTGTTGAGTGACACTCTGTAATCTATACACAAATATAACAAAATTAAATAAAAAATTACAAACATACATTTCTAACATTTAGGGCCATATTGATCAAATAGAGCTGTAATTAGCTAAACACGCATAATAAATTGAATTAGCGCGATAGTGTAGTGGTTGTGTACATAGTGGTAGGTACCCGCCTGGCTGACTCCCACCTTCATGTTGAAAATCTGTCGCCAACCGATGTATATATGTCACCGTACCATTGTGAACGCCGTTAGTTCATAATATATATCGCGAAATTGTAAACTGTCGAAGAATTGTGAACTGTATGGTACAGTTACTTCTTAACAGTGGCGAAGGGTCCATACAAGCCGATTCCCATCGGCTTACCTTTTAGAAAGCCCAGTCCCACAGATTCATCAATTCAAAGCTACTTTTATCATGCTTAAAATACACTGTAATTATATAATTATCGGTGTTTTTTGAACGGCTTACCCTCGCCATAATTTCATCCCTCGCCACTGCTGCTTACAGTATAACGTATATAGGTACATAATTCTTCAGTTTTAATATTGCATTGTGAAGTATCCTGAATTCCAAAAGTTAACAACAGTTAAGACAATAATAACAGCCTTGACTACATAAGGTAAGTCCCCAAAACTTGCGACCACACAATTACATTGCATAATAACAATCCACCGGATTTCCTCGCAGGCTGACGTCAGCAAGTCTTTTGTATGGTGCTGAATTGGCAACACCTTGGGTTTTGATATCATATGACGAGGAATCCATATATTGAAGTGATGTAGTTTTTGACACTATATTATTATGTATTTCATAGTATTAAAGTGGATGCTTAGAGTATTTATTGGGTATTTTTTGCGATTTAAGTCCGGTTGCATCGAACCATCTTTTTTCAACTATGAGTCTTGGTTACTTGCAATAAATGTATTTTATTTACCATTAGTTTAATTTTGACGTTTGTTATTCTAAAATTTCCAAAACCTGACAAAAAGTTTTATCATTTATTACTATTATACATAGGTAGTGACGTCGGATGCCGAGACGAAGGTCCCGGGTTCGAATCCTACAATGAGCGTGAGCTTTCGGTGAAGGAAAACATCGTGAGGAAACCATAGCACGGTGGTAGGGTACTTTGTAGTACCCGCCTGGCTGGCTACCACCCTCAAGTTGCAATTCTGTCGCCAAGCACATTTCGGTGTGTTCCGACAGCTGCACTTGAGAGCCAGTTCCCTTCTAGGCTTTGTGTGCTTACCATCATCGGCCACATAATCACTGACCACGGTGAGATTGTGGTCAAACACAGGCCCTATACATAGTAAAAAAATATATATATATATTACACGTATGTCAATGTCAGTCGATACAACTGGACCTTATTTTTTTACATCAATTTTAAGCACCTGAAACACAGCGTATTTTCGCGATTTGACCCGTGTTCCACCCATATGGTGGTAAAATAATAGTATCCCTGATCGTGGGTTTAGTTAGTTGGTATGTAAATTCAAAAGTAGTGCTTTAAAGAGTTTTTACTACCTATTTATTTCTTATAAGTTAACTGCCTACTTAACGGATAAGTCATCTGCAATCTGTGGTGGGAGCACTTTCTGAAAGATCGCTGCCATTTCATGAATAAATCAAATCACTCTGCTTCTACAAAGTTGACATAGCAGCTGCAAACTATGGAGCGGAAGTCTGTATGCAGCTTCGAATCACTAATGTCAATACTTTCTGCAAGCTTTACGCGTGTCACAGAATAATAAATAACTACTGTAACAGAAGGTTCAATCCAAAATAAATAAATGGTGCCGATTCTGTTGTTTACGAACTAAATAAATTTAATCTCACTATATCTCTTTCTTATAGTAAATATAAGAAAGGGATGCAAGAAATTTTAGTCCTGTCAGTTTAATCCGATCACACATTTCAACGTGAATTTAAGCGCGATCTTTATTGCTCACGACTATTTACCCGTACATTACGACGGTATGGATTAAACTGACAGCATTAAAAATGTTCTATCTTTTTTCAATAAGGTTAAAATGAAAGAGAGGTGACGTATCTAATATTAGTTAAGTTCGTAAACAACGAGGACCGGTGTTTTCAACGTGGTATGGAGTACACAACACACTACACACAACCGATCACGCTACCGTCCTCGACGGCGAGGACCGCCGCGATGTCCCACTCAGTCTCGTCCCGTTCAAGCGGCCCGAGCTGCCTACAGTAATCCGACCGCCCCCAATTAGTCGTAACTCGTACAAAGTCCTCCCCCTCCCCCGGTAACGCCCTGAGCCGAGGTTCGTACCCCACTCGGGGGTGCCCTCAGGCGTTGTTACCTAAATATTACCCGGCTGAGAGCCCTCTGCGCTCGCCGATTTGTCCGGTAAGGTTGTTGCAGCCATCTGAGGCTACCAACTTAGTCCTTTCAAAAAAAAAAAAATATCGTAAACAACAGAATCGGCACCAATGCCTCTCTTTCTATCGTAAAGCTCCATCTCTTTCGACCGCGGGCCCGTCAACATAATCGCAAGCGGCCGATGGTTATGGCTATCAATCAACGTACATGTAGGTATATTTTCATACCTAAACTGCCAAGTTAACTGTCCTTCCGTCCATCCATACTGCATAAAATCTCGCGACTCTGTTTGGTATCTTTATTATTTTATTATACTAGCTTCCGCCCCGCGGTTTCCCGCATTCCCTAGGGATCTTATGTTTTCTTGGGATAAAAAGTTGCCTATGTTATTCCAAGGTATGATCTATCTATGTACCAAGTTTCATTCAAATCCGTTCAGCAGTTTTTACGTGAAAGAGTAACAAACATCCACTCATCCACACTTCTTCAAGCTCATTGTAGTATTCGAACCCGCGATCTTCGAGGAACGCAGGAATTTGGCTGCGTTATTCTATAAGGTGAGGTAGAGTCTGTCAGATTCAGAATAACACCTACGAATCGTCGATGATACCTACATAGAGTGCCTATAGACAGCATTGCAATGCGTTTGCGCGTGCGTCGCCACCTCGCCCGGTGTCTGGCGCAGGCGTCGCTTATTGATCAATCTCTATTAACACGCAGCCCATGAAGCGCTGTGTATGTCGTGGAATACCACAGCAATGTTAATTAGTCAAGATGCAGGATACATTTTTAATAGAGAAAATTCGTTTTAATCGTTCAAAGGGCCTCGACTTAATGTAGTGTGTCTGCTTAAGGTCGCCAGAGCTCATTGCGAAGGGGGAAGGGTCGGTAAAGTAATGCCATGGGAACAGATAATACAGAATTTTGTGTACATTATTATCATCATCATATCAGCAGAAAGACGTCCACTGCTGGACTAAGGCCTCCCCAAGGATCTCCACGATGGCCTGTCTTGCGCTACCCGCACATGATCATCGGTCTATCTTGTGGGGTCTGTTCTCAGGCTTGGTTTTTGTCAATAATCCTAAAAATATCAGGAGACTAATCATTACATAGGTACCATTACAAAGTTATGATAATTTGATGTCTAGCTTTGGTAAAAGCTTTTGCTAGCACTCTACCTAATGTAAGTCTAAGGTAACGATGAGGCGAGATAGCTATTTGAATACTCGAGTAATCATATAGGTACTCAGTTAGATTTACGTTGGTTAAACATTTATTTGATATTTTATGAAATGTTTTGTTGTTCACTCGACTCGAAAATTTGAGCTATGCTATATAAGCTACTAGCTTTTCTCCGCGGTTTCACTCGCGTTCCTGGGATATAAAGTATATAGGCTGCCTTTGGGGATAATGCAGCTTCCTATTAGTGAAAGATTTTGCCGAATCGGACCAGTAGGTAACTCCAGAGATTAGAGCGTTCAAACAAACTTTTCAGCTTTATTATTAGTATAGAAGATAGATATATATTTACATATACTATACCTTTCGAAAAGCATCTTATTTAAATGTATTTTTTATTCAGCGTAAATATTATATCCCTCGGGAATACGGGTATAATTGACGAGTAAAAACAAAAGGTAGCAATACATATAGCGAAGTTATAACATGAATAGGAAAATATCGTTAGGTTTTGGATGATTAGAATGAGTTATATATGCAGTACCGGCGTTAGGGTAGGGCGCGGTAGGGCGATCGCCCGGGCGCCAGATGTAAAAGGGGCGCCAGGCCCACCTTTATTTCCGGTCGCTCATGAGCGAGTCTAAATAAATAAATTCTCAAGTCTAAAGATAAAATGGCTACAATGGCTTAAAATCCCTTTTGTTGGCGGGAGGAGGGGGGGGGGGGTTATCACGGGTGCTGGTAGAGCTAAAACCGGCACTGTATATATGTATATATGCGGGTTTACTCACGTTTATTCATAGCCATAGTATTAATACACTTTGTTGATCCACTCATATGCCTAAACGTAGGTATTTATGGAAATATTCCATTTGTCATTATTACCACAAACGGTAAATTTGAATGCATTATCAATTACTATTTCAGTATTTACCCGAGATATGAAGCTTTCTACCGAAGCTCAGGCTTTTTTTGACCATATCTCACTCACAGTGGTCAGTGATAATGTGACCGAGTCTTCTCAGTTCAAGTGTATTCCGAACCGGTAGTAGAGTCTATTGTAAAACTGTAACTGTTGACGTTCATAAGTGCCTTATTAGGGCCTAAACTGAATAATAAAGTTTTTGTTTTTGATGGTAAGCATGTAGAGCCTAGAAGGGAACTGGCTCTCAATTGCAGCTGTCGGAACACACCGAAAGGTGCTTGGCGATAGATTTTCAACTTCCATGAGGGTGGTAGCCAGAGTGATGATTCCGACCGGTGGTAGAGTCTATTGTAATGATTGTAACTATCGACGTTCATAAGTTCCTTATCAGGGACTAAACTGAATAAATGAGTTTTTGATGGTTCTCCCAGCATGGGGTTCTTCAGGAAGGATGTGAAGGTATGTTGCAAGCGTAAAGACTACGCTGTTTACCATCAAGCAGGCCATTATATTTGCTACCTTATAGAGTGAGAGTTTTTTTTTTAATAATGACTAATAAGTGTATGTGGAACCGGTGGTAGAGTCATTTGTAACTTTCAACGTTCATAAGCGTCTTATTTATATTAGGGCCTAAACTGAATAAATGAGTTTGGAGTTTGAGCTTTATTTCAGAAACGTTAAATTTGATCTTGATTGAACTTAAAAATATATTAAGAGTCCCATCGAAACCGAATAAGCAGTGTTTTTTAATATGTCAGAAATACGGCATTTTCAATGTAATAAGAATAACTCTGAGATCTGCGGCCGTAAAAAGGACGCATGATTCCAGAAATTTATTGTATTAGCAATATTGCTCGAGCGGCCTTTTTAGCCGGTGGTGGTCGACTTGCGTGATTCTTTTCCTTTTTAATTTTTTAATTCGTAAGTCGATTGCTTAATTTATTAGTCGGTAGGTTAGTGGTACAAATGTTTGTTCAAACAGGAAAAGCGATCTAGAAACCAGTGTCGTGTGCCGGCGCGCCGTGTCTACACTCCGCTCCATATCACACAAATTGTTTATTTATAATACCTATTTGCGGTTGGCACACTCACAAATTGACAAACATGTGTAATTAGGTATATGGATTTATAGTGTAGTGTATTTTAGATTCTTACTATCTTCGTAAACGTCTCAGTGTTACCAGGATAATAAATTGAGCCAACCAAGTCGGACGAACAATCCGATCTACCGACATGTATGTGTATATTTTTGTGGAAAGAACCTTTTTCGTTACTCCTTATATAAGTAGGAAAATTACCACAAGGGGTTTCCTTTGTAAAATAAACTGTTATTTATTAAAAATTATATTAAGTATTTTGACTTTTTTAGGATAGCTTCTCAAGACATAGTAATATACCTCAGTGGACACAGCTCAGACTGACACCTCTTATGGACACCCGGATAAGCGGAGTATTTTTTTTCTATTTGGTATCATTTTATTATTATCTATGATTGTTAGATTCTATTTTATCTATGATTGTTGTTACACATTTTTCCGTTTAGCTCCTCAGCTCGTAAAAGTTAACTCCGTTCTAAAAAAACTAAGCGAGATAGCTTTTGTAGATCTTCTTTTGTAGATCTTCTTTTGTAGATCTTCTTTTGTAAGTGTGTTCATGTATCGTGGGTGGGTGGATCCGCTGGTTGACTACCATTTCCAAGTTGAAAATCTATCGCAAATACCAACTTACTGCTATGTTCTGATAGCTGCCCTTGACAGCCATTTTAGTACCAAACCCCAAATTTACTTAACAATTCATAAAAGAAGCACAAAACCACAGACAATGTTAGGGTTCCGTACCCAAAGGGTAGAACGGGACTCTATTACTACGACTCCGCTGTCTGTCCGTCTGTCACTAGGCTGTTGATGTATGATGTATTTCTGTTGCTGCTATAACAATAAATACTAAAAACCAGAACAAAATAAATATTGATGGGGGCTCCCATACAACAAACGTGATTTTTTATGCTCGTTTTTGCTCGTTTTTATAAATGAAATATTGCTTGAAATATTCACAGAATTTTGAGTTATATTATTAATTTTAAAAATAAATAATTAAATTAAAATAAATGTTTAAGGGCCATACAACTAACTTCATTTTTTTGAAGTTTTTATAGATGTACGGAAACCTTCGTGCGCGAGTCCGACTCGCACTTGGACGGTTTTTTACAACAGCGCTGTATCAATAAGAAAACTAATGACTCTATGGATTTTTTCGGTTCATGACTTTTTCATCATTTATTTTGCATGATAAATACTATTCATTGCCTTAATAGGTAGTTACTTTCTGTTAACTATTATTCCTTTTTATATTGTCAGTTTTTTTTTTTCGACGTAATAAGTACTTTTAATTGGCCTCGATTTCATCAATTTTTGTATACTTTTGTCATTTTATTGTACGTTTATCCTTAAAATAATGAACTTGAAAAAAGAGTGAAAACTCCTTCAAAGGCAATAAAAATAATATAGGACCTTAGAGTTATACATAACCCAACGTAGAACGAATTATTAAAATCGGTTCATAACCAAAAAGTTATTCCTTTTTTTTTAAGGATGTTAGAAATTAAATTAAAATAAAGAAAGTGAACATGACACTTATCGAGATCTGACTCTCAAAGGATATGTGAGGCTTAATTAGGGTACCTATAGCATAAATAGTGATGTGTTTATTATAATATGAGCCATCGTATATCATTGCGTCAACGTCATATGACGCAATGCAAGTGTTGAGTGACCAAATTCATAGAATACTATACTGTACCCTATCGACAATTAAATACTCAAACTCAAGACTCATTTATTCAGTTTAGGCCCTGATAAGGCACTTATGAATGTCAACAGTTAAAATTTTTACAATAGACTCTACCACCGGTTCCACATACACTTTTTTTTTTTTTTTTATGTCAGAAAGTTGACAAGCAGGCAGGCGGTCCACCGTCGCCTATCGCCATTTGCAATACCAGAGGTATTGCCAATGTGTTGCCGACCTGTTACAATGCCGAGAAGGCAATTACTGGCTCTCAAGTGCAATTGCCGGAACACCGGTAGGTGCTTGGCGACAGATTTTCAACATGAGGGTGGTAGCCAGCCAGACGGGTACTACAAAGTACCCTACCACCGTGCTATGGTTTTCTCACGATGTTTTCCTTCACCGAAAGCTCAAGCTCATTGTAGGAACTTAAACTGAGAGTACTCCGGCAAGAAACTCAGCAAGGCTTCTTTTTTTGTGTACTCGGCAGCGAATTCTTAAAGTTCAATATTTGAACAGCACACAGAAAGTAAAAATCTCCATTTGCAAGTATATCAGTTACTAGTCCCCCGCGGTTTCACTTGCGTTCCCGGGATAAAATGTAGCCTATAACCTTCGGGGATAATGTAGCTTCCTATTAGTGAAAGAATTTTTCTAATCCGACTGGTAGATCCAGAGATTAGCGCGTTCAAACAAACTCTTCAGCTTTATTATTAGTATATATACATACCTAAATATGGTTTCAATAGTAAGAGCTCAGCGATTGAGATCATAATATCCGTGTGAATAATGTCCCAGGATTCACGACACTTTCATACGACATTAAAATGACTCCTCTAAGATTTGACGGAAAATAATTTTATTTTATAGTCACTTTATAAATAGACCACAGAGTATAAAGTTATGAATGATATTTGTAGAATGGCCTGAGTCATCGGAACGTTATGAATGGATGCACTCAAGCGAAGGTATTTCCCGAAATACACCTTACTACTTTACCTTTCAGTAAATAACGATAGTAATAGGAATATTGTTAGTTAATTATGTTGCAATGCTAAAAAATATAATTGCATAAACACATCATCATGTCATCCGAAAGACGTCCACTGCTGGACAAAGGCCTCCCTCAAGGATCTCCACGCTCGGCGCAATAGTGTTGCGCTACCCGCATCCAGCGGATTCCCGCGACAAGATCGTCGGTCCACCTTGTGGGGGGCACGCTGCGTGCCCACGCTGCTTCGTTCGTGGTCGCCACTCGAGCCAAGTGTGAAGGAAGAATGTCTCAAGTTACCTTCATACTGTCTTCAAAGTTACTAACGTAAATGGGCTTCGGGTCTAATTTGACCCGGTACACAGTACAGTTTCTTACGTATGGTCAAATTTGACCGTGAACGTAGAAAAGGTTGTAAGTCCAAAAATTTTTGCAAGATATTTGTAAAAAATAAAACTTCCTTATCAGGATATTTTCCTAAACGTAAGTATTCAAATTATACTATTAGTCATCATATCTTATCCTGTGGATTTCTCGACTCTCCATGAGGTTTATGTATATATCATATCTAGTAATACAACAATAGGGTAGTTTTCTGGCATATCAAATCAGCAACTTTTTAATAAATGTCAGAACGATAGGTTACTTGGAATATAATATTGTATGAAATACTAAGCTATAACGTCATCGTTTCACAGCATCAAATGATCTACTCTTAGTGGTTCTACTGGTAATTAAAAATCATAGAAAACATTAAATGTACAACATATTTGATGTTTCCGCGTGTTTTCAGATGTTTTATGCATTGGTTAGTGTTTGGTCATTTATTTTTGACAGTGTCAACTAGCCTATTATGTAGAAGTTATTAATAAACTCTATTTACAGATATATATATAAAGCAAACCGCGGTTTAGGTATGAACGTAGTATATTATTTATACTATGGTTATGATAATAGAATACATAATTATGCTTTATATTTTCCTCAATCAGCAGTTAGATCGAGGATGCCGTATGTTGTTTTTGTAAATAGGTGATAATTATGTATAAATACTTAAGCTGTGATGTAGACACGATTCCATTATTTTTATAGGGCTGGATGTAGGAGACGCTAATTGGGGCTTAAATAAATTTTATTCGATAAAA
Organism: Tethea ocularis; assembly: GCA_963555595.1. Lineage (NCBI taxonomy): Eukaryota > Metazoa > Arthropoda > Insecta > Lepidoptera > Drepanidae > Tethea > Tethea ocularis. Next base: position 449,912 of record OY741960.1, on the reverse strand, counting down.
AATTGGGAATGGTATTTTTTTTTAGCTAAATTGGTCGAATCTCAAAATTTATGACAGGCCACTTGGCACGACATTCACAAGCGCTTTACCAGGGCCTTAACTGAATAATTGAGGTTTTTTTTAGTAGTATGGATGAAAAATTTTAAAGCAGAACCTGCTAGAAGATTACGCCGAAGTGTTTTAACTTGGAGTTGGGGCGTTGAAGATGCCCACAAAGTCCTGCTTTAATCCGGTTCTGATTTCTTCTTTACAAAACGTAATAGTAGTTTATGATTCTGTTGCATAATAGGGGGTTATTAAAACACGAGTGTGAGTTCTTAATAGTATCACACGAGTTTTTAATACCTAATTATGTGCAGTATCATACAGTACTTTATCTAAACTCATCTAATAATGTAATTTTTAAAGGTAAAAAATCGATAATATTTTGTCATAGGTTTTCATGACTTACGGGTATCGATTATTCGTCATTTCCATTGCCGCCTCCACAATTTCAGATCCAAGTTTATTTCACCTTAGTATCACTGCTATTTTTCTATCATTATTGGCCAAAATAAAATATTTATGCAAAAAAAATCAATAAAATAAACAAACATTAATCATCATGGCGCCCAAATCGGTGTGGGGAAAAACTTCTAAGTTGAGATCTCTACCGCATACGCGACCACAGACAAAGTAAATTTGCATCTAAAATTATAATTGTATAGTCCGATGTCTGGCCATTTATAATGTTTTTTTCTTTATTATTTCGTTTGACAAGTTGACTGACAGTAATTGAAGTATTAGAACTCAAAAAACATTATAAGTGGCCAGACATGTCCAAATACTTGTACTTTAATGAAAAAAGGTTATTTTACAGCATTATCTTGAGAAGAAAACTGTACTATAATATAATTTTTTAATTTCATTATAGACTGGTGTGCATAAAGTGGGTCATTAAAGTACTGTTTTTGATTTCATAATTAGAACTTTACGATATGAGAGTAGATAAAAAATATTACAAGATTTATATTTTTTATTGTTTATATGATATGGAAGGTCTTGTTGTTTTAACTAAAAAATTATTTAAGTGAATAAATAAACATACGTTTTTTTATCAGTCTTTAAGTTCCAATACCTACTCAGCCAAAAGTATGGAACCAAAATATTCATTGTCAACAAACAAAATTATCATTGAACTACAAATTACCGTTTAAAATCAATAATTCGATTCAGTTATTTTCATTTGCTAATACTTGGAAAATCAATACACCTGCGATCGATACGCACATGTTTTGAATTGTATATGTATAGTCCAGGTACAATACTCAGAAACCGCTTTGACGAATCCTTTGTATTCTGTTGGTAGGTACTCTGAGATATGAACCTGTCTAGATAGAGTGTTGTGCTGCAATCGCAACAAAAAAAACAGGCCAGATTAATCATACTTTATTGTATGACAAGCGCACTGTTTTAAGGCGATGATAGCTCAGTGGTAGTGACGTCGGATGCCGCGACGAAGGTCGTGGGTTCGAATCCTACAATGAGCTTGAGCTTTCGGTGAAGGAAAACATCGTGAGGAAACCATAGCACGGTGGTAGGGTACTTTGTAGTACCCGCCTGCCTGGCTACCACCCTCAAGTTGAAAATTTGTCGCCAAGCATCTACCGGTGTGTTCCGGCAATTGCACTTGAGAGCCAGTTAACCTTCTCGGCATTGTAACAGGTCAGCAACACATTGGCAATATCTCTGGTATTGCAAATGGCGATAGGCGACGGTAAACACTTACCATCAGGTGGGCCGTATGCTTGCTTGCTACCTTAGTAGTATAAAAAAAAGCACGCTGCGGCTCGTTCGAAAACTGATGACAATATGGAGCAATAAAGATGTCGCCACCATCGAAATAAATCTTACTTCAGTGGTCGCCACACCTAATAGGTAATTTGTTAGAGATAGCCATTAACAATGTCTATTTAGGGGTTATTTCCGTAAATGTGTCCGAATCGACGCGTGATACGTATTAATTCCATTGGATATACCTATATTATTACTGGCAGTTGGGGTTGACGACCTATACTGCACATGTTGTTGTTTCTAAGGAATCAAATCAAATCAAATCAAAAATCATTTAATCAGTTTAGGCCCTAATAAGGCACTTATGAACGTCAACAGTTACAGTTTTACAATAGACTCTACTACCGGTTCGGAATACACTTGAACTGAGAATATCTATAACAAACCTAAATCTATTGTAACACGGTTTGGTGTACCTACCAAAAACCTGGCTTAGCTAATAGGATACAATATGACAGATGTAATTATTGATTATAAAATGTATTATCAAGTTTAGCTTATGATCATTATTATTAAAATAAGTTTAAATTTTATTAATCTTTGGTTCAAATGACTAAATCAAACGCGTACATACAAATTCTTCTGCTTTATTCTTAGTATAGATAGATAATAGAGGATAAAATCCAGAGCTGCAAACTCTCCTTCTTTTACAGGAGATTTCATGATTTTTAGGTATGCTCCTGTTTTTTTTTTCAATTCCATGAAATCTCCTGGATTATTCTTAGGCTTTTGCCAATTTATGAACAGCACATATTCATAAAAAATGTTTTATATAAAGTATCGACAGACAATGAAATTCAAGGCATGAATTTATTGCCTTACTAAATAAAGATTAGTAGCTTCTCTCTGCACTTGCAGCCCCCTGGCCAAGTGATAACTGTATGAAGTTTATGTATACACCAACCTACAGCAACCTGCATTGATAATATATATACAAACTTGCAGTCTGTTACTAAGTCCATCTTTAGTAAAATAACTTCTGACCATTGTGGTCAGATGGTCACTTTCAATATACCTAGAACTAAGGTGATAAAAAAAGATATTAAATGTGTACCTATGAGTGAAATTCGCTTAGAAAAATTTAGGAATAATATCCTGAGTAAATTACCATATTTACCTTATAATAATGATGCAAATGACCTCTATAATGAAATTTTTAATCTAACCAAAACAGAGTTTAATACAATATTTAAATCAAAAAATGTAAAACAAAAAACCCACAGTGTATTTAATGATTGGGCGACGGTGGGAATTCATAAAAGTAGACAAAGATTGTATGACCTATATGGCGAAAGGCAGTATAATCATAGTCCTGTTTTTGCGGATTATGTAAGAAATTATTCTAGATTATTTAAACGCATTTGTGCCGCGGCGAAATCTAAATATCTTAGCAATAAAATTAAAAGTAGTCAAGATAAAATTAAAATGACTTGGAAAATTATAAATAGCGAAACTGGAAAAGTTAAAACGTATAATAATGATATTCAACTCAAGATTAATGATAAAGTTATTGAATCAGACCTAGAAGTTGCTGCCGCATTTGAAACATTTTTTACAGATATTCCAGTTTCTATTACTAAATCTCTTAACACCTCTCCCACCCTCGCTGTATCTTTACTAAGGGAAAATGTTACAGAATGTACTGATGACTTTAAGTTTTCAAGTGTTACCTCTAGTGATATTATTAAAACATTCAGATCTCTAGACTTAAAAAAGACTGTTGACCTCTGGGGAATTTCTGTCAAACTTGTTAACTCTATAATTGATTGTATTGCGCCATATCTGGCTATTACCTTTAATAAGTGTATTGAATGTGGTTTATTTCCTGATCTAATGAAGTATAGTAAAGTAGTTCCCTTATTTAAAGCCGGTAGTACCGCGGACCCCACTAATTATCGACCAATTTCTATACTACCGACACTTAGTAAAGTTTTTGAGAAAATCATTCTTAATCAATTAATGATACATTTTAATAGTAATAGACTGCTTCACAGTAATCAATTCGGTTTTTACAAGGGGTCGCTCAACAACCGATGCTGGTGTTGAGCTTGTTCAACATATTTTTGACGCCTGGGAAAATTCACGTGATACTTTCGGTGTTTTTTGTGACTTATCCAAGGCCTTTGACTGTGTCCATCATGAATTGCTCATCAAGAAATTACACCACTACGGTATTAGAGACACTGCACTCAGTCTTTTGAATTCATACTTGAGTGATAGGATTCAGAAGATTGATGTTAATGGCAAAGTTTCCCCTGGGTCCTTAGTTACTATGGGCGTCCCACAAGGTTCTATTCTTGGACCTTTTCTTTTTCTAGTTTACATCAACGATTTACCTTATCTTGTAGAAAAGAAAAATGAAATAGTATTGTTTGCTGATGATACTTCACTTCTTTACAAAGTGAAACGACATGATTTTAATTCTGACGATGTGAACAATGCTCTTTCAGTAGTTGTTGATTGGTTTACAGCTAATAATTTGATGCTCAATGAGAAAAAGACTAAATGTATTAGATTCAGTCTACCGAATGTAAAACACTCCGATGCCAATATTGTTATTAAGGGCGAAAAACTGGAGCTTGCTAAAAGTACTGTATTTCTAGGTATTACATTAGACGATAAGCTACAATGGGGTCCTCACATTAATAATTTAGTGAATAGACTTAGTTCTGCAGCTTATGCAGTGAAGAAAATTCGTTCTCTCACTGAATTAACGGCAAAATTAGTATACTTTAGTTATTTTCATAGTTTGATGTCTTACGGCATCCTCCTTTGGGGTAGCGGTGCCGACATCAATAGAATTTTTATTCTGCAGAAGAGGGCTATTCGCGCTATATATAATTTAAGTCCCAGAGACTCCCTACGAAATAAATTTAAAACTATAAATATAATGACAGTGTCGTCACAGTACATATATGAAAACTTAATTTATGTTCGAAAAAACATTCATAACTTTCCCAAAAATAGCGACACTCATAGTTTAAACACTAGAAATAAGGATAAACTTGCTATACCTGTAACTCGTTTGAGCAAAGTTAGGGATTCTTTTAAGGGGCAATGTATACGCTTCTTTAACAAAGTACCCAAAGAAATTCAAGAATTGTCCGTGTTAAAATTTAAAAAGCTAATTAAAGATAAGTTGTACAAAAAAGGGTACTATAAAGTTTCTGATTTTATAGAGGACAAGAACGCATTTCAATGAGTTGTTCGCTTCACATGCTATTTATTGTTATTATAATTTTTGTTATTATTATTGTCATATTGTTAATTTTAATATTTTATTTTATTTTCTATAGTTTATTTTTATATACATATTTTTTATTTTTACAAATTTGACGATTAAAAATACTTGCAATGAGTTCATTTAATAAAGACACTTTTGAATTTGAATTTGAATTTATATTTAAGACAAAACTGTAATTACCTACATAAATTAAAAAAAAAAAAAAAGATCCACCAAAAAAAAAACGCCTTGCTGAGTTTCTTGCCGGAGTCTTCTCAGTTCAAGTGTATTCCGAACCAGTGGTAGTCTATTGTAAAACTGTAACTGTTGACGTTCATAAGTGCCTTATTAGGGCCTAAACTGAATAAATGAGTTTATGATTTTGATTAAAGATTAAATGATTAAAGATTATTTATTTGCTTGAAACACGGTTACATACATTGTTCTTAATTTAGTCAATTTGATCTTCATGTTTCGCTACTAGGATTACATGTGACCAATATTATACGTACATAGTATATTAATCACTCTATGCTAATATTAAAAAAAAACTTTTTTTCCCGTCGCCAGGATTTCTGGCACAAATATAGTTCTTTTTGGCAAGTTGGGGTTTGCAGCACTGATAAAATCTTCGAGTTTAATAAAAAAATTCGAGATTCAAAGTTCACCTACCTTTGCAATTCGATACCTAAAGTCAAAAAGTCTTTTGTTTTTCTCAAAAGATTCACGATTTACTTTAGTTATAGCAACACGAAGCTAATACTCGTTACTCGTTTTCTTTCCTCCTCCGCTCCGGTCCAAGTCATTTGTATGCATTAAAATGCGAACAGTTTGCTAACATACTTTGCGATGTCTATGTTCCCGACAAAGCAGGATAATGCTACAGTTTGGATCATTAACTTATAACGACTTTTATTCCGTTCTTTCTTAAAAGAAAACAAACTTTTCTGTACGTATAAAATACAAGAATAAAAAAACTGGCCAAGTGCGAGTCGGACTCGCGCATGAAGGGTTCCGTACCATCTATAAAAAATGGAAAAAAACCATATATGGAGCCCAACTTAAAGATTAATTTTATTTTAATTTAACTATTTATTTTTAATATTTCAAGCGTCTACATGTTGCCGTTATCAATATCGAGCAAAAAAATCACGTTTGTGGTAAGGGGATCCCTTATATATTTATTTTATTCTGTTTTTTTAGTAAATTTTGTTGTTATAGCAGTAACAGAAATAAATCATCGGTGAAAATTTCAACTGTTTAACTATCACGGATCATGAGATACACCCTGACCGACGGACAGACAGCGGAATCTTAGTAATAGGGTCCCGTTTTACCCTTTGGATACGGAACTCTAAAAACAGATTTCCCTCTACCTTTTAATTTGGAATTGGGAAATTTCAAAGGGACGAAACGGCAATATAATTCTCTAAATCTACATTATACGAAAATGATAGGCAATTTGCTGGGGTAATGAAAATATGTCATCGTAAACACGGTCGATTACGTACAGACGTACTATGAAACCAGGGAAATTGCTTTTTGAGACGGGATGGTAAGCGGTGCGTGCGAGCGGAGGGTAACTACGGTCGCGTGAAACACAGTCTCGTCCCGTTCAAGCGGCCCGAGCTGCCATTAGTAATCCGACCGCCCCCAATTAGTCGTAACTCGTACTAAGTCCTCCCCTTCCCCCGGTAACGCCCTGAGCCGAGGTTCGTACCCCACTCGGGGGTGCCCTCAGGCGTGGTTACCTAAATGTTACCCGGCTGAGAGCTCTCTGCGCTACCAGGCTACCAACTTTAGTCCTTTAAAAAAAAAAAAAGCTAAATGTTTGTTACTCTTTCACGTAATAACTACTGAACGGATTTAAATGAAACTTGCAACATAGATAAATCATACCTTGGAATAACATATAAGATAGTTTTTATTCCGGGAAAACATTAGATACCTCGGGAATGCGGGTGAAACCGCAGGGCGGAAGCTAGTTGTATATAGTAGTTGTTATTTCATGAACAAGGAGGTGCTGTTATTTTTTTGTTTTGTTAGAATGTTAATTAAATTTCAAATTTAATAGGAAGGAAAAGAATAATAATAATAACGTTTTCATAGTCAATAAAGGCGAGAATCGTCTGCGAAAAGGCGTTACTTTTCAAGATTTTGACTTTACCGTTTTCCTTTGTTTTCACATCGCAACACACAGTCTTTACATTAATGAAAATTAAGTTTTTAGTCTTACGGCTGCACTCAGAGTCGTCAATTGTTAATGATTGATTATTTCTCAAGCTGTCTCTTTCCAATTTAATGAAATAAACAAAGATGGATACACTTTCATCAGTCATTAATTCTATTTAACGTCTCTGAGTACAGCTGTTCAAGTTATTTTATGAAATAAACTTGAATATACAGTTATATGTACATACATACGAGTATATTGCTACTCCTTGATGTATCGTCCGAATATTCATTAAACATTTGAATAAACACAAAAGAAAGTATGAAGTTGAGATGGATCTTTTCATGTTTGCTGCCGCTGGCGGAGGTTTAACTTAATATATTCCATATTTCAACTGAAATGAAGCTTGCTTTTGCATAGCGCTTTCTATGCTTTTTATGGATATACGTTTGTAGAGTTTTGTGTGATACATACTGGATGATTTTAAAATGGTATTTTAGTTAATTCTACGGATAGTATGCGTTCGTTATCAGTATTCCTACAATTTCAGGTGTCTGAGCCCTACATTTACGTTAGTTATATTAAGTACTAGCTTTTCACCGCGGTTTCACTCGCATTCCCGGGATAAAAAGTAAGTAGTCTATAACCTTCGTCGATAGCTTCCTATTAGTGAAAGAATTTTTTGAATCGGACCAGTAAATCCGGAGATTAGCGCGTTCAAACAAACAAACTCTTCAGCTTTATTATTAGTATACATATAGATAATACCTATGGTTTGTACAGACAGTTTTTCCGTCTATAAACATAGGTAGTAGGTACCTAACTATTATTGGCAAATGGAATGTAATCTCTCTATGATTGTAGACAGCTCAGCGCAACGCTGGGAAATGTGATAGCACATGTGCGCAGCGCTAAATTAAATTCGTTTTAATACCGAGCCCATTTGCTATAAAACCATAAAATACTAGATGCGACTGTGGGTTATATTATAAAACATTTAGGTATCATCTTATGTCTCTTCGAAGGCTAAAGTGTCGCAACTTTAACCGACTTCAAAAAAAGGAGGTGGTTATCAATTCGGTTGTATGTTTTTTTTTTTACTTTGTATAGGCCTGTGTTTGAGCACAATCTCACCGTGGTCAGTGATGATGTGGCCGATGATGGTAAGCACACAAAGCCTAGAAAGGAACTGGCTCTCAAGTGCAGCTGTCGGATCACACCGAAAGGTGCTTGGCGACAGATTTTCAACTTGAGGGTGGTAGCCGGCCAGTCGGGTACTACAAAGTACCCTACCACCGTGCTATGGTTTCCTCACGATGTTTTCCTTCACCGAAAGCTCAAGCTCGTTGTAGGATACGAACCCGGGACCTTCGTCTCGGCATCCGACGTCACTACCACTGAGCTATCATCGCCTTTGTTTTTTTATTTACGCATAACTTTTTTGTTTATGAAGAGATTTTAATTCTTTTTGCGTTCAGTTCGGTATAGCTCTAAGGTTTCATTGTTGTAGGTTTTTCTATTTTAGTTAAAATTTGATTTTAGGATACCGCAGCCAAATATTATAGTGTTTTTGTTGTGTCTGCATAATATATAACAATAGGATATTTAAATTTATTTAATTATCACTATGAATACTCGTAGAAATCATAAAACCTTAATCGCACCAATGGAATCTGAATGGGGCATGAACACACATGAGGGGGCTTGTTTTCCTTCGATAGATCGATATAAACGGCGCGGTCAACAAACTCTTGGTCATTTTCATTGAAGTAAAAGTATATTTAGGTTTACTGCTAATGAATCATTTCCAAACCGATGAGCAATACCCGAGAGTGAATGACCACGTCCTATGACTTTGTATAAAGTTATCAATGTTTATATTTTTAACCCCCAACGCAATAACGACGGAGTGTTATAAATTTGACGTGTCTGTCTGTCTGTGGCATCATAGGTCCTGAACATAATCGATTTTGATTAAGTTTTTTTTGTTTGAACGGTTAATCGAGGCTCAGCCGTTTGAAAATTATTACCAATTTTCTAGTGAATTTCGGGGGTTTCTTTAACATTTTTGCGGTCTACGGGTTTCTAGGCTTTGTGTGCTTACCGTCTTCAACCACAGCGATTTTGAAACCTATTGTGAAAATAAAGCTCATGCTGGTAATTCTGGCCAGGAACCTTCATAGGCGGAACTCCGATACATGTATCACATCTAGTGCGTACAGTTTCCGCATTGCACGTAAATTGGCAACACTCCCAGTGGCACGTACACACACACACACAAGTAGTGTAACATAGTATACTGCAGTTTTCCGACCACTTGCTTGATACGTGTATGAATGAAAATGTAGACTATGTCCTGTTATACCCTACAAATTATTATCTCATAAATCTATACTAATAATAAAGCTGAAGAGTTTGTTTGAACGCGCTAATCTCTGAATCTACCAGTCGGATTAGAAAAATTATGTCACTAATTCCTATTAGCTTCCTAGCTACATTATTCCCAAAGGTTATAGGCTACTTTTTATCCTAGGAACGTGGGTGAAACTGCGGGCGACAGCTAGTATCTATATAAAAGGAAAATGCCGCTGTTACCCGCTTTCTCAGTATAAAAAGTAGCCTATAGACATCGCGGATAATATAGCTTCCTATTAGTGAAAGAATTTTTAGAATCAAGCTGGTAGATCCAGAGATTAGCGCGTTCAAACAAACTCTTCAGCTTTATTTTTGCTTAGTATAGATTTATATAAAACTTTTCAATAATAAAATACCATGTATTCGATCAGAAAAAATATGCGTTTGATTGATCGATGCAAGATTGTGTTTTCTTGTTCTCGAGAGAGACAGGCTTAGGTATTGTATTCAGATTTTATTTGCAAATGTGGCTTATTTTTAGCACTTGCATTTTTATTCCACTTTTTACGATTATGTTAAAATGTCTGTGAAATCCACGCGATGACGCATTTAACATTGTTTTTGTATTTACACTGTTTCTGCGGTTTAACACGAAATTGGTTATGTCCTACTCCATATCATAAGCTATCTATCTACGTGCCAAATTTTCATCGCAATAATTCAAACATCCAATCTTTCATATATCCTGGATTAATTTTTGCCATTTCGATTTTTTTAGGGATTATTGTACTCATCATTATGAACAACTTTTACTATGGGACGAGCCCTGAAATCACGAAATTTTCAATGAAAAGTTTTCATACAGAACTTATATCTTGATCGGTCAAAATGACAATATATGAAAAGTTTGAATTTTTTTTCGTGATATCATGGTTACAATAATTCCTAAAATCAAAATCAAATCAAAATCAAAAATCATTTATTCAGTTTAGGCCCTAATAAGGCACTTATGAATGTCAAAAGTTACAGTTTTACAATAGACTCTAAACTTAAAAGTTTCAAGATGGCAAAAAATCATTCAATATATTATTTGTAGGATATCGAAAGAAATATAGAAATTTTAATTAGATATAGATATCGGTTATCTAGTTTTCTATACCTAAGCTCAGCTTAAACAGATCAGGATCTAAACATGGGTGAACCGTGTGTGAAGAATTTCCCTCAATTATTTCAAGCCATCATTGATTGAACAACAAAATTGAAAAATCTATCAAATCATCTCATTTGTCTGCCTCTATTAAATCATCATAATAAACGATAGTCAATTGTACAAGCGAGTCTCACAACAATAACAAACAAATTACTATAAACATTGTTTGAGCGCATCCGGTGCGCGTTGACAGTGACCTTGCGGGGTCGAGTGCGCGGGCGCACGCACCGGTAGTGATCATTATGCAATTTATTCGCTACATTGTACCTTTCGAAGAGTAAATAGCTCAGGTGCAATAATATTAGATAAGCCTCTCCATTGAAAAAAAGAAAATCAAAATCAAAACTCATTTATTCAGTTTAGGCCCTAATAAGGCACTTATGAATGTTGATAGTTACAATTATTACAATAGACTCAACCACCGGTTCATTCACTCCCTGCTACCTTTCTCTACCTAGCGCAAGACCGGCCATCGTAGAGATTCTTGGGGGAGGCCTTTGTTCAGCAGTGGACGTCTTTCGGCTGACATGATGATGATGAAAGTTTGAGAGTATGTATGTTTGTTACTCTTTCACGTAAAATCTACTGAACGGATATGGATGAAACTTGGCACATAGATAGATAGTACCCTGGAATAACATGTAGGCTACTTTTTATTCTGGGAAAACATAAGAACCCTCAGGAACGCGTGTGAAACCGAGGGCGGAATCTAGTTTTAAAAGAAAATATGTAAATTGTATTGCTAACTACATTGGCCTTATGGCCTTCAACCGAGAACAATGCAAGTGCATATAGCATGACCCCCCCCCCCCCCCCCCCCCCCCCTTATATTTAACTGCCATCATGTCACTTACTACAGGATATTAGTCAACAATGTATTTTTATATCTCTCTAACTCGTAAAAATGTTTTGCAATAAATCATTATTTTGCGAGTTATTTGTTAATATCCCGGTGTCATAATAAACATCTTCACATTGTTTAGAAATAGTTTTAGTTGAATGTTGTAGTGTTTTATATTGTTCTCACAATGTATGATTAACAAAGGGTCCTTACTTTGTTGGTAAAGGAAAACATGTTGAGGAAGCCAAAGCAGTAGTAAGTTACATTGTTATAGGTATGTAACGTGTGGCTCTTGTTATTCTCTTTATTTAGAGAAACTCACTCAGTTAGAAAGCCTTGTTTAACGTAAGTATGAAATCAGAATCAGAAGCAACAAAGGCCTCCCCCAAGGATCTCCACGGCCGGTCTTGCACTATCCGCACCCAGCGGTTTCCTGCGACCCTCACAAGATCATCGGTCCAGCTTGTAGGGGGTCTGCCCACGCTTCATCTTCCGGTTCGTGGTTGCCGAACCATAGCCCTCTCCATTGCTCTTTGGGTGACCTATTTAATTTTATTAATAAGCCTTTATTACAGATTTTTACAGTTTTACATTTTATGCATTAGTAGTTAAATCTATAATCTTGTTTGTTTTCAGTATGTCCATGTGACATAGGCCTCTTCCAGCTGCTTCCACAACTCTCTTTCCCTAGCTTTTCTCGGCCATGTTAGTCCCCCGATTCTTTTTAAATCATCGTGGCATCTCATAGACTGCCTCCCTTTTTTTCTTTTTTAAAAATAATCGATTCTCAAAATGACGAAATAAGTTTGAGAAGCTCTTTTCTAGATTATTATATAAACAATCTAACTAGAGCAAACTCCAGCCGAAAAACAGCTCAGAATTAGCGTTCCATTCATGTCAGTCGAAATTAGTCGAGAGAGTACGTGATGCAAACAAAGTATAAATACTTTAGTCGACTTAAAGAAATCGTCAGGGATTTTCCGCATATTTTTTCACATTATTTCGACAGAATCTTATTTATTTCAATTAGTTTAGAAACTTTCGGAAATAAGTCAAGTCCACGGCTTTATTGAAGACTGTCCCACGTGATTTTTATAAAATATTATCTAACAGTCTTCTCAGTTTAAGTGTATTCCGAACCGGTAGTAGAGTCTATTGTAAAAATTGTAACTATAGACGTTCATAAGTTTGTAAACTGAATAAATTAGTTTTGAGTTTGAAAACCACATCGTCACTGACGACTGTGAGATCGTGATCAAGCGTATTTTTACGCCACGCAAATCTAAAAGAAAATCTTTACCATGTATCAAGATCAGAAACAAAATTCAACTAAATCTCTAACGTGTCAAGGTTACCATTCAAATAAAAACTTATCACAAAATATACGAAGGTTAACTTTAGCAACAAACAGACAATTTCTTTGTACGTTATTTTTATTGATCTGAGGATATAAAAGATTTTTATTGAAGGATAGGAAGACGAGAGAATAAAGTGGGAAACGAAATTATCTGGATTCACTTTTTCATGTTGGTACCGTGTTTACGACAAAAATAATTTTACGGTACATAACGTGGGTAATACAACCTGTTTTAGAATTTCGTAACCAAAGCCTACTTATTACCTACAAAGGTTCTTCAAGCACGCTGGGAATATTATTGTTATGTAAAAAGAAATATACAAATTATGTCACATAGGTACATATTTTCCATATAACATTACTTCCCAGAGTTTGACACTGTGAGATGTAGTAATAATACTGAGTGTGTATTTTTATCGAAATCAATGAGTTCGATTCCTGGCAAGGCAAATGTTTTTTTTAATCCAAGTTTTAGTTTTCATCAAAATCGGCCCCGAGACTTTTTTCAGCATTTTTCGTTATTTCCTATACATTACTTGGTCTACCACGCCCACTCAAAAAAAACACAAAAAATTTAGCCTTCCTGAGTTTCTTGCCGGCTCTTCTCAGTTAAAGGCCGAGTTCCGAACCGGTGGTAACTTCAGTACATTTCACATTCATAAGAGCCCTTCTGGGGCCTAAATAGAATAAATGACTTTGAATATACACTCATGTTATTGTTACACGAACTTTGTGAAGGCAATAACAATTTGTTTATTCAGCGTGTGGAAAACAAAGCCAAACAAAATACCTCTTGAAAATAGTAAACATTATGAGTTGTTATTGTTAATAAGGTTCTGTTTGACTTATTTCTATTTACAATATTTGTGTGAATAATTTAAATTTTAGTTTCGAATACAAATTTAAATTGAATATCCCATAAAATATTTGTATAAATTCAAAAGAAAGATCCAAAAATTGAAGCCTTGCTGAGTTTCTTGCCGGAATCTTCTCAGTTTAAGTGTATGTGGAACCGGTGGTAGAGTCTATTGTAATAATTGTAGGTACCTAACTATTGACATTCATAAGTGCCTTATTAGGGCCTAAACTGACTAAATGAGTTTTGACTTCGAGTTTGATAAAACGATTTATATCATATACGAACACAAGATTTATCTTAGCGTAGGTTCTGCCTTATTTATGCTGGAGTAAATAACAGGATTTTCCATTTTGTTTATCCATTATTTTTGTTTCTTTTTTATTATATAGTAATATAATAATTATTATAAATAAAAAAAAACATCCCCTAGCTATTTCCCTGGAGAAAGAGTACCAAGAATATTGGTAGCATTGTCTCACTGAATTCGAATCGGACCAGTAACTCCGGTGATAGCGCGTTCAATCAAACTGACTAACTTCAGCTTTATTATAGTATAGTATATAGTATAGATAAGTAGGTTTAAATAAAAAATTTGACCACTTTGATTGGATCCTTTTTGTTAAAATAGAAATGATACTACCTAACTAAAAAAAAATACCTGTCCACAAAACTTTGCCACAGTCTGTACTTGTCTCATTTATAAATGCAATAATCAAGACAAAATTAATAGACTATTTAATAAAACTTAAATTAGTGAAAAGGACTGTAACTTAATTATTTTCATGTCAACAGGTTGAAAATTAAATAATTAGATTCTTTCATAAAATTTTATACTTCATACAGTTTATAAAAATACTTACCATTAATTAATCGAAAGTCCAAAAATCATTATCCGACGACTGGAGTGCGCGTGTTGCTACGACGTAGTCTCGTAGCGTCGTAGCACGCGGGCGGGCGGCTCGGGCGCTCTACGCAACTGAACTCAACTTTGTAAGCTTACGAGCTTTCCCAGAAAGCTTTGCGTTGAGTTATAAGCTTATAGCGGCGGCTGTAAGCGGGATTCAAAGACTTGTATAAGAGCAGATTTTGGAGTAATAAGTCGGAATTAAAATGTAAATAAAAAAAATATTACTACCATTACGAAAATTGAACTAAAATATTATGATATCTCATTTCCCATTTTGACACCTTCGGTTCAAACGATCAGAAGTTATGATGGACTTACAAACAGACATACATACGTGCATGAACCTTAAAAACATAGTATATGTTTTATGATCACTATTCATTCATATAAAAAATAATTATGAAATGAAAGAGAAAAACTTCAATTTTTCGCTAGTATTTAAATATGACCTTTCTTTAGAACCAAAATCCTAATGACTAGAAATATAAAGTGTTTCATAATTCAAAACAATAGTTGGCCTATATTTAATAATTTATTTTTTTACTTTATGTTTGACCATAATCTTACCGTGGTCAGTGATGATGTGGCCGATGGTGGTAAGCATACAAAGCTTATTAAGGAACTGGCTTTCAAGTGCTACTTGGCGACAGATTTTCAACTTGAGGTTGGTAGTCAGTGAGGGGGGTACTAAAAGTACCCTACCAGCGTGCTATGGTATCCTCACGATGTTTTCAAGAGCTTAAGCTCATTGTAGGATTCGAACCCGCAACCTTCATCTCGGCATTCGACGTCCCTACCACTAAGCTATCACTGCCCTAAATGTGATTTCTATCAAAACTTTACTAAAGACGCGTGAAGGCCATATTTTCATCAGATTTTCGTGCTAACAAAGCAGTTATTAGTGTGGCAGTTAATTTCAGTTATAAACGATATTATTAAGCATTTTTGTGGGCTTACATTAATTACTGGTCGTATTTTACAGCATTATAACAATTGGGTCAATGTTAGGTCAACTTAATTGATCGTGTGTGATCCACGCGATAAATTAAAGGACCACACGATTGGATAGTGTACTGTGTCCTTTATAAACATGTGTATATATATGCAAACACAAAATTATATTAGTATAGATAAAAGCTAAACTAAATTAAGAGTGGCAGAGGGCGGGACACATGACTCGTAGAACCGACGGCCGCTGGGACAGAATGATTCTCGAGTGGCGACCACGAACCGGTCTTAGTACACTTTTTACAGAGAGATGACGTCACAAGCTCCTGAGCTGCATCACAGCTTATCTTTGTAATTTTTTATTGATTTGATAAAATAAAAAAATACGTATCCAATATTTTTTAATAACCTAACTGACGGACTAAAGAGAATTAATTATTTTTTACCCAGTCATCATCCCTATTCTAACATTATTACGTGTGTAAATGAGTTTTGTTTGTAAGAGAAAAAACAATTAGATAGGTCTTAATTATTTTTTCAATAACTCAAGAGAAATAAAATTTGTCGGTAATTTGTTAAGTGGGGTTAATATCCTAGTAATCTACCAATTATCTTGGCATCAACCCCTAGAGTTTGGATGGGTTTAATGTTTTTAACGACTTTGTTTCATTGTGCCCGGGAGATGTTTTTTATTACCTGAACCGATTTAACACTGGTTTATATATATACGTATGATTGTGAGCGCCGTTGTTTTGTGATTTATCTCGCGAGTTTGTAAACTATCGATGCATTGTGAACTGGTACCAGATTGCTTGGAATATGGCGTATTATTTTTCGATAGTTCACCTGTTATTATTATTTGTTTTGGTTTCTTTTTCCCAGTTTCTTTTTACAGAAAAAGACCGGTCATTTGCTATACCTACGAGCTTTCAGCCAAGTAGATGGAGCATTAGGTAAATTATAGGATATTGTCGTCCGATTATAATAAAATCATTAAAATAAGTATTTAGTATTGCAGCTTTTTGTAATTTTACGTATAAAGTTTCATGAAGATATTACTATAATTATTTCTATTTATTTTCAATTTCTCTTTATGTACTTTAGGCCTATTATTATTATGCTAGTATAATGCATCTGAATTTGTACTCGAATTCAGTTATACGAGTACGCAGGTGTTTGGCTGCAATCAGCGTCAGCAATATCACGTTATTTACAAACACGAATAATGTATGAAACGTGTATGCTCTGCAATTTGTGAGCCCATGCGTCGGCTCCCGACGCGATGTTATTCTTATTTTTATGTGTCTAATATACAATAGCTACCTATTAAAGGGATTTGCGTTCTGTTTTGTTTATTAACTTATGTTTTCTTTATAATTATACTTGTTATTAAGTTCTATGTTATTATATTTGAAATTATGAAAATAACTAGCTTCCACCCCGCGTTCCCGAGGGATCTTATGTTTTCTCGGGATAAAAAGTATCCTATGTGTTACTCCAGGTTATAAACTATTTGTGTTCCAAATTTCATCCTAATCTGTTTCGTAGTTTTTGCGTGAAAGAGTAACAAACATACATCCATACTCACAAACTTTCACATTTATAATATTTTATTTATTATTTTTTTACAAACTACCATTACAGGAAATCCCAATGCGATAGTTTTGCCTCATCCCTCTATACAATATATTATAACTAGCTGTTCCGCGCGGTTTCACTCGCGTTCGCGTGTTAAAAAGTAGCCTACAACCTTCAGGAATAATGTAGCTTCCTATTAGTGAAATAATTTTTCAAATCGGTTCAGTAGTTTCGGAGCCTATTCAATTCAAACAAACAATCAAATCTTTCCTCGTTATAATATTAGTATAGATCAAATATAAATTACTAACAAACAATAACCTACACCAAAAACACCCAGAAAATAAAAGAATATACCGATAACACAAAATACACAATCAAAATAAGATAAAAGAAAAAAAATACAATAATATTTATCAGGAATAACAAATTATATATTTTAATAGGACGATTGCTAATTCACTCAAATGGCATGAAAATATAACACTTCCTCTTTTTCGTCAGGGGTTAAAACATAACGTCTTTGCTGTCGCGCAGCGTAAAAATACACAAGTACAAAAATCTAAATCGAAACCAATTACACAGAATTTGCTAACAAATGTTCAACATAAGTTGGAGAACAAACTCCTATTTAGTCCGTAACTGTCCCCTAAGGTGGAAACAACAAGTGTTCAGGGGGGGAGGCTCTTGTCCTCACCGGGGTCACTGACTCCCTAGAGACACTCAGAAAAGAAAAGTTTACACACAACTGCTCTTAGATTGGTGAGTCAAATGCCCATGCCACTGCGAGCTAGGAATTAAAAAGTTTTGAATATAATCACATACAAAAACATAAAGAAAATGTTTGCTGTAATTATTTTAACTTACAAATTAAAAAGTAAACAAATGAGAATGGAAAATAATTTGAGAAACACTTTTTTTTAGGAAGGCAAAACCATAAAGCGAAAACTTTGAATTTTACATGCATTGTGTGATGTTAAAAATCCGATTAAGGGCGAGTCTGACTCGCGCACCGAGGGCTCCGTAATGATAATTGCCTATGCTACTTTAAATATATTTTATTTTTGTCTCAATTTTCGCCTATTTTCTTAAACAACTTTAATATTATTATTTAAAAAAAGTGAGATACATTAAGCCCTTTCATTTGATTATGTCACGCAATATAGTTCGAATATTTATTTTTCTAATTTACCCTATTACCTTCCATTTATATACGTCCCTAATAATGTGTACCAAATTTCATCTAAATCGTTCCAGTAGTTTAGTTTTATCGGTTGGAATGATTTTTATATCGCATTTCTAATGTCTTAACCCTAATACCCTGAATGTGGTGACCACATTATCCTAGAAGGGAAAGATTCAAACTAAATAGGTACTTACTCTAATAAATTGCCACCTGCGATTGGTAGCTCTTCGTCAACATATTTGAAACTCTATGAATTATAGATGAAGGGTGATTTTCGACAAATTACATTTATTGTTAGAGCTTGTTCTTGACAGTCGACTGTTTTTCAGCTAGGACGAGTACCTACGTAATTGAATTATCTTTATGTGATTGTAATCTTCGAAATTGCTGTATTAATATTTATTTTTGGATTCTCTGATACATTTATGTTGTTATGTTTTCATGTGTGTGTTTACGTGACTAGTTTTTATATGAAAAATATCCTATAAATGCGAAGTTTGTGGATGAATGTTTGTTACTCTTCCAAGTAAAAACTACTGAACGGATTTAGATGAAACTTGGCACATAGATAGATCATACCCTGGAATAACATATAGGCTACTTTTTATCCCGGGAAAACATAAGATACCTCGGGAACGCGGGGGAAACCGCGGGGCGGTAGCTAATATATCTATAAAATTATGAATGTAAATGTTATTAGAGCACTAGCTGTTCGCGTTCCCGGGATAAAACGTAGCCTATATCCTTCACCATATCATAGACTATCATACATGTATATACCCTAACTACCTAGGTACAGTATGACACAACTTAGATGTAGCATCGGCATATCGTATATCTACACTTCACTTCCGATTTACACAACTAATAAAAATCATTCATTATCGCGCCATTCAACGTTCAACAAGATCATTTTCGCCTAAAGTACTAGTACCTGGTTCACCGAACTTTGCTCATTTTTTTTTAAAACGGCCTTTTCAAAAAATGAAACCTAGCTAGATCGTTTTTTCTCCCCCGAAACTCTCTGCATACTAAATTTCATGAAAATCGTTGGAGCCGTTTCTGAGATTCAGATTACAAGAATTGCTCGTTTAAAGGTATTAGATAGATTAGGGTAGGGTAAACATGGGTAATTTTGTAGGCGCACTCTATTCGGGAATGATCGATTTTACGAATTTTGCCGATGCTTCATCTAAGTTGTGTCATACTGTAATAACCTACTCGTCAATGTCAAGTATGAATTAATGAATAACATGCAAAATTAAATGTGATAATGCTGACTATTTACCTCAAGTCATCTAGGGTTACAATGTGTGTAATAAATGACACTAATTGTTACTACATGCAGATGTCATTATAAATTTTTCGCTTGTTCAGTTCGTCACGAACTTGATCTGCGTACGATACGCACGTGTACGCTCACAAGGCGTCAAACGTATTCCATATTAGGTATAATTTTTTGCCCGCATTAGACCCATCCATACTAATATTATAAATGTGAAAGTGTGTATGTTTGTCCGTCTTTCATGGCAAAACGGAGCGACGAATAGTCGTGATTTTTTAAGTAGAGATAGTTGAAGGGATGGTGAGTGACATAGGCTACTTTTTGTCTCTTTCTAACCCCCCACTTCCCTAAAATAGGAGACGGAAATTTGTGTGAGACTCTCCGCAAAATTAGTATAGAAAAAAAAAGTTACGTGGAAAATAGTTAGGTAAATAGGAAGTTGTAGGTAGGTAGGGGTTGTAGGTAGGTAGGGGTTGTAGGTAGGTAGGGGTTGTAGGTAGGTAGGGGTAGGTAGAAGTAGGTAGGGGTAGGTAGAAGTAGGTAGGGGTAGGTAGAAGTAGGTAGGGGTAGGTAGAAGTAGGTAGGGATAGGTAGAGGTAGGTAGTTAGGTCCCAGTTTTTTATTTGTTTTCAGGGCAGGACAACGTCTGCCGGGTCAGCTAGTAAAAAATATTTTTACTTATAAATATAATTATGTCTGTTCTTATTTTTGATTGAATTATTATGGGAAACGTTTATTTTGTTTAGTCCCATAGTAAAATTTAATACTGAAAGACTTAGCGTGGGCAGGCCCTCCACAAGGTGGACCGACGATCTTGCGAGGGTCGCGGGAAACCGCTGGATGCGGGTAGCGCAAGACCGGCCATCGTGGAGATCATTGGTGGCTTTTGTCCAGCAGTGGACGTCTTTTGGCTGACATAGTAAAATTTGTTAGCAAAACTATTCCATTTTCTAAATTCAATCTTCTTCCATTTGGAATAAGGTGGTGGCCACTGATATTACTTCCAGCTGAGGACATACCAACTAACAATTACTTTTAAAAAAAAACATGCTTTTGTAACAAAAAGCTCCCGTTGCACAGATTTTAACAAATCAATTAAACGTTTGTCTAAAGCTCGTACTGTCTCGTACCTACAACAAAGGATTTTTCTCGCTAACAATAGTACAGGAGGCTACAGCTTTTATTTCTAAATTCTCTTTAATAAAATATTCCAAACACGTGCAACATAAACTTATTTAGTAATATTTTTTTTTAACTAGGTATGTTTTATTTATCATTCGTTTTTAGGGTTCCGTACCTCAAAAGTCGGAGTGTTTTCGGTTTAAGTATATTACGACCCGGTGGTAGTCATTTGTAACTGTCGACGTTCATAAGCGCCTTATCTGGGCCTACACTGAATAAATTTATTTTGAGTTTGAAAAGGAAAAAATGGAACCGAGGATTGAATCACTGTTTACCGTTTCTTTTTTATATCTTTATTTCTTAGAATACGATTTTAAATTTTATGTTTTTAAATTTCTGTTCATCTATCTGTCTGTCTACCCGTCCGTGTCTAAAGACCCTTTTTCCTCAGGAACACGTGGAGGTATCAATATTAAATACTAAGGTCTACGGTACAGTGGGAGAACAATTAAATATTGTCCTCCTATCCAAATTATCTGTACGGAACCCTCGGTACGCAACTCAGACTCGTATATACTTGTCCGGTTTTTTAAATAATATTTCCAAATGATAATGTACCTATGGCTCCTTTATAACCTTGTCTCGCTCGCACACAGCTTCAAATAGCTACGTGTGAGTGTAGTGATTGAATCACGTTGACCGCGACCGCGACCACGTCGCCTCTTGGCCGCCTTGACATTCAATATTGACGTTATGCAAGCTGAGCTCACACTGTTGAAGCGAAAGCTATGCTATAACCATGCTATGTTTCAAAATCAAAACTAATTTATTCAGTTTAGGTCCTAATAAGGTACTTATGAATGCCGACAGTCACAATTTTTAAACTCTACTACCGGTTTGGAATACACTTGAAGTGAGAAGACTCCGGCAAGTTTATGTGAGTGAGGTCGCTAGAGTTTGGCTCTCAAGTGCAGCCATCGGTTCCCACATACAAGGGCTTGGCGATAGATTTTCAACTTGAGAGTGGTAGCCAGATATCTAACCTACCACCGTGCTAAGGTTTCCTCACGATGCTTTCCATCACCAAAAGTTCAGGCTCATTGTAGGGTTCAAACCTGCAACCTTCGTCTCGGCATTTGAAGAACTATCATCGACTTGCCGACAGCGGAATCCTGTCAAAAGCCAGGCGGTCCTATTCTACAGACCCTACCATCGAGGTACCCCCACCCCTCCAAAGGCAGTTACTCTATTCGGTGAACCAATCCCCTGGGAAAGGCAAGCCAAATATCTCGGAGTAATTCTCGATGATCGTTTGACCTTTGATGCCCACATTAAAGCGGTCCGCGCGCGCGCCGCCTTTGTGTTAGGGCGCCTCCACTTTTTATTGAATCATAAGTCTAAACTTGCCCTCAAAAGCAAGGTTAGACTATATACCACGTGTATCCGCCCCATTATGACCTATGCTAGTACTGTGTTCGCACATGCAGCTCCTGCACGGATCCATAGCCTTCAGGTGATTCAAAACCGTTTCATGCGCAAAGCCACGGGCGCCCCGTGGTACATGCGTAATGAAAATCTCCACATTGATTTAGGTCTCCCCACGTTAAAACAATTTATAAAACGCGCCTCACGCAGATTTTTCAATACCGCCGTTAATCACCGCAACCCTCTTATAGTGAAAGCCGCAACGTACACGCCCTCTCGTATACTCCGTATCCTTAGACCAAGGCAAGCCCTCAGCGAGCCGGATGACCCCATAACATTAGCTCAGATCGAAGCTGACGAAGCCCGTAAAAGTACACAACACACTACACAAAACCGATTACGCTACCGTCCTCGACGGCGAGGACCGCCGCGACGTCCCACTCAGTCTCGTCCCGTTCAAGCGGCCCGAGCTGCCATTAGTAATCCGACCGCCCCCAATTAGTCGTAACTCGTACAAAGTCCTCCCCTTCCCCCGGTAACGCCCTGAGCCGAGGTTCGTACCCCACTCGGGGGTGCCCTCAGGCGTTGTTACCTAAATGTTACCCGGCTGAGAGCTCTCTGCGCTCGCCGATTGTCCGGTAAGGTTGGAGCAGCCATCAGAGGCTACCAACTTTAGTCCTTTCAAAAAAAAAAAAAAAAAAAAAATTGCCGACAGCGATATCTAAACAACATTTTAGCTTATTTTGCTGTGGTATTCTGTAAGGTGTAGCATAGATAGTCGCTCTATGAGCGAAAAAGCGCTATACTCTCCCTTTATAAATGCATATTTAATTACATACCATGCGACATAGCTTAGCGCATCGCTTGCTATGGATCGAGGCCGAGACTGATTCATACCCCAGTGCACCACGTGCCCTCAACCATAAACTATAATTAGTTTTATGCATTACCGCACTCGTTTAACTATAGCGTGTATAGCAAATGATCTAGTCTTATGACCGGCGTCACTCAAGTATTTTATGAATTTATTGAAAAAAACACTTGTAAGTCATTTGGGACGAATCTTTGGAACTCATTAGTTTTGTGAAATTTGCTTGCGTTAGTTAGGTACTTATGTCTAGAAATACCTACCAATATGAACACCTAATCAATATCTGTATCTCATTGTTATTTTAATTGTTTTCTTTTGGCAGGGTAAGGTATCACTGTCGCCTGAAATATCAGGGGAATCGAATGTGTAACCACCCTTTATAATAGGCTGGAACTGTAGGTGCGTTTATTTGTCCTACAATATTTTTTCATAATTTTTCAATTGTGTTGATTAAAATTTAAGTAAACAAAAAAAATCTCTTTTCACATGAAATTTAAACCTAAATCGGACTTTTATTAAATAACGCTTCATCAGATATAGGTATCATAAATCAAAAACAAGAAAATAAATATTTTAATTTTGTATTAGTTAAATTTACGATTTCAATAATCAATTTAAAAAATAAATTTGATACATAATCAGAAAGCATAATTCCCTCGCTCCCCTCTAAATGTCATAATCATAATATTTTATAAATCTCGTCACAGAAATGCCAGCCATTCTTTACCTGAACATGAATAACGAATGAAGCGAGCGATATCACGCTACAACGAGCTTGAACAAACAGCATGACGCCGTCCAATGGATGTAATTGATTTATCCGAATGGGGTCAGATACTGCGCTCTCGGCGCTCGGTGTCGTACCCATCTACCACTAGGTCAACGCATTGATTCATACATTTTATTCATTAGCAATCAGTGTTACTGGCTTCTTATCATAAGGTATAAAAATGTTGCTGCACTACTTTTCTCATAATCTGATTTTGATTTGACCCAAAGTGTGCTGCGATACTTTTAAGGGGTAAAACGGGACTCTGCTTTCTGTCTGTCCATCCGTCTGTGTGTCTGTCACCAAGCTGTATCTCATGAACCGTGATAGTTAGACAGTTGAAATTTTAACAGATGGTGTATTTCTTTTGCCACACTTTTACATTTTTAATAGAGGAAATTCGTTTTAATCGTTCAAAGGGCCTCGACTTAATGTAGTGTGTCTGCTTAAGGTCGCCCGAGCTCATTGCGAAGGGGGAAGGGTCGGTAAAGTAATACCATGGGAACAGATAATACAGAATTTTGTGTACATTATTATCATCATCATATCAGCCAACAGACGTCCACTGCTGGACAAAGGCTGGACATGGATCTCCACGATGGCTGGTCATGTGCTACCAGCATTCAGCGGTTTTCCGCGACCCTGTGAAGAATATTATTTATTATGTCTTCCTTCGACATATCTACAGATGTCTACATTTGTCAAGGGCTTAGCTTAAGCACCTATTTAATATGAATACTACAATCATCTTTGTGTCTTAATGTGAAGATGATTCCATAACAACTACGTCTTCACTCCCCACCCCAGGCTCATCGCATTCGCAAGTATCGTGAGAGTGGGAACACTCTTCAATGGAATGTCTCTACATATTTCTGTGGACATCACCGCCTCGTACCGGAATATGCTTTTTAATTTTGTTTGTATTCGCAAAGGGTTATGGTTGCTTTTTGCTGTGATTTATTTAGTTAGGTATTTAGGAGCAAGTGGACTGCCTGTCCTCGAGTGGTAGTACTATAGTCTCAGGAAATTAATATGACAGCATTAATTACCCTTCTGCTAAAAATAAGGAGGAGGTTCTCAATTCGGCAGTATGTTTTCTTAAATAAATAAATAAATATAAATATCCTGGGACATTTCTACACACACGGTTATCTGATCCCAAACTAAGCAGAGCTTGTACTATGGACACCAGATAACTGATATACTACATATACTACTTTTTTTTTTGTAAATACGTACTTAAATAGATAATTACACCCAGACTCAGGACAAACAGACATGTTCATGCACACAAATGCTTGTCCTGGATGGGAATCGAACCCACGACCTGCGGCGCAATACGTGGTGTCTTAACCAACTGCGCCAACTGGCCCGTCAATGTTTGTTCACGCATTTGTTTATTGCTTATAAACTGATTTTAATAATTATTTTGGCGTTGAGTTCTGTATAGATCCAAAGGGATTTGTATTATATTGTTTTTGAAGGAGGTTTTACTCTTTTTAGGGTTCCGTACCGTTCAAATGGAAAAAACGGAACCCTTATAGGATCACTTTGTTGTCCGTCTGTCTGTCTATCAAGACCCTTTTTCTCAGGAACGAGTGGAGGTATCAAGCTGAAATTCATATCAAGTACCTAGGTCTACTGACCCATGGAGCTAAGAAAAAATCAAACTTCTAAGCCAACGCAAACAAAAGATGCTGCATATTTTCGACACTCGCAAGGGAACCAAAACCTACAGGACTACTTCCTGACCCCGTGAACTCAGAATAATGAAATTTGGTACGAAGGTTTTTTTTTTAAGTTGATTATTTTAAGATGTGATCTTGATGATGTGAGCTCGAGAAAACCAAGAAGGACGGGTAATTCACACGCACATTTGCATAGTGCGCAAATTGTACCACTCATATAGTGAACAAATGCGCTATTAAGTACCCAATGCCCACACACGCGCTCGAACGGGCATTTTATGGAAATATGGTACAGTTAGAGGGTATAAATAATATAATTTATGGATTGTTAGCACCTTTGAAGGAATAGGAGAGGTTCTATTACTGGTACAGTTGTTATAAACCTCTTTTGATCAGTTTACGACTTTAGGCCCTGATAAGGCACCGTTGCAATTCACTCCACCAGTTCGGAATATTGTGATTTACAATAAATAGGTAGGTACTAAGGATACCTATTCCTGTTTGCATAATATTGATTAAACTATCATCCAAAGACACGGACAATCTAAAAACCGCCGTTCTGTCGACTTCATATAAAGTAAAAAAAAAAAGATTTTATTTAAAAAAAATTACCTAGATCCTCGGCATATATTCTCTCGTTTAACATACCTATATATTTTTTTTATACTACTAATGTAGCAAGTAAGCATACGGCCCACCTGATGGTAAGTGGTTACCATCGCCTATTACCATTTGCAATACCAGAGATATTGCCAATGTCTTGCTGACCTGTTACAATGCCGAGAAGGCAAATTGGCTCTCAAGTGCAATTGCCGGAACACACCGGTAGGTGCTTGGCGACAAATTTTCAACTTGAGGGTGGTAGCCAGCCAGGCGGGTACTACAAAGTACCCTACCATCGTGCTATGGTTTCCTCACGATGTTTTCCTTCACCGAAAGCTTTAGCTCATTGTAGAATTCGAACCCACGACCTTTGTCGCGGCATCCGACGTCACTACCACTGTGCTATCATCGCCGTAAAATCTTTAAAATCATCATTTCTCCTCACATATCGTAATGTTATTCTATACATTGCGGGCGACAGCGGGGTGAGACGATACATTCGCGGGAGGGAGGGTATGAGCGGGCCTTCTATACGCAGTAATAGTTAGTAACTACTCTTTGACATGACTATGTGTGCCCCCTCATGTCTCCGTATTTGCAAATAAGAATGACAAATAAACTGCTCCTACGCAGCGCAAAAATAGCGCACTAGTAGGTATAGGGGCAGGACAGGATCTAGCTAATTCGTGAATGCGCGCGCGCATCTATTCTTAGTTCTTGCCGACATCCGCTATTATCCAATCGGGAGCCTTTTAGGGGACTTGTTGGACATAAAATGGCGCTATTTCTGGGTCCGCTAATCTATCTATATATACTAATAATAATGCTGAAGAGTTTGTTTGGTTACGCGCTAATCTCCGGAGTTACTGGTCCGATTTAAAAAAATATTTCGCTAATAGGAAGCTACATTATCCCCGAAGGTTATCATCATCATATCAGCCGAAAATCGTCCACTGCTGGACAAAGCCCTCCCCCAAGGATCTCCACGATGGCCGGTCTTGCGCTAGTCGCATCCAGCGGTTTCCCGCGACCCTAACAAGATCGTCAGTCCACCTTGTGGGGGGCCTGCCCACGCTACGTCTTCCGGTACGTGGTCGCCACTCGAAAACCTTTCTGCCCCAGCGACCGTCGGTTCTACGAGCGATGTGCCCCGCCCACTGCCACGAAGGTTATATGCTACTCATTATATACGAGAGAAACCGCAGGGAACAGCTATATATAAAACTATTTTTGCACCTGCGACCCCCTATTTTATTAGGGGTTGACAATTCAAAAATCCTTTCATAAATCATAAAAATGTTTATCTGTGTGCCAAATTTCAGCCCAATCCGTCCAGTGGTTTAAGCAGTGGATGAAAGATCACTCAGTCAGTCACGTTTTAAATTTTTCACCTTTTTTAAATTTAGATTTAGAAGTTTCTAAGTCCATGATCGACATCTGAGCGACACATAAACGCACAGCCTAAACTGTTCATCCTAGAGATATGAAAGGATGATTCCTTGTTAAGTATAGGCATCCTAAGAAAAGATTTTTCAATTCAACGAAGGGGATAATACCGAGGATCGCAAGTAAAACCTTGGGACAGAAAGGTAGCTTGAAGCGTCAGTTTAGTACCTCTAACTACGCAAAGACCACTTAGCAGATACTCCTTCGGGAACATTCTGTGTCATACAACACAACTCCGGAGAGACAAGTGTTGTGCAACTCATCGCCTTGGTTTGATTGGGCTCATGCTGCGTTGTGCTCCCGTGGGGGTCACAGTTCAAGGCAGTTCTGTAATTGGTTCTTGGAATTGTATTATTAACTAGCTTCCGCCCCGCGGTTTCACCCGCGTTCCTGAGGGATCTTATGTTTTCCCGGGATAAAAAGTATCCTATGTGTTAATCCAGGTTATAAACTATCTATGTTCCAAATTTCAACCAAATTCGTTGAGTAGTTTTTCCGTGAAAGAGTAACAAACATCCATACTCACAAACTTTCGCATGTATAATATTACTCGTAGTAGGATTACATTTTGTTTATGTAATAGTATCTTAAATGTAAGCCGCCTATGAATAAGACTTAATCTAAATGTGTTTATGTATTTTTTTATATTAGAACGCTTCTCGGTGTCACTGTATGTTCGTGATGTCATAGATATAGGCCCTGACTGAAAACCAGCGCGAGGGTTGATATTTAGTTATCGACCTGAGCATTATGCTGAGTCAGGACCTATTCTTGACATCGCGCAACATTACATTATTCTTAGTTTTTTTTTGTACTCTTTTTATTTTATTTTTAAATTTTGTAGTGTTGTGTGTTGTCATGAATAAATGTTTTTTTCCTTCTTTCTTTTCTTTCTAATTTCAGACGTTACGGTGTTGAGTGATAACTTGTTAATAAACATAGGTACAAGAAGTGGGGACCTGGAGACCTGTAACAGGTTGTCAAACCGTAGTAAGGGCTCCAGTTTCCACAACACATTTTATTTTAGCACTGAAATTGTTTAAGATATTTTCCAAATTGTATTGTGGAAATAAATAAAGCTCATTATTATTATACAAACAAGTTTATTTTCGAATTGCTAGGTAATCTTATTAGTAGTATGAAGGATTTTATTAGGTATTGTAATTTTCTCTTATAGAAGAAAGCAGGTTGTTAAAAAAATGTGTTGCACCGGGTTTTAAGGAAGTAAGTATAAAATAAGAAAAAAATATTATCATAATATAAAATGTAAATATTTAAATAAATGATTATTTTGACTTTCATTGCAACAAATAATATATAATAATTTTTATCTACTCTCATATCGTAAAGTTCTAATTATGAAATCAAAAACAGTACTTTAATGACCCAATTTAGGCACACCCGTCTATAATGAAATTAAAAAATTATATTATAGTACAGTTTTCTTCCCAAGTTAATGCTATAAAATAACTTTTTTTCATTAAAGTACAAGTATTTGGACATGTCTGGCCAATTATAATGTTTTTTGGGTTTTAATACTTCAATTACTGTCAGTCAACTTGTCAAACGAAATAATAAAGAAAAAAACGTGGCCAGACTGACTAAACAATTAAACGTAGTATTATATTCTCTTTGTAAACAATTAGGAATCAATCAGTATCAATTCAATTTTAGATGCAAATTTACTCTGTGGTCGCGTATGCGGTAGGGAGTTTTTCCCAACACGGATTTGGGCGCCATGATGATTAATGTTTGTGTATTTTATTGATTTTTTTGCATACATATTTTATTTTGGTACTTAAACTCACACTCGTGTTTAATAACCCCTATTATGCAACAGTATCATAAACTACTATTAAACATCATAATAATTAGCAAGTATAATTAAAAGGTGGTGAAGATCAAAACTTTGAAAATGTTGTTAACAACGCATTTACATATACCTATTGCAGATAGATATTCATATTATGTACGGTACGCGTTCTCGGGAGGGATCATAAGTTTTCCCGGGATAAAAAGTAGCCTATATGTTATTCCTGGGCATTTACATTGCACTGGGCACCAGTGGTATTCCTGGGTTTCATCCAAATCCGTTCAGAATTTTTTATATACATAAGATTCAGAAATGTTATATTGCAAACTATTTAGATCAGGCGCTTTGCATTCTGATATGAACAGACCCTGACGATGACGGGCCCACCAAAAATTACAACATACCTACAGGTAACAAAGAATTAGGATTTTTTTTTTTTTAATATTGCCCCATGTATTGCAAGTGTCCATAGTATATGGCAACTGCTTAACATCAGGCGGGGCTTCTTATTTGCAGACTTGATTGCCAAAAGTTCTGACGTTTCCATTTGCCTCTTGTTTGCGCAAATTTATACGACGCGGCGCCATGTTTATAAGTCACCTGACTAATAAATTGAGATGACTGTATGCCCTCACATGAGGTCACATCCTGTCAGATGTTATCAGCCACTTAACGACGCGACGTCCTATTTACATTTCCCTAGTTGTAAACACCACTTTTTTAATCATAAAGATCCTTCGCGAATTATCCTCATTTCACACAAATATTTGTCCTAGATGGGAATCAAACCCACGATTATTGGTAGGTGGTGTCTTAACCAACTGCGCAAACTGGCTTGTCCATATTCTGGATTCTTTATCATAGATTTCTCTGCCTCTAACAAACACGCAAGGATCCCTAAAAGTATGATGAATTGCATGTAATCACACAGTTAGAGATAATGATATGGGTACAATACATGATGCGGTCAGATTGCATGCGTTTGCGGCTAACTGCCGCTCGTGCGGACACCGCACCGCCACGTGCGTCTGCGCATCACACGTGCGTGACCAGTAGTCGTTTGAATATGAACGAGATGAGATTCAATTATATTAAAAAACTAGCTGTTCCCAGCGGCTTCACTCGCGTTCCCGGGATAGAAAGTAGCCTATAACCTTCGTCGGGGATAATGTAGCTTCCTATTAGTGAAAAAATTCGAATCGGACCAGTACCCACATTGTTGTACAAAAAAGCTAAATATAGTTATTGAAGATTTAAATACTTAATACTTATAATAATAATACATACTTATTCCATAGGAGCTAGTCCTTAGGGGTTGAATCTTAAAAAGTCCTTTCTTAGCGGATGCAGACGTCATAATAGCTCTGTATGGCAAATTTCAGCCCGATCCAGTGGTTTGAGCTGTGCGTTGATAGATCAGTCAGTCAGTCATTTATTTCGTATGTTGTACCTATCAGGGGCGAAGGGTCCATACAATACCTTTTAGAAATCCTAGTCCCACAGATTCATCATTTCAAAGCCACGTTTATATAAAATACACTGTAATTAATTATAAAATTATCAGTGTTTTTTAAACGGCTTACCCTCGCCATAATTTTCCCCCTCGCCACTGATACCTATATATATTTATTTGTTAATTTTATAACATTAGCATCTTATTGTTGTAACCGTATGATGCAGTCAAGCTGACCAAGGCAAGGCAATGGCTTTACCAAATGCTAGTTTCTATTTCTACTAAGGTTATAATTTTCCCCGTTGTTTTCACAAGGTTCTGCTTTCCAGGTATGGTGAGGAGTTTCGTTCCACTCGAGCATGCATAATGTAGGGTAATCAATAGGCTAGCGATGCGACGCGATGGTGACACCTGAATGAAAGCGTAGCAAGCGGAGCGCGGCGACGTAGTACGGCAAACTGCGAGAGAAGGAAACAACCCAGGGGTTTAGTCAGTAGGAGTCTGACATAACCCTGCCCCTCCCCCCGGAGCGGCAGGGAATCTATGCAGGATTACCCTGGGGCAGGTAGGTGTAGTTAGGTAGGTAGGTCCCAGTTTCTTTTATTCTTAGGGCACGACAACGTCTGCGGGGCCAGCTAATTTACAATAAATATACCTACAGCTACATTGTTTGATATGATGCCCACGGCTACCTTTTACCATCGCACCTCTCGCCATCGGCGGGGGGTTCATCCTCACACACTGGAACCTAAATGGTCTCGTACTGTGCGGTTCCTAAGGAGCTTCCTACCACGGACGCTCAAGTTGTGGAATGAGCTGCCCGCTGTGGTTTTCCCAAGAGACTACAGCATGGGGTTCTTCAAGAAGGGTGTGAAGAGATTTTTGCAGGTTCGGCAACGCGCGAGTGATACCCCTGGTGTTGCAAGCGTTCATAGGCTACGGTAACCACTTACCATCAGGTGGGCCGTATGCTTGTTTGCTGCCTTAGTAGTATAAAAAAAAAATATACAATATACAAATCATACGCGTACAAAAGAAATCCTGCAGGCTTGTGCTGTTCCCGATCATCAGCACGGTTCTTGCTGTCAGCGTTTCCTCTTTCAATAACCACGTAATGTGTGAACGGAAAAAGCTCCCCGCCCGCCCCGGTCCCCCGATAATTTTAGATGAAAGCAATACATACAACTAGACCCTAAAAAACCTGGGATGCTTTTAATCCCGGGAAATTATTGGGGTTCCTGGGGAACGCCGAATCAAACTGAACCGCCTATAATATGAAAATTTTAAGTTCCAAATTATTTTAAACATTTACTATGGTACTTAACTCGTGTGTAACTTTGAGCGAGCGACTTGTTGTCAAACCTTAACTTAAAGTTATATTACGTACCTACCTCCAATTAGAGCAGGTAGAGAGTCGATAACGATGTGTAATCGATATCGACACAATAACTAGGTATCCGTGTCACGGCTGCTGGTGCTCCATTTCTAAAGCTACCTGCGATAAAGTTGCGGCAGACTGACTGCATGTTTTTCTAAATATATAAAAGGAAAGCGTGACTGATTGACTGACTGATCTATCAAAGCACAGCTCAAACCACTAGACGGATACAGATAACTATTATGACGTAAGCATACGGCTAAGAAAGGATTTTTGAAACCTTTTCCATCCTGTAGGTATATACATACCATGCGGTCTGTCCTACTGAATACATACAAGCGTCCATAAATGAAATGAAATATTATTTATTCAAATAGACCTTCACAGGCACTTATGAATTGTCAGACTCTAATGCTAAGGCTAGGTAGCCGTTTATCATACGAAATAACTTTTAGATTTTTTCCATCAACAGATCCTGAGACTTTGTGACAATTGGACCACCTCAGGAGTAGGTATACTCTTTCGAATAAAAAATGATTTTTTTAAATCGGTTCACATATTGCCGAGTAGTCGCGTGACAAAGGAAAAAAACCTTTTTTGAAGTCGGTTAAAAAAACAAAAAGGTAATCAGGTAATCAAACTTCGATAGTAATATCTAGCATATAAAATTATATTTATTCAGTAAACAAACAGAAAACAATCACATTTACACTTCTCAGAGTAAATTCTTACAATAACATGAATTGTTTACCAACATGTTACGATACGGTGTGACTAAGGAATTGCTGATAAAATCAAGTACGGTGTAATAGAAGGAATCAGCTCATCGATTTCGCAAGACCTCCTGCATTGATGAAACAACTAAATCGCCGATGCAGCTTTACATCATCGCGGTGGACACCGCACCAATATTTCTTTCCCATACTTCACTTTTGGTACTGACATCGACCATCAGACACCTTCTTTAGATTTATTGAATATTGTATTCTTTTAATTAATAAATTAAGTTAAATTAATTGGTTTTTTTTGCATCCTCCGGCTGGAGCCTACGTAATTGGCGCAGTCGGTAGGATCTCGAGTCAGTGCGTGACGCGAACTACAGCGAAGATTTCCGTATATCTAGCCGAAGCGAGTCTCGCGTGACTGACCGGCTTCTGCCAATCGAGATCCCAGAACCTAGAGCTGCAGCCCGGCGGAGTATCAAGACATAGATACAGCAGAGATACCAATAATGCGCATGTAAGTACTTTAGAATCATTCTGGAGTTGCTTCCTTTTTCCTATAAGACTACTTTAATTTATCAAGATTTTCCATCCCAGGCAATCGCGATCCCCTAGGTTAGAAAGAAATAGTAGGTTAGATTCGCACGACGCAAATAGAAATATAAGTACTATGGCCCAGAAAATGGATCAAATTTTAAAAGCACTCAGATTAGTCCCGGAATTTGACGGAAACCCGCATATACTCACTAGATTTATCAAGTTATGTGATCAATTAGTAAAAGAATATTTGGATCCGGAACCGGACAATGAATTAATAAAACTTGCTTTGTTAAATGGCATTTTAAATAAAGTGACTGGAAATGCAGCCCGTTTAATTAACTCAAATGGCATCCCAGATAGCTGGGAAGGCGTTAAAAATGCTCTTAAAAATAATTTCGCGGATCAACGCGATGAGACCTCGCTATATAACGATCTTGCTTTATTAAGCCAAGGATCTTTATCTCCACAAGAATTTTATGAAAATTGTCAAGGCCTATTCAGTACTATCATGACCTATATTAGCTTACATGAAAACGTGGCGAGTACAATAGAATCAAAACGATCACTCTATAAAAAATTAACCCTACAGGCATATGTACGTGGCCTTAAAGACCCGTTAGGATCGCGTATTCGGTGCATGCGACCGGATTCTATAGAAAAGGCGTTAGAGTTTGTGCATGAAGAAACAAATACTATGTATATGCAGCAAAGAAATGAGCACTCCGATCGGAAATCGCAACCTCACGCACAAATGAGCCTGTCTCCGAAATATTCACATGGCCCTACGCCACCAGTAGCATCAACTTCGAGACCGTATGTATTTAATATGCCAGGCCAATTTAAACAGACCCCTTTCCAACCGTTTCAACGTCCCCCACAAATGTGGAAACCTAATTTAAATCAGGTCCCTATATACTCGTATAGAGGTCCTACGCGTACTCAGCAAATGCTTGCTGCACCGCCTCCTAATTACAGACCCCAGAGCAACGTCTTCAGAATTGCTCCTAAGAATCCACCACCTAAGTTAAATAACTCGGTGCAACCAATGAGTGGCGTCAGTCATTACGTCACGAAAACCTTACCACCTAGTGGACATGATTGGACTAAGTTTGGAAACCCGCCACCGGTAAATTATTTTAAATCTCGAGAAATTAATTTTAATGAATGTTACGAGAATCAATATGAACCCTATTATTATTCCGACTCTTACAATCATGACTGCTATGAATATCCTGAGTATGTGTGTGATAATGATGAACGCCAATACACTGAAACATATTATTCGAACCCACCTGAAGGACCTCATGATGATGTTCCTCCTAATGAACATGAGGATTTTCAGCAGGTCTCGAAATCAGAAAAGCCAAAATAGAACTTAACTTACAGACCCAAAGACAATTACCGTATATACAGATATCCAATCCTCCAATCAAGCTATTGATTGATACAGGTGCCAATCAATCATTTATTAGCCCTGATGCAGTAAATAAATTCTATCCATCCTTGCCATGGAATTATGATCCTTTTGAAGTGTCTAATGTGCATGCTACGACTCGTAATGATTATTCTATAACCTTGCCTTGTTTTCAGGAATTTAATGAGAATGACGACGTTACCTTTTTCATTTATAAATTTCACGACTATTTTGACGGTTTAATTGGTTTGGATCTTTTAAGTAAGTGGGAATCAAATATAGATTTAAAAGCTAAAGAACTTATCACTCGTCAGGCATCGAATTCTATTATTATGTATGATTCGCGAAACTGTAATTTGTATGAAGATATAATTCCGGCCCACTCATCAAAATTGATTAGAGTACCGATTAATATTCATGATGGTGATGCATTAGTTCCCGAACAATCCATATCGAATTGCATAATTGGTGAATGCATAACTAATATCAGTAAAAATCGTGGTATTATTGAAATCTCTAATCTCACTCAGAATGACGTAATCTTTTCCATGGATCAACCGGTTAGTGCGTCAGTATTTAATACCGAGTGCAAACGTACTAAACAACTGTCGTCTCGCGCTGATGAAGTTTTATCTCGCTTACGTACCGATCATTTAAATATTGAAGAACGTGCTAACTTAGAATCACTATGTGCTAAATATGCCGACGTATTTTATATAGAAGGGGAAGCTCTTACCTTTACTAACCGGATTAAACATCATATTCGTACAACTGATGAAGTTCCGATTTATACGAAAAGTTATAGATATCCATTCGTACATAGGCAGGAAGTACGCGATCAAATAACAAAGATGCTAGATCAAGACATAATTAGGCCTTCAGAATCTGCATGGAGCTCCCCCATATGGGTGGTTCCTAAGAAAGCTGACGCATCAGGTAAAAAGAAGTGGCGTCTTGTAGTTGATTTCAGGAAACTTAATGAAAAAACCATAGATGACAAATATCCGATCCCAAACATAACTGACGTCTTAGACAAACTAGGGAACTGCCATTATTTCACTACGCTAGATCTCGCTAGTGGATTTTATCAGGTGGAAATGGACCCTGAAGATATTTCCAAGACCGCATTCAATGTTGAGCACGGTCATTTTGAATTTTTGAGAATGCCGATGGGACTCAAAAATTCTCCATCGACATTTCAAAGAGTCATGGACAATGTCCTCAGGGGCCTTCAGAATGTAATTTGCCTAGTTTATTTAGACGATATAATAGTTTTTAGTACCTCATTACAAGAGCACATGGATAACCTTGAAAAAGTATTCAAAAGACTGCGAGAATCGAATTTTAAAATTCAACTGGATAAGTCTGAGTTTTTAAAATTAGAGACAGCGTACTTAGGTCATATTATTAGTAAAGACGGTATAAAGCCAAACCCAGACAAGATCACTGCGGTACAGAAATTTCCACTACCTAAAACACCTACGGAAATAAAGCGTTTTTTAGGCCTATTAGGATACTATAGGAAATTCATACCTGATTTCGCTCGTATCACAAAGCCCATGACTCAGTGTTTAAAGAAGGGATCCAAAGTCACGTATAACGATTCTGACTATCTAAGTTGTTTTGAGAAATGTAAAACCTTATTAACTAACGATCCGATTTTACAATACCCCGATTTTACTAAAGAGTTTGTTCTAACAACCGATGCATCAAATTTAGCGATAGGTGCAGTCCTTTCTCAAGGGCCTATAGGTTCCGATAAACCGATTGCATATGCTTCACGAACTTTGAATACTAGTGAAATAAATTACAGTACAATAGAAAAAGAGCTTCTCGCCATAGTCTGGGCAACTAAATACTTTCGCCCGTATTTATTCGGCCGTAAATTCAAGATAGTAACTGATCATAAACCTCTACAATGGATAATGAATCTTAAGGAACCAAATTCAAGATTAACACGTTGGCGACTTAAGCTTAGTGAATACAATTTTACTGTTATCTATAAATGCGGTAAATATAACGTTAATGCCGATGCTCTCTCTCGGATCGAAATTAATAATGAAGATGTAAGTTCTGTCGCGGTCAATCTGTCTGAAAATGCTCACTCAAAATCAGGATCATCCACAGATACAGCCCAATCTGAAAGAGCACTTTCAACCACAGGGTCCTCTACTCTTACTGTACACTCAGATGCTGAAAGTCCTATTTTAGAAGTGCCCATATCAGATGAACCCCTTAATAAATTCAATAGGCAAATATGTTTTACTATAGTGGGTGATATAAAGAAACGCGCAACAGTTACTAAGCCATTCGAAACCCATACGCGTACATCCGTTCAACTATCCGAATCGAACCTCGAGGAAGACGTTATCAATGCCATAAAAGAATATGTTAACCCCAAAGTGAAAACAGGCATTATTATATATCCACATACAGCAATGTTCAAAATAATCCCTATCATTCAAGATAAATTTAAAAGTTCCGCTATGAATCTTATCTTAACTAAAACCGAGGTAGATAATGTGAAGGAGTATTTGCGTCAGCAGGAAATTATACAGAAATACCACGAGGGTAAAACTAACCACCGCGGTATAAATGAATGTTACTTAGCGCTATCAGGGAAATACTATTGGCCAAAGATGAAGGAACATGTTGCAAAGTACATAAACGGTTGCAATATATGTGGTCAGGCCAAATATGATCGTAACCCTGTAAAACAGAAATTTTGCATTGTACCACCCCCTACGAAACCCTTTGAGATATTACACCTTGATGTATTCACTGCCCAAAACGAAAAATATCTTACCTTGGTAGATGCCTTTTCCAAGTACGCTCAAGCATACTATCTCCGAGATGGTACAGCGATCAGTGTAGTGCAAGCCCTTCTAAAGTTTTGTACTCACCATGGTGTCCCATTGACAATAGTGACAGACCAAGGTCCGGAGTTTACGAATCAGCTCTTTTCTGAATTTGTAAAATTGCATAAAATACAACACCATAAAGTACTTGCTCATAGCCCTAACGATAATGGAATAATAGAACGTTTTCATTTAACCATCCTTGAACACCTTAGAATACTAAAGTTAGAACAGAAAAATGAATCTGTTATTAATCTTATGCCTTACGCCCTTCTAGCCTATAATAGTTCAATCCATAGTTTCACTAAGTGTAGACCCTTAGAAATAATAACCGGCCATTTTGACCCCAGAGACCCAATAGACATTGATCTATCGAAACATTTACTTCAACAGTATACACAGGAACATAAGAAAATGGTTGTTAAGGCATACGGTATAATAAACGAGTCCTCTTTGCATGATCGTACAGTACTTACCGAAAATAGGAATAAAGATCGTGAACCTGAAAAGGAATACAACCCTGACCAATCTATATATGTACGTAATCCCATGGCAAGTCGACAAAAATTAGCACCACGTTATACACATGATACAGTTTTGGCAGATCTCCCCATTCACATATATACTAAAAAGAAACGCGGACCCGTAGCCAAAGCACGCCTGAAAAGAACACCAAAATCTTCATTGTTACAGGATACTTCTGCCGATAGTGTTCTGCCTAGTACGAGCGCAGGACGTAACAATTGAAACATTAGAAGATGGACCCGGTTTGCTTCCCTTTAACTTAGGCCCTACCAAATTAATATCCCATTATCATTCTTTTCTTCAAACTATTGAACTTGACGACATTCACTATAAAATTGAAACGGTAAAATCGCAGCTGAATGAACTTAGACCTCAACTTAATAATAAGACTTTATCATTATACGAGCCACATATTGAATATCTGTCTGATAAAATTGAAAAGGTTTCTGAACAATTGCATTCGTTTGAACCTAATCGTATTAAACGAGGACTCATCGACGGACTCGGTTCAGTCATTAAAAGTATTTCAGGAAATCTAGATTATACAGATGCTATTAAGTATAACAATGCCATTAAAGTACTTCAGAATAACGAACATAAATTAGAAGCTGAAATTAATAATCATATAAGTCTGACTAAAGATTGGACATTACGTCATTCTAAGATATTAGATAGTATTGTAGAGAATCAGAATAAAATAATATCAGTTTTAAAGGTTATTATGAAAAGCGATAGTACCAAAGAAACTGATTTAATTAAGTATGCTCATTTAGCTCAGCATTTTGTAATATTAAGCGATAATATAGAATCCTTATCGGAGGAGCTGTATAAGTTAGGAAATAATTTAGCCTTTATTCGTGCATCGAGCACATCTCATTCTATTCTTAGCCTAGGATCACTTAGTAACATGATAAGTAAATTGAGAACATTATATTCTAAAAAGGAAGTTCTAGAAATAGATCTTAGAAATTATTATGACATTATTAAGTTAGGATATTACTTTATCGATAATCAAATAGTAATCGTCTTTAAGGTGCCGATTGTCTTTCCTGAATCCTTTGACCTATATAAACTATCCATTGTCCCCAATAAATATCATAAAGTCCTTATTCCAACTTCACCCTATATAGCAATTCATGGAAACGGTTCTATGTACATAGAGACAGAATGTCCTAAGATCAATCTGTGGTATCTCTGCGAAATAAAACCTAGCTACAAAATTGGAAGTCAACCTAACTGCGTTCCACGGTTAATCAAACAACAGCAACTGGATTCATCCTGCAAATTCAATTCAATTATCCTGGAAAAAGAAGCTATAGAACAACTAGACGACAAGCATTACACACTATGCTTTCCAAACCCAACTAAAGTACAGACATCGTGTGGCCAAGATCAATATAGAACTCTTCAAGGAAGCTATTTAGTCGTAGTCCCACACAACTGCCTGCTGAAGACATCAGAATTCACTATAACTAATACCGATAACCGTATCAAGGGACACGTAATGAAAATAATTGGAATCCCACATATGAAAAATTATGCAAGACTAGACGAAGAACCAAGTATTCAACTCAATTCTATAAATCTAGAGTATCTGCATGATAGTAACTCTAAAATATCATTGCAGACACCAGTAAAGATAGATCAAGCTATGGACCAGACTATGTATCACACTACGATACCTATCTACTTCATTCTATCAAGTTCATTTATAATCATTTTAATAATTGCGGCCCGCCGTTACAACTTATTCGACTGCAAGAAAATCGAACCTCCGACGACAAAGTCTGAAGATTCAGAACAACCAAATGTTCCCCAAAGAATTAAAGTAAAACCTGAAGAGATAGAATTGAACCCAGCAACATTTTTACTGAACGTTAAAAAATAGTCGCTGTTCTATGGGGGGAGGTGTTACGATACGGTGTGACTAAGGAATTGCTGATAAAATCAAGTACGGTGTAATAGAAGGAATCAGCTCATCGATTTCGCAAGACCTCCTGCATTGATGAAACAACTAAATCGCCGATGCAGCTTTACATCATCGCGGTGGACACCGCACCAATATTTCTTTCCCATACTTCACTTTTGGTACTGACATCGACCATCAGACACCTTCTTTAGATTTATTGAATATTGTATTCTTTTAATTAATAAATTAAGTTAAATTAATTGGTTTTTTTTGCATCCTCCGGCTGGAGCCTACGTAATTAACACAACCCTAGTGTTGTTGATAGAAAACATTCAACATACAGACAGAAAGTACCTACTTACAAACGTTTTCATTACTAGTTACGGTATTATGATGTGATTTATTATGATACACGCTAATATTGAGATAGATTTATGTAGGGTTCCCGTCTCTAAAATCCGCTAACCAGGACAACAAGTATGAAAACCCCGGATTTTGGAGCTTTATACCCGGACATGTCATTGATTTGTTGAAAGTTACTCAGAAAAAATGCTTTAATTGTTATAAATCTACTTTTTTATTTATTTTTGCGACCGGTAAACTTTAAAACCCGGACGACAAATGAAACCCCGCCCGGACGCCTGTTTCACCACTGACGACCAGCGGGAAGCGAGTAAAGCTAGCAATTAGAAACGAGTTTGAAAGGAACGAGCAGAGAGTTCTGCTACGAGCTCCATTTTATACCTCTTGTGTGAGCATCAAATTCAAAACTTATTTATTAAGCTTAGGCCCTGATAAGGCACTTATGAACGTCGCCAAACACCTACCGGTATATTCCGACACGAACAATGCACTTAGCTGCCAGTTCCTTTCTAAACTTCATGTGCAGACTACGACCGGCCACATGACCACTGACCATGGTAAGGTGTTCAAACAGACATCACAACGTTTTTAAAATAAAGTATATTATGTATAATGCATAGGTAAACTGTTGATGTATGTAAGTTTTTTTCGCATAAAAATACTTTATGCAAAATTTCTAATTTATGCAAAAAAATATAGGTACTACAATTTTTTTATTACATTAGTTTTTATATATTTCCTTAGGCATATTACTTATGTGCCGTTTGTAAAGACGAATTATAGAAATTAAATCTAAAAAAAATTGCGAGAGTCCATTATGTCACCAGCTTTAAAACGGCATTCTGGTTATGCATTGTCTAATAGCAGAGGAGGGACATACCGGCAATGGAAACCGTAACTATATCTGTTTCCATTATAATATTGTCGTACCTATCTAATTGTTAGGTATGTGACACAGGTCCCCTCAAGCACAGTATTGTCGCAGTCTAACAATATTTTCTATTGTCAGATAAATAAACATGTTTAGGCTATGGCGTGTCCATTGTGCCATGAAAGTATAGAAAATTGTAATAGACACAAGTACTTTATACTAGACTAGGTGTCACCCATGGTTTGACCCACGTTCCCGGGATAAAAAGTATATAACGTTCGGGGATAAAGTAGCTTCCTATTTAGTGAAAGATTTTTTTAATTCCGACTGGTAGATCCAGAGATTAGTGCGTTCAAACAAACAAACAAACTATTCTGATTTATTATTTAAGTATAGATATAGATCCTAATAATAAAGCTGAAGAGTTTGTTTGTTTGAATGCGCTAAACTCCGGAGTTACTGATCCGATTTGAAACAAACTGAAACGCGTTCTAATGTTTAGGTATATGCAAGCACGTGGCATCCACGCCACATCGGCGCGGGCGTCGTCGCCACAACGTGACGCGACTACCTGAGGTTTCATTATCTTACTCGAAATCAGAAACCACCACCTAGGTATTGTATTCACGTAGTGGCTGCTCTAAAATTGAGATTAAGGCGATGATAGATCAGTGGTAGTGACGTCTAATGCCGAGACGAAGGTTAATAGGATAATAGAAGGATAGTAGGGTATTTTATAGTTCCCGCCTGGCTGGGTACCACCCTCAAGCTGAAAAAAATTATATCGGGAAAACTTAAGATCCCTCGGGCAAGCGGGTGAAACCGCGGGGCGGAAGCTATTTCCCTATATTATCTTTTTTGTTTTCTCAGTGTAGCAAAATCTAGTTTATAAGTAGGTATCCAACCTACTTATTGCTAGATTTTGTTTGTGCGAATAAGGTCATTCACCTTGGATCAATTGAAAAGGTGGTTCACCTAAGCTCAGTGGCCATTCGACTCTGTTCATATAGTTTTTTATTGCTTTATAATTATAAAAAGGGTGTGTACCAAATTACCTAATCAGACACTGATGTAGGTTTAATGTCCGATTCAGATATAAGTATTTTATGCATTCTAAAATCATATTTGTTTTGATGTGTACCTCCTACCACATAGTTCGACAAAACTATATGAAAGCGCCTGTCTTCAATCTTTAAGAATCTTATTGCGTAGAGTTGCGGAGTATTGCTATAAAGTATTTTTAGGCGTCTTTTGTTATTTTTTCGATTAGTCTTTCCCTCTCCGCGGTTTCACTGGTGATTACATTACGCTCTAGCTGAATTTAGAAACCCATTAAGTGCAGTGCCGGTTTTAGCTCTACCAGCGCCCTGGGCGAGATGTGATAAACCCCCCCCCCCCCCCCCTTCTCCCGCCAACAAAAGGGATTTTAAGCCATTATAGCTATTTTATCTTTAGACTTGAGAATTTATTTATTTATTTAGACTCGAGATAGCGGGACTCGCTCATGAGCGACCGAAAATATAGGTGGGCCTGGCGCCCCTTTACATCTGGCGCCCTGGGCGATCGCCCTACCGCGCCATACCCTAACGCCGGTACTGATTAAGTGTA
This sequence comes from Tethea ocularis, assembly GCA_963555595.1. Lineage (NCBI taxonomy): Eukaryota > Metazoa > Arthropoda > Insecta > Lepidoptera > Drepanidae > Tethea > Tethea ocularis. The sequence continues at coordinate 406,779 of OY741960.1, read as the reverse complement.
TACCTAACTTATACCCCTTGAGTGCAGTTTCAAGGTCAGTCAAGAAAACTTACTAAGTAATCAGTTTTTTTTTTTTTTGAAAGGACAAGTTTGTAGCCTCTGATGGCTACAGCAACCTTACCGGTCAAATCGGCGAGCGCAGAGGACTCAGCCGGGGTTCAGCCATATTTTTACGGAAACTACTCTAGTCTTCTCTAGTACATAACAGCAGAGTAACTATTACATCGTATAGATGTTTCTTCGGCCCCCAACGTATAGATTAAAATAGTACCTCACCTCTCACTCTCTCTGCGTGTGCGAAAGCTCCGGTGTATGGAGTGCATATGGACAAATCTAATTTAAATTACTAGTAAGGCTTAAATTTACCACCTTTAAGTGATGGTGAGGCCAGAGATATGCAGTTGCTGCAGTATATTCATCGTTTACCTTATTTATCAGATAGTAAAACAAAGTTACTGTTTTTTTTGGTGTTTTATTAAATTTTAGGCTTATATTTAACAGGAGGTTCTTAAATCCTGGAAGGGTACAGCATCTGAAACAAGAATAATATCACTAAATAAATTGTTTACTCATCACCTCAAATTACTTTAATTAGTATATAATATAATCAGTAATATTTTGTCCACATAATATTCAGGTTTCAAATGTCTAGACATCATTTTAATAGTGTTTTAGACCATAATAATAAGCCTTAATTCTGAAAGTTCCTTAGCGAGAGAAGGAGAAAAGTTAAAAATTACGTTACTTATGTTAGCCTAACACTGTATCATGGGTACTAAAAGAACTAGCCATTTCTAATTCCAATCCTACAAAAAAAACTATTTTTTCTAACTACTTGCTGCAATAAATACTATTGTTTACTTATCTAGGATAAACATTTGTGCATGAAGATGTCTGTTTGTCCTAAGTCTACGTATATCTATATCTAACTAATAACAAAGCTGAAGAGTTTGTTTGTTTGAACACACTAATCTCTGGAGTTACTGGTCCCATTTGAAAAATTATTTCACTAATAGTAAGCTACATGATCCGCAAAGGTTATAAGGCTACTTTTTAGGTAATTAAATAGTCTAGAACAGAATTAGCTTACTAAAATAGAGCATCTAGGACACAGTAAAGGTGCAAGCATTAAATTTAAGTAACTTTCAAAACATACCACACGTATCCTATGTCCCATAGCGTGAGCGGGCAGGTTGGAACGGAAGCGAGCACGTACACCACCAGAGCTTCCATGTGGACGGGTCACCTTGCCCCAGATAGCACGCAGCTTGGTCTTCTTGCCGCGGGGACCACCAGCGATGGGTGTTCGCTTCTTGGCACGGTATACATACACACATTTCTTTCCAGCGTAGAAGAGAGCATCTTCACGGCCTCTTGTGCCTTCAATCTGGAATAGTATAAGCATTTTTGTACTACAGTATTTTTGTTTATAGATTATGTTACGTAGTTGATGGTATCAGTTGTATATTTTGACCACATTGTGGGTTCAGGTTTCAAATGTCATAAGCATCATGTGAATATTACTATAATTAAGATTTTTCAAAATTTAAGAACTTTGAACAAAAGTTCTGCTATGCACACATTTCCGGGTACCCGGCCATGTCGTGTACCGTCAGGGACGGAGAAACAATCGGTTACGTACAACTAGTACGAACTTGTTCACATAGCTCCGAGTCAGTCGCGTCCGGATACATCATAGTATAACGAACAACTCGGAACACGGATAGCCCTGACCTGGAAATGTGTGCATAGCGCATAAAGATAGTGAATGAAACAACATTTATTCTGACTATGCATACAAACATTCTTATCAAAGTTCAGTAACTCAGTGTGATGGTATGATCAACCCCAAACTAGGTACAACATAAACAGAATACTGGAAATTTCAATTAAAGTTATTATTACATCAATATGGAGTCATATTAACAAACTTAGTCCTGGTATATGATCATAATCATACTAATATGATAAAATTTGTTCAAGCATTTGTAACACACTAATCTGGTAAACAACTTCAGATTACAGCATACACAGCTGTTTTTAGGACCTTACAATCCAAGATTCTGTTGCTGGTGAAACCGTAGGGACAGATTATAAATGTTAGTACCCAGTTGACCAAGCTTTGCTCGTTTTTTTTTTATAACAACGTTTTCTAAAAATGAAACCTAGCTAGATCGATTTATCTCCCCCAAAACCATCTGCATACTAAATTTCATGAAAATCGTTGGAGCCGTTTCCGAGATCCAGATTATATATACTTCTCATCAGATAAATCGAAACACTTCCATTTTTATAGACAGATATTCCTAAATATACACATTTTTCTGATAATCCTTACAAAACATAAACATTCCAGGTGTTTCGATTTTTCTGATGAGAAGTGTATATATTTATATACAAGAATTGCTCGTTTAAAGGTATTAGATTTATAATTAAATCAACACAAATAGCTGATTTAATACTATGTCAAATTTATATTCACAACAATATTATTTAATCTTTGAACCGTAAATTAGCACAATATTTAGCACTTTACAATCACATTTCAAAATATTTTGTTAATCTAACCTCTAACTAACATACCTTCAGAAGGGCTGTGTTTTCATGTTGATTGCGCAGACCACGCTTGTATCCTGTGAATACAGCCTTCGCGTACAGTCTTCCGTGGCGAGGTTTGGAGGACACCTTGCGGATGGCCTTAGGGACCTCCGCGGGCGCCGCTGGAGCTGCCTTCGCAACCTTCTCTTTAGGCGCCTTGGTCTTAGGCGTTTTCGCCTTGGGCGCGGTGGACGGCGCTGCGTCTGCCATTCCTAAAACACCACACAAAACGTTCAGTAGATGAAACGAGCACAAATCCCAGAGAGGTTATGTTGACATCCAACTCAAAAATTAATCTCGGTTTATCTCAATGAAAATCAATAATCTGATTGTTTTCTATTAACCATATCAACCACAGTGTTGGTAATTTGGATTAAATTAGTTTATTTTTCATCAAAAAGCCTGTATTTTTATAAAATTTTAAAAAATTCACACACTAACCGGAATTTATTTTCTTTACAGAAATGAAAGAACTTGATTGGTGTTGCCACTATTAGGTTAAAATATTCCCCTAAATCTAAAACATTGCATTGGGTAAATTCTATGCATTCTAGTTTTTTATTATTATAAACCTATAGGAGGTATAAATTAGTACACCACGATGTTATTTTATATTAAAATCTATAGACTGTAATCGACGAACTTTACGACGTTTTAAACTTACAATACAACTGTTAAATTATTTTGTATTCAAGTTAGTGGTGCCGATTCTGTTGTTTACGAACTAAAATAAATTTAATCTCACTATATCTCTTTCTAATAGTAAATATAAGAAAGGGATGCCAGATATTTTAGTCCTGTCAGTTTAATCCGATCACACATTTCAACGTGAATTTAAGCGCGATCTTTATTGGTCACGACTATTTACCCGTACATTACGACGGCATGGATTAAACTGACAGCATTAAAAATGTTCTATCTTTTTTCAATAAGGTTAAAATGAAAGAGAGGTCACTTGTCTAGTATTAGTTAAGTTTGTAAACAACAGAATCGGCACCATTATTTTACTATGTCCTATACATGTCCTGCGTTTGACCACAATCTCACCGTGGTCAATGATTATGTGGCCGATGGTGGTGAGGACACAAAGCCTAGAAGGGACTGGATTCTCAAGTGCAGCTGTCGGAACACACCGGAAGGTGCTTGGCGAATGGCGACAGTATTTCAACATTTTCAACGTGAGGGTGGTAGCCAGCTAGGTGGGTACAAAGTACCTTACCATCGTGCTATAGTTTCCACACAATGTTTTTTTCACGGCGACTGCAACATTTTTTTAATGTTTGATATATATTATATTGTGGTTTATCGGTTTTTACTATCGCCGTAGTATAAAAATTCAGATTTGATTCACTTCTATCAAATATCGCCTTTTATTCTAGAAATCCCGAAAAATATCCCTCAAAAAGAGGAGAGAGTGTTAAACTGGCAACATTTTTATTTCGTTCAGTTATTAAAAATCAAAATTAAAAAACCGTTCAGAAATAATAAAAACCTAAGAGTTTCATGAAAATGTTAAAAAATTATTGTCTACTTGTTAAAGTAATCGCTAAAACTAAGTTGGAGATGTAAAATAAATAATAAAATATTTCATGAAATCAAATAAATAATAATAGGTTCGTACACAGTAAACTTTTACAATAAATTATTTTAGTGTAGCAAACTGCTTTGACAGTTGTCTAACCTCATTGTCTGATTTGGACCAATCAGAACAGACCACGAAAAGAGACGAACGAAAGATGGATTGTAGCTCTGTCAAATAATTATTTGTATCGAAATTGAATTAGAATTACTGCATAATTGCGTTAAAGACTGTCGTAATTTAATAATAGTTTAATAATGGACTACTTAGCGAATATCAACTGGAACAAAGTGACGCCATGCCTCGTGTTATTAGTGCTTGAAGTAGTGTTAGAATGTTTGTATTTTTGTTCTCAATTTGTTCTAATAATTCAGCGTAAGGGTAGATGTGGTAAAGTAGTGTGGTATAGTTTCAGAATGTGCGACGCCGGGGGAGGTGAACAAACACCTGGAGTTGGGCAGGGACTTTCTGGCGCGCGGTCAGCTTTCTGACGCGTTGACACACTACCATGCAGCTGTCGGTGAGTGTTTCAAGAGTGTCTTCTGCATGAATAGGTCGCGCCGGCCTTCTTTCTGTGCCAAGGTCGCTACTGCTTGTAAGCACAACAATGTTTGAAGACAGTCTTTCATGATTTTGAATTGAAACACAAGCTATAAACTTTATTTCTGCACTTGGAATTACATTTTATGACTTAGAAGTACTTACATGAAAGTAGACTAAGTGGTGGGTTAAATTGTCTAATTTTCAATGGGTCTATGATTTTTTAGAAAGTCCTTAGATACTCAAAATTAACTTGTTTTTTAATTAATTCTATTCATATCAGGCATTTCCATAATAATGTGATATCCTCTCAGGATTAAGGTAGGCAGATATTTGATACCTTACGTTTACCAAATTTGACGCATTATTTAATTGAAATGACTCATTGTACTGACTAATGATGTAATATTTGTTATCAGAGGGAGATCCAAACAACTACCTCACATACTTCAAGCGGGGAACGGTGTATTACGCACTTGGTAAAGCCAAGTTTGCCTTACAAGACTTCACCAAGGTAACTACCTACACAATTTTAAAATCACTTCTACACTGAGTAAAAAAAAATAAGTTAATTATCTGCAGCCTTGCTGGTCCCTGTAAAAAGGAAAAAAACTATATACAGAATATTAATTCTTTTTTATTAATGTTTCTGCTATGTGGTTTCACTTGCATTCCTGAGGGATCTTATGTTTTTCTGGGATAAAAAGTAGCGTATATATTTTTCTAGGTAGGTAATCTATATGCCATGTTTCATCCAAATCTGTTTATCGTTTTTTCGTGAAAGAGTAACAAACATCCTCACAAACTTTTGCATTTATTGATTTATAATATAAGCAGACCAGGATTAGTAGGACTGGCACCCACCATGGCTCCCCACGAATGCAATTTATACACACAAACCTTCCTTGTTTACTGCTCTTTCTATTTGTGAAACCTGTATCAAAATTTGATATGTGGTTTAAAAGAAGTAAGTGGAGAAACAGATAAAGGCAGATAGCAACTTTGTTTTAAAAACTATTTAGAGATCAAATTGAAACTTTAAGCTATGGTAACCACTTACCATTAGCAGGACTTATGCCAACTTAAAAGTTTTTAAAAAATTGGGTCCGTGTTGCCAACCTCACCCTACTTGAAGAACCCGATTCTGTACCTTACTTGGATTGTAAAGGGTTCATTTTCCACAGGTCTTGGAACTGAAACCAGACTTCACGTCGGCGCGGATGCAACGCGCAAACGTCTACCTCAAATTAGCACAATATAGAGAAGCCAAGGAAGATTATTTAGCTGTTGTAAGTACATAATAAATTTGTATCTACATTTGAAAGTATTGAAGGAAAATGAACCTTATCACATGAATATAAGGTCCTTATAATAAATGGCTAAATTAACCTTATCTTAGAATGATAAGGTTCATTTTTGTACTACATTGTTAAACGTGGAAAAGAATTTTTAATGAATCATAATATTAATGATTATTTTTGTATGTACATATTTATTTTCTTTGTTGTTATTCTTTAATTCGTTTTCATGTTGTACCGCAACATACCTTAATGCTTGAACTGATTTAGATATTTGGTACGTTAGAATATTTTGCTTATGATAGCTTCTCTATACGTAGTAATATACCTCAGTGGTTAGAAGTTATATAATTTTGCAAGTAAAATTGCATCGTAAAGTGTTTTTCATCAATTGACCATGACATTGAGTGTTTTTAATTTATGCTTCAATGCTGCCGTTTCATTTGACCGACCTTCTTATGCAATGATTGTTTTTTAGCTTATATATCAAATTGATTTTATAAAATTTAGCATGAGGTCCTCCCCCTCTCCCGGTAACGCCCTGAGCCGGGGTTCGTATCCCATTCGGGGGTGCCCTCAGGCATGGATACCTAAATGTTATCCGGCTGAGAGCCCTCTGCGCTCGCCGGATTGTCCGGTAAGGTTGGTGCAGCCATCAGAGGCTACCAACTTTAGTCCTTACTTAAAAAAAATAAACAAAAATTGCACGAGGACTGTGACAGTAGCCAGAGTGAAACGAAAATGAGCCTTAACTCTTTGCAATAAAGTTCATCTGTTTAATCTATGATATAGATTCAGATGAGAAGAACTTTATAGCAAAGAGATAAGGTCCATTTTCATATCACTCTGGCTAAGGTCACAAGACTCATTTAAACTTTATGATATAATAAAAACATGCTGATAATAATAATAATAATTAGGTTGAGTGGGTGCTAATAGTAGAGCGAGACAAAAAAGAAAGAGAGGGAGAGCTTTAACAGTCTCGCTGGAGTCGTTGGCAAATATTTTAGTTGACTAGATAATTAGGGTGTAATCAGAAAGACTGTTTATTATTTTTATCTTATCTGCTATCCGCCCATATTTCTTTACTGCATGTGTTTGTAAAATAGAATTGATTTAGAATACTTTTAATACAACTTGTTCCGTTAGTGTGACGTCACAAGTCTATTAGGGTTGTGGGCATGTCCACAACGGTTTTTGTTGTTTTTTGAATTAAGTTGTTTACCCCCAAATTAGAGTAGAAGAGAAGTAATAGAAAAGATATTTTACTTCTCTTCGTGCTCCCAACCGTCACTGGACAGGAAGAACTATTTATACAAATTATAATAGCATTCTATAAGTTATAATCATGTCACTGTGAAGGTTATCTCGATAACAATCATTATTATCAGGAGTACCAGTAGAATAACCGAATGATATAAAATCAGAGGAAAAAGATTCCATATTCACTAACCGTTTATAATTTTTTTTAATCGAAAAATGCTTTTATAATTTGAATGAGTTTTTCTTACATAAATGAAATAGATCGGCGCTCTCCTACCTATAGTACTATTATAACTAAATAGATTTCCATACACAATCAGGGTCATATGTTACTTACTAGCTTACTACTACGAACCTACTAACCCTAACACCTTTCACATACCCCCAATTAGTCGTAACTCGTACAAAGTCCTCCCCTTCCCCCGGTAACGCCCTGAGCCGAGGTTCGTACTCCACTCGGGGGTGCCCTCAGGCGTGGTTACCTAAATGTTACCCGGCTGAGAGCTCTCTGCGCTCGCCGGTAAGGTTGGAGCAGCCATCAGAGGCTACCAACTTTAGTCCTTTCAAAAAAAAAAAAAAAACCTTTCACATAATTATGTATGTACATAATATGATGCAATAAATTATTGAGTATTGAATAATAAACATTCATTATTGCATGTTATGTGAATTATTATAAAAATTTTAATACAGTATTATGATGTGAAAGTGGAGCAATTATTAGGTACATACGGTATTAGAGTACTTATTATTAGATCTGAGCATCGGCTCAGCAGTTCTACCGCTACTATTTCGTCCATCTTGATGGACCATAGGTATTACACAAACAAACAAATCCTACTAATAAATGCGAAAGTATGTTTGTTATTTCTTCACACTCAAAGAGCTGGACCAATTTTGATGAAATTTGGTATGAAGGTAGCTGACACTCTGGATTTGTTAATCCAGGCTACACATAGGCCACTTTTTATCCCTCGGGAACGCGGGTGAAATCGCGGGGCGGAAGCTAGTAAATAATATGTTTCTCTTAAAATTAACTAAACATTAATCATTAAAATTTGGCCAAGCGCGAGTCGGACTCGCACACGAAGTGTTCCGTAGCATCATACATTTGTTTTTATAGCCGCAGAAACAAATACACATTCTGTAAATAAATCAACTGTCTACCTACGGTTTATGAGATACACCGATTGTTAAGGTCGGGCAAAAAACTTGATCATTTAAAGTGCTACAACATTTTTGAAATGGTTGAAAGTATGTCCTTACTAGCTGTACTCATTATTGAAACTTGTTTTTGACATGATTAAGTGAAAGTTTTTACACGACAGACAGAAATATACATGTTGTCTTCTGAGTTTATGTTGTCCGTATCTCAATTACGATGTAACTTTAAAAATTAATGTGGTATTGTTAGAATCATTATGTCATCCCAGGTGTCATAGGGTGCGTAAACTGCCAAAATGGTTAATACTATCATAATAAGTAGCAATATCTTGTGATTTTGTGATGATGATATTTGCGAGTGAAACTGCAGTTTCCGCGCAATCCGCGTGATGTAAGGAATTTTAAACACATTAGCATATACCTCTGGTATTGCAAATGGCGATAGGCGACGGTAACCACTTACCATCAGGTAGACCGCCTGCTTGCTTGTCAACCTTCTGACATAAAAAAAATATGAGCTATATTTTTACACATAGGGTTTTACAGTATGGATTAAAATTTTCGTACGGATCCCTATTTTTTTTTTAAATAATAATATAACCTATGTTACTCGATGATCATTTAGCATTATACTGGTGAAAGAATTAAAAACACGGTCCTCCACCTCCAATCATAGGCTTGTACTAAAAACAAAATTGTTTATCTTTACAATATTAGTGTAGATTACTGTAGCTTTATATTTGTTTTATAACCCGTGAAATGGTCGGAGCGTAAAGTAAATATGTGTATTATTTATTCAAGTGGCGCTTATCAGCGTGCTAGATGCGATTTCACGTTGATTAATTAAGCTATATTATATTGCTAGCGGACGAATACTTACACCTACATACAAACAAACACAAATGTGAGTACACACATCGAAACAGGCGATAGCTCAGTGGTAGTGACGTCGGATGCCGCGATGAAGGTCGTGGGTTCGAATACAACAATGAGCATCAGCTTTCGGTGAAGGAAAACATCGTGAGGAAAGCATAGTACGGTGGTAGGGTACTTGTACTACCCGTCTGGCTGGCTACTGGTGTGTTCCGGCAATTGCACTTGAGAGCCAGCTGCCTTCTTGGTATTGTGACAGGTGGGCAACACATTGGCAAAAACCTTTTTATTGCAAATGGCGATAGGCGACGGTAACCATTTACCATCTATGGGCCGTTTGCTTGCTGCCTTAGTAGTATAAAAAAAATTGTAGGGGCACGCCATGTTATCGCAGTTTATTTCTACACTGGTTAAAATATTTAGCCGCCCCTGACGCCCCCAGTATGCTACGTCACTGACATGAGCTATAATATAATATTTTTAGAGAGGTAGAGCACAGCGATTTTTCGCTTGAAGAGCAGCTCGACTGGGGAAGTACCTCCACCTTACAGAATATCGCAGCCAAATAACTTTGTAGTGATCCTGCGCGTGAGTAAGGTCGCCAGAGCTCATCGGGGTGGGGGGAGGGTCTGCAATGCGCGAGTGGTACCCGGGGCGCAGATTAGTATATGGTCTCTGTCCCGGGTGTCGCTAGCGTCCATAGGCTACGGTAACCGCTTACCATCAGACGGGCCGTATTCTTGTTTGCCGACTTTGTTGTATAAAACACTAGCGACCCGCTCCGGCTTCGCACGGGCGCAATGCTGATACGGCCGGTAGGTAGACATATACCATCGCGGACTTTTTTGTAGACCTATCTCGCAGGGTTCAGCCAGCGTTTGCAATGTAAGCGCAAAGAAATGTAACATTAGAAAACCTCTAAAATTTTCAGTGTTTCTCTGCTATATTATGCATGTATTATACATATAAACCTTCCTGTTGAATCACTCTATCTATTAAAGAAAACAGCATCAAAATCCGTTGCGTAATTTTAAAGATCGAAGCATACATAGGGACAGACAGACGGGAAGAGACTTTGTTTTATACTATGTAGTGAAATATATAATATGTGCAGATCCAGTCAGAGCCGTACAACGAGGAAGCGTTGAGTCAGTACCATCAGATCGACCAGCACATGGAGGAGGTGATGCTGGCGGAGGCGTACTACCGCGGGGGGGACTTCCGCGCCGCCGCCGACACCACCACCCGGCTGCTCGACGCCTCGCCCTGGGCCGCGCATCTCAGGCAACTTAGAGCTGAGTGCTATATCGCCATGGTGAGTCTACTTGATCTTACGACGAATGTCTTCAAATTATTCATCAGATCAAATTCGATGATAATCATTGGTATTGATGTCGAATTCAAAGAAAGGTCCTGGGTTCGAATCTTACAATGAGCGAGAACTTTCGGTGAGGGGAGAATACGAAACGAAAACATCGTGAAGAAACCATAGCACGTTGGAAGGGTACTTTGTAGTACCCGTCTTGCTGACTTCCACCCTTAAGTTGAAAATCTGTCGTCAAACATCTACCAGCGTGTTCCGACGGCTGCAACTTGAGAGTCGGTTCGCTTCTGGGCTTCCACTGTCCACGGTGAAATTATGGTTAAACCCAGGCTTAAAACAAATCGAAATTAATTTAACAGGTACCAGTTATATAAGTTCTGACTGTACATGTTGTATTTTGATGTTCTTGGCAGAACGATCTGTTCTCGGCTGTTTCCGACATCAGGTCGGTGAACCGTCTCCAGCAGGACTCCACGGAGGGATACCATCGACTCGCCACACTACTCTACCGGTTAGGACACGTCACCGATGCACTCAAGGTAACATACATATCTCTCTCTCTCTCTATTTATATCTCTCTGTGTCTGTCTCTCGCTTCCTCGTCTTTTAAGCGATAATCGTAGTGACGTCGAATGCAGAGACGAAGGACGCGGGTTCGACTTGAACTTTCCGTGAAGGATTATATCACAAAGAAATCAAAGCACGGCGTTGGGGTACTTTATTTATAGTACCCGCCTGGTTGACTACCACAAGAACATAGTAAAAAAAAGCATGCTAGCCTTACAATAGTCGCATATCGCATCTGACATCTCTTGAGTTTGATTTTACTTTGATTCTGATATCAACCAACCAGCCAAATAAATGTGAAGTAACTAAGATGTCTTATAGTAAATTCAAAGACTATGTTAAACATACATTGATCGACAAGGCCTACTATAAGGTGGCTCATTACATAGAAGACAAGAATACATGGTTGTAGTAGCTTCCCTCTGCACTTGCAGCCCCCTCCACAAGTGATAATTGTATGAAGTTTATGTATATTTAAAACAAAAACTGTAATTATATAAATTCAAAAGAAAATAAAGAAGCTTTGCTGTGTTTGTTGCCGGAGTCTTTTCAGTTTAAGAGGGTATAACCCAAAAGTTCATGTTTTAGACATTTTTCTAAGCAAATATCTTGGTGTTGTGAAGAGATCAACTGAAATAATTTGCTGTTTTGGAAAAATAAAGTCTTAATCATTCAATCTCTTCATAAGGTTTTCCGAAAATTTGCGATAGAGTTATCTTTCGCATCCAGTGGAACTGTTATAATGAGCCTATATATTTTATTTTATGCATTTTACTGATAGAATATATAGTCATATTAAAGTGCACCATAGGCTTTCTTTTTTAAAAGGTTGCGTTTGGTTATTTTGAAATAATCCTACAAAATTTGTAAATCGGTCCACTTCAATATTTTTTTTTACATGGAATTGAAGTCATTTAAACATAATGTATCTTATTTTATCAAAGAACAAGTCTTAGTAAATATGTAGTTTTTTTTTAGTCTGTAAAAGTGATTCAGTTATTTTTGACGATTTTTTTAAAAACACTATATATTCGGGCGCAGAAAAGTCGTCCGATCAGTACACGCTGGGCCCTCCCAACGAGAGCACGTATCGCTTTTTCCCGCCGACCGCTGACCTAAGCTAGTGTGGTCGCGATTTGTATGTATAGGCGGACTATCACTAACGCTGTAGGCAGGGCGACTCTCTTGATACTCCGGTGTTAACATATTAATTAGTAGATAAATATTTATTTTTCAAATCATATCTAATATTGAGTACTGATATTTTTTTTTGATGTGATATTGATTGATATTGATATTAGAAGATGTAAATGTAAATATATTTTTTTTTTCAGAAATTAGTAATAAACGCAAACTACGAAGATTTTTTAATAATTCTCAAAAAATTGCATGCGCTAAACAACTTGATTTATTTTATGTATGTAAATCAATGTTTGTGTGTTTGTCACATAATATGTGTAAGGAACATATCCCATTCATCCGATTGCAATAAAACTTTGGAGAGTTGATGTGACCAAGCAGGGGAAGGTTTTAGATATAAATAGGGATTGCAAATATATGGTGGGATGTAAATATCTATATGTCACCGTATAGTTGTGAACACCGTTAGTTTATAATCTATCTCACAAGATTGTAAACTGTCGATACATTGTTAACTGTGTCATACTGCTTACAATAGAACGTATTGATTTTTGATAGTTCATAATCTATCCATTGCAAACCGTTAAATTATGAACTAGCAAAATACTTGAGAGCGACGGAACGAACACTGCGTGCTAATTGGTCGAACGTCATGTGCCCCGCGCTGCCATCTTTGGCTGTCGTCAAAGATGGCAGATGGTTAACAAGAAGCTGTGGGTTTAAATAGTTTATTAAATAATGATGTTGATGGATATGTCCATCAAAAAGTAAATGTACGTTGATCTCATTGATGAGCATTTACTTTTTTTGACTCTGAGATCGAGAGACGATTCACAATTTTACTAACCGACTTAAAAAAAAGGAGGTTAAGAATTCGCTTCTGTTCAATTCTGTATGTCTGTGTGCCTGTTTGGTCCGTCTTTCACGGCAAAACGGAGCGACGAATTGATGTGATTTTTTATGTGGAGATAGTTGAAGGGATGGAGAGTGACATAGGCTACTTTTTGTCTCTTTCTAACCCCTCACTTCCCTAAAATGGGGGGTGGAAGATTGTATGGAGCATTCCGCAGTTTAAGTAGAAAGCTAAAAATTGGTATGCGGACTATTTGTGACTATCAAAAAAATCGTGCATCATTTATTTTTGGAAATCTGCCCCCAGCCCCTAAAATAGGGGATGGAAATTTGTGTGAGACTCTCTGCACAATTAGTACAGAAAAAAAAGTTACGTGGAAAATAGTTGGGTAAATAGGTAGTTGTAGGTAGGTAGGGGTAAGTAGGGTAGATAGGGGTAGGTAGGGTAGATAGAGGTAGGTAGGGGTAGGTAGAGGTAGGTAGGGGAAGGTAGAGGTAGGTAGAGGTATAGGTAGTTAGGTCCCAGTTGTTCTCAGGGCAGGACAACGTCTGCCGGGTCAGATAGTTTAATATAAAATCTTCTCACGTCCATCGTCAAAATACTATGTAGATTCAATTATAATAAATAGTGCACACCTTATTTGTGTATGGAAGTATCTCAGCGTACTTACCTGTAGTCTATGTTGTAAGTAATATAGTCTAGTACTATAGTTGAAATACTATTTTCTTTATTTCATACCAAAAGCCTAAATATGAATTTTCAGATCCATAGATTGAAGAATTATGGATTGCCCATACAAACATTCTACCCCTATTTCACCCCTTCAAGATTATTTTTTGAGACATAACATAGCCTATGTTATTCCCTAAGACATAATCTATCTCCTTGCCAAATTTAATAACTACGAAAGTTAAGCTACGAAAAGGTAACAAACAAACAAACATAGTTACTTTGGCATTTATAATATTACTAGCTGACCAGGCAGACGTTGTCCTGCCCTGAGAACAAAAATAAAACTGTGACCTACCTACCTATCCCTACCTACTCCTACCTACCTTATTTACCTAACCTACCTACCCCTACCTAACTACCTATCCCTACCTATCCTATGTCCTTCTCCTGGTTCTAAGCTACCTCCCCATCAATTTTCAGCCAAATCAGTTCAGCCGTTCTTGAGTTATAAATAGTGTAACTAACACGACTTTCTTTTATATATAGGTAGTTATTATATAAGATTATAATATGGATTCATCAAATTATTCGTCAAACCTCTGACTTTAAACACATCTATTTTTGTAATCAAATATACACCTATACCAAAAAAATATAGACAGGAAAGGAATATTCTCTAAAAACAATAACGACGTGTTTCGGGTTAATCGTATTGAAAGTAGATCAATGCCTGAAAAATCGCTAAATGGTCGCCTTTGTTTCATTTTCGTACTATTTTGAACAGGATAGAAATTATATAATATTATTATGGTGACTATATTTTCAAAGTTAATCTAAAAAGTATCAAAATTTTTATGCATATTATAGTCCAGCGCTCACGAGCTCACGACCTTACGCACATAGAGTAGCATTTCACGCACACAGAGTGACATTGCAGTGTGCGTTTGCATTTCGTCGCTCTAGAGATCGCGTAGCATATTGACTTGTCATATTTAGAATGTACGCTCTTAAGTGTATGTGGAACCGGTGGTAGAGTCTATTGCAATAATTGTAACTATCTGCATTCATAATTAGGGCCTAAACTGAATAAATTAGTTTTAAGTTTGAGTTGCGTTATTTTCGGCTTTCTGTCACACACTTCCGTCCTTATTCACGAAATAACTCTCACAGAAAAAACCTCACATCAGGTACCAGCGGTTCGCCACGCTACTCTATTTAATATTGCCAGCTTTATATCTATTTGACGTAACTCTGTAATACACAGGAAATCCGTGAATGTCTAAAATTAGACCCGGAACACAAGAAGTGCTTCCCCCTATACAAGAAGCTGAAGAAGATAGACAAGTTCCTACTGGATTGTGAGAGTTTCAGCGAGGCTCGCGACTACCCCGCCTGTATACAGAGCGCCAACAAAGTGCTCAAGGCCGAGGAAGAAGTCACGCTCGTGGTCTACGAGGCCAGGAAATGGCTCTGTAGCTGTTCTGTTAAGGTATGATATGTCGACTTTTATTTCTTTTTATTAGGGAAACCAACAGCGATTCCAAATTGATACAGTAAATTAAAAAAAAAAATTTAAAGAAACTTCCAAAACTCACTAGAAATTTATTTAATTTTCAAACGGCTGAGCGCATTTTCTTGATACATAGCTGAGAACACTCGATTAAGTCACCTTTAAAAAAAAAAAAAAAAAAACTGGTCCATCTGTTCAGGAGCTATGAGGCTACAGACAGACAAACTGATAACACCCTGTCGTTTTTGCGGCGGGGGTTAAAAATTAGTAGTATGTATGGTCAATGAGTGTATGTAAGGGAGTATAGGTAAGTGTGTGTTAAAACTGTTAAATACTATGGGGGAATGGGATAGGAGAGAAGAGAATAGTACACTAATAATAAAGCTGAAGAATTTGTTTGTTTCGACGCGCTAATCTCCGAAGTTACTGGTACAGAAGCTACATTATCTCCAAAGGTTATAGGCTACTTTTTATCCCGACAACACGAGTGAAGCCGCGGGGAACACCTAGTAACTGTATAATAATGATTTCATGATACTGATAGATTTCCCATTGGAACCTTATTTATTTTACTTATAAGACTTAATTTTGTTTAAAGGAGGAACTATATACTGAAGCTTTGACGGAGTGTGGCGCCGCGCTAGAGTTGCAGCGCGAGGCGAGGGTGCTCTGTGATAGAGGGGACGCACTCATCGGGCTAGAGATGTATGACGACGGTATGTATACTGCACGCTACGCTACGATACGCCATACTACAATACGCTACAATACAATATGCTATAATACAATACGCTATAATACAATACGCTACGTCATAATACACTACGACACGTCACAATACATAATACTGCGCTACAATACAATACGCTACAATACAATACGCTATAATACAATACGCTACAATACACTACGCTACGATACTATACAATACACTACGCTATAATACACTATACTACACTTCAATACAATACGATCGACTACAATACACAACGCTACAATACGCTAAAACTAATTTGTATTTCTCTACTCACTGAAAATACTTGGCTCACAGCAATCCACGCGTTCAAAGACGCGCTAGAAATAGACGAAGGGTTCCAGCGCGCGAAGGAAGGCCTCTCAAGAGCGCAGAAACTACAGAAACAGTCCGAGCAGAGAGACTACTACAAGATACTGGGAGTCAAAAGGTAACTCATCTTCACTATTTACCTTACACTGGCTTTCCGGTTCCTATTTTACCCCTTAGGAGTTTATTTACCCGGTAGCGGTGTTTTAGCAATCTGACTAATTTGATAACGCTTAAATTTCTTTTATCTCATTCTTATGTTTGTTGTTAGAGAGAGATATAGTGAGATTTGAATTTCAACGCCACTATTCGTTACGAAAAGAGCCGATAGACATATTGTTTCTTTTTTTTTTCAATAATGAATGAATTTTCAAGCCTGTGTGGGAGAAACTATAATAGGGTAGTTGACTGACATACCAAATCAGCTACTTTTTAATAAATGTCAAAATGATAGTTTATAAGAAATTTTGTATGAAATATTACATTATGACGTCATAGTTTCACAGCATCAAATGATCTACTCTTAGTGGTTCCACTGGTAATTAAAAATCATAAAAAACATTAAATGTACAACATATTTGATATTTCCACGTGTTTTTAGATGTTTTATTCATTGGTTAGTGTTTGGTCATTTATTTTTGACACTGTCAACTAGCCTATTATTGTTTTATTTGTTTGTCCAGGACGGCCAGTAAGCAGGAAATAACGAAGGCGTACCGTAAGGCTGCGCAGAAGTGGCACCCGGACTCTTACCACGGGGACGAGAAGAAACTTGCCGAGAAGAAGTTTATAGACATCGCCGCCGCTAAGGAGGTTAGTATTGACCGAGATACCCGCCGCATGTCGTGGGTTCGATTCCCGTCCATCCTACTAATATTATAAATGCGAAAGTTTGTGTGTATGTTTGTTACTTCCTCACGCTCAAACGGCTGGACCAATTTTGATGAAATTTGGTATGGAGGTAGCTGACTCCCTTGATTAAAATATAGGCCTCGGAAACATAACATGCCTCGGTAACGCGGGAAACCGCGGGTGGGAAGCTAGTGTCAGGTATTTGTATTCATGAACATGGATGTATGGATGTTTGTGACTCTTTCACGTAATAATTACTGAACTGATTTGGATGATACTTGGCACATAGACAGATTATACCCTGGAATAATATATAAATACACTAAATAATAAACATAAATAAAATTCTTGAATATTCTGCTAAAAAATTAATGCAAATACGTCCTATCGTTGCATATACTATCCTGTATTTACAAATATGTAAACAAATATTATTATGTGTAATGCAGGTACTAACAGACCCCGAGAAGCGCGCCCAGTTCGACGCGGGGTCCGACCCCCTGGACCCCGAGGCGCAACGAGGGGGGGGACCCTTCCAAAACAACCCCTTCCACCACTTCCAGCACGGGAGCCCCTTCCAGTTCAAGTTCCATTTTAACTAACACTTACTTTGTGTTCAACACGTACTTTTATCTAGTGAAGGAATGCTACATGTGATTCGTTCTTCAATGAAATCTCAGACTAAAGGAAAAAGAAAGACGTAGCCCCGCAAGTAACCAAAGTGAACATTTTTACTATTTGTAACGCAATTTCTGGAATCTGTATATTAGTGTATGTGCGAATGTAATCTATCTATGTAATAACTTTAAATGAGCAATTCTTGTATATAAATACTCGTGTATCTCGGAAATAGCTCTCACGATTTGTATGAATTTTTGTATTTAGATAAGATTTGCTTTTTAAGTTTATCTGTTTACTTAGGGTTGTTTCTTGAAACAGTTGCCCAGGTAATTTATTCTAATAACTAGATGGTGTTATCAAGTGAAAATCGTTTTCGCGTGGGACATTTGTTATTTTTACTCATTTACACCACACGTATGTGGCAAGTAAGCGGTGCTACGTCTTTAATTTTTCTTGGTCTGAGCATGAAAGTGGAAAAGCAATAATTGTGCACAAAATATTGTTCAGGTTTGTATGAGCCTCAATCTATCCTGAATACACGCTCGATGGGCCGGATCTTATTCGTGTCATGTCAAAGCTACCACATTGTAATTTCAACTTTTTATTCTAAAAGTTACGGTTTAAATTTAGATACCTACTGTTGCAATAAATCGTTGCATTTTCTGCCATGTTGTATACTAATGAAATAATGTTTTTTTAAGTATTTATTTATGTACATAAATAATTAAATTGTGTTTTTTTACACTACTTCCCCAAGAAAAATGAGTCATATTTTCAAGGCAATGTATGTTTCTTTAATATCTTAAATGTTTGACCCGATTTAGAAGTTTGTGGTATTGTTAGAATTTTTATGTCATCCCGGAGATAGCGTACCTACCTAAACTGAAAAACTGTCGCAATATGTCATTCAAAAAAGGAGGAGGTTCTTGGTAAAGATAATTGAACCTTGGACTTCGAATACACTTGAACTTTTTACAAAAAAAAAAAAACTGCCTTCAAAACCACAAAAAAGATTAAAATAATTATGTAGGAACTCTAATCTGACACTGTATAGAAGTCAGCGAAATTGTATCTCGGGTTCCATACAAAAAAAAAACTACCATTTATTGTATGATAGTGCCGAGTTAAGATCCTTCATCATTATTTTATAATTTTTAGTGTTTTTGAAGGCGGTTTTATTCATATTTGTTAATTTAAATGTATTGTTATCCAAACATCGAGAATATGCATGATAAAAGCTTAATTAAAAAGAACCCATAATAACATAGCCATCTTGCTAAGAAACAGTTTCTTAAAATTATTATCAAAAACTGATCTCCGAACGTTAAAATTACATTGGATTTGCAGTAAAATGCCTGTTTTTCTATAATAATATGAGATTCGGTAGAATCATTTGGAATGTTTTAAACTAATTTGATAGCAGTACTTTAAAAAGTATCCTTTGTGTTGTATTTATTATTAGTATGTCCCATTTTGATGAATAACTGAATCCTAACAGTGATCCTGAGCTACTATGTCAGAAAATGGTATTTGGCTGCCTTTTATCAGGATGTCTGTATTAGACCCCACATTGACTCTGGACTGATCAGTAATCAATGGCTTGTTTGCTATTGAAAATGTCAACAAAAAAGTTAGTCCAGACTACGAGACACTCTCGTAATAGCATTAAGTCTTATAGATGCAACCTGTCAAAATGAACTCCCATGATAGTCAGAGAGTCGCACGATGTTAGTCACACGTATGAAATGCTAGATATTCTTAATTATGCTTTGTGCGCCCTAGCTTCGCACGGGTGTACAAATCTTTGAATTTCTCGGCTGTTCTGTACTATAGTATGTATGTATTATACATATAAACCTTCCTCTTGAATCACTATCTATTGCTGAAAACTGCGTTAAAATCAGTTGATTAGTTTAAAAGATCTAAGCGGACAGACAGATGAGACTTCATTTTATACTATGTACTATACCAGGGGTCTCCAAACTTTTGAGCTTGTGGGACGCACTGGCTTCTTCACTAATTCCAGGCCAAGATACTACTATAGTTTTAAATTACGTGTAAATTTTCGTTTTGATACGAGCCGGTGCTAGCGATCTAAAGCGCGAGTGTGGGCTTTGTTTCGGTTAGTACTTAGTAAGTACCATGTCTGCTGGGGTAGATTCGTGGCGCTCGCGGGCCATAGTTTGGAGACCTCTGTAATATTCGATAAAACGACTGAGATATGGAATAATAAGTCATCATGAACTACGCTTTATGTCATGCGTTCCGTTGCGCAACCATCAGGTCGTTTTGATAAATAAATGATTATAATTTATTTTTGTTGTGATTCATAAAATTTGTAAATATTCTAGAATAATAAGATAATGTAAACAGTTTTTGGCATTTTTATTTATTTTCTTTGGGTCCCACTTTGAATTAGAACAAGAAGTTGAAGTTTGGAAATCCAATAATAAAATAAACACAAAATAATAGAAATCTATCAGGAACCGAAGAACCAAATGAACCGGTTTTTATCTATACTATCTATACTAATATTATAAAGAGGAAAGATTTGATTGTTTGTTTGTTTGTTTGCATTGAATAGGCTCCGAAACTACTGAACTGATTTGAAAAATTATTTCACTAATAGGAAGCTACATTATCCCCGAAGGTTATAGGCTACTTTTTATCCCGGGAACGCGAGTGAAACCGCGCAGAACAGCTAGTGTCATATAAAACCGGGTTTTTTCAAATTAATCGGAACCGTTTTGTTTAGAACCGGGAAAACCGGTTCCATGCCCTAGTGACTACAAATTAACAGTAGGTACAGTATGACACAACTTAGATGTAGCATCAGCAAATTGTTTTCGTACACTTCCGATTTACACAACTAATAAAAATCATTCATTATCGCGCCATTCAACGTTCAACAAGATCATTTTCGCGTTGTAGACGCACTCTTTTCGGGAACGATCGATTTTACGAATTTAGCCGATGCTTCATCTAAGTTGTGTCATACTGTACTAACGTTTGCGCCATTAAATTTGCCGTGCACCATTTTGCTATCCTACCTCCAATTTCCGTCCGCACTACCCTCTTCTTTTCTCATATTTATCTACCTACCCCCTTATCTCCGATGTATCTCGCTCGATGTTCGTTTTGACGGTCAGTCTGTGAATGACACTCGTCGCCGCTGCAATTGCTTGTGTTGCTAAGACTATATACATAGTGCTTGCTGGTGATCTTCGCGTTCCCATAATTGTTATGTTATATGTGTTTCGTGCTATAATAATTGTTATGTTATATGTGTGTATATCTGTTTCGTGTAGTTTTTTGAAAGTGATATTGACTTGGATGTGATAGAAAGAAGCTTCCAGAAACCAACGAACTCCACAAAGGTGAGTCGTAGTGTGTAACAGATGCGGTCATTCCTTTGTAGGTACCTAACTAGTGCTTATTCAACATTTATTGTATAACGGCTGACGAGCGCTAACGTGCTCTAACGTAACGTATATACAAACTATAATATTTCAGATGCCTGAATCATCGTTATCCACAAAACACGTCAGTGGCTAGCTATAGGTAATAGAACATTCCTATTCCTATTTAGAATACCTATTCAGATGAACGCGCGCGTTTGCCGTTTTTTGTGGTACATTGCTTAATCGGCTAAGCAAAGTGAAACGCCGCGAAATCAACAAAGAAGTCCGAGGTCCAAATATACCTATATTTTTTTTTCCAACAATTTTCAAAACGATATTTCATAAGAAGTTGACATCCTTTGATAACATCTCTTTTCATGCTACATTTACACTTATACGTTAACACAACTTGTCGCAAACCTCAGCAAGTGCAGGTGAGCCGAGCGGAGCGTGTGAGTACATTAGATAAAATATTCACTATCAGTAATATAAAAAGGCTGTGACTGAGTTTTACTCTGAAGTAAGTAGTAGATTGGAACTGTGCTCAGGAACTAACAGTCGAACTCTCAGCGATCATTACCTATATAGGATGTTTCCACATCGCTTGCTTGCTAGTCTACACAGGTGTGTCAGTGTAACTCCCACTCATGCCGGCATTTCACTTGGCTATTTGTGTTTTGCATATTTGGCATAATCGTCAGGCAATTTTAGATAGACGCTATTTTTGGCTAAATTACCAAAATCTGCTAAATACACAAACAAGAATATGCATCGCCAGGAGCCAGCATCAAGCTTGTAAGTAATATCAAATAATATCGCTTTCCCGAGACTTGCCAAGTATTTGAATGCACCATTGATTTCTATGATTAAATTCTCTTTGGTGTTGCACCTGGCAAATAATACAGAATTATATACGTCATATTTGTTGCATGATTATTGTTTATTTTTATATTTTATGCTGATATATTGTCGTTTGTTGTCGTTTATTTGCGTTTTCATTTAGAGCTTTTGATTCAGTAGGTTTTCGGTTTTGATAATCTTTTTACAGTTTTATGATTTGAAATGGAGAACAAAACAGATGGAAAAATCAAAGAATATTGCTATAAATTCAAGCTTTACCTGGACGAAGAAGAGGAAAGAAGAAAATACGTAAGTAGGGATATGGTAATAAACTCCGGTTTTACATTCTGTCTTACGTATTTTCGATCAGGTCACGTGTCCTGAGGCGAGTTTAACATGTTTTACCCATCCCAAAAAGTGCACAACGCCGCTAAAGAAGTTTTCACTTCAAAAGGTTTGCAAGTAGGTACCTCCTCATTTTTATATCTGCTATTTAAATACTTATTCAGCCTTGCCTTGTTCAGCCATTTTGTACGAAATATTTACACAAATCTTCCTCGTTTATCGCTCTTTCTATTTGTGAAAACTACATCAAAATCTGTTGCGTAGTTTAGAAGAAGTAAGCGGAGAAACAGAGAGAGGCAGACTGCGGCTTTGCTTTATAGTAGGTACTTATTTAGAAATTTGAAGTTACTTTATTGGTTTGCCGTCGGGGCAGTAATCGAAACTTATTTTGAAAATAGTTTTTGTTGAGTTTATCTATCTTCTCGGAAAATGCAACCTTCCGGACCGGTGTTAGAGTCGGACTATTCTGTGCCGAAGGTCTGTTTGAGTAAAATATTTTTGTGTCACATTAGATGATGCAGTTTAGATAAATTATCTCAGTTCAATAGATACTTATTGTAGAGGGCGCAGCCAGAACAAAGTTCATTGAAACCGGATCAAGAAGACAAGATTAATATCGGTCCGGATATTAATGAAGACGATAATGACATACTAACATGTCATAAAGTGCGATTGTACAAAGATAGTCTCACGAGCAAAGGTACCGACGTAATGGATGACTACAAGCCTCGAGACAAGAAACCAGAGGAGGAAGCGGTGGCATCAGGTGACGATGGTGCTGTTACTGAGATACCACTAGAAGAAAAACCGCCTGTACCGGTATGTCTAAATCTAATATTATAAAGAGAAAACATTTTTTTTGTTTGTAATAAAACAATTCAAAAACTACTGGAGTAGGCGTAGTTAGTTCAGATCCCCCCTGTCACGCCGCAGGTCCTGGGATTCCCAGTGGGAGTTTGGATGTAATTATCTATTTAAGTACACGGAAAAAAAAGATTTTGCGACTTATTTGCGCCAAGACCATAAATATTCTTAAAAATATCAACTGATTCTAAGAGGGTTTTGTTTTCAATCGAAATTTGATTCTTACTTAAAAAAAATGATTCTCTAAACTGAAGGAGAAAAAATTTATTTACATTAAAATTATGTATCTTAGGTCAAGAACCCAGGTTTTTTGTTCTGATGAAATTAGTTTACATTCCATTTAAGACATCGAAAACTCTTGTTTTGATCAGTCTTTGTAATCCACATGAGATATTTAATCGTCTATACTCAAAAGTGAGCTTGTATCATTAGAAATAAAAGAAATCTTTTTCTGTGACAATATGTTATCAATTCAATATTAGATAGTAGTCTTGACAAAATATACAACAAGTTTGTATCCAAATTGAAGATATATTTATTACGAAACAATTATCTTTAAGCAAAATTTCCAAAAAATCAGATGAATATGAAGCTGCATAATTTTATAATAAGAGTGTTCTCTTTTTAATCAACTTTAAATTGTTTACATGAAGATAAAACAATTCTCATAGATCGTTGTAAATATCTCATGCCGGCCGCCATCACCGTATTTACTGTCGCACCGCACCGGTGACACATGCGCGTCCATCGAGTTCCGAAACCAAAGTTTTGGTTTTTTAAAATTTGTTTTACTTTCATAAGTCTTGGTGAGTGTGTTGTACATTAATGGAGAAATTACTCAAAACCTGGTAAATGCCAGCTGAAGTTAGAGCTATCTTGGTTCTCATCAGGGACGGCCGTCCCTGGTGCCTGAAGTACAAAATAATTCCAGGAACTGGATGCCATGGGGCATTTTAAGTAAGTGTGTTTTTTAGATTTTTGCGTGTATAAGTAGTATAAGGATATTTACCTACTGTTACTATCTTTAACTGGTTAATACTAATGTCTGGCTAACTCACTTCTATATTATAGTGCCGAGGGTACCTAGAGGGAGGCAACTAATAAATATTTATCTAATTAACAAATAAGTACCTACTTTAGGTACTTAAAGCTGTTTATGACCATAGTGGCGGCAGAAGATATGTGTGAGATTTATTTAAATCCTAACTATTGGTTTAAACTTACAGTAAATTGGATTCAGACGAACCACATAGGTTCTCTCATGGAAGACAATTTGAAAGAACTCAGACCATTGCTGGGTGTGCATATTGACTTGAAGATAGACTGGTAAATATAAAACTTAATATTTTTCTAAATCTGATCATTAGTTTTATGCCCAATATCCTTTGAAATTGATTTAAATTGAATAAACAACTGGATACTACTTAGGTAAACCACTGGATATTAGCAAGATACCTACCTAATTATTTTTTATTTTCAGGCTACAGTGGAGGAGGAGGAAATGCATAATTAGTTAGATGTTCAACACAAGCTTGTCTGATGTCTTCATTCCAAGACTTTGACTTCAAACTCATCTAGAGACTTCACCATGTGGAAAAAGCATTTTACTATTCTATAGCAGTAATGGATTATTTATATAACCAAACGCAGAAACTGCTTAAATAACATCTGGTTACAAGTAAGCATTTACAATTTATACAGTTATTCATTTTAGTTATTATATCCCATTTTATTGTAGGTGTATGTGTATGATAGATAGTACACACTAAATATATAAAAGGAAAAGGTGACTGACTGACTGATCTATCAATACACAGTTCAAACCTCGAGCTGAAATTTGGCATACAGATGAAGGCATCCGCTAAACTATACTCTTCACTTCGTAAATTCATAAGATGTATAGGTATAGCTAGTACAATATAATAGTACATTTATTATTAAAGAAATAGTAAAGGTAATGAGAGCTAACTATTTTTTTTTTCAGGTGTTTGACATATGAAGATTATACTTTTATATCTGGAATGATAATAATTAATACTCTCCACTCAAGAGTCCGCAATTAGTACCTACTTCACCCAACTAATAAAAAAAGTAATACCTGGTGATAGTGGGCAAATCTATCATAGCAAAAGGAATGGTACAGTGAATGGTAGGTACCTAAACCAACCAAGATTATTTTGTTGAAATTTAATAATATCTTGGGATATTATAACACATGGCTATCTGTTCACAAACAGTAGAGTCTTTACCATGGAAACCAGTTAACTGGATATACTAAATTATTTTTACTTAATATTCTAAGAATTATTTATATGTAGGTATAGATACAATTGAAACATAACAACTATTATAACATATATGAAATATTAATTTAAAATTAAACTACAATATCTATCTTATATACATTACAGAGTAACTATAAATAATAAACCATAATACCTTCTTATTTTTTTAATTTCATTTTTTCTTTTCTTTTCAACTAGAACTACTGCAGAAGGAAAACAGGAAGACCTTGATTGGCTAAAAGAAAATAACCCTGGGAGGAAGATATTGCAAAATAGAAAGCTACCCCCTGCTCAATATTGTTAGCAAGGCAGGATGTATCCCATTATTTCACTACTTTGCTTATAAAAAAAGAAAAAAAAAATTAAACGCGAGTTTTGCATTTTGCAAGGAGATCGGTTTTGTTATCGTTCATAATTTTTTTTTAAAGTAAATATTTGCAAACAAAATGTAATTACTTGAATATGTTTTATGTAGGTAGATATATAATTTATTTTGGCTAAGTCTAAGTTTTCAACCTTGTATAGTCAAAATTATCTTGAGCATTGTAATTTTATTCTGTACATATTAATTTTATTTTTTTGAGTACGACTACACACTACAAATGTCATTATTATTATTTAAAGATTTAAATACTTGGGTCAATAATGAAAACTGAAATTAACTCATGATTTTGTACGTTATTTTGGACCTCTTAGCGTTAAAATATTGCGTGGTTGTTTTTTTTTTATTGTACGTCTTTGGTTGCAGTTTTAATAACTAACTTACAAAACAGGCGTAATTATTTTTAAAAGTCCGACATACAATTTTAACGCTGAAAAGTCCAAAATGCCATAAAGGATCCATGTTTTCAGTTTTCGTTAGATGCTCGATGCCACTTACACCCAAGTATTTAAAATCTTTAAATAATAATAATGGCATGTGTAGGTTGTAGTTATTATTTATGGTGTATTCAATAAATAATGATTCTCAAATTTAAAATGTCGTGGTTTTTATTGAAACGAACCAAACTCTTCCATACAGACAATCCTGGCTTCCATTCAAAAAAGCCAAACTATTTTAGTATTAAATGAAGTTATCGATGCATTAAATTAAAATAGTTTACTACTTTGATCCAAAATACCATCAATTTTACCATCAATGATACTAATAATTTGGATCAAATTTTCTTAAATTTTTACTCAAAAGATTTAATATTTTGAACCCTTTAGTTCAAAGTGTTTGTTTTTTCTTCGTAATACGATAATTACCTTGAACTAAGCATCTACTATTCTATATCGAAGACAACTCGATTCTTAGTCAAAAATCAAATAATTTCAATCAGGAACATGTCTGTTTTATAATAAAATAGAAAATATCTTGATCTAAACAAACGATTGTCTTAAATCCAAGACAAACTGTTGTCTTAAATTAAGTGAACTCTATTATTTAAATTCAAAAACAATACAAAGGCTTCAGTGAAGAAAACTCGATTTCTTAAAATAAAATAATATTTTATTAAAATAAATAGTTCGTATTCCTTTGGATTAAACGTATATCAGTTTAACACAAGGTTATATTTTTAAGAACACCGAATACTGAATTTAAGAGAAATGAAGCGTTTGAATATATATGAATTAATATTTTCTTGGCATAAGGCATTTTCCTTTATTTGAAGAAATCGTTTTTTACCGTGTATGTATTCCCAAAGAAATAGTATATCAGTTAAGTGGTTTCCATAGTACAAACTCTAAGTTTGGGATCAGACACCAACCCAAGTTGAAAATCTGTCGTCAAGAGCCACCATGTTTCGACAATTGCACTTCAGTGCTTGTTCCCGTGTAGGCTTAGTGTGCCTACCACCTTCGATCACATCATCAGTGACCACGGTGAGATTGTGGTCATGGATGCATAGTAAAAATAAACCACCATTTTGTCCGTGAATTGTAATGACATTTTACTTATTTTTGTTTGTTTTCAGCCTACGTCGTTCACGGGATACTTCGGAGATGGCATCGGCAACAATGAGACATCATTGCGGCGCATCGACTTGATCCTAGTTTTGGCGGATGAAAACAAACCTGACTTAGAGAGCATTAAAGTTAATTATCTAATGAGCATTATTAAATGTGGACTTGAAATTGAAATGGAACATGGATTGGTAAGCGTTGACTCACACCTTCACACTCTGTAACATATACACACAATACACACGCACAAAACGTGTGCGAACAGGCCGGTACTCCAGTTAGTAGTAGTGGGTAATATTAGTTTGCTTGCATGAAGTGTCGGAGGCCTGACATCTCGATACCTCTGCGGTGACGTAGGCAGCTATCAACATGGGAAAGAGTGCTTACAAGCAAAACTCAGCAAGTGGTTTAGTCGTGAAAAGATAACAGACAAACAAGTTACTTTCGCATTTATTATATGTAGGGATGGATTAAGTAAAGATAATGATGTACATGAATATTATGTTCCCGTCTCTTAGATGCCGATGCACAAACACCTTATTTTTGTGAAAGTACACGCCCCAGATTCTGTTCTCGAGGAGTATGGTGAAATAGTTGGAGTGAAGAAATACTTCAAAGACAGTCATCTGGCGTACATCAAACCTAGAAGTGTATTCTTGAATCGATTCCTGTGCTTCTGTACACAATTGAAGGGCGAGAAGGAATGGATTGAAATAGTACGGTATGTACTTTAGACACTCTGAGAAATACGTGCTTCTTTACAGTCAGCCAAGATTGTTGCAGTGTCCGAGTGGTACCTAGCTGATGAAGCATACCATCAGGCAGGCCGTATGCTTGTTTGCAACTCTAGTACCTAGTATAATAGTATGATGAAAGTCAATAATGTTCTGGCGTCAAAACGTCGTCGCTCTCCAACACATTTTCAAACGCTAATACAAACTTTCACACTCACACACACTTCACTTTCTCATACACACTTCACACACATTCACACTCTCACTCATCTACTATCAATTTTATGTTTTCTTTTCTCTTATTACAATCCCATAATCTATCTGTCCATAGGCAGAGTGATCGAATTTTCATCAAATTTTCAGAAAAGAATATGAACCACCTTTATTTTATTCGAATGTGGAGAGAAGTCTTATTGTATACAAGATTCTACTTCACTTGCCTTACGGAGAGCACGTGAACAACTTCGGCTTGGAGAGGTAGGCTCGGTAGGCAGCTTACATAATATGTTACTCCTCCCTCCCGGTTCAGAGCTCTATTGGAACATTCCTTAGGCAGTCTTTTTAAGTTGACAGCTGTGACTGTGACGTCAACGATATTAGTTGAAGCATGCTTTAAATTATATTATGAATTTCCCTCATTATTCCTATAACAACCAACTTATATTCTTCATTTGCTACGGAACTCTAAATGTGTGAACACGTACACGTACTTGGCTGGTTTTTTGATATCGTTGAAACCATTTCATATCATTTGATATTCTATGAGCCTCTCCTAGTCCGCCATTGCTAATATTATATACCGGTATTGCCTTGATTTGCCTTTTGCTGTCGCTGTCCATCAAAATTGTGAAAACGGTGGTGCCCAGCCCAGGTACCCAGAATAAAGACTCATATTAATTTCAGATTACTTGACCGGGATATAGTACTAGACGTGTATCCATTACACGACGGCCCTTATTTTTATACTAAACATCAAGATTTCACTGAAGTTAATGCCCGCCAAGTAAGTTGTTTCAAGAAATATCCTGTTCGCATCATAGAGTGACGTAGGGCATCGTGCATCTTTGAGGTGGCTTGTTCACCAAAGCATTGATCGACTTCACGTACATGAGATCAGAAAATTTTACAGTGACTGAGAAAAACTATTATCAATGCTTAGAGAAAGTGGCGACCACTAACCTATGTGTTGAGCTATCGATTTCCTCGACTAGTGGCTTCAGTTACTCAGTAATAAGCCCTGGCAACTCTTGCGGTCGATAGAACGATAGCTATATGCCCTAATGTGCTGGGTCTCCCCTTGAACCTCGATGTAGCCTTTACTTTACTTTCAGATATTATTTTATCACTGGACTGGATTAAGAAATTTATTGACAATGCAACCACTGAACGTGATCCACGAATATTTTGGATCCAAGGTATAGTTACACCACAAATATTTTTAGTTTTATACAAAAGAATACCAGAAAGGCTGATGATCGATGGGTGGGCACCGATGGCTGCGTGGTTGGATGATGGCGTTGGCATTCTATAGTGAATATTGTGACTAGACTCAAGTTAACGAGTGAGAATGATGTGTGATCAGCTGCCACATTGTTTATGCGTTGCGCTGAAAATTAAATGAAATAGTCATTCAGAGTTAGACGGCAGTTTCCCAATAGTTGGCACATACTTCGGTTCCTCACTTTTCGTTTGGCAGAATTAGAATTGATGACAATATAAGCTATGTATAAGATACGTGACTGCTATACACATAAAATATTCACCATAATCCCGAATCCTGCAAGCGGAAAATGTGCCGTTTGGCTTTTGTCTAGATTCCAATACAGCCTTGTCTGACATCTATTAATTAACTGCTTCCCTTTTTTGAGTGGGATCCTTTACAATTCAAATCTTTTCAGTTTTATTTTATTGCGGACTTTTGTTTGTTTTTCAGGTAGCTTTCTATTTTTCCTTCTTTCAATTCTACAATATATTGCTGGTGGTGCCTTCTATTGTTGGCATGGCTATGGTGGGATTTGGTTATTTTGATACTGGATACTCCACTTTCAGGTTTGTATAACATTATTAATTATGTACGTACGAGTATATCTAACCTTAAACAAGCAGCGTGGGCAGGCAGTCCACAGGTGGAGCAACGATCGTGTGAGGGTCGCGGGAAACCGCTGGATGGGGGTAGCGCAAGGCCGGCCATCGTGGGGACCCGCGGGGAAGCCTTTATCCAACAGTGGACGTCTTTTTTTTTTTTTATACTACTAAGGTAGCAAGCAAGCATACGGCCCACCTGATGGTAAGTGCCGTTGCCTATCGCCATTGGCAATACCAGAGATATTGCCAATGTGTTGCTGACCTGTTACAATGCCGAGAAGGCAAACTGGCTCTCAAGTGCAATTGCCGGAACACACCGGTGGGTGCTTGGCGACAAATTTTCAACTTGAGGGTGGTAGCCAGCCAGGCGGGTACTACAAAGTACCCTACCACCGTGCTATGGTTTCCTCACGATGTTTTCCTTCACCGAAAGCTCAAGCCCATTGTAGGATTCGAACCCACGACCTTCGTCGCGGCATCCGACGTCACTACCACTGAGCTATCATCGCCTTTCAGCTGACGTGATGATGTCGTGTATCTCGGCTCAAATGGAATATTATAATTAAACCAGTAATTGATTTTTAGGAACGACACTTGCAATGCTGATGCGAAAACATTGTTGTGTCCGAGATGTACTAAATACAAAACAGTGTGCGGCTTGGAGAGGCTGCGGGACCACTGTCTGACGGCAGATATTGTCAACACGTTGGACAATCGAGCTATTGTTTTTTATTGTGTCTTTATCATTATTTGGGGTATGTATACCAGTTTACCTAGCTACTACATTATACTTTTATAGGACCATCACCACCGTCGTATATTATAAGTGTATTCACTAGATAATTTAATATGGCTGTGATAGAATTTGTAAAAAAACTTTTAACAAAAAATAGAACCAAGAGCAAAGGCATAAAATAGCTATGTAGGAACTCTAATCAGCCTTTAACTTACTTTCCCTTTCTTATGTTTTTGTTGGTATAAGCAAAGAATAAATAATATACTACGTTCTAGTATAAGTATGTAATGACTGAAAGGGCATCAGCAGTAAAACCGGACATGTGTGTGTCTGACTCGCGCACCGAGAGTTCCGTAATTTCCTTATGTTACTTTAAATACCATAGACTTCTTATAGGTTTTTCTGTAATCTATAAGTAAAGAACTATCTTCTATATTTTTCAAAATTTTTGATCCAATAGTTTCGCAGATAAAGGTAAATTTTCGCCTATTTTCTTAAATAACTTCAAAACTTCCTTCTTTAAATTATAAAAAAAAAATATTTGAGATTCCAATAACAAGCTCTTTCATTTTATATGTCACACAATATAGATTGTAAACAAACTTTATTTTCCAATTTAACCCCAAAAGTGGCCCCATGTTTGAAATTTCTATATTTGCGTTATATGTCCGTGTTTGGGTCACCGACTTACATATGGATTGTGTACCAAATATTAACTCAATCCAGTCCAGTATTTTCGACAAGACAAGAGTGATCCTATAAGGGATCCGGTTTTTTTTTAAATTTCGGAACCCTAATAACAAAGAATTTAAATCCGTAGAGTACCTACCTATAGAGAATCTGCCAAACTTTAGTAACTTACTTTTTGTTGGTATAAGTATGTAACGACTGAAAGGGCATCAGCAATAAGTTTGTTTTTCTTACAGCAAAGTTGTTCGTAATATTTTGGAGTCACAAAGAGACGTATTGGTCATGGCTGTGGGAGCTGACCCACATCAAGAAGCTAGTTACTATGAGGTAATCAATATACAACGTGTAATTGAATTAACTCAAAATCTGAAACTAGTTTATTGCTATGCAATTCATATCTCGAGTTTACAACAGAGCCTAATATTTTTTGCTGACTTCATTTTACTCAATTAGTTTACAATTTAGACAAAATATACCTACTATAATCTGCCGTAAATTATAGAAATGAATTGTATTTGCAATATTGCTCGAGCGGCCGTTATAGGCCCCCAGATTCGATAGTGGAATCGATTGCACTATTTTTAATGTATACCTATTATTTAATAGATCATAACACACTTTCCATATTTAAAAATACAATCCACTCAAACATTCAATTTAATTATTAAAAGGTATTTTCAGTACGCACCAAAAGTGATTGATGTCTCTTCATTCACCACATCACACTCTCTGTCTCTGCAGATATAGATAATACCAGGCCACCACATTAAAATAAACTATATTTTGTCTTTCTTGGAACACAAAACTTATGACTGCATTCATACAGACAAAATTGCGGCTTCCCTTTTTGTTCACGGCCTCCGTCTTTCATTTATTCTTGGTCTGATTTAGTAGGTATTTATATAATATTTATATTAAACAATCCACAGGGCTCAGTTCAACATAGATTATAACAAACCGAATCGTTCCACTGATACAGGTATTTGGAAAAATTACAACAGCGGACTGTCGAAGCTGATAACTATGTCAATTGCCATCGGTCTGACGTTGGCTTGTGTAAGTACCTTAAGCTATTTATTTTCGACTAATTTCCACTCCATGGTTTCACCCGTTCTCGAGGAATGTTTTCCCGTTTTATTTTGTATTAAAAATACCTATTAAAATTTAATTTGAAACACCACCACCCACACTCAAAATAAGCAAACAATACACAAAATACATGATTACTCTATATTCATACATTGGTGTAGGTATCTAAGTGTTACAGAAGGTGTGTTCGCGTCTTGGGTAAGTGGTAGCTCTAAGCACTCAAAATTTATTGACTCTCGCGCATTAGCGCATTATTAACAACCACAGGGTGAATCCTGCACCTGCCGCTATTACCTACCTAGTTAATTTATTTACCTACATTATTCTACATAATTTGTTTAGTTACCTACCTAATTAGTTTATAGGTAAACAACGTAATCTGCACCAATATGATGAACAACACACAGTGAATTATTTGAGAGGTTTTTTATAAGGTCCACCGTGGAGGATAGTTAGTAAGCATGTAGGTATATCTACACTGAACATTGTTCATATTTTTCAGGCGGCGGTATCTGTGCTCGTTACTTACCATCTAATTAAATTCAAATATACCTATTTGCTAAGCAAAACTACAATGTTTCCTATTCAATATGGAAGGTACATAGTTATTTCATTAATTGTAGCCGCAAACTTATTCATACTGGCGGTCAGTGAAAAGGTATGTTTTTTAACTATTTATAGCCTTATGTTTGCCCACAATCTCACCGTGGTCAGTGATCATAGATGATATCACCGTTGGTAGTGTACTTAGACGAAGTCTGGAACACACCGTTGTTGCTTGGCGGCAGAATGTTCAACTCAATCGAAAATATGTCGTCCATTACTTTGTACCACAACCGATCACGCTACCGTCCTCGACGGCGAGGACCGCCGCGACGTCCCACTCAGTCTCGTCCCGTTCAAGCGGCCCGAGCTGCCTACAGTAATCCGACCGCCCCCAATTAGTCGTAACTCGTACAAAGTACTCCCCCTCCCCCGGTAACGCCCTGAGCCGAGGTTCGTACCGCATTCGGGGGTGCCCTCAGGCGTTGTTACCTAAATATTACCCGGCTGAGAGCCCTCTGCGCTCGCCGATTTGTCCGGTAAGGTAACAACCTCCTCAGATGGCTGCAACAGCAGCCATCTGAGGATACCAACTTAGTCCTTTCAAAAAAAAAAAAAAAACTTTGTACTAGCCTACTACCGTGCTATGGTTTCCTCACGAAGATTTCCTTCACCGGAATCTCAAATTCATCGTCTGAGCATTCGACTCACTATTTTTTTTATATTACCTACCATTAAGCGATTTAAGGTGATGATAGCTTACGTTCCAGGTGTTTAAAATGTTGACATTAGTGATGACAAACTTGGAGAACCACAGGACGCACGAGACTCACGAGCGGTCGCTCATCGCCAAACAATGTGTATACGGCTATGTTTGCACATTCTCCATATTCTTCTACTTTGCATATATAAAGGTACCTACCAGACTATGATCCCATGATCCCATGAGACTGAACACCTCCTGATCCTATGAGGTTATGTTCTCTTCTTTGTGGGGATACTTTTTACGTCACGAGAAATCTTTTTCTTGTTAAAAAACATTTGGAAAATGATCGAAATATAGTATACCCACTCAATAGCTATTCCCCACTGTTTCATCCACGTTCCTGGGATAAAACGTACCTAATCTATATATATATATATATATATATATATATAATCAACCTTTCACGGTAAATGTTGCTCCAGTGAGAAGTTAGAACAATTGTTGATCCACCTATTTTAGGTGTATACTCAGCTCCGCGTCTCGCAAACTGATATACTTTGATCCGTCTTTGAAGCGCGTGTGACGTAGGTGGATCTGCACTGACAGGTTTTCAACATACTCGTCAACGATTTGACCATTATTTGTTGATCCATTAACGGTCGAAAAAATCATACTGAATGTGATTTCTTAGATCCAGAATATATTTAACTTATATGCGACATTTACTTCGACTACGTTGATCCGGAGCCAAAATTGACGAATAGGTACTGAAACACAAAGCGGCAACGTCGCGTTCTGCGTGTGACAGAGAACCCCGTATATTCATTCGTAAGAGTAATAAGGAAAGAAAGATGCGTTAGCTGCTGCGTTTGAGTTTAAGGTCAGTTTTTAACCACGGACACCGTCCAATTGTTCTATGGAATGCATAATAGATACCTACATATACTGGGTTATTTTTTTTACCATCCCGGATAATTTTAGGGATTATTCTACTCGTGAAAACAAGCAACTTTTATTATAGGACTAAAGACGAAATCCTACTTAATATTATAAATGCGAAAGTTTGTGAGTATAGATGTATGGATGGATGGATGTGTGAATGTATGTATGTTTGAAACTCTTTCACGCAACAACTACTGAACGGATTTGGATGAAACTTGGCACATAGGTAGATCATACCCTGGAATAACATATAGGCTACTTTTGATCCCGAATAATCCCGATAGTATTTTCCCGTGGGACAATTATCGAACACCACGAGGGCGACGCCCCGGGCTTCCATTATGTATGTTTGTTACTCTTTCACGCAAAAACTGCTAGACTGAATTGGATGAAACTTGGCACATAAGTAGATCATACTCTACATATAGGTTACTATTTATCCCGAATAATCCCGATAGTATTTTCCCGTGGGATAATTATCGAACACCACGAGGGAAACGCCGCGGGATTCCATTATGTATGTTTTTTACTATTTCACGCAAAAACTACTGAACGGATTTGGATTAAACTTAAGATCCCTCGGGAATGTGGGGTGGAAGTTAAAGAGTAGCCGTTTGAGTCATCATCGCCCTGCCCACATCGCTGAACTGATGAATGTGAAATTTGACATGTGAATAGATTTTGACACCATATATGAAGGGATTTTTTTTAATTCGTTTCCGCAGCGGTGGAAAAAGGGCCTTTTGTACGATTTTAAGAATCATAATATCTCTGGAACCGTAAGGCCTAGAAGTCTGAAATTTTTAATGTAGCCTTTTCAGTAAAAAATATTAGAAACCGGTGCAAGCGTTTCTCAGACATTTGTCTATGGGACGAAATATTTTAAAAAACAAGGGTTTTGCTTTGTTTCCGATAAACCTTCATAACTTTGTGATTTTAAATGATACTAACTCAAAATTTATAGTCTACGTAGTTTAATAACATTGCTAAAATGTAGTCTCGGCGTTTCTCAAACTTTTGTTCTTCGAAGAAGTTATTACCGATGGAAATAATGCGTTTTTCAAACTCCTTTATGTCTGCAACGGCTAAAGCTAAGAAAATAAAATTTCGTAAACGAGTTACCCTATACAAATACTATAAATTTCAACTCGATGTTTGTCAAAGTTTTGCCCATAAACAAAGTAAAAATGTTGAAAATTTACTTTTAGCAACCTGTTTATCTGAGCTAATATTCATAGCAGAAGCTAAATTTTTGGGATATGAGCGTTTCACAGTATTTGTTTCGAAATGTACTAATAAGTTTCTCAAACTTTTCACGCGGCATAAAGTTAGAAAGGGTGAAACATATTTTGAATATAGACTATTCGATACAATTAGAACAATATTAAATACAGTGTTTCTCAAAATGCAAAGCAATAAGCAGTCCCTTGTGTGTAGATGTTGATCCGGTTGAAGCCACATTAGTTACCAGAGATGCATATGGGATCAACAAAAGGCGCCGGATCAACAAAGTGCTCGCGTGAAGTCGCGTCTGATCAACATTTACCGTAAAGGGATATCTACATATATACCTATATATATATGTAGAAGTAGATAGAGGTAGGTAGGGATAGGTAGGTAGGTAGGTAGAGGGTAGGTAGGTAGGTCCCAGTTTTTATGTTCTCAGGGCAGGACAAAGTCTGTCGGGTCAGCTAGTCGCGAATAAAAAAATAGCTGTTTATACATACAAACATATTAAATAAAAACCGTATGGACCAGCAAATTTTTTGTTTCGCGATTTCAGTTTTGGTGCCACATTATCTGGGGTCATAACATTATTGGTTACTAGCTGTTCCATGCGGTTTCACTCGCGTTCCCGTGATAAAAAGTATCCTATAACCTTTGGGAATAATGTAGCTTCCTATTAGTGAAATATTTTTTCAGATCGGTTTAGTAGTTTTGGAGCCTATTCAATGCAAACAAACAAACAAATAAACAAACAAACAATCAAATCTTTCCTCTTTATAATATTAGTATAGATGACACCACCTATCACGCCGCAGGTCATGTCGTAGGTTCGATTCCCAACCAGGACAAACATTTGTGTGCATGAACATGTCTGTTTGTCCTGTTGTGAAAAATGTCCCAGGATATTTTATTTTTAAATTTTTAGTTTATTATGTTTTATCACTGACCTAGTATAAGCTATCTTTCTACCTTCCATCATCACATCAAATTATATAACTAAAGAATTATCCCCTAACTCCTAACTGTTAAGGAGTTGTATACTTCCATCATCAGCTCAGCAACGTAAATGACTACCAGACGCAAACATCTGAATAGCTTTAGAAATTATATGAAAAACATTGTAAGTGCCTATAAAATTGGAAGAGTTATCTCGATTTCTCCAGGATCCCATGATCAAATCCTGACCTGGTGACTATGGGATCATCTGTGAAGTATAACCCTTTCAAACAAAAAAAGAATCTTCCAAATCGGTCCAGGCGCCTTCGACTAATCGGGGAACATACATAAAAAAAAGAGACAACCTCCTCCTTTTTTAAAGTCGGTTAAAAAGACAAAGCGCTGACGCTGTAATTATTTCGACGTATGCCATTGCCGAAAATTGAAAGCGAAGTGAGTGGTAGGGCAGACGGCAGTATGTAAACACATACCTACTTCTCTCAATCATGCCGCGGCAATATTTAGGTAATTATTGCTGGCAGCGCGAGGAGCAGCGGCAACGTCGCAGCTGCTTTTAGCCAATCTGATTATTTGCTGTGCTCTGATTGGCTCATTTAAATCGGATCAACATTTTCCGTAACTATCGCAAGGTGGATTTGTATATCGGATCAACTTCGGCAAACGCTAGTAAACAGTCCCGTGAGTGTAGATGTTGATCCGGTTGGAGCCACATTAGTTACCAGAGATGCATATTGGATCAACAAAAGGCGGCGGATCAACATGCGTTTTTGGATCAACAAAGTGCTCGCGTGAAGTCGCGTCTGATCAACATTTACCGTAAAGGGATATCTATATATATATATATATATATATATATAATGTTACTCTAGGGTATCTGTATATGTGCTATGTTTCGTATTCAAAGACAATATATCATCAAATCTGGGTCAATTTTGATCAAATTTTTCAAGTTTTTTAGCCCATGTATTTTTTAAATCTTTGTAGCTTCACGAAAATTTGATTTTCTACATGTCTAAATATATATATGTTATTGGATGATGATAATGTCATTCAGTTTTATTCATCGTGATAGTGATTGCGATACACAAAAAACGAGCATACCTACTTAGTTTTGTATGGAGCTGGCTCGCGGTAAAGTTCTCGTAACACTAAAAACTTGATCATTGTGTTGCAGGGTTTTAAATACGTAAATCCTATATACGTCAATAATTATAAAGAAAACAAACCTTATGAGATACCTTCCGATCAATACAACAACTGTGGGCCCTTTCGCTGTATGGACGAGTTGTTTGTGGCACTGATGGTTACCCAGCTTTTAAAACAAATACTCCCTAAAACATTATTATGCTTGAGAAGGTTAGTTATTCAGGTATTTTTAAATAGCGGTAAATATTTTAGAAGGTTGCACTTGTTGCACCCCTGTCAGCTACATAGTTCACATGCCGATGGACAGATGGCGCTACGATTAGTTACGTACAACCTACATCGCGCTGGTGAAGTTTATTCGGATATTGATATAATATATATAGCCTTTACTCGGTCGTAACAATATTTACAGAGAGATACTAAGATATAGTTTAGATAAACATGTTATGGGCAAAGAATTTAATCTAAATTATTAGTTATTTTATGCAATGTGACCTTTTCGTCC
This sequence comes from Tethea ocularis, assembly GCA_963555595.1. NCBI lineage: Eukaryota > Metazoa > Arthropoda > Insecta > Lepidoptera > Drepanidae > Tethea > Tethea ocularis. Next base: position 367,820 of record OY741960.1, on the reverse strand, counting down.
AGTATTTAATTATTGAGTTTCCATTATCTACCTCATACGCTCATGCTTATAAGAAACTTTTTATTTCAGTTACATATTTCGGATAAGAACAGATTACAATCAAGGTAAAAAGAAAGTTACAACGATGCCTCCTTGGGAAAGAGAGTACTTGTTGAATCCAATTACACTCAATTCAATGATAGAACGATTTAATTATTTAGGTACGAAACGTATTTAATTACATTATTTATTTATTGTGCCTCCTACCTAAGTACCTACATTTTGTAGAAGTACAAAAACTGCGCTTATAGCTCGCAGTGCCAGTAAAGAGATGTGACAACGGACAAAAAAAATCGCTCGCGGAGCCTATAACCGGTGGGGAAGAAAGGTTTTCGAGTGGCGACCATATAGAAAGCGTGGAGTAACACGACCTCATAATGCGGTAGTCCGTCGACCGACGGACATACGCGCTGGGAGCCGCTAGTTGCAGGCGGAACAAAACCATTCCTTGTGAAATCAATAGGGGAGAGATCATTTAGGCATAACTTATCTAAATTAAATTTTCATCTGGGGAATCAATAGTTGTACCCGAATGAAGTAAGATGCATTCCTGCAAAGAATACCTATACATAGTGCAGTTCATTTTAGCTGCAGGTTTTAAAATCTAATTGTGGACACAATAGATATGGTGGCTGACTCGACTCGTATGGTTAGTTTTTCTATAAAATAATTTTATTAACGTAATTAAGTAACTTAATCTTTGGTGATTTGCAGCGCAACAGTTTGGTTTATTGACGCTGTTTGCTCCGGCATTCCCACTGGCGGCGGTTTTAGCTCTTATCATTAATATATTTAATATCCGGTAAGTTCTACGACAAAGGTGAAGATTAGCACAAATTTAAGATTGACATAGATTTGTTTAGTTACTCAGCTTAGGTCCGAGTTCACCGACTACAAAACGGGCCGTTAAATTATAATCGGGCGTTTACCATGCATTTTCGTGATCACCAGAGATAATCATCCGATTAAATACAATAACCAAGCGTTTTATCTAACCGAGGTGGCAGAGGTAGTTTAACGTCCCGGTTAATACATAATCGGATTATTTTGACGTTTGGGAGTTGCATAGTATTATATTTATTTTGAATCTCCTGAGATAAATCTAGTACCTACCCAACTCTAAAATGCATATTCTACCTCTCATAATATTAGGCAAGTTTTCGACGATTTCGCCCTCGTTCATGCGATGGAAATTAGCCTGTAGCACTAGTGAATAATGTAGCTTCCTATTAGCTTTGCTATTAGTGAAAGAATTTTGAGGATCGGACCAGTAACTCTGAAAATTACCTACCTCTACATAATTTACATTACTTCTTTATAATAATCTATATATATAAAAGAAAGTCGTGTTAGTTACTCCACTTATAACTCAAGAACGGCTGAACCGATTTAGCTGAAAATTGGCAGGGAGGTAGTTTAGAGCCAGGAGAAGGACATAGGATAAGTAGGTAGGGGTAGGTAGGGTAGGTAGATAAGGTAGGTAGGGGTAGGTAGGGGTAGGTAGGGTAGGTAGGTAGGGGTAGGTAGAGGTAGGTAGGGTAGGTAGCAGTTTTGTTTTTGTTCTCAGGGCAGGACAACGTCTGCCGGGTCAGCTTGTATTAGTATAAATTAAAGGTAACCTAAGACCCCTCAAAGATTATATAAAACAATGTAAGTAATAACGGATGCAATGCTTTGGCATATAGGATAGATAGGTAGAACTTGGAGCGGGTAGAAATCTTGAATTCCATACAATTTCAGGATAACTTGCATTGTTACATGCATAATCTTTATTCTTACTGAGTGCCTATACATAGATGAAAATAAAGCGATGATATCTGTTACAATCATATATTTATTTCACATAATTTTCATTATACATTAATCTCAACTGCATCACTATCACATATGGTTGCAATGCGGATAGATGGTGGTGGTCCTCTCGATTGCTCGATACATGGTGGTGGCTTTTGGCTGCCTGAAATGTAAGAAATATTAATAGGAATCCATAATTAATTAATATGGTAATAGGTTTCCACTACATAATTTATCAAGACTTACCTACATGAAAATTTCTGGCTTTCAGTTAGCCGATTCCTTTTTTTGTGGCTTTATATTTTCTTCGCATGGTTTCTAGAGTTTAGGGGTGCGGTAGCAGTACGAGCCTATATTATTGATTCATTGTCGAGAGTAATCCATGTTCGTAATTTTTGGGTGCTTGTTCCAGCGTCTTCTTTTCATCGTTGTTGTTGCAAAAAAATATCGATGTGCTTCTTTTTACCCATTATGCATCCATTATGTATAATCATTTTCATATTACCATGGAATCGAGGAATATTTATTTCGAATAAAAATTTAGATTGGCAGACATGTTTGTTATGACAGCATATTGAATGCTGCCAAATTAAAAACCACCCCAATCGGTAACTACACGGAAAAAAAAGATTTTGCGACTTATTTGCGCCAAGACCATAAATATTCTTAAAAATATCAACTGATTCTAAGAGAGTTTTGTTTTCAATCGAAATTTGATTCTTACTTAAAAAAAATGATTCTCTAAACTGAAGGAGAAAAAAATTATTTACATTAAAATTATGTATCTTAGGTCAAGAACCCAGGTTTTTTGTTCTGATGAAATTAGTTTACATTCCATTTAAGACATCGAAAACTCTTGTTTTGATCAATCTTTGTAATCCACATGAGATATTTAATCGTCTATACTCAAAAGTGAGCTTGTATCATTAGAAATAAAAGAAATCTTTTTCTGTGACAATATGTTATCAATTCAATATTAGATAGTAGTCTTGACAAAATAGTTTGTATCCAAATTGAAGATATATTTATTACGAAACAATTATCTTTAAGCAAAATTTCCAAAAAATCAGATGAATATGAAGCTGCATAATTTTATAATAAGAGTGTTCTCTTTTTAATCAACTTTAAATTGTTTACATGAAGATAAAACAATTCTCATAGATCGTTGTAAATATCTCATGCCGGCCGCCATCACCGTATTTACTGTCGCACCGCACCGGTGACACATGCGCGTCCATCGAGTTCCGAAACCAAAGTTTTGGTTTTTTAAAATTTGTTTTACTTTCATAAGTCTTGGTGAGTGTGTTGTACATTAATGGAGAAATTACTCAAAACCTGGTAAATGCCAGCTGAAGTTAGAGCTATCTTGGTTCTCATCAGGGACGGCCGTCCCTGGTGCCTGAAGTACAAAATAATTCCAGGAACTGGATGCCATGGGGCATTTTAAGTAAGTGTGTTTTTTAGATTTTTGCGTGTATAAGTAGTATAAGGATATTTACCTACTGTTACTATCTTTAACTGATTAATACTAATGTCTGGCTAACTCACTTCTATATTATAGTGCCGAGGGTACCTAGAGGGAGGCAACTAATAAATATTTATCTAATTAACAAATAAGTACCTACTTTAGGTACTTAAAGCTGTTTATGACCATAGTGGCGGCAGAAGATATGTGTGAGATTTATTTAAATCCTAACTATTGGTTTAAACTTACAGTAAATTGGATTCAGACGAACCACATAGGTTCTCTCATGGAAGTCAATTTGAAAGAACTCAGACCATTGCTGGGTGTGCATATTGACTTGAAGATAGACTGGTAAATATAAAACTTAATATTTTTCTAAATCTGATCATTAGTTTTATGCCCAATATCCTTTGAAATTGATTTAAATTGAATAAACAACTGGATACTACTTAGGTAAACCACTGGATATTAGCAAGATACCTACGTAATTATTTTTTATTTTCAGGCTACAGTGGTCCTCCACTGGAAAATAAATGGAGGAAATGCATAATTAGTTAGATGTTCAACACAAGCTTGTCTGATGTCTTCATTCCAAGACTTTGACTTCAAACTCATCTAGAGACTTCACCATGTGGAAAAAGCATTTTACTATTCTATAGCAGTAATGGATTATTTATATAACCAAACGCAGAAACTGCTTAAATAACATCTGGTTACAAGTAAGCATTTACAATTTATACAGTTATTCATTTTAGTTATTATATCCCATTTTATTGTAGGTGTATGTGTATGATAGATAGTACACACTAAATATATAAAAGGAAAAGGTGACAGTTCAAACCTCGAGCTGAAATTTGGCATACAGATGAAGGCATCCGCTAAACTATACTCTTCACTTCGTAAATTCATAAGATGTATAGGTATAGCTAGTACAATATAATAGTACATTTATTATTAAAGAAATAGTAAAGGTAATGAGAGCTAACTATTTTTTTTTTCAGGTGTTTGACATATGAAGATTATACTTTTATATCTGGAATGATAATAATTAATACTCTCCACTCAAGAGTCCGCAATTAGTACCTACTTCACCCAACTAATAAAAAAAGTCATACCTGGTGATAGTGGGCAAATCTATCATAGCAAAAGGAATGGTACAGTGAATGGTAGGTACCTAAACCAACCAAGATTATTTTGTTGAAATTTAATAATATCTTGGGATATTATAACACATGGCTATCTGTTCACAAACAGTAGTCTTTACCATGGAAACCAGTTAACTGGATATACTAAATTATTTTTACTTAATATTCTAAGAATTATTTATATGTAGGTATAGATACAATTGAAACATAACAACTATTATAACATATATGAAATATTAATTTAAAATTAAACTACAATATCTATCTTATATACATTACAGAGTAACTATAAATAATAAACCATAATACCTTCTTATTTTTTTAATTTCATTTTTTCTTTTCTTTTCAACTAGAACTACTGCAGAAGGAAAACAGGAAGACCTTGATTGGCTAAAAGAAAATAACCCTGGGAGGAAGATATTGCAAAATAGAAAGCTACCCCCTGCTCAATATTGTTAGCAAGGCAGGATGTATCCCATTATTTCACTACTTTGCTTATAAAAAAAGAAAAAAAAAATTAAACGCGAGTTTTGCATTTTGCAAGGAGATCGGTTTTGTTATCGTTCATAATTTTTTTTTAAAGTAAATATTTGCAAACAAAATGTAATTACTTGAATATGTTTTATGTAGGTAGATATATAATTTATTTTGGCTAAGTCTAAGTTTTCAACCTTGTATAGTCAAAATTTTCTTGAGCATTGTAATTTTATTCTGTACATATTAATTTTATTTTTTTGAGTACGACTACACACTACAAATGTCATTATTATTATTTAAAGATTTAAATACTTGGGTCAATAATGAAAACTGAAATTAACTCATGATTTTGTACGTTATTTTGGACCTCTTAGCGTTAAAATATTGCGTGGTTGTTTTTTTTTTATTGTACGTCTTTGGTTGCAGTTTTAATAACTAACTTACAAAACAGGCGTAATATTTTTTAAAAGTCCGACATACAATTTTAACGCTGAAAGGTCCAAAATGCCATAAAGGATCCATGTTTTCAGTTTTCGTTAGATGCTCGATGCCACTTACACCCAAGTATTTAAAATCTTTAAATAATAATAATGGCATGTGTAGGTTGTAGTTATTATTTATGGTGTATTCAATAAATAATGATTCTCAAATTTAAAATGTCGTGGTTTTTATTGAAACGAACCAAACTCTTCCATACAGACAATCCTGGCTTCCATTCAAAAAAGCCAAACTATTTTAGTATTAAACGAAGTTATCGATGCATTAAATAAAAATAGTTTACTACTTTGATCCAAAATACCATCAATTTTACCATCAATGATACTAATAATTTGGATCAAATTTTCTTAAATTTTTACTCAAAAGATTTAATATTTTGAACCCTTTAGTTCAAAGTGTTTGTTTTTTCTTCGTAATACGATAATTACCTTGAACTAAGCATCTACTATTCTATATCGAAGACAACTCGATTCTTAGTCAAAAATCAAATAATTTCAATCAGGAACATGTCTGTTTTATAATAAAATAGAAAATATCTTGATCTAAACAAACGATTGTCTTAAATCCAAGACAAACTGTTGTCTTAAATTAAGTGAACTCTATTATTTAAATTCAAAAACAATACAAAGGCTTCAGTGAAGAAAACTCGATTTCTTAAAATAAAATAATATTTTATTAAAATAAATAGTTCGTATTCCTTTGGATTAAACGTATATCAGTTTAACACAAGGTTATATTTTTAAGAACACCGAATACTGAATTTAAGAGAAATGAAGCGTTTGAATATATATGAATTAATATTTTCTTGGCATAAGGCATTTTCCTTTATTTGAAGAAATCGTTTTTTACCGTGTAGTAATAGAATTTTAATAAAAAGTGACATAATCGGGACTTTCTATTTTCGTAGGGTAATCTTAAATGCAACCATTTTATAATGTTCATATTTTATACGGGGTTTTAGGTGTATATCTACCAATCTTATTTAACCGTATTATATCATTCGGTCTTTCATTCCTAAAATGCTCCGTTATAAAACCGAGCCTGGAATTGAAGTGGTGAACACTAAAATTCCCGCCTCCTGGTTACACATCCGTTTTAAGTTATCGATTACGAAACCATTGTTTATTTCACTTTCGGCGAACTCGGACCTTAGTGATTTTGGTAGCAGGTAATGTTGTACACATTTTATGTCAAATGATGTCTAAAGCAAATACCATACATACCTACATGACGGCCGAACCAGCACATTGTTTGATATAAATTAATAATGTGATGCGGCTATCGTGTTCTAGATATGAAGCAGAACTATTCCTCGTCGGTAGTCGAAGAGCATTGCTGATTGATGTCCCCGGAATTGATGTGTGGAACAGTATATTTAATTTGATCGCTTACACATCTGTTGTCACCAACGTTAGTTTTACTTTTATGTATAGTTTTAATGCTAATGTCTCTCCGTAAAATTCTCTTGTATTAATGTTTTAAAAAATATATCCTCCACATGGTTCTAATGATTAAGCCTCGTAGCGTATAAACTTATAGCGTTAAACTGTCTTATTACGTGAGGTAGTTTAAAGCAAGTCTTGTAAAACCCGGGTTTAAGATAGTCCTAGCTCTTTATGTTACATGACGAAAGAAACCGATGGATATTTAAAACCAGAGTTTGACAAGACTTGCTTTAATCGTGTCACGTACCTAATTAGGGTTATCTTATTACCGACTTCGATGGACTTCGATCGTAAAAGAGTTACTTACATCATTAAGTCACCGTATCATTGTGAGCGCCGTCAGTTCACAAAATATCTCGCGAAATTGCAAATTTGCGATAACAAGAATGACATTGCATGGATAAATTTTAGACTATCGTAAATGAATACGTTATACTGTGAGCAGCTGGTAATGTTCACAATTCCTCTACAGCTTACAAATTCACGATATATATTATGAACTACCTGCCTGATAGTAGAATAATATAAGTGGGATGTAGCAGCATAATAACATAACATTCGATGTCTTCCTAAATTAGGTTATTTACATACATTAATTTACGTAATGTTTATGAAATATTATAAATACCTATATTTCCTTGCACTATAAATAGTCACAATAGTACTTATACTATCGAGTCAATTAACTAGTCAGGACTAATTATACAACGTAGGTATAATTTGTTGGATTTTCAGGCTGGAATACTGTGTTTGACCTCAAGAATTGCTAAAAGATTTGTTTATGTATCGCGGTATAAAAATATGACGGGATTTTTGATGGGTACAATGACTTCATTTAAACTGGAGGTAAGTGTAATTTGTCTTAGGTCCGAGTTCACCGACTACAAAACGGGCCGTTAAATTATAATCGGGCGTTTACCATGCATTTTCGTGTTCACCAGAGATAATCATCTGATTAAATACAATAATCAAGCGTTTTATCTAACCGCAGTGGCAGAGGTAGTTTAAAGTCCCGGTTATTACATAATTGGAGTATTTTGACGTTTGGAAGTTGCTATTATATTTATTTTGAATCTCCTGAAGTAAATCTAGTACAGTATAACACAACATAGATCATCGGCAATATTCGTAAAATCGATCATTCCCGAAACGAGTGCGCCTACAAAATTACCCATGTTTATTACTACTTTAGGCGAAAATTATCTTTCTGCCAACGCAATAACTTGTAAATTTTAATAATCAAATACATTCGTAAAATTGATGCGTAGATGTTTATACACTTATTTGCAAAATAAGTGATCACGTTTATAAAGTATGTATTATTTGTTTATATTTTTTTTTGATACATTTGATATGGAGGGCACACTGCTAGAACGATGAATGTCACAAATAAAAATTAACGCCTTCGACATCCATACTTATATCCCCAGTCTCAACAGCGCCTCTTGTCGTCAAACTATTCGTCGCTGTCTGATGATGATGAGTCATTTAAATTAAGGACAGTAAAGAAGTTGCTTTCGCAGTTCACTCTTGAAGGTTTTGAAAGTGATCTTTTCCAAAAACTATATTTTTACACTCCGTGGCCTCTTGACTCATAAATTGATAAACATTAAAAATAATTTCATGACTTTGACTATTATACGGCTTACCACGTTTTAACGAAGTCATAGTGAAAATAAAATAAATAGCTGTACCATTAAATTGTCCTGAAGTGTAGGGAATAAATAACTCACGTTCATTCCCAACGCTGACTTGAGTCGAACTAACGCGGGAATATATTGTACCAATAGCGTTGAATGGCGCAATAATGAATGATTTTTATTGGCTGAGTAAATCGGAAGTGATCGGAAATACGAGTTTTGCCGATGCGACATCTCAGTTGTGTTCTACTGTACCTACCTAACTCTAAAATGTTAGGCAAGTTTTCGACGATTTCGCCCACGTTCCTGTGATGGACATTAGCCTGTAGCACTAGGAAATAATGTAGCTTCCTATTAACTTTGCTATTAGTGAAAGAATTTTGAGGATCGGACCAGTAACTCTGAAAATTACCTACCCCCTACACCTGAACATAATTTACTTTACTTCTTTATAATATTAGTATAAATTAAAGGCAACCTAGGACTCCTCAAAGATTATATAAAACAATGTAAGTACCTAATAACGAATGCAATTCTTTTGCATATAGGATAGATAGGTAGAACTTGGAGCGGGTAGAACTCTTGAATTCCAAACAATTCCAGGGTATCAGATTCAGTATAACTTGCAGAGTTACATGAATAATCTTTATTCTTACTGAGTGCCTATACATAGATGAAAATAAAGAGATGATATCTGTTACAATCATATATTTATTTCACATAATTTTCAATTTACATTAATCTCAACTGCAATGCCTTCCAACGCAGGCCCCAATATGGTCCTCTCGATTGCTGGATAGATGGTGGTGGCTGTTGACTGCCTGAAATATAAGTAATACTAGCTGACCCGGCAGACGTTGTCCTGCCCTGAGAACAATAATAAAACTGGGACCTACAAACCTATCCCTACCTACTCCTATCTACCTCTACCTGCCACTACCTACCCCTACCTACCTTACCTACCTACCCTACCTACCTACCCTACCTAACTACCCTACCTAACTACCCTACCTACCTACCCTACCTACCCTACCTACCCTACCTACCTACCCTACCTACCCTACCTACCCTACCTACCTACCCTACCTACCCCTACCTATCTACCTACCTCTACCTGCCACTACCTACCCCTACCTACCTTACCTACCTACCCTACCTACCTACCCTACCTACCTACACTACCTACCTACCCTACCTACCTACCCTACCTACCTACCCTACCTACCTACCCTACCTACCCTACCCTACCTACCCTACCCTACCTACCCTACCCTACCTACCTACCCTACCTACCTACCTACCCTACCTACCTACCCTACCTACCTACCCTACCTACCTACCCTACCTACCTACCCTACCTACCTACCCTACCTACCTACCCTACCTACCTACCCTACCTACCTACCCTACCTACCCCTACCTATCCTATGTCCTTCTCCTGGCTCTAAACTACCTCCCTGCCAATTTTCAGCTAAATCGGTTCAGCCGTTCTTGAGTTATAAGTGGAGTAACTAACACGACTTTCTTTTATATATATAAGATTACATTGACTCCCCCCCCGTACCCCAGTGACGCTTACATGGAGCCTACATCGCATGCTGGCTAGCTGAGCGCGGTGAGCGACAACCACGCGACTTTTTTCTAATACTTGCATTTTTAAACTCGTGATATCTTCCGAATGAAATGTCCGAATTGAATAATTCAAAAAGTTATAAAAATGTATTAAAGCCGTCTTGAATATAAAGTAATTTATTTTGATGAAGATTAATACCAAGGTACAAATGAAGAGCCTTTTCAAGAGGCGGCATATATAAATTAATATTTTAGAATAAAAAACTGCTTACTGTGACATAACTATAATATTTAGACATATGCTGTCGCGACACTTTTTGTAGATAATGATGAGTTCTGCAAAGTCGTAGTAAATGATTTTGTTCTATCATCAATAGTTTTCGCAGCGCACGCGACGTAAGGAATTTTTCAGGTCATTTTTTTACACCTTATGTTACATTATTGGAGTTTTAGTAAGGATCCCTATTTTTTTTTTAAATATAAATAGCCTATGTTACTCGGGGATAATGTAGCTTTCCAAAGGTGAAAGAATTTTTGAAATCGGTCCAGTAGTTTCGGAGCCTATTCATTACAAACAAACAAACAAACAAATCTTTCCTCTTTATAATATTAGTATAGATTAATAGGAATCCATAATTAATTAATATGGTAATAGGTTTCCACTACATAATTTATCAAGACTTACCTACCATGAAAACTTCTGGCTTTCAGTTAGCCGATTCCTTTTTTTGTGGCTTTATACATATATTCTCTTCGCATGATTTCTAGATTTTAGTAGTGCGATAGCAGTACGAGCCTATCTATATTATTGAATTCATTGTCGAGACTCGAGAGTAATCCATATTCGTAATTTTTGGGCACTTGTCCCAGCGTCTTCTTTTCATCGTTGTTGTTGCAAAACATTATCGATGTGCTTCTTTTTACCCATTATGTATAATAATTCTCATATAACCATGGAATCGTGGAATATTTATTTCGAATAAACAATCATATTGACAGACATGTTTGTTATGACAGCATATTTAATGCTGCCAAATTAAAAACCACCCTAATCGGTAACTAAAAAAGTTATTTTAGTAATAGAATTTTAATAAAAAGTGACATAATCGGGACTTTCTATTTTCGCAAGGTAATCTGAAATGCAACCATTTTATAATGTTCATATTTTATACGGGGTTTTAGGTGTATATCTACCAATCTTATTTAACCGTATTATATCATTCGGTCTTTCATTCCTAAAATGCTCCGTTATAAAACCGAGCCTGGAATTGAAGTGGTGAACACTAAAATTCCCGCCTCCTGGTTAAACATCCGTTTTAAGTTATCGGGCCGATTACGAAACCATTGTTTATTTCACTTTCGATGAACTCGGACCTTAGTTCTACGGTGATAGCGCCTACATAAAATTAGCTAAGTAGGTACTTAAATTATCTTAGGAGCTAACGGCCGCATTCAGAGTCGTTAATTAAGAGTAATGATTGATTATCTCTGTCTCTACTTGTCCCTTTCTATAGCTATGCAATAAACTTTGATCAGTTATTAAATTCTATTTGACGTATCTTAGTACGGCTGTTAGATCGATGTTTCCCGACTAGAAAACGGTCCGATAAATTATAATAGGGTGATTATCATGAATTTTCATAGAAAAAAGTCAACGTAAACGCCCGATTCGGACCGTTTTCTTGTCTGTGAACATCGACCTTAGTTAGGTTAATTTTGATTTTTAATTTTCAGTTTCCTTCTCGTCTGTATTTTCTTTTATTAAAAAGGTTTTATTTGTTATTTATTTTTTGTGGCTAAAATCTACTATCGTCCAAATAAGGACTTCCTTGACGGCTGGGTCCTGGCGGTGAAATTTAATTAATGTGGCGATCACAATAGATCTAGTCAGGTCGCAGTGATACAAGCTGTGTAAAGACTTGAAACAGCCACCTAACCCAAATAATAATAGGTACCGGGTGTAAGTGACATCGTAAACTGAAACTGAATTTAGTTCATGATTCTGGACTCCTTAGCATTCGCTTTTCGCTTCATATTTATAAAAAATCTAGTAAGCTTTCGATCAACTGTAAAATTTAGAAGTTTTAGTTCCATATATGTTCACCGACTAGAAAACGGTCCGATAAATTATAATCGGGCGTTAATCATGAATTTTCTTAGGAAAAAGTCATCGTAAACGCCGTATTATTATTTATCGGACCGTTTTCTTGGCGGTGAACATCGACCTTAGTAGGAATAAGTGTTTATCGCAGTATTTGTGATATTTTTTTATGCAATCAAAAATCATTGAATGTTTGTTAGTCAAATGAATGCAAAGTAACGCAAAATATTTAACGCTGAGAGGTCCAGAATCACTTACTGAATCCATGATTTCAGTTCTCGTTACGATGCCACTTACACCCGGTATAATAATTTTACAGAATAAGCCCGAGTACCACTACTATATGAACGATATAACTTTCACAGAAGATAAATGTTATTACCCAGGTTAGTATCAACATATACATAATATACTTGCCGCAAGTTTAGTATATATTTTTAACCAACTTAAAAAAGGAGGAGGTTACCAATTCGTCGGAATCATTTCTTTTTTTGTATGTATGTTCCCCGATTACTCGAAGACGCCTAGGCTGGACCGATTTCGAAAATTATTTTTTTGTTTGAAAAGGTATACATCAAAAATGGTCACATTGTCATCAGGTCAGGATCTGATGATGGGATCCTGGAGAAATCGAGGGAACTCTTCAAACTTACAATGATTTTCATATACATTCTAAAGTTATTCAGATATTTGCGTCAAAACGCCAACCGAATTTAGGTATGTCTCGCCCGGTGGACTTTCCTAATTTTCTTTTCATACAAACCAAGAATTAGACAAGTACCTAGGTGCAGACGTTCTAAAGTGATGCGCTTACATACAATTAGGCAAATTATTGTTATACATATACATAGGTAGATAATACGTTAGTAAGATGACTAGGATTTTAATGGGTCCATGAAATGACTTGTTTCATTACGCACTGACGCAACAACAGATCGACCTCTGGTCTAGAAAGGGAGTGATGTAGCGACCCCTGTCAGCTACATAGTTCAGACACCGAATGGATAGATGGCGCTGCAATAGATCAACACTACATACAGAACTATCTACATACAAATCTACGTCACGTCTCTGTAAAAAATCTACTAAGACGTGACGTCACGCGAAATTTTAACGCACTGTGCTTTCGTTATTTTTTGTTTTCGATATTTTTAGGGTTCCGAAAAAAAAAAACGGAACCCTTATAGGATCACTCGTGCGTCTGTCTGTCCGAAAATATTGGACTGGATTGAGTTGAAAGTTGGTACACATATGTAAGTCGATGACCCAAACATGTTTTACGTAAATAAATGAATTTCAAACATGGGGGCTCAAATTTTGGGGGGTAAATTAGAAAATTAAATAAAAAGTTTTGCAGACAATATTGTGTAACATATCAAATTAAAGGGCTTGTTATGAGGATGTCAAATATATTTTTTTTAGAATTTCAATATAAATAGTTTTGAAGCTATTTATGAAAATAGGCGAAAAATTGGCGAAAATTGACCATTCCCCCCCCCTTATTTCCGAAATTACTGTGCCAAACATTTTGAAAAAAAAAACAGATAATAGTTATTTACCTAAATATTACAGGAAAACCTATATCGAATACCTTTAAACCTGCAATTCATGAAAAATATACCTATGTATAATCTGAATCTCGGAATCGTCTCCAACGATTTTCATGAAATTTGGTATGCAGGGGGTTTCGAGGGCGATAAATCGATGTAGCTAGGTGTCATTTTTAGAAAACACGATTTCCAAAAAAAAAAACTTTTTATAGTTACCATCAACAAATTTGGGTCAGGTTTAAAAATATTTATGGAACTTAGTTAAACATGTACGGAACCCTCTCCACGCGAGTTTAACTCGCATTTGTCCGATTTATTTGGTAAACTAAATGATGGACTAAATAGATTTTTTTAATATCTTTTCAGGTAATATGATCGTAAAAACGTTAATGCCTTATGGTGAATACATGGCATGGTATTATAACCCGGGCAATTATGTATATGAACCAATGTGGTGTAAAATATTACGCCATGAAGTTCTTCTACTACTATTATTTATTGTAAGTGTCTACAAATAATTTAAACCATAAAGCGTGTCACGAACGGCAAAGGAACGGTAATATGTATTTTATCTTAAGGTGAATTGTTTGCCAAAATGTGATTTGCGCCTCATTCGTATATCTATTGTTATATTCAGCAGACCGCATTAGAACCTGTTTCAAAATCGCAGTTTGGTTGGAGTTTTTATGCAGTTGAAACTGCCAACCGACTGCGATTAACCGACAATAGAATTGAATTTAATCATAAAGGGGATATTCCAAAAAATCTCGCGAATTTCAAGTTTTATCACGTTTTTTTGCTAATTGCAGCTCAGTAATAGGTCGTATGTTTGTCAACATGTGATTGGCGACTATCTAAGTATCTATTTTGCGTTAAAAATATTATAGAACAGTAGGCATGTACCTACATTGGTTCTTGTCCGTTATTTATTGAAAAGGAACCAATGTATGGATTGACAGACCAGTTGGCGCAGTTGGTTAAGAGCCACCTATCGCGTGGTGGCACCTGGTCGTGGGTTCGATTCCCTTCCAGGACAAACATTTGTGTGCTTATGTCTGTTTGTCCTGTGTCTGGGTGTAATTATCTATATAAATATGTATTTCCAAAAAAAAATTAGTATATCAGTTATCTGGTTTCCATAGTACAAGCTCTGCTTAGTTTGGGATCAGATAACCATGTGTGAAGAAATATCCCGAGATATTTATTTTAATTAATTTATTTTATTTGATTTAAAAAATATTATGTATATGTTACGCTCAAAGACCGAATACGCTCATCGAGCGAAAAAATAGCTCACAACGCGTTGTGGTCATAGTAAAACATCCACATAGCGTTCGTGTTATGGCTCTAATGAAAATGCTCACGACGCGTTGTGGCAATCACAGAAAGACCACATAGAGAAATTCGTGTCGTGGCTGACATGCTATTCGACCACAACGCGTTGTGGCAATACTTATAAATAAATACTTATATAGATAATTACACCCAGACTCAGGACAAACAGACATGTTCATGCGCACAAATGTTTGTCCTGGATGGGAATCGAACACACGACCAGCGGCGCGATAGGTGGCGTCTTAACCAACTGCACCAACTGGTCTGTCAATCCATACATTGGTTCCTTTTCAATAAAACGGACAAGAACCAATGTAGGTACATACCTACTGTTCTGTAATATTTTTAACGCAAAATAGATACTTAGATAGTCGCCAATCACATGTTGACAAACATACGACCTATTACTGAGCTGCAATTAGCAAAAAAACGTGATAAAACTTGAATTTCGCGAGATTTTTTGGAATATCCCCTTTATGATTAAATTCAATTCTATTGTCGGTTAATCGCAGTCGGTTGGCAGTTTCAACTGCATAAAAACTCCAACCAAACTTCGATTTTGAAACAGGTTCTAATGCGGTCTGCAGACCATCTGGTCACTATGAATTAATTGATAAAAACCTTTCAGGCGAGTTTGTTCCATAAAATGTAACGCATAAAAATAAATATTGATTATGAATAAAAAAGATTTTACACGACTGGAAGGTTCAATAATTTTTGTCTGTCTAAAATTGCATGACAACTAAGTTATGGAAATATTGTCGGCCTCAACAGCGGGTTGCGGGTAAAACTTTATATTCTCTTTGAGTTGGGGCCTGCTTGTGGGAACGAGGGAGCGTACGGCCAGCGGACTAACGAGAGACGTTAACAGGTCACAAAAATCGAACCCACGACCTGCGGCGTATCATGCCGTCACCATCCCGTCTAATTAGTTCATGTATCATATTTAATTCAATTCAATGTATATCATTAGGTAGGTAACTGAATTGAATACGTATCTAGGTACTTATATATTATGTATTCCAAGTACCTATGTAGTACCTATGTGACTTTATGATGAATGTTTGCAATTTAATTTCCAGCACATTGGAATGTGTACCTTGCTGGTTATACAATACTTCATACCGGCAAAACCTCAAGATATAGAAGAGAGTATAAAAGTGGAACAGAACATTAAAAATCATTTCATATGGAATAAAAAAAAATAGAGTAGTTGTTCGAAGCCTGCTCAAATCTGTGTTGTGTAGGTACTAGTACTGTACAGATGAAGGGCGGGTATATACGGACAGCTGCTTTACTGATTACGGACGCACGCAGTCAAAAATCTTCATGGGGCAGTCATATTATAGCATTGGAAAATAAATATTAGAAGAAGAGCTTTGTCCCTAGTGTTTATAGTAATGTAACGGGTCTATTCGCGCATAGAATATTATCAAAATATAATTTTGACCAACCTCGACGTTTCGATCAAGTTGCATTGATCGTGGTCACGAGTGGACTGGAACAGCGGGTCAACATCTTGCTTGGCGAGAGTTGTCTCCAACTACCCGCAATTGGTCTTGTAAAATATAACTGTCACGATCACGGCACACCGTACTAATTGTATCAACACACCTACTCGAACGCAAGTCACGACGGCGCGAACGCTTACTTATCACTGGATTCCACGCTGCAGATAACTTAAAACCATCTTCCCGGTTGAAATTAGGATATTTTTTAATCTCAATCGCTTCTCAAATAATTCTAGGATAGAAATAAGGATCGGTGGAAAGGATTTTTGGGTCATGCAGCTCAATCCAGTGGTTAATAGTCCAGACTCTAATAAGTGATCGGCAATCGCTGATTTATTGACCTGACAGTTCTTTACAGCTGCGATATGCGATATACATTACTATAAACATGAATTGTGTTCGCGAGAGTTTAAAAAGTATTTTTGTCCCTAGTGATTTACGATTGCATAGCAAACTACAACCATCTGTGGACACCTATAATTTTTGGCAAAAATACAAATAAAATATCCTGGGACATTCTTCACACACGGTTATGATCCCAAAGTAACCAGAACCATATTTATAGCTGTAAGATTATTTTTCAATATATATACGACTGCTCTGTGGATTAAACTGGTTGAACTACCTAACCTAAACCTGTCTATGTATACCTTCCTACATTGCTACCTACGTACCTACACACATGTGCACGTAATGGGTGACAATCATAGATATAGATTGCATCAAAATCAAAACCCATTTATTCAGTTTAGGCCCTAATAAGGCACTTATGAATGTCAACAGTTACAATTTTTAGACGCTACTACCGGTTCGGAATACACTTGAACTGAGAAGACTCCGGCAAGAAAGTCAGCAAGGCTTCTTTTTTCTGTGGATCTTAGGCTATCATCAGGCTGCTTATCTATTAGACAATAAAAATATTCTATTATACATACCTTGTTTTTGTTTTTTTCTACTTTTACATACAACACCATACCGGGTGTAAGGGACAGCCGACCTAAAACTGATTTCATGGATTCAATATATGATTCTCGGGCCCCCAGACTTTGAATTTTTCGTCGATATTTTCATGAATTATAATTTTATTGTATGATGTTAATAGTAGTTTATGATACTGTTGCATAATAGGGGTTATTAAATACGAGTGTGAGTTTAAGTACCGAGCCGTAGGCGAGGTTCTTAATAGTATCACACGAGTTTTTAATACCTAATTATGTGCAGTATCATACAGTACTTTATCTAAACTCATATGAATAATGTAATTTAAAAAAATAGAAAAATCGATAGAATTTTTCTACCAACTTATCAAAAAAAAAAAATTGCTATTTTTGTGTCATTTTTGGTCTAAATGATATATGTAGGCAAAAACAATAAAATAAACAGACACAGTAATCATATACCTAATCAAATCCATGTTGCCAACTCCCAAAAATTTTTACCTCTAAAGTTCAAGTCAAAAATTTGTCACATTGTCATCGTCAAATTGAATTGATACTGATTGATTATACTATTGATAGCTCCAAAGTGTACTTTAATAGAAAAAAAGTTATTTTATAGCATTATCTTGGGAACAACAACTGTACTATAATGAATCATTATACACGGATGTGCCTAAAGTGGGTCATTAAAGTACTGATTTTGATTTCATAATAAGAACATTACGATATGAGAGTAGATAAAGAATCTTACACTAGCTAAAGCAATAAGATTTTTATTTTCCTTTGGCATTCTTAGGGTGCTTGTCCTCAGAGATGTGCTATGCAGCTACGATGCGAGGATGTGAAAGCTAAGCTGCGAAACTACGAATTTGTCACATGCGACATAGGGCTGATGGGACAATATGTCCCTTGGTTAGTTGACACCGGACTTAGGGTCGATCGATCTAGCTAGGTTTTATTTTTAGATAAAGTCGTTTAAAAAAAAATCGGACAAGTGCGAGTTAAACTCGCGTGGAGAGGGTTCCGTACATGTTTAACTAATTATCCATAATTATTTTTAAATGTGACCCAAATTTGTTGACGGTAACTATAAAAACCACTTACCAGCAGGAGGGCCGTATGCCTGCTTGCTGTCTTATTAGTATAAAAAAAAATTGGAGGGGCGCGCCAGTAGTGTATTTAGACGCCCCTGACGCCCCCACTACGCTACGTCACTGACATGAGCTAACATGTGCAGACCCAGTCAGAGCCGTACAACGAGGAGGTACTAAGTCAGTACCACCAGATCGACCAGCACATGGAGGAGGTGATGCTGGCGGAGGCCTACTACCGCGGGGGGGACTTCCGCGCCGCCGCCGACACCACCACCCGGCTGCTCGACGCCTCGCCCTGGGCCGCGCATCTCAGGCAGCTTAGAGCTGAGTGCTATATCGCCCTGGTGAGTCTACTTGATCTTACGAACAAAGATCAAAGATTATGAAAGGATTTATTATTATATAGATATTAATTTAAGGATTCGATATTTTCTATCTTTACACAGGGAGCGGGGGGGGGGGGAGCAATGGGTGCAATTTCCCCCTTCCCCCCCTACTGAGCTACGAAGAATGCGCGTCACGCGAAATTTCAACGCCTAGTTTTCGGCTAATGTAGCTCTAGTGTAGGTATTGATGTAGGGGTAGTTTTCCTTGTAACACGGGCAACACTCCTGTTCTACACTGATGATTTTTCAAATCACATGTTAATAAACATCAATTTTAAAAAAAAAAAAAAATATAAAGAATTTTTTTTAAAATGATTATATATATATATTATATATAAGGTATATTACTGAAATATACGACTATTTCATGAAAATGTTACTAATATACCTTGGAGGAATATGTTGATGATTTCTTTTGTTATTAATCAGTAAATATACTACCATTCTTGTCGCAAATAACATGTTGTTATCTTACGACCTATAACAGAGCTGCAAATTGCCAAAAAACGTGATAAAATTTGAATTTCGCCCTCCAACCGAAGGTATACCCTTAATTGTTGAATAAGTAAACGGACCACTCGAGCATAAGGTACAAGTCATGTCATCCCCACTCGGGCAGTCATAATACAAAATTTGGCAGTCGCTTACAAATACTTAAAACAAAAACGTCATCAATATTGAAAAAATACTTTCATGACAGGACTGGTTCCAATAAATGGTTGTAGTTCGCTATGCAATCGTTTATTAAAGACAAAGTTATACCTCAAATATTTATTTGCTGTAATATGACTGCCCCATGATGATTTTTGACTGCTTGAGCGGCCCGCGTGTGTTGTTCAATTAGTTATCGGCGCAAGTTGTCCGTGTATGGCCGCCCTTATCTGTACTAGTACGGTCAACAAAAAGGTTTAATCTGATGTGTTGGCGACTGTACATGCCACAATATTCGCAACTAAGTAGGTACACAAAGGACTTTTTGGCGGGAACTTGCGAAGTAACGTTGCGTATTTTGAGTTTTATTGAATATTATCGGTGTTATTTTGTCCAATACAGATTAATACAAGTGTGGTGCACTTGTATTGATCTGTATTGGAAGTGAAGTGAAATGAAATGATTACGTGTATAGTGGCTTTTCAAGTTGTCTCAAGAAGTCCATGAAAAGTTTTAGTAGAACGGCTCCATCGTACTAAAACCTAACTGACTGACTAAGACTCGAAGAAGATTTAACATGACTTGAACTTTGAATCTTGACGATTGACGAGAATTTAATACATGAAGAATAAATACCTACATTGCTCAACTTGACACTGGCAAAATATACGAAGTGTGATGCCAAAATTAAAAAAAAAAGTATACACAGAGTTGAGCAGACTTTGTGAAATGGAATAACATTATTTTTTTTTATTCCATATGAAATGATTTTTAATGTTCTGTTCCACTTTTATGCTCTCTTCTATATCTTGAGGTTTTGCCGGTATGAAGTATTGTATAACCAGCAAGGTACACATTCCAATGTGCTGGAAATAAAATTGCACTCTTTTATTAATAAATCAAATACAAGTAGGTACTTAATACTCCTGTTTTTTTACATCCATAGACAAAGCGATTACCAGTGCCGGTTTTAGCTCTACCAACGCCCTGGGCGAGATGTGGTAACCCCCTCCCCCCGTCTCCCGCCAACAAAAGGGATTTTAAGCCATTATAGCCATTTTATCTTTAGACTTGACAATTTATTTATTTATTTAGACTCGAGATAGCAGGACTCGCTCATGAGCGACCGGAAATAAAGGTGGGCCTGGCGCCCCTTTACATCTGGCGCCCTGGGCGATCGCCCTACCGCGCCCTACCCTAACGCCGGTACTGGCGATTACCTACCTGTCCTAGGTACTTCCTACTAATGTTACAAATGCGAGTTTGTGAGTATGTTTGTTACTTCTTCACGCTCAAACGGCTGGACCAAATTCCATCAAAATTGGATGGAATTTGACATGGAGGTAGCTGACACCCTGGATTAACAGCTAACACATAGGCTACCTACTCCTTATCCCTTGAGAACGCGGGTGAAACCGCGGGGCGGATATTAACAAATAAATACTTGGAATACAAAATATGTATATAGATTAGATACTAGCTTTTCGCCACGCAGTTTCACCCGCGTTCCCGAGGGTTAAAAATAACCTATGTGGTAATCCAGGGTTTCGGCTACAATAGAACAAACATTAGAATTGCACGCTATCTGCACGAGTACGCCTAATTACCCTTAATTTTTAAGGCGATGATAGCTGTGGTATGTGACGTCGAATGCCGAGACGAAGGTCACGGGTTCGAATCCTATAATGAGCTTGAGCTTTCGTTGAAGGAAAACATCGTAAATCAAAATCAAAAACTCATTTATTCAGTTTAGGCCCTAATAAGGCACTTATGAATGTCAACAGTTACAGTTTTTAGACTCTACTACCGGTTCGGAATACACTTGAACTGAGAAGACTCCGGCAAGAAACTCAGCAAGGCGTCTTTTTTTGTGGATCTTTTTTTTTTGAATTTATGTAATTACAGTTGTTGTTTTAAATATACATAAACTTAAGGAACGTAAGGAAACCATAGCACGGTGGTAGGATACTTTGTAGTACCCGCCTGGCTGGCTACCACCCTCAAGTTGAAAATCTGTCGCCAAGCACCTTCCGGTGTGTTTCGACAGCTGCACTTGAGAGCCAGTTCCCTTCTAGGCTTTGTGTGCCATCATCGGCCACATCATCACTGACCACGGTGAGATTGTGGTCAAACACAGGCCTATACAATAGTAAAAAAATTATAATTAAAAAATTGTCGTATCTTTGCCGTGTGTGACGCGCTTTATGGATTAAATTATTTGTAGACACTTTATGGATTAAATTATTTGTAGACACTTTATGGATTAAATTATTTGTAGACACTTACAATAAATAATAGTAGTAGAAGAACTTCATGGTGTACCATTTTTAACCACATTGGTTCATATACATACTTGCCTGGTGTATAAAACCAGAAACGGACGTCGGTTGCAACTCTCGCGTCGATGGACTGGTATTTGTTTTTGAAAACTTTGTATTCGAGCATAATTCCTGAAAAATATAAAAAATATGCCTGTAGGTAGGTATTCAAATGAGAACAAAAATCTTTGGACAGTTCAAATTAATAAACTGATACAGCATTACAGGAAAAACCTCTCTGGGAAAAGACTCCCCCGAGTCCGCCACCCTTGGACTCACGTGTGGGAGATCTAGTAAAATGTAACGGCAAAAAAAAGCTTTAGGTAGGTATATCCCATTTTAGCGTGAAATTAGAACCAAACTTTTTTAACAACGCTATAATATGCTTACACTAGGTCAGTAATAACACATAACAAACTAAATATTGAAAAATTTCAACAAGAACTAAAACCGCCTTCAAAGGCAATAAAGTACCTAACTTTGTAGGAACTCTAATCTGACTGTTTTGAAATCAGCGAAAGTGTAGTTCATGTTCCTTGGAAAATATCTTGGCACCACAGTTTTTTTTTTCGCTGACTTCAAAACTATCATATTAGACATTTGCATTTCAGTTTTTTTAGTGCCTTTGAAGCATATATGTATAGTGTTGTACCTTCCATCATCACATCAAAGAACATCAACATACAACTAACGATCTAAACGGTCCTGTAATATTTAAAGAATTATCCCCTAACGCCTAACCGTTAAGGAGTTATGGCATTTATCATCAGCTCAGCACATAAGATGATGACTACCACACGCAAATATCTGAGTAACTTTAGAAAGTATGTGAAAAATATTGTAAGTGGCTATAAAATTTGAAAATCCCCATCACCTTCAAAAGAGATTTTTTCTAATCCAGGCTTTGTAGACTTGTCGAGTAATCGGGGAACGGAACATACACAAATAGAAATAAAAAATATTCCTCTATGAAATAATTCTATTACATAAAAATATAAAACATAATGATATACTGAAAAATACTCTCAAATTTAATAAATAAATGGTTATAATAAATAATACATAGTGAAAACACAAATACTTCTTTCATAGAATATTTGCAACTACACACAGAGTTGAGACATTATTTTTTTTTATTCCATATGAAATGATTTTTAATGTTCTGTTCCACTTTTATGCTCTCTTCTATATCTTGAGGTTTTGCCGGTATGAAGTATTGTATAACCAGCAAGGTACACATTCCAATGTGCTGGAAATAAAATTGCACACATTTATTATAAAATCACATTTTAACCATCAAAAATAAATACTTGAATTTATATATAGATACCAGTGGCGAGGGGTGAAATTATGGCGAGGGTAAACCGTTGAAAATGTTTACTAAATGTACTTTGAAATAATGAATCTGTGGGCTAAAAGGGAAGCCGGGAATCGGCTTGTATGGACCCTTCGCCACTGATAGATACCTATTCAGTTCAGTTACATAATCAAATGAAATTGTTTTTTTTTTTAAAGGACTAAAGTTGGTAGCCTCTGCTGGCTGCTCCAACCTTACGGGAATGAAATTGAATTTATTTATGTACACACACAGACAAGTAAAGAGAAAAGACAAAACAGATACAAAGGGACTGCTTATTTCTAATAGAAATTTCATCCAGCAGCCCTGCTACTGGAAAGTCAGATAGATATGAAGACACAGTGTGTAATAGAGGAAAGAAATACATACATGAAACAGATAGTAAGGCTTAAAACTAGTTACATAAAAATAAAATAAACTACATAAAAATTATATAATTTAATTAAATATTTTTGAATAAAACTGCACGACCGCTGCACGCGCACATCTCATTGATCATCATCGTATCTTTGCCGTTCTTTATGGTTTCAATTATTTGAAGACACTTACGATAAATAATAGTAATAGGATAACTTCATGGGCTAACATTTTTAACCACAATGGATCATATAAATATTTGCCTGGTGTATAATACCAAAATTGGCTGTCGCTTCCCCATTTCCCGGAATAGTATTTTTTATTAAAATCATCAAATTGGAGCATAATTCCTGAAAGGTAAAAACAAAGGCTGTATTCAATTGGAATGAAATATATCTTTGACAGCTCAAATTAATAAACTGCCACAGCACTTAGAAGAGAACTTCAGTAGGTAGTCGACACCTAGTTATAGACAATAACCAGTAACGGACAACCTAGTAATCGACAGTCACCAGTAGGTACTATTAGTCTACTAGCGGTCGGCAACAGGCGGACCGCGGAAGGTCGGACCTCGGACCGCCAAATATTGTTAAATATACCCACATGTTAATTTAAATACCTCAGAATTTTCATTTAACTAGTCCTATATTCATAATGAGGAATAACAACAAAAAAATCTAATTAGTCCATCAGTTAGATTATCAAAAAATATTGGATACGTATTTTTTATTTTATCAAATCAATAAGAAATTACAAAGATAAGTCCCATCAAAGTGCAGGATTGGGGCTTGTGACGTCATTGTACAACTACTTTTTAGTACACTTTTTGCAGACCGGAAAATTTTAACGCACTGTATCTTCGTAATTTTTTGTTTTCGGAACAAAATAAAAAATACGTATCCAATATTTTTTGATAATCTAACTGATGGACTAATTAGATTTTTTTGTTATTATTCCTCATTGTTGAAAGCTACATAGAAACTAACTTGGTAAATGCTTAGTAATTAGTTACCTACCTATAACTGATGTGATTGTACCTAATTGATAATTATCATTTCTAGGGTTCCGTACCTCAAAAAGAAAAAACGGAACCCTTATAGGATCACTTTGTTTTCCGTCTGTCTGTCTGTCAAGACTCTTTTTCTCAGGAACGCGTGGAGGTATCAAGCTGAAATTCATATAAAATATTCAGGTCTACTGTCCCTTGGAGCTATGAAAAAATCAAACTTCTAAGCCAACGCAATCAAAAGATACAGCCGTTTATGTTGCAAATTTTCGACACTCGCAAGGGAATCAAAACCTATAATACTTACATACTTACCGTGAACAGAATCTTGAAATTTGGTACGAAGCAAGGTCTTATAGCACAGATAAAGGAAAAATTGCGAAAAGCATAACTTTTTAGTTACATCGTATAATAAAAAAAAAATATGGATAGATAATGGTAATTTAACCCTTCGTTCCTCCCTCCCTTCTTTTCTGGACCTCGATAAAAAAATCAACAGTATCCGCAGGCACCGCAGGGGCGTAGCTACCGCCGTATCTGCCGTATCAATTATACGGGGCCCCGGGTCACAGAGGGCCCCGACGTGCGTCATAGAGGCAAAAGCATTAGAAAAACCAAAGTCATCATCAGCTATAAATGATTTAATAAATCAGTTTGCCGAAAAAAAGGCAAGGAGAGTGTATATTTAATTTGAATTGTTTGTAAAAAAAAAAAACTTTAATTTTATGCAAAATAATCTTTACCATTCATAAGGGCCCCCAAACATTTTTTTATACGGGGCCCCGCAGGGCCACGCTACGCCACTGAGTATCTGGACCCCACCTAAAACTACTTGCCGACCCCTGCCTTAGTGTAAAGTGATAGCCATCGCAATTTTATCAGAGTAATGCACCTATGGGGATTGACAACTTACGCTATACATGTCCTAAGTCCTGGCAAAAAAAGTATTCCAGTATTATTATAAACATCAGTGGTAGTGCAAATACCTAATAGTGTATGTTCTGACTAGTTATCAACCTCAAACCATAATGTCGACAATAACCTACCGCTGTATTCCTGCAGCTGCTCTTGAGATCCAGTTCTCGTTACGCTTTACGCGTTCTACCACTTTCCGCCACATTAATATTATACTTACCGTGGTGAAATTAAATCTATCTATATACACCGTTGTACCAGTTATGCGTGGTCATTATTTAACTATCAAAGTAAAAATAAATAAATAATAGTAGTTTATGATACTGTTGCATAATAGGGGTTATTAAATACGAGTGTGAGTTTAAGTACCGAGCCGTAGGCGAGGTTCTTAATAGTATCACACGAGTTTTTAATACCTAATTATGTGCAGTATCATACAGTACAGTACTTTATCTAAACTCATATAAATAATGTAATTAAAAAAAATTGACAAATCGATAGTATTTTCTAGCAACTGAACTTTTCAAAAAAAAAAAAAAAAAATCTATTTTTGTGACATTTTCGGTCAAAATGATTGATATGTGTAGGCAAAAACAATAAAATAAACAGACACAATAATCATATACTTAATCAAATCCGTGTTGCCAACTCCCAAAAATTCTTACCTCTAAAGTTCCAAGTTACAAAATTTGTGACATTGTCATCGTCAAATTGAATTGATACTGATTGATTATACTATTGATAGGTCCAAAGTGTACTTTAATAGAAAAAAAGTTATTTTATAGCATTATCTTGGGAACAACAACTGTACTATAATGAATCATTATACACGGGTGTGCCTAAAGTGGCTCATTAAAGTACTGATTTTGATTTCATAATAAGAACATTACGATATGAGAGTAGATAAAATATTTAAGGGTCTTTTTTTTTGAAAGGACTAAAGTTGGTAGCCTCTGATTGCTGCTCCAACCCTGCCGGACAATCGGCGAGCGCAGAGGGCTCTCAGCCGGGTAACATTTAGGTAACCACGCCTGAGGGCACCCCCGAGTGGGGTACGAACCTCTGCTCAGGGCGTTACCGGGGGAAGGGGAGGACTTAGTACGAGTTACGACTAATTGGGGGCGGTCGGATTACTAATGGCAGCTCGGGCCGCTTGAACGGGACGAGACTGAGTGGGACGTCGCGGCGATCCTCGCCGTCGAGGATGGTAGCGTAATCGGTTTTGTGTAGTGTGTTGTGTACTTTTACGGGCTTCGTCAAATATTTAAAGGTCATGAATTTTTGAATCATTTTGCTTAATTAATCATAATATTGATGATTTTTAAGATTGTACCGACCTCCGTCAGTTACATAGTTCATAAGCCGATGGATAGATGGCGCCACAATAATCTACGTACAACCTACATCGCGCTGGTGAAGTTTATTCGGGCATTAACATTTATACTAGAATCTAACATGTACAGTTGGAGGGCGGCAGTGCCGGTTTTAGCTCTACCAGCGCCCTGGGCGAGATGTGATACCCCCCCCCCCTTCTCCCGCCAACAAAAGGGATTTTATCTATAGACTTGAGAATTTATTTATTTATTTTTTATTTAGACTCGTGATAGCAGGACTCGCTCATGATCGACCGGAAATAAAGGTGGGCCTGGCGCCCCTTTACATCTGGCGCCCTGGGCGATCGCCCTACCGCGCCCTACCCTAACGCCGGTACTGGAGGGCGGTCCCCTAAATAGTGCTAGAACCTATGTTTGCTAACTTCCTCTTAACTGCTGCGCTCCTGGTATTCGGCCTAACAGTCTGTAGGTAGATAGGTACTTATTACGTACGCTTTCGAGTAGGAACAATATTTGCGTAAAAAATATCCCTGATTAAATAATGGTCATTGATCACCTATTTTTTGGTACACGTAGTATAATTTTTAACTGGCGTCATGCTATGATGGCTGTTTTGACAGCCCATACGTCTCTATATTAAGCTAAGCCAAAAATAAGAGACGCATAGCGATGTTTTTCCTCCTCTTTCTTTATTTCTATTCCTGAGATAATGAGAAAAACACCATCTTGTTAAACGGCCATCCTAGCGTGCCGCAAGTAGGTATATAAGTTGATACTAACCTGGGTAATA
Source organism: Tethea ocularis (assembly GCA_963555595.1). Classification (NCBI taxonomy): domain Eukaryota; kingdom Metazoa; phylum Arthropoda; class Insecta; order Lepidoptera; family Drepanidae; genus Tethea; species Tethea ocularis. The sequence goes on along the minus strand of OY741960.1, from coordinate 340,102 downwards.
ACAATTATCTTCTGTGAAAGTTATATCGTTCATATAGTAGTGGTACTCGGCATTATCCTGTTAATTATCAAAATCTGATACTAATATATATTTTTTTTTAAAAGTCAAGTTACGCTAAGGAGTTCAGAATCATGTTTCAGTTTTTATTATGATGTCACTTACACCACAGCTTACACCAAGTGGTTAGGTAGGTACCTAATAATAATATCCCGGGATATTATTCACAACTAAGCGAGCTTGTACACACGGCCACAGATCAAGCTACACACTGCGGCACCGTATGCGGTTGTATTCAAATTCAAATTCAAATTCAAAAGTGTCTTTATTAAATGAACTCATTGCAAGTATTTTTAATCGTCAAATATGTAAATATAAAAAATATGTATATAAAAAAACTATAAAAAATAAAATATAAAAAATAACAATATGATAATAATAATAACAAAATTCATAATAATAGTAAATAGCATGTGAAGCGAGCAACTCATAGAAATGCGTTCTTGTCCTCTATAAAATCAGAAACTTTATAGTACCCTTTTTTGTACAACTTATCTTTAATTAGCTTTTTAAATTTTAAGACGGACAATTCTTGAATTTCTTTGGGTACTTTGTTAAAGAAGCGTATACATTGCCCCTTAAAAGAATCCCTAACTTTGCTCAAACGAGTTAAAGGTACAGCAAGTTTATCCCTATTTCTAGTGTTTAAACTATGAGTGTCGCTATTTTTGGGAAAGTTATGAATGTTTTTCCGAACATAAATTAAGTTTTCATATATGTACTGTGACGACACTGTCATTATATTTATAGTTTTAAATTTATTTCTTAGGGAGTCTCTGGGACTTAAATTATATATAGCGCGAATAGCCCTCTTCTGCAGAATAAAGATTCTATTGATGTCGGCACCGCTACCCCAAAGAAGGATGCCGTAAGACATCAAACTATGAAAGTAACTAAAGTATACTAATTTTGCCGTTAGTTCATCAGTGAGAGAACGAATTTTCTTCACTGCATAAGCTGCAGAACTAAGTCTATTCACTAGATTATTAATGTGAGGACCCCATTGTAGCTTATCATCTAATGTAATACCTAGAAATACAGTACTTTTAGCGAGCTCCAGTTTTTCACCCTTAATAACAATATTGGCATCGGAGTGTTTTACATTCGGTAGACTGAATCTAATACATTTCGTCTTTTTCTCATTAAGCATCAAATTATTAGCTGTAAACCAATCAACAACTACTGAAAGAGCATTGTTCACATCGTCAGAATTAAAATCATGTCGTTTCACTTTGTAAAGAAGTGAAGTATCATCAGCAAACAATACTATTTCATTTTTCTTTTCTACAAGATAAGGTAAATCGTTGATGTAAACTAGAAAAAGAAAAGGTCCAAGAATAGAACCTTGTGGGACGCCCATAGTAACTAAGGACCCAGGGGAAACTTTGCCATTAACATCAATCTTCTGAATCCTATCACTCAAGTATGAATTCAAAAGACTGAGTGCAGTATCTCTAATACCGTAGTGGTGTAATTTCTTGATGAGCAATTCATGATGGACACAGTCAAAGGCCTTGGATAAGTCACAAAAAACACCGAAAGTATCACGTGAATTTTCCCAGGCGTCAAAAATATGTTGAACAAGCTCAACACCAGCATCGGTTGTTGAGCGACCCCTTGTAAAACCGAATTGATTACTGTGAAGCAGTCTATTACTATTAAAATGTATCATTAATTGATTAAGAATGATTTTCTCAAAAACTTTACTAAGTGTCGGTAGTATAGAAATTGGTCGATAATTAGTGGGGTCCGCGGTACTACCGGCTTTAAATAAGGGAACTACTTTACTATACTTCATTAGATCAGGAAATAAACCACATTCAATACACTTATTAAAGGTAATAGCCAAATATGGCGCAATACAATCAATTATAGAGTTAACAAGTTTGACAGAAATTCCCCAGAGGTCAACAGTCTTTTTTAAGTCTAGAGATCTGAATGTTTTAATAATATCACTAGAGGTAACACTTGAAAACTTAAAGTCATCAGTACATTCTGTAACATTTTCCCTTAGTAAAGATACAGCGAGGGTGGGAGAGGTGTTAAGAGATTTAGTAATAGAAACTGGAATATCTGTAAAAAATGTTTCAAATGCGGCAGCAACTTCTAGGTCTGATTCAATAACTTTATCATTAATCTTGAGTTGAATATCATTATTATACGTTTTGACTTTTCCAGTTTCACTGTTTATAATTTTCCAAGTCATTTTAATTTTATCTTGACTACTTTTAATTTTATTGCTAAGATATTTAGATTTCGCCGCGGCACAAATGCGTTTAAATAATCTAGAATAATTTCTTACATAATCCGCAAAAACAGGACTATAATTATACTGCCTTTCGCCATATAGGTCATACAATCTTTGTCTGCTTTTATGAATTCCCACCGTCGCCCAATCATTAAATACACTGTGGGTTTTTTGTTTTACATTTTTTGATTTAAATATTGTATTAAACTCTGTTTTGGTTAGATTAAAAATTTCATTATAGAGGTCATTTGCATCATTATTATAAGGTAAATATGGTAATTTACTCAGGATATTATTCCTAAATTTTTCTAAGCGATTTTCACTCATAGGTACACATTTAATATCTTTTTTTATCACTTTAGTTCTAGGTATATTGAAAGTGACCATCTGACCACAATGGTCAGAAGTTATTTTACTAAAGATGGACTTAGTAACAGACTGCAAGTTTGTATATATATTATCAATGCAGGTTGCTGAAGTAGCAGTAACCCTAGTTGGTTCAAAAAAAAGATTTACAAGATTGTAACACAAAAATAACGATTTAATTCTATTACTCAAAGCATTATTATCCAAAATATTTATATTAAAATCACCACAAACTATAATATTCTTTTTAGCTTTACTTACTCTAAACAATGTTTCATCCATACATTTTTCAAACAAATCAAAACTCGCGGATGGGGGTCTGTGTACGCTCATTATAATGAACTGCTCAAGCTCTACACAGGCTATTTCAAAAGTACATTCAATAGACAGGTTCACAATATCATTACGCTCTTTAAATTTTATATCATTCTGAATAACTATTAAAGAACCACCATGTATAGCATGTTTTCTACTGAATGAACTTGCAACCTGGTGGTTACTAAAACTGAACATGAACTGGTGGGCCTTAAGCCAATGTTCAGTAATACATAAAATTTTAATATTATTACAGTTCATGAACAATTCGAGTTCAAGTTCCTTGCCCATTATTCCTTGAATATTTTGGTGCACCAGGTTAATATTATTATAATTTTTACATGTATTTAGACTATTAGAAATATTTTTAGTTAAATTTACTGGGCAAGCTTTATGCAAATAGTAGTTATTATTATTCTCACAAATAGTGCTAGAGGATGCCTCTATTGTCTCTTGGTCTAATTTAAATTATTTGGAATATTTTCCAGTAATGACAAATTGCTTGGAAAAGTTTCCAAGGACTGTAAACAAATGTCAATATTAATTTGCTCAATAGAAGCAGCCGTTTGTGTAGCCATACATTTGGCTAGATTCCTAAAATAATATGATAGCGATTCTGCTATTAGTCTCTTATGATTATTGTAAAGATAAAAATTGTCTACAGTCAAAAAATAATTTTTACCAAGGAAGGTATTGGTATCAATGAAATGAAATTTGTCATTGTGACGACATGTCAATGTGTGTAATGTCATATTCAAATTATGTCTAATTGTATTTTCCGTCTGTGGCAAACATTTAATAAAAGGAAATGCAAACATAACAATATGCTTAACATTTAATAATGAAATTGAATGGAAGTACTTTAGCAGAGCATTTTTGCTTACATTTCCTCTTCTTCCAATTAATATTATTAGGGTGGTATTTTTATGAAATGTGGTTTTTATGATTTTGTCCAAAATTTGTGAATAAGACGCGCCAGGCATACAGGTATTTGTTATGGCCTGCCCTAAGTATTGGCTAAGTTGCAATCCCATGCCTCTGCCCATTTCGTCACTAAACATCACATAATTATTTACATTTGGTGTATTAATACTTTTACTGAAGGAAGTGTTTATTGAACCTTCACACAACTCCTTCGGTGATTTTAGGGATGAACTCAGAGTACAGTCCAACTGTGTACAGTTTGAGACACTTTTATAACAATCAAATTATTATCAAATACAACAATCAAATATTAAGAGCTATTTTGCAACAAAAATGTGTAGCTTGATCTGTGGCCGTGTGTACTATGGAAACCAGATAACTGATATAGTCTAGTCTACAAGCGCTTCTTAGCTCAAGTTTCAGCAGTCAGAAAAATATGATTGAGTTGAGGTGTCATTCGATTCCAAAAAGCATGTAGATGATTTTTGAAAAAAATAAAGCTACGCTCGAAAAAACTGCAAAAGTTAGAACTGCTCTTATTGACTTGACTATAAGCTCCTAAATCCATGTAAGCCATTAATTTGTAGTCGGCGATATCTAACTGTAGAAAAAATAAGACAAATTACACTTACCTCAAGTTTAAATGATGATATTGTACCCATCAAAAATCCCGTCATATTTTTATACCGTGATACATAAACAAATCTTTTAGCAATTCTTGAGGTCAAACACAGTATTCCAGCCTGAAAATCCAACAAATTATACGTTGTATAATTATTCCAGACTACATGGTATTCTATTGTGACTATCGATAGTCTGGGGAAATTATCGTTTTTTATTTTTTGATAGGACTAAAGTTGGTAGCCTCTGATGGCTGCCTCAACCTTACCGGACAAATCGGCGAGCGCGGTGGGCTCTCAACCGATGTATCCGACGCTTTGAGGCTAAATCGTTAGAACAGTGTGGAGGATGTATTTTTTAAAACATATGGAGATGTACTAGTTTTATGGAGACACATTAAAACTATACTTATAAGTAAAACTAACGTTGGTGACAACAGATGTGTAAGTGATCAAATTAAATATACTTTTCCACACATCAATTCCGGGTACATCAATCAGCAATGCTCTTCGACTACCGACGAGGAATAGTTCTGCTTCATATCTAGAACAGCATCACATTAATTTATTTCAAACAAAGCCCAGTCGGCCGGGTGAGTGAGCACTTCACTTCGGTTTTCTGCACAAATGTAGAGCGCTCGCCTGTGCTCCGCTTAGGGTTGCTAATTATACTGTTTTAAATAGTATTATACTATTTTTCACTAAACTATACTCTTTACTTTTGAACATATTATATAGTAATTTGTGATGAGGCGTATGAAGTTTTTAAAAAAGATTGTATATTAGTAAGTTGTGCGAGAACCTCTAAAAATATGTATTTAAAACAATAAATAAATTAAATACTGTTAATTTTTCTAAAATACTGTTTAATATTCTTCATAGACCTGAATATACTTTATTTCTAGTAAAAAAAGTTGGCAACCCTATCCGCTAATCATGTCATTCCATACTTGTCCACAGTCATAGTCAAGTAAGAAAGGTCTTCTACTCTCGTGAGGGTAAAAGCCCAATCATCACAATATAGCAGCCATTTAAAACTTTAACCCCCTTATTACGTGAGATGGTTTAAAGCAAGTGTTGTCAAACTGAGGTTTTAAATATATCTGTCACTTTCTTACGTCATTTGACAGAAGGAGCCAGGGCTATATTATATCCTGACTGGCTGGCATCTCACGTAATAGTGCCTCTGATATTCAGCTGTGACGTAGGCACCCTTGTTCCCGAGTCGGGTTTCCTGAAATCGTCATAGTCAGTCATTCGGTCGCGAGTCTCACATGGTCATATCAATTTGCTAATACTGTTGCTGGTTCGGCCATCATGTACCTACATTATAGGCGGCGTTACAAGAAAGAAGAAATTATATTTATTTTTACATTGTATTTGCTTTAAAAAAAAAAACAAATTTTGTCTAACTCAAATTTGTGCTAATCTTCACCTTTGTCGTAGAACTTACCGGATATTAAATATATTGATGATAAGAGCTAAAACCGCCGCCAGTGGGAATGCCGGAGCAAACAGCGTCAATAAACCAAATTGTTGCGCTGCAAATCACCAAAGATTAACTTAAACTAGGATTATAATAATAGGACTTCTACAAAATGTACCTACTGAGGTAGGAGGCACAATAAATAAATAATGTAATAAAATACGTTTCTTACCTAAATAATTAAATCGTTCTATCATTGAATTGAGTGTAATTGGTTTCAACAAGTACTCTCTTTCCCAAGGAGGCATCGATGTAACTTTCTTTTTACCTTGATTGTAATCTGTTCTTATCCGAAATATGTAACTGAAATGGAAACTCAATAATCAAATACTGGACGAAAAGGTCACATTGCATAAAATAACTAATAATTTAGAATACATTCTTTGCCCATAACATGTTTATCTAAACTATATCTTAGTATCTCTTTGTAAATATTGTTACGACCGAGTAAAGGCTATATATATTATATCAATATCCGAATAAACTTCACCAGCGCGATGTAGGTTGTACGTAACTAATCGTAGCGCCATCTGTCCATCGGCATGTGAACTATGTAGCTGACAGGGGTGCAACAAGTGCAACCTTCTAAAATATTTACCGCTATTTAAAATACCTGAATAACTAACCTTCTCAAGCATAATAATGTTTTAGGGAGTATTTGTTTCAAAAGCTGGGTAACCATCAGCGCCATAAACAACTCGTCCATACAGCGAAAGGGCCCACAGTTGTTGTATTGATCGGAAGGCATCTTATACGGTACGTTTCGTTTATAATTATTGATGTATATAGGATTTATGTATTTAAAACCCTGAAACGATATCAATGATCAAATTTTTAGTGTTACGAGAACTTTACCGCAAGCCAGCTCTATACAAAATATGCTCGTATTTTGTGTATCGCGATCACTATCACGATGAATAAAACTGAATGACATTATTATCATCCAATAACATAGTAGATGACCGAGCTTGGCTCGCTTTTTTTGGTAAATCATGTTTTCTAAAAATGAAACCTAGCTAGATCGATTTATCGCCCCCGAAAACTCCTGCATACTAAATTTCATGAAAATCGTTGAAGCCGTTTCCGGGATTCAGATTAATTGCTCGGTTAATTAAAGGTATTAATATATGTATAGGTGTATATATATATATATATATTTAGACATGCAGAAAGTGAAATTCTCGTGAAGCTACAAAGATCAAAAATTACAAAGGATGAAAATCTTGCAATTTTTGATAAAAAATTTACCTTTTAATTTCATCAGATTTTTACTTGCCAGGATTTTTTTACTATGTATAGGCCCGTTTCTGACCACAATCTCATCGTGGTCAGTGGTGATATGACCGATGGTGGTAAATAGAAGGGATCTAGCTATTATGTGTAGCTGTTGGAGCACACTGGTACATAAAAGTTCACTATCGCCGTGCTGTGGTTTCTTCACGATATTTAGCTTCACCGAAAGCTTGTGTTGCATTTTTGGTACTCTTTCACGCAAAAACTACTAATCGGATTTTGAAGGAACATAGCACATAGATAGATTATATCCTGGAGTGACATATAGGCTACATTTTTATCCCGGGAACGCGGGTGAAACCGCAGGGGCAGCAAGAAAAAGGGTTTCTCGTAACGTACAAAGAAGATAACATAACCTCATAGGATCAGGAGGTGTTCAGTCTCATGTGATCATAGTCTGGTACTCACCTTTATATATGCAAAGTAGAAGAATATGGAGAATGTGCAAACATAGCCGTATACACATTGTTTGGCGATGAGCGACCGCTCGTGAGTCTCGTGCGTCCTGTGGTTCTCCAAGTTTGTCATCACTAATGTCAACGCGTTGAACACCTGGAACGTAATAAGAAATATCTAGTATAGGTAGTACTTACCTACTACCACCCCCACCCTATACACGACATACAATCTTCTTCGAAATAATTTAAGGGGGATCGGCCAAAATGCCCGCGAAATTCAAATTTAATTAGGTTTTTTTCAAATTGCAGCTCAGTAATATGTCATTTATTTGTCAAAATGTGATTCGCGACACTGAGATATGGCTATAGATCTATCTATGTATTCATTTTGCATTCAAAACATTATAGAACTGTACATTGGTTCCTGCGCGTTATTTATCGAAAAGGAACCAATGTATGGATTTAAATAGTAATAGTTTAAAAAGCATAATGTATACATAGAGTAATTAATTGGCATATTAATGAGGCGCAAATCACATTTTGACAAATAAGTATACCTGTTACTGAGCTGCAATTTGAAAAAACCTAATAAAAATTGAATTTCGCTGGCTTTTCGGCCGATTCACCTTAATAACCTACGCTGTGATGATGACACGCAAGTCGCACACGCATACACACATACCTACTAATACTAATAAGACTGTGTCAATTGAAGGAGACGATATCCGAGAAATGATGATTCTAGGTTAAATTTTTCTCGGCATTCTTTATTGCAAGAGATTTAAAAAAAAAATGTTAAACTAGAGAATATGTGACGACGAATAGTTTACTTATTTTTTAATTTGAATTTTTCTTTAGTAACATCAGAAAAAAATCATGAACATGCACCTTTTTTTAAAACTAAGAATGATTTTTCTCTCATTTGGGCCATCCAAGTTACATACAATCTAAAAATCCAATAAAAAGGGAAAAGTTTTCTTACTTTTTTTTTAAAAAAAGCTTAGTCTTTTTAAATAACATAAAACAGTATTTTTTATAAAAATTGCGCCTCGCCTGTCTCGCTTGTCTCTGTCAGTTAGTAGTTAGTAAGGTACAGAGTCATTCGCGGAGAGCCCCCTCTTAACCGATATGCTATTACTTTACGGGTGACAACGGTGGGCGACGATAGGTACACATGCAAAAATACCGAGTCGAATGCCGAGACGAAGGTCGCGGGTTCGAATCCTATTGCTTTCGTTGAACAAAAACATCGTGAAGAAACCGTAGCATAGTGGTAGTCTAGTCCTTTGTAGTACCCGCCTAGCTGGCTACCAACCTCAAGTTGAAAACCTATCGTTAAGCACCTACGGTGTATTCCGACAGCTGCACTTGAGAGCCAATTCCCTTCTAGGCTTTGGGTGCTTACCACCACGATGAGATTATGGTCAAATATAGGCCTATAAATAGTAAAAAAAACATACCTTTTCACTGACCGCCAGTATGAATAAGTTTGCGGCTACAATTAATGAAATAACTATGTATCTTCCATATTGAATAGGAAATTTTGTAGTTTTGCTTAGCAAATAGGTATACTTGAATTTAATTAGATGGTAAGTAATGAGCACAGATACCGCCGCCTGAAAAATATGAACAATGTTTAGTGTAGGTATGTATATGTTGGCGTCAAAGATAGCCAAGCGATACAAACACCATAATTAGGGGTTCGCAGGAATGCAGGCAATGAAACAACGTTATAGGTACATCGCTTCGGAAAAGTCCCGTATGAGGAGAAATGTATTTTGAGTAATTGTGTGCTTATTCTGTATGTTTTGAGATATACCTACTTGTTTATAGGTTATTAGATATTTTTAACAAAGTACTCTGTGATTAATACGTTTTACTTTTGTCATAGAATAACTTTTTATACTCGCTATTCCAATTTCTTGTTTATGGCTCCATCGAGTGGCCGATGACTTTGCCAATGTCATGGTTAGAAAGGGAAAGATTTATTAATACCAATTTTACTCGCATGTTTGTTTAAATAAATCTTTGACTTGTATTGCTGATAGCTGACAGATTTGGGTGTTATTGCGTGTTTTGTATTTTGTTATTTTAAATTATTATTTTAATTATGTTTTCGTTGTTTTTGTAATTTTTATATTAGAATGCTTCTCGGTGTCACTGTATGTTCGTGATGTCATAGATATAGGCCCTGACTGAAAACCAGCGCGAGGGTTGATATTTAGTTATCGACCTGAGCATTATGCTGAGTCAGGACCTATTCTTGACATCGCGCAACATTACATTATTCTTAGTTTTAGTTTTTTTTTGTACTTTTTTTATTTTATTTTTATTTTTTAATGTTGTTTGTTGTCATGAATAAATGTTTTTTCTTTCTTTCTTTCTTTTGCCCATACACGGGAAAATAAGATGCCTCGTGAACGCGGGTGAAACCACGGGGTGGAAATTAATAGTAATGTATGTACTTACACAAGCCAACGTCAGACCGACGGCGATGGACATCGTTATCAGCTTCGACAGCCCGCTGTTATAATTCTTCCAAATACCTGTTTCAGTGGAGCGATTCCGTTTGTTATAATCTATGTTGAACTGAGCCCTGTGGATTGTTATATAAATTACCTAGATACTACCTCAGACCAAGAATATTGAAAGACGGAGCCGGTGAACAATAACTAAAATAAAAAATGAAAAGAAACCCCCGAAAGTCACTAGAAAATTGGTGATAATTTACAAACGGCTGAGCGGATTTTATTGAAACATAACTAAGAACACTCTCGATTAAGTCACCTTTCAAACAAAAAATAAATCAATCAAAATCGGTCCATTCAGGAGCTATGAGGCCACAGACAGACAAAGACACATACACACCCCTCCTGTCGTTTTTGCGTCAGGGGTTAAAAAAGGGAAGCCATAATTGTGTCTGTATGAATGCATTCGTTGAAGTTTTGTGCTCCAAGAAAGCCAAAAAATATTCAATTTTATTGTGGCGGCCTAATATTTTTATATCTGGCAAAGACAAGTCTGAAAAGAGAAATCTGGCTGACACGCTGTGGCCAAAATGTTTGTTAGTTGAGACATTAAATCAATGGTTGAGTGTGGTGTTTTACTCGTAACATTGCAAAGTAAACGGTATTAACATAACATTAAGTGCATTCAAGTGAAGTGCTTTCATGAAACTTTTGCTTTGTTGTGTTTACTACTACATACTAAGAGGTATGAATAATTTTTTAGGTGTATATGTGTGGGTGAAAGTGTGTCCTACAGCAAGTGCTTCACTCTAGTTCTAGTTGTTCGCTCAGTCTTTCTTTTTTTCTTGCTCTGAAGATATTACCTGAAATGTCTTACTACTATTTATTATAAAATTGAAAGTGTGTTAGGAAGATTACTCTTCCACACAAAAACTACTGAACGGATTTTGATGAAACTTGGCATAAATTATACCCTGGAATAAAACACTACTTTTTATCCCGGATGTACAGGTGAAACTGCGGGGGATAGTTAGTGCACATATATCGTCGACTGTAGGTTCAATTCAGGTAAGGGACAAAACGCTCAAAATGAGTTGAGTATACATTTTTGTTCAGAATTTTTTGCTCTTTCGAATGATGTATATGAAAAAATTCTAGCTTAAAAAAATGACCCTTACCCTACTGATTTTTTGGGTCCAAATTTCGAATCAGCCCCATAATTACAATGTATCTGAAAAACTATACAATATAGCAACTTGAAATGGTGTAACTACTTACCGCCGCCAATCCACTTTAATTAAGGTAAGGTTCTTCCAAATCAACGAATTACAATGACATTGTTTATTTTTTAACTCTATCACTTTAATGTAAGGGTCATTTTTTTAAGCTAGAATTTTTTCATATACATCATTCGAAAGAGCAAAAAATTCTGAACAAAAATGTATACTCAACTCATTTTGAGCGTTTTGTCCCTTACCTTAATTGAACCTACCGTCGACGATATATTGATTACCTCATCGTATCTAGATTCTTGATGTGGGTCAGCTCCCACAGCCATGACCAATACGTCTCTTTGTGACTCCAAAATATTACGAACAACTTTGCTGTAAGAAAAACACACTTATTGCTGATGCCCTTTCAGTCGTTACATACTTATACCCTTATACCAACAAAAAGTAAGTTACTAAAGTTTGGCAGATTCTCTATAGGTAGGTACTCTACGGATTTAAATTCTTTGTTATTATGGTTCCGAAATTAAAAAAAAACCGGATCCCTTATAGGATTACTCGTGTCTGTGTTTGTCCGAAAATACTGGACTGGATTGAGTTAAAATTTGGTACACATATGTAAGTCGGTGACCCAAACACGGACGTGTAACGTAAATAAAAAAAAATACAGGTGCGCGAGTCAGGCTCGCACTTGTCCGGTTTTATTTTTGTTTTTTTTTATTACCTTCTATCGAGTGAATAGCATAGATAAACTGGTATACATGTTAACGGAAAAGTATCTAATCCGTCATTGTATACATACTTAGGAAATCCATACATTTCCTAAATATTTATCGGAGTATTACATTCGGGATATTTGTAAGGATAGCGGTATTTGGGGGGTTGTAAGTGAAATATATTTTTGTGCGAATACTTTCAAATTTATGCAAAATAAAAAAAATAACCCCAACCTATTTTTTTCAATAGAATTTATATATTTCCTAGTATCATTATTGAAATTAAATTTCCTAGGAGAAATACACAGGAATTGTGTACAATTCCTATATTTTGTACATTTCCCGTGACATACATACCCCAAATAATAATAAAGACACAATAAAAAACAATAGCTCGATTGTCCAACGTGTTGACAATATCTGCCGTCAGACAGTGGTCCCGCAGCCTCTCCAAGCCGCACACTGTTTTGTATTTACTACATCTCGGACACAACAATGTTTTCGCATCAGCATTGCAAGTGTCGTTCCTAAAAATCAATTACTAGTTTAATTATAATATTCCATTTGAGCCGAGATACACGACATCATCACGTCAGCTGAAAGGCGATGATAGCTCAGTGGTAGTGACGTCGGATGCCGCGACGAAGGTCGTGGGTTCGAATCCTACAATGGGCTTGAGCTTTCGGTGAAGGAAAACATCGTGAGGAAACCATAGCACGGTGGTAGGGTACTTTGTAGTACCCGCCTGGCTGGCTACCACCCTCAAGTTGAAAATTTGTCGCCAAGCACCTGCCGATGTGTTCCGGCAATTGCACTTGAGAGCCAGTTTGCCTTCTCGGCATTGTAACAGGTCAGCAACACATCGGCAATATCTCTGGTATTGCCAATGGCGATAGGCAACGACACTTACCATCAGGTGGGCCGTATGCTTGCTTGCTACCTTAGTAGTATAAAAAAAAAAAAAGACGTCCACTGTTTGATAAAGGCTTCTCCGCGGATCCCCACGATGGCCAGCCTTGCGCTACCCCCATCCAGCGGTTTCCCGCGACCCTCACAAGATCGTTGCTCCACCTGTGGACTGCCTGCCCACGCTGCTTGTTTAAAGTTAGATATACTCGTACATAATGAATAATGTTATACAAACCTGACAGTGGAGTATCCAGTATCCAAATAACCAAATCCCACCATAGCCATGCCGGCAATAGCAGGCACCACCAGCAATATATTGTAGAATTGAAAGAAGGAAAAATAGAAAGCTACCTGAAAAACAAACAAATAATATATTGACAGGCCGAGATTAGCGCAGTTGGTTAAGACACCACCTATTGCGCTGCAGGTCGTGGGTTGAATTCCCATCCAGGACAAACATTTGTGTGCATGAACATGTCTGTTTGTCCCGAGTCTGGGTGTAATTATCTATATAAGTATATATTTACCAAAAAAAGGTAGTATAATGTAGTATATCAGTTATCTGGTTTCCATAGTACAAGCTCTGCTTAGTTTGGGATCAGATAACCGTGTGAAGAATGTCTCAGTATATTTATTTCTTAATGTCGCAGCTGATCACACATCATTGTCACTCGTTAACTTGACTCTGAACGCCCAGCCATCGGTGCCCACCCATCGATCAGCCATTCTGGTGTTTGTTTTGTTCAAAACTAAAAATATGGTGGTGTAACCCCAAGGCCACACTCCGCTACACCAAGGCCACACTCCGCTACACCAAGGCCACACTCCGCTACACCAAGGCCACACTCCGCTACACCAAGGCCACACTCCGCTACACCAAGGCCACACTCCGCTACACCAAGGCCACACTCCGCTACCCCAAGGCGCCACTCCGCTATCCCCAAGGCCACACTCCGCTACTTTAAGGAGTTAGGATGGCTTGGTTAAAGCTGGCAGGGGGATTGCACAATACCTCATCGCCCCCATACATAATAAGATAAGATGGTGGTGTAACTATACCTTGGATCCAAAATATTCGTGGATCACGTTCAGTGGTTGCATTGTCAATAAATTTCTTAATCCAGTCCAGTGATAAAATAATATCTGAAAGTAAAGTAAAGGCTACATCGAGGTTCAAGGGGAGACCCAGCACATTAGGGCATATAGCTATCGTTCTATCGACCGCAAGAGTTGCCAGGGCTTATTACTGAGTAACTGAAGCCACTAGTCGAGGAAATCGATAGCTCAACACATAGGTTAGTGGTCGCCACTTTCATTCGCATTGATAATAGTTTTTCTCAGTCACTGTAAAATTTTCTGATCTCATGTACTTGAAGTCGATCAATGCTTTAGTGAATCGAACAAACCACCTCGAAGATGCACGATGCCCTACGTCACTATATGATGCGAACAGGAAATTTCTTGAAACAACTTACTTGGCGGGCATTAACTTCTGTAAAATCTTGATGTTTAGTATAAAAATAGGGGCCGTCGTGTAATGGATACACGTCTAGTACTATATCCCGGTCAAGTAATCTGAAATTAATACGAGTCATAACAATAATTTAATCATGTATGCCCATCCATGGACGCGGGCACCACCTTTTTCACAGTTATGATGGAGTAGGGCAATGCTGTATTTAATATTCACAACGGTAGACTGATCCCTTAGGCGAGGCCCGTAGAATGGCAAATGAAGCCTCCAAGTCTCCGAGATATAAAATAGTACAAACTAGGCAGTTTCTCATCTTATTTGGAACTCAAATTGTAAAAGCCCCATATCATTGGAAGGATGATAGCCGATGAAGGCACATCTCCTAATGTTATTAGAAAACTGATGGAGATATGCATTCTCATTCATTATTCAGATTTGGTATTTGACAGAACAGATGAGCAGAGATCCACACTCGGAGTTTACCAACGTGCTATTGAGCGCAGTATTCTTAATAAATTTAAAACATGTTTCAACTAAATGTTGTCACAATCATAGCTGTTCAATTAAAAATACTGCCTAAAGATTTATCCAATAGAGCTCTGAACCGGGAGGGAGGAGTAACGTATGTTAGCTACCTACCTCTCCAAGCCGAAGTTGTTCACGTGCTCTCCGTAAGGCAAGTGAAGTATAATCTTGTATACAATAAGACTTCTTTCCACATTCGAATAAAATAAAGGTGGTTCATACTGCTTTCTGAAAATAAGATGAAAATTAGATCACTCTGCCTATGAACAGTTAGCTTGTTGGATTGTAATACGTAAGTTTGAAAATCTAGGAAAATCGTGAAAAGCAACTCCCTTTTGCTGGCGAATCTTGCCCTTATTGACTTTAAAAACGTTATTATTATAATTCTTATATTTTCCTGTCAAGGTTGAAATTTAAATAACATTTAAAAATAATAAAAGAGTAACGGAAACTACTCGGTATAAACAAAAGCCATATGAAAAAAAAAAGATAGACCAAATAAGCCAAATCCGGACAGCGACCCCCAACAGGATAAGAGAAAAGAAAACTTAAAATTGATAGTAGATGATTCAGAGTGTGAATGTGAGGGAAGTGTATGTATGAGATAGTGAATGTGTGAATGTTTGTAAGTATTGGCGTTTGATAATGTGTTGGTGAGCGACGTTTTGACGCGAAGTGAGAATATCATTGACTTTCATCCTAAAAAGTGTATCTAAATAGATCCCCCTGATGGTGTCGTGGTTACCGTCGCCTATAGACGCATGCTCTACCAGGAGTACCATTCCGACGCTGCAACAATCTTGGCTGTCTGTAGAGATGCACGTATTTCTTAGAGTGTCTAAAGTACATACCGTACTATTTCAATCCATTCCTTCTCGCCCTTCAATTGTGTGCAGAAGCACAGGAATCGATTCAAGAATACACTTCTAGGTTTGATGTACGCCAGATGACTGTCTTTGAAGTATTTCTTCACTCCAACTATTTCACCATACTCCTCGAGAACAGAATCTGGGGCGTGTACTTTCACAAAAATAAGGTGTTTGTGCATCGGCATCTAAGAGACGGGAACAAGGTTCGCCTTAGAAGGGGCTTTCGTAATATTTTTCTACATCATTATCTTTACTTAATATTATAAATGCGAAAATAACTTGTTTGTTTGTTATCTTTTCACGACTAAACCACTTGCTGAGTTGCACCTACCTACGTCATCGCATAGGCACCGAGATGTCAGGCCTCCGACACTTCATGCAAGCAAACTATATTACCCACTACTACTACCGTACCGGCCTATTCGCACACGTTTTGTACGTGTGTGTTGTGTGTATATGTTACAGAGTGTGAAGGTGTGAGTCAACGCTTACCAATCCATGTTCCAGTTCTATTTCAAGTCCACATTTTATAATGCTCATTAGATAATTAACTTTAATGCTCTCCAAGTCAGGTTTGTTTTCATCCGCTAGAACTAGGATCAAGTCGATGCGCCGCATTGATGTCTCATCGATGCCGATGCCATCTCCGAAGTATCCCGTGAACGACGCAGGCTGGAAACAAACAAAAATAAGTCTAGTTTACGGTCAAGTAGCGTAATTGGTTTTGTG
Organism: Tethea ocularis; assembly: GCA_963555595.1. NCBI lineage: Eukaryota > Metazoa > Arthropoda > Insecta > Lepidoptera > Drepanidae > Tethea > Tethea ocularis. The sequence continues at coordinate 323,476 of OY741960.1, read as the reverse complement.
TACATTTACGAGCTTCGTCAGCTTCGATCTGAGCTAAAGTAATAGGGTCATCCGGCTTGCAGAGGGCTTGCCTTGGTCTAAGGATACGGAGTATGCGGGAGGGTGTGCAGGTTGTGGCTTTCATCACTAAGATAAGAGGGTTGCGGCGATTACGGCAGTATTGAAAAATCTGCGTGAGGCGCGTGTTTGAAATTGTTTTATCGTGGGGAGACCTTAAGTCAATGTGGAGATTTTCATTACACATGTACACCGGGGCGCCCGTGGCTTTGCGAATGAAATGGTTTTACAAATATTTTCTCTTAATGATACTAGATTTTATTTCAAGGTATATTAAATACATACTGGTACAGGCGGTTTTTCTTCTATTGGTATCTCAGTAACAGCACCATCGTCACCTGATGCCACCGCTTCCTCCTCTGGTTTCTTGTCTCGAGGCTTGTAGTCATCCATTACGTCGGTACCTTTGCTCGTGAGACTATCTTTGTACAATCGGACTTTATGACATGTTACATTTTCAGTATCGTCTTGATCCGGCTTCAGTGAACTTTGTTCTGGCTGCGCCCTCTACAATGATAAGTATCTATTGAACTGGAATAACTAAATCTAACCTGGATCATCCAACGTGAATCAAATGATATGAATAGTCCCGACTCTAATACTTCGCTAATATTTAATAGTTAAGCAAATATAAAAATGAAAATAGCAAGGTAGCAAACAATTAGATATACGGCACGCCTGATGGTAAGCGGTAATACACAAGGGGTATCACTATCCCATTGCTGACCTTGCAATAATCTTGTGGTGCTCGTCACAAACATTCCATTCTAATCGACCACAACGAGGAAGCGACCCCACAGCTTGACGAGACCTGCGAGAGCGGGCCGTAAACCTAACGAACCCAGGCCCGTCCAACGAGCACCGTGCGCATCCAACTTCACATCGTAGCGCCTACGCCACCTCAGTCGTCGACGCGCACCGGCACTGGCTTTCAAAGCGCTCACCGCGGCGGACGCATGACGTTTTCCCTTGCTATTCTCTGTCCGCGATCTATATTTCTTTCTAAATGTTATAATTTATATTTCTATCTCTTGTATCTTTCTCTAAAGCTTTCTCTCTCATCTCTTCAGTGCTTGTAAAACTTTCTTCTTGTGAATAAACTATCTGTGAAGCTACGCATCTCGTTCGTCATTTCTATAGACTAACTTAGTGGCTGTCTTGAATCATATGGACATAAACCCCATATAGTGGTGACCCTTAAGACTATTTGCATGAACGTGAGTCAAGATGAGCGAAGAAAAGCCTCAAGAACCGGCTACGGCGACGCCTACTGCGGTAGACCGCATTACTGTGCGTCTACCTACATTTTGGCCCGAGGATCCGGAAATTTGGTTTGTTCAAGTTGAAGCACAATTCGAAATTTCTGGAACAAGATCGGATTCGACTAAATTCTATACGGTGCTTCAACAATTAGACCACAAAATTGTAAGGGAAGTCAGGGATGTCATTGTAAATCCCCCGAAGACGGAGAAATACGAGAAACTAAAACAGGAACTTATCAAGAGACTTAGTTCCTCTCGTGAACAGCGTTTGCGTCAATTGTTGACTCATGAAGAATTAGGTGATCGTAAGCCTAGTCAATTTCTTCGACATTTGAGATCGTTGGCCGGTGATCGAGTGAGTGATGATATTCTTCGTAGTCTATGGTCAAACCGACTACCGACACATGTGCAGGCTATTATAACCTCCCAGACTTCTGCAAGCTTAGATGACGTAGCGGATTTGGCTGACAAAATAAGTGAGGTTACGTCAGGATCGACACAGCAAGTAGCAAGTACGTCAACTACTTCTTTTGACGGTATGCTAAAAAAAATGGAAGATTTTATTGCTGATCGTATCAAAATTGAGCTTTCCCAACAAATCTCACAACTTAATGTGCGTGGAAGTCGAAGACATTCCCCTTGCCCACGCAGGGATTTTTCTAGAAGATCCAGGAGCCGTTCCCGAAGCCGACAACATGGACCTCAAAATAATCCAGGTATTTGTTGGTACCATCGTAATTTTGGTGAAAAAGCACATAAGTGTATTTCACCCTGTTCCTATAAACCGGGAAACGTAGGGGACAGTCAGTAATGGCGGCAGATGACTGTCAAGATGCGACTAGCCGTCGTTTATTTGTAACTGACAAGAAAACAAAGTTACAATTTTTAATAGATACCGGATCTGACCTCTGTGTTTTTCCACGTAGTTTCACACGTGACCACAGAAAGCCTACCGAATATATACTCACAGCGGCTAATGGCACCCTCATACACACATATGGTATTTTTAAACTTCATCTGGATTTGGGATTACGCAGAGATTTTTCCTGGAACTTTGTGGTAGCTGACGTTGAAAAACCAATTATAGGCGCAGATTTTATGTCATTTTATGGTTTGCTAGTTGATTGCAGGAACCAGCGTTTATTAGATAGCGTGACAACACTGTCCTGTCCGGGTTTGTACAAACCTTGCCGGACATCAAGCGTTAAGGCTATCTCCGGGATGAGTGAGTACCATAAGCTACTAGCGCAGTACCCAACACTGACTAAGCCTTCTGGAATCCATAGAGAGGTAAAGCATACCACTGTACATTACATCCGTACCTCACCGGGTCCTCCCGTGTATTGTAGACCCCGCCGGCTTGCTCCGGACCGTTTGAAGATAGCCAAGGACCAGTTTGAAGAAATGATTCGTGACGGTACAGCACGTCGTTCAGATTCCCCTTGGGCTTCCGCCTTACACCTGGTCCCTAAAAATAGCAATGACTGGAGACCCTGCGGTGATTATCGCGCCCTTAATGCGCGCACAGTCCCAGATAGATACCCTATTAGGCACATAGAGGATTTTTCTCAAAGACTTGCGGGTAGTACAATTTTCTCAAAAATTGACCTAGTTAAAGCCTATAACCAGATACCAGTATTTTCTGAAGATATACCCAAAACAGCAATTACTACTCCATTTGGGTTGTTTGAGTTCCCATTTATGTCATTTGGCCTCAGAAACGCAGCTCAGACATTTCAAAGATTTTTGGATGAAGTCCTACGCGGTCTGGATTTCTGCTTTTCATATATTGACGATATTTTAATTTTCTCCAAAGATAACACCGAACACCTGCAACACCTGGAACAAGTTTTCAAGAGGCTAAGCGAGTATGGGATGCTCATCAATGAGGCGAAGTGCAGCTTTGGTAAGAACGAAGTAATCTTTCTAGGCTACGAGATATCAGCTGAAGGCACCCGACCGCTTGATACTAGGATTCAAGCTTTAAAGGAATTTCCGCCTCCTAAAACGGCAAAAGGTTTGCGCAGATTCCTTGGCATGCTTAACTTTTACCGCAGATTTCTGCCAAACGCCGCTGCCGATCAAGCTCCTCTCAACGACATGCTAGCCGGACCCAACATCAAAGGATCGAAACCCTTGACCTGGACTTCAGAGCTCCTACAGGCGTTTGAGAATTGTAAGAAAAGTCTTTTAAAATGCACTTTATTAACACATCCCGTTCATGATGCCCCGATTGCCCTAGTTACTGATGCTTCTAATACAGCTCTCGGTGCTGTGCTTCAGCAATTGATTGATGGACAGTGGCAGCCACTAGCATTCTTTTCTAAAAAGATGAGTAAGACGCAGACACTTTATAGCGCATATGATAGGGAGTTGCTTGCAATTTATGAAGGTGTTAAGCATTTTAAGCACATGATTGAGGGCCGTCATTTTACAATTTATACCGATCACAAGCCAATTACTTTCGCTTTCCAACAAAAAGACAAGAAATGCACACCTAGGCAATTTAATTACTTGGATTTGATTTCCCAATTTACAACAGATATCCAGCATATATCAGGTAAAGAAAACTTGACTGCTGATACTCTATCTAGAATTGAACCTATTTCAACCTCATTTGATTTCGAAACTCTTGCAAAAAGCCAACAAGAAGATTCTGAGCTTCAATACCTGATTTCTAATAGCACTTCTTTGAAATTCCAACAAATCCCAATGCCTGGTACCAATTATTCAATATATTGTGACATATCACAAGAGAAACGGCGTCCCTTCATTACCAAGCCCCTAAGACAACAAGTTTTAAAAATTATTCATGGTTGCAGTCATCCCGGTGTTAAAGCAACGACTAAGCTGATGACTGAAAGGTTTGTTTGGCCTTCGATACGCAAGGATTGCCGTGTGTGGGTTCAGACCTGTGAGAACTGTCAACGTTCAAAGGTACATAGACACACTTCTGCACCTGTAGGAGATTTTAAACTCGTTGGGTCACGATTTTCTCAAGTCCACATTGATCTCATTGGACCTCTACCCTCTTCGTGTGACTATAAATATTGTTTAACGGCAATAGATAGATTCACTAGATGGCCAGAGGTTATACCTTTACATAATATTACAGCTGAAACCGTGGCCCGAGCTTTTTATGAGAACTGGATCTCAAGATTTGGTTGTCCTCAGGTTGTTACGACAGATCAAGGCCGACAATTTGAAAGTCGTCTGTTTAAAACTCTTGCAGTGTTATGCGGCATTAAGTTACAACGCACCACTGCATATCATCCGGCGGCCAATGGAATGATCGAAAGGTTACATCGCACTCTGAAGTCTGCAATCATGGCGCATAACGTGACCCGATGGACTGACATTCTACCGACTGTTCTACTTGGACTCCGAGCGTCTTGGAAATCGGACCTGCAATGTTCTGCTGCGGAGATGGTTTATGGTGAGCCTTTGAAGATCCCTGGTGAGTTTTTACAACCAGTTTCTACCAACCAAATTCAGCCAGATGATTTTGTGTCACAGCTTAGAGATCATATGAGAAATTTAAAGCCAGTTCCAGCCTCTCGCCATAGTCACAAGTCAATATTCATACATAAAGATTTAAAGAACTCACAGTATGTATTTCTCAGAAAAGACTGTGTACGAGGAGCTCTGGAGGCACCATACACAGGTCCAATCAAAGTTATTAAGTTCACAGATAAGACGGTTATTTTGGACTTACCTAAGGGTCCGACAACAGTTTCTATCGATCGAGTTAAACCTGCTTATGTAATGAGGGAAGAAAATGAGTCATCCAATTCCGAAGACTCTAATTTGGACCGTGTCGTACACACAACACGGTCAGGTCGACGAGTTAAATTTACCAATTTTTTTTCCGCAGGACATTAATTCTCCCGGGGGGGTGATGTGGTGCTCGTCACAAACATTCCATTCTAATCGACCACAACGAGGAAGCGACCCCACAGCTTGACGAGACCTGCGAGAGCGGGCCGTAAACCTAACGAACCCAGGCCCGTCCAACGAGCACCGTGCGCATCCAACTTCACATCGTAGCGCCTACGCCACCTCAGTCGTCGACGCGCACCGGCACTGGCTTTCAAAGCGCTCACCGCGGCGGACGCATGACGTTTTCCCTTGCTATTCTCTGTCCGCGATCTATATTTCTTTCTAAATGTTATAATTTATATTTCTATCTCTTGTATCTTTCTCTAAAGCTTTCTCTCTCATCTCTTCAGTGCTTGTAAAACTTTCTTCTTGTGAATAAACTATCTGTGAAGCTACGCATCTCGTTCGTCATTTCTATAGACTAACTTAGTGGCTGTCTTGAATCATATGGACATAAACCCCATAATCTCTTCACACCCTTCTCACTTCTTCTTCTTCTGAAGAACTCAAAATTTGGAGGACTTTTCTATTTTTGACATAGAATCATGTCCGTTGTAATGTCATGTCCTCTCCGCTCCCCCGCTTTAAATAGGGACCCATGAGGATTTCCATTAATAGTTTCATATAAAAAACCGTACTTACGTATTTTCTTCTTTCCTCTTCTTCGTCCAGGTAAAGCTTGAATTTATAGCAATATTCTTTGATTTTTCCATCTGTTTTGTTCTCCATTTCAAATCATAAAAGTGTAAAAAGACTATCAAATCCGAATATAAAATCAAACACTCTAAATGAAAACGCAATCGCAAATAAATGACAAAATATCAGCATATAAAATAAACAATCTTCATCCAACATGTAATGCAAAACCATACAAAACTATGGTGCATTCAAACGCTTGGCAAGTCTTTGGGCAAGTCTCGGAAAAGCAATACCTATTACAAGCTTGATGCCTGCACTTCACTTGGCGCATATTTGTTGCGTAATGCGTTACACAAACGTGTAGTTGTTGAATTTGGCAACAATTTTGCCAAATATAGGTACCGTCTACCCATTGCGATAATGCAAAATAGCCTAAACAATACTTAATAATACCTATTCTCGGTATATCTACTTAAGAGTACAGCTGAATGGCAGTCATTTTTGTATTATTATAGTGAATATTTTATTCGATATTCACCCGCTTTACTCCACTCCACAGATATATAGATATCAATGCTTTGTTCGGCTCACCTGCACTTGCTAAGGTTTGCGACAAGTGACCTGCGTGTAAATACAGCATGACAATAGACGTTGTCAGAGAATGCCAACAAAATCGTGAAATAACGGTTGTTTTTTTTTTTCTAAATATAAAAGAAAATAAAAATATTTGGACTTCTTTGTTGTCTATGCAATAGTTCTATTTGAGACTGCCGTGTTTGGAGGATAAGTTTTTTTTTTATAATTCTAGCATAGTAGGTAGCTGGAACATTTTAGTTTATAGGTTCGTTAGGGCTCGTCAGCGGGACATGTAAGTGTTGCATAGTAAAAAAGAAAAGCATGTGCAATTACAAAATAATGACCAAAAATTAGTGACGACTCACCTTTGTGATGAGTTCCTTGGTTTCTGGAAGCTTCTTTCTATCACATCCAAGTCAATATCACTTTCAAAAAACTACACGAAACAGATTATACCTATTATAGCGAAACACATATAACATAATAACAATTATGGGAACGCGAAGTATCACCAGCAAGCACTAGGTATAATATAGACTTAGCAGGTTATCACAACCAACTGCAGCGGCGACTTGATTGTCCGATAAAACAAGCATTAGGCGAGATTTATCGGAAAATAGGAGGTAGGTGATATTAAAATATGAGAAAATAAGATGGTAGTGCGGACAGAAATTGGAGGTAGGATAGAAAAATTCTGGCCGGCCAATGTTTGCGCATGTTAATAATTCCACTTCAAATATTTATTTTAAGGCGATGATAGCTCAGTGGTAGTGACGTCGGATGCCGCGCCGAAGGTCGTGGGTTCGAATCCTACCAGGAAACTATAGCAAGGTGGTAGGGTACTTTGTAGTATGTCGTGGTTAAAAAAAGAAATTGATTGAATTTGATGTTCTATATGAGAGCTACGAATGGGCTGTGTTAGCCATGAAAAAATGCCACGATAACTCGCGGAGGGCCTGGGCTATTGTAGTACACACGGCCACAGATCAAGCAACACATTTTTGTTGCAAAATAGCTCCTATTACAACGGCATAAGGTGCCGCAGTGTATAGCTTGATCTGTGGCCGTGTGTACAAGGACCTCTTGCGTGTAATGTGGAATTATGGGTCTTGTTCAATATAACGACAAAGAGTGATTCACAATTAATAACTATATTATGTCAGATCGCAACATTGCGGTTACGGCTGCAGTGAAACAATAACGAAATTATTCTACACTGACTGTAAGGACCGGCCAAATAATAAAAAAGGTTCAACTCACGGTACCGTGGATATAACGTGATGGAAGCTCGAACTGGAGATGTGTCGGGTCTGTGGAATCACGCGGGCGAGCGCGTGGAGTCGTTCGTCAAAAGCGAGGCGCCATCTTGGCACCCTCGGCAACTCTGCTACGGCCGCGTCGATGCAAGCATGGCCGACGATGTTCAGGTCGTCCAGCCGGTACCTGCGGAGCTTCCCTTGGCGTCACACCGCGGGCCTACGCTCGACGGTGCATCCGGCTGGAGTCTCCGTCATCCCACGTGGCGGCGAGTGACCGTGCGAAAATCGCCGTAGTAAAAATAAGCGTTCGGCGGCACCGCACTGAATTACCGTGTCACATTGATACGGGGCATAAGTCCCATAAAGTTACATTCACTTAAACTACCGAACTCACATTGGTCTTAGGTACAAACGTGGACCCTACATAGGCCACTTGAACAAAATGGCTACATCCCGGGGTAGGTAACGCGGGTAGCACTTGGTAAAAATCGAATCGAGAGACGTGCGTTCAGCACGGTAACATCTTCTCGACTAATGAGATGAGCCGGTGCATTATTAGCCGCTCCAAGGTATATTACTGACATATACGACTATTTCATGAAAATGTTACTAATATACCTTGGAGGAATATGTTGATGATTTCTTTTGTTATTAATTAGTAAATATACTACCATTCTTCTCGCTAATAACATGTTGATAACTTACGGCCTATAACTGAGCTGCCATGTAATTAAGACCTTTATACGTTTGTTAATTACCCAGAAATAAATGTTCTTTGTGCTACGTCGATAACGAGACTCCAATATCACATCTCTAAAAACATGGCGGTACACTTTAAAATTGATTGACATTTAAAAAAGTAAAATAAGATTTTGGCTTTGAGCTATGAAATTATACTCAATCGAAAGAATGAAATTTTGCGGTTCCAAAGATACCCTTAACCCGTATTTTGGTTCAGTATGAAGCTCATACGAACACAAAATAATTTTGACAATTCACCGGTATTTTGGATCATGGTTATAGCGTAATAGATTCTTTGGTAATAGGGTAGTTGACTGACACATCAAATCAGCTACTTTTAAATAAATGTCAAAACGATAGTTCATAAGGAATTTTGTATGAAATATTACATTATGACGTCATAGTTTCATCTACTCTTATTGGTTCCAGTGGTAATTAAAAATTATAAAAAGCATTAAATGTACAACATATTTGATATTTCCACGTGTTTTTAGATGTTTTATGCATTGGTTAGTGTTTGGTCATTTATTTTTGACACTGTCAACTACCCTATTTCACAATATACTTTGCTTTAACTAATGTTTGAATTTAGATGACTAAAGTAATTAGAATCAGGATTAAATACTAACTATCTCCTAAGTTTCCTATTTCGCAAGATTTGTGACCCCTGTGACGTCATCGTCTACTTGCGTAGTATGGAAATGTAGTTGGTAGTACTACGAGTACCCGCCTGGCTGGTTATCACCCTCAAGTTGAAAATCCGTCGCCAAGCACCTACCGGTGTGTTCCGGCAATTGCACTTGAGAGCCACTAGTTGCCTTCTCGGTATTGTAACAGGTCGGTAATACATTGGCAATAATAACTCTGGTATTACAAATAGCGATAGGCGACGGTAACCACTTACCATCAGGTGGACTGCCTGCCTGGTTGTCAACCTTCTGACATAAAAAAATATTACTTACTAATCTCACTAGGCGCAGGAAGCATCCTGTGGCTGTTAAATAATACGCAAATTTCGCGGGAGTCGAAAATAAATAGGATTTAGATCTACCCAAGATGCGAAGACACATTCACTAACACTTAGACCAATGCACCTACAAACTTTAGTCTTATTATAGAGCATAGAGTAAATTAATATATTACGTACAAATCTTACCAAAACCCAAGAATAACTACGGCACTTAGTTTAAAATTTCTTTGCCAAAAGTGTATTCCGAACCGGTAGTAGAGTCTATTGTAAAACTGTAACTGTTGACGTTCATAAGTGCCTTAGGGCCTAAACTGAATAAATGAGTTTTTGATTTTGATTTGATTTGAAAACCAGAGGCTGATGATTTATTTTTAGCTTTTAGTAGGTACAAATAAAACAGCTAGGTATGTCAAATTATTTATTATTACATTAGATTCAATAAATTATTAGATACTTACAATATGTCTACAGACATGTGACATAATCAGATGGATTTTTTATTGTATCTGATTGGATCACAGATCGTAGCGTCAAAGCATACAGTGCGACAAAGATGTTTAGGCATTTGAATAACATCGCCAGGAGGGCGCTCTATGACTGTCGCGAAAGGCGATACTTGCGCGATTTATGAGTAGATGAAATTAAAAAAAAATGATGAATATGTAAGTTGATGAAGTTGGTAAGACTGATTTGAGTTGGGGGGAAAAGAGATGGAGTTTTTTGAGAGTGGTAAAAAGAGTGAATTATACCCTATAGAAAATCTTGGGTGAGTTGCAACCATGATTGTTATTATTTAGAGACATTATGTGCTGATAGTAATGCTGGTGGACTGGGAATGGCTAGAGAAGGGGAGGTTTGGAGGCCATCCTTTGGGACAAATAGAGGTCCTATAAATAATCTATATGATACTAAGAGATAACAAGTTGTAAATAATAAGTAAAAGTAAAAGATTTCTTCCTTCATTATGCGAAGCAGTAAGTACATAGTTTCTACCCGGCACTATATTTAATTCGCGTTCAAGTGAACTTGGCGACAATAACTTTAATATAATTACCTATATTCCAAAAGTAATAAGAAGTGGGGTCAGAGAATGTTAAATAACAAGCAACAATAACGACATACAACAATGATAAACGGACAGAGCGAACCACTGAGGTATATTTACTAAGTAAACTCGATGGAGCGAACTCTCAAAAAGTCTTCACAAGATAGCGGCGTTAGTTCCGACTACGGCCACGTGCCAAAACATCCTTGTCGCACTGTAGTGCGCAATAAGGGCTACCGTATTTGTGCTCACCAGTTGGCGCCACTGTCGATTAAGGTCCTGAAATATAGCTGTCAAAGTTTTTGATTACGGTAGTGAGAACAAAGTCACTTATATCATATTTAATAACTTAAAACCGGACTTAAATGCGCAGTCCCGTTTTATTCGGAAAAAGGAGGACACTGACATTCAATGACCCGTAAATCTCATTTGCCTTTTAATCTGAGGTACTGCAAAATATTCATAACATTACATTAAAAAAGCCCATCCACAAACGGTGACATTTGACATTTAGGAGACCTCACGCTACACTAGCGCCTCTAGCGGCAAAGCATACAAATTATACATCAACGATGAAAAACAATTGACCAATCAGGCGTGATCTTGAATAGTATTATCGAGTCTCCCTCTCAACATCTTAGCGAGTCTGTCGACCTCGTTGCTAAGCTTGGTGGAGTTGTGCAGCGCCTCGCACACGTACCGGTGGGTGAGCGCGCAGTCCTGCCCGCGGTACACGTACGTGCCCAGCGCGGGGTCGTGTACTAGCGCGAGGCAACGGCCGCTACCCACTACTGTGGACGTGTCCGACGTGGACGTGGACGTCGACGTGGATGTGTCGTTCACGGGACGCGCGGAGTGCGACCAGATCCACAGCAGGCCCGGGTTGAGCCCGCCCGTCCACCAATCTACACCTGGGAATGAAGCGTGCGTAGCTAATCATTTCTTTCTGTGTTAACCATAATCTCAACGTGGTCAGTGATGATGTGGCCGATGGTGGTATACACACAAAGCCTAGAAGGGAACTGGCTCTTGAGTGCAGCTGTTGGAACACACCGGAAGGTGCTGGGCCTTGCAATATCAATATCTTCTTGGCATTGTAGCAGGTCTGCTACACATTAATAATACCTCTGATTCATGCTCTGGTACTACAACCAGGTAACCACTTACCATCAGATGGACCGCCTGCCTACTTGGCAACCATGTGACATAAAAAAGAGAACATACCTTTAAGCCGCTTATCGGCGAGCAAAGCCGACTGGAAGATCCTTTTCTCTTCATGCGCGTCCAGCTCGAGCAGCGTGGCGCCTCTCTTGCGGCACGCGATGCTGGCGCCCTTCCAGTTCTGCAGCTCCGACGAGAAGTGGTAGCACGACGCGCCCACGCGCGTGAACTTACTCACACACGGCTCTGCAACTGCATATTGATACAGTGCCGGATTAACCACGTAGCAAGAGTAGCAAATTACGGGCCCCGCGCAAAAGAGGCCCCGCGTAAAGATACCAGCCTAACTCCACCTGAGCATATTTTTTGCATTTGCATGCATTTTTTTACCACTTTAATACTTACAAGCCCGTAGCAAATTAGGGCCCCCCCGATATAATCTGCTACAGGCCCCGCGTTTTCATACTGTCGCAAGTTACATTATGGAATTTATGGTAATCGCATTTCTTAATAACATAATGAAAATACCGCAAAAAAGATTACAAAACGTAAAATTAAAAACAAACCACATAAAGAATTGAAAACTAAAAGATATGCTCTCTCAAAAATTTACCGTCGTTGACTATAGCATATTAGCCGGCCACAAATGCGTCTTTTGAATCTAAAAATATTAAAAAACCTTTCAAACAAAAATAACTAAATCAAAATCCATTCGTTCAGGAGCAATAAGACCACAGACAAACACACTACTTAGAACACCCCTCTTTTTCGTCGGGGGTTAAAGATATACCAGACAGTTACGCGACACCAGCTAAACCAAATACTCCATTGCATACCAGGTTCAGGTGGTGTGTGAGCGCCAGCGACGAGGTAGTGGACACTCTCCTCCATCTTGCGCAGCCGCTTCTCCATCACGTCGACGCGGAACACCAGCTTCTCGATAGCGCTCAGCAGGAACAGGTCCGTCTCCGACACCTGCTTGTGTGGCGTGGCCGTGGGCGTGGGCTCGTCCACGCGGTCCACCGCGCCGCCCACTGGGATGGGCTGACCCGCACCACCCACCGGCTGGAAAGCATTACGATAGTGTCACTATTTTGCGAACAATATAAAATCAGGTATACTATCGCCATATAAGTTGGTAGTACCTGGATGAACGAGCTTTGCTCGACGACGTTTTCTAAAAATGAAAACTAGCTAGATCGATTTATCTCCCCCGAAACCCTTTGCATACTAAATATCATGAAAATCGTTGGAGTCGTTTCCGAGACTCAGATTATAATATATATACAAGAATTTCTCGTTTAAAGGTATTAGATAGATTAGATGAAAAGCTAAGGTGACTCACATAACTTGGTCTGAACTTGTCGTTGTACGGGTTGGGTGGTCTGTTGACGATCTTGCTGGTGGAGGGAGGAGGCGGCGGGGTCACCTGCCATTCCTCGTACGGACGTCCGGCCGGCAGCTGCGGGGGGCCAGCCTGAGTGTGATGTAGCCCTGAATGTGTTTGATACTGGGGCCCGGAATTATGATGCGGAGGCCCAGAGTTATGATATGGGGGCCCCGACTGCGTGTGATGTGGCGGCGGGTGCATGGGATGGTGGTGAGGGGGCGGTGGTGGCGGCATCAAATCCATACGGTCTGATACGTAGTAGCCTTTCGCTGCAGGGAGTGCCATTATGCGACCTGCAAATACGTAACGATAAAGGCTGCTGAGCCGTAAGCTTGATAGCATTTGTGAAATAATCACGGCGTAAAATTATATTTGGTACAATATCACAATCCCAAATGGAGTTTACTTGCATATCTCTGATCTTGTGATTTGGAGCTTTAGATGAAATATCAAAGTAATTATGAAGTATCAAGTACCGTCAAGACTCCTCGTGGGGACTATAGTTTTTTTTTTTATCTAGTAAATGAGAACTAAATTCAAGAATATAACAAATGTTTAACTTACAAAATTCAAGAAGAAATAACTGTGAGTAAAAAGAAAATACCTTGCCTATCGTGGTGACCATGGTCGGAGGTGACCCATAGTTCAAGCGCAGCGGCCCACGGGCCTGGCTCCAGGCCGCACGTGTCGGTGTCGGCGTTGGTGTTCGTGTTGGTGTTAATATTGGCGTTGGTGTCGAGGGTGCTGTTCCCGGCGCTCGCCAGCGCTGTTGCCAACACTGACACCACCGCCACTAATGTGATGGAACACATCCTGAAACTATTTGAATTTACATTGTCATCGAAACATAATTAATTTCTCTCTTGACCCCTCGTATCAGAATCAAGTAGGATGTATTATTGATTATATTTTAATCTCAGTCGTGTTTATATTGGGTAGCAGTATACAATTTTTTTTTATCCCTGACTGTAAAATGGTGGTAAAATTTTGAGAGAAATATTGAGGGAGTTTGTATAGTTTCTGTTTATCGAAGACTCTCCTTGAGTTGAAACTTCTTGTCTATTTTTTCAAACGTTCGGTATTCGTTTCAATATACTACCTACATAATTAACATTCCTATTGTTTATCTATTGTAAGTGCTTACCTAAATCGTAAACTATGCTTACACGTAACTTGGCCTAGTTAAGATTTGTTTTCAAACAAGGCGATGCATCACACATAAATGTGGTGATGGTTAGTGGTTAGTGGTATTACGTGTTGGGTGAGCGTCTGTGGTAGCGCGTCGTGCGCCCGCGCAGTTGTGCAACGGCCGGTGTCGTGTCGGTGAAAGCGGTCCCCACGCCCCGCATCCGCCTTGTGTCGTGTCGGGTAAACAAGGATTGCGATCATTCGCGATAACTGACTGTTCAACTTGGGAATTTCCCACTTATGAAAGTGGTTTCGCTTTGGGTTATTCATTATGATTTTTAAATCAATCATGAGCATTTTAACGATTTCTTTAACGGTATTTTTTGGTTATTTTCACTTAGTTTACTTTAATTAATTCAATTATAAGTGTTTTTTTAACCACTTACCTGATTTAGATATTGTGACGTATGATATATGTTATTTGTTTCTAGGTATACATATCTCGTAACTATACTACCTAACCACCCAAAGATAAATAAATTTGTAATTTCAAACTTTTCAATGGCGTTAGGTACCCATGTATGTGTTTTTCATGATTTCAGGGCTGGTGCCGTATTAAAAATTGTCACGACGTCACATCTATTAGACGTATAAGAAAATCTATGAACCTAACATGTACAAAAATATGCCGTCAACCACATATCTTTTAATGGCCTAATATCAGCTAGATATTTTAAAGTATTCCCCCAAGATCTGAACTCCAAACAAGAAAAGTAAATTAGCCAATTAGCATTCCTTGCAGGCATATTTGCTTGCACTTAGCCTGTTGGAAGACGAAGAAGTGTACCTCCTTCATACAGCCATTTGAGGGTACGGAGGCTTTTTTAAATAAAAAAATAATTAAAAAACAATTCCAAAGAAATTATTTCACCATATCCAGACTTGAAAAAGAAAGTAAAACGACGTACCTTACAACTCCGAATATATCAGCTAGTAGTCTCGTGCGTTCACACTCGAAATATTTTGCACAAGTCACCTTTACCGCGAATTAAACGGTCGCCCTTTCTAATGAATCGGCTGGTTGGTCGGTCTGCTTGCGAGTGACTGGCACATGGTGAAGAAACTTTGTTCGGTTTGTTTGCACCCAGTGTACACGCATCACTAAAGAACTCGTATCAGTGCAACGCGTTGTATAATAGAACAACTTTCGTTCCAAGGTCGACGCGACGGTCACGGCGCCGGCGCAGCGTGGGTGGCTGGAGACGCAGTTTCGTTTCTGCTACATGATTTGGTGCATTGTCTGATCTATGTCAATTATGATATGATTCATTCAGTTCACTTGCAAGTCACATCCTGCTTTTGGGAACAGATTCAAAGCTATTTATTTACAGAGCAGGGCCTAGGACCCTGTGGGACATTAATGAAGGTCTAAGCTTTTGGAGTTACCATAGGAGTAAAGTAGGTAAGAAAATTTGACAGAATATGTGTTTATAGCTTAATGACAGTGTTCCCACTGAGCGGGCGGAACAAGCTTATCAGCCAACAGTTGCCTGATATTTTTTTGGCGTTTAGACGCGCGAACTCTCCATCTAGTTATGCAAAGGTAACTTCAAAAAGAAAACACCGTATATTAAACAAAACATTATTTAATAACAAATTGTAACATTAATTATTCACTAACCATACTTTACATCGACTAAAGTTATAAAACATACAAAAACATTCTTATTTACAAAAAACTACTTAAGTATCTCTAATACTATTAAGCTGATTTCAGACGACGATTTAATATTATAGCATATAGTATATAGTTCATAGCACGACAATATCGCGCTCCATACATTGTTATGGACACGTTCACACTGTACTGTACTATACAGGCTGACTGGTGAGTCACCAACGATATTCGAGGACGTGATATTTGACGATCAGAAGAAAAAAAAATAACATTAAAAATAAATATTAATTGACTACTTAGTAAACTTAACCGAAAGATAAGTAATTTATTACGCAACGCATTGTCACCGCGCGGATGCATACTACCGCGTGCCAACGGGGTAACAGACAGAAAGCATGAGCGTCGGGAATGTAGCCACTCTTCATTTATTTATAGGGAAATTTGATCAAATATTAAGTACCTAATTTCATTTCATTAGAACGAGGATCGAGTACCGAGTTTTCTCCTTAAATATCGTTGGTGACTCACCAGTCACCCTGTATACTATTGGCTTTATATACGCTTGCTATACTTTATAGGACAATAGTATAGCGTCATCTGAAATGAGCTTTAGGCTTAATTATTATATCAATCCACTATTTTCGGTCGGTAAGTTCGGTCTTATTATTCTCCATAGAATATTGACCCTATCATTAGCCAATTAATCATTATCATATAAAATATTTAGCTTTTGATTGCTTAAAACTAAATAAATAATAATATAGGTAAGCTTTATTTACGTAAGTTGTCTGTTGGTTCGTAAGTTATTTATTTTTGGTTAACTGAGGGAATACCACAGCCTACAAATAGTTATCGGATAACTTTCAGTTATATCCGATAAAAAGCTAAAGATTTTTTTTTACCGCAAATAAAAATAATTAAAATTCTATGTAGGTACTTGCTTATTTACGTGAGTCGAATCTCTAGTTACATTACATACATTATCTTACATGCAATTATACACTTTATTCCATTGTATTTATGTAACAATTAAAACAAGAATCCCTCATTTTTGAAGATAATTACTATCAAGTAACTGGGAAGACGTTCTTCTTATACTAATCTGTAGTTAAAACCTGATTTCCACAATCGTTTTCGATGTTAAAGGATAAACCTATATCAAGTACCGTACCTAAGTGTTTATGGAAGATACTTAATCCCACCAAAAACATTCATATAAAATGTTGCCAAGCCGATACCATTATGGCTCGCACTGTCAAAAAGTCATCAAATCTCATGTAGAGCCAAGCTTCTAACTCTAGGAGCACTAACTTCACTTGGCCGTTTCGATACTACAAGAAATTTATAACAGTAAGGTACAGTGAATCTATAATAACTGACAGACTAAAAAGAATTAATTATTTTTTAGCCAGTCATCTCTTCTTCTTATTCCCAGACATGGCTCGCACTATCAAAAAGATGACCAAGCCTTTTCGCATCGCATCTACACCAATCGTCAACCACTTTCCGAGTTCCGACAGCTGCACTTGAGAGCCAGGTCTCTTGTTGTGGTCTGTATAAAGTACCTAAAAATTATTCATAGCGGGCGGTACCTCTGGTGCGGAATGATCACTCGATGGAAGACAAGCGGCGGAACATGTCTCGTGCGCAACTTGCGAGGGTCTATAGTAGCGTACGCGGGCGGGGGGCCCCGCCACCATATTGGGGCGCCTGTGTTGAAGTACTGGGGGCCCTCGAACATCACCGGTCCACGGGGCTTCACTGTATCATTTTTGACGGAGCTAGTGGAGAATTCGGCAGTGGAATGTATAAGGCGATCGTGACTCGGTAGAGTTGGGTACAGATTACTTTCGCTTTTATTTATAGACGAATCTAATTTTGATGGTAAAGGATCCACTTCATGTGATGGTGGTTTTTGTGGTAGAGCGTACCCTTTACTACCAGATGGGTAATTTGTATTTTGAGACGTAGAATTGTTAGATGGTGAGGTATATCCAGGTCGAGGAAGATTATCATTTGATGATTTACTCGGAGAGCTGTTGTTTGTTTTCGAAAATAGCTGAGTTTGACTCGGTCTAGGATTGGTGTCGTCTGTTATGCGCGTGAGAGATTGCGGGTAGATGTTGGTATTGATGTTGGTGTTAATGGTGGATTTGGTGTTGGCTTTAGTGTTAATGGTGATATTGGTGTTGATGTTAGATTTGGTGTTGGTGTTGGCTTTGGTGATGATGTTGGTTTTGACAGTGGTTTCGTTGTTGATGTTGGTGTTGATATTGGTGTTGGTGTTGGTGTGTGTCCCGGTCAGAAGTAGACGGTGAGGTTCATGTGCTCGGTGTCTGTGAGGGTGTGGTTGGTGGCCTCGTGTAGCGCTGCGCCGTTCTCCGCGCTGTCCTGCAAATATACACGTGTTACGGTGGCTAGTTAGAGCTTCTATAATAGAATTATTCTATTTATGATCGATTCTTAAAATTTTAATTTGATGGGAGTAAAATAGAGTGTTATATTTTATGCATTTCAAATTTATGACTGACAGTTTTTTAAGTACTAACTTTAAGTTTCTTTTTTTTAATAACTAGGAGACTGTCTTTTGTATTAGGAAGTCCTGCATTACAGACTAGTTGTTCCCCTCGGTTCCCCGCACTCGTGTTCCCGGGATAAAAAGTAGCCTATAGCCTACTAGGCTAATGTAGCTTCCTATCATGAGTGGATTTTGCAAAACGTGGTCGATTGGAAACATAACTCTGGAGATTAGTGCGTTCAAACAATCAAATTGTATAATCAATGTTTACTTAATCGTAAAATGTAAAACGAAACGTTTCACGCGTTCAAAAAAATAATACAAAATGGACCGATTTGATTGGCTAATTCCAACCGCCCGCCGTTTTGTTCCTCCCCCCTTCCCTTCCCATACCAAAAACAATTGCATTCGAAAAATACGCAACGCGTGTGCACAATCAAAGAAAACAAACGAAAAACGTTGATTATTGTGAAGCTACAGCCTCGAGACTACTCCCAAATCCTCACCCTCATCAATTCGGTAAGTGGTAGTGTTTTTCCCCATCATTTTTGGTCCATTCTTCGCTGGATAGTGTAAAATACTAAATCGCGAACGCCGGCGACCGCCGCCATTAAGTTTTTTATTGCAATTGCATCGAAACTATCTTTTCATTTTCGTTTTGTAATTTTTATCTAAAATGGCTAAAAGTAATCAGATGCTGGTAATAAAGTTTGAATTTTACATCGAAAAGATTGTTAATATATATGATTCACTTTCAACAAGTAATTTAAATGATCCGATATTTGTTGAAAAGTTCAAGATTAAATGTGCCGATTTGGATGAAGTTAAACAAAATGTCGAGGATTGTTATCTAAGTTTATTAAATCAATTTGCTTCTAACACAGAACAATTAGAGTCATTTAAGGAAAAGTATGTTAAGTTCGAAGAACAATTCTTAGAAATAAAATGTAGGTATCAAACTTGTGTTCCGAATGTTTTAAATATTTCAAAATCTGGTTTTCAATTTGATAACAATATTAAGCTGCCAAGAATTAGTCTACCTCATTTCTCGGGTAATTATTGTGATTTTCCTAATTTTATTAACCTATTTGATAGTTTAGTGCATAACCAACAATCGCTAAGTCCTGTCCAGAAGAAACATTATTTGATTAGTTGTCTTTCACACGAGCCGCTAAACTTAGTTAAACACCTAACTAATATTCCGCAGAACTATGAAGAGGCCCGTTCAATACTGATAAATAGGTATGACGACAAGAGAATGATAGCCGACTCACATCTGAGCGCAATGTTGTCCCTACCTACCGTGTCCGTCAGGAATGTTTCTCAGTTACGTGATTTTATAAGTAATATTCAGGAAAATACACGCGGCTTGACTAGTCTTGGCTTTCCTGTGAACGAGTGGTCTTTACTTTTATTACACATTTTTGTACGAAAACTAGACAACGATTTACGATCGAAATTCGAACTTGCATACCAAAGCGTAAAAATACCTACTTTCGACAATTTAAGCACGTACTTAGATAACATATGTAAGACTTTAGAAACGTCAGGTATTTATGTAACTCATAGCGGGAACAAATCTGCTCCCCACAACAAGGGTCCTCATCCTCATAGCGTGCATAAGGCCTCGTTAACTTTAGCTACACACAATAATCAATCTATCGAATCAACAAACAAACCGAATCAAAATAATAGCAGCTGTCCATTATGCAATAGTTTTCACTATTTATTTAAATGTACGAAGTTTAT
The DNA here is from genome assembly GCA_963555595.1 of Tethea ocularis. Lineage (NCBI taxonomy): Eukaryota > Metazoa > Arthropoda > Insecta > Lepidoptera > Drepanidae > Tethea > Tethea ocularis. The sequence continues at coordinate 303,424 of OY741960.1, read as the reverse complement.
GAACATGGACACACAATCTCGGTTTAATTTTGTGACGTCAAAAAACCTTTGTTTTAATTGTTTACGCCCTCATCGGGTGACTGATTGCTATTCTAAGTCTCGGTGTCAGTCTTGTAATAAAAAACATAATTCACTGCTTCACTTTTCACGTGAACAAACTCCTGCAAATAGTGCACAGTTAGATATTAATAATGAGCAGATTGATAATATCCAGAACATATCCACATCGTCAAATAACAATCAAGAATCTCAACCACGCGCGGAATCTTATCCTTATCAGTCAGAGTCAATCCCTCGCGATGTTATCACACAAAACATCGAATCATCTCAGTCACACGCATACGTTTCGCACGGCGTTGGCGCGAACCCCTCTAGCGATAATCGACGCCACTCGCTACTCGCAACAGCAATCATAGATGTCGCGACTATTAAGGACGGTTGCACTCAACGAGTCCGCGCATTGCTCGACCCCGGTAGCATGACTAATTTCATTTCAATTAATTGTTTACAAAGATTGAATGCTAAATATGATAAGTCGAACATATCTATAACAGGTATAGGGGGAGCGATTAGCTTTAATGTAAAAGGGCATTTAAAGTTGTATTTAAAGCCGAATAATAATAATGAGCCATTGTGTATAGATACTTACGTTTTACCGCGTATTACGTGTGACTTACCTACAACTACAATTGATGATACATTTTTAGAGCGTTTCAAGACCTTGAACCTCGCTGACCCGCAATGCAATTTAAAGAAACCTATTGACGTACTCCTGGGTGCAGGAGCGTGCGCTCGCATTTTTCAGGGAAATAAGTTAGTTTTAGGTGACAATTTACCTATAGCTTTTGAAACATTATTCGGTTGGGTTTTAATGGGAGATTTTAACTGTGACAATGTATTAACGTCAACCAATTTGCAAGCGTTTTCGTGCATTACCAACATTGACGAGACATTAAAACATTTTTGGGAGATTGAGGAAGTGTCTCAAAACAAAATACCACATCCTGATGACATTTATTGCGAGAACCATTTTATGCAGACGCATTCGCGTACTCAAGATGGTAGATTTATAGTGCGTCTACCCTTCAAACAGGGTGAACATAACTTAGGGGAAACTAGGATTTTAGCCGTGAATAGATTACATTCACTCGAAAATAAACTTAATCGTGATCCTGTTCTGGAGCAAAAATACAAAGATTTTATGCGTGAATATCACCATTTAGGTCACATGCAGCCAGTTGAACCCTCAACTGCACAATGTTCTCCAAAATACTACATCCCTCATCATGGAGTGCATAAGAAAGATTCTGATAAGATTCGTTGTGTATTCGACGCGTCTTCGAAGAGTAGTACGGGGAATTCTTTAAATGACATTTTATTAGCTGGACCCAAGCTTCAACAAGATATAGTAGATATCATTCTCCATTTTCGATTGCACGAAATAGTGTTTTCCGCAGATATCCGTCAAATGTATCGGCAAATATTGGTGCATCCCGACGATCGTAATTTTCAATTAATATTGTGGCGGGATGAAGTTCTAAGTAATATTCAAGAATATCAACTCAACACTGTTACATATGGGGTCACTTCGGCTCCGTTTTTAGCAATGCGGTGTGTACATGAGCTTGCTAGATTAGGTCGAGATACTCACCCTCGCGCTTCTAAGGTATTACAAAATGATATGTTTGTGGACGATATAGTCACGGGAACGAGTGTTTTTTCCGAAGCACAGGAAATTAAGAAAGAGCTCATAGATTTATTAGCACTAGGAGGTCTAGAACTTCGGAAGTGGACCAGTAATCAACCGCAGTTGCTTGAGGATTTGCCATCAGAATTTTGTGAAATTCAGTTTGTAGAAGACAAGGATACGTCCCTCAAAATATTAGGTTTTAAGTATAACCCAATTTCTGATAATTTTAGTTATCAAGTTTCTATTAATTCCGCGAAATGCACCAAGCGAGAGATATTGTCAAAAATAAGTGGCATTTACGACCCAAATGGCTGGTTAGCTCCATGCGTTATTGTTGTAAAAATATTAATGCAGCAATTGTGGAAGTTGGGTTTACAATGGGATGAGACACCACCCAATTCAATAATTATTGAGTGGCAAGCATTTTGTAAAAATTTAGGTTATCTTACTAATTTGTCTATATCGCGAAAAGTTTTATCTAACGACGTTGTATATTTTGATTTGCATGGCTTCAGCGATGCGTCAGACGCAGCGTACGCGGCATGCGTTTACATACGATGCATCCATACTGATGGTAGGGTGACCATACATCTTCTTATATCTAAGACACGTGTCGCACCTATCAAACAAAAACTTACAATTCCTAAGCTCGAATTATCAGGTGCTTTATTGTTAGCTCGCCTAATTAAACGCGTTACTGACAGTTTGAGGTCAAATACTGATCTACTGAGACATACGTACGCGTGGAGTGATTCGTCAATCGTATTGTGTTGGTTGCGAACGGAACCACACCTACTAAAGGTATTCGAGTCTCATCGCGTTAGCGAAATACAAAATACATTGTCACCAGAGTTCTGGCGATACGTGCCATCGGAACTCAACCCAGCTGACTCAGCTTCGCGCGGCATCTCGCCTCAAGAGCTCGTACACCATGACCTATGGTGGGGTCCAGCGTGGTTGTTACGGGATGAGTCCACTTGGCCAGAGCCATGTGAACAGCTGAACTATAACACCGTGCCAGGTCTAAGGAAACAGAAAAAAGTTACTGTTACGGTTATTGAAAATAATTCAGTAGAGGAAAAAATCATTAATAAATTTAGTTCTTTTACTAAACTCACCCGTGTAACGGCATGGTGTTTACGTTTTATTAATAATTGTAGGAAAAAATCGACATTTAAAGGTAGCTTGTTTAATAAAGAATTAGAAAATAGTCTTATAGCATTAGTCAGGATTGTTCAGAATAATCATTTCAAGGATGATATTAAACTTATCAAGTGTAATAAGTTATGTAGTACTGGGTTGAAACGTTTACACCCATTCATTGACGATAATGGTTTGTTGCGAGTAGGGGGTCGGTTGGTGCATTCCTCACTTACATATACTGCTAAATACCCGTTAGTGTTGCCTCATGATGGCCATTTTACTACTCTCCTGGTAAATTATTATCATTTGAAGTTTTTACATGCCGGACCTAACCTCTTGATGTCATTGATTAGAGAAAAATATTGGATTTTATCAGCAAGACGTGTAATACGTACTCGAGTCTTTAAATGCTTGCGTTGTTTTCGTTTTAAATGTCAACCTCCTGAAACTCTCATGGGTAATTTACCTTCTAGTCGCGTTACTCAATCGTATAGGCCTTTTCTATCAATAGCGATAGACTTTACGGGTCATTTTAATTTGAAGACTAGTTCTATTAGGAACGCCAAGATTATTAAAGCGTATGTATGTGTCTTTGTATGCTTTACAACCAAATCAGTTCATCTTGAGCTCGTTAGTAATTTATCAGCAGATGCATTTCTGGCGGCACTGAAGCGATTTGTAGGAAGGCGCGGTTTACCTAAAGAGATTCGAACAGATTCAGGGACAAATTTCAAAGGCGCTAGTAACATTTTAAATCACTTTGCAAAAGAAATTAAAAGGGTTATTGGTGACCGCAATTTAACATTTGAAGAGCTGACGACTATATTGATTCAAGTTGAATCCATCCTTAACTCAAGGCCACTGTGCCCTATGTCCACTGATCCTAGCGATTTATCAGTATTGACTCCGGGACACTTCATAATCGGAGCTCCAATGGTAGCGGTGCCTGAGTTGCCCGTTAACGAGCGTCTGTCTCTAACCTCACGATGGTACTTACTGCAATCAATAGTTACGGACGTGTGGAAGAGATGGAGCCATGAATATCTCCATACACTACAGCAGAGGACTAAATGGAACTCTTCTAAATATGATATAAAAATAAATGATCTTGTACTTCTCAAGGAAGATAATTTACCGCCGTTGCAGTGGTGTATGGGTAGAATTGTTAAAGTTTTACCTGGACGGGATTCATTCGTTAGAGTGGTAGAAGTTAAAACGGCCAAAGGCATATTTATAAGATCTCTAGCTAAAATCTGCCCGTTACCTGTCAACGATAACATAGAATAGTTTTAGCACAAGCACACTGACAATAGGTATATTATTTTAATATTAGTAGGTACTTAGTTCAAGTTATATTGTAGGATATTAATATAGTTATGTTTTGTTAGTTCATATAAAAGGAACAAGATTTTGTTTGTAATACAGTCCACTAATCTAAACCATCTTAGAAAATTACTTTATAATGATGTAAACCAGCATCTGACTATTATGTGAAAAAGGGATATCCCCTTTTTGGGTGGGGGTATGTATAATCAATGTTTACTTAATCGTAAAATGTAAAACGAAACGTTTCACGCGTTCAAAAAAATAATACAAAATGGACCGATTTGATTGGCTAATTCCAACCGCCCGCCGTTTTGTTCCTCCCCCCTTCCCTTCCCATACCAAAAACAATTGCATTCGAAAAATACGCAACGCGTGTGCACAATCAAAGAAAACAAACGAAAAACGTTGATTATTGTGAAGCTACAGCCTCGAGACTACTCCCAAATCCTCACCCTCATCAATTCGGTAAGTGGTAGTGTTTTTCCCCATCACAAATAAACAAACTCTTCAGCTTTATTACTTGTATAGATATAGATTACAAGGCTTCGGAATCGTCTAGCTTAGGTATGAACTACAACCTACTGGTGTTAATAGCACGTATGTACTGTACCTTGTGTTGGTGCTGGTGTTGGTGTTGATGTTGGTGTTGCGTGTCGTGCGCGGCGTCGTCCCAGCTGAGTTTCTTGACGCGCGCGGGGATGGTGCCGCTGGGCCACGCCACGCCCGAGCGGCCACCACCTCCAGAAGCCCCTGACCCCGCCCCCAGGTGGTCGCTCATCAGCGCTGGCACCGGCACCGATCTGCCCGCTGTCTCCGTACCCAGGCTCCCCCCACCCCCACTAGGAGGCAGCGGGGCCACCTTGCTGCGCGTGAAGCGTTGCGACTGACGACCCAACACGCCTTGAACAGATAACCACATTTTAAAGTCCCATAGTCGAACGAAACAGAAAGCCTTGCTGAGTTTCTTGCCCCCCCGATGGTGGTAGAGGCCTCATCGGGGCCAAAAAAGATGTTTCGTTTCAATTAAATGAAGAATGCTAAAGTTTACATGGGACGGGACCTTCTGAAAAACAAAATGCTTAACATCATCACGGTCAAAATGAGAGACGAAGTTACTTTGGACTCGGTAGATATACTTTATTTCTAGGTTTTGTGTGCCACCTACCGTAGGCCACATGATTACCGACTGCACGATGAGATTCAGTCGAACATAATCCTATATGTATTAAAAAAAAATACTAGGGCCTAAGCCAATAGGGTATTTTCCTGACATATCAAATCAGCTACTTTTAAAAAATAGTTAAAATTATAGTTCATATGGAATTTTAAATAGGGAACTACACTATGACGTCATAGTTTCATGGCATTCAATGATCTACTCTTAGTGGTTCTACTGGTAATTTGATGTTTCCACGTGTTTTTATGCGTTGGTTAGTATTTGGTCATTTATTTTGGACACTGTCAACTAGCCTATTGAGCTTACCGATAGAAGGTTGCGGCCGAGATCCAGCGAGGGTGTCCGGTGGCAGGTCGAGGCTGGTGGAGGAGTTGGCGAGGATGGTGCTGGCGCCCGCACTCACGCTCAGCAGCGAGCCCGACCCGCCCGCACCCGCAGCGCTAGCCGCACTAGCCGCGCCCGCACTAGCCGCGCCCGCACTAGCCGCCGCCGGTGACGTCACTGCGGGCAGCGAGCGCGGCTTCTCGTGCGACACGAACCCGTTCGACGACGACTTGCCGTTAGATGTACTCGCTGACCGTTTTGATCTACGCTTACTGAAAGTGCGTATTTACATATACATTATAATGATCTTTTAACAACATTTCAATTAACGTTATATGAGAACAAAATATAAATAAATAAATAAATATCTTGGGACATTCTTCACACACGGTTATCCCAAACTAAGCAGAGCTTGTACTATGGAAACCAGATAACTGATATACTACATATACTAGTTTTTTTTAAAGATAGATTATACCCTAGACTAACATATTGACAAAAGAAAGAAAGAAAAAGTTTTTATTTTTTGCGCGCCACACGACGCATGTGACATACAAGATATAATCTTAACCAATAAAACATAAGATACCTCGGGAACGCGGGTGAAACCGCGGGGGACAGCTAGTATCTAAATGTGAGGAAACAATTTGAATGACCCGTTTAGCTGGTTATCAATTTTAAAATGAAAATCCGTCGCCAAGTGAAGAAATTTGTTGTTTTCCTTTATTAAACTCAGTGTAGGAGTCGAACCCACGACCTTCTCGGCATCACTCACTTGCGGTATATGTAGAGCAGGAGCGCACACACGAGTGTGAGTAGTGCGGCGAGTGCGGCCGCGAACACCCCCACCACAGCGACGCTGGAGACTCCTCGCGGCCCGGAGCCGCCCCCCCCCAGGAGCCGCGGCCCCACGTGCACTATCACCGGCACTGACGTCTGCAACACATGTTCACATTATTTTTTACAAGGTTTTATTTACTTTCACCTGTCCCGTTGTCTGTAATGGAATCTTAAATTTGACCCACTTTCCGGTTTCCCATTGAGCTGAAATTTTCGTGACAATGCAATATTATGATGACGTGGAGCTGATCTGATGATGCAGCTGAGGAACTCCGTAATAAAACCACATAACCCCATCGAGTTTATTCAGTTTGGCCTCATTGGAAAGTTGAAGACTGTGCAAAAAAAAGTACATTCGGCAATAAAAGCTTGTACCAAAAATAAAAATTTTGACCGGAACTTGTTAAGAATTAAAAAAATACTTCCAACTCAAGTCGTTTAGGCCCTGATAAGGCACTTATGAAAGTCGATAGTTACAATAGGGATGATGACTGGGTACATAATAATTTATTCTATTTAGTCCGTCAGGTTATCAAAAAATATTGGATACGTATTTTTTATTTTATCAAATCAATAATACAAAGATAATCAAAGTTCAGGAGTGGGGGCTGGTGACGTCATCTCTTTGTTAAGTGTTCTAAGACGTGACGTCACTCGAAAGTTTATCGCACTGAATCTTCGTTATGTTTCGTTTTCGGAACTAAAGAAAAAATGAGTGTCCAATATTTTTTTTGGTATTCTAACTGACGGACTAAATAGATTTATTTAGTCATCGTCCCTATCATTACAATAGACTCTACCACCGGCTCGGAATGCACAGGGAGCTACTACAACGTAACTATTAAGAATTTTTGAAAATTCAACCCCTAAGGGGCTAAAATAGAGATTGGTGGTGAAACCGAGGGGCGGAATGCTTAGTTCCTTATAATATAGTGTAGTGTAGAGTACCTGCCTGGGCGGCGTGCCCGAGTCGACGGCGGTGGCGACGAGGTGCAGCACGGAGGCGTTGGCCGCCGCCAGCGCGCTCTGCCGCAGGAACATCTCCCCGGACGAGTTCACGTAGAACATACTGCAACATACATACACAACATACCACACTACATCAGCCCCATTTATATAAGCCCCAAGGACCCATGATTTCGACCGCAAAAGGGAAAAAAAAAACGTACAACCCAATTAAGAACCTCCTCCCTTTTGAAGTCTGTTAAAAATGAAAAGAAAGCATTTTTCGGATGTTTTATTTCAAGATCGACAAACAAGCACATGAGCCGTTTGACAGTAAATAGTCACAATAGTGTAAATGGATACTTTCAACACCAGAGATATTACTCACGGGTTCCCAATCCTCTTACTTGCCTGGATGAGCTCTGACGGTCTGTGAGCGAAGGAACACTATGCTTTTCCTCTCTTAGAAGACTAGACTAGAGGTAATAGATTCTATATAGAGTAGCAACGTGGATGATTCCTCCATTGAAAAGGGAAGATCTTCCGCCAGGCTGGGTCATCGTGCCTGGGAACCGTGTCGAGTCTTCGCTCACGTGGGGAAACTCTACCGGCCCTATTGGGCTCTTCAGGGTGGTATCTTGTCGCTGCGTGCTACGACACGCAGGGCCATGGGTGCGTCTGCGACTGGTGAAGGGAACGTCCGGCCGGTAACCCGTCCGGAGCTTTTTCATCTTCACGCCGCCACGTGATCGAGCCAGCCGGGTGAGACACTCTTGTGGGAGGCCCAGCTAGCGATACAACAGCGGCGGCGGCAGCTACGCTATTGTTGCTTCACGGAGTCGTCGGGATGGGCGCCCCTTCACCACCTTCCCACAGGGGCAGTGGGATGCGACGCACTTTCGCGGGATCGTGGCTAGCGAGGCGATACCACCCAGAATGTGCGGAACGAGGTCGGAGGAGGTGCGGATAGCTTCCAGCACCCCACCGAGGATAACCAGGGCGGCCTCGACGACCGCGAGGGTCGGTCACCTTTCCCGTCATGGGTTTAGGTGTAGGAGTTAGTCGCACTGCCGTCTCCCCTGCGCTTGCGGGTGCAAGGGCAGGGCCGACATCTGCGGCCTTCAAGTGCACCTGGGGTGCGGATTTTGACGGTACGGGGGGCGCACTTTGGTGCAGCCCCTTCGGGGTAGTCTTGCGCTTCCGTCGGCCGCGACGCCGCCACTTTTTGCCGGCCGCTTGCGAAGTGCGCGTGCCTGGGGACCCCTACTGTACATGTTGGGTATATATGCGCGAATAAACTTCACCAGCGCGATGTAGGTTGTATTTAGATTATTGTGGCGCCATCTATCCATCGGCGTGTGAACTAGTATCTGACGGTGGTCGCTACAAGCTGGACTGGACTAGATCGTTTGTCCTGATGCCCACGGCTACCTTTTACCATCGCACCTCTCACCATCGGTGGGGAGTCCATCCTCATACACTGGAACCTGAATGATATCATACTGTGCGGAGCTTCCTACCACAGACTCTCAGGTTATGGAATAAGCTCCCCACTGTGGTTTTCCAAAGAGACTACAGCATGGGGTTCTTCAAGAAGGTGAGAAATATAGGAATCTCAGCTAGTATTCCCCTAATTATTCGGGAGCGCAATAAAAAGACGTCTTACGTATACCAAGTTTAATCGGGAACAAAAAACATGTTCTTGACCTACCGACTTTTAAATTAAGGGTGAACCTTCGGTTGGAGCGCGAAATTCAAATGTTATCACGTTTTTTGCAAATTGCAGTTCAGTTATAGGTCGTAAGTTATCAACGTGTTATTTGCGAGAAGAATGGTAGTATATTTACTGATTAATAACAAAAAAAATCATCAACATATTCCTCCAAGGTATATTGGTAACATTTTCATGAAATAGTCGTATATATCAGTAAAATTTGAATTTCGTGCTCCAACCGACGCCTCCACCTTAAGAAAAATAATGACTAACCCACATATATAACAGAAGGGTGTGAAGAGATTCTTGCAGGGTCGGCAATGCGTGAGTGATGGACTTGGTGTTGCAAGCGTCGGTAGGCTACGGTAACCACTTACCATCAGGTGGGCCGTATGCTTGTTTGCTGCCATAGTGGTATAAAAACGAGTAAGTGATGTACCTACCTTGCGTCAGCGCCTCTCAGCGTGAGTGTGACAGTATCTGGCTTGTCTCCATCATGTACATCCAGCCGGCCCACGCGGACCAGGCCCCCCCCCTCCCCCTCCCCCCCCTCGCCCTCCACATCCTCCACGCGGAACTCGTACTGCGGGTACCGGAACCGCGGCTCCCACTCGTTCACGTTCAGCACAGTTATGTTGATAGACGCTGTGTCGTTCTGGAAACAATCCACTGTGATTAACATGTATGTAAGATCTTGTGGCGCCATCTATCTATAATCTATACTAACTGTCCTTCGCGATGTCACCCGTGTAATGAGCTACCTATAACGATGTGTTCTAGCTACTGCACGCACTTTTGGCCACATTATTACTCATCATGGTCTAATTCAGTCTTAAATGTAAATACGGTCACACAATTCTAATTATGTATATACCTATATGTTAACGGAAAACTATCTAATCCGTCATTGTATACATTTCCTAGGAAATCCATACATTTCCTAAATATCTATCGGAGTATTACATTCGGGATATTTGTAAGGATAGCGGTATTTGGGGGGTTGTAAGTGAAATTTATTTTTGTGCGAATACTTTCAAATTTATGCACAATAAAAAAAATAACACCAACCAATTTTTTTCAATAGAATTTATATATTTCCTAGTATCATTATTGAAATAAAATTTCCTAGGAGAAATACACAGGAATTGTGTACAATAGGGTAGTTGACACTGACCAAAATAAATGACCAAACACTAACCAATGCATAAAACATCTAAAAACACGTGGAAATATCAAATATGTTGTACATTTAATGCTTTTTATGATTTTTAATTACCAGTGGAACCACTAAGAGTAGATGATTTGATGCTGTGAAACTATGACGTCATAATGTAATATTTCATACAAAATTCCTTATAAACTATCGTTTTGACATTTATTAAAAAGTAGCTGATTTGATGTGTCAGTCAACTACCCTATTCTTATGTTTCATACATTTCCGGTGACATATATATGGATACATGCACACACTGGCTACTTCTAACTGAGAATATATTTGTAAATGATCTAGCCAAAGAAGCTGGACGAACATTTATTTTTAAATTTACCCGGTCAAATAGTATATTTACCATGTGTTTGATCGTAATCTTACTGTGCTATGAAAGTGGTGTGGTGTAGTGTAGTGTAGTGTAGTGTAAGTAACTCACAGCTAGATGGTCGGTGACCATGACCTGGTAGTGGTAGTGGTCCCGGGCCTCGTGGTCGAGCGGGCGCCGCAGCAGCAGTGCGCCGGCGCCGCTGATGGCGAACTTGTCCAGGAAGCTGCGCTCCGACACGTAGAACTGAAGCGACCTCTACTGACACAACTCACATTTGGATCACTTATTTTTAGGGTTCCGAAAAAAAAAAAAAAGGAATCCTTATAGGATCACTCGTGCGTCTGTCTGTCTGTCTGTCCAAAAATATTGGACTGGATTGAGTTGAAAGTTGGTACACATATGTAAGTCGATGACCCAAACATGGACGTGTTACGTAAATAAATGAATTTCAAACATGGGGGCTAAATTAGAAAATTAAAAAAAAAGTTTTGCAGACAATATTGTGTAACATATCAAATGAAAGGGCTTTTTATCACGATGTCAAATATTTTTTTTTTTATTTACTTACTGACTCGACCCTCGCTAACAGATTCAGATTTTTATTTTGGGATGGAAAAATCAGATGCTTTTGGAATTTGGATATTGGCAAGTAAATGAAAATTTGCATGAAAATATGTTGATTCTTATATGCTCTCGATTAAAAATAACATAAGTACCTACATGTTTTAATACATTTAAAAGTTTCTTCTAAATAATAAATATCTATAATATCCTGGGACATTTTGTCACACGTGGTTAACTGATCCCGAACTAAGCAGAGCTTGTAATATGGAAACCAGATAACTGATATACTACATATACTACTTATTTTATTTTGTAAATGCATACTTATATAGATAATTACACCCAGACTCAGGACAAACAGACATGTTCATGCACACAAATGTTTGTCCTGGATGGGAATCGAACCCACGACCTGCGGCGCAATAGGTGGTGTCTAAACCAACTGCGCCAACTGGCCCGTCCGTTATGGATGTAAAGATATTTATTTTTGTTTGTAAATCAAATTATTTAATTACTAGCTGACCCGGCAGACCTGGGACCTACCTCTACCTACCCCTACCTACCTCTACCTGCCCCTACCTACCCCTACCTACCTTACCTACCTACCCCTACCTATCTACCTACCCCTACCTGGCTACCTACCCCTACCTGCCTCTTCCTACCTATCCTATCCTATGTCCTTCTCCTGGTTCTAAGCTACCTCCCCACCAATTTTCAGCCCAATCAGTTCAGCCGTTCTTGAGTTATAAATAGTGTAACTAACACGACTTTCTTTTATATATATAGATTACAGAATAACCTAAGAGGAAAAAGGTGTAGTAAAAAATGTTATTGACCTCGTCAGGATTAGCGGGCGGATTCGTAGTGAGCGTCAGTATAACAGTTCCAATCGGTGCATCCTCCGGAACAGCGCCGAAGTACGCGCGTGAAGTGAACCGCACCCCGCCAGCACTAGTGCTAGCCGCATCAGTACTAGTCGCACTGGTACTAGTCGCACCAGCACCAGCACCAGCCGCACCAGCACTAGCCGCACCACGGACCGTCAGCGTGGCTAGTGCGTATCGATCTGCGTTGTCTACTTGAGTCGCCTATTAACATAGTAATTTATTTGCTAATAATAATAACAGACGCCATGTTATTACGTCATACGGCTATGTAAACTAATAAGTGTCAATGTCAACTGCTAAGGATCATATGCACATTTGTTTACACAGCCAACTGACGTCATCTCTTCATGACCACAGAGTAATAATGGCGTCTACTGCGTCCATCGTTTTCGTTAAATTTCGCGCGAAATTTTATAAATGTAAATTTTTTTATTAAGTACTTTGCATTTTTTGTGGTTTATTAGCACAATAGAATCTAATTGAGAGACTTTTCAAAAAGCATGGAACAACATTGGTGTCAGCAGATACTAACACCAAAGTTGTTCCTGAGGTGTCTTGGACAATGGTGTCGCTTCTCATGAACACTAGCATACAATGACCTTAATAACAAAGGTGTGTGGATGGTGCAGGTCTTCGAGCAGCTGGTCGGTGATGAGTACCCGGGCGGAGTCCCTGTCTATGTTGAGTAGATGCGCGTTATCACCCGTCGCCGAGTAGTACAGCGGCGCGTCGATGCCCACGTCCTGGTCCCGCGCTGATATAGACCCGGGAGACGTCATCATCACATCACCCTACATAGTAAGTACATATATTATGTCAGTTACAAAGTAATTCAAACTAATACCATGGGAACTGTCAGTGCTGACATTTTGAAAGAAAGAAAGAAAAAAAGAAATAACATTTATTTATTTATCTATTTTGCGTGTCATATTATTGGATACTAGCTGTTCCGCGCGGTTTCACTCGCGTTCCCGGGATAAAAAGTAGCCTATAACCACCAGTGTGTGTTGCCAGTGATGACTTACGGAGCGGAGACGTGGTCGCTTACGATGGGCCTCATAAGAAGGCTCAAGGTCACCCAAAGAGCGATGGAGAGGGCTATGCTCGGAGTTTCCCTGCGAGATCGAATCAGAAATGATGAGATCCGCAGGCGAACCAAAATAACCGACATAGCCCGAAGAACTGCCAAACTGAAGTGGCAGTGGGCGGGGCACATCGCTCGTAGAACCGACGGCCGCTGGGGCAGAAAGGACCGGCCATCGTGGAGATCCTTGGGGGAGGCTTTTGTCCAGCAGTGGACGTCTTTCAGCTGATATGATGATGATGATGATGAACCATCGGGAATAATGTAGCTTCTTATTAGTGAAAGAATTTTTCAAATCGGTTCAGTAGTTTCGGAGCCTATTCAATGCAAACAAACAATCAATCAAATCTTTCCTCTTTATAATAATAGTATAGATACTTACTGTGAATAAGTTCATCAGAGCCTCCCCAATGGGAGGGAGTGAAAAGTCGGTAACTTGTTAGATGAGCTTTTAATTATTTTTTCCGTTCGACCGCAGATGCTTGCAGTACCAGAGGTATCATCATTTTCACAAAGATTTCCATTTTACTATGACCTTTTATTAAAGGCGTGTGTTTGACCACAATTTGCAGTAGTCAGATGATGTTGTCGAGGGTAAACAAACAAAACTTAGAAGACAACCGACTCTCAAGTACAGCTGTAGGATCAAACTAGTACTTAGGTGCTTTATGATAGATTTTCAATTTAAGGGTGGTAGGTAGCCAAGTATTGGGTTTATACCACCGTTATGCTCGCACTCTTTGAAAAATCGGTGAAGGAAAACATCGTGAGGAAACCATAGCACGGTGGTAGAGTACTTTGTAGTACCCGCCTGGCTGGCTACCACGCTCAAGCTGAAAATTTGAGAGCCAGTTTGCCTTCTCGGTATTGTAACAGGTCAGCAACACATTGGCAATATCTCTGGTATTGCAAATGGCGATAGGCGACGGTAACCACTTACCATCAGGTGAGCCGTATGCTTGCTTGCAACCTTAGTAGTATAAAAATAAATCATTTACAGTACTAAAACTAGTAAATGTATGTAATATACCTGTTTAGCATTATGCGGTATAAGGGCGGTGTAGTGTTCGTGGGAGAACTTGGGGTTCTGATCATCGGCGTCGAGCACGGTGATGTGCAGGTAGGTGTCGTTGTGCAGCGGCGGGTCGCCGCCGTCCCGCGCCCGCACCCGCACCGTCACGTTGGCCGCCGTCTCGTAGTCCAGCGCGCGACGGATCGCCACCACCGGCTCCAGCTCGTTCGGGAACCACACGTAGTCCTGATACACATATATAATAAGCTACCTTGCAAACAGTGCATTAGAGTCTGACTATTCATAAGTGCCTGTGAGGGTTTATTTGAATAAATAATATTTTATTTCATAATAATAGTAGTTTATGATTCTGTTGCATAATAGGGGTTATTAACTACGAGTGTGAGTTTAAGTACCGAGCCGTAGGCGAAGTTCTTAATAGTATCACACGAGTTTTTAATACCTAATTATGTGCAGTATCATACAGTACTTTATCTAAGCTTATATAAATAAAAATAAAAATGCTATTTTTGTGACATTTTTGGTCAAAATGATATATGTAGACAAAAACAATAAAATAAACAGACACAATAATCATATACCTAATCAAATCCGTAACTCCCAAAAATTCTTACCTCTAAAGTTCATGTCAAAAATTTGTGACATTGTCATCGTCAAATTTAATTGATAATGATTGATTATACTATTGATAGGTCCCAAGTGTACTTTAATTGAAAAAAATAGTAGTTTATGATACTGTTGCATAATAGGGGTTATTAACTACGAGTGTGAGTTTAAATACCGAGCCGTAGGCGAGGTTCTTAATAGTATCACACGAGTTTTTAATACCTAATTATGTGCAGTATCATACAGTACTTTATCTAAACTCATATAAATAATGTAATTTAAAAAAATAGACAGATCGATAGTATTTTTCTACCAACTGAACTTTAAAAAAAAAAAAAAAAAATCTATTTTGTGACATTTTTGGTCAAAATGATATGTGTAGGCAAAAACAATAAAATAAACAGACACAATAATCATATACTTAATCAAATCCGTGTTGCCAACTCCCAAATATTCTTACCTCTAAAGTTCAAGTTACAGAATTTGTGACATTGTCATCGTCAAATTGAATTGATACTGATTGATTATACTATTGATAGGTCCAAAGTGTACTTTAATAGAAAAAAAGTTATTTTATAGCATTATCTTGGGAACAACAACTGTACTATAATGAATCATTATACACGGGTGTGCCTAAAGTGTCTCATTAAAGTACTGATTTTGATTTCATAATAAGAACATTACGATATGAGAGTAGATAATAGTAGTTTATGATACTGTTGCATAATAGGGGTTATTAAACACGAGTGTGAGTTTAAGTACCGAGCCGTAGGCGAGGTTCTTAATAGTATCACACGAGTTTTTATCTACTCTCTTATCGTAATGTTCTTATTATGAAATCAAAAACAGTACTTTAATGACCCACTTTATGCACACCCGTGTATAATGAAATTAAAAAGTTATGTTATAGCACAGTTTTCTTCCCAAGATAATGCTATAAAATAACTTTTTTTCATTAAAGTACAAGTATTTGGACATGTCTGGCCACTTATAATGTTTTTTTTGGTTTTAATACTTCAATTACTGTCAAACGAAATAATAAAGAAAAAAACATTATAAGTGGCCAGACATGACTAAACAATTAAACGTAGTATTATATTCTCTTTGTAAACAATTAGGAATCAATCAGTATCAGTTCAATTTTAGATGCAAATTTACTCTGTGGTCGCGTATGCGATAGGGAGTTTTTCCCAACACGGATTTGGGCGCCATGATGATTAATGTTTGTTTATTTTATTGATTTTTTTGCATACATATTTTATTTTGGCCAAAAATGACAGTAAAATAGCAGTGATACTAAGGTGAAATAAACTTGGATCTGAAATTGTGGAGGCGGCAATGGAAATGACGAATAATCGATACCCGTGAGTCATGAAAACCTATGACAAAATATTATCGATTTTTTACCTTTAAATTACATTATTAGATGAGTTTAGATAAAGTACTGTATGATACTGCACATAATTATGTATTAAAAACTCGTGTGATACTATTAAGAACCTCGCCTACGGCTCGGTACTTAAACTCACACTCGTGTTTAATAACCCCTATTATGCAACAGTATCATAAACTACTATTATAGCATTATCTTGGGAACACAACTGTACTATAATGAATCATTATACACGGGTGTGCCTAAAGTGGGTCATTAAAGTACTGATTTTGATTTCATAATAAGAACATTACGATATGAGAGTAGATAAATATATTTATTTACTCTTCATAAAGAATCTTAGCAAATTAAATAAATATGTCCAATATAAAACCTCTCTGAGAAAATCTTTGTGAGAGTCTGGAGTCTGAACTAGGTGGTGCCCTGCACTACAGATCTCCAGGCTCTCCGAACATACAAGGATCAATATTATTTATGATAATAATGAATAAATACAATACAACCAAATGTCTCTTTATTTAGTGGAATGAGACATTAAATTTTTTAAATCTATGTAGAAGTAAAAAGTGAGTCACAAATAAACAAATTGCAAGCAATTGAGATGAGAATCTTGGAGTCTTCTTAGTTTAATTGTAGCAAAGGGAATATAATCTGGATGGTAAAGTCAACTGTAAAGGGAAACCGTGACTGACTGAATGATCTATCAACGCACAGCTTAAACTGGAAGGATCAAGCTGAAACTTGGCATATACACAGTTAAGAAAGAATTATTGTAAATTGAAGTTCTAAGGGGGTAAAATGGTATGGTAGGCATACGTAGTACGTACAGATTGAGGTCCAGGCAGGACCTCGTAGTGCAGCGTGGCGTGCGGGCCGGGCTGGTCGGCGTCCGCAGCCCGCAGCGCCACCGGCAGCCGCGCGCCCACGGCCGTCAGCTCGGAGACGCGCGCGCGGTACGGCGCGTCCCTCCACGCCGGCGCGTTATCGTTCACGTCCCACACGCGCACCGACACCGGGATTATGAAACTCTGCATCGATCACCACATAACCGATTTAATGCACAGTTGACACTCGCCTAGCTACGTACCTAGGGCCAGGACCCACCACTTGAGCCACGGCATTCAACGTCCCTACCACCATCATCTCCTTAAAAGCCTCATCCAAAAGATTGGCATAAAAACAAAGTCACCTTGTCATTATTAAAAACTATGGAATTGCAAATGTGTTGCCGGTATTATGGAGGTCTTTCTACACATTTTCAGAGAATTCCATATCATAGTGCTGATGGAAAATCATATGTAATAGAAAACTTGCACAATAAGAAATTCGAACTAAAACATTGCGAATCGAGCGAATCTATATGCAAAACTTACTATATAGCCCTCTATATAGCCCAACTGTTTATAGTAAGGAAAATTAATTCGCTGTCTAAATCTGAAAAAGTTTATAACGCAACCATGGTCTTTTGAAAGTGAATGTAGAGTACTCACAGGGTCGGCAGTCCCACGCCTATCGCAGCGCACGTTGACGTACAGGTTGGAGGGTCCGCGGCGCTCCTCGCGGTCCAGCGGGCGCAGCAGCGTGAGGTTCTTGGTGCCGGCCGCGATGCCCACGCCCACGCCCGCGCCCTGCTCCTGCAGCCGCAGCGAGATGTTGCCCTGCTGCTCGCGAGGGTCGCCGTTCACGCTCAATGTACCTAACGTACAAATACGCACCGTATAATATTAATCAGCTCCTTACTTGAGCATAAACGAGGTTGTCGCGAAGCAAGGCTGAGCCAAAAGTATGTACTGAGTGAGGCATCCGAAGTACACTCGAACTACTCGCGCAAGTTTGGACTTCGATCTGCCTGATTGAGCATTTGCAACGTCAGGAGGTTGCTCTCCCAATCAGGATACGACTATCCATCAATGATACTCAGGAAAGGTTTCCTAAGGTCCCATTTTCAAGTATTTAAATTCGTATCTTATTAGTCTTGGAAAGTAGTATTTCGAAATGAAATAAAAATCAATAATCAATTTATCTCAAAATGGTGTTGAAATGTACAAAACACCAATTTTAGCCTCCGTAAGCTGCACTTGAAAGCCAGTTCCTTTCTAGGCTTTGTGTGCTTACCACCATCGGCCACATCATCACTCAATAACACACACACGGTGAGATTGTGGTCAAACACAGGCCTATATACATAGTAAAAAAAATATTAAAAAGAAGTATCCTATGTGTTCATCTAGGTTATAAACTATATGTGTTCCAAATTTCATCCAAATCCGTTCAAAATCAAAATCAATCAAAATCAAAACTCATTTATTCAGTTTAGGCCCAAATAAGGCACTTATGAATGTCTAAAGTTACAGTTTTACAATAGACCCTACTACCGGTTCCACATACACTTGAACTGAGAAGACTCCGGCAAGAAACTCAGCAAGGCTTCTTTTTTTGGTGGATCTTTTTTTTTAATCTATGTAATTTCGTTCAGTAGTTTTTGCGTGAAAGAGTAACAAACATCCATCCATACTGTAAGTACTATACTGTAAGTATGGATGGATGTTTGTTTGAACATTCGCTTTATAATATTAGTATAATTAAAAAAAACATAGTTACCAATAACGCTGCCGACGGGCGTGTCCTCGCTGATATAGAAGCTCTCCACGGCGCCGCCGTTCATCAAGTAGCACCTGCTGTCTTGAATCGCTGCAAAACCATTTTCAATGTTGTAGCTTTACTACCATCAATAAATACGGCTCTACTAGAGTGAAAAGATCTACGTACATAATCATTATGTTTTAAATTCGTACCGTACGACATGCGTGCGACAGTTCGTCAACATGCCTGATCAGGTAGTATATTATAATTTCTTTGCTGCCTACCTATGTATTATTTTTGTCTGCGTCTTTTAAATGGGATGATCTGTTGACATGACGGACGGTATATTACGTAAACACAAAATAGCTATGTGACGGCATCACACAATAGGGTAGTTGACAGTGTCAAAAATAAATGACCAAACTAACCAATGCATAAAACATCTAAAAACACGTGGAAATAACAAATATGTTGTACATTTAATGCTTTATCTACTCTCATATCGTAATGTTCTTATTACGAAATCAAAACCAGTACTTTAATGGCCCACTTTAGGCACACCCGTGTATAATGATTCATTATAGTACAGTTGTGGTCCCAAGATAATGCTATAAAATAACTTTTTTTCTATTAAAGTACACTTTGGACCTATCAATAGTATAATCAATCAGTATCAATTAAATTTGACGATGACAATGTGACAAATTTGTTGACTTGAAATTTAGAGGTAAGAATTTTTGGGAGTTGGCAACACGGATTTGATTAGGTATATGATTATTGTGTCTGTTTATAGTATTGTTTTTGCCTACATATATCATTTTGACCAAAAATGTCACAAAAATAGCATTTTTTTTTTTTGCAAAGTTGGTAGAAATATTTTTTTTTTAAATTACATTATTTATATGAGTTTAGATAAAGTACTGTATGATACTGCACATAATTAGGTATTAAAAACTACGGCTCGGTACTTAAACTCACACTCGTATTTAATAACCCCTATTATGCAACAGTATCTATCATAAACTACTATTTTATGATTTTTAATTACCAGTGGAACCACTAAGAGTATATGATGTGATTCTATGAAACTATGACGTCATAGTGTAATATTTCATACAAAATTCCATAGAAACTATCGTTTTGACATTTATTAAAAAGTTGCTGATTTGATATATCAGTCAACTCTACCCTATCCATACTTTTTAATATTATAAATGTGAAAGTGTGTATGTTTGTCCATCTTTCATGGCAAAACGGAGCGACGAATAGTCGTGATTTTTTAAGTAGAGATAGTTGAAGGGATGGTGAGTGACATAGGCTACTTTTTGTCTCTTTCTAACCCCCCACTTCCCTAA
Organism: Tethea ocularis; assembly: GCA_963555595.1. Taxonomy (NCBI): domain Eukaryota; kingdom Metazoa; phylum Arthropoda; class Insecta; order Lepidoptera; family Drepanidae; genus Tethea; species Tethea ocularis. The sequence goes on along the minus strand of OY741960.1, from coordinate 283,222 downwards.
AATAGGAGACGGAAATTTGTGTGAGACTCCGCAAAATTAGTATAGAAAAAAAAAGTTACGTGGAAAATAGTTGGGTAAATAGGAAGTTGTAGGTAGGTAGGAGTAGGTAGAAGTAGGTAGGGGTAGGTAGAAGTAGGTAGGGGTAGGTAGAAGTAGGTAGGGGTAGGTAGAAGTAGGTAGGGGTAGGTAGAAGTAGGTAGGGGTAGGTAGAAGTAGGTAGGGGTAGGTAGAAGTAGGTAGGGGTAGGTAGAAGTAGGTAGGGGTAGGTAGAAGTAGGTAGGGGTAGGTAGAAGTAGGTAGGGGTAGGTAGAAGTAGGTAGGGGTAGGTAGAAGTAGGTAGGGGTAGGTAGAAGTAGGTAGGGATAGGTAGAGGTAGGTAGTTAGATCCCAGTTTTTTATTTGTTTTCAGGGCAGGACAACGTCTGCCGGGTCAGCTAGTTATGAATAGTATGTAAATATTTCATAGTAGCTTCTCCGCCCCGCAGTTTCATCCGCGTTCCCGATGGATCTTATGTTCCTGAGGGATAAAAAGTAGCCTATGTGTAAATCCAGGGTGCCAACTACCTCCATCATACCTTCATAGTAACACTACTGAAGGCAGTAGCGCAGCGTACACACGGCCACATATTAAGCTACCTTTTTGTTGCAAAATAGCTCCTGTTACAACCGCATAAGATGCCGCAGTTTTGACCTTGACTTGTGGTCGTCCGTACCTACCCACTATTCAAAATTCCGCAAACACAATTTGTATAAACATAATCTATACGATAGTTATATTTAATTCACCATTCTTATCTAGAAGACATTACCATTAATATAGCTCTAGTATTCAAGGAACCCCACCCCCTGTCCTGGATAGATAAGTGCCGGGCTACGTGTACCGAGTGACCCGCTTTCATTATTATAAAGAAGCATCGATGAACTATTGAATGTAGTTAGGTTCGATGGTTTTATTTCATTGAATCGATTGTGTCGCGTACCATTACCTTAATGAAAGTGACAATGCTCAAAATTCCTATTCGGTATTTTCATGTTACCGCTGAAATAGTCTAACTTGTCTTGTGTCACGTGAAACAATGGAACCCTTATCACCTCGTTGTCCAACTGTCCGTCTGTCTGTCGGAGTGTCAAGAGTATTTTTTTCAGGAGCGCATGGAGCTCCTGAATCCATACTAATATTATAAATGGGAAAGTGTGTATGTTTGTCCGTCTTTCACGGCATAACGGAGCGACGAATTGACGTGATTTTTTAAGTGGAGATAGATGAAGGGATGGAGAGTGACATAGGCTAATTTTTGTATCTTTCTAACCCCCCCACTTCCCTCAAATGGGGGGTGGAAGTTTGTATGAAGCACGCAATTTTCAAGGTAGAAAGCTAAAAATGTGGTATGCGAACTATTTATGACTAACAAAAAAATTGTGCATCATTCTTTTTTTGGAAATCTGCCCCCAACTCCTTAAAAGAGGGGGTGAAATTTTATTTTACCTTGAAAACTGCGAAAGGTCCCATCTTTCGCAGTTTTCAAGGTAGGAAGCTAAAATGTTACCAACGAAAAATTATTTTTTTTTGGAAATGTTCCCCCAGCCCCTAAAATAGGGGATGGAAATTTGTGTGAGACTCTCCGCAAAATTAGTACAGGTTTTATGATACAAACGAATAATAATTTACTAAAACAAATTTAATAAAACAATATTATAACATTAAAAAGCCCAAGGACAAACATTAAAGGTGACTAGGGTGAATTTAGAAAAGCCGTGCTTCTCCCATGGACAATTGTATGTAGCATGTTCGCGTGTATCCAATGCCCAGAATCTTTTCATTCTATCCCCAAATGGAAAGACATATAATATCGTCTACAGTAGCGTATTCAAATAAAGTTCTCTTCTGTGTTCTAAATCAGGAAAAGGGAACCGTGTTACCCCGAATTTAACGCGAGCGAAGCCGCGGGCAAAAGCTAGTGCTTAAATAAGCTTGAAGCTGTAAAAATATTATGCTTTTTATGATTTTATTTTTATTTATTTCGCATACTTTGATACTTTGCGTAAATCAAAATCATATATGACAAGAAGCAAGGTCTCGCAGCCATAAAAATAAGTAGTTACATAATTATGATCCATTGGGATCCGCGGGTCAGACGCTAGTTGATCTATAAGTACTGTTCTAACGTATATCCGGGTCACAGTAATCATCAGCATGTGATCTAACCTATCATGCGCATGCGCAACCACTATTATAGACTCATCAAAAGATGATAGCGCCTTGCACCCATAACTCACTTCCAAGTTCGTGTGTGAAATTACTAACTGACAGTCTCATTGCAAAGTGTATATAGGTATATAATGTATATTAGGTACTACGTATTTCGAGTGAAAGTGATATGAAAGCGAGCTTAAGAATTTTTTTTAAATTTCGCTTGGTTTAAATGATGTACCTACACACAATATGAGGAAAGAGTTGTATCTGTTTCAACTCTCTTGTCCGTAACTAGAGCATGTTTCTTGATAATACCACATAATATTTACTTAGGTATAAATCCATTATACATAGCTAGCTGTTACCCGCGGTTTCACTCGCTGTCCCGGGATAAAAAGTAGCCTATAACCTTCGGAGATAATGTAGCTTCCTATTAGTGAAATATTTTTTCAAATTAAACCAGTAACTCCGGAGATTAGCGCGTTCAAACAAACAAACTCTTCAGCATTATTATTAGTAAGTATATAGTGTGTGTAAAAAAAACTTGTCAATAATGAACAACGTAATAATTCATTAGGTACCTAACCCTGAAGCGAAGTCATATTTTAGAACGCACACACAATGTTAAAACTAACTAACTTCTAATGGAATTATTTTAATTATCTACACTAAATGTACATAAAAAAGAACTACAAATAAAGCAATAATAGTGAAGTAACTCAATCAAACAACGCAAGGTTGCAACGGGATAGTGACAACGTGGCTAAAGTGACAACTACCGTAACACCAACAATACGTATTGTGACAACTACACCATTTACGTTGTAGTGACAGAGCCAGAGAGATATAAAAATAAACCATATTTCTTTACAATAACGATTATCTGTTATCTATAATTCAGTACCTATAATAGGGATGATGACTGGATAAAAAATAATTAATTCTGTTTAGTCCGTCAGTTAGGTTATAAAAAAATATTGTTAATAAAAAAATACAGAGATAAGGCGCCTCAAAGTTCAGGAGTGGGGGCTTGTGACGTCACGTCTCTGTAAAGTGTACTAAGACGTGACGTCACACGAAATTTTAACGCACTGTTTGTTATTTTTAGTTTTCGGAATTAATAGAAAAAATTAAAAAAATACAATATTTTTTGGTAATCTAACTAACGGACTAATTAGATTTTTTAGTTATCATCCTTATAATATGAAGATTCAGATGAACCTTATTGCAATGTCATATGGTTCATTTCCATATGTCTCTGGCTCTGTCACTACAGTAAACAGTGTAGAAGGTATCAAAAAAAAACATGCAACTAAAACCAGTACCATATTCTAGTTGGTGTTGAGATGCCGCACTCACCCCGGGACCTGATTGCGAGCGCTAAGGCGGCAACGGTGGCCGGCGGTGGGTCACCCTCCGCCTTCTCACGCCAAACTGTACGCACCCAGACATATTTTTACTACGTATAGGCCTGTGTTTGACCACAATCTAACCGTGGCCAGTGATGATGTGGCAGATGGTGGCACACTTGAGAGTGGTAGCCAACCAGGTGGGTACTACAAAGTACCCTACAACCGTGCTATGGTTTCCTTACGATGTTTTCCCAAGGTCACTGTCGGAACCCGCGACATTCGGCTCGGCATTTGGCGTCACTATCACTGAGCTATCCTTAATATCGTAAAGGATTTATTTAAGATCTAATATTGTAACAAACTACAAGGACACCCTGGGCACTTAATACAATACTACGAAGACGATACGAAAGTGTTTCATGATTATGGTGCTGTAAGGCGATATCACAAGCTCGACGAAAAATCGACGCTGTTTGTTACTCTACTCTCTCTCTATCGTTTACTACCTACGTTATCATGTGAGAAGTCAGTTGTACGCGGTATCGTAGCGCGTGGTCGTCGACGAATGAAACGTTAGAGAATACCATAGCAGGGCAATGTACTTGCCTCCTCCTGTGGTAGTCTTATGCCGTTCACAGCATCGCGCCAATGTAAATCCAAATACTAAATCTAGACTTGGACTTTTTGGCGGGAACTTGCGAAGTGACGTTGCGTTTTCATTTTATTTTCATAAAATAGTGTATTTTTTGAGTTTTTTTTAATATTATCGGTGGTATTTTGTCCAATAAAGATCAATACACGTGCACCAGTGAAGTGAAATGAAATGATTACGTGTTAGTTGTCTCAAGAAATCCATGAACAGTTTTAGTAGAACGGCTACCATTGTACTAAAACCTAACTAAACTGACTGACTATGACTCGAAGAAGATTTAACATGACTTGAACTTTGAAACTTGACGATTGACGAGAATTTAATACATGAAAAATATAAAAATACCTACATTGCTCAACATGACACTGGCAAAATACACGAAATGTAATGCCAAAATTAAAAAAAACAAAAAAAAATCTAGACTTTTGGCTAATCAAAAATCAAAAAAGTATATCAGTAGGACTGTGTACGAAGCCCGATACACTAGAAAAGAGGTGATGCTCTTCCACGGCTGAACGGATTTTCTTGAAAAATAGCTAAGAACATTCTCGATTAAGACACCTTTCAAACTTAATCACAATCGGTTCATCCGTTCAAGAGCTATGATGCCACAGACACTATAAACTTATAATACCCCTCTTTTCGTCCGGGGCTAAAAAGATAATAGGTCGGTAGTAGTGAAACAGTAGTGCGTATTATTGCGTACAAGTAAATCAAACGTTTTGATGGCAGGTGGTCAGTGACAAGTGGAACACCGGAAGGCATTCTCGCAATAAATCCCCCTCGCCACTTCCGGTGGGTTAGTTATATATTCAAAATGGCCGCGGGTTCGTAGCACCGATGTGGGGCGCTATACTGCGCCGGCCTACCCTACTGCGGACACTTGCCCTTTCATTCATACTTGCTGATGATTAAAAACGAAAAACGATTACTCTATCAAATTCGCATGTACCTACACACAGTGCCGGATTAAGCAAGCGCGGGACCTGTAGCAAATTGTATGGGGTCCTTAATTTGCTACGGGTTTAAGTATAAAGTGGTAAAAGACTCAATCAATACGATTATAAGGTTACAATTTTCAAAAAATTATGCTCAGGCGGAGGTTAGTTAGTTTGGATACGCGGGGATCCTGCCTGTTATTCCATCCTGGGATTCCATCATCAAATCAGGAATTGGTTACAATGTGGTCCCATTGTCACCAAGTCAGGATATACTCAGGAGTATACTCTTTCGAATGAAATAATTATTATTTTTAAAATCGGTCGATAATTGGCAGAGATATCAGTGAACATACATAAAAAAAATACATACAGTCGAACATAGATCCTCCTCCTTTTTTGAAGTCGGTTAAAGAGTACAGATACCACCAGAACACGGTGTCGCGTGATTTCAATGCATTCATAATACCATGATACCGTGGTCACAGTGTGAACGCCACTCGTGACTAACCATTGCATTACCTAGGCGCTGACATCTGGGGAAACCCACATGCGAGGGGTTCAATTATTAACATTTTATGCATTAATGATCATACTCAGATTCTTTAAAGCCATCACACAATCTGCGTGCAAAACTTTAGGGTCGATAAGTCAGTCAGTCTCTCTCTGAAGTATAATTAGTTAAATCTATAAATTGTTAACTATAATTTATTCATCAGAATCTAATTTCCTATCAAAGGATAACGTTTTTAATTTCCGCACAAACTCTATTTAGAAATAATGAGCTTGTGATTTATTAATTATCTAATATAATTATATTCCTGTACCAGTATTGGATCGTTTACGGTTTGGAGTGGTTGGTCGTGGGAATCATGAACATTCTGTTTGTCCTGAGTCTGGGTGTAAGTGTCTATATAAGTATGTATTTACTAAAAAAGTAGTAGATATATGGTTTCCATAGAACTTGTCGCCAAGTTCACTTGAACGCGAATTAAATATAGTGCCCGGTAGAAACTATGTACTTACTGCTTCGCATAATGAAGGAAGAAATTCCTTCTCTATCTGAATATTTCTTTACAATAAATATTAATCGAATATAAGTTTTAATACTTACAATATTTTACTTTTACTTATTATTTACAACTTGTTATCTCTTAGTATCATCACTGTATAGTGATGATAGATTATTTATAGGACCTCCCCTTCTCTAGCCATTCCCAGTCCACCAGCATTACTATCAGCACATTATGTCTCTAAATAATAACAATCATGGTTGTAACTCACCCAAGATTTTCTATAGGGTATAATTTACTCTTTTTACCACTCTCAAAAACTCCATCTCTTTTCCGTCTTTTCCCCCCAACTCAATCAGTCTTACCAACTTCATCAACTTACATATTCATCATTTTTTTTAATTTCATCTACTCATAATCGCGCAAGTATCGCCTTTCGCGACAGAACTAGCTCTGCTTAGTTTGGGATAGTGTCTACGTGGATTATTTACCAGAATGGTTGGACTCTAATCATGTGAATGATTTAAATTAAGTATAATAGCTAATCAGACAGACTCTACACAGTACCCTAACCTATGGTTTCCTCATTATGTTTTCCATTAGTTCCATTACCCAAAACTCAAGCTTATAATTCGAAGACCTACGTCAGACTACGTCACTACTGTCACTACGTCACTATCAGAATTTATTTTCTAATTTCTACATTTTATAAATGACAATATTTTCACAGTCGGGGAAAGCCGGACAATCGCCACAATTCGCTCTTACTCTAATCTGTCCAATTACTCAGTTAAGTATTGACGATTGTTTCCGATCTCGTTCGTCTCGTCTCGGCAACAATACTCGAGTCCCATCATTATCGTATTATATTTTATTACGGAATTAATGTGTACTTTCGCTTCTACAACTTTCATCTGCAGGTACCTAATAGCTATCCAATCAATTATTTTTATTTATTGGTTAAGTACCTAACTTATAGATGAATGTTAATTCATGTTATTGGTACTTATATCAATCTATATATATAAAAGAAAGTCGTGTTAGTTACTCCACTTATAACTCAAGAACGGCTGAACCGATTTAGCTGAAAATTGGCAGGGAGGTAGTTTAGAGCCAGGAGAAGGACATAGGATAAGTAGGTAGGGGCAGGTAGGGTAGGTAAGGTAGGTAGGGGTAGGTAGGGTAGGTAGGTAAGGTAGGTAGGGGTAGGTAGAGGTAGGTAGGGTAGGTAGGTAAGGTAGGTAGGGGTAGGTAGTTAGGTTAGGGGTAGGTAGTTAGGTAGGGGTAGGTAGGGTAGGTAGGTAAGGTAGGTAGGGGTAGGTAGTTAGGTTAGGGGTAGGTAGTTAGGTAGAGGTAGGTAGGTAGAGGTAGGTAGGTAGATCCCAGTTTTATTTTTGTTCTCAGGGTAGGACAACGCCTGCCGGGTCAGCTAGTGATGTATAAATTATGATTGACGCAGACGTAATGGGAATAAAAAATGTATGCTTCCTCTCAGTTCTCGAAAATTCTAATTGGTTGGAAATGTTATTACAAGTGTCTACAGGAATAAATAATAGCATGCCTAATGCTGGTAAGTAGGTATTGTTACCTGTATTGTAGGCACAAATAGTGCACCTAACAATGGTGCCGATTCTGTTGTTTACGAACTAAAATAAATTTAATCTCACTATATCTCTTTCTAATAGTAAATATAAGAAAGGGATGTAAGATAATTTAGTCCTGTCAGTTTAATCCGATCACACATTTCAATGTGAATTTAAGCGCGATCTTTATTGGTCACGACTATTACTCGTACATTACGACGGTGTGGATTAAACTGACAGCATTAAAAATGTTCTATCTTTTCTCAATAAGGTTAAAATGAAAGAGAGGTGACTTGTCTAATATTAGTTAAGTTCGTAAACAACAGAATCGGCACCAATACCTTCTTACTAACATGTTGGCTCAGCAAGACGGTGTTCGATTGCAACTTGAACAACTGTAACAAAATCTTAACTACGTATAGTACAGGCTTTGAACACGTCTCAAGTTCTCAACACAATACTTCTTGTAAGAGAGTCGACGCGGCCAGAAAGAGACGCGAGGCGAGGGGTCGCTGTGGACGCTCTGATGCGTACTTCCGCACCTCGGCCGCAACACCTACCCGTGATGCCTCATCTATTACACACTGTCGTATACTTATTGCATCTACAAATAAACTAAGATTTTAAACGTTTTCCAAAACGTTACAAGGATGAGTTATTTAAGACTTTCATTGAACTAGTAGCGCGGATTGATTGAGCAATGTCAGACCCCTAGACGTATACAAAAAAAAAAAAAAAGTGATACTAAGCTTTATTGATACTGTACTGGGTCATTTTGAAAGGGTATTTATAATAGAACATGAAAAAAATATATTTTGAATGAAAAACAACACTAAAATGAATGTAGTAAAATACGCTGCCTAACTGGAAATCTATATCTATCTATCTGTTTGTTTGTTTGTTTGTTTGAACGCGCTAATCTCTGGATCTACCAGTGGGATTTGGGAAAACCTTTTAGAAATTGAAAGCCCAATTATTAAGGAAGGTTATAGAACTTTATTTTAAATTAGGCTATAGAACATCACGCTACGACCCTCAGGAGCCGAGCAATGATAAAAAGAACGTTAAGCGGGAAGCATGTAATAGCACGGGTGAGCGATGCGACGCCATTGTCAATGGATGACAACGGTTGCCTAGGTTACAGTTTTTGTTATTTTTAAATGTCTTCAAGAGGAGGTTATCAATTTGGACAATTTTATGTAGCCTTATCTAGATCAGGTTGCATAGGCTACTTTTTATCTTGGAAGCGCAGATGAAACCGCGGGGGACAGCTAGTCTATTATATACCTACTCGAGTAGGCAATAATAATGATCTATACGTATTAGCTGTTGCCCTGTCCCTACGTTTCTGAGTGGAAGTAAAGGCTTTTACCAGATATTATCGCTAAACTTGTAATTAATTATCTTAATTGTATGATATTCAGGTAAGCCTAGAAAACGACGTAGGCTAAGGTTAAAAAAAATACGGGAACGCGGAGCAGAGAGCTAATATTACTCTCAAGTTGAAAATCTGTCGCCAAGCACCTTTCGGTGTGTTCCGAATCCGACAGCTGCACTTGAGAGCCAGTTCCTTTCTAGGCATTGTGTGCTTACCATCATCGGCCACATCATCACTGATCACGGTGAGATTGTGGTCAATCACTGGCCTATACATAATAAAAAAAAGAAATCTAGCTTAATTTAAATATAAGCCTCCGTGACTTTATAAACAACTCTAAATATAATTAAAAAACCATTCTCCGCTATAATAAAAGGGCAATTATCAGCAACAATAAACCGTCACGAAGTCGAGTGAAAAGTCCCGTTTCGAATGTCATCAGCGTAAATCATCTTCATCAGAGAGAGTGTGACCGAAGAGACGCTGCGGCGGCTATTTGCAAACGATTCCACGCAATTATGCAACGGTACAATATCAAATTAAATTAAACTCTGACCCCATTATAATTAAAATCAATTTGAATTCAACAACTACATTTAAAATGTTGGGTAATATTAATTATTTATCTGTATGTATAAGTTAAGTTAGGCAATTCTTGGGGCTATGTCGGTTATTTTGGTTCGCCTGCGGATCTCATAAACCGCTGGATGCGGGTATTACCGGCCATCGTGGAGATCCTTGGGGGAGGCTTTTGTGCAGCAGTGGACGTCTTTCGGTCGACAGAAGTATAAGTTTAACTGTATTGAGACATGTTAACAAGGCAGAACACGAAGCGACCTTGGTATCTTCCATAATAATAAATTAAAAGTTAAGAATAAAGGAAACGCTGCTTAGTGAGTAGTAAATGGATAACGACGATTTAAAGAACAATAAGCTTCCGACAGCAGACACTATGTAACACATTTACAACGGTAGGAAGTTGTTAAATAACTTTGTGTCTACTGTGTTTAGATAAAAGGGTCGTAAGTAACTTATCAAGGCTTCTAGTGGTCCTTTCCCTTATATACAGAGAGGAGATGACGTTCATGACAGGAGTTGAGATGTCGAAGAGATATGAAACACAAAATGTACCTACCTACCTATCTCTAGCAGGGTAGAGTCCAGACATAACATATTAGCTATTTTTTAACCCCCGACGCTTTCTGTGTTTCCTCACGATGTTTTCCTTCACCGAAAGCTCAAGCTAATTATAAGATTCGAACCCACGCTTCATCGTGGCATCCGACCACTGAGCTATCATCGCCTTATTTTTTAATTTGATCATTTATTTTGTTCACTAGCCTATTATAATGCGCCATGAAACTGATTTTACCATAGCTCAAGTGGGTTTGTTTTAGAAACTAAACCATAAAATTAGTTGGCAACGAGTTACGTTATTTCCCATTTAGTTCGTTGACAGTGTTCCTAGTTTGGCATGGTTTGTTGCAACCATCGCGAAACGCCTCAGGAAGTGGTGGCCCCGACTGTCGTGTGCCGCACAATGGAAAACCTCGGTCAACGGCTTCTGCACTATCTGTGACGCAGCTCGATTTACTAATAGATTATTATGTAGGTCATTGAATGGAATTTAATCGTCACTCATTTCAGTCTCCTTTTTTGAGTACACATTGCGTTCTTGTCTTCTTTCTATATGATGATAAACTTTATCATACCCTTTCGTATATAGCTTTTTTACTATGTATATCTTCTTATAGAAACGTATATCATCATGTCAGCTAAAAGACGTCCACTGCTTGACAAAGGCCTCCCCCAAGGATCTCCACGATGGCCGATCTTGCGCTACCCGCATCCAGTGGTTTCCCGCGACCCTCACAAGATCGTCGGTCCACCTTGTAGGGAGCCTGTCCACGCTGCGTCTTCCGGAAACGTATATATTGCTACTATTTAAATCGTATTTGAGAAGTGGGATCTTAAACTCAAAGAAAATGCTACATAACTCATAATTTTTTTTAGCTAGCTGAACGAAAGTTGAAACACGCAACGCATCCGTTCATAGTGTTGCAACCTTCATTTTATGTCAATGCATTTAGTTCTGTAGCGCTAATCCGGTGTTGGCTCACAGTTGCAAGGGAAATGCTCATTAGTTACCAACAATTAAAAAGTTTGTGCACCTGTCATAGAAATACGAACTGATGCAAGTGTGTCACTAATTACAGTAAAGCAGTCGTGATGGGCTGTCGACCGGCGGCGATCTTACAAACGTCAGACCAAACTTATGCAGCATTTGCAGTATACCTACACATCGCTCGTAGGCCGCTGGGACAGAAAGGTCCTCGAGTGGCGACCACGAACCGGAAGACGCAGCGTGCCCTCCAGAAAGTGGACCGATGAACTTGTCGCATGAAACCGCTAGACGCAGATAGCGCAAAACCGGCCATCGTGGAGATCCTCGGGGGTGGCCTTTGTCCAGCAGTGGACGTCTTTCGCATCATATGATGAATTTATGGAATAGTACCTACCTCTATCTAATAGTTAGTTACCGATGTAGTAAAAGTTGTGCCATCTTACTAAGGATTCCTGTGATTTCTAGACATACTTACATGATATACAAACAAAGAAAACTAACGCAACTCGGTTGGCTTACGATTTTACGAGCATACATTGTAAACATGGTTGCATAATTAGTGAGATTGTTGTGAAATATGAAGTGGAGAATTCTACATGAGGAGGTGAGGCGGAATACAATATGGAAATAAAGAATATGGCGTCTTCCGTACTCATTTATTTTTACTATGTACCTATAGGCCTGCGTTTGACCACACAATCTCACCGTGGTCAGTGATGATGTGGCCGATGGTGGTAAACACACAAAGCCTAGAAGGCAACTGGCTCTCAAGTGCAGCTGTCGGAACACACCGGAAGGTGCTTGGCGACAGATTTTCAACTTGAGGATGGTAGCCAGTCAGGCGGGTACTACAAAGTACCCTACCACCGTGCTATGGTTTCCTTCACAGAAAGCTCAAGCTCATTTTCTCGACATTCGACGTCACTACCACTGAGCTATCATCGCCTTAAACTTAACTCGCTACGAACTCGAGTGTACCTAGAAACTTTAGCTGTTCTGCATCGAGTGCACACTTCAATTAACTTATTGTAGTGTAATGGCCGGCTGTCCGAGGTCGGTGACCTATGCTGCCGCCTCAACAGTGACGTCACCGAAGATAATTTGCAAGGAACTTTGCTTGAACTAAGCTCAATCGGTACTAGTAGAAGCATTGGCAAATTAATTGTTAGATATTGCTGCCTTTTTAATGACGTCAATGATTTGTAATTCGGTATAGAATGGTCCTATTTTTGACTGTTTTTTTTTTAATTAGCTTCAATTTTCTGGAATTCTCCCTCTAAATTTTATGTGCTTACCATAGTCGGTCTTATAAACACTGACCACGATGATAGATAGTGGTCTAAACATACTTAAAAAAGAGAATATCAAACGAGTGAACTAAGTCATTCATTGACTTGTCAGATGCCCCGCATGGCTTCAAACGCCAACTCAAAACTCATTTATTCAGTTCAGTTAGACTCTACCACCGTTTCGGAATACCAGTCAAAAAACTCAGCAAGGCTTCTTTCTTTTGAATGTATTCTTCATATAAATTATAGATAAACTGTGACCGCGGCTTCACTCGCGTTCCCGGGATCAAAAGTAACCTATCACCTTAGGGAATAATGTAGCATTAATGTAACCAAACAAACAAGAAAACAAACTCGTCAGCTTTATAATATAAGTTACCTCTTAAACTGGCTTGTATATTCCTCAACTAAACTGTAATTCCAAAACTTCTTGTTGACATCTTCATTACGAACAAATACTTAAGATTTCCGTGCAAGTAATAGTGGCTAGTTGAAATTTCGAGTAAGATATGTCAAGACCGACCACGGGGTGGCGGCTTCCGAGGGGTGGGTAAAGGAGGCATGCTTCAGCGAACACTGCAACTACACAAAAGAAACACACAACCCCTTCACTTACACGTAATTGTTTGAATATTGTCGACCTCCTTTGTCTTGAAATTCTTCAATGCTAAAATACTAGGGATAGGTTTTAGTTTAGCCTATCCCTAGTGACAATGAGAGAAGCTACTCAAATATGTCAGACTCAGAATATGCCAATCGGGTTTCGTCTGTTGGTATTGAAGCCATCAGAGAATCTTCTAGTCCATTCCAAAAAATCGCATTGAGACGTCAACTTTGAACTAATTTAATAATTACCGCACACGCAGCGAGCGATGAGGCCGTTGGTTGATGGGCGAGGTAATACTATCAAAAGTACTGTTATGCTATTACGTTGCGGGTGACAGTAGCAGGGCCGACGATACATTCGGTGTGAGTACGCTCTCCTTACTAAAGAGCCTTAGGTGTTACTGTTTTCATTGCAGCAGTTTTAATTGTAGCTGTTTCCAGTGTAGCTAAAGTTCTATCAAGGCTGTTGACCGACCTACAATCAACACCCGACCGATATTGAGACGCGCGTGTGTACCAAACATTCTCCGTTAATTTTCTTAAATTGCTCACGGTATAGTAAAGCAATCCAGGTAATTAAAATCCAGTTCACACGCAATATCTAATACTTTTTAAACGTGTCGTGTTTATAAAGCGTACGTAACCGATTGATATTATAATGTGATTTTAATTCAATACGTACATGCAATAATAGACCGCAAATGTAGGTAGATAGTACTGACTAAGGTCAATTGCTATCAGTAAGCCTGATGCTAAAATTGGACAACCTACTAATCTAATCAAATTAAAAAAAATAAGAATCTCCCGAAACTCACTTGAAAATTAGTGATAATTTTTCAACGGCTGAGCTAAGAATACTCTATGCCCTAATAAGGCACTTATAAATGTCAACAGTTACAATTTTTAGACTCTACTACCGGTTCGGAATACACTTGAACTGAGAAGGCTCCGGCAAGAAACTCAGCAAGGTTTCTTTTTGTGTGGATCTTTTTTTTTTTAATTTATGTAATTACAGTTGTTGTTTTAAATATACATAAACTTCATACAATTATCACTTGTGGAGGGGGCTGCAAGTGCAGAGAGAAGCTACTACAACCATATATTCTTGTCTTCTATGTAATGAGCCACCTTATAGTAGGCCTTGTCAATCAACTTATGTTTAACATACTCTTTGAATCTATTATAAGACATCTTAGTTACTTCATATGGGATTTTATTATAAAAGCGAATGCAGTTCCCGAGAAAAGACTTATTGACTTTCGCTAGCCTGAATCTAGGTGTAACAATTTTATCTTTATTTCTTGTATTTAGGTTATGGCGGCTACTGTTTGTGTCAAATAGATTTAAATTTTTACGGACAAACATAATATTTTCAAAAACGTATAGCGACGGTAAGGTAAAATGTCAAATTCCTTAAACCGATTTCGTAAGGATTCCCTTAACCTTTAAGTAAGACCTGAAAATACCTTGAAAGATTCAACGTCCATGTCAAGTATGCAATTCCACGACACACCTATAGAAATACTCCGTACGTGAACTCCATCCTTATCTTATAATATGGATTAGCAAAGGCCAGCATATAAGTCGGTGTGTGGACTAACCTTGAGCAGTGGTGGAGGGCGCCGCGAGCAGCAGCAGCGCCAGCCACAGCGGCATGGTGCCGGTGCCGCTACCGCCGCCGCCGCCGGACCATGCCGCGCGACCCTCACTTGTTCTTGCCGCAAGAGCACCCTGCAATCTGTCCAAAAGAAAGATCGATATCAGTGCTGAGTGTTTACCACGATGTGAGCTCAGTGGTCGTTGCTTCGAATCCTACAATGAGCTCGAGCTTTCGGTGAAGGAAACCATGGCACGGTGGTAGGGTACTTTGTAGTACCCGCCTAGCTGGCTACCACCCTCAAGTTGAAAATTATCGACCTCAAACAATTACTAATAAAACTTCCAGTTTCTTAATTTTTTTCAGTCACAGCAACCCTTATTCGAATAAATTTCTGGTAATAAGCAGTCCCTATGCACTTTTGTATCTGTTTTGTGTCTACTTGGTCATCGTAATTACTGTTTAAGACACATAAGAGCTCATCAATGCGGCTTATTCTGATTGAACTACAAAGACATCAATTTTTTTTTTTTTTAGAAAGGTCAAAAGTTGGTATCTTCTTGTGGCTTCATCAACCTTACCGGACAAATCGGCGAGCGCAGATGGCTCTCAACCTGGTAACATTTAGGTAACCACGCTTGAGGGCACCTTCGAATGGTGTACGAACCTCGGCTCAAGGCGTTACCGGGGGAGGGAGAGGGCTTAGTACGAGTTACGACTAATTGGGGGCGGTCGGATTACTGGTGGCAGCTCGGGCCACTTGAATGGGTCGAGACTCGAGACTGAGTGGGACGTCGCGTCGCTCCGTAAAGACATCTATCTTGGATGTCAATTCCACAAGTCCATATGAACAACTTTCATCAGGGATAAAAACATGTGTGTGGAACACACTTTTGAATAACATATAACTAGGATACTTTTATCCCGGGAACTTTCTCTTGCTAGTTGATGAACGAAGATGATTATCAACATTAATCATGACAAATTAGTAGATTAGCTATAAGCTAAAGAGAAAGCAAAAAGTAAACATTTATAAATGCCTTGGACTTGATAGATTTGTATCTGGAGTGCAACAACGCATAGCGCAGGTCTCGTCTCTAGCAGAGACAAGATCGAATTGTTAAGTACTGGTCTCTGTGGTGCCATCTTATTATGTGCCATCTTTCTACATTTAGTGATAATTATAAGATAGCACATATCCATTTATGTTGAAGCCAACGCAGTGTAACATTACCAAAGGAGCTGCATTTTTTTTTAAAATAATATAAAGAAACCCCCGAAACTCTCTAGAAAATTGATGATAATCTTCAAACGGCTGAGCGGATTTTATTGATACATAGCTAAGAACACTCTCGATTAAGTCACCTTTAAAAAAAAAACGAAATCAAAATCGGTCCGTCCGTTCAGGAGCAATGAAGCCACAGACAGACACGTCAAACTTATAAGTAAACTAATTATAGCCAGTGTCACTCGGGATGATGTAAGGATTCTAACGATATCCCATACATCCAAATTTGATCAGGCATTTAAAAGTTATGGTGGAATAAATAAACTCCCATACACACATGAACTCTGAAAACATAACTATTCTTTGGGCAGTCGGGTATAAAAATTATAAGAGCAGTTCAAACTGAAAACTCATTTCAGTTTAGCAAATAAACTGAATCTTAGACAAGAAAAATAGACAGTTCATAAAGTTGTTGGGATTCAAAGCAAATTTTAACATCCTGAGGGATTGTTATACTGGGGTTTTTTGAATCATCGTCCATATTTTAATAAAAGTTGTTCATAATGATGAGTACACACGGCCACAGATCAAGCTACACATTTTTGTTGCAAAATAGCTCCTGTTACAACCGCATAAGGTGCCGCAGTGTGCTTGATCTGTGGCCGTGTGTACAACAGTCTTCTCAGTTCAAGTGTATTCCGAACCGGTAGTAGAGTCTATTGTAAAACTGTAACTGTTGACGTTCATAAGTGCCTTATTAGGGCCTAAACTGAATAAATGAGTTTTTGATTTTTGATTTTGATTTTGAATAATCCCTGAAAATTTGGACTCAAAATCAAAACTCATTTATTCAGTTTAGGCCGTAATAAGGCACTTATGATCGTCGACAGTTACCTATACCCTAAACTAATAAGACTGGAGAGTATTTTATCCTGGAAACTCGGGTAAAACCGCGGGACAGTGGCTAGTACTTACTGAATAAAATAATAATTGCCGGTGTATGTCAGTGGGCAGGCGTTCTACGTACTCGTAGTTAGTACATCAACAAACTGAACCTCACGGGGCTGGATCTAGAAAGCGGAAAATTCATCAAAATCGCTATCGCAGACTCATTTCGCTTTCTTCCACCGCTACACATTTACATTTAAGTATTGTATTCATTCCTCTAACATTATTACTTTGGTTACGGTTACCGAATTAGCGATTAATTCGAGTTCCGTCGAGAGCGGATAGTTTATTACTCGATTCCACCCTGGTGATATTGACTGTTCTTTATAACCGCGGTTTCACTCGCGTTCCCGGGATAAAAAAGTAGCCTATAAAATTAGTAAAACACTTTTTCAAATCGGTCCAGTAACTCCGGAGATTAGCACGTTTAAAAAAACTCTTCAGCTTTATTATTAGAATTTACTTATAAATTTCGATCTCATCACCATAATTTTGAAAGAGCGGTAGAGCGTAAATTCACCAACATAACATAATATGGAAGTTTTAACTCCTTTCTAAAAAAATTACAACGATAATGCGTATTTTTTTTAGGTAAAAAGACTGTATAACCATTTAAAATGCACATCGCCGAGACATAAAGCTTTAACAGTTCATTAAACAGCGATTTATACCGAAGATGTATGTCGAATAAGACATTAAGAAACTTGACAATTGTTATTCGTTCTCTGCGAAAACTGTAACGATCATTAATGGGTTTGTATTGATGAATGGTTACTCCACTAGACAGTAATCGTGCCGTATCGTGAAGAAGCAGCCGCTTAGCTGGTTCATTATTGTTGACTTGCTTCCGCCCCGCGGATTCACTCGCGTTACCGGGATAAAAAGTAGCCTATAACCTTCAGGGATAATTTAGCTTCCTATTGAACCGGTGGTAGAGTCTATTGTAAAAATTGTAACTGTTGGCCCGTGTCGGCCTAAACTGAATAAATGAGTTTTGAATTTGAGTTTATTAGTGAAAGAATTTTTCGAATCCGACCAGTAACTCCGGAGATTAGCGCTTTCAACAAACAATCTTCAGCTTTATTATTAGTGTAGTTAATGTTAATTTTATACTTCGCTTACTAATATGGGTATAAACTATCCATTGATCTAAAATAAAGAAAATTTTATATTAGTTTTAAAGATACTTTCGCATTTATTTTTTAATCTTGTTCTATTTATCTTGTTTGTAACTAAACTGAATTTTAAAATAAATCAAACATAACATTTAAATCTTTGTACCTAAGTCTATTTATGAACTACTTACTACCGGCTCGTAAAGTTATTTCTGGTGACTTATTTCATCCGTGATTAGTTCTCATTAGCCCGAGAGTTAAGCTTAATTTGTGAGTAGGTCAATAGGATAGCTTATTGGTATCGATTGAAGTAAAGTGCGAGTGTAGGTAGGCACGCACTGCACAACAGGGCTTGACCTGCCCTTACAGCCTGTCACACGTGAGTGAACAGCATCAGGTTACTGTCAGGGGCGTCACGGTGCTTTAGTTAACTACAACAGATTCACTTACTACTTATCATAATTTATTGTTTGATTATAATATCACAGCTGAGAAGAGATTTTAAATAATGAGAATAACTTTATGGGTAGTTATCAAATCGATAATTTGTGAAAACTTTTAAGTCGTGAAGCTTGCAGTCGCGCAAAAGCAGAGCTTTTAGATATCCGAGGGTAAACCTATATCACTAGTAGAAATAAACTTGTAAATCCTTCACTTTCTGGGGAAACCATTGGGTTATTTGGCTCAATTATGTTGCTCATGATGCGGGTAGCGCAAGAACGGCCATCGTGGTGATCCTTGGCTTATTTCGGCTGACATGATGATGATGATATGCTAAGTTCAAACTAGTACCTAAATCATAATGGTACGAATTTTGGGAATCATTGAATTCTTTACATATTTTTTTCAACATGTAGGACCTAGTTATTATACTCATAGAGATTTGCCATACTTAACGAATTGGTTCGAGCAATTTCTACACTCAGCGTAAATATTAGCATTGATAGGTAGTATTGGTAGTATTGTATTTACTGTGTAGAAGCAGTGCCAGATTATGAGATATTAGGGGTGGTCAATCATAATAATATTTTACACCCGAAATCTGCAATACAACCGAATTGGGAAATAACTACATTGTATGCTAAAAACTCCTTCCTTCTACCAAATGATGGGAGCTAAGAAAGGGTCGGCTCGCACTTCACGGCCTAAGCCGACTAATAATGTAAATCCGCCACTCTGTAGAAGATATCATCGAAATATAGGTAATTAGGAAGTGCAGTCACTTGGAAGCGTCATCGTAAACATAAGGTAAAGCGCAGAATGTTCTCTTTATGAGACATTACTGTTTTACATGGTGTATGGACCAGGTGTACCGTGCATGGGGCTACGACGCCACGACACGCGTCGCCGCACCGACCACCGCGCCGTACGAGCTCGCTCGCTCGGAACCACTGTTACATTATGCAGTGCAATGCATAGCTATTGGTAACCTCTCTCGTACAAATGAGATGCAATTTATTTACCGATCAAAAGCTAGCAGGTTTACTTTTTTAATGTGGTATTCATATTTGGAATGTAAGTAGACAGGTAGGTATTACACTGTAAGAGATGTTGCATGCATTGGTGCGTGCCCGCTCACCCAACTAGGTCTCCCCGTTGTTGGCGTCACGTTATGGTTTCGCAGTGTAGGAAAAAGTACGCTTACAAACGCAATGCTTATAACGTTTTTGGCATATCTGAATGGACTGTTAGTTACTCTGTTTTTAAGTTTTTCGGTGTGTTCAGTCTTTGCATATTATTTTAAAATTAAAATTAGGAACTTAAATTATCTATTTAAAAATTTCCATTGCGATATACATCTGTGTTGGGAATTAATATAAGTTTTACCCATGAGTCAAACTTACTTAGTTAAGAGGGTCACCAGAAATCATAATGTTATGTGCTTATAATATGTAGGTACTTACCTACTTCAGGCAAGCTTTCGATAATTTCAGTATTACGTTTATTATGTAGTAATTTTTGACTATGGTTAGGCAAACTTTAGGTCTTATAACAAGAGGGTGAAGAGTGACTTGGGTAAGTCAACAGGTGCAAAGAGATGCGTCGCGGAAATGACGATGAGCTTCCGTCGGGGCAGGTTCGGGCTCACCCCTCGTCTACGTCTGGTCGGTCAGCCATAACATTGCCGCGCTATAACGGACATTCTAGGGCTAATGTTTTAATTATCAAAAAAGTATGAATGTAGGTATCTATAATATTTAAATAGGTAGGTTATGAGTAGACTAAGATTCCAAACAACCAAGCTAAGTAGGTATTTATTATCTTATTAAAAAGTGTCTTAGGAAAAATGTTTATCAAATTATTTTTGCGTGATTATGAATAGGTAAGTACCTAAAATGCGAAAACTGATTCCAACTTCTTTAACTTTTACGACATCTTGTACACATTAATTCTTAATAGTTGTTAGTTTTTCAAAAAATATAAAATAAGTTAATAATGGTACTTACGTATTTCTTATGGATAAACAGTGAAATATTTGAGTTTTAAAACAACGTTACTCAAGCTTACCTGCTTATTTCGAAATGTTTGTCAGACGTTCGTATATCCCAAGTTGCACAAAACTAATTTATCTGCCGAAGCACAGGTAGGTCACTTAAAAAAACGTATAGCAACTATAATAAATAACTTTAGTAAACAAGTAAAATATTTCGCGTTCCCACTTTTCGCAGCGAGTCGGCAAGGCGCGCTTGTGTATGCGGGGAAGGTCGAGCGAACTTGTGACTTGACGCCACTTGACTGACTGAGGCGTGTTGTGGTGTAGATATTTCGCTCGCTCCGGGCGACGGGCGACCGAGCGCGCGCAGCTATGTGCTGGAGGAGGTACTGGAGGTAGGAGGCACTCACTGTGACAGGATATTGCAGCAGTCAAGGCTTAACAACTATGGAGTATCTACCTACAGAAATCTCATAATTTATGTGGTAGGAAAATGAGATTTGTAGGTAAGTTTTTTTTCCTTTGATGAAGGATGTAGGTAGATGGAAATTCTCGAAGTTACTAAACCGATTCTGAAAATTCTTTCACTGAAAACTAGCTACGTTATGCCCGTGTGCTATAGGCTACTTTTCATCATATGAACACGGATGGAACCGCGGGAAATAGCTAGTACAATACCCTTCAACATTCGCAAATAGAAAATATTTCCAATGATCTAATGAGTTGAATTGCTTTACCTTGCAGTAAGCTTTTTCTTTCTTTCTTTGTGTGTTTTAATTTCTATCATCTCGGTACCATCTCGGTATTTAAATATAAAATACCACGTAATCAAAAGAGACAAACGACACTACCCATGTGACACTTAAATTAAACTATTCATTCAACGAAAGTAATAACTACACGATTTATAAAAAAAAATCGAAATGTAACTTCGGTCGGATATTCCCGCCATAAGCGCGTTTTTTTTATACTTTAATATTTGTTTATGGTAGGTACTTTGACGATAGATGGCGTTGCTTCAACGAAGGGAAACATTAATTGAATGGTGAAATTATTGTGATTTTATTTTTACTGTAAACTGTGGAATGAATATGTTGTTTAAAAAGTAATTTGTAAGGTAAGCTTAAGGTGGAGGCGTCGGTTGGAGCGCGAAATTCAAATTTTATCACGTTTTTTGCAAATTGCAGCTGAGCTATTATAGGTCGTAAGTTATCAACATGTTATTTGCTAGAAGAATGGTAATATATTTACTGATTAATAACAAAATAAATCATTAACGTATTCCTCCAAAGTATATTTGTAACATTTTCATGAAATAGTCGTATATGTCAGTAATATACCTTGGAGGAACTTATGAATAAAATTTATGCTAAAAAAATTAATGCAAATCCTCCTCTTCTATATTCAATATTAAACCCAGAAACCAATTCTCTCTCCCCTTCAGTAAAATCAAATGGTGTTCGTATACTACCATTCTTCTCGCAAATAACATGTTGATAACTTACGACCTATAACTGCAATTTACAAAAAACGTGATAAAATTTGAATTTCGCGCTCCAACCGAAGCCTCCCCATAAGCAAAGCATCGTTGTTGTCGTTTATTACATTCGCCAAAAGGCAGGCAAAGGTACAGAGCCATACAGCCTTGTCTTATTTGATCATCTTCAGTTAAGTTTTAGTACATACAAGGTGCACTTGTCTTGATCTTTATTGGACAAAATACCACCGATAATATTCAATAAAACTCAAAAAATACACTATTTTATGAAAATAAAATGAAAACGCAACGTTGTAAGGATCGATTTGTTAGTCTATAGATTTTTTTTTTGTAAATCTGACTTTAAAATGGCAGTTGCTTGACAGATTGAAGTCTTTGAAGTTTTAACCAAATAGGATTTGTACCTCATTACGTTAACATTTTCTTTTTTCTGCTTTTTCGTAAAACAATCCATTCAAAATGCCATTCAAATAAATAAATATTTTTAAAACACTTGGAATAATATTTTAATTGTAACTATAGACAAAACTTAAACAATTTAAATTATAAAATTGCAATGCCGTTGATATTGTCGATAGAATTTAAATTTTCTTATTTATTAATATCTAATATCAATCTGATACTTTTTTAGTATGTCATTTTATTTTAATCTGTGATTCACTATCAATTTATTACCTACTGGCAGGCAACACTTACATTTATCTGTCAATCTATTCGCCAGCCAACTAGCACAGCACTAAAAATCTCGAAAAATATTTATTTTCTTGTTTTATGACTTTTTATCGTATCATGAGCTATCGTTCATTTGCAATATCGTAGCATTCTGGATCATTCAGTCTACGTATCTAAATCGAAACTTCGTGGAGGCTACAAAATTTGTGATGTGGTCGAGTTAAAGTTGCTATGATACAAATGGCTGAACCAAGTGCAATGAACTCGGAATCGGTTAACAAAGTGGACGGGTACTCGGGTGGCGAGCCGAGAGAGGAGAATGGGGGCATCAAGAAGGAGGTGGAGGTGGTGGTAGTGGTGAAGCCGGAGGTGGTGGAGTGTGCCGTGTGCGCGGCGCGCTCGCCGGAGAGCGAGTGCCTCGACATGTTCAGCGCCACCAGCCCCGCGTCCGGCGCCTCGCTGCACCACCTGCTGTGCAAGCTGACCCGCGTCGACCTCGCCGACGCGCTCGACTGCTCCAAGCTGGTCTGCCGGACGTGCGTCGACCTGCTCACCCTGCTGGACCGCGCCGAGCTCGAGTACCACAAGCTGCGCGAGGCCTTCCGCGCCATCATCGGCCGGAACCCGCTGTTCGACGCGCACCCGCACCCGCCGCCCGGCGTGACCGCTCTGCCGTCCGTCAAGACAGAGTCGCTCCAGAGTGGGGGCGACGCCGGCGAGAAGGTCGACGACGATTCCGAGGACGAGCCGCTCGCTTGCACCAAAAAGAGGCGGTACCGGAAGGTGGATAAGAGAAAGAAGAAACCAGCCCCCACGAAACGTAAATTGCGCGCGAGAAGTAGCGAGACTAAGGATACTGACAGGTAATATGAAGAACATAGAGTAGAGGCATGATTAAAGTAGGTGGTATTGATAGTAATTTACCATTTCAGTTGGGAGTGTGCGGAGTGTGGGGTCCGTGGGGTGGGTGGTGCGGTGGGAGCGGCCGCACACACGCTGGCAATTCACACTATAGATCCCACCGATGTCCTTAGAGATGTCAAGTCGGAACACTCGGCCGATGGGTATGTATGTTGTACTCGACACATTCTACTGCATTATACAATCATTTGGTTTCTCAAATGAAGGTGTCAATAAACTTTGTTGTGATGATTATCTTGATAGGCATCAATAAGCCAGGAAAATTTGTAGGAGGCCTTAACTTTGACCCATCTGACTGACTTCCAATCTCAAACTGAAAATCTATGTATCATGTACTATCAACAAAGTTGAAGCATGATCACCTTAAGGGTGTATTTTGCGTGCAGTGACCAGTGACTACCTGTGTCTCACACAATATAACCAGACAATGCGCTTGTCATTAAATATTAGATTGTCATTGTCAGTAAATAGTCTTAACAAAAGATTTTACAAGAGACCGTATTATTGTCAACAATGGACAGGGCAAACTATGATTACTGGCTGCAAGCGAAAAGGTCTCAAAACTGATCATGCTTCAACTTTGTTGATGGTACCTACCCCTCTCTTATCTATTTGGAAAATTTGCAGTCAAACAGAAGCCTAAGCAGTATATGATAATATTCATAGCATAAATATTTTTTTTTTTTCAGATCACAAAGTCCATTATTCAATAATACTTTTGATTCATGTTTAAAAATAGAATTTGAAAAATACTATGATAGTTCATCAGAAGCATCGGATATAATAAGCCTTAACCGTGGTGGAACAAAAAATAGTAAAAAATGTAAACCGAAGGTTGTAAAAACAATCAAAGTCAAGACACCAGTTATAAAGAAGAGGAACACATCTAAAGAGGTCCATCAGTGTGACCAGTGCAATGCTAAATATACTAGTTGGAGTAAGTGACAATGTAAAGCTTGTGTTAGAAACTTTGATAACCATGTCTGTGCAACCACTGTTATGTCATAAACATCATCCTTTCTGAAGCCACTGCTGGACGTAGGGTTCTCCCAGAGCATGCCACTCCTGGGTTTTTGGAGGTATTAAGTTGGTAAATAGAGATATTGTATGAAAAATTACAGTGATACCATATTATTAGTCTCCATGTCTCATGGAATACCACAACATGCATATAGGATACTACCATCCCCAATTATATTATAAATGTGAATTTAACTATGTCTATGATAACTCTGAACCAATTAACAAACGAAAATAGTCTATTGTATGGATTTTAATAATTTGCTAGACTAAGTAGTCTAAATGGGACCACCTTGGAGCTATATTTTATATGACAGATACTATTTTGTTTGCAATCAACTGAGGGATTATAAATAATTTGTTTGATTTATTCAATTCTTGTATGTGTTTGTAGTAAGACTGGAACGTCACAAGCAGAAGCACGAAGGATCCAAGCCGCCCTACATCTGTGAAGTCTGTGGCGCCCACTACAAGCACAAGAGAGCCTGCGATATTCACATTGCATTGCATAAAGGTAACTGTAGTCGGTTGACATTAAATATCTGAGCAGATTTCTACGATATGTCATAGTAATGTGTGTCAGTACTGGCAAAATCATCCACTACTTGTGGAGCCTATAGAGTATGTATATTTATAAGAATACGAACTGGAAGACGTGGTATGGGCAGGCCCCCTACATGGTGGACTGATGATCTTGTGAGGATCACGGGTAAACCGCTGGATGCAGTTAGCGCAAGACCGGCGATCGTGGAGATCCTTGGGGGAGGCTTTTGTCCAGCAGTGGACGTTTTCGGCTGACATGATTTACGAGAATGCCTTAACAATTCAAGAGAGGTAGAGCATAGCGATTTTTCGCTTGAAGAGCAGCTCGACACTCAAATAACTTTGTTGTGTTCCTGCGCGTGAGTAAGGTCGCCAGAGCTTATGGGGATGGGGGAAGGGTCGGTAATGCGCGAGTGGTACCCGGGGCGCGGATTAGTATATGGTCTCTGTCCCGGGTGTCGTTAGCGTAGGCTACGGTAACCGCTTAACATCAGGCGGTCCGTATGCTTGTTTGCCGTCTTTGTTGTATAAAAAATAAATAAACTTGGCTCCACTTTCGGGATAGTTTCAAGGACTTCATGCAAAGTTCATTAATATTTTTGCTTGTTTTCTTTTTTACAGGAATTAGTGATTGGAAATGTGAAGAGTGCAATAAATTATTCCCTTCCAAGAGTGCTCTACAGAGACATAACAACATACACACTGGAAAACTTAATTATCAGGTACATTACATTAACTTGTTTTGTCAAAAAAATATAATTAATTTGTTATTGAATTTAAATTCCATAATAAGCTAGCTTCCGCCCCGCGGATTCACTCGCGTTCCCGAAGGATCTTATGTTTTCCCGGGATAAGTAGCCTACATGTTATTCCAAGGTGTGATCTATCTATGTGCCAAGTTTCATTCTTACAAATATTAGTAGGATTTTTAAGACCTCATCCTTTTTATGGTGCGAAGTCATAGGCAAAAACTAGTTTAGCTTACTGTATTTTTGGCCATCCTTCCTCTAAAGCTACATCCATGGTTATGTTAGCAAGTGTATTTATTAACTTTATTCTATAATATACAATATTTACAGTTATTTACAACAAATATACAAACTATATATAAAAAATTTCCTCGATGCGTGTGCTGCTGCCAATCAACGGCAAGGTTCCCAGAAGGCTGGCAGCGTTACCTCTTTGTATGGCCAAGCTAACGCGTGGCGAAAAAAGCTCCCCGCCCGCCGGTCCCCTGTGACCTCAATTAATTTTGACGATAATGTTCGAGAAAATCGGCGAGCCTCGGACCCCCAAGGACCTATGGTCTCGATCGCAAAAGGCAAAAATAAATAATTTGGGCCAATAGAAGCGTATTTTTTGGATTTGGAATTTTCCGCACCAGCCGCAGCCGCCCCTGCAACTCTAAATGCCGCTGGCAAGTGAGATGGCGCAAGTGTATCAACACATGTGGCATCCCACACCAACGACTTATGCAAGTATATTATAATATAATAGTGTTGTGTTGCGTTGTTGTCAGTGCGACCAGTGCGGCAAGTCGTTCATCCACACGTCGTCGTTCAAGATGCACAAGCTGTCCCACTCGGGCGTGAAGCCGCACGCGTGCGACGTGTGCGGCTTGGCGCTCATGACGCGCTCCCACCTCAAGCGGCACAAGCGCGTCCACAGCGGCGAGAAGCGCCACGAGTGCCCCGTCTGCGGGAAGCGCTTCTCCGAGCGGTACAACCTCGCCGCGCATACCAAGTCGCACGAGCCCGGCGTCGAGGTACCTCCTGCCACTATCTACACTACACTCCCACCTCAAGCGACGCAGTAACCAGATATCATTGGTGGTCCCAGGCTCAGCAAGCGGCGGCAGCGGCGGCGGCGGGGGCGGTTCCCCGGCGGCGGCTGTTCCGCTGCGCGTTCTGCCCGGAGCGGTTCGAGCGGCGCTACATGCTGGAGCGGCACGCGTCGGTGGTGCACGGGCGCACGCTCGAGCGCCCCCCGCCCACGCCCAGGAACACCATGAGCAAGCTGCTCAAGGCGCAGGCGCAGCGCCGCGACCCCCAGCCGCCCGCCGACCCCGACCCTCAACCCGCCGACAACCAACCCCACCCCCACCCCGCCGACCCTAAGGATCCCGCGCCGCCCGCCATCACGCCGCAGAAACTCATCGCGCAACTATGTAAGAATTTATAATACATAATGGTGCCGATTCTGTTGTTTAACTTAACTGTCCATACCGTCGTAATGTACGGGTAAATGTCGCTCTTAAATTCACGTTGAAATGTGTGATCGGATTAAACTGACAGGACTAAAATATCTTGCATCCCTTTCTTATATTTACTATTAGAAAGAGATATAGTGAGATTAAATTTATTTAGTTCGTAAACAACAGAATCGGCACCATTTTCTACATCTACATTTAATATATTTTCGATAGGTTAGGATTATTATAAAAAAAACCTGTATCAAAAATTTCACAACTTTTACTATGGCATGTACCCTGAAATCACAAAAAAATACCATTCCAGGATAATCTTTATATGTGACGAGTTTTATTTAAATGCTCTCCCTTTACGGCGTAAGCAACAAAAACCCACACATATTTTCAAACAAATGTAGTATTGAAATTATTGTTTTGTGTTCCAGCGTCGTCGTCGTCTTCGTCGATGATCACGATGGGCTCGTGGTCGGGCGCGTACGCTACAGAGTTCGGGCTGAGGCACGACTACTCGCACTGACTGCACGCACTGCCCTGACTGCATCAACTCAACTGACTGTACTCACTGACCGCATGCACTGGCAGACTCATCACACGTACTTACTGAGAGACGTATTTACTCAAGTACACTGACTGCATGCACTGACTACATGCTCTGACCACTCGAAAGTACTGGATGCACTGACTGCACGTACTGACTGCATACACAGACTGCACACACAAACTGCACACACAGACTGCACATACTGACTGCATACACAGACTGCACATACTGACTGCACACACAGACTGCACACACAGACTGCACACACAGACTGCACACACAGACTGCACACACAGACTGCACACACTGACTGCACACTCTGACTGCACACATTGACTGCACACACAGACTGCACACACAGACTGCACACACAGACTGCACACACAGACTGCACACACTGACTGCACACTCTGACTGCACACATTGACTGCACACACTGACTGCACACACTGACTGCACACACAGACTGCACACGCTGACTGCATACACTGACTGCACACACAGTGGTTAACTAGACTAGAACACCACGAGAGATGTAAATATTGGTAGGCATAGAACAAATAAATTGTAACCTATATTTTGTTGATGTAATATATAATGAATTATAAAGATATCTATGTAGATACCTATTAATTTTATTAGTATAATGTTACTGTTAAATCCATAATTATTTTTGTACTACATCGCCGATGATCGTGGTTCCGATACCACGCTACTCGCTTGGTATTGACATGATAAATATTAAAATAAATATTATTATAATATAAATTACTAGGCACTTGTATCATATTTGAATATACAGTATAGCTATTCCACATTTTTATTTCATCAATCATGCGTTTTTTTTAAACCTCTCGTGACTGTCTGACTCATCTAGCTATGCAACGCTCAAACCACTGGACGGATTTTTTGATGATGTAGGCATCCACTAATAACTAGAAAACTAGTTTTAGGGTTCCGTACCTCAAAAGGAAAAAACGGAACCCTTTTCTCGTGCGTCTGTCTGTCCGTCTGTCACAGCCCTTTTGCTCCGAAACTACTGGACCGACTGAGTTGAAATTTGGTACACAGAAAGAATTTTAAACATGGGGAAAATAAATAGTTTTGAAGTTATAAAAAAATATGCGAAAATTTACCATATCTCCGAAACTATTGGGCCAAAAAATTAAAAAAAAAATAGTTCAGTAGGAAAACCTATAAGAATAGTATATGGTATTTAAAGTAACATAGGAAATTACGGAACCCTCGGTGCTCGAGTCAGACTCACACTTGTCCGGTTTTTTATCTTTACAACCTATTCGTTTAAATCTCAGAACTCTGGAGCATTTCTGGAGGGATGACTAGAGGAGGTAATACAAATAATCTATGGATATGCTTTCACCGTGCACACAAAAAAAAAATGAAAATGTAATTAGTCAAATAAATGTGCAATGAATTCAGTTAGATGGTTATATTGTGTTTTTTTACTGTATAAATACAGAATCGTGTTCGATGTTCGAAATTGAAAAAAAACGTGGGTACTTGTGCTTGTGCCGCCACTAGTTAGTTACGGCGCGACTTCATGGCGGACAGTATTCGCTTGATTTTGTAACGTAAACAAATTATGATTGTGAAGTGTTGCTGTTGAGTGTTTTGTGTACAATGTGTATGTAATCGACGCGACAAATGAGTGTTCAAATTAGTGCTTTTGAAGGTGTGGTGGGTGATGAGTTATGTGACGGTTGTTTTGGTTTACCGAACAATCTACCTTCATGAAAATTTCAAGTGAGTGGTTGCATTTTTTTTTATTAAAAATTTCTGTATTGCCTTCGTGTGTAAATAAATTGCACAATAAATTACAAATGCTTAAAGGATGCCTACTTCTACCCACAAACTATGTAGAGATACTACGTACTCCTACCTTCCAAAGTACTCTGTGTTCCTACCTATCGAATCAAAATGATCAAGGTACTTTACATTAACTACCATCGTTTTTATCTGTTTTGTATTGGAACTAGAGATGACTCTTCACGAAAAAAAAAAACTATTTTTATCGAGATCGATTGTTCAAAAATCGATCTGTTTTTATTTTATCTTTTATTTGTATTGGAAATAAGAAAAAGCATCATAATAATTACTTTTTTAAGTTAAAGTCAACATAAAAAGTTTGAATACTAATAAATACCATCACAAATAAAACTAAAGTACCTACTAAGATTAAATATTTTTTTATAGTTTCATTCTTATCGAATATAAATAATCGAATATTGATTTTCCAGTGTCTCAGATCGATTCACTGAATCACTCTACCGCGCATCTTTGGTGGTAATCGTAATTAGCATCATTATTGAAAATCATCCAATAAGGGTTCATCATGCCCATACAATAATCTTCGTCGTAGCCCGTCATTGGATGAAATCATTACATGGTGTTCATTATTATTATCAGCAGCTCATTGCATTGATTAAAAAAACGATTGCTTAGTCCCAAACAATTGTTTACTTATTCAATTAATCGACTTCGTCGGAATCGGAATGCCAGCCAGCCCTATAAATGACATGATTGATAAATAATTATTTGTTTTTTCTTTTTGGCGGGAACTTGCGAAGTGACGTTCCGTTTTCGTATTGTTTTCATAAAATCGTGTATTTTATGTTTTAATGAATATTTATCCGTGATCTTATTTTGTCCAATGAAGATCATGATCAATACAAGTTTGCTAGTGAAGTGAAATGAAATGATTACATATTCAAGTTATCTCAAAAAGTCCGTGAAAAGTAGAGATTACTACTTTACTAGAACTTTGAAACTTGATGATTAAAATACATGCAGAAGATAAAAATATCTCCATTGTTCAACTTGACACTGGCAAAGTTAAGTGTGATGCCAGAAAGAAAAAGAAAATAAAAATTGTTTGTTTTGTTTCGTAATTATTCGGAGATTTATTTACTTACATTTGTTTGTTGATTGTGTTCCGGTAATTTACCGATAAAATGAGTAAAAAGTATGAAGATAGTGAAATTTTTATTCGTACCGCCAGAAAGGAAGACATGTCAGCTGTAGCTGAAATGATACAGGCAAGTATTTTAACATAATTATAACCTAACTGTTACTAGTAGTACTGTATGTAGATCGGTATATTCAAATCACAAATTAAACTAAACTTCCAACCAAAGAAATAAAATTAATTATGCATTGGTTTATTTCAGGAGTTAGCTGACTTTGAACAAATGCCTGATGGACCAAAGATGTCTGTTGAAGGTAAAGTAGGTATACTTTCATATTGGGATCCAACTGTGGAACCAACATTATAAATACCTAATCTATTTATGTTTCTAAGCCATTGTACTCAAAGAGTTGTTGTATTCCCAGGGCTAGAACTGGATGGATTTGAGCGCAAACCTCCGGCATTTAAATGCAAAGTTGCTGAAGTATTTAATGAAGGTATACTGTCGGTGGTGGGGTACGCATTATATTTCCCAACATACTCCACTTGGGAGGGAAGGGCTATGATGCTTGAGGATCTGTATGTACGTACTAAAGAGAGACGTCATGGAGTTGGCAAGAAACTCTTTAATGATGTTGCCAAGGTAAGAAATGTTTAGTTTATTAACTATCTGTATCTATTCACTGTCTGCAGTTGGCTCCTGAGACATCTTATGGTAATCCAGGATTAAAGTATCTTGTGAATTATCCTTGGGTTGATATACCTAACTATCAGTTCTACATTTAAGCTGTTATGGAGCTGCAGCAATTGGTTGTTTGCAGCATTAAATATCCTAGATCATGTTACTGTTGCAGGAAGCATCTTCATCAGGCTGTTCTCGTTTAGATTTCCATGTATTAGAGTGGAACCCGGCAAGGAAATTCTATGAAGGTAAAGGGGCTATTAACTTAACAAACTCCGAGCAGTGGTGCTACTACCGACTTGCTGGTGAAGCTCTACATAACATTGACAAGGTATAAAATTAAGACAAGTGTAGCGTGTGCTCAAATATTTGTATTTCTAGAATATTATTTACATAAAATTTGTACATTTGAAATTCCTTGATATTGGTTCATCTTTAGATTATGGATTTTGTGACATATTCACATTAAAAAAAGGTTTTGTAATCTTCAAAGTCCTCACAGATTAATAAATGTTTATGGAAATTTACAGTTACATAATATTATATTGAATAATTATTTGTAGTTGACAATGTATTGTAGATATTTGAGGACAAGAAATTATTTTCAGTCTATAAAAACAATATAATACATTATAAAATGCTCTATCATGCCAGGTATAATATACTATTAAATTGAATTATTTATGTACATTTAATTATTTATTTAAAAATAGTTCAAATTTGATTTCATAATTTCACCATAGCTATATTGTGATACATATGTGCAGGGTCTTAGAATAAACGGATTGTAATTACCTATCAATGTTTTTTCTATCTACACTAATATTTTACAATTAATAATAAATGCCATTTATTACATACTAAAGTACAATATATTTCAACATTATAAAGGACAATGCCTGATTGTGTCCCAACACTTTCTCAATTTATCTGTTAGATAAATTTAATTTCAGCATTACATTATAGGTACCTACTTTTAACTATTATTTTGATACAGTATAGCAGTAATATTATATCAGTCAGGCGGATTCCTACGGTCTGCGGCTGCATGGGTTGCAATTTATGCCATATGGCTTACATCATTAATATTGAAATAGCTGGATATGAGTATCTTATCTTCAAACAAAAGATGCTTAACGGACATTGGATTTAGATTATTATTTAGTTTGCAATATGACATAAATTCCTGTTCGTCTGTAGGAAGTAAGATTTAGCTTCATGTAAGTGTGTATTGTCCTCTATTTGAATTTAAAATTAAGTACCTTGGACAAAAACAATTACACAAACAATGGTTGCATACATAAACACTGTCCAAACTTATTTTAACTTAGTAGATAGGTTACCTACCTTCCTAATGGCACGTGTACCGTGCTTGATCATTTATCATAAATCATTATCTAACCCATCCATATTCTCGTCTTGATTATACTACTAGACTAGTTGACCACAGGTAACCAATATCCTGGTTACATAGCATTGTGAATAGTCAGTCCAAAGATATTTATTTATCTTATAGCTTATATTTACAAATATAGCGACTTAATCACGCGCATAATTTTATAATTCAGAGAGCCTGTAAGTAAACTATGACTGTGTGCATAAGATAGTGCCTACATTTTATCTTATCACTTGGTAGGTATTCCAATCCCAATGTATTGCCTCCATAAATTAATGATTATTAAAAATAAATACAAATAGACTCAATGTTATTTGCTTATTAATACAGCGTCTCATTTTTAATTCTTATCGGTTGTTATATATCTAGGCACGTTGGTACTTACAAGTAACTTTATCAGTATTGATATGAAATAAGGTCCAACCTATGTACTTACCTACATCACTAACTCGCATCTCACTATGACAAATCGAATGTGTTCTCGAGATCTAGAACGATCTTGAAGAAAATTTGCCCCTTTCCTTTAAATGTAACATTTTTATTGTATTACGTAGTTGCAGAACTTATATTAGAAAAAATCTTTCTTGTTCGGTAGTTTTGATTATGATCGTTACGGAAAGGTACTAGTCCTAAGCACATGATCGTCTAATAGTTGATAGACGGCAAACGGCAGACCGCGTGTGTGTGTGAGTGTGGTTGCTACGTGGAGGCCATCAGTTTGGCGTGCGCCGTCACGTTGCGCTGGTGCAGGAACCCGCTGCCTTCCTCCTCCTCGCCGTTACCAAGCCCGTACTGTCAAACAAAACCATATCACTGTTAATAGGTACCTACGTACTTACTGGTCGTCCCTAGTCCCTAGGTCTACATCTCGCAGTAAGTCATAGGTAGGTATCTAACCTAACTAACTTATTATGAAATATTTAGACTAGTTCTCTGCCCCACGGATTCTTCTGCGGTCCTCTATTTTACCCCTTAAGGTATGAATTTAGAAAGTGAAAAATGCCAAGTTCCTAGAATGGAATCGAACTCGGAACCGTGGCAGTCAGGGTATTTAACCTTCACGCCAATCAGCTCGTCTAAATTAATCGCCACACACTACTAAAAACATATACACTTGGCCGTCATACACTAGCGACCCATCAGTTACACAAAGGCGTTTCAAACACTGATACATAGATGGAGCCACAGGATCCTAAATCGTTGCTAGCACGATAGCAGTTTACTGTGTCATCGACATTTATACAAGATTTCAACTGGATCGCGGCTTCCAGACAATGACCACAGATGATTCAGCCTGGTATTCCTTTTTCAATGGACGAGTCATCCACATTGCTCCCCATA
The DNA here is from genome assembly GCA_963555595.1 of Tethea ocularis. Lineage (NCBI taxonomy): Eukaryota > Metazoa > Arthropoda > Insecta > Lepidoptera > Drepanidae > Tethea > Tethea ocularis. The sequence goes on along the minus strand of OY741960.1, from coordinate 249,021 downwards.
ATATCCTCCGACCGTCCTTTACATTTTTGACACTGGTTTACCACAATTTGGTTTCTTCCTAAGAATTGTACAATAATGTGTTAGGTACCTGTAGTGCGTGCAAGTAGTGTTGCTGTGGGTGGTAGTGGCCAGTGGGGTGGGAGGGGTACCCGTCGTACCCGCCGGCACTGGCGCCGCCCGCGCTCGGCTCGCTCTTGATGTTGAACAACGACGGGTTGGAGAGGAACGCCGCCGCCGGCGTCGACGCCAGCCCGAGCGGGTACTGCGTGTGTCCGTGTCCGTGTCCGTGTCCGGGACCCTGCGCGTGCATGTGTGCGTGCGCGTGGTGCGTATGTATGTGTGGGGATGGTTCCGGCGTCGCGTGAGACTCGCTGCGAGACACCTTAGCCGACGCCGACGTGTGATTCGACATTGTCTGCGTCAGCGGTAGCGGTACCTCTGTTAGGCTCGATTTGCTATCTGTAAAGTGAAATTGGAATTTATCATTTGTTGCCCCAAATTATCACCAGTACCTTCTATTTTGTAAAATTATACTTATGTATTTATTTAATCATCATCATCATATCAGCCGAAAGACGTCCATTGCTGGACAAAAGCCTCCTCCAAGAATCTCTACGATGGCCGATCTTGCGCTAACCGCATCCAGTGGTTTCCGGCAACCCTTATAAGATCGTCAATGATCCAACTTGTGGGGGGCCTGCCCATGCTGCGTCTTCCGGTTCGTGGTTGCCTCTCGAGAACCTTTCTGTCCCAGTGGCCGTCGGTTCTACGAGCGACGTGCTCCTTCAGTGCAGGCAATTCTTCGGGCTATGTCGGTAACTTTAGTTCGCCTTCAGATCTCATCATTTCAGATGCAATCATAGCCCTTTCCATTGCTCTTTGGGCTCATGGATTTAATGACTTCCTTTAATTATACCATCCCTTTTAAGTCTGTTCTAAAGTATGTTTTTTAAACAATATGGTGTGTTTCAAGGCCGATTCATTTCTCATTCTGTTCAACCAAAACTTCACTGGTTGCCCAGTGAAACAGCGCATTCATCACTCACTATAATATGTCGTTTATTTAATATCAAAGGTAACAAACCGTTTTCCATACCGTCAATTCCGGGAGAGCAGTGTCCATCCTTTTTCGCAGAATCTTGATTAGGTTTCGAACCATTTCCAGATTTCTTCGGTTTGCGTTTTCTCGTTTGAATACCGTCTTTTCTCATTGCTAGGGGTCTGTAAAACAAGAGATTATTTCAATTTATACCTACTTGTACATAATCTCGATCAAGTTAGAGAAGACTGTAGCGACACCTAGCTACATGGTACACTCATCGATGGATAGATGGCGCCACATGACTCAATCTCAAAAATAATTTATTCAGTTTAGGCCCTGATAAGGCAGTTATGAACGTCGAAAGTTACAATTGACTTCTACCACAATGATCTATATCTCTTATTCGTACTTTGTCCTCCATAAGACGTACTATACCTACCAACTCTTTTATATAATTTTTCAATCGTTTTTCCACAAGATATCAAAAGTATTATGAGTTAGTTAACATTATCTAGGCCTGATTAAAAGCTCTCCTTTGTCTGGTCCTTTAGGTCGGATACCTAAGTATGACATAAATGATTTTTGTTGACCATTAATTATTAATAGAATTTGTGATAAATCAATACATTTTGTTGGTAGGTAGGTATAAGTAATAATAATAATGAACACATAAAATTAAAATTTTCTCACAATGTTTTCTTTGACCGAGAAGCCACCAGCTAATCTACTAGTAGGCAACTCGGATTTACAAGTACCTAAAATAAACGGTAAGCTCTACACCGTGGCTCTATCCTATATCTAAAATCGTGAGTGAAGCAAAAATAGTGAGATAAGTAGTTAATGTTACCGGTTGATGCCATGCAGTTTGTAGTAGAGTCCGCAGGCGTTGCAGACGGGCTCGCCGTCGTTGTTGCGCCGCCACAGCGTGGTGTTGCGCGAGCCGCAGTTGGTGCAGCACTGGCCGTGTCGCCGCGCCGCCGACTGTACCACACATTACATTATATACCTAACTGCATTACAATACACTGCACTTTCTTTTGTCTTCACGCTCTACGGTACAGCGTGTAGGCTTCGAGAAGCGTGTGAACAGATTTTAGCAGGGTCAGCAACTCGTGTGATACCCATGGGGTTGCAAGCGTTAATTGACCACTTATAAGGCCGTGTCCAGGATTTCAAATGGGGGGCCACGTTATAAGTTTTTCATAAAATTTCAGTTAGAGGAACAAGCAAACGAGATAGCCCCGAGTCTTGTGTTGTGTAGATAGGTAAATTGATTTTAAATTTGCGTGCTATTGATCGTACGAGCTAAGGTATAGCCTCAAAATTTTGACAACCCAAAATCGTGATACAAGAAAGTCAAAGGTAGTTTAGGATAGCAAATAAGTACTCGGCCCGTCTATCGGTAAGTGGTTATCACAGTCTGTTGACGCTTGCAAAACCATGGGGCAAGGAGCATTGTCAATTCAAATGTTATCCCGTAAATTATACTACTGTGTTTTCCTGGAAAATTCTTATGATCTTAGCTTGATATGTCTTTTTGCAAAATTCATAAACAACGGTGTTGACTTCCTACTGACAAACAACGGTGGTCCACCCGATGGTCAATGCTGGCATTACCGTTTAGGGTGGTAGCATACCAGGTACTTAGTACTACAAAGTACACCCCACCTTGCTATGTTTTCCTCACGGCGTTTTTCTTCATCGAAAGCTCAATCACATTACGGCATTCCACGTCACTTCCACTGAGTTATCATTGCTTCAAAATCAGTAATGAAAAATAATTGACATAAATAAAACGTTATGTATGCTATATACAATAGGTACACTTGTTATTTGGCAGGCATGGATGAAGTGGTGGCAGGATTTGCTTATTGTAACAATAGATTACTCCCTTGCAACAAATAAATTATTTAGGAATATCAATTCGCGGTTGATAGAATACCAGAAATAACACTAATCCGATTTGTGAGTGCATGTTTGTAGAAATAAAGCTTAAAATTACTTGACACCAAATTTTATCTACGGATTCAATGTTGAGCATTATCCTTTAGAGTTTAAATTCAATGCCCATTAATTATTCAGCATAGTAGGTAATTAACGTACTTAAAAAACCAAAGCTCACTAATATTACCGCTACAGTTCTATTCAAACCAAAAAATATTGTAATTAAATAAATAGATATTTAAACAACACCTACTTACTACCATCACCACAAGTCTCGGTTAATTTTAAAATACATAGCATGAAACCATCCGCCATCTTGTTAAATTATACGGCAAAAGATAGACGTTGCATGGTTTACAATTCAGTTAGCATTGTCCAATAGTGAATGCGCAGCTACTGGCCGCGGGCAACCAAGCGGGCGGGCTCAGCCACTATGCGCCGGCGCACCGCCGCGCCGAGTCCCGCAGGCTGATTGGACAATGTTACCTGTTTGTATGTGAGTACTCGTATCTAGTCTGACGCGCTTGTGTGCGGACTATCTCCGCAGATAATGCTATACAGTACAGTACAGCTACGTTGATCGAACCTTGAAATAGCGGGGCTACCGTTTAAGTAAGGTAGTTGAATTTGGTTCCCATTTTCTGTAAAGGTATGTTTATGGTACATGGGAATATCACGCACGAGTCAAGTAGCCCATCCATTGACTCGTGAATTCATTCATTTCCATTATTTTGTAATACATAATGTACCTGTATTACTCAGATGTCTAGTATTTATTTATTTGTGATAGATTGAAAGTTATTTATGAACCAGTTACTTCATTAGCGAAGAGTGCAAATAGTAGATCTGTGTTTCCAAACATACAGTCACCGATCGATTAGTGTTATCTGTTTCAGATAGGAAGCATTCAATAATCAAATTTTCATCGAAGATAGCGAAGTAGTAATTAAGGAAGTATGTGTGTGTTTATAATATAATGTGCAAGCAGAGTGCTTTCATGCAGGGACAGCACTTTGCGAAGTGGGGAGCGGTAGCGTGTAGTCTCCTATCACTCGCCAAAGCCCTCGCGAAAAGAAAGAAAATTTGTAAAATAGAACGCGGCCACGTGTCGCGTCGCGTACGTAAGGAACGGTAGGGACAAGCATGCACTAGTCTACACGCCACCGACTCACCTTCTTCATGCCCCTGGCCATGCCCTCCACACTCATCCATCTCTGCACGGAGCCCTCCTTATAGAAGCGCGTGAGCAGGTCCGCGTCGGCACCTGTTCGCAAACAGAGCGCGTTACTAGTGCTTGTAGGTGGCGGGCACTCACCAGCCTCTTGCTCGGCTTCACGAGCGGCCGGTTCACGCCGTTGATCTTGTGGTAGAGGCCGCACGCGTTGCACAGGTAGTGGCCCGTGGAGTCGCGGCGCCACAGCGGCGTGTTGTTGGCGCCGCAGTTCACGCACTCGCGACCCTCCTCGTACACTTCCAGCACCCCATCTGTCACGAGCCCATCCCATATTACTGTTCACATACCTACTGTACCTAGGTATTCTCCTATATGTCTCGCCTGTAAGACTTACCAAAATATTTTGGTCTATAGATATTCACCAAGGCATAGTCTGTTTCCCATGGTTTCACTCGCGTTTCCGAGATAAAATGTACCCTATGTCCTTCTCCATATCATAAACTATCTGCGTGCTAAATTTCATCGCGATCGTTTCAGCGGTTTATGCGTGAAGAGGTAACAAACAAACAGACATACAAACAAATAGAGAATTAGTATGGATGCCTCGCGCCCAGCGGTTTTCAGTAAATGAAACTCGTTCTCCATACCTAGGTACCTATATAAAATCGCACGCAACACGTTAAATACCTAGTTTCTTCGATATATTTCGTAATTTACTTGAAAATCAGAACAAGGGGATATGAAATAAAAAAAACATGTAGGTATTTGGTATTGTGACTATAATGAAACGAAATGAAATACACCTTAGTATGAATGTGCATGTACATGGTAAGCGCGGGCCCCAGTCTCAAATAATTAGTGCTACAATGTAGATTATCAGTTATAGGTTCCGAGAAGGTTAGAAACAATAATAAGCACTCGTTGTGGCGGCGCGGCGCACGCGCACAACTCACGATGATATTGCGATAGGTAGGTACGCAGACCTACCGTACAGAGTATCGCCTTATCAGTTATCCGGCTGATAGCACAGCGACAGTCTGCTGTTTGCTAACCTAAATCCATTATTTTAAATTATACGTGTAAGTACAACCGAGGAATTAATCGAATGCTTGTATAACGAGGGAAAAATTACATAGCCTGAATCTATTACAATTTTGAAGTACATTTATTTACTGTATATTGTTAATATTAATTGCACATAACATTATGGTTTACATAAGTAAATCAGACAACAAGTTATGTTTTGATACTGAATGTGTGGGGAATTAAGTAGGTAATTCTTAGGTAGGTTTAATATTAAACGTAGTGTTACTGTATGTCGGTTCATTAAGTACTTAGAAGTACAGTACGAATTTTATTTTGATGTTGTAAATACCTAGAGGGGTCCATGACGGTTAAGGTTGTATATAATTGCACTTTATGATTAAAGCGCAGAACAAAATAATTATTAATTTAATTAAAATGTAAAAATTTCTAACATATTTTTTCACAGTCGGCTCTTGCCAGAGTCTTCTCAGTTTAAGTGTAGATACCTGTTCCGAACCGGTGGTAGAGCCCTCGTAACTTTCGACATTCATAAGTGTTTTATCAGGCCCTAAACTGAATTAATGATTTTTGAGTTGACAATAAATATTATAATTCTTAGAACAGTTAATTAATTTAAAATAAAAATTACTCTCACATTTTCCGACTCTATCTACATAATATTAAAAAAAAAACCTATTTGTATGAATATAGATGCATTAACAATAAATCATTTATTACGAAAGTGCATTGACGTACTGGATTTCAGACCGCAAGATTGGTAAGGTACCGATATAGGTATCAGTAGCGAGGGGTAAAATTATGGCGATGGTAAGCCGTTCAAAAAACACCGATAATTTCATACTTAATTACAGTGTATTTTATATAAAAGTGGCTTCGAAATGATGAATCTGTGGGACTAAAAGGTAAGCCGATGGGAATCGGCTTGTATGGACCCTTCGCCACTGATAGGTATATACTGATTCATAGATTAGACGACTTTTTCATTATAACATAATATGTATAATTATATCACGGTATTATTCATTGTATTATCGTGTTATTGTGGATTATTCATCAAACAATACAGTAGGTTTGATAGATGGATGGTCCCGTTTTATTTATAATGTTATAAGGCTCTTTACTTGTAACCAGAGCTGAAAAGTTTCCTTCTTTTCCAGGAGATTTCATGAGTTTTGGATATGTCACTGATTTTTTTTTAAATTCCATGAGAATCTCCTGGATTATTCTCAGGCTTTTGGAGCTAATTCTGTGGTTGCCAATTTATGAACAGCACATATTAGTAAAATATTTACTAAAGTATCGACAGACAATGCAATTCAAGGCATGAACTTATTACTTTACTAACTAGGTACTTGATTGCATGTGACTAATATTAAAATAATACTAAAGAAAGCAAACAATTATTTTTTTATTTTCCTTTTTTTTCCGTCTCCTGGATTTCAGGCACAAATATAGGTACTTCTTTTTGGCAACTTGGATAATGATCGTGAACCTATATATTTTTGCCGGTCTGTCTTACTATTGTTCCGTTAATTGAATCACATTTTCTCGAAAACGGCATACAATTGCATGAAAGTAATAATTGTTCTCTCTAACAGTAATAATAATACAAAGCCGTATTTTGAATTAGTGAGTTTATTGTCTTATTGTCAATTGATTCCTAACTTTTGAATGGAGTCACTATGGCGTGAATATCTACGATTAGTGTCCAACTGAAGGTCAATTTCTGGCCGAAGACTGCTATCGCCACAACCTTCGGTCGAAGGCTTAAAAACCGTATGAATGAAATTCAGTTCAAGATGTTGTGACCTCCAGCACGTTGTTACGTCTATTGCGCTCTCGCTCATTCGTAAGAGTTCGTTCAATTTAGGTACTTGCTAGAAACTTTCAGCTTTGGCCAAATCTTCGGGCCATTTTACCTACGATCGACTACTTTTTATGATTGACTCGTTTGATCGTTATCTTCAAAATGTACGATGTATCCAATCCATATTATCTATAGGAATCTACACATTTAATTACACGTACTATAAACTATTGGTTCCCTTTATGTAAACTAGGGTGAATAATACAGTAGACACAACTTAGATGTAGCATCGGCAAATCGTTTTCGTACACTTCACTTCCGATTTACACAACTAATAAAAATCATTCATTATCGCGCCATTCAACGTTCAACAAGATCATTTTCGCCGATCATTTTTTAACTCATGAGTAATGTTGTAGGCGCACTCTTTTCGGGAACGATCGATTTTACGAATTTTGCCGATGCTTCATCTAAGTTGTGTCATACTATACCTATCTCTAAGTTCGTAGGATATTTGTTCAGTCAATATGATTATGGATCGTTTTACATAAAAACAGCTTATTTATTCTCCGACCCATAACCTATATCTACCTAGTTTCTACCTATGCCAGTTGCTTGAATAATAGATAAACCAACAAACACATTCACATTTATTATATTAGTCAGGAAGTAAGGATTATAACCATAAATTCTGTTTTTTCAGGCTTGTACATTTTTTTTTTTTAATTAAATATTTTATGAGTTGTCAGACTCTAATGCACGGTTGGAAAGGTTACTTTTGCTGAGAAAAGCTGGATTTTATAGTACGTTTTATAACCTACGAGATAGTCTAGAAATTATGGCACTCAGTAAGTATGATAGAGTCGATCCCCATTTATTTATCCTTACGAACTCGGTTTAAGGAATTTGACATTTTAACCTTACCGTCGCTATACGTTTTTGAAAATATTATGTTTGTCCGTAAAAATTTAAATCTATTTGACACAAACAGTAGCCGCCATAACCTAAATACAAGAAATAAATATAAAATTGTTACACCTAGATTCAGGCTAGCGAAAGTCAATAAGTCTTTTCTCGGGAACTGCATTCGCTTTTATAATAAAATGCCATATGAAGTAACTAAGATGTCTTATAATAGATTCAAAGAGCATGTTAAACATAAGTTGATTGACAAGGCCTACTATAAGGTGGCTCATTACATAGAAGACAAGAATACATGGTTGTAGTAGCTTCCCTCTGCACTTGCAGCCCCCTCCACAAGTGATAATTGTATGAAGTTTATGTATATTTAAAACAACAACTGTAATTACATAAATTCAAAAAAAAAAGATCCACAAAAAAAGAAGCCTTGCTGAGTTTCTTGCCGGAGTCTTCTCAGTTCAAGTGTATTCCGAACCGGTAGTAGAGTCTAAAAATTGTAACTGTTGACATTCATAAGTGCCTTATTAGGGCCTAAACTGAATAAATGAGTTTTTGATTTTTTGATTTTGATTTGATTTGATTTACCATTCTATTTTGTATCAAAAACTTTGGGCACAGAAAACCTAACTTCTCAAACTAATTATCTGTCTTTTGGTTTAAGTAGAAGAATAACTGGCCCACTGTGGCTTACTGATCTAGTTAAGTGGCTTTTACTAACCAATGTCTTAGTTTTGCATTATTAAATTGAAGTTCTGGTAAGTATTGCAAATTATAATTTAACAGTTTGATTTGCGTATTGAAGCATTGAAATTAAAATTATGTTAGTTACCGTATGCAGGAGGGCGCTGCAGGGCGTCGTAGGGAGCACACCAGGAGCCCATCACCACGTTCTGTCCGTACAGCCCGCCGCCCACCGAGCCCACTCCGCCCACGCCGCCCACGGACCCCACGCCGCCGCCACCTGCTAACAATAACACCACCTTACACACAAGTACTTATATATACTTAAAGACCAGTGTTTGACCATAATTGCACCATCATCAGTGGTAGGTGCTTGGCGATAGATTTTCAACTTGTTTCCCTACCACTGTGCCATGGTTTCCTCATGATATTCTCATTTACCGAAAGCTTAAGTTGTCTGCAGAAACGAAGGAGCCCGCGACATTTTTCAGAAACAAAACTTTATTCAGTTTAAGCCCTGATAAGGCACTAAACAAGACTCTAACTTGACTCTACCACCGGTTCCACATACACTTAAACTGAGAAGACTACATAACTTCAGTTATATCACTTTAAACACTGAGTAGATTTCAGACAAACCTGCAAGCAGAGCCATGCTTCTCAACCAATTAGGTGGAAACGATGCTATGTCCATAACGTCCATAGCGATTGTTTATGTTTAGGTAGCAATTAAGAGGAGGCGACTTGACCCGTCAGAGGTCAGAGCGCGTACTGACTGAGTGACCGCCGGCGACGCGGCCGCCGCGCGTTCAGCACACGACCGCTTATCACCTCTGATTCACGCCCTTCCTTCTATTATTGCAATGTCCAAGTCATGAGCCAACCAATGTTTAGTATTGACTAAACTAAAGATAACACTTGCTGTGTGTTTTGCCTACGAGAAGCTAAATGCAACGAGAAATTTACTGCTATGATGAGTTGACGAGCAAATAAAAATGAATGAGGAATATCGTGGGAGAAAAATATACCAATCAGTTGGGATCTTTGGTGGATTCTATAAATTTTTCGAGTCCGGAACCAAAACTGCGACAATTACAAATTTTAAACCAGGTAGGTACCTATTTGGAATATGGTATCTGAATATATAAAAGAAAAACTGTCTGATTTACTGATCTATCAACGCACAGCTCAAACCACTGGTCGGATCGGGCTGAAATTTAGCGTAGAACCAACCTTACATAGCTAATATGACATATGCATCTGCTAAAGGATTTTTGAAAAGGGGGAATAATTAGGGAATCGCGAGTGAAACTGAAACGGAAAGCTTGTAATGGAGGCTTATAATCGGATTCGCTTATAATTTGTACTCCAGCTGAATTATGAAGTACGTCAATAATACACAGATCATTAGAAAAACAAGCTTTTTGTCCTCCTGCGGATGGGAAATCATATCTTACTGGGAATTAGGTGTCCGATATCTGAATCATTAACTGCGGTTTCTGCCTGCGTGAGGACAATAACATACACAAACTGTTCTATTACGAGATTCAATAGGCCTTCTTCCTGTTAATAATCTGAGGAAGTAAACAGCTTTTTGTTCATATATTACAATAAAGTAATCGCCATCTCATCTACTAATCCTAGGTACTAATATTACAAATGCGAAAGTTTGTGAGTATGGATGTATGTTAGTTTTCACGTAAAAACTACTGAATGGATTTCGATGAAACTTGGCACATAGATTTATCATACCATGGAATAACTAGAAAGAATGAAGTTACCTACATTAAGCTACTTTTACATCCCAGGAACGCGGATGGAACCGCGGGGAACAGCCAAGCTATTATTTCAAGAATGCGGTAGTTTCAATATCAAACATAGGTTCAGTTATTGTTGTCTTTATCCTCAATCCTGTAAAGCTGAACAGAGAGAGAGAGATGGCATTAGCGAACTATCTTTATCGTTGTAGAATCCGATTATGTAGCTAATTATTATTATACTTAATATGCAATTGTGCATGATCAGTTTGCTCAGTCAGCCAGTAGGCGATAATGCTTTTATGAATCGTTTGCTATAATATTTTTCATTGACTCAGTTTCGTATTATTATCTAGAACGTAACTTCTGACGTTCATAATAGGGTGGGTAGTTGACAGTGTCAAAAATAAATGACCAAACACTAACCAATGCATAAAACATCTAAAAACACGTGGAAATATCAAATATGTTGTACATTTAATGTTTTTTATGATTTTTAATTAGTGGAACCACTAAGAGTAGATGATTTGATGCTGTGAAACTATGACGTCATAGTGTAGTATTTCATTCAAAATTCCATATTAACTATCGTTTTGACATTTATTAAAAAGTAGTTGATTTGATATGTCACGAAACTACCCTATTGCTTTGGTGACCAATCATACGATTTTCAGTTACTAATTTTGGCCTATCTTTAGTTATAAATTGTAAAATGCAGGAAGTTGTAGGTACCTATAGTAAGTACGTTGTTGTAGCTGAATAGGTATTTAAAGAATCCATTCACTTAATAGATGAATGAAACTAACTACTAACTACTACCTAGTTGTACCGTCTGAACTCAACTTAACTGTATATTGCTGGTGGGTAAATCCCATTAATCGAAATTATCCTTTACATTTACCACAACATAGTTACCAAACGAAACGTATTTACAGTTTAAAACATTTGTCAGATATAGAACATTGTTTTCCTTATCATTTTGTATTTCATTTTCCTAATCATTGTTCAGTGCCTTGAACTGAATTCAGTTAATATCAATAGAGATTGGCAGCAAGCACAACTCGCGGGAACTATGATTCTTTACTTTAAATGCGGTTTTCGAAAATGTTTTTTGGGGATAAGTACGCCAAAGTTTGATTGAAGAAGAATCTTGAATTTGCAAACTATTTTGTTGAACTTTTAGAATAATGTAATAGTAATCCAGTGGCTGCAGCAGCCGCAGTCAATAATTATATCCTAAGACATTGTTCACACGCGGCTATTTGATCCCAAACTAAATAGAGCTTGTAGGTACTATGGACTAAGTGCAGATAACTGAAAACTATTTTTTTTTATTGTGAACACCGAGACTCGGAAGAAACAGACTTCATGCACACAAATTATTGTCTTGGATGGGAATCGAACCGACAATCTGTACCTGATAGCCAACTGGCACGTTAGTAGGCGGGAGTAATTTGTGGATGATGTTTTTTAGTATGTATAAACAATTTTTAGCACAAAGCTGAAGGGATCTGGTCCTCAGGTGCTAGATTTATGAAGGAATGTAGCGTACCATATGTGTCATGGTGCGCGGCGTGATGGTGATGCCACACGTTCTGGTGCGGCGCGAAGTGCGCGGCGTACTGCTGCAGCCGGCCGCCGCCAGCCACGTAGCCCAGCCCGTAGCCGTCGGAGCACTCGCCCCCGCCGCCCCCGTACCCTCCCCCACCCCCACCCAAGCCGCCGCTGCCGCCGAACATTCTACCACACTGTGATCTGATCACTGACACGCCGTTACCATCCTCTTTCTGATGCATCTGCAACAATAATAATAGTTCTTTCATGATTTTGGTAATCTAAATAGGTGTACCGGGTGATTTTGAAGGGGTAGGTGTACCGAAGGGTAGGCTACGCCAAAAGAGCATTGATGTAATAACTTGCACAGACCATGAAACAATATTTGAGTGGTTTTTTTTTAAAAATATATCAATAAGTTATAGTTTAGCGTTAAAATACGCTTCAATATTAGTCTAACTGAGTATCTATTAGATTACTCGAGGTCACTATATTTCTGACTGTGAGTAAAGGCTTTTACCAGATATTTTAACTTGTGACGGTTGTAACATCGTAATGGTAGGTACTTAGTACTCAAGCACCTTAAATTTTAAAATTTCGCTGCCTAGGGAAACCGCGTGGCGGGAAGCTAGCTGATAATAAAATTTTAAAAACTATTTGGTGGAACCCTTTGGCTGAGGCCATGTGCGGATTGTTGTAGTATAGTGTTATGTGTTACATGACAAAGCGTTGTAGCGCTAGCTGTAGCTGGCAACAATAAATATAAATAAATAATAAATATCCTCGGACATTCTTCACACACGGTTATCTGATCCCAAACTAAGCAGAGCTTGTACTATGGAAACCAGATAACTGATATACTTCATATACTACTTTTTTTTTGTAAATACATACTTATACAGATAATTACACCTAGACTCAGGACGAACATACATGTTCATGCACACAAATGTTTGTCCTGGATGGGAATCGAACCCATGACCAGCGGTGATAGGTGGTGTCTTAACCAACTGCGCCAACTGGCTTGTCATGACAAATATAATGCAAGAATATTGAACTTTGAGCAATTAAGTATTCTGTGCTTTGAGTCAGATCATCAACCTTGTCAGCTTGTAATTAACTGTCTATTAAATATAAAAACATACTACCTTCTTAACGTACTCTTTTAATAAAAAAATTAGGTATTTGAAGATCTTATAATTTTTGTAAATAGTTTCTGCAACTCTTCCATTTAAACCGTTAATCCTTATAATGTTGTATAATCCAATAAAAGTTGTTTCATCACTCGGTAAAAAAAATATTAAATCATAAGGAAAATACACATTAAATTATTATGTTACCTATACATGACATAAAGCCGCTTAAAAATAAATAGGTATACAAAATAACAATAATGTAGTTAAATATTAATAAACCCTTACGACCTTCCCTCAGTATTATTTACTAGACGAGTAGTTACCGTACGTACAGGTGATTCTAATAACTACCTATATATTATTATGGAATCCCAACCAAAGGTAGAGAGCTGCCTCGTCAGGACCTAACATCTCTGAATAAATTTTAGGGCGATGATAGCTCAGTGGTAGTGACGTTGGATGCCAAGACGAAGGTCCCGGGTTCGAATCCTACAATGAGCTTGAGCTTTCGGTGAAGGAAAACATCGTGAGGAAACCATAGCACGGTGGTAGGGTACTTTGTAGTACCCGCCTGGCTGGCTACCACCCTCAAGTTGAAAATCTGTCGCCAAGCACCTTTCGGTGTGTTCCGACAGCTGCACTTGTGAGCCAGTTCCCTTCTAGGCTTTGTGTGCTTACCATCATCGGCCACATCATCACTGATCACGGTGAGATTGTGGTCAAACACAGGCCTATACATCCTTAGTAAAAAAAAAAAAAAAAATTTGAATTTGATTAAAAAAAGAAACCAGATACACTTGTAGATTTTGCTACCTAAATACCTAGTAGCAATTTAGATTCCTATTTGTGGCACTGACTATCTGTTTGAATTTCGAATTAGAAGCGATAATGTGAGTGGCGCTTAGTAAATCAGAGCAAGTGATTATGGCGCGCGTATCGGTCGGAATGCAACCGCCGATAGATACCTGGCGCGGCGCATGCGCAACCACTGATACAGCACGTAACGCTAACCAACTCATGCACGCATTTGCACGCTATCGATGCACTTGTCAATGCATTATATACTCTATGACAACGTACACACGTCTTTGCTTCACAATCACTCACATTTAAGATTAGGTGGCATGCGAGGGCTTGCCACAGTGACTCCGTTACCTAATATCATAATAATATTGTAATCCTTTCGTGGCATTGCGACAAGGAACTGTGTCAGTAACACCACCAGTTGCGTAGGTAGTGGAACGAAGCAAATGCTATGTTAAAAACATCTAAGTATCATCATTTATGCTACTTAGTATTCAGCTTTATTATTTCTTCGGACGGGAGATACGTAAATGCAACATGGACGCATAAACAAACCATTCTTATATTTACCTACGTTTGTCCGGCTGAAGGTATTTCCATGTTCAAATGATCATCTCATAACGTTTGCTTCTTTTATTCTAACCATTTGGTCGGCGAGGACGCCGCACGGTCTGCGCTCGTGACGCGATCATATTTTCTGTGTTTATGCAAAATGCTTGTTGCATTTCGACGTTATCTGATGCCTATACAATGAATTGCAAATACTAGTGTGCATTATCCCGACTGTATCTACGTCGATCCTCATATTTCTTTGATATTACGATCTCGGTGGTTTAAAAATAAAGGCACTCGTCCATGTCTCCGTGTTATTAACTTCATCTCGTTTGCACCTACCTAGTCTGACGTAATTAATTATCAACCGACTATTTAAAGCACGGTGTTATTTTACAGCGCAAGGGACGGCGCGGTCGAATTTCAAAATTTGTAGCTATTAGTGGCGTCGCTTATACAATTTATGCATCGATGCAAAAACGCATGGAACACGTGAGTAAGTGGTCGATAACCGCGGAGTGGATATCGACATGTGGCCAGATTTATAGCGGTCCTTGGCAATTAGGCGCGCTCAGTTGAACGGCGCGGCGCGGTGCGGAGTAGAGCCACTCGGACTCCGCGCGAGCTTGCAGCCCACACGGCCGAGAGTCGAGACGCTAGATGCCGACGTTACTTTACAGCCCCAACCTATCTGCATCATTATACTGTCGCTTTACTCAACGCGGAAATTGTAAATCCACGATTATCTTGCTATGTTGGAAATTTTAACAAAAAGCTATAGCGTACGTAGTTTTGCTCATAAAGAAATAAATCCACATAGTACCTATACGTAAGAATTCGTAAAAAACATTCATTAAATCTGCAAGAGTCAATATATACACAACAAACAATAAAAAAACCACCCAGTCATTTATGGCCACGTAACTGATATAACGCACTTATAAAAATGTTTGTTGAACAGACTCGAACATACAAATGATGTTTTACAAGATCATGACAAATATCTGCAGGATCAAGTGATAGTGATACATAATGGGTAGTTGAGTCATCAGGACAAGTATGATTGGGAACATGATGGACACGTTTCTGAAATATAAAAATAGATCAAACATACAGTGATGGTAGTGGTTAGGTTCAGTGGCGTAGCGTGGAGATTAGGCGTGGGCGAAGTCGGATCGAAGGGATTTTTCTCTCAAGAGATTGTTCAGTTAGTATATATTCCCACGATCAATGTAGAGATTCTACCATATTTCGTGAATAAAAAAGTAAAGCCAAAACCCGCTCACGATAGTGAAATATAAGTAAGGAATATTGAAATACCAATAACCTTGTAACTGCTTTACTACTTAGGTCCAGTTGTATCGACCGCCATTAACAGTTTTGTGTCAGATGGGTTGCTTTGGAATTTTTTGAATAACGATCGTTTCGACTGTTACCTTAGAATTCATGGCGTTCGGTCTTAAGTCATCTAAAAGGGGGCTTTGCGCGAGGCCCCTATAAGTTCTAGGCCGTAGACGAGGGACGCTTCGCCCACGCCTAGCTACGTCACTGGTTAGGGGTTGACTCCATGTGGCACGTGTTGATTGCTAGCCGCTCGCTTGTAAATCACAGTGACACGTAACACTGCGGCGTCTTCGCTTGCACCCTCACCTGCATTTAGCACCCGTTAATGACATTCCTAGCGTGCTCGACGCGCCGATCCCCAAATAGCTGAAGCTTAGGATTATGTTCACTGTTTAAATCATCTTCACAAATAAATATAATATTTTGTGACTGTAGTGAGTTTCTTGCCGGAGTCTTCTCAGTTCAAGTGTATTCCGAACCGGTAGTAGAGTCTATTGTAAAACTGTAACTTTTGACATTCATAAGTGCCTTAGTTTTGATTTTGAGTTTGAAATGAACTGCTTTTGTAATTTTTTGCCTGTCTGTATCTTTTCCGGCTCTGAAACAGCTAGAACAATTTTGGTGGGATTTTCTCTGGCAGATAGCTAATTTTATAAGGAGTATCTAAGGCTAGTTTGGCCGCTCCTAAGGCTCGACTAAGGCTCGAGTCGCGATTACGAACCGGAAGACGCAGCGTGGGCAGGCAGCGTGGGAAGGCCCCCCACAAGGTGGACCGACGATCTTGTGAGGGTTGCGGGAAACCGCTGGATGCGGGTAGTGCAAGACCGGCCATCGTGGAAATCATTGGGGGAGGCCTCTATCCAGCAGTGGACGTCTTTCGGCTGACGGTATTCCTAAGAAGATGGTGGCCTCTTGCCATTAATTGGATCGACTGCGGCTGCCTGTTTAACAGTCATCTGACATAAAGATAATAAAAACTTGTCTTATGAAGTGTTCAGTAATAATTGCACGGAAGGTGGTTATAGGCTCTATACAGACTTTCATGTAATATGTCCCATTGTATCATTCTATCTGTCTATAGACAAGGTTAATCTGTAGAACTCAACAATCTATACTACTAATAATAAAGCCGAAGAGTTTGTGTGTTTGTACGCGCTAATCTCTGGTGTTACTGGTCCGATTCGAAAAAATCTTTCGCTAATAGGAAGCTACATTATCCCCGAAGGTTATAGGATACTTTTTATCCCGGAAACGCGAGTGAAGCCGCGGGGAACAGCTAGTATATAGATGATTTGCTTGTTGTAAGTCGAGAACTTTTATTTTATGAGAAAAAAATAAATGTATCTTAATTCGAGAATTTAGACTGTAATTTTAACTGTTATAATGGAGGATGTAAGGTTAATGAGCCTCTTAGCACCTTGTTTGCGATTCTTTAATAATCAACTGTAGACTTTTTTTAATGTGTACCCATCCGTGTATATATTCAGATTTTCGATAGCTATAGCAGGAACCGTTATAAGTCCAGCATATAGCATATTTTCGCCGCGTCGGCTTCCGCACTTATCTGCCACGATTATCCGGTGGAACATAAAGACATCGAACAGCGCTCTACGGCTCTACCCTAGAACTTATACCCTTGGACGTCGGCGTCGTGGTCACGAGTGCTCTCTCGCGAAGAGATTCATTAGTGGTTAATATTGTGTTCTATATGGTTGCAGTAAGAGCGCGTGTAGCGGCGGCGTGCGCAGACGCAGGTTTGCGTCTCGCGGCTGATTTACGCGATACATTAGCGACGCGACGCGCGGCCGCGTGCTATATTCACGTCGATTTATTGCCAACTCTGAAAAATTATGCACATGAATTTATATTGTATTTTTTTCTACATTCCAATGCAATGTTTTGCGAATTACAGAAAGATTGAACTTTACAAATGTTCACATCGCGCGGGCTACTTTGAGGATTATTAGTATGAGGATGCTTCCAGGGACTGAATGTTTATTCATTTATTTTATGGTGATGATGAAGAGACGAAAGAATCTTGGGAAAAAAGGTTTTTATTGAAGTTTTCATCGTCGTAGAGCCTCGAATGGAATAACTTGAGGCATTTCAAATATTTTTAGAACACCGGAATAGAAAAATTAAATTCTATTTTCATTTTTTCTGTCGGAAAACGGACCAAAAACCACAACTTGTTTGTGGTATATGTTTTATTTGTTGGTAATATCGGTTTAGCTTTCGTAAACTTCGACAGGGTACAGTGCAAGTTATCAATTTCTTTATACCTATATATTTCATTAATGATAATTATATATTTTCCTTATCTCTTAAACATAATATTAGGGTAATATCCGACCTAGGTCAATATGCGTTGGTTGTGGACGACGGACGGTAGAGACGGCGGTGCGATGTGCTTCATATTTAGAAGCACTTGAGATCGGTGCGCCTGCGTCGTGTCTGCCGCATGCCGGCCGCGGCGGCGCCACACTACCACTTAGCCGACACCCCCCCCCCCCCCGCACCCCCTCACCCCTCCCCCGCCCCCCCCTCACACCCCCTCGCACACGCACTGCGGGCACTCCTGCAGCTCTAAACCATCTCGGAGGTGACGTGATCCTGTATCTGGCGTATCGCACTCGATAATCAATCAATGTTCATTACGCACAGATATTATTCGAATATCCACTTTAGTTTGTACGTTTACGCTTCTATTACCTAACGTCTGTGCGCCGGCGCCGGCGCCGGTCTGCGTTGTTTCTTATGCATTCCATCAAATGTAGTACTTTTATTATCTCTTGTACTGTTAAATATTTTTAATATAAATTTATGTCAAAGTAATGAGTTGCAGCACGAAAACTTGAAATGAAATAATGTTAAGTCAATAAAATATAATAATTCGTAGGATTTACTACCATGTTGCAGAACAAACGAATTATACATATTTTAATTGCAACCAGTACAACAAAGTTTTATAATTGCTGTCATTGCAAAATATATTTTATCTACTCTCATATCGTAATGTTCTTATTATGAAATCAAAATCAGTACTTTAATGACCCACTTTAGGCACACCCGTGTATAATGATTCATTATAGTACAGTTGTTGTTCCCAAGATAATGCTATAAAATAACTTTTTTTCTATTAAAGTACACTTTGGACCTATCAATAGTATAATCAATCAGTATCAATTCAATTTCACGATGACAATGTCACAAATTTTGTAACTTGAACTTTAGAGGTAAGAATTTTTGGGAGTTGGCAACACGGATTTGATTAAGTATATGATTATATTTTATTGTTTTTGCTTACACATATCATATTGACCAAAAATGTCACAAAAAAACCTTTTTTTTTTTTTTTTTGCAAAGTTGGTAGAAATTCAATTTTTTTAAATGACATTATTTATATGAGTTTAGATAAAGTACTGTATGATACTGCACATAATTAGGTATTAAAAACTCGTGTGATACTATTAAGAACCTCGCCTACGGCTCGGTACTTAAACTCACACTCGTAGTTAATAACCCCTATTATGCAACAGTATCATAAACTACTATTAAATCCAATCTTAAAAAGTTTTGACATTTATAGACGTTACTCACAGTCGACATAGTACTGTATTCCGTGCAGTCGACTCTACCACCGCTACGCTGGATGCAGCTAGCGCAAGACCGGCCATCGTGGAGATCTTTGGGGGAGGCCTTTGTCCAGCAGTGGACGTCTTTCGGCTGATATGATGATGATGATGACTCTACCACCAGTTGACTTGATTTTGACGGTATAAATTATACATTTTGACTTCAGCATGCCAAATGCAAGCTACTGCAGATAAATCTGGTGTTGGAATTAAAAAATCAGACAAAAACATACTACTTTTTAGATGAACATTGCAAAATGTGCCCGTTTGGCCTGCGCGATGTTAGTTCTTCAGTTTTTATAACGTACAATAATAATAATGATAACGGTGCAGTAAGCCAGTTCCCACACAAATAGCGCAGTTTGCAGCGTCAGAGGTCGCAGGCGCATCACACGTGGTGTCAAGTGGCCGCCGCCGCCGCCGTCAGCCAGCCAGCCAGCCAGACCCAGCCAGCGCCACAGGTGCACCCTCTTAAGAACACCGCTCACTCACTCACTCACTGGCTTACAGCACTGTCAAGTGACAATATGCTCATCGCATCAGATATTTGAGCTACAAAAAATAATATTCCGAACGGTATTTTGACTTTTTCTGAAGTTCTTTTGAGTGAGACAGGGATTTAGTTCCAAAAAGAAACGTTTTTAAAAAAAATATATTTACTATAAGTTTTAGCGACATCATCATAGTAACCGCTAATTTTGATGGCATAATGGATTTAATTGATTGATAGGACTGGATTGGATACATTTAAATGCGATAATAACTCAGTGGTAGAGACGCCGAGACGAAGGTCGCGGGTTCGAATCCTGCAATGAGCTAGAGCTTTCGATGAAGGAACACATCGTGAGGAAACCATAGCACGGTGATAGGGTACTTTGTAGTACCCGCCTGGCTGGCTACCACCCTCATGTTGAAAATCTGTCGCCAAGCACCTTTCAGCGTGTTCCGACAGCTGCACTTGAAAGCCAGTTTCATTCTAGGCTATTTAAAAAGGGGCATTTACTTTTTTTCTGACGTTACCTAAAAAAAAAAAACTATTCCTCGTCACATATTTTCTAGTTTAACATATATTTAAAAAAAACTCTTGTAACAAAGAATGCTGAAAGAAACTGATTCTAGAATCATCATTTCTCGGATATCATTGCCTTAATTGGACATCCCGTAAGTAGGTACCCACCAATTTGACATTGACATAATTATCTTTTTCCACAGACTACATATTCGGAGTTCAGACGTGGTCATCACACCCCTACTATAAAAAAAAGGTAAGTAGGTACGATTAATGTCTTACATATTTGATACGCGGAGAGTAGTTCTTATTTGTCCCGGCTTTTTTTTTTCTATATCCAGAGTTGAACCAGTTGATATAGGACCACGTGGTATCTTTAGAAGCTATGCCATTCATCATAACATCCAAGGCCTAAAAATAAAAATTAAACAAGTGCGAGTCGGTCTCGCACACGAAGGGTTCCGTATCATCGTATATTATTTTAGTTTTTGTAATAGCGGCAACAGGATCGGATCATAAGATACTGCGATTGTTAAGGTCAAGCAAGAAACGTTGAAAATATAACGTTTTTTTTTATCACCTTTAATTTTTAACATTATTTTATTTTTACTATTTGTTATTATAGCGGCAACAAGAATAGGTACATATTCTGTAAAAAAAATGTCCTATACGTATTACGGTTCATGAGATACAGTCAGCTGACAGGCGAACGGTTGGACAGCTTAGTAATGTTTCCATTTGCTCCATTAGGGTACGGAACTCTAAAAATGACTTTGATATTTATTCCACTATACGACGGATTCAGCTTACAATTCGATAGATCATTGTAACGTTAGCAAAAAAGTGTCGGCGCGTGCGCAGTGGGTTTAGTTAATTATTAGCGTCATCTGTAGACGCAATATGGTAGAGGCGAGGGGTCGCGGTCGGCACCGACGCCGACACCCGACTGAGATAAGATAAACGCTGAAATACTGTTGGCTGAAGATAATGCAATTAGTTAGAGGCCGCTAGCCGCATAGGGGGCAGGGGCACACTAATTTAACCGTTTTTCATAAGTAAACTAACAACCTACTTTATTTTATTTAAATTTAAATTCTACGTCGTCCTATCTACCTACCAGGTGCAAAAATAAGAGGTAGTTTTAAAAAAAAACCATATTCTGTTCGTGAATCTCATAAATAGTAATTTGCAAGAAGCCTTCACTAATTTACGGATTTAAAAAATCCCCTTTTTTTCTAAAAAAATGTTTATTAAAATGCCGTGTTTCATAAGTTGGTAGGTATATGGAAAATCTGCCAATCTTGATACACAGAGAGGTTTAATAGCAAAATGAACAGCAAGCAACAAGAGTTATCTCATATAACAATTTGGAAAGTGGTCTCCAACAGATCCGAGCCACAAAAAAAAAAGTAATTCCTATGAATCCTCTTGAAATGTTAACCTACAAATTTGTTTAGAATGAAGAACTACGCTCGCCTCCTTGATCACAATTGCCTTCAGCCGTAGAGAGGCAGTGGTGGTTGAGTCAATAGGGTAGTTGACTGACACATCAAATCAGCTACTTTTTAATAAATGTCAAAACGATAGTTTATAAGGAATTTTGTATGAAATATTACATTATGACGTCATAGTTTCACAGCATCAAATCATCTATTCTTAGTGGTTCCACTGGTAATTAAAAATCATAAAAAGCATTAAATGTACAACATATTTGATATTTCCACGTGTTTTTAGATGTTTTATGCATTGGTTAGTGTTTGGTCATGTATTTTGGTCAGTGTCAACTACCCTATTGTAATTATCGACGTTCATAAGGGCTTAAACTGAATACATTCGTTTTGAGTTTATTTTTAAAGCACTTCCCGGCGGAAACCACTGTGGTACCCAAAACCAGAGTAATTTGTGCTACATGCTTACCTACTCCCAGGGATCAATCAATTTTAATACTACTAATATTACGAATGAGAAAGAGTGTTTGTTTGTTATCTTTTCCCTCAACTGCTGTTCGGTACAGAAGAAGAGAATCTGAATGTTTTCAGTACACCTACCAGTAAATGTCCTACTAATTCACGCAAAAACTACTAAACGGATTGGGATGAAATTTGGAACACAGATAGTTTATACCCTGGATTAACACATATGATACGTTTTATTCCGGGTGAAACTCAATAAAGAAAAAAGTTCAATAAAATTATTAAACTACTAGCTTCCGACCCGCTGTTTCACCCGCGTTCCCGAGGGGTCTTATCTTTTCCCGGGATAAAAAGTATCCTATGTGTTAATCCAGGTTATAAACTATCTGTGTTCCAAATTTCATCCCAATCCGTTTAGTAGTTTTTGCGTGAATTAGTAGGACATTAACTGGTAGGTGTACTGAAAACATTCAGATTTATTAATCTAAGTTATCCGGTTAATTCTATATTATTAAATTATCCTGCATTACGTGTGCAGTATCCTGTAGCCTGTAGACAGGTACTTTACCTGCACGGTACTAGGAATCATGACTTAATGATTAATTTACTGACATACGATCTATATTTAGGATTGCAGTGACAAAATTACGACTCATATGAGGTTAATAGTAATATACCTTTATTCTAAACATTAACACACTATGTTATAATAACTTAAAGTTCGTGTGCTTACCATCATCGGCTAAGTGGAAATGTTATCTCATCACACTAATAATATGAACTAGCTGTTTCCCGCAGTTTTATCCGCGTCACTGGGATGAAAAGTTCATAAAATTTCAGAATAATGTAGCTTCCTATTAGTGAAAGAATTTTCAGAATCGAACCAGTAACTCCGAAGATTACCCATAGGGGGTATCCAAACAAACTTTACTTCTTTCCAATATTAATTCAATAGATAGATACGAATCTATAGATGTATTTACTACCTAGTTATAATAATTTACACGGAGTTTGAAATTTTATATATACACTGTCCAAGATCCATAATAGTTTATCCAAAGAACTACAAACAAAATTATAAGAATATAATATAATAGGTACGTAAAAAAGTGTATTCTTTATGTATATTCTTAGCATTAAATTTCACTGAACTCTCGCCGGACACATCCTTTTAGGCTTTCGTCAGATGATAATGTAATAAAATGGTTTTGTATTTTTTTTTGGTCTATAAATAAATAAATAGATGATTGTGACTCAATAACGTATCAACGACTAAAGGAATTTAGATGAAACATGACACATACATAGCCTATAACCTAATATAATATATTATGATCCTACCAAAAACATTTCATGTAAAATTGACGGCCAAACAAGCTCCTAACACTTTCGCTGTAAAAAAGTTATTAGATCACAGGAAAAGCCAAGCCGCTAAGCCCTGACTGTACTAACCCTTCACCTTGGTTTAAAGAGTACGGCTTGGCGGTTTCATAGATGTATTGCACAGCATATCATAACATTGAAGACCTGTGACGTAATTTCGACCCGTAAATAAGTCCATGGGATAGTCTGGCCACTATATACTTTTATTCTGGACAAAATATAAGGTCCATCACAAATGCGAATGACCGCGGGGCGGAAAATATAATTACAATATTATTAATGTGTTTTACATTGAGAAGCATTTTAATCCCCGACGCAAAAACGTTTTGTTATAAGTTAGACGTGTCTGTCTGTGTGTGTGGCCTTATAGCTCCTGAACGGATGGACCGATTTTGATTGAGTTTTTTTTGTTTAAAAGTGACTTAATCGAGAGTGTTCTTAGCCATGTTTCAATAAAATCAGCTCAGCCGTTTGAAGATTATCACCAATTTTCTAGTGAGTTTCGGGGGTTTCTTTACATTTTTATGCTATCCATTTTAGTATCACACTAACGCGTATAAAAGCTAGTAGTAGTTAATATAATCCATCGTACTAATAGGGTAGTTGACACTGTCAAAAATAAATGACCAAACACTAACCAATGCATAAAACATCTGAAAACACGCGGAAACATCAAATAGGTTGTACATTTAATACTTTTTATGATTTTTAATTACCAGTGGAACCTAGTGTAATATGTCATACAAAATTCCATATAAACTATAGTTTTGACATTTATTAAAAAGTAGCTGATTTGATCTGTCAGTCAACTACCCTATTGCAGTCATGTCTTGGTGTATTCACTGAGTCCTTATGACGTTTTTATGATAGTGTTCCGGAGGCGCCTCAATAAAAACGACATTAAATCATATCACGACACTAACTAGTTAGCTGACCACCAACTTGCACGTCGACTCGCTCCTATCTACTCGCGCTAATTAAACCATTGTTACATTCTTTTAAATGTTTACGACAGTGCTGCTTTCCTTATTAATTAATATTTTTATTATCAATTGCACGTTACACGCTAGAGCGATATTAAGTGTTAGGTACTTAAAATTGATATGCGAGGAAAGGCGAATTAGCTAATTTTAGCGAATAAAAATTCATTGTGGGGAGTATGTTTTGATTTCCGAAGAAAAAGATGGGTGTTATATGTTTGTAGAGTACTATCTGTTCCTTGCGGTTTCACTCGCGTTCCCGGGATAATAAGTAGCCTGTACCTTCGGGAATAATGTAGTTTCCTATTCGTGAAAGAATTTTTCAAATCAGTTCAGTAGTTTCGGAGCCTATTCAGTGCAAACAAACAATCAAATCTCTCCTTCTTATAATATTATTAGTATACATATATGTGTGTCTGTCTAACATCATAGCTCTTGAACGGACGAACCGATTTAAATAATTTTTTTTTCGTTCGAAAAGTATCTTAATAGCTGTGTTTTAAGAAAATCCGCTCAGCCGTTTGAAGATTGGTAGAAGAAGGTACTATTAGTGTGTCGGGGATTTCTATAAATTAATTAATGTTATAATTCTGAATGTTCGACCGTAATTCTACCATAACGAGCTATGGATGGAAACTGGTTCAAGTTTATTTATCGCTCGAAACACAACGGTAGCTGTCGGGGACGGATTTTAATTCTGAGGGTGAAAATCAGCCAACCGGTAGCTTCTTGGCCCAGGATTTTACGCTCGAACCCCTATTTTAGGACATATCAATAAGGCCAAATTATTTGTAGCTCATTCTATTTCACAGACGGTGTGTTTTTGTATTGCGTCGGTAAATATTATAGAAAACATTAAAAAAATTCAACACAAATAAAAATTAACTCTAAAAGCTGTTGAATGAATTAAGTATCCCATTTTTTAACCTGATTATAGTTTTAAGGTTACACAAGTTTTTTATTTCTAAGAAGTCTTAAAAACTGCATGACCAATGCTATTGCTATCTACACACGTAATACAACAACATCTATGAACATAATATATATACTTGTAGGAAATAATACGATAAAGAAAGATAAATCGCCATCAAAATAATGTCAATTAGGTATCCCTGAATATATTTTCTTGTATAACTAAAAGCATTGATGTTGAGAAAAGGGAATAAAACAAGTTGACTCGGAGAGACCCTCTCCGGGCGGGAAAGCGGCGAGTGGCCGTAGCCCCGCCCCTGCCGGGCCCCGCCCACTCACACCCCCGCCCCTCCCGCCCTTGCAGCCGCCGCACACTTGCCCTGAGCCCCTTCGTGACCCGATTCCTATCCTGAGTTTTCCTAAGGAAAAGTTTCCAACGTGAATATAATGCACCTTCGTGCTTCTGAACAATCTAGTAGGTACTTACATTTTTCAAGCAGGTATGATTTGTGTATGTGATTATGCAGAGGTAGGTAACGAACCAAGTAAAATTTTATTCATAGAAAATAATTTATCAGTTCTACACTCGTATTATTATCAATAGCGTGAGTAACTTAAAGATAGGAACAAGGACGTTTGTAAGCAAGTTACAAAATACTTGTTTTCTAGGTAGTTAGGTTGGTAATGTAGGTAATGCTACCAAATCCTTTATAATATTTCTGCCAGTGTCAAGTCACGTTGTTTTTTCCTAGAAAAGTAAGCATTTTAATTTTTTCTTACATCCTTTTTTATTTATGTGTTGAAATACTGTATTTTTTTTTTCCTTTAGGCTAGTTGTGCCGTATACCGCGCGAAAAATTAAATAATATTTTTCTTTCTTTCTTTCTTTTTCTAATGTTAAAAAATACTTTTTATTCAGTTTAGGCCCCGATAAGGCACTTATGAATATTACAATTTTTAACCACCGGTTCTGAATACACGACTCCGGCAGAAACTCAGCCAGGCATTTTAAAATAGGTTTTATAAAATACGTTTCATAAAGATTTTATAATTAGATACTTACGAGAGCCTATTATTAAAATAGCGTCGAGCGAATAGCGTGGCACTTCATTCAAATGCGTTCTTATCTTGTAAAAAATTTAAATCTTTTTTACATAGCTTCTGTTTAGTTTTTGAATTCACATTCAAAACTCACCATTTGAATTTTAATTACTGATTTTAGCAATTCTCATCATTCTTATGAAATAAAAGACGGATGCGGAAGTTGTGACAGCAATGAGCTGAAGGTGAAAATGATATTTTTTTTTAATTGGATATGATTAGTAGATACAATAATACCGGGTAGTAAACGGGTTTACCAGCTTGTTTCACTTGCTTCGGTGTAAAGACACGGTGCTTAGAACCCCGACAGTCGAGACATTGACTCACTTTGTGTATTCTACCACCCGTAATGCTCTAAAGAACCATTAACTTGGTGATATCGTCACTATCCTTTCTTTGCACCACACGTTAACAATGAGGAGCTCATCATCATGTTACCTAAGAATTAATTTAAGGTTTCGGTTTTCCTGCAGCGCTATGACATGAAGTTTTTAAAAATAATAGTTTGAAAAAGCTCTCTAAGGTTGTCAAAACATTGGCAATTCCCTTGGTATACATACATAGGCAACCACTTATACCTATATAAATGAATCACAAATCGCCATTTGTAGACCCGGGCGGGACACTGATAGGCTAACCAACCATAACCCTTTACAATATTTATTTTTAATTCTCTTGATATTCTTCATAGCACTTAACACTAGAGCTGTGTGTGAACATCTCTAATTCTCAACGTAAATAATAGAGAGGTGGTCTACACAGCACATAGCAGGCACAAACTAGTTTGGACACATATAACGCGCCCTGGTCACTGACTCTGCGGTGGATATTCCCATGTGACTATTGGTTGGATATCATCTTGCAACATGATGAATATTAATTTAAGTTATTCACAATCACCATTAATAACTTGTTTTTAATATTACATAGTATACGGAGTGGACACATGGTACCTTGAATGTTTTTTAGATATAAAAATGTTCTGGTTGTCGTTCTATGGTTGTAATAATGTCGGTAATCGCTACGGCCGTTACTGTATAGACTCTTCCAATACCTGAAGCATCTCAGTTCCCAAAGCTAGCTACTTTTCTGAGTGGGGCATCACTCATACGTTTCCGACCCTTCCCCTTTCCCCGATGAGCTCTGACAACTCTAATCACGCGCAGAACAATCAAACAATGTTATTATTTGGCTGCAGGTTTCTGTAAGGTACTTTTACAGTCGTGCTACTCTTTGAACGAAAATAACCTATTTTGCATATCTTTAACTAATTTAAAGCTTTGGTTTGCATTCCCAAGAGAATATGCAGCTCGGGGCTTTTCAAGAAGAGTGTAAAGAGATTTTTGGATGGTAGACAATGCGTGAGTAGATACCCCTGGATTTGTAAGCATCTGGCAGGCTTCGGCCACTTCTCATCAGGCGAGCCGTATACTAGTTAACTAGCTAAAAACTATAGGCCAATTCATCCTGTCGATATACCTACGACATATTATATATACTGCCATAATATACCACCAACAAAGCTGAAGCATGATCCGTTTTGGAAGCCAGCCAGTTATCACAGTTCGCCCTGTCCATTGTGGAAAATAAAAACCGTCTATTGCAAAATCATTTGTTTAGACTATTTCTATGACAAGGGCACATGAGTAATTTAACAACATAACCCTCTTTCTTTGTATAGGCCTGTGTTTGAATACATTCTCACCATTGTCAGTGACGATGTGATCCAATTTGGTAAGGACACAATGCCTACGAGGCTGACCAATGAGGCGCGTACTACAAACTGTGGGTATGGTTCCCTCATCATGGATTCTCGCAACTTTCGTCACGGTATTCGACGTCATGTCTATCTGAGCTATCATGGCTTATTACTTGGGGCTGAATAGCCAGATAAGTGGCAAGTATCTGGCTGTTTAGTTAAATATTATACACTTTTCGAAGAAAAGCTTATTTGAGAGTTATCTACGGAAGAATCAGTATAATTATTAAAATCTTTCTGTACCAAATTGTTTAATGTATTTTTTTTTGTGGTTTTTTCCCGCCTAATTATGTAGTAAGTAGTTATTCTTCTATAATTGAAGTTTTGCCGTTATATAGAGCAAGTTGTGTTAATTAATAGAACTATAATGTGTAAATAACGAAAATAAATAAATTGGTTGGCCCACTTTCCTTAAAACAAAATTTAGTGCTACCATTACATAAAAAAAGACTACAAGACATACTAAAAGACTTGTTAACTTGACTAACTGTCATCAAAGCACAGTCTAACCCACTGGGGTCATAAACAAATATTATATAAATAAAAATATAATTTTTTAAATACACAGCTTTCTAAAACCGAAATGTGTAATTGATAATTAATTTAATTTATCCAGGCTTATAACCCAAACCATTAAATACCTAAGCATAAAACATGTAGCACTAGCGCTTTTGACTAAAATCAAGCTTATGTTAAAGTGTGTGCTGCAGAGCCTGCATGTGTGACGCTCGTCACAGTGATGGTGTGCGTCTAGTCTTGAGATATCTCAGAAGTGCAATTGCAGACGTATATCCGTACAGAGCCAGCTCGCCGCCAGGGGAGGGAGGAATGGAGGGAGAGGAGGGGAGAGAGGACAATGCGTGCGTGCGCCGCTATCGCGCACTATCTCGACATCTTGTCCGACAACCGCTCGACATCTGTCCGTCGACAATTTGCATATTATGTAGGTAGGTATCTGCTCGATCCGCGACCCGCGATCTACCACATAATTAGTGATTACTAGAAATAGGTAGGTACACACACATATCACATCATTTGCATTCGTCACTGCCTCGCAGAGTTACATTCACTTTAAATTAGTAAAATGATAATGTTATACACAGTGTTACAATGTTGCTACTTACGGATGGTGGTTTAATGATGAACATAAAAATATCCGGGCGGCTCAGGGCCTCGATCGACTCGATTATGTACGTAGGTGCCATAGCGAAGTTCATTAAGAGAAAAATGTGAGATTAACAGAGAGTGCGTGCGCTTAGAAACGGAGAGGTCGCTCTCTAAACGATAACTTTTATTATTCGTCTAACATCGATAAGTGAGTTGGTAGATATAGTCTATAAACGCGACATAATGTAGATACGAGCACGCAGCGAGCGCTATACAGACAGAGAGACCGTCGAATTATTATGGTAATGATTGGCCTCTGTCACATATTGGTCGGGGACAGTTTCCCATGCGCACTGCGTCTGTTTGGAGTTCGCTTATCGAGGCGCCTGCATTAGTGGGTCCCCCCGGGTCGGCCGCCCCTCCCGCGCCCCTCGCCGCCCCTGCGCGCTGGCGCCGCCGCTCTTAAGCCGCGACAAGTTCCTTTTTTTGTCAACTCCTTGTAGAAGGTAATTAATTAGAGCGCGGGTCTTCTGTGGGAAAGCGGCGACACTTTACTGCTATTCGTCGTGTGATTTGCGATGGGACCACTACATCGATATCTGTTGATATAATTGTGCTAAGTATCTTGACAATGAGGACTATATTATGTATTTCTATGACAGTGTCAGGTCTATTTTTGCAACGAGGAGATTTTTGAAAGGATTAAAGTTGGTAGCTTTTGACGGTTGCATCAACCTTACCGGACAAATCGGCGAGCGCACAGGGCTCTCAGCCGGGCAACAATATTTAGGTAACCACGCTTGAGGGCACCCCCAAATGAGGTACTAATAGTTTTGTAAACCAGCGTATATAAAACAATTTAGTGGACATTTCTTGAATATGCTGTGAGATCCAAGAAAAGATCTAATCGATTCTTGTAGGAATTGGGCCTATAATATCCCTTTACCTTTTATAATAAGGTTGCATTTTAAACTAAAACTGGAAATATAGAAACATCTAACCATTTTGTTCTGAACACCTTTACAAATTAAAATCGTTTTAACTCAGCCATCGCCCTCTGCCGTTCTTCGTATTTATTAATTGTGATAGATAATGTATCGTGCAGTCTAGAATCTAAAGAATTATCATTGATCAAAAACAAGGCATGGTTATAATATAAAACAATTTAACAATGTTATTATATAAAGAAAATGTAGTAGGTATATGTAGTAGGTTAGTTATCTGGTTATCCATAGTACAAGCTCTGTTTAGTTTGTTATCAGATACCCGTGTGTGAAGAATGTCCCAGGATATTTATTTATTAAAAGTTGAGTTAGAATAATATACCTAAATATTTCTCATATAGGTATTAAATTTGCAAAATGTCTACATCATTTACATTTAACTTTTTACCTCAACGCTAGAGGTTACTGCACTGTAGGTGCTCAAACCGAAATAAAATAGGAATTTTATTCTATAAACAAAAATACAATTTGATTTTATTCCACTTGAGCATTAAGTTAAAATATAGACTGGTGCTTATAATAGAAATATTTTTAGGTGCTCAAACGTGTGCATGAACATGTCTTTTTGTCCTGAGTCTGGATATAATACTTATCTTATTCTATATGATTTGATAGAGCCCATTATGTAGAGACAGACAGACAGACGAGTCTTGCGGAAACTAATTAAGTAGGCGAGAGGGGGTCGCAATACTTTTGTTTGTTGCCTATTAATAACAGAAAAACAAGCCGATTGGAGTGGATTAACACATTAACAGATCAGAGTCGCCGGTATAAAAGCATTCCCCGCGTGTGTCGGGGAGGAGAGGTAAAAAAATTTGGTGACAAGGTCCGAAAGGATCAATTAGCAGGGCTTGTAGGACCCACTCGGTCGGGCGCCACTCTAGTCGTGCCGACAGACGCCGTGTCAATCCATAGTTGCCATTAATGGGGTATCGATACAATTTATTGTTACTCTATCCGTTCCATTAGCGCAAATAGCTAATACGTCTCGTCCGTTCAGCTGATGTACGTTACATCTGTAAGCTCTACCACGAAATATTTTGACGTATCGAATCGTGAATTTAAGTGAACTTCGAACTTGTGTTAGGTCACGAATAAAATATATCCTGGGACATTGTTCACACGCGGCTATCTGATCCGAAACTAAGCAGAGCTAGTTACCATGGACAACCAGATAACTGTTTTTTTTTCATCATGACAAACAGACATGTTCATGCACACAAATGTTTGCCCTGGATGGAAATCGAATCCACGACCTGCGTTGCAATAGATGTATTCATTAACTGCGCCAACTGGCCTGTCAATATATTTCATTCTTTCTAATTAATTATTATTGTTAAACATCACGTAATTTTAACAAAATAAACTAAAAAGGATTAAACTAAATGAAAAAGTCGCTGTCAGAAGGCATCGTTCCCAGTATACTAGCGGCATTGCCTCGTTGCATGGCAATGCTGATTCTCTGACCCAAGTATACGCCAGCATTCTGGTCACGAGATGCTTCGACCAGACGTTGTGATATTTCTTTAAAAAGATGGTTATTATTATTTTTTATGTCAGAAGGTTGACAATTGTTAACAGTTTTATGTTTGTTCATGACATCAGTAGGTTTTAAAGTGGAGTATTATATTATCGAACATTAATAGGTTAGTTAACAGTTGTTATGGTGATGAGCAATAAAGAGCCCTCGTCACTGCGGTTGCGGTCGCACCAGCCAGCCAGATATAGTTACATTCAAATCACACAAGTCGAGGTAGATAAACTATATGTAGGTAGGTACACACCATTTGTTATGCTTTTGTTAGGTATTGACTTCACTGAAACATCCGTATTTTTACCTCACAGTGTGATGGGTGATCTCAAGACTCGGTCGGTTACCTCATCATTAAATTTAATTAAAAAACACCATAGTGGAAAATTTATTTACGCGCCTAATTATAATTAGTTAGGCTATATTTATTCGAATAAAAAACTCGTTATTTAAAGTTTTAATTTCAGTTATCACTAGCGACTGGCCCCGGCTTCGGTTGCATTTAAATAAATAAACCTTCTGAAATATCTGATTGATGGTGAAAACAGCATCAAAATCCGTTTCGTGGTTTAGGATTAGGAGGAGTTAGCGGATATACAGACAGACGCGGAAAGCGACTTAGTTTCTAACCGACTTCAAAAAGGAGGAGGTTCTCAATTCAGCTGTATTTTGTTTTTTAAGTTTGTTACCTACGCAATTATTCCGCCGAATGTGAACAGATTTAAAAAAAAAATTTTTTTTTTCTTTTGAGGTGGTCCCATTTCAACAAGTCTATCATGATCTGTTTGATAGAAATGACATAAAACGGCAAAAAAACTAAATTTGAGTTTCCGCCTGTAGTGGTTCCCGCTATTTAATGGGTTTTAATAAGCTTTCAGGATAATCAATCAATTACATACCTATAATATAACTTTTACCAAAAAGAGAACCGCCTTCAAAAACACTAAAAAGTATAATATGTAAAAATTCTAATCTGACACTTTCGCTGATATCAAAACTGTCAGATTAGAGTTCCTATATAGTTATTATTTTATAATTTTTAGTGTTTTTGAAGGCAATTCTCTTTTTGTTAAAAGTTATTTATATAAGTCATCCCGTTCCCCCGGTAACGCCCTGAGCCGAGGTTCGTACCCCACTCGGGGGTGCCCTCAGGCGTGGTTACCCAAATGTTACCCGGCTGAGAGCACTGCGCTCGCCGATTGTTCCGGTTAGGTTGGAGCAGCCATCAGAGGCTACCAACTTTAGTCCTTTAAAAAAAAAAAAAATTATCCCGTAAACTTATTTGAACCCATCGGAACGCGGGAGCCACTACAGACGGAAACTCAACCAATTAACAGAATTGTATAAGATACTCAATACAAGCTACTATAAACAAGGTAAAAACAAAGGAAACCTATGGCCTAGTTAACGTGGAGCTCGTCCTGATTACCGTCCAGTTTGCTGTCTGTAATCGCCGTCGCCGTCGCTCGCTCGTTATAATAGGTATTTGGTTTACGTCAAAGGCTTGCGGCATGAGTTCTACTAACTACTGAATCACTGCTTATCAGTTCAATTTATGGGAATAATTGTTTATTTCAACATAAGGAAAAAGCTACTAATGAGTAATTATTTTAATAAATTGTAATTAATATTTTGATGGCATTTATCTCCTTAAACGGATTTTTTTAAATTTATCTTAAAGTTCCCCTAAATTTTCCTAAATAAGAAAAGAAAGAAAAGAGGTGATTATCTGCATACGGGTGTGGGGATTTTCTTGACACATAGCTATGAGCATTTTCGATTAAGACACCTTTCAAACGAAAAAAACAGTATCAAAATCGGTTCATCCGTTCAAGAGCCATGATGCCACAGACAGACACATAGATACGCATTACAAACTTAGGACACTCCTCTTTTTCCTCGGGGGTTAAAAATAAAATATTGGCAATCCGTAATACCACATGAGTAAATAAACAGTTAACTCGTAATACTGTTTGTCGATAGAACAACTCTATTTTTTTAAGCTAATATCTATATACTAATAATAAAGCTGAAAAGTTTGTTTGTTTGAACCCGCTAATCTCCGGATCTATTAATTCGATTCGAAAAATTCATTCACTAATAGGAAGCTACATTATTCCCGAAGGCTACTTTTTATCTCGGGAACGCGAGTGGAACCGCGGGGAACAGCTGGTTTAACATATGAAAGTCCAACTTAACAAAAACAATATTAATTTATGTTTAACCTGTACTTTAGATTTATGTTTGAAATGGCTAGTACAGTAGCTCGTATCTCCTCTGTAAGTGTATGTAAGGTAGTTTAAAATAGTTTTTATTACGTCATTATTAAGTTTCATTATGTCATGTTCGTTTATGGTATGACGAGGCTGGTGTAGCCTTGTCGGGCAAAAGACTTTAAATAGTCAAATCAAATCAAAACTCATTTATTCCGTTTAGGCCCTAATAAGGCACTTTTGAATGTCAAAAGTTACAGTTTTACAATAGACTCTACTACCGGTTCGGAATACACTTGAACTGAGAAGACTCCGGCAAGAAACTCAGCAAGGCTTCTTTTTGTGGTGGATCTTTTTTTTTTTAATTTATGTAATTACAGTTTTAAATATACATAAACTTCATACAATTATCACTTGTGGAGGGGGCTGCAAGTGCAGAGAGAAGCTACTACAACCATGTATTCTTGTCTTCTATGTAATGAGCCACCTTATAGTAGGCCTTGTCGATCAACTTATGTTTAACATACTCTTTGAATTTATTATAAGACATCTTAGTTACTTCATATAGGATTTTATTATAAAAGCGAATGCAATTCCCGAGAAAAGACTTATTGACTTTCGCTAGCCTGAATCTAGGAGTAACAATCGTTAGTCGTTTTTATCATACTAATTTGCAACTGTATGTGTGCGTAAACAAAGATTTTACGCATAATAGTAAAATTCCTTATCCTTAAAGGTACACTTACTGCCTTTCCGCACCACGGTTTCACCCGCGTTCTATTTCATCCCTTCAGGGCTTTCGTTTCAACATTTCAAAAAATCTTTGTTCCGTGTCATAAAGGGACCCTTTGTGCAAAATTCAGCTTTCTTCGTCTAAGGGCTGGACGTTGTGTGTAGTCAATGAGTGAGGAGTGAATGAAGTGAGTTTTGTAAGGATTCCTGGCTAGTTGTGAAAAAAGTGAAGTAAATTGGTGATAATTTCCAAACGGCTAAGCGGATTTTCTTGAAACATAACTAAAACAAACACACTCTTGATTAAGACACCTTTCAAACAAAAAAAACTAAATTGAAATCGGTCCATCCATTCAGAAAATATGAGGCCACAGACAGACACGTCAAACTTATAACACCCCGTCGTTTTTGCGCCGGGGGTTAAAAAAGCGTGACTGACTGATCTATCAACGCACAGCTCAACCACTGGACGGATAGGGCATTTTGGTATACGATAAGGCATCCATTAAGACTTTTTTTGAAAATCATCCCCTAAGGGGGTAAAATAAGGGATCGCAGGTAAAACCGCGGACGGAAGGCTAGTTAGGAATATGGAAATTATCTTTGAAGCGAAAATGAAAAGGCAGATGAACGAAATAAATTAGCTGGCCGGAGTTTCTTCTGTTTTAAAATGTATTTCGACGCAGTGTTAGAGGCAATTACAATGTTCATAATTGCCTTATAACGGCCTAAATGTACTTAATTATTTTTGAGTTTTGAAAATTTAATAAGGAAATAGGATAATTTATCTATTTTAATATGTACACTCTATTGTTACGTGTGTTGTGCGGTCAATAAAACTATTATATTCTTTTTTAGGTCATTGTTGGGTTCATTATGTAAAGCGTTTAATTTCTCAACTTTGAAGTCGCTATAAAGAATTACATAAAGGTTAACTTTGCTTTATCAAAATGTATGAAAAGTTTTTTCGCAAATTTCAGGTTTGGTTCGACATGACCAATTCATTACGCGAGTTTCCGAATAAATAGCATCTCAAAATACCACCCAGTATTACTCGAACAAAACCTAGAACTGTCAATAGTGTTTTCATTGTAGTATGTAAAATAACTCATCATTGTATCAATTTAATTGTTCCTTTGATCGAGGCGCGGATCAGAGGCCAATATGGGAGTGCTGGCGGAGGGCGCGGGGCGGGGTGGGGCGGGAGGGGTGCGGGGGGGGAGGGGTATCGGAGCGCGGAACACGGAAAGGCTTTTGAGGCGGCGCTTCACAAGCCTCGCGCCGCCGGCGGGTTAGCCTCGCGACACACCGCGCTGCGCCTTATTGTAATTAACGGCACTCTCATATTTATTCACTTGATTAAGAACTTTTTAACTATGAAGTAAGACTTATTTTGTTTATTATCGTGCCTTTTAAATACAACTGGACTTGAACATGATATACTATATTGGTTCAATTATGAATGACGTTATGAAATGTTTCAAATTCGATGTGGTGATTTTGAGATTTCTTATTTTACCCCCGGGGAAAAAAGGGGTATTTATAAATTTACAGACAGATACGTCTGTGGCATCCTAGCTCTTGAAGGAATGAACAGCTTTTAGTTAAGTTTTTATCGTTGAAAGGTGTATCTTTTCTATGTTCCAAAAAAGCCACTTTTTTCTTGTGTGTCCAGAGTTTCTTAGTTATCAAATGGTTCGACTTCCAATCCTTCTAATATTATAAATGCGAAAGTTTGAAAGTGAGTATGTTTGTTACTTCTTCACGCTCAAACGGCTAGACCAATTTCGATGAAATTTTGTATGGAGGTAGCTGACACTCTGGATTAACATATAGGCTACTATTTATCCCTCGGAAACGCGGGGCGGAATGCAAGTAAAACAATAAAATGAATCGTCAGTGTCCAGTGTGTCAGTGACCTAGGTGCGTAGAGCGCTGGCGCCCCACATCCATTCACTGGTATTATGTTTGAATGCAGCCAGCGCGAGCGGCACTACGCCGGCGCGGTGGTGTGTGAAACACCAACACAACATTAATTATTACTAAATATCTTTCATACTTCTAAAAGGTAATAAGCCCAACAGGATCTATGAATCTAACTGCGTTGGGAAGCTACGGCGAACGTAGCTGCCTTCTTGAAACTTAAGTCTCTACTTGTCTGAATACTGCATTAAAGATTTTCGTATACTATATCACCATGGTGATGAGGCCAAAAATACCTAGTTACATACAATAGGGATGATGACCAAAAAATGCTATGTAGTCCGTCAGTTAGATTACCAAAAAATATTGGACACATATTTTTTCTTCTGCGTTAAAACTTTGCGTGACGTCACGTCTTAGTATACTGTTTACAAAGAGATGACGTCACATGACGTTTTTCTAGTAAGCAAGTAAGATCTTTAGCAATAGGAGTATTGACAATCAATTGCCAACTCCTACGAAGGCTAGAAACCGACTCAGCGAAATTGCAATGGTATATATGTCACAGTATGATTGTGAGCGCCCTTGTTTTGTGATAGTTCAGTAATTATATAATATATACTAATACTAATTATTACTAGTAATAAAGCTGAAGAGTTTGTTTGTTTGAACGCGCTAATCTCTGGATCTACCAGTCCGATTCGAAAAATTCTTTCACTAATAGAAAGCTACATTATCCCCAAACGTATAGACTACTTTATTATCCCGGAAACGCGAGTGAAACCGCGGCAAATAGTAATATAGTTAGGTATTAGGTTACATACATGACGTCACGTGAGGATGTCCACAGGTTATTTGTTATCCCACAGTTATCTCGCTATCTTATCTGTGGTCTTGTTTATGAACCTGTTGTATTGTATACCTAACTTGTTGACGATATCGCGCGTGTCATGCGATTATGACATCAAATACTTGAGCTATAAGGAAGATAAATGTGAAATATTGATTACTAGCTTTCCGCCTCACGGTTTTTCCCGCGTTCCCGAGCGATCTTATGTTCCCGAGGGATAAAAAGTAGCCTTTTATGTTAATCCCACTGTTGACTGTTGACGCTATTTCGCCCGCCAGGTCGCTTCGCTACGAATGGCCCCGTCACTGTGACGTCATGAAACATTGCATAAAAAAAGCAGAAAATATATTTTGTAACTTGTACTCAAGTAGGTACTTCATTTTTTTTTATTATGTATGTTTGTGGAAATAAACATGTTCGTTATTTTTTTCCACCGATTTTACAAACTGGTAAGCACAGGAAGGCGAAGAAACTAAAAAAGTTCACATATTAACTCGGGATTCCGCAGATTTAAAATAACTAATAATTTATTCAATAAATTTAAAAATTTAATTAAAAATAACCATTAATGTAGTCTCTATATTTTCTTTAAAATTTACACTTAAATAGTTGAATAACTACCTAACAAAAATAATTAAGGTGCGGCCCCACACATGGATCACGTAACCTGGTGTGCCGTGATGATCATTCTCATAATGTGATGAGACACCTTAATACTTGTACATTTATATTTTGTGACGTAACTGATCGTGATGACAAGTGTGTGAATGATCATCAATAAATGGTTATTCTCATCATCATCAGACCCTCATGTTTGCAGCCCCTTAACATGGCGAGCGTAGACTAGAGAAGACTCGAATCTTCGACCAATAATAATGGCAGATTATTTTCATCACGTCATATTTATGTTCTTTCATTGGCTGTTTATTTTAACTTCAAGCCGATGTTTTCAGTGTTTATAATGTTCACAGTGAACTAGACTTTTTTTTTATATCAGAAGGTCCACAAGCAGGCAGGCTTACCGTCGCCTATCGCCATTTTTAATACCAGAAATGAATAAATAAGTTTTTGATTTCGATTTTGAGAGGTATTGCTAATGTGTTGCCGACCTGTTACAATGCCGAGAAGGCTCTCAAGTGCAATTGCCGGAACACACCGGTCGGTGCCTGGTGATAAACTCGTAAATGAGCCACTTTACGGAAGTAAAGTTTAAGCAAAGTCCAAGCATAGCTCTATAGATCTCAGCCTGACACTCGTCAGCTCCATCGACCGTCCATTCTTCGGCAGACGTGACGGGCTCATTGCCACTTCAACTTGCTAATTCAATGAGCTATGTCGATTACTTTGGTTTTTTGTCGGATAATCCCACTTCGGAATAAACCCTGAGCATAATTCATTAATAATTTTAATTTAATTAACAAAATCAATTAAGATTTTATGTTAATTAGATTATATTTGTACGCCTTGTAGGCAACATTTGCTTATCTATGAATTTTATTAGGTAATTAATTATTTACAACAAATGTGCAAAATATAATGTACGGCCACTGCTGCCGATCAACGGCAAGGTTCCCAGGAGGCTGGCAGCGTTTCCTCTTCGAAATCCTCCCATATCCTGAAAAATGTTCCATTGGAATGTGTAACTGGTCTTAGATCGACGCTACAACTGCTACAAGGCAAAAATAGCGATCGTCAATTATATATTTTTTTTTAATATTATGGTGTCGTTATATTTTTCTCAACCTTGGTAATTGATTACATGTTTGTACACACGGCCACTCAAGCTACACATTTTTGATGCAAAATAGAGCCTATTTTTTTTACCATACGACATCAGTCTTCTTTTTACTCTAGGGTTTGATCTTATGTACCAAGTTTAATCCAAAGTTTTTGCATGAAAGGGTACACATCCGTACAAACTTTCACATTAATTATTAGTATTAATACGATATTAATATGAAATAAAAATAACGAATGCGAGGTTATTTAAATATTAAATTACTTGTGATATCATATGCGTGATTAAGAGAAAACTAGACCGGTGGCTTTGTTCATTTTAGAGTGGTTCTCACGGTCTATGCTACATTTTTAACCGACTTCAAAAAAGGAGGAGGTTCTCAATTCGACTTACGGTTTTTTTTGTATGTTTGTTACGCGATTACTCGGTCATTATGACCGATTTTAAAAATTATTTTTTTATTCGAAGAGTATACTCCTGAGGTGGTTCCATTGTCACCAAGTCTCAGGATTTGTTGATGACAAAAATTTAAAAATAAATACATTAAAATGGAGCACGAGCTACACTTTCGCTGACATCGAAACTGACCGAAAACTCATTCCTACATAATTAGTATACATACATTTATACGTTTATACCTTTTAGTGTTTCTGAAATCGGTTCTCTTTTTCTTAAAAGTTGTTTATTCTCACAATATTCATTATAATCATAATAAGTAGACACTTTTAAAATAAATGCGTATAGTCACGCAACTAAATACATACCTACTTAAATAGAAGAAGCATACAAAATGTCAAAGATCAAACGTGGTTGTCATACGAGTATAAGTCGGTAGAGCGCGAGATGTCTCGATTAGATCAGTGAGTTGTTAGTGAGATAACCATCTGTTGATTGGCGTTCTGTGACGTCACTTCACTGTCCTTAAGGGGTTTATTTTTTATTAAGGCTAGCTTTCCGTATCGCAGTTTACAAAGCAAGGCGATGATAGCTCAGTGGTAGTGACGTCGAATGCCGAGACGAAGGTCGCGGATTCGAATCCTACACAAAGCTTGGGCTTTCGGTGAAGGAAAGATGCTTTCCTTGTGAGGAAACCATAGCACGGTGGTAGGGTACATTGTAGTACCCAACTGGTTGGCTCCCTCAAGTTGAAAATATGTTGCACCATACTACCGGTGTGGTCCGACAGCTGCACTTGAGAGCCAGTACCCTTCTAGGCTTTGTATGCTTACCTTTGGCCACATCATCACAGACCACGGAGAGATTGTAGTCAAACACAGGCCTATACATAGTAAAAAAAAAACTGATATACAGGTAATCTAGGCTTTCTGAGAGTAACGAATGATACATATTAAGTATGTATGTAGCTCGTCCCAAGCTTAACTTAATTAACCTTGTAAAAAACCCATGAAAATCCGGTCGTTAGTTTATAAGATAAAATAGTGAAAAACCGGATAAGTGCGAGTCTGACTCGCGCATTGAGAGTTCCGTAATTTCCTAAGTTACTCTAAAAACCATAGACTTCTTATAGGTTTTCCTGTAATTTCTATAGGTAACTTCAAAACTATATATCAAAAAATATTTTTGACATCCTCATAACGAGCCCTTTCATTTTAATGCGTCCCACAATATACTTAGTATGCAATTTTTTTTTTATTTCTAATTTACCCTCCAAAAGTGGCTTGCAAGTTTGAAATTAATTAATTTACGTTACTCGTCCGTGTTCGAGTCACCAATTTACATATGTGTACCATTTCAACTCAATCCAGTCCAGTATTTTGGGACAGACAGAGTGATCCTATAAGGGTTCCTTTTTTTTGTGTTCCGGAACCTTAAAAATCAAACCAATTGACATGTAGGCAGCTAAAAAGAATTAAATGGTCTCTTTGCATTAAATTAATGTATCTAGATCCCTCCCAGTCAATTTTTGGTACATTAATATAAGTACCTGGATGACTGAGCTTTGCTCGTTTTTTTTTTTAAATGAAACCTAGCTAGATCGGTTTTTCTCCCCCGAAACCGTATGCATACTAAATTTCATGAAAATCGTTAAGAGCCATTTCCGAGATTCAGATTATATATACCTATTTTTTTTTTTTTTTTTTTTTTTTTTTTTTTTTTGAAAGGACTAAAGTTGGTAGCCTCTGATGGCTGCTCCAACCTTACCGGACAATCGGCGAGCGCAGAGAGCTCTCAGCCGGGTAAAATTTAGGTAACAACGCCTGAGGGCACCCCCGAGTGGGGTACGAACCTCGGCTCAGGGCGTTACCGGGGGAAGGGGAGGACTTTGTACGAGTTACGACTAATTGGGGGCGGTCGGATTACTAATGGCAGCTCGGGCCGCTTGAACGGGACGAGACTGAGTGGGACGTCGCGGCGGTCCTCGCCGTCGAGGACGGTAGCGTAATCGGTTTTGTGTAGTGTGTTGTGTACTTTTACGGGCTTCGTCAGCTTCGATCTGAGCTAATGTTATGGGGTCATCCGGCTCGCTGAGGGCTTGCCTTGGTCTAAGGATACGGAGTATACGAGAGGGCGTGTACGTTGCGGCTTTCACTATAAGAGGGTTGCGGTGATTAACGGCGGTATTGAAAAATCTGCGTGAGGCGCGTTTTATAAATTGTTTTAACGTGGGGAGACCTAAATCAATGTGGAGATTTTCATTACGCATGTACCACGGGGCGCCCGTGGCTTTGCGCATGAAACGGTTTTGAATCACCTGAAGGCTATGGATCCGTGCAGGAGCTGCATGTGCGAACACAGTACTAGCATAGGTCATAATGGGGCGGATACACGTAGTATATAGTCTAACCTTGCTTTTGAGGGCAAGTTTAGACTTATGATTCAATAAAAAGTGAAGGCGCCCTAACACAAAGGTGGCGCGCGCGCGGACCGCTTTAATGTGGGCATCAAAGGTCAAACGATCATCTAGAATTACTCCGAGATATTTGGCTTGCCTTTCCCAGGGGATTGGTTCACCGAATAGAGTAACTGCCTTTGGAGGGGTGGGGGTACCTCGATGGTAGGGTCTGTAGAATAGGACTTTTTATACAAGTATGTATGTACTATACATATAGGTAGGTAGATATTGACCTCAATTAATTTTGAAGATAATGTTCGAGAAAATCGGCGAGCCTCGGACCCCCCAAGGACCTATGGTCTCGACCGCAAAAGGCAAAAATAAATAATTTGGGCCAATAGAAGCTATCTATATAGCACGGTATAAAAGAGTGTTCAAAATACTATAACGCTTGGAAAATACATCAATGCACTTAAGGTGCTGTCCTCACCGAGTATTAAAAAGGGGTTATTTCATATGAAATTAAAAATATATCACAAGATTTCAAATTCTAGATCACATAGATTGACGCTCATTTTTAATTAATAGTAAATATATTTTTTGTAAATGCCTTTTTTACGTTTTTACAAGTTGCGCTAGCTTGACCTCCAATATGTATACAAAAGACTTCAACGCGCATAATACTACGAGAGCTACAAAAGACATCAACGCGTTCAACTCTACGAGACAAGTTTTATAATTATATCCTAACTATGAATTGGTTTGTGAAGCTGAACATTTTGTGTCTACTATATTAGTTTTTTTGTGTTTGATTGAGCCGGGGCAGGGGGTCTAAAAAGGCTGCTCGAGTAATATTACTAGATGGAATTCATTTCTGGAAAGTACAGTCATGTCAAATTTATAAGTGCTGATTAAATTAATGTTTTTTTTTTAACAAAAACAATGTTTTTTTTATGAATTTTATAATATACTTACTAGCTGTTTCCCGCGGTTTCACTCGCGTTCCCGGGATAGTAAAAAGTAGCTTCCTATTAGTGAAATAAATTTTCGAACCCGCTTGATAGGTCCAGAGGTTATCGCGTTCAAATAAACAAACACTTCAGCTTTATTATTAGTATATATATATTATTAGTTTTAAAAATAGGTATACCATCTCAAAAAATTTACTCAGTGAATACAAGGTCAAAAAGAAATCATGCCTTCTCAAATCGGTGTTAGATTCAATCTATAGGTATGACAAACGAATAATATTTATTTTAACTACTAATAAAGCTGTCCGTCTATGGAATTCTCTTCCGCAGGATATCCGACGTGCTCAGACGATAGATTCATTTAAATCGTTAGTCGCAAAACATTATTCGTTATGTTTTAACTAGACTAAAACTGTCTTTCTTTCTTCTCTCTATTACATTTTGTTTATTTTTTTCTCCTTTTTTTTTATTTTCTGTTTATTTCTTAAATGCTGTTATTATTATAATATGAACTATATCATTTATCGATTTAAATAAGTATGTATTTGTTAGTCTATCTTATTATTATTTTTATTGTGATAGTATGTATTAGGATTTATATTATTATGTATTTTATTATATAAATAATTATCCTGGGACATTTATTCACACACGGTTATCTGATCCCAAACTAAGCAGAGCTTGTACTATGGAAACCAGATAACTGATATACTACATTTACTACTTTTTTTTTGTAAATACATACTTATATAGATAATTACACCCAGACTCAGGACAAACAGACATGTTCATGCACACAAATGTTAGTCCTGGATGGGAATCGAACCCACGACCTGCGGCGCAATAGGTGGTGTCTTAACCAACTGCGCCAACTGGCCCGTCTTATAATATTAGTCTACACTAGCCATTTATAGCCGTTTCCTATTACCCAAATTTTGCCTGGAAGAGATCGCTTTTGCGATAAGGCCGCCTATGTTGTTGTCACTATATATATTTTGTTTGTCTTTTTTGTTTGTCCTATATTTGTGGTGTAAACAATAAAGTGTATTCTATTCTATTCTATTCTATTCTAATAAAGCTGAAGAGTTTGTTTGTTTGAACGCGTTAATCTCTAGATCTACCAGTCGGATTTGTAAAATTCTTTCACTAGTAGGAAGCTACATTATTCCAGAAGGTTATAGCCTAATTTCTATCGAGTTACGACTAATTGGTCGGATTACT
The DNA here is from genome assembly GCA_963555595.1 of Tethea ocularis. NCBI lineage: Eukaryota > Metazoa > Arthropoda > Insecta > Lepidoptera > Drepanidae > Tethea > Tethea ocularis. Next base: position 204,482 of record OY741960.1, on the reverse strand, counting down.
GGTGGCAGCTCATGGGTTCACTGAGTGTAGGTTCTTAGAAGCGGATTATGTGAAGTGCGTACCCACTGGTTCTCACGGTACTTGGTGATAGTTGGTGAGTGCAGGGTATTGTATCATCGATGGATGATCTACCTGCTCAGATAATGCGGGTGTCTGTTCCTAGTAGTCAGCAATAGTCATTAACTTCTAGAATATTGAAGTGTGGGAAAATTTTGCACATACCTACTTAAAAGTCTTTATATATAAAAGAATCTTTGTACCTAAAATATTTGTAACTAGTATTGTAGACAATAATTTTTTTTTGTGATAACCTGCATTCAACCTTTTTAATGCAGGTTTTCACTAAAATTATGTTTGTTTGTTTATGTGTTACCTCTTGACGCCTCAATGGTACAACCGACCGTGATGAAATTTGGTACACAGATAGCTTATGGCATGGAGAAAATATAATATATTATTGGATTTTTTTCTCTGACATCATTTAATTTTAGTGTAGATAGGTAGAATTATGCAGAATATTTAAAACTTAAGAGCATCGGAGCGCGGTCCCGCTTGCCGTCAGATGTATGCTAATTGCCTTAATTAAACTAAGTATATTTAATAATCGACATTTTAGCCGAATACCTATATAAGAACCGGTGGTAGAGTCAATAGGGATGATGACTGGATAAGAAATAATTAATTCTGTTTAGTCCGTCAGTTAGCTTATGAAAAAAAAAACTAATCAATAAAAAATACAAAGATTAAAGCTCAGGACTGGGTGCTTGTGACGTCACGTCTCTGTAAAAAAGTGTACTAATACGTGACGTCACGCGAAATTTTAACGCACTGTATCTTCGTAATTTTTTGTTTGAGGAACTAAAGAAAAAATATCTGGTAATCTAACTGACGGACTGATTAGATTTTAACCAAATCTATTTAAATTGTCTCATAATAATAATAGTAACAGTAGAATAGAAAGCTATAAAACCGTTGTATAAGGCCGAGGAATGTAACATTGCATGGAGGCCCGCGGCGCTCGGTGAGCACGAGCCATGCGACCGAGCGACGAGTTGCACAAACAAACGTCACAACTAAGAGGCAAAAAGTGATCCATTGTTCCTCAACACACAAATAGAGGTATCGGTGACAGGCGGGGCTCGAGCCGACTAATTGTTCGCCGAGCGAGACACACACACCACGCCCCGCCGCGATAGACAAGGACGCACTCAACCCCAATAATCCCACTATAAATAACCAGGCTCCTAATGCGCAGGCGCCACGTTTTTTTTCTTATGTTCTGCGACCGACTCGTTATGATACTTGGTGGGTTTTAAAGTTTATTGGCAAGGATATGAGTAGTAGAAAACATGGTGCATCTCTTAAACCGTTGGAGCATTGTCACATTACTAAACTCTTATGGATTGAAATCGATTTACTAATAGTAAAGTTGATGAGTTTATTTGTTTGAACGCGCTAATCTCTGAAGCTACTAGTCCGATTTGAAAAATTCTTTCGCTAATAGGAAGCTACATTATCCCCGAAGGTTATAGGCCACTTTTTATCCCGGGAACGGGGAACAGCTAGTTAGTTAATAAAACCAGTTGATGACACGGCAATACTTACGGTATTACTTGCGATTCATAAAGATCTAATGTCCCACTGAGATAGAAAGAAACCTAAGTTTTAATTCAAACCTTTTCATCAATTAAGCAATTATGAGTAAATTTAGATATAAGTTAATTATAAATGCGTATCAAGTATCATGACGATGGAGTCGCAGTATATAAGGACATACCTACCCGCGGGCGCGTTCGCGTCGCCCCGTCGCACCACAGAGGTGCCTGCACTAAGTGCGAAATGTATCCAAACTCGACCTCCCTGCGCCACCGAGTTTTTTGTTAGTTTACGAGAGCTTAATTCGATGATGACGGATCCGGCAAAAAACTGTAACTAATGGTTCGCGGTGATGTATCAATGACGGAGGCGGCAGGGGGCGGACACTTACCGCCTCGCGCTCACATCACTGACGGACATATCGCTGATACTGGCGTACTGCTACTTACTACTGCTCAGAGTACTACTAAGACGATTGCAGAGCCTATGATGCTTACAGTAGCAGATTCAGGGGGTGGCTAAGGAGCTCAAGCCCACTCAAAAGCGTGTGAGTCCTCCTGTGACAAATTTTGAATTAAACTTGATATTATTACCCTCAGTGGGGTCAAGCCCCTCACAACTCAAAATTCGGAATTTATTACTGGGAGCAATATTTTTAAAAGACTTTTTAATAATAATCTCGATCTTCAAAGTTCAAATCATTTCTAGTAATATCGAAACAAAAACAAATTTATATAAATTAGGCCCTTGTATAATTACTTTGCCATAAAGAAAGAAATGAAGAAAACATTAGAAACAGAATTAAGTTTAATGCAGTGTGAGGCCAAAAAGGTACTCATCGCAGCATATGCTGCAGCGCTGGTTTTCGCAAAAACATTAAATTGGAAGCCTCCGCAGTAAAATTATGATTGAAAAAACATATTTTACTAATTTATTATTGTAAAATTAGATAATCTGTTAACATTCGGAAATGTTCAGTTTATTGCATACTAACTAATAAACTAATGACGCTATCGCTTTCATTTAAGATCAGATAACGTCATTCCGATCCCAAAAATCCGGAACTGTGGCGTCAAACGTTTTTTTTGCACATTTTAGGATGCAACTGGAATGCTTACTCAAGGAGTGTTCCACAATAGTGAAGCAAAGTTTATTATCACGTTAACTGCTTTTTTTTTGTAACTATTTAGGCCTGTGTTTGGCCACAATCTCACCGTGGTCAGTGATGATGTGGCCGATGATGGTAAGCACACAAAGCATAGAAAGGAACTGGCTCTCAAGTGCAGCTGTCGGAACACACCGAAAGGTGCTTGGCGACAGATTTTTACCTTGAGGGTGGTAGCCAGCCAGACGGGCACTACAAAGTACCCTACCACCGTGCTATGGTTTCCTCACGATGTTTTCCTTCACCGAAAGCTCAAGCTCATTGTAGGATTCGAACCCGGGACCTTCGTCTCGGCCACCGACGTCACTACCACTGAGCTATCATCGCCTTAAAAGAATTTTGTATTTTAATGTTTGTTTGTTTGAGCTACAATCTCAAAATGGTGGTAAAAGTGATGATGTACCCGAAGGAAAACTAAGCTTTAATTGAGCCGGGTTCGAATCCTACAATAAGCTTGAGATTTCGGTGAAGTTCGCTAGTAGTTCCTACCTGACTGGCTACCACCCTCAATTTTAAAAACTGTCGCCAAGTACCTACCGGTGTGTTCCGACACTTGAGAGCCAGTTCCCTTCTAGGCTTTGTGTGCTTCCCATCATCGGCCACATCATCACTGTCCACGGTGAGATTGTGGCCAAACACAGGCCTATACCTAATGTAATGTAGGCTATCTGACAGTGACTTCTAATAGCCAATTCCCTTCTGTTCTTATCATCACTGACTACTGACCAATTTTTCTTCATGTTTGTCAGGCCAGTTGGCACAGTTGGTTAAGACGCCACCTATCGCGCCGCTGGTCGTGGGTTCGATTCCCATCCAGGACAAACATTTGTGTGCATGAACTGTCTGTTTGTCCTGAGTCTGGGTGTAATTATCTATATAAGTATGTATTTACAAAAAAAAAAAAATTATATGTAGTATATCAGTTATCTGGTTTCCATAGTACAAGCTCTGCTTAGTTTGGGATCAGTTAACCGTGTGTGAAGAAATGTCCCGAGATATTTATTTATTTTATTTTATTGTGAACCTTTGAAGTCTATACTAATAATATTCTATACTAATAATAAAGCTGAAGAGTTAGTTTGTTTATCTGAACGCGTTAATCTCCGGAGTTACTGGTTCGATTTGAAAGATTCTTTCACTACTAGGATAATTATCCCCGAAGGTTTTGGTTTTTCTTTCCGGGAACGCGATGGAAACCACAGCTAGTCAAAATATAAATTGAAAAAAATGTCAAAAAGTTAAAAATGAACAATATTTGTTGTGCTGCTAACAACCAACATCACGTCGAGTCAGAGGACAGATTTATGGCAAACTCAAAACTGCTCTGATAGGGCACAGAACGTCGACACTAATATAGACTCTACCACCGGTTCGTAATGCACTTGAACCACCTTGAACTAAGAAGACTCCAGCAACAAACTCATACTTCGATTTCGAAACTCTTAATGGCGATCTTCTTAATTAATTTCTTTTTCTATCTACAGAATTTGCAAAGGTAGGGGGTGCATCTTTGGTATGCGATGCGATTGCGATGAGTGATAATACTCGGAATGCGGTGACGCACGGCGCAGTGGTAGGTAGTTAACAATAGGCGCGGAGTGGTGGCGCCGGCGCCTCGAGGAGTCCCATCCTTCCCTGATTACCTACTACCTACTCACTATACTTGTTTTCTTAAAACTAAATTAAAAAATATAAAGAAACTCACTAGAAAATTGGTGATAATTTTCATACGGCTGAGCACTCTCGAATAAGACACCTTTCAAACAAAAAAACTTTATGAAAATCGGTCCATCTGTTCAGGAGCTATGATGCTACAGACAGACACATAGATACATAAGTACTACAAAATTATAACACGCCTCTTTTTCGTCGGGGGTTAAAATCAACACCATTACTTATATGTATAGTAGCCCGGCCCGGCTTCGTCTGGTTGCAACTTTTATACATAAACCTTTCTCGTTTATTGCTCTTTCTATTAATGAAAACCGTATCAAAATCCGTTGCCTAAATTATATAGAAGAAGTAAGCCGTTGAAGAGACAGGCAGACAGCGACTTTGTGTTATACTATTAAGATTGGAAGATTTAGTAGCTAACCCGTCAGACGTCGTCCGAATTTCAAGTGCAAAAATCCTATAGTGAAAAGCATTTTCAGTTCTTCCCGAATTTTCCGATATTCCCGGCAACTTTTTCGTTTTTTTAAGTGCATTAAAAAAACGCCCAATGGGGCTTATTTTTCAGTTCTCAAGTGAAGCGGTTACCAACTCACAGCATTTAATATTTATTTTTTAAAATTTATAAATAAAATAATTGCCAAGCCGAAATAATAGAAAAAAGTTGAAATAGAAATGTTGGTATTTATTTATTCCATTTATTTTTACGTTGCTTTTTATGTTAACAAGTCAAACAGATGGACAAAATTAGGGAAATGAGGTCATATTTGTTTAAATTTTTTGTGCTAATCTTGGTTAATTATTTCGATGGAAGATTTATGTTATTACCAGCGTTCCCGAGAGGATATGTTTTAGTTTTCCTACGCCTGCTTGCCCAAAACACCATGGAATGCAAATGTTATTATGAGTTAAGGTTGTAGCACACATATTAACTCGGAAAGGGATCGCCATCGTATCAACTCGGGATGTTTAGTATTCTTTATATGAATCTCCCTACTGCAATGCACACTAGTAGGAAAGGTAATCGCCTCGCCTCGAGCTAGGCATCAACCAGCGATCGGCGAGCGTCTCGCCGTCGTCGCCTAGCTTCGCGTAGCTGATGCGCTTTTGTTACGTGCCTACGTTAGGTTGACGCCTGGTTGACGGCGCGGCGAAAGGCGATACGGTGACGATTCTTCTCCGAGTTGATAAGTGTGCTGACTCCCTTAGCTCCTAAACATTTTGACGCCAAGTTATAATTCAGTTTCACAAATATGTTTAATTATTTCCCCTTTTTACCCTATAGCGGTTCACCCGTTTAGGTTCTGTTCAACTTTTTAGGGGAATTATAGAAATTATTTGTTACTAGCTGTTCCCCACGGTTTCACTCGCGTTCCCGGGATAAAAGGTAGCCTATGTCCTTTCTCAGGGTCTAAAGATTGTCTGTGCCAAATTTCATCAAAATCGGTTGAAAGGTTTAAGCGGGAAAGCGTATCAGACAGACAAACAGAGTTACTTCCGAATTTATAATATTAGTAGGGATGGGATGCAACCTACAAAATTTTAAGTTTGTAGGGATTATAATTCTTGAGGTTTAGCGGTGAGTATTATTCCACTACGGCTTCCGCCCCGCGGTTCACCCGCGATCCTAAGGAATCGAATGTTTTCCCGGGTTAAAGAAAAAGTAGCCTATATATCATTCATAAGTGCCTTTCATTTCATTTCAATATTTCATTCTATTTCATTTACCAGGGTATGATCTATCTATATGCCAAGTTTTATCCAAATCCATTCAGTAATTTTTGCGTGAAAGAGTAACAAACATCCATACATCCTGACAAACTTTCGCATTTATAATTAGTAGGATTAGTAGGATAAGTACCTAGTAACATAGAATTAAAAAAAAAAAGAAACGTATAAAAAAAAAAAATATTAACACTCCTATCTCAAGCAGATACAAATCAGCAATTACAACAGTAATGTATAAAACATCTAAAAACACATGGAAATATGTTGTGCATTATGATTTGTAATTACCAGTAGAAGTAGATCATTTGCTGTGAAACTATGACGTCATAGTGCAGTATTTCATGCAAAGCTTCTTTAAACTATGGTTTTGACATTTGATAAAAAGTTGCTGATTTGAAGTATAAGGACCTACTAAATTGTAGATAGTTGAATCAAATTGAATTCGACAAGTTTTCTTTAAGTATTTTAATTATAGTATGTTTCAATTTCTGTTATAAGAATACCTATAAGTAAATTAATAGGTAACTCTTTATAATAGCTTCAAAGTGCTTAAAAGCCTAAAAATCTAATAATAAGGTAAAAAACGCCGCCCGCTCTTTACCGTCGCTGAACAGTCTGCATCACCATTAATTTGATCGTAAATAGTTACATATTTACACCTACGTATTGATAGTATTGTTTTTAAAACTTTCAAGGCGTGATATACTTGCTCTTAAACTCTCCTCTATGTTTTTTCTTCTTCCCATTTCCTCTAGTTGTGAAATTGAATATACATGCAATGAGTTCATTTAATAAAGACACATGGTGTATTTGCAAAAAACAGTAGCACACGTCCATTTGATGTTGAATGTTATCTTTAAAATTATATGTCATCGTCCGGAAAATAGGCTTTGGGTCACATTACCAAACACGACGAAGAAGTACGAATCTCAACGACGGTAAATAAAATGTTAACAAAAACAACACTCACAAGATTCCGTCGGGCGCCGCCGGTGCTGATGCCACGTCGCGAGCTGGTCGGCGCTGGCCGCTGGAGACTCGGCAACCGTCGTGTTTACAATCACAGTAAGTATCACTCGCGCACGCTCGCTCGCACGCGCCCAGCGGAGAGGCTCACTAGGGAAGATCCTTATCAGATATGAGATGAGATGAGAGCGCGATACGCACCGGCGCGGGCGACTATCGCGCGTGTATCTGTGCCGGAGTGCGCGGGGCCACTGGCGGCGCGCGCGGGCCGGGGCCGGGCCGGGGGCCGCGAGGGCCGGGCCCACCGCCCCGGGGCGGGGCCGACCCACATCTACACCTCAATCGAAGACGTGGAAATGCGCTTTTCCATAAATCACTAGCGTCACGATCTACGACGTCGTGCCACGAACTCGTCGTAGCCTAGCCGTCGGAAACGCTACGGTGTGGCGTCGCGAGGCGTCGTCGGTAGGTGGTCGGGCGTCGGGCGTCGGGCGTCGGGCGGGCGGTGGGCGGCGCGCGCTGGTGGCGTCGCTCGCACCGCGAGTAATGGGCGCCGCGTGGAGATTTATAGCGGGGTTAGTTTTCGGGCCCTAATGGAATTAGTGCTGCGTTTTTGTTTATGGACACGAGGCGTCGTAATCAATCGTGTCGGGCTCACCCCGCGCCGGCCCTGCCGCCGCTGGCCCGGAGCCCACGCCGCGCTCCCGACCGACGGACACATGCCTATTACTCTTTAATTAATTAATCTCACACAAACTACTGTAAATTAATAAAGAATTTAATTGACAAGATACCTGCTTAAAAATATTCGTCTGTAAAGTTGAGATCAAGTACACCTTCTACATGAAGAACAGTCTACTAGCTAGGTTAATAAATTGACAATTTTAAACTATTTTTTTAATAGTAATTAATTATTATATTGATTTTTACGAAACCGTTTCGACCGAAGGTAGAGTTCATTGTAGCTCTGACATTCATAAGTGCCTTATCACGACATAAACAGAATTAATGACTTTGAGTTTGACCTTATATGAAATCCAGCCGGAAGTACCTAGTCAGAACTACGGGCTAGAATAAAATAGATTTCTATCCATTTCTTGGAACTCTCAATGGAGTTTTACCAGTTTATAAATTAGTTGAATTTCTTCCGTCAGTTACGTACTACCTACGTACAACATTTTTTGGAATGACTTATTTATCAAACGCAACATCAAGTTTAAGTTTGAGAATGATTTAATAATAATAGTTGAAATTATAATATTAGGGCCACGGCTTATTATAACTCAGAATAATCACATGACTGTAATCACTAGTATAAACTGTAAGGAAAGTAATCAGGTCACGATAATTCATTCAAGTTCATTCAGTAGGCACCTATAGTAGCAATAAACGTACCTACAATATTTTGCTATACAGTGTGTCCGGTCCTTCTATAAGGTGGCTCATTACATATAAGACAAGAATACATGGTTGTAGTAGCTTCCCTCTACACTTGCAGCCTCCACAAGTGATAATTGTATGAAGTTTATGTATATTTAAAACAACAACTGTAATTAGATAAATTCAAAAAAAAAAGATCCACAAAAAAAGAAGCCTTGCTGAGTTTCTTGCCGGAGTCTTCTCAGTTCAAGTGAATTCCGAACCGGTAGTAGAGTCTAAAAATTGTAACTGTTGACATTCATAAGTGACTTATTAGGGCCTAAATTGAATAAATGAGTTTTTGATTTTGATTTTGGTCATGAACTAGCGATATTTTAGGTACTTACATTTTAACACATTTTATGGGACTTTTCTTAGGACCAATCCTGAAAACTAGAAAAAAAAACGTTTCTTACAAAACATCTACCTTGTTCGGTCAAAATGTATGGATAGTTTTTACCTAAAATATCGCTAGTTCATAACCGGAAACACTGTATAATTAACATTAGTCACAAAAGTAAGCGTAACTTTTTATTTTTTCATCATTTGTCCATTTAACCCAAAAATATATTCGTTAAGGAACTGTTGTTCAAAATTCCATCCTAAAGGGTAAAATAGGGAATGGCAGGAGGAAGCGTAGCGTGAGGAGGCCAAGGATGTAGCAAAGCCTATTCATTCTGGCCTTGAATACATCAAGGTTATAGGTTGCAAACACAGACCTCGGGAGTGAGTTCCACTCCATTGCAGTTCGTATACGGAAGAAAGAAGCAAATCGTTGCGTCTTTATAGGTGAGATATCGACAACGAATGGGTGGAAATGCGCGATTTTACCCGCGTTTAAAATAATACCTACCTAAAGCCAGAGCCAGTTTTAGCTCTACCAGCGCCCTGGGTGAGATGTGAATCTCTTTATAATATTGTTATTGTAAAATCTCATCTTTTTTAAAGTCTGGCTAAATGGTTTTAATACGGTAATATGTCTCAGTGTATGTGAAACCGGTGGTCGAGTTTATTGTCACTCCTGACAAATACTGAGTGCTTAAGTCGATAATTGACAGTTCAATTGTATCTGATAGGGGGTTTCTCAATTATATCGCCTTCGGACGCTTCTAAATAAGTGACGTTTCAGTATTTAACCATCAGTGTTATATCATGGCCTAAACTGAATAAATCCGTTTGTAACTTATGCATATTAGTCGAGACATACTAAATATAACAACTAAATTACCTATATATAAGGAAAGCATCACTGACAGACTGATTTATCAACGAACAGCTCAATCCACTGGACGTTTCGGGCCGGAATTTTTAGGATTTTTAAAAATAACACCTAGGGGTAAAATAGGGGATCGCAGATTAAACCGTAGGGCGAAAAGCTAGTATAGACAAAAACTACTTTTTTATACTACTAAGGCAGCAAACAAGCTACGGCCCACCTGATGGTAAGTGGTTACTATGGACGCTTGCAACACCAGCGGTATCACTCCCGCATTGCCGACCCTGCAAGAATCTCTTCACACCCTTCTTGAAGAACCCCATGCTGTTGTCTATTGGGAAAACCACTTTTATTTTTAAAAATAAGTCAATACGAGATGTCCTTAGCCCCGTAGTAACAAGCTTGGTCAATGGTCTCTTGAGAACATTCCGTCGTTAAAATCGCGAGTACTTCAACAATGGATTCTGTTGATTACAAACTAAATAAATTTAATCTTACTATATCTCTATCTAAAAAGAAATATAAGAAAGGGATGCTAGATATTTTCGTCTTGTCAAATTAGTCCGATCGCTTAATTCAACGTGAATTTAAGCGCGGTCCTTATTGGTCACGATTTACCCGTACATTACGACGGCATGGACTAAACTGACAGCATTAAAAATGTTCTATCTTTTTTATAAGGTTAACAAGAAAGAGAGGTGACTTGCCTAATATTAGTTAAGTTCGTAAACAACAGAATGTAGAGACACCGCCGAGTGTCGGAGCCTCTCTCTGTGGGTAATATGGATACATTTCACACAGCACCGAACAATAGGCGGAACAACAGAACTGTTATCTACATTGTGAACTGTTGTACCTAGTAGGAGCTACTCCGAATTAGGGTTCAAAGAAATACATTGGATCAGGAGCTATGTTAATTAACTTGAGACCCATTCTATTATATTTAGGCACAATGCCGGATGGACGAGTGTTAGCTTAACTCTAGTTCCCATGAGGATTATGTATACGTGTAATAGACGTCCAGTACGATGTACCGCGGAAGTGCTCACCATTAGAAATTACACATAGGTATCTGTTTCGCCTATATTACAAAACTCCATACAAAAGGGATGAAGACTGGGTAAAAAATAATTAATTCTGTCAGTTAGTTTATCAAAAAATATTGGATACGTATTTTGATTTCATCAAATCAATAGAAAAATTACAAAGATAAGTCGCGTCAAAGTTCAGTAGAGGGGCTTGTGACGTTATCTCTCTGTAAAAAGTGTACTAAGACGTGACGTTACGCGAAATTTTAACGCACTGTATCTTCGTTATTTTATGTTTTCAGAACTAAAGGAAAAATGTGTGTCCAATTTTTTTTGGTAATTTAACTGACGTACTAATTAGATTTGTTTAGTCATCACCCCTAATCTGTCAAATTAGATAAAGAAAAGAAAGATAGTTGACAGGTCGATGAAATGCTATCCGAAACATATTATGAAGCTGCAAATGTGACAATATTAACCCTACTGTTCTCACGCCATAATTGATCTATCAACACACAGCTCAAACCGGATCGGACTGAATTTTAGCATTATCACCATTTTTAAAAAAAAAAACTTACTAATAAAGTAAGTAAAGTTCTTCAAAAAGAAAGTGGAGTGAAATCCCTTAAATCACAAATACCAGGAACTTGGGTATTCCCCTGCTCTCGGGGATTTCACATGGTGGCTCTAGTAGATCATATCCTATCAAGTTGAAAATGCCTTTTATATCTCAAAACAAGTAAATGATATCAAAAAACTGCATTTTTTAAGACCACTCCTATACAGCTTAGGATGCTAAATGGAAAAGAATAAGTTACTGGGCTTAATCTCAGAAAGAGCTTTGCTGATTTTGATGGGACTTCCCGTGATTAGCTAATATTTATAGGTTGAAAACCACTCTCTCGGCCGCAGATGGGAGCTCCTGTAATATGTTTTCGTGAATTTTTATTCATAATTTTGTTGTCGTTATAACCATCTATCAAATTCAATACATTATAGTTTAGGTACAAGTAAAATGGCTGTAACATACAGACGGTCCGACGGATCGGACATGATAAAACTAATAAGGGTTCCTTTCATAACTATACAAATCTAAAAACGTGAATAAGATTATTGCCATCGTTTGTTTGTCGCCTTACGACTGACACGACGGAAAATAGCTTGTATGAAATACTGTTACTACGACACGTCTAAAATTTCTTTGGAAATACTAGATTATGACGTCACAGCAATAATTTACTTTTAGTGGTCCTACAAGTAATAAAAAATAATAAAAAGCAGATGTTTTATATATTATTGGTTAGTGTTTAATCATTTGCTTACCTTACCCATGATCGGTAGAAATAGCCGCGTCTAAGATTTTTTCTATAAATAGAGATATATGAGTTTTTGGCGGGAACGTTTGCGTTTTCATTTTATTTTCATAAAATAGTGTATTTTTAGAGTTTTTTTGAATATTATCGGTGGTATTTTGTCCAATAAAGATCAATACAAGTGCACCAGTGAAGTGAAATGAAATGATTACGTGTATAATGGCTTTTCAAGTTGTCTCAAGAAGTCCATGAAAAGTTTTAGTAGAACGGTTACCATCGTACTAAAACTTAGCTAAACTGACTGACTATGACTCGAAGAAGATTTAACATGACTTGAACTTTGAAACTTGACGATTGACGAGAATTTAATACATGAAGAATATAAAAATACCTACATTGCTCAACTTGACACTGGCAAAATACACGAAGTGTGATGCCAAAATTAAAAAAAAAAAACTCAGTAATTTTTGAAAAAAATCAATGATGTCACGTTCTATACGATACTGTAATTTATCTCCTCTATGAGCCTGAACTATAATATTAAAAAAAATATGATACACGCCATTACTTCCAGGTATAATGACGTATTCATCTTTGTATTTCATTGTTAGTTGTTTGGTTTCTATAGAGCTCGTGGGTCGGCACTTGATCTTATCTAGTAGGTATTAGCGATTATATGTCCTCGAGGTCTTTAGTTAAAACAAGCGTACCGCAACGATAAATTTTTAGGTTATGTTTATTTTTGTCATTATTATACCTTTCAAAATGGTAAATGAATTGTCCGACATTGTTTTAATTCGCTGATGCAATTACTGTCAAGTTATACCTAATGGTAGATGTTACGAAGATATTTGAGTATCTGTAAAAAATAATGTGCTAATAAATAGTTGTGTAGAAATGATAAGTGAGGCGAGGAGTGTCGCGGCGTGTCTCGGCGAGGCTCGGGAGGATCAGCGAGCGGCTGCTTTGTGCCTATTCTATTATTTCATGATCCGATAAAAAAGGAATAAAGCCTCGGCTCGCGGCACTCGCTGCCTAAACGCAGGAATGTTGTAGATTTTTGTTTTAGGCGGGCGCCGGCGCCGGCCGCATTAGTGCCGACTCGACCGCGACAACGGTTACACATTAGCCCTTCGCGAGCCCTTACACAGACACAGAAGGGCTTGCTGCACGGCCGCGCTACCGCCGCATTCGACTCTATATCTCTATCGGAGAGTTTATTTTTTAATGACTTTTAACTGCACAGTCTTCCTTTTAACATTGCTCCTCGAGAACTTTGCTTATCGTCAAAAGACTTATTTCAAACTACGCTCGGTCAATTCTGAAATGTAAATGTACAGTATAAGGTTGCAGTTGCACTGTGCACGTTTCATTTTAAGGTCGGCGAGAGCTCAGCGAGTCTCACGCCCACTTATCGATCGGACAATTTAGCTGATACGTGTATACGTGTAATATATCAATTGTTGTTGCGCGGCTGCTGTCTGTCCGTCCGTCGCGCCTGCTAATGAATTTCGTCGGTTGATTGCCGGTCGGTGTCGACCCGGCTCGGCTCGGCTCGGCTCGGCTCGGCTCGGCTCGGCTCGGCTCGGCTCGGCTCGGCTCGGCTCGGCTGGGTGGAGAACGTCACTCGGGCACATTCCCGACTCGTGAGCTACGCATTACCGCCTCTAGGACATGGTTATCTCTCCCCTGCCAACTAGCACTACTTCGCTTACTGACAGCTGTGGAAATCGGTAATGACTCGATGAAATAGTACGAGCTTGCTTCATAATTGCGATAATCTTCATTTTGCAATGTGCTAATATTCAGCTGTTCTATTATTTATTAAGTAGTTTGGTTTTTTGGCTTGTGAGAAACAAGAAAAAGGACACGTTACATAATCTTGTTTCTTGACATGTCTGAGGCGTTTGATAATGTGGATCATAAAATTCTGCTTCAAACATTCAATGTTGTGAATGAAGGAGTATAAGAGAGAACGTTTATACTTGGTTAGATATATAGCTACTTAAAAAATCATAAACTTTACACAGAGATACGCAAAATTGTTGTATATTTTTCTTAGTCGTTACGAATATGGTGTGCCTCAGGGAAGTATCCTTGACCCGGTTTTATTTATTGTATGTACACTAATATTATAAAGAAAAACGCACATTTAGTTCCGTACCAAATATACAATATAACTTGGTTGTATTATGAAATATTAGGGAATTTCAAGGAACTTCCTGATTTATCAATATAGGTACTGGTATTTGTTAGTAAAATATACGTTACAATAAACATGTTCATGTTCATGGGTTATACTTCTCAACGAGCTCTAAACAACTATACTCGATGGCGTAGGTCAACATTTTCTTTTTCGCTCCCTTTATCTTGGAAGCTTTTTACGACAACTTGTATGGCTTTGGGTCCATAAGATGCTTTATTATGAAAATGTGAAGAATGTAGCTCCAACCATTTGGCTGCAAAACCTGCGTGACAGACGACACGTGAGTGACAGCAATAGAGCTCCATTTGGGTCCTTGGGTACGTAAGCCTAAAAATGACCTATAAAATTCCTTACATCACGCGGACTGCGGGAGCACTTATGGTGTCACATGCAATTAAACCGTTTTCTACGATTAATTCCATTTTTTCTAATTATTCTGAAACTGTATGCAGTCACGGAAGTATTCTTACACAGAGGTGCTGCACACCAACCATATTTTTTTCCATTATAAACGTGACTAAACTTCACATAATCTTTTAAAATTCAGTAGATAACTTACACTTGGTTGTTTGATTCAGTAGCGGTTACATACTCATTGGTTTGATTGATGTTTGTTTCCAAACCAATGACGTCACGCGGCCTAAGGTGACAGATGAGAGCGTTTTCGCGGCATTTTTATGCATTCAACTTTTGTATGTAATTTAAGTATATTTAAAGCCTTTATTTAAATAAAGTATTTTATCTACTCTCATATCGTAATGTTCTTATTATGAAATCAAAAACAGTACTTTAATGACCCACTTTATGCACACCCGTGTATAATGAAATTAAAAAGTTATATTATAGCACAGTCTTCTTCCCAAGATAATGCTATAAAATAACTTTTTTTCATTAAAGTACGAGTATTTGGACATGTCTGGCCACTTATAATGTTTTTTGGGTTTTAATACTTCAATTACTGTCAGTCAACTTGTCAAACGAAATAATAAAGAAAAAAACATTATAAGTGGTCAGACATGACTAAACAATTAAACGTAGTATTATATTCTCTTTGTAAACAATTAGGAATCAATCAGTATCAGTTCAATTTTAGATGCAAATTTACTCTGTGGTCGCGTATGCGATAGGGAGTTTTTCCCAACACGGATTTGGGCGCCATGATGATTAATGTTTGTTTATTTTATTGATTTTTTTGCATACATATTTTATTTTGGCCAAAAATGACAGTAAAATAGCAGTGATACTAAGGTGAAATAAACTTGGATCTGAAATTGTGGAGGCGGCAATGGAAATGACGAATAATCGATACCCGTGAGTCATGAAAACCTATGACAAAATATTATCGATTTTTTACCTTTAAATTACATTATTCGATGAGTTTAGATAAAGTACTGTATGATACTGCACATAATTAGGTATTAAAAACTCGTGTGATACTATTAAGAACCTCGCCTACGGCTCGGTACTTAAACTCACACTCGTGTTTAATAACCCCTATTATGCAACAGTATCATACACTACTATTATAGCGTATTTAATAACAATTCTAATTAGTTTCAAACACTTTGTGAAAAGTTGTCCGATCCCCTATTGCACTTGAGAGCGAGTTGCCTTCTCGTTCTCGGCATTGTACCAGGTCGGCAACACGATAGCACTCGGATATTACAAATGGCGATAGGCGACGGTAACCACTTGGAGTTGGACCGCCTGCCTGCTTGTCAACTTTCTGATAAAAAAAAAAAACAATTCAATAATTGATTGTCACGCAATTAGTGAGTAGTTCGGTAGTAGAGTCGGTGAGACTAGAATCTAAATCTTTTGTAAATAATCTAAAGTTTTATGAAAATACTTATTGTTGGGTTTATTGCTGGCTCTTCTCGGCAAATGCAACCTTCCGAACCGGTATTAGAGTCCAACTATTCATAGTGCCTACGAAGGTTTGTTTGAATAAAATAATTTTCATTTTGATTAAACATGGCAATGACTATAGTGAACAACATGAAAAATGCCGTTTAGTGAATATTATCACACACAGTCATTAATAATTTAAAACAAGACAAAAGCAATTCAAGACTTTAATTCAATGTAGATTAAGATTACTTTTATGTGTAGGAAACAATGTAATAAATAAATAAAATACATTTATTGCAAGTAACCAAGACTCATAGTTGAAAAAAGATAAAAAACAAACAGATCGCATACATGAACATAATAACAATATATATAAAAATAAACATTAAATACATTATATAAAAACACAATTTAATTTAATTTGCCACTTTACTTTTGTAATAATAGGTAATAAATGCTTTTTTGATTTGATTCAAACAGCAGATACTTAAATAATAAATTGCATTCAAATTGTTATTTGACCTGGGATTTTGTCGTATTTTATTTTGTTGATGACCAATGTACCTGAAATAATCTCTACTTTTCAGTCATTTTGATTGAAGAAGATTTATGTTTTGTATGAAAAGTTTGAATTTTTTTTCGTGATTTCAGGGTATCCCTGATTTACACGTTTATAAAAAATCACGTGTATAAAGCATAGTAAAAACAATGACAAAAAGGCAACATCGAATTAACAAGGACAATGCGGCTGAAGGCTGCGTCCACGAAAAAGAGAGAAGAAAAAAATACCGGCCAAGTGCCAGTCGGACTCGCGCACGAAGGGTTCCGTACCATTATCTATAAAAACGGCTCAAACATTATGTCTGTTGTATGCGAGCCCATTTAAATATTTATTATATTCTTATGACGTATTAAAAAAAAACTACTTACTAGATCTCGTTCAAACTAATTGTAATGGAAGTTTGCATGGTACTGTACATCATATAGTTTTTTTAGTTCTATCATTCTCATATTTTAGAAGTTACGGGACACACATTTTATCACTTTGGAAGTATCTCTCGCGCAAACTATTCAGTTTAGAAAAAAAATATATTAGAAACCTCAATATCATTTTTGATGACCTATCCATAGACACCCCACACGTATGGGTTTGATGAAAATAATTTTTAGAGTTTCAGTTCTAAGTATGGGGAACCCCCAAAATTTATTGTCTTTTTTCTATTTTAATGTGAAAATCTTAATGCTGTTCACAGAACACGTCTACTTACCAAGTTTCAACAGTATAGTTCTTATAGTTACAGAAGAAAGTGGCTGTGACATACGGACGGACAGACAGACAGACAGACATGACGAATCTATAAGAGTTCAGTTTTTTGTCATTAGGCTACGGAACTCTAATTAAGAACAATAATCCCTAGAATTTAAACAAAAAAGAAAACCTACTTTAAAATGGGATTATAGTTTTGCTCTAAACCACATAAAATAATTATAACGAAACACTAATTTGATATTTTTAAAAATGGTTTTGGGATGATTGAATTATAACTCTAGAAATTACTCGAACAAAAAAAAATAACTTTTATCGTTAAACAATTAAGAAAAAAAATGTCTTCAAATACACATATAATTAGCTAGTAGTTAGTACTCGCAATTGCTACTGTATAATGTAACCGATCGGTTAACAGTACAAATCGCCTGTGCTAATTGTTCATAATTAAACTACCTACCCAACTAAATGTACTAACTTATTTACTTAGAAATAATAAAATAACAGCTGTTTTAATGTGGAACGATATTTAATTACTGTTTAATTCATCATTAACAAGCTGACCCGGCAGACGTTGTCCTGCCCTGAGAACAAAAATAAAACTGGGACCTACCTACCTACCTACCCCTACCTATCTAGCTACCCCTACCTAACTACCTACCCCTACCTAACTACCTACCCCTACCTAACTACCTACCCCTACCTATCTACCTACCCCTACCTACCCTACCTACCTCTACCTACCCCTACCTACCTTACCTACCTACCCCAACCTACTTATCCTATGTCCTTCTCCTGGCTCTAAACTACCTCCCTGCCAATTTTCAGCTAAATCGGTTCAGCCGTTCTTAAGTTATAAGTGGAGTAACTAACACGACTTTCTTCTATTATATAAAAGAGTAGCGGTTTTTTGGGTAAACATCCCCCTGCCCACACCGCTGAACCGATTAATGTGAAATTTGGCATGTGCATAGATTTTGTCACGTAGACCCCATTTAAGAAGCGATTTTTCGAAATTCCTTTTCGCAGTGGTGGAAACGGGCCCTTTGTGCGATTTTAAGAATCTTAATATCTCTGGAACCATAAGGTCTAGGAGTCTGAAATTTTTAATGTAGCTTTTTCAGTAAAAAATATTAGATATGGGTGCGAGCGTTTCTCAAACTTTTGTCTATGGGAGGAAAATTTAAAAAAATAAGGGATTTGCTTTGTTTCCGTTAAACCTTGATAACTTTGTGAGTTTGAATGTTACAAACTCAAAATTTATATTGTAGGTAGTTTAATAATACTGCTAAAATATATTTTCGGCGTTTCTCAAACTTTTTTTCTTCGAGGAAGATATTACCGATGGAAATTATGCATTTTTCAAACTCTTATATCTCTGCAACGGCTGAAGATAGGTAAATGAAATTTCGTATACGTGTTATGCTATACAAATACTACAAATTTCAATTTGATGTTTGTCAAAGTTTTGCCCATAGACAAAGTAAAAATGTTGAAAATTTACTTTTAACATCCTGTTTTTCTCAGTTAATATTCATAGCAGAAGCTTGATTTTTGGAATATAAGCTTTTTACAGTATTTGTTTTGAAATGTATTGTTAAGTTTCTCAAACTTTTCATGCGGCATAAAGTTATAAAGGGTGAAATATCCAATTTTTGCACTTTAATATTTTTGTAATGGCTCAAGCTAGGGACCTTACATTTAGATTATAAACTATTTAATACAATTGAAACAATATTCAAACCAGTGTTTCTCAAATTTTTCATAGATGTCAATTTTATGACACCTTAAATTATTTTCTATCAACCTGTATAACGGAAGTACTATACAACTGAGAAGCATGATTTTTTGGAAATAAGCTACCCTTAGCAAGCACTATAAGAATCCTAAAGCATTTTGCAATACTATTTAGCAATGAAATGTTATAGAGGGTGGAAAATTTTATTTTTGACTTTTAGTATTTTTGCAATTACTTAAGCTAGGGTTCCAAAACTTTAAATGTAGACCATGTAACATAAATGTAACAACATGCAAATCAATAATTTAAAAAAAATGATCGTAGACAATTTTATGACATTTTTAATTTTTTTTTATCAACCTGTATAACGCAAGAACTATTTAACTAAGAATCATGATTTTTTGGAAATAATTTTGCAATACTATTTAGCAATGAAATGTTATAGAGGGCGGAAAATTGTATTTTGGCCCCTTAATATATTTGCAATTACTGTAGCTAGGGATCTAAAATTTTGGTTGTAGACCATGTAACATAATTGTAACAACATGCACATCAATAATTTCAAACTTTTTAATCATAGACAATTTTATGACATTTTTATTTTTTTTTCATCAACCTGTATAACGCTTTTCCTATTAATTTAACAACCACGAATTTCTGGTTATAAGCTACCCATAGCGAGAACTATAAGAATCCTAAAGCATTTTGTAATAATATTTAGCAATGCAATGTTATAGAGGGTGAAATATTTCATTTTTGCCCCTTAATATTTTTGCAAAAGATCCAAAATTTTGAATATAGACTAATTAACACAAATGTAACAACATAGAAATCAAAATTATTCTAAATTTTAGTCATAGATATTTATATGATTTTTTTAAAAAGTTTATCAGACTGTATAAAGCTATTCATATAAGTACCATATTTTATGAATTTAAGCTATCACATAGCAATCATTGTTTATAGCAAACTAAGAACCCCACCACTCACAGTATGGCTCAACTTTCATGCCAAAATAAAATAACAAAGCTTTAAATTTTCTTCAATATCTCAAACAAGTGATTTAAAATTTCTAAAATCAATTTAGTTTATATAAAATAACTAGCTGTTCCTCGCGGTTTTACTGGCGTTCCCGGGATTAAAAGTAGTCTATAATAACCTTCGGCGATAATGTAGCATCCTATTAGTGAAACAATTTTTCGAATCGGACCAATAACTCCGGAGATTAGTGCGTTCAAATAAACTCTTTAGCTTTTTTATTAGTACCTATAGATAGATAAGTTCTCACCCAAGAAATAAAAAAAAACAAATTTAGTAAAAATAAACCCAATACCAATTTTGAAGTAATTAGGATCTTCCTAATTAGTATTTGTTTCTATGAAATCCGTAGGTAATATCTACAACATTCAACTTGAAAATATTCAACGCAGTAAAGCAATAATTATCGTCAAACAAATTACTTAAGTATTAGTAGTTCGGTTCTTTTCGGTATTGCTCGGGTTACATCGGGCGCCGCGTCGTATCGCTCGCCCGTACTTCCCGCTTAGCGTTCTTTTTATTATTGCTCGGCTCCTAAGGAGCGTGATGTTATATAGCTTATGCCCTATAACCTTCCTTGATAAATGGGTTTTCAATTGCAAAAAGATTTTTCCAAATCCGACTGGTAGAACCAGAGCTTAGCGCGTTCAAACAAACAAACAAACTCTTCAGCTTTATTAGATTAATAATAATCATGGATAGGTTTATATTGGTAGTTCATGACAATTTTTCATCAATCTGTATTGTATCATTGAGACAATCATTATAGAAGCTGTCCTTAGTTTCTTACAAGTCCTGGAATAAAAATACCTACCTTCTTATCTCACGCCTCTCTACCTCTCTGCCAATTTTCATTTAACACTGTTTGAACGTTTAGAAAGAAAGAAGAAAGAAAAACCTTTATCTCCTGCATGCCATCCGAAACTTATAAATAAAAACAATATCCAACACATAAAGAATTCATTACAAAAATAAAAACTATAAGAAGGCTGTATGGCTCTGAACCTTTGACTGATTTTTTTAACGTAACAAAAACTTAGGTATTTATAGTAATTTGAAACCAGTGCATAATACATTATGTCACCGGAAATGTATGAAACATAGGAATTGTACACAATTCCTGTGTATTTCTCCTAGGAAATTTTATTTCAATAATGATACTAGGAAATATATAAATTCTATTGAAAAAAATAGGTTGGGGTTATTTTTTTTATTTTGCATAAATTTGAAAGTATTCGCACAAAAATAAATTTCACTTACAACCCCCCAAATACCGCTATCCTTACAAATATCCCGAATGTAATTCTCCGATAGATATTTGGGAAATGTATGGATTTCCTAGGAAATGTATACAATGACGGATTAGATACTTTTCCCTTAACACATATATCTATGTAGTATTCAATCAATATTATTTGGTTGGTTAAATTGAGTACGGGGTGTTCATGAACTCTAATGCGGGTGAAACCGCTGGGCGAAAGCTAGTTTATATATATAGTAAATGCTACAAAGGTGTAAATCAGTCCGGCAAGTACCTACTTACTTATCATTTTTTTTCATTATAATCTGTATAAAGTGGAAAAGTAAAAAGCAGCAAAAGTATTCGACTGTTCATATATAAATATGGAACGCAATAAAAACATTTCCTAAAGAAATATATTGGTTCACATTATTAGTGAATAGCGTATAGTAGCGACATCTACAGATCCGTTTATTACTACTTCTAGCAACGCCATCTACCGTGATTTTCCTGAATTATCTAGGCAGCTTAGTGCCGTAGGTAGCTAAACTAAATTATTCTGAATGATTTGTGGCTACCTAATTTTCCTTGCGACAAGCTTTATCTTTCGAATATTAATTTTCCTGAATACCAAACCTTCTCAATCCAAGCCCAATTTTGTTTGGTCCGAATAATGGAAGAACTGTTTTCGTTTCAAGGTGCGCCGTGCATATTAAAATCAAAAGCTTAATTTTATTTCGAACTATTCCGATAGATGGCTGTAGCTGTATGTTGACGAGGAGGATTAGATTTACTTTTGCAATAATTACACTATACGATTAAACTGCTAACTAGAAATCGAAATCCTATCATCAGATACTGTCTTGGTAACAATGGGAGCACGTCAGGAGAATACTTTTTTATAATTTTGAAAATTGGTCGACAATAGGGTAGTTGACTGACATATCAAATCAGCTACTTTTTAATAAATGTGAATGTTTAATGAAATATTACCCTATGACGTCATAGTTTCACAGCATCAAATCTACTCTTATTGGTTCCGCTGGTAATTAAAAATCATAAAAAGCATTAAATATTTGATGTTTCCACGTGTTTTTACATGTTTTATGCATTGGTTAGTGTTTGGTCATTTATTTTTGACACTGTCAACTACCCTATTGGCAGAGATATCGATTATATGAAAAACATACAATTGAACATAGAACTTCCTCCTTTTTTGAAGTCGGTTAATAAAACACACAAATCTTTTCAAACAACATTATTATTTGGTGATCACTCATACCAGATAAGACAACAAACATTACATTCTTGGTTCTTCGGAGCAGTCAATCGGCCCTACAGGATCGTGGCTAATGAAGAAGCCGTTTATCACAGTATCAGTATATAAAAATTGTTCCTACTGATCGGCGAACCTAGCGCGTAAGATAATGGCACTTAAGGTGGAGGCGTCGGTTGGAGCGCGAAATTCAAATTTTATCACGGTTTTTGCAAATTGCAGCTCAGTTATAGGTCGTAAGTTATCAACATCTTGTTTGCGACAAGAATGGTAGTATATTTACTAATGACAAAATTAATCAACAACATATTCCTCCAAGGTATATTAGTAACATTTTCATGAAATAGTCGTATATGTCAGTAATATACCTTGGAGGAATATGTTGATGATTTATTTTGTTATTAATCAGTAAATATATTACCATTCTTCTCGCAAATAACATATTGATAACTTACGACCTATAACTGAGCTGCAATTTACAAAAAACGTGATAAAATTTGAATTTCGCGCTCCAACCGAAGCCTCCCCCTTAACGAACTTCATTGAATTGAACTCACATTCACTAAAATTTTATTATTTTTACAACAGACACGTGTATGTGTAGGTAATGTAATACACACATACAAGTATTTACCATTGTTAGTTAATGTATTGTTGCGACCTTCCTATCAGTGCGACAAAGATCTTTTGGCAGTTGAAAGAAATCGTCAGGAGGCTCTTTAAGGTGGAGGCTTCGGTTGGGGCGTTAAATTCCAATTTTATCACATTTTTTGCTAATTGCAGCTCAGTTATAGGTCATAAGTTATCAACATTTTATTTTATTACTGACATATACGACTATTTCATGAAAATGTTACTAATATACCTTGGAGGAATATGTTGCTGATTTCTTTTGTTATTAATCAGTAAATATACTACCATTCTTGTCGCAAATAACATGTTGATAACTTACGACCTATAACTGAGCTGCAATTAGCAAAAAACGTGATAAAATTTGAATTTAACGCTCCAACCGAAGGTTTACCCTTAACTTTTAACGCTATCTCTCTGACACGACTTCTTATTATTTTCGCCTTATTATTTGATTAAATAATGAGCAAAAACAATACAACAATGATAAGCTGACAGAGTGAACTCTCAAAAAGTGACTCTTCAAGATAGCTGGTTCCGATTTTGCCCACGTGCCACAAAATCCTTGTTGCAACGTATAAACTTAGTATTAAGGTATTATATTCTCTTTGGCACCGTACAAGAGGATTGATGTGATTTCGGAACACATCCTTAAGCAGTCTATGGATAAATATCGATTAAAAAATGACAGTTCTGCTTTCCCGCGCTCCCACGCTGAGTATGTACCTACGAAGTAATTGAACTTTGTATAAAATTAAATATTTCTGCTGAAAATATCGTCTTTTGGATGGAATACTTGGAATAAGATCCAGGAGTTGCTGATATCTAAAGGTGAGTGCTGGGCTGGCATTAATTTCTCTGCGTTTAATCTCACTGAAAGAAGGCGTCTTTCGATTAGATACAAAATTAAAAAATAAGGGTTTAGACAAGATAAACAATAAAAAGGATCCGTTGAAGATCCATTTCTTAACATGTACCTATTATACGCTGTCTGTGTTCCTAATAATAAATAAATAATTGTTTGTACGACACGCAATATCAAACACGTTAACTAAACCATTAATGGCTCGTCTGTTGTTTCGTGTGGATTCTGGATAATTTCAATGAAGTTCATTACCATAGCCTCGTGGAATGAAAACCAGTAAGTAGGTATGAATAATACCGCGAGTCTCACGCAAACAAACATTAAAAATATTTCTCTAAAACAACGTAAGTAAACTCAGCGTCAAAAGTAGCTCACTTTAAAACTGTCAAGAGCATGTCAATAGATTATTTTGATAGGGTGCTAAAGTGACAATCTACTTTTGACGCTAACTGTAGGTGCTGTGCTATATAAAAATTACTTTTACAATATATTAATAAATTCGTCACAATTATTTTATTACATATTTACGTAGTATTATGGTATATACCTAAATCGGCTAAATCTTATAACAACATTTTATTATCTACACAAACTCAATATGAATTATTATATTCCTTTGTAGGAACATGTCTCTGATAGATAGGCAGCTACGTTTATTAGGCATGCGGTTTTTTACTGCTGTATAGGTCGCGTCATGTAAAAAGAACGCTGGAAGAAAGTGGAAGAGGTGTGTTTGCGCTTGTCTACACTCGCGCACGAACGAACTATGCCTATTATTTTATTTTAGAACTAGCCTTTGGCTCTTTGGGTCTCGTATATTGATTATTGGTAAGTATACCAGACCTCACACCATCAAATAGACCGATAAATCGCCAAATGCGCAGCCTACTGCCAGTTCTTTTTACGTGACGCGAACTGTATAAGTTTATTTCACAATTTTAATCAATAAAAAGCCACCTAATTAAATATGCCTTCTCTTCTACTTCGGTATCTATCATATAACATACAGTACAATACTGCTGCATGATAACAAAGATGTCTTTGGCTCCCACAGCGCGGGGTCCCGTCATCCAAGGATCTTTGGTTTCAATAATGTTTTACAAAACATTGTAAGTCCCCAAAACAGACAGAATAGTCTACAACTGCGCGGTACAATTACGAGGTATTCTAATTTACGGTGTATAATTTACTAAAGCCTTATAATATCTTAAATACATTATATATACAGATAAGGGAACCTATGTGGTGCGGTGCTGAAAGGCGTCGCGTCGTCATTGTGAAGTTTTTCACAAGGCGGGTTACGGGGGCGGGCGGTAGATGGCGGGCGCCCGCTCTAGCGCTGATACCCTGTAAACAAATATTATATTATGGAGGGCGGAATTATCCCCTATTTATACCTATAACCTTTCCTTTGTTTGACTATGTTATACCTGTTACAAAATTGAAAGTTTGTAGATCTGTCTGTCAGTTTCTGCTTTAACATAATTACTTAGAACCTTACCGAAAACAAAATCTACGTGTTCACAGCTATTGAATTTACATGAGACATTTACCCGAGAAACACGAGGAATCCAGATCGATTGGTCTATGACATTCCGCCTCGAATGGCTCTTTATCAAAAACAATGTTATGCAATGAGTATAAAGGTGTTTAATGCAATACCAAATGATATTAAATCACTTTCACTGACACGTTTTAAATGTAAATTAATTAAATGGTTAAAAACTCAAATTTTCTACGACATTAATAAATTGTATAATTGTTTGACATAGGACTTTTTGTGTTTGTTTGTTATTTGCTTTGTTCGTTGACTAAATGACATGTATGTACGAGATCATAGACATTAATTTTGATATAGATTTTAATTTTGATATTTAGTAAGTGACATGATTCCCTATTCTTTCTTTATAATAATAAATAAATAATGTTTTTCATATTATAATATTATTATGTATTTGCATGCTTTTTTTTTAAAGCTATTTGTGCTGAACTTTGATTATGTATAGGTACTGTAAGACCTTGTAAACCACATTTATAGCAAATAAACTATTCTATTCTATTCTATTCATGATAGGTAAAATGTATCGCAATGACTAGATATATTCATCAAGTCAACCATTGGAACAACTCTAGTAAAGTGAATTTATTACGAATATGTATAGCTCTCCTGTACATGCTGTTGAACAGAACTGTCAATTTTGTAGATATTGAAGATTAACGTTATCTTATCTATAAAAAATCGAACTGGAACACATAAAAATTGTCAGATATAAGAATTTCCCGACATAAAAGCAAGAAAGTACTAATATTTTCGGTAACGTTGGTTATTATTTCACCCAATGTACAGTTACACACTATACGCAATGAAAATGAGTGTCGAGAACCATTATTGAACATCTTATGAAGATGTTCCACGAAGCCTTGAGATAACATAACTCACATGCAAATATACGCGGTCGTCATGCGACACTCGACTTAATTAGATTAGGTACAGAGTGGCACAAACTACGACCGAACTCTTCTAGCTACATATACCTACGTGTGAGATAAAAGTGCAAAGAAGTGGAAATAAACTACCATACTTAGCTGGTAGGTTAGCGACAGTGCAAAAAGCCGATATGCAGTACTGAGGGGTGAGAGAAACTCGGAATAAACCGACAGTGAACCGTGAGTGAGACAGCTGGCAGCCGTACAGTGCAGTTAGCGAAAGATATAGACAAGAAAGTCACCGAAGTCGATTAGAACTGGTAAGGGACGGTGTGGAGGGACACCAGAGCGAGCGAGCAGAGATGTACTCACATATCGGCTTGATGTCTGGCGGCGGCGGCGGCGGTGACGTTGGCGGGCAGCAGCAGCAGCGGCCCCCCCGCGCCCCCCACGCCCCCAGCGCCCCCCACGCTCGCCTCCACCGCCGCGTACAGCGGAGGCAGCACCTTGTGCGAGTGTGCCTCCACTGCGGATGACCACACACACTCCGGTTATCACTGAGACCCCTTCACTCACATCACTCAATCACCAAAACATACCGGAGAGCGCCCCTCCCCCGCCGGGCCGCGCCACCCCGCCGTGGCCGCCGCCGCCCATGCTCTTGGGCTTCCGCTTGCGCGTCTGTATGCCGTCCTTCTTCATGCTGAGCGGCCGGTTCACCTGCAACCAGAGCGGAGCGTGAGGCGCGCCTTGCGCCGGCAGACTGGGGAACTCCTCGTAATCTCCCGCCACGCGGTCCTATCATCCTTTAAACAAGCGTATCTACTCGCGAGGAGATAATTGATAAAAGATTATTTATCTCATTATGAATATTCGTGGTCGTGCCGTGATAATTCTCTATCAGTCGGTAGCCCCACGTTTTATCTCACGAGATTAGATGAGACCCTGTGTTTTGATTTTTTATACAGGCCCAATATTTGCCGAGGAGTTCCCTGATAACTGAGTGCACTGGGCTGCGATTAGATACCTGCGAGCTCTGTGCGCTCGTGTCTAATCGCCGTAACCACCTGTACGTAATCGATGCACAATCGTTGCGGTGCGATATCCATTACCGGCGAGATACCACCATACTATCACCGCTTCGTACTACTACACCGACGCTAGGTTTTGGTAGACTTAAGAAATCGGGAGCTTAATATTAAGTTTTCGAAGAAACTGGAAGCTGGCTACAAAATAAAATGGCATGGATTATGACCATGCGCCTAATACTGTATAGCATTTACTAATTAGAGATTTTAGTGAGTGCCTTAGACAGCACGGTTGGTTTAACTAGATCTGTGGACATGTGAATGAATACTAACATTGTGCAGTTTGTAGTAGAGTCCGCAGGCGTTGCAGACGGGCTCGCCGTTGTTGTTGCGGCGCCACAGCGTGGTGTTGGAGGTGCGGCAGTTGGCGCACGTGACGCCCACGCGCCGGTTGCCGTTCGTCGGCTACACCACACCACACCGACAAACATGCCACTAACTTAATTACAACCATTCCATTATATTGCACAGTGCACTGCATCTAGTGCGCTAAATACGTTACTACTCAAAAGATGGCATTGTCGTAACGTACCAGTGCCTGTTGTGGCTTGGCCTTTTGACCTTTGAGAGGCGGTCTGTTGACTCCGTTGATGCGCGTGTAGAGGCCGCACGCGTTGCACAGGTAGTGGCCGGTGCCGTCGCGGCGCCACAGCGGCGTCGTCGCCGCCGCGCAATTCACGCACTCCTTCACCTCCCCCATGCCCGCCATACCTTGGCGGAACAGGTGATCGTTAATACTCTACCCGTTAATATATCATCCATATAATATGGGGCAGCACCGGTATATAACTCACTCGGGTCAAAACCGTCGTCGATGGGTAGAAGGTTATGCGCGGGCCAGGCCTGCGTCGGAGCCGGGTAGCCCTCCACCAGGAGGCCGCCCTCGTAGCCGGACACCGGCACGTACTCTACCCCGCCACCCTGTCCCAGGTAGTGGTCGCCTCCCACTTTATACTGTACCGTATTCCCGTGCGTGTACAGCGTCACCTGGCGTACAAAAATAACATTAAATTAATACCGACGTTTATTTTACTGAAACCACAATCTCCGCCAAATTGAGAAAATCTACTCGCCTGCTGTGAGTTTGGACTCGGCGGGGCCTCGTACACCGCCTGCGATTGCGGCACCACCGAGCCGTAGACGACGTGAGCTCCTCGCGCTGTGAGAGAGGAGGAGGATAGAGTGGGGTCGCTGCGGTAGAGCAGCTGGCCCGGCGGGGAGTCGTCGCCGCGCACGGACGCGGTGCCGCCGCCGGCCGCGCCGCCGTACAGCGTGAGCAGCTCCTTGCCGCCGCCCGCGTAGGCGCCGTACCCGCCGCCGTACTGGGGGCTCTGGCTCGCGTACGCGTACCCGCCGTGCACGGTGGTGACCGGCTGCAGGCTCGCGTACGTGGTCGGGCGGGGCTCGCTCTCGCCGCGCGTCTCGTACTTGACCTGCTGGTACGCGACGCCGACGGCCTGCTGCGTGCTGAGCGACGTCGTCTGGATCATCTCCAGCGCGGTGGAGGCGGACACCTGGTCGCCGAGAACCGCCGCGTACTGCCTGCCGTCGCCGTCGTACTGCAGCTGGTCCGCCTTGTCCTTGTGCGCGAGGAACGCCTCGGGCTGGTGCTCCTCGGCCTCGCCCTCCTGCGCGACGATCACGTGGTGCGGCGCGCCGTACCGCAGCGCCAGCCCGCGCCCGTACGCCCCCCGCTGGGGACCTCGCGCGTACTGCGCCTGCAGCCGCTTGTCCACCGGCGCGGGCGACTGCAGCGCGCGGTACGGCTCCTGCTTGAACGCGAGGTAGCGCGCCGTCTCCGCCTCCGCCAGCCGCAGCCTCTCCTCGTCGTAGTGCTGCTGCGGTACGTCTCGCACCTCGGTGGTCTCCTCCAGCTTGGGGGTGTACTGCTGCAGGTGGTGCTGATGCTGGTGCTGGTGCTGGTGGTGCTCCTGGTCGAGCTGCGAGTGCTCCGGCGGCTCGTCCTTGACGCCGTCGTCGGAGGCGAGGTCGCCGGGCTCGTCGGTGGTGATGTGCCCGGCGGCGGTGATGGTGCGCACGGCGCGGCGCGACGTGATCACCGACTGCGAGTGGGGCTGCGGGGATGGGTCGCGCTGCGGGCCGGCCCCGGGCCCGGGGGGCTGCCGGTCGGGTCCCCCCGGCTGGTCGGAGGTGGGCCCTCCCGGAGGACCGGCGGCGGGCTCGGAGCTCGGGTCGTGGTCCAGCCGCTCCTCGGTCTTCACCAGTTGCAGCGCCTCCGCCGAGGTGTCCTCCTCGCGATGCTCCTCGTCCCTGCCTCGAACCATTTGCCCGACGTTCTCCATAGCGCTACGAATGCAATATTGAGCTGTGAATATGTGCCAACGGCCAGAAACGTATATATTTTTTTAAGACGGATCATCTCAAGGTTTATAGTCGTTTGATACAAAAAAATAAAATAAAATTAAGACATTAAAATCATGGAAAACCTAAGCCCCTGTCGTGTCGTGCGGGTTTTTTGTTAAACGGTCCCTATGTAAACATAACAATAGCCCGTTTAGAGAGCGGAAGAGCCAAACCGGCGCGGAAATGCTTGTACAAATAAGGAACGAGTCTACACATAGCCGGCGCCGGCGCCGCGAGCCGTGTCGCGTCCTCGCTTCACATAATTATCCAATTTATTATGTATATTATAATGACGGATTGTTTATTACAATGTTTTTTTTCCTAATGTTATTGAGACCCCATCGAAATTGCGTTATTTTTTAAACGTCCTGCCTATCTTAACCATCCGACCGATACAATCCAATTCGCACAGCTTCAGTATCTAGGATGACTGACTATTCATAATTTAAAAAGTGTTTTCCCAGTTTATTCCCTTTTTATTACTGTCTCGATCATTATAAAATGATTGATAAATGGCCCCGAGGAGCGAGGAGCGAGGCGCGACGCCCTCAAAGGAGCGACAGTGTCGGCGGCTCGGCGGCTCGCGCTGTGTGCACATCGCTCGCAAGCAAACAACGACGAGCCCTCACCTAAAATGTACTTTTTTGTAACATAACACAACACGGTAACATTTCATAAACTGTGTCGTTAATTTGTATATGAGGAATGAACCTCGTGATAGAGTAGTAAGGTATGTTTTACGTCGTGCGCGTGTTGGTGTGTATTCCCGGTGTTCGCCGCATCGCATCGCATCGTTGTATAAGTTTATCGCTCGCTGGCTGGTGTTTGCTCGACACACCGATCCTGCGCGATAACCACCCGGCCATGATAAACACGTCATATAACATTTGTACCTACCCAACTTAGTAAAAGAGAACCGTTATTTTAGGAGGTATGTCCTAATTCCGACGATGCGAGGTTTTATGCTGCAAACTGTGCATTAGAGTTTGACAATTCATAAGTGCCTGTGAAGGTCTATTTAAATAAATAATACCTATATCATTTCATTTCAACATATTATTTTTAAGGCGATGTTAGCTTTATCGTAGTATGAAGACCGCTTGTTCGAATCCTACAATGAGCTTGAGTTTTCGGTGAAAAAAAGACTTGGTGAGGAAACCATAGCACGGTGGTAGTGTAGTTTGTAGTATCTGCTGGCTGGCTGGCTGGCTGGCTGGCTGGCTGGCTGGCTACCACGCACAAGTTAGAATCTGTC
The DNA here is from genome assembly GCA_963555595.1 of Tethea ocularis. Lineage (NCBI taxonomy): Eukaryota > Metazoa > Arthropoda > Insecta > Lepidoptera > Drepanidae > Tethea > Tethea ocularis. The sequence goes on along the minus strand of OY741960.1, from coordinate 173,135 downwards.
GCTAACCACCTGGCGGTGAGGTCCGGTTCTTTGTGTGGTTACCACCATCATCATTTTGCAGATTACGGATTCCTTGAGACAATTACAGTATGTACCTATTTAATAGCTCAGCAGCAAGGTAATGTGTGACGTTTCCTCAATGTAATAGGCATTATTTATCTTTAGCATCAGGAATAGCTAGGTTAGTCTCAGATATACTCCTGTAAGATTTTTAAGGCAATGGTGACTCAGTAGAATCGCCGCCAGATGCCGTGATGAAGGTCGGGGGTCAATGAATTTGAGCTTTTGTAAAGAAGGAACGGTGGTTAGGTGCTTAGTACTCGTCTGGTTGGCTTTTCCACCTACCTACCTTGGCTTTGTATGCTTACCATTTTTATCTATACGTTAAATAGTCGATAAACTATAGATTACAGGAGTGATTATTAGAGAGAGAGTCTAAAGACCATTTAATATTAGCTAATATAGAAACTCGCAGAGCTATTGTTTTTGAATAAAAGTTTTTACAATAATATGTACCTACTAGGTCCTATGTAACAATCATCCGAGAACTTAAAAAAATAATTATCTATATGTAGTAGGACCTACCTATGTGTTTTCTTCACCTAGTCAAAAGTGTCAATGTAACTGAAACATTTAATCACAAGATTTTTGTGAACGAAAGACCAATAAAGTTTTAAAAATATTTTTCATGCTTTTGTAAAGTAGGTAGGTTTGATATTTATCATTTAGGCTTGCTAATGTGGCAATTCCCAACAGCCGGTAACCGAAGGCAGCGGGACAAACTCTCACCACCTCCGCGCCCCGGGCGGGACTCGTTCGATGCAAGCGTCTCTCAAGAACATTCGTTGTGGTTATCTATGGGGAAGGCTTTTGGTCAGCAGTTGAAATCTTTACACTGAACATGTTTCTGATGACGCGTCGCCTTCATTTTGACGATTTATTTGGGTTAAATAGGGTAGTTGACTGACATATCAAATCAGCTACTTTTTAATAAATGTCAAAACGATAGTTTATATGGAATTATGTATGAAATATTACATTATGACGTCATAGTTTCACAGCATCAAATCATCTACTCTTAGTGGTTCCACTGGTAATTAAAAATCATAAAAAGCATTAAATGTACAACATATTTGTTGTTTCCACGTGTTTTTATATGTTTTATGCATTGGTTAGTGTTTGGTCATTTATTTTTGACACTGTCAATTACCCTATTATTGAAGTATCGTAAGAATTTAAAAAAATATATATGACCTCGGTGATAGGTAATAAAAGCATTCTACTTATAAATGATTTTTTAAATATTAGTGTAAATGTAGATATACTTTAAAAATACACTAAATACCTATATACTTGAAAATTTATGACAACTAGCGGTCCCCGGATAAAAAGTAACTATGTCCTTCTCCATATTATAAGCGATCGGTTCAGTGGTTTAGCCGTGTAAAGTAACAAACAAACTACGACCGACGGCGGCCGCTAAGTGCGTCCATATGTCATACAATCAAAATCAAAATCAAAAACTCATTTATTCAGTTTAGGCCCTAATAAGGCACTTATGAATGTCAACAGTTACAGTTTTACAATAGACTCTACTACCGGTTCCACATACACTTGAACTGAGAAGACTCCGGCAAGAAACTCAGCAAGGCGTTTTTTTTTTGGTGGATCTTTTATTTTTTAATTTATGTAGGTAATTACAGTTTTTGTCTTAAATATACATAAACTTCATACAATTATCACTTGTGGAGGGGGCTGCAAGTGCAGAGAGAAGCTACTACAACCATGTATTCGTCTTCTATGTAATGAGCCACCTTATAGTAGGCCTTGTCGATCAACTTATGTTTAACATGCTCTTTGAATTTATTATAAGACATCTTAGTTACTTCATATGGGATTTTATTATAAAAGGGAATGCAGTTCCCGAGAAAAGACTTATTGACTTTCGCTAGCCTGAATCTAGGTGTAACAATTTTATCTTTGCTTCTAGTATTTAGGTTTTGGCGGCTACTGTTTAAACAGGACAACTCAATTTTTTTATCTTTGAGGGACATAAGTATGTTTACAGGCTTCCCTCCCGAGGAAAATTGCAAGGCATTCCAAACTTAGCGCAGGTTAGATACTGAGGCCTCCAAACGATTCTACGCATAATCCAGTGGCGTAGCTACCGTAGGACAGTGTCCCAAGCTCAAGGGGCCCCTTGGCCGCCATGAACGACATTCAAAAACATATATATATCTATAAATCCTAGTTGAATACAGAATTTTCGACTTTTAACTTAAATATATTCAGATTACGTTAGGTCTTAGTTTTGGAACAACATTACATAAATATTTGTGGTATTCCTATACCAAAGCAGGTTTTTCTAGTTTATTTTAAATCGGGCCCCAATTTTATTTTTCCCCGGGGCCCCTGGTAACGTAGCCACTGATACAGTAACATACACTGGCAATAACTTGCTTATTGATTAATAGTTTGCCTATGGTATATCCAGGACTCCTATTAATAGTTTGCCTACTCTCTCATGGTATATCCAGGACTCCTATTAATAGTTTGCCTACTCTCTCATGGTATATCCAGGACTCCTATTAATAGTTTGCCTACTCTCTCATGGTATATCCAGGACTCCTATTAATAGTTTGCCTACTCTCTCATGGTATATCCAGGACTCCTATTAATAGTTTGCCTACTCTCTCATGGTATATCCAGGACTCCTATTAATAGTTTGCCTACTCTCTCATGGTATATCCAGGACTCCTATTAATAGTTTGCCTACTCTCTCATGGTATATCCAGGACTCCTATTAATAGTTTGCCTACTCTCTCATGGTATATCCAGGACTCCTATTAATAGTTTGCCTACTCTCTCATGGTATATCCAGGACTCCTATTAATAGTTTGCCTACTCTCTCATGGTATATCCAGGACTCCTATTAATAGTTTGCCTACTCTCTCACGGTATATCCAGGACTCCTATTAATAGTTTGCCTACTCTCTCACGGTATATCCAGGACTCCTATTAATAGTTTGCCTACTCTCTCATGGTATATCCAGGACTCCTATTAATAGTTTGCGTACTCTCTCATGGTATATCCAGGACTCCTATTTAAGCTTGACTTATGATAGCATCAATAAGTACCTATGTGTTTTGGCAAAAATAATTATACACCTAAAATTCTGGACCTCCTTTCGTATAAATATTCCTTTATAATAAAGGCTTAGATAATACAAGCTGATTATTTCCTAGTGAATATTAGGTATATGTACGCATCTATTTGTGCTAACTTTGATTATATTGCGTTCATGGTATTTGAAATGATCTTGTATTTTTTAACAGTTTTGAGAATGTTTAGTCGACGGCTTAAAAATGGTTATTTTAATGTTGAAAATCTCTATTTATATCATACAAATAAGTATACGATTTATTTAGAACAATAGTCCAGGAACCAGGAGTGGTGAGGGAGCATTTGACAAAATTTGTCTTACCATGCACCACCAACTGCTTGGAGGAAATATCCATACAGTAAATGTTAATTAATAAACAGTTGTTCTATCTATGAATAAAACATAAATAAAATTGTTCAAAGCCTTGTTTAATATTTTTATGACTTCGGGACTAGGGTGCTTCCAGGGACCACCAGCGGGCCGCAGACCACCGGTTAAGAACCACTGTTCTAAACAGTACTTACAAAACAATATCGCTATCTGCCTCTGTCTGTTTCTCCGTTTACTTCTTCAAAACCACGCAGCGGATTTTGATACGGTTTTCACTAATAGAAAGAGCGATAAACGAGGAAGGTTTGTGTATATAATTTGTAAAATTGCTCCCGTGCGTAGCGGGTCGCTGGTTTATTATATTTAACTAGCGACCCGCCCCGGCTTCGCATGGCTTTTCTCGGCTTTTCTGTACTGCAATATGCCTTTATTATACATATAAACCATCCTCTTGAATCACTATATCTATTGCTGACAACTGCATTAAAATCTGTTGAATAGTTTAAAAGATCTAAGTGAACAGACAGCGGAAGCGACTTCATTTTATACTATGTAAAGATACGTTTCCTTTGCGAAAATGCGATGATATATTATTGAAGTTGTAAGTATGCAAGCTATTATATACGTTTGTCATAAATTGAACTAGTAGGTACCTAACTTCGCTAGTAGACCCGCTTTAAGTAGATCAAAAACAAACTGACTAGATAGGTAGGTAGGTACTTTGTGGAGGAGAAGTCTACGGTGTAGACCTCTCTTAGCATATTTCTTTTTTCGTGAGCAGGCTGACGGTCCAACTGATGGTAAGTGGTCACCGCTGCCCACGGACATTTGAAATACCAGGGGATATGCCGAAGTGTGGCCGACCTTTAGGTATCTTTCTTTTTCTTTTCTTTTATTATTATATTTAAACACGGCTCCATGGGGTCAACAATCTTAAGCCTCCATGTAAACGTTTCTTATGTTACTTGAAATAAAAAGATTATTTTTTTTTTAATTTTACTTGTCGCGTCGGAAGACTGTGATGATCTAAGATGCAAGAAGTACAGAATACTATTCTTTTCATAGCAGATTAGCGAATCCGCGTCGGGAAGTAATAATAATATGAATTAAAAACCAATATTTTTTAAGGTTTTCATCCGGTTTCCTTTGGAGAGGTCCTTAATAAAGTCCTTACTCACCAGTGCTAACAACAATATCAAGTCCTCGTTACCGCAGCTACAGTCAGTTTAGTTAGTTGGAACTAGCTCAGCATCACTACAATATGTATAATTTCACTATCACAGCACGGAATCGTCCAATCTAATATAATCGCGGCGTGTAGATAGTAGCGCGGGTTCGATACCGGCGCTCGCTCGTACTCATCTATCACAGTTTTCCAGGTGAACGAGAAGCTTTCACAGTGGGCGCGGGCGCGCAGCTGTGTGCGTGCCCGTGCCGCTGTGTGCGTGCCTGCGCGCGCGCCCATTGGCCGACGCCCGCCGACTGAAGTGACGCGACGCGCCCGCTCCGACACATTTCCATGCATTTTCTCGACACAATAAATTAATAGTTTTTTTTACAAATTATTATTAGACAATCGGTGTCTCATAATTTATATATATCCAGTATCTAGCCTGATAGGTTATCTGAGCTGTTATGAATGTATTTAACTGCTGTTTTTAAGATATGTTAATGCCTAAATCATAAATGGGTCTGAATAGGTTCAGCGTCGCCGTCGGTTCTATTTCAACACTGGATACCCAACTAGCACATGTCACATTATTCAGGCTATATTGTATCTTATTGGTCTAAAGTAAGGATAAAATCATCATTATAAAGGTCAATAGGATTGGTTATTTATGCCTATTTTTATACGACTGGTCGACAACGTCAAGTTATAGGTATGTCATGCAAACCTGCCCTAAAGTATGTCATTAGAACCCTGGGTGGGGTCTAGCAGCCCAGTAATATTGTACTGAATTTCATTATGACTGGTTCATAATGTGTTTTGAATATGGAACGTTAACTAAATAATTCATATGAAAATTGAATAATTCGTATGAAAAACGAATAGGGTAGTTGACAGTGTCAAAAATAAATGACCAAACACTAACCAATGAATAAAACATCTAAAAACACGTGGAAATAACAAATATGTTGTACATTGAATGCTTTTTATGATTTTTAATTACCAGTGGAACCACTAAGAGTATATGATTTGATGCTGTGAAACTATGACGTCATAGTGTAATATTTCATACAAAATTCCTTATAAACTATCGTTTTGACATTTATTAAAAAGTAGCTGATTTGATGTGTCAGTCAACTACCCAATTGTCACTCGTAAGTAGAACACACAAAAGGCGCTTGTAAAGGATGTGAAACAAAAGACGGTGTTGTGATTTGCGGAGGTTTTTATTGTCTCCTAGTAGAGTAAGCACTTCGAGGATAAAGCCTGTCTTTGTCAAGGGCGGCTTCACTCAGGACTCTACATTAACTCCCCGCTTCACTCGGGACCTAATTCTAGAGTCCCTCGTGCTCTCAGGATCCAATATGCCGCCTTCAAACTTACACCCCATTATTTTTGGGTCGGGTGTTAAAAATGGCTGTAACAAACAGATATAAATTATAAGGGTTTATTTTGTTGTCATTTGGCGATGGAGCCCAAAAAATGTGGAGGTGGTTCTTGAGTAAGTAGGCGGTTGGTAGTTATTTACCTACTTCAAACATGTAGTTTTTATCATAGCGAGATTATAATGATAAACCATTGTGGATAAATAAATTAAAATACTAACTAGTTACTGTCGTTATAGCCTATGCCTGCCAAAACGAAAATAAGTTAAAACTTTCCAAGAATATGTTGAAATGCGCAAAAGTAATCCCCGAATTTATGTCAATAATATTACTTATTTGCCTTTAAACAATGATATTATTAAATATTTACGATACATATCTTGTGAACAATAAAAATGTAGATAAGAGGTAATGCGCTCAAGCCCGATACGTTATCGATTAAAGGCTTACTTGGTACATCGATCATCGCTCTAATTACTGACGATAATGATACCTAACTGTGGGAGTAGCCGCGGTGCGCGCCGTACCTATCCCGACAACCTTCAGGACCAACCATCATCCGTGGTCAATGATGGTAAGCACACAAAGCTTAGAAGGGCTCTGGAACTGGCTCACAAGTGCAGCTGTCGGAACAACCGAAAGATGCTTGGCGACAGATTTCAATTTGAGGGTGGTAGCCAGCCAGGCGGGTACAAATACGTTACTACAGTGCTAAAACTGTTAATAGTACTGCTATGCTATTATGTTAGAAATTATACGTAGTAATAGTCAGTATTTTTTCCTTTTAGTACCATTCACACATTCAAATAACAGCAGAGGCTACCAACTTTAGTCCTTTCAAAAAAAAAAAAACAAAAAAAAAAAATCTTAAAGGTAGCTTTTCAGAAGGGTCGCTAAGCACCACCAGTGTATTTCGTTCGGCAGCTGCACTTTAGAGCCAGTTCCCTTCTGTCTAATGTGTATTTGATTAGTAGATATTATATCCAGTTCGATAGTTCATGGGTTCCGACGTCTTCAAATAATCATAGAACTTTGTACGAACATATTGTCGAATCAATCATTAACGTGTTATGTGACGCATAGTTAAATCAAAAATACAGATATATCAGTAAACACAACAGAAGTGAGTCACTGTGTTATATTTTAAGTGGTCATCATCAGCGTCACCGATTCGCAAAATATTTGGAGTTATTCAGAGCTGGTAAAACGGTGTAATTATTCTATATACTCAAACGATTTTTTCTCAAACATACGGTCTATCTGATAATAAACGGTAACTGTAGCCGTAAAAACTAAAAACGGATTCGGTTGAAATTTGGGACATTTAAGTGTAGTTCGTCCTTACACATTTGAACCAAAAGCCGCCGCCAAAATCTGCCCGCCGCAGTGTATGTGACCGCCCGACGTGTCTATTACATTAAGCATGAAAAACATAGAATAAATGGGATAATATTTAGTGAAGCAGAAGACTGCAGTCATAGGTAGGCTTAGATGGTGAATTTCCACCATTTGGTGCGGTCGCGAACATCGCAGCTTGTCTTATCTGCGCACTTGACGCCTCGCGATAAATATTTCAGAGTCCGTGTCCATATCTATACATACCTACCTACCTACCCAGTTGTGTACCTATCTAGGTATCTATACCACTTGTCACTCTATGATTCACCGTTCATTAGATTGGTATATTAATATATTGAACACCTTGCTTCTTCTTCCCCCTTGCCTCATCCCATTATTTGGGGTCGGCTCTCCTCATTCTGATGCGCCAGGATGGTCTGTCCTCGTTTGTCAGTTTGGACAGTTGGGCTTGTTCCAAATCGCGGGCTGCTGTAGACCACCATGTGGCATTATGACGTAGGCTTACGCTAAGAAAGGATTTTTGAAAATTTGGAGATTTTTGGAGGTAAAATAGGGGATCCCGGGTGAAGCCGCGGGCGGAAGCTAGTATGATCTAAAATAAAACATAGTTGATATTTTATTCGCGCTCTAGCAGTCCCCCGCGGTTTTACTCGCGTGCCTGGGATAAAAAGTAGCCTATATTTTTATCCATGTTTTACGCTATTCATGTACCAAATTTCATCGCTATCAGTTCAGCGGTTGAGGCGTGAGAAGGTAACAAACAATCTCACGATTCCACATTAGTTAGGTCTTATACGATTTTCACCGTTTTCATAATTCTACTGGTTGAGATTCAGTCGCTGAACTTTACCTTCAAATATTGAAACAACATAGTACGAACACTTTTACCTGTGGGCGTGGACGGACACTACTTGAGATCGTGTGAAAGACACTCGTGTGTATGTGTGCGTGCGGTGATGCCTCGACTCGGCTGATGTGATGTCGTTATCGACGTATCCGTCGCTCGGTGATGTGATGTTTGACAGCTCGCGAGACACACTTTGTACTGTTCTAGAAGTAAAATTCTAAAATAGGAAATATGCATGATCTTTTCATCGCATTTCTTAATAAAATATAAAAAAAACCGTAAAAAAGATTTCAATAAGTGAAATTAAAATTAAAATCGGCCAAGAAACACGGACGATATAAGCATTTTAAACTACTAATTAGACAGTGATTAGACAGAGAGATCGGACATAGTGACGTCATATTCGTCCAAATAAACTCCATGCTAAATTCTGTTTTGCTAGAAGGAGATAGGAATAAATCTTTGATGGCTTATATCTTTTATCTTCTTATTATCTTTTTTCTTACTGTTTCTTATACGAATGAGCTTTACTACGTATCAAGCCTAGTTTATGAGATCACCATCAAAAATAATATTTGCCGACATTGGCAGCACCTATTCGAGTTAATTCACTCGTAGCAATGTGCTACGAAGCGACCAGCGCGTGCTACGAAAATGTGAGCTTTGGTTTTTGATACGTGTCCAATTCAACCATAGAACAATTGGTCTATTTTTATCGGGAACCAAAGTATTTTTGCTCCTTTAGTATAAATTAAAATAACTGTCCCAATCGAGCGCCTAAAAATACCTATTTTAAAGGCGCACCTTTAAAATTCTGTCTTAACTTGTTTTGATTCACATTCTCAAATATATATTTCAGAATGACTTAATAGCGCTATGTACTCGTAGTGGTGTGCAATATAACGTTGTAATGAGGGGATTACACGAGATTGCACAATGACAATGGTGTGTGCTGTGTGTCGTGTATGTAGGGCAGAATGCGGCGGCGGCGGCTCGGGGGCCTTGCGACATCGCTGCTTATCGTCTTTATATGGCAGACGAACATTTTTGGAACCGAATTGAATCGAAACTGTTATAAGATAATTTATGAGTGGATCACGTTTAGGATGCTAGCTTGTATCGGCATTTGTGAACGTCAGAACATACAATTGACTCTACCATCACTGAGAATATTATTTGTCGGCAAGAAACTCGACAAAGCTTCTTTTATGGGTCTTTTGAATTTTCGTCTTTACCGTCCATTACACTACTCGTCTACAAACTAAAGAGTTAAAAAAATATAATGGATGGAATGGATGGATGGAATGCACCTGTCAACAAAACTTTCTTTGTAAAATAGCTCTTAAGTGGAGTTACCGAAACACACCGCAGTAGGCATTCTGGACTATTTTATAGCTGGTGCTTTCATATCTCCTGTCACTGATGAAGATAAGCTTCTTCCAAGGCATATCACTCCTTGCATATTCACTCGCTACCGCCTTCATAAAGTCTTCTGTACAAACAACTGCTTCAGCGACTGTCTAAACGTAGACAGACGTGGCCTACCCACTGCCTCTTCAGCGTTCTAATTAGGCTAGTTGACAGTGTCAAAAATAAATGACCAAACACTAAATAATGCTTAAAACATCTAGAAACACGTGGAAACATCAAATATGTTACATTTAATGCTTAGAACCACTAAGAGTAGATCATTGGATGCTGTGAAACTATGACGTCATAGTGTAGTATTTCATACAAAATTCCATTATAAACTATCGTTCTGCCATTTATAAAAAAGGTGCTGATTTGATGTGTCAGGAAACTACCCTATTCGAGTGCTAGTCGGTCACCTTTATATGGCGGAGCTGGTAATCTGAGCGGCCCACCCTGGGAGGCGCGATACGCAGTGCAACGACCCCATTGATATAACACTTGGGTATCGCACCTTTCTTCAGATATGCAAATTGTTATCTCGTTTATCTTAACTAGGCGCTAATGTGAGACTGGTTATCTTAGAGTTTTGATAATCGTATCTAACAGATACCGGCCGGTATCTAGTGTAACAGCTGTTCCACTATTGGCGAGCCACCGACCGCTGATTACCTGTCGTGGCTCACTATCACACGTGCTACAAGAAATTCATTAACATTTTTCACTATGCTCTATAGACAATCAGATCAGACTTTTTGCACGAAGGACTTTATGCTCAAGTGCAGTTGCCAAAATACAACGAGATTCTTATATTTACTCGTTGCAACTTCAGATGATTCCCTTCACCGAAGACTCAAGCTCATTGGAGGAAGCCCACGTACTATGTCATGGCTTTAGTCGTCACTAACTGATCTATGATCGCCTTGAATCATCTACTGCTCTATTCAAACTTTATGATATTGTTTTGTATCGAAAGCATCGTGACGAAGGATTGATAAATGTTTTATCAGTCAACCCGACTGTGGGCACCTACCTGCGCAAATACAGAGGTACATACGCCGAGTCATCGATTATTCGAATTAGGTATGATAAAGATAGGTGATTACACATACCATGACGTGGGTAACATATTTATAGGTAAGTTTAAGTAGATCACATGCCTCGGGTATAATGTAGCGAGTGGGGTGAGCCGGGCCCGCCAGCCGCCAGCAGCCAGCCGCCGGCCGCTCGCTGGGTGTGATCGCGGGTGACGTGATAACGAGCGACCGAGCAAACACCGCCGACGAGCGCTAAGCTAATATTTGTAGGGAACATCGTCCCTCCTCCTCCCTCCCCCCCTCCTCCCCCTCCTCCCTCGGGCCCCTCGCCCTGGAGCGCCGACCTCTCCGCCGTATCTGCAGGAGCTGAGATACCGCGATACCATCCCTGATACCGGCTAATTATCAGATAGAGGGCCTACAGATTTGATTACGAGAGCGCGTATCTGCATCGGCGACTCATTACATTACAGTGTATTACAGCGCCGTGCACTCGTGCCAGCTGTACATCTCAGCATCGCGCATCGGCTCGGCATCGGCTCGGCATCGGCTCGGCATCGGCTCGGCATCGGCTCGGCATCGGCTCGGCATCGGCTCGGCTCGGAGGAGGAGGAGGCTGGAGTAATGCGCAGTGGAGTGACAGTGCAGTGTTCAGTGCCAGAGGTGTAGGTACCGCGGCTCGCGCGGCCGGTAATCCTCGCTCCGGATCTGATAGCAGCTCGATACATCGACGGATTATTGATGGGCGCCGCTCGACCTCATCGCGATCTTATCAGTTGTTTTTTTCGTCGAATATTTTCCGTGAAAAGCTAATAAAGAGCGGGCGACGGCTGGAGGGGCGACGCGGCGCACGTGACCCGCGATGGCCGCCGATAAGCCGCTCCGCCATATTGTTTCAGCCCCCCCCCTCCCCCCCCCCCCACTACTGCCGCACCGCGCCCTCGTTAGCACTCACCTGAAGTGTGCACAAGGAGGTAACGCTAAGCTCTCCACTCGGCTGAAACACGCGTCTCCTGCGTGGTGGATACTTGTACGAATTTTCCGTCTGTTTCAAGGCAAAGTAATATAATGCCTATAGGTTGCATGTTGCTGTAAATATCAGGTGTCAGTAAAACATTTCCTTACTGACTCTACAATTCAGCAGTTTGTTCATATAGTTGAATATAAAAGAGTCAAGATATAATTCTATGGTTGTGCTACGTTTCTTTTCAGTAATGTTGTTGTACAGGTTCTCTGTCATAGCTATAAGTAGGGATATATCACGTTCATAAGTGCCTGTTTATTGTATTTTTTATTCAAATAGACCTTCTATTTGTATAAAAAATATTTCATTTCACGTATTAGTAGAGACCTACATAGTAGCTGGTATAAAAGGAAGTCGCCCCGCGCGTCTGTCTGTCTGTTTATCCGCTAACTCCTTCCACGCAATGTATTTTACCATCATGTAGATATTTTTTACATCATAATAAAAATTTCGTGTATGTAAAGACAATATTTCAGAACTAAATCGCCCAAAAATTAACTTTAATTATTTTTAATTTAAATTGAACCCGTACGAAGCCCGGGGCGGGTCGCTAGTAAATGATAAAAAAATTAAAAACTTTATTAAAAACGTTAGGCTTCTGGCAGCTTCACGGCATGTCCTTTCCCACTTATATTATACATGCGAAAGTTTGTGAGTATGGATGGTTGTTTGTTACTCTTTCACGCTGAAACTACTGAACAGATTTGGATGAAATTTGGAACACAGATAGTTTATAACCTAAATTAACACATAGGATACTTTTTATCCCGGGAAAACTTAAGATCCCTCGGGAACGCGGGTGAAACCTTGGGGCGGTAGCTAGTACTCAATAATTTATTGCATCATATTATTACATACATGATTTGGAAAAAGGTGTTAGGGCACGTTAGGGTTCGTAAACGTCTGTAAACAAATAGTTTGTATTTTGATTTGCAACTGAATTACCTCCTTCTTCCTTACTATTATAAATGTGAAAGGGAGATTGAAGTGCTGGGTTAGTATGTTTGTTGGTTTGTCTTTCACACATAGCTACAGAGCAGAGGAACAAGGTTATGAACCGGACTACTTATCCCGGGAACGCTTATCGCGGGTGACAAAGGAAACATTAAAACAATGCATGATTAATATCATAATTTGATTTATTCAAAGTGTACTTTTCATTGCGTAATAATATTTACAAAAATATCGATTAAGTGTAACGTCTTCGCCGACTGGCTAATATATCTAATGTATAATTCGTTTGTAACACATAAATAGTATAACATCACATAGTACGACGCTATGCTTATAATTTTTGGCCATCATTCGTTTTTAAGGGTATACCTTCTGTTGGAGCGCGAAATTCAAATTTTATCACGTTTTTTGCTAATTGCAGCTCAGTTATATGTCGTAGTAACATTTTCATGAAATAGTCGTATATGTCAGTAATATACCTTGGAGGAATATGTTGATGATTTCTTTTGTTATTAATCAGTAAATATACTGCCATTCTTCTCGCAAATAACATGTTGATAACTTACGACCTATAACTGAGCTGCAATTTGCAAAAAACGTGATAAAATTTGAATTTCGCGCTCCAACCGAACGTTCCCCCTTAATAAACGACTCGCCGACTTCCGCCGATCGGCAATAACATAAAACAATTGGCAATAGTTACCTACTACTGCTTATTATATTTATTATTTATATCAGACAACATGCATTACATACTCGTCCGTCGGTGACTCGATTAAATATAATCGTATTGTGCGAACGATGGCAATAAAATTCGATTGTTAAAATAGAGAGGTCGCTCAGATCCGTAATAAGTCCACAAGAGCGAGCTGCACGCGGCGAGGACTACACGAGGGCATTCAGCCGGTAGAGACAGTCTCATATAGTATGACACAACTTAGATGAAGCATCGGCAAAATTCGTAAAATCGATCGTTCCCGAAAAGAGTGCGCCTACAACATTACTCATGTGTTAAAATATTATCGGCGAAAATGATCTTGTTAAACGTTGAATGGCGCGATAATGAATGATTTTTATTAGTCGTGTAAATCGGAAGTGAAGTGTACGAAAACGATTTGCTGATGCTACATCTAAGTTGTGTCATACTGTACAACTGCAGCCTGATAGTTCCCAGCATGTTTAGTACCTAACTATGTAGTATGAAGTGAGCAACGCCCTTATTTTGCTAATTGCCGTATGAAGCGGACTTCACTCAACTGTGATATTTGTTTGAAAGGAGTTTGTTCAGCTCGCGCTCGCGGACGCCTACTCTACACTAGATGCACCTTATATACCTATAATTATAAATTCGTGGAATGCATTTTCAAGTCATGGAGTCAAGATCTACATAATTAATTGTCCAAACATTAATAATTAAAACATATTATCATTTTTATCAAAATTTAAATTTATACATAATATAAAAATTTGTGACAAACTGTACAATTATATTTAATTTAACTAATATAACTTAAATAGTATGTATGATTTGGATTGTATATAACAGCCTCTTTGCAGCAATTATCAAAATTATGTGAACTCGTTATAACTACCTAGTTATAGATTCTTATAATATATTCTATTTAGGAATGCAACAAATTAGGAATGGTTCGGGTACAGTCTCTTACTTTCGTTAAACATAGTTATTATTTGGTAACAGTAAAATATATCTATCTACGTCATATACACATAAAAACTGACAATATTTATCTATATAATAACATTATATTATTCATTGGTGTTTAAAAATATCCTTTGCAAATATAATTATTATAAAGCTCTCGTTAATGACGACCGAGGTCAGCGGAGGCTCGTGAATTTACTAATTGTTAATAAACTTAGCAAAGAATAACGAAAAGAAAATTATTCAGAGAAATAGACAGTCGCGTTCGAACAGAGTGCGAGGACTCGACATGGAGCACTACATACTTACGCTACTCTACAGTACAGTACAGTACAGTACAGTACAGACAGGGTGCCCGGCTACCGTACGTACACGATCATTATTTTGGTCAACTAGCAGCGACTCTTTGGTCAGACTCGGTCACACGCTTACATAAACTTATCATATCGTAGGTACCTACAGACGAACTTAAACAAATTGAGATTCTACGTCGGTCACCCACGTCGCGAGTGCCGCCCACGTCGCCTCCTCCGGTGCGAGCTCGACAGATTCACGAATATTGTTCCGCCGTAACCTCCGTCGAGGAAGGCCCACGACGACGGTCACGAGATACGAGGGAGGTGCAACTTTTAAAATTATTATGACGTTTCTAATGTACTTCGTCGAGTCTATCGAGCCGACGGGATTGGAGGTCAAACACGAGCGCGGCGCGACACCGCCGGCACCACGAGAGCGAGAGTGAGCGTGAGCGGGAGCGAGGCGCGGCCCCGGTGCGAGCGCGCTCAGCTGCCCATCGAGACGACGGTGGGGCGGTCTCCCCGCTCGGCCGCGCCGCCCTCCCGCTCGCGCCGGTACTCCACCTCGTCGTAGAGCGCGTGTGCGTGCGCATGCGTGTGTGCGTGTGCGTGTGCGTGGTGCGAGTGTGCGTGCGCGTGCGCGTGCGCCGGCGGCGGCAGCGGCTCCTCCAGCTTGAGCGCGTGCTGCACGTAGTAGCCCAGCGGCAGCGGGGACCGCGTGCCCCCCACACCCACCCCTCCCACGCCCCCCACGCCCCCACTCACTACCGTGCCGCTCTCCACTGAAACATACACGAGTACTCCATCAGACCTCGTCATCGTAGTATTCGATCTAGGAAGTTACTTATTAAGTCCGAAGCCAAATATGAAACCACACCTCGGATCCCCGGTTCGATGAGGAGTAGGTGCGAGTCGCTGATCGTCCGAGTTATAAATACTGAGACTTAATACACAATAAACTTCCATAAGGTAGCCGAGATGGGCATCGTGGGGTTATTAAAACTTCTCATTGCTCGATATTTTTATATGCATTAAGTAGATATCCGTAAAAAACTTACACAAATTTTCAATTTTCACCCCTGAAGAAACTGTGCGTTGAATTGCGTTTTTCATATTTCGCTCCGATTTGATACCGGTTTTTGGTTTTCGCTTCCTAGTCTGTAAGTAAAACGGAAATGTTAACTTACACTCTTTTCTATAGCATAGTGCCAGCCGATGCTTGTCAATGTGGATCAAGTCAAGTCGATCAAAATTCAACGTTAATAAAATATTTATGCATTACAATATTAGTTTTATGAGCATCATAAACTAGGTGTTGCTCTATCCATCTTTTGATGTAAATTCATAACATCGTAATCGCACTTACTACTGTAAAATTTTGTTTGCCTTTACAAACACACAATCGATCCATGTCAGATGATTGTAGTAGTATAGATAGATCTTGGATACTTGGATCTATCTATCCAGACGAAGTCAACAATGTCCTCACTAGTAATCGCTACATCATCTAAATAAATCAGGTATACTAGTAGCCTAGGCGGTAGCCCTTGATTATTTGTAGATTCTATTTCAATCGCTATGTCGAGAAACAATGGACTTCCGGGAGAATTTTAGTGGTTAGATTGTCTCTCGACACGTCTATGGACCTAGTTCCAGCTCGATAGTCCATCAAGTCACACTGTTGAAAACCTTTTGACAAGCCTATAGAAAAATTATGCAGATTTTTTTTAACCAGTTTCAGTTTACAGATTCTAATAAGTGTGTGATGTACCCCATAACTAACAATCGGAAACTCGTTAGCTAGCAACTGTAAAAAATATGAAAAACAAAAAATAGGTCAACGCGTCCGAGTCGCACCTGTATAGAGTCTTTCTTCATGGCCATCGGTCTGTTGATGTTGTGTAGCTTGTAGTAGAGTCCGCAGGCGTTGCAGACGGTCTCCCCGTGCGCGTTGCGCCGCCACAGCGACGTCGTCGTCGTGTGGCAGTTGGAGCACGACATGCCGGGCCGCTTCGTGCCCATCTGCAACACGCACGCGGTCGGTCACTCACTCACTCACTCACCGGCCGACCCACTCGCATACCTCGGCTCTATATCCACCGAATGGGATCGTATGCTTTTTAACTTTGGTACGTTAGTGACCACCGGCTAGATGTTACGTGAGGTTAGCGGAGAGAAGCGATGAGCGTTAATATGTTAGTAGTGAGGGTGCGCGATGCGGGGTGCGGGTTGCGGGGTGCGGGGAGTGGGGAGTGGGGTGGCATGGCACGGTGTGGTGCGGTGTGGGGATGGACGTACCCCTTTCTTCTGTTTGTAGTCAGAGGGGGTGGAGGCGGCGTGGTGGGCGGACGCACAGAGCGGCGCGGGCGCGGGCAGGGTGTGCGCGTGCGCGTGTGCGTGCGCGTGCGCATGCGCGTGTGGAGACGCCATGCCGTTATACAGGAAGCCCTTGTAGAAATCCGCGCCCGGCGGGGCCCCCTCCGCGGCCACTGCAACCAACACAAGTGTTCACTGGGAGCTCGCCCGGGACGCGGGCGGTGGGGGGCTGGGCTGGGCTGGGGACGCTCGGCGGGCGCGGATTCCTCGCGGGCTGGGCGGGCGGTGTGACGGCGAGGTGAGGTGGGGGTGGGTGGTGCGAGGCGAGGGTGCGGGGGTGGAGGCGGAGGTTAGTCGACGTAGTTAGCGAGCGGAGGGTATGAGTTGTCGAGCGTACGTCGTGGGCGGGAGCGGCGAGCGCGTGCGCGGCGTGGCGCTGACGTACCAGCCGCCGCGGCTGCTTGAGCGGCCGGTTCATGCCGTTCATCTTGTTGTAGAGGCCGCACGCGTTGCACAGGTAGTGGCCGGTGCCGTCGCGGCGCCACAGCGGCGTGTGGATGGCGCCGCAGTTCACGCACTCGCGCCCCTCCGTGAAAAACTCCGCCATCTCGACTGTGCGCAACACACCGCTCGTTAAACTCACTCACCACGGACACTTGCCTAACTTCGCCTCAGCCGAGCGTCCACAGTCCTCACAAGTACATACTGTGCCCCTTACAATATGTATAGACGAACATACGAGTATCCATTATACGTATCAAATAGACATACGAACATTCAATGGATTAATAAAAAGACTGACAACGCCGTCGGTGTGACATTAATTAAAATTGACTAAAAATTTCTTCAATGTGAAAACATGTAATCGGGTGCTCCATTGATTTAAGTCAGATGAGCATCAAATTTATGAACACGTTTAGTTAAAACTAAAGTCGCACCGTCAGCGCCACCGTCATCACTAAAAAATAAACAAACGCACATGGCGAGAGGGAAAAGGTATCTATTGTAGACATTAATATAATTTCTCATTGCTGTTTCGTAATGAGTAGGCAGGTATCTAAAGACAGAGCTATATTAGTCAAACGTGTTTGTTTATAAATATGATTAGAAGACAATCGAGCGTCCCAATTGCAGAACGTCGAACCATCGCGACCTTGGCAATGACAGTACCTACAGTAATATGAACGTGTTTTGTTTGTATTGAGCGTGGTCACGCTGGCGCTGGCGCTGGTGGCAGTGCTGAGTGCGCACTGCCACCAGCCGGCACGTGTCCCGCCGACCATCAGCCGCGCCGAGGCAAGGCCGATACTCGCACGACCAAATCACACGTACACACGCCATTTCATTGTATCATCTAATGAATTGTTTGTCGATTCATATCGAATGATTCCTTGTAACAAGCCGTTACAAGGAATCATTCGACTGTCATAAAATTGTTACTAAAAATAAAATCGAACTTCCCGAGTACCTTTTTTTCTCAATTTTTTTTATTTTGAACCTTCGCTACTCAAAATTAATTCCAGAAATCGTATCGTAAACGTTAAAATTAAGTAAGCCAAATGTAGTAAAACTTTGAAATTCATTTTAAAGACCGCAGAAAAGGCCAGCCACCGTTAAGTAATGATGATAGGCATACAAATAAAAAAGCAGTGTGGAGAGGGCGGGCTCTCGACTAGCCCTCGCCTCACTCGCCCCTTCGCTCATACATAAACATAACATGAGCGGGGTACCTACACGACTCCCCGAGATGTAGGCACCCCACCCGACTAATCACGACGTTATATTGTATTATAATATATTATAGATTAGACATTTGACCGTAGGTAATAAATAACAGCTTTACTAGATCGCACAACAATACAAAACAAAAACAATAGTTTATTTGTTTATATATTCTAGGATATATGGCCCCAGCTCAAAATTACGTTATAGTGTAAGGATTTTTATAAAATTTAATTTAGGTGTGAGTCCCTAGGTAGACTGCAGAATTATTTAACAATGAGATATTTTTTTTATTTAGATCTTTTTCTTTTTTTTTACGTTTCTTAACGCTCGTTGGCGAGTGTCGCAGTCTCAGCCACCGGCGCTGGCGACACGGACGCGGAGGTGCATGTGATGGAGTCGTCGACGTAGGTACATTGACCTGCGTCAGCGCCCGCGCCTTCCATGTGTACTGTACTGTAACAGTGTATAGTGTATAGTGTAGAGTGTAGTATAGCGCACGCGCACCTTATTGTTCCCGATCCCGACCGACTGCACTGGACTTCGATACTGTTACAACGGCAACGCGACCGTTACCTTACCGGGAACCATTCATCGATTGCTACACTACACTACACTACACTACACCACACCACACTACATATAGGTACTAATAGCCTACCGTATAACTACTACACATGCTTTTTGTAATCCGTTGGCTCACAGGTGGTAAGCCTGTCCCATATCTACACATGAAAAAAATGGAATTACAGGAGCTGCTATTCAACCGGATATATTTTAATCTTAGACGGAGAGCAAAGCCTTTTACTCTAGTAGACTTTGTAAACATTATTATTAGCAAAAGACGAACAATGCCAGGAATGTCGAACGATTGGCCTCGGTTTGGTAGGTAAGTGTTATGTAGGATACGAATCCTAGAAGTAGGTGGAATTTCCTTCAGTGTTTATACCAGGAACGCAAAGCATTGTCCGAGAGCGGATTATCTTAAACTTATGGATAGAGATAGACAAATGTAAAATGTATGATGACATTGTTGCAGATCGTGAAGCTGCTCACGCTGAGAAAAATTCAAATCGAAGCAATGCAGTGCCTGTATCAAGCATTTCGCTGTAAGTAAGTCTAAATAAATATTACATTATTGCGGAGGCGAATGGAATAGGTGGGAATAGGCTTTATCGTTGTGACGCAGAATAAATAGCACCAATTTTGAACTCATAGTTACTATTTACTACGCTTGTGCGTCATACGTAAATGTCCTATCCAACAACAAACATAAAATAAATAGAAAAAATGCACTAGAGCCGGTCGACGCGGCGCGGGCGCACAGCGCAGTGTCGTAAAACAAGAACATAGTTAAAATAGCACAAACAACTATAATGTTTTCTGCGTGTGAAACACGAACATTATTATTAAGTACGTTAATATTGAATTACACGAATGTGATGTGTGCAGAACACTTAACAGAGATTTTAACTGAAATGAAATGTGGCGTTTCCGATTACTCATAGTGGACATTAAATAAAACATGGATGTCATTAGTTGGTTAATGTTATTGAGATGTAACGGGAACCGAGGCCATGTGCGGAGCGCCCCCCCCCCCCTCCGTTCTTACCTCCCCTCGCCTACATGCGCACATCACGCTTACTTCAACCGTTATTGATTTTTAAAGAGTTTTAAATTGGTTATTTAACGGTCAAAATATTGAATTTCCTCTAATCAATACTGTTTGTCTTCGAACTTCAGTTTTGTTACAGTTCATTCATTAGCAATCGCTCTGGTGCTGCTAATCTTGATTATGGTGGCCAATTTCTAGTGGTCCGTCTGCCCGCTTGTCAGTCTTCCGATTTATTTTTAAATAAAAAAATCTTGTAAAAGTCTAGCTTTAGCGAAAATTGTGTTGATTCTTTGCTGTCAAACTGTTATCTATGAGTGATGGACGACAGCTCTCTTTTTTATTTCATTTCGTCAACATCACATTGTTTAGTATCAGTTTGGGTTTGGTTTGTCAATCATCTATTCACGTTTTTTTTCCTTTACCCCAGAGTACACTGCAAGTATCTACCAACCTTGTGTTCTCTATTATTATTACAATTTAGCCTTAATCATCAATTGTTTCTTTTTTATTATCAAAAATCAACAAATAGTTACACAATAACACATTAGAATTGCCTAGTAAAACAAAAAATAAGTGATTTTGAAACCAACACCGTTCACTACAAATTATAAAGTTGAGTGTAAGACAGAAGATGTACCAAAGGTCACAGGTCTGTGGCCGTACCAACCAACATATTTAACTAATTACAGACAAATGAAAATAATAAAAGCGCTCATTCCAGGGTTCTACTATTTCAAATAGTTATCGAGTGAAATTACTTATTTATTGTATAACATCAGATCATCAGATACTGTTATCGCATCGTTTCATCTATACAAAAAAACTAAGCAATAATAAGCATACCTAGGGATGTGTCCACGTAAGATGGACCGCGGACTGAATTCTACATTAGTGACATTTTAGTATTACTAAACAAATATGTGGAGACAAAAGTTGTATTGTGTGTTGTTTTTTGTCGAAGCCTTGTTTGTGTCGATAGTGAGGAGCGTCCGCGGGGCGACCGGGGCGAGTGGGACGAGTGGGGCGAGTGGGGCGAGCGAGCGCGGGCCGGACGCGGCGCGGACTGTTTGCGACCGGCACGTGCCTTATCCGATACCATTTACGGAATGCGATTTTAATGCGCTTAAAAGGGAACGACTTCATTTTAAAAGGGGACATCGTTTTTTGTCGGAACCTACGTAAATAGTACGCGACCGTCTTCGTCGTCGTCTATCCGCGTTGTCACCCCGTGCCGTGCCTGAGGTTTACGAGCGTCGCTACACCTTCTAACTTTGACGACACCATTATATTATTTATTTGTTGTGTTTAATTAACAATAATATACTTCATTCTTAATATAAACAAGCTTTAATACGGGAAAAATATACTGTTTTTGTTAGGTAAAGTTAAGTTTTAGAGAACAATAAGATGACGTAACGCAAAAGGAAAAATAATGTACATTGAGACTATTCTAAACAATTTTACTAAAAATTACGTTCTCATCTCATGTAAGCAATATATTTTATAAACGTTACCAAAATAGATTTAGGGAGCAAAAAATACTGAAAAAGAAATACGTCTAAACGCAACAATTTGGCGCCTCTCAGAGATAGATGATAGATGAAGGTTTAAGTGGTGCGTTCAAATTGAAACAAAAAGTAATGGGTCTCGGGAGTCTTCATTGGATTCACACGCGCTCGTAAATAGTGCCGGAACTGTCGACGTCGGCGTCGCCGCGCCTTATCGCCTCCGTGCTGTAGAACGAACTTATCGCAATAAAAATAAGGCCCGGGAGTCATTCGGATGAATATTAATTTTGACAGTGGAGCGGCATCAGCGTGGCGCGGCTGGCTCGGCCGGGGCTATCGCACGTGACCCCACCCGCTACAAAAAACAAGCCACACTGTCCCCGCGACCCGCGACCCGCGACCCGCAGCCAAGTGCGCATACAACATAGGTACTAGGGCGCTGTTGCTACGAGGACCCCGAACATCGCTCGCAATATCATGTGCCTTATTCATTATTGTTTACCTTCTGTTATCATTCTCTACTAAGGTACTATTTTTATGTATATTGCATATTGTAGTCTCGTGAATCTAGATCTCAATTTTAGTTTCATTGTAACTAATTTTCAAGCAATAGTAATCGTGAAGAAATTCTTCAAATAAATCCATATTTGGTACAGAACAAAAGGTACATAGAACAAAGCAAGACTGCGACAATAACGAGCGAGTAAACACAAAGCGTGCAAACGCGTGAATCACTGCTAAAGTGGACTTCGTCGGTTAGCCGCGCGACTCATCGATGCTGTATTTAGAAGTTCCATTTTTATCAACATTGTCGCTCGGTACGTTAGGTACTGCCATTGCCTACTCGTTACTACTTAGCCTACAAACATTATTATTATAACTAATATCTCCTCAGCGTAGAAGCTACCGAGATTTGTCGTAGGGGTACTTACTTGCCGAGAGACTGGCGGCGGCCGAGAGCTGCGGCCGAAAATTGACGTCCTGAAATGTTTAAAGATACAGGTTAAATAAGATCAGCAAATAAGGAGCGTAATCATGGATTCGTTTATAGGTACTCGGGGGACCTCCATTACTCGATGACGATGTAAAGGAGAGGGGCGGATTTTCAGCTACGGATACAATTTGAAACGTGAACGCAACTGGAGTTGTAATCATCGATAATAATAAAGGTTTTTTTTATAAAGTAGCTGCTAGCTTAAGTACATAGATTAGGTAGTAGATTAGGGGTGGATAAGGTGAGTGCTGACCTGATAGGCGTTGGCTGTGAGCGCGGAGGAGCCGTAGACGGTGGAGGGTCGCGAGGTGGCGCAAGTGAACACGCCGCCGAAGCGCGCGCTGAACGCGGGCAGCGAGCCCCCGGACCCGCCGCCGCCGCCGCCCGCGCCCGGCGAGCCCGCGCACGAGTCCGCACCCGCGCCGCCCACGCCGCCCACCCCGCCTTCCGCGTACTCGTCCGCCAGCACCGTGCCGCCACCGCCGCTGCTGGCGTAATTCGGTGACCCACCTGCATCATAAAATGACACACCACGTCTGTGATAAAGGCGTACAGTTTAATACCCGTCGGATGATAAAGGTAAACTTTTTTTTCTACAAAGATTGCACAACGTGTATGTACCTGAGTCCTGGCTTCCCTGATTATAGTACAGTTAAGAATGACTCATTAAATGTAGGCTATTGTATAGATGTTGGCGCCACTCCAAGGGCTATTAGGAGTAGTAGATGTTCGAGTTGATGTCTATTGAAATAACATCACCTACTAATTATAATGAGTGTCAGATAATGAGCACGCGCGTGTGTGTGTGTGTGTATGTGTATGGTTACCTGCACTGTTAGGCCATATCTGTGTCTGTGCGGAGAGGTCCGCGCCGTTACCGAAGTAGGGCGAGCTGCCGGCGTACGCGCATCTGTACACCGCGCCGCCCCCGCCTCCTCTAAAAAACAAAACATACAACCGCTGGGTTATTAACACGTTTCGTAGTACTTAATAATCTTATCCTTACTTACATCGTGAAGACGAAAATGTTACTAGAATACTGTTTCTTATATAAATAGGCAGAGGAATAGTTGGGACCTCGGGAGATGGAAACAGAATACTTTTATCCCGAGAGGAGACAGGTAGGTAAGATGAATCATTACAAGTCTAGTAAAAGTGTTTTAGGTCCAGAATTACTTGTTCGTACGTACAAACTTCTATTAGGTACACTTTCCATTGAATTTAGTATCAGTGGTGTCAATCACCTTGAATTTCTTGTTTTCGACTGAAGGTAGGTACTTATGCAAACAAGTGCTTCCATGACTTCATTAATTACACGAATGTAGCGTAACGCTAACTATTCAGTAGTTCAATGAATTAATAAGCACTGAAGATAAAACAGAAATTGAAAAGAAAGTCAGCCAATTAGTATTTAGATCGTACGAGTAATATAATACCAATTTAGGAATTGAAATTAGCAACGAGTTAATAGTGCCAAGTAGAGGAGTATAAGTTAAATATAATGGCCCAGAAAAGTCGGTTTTAACTACATGTGACGTAACTCCCATCCTCCGTCCAGGAGATGCTTGGCAACAAAAGTATCTGTTACTGGGTACAGTAACATGTGCAGTTGTCGGTAATGAGCTCAATTCGTTAACTCTTACCCGGGAATGCGGGTCAAACCTTGATATAAAAGTTAGTGTAGCTGCTATAAAAGTACGCAATTATGGTGTCACCGCCTTGGTACGTGACAGACTGACAAGAGTCAATATGCAAAACCTCTTTTACAAAATTATTCTGTCGTTCAAATGTAACATTAACATGAGTTGGAAACACGAAGTGTAGTTGTGAAGTAGAGCGCAGTGAGGCTAATGGCTCGGAACGTCTCGGAAGTAGGTATGCGTTATCGGTGCGCTTGCAGTCCCCCCCTCCCCCCCCATACCTGAGGCGGCGGCGGCCACGGGCGCCCTCGACCCGCTTGCACATTAAACACCAGAAATGAGTGCACCCGCGGCTGCCGTGTAGTATGTACTTACCTACCTACTGCACCCGCTTCGCTACAATTTAGAGAAACTCGTCGATAACGATTACAAATGAGAGTTGAGGGAACGACAACGACGCTCAGTTGGCATGTTTACATTGGCCTGAGTAACTAACTGGTCTCTGTTAAGGATACCTTGAGGACGGAGCGTGGCGCGTCGTGACGCACGCTGGAGGTAGATAAACCGTACATGTCCGCGTCGTTCTCTTTACGGATTAGGCAGGCCATATCGATCTAAGCGGAAGAGTCCGGATGTTTCATAACATTTCCTACCTAACCTCTGTTCCATAATTAGATAGTAAGTTATTATTATCAACTGCCTCAGATCTGCCCTCTGCAATCACTTTCATATTTTAGTCCGCCTCCTGTATCTATATTCCAATTCCATTCATTAATAGGTACTATTGCAACCGCAATAGCTTTTCTATCGTTATTAATGTTAATCAAATGATTTAATATGCCGATAGCAGTTCAATAGTAGTGATATCAAATGACGTGAATCTATATCCTGATAGTAGATGGCCACCGCGTCACCTATTAGTCACCAATGGTCATTAGCGAGCAATACCGAGGGGGTTTCAATATTTTGCCAAACTTTACGAAGAAGATATTACCAAAAAGGCTACAATCGAATTTGAGATGTCGGTGAAGAGAACATAGCTCGGTAGTGGGGTGGTTTATAGTGCCTGCCTGGATGGCTACCATACTGAAGTTAGAAATCGGACGCAAAGCTCCTAACGATTTGTTCCGGCTGCACTTCCAAGCCAGGTACTTATAGGCTCTATAGTGCTTATCAACTGCGGTAATATCATCGATTACCATGGCGAGATCGAATCGAACACGAGCCAATTCATTGTAAAGAAAAATGAAGACAGCTCCGGCATTAGGAGTAAACACCCAGTACGGCGCGGCTATGATGGAGGTAGTAGCATGGCCGACAGGCGGCTTCAGTCTCGCCGCGAGGTACGAGGTGCGGGGACCTCGCTCTCATGTACTACACTTTATCGTTACTGCAATACAAGAGTATCCAACGAACATAAAACACGTTGCTTTTTTTTTTTTTAAAGGACTAAGTTGGTAGCCTCAGATGGCTGCAACAACCTTACCGGACAAATCGGCGAGCGCAGAGGGCTCTCAGCCGGGTAATATTTAGGTAACAACGCCTGAGGGCACCCCCGAATGGGGTACGAACCTCGGCTCAGGGCGTTACCGGGGGAGGGGGAGGACTTTGTACGAGTTACGACTAATTGGGTAACACGTTGCACCATCATAAACCTATCTAGCTGCCACCGTTGAGATCTTGCTATTCATTTCTTTCTTGATGGTGCACCGTCACACTCTCTCTCCTACCGGCGTCGTCACATCGTTTATGTGATAACAGCTCAGTTTAAGGCGATGATAGCTCAGTGGTAGTGACGTCGGATGCCGAGACGAAGGTCCCGGGTTCGAATCCTACAATGAGCTTGACCTTTCGGTGAAGGAAAACATCGTGAGGAAACCATAGCACGGTGGTAGGGTACTTTGTAGTACCCGCCTGTCTGGCTACTACCCTCAAGTTGAAAATCTGTCGCCAAGCACCTTTCGGTGTGTTCCGACAGCTGCACATGAGAGCCAGTTCCAATCTAGGCTTTGTGTGCTTACCATCATCGGCCACATCATCACTGACCACGGTGAGATTGTGGTCAAAGTAAACACAGGCCTATACATCAAAACAAAAAAGCTCCCTTATACACTTTTAAGGATATATCGTAGATTCTCTAGCCATTTACTGTCAATTATAAAATGGCTTTGAACGAGTACTACCATAGCTCACAGCCTAAACAAATAATTAGCAAAGCCCGCATTGTTAAATGCGATGCATCGACAACATGTTGTAGGACACCCGCCACCCGCCACCCGCCATCCGCCACCCGCAGAACAGCAACACATGTAACATAAAGTGGTCGCCGGCTCCGACACGCTCGGTACCCTCGAGGACACGGCGACGGCAGCTAGTCGCACTCGCAGCGCGCACGTGCCGCCCGCGCCGAGTGACCGAGCGACGCGGGACACCCACATCACCATGACATTACTTTACATCAGCTAATGGATCTCATTTAGCACCCGACGAAGTTCCCGGAATCTAGCCCACCCGGGTACTCCCCGGAGACTGATTTAACACTCGCGCTGCTAAACGACATCGATAAAATTGCCATTAACGGTTTTCGCTCTGGAGGCTCTCGTCGACACGCTCGGAGCTATTATTTTGAGTCGATTTAAATTCGTTATTTGCTCGCGGTCGTCGTAAACGCAACCCCGCACCGGAACGCTAAGAGCCTATACAAATATCTCATTTTGAGACACTTAAACCGTCACTCGACGGGGACAAAAAATGAGAACAAATTTGGAAACGATCCGAGGGCTCTTAAAACGTGTAAAATGGCGCGTTAGAGGCGAGCGAGGAAAAAAAACTGGGGAATATTATGTTGCGCGACGAGTGACGGGACCGCAAACAAACACCGCGCCGCGACCGAAGCGCCGACAGACGAACAACGAGCGCCAAGCGCCGAGCCCCAGCGCCGAGTCCCAGCGCCGGCCCTGCCCTGTCGCCGCTAGCTCTACTCTGCTACTCCACACTACACTCACCGAATATGTACTAAAATTGAATAAATACATTGATCCCGATAAAAATTATACTCTTCTAACCAATCGATTTAAACCGCAGAGTTGAAGCTAATTTGATATAAAGAGTTGCTTACTATCAGCACCAGCAGTATTGAATCTTTGCTTAATATGATATCACGAGATTAATTTAATTCTGTACCTACACTATATATACTAATAATAAAGCTGAACAGTTTATTTGTTTGAACGCGATAATCTCCAGAGTTACTGGTCCGGATTGAAAAATTCTTTCACTAATAGGAAGCTACATTATCCCCGAAAGTTATAGGTTACTTTTTATTATCCCGGGAACGCAAATGAAACCGGGGGGAACAGCTAGTTAGGCATAAAACTTTAGTTGAAGAAATATAATTAAACTTAATAAAATTGACAACTCATCAAACTTGCTAAATATAGTTTACATATATATTAACGGAAAAGTATCTAATCCATCATTGTATACATGATATTTAGGAAATCCATACATTTCCTAAATATCTATCGGAGTACTACATTCGGTATATTTGTAAGGATAGCGGTATTTGGGGGTTGTAAGTGAAAGTACTTTTGTGCGAATACTTGCTATTCTATGCAAAATAAAAAAAATAACCCCAACCTAAATTTTTCAATAGTTTCTATATATTTCTAAGTATCATTATTGTTATAATTTCCTAGGGGAAATACACAGGAATTGTATACAATTCCTATATTTCATACATTTCCGGTAACATATATAAAACGATACATAGTTGTGTTTTGCGCATGTCCGCCGACATGAGACTATAGCAACTGTTTAGGTAGGTAGGTAGGTAGGTAGGTATATTGGTTTGTTATATGCACAAAATGGAATTTTCCTTATACATATTAATTGGTAGCGGTAAACAAACTCAGACATTGTACTATTATTGGAGGAAAATGTAAATATATTAATTATATTTGAAATAGAATTAGGAATGAATCAATAATGAAGTTGCCTCTAAGTCTAGTACACTGGCATACTTATAGCACCGTATAAACTAGCCCCGCGGTTTCAGCCGCGTTCTCAGGACAATAGTGACCTGTCTATAGTACCTCCGTGATCCATAGATCCCTGTATCAAAGCGTATCCTCATAATTACAAACAAACAAACAAAAAATCTGATCTTTTCTCTTTATAATCCTCCTAATATTGGAAATGCGAAAGTTTGTGAGTATGTTTGTTACGTCTTCACGCTCAAACGGCTGGACCAATTTTGATGAAATTTGGTATGGATATAGCTGACACCCTGGATTAATACATAGGCTACTTTTAATCACTCGGGAACTTGGGTGAAACGGCGGGGCGAAAGCTAGTATTATACATTCTCTCACACATTGACTCGCCCACGCACCCCTACACAGACATACCTGCCATAAACTCAACATTAATTTTCACTCCACTCTGCTAATTATGTTCTATTTAATAAAAAGTAAGAGTTTAATTGTCATTAGGTTAAAATTGTAAGTTTTATTATAAAATGGATTTAAGTGCTGTCGATTTTGCATAACTTTAATATCAAATAAAATGTGAAAGTTTGTGTTTGTTACTCTTTCACGTAAAAACTACTGAACAGATTTGGATGAAACTTGGCATATAGATAGATCATACCCTGGAATAACATTTAAACTTCTTTTTTCTGGGAATACATAAGATCCCGGGAACGCAGGTTCATAGTATAAAAGTGTAGAACGACGCAGGAGCCTACATTATAAAATGACCCTATATAGAATGACAAGGAAAACAATAGATGATAGGACTTAATAATTTAATTAGCGTGAAATTAATATTGTAAAATTACCTAATAATATTAAATGTAAATCAAGCAAGTAGGTAGGTACCAGCTACCTACTCGTACATGATCGTGTCGACAGCAGTATCGTTACTATCTCCCATTGATGCAATCATTGCGACACCTACCTAGTACCTGATATATATGTTGCAGTCAAAAGTATTAACCAGTCAAAAGTACTTTAAACTAGTAAAACCAGTCATTACTAGTTTTGACCGTAGTCTTTCGACAATAGTACTTTTGGCTGAACAGTGACGACGGTTTTCCAAATGGTTAGTTAAAATACAAAATAGATTAGGGTTATTTATTTTTTTGTTGTATGTATAAATCACTTAAATAAGTTCTAACCCACCACTTAAGTTTAGCACTGCTTAAATATAACCCTTTAGATTGGGTAACAAACCATATCATTAGATCGCGCATATTATTGTTGTTATTCCAGCCAGACGTTCGTTGGGGCTAATGCGCAAAGAAATGGTAATTTTCATTGAATTATGCTTCTATGTATCATTATAGAAGAAATACTAGTTATTCTCCGCGGTTTTACCCGCGTTCCCGGGATAAAAAGTAGCCTGTACCTTTGGGGATAATATACCGTCCTATTTGTGAAAGAATTTTTCAAATCGGACAAGTAACTCCGATTAGCGCGTTCAAATAAACAAAGATACAAACTCTTCAGCTTTGAAATTAGCATAGATATATATTATACTATTAGTATTGATAGCAGGTACAATTGGTCCAATCTACGTTATGTGGGTACGTCACCTATGTCACGTGATAACAAACCAATGAATGAAGATAGGCAGGTGAGGTACTATGTGATGGTTGCAGGTATCGACGCGAGACGGTGTGGTTCTCACGAGTGTGGTACCGGCGCCCACGCATCTATCTATCGCTGCTCGAGACATCCGACACCACCACTATATACCACCAACCACCAACCACCACATCGTACCACACCAGCACAGACACTCCTTACAACACATAAATCACTTATTGAGTGAGACCTCAAATGTCTCTAGCACCTACACACTCAATAGAATTATGTGTGACTTCTAATCCTAATCCAAGCAGGAAAAAAAACGAATTCATTGTTTCTACACACTGCGGCACCTTATGTGGTTGTAATAGGCGCTATTTTGCAACAAAAATGTGTAGCTTTACCTGTGGCCATGTGTACTAGTTAATTAAGGTAAACAAACACGTTGGGCTTTTCATGTAGGTATATTAGCACCGCCAATATTTCGGAAGTTAGTTTGTTAACTTTATGACGAATATAACCAGCTTAAAATAACAACATAACCAGTAATATAAGAAGGAAGAATTAAAATAGTCACGAACCTACAGTATGCAGTAGAAATTTAATCTCACTATCTTTTTCTAATAAGAAATATAGGTAAGAAAGGGATGCAAGATATTTTAGTCCTGTCAGATTAATCCGATCACTTATTTCAACGTAAATTTAAGCGCGTTCTTTATTGATCACGAGTAATCTAATCATGGACATGATGGCAGGAGCATGAACTAAACTGGCAGCATTTAAAATGTTCTATCTTTTTTCAATAAGGCTAATATTAGTTAAGTTTGTAAACAACAGAATCAGGACCATTATTCAGCATTTAACAAAGGTATTATGTCTGCAGAAAAGTTTGCTTAATGAATGAAGGAATGGCCTAAGGAAAGAATCAGTTGGCAACAGAACTTTGGTATAGCACTAGCTGTGCGCTTATCTTACATATTGATCATATCTCCTGCACACTAGAGAAAGTCTAATAAGCATAGTATACATTCACAGCTTAAAATCTGTTCTAAATTTGCCACTTAACGAGTTTGTTTTTTTTTAACATTTCCGTCAAAATATTCCAAACGCAACGACAAAAAAAGTGAATCCCAAACGTAAACAATACCAATGAAGGTAGAGCTAATCCTGTGGACACATATTTGCACATCAAATTGACTCTGTTTGTAGAATAGGTTTGCTTTTCGTTTTAGTCATAGTCATAAATAATGGAGGGTCGTCAACACAATGTTGTTCGTTTTGGAGCGATGTTATTAATAGTTAGTTAATATGTCGTTAGTTTATTAGGTACTGTACTAACTAGAGGAGACGTAGAGGGGTAGAGGGGGAGGGGGGGGGGGACAGAGCGTCCACCGCGCAGGAAGTAGGCAGCGACATTAGTGATTCGCAGAAACCGCACACCACACTTACATACGTACTCGTACACACAGTAACTGCGGCAGAGCTCACTCAAATATTATACTCTATTCTGGTCGTTATGAACAATCATTTACATACATTACACGCCTAACAATACTCGCTTGTCAACCGTTTTACGAAAACTTCTCTTCGTGAAGATGTTAAAGAGACACGCTGTTCGAATACCTAGTAATGCTTAGTGAGAATAATAATAATCATCCGAACTTTCATATGAATTTAATTTCAGGTAAGAGACCAGATGGTTTGACGCTCGTACCATGGAGGATGGGTAGGGCATTAGTGTGGGATGCCACGTGTGTGGACACTCTTGCTCCGTCGCATCTCCATGGTACATCGACCGAAGCTGGCGCAGCAGCCAACAGTACAGAGAACCTAACGGCACAAATATAGTGGAATATCGAGTACGTATATATTTGAGCCGTTTGGGGTTGAAACCTTAGGACCCTGGGGACATCGAGCTCACCACCTTTTTAGAGAAATCTTTAAGCGGTTGGAGGAAGCTACTTAGGCCAAAGGATAAGCCGCAATACAGCGAGGCAATGCCGCCAGTATTCTTGGTACTCTGCCACCAGGGAGGAGTTAGGGGAAGTTTTTTATTTATAATTAATTTATTTTTTAGTTACATTTATAAGTTTAGTAGTTAGTTAGGTTAGTATTAAATTGTTTTTAAAAATGTAAATAGATAATAAAGTATATAGTTTTAATGCTTAAATTTCAGGCTATCATTACACTTTGGGTTGTATTTCATGAAATTATGACTGAATTACTCAAAAAATAAGTTTGCGGTGAAGTTAATATTAGTTTCCTTGAAATAATTATATTCTAGTTACATTTACTGTTTTAGAAACAATGCTACAGTCACCAACAACATCGAGCTATTTAGTAAATTCACGTTTTTTTTCTTTAAATTAGACTATTATTTATGAATGAGAATACTAAATTGGGCCTACTAAGATTTAAGAACTATTAATCTGATCGTTCAATTTCCATGGGAGGTAAGTTCTGTTTTAGGATCAAACGGCCCAAAATTAAAAGCTTATCTCTCTGTTTATTAGTAAACTCAATAGATACCAGAGATTGGTGTAAAGCGAATCTCTAATTGTCAATAGCAGTATTGTAATGAGAGCTTGCATGTGTGTATTACTGTCGAGCACGTGTTTGTTTGTGTGTGTACGAAGTGCTCGGTCAGCAGACGCAGGCGCAGGCGCAGGCGCAGACGCAGACGCGGTTCATTCATGGTGAGATGTTTATTTGTTTGCAAACGTCGCGAGTCGCGCGGTCACGTGACCCCGCTTCCTTCCCACCGGCACATTCACACCTTGTTCTCACGCGACATGTCTCCGCTGCTATAATGCTTATAGCTGTACTGTAGTGTACTCTGTCTCCCTTGTACCACTGTCTTCCGTTTATTTCTTTCTAATCCTAACGTCCACTGTAATTCATTCACTCTTTATTGATTGCTAAGCATATCAGGTTTAGCGTGTCATGCAGAAAATGTTGAGTCTGTTTGTAATCTCATTGAGCGTCGACGCGATATGTCACGCTTCGATTTATCCTTTCTATCTGTTTTGGCATTCATGAATTTCATACTTATCAGTGATTACACAATCATCTATCTCTTCATATTCATTATTATTAGTCACTGAGGTATATTACTAAGTATAGAGAAGACGCTACGCCGTGTTCTAACACTAGGTACGTGTTTAAACGGTCTGGTTTGACGACTAATCATAGTTTCAGCGCTACAGCGAATATTAACTAAACGGAGCATGACCTTTGCTTAGGATAGCTTCTCTATACGTAGTATAGTAATATACCTCAGTGTCAGGTTTCCCGGCTGAGAGCTCTGCGCTCGCCGATTTGTCCGGTAAGGTTGTCGCAGCCATCAGAGGCTACCAACTTTAGTCCTTTCAAAAAATAATCAGTGTCAGGTATTAGTGTCGTCTATAATCCTTCCTAATGACATATTTCTCTGTAGTTGCCACGACAAGCGGTTCTCTCTACACTTTTTTTATCTCTGATCTTTTGAATCTTCCGTAAACATTCCTTTTCCTATCGATTTCTGTTCGTCCTTGTAATTCATTGTAACATTTTCCTGTTGATATTTTTATACATGCTTTCCCAAATTAAAAACAGATGCCTGTTTTTCCAATTTAAATACTGAACGTTACTAACATTAAAACGTCATATCGGTCAAAAATTGCCACACAAACAAAATATGGATGTAGGCAGAGAGTTAAGTAGGTACCTACGAGGGGCAATTAAAATAATAAATGGATCACGTAGCGACGCATGCGCGGCTTGGACTGGATAGGGTTGCCACTACTTGCCACACGTATTTTAATCTACGGCCGTCAAGATAATTAGATTTGAGTGATGGTGACCCTATAAGCGGACGAATACGCTATACTGTATGTATAAATGACATGTAGTAGTTAGTAGTGGTGGGGAGAATGTATGGTGTGGTGGTGAAGGCTGGTAATTGAGCGGCGACGAGGTGATAACCGCTCGAGGACAGTACACCCGGCGCGCCCGCACCGCGGCGCCACTCTACCGCACCGCACCATGCTCTACATACACCGTCGCGCGTCGGTTACCCAAAACATGACTCTCCGTTTGTATCGACACCGTTCCATCACATTAACGATGTAGGTAGCTAGCTCGTAGTAGGTGCGTTAGAGGGCGTACAGTACCGTTCGATTTCAACTCTTTACCGCAGGCTTATGTTGTCGTGAATTAAATAAATATTTGTTAATTACAATATCGATCGCGTTGACCGCAGCCCGCTACTCCGACTGACCGCACCGGCTGCCTAACTGCTATAACTGCGTCTAATTAAGTATCACGCGTTTTACCTGCCCGACCACTCTCGGCACGATGTTCGTCCGGTCATTTTTTTAAATAAACCATCATTATAACGTTTTAATCGAAATATAAATATTGTTTAACATTATTAGCATAACACTAAAACTAAATTCATCCTAATACTTATATGTTATTGAGGAAAATGTATAAAATACTTGTCGTGCGACTTCTTTCAGGAATCCTCACAAAAGTTTTGAATTTAATAAATATGCAAATAAATGTTTTACGCATGAAATAATCGTAAGATTTTTATATAAGTTGAAAAAGCAGGATATTCTCAAAGTTTGCTATGGATGTTTAGGCAAATATATCTATAGTTACTAGTAATAAAGTGTGTTTATTTGAACGCGCTAAATCTCTCGAGTTACTGGTCGAATTCGAAAAAGCTTTCACTAATGGGAAGTTCCCCGAAGGTTATAGGCTACTTTTTATCCCGGGAAAGCGAATGAAGCCGCGGGGATCAACTAGTCTCCTATATTATCTATGTTACCTACACTAGATTGAACCTGTCGCAAATGCAAATATTAGAGGAAACAAGTTAGTTAATTAGGAATAGATTGCATTGAAAGCGTGTTATGATCTGTCTGATTGAACACTTTCGAGATATAACGGAACTCTTGATCAGTACTGAGAATGAACATCGCGACAAATTGTTGACAGGTCAAAGTATATGGTATTAGATACACATAAGAAATTCAATATTGACAAAAATAAAAAATTGTTGTAGTGCCAAATAATTTTGCAGTTATTTTATTTTTATTGAAATAGTATTACATTATAATAACAAGCTTCATGGAAGCAAAAACAATGTTACTTTTTTGACAATTTAAATAAACATCAAGTCTAAAATCATACATCTATATATTATGTATGTACCTACTACGTACGATAGCAAAAAGCATCTATCATTTACAGATCAAATAGTATGTAGTAGTATTACCACGGCCTGTTAAGACCTTTTTTTTAGCACAGCGAATGTTACATCTATCTCAGCAAAACATATGATATATCACATACCTACCAATAAATAGGTAGTATATATCATCTACTAAAGCAATGTATCTATAAAATCACATAGGTCTATTTATGAAATTTAATCTATCATTACCATAGCAAAACGTAGCTGTCGTCTACTTAGCAAAAAAAATCTATCACGTACCATAGCAAAATGTAGTTGTCGTCTACTTAGCAAAAAAAAAACTACCATGTACCATATCAAAACGTAATCTTCTTCTACTTAGCAAATACAATCTACCACGTACCATAGCAAAACGTAATCTTCTTCTACTTAGCAAAAAAATCTATAACGTACCATAGCAAAACGTAGTCGTCTTCTACTCAGCAAATAAAATCTACCACGTACCATAGCAAAACGTAATCTTCTTCTACTTAGCAAAAAAAATCTATAACGTATCATAGCAAAACGTAGTCGTCTTCTAATTAGCAAATAAACTATCACGTACCATAGCAAAACGTAATCGTCGTCTACTTAGCAAAGAAACTATCACATACCTACATAGCAAAACGTATTTGTCGTTTTAATATCTACCACGTACCATAGCAAAACGTAGTCGTCTTCGACTTAGTGAATAAAGTATATGACATACCATAGTAACTGGCATGTATTGTCTACTTAGTAAATGAAATCTATCATTATACATTCTATAGCAAATAGTGTGTATGATCTATCGATATTATCTACTATAGAATGAGATAACCCTCACAGATGTCAGCTTGCATCTCTGATTACATAGTTTAAAATTCTAATCTAGTATTAAAAAATATTTGGAGTGAATGACCGACCATGTGCAGTCAGCTAAATATTATATTTGGAAGGGTGATAGGATACAAAAGGAGTTTTCCTCATGTTAGTAGTAATGTCGCAACAAGTATGTTATAACGAGGAATGCGCGAGCCGGCCGCGCGGCCGCGGGCACGTAGCGCGCGTCCCGACGCCGCCGCACGTGCTTGGATTTCTATCATTATCACTGAGTATGTGCTTGTTTCAAGACTCACAAGTTCGTTTACTTTAAAATACAACAAAAATTACAAAGAGCAGTAGGTACTTAGTAATAATTTTTCAGATTCCTTTCTATTATGCAATTTTGTATGTTTGTCAAATCTGTCAAATGTCAAGGATAGGTTATTAACTAACTTAAAAAAGGAGAAGGTTATCAATTCGATGGAATATTTATTATGTATGTTCCTGGATGCCTGGATCGATTTGTTTGGGGCTATATCACGATTTCTCTGTTACATAAAATATAGTTTTCAAATATCTTACACCTTTTAAAGACCCAGTTCAATATAAACTTGGCCAATGTTAGGTATGTTCTATTCTATTATGTTTTTTTTATAAGTAAGTAAGTATTCAGTAGGTACCTATTTATATTCTAAATCGGTTTTCCTTAGTCAACAATAAAGATAATTGTATTTACATTTTAAACACTTAGGTATAATATTGGAAAGAGGGATCAGTAAAGGCAGTTTAGAAAATATCTAAAAGATGTCTCACGAAGTCTGTTAAAAAGGGGTTTTTTAAACCATCATAATATCTCCTATATAGATAGATACTTATTTTCAATTCATATATGTAATAACATTCTAAAGACCTTTCTGCAGCTTTTGACGGAACTCAAAACATATTTGGATATACTTAGATAGATAAAAAAGAACTTTAAACATACCGCTTGATTCACGTTTAAAGCCGTTTCTAAAATATATCATTAGATTTCAAATTATGGATTCATTTTTAATGGCATAGGTTTTTTGAGTTATTGAATCCAATTCATGGTTATATTACTTTTTGCACGATCATAGTACTTTGTAGTACCCGCCTGGCTGGTTACCACCCTCAAGTTGAAAATCTGTCGCCAAGCACCATCCGGTGTGTTCTGACAGCTACCTACACCTGAGAGGTACCTAGTTTCCCTCTAGGCTTTGTGTGCTTACCACCATCGGCAACTCATCACTGACTATGGTGAGATTGTGGTCAAACACAGCCCTAGGTTGAGACATAGTAAAAAATCTAAATATATAAAACAAAAGCGTGACCGACCGACTGCCTGCTTTAGTTAATTACAATAGCTCTAATAAATTAACATGGTTGATAGATCAAACCATAAAAAGAAAATAATCATTAAAAGGCCGTGCAAATATAATCGGAACACCAACATCGATATATAAATAATTTGTTGACCGATTTCCGCAACGAGTTCTGGATATTTAGATAACGAGATTTTTCCCTTTGACTACTTTGTATTTTTAGCCGCAGGACAGTTTGTGTGACTGCCAAGAGATCTGTTATCCAAGTAATTATCGACAAAGCAGAGCTATAAGCAAACTTGAGGACATCTCTCTCAAATCACTCTTTGCGATGCATCAGACACATTCAGATCAGATTCATCACAGTCTTTTAGATATCCGATATTACAATAAATTGCCAGAAAACCCTTATTACCATGATCTAATCTAGGATTACATTCTTTAGAATCCTCACATCACAAGCAGAGCTATTAATTAACATTCGACATATCTCTGGTTTGACATCGCTCTGAATAAAGAAGGCATTTGGTACTATTTCTTATTCTTGGATTTGTACAAATTAAGTATTGACGATTGCACAGACCTAACATAAAAATTAAAGATTTTTGGTTTTTCTTTAAATCTACTTCCTCGTGTTACATAAAGCTAAGTACCTAAAATAGAAATAGTTTTTGTGTATTTGGATGAGAAACCTTCTCATAGCCCGGTGGCCGCTGCGTCAGCCTAGCTAACTAATGTCTCTCGTCGTTAGCCGAGGTCCGACGACGTCGCGTCATTTCAACATACGGTTCATGCGCTCGCCGCATTGCTGACGTTAATTACTTTGTTAAAACTCGATAGGTAATAAACGTGAACTATTTTTAACAGATCGTAAAAAGGAGAAGGTTCTTTGTGCGACACGTCTGCTTTTTAACGAAAAGCGATTCTAACACTAGAAGCAACAAATGAACTACAAGTGATTTAAAATCTACTTCAACTAGAAAAAATGGTGGTACTCACCCGTCGACGTGATGATGGTGGTCATGGGTGTAGGGCGGCGGCGCGGGCGTGTAGGGCTCGTAGTGCACGGCGCGGTACTCGTCGCGGCGCTCCGGCGAGGGGCTGAGCTCGGGGCTGCGGCCGCGCAGGTACACGCCGTCGGTGGAGCCGCCGCCGGAGCCGGGGCCGGCTCCACCGACGGCCGTCGGGGCCACCGCCGGCTTGAACAGCGCCTCCTCGAGGTGCGCGTAGGCCTGCATGTCGCGCGCGTGTGCGTGAGCGTGAGCGTGTGCCGCCGCCGGCCGCAGCTCCTGGTAGCTGCGCGAGTGGGACGGCGACAGGTTGCCCGGGTGGGCGTAGCCGTACGGCGGCAGGGGGGGCGGGCTCTCCGCCTCGCCCGCGCCGCCGCCTCCGCCCTCCGCGCCGCACTCCGCCTCGCCCTCTGCGCACACGCACACAGACACACCGTTAGCTCCTCTCCTATACTCAATATACGATACGACGAGCGCGCTCGGCTAGCGGCGGGACGCCCGCGCCGGCGCCGATTGGTGCTCGCCGCATCGACCCGCTGCTTTATTTGTGATCATCTTGATAGATAGCGGGCGGCCGACGTTCACGATGTTGTATTGTACAGTATGTGAACGTGAAGCGCCGCCGCTCGGACCCGCGCGGCCTCGTGGTCTACCACACGTTTATGTGCCCGAGTTTGATTACCCCTCGTATGTATCTGCTACGATAAGTGATACTCTATTTGCAAGTATAGCTTAACCGCAGAGAAGTAAAGGGCAGTTCTTTTATGGATTTTAAAAATATTTTATATTTGTTGAACTAGTACGAAAAAGTCATTTGAGCTTTATCTATTTCGATGATAAGGAGCCTACCTACCTAATTGTAAACAAATAATGTAATGAGTGTTTTAGAGTGTACAATGTTGACATTAAAATTATAAACATCTCGTTAGTTAATGATAAGCGATTAGGATGCGGCCGAGGTAAATAAACGCGAGATTATGGATCTAAATGGAATCTCACTAGCATAATTTGGGAAGCCTAGCCCCTCTCCCCTCACCCCTCGAAAATCGAAATCGACTAAACAAAACCACTGTAATCACACAACTACGTACCTACATGTTATATAGAATAAATATCTAGGTACCTAAAGGTAAAAGTTAAAAAACATCTTTGTTTATACCTACATATTACCAAGGTAATAAGTAATCTGTACCCGTTGCCGAACCTCCCCCCTCCCCGATGAGCTTTGGTGATCTTACTCACGCGCAGGAACACAAAACCAAATCTAATTCTAAAACTAAATCTAATCTAGTTTGTTATCATGACATTTAATAAACCAAAACGACAGAAAGTAATTCAGAATCTAGTTCTATAAATCATGCAACCCATGAAATGGTATCTAAAATATACTTTTCAGCTATCAGGTAGGTATATTGAGTATTCTACATAATTCACTACTCGAGGGGTGCTGAATCTACAAGCAGAACAAGTAAGTAGGTACCGCCATGCGCCACAATGCTGCACGAAGTTGCTCAGCCATACCATATTGGCCGGCCCAACAACAAATCTGCAGTAATCGAAACCAGAGCATATTGTTTACCTCACCTACGATACAATATAGGTAGGTACACCAATATTAAAGGAGGGCCACTCGTACCTTTGAGACGATAGTTGTTGTTCACCTCCGCTATGAACGCGTCGAGCTCCAACGTTTCGGTTTTGTGCCAAGCACCGGGCCACGCGTCGTGCAACATGTCGATCACTTTAAGTTAACACTACTTCGTAAAACTAGAGGGGCGCGTGTGTGGCGTGACGCGACGTGACGTGTGCTCGCGTCGCTGGCACCGCGTTGACTGGCTCCACTCCGCTGCCCGCGCGTCGCCCCGTCCTCCGCCGCGCACGCCGCGCCCGCGCACTCATCCCCACCTCACCCACCGCAGCCCGCGCCCGCGCCCGCGCCCGCGCCCGCATCCGCACCCTCACCCGCGCCCTCTCGTCCCTACTGCTCCACACATCCGCCCCTAATTGCGACCAAGCCACCCTTCTCGTATCAAACTCATTATTTTATTTAGGTATGTACTTACATACTAGTCCCCTCTTTAGATGATTCGAAATCGAAAGTATTGACCGTGGGATGAGTAGAATGATGTAGTAGAATCTGTTCGATCAATCCTAATCCCACCGAATCACTTCATTGTGAAGGTGAGAGCATTATCTAGTAGCTGACGAAAGCCTTCTATCTTGTCATAGGTAACATAGGTAAAAAACAATCTTTAAGAACTTGGGTAGGACGCTAATATTTGGTCCAGAATTACCATTAAATTACATGCAAGTAATTACAGTTGGAATCATAGTAAATTCTATAAAGATAACAAATAAAACAGGTAAATCCAAAGAGTCAAGTTTATAGAAAACAGAATAGTAAAGATACACAAATGAAAATAATAGACGCAGGAAAACTTGCACAGCGCTTAAAATGGACAGGGTAGGTATACAGTGTATATGCATTCGGTCAATGAAATTTGTGTCCACCTTTTTAAATGATATCATGTCACAAAATGGACAAGTTCAGAGGAATAAAAAGAGTGAGGCAGGCCTACAGATTGCCGGACTGATGACACACACAGAATGGCACGCAGGGGTAAAAGTAGATAGCAAAGATGAAGACAAATTGAGACAATTGAAAGTGGTATAACCCAAAATTGGGCTTTAACTTAGAAACTGCAAAATTAACTAACCAAAAAATTGAGATTATGTTCCATAGGATTAACAACTCAATTGAAAATCTACAACTGTAAATCACTATCATACAGGATGTTTTTAATCACCGTATAAATCACGGGTTATTGTACTGAAAATTGAAAAATAAGCTGATGCATTGCAGCGGAAGGAAAAATCGCGTCCTGAAATTTTAGTAATTTAAAATAGCAGGGCGACACGACGTCTGGACTCTGGAGAATAAGGGCGCGGGCAGCTCGTGTCGTGTCGTGTCGTGTCGTGTCGTCTTGTGTTGTGCATTATGATCAGCTGTTCGGTGTTCGCTGCGGCTGCTATCGCCCGCGCCGCCGCCTCCGCCCTCCGCGCCGCACTCCGCCTCGCCCTCTGCGCACACGCACACAGACACACCGTTAGCTCCTCTCCTATACTCAATATACGATACGACGAGCGCGCTCGGCTAGCGGCGGGACGCCCGCGCCGGCGCCGATTGGTGCTCGCCGCATCGACCCGCTGCTTTATTTGTGATCATCTTGATAGATAGCGGGCGGCCGACGTTCACGATGTTGTATTGTACAGTATGTGAACGTGAAGCGCCGCCGCTCGGACCCGCGCGGCCTCGTGGTCTACCACACGTTTATGTGCCCGAGTTTGATTACCCCTCGTATGTATCTGCTACGATAAGTGATACTCTATTTGCAAGTATAGCTTAACCGCAGAGAAGTAAAGGGCAGTTCTTTTATGGATTTTAAAAATATTTTATATTTGTTGAACTAGTA
This sequence comes from Tethea ocularis, assembly GCA_963555595.1. Classification (NCBI taxonomy): domain Eukaryota; kingdom Metazoa; phylum Arthropoda; class Insecta; order Lepidoptera; family Drepanidae; genus Tethea; species Tethea ocularis. The sequence goes on along the minus strand of OY741960.1, from coordinate 131,261 downwards.
CGAAAAAGTCATTTGAGCTTTATCTATTTCGATGATAAGGAGCCTACCTACCTAATTGTAAACAAATAATGTAATGAGTGTTTTAGAGTGTACAATGTTGACATTAAAATTATAAACATCTCGTTAGTTAATGATAAGCGATTAGGATGCGGCCGAGGTAAATAAACGCGAGATTATGGATCTAAATGGAATCTCACTAGCATAATTTGGGAAGCCTAGCCCCTCTCCCCTCACCCCTCGAAAATCGAAATCGACTAAACAAAACCACTGTAATCACACAACTACGTACCTACATGTTATATAGAATAAATATCTAGGTACCTAAAGGTAAAAGTTAAAAAACATCTTTGTTTATACCTACATATTACCAAGGTAATAAGTAATCTGTACCCGTTGCCGAACCTCCCCCCTCCCCGATGAGCTTTGGTGATCTTACTCACGCGCAGGAACACAAAACCAAATCTAATTCTAAAACTAAATCTAATCTAGTTTGTTATCATGACATTTAATAAACCAAAACGACAGAAAGTAATTCAGAATCTAGTTCTATAAATCATGCAACCCATGAAATGGTATCTAAAATATACTTTTCAGCTATCAGGTAGGTATATTGAGTATTCTACATAATTCACTACTCGAGGGGTGCTGAATCTACAAGCAGAACAAGTAAGTAGGTACCGCCATGCGCCACAATGCTGCACGAAGTTGCTCAGCCATACCATATTGGCCGGCCCAACAACAAATCTGCAGTAATCGAAACCAGAGCATATTGTTTACCTCACCTACGATACAATATAGGTAGGTACACCAATATTAAAGGAGGGCCACTCGTACCTTTGAGACGATAGTTGTTGTTCACCTCCGCTATGAACGCGTCGAGCTCCAACGTTTCGGTTTTGTGCCAAGCACCGGGCCACGCGTCGTGCAACATGTCGATCACTTTAAGTTAACACTACTTCGTAAAACTAGAGGGGCGCGTGTGTGGCGTGACGCGACGTGACGTGTGCTCGCGTCGCTGGCACCGCGTTGACTGGCTCCACTCCGCTGCCCGCGCGTCGCCCCGTCCGCCGCCGCGCACGCCGCGCCCGCGCACTCATCCCCACCCCACCCACCGCAGCCCGCGCCCGCGCCCGCATCCGCACCCTCACCCGCGCCCTCTCGTCCCTACTGCTCCACACATCCGCCCCTAATTGCGACCAAGCCACCCTTCTCGTACCAAACTCATTATTTTATTTAGGTATGTACATACTAGTCCCCTCTTTAGATGATTCGAAATCGAAAGTATTGCCCGTGGGATGGGTAGAATGATGCAGTAGAATCTGTTCGATCAATCCTAATCTTTAAGAACTTGGGTAGGACGCTAATATTTAGTCCAGAATTACCATTAAATTTCATGCAAGTAACTACAGATGGAATCATAGTCATAGTAAATTCTATAAAGATAACAAATAAAATAGGTAAATCCAAAGAGTCAAGTTTATAGAAAACAGAATAGTAAAGATACACAAATGAAAAAAATAGACGCAGGAAAACATGCACAGCGCTTAAACTGGACAGGGTAGGTATACAGTGTATATGCATTCGGTCTGATGAAATTTGTGTCCACCTTATTAAATGATATCATGTCACAAAATGGACAAGTTCAGAGGAATAAAGAGTGAGGCAGGCCTACAGGTTGCCGGACTGATGACACACACAGAATGGCACGCAGGGGTATAAGTAGATAGCAAAGGATGAATACAATTGAAAATGGTTTAAACCCAAAATTGGGTTATATTTTAGAAACCACAAAATGTACTAACTAATAAATTGTGATTATATTCTATAAGAATAATAATAGGGTAGTTGACACTGTCAAAAATAAATGACCAAACACTAACCAATGCATAAAACATCTAGAAACACGTGGAAATATCAAATATGTTGTACCATCAACAAAGTTGAAGCATGATCAATTTTGAGACCTTTTCGCTTGCAGCCAGTAATCATAGTTCGCCCTTACCATTGTTGACAATAAAATGGCCTCTTGTAAAATCTTTTGTCTAGACAATTTACTGACAATGACAATCTACTATTTTATGACAAGCGCATTGTCTGGTTATATTGTCTGAGACATAGGTAGCGGCTGTTCACTGCACACAAAATACACCCTTAAGGTGATCATGCTTCAACTTTGTCGATAGTACATTTAATGCTTTTTAATTACCAGTGGAACCACTAAGAGTAGATGATTTGATGCTGTGAAACTATGACGTCATAATGTAATATTTCATACAAAATTCCTTATAAACTATCGTTTTGACATTTATTAAAAATTAGGTGATTTGATGTGTCAGTCAACTACCCTATTCCATTGAAAATCTACAACTGTAAATCACTATCATACAGGATGTTTTTTAATCACCGTATAAATCACGGGTTATTGTACTGAAAATTTAAAAATAACCCGATGCATTGCAGCGGAAGGAAAAATCGCGTCCTGAAATTTTAGTAATTTAAAATAGCAGGGCGACACGACGTCTGGACTCTGGAGCATAAGGGCGCGGGCAGGTCGAGTCGTGTCGTGTCGTCTTGTGTTGTGCATTATGATCAGCTGTGCGGTGTTCGCTGCGGCTGCTATCGGCGGCGGCGGCGGCGGCGGCGGTGGCGGCTGCGCGGGCGGCGGTCGCGGCGCGTCGCGGGTGATAAGCCGCTATCACCACGTGCGCGCCGCCTTATCTCGACAACATCTCCCGACCTACGCTACCGGTATCGGCTATCGGCTATCGGCTACCGACTACCGGCTACTATACACCTCACACATCACACAACTTTACCGAAGTGGGTGACCCCCGCGGGGATACAATCTGCTACCATTACGTATGTGTGCGTGTGATGAGTATAACAGCTCTCGTGTCATTCTGGACAAATAGATTTGAGGTATCACGGGCCACTCACCTAAGAGTACGGGAGTGTATGCGCTTCGTATGGAGTAGGTAGCCAATTTAAAGAAATCTCAGTACTCGAAGGGGGTATGCCCATTAAGGGGCCCTTCGCCTTCATATGAAGAGTTCAAACTGGGCAAGTGATGAGTGAAGCACAAGCAGGCGAAGTTAGAGACGCAGATACGTTACCATGCTGCCAAAATGTGCTAAAATACATAGCATGTTTGTTCATCATAATGATAATACGCCCCCTAGTTTTGTCTAGTAACAAATTTAAATAATACCTACTGGGATGAGAACTTTGTCGTGAAGCAGCACAAACCTCGAAGATTTTTATAGGTAGGTATGTAGATTGTATTTTGTATAGGAAATATACACAATTATAAAATTCTCATTCCCAGTTAATATCATATCGAACTGTAGTTAGCTGCTACCGCAGTTTCGAGCTTTAACTACCAAAAGCATGCTTAACTGTCGTCTATTAAGTGCCTTATAGATAAACAATTAACAAAAAATATGACGTTCAGTAACTGTTTCTACTAAATACACATAAATTTTATTTTATAAAAACATAAAAATATGTGTAGCGAGTAGCGCGCGGCCGCGAGCATGTGCTCTCTCGCTCTCATATCAACGGTGGGTTAGTGAAACGAGTGAGAGAACGTTATCGCCTCCCGGGAACCTATAAATTTTATCGTATTAGCGGTAAAACTGCAGTAAATTGTAGCTAGTTTTTCACGGTTCCGAGTATCGACGCGTTCTCGTGGTTTAGATGAAAAAGTGTTGTGACAGCGCGACTCCCCGCGGCGAGCCCGACACTTGCCGACGTCACCCCGACCCCGACCTCGGCCGCGTGTTTACAATACCTATGCTATTTCAGCCTTAGATACGCTTTTTTTTTTCATGCAAAATCTATAGTGAAGAATTTTACTAAGCAAGCAATAATGTTTGCAAGTGTTATTATGTATGAGTACCTATAATAATCATTCATTTAATAAATAAAATATTTAAATTAAAAATTATACAGGCTGTATAATAATTCACCTGCAGTTTAAGGGGCACTATTCAATTTAAGCAACTTTTATTATGTCACAATTTTTTCGCTAAACTAAATCAAATCTTTATAAATGTACATTAAACTTTTCTGTTCATCCACTCTTTAACTCCCTAATGAGTAATGACCATTGAAATAATAACCAAAAAGGATTAACATTTGCAATGCGTAGGTACTTAGTTCAAATCCTATTAATATTATATTTAATGCGAAACCTTGTGAGCATGACAATGTATCGATGTTTGTTACTCTTTCACGTAAAAACTACAGAACAGATTCGGCTGAAACCTGGCACATACCCTGGAATAATATATAGGCTACTTTTTATCCCGAGAAAACCTAAGATCCTACAGGAACGCAGGTGAAACCGCGGGGCGGAAGCTAGTTATCTAATTAAGCCTTTTTCAATATTTTTATTTTCCTCAAATACAGTAGAATTTGTTGATTTTGGATTTGAAAAGCTGATGTAGTAGAGTCTGAGTCGTCGTGACTGAAACAGTATAGCTTTTATAAGTTCGCAGCCCTGGCCGCGGCCGGGTCTATAATCCCCTGTGTAAATAAACATCTCGTAACTGTAACGAGCTATCATCGTTAACTGATTTACAGCCTGACTGCCCCTGCCCCCCCGCCCCTGCCCCCGCCCCCGCCCCCGCCGCCGCCCCTGGCTCTCACCGCGACCGCCTGTCTGGGCACACACTATTATTTTCCTATACATTTGGTCCTTTATGATTGTTTTAGTAAACACGTGTTATTGTTTGAAGCGTGTTTGATTTTACTGACCGAACTGTACAAACAACTTTTTATACTCGTTGGGAGCTCGTTGGTAATGATCACTTAGCGTACCAAATATTGTTATTTATTTTCTCAGGAACCATTTCTAGGAACCTATAGTATGTATGACTACACAACTTCAAAAATACAAGCGAATATAACCTCAGGGCTCACGTACTTCTAAAGACTTTCTTTTTTACGTAGTGCATAAATAGGTAGGTACGTATATTAGTAATTTTTATGGGAAAATAGTTAATCCTAGGTAGAACAATAGCGCTGTTGTAATAGTGTAACAAAAGAGTTAAGCTGCACTAGGTAGGTATGTATAGTGTGTCCGCGGTGGGGTTATTAGCACTAATGGGTAGTTCGCGGAAGTGGCTGCGCCCGCGCACTGTACCTACTGTAGTGGCCGTGGGAGCTGCGTCCGCGCTCCCCGCAGGCTCTAGCTAAATCATTGAAATGTAATATAACTTACTAGAATACCTATTATTTTTCTATTGAAGTAAAGATTACATTATGAAACATGTTTATTTACGTTTTAGTCATGGTAATGTTCTCTGACATTTTTAAGTAAGTATCGAAGAAATGCAGACGATGAGATGCATTCGCTTTTATAATAAAATCCCATATGAAGTAAACTAAGATGTCTTATAATAAATTCAAAGAACCATAAGTAAACATAAGTTGATCGACAAGGCCTACTATAAGGTGGCTCATTACATAGAAGACAAGAATACTGGTAGCTTCTCTCTGTACTTGCAGTCCTCCACTTGTGGAGGAGACTATCTGACATTATTCTGGCCAAGTGATAATTGTATGAGGTTTATGTATATTTAAAACAACAACTGTAATTAAATAATATTAAAAAAAGATCCACAAAAGAAAAGAAGCCTTGCTGAGTTTCTTGCCGGAGTCTTTTCAGTTCAAGTGTATTCCGAACCGGTAGTAGAGTCTATTGTAAAACTGTAACTGTTGACGTTCATAAGTGTCTTATTAGGGCCTAAACTGAATAAATGAGTTTTTGATTTTGATAAGTATAGACAATAATAGATATTGTGCTAACTCCAAATTATTGGGAGTAGAGCTATTATAAATCCGAAAGTTTGTGAGGATGTAAGTATGGATGTTTGTTACTCTTTAACATAAAAACTACTGAACGGATTTGGATGAAACTTGGCGCATAGATAAATCATACCCTGGAATAATAATATATAGGCTACTTTACTATATCCCGAACTTATTTTCGTAACGCAGAAGGTTTTTTATTTTTTGGTTTTTCAATAATAGGCTTGTTCACATTCACAAGTAAGGTACCTATTATGAAACTTGCACCAGCTGACATGCACTAGTTAGGCTCATCACCTGTAACTGGTAGTAGGGACTAATATGTTTTACTCGGTGGTATCCGGTCTAACACCACGTAACTATGTAACCGCGGCCTGTGACTAGGTGTATTTGCAATGAAGGCTTCGCGACTCGCGTGCTGTGCGTGACTCAGGGCGCCGGAATTCCGTACAGTAAAAGACAATAGGGCCGTGCGTTGCGCACTTTCGCGATTCCAAATGAGCCTGCCCTGCGTGGCTACTGGCTACCTGTACTGTACTGTACTGTACTGTACTGTAGGTCTCGGCTGCTCTCACCCGCGCCACGCGACACGTTCGCGTTGCATCATCTGGCTCGTTTATTTAGAACTTGCATTCCACGCTGTACTTACATGCTAAACTATAACATTTGCTTAAAATTATGTTTTTAAAAACTGAAATTCTATTTCGCGGTCTCACCCGAGATCCCCTATTTTAGGTTGAATTTTCAAAAATCCTTTCTGCGTAAAATAGGTTAGGTATAAAAGAATAGCTATCTGTATGCCAAATGTCAGACCGATTCGACCAGTGGTTTGAGCTGTGCGTTGATAGATCATCAGTCAGTCATGTTTTCCTGTTCCTCGCGGTTTCACTCGCGTTCCCGGGATAAAAAGTAGCCTTATAACCTTCGTGGATAATGTACCTTCCTATCAGTGAAAGGATTATTCGAATCGGACCAGTAACTCCGGAGATGTGCGCGTTCAAACAAACTCTTCGGCTTCATTATTAGTTTAGATTTTAGAATACCTTATGGCTGTGGCACGGATATTGTATTGGTTCAACTTTGTTTGATTATTCAAACACAGCGAGCATGGGGAACCTACATCCTACATACATACAGGTCGTCCTAAATGGCTCACTTGAGTATCGCACGCTATTTAACTGTATTTTTGGGGGCCATCTCTTGTTATCACCTGAGGTCCTCAGAGATTTAGTTCCCCCAAAATGGACACACAAGGCATACGGCTCGACCCAAAATGACGGTTTTTCCATAATTTTATAGTTTGAGGAATACACAGGCAGGTAGCAACTTTCGATGGCTTTTTAAAATATTTTATATTCAATATAAATATTAGTTTATCAAACAGAATCCATAATTCATAAAAATCGTTTATTATTAGGAGCATGTAGAGAGTACAGTACATTTATTAATCATGTTAGGAGCTTACAAAAGTTCACCTAAAAATATACTAGTACTTACGTATAAACAGTGTAGGTACCTGCTTGTCATACAGTCAAAATATAAAAATAAACTGTCATTTAGACAGACGGACGAGTTTTAATTATATATATTGTGATCCGCCATTAGTTAATAGTTGTCCTTAGGGACACACACAGTTTCCGAGCAACGTAACTACCTACAGTCTGGTAATTCAAAGAAGCTGACCTTGTTGAACCTTGTATTCCTATCTAAGCTACATCACAAAACATAAATACCATAATAATATAGCCTGGAGTTTCTTGCTATGTTTGCTGACGATTCTACTTAGTGGGACTCTTTATTTTTCCGAAATTTAGGCGCCTAGCAAAATAACATCAAATTCTAAACTGATTAGATTGAATATTTCTTTAAAGTCAACGATAGGACGGGTGTAGTTTTACACAATTTATAATGACCTACCTACTTATATGGTTGGGCTACCTGTGTTCATATTAGTCATGGGGTGTTAGGTGAACAATGGGTGTACGGTCGCGGCGCCGCCCTCGCCCGCCGGAAGCGGATGTATGAGCTTGCACCGACACCACGTGATGCCGACTGTGCTCGGTTCACTCATCACATGACCTCGTCAGTCCTCGGGTGCTCCCCAGTCTTTTAACTCAGTTTTATTTCTTAGTAACAGAGACGTGGTCGCTTACGATGGGCCTCATAAGAAGGCTCAAGATCACCCAAAGAGCAATGGAGAGGGCTATGCTCGAAGTTTCTCTGCGAGATCGAATCAGAAATGATGACCGCAGGCGAACCAAAGTAACCGACATAGCCCGAAGAATTGCCAAACTGAAGTAGCAGTGGGTGAGACACATCGCTGCCTGAAAGGTTGGCGACCAGGAACCCGAAGACGCAGCGTGGGCAGGCCCGACAAGGTAGACCGACGATTTTGTGAGGGTCGCGGGAAACCGCTGGGTGCGGGGAGCGCAACACTACCGCACCAAGGCCTTTGTCATTCGGCTGATATGATGATAATATTTATTAATGATTTCTAAGATGCCATCTACATTACATTAAAAAACTGTTTCTTATTTAAAATCCAAGTTCAAGCCAAACTCAAAATTAATGACTACGGTTTAATGACCACAGAATAGAAGACTGCATAACCATAGCTCATCTGATAAACGTTCTAAATGGGTATCGGAACTTGTAATTTATTTTCCTGTTTTATCAATCACTCGTGATAACCATGCAGGGAACTCCTCGATACTTTGATTGGTTTCGATTGACTTTATCGATCGCATGCGGTCTGTTAATTAGCGCTCTGTGAGACGGTGACTTCTCTAAGGCTTATGAACATATTAATCACACATTAGTTAGTCACTTTGTTACAGAGTTAAGAGCTTTACACTTGAGCTAATAAAAATGTGTGTTGGGTAAATAATTCAGCGTGGTTTAGAGTTAATGTGCATAGAAATCCAAAATTACTATCCGATGCATAATACCGATGCGTCTGGGTGTGCCACAAGGCTCTATTCTATGCCCTTTTTTATTAAAAGAAGAGGAGAGTTGATGAGAACAGGGGACAACTGTATTTATAATGATTCTTGAATGGATACTGTACACAGTTATTAATATGAAAAGAGGACACTTATTTATAGGTACATATATGAGTGAGAGCGAAGGAATTTTGCAACAATGTAGATTGTTGATAGACCGTATAGATTTTATATATTGTTTTTCTGACCGACGCTAAGAAGTGTTATTCTTTAAGCCAATAGGTAATAGTCGAATTCCACAGACGCCTTTATCAATGCATAATTATTTTTCAAATATTTTTTGTTTGTTTGCTCTCTTGAAGCTACGGTCTCCATCGGGGGCGGGGTGGAGGGGAGGAGGGAAGAAGACGTTAACATAAATAGATGATATTAATATTTTTAAATGCAGGGGCCGGAGGTCGTCGGTTCAGACGTTATCAGTGCTCCCCTCCCCCCGGCCCGCCCGCCTCCCCCCCGAGCCCCGACCACCGCTCGCTCACTCGTTCTACAACCATTTGTGCTATAATACAAATTACCAACATCATTTGATTTCCTAATAATGCACTCATATTTTAAGAGTGTTACTGTTGACGGTGGAACATATTCTTATTAAATTATTAAAATAATTATGTAAAACAGTAGATTCCTGAGGGTTCCTCTTATGTTTTCCAGGGATATAACGACTCCTACATAATTATTAATTCAAGTCTGTTCAGACGTTACACGGCTGAACATAAAAACTTTCAAATTTATAAGATTCGTAGGATTAAGTATGTCTACGTAAATTAGTAGTTACATAGCTCGCAACAAATTTATAATTGCATTCCTGCTTCGTAGGTCAGTTGACGAGCGATAACAAAAAAAAATATGTTTGGAATTTAGCGATGACGTCAGATAGCAATTTGTTATCATGTCCCAACCTCAGGCTTCCGCATCACCCTTCCCTTCCTTAGCGAAGCGGCCGAACTGTCGACTCATTACCAATCCTATATACACTCGAGAGCAATGAATCCGGGTCATTAAGTACGAGGAGGCAATACAAAGTATTAAAATTCAAGAAAATCCTAATGTTGTTCTAAAATGTCATTTTTCCTATTTTTGTTTTATAGCGAGATCAGCAGTTTTTTTTCTTTATGTAATTTTTAGTAAATAAATTGTAGTGACTCATAAATTTTATTAATTTAATTATATTATCTATTAAACACAATTTATTTAAATAAGCTAGCATCACAGTAGAAATTACATCTTTATACTGTGCTAGCATTCTTAGTTTCCGAGATTTATAGGTATCTTTAAGTGACCCTGATTCATTGCTCTCGAGTGTATGTGGGTACAGAGTAGGTTACGTGGTAAGTAATAAAATAATATATCACCAATACATACCTAATATTAATAAAAATATGTGTTTGGTTTATAAAAATACGTATTGAAAACATGGTTGACCCATTGGCTGACCTGACTCCACTCACGCTTTAATTGGGAGCTGTGACAGTCATGTTTCACAGTACCTATTTATAATTTTATTTGTATTAATATTATATTTCAATATGTTTCTCAGAAACATACTTATTTTTTTGGAAAGGACTAAAGTTAGCCTCTGGTGGCGCATCACCTTACCGGACAAAAAGCTACGCTTGAAAACTCACGTTACGAATAAAACCGATGAATTAGAACATCGATATAAAATAATGTATTGGCTACTTGTAAGGCACTAGCACAATACTAGTGTACAAACAGGTCCTAGTGTCAGATCGACTTATGGTATCAACTATGGGCCTGCACCAAACAGAGCAATGTACCCTAGTGATACTTGAAAAACAAAACTTAATATAAAACTTCCAGATGAGGGAAAAGTGAAAGCTCATGCTGGTAGGTACATTTATAACGAACATCGACCTCCATCGGACCCTTTATTAAAGTAGAGTTCGTCAACGAAGCAATTACAGAAGCTCACCTACAGAAGCTCACCAAAACCGTCATCACAGTGTGATCGTCGAGGCGATCCAGCTCCTCTATCACACAGATATAGTGAGACAACTCAAATGAACTAAACCATTAGTTAGTGTAGTGTTAGTTTACAATTAGGGTAATGTATTTAAGTATTACTCATAAAGAAGACAGTGTTTTCTCATTATTAGTGACATTAAAGTGTTGATCTCATAGTGAATCTAGAAGTTACTCGTTACTCTAATAATAAAGGTACTTACCTACGACAAAACTATAACGATTCCTTGTTTGACTACGGAAGCCTAATAGTAGTTTATGATACTGTTGCATAATAGGGGTTATTAACTACGAGTGTGAGTTTAAGTACCGAGCCGTAGGCGAGGTTCTTAATAGTATCACACGAGTTTTTAATACCTAATTATGTGCAGTATCATACAGTACTTTATCTAAACTCATATAAATAATGTCATTTAAAAAAATTGAATTTCTACCAACTTTGCAAAAAAAAAAAATTGCTATTTTTGTGACATTTTTGGTCAAAATGATATGTGTAGGCAAAAACAATAAAATATAATCATATACTTAATCAAATCCGTGTTGCCAACTCCCAAAAATTCTTACCTCTAAAGTTCGAGTTACAAAATTTGTGACATTGTCATCGTCAAATTGAATTGATACTGATTGATTATACTATTGATAGGTCCAAAGTGTACTTTAATAGAAAAAAAGTTATTTTATAGCATTATCTTGGGAACACAACTGTACTATAATGAATCATTATACACGGGTGTGCCTAAAGTGGATCATTAAAGTACTGATTTTGATTTCATAATAAGAACATTACGATATGAGAGTAGATAAAAATACTAAGAATAGTCTCTATTGCTTTTCATTTATTAAATCATTTATTAAATCAACTGAAAAGTAAGTAATAGGTAATCATAAAATCTTGATAAATTGATCTCGTAACTTTTTTGTAAGACATCAAGTTGTTTGTGAATATCCTAGGACGGCCAGATATTGGGGGCGGATAATCATGACAAAAATAAAATGTTTGGAACATCCAAAAGTGCACGGCGCAACAAGAAAAGACCCAGGTAAATATAAAATTAAAATTACACTGTATGGTAAAACGTCTTCCTACTACCTTAATGATGGGAAATGAGAAAGGGGCTGCTGGTACTACAGAGCCTAGGGCGGCCAAGAGATACTAGCACTGCCGTATGTGCTGTGCCTGTGCCTTCATCATGTCAGCCAAAAGACGTCCACTGCTGGACGCGTGCCTCCCCCGCGGATCTCCACGATGGCCGGTCTTGCGCTACCCGCATCCAGCGGGGTCCCGCGACCCTCACAAGATCGTCGGTGCACCTTGTGGGGGGCCTGCACACGCTGCGTCTTCCGGTTCGTGGTCGCCACTCGAGAACCTTTCTGTCCCAGCGGCCGTCGGTTCTACTGTGCCTTACAGTACACCAAATATTGTAACTGTCAGTGGTTATTCAAGATGTGATCCCACTACTGACCCTGGCGCATACGCCGTTAATGGCCACAACACATAGTACTAGTTAACGACGCGACGCGGCGCCACTGTTCAAATATGTAAAGTAATGCGATAGCACCAAAACCAAGCATAGAACGACGAGTAAGCAAGTAGCACTGCCTGTCGTAATCGTAGTCAAGAGCAAGCGGAGCACAGCAGGGGGACTCCACGTGAATAAGGATCAACAGATTGATTCTGTCATAATAATATGCTAAATAAAAGAGAAGCCATGCGAGGGGTTTGGCTTCATAAAATCTAAAAGTGGGAAGATGTGTCAGCTAGCTCCATCTAATCCGGTGTTAAGTCTCGTAAAATTGGGAATTGTTATAAAGTAAACGACTGCTTGTGAAGAATATATATTTTTAAGTGAAAGACATTGACACATAATTTTAAATGTAAAATATTGAACACAAAACGCTGTCTGTATATTACAACATAATGTTACGACCACGACGCACGCAACGCAACCCCACTACCAAGACCTAACTACATTATTTCAGTAGTTATTTATTCGTTTTCAAATTACAAATATGCTTGTGTATTGTGTACCAGCCACAAGGTAGATATTCTACCACCAAACAAGTTTCCTCACGACGTTTTAATTCACATAGAAAAGATGGGCTTTTCTGTCTCTATCAAAAACAAACGTTGCCGTGCATTTATTCATTAGTGTAGAGTCCGCTACATTATATTTGTAAGTGAATACAATAAAATAAATATGAGTTAGTATTTACCTATTAAGAAAGTGAGAGAAGTCATATTAGGCTTGGCGTACGAAAAAAGATTTAAGTATCCTCCATTAAAGGTAAAAAGGTCTATATGCTTGGTATTAGACGGCGTCTCTACCCTACGTCCTCCTGCGCAGCTAGCATTACATTACTAGTTGGACGCGAAAACTGTATATTGTACCACCAGATATATATCTGGTACCCACAATGTTTTATCGTGGGAGACATGTCGGTGTCGCGTGGGCGAATAAAAGTATTCCTATAGAAACGAGGCATAAGTACGAGAGAGCACGTGTCGCAATTCCAACGTATCGATCGATAATCGCGATCTACGTCACGTTCCGATACGTTTGCTGATTTGGAAACAACAGCCAGCGAGGCTGCGGCACGTCCGCGTACGAGTCCGCGCGCTTCCCTCGCGGCGCACCACGCATCACGCTGTATAGTACAGTACAGTATAGTACAGTACAGTACAGTACAGTACCGCAGGCAACAAACAGGCCGAGAACCCTCTCTCCACGACCGCGCACCCCGCGCCCCTCCCTCGTTGCGAACCAGATAACTAATGTTATTATGAAATTAAACAAATTTTAATGTTTCGTTAACTGCTGGATAATATTGTTTGTGAAGCTGTAGCGGTGCGGCGTGGAGGCGGAGGGGGAGGGGGGAGTACGCGTCATGGAGTACGCGGCAGGGTCAGCGCGGGCGCCGCTTATCAGCGCGCGGCCCCTCGCGCCCCACCCCGCGCCTCTCCACACTCGTTACATCTCTACTTATTTGCAATTAATATGTTTCTAACTGCTGCAGTTATAATAAATAACAAGCAGAGCCGAAAGCAGCTCCGATGAATAACATCATTAATTCACTACTGAGTCCAAATAATTAAGTAAAATAATAATTAATGTTCATCAACAAATTGGCAATATAACTATTTGCTGCCCTCGCACTAGTCAGTCAAATGAAGCAGACTATACTTCAACACGATAGACAAGAGTACTGACATGGAGTGTTTTGATTTAAAAAAAGCTAGTACCTAACGACAACATGACCTTCATACTTAGCCAAGGTAAAGAAATTGTGTCATCAACATAAAAGATGTTTAGCGAATGTTCGAGAGTATCTATATCATTAATGTACGAAATAAACAATAAAGGACCTAAATAGGTACCTTGAGGTATTCCAGGTATTATGTAGATTAGATACGTAACGTTGACCGCAGCCGCCTGAGATCTTCTAGTTAAGACTTAATTCATCTGAGGATGGGGAGTGGCAATCCTCGGCTTTCAAACACAGGCCTTCTAGCGTTTTGTTTCAGGAATGATGGCGATGAATATTTTGTGAATTTAAGGCCACTTGTACTTTCACTGCGATTTTCAAAAGTCCTATTGTCACTTAGTCAGGATCTGGTAAATATGGGATCCCAGGGAAATCGAGGACAACCCTCAAATTTTATAGGCACTTAACAAGTTTTTCATATGGAATGTTTTTTGCCATCTCGTATTTTTTTAGAGATTATTGTAGGTACTCATCATTATGAACAACATCAATCATGTTCGGGCAAAATGTATGAAAAGTTTGAATTTGAATTCATTTCGGGGTTGTTCCCATAATAAAAGTTATTCAAAATGATACTCAAATTACAAAACAGTAACGATGAGTATAAATAATACCTGAAAATTTGGACATCAAAAATTATTTTGTGTTTTATTACAAAACTGTCTTCTTCTACATGACTAAATTAATTAATTATAATAAGCTCCTTTCCTTTTTTTTTATTTAATTCCTACAAGAGCGAGCATTGTTCATTCATCGTGATACGTTCATATTAGTTTGTGTCCTCCTCCTGTACTTCCTGTGAGTATATGAATCGCGCTTGCTACATCACCGTTTAAAAAGCATTCAGCCAGTCAGAGTGTGTACTGTTTTTCTGTTCTAAGGTATCAATCTCCATCATGACATTACTAATAACACTGGGATAGTTTGGGACGTACAATTAATTGGCGTCGATTCCGATCCTTAACTCGCTATTCAATTTCTGTCGTAGAATCTATGTGGAATCCAACTGATATGACTCCCCTCCTCCACTCCACTCAGGATTCTTTCAGGCGGTCTGTCACGAGACTTATATCAGTATTATGTCTTCCATGTGTTATTGTGTGCTCCACCCTGGTAGAAGGTGGACTAGTGCAGTCATGAAATTATGAACCAATGGTATGTCTATTTGATTATATGAGTTAATCAGTGTCAGGCTTTAGCGGGAGGATTAGTTTATGCTAGACTTTCAAAAAGACAAAATCTGGCCATGTTCCGTTATTGGTATGACTTTATAATGGTTTATGTTGTTAAACGTCAACGGTATGGTTTTCACGCTGCTCGTTATCAGTAGGCACAGGAAGCGGCCGCGTCCCCACGCGCCCGCGCCGGCCGCCTCGCCAGCCGTCGCACCGCTCGCGCTCTCCTCGCTCCATTTCCTCCACTACATCCTCAAACTCATCATTAATACTTACTTACACTTAATCATCGCCCTATTATCTTACGCAAAACCGACTTTCTTTGTACTACTTACGTGAGTATGTCAAATCGGACGCCGATCATTCTTCGGGAGTGAGTCTGCCTGCGTCGGCGTGGCGTGCACTACAGCTAGACGCTTCGTTCTTCATAATATTGTTTTTGTCGTAAACCGCTCCGTTCGTGAGTCGAGCCGGCGTGCGTACGTGCGTAGGTACTTGGAAGGTGTAGATGTAGAGGCAGAAAGCGGGTCACCGGGCGGCGGCTCGCGGCGGTCAACACTCGCTAACAATAACAAGGAAGCGCGGAGGCCGGCGCGAGCGCGGTCACGGCACCGCCGCACGCCGCAGCCTGCAGGCTGGCGCCGGACGCTGGACGCTGGACGCTGGACGCTGGACGCTGGATTTGGACGCTGAACCGAGCGTCGCGAGAGGCGCGCCAGCCGAGGAGAGCGCGCGCGACCCTACTGCCGTTCGTCGAGTTTCAGCGATTTCGCTTTATCTAATCGCTGGATGATAAAAGTGCTACGACTCCCGCGTGTCTCGCGCCGCCGCCGCCGGCACTCGGCTCCGCTCCTGGCTGGAGTGCCGCCGGTGGCGAGCCCTGATCGTCTCATGCGCCACGAGGCCGCGCCGGATGCGGGCGAGCCTCGGGAAAGCGAATCGACTTCGTGAACTCGAACTGGCGCACGGAATATAAAAATTGTGTACTCGCGAGCGGCGATAAGAACCGGCGCATACAAAGGTCGTAAGTGGATCGCGGATCGGCGTGGTGATATGCACCGTCCGGCGCGCGGCCGTACGGTCGCAGGTCGCGGCGCTCGGCCGCTCACTTGCGTTCCTCGGTCTGTGCGCGCGCGCTGTAAACTGCCTCTCGCCCGTTAAAACCTAGCCACTAACTCGACATAAACCTACGTACCTACGATCCGAACTAACAATTGCGTTTTCGTGCCTGTTTTACTGTCACAAACTAATAAGGTGAACACATTTCGTGTGCATTACAAGAAGGTCGTTCAAACTGTTTCTAAATCGCACATAGGTGACTCCATGATTACAATTTTAATTTTAACATGGATACAATAATAAAGTACTCATACCTACCTATAGAAGGTCTCCTCGACGATATGAACTTTAAAACTGCATGAGTGTTATGTGTTTGATCTGTATGTTGTATGTCCATCTCTATACCTATTCCCTCGTAATTACTAAACGGCTGAACCAATTTTCATAAATGATAATAATGTTGTTAGAGTCATCACACATGTGTACCTGTGTTTGACCACAATCTCATCGTAGTCAGTGATGATGTGGCCGATGGTGTTAAGCATACAAAGCCTAGAACTGGCTGTCAAGTGTAGCTGTGTGTTTTCAACATGAGGTAGCCGTGCTATGGTATGATATTTTCCTTCACCGAAAGCTCAAGCACATTGTAGGATTCGAACCCGCGACCTTCGTCTCGGCATTCAACGTCACAATCGGTGCTATCTGAGGTGGTATCAGAGCTATCATTGCGGTAATCGCTATAGATGCTGTAAGGCTTGTAGCGAGACGGATCCCTCCGGTCCCCTTTTTTGGGAATGGGATGGACAAGTTCGATTTTTTTTGGAATTATACAAAAGCATAGTCTTTATTTCTTTTAGGTTCAATTTTTCAAACGCTAGTTAAACCTCGAATACGCCGTTCTTCTGAAAAGTTTGTACAAAAACTGTTCTATGATACCGCTTATCCGGCCAATGAAAAATCAACCCTTAGATACTCCACCTGGGTTGGTCTTATTGGATTCTTTTGTCTTTCTTACAAAGATACATAAACCTTTTATAGTCGACAACAACCTTCATCTACCGTTGTTTCAAAAATTCTAAATGACAATCAAAATCAAAAACTCATTTATTCAGTTTAGGCCCTAATAAGGCACTTATGAACGTCAACAGTTACAGTTTTACAATGGACTCTACTACCGGTTCGGAATACACTCGATACAGTGACAACGACACTTCCTACATCAACTCTGACTGAAACAAATCAATATTTCAAATTAACTAATGAAGGCTGCTTGTGGGTTGTGTATATCTCTTGTAAGCCAGCTCTGCAGCCCATAAAATATGGTTCCCATTACCAGGGGCTTAATACTAATGCAGGTTGTAAAGTGATTGCTGCAACTATTATTGCTAATATAAGCCATTTACTGAGCTAACTTGAGCTGAGTGCTAATCATCATTTAATCTACTTAAAAAAATCCAGGTGACACTAATAGGGGTGATGACTAAAGAAATCTAATTAGTCTGTCAGTTAGATTACCAAAAAATATTGGACACAACCTAACTGACGAACTAAACAGAATTAATTATTTTATACCCAGTCATCCTCATGATCCCTATTGTCTCCGTCCAAATCCGGATAATTAGCTTTTATATAATACCTTCGATAAGTCTACTAAAAAAGCTTTTAAAATTCGGACGAATTTACTAATATGACGTATGTATTTTGTGAGAAACTATATCGAAAGCTTCAGCCAGTGGTGGTTAGTTGTGCACATTTTGTATTAGTTAGTATTATCATTGGACTCGCAGTTCCTGATATTCTATTTTTTTTATATTTAGCTATGGGATGGCCGTCCGATCCGCGAGCCAGCGGATTAATTCCGATGATTCAGCGGCAGCTAATTCACGATAAATGTTCATCTAAAATCGAATAATTGCTAGCAGTGTAATACTTCATTTTATCAAAGTAAATATACACAGTGATACCTAAAGATCTTCTTCTATATTTAAGAGCCTGGCTCTTGTCGGTGTAGCCTCCTCCACTTCTCCCTGTTGACCGCTGCTTCCTGAACCTCCCTATACGACACGACGTCCACTTTTGCCTTCACTCGGTCTATATAGTTCAGTCTGGGTCTTCCTCTCCCTCTCTTTCCTTCTATCTAATCTACCTAATGATGATACTTACAAATTAAAGGGAGAGTAATACTAATTTGAATAAAGAAAGCTCTAATATTAGATACTACGAATAGCTGCCTACCTACTATACGGTTTTACCCGCAACCCGCAATACAGAGGGATCTTATATTTCCCCGAGAACTATCATCATTTAATCTATGTTTTAACACAAAGTAATAGCTATCTGTGGCAAATGTCTCAATTACGAATTGATTGGTAACAAATATACGTGTACTCCTAAACTTTTGGAATATTAATAATATCTAATATCTAATAGGTCAGTAGGGAGTGTTATTTTAGCGGTTAGGCCTGGAAGTGTATTAGTAGGATGGTGATAGTGTTTGTTATATAATGTCGTGCGTGGTTCGTCTGTCATCGAAATGTTGTTCCAATTTTTTATTTAAATTTTCTACCGAATACCTCATTTATATTCCGTTTACAAAAATTAATCAAATGTCTTTTGTATGATTTAGAATAAGTACGCTGTAGTTTTATTATTTTCTTGTTTTATTGGATGAATGCAACTAGAGAATTGTACATTATATAGTAGTATGTACCTATGTCTTATTATTCTCAGGTTTATTTAGGTTTCTTTACTAAATCCACACGCGTACTGCCCATTCACTCGTACCTACTGTACCTACCCACCCACCTTCTTAGCTTTATTTGGCAAGGTGATAGAGCTAGGAGTTCTCATGAGTGGTAGATTCTCCGATCTGACTTAGAGCCGTTCAGAAACCATTAATTTGTAGTAGGTACTAATAATGCAGACTTACCAAAATGATACTCGTGTTTAGGGGCGGCCATCGGCTCCTCCATAGCGGGCGACGGGGACGACACGTCTCAGTGAAGGGGAGTAGGGGTGGGGGCGCGTGAGGCAGGGTCCGGGCACATGACCGAGGAGCACTCCCCGAGGCGCATAACTCCCCGTGCGGTCCGGTCAGGCGCCGCAGATACGTTTCCACGGAGGATCGATGAGCGCGATACGCGAGGCGGCGCGTGCGCGCGGCGATCGATAGCGCGCGAGTCCACGGGCGGGCGCCACTCGCCACCGACGCCGCCGTCGCGGGCGACCCCGCGCCCCCCGTGCCCCCTGCGCCCCTCGCTCCTCTCGCGCCATCCGCGCCCCCCGCGCCCCCCGCGCCCCCGTCCTCGCGCCCGCTTACGCAATAGAAGACGTGGACTCGGGGTCAGGCCCCACCGGCCAGCCCCGGCCGAGCCCGACTCCGCTCCACTCGCCCGACACCCTGACCGGACCTCCTCCCAGAACCCGTTGTCTCTTTTCCACCGTTATATACCGAATTACCTAGGTACATACTTTGACCGATTTTATCTTTTTTCTAGCCTTGAACTCGCTTCAACACAATTTTCAGAAAAACTGCTCAGCTACACATAATTATTATAGACATGTACTCTTTGTTTATCTATGAGACCATGACACCTACCTAATCTTCTGTGCCCGTTCGAGTTTCTACATTGGTTGCCTTCTGGCTTCTACCGATGCGTAGGTGACAATTCTCGTGTTCTGTGCTTGTTGGAGTTACCTACCAGCCATACGTCACACGTGTAATAAATACTCTTCTTTATCGCCGAGCCTGCAACTGGTTTATTAGTAACTAGCGACCCGGCCCGGCTTCGCACGGTGAAGGTGGACCGCTTGCTCGCCGAGTTTAATCTGCATATATCTACGAAAAGAAAACTGTTTAACACTTGTGTACTACCCGTCTTGACATACGAGAATCAAACATGGGCACTGACAAAAAACTCAACTGATAAACTTGCCATTTGCCAACGAGCGATGGAAAGAAGCATGTTAGGAATCAAGAAAGCTGACAGAATAAGGAGTCACACTATCAGACATAAGACCAAGATCCAAGATATAACTGTAAAAATCAGAAGGCTAAAATGGAAATGGTCGGGACATATGATGAGAGGCAAGGACAAATGGAGCAAATTAGTTACCCAGTGGTACCCACGAGAAGGTCAAAGGAAGAGAGGTAGACCACAGAAAAGATGGGATGATGATATAAGACAGGTTGCTGGAACAACATGGGGCAGAGTAGCCAGAGAGAGAACAGAATGGAAACGGTTGGAGGAGGCCTTTGCCGACTGGCAAACGGACACGCAAAAATGGAACAAAAATTAAATAATTTAAAAAAACAAACCTATTATTGTAATTGTCCGATTAAAAGGCTTATTATTATTATTATATATTGTGTTATATACGTTGGTTATCCGAATAAATAAATAAGTCAAGATCAAACAGTTTGATCATAATGTTTGATCAAATTACAAGAACGTGTATGACCGGCATTAGTTTGACGTTGCATGTGACCGTCATAAGTAACTCTAGTAAGCGGGTAGTATCCTATTGTTTTGAAATCTGTAGTATAAATATACAAAGAGACGTGGCTGGTCGGTGGGCTGGCTGGCTGGCTGGCTGGCTGGCTGGCTGGCTGGTCGGTCTTCTGCCGCATACAATCACGTTCCAACTGATTACATTATTATTTCACAACCTAACATTTAGCGGCAACCTAAAGGTTTATTCATACCTTGAATCATTCTTAATTAAAATTATACATTATGGATATTTTGAGATGGCTTTTTAAGACAATGTTGCGTGCTACAGATTCTTCAGTCAAATCATTCATCACGTTTAGTTAGTACTGTAACACTTATTGTATAACTAGCTTTTGCCTGCGACTTCGTCCACGTTTTCGTCGTTTTTCGTAAAAAAGTAGCATATGTCCTTCCTCAGGGTTCAGTGGTTTTGATGTGACAGACAGATTAACTTTCGTATTTTAGTAAGGAAATATAATATGTCAATCCACAATACTGTTAAAAAATATCGCAATAAGGAACCGCAGAATATTATTATTAATAGCTGTGCCCCGAGACCATCAGCGTGTAACTCCTTGTATGTTATTATGTTAATGTATTGGTAATATTGTTTAGATCATTTTCACATGAGGCTTAAGTACATATAGAATGAAAATACGGCACGTGAACATAAAGATTTCTAGAACTGCTAACCCGGGAAAGAGCGACATATAACTGACCATGTGAAAAACGTAAGAGTAAACAAATATAATCAGAATGCTCCGAACTGCTAAGCTATCAGGAGTTACACGTGTTATTGTGAGTCAACCATAAAAGATAGACATATGCTGTAGCGGGATATTTTTTAGACAATTTTATGTAGAATATTTCCGTCATACATGATTTCTATGTAACTTTAACCATTAAGGCTGCACACGCGACGGAAGCTTAAAAAATGGAGTAACTTCTCCCGTTTTCCCAACATTTCCCTTCACTACTCTGCTCCTATTGATTGTAGCGTGATGAAAAGTATACTATAACCTGCCCAGGAGTATGAAAAATAATTGTACCAAGTTTCGTTAAAATCCGTCGAGTAGTTTTTGTTTCTATAAGGAACATACAGACAGACAGACAGACAGACAAAAATTTTACTGATTACATTTTTGGCATCAGTATCGATCACTAATCACCCCCTGATAGTTATTTTGAAAATATATTTCATGTACAGAATTGACCTCTCTACAGATTTATTATAAGTATAGATATTGTGTGCGTTCCAAAATCATACAAATGTACTCTTTGCCCAAATCTTCCCTCTGACTGAGAGCGATTTTGTCATTTAAATTCGTCTTTTTAAAACGTGGTCTCACTCCAATTGTTTGAATTGTAATAGTCACTCGCTCACTACTTACCTACCTGACGACATTCAATCCTCGCTGATGACGTCAGAAAAGCCTACTAGTTTAGGACCCATACATTTATTCAGTTTAGGCTCTGATAAGGTATGAACCTACATAAATCTTTATCTTTCTTTTTGGCATCACACGACAAGGTTTGTGCATTTAGCATGTGTCAAGTTGAGCAATGAAGTTTCTGATGAATAAATGTACCTTCTTTCTTTCATTCTTTCAATGTATGTTAATTCTTCATGTAGAGTTAAGTATATTTTATGTTCAAGTCATGTCAATAAATCATTTTTAAGTTATATTCAGTGATGCTTGCAATCAGTCAATTTATGTTAGCTTTTAGTTTTAGCCGAGGGAGCCGTTCTACTAAAACTTTTCACGGAGTTTTTGAGACAACTTGAACAGCCACTAATCATGAAATGATTTCCAACATACCACGACTTTATATAAATAAAATGAAAACGGAACGTCAATTCGTATGTTCGCGCCAAAAATACACCTACATTACATTACAGTCATAATTGTAGATAGAGTACCAATGATAAATGCAGTAATTTCTTCATAACAGGGTAAGTGGCGCCATCTGTGCGGGCGACGCGGCGTTCCTTGCATTGTTTGTTGGCGGTCGAGCGCTCGCTCTACAAGCGCCGCGATACCTACCCAGTACCCAGCCTAGCGAGCTCAGTTCACTCACTGGTTATCACGAGCACCGCTAGAGGGAGACATGTTAAACAATATTATTATTAATTCATCAAATAAACAAGATTTTAAAGTAATAATTATAATAGGTACATGTCTAAAAATACCTTTTTGAGATTTGATCGAATAAATACTTTTTAAACTCTCGCGAACACAAGTCATGTTTATAGGCATATTATATTATACTAGCTGTCCCCCGCGGTTCCACCCGCGTTTCCAAATAAAAAGTAGCCTATGCAACCTGATCTAGATAAGGCAACATAATAATTGTCCATGGGAAAAACAGTTTTCTCTTAAATATATTCCAACATGCTTAAAAGTTTGTCCTTGTGCTTTATTTATATTGACTTCAGACGATAGGTAGGTAATTTCACAGGAAATTGTACCTATTCGTTTAAATCTATATGGTAAATCTGTGGGTATCATCGGAATGCGAGGTATCAGTACTGTTTGCCCAACAGCTGGCTCAGTCAAAACCAATCGCTACTATGACAGAAATCTAGAAATTTTACTTGAAGTCTGGTTTTACCATTACATAAATTAGGTAGTCTAATATCTATTTAACATGCATTGTCCTGAATGACTGTCTGACGGATCAACGCATAGCCTAAACCGCTGATCCTAGAGACCTGAAATTTAGAGGGTGTGTTCTTCGTATGAAGTAGGCATCCTATAAGAAAGGATCTTCCGAAATCCTTAGGGGTTGAAAAACTGGGACAAAGTTTGTATGGAACAACGTGATTCCTTGGTCCAATCTACTTCAAATTTTGCATAAACATTCTTTAAGATAATTGATGGAAGACGTGTTTCTCTCGAAAACTCATCGCCTATCGGGGTTAAAAAAGGGTAGAAAGTTATTATGGGGGTGATTTGCATCGAAGTTGATATCAATACTGCTTTTGAACTCACATAAAAGCTTGGTGCAATGTAATGCATATGACGAACAATTGGGATGAATTTGCTCTTATGTCTCATGACCGTCTTGGCAACAATCATGGGACAAATTAAAGTATAAATTAGATGTTACAACACTCTACATTTCTACGTTAGTTGCAGCCGGTCAAATATACCCATTTGTATTTGAAGTATATCGAAATGGAAACCAGTATGCCAAATTTGGTACAGAAGACCAACCCATCAAAAGGTTACGTTTTTCCCAAGATCTTTCTTATGGTCACTTTGATGCCTACGCTGATGCCGATGGTGATAATAACACTGATCAGCGTCCAATAGCCAATCTAAATATATAAAACTTTTAACAAAAATTAGAACCGATATCATGGTACCGCAGATTTATTTCGCTTAATTCAAAACTATCATATTAGAGTTCCTAAATAGTTATTTTCTGCTTTTTAGTGCCTTTGAAGGCGGTTTTATTTTTTGTTAAAAGTTTTTTATTTTTCAATTTTGAATTTCTTATGTGTAATCAATGACTCTCAAGGTCACTGACCTAGGATAAGCATAATAGCGTTGTAGTTTCCATCATCGTTCCTATAACATTTACAGAATTATCCCCTAACTCCTAACCATTAAGGAGTTGTACCTTCCATCATCAGCTCAGCAACATAAGATGATGACTACCAGACGCAAATATCTGAATAGCTTTAGAAAGTATGATGAAAAACATTGTAAGTGCCTATAAAATTTAAAGAGTTCCCTCGATTTGTCCAGGATCCTATCATCAGATCCTGACTTGGTGACCATGGGACTACTTGTGAAGTATACCCTTTCAAACAAAAAATATTTTTCCAAATCGGTCCAGGCGTTCGAGTATTCGGGGAACATACAAAAAAAATGTTTCCGACGAATTCATAACCTCCGCTTGAAGTTGGTTAATTGACTGACTGACTGACTGACTGATCGCGGGTGATATCGCGGGTGGAAAGCTATTTAGCATTCTATATTAAAGCTGAAAAGTTTATGAAAAACATTGTAAGTGCCTATAAAATTTGAAGAGTTCCCTCGATATGTCTAGGATCCTATCATCAGATCCTGACTTGGTGATCATGGGACTACTTGTGAAGTATATCCTTTCAAACAAAAAATAATTTTCCTAATCGGTCCAGGCGTTCGAGTATTCGGGGAACATACAAATAAAAAGATTTCAACGAATTGATAACCTCCGCTTGAAATTGGTTAATTGACTGACTGATCGCGGGTGGAAAGCTATTTAGCATTAAATAATAAAGCTGAAAAGTTTGTTTGTTTGTTTGAACGCGCGAATCTCCGGAGTTACTGGTCCGATTCGAAAACTACGCTGTCGGCTGGTAGTTTAGCCATTATTTTGTCGTTGATGGCGTCCACGCTTATATTTCTGGCAGCTAATTAAATTAAATTGCCCTCTCACACATCCATTAATGTTTTTTTTGGTCGATATTACAGACTTTCATTTAAGCAACATTTAATAATATCTGCTCTAGTTTCCCTAACAGGCAACGTTATCTGAAATCACCAGAAAACATCAAAGTTATTCCACCCATGGCTATTTGTGCATTTTATAATTCTGAGAATTCTATGTAAAGCCTCTAGATGAGCTCTATGAGTCATGTGCACTCATCCCATATTATTAGGTTTGCATCTTGTAAAACCTTGCCCAATGGTCCATTTTTACGTATAGAGCGTACGCTGTCTTTTTCAAGAAATACCGTAAGGGTCTGTTTAGAAGTGAAATGAGCCGTCCTTCTACCTGTCAATAGTGTAGCAGCAATAATTATCTGATGATGTAACAGCAATGGCTAATTTCGTTGACTTCAAAACTATCAGATTAGAGTTCTTACATAGTTATTTTATAATTATTAGTGCCTTTGTGGTTTTTTTTTGTTAAAAGTATTTAATTTTTAATTTTTTAGTTTCTTATGTGTAATCAATGACTCTCAAGGTCACTGACCTAGGATAAGCATATTAGCGTTGTACTTTCCATCATCGTTCCTATAATATTTAAAGATTTATCCCCTTACTCCTACCCGTTAAGGAGTTGTACCTTCCATCATCAGCTCAGCAACATGTGACGACTACCAGACGCAAATATCTGAATAGTTTTAGAAAATATATGAAAAACATTGTTAGTGCCTATAAAATTTGAAGAGTTCCCTCGATTTCTTCAAGATCCCATCATCAGACCCTGACTTGGTGACCATGTGAACACCTGTATGTATAGTTTCCAAATCGGGTCAGGCATTATTCGAGTAATCGAGGAACATACATAAAAAAAGATTCCGACGAATTTTATTGATAACCTCGTCTTGATGACAGTTAAAAATAACAAAAACTGTTACCTAGGCGACCGCTGTCATCCATTGACAACCGCGTCGCATCGCTCACCCATGCTATACATGCTCCCGCTTAACGTTCTTTTTATCATTGCTCAGCTCCTGAGGGTCGTAGCGTGATGTTCTATAGCCTATAACCTTCCTTAATAAATGGGCTTTCAATTGCAAAAACGTTTTTCCATATCCCACTGGCAGATCCAGAGATTAGCGCGTTCAAACAAACAAACAAACAAACAAACAAACAAACAATCTCTTCAGCTTTATTATTAGTATAGATTTTGTGCGCGAAGAGATCCGATATAATGTATAAACATGATCTAATAGAGTACCAGTGCTAATAGTTGCTAATAATTAACACATATCTACCCTGGATTAACACATAGGCTACTTTTTATCCCTCGTGTCGCAAGCTAGTAGGTATCTAGACAAAATAACAACATCAGTAGATTTGGTATACATAATTACAAACGAACAAAAGAAGCGCGCGAGAAAATTGTTACAAAATAAAAATAATATCAGGAAGAATTGAAGTGTGTGTGTGTAACGTGTAATAGGTATATTTTATAACTTCACACCGGCTCTGTCCCTCGACTTTTTCCACAGCGAAAGGAATATTATTTCCGTGGATCTGTCAGCATAAAAAAATAATATACTATCTACTTACTACCTTACCGTTACTAACGACCACAGACGATACAATACTACTACATATTTATACTGACTGACAGACAGGGACAGGCAGCTAGCGACTAGCGAGTGTGCGAGTGCGCGATTTATTTATGATTGTCTGTCAGTTAGTCAGTTTGGACGGCGCGGCGCGGACGAGGCGAACGCCCGCCCACAGAGTACTTTATTATTGCGCCCGCCACAGATTAGTTTACGCCGGCGCGGCGAGACGTGCGCGCGTCCGGTCCAGTGTAGTGTAGCAAGCACGCATCGCATCTCAACTCAATGGCGGACTCGGACACGGACACGACGCGGACGCGCGGGAGTGGGAGCGGGAGTGGGAGTGGGAGCGGGAGCGACGATGCTGTGGCCGCGCGCTCGCTCGCGGTGACCGTGCGCGCCGCCACCAGAGAGGACATGCCCCGCGTACTCCAAATGATACATGTAACACTATTATAATATTATCTTCAATACTCAACTATTTGCAACACCGTGCATTCAAATCCCTACCAGTCATCAGATCAGCTCTACATTTACTTATATTCCACTATTCGACCGATAGATAGGATCGTTTATGAAAACAATTGTGTCCAAATACTGCCAATACTGGACAGTTTCTCGCGACCAAAACGTTGTAAGCGCCGCAAATTTCACGGCGCTTACGCGTTTCGATCGACGACATGTCGTCCCTATAGAAGTAAGGTAATTCTTCACAGGTAGCCTATTGAACTGGTGATTTATATTTTCGCATAACAACCTTGACCGTATCCTATAGGACAAGTATGTTTAATAATGTAAGTCCCTCCAGCACTCAGAGGATGTTTAGAGACTAGGATAGTCTCGCGTGTTGATGTAAGTAGGTACTCTCATTAGAGATAAAAGGTAGGTAACTTATATGCACATAAACACTTGAATGATAACATGAATTTATAATGAAGAGTAGTAGATACCTTACCTAGGTAGGTACTCTATTTGCATTAGGTAGGTACTCGAAGCAGATTCAGTGAAAAATAAATAAAATAATGTGATTGAAGTTATAATAAATGCACTAATATTAAGGGTAAACGTTCGGTTGGAGCGCGAAATTCCCCAAGGTATATTAGTAACATTTTCATATGTCAGTAATATACCTTGGAGGAATATGTTGATGATATCTTTTGTTATTAATCAGTAAATATACTACCATTCTTCTCGCAAATAACATGTTGATAACTTACGACCTATAACTGACATGCAATTTGCAAAAAACGTGATAAAATTTGAATTTCGCGCTCCAACCGAAGCCTCCACCTTAAGAATGAAAATAAAATAAATGTACAGTAGTGCGGAACCCTTTGTTTACGAGTCCGACTCGCACTTGACCAATTTTAATTATCACTGTTGGCCGCGGTTTCACCCGCGTTCTCGAGGGATCTTATGTCCCCGAGGAATAAAAAGTACCTAGCTCATATGTTAATCCGGGTATCCATGAGGATTTCCCTGGGTCACAAAAAGAAATGAAATTCGGTAAAGTGGTGTTGCCACCTACTTACCTGTTAAACTGTTTTTAAAAAAAATTGTTAATAGTATTTTCGCTAGATGGTGCTGGTAAATTTATGTGTGTTTTCTACATAGCGACGTTAAGAGTCTCCGGCGTTTTATTGGGTCATCCTGTTATCTTAGTTTAATGCTTTTGAATGATTAAATACTTGTGGAAAAGTCGATCGGAAGTTTTTTGTTACCGTACCCTCGATCTGATCTTAGTACCGCTTCGAGACCTATAAATGAATGGTTGTAGTAAGTACCATCTGTGGTAGTACGGCACTGGTAGTATATTATTGTTTCTCTGCTGATAGAACCACGGAAGTCACATTCCTTTCACTGTGGAGTGCCGTTTGAGCGTGAAAAAGTAACAAACGGTCACTCACAAACTTCCGTATTTATAATAACTTACCAATTCTATTATATTGAATAATTATTGTATACTCAGTAAAACAGCAACAACATACATAATCTATGTTACTGTGATTCTACAAGTGCGACTCGAACTCACACTCGAAGGATTCCATACCATCGTATATTATTATATTTCCGTTGGCATCGCTTGAGTACGGGACCCTAAAAACATAAAAAAAATATTTAGGTTATTTTATGCTTTTTAGTGTTTTGAAGTCGGTTCTATCTTTTCTTAAAAAGTTTTTTATTTTTCAATGTTTAGTTTCTTATGTTTTATCACTAACCTATATAGTATAAGCTATCGTTGTACCTTCCACCATCACATCAAATGATATAACTAACGGTCTAACAGGTCCTATAATATATAAAGAATTATCCCCTAACTCCTCCTAACCGTTAAATATTTGTACCTTCCATCATCAGCTCAGCAACGTAAATAATGACTACCAGACGCATTATCTGAATAGCTTTAAAAAGTAGGTATATGAAATATATATATTGTAAGTCCCTATAAAATTTGAAGAGTTCCCTCGATTTCTCCAGGATTCCATCATCAGATCTTGACCTGATGACCGTGGGCACCAACTGTAAAGTATACCCTTTCAAACAAAAAAAGAAGTATTCAAATCGGTACAGGCGTTTCGAGTAATCTGGGCACATAAATAAAAAAAAAAAACATTCCGACGAATTGAGAACCTCCTCCTTGTTGAAGTCGTTTAATAAATAGAACGCTTGTTCTGCAGGAACTGGCGCAGTTGGAGGGCATGCCGGAGGGACCCCAGCTCAGCGTGGACGGTGAGACACATCACTAATATAACTTCAAAACAGTCAGATTAGAGTTTCTACATGGTTATTTATGCTTTTTAGTGCCTTTGAAGGCGGTTCTATTTTTTTTTAATTTCTTATGTTTTATGACTGAATTAATATACATATTAGCATCGTACTTTCCAACGGTCTATTCGGTCCTTTAAATAATTATCCAATAACCGTTAAGAAGTTGTACCTTCCATCATCAGCTCAGCACCAAGATGATGACTACCAAACGCAAAATTATTTCTGAAGATCTTTAGAACGTATATGAAAAACATTGTAAGCGTCTATAAAATTTGAAGAGTTATCTCTATTTATCCAGGATCCCATCATCAGATCCTGACCTGATGACTATGGGACTACTTGTGAAGTATGTTTAAAAAAAAAAAATCCAAATCGGTCCAGGCGTCTTCGAGTACTAATCGGGGAATAAAAATTTAAAAAAAACAAAAAAAAAAGATTCCGACAAGTTGTTAACCTCCTCCTTTTTTAAGTTGGTTAACTCGTCTAGTACTTAACTTCTATTTGAGAGTCTGTTCTCTGATCAATTCATGCTATTATTAATTGTCGTTTACAGGTACTTGCATTAGTACAATAGGTACTACCTATGTATTTCTCAGTTTGAGTACAAATAACCAAACAGTAGCACTGACACACAGATTTGATAAGAGACGGCTTCGATTCGTCCCCGGCGTGGTTCTTCGCGCTGATAGCGGAGTGCGCGGCGACCGGCGCCGTGGTCGGCCACGCGCTCTGCAACCGCGCCTACTCCAGCTGGACGCGCCGCGCCTTCTACATCGAGGACCTCTACGTGCAGCCGCGAGCTCGGCGCGCCGGGGTCGGCCTGCGGCTCGTGCACCACATCTGTCAGGTGAGTGTCAGTCACGGGAGTAAATACTACCCTCGGAGCCGGTAGTGGAGTCCAACTATTAACGCGGGGGTGTTATCGGCGGGCAGATGGCGGTGGCGGAGGGCGTGCACCGCGTGGACTGGCACGTGCTGGTCGACAACGCGCCGGCGCTCGCGTTCTACGCGCGGCTCGGCGCCCGCGACCTCTGCCGCTCCGAGGCGCGCACCGCCATGCGCCTCGACCGCCCCCGCATCGAGGCTCTGGCCGACGACGCCACATCACACCCGCCGCATCCACCGCATCCACCGCATCGGCTCCACTGATCCTTCCGGCCCGAGACGGACCACGGCGGTGACCTCCGTACGGCCGATTGAAGTAGACCGGTAGAGGCGAGCGGGCGAGCGGGCGATCGTTACGGTAGGACGGGAGCCGGCCGGGCGCCTCCGGGGCGGGCCGGGGGCGCGCAGGCGCGAGGCCGGCGGTCCGGGCGCCCCCGGGCGGCCGCGCGGCAGACGGTCCGCCGGGCTCCGCGACGCGACCGCGCCGCATGGCCCCCGAGTGGCGAGCGACTCCTCTCGGCTCTATTTTCCTCGGCGGAAGATTCTCGGCCGCCCTCGAGCTCGGTCGTGGTTTATTTTTATGTCAGCTCGCTTCGTGGACGATTTGGAAGCTCGAGGACGTGCGGCCGTCCCCCGCGCCGCGGCCGGTCGCCCGGTTATCTTAAGTGAAATAAAGTTTTATTTAGTTTCGTGCGGTATTTATTTTTCTTTTCGTACTACCTTCTAATTGGACGGAGCCAGGTGAGCGTGCTAAATTGATGTCTATATGCCTGAAAAGTTTGACAGGTGACATTTTATAGGCCTCCAAAATACCTCGAGTAAAGTACCAGTAAAGTATCCTCGAGGAGCGAAGAGTTGTATAGTAGGTACCTATAAACAATAGTGTTTATATACAAGGATGGTTGCGAGCTGCACTGTGTTGTGCCGTGTTAAGGTACTGAGTATAATTAGATGTGCTGCACTGGTAGAAACAACTTTAATCCGAGTAGTTTGCATTTAAAAATATTGCAAGTGTATTTCAATATTTTATGTACCGCACCGCTGACTGGCTAAATCTCGGAAATTATGTTTTTGGATTGTTGATGTGTTGGATTTCGTAAATTCGGATGCTGGAGAAGCCTCAAATGGCCTCAATCCGAAAGCGAAAACAAACTACTTCTAAAAATATATGTTAAGTAACATTTTTATTTTTTCCTGTCAGCTAATAAGTAGTGATGAGCATAACAGATGGATTGAAATACTTAGGTATTTTTATTAAAATTAACCTTCACAGTAACGTATAAATTGTCAGAAGGTATATACTTAACTCAGAAATTAGAAATAGAAAAAAACTTTTACCAAAAAATAGAACCGCCTTCAAAAGCACTAAAAAGCATAAAATAAATATAATAATAATTTAGTTGTTGTTTGTTGTTTTTTTATCGCATTTCTTAGCAAAATATGAAAATACCGTAAAAAAGATGTCAACAAGTGAAATTAAAATTAAAATCGGCCGAGAAACACCGAAGCATTTTAATACTAATTAGACAGAGAGATCGGACATAGAGTAGGTATGTGACGTCATATACTATGACGGCCATAAGTATAAACTCCATGCTAAATTCTGTTTTGCTAGAAAGAGATAGCAATAAATTTGATGGCTTATTATCTTGGTTATTTTTATAGTTGCCCGAAATATTTATATTCTTTTATCTACTCTCATATCGTAATGTTCTTATTATGAAATCAAAATCAGTACTTTAATGAGCCACTTTAGGCACACCCGTGTATAATGATTCATTATAGTACAGTTGTTGTTCCCAAGATAATGCTATAAAATAACTTTTTTCTATTAAAGTACACTTTGGACCTATCAATAGTATAATCAATCAGTATCAATTCAATTTGGCGATGACAATGTCACAAATTTTGTAACTTGAACTTTAGAGGTAAGAATTTTTGGGAGTTGGCAACACGGATTTGATTAAGTATATGATTATATTTTATTGTTTTTGCCTACACATATCATTAAATGACATTATTTATATGAGTTTAGATAAAGTACTGTATGATACTGCACATAATTAGGTATTAAAAACTCGTGTGATACTATTAAGAACCTCGGCTACGGCTCGGTACTTAAACTCACACTCGTAGTTAATAACTCCTATTATGCAACAGTATCATAAACTACTATTATTAAATAAAAAAAAATATAAGTATCATGCATATTCCGTATTCGTACATAGTTTAATTACATTAATAAACATTTATTATTTGGTTACATTAATTATTATTATATAAAATTAGTTATTTTATGACTTTTAGTGCCTTTGAATGCGGTAAAATTTTTTGTTAAAGGTTTTTTATTTTTCAATGTTGTTTTCTTATGTTTTATCACTGACCTGATATTATAAGCATATTAGCAGAC
Source organism: Tethea ocularis (assembly GCA_963555595.1). Lineage (NCBI taxonomy): Eukaryota > Metazoa > Arthropoda > Insecta > Lepidoptera > Drepanidae > Tethea > Tethea ocularis. The sequence continues at coordinate 98,388 of OY741960.1, read as the reverse complement.
TAGCGGCCCGCCCCGGCTTCGCACGGGTACATACACACACACATACACCCTTTTTTTTGCATCGGGTTTAAAAAAAAAAGTAAAATGCCTCCCCCCCGTACCCCAGTGACGCTTACATGGAGCCTACATCGCATGCTGGCTAGCTGAGCGCGGTGAGCGACAACCACGCGACTTTTTTCTAATACTTGCATTTTTAAACTCGTGATATCTTCCGAATGAAATGTCCGAATTGAATAATTCAAAAAGTTATAAAAAGGTATTAAAGCCGTCTTGAATATAAAGTAATTTATTTTGATGACGATTAATACCAAGGTACAAATGAAGAGCCTTTTCAAGAGGCGGCATATATAAATTAATATTTTAGAATAAAAAACTGCTTACTGTGACATAACTATAATATTTAGACATATGCTGTCGCGACACTTTTTGTAGATAATGATGAGTTCTGCAAAGTCGTAGTAAATGATTTTGTTCTATCATCAATAGTTTTCGCAGCGCACGCGCCGTAAGGTATTTTTCAGGTCATTTTTTTACACCTTATGTTACATTATTGGAGTTTTAGTAAGGATCCCTAATTTTTTTTTAAATATAATATAGCCTATGTTACTCGGGGATAATGTAGCTTTCCAAAGGTGAAAGAATTTTTGAAATCGGTCCAGTAGTTTCGGAGCCTATTCATTACAAACAAACAAACAAACAAATCTTTCCTCTTTATAATATTAGTATAGATTACAACTAACGATCTAATCCGTCCTAGAATATTTAATGTAGGTATCAGCGGTAGGTACCAAGATATTTTCCATGGAACATGAACTACACTTTCGCTGACTTCAAAACAGTGTCAGGTTGATTAGAGTTCCTACATGGTTATTTTATGCTTTTTAGTGTTTTGAAGTCAGTTCTATTTTTTGTTAAAAAGTTTTTTATTTTTCAATTTTTAGTTTCTTATGTTTTATCACTAACCTATATAGTATAAGCTATCGTTGTACCTTCCATCATCACGTCAAATGATATAACTAACGGTCTAAAAGGTCATATAATATATAAAGAATTATCCCCTAACTCCTTACCGTTAAGGAGTTGTACCTTCCATCATCAGCTGAGCAACGTAAATGATGACTACCAGACGCAAATATCTGAATAGCTTTAAAAAGTATATGAAAAACATTGTAAGTCCCTATAAAATTTGAAGAGTTCCCTCGATTTCCCCAGGATTCCATCATCAGATCCTGACCTGATGACCATGGACACCAACTATAAAGTATACCCTTTCAAACAAAAAAAGAATTTTCCAAATCGGTCCAGGCGTCTTCGAGTAATCGGGATAAAATAAAAATCAAAAAAAAGAGTCTGACGAATTGAGAACCTCCTCCTTGTTGAAGTCGTTTAAAAAGAAGAAGAGTCTATCTTGTTGTAACTTTGGATTAAGAGGTTAATAAGGAAGGGTTTCCCTTTAAAAGTTGAAAATTTTACTACAGTTCTTTTAGTAAAGTGTATCCAAACTTGAGGAAAATCCTCGGCCGAATCCTTTTAACTGATCTCCAATTATCAAGACTGATTAAAGTTTAGTGATGAATAATAGGGTAGTTGACACTGTCAAAAATAAATGAACAAACACTAAACAATGCATAAAACATGTAAAAACACGTGGAAATAACAAATATGTTGTATATTTAATGAATCGATATATACTTTGAATTTATTCTTTATTCTTTGCAAAAAGGTACATGGTTTTTACTTAATTAACTAAATACAACGGCGATAAATTTAGTTTAAATGCACACTTTGTTTTTAAAGGTGCGTTGGCCTACGGACTAGAAGATTCTGTATCCCGGTTGCCAGCGCCTTCCGTGGTTAAAATAAAATTGTTAACATATGATAACATAGGACACAATACAAATACAAATTTATAACTAAAAGAGAAAAATTAAGATGAAATTATGCTTAAAAATAAGTTAACGATACCAACCGATAGAATATATAAAGTGTGGATATAGATATAATATAAATGAGGTGGGTGAGTATAAAGCAGAACGATTGAGAATGTAACCAATTTGGGCTATAAACATTGAATACCTAACAGAAGCTCAGTCTCCGTATAATCGAGGGTAAGAAGCCAATTTTTCACCTTGACTTTTAATTGTGATATTGTGAGAGGTGTACCCTCTAAACTAAGTTTCTTGTTTATTTTATTATACATCCGGGGTGCTATAAAGCTGAATTGATGGCGTGCAAAATCTGTTCGACATTTATAGGTGAGACAGATAGCATGGTGCCTACGTTTTGAGTTAAGAGTTTTAACGAATGGTGTACTGGAGTGAACTTTTATGACTGTATTAAAAATATATAGTTTGCGAACGGTCAATGTTTTTTATGATTTTTAATTAACAGTGGAACCACTAAGTGTAGATGATTTGATGCTGTGAAACTGACGTCATAGTGTAATATTTCATACAAAGTTCTATTTAAACGATCGTTTTGACATTTATTAAAAAGTAGCTGATTTGATATGTCAGTCAACTACCCTATTTGCTGACTGTTTAGTTTTTAGAGATTTTTATGACTATTTTAATAAAAATCAAAATGTCCTTATGGTATTTTATTACTTACTAGGTGTTCCGTGCGGTTTCACTCGCGTTCCCGGGATAAAAGGTAGCCTATAACCTTCAGGAATAATGTAGCTTCCTATTAGTGAAAGAATTTTTCAAATCGGTTCATATGGTTGGAGAGCGCACTGTAGTAAACCCTACCTCATAAGGTAACAACATGGGACTAGTTTCTGGTGGTGTATAGTAAAAAAATACTCTTAAAAAAACAGGGTTGCGTGGGCGCAACCTGGAGGGTTTTGTGGAATGGGCAGTTAAGAGGTCCCTTTTTTTGGTGCTTTTTACCTCATCGAGTAACAACTAGAGACCTAGCCTATTCGATAGAAGTCATCGAAAAACGTATAAAAAAAGTTGGTTGCCTCATCCTATCCTGGCACTTTCTGAAATCGGCCAGATTTTAGGGGGCTGAAAAATGACCGATTTTACCTCATCGAGTAACAAGATGCCACTAATGCCATTCGATAGCTTAGATAAGCCCGATGATAAAAATATAAGGTTGCGTGACCTCAGCCTGGAGGATTTCCTAGTCGGCCAGGTTTTATGTCGGATTTACGAAGACAAAATTTAAGGAAATCGTCTATAAAACAATGAATTTCACAAAATTTCAATGGTTTAACTGTATGAAAATGGCTATGATACATATTTGAGTTCATACAAAATCAGTCAAGTGTGTGTCGGACCACGTATTCCATAAAATTTCATATTTTACAGATTTTTGAAATCTTTAAAATGAGCGACCCTACCTCTTCGAGTTACAAGATTTCATTAATGCCATCCGATAGCTTAGATAACCCCGATTATAAAAACATAACGTTGTCTGCCCTCACCCTGAAGGATTTCCTAGTCGGCCAGGTTTTATGTCGGATTTACTATGGCAAAATATATGGAAGAAATGCAATTAAATTCACATTATTTCAATGGTTTAACTTAATGACAATTGTTTGATACTTATTTGAGTTTATAGAAATGCCGTCAAGTGTGTGTTGGACCACGCATCCCATAGAAATTCATATTTTACAGATATTTGAACTCAGGTAGGGTTGCTTATTTAAAAGTATTTTATTTATATTATTTTAGCGTTGCTTCGAGTAACAAGATGTCAATAATACCATTCGATAGTTTAGTTAGATTACTCCGATAATAAAAATATAAGGTCGCCTACCCTCAGCTTGGAGAATTTCATATTTAGCCAGGTTTTAACTCGTTTTTACTAAGGCTAAATGTACATTATTTCAATGGTTTAACTCTATGATAATTGTTTTGATACGTATTTGAGTTCATGTATCAATATTTTTTTACCCAAACCTAATTTACACAACATAGTTTTAATCAAGAAAGGGGCCGTTCAAGTATTACGTAAGCACTATGGGGGGTAGGGTCTTTGTTTTGCTTATTTTGGATGACATGGGGGTTAGGGGAGTCTAGATGTTGATTACGTCATCAGTAGTTATTTACTTTTTTACACAAATGGCAACCCTCACATTGTCTATGCTTGAAAACGAAACGCATTTTCGGGGATTCCCGCAAATATAAACGCATACGTATTTTTAATTGAAAAATGTTTACGTAAGCATGGGGGAGGGGGTAAGAGCTTTGCTTACTTTTCCTGCAAGGGGGATGGGGGGGTAAATAATTGTAAGAAATCTGCTTACGAAATATTTGAACGGCCCCAAATTGAAAGAAGGAAAAATTGCGAAAAGCATATTTTTTTTGTTACATTATATAATAAAAATATTTTTAATAATATTAAACTTACGACCCTTTTCCTCATGTACGCGTAGAGGTATTAATTTTAAATTCATATCAAATACTCAGGTCTATTATACCTTTAAAGCTGTAACAAAATAAAACTTCTATGTCAACGCAATCAAAAAGCAATTTAAGCCGCATATTTTGAAACTCGCAACTACTCGCAAGGGAATCAAAACCTGAAGGATACTTTCAATCGACCTAGAATCTTGAAATTTGGCATGAAGCAACATTTTACAGCACAAAAAGAAAAAAAATCGAAAATTTTAAGGTACATCACATGACTTGTCATAATTTTTTTTTAAATTATTATAACCTTTTCCTCACGAACGCTTAGAGGTATCAAGTTGAAATGCATATCAAATACTTAGGTCTAATTGTCATTAAACTGTAAAAAGTTAACGCAAATCGCAAATGTACAACAATTTATACCGAATAGTTTTTTAAGTTATTTAAGAAAATAAGCGAATCCCCACTTCTCTCTGAAACACTGGACCAAAAATTTTGAAAATAATACAGAAAATAGTTCTTTACCTATTAATTACAGAAAAACCTAAATATTTAGAGTAACATAGGAAATTAAGGAACTCGCGATGCGCGATTCAGACTCGCACTTGTCCGGTTTTTGTAAGTTATTGCTATCGGCATTTACAGAATTTGAAAAAAAATACAGTTTGCGAGAAATCGGTGATTTTTCAAATAATTTATATTATCTTAATCAATCCTGTCTCCGAGAAGGAACAAAAGGCTCTAAGGGGCCAAGTTAGGTTATGGTATTAGAAAAGTCACAAATCGAAAAAAAAACCCACAGATTTTGATAGGAAATTAATCTATCATACTGTGGTGACATTAGGTATAAAAAAAAAATTACCAAACTTCAAGTTCATAGTGAATGGGAGATAAACTTTAGCCCTCTTATTCATAAACGCTGTTTAACTAAATCAATTTTATAGTGTCCTCCATCTCACTCTTTCGATCACCATACGTCACTTGTCAGATAAATATCCAAAATATCCTACAAAGATAAAGATAAAGACTACGGAATTTTAACTAATCATTAATAAATTGGTAACTTTTTTACGAATAAAAAGCCGCAAGTTTATAGCCCCAGTGGTTTAGGCTCTCCTTTAATAAATCAGTCAGTCAGAAGATATGTAGATATAAACTTTCGTAAGCCATTTTTTTGGAAAGGACTAAAGTTGATAGCCTCTGATGGCTGCTTCAACCTCACTGGACAAATTTGTTAATTTAGGTACTTTAATTTAAACTATATTGGGTAAATAAACTGTGATAAAATACTAAGCTCAATGCTATGCTTGGTCGAGAACTCTACAATCTACAATATTTCGAAGATTTTGGAAGTATATTTATTGAATATGACGGATAATGAAAAAGTTTATTTTCAGCCAGAAAACTATCATCTAGAGTTAAACGTTGTAAATTTAATAATATTTAAAGTTGTATTTAGTTATTCTTGGAATAAACATGAAAAATCATCATCAATCATTCAACATGGATACGGCTATTGATGAAACTGAAAATAGTACTATTATCATACTTCGACTTTATCACAATAGTTGAATTAATTAACACAAACTATAAGTATATTATTTTAATAATAATACAGCTTAATTTAACTTGATTACTTATGTGCAAGTTCATCACAGGTTGGATGAAAAATAGTTTAAATGTATATAATGTACCATAATAAGATACATTGGGACAAGAACTCTAGATTAAAACTATTTTGGGTAACCAATCTGCTATGAAAACTTGCTATGCATGGTGTGATCTCACACTTAACAGCATTTTTATAAACTCAAATAAGTATCAAACAATCGTCATTAAGTTAAACCATTGAAATAATGTGAATTTAATTGCATTTCTTCCATATATTTTGCCATAGTAAATCCGACATAAAACCTGGCCGACTAGGAAATCCTTCAGGGTGAGGGCAGAAAACGTTATGTTTTTATAATCGGGGTTATCTAAGCTATCGGATGGCATTATTGAAATCTTGTAACTCGAAGAGGTAGGGTCGCTCATTTTAAAGATTTCAAAAATCTGTAAAATATGAAATTTTATGGAATGCGTGGTCCGACACACACTTGACTGATTTTGTATGAACTCAAATATGTATCATAGCCATTTTCATACCGTTATACCATTGAAATTTTGTGAAATTCATTGGTTTATAGACGATTTCCTTAAATTTTGTCTTCGTAAATCCGACATAAAACCTGGCCGACTAGGAAATCCTCCAGTCTGAGGTCACGCAACCTTATATTTTTATCATCGGGCTTATCTAAGCTATCGAATGGCATTAGTGGCATCTTGTTACTCGATGAGGTAAAATCGGTCATTTTTCAGCCCCCTAAAATCTGGCCGATATCAGAAAGTGCCAGGATAGGATGAGGCAACCAACTTTTTTTATACGTTTTTCGATGACTTCTATCGAATAGGCTAGGTCCCTAGTTGTTACTCGATGAGGTAAAAAGCACCAAAAAAAGGGACCTCTTAAATGCCCATTCCACAAAACCCTCCAGGTTGCGCCCACGCAACCCTGTTTTTTTAAGAGTATTTTTTTACTATACACCACCAGAAACTAGTCCCATGTTGTTACCTTATGAGGTAGGGTTTACTACAGTGCGCTCTCCAACAATAGTTTCGGAGCCTATTGAATGCAAACAAACAAACAAATATTTCCTCTTTATAATATTATATTATTATTATTACTATATATGTAACAATTATTTGGCTATATTCACCGACTGTCCAATAACTGTTACTGATTGTCCAATAATTGTAAATGTTGTCCAATAACTGTGTTTTTGTTCATAATTTTTTATAACACTGATATTTTGCAAATTGTTCACAAGATTTTTAAGTCATTCGTATGATAGCTCATTTTATCTAGTATCAAAATATCTCTATACTACTATGTATAGAGATATTTTAAATACTAATTTAAGATACTATAAGTAATAGACGACGGAATAAAATACGTTTAACTATTTTATTTGCATAAGTGTCCGATTACTGACAGTTTACCCTATGTTTGTTTGTATGTTTGTTACCCTTTCAAGGCTTAACGGCCGAACGGATCGGAAGTAAATTTGGCAAGGAGATAGATTATATCCTGGGCATAGGCTATGTTTTGTCTCAAGAATAATCTTGAAGTGGGTAAAATAGGGATTTAAAGTTTGTATGAATCTGAAAATTCACATCTTTCAACTTTTTTGCGAAATCAACCCTGAAGAGGGGGAAAGTTAGGGGTCGAAATTATGAGTTATTTTTTATAATCTTACTATTATTCAATGTATATATTATACCAGCTATCATATAAGTACGAACGAAGTCGCGGGTAACAGTTAGTAAATAAATAAATAAAAAATATGTCATGTCCTATTGTACCTCGTTGGTATATTATTTCTTTATCAACAAAGCATTCACCGTGTGAATTCTTTTAGAACGAAGCTCTCAGAAAATAGATCGAATCGAGAGTCTATTATCGATCGAGTGACACCGAGCAGCTGAAGCGGTCGGCCTCGAGTCGACTCATCCGTTTGATCTTGAGCACTCGCGTGAACGCATAATCGGTGCGGAGAATCGGCTCAGCTTGGAGAATTTCATATTTAGCCAGGTTTTAACTCGTTTTTACTAAGGCTAAATGTACATTATTTCAATGGTTTAACTCTATGATAATTGTTTTGATACGTATTTGAGTTCATGTATCAATATTTTTTTACCCAAACCTAATTTACACAACATAGTTTTAATCAAGAAAGGGGCCGTTCAAGTATTACGTAAGCACTATGGGGGGTAGGGTCTTTGTTTTGCTTATTTTGGATGACATGGGGGTTAGGGGAGTCTAGATGTTGATTACGTCATCAGTAGTTATTTACTTTTTTACACAAATGGCAACCCTCACATTGTCTATGCTTGAAAACGAAACGCATTTTCGGGGATTCCCGCAAATATAAACGCATACGTATTTTTAATTGAAAAATGTTTACGTAAGCATGGGGGAGGGGGTAAGAGCTTTGCTTACTTTTCCTGCAAGGGGGATGGGGGGGTAAATAATTGTAAGAAATCTGCTTACGAAATATTTGAACGGCCCCAAATTGAAAGAAGGAAAAATTGCGAAAAGCATATTTTTTTTGTTACATTATATAATAAAAATATTTTTAATAATATTAAACTTACGACCCTTTTCCTCATGTACGCGTAGAGGTATTAATTTTAAATTCATATCAAATACTCAGGTCTATTATACCTTTAAAGCTGTAACAAAATAAAACTTCTATGTCAACGCAATCAAAAAGCAATTTAAGCCGCATATTTTGAAACTCGCAACTACTCGCAAGGGAATCAAAACCTGAAGGATACTTTCAATCGACCTAGAATCTTGAAATTTGGCATGAAGCAACATTTTACAGCACAAAAAGAAAAAAAATCGAAAATTTTAAGGTACATCACATGACTTGTCATATTTTTTTTTTAAATAATTATAACCTTTTCCTCACGAACGCTTAGAGGTATCAAGTTGAAATGCATATCAAATACTTAGGTCTAATTGTCATTAAACTGTAAAAAGTTAACGCAAATCGCAAATGTACAACAATTTATACCGAATAGTTTTTTAAGTTATTTAAGAAAATAAGCGAATCCCCACTTCTCTCTGAAACACTGGACCAAAAATTTTGAAAATAATACAGAAAATAGTTCTTTACCTATTAATTACAGAAAAACCTAAATATTTAGAGTAACATAGGAAATTAAGGAACTCGCGATGCGCGATTCAGACTCGCACTTGTCCGGTTTTTGTAAGTTATTGCTATCGGCATTTACAGAATTTGAAAAAAAATACAGTTTGCGAGAAATCGGTGATTTTTCAAATAATTTATATTATCTTAATCAATCCTGTCTCCGAGAAGGAACAAAAGGCTCTAAGGGGCCAAGTTAGGTTATGGTATTAGAAAAGTCACAAATCGAAAAAAAACCCACAGATTTTGATAGGAAATTAATCTATCATACTGTGGTGACATTAGGTATAAAAAAAAAATTACCAAACTTCAAGTTCATAGTGAATGGGAGATAAACTTTAGCCCTCTTATTCATAAACGCTGTTTAACTAAATCAATTTTATAGTGTCCTCCATCTCACTCTTTCGATCACCATACGTCACTTGTCAGATAAATAACAACGTTTTACCTACCAATAAAACGTTTATTAAACATACTTACCTTATTCGAAGCCTAATATAATTGAGAGAAGCGTTCATTTCCGGTTCGTAATTAGTCGTATACATCCGTCAATCGTCCACCAATCAGAGTCGTTTCCGGTCCTTTCCCGTTTACCCCTTCCGCTGCCTCTGGCGCCACCGAGGCGTGTTGAGTTCGTAACTCGGTTTTGTATTCATTGTTTGGTCACCAGGTGGTTTAAAAATAAAGGCTTCGAATAAGGTAAGTATGTTTAATAAACGTTTTATTGGTAGGTAAAACGTTGTTATTAAACTCTACTGTACCGTTATTCGAAGCCTAATATAATTGAGAGACGTGTTTGTTTTCGCCTGGTGGCGCTAGGTATAAACAACGTCAATGTGATATAAATGCAAAGTTTAGTAAAGTATCTCAAAGGGGTAATTTAGGAAAGAAAAGCCCATATACTTGCACACAAACGATATATACTTTATACAAGTATTATAACAGTAAGCTTATTTAGTAATCAAACAAAATGTATAATCATATAGATAATTATTATTACAAATATATCAGTCATCAGTAGGAGTGAATAAAGAAACAATCGAAGTGGTGTTTGCAGAGCTGGTTCTGATTTCTCGGCAATAATATTTTATGAAAGTATCCGCTGACTTCCAGTTACCTCTTGCTAGGATGTCATCCAACTGAAAATTCTTGATCCAGTTTTTTGACGCAACTGCTGACCTAAGACTGCCTGCAGTAGCTGCGATACCTGCCTCTTGGAGAAGCTTTTTAATCCATCCTGCAATAATAGTTCGCGAAGCGGGCCGCGGAACCCCAGTTATAGAAACAAATAATTTGTCAGATTTTGATGCTTCCCTTCTAATCGAAGCCGAATTAATTAAAAGTTTTATCCAGTGTACCGGACAAAGAGATTTGTTTTCAGCATTCACAGTTAATTTCCAGTTTGATTGCCTTCGTATGTGTGAATCAGTTTTGGATCCAAATTCTGGTCGCAAAACTATGAAGTCTTTTTCTAATGTGCAATGTTCCGGTGAGACCTTTAGCAGTGTCAGGTCATGTACACGCCTTCCTGAGCAGAGCAGAAGAATAGTCGCCGTGCGTTTAGAAATCTCGTAAAGATTAGTCGGGTCCAGAGATTTGTCTTTTAAATAGCTTATTAATAACTCCGTATCCCAGATAGGTGGTTTAGATGGTTTTTCTTTAGCCAAAGTGATAGCCTTTATAGCCTGCTTAACTAAGCAATGAGAACTCAGATTTTCTCGATTGTTAATATTTGAGAATGTAGCAGCTACAGATTTGTGTACCAAAATTGTACTGAGTGAAAGGCCTTCCTTTTGATGTAGATCGATGAGAAACCTGGCTAAGTCGGATCCGTTTGGATTGAATATGTCAACGCTCGCACTCCTTGCCCAGGTAGACCATCTGTTCCATGCGGGCCTGTAAGTTTTGAGAGTCGATTTCCGCCAACTTGTTAACAACAAAGACTTTTGTTCATTTGTCCAACTATTTAAATGCCTATTCCACCCCCACATTTCCATATTTCCAGACTCATCTCGTGAACTCTGGCCGGTGGGAGACCTGTGGATATATCCACCAAAACTTTCGGTAGGTTCTTGATTGTGAATGGTGGAGCTAGTGCTCGGTTCTTCAGGTCCGGCCTCCAATATACCTTCTCCCAACGTGGTACTACTATAAGGTATGTACCTAGCGCCTTGTTCAAATGAGCCAGGACTCTTGGTATTAGGTGCGGTGGTGGAAATACCCAAGCTAAAGGGAATTTCCAATTCATGCTCAGTGCATCGAAATGAGTCGCTTCTCTGTCGCTCATGTCGAGTGTGCAGTAGGCATCTACCACATGGGCTCGGTTTGAAGCAAAAAGGTCGATGACTGGCCATCCCCATTTGTCGAACACTATGAGAGTCAGTTGTGGTAATAAATGCCATTCTGGCGCCCTCTTCTGGCGAGACAGACTGTCTGCATGACCGTTGTAGTTCCCGGGGATGTGGTAAACGTAAGTTTGTATGCGAAACCGGTCTAGTACCGAGTACACTTGTCTGGTCAGTTCTGTTAACGTCGCAGATCTGGTACCACCCTCGTTCCGGAGATATGAGACTACGGTCCTGTTGTCGCATTGTATCGTCAATGTCTCTGAGCTCAGGTGCGGAGCGTGATCTCTTAATACATTTAAAATGGCCAACATCTCCTTGTGGTTGCAATGGAGGCTCTGTTCTTTGATACTCCACGTTCCTTCTAGACCTTGATTGTCTAATTTGGCACCCCAGCCAACGTCGCTGGCATCGGTTGTCAGGCAATGAGTCGGGCGTGCTTGATGAAGTGGTGAATGTTTTCTGCAGTTTTGTTGCCACCAGAATAGTTCTGTCATTGCTTTTGCCGACAGGGGTATTTGTCCCCCCGATTGTAGCTTTAGAGCCCTGTTGGCTAATGACTGCAGAGCACGGTGCTGTAAGCGCCCTCTTTTTACAACGAAACTGGCAAAGTTCATTGTACCTACGATTCTCTGTAGGTCTATCAAACAGGCTCTTCCTTTTGTTTGCAAGGCAATGGCCTGAGTTTCTAACCTCGATGACAGCCTTACCGGAAGGTACTTCCGGTTTTGCCATGGGTCCCAGACGATTCCTAGAAATTCCATGACCTTCTGTGGCTCGAGAATAGACTTCTCCGTGTTTATAGTCCACCCCAGCGATTTCAGTATCCCCAGTGTTATTTGGACATGTTTGCGCAATATAGCTAAATTTTGGTTTGCTAGGCAGAAATCGTCGAGATAGACAAGAACTCGTATTCCTTTGCTCCTCAAGTACTGGGCAATCCAATTTGTTATACACGCAAAAGCCCTTGGTGCCGAACTGAGCCCGAAGGGCAAGCAAGTCATTTGAAACACCTCGTTGGTATAAATTAGCCGAAGAAACCTTCTGTGGGACTTTAAAATCGGTACGTGAAAGTACGCTTGGTGGCAATCTATTTTTGCCATCCAGTCTGAGCTCTGAATGAAATCTGGGACACGTTGTACGTTTATTAGTTTGAATTTGTCCGCGTGGACAAATTTGTTTAGGTTCTTCAAATTGAAAATCGGCCTGGATGTGCCGTCGACTTTTGGCCGAAGAAAAATCGTCGAGACAAAACTGGGACTGCTGTCGGCCCTTTCTAGTACACCTTGTTCTAACATGTTGTTGATTATAACAGTAGTGCTTTCTGAATAAAGGGTTTGATATTGTAGGTTTGGTACGCATAAAGGTGGTTTCGACTTGAACGGGATACGATATCCGCGTATCATTTTTAGAATGTGAGGCGGTGCCCCTATGCATTCCCAGTTTCTGTAAAATAGGCGCAATTGTCCGGCACGAAATTGCTGACTCGGTGAGTCAATTCTTTTTGGATTGGTCTCTCTTATCCCGGCGGGATAAAGGAGAGTGGGATCTAGGTCCCTTACGTGATGATTCACCGCGAGTTGCAGGCATGTACTTACCTCCTCTACCTCGGGAAGAGTTTGAATTATTGTGGCCTGCCCTTCTATGGTGGGATTGAAAGTTGGTCTTATTCGGAAAAAACGATTTCTTATTTTTAATATGAGCCGGAGGCTGCGTGGGTGTTCCCGGATCGTTCTGCGGTGCAGAGTAGCGATCCTTTTCCTTTGACCAGAAAACTTTCTTAACTCCACCGGCTTTTTCTAAAATCGAACTAAATTTCTCTGGATCGAAAAGTGTTGAACATGAAGGTGGTACTTTACGGAAGGCGCTTTTATGGTAAGGGTCTTTTACACTTGCAAGGATACCCTCTCTCCTATGCTGAATTAGTTCAGCTCTGTGTCCACACACGAGTTGAACGGTGTCACTGGACGCTTTGCAATATTCTCCAGCTGAAAAAATCTCGTTAATCTTTGCGTGAATGTCTGTAAAGTTCAAAGAATCTTGGCATTGCGCCCATATTAAAAGATTCCGCATCTCGTTTTGAAGTGCTTCGCGCTGTTTTAAAAGGGCAAAAGTAATGCTGGCAAAAGCCTTTTCCATATTAGCACTCGACTTAGAACTATCATAACGTTTCACTTCTTCGTTTGGTTCAAGATTAATGAAACCGGGCGAACGCAGGCAAAGTTTCTGAACGTCAGCGTAACGTACGTTAGCCCAATCAGGATGCTCTAATTTCTGTAACTCTTTTAATTGCTGAAGCATTTCGTCCGAAGTTTGAGGAATGGTAGGCTCCTTAACCTTAGTACTAACAACTAGCTTAAAGTCAGGTTGTTCGGTTCTTTTTGGTGTGGAAGATTTTGTTTCTTCATCGTCAAACAGATCCCCGCTGACGTTGTGATCAATGTAATCATATTGGCAATTGTCATGATTCTCAGGGCCTAAGTTATCTCTGGATGTGGTTGCAACTTGATTTTGAAGTTGATTAACGATAGATATTAAATGATCTAACTTACGATTGTGACGTGTGGATTTCTTACGTTTACGTTTTTGTCGTAGCTTATGGCCGTCATCAGAGGATGAGGAAGAATCTGTTGAAGAAGTGTCGCTAGAGCTGGGTAACTTCCTTTTTCTACCCTTGTTTGACCTTTCCGATATATCTCGATGCATCTCTTCTGTCCCCGCTGCACTGGTGGACGGCTTGTTAGCTTCCATATCTGCAATACGTACACCACGCAGTCACGTTGCCACGTGGTATTAAAAGATTTAAAATATTCTTAAACAGAAGCTAACACTGAAAATAAATCCTTTACGTATTTTGTATTAACGTTTATTCACAATATAAAGGCACAAAGATCATTAGAAAAGCAGATATTGAAAACAAAATGTTAAGTTTTAAAATCCAAAATGGCGGGCTGCACAATAGTAAAATATTCAAAAAGGTAATTCACTTTCGAACGGTAATACCGTTACAATATTTTATATTACAGAATTAACATTCTAGAAACACTTAATTTTGTATAATATATAGGTAAGACTTACCAAAGTAATTATTGTCTCACCAATAATCTTAAAAATGATGTTAATCACGATAACTATATTATGTTGTTGTATATACAACTAATCACCAGCGAGTCGGTCTTGGAGTACTTACGTGACAAGCTTATGACCGCCTCAGGCGGGAAATAAAACGCCAATGAATACAAAACCGAGTTACGAACTCAACACGCCTCGGTGGCGCCAGAGGCAGCGGAAGGGGTAAACGGGAAAGGACCGGAAACGACTCTGATTGGTGGACGATTGACGGATGTATACGACTAATTACGAACCGGAAATGAACGCTTCTCTCAATTATATTAGGCTTCGAATAACGGTACAGTAGAGTTTAATATCCAAAATATCCTACAAAGATAAAGATAAAGACTACGGAATTTTAACTAATCATTAATAAATTGGTAACTTTTTTACGAATAAAAAGCCGCAAGTTTATAGCCCCAGTGGTTTAGGCTCTCCTTTAATAAATCAATCAGTCAGAAGATATGTAGATATAAACTTTCGTAAGCCATTTTTTTGGAAAGGACTTAAGTTGATAGCCTCTGATGGCTGCTTCAACCTCACTGGACAAATTTGTTAATTTAGGTACTTTAATTTAAACTATATTGGGTAAATAAACTGTGATAAAATACTAAACTCAATGCTATGCTTGGTCGAGAACTCTACAATCTACAATATTTCGAAGATTTTGGAAGTATATTTATTGAATATGACGGATAATGAAAAAGTTTATTTTCAGCCAGAAAACTATCATCTAGAGTTAAACGTTGTAAATTTAATAATATTTAAAGTTGTATTTAGTTATTCTTGGAATAAACATGAAAAATCATCATCAATCATTCAACATGGATACGGCTATTGATGAAACTGAAAATAGTACTATTATCATACTTCGACTTTATCACAATAGTTGAATTAATTAACACAAACTATAAGTATATTATTTTAATAATAATACAGCTTAATTTAACTTGATTACTTATGTGCAAGTTCATCACAGGTTGGATGAAAAATAGTTTAAATGTATATAATGTACCATAATAAGATACATTGGGACAAGAACTCTAGATTAAAACTATTTTGGGTAACCAATCTGCTATGAAAACTTGCTATGCATGGTGTGATCTCACACTTAACAGCATTTTTATAAACTCAAATAAGTATCAAACAATCGTCATTAAGTTAAACCATTGAAATAATGTGAATTTAATTGCATTTCTTCCATATATTTTGCCATAGTAAATCCGACATAAAACCTGGCCGACTAGGAAATCCTTCAGGGTGAGGGCAGAAAACGTTATGTTTTTATAATCGGGGTTATCTAAGCTATCGGATGGCATTATTGAAATCTTGTAACTCGAAGAGGTAGGGTCATGTTCATAATTTTTTATAACACTGATATTTTGCAAATTGTTCACAAGATTTTTAAGTCATTCGTATGATAGCTCATTTTATCTAGTATCAAAATATCTCTATACTACTATGTATAGAGATATTTTAAATACTAATTTAAGATACTATAAGTAATAGACGACGGAATAAAATACGTTTAACTATTTTATTTGCATAAGTGTCCGATTACTGACAGTTTACCCTATGTTTGTTTGTATGTTTGTTACCCTTTCAAGGCTTAACGGCCGAACGGATCGGAAGTAAATTTGGCAAGGAGATAGATTATATCCTGGGCATAGGCTATGTTTTGTCTCAAGAATAATCTTGAAGTGGGTAAAATAGGGATTTAAAGTTTGTATGAATCTGAAAATTCACATCTTTCAACTTTTTTGCGAAATCAACCCTGAAGAGGGGGAAAGTTAGGGGTCGAAATTATGAGTTATTTTTTATAATCTTACTATTATTCAATGTATATATTATACCAGCTATCATATAAGTACGAACGAAGTCGCGGGTAACAGTTAGTAAATAAATAAATAAAAAATATGTCATGTCCTATTGTACCTCGTTGGTATATTATTTCTTTATCAACAAAGCATTCACCGTGTGAATTCTTTTAGAACGAAGCTCTCAGAAAATAGATCGAATCGAGAGTCTATTATCGATCGAGTGACACCGAGCAGCTGAAGCGGTCGGCCTCGAGTCGACTCATCCGTTTGATCTTGAGCACTCGCGTGAACGCATAATCGGTGCGGTGAGGCGAGAGCGCGCGAAGCGGGGCGCGGGCGCGGCCGGCCGCATGGCGGACGTCACGTGACCGGGGGCGGCCGCCATGCGCGCCCCGCTGCTGGCTGTCGTCCTAGCCGCCGCCTCCGTCGCCGCCACCGCCGCCACCGCCGCCACCGCCGCCGCACCGCCGGCGCTGCTGGTGCTGCGCGCCGCGTGCGGCCTCGACCCAGCCGCCGCCCGCGATGCCTTCTCCGCCGAAAGTCTTCGCCGCTACGTCGCCGCGCACCCCGCCCCGCCCGTCGACCACTCCGCGGGCCGCCCGCCGCTTCGTCTGCTCACGTACGAAGGTGAGACCACGGTCGGTCGGGACCCGGTAAAGTAGGAGGAGCACCCCCGCGGCTCCGTCGTGAAAGCTGGTCGTTTGTAGAGACGTGCGGGCCGGAGTGGCGGAGTGCGGTGACGCGCGCCACGCTGAGCGTGCTGAGCGGCGGCGGCGTGGTGGCGTGCGCGGGCAGTCTCGGCGCGGCGACGTGCGGCGCGCTCACGGCGGTAGCTCACGTGCTGCGCCGCGCCACGCCGGAGCCCTGCGGCGCGTCGGCCGCGCGGGCGCTCGCCGCCGCCGTGCGACAGCTGGCGACGCGGCTGCGCTGGAGGCGCGCGCTGCTGCCCCCGGCGGCGCCCGACTCGCAGTGCGAGGCGGCGCTGCGCGAGGCGGCGTGGGGCCTCGCCGCCGCCGGCCTCGCGGTGCGGCGGGACCACACGCTCCGGGATGAGGATGCCGCGAGGCCGCACGGTAGGTACCCCCGATTTTCCAGCTCCGCGATCGGTCCCACCCGATAGGTTCGGTCGTTTAGTATTTTTATTGCACCCCGCAGTCGTGGTCCTGTGCGCGTCTAGACGGACGGAAGGTGGGGGACCGGTGCGGTCGGAGCCGGGCGCCCGCGGGACGGCGGTCCCGCCGTTTCTGCTGCTGCGCGTCGAGGAGCTCGATCGCTCGTCGACCACCCGCACCGATAGCGCGTATCGTTCGAGCAATATCACATTAGTCGTAGAAAATTATATTTACTCTCGCGCGGAGCAGACGGCGACCCCTCCTGTACCCTCTCGTAGAAAAAGATTATCGGGTAGTTTCCAAACGAGAACCTTCATGGAGAGACTGGCCTCGAGGGGAGCGTTCCCGGAGATCGAGGTGGCGGGTGGTACTTTTCACGGTCGCGAGTACCCGAGTGGTCAAAATCGAAAACCGCGCGAGTCGCGGCGCGAACCCACGGTCGGCGATTTCGACGCGCTCCTCTCTCGTTTCGGCGATGGAATCCCCGACCGCCTTCTACTTCTCGGTGACGCCGAACTCGATCGCGAAGGACCGAAGATCGGGGTCGAGGCGGTCTACAAAGACGCGCTCGCCGCCCTGGACGATCAGTTGGAGGCCGAACGCTCGCGCACGGAGGTCGCTCGAGTCACGTTCCACCTTTACGAGGGGAGGGCGAGGGACGGGGGTGCCGCCGCCTCGTGGAGTCGAGTGGCGTCGCTGGTGAGCACCTCGCGGCGGTCGCTCGACGGGTCCCCGGAGTGGTCGACGACGGTCGCCGTGAGCGAGTGGGGCCGCGGCGGGCTGCGGCAGTGGAGCGCGGCGCGCGAGGCCGGCGGCGCGGTGGCGCTGCTGTCGGTGGTGGGCGGCGGCGTGGGCGTGGCGCTGATGCTGGCCGGCGCGGTGGTGGCGCGGTGGGTGGCGCGGCGGCGGCGGCGGCGCAGGCGGCTCGGGGACGCGGTCCTCTCGGCGGCCGACTTCACCTTCCCGGCCGACGAGCGCCGGCGCGTGGGCGAGGGCATGGAGACGATGCTGTCGTGCTGGCTGCAGCAGCTGCACGAGTTCGGCGGTCCGGAGCTGGAGCGACCCGACCTGCTCAAACAGCCGCCGCTCGCCCCCTCCGCCCCCTCCTCCACCTGCAGCGTCAATCGCCTCGCCCTCGATCGACGCACCAGATTTAAGGTAGCACGAACGTATATGTGTCTGAAACGAAAGCCGACAGAGGTACTACTCGAGAGATTCTCAAATGTTTTGTTTGTAGGGTGATGCGGTGCACATGAAGTACTTGCCGGTGACGGGAGCGCTGGAGTTGAAGCGTAAAGCGACCGACACCCTGCTGGTGATGCAAAGTCTGCGCCATGAGAACCTCAATCCCTTCATAGGTAGGATAATATATGGAACCGGAAATTTACTGGATATCTATATATACATATCTAGGGATATAATAATATGCCTATTTGATCAATTCACGGAGGATTTATTTATTTATTTAATTGCGTTCAACAATGTGTACACCTTAGGTAAATGCTCGATAAAAACTAGTTTATAGCTAAAAAGAACAGATAAAAATAGAACATATGCATGGAAATAAAATATTAAGATAGAATACGTACTGTACGTACATATTACATTGAAATGGTTTCGAGCAGGGTGTCTTTGGGAGGCACGGCCCGCGCTCGTGTTCGATCACTGCGGGCGCGGCTCGCTGGAGGACGTCCTGATGGCGGACGACATCAAGCTGGACTGGACGTTCCGCCTGTCGCTGCTCACCGACCTGGTGAAGGGCATGCGCTACCTGCACGCGTCACAGCTGCGCGTCCACGGCCGTCTCTCCTCGCGCAACTGCGTGGTCGACTCGCGCTGGGTGCTGCGGGTCACCGACTACGGGCTGCCGGCCCTGGCTCGCTCGCTGCCCGCGCCGACGCCCGTCCGCAGCGCCCGCGGTACGCACCTAGCCCCCCCTATCGTCGTGCGGCGCCCTCATCTCGCCCGCCCTCACGAGCGCCCCTACCCCTACTCGCAGATCTGCTGTGGACGGCGCCGGAGGTGCTCCGCGAGATGCGTTCGGGCGGCGACGGCGGTGGCTCGCAGCCCGGTGACGTGTTCTCCTTCGCCATCATCATGCAGGAGGTGATCGTTCGCGGCGAGCCCTACTGCATGCTCTCGCTCACCCCCGAAGGTGAGTGAGTAGGTCGCCGCTTCGCATTTCGCGTCGGGCGAGCCGGTGAGTATGAATCTCGTCACGTTCCAGAAATCGTGGAGAAACTACAGCGGCCGCCGCCGCTCATCCGGCCGTCGGTGTCGATGGGCGCGGCGCCGCCGGAGGCCGTGAGCGTGATGCGCCAGTGCTGGAGTGAGCCGCCCGATTTACGTCCCGATTTTCACCGCCTTCACGAAATTTTCCGTCATTTGCATCGCGGCAGGTACGGACCCGAGTACTACCGGCCCCCGCTTCGCAGTCGCTAATTGTTACTTCTGTCCGTGCTAATCTTTACTATTGTTTTTGTTCTAGAAAAATTAACATAGTCGATTCTATGTTTGAAATGCTCGAAAAATATAGCAATAATTTAGAGGAATTGATTAAAGATAGAACCGAGCAGCTCGACATGGAAAAGAAAAAAACGGAGCAACTTCTCAATAGAATGCTCCCGAGGTGAGTTTCGTCGCGACGACCGCTATAGGTACCCAATATTCACGAATAAGTTTAATTCCATCGGGTGATAAAATGTATTCCAGGTCTGTCGCGGAGCGGCTGCTGCTAGGGTCGCGCGTGGAGCCCGAGGAGTTCGAGGAGGTGTCGATCTACTTCAGCGACATCGTGGGGTTCACGGCGCTGGCGGCGCGCTCGACCCCGGTGCAGGTGGTGGACCTGCTGAACGACCTGTACACGACCTTCGACGCCGCCATCGAGCAGTACCGCGTGTACAAGGTGGAGACGATCGGCGACGCGTACATGGTGGTGGGCGGGCTGCCGGTGCGCGCGCGCGACCACGCCGAGAGCGTGGCCACGATGGCGCTGCACCTGCTGCACCTGGCCGGCCGGTTCCGCGTGCGCCACCTGCCCGACACGCCGCTGCACCTGCGCATCGGGCTGCACTCGGGCCCCTGCTGCGCCGGCGTGGTGGGGCTCACCATGCCGCGCTACTGCCTCTTCGGCGACACCGTCAACACCGCCTCGCGCATGGAGTCCACGGGCGCGGCGTGGCGCGTGCAGGTCTCGGCGGCCACGGCGGCGCGGCTGGCCACCCCCTCCGCCCCCGGCGCCTACCGGCTGCGGTCGCGCGGCCTCACGCAGGTCAAGGGCAAGGGCGCCATGCACACCTACTGGCTGCTCGGCAAGGACGGCTTCGACAAGCCGCTGCCGACGCCCCCGCCGCTCGAGTGAGTCTACCTCCCACTCCCACCGGTATTATATCTATGTAGAATCAGCTACAAGCTGTTCTCCCTTATCTCTACGTTTCAGAATTAAAATATAGGCTTTTGCTAGGTATTTATTAAATTTAAACTTCTTCTGCTAAGTACACTCATATATACACTTACATAGATACGACTAGTAGACTACCCATGGAATTTGGCTCTGAAATACAGGCTTTGGCCTACCTCAGCAACGGATGCTAAGCTTTTGTTATTCTTACCGAGTCTGAAAACATTGGAAATCACTAATTACCCTCTAAAATACTAAACGAACTACGTACTAAAGAAAATTGAAATATATTATGTTTTTATAAAAACAACTTCATATTGGTAATGCTGAGACTACTGAAATTTTTTAGTATTATCGATAACAATGTATGTTATCCGTAGTATTAGGCGAAATACCCAAACTTACCCTGTCATTGTTTTGTACAAAAAACATTGATGTTGATAATTCTAAATTTTCAACGCTGAGAGTAAATTAGCAGTAATAAATTGATTATCATATTTTTTTCCTATAATTTCTGAAAACCTCGCTAGTTTTCTTTTCGAATTATAAAACTATGAATCGGTCTTTCGTTTATCGGGCAGGTCCGAGGAAGTTTTATACGAGACGGACGGCGAGAACGAGAGCGAGTCCTCCCCGACACCCCACCCCGCATCGAGCGAGCGGACGCGAGGCCTCGCCGGCGACGCCGAGGGCACGCATCTCACCGTCGCCGGCGCCGCCTCCCACACGGACAAGCCGGGCCGAGCGTGGCAGCGGTCGGGTGCCGTGTCGGCGGACTGCAGCCCGCCCCCCGCCCGCGCCGACCTCGCCGCGCCCCCGCCCGCGCCCGCGCCCTACTCGCGGTACAGGTGAGCGCCGCTGACGCCTCCTACTGTAGGTACTGTATATGACGAGTGTGTACCTAGTGTATGTGGACCGGCTACATCGGTCGCAGGTGCCTGAGCGGCGGTGGTGCGGCGCGCTCGCTGCGGCGGCAGTGGTCGCTGGAGCGCGGCGAGGCGCTGGCGGCGGCTGCGGCGTGCGGCTCGCCGCGGGTGCCGCCCGCTCGGCCGCTCGAGCCGCTCGCGCTGGCGCTGTGCCCGGTGGCCCCGCGCGCCGCCCCGCGCTACCGCACGCGTCCGCCGGCGCCCGCGGGGGAAGGGCCCCCGGCGCCCGCACCCCCGCCCGCGCCACCCTAGACGACCCCGACTCCTTAGGTCGCTCGATCGACAATAATTTTGGTAGTGTTCCGCGCCCTCTCCGATCCCGTCGTCGCACGTCTCGGAGGCGATGGTGATCATAATTTTCATGGGAGCGCCTCGAAATCTCTTTGTGATTGTATTTTTGAATATTTTGGAATCGAAATAAAATTTATCTTTGATCTAATGTTGTTTCCGTTTTGAAAACTCGCCTAGTAAATAGAGTTCCGCCGCTTATGCAGTTAGTTTTGGTTTACTTTGCGTATTTCCATAGTATTATGTCCTACAGTACCTACAGTCAGCCTGCAGTCTTAAGATAAGATATGATAAACATTTATTGAACTCACAAATTCACACAAAACATAATGACAAATACGGCTCGAACTTAAAAAAAAAATACAGGCAGACAGACGGAAGCAATATAATGCCTATAGATAGACATACACGACACATGTGATCGTGTGGGTTCAAATGGCCCCAGCTCAGCATGTGATGGAACTTAGAGGTTGAGATAGATCTACCCCATCAAAAACATAAATGTGAAATGAGAGCCAAGTTCAAATCTGTTCAATATTATGATAATATGCCTTAGTTGTGGACTTCGACGACAAAAGAAGTGAGATCTAAATGGGTGCCAAGTTCAATGGTCAGTCCTGAAATTTATTTATAACAACATAAAATATCATTTCTTTTTAAAACTATTGTACCTAAGGTCTGACTTGGCTAGTTCTCACATACGAATTATTATGTTCGATGGCTAGTTTCTACCAGCAAACCAAATTTTATTTTTTACTTTTATTTTATTTATTTCACAAAATCCACACATCTTAGTTTACTTATAAATTACACTTAGTACTAAACCATACATCTAATTAAGGATTTACTTTATATACTTAGGTAAATAAAATTATTTAAAAAAGCTTTTAAGTTAAACGGCATCAGATACTTAATGTACCAAAAACTAGAAAATAATTAGGTCACAAATCTGGGTCTTTTGCGATTCTGCTGTTTGGTAAGAAATCGTAACGCCTCAGTAAGGGTAGCTACCTTAAGGGTTGAAGCTACGCGAACATGGTCTTAGGAGACCATCCCTTATTTTTTGAGAAACCGCTGGATGCGGGTAGCGCAAGACCGGCCATCGTGGAGCTCCTTGGGGGAGGCCTTTGTGGACGTTTTTCGGCTGACATGATGAGTTTTTAATACCTAATTATGTGCAGTATCATACAGTACTTGATCTAAACTCATCTAATAATGTAATTAAAAGGTAAAAAATCGATAATATTTTGTCATAGGTTTTCATGACTTACGGGTATCGATTATTCGTCATTTCCACTGCCGCCTCCACAATTTCAGATCCAAGTTCATTTCACCTTAGTATCACTGCTATTTTTCAAAATAAAATATGTATGCAAAAAAATCAATAAAATAAAAAAAACATTAATCATGGCGCCCAAATCCGTGTAGGGAAAAGCTCCTAAGTTGAGATCTCTACCGCATACGCGACCACAGACAAAATAAATTTGCATCTAAAATTGAATTGATACTGATTGATTCCTAAAAGTATTGTTTTAATTAGATAACTGAAACATGATTGAAACTACTTAGTAGTTGTGATTACGATGCGAACGTACAACATTAGTCATTGGAAAAAAGTCTTTATTTTAATTATTTTTTTCTTATGTATATTTTTTTCTTATGTGGGGAACCTTCGGCCCCGGCCTCTTGTTCCCCCCCCTGGGGTGGGCGACGGCAGGACGCCATTGGAGACCCTCATTCTGATATCAAGATGATCAGAGAGGGTCTCAACGTCCTCCAGGACGCGCCAATCAGTGACGCGCGCGGTTATGGCGGGGGTCGCGAACGTTACGTCCACGACTGACCCCCCCCGCCGCTGCACGCATGTGTTGACGCTGCCCCGGTTCAGGATGATTAGTCCCGTTGCCGTCGCCCAGTCCTCGAGGGCGGTCCCTCGGGGGTCCATGACTGGGGAACCCCACGCCGAACTCTTGGCGTTGAGGTCCCCCATGACCATCACCTGTGACGGGGCAGCTCTACCAACTACCCCGTTCAGGACCCCCAGGAAGCGCTCGAAGGCGCGTAACGGCTTGTTGGGGGAGAAGTACACCGCCACTATCACGGTGTCACTCCCCCATCTGGCCGCCACGTAACCCGGGCCGCCTTCGATCCTCGAGAGAGGAGGGAAATCCCCATGTGCTGGAACCGATATTGCCACTACTCCGTCCGTCGCCCCTGCCCAGTAAGGAAGGGGGGGGGGCGAAGTAGGGCTCTGCCACCACCGCGACGCCAATTCCCCACTCCGCCATGTGTTGCATCAGGAGGTCCTGTGCTTTGGCGGAGTGGTTGGCGTTCACCTGCAGGATGTCCAAATGCTGGTGTGCTGGCATTTAGACATCCATGCGGTTCTCCTCATTTTGGCCGGGACCGGCGGCCGTTCCTGCGGGGGTGGGGCGGGCGGGGCGGGCGTCTACCATCCGCACAGATTTGCCCCTGACCTCGGGGGGGGGAGCACTTCGACCCCCCCATCGTGTGGCTGGCCGGGAGTTTGGCGTGGTGACACACTGCGCACCTTCCTTCTCCCCCGAGCACTCCCTGCGGAAGTGCCCCTCCGCACCGCACCGGTAGCAAGTGTTGCTACGGTCGATGCTTGAGGGGCACAGCTCCCTCGTGTGGCCAACATTCATGCACCTGTAACAGCGCATCGCCCCATAGTGTTGCTGGATGAGGCCGGGAAAACGTTTGAACGTATCCTGGCCCACCGGATCCAGCAGCACCTTGAGACCGCCGGCCCGGACGTGTCTGATAGACAGTTCGGGTTCCGAGGAGGACGGTGTACGCTCGACGCGATAAAGTCCCTCAGGGACTTCTGCGACGACGCGTCGAGCAGGGGAGAGGGTGTGGTCGCGGTGTCTCTAGACATCGCGAACGCGTTCGGCACCCTCCCCTATGGGGTGATAAGTGGGGCACTTCAGAATCATGGAGTGCCCCACTACCTGAGAAGGATCGTGGAGAACTACCTTACCGAGAGGGTAGTTCTCTACGAAAATAAGGACGGGCAGAGGGGGGAGAGGAGGATGGCCTGCGGCGTGCCCCAGGGTTCCGTACTCGGCCCCTTGCTCTGGAACCTGGGGTACGACCGGGCCATCAGAGGGGAGACCCTCCCGCGCACAATCACCGTCTGCTATGCAGACGACACGATGGTGGCTGTGCGCGGGAAAGATGGGTGGGAGACCCTCCGCGAGGCGGAGGAAGCGGCCGAGCTGATGATCCGGGGGATCGAGCAGCTCGGCCTAAAGGTGGCCCTCCCGAAGACCGACGCTACGGTCTTCGGGGGGCGGTGGAGCTCGAAGCGGAGACTCTTCGCCTTCGCGCGAAGAAGACGGCCCCTGGGCCGGATGGCGTCCCCGCACGAATGGTGGCCATCGCTGCTACTCAGATGGGGGAGAGGTTTCGGGAGCTCTTCAGCGCGTGTTTCGTGACTGGACGGTTCCCGAAGCCTTGGAAGGAGGGGCAGTTATGCCTCCTCCGAAAGGAGGGACGCCCAGCGGATTCCCCCTCGGCGTGCCGACCCATCGTTCTGCTCGATGAGGTCGGTAAGTTGTTCGAGGGGATCATTGCCGACCGGCTCAAGGGGCACATGCGGTTAGTGGGGCCGGACCTGTCGGACGCCCAGTTTGGTTTCAGACGTGGGCGTTCGACGGTGGACGCGCTGGCCCGTCTCAAGGGCCAGGTGCGGGAGGCAGTGGAGGCGGGGGACGGGGTGTTGGCGGTGTCATTCGACATAGCCAACGCTTTCAACTCCGTCCCCCACTCGATGATCTTGGAGGCACTCCGGTACCACGGAGTGCCTCACTACCTGCAGACACTCCTGGCCAGCTACCTGGAGGATCGAGCGGTCCTCCTTGTAGACAAGACGGCCAGGGTGAGGAGCTATGTTGCGGGGGCCGGTGTTCCTCAGGGGTCCGTCCTAGGACCACTCCTGTGGAACATCGGTTTCGACTGGCTCCTGCGGGGAACCCTCCTCCGTGGCACGAGCGTCATCTGCTACGCAGATGATACTCTCCTCACTGCCCGGGGGAGGGACTTCAGGGAGGCGCTCGCTCGATGCCGGCGCATGTATGCCGGCATCCTTAAAAGTATGGCCCTCTACGGGGCCCCGATTTGGGCGGACTCCCTCCACAGGAGGGAGAACGCAACCGTCATCCGCAGGCCCCAAACGGCCATTGCGTTACGGGTGGCGAGGGCCTACCGTTCGGTGGGCTTCGCGGCTGGGTGCGCTCTGGCTGGCACCCCTCCTTGGGAGCTCGAGGCGTGGGTGCTCGCCAGAGTGTACGAGTGGACGGCGCGGCAAAGGGCACTCGGGGAGCGCCCGGCCGCGGAAGAGCGGGAGGCCGTGCGGCGGGAGGCGAGGGACGCGATCGTCCATCACTGGACGGAGGACCTTGCCAACGCCACCTTCGGCCGCCGGACGTTGGACGCGCTCGGGCCGGTCCTGCGTGACTGGCTCGAACGGGACCACGGTTTCCTCACTTTCCGTCTGGAGCAGGTGTTGTCCGGACATGGATGCTTCGGATCCCACCTGCACCGGATTCGAAGGGAGGAGGTGTGCCCGGCCTGGTCTGAGCTGCGCCGCGGTCTAACCGCGGTGGTGGGGCCGGACCTCTCTCTTCCCGGCGTGGTCAACTCCATGCTGGGAGGCGAGAGGTCCTGGGCGGCGGTAGCCTCCTTCTGCGAGGAAGTGATGTCGCGGGAGGACGACCCTCTCGCATCCACGCTCCGCAGGCGACGAGGGGGCGGGAGAAGGCGGCAGTACGACCGTCGTCACCTCCCGCCCTAGTTGGTGGTGAATAGCGAGAGATAAGCGCGGGGGGCGCTTTCTCTTGCATTGCACGGTTCACCACCGTCGCCGGGGGGAATGGCCGAGCACTCACGGTCATTCCCGGACTAGCAGGGCCCGCTGTAATGGCGGGCGATCGTCGGCGGGGAACTGGATGAAAAGGCTCTGCCGGATTCCCAGTTCCCCTCCACAAAGACGATGCGGGAGTGCTGCTGGGTCGTTTAGTGGGTATACCGGTTGGCTAGCAACCGGGGAGCCCCACATAACCCTTCCTGTCCCCCCGACGGGCTAGGGTATGCGTAATGCATTTTTCCCAGCGTCAAAAAAAAAAAAAAAAAAAAAAAGGTTAGTTTAGGTTAGGTTAGGTTAGGTTTTTTTTTTTTTTTTTTTTTTTTAAACAAAAACGTCCCTCTGATATTCTTTCAGAGCTCTTCTTTATCTGTTTCTCTTGTTATTCCGTTATTAAATTTTTGCTTTTTATTAGTTTTATTATATTTATATCTTATTTGCTTTTATTCCAGATTCCGTATTTCATCGTATTTATTTATTCATTTTTATCATATTCATTTATTCATTTTTATTACATTCTTAGCTACTTCTGCAATATACTCTATAAACCGGGGCTGTGTTTGTTTTGATCGCAGTAATGTGCCGAGACTTTCATTTGTAATTGGTGCGTCCAAAATATGCTCGGCCTCAAAACGTTCCCTCCCGAAAGCAGGGCACTCGACCAGGATGTGTTCGACTGTTTGGCTCACGCCCGGTTCGCAAAAGCACGATGGGTCCTCCTTGCACTTGAATCTGCACAAGTATTCGGAGAACCCACCGTGCCCCGTTAGCACCTGCGTCATCACGCCTGCCGGGCGGAGCTTTCGGACAATCCTGTACGCCTCCACTGCGTCGGGAAGGAACATTTTGGTGACCCCAGCCGTGTCACCGGCTTTGTATCTCCGGTTCCATTCGTCAAGCGATTCCTTACGGAGCTCCCGCTTGACGAATGAAACCGGGCACCCATCGTAGTCCGGCCGCTTCTTGGAGTGCAGGGCAGCATCCTTGGCCAGCTGGTCCGCTCGCTCGTTTCCCTCCAAACCCGCGTGTGCTTTGATCCAGAACAAGGAGACTTCCTTGTTCTGGAGTTGGCTTCGCCGGATGTTGTCACGGGTTTCGACAGCCAGGGGGTGGAGGGAATGTGCGTTGACCACGGTTTCCAGCGCCGAACGCGAGTCGCTGAGGATCCCGAAGCTCGCCTCACCGCATTGGAGGATAAACCTCGTGGCCTTGCATATGGCCAGCAGTTCCGCCTGGTAGACAGTGCAGTGTGGTGGCAGCTTAAGTTTGAGGGCCTTTGTCTCAG
The DNA here is from genome assembly GCA_963555595.1 of Tethea ocularis. NCBI lineage: Eukaryota > Metazoa > Arthropoda > Insecta > Lepidoptera > Drepanidae > Tethea > Tethea ocularis. The sequence goes on along the minus strand of OY741960.1, from coordinate 70,092 downwards.
CCCCACTTCTCCACAGAGACAGTGCGGCTCCGACCCTGCCCTCAATCTTGCTGCCATCCGTGTAGATTTGGACCGCCTGGTTGACGCGGTCCTCCACTTGCTGCTGGTCCACCAGACTCATGAACTCCAGGCTCATATGCTCTGCCGGATGCGGGGCTTTGGTGAAGGCCACACCGTGTTCCACGTCCCGATCGCCTAGCACTGTCAGGGGAACTCCTCTCTTTGCCTCATACAGGGCGGCTGCCTCCTGTATTCTGAGGTCGAGAGGCAGTATCCCGGACAGCACCAGTGCCGCGTTCAGGGAGACGGTGCGGTACGCTCCACACAGCTTCTGGGCAAATCCTCGTTGAACCGCGTTCAGCTGCCTCTGCACTCCAAGTTTTTTCGTTGCCGGCGCCCAGGCGCTGGAGGCATACGAGATCACTGGCTCCACCGTTGCCGTGTAGATGACACGGATCACCTCCGGATGGAGACCCCAGCTTATCTTGGCGGCTCTGGACAGCTGCTTGTAAATGTTCAACGCCTTCCTGCAGATGTTCGCAGTGTGGGCGTTGAACGTCAGCTTGCTGTCAATAGTGAGCCCCAAGATTTTGATCTCGTCGGACATGCCAATGTCTACACCACCCATGCTCAGGAGTGGCGTGTCGAATTTCAGCTTCCTTGTGATCACCATCGCTTTCGTTTTGTGTGGCGCAAACTTCAGCTTATTTTCGACACCCCACCCCCGGACATACGCGAGGGCGGCATTGGCATGTCTCTGCACTTCCAGCGCCGTGTCACCGGCAAACACGAGGACGACATCGTCGGCAAAGGCCTGACAATAGTCGCCCCGTCGTTCGAGCTCTCTCAGTAATGGGTCGAGAAGAAGATTCCAGAGGATGGGGCCGCCGATGGAGCCTTGTACGCAACCTTTATTGGTGCTTTTGGCGTACTCCTCACCGACGTACCTCACCCTCACTCTTCGGTTCCGAAGGTAACTATCCACCACTCTCCTTAGATTCACCGGACACTTTTCCTCAGCCAGCCGGACTCTGATCGCAGGCCACCAGGCACTGTCGAAGGCTCCCTCTATGTCCAATGATACCATGGTAATCAGCTTTTTGTTCGCTAGATTACCATGAATATGCTTCATCAGGTCATAGAGGGAGTCCTCGGTGCTCCTCTGGGGCATGAATCCATACTGGCGAGTACTCATCCGGGGAATGAGGTGCCATTGCAACCTTCGGACCAGCATCTTCTCGAAGATCTTACCCATCACTGAGAGTAGCCCTATGGGCCGGAACGACTTGGGGTCACGGTAGTTGTCCTTGCCAGGCTTCCGCAGGACCACCACCGTAGCCTCTTTCCAGGCGGATGGGAAACAAGACAATTCAAGGCACTTATTGAGCAGGGCTAGGTGAAGTTCGGGATCCTTGGAGATGACCTGGCTGCAGATATCGGCGGTGAGACCATCCGCCCCGGGAGCCTTCCTGGGGTTGAAGCTGTCCACCGCGGATCTCAGCTCTTGCAACGTAAATGGTGGGTCATGTTGTTCATCATGGGCCCAGCCATTTACGAGCTCGGCTGTAGCTCTTATCCACTGGTGGTCAGCATTGTCCCCACTTTCCAGGTCTTCCGGGTAGAAGGTCTCCGCCAGCATCTGCGCTGATTCCTGCTGGGTCATCTCTTTCCCGTCCTTCAGCAGGGGAAGGTCCTCCTGCCGTGTTACGGTCTTCCTTATCACCCTGTAGATGCCCTGCCAAACTCCTTCCTTGTCTTGTTTCCCACAGAAGCTCTTCCAGCTTTCTGTCTGTGCTAGTTTTGCCTGTTCCTCGTACTTTTTCTTGGCTTTCAGGTACTCAGCGACGACCTTCGGCCTTCGGACTTGCGCTGCACATCGGATCCTGCGTCTCCTGGTGGTGACATCCCTCTTCATCTCAGCGAGCTTCTCGGACCACCACGGCAAGGTGAGTCTTTCTTTTACCTTTTTCGGGGGGATACATTGACCACACGTATCTCTAACATTATCTAAATGTGTGTCCAAAAGGTTTTCCAAATCATTTATTTCCTTAATTTTGTCAATTTCCATTTTGTTAATTTTGTTATCTATTTTTAACTGGTCCAGTTTCTCATGAAACTGGAGCCAGTTAGCCTTTTTTGTATTATAGATACGCGTGGTCCTTTGTATGTGTATCCCCTTTGCTCTCTTCAGGCTCATCCCGAAGGTAATGCCGTTGTGGTCCGAGCTCGTGAGACCTTCGTCCACCTTCCAGTCTACCACCAGATTGAGCAAGTCCGCTGTGCAGGCCGTCACGTCTACGTGACTGATATACCGTTGGCCACCCCGCACGGTATCAAAGGTCGGGGTCACTCCGTCGTTGAGTACCTGCAAGCCCATCTCTTCTAGAGCGCCTGCCATCTCCTCCCCTCTGTGATCGACTCGTCCGCTTCCCCACCAGTTGCTTTTCGCATTTGCAACGCCCCCTATCAGGATAGCTGTAGGCCCCAATTTTCTGACTATTTCGGCTAGATGCTCCAGGTATGGCCCAATGGGCTGGTCTGGCTTGAAGTAGTAGGATATCATTGTGATCTCCCAGGCACTGGTTCTGATCCTCACTACCACGATGTTGTTGGTAGTGAGTTTCGGGCACTGTATGACGTCAATGTCTTGGTTGAAGACGGCTATTGCCGCCTTTACAGTGCCCTCTCCATGACCAGTATTCTGGAAGATCCTAACGCTCCTATGATTTTTAATACTTCGAGCTCCACCCACATAGGGTTTCTGGAGCAATGCGACGTCTAGCCGTCTTTTGTCCATCACCAGCAGAAGTTCGCATGTAGCGAGGTTTTTCCGCTGGAGGTTGGCCTGAACTATCCCGATCGGCTTGCTGCTGGTGGGGTTCCACGTGGTGCCCTCAGCAATACGCTATACTGGCCCGAGCCAATGAGTCCCACTTGCACCTCACTGAACGCATTGTGTTCTGTCTGGTCCAGCTTGGCGCGCGTGCAGTTACAGCACGCTGGGGGCTTATTGGCGAGCCAGTCAGCGCATTCTGATTTTATGTGGGACCCTCCGCAATGGCTACACTTGACGACAGTTTCCTTACAGAAGCGTCGCCCGTGCCCGTAGCCGAGGCATAAGGAGCACTGCACGAGTGGAGTTTGGTCCTCCACTTTGACCTTCTGTAGGTCTACGTGCACCGCTCCAGCCGCGACTACTCTCGACCATATTGCGGGGGAGGCCCGCATCACCACGTGACCGGCATGGGGGTTTCTCGCTTTCCGACGAAAGCGCACCTCCAGCCGGCATTCCTCCTCTTTGAGACCCACGAATAGGTCCCGGTTCTGGTTCCTCAGGGCCTTTTGGATGTCATCATCCAAGGAGTGCAGCGCAGTTGGCTCCGAGATCCGCTTTGCGGAATCTGTAGCGACTACACTCGCATACGTGGTCCTCTCCAAGGCTGAGCACTGCCTTTCCAACATACTGCCTAACGTTTCCATCCTTATGGTGTTTTCCTTCAGCAATTGTTGGTGTTTAGCCAGCATTCCCATCAGGTCCTCCTCTCGTGTCCTTTCCTTTCCTTCCTCCCTTTTCTCCTGGCAGGGTAAAACAAGTAGGTTAGGTTAGGTTTTTTTTTTTTTTTTTTTTTTTTTTATTTTAATAATGAGCTCTCTCTAACATTATTAGAGATTTCCTTGGCTTTTTAAGTTTATTTATAATGTGTTTTACTTTATTTAAATGTTGTTCTAATACGATTTGTTTGTGTTTTCATGGGCCTCGACAAGCGCCACCTCGGGATGCCCATATCGTCGTGAGTGGAGTCCGCATAGACGTCGGGTTGACGATGAAGTATCTGGGTCTCGTCCTCGACGGTCGGTGGGACTTCACAGCCCACTTCGGGCGCCTGGTGCCAAGGGTGATGGGTGCGGCGGCTGCTCTTGGGCGGCTGCTGCCGAACACGGGCCAACCGGGTGCCCTGTGCAGGCGGCTGTACTTGGGGATCGTGCGATCGATGGTGTTATACGGAGCTCCCGTATGGGTGGAAGCCCTGAACCGCCGTAATATCGCCCTACTGCGTAGACCGCAGAGGGTGGTGGCGGTCAGGGCAATACGGTCTTTTGTCCATCACCAGCAGAAGTTCGCATGTAGCGAGGTTTTTCCGCTGGAGGTTGGCCTGAACTATCCCGATCGGCTTGCTGCTGGTGGGGTTCCACGTGGTGCCCTCAGCAATACGCTATACTGGCCCGAGCCAATGAGTCCCACTTGCACCTCACTGAACGCATTGTGTTCTGTCTGGTCCAGCTTGGCGCGCGTGCAGTTACAGCACGCTGGGGGCTTATTGGCGAGCCAGTCAGCGCATTCTGATTTTATGTGGGACCCTCCGCAATGGCTACACTTGACGACAGTTTCCTTACAGAAGCGTCGCCCGTGCCCGTAGCCGAGGCATAAGGAGCACTGCACGAGTGGAGTTTGGTCCTCCACTTTGACCTTCTGTAGGTCTACGTGCACCGCTCCAGCCGCGACTACTCTCGACCATATTGCGGGGGAGGCCCGCATCACCACGTGACCGGCATGGGGGTTTCTCGCTTTCCGACGAAAGCGCACCTCCAGCCGGCATTCCTCCTCTTTGAGACCCACGAATAGGTCCCGGTTCTGGTTCCTCAGGGCCTTTTGGATGTCATCATCCAAGGAGTGCAGCGCAGTTGGCTCCGAGATCCGCTTTGCGGAATCTGTAGCGACTACACTCGCATACGTGGTCCTCTCCAAGGCTGAGCACTGCCTTTCCAACATACTGCCTAACGTTTCCATCCTTATGGTGTTTTCCTTCAGCAATTGTTGGTGTTTAGCCAGCATTCCCATCAGGTCCTCCTCTCGTGTCCTTTCCTTTCCTTCCTCCCTTTTCTCCTGGCAGGGTAAAACAAGTAGGTTAGGTTAGGTTTTTTTTTTTTTTTTTTTTTTTTTTATTTTAATAATGAGCTCTCTCTAACATTATTAGAGATTTCCTTGGCTTTTTAAGTTTATTTATAATGTGTTTTACTTTATTTAAATGTTGTTCTAATACGATTTGTTTTATACCTGTTATTATACTATGCTGCTTGCTATGCTTATCTTTATTATATTATGCTGTTTTAAATATTATTACTAATATATATACAGCAAGAGTTTTTTATATTATTTATTTATTCCTACCGATTACAATTTTGGCTATATCATTAATGTATGCTATGAACGATTCTCTATATTTTAAATCCGAAATTAGTTTATTGAAGTTATCGACTACTATTTTAATATCTAATTTATTTTCTAGGTCTAGTTTTTTCAGGGCGTAGATTGGGCACTCAGTCAGTATGTGCGGCACGGTTTCGGGTGTGCCCGGTTGGCAGAGGCACGATGGGTTTTCTTTGCATCGGAAGCGACACAGGTACTCCGAGAACCCACCATGCCCAGTTAGCACTTGGGTGGTGACATTAGAAGGTTTAATTTCGCGTACTATTTTATATGATTTCGCTACGTCAGGTAAGAACAGCTTTGTGATTTTAGCCGTGGATCCTTCTTGATATCTACAGTTCCATTCATCAATCGACCCCTTTCGGATCAGTCGCTTGATGAATGAAACTGGGCAGAGGTCATAGTTGGGTTTTATTTTGCTGTTGAGGGCGGCGTCTTTCGCGAGGTCATCTGCCCTTTCATTTCCCACAAGGCCTGCAAGCAGCATAGTATAATAACAGGTATAAAACAAATCGTATTAGAACAACATTTAAATAAAGTAAAACACATTATAAATAAACTTAAAAAGCCAAGGAAATCTCTAATAATGTTAGAGAGAGCTCATTATTAAAATAAAAAAAAAAAAAAAAAAAAAAAAACCTAACCTAACCTAACCTACTTGTTTTACCCTGCCAGGAGAAAAGGGAGGAAGGAAAGGAAAGGACACGAGAGGAGGACCTGATGGGAATGCTGGCTAAACACCAACAATTGCTGAAGGAAAACACCATAAGGATGGAAACGTTAGGCAGTATGTTGGAAAGGCAGTGCTCAGCCTTGGAGAGGACCACGTATGCGAGTGTAGTCGCTACAGATTCCGCAAAGCGGATCTCGGAGCCAACTGCGCTGCACTCCTTGGATGATGACATCCAAAAGGCCCTGAGGAACCAGAACCGGGACCTATTCGTGGGTCTCAAAGAGGAGGAATGCCGGCTGGAGGTGCGCTTTCGTCGGAAAGCGAGAAACCCCCATGCCGGTCACGTGGTGATGCGGGCCTCCCCCGCAATATGGTCGAGAGTAGTCGCGACTGGAGCGGTGCACGTAGACCTACAGAAGGTCAAAGTGGAGGACCAAACTCCACTCGTGCAGTGCTCCTTATGCCTCGGCTACGGGCACGGGCGACGCTTCTGTAAGGAAACTGTCGTCAAGTGTAGCCATTGCGGAGGGGCCCACATAAAATCAGAATGCGCTGACTGGCTCGCCAATAAGCCCCCAGCGTGCTGTAACTGCACGCGCGCCAAGCTGGACCAGACAGAACACAATGCGTTCAGTGAGGTGCAAGTGGGACTCATTGGCTCGGGCCAGTATAGCGTATTGCTGAGGGCACCACGTGGAACCCCACCAGCAGCAAGCCGATCGGGATAGTTCAGGCCAACCTCCAGCGGAAAAACCTCGCTACATGCGAACTTCTGCTGGTGATGGACAAAAGACGGCTAGACGTCGCATTGCTCCAGGAACCCTATGTGGGTGGAGCTCGAAGTATTAAAAATCATAGGAGCGTTAGGATCTTCCAGAATACTGGTCATGGAGAGGGCACTGTAAAGGCGGCAATAGCCGTCTTCAACCAAGACATTGACGTCATACAGTGCCCGAAACTCACTACCAACAACATCGTGGTAGTGAGGATCAGAACCAGTGCCTGGGAGATCACAATGATATCCTACTACTTCAAGCCAGACCAGCCCATTGGGCCATACCTGGAGCATCTAGCCGAAATAGTCAGAAAATTGGGGCCTACAGCTATCCTGATAGGGGGCGATGCAAATGCGAAAAGCAACTGGTGGGGAAGCGGACGAGTCGATCACAGAGGGGAGGAGATGGCAGGCGCTCTAGAAGAGATGGGCTTGCAGGTACTCAACGACGGAGTGACCCCGACCTTTGATACCGTGCGGGGTGGCCAACGGTATATCAGTCACGTAGACGTGACGGTTAGGTTAGGTTAGGTTAGGTTAGGTTAGGTTAGGTTAGGTTAGGTTAGGTTCCTGGAGGGCGGCCCTGATAGTGGCGATCGCCAAGGCCAAGGACGAAGCACACTGCTCGTTCTTGGCCACCCTGGACAGGGATCCGTGGGGGAGGCCGTACAAGATGGTGCGCAATAAACTGCGCACCTCCCCCCCCATGGATTCCATGGAGCCCGACCTCCTCCAAAGAGTGGTCAGAGGTCTGTTCCCGCCCGCCCCGATATTCTCTCCCCCGACGATGCCCGATCCCATTGCGGAGCATGAGGCCGAACTCGCCGTCGCACCTATAAGCGACGACGAGTTTGATAGAGTGACGGACCGACTCAGGGGCTGCAAGAAAGCCCCGGGTCCAGACGGGGTCCCTGGTCGCGTCCTCACCGTCGCCCTGGAACACCTCGGGAGCCGCTTCAGGCAGATCATGGACGACTGTCTGAAGGAGGGTAGGTTCCCGAGGGTGTGGAAAGAGGGGCGGCTCTGCCTCCTCCGTAAAGAGGGTCGGCCTGCTGACTGCCCGTCTGCCTATCGCCCCATAGTGCTGCTGGATGAGGCCGGGAAAACGTTTGAACGTATCCTGGCCCACAGAATCCAGCAGCACCTGGAGACCGTCGGCCCGAACGTCTCTGATAGACAGTTCGGGTTCCGAGGAGGACGGTCCACGCTCGACGCAATAAAGTCCCTTAGGGACTTCTGCGAGGATGCGTCGAGCAGGGGAGAGGGTGTGGTCGCGGTGTCTCTAGACATCGCGAACGCGTTCGGCACCCTCCCCTATGGGGTGATAAGTGGGGCACTTCATTATCACGGAGTGCCCCACTACCTGAGAAGGGTCGTGGAGAACTACCTTACCGAGAGGGTAGTTCTCTACGAAAAAAAGGACGGGCAGAGGGGGGAGAGGAGGATGGCCTGCGGAGTGCCCCAGGGTTCCGTACTCGGCCCCTTGCTCTGGAACCTGGGGTACGACCGGGCCATCAGAGGGGAAACGCTCCCGCGCGCAATCACCGTCTGCTATGCAGACGATACGATGGTGGCTGTGCGCGGGAAAGATGGGCGGGAGACCCTCCGCGAGGCGGAGGCAGCGGCCGAGCTGATGATCAGAGGGATCGAGCAGCTCGGCCTAAAAGTGGCCCTCCCGAAGACTGACGCCATGGTCTTCGGGGGACGCGGGAGGGCATGGAGGCTGCCTGCGGGTGCGGCGCTCTCACTTGGAGGAGAGACGGTCCGGGTTGAGCCCCACATCAAGTATTTGGGGCTCACATTGGACCGCAAGTGGGATTTCGGGGAGCACTTCAGGAGACTTGCTCCCCGAATCAGAGGCGCCGCCCAAGCGCTGGGCAGACTCCTGCCCAACATAGGGGGGCCAGGCTCCTCGTGCCGGCGGCTGTTCGCCGGCGTGGTGAGGAGCATGGCCCTGTATGGGGCCCCAATATGGGCGGACAGGTTGTCCGCCCGAAACAGGGCCCTTCTGAGGGGACCACAGCGGGCCGTGGCCCAGAGGATGGCCAGGGCCTACGGCTCGGTGGCCCACGCGGCGGCCTGCCTCCTCGCCTGCACCCCTCCGTGGGAGCTGGATGCTGAGGTGCAGGCGGAAACCTACGCCGTTAGGTCCAGGGCTCGGGCAAGAGGTGAACGCCCGGACCCTGAGGAGGTAGAGGCCTCCCGTCGTATGACGGCGCGCCGGCTGCGCGAGAGGTGGAAGTCCATCTTGGAGGACGCCCCGTACGGGACTCGTACCGTGGGGGCGATCCTCCCAGTGATGGACGAATGGTTGGGGAGGGCGGCCGGCGCTACGTCGTACAGGCTGGTGCAGGTGTTGACCGGACACGGCTGTTTCGGTCATCACCTGCACAACATAAAGAGGGAGCCAAGCCCACGGTGCCATGAGTGCGGTGATCCCGACGACACGGCTGAGCACACCTTCCAGGTGTGCAGTCGTTGGGATATGGAGAGAGGCCTCATGGCACAGGCAATTCAGCGGGTGGACCTCTCGCTGCATAGCGTCGTCTCTGCGATGCTCAGCAGCGAGGGGTCCTGGGAGGCGGTGGTCTCCTTCTGCGAGCTAATCATCTCGCAGAAGGAGGAGGCGGAGCGGGAGCGCGAGGAAGATCCTCTCGCGCACCCCCTCCGGCGTAGACGGCCGGGGTTGAGGCGGCGGCAATTTGCCGCGCGCCTTAATCCCTAGTGACTGCGGGCGGAGGATGGGAGTCCTCCGCCTGCCGTGACAAGTCACTCAGCGGTCTGGGGGTTGGCCATGCGTATTCGGCCATACCCCTATCAACGCGGGAAGCCCTGGCAGAGGCCGGGGCGACCGGTGGGCATCGTGGAGAATGCCTAGTGCGGGTTCCACGGTGCCAAAGCAACCGGAGTGTGAGGGTACGCCAAGGTGGTTTTTAGTGGGTAAACCTCTCTACCCCTTCTCATAATGAGAAGGGGAGATGAGGGAGTCCCACATATCCCCTCCGCCTCTCCCAAGGCGGGGGGTCGAATGCGTAAAGCATTTTCCACCTTGTAAAAAAAAAAAAAAATAAAAAAAAAAAAAAAAAAAAAAAAAGGTTCCTGGAGGGCCTTAGAGGTGGCACTCGGTAAGTCTGAGGCCCTGTGTTTTCATGGGCCTCGACAAGCGCCACCTCGGGATGCCCATATCGTCGTGAGTGGAGTCCGCATAGACGTCGGGTTGACGATGAAGTATCTGGGTCTCGTCCTCGACGGTCGGTGGGACTTCACAGCCCACTTCGGGCGCCTGGTGCCAAGGGTGATGGGTGCGGCGGCTGCTCTTGGGCGGCTGCTGCCGAACACGGGCCAACCGGGTGCCCTGTGCAGGCGGCTGTACTTGGGGATCGTGCGATCGATGGTGTTATACGGAGCTCCCGTATGGGTGGAAGCCCTGAACCGCCGTAATATCGCCCTACTGCGTAGACCGCAGAGGGTGGTGGCGGTCAGGGCAATACGGGGATATCGCACGGTCTCCTCCGAAGCGGCGTGCGTGCTGGCCGGTTCCTTGCCTTGGGACCTCGAGGCGAGAGCCCTCGCGTCAGTGTACTTTTGGCGCGAGGAGGCCGGCACCACGCGAGGTGGAAGGGCGCAGAGCACAGTTGCGCGCGCTCGCCATCCAGGAATGGAAAACCAGGCTGGAGCACCCTAGTGCGGGTCTAAGGACCATTGAGGCCATCCGTCCGGTGTTGGAGGAGTGGCTTGAACGGGGTCATGGCACGTTAACCTTCCGGATGACGCAGATCCTCTCGGGACATGGTTGTTTCGGGAGGTATCTGTGTCGGATTGCCGGGAGGGAGCCGACCCCCGTGTGCCACCACTGCGACGGATGCCCCGAGGAGGTCGCCCAGCACACGCTGGAGGTGTGCCCGGCCTGGGCAAGCGAGCGCGGCGAGCTCTGCGCCGAAGTGGGGACCGACCTCTCACTGCCGAGCGTAGTAAGAGCTGCAGTCGACAGTGAGAGGTCGTGGGGCGCACTCCACTCCTTCTGCGAGCGCGTAATGCTTGCAAAGGAGGCGGCGGAGCGGGACAGGGAGGAAACTTCCACCCTGGCTATCCGCCGCAGGAGAACTGGGCGCCGGAGGGCGGCTTTCGTGAGCCACCCTCTCCCCCACGTGATGAGCCCACGGGCGGCGGACTCGGGGGAGTCTGCTGCCCACGATCGGGCTCGGGTAGGCGTGCGAGTGTTCCCGCACGCCACCCAAGGCGAGACGGTGGAGACAAGAGCTCCGGTCTCCACCGTCGACGAAGAGGAGGCCTCACACCAGGCCGTCGCTGCTGGGTACGCGGACGAATGCTTCGGCGCCCCCGTACACCCAGCCGGCAGCGACATGTAGGAACACTGTGGGGTTTTAGTCAGTAGGAGTCTGACATAACCCGCCCGCTCCCCCCGGGGCGGTCGGGTATCCATGAGGATTTCCCCACATAAAAAAAAAAAAAAAAAAAAAAAAAAAAAAAAAGGTTCCTGGAGGGCGCCCGGAAGTCGGGCAACCTGAAGGGAGAGATCTGGGGGCAGATCAATCGGGCCTGCCGCACAATCACCGCGGCAATGGACGAGGTCGAGGACCGGACGGAGGCAGAGGAGATCCGCAGCCTTAGGGCGGACATAAAGCGGATGCGGGAGCAGCTGGCCATTAGCCAGGCGGAGACCAGGGCGCTCCGTGTCGCTTTCTCGGAGCGCCAGATTATGCCCCCCCCGGCCCCTCCGCCGGAGCATGAGTGTTCGGCCCCCCCGGCCCAGGCCCCAGCTCCGGGCGCGGTGGACCTGATGGCGGCCATCGAGCAGCTGAAGGGTGACCTGTTCACCTCCTTGGGGAACATGGTCAATGTTCGGATCGAGGAGTTGAGCAGGCGCCTGCCGCCGGCACCCATCATCCGCCCCCCGCTGGCGGCCGATTTGAGGAGGGCTGCGGGGCCGGCCATGCCACCCACGTCGACGCCGACCCCTGCGCCGACCCCTACGAGGGATTCGGAGGGGGCGAGACTGGGAGATGGCCGCCCCCAAAAGGTAAGGGCCCCTAAAGCCCCCAAGGCGTCCAAAACGTCGGCGACCGCCCCGGCTTTGCCACCGGCGGCGCCCGTGGAGGAGGGACCGGGCCAGCCGGAGGCTGAAAGCTGGGCAACGGTCACCCGCAGGGGGAAGGGGAAAGGCAAGGGCAAGGCCTCGCTTGCCCCCCCAGCCCCAGAGGCCCCGGCGAAAAAGGCAGCGCCTAAACCGAAGGCGCTGCTTGCACCCAAGACGGCGGCGGTGGCGGTCACTCTTCGGAAGGACCTAACCACCGCCACAACGATGCGGGAGACCATGGCTAAGGCCATTAATAGCCTTAGCCTGGAGGAGGTGGGCCTCCAGCATGTCAGGGTGCGGAACTCGATGACGGGGGGTCGAATCATCGAGGTTCCTGGGGCCGACAGTGCCGACAGGGCAAATCGATGCGGACGGAGCCCACCCGCCCCACCCGCCCCACCCCAGCAGGAACGGCCACCGGCCAAAATGAGGAGAACCGCATGGACGTCTAAATGCCAGCACACCAGCACTTGGACGTCCTGCAGGTCAACGCCAACCACTCCGCCAGGGCACAGGATCTCCTGATGCAACACATGGCGGAGTGGGGAATTGGCGTCGCGGTGGTCGCAGAGCCCTACTTCGTCCCTCCCCTTCCTTACTGGGCTGGGGCGACAGACGGAGTAGTGGCAATATCAGTACCGGCTCATGGGGATTTCCCCCCCCTCTCGAGGATCGAGGGCGGCCCGGGTTACGTGGCGGCCAAATGGGGGATTGACACCGTGATAGTGGCGGTGTACTTCTCCCCCAACAAGCCGTTACGCGCCTTCGAGCGCTTCCTGGGGGTCCTGAACGGGGTAGTTGGTAGAGCTGCCCCGTCACAGGTGATGGTCATGGGGGACCTTAACGCCAAGAGTTCGGCGTGGGGTTCCCCAGTCACGGACCCCCGAGGGACCGCCCTCGAGGACTGGGCGACGGCAACGGGACTAATCATCCTGAACCAGGGCAGCGTCAACACATGCGTGCGGCGGCGGGGGGGGGTCAGTCGTGGACGTAACGTTCGCGACCCCCGCCATAGCCGCGCGCGTCACTGATTGGCGCGTCCTGGAGGACGTCGAGACCCTCTCTGATCATCTGTACATCAGAATGAGGGTCTCCAATGGCGTCCTGCCGTCGCCAACCCCAGGGGGGGGAACAAGAGGCCGGGGCCGAAGAGGGTTTCCCAGGTGGGCTCTGACCCACCTGGATAGGGAAAGGGCGGACGAGGCGGCGATGGAGGAGGCTTGGTGTGCAGCCCCTCCCGCCACCCTCGGAGTCGACGAGAGGGCGGCTCGGTTCCGCGCCGCACTACAGAGGGTGTGCGACGCGGCAATGCCCCGGGCCGGACGCCCGTCCGCCCGCAAGAGGGTGTACTGGTGGTCCGCAGAAATAGCGGCCCTGCGGACCACCAGCAACTGTGCCCGCCGCGCCTACCAGCATTGTAGGCGCAGGCGGCACACAGAGGAGGAGGAGGAGGGGCTCCACAGGGCCCTCAAAGAGGCAAAGGGGGCCCTGATAGTGGCGATCGCCGTGGCCAAGGACGAAGCACACTGCTCGTTCTTGGCCACCCTTGACAGGGATCCGTGGGGGCGGCCGTATAAGATGGTGCGCAACAAGCTGCGCACGGCCCCCCCCATAGATTCAATGGAGCCCGACCTCCTCAGTAGGGTGTTGGAGGGGCTTTTCCCGCCCGCCCCAGCGTTCTCTCCCCCGACGATGGCCATTGCGGAGGCCGAACTCGCCGTCGCACCCATAAGCGACGACGAGTTCGAAAGAGTGACGGACCGACTCAGGGGCTGCAAAAAGGCCCCGGGACCAGACGGGGTCCCTGGTCGTGTCCTCACGGTCGCCCTGGGACACCTCGGGAGTCGCCTCAGGCAGCTCATGGATGACTGCCTGAAGGAGGGACGGTTCCCGAGGGTGTGGAAGGAGGGGCGGCTCTGCCTCCTCCGCAAAGATGGTCGGCCTGCGGACTGCCCGTCCGCCTATCGCCCCATAGTGTTGCTGGATGAGGCCGGGAAAACGTTTGAACGTATCCTGGCCCACCGGATCCAGCAGCACCTTGAGACCGCCGGCCCGGACGTGTCTGATAGACAGTTCGGGTTCCGAGGAGGACGGTCCACGCTCGACGCGATAAAGTCCCTCAGGGACTTCTGCGACGACGCGTCGAGCAGGGGAGAGGGTGTGGTCGCGGTGTCTCTAGACATCGCGAACGCGTTCGCTGGGCCCCCCCCCTGACCAGCACCCTGGAGGAAGCATTCCTGGGTGACGTGGTCTGCACCCTCTTCCCTTCAAGGGAAGAATGGGTGCCACCGACGGCCCAAGTCCCGGCGCGAGATTCCGAGGACGAAACCCCGGTACCGGAAGTGTCGGAGGGTGAATTCGGGGCGGCCGTTTTAAGACTCCGGTCGAAGAGGACCGCCCCGGGCCCGGACGGCGTGCCGGGGACCGTCCTAGTGATTGCGCTGGGCGAGTTGGGAGGAAGGGTGAGATCCCTATTCTCCGCGTGCTTGCGGCAGGGTCGTTTCCCACAGCGGTGGAAGACGGGCAAGCTCGTCCTGATCCACAAGGACGGGCGCCCGGCCGGACAGCCGTCGGCGTATCGGCCGATCGTGTTACTCGACGAGGTGAGCAAGCTCTTTGAGCGCGTGATCGCGGCTCGTCTCGTCGAGTGCATGGAGCCGGGCTTAGTCGATGTGCAGTTCGGTTTTCGCCGCGGCCGGTCAACCCTAGACGCGATAGCGCGGGTGCGGGAGCTCGCCGAGGAGGCGACGTCCCGTGGCGGCGTGTTGTTTGCGGTGTCGCTCGACATCCGTAACGCCTTTAACACGCTGCCCTGGGAGGCGGTGTTGTGGGGACTGCGGTACCATGGGGTGCCGCAGTACCTCCAGAAGGTCGTGGCCGACTACTTCGTCGGGAGAGCTGTTGTCTTCCCGACGAAGCACGGCTCCGGGAGGAGGGACATGGCGTGCGGTGTTCCACAGGGATCGGTTCTTGGTCCGCTCCTGTGGAACATCGGATACGACTGGGTGCTGCGCGGGGCCACGTTGCCGGGGGTCGGCGTCACCTGCTACGCTGACGATACCCTGGTGACGGCCCGCGGCAGCACCTACAGAGAGGCGTCCCTCCTCGCCACGGCGGGAGTGGCCCAGGTGGTCGGCAGGATCCGCAGATTGGGGCTCGAGGTGGCCCTCGACAAGTCGGAGGCCCTGGTATTTCACGGGCCCCGACGTGGGCCACCGCCGGGAGCTGCCATCGTGGTGGGTGGAACCTCCATCGCCGTCGGGTCCTCGATGAAGTATCTTGGACTCGTTCTCGACGGCCGATGGAGGTTTGAGGAGCATTTCCGGCGGTTGGCCCCAAAGTTAATGGCCACTGCCGGAGCCCTGGGGCGGATTCTGCCAAACGTGGGTGGGCCGAGACGGGCGTGCCGACGCCTCTACAGCGGTGTGGTGCGCTCCATGGCGCTCTACGGGGCGCCAATATGGGCGGGGGCCCTGAGTGCCCGTAATCTGGCCGTGCTGCGTCGTCCGCAGCGCGCCATGGCACTCAGGATGGTCCGAGCGTACCGCACCGTTTCGTGCGTCGGCGCTTGCGTGCTCGCCGGTACGCCGCCGTGGGACCTCGAAGCCGAGGTACTCGCCGCGGTGTACCGGCGAACCAAGGAGGAGATCCGAGGCGGGGGCCGTCCGAAGGAGGGAGCGGCGGGTCCGGTGAGCACTAGCACTGCCTCCGGACGCGGCCTTTTTCAAGGCCACCGCCGGTCAACCCGGAATCTGCAAAGATGGCAGGAGGCCTATGCGGACCGGGGGGCCTGGCCTTAATTGGCTGGGCTCGCGAGGAAGAAAACCTCTTTAAAAAATCACCCCAACCTTAAGTGGCGGCGCGCCGCGAGAGGGTGAATGGCAGTAGGGAGTACTGTCGTTAGCGCGTTCCCCGCGTTGGCACCAGCCGACACCAACTGCGGGTTATGTATAGGCTTGCTCAGGTACAGGGGGTAGTCCTGAGTCGACCGTTTGTCCCCCACACTCGTGGGATTAAGATGGAAAACTTTAACACAAACAAACAAATCGAAGAGATGAATTCGAGAGAGGAGGAGAGTAGGAGTCTGAAGGAGTTATGCGCACGCGAGCTGCGCGTATCAATATCGCGGCTGTCGGACACCGATACCGATAGCAGCATGGTCAGTGTCGAGTCACTCAACGCGGAAAAACAGCGCGGGTTATACTTGAAACGGCCAGCTAGCAGGGAGAACGAAGACAAGGATGAGTCTGTGTCGCCGACAAAAGGTGCGGCACATAAATCAAAACGAGGTAGAGGGCGCCCACCTACATTGGGTACATTTGTCGGTATGGGTGAGGCCAGGGCCCAGGTCAATGCTGCAAAAGCCGAAGAGCTGCGCCTAGAGGCTGAGGAGAGGGTAGCTGGCATGGCGAGGACGCTGAGAGAGTCCCGAGACGCCTGCCGCCACGTTCTTAACGCATCCTCAGCCATAATAGAAGATGACACTGTGCAGACTATGTCAGCGCTGAATAAGGTGGTCTTGGATGCCGTGGAGGTTATATCGACAATTGCTGTGACATCCAAGAATCTTAAAGGAACAGCGGTGAAGGCCCTGAAAGATGCGGCGGTCTCTATTAAGGAGGCTGCTACAGGACTGAGGGCCATCAGTATTACAGACGAGGTGGCGAAGCTGGAGGCGGTTAATTCTCGACTCTCCAGCCAACTGGCGGAGCTACGGGCTGAGGTTGCCGAGCTGCGGCGACGACCAGCGGTGGCACCAGAGCCCATTAAAGAAATGATGGAGGAACTCTCTCGTTCTAGCGTCGCCCAATTTGGTGCGATGCTGAATGCAAGACTCGAGGGCATAGAGTGCCGCCTCTTACCAGAGCCAAGACTAAGGCCGCCTCTCGCGGCTGACAAAAGAAAGGATGCGGTAGAGGCCATGGCAACTAAGCAGGATACGGCAAAGGCAGCAAAGGGGTCGCCGAAACCCTCGACGTCTGGGGCTCCCGATATCCCCGACGCAACGTGGCCACCGCTGAGGCAACCGGCTGCCCGCCCGCAGCCCGCGCCTCCCGCCCAGCCTCCAAAGGTAGGCAAAGGCAAGGGCAAGGGTAAGAGGTCGGTTGCACAAAGCGTGCCGACGGTGCCGGAGAAGCCAGTACCCTCTACATCTGCGTCCTCACCACCAGTTTCATCGTTGGAGGAGGGGTGGAATGTTGTTACCAAGAGGGGTGCGAAGAAGAGCCAGAAGCAGACAGCCGGCACATCGGCTGTTTCCTCCGGGCCCGAGCAAACAAAGAAGAAGGTTGCGGCCAAACGACTTCGCCCCCCTAAGACGGCTGCGGTGACTCTCACCCTGCAGCCGGGCGCGGCAGAGAAAGGCGTGACATATAGGTCCGTCATTACCGAGGCCCGTAGTCGTTTAGACTACGAAAGCCTCGGTATAGAGGAAATGCGTTGCAGGACGACGGCCACAGGCGCCCGTATACTTGAAATCCATGGCGATGCGGGCTCCAAAAAGGCTGACTCCCTGGCTGGAAAGCTAAGGGAGGTCCTCAACGCAGACCTGGTACGCATCGGTCGTCCAATGAAGCGGGTTGATGTGAGGGTAACCGAGTTGGACGACTCGATTACGGAGCAGGAGGTGGTGTTGGCTGTCGCCAAACTGGGAGGGTGCCTCCCCGAGGAGATTAAGGCCGGGGTTATTGGTCCCTCCGGCTCCTTGTGGCTGAGCTGCCCAGTGGTGGTAGCAAAAAAGGTGGTCGACGTGGGTCGCGTCAAGGTTGGCTGGGTGTCAGCGCTTGTGACGCTACTGGACTCCAGACCCCTTAGATGCTATAGGTGCCTCGAGTGTGGCCATCTTGGCGGAAAGTGCGCGTCAGAGGTTGACCGCAGCGGTCTTTGTTACCGTTGTGGAAAGCCAGGTCATCGAGCGCGGGACTGTCAGGCGGAGCCGAACTGCCCCCTTTGTGCGATGGCCCACGTCCTTGGTGGGAAAGGGTGCCGTAGTGGCGTCAAGTCTGGCCCTAAAGCGGGTCTTCAAAAGGGTCCCAAGAGGGCCAGACGAAAAAGTAATAAAAAAAGGAAGGCCAAGGACACCAAAGATCCTGAGCCGACCCAGCGCCCAGCCGGTGCAGAGGAGGAGCCCATGCAGACCGGTAATTAATGCCCCTCTGGCCCGTACTACAGGCGAATATCAACCACTCTGCCAGAGCTCAGGATCTGTTGCTTCAGACTCTGGCGGAGTGGGAGATCAAAGTAGCCGTGGTCGCCGAGCCCTATTTTGTTCCCACCCGGGATGACTGGGTTGGGGACCGTGGGAACTCGGTGGTCATCGTCGCCCCCACCTCCGCTGGTGCTCCACCCTTCAAACGAGTAGCAAAGGGTCGGGGCTGCGTGATGGCAGTCGTAGGCGACGCTGCAGTAATAGGGGTGTACTTCTCGCCCAATCGGAGTCTCGCCGAATTCGAGCAAATGCTCGATGAGGTTGGGGCTCTGATACGGCAGGTTACCCCCTACCCCGTACTCGTCGCTGGGGATTTCAATGCCAAGTCCACGGCGTGGGGATCTCCGGCGACGGATGCGCGGGGGGAGACGCTTGAGGAGTGGGCCGTGTCTGTGGGGCTGGCCGTCCTCAACACTGGGTCGGAAAACACATGCGTGCGACAACAGGGAGGGTCGATTGTGGATATCACGTTCGCGTCGGCCTCCCTGGCCCGCCGTGTTCAGGGCTGGAGGGTGGTGGTGGATGTGGAGACATTGTCGGATCACCGTTATATCCGTTTCGATGTCTCCACACTCCCCGCTGACCCACCACAGAGTAGTGCCCGATCTAGTGTTGGGGATGGCCCGCGCTGGGTACTGGGTCGGCTCGATAAGGAGGTCGCCGGTGAAGCGGCCGTTCTCGAGGCCTGGATGTCTGGGTCCGAGATCGCCTCCGACGTAGATGTGGAGGCGGAGAATCTCAGCGTCTCACTGTCCCGCATATGTGATGCGGCAATGCCGAGAGCGAGACCCCTTCCTCCACGGCGTTGGGTGTAGAATGCGGGTGGCCTGTGGAAGGGCGCGCCGCCGGTACACCCGATGCAGGCGAAGGCGTGTCCGGGACCATCACGAGGAGGATGAGTCCTATGCCGCCTACAGGTCCGCATGCAGGGCCTTTCAGCTGGCTATCGCGCGGGCTAAAGAGGCGGCGTGGGAGGAATGGCTGGAGATCCTCAACAGGGATCCTTGGGGAAGGCCGTATAGGGTGGTTCGTAAAAAGCTCCGCCCCTGGGCCCCTCCCCTGACGAGTAGTCTCCAGCCAGAATTCCTCGAGGAGGTGGTCGACGCCCTTTTTCCACGGCGGGGCGAATGGGTGCCTCCAGCGATGGCACCCAGCGCGATGCGAGATACCGAGGAGGACGCTCCTCCCCCACCAGTGACGGAGGAGGAACTCGGGGCGGCCATTCTGAGATTAAAGTCGAAGAAGACCGCCCCGGGCCCGGACGGTGTACCCGGGAGTGCTCTAGTGATCGCGCTGGAGGAAATCGGTGAGAGGGTGGGGTCCCTTTTCTCCGCATGCCTGGAGCAGGGCCGGTTTCCTCGTAGGTGGAAGACGGGCAAACTGGTCTTGCTCCGTAAAGAGGGACGCCCGGCAGAGCAGCCGTCGGCGTACCGTCCGATTGTGTTGATCGACGAGGTGAGCAAATTATTCGAGCGGGTGCTCGCGGCTCGCCTAGTCGAGTCCATGAACCCGGACCTCGCTGATGCGCAGTTTGGGTTCCGCCAGGGCCGGTCGACTCTGGACGCAGTTGCGCGGGTAAGAGACCTTGCGGAGGAGGCTGTCTCCCAGACTCTCCTTGCACTTGAAGCGATTCAAGTACTCAGAGAATCCGCCGTGCCCCGTCAACACTTGTACAAGCACCGGTTCCATCTTGATCTTTCTGACAGTTCGGTATGCTTTAATGGCGTCGGGTAGAAACATTTTGGTTGTCGATGCAGTTTCGCCAGACAAATAGCGTCTGTTCCATTCGTCAAGCGTGTCCAGGCGGATTTGTCGCTTGACGAATGAAACAGGGCACAGATCGTAGTCTGGTTTGCGTTTAACATCCACTGCGGCCCGTTTCGCTAGATCATCTGCCCTCTCATTTCCCTCCAACCCCACATGTGCTTTAATCCAAAATAAGTTTATTATTTTGCCTAAATTTTTAGATTTCGTTAAATTTAGCTTTATTTTTACTGAGGTGGGGTGGAGGGAGAGACCATCAGCGACCGTCTCCAATGCTGACCTAGAGTCGCAGTAGATGTTAAACGCATTTCCTTTGTCTTTTAGGGCCAGCTCAGTAGCTCTCAGCATGGCCAGCAGCTCTGCCTGGTAGACGGTGCAGTAGCTTTCCAGCTTGAGTTTCTGCGATTTTGTTTCCGCGTTATCCTTCCATATGGATACCGCGGCACCAACTTTGCCCTCAATTTTGGATCCATCTGTAAAGATGTTTACAGGGGATCCGTCTTGCTGGAGAAGCTCTGCACCGTCCACCACGCATTCGAAGCCGAACCCAACCTGTTCCGCTGGATGTGTCATGCTGACGAAGGGTACTGGCGCCTCGATCTCTCGGTCTCCCACTACCCGCCGGGAGTAGCCTCGCTTTACCTCATAAAGTGAGGCCGCCTCCTGGATTCTCAGATCTAGGGGCAAAATCCCGGCGAGTACTAGGGCCGAGTTCAAGGAGACCGTTCTGTATGCCTTCACCAGCTTTTGGGCAAAGCCCCTTTGGACAACATCCAACTGTTTGCGGACTCCCAATTTACAAGCGGCCGGGGCCCATGCGCTCGCCGCATACATGATGACCGGCTCCACAACTGCTACGTAGATTGTCCTGATTATGTCCGGGGACAGCCCCCACTGTACCTTGGCTGCCCTTGACAATTGACGATACAAGCCCAACGCCTTGCGGCACACATTCAATACGTGTGCATTGAAGGTGAGCTTGTCGTCAATTGTAAGACCCAGCACTTTGATGGAGTGTGACAGCTCAATGCGTACCCCGCCCATGCTCAGCCTTGGCGGGTCAAATTTCAGTTTGTTTGTTACCACCATTGCATTTGTCTTTTGGGGTGCAAACTTTAACTTATTTTTGACCCCCCAGTTCCGAACATGCTCGAGGGCCGCATTAGTCTGCCTCTGTACATCTTCTCCACTGTCTCCGGCCACAATCAGGACAACGTCGTCTGCAAAGGCCTG
Source organism: Tethea ocularis (assembly GCA_963555595.1). NCBI lineage: Eukaryota > Metazoa > Arthropoda > Insecta > Lepidoptera > Drepanidae > Tethea > Tethea ocularis. The sequence continues at coordinate 49,132 of OY741960.1, read as the reverse complement.
GCAGTGTATTCCGCACTCCTCCATTTGTTTCAGTAAGGGGTCTAGGTTCCAAAAAGTTGGACCCCCCACCGAGCCCTGGACACACCTGTAGTGACACATTGTTAACGCAGCATATTATATGTTACGAGCGCACCTTCCCCGCCTCGAGCCAGTCGTCACCCATCTTTTGTACAGTGCAGTACATATTAGTAATTTTAATTATTGTGTAACAGTTTACTAATTGTGTGAACCCGAAAATATAGACAACAAGTTTTACCTAAGTGATCATTCTTTTATTGGCAACTTCCATCAGCATCAGAGATATATAAGGTAGATTAATTGGTTAGACAAAAATTGGAGTCAGAGAAAATAAAATAAATAAATAATGAAAAACCAAAGTGGTAACCCCGACGACAAAATGGCAGTTGCAGCATCTCAATCATCGCAAGGAATTCCTGATTTGTCAGCGATTACGGTGAGCTCAAGGATCCCGGAATTTTGGATACACCAACCTAGAGCATGGTTCATCAGGACAGAAGCAGTACTGGCACCACAGAAGATGGGTGACGCCTCAAAATTCGACTTGGTGGTGTCGAAACTTGGTGCCGACGCAATTTCACAGTTGACCGACTTTTTGGTCAGCCCACCTGAAACGGGAAGATATGAAGAGCTGAAAAAGAAGTTATTACTAATTTACGAAGAATCAAAAAATCGCCAGATAGAAAAATTAATAAGTGAAATGGAATTAGGAGATCAAAAACCTTCGCAACTTTTGAGAAAAATGAAAGATTTAGCACGTGATAAGATACCGGATGATACGCTACGAGTTATATGGCAGAATCTATTACCTCCTACAGTGCGAGCGGTACTTGCTGTCACGGAAAGTAAGGATTTAGATAGATTAGCAGTAGTTGCTGATGATGTAAACGAGGCAACAAAATCAAATATGATCTCGTCAGTTTCTCCGCAACCGACATTACCATCAACATCAAACGGAACAATTTTAGCGGAAATAGCTAAATTAAACGCCCGTTTTGAGAAGCTGGAAAATGGATTTTCAGCCACGAGATCCCGTAGCAGAAACCGATTCAACCGATCAGAGTCACGTAACAGGTCGAATTCACGCCGAACACCTAGAAGCCCTGACTGGCTATGTTTTTACCACTTTCGTTACGCCGGAAAAGCTCGAAAATGTGTAGAACCTTGCGCATGGAAGAAGACGGAAAACTAGATCAAGTGCAGCTGGAGGCGGACATCTGCACTGTGTTTCCTGCTAATCGCCTAAGTGTTACAGACTTAAATAGCGGTTTAAATTTTTTAGTCGACACAGGAGCCAACGTTTCGGTAATACCAGTGAATAAGAAAAATAAATTAGTGTCGGACAATAAATACATGTTATATGCAGCAAATGGAACTGAAATCAAGACCTACGGTGTTAAGACATTAGTGTTAAACTTTAAATTACGACGAGTTTTTCGATGGGACTTTGTGATCGCAGACGTGCAGCAGCCAATACTCGGAGCAGACTTTTTGTGTTTTCATAAACTATTAGTTGATGTTAGCGCAAAAAAACTCATTGATCAGGTAACAGAACTTAAAGTCGGAGTATCTCTTGTAAGTACTTTACAATCTTCAATTAAAACTATTAATAGTGACCATCCGTATCACGATATTATTGCTAAGTACCCGGATATTACTAGGCCCACATCATTCAATGATCCTCCTAAGCATTCAGTATTACATTATATTGAAACAACTGGTCCACCAGTATACGCGCGGGCAAGGCCGTTACCGCCGGACCGGTACTCTAAAGTTAAGGAGGAATTTCGAATAATGCAGGAGATGGGAATATGCAGACCTAGTAATAGTCCATGGGCAAGTCCATTGCATATTGTACCTAAGTCAAATGGAAGTTTGAGACCTTGTGGTGATTATAGAAGGCTAAACTCAGTCACTAAACCCGATAGATACCCTGTACCACGGTTACAAGATTTTACGTATGGTTTGGCGAACAAAACTATATTTTCACGATTGGACATAAATAGAGCTTATCATTTCATACCTATAAATCCAGAGGACATAGAAAAAACAGCTATTATTACGCCATTTGGCCTTTTCGAATTCACTAGGATGAGTTTTGGTTTGAGAAATGCAGCACAAACATTTCAAAGATTCATGAATACAACTGTACTTAAAGGTTTAGATTTTTTATTTTCATTCATCGATGACGTCATTATAGGAAGTTCCAGCGAATCAGAACATATAGAGCATTTAAATGAAGTTTTCAAAAGATTTAACGAGTTCGGTATAACGATAAACATTTCTAAGTGTCAATTTGGTCAAGAAAAAGTAGATTTTCTCGGATTTGAAGTATCTAGTAAAGGTATTATACCTTTAGCGAGTAGAGTTCAGGCTATCGTCGATTTCCCGAAACCGGAAACCATAGAGCAATTACGCCGATTTCTCGGAATGATGAATTTTTACAGGTCACATATACCGAATGCAATAAAGTCACAATCAGAGTTGAATAAATTCATTCATCATTCCAAGAAACACGATAAGACTAAAATACAATGGGACGATACATCTAGTTTAGCGTTTGAACAATGTAAGCTCAGCTTGCAAAAAGCGGTTACATTGTCACATCCTCGCAGTGATGTACCCATATCACTTATGTGTGATGCGTCAGACTTTAGCGTAGGCGCAGTACTTCAACAACAAATTGAAGGTAAGTGGGAACCGTTAGGATATTTTTCAAAAAAACTTTCAGACACTCAAAAGAAATATTGTACCTACGACCGTGAATTGTTAGCTATATACATGGCAATTCAATATTTTAGGAAATTATTTGAAGGCAGGCAACTTATTGTGTTCACAGATCACAAACCTTTGACATTCGCATTCTCTAAATTAAATAGTAATTCAGAAACACCAAGAAGAACACGGTATTTGTTATTCATTAGTGAATTCACATCGGACATTCGTCATGTGAGTGGGCAACATAACGTGGTTGCTGACTCGTTATCTAGAGTAGCAGAATTGTATTGCCCAACGGACATCGATTTCGCAGAATTAGCGGTCGCACAGGAACACGATGATTATATTACACAGGTGTTAGGTTGTGAGAACGCAAACAGCAAAGTTAGCATAAAGAAAATAACAAGCCCGGTAGTAGGTAAAACAATATATTGCGAAACATCGAATGATATTATCAGACCATATTTACCGGAAAAATTTAGGCGTATAGTATTTAATAACATACACAATTTAAGTCACCCAGGTGTAAGAGTCACAAAAAAATTAGTATCTCAAAAATATTTTTGGCCAGGTTTAAATAAAGATGTAGGTAGATGGGCTAAGTCATGTGTAGGATGCCAGCGAGCAAAAGTGCAAAGGCATACAGTATCGGAGTTAGGTCGCTTTCCCGATTGCGATAGATTCGAACATATACACATAGATATAGTAGGTCCACTTAAAATTACAGAAGACGGATATAGGTATTGTCTAACAATAATAGACCGTTTTACGAAATGGCCAGAGGTAATTCCCCTTAAGGAAATTACAGCGGAAAACGTTGCTAAAGCTTTGTATGAGTGTTGGATCACGCGATTTGGCTGTCCTGTTAAACTTACGAGTGACCAGGGCAGACAATTCGAAAGTAATTTGTTCACTAACTTAACTAAAGTTATGGGAATAGATAAGATACGAACGACGGCATTCCATCCGCAAAGTAATGGAATGGTAGAAAGGTGGCATAGGTCATTTAAAGCAGCTATAATGGCTAGACTAACTACGGACTCATGGATAAATGAACTACCAATCGTTTTGTATGGTTTACGCGTTGCTATTAGGAGTGATACCGGATATAGCGCAGCAGAATTAGTATATGGTCGTACTATTAGACTTCCAGGAGATTTTTTCACGTCGAACGGCATACAAGGACTAGAGATAGATACTTACGTAGGGAATCTTAGAAATACAATATCTAATTTCATGCCAAGTAAAAGGAACAACGATTCACGTTCTATTTTTATACACCCCGAATTAGAAACGTGCGAATATGTTTTTGTTCGCAATGACACCGTACGTAAATCGTTACAACCTCCTTACGATGGCCCATACCGCGTCATAAGGAGGAGAGACAAAAGTTATGTAATTGAACTACCCAATAGACATGCCTGTATTTCAATCGACCGATTGAAACCAGCATTTTTATTAGATGACGATGTACCAGATAAGTCAATTGTGTTGAATACTAGTAAGGCAACGGGTACAGTCAAGAACAAAATTATTAATACATCGAAAAATAATGTTATTAAGCCTATAATTCGTGATAGTTATACAACGCGCAGCGGACGCGTTAGCAAAAAAACACGATTTTTCGATGAAAAATAAAATAGTTTACTAATGTATAGAATAATAGAAATAGTAAGTATAGTGTATAACACTTAAGTACGCATCAGTACTTTACCATTACACGTTTTTTGGACGTAAAGCAAAAGGTTCATTAGTCAAGGAATTGGAACGAATTAATACCATCTCACAAACCCGGGGAACTCCAATTCAACCGGCAACTTCGGAATATTAAGGTGACCATCTATTGGAAGAGTATGTCTAGGTAGAGATATATTATACGTTAGTTTTTAAGAAACTTGTTGTTTGTATAGGAATAATCTAATCTAGAAATAATATAGAAATTTTATTACAGTAATGAAGGTGAATAATATTCCTCATGTAAGACGATACATTGTTATTGTAATCGTGACGACAGTAACTATTTGCAGTTAGGCAAAACATTGTAGTGTGTAATACTTATTGTTTTGTAATATTGTAACATGTATGTAACTGAATGTTATGAAATTTTGTTTCCTTGTAAATTTTGGTAAAATTTAAGAAAGGGGAGGAATACTGTAGTGACACATTGTTAACGCAGCATATTATATGTTACGAGCGCACCTTCCCCGCCTCGAGCCAGTCGTCACCCATCTTTTGTACAGTGCAGTACATATTAGTAATTTTAATTATTGTGTAACAGTTTACTAATTGTGTGAACCCGAAAATATAGACAACAAGTTTTACCTAAGTGATCATTCTTTTATTGGCAACTTCCATCAGCATCAGAGATATATAAGGTAGATTAATTGGTTAGACAAAAATTGGAGTCAGAGAAAATAAAATAAATAAATAATGAAAAACCAAACACCCTTTGGTCGTGTTCTTGACACACTCCACCCCAGCATACCTGAGTCTAACCTTTCGGTCCTCAAGGTAGCTGTCAATGGCCCTACGTATGTTTGCTGGACAGCGCGACTCCGCCAATCTGCAACGAATGGCCGGCCACCAGGCGCTATCGAAGGCTCCCTCTATGTCCAAAGATACAACTACTGTCAATTTCTTCGCTTTTAAATTTTTCCGAATATGCTGTATCAGAACATAGAGGGAGTCCTCGGTGCTGCGCTGTGGCGTGAAGCCGTACTGTCGGCTGCTCATATTTGGTAGAGTGTGCCATCTTATCCTTCTCACGAGCATCTTCTCATACATCTTCCCAAGGACAGGCAAGAGCCCAATCGGCCTGTAGGCCTTGGGAAGAGTATAATCGCCTTTGCCCGGTTTCCTCAACACCACGACTACTGCCTCTTTCCATTGAGTGGGGAAGTGGGACAGGCTCAAGCACTTATTAAAAAGAGCCAGGATTAGGTCGGGATCCACAGCGATGGCCGCACGACAGATATCCGCCGTTAAGCCGTCCATTCCCGGGGCCTTCCTCTGGTTGAAACTAGACGCTGACCACCTCAGCTCCTCCGCCGTGAATGGGGGGTCCACTGATTCCCCATGCACCCTTTCATTCACCATTTCGGCTTCCTCTCTCGTTGCTTTGTGGTCAGCGTTGTCGTCGTCTTGTTTGTCATCCGGATAGAAGGTCCCGGTTAGCAGGCTTGCGGACTCGGTTTCGCTCATGATTTGGTTGTCTTTAGTCAGCGGCAGGTCTTCATATCTATCTGTCGTTCGTCCAATCACTCTGTAGATCCCATCCCACATGGACTCCCTATCTTGTCTGGAACAAAAGCTCTTCCAGCTTTCATTTTGTGCCTTTTGGGCCAACTGTAGGTAAGCTGTTTTAGCCTCCAGGTACTGTCTCACTACATGTTCTCGGCGAATCGGTGCTGCCCATCCAATCCTTCTCTTTTTTCTTACCACTCCTCTCTTCATCTCTGCCAATTCCTCCGTCCACCAAGGCAATTCTATTCTATTCCTGTTTTTAATTAATGGTATGCTTTCTTTACAACTTTTGCTTATCATGTCTGTGTATCCTGTTACTATTTCTTCTAATTTTTCCACTGTTTCTATATTTTCTATTTCAACTGTATTTATATTTCCGAGATTGCAATATTGGGTCAGTTTCTCATGAAACTGATCCCAATTTGCCTTTTTTGTATTGTAAACTCTTGTTGTTCTTTTTATATCTATTCCCTTTGATTTCTCTGTGTTAATGTTGAATAGAATTGCCCTGTGGTCGGAGTTTGTCATGCTATCGTCCACCCTCCAGCCATCGATTCGTTCGAGAACACCAGTGGCACATGCCGTTATATCCACCCTACTCGTGAACCTTTTCCCCCCCCGTATAGTGTCAAAGGTGGGTTCCTTGCCTTGGTTCAAGATTTGGAAGTCCATTTCCTCCAGCATTCCTGCTATGGCCTCTCCTCTGTGATCCGTGTTCTCACTCCCCCACCAGATATTCCAGGCGTTGACATCGCCTCCCAGAACTACATCCCTCAGTCCAATCTGCTCCACTACTCGCTTTAGGTGTTCGATGTAGGGTTCTATAGGCTTATCTCCTTCAAAGTACACCGATATCACCCCGATCTCCCACGCTTTCGTTCTCAGCTTTACAGCAACAATATTTTCTGTAGTGAGCGTGGGATATTGGGTGACGTCGATGTCCTCGTCGAGTAAGACAATCGCAGCCTTGTTGACCTGGTCCGTCTTTCTACTACATTGGAGTACTCTGGTTCCGTTATAGTGTTTCATCTGGCCGATTCCTCCAATGTAGGGCTCCTGGACTAGGGCGACTGCTATCTTCCTTCTCGACGCTTCAAGAATAAGCTCTTCCGTCGCTATTTTACTTCTTTGCAGATTGGCCTGAGCGATGCGGTACCTATTTTCCCCGGTGCTAGTTAACGCTGGATCCTGAGTGCTGCCCGTCACCACCTTAGCAGTATTGAACCGCCGAACGCGCCAGAGTTTCCCACCGCCTTCTTATGGGACACGCATCGTTAAACGCATCGTGGTCGAAACGCTCCATCTTAGCACTCTGGCAGTTACAGCAGGTCGGCGATCCCCCAGCCTTCCACGCAGTGCACTCGGATCTTAGGTGTGGCCCCCCGCAATGGCTGCACACATCCGCGGCTTCGCGGCAGAACCGTTTGCCATGGCCATAGCCCAGACAACGGGAACACTGTATGAGTGGTGACTGATCGGTTACCCGGACCCTCTGCAGGTCAACATGCAGCACCCCGGCGCCAGTAAACCTTCCCCAAATGGTTGGCGAGACCATCAATACGACGTGTGAGGTGAGTGGGTTTCGCGTCTTTTTGCGATATTTTATACTCATTCTGTCTTCCTCCGCACTCACTCCATTGAATAGCTCCTTGTTTTGCTTTCTAATTCCACCCAGTATTTCGTCATCATTATTATAGGACAGGACATCCTTAATTATAACTAAAGGGTCTTTATTCCTAACCTCTTCGATGCTCAACTCTTTTGCCACCTTACTAATACTCTCTCTTACTTTGCTGATTTCTTCCCTTGTTTTACATCCCAGTATTATTTTTCTATCCTTTGCCTTTCTAATTTGATCAATTTTAAGTCCTTCTTCCTTTGCGTTAACTGCTATTCTTACTTTTTCCCAGACCTGTTCTCCCGTTTCGCATTCATTTTTGGAGGAAATAGCTACCGAGTGCATGGCTGTCCCCCCCATGGATTGGTTCTTGGGTGGGCCAGCCACAACACTCGCGTATGTTATCTTTTCCAAGACCACGTTCTGTTTTCCTATTAGTTCCTTTATACTCTCCATTGTTTCCCTATTCTCCTGTATCATTTTCCCATGTTCTTCTATTTTCCTAATCAATTCTGTCTCTTGTTCACCTCCCCTTTTTTCCTTGCCGTCCACATCTACCTGATCTTTCTTTTTCTCTTCTCTTTTTGTCCCGGCCTCGGCTTCCTTTACAAGCTGATACAATCTCTCGATTGCCTGGGTAACTTCCGTTTTTATGTCGGTTTTAAGATTACGTGAGTTACCCAGGTGCAGCTTTGCCTTGCTGAGGCAAGCTCGCGCCTCTGCAACCCTATTTGGATATGTCGTTTTCACCGGTGGGCTCGCTGATGCCTCCGCCGGCACTCGTTTCATAGTAACTCTGCTCTCTTGCGAGAGCATCGTCTTCGGCTTCGACTTAAGAGAGTCCTCCGGAGCCACCAGTGGGGTTGGAGATTTGGTTTTCGGTTCCGCTTGACCCGATTCCCATTTTCCAATGCTACGGCGTACGTTCAGGGTCTGAGAGGGTCCTTCTTTGAGCGTATCTTGGGGAGAAGTTAAGAGCTCCGCTTGTGTGCGGGTGTTTTTAACGGGTGTGCGGATTCCCATCATATTGCCTACTATTGGAAGGACGTAAAATTATAAAATATTCTAAAAAGTTTGTATAAGTTATAAAATATAAAACTGGCTAATAAGTAATAAATAAGTGTATAATGGTGTTCAAAAAACACATGTCCTGGGCCCAATAAGGCCCTCTGTCAAAATTAAATCAAATCAAATCCAAATAATTTTCCGACAGGCAGACTAGCCTAGTTAGCGAATGCGATAAGGGTGGGTGGGCGGGCTAATTTTCACTCGGATCGCGACGATTTTGGTGTCGATCGACGCGGATCGCGAGCCGGGACCCGAATATGGTGGAAACTGTTTGAAATTTGAAAGTTTTTGGTATAAAATTTAGAAAAAAGTGTATTTTTAGTGTATTTTATTAATGTTTTCTTTGATTTTTCAGGTATCCTACGTCGGCGAGAACAGTGGAATATAACCAGCAACGCGTCTCACCGAGAGGCACCAGGCCACGTGAAAAACCACAGATGCTGTATAGAAAAATTTGGAAAAATATTGAAAATTGTCAAAAAATTTTGTAACTTTGTATGAAAATTAATAAATTAAGTATGGCAACACAAAATTCGGTCAACGTCAGCGTGTACAGGCCAAAAAATAATTATTAGTAGCTGAAAATTGTATGTAGCTATCACAATTTTTTCTGTCAATATATGTAAATTTTCTTCAAAGTGTACGGGCTTAGGTAAACTTGGTATCTATTATCGAAATCTTAAAATTGATGATTTTAATAAATTTTTCACTCGGATCGCGACGATTTTGGTGTCGATCGACGCGGATCGCGAGCCGGGACCCGAATATGGTGGAAACTGTTTGAAATTTGAAAGTTTTTGGTATAAAATTTAGAAAAAAGTGTATTTTTAGTGTATTTTATTAATGTTTTCTTTGATTTTTCAGGTATCCTACGTCGGCGAGAACAGTGGAATATAACCAGCAACGCGTCTCACCGAGAGGCACCAGGCCACGTGAAAAACCACAGATGCTGTATAGAAAAATTTGGAAAAATATTGAAAATTGTCAAAAAATTTTGTAACTTTGTATGAAAATTAATAAATTAAGTATGGCAACACAAAATTCGGTCAACGTCAGCGTGTACAGGCCAAAAAATAATTATTAGTAGCTGAAAATTGTATGTAGCTATCACAATTTTTTCTGTCAATATATGTAAATTTTCTTCAAAGTGTACGGGCTTAGGTAAACTTGGTATCTATTATCGAAATCTTAAAATTGATGATTTTAATAAATTTTTCACTCGGATCGCGACGATTTTGGTGTCGATCGACGCGGGTCGCGAGCCGGGACCCGAATATGGTGGAAACTGTTTGAAATTTGAAAGTTTTTGGTATAAAATTTAGAAAAAAGTGTATTTTTAGTGTATTTTATTAATGTTTTCTTTGATTTTTCAGGTATCCTACGTCGGCGAGAACAGTGGAATATAACCAGCAACGCGTCTCACCGAGAGGCACCAGGCCACGTGAAAAACCACAGATGCTGTATAGAAAAATTTGGAAAAATATTGAAAATTGACAAAAAATTTTGTAACTTTGTATGAAAATTAATAAATTAAGTATGGCAACACAAAATTCGGTCAACGTCAGCGTGTACAGGCCAAAAAATAATTATTAGTAGCTGAAAATTGTATGTAGCTATCACAATTTTTTCTGTCAATATATGTAAATTTTCTTCAAAGTGTACGGGCTTAGGTAAACTTGGTATCTATTATCGAAATCTTAAAATTGATGATTTTAATAAATTTTTCACTCGGATCGCGACGATTTTGGTGTCGATCGACGCGGGTCGCGAGCCGGGACCCGAATATGGTGGAAACTGTTTGAAATTTGAAAGTTTTTGGTATAAAATTTAGAAAAAAGTGTATTTTTAGTGTATTTTATTAATGTTTTCTTTGATTTTTCAGGTATCCTACGTCGGCGAGAACAGTGGAATATAACCAGCAACGCGTCTCACCGAGAGGCACCAGGCCACGTGAAAAACCACAGATGCTGTATAGAAAAATTTGGAAAAATATTGAAAATTGTCAAAAAATTTTGTAACTTTGTATGAAAATTAATAAATTAAGTATGGCAATACAAAATTCGGTCAACGTCAGCGTGTACAGGCCAAAAAATAATTATTAGTAGCTGAAAATTGTATGTAGCTATCACAATTTTTTCTGTCAATATATGTGGGTTAGGTTAGGTTAGGTTAGGTTAGGTTAGTTTGGGGAACCCCCCACAGTGCTTGCGTCCTCGTCGCGTTCCCTGGAAACGACCCGGTTCTGTACACCGTAACGGAGTGTCAGACCGGGCTCGGCTAAAGTGCACTGTGCGTCGTAGCGTTTACTTGCGGAGTTGCTGCGACATTTGCTTTGAGGCTATGCCTAAAATTACGCGGGACGTCCTAGGACGTTTCCAAAAAGGCCCTTATGAGGGCCACCCAAAAGGCCCTTCTCAGGGCCAAGCTGAAGGCCCTTCTCAGGGCCAACCAAAAGGCCCTTCTAAGGGCCAACCAAAAGGCCCTTCTAAGGGCCAATCTAAAGGCCCTTCTCAGGGCCAACCCGAGACCAGCCGCGCGCCGTCTGCGGCTAGTTTCGATTATGAGGCGGACTCCGACGATGATATCGCGTTTGAGTCCGACACAAGTTTGAGGGCGACCAGTCGCCAACCGGGGAGGCAGGACTTCCTAAAAGTAAAGGCTGCCACCCACGATGTGGGTCTGGCGGACGCCAAACGCCAGTTGAAGCTGGCAGAGCGGGCGCAACTCCAAGTAGATTTGGAGGAGCGGGTTGCCGCTGGGGAGCAGCGGTCGCGCATCGCCCGGGCCAAGTCCGGGTACGGCGCGTCCGTTGTTCTATACGCGGACCACTCGCTGGCCGAGTTGGAGCGGATGGCTCAGGAGGACGAGGAGGAGATTCGGGAGGTCGCCTCGAAGTCTTCCAACTTGAAAGGGACTTTCCAGAAGTCCCTCAAGTCCAGGGCTGCGAGCATGCGTGGCATCGTCGGTGAGCTGGTGCAGCGCACAGCTACCGACGAAACGCGGCAACTGCAGGCGAAAGTTGATCGCCTGCAGTCAGAGGTCAGCCAGCTTCACACGAAGTTAGCTGAGGTCACGGCCCGGCCAAACATAGCCGGATCTAGACCAGCGGCAGAAGCGCCCCTCCCCTCCAACCTTGAGGACATTGTCCGCAAAGTCGTGATGGAGGAGAGGGCCTTCACAAGAGCCTGCTTCGCTGGTATTGAAGACAGGCTCTTGCCGGAGAAGCGCCTCCGTCCACCACTCGCGGCGGACAAGAGGCAACCGGTGCCAGGCCGTGGAACGGGGGGAGACGTACGCGTCCGTTATGACACGGGCGCGTACTAACGCCGATCCCACCCAACTGGGGATCGGCACAGTAGCGTGTCGCCGAACCCAAGCCGGGGCTCGAATCTTCGAGTTCCCGGGGGCGCAGGGCAACGCCAACGCGGACCTCTTCGCAAACAAGTTGCAAGAGGTCATCGCGGATGCGGCCAAGGTGGTCAGGCCCGTAAAGTCTGCGGCCTTGGAGGTGACTGATCTAGACGATACGGTCACCAAAGAGGAGGTGGTAGTGGCGATCGCAGCGATTGGGAGCTGTGAAGCCACAGCGGTACACGCTCGGGACATCAGGCCCGGCCGCGGCGGCTTGGGCACCATTCGCCTTGAGTGCCCAGTTGCCGCCGCCAAAGCCGTCCTCGCCAAGGGACGGCTCGTCGTCGGCATCAGCTCGGGTGCGGTCCGGGCACTTGTAGACCAGCCCCTACGCTGCTACAGGTGCTTCGGAATCGGACACACCCGGGTCCTCTGTCCGTCCAAGGTGGACAGGACGGACAGCTGCTACCGCTGCGGCAAAGACGGGCACAAGTCCGCCACTTGCAAGGCCGCCAAGCCACGTTGCTCGGTGTGTGCCGCCAGTGGCCGCCCATCGGGCCACGTAATGAAGGGGAAGAATTGCGTTCCTCCCCTCAAGAGGGGTGTAGCGCTGGCGCCGACCCAGCCAGCCGTTACCACCGCCGTTCCCGTAGCTGGAACTTCGGCAGCCGCGGAGGGGGATGCGATGTCCGATTAATGGATAGAGTCGAATATCGTATCCTCCAGGCGAACACCAACCACTGCAGGATCCGCTGGCCCAGGATCTGCTGATGCAGACCATGGCTGAGTGGCTGGTGGACGTGGCGGTGGTCGCTGAGCCGTACTCGGTCCCCAGCCGTTGGCTGGGCGACCGGGACGGCCTGGTGGCGATGGTGATGCGGTCTTCCACAGACTCCCCTCCCCTCTCGCTCTTAGAGAGGGGATCGGGATATGTGGCCGCCGCGTGGGGAGACATAGCCCTAGTGGGGGTCTATTTCTCCCCAAACCGCCCTCTCTCGGATTTCGAGAATTTTCTCGAAATCCTCACCGCGGTAATTGGGAGGGCGGCGCCGCGCCAGGTCGCCGTAATGGGCGACCTGAACGCCAAGTCGGTAGCCTGGGGTAACCGGGCCGCCACTTGCAATATCCGGGGTCAAGCCGTCGAGTTCTGGGCGGCCTCGACCGGTGTGTCCCTCCTCAACAGAGGGACAGTCCACACGTGCGTGCGGCAACGGGGAGGGTCAGTGGTCGACGTTTCGTTTGCCACCCCCGTTCTAGCTGCCCGCATCATAAACTGGCGGGTGGAGACGGTGGAGACCTTGTCGGACCACCGATATGTGCGGTTCGACATCTCCACCCAGAGCCCTCGGGGGACGGCCCGTTCGGGCCAATCTCCCTTCCCACGTTGGGCTCTTACCCGCCTGGACAGAGAAGCCGCTGAGGAGGCGGCGTTCCTACAGGACTGGCTCACGCCTCCTGTCCAAGTCCAGGACGTGGACGCCGCTGCGGCACAGCTGCGGGGGTCCCTGACCGAGGTGTGCAACTTCAGTATGCCTCGGTCTCGCCGCCCGCCTCCCCGACGCGCCGTCTATTGGTGGTCGGAGGAGCTGGCGGGGCTCCGAGCCGCCTGCGTGGTGGCTAGGAGGGCCTACACGCGGAGCCGACGGCGCAGCGCCCGTGATCCGGCCAATGAGGACAGCCTCTACGCCTCCTACGTGGAGGCGAAAGAGGTCCTCAGGTCGGCCATGCGCGACGCCGATGACTCGGCGAGAGCCGAGATGCTGGAGGATCTCGACAGGGATCCGTATGGGAGACCATACAAGGCGGCGCGGAACAAACTGCGCCCCTGTGGTCCCCCATTGGCGGAGACCCTCGACCCGACATTGCTGGATGGGGTGGTGCGGTCCCTGTTCCCGTCGGGGACCAACTTCACCCCACCGGTAATGGACCCCCCACGGGGGGCGGCTACATCGGATGAGGGGGTTCCCCCGATATCGGTGGTGGAGCTCGATGCGGAGACTCTTCGCCTCCGCGCGAAGAAGACGGCCCCTGGGCCAGATGGCGTCCCCGCACGAGTAGTGGCCATCGCTGCTACTCAGATGGGGGAGAGGTTTCGGGAGCTCTTCAGCGCGTGTTTCGTGACTGGACGGTTCCCGAAGCCTTGGAAGGAGGGGCAGTTATGCCTCCTCCGAAAGGAGGGACGCCCAGCGGATTCCCCCTCGGCGTACCGACCCATCGTTCTGCTCGATGAGGTCGGTAAGTTGTTCGAGGGGATCATTGCCGACCGGCTCAAGGGGCACATGCGGTTAGTGGGGCCGGACCTGTCGGACGCCCAGTTTGGTTTCAGACGTGGGCGTTCGACGGTGGACGCGCTGGCCCGTCTCAAGGGCCAGGTGCGGGAGGCAGTGGAGGCGGGGGACGGGGTGTTGGCGGTGTCATTCGACATAGCCAACGCTTTCAACTCCGTCCCCCACTCGACGATCTTGGAGGCACTCCGGTACCACGGAGTGCCTCACTACCTGCAGACACTCCTGGCCAGCTACCTGGAGGATCGAACGGTCCTCCTTGTAGACAAGACGGCCAGGGTGAGGAGCTATGTCGCGGGGGCCGGTGTTCCGCAGGGGTCCGTCCTAGGACCACTCCTGTGGAACATCGGTTTCGACTGGCTCCTGCGGGGAACCCTCTTCCGTGGCACGAGCGTCCGGTGTGCCCGGGAGCGCCCTCGCAATCGCGCTGGAGGAGATCGGTGAAAGGGTGGGGTCCCTGTTTACTGCGTGTATGGAGCGGGGCCGGTTCCCCCGTAGATGGAAAACGGGTAGACTGGTCCTGCTCCGCAAAGAGGGGCGCCCGGCGGAGCAGCCGTCGGCGTATCGTCCGATCGTGTTACTCGACGAGGTGAGCAAATTGTTCGAGCGGGTGCTCGCGGCTCGCCTCGTCGAGTCCATGGATCCGGACCTCGCCGATGAGCAGTTTGGCTTCCGCCAGGGCCGATCCACCCTCGATGCAATCGCGCGGGTCAGGGACCTCTCCGAGGAGGCTGTCTCCCGGGGTGGCGTGATGTTTGCGGTGTCTCTCGACATCCGCAACGCTTTCAACACGCTACCTTGGGAGACTGTGAAGAGTGCTCTGCAGTACCACGGCGTGCCGCGGTATCTGCAGAGGGTCGTGGCCGACTACTTCGTTGGGAGAGCGGTAGTCTTCCCGACGAAGTACGGTTCCGGGAGGAGGGAGATGTCGTGCGGTGTTCCGCAGGGGTCGGTTCTTGGTCCGCTCCTGTGGAACATCGGATACGACTGGGTGCTGCGCGGGTCCATGCTGCGGGGGGTCGGCGTGACATGTTACGCCGACGATACCCTCGTGTCGGCCTGCGGCGGCACCTATCGCGAGGCGTCCCTCCTCGCCACGGCGGGCGTGGCCCAGGTGGTGGCGCGAATCCGCGCCCTGGGACTCGAGGTGGCCTTGGATAAGTCTGAGGCCCTCGTGTTCCACGGGCCCCGGCGTGCGCCGCCTCCTGGGGCCACGATAATGGTGGGAGGAACTTCCATCACCGTCGGGTTGACGATGAAGTACCTGGGACTCGTCCTCGACGGTCGGTGGAAGTTTGAAGAGCACTTCCGGAGGTTGGCCCCTAAACTGGTGGCCGCCGCCGGATCACTGTGCAGGGTCCTCCCCAATGTGAGGGGCCCAAGGAGTGCTTGCCGACGCCTCTACGCTGGTGTGGTGCGCTCCATGGCGCTCTACGGGGCGCCGATATGGGCAGATGCCATGAGCGCCCGAAACCTGGCAGTGCTGCGACGTCCGCAGCGCGCCATGGCGCTCAGGGTGGCCCGGGCGTACCGCACCGTGTCGTGCGTCGGCGCGTGCGTGCTCGCCGGTATGCCGCCATGGGACCTCGAAGCCGAGGTGCTCGCCGCGGTGTACTGGCGAACAAAGGAGGCCGAGGCCGAGGGTGGCCGCCCTCATTCGAGGGAGATCGAGCGCTGGAGGGAGGACGCTCGAGATGTGCTCCTCCAGCGTTGGGCGGCCCGCCTCGACAACGCAGTGGTGAGCCGGGAGTTGGTGGCCGCCGTTCGGCCGATCTTAAGAGAGTGGCTGGAACGGCGGCACGGGGCTCTCTCCTTCCACCTGACACAGGTGCTCACCGGGCATGGTTGCTTCGGTGGCTACTTGTGCCGGGTGGCGGGCAGAGAGCCCACAGAGGAGTGCCACCACTGCGTGGCTAGAGTGGCGGACACGGCGCAGCACACGCGCGAGGCGTGCCCGGCTTGGGCAGTGCCTCGCGCCGCCTTGTCCGCGGTGGTGGGAGGGGACTTGTCGCTGCCGTGTCGGCCGCAGCCTTCTGCGGCGAAGTAATGTCGCAGAAGGAGGCGGCGGAGCGGGAGCGGGAAGACGATATCAACTCGCTCCCGATTCGCCGCCGGAGGCGTGGGGGGCGGCGTCGGGCCTTCGCGGGCCGGATGCCACCCTAACGGGGACCTGTCGGCGGTGGATCGGGGGATCTGCCGCTGACACTATAGGTCCCATGCTGGAGGCACCCGTGTGTTCCGGGTGCCACAGCGGAGGGGGGCGGGGCTCGAACTAGTTTTGTGATGGTTTGAGCCCCGCCCCGAAGAGGAGGGCTCCCCGTGAGGGGGAGCGACGCCGTCGGCGGGGCGGGCGGTCGAAAGACCTTCGAGGAATGTCCCGCAGCCCCGCCGTCACATGGCGAGAGAAGGAACACCCCAGGGTTTTAGTCAGTAAGAGTCTGACATAACCCGGCCACTCCCCCCGGAGTGGCCGGGTATCCATGAGGATTTCCCTGGGTCACAAAAAAAAAAAAAAAAGGTTAGGTTAGGTTAGGTTAGGTTAGGTTAGGTTAGGTTAGGTTAGGTTAGGTTAGGTTAGGTTAGGTTAGGTTAGGTTAGGTTAGGTTAGGTTAGGTTAGGTTAGGTTAGGTTAGGTTAGGTTAGGTTAGGTTAGGTTAGGTTTTTTTTTTTTTTTTTTTTTTTTTTTTTCCTGTCCGGGCGCTATCGGCCCGGCCCGCGAGCTATCTTAAACTACCTCCGACAGAACCGGAGACCTTTTTTCAGGGTGTAATGATTTTTGAGACTTTTATTTATTTTCATTCTAAGGTGTTACAAATTTTCTTAATATCTAGGTTTTACATGCTACTTATCTTAATGTTATACATATGTTTTCCTTATTTCTAGTTATATTTAAATGCAATTTCTTACGTCTAGGGCACGTTCTGCATATTTTACATATGCAGAAGTGTTTCCTTATTTCTACTTATTCTATGTTTATTTAAGACTATACAGTTTATTTATTTTTACTTGCTACTTTCTTAACTATTTCAGTACAGTACAGTATGAATTTTTCCCGAATTTCCTTGCTTTCTAATATCTTGCACAAGTTTCCTAATATTATTTCTACTCCTATTTCTATTTCTAAGTCAGACCTACGTCTGCCAAAAATTGGGCAGTCTGTTACAACATGCAGGGCGCTCTCTTCAACCTGGGGATCACAGCGGCACGCCGGACTCTCCTTGCACTTGAATCGATACAAGTACGAAGAGAATCCGCCGTGCCCAGTTAGCAACTGCACCATCGTAGGACCCAGCTGTATCGACTTTAATACGCGATATGCCCGTATTGCGTCAGGAAAGAACACTTTCGTTGTGGTGGCTGTTCCGCCCTCTCTATAGCGCATGTTCCACTCGTCGAGAGACTCCGCTCGGATTCGTCGCTTTATGAAGGATGCAGGGCAGCCCCCATAACTCGCTTTCGTCTTGAGCCGCAACGCTGCTTCCTTCGCTAGCTCGTCCGCCCTCTCGTTTCCTATCAGCCCCGCGTGAGCCTTGATCCAAAACAGTTTCAGTGACTTCTGCTGTTCGTTGAGCTCCGTGATGTGTGCTCTAATTTCTACCGCGAGTGGGTGAGTGGAGGAGGTGTTAACCACTGTTTCGAGGGCGGATCTCGAGTCGCAGTATATGCTGCAGCTGTCGCTTTTATCTCTAGCTGCCCTTTTTGTCGCCACTGCCAGTGCTAGAAGCTCTGCCTGATAGACGGAACAGCACTCCTCCAACCTGAGCTTTTTCATCCCAATCTCTTCGGCACCTCTCCAGACGGAAATTGCCGCTCCAACTTTCCCTTCGATTTTGCTTCCGTCTGTGAAGATGTTCAAGCCGTCGTCGTAGTGCTGTTCCAGTGCTGTTTCGTCTGCCAGGCATGTGAAAACCAGTTCCTCACGTTTTGCGGGGTGTGGCATGGATCCGTAAGGCATCGGCTTTTCTACTTCTCTGTCTCCTACTACTCGCTGGGAGTAGCCTCTCTTTGTTTCAAAAAGCAAGGCTGCTTCCCGGACTCTAATGTCCAAGGGAAGCAACCCTGCGAGTAGTAGCGCTGAGTTTAGTGAGACTGTTCTGTATGCCTTAGTAATCTTTTGCATGAATCCCCTCTGCACTGCGTTCAGTTTATTCTGGATTCCAATCTTCTTGGTGGCCGGCGCCCATGCGCTCGCGGCGTACATCACCGTTGGTTCGATCACGGCCGTGTAGATCGTTTTTATGATCTCGGGTTCCAGCCCCCAATGGATTTTTGCGGCTCTTGATAGCTGCTTGTAGAAATTTAGCGCTTTACGACAGACGTTTGCGGTGTGGGCGTTGAAAGTTAGTTTTTCGTCTATGGTGAGGCCCAGCAGTTTAATTTCTTTGGACATGCCAATGTCAACCCCGCCCATGTTCAGGTGTGGGGTGTCATGTTTTAACTTTCGGGTAATCGTCATGGCCATTGTTTTGTGTGCCGCGAATTTCATTTTATTCCTGACTCCCCACGCCCGAACATGTTCAAGTGTGGCATTGGCACGTCTCTGGATCTCCTGGGCTGTTTCCCCGTCAAAGGCCAAGATGACGTCATCCGCAAACGCCTGCGCGTAGTCACCTCTTCTCTCCAGGTCCTTCAGCAGCGGATCCAGGAGCAGGTTCCACAGGATCGGGCCCCCGATGGATCCCTGGACGCAGCCTTTCTCTGTCTTCCTGACAAGTTCTTCTCCCGCGTATCTCACTCGGACTTTCCGGTTTTTGAGGTAACTGTCGATTACCCTCCTCAAGTTCACAGGACACTTTTCCTCAGCCAGTCGGACTCTGATGGCTGGCCACCACGCGCTATCGAAGGCTCCCTCTATATCCAATGACACCAGTGTAACAATCCTTTTCTGGTTCATCATCTTATGGATGTGTTGCATTAGCGTATAGAGGGAGTCCTCGGTGCTCTTTTGGGGCATGAATCCGAACTGGCGAGTACTCATCCTTGGCAGTAGGTGAAACTTCATTCGGGCAACCAACATCCTCTCCAGGATCTTTCCCATCACTGGGAGCAGTCCAATGGGTCTATACGATTTCGGGGCTTTGTATGTTGTCTTCCCTGGCTTCCGCAGCACGATGACAGTAGCTTCCTTCCAGGGCTCCGGGAAGTGGCCGAGTCTGAGGCACTTATTTGCTATCGCTAGGAAGAGGTCTGGGCTATTCTTCACCGCTACTTGGCATATATCTGCAGTAAAACCATCGGCACCAGGTGCTTTCTTCGGGTTGAAGGCATGTATCGCTGTCATTAGCTCTGCTTGCGTAAACGGTGGGTCACAGGAGTCATCTTGTGAGCCAGCGTTCACTCTCTCTGCTTCTGCTCTTATTTTGCGATGTTCGGTGTTATCGGCATCTGTACGGTCTTCCGGGTAAAATGTTTCTGCCAATACCTTAACGGAACCTTTTGCGTCTAACACTATGCCTTCAGCCTCCAGTGGTATGTCCTCCTCTCTGTTTCTTGTCCTGCCGATCACCCTGTATATGCCATCCCAAACCCCTTCCCTGTCCTGCTTTCCACAGAACTCCTTCCAGCTCTTTGTTCTTGCCTTTTGGGCTTCCAACTCATACTCTTCTTTCTTTTTCAGGTACTCTTCAACTACTCTCGACCTTCGGACTGGAGCAGCGCATCTGATTCTTCGCTTCCTGGTTTTGACTTCTTTTTTTAGGGCTGCGAGTTCTTCGGACCACCACGGCATGGTAAGTGTTTGTGTGTGTTTCTTTGTAGGTATTGAGTGTGTGCATGTTTGTGTGATTATTTTTGTGTATGTATCTACTGCTGTTTCTAATTGGTCTGTGTTATTGACTTGTTCTATTTGTGTTTGTGTAAAATTTTGCTCAGCTCTTAATTGGTCCAGTTTCTCATGAAACTGGATCCAATTTGCCTTCTTGGTATTGTAAATTCGTGTGGTTCTAACTATTTGTGTGCCTTTTGATTTGTGTAACTGTATGTTGAATGTAATGCCGTTGTGATCCGAGCTCGTGAGATTCTCCTCTACTTTCCAGTCTTCGACCAGGGTCAGCATATCCATCGAGCAGGCCGTTATGTCGACGCAACTTCGGTATCGCGTGTCCCCCCTGATTGTGTCGAAGGTCGGTGTATTGCCGGTGTTGAGTACCTGAAGGCCCATGTCGTCAAGAGCTGAACGCACGTCTTCGCCTCTATGGTTGGTCGACTCACTTCCCCACCATATATTCCATGCATTTACGTCGCCACCTATTACCAACCTCCTTCTTCCTATTTCTTCTCCTATCTTAGCCATGTGCTCTAAGTATGGGTCAATGGGCTGATCCTTTTCCCAGTAGACGGAAACTAGTGTGATCTTCCAGGCACTGGTTTGGACCCCCACCACTGTGATGTTGTTGGTGGTGAGTTGAGGGTATTGTATTACATCGAGCGTCGGGTCCAGGACAGCTATTGCTGTCTTGACGATTCCTTCTCCCTCTCCGGTGCTCTGGTAGATTCTTACGCCTTGATAATTTTTCAGCTTTCCTGCCCTGCCCACATACGGCTCCTGGAGAAGTGCAACCGCAACTCTGCGCTTACTTGCTTCGAGGAAAGCTTCATCGGTTGCTAGTTGTTTCTTCTGGAGGTTGGTCTGCATGATCTGATACGGGGTGCCCTTAGCAATACGCCACGGTGGATCTCGCCAGCGCGTCCCACTTGCGCCTCACTGGGCATTCATTGCTGAACGCGTTGTGCTCTGCTCTTCCTACCTTTTCTTTAATGCAGTTCGTGCAGCTAGGAGGAGTATCGACAAGGTAATCGGCACACTTCGCCCTTAAATGCGGACCTCCACAGTGGCTGCACACGTCGACGGCTTCCCGGCAGAATCGCTTTCCGTGTCCGTACCCAAGACAGCGAGAACACTGTATGAGAGGGGACTGGTCTGCGACCCTTATCCTCTGCACGTCGACGTGTACAGCCCCTGCGTTGGTCAGACGCTGCCACACTTGTGGAGAGACCTTTACTACCACATGAGAGGTGAGCGGGTTTCTGGCCCTCCTTCTGAAGCGGATTTCTATACGGTCATCTCCTTCGTTGATCCCTTGGAGCAGTTGTCTATTTTGGGTCCGGATAGCCTTCACCAGGTCTTCATCGGTGTTGCTTTGAAGGACGCCGTATAGAATGATGAGCGGGTCTTTGTTTTTGATTTCTTCCACGCTCAGATCGTTTTTCTCCATGATGCTTTCTTTTACCCTGTCCATTTCCTTTTTATCTCTACACCCAATTATGATCTTTCTGTCTCTTGCCTTCCTAATTTTGTCGATCCTCACTCCCTCTTCTTTCGCATTTACCACTTGTCTCACCTTCTCAAAGACCTGATCCCCAGTCTCTTGCTCATCCCTCGATGCCACTACCAGGGAGTGCATGGCTGTCGTCACTTGGGGCTGCTTTTTCGGTGAGCCAGCAGTCACACTCGCGTAGGATCTCTCCATCTGTACCTGGTGTTGTTTCAACGTGTCTGTCAGCTTCCCCATTTCCTCTCTGTGCTCTTTCAGCAACTTACTGTGCTCCTCTATCTCCCTTTTCATGACCGTCTCTAATTTTGTTAAATCTTCCCCTTTTTTCTCGGACTGGTGTTCTTTTATTTCCTTCTCTTTTCCTGTCAGTGTTCTTCCTTCTCCATCCAGTTCCTTTACCAGGTTATAAAGACCATCCACAGCTTTTAAGACCTCTTGCTTGATTTCGCCCTTGAGGTTTTTACTGTTCTCCAGGTGCGTCTTTGCCTTGGTGAGCCAGGCTTTCGCTTCGGATGTCTTGCTCTTGTACCTTGGGGTCTGCCTAGGGGATTTTGCGGCCTCGGGTACTGTTGTGGGCACCGTCTTCTCTCTTTGAACTCCTTTGCTTTCAGAGGCTGTCGAAGCCAATTTGGCTTTTGGTCTCCCCTCCTTCTGGCTTAGGGTCTCTGGTTGAAGTGTCGGTGTTAAGGCCCGAGCTTCAATTTCCCCGACGCTGCGACGGACCTTCGTGGTCTTTTCCCCGCTTCCTGCTGGTGGGGCGACTTCCGGCATCGTCTCTTTCTTTCTTTCCTCCCTTGGCGAGCTGCTGATCCGTTTTGGGATCGCGCCTCCGAGTTTTCTGTCAGGGGTTCTGATACCGAACATTTTGGGCGAAGTAGATAGCTCGGGACGGAACGTCAGTACAGACTTAATTGGCGTGTAAAGGGCGTCAGTTAAGGTGTACAAGATAGTGCAATAGCACAATATAGATTAAATTAAATATGGATATAATAAATAAAGTAAAAGTAGTTTGAGTCGGTCGGTCCTACTATGGCACAGGTGTCGTCCCTTGCGCTAAGTCTCTATTATCAGTGAAAATAGCTGTCCAAATTCTGTGCAAGATATTAGGTTACAATAACACACAATTTTAAAACAATTTTAGCGATTTTAAAACAATTTTAAAGAATTAAATACAATTTGAAATTTTTTTAAACAATTTTGTGCAATTTTAAACAATTACGTAAGGTAAGTAAAAGCAATGCTATTAAAAAGTAAAGATATACACAATAAAATAAGTTCCCCTATAGTTTATATAATTTAATTTTGTTGGAGATTAAAATGAGGTCCAAAATCAATTTGTTCAATAAGGTTAACAGACTTATATAGGTTGTAAACTAGATAAGATTTAAGTTAGGTGTAAGTGGACAGAACAATACAATTTCCCACCGCTTAGTCACAAGGTATGCGTTACGTAAGTCTTTATTTGTTAATTTATCACCACCTATAGATAAGTACACAACATACGGTGAATAATAAATAACTATTTGTCCCAATACAGTGCACGTGCAGGTTTCTTATCTATAAAATTCCTTTCCCTCAGGTAGCAACAGGTGGCCGGCGCGATCGACGCGTCAGTGCGCTATGTGTGGGTTTTTACCGGTTTAATGTGTATATTGTTCAATAGTTTTATGTAGTTTTAAGTTGATTTTGTGATTAAATTTAGGTTTAAGTAGTTTTAATTTCCGGGTTTAAATTTGACTGTTTAAAGATTTCAAAGATTTATTAAAAGCCTTTAGATTTTAATTTTAATTTACGAGTTTATATTTTATTATATATACGAAATGTTAGGTAGACTCCCTGGTGTGGGACGAGTGTATTCGTGTATAATTCAATTTAATTTTGTCGGCTGTCTTTAAATTATTACGTACGAGTCTGCGAGTTTACCTTTTCCAGGTATCCGTCAACGGGCGGTCGGCGCGGTGCGCAGGTGTGCGCGGGCGGCGCGGGCGGCGCGGGCGGCGCGGGCGGCGCGGGCGGCGCGGGCGGCGCGGGCGGCGCGGGCGGCGCGGGCGGCGCGGGCGGCGCGGGGGCCGGCGCGGCGCGGGCGGCGCGGATGGCGTGGAATGCGCGGGCGGCGCGGGGGCCGGCGTGGGGGGCGGCGAGCGGCGAGCGCTACGCGGTATACCAGGTAGTTGTAGGTGTAGGTATAGGTCCGCACGGTAAGTACTACAGGTAAGTGTCTGCAGGTTTGTTTTGAATTTAGAGTGGTTTCGAGTTTGAATTTAAATTATATTTATGTAGGTTATTTTTAGTTTTAAGTTTAGGGTTTTAAGATTTTTTAGTATTCAAATTTTTCAAGATTCCCAAACCTTAGTTTGTAAGTTCCTATTTCAGATGCTGCTCCTCGAGGGAAGGGAATCGTATACCTATAATATACTTTATCTATATACACAGTAAATAATATGTAGTCGCCAATAAGGCAGGGTCTATCTATTTTATGTATGTATAGGTATGAATACTATACACTGTCGACCGTCTCTAACTTCCTCCGCTAGCGAGTATGTGCCTTGTACGATTTATATTATCATCAGTCGTTAAACAATCCTATCTAACGATCTCGTTTCCTTCTCAGGTAGCTGCAACCGGTTTGGCCGGTCGACCGCTCGCACGGTCGGCTCGTTACACCACGCAAGCACGCTGGATAAAGTACCCTTAATGAGTGTGGGTTTGATTCTACCTCATAAAGATTTCTTATTATGGTTTATATAGCTATTTTTAAGTTTGAGTAAGTGAGTTTAATTTAGATTCTAAGTTTTGATTTTATATAATTATATTTAATTTTAAGTTAAGTTAGTTTTATTTAGTTAGTAAGTTTTAGTTTTATTGCATATAGTTTAGTTAAGTTTTATTGATGATGTCAATATATTCAGTTTTATTAAACTTATCTTATAATTTGTGTGAATAAATGAATGAATTATTAGTTAGTTCTAGGTTTTGATTTATTTTATATCTACTACATCTATCTATTTTGTGTATTTCGAGTACTGGCTCCAAGGATAATATATATATTAGTATAATATATGTCAACACTAATGACTGGTGAATACGGAATGACGTAATCACGTATAGCTTAGTTGGTGCCGGCCGTCTCGGGTTGCTATGTGCGCGGCGCTTTCCCTTTTCCAGGTAGATGCAACAAGTGGTCGCCGGTCGGCGAGGCCGGCTCGGTGGCTCGCTCGCTCCGAGTGGAACGTCGGGTGGGCTCGCTTAGGCGCGCGCACTAGTTATATGCCGTGGGTTTGGTGTCGATTTATATTTTAGTTTTAAGTATTAGATTTTTAAGTTTAGTTTTTTATAATTAGTTTTAAGTTTTAGATTTTATGTTTAGATTATAAATTAGTTTTAAATTTAGTTTTGGGTTTTAGGATTTTAGTTATAAGCTTCTTCCAGGTACACTTCGAAGGAAAGGAGATCCTATCTCTGTATAAAGTATAGTCGGATGGTGAGCCACCGAGACCAAGGATCCCAAAATTAAATTTTGGAATTTCCGTCCGGTGCTCTATGCAGGGTCCCTATGGAGCCGTGTGTGTGGTGACTCACTCGGCAATAACAATGTTGAAAACCGCAGCTCGGTGCGACGTCAGAGTCCGGAGTTATGCTAGTTTTGTAGTATCAATATGGCGGCCAAAATGGCCTCCAGAGTCAGACAGTGCTGTAACTTTGTCAGTTTTTGTCGCAGCGAGATGCGGTTTGGACCGTCGGTATCGGCCCAACCTGGTCCCTCACAAACAGTGTCCAAATTTTTCCCAAATTTTTTCAACCCTTAAGGGGGTAGTAATAGGTCCAAAAAGTCCAATCCACCTAATTAGGTCGCGGTGTCAACCCCCGTTCCAATTTTATCAGTCAAAAACGGGTAAAAATTTTCTTAAGACTAACAAGGAATTTTTATTTTAGTATGTAGGTCAAGATGGCCACCAGTCAGGTCACCTAGAAGTCCTAACTTCGACGTCCTTGGTCCGATCACCCCGAGAGTGGGCTCGTTTTGTAGGGTTTGCCTTCCCCTATCCTATACTATTTTTAAAAAATCAAAATTTCCCCCCCTCGATTTGATCCGGCCAAAAAGCGTTAGAAATTTTACAATTTTCGTTGTAATTTAGCGAAAATAGGTTCTAAAATTTTGAAAAAATTTTCACACCCTTTTAGAATTTTTCCAATTGGGTGGAATGTATAATGGTGGGGGTAAGTTTTGAATTTAATGCCAAAATGTTGAGTTGAAATTTTTGAAAAGTTTTAATTAAATAACTGTTGGTCGAAAAAATCTGAATTTTAAAACACTTAATGTCTGTACTATTGTCTTTAGTTTTGCAAAATAAAAAAGGGGGGTCACCGCTTTCAAATTCAAGTTGTGATTTTTTGAAATTAGTCGAGTTTTCCCACTTCCTTGTAATTTAAATAACACAGCCGCCACTTAACTTTTCCGGAATTTTTCAACGGTGCTGGGTTCGGAGCGGCGGGGTCCACGATCCTGGACACCCAGGAGTTGGCAGTCAGCTGCAGATCCTGGAGCTCGTGGGCACGCGGTTTTCACTTTTCCCGGATTTTCTCAGCGCTCCTGCGCGAGAAAAATCCGGAATTGGTCTCGTCGTGGAGAGCTCCTGCAGACACACCCTGGGGTGTGAAGAAATCAATGGGTCGTCGCGACTAATCAGCCAGCGCACGCACTTTTATATTAAAATTTAACGAAAAATTCACACTTTCCTCAATAACTTCGCGAAAATCACTGTGATCCAGACGCGGTTTTCACGGTAGCCTGCGCCGTAATTTTCCGCGTATTTTAATACTTTGCTCGTGAAAATCGGTGCACTTTGGCCACTCTCGCGAATTTTTTACTGAATTTTATGGCACGATCGAGCGCGGAGGAGTGTTGGCAGTGTGCGGACGGCGTGGAGGGACACACGCAACTGGGTTAGGTTAGGTTAGGTTAGGTTAGGTTAGGTTAGGTTAGGTTAGGTTAGGTTAGGTTAGGTTAGGTTAGGTTAGGTTAGGTTAGGTTAGGTTAGGTTAGGTTAGGTTAGGTTAGGTTAGGTTAGGTTAGGTTAGGTTAGGTTAGGTTAGGTTAGGTTAGGTTAGGTTAGGTTAGGTTAGGTTAGGTTAGGTTAGGTTAGGTTAGGTTAGGTTAGGTTAGGTTAGGTTAGGTTAGGTTAGGTTAGGTTAGGTTAGGTTAGGTTAGGTTAGGTTAGGTTAGGTTAGGTTAGGTTAGGTTAGGTTAGGTTAGGTTTTTTTTTTTTTTTTTTTTTTTTTTTATATTTAACTCATTACCCCAGACGGTATCTGGGACAGTGTTTTCGTTTTATTACATTATTTACTTAGTTTTTATTGATTTAATAGTAATAAATTGACTGATTTGTTTTCTTCAAATATTTTATTGTTTTATTTTCTATTTATTACATCCACGTTTCTAGATATATTCATCACGTTGTTATTTTCCTTGTGCGAAATATCTATATTATCCCCTCTGTTTACTATTCTTTAAGTACTTTTGTTTTGTTTCGGTCTACTTGATACCATTTCTTTACTTTGTGACTTTATTGCTCTGTTTTTCTTCTAAATCCCCGTTCTTACATTTTGCATTATTTTCTTACTCTTCGCATTTCTCGTTTTGTCTTTCACTCTGTCTTTTTGCTTTTATTCTTACTGTCCTTAAAATCTTCATTACTTTACAACATTATTAGCTTTTACTTTTGTTATATTTTAGTTAATTATTTGTTCATTTTTCCGCTATGCTGATTAAATATATACTTTATTATATACTATCAGCATATTTTCTTTATCTTGTACTTAATTTTTTGCTCCTGTCATTTTTATCTGTAAAATTTTGTTTATGTTTTGCTTTATCGCTTATTTTTCGCGAGAGTTCCTTTTTAATAGAGATTTTTAGCACTAGCAATTGGGCCAGTTTCACATGAAACTGGGTCCAATATGCGTTTTGGTTATTTGCTATACCTATTTTAATAAATGTTAGTCTTAGTGCTTCTAACAATTGGGAAAGATTCCCATGAATCTGGCTCCAATATGCGTTTCGACGGTAGCTGTTCTTTTGTGTAGACAAGATTGATTCTACTTCGGAGACTTTAGCAGTAGGCTATCGTTGCTCTTGCTAGTGAATCCCACTTTTTTCTTACGACGCAGTCTGAGCTGAACGCGTTGTGGTCTGTTTTTTCCATCTTGGCGGTTATACAGTTGCAACATGTAGGGGTAATTTCAGCAATCACGTCCGGGCACTCCGTCTTCAGATGTGTTCCTCCACAATGGCTGCATTTAACTTGGGTTTCCCCACAGAAGCGTCTTCCGTGCCCATAGCCAAGACATAGTGAGCATTGGACCAGTGGTGACTGGTCTGCCACTCTCACCCTTTGAAGGTCTATGTGGGCGGTACCTATCTCCATGAGGCGCTTCCATATTTTCGGGGCAACTCTCATCACTACATGACCAGTGAGGGGATTTTTGGTGCGTTTTCTATAGGCGATTTCAAATCGACATTCCTTTTCTTCTAGGTTTCTAAAGATGTCCTTATTCTGATTTTTGAGGCCGCTGAGTATGTCCTCGTTGGTGTTGTACAGAAGAACGTCTCTGAGAATAATTAACGGGTCTTTGTTCTGCATCTCTTCTACAATTAACTGGTCCCCAGCTTTTATGAGTTTTTCTTTTATTTTTTGTCTTTCCAGTTCGGTTTTGCATCCTATTATTACTTTTCTGTCTTTGGCCTTTCTTATTTTATCTATTGTTATCCCTCCTTCCTTTGCGTTAACAGCTTTTCTGATTTTGTTCAAAATTTCTTCTCCTTTTTCAGTTTCGTCTTGAGCAGTTACGACCACTGAGTAAAGAGCTGTCTGCTCCGGTATTTGTTGTCTGGGGATTCCGGCCGTCACACTTGCATATGTAGTTCTAACCTCATTATGCTTTTCCATAACTTCCCGCAGGTTGTCCATTTTCTCACCATTTTCCCTAATTAATTTCCCGTGTTCTTTCATTTTCAGCATCAATTCTGCGGTTGATTCCATGACATCCACCCTCTGGCTCGCTTTTTCATTGCTATCGTCCACAACTTCTGCTTTTCCTAGCTGTTTTTGTGGTGAGTTCGGCTTTTCTGCCATGTTTGCAGCCTCTGCCTCCTTAACCAGCTGGTATAGCCTTTCAATGGCCTGGGTAACTTCAAGTTTGATGTCGGTCTTGAGGTTGCGCGAGATCCCAAGGTGATATTTGGCCTTTGAGAGGCAAGCTCGCGCTTCAGCTACCCGGCTAGCGTATCTTGGTTTTTCCGGAGTGCTCGCCGTGGCCTCCGTCGACGTTCTACGTGCTGTTGCTTTGCTCTCCTGTGGGAGAGTCGTCTTTGTTTTAGGCTTAAGAGGGCCCGCCGGAACCACCGCTAATGTTGGAGACCTAGGTTTTGTGTCTACCTTACCCATTTCCCAGTCTCCGATGCTGCGCCTGACCTTTGAGGTCATAGAAGGGCCAGCCCTTTCTGTCTTTTCTGGAGGCTGGGTAAAGTCAGTCGGTTGGTTCTTTGCAGGTGTCCTAAAACCAAACATTTCTATTTAGAAGGTCAAAAGGATGAGTCACGGTTCCGAAAAGTAAGGAAAGAACTACAATAGTTTGAATTGTTTCTGTATAGGAAACAAAAATACAAACAATGTCAAAAGTAAACAAAATTGTGTATATAATTGTAAAAATGTAAATAATTACTAAATTATTTTATAAGTCAAGTTTTAAAGCGTTCCTAAGCTTGTCTTGTCTATTAAGGTATTCCTACCCACGTAACACGTACTTGTACAAGGTGAAATAAATTCTTGGTGAGAGAAAGTTTGTTCCCCTAATATGCCGAGCCTAGCTAGCGAATGTAGAATGGGTGGGTGGGCGGGGGAATTTTTCGCTCCGATCGCGCTCAAAATCGTCTCGATCGACGCGGATCGCAAGCGGGCACTGGAATACGACGAATTCTGTGTGAAATTTGAATGAAATGTGAAGAAAATTTTGAAAAAAGTTGATTTTTATTGTATTTAATTAATGTTTTATTTTATTTTTCAGGTACCCTACTTCGGAGAGCTGTGCGGAAGGTGTCCAGCAACGCGTCCCACCGAGAGGCACCAGGCTACGTGAAAATTTAAACAAGGACCGATAGAAAATTTTTGAAAAAATTAAAATAATTGTATTTTTTTAAAGTTAATAATATTTTAAAGTATGGCAACACTAAAATCTGATGGTGCCCACGTAAGGAGGACAGAAAACTATTATTTACAACAGAAAGAAGTATGTCGATATGTCAATTTAAAGTGCAAAATTCAGTGATTTTTCTTAATTATGTTATAGCTTAGGTGGACTTTTACAAGTATTGAAAAATGAATTTTATGCGATAACTTTGAATTTTTCGCTCCGATCGCGCTCAAAATCGTCTCGATCGACGCGGATCGCAAGCGGGCACTGGAATACGACGAATTCTGTGTGAAATTTGAATGAAATGTGAAGAAAATTTTGAAAAAAGTTGATTTTTATTGTATTTAATTAATGTTTTATTTTATTTTTCAGGTACCCTACTTCGGAGAGCTGTGCGGAAGGTGTCCAGCAACGCGTCCCACCGAGAGGCACCAGGCTACGTGAAAATTTAAACAAGGACCGATAGAAAATTTTTGAAAAAATGAAAATAATTGTATTTTTTTAAAGTTAATAATATTTTAAAGTATGGCAACACTAAAATCTGATGGTGCCCACGTAAGGAGGACAGAAAACTATTATTTACAACAGAAAGAAGTATGTCGATATGTCAATTTAAAGTGCAAAATTCAGTGATTTTTCTTAATTATGTTATAGCTTAGGTGGACTTTTACAAGTATTGAAAAATGAATTTTATGCGATAACTTTGAATTTTTCGCTCCGATCGCGCTCAAAATCGTCTCGATCGACGCGGATCGCAAGCGGGCACTGGAATACGACGAATTCTGTGTGAAATTTGAATGAAATGTGAAGAAAATTTTGAAAAAAGTTGATTTTTATTGTATTTAATTAATGTTTTATTTTATTTTTCAGGTACCCTACTTCGGAGAGCTGTGCGGAAGGTGTCCAGCAACGCGTCCCACCGAGAGGCACCAGGCTACGTGAAAATTTAAACAAGGACCGATAGAAAATTTTTGAAAAAATGAAAATAATTGTATTTTTTTAAAGTTAATAATATTTTAAAGTATGGCAACACTAAAATCTGATGGTGCCCACGTAAGGAGGACAGAAAACTATTATTTACAACAGAAAGAAGTATGTCGATATGTCAATTTAAAGTGCAAAATTCAGTGATTTTTCTTAATTATGTTATAGCTTAGGTGGACTTTTACAAGTATTGAAAAATGAATTTTATGCGATAACTTTGAATTTTTCGCTCCGATCGCGCTCAAAATCGTCTCGATCGACGCGGATCGCAAGCGGGCACTGGAATACGACGAATTCTGTGTGAAATTTGAATGAAATGTGAAGAAAATTTTGAAAAAAGTTGATTTTTATTGTATTTAATTAATGTTTTATTTTATTTTTCAGGTACCCTACTTCGGAGAGCTGTGCGGAAGGTGTCCAGCAACGCGTCCCACCGAGAGGCACCAGGCTACGTGAAAATTTAAACAAGGACCGATAGAAAATTTTTGAAAAAATGAAAATAATTGTATTTTTTTAAAGTTAATAATATTTTAAAGTATGGCAACACTAAAATCTGATGGTGCCCACGTAAGGAGGACAGAAAACTATTATTTACAACAGAAAGAAGTATGTCGATATGTCAATTTAAAGTGCAAAATTCAGTCGGTTAGGTTAGGTTAGGTTAGGTTAGGTTAGGTTAGGTTAGGTTAGGTTAGGTTAGGTTAGGTTAGGTTCAGGCGGAAACCTACGCGGTTAGGTCCAGGGCCCGGGCAAGAGGTGAACGCCCGGACCCTGAGGAGGTAGAGGCCTCCCGCCGTATGACGGCGCGCCGGCTGCGAGAAAGGTGGAAGTCCATCCTGGAGGACGCCCCGTACGGGACACGTACCGTGGGGGCGATCCTCCCAGTGATGGACGAATGGTTGGAGAGGGCAGCCGGCGCGCTAACGTATCGGCTGGTGCAGGTGTTGACCGGACACGGCTGTTTCGGTCATCACCTGCACAACATCAGGAGGGAGCCGAGCCCACGGTGCCATGAGTGCGGTGATCCCGACGACACGGCTGAGCACACCTTTCAGGTGTGCAGTCGTTGGGATGTGGAGAGAGGCCTCATGGCACGGGCGATCCAGCGGGTGGACCTCTCGCTGCATAGCGTCGTCTCTGCGATGCTCAGCAGCGAGGGGTCCTGGGAGGCGGTGGTCTCCTTCTGCGAGATAATCGTCTCGCAGAAGGAGGAGGCGGAGCGGGAGCGCGAGGACGATCCTCTCGCGCACCCCCTCCGGCGTAGGCGGCCGGGGTTGAGGCGGCGGCAGTTTGCCGCGCGCCTTTACCCTTAGTGACTGCGGGCGGAGGATGGGAGACCTCCGCCTGCCGTGACAAGTCACTCGGCGGTCTGGGGGGTGGCCATGCGTATTCGGCCATCCCCCCTTTGACGCGGGAAGCCCTGGCAGAGGCCGGGGCGACCGGTGGGCATCGTGGAGAATGCTTAGTGCGGGTTCCACGGTGCCCGAGTAACCGGAGTGCGAGGGTACGCCAAGGTGGTTTTTAGTGGGTAAACCTCTCTACCCCTTCTCATAATGAGAAGGGGAGATGAGGGAGTCCCACATATCCTCCCCGCCGCTCCCAAGGCGGGGGGTCGAATGCGTAATGCATTTTCCACCTTGTAAAACAAAAAAAAAAAAAAAAAAAAAAAAAAAGGTTAGGTTAGGTTAGGTTAGGTTAGGTTAGGTTAGGTTAGGTTAGGTTAGGTTAGGTTAGGTTAGGTTAGGTTAGGTTAGGTTAGGTTAGGTTAGGTTAGGTTAGGTTAGGTTAGGTTAGGTTAGGTTAGGTTAGGTTAGGTTAGGTTAGGTTAGGTTAGGTTAGGTTAGGTTAGGTTAGGTTAGGTTAGGTTAGGTTAGGTTAGGTTAGGTTAGGTTAGGTTAGGTTAGGTTAGGTTAGGTTAGGTTAGGTTAGGTTAGGTTAGGTTAGGTTAGGTTAGGTTAGGTTAGGTTAGGTTAGGTTAGGTTAGGTTAGGTTAGGTTAGGTTAGGTTAGGTTAGGTTAGGTTAGGTTAGGTTAGGTTAGGTTAGGTTAGGTTAGGTTAGGTTAGGTTAGGTTAGGTTAGGTTAGGTTAGGTTAGGTTAGGTTAGGTTAGGTTAGGTTAGGTTAGGTTAGGTTAGGTTAGGTTAGGTTAGGTTAGGTTAGGTTAGGTTAGGTTAGGTTAGGTTAGGTTAGGTTAGGTTAGGTTAGGTTAGGTTAGGTTAGGTTAGGTTAGGTTAGGTTAGGTTAGGTTAGGTTAGGTTAGGTTAGGTTAGGTTAGGTTAGGTTAGGTTAGGTTAGGTTAGGTTAGGTTAGGTTAGGTTAGGTTAGGTTAGGTTAGGTTAGGTTAGGTTAGGTTAGGTTAGGTTAGGTTAGGTTAGGTTAGGTTAGGTTAGGTTAGGTTAGGTTAGGTTAGGTTAGGTTAGGTTAGGTTAGGTTAGGTTAGGTTAGGTTAGGTTAGGTTAGGTTAGGTTAGGTTAGGTTAGGTTAGGTTAGGTTAGGTTAGGTTAGGTTAGGTTAGGTTAGGTTAGGTTAGGTTAGGTTAGGTTAGGTTAGGTTAGGTTAGGTTAGGTTAGGTTAGGTTAGGTTAGGTTAGGTTAGGTTAGGTTAGGTTAGGTTAGGTTAGGTTAGGTTAGGTTAGGTTAGGTTAGGTTAGGTTAGGTTAGGTTAGGTTAGGTTAGGTTAGGTTAGGTTAGGTTAGGTTAGGTTAGGTTAGGTTAGGTTAGGTTAGGTTAGGTTAGGTTAGGTTAGGTTAGGTTAGGTTAGGTTAGGTTAGGTTAGGTTAGGTTAGGTTAGGTTAGGTTAGGTTAGGTTAGGTTAGGTTAGGTTAGGTTAGGTTAGGTTAGGTTAGGTTAGGTTAGGTTAGGTTAGGTTAGGTTAGGTTAGGTTAGGTTAGGTTAGGTTAGGTTAGGTTAGGTTAGGTTAGGTTAGGTTAGGTTAGGTTAGGTTAGGTTAGGTTAGGTTAGGTTAGGTTAGGTTAGGTTAGGTTAGGTTAGGTTAGGTTAGGTTAGGTTAGGTTAGGTTAGGTTAGGTTAGGTTAGGTTAGGTTAGGTTAGGTTAGGTTAGGTTAGGTTAGGTTAGGTTAGGTTAGGTTAGGTTAGGTTAGGTTAGGTTAGGTTAGGTTAGGTTAGGTTAGGTTAGGTTAGGTTAGGTTAGGTTAGGTTAGGTTAGGTTAGGTTAGGTTAGGTTAGGTTAGGTTAGGTTAGGTTAGGTTAGGTTAGGTTAGGTTAGGTTAGGTTAGGTTAGGTTAGGTTAGGTTAGGTTAGGTTAGGTTAGGTTAGGTTAGGTTAGGTTAGGTTAGGTTAGGTTAGGTTAGGTTAGGTTAGGTTAGGTTAGGTTAGGTTAGGTTAGGTTAGGTTAGGTTAGGTTAGGTTAGGTTAGGTTAGGTTAGGTTAGGTTAGGTTAGGTTAGGTTAGGTTAGGTTAGGTTAGGTTAGGTTAGGTTAGGTTAGGTTAGGTTAGGTTAGGTTAGGTTAGGTTAGGTTAGGTTAGGTTAGGTTAGGTTAGGTTAGGTTAGGTTAGGTTAGGTTAGGTTAGGTTAGGTTAGGTTAGGTTAGGTTAGGTTAGGTTAGGTTAGGTTAGGTTAGGTTAGGTTAGGTTAGGTTAGGTTAGGTTAGGTTAGGTTAGGTTAGGTTAGGTTAGGTTAGGTTAGGTTAGGTTAGGTTAGGTTAGGTTAGGTTAGGTTAGGTTAGGTTAGGTTAGGTTAGGTTAGGTTAGGTTAGGTTAGGTTAGGTTAGGTTAGGTTAGGTTAGGTTAGGTTAGGTTAGGTTAGGTTAGGTTAGGTTAGGTTAGGTTAGGTTAGGTTAGGTTAGGTTAGGTTAGGTTAGGTTAGGTTAGGTTAGGTTAGGTTAGGTTAGGTTAGGTTAGGTTAGGTTAGGTTAGGTTAGGTTAGGTTAGGTTAGGTTAGGTTAGGTTAGGTTAGGTTAGGTTAGGTTAGGTTAGGTTAGGTTAGGTTAGGTTAGGTTAGGTTAGGTTAGGTTAGGTTAGGTTAGGTTAGGTTAGGTTAGGTTAGGTTAGGTTAGGTTAGGTTAGGTTAGGTTAGGTTAGGTTAGGTTAGGTTAGGTTAGGTTAGGTTAGGTTAGGTTAGGTTAGGTTAGGTTAGGTTAGGTTAGGTTAGGTTAGGTTAGGTTAGGTTAGGTTAGGTTAGGTTAGGTTAGGTTAGGTTAGGTTAGGTTAGGTTAGGTTAGGTTAGGTTAGGTTAGGTTAGGTTAGGTTAGGTTAGGTTAGGTTAGGTTAGGTTAGGTTAGGTTAGGTTAGGTTAGGTTAGGTTAGGTTAGGTTAGGTTAGGTTAGGTTAGGTTAGGTTAGGTTAGGTTAGGTTAGGTTAGGTTAGGTTAGGTTAGGTTAGGTTAGGTTAGGTTAGGTTAGGTTAGGTTAGGTTAGGTTAGGTTAGGTTAGGTTAGGTTAGGTTAGGTTAGGTTAGGTTAGGTTAGGTTAGGTTAGGTTAGGTTAGGTTAGGTTAGGTTAGGTTAGGTTAGGTTAGGTTAGGTTAGGTTAGGTTAGGTTAGGTTAGGTTAGGTTAGGTTAGGTTAGGTTAGGTTAGGTTAGGTTAGGTTAGGTTAGGTTAGGTTAGGTTAGGTTAGGTTAGGTTAGGTTAGGTTAGGTTAGGTTAGGTTAGGTTAGGTTAGGTTAGGTTAGGTTAGGTTAGGTTAGGTTAGGTTAGGTTAGGTTAGGTTAGGTTAGGTTAGGTTAGGTTAGGTTAGGTTAGGTTAGGTTAGGTTAGGTTAGGTTAGGTTAGGTTAGGTTAGGTTAGGTTAGGTTAGGTTAGGTTAGGTTAGGTTAGGTTAGGTTAGGTTAGGTTAGGTTAGGTTAGGTTAGGTTAGGTTAGGTTAGGTTAGGTTAGGTTAGGTTAGGTTAGGTTAGGTTAGGTTAGGTTAGGTTAGGTTAGGTTAGGTTAGGTTAGGTTAGGTTAGGTTAGGTTAGGTTAGGTTAGGTTAGGTTAGGTTAGGTTAGGTTAGGTTAGGTTAGGTTAGGTTAGGTTAGGTTAGGTTAGGTTAGGTTAGGTTAGGTTAGGTTAGGTTAGGTTAGGTTAGGTTAGGTTAGGTTAGGTTAGGTTAGGTTAGGTTAGGTTAGGTTAGGTTAGGTTAGGTTAGGTTAGGTTAGGTTAGGTTAGGTTAGGTTAGGTTAGGTTAGGTTAGGTTAGGTTAGGTTAGGTTAGGTTAGGTTAGGTTAGGTTAGGTTAGGTTAGGTTAGGTTAGGTTAGGTTAGGTTAGGTTAGGTTAGGTTAGGTTAGGTTAGGTTAGGTTAGGTTAGGTTAGGTTAGGTTAGGTTAGGTTAGGTTAGGTTAGGTTAGGTTAGGTTAGGTTAGGTTAGGTTAGGTTAGGTTAGGTTAGGTTAGGTTAGGTTAGGTTAGGTTAGGTTAGGTTAGGTTAGGTTAGGTTAGGTTAGGTTAGGTTAGGTTAGGTTAGGTTAGGTTAGGTTAGGTTAGGTTAGGTTAGGTTAGGTTAGGTTAGGTTAGGTTAGGTTAGGTTAGGTTAGGTTAGGTTAGGTTAGGTTAGGTTAGGTTAGGTTAGGTTAGGTTAGGTTAGGTTAGGTTAGGTTAGGTTAGGTTAGGTTAGGTTAGGTTAGGTTAGGTTAGGTTAGGTTAGGTTAGGTTAGGTTAGGTTAGGTTAGGTTAGGTTAGGTTAGGTTAGGTTAGGTTAGGTTAGGTTAGGTTAGGTTAGGTTAGGTTAGGTTAGGTTAGGTTAGGTTAGGTTAGGTTAGGTTAGGTTAGGTTAGGTTAGGTTAGGTTAGGTTAGGTTAGGTTAGGTTAGGTTAGGTTAGGTTAGGTTAGGTTAGGTTAGGTTAGGTTAGGTTAGGTTAGGTTAGGTTAGGTTAGGTTAGGTTAGGTTAGGTTAGGTTAGGTTAGGTTAGGTTAGGTTAGGTTAGGTTAGGTTAGGTTAGGTTAGGTTA